>CM062922.1:104168836-109168836 GCA_031878705.1 Tapirus indicus | reverse complement strand
GTCAGGACTGAGAGAAGAGGCCAAGAGGCCATGAGTCACTTTCTCGCCTGCCCAAGAACTTCCCACCCAGAGCCTACAACCCCTTCCCCCTCTCAGTTTGTATGTCAGGGGTGGGGTTTACAACTCCAGCAGCCTGTGGCCCAGCCAAGTTGACATATGAACTTAATCATCACAGATAGAGTTACAATATCTCTATGGTATTAACATTTTGTGGGGGAGGGCAATCAGGAAAAATTAGGAAAAATAATGTCTTAGAAGGTAACAAAGAAAAAGGTTGAGAAACAGTGCTAGAGAGTGCTTTTAATGATCACACAAGTTATGACAGCTAATCAGCTAGGGACAGGTGGGCAAGTGACTTCACCATTGTAGCAGTAACTAAGTAATACTTATGGCAGAGCTACAAGGTGCAGACACTATGGTTAGACTTACATGCATGCGCAGGGTGCATTGCTCACCACTGTCTCGGCTCCAGCTTGCCTGTTCAGTTCCTTCCTCCCCCTGTATGGGAGTAGGGCCTCCCTCCACCATCAGGATCCTCCTCCTTTGAGATCAAGATGTCCTGGGGCATTATGGGGTGGTGTCCACTGAGATAATAAGCTAGGTACTATTATTCTCCTTCTTTTACAAGTGAAGAGAGTAAGACTTAGAGAAGTGGAGCATGGCGCACAGTCCATCCGACCTCCAAACCTGTGTTATTCACCCCTACCCTACTTCCTCCTAGATGCCCGATGCTGGAAGGCATTGAATGCCATCCTGAGCCTTTTCGACTTGAACATGTGACTCTGATTGTCCCCATTCTTTCCTTGCTTAAGCATCCCTTTAACATAAACTCAGAATACTCTTGGATCAATCCGTCATGACGGTAGTGGGAGTTTTGTGTCTGTTGGTTGCAACAATCCTTTTAAAAACCTACTGTAAATTCAGTGACACTTTCATATAGATTTGTGACTTATTCATCCCGACAGCATCTATAAACATTTGAGAAACTTTTGGTATGTGACCTTAAGAGATCTATTATGATTCTGTATGCAGGCAATGGTTGGCACCCACAGGACTGGAGCACAGTTTGCAATATCTGTAGAGTTCTGCCTGGGACCTGAGGTCCATGGTAGATTCACTGGTGTGCATCAGTTACATTAATTTTCTGAAAATGAAGTCACCTGTGTCCCAAGGCTGTGTCATAAGTCCACTGAGAGAAGACTTATATTTGTTAACCATTTATTACTCATAGAGGCAGAGGGACTTAAATCATTAAACTAAAGTTTTCTCTTGGAAATAAGGATTTTGATGACTCTGTAGTTAAAAATATTTTTATTGTTTGACAAGTCATTCGTCATTAATGTAAAAGGAAAAAAAAAAAGTAAGAATGAAGCTGAACATGAAAACCAATTACCTGCTCCTCTTTGCAGCGACAAGTAGTCTTTTCTGAAAATGATAGTGGTTCTTATGGATTAGGCAATTAAATTTTTGTAGGGATTTACAAGGAGCCCCAAAGAGGCTTTCCCATGGGGAAAATAATACTCAAGTCAGGCAAGCTTTGTGAAGTGTGTTTTTCCTTATTTTTAGAGATATTCATTGTCCCTTACTGCATCCTCTCTTTCAGAATGTATTCCGAGAAGGGGCAGAGGACAGGACTGGCTACATAATTTGCGGGGCCCAGTGCAAAATGAACACTCCTGGCATCTTGTTAAAAAATTATTGAGAATTTCAAGATGGCGACCGCAGAGCATTCAGCCAAGCCTGGGGCCCTTCTGAGCGTGGGGCCCTGTGTGACTGCAAATGCCTCGAAGCTGGTTCTGGCTAGAGCTTTGACCTTGCAATTGACTGTGTTCTAAGAGTTGTCTGTCTCTGTCAGTAGACACTGATAATGCTGTGGTTGTAATCCATTTGCCTGACTTGGAGTTAGAGCCTCTTGTGGAGGAGGGAAAGTTGGGGTGGTGATGGGGGCCATTTCCCTGGGCATCTTATTAATAAGGGGACTTAAATGTAGACTTTTGACGTTTTCTCCAGATGTGGTTCTATCTACAGTCTTGTAGAAGCACAGGCAGGTGAAGAAGCACAGGTAGAAGAAGACACTAAGTTTGGGTCTGATTGCTGAGCCACATTACTTGAAGTAACCTATGACAATATTAAAAGGAAATAAATCGTAAGTTTATTGCAGGACCTTGTCTTTGGGATGGAGCATACATACAGAATTAAATCTATAAATTACAAGTAATAGATATCATTGCAAACATACATGCAATAGTACTACGATATCAAAAAATCCCAAGTAGTAATATTTTGCTGCACCCCCCCCTTAAAACCTTGTGGTTTCTCATTAATCAAAAACAATTAATTTTGTTGTCAAAAAAGCACAGTGCAGAATGCTGTGTAACATACTTTTTATAAGTATAGATTTATGCTTGAATATATATAAAGAAAATCTGCCAGAGATGTAAGAAGCTAAGACTGTTGGTTTTCCGTTGGAGGAAAATTGGACAGTTGGGAAGGAGGATGAGAGAGAGTTTTTTTTCATTGTTTATCTTTTAATTCTTTTTGTTGTTTTGAACCCTGTAATTCAGAAATGTATTAAAAATTAAATAAAATTAACATAAATAAAATTGAATTCAATTAAATGTAAGAAATCAATGATTATGCATTGAACTAAATTTTGGGGTTAAAAGCATTGATTTGTTAAATAAATGAATCTAAATTGTAGGCTATGTGAAAAAAAAAATCCTGTCATCATTTTTTCATGCCTTGTTCCTTTCTTGACCTGTGAGATGCTGTTTTTGGAGTTTGCTTCTTATATTTTTCTAAGAAATGCCATGGAGGAAAGATGCTTTTTCAATAAAAAATAGGTTTAGGAAATTCAAAGTCTGCTCATCTCAAAAGTATAACTGATTATTATTTAATGTAGGTCTAATCATTGCCCAGTTTTACCTCCACCGGGAGATAAGATATACAGCATTGACATTTAGAGCAGGAATTATGTTTAGAAGTCAAGACAAGTGCTTGGAGTGAGAGGAAGGAGCAAATAGTATGATAGCTTGTGTGTCATTTTGGTGAGAGAAATGAGGTTGTGGAATTGCTTATTCATGGGAATTACTCTTTAAGATAAATAAATCAAAAGGTTGGTTCTTTCCCCAATCTTCAAAAAAGAAAGTAAATGGCATACTTTCTCTTTTGTCTCCTATGCCACTTCTAGAGAAATCCTTGATTTTTTAAACTATGAATTTTATCAGAGAATATGAGGGTCAGTCAGTGTAGTGGATGCTGTGATGTGCTCTCCAGATCACCCCCCGCCACTCCATTTCAAAACAAAGAATTCATTCCCTCATCCGCTGGAAATGTTGGAAGCCAACAGTTCTTATCTGAGTGTCTCTCTAAGACTTGCTGTCAGCGGAAGAGGCCCACTTTGCCCAAGGTCACTTCTCCTTCTTGGGGCTAGCCAGATATAATTGGAATGGACATATTTGGTGGTTGGCAGAACTCCACATGGGTTCCTTGGCCTGTGGAGTAAAAGCTATCACCGTGGGAGCAACCAACAGCAAGTCTCTGAAACTGCCACACTCCTTCACTCCAGCCAGAACAGTAAAGGAAAACCAACATTGCAGGGGTAGCGATCCCCATGTATTGTCATGTAATTCACTGATCTGTCCCCTACAAAAGTCAGATGAATCCTGGTGAGTGAGAGTGAATAGTGCAAACTCAACAAATTAGTAACTCCAGTTGCAGCATGTGGTACTTTTGAAAGCTACTTGCAAGTTCTTTGATATTCTTTCCATTGAGAGATGCTGTCCAGATCCCCCGTCCTTGAACCTGGATGGGCCTTTGTGACTAACTTGATGAATAAAAGGTGGCAGAAGTGATGATGTTGCATGACTTCCAGGTTAGTTTAGTAAAGGCCATGTTCATTTCTCTTGAGACATTCATCTTGGAGCCTTCAGTTGGCATGTAACAAGTCTGGCTACCCCGAGGCTACCCTGTAGAGAGACTTCTTGGAGATGAGAGAGAGAGAGAGAGAGAGAGAGAGAAATTGAGACACACCCAAGGAACCCTGTATGTTTCAGCCCCTAGCTGGCCCAGGGGCCAGACACGTGAGTGAGAAAACCTTTGTGATGACTTCAGCCCCAGCCACCAACTAACTGTAACCACATGAGAGACCCAATGAGAATTACCTAGCTGAGCCCAGCTGACCTCCAGAACTGGAGCAAAATAAATGCTCATGATTGTTTTAAGGCACTGTTATGGTTTGTCAGGCAGAAGTAGATAACTAGAACATAGCTGCTATGCCAGATGTGGTACCTTTTGCTGAAGCAGATCACTGTGTCCTCAGGTACACGGCATTTGGCCATTGATCCAGCAAATGTGTTGATTTTCACCTTTGTCAGAGAGGGGGACCTGAAATCTGCAGTCAGCCATTGATGATTAAGCAGCTAGGAGCTGAAGTTTTTTTTCCTTTTTGCAATTGCTGGTTATGGCTTTCAGCTGTTTACCCACCCATTGTTAAGTGTGCTGTTTAGGCAATATGCTATGTGACTCTCACTAGGTTCCTGTAGATAACATCTCCCTGGAGCCTGGGTCACCATGGTAATGGGTGTTTGAGCCGTTTTTTTTTTTTAGGAATTAGAATCAGCTGTCCACTTCAGGCTGGTTGAGACCACAACCCATTAACTGGGCCCACACAGATGTCCGATAAGCAACCTCTTGATGTCAAGAGGCTAAAAACTCCACCCTCAGGTAATGCTAATGCTGCCATTTTGTGACATGCATCCCATGAAGAGGCATGATGTCTGAGTACTCTTGCACAGATCATCAATTACCTTACCTCTCCTTACCACCAATCATCTATCTCCATGTTTCAGACCACCTTGCCCCCTACGCCATAAATATCCCTGAGTCCCCATTATTGAGGAGGTGGATTTGAGACTTGTTCTCCCATTTTCCTCACTTGGCTGCCTTGTGATTAAACCCTCTCTCTGCTGCAATCTTGTTGTCTCGGGGTTTGGCTTTCTGGCTGACGGGCAAAATGAACCTGGTTCGGTTACAGACCAGAAACAGTTTGCATTTACTTGGGATGGACAACAGTATACATTTATTGTCTTGCCCCAGGGCTATCCTAACTTTCCTGCTCTCTGTCCAAATACAGTCCCAAAGGTCCTGAATCATCTGGACATTGCACAGAGCATCTCATTGATCCACTGTACTGATGATACTATTAATGGAAGAAATGAGGAAGTGCTTATTGGAGGCATTGTATGATACATATGTGTTTTAACTGGTTTGGGCTGCTATAACAAAACACCTCAGATTAGGTGGTTTATAAACAAAACAAATTTATTTCTTACAGTTCTGGAGGCTGGAAAGTCCTTGGGTCTTTTGATACTCATTAGCCCAATTTTGATGGTAATTTTGATTGTCCTGAGAAATACAGGTAACCAGGTGCTCAGAACCCTCAGAGATGAGGGTCTATGATGCTCTGCCAGATAAGCTACCTTGACCTGCAGAAGTGCTAGCTGTAGAGGAGGGGAATCTAGAATGGTTGGTGGAGGAGGGGCATAAACAGGATCAGTTTTGGCACTGAGACCTGCTTTAATAATGGAGGCTATAGTTCATCACATTAACTATTCTCTTGAAAATTTGTCCCAGGAAAAGAAACCCAAGAGAATCCTGGAGAAGCTGCTCCCAGAATGAATTATGTGAAGCACGTGGACCTGAGCAGGACAAGGGGTAGACTGTAGTGGACACCGTAATGTGCTGATAAGATTACTTCATTCCAGGCCTGAAGCATTCATTCTTTCAGCTGCTGGGAGTACTGGCAGCTGCAGGTGCGTAGCTGAGTTCCTTTCTAAGACTTGACTTCAGCTAAAAAGAGCTGCTTTGCTCGAGATTACTCCATGCCTGTGTACAGGGGTGGCCATGTCTAATGGCTGGCTGATGCAAGAGTTTGAAGATCTGGCCCTCTTGCCCCAATTCAGGATGACTGAAGGGCCAACCCAGCTCCAGAAGTCCTCAGAGGATCAGCTGAGGCCTTTCTTGTGACTGCATCATGGTTCAACTAACCCTTTTGACCAATCCTGCTTTCTTTACTTCCTTATAGGTGTTGAGAACTCCCCAGTGAATTTCCTGCATGCAGATCTCTTTCTCAGGTCTCTTGTGATAGCCAAGGAATGCACTTATCAATTATTAAGCACATTTAAACATTATTACACACATGGTTAGTTTACAAAAATTGGAAAATAGAGAATAGTAAAAAGAAGATAAAAATTAGCCGTAACCAATTTTTTGTGGGTAGCTTTTACTTTTATTTAAATGATATCATACATATTGTATTGCTTTTTCATGTAACAGTATAATTTGGAGATTAGTCTAAGACAGGTGCTTGGTGGTGAGCAATTGAAATTGATTCTGGCTTTTTAAAAATCAAAGTAATTTGTTGAAAGCTATTGCATGGTTTACAGAATTGCCAGGAAGACTGGAAAATCAGGTTACTAAAAAGGGCAGGAATCAAGGAAATTAGGGACCAAGACCATAGGTAAAGCAACACCCCAGGAAGAGTGTGGGCCACTATGGCCACACTGGGCGGTGGATGCATGCATCTCTGTCCCTGCTTCTTTACATCTGTTTCAGATTCAAAGCCCCAAATGGAAATGTCTGCCCATATCACAGCTGCTAGGGTTTGGGAAAAGTGTGTAAAGGGCCTTTTCAGGGTCTGGAAAGAGATGTGACTGCCAGTCTCTGTTTCCCAGAAGTTCCTTGTCCTTGTCTCCATTCTGCCTGTTAGGGACTGTCCTCACGTGCTTGATGATCCCTGGCTCTCTGTCAGTATTAAAGAATGGGGCACTGAAGTGCTGACTAGGAGTTCTGTGTGCATGGGGGCGGCTGGTGGACTAATTGGCTTCATTGAGGGACCTCTGTACTTCACCATCTCTAGGCCATGCCTCTTGGGCAAGTTTGTTTCTTGGGAGAAGAATCCGCCAGTGTTCTACCTGGGAATGCATAAGTCTAGCTTCCAGAGCTCTGGGACTTGGCTGGGAGATTTCTGCAAGATAAAGTTTAATAATGGTCATGTCTTGCCTCTGGCTTTAGTGGGACTGTTCATTTCCACTTTAATGTGCTTCCTTTGGTCAGAGGCAGTTTCTGTACATGTTATTTCTCCTTTTTAGGAGTTTATTTAAAATTTGGAATGGATGTTAAATTCTATCAAATATTTTTCAGCATCTATTGATATGATCATATGAATTTGTTCTTTGATCTATTGAAGAAGTGAGTTGAATTTTAGATTTCCTAGTGTTAATTTAGTCTTGATTTCCATAGGCATTTTAGTTAATTAGGTAACAGCACTTTTTGAAAGTCTATAGCAGTGTGTCTGTGGGCTGTAACCATGGTAGCCAAGGGAAACCCCATTCCAAGGAGTTTTAGCCCAAGGTACTGGCAAGAGCACAGGCTCTGGAGCCAGACAGCCGTGTCTTTGAGTGCCGCTTCTGTGTCTTACTGACCACATGGCCACAAGCTTCTTGAGCCTCAGACTTTTCACCTGTAAAGTGGGTATAGAGAAATGAAAAGTCACTCATGAGAATGTTTTGAGGATTCACTGAGTTGATCTGACACATTAGCGCTCAGTAAATAGTAGGGGAAGGATATTTTTGAATGGAGTGAGTTTTTTGAGACATTAGTAATTGTCTCAATTTGGTAACCAGAGATGTCAAGAGATAGTCCACAGGTAATTTTGTTAGTGTGAACTGCAGCTTCAAAGAACCGTATTTCATATCAAATTGTCAGCACTCTGAGAAAACACATATTTCTCTCCTAATCTTTTTATCCACCTCACATTTTATTCCTAACACCAGTTGCATATTAAAATATATTATTCAAGTTAAATAAAGAAAATATATTTGGATGAAACTTTTCCTTGTTTCATTCTCCATTAAAATTACTATGGTTCCAAAGAAAGAAGATTGAAATGAAACAAATGAAATTGAATATTAACTTTTTATTGTGTCTGATTTTTTTGTGTGTGTTAGCAATAAATCCAAGGAAAGGAATTGAAGAATACACAGATTCAATCCAGTTTAAATATAGATGCACTTTAGGTTATATATATGTGTGTGTGTATGTATATATGTTGTATGGATCTATATGTAATATAGATCAATGAGTTTGTGATTTGCCAATATGTAGCACATAGAGTATGTGTGAATATAGCTACAAAAACTTGACCTTGATTTGTGCATATAATAATTAGTATGCTTTATTATTTTTGTTCTAATTGACTTGCATAAATACAGATTTCCACCTTGATAGAATCAGCAATAAGTCATGCAGCAATAAATCATGTATTCCCGAATATAACTCTGCAAATACAGACAGTGTTCACTATCTTTTTGGGACATGAGCAATTGCTTGTTTATTTTGATGGAGGAAATAAATTACCTTTCCATAATATTAGTGGGAGTCCCTAATCTCATTAGGTAAAAAATTTAAAAGACTCCAAAATGATTCAAGACTAGTTAATAGCATCTTAATTATCTCACATCATTTAGGGAAAACAAAATGTCCCTCTGGGGTGTACTTCATCTCTGTAAGAATAATGACTGATGAGGGTCTGGGGAATGGCTGTGTATTCATGTAGTAAATTCTAAAAAGAAAAAAAAAAAAACACGTGACTTAAGTCAGATATGTTGACTGGACTCTGGAGAGGTGGCTTGTTGGAGGTGAGAGGGGTAGACTGGTTACCAGGAGGAAGGGGGACAGATGTGAGGGACAGAATGGAGATAGCCAGTAGATGAACTGATTTCCTCTCTAAGAGAACAAGATTGAACAGTTAATTCTCTGAGAGGAGTTTCCCTCACAGAGTGAGGAGAAGGAAAGAAGTGCGGAAAGGCTGCCTAAAGTTGCATGAGTTTGGAGTAAATCACATTTTGACTCAAACTCTGAGCCTGACGGACACACCACTAGTGTTACTGAGCAATGGGCTCGCCCTGCTCGGTGCGATCAGAGCCAATTAATCACAACGCGTTAGAGATCGAGAAATGAAGTTTTATTAGATTAGCTGGCAAATCGGAAGACAGGTGACTGATGTCTCAAAAAACCCATCTTCAAAGATTACAGAATCTTGAGGCAGTTATACAGGGAAAATGGGCAATAAAGCGGGGAGAGGGGGAGGGTCCGGGGATGTTGGTCTCCAGGCGTGTCGGGCTCCAGATGTCACATTGTTCCATTCTTCTGTCAGCTGTGATGGATATCTTGTAGGTGTGTTTCCTGCCTGTGGTCAGATGTTCCTGGAGAGAAATTCATAGAATAAAGTTTTTAGTTTATCCAGCTATTGGGGAGTACATACATAAGTGGAGGCCATAAATCAGGAGAGCATGTGAATTTTTTGGAGTACCTAGTCACACGGAGGAGGGGCTGGGGCCACTTAGTGTAACAAGATGGCCTCACTTATGCTCACTTATACTAGTACCAGACACAATGGTTACTGCACAAAGGGCACAATCTGCTCTCCACAAGACAAAAACCAACTGTCAAGAGGCAAGATGGTGGCGGAGAAAGGGTGGTTTATTACAGCTTGCTAGCAAGGGAGAAGATGGCCAACTAGTGTCCAAAAGAACCATCTTACAGGACAAAGACTACAGGCCAGTTATATAGGGGGCTGGTCTCTGGGGGCGGGGGGGATCTCCAGGTGGGGGCATCCATCTGTTCTTAGTTCCTGAGAGTCTTTTGTTTTACTGGCTATGCATCAGAGACCAGAGCAACTCCCTATACCCTGATCTTTCAGTTGTCATTGGTGATGGCTATCAGCATTGACTCTCTGCCCAGAGGTCATCTCCTTCCTAAGGAACTCAAGAGAACAAAGTTATCAACTTATAGCAGCTGGGAAGGGCCATAAAATTCACAGAGCATGTGGGTTAGTTAATCAGAGCTCATTCAAAGTTAGAATATGGTTTCTTTTCTACAATATGGCTTCCCTCATGTCAACCTTGTGTTGAGCTGGTATCACAACGGCTTTGACATTGCTGCTTATCACCACAGATGTTCAAGCACCTAAGAAAAACCAACTGACATATAAAAGGATACCAGATTAAAGTATGCAATTCAGTGGCATTTAGTACATTTACAATGTTGTGCCACCATCATCAGATTTCGAAATTGTGGGATCAAACTCAGCAATCAGAACAAAAATCACCTTGTGACCTAGAGGTTCTGCAAGAAATGGGAGAATACTTAAAGTTTAGAATCTTTCTACAGTATGTTTTAACATAATTCTTTGGAGATTACATTGGCAAATGTTACATTTGTGGGTGGTTTTAAAGAGGAAAGAGGTGGAGATTGGGAAGGATTGTATGGAGAGAAAATACACGATGGATAAATTAAAATCTGCAGTGTACACAATTGTCTATTTATAGGTTGTCTATTGCAAAAAAAAAAATGGAATCAGTGAAGTGGCAGACATGCTCAAAAATTCTTCCCAAAACTCAGAGGAAGAGGAGAAAGACATGAACATTGACTTAAGAAAAGATAAAAGAAATGTAGAACAGAGGGAGAAAAATGAGAAAAATTTCAGAAGGAACAAACAGCATTTAGAGAAGGAATAATAGAAGATACCTTTTTTAGCTGAATAAGGGCTTAAGTGTTAAATTTATGGTTTACTGTTAAATTTATGGTTTATGAAAAAACAGACTAATGAAAATAGACTAACAAAGAGTGTAACCCATACAGAATCAAGGCCAAGAGAGTTTTGTACTTGATTTTTTCAGAGGGGTCAATATAAGGAGTTTGCAGAATGCTGTATGGTAGACAGTTACTGTAAAATGTATCCTGATTCCAGAGGTCATAAAAATGTGAAAAAAGTTTATCTTCAAATCAATCAAATAGGCTATTCTGATAAAATATTTGAATCTTAAGGAGAAGAAAAAGAATATGATAAGCATTCAGATAGGATAAGAGACTACTTACTAAGGAAAAAAAATAAGGCTAAGATTTTTCTTATCTGCAAAACCAATGATCAAAGATAATGGAGCAACCTGTACAGAATTTGGAGAGGAAAAGGTATTAAAATAAGATTGCGATACCTACCTTCTCTGCTGTTCATCTGAGAATGCAACAGAAAGACAATCTCAGACACAATCAAGATGTATACCTTTAACATACTCTTCCTGAAAATATTTACCATCCTATTCCATACAACTAAGAAATGAATCAAATTAAAGAAATTAGGATTGTGGAATTCATGGTGTAAAATAACTGCTAACATTAAATCTAAATAATTAGTGCTACTATAGCTATAAAGTAATGCAAATATTAAAAAAATATTTAAAGAGATGTGTGTAATGTATAAATGTATTAATCAGGGTTCTCCAGAAAACAGAACAAATAGAATGTGTAGATATATAGAAAGAGATTTATTATAAGGAATTAGCTCACATGATTATGAAAACTGGAAAGTTCAAATCTGCAGTGTGGGTCAGTAGGCTCAAGATCCAGGAAAGTCAATGGTGCAGTTTCAGTCTAAATGCTGGCAATCAGGAGATCCAGGAGAGCTGATGATGCAGATGAAGTTCAAGACTGACTTTGCAGACTTTGCAGAAGACTGCAAAGGCAGTCTGCTGGAGACTTCTCTCTTGCTCAGGGGAAGGTCATTCTTTTTGTTCTATTCAAGCCTTCAATTGATTGGACCAGGCTCATCTACATTATGGAGAGCAATCTGTTTTACTCTATTGATTAAAAGGTTAATCTTGTCCAAAAAAATCCTTGCAGAAACATCCACAATAATGTTTGACCAAATATCAGGGCACCTCATGGCCCAGTGAAGTTGACACATAAAATTAACCAACACAATAAATAAAAATACTTTAAAGATAATAACCAGAATTTAAGAGGACAAATTGTGTCCATAAAGCTGTGAAATATTAGAAGTGGAGTGAAGGAAAGAAGTACATACAGTGGAGTGCTGGTAAACCAGCTCTAAAAAAAAAAAAAAAATGATGTGATGTTGCCAAATGTAGAGGTGGGAAGAGAGGTACACAATCAAGTACAAGATGCCTCCAGCAGGCCCTGTCCATGCATATGTGCATACATGCTGGATGCTCACCTACTTTACCTCTCACCCATGCGTCATTTTCTGTTTGCATTTGCCTGATAGATCTTCCTCTGTCTAGATTTTAATCTTCCTTTTTGGTACATATATTTTAAGAAAATAAAGTTTTATTTCTTTAAATCTTATGTGAAATTTGTAGCCATTTGACAGGGAAATTTAACCCATTTACATTTATTGTTACAATAAACATATTTGGTCTTATATCTAATATTTTATTTTATGCTTAATGCTTTTGTACTTCTATCTTTCAAAAAAATTGATTTTCTTTGCTTTTTTTTCCTTCCTCTGTACTCTTGAGAGTTTTTCAAGTTTATTCTCTATAACATAGTTTTCTAGTGTCCTTTCTGCTTTAAACTATCTCCAATGTGGATTTTAATTCTTCTATTAAAGTTTAGATTTCCTTGAATTCTTTTTAATTTCATTTGGCTTTTTTTTTTTTTTTTTTGCCTTCATCTCTTGTGGCTCCTTAGTTTTGTTAGAAAAATATTTTTATGTTATATTTTTTTATCTGAGTCCTAGGGTAATGTTCTCCTTCCTTATGATTTAGTAGATTTTCATAGGCCTCAAATTTGAATCATAATTTTAAGGAAGCAAATCTTTGTATCATTTAATTAACTATTTCACCAAAATACTGCTTATGAATAATAAGATCTGTGATATTTTATGACAATGGATTATGGGCCCCAAGTTACAGAACACTCAAAAGAAAGTACATTTTGTGTGTTTTTTGAAGTCCCGGAATAAAAATAGTTTTAAGATAACTTATGATCTATAGAACTTATTTTCATTTACTAAGAAAAAAGTCTATATATAAGAGGAATTATTAGAAATTTATATAGGCGGTAAATATTTGGTATAAAAGTTGCAACATTTTGGTAGTAATACTTTATTAAATTAGAAAAATTAAATTTCATTTGAGGTTTTCCCAATATCCTACTTAAAGTTTGATATTTTAATCTTAATTCACAACATTTAGGGTTTCAATAACATAAAGCAATTTGGATATTTACAAATTTATTTAGCAAAGAACTCTCAAATAAAGCAATGCTTATTCACAGTTGCCCTGCCTCTTCCTGCCTTTCTCAGGACCAGTGAATTTTAAGTATATCAGGACCAGGAATTTATGAATATACAAATGTCTATGCTCACACATCAGACTCAGCAGATCCCTTATAAAAGTGGAACAACTTCATATAAGATGTATGTATGCAGCTTTCCAACTGTTGTTTGTTTCTAAGTGTTCCTATAGAGAAATATGAGAGGTTCCTATTTTTACAGTCTTAGAAGGCACATATATTGCAGTGCCAGGAGTGAGAAACACCTGCTGGTGTAGGAAGAGCCAGACATGCTCTATTTTGACTTCAGACCAGCTATCAATATTCCATAGAGCACCTGTGCTGAGAATTAGTCAGTTTCTGCTCTCAGACACCCTGATCTGTGACTCTCTGCAGTGGTAACTCTTTCTTGTTGCCAGTGTGCAGACAGGGCATGTTTCATTAATAGACTTAATAAATATCATTCTTATACATCTGGAGGAATTTTTGCCAATATGCCCTAAGTGAATGTGGCCCAGAAGTTCTTCTCAAGTCACTGCTTTGGGGTAGTTCAGTATCTAAAATGGCACTCTGGGGACAGAATGTGGACTTCAGTCACGTAGATCTGGACTGAGGTCCAGCATTGCCTTAATCAACAGTGTGGCCTTGGTAGGTCACATAGCCCACCATTTATTAAATACTTTGTCTTAGGTAAGATTCCCCAGAAGTGGACACTGAGATGAGGATCCTTGTGTGTATCAGCCAGGGTTCAATCAGAGAAGCAGAACCCCTGGAGTAATATGGAACAAGGGATTTATTATAGGGTTGAAAAGTGGAACAACTGAGAAATTATAACCAGGAGCAGTTTCTTCTGAGTTTCTGTTGCCTTATCTGTAAATTTGGGGTAATAATACCATCATTTTTGTTGTCATGAGGAATGAATGAGGAAACATGCTAACTGGCACAGAGTGAGTGCTCAAAAAAGTAAATTTCCTTATACAGCTAAAGTAAGCTCTAGGCAAAACCGTTAACTAGGTCAGTGGCTCCCAGAATCTCATTTTACAGACTGACACAGTAACTTAAAAAAAATGGGAAAAGTTACGGGTGGCTGCTAACTTTTTATTTTGCCAAGTTAGGTCATTAGATAAAGAATTACTAACTATGATCATCATTGATTCATAAAAGTAAGACATTTTAAAACCAAAAAATGTAGGAAGGCCATTCATTATCATTTATTTAACAATAATGAAGGACCACATTGTCAATTTAGCTTATAATGACATATTCCTTATTGCCCCTTATATCACAGGTTAGTGAACAGTGTCATGGGCAGGTATTGGTACACGGGTGCATTTTGAGGAAGAACTGAACTGAGCAGCAACTGAATTCAGTCTCCTTCCCTTCACTTGTCTGCATCCCTTGTTCCTTTCTGCTTCCTCCTCATTGGTTTGCAAGGAATCTGTTGCCTTTTTTCCCCCCTCTGATGGTATCCCACTGTGGCGGTTACTATTTCCCATCCTCCCCCTCTTCCTGGACACATTTCCCAGCCTCCTGCAGTTGATAAAACCATGTGACTAGTTCTGGCCAATGGGCTGGGTGTGGAAGTGTCATCTGTCACTCCTGGGTGAAAGCATTTAAGAGCCAATGTGTGACTCTGCATGTTCTTCCTCCCTCCATAGTGAAGCATCTGTTGAAGTGGAAATGCCACAAATGGAAGCAGCCACCACACAGAGGGTGGCTTCCCTGGAAAGCTTCCCAGACTCCCAGAGGGCTTTGCAGGAATAAGAAATAAACTGGCATAAAACCCCTGAGATTTTGGTATTACTTATTACTTCAGCATAAATTGGTCCACTCTAACCAACACCAGCACCAAGACCTGTTTGACCCAAGCAAGCTAGCATCTGATTTTATTAATAATTACTACACAGAAATTAATATCAGTTTGAAAATAATTCCTAATTTTCAATCTTTTATTTTTTTAAACTCCAATATGTTCTTCCATCTGACCCATATTGGGAAGCTACATTGAATTTTCCTGTTAATGATCTAAATTAGAATTTCATAACTTAGGTGGAGGAAAAAAAATTCAACCAGCCTTGAATCTCCTTTATTACTGACCATAAGTGCTTTTAAAGCTGCTTTGTTTCTGGGCATTCTCAGAGAATCTGGATAAATGACTTCCCTCCTGCATTTTCTCCAAGGTCTTGTTATTCCTTTAAAGCTCCTGTTACATAAGGTGTCAGGTAAATACAGCATGATATGTTACTTTAGGTTGTTTTCTAACAGTGCAATTGACAGTTCTCTAGTTAGCTTAATCCAAGCAAGCAGCCAAGACCGTTCATTTGGATATTAAAAAAAAAATAAATTGTTGATTGCCACTCATTTGTTCCTTAGGCATTTATATGCATCTACTGAATTCTGGTTTTGGTAAAAAGAGATGAAAGATGGCAGGAGTGGGCTTGAAGTTGAGGATGCCTTGGAGTCATGCAAAGAACTTTGGGTTTTATTCTGAAAGCAACAGCTGCATCCTCACGTTCTTATAACTGTAGCCCACTGGAAAGAGAGTGTCCTTTTCTGTTAGTTTGGAGCAAGTTCTGAGAGTCACTCTAATTGGACACTGAAACATTCTGGAGAGAGGAATAGAGTCATGCTGATTGGCCAAGCCTCAGTCACATGCTTACTCATGAACCAATCATCTACAGCAGGAACTAGCGAATCACAGTCCAAGGGCGACCTGCCTACTTTTATTAATAAAGTTTTATTAGAACATGGTGACACCCATTCCTTTATGGAGTTTTGCCTTTGACTGCTTTGATACTACAGCAGCAGAGTTGAGTAGTTGCAATGGAGATTGTATGGCCCACAAAGTCTAAAATATTTATTGTCTGGGCCTTTACAGAAAAAAGTTTGCCAACTCCAGGGTCAGGGGTATATTAGTTTGCTTGGGCTGCCATAACAAAACCACAGACTGGAAGGATTAAGCAAAAATCAAGAAATTTATTGTCTCACAATTCTGGGGGCTAGAAGTCTGAGATGGAGGTGTTAGCATGTTGATTTCTTTTGAAGCCTCCCTTCCTGGCTTGTAGATGGCCATCTTCTCTCTGTGTTCACACGCTCTTCCCTCTGTACCTATCTGTGTCCAAATTTCCTCTTATTATAAGAGCACCAGTCATATTGGATTAGGACTCACCTTAATGACCTCATTTTAAATTAATTACATCTTTAAAGACCCTATCTCCAAATACAGCCACATTCTGAGGTCCTAGGGGTTAGGACTCCTACATATGTATTTTGAGGGGACACGATTCAGCCCACACCAAGGAGAGTATAGGCTCTGATTGGGCATGGTTGGGTCACATGTTCCACTAGGGCTGAGAGTGAGGGGAGGTAATTTTCAAATGCAAACCAGGATGTTATCACCAAAATACAGGAGAATAGATGCTGGTGGTAAAAAAAAAAAAAAAAAAAAAAAATTGTTCACTGATATATTACCATTGCTTTGAATTCTTTAGAAGAGGAAAATGTGTGGGTTGACTGGAAGGAACTCTGAGGAAAAAATTCATATTTGGCCGTGGGGTGAACTGACCTACTGTAGAGATAATGAATTAAAATAATGCATTAGAGGAAAAAATATACGACTATCTTCAAATGCAAAATAAAACAGTAAAACCGAACCCATAAACCCCAAAACCTTTTTTTGCAATGCAACCCTAAGCTATTGTCTGTGACAACTCTGGTATTAAAGATCAGGGAAATTGGAAATGTACAAGATGAAGTGTTCACAAATTGTGGATTTACATTAATTACATGGATCTCTGCCAGGACCAAAAGTCCATGTTAGCAACTTATCAAGGGTTCTTATAATGGTAGAGATGGAGAGGCAGGTTGCCAAAAAAGAGAAAATCAGGCAAAAGGTACAGTTCTCTATGTCTGGGAAAGGAATTCTTGGACCCAAAGCCAGAAACGGAAAAACAAGAATGACTCAGTTCCCAGTGGCTTGTTTTCTTCACGATCTCTAAGGAGAAAATCATCCAATAAATTAGGAATGAGCCAAGGTAGTGGTTCTCAAAGTGTGGTCCCAGAGCATCAGCATCGGCATTACCTGGGACTTGTTAGAAGTGCAGATCTTCAGGCTTTATCTCAGAATGACCAAATCAGGAATTCTGGGGATGGGGCACAGCAATCTGTGTTTTAATAAGCCTTTCAGTAATTCCAAAGTCTGAGTCTGAGCTTGCCAAAGTCTGAGAACCACCGAGCTACTGAATTCACTCACATTCAGAAGAAAATCTTTAAACTAGTGATTGCTGTATCAGTTAGGATAAGGTTCAACAGCTGCATATAAGAAAACCAAAATAACAATGGCTTAAATAAGATAGATGTTTATTCTTAGAAGAAGCCTGGAGGTAGGAGTTTAGAACTGGTAGCATGGCTTCATAGTCATCAAGGACCTAAGCTTCTTACATTTTTTTTTGCTCCAGTAAATTTTAGGCTTTCATAGTAAAAGTGCCTCATGATTCAAAATGGCTGCTGGAGCTCCTGCAATCGCATTAGCTTTTTCAGGCAGGGTGTAGGAAGCAAAGGGGAAGAAAAAAAGTACATTTCCCAGATGAATCAGCCTTCTCTAAGACTCCTCCCTGGAAATGTCACTCAACAACTTTTGCTTATATAATATTGACTTACTCCAGTGGTAAGAGAGGCCAGGAGATATCCCTTTTGCTAGTCACATTGTCTCATGAAATAAGATCGAGTTTCTTTTAGTAAGGAAGAGAGGAAGTGAGAATTGATAAGCAACTAGCAGTCTCTTCTATAGGTGCAAACTGACTCAGCCTTAGGGCATTGCAAGTTGGGGAGAGGGAGGTGTTCCAGGGAGGGAGATCTTCCCTTTAAGAAGATAGCGGCTCCCCTCCCCGCCTTTCCCAGGAAGCTGGTAAAAATTTGAACAGAGAGATGTGGAGAAGTTTTGGTGGAAGGATTGCAGACCTGAGGTTGGGCAGGCCAGATCAAGAGCAGGGAGCCTGGCACCCGCAGGATTCTGCTATTTGTGAAGGGTCCGTGTCTTTAGATGGCTTCCTTTTGCAACTCAAAGGAAAAGCCCTCGCAGTGAGGACTTCGACCTTTTTCTTCCTATATTGGAATTTCCTTCTGCCAGTGACCCGGGTCTTCAACAAAGAATGTCACAGTCCAGTGCCTGCACACTTTGTGGTGGTGGCCTTGGGGAGGATGAAGGACACTGCAATAAGGGAAAGAGAAGTGTTTCAGTGCAGACTCGAGAGTGACCATTACACAGCCACGTACTTGTGACTAAACTGCCTAAAACATACCTCCTATGGTACACCAGATAATTTTAGACGGTAGGTAGAACTAACATCAATACCACCTGAAAAGCAATAAGTAATTCAGCTGAATCATCTGAGAAGCACATCCTCCTTTTGCCTTTCTATCTCTCCTCCTTTTTTCTACCTGGTACATGGATGTGATATCTGGAGTTTTAGCAGCCAGTTTTCGACCGAGAGGCAACACTGAGGATGGAAGCCATATGCTAAGGATAATCGTGTAGAAAGATAGTAGAAGCTTAATTTCATGGTGTACATTTACTTCTAGCCTTGGTCTGTCTATCTCTGGATTTCTTTTTTTTATTGGTGTCATAATAGTTTATAGCATTGTGAAATTTCAGTTGTACATTATTATTTGTCAGTCACCATATATATGTGCCCTTTTACCCCTCATGCCCACCCCCCAACTCCTATCCCCTCTGATAACCACTAATCTGTTCTCTTTGTCTGTGTATTTGTTTATCTTCCACATATGAGTGAAATCATATGATGTTTGTCTTTTTCTGTCTGGCTTATCCCGCTTAACATAATATCCTCAAGTTCCATCCATGTTGTTGCAAAAGAGATGATTTTGTCTTTTTTTTATGGCTGAGTAGTATTCCATTGTATATATATATATATATATATATATATATATATATATATATATATATATATATACACCACATCTTCTTTATCCAATCAGTCGATGGGCACTTGGGTTGCTTCCACGTCTTGGCTATTGTAAATAATGCTGCAATGAACATAGGGGTGCGTAAGTCTCTTTGAATTGTTGATTTCAAGTTCTTTGGATAAATACCCAGTAGTGGGATAGCTGGGTCATATGGTATGTCTATTTTTAATTTTTTGAGAAATCTCCATATTCTTTTCCATAGTGGCTGCAACAGTTTGCATTCTCACCAGCAGTGAATGAGGGTTCCATTTTCTTCACGTCGTCTCCAACATTTGTTGCTTTCTGTCCTGGTAATTATAGCCATTCTAATGGGTATAAAGTGGTATCTCATTGTAGTTTTGATTTGCATTTTCCTGATGATTAGTGATGTTGAACATCTTTTCATGTGCCTATTTGCCACCCATATATCTTCTTTGGAAAAATGTCTGTTCACATCTTCTGCCTATTTTTTGATTGGATTGTTTGTTTTTTTGCTGTTGAGTTGTATGAGTTCTTTATATATTTTGGAGATTAACTCCTTGTTGGATATATGATTTGCAAATATTTTATCCCAGTTGGTGGGTTGTGTTTTCCTTTTGTTCACAGTTCCTTTGTCTTGCAGAAGTTCTTTAGTCTGATGAAGTCCCATTTGTTTATTTTTTCTTTCGTTTCCCTTGCTCGAGTAGCTACTGCTTTTGAAAAGGTCCTTCTAAGATCAATGTCAAAGAGTATACTGTCTATATTTTCTTGTAGGAGTTTTATGGTTTCCCATCTTACCTTATCTTTAGCACATTTTGAGTTAATTCTTGTGTGTGGTGAAAGATGATGGTCTACCTTCATTCTTTTGCATGCAGCTGTCCAGTTTTTCCAGCACCATTTATTGAAGAGACTTTCCTTTCTCCATTGTATGTACTTAGCTCCTTTGTCAAAGATTAGCTGGCCGTAGATGTGTGATTTTATTCTGGACTTTCAATTCTGTTCCATTGATCTGTGTGTCTGTTTTTGTGCCAGTACCATGCTGTTTTGGTTATTATACCTTGGCAGTATATTTTGAAGTCAGGGATTGTGATGCCTCCAGCTTTGTTCTTTTTTCTCAGGATTGCTTTAGCTACTCAGGGTCTTTTGTAGCCCCATATGAATTTTAGGATTCTTTGTTCTGTTTCCATGAAGAATGTTGTTGGGATTCTGATTGGGATTGCGTTGAATCTGTAGATTGCTTTATGTAGTATGGACATTTTAACTATGTTTATTCTTCCAATACATGAGCATGGAATATCTTTCCATTTCTTTATGTCTTCATCAATTTCTTTCAATAGTGTCTTATAGTTTTCATTGTATAGGTCTTTCACCTCCTTGGTTAATTTTATTCCCTGATATTTTATTCTTTTTGTTACTATTGTAAATGGGGTTGTATTCTTGAGCTCTCTTTCTGTTATTTCATTATTAGAGTATAGAAATGCAACTGATTTTTGTAAGTTGATTTTGTACCCTGCAACTTTGTTGTAATTGTTGATTATTTCTAATAGTTTTCTGATGGAATCTTTAGGGTTTTCTATGTATAACCTTTGTAGGTTATTTTCTTCTGACTTGCTGCCTTTAATATTTTTTCTTTGTCATTGATTTTTGCCAGCTTTACTAATATATGCCTTGGAGAGGGTCTTTTTACATTGATGTAGTTAGGGGTTCTATTTTCTTCAGTCACATGTAATTTCAGCTCCTTCTCCAGGTTTGTGAAGTTTTCAGCTGTTATTTCTTTGAACAAGCTCCTCTGCTCCTTTTTCTCTCTCTCCTCCCTCTGGGATACCTATAATCCTTATGTTGCATTTCCTAATTGAGTCAGATATTTCTTGGAGAATTTCTTCACTTCTTTTTAGTCCTAGTTCTCTCTCCTCCTCCATCTGAAGCATTTCTGTATTCCTATCCTTGAGATTGCTAATTCTATCCTCCATATTGTCAGCTCCGTTCTTTAAAGATTCCAGATTTTTCTTTATCTCATCCATTGTGTTTTTCATCTCTAACATTTCTGATTGGTTTTTCTTTATTGTTTTGATCTCTTTTGTGAACAATTCCCTCTGTTCATTAATTTGGTTTCTGATTTCATTGATTTGTCTTTCTGAATTCTCTTGTAACTCATTGAATTTTTTTATGATGGCTGTTTTGAATTCTCTGTCATTTAGATTGTAGATTTCTGTACCTTCATGACTGATTTCTGGGTGTTTGTCTTTTTCCTTCTGGTCTGGAGTATTAATATACTTCTTTATGCCATTTGATGGAGTGGATTTGTGCTGGCACATCGTGAAAGTATATGGGTGCAGGTTCCACCTGCCACCACTTGGTGGGGAGGAGCTTTGTAATCTGAGCCCACCGCTGCAATCCCTGTCAGCTGTGCCTGTCCAAGCCTGGGCCACTCCTTGGGATCACAGTGGCCCTGTGGGTTCTCCCACTGAAGGGGAAAGCAGTCATGTGGGGGCTCAGGGCTGCTGCCACCTGCTCCCACAGTCCCACTGAGACACCCTCCCCACTTTGGGGCTGCAGCAGTACTATGGGTGTTCATGGCAGCTGGGAGCACGTTTGGTTCCCCCAGACTTGCAGCTCAGCCAACGTCTGTTCCTAGGTGGCACCAGCCATTGTGGTTGGTGGATGGGACCTCCCCACTGGGACTGAGTCAGATCCACTGGGACATGGTGGGACAGTGGACTGTCCCACTGGAGGAGAGGATGATCACATGTGGGCTCAGGGGTACTGCCACCTGCTCCCACAGTTCCACCAACTCACACTCCCCACTTTGGGGCTGCAGTGGTACTATGGGCATTTGTGGCAGCTGGGAGCTTGTTCACTTGGGATGCAGCTCTGCTCCTGTGTCTGCTCCTAGGTTGCACCAGCCTTTGTGCTTGGTGGGTGGGGCTTCCCCACTGGATCTGAGCATGAGTCATGTAGCCCTGAGGACTCTCCCACCAGTTGGGGAAGCGATCACATGGGGGCTCAGGCTTGTTGTCATCTGTTTCTGCAGTTGCCCTGAGGCATGCTCCCACCTTCAGGGCTGCAGAGGTGGTATGAGAACTCCAGCCGAGAAAGCAGTCACATGCGTGCACTGGGCTGCCTGGGGGCCAGTGGTGGCTCACCTATCCCCACCACTTCCCCGGGGGTGATCCATCCACCTTCAGATGTATAGCTGTGTGGGTCTCTCAGGCATCCTGATGTGCTGTGTGGGTATCCTCTGCTGAATAATGAATGTCCATTTAGTTGTAGTTCAAAGGGGGAGAGACAAAGGGAACAGCTCAGTCTGCCATGTTGCTGACGTTCTGGATTTCTTTCATGCATGAGAAATATAAACCCTGAATTTGTTTAAGCCACTGTTATCTTTCAAGGATTTGTCACTAGCTGCTGAATGCAATTCGTATCTGATACAGAGACATCTTTTGCTATTTAGAAGTGTGATGTGCTTGTAGGCACATTGATCACTGTTGTAATTAATGTGAAAAACTGCAGTGTTTTCATTAAGGGGGAATTAGACTCTAGCATTAAGTTGGTAATATCGATAATAGGCACTTGTATTATGCACTGAAAATAGCTGCAAACTGTCATTACTTCAATAGAAGATGACACTTCCCATTGCAGCCAGGATGTTGGCAGCAGCTGCAGAATCAGTGCTCCCTGATGTGCTGGTTGTTTCAGAGGCCATGCAAGCTTGGGTGAACAGGGGATAATATGCTGCATTTGAGAGGTTTTTGTGCATAAAATACCGTGATTTCTTTAAACAAAAATGGTGCCTATTCATGTGAGAACTAGGCCACAGGGGCACTTGAGTAGACGTGTACAACAAACTGGCTGTGAGTAAAGATGTGGTGGGAGAACTTATTGTGTGCATCCAACCTGTGGCCAGGTTTCTTTGTCCCCTAAAGCAGTGGAGGTGAGCTCAGATTGCAACATTGGGTGGAGGTGGATGAGTGGACTCTGCTTCTACTTCTCATAAAGTGCATCTCATGTATTTTCAACAGGGTTGCTGTTGCTTCCAAGGGGGCAATACTGGTTCTTGGTGGGGTTGTGTGAACAAATCTTACTCTCTTTTTTTTGCAGGGAAAGATTTGCCCTGAGCTAACATCTGTTGCCACTCTTCCTCTTTTTTTTTTCCTTCCCAAAGCCCCAGTGCATGGTTGTACATTCTAGTTGTAAGTCCTTCTAGTTCTTCTATGTGAGCCACTGCTACAGCATGGCTACTGACAGAGAGGTGGTGTGGTTCAGCGACTGGGAACCAAACCTGGGCCACCAAAGTGGTGAGTGCTGAACTTTAACCACTAGGCCATCAGGGCTGGATCCAAATCTTACTCTTTTTATGTATAAAGCACAGATATAAACACAGAACACAAACTGATATACACTATATCTGTGGTAATAATGTCTCATGGCAGGAGGGGAGGTTAGGAAAAAAAGCCTAGAAAGACTGCTTAGGGGAGTGAGAATGAAAACAAGATTGAGAAATGCTGGCATATCTAGTGTGGTAGATTACATTATTGGTCCCAATTCTTCACTCCTTGACCCATATTTTGACTTTGGGTTCAGCTATGTCAATTTCTTTGGCTGATGGATGGGATTTTAGAGCTTGTGATGTGAGCAGCGGCTTGCAATGTGCTTGACAGCTGGACTTGTCCTGCATTCTAGTGACCTTGGAACTACTACCTCTTTGGTTTGGGCCCCTGAAACAAACCTGAACTGAACCTACAGCCAGGACCAGAGGTCCCAGCCAACTGCAGCCTAGATCAGCCAAACCACAGCCTAATGGCAGGCTCCTGAGCGCAAGAATAAATGCGTGTTTTTGTAAGCCACTGAGATTTGGGGCGGGGGAGGGATTTGGTTGGCAGCATCATTGTGGCAATAATTGCCTGATACATCTGGGGTTCCCTCACAGTGGAGTCCTACTCTGAAATAATCAGCCCCACTTTTTAAATTTGGGGCACATGGCCACAGAATTTACCAAGTCCTGCTTTAAACCCTATAGAAACATCATCTCTGATGTAGAACCTGCCTTGAGGTATTTTAGCCTCTATTTCCAGCTCTGGTCTGGATTCCATTGGTGGTGGCCACTAATTAGATTGAAGTGGACTGTAATTTTATCAGGACATTTGGATGCTTCATGGTTTTTGCAGGCTTCCTATTTTTCTCTGGATGTTTTAACTCCTGCTTTGTCCCAGCATTCCTTTGAAGACATGATTTAGTGATGTTTTCATTCCATTCTCTCTGAAATTGGAAGGCTTTCTGGCTGGTGTGGGAGTCCACAGGCTTTGGGCTGATGGGGTTGCCCAATAATGCTTGCAAGTCAGATATGAGTTTTTACTTTAACTAACTAAGCGTTATTTGGTATGGGTTCCTTCTTTACTTGCTGTGGTCAGGATGTGGAGTGAAAATCATTTATCTTCCAGGATTCTTTTTCCTCTGTGTCTTCAAATGTAAACATCCCAAGACGTGGCTCAGTGTAGACAAAACAGTTTTGCTTCCAGTGTTTTTGATGTCACATAGACACAACCACATTACAGCATCTTTGAAGAGTCAATTTCAAAAAAAAAAAAAAAAAAATTCTTCAAAGGAATTGCTGATGCATTGGTTTCTAAGAGGAGTTATATTTATCACAAAATTTTATGGCCTTAAAATATTTTGTGTACAGTAGAGAAAAATAGCATTAAAATATATTATATTTAAAAATGCAATTCATGTGTAGTCCAATGAACACATGTATTTAAACCCTAACCAATAAAACACAAGAGCATAATATATTGATTTTGTATTTCCTTCTAAACATGATTATAACATAAAAGAAAATTTTAAATTAAATTAAAAGTCATGATAACTGTAATTTATGACTGGATTGTGTCATGGTGATGAAACGTGGAGTTATAGAAGGAAAGGATGTCATTTGCATACCACCAATAATTTTTAAAGATAGAAATACAAAAACACAAATAAGCTTAGCTTTATCTTCCTGCAGTTTTTATGTTAAGGAGCCAGGCTTTTCCCATTTCCTAAATGCTTCTCTTGCTCTGAGGTGTTAGAGAACCTCATTTGGTTTTGAAGGCATTAGACTAGGGCTTTATATCCTTCAGGCCAGGATTCCCTCGGTCCCAGTCTGCAGTCTCATTACTTTCCACTACTTTACTATTAAAAGTGTGGCCCATGGACCTGGAGCATTGGCCTCACTGGGAAGCTGGTAGAAATGCAGAATCTCAGGTCCCACCCCAGACCTGCTGATCAAAATCTGCATTTTAACACGATCTCTGAGAGAGTTGTGTGCACGCTGAGTGAGAAGCACCAGAATCTACCTGCATCTTGGTTGCCAGAACTAAGGCTGGGGCATCAGCCACATCAGCCCTTAGGTTCCTTCTATGCACCTGGGCACACCCATCCTTATGTAAGAATATCTTTAAATATTCAAGTACCCTGAAACATCCCTTGATTTGTAGGGCCCTTAAACATGGAGGGAGAGAACGTGGACTTGGCTCTCATTTCCCTGAAGGAGGCCTACTAGGTGGGAGAGAGAATGGTCCCTTGATTGCAGATTACTTTGTATAGAAGAAAAGTTGGCCAGAATGGCCATAGTGAGTGGTCGGAAGTGGGGTGGAAGGATCCACATTGCAGCTACTGTATGGAACTGGGCTGACCATTGTGGGGCCCAACTTCTACTGCAGGGCCTGCTGCCCTGAGAATTGGGTTGGCAGGGGAGACAAACAGGGGTTCTAGGGGCTGAGGAGTTCTTAAAGGGCTGAACTTGAGACACAGGGCTGAACCGTAGCCTTTGTTTTTTTTTTTTTTTTTGGTGAGGAAGACCAGCCCTGAGCTAACATCTATTGCCAATCCTCCTCTTTTTTTCTTTTTTTTTGCTGAGGAAGACTGGCCCTGGGGTAACATCTGTGCCCATCTTCCTCTACTTTATATGGGACCCCACCACAGCATGGCTGACAAGCAGTGCATCTGTCTGCCTGTGGGATCCGAACTGAGAACCTCGGGCAGCCAGAGCAGAGCACGTGAACTCAACTGCTATGCCACCAGGCCGGCCCCCAAACTGGAGCCTTTTGGCTCAAGACACCATGAAATAAGACTTACAAAATGTCTCATTTATTGAGGACCTACTATCTCCTGGGCACCAATCTAGCTGCCCTATGTATATCATCTCATTCAGTTTGAATCCTTATGGGAGTTGGCTCTGACTATGACCATTTTATAGATTAGGAAACTGAGGCTCAGAGAGGTTGAGTGGTTGTTCAAGAGCCCTTGGCCCACGGTGGTAGAGTGGGATTTGAACTCAGGACTGTCTGACACAAAACCCAGGCTCTTCTTATGCCATAAAGAACTAAGTACTTGCTATTTTCAGAGCAATGAGCTAGAGGTTAGGGTTTCCTTCAGGGTTTGTGGCTAAGGTTGCCCCCCACACAAGGACAATGGTCAAAGGGGAAGTGAAGTATGGGTAGCATTAATGGTGGACACAGTGCCCAGTGCCTTCCTTCCTCTGTCCCCATAGAACTGGATTTCTCTTGTATATGTGTCTGAGTCTGAAAATCCAAGAAGGCTTCCTGGACTGTACTCCCTAGAATTCATAATGGCTGGGTATGTGAGCCACTCTAGATCCACAGACTTCACCAGCCATTGCAACAGGAGTCAAGTGCTGCTTTGTCTTCTTGCCTCATATGTAAGAGAAATAGGAGGTGGGAAGGGGGCCCACCACACAAGGGACAAAGTTGTTGGGGAGAGTCAAGTGTCCGTGAGTGTTGAAGCATAAACATTCCCTCCTCTTCAAGCAGAGCCCTTGGGAGTGATGCTGAAGAAGCCGCCAACATATTCTCTACCCTAAGAAATATTGGTTCTAGTTGGAAAGCGGGTAGTGGGGTGCTGGAACCAGCAGGTGCGGGCTTGTGAGAGCCAATTGTACGTGTCTTTTCTTGACTCTGCATTTGGTGTCATCCTGTTCGTAGCCTGAAATAGACCATGGTGGGAGTGTTTATACCACAGAAACTGGCAAATGTGACACACCAGAGCCTCTTATTCCCAGAGAGCCAGTTGTTAAACATTTACCCGCACACCTCTGAAAGCAAGTATGTACAAACACAAAAGATCCACAGAGTGAAGCTAAAGAGTAATCCATCAATAAGTTATACCTAATATTCAAGTTAAAGCCTGACACAACCCATATGTATCAAAAAAAATTTCTCAAACAGATTTCTAAGCTCTGGCAACTGGTCTTCTGTTTTTTCAAAAATAATTCCAGTGAATCCAGAGTTTGTGATAAAGGGAACTGATGGGGATGATCGTCAGGTGTTGAAAGGGATTAGAATAGTAGTTGTCACTTGAGCCTTCATCAGAATCCCCCGAGGGGCTTGTTACAACTCAGATTGCTAGTCTAGACCTTCAGAGTTTCAGATTCAGTAGCTCTGGGCTGGGATCTGAGCGTTTGCATTTCTGACCTGTTCTCAGGTGATGCTGATGCTGCTGGTCCGGGGACCACATTTTGCACTTTGAAAATGGCTGGATTAGAGGCAGGGACCAATCCTGAACCATTTCAGCAAGAGTGCGAGTGAGGCCAGGGTTAGAAAGAGGGGAGTGATATGAAGGCAAAATGAAGGCGTGAAGGAAGTACCTCATTTATCAAGCACCGGCGATGCACTGGGCACTGAGTGAAATGCGTTTTACGTATTGTTTCGTTGAACATCCTCTCTTATTAACAAATGCATTCATAGAGGATGTCATGGAAACAAAAACATAAGATCTGGGGGAATGCAGAGAACTGAGAGGAAAGATGGCATAGATAAGCAAGAGGAATTTAGAGTTTCATTTTTCTCTTGGTTCCTGAGCTTGGATAATTATGTCATAATCTGTCTAAGATGGGCAAAACACAGGGTAGAAGCTGAATAACTATGCCCCGTCTTGAACATCTGCCAAAGGAAGGGAGGTTGTTCCAATTTCCCAGTGCCTGCCTCGTCCCAGGGTGCCCATTCCCCAGCAGAACAGGTGCCAAGTGAAGGAGGGGGAGAGTCGGGTAGGAAGAGCTCCGTTGCTGGCATATTGACAAGCACCATTTTCCATCACCACTGCACTCAAGCCTTGTGCTATTCCTTTTAATTTTCTAGGTAATGTAATTGTAAATGAAAAGCAATATTGCAACACATCCAGTTATAACCAGATTCCTGTCCCCCAGGACTCATCAAAGAGAAAAAAGTGTATTTATGGCTGTGAGGAGCCATTAATCTCTGTACTTATGGCTCCACATATGGTTGCACAGCCGCTGCAAGATTAGTACTCTCTCTCCCTCATTTTCCTTTCTCCAGCAATGCACTTTATCTGGGCTCAGCTGTGCATTTTATTATAAATTAGGCCTTGAAATACTGATTTTGTAAACACCTTGGTTAGGATCCAGTGATTCAGATTTCTTCTTTGGTCTCCTACCCTGGGATCATTCATCCTTTCCAGCGGGATGTCTCATTTGGGTGAAACATCTCTTTGGTAGTCAAAAGCAGTGTTGGTTTGGTGGGAAGCAGAAAGGAGACAAACTGTCCTTGGAAAGCGGGGAATGAAGCATTTTGTGGTTTTGCCTGTGACTGATTGCTGTTCTGGAATTATGAGGAATCAACTACAAGTCACTTTTCTTTTATCTTCCTTGTTATCTGGACCATCTCTTTTATACTCTCTCTGCTACTTAATGTATGTTATTACTTAATACATTAATACTTAATGCATTATCACCTAATGTATTAATACTTAGTACGTCAATACTTAATGTATTATTTATCTTTTGTTGCATAGCAATATTACCATGAGTTTAGGAGCTTAAAACAACTCACATTTATTATCTCACAGTTTCTCCAGGTCAGGAGCCTGGGCACAACATAACTGGGTCTCTGCGAGGCTACAATCAAGGTGTCAGCTGGGGCTGTGGTTTCATCTGAGGCTCAACTGGGGAAGAATCTGTTTCCAAGCACACAGGATTGTTGGAAGAATTCAGTTCCTTGCTTTGGGACTAAGTGCTTCAGTTCCTAGAGGCCACCTGTAATTCCTGTCAACGTGGAGCTTCCCAAGATGATCACATGCTTTCTCAAAGCCAACAAAGGAGAAAAAGACTCCAGCAAGACAGGTGCTACAAGCTTAGGTAATATAATCATGTACAGCCTGTCACCTTTGCCATATTCTATTGGTGAGAAGCAAGTACCAGTTCATGTCTACACTTAAGGGGAGGAGGACACTCAAGGGCGTGGACAGCTGGAGGTGTGGGTGATGAGGGCCACCCTAAGAATTTGTCTACAAATGACAGTCATCAATAATGATGATAGTAATAACTATTATTATTTGATACCTCAATCACACATTAACTTTCAAAGTATGTATTATTATCATTCTCATTTTAGCCATTGAGGGAACTAAGGAGAGTCAGGGACTTGGCTAAATCTACACTTTTTTTTTTGGTGAGGAAGATAAGCCCTGAGCTAACATCTGTGCCAATCCTCCTCTACTTTATATGTGGGTCGCTGCCACAGCCTGGCCGACGAGTGGTGTAGGTCTGCACCTGGGATCTGAACCTGCAAACCTGGGCTGCCAAAGTGGAACACACCGAATGCAACCACTATGCCATGGGGCTGGCCCCTAAATCCACACATCCTTTAAGTCAAGAATTGCAAACTCAAAATCCTGCAGGGGCCAGGCGGGAATCGTCCACGGATGAAATGGGAAAGGCGGGACTCTTAATAAACCAGAGAAATGCTTGATAAGCCTGAGGAGAAGCTCCTGGTCAGCCCAGCTTATTGTCGTTCTTCAGATTTTCCTTAAAACTCTAATTTTTTAAAAAAAGACTTTACTTTTCCATGGCAGTTTTAGGTTTACAACAAAATTGAGAAGAGGGTACGTAAATTTCTCATATACTCCCTGCTCCCACACACGCATAGCCTCCCCCATTATCAACATCACTCACCAGAGTGGTACTTTTTTTTTTTTTTTTTTTGCCAAGAATGAACCTACATTGACACATCATAATCACCCAAAGTCCATAGTTTACCTGAGGGTTCACTCTTGGTGTTGGACATTTCATGGGTTTGGACAAAAGTATAATGACATATATCCATCATTAGAATATCATACAGAGCATTTTCACTGCCCTAAAAAACACTCCCTAATATTTGAAAGTTGGTCACTGATAAAAAAAAGTCCTGGCAGAAAGAAACACAACTGCAGGTGCAATTCATTTTATCGGCCATCATTTGGTGACTTAAGCAGTAGATCTGAATCCAGGTTTGCTGGCTCAGACTTAGCCTATTTATCAGGAGTTTTCGGTTGTGAGTGACAGAGACACATTGAACATGGCTTAATCAGAAAAAGAAATTTATTGACTCCTGTAACGGAAAAAGGGCAGAAGTTGGGGCACGGCTGGATTCAGGGCTCCAAAGATGTCATCAAGAATGAGTCTCTGCAAACAACTAGATTAAAGAAGTGGCAAAAGACTTGAATAGACATTTCTCCAGAGAAGATGTACAAATGACCAAAAAGCACAAGAAAAGATGTTTAATGTCGTTAGTCAATAGGGAAATGCTATCAAAACCACAATGAGATACAACCTCATACCCACAAGGATGGTAATAATAATAATGATAATAATATAGAAAATAACAAGTATTGGTGAGCATGTGGAGAAACTGGGACCCTTGTGCATTGCTGGTGGGATCATAAAATGGTGCAGGCACTATGGAAAACAGTTTGATGAAGAGGTAATTACCATATGAACCACAATTTCCACTCTTGGTATGTACCCCCCGCCCCGCAAACCAAAAACAGGGACTCAAACAGATACTTATACACCAATGTTCACAGCCAAAATGTGAAATGACCCGTGTCCATCAACAGATGAACAGACAAACAATATGTGTTATGTACATACAATAGAATATTATTTAGCCATAAAAAGAAAATTCTGGTACATGCTACCACATGGATGATCCTTGAAAACATTATGGTAAGTCAAATAAGCCAGACATAAAAGGATAAATATTTTGTGATTCCATTTATATGTTATATCTTGAATAGGAAAATTCATAGAGAAAAAAAAGTAGATTAGAAGTTACCAAGGGCTAGTGGAAGGAAGAGAGAATGGGGAGTGACTGCTAAAATGGGTAGCAGGTTTCCTTTTGGGATGATACAAAGTTCTGGAACTAGATAGTGGTTAAGGTGGCACAACATTGTGAGTGTACTAAATGCCACTTTAAAATGGTGAATTTTATGTTGTGTGTATTTTATCTCTTTTTAAAAAAATTATTCTATTGAGGTCATATTGGCTTACAACATTGTGTAAATTTCAGATATACATTATTCTGTATTAGTTTCTGTATAGACTGCATCATGTTCACCACCAATAGTCTAGTTTTTATCCATCATCATATATATGTGCCCTTTTACCCCTTTCGCCCTCCCCTGACCCCCTTCCTCTCTGGTAACCACTAATCTGTTCTCCTTATCCATTTGTTTGTTTATCTTCCACATATGACTGAAATCATATGGTGTTTGTCTATCTCTGTCTGGCTTATTTCGCTTAGCATAGTACCCTCAGGGTCCATCCACATTGTCGCAAATGGCATGATGTTGTGTATTCTGTGGCTGAGTAGTATTCCATTGTATACATACTACATCTTCTTTGTCCATTCATCCATTGATGGGCACTTGGGTTGCTTCCACGTCTTCACTATTGTGAATAATGCTGTGATGAACATAAGGGATGCACAAATCTCTTTGAATGGTGGATCTCATGTTCTTTGGATAAATACCCAGTAGTGGGATAGCTGGACATGGCTTTCTTCTGTGTTGGCCTCACTCAGTCAAATTTCTTCCACTGGGGACAAGATGACTGTCAGCAATTTCTTTTAGCAACTTTAGTGAAAAGAGGTTATTTCCTGACGTTTTCAACAAGCGTGTTGGAACTGCCTTTGTTCGGCTCTGATTAGCTGGGCTTGTTTCACCTGCCCTTCCAAGAGCCAGTCATGTGCCAGTGTGATGTGATCCTTCTGTGGAGTCGTGTACTGATAAACTGAGGAATGAGCAACCTTTTGAGGAAACCAGAGGAAGACGTGATTAACATTGGCTGGGGAAGGAGGGTCTGAATAGGGTTCACCAGATGGAGAAATAGGGGAAGCAATTTGCAGGTATGAGGAAAATCATGGACATGAAGCATGGATGTTCCAGACAGAGTAGAGTTCACTGTGGGCGAGTGTTTGATGCACCACTTGGGAAGGGTGGTACACGCCATGTTAATAAGAAGTCTGTCCTTTACAAATAGGTGAACAGATTTAAAAGATTATAGAGCAGAGGTTCTATACTGCTTGTACAAGTGTTCTTCTTACCTCCATATTTCTAAATAATATGCATGTGATGATTATTCTATTTTTTGATTTATCAGTTTGAAATATCAGTCATGATTTTCTATATTATAGATGAGAATTTGGGTCCCTGGAAACTTTTTCATCACCTTCCTCCCAAAACACTTATTTTATAATTTTTTTATTAAATTAATAGTCAGGCTTTATAAAATGGATATTATATAAAATCATTTATAGTTAAGTTAAATTTGTGTGGGTATATTCCCCACTTCCCATCCCTAACTCCCATAAAAATTCCTAAGAGTCAGTGGGATTCAGGGAAGTGCACACCAGCAGTGGGGTTGGCGACAGGCTCTGTACAGCTCCTGGGGCAATAGTGTCCTTGATGTACAGCCTCTGTCACTGTGCTCCCAAGGAAACTGTGTATATCAAATCAGAGACTTCATACAAGTGTGGGAGACCATGGTGAATGGTTTCATTTCTCCACTCCATCCCTCAAAGGGAAAATCATCAACTCCTCACCCCTGGCCCCATCTCTAATAGTCCACTTGTTTGGAGCCACTTCAGGAAGGAGGCTGCTGGCTGTTCTCCCTCATCTCCTTCAGAGAGACTTTAATCAGGGTTCATTCACTTAAGGACTCTTGAGACCAACAGCTTTGTCAGCTCTCAGTGTGCCTTCCTTCTTTCCTGCCTTCCCTGTGTCTCTCAAACCATTGAGCCTTGTACTGTTGGACAGATCATCAGGGACACTTTCTGCCTCTTGAGGAATAACTCCCTTCAAATGGAGCAGCACAGGGGACTAATCACAGTCATCATTTCACCCCCACCTTGTTTAACTGGCAGGTGGGGAAGGTGGTGGGGGTGGGGGGCTGCAAATGAGAAGAGAGGTGCTGGCAGGGCAGATTGGAGGGCAGGATATGGAAAACTTTGATTTCATAATTCTGTTATGGCTCCTAAGACCCAACCCTCCATTGTAGCTACTGCACTGTAAATTAAGACGAAGACCACTGAGTTGAGAGAATAAAGTGATTGGTCTATTTGTACAATCTGGACATTTTTGGCCACACATTGAACCAAAAGCTGGGCTAGAAAGCTCACTCAGATATCCAGCATGCAGTGTTCATGAAGACTTGTCTAAAACTTCTGAAACTCTGACATGATCATTCTTATGAAACCCCAAATGTCTATATGTCTTATTCCTCCACCAATGAGAAAAAGGAATAAAAACAATAAAGATAAGTTTCCTGATAACTATTGGTGCCCAGAAGGCATCTCTGGCTCAGGGAGACGAGGTAGATGTCACACATCATGAGAGCTTAAGACCTTAACCCAGTTCTTAGGACATGGGGTTGAGAGCAGTGGTCAGGTACCACCCCGTGAATCTCCTATCACAGACAGCTTTTTCAACGTATTACTGAAAAATTGAACCTCAGATGAAAACCCATATTAGAAGTCCCCTTGATGTATTTCTTAGGTCACTAAGTGGCAGAGTGGTGTCAGAAGTGGGAAAAGCCTCATGCTTCCTGAATCATCCAGGGAGAACTCCTTACAGCTTTGCAAAGAATTCCAACATCCCACAACATGGGCTCAGGAAATACCCAAGCCCTATTTAGAGAGAGATTTTTTCATAAAAATTTTATAAGTTCCAGATTATGATAGCTTCCAAAGTCCTCTCACATCAATTCTTCCCCCATCTCAACATAACATGGTAGTCTCCCATTCATGTGTGGTCAGGGATGGTGGTGGGGAAAGATGGAGTGATGCTTATCAGAAGAGACACTAACCTTTTGGCCTGAGCAATTTGGCATTCTAAATAAACCCTAAATAAGATCCTTTGTTAACCTTGACAAACCTCAGAAGTTCTAATATTAGGTTTTATGTATCAGTGTATCAACAGGGAATGTGTTTGGCTGCATGTAACAAATAGTGACTTAAACATTGTAATTTTTTCCCCATGTGACAAGAAACCCAGAGGAAAGCAGAACTGCACTAAGACAGTACAGTTAGTTCTGCTATAATAGGACATATGTGCTCAAAATCACTGTGCTATGCAAATTGCACAACAGAAACCACAAGCTTATGGGAAAGATGAGGTTAGGGTATAACATTCACAAACATCATCAGGGACACATTAATAAAAAGATAGAAACTCAGTAAAAACAATAGTATATTTTTATTTAAAACATTAAAAAAATTAAATGCCAATTTTTAAAGATTGAAGATTTCTGCCACAAAAATCTGGATTACTGGTGTGTTTGTCAGGTTCCAGAGAAACAGAACCAGCAGGATATATATAGATATACAGAAAGAGATTTATTATGGAGGCTGAGAAGTCCCACAATCTGCCATCTGCAAGCTGGAGGTCCAGGAAAGCTGGTGGTATAAGTCCAGTCCAAGCCCAAAGTCCTGAGAACCAGGGCCACCAATGGTGCAAGTCCCAGTCTGAGTATGAAGGTTCTAGAACCAGCAGTGCCAATGTCTGAGGGCAGGAGAGATGGATGTTTCAGCTCAAGCAGAGAGAGCAAATTCACCCTTCCTCTACCTTTTTGTCCTATTTGGGACCTCAGTGGATTGGATGATGCCCACCCACAACTGGTGAAGACAATCTTCTGTACTCAGTCTACTTATTCAAATACTAACCTCTTCCAGGAACACGCTCACAGACATACCCAGAAAGAATGTTTTACCAGCTATCTGGACATCCCTTAGCCCAATCAAGCTGACACATAAAATTAACCATCAACTGGTTTCTCTTGAAACAACTCAGAATATTTGGCAATACAGGACTCAAACTCACATATGGCAATGATTGGCTCCTCCCTTTAGCAGGACTTTCTCTCCAGTTCCCCACTCCCCACCACTCTTCATTTACACCTCACCCACATTTTTTACTCACGCTTGGTCCTGCAGCATTTGAGTCTGCAATCCCTTTACTGTGAAGCATGATGAGTACAACAAAGGAGATAAAATCAGAGTCCTTTGGAAGCACAGAGAAGAGGGTTGGGGAAAACTTCATAAAGCAAGCCACATCTAAGTTGGATCTTCAGGGTGAGAGCAAGCTTATTAAATGGGAAGAGAAAAAAGGCATTCCTGGCAGAGGGAACAGCATGTGCAAAGGCAGACAGAATCGGGAAGATGCAGAATATTGCTCCTTTCTGTCATGACATTGGCGGAATTTGCCATAGATGGAATCTGTTAATTTGTTTGACACTAAAGAAAAAAAAATTCTGTTCCTACAATCATTGTACCCAGCCTGGGCTTTTGGTACAGCTTTAATTTCCCTCTTGTTCTATTGATCAAACAAACAAAAATTTTTTTTCAGAAAAGATTATTTTTGAGCCAGCATTTTTTCTTCTTTGTCTGATGCTTGCTTTGTATAGAAATTGATTTGTTTTCTTTCCAGCATGCTGGGGAATTTACCTTCCCTGCCCTCATCTCTGCTTATGCCACAGCTTGAGACTCTCAAATTGAAGGCTCAGGACTGGCAGGCTTTCTGAGGAAGGATGTGCACAGACTGCCTGAATTTGAATCTTGTTTCCATCTCTCCTAGCTGTGTGTTTCTAGGAGATATCCTTAACCTCTCTGGGCTTCACTTTCCTCATCTGTAAAGTGGGAGTAACAGTCGTCTCTATGTTTTAGAGTTATTAGGAGGATTCATTGAGTTACTACATGAAGAGCACTTGGTGCAATGGCTAGGATAGGCTCTCAGTACGTGTGGGCTGTTACTGTGGATGCCACTCAGTGCCTGGCTCTGTGCCAGTCGGCCGGGAAACAGCAGAGATGTTGTCCCAGCGGCAGGGAGCTGAACTTCTGGCAGGAAGGTGTCAGGAAGGTCGGAGAGGAGAACATTTTGCTTTGTAAATCCCTTGCTTTTTCATCATGGATGGAAATGGCAACATCACCAATGCCTGAGTTTAAATCCTTAGTTCAGAAATGTCGCTCTTCACTGAACTTTGCTGGAAACTCCAGGCTGGGAAGGTAGACACATCAGCGCATGGACGCTGAGCCATTCCACACTCCAATTCTTGGCTGTGCTCTGGCTTTTTAAAATTCCCTTTAAAAAGAGCCCAGTGGATGGGGGCAGAAGTGGGGAGGGAAAGATGTCTGGAAAGAGATATACTGGAGATCATATTTAATGTGGCCCAGTGATAAATCAGTGTTTACTGCGGTATAAATCTTTGCTTTATGGTGGCATAGTAAGAACAGATGTATTAAAAACAAACAAAACAAAAATGCAGAAGAAAAAAAATTGGGTGGTTACTGTCTCACTGGCCTCCGCAACAAGCCCCAACTGTGGATTCTTCAAGGTGCTCACTGTTCTCATTCTGATGGGGAAGGAAATGCCCTCAGGTCTTCTTTCTCTCCCTCCTCCTGCTGCTTTTTCACTGTGATGGTGCTTTAGCTGTCACCTTTCGGTGACAAATGTGCACCTCGTGGGCGTTGAATTTATTCAGCTAGTCCACCTAGGAAAGACTACGAATGAGAAACAAGGTTAGCATCTATGAAACACACTTGTAAAAGGAAAAAAAGTGGCTTTACAATGGTGCTGGGGTAGCATCTCCTCCAGCCAGGCTCTGCAAAGGAAGTGAAACGAGACACGTCCAATTCTGATTACTGCAGTTTACAAAACGAGGCCAAAGGGCGGTGGGAAAGGGAAATGGACTGACTCCACCGGAATAACCATTATGGACAATCAAATGTGCCCTAAATTAATTGGCTCCAACTAAGAAATATTTGCAATTAATCTGTCCTTCCTTCCGTATTTGTCTCCGACATAGGAAGAGTGGAAATGGAGGATGGGTGGCTGAGGAGATAATACCGTGCAAAAATAATTCTTAAAACAAGCATAGCCAAATGAAGGATGCTCTTTCGGCTAAGAGACTTGACATTCAAGAAGCAATGGAGGGATGATGAATGCAAACAGCTGTTACTTACTGGGCTGTTGACAATAAATCTTGGTCCAAACTATTAAAAAGTCACTACAGTGGTGTGGGACGGCTTCTGCTGCTCTTTTCTTGGGAGGGGGCTTGGCAGGAGGGGGAGAAGGGAGAAGGGAACTCAGAGGGAGATGAAAAGCTACTGCACCTACTTTATTCCCTACACGGACGTTTGTTGACAGGCCCCAATGGGGAGAGGAAAGATGTCTGCAGCCCATGGTGAAGCCAGTTCAACCACACTGTTCTTTATTGAGCACTTACGGTATTATCTTTAATCATCACAATATCTGTGAAAGTTAGGTAACATTTTCTCTATTTTTAAAACAAACTGTTAATTTTAGATTCACAGAAAAGTTGCAAGGATAGTGTAGAGATTTCCAGAATCCCCCTCACCGAGTTTTCCCCATTTTCAGTCTCTTATATCACTGGGGTGCATTTGTCAAAACCAAGCAGTTGACATTGGTAGGTTACTTTTAACCAAGTTGCAGACTTTATTGGATTTCACTGGTTTTTCCATTAAGGTCCTTATCTTAGTCCATTCAGACTGCTATAACAAAAATATCATGGACTGGGTGGCTTGAACAACAGAAACTTATTTCTCAGAGTTCTGGAAGTTGGGAAGTCCAAGACCAAGGTGCTGGCAGATTTGATCTGGTGAGAACCTGCTTCATGGTTCATCGACGCTGTCTTCTCGCTATGTCCTCACATGTTGGAAGGGGCAAGGGAGCTCTCTGGGGTATAAGGTACGAATCCCATGAAAGAGGGTTCCACCCTCATGACCTAGTCACCTCCCAAAGGCCCCGCCTCCAGATACCATCACATTGGGGGTTATGATTTCAACATATGAATTGGAGAGGACACAAACATTCAGTCTATAGCAGTCCTTTTTCTGTTCTGGGGTCCAATCCACGGTACCATATTGCATGTAGTCATCATGTTCCCCGTCTTCTCTGGTCCATGACAATCTCTCGTCTTTCCTTGTCCTTCATATCCTTGATGGTCTTGAGGAGTACTCGTTATCTTTATTTTAACAGATCAAGAAACTAAGCCTCAGAGGGGTTAAATGGCTTGTCCAAGTTCAGACAGCTCATGGAGACAGTGCTGTATTTCTACTAAGCCAGTTTCACGTCTTTTTCTCAGACTTGAGTGTGGATTAGAATCATCAGGAGAGCTTACTAAGACTCAGACTGCAGACCCGCCCCCAGAGGTTCAGGTTCAGTATCTCTGGAGAGGAGCCAGAATTTGCATTTCTAGCAAGTTCTCAGATGATGATAAAGATGCTGAGAACCACTGAATTAAGCCAAGTCCCGTTTGAGTTGTTTACCCAGATCAAATTAATTAGATAGTTGCCAAATCTCCATTTCACTTTCTGAAGTGTAGAAATGAAATTAGACTCTGAAATAGCTTTCCCTCCTTCTCTTTCCCTTTCTGCCCCTTTTTGAGCATCCTCAAACTAGGTGCAAGGAGTTTGGTCAAATGGACTTCTTCCTCTGGGCAGTGGAAAAGACACAGTGTTTGCAGCCTGGCAAAGACTGATTTGTGCCCCCCATTCTGTGACATCTGTGGCTTTGTGACTTCATGTGAGTATCTTCATCTTAATGTCCTCCTCTGAAAAATGTTAATAACTAATTCCTACCCTAGACATTGAGAGGATGCAGTTATTGAAAAAGACGAGACTGACAGATGAAAAGGAAATATTGATTTTTTTTCTTTCTTCTTGAGAAGGTTTCCATATTTTGGATTCAACTTTTATTCTTCCTTTCCTGCTTTTTTTCCTTCCTTTTTTTAAAAAAATGCTGCTACAAAATGAAAATGTGCTAAAAGCAAAATCTGGAGTTAGTTAACTACTGATTTGAGAATTAAGCCACTAATGGGAATGAACAATAAGGCCTTGCTTAAGAGGTGTGCTGATTTATTGAACTTAAATAATGAATAGTAAAGTAAACCTTTATGTCAGTATAATAGCTTCCAGTGATCTGGCATTTAATGAAGCCACAGGTAAGAAATTACCATGCCACTGTTAGTTACTTAAAAACAAATTACCTATATTATGTGTTGTTTTCTGGAGCAGTTATAAAACAGTAACTCAAAACCATGTTCCTTCCTTTAGATGATCTTGTCCCTGGGACCATTTTAAATATTTCTTAAAAAGGATCTAGAGGGAGAGAAAAATAAAAATATGCAACTTCCCAGTGTTATCTAAAAAATTGCTGCAAATTTTCTGAAACCCTTGAAAAATTCATAACCTTAAGTACTCTCATATTAATGATTAATATTATTTTCAAGTTCTCTCCCTATTTCATATTTTGATTAGAAGCTCAGTCTGACTTTTAAGTCAGGCCCAATTCACAACAAAATATGAAACTTCAATTGCTTCATTTGTTATCTTTACATCTCTGCTCCTTAATCATTTAAAACACTTCCAAACAACCACAGATTTTCTAAAACAAAGTACAAGTCATCCTGCACCCAGGCCTTGGGGCAGAGAACAGAATTCTGCGTGTGTTAGCATATTTAATCATCCCATTTGGGGGAAGATAATCCATTTTAATTTTCTCAGACTGTGTTCACTGGCTTTCATTATTTTCTTTACTTCAAAGATCAACTTGACAACTATTTTTCTTCACAACAAGGCTTATGGTCTTACTCCAAATCCATCTGATTTCATGGCCTTTGGGGTTGCTTTCATGTATTATGAATTTCTCAACTGGCAGCATTTATGAGATGGAAACTTACAACTCTTGGTAGAAATTTTATCTTGCAGGAATTGTTGCTAGGGTTTTTTGAAAGAGAAGGAAATATTAATGTTTTCAGGAGGCTGAGGAATAGTTTGCAAAACCTACTCAAAAAGTGTGTTGGATGGTGCTTTTGGATGGGCACCATTTTTTATTTTTTGTCTCCTGGTATTTCTCTCCCTCAATCCCCTTTTAAACAGTGAGTTGTCTCTGTGCTCCTTGCCTCAGGCAGGGTTTGTGGCAGACCTAGCTCCTTTTCCTCCCTCCCACTTCAAAATCCTAAACCTGCGAATGAGAATAGGGTTTGACCACAGAGGGCTTTTTTGTAGACTTAGAAAATCTTGCAAAGACTCCTGGATTCTGAGATGGCAGAGCAGCAGAGAGAACTAGTAGATTTTGAAACAGGAATTTCATATGGCTGCAAGTAACAGAGACCACCGTCTCCTAATATAGTGGCTTAAGCAGTCCATGAAGGAGTTGAAACAAACACAAAGAAGGTCAGAGGCAGGCAGGCCAGAGCTGGTGTGCCAGTGCCACAAAATTATCAGGGACTTCTGTCTCTTTGTTCCTCCGTGCTCACTTTATGGTGTCTATTCTCAAGGTTGTCTCCTTTTCCAAGATGGCTACCAGAGCACCAGCCATCACATCTGCATTCTTGGCAGCAGGAAGGTTGAAAGAGTGCTTCTTCCAGGCAGAGCAACTTCTTTTGAAAGATTGGTTAGAAGTTACATGTAATATATCTAGGTAGAACTTAGTCACATGGCTGTATCTAGCTGAAAGGGAGACTGGAAATTTCAGCATTTATAATGGAGTGCTGTTACTAAGGAAGAAGGCAGAGGTGAATATTTGGAAAGCAACTAGCAGTGCATGCCACAGACCTGAAAGGGCCAGGGGGCTAAAGCAGGGTGAGCTTCATGTGTACTTGAGGTGGATCAAAGATCGTGGGCCAGATGCTGTGTACCTTCCATCCTCCTCGATGAATTGGAACCAGGTAAAACCAGTGGTGGTAAGTAGAACCTTACCACAACCTTGGGGGAGGGAGTAAGGAAGTGCCTAAGACCTTCAGGCCAAAGGAATGAGGCTTGAAATAGAAATTAAGCAGAATTACATAAAATAAAGAAAGCTTTGATTTCTTAAACACCTGAATTTGTGGACTGAGATTTGCAATTATTATTGGGATAGGGTACCTAAGAGTTCAAGCTTTGATTCAAATACTTTCTTTTTCTTTTAGTAAAGCACCAGGAGTTGATTAAATTGTCTTTGTTGTAAAAAATGTGATGTGTTGGCAGGTTTGAGCAGTATTTTTCTAAAATGACCCACTGATTGCTGAGGACAGGGGCTGTAACTTTTATCTCTGCAGAGTGCCTGACAAACTTAAGCACTTCATGTGTGTTTGTTAAATAAGTGAATAAATGATGGTAATCTAAGAGGTTTCAGTCGCCCTGTGTTTTCATGTCTGTTTGTGTGTCTCTGTGTTAGTCAGAACTCCTTTAGTTGCAAGTAACAGACATTGAAGTCAAAATGCTTAAGACAAAAGGTAATTTATTGGCTTTTGTAATTTAAACCATGGGCTTCAGGCATGGCTGAATCTAAGGGTTTGATGATCTCAAACCCTGTATTTGAGAATACAGAACAAGGTACTGTATTCTCCATTGAACCTTTCTCTGTATTGGCTCCATCCTCAGGTAGACTCTCCTTTTATGGTGGTAGAATGACTGTTAGTGGCTCCACGAGAACTTATCTTTTAGCTTTGAGTTCAGTGGGTAAGAACATCTTTCTTAGGTGGCAGTAACAACGATCCCTCAACTAAGTCTCATTGGCTTTGATTGTTCTGACTTGGGATCAGAACCTTCTCAGAACCCTTCACTAGAATGTGACACTCTAATTGGCCAGGCTTTAAGCCTCATGCCAACTGTGTCAATCAGGGTCCAGATAAGAGAAAGAAAACCACCCCAGTTATTTTAACAGGAATAATTTAATATGGGTGGCTAAAGCCAGGCCACTGCCTGTTTTTGCAAATGAAGTTTTATTGGAACACAGCTACGTACATTCACTTAAGTATTGTCTGCGGCTGCTTTCATGCTAAAAAATGGCAGAGTGGAGTAGTTGCGACAGAGACTGTATGACCCATGAGCCCAAAATATTTATTATTGGCTTTTTTGTGGAAAAAGTTTACTGACCCCTAATTTATTTTTATATAGCAAAATGTTTAAGCTCTGAAAAGGAAAAAGAGAACAGTGAGTTATCATGGAGAGAGAGTCTGCAGGAAGCATCTACTCCTAGGGCTGAAGGAACAAAGGGAAAAGACTGGAGTTATTAAAACTTAGAAGTTTCTAGAAGAGGCCCCACAGAGTTGAAACTTCAGACCTCCAAGGAAGGAACGACTTGGTGCTGTTTTGGTGTCGCTGAGGGGAAGCAACGAGACTGTTTCCGTGAGTGTTGAAAAAACTGCCACCTCTAACCACCTGCTGTTTCTGGAATAAGCCACCACTGCCGAGGCAAAACGTATCGCTGGACTGATGCCGACAGGAGTAGGAAGCAACAACAAGAAGGAGCATATCCCATCTTCCTCCCCCAGCCTGGCAGTTCCCCTAGTGGCAGAGTCTAACCAGGAGCAACAGCCCCAGCCCCGGCATCACAAAGCAGAGAATGGAAGCACGGGCTTGAAGTTGAAATACAATAGCTTAAAAACTGGCACAACCCACTCTTTGGCTGTTCAGTATTCATCCGCATGCTTCTCCACATAGCTGAACTTCTGCCAACGACACAAACAACTCGATGCTTCCACCTAACAGCATACAGCTATCCTTCATTCAAGCAAAGCCATTCTCGCCCGCTCCCCAAAATGAGGAGACTCAAAGTCACAACAGTCATCATACCCATTTCTGGGCTATGTTAATTACTCTCCAAAATCAGTCTTAGTCCCATCAGAATATTCTGTTACTTAAAGACTAAATTGTAAAGGTAATTGCCACTAACAAGACTTGTATAAGATATTAGGGGAAGAAGAAAACAGAGGAAGAAATTAATACACACACACACACCAAGCAAGGAAGAAGATGTGCAAATTGCTACATAGTTGCAACAGTCCTTGCTTCTGTAACTGGTCATGATTGTGCAGTTGGTAATATATATTCCTTCTCCTCCTCCCTATCTCATATTTCTTTTGTCCTCAGCCATGACGTCAACTGGTAGGGTTCTTTACCTGGTGGTGAAATTCAAACTTTCATTCCTGAAGGGTTGGGATTCTCAACAATCCTATTTTTGTTGTTATTATTGTAGTTTTCCATTAACTTAGTACATGGAAGTACTGAGAAGAACCCCAGAGATCTTCTGGTCTAGACATAAATCTTCTCACTGTTATGGGGTAGTAGCAACCCAATTTCCCCTTCATGACTGGGATCAATCTCTCCAGCCAGTAGAGACACTTCCTTCTTTGCTTGTTAGTTCGGTGGCGCAAGGAGCCAAAACATCCAGGAGGTGGTCCTCTCTTCCAGGTCAATGGAACTATTGTTGTGTGTCCCATTGGAAGCATTCCCCCCGGGGACTAAGATCTCCAAAGCAGCAGAACTCAAAGTTGCTGGGATGGGAAACAAAAGTCCTGCAAGTGGATGTGATAATGAGAGGAGCTATTTCGACTTCCACTCCTTGATTCCTGGCCCCATGTAATCTCCCTGTGGGAGAAACAACACCAGGAGCTGGTTGCCGAATCAAAGTATATATGTAGGTAGAATCCCATCCTTTCTGGGTGTTATCTCCTCAATGGCTATGTAATGAAGTCTTCTGTAGGCCATTTCTCCATTCTATTAAGCCAGCTGTTCCTAGATGATGGGGTGCATGGCAAACCAGTGCATTCCATGGGCATGAACCCACTGATGCATCTATTCTGTTGTGAGGTGTATTTCTTGACCAGGAGCAATGTAGGGGAAATGTCATGGCGTTGAATAGGGCGTACTGGGAGCCCGTGGGTGGTGGTGCCAGCAGAGACATTGTGGAGAGGGAAGATACTTATATGCAGAACATGTGTCTATTTCAGTGGGGATGAATCTCTGTCCTCTCTGTGGTGGAAGAGCTCCAGCAATCGTCCTGCCGCTAGGTGGAGGGCTGGCCCCTGCCCCGCCTCCCCGCCCCCAGCGAATGGTGCACTATCGAGCTTCAGTGTTAGTCTCTGATGTTGGCAGATTAGGCACCTGCTAGCATTGATAGAAATCCATGTTGCTGAACCCACGCATGGCTTCCATCCCTGCCACCCTGGCCAGTTTACACGTGGACCCATTGAGCAAGCACAGAGGTGGCTGGGGAAAGAGGCTGACTGACATCCACAGAGCATGGCGTCTTGTCCACCAGGTTACTGAGAACCGTCTGAACCATGGATTTGTGTCTCATGTGGATCATTCTGAGCCTATTCTGAGATGTCCCTCCTTTCCCACATCTCCCTGTCACCAGGAACCTACCCATCCAGCCAAATCATTAGCAACTGCCTACGTATTGGTGTAGCTCGTAGATTCTAATTCTCTCTTGGCCCAGACAAAGTGGACAACCAAATGTACTGCTCAAAGTTCTGACCCCTGGAGGATCCTCCTTCACCACTATCCTTCAGGGCGGCCTCTGAGTCAGGCTGGAGGGCTGCGGCTGTCCCTTCCGGCTGGCACAAGCAAGGTCTAGTGTCCGCCATTTCTCTTATCGCTTCACATCATGCTCCATCATCCAGGCCTCCGAGTCTGGCTCAGCCCAGAATGCCTTTTCCTCTCTGTCTGCCTGTGAATCAGCTCCAAACAACACTGCACCTTGCTAACTGTGTTCGTGGCTGCTTGGCACACGTCTCTGCTATTGTACTTGTTTCAGTGCTTTTATTATTTATGCTACCCAAGTGTCGGTTGGGGTCTCCTGGCCTCCTTAGAATTCAGAGCACATCAGCTCGAACCAGCCTTCTGTTTGCCCTTGGAGTCCAAAGTCCTCCTCAAAACGTCTGCACATTCTCAGGGAGCTTACATTCTCCAGCTCTGGTTCAAATATGGATTCTGCACATGTTTTCTTTGATTTTTACCATGTTAACCTGGCTGTGAAATTAAGCTCTGTCCTCAGTGTGTAGCACGCTATTTTAGATGGATTTAAAAAATCTACTAAGGTTGTTCTTTGTATACAGCAGTGATATGCAAACTTTTTCTACAAAGGGTCAGAGGGTAAATATTTTCAGCTTTGGGGGCCAGATGGTCTCTGTTGTAGCTACTCAATTCTGCCGTCATAGTGCAAAACCAGCCACAGACCACAGCGAAACAAGTGGGTATGGCTGTGTCCAGCAAAACTTTACAAACATTGGTGGAAGGCTGGACTTGGCCAGCCCATGGGCTGTAGTTTGTTGATTACTGGTATGTAAGAAGGCTAAGGGTTCTGATCCACTAAAGTCATATTTTTAGTCAGTCATCTTACATTCTTTTGTTTGTAATTTTTTTCAGTGGATTCTGAAAACTTGGGTTTTTCAGATATACAAATCATGTCACCTAATGTCTTAGTCTGTCTGGGCTGCTCTAATGAAATACCAAGACTGGCTGGCTTCAACAACAATATTTATTTCTCATAGTTCTGGAGACTGGGAAGTCCAAAATCAATGTGTAGCATTTGCAGTTTTGGATGAGGGCCCACTTCCTGGTTCATAGATGGCTGTCTTCTTGCTCTGTCCTCACATGGTGGAAGGCAAGGGAGCTCTCTGGGGTCTCTTTTATAAGGGCAGTAATCCCATTTATGAGGGCTCTACCTTCATCACCTTTCAAAGGCTGCACTTCCCAACACTATCACATTGGGTGTTGGCATTTCAACATACAAATTGTGGAGGAGGCACAAACATTCATTCCATAATATTTAACAAGGGCTCCTTCCTTGACCAGACTTTAGTCAGGCTCTCTTGAGCCCTCTTCTTGACTAGACCTTGTCCTTCACTGGCCATCCTCGGCAAGTGGTCCGTGGTCTGCTGTCCCCAGTTCAGCAAGAATCCCACAAGTCAGCTTAGCAAGGATCCCCCCACCCTTAATACCTAACCAAGTTACTTCCAATAATATTCCACCCAATGATTCCCTCCCCTTACCCATTAGCTATAAATTCCCAGCCACCCTTGTTTTATTTAGAATTGAGTTCAATCTCTCTCCCCCACTGCAGTAGTCTTGAACGGTCTCTTTTGCTTGTTTAACTTGTCTAGTAGAATTTTTCTTTGACACACTTTAACAACTTTTATTTCTAATTTCTTTCTTTTGTCTAAGTTGATCAGCTACTGCCTGCTGACCTCTGTCAAATAGTAGTGGTGACAGTGGATGTATTGGTCAGGTTCAAGTCAGAAAACAGAGGGGAGACTCAACAGGACTGGCTGAAGAGAGTTTAATGAAGGGACTATTTCTAAGGTGTGGGCGGGGCTAAGGAAACCCAACAAGAGATGATGAGGCACCCCAGGGGTAGCAACAGTGGGGCAGCTTTTACAAACACTCTAGACACAAAGGAGCAAGTGAAGAAAGCAGTTACCTGAACTCCATCAGAGCAGGGGTGGAGGGCACCTCACAAGAGCTGCGTCTTAGGTAGAGGAACACCCGCCCCCGACAGCTAGACTGGAAGGCAGCTGGGTGACTGACAACCCCAACCCCTCTATTCTCCTGCCCCCTGATCTCCTGCTGGTGTCTCCTTTGGAAAAACTCAACCAGAAACCACAGGGCAAGGGAGGCTGGTGAGGAAGTCCAAAGAGGTAGGTCTCCAGGGACACAGCACCAGGTGGAGAGTAGATACGGGGAGGGGGTGCCATGAGAGTCAGAGAACATGCATCATAGTAAATATTGTCGATTCGTTCTGAACTCCGATGGAAGAGTTTCTCGTGTTTGCTGATTAAACACCAGGCCAGTTTAGGGAGTGAAATGGACATGTTGTGTCATATTAAGAAAGTATTTACTTTTTAAAAGTTTTTTTTTCTTTTTTTTGCTGGGAAAGTTTCGCTCTGAGCTAACATCTGTTGCCAATCTTCCTCTCTTTTTTTTCCCTCCCCAGAGCCACAGTACATAGTTGTATATCCTAGTTGTAGGTCCTTCTAGTTTTCCTATGTGAGCTGCTGCCACAGCACGGCTACTGACAGACAAGTAGTGTGGTTCTGTGCCTGGGAAGCGAACCCAAGCTACCGAAGCTGAGTGCACCGAACTTTAACCGCTAAAGCCATCAGGGCTGGCTCAGAAGGTTTTTCCTTTTAAAACAAGAAGGGATGTTGAATCTTGTCAATGTTTTTTCATTATCTATACAGGTGGTATTCTCTTTTACTCTTTTTGTGTGTGTGTGTGTGAGGAAGATTAGCCCTTAACTAACATCTGCTGCCAATCCCCCTCTTTTTGCTGAGGAAGATTGGCCCTGAGCTAACATCTATGCTTATCTTCCTCTACTTTATGTGGGACACCTGCTACAGCATGGCTTGGTAAGTGGTGCGTAGATCTGCACTCGGGATCTGAACCTGTGAACCCCAGGCAGCTGCAGCGGAGCGTGTGAACCTAACCACTACACCACCAGGCTGGCCCCTCTCTTTTACTCTTAACATGGTGAATTATATTAATAGAGAGTGTACTTTGAGGAATCATTGTGTTCCTGGGAGAAACCTCACTTGGTCATAGTACATAAGTGCTGTTGGATTCTGTTTGCTGGTATTTTATATAGGATTTTTGCCTGGATATTCACAGGTGAAAGAAAGAATGGTCTGTAATTTCTCCTATGTTGTGCTATCTTTTTCAGCTTTGTGAAAATACACACAAGCTTTCCTCCTTTTAATTTTTTTTGAAGAATCTGTTTTCACCCTGGGTTTTTTTCTGCCCTTGCCAGCTGAACTTGGAAACACATTTCCCCTACAAACTAATTTGGGAAGATGCCCCACTTCAACAATGTTGGGTCTTTCTATCTTGGATGGGTCAGGATAGTCTGAGTTTAATCTCCAATTCATAGAGTTTGAGGGAAGAGTGGCTTGAAATAAGCCTGAAGAGGTAAGCAGGGACCTTCAGGCAAAGATTTGTTTCCATTTTAAGAACAAAGGCCACGGAAGGGTTTTCAATAGGCCAGTTGTACAATCAGATTTTACATTTTAAAGCTTTCATGCTGACTTTCTCATCATCGGAAAATTACCCCTCTAAGCTTCAGTTTCCACATCTGTAAATCACAGAAAAATAAAAACTATGTTACAGGGTTTGAGAAAATCATTTTCAGTAAATGATATCTGTAAAATACTTATGCCAGTATCTATCTGGCACATCATAAGCATTTACAAATAAAACTAATATTATTTTTTTGTGCATATCATACAAGTCATTCTGTTTTTTGTTTAAGCAGTAGTTTTATAGTTTCTTCATATAAAAGCCAGACCTTTTTTGTAAAGGTCATTCTGAGACATATATACACACATACACACATATGTATGTGTATATACATAGGTATGTGTGTATATATGTATGTGTATACATATATACATATATATACTTGTATACTGATGCTTTTGGGAGTGGAATCTTTTTACATTGTTGGTTTGTGGGAGAGCTATTGATTTCTGTATATTTATCTTGTATCCAGCCATCTTATTGAACTCTTTTATTAATTCCTGTATTTCTTCAGCTAATTCTCTTGATTTTCTTGGTTATTTATTCATACTGTCTGCACACAGTTTATTTCCTTTTCAAACCATTATTTGTAAATTACCTTCAACTTGAATTTGTTTGGAGGATAATATTTACCGTTAGAATCCAAGCCAGAATTACGTATTACAAACAGATTGATGGAGAAGCAACCCACAGTTTAAATTACCTCTGCTGTTGAATAGGGTGGTAATTGTGATGATTGCATAAGACACCACTTGGAAATTAAAAGTTGGATATTTAACCTAGCGGATGGAATAGAAAACAAGCTATTATGTGTATGATTGAGTTTAATGTGCTGTTTATACAACCTCCACATGTGAAATCATGCATTTATTTCATCTTGAGCTAAGCAAAGGTCAGAGGTTTAAATATACACTTCTTCCCCTCACACTTAACTGTTGATTTGCAATATAAAATTAGTCTTGAATTCTAGAATTGCTGATTATATTTGTCACTCAATAAATATTATGTATATTTAAATATACAGATCAGCATCTGGAGGATATATAGTTCCTAGTGAGGTTCCTGACATTAATAGGTGCTATAAACAGAATGTGTGTCCCCCCAAAACTCGTATGTTGAAATCCTAACCCCCAATGTGATTAGAAGGTGGGGTCTTTGGGAGGTGGTTAGGTCATGAGAATGGAGCCCTCATGAATGGGATTAGTGCTCTTATAAAAGAGACTCTGGAGAGCTCTCTTACCCTTTTCCTTTATGTGAAGACACAGTGAGAAGATGGCTGTCTATGAACCAGGAAGTGGGCGCTCACCAGACACTGAATCTGCAGTGCTTTGATCATGGGCTTCCCAGCCTCCAAACTGTGAGAAATAACTTTTTGTTGTTTAAGGCACCCAATCTATTGTATTTCATTATGGCAGCCATAGATGACTAATACAGGCATGCAGAGATGTTGTTTGTAAATGGTTCATGTCACCTTCCAGCCTGCTGAGAGAGGGACTTGAATGTAGAAGTAGCTGTAATTTTAATAGTTAAGAAAACAGGTGCCAGCCCGGTGGTGTAGTGGTTAAGTTAGTGCCTTCTGTTTCTGTGGCCCGGGGTTCAGAGGTTTGGATCCTGGGCGTGGACCCACTCATTGCTCATCAAGCCATGCTGAGGCGTCATCCCACATAGAAGAACTAGAAGGACCTACAGCTAGGATATACAACTATGTACTGGGGCTTTGGGGAGAAAAAACAAAAAAGAGGAAGATTGGAAACAGATGTTAGCTCAGGGCCAATCTTCCACAAAAGAAAAGAAAAGAAAAGAAAACAGGCTTGGGTTTCATTCTGCTTCACATTTCTCATATTCTCTTTGAACTATTGGCTACCTGGAACGTGGTCTTCTTATGGTGAGTTGCAGATGTGGGAGAGAGTGAGGAAAAAAACCTGATGTCTCTTGAGGCGTCATCCAGGAATCTACTTACTGTCACTTTTGCTCCATTCCATTGGCCAAAGAAAGTCCTATGGCCAAGCCAATATCAGTAGGATGGGGAAATATACTCTACCCACTATTGTGGAGGTATTATCATGTCGAAGGGTGTAGAATTGTAATACAGGGAGGGCATGAAGAAGTGTAAATGATGATTCAATCTACCACAGTTTTATTATCATTATTATCACTTGAGAATGAAACCAATATAGAGAAAAATAGAGCCAAGAGATGGAAACAATAAGCACTGATGACATTATCTGACTCTCGAAGCCTGACTTTCCCCTGGGATAATTGAGCCAAAAAACCAGCTTTTATTTTAACTTACGTTGGTTAAAGTTATATTTCTATCCCTTGCCATTGGAAGAGTCCTAATGGATTAAAAAAATGTGGAGTAGGAAAGAATTCATTAGTCTGGTAGACTAATAGGTTAGTAGTAGGCTAGCAGATTAGATTATAGTTTATAAAATATTTATAAACTCTCTCCATCTTGATAGAAGGGTCATTTTGCCTACCCCACTGATGTTGAGCTTGGCATGGAATTTGTTTTGGCCGATGAATGGTGGGTGGAAATGACAGTGTGAATTTCCAAGCCCAAGCCTTGAAAGACATTATATATTTGCACATCTCTCTGGGAGTTTCCAACCGTTGTCATGAGAAGGACATGCTCCAGGGAGCCACTGTTCCTAGAAGGACAAGAGACACATGGGGAGGTGACCTGAATCTGGACCAGCTAAGCTTTGTTTAGATCAGCCAAACCCAGTCAATCTGAGATGTATGAGTGAGAGACAAATGTTTCTTATTTTATGCTGTTAGGTTGAGGGGTTGTTTGTTATGCAGCAAGAGAAGACTGAAACATGCAACATTTCCCAAACTTCTTGATGAAGGAATACTTTTATCTTCATGGAGCAGCTTCCAAGACAAGTTTGAGCCCTTTCAGTTAGGAGAAATGGTGGTCTGCTTATCTTTCAAACAATCCTACATAAATATCACTTTACTTCACAAGACTTTTCATGTGAGTTGGCCAGGAAAAAGTACTACTTAGGGTTTAAATTATGCCAATTTGTTTTTAAAGAATTATAGGAAAACCAATCTCTTAAAATTTGTATTTCTTTTTTGAATTACTATGAACTTCAATGAGAAGGGGAAAGCAAAGATGAGAATCAGTCAAGCACTTTCTGTTTGCCAATTAACAAGATTGTATGCTCTCTGGAAAGTGTTTACTGGCATGGATTCAGTGGCTCAATAATGCCAGAGTTGATATCTTTGCAATTCTCTTGCCCTTTTCTTTGTGATCACAAGGTGACTCCAGCTCTAGCCATCTCATCTTTAAGGCCAGCTGCTTGTATACTTTTATTTTTTTAATTTTTATTTTCTGTGAGAAAGATTAGCCCTGAGCTAACATCCATCACCAATCCTCCTCTTTTTGCTGAGGAAGACTGGCTCTGGGCTAACATCTGTGCCCATCTTCGTCTACTTTATATGGGACTCCACCAGAGCATGGCCTGACAAGCAATGAGTCGATCTGTGCTCGGGATCCAAACCTGCAAACCCTGGGCCGCCAGAAGTGGAGCGTGTGAACTTAACTGCTATGCCATTGGGCTGGCCCCTGCTTGTATGCTTTTAAATCATAAAAACAAAATCTTTCCCAGAAGATCTACTCCGTACCTTTCCATTTACGTCTGAATTGTGTCACATGGCCACCCTTAGCTGCAAGGGAGTCTGGGAAATCAAGTACAGTCATGTGCCACATAATGACATTTTGGTCAACAACGGACCACATATACAACAGTGGTCCCATAGGATTAGTACCATATAGCCTGGGAGTGTAGTGGGCTATACCATCTAGGTTTGTGTAAGTACACTCTATGATGTTCGCACAATGATGAAATCACCTAATGACACATTCTCAGAATGTATCCCTGTTGTTAAGAGACATATGACTGTAGTTAGCTTTTCCAGGCTCTGCAGCAGAACATAGCAGGAATTGGAAAAAGTGAGTTGTGAAAGTCAATCAACTGACTGTTGATGTAAATTGGAATTTCTACCAGTATTTCAAGCCCTTTGGAGAACATTCTGGGGAGGAAGCTTGTATCCTTATTGCCATTTCTCAGATGCTACTCCCCATGGGTGGAGGAGTAGCTTATCTCATTACTGAGTATGATGAAGGGGTGCCTCCTTGTGTATGGTCAGCTCCTTTGCACTCTGCCTGCAGGTGAAGCACATTTTTCCTCTCTCCTACCTCTTGTTATCCCTCCTGCTGTTTCCCAGCTGCTCTGCTTAAGCAAAGGCAAGAAGAGGCAGAAACCTTGGATCAAGCAAAGGGATCAAGTCCAGCTACCATGAATGAAGCTGGTGCTCTGATGCTTCCTGTCTCATAGTTTTTAACTGGGTCAAAATTTGGGGTTGAGAAGAGCAACCCGAAACCCAAACATCTCAGTCTTTGTGCTTTCACAGTTTACATGACAATTTCACATCCATCCATTTAACAATGACTTCATGAGTTTGGCATTGCAGGAATTATTTAACCCTGTTTTACAGATGAGAAAAGTGAGCCTGGAGAAGGCAAGCGAGATACTGAAGTGAGGTACACATAGCTAGTGTTGGCACGGCCAGAACCCAAGCCTCCTCTTTCTGCTTTGGTATGTGACACTGCCATTCCTGTGGCACTTATTCTATGTTCCCTTTGTGCAGTCTCATCAATTCTGCTCATCCTGTGGTATCTGTTCTTGCATCCTGTTGTCATCCATCCTGCCTCCCTTTTTGGCCCAGGAGAGTAGTGCCTCGCAATCGGTCAATGCTAATACGCCAGCAATTTCCCAGAGCTTTGTTGTTGGGGAGCCTGTCTTGATTTACTATTCTGTGTGAGTTGCTTAGGCAACATTGACTAATGATCAATTTCTACATTACAAAGTCATCACAGGGCCTGATGAAACTTCAGGAAGCAGAGGCGGCCTCTTGAGCAGGAATGAGTGTTCAGCCTTACACCGGATTGCCTGTGGCTGTCACTCTACAGATTTTCAGTTGATGTTGCATTGACTCTACATTTGAGTTTCCAGGCTTCTTAAAGGGATATTGTTACAGTTTTCTGCCTTGTTGTCTTTGAGTGCATTTTGGAGTAGGGTGTTGCCAAGGGTAATAGAATAGTTTTTGGTTCTCAGTTCTATTTTTTCCAGTGGCAGGTAATGCCCTGCACACTGTAGATCTTAAATGTTTGTTGAACAAGTGAATGAACGAATGGAACTTTGGGTAGTATGTACAGCCTTCTCGCCCTGGCTGCTCACAACTTCTTTCTGTAGGTTTCCTGGACATTCATACACAGTGTAAGGATTCCAAGAGTCTCCCTGATTCTACAATGGTAGGGTAGTGTCCATTCACTTTGAAAAATTCCTAGAAGGAGGTAATAGTGTGCTATTGATAGTCGTCTTTGAGGTCCATTGACCTGGGTTTGAATCCTGCCTCTCCCCTCCCAGCTCAGTAACTTTAGGCGAGTTTTTACCCTATTGATCCTCAGTTTCTTATTCTGTAGAATAGGAATTCTATTGTCAATACCTACTTCATGGGTGAAGCATGATTAAATGAATTAATGCATGTTGGGCACTTAGCACATTTCCTGGCACCTAATAAGTCCTCAAAGATTATTAGCTTTGATTCTGTTTAACTCAAGACTTAATGAAGACAACATTAACATTAGCCGAGAATGGCTGAATCCACTCAATGGAATGAGAACTCAACAGAGTTTGCTATATAATTAGTTCAAGTCAAATATTTACAATAATCATGAAAGAAAGTACAGAGGGATTACCGAGACAATTAGTCTGATGTGGCTAAGAGAATAGAGTTTACTCTTGTTGGCTTGGAGCTCACTCTCCTTGCATCCAGCACGTTCTGCTGATGCTATTTGCATTCCTCTCTCACTGTTCTTGGACCTTCTGGTCTGTACTGGGACAGTGCTTTGGGCTTGTTTATTTCTGGACCTTCATTCTCAGTCTCTGCTTTGGCAATTTGTCAAAGTTCAGATTTCTAATAAGGACTTAATCAGCTGTATTCCCAGAGACGCGGCTTCCCTCCAATTCATTCTGCAAAATGCTTGCTATATTTGCCCAAGAAAGTTTTCAGTTTTTCCTTTTGCTTGTCTCTATAGCTCTTAGTCTCTTACTAATCTTAGAACATGTACTTTTGCAAGTATTTACTGGTATGTAATAATAGAGAGTAAAATGCACAGATTTTAAGAGTATAGTTTAATGAGTTTGTCAAATGTTTACAGCTATGTCATCCAAACCCCTATCCAGATATTGAGCATTTTTATTACCTTAGAAAGATCTCTCATACCCATTTCCAGTCAATCCCCTTCCCCTTCAAAGGCAACTGTTCTGCTTTCTGTCTTAATAGATCAGTTTTGTATGTTCTTGAACTTCTTTTGCTCTGTCTGATGCCTATCAGATTTATTCTTCTTGTTGTATGGATTAGAAGTTCATTCCTTTTCATTGCTCAGTAGTGTTCTATTTTATGAATATTCTATAGTTTATTTACCCATCCTTGTATTGATGAACATTTGGGTTGTTTCCAGCTTTTAACACTTCTGAATAAAGCTGCAATTAACTTTCTTTTACAAGAATTTTTGTGGACATGTGTTTTCATTTACTTTTGTGGAAATAAGAGTGGAATTGCTGAATCATAAGGTAAGTGAATGTTTACAAGAATTGCCAAGCTGTTTTCCAGGGTGGCTGTCCCATTTTGCATTTCTACAACTTTCAGTTGCTTGGCATCCTCACCAGCACTTAGTATGGTCAGTTCCTTTTATTTTAGCCATTCTAGTGGATGATGACTAATGATATTGACCATCATTCTGCCTCCCATTTGTAGCTGGTTAACATTTCTCCTATTGATGGAAAGAGTAATTTCCCAATTGGGGTCTAAACTGAACGCTATTTTCCCCATGACTCCAGATAATGGATATCACCTCGTTCTCTGTATAACTCCTCTAAACACCTGCAATGTTTAATTTTATGCGTCAACTTGACCAGGCCATAAGCTGCCCAGACATTTGGGCAAACGCTATTTTGTGAGTGTATTTTGGATGAGATTAACATTTAAATTGGTGGACTGAATAAAGCAGATTGCACTCCCTAACGTGGGTGGGCCTCATCCAATCAGTTGAAGGCCTGGATAGAACAAAAAGGCTGACCCTCCTGCCAGTAAGGGAGAACTCCTCCAGCCTGATTGCCTTTGAGCTGTGACATCAGTTGTTCCCTGCTTTCAGACTTGAACTGAAACATTGGCTCTTCCTGTGTCCTGAGCTTGCCAGCTTTTGGATTGGAACATATACCTTCAGCTCTCCTGGGTCTCCACTTTGCCAACTGCAGCTCTTAGGACCATCAGCCTCCATAATTGCATGAGCCAATTTCTTATAATAAATCTCTTTATATCTATATATCCTATTGGTTCTCCTTCTCTGGAGAACCGTGACTCATACATACTCCTTCCCCTTCCACCATCTTCTCCCAAAGTGCCCCATTTCAGCTCTATTTCTGCATAAGCACTTATACCTAGCCCTGTACTGGCTTCATTAAATAGGCCATAAACATGTATCTAGTGCTTTCATTTAACATCTTTGGGACTGCAGTTAAAATCCCTGCAGAAAACGTTATCCAAAGTTATCTTAAGGTATTAAGCACGGCCACATTCAGAAACGGTGACCTCCCATTAGCATCACATGAGAGAGAATTGCTGGGTGCTGTGTTCCTGGCTTTACACTGTTGTTCTTTAATGATGTTTTCCAACTGAAAAATGTGATCCAGCACCAGAAAAATAAAATGGTTCTTGCCCTCCTAATAGCAGAGTGACTAATAGGATAACTAGAAGGATGATAAACCTCCACGGAAGGAGAATGATTAAGGATGCTGATGGATGCAGCAGCACTGAAACAAAGGTCTGTCTCCTCATTACGAGATTAATGCAGACCCTTTTTTTTATGATGTGAACTCAAGCATAACATTCTGGAAAGCAGAACTCACATTAATCAAAAGCCTGTGTGCAATGATGCAGAGACTCGAAGGGCATGTTTCTTTCTTTCTCCCTCTCTTTTTAAATTACCCATTTATTCAATTGTTTACTTATCTACTAACTTATTCATTTCTTTATCTATTATACATAATATTTATATATCATTTATTTATTTACCTACTAGCTATGTTTATTTATTTATTTTAAGTGTGTGAGCAGAATGAGTTACTTCCCCAGATTGAAGTAAAATATAGCTCCCTCTTTTAATTTTTCTAATTGACCACCCCTCATACTCAGATTAACAACAAGTCCAGTATCTTCCCTCTTGAGACCTCCAACCCTCCCCAGATTTTATGTGACCCCTAGGGGGAGGCTACTCGGTTTAAAGGGGGATACTTTGATTTCCAAATACAGGCAAAGAGAGAATTAGCATTTTGGAAACTAGCCCATCCGACTTGGTGCATCTATTTTCCAGTGCTGAGGGTCCCACTTTTCCTGAGTCGTGGACTCCCACCACTCTCTAGTCTGCCCTTGGCTCAGTGATTGTTTCCAGGGCTGGACTAAGACCAGCCTTTCACCACCTCCGGAGCCTGTTGTTGACACCTAGTCACTGGTTCAGGAGCCCTCGTGGTCAGGGTACCCTTTGCAGCCTTGGTGTCTATTTCTGAAAACTCACAATCTCAGTACATTCTGGAGATTCTAGCAGGATTCATTAACATCATCATCAGAGGAAGGGGTTACTCTCCATCCTTCCCTTCCCAAAACACTCATGGTCCCCTTGACAAATTTGCCTATACCCTCCCCTACTTCCAGGTCAAGGGTATGGAATGGGCAACACTTGCCAGGCCACAAGGGCCCCGTCACTCCTCCCTTCAGGGTAGTGATGGCCGTGAACCTGAAAGCTGCCCACTTAGGAGTTCAAAGATATATATGGAGGGGCTACGACATGCCAGGCGCTGTTCTAGGCACCAGGTACACAGCAGTGGAAAAATCCTTGCCCTCAGGCCTCTTGCCTTCCAAGTAGGGTGGTGGCAGATGGATAATAAACAAAACAAATAATTGAAATACGTCATTTGTCAAACAATAAACATGAAAGAGAAAATGTAAAGGAAGGAAGAGGAGTGTGAGGTGTACGTATGTGCTTGTGTGTGTGTCTTGGGGGAAGTCGACATTTGAGATAGGATGCCTCACAAACAAGGCGATTTCTGAGGAAAGCCCAGGAGAAGGTGAGGAAGAATATTCCCAGGCAGACGCAGCAGCCAGTGCAAAATCCGAGTCCACGGCACGCCTGGCTTGTTCCAGGAACCGTGAGGAGACCCACCAGGGCGAGTGGAGAGAACAAAGGCAGCGAGGGAGGAGATGGGGACAGAGATGTGGAGTGAGAGGGGCAGATTGTGAAGCCGCCACCATGGGAAGCCTCCTCCCTTGTTGTTAACTATTTTTCGACAACGGGATTCCTAATGGCTACTTCCTTGTGGGCCATCACTTATGTAGCCCACCACCCATTACTGGACCTGTACGTTGTTTCCAGTTTTCCAACGTGACCAACTGTGCGCACTTGCTGTGGTTGCCGCTTGCTGAGTGTCACCCTCCAAGGAGGGGAAGCAGAGGGCAGGGAATGGGCTCTCGGTGTCAGCCCATTTCTGTAGGTGGGCTGAAATTTTGAGTCATTGTCCTTAACTCCCATTCATTTTGGGTTTGTGAAGGCATGATGCTGCTGACATCTAGGGTCAGGAATGGCAGCCTGTCTGATCCTGAGCAAAATTAGTGGGATGATGTAATGCCTGACAAATTTATAAGACAGAGAAAAGAAGCAAGATGGGAGAGTTGGAAGGGACAGGAGCAAAGAGAGACACACAAGAGGAGACCTGGAAGGCGAGAGCTGGAAATCTTTATAAAACTGAAAATATTTTTGCTGCTCTGATTAAAAGTAAAGCATGCACGTTAAAAACAAATGTGGAAAGTTTACAAAAGAGTAAATATTTAAGTTGAAGCCACATAATTCCACATCCAGAAATAACGAGGAGACATTTTATTACTTTCCATCCAGATATTCATGTGATCATATGTGTATGCAGTTTTAGATTTTGCTTCCTGTCATTTAAAATTTTGTCAAGAACATTGACTTACAACAACAGGAATATTAAAAATCATGATTTTTAATTATCGTGTAATAGTCCATCAGTATTGTATTTTGTGAACCAGTTAATGAATCAGTATTGTAATTACTGCCATCATTTCCTTATTGTTGGATGCTTTGGTTGTTTTTAATATTGTACTGTTATAAATAATGCAGCCATGAAATCCTTCATCAGACATCTTTGACTATATCTCTGAATATTTTATTAGGATGAATTCCTAGGAGTGAGATGACTGGCACAAGCAGATGAATTTTTCTTTTTTAAATGCCTGAAGACTTGGAGGGAAGTGCTTGATAACTTAGTGTGATGACATCTGATTTGTTTAACCAATTGTGAACAGGTGACTGCTGTTTAGATCATAATTCTGTAATTTTGGCATTCCTATCCACTGGGTGGCGGTTCCTCAGACTGTAATAAAAATACTTTGGAGGGAGCACAGGGTGCCTTGCATTACATATTGGACTTAATTTTTTCAGGAAAATCCAACTTAGAGCTAAAAGACGTAAAAATACAATCAACGTAAAAAAATATAAACGGAACTTAAAAGCATTGTGTGAACCTTAACTGTATCTGATCAAAAAACAACTGTTAAGATGTATTACGGTAGTCCCCCCCTTATCAGCTGTTTTACTTTCTGCCGTTTCAGTTACCCATGGTCGACCGTGGTTGAAAATATTAAATGGAAAATTCCAGAAATAAACAATTCGTAAGTTTTAATTGCGTGCCGTTCTGAGCAGCGTGATGAAATCTTGCACTGTTTGTCCTGCCCTGGACGTGAGTCATCCCTTTGTCCAGCGTGTCAACGCTGTATATGCTACTCACCCATCAGTCACTTAGTAGCCATCTCGGTTATCAGACTGACTGTCCTGGTATGACAGTGCTTGTGTTTAAGTAACCCTTATTCTACCTAATAAAGGCCCCAAAGCTAACTTTATCATTGGTTATTGTTGTTAATCTCTAACTGTGCCTAATTTATAAATTAAACTTTCTCATAGGTATGTATGTATAGGAAATTACAGTACACATATAAGATTTGGCACCATCTGCAGTCTCAGACATCCACTGGGGGTCTTGGAGCATATAAGGAGGGACTACTGTACATTTATTAGACAATTAGAAATTTGATTGGAGACTAAATTTTGATAATATTGAGACATTATCGTTGACTTTTTAGGTGTGGTATTAAAAGATGAGTCCTTATCTTTTAGAAGTATATTTGGAAACATTGAAGATGAAGGGATATAATGTCTGGGATTTTCTTCCAACTAATTTGGAGGGTAGTTGATGGGGCAGCACTGGCCATAGGTTGATGGTATTTGCAGCTGGGGGATGGGTCCATAGGGGCTAGTTTATATCAGGGGTCAGCAGACTATGGCCCGAGGGCCAAATCCACCTGTTTTTGTCTCTCTCTCTCTCTCTTTTTTTTTGTGAGGAAGACCAGCCCTGAGCTAACATCCATTGCCAATCCTCCTCTTTTTGCTGAGGAAGATTGGCCCTGGGCTAACATCCGTGCCCATCTTCCTCTACTTTATATGGGACGCCACCATGGCATGGCTACAAGCAGCCTGTCGGCAAGCGCCCGGGATCCGAACTCGCAAACCCCGGGCTGCCAAGTGTGAACTAAACCGCTGGCCGGCCCCCCATCTGTTTTTGTAAATAAAGTTTTATTGGAGCACAGCCACGTCCATTTGTTTACAGAGTTTCTCTGGGTGATTTTGCACTACAGTGTAGAGTTGAGTTGTTGCAACAGAGACCATCTGGCCCACAAAGCCTAAAATATATATTATCTGGCCCTTTCCAGAAAGAGTTTGCTGACCCTTGATTTATACTAGTCTGCCTACTTCTGTTTATGTTTAAAATCATTCATAATAAAATGTTTAAAATACAATTAATGTCGAAGATCTATACGGTTCCTGCAACTACTAGCATAGAACAGTTTTCATCTACTAACTTTCATCTACTGTCTCAGATACATTAAATCACAACTGAAATGCGTGGCACACATAATACATTGCTGAAATATCTGTGAGATTATTCTTCTATTAAAATGTTTTTTTCTGTCGAAGTAATGCTTGCATGGTCCAAGATTCATTCATTCTGGAAAGTCAGTCTCCTCCCCTCTCCAGTCTCTCCTCCACCCAGTTCCCCTCTCTGGCATTTCTTTTTTCTTCTTCCAGGGATAATCTCTGCATACAGAAACATATCAATATATAGTATTATTTCTCTCCCATACAAGGGGTAGTATACTACATACACTTGCTTTTTGTCAGTTAATAATATATCTTGGAGTTCTTTCCATGTTCGTTGTATAATCATTCCTAAATTATATATATGTTTATTATTATAATATATATATTCCTAAATTGCATACATTTAGGAACACATGTATTCCTAAAGTATATATATATTATGATTTATATACTTTTTATTCCCAGTTTAGTGGGAGAACTATGGGGACACAGATGCACCAGCCATAAAATTGAACACTGGAGAGACTGTGAGTTGGTCAATAGGACAGTATGGAGTGGGGCATCTTTTATTACACTGCCCCATCCCTGTTTGGAAGAGTGGGCACAGAAAGAATTCAACAAGTTGGAGTTTGTTGAATATTTGAAGGTCTATTCTCCTGTTCATTCTTCCTTAAAATAGCAAAGGAAGACAGAAATATCAATTAGCAAATCCTGTTTGCTCTACTTTCAAAATATCTTCAGAATCTGAGCACTTCTCACCCTTCCCCATCCTGATCTGAGATCTGTCATCTCTCACCTGGTGGCCATGATGGTCTCCTCTACTGGGCTCCCCACCCCTACCCTTGTTCCCTATGGTCTGTTCTCACCATGGCAGCCAGTGTCACCCTTTTAAGTAAAAGTCAGATCGGGTCTCTCCTCTGCTCAGAATCCTCCAATGGCTCATTTTATTCAGAATAAAACCCAAAAGCCTCACAGACTTACCACAGTCCCGGGCTAGGATCCTCCTCCTCCCTCCCTTCTGCAGCCACCTCGGCTCTGTCTCCTCTCCCTGGAAAGCTCTTGGCCCACCATCCCTGTGGCCCATCCCTCACCTCCTTCAAGTCTTTGCTCAAATGTCACCTTCTCAGATACGCCTTCCCCAACCCCCATTTGAAAATCACCACCACCCAGCACTTTCTATCATCTTCCTTCCAGTCTTCGTTAATTTTCTCAATACTTTTCATCCCTCCTCTATTAGTTTCCTGTGGCTGTTGTAACAAATGACCGCAAACTTAAAACAACAGAAGTTTATTCTCTCACAGTTCTGGAGATCAGAAGTCTGAAATCAAGGTGTTGGCAGGGTTGGTTCCTTCTGGAGGCTCAGAGGGAAAGTCAGTTTCACGCTTCTCTCCTACATTCTGGCGGTCGCCTGCAATCCTTGGCGTTCCTTGGCTGGTAGACGCACCACTCCAATCTTTGCCTCCATCTTCACAATTCTTCTCCCCTCTGTGTTCTCCTCTTCTCTTCTCTCATAAGAACACTTGTTGGATTTAGGGCCACTCTAACCTCATCTTGAGATCCTTAATTACATCTGCGAAGATCCTTTTTCCAAATAAGATCACCTTCATAGATTCTGGGTGGACATGTCTTTTGGGGGAACCGTCATTCAACCCATTCTACCTTCTATTCCTCGTTTTCATTCTGTGTTTGTCTTTCTCCTTCCAGCAGGATATAAGCACAGAGAAGGCAGAGTTTTTGGTCTCTTTTCCCCCTCACTGCTCTGTTTCCAGGGACTAGACGATGTTCAGCATATAGTGGGGGTGCAATAAGTATTTGTTGAAAGTGAATGAATGAATGAATGAAGTATTTTGCCACCAGTCTTAGCACTGAGAATTGTAGGATATCATGTTTTCTCTCTGTTAGTCAAAGATGCCTCATTTAATATATCACTTACCAATAAAATAATTTGGAACATGAGGACTTGGTGTGAAGCATGCCACACATAGATGAGTGACATAAGTCTAAAATAATTCACAGATGCCATTTATAACTAGAACCTTTGAATGGAAGAAATCAATACCTAAAAAGAAATGCAAATATCACAATTACTGATCATTTCTTCACAGAAGGTCTGCATTGCTTAAAAAAATTCCTGATTTTCTTTAGGCTCTTGTTATCAGTGACTATATGAACTCTAAGCATAGTTTTGAACTTAAAAAAAAATGACTTGCATGTACTTTGGTCTTATAAAATGGTGTGTCTTCAGAAACTGGGTGGTGGCTCAAAATTGGCATGTTTGGGTGGAGGACTCTGCTCCAAGGATAGAGATGGGCTGGGGCCCTGGGATGTTGGGGACAAGGCTTCTCCCACATAGGACCATCTGTCTCTTTTCCTGGTCCAGGATGAAAGAATCTCCCAGAAATGCTGCTCTGTATCGGGAAAAACCAGAGAGAGATAACAGGATTTATACGCTTGACTCAGGGTTTATGGTCAAAACAGGATCTTGAAACCCTCATAACTGCCACCCCATTCGACTCCCAGACCTTTTCCCAGAGTGTCTCCTGTGGGAAAATTATTCCACTTGCCTAAAGCACATATAAGCACATTGCCCAAGTCCTAGCTACAGATTCGTCCTGTGGCTCTGCTCCAGAAAAATGTACCAGTTTTCTTTCCCTTTAACTGCCTGAGAGGGTCATAGCCCAGGAGGGAGCCTCAGTGGGACTTTCTCTTCTTTACAATTTATTATTTTCAGAGATGTTCCCAGCTTTTAAATCCCAAACAAGAGAATAAGGGGCATTGAACATTCTTCTCTGGTGACCTTTTTTCTCCAATACATTTTCCCCCCTAATTATCAAAGTAATACAGGCTTATTCAAAATTTGGGAAATAAAAAAGAAGGCAGTGTTAAAAAGAGAGTGCAAATCACCAATAAATCTACTACCAGAAATAGCTACTATTATTATTCGGGTTTATTTTACTTCAGTATTATCTAAATGAGTATCTACATGTATGAATGTCTATATGAATACAGTCTTATTTATATGATTACAAACATACATTATAAAATTATTATACTTTAAATATCTTTTTTTCAACATTTCATTGTAAAAATATTTTACATATGCAGAAAAAAGGAAAGAATTTATAGTGAACATACATGTACCAACTATGAAGATTCTGCCATTAACATTTTACTTAACTTGCTTTAGCACTTCTCTTTCCCTTCATCTTTCTCCCCTTTCCTTGTTCCATCTGTTCTTCCCTCTTTCCATCCCTCTACCCAGCTATCTCTCCATCCATCCGTATATCTATCCACTCATCCATCCCTCCCTCACTCCCTCTGTTCACCCATCCATCTGTCCACCCTTCCCTCTGTTCATCCATCCATTTCTCTGTCAGTCTATCCACCTTATTTTTGTGATGCTTTTCAAAGTAAGTTACAGACATCAGTACAATTTACCCCTAAACATCTTTGTACATACAATTTTGATCATGCTTCTTCACTTAACATAATATGAAGTTTCCAGTGTTTCTAATATTTTTCAAAAGCACTTTAAAAATTAGCTGCATAATATTCCGTTGCTTGGATATCCTATAATTTACTATTTCAAATCTTTATTATGAGACATTTTAATTGTTTCTAATTTTCCACTTTAATAACTAATGCTGCAGTGAATATCATTGGAGTGAATCTTTGATCATCTCTTTATAGTACAAGCACAAGAGGAATATTATTGGGTCACAGTATGGACATTTAAGAAAGCGCTTGAAGCATAATTTCTAGTTTTCTTTTGACATAGGAGCTTATTGCATGCTGTCTTACAAAATTCTTTCTGGAGTCCAGTTGGATGAGCTACATCTAGGTCATGAAGGTGGTGAGAGAAAGTGGTGGTGGCGGGGCATGACCTCAGATTCCAGAAGTCTCTGGGCAGGCTGTGTGTGTGGCAAAGGAAAGCGTCACTATTGGAGGTTTCTCCGTGCACTTCCTCCTTGAATAAATAGGGTGTCAGGGTTCATGTTATGAGAGTCTGCCTATGTGGGGTGACTGGAAGCATGAAGAAACAGGACCTGCTATTCATTCGGTGCTGAGCATCCAGTCCTTTTGCAATTGAGAGCCCCTCTCCCCCCAGAATGTGAGTATATCTGAGAGTGGCCAACTCAACTTCCAGAAGCTTCCATTCAGCACTAAAATTCACGAGGCATAGTGCTAAGGGCTGTGGGGTTACAAGAGTGAAAATGACAGTATTTCCTAAGGAACATACAATCAAGAATAGGAGACTTAGCATTCCATGTGTAAGACTACATTAATTGGAGTAATAGAGGCAGAAATCAAGGGAACATAAGAAAATTTATGAAACGTTTGCTTGTGTTGGGTCATAATATAAAATACAGTGCCTAGTGTGGACTGGGGTTAATAAAGTTTGAAAAACAGGGAGGGAGGCATCAGGTGTTATGAGACCCCAGAAGAAAGGAGACTTTTGAGGATTGGTGGGGTTCAGGGAAAATGTCACAGAGGAGGTGACATTTTAACTAAATTTTGAAAAGCGAGTAGGAGTTTTCCAAGTGAACAAGGACAAGAAGGGAGGGTCCCAGCTGATGGAACAGCGTGTGCAAGGTTAAGGAGCCGAAAAAGAAAAATTAGGAAACATCAAGAAGTTTGCAATAGTTGAGTGAGTGAGTGTGTGTGTGTGTTTGTACATGCAGCCATGGGGGATAAACCTGGAAAGAGAAACAGAGGCCAGTGGCTGAAGAGCCATGCCCACAGGTTTAGATTTTATGGAATAGTCTCGGGGTTGAATACTCAAATGCCTACACAGGCCAGAGAGATAATGTCAATGAGTGAGGCTGCCTGGGTGTATGAGAAAACTCAGCCCAAATGTGATGATAAATAGCAAGGACACCAGTTTTAGTGTGGGGGACACAAAGTGAGCAACCATTTCCCAGCTCAGCCAATGCTTGCACTGTGGAAACCCAGGTTCAGTGATGCCACATCTTAGGATTGTTCCACAGAAGGTGAACATCTAGATTTTTATGATACAATTGCTAATGCAGAAACATTGCAACTATTTCAAATGAAAAAAAAAATACTGGGTGGGTTAACATTGTGTAGACTGAAGGAAATATGTCTATAGGTTGGAGTCCACCTGGGGCCGCCAACTTGAGAGGTCTGGTGGGGAGCGACAGTGACCCACTGGAGAATCACCAACAGAGTGGCAAGCAGTCAGGGTTTGGGGAAAATAGTTGGTTTGCTGGTTAGGTGGTCTTGGGATCTTAGGATCCTGGACTTGCTTGTGTGAACTCTTCCCCACCACTGTGTCTTTTCTCAGGCGATGTCCACTGCCTGCTTACACTTCAAGAATCAATGAGGTGTCCTTTCCTCAGGGAAGCCCCATGCTAGGTTAGATGCCCTTTCTGCTCCTACAGTATCAGGCTTGTCCCTAATGTTCTCTCATTATCTACTCACAATATGTCTCCCCTCTAGGTAGTTGGGCTCTGTGAGGACAGAGCATGTGTCTTATTTATTACTGCTAATGCCTGGGCCTGGCTTGCTTGGTATGTGCGTTGAGAATGGTTATATTTTATAGGCCAGCCAGACTGGTGAAGACAAAGATTTTCTTTGATAGAGGCAGCTTGCTTTCCTAACCCTGGTCAGGCAATCTGCAAAGGCAAAGTCTCCATCTAGAAACTGGGAATAATAATAATAATAATAATTAATAATACTTACCATGTGGGTTACTCTGAGGATTAAAAGAACTCATACCTCGTTAGAAAGGTGCTTGACAAACCATTCAAGTGCTTAACAAAAGTTCATAATTGGTGACTTTGATGACTGTAATGTCATCTGTTTGGGACACATGAAGGCGAGGCATGTAGAAGGAAGTTAGAATGCTTCAGGGCTTTCTCACAGTCTACAGCCCACGTTTTACTGAAGGACAGAGAGTGTTATCTGTGGGCAGAAAGGGCAGAACACAGAGAATGTAGACTGAACAAGGTTTCCTGATCTCTATCCTGGACTTGTTTGTGTTGGGGAGGTTCCAATGGGGAGAGGGATGCTCAGGGAAGCATAGGGTAAACCTTCTCATCCATGGACATAAAGAGCAAATATTGGCAATGGGTGTCTCAAACCTATTTAGCCAGTTGCCTGTGTTTTTTAGAGCAGAGGTTGGAAATGCTTTCTATAAAGGACCAAATAGTGAATACTTAGCCTTTACAGGGCAGACAGTCTCCATTGCAACTCCTCAGTGCTGCTGTTGGAGCATGAAAGCAGTCATAGACTATACGTAAATAAATGGGCATGACTGTGTTCCAATAAAACTTTATTTACAAACACAAGCAGGGGGCTGGATTTGACCTGGAGGCTGTAGTTTGGTAATCCCTGTTCTAGAGTCTTCAAAGCCTGGTGATCTGGTTAGGGCTGCAGAGAGGCAGCTGCATTTCTTATTGTTTCAAAACACTTTAAGGTCTCCTGTAGTGATTGGGGTGGAATTAGAGTTGGAATTCTCCCTTCCCTACAATTTCTGTGTTGGAAACATATAATTGGGAATCTGCTAACTTATGTTATTTAGGGAGGTTCTGAGCCTGGCTCCAACACTAGGATGCTGGAAGGGCCCCAGTAGGGAGGTTAAAAACCCAGGCTCTGGACCCAGAAAGGCCTGGGTTCTAATCCCATCTTCACTTACCAACTGTGTGGCCTTGAGTGAGTTATGGAACTTCTCTACTCCTCAGTTTCCTCATCTGTAGAATGGGGGTAATAATAAAATCTACCTTATAGGAGTGTTGAGAACATCAAAGGTGATAACACATATAAAGTGATAAGAGCAGGGCTTCTCAGTCTTGACACCATTGACATTTTGGGCTGGATAATTCTTTGTCTTGGGGGAGGGAGGCTGTCCTGTGCATTGTAGGATGTTTAGAAGCATCCCTGGTCTCTACCTATTAGAGGTCAGTAACACTCCCCCCTCTGACTTTGACAACCGGAAATGTCTCCGGACATTGCCAATGCCCCCTGGGGGCCACACTTGCCTCCAGTGGAGGACAATTAGATCAGAACAATGCCTGGCATTAATAAATGCTAATTCTTATTAGCAGTTGTTGAGAATTTCAAATATCGAGGCTGGTGGTGCAGATTATTATATATCCAGGTGCTATAGGGGTTGGGATCTCTGAAGACAAGCATGAAAATTTGTATAATAATATTAATATAAGTGATAGTAGTCAACACATACAGTTCTTTCTATGTGCCAGGCATGGTTCCAAGCGCTTCACCTGTATCAACTTACTTAATCCCTTAACAATCCAATGAGGTAGGTGCCCAGTCTTCCTAGCTCTCCTGATGGCAGCCTCTGCTGCTTACATTGGTTGGTATGGTGACAAGAGAGGCTTGAACCCAGGGCAGATTTTGGGCCATGGTGCAAAGGGGTAAAGGTTTTGCATTCTGCAAGATTTTGCAGAGGTTTGCTCCTGTGACCTGGAAGCACATAATGCCATAATGTGGCAGGTCTGGTAAAGCCGGGAAAATTCCCTGAAATTCTGCACAGCAGACTTGTCTCCGTATATTCACTGTGTTCCCTCCATCACCCAGGGGAGGCTACAATTGTAGGTGAGGGGAGTCCAGGCACTGGTAAGCTTAAACAATAAAGCTCAATTTGGAAAGAGAAAATCCTTTTGCTTCTCGGTCTAATCACTGACTACTCTCCCCAAACACAGCCTTGCTGGGTGCACAAAAAAAGGAGGATTTTCTAAGATGTCCAACCTTTCCTGCAGCTGAAAACAAGAAGAATGAGCTACTAAGACTCAGGAAACTGCAGTGGGAGTTTTTGAGACGTGGCTCAACCGAGAGAAAATATGGACTGAAGTGTTTGCTTCTCTTCTCCTTCTTTTGGATGGCAGAAAGATGTGTACAGACGGTGGCTTTGGAAACCCCCAGGATGCTTCTAGCTTAGAAAGCAATGTCCTTTTTACTCCTTACCATCAGATGGCACTCCGATGCCTGCATTGGAAACTGGGTCGGCTGGAGAGAGGGCTCCTCGGGCGACCGCATAAGCAGAAAACCGCTGCTCTCGTCCATATTTGCTTAATATTTCTATGCTAACAAGACGTGGTAATTTTACTCCAAAGGCATAAATATTATTAAGTTTGTCAAGGATGTTGCCTGAATCTGGGACAGAGGACCGACGTTCATGACTGAGAGGAGTGGGGAGAGAAAAGCAGGGTCGGGGAGAACAGGAAAGCTTGCCCACCCTGGCTTGCTTTAGCTGTTCATTCCATTTATTTATGCATTTGCTATTAACATGCTGCAATGCGGATTTCTTTGGGACTGTGGCTCATATAGACCCCATTTTCTGACCTCAGTTAGGTGGGAGGCTCTTCTGTTGTCTGTACTAAGGCCAGGATGAAGGATTCCAGAAGCAGAAAGGTGATTTCCCAGGCTGTGGATTGCTTTCTGTCATGTTTCTGATCCGTTGATTGGATCTCTTTCCTTCTGATTGATTATCATCTGATACCTTGTTTAACTGAAGGTCCAATTGCCGTTGAAGGTGAGACCTTAGGACTCACCACTTTAATGAATGAAGGCCACATGTCTCCGCCCAAGTCAACATTCCCCCAAGTCCAGCTGGGGATTCTTGGGTCTTCTCTGAGTTGTACAGAAGAGGGGGTGCCAGAGGGACTAGTTTTCTCCTTGAGCTACTTTCCTTTTTATCTGTCACAGCTTCAGAGAGCCAGCTCCTCAGGTGCCAGGGACACCCAGAGGATTTCCAGTTTCACTGAGTTGACCCCCTTCCCCAGTGCTTTCTTAGGAGCCTGGAGGCCTGCTCTGTAGTAAGAGCTCTATGAATATTTGATTGAATGGATAGAGGGTGGGTAGATGGGTGGATGGATGAATAATTGAATCCCTCTATTGTTAGCTGAAAAGGGATTGTATGATTTCAGTACCAGATGAGTAGATAGGATGTTAACCTTTTGTTATCAAAATTAAAGATCATGTTTAATAGTTTCTGTCCTTGAGAAGCCTAGAGTCTTATCAGGAATTTAAGGTATGCTCATAATTATTAAATGATTATAAAAACTACCATCTATTGAGCACCTGCTATATACCAGATTTACATTTATATAATTCATATATATTTATAATATATATCAAACTTCTTTTCAGAGCACAGAAATATATGAGTTATACATAACTTATATATAAGCTTATATAAGAGATATATATTTATATGCTCTTAAAAGAAGTCTGATATTTAATGTAGTGGTTACCACTGTGATCTTCCCAGCATTCATTGCTCCCTTTCTCCTCCCCAATAAAATTCTGATTTTATTCAGTTATTCTCCATCCCTCTATAGCTGATCCCTCCCTTCCCAGCACCATAGGTAGGTCCTTTTAGTCTAAGCCATTTATGATAAAGCCAACCCTCTTGCCAGTGTTTGGTTCTAGAACCAGGCTTTGGACAGTTAGTGCTCAGCACTTCTCTGGATACCGTTATTGATCCAGCAGTGAGTATGTGACCCAAGTTGATGCAATCCGTCTAAGAGAAGAGTGCTCCATACCCCCATCACCAAACTGGGGGGAAAGCTTGCTTCCTTCTGTGGAATTTGTAAGAGAAGCCTGTAACTGTTAGCTTTCTTATATCTAGATGGCAACTGGCCTTAGGATGACATTAATGCTTTGGCTAGGTCCTTAATGACATCATTGAGTGGCTGAATCAACCAGTCCGGAAGCCCACTCCACCTCTGGACTTCCTGCTCAATGAGATATGTTAAAATATCTTTATTGCTTAAGCCAGACAAAGTTGGCATTTGGCTATTTTTTAGTAATATGATTGTCTTTTTTAACAGATAAAACAGAAGCTGAAGTTCAGGGAGGTTGAACAATAACAACACAATCAGCAACCTCAATAATATTAAGTGACAAAGCCAGGATTGTAACCCACGACCCACACTCCAGGGCCTAAATCCAAGCCCATGGTGTTGCCTCCCAGTGAACACAACATAGAAAGTGTTTGGGAGTTTACTAGGGGTTTGGGGAAGCGGGTAGAAAAGAACCTACAACCAGGGAAGGGAAACATTGGAGAATATTGACTGAGGCTTATTACTCCCATCGAGCATGGGACAATCGACATGCCACATGGGAAAAATTGGTTAGGTCCAAACTCTAGTGGAGACAGACAGTCATATTATAAATTTTGATAGACTTCATAGGGCTTGAAATTAGATATAAACTAATATTGATGCTTTTGCGTGTTTTTGGAGGAAACATCCCTTTTTGTATTGTCCTCCTCTCTATTTCTTTTTCTGTGATTAGGGCATGGGAAGACATCATTTTCCTATTTAAAACCAAAGGAAAAAGCCCCAATTCCCAATGTCTAGTAGTCCAGAATGGACAAGCTGACAAGTGATGACAACTTGATTCTACCCTTGCTCCTGGCTCCTGGAGTGTGACTTCTGGGACCTTTGCCCAAAGTTGGATTTGCCTGTCACTTCGGATGTTGCAAAGAAGCTTTGCAAAAGTGCTTTCAGGGAACTTGCTGACCTAGGGAATGAATGATTCAGTTGGGGTTGAAATTTGCTGAGAGATGAAGTAGAGTGAAATTTTGATTGTCAGAAATATCAAAACAGCAACTTTTCTGAAAAAGTAGCAGTTTTATTCAAGTCTCCATTGCATGCTGCAAGACCTTACATTTTTATTTTGAAAAGTTTTAAAAATACAGAAAGCTTGAATAGACATTTCTCCAAAGATATACAAACAGTGCCTGAAGAGATGTTCAATATCGTCATTATGGAAATGCCAATCAAAACAACAATGAAATATAACTTTCCATGCATTAGGATGGCTATAATAATTTAAAAAGGAAAATAACAAGTGTTGACAAGGATGTGGAGAAATTGGAACCCTTGTGCCTTGCTGGTGGGGATATAAAATGGTGCAGCTGCTGTGGAAAACAGTATGGTGATTTCTCAAACAATTAAATATAGGGTTACCATGACCTAGCAATTTCATTCCTAGGTGTATACTCCAAAGAATTGAAAATAGGGACTCAAATAGATAGTTGTATGCCAATGTTTATTGCAGCGTTATTCACAATCATCAAAATGTGGAAACCACCAAAGTGTCCATCAACAGATAAAAGAATAAACAAAATGTGGTGTATGCATACAAAGAGTATTATTTGACCATAAAAAGGAATGAAGTTCTGACACATGCTACAACATGTGTGGACCTTGAAAACATTATGCTAAGTGAAATTAGCCAACACAAAAGGACAAATATTATATGAGTCCACCTGTATGAAATATCTAGAATATGCAAATTCATAGAGACAGAAAGTAGATTGAAGGTTACCAAGTGTTGGGGGCAAGGGGAATGAGGAGTTATTGCTTAATGGGCACAGAGTTTCTGTTTAGGGCGATGAAAAGGTTTTGGAGATAGATGGTAATGGTTGCATGACATTGTGAATGTAATTAATAAAATTTAAAGAAAAAATACAGAAAAGATAAAAGTTGAAAAAATACAGAAAAAATTAAACAACAACACATGTATAACAATCACTCATGTGCCCATTGAATTTTGGTAGAATTCAAAATTTTGTAGAATTTTTGTCAAATTAATGAATATTAATATTTTATCATATTTACCTTAGATTTTTAAAAAATAAAAATAAAATATTGCTGGTAAAGTTATTCCCTTGTAGCATATGTGATTAATGCCCCTACAACATCCCTGTGGCCAGTCTGAGTCCCCTTGCAGCTATGGTGGGCAGTTCCCGTGCATCCTGACTGCATGCTACCTCAAGAGCTTGCATCTTTCAGCTTCTCTAGAGGAGGGCTCCCTCCAGTGGCAAGGGAGCTTGCTCAGCCTGTCTACAGAGCAATCTCAAAGGGCCCAGAGATGCAATGCCGGGGGGCCAACCCTCAATCAATGAGAGACGGGAATCAGAAAGTAAGCGTCCCAGATTCCTCATCCCCTGGTGAATCAATTCTAGGGCATGTTCTCCGCAGCTCGTCAGAGGGCCCCCAACGAGTCTGAGCCCAGCTGCCCACAACAGTAACCCTGTGATTAACATACACTTCATTGGCTTTTCTCCCTTCCCTGTCTCTCTTTCCCTATATCCTCACTATGCTTTCTGCAATTGTCACCCCCCCAAAACTACCTGTGCCCAACTCCTTGTTTCAGGCTCTTACAGAGGAATCCAGATTAGGATACTCCCTTCCTCCTTATTCCCCTTTTCACTCATAAAAGGCAATTGCTTTCAAGGTGTTGATGTAAACACTCCTGATCTACATTTTTTTTCTTTGAGGAAGATTGGCCCTGAGCTAACATCTGTTGCAATCTTCCTCTTTTTTTTTTTCTCCCCAAAGCCCCAGTACATAGTTGTGTATCATAGTTGTAGAGTTGTAGTTCTTCTATATGGGACACCGCCTCTGCATGGCTTGATGAGAGAGAGTAAGTCCACGCCCAGGATCTGAACCAGCGAACCCTGGGCTGCCGAAGTGGAACGTGCGAACTTAACCAGTACGCCACCAGGCCAGCCCTCTGATCTACATTTTTTAAACATGTGGCTAATACATCAACAACATATACTTCAATGGGTTTTAAATAATTTTTTGAATGGTATTGTTGTGTTTGTATTGTTCTGCAACTTGTTTTCCTCACTCAGTGTGCTTTTCAGATTGCTCCATGTGATAAGAGAGATCTGGTTCTTTACTTTTAACTACTGTGGCAATTTTAGCCATTGTAGGACTGCTCCTCATTTTATTTAGCCAACACCCCCATGATGAGCATTGGTGTTTTCCCATATATTTTACTATTGCAAACAATGTTTCAATGGCCACGCTTATATCTTTGTTTTGTTTTAAAGAAATGTATCCAGAAGTGGAATTGTTGGGTTGTAGAGTATACATAAACAATAATTTGTAAAAAAGTTTGTTGAGGTGAAAGTCACATAACATAAAATTAACCATTTTAAAGTGAACAAGTCAGTGGAATTTGGTACCAACCACCACCTTTTTCTAGTTCCAAACATTTCCATCACTCCAAAATAAAATCTCATGCCTATTAAGCAGTTTCTCCCCCTTCCTCCCTTCCCCTCAGCCCCTGGCAACCACCATTCTACTTTCTGTCTCTATGGATTTGCCTATTCGGAGTATTTCATATAAATTAAGTTATACAATTTATCACCTTTTGTGTCTGGTGTCTTTCACTGGGCATGTTTTCAAGGTTCATCCATATTGTAGCTTGTATCAGAGCTTTATTCCTTTACATTCCATTGTATGTATATACAATCATGCATCGCTTAATGACAGGGATATGTTCTGAGAAATGTGTCATCAGGAGATTTTGTCATTGTGTGAACATCATAGAGTGTACTTACATAGACCTAGATGATATAGCCTACTACACACTTAGGCTCTGTGGTATTAATCTTATGGGACCACCATTGTATATGTGGTCCATTGTGGACTAAAACATCATTATGTGGTACAGGACTGTACCATATTTTATCTATCTGTTCATCAGTTGATGGACATTTGGTCTGTTTCACTTTTTGGCTGTTGTGAACAGTGCTGCTACGAACATACATGTACATACATTTGTTTGAGTACCTGCTTTCAATTCTTTTGGGTATATGCCATAAACAATAACTTTTAAATTAGAAAGCTCAGAATGATTGGATCTAAAGCATCTTGTGGTCAACCACATCTTTGTTTGAATATGGGGATAAACGTTGGCATCAATTATGCCACACCCTAGACAGCAATCATTTCATTGCTAGAATTAGAAATCCACTCAAATTAGTTTAAGAAAAGTGGCTTATTGGAAGGACACAACAGGCCATCTTATAGATGCCCAAAGACTGAAAATAAAGTACTGCTGAACCTCCAGGAGACTGGGGTTGGGAAGTTTAGGGTTGGGCCAAGCTTTCTGTTATTCTTGGGTCCAAAGAGTTCCTTCCATCTCTCTACAGACCAGCTATCTCTGTTTACTTATGAGGGTGCTCAGGCTGAAAATGGCCCCTGCAGTTCAAACTCTGCATGACCTTTGAGTTGAGCTTCTGTGTCTGGTTGAAATTCCAGAGAAATAGAGAGATCACATCTGATTGGTCACTGGCTGTCCAATGGGTTGTCAGGACTTGCATGGGGTGTCTATTCTTGGCCCCATCAGCTGTAGCTGAGTGGGGGGGAAGGGTCATGCGATATGTAGGTTGCTTCTTCTAGAAGCTGTGTCAGGTTTTCCAAAAGAAGTGATGATCAGAGCAGGCAGTGAAAGTTGTCAGGTACATTCCAGTAAAAATGATATAAGACAAACCGCCTGGAACGTTTCAACTGAGCTTTAGAATGTCCTATTAGCAAGGATTTTAGTAGATACTCCAAAATGTGCTGGAAAAAGAAGGCAATCTTCAAGTGTCTGCCTCACACTATTTCATGCCTCTGTGCCTTTGTTCACGTTCCTCCCTCTACTTAGAATGTCCTTCTCCCATCGGCTTCTCCTGGCTAACTCCTGCTCATCTTCAAGGCCAAGTTCAGGTGCCATCTCCTCCAGGATGACTTCCCCTAGCTTGCTCTGACAATGTTGGGCTCTCATGGAATCCTGGCCTCTATCATGTTGTGTTGATGATCAAGAAGCTCTGAAGTCCGGCTTCCTGGACCTCCCATTTGTAGCTCTATGACCGTAAGCATGTTATTTCACCTCTTTGAGCTTCATCTGTAAAATGGGACTAATAGCAATGGAACCTACCTCCTAGGGGACATTTTTAGGAAGGAATGGAGGTAAAGCATGTAAAGTGCTTGGCGCCAGGCAGAAATACTGTAAGTGCTTGACAGAGGTTAACTGGCCATAGCTCTTGCCATATTACATGGGAAGGAGCTGTTTGTCTGCATCATCATGGCCAGGAGATCCTCAAGGACAGGGGCCTGACCTTGTATTATTTGTTTTTTTCCTTGAGCACCAGACACAACACCTGGCATAGAGTAGGTGCTCTGTGAGTTATTATTGAATTGCTGGAGGATATGTTCTCAGAGTCCCATCTAGGTTGGGTCTCTCTACATATTTGTTTGCTAGGGCTGCCATAACAAAGAACTACAAACTCTGGGACTTAAACAACTGAAATTTATTGTCTCACAGTTCTGGAGGCTAGAAGTGTGAGTCCAGGTGTTGGCAGGTTTGGTCCCTTCTGAGGGCTGTGAGGGAAAATCTGTTCCATGCCTCTTTTCTAGCTTCTGGTAGTTTGCTGGCAATCTTTGGCATTCTTTGGCTTGTAGATACATCATCCCATCTCTGTCTTCGTGTTCATGTGGGATTCTCCTTGCATGTGCATCCATGTCCAAATTTCCCCTTTTTGTAAGGATACCAGTCGTATTGGGTTAGGGACCCACCCTACTTCAGTATGACCTTATCTTAATTAACTACATCTGCTGTGGCCGAATTTTTCCAAATAAGGTCACATTTTGAAGAACTAGGAGTTAGTACTCCAACATATGAGCTTTTGAGCAACACAATTCAACCCATAAAACTCTACTACAATGAGGTTTCAAAGAGTTCTTCAAAACAAGCCCCTCTATAAAGTAAATACCTATTTCTCCATTGGATTGAGGGTATCAGCTCTTCCAATGCACTTGGCTCTTGACTGTCTGCACTAATGGAGGAGAACACGACATGGCTCATTCAAAACAACAGATGACTTTCCCAAAGATGATCTAATGCAGCCAACTGGAGACTTGCTGTATTTTGGAGCTGGAAATATGCACACAGGCACACATACACAGAAATGGACACACATGGTTACTGGTAGAGACTGTGAACAGCCACATTAATCCCCAGCACTTCTGATCCACCATGTGCATGGTTGGAGTGAGCTCTGGCAGCCAGAGAGAGCTCTAAGGAAAACAGTTACAGGTGGTGGAAGTTGGACTGGTTAAGGGGCCATGGATGGGGCCCTTAGAGCATCTGCTAGAATGCACTTTGGAGTCAGATTTGTCTTTAAGTCTTGGCTCTACTATTTATCAGCTACACCATCTGGGGCAATTCTTTAGTTTTCTCCTGTGTAACAACAGCAGCATCTCCAAGGAACATTTTCTGAGCACTTACTGTGTGCCACACACTGTGCTAAATCCCTTAGGTACAATTATTTATCTAATTCTCACAACCTGACTGGTAATGACTTTTAGTATCCTGCTTTACAGGTGAAGAAGTGCAGTCTCAGCGGGGAAGTGTACTGCATCTTCTCCTTTCTCCACCCTACTCTGTGCAATCGATGCTGAATTCTACAGACAGTGCCGATTGGGTTCCTTTGTGGTCTAGCTTCTGCTGCACTTGTCCAGTGGGAGGCACTGATGAGCGACTGGAGTGAGAGGTTGGGGTATTTATTCCTCTGGCTTCCTCCCTGCTGGGCTGTGGGCTGTCAGTGCTGTGTTTTTCTATGGAAAGCAACAGACCTCCAGGATCTGTAAGAGCATCTCTCTCTGCGCCTTCAGGTTCAGGGTGGCAACACTTCTGGTTGCCCAGTCCTTGGGTCTTTCACCATCCCTTAATCCTGCTCTCACCTCATAAACAGTTAAATTCTCTTTAATCATCTCCTTTGAGTGTGTTGCCAGGATTCCTGCCAGGATCTGGGCTGATCCAGTAACTCACACAAAATCACAGAGCTACTGTGTGTCTCCCTGATTCTCAAAACCATGCTGTTAACCACTATGCAGCATTTCCCAGGAAATGACACACATGTTGCCTTTGCATTCAGAAAAAGTTAAGTTTGCATTCAGAAAAATGTACTATAACTGTCACACACAAGGATAGTTAATTGTACTGGAGTGTTAACCTCTTGAAGTCAAAGACGATATCTGATCCATCGATGTGTCCACAGAATCCAGAAAAGATAAATGACCTTCCCAAGGTCACACAGGTGGTGGGTGGCCATGCAGAACAAATTCTAGGCTATTTGATTACTCCATACTTCCTCCCTCACTTAACTCTTAATAATCCTGGGAAGTATGTGCAGGGACTATAGGGAGAAGGGACAGACACCAAAGTAAAAGGGGCATTGACTCAGGAGTCAGTCTGCCTCTTGCACACCTCAGCTTCCCACTTGCTAGCTGTGCAATCTTTCTTGAGTCACTTACCCTCTCTGAGCCTCCTTTGCCTCATGTATAAGATGGGGATAGTTGGGACCTTCCTCACAGGAATACTTTGGGGATTAAATGAGATAGCACATGTGAAGTGCATAGCACAGTGCTTAGTCCCTCGTAAGTGCTCAGCAATTATTAGCTATTATTGTTATTCCAAAATCAAATAGAGGTGATGTGACACAGCAGAAGTTCATTTCTCACTCAGGCTACATCAGTAGTATAATTCCCTCTTTTACCTGGGAGACCCAATAATCAGTATACTACAGTGAGGGTTTCGGGACAGTGAGAATCCTATCTGTCTTATTCTCCGTCACATCTCCAGTGCCTGGCACATAGTTGGTGCTCTGTACATATTTGTTAAATAAAAGGAGTAAATGAAAGTGAAGTGTAGCAGTCATTGGTGGTGTTCACCAAATATTTCCATGATAGTATCTCACTTCCTTCCCTACCCCCTTGAAATTAAGTGTGACTCACTTTGCCCAATGAAATGCAAGCAAAAGGGAAGTGCATCTGAGTAGGGGCTTTATAAGCTAGTGCTGGATTCACCACATCCCTTCCCATGGCTGTGGTGATCATTGAGGTCATGTTGCAATAAAGCCAACTTTGGCCTGAGTCCCTTGGTAAATATGATGAGCAGACACCTCCCCCCTACCCCGAAAATCACTGGTTTGCATTGGACATGTGGCATGGGCAAGAAATAAATTTTTGTTGAGTCGATGAGATTTGGGGGATTGCTTATTACTGCACCTAGCCCCTCCTGACTGATACATATGCCTGCAACTTGAACTTTCTGAATGTTATTTTAAAAAATACAAAAAACCCAAATATACTCAGCTCAACTGAAGCATCCCATAAGGGTTGGCCTCTTTAAGGCCTCACTTTTGGACTCTATCTATGTATTATCCCATTATGGTCATCACTTGCAAGACACTTTTAGCATTGTCACAGGAACCTGCAGTTCTTGGAGTCCCTGGAGCTAGCAAACCTTTATTCTTTGGGGAAGAGTTTCCTGTTTGCAAAGAGGCCATATCAAAAGACACTGCAGTCAGGTCTAGAGAGTAAGGTAAGATTGGGAAGGCTGGGGTCATTTTTGGTCAAAACCCAAATGGGACTATAAAGAAGTGGGATTTATTTGGCTTGCTCCATCATCTGGCCTGGAGTTAATAGTATTGGCTGTTATTAAAAGCTTTTTATGTTCCACGCATGGAGCTAGGTACACTCCTCACAACAGTCCTGACAGGTGGGTTTTAGGGTCCTCATTTTACACACTGGCTCGGGGAAGTGAAGATCATCCCTCAGCCCCGCAATGGCACAGCTATTAAGTGGACAGCTGGGACTTGCTTATGAGTTTATCTGACCACAGAGAGCTCACACTCAAGGGAAAAGAGAAACTGACCCTCTGCCACAGACCAGAAAAAAGTGGTAATGTGAGTGATCCATGAAGTTTTGTTTTTTTAGCCTTTTGTTCTTATTGCACAGGGGTTAGTGCTCAGTCTTTGATCCTCTTCATTTTCTCTGATCATAAAACAGAGTAATGATCATGCCGTGACCTGGTTATTGTGAGGACTGGAAGAGTTGTCTGTAAAGCATTTAACATGGGGCTCTAGACACAGTTCATTAACCTCCCTGAGACTTAACACCACAAGTAACTTCTTTTAATCTAAACACATCCTACATATGAGACAGCTAAGAACATGGACTTGGGAGCCAGACTTCATGTGTTTGAATCCCATCTGCACTCTTTTATTTATTTATTCTTATTATTTTATTGAAGTTGAAGCTGCGTACCTGAGGGTTACTGTAAATATTCAATAGGAACATGATTACCATGTTCCCAACACAGACACAGATGAAAAGAAGTTAATCTTGTTAATTTGCGGTTTTCTTGTTTAACCTGAGGGGTTGAACAAGGTCAATCCTTGTGACTCAAGGGTCACAAGGATTTATGAGCTTCTTTTGCAGAGGAAAAGAATGTCTTTAAGGAAGCTACAATCACCAGATAACCAGCCCTCAGCTGCTGTTGACTCCCAGAAGTCAGATTGCCCAAGGACTTTTCTGGAGTGAAAGAAACATGGATTTCCCCTTTGTTTCTCTGAAACTCCTCCTGCCAAGCCCTTAGCTCTATAAAGCCCCCTGCTGTCTTCTTTTATGAAAGCAAATTTGAGAGAACCTATTCTCCCACCTTCTTATTTTGGCCAATTCAAATAAATCTTTCTTCATCTCCAAGCACTGATGGCTCAGTGATTGGCTTATTGACTTATTGAGATTAAGAAGTTCAGTATCAAGGTCACATTGGTTTCTAACATTGTGTAAATTTCAGGTGTACATCATTATATTTCACCTTCTGCATAGACTATATCGTGTTCACCATCAAAAGTCTAATTTCCATTCATCACCATATATGTGTGCCCCTTTATTCTTTTTGCCCTCCTCCCACCCCCTTCCCCTCTGGTAACCACCAATCTGTTCTCTGTATCTATGTGTTTATTTATCTTCAACATATGAGTGAAATCATACACTTTGTCTTTCTCCATCTGACTTATTTTGCTCAGTATAATACCCTCAAGGTCTATCTGTGTTGTCTCAAATGGCACAATGGAATACTTCTCAGCCATAAAAAAGATGAAATTGTGCCCTCCACACTCTTCATATAGTCTTGAACAAGCCCCCTGACTTCTCTGTTAAATTTTTGCATCTGCAAAATGGGGTTATTGATTGTACTTGCTTCATAGTGTTGTAGTGAGGATTAAATGAGCTAATGTGTGTACAGTTTCTAGAAGCTGCCTGGCAGCAGCTGCAGTATCCCAACACATTATCTCTTGACCCTCACAGCAACTGTGAAGACAGATGATGTTACCCCATCTTACAGAAGAGGAAACAGGTTAGAGGGGGACCCAGGATTTGAACTCAGATTCATCATACAATAATGTGTGTGCCCTCTCCCTTATAGTACACTGCTAAATAGGTCTCCTTTCCATTGACAGCTTTTTTCAGAGCTGCAGAATATCCCAGCCTTTCTGCTGGCTGATCTCGTGTATTATTTGGGCTCCAAATGGCAGCCCAGAGCCTCTGCTTCACTTTTCTTTTTTATTGGTATGGAAGACAATGAGATAGATCCCCTTGCTCTGGCAACTGGTGTTGAAAATATTTTTCTGGAGAACTGGGACCTGAATTTCTGTCTGTGTACCTGCTGTAAATTGATCTTCCCTCTCCTTCCATTTATCACTACTTGGAATTGCTTTTTTTAGAAAGGGTCTGAGTAAAAAAATAAATAAATAAATAAATAAACAAATAAATAAATAAAAATAATAAATTGGAAATTCAGTTGGCACTGGCTCCAGGTCAAAACTCCACCCACTGGCTACTTAAACGGATTATTTGTGGATCAGGAATTCATGGACTTCTTGCGGGAAGTGCTTTGGGTGAATGCTGGTGTGTTGTTAGAGAGGAATTTGCAGGGATGCAGTATAGGAAGCCAGCTCTGGGGTGTCAGAGCGGAAAGGTTGAAACAGCCCAAATCACCAAGCAGTTTAGAGCAGACCATTTCTAGCCCAGCTGAAAGTAAAGAAAAAGGCTTATGCTGCAAAACTGGGAGTTGAGTAATGACAGCACACAAACCTGCAGATTTTCAGGAGAGCTCTGGGGCTGGGTCTCTTGGCATGGCATTCCAATAAAATGTTTGTTTTAACAGCAGCTCGGCTGGACTCTCGTGGATTTATTTACTGGTCATTAGCTGCTTAAAGGAGAAGATGGGGAACAATAAGCTGAGAAGCTTCAAATTAAAAGTTAGAAAGTTTGCCATCCAACGTGAAGAAATGGATGTGAGTAAATTTCTAGAACTCCAAGGTAAATTAATCATAAAAATTTTAAAAATGCATTCTTTTAACCCAAATTCTACTTATAAGCAACCATCCCTAAAGCTTGGCAGTCACTGTTCCCTCTACTTGGACCACCCTTTGCAGCCATATCTGTGCCTGCCTGATCCTATTCCATCTTTGTCATACTGCTAGGGCATCTGGAACATGTGGCCTCAAGCTCTGTGAGGCAGGGAGGCACAAAACCTCCTAATGGCCTCGACTGAGAAGTGACATGTATTACTCCTGCTCAGGGTCTAGTGGTCAGAACTAGTCACACGGCCCCATCCCAACTGCAGAGGAAGCTGGGAAATGTAGGGAGAACAGGGAATATTTGTTGAGGATTAACAGTCTCTGCTAAACCCCAAAGACTAGGTTGAATGTCCTTCCTATATGTTTTCAAATCATCCAATCATAGCACTTCTCTCTCTTTTTTTAAATTGCCTGTTTACTAGCCCACCCAAGTCCCAAAACTATAAGCTCTTTGAGAGAAAGGCCTAGAACTCATTCCCCATTGCATCCTTTGGACCCAACCCAACACAGCGTACAACTACTCACTAAATAGTTACTGAAGACATGAAAAAATAGAATGAATCAATGACCCTTCTAGGAATACAGTCATTAAAAAAAATGGAGGCATCATTGTTTTTATGTAAATCTCTCGCTCAAGAGGTTGAATGCTTCATCTGTGGATCAGATGTCCTTTAATCTCCTAGATGTCAATCAGGGTCTTTGGTCTGAGGATCTTTAGGCAGGAGCATTGGAAATCCCTGTTCCTCTAAACTTGTATACGTGGTGGATTTAATACTAGGCTCTATTCAAAGCTTCATGACTTTAGTCTAACTTGCCTATTAATCACCACTTGTTTATGGTTTGTTATCATGCATACACAAATAAACGCATGACTTTTTTCTCCAAAACATGACCCATATTTTAAAAATACTATTATTATTTGTGTGAAAGGTAATTGCAATGTTGTGATTTATAAGAAATATATGTTTGGCCATTCAGATGACCACAACATCTTTCTCAGATTGATATTGGCTCAAGACAAGGTTGACATAAGGGAAGCCATATTGTAGAAAAGAAACCCTCTTGTAACTTTGAATGATTTCTGACTAACTCTGGATTTTATGGCCCCTCCCAGCTGCTATAGGTTGATAACTTTGTTCTTTTGAGTTCCTTAGGAATGTGATAACCCCTGGGCAGACAATTGATGCTGATAGCCATCATCAGTGACAACTGAAAGATCAGGGTACAGGGCATTGCTCTGGTCTCTGATGCATGTCCACTAAAACAAAAGACTCAGGAACTAAGACCAGATGGATGCCCCCACCTGGAGACCAGCCCCGTATCTAGTTGGCCTGTAGTCTTTGTTCTGTAAGATGGTTCTTTGAGACATTAGTCAGCCATCTTCCCCCTTACTAGCAAGCTGTAATAAAACCCTTTCTTATCCACCATCTTGCCTCTTGATGATTGGCTTTTGTCTTGCAGGGAGCAGATTGTGCCCTTTGTGCAGTAACAATATGTATTTGGTCTTCCTCCACAGTTTCTGGCACAGAGTTCACAAAACCCTTGGAATTTCCTAAGTGTTGACAGCGATAAAGATGTCTTTTGTTATGTTAATGAAGTGACTTTTGGAATGCACCTAAGAATGAGGGATGATTGCTAGAGGAGCCAACCATATGATTTGAAGGAACTTTCAGTCCCACGCCCTGACCTCTGGGAGGAGAAAGGGGTTGTAGGTTGAATCAATTACCAATGTCCAGTGAATTAATCAATTGTGTCTAGGCAATGAAATCTTCATTAAAACCCAAAAAGGATGGGGTTTGGAGTTTCTGGGTTGGTGAACATGTGGAGGTGCTGGGAGAGTCGCATGCCTGGAGAGGACTTGGAAACTCCACACCCTTTCCCCATACCTTGCTCTACACATCTCTTCTGCCTGGCTGTTCCTGAGTTATATAATCTAGTAAGTAAAATGTTTCTCTGAGTTCTGTGAGCCTTTCTAGCAAATTAATCGAACCTGAGGAGGGGGTCCTGGGAACCTTTGATTTCATAGTCAGTCAGTCAGAAGTACTGGTAACAACCTGAATCTGTGATTGGCATCCTGAGTTGGAGGCCTCACTGGAAACTCCAGTTTGTAGCTGGTCCTTCGGATGCACAGGTAACCTGGACATACGATTGGCATCTGAAGTTGAGGGCGGTCTTGTGGGACTGAACCCCTTACGTGTGGGATCTGATTCTTTCTCTGAGTAGATAGTGTCAGAATTGAGTTGAACTGAGTTGAATCTCAGACACCCTGCTGGTGTCCAAGAATTGCCTGTTGGTATGGGGAAGCTCACACACACACACACACACACACACACACACACACACATTGGAATTGGGTCCAGGAACCCAAAATATACACTTTTAAGATGTGTATTAGTTAGGTTGATGCTAGCTTCTATAACAACAACAACAAAAGCCCCATAAATATTGATGGCTTATTAAAAAATTTCTGGCTTGCATAACAGTCTAGTGTGAAGGTTCTCAGGGGGCAGGTAGCCATCCATTTGGCGAATTGGGGAAGCAACCTCATTCTTTCCTCTGGCCTCAGGGTCCTCCACTTCCACTTTGGTTTTCATTCCATTAGTGAGAACTAGTTACACATTCAAACCTAGACACAGGTCATGCTGGGAAATGTAGTCCATGGTTGGACAGCTCCCCCCTAGCAACAAATGTTCCAGGGACATTTGCTGGCTGCCTCTCCAGCATGCATTTGTCAGCACAACAGAAAATTCTTTGACTTTCCTTGGTGGAATTCACCCTCTACCATTCTCAGCCATGGGACTTAGATGGGGTTGACTCTTGCTACAGTGGGTGGGCTCTGCCCAGTGTAGGCCAATGAGCAAGTCACATACCACTGGCCACAGTGACTGGGTTAGGGATGGGCACATCATATAACTCAGGCCAACAGGAAAAGTGAATCCTCAGACTTGTGCTCGAGTAGTCAGAAAAGACCCTCCCTTTTATTTTGGGTGTGAGTATCAGGAACAGCTTCTGTAATTTTGCTACCATGAGAGAACCAACCTGGAGCTGTGTGTGTGTGTGTGTGTGTGTGTGTGTGTATAAAGTAGGGTAGGAGGGAGGGTCAGGATCACTGCTTGGAGTCAGAGGATGAAGCCCACACTTGGAAAGTAGAGCCCTGAGATAGAAGCCAGATCCTTGGTGATCTTACTGTTGAGGCTGGATTATGCCTTGACTGTGACTCATCCAATGTCTTGAACTTTCAATTACATAAGTCAACGAATTCCCATTATTAAGGCTGTTTGAGTTGGGTGCTTTATCACTTGTGATTGGAAACATACTAACCAATATGGACCTTTTTGGTCAGACAAAAATATTGAAAAAGTCTGGCAAAGTGTAAGGGTGGCCAGAGAGAATTTTTCAGTGTTTCCACAGAAGATGTTTTATTCATTTTTTACATAGTTGAGATCCTGATGCATAATTAATTTCATCCTGCTTTTTTTCTCTTAGCATGGTTTGTAGGCATCTCTCCATGTCATTAAAAACTTACAGTAAGGGGGCCGGCCTGGTGGTGTAGTGGTTAAGTTTGCACGCTCTGCTTTGGTGGCCTGGGGTTCATGGGTTCGGATCCCGGGCATGGACCTACACACTGCTCATCAAACCACGCTGGGGCAGCATCCCACATATGAAAAATAGAGGAAGATTGGCACAGGTTTGACTCAGGGCCAATCTTTCTCACCAAAACCCAAAAACAACAGCAACAACAAAAAAGAACTGACAGTAAGCATTATTTAAAATGGCTTGTTCCATATTCTAGTTTGTTACCTCTGCCTGATTGTTGGGCATTTAGGTTGCTTTGAATTTTCACTTCCTTGATTTTTCCTTTGGGATACATTCCTAGAGGTGGAGTTACTTGGTCAAAGGTAGGAGCATTGTAAAGAGCTTGATAACAATTGCCAAATTATTTCCTGGAAAAGTCAGACTAATTACACTTCCTCCAGCAATGGGCTAGCATCTTGGCCCACGCTGGCCTCACTGTACCCTAGTCAGCATATTAAGCATCTCATACATTTTTGTTAATGCAACAGGCCAAAAGTGGGCCTTCGTTTAAATTTGCTTGATTGCCAAAGACTTAGAATCTTTTTTTTTGCATATCTCATGGCCTGGTGTTTAATATACCGCTGAGAACCTGACACTTGATCTGTTTGGCCTCTGACTCTTGGCCCCTGACATTTCCCTGCTTCCGCGATTAGCTTCCAGACAATGTTGTAAATAACATAGACCAGGATTTCTCAGCCGTGGTACTAGTGACATTTGACTAGTGACACACATATATACATGCTTATATATAGCTAGATAGCTAGATAGAGATTTACATCTTTATCTATCTATATTGTATATGTTTTAAAATTTTCTTTATATTATGATGTTTTTCTTTATATTATGATGTTTTGACACCTTAAAAAGCCTTTCTGACTGGGAAAGATTGCCCTTCCTGGGCTAGCCTATTCTTTGAGATGGCGAAGGCCCAGCCAAGAGCATGCCTTTGATATGCAAACTCTCCAATCTAGAGCCACATCCCTCTATCTGGCCCTCACAACCCAGGAGACAATATTCCTCTGTCTGGATCAACCCAGGGCCAGGGAGCAGGCCCTAGAGACCACTCCTATAGCCCAAAGCCCACAGGAATGTTTCCAGTCAGCCAGTTCTCAACTGTTTACCTGCCTTTCCTAGCTTTCCCCATGGAAACTCCAAGAAAGGCCGTGGCCTAAGCTCTCCTCTCTTGCTGACCACCCTGGTGCTTTCCCCCGTGGCCGTGTGTCACATACGATGACCCCATCCCTAGGACCTGTAAGTTTAATAAAGGGTGTTCTGCTACAAGCAGCTCCTGTTTCTCCCATGGCTGCATCTGACTGGCCATCCTCTGAACACACAGTTGAAAATGATTTAACAACCCACTGTCTATCCGGCCTCCTGGCTCTGCTTCTCTGTTGAACCTAGCCTAATACAAGAGGTTTGGAATCTATTTCAAAGACAGGGCCGAGAGGTTTTGCTGATGGTCCCAATGAAGGGGTGCGGGAAAGCAGTTGATCAAGGAGTGCGGGACCTCTGGCCCACACAATTATCCCTCACCCACACCCTTTCAACTTGAAAGAGCCAGGTTTTGCCAGAGTCAGGCTCGGACGGCTTGCCTTGCACCCTCCTAAGTGATTTCATCTACGCCTTTGACATCTTCCTCCAGAACAAGGTTCACCGCTTTAGACCCTACTTACTGACTGTTCCTTACTGTGCTTGCCTGTTTCCCTGGCCATGTTCATTAGCAGCATTTTAAGAGAGAACTGCTAGAACTGTCGGCAGAACTCCATGAGGCACAAGTGAGCCTTTTTAGTGCCAATGGCTCCAGCCCCCAGATAGCTCTAAAGGACATTTTTCATTTCTTTCCCTTGTGGTCCATCACCATCCCATTGTGCTTAAAGGATTAGGGATGGTGGTGGGCAGGCTTTGAGCTGTATCTTTCTGGAAGGCCCCAGATTGGGGGGGACTGATGGTTCTAAACCAGAATTTCCATATGGGTAGGCAATTAAGAGATGATATCTGAATAGTTTCAAAGGAGTCTGGCAGCTGCAGCACTGCAGGGGAGAGAACCCTTCCTTCTTGTGGAGGAATCACTGCACTGCAGCACTGCAGGGGAGAGGACCCTTCCTTCTTGTGAAGGAATCATGAAGAAATTGCTTAGCCAACCACAGATCCTCCCGGAAATTTCTAGATGCTATTGAAAATCCCTGCTCTGTGTGGGCAAAGAGACATCCAGGGAGTGGAAAACTGGGGCAAATGCCCCCACTGGGGCCTGAGGGGGGGGGTGTCTGTAGTTTCAAATTCTTTTGAGCAGAGAGCCCCTCTTGGCTGCAGGCACAAAAAGTTTAAAAAAAGAAGCCAAGTTTATTTATAGTCAGTCAGCTCCTGACCCTTTTCTCTTTTCCCATCATGAAGGCTGAGATGGGGTTGATTTCACTGTGGCTCCTGCCCCTGTTCAAGGCTTTCCTTGAAAGTCACAAAAACCAGGAAAGAGCCCGCCCCCATTGTAAAAACCATATACGCTCATTATAAAACCAAAATTCACACAGTACCGAGAAACATATAGAGAGAGGAATATATAGAAAAAGGAAAAGAGGAGAGAGAAAAACCTTCCAAACTCCCACTACCCAGAGATAATCACTGTTAACATTTTGATAAATGTTCTTCCGGATATTTCTAAATGCACATTCATATACACACTCTCTCTCGCTTTCACACACACACACACACAATACTTTTTCATACATACTCACTTACACTCAAACACACTTTCACACACACACACACACACACACCCATCCACACACTCATACACATGCTCTCACACACAGTTACACACACCTGCTCTCTCACACACACTCATAACACTTTCTCATACACACATACTCACACACACATATACACCCACACACAATTCTATGCAAATGAGATCACACTTGCTTGTTCTCTTATTCTGTAACCTGCTTTTTTTACCCAACATCATGCCATGGTCCTTTTTCTGGGTCAACAAATTTAGAAATATCTCATCAATTTTAATGGCTGCTTAAAACTCCCCTGTGTGGTTAAAATGTACAATATTTAACCAGTTCCCTACTGGTGGACATTTAGGTTGATTTCGATGTTTACTGTAGAGAATGTTGCTATGAAAATCTCTGTGATTACGTCTTGATCCACGTGTATAACTTATTGCTCATTTAAACATCTCTGTCTCCTTTTTTAAAGTACTGTACATAATTGTCTTTTTGGGGGTTGAGATGAGAAAATAACATGGCATTTCCTGAGATGTCTGAATCCTCTAGGAGAGGACGAAATGAAATGAAACCCAGGAGCTGGCCCGCAGTCAGTGCTGCTCAGACTTCGTGGATTATAAGATTCACGAGGGATGCGGTCTGAATGTCCAGTCCCTGGGCTCTCTGTGACCTTTTGCATCAGTCTCCTCAGGGGCAAAAACAGAGGCACCAGCATAAGTGGGGACCCAGGGGCAGAGAGGAGCAGGAGGAAGCTGAAAGAACTCACAGAAATCATTGGCTGTATAATTGAGGTTTGGACCGAGTTGAAACATCTGGGAGGGGCACAGGGAGCTGGGAAATTACAATACAGTGAGATAGTGAGGTAAGTATTAAGTAAAGTGAACTCCAAGCAAGTGCTCTAAGGTGTCTTGAAGATGGCCAGGTGATGGAAACATGGGAAGGGGGTTCAGGGGACAGCATCCTGGGAACAGGGCAAAGCTGTTATAGAGGCCAAGAGGGGAGAAAGACATGGTGCTTGCCCTCCCCGAGCCCCAAATCTGGGCAAACAAATACACAGGTAAGTTCAAAACACAGAGCTAAATGTGATGACAATGGGGACTGACCCAGCCTGGGGAAGTGCTAGGGGTCTGATACAATTTACTGAAGCCTGCTATTCTCCTGAAAGGCATTTCTTTCCTCTTGCTCTTGGGGACCAAAAGGACTTTTCCTGTAACTCAGAATATAATACAGCAGTGTCTGCTTCAGCGCCTAGAATCATTGCCATTAACGGTCTTCATTTTGACGTGACCAAGATAGTGACTGAAGTAATTTACAAGACGGGAGGCAGGACTTGGGCATATAAACAAAGGCAGGGTCACCTTGTGATTACTCCCGGGCCTCAGTGAGAAGTGGGAACCAGATTTGTAGCTGTAGTCAATAGAGCTGGGATTATGGGAAGGAACTGGGAAAAGGCCATTTTAAGAAACTGAAGTGCCCCTTAGAGTTTGACTTGAGCTATATTACCCAAAGGTTCTGGGACTTCAAAAATTCCCTTCTCAGCCTGTGGTGGTTTCTGGAATTTCTACCTCTAGCATGGGGTGAAGGAGTGGATGTGAATGATTGCTTATATATGCAGCATGGTGTCGGCCATGATTCTCCAAGTGGTTCATGAATCATTTGGAAGCTTCTAGAAGGGACATCCTTGGGTCCTACCCTGGACCCTTGGAATTGGACACTCCTGGCTATTTATCTAGCATCCATCTCAGCTCTGCTCCCATCCTCTTCTCTTTCCTAACAGAATCAAGATTTTGTGGTTCAGTCGTACACCCCTCTCCCATGTCGTCATAAAACTCCAGAAAAACTAATCTTAGCTATAATTTGACTACTCTCAAGGAATTGCTGTTTTCCTGCCTGTGATTGCTTCAAGAATGGGTATTTGACCCAGTTTGATCCAGTAAGAGGTAAAGGGAAGCCTGTTGAAATCTCCAGAACAAATTTCCTCTTTCCTAAGAAAAAAACATGGGAAGAGATAGCCTCTCTTCTTCCTCCGGATGCTGTTGACTCTGAATGTTGTACCTGGAACTGCTGCTGCAGCCATTTGTGACCACCTGAGGATGAAGCCAGCACTGAAGAGAGAGAAGAGAGGGAAAAAACCTGGGTTCTTGATGGCATCATTGACTGGCTGAATCAACCTCTCCTGAGGCCTGACCTCTCTGTGGACTTCCTGTTATGTGAGATAATGAACTCTTTTATTGTTTGAGTTGGAGTTTCCATCCAAAGCACCCTAACCAATACACACTCACTGAACTTGTCCCAGGTGATTCTGATGTACGCTTAAGTATGGAAAGCACTGGAAAGATGGAGGGGACACCGAACTGGCCCTCACATCCAGGTTCTGGCCCTGGCTCTGCCACTAAAGTGCTGAGCTACTTCGGGCAAGTCATATTCCCTGTCTGAGCCCCAGCTTCTTCGTGTGACAAAGGAGAGATATATCCTAGAGATTCTCCTTATCTTTGTGTTCTCCTGTTTTGCTATAATGTGGTTCTCAGTGAGTACGGTGGGCACCTGTGGCAGGAAAGAACACCAAGGAAAAGATTTCACTAAATGCTTTGACATCAGTACTGCAGAGCAGGAAGGAATGTTATGGCTATTTTAATCAAAAGCTGGCTGTAGACTTTTCAGCTTTCTAGAGGTATGGCATAATTAATCTCAGGGATTCGAAGGTTCTATTTTCTAGAAAAATGCCTTGATGGACATTTTGTTTCCAATGTAGGACACACCCCTCATCCCCCAGCAGAGCCTGGATGAGTGATGGTGAAATGAGAGAGCTGGACTTCTTGGTACTCTTTGTTAAATTGCAATGAGACAGAACCTTGTGTTTTCTAGAAGTCTGTAGAAAAAGATGGTGAGGGGTCCAGGAACAGAGCAGAAGGAGATGTGGGCAGGGTCTAGGCAAGGAGAGTCCTGAGAAGATGGAGGGTGGTGACCAGGGCCTCAGGAGGACGTGGCCAGAGAGGACTTTCCTGGGATAAGGAATGGTCCATAAATATCAGGACAGTGATGTCTAATGTCCAACTTGGACTTGTCACCTGGCTGGTTTTGTGCTGTAACTCCCCTCCCTCACCCCACACCTTCAGTGAAAGTCTGCAGTATACTTCCCATTCTTGTGTTTTGGGTGCTTTGGGGGGGGGGTAAGGAAAGAACTGAGGGTGAGTTCACTGTGCTGTGAAGACAGGTAGAAAGCGTGGACAGACCAGGAGGAGATTTTCAGAATCTCTCCGCTCTACAGAAGCAGAAAAACTTCACAAGTGACCAGGTGAGCTTAGTCCCTGCTCCTGAGAATCCTCAGAACTACTGGGGGTGGTAGTTAAGTTCAACACAAAAATTGGGGTGAAGATTTGAGCCAATCTCCGTGAACGTTGTAGAGAAGGGTGATCCAGGGTGCTGGTGGGCTGGAGGAAGACGGGGGGCTGGTGATTGCATAACAATGTGAACTCTTTTCATAGAGTTTTATTGGGTCATTAGCCTATGCCATTCTTTCAATAGCTCTGTGAGTTGGATTAATTATTAGGCCCATTTTCAGATGCGGGATCTAATGTTCAGAGAGGTTTCTCGACCTTCCTGATGCCTTCATAGTTTCCCAACTGGGTCTCTCCCTTCTGTACCAACATTTCACAGCTTGGTTCCCCAGTGCTCCATCAGGGAAAGGGGGTTTGTTAATCTCTGACAGCATTTGATTAGACATGTGAAGGAGTAAGGTAACTATGGCAGGCAAGGAGGCTGTTAATTTAATTGATCTCCTTTTGAAGACATCTGACCAGGCCCTTGTCACCACCCAATTTTTCCAGCTCCTGACTGGCTCATGTTTTCAGGTGAACGAGGATCCCAGAGGAGGGAGGAGCTTTATGATGTCAACATGTACTTCTGAGGGCTGTGGATCTGCTTTCCTGGACAATGTGCATGATCTTCAAGTGGGTCTTTGGGAAACAGACCCGTTGAAACCGGGAATGGCCTGCTTAGCCCTTCACAGCCCCACCTGGGATCTATAAATGACCTGGGGGAGCAGAAATGAAGGAAGGCACAGTTGCTAAGAAGCCAGAGTTGTGGCTCCAGTAGCTGAGGCTGGCAGGCTGCCCTGACATGATGGGGGCAGCCATACACTCACAAGATCACAGCTGGCTGCAGATCTGAACAATTGTGTGAATGAAGCCACTCTCTCCTACAGTCTTCCTCAACTGCTCACTGCCACTGGCTTATTTGTTCAGACTTTATCATTTCCTATAGGGATTATTGTCATAGCCCTTAACTGGTCTCCCAGCCTCCTGTTTCTAAATTCTCTGCATTCTTTAACTGGCCGTCAGAATTCTTTAATTGTCTCTTTTAGAGCCTCTCTCGGCTCTAGTGTCATAAAGAAGACCTTTCAGCTTTGACTAAATCTTACTGTCTGTCTTTTTGTCTCCTGCTTCCCATCATTCACTTTTCTCTTGCCAATACCTTCATGAGATAAGAACTTTTTAAGACCAGACTTCACTTGTAGATTCTAGGGGCAATTAGATAAGCAATAATGGAGACAGAAACACACTGGCAATTTTTAATTATTTTATGTAGCTCTATGTGACCTCATTAATATGGACCCAGGCACTAATTTTCATTTGAGGTTTACTTTCAAGCACTTTCTCTGTGTAGAGCACCAAGACAATTTCTATAGAGAGATAGGTTAGGCAGTTCTTGTTCAAAAGGGCTCGTGGTACCTGAGGATAACTTTTTCTGGGACTTAATATTGTCTTCTGAACTAACAGCACACCATGGATCTTCCTGTTCTTGAAAATCTCCAATTAGAGTGCCAGAAATCGCCTCATTTTTGCCATTTTATTTCTAGAAATTCTCAGGTTTTTTTTCTCTACGGCTGCTGTAACTAAGCAAGAAAGGCATTTGGGAAAGCCTGTCTGATGAGGCACAAGGGAAATTGAGTTTTCAATGTGGTCAGCTCGTCCTATATTTCATTTGTAAGAGTTTTTTCTTTGACTTTGTTTTAAAGCAATGAGGTAAACTTGATTTTTAGTTCTAATAAGGCAAACTTTAAATCACATTTTATTAAGGTTTAGGGTGGCATGGTCTTGGGAAGAGTAAAGGAAAATGAGTCAGGATTCTGCTTTTGCTATGTCCCATGACCTTGGGCTATGACCTTGGGCTATGCATTTAATCTCAAAGGCCTCAAGGTTTTGACCTGTAAAATAGGAGAATGATCCTAGATGAGGGACAGCAAATAGATTTCAACTCAAGTTCTCCACTGAGGGCCACCTGGAGTTCTGTGTTAAGAAGAATTCTGAGACTGAACACTATGACCGATTAGTGATGTCTGTCATAGCTGCAGGATGGGGAGAAGCAGTGCAGGATCCATGCATTTTCCATCCTTCCTATATGACCTTTAAGCTGCTCTTCCAGCATGTAAAAATTTATGCTTCTAGTCTTACAAAATAATGAACCCCTCAGTTGCCCTGTTAAACTATCTCCAATGTGTTGTTTACTAATTTAAACCTAAAACAAACTCCGATCCTGATTCAGCCATCACAGTTTGGAGCAGTGACCTGTAGACGACCTTTGACATTTAGGGTTCATTGTCTATCTTCTTGTGCTATATAGGCATCTTTTGACATTTGACCACTTGGTGTCAGGGACGCTGGCCTTACTTGTTTCCCTTACGCTTAGTTATTTAAAAGTAATTACTCTTAACATGACAATCACAGGGGTGTTTCTTCTAAGTCTTTGTGAACTTGTAGGTACCTGGGAACACGTGAAAGACAAAACGGACCTTAAGGTGCCAAAGGGGAGGTGAAATATGAGAGACCACACCACGAAGCTCCAAGTGACACATAAAGTTGGATGAAAGCTTCACTTATGAGCAAAGGGTGTGGATGCAGAGGTCCTCAGAGATCACGGACCCCCTCAAGACATTGAGACCCTGGGAAATGAAGTCATTCTCCTAAGACCCCACAGCAAATAAATGGCAGAGCTGGAGTTCCTGATTGTCAGCAGAATTTTTCTCCTACATCATGCAGCGCCTCCCAATTCACTCCAAAACCTCTAGTAACTGGGATGATCTTTGTCACAAATGAAGGGGGCAAATATGGTTGTATTGTTTTATTTTTTAACTTAAAATCAAAATGAGGGCTGGCCCAGTGGTGTAGTGGTTAAGTTTGCGTGCTCCACTTTGGCGGCTCGGGGTTCACAGTTTTGCATTCTGGGCGTGGACCCACACACTGCTCCTCAAGCCATGTGTGGTGGTGTCCTACACACAAAATAGAGGAACATGGGCATAGATGTTAGCTCAGGGCCTGTCTTCCTCAGCAAAAAAGAAAAAAAATTAAAATGGTGAGAGCCCCCACATGGGAGATTAGCAGGAAGTTCAATATCTATTTTAGGGGCTCCACCTTCCACCTGTCCATGAATTGGCCAAGAAAATTGGGGACTTAGTCTGAAGGAGAGTTATTCAGCAGGGAGAATCTGAAGTCACAGCAGTGTGCTACTGCCATTACTTCTCACTGCCACATAGTGTCACTGTGGAACACTGGGCCACAGTCCAATGGACAAAGCTGGTCCATGGCTAATTCAGCGCTCCCTGTGGTCCATGTGGATCATTTTCCTTAGATGATCTGTTGGTACCAGATCTGGCTGAGGACATCACAACTTAGTATTTAGCACATCTGGTCTCAAGCACAGTTACAGTGGTGATGGGCGGCACGGTGATCTGGACCTCTGCCCCTTACAATCTTGTGACCACTCTCCCTTATCTTTTCCCTGGGGACCCATACCCCAAGGGTGATGCAGTGTTCTCTTCTAAAACTCTCAAAATCAAAGGATACTAATACCCTTCTTTCTCCAACAGTAGACCCCAATGATCTCCGGACCAGTGGTTCTCAATGGGGTGATTTGCCCCCCAGGGGACATTTGGCCGGATGCTCAGGTCAGAAACAGGAGGTGGCTTGCTCAGATCCATCCACTTGTGTCTGAACTTTGGGTGCCTCCTTGTAGAATCGCATCCAGGACATAGGGTGGGGGTGACAACCTCAAATAGCTACCAGGGCCACACAGTTGAGGCAAATGAGAATTGCAGGCAGAGAGGGGGCGCAGAGAGCTGCAGGGTGCCTGCCCATCCATCGGATGGCTGCTGTGTGGGGAGGTGAGCCCAGCGAGGCAGACCTTCTCATTTTTTTCAAGAGAAGCCATAAAATTATATTTCCACTTCAAACAGCCCTCTCTTAAAATATTGACAGCAGTTAAAACTTTTTAGACATTGTGTGGGGAACAATGAAAATAAAAAAAGGGAAAGAAAAATCTGGGGGTTTCCTGAGACCTTGTCCTTCTTGTTATAATGGAGCAAGAACTTCCATCTCCTTCGGAAAGTCCATGGTAGCTGTCTTTTGAGTGTCTGTCCTCACTAATCCATCTACCATCCTGAGTCATGGTCAGCTGCTAGTCGGGTTGGAAGAGAGGTGTTTGGGCAGAGATTTTTGACCAAGATATTAACTTCATTTGACAAACACTTAGGTACTGCTTACTATGTTCTAGCGCTGTTCTAAGCTGGATTCACCTTCATAACAAACCTACAGGGAGCCACTACTATTAATCCCATTTTACAGATGAGAAAACTGAAGTCAGAGAAGTTGTGTAACTTGCCATCATGCAGTTAGTAAGGGATGCAGCCACGGTTCCAACCCAGGAAGGTTTGACTCCAGACTCTGCTCTAAACGTCTATTTCAACAAGCTTTCAAAACAAAGCAGAAAAAGCCACCTTTGCTTTCTATTTAATGTAGAGTTGTCCTTAAAATGGAGGAGTTGAGAAAAGAGAAGGCAAATGAGACAGACCGATCTGACTCTGATGGCAGTTAAAGCTTCGGGAAAACTTGGTAAGGACCCAGCCATTTTCTTCTCTGTCTCCGTCACGGAAAGCACTCCGGGGTCCCATGAAGCCCCCGTCCTTATGTGTTCCGCAATGTGGTTAGATTATCACAGAGAGAGAAGATGGCTGCTAAACCCAAAAACCACAGAGAAATGAGGCGAAGCATTAGTCCCCCTATAAAAGATAATTAGCCCCAGAGAGATGATTTTAAAGGCTGCCTTTAAAAAAAGGCAGACACAGCTGAATGCATTTCCAGTCATCAAAAGTGTACTTTGTAGTGTGAATATCAGGGCAGAGGAGGGGCAGGGATGAAAGGGGCATGCATATTTATATTTTATCAAGAAAGCTCCAAGCTTGGGGAGCTCTGTGTGGTAAAAAGAAGGAGCCACTTCTATCTGCTCTCTTTGACACGGATGGCGTGGTCAAAATTGCTGAAAGTCTACCAGCAGATTTGGGCACAGCTCCCGGACCCTGCCAGCCCCCTAGGCATGACTGTAATAGACTGATAGGGGAAACAGCCCTGGGGTTTCCAAGTGCAAATGAAGTTTCTGCAGGGGCACTGGGAAATCAGCAAGGGTCTCCGAAAATGGGAGGCATCCAGGTGGTTGAAGGCTGGTCATGGGGTCTAAGATTGCCGAGTTCTTGCTTTTCTGCATTGGATTTTTGTTGGTGGAAATGAAGATGAAGCCAACTAGCTAACGATTTTCATGCATGAGGGGGAGAGATGGGTTTAGTGCTCTTACAAGTTAGGACTATGGGAGTCTTGGGAGGAAAAACCTGGTGGAAAGAATGTGGGACCGGGGATGGGGGGGTGGGAGGGGCAGGGAGAGTCAGCTGACCTGGTTTAAGCCACATCTCTAACTTTATCTGCAACTGAATTGAATCTCTGGAACAGAGCCCTGGAGCAGTGAAGAAGGCCCAGGAAAGTCTTACGGAGAAGGAACTCTGGTCCACACTTCCCAAATTTGGACTGGAGAGAGGAATCCAGAGTATATATTCAGCTGGTCCCAAGATGAACAATAGCTAGCACTGGTGCTGCCCCTTCCCTGTCCTGCACTCATGGCAGACATTGCTAATCAATCACAGTGGATGTGGCCTCACAGCGCTTTTCAACATTGTGTTCTAGGCAGCCACTACCAATTGAATGGACTTGGCACGAGAGAAGAACTGGATTGGGCCTTGCCGATGGCCTTCCCAAGACCTCACCCGTCTCCTCTTCCCAACTTCCACCACGTTGGAGGGAAGCAGAATGGCATGTTAGTTAGGTTCTGGGGTCAGACCACTGGGGTTTGAATCCCAGTTCCACCTCCTAGTGTCTGTGGTCTTTGTCTCATTGCTTATCAACACCAAGCCTCAACATCCCCCCCTGTGAAGCGCAGGTGAGACCAGCATTTACCTCATGGGAAATATTGTGATTACGGTGGGGTGTGTGTGTGTGTAAATATAACGTATCTAGCACGATATCTGGCTAGATGCCCCACAAATAAGATTCCTTTCTTTTCCCTAAAAGGAGTCCCACAGTGGTGCTTGGGTTTGGTCTCATCTGGGAGGTAGAAGTGTGAGAGGTGGAGTAGGATTGGAAGGAGTTGGGGCAGTTGGGGGCTAGATCATGCGGGCCTTGAGGTCAGGGTAGAGATTTTCATCTTAAGATCAAATGGAGCAGGAGATGGACAGGTGTGAATCCTCAAAATTTGTCATGCTCCTTCCCACCATAGGGCTTTTGTCCAACCTTGTCCCCTTTGCTAGAATGCTTTACTTTTGTCTCCTTTCTTAAACCATCCTGCATCTAGTTAACTCCCGAGGTTCTTCCAGAGGGCTCTTAACCATCACCTCCTCAGGGAAGCCTTCCCAGATCTCCCAACCCCTTCTGTTATATGCTCCCTGGGTCCACATCCTCAACCTCCATCCACCCCACACTTGTGGTTTCATATTTAATTGTGTGGTTTGATGACAAAACCAATCTCCTCCACTAGACTGTAAGCTTGGTGAGGTCAGGGCTTTGCTCTGCTCACCATTATCTCCCTAGAGCCTAGCACCTTGCCTGATACACAGTAGATTCCCAAGACATGATTTACTGAATAAATGAAGGAACATAGATCAGCATTGTCTAGAAATGTCCCTCTGGTCACATGGCAGAGAGGACACTGGGCCACAGTGGTGGCAGGGAGACCAGAGAGGAGGCTGATGCTCCAAACCAAATGAAAAGTCAGGGAAGCCTTGAACTAAGATGGTGACAACATGGACTGACAGAAGTGGATGATGTCGAAGCTAGGAAGGAGGCTTTGTCAATAAATTCCTGGCAGGCATTTTTCTTCATTCCTCTTTTCTGTTTTGGATTTTACAACTGACTTTTTGCTTAATAGAAATTCCCAAAGGATAAGAAGAATAAAGAAAATATGAGCCATTTTGCAAACAGGGATGGGGGAAAGTCTTATCATCCCCATGCTAATCAGAAGTGGGCAGAGCCCATCTGGCAAACCCCTTTCCTCTGGTCCCCCAACAAAGATTGTTAACCAGCCTTTGAAATCTGCACCTCGTTCTGCCAACTCGCAGCTCCAAATGCCCAGTAGGAGTGTCTTATGAGCTCAGTGAATTAACTGCCGAGTGGAGAAGAACAGGCTTATTGAAGTCGTCAAAGCTGAAATCCTGTTTGAACTGTGATGGGTCCTGCCGAGCATTTTATGAATATGCAGAATCAAACAGAAACTAGTGGAAGCCAGAGTGAGCCGGCAGAAAGAGGCTCTCTTTAAAATCCCAGCCAATGGAGGCACACATTTCAACTCATTAAAACACACAACAGGCTGTTATAGACATTTTCAAAAGGAGCTTTCTATTGAGTAATATCCCGGGGGACTTTTGTTTTTTTTTTTCTTTGGAGAAAGTTTTCCAGGGGAGCACCAAATGTTCTAAGGCACGCGGTTGTCTCAAAGGGCTGGACGGAAGTGGAGGGCAGCTTTCCCACCAGCGACAAGGTGACAAATTGGATCCCAGATCTGGGCTTTCAAAAGGCACTTTCCTCCTTTTCCAACTTATCTGTCTGATCTCCCAGATTCATTTACACTTTTCTGTCTGATGGTCTTCACTTGACAGCCTGGTCCATATGCTTGCTGCTTTTGATGAAAATGGTTCTGCTTGAATTCCCTTATTTAGTTTTAATTTCCTAATTTTAGGCTCGGCTCTGGGTTTTTTAACCGCTTGCAAAAGCAAATGGCTCCTTCTCCTTTTGCATGCCTCAGTGGGACATTCCCTCCTCCTCCCCTAAACCTGAAGTTCCTGCGTGAGGTCACCTTGAAGATTTCTCGGCAAAAAGCTGGCGTTGAGCAGACACTTACTGCCAGTTACTTAGGCAGGAGACACCTCCCCGGAGCTTCTCTCTCGGGGGGTGGCAGCAGCCGCTCTGGTTTTCCTTGTTAGATATTAAAATCTTCTCTTGTTCCTTTATTTTCTTGGGTGTCTGAATCTTTCTTCTTTGACATCCAAGTCCACAGGAGGCTTCTATTTCCATCCTCCTTCTAAATAAAAACCACTTAGGGAAAAGTAAAAAATTGTAGCTACCTTGGGTAAATAAATCCTGCCACTTTCTGTTGCCCAAATACCAGCTAATTAGACCCAAGACTGCCTTTATCATCATCTCCAGGGCTGTCTCCTTCGGTAGTTTGTAAAAATGGCACTGAGTCTTTACTTCTCTGAGAACTATGTCATGTGACTTTGCAGAGCCCTCCCACTCTGACTCTGGACAGCCATGTGACTCTATTTGGCCAACGGGATGTCAGCAAATGTGCCATAAGTAGAGGCATGAAAATGCTTCATGATTGGGCCTGTCTGCTGTTGCCCTTTGCCACTGCCATGAGAAGGACAATCTCAGGCTAGCCCACTGGTCCCTGGGGGAGGATGAGAGACACATGGAGCAGAACTGAATCTCCTGGTCATCCCAGCTGACATCTAGTGGAGACCAGAAGAACCATCCAGCCAAGTAGACTGATGAGCTGAAATAACTACCTATTGTGTCAAGACACTGAGTGGTGGGGCAGTTTGTCACGTAGCATTATTTTAGTGATAGACAACTGCTATATCCTGAGAATGTAACTAAATTAATGACGGTTCTGCATATTCCTTCCTGTTGCAAGAAATATAAATTAAATAGTTGGGTGTGCTGGGAGTAAGCTATGGCTGCACTGATGAGACTGTATCAGCTGGGCTGGTTTCTTTAGGGGAGAGGCCCGAGAGCTTTCAACCAAGAAAACTTAGAAGTTTAACTCCTACAAGCTGAGGAGGGTCTTCCTTAGTTTCAGTTTTTTTCTCCTTTATTCTTTCGGTGGGAGAAGGTCTGATTGAGTGGGGATGAATATCTCTGACAGTCAGCACACTGCCTGCCTGTTGCTTGCCTGGCAATGAAATCTAACCAGCTGATTCCAGTTTGTGAAACCTGATGGCTCTTGTCATGTGTCTTTGAAGGCTGCACTCAGGAATGAAACTCACTGGTATTTGAGTTTACTCCCCAGTCAAGCCCTGTAATATCTACACCTCTTTTAATCGTTATCTTTTTAGCTACACCTATTTTTTGCGGTAGGAATGTTATCTGTGTTTCCATGAAAAATTCATTTCCTGGTACTTGATTCCTAACTGTGATTTTGGATGATCCTAAAAAGAACTTTTATTTTATTTCTTAAATGTAAAATCAGTTTATTTGAAAGACTGGATTTATTCAGGTTGACCCTCCTTATCCTTAACATAAAACACAATGTGAAGAAATGGTTGATTTTAACTGGGAGTTAGGGAGGATTGCTCATTTCCTGCCCAGGATCCATACATCCTTTCTCTGGTAAGTGTGTTCCAATTTTCCTCTCAGCTACCATTTCTCCTCCACTGTTAGTCCACAAGCTTCTGGTGGAATTGACTTAATCACGGTTCCCCCAGCCCTTACCTTCCTCCAGAGATGAGCATGTGACCCAGGCTTGGCCAATCAGACTCTCACATCCTTCAAGCCATCAGAGGTGTTGTCATATGACCCACAACAAGTCACTCTGGTCACTATGATCCAATTCTGGGACTTTGGCTTGGATGATCAGATGAGAGGCACCCTTTCTCTTTTGTATTTAACATGGAGCTCTGGGAATATAAGCCTAGTTTTTCTAGAAGCCATCTGGTCACTGGAGGAGACCACCTGTCTACAAGTGGAGCCAGCACAGGGGAATGCACACATGAGAGATGGAGGAAAACATGGTCCTGATGGCGTTGTTTAAGCACCTGGATCCAGTCATACCTGAAGCCAGAACTAACCATGTGATTTACATTTTCATGAGCTGATTTCCTTCTTTTGCTCGCACTTTTGAGTTGGGATTCCTTTCACCAACAGCCAAAAGGTCCTCATTAAGAAATGGTGTTTGGCAAGCACATTCCTTTTTAAAAATGAAATAAGAATCATCTTAGAGGTTGAAGAAAGATGGAACAGGGATTCAAAGGGTATTCTTAATAGAAGGAAACAGATACTGCATATAGATAAAGGGGGAATGCAGGGGCATGGAGGTACTGTGAGTGGGGAGAGATGCCCTGTCTGAGTATTTAAGTTGAGAGTGTTGTTTTCCTTGACAAAATGGACTATTTCTTTTTTGATGATGGGAATTATACCACTACCTGTGCCTCCCTTTTTAGTTTTGACTGCCAAGAAACTCTCTGGTATTCAGAAAGCCACATATGCTCTTTGTGGCCAACACATCTGAGTTCTCTCTGTTCAGCTCAGTTTGATGAACTTATATTGAGCACTCATTCCATGCCAGACCCTGTCAGAGGCACTGGAAATACATAGATGTTTCTGTGGAGGAAAACAGATACACACATAAATAATTAAAATACAATGTATTAAATTGCCAGCTGCTGTGGACTGAATTGTGTCCCTTCCTCCAAAACATATGTTGAAACCCTAACCCCCAATGTGACTGTATCTTGGGTTAGGATCTAAAGGAGGCAGTTAAGTTCAATGACCTCATAAAGGTGGGGCCCTAATCCGATAGGACTGGTGTCCTTGTAAGAGGAGGAAGAGATGCCAGAGATCTCTTGCTCTCCACACACGCACAGAAGAAAGGCCACATGAGGACACAATGAGAAGGCGGCCATCTGCAGGCCAGGAAGAGAGCCCTCACCAGACACCAAACCTGCCAGACCTTGCTCCGGGACTGCCAGCCTCCAAAACTGTGAGAAGTAAGTTTCTGTTGTTTAAGTCACCCAGTCTGTGCTACTTTGTTATGGCAGCCCTAGTAGTGTATGTACTGACTTATACACTATGTATTCCTTAATTTCCTGGTCCCAGTCCCTTATCATTTACGAATTTATCATTATTTTATTGAATGTAATTTAGTTCTAGGCCACCACAAATTCTCTGGAAGGTGAGATGAAGTACAAATAAATACTTGTAACAGGATATGTTTCAAGTTTTTGGGTGTTTTCAAAGTATCAATCTTAGTTTGGATTTCCTCAAAAGCAAACCCCAAAACAGGGACCTGAGCAGGCAGTTTATCTGAGGAAATGATCCCATGAATTGCAATGAAGGAATTGGGGGAAAACGGGAGGGAAGGGAGAAAATCCAGACAGGGTGAATTCATGAGCATGTTCTTGCTGTTCAAAAGTGTCCCTGGCACCTCTTGCTTCCCTGTGTGTGCTGAGCAAGCTCCCTGGCTTGAAAGAGGCTTTTAGGCAGAGAAGCAGAAAGATGTGGGGACCTGGAGTGGGAAACTGTCCACAGGCATGAAGAACGTCTGCTTCGGCTGGGTGAACTCAGAGGTGGGTCAAGGATATGGGACCGAGACAGCACCTGCTTCCACATCCTAGGTGGTGAAATATGGCTGACTTATGGCTCTCAGAAAGTATTTTAAAGGCCATTAAGCGAAGTGAACTGCCACTATGTCTTATAAAAAGCCTGTGGTTGAATATTTTCAGCTAGACTCCTCAATTGAAGAAGGCGTGAACGATAATGCTTTCTGGAATCTCGCCCATAATAATGGTTGATAAACGTTTGGATGAGTGCATTTGTTACCACATTTTTTTCCCCTCCAGCCTTATTGAGCTATAACACTGTATAAGTTTAAGGTGTACAACGTGATGATTAGATATACATATATATTGAGAAGTGATTAGCATGGTAAGATTAGTTAACACATCCATCACCTCACATAGTTACATGTTTTTTTTTTTTTGGTGGTGAGAACTTTTAAGACCTGCTTTTAGCAACTTTCAACTATACAATACAGTATCGTTAACTATAGTCACCATGCTGTACATTGGATCCCCAGAACTTATTCATCTTATAACTGAAGATTTGTACCTTTTGACCAACATCTCCCCACTTCCCCCACACTCTCAGCCCCTGGCAACCCACCAATCTACTCTATTTCTATGAGTTCAGCTTCTTTAGATTTCACCTGTAAGTGAGATCATACAGTGTTTATCTTTCTCAGTCTGACTTATGTCACTTAGTATAATGGCCTCAAGGTCCATCTGTGTTGTTACAAATGGCAGGATTTCCCTTTTTTATGGCTGACTAATATTCCATTGTATATATATACACCACATTTTCTTTATCCATTCATCCACTGATGATACTTGAGTTGCTTCTGTGTCTCAGCTATTGTAAATAATGCTGTAATGAACATGGGGGTGCAGATATCTATTTGAGATAGTAATTTCATTTCATTCGGATATATACGCAGATGTGGGGTTGCTGGATCATATGTTACCATATTTCTTGATTCCTGGGTGCTGTTGATTGCAAGACAAACTATTGATTTAATAGCAGCTCTTTTTTGGGGAAAAATGACATTAAATATACATAGCAGTTACATGATACGTCTCAACTTCAGAAGAGTTAACATGTGAAGGAAGAAATGCATCTCAGAAACAAGAAAATAGAGTATATTCGATTCCACAGTATTGACCACTTGCTAAGTGCAAAGTTCTAGTCTAGACTCTGATGTGGTTTCTCCACTAAAATTAATCAAAGTACACACTTATTTTTATTTAACATCTTTATTGATATATAAATCACATACCATACAATTCACCCATTTAAAGTTCACAATTCACTGATTTTCACTGTAGTCGCAGAGTTGTGCAGCCATTACCACAACCAATTTTTGAACATTTTCATCACCCCAACAGGAAACCCCATACTCCAAAGCAGTCCCTCCCCATTGTCCCCTCACCCCAACCCCTGGCTACCACTCATTTACATTCTGTCTCTAAAGATTTGCCTGTTCTGGACATTTCATATAAATGGAATCATACAATAAAAGCAGGCATTTTTTTGATCACTTATTTTATATACCAGACACAGTCCTAAGCATTTGAAAAGCATTATCTAATTTAATCCTTAACAACTAGCCTATCAGGTGGAAAGCCACCACACTCATATATCAGATGAGAAGACTGAGGCACAGAGAGGTTAAGTGGCTTCTCCAAGGTCATGGAGCTGGTAAGTGGTGGAAGTTGAATTTGTTGCCAGGTAGTCCGCCCTGAAAACACTCTTAACCTATACTGACAAGAACTGAGCAAATGTGAAAACTTGGATGATCTTGAGCCATATTCTGGGACTTTCTCTGCCACGTGCTCAGTTGGGGTGCTCCTCCACGGTGGTGCATCCTCCATGTGTGAAAGCTGGTGTGTTAGGATTGTCCTTTTCAATAGGGAAGCCCTCCAAGGATTGGAGCCCATACATGGTGGAGAGGTTGCTCTGTGTACAGAGAGTTCATGTTCCGCCACAGCTAGAGCCATTGGCCCCTTGAGTGAGCCACCTCCTGGCTGGACCTTCTATTTCCTCATGTGTACAATGGAAACTTTGAACTCACTCATTTCTAAGGTCCCTTTCATCTCAGGCCATCTTTGACTATTTTCATCTCTATCCTTCTCTCTGGAAAAGTCTGTGCTTAAATAAATTAGCTTCAATTTCAGCATGAAAATGCCCCAGTGAAGAAGCTGGGTTTGTTCTAGGTTAGTTTCCCAAAGTGAATTTTGAAAAACATGAAATCCATGGTTTGATATTATGGGATGTTAAGCTAATTTTTAAGAAAAGGGAAAATAATAAAAAAGGAAAAGAGGGTCATGAGCCTATGAGTTTGGGAAACAGTGAGTTAAGCAAAATTGTATAGATGTCTTCACTGCAGTACTTTTCAGAGTCTTTAATGTCCTATAATCTTCACCACACTGATTTCCTCACTGTAGGGGACTCACGTTGGGACACACTACAGTCTGGACTACCCAACATCCCTTGCTAGGAATTGCCCCTCCTCTTTAGCCATATTATGGTAGGAGGAGCAGTTGTGTAATAAAGTCACCATGCTCCCATGGCCCCAGAGAGTGATTGCCTGAATCAAACTGGAGCAATCACAATATACCATCCCCATGAACCAATGAGTCCCTTCTCCTGGAATCTGTACTTGGACCCTAGAGCAAGGAGAGGCAGTCTCTCCCCACAACATGCAAAATTCAGGAGCTCTTAGTACCTTGCACTAAGTACTGAGTAAATGGTATGTTCCAGGATGGGAACTGAGGATGCAGCATATCCCAAACTTACTTGTACTACCCTTTTATGGAGAAGCATCTTTTAGGACTGTGCTCCACTTTATCTATCTGGATTGCATTCTCAAGAGATTCAGGACACCCATTCAGACTGTATTTTTCTCCTGTAATGAGAATTCTAAATGTAGGCAATTGCTGGCATTGGTTCAATGGTTTCAACATTGCTGTGGCTGGTATCTTTGTATTCCTCTTGGTCTTTCCCCCATGGTAACAAAGCAGCTGCTGCTTCTCCAGCCATCCTTTCTTCATCCAGAGCTAAATAATGGAAGAAAGAGTCATCTCAACTGCATTTTTAACTTTTTACCAAGAAAATTAAAGCTTACCCAGATCCTAGAAATTCTTGCAGCAGAGCTCCCTTATGTCTAAATGTCCGAAATTGCATCTCATGTGATTCCCAGCTGCTAAGAAGGCTGATAAATTTGGAAATAGGATTGTTATGATTGGCTTAAACAAATCACAATTTATACTTTGAGGCTGGACACGCAGCTTGACCTAAATTGAGGTTCTATTATCATGGAAAAAGAAAGGAGTGGGTAATGAGTAGTCAAATAACAGAGTCTGCCATGTCTACAGGACCTCTGTACTTAGGTGGACATTTATGAGTCTTTGGAGAGCTTCCTGGAGCTCAGAGAAATATCCAACCATCAATGAGCCAACAGCATTTTCCTTGGTTGCTTAGCCTTGATTACTCCAGTTTCTCTCCTAAAGCAAATATATGATACACAAGAATTACGGCATCAGGCAGAATATAAACATTTAAGGTAGCTGATCATTTTTACTCTTGATTAATACTCTAACTTGCTCTCACCCTGGCCTGCCTTTGAATGATTCCACTATTCTTCACTGCTGTCAGTCTTCCAGTCTTTTCCTTCTCACAGCTGTATTATGAGTACATGGTATATACATATATCTCCATTGGTGGGTTCTTATACTTATTTCCTCGGTGTGCAATTGTTCCCCCCAGAGCAATTGGTGTGCAATTGCTCCTTACTCCATGGCAGGCATTGTTCTAAGCATTTTACACATACTATCTCATTTAATCTTCATAAGGATAACAATAGTACCCCATGATGTAGGGACTACTATTAGTACCACTTTTCAGATGAGGAAACTGAGGTGCAGAGAGATTAAATAACTTGTGGGTTAGTAAATGACAGAGCCAGATTTGAACTAAAGTGGTCTGGCTCCAGAGTCCCCAACTTTAACCCTAATGTATGTACCTCGTAGTGCAGTGGAACTTCCACTGTAGGGAGGACACCCAGCACCTTTTGCCATGAATCATCCCTCTGTCTTATACAGGAGTTGTGGCAGGAGCAGACTCCTGACCACTGTGTGGTCTCCTGACTCCAGTTATGCAAATCATGGTACCTCACCTTCCAGAACCAATGACTACTTTCCCTTGGGAATCTACTTGGAACCCGAAGGATAGGAGTCTGTTAATCTCTCCTCCCCAAATACAAAACTCAAGAACTGCTGGTGGCTGTGCTGCCTGGAGACAGGAGGGAAGAGAAGGGATTGTTTTAGCCCTTCACCTCCATGGATAATTCTAGGAAGCTTACGAGAATGTTGTGGGGTTTTTTTCTCCTACTATGCTTGGGATTCTGTTAACTGCAACCCAAAGGCTTTACTAATATTGTATGTATCAGTTATTTATTGGTGCTACAATGCTGTGTAACAAACAATCACAAAACTCAATGGTACATGACAGTACACGTGTATTTAGCTCATGGGTCTGCAGGGTTCAGGTTTGGCTGATCTCAGCTGGCTTGCTCGTGCTCTGTGTTTGGCTGCGAGTTGGGTAGGCAGCTCTGCTGAACTTGGCTGAGCTCTTTCACGAGTAAGTCTGGGGGTTGACTAGTTTCAGCTAGCTTCTGTGTGGGAGATTGGGCAACCGAGTTCTCCATGTGACTCATCCTCCAGCAGACCAATGTGGGCGTGCTCTTGTGGTGATGGCAGACAAGATTCAAGACTGAGAGATGTGCAAACACTTTTCAAGCCTCTGTGTGTGTGTGTCATACTTGCCTATCTCCCATTGGCCAAAGCAAGTTACACAGTCAAGCCAAGGTCAGAGTGGGTGGGCACTGCAGTGTCACATGCAAAGAGTGTGGGCAGACATGGGGCGTGTGGAGAATTAGGGCGAGTTTTTCAAACTGCCACATCATAGGATACTGGTTTAGAGAAGGCTGTTTTTGAACAGTCCTTGAGCTAAGAATGGTTTTTACATTTTTAAAGGGTTGTAAGATAATAATAATAATAAATAATAACTCATGATGGAGACCATCTGTGTCCTGTAAAACCTAAAATATATACTATCTGCCCTTTACAACCTTTGTTAACCTCTGGTTTAGGGAATGAATTCTAGAGTCAGTCCACTTGGGTTCAAAACCCAGCTCTGCCACTCACTGGCTGTGTGACCTTGGACAAATTACTTGACCACTCAGATTCCTCATCTGTAAAATGGGATTTCCAATAGCACCTACCTCATAGGATTGCTGTGATAATTAAACGAAGTATTGCATATAAGATCTTAAAACAGTGCCTGGCACATGGTAAGGACCATGTAAGTCCTACCTGGTATTATTACTCCACAGGGGCGTTGGGCAGACTAGACGTAATGAGGCAGTTATGCTATATTGACTAAGTCTAGGACTTGGCACACGCTTCGAGCTTCGAGTTTGTCTAAGCCAAACTCTGTTTAGCCCCAGGTGTGCAATGTACTGTGTTCTTAATCACACTTACAGGTGTATCTATACATGTACAAAAGCACTATCGAGAAATGTAGGTTGGTCTTATGTCAACAGAATGGCGGTGAATGGAGCCTTGCTTCATATCTCCTGTCTCCAAGGTGTCACTCGGCCGACCCTCGGATCTTCTCAAGCTCTCCTGTCCTGCTGTGACACTGCATAGTTTCTTAGCAAAGTAAGGAGGAGCAGCTGTTTTCAAGGCACATTCCAGCAAACCATTTTTGGCTGGCATCTGGGTGCAGCTGCTGCCACATCGCACGTTGAGTCACCACGCTGCTCTGTCGGAGCCGAGGTGTGCTGAGAGGAAGCTGCCAATTTAGGAACCATCACAGAAGTCATCACTTTATCCTCCAAAGTGATGGGGCGTTGAGAACTTTTGAACAGGCATTCCAGAGGACCATCCCAGGACCTTGGAGACCATGGTTTTTCCTTGGAACTTGGGGTTGCATTTTCTTAAAGCCACTTAACCTTCCTAAACTTCAGTTTTCTTCATCTGGGAAGTGGGAACAATGATGGTTCTTGTCTGGTATGGTTAATGGTAGGATTACAAGAGAATACTGTAAAGCAGCGGTCGGCAAACTACTGCCAGTGAGCCAAGAATGGATTTTACATTTTTAAATGGTTAAAAAAAAATCAAAAGAAAAATAATATTTCACAACAGGTGAAAGTTATATAAAATTCAAATTTCTTGTCCACAAATAAAGTTTTGTAAAAACACAGCCACACTCATTCCTTTAGATATTGTCTCTATAATCTTGTGCTACAATGGCTGAGATGAGTAGCTGTGATAGAGACAGTCTGGCTTGCAAAGCTGAAAATACAGTATTTACTATCTGGCCCCTTACAGAAAAAGTTTGCTGACCCTGATGTATGGTACTGTCTTGGCTTGGTTGCCCCAGAGGCAGGCTTTGAGACAAGGATTTGAGTACAAATGCCTTATTTGGGAGGTGATCTCACAAAACACCATGGGAGGGTGAGCCTGTAATGCAAGGAAAGGGAAGGCAGCCGGTAAAGGCAGGTCATTGGAGCTTAATTCCCATTGGGCAACTCTGGGAATCAGTGTAGAATACCGCCTTTGAGTTATTCTATCCAAGGAGTAGAATCAGTCATTGGTTGTGGGCTGCTCTGGGGAAGAAGCGCAGGTTGATTTCCTGGCATTTCTGAGAACAAGTGTACCACCTTGATTGTAGCAAGAGCTTCATAAGTAGTAGCTATGAATTAAAAAAAAAAAAGACAGCCAACATTGGTAATTGGAAAGTATATTGGTTGAGCCAGACTCTGTGTGGCCTTGGGCAAATACTTAACTTCTCTGAACCTCATTAAGACTGTAGTCAGGATTAAATGAGATAATGCTTGGCACCAAGTAGGTGTGCCATAAATTTTAATTACTATTAATACTTATTGGATTGAAATATATTCACATATAAAGTCAGATTCATAAAACTTTTATGGAAATTGTGTCTGTTTCTTTTAAAATCCCTGAGCATGTAATAAGATTCTGTAATTAAAATATTCAAGACATCTGAGAGCTAGAGAAGTCAAATATTAATGAGTTAAGAAAGGCGAACATGGGCTGATGGTGCCATTCTGTGGGGGTGTTACTTAAGTGCATGGATGCCTGTGTCTGAGCATAATGATGTCCTAATAATCAGTTCCCAAGATCTCGGCCACAGACCTCATTTATATGGAGGCAGGGAGGTTCAGAAAGTCCAGTACACATCGCTAAAAATCCTTTTGGTATCCTTGAAAATTTTCAAACCACTTTATTTCAACAAACCAATGTCTTGGTGCATGTGCATCAGTCACTGGATTAGGAACGGAGGACACAGAGCTAACGAGGGCGAGGTCTTGGTCTTCAAGGCATTCCTAGTCCGCCTGAGACGTTCTTACCATGGACACATCAGCCGATTAATGCTACTGAAACAGAAGAGGGAGGTTAACTCTGAGTGTGAGAGTCAGCAAAGACGTCCCCAAATTGGTGACAGTAACTTCGGGAAGGATGGAACATATTTTATAGTCAAGAAAGGGAACTATGGACAGGTATTGCTGGGAGAGAGAGGGTAAGCAATGAAATAAACTTGAAGGAATATGTAAGACAGTGCTTACTTAGTCCATTAGGGATGGGGCTGGAGCCAGAAGGATGGGGTTGGTGGCATCTTGCAATGGCATCTCCTATTTGAATTTGAACTTTAGTAGTGGGAAGCCATCTGATATTTCAGAGCAAGGCATTAACATGATATATTGTTTTATTAAAAATTCTTCTAACCCATACGGGGAAGCACCAGGGTTGATCGGGAGGCAGAGGGAATGAGGGGGAAATGTTGAGTCACAGCCTTTCCTGGGCTTCCTGCAGGAAGGAAAGGGTGAGTCAGGGTAAGCAGGCTTAGGATTGGCTAGTTTGGCTAATTTCAGCAGGCTGTGGGGTGTAAGGGCTGCCTCTAGTTGTCTGATACCTGGTCTTGGGGTGATGAGGGCAGGGGACAGTTTCTGGGAAAGTGAGAGCCCCATAAGGAAGGCGGTTGGGTACATGGGCTCTGGTTTGCCTATGAAAAGCGCACTCACAGTTTGGTCGCTCTAGGAACTGGCTCACTCTGGGGCAGTCACTGCAGGTGAGCAAGGGCCCATATATCAAAGATCAGACTACAGAAAATCGTGGTTAATACAGGCTGTTATCTCTTGTGGTGACTTGGTACCTCCATTGTTCTCCCTGCCTGTTGTTTCCTCCAGGAGGGTCAAGCCGGCACCAGGGAGTTGGGAGGGAGAGGTGAAATCAACAGGGAATTCACATCACCTGATGCTGGCTTTTCTCTCCAACACTCCTCCAGTCTCCAGTGTGGGTTGGTGCAATGCACCAGGCAGCCCCTACCGTGGATGCTGGGAATGGAGACGCTCTCTTTCTGGGTGGGGGGGTTTTCAGGGCTTGTGGAATGCTGGGAGTTTATTTAGTGTTTCTTCATTTAGAGGCGATTGCTCTTTTGCAAATTGCTTTGTGGCGGCGGCTGCCTCTCCTTTGTCTGATTAGTCCTGCTTCTTGGAGACATTCAAAACCATTTTTTCCCCCTGTGGTGCCATATGTTTTTCCTTTGAGTCTGTAGCATTTTATGCTCAAATTCTGGAACTGTGATGTGGTATTTCTCTCTCGGTGATTCCTAGCAGGTGGTTTATCTCAGCAGCTGGCAAGGGCAGGGGATGGTGTATTAGAGAGAAGTCAGGTACGTAATGCCGATCTCTGTGTCTGTAGGTCCCTCTTAGACTTCCCCTCTAGAACTATTCGCCTCTCGTATTTACTGTCCTTTCAGCTCATCTCTTAACATGTGCCGGCATTGGCTGTTGTTTCGACATATGTTCAAGGAATTCTATATCTGTCTGCCCATGACAGAGACACTGGGGCTTTCTGGGGAGTCAAGGTCATATTTAAAAGATGATGATGGAAATATTTATTGAGTCCTACTGTGTGCCAGACATTGGGCCAACCATGTTATATACATTGACTAATTTATTCTGTCCAACAAACATTTCAAGTAAGTAAATTATTATCCGCATTTTACAGGTGAGGAAACTAAGACTGAGAAACTTGCTAAAGGCCACAAAGATAGAGAGGGCAGAATGTGGACCCATATCTGTCTGACTCCAGGATTGTATTTACCACTTTGATTAGATAACAGTATGTGTGAAAGCTTCGTTGGTGATTCACACATGTCTTTCTTTACCTAATAAAGTCCTGGAAACTCCAGAATTCTTAAGAGTCGCTAATGAGAAGTCCAAAATTGTGGGTTCTGGATAAAATTGTGAGGAAAGGAAATTTGTCTGCAGGGTCTTCATCTTCCTCTAATTTATTTTACTTTTTCTTTTGATGTTCAGTGCCCTCCTGGCCTCTCCTTCTCTGCTACTAAGGTAAAAATGAATGAAACTTTAAAATATTGCTTCTAGGAGTATTCACATTTTAATTAAATTTGAAACCTCAGTGAAAGAGGCAAAGTTCTGAATGTGGGGTTTCAAGCATTTTTCATGAATTCATACAGCAGATGGTCACCGAGTGCTTGCCCTGTCCCAGGCACTTCATGAGGCTCTGAGGATACAGAGGTGCAGAGGATGTGTCCTCATTCCTTAAGGAGCCCCAGAGGTAGGGGGTGACCAGTGTATAGACTATCATGACACGCGTGAAAATGCTTTAAAGGCTGAACAATCAGGATGCTATGGAAGCAAGGCTGGGAGCTGGTGGCTAACACTGTGGGAGTGCAAAGGATAGTCCTGGAAAAGGAACATTTACGGTGAGTCTTTAAGGATGAAACACTGAGTGGGCGAGATAAAATTATGCATTCCAGGTAGAGGAAGGAGCATGTGTGTGATGGGGACAAGAACGTTTCTAAACATGTGAGTGTTCCCCGCATTTCTCACCTCCCTCCTCCATCCTCTTGTTCAATAGAGTCGAGTCTTTGCCAGTCCAGTCACCTCCAGGCTCTTGGGGATGAAGAATGGGAGGATGGGTAAAGAGAGAGAGAGGGCTATAGGTGGCACGGAAGGATTCTTGCTTGAAGCAGAAAGGAAGAGAGGGAGAAGGAAATCAGAGAGGCAACATAAGGAGTAGAGAGAAAATGAGGAGAGGAGAGCAGAAGAGAAAATTTTTGTAGTATGAGGTTGGGGAGAGTTTTCTGAGAGGTTGGCAAGAGAGGGGATCTGGAGATGTTTTGAGGTGAGAGAAATTGGAGAAGAGGAAATGGTGTTTAAAGAAGTCTAGCTGAGGTTTATGACTTGGCTCCCCTTTAATGTTCTCTGAGAGACCAAGTAAAGAATCCAGTTACTCTTCATTTGCTTTGGCTGCCAGATTGTGCTTCACTATATTTGACTCCGTGTAGGGCCTGAGTTGCACGGGCCTTCAGAATTTATTTGAGTTACATGTGCAAGGGCTCAAAGACAGTCAGTAACATGGTAGATAGAAAGGGTGTTGGTTGTTATTGGTGCATTTCCTCATCCTATAAATGGTAATGGTCCCCTTAATGACCAGGATTAGTCACTCATTTATTCATTCATTCATTCAACAAATATTTATCGAACACCTGCCGTATGTCTGGTCAATTTTCATCCACGTGATTTATCATTCTGCATGCTAAAAGGGTACTAACATAAGGGAAGAAGCGATGGTCAGTCTCAGTGCAAGAAGTTACTATCAGATGGCCTTGGTTCCCTCAAGGTTGAGGCAACCCAAGTTTTGCCTAAACCTCACTGGAAATTCTTTACGCTTCCAGCCCATGTTGCCTCTGTTTAGATTAGGAAATTATATTTACTGAACAACTACTATGTGCTACTATTTTCCATATAAAAATATGAAAAATACTTAGTTCTTAGGCTTAAGGAATTTACAGATTAGTGGGGAGACAGAGAAGAACATGCAATTTCAATCTAATATGGCAGACATAAGGACAAAAGTAGGCAGAACACCCTGTGGGAGCACAGAAGAAGGGCACTTCGCCCTGCCTGGGTATTCGGGGAAGTTCTCCTGCAGGAGGAGATGCTTGAGAAGAGTCTTGAGAGATGCACTGCAATTGGTCAGGTAGCAAAGGTAGGGAGTATCCCTGGCAGCAGAAACAGAAAGGGCAAAGTCATGGGAATATGCAATAGCACAGGGATGGGCAGCTCCTCGGAGTTCATTGTTCACAATAATTCATTCAGCATTTATTGAGTGTCTATAATACATTAGAATATAGTGTATGTATATGACACTAGAATATAGTGTCTTCAATAGGATGCTATAATGTAGATTGGGTATACTGGGTCTTTCAAGTATATAGATGAAAATTATTTGTAATGCTATTTTAAGGAATAGAATGATAATACAGGGTTTTACAAAGTAAAAATTTGTAATTTCTAATTTGTGAATGAGTACACATTATAATTCATTTATTCAAAATGACAAAATATGTCAACATTTCTCAGTCTTGATAAACCTTCCTGCCCTTCCATGGGAAATAGCAGAAAGAGTTGGAAAGTTATGGGTCTGAATTTCACACTTAGAACAGGGACCTCAGAAAAGGTACTTTTCTCTCTGAGCCCCAATTTCCTTTATAAAATAAAGACGATAATGCTGCCTAGCTCATTGGTCTGTAGGGTGGATTAAATGAAAAGTGGGTAAAACAAACCATAGAGAGACTAGTCTATCAGAGGAGCTCAGAAATTAGTATCCATATGGAAAAACATAGACTTCAGAGTCAGACCTGGGTTCCAGTTCTAGGCCAACCCACCCAGTTGCTAGGTAGCTTTGGGCCAATTACTTAGCTCCTGTGACTCTGTTTCCTTATTGTTATAATAAGAAGAATACATAAAGTACCCGGCACATAACTGGCATTTAATAATGGCAGCTATTAAAATGGTTCAGTATATGCATTTAGTTTTTACTTTTATGTTTTTCTTAGAAGCTTCTAGGATGTATTAGGATAGACAAAGCAGAGGCAACAAATAGTTCTCAAAATGCCTAGAGGATCCTATGCAAGTTTATTTCTTCTCATGTACCAGTTCAAGTTGGATGTTCCTGATTGTTGGATGGCTCACCTCCATATGGTGGTTCAGGGACCCGACATCTGTGCCTTTGCATTACCTTCTAGGGCCCCCCCATCATCAGTATCCAGCTGCATCCATTTGTGAGAACCAGTCACATGGCCACACCTAATCACAAGAGAGGACAGGAAAAATAAGCTAGCTGTGTGTCCAGGAAGAAGAAATGAATTTTGGTGAACAGTTAGAAATCTCCACCACATTGGATGTCTTTAAAATCAGATTCCTGCCCTTATGTGTCCCTATTCTCATGAGAATGATATTTTCCTATTCATCATAGCAAATACTGTTTCTACAGGGAGGAGACTGATTAGAATTTGTGGCTCCTCTTTACTCCCTGCAAGGAGGATGCAGGGAGATGGCAAAGGAGAAATTTAGAATTCCGGATCCTCCTATTAGGTTCAAGAGGGCTGTCTTGTAAAGATCTTCATTCAAAGCATCCAATGTTATTGACCAGCAAAACAGTTGAGTCTGTTAATTTCATTACTGTGTGTGCGTGTGTGCGTGTGCGTGTGCGTGTGTGTGTGTGTGTGTGTGTGTGTGTGTGTATAACAAGGGTGGCAAACTCAGGACGTATGAGATCCAGGCAGGTCATATCAATGAGTGAAGTGGGCTGAGTGGGTACTGTGATGAAATGGAAAGTTGCAGAATGCCACAGTGGGCAGTCATTTCTCAGTCCCAGCAGAGTTTTGCATTGTGGAAAATGTGATCCTGATGTCAGATTGATTTTCAGGAAATATAGATTTTTGGAAGTTGGAAATATAGATTTTTATATAAAATCTCCTTACTTTTAAATGTCGACAACTAATTCAAATAAAAATAGTACTTCGGGTGAAACAAGACACATCTGGGCTCTTTGTGGCTCCAGGAGCTGGCAGTTAGGGACCTTTGACACACATAATGGGAACAGAGGCAGCTCTGTGTTCTCACTTGCACAGCACAGCTGGCTCGGGGCTGCTGGGATGAGCACTGCGGATGGACGAAGGTGAGGAGAGGTCATTTCTTTCTCTCTCCAGGGCGGGATTTAGAAGAGGAACCACCGTGGGCACCTGATCCTGAGAGGTTCTCCACTGCACGTGTCTGAGCCCCTTAGGACAGAGAGGGTTCGGGTTTCTCTTCTTTTGTGTAGTTCTTCTTGTTATTTAGGAAAGTAAGACACAGGACTGAAAGGTCGAAGAGATTTATGGAGCAAGGAGGAGAGTGAACACCCCTTCCCCACCCCCATTATGAGCCACAAAAAAGGTGGGGGTTTGGTTTTCTCTTTTCTTTCACGATCTGGTGAACAAGCAGTCAGCTGTGTTTGGTTTTAATAGAGCCTTGCAGCATGGGTTTGCCTGTGACGTAATTTTCTTGAGCTGCACATCTGGTGATTGGAGGACATACTTCTCTATATATTTTTCATGAGCCACTTACCTTGGAAGGAGGGCTATAGAGAGATGATGGAGAGGGAGAGGTTCATGCCTGAACGAAAGGGCCCCCTTGCCTTCCTGGCCTCACTCATCAATTATTTAATGAGCTCCTATGATGTGCTGGGCACAGTGGCAGGTGCTGGGGCTATGATGGTGGATGTGACAGGCATGGTCTCTGCTCTCAGAGAGCATCTGCTCTGTGTGGAGGAGCAGACATCATTTCACATACTGATAAGTGTTTTTAAGAAAACAAAGCAGATAGAATGCAAAGGGTGACTGTGAACAGGGGTGACTTTTGGGCGGCCTGGAAGGCCCCTCTGAAGAGTTGACATCAGAGCTGAGACCTCAGTGGCAACAAGGAGCCAGCCCTTCAAACAGGCTTGGGAAGAGTGTTCCAGGCAGAGGGAACAGTACATGCGAAGTGCCTGAGACAGGAACAAAGTTGGTGTTTGTTGGGCACAGAAGAAACGCCAGTGTGGCCAGAGTGTAGTAATGGGGAGAGCAGTGGGCAATGAGGTCAGAGACATAGGCTGGGGCGAGGTCATGCTGAAAGTAGTAGATCATGGTTTGGGATCCCAATTCTATTCTAAGTGTGATGAGTCCCTATTAAAGAGTTATAATCAGGGGAGTGGCATACTCTGATTTAGGTTTTAAAATGATCATGCTGGCAACTCTTTGGATAAGGAGTTTGCTATGGACTGCATTGTGTCCCCCCCCAGTTCGTATGTTGAAGCCCTAACCCCCAGTGTGATGGTATTTGGAGATGGGAGGTAACTGGATTTAGAGACATCAGAGAACTTAACCAAGTTCATCAGCTAGTAAGTGACAGCACCAGGAGTTGAACCCAGGTGAACCTGAGTCCAAAGCCAATTCCCTTTCCCCAGTACATAGCACACTCGCCCTAGCCTGCTGACGAAGAGCCCAGACCATGGAATCAAATGGCTTAGTCTGAATTCTGGTTTGCTACTCACTAACTCATACTTCATGTCTCTGTGCCTCAGTTTTCTAATCTGTGAAATGGGGTGATAATAGTACCTACCTCATGGGGTTGTAATAAGGATCGAATGAGTTGCTTCTCTGAAGCACTAGAACAGTGCCTGGCACACAGCAGATTATATAAACATTTGTTAAATAAATAATAGAAAGGAAAGTAATGTCCAGCTCTAGCATCCTGCTGTGCAGCTGGTCCCCGGGATACTGGAGGGAAATTACAGGATGCAGTTGTGTAGGACACCTGGTAGATCTACCTTTTCAATTCTCTTGGGTCACCCATCAGCAACTCTTGATTGCCCATGAATTCATTTTGAGCAGTGAATGCAGCTTCTTTCTCTCCACTTAGATGGGCCCCATGAATAGGCGAGAGGTTCTGGAACCAAGAGGCAAAATTCACTGATTCTCACGTGTGACAATGAATGGAGACATTTTCAGTTGTTGCAACTGGGATAGTGTGCAACTGGCATCAAGGATACTGCTAAATGTGTGACAAGGACAAGCCCTCATAACAAAGAATTATCCAACCGCAAATGGCAGTAAGTGCAGAGATTGAGAACCCTGACCAAATTTGACCTTGGTTTGATCTTGATAAGATGGCAAATTTTGAGATGCATTTGATCTCTTCTGAGACACAGAGTCATTAGAAATCAACAAGCTTGAAAGGCCCTCTCTGCTCCCAGGTGAGGGTATTTGAGTTGAGCACCTCTCAATGTTTCTTCTTTTGGTAGAAAATTCAAGAGAGAGAATTGGTGGGAGTAAAAAATCCATCAGCTCTCATTTTACCAGGCATTTAGGAAAATAACTTTTCTCCTGCAGAAGAAATTACATGAATTATATTAAAATCGGTGCTAAGGTAATAAAATTACATGCTCAGGACTCTTCTGAAAAACTCCCTTTGTCTGGCAGTGTGATTTAAGTGTGGCGAAGACAATTTCCCCAGCCGCCACACTTTCAAAGAGGGAACAGAGGAAATTGGCTCGACCATGCTCTTGCTGCATGTACCCACTCTGTGAAATTCCAATTTTTATTTTACATTTGCAGATTTAATCACAAGGCAAACTTTCTGATGCAGATGATGAGAATTTGATTTATTTTTTTTTAAAATTGCGTATTTATAAGAGGAAACTTCAAATGTCTCAGTGCCCGAGACAGGGGCAAACACCCTTGGAACTGGGCAGAAATGGACTCCAATGTGTCAGTCATCCCCATTTTTGGTGTCAGTCCTTATTGGTTTGAAAGGAAATGTATAGAAATGCACAGGTGATGAGAGAAATCTCTTTAGTTTCCAGTGTGCTAACAATTTTTAGCTCCCAAGAAAAAAAAAGTCCTCGCTTTAACATATGAGAAAATTGAAATGACGGGGGAAAGTGTCACCTGTTAAGATTCCCAGTGAAAACTTCAGTCGGTTAGAGGCAAGTTGAGCAGGTGAGGTATTGGCCAAGGCCATGAGGGATGAAGCTAGCAGGGAAGGAGAGTGTGCTTGATGGAGTCGAAAGAGGGTAGACCATGGAGACAGAAGCCCCAGTTAGCATCCTTGCTGTCTGAACAGTGGGTCTGGTCCTTTATAATAGCGGATCTCAACTAGAGGTGATTGTGCCATCCCAGGGGACATTTAGCAACATCTGAAGACAATTTTGTTTGTCATATTTGGTGGAGGATTCTGCTGGCATCTCGTGAATAAAGTCCAGGGATGCTGCTAAACATGCTACAATGCATAGGACAGCTCCACGACAAAGACTTATCTGGTCCGAAAGAGCAATAAGGCCAAGGTTGAGAAACCCTGTTTTTGAGCTTTAATTCCTTCATCTGTAAAATGGGAGTAGATGCTACACCTCTTTCGCCTGGTTGTTCTAAGTATCGAAGATGGTGATGTGTGAGAGCTTGCTTTCTATTAGTGGTGGCTGTCTTCACTGATTATTGAGATCTCTAGAGCATCCCCAAATTTTATTTCTCTACCTAATCTACCATAGTCACAGAGCTCTTCTGAAAATGCAAATCTGACCCTGCCACTTCTCTCCTTAAAACCTATTTGTGGTTTTCCATGGACTCTCGTAATATACACAAACTGAGCTTCGCAGCCTCGTGTTTCAACCCTGCCCTCCTTCCCTGCTACCCCTGTCAGGAGTGCAATGTGTTCCCTCTCACCTCATTGCCTTTGCACCTGCTGTTCCCTTTCCTGAGCCCTCTTGTCACATTCCCTCCCATTTCACCTTGTCAGCGCCTACTTGTTCAGATGATCTCAGCTTCCATGTCGCCTCCTCCAAGGTAGTCTTCCCTTACTGCCTCACGGGAGAGATCTGTGCTCCCACAGTGTCTCATCCTTACCCCATCCCAGAGCTTGTAATACTGTGTCATAATTGCTTTTTAATATTTTCCATCTTCTCCCCCAGGCTCTGAGATTCTTGCTCTCTGTTGTATTCTCAGTGCCTAATAAAGTACTTGAGCAGCTAGTACAGTTCAGTAAATATTTGTTGAATGAATGAATAAATAAATGAATCAATGAGATCTTTGGACATAGCTGCTTCCAGTAGAAAATAACTCACTTTGATTTGTCTCCCTTCTCCACCCTTGGGTTACTCTGTCACGGTCATGCTAATGGGCGATGAAGAGAAGAGCACAACAGGTCGAGGTACTCTTTGACCTTGACCAATGGCCTTGACATAATCCAAAGAGAAGTGTCCTTGCATGAAAATAACCACCTTTGCCTTTAAAGTGAATTAACTGCTATTTTCTGGAAAGTATATTAGTCAGGAAGAGATGAGAACTTAGTGAGTTGCCAGTAGCTCTGGGACTTGTGTGTGTGTGTATTCCAGACTATTTTTCATCATGTGTCCATGTGAATTTCACATTCTCTGCTAAACAGTTAAGCTAGTAGAGGACAGGAATACCTCTGCTTTTTCTCGGAGGGCCCTGGGACATCTTAATGCACACCTCGTCACAGTGCCTGATGATGAAAACGTTCAGGTAAAAATCTCTCCATCAGGATGTGCAGTGTCCCCATTTTACAGATGAGTAAATTGAATACTCTCAAAGGCGATAACTGTGTCTGTACAGTGAGTTAGCAGCAAAACCAGGACTCAAAAAATGGCACAGCTTCATTGGAGACAAATTATAGAAGCTGCGATGTCTTTAAATTTAGAAAACAAAGTCAGCTCCTGCCAGAGTCGGGAGGCGGTTTTGACGTCTTCTGAAAGCCACTTCTCCCATCCAATTTTATTCTTAAAGTAGGAAGCAAAGCTCGCAGGGACGCTCCGGTGCGTCTCCCCTTCCATTTATCAGTATTTTTGCCTCTCATTGTACCCATGGCCTAGTTTTCTTGGGCTCTTTAGATGTCAATGAGTGTATTACACTAGGTATTGTCCTTGAAACTTTTTGAAGTTCTTTAGGCATTATGAACAAGGTCTTAAACTCCAGCTGAGTGCTAGCGACTACTTTGGCTTTGCTCTATTTCCTTAAGAAATCTAAAGGATGGTGTTGTCATTGTCCAAAGCAGAAACTGACAAAAAAAAGGCTGCCCTCATGCTGAGAATTTTCCCCCTTTCTCGGAGGCAGCAGAGAAATTGCTAAAATGGACTTTCATTATACAAGATGTGACTGTCTTCTTACCAATAGAAAGCAAGCTGATAGCTTTGAAAGAAGGAGGCATGATTTGGGGGAGGCAAGACCATGGGTGCAGAACCTGGGGGGAAAAGAGGGAACATCCTACATTATAATTCCAAGCTGCACTGGATGGGGAGGCAGAAACCAGGCTACGTGAGCTTCTTGTGTCCTGGGCACATGACAAAGGGACACTGGATTCTGTCTTTAGATCCAGATCTCTGGTTACTGTGGGGCTTTCAAAAGGGGATCTGGGTCTATGTTTTCTCTTCAGCTCTGGGTTTTATCCAAAGTGTGAAAGTGATTGACAATTCTCAGCAAACCCTTGAAGCCGTCTTGGTATCTTGCAGGGTTGGAGGGGAAGATGGAGGGAGTTTAGCTCCAAAGTTTGGAAGGGAGTGTTTTGTACTGAGGGCTTGCTCCTGAGTGGGTGGACTGGGCTCATGAAATCTAATTTAAGGGACTCCAAGAAGACCCACTCAAGCCCCAAAATATCACCCCTTTGGATTTTGGAAATGTCAGCTTTAGCATCCTTCTCGACGTGTCCATCACATCTTTCCACAACTTCCTGCCGGGGAGCAGCACATTAAGTCTATAACACTTCCATGTGGGTGGTTTTCTCTGGCCAGCTTTTCCTTTTGACTGTGTATAGGGGCTGGTGGGGTGAGGAATGGAAGCCAAAAGATACAGAAAATTGGTGCCACTGCTTGTGGTCATTGGAAGCTCTTTCACCTGGCTACATGTCTCTTTAACATACCAATATTTATAACCGATGTTTGAGGCTGTATTCCTTTTAACACTCAGCTTTTTAAGAGTAGGGGATCTGGATCTAGCCGGTGTGGATTCACATCCTAGCTCTACGATTTATGAACTTTGTGACCTTGAATAATTTACTGAAGCCCTCCGCATCTCAGTTTCCTTATCTGTAAATGGGCGCACATACACCATAGATTTATTTGAATGATTAAGTTAGAAATACACATAATAACACACTGTTTCTATTCTAGTGCTTGCACATATATGCAAAAAAGTCATTATTACATCCCAGTGATGGGAGGTATGTCAAGGGGACAGAGGGACTAACTGAGAGAGCTCCCAATGGCAAAGCTGGAACATTTTGAGTAACAAAATAAATTAGTATTGAATTATACACAGAGTATAAAATAAACATCCATGAGTCCATACTGACATAAAGAAATGACTGAACTAGTAAACACATGAGGAAAAGAGACAAATCTGTCATACAGAAGAATTCCAAATAGTTTGTGTAGACGCTCTGTTCTCAAGGAGGAGGAGCGTAGTGGCCCACTCCTTAAGTGTGGGCTGCACGTGGTGACGTCCTTCCACACAGGATGGTTTAAAAAGTGTGTGTGTGTGGGAAGGGTAACTGTACAATGGAGAAATTTGACGAACACTCCCTCAGCCAGGTGATCAAGGTTAAAATCAACAGTGGTAAATCATGTTGATACTATGTGCCCCTCCTATGATGTGATGAAAATGGCAGTTTATCTCTGTGGTCTTCCTCCCCCAAATCCAAAACTCCAGTCTACTCATGAGAAGAACTCCAGACAAATCCCAGTAGAGGGAAATCCTACAAAATACCTGATCAGTTCTCCTCACACCCGTCAAGGTGATCAAAAACAAAGAAAGTCTGAGAAACTGTCACAGCCAAGAGGAGCCTCAGGAGACCAACTAAATAAATGTGATGTGGCATCCCAGATGGAACCCTGGAACAGAGAAAGGACCCTAGGTAAAAATTAAGGAAATCTGAAGAAATCATGGACTTCAGTTAATAATCATGTATCAATATTGGTTCACTAATTGTAATAAATTACCCAACTAATCTAAGATGTTTGTAATAGAGGGCACTGGGCTCAGGGTGTATGGGAATTCACTGTGCTATCTTATCACATTTTCTGTAAATCTAAAAATGTTCTGAAAAATAACATCTTTTTTAAAAAGTTAGTGTTATTATTTGTTTTCTGGAGTTCTCTCTCTCTCCTGCGAAAATTTCAAGACTCCCAGGAGGACCTGTTAAGTCCAAGACATCGGTTCTAATTGCTACTGCCTTTGTTAGACAAGAAGTCCTGTTCTTTATGGTCGTGGTTGGTGGGGCTCCCACATGGTACACCTCGGGCAATCTGACTGTCCACATGCTCATCTAGGGGAATACATGTTAACTCTGAAAATGGTGACCTAGCAGCATGACAGAACCTATGTCCGCTGAAGAAAAGTGTTTAAGTGAACTAGCTTCCATCCTAGGCAAAATCAATCATTTCTTTCTCTGCCAACACTGCCTGTACATACCTTGGCTGAATCACTCATAACATTGGATTTTCATTATTCATATTCTCTACCCATCTGTGAAGTCTCCAGTGGAAGAGAGTTTTCTCATTTATCTTTGCACTTCCTGGACTTAATCCTATGCCCAGCATAGATGACTCAAAAATTGATGATTGAGTGGAGGACTGGGCAACAGTGTCTAAACTAGCAATGCTGAAACTCAATTTGATTGCATGTGCCAAAAGAGAGGAGATGGTGGGACGGATTGTATTTTCCAAAGATAGCCATAGCAATATACCTCATCCCACATGCTCTTCTTTCAGTGTGATCTTCACACTTCTCTCATAACCTGGTGAGGTCTTTGTCCCTTCCCCTTAAACTGGGCAGACTTTTGTGATTGCCTTGACCAACAGTATATGGCAGATGTGGTGCCATGTGAATTCTAAGATTGCCTCATAAAAATTCCATGTGCTTCTCTGCGTTGCTCTCTTGGGATGCCACTCTTGGATCCCAGCCACCATGCTGTGAGCATGTCCAGCACAGGTGTGGCGAGAAGCCATGGAGAAGAACTGAGGTCCTGGTCCACATGCTCAGCTGAGCTTCCAGCTGATAGCCAGCATCAACTTGCCAGCCATCTTGGAAGTGGATTCTCCAGTCCCCAGCCAAACTACTCCAACTAATGCCATGTGGAACAGAAATGAGCTGTCTCATCATGCCCTGTCCAATTTGCAGATTCATGAGCCAAGTCAATGATTATCATTGTTTTAAGCCACTGTGTTTTGGAATGTGTTATGCGGGAATAGATAACCGGAACAGATGGGCAAATAAAATCCTCAGGTGATTGAAAATAAGACTCTTGAGTTATCTTACCTTCCTTTCTATTCTGCCACATTTGGAAGCGAGTAACCAGAAGGATCTCAAAAATAATAATTAATGCATTAATCAGTCAATTAATTGGTCAGCAATTATTCAAGTACCTGTTGTGGTCCAAGCCCCTGGCTAAGTGGTAGGATATGTCAGTGAGTGAGCTAGACATGGTCATCTGTCTTCTTGTAGCTTAACATTCTAGTGAGAAAACTGAATAAACAATCACGCAATTATTTTAAATTAATAATTCAATCTCAGTGGTTGAAAGAACTGAAGGATACTTATTCTAGGGAATAGCTTCTTGAAGTATCTAAGGGATTGTGCATGGTTCACTCCTATGGCTTGGGCTTCCTTATAGTATAGTGGCTGGGAGGCTGCTCAGTTCACAACAACTTGCTGTTCTGTGGGATGCTTTTCTACTCCCCAATACACAGGTGGGCTCCCAGCACCAAGATCTTCAGTAGGTGACTCTGCCCCTGGCCAGAGTTGATTGATCCAGGGACAGACACCTGACTCAGGCTGAGCCCATCACCTTCTTGGAACTATGGGTAAAGCTTGTTAATGATAGTGCTAGAGATGAAAGTTTTGTGACTCCTGATGAGGTTGATCCTGAACTTGCCCTGGTTTCTGCATTCCCTGAGGCTGGTTCTCCTTTTCCTTTTCCTTCTCTCCAACTCCTCCTTCTCCTCCTCTTCCCTCTCCTCCTCCTCCTCCTTCTTTCTTATTTTTCTTCTTGATTAATCAGATGTCCCAGGATCTTTTAAATTAAGTTCCTTTAATGCTAAAGCTTGCTAGAGTTGGCTTTCATTACTTACAATAAAACCAAACCTTCCCTAGTACAAAGGACAAGAGGCATTATCCCTGCCCTTTAACACTCCCAAGGGAGAGAACTAAGACCAAGGGGCAGAAGCCACAGTGGGAGAAATTTCAGCTGAATATGTGAAAGAACTTTCTAAGAGCCAGGGATATTCATAGATGTGGATAGTGAGCTTCCTATCAGTGGAGGTTTTCAAAGGCTGGTCAACCACTTACATGTGATGTCCTCAAGAGGATTTAAGCATGAACTCCAGGATTGGGCTGGCTAATAGTAATAATAACAATAGCAGCTAACAGTTTTGTGCACTTACTGTTTTCCAGGCACTCGGGATAAGTGCTATCTCATTTCATCCTCACAATAACCCCATGGGGACATACTATTACTGTCACCACATGGCGAATGAGGAACTTAGGGAACTCATGCAAGGTCATTTATCTCATGAGCCAGATTTAAACTCAGACTGTGTGAACCCAGGAACTATGCTCTTTAGTCTTAGGTGAAACTTATTCCACTCAAGTCCTCAAAGCTCATAGGATTTCACCTCCTTTTCCTCATTCCACATTCCAGAAATGGCCCCAAAATAAAAAAGATAAAGCAAAAATCTTGGGTAGTTGGACCCTGAATAGTACAGAAGACTTTATATGAAAAAAATTCAGGCACACTAGGTTCAGAAGATGGTGAAAAAAATGGTCCTCGGGGCACAGTGAGTCCTGTAGAGGTGGAGTAGCTCACTAAATATATCTACCCCTGTCGCTGGGTGCGTGTTTTTCTTTTTCTTCTTTTGTTACTCCTTCCAATTTCAAAATTTACCTGAATCATTTCTACTCTCTCTTTCTCGACTAAATTAGCTTTATAATAATAATAATTATGATTGTTTTGTTTATCTTTGAAATGCAGAGCCTCCCTCCCAGTTCTGAATGATTCATTCTGTGATGGATATTGCCACTGACAAAGGGTGTGTTTGTGTGGGGGAGATGATTTGAATTGCCAATAGGGTGTTTAATGACTATTTCCCAGAAGCAGGCAAGATTAAATTCAGCAGAAGTTTCTTTTAGAAATGTGCCTTAAAAAAATCCCCAAACTCTACCTGATCATTTATCATTATTTTAAATCACAGGGAAAATTGAAGGTTCCTATCATTTCCTTAATTGAATAAAGGAGACAGACTTGGAACGATCCTATTGAATGCTGAACAGACTCCAAGCTCCTAATTAGAGCATTTACCCACAGAGTTCCCTTTGCAGAGCAGACTGGGAGCCCTGCTTCTCTCCCCACCTGCTTCTGATGTGTTTTTGCATGCCCAGCAGGTTAATGCTGGGGCCAACCCAATGCACGCTCCTTTAACAGAATACTTAAGCACATTCCTGTTGCGGAGTGAACAGCCGATCTTCTAAGAATCTTCCGAGCTTCCGTTAAGCCTATTAGGATGTTTCCAAGGAGATGGAGTCCAGCAGAAGGCAAAGGGTGGTTGTGTGTTGTTGGGAGCTTGTTTACAGAACTGGGTTTGGAAGCTCATTTCTTGATTATTCATCTCCAGTTCCCAGACCAGGTGATGCTTGCATTTAAGAAGGAATTGTGTGCCTTCCATGTACCATCTATCTGAAACTCCCAGCTTCATGGCCCTCAAATAAGCTGTTTCAGATAAATAAAGAGAAGATGTTATATTCTCCAGACCTGAGAGTTCTGCTGCTTTGACATGCAAGACACTGGCCTCTTAAACCTGGGGTGAAGTTTGAGTCCCATGCAGGGGATGGTGAATACATTTGGGGACCCTGGATGATGCTGGTAATAATAGCTAAAGTTGGTTGATTGTTTAACCATATGCCAGGCACTGTGTTGGAAGGGGGAGCACAGATTAATATTGTGCTTCCTTTGTTAACAGGGAAAACAAAACTTGGGGTCTCTCCATCCCTGACCATCAAGAATCTGCTTTAACTACAGAGAATAAAGCTGTGAACACCATACGCCAGGTTACCTTTCCTGCAACCACAGGCAGCTGTTTTTAGGAATATGGGAAAGTTGTAGGCAAAACCTGACAAATTTCATGACCCTGGGGGTGGATCTCTTTTTGCTTTTGCTCACTGTTGATTTCTATTATCTAACGTGCAGCCTCTTATATAGCCCAGGAGTCAGCGAGCTTTTTCTGGTAAGAGCCAGAAAGCAAATATATTAGACTTTGTGGGCCATGTGGTCTCTGTTGCAACTATTCAACTCTGCTCGTGTACTGCAAAAGCAGCTATAGGCAATAAGCAAACAAAAGGGCATAGCTGCATTTCAATAAAACTTTATTTACAAAAGGAGGCTGTGGCCTGAGGACTATAGTTTGCTGACCCAGATACAGCACATAGTGGGTGTTTCATAAATATTTGTTGAAAAAATAAATCTAAAATAGAAAAGACAGATAAATGGAATTTAAAACACAAAACAAAGCTTTATAAAAACTTTATAACAGACTTAGCAAAGTCCCAACCCATGTCACAGAGCAAAGCAGAGAAAGAACTATCTCAGGTTGGTGTCAAGATGGCAGCAGAGGTGGGCTCTGAACTCACTTCCTCCCATGGACACAACAAATTTACAGCTACTCTTGGAACAATTACCCCTGAGAGAGGACTGAAAACTGGACAAAAAGAATCCCCCCAGCAGTAGACAGTCCTGATTGGGGTGGAAGAGGCAGATATTCCTTTCTGGAGAGAAAAAAAGTCACCTTTGCAAGCCACAGTGCTTCACAGCCATTTGGGAGCAAGTCAAAGGTACGCAGCCTTCCCTGGAGGGGTGGGGGATCTGAGCAGGGGAATGTTACTGCTATAAGCATCTCTTGGTCCCAGCACAAATGAGATGAAGTTCATAGTGTCTGGCTTTGCTGGCTACTAACAGCAGTGGGGAATACCCCAAGAAAAGTTATCAGACGTAAGGAAAGAAAGCCGGCTCTTAAAGGGCCCATGCACAAATTCACCCATTTTGCAAAGCAACATAAAATCACCAGAGAGAAAGGCACACAGTCCTTTGGTGAAAAGAGACTCACCTAATAGGCTCTGGGTGCATCTCGGAGAGAGGTGAGACCTCTCCAGGGACTGAGACATTGGTGGCAGCCATTATTGTGACCTAGTACAGGTGTGCTGACACAGATGCTGGCAGATGCCATTGGAGTTCTTCCCCTGGCCTGTTAGCCCAGGGTCTACCCCACCCACTAGAGCACTGATTTAATCCAGCTTAGCCAGAGCAGGCAGCCTGCCTTAGGGACTGGCCCCACTCAACAGTAAGTCCTTGGGCAACTGGTGGGCCTGCATTGGCTGGGTGCCTGGACCATCTGCAGCTGGGTGAGTGGGTCCACCTCTATGGGGCAGGGTGTGCATGAGGAGTGGGTGGAGTGTGTGAGGCCTCTGTAGTGGGGGAACCGGGGCCACTTCAGGGTGTTGGGGTGCACGCACATTGCAGGACTGTGCTGACAGTGTGTGTAGCCCTGTGGACAGTGGGGCTAGTCAGCTGCAGAAGACTTGTGCTTCTCAAACAGCCACATAGGGGACAATCACCACCCTCCAAAGCCTGAAGCAACTGGGTGCTCCCATGCCTGAGGCCAGCACCACTCAGCTATAATCCTGAGAGAGCTGACAAGAGCCTTGTAGGCTGGAGGCTTATAACAATTGTAAGCTCCTGAGCCTAGCAACCAGCCATGGTGGGGATCTACTCACTTAACAGAAAAACTGCAACAGGAATGTGCTATTAGACCTTGCAGCCAACTGTCCTGGGGCCCTCCACACCTGATAAAGTGACTGAAGGGTCCATAGCAGCCACATGCAGCTAAGCAACACAACCAGCTGGCCAGGGGGACAGCCCAGCTTCCCTGAGCACCTGCAGCAAGAGCAACCCTGCCACAGCAGAAGAACACATGTAGCCCACACAGGGGTCACTCCTGGAATATTTGGGACTGGTGACGACAGGGAAGCATGCTGCTGGGCCTCATAAAGCATCTCTTACATAAGGCCACTTCTCCAAGATCAGGAGACATAGGTGACTAACCTAATACATAGATATAAGCACCAAGAAAGAGGCAAACTTGGGAGGCAAAGGAATATGTTCCAAGTAAGGGAACAGGACAAAACCCCAGAAAAAGAACTAAATGAAACAGAAATGAACAACCTACCTGACAAAGAGTTCAAAAAATATCATAAGGATGCTCACTGACCTTGGGAGAAGAATGGATGAACTCAGTGAGAACATCAACAAAGAACTGAAAAATATAAAAAGGAACCAATCAGAAATGAAGAGTACTACACTGGAAATGAAAAATTCACTAGAGGACTCAAAACCAGAGTTGATGATACAGAAGAATGGATCAGTGAACTGGATGAAAGACTAGAGGAAATCACCCAAGCTGAACAGCTGAAAGAAAAAAAGAATTGAAAAGAACGAAGACAGTCTAAGGGACCTCTGGGACAACATCGTGCACTAACATCCGTGTCATAGGTGTCCCAGAAGAAGAAGAGAGAGACAAAGAGGCAGAGAATCTATTTGAAGAAGTAATAGCTGAAAGCTTTCCTAACCCAAGGAAGAAACAGACATCCAGGTACAGGAAGCACAGAGAGCACCAAAAAAGATAAAGCCAAAGAGGCCCACACGAAGACACATCATAATTAAAATGTCCAGAATTAATGATAAAGAGAGAATCCTAAAAGTCACAAAAGAAAGGCAACAAGTTACATACAAAGGAAATTCCATAAGGCTATCAGAAGACTTCTCAGCAGAAACCTTACAGGCTAGGAGAGAGTGACATGATATATTAAAGTGCTAACAGGAAAAAACCTACAGCCAAGAATGTTCTACCTAACAAGGTTATAATTCAGAATGGAAGGAGAGAGAAAGAGTTTCCCAGACAAGCAAAAATTAAACGAGTTTATCACCAAGAAACCAATCCTACAAGAAATGATAAAGGGACTTATTTAAGGGGGAAAGAGAAGCCCACAAATAGGAAAAAATGATCTATTTCCATGATAAGAGGGTAACAGATATACACACAAAAAAGTGGTTAGATATGATATAAAAAATATAAAATGTGGGAGGAGGAGGGTAAAAGAGTAGAGCTTTTAGAAAGAGGTAAAACTAAGGAGACCATCAACTTAATCTAGATTGCTATATACATAGGATACTATATATGAACCTCATGGTAATCACAAACCAGAAACCTATAGTAAATACACAAAAAACTAAGAGAAAGGAACCCAAACATAATACTAAAGAAAGTCATCAAACCATAAGGGAAGAGAGCAAGAGAAGAAGAAAGGAAGAGAGAAGAACTACTAAAATACCCAGAAAAAAGGTAATGTTGCTTTATAGCTATGGACTGTCATTAGCTACTTTAAATGTCAATGGACTAAATGCTCCAATCAAAAGGCATTGGGTAGCTGATTGGATAAAAAAAGACCCACATATATGCTGCATACAAGAGACACACTTCAGATACTCACAAAGTGAAAGTGAAGGGCTGGAAAAAAGATACTCCATGCAAATGGCAATGAAAAGAAAGCTGGAGTAGCAATACTTATATCAGACAAAATAGACTTTAAAACAAAAACTGTAACAAGAGACAAAGAAGAGCACTACATAATGATCAAGGGAACAATCCAACAAGAGGATATAACACTTGTAAATATCTATGCACCCAACATAGGAGCAGCTAAATATATAAAGCAATTATTCACAGGCAAAAGGAGAAATAGACAGTAACACAATAATAGTAGGGGACTTTAACACTCCACTTACACCAATGAATAGATCATCCAAACAGAGGATCAATAAGGAAACATTGGCCTTAAAGAACACAGTAGACCAGATGGACTTAGTAGATATATACAGAACATTCCATCCAAAAACCACAGATTACACATTCTTTTCAAATGCACATAGGACATTCTCCAGGACTGATCACATATTGGACCACAAAACAAGTCTCAATAAATTTAAGAAGATTGAAGTAATACCAAGCATCTTTTCTGACCACAATGGCATGAAACTAGAAATCAACTACAGGGAGAAAATCAGAAAAGCCATGAATATGTGGAGATTAAACAAAATGCTACTGAACAAGGATTGGGTCAATGAAGAAATCAAAGGAGAAATCAAAAAATACCTGGAGACAAATGAAAATGAAAATACGACATGCGAGAATTTATGGGATACAGCAAAAGTGGTTCTAAGAGGGACGTTTATAGCAATACAGGCCTACCTCAACAAACAAGAAAAATCTCGAATAAACAATCTGACAGTGCACCTAAAGGAACTGGAAAGAGAAGAACAAACGAATCCCAAAACCAGTAGAAGGAGGGAAATAATAAAAAGCAGAGCAGAAATAAATGAAATAGAGACTTAAAAAGTAATAGAAAAAAATGAATGAAACCAAGAGCTGGTTCTTTGGAAAGATAAACAAAATTGACAAGCTTTTAGCTAGACTCACCAAGAAAAAAAAGAGAGAAGGCTCAAATAAATAAAATCAGAAATTAAAGAGGAGAAATTACAATGGGCATCTCAGAAAAACAAAAGATTATAAGAATACTATGAAAAGTGTTATGCCAACAAATTGGATAATCTAGAAAAAAATGGATAAATTCTTAGAATCATACAACCTTCCAAAACTGAATCACGAAGAAATAGAGAATTTGAAGAGATCAATCACCAGTAAGGAGATTGAAACAGTAATCAAAAACCTGTCAGAAAATAAAAGTCCAGGACCAGACGGCTTCCCTGGTGAATTCTACCAAACATTCAAAGAAGATATAATGCTTATTCTTCTCAACCTCTTCCAAAAAATTGAAGAGGAGGGGAAGCTTCCTAACTCATTCTATGCAGCCAACATTACCCTAATACCAAAACCAGACAAGGACAACACACAAAAAGAAAATTACAGGCCAATATCACTGATGAACATTGATGCAAAAATCCTCGACAAAATACTAGCAAATTGAATACAATACATTAAAAAGATCATACACCATGATCAAGTGGGATTTATTCCAGGGATGCAGGGGTGGTTCAACATCCACAAATCAATCAACATTATACATCACATTAACAAAATGAATAAAAATCACAGAATCATCTCAATCAATGCAGAGAAAGCATTTGACAAGATACAGCATCCATTTGTGATAAAAGCTCTGAATACAATGGGTATAGAAGGGAAGTACCTCAACATAACAAAGTCCATATATGACAAACCCAGAGCTAATAACATTCCCAATGGTGAAAAGCTGAAAGCTATCTGTCTAACAAGAACCAGACAAGGATGCCCACTTTCACCACTCTTATTTAACATAGTATTGGAAGTCCTAGCCAGAGCAATCAGGCAAGAAAAAGAAATAAAAGGGATCCAAATAGGAAAGGAAGAAGTGAAACTGTCACTATTTGCAGATGACATGATTTTTTATATAGAAAATCCTACAGAATCCACCAAGAAACTTTTAGAAATAATAAATGAATACAGTAAAGTTGCAGGATACAAAATCAACATACAAACATCAGTTGCTTTTCTGTACACTAACAATGGAGTAGCAGAACGAGAAATTAAGAATACAATCCCATTTAAAATTGCAACTGGGGGCCGCCCGGTGGCGCAGCGGTTTAGTTCGTGCTTGGCAGCCCGGGGTTCGCGAGTTCGGATCCCGGGCGCCCGCCGACGCACTGCCTGTCAGCCACGCTGTGGCGGCGTCCCATATAAAGTGGAGGAAGATGGGCACGGATGTTAGCCCAGGGCCAGTCTTCCTCAGCAAAAAGGGGAGGATTGGCGACGGATGTTAGCTCAGGGCTGGTCTTCCCCACAAAAAAAAAAAAAAAAAAAAAATTGCAACAAAAAGAATAAAATACCTAGGAATAAACTTAATGCAAGAGGTGAAAGATCTGTACACTGAAAACTATAAAACATTGTTGAAAGAAATTGAAGAAGACACAAAGAAATGGAAAGATATTCTGTGCTCTTGGATTGAAAGAATTAACATAGTTAAAATATCTATACTTCCTAAAGCAATCTATAGATTCAATGCAATCCCTATCTAAGTCCCAACAATATTTTTCACAGAAATAGAACAAAGAATCCTAAAATTTATATGGAACAACAAAAGACCCCAAATAGCCAAAGGAATCCTGAGAAAAAAGAACAAAGCTGGAGGTATCATACTCCCTGATTTGAAAATATACTACGAAGCGATAGTAACCAAAACAGGATGGTACTTGTGCAAAAACAGACACACAGATCAATGGAACAGAATCGAGAGCCCAGAAGTAAACCCACACATCTATGGACAGCTAATTTTAGATAAGGGAGCCAAGAACATACAATGGAGAAAGGAAAGTCTCTTCAATAAATGGTGTTGGGAAAACTGGACAGCCACATGTAAAAGAATGAAAGTAGACCGTTATCTCACACCATGCACAAAAATTAACTCAAAATGGATTAAAGACTTGAATGTAAGACCTGAAACCATGAAACTTCTAGAAGAAAACACAGGCAGTATGCTCTTCCACATCGGTCTTAGCAACATATTTTTTATTTTTGTGTGTGTGTGTGTGAGGAAGACTAGCCCTGAGCTAACATCCGTTGCCAATCCTCCTCTTTTTTGCTGAGGAAGACTGGCCCTGGGCTAACAACCATGCCCATCTTCCTCTACTTTATATGGGGTGCTCCCACAGCATGGCTTGACAAGCGGTGTGTCTGTCCACGCCTGGGATCTGAACCTGTGAAACCCTGGGCTGCCGAAGCAGAGCACCTGAACTTAACCACTACGCCACTGTGCCGGCCCCGATTAGCAGCATATTTTTAAGTACCATGTCTGACCAGGCAAGGGAAATGATAGAAAAAAATAAACCAATGGGACTACATCAAACTAAAAATCTTCTGCACAGCAAAAGAAACCATCAACAAAGCAAAAAGACAACGTAATAATTGGGAGAAGATATTTGCAAACCATATATCTGATAAGGGGTAAGTATCCAAAATATAGAAAGAACTCATACATCTCAACAACAAAAAACTAACTAAATTAAAAAATGGGCAAAATATCTGAACAGATATTTCTCTAAAAAAGATATACAGATGGCCAACAGGCACATGAAAAAATATACAACATCATTAACTATCAGGGAAATGCAAATCAAAACTACAATGAAATATCACCTCACTCCCGTCAGAATGGCTATAATTAACAAGACAGGAAACAAGTGTTGGAGACGATGTAGAGAGAAGGGAACCCTCATACACTGCTGGTGGGAGTGCAAACTGGTGCAGCCACTATGGAAAACAGTATGGAGTTTCCTCAAGAAATTAAGAATAGAACTACCATATGATCCAGCTATTCCACTGCTGGATGTTTATCCAAAGAACATGAAAACACGAATGTGTAAAGATACATGCACCCCTGTGTTCATTGCAGCATTATTCACAATAGCCAAGACTTAGAAGAAACCTAGGTGCCCATCAAAGGACGAATGGATAAAGAAGATGAGGTGTATATATACACAATGGAATACTACTCAGCCATAAGAAATGATGAAATCCAGCCATTTGTGACAACACAGATGGACCTTGAAGGTATTATGCTAAGCAAGATAAGTTAGAGGGTGAAAGTCAAATACCGTATGATCTCGCTCATAAGTAGAAGATAAAAACAACAACAAACAATCACATAGAGACAGAGATTGGATTGGTGGTTACCAGAGGGGAAAGGGGGAGGGAGGAGGGTGAAGGAGGTAATTAGGCACATGTGTGCGGTGACGGATTGTACTTTGGGTGGTGAACATTATGTAATCTACACAGAAATTGAAATATAATGATGTACACCTGAAATTTATATAGTGTTATAAACCAATGTTACCCCAATTAAAAAAATAGAAAAAAAGTTTATGACAGTAAATACCTGCTTATTGTAGAAATTTTGAAAAGAATTAAGAAGTACATTAAGAAGAAAGCAAAAATCATGACCAAAAGATAACCCCAGTTAATAATTTGGTGTCTTTATTTCCTTTTAGTCATTTTTCTATAAGTACCTTTTTAAAAAACAAGGATTATAATATGTGTTTTTTCTATTTTTATGGAAGGTGACAGATGAAACCAGCTTCCTTTGGACTGTATTAGAAGGAGCAAGTCTTCTGTCCAAGGTGATTAAAAGATCTGCCTCAGGTCCGCCTAATCACCTGTATTCCCTGACATCCCAAATCAGATTTCTGCCCATGACCCAGATTCTGGAAAATCCTGAAATGCTTTTTAAGTCCCAAAGGAAGATTTAATTGAAAAGCTCGGTAGAATTTCAGCATTGAGTACTGTGTTGCTTGTGTGTGGGCTAACTCATTTAACCAAAACGTGCCGTTTCCTCTCTAGTTCTGGATGTTTGGGAGTGTGTGGAATGCTGTTTGCAGAGGCCAGGACATTTTGAGAATGTGTTACCCTAAAATGGACCAAGAAGGGCTGTGATGAATGGTTGAGCCATAAGAGTTAAAGCCATCAGGAATTTTTTTATTTCTATGACGTGGACAGCAATAATATTCCACTCCCCCTCCCCCAGGACACACACACATGCACTTACACACACACGACATCCCTGCATGCATCTTTGAGGATGTCTGATCTGCCCTAGTCTGACAGTTATGATTGCATAACCTCTGTTGCCTTACACAGCCATTTGTCCTCTGTACCCTGTCTCTTTCCACCACTCTCCTTTGCCTGCACACACATAATGAGCCCTGTATCGCTCATTTTTGGAAACCAGCAAGCGCATGGTCATCTAAAACAATTCCCAAGGATGCTGAGAAGCATCCAGTGCTCAGGAGACTTCTAAAGCTGCCAGGCAAGTGATGACTACCCCTTCCCAAATTTGGGAATGGAAAATCAGCAGCCAACCTTTATATTTTTAAAGCTTTTAAATTACAGATATTTGGCTTGGTGGGAAGGGAGGTGGCCGAATCACGTGCATGAGGCACATCTGATATGCATCCATCTGGGTTCGTGCTATTCTTGATGATGACTGTACAGAATTCCACCCCCTACCCTGAACACCTCCTCTGTTCTCCTCAAAGGCCTATGATGGCCATTTACCAAACACGCTGTACATCCCTTTTGAGCGGCTGGATGCTCAACATGGAAGCCTGCCTTCCACACTAGGAGAGACAAGCTCGGGGGAGAAAGGGGAAGGGATGAAGTGCCCATCATGGGCCTTGCGCTCTCTGTTCACACTTTGATTGGTTCCACCCAACAACGCCGTTGGTAGGTGGAGAATCTATTTTTTATGGACTGGGATCGACTCTTTTTGCTGACAATGACCACATTTCCCCCTCTTGCATCTGCCCCTTTTAAAGCATTTAAAACAGTGCCTGGTACAAAGTAAGCACTGTATAATTGTTAGCTATTATTATTCTTGTTTCTGTTGTTGTTCCTTTTCTCAGCTGGGCTGTGGGAGCAGCAGAGTACGGATGAGCATCTTCTTTGGCCTTGGACAAACTTGCGTTGGAGTCTCAGCTCTGTCTTGTACAAGTGGAGTTCTCTTGGGTGTGTTATTTTCTGAGTCTTAGTTTCCTCATCTGAGAAGTGGGGTGAGGATAGAACCTCCATTATGGGGCTGTTGTGAATGAGGGCACAGGAAGCGTGGAATAACTGGTAGGTCATTCTACAAGACCCTGGGCTGGTGTGAAGACCTTTCACTGGCCAGAGGTGTTTGCCAGCTAGCTCTGGCAACTGTGGGAAACATCTGGTCAATCATTCTTTCCATAAATGTTCTCGGAGTGTCTACGATGTGCCTGCATGTGTTCTAGGCCCTGGGGAAGTAATTGAGAACTTACATCCCAGTTATGAAAAGAGTAACAATAAACAAGCAAGAAAGCAAATAGATAATTTTAGATGGAAATGAGCATTATGAAGAAACTAAAACAGAGTAATATGATAGTGATAGGAGGCCAGCAGAGGAGGGCAACATAACAGGTTACCCAGTGAAGAGATGTATGAGGGATGTCATTCCAGCTGAGAATGATGAGAAGCAGTCAGTCAGGGAAAGGTTTGGGAGATGAGGACAGAGGGAACAGCAGGTGGAAATCTTAAATGATTTTCTAGCCTAACTTCCCATTAACTTCTGACCCACACATTTCCTCTCTAAAGAATAAGAACCTATTAATTCTGCGTTGCCTAACAACACAACACTCTGAATCAGGTCAGTCTAGGGACACCCAAGATCTAATCAGGCCCTTGGGAGCAAATCCAACTTGGGGATGAACAGAATGGTGACCTTCATAATCAGTGAGTGCTCTTTGAGTTGCTGTTCAATTTTGGAAAGTCTCTAAGCCATTGATGGGCTTCTATTGAAAACCAGAGCCTAATGTCTCCCCCTGAGAAACAGTCCCAGACCTGTATGAGCACAGATAGGTCTGGGTACTACTGGCTTCTGGCAGGTGAGATAAGAAATTTGTTAAAACATTCTGCAGGCTCAACCCAGGGAGAGTCCAAGTCCCTGGGACTGATGTGGTCTGGTTAGTTATCTAGGAAATAGACAGCAGAGGCATTTATTCATTTAACAAGCATTTGTCAGCACCCACTGTGTGCTAGGTAATCTTCTGGGTAATGGGAGTAGAAAGACAAATAAGACATATTGTCTGCTCTTAGGGAGCTCACTGTCTTATGGGGAATTGACTCATGGCTTTTGTAGCTACTGGTTGTTTGGTTTTGGCCATGCTGATTCTTCTCTCTGGGCCTTAATTTTCACATCTACAAATTGGCAGGACTTAACCAACTGACTGGTGGGGTCTCTCCAGTACTGTAGGATCACGAGGGTAGAAAGGGAAGCCAAAACAGGGCTGCATGACAAGAGCAAGAAGATAATGCTAATGGAGAAAGGGAATTCTTTCAGCTGTGAGATTCAGTAGAATCTTATGTTGTTTACAGCCTTGCCTGCGTGTTGAAATAGGTTCAGTTTCTTAATTAAGCAAAAAACCTTCTGTAATGCTGCCTGAGATGAATTCTCTGGTCTTTATTTAAAAAAAAAAAAAGGTATATTCTTAGAACGAGTGACGAAGGAACTTATGGGTCAGTTTCTAGTCAAATTTCAGATGGGATTTGGAAACATGGTTTTTAAGTAAAAGGAAAGAGAAGTGGTGATCCTTAGGAACCAGCATGAATTCACTAAGCAAAAGCCATTCACTAATTCATTCAACAAAAATCTCTTTTTTTAGCATATTTTATGTGTCTCTTCTGGGTACCAATTTAGGCAGTGAATAAAACAGTTAAAAATTTTTTTCTTTTCTCATGGTATTTACCTTCTAGAGGGGATGGGAGAGTAGCAGATAACAAACAAGATGAATAAGTAAAACTATATAGTGTGCAAGATAACAAAAAGTCATAGGGAGAAAAATAAAGCAGGGAAAGGAACAGGGATGCTGTGGTTTCTTATTTTTATTTTTATAAAGGGGCATAAAATGGGAATGAGGAGTGACTGCTTAATGATTATGGAGTCTCCTTTTGGGGTGATGACAATGTTTTGGAACTAGATAGAAGTGATGGCTGTACAACATTGTGAATAGACTAAATGCCAATGAACTGTACAGATAAAATGGGTAATTTTATGTTATGTGAATTTTGCCTCAATGATAAAAAAAAAAGGCCACCAGGGACGGACTCTTTGAAAAAGTGACATTTGATAAGGGCCTTAAGGAAGTGAAGGAGTGAGTCTTTTTCTTTTTTTTTTAAAGATTCCATGTATAAGTGAGATAATATTTTTGTTGCCAATATCTGGTGACCCACATCTGATGGGTTACCTGTGACTCGGGACCAGTGCTAAGGGGCCAGGGCTATTTCCACCTGACCCCACTGTCATGGCCAAGGTTGAGATAATCCCTAAGTGGAAGCAGGGGGTGGGCTGCCTAGGCAGAGACTCAGAGGGGTCTTCTGGGTAGAAGATGAGTAATCTGAGAGGCTGTACATTACCTGAAGGAATGATTTAAATTGTTGCATCCAACTGGACTAAAATTTATTTTTTTGTGTTGTTATTCCTAGTAGGCAAGGGCTCATGAGAAAGACCAGATCAGTCATAAAATAAGCTGCATTTTATCTGCATATCTGAGGGGTATCGTGTGTGATCTTGAGACCCCAAATCAGTTGTACGTTCATATTTTTGGTGTGGCTGGGGAGCAATGAGAGTCCTGAGCTCTTCTAAGGTTCTCTAGCAGGTATATGATCTCAAAAAGTTAAGAATCTCCAAGTTACCAGCAAGTACAAGTAAAATTTTTTGCTTGTCATAAATAGCAATAGACATGTTGGGGCTATGACAATCCAGGTTGGCTCCTTTGAGGGTGTTTGGGAGATGACTGGGGGGGAGGTCACTTAGTTTTCATCCACCACTGATAGAGGTGTTTCTTTAGGAAGCATCCGCACTCACCAAACTCCTGGAATGTACCAACGTGCTGGGCTGTTTGGACCAGGACCATTGCTAGGAGATACATAAGAACTGTCTAATATGAGGATGTTTTTGCTCTACTAAATTCTTGTTGAATGTAGTAACTCATGGGGCAATAACAAAGCATCCTACACTCGAAATGTGAACTGTAAAAAAGTCTTTGCACAAAGACCCACATGCAGGTATATTATATAACATTGTAATGGGAAAATATTAAACACGACCTGTTTGTCCATCAGTAAAACTGGTGAAAAAATTATAGTTCATCCAAATAATGGAATAATAATACGTATAATAATAAAACAGATATTAAAAGGATGAAACAGATCCATGCATACTGAAATAAAATAATCTTTAGGATATATCATGAAGAACTCTGTATAAAGTATGTTCCACTAGTATAAAAATGAGTATATATATCTCTATATCTATTTTTATATCTATATCTATATTTGTATCTGTATCTATATCTATACCTATACCTACATCTATATCTATCTAAAACCATGTTTGGTATCCATTTTGTTTACTTTTATATAAATAGAATGTTTCTGGAAAGCTTTATAGGAATCTAATGCCCCTTGTTACCTTTATGGAGAAGAACTGGGGGGTGGGGTGGGTGGGAAGTCAGAAACAAGAGGAGAATTACTCTTTATTTGAAATCCTTTCATTCTATTTGATTTAAGAAAGAAATAACTGTTTGCATGTATTAGTTAAAAAATTTTAAATTAGAAACTATTGGATTAAGATGTGTTTTCCTGATTAAAAAAAAAAAAAAAAAGGCCAGCCACATATAAACACAGTGCCTAGGGTTGGAGGTTAAAGTTAATTTACCAGGCAGAATCTAGTTTTTACTAATTGTGCAGCTTAAAGGTTTTAATCTTCTTTTCTAAGCTGCCAGATACAAAGAGAGACCCCAAATGGTTCAATTCAAGTTCAGTTATTCTGGACTGAACTGAAATGGCGGGGAGGAGTCCCAAGGAAGGGACGGTGAGAGCCTTCTGATTCCTTTGCCATATTCCTTTGGCAGTGAGGCACCTTCTCACGGCTAGGCCAAGGCTTGCTGAGAAAGCTTGAAATAACCTGGAGGATGTGAAAGGAAAGGAAGCAGCATTTTTAAAGTACCTTGTAGGTTTGGGGGACTCTACAAAGGTATTTTTGTTAATTCTTACAACACCCCCATTTTGCATATGAGGAAACAGGCTCAAATGGGTAAAGGAATTTGCCCAAGGTCATCCAGCTAGTGAGCAGGAGAGCTAGGATTTGAGCCCGGGTCTGTATGGCTCATTCATCTTATGACTTTTTACTGTACCATGATTTGAAGGTTGAGGTTTGTCTAGAGTAGAAGAGATGAGGCCAGCTTCCAGGCGGAAAGACAAGCTACAAGATAAATGAGACCCCTCATCCTAGAGTAGCATTTGTTCCTGATGAAAACTAATAAAAAATTAGGCTTATATTAAAGTAAATACTGATATAACGTGAAGTCATAGGCAAAAGCCGCATGAGTTTTAAAGATAAAATGTAAGACATCAGAGAAATTCCTTACTTGTTTCAAAATCCTTTCCCCACAACCTCTAAACATTTGTTCTTTGTGGTCAACAAGTGTCAGGGCACTGCATAGTACCACGTTCTGAAAACCACTGGAGTGGGCTTGGCAACATGCCCATTCTCCCAAATGGTCCTGTGGATTGTTAATCCACCTTGAGAGCAGTCTAAGAAAGCGAGAGGTGTTGGCATGGAAACACATGTGAGTGACTTAGGTATAGACGTCAATGGGGCAGAAGGGGATGGGGGAATGCTTTCAATGTGCAATATGCAATGCAAATTCTTGGGTAGAGATTCTGTAAAGGCATATGCTTTGTCCAACCTGGAAACCTGGAGGGAGCTCCTTTTAGAAAGGGACAGTGCCTGGAAGCATTGTGGTGAAGATGAGGCTATGTGCTGTAACCATACCACTGCTCCCAAGCCCTGTACCATGGCAGACATTGCTAATCAATCACAGCACACTTTCTCCACTGGTCATGGACTCAGTCTCACAATTTTTTCCAAATAACATCTCTCAGATCTCTACTATCGGGTAAATGGAATTGGCATTGCAATGAAACCTATATGCCATGCAAAAATTAAATTCAGTGGCTAGAGCACACATTTGGGAGCAGACTGTCTAGGTGTGAATCCTGGCTTTGACACTTAGTAACTATATGGCCATGGTCAAGGTATTGAGCCTCCAGGAACCTCAATTTTCTCCTGCATAAAATAAGAATAAAAGTAGAACCTACCTCATAGAGTTGTTACATGGGTTAATATATGTGCAAAGCCCTTAGAACCATTTCTGACCCATAATAAGCACTCTCTGCATGTTTACATCATTGATATAATTTAGTAAGGCAGCTCTCTGCTACAGATAAAGAGACTGAGGTTCAGGGAGGTTGACTAACTTGCTCAAGTCATTCAGTAGAATTAGAGCAGCTGGGAATTGAATTCAGGTCTGTGGGCCTCACTGCTACACCATCTACCCTGTGTGATAATCTGCGTCATGATTCCCTCCCGCTGTGGTCAGTTTTCTTTGCATTTCCAGTGGTCTGTGTGTGTTGGGCTGACATGTAGAAGGTGGGGACAAGTTGCACTGCCAGAAAAGCCAGAATGTGGGGTTGCATGAGGGGTTTGTCGTGAGTGGGGGAGGTTGAGAGAAGACTGGGGACTTGGAGACCTGGCCTTTGATGAAAGAGGGGGTTTGCTTCTTATTCTTTGGTGTGGGGTGGCAGGAAGCAGATGAGACAGAGAGCTGTGCTGCATTTCATACGGGGTAGGTTGCGAGAGAAGGGACCCTGGGAAACCCAGTTCCACAATCTTCCAGACCTCGTGGATACAAGTCCATGGATAATAGGTGAATCATTCACCCACCAGGCAACTGGGACTTCCAAAATAAACTATTCTCCTTCCCACCACTTCTGGCAAGTCTCTCTGTGTCTCTGCAGTAGATTGCAAAACTGCCCACGTGCTCTGCTCATCAAGCAGTGGAGCCTACTTATCTATCCTTTTAATCAGGGATGTCCGTGCGATTTGTTTTGACCAGTAGAAAGTGGTAGAAGTGACAGTACCAGTGCTGAGCCTAGGCCTCCTTGCAGGTGGCTCTTGATATTTTTGGAACCCTCCACCACCACGTGAACAAGCCCAGGATAGCATCATGGATGGTGAGAGACATATGGTCAGAGACCCCTGTTGCCCCTCCTACAGCCTGTCAACTGCCAGCCACATGGGTGAAGCCATCCCCTGGCAGCCCCAACCAATCACCAGCTGATCTGAGACACATGCAGGACCCTCACTCAAGATCAGTTGAGCCAGCCCAAGCCAGAATAACCTCCCAGCTGAGCCCAGTCCAAATTGCTGACCTATAGAATGGCGAATGAAATAAATGACTATTGCCTTGAACCACTAAGTTTCGGGATGACTTGTTACACAGCAATGGATAACCAATACACTGACCACGTAGGGATGGGTGGCAAAGCTCAACAAGTCACAACAGCCAGGAGAATCCAGGGCTTAGTTTTGAAAATTTGATTTTGCATCTCTGACATTGTCAAGATTTTTCTGGATAAGGAGCACTTTTATTTTAGACTCCTATCATCTCTCATCATTGATTCTTGAAATATGGTTTGGCTCAATGTTTTCAATCTATGATTAGCTTCTTACGAGAGGTGACAGAGTCGGGGCAAGGAGCTGGAGCTCTGGAACCTACTCCCCAGCTCCCACCGACTTTAATCAGAGCAGCTCTACTTTCATTTATATATACATTCATTTAAAAATACAGTTTTGTGTTCCCACTCTGTTCCAGTCAAACACTTTTCAGAAACTCTGATTGCAGACCCTCAAATGATGACCATGTTTGTTCACTGACAGAAAGATTTGCTTGCTTTAAAAAAGTTTGAAATCCTCTACCGTGTACAGTATTTTCTTACCGTCCTTTTCAGAAGCTGGAAGCATTTTCCTGGAAAGGTGATTTTGGCTATAGTTAAGTCAGAGCCATCTGTGCGTCTGCCAGGAGGCTGGCCTGGCTGGAGGAAGGGCAAGGGCTGGCTTTCTTGAGGTCTGGGTGGGGGGGGGGGTGCAGGGCAGAGATCTGAGGGGTCTGACTGGCTTCCATGGTCACTCCAGGGCCCCCTCCTCAAGCCTGCTCTCATGGGGTGGAAAGAGTCCTGAGCCCCAGCTCCTGGGCACCCCCAGCTGCTTTCTGGCACTGCTCCTCCTTCTCCTCTCTGCACACCCAGAGCATTCCTACTGCCAGTGGCTGTAGCCAGATCTGAGCAGGGTTCCCCGCCAGCAGGGAGTTTGACTGCTTCATTTTTCCTTTTGCTCCCTCACATTCTTCTGAATTCTCTCCAAGGCCTGGGGCTCACCAGCCTGGCCAGAGAGGGAAACATCCACCCTCCTGCCCCTTTCACTTTCTCTTCTCTCATCATTTTAGTGATGGATGTTTTCTCCTCTGTTATTTCTTGGGTACCTTCATACACAAGAGGCAGATACTGGATGAGGGTTCAGAAGATGCGGTTCAGGAGACTAGCTCTCTGGGCCTCTGTTTCCTCAACTGGGAAGAGAGGTAGTAGGCCCCAGTCTCCCCAAATCAGTCATCTGGAGCCACCTGCAGTGTTTGGCCACAAACATCACGTCTAGATGGACCCTGTCCAAGATCTAGCCTGAGGTCTGCTCTCTCCTTATTAAAAAGGAGATTAGCAAGTCTCAGCCAGGTGTTAAAAACAGAGCAACCCCAAGCTGAGACTTCATTTTCCATAATAAGAAGGACTGCAGAGAAGTGAAAGGGAGATGAGTTTCCCATTTTGTGAATCTGTTATAATGCCCTATTTGTGTCCCACCTAAAATAATTACCATCATAGGGACCTAATGAGAAAATAGAGCTCCTGTAAGACCTGTTTAAGTTCTAAACTTCTATAATTATCTAATGTCTGTACTCCATACTTCTTCTAAGTCATTTAAATCCCCCTTATTTTGCTTGGCACCGTGTCCATCAAGGCCAATGCCACCACAAGTGCCACATGAACTTGGGAGTTAGTTGCTGGAGGGTTCTAAAGTTTCCACATGAAATTTCTCCTCTCTTTCCTGTCCACCTTTGCTCCTCTGACTTCTGTCTCATCCTGCGTACACGTGCATCAAAATACAAGCACAATTTACGTTATAGGAAAAGGATGTCTTGGGATTAATTGCTCTTAGCCCTGCAGTGAACATGCAGATGTTCAACAGCGTCAAACACTTGTTGGTTACTTACTTTGAGACGAGCACTGCTCTTGATGCTGGGGAAAGAGCAGTGAGGGGGGAAAAGGTTCCTGTCCCCACAGAGCCGATGGGGAGGCAGGCAACAAAGAAATGAATCAGTAATGCGGGTGGTTGGCAAAGATGTCCATGTCCTAATCAGCAGAACCTGTGATTATGTTACGTTACAGGGCAAGTGGGAATTATGGTAGTAGATGGAATGAAGGTGGCTAACCAACTGACCTTAAAACAGCAGATTACCCTGGATTATGTGAGTGATCCCAGTGTAATCATAAGGGCTCTTAAATGTGGGAGAGGGAGGCAGAAATTCAGAGTCAGAGAGACAGCATAATGAGAAATACTCGACCGGCCACTACTGACTTTGAGGATGGAAGGGAATTGTGGGCCAGGGAGTGCAGGCAGCCTCTAAAAGCTGGAAAAGCAAGAAAATGGAATCTCCTCTAGGACCCCCAGAAAGGAACACCTTGATCTTAGCCCAGTGGGACACATTTTGGACTCCTGACCTCCAGAACTGTAAGATAATAAATTTGAGTTGTTTAAGCCACTAAGTTTGTGGCGGTTTGTTACAGCAGCCACAGGAAACTCATACAGATCATGGCTCCTCCCTCTTCAATTCAGTTATATCTTTCTTTTTCTGCTAGTGAGAGCAGTGTCCTGGGGTCTTTAGAAGTCCCCTCCATTCCTGGGGAGAGGCTGGTGGGTGCGTCACTAAAGGAAACAGGAAGCAAACTTTGCTGTGGCTTCTAAAAAACAATAAACCAAAACCCCCACAAAACCAAAAATGGATGCAATCTTAAGTGGCAATTGAATCTCATTTTCTTTCTCAGTGCCTCAGGCTCCCCCACTTAAGAGCCTTGCCATATGGCAGTGTTTTTCTGGGCTCCTGTGATGCAGACAGCCATTTGACAAAAGCCACCCCACTGAGGGCACTGGAGGCTGGGGTGCCCCGAGATCTGATTGAAAAGGTCTTGAACTACAGCATCTATAGCTTTGCCCAGTGCCTGCAGCCTGCAGAGGGGAGTGGAACTGCTGAGTGCCGAGTGCCAAGGGACTGGCCTTGGTGTGCTACCAGCTGGAAGAGAAGAGGCTGAAATTCCTTGTAAAATGTTTAGATGCCCCTTCCGCTTTGTGTTTATTCATAAAGGAACATTTTAATACGTTTTTATTGTGATGTATAATACACATTCTGAAAAGTGAAAATAACCATGCATGCACAGCTTAATGAAACGTCACACAGCAAACACGTGGGAAACCATTACTCTGGCTAATGAAACAGAACATGTCTGGTATCCAGAAGCCCCCTTGCGTCCCTTCCCAATAACTACTCCCTCCTTCCTTCCCAAACATAACCACTATTCTTCCCTCTTACATCTCCTTTTTCTTAATTTCAAAAATAACATTGTAAAAATTTAAACAGTATCAAAGCTAAAGATGAATGATAGATTATGTGTAAGCATTTCTTATTAGTAATTCCTCTCTATATCAAAATTATTATGAAATAGTTGAAGCATAATAGTGTATTTAATAATACAAGGGACCACTGGCTCCCACCGCACTGTTTAAGAAATACAACATAATCAAGGTGATTGAATCCTCATCTGTTCCTTTTCCTGATCCATCCCCTCTTTCCCAAGTTTTGTATTTTTTAACTCTGTACATTTTGTTATATTTTTGCTATCTATGTGTACCTAAATAATATATTTGTACCTAAATATTTGTCTAACTAAATAATATATCATCTGGTTTTGCATATTTTCACATCATATCATCCTGTGCATATTCTTTTTTGCTCAACACTATTTGAAATTCACCCAGATTGATACGTGGAGTTCTTGCTCATCCATTTAAAAAAGTCTTCAGCCTCTTTGGATTAAAAAAAAAATGAAAAGTTCTCTCCCATCTCTGCCCTTTCCCCCATCACCGTCATCGGAGGTCAAGGCAGATAGGGGTTAGGCACATATAACTCTCCAGCTCTCTCCATGCATGCATGTATCCATATGCACATACATACATACATGTGAAGATTTAAACAGTTAATTATAAAAAATTGGATCCCCAGAGCAGATATGAGTTCAAGCTCGGGATCTGAATGCCAGTCTCATCATTTAGCAGCTCTGGCAAGTTATTTCATCTCTCCATGTTCCTTTTTACTCATCTATAAAATGTAATAATAAAAATACTATGTCGAGCCAGCCCTGATGGCCTAGTGGTTAAAGTTCAGCTCACTCCACTTCAGTGGCCTGGGTTTGGTTCCCGGGCACGGAACCACACCACTTGTCTGTCAGTAGCCACGCTGTGGCAGTGGCTCACATAGAAGAACCAGAAGAACTTAACAGCTATATACAACTATGTACTTGGGCTTTGGAGGGTGGCGGGAAGGAGGAAGATTGTCAACAGATGTTAGCGTAGGGCAAATCTTCCCCTGTGAAAAAAAAAGAAACCACTTTCTTAAAAAAAAAATACTATGTCAAAGTGTTGATGAGTGGATTCAATGAGATGATATATATAAAGTGCTTACCTTAATTTCTGGCCTGCAGCAAGTTCTCACTAAATGTTAGCTATTATTGTTACATGTTGTTCTGTAATGTGATTTTTTTCCCCATTTAATAATTTACCATGCCATCTTCCCATGTCTGTAAATACAAGAATATCTTATAATGGGAAAACACACACACATGCATGTACACATGTACACATATGTATGCACATGCAACCCCCTCCCCCCCACAATACCTATTTGCAAGCCAGAGGACTGGCTTGGAAACTCCCCGTTCATAATCAGTTTCAACCTATTATACCGGTAACTTTGCACACCCCCGCTTTTCCATCCTGTAATGAGAGAGCTAGACAGGTTGGAATATTCGTCATATACTTCTGGAGTTCTTAGCTGGGGATGGCAACCTCAGTCCCTGCAAGTCTGTGGATAGAATATAAAGAATTAGTTAGCTTAGGAAGGAAATTTTCTTTCACTGATTTTTAGCATTTCTTCCATTATGAATGTAGGCAACAAACTGCAGTGGAATTAACAATTCCTGTGACTTTATCATCACTGGAAACCATAGATATTTTCATATCTCATTACAATTGTTACAGAATTCTCAAATATCCTTTAGGCTCATCACTTCTTTGAAATCACAGTAGTTGTTAGACCCACTGCTAGATTTTTTCTTAATGTGCTAATAAAGAATAATGTGTCTTGCATATATATTGCTATATCACAAGTTTGTTTTAATATAACTATATTCTATAAGTACATTTCAATGTAATAAGTTTCCTTTGTAATCCAGTGCATTCCATTTTATTCACTTAAAAATTATTATCCCGAGAAGAGTCCATAAATTTCATCAAATTGCCAACGTGATCAACATCGCTAAAGAGGTTAAGAACCCCTTGGTAGTAAAGGGGAGTCTGGAGCAAAGAGAAAAAGCCTTGCCTTTGTCATTTACTTCTTATATCACCTCAGGCAATTCCATTCACTTTTCAGGACTTCCATTTCCTCATCTGTAAAATGAGGGCATTGAACTTCCTAGATGTTGTATGTCTAAGGTCTTTTCCAGCCGAGGTGGACATGCTCTGTTTTCTAACTGACCAAATTTTGTAGGTGTCGTTGATATTTGCCATACTTCTTGGCTGCTCAGAATCTGAAGTCCTTATGTTTGGGAGAATCTTCCAAATGATGAGGCATGGCTTGCCTCCATGCATAGAAGCTGAAAATGGTGGGCACCTGCTTTCCTAGTCTCCCTGGCAGCTGGGGCACAGATCCACCAAATGAATCACCAAATCATCTGCCAGTCAAATGTACCCACCCTAGACTTTGAATCAGAAACTGGTGAAGAAGAAGGATCATGCGAAATTTATTCTGGCAAGGAGACCAGCCACTTCCTCATTCTAGAGGCACCAATAATTGCAGATTTAGAGGCAATGTTGGTGTCCAGCATTGGTAGTGCTGGGCATATAAGCTGTGATGTCTTCACTGCCTATTGAAGATTCTGCAAGCTATCCAACATCCTTTAAATGAAACTTCTTCCTTCTTAAAATAACCAGAGGTTTTCTTTTGCTTCTAATATGAATCTGGGGGCTTATGGAGTATCGGAAGGCATAAACCTCATAGTTTTGGGAATCCATCTCTGAGATTTCAGACTCTGAGTTTCTCTCTCCTTTTCAAAAGTGCCATTCAGTATGTGTGCATTTCCATAGCAAGTGAATAATGGAGAATCATAACGGCAAGACCCACAGTGTGGTACCCATTCTCCAAAGTGGCATCCAATGATCCCACCTCCTAGTATTCACACCCATGGGTAATACTCTCCCACACGGTGTGAAGGTTGGCCTGTGGGACCAAGAGCAAATGGCAGAAGTGATGGGATGTTGTTTCTGATGTAGGCTATAAAAGGTTGCAGCTTCCATCTTGGATGCTTTCTCACTCTCCCTCTCTCTTGGATTACTCGCTTGAGGGGAAGCCAGCTGCCACGTTGTGAGCAGCCCATGTGGTGAGGAAATGAGGCCTGCGGCCAAAAGCCAGTGAAAAACCGAGGTCTGCCAACAAACATGTGAGTGAGCTTGGAAGTGGATTTTCTACCTCATTCGAGTCTTGAGACAACTGCAGCCTGACTGACAGTTTGACTCAAACCTCGTGAGAGATCTTGAGCCAGAACCACCCAGTGAGCTTCTCCTAAATCCCTGACCCTAGAATATGTGTGAGATAATAAATGTTTGAGATGTAAGCTGTTAATTTTTGGGGGGTGAGAGAGCAGTAATTTGTTACACAGTAATAGATAACTAAGACATGGGTTCTTGGTGGTTACTATGTGTAGCTCAGTGGATAAAAAGCATGATACAAGGATAGTTGGAGGCAACATGGTGAGTCTTTCCTCTGTTATGCAGACAGTAGAATATATATCACACAAATGGATAATAGCCCTTATATATAAAGAGTTTCTACAAATCAATATGATAAACACCTACTATCCAATAGAAAAATGGGTATGGGACCTTGGGTGAGTCACTTAGTTTCCTCATTTGTAAAATTGGGATAATCAAGTGCCTCTTTCACAGAGTTGTTGGGGTCATGCCTGGCACAGAGTAAGTACTATGTAAATGTTTGTTACATAAAACAAATAGGTAAATTTCCATAGAAAAATACTGCATGATCTCACTTATATGTGGAATCAAAAGTACTCAAACTCAGAAGTAGAGAGTAGAATGGTGGTTACCTGGGTTAGGGTGAGGGAGGTGGGGAAAATGGGGAGGTGTTGGTTAAAGGGCACAAAGTTTCAGTTATGTGGAATGAATAAGTTCTGGAGATCTAATGTCACAGCATGATGGTGATAGTTAACAATACTGTATTGTATACTTGAAATGTGCAAAAAGGATAGATCTTAAATTAAATCTTTTCACTACACACACACACACACACACACAATGGTAACTATGCAGAGGTAATGGATATGTTAATTAGCTTGATTGTGATGTATATATACACAGTGTGTATATATTCACAAGGTATATATATGTCAAAACATCAAGTTGTACATTTTATTTTATTTTATTTTTTTTGTGAGGAAGACCAGCCCTGAGCTAACATCTGTCGCTAATCTTCCTCTTTTTGCCAAGGAAGACTGGCCCTGGGCTAACATCCGTGCCCATCTTCCTCTACTTTATATGGGACGCCGCCACGGCATGGCTGATGAGCAGTGCGTCGGCGGGCACCCGGGATCCGAACCTGCGAACCCTGGGCTGCCAAGTGCGGACTAAACTGCTGCGCCACTGGGCGGCCCCCAAGTTGTACATTTTAAATGTAGACAATTTTATATGTAAAAGATATCTCAATGAAGTTGTTTAAAAAAATTAAATTGGTCTGTTGAAAATAAAAAATTTACAAACTCCAAATATTCAGGAAAATAGCTATAAAATAGCCAATAAATTTATGAAAAGATGCTCCACCTCAGTAATGATCAGAGAAATGCTGAGTCCAACCATCTGTGCCTAGGACAGTGTCTGGCATATCATAGGTGCTCAATAAACATTGGTTGAATGAATAAGACGTAAAGGATGTGAGGGAGAGCATCTAGAGGGTGCACATGTGGTGAAAGAGATTCCAGGCAGAGGGAAGAGCAAGGTAAAATGCCACAAGGAAGGAACATGCCTGGCTTGTTTGAGGATAGTTGGGCATGCAGTGTGGCTGGAGCAAAATGAGCCAGGGAGAGTGTCCAAGATGAGCCTAGACTGGTCCTGGGGATGCAAACAGATTTGTCTGCCATTGTAAGGATTTCGGCTTTTACTTTGGGGGACATGAAGAGCCAGTGGAGGGTTTTGAGCAGAGGAGGGACATCATCTGACTTGCTCTGTTAAGTTGCAAATCAACTACAAGGGCAAAGGGAGGACTCAGGCCAAGTGGTTAGCAGTGGAGATGGTGACAAGTGGTCAGATTTTAGATACGTTTTTGCAGGTAGAACCAGGACTGGCTTAATGGGCATGTGACCTGTGAGGTCACACAAGGTCCCTTGCTCAGACAGACCCTGTACTCAATTCTGTGCTCTGCTGTCGCCATCTTGAAATTCTTAATAACCTTTGGACAGGGGCCCTGCATTTTCATTTTGCACTGTACCCACTCTACACCACTGGTAGAATGGACAGAATTTGTTGACAGATTGGATGCAGGATATGAGAGAGACAGAGAGACAGAGAAAGCAGTGTCAGAGATAATGCCAAGATTTTTAGCCTCAGTAATTGAAGCTGGCATTGCCATTGAGTTAGATGAGGAAAACTACAGGATGATCAGGACAAAGGGAAAGAGGGACTCGCAGAGTGAGGGACTTTTCTAGAACCTGGGATCACTTAGGAACTATACTGGGGCCCTCTTTAGGGAGAATTTTCTCCCCCCGGGTTTCCAGCAGGGAGGTGTCCCCACCCAGTCTGACTCTAGCCTGACTGGCATAACAACAGTAGCAACAACAGCTGTGTCCTCCTTGGGGACAATGGTCTGACCTCAGAGGGACCGTGCATGCAATTGATTTATTTTTAGAATTTCCAATTTCTCCTCAACAGCAACTGGAATGTCTGGATGAAAAATTCTGTGGCTGGGTGTGAATGGCTGAATAAAAACCTTTAATTAAGAGTTAAAGACTTTAATCTGCCTCTGACTTGGTTTTCTTCCTAAATCCTACAATTTTTAAAGGAAGAAGACATTGAGAGAATACAAAATGCCATTCAATACGAAGCCATGAACATGTTACGCCAAAACAATTGTGGTCTCGTTGGCAACGAAACTCCCCACTCTTCAGATCGCGGCAAGAACACGTGTTTCCTCTCCCCATCTGAACTGTGAATTTTCCCCCGAGCTTGCCAGTTTTGCTGACTCAGCACGGAATACATTCCTTCTCCCTCTCCACAAACACTCCCACGTGCTGCTGTCTCGTCCACTTCCATCCTCCCCTTCCCCCTTCCTCCCGGGTATCCTGGATGACCGTCTAACTAACATGAGGCTTCACTTCTTTTTTTGGCCAGTGAAAAATGAGGGGGGAAAAAAAAACGTGCACACATTTCTTTTTTGAAGATGCAAATTTCCCAAAATTTGTTGGAAGGAGGCGGGCCCTTCTGACAGGGAGGAGGAGTGTCGCGCTGGAGACGCCAAAGGCTGACTTGATTGAAAGGGAGAAAAAGCCCTTGAGTTTCTCGGACGTAAATAATTTAAGGTTTGGAAGTGCTCACCTTTGGATCCATTGGAGCTTCGGGGACCTTGTGCAGTGGGGGAAAAAAATTGCTGAGACAAGCGGGAGAGAAGCAAGTTTACTGGCCTGGACTTGATTCGGCCAGGGGAGCAGCTGATGTGCACTTGTGGGGAAACCAGCCAATACAGGGGAGGATTGGCCCCCTCCCCCTCAGGCACATAGAGCTGGCCATGGATGGAGACATCTCTCATGTGAGTTGAAAATCCTCCTTGCTACAAAAAGGACTGCAGAGGTAGATGACTCCTACCACGATGAAAGAAAAGGAAAAAATATATAGAAATAAGCAATATTAATATAGTTCTTACTACATACTAGGTAACCTTCCAGGTTAGTAGTTGGCAAATGTTTTCTATAAAGGGCCAGACAGTAGATATTTTAGGCCTTGTGCCCATATGGTCTCCGTAGGAACTGCGACTACTCAACTCTGCTCCTGGAGTGTAAAAATAACCAGACAGGATGTAAATGAATGGGCGTGGCTGAGTTCCAATAAAACTTTATTTATGGACACTGAAATTCGAATTTCATTTTCTTGTGTCATGAAATCTTCTTGTGATTTTTTTCAACGCTTTAAAAATGTAGAAACCATTCTTAGCTTGCTAGTGGTGCAAAAATAGGTGGCAGGCTGTGTGTGGCCCTTGGGTGATGGTTTGCTGAACCCTGTTCTAGATACTTTATATATGTTAATTCTTTTAATCCTCCCAACCCTATAAGAGTCAGTTTGACAGATGAATAAGCGCAGAGAGGAAAAGTCATTGCCAATGGTTGCTGTTATGGGTTGAATTTTATCCCCCAAATTCATATTTGAAGTCCTAACACCCAGTACCTCAGAATGTGACTTTATTTGGAAATAGGGTCGTTGTGGATATAATTAGTTAAGATGAAGTCATTAGGGTGGGTCCTAATCCAATATGACTGGTGTCCGTATAAAAGGGGAAATATGGACCCAGAGATGCATGCAGGGAGAACTCCACCTGAAGATGGAGGTAGAGATTGGGGTGATGCTTCAATCAGCCAAGGAATGCCAAAGATTGCCAGATATCACTAGAAACTAGGCAAGATGTGGAACAGATTTCTCTCTTACAGCCTCCAGAGTGAACCAGCTCAGCTGTCACACCTTGATTTTGTAGCTTCAGAACTGTGAGATGATAAATTTCTGTTGTTTGTAATCCACCCAGTGTGTGGTACTTTGTTATGGCAGCCCTAGCAAACTAATACAGTTGCACAGCCAATAAGTGGCATGGCTGGGCTTTGAAGGCAGCCTGACTTCAGAGGCTGGGTACTTAACCACTGGGCTATTCATTCTATCTATAACTTTAAAATAAAAATTAAATAAAGTGTGGTTTTAGAGCCTGATGGAACCAGGTCCAATTCCTGACTACAATTTCTATATGCTATGTGACCTTGGGCAAGTGACTCAATCTCTCTGAGCCTTGCTTCCTTGTCTGTAAAGTGGGAATTACAAGATACACATTTCATAGGATATGTGAGGATGAAGATGATGTGTAAATAAAAGATGATCTATAATACAAATAAAGCGTGTGGCACACAGTAGATGCTCAAGGGCTGCTGGTTAATTTTGTTACTGGCTGACATTCTCAGGCTGTTTTATTACAACTTTTCCCATCTCACAAGATGCCATTGTGTTCTCACTGCCATTTTGTAGCCACTCTCCAGGCAGGCTCTGGAGGTTCTCCTCCACCCTGCCACTCCTGTCCCCAGCACAGCACGGCAGGCTTGACACTCTCTGTTTGGCCTTATATATGTAAGGACACTAGTCACGTTGGATTAGGACCCACCCCAATGACCTCATCTTGACGAATTATATTAGTTCTTAGTTCCTGATGATATTGTTGGAGGAGGTCATCGAGAGGATGTGACCACCAGTTGACCCTCGAGGTAGCAGCTCCTCATCCCGTCCTCTGTCCTTGGGATGTACCTTCTGCCCACCATTCCCGTAGCCGGAGCTGTTCCAAGGATGCAGCCTTGAAAGAGTAAGGTGCTGTTGACACCATCTGGACAGAACACCTGACTGAACCCCGTTAAGGCGTCCATATAAACTTTTCGGATTCTGGTGGGTGGGCGCCGAGATCTACCTGTCTTGCGGCCGCCCCAGACAAGCCTCTTACCTAAGTTCCCCTGCTTATTAAACCACCTCCCAATTCAGAGTGCTCTGCCTTTTCATCTCTCCTTGCCCTCCGTGTATGGGGCCAGTTTGTGAACCAATTGGCAAACCAGTGGGGAGACTGGAGAAATGGGTCTTGGGAAAAAGACATCTGTAGGGGAAATCCCGAGTTGGCCATGATCTCTAAGTGTGGGGGGCTGGTCTGTATGTCAGATGCTTGTAGACCACTGCCTCAGTATGGGGACACCCTAAAAACACCAGCTGGCTTGATGCTCTTGTTTGAGGACCTGTGCAGAGCCCACTGTGGTGAAGAAAGGAGATGCATTCTCCTGGCCACCGATGCCCAACGAGAGGCTGAAGCTCCAGTGGAAAGTTGGAAGAAGAACTGAGGTTAGAGAAGGACGTGCAGTGTCCACTGCTCTGCTAGCCTCTGGGCTGGCAGACAAGGTGGGAGTGCAGGATAATCAGCTGGGGACCTTAGCATGCCATTTTGCAAAGTGAGGAGCGTGCACGCTGCCAAGGATTAAGGTCTGAGCACTTGTGACAAAGCCTGAGAAGGACATTAGGAGGTGGAATCCCTGGGAATGTGTTGGAGGAGGTCATTGGAAGGACGTGACTGCTGGTTGACCACAGGTTGACCTGTGAGACCTGAGCAATCTTTCTCTTGTCTCTCCTTGCCCTCCGTGTACACGGCCAGTTTCGGATTTTTCCCGTGAAGCTCCCGAGGTTTCCAACCAACAGACACCCCCCCAGGCCATGTCTAGTAGAAGATTCTCAGCTGCTCACATATAAGACACAAGGAAAACTTCCTGCTAATTTGGGACACTCTGTTCAACGCTTAGGGTTTGTCATCCAGAGAGGAGGTGAGGGGACTCAAATGAGGACTTGGAGACCTGCCTTCTCGCTGTGTCTAGGGAGGCCTGAGAGAGTGAGAGAAGACTCTTTGAGGACTTGGGTGAGGGAACGCCATGGTGACAGAGAGAACGCTTGGAGGTTCTGTAAAAGCTCTTTTCAGAGAGGACTCTTTTGTCTGTTGTTTATGGTCAAATAAGGGTCCTTGAATATTCCAATTCCCACTGAGGTTCCAGTTTGGATTCTTGAGACTAGATAGAAATCCATTCATTTGGGACAAAGTTCTATTCTCCCATCTCCAATCATTAATTCCTGGCTGGAATTCTATCAATGAAGTCTTTTCCAGCTGGACAAGTTGGAAGAGGGCATTGGCAGAACCAGGCCTGGGACTCAGGAAGGTAAGTTTGGATAGGTGCCCAGAGTGTGGACAGAGGAAACTGCTTATGGAATTATGGCCATAGGCATCTGCAGAAGGAAGGACCTCAGTACCTAATCAGGAGAATGTGCCAGAGAAAAGGAAGAGAGACACACAGAGGAAGAAAAACAGCAACAAACTTGACAGAGGCCAGATAGAACCTGGTTCGAATGCCACTCCTGCCACTCAGTAGCTGTGTGATCTTGAGCAAGTTACTTAACCTCTCTGAGCCTTAGTGGTCTTTAAAATGGAATTAGTAATAGCTACCTCATAGAATTGTGCCAGGGTTAAACAAGAATATGGGAGTAATAATACAGATCTTTGAGGGTTGTAAAGAGTCTAGCAGGACACCTGGTTCAAAGTAGATGCTTAACAAATAGGGATGAGGAATGTGGTTGGTGCTTTGCCCAGATCCACCTGGCTCCCATGTTTGCATGACCTCTGGCTTTGGTCTGTTTTCACCTCAGCAGCTCACCCTTCCAGCTCTCTTGGAGGACTGCTCTTGGGTTATTGGAGCCTGGGAACGAATGTAACCATCGGGTTTGGTGTTAGTATAATGGTTGCTTCAAGAAGAAGTTGAAAAGTCTTTCCTTCTTTCTTATTTTCTGGGAGAGTATGTGTAGACCTGTATAGAAGAATGTGGTCTATCTTGGGAATGTTCCATGTGCACCTGGAAAAGAAAGTATATTCTGTTGTTGGATGGAGTGTTTATAAATGTCAGTTAGGTCAGGTTGGTTGATAGTATTGTTCGAATCTTCTATATCCTGCTTGTTTTCTTCCTACTTGTTCTATCAAGTAGCACTGAGAGAGGAGGGCTTCCATCTCTATCTGTATTTCTGCATTTATCGATTTCTCCTTTCAGTTTTATCAGGTTTTCCTTCATATGTTTTGAAACTCTTTTTTAATGTATATATATATTTGGGATTGTTGTGTCATTGGTAAATGGAGCCCTTTATTGTTTTGTAACTGTTTCATGCCCCTCCCCTCAGGGGTAGAGAATATTTTTCTTTTTTTTTTTTCATTTCTGAGGAAGATTAGCCCTGAGCTAACATCTGTGCCAATCTTCCTCTATTTTCGTATGTGGGTCGCTGCCACAGCATGGCCACCAATGAGTGGTGTAGGTCCGCACCCGGGATCTGAACCCGCACACCCGGGCCACCGAAGCAGACAGTGCTGAACTTAACCACTACGCCATGGGGCCGGTCCTGAAGATATTTTTCTTTTGCCCTTTCTCCTGCTGCAGTGGGTCTCCACTTGTGCCCTGGATTTGCTGCCTCGTTCCCATCATCTTGAGGTTTTAGTTCTACTGGGGAGAAGGATCTGGATGGAGGCTTGTCCATTTACCCAGCAGCACTTTAGGATGTACACTGTCCAGTGTCCACCCTGCTTCTGGTCTCTCTCCCAAGCACCCACTGGAGATCCATGGAGAAGAGCCTGAGTGTGTGCAGCTCCCCTTGTGTCTGACTCTCAGTGTTCTGTAATCTCATGCTAACTCACACTTGGCCTTCAGCAGTTTGTTAAAATTTTAGCTGAATTCTTCTTACCCACTTGTCTCTTCATCTCACACTCTGCCACAGATGATTCTTGGAGGAGCCTGTCTTTCTTTGGAGTTCTGGCTACATTGCCTTGTGACCTCAGCTTTTGGATGTATTTAAGAAAAGTTAGGATTTTGAAGTTTATTTGCATTTTTCTTGTTATTAGGGTGGGAGTAAAGCTCCATCCAGTTTTCTACATTCTAGGTGGAAGTGAAACTCTACATGATTGATAATTTAATATCTTTTTTCTTTCTAAGAGTGTTCTTGCAAATTCCCAACGTAGAAGAGGTCACCTTAGCATTATATGAAAAGTAAAGTTACTTTAATTAAAAATGGAAAGGATTTTAGTTTGGTGAATGCTGGGAAGACAGATTGGTGCTCTTAAAGGCTGCATAATTTAAAAACAGTATTTTGCAAACCAGGTTTTAACCCAGAGAAAAAATTTTTGAGCTAACTTAATAAGCCACTGGAAAGTAGGTTTATGCAAAAAGTGCTGATATATTTTCCCCTGGCATGGTATAATTTAACTGCAATTTTGCCATAATCCTACAGCTTTAGCAAAAGGTATTGTCCTACTAGGTGGTATCTGTCTGTCCTTTTGCACTGGCAGCTCCTCAGGTAGAACTTTTTAGCTAGCACACTCTGTTTCAATAATTAAACCTCATGTTCAGTGTGTTGTAATTTCTAAGGGCATAAAGATCACAGGGAAAGAAAATTAACACTCAGGCAAGGCTCAGAATGGATGAGGACATGGGAGTTACAGAGGAGAGCATATTGCTTAACAAGGATTGAGAAGAAGCTCCTACTTTATCCAGAATTGTTAACTAGAGTTGGGACACATGGAGTGAAGACAGTGTTTCTAGGAAAGGGTTTCTATTTCTGGGACTTCATGCCCACCCTGGTCTCAGTGGTGGCACCAATGCTATTGATTAGTTAATTTAATTTTTCTTAAAGAATGCTGGCTCTTGGAAATTTGAGTGGGGCATACTGGAAGGAGCTTTGGGCCTTCTCTAGGGCCACCAGTGCCATCATAGACCATGTGAATGGTGACCCTGAGATGGTGGTGGGTTTAGACAAACCTGAGTTTTAATGACGGCTTTTCTTCTGAGTGACGTTTGGCAAGTCACTTAACCTCTCTGACCCTCAGTTTACTCATCAGTGAAATGGGGCTAATAATCCTTATGTCTTAGTGCTATTTGGTGGATGAAGTGATGAGACCTATAAAACACGTGACACAAGGTCTGATATTTAGTAGGTGCTCTGTCAGTGTGAGTTCATCTTTCCTTCTCGCCTTCTTCAGAGCTGTGTGATGAAGGGGACATGAGCTTGGCAATCCACCAAACCCCATCCCATAGCATCTTGATTTTATGAAAATATGCAATTTTACATTTGCAATTTTAGGAGCCTGGAGGCCTTTTTGTTGAGTGGGTTGAATTTTGCACGCAGGTGATTTGGTTGTATGGGGTGTGATTTTATAAAAATTTAATAATCGTTTCTATTTTGCAACTTGGAGGTCAGAGCAGTTCTTCCCTTGGCTCACTGGTGTAACTGAGTCTATGCCTCAGTGAGGGTGGTGTAACTGGGGTCAGGGATTACAAAGGGCTTGGGTCTTTTGCATTGACAGTTTATTAAATTAGCTAAGGTTGTCTGGGTCAGACTGACCTAGGTTTGAATCCTGGCTTTGCCAGTTCCTACCTGTAGAATCCAAAGCAAATTCGCTTTCCTTTCTAAGTCTTAGTTTACTTGGTGAAATAAGGAGAGATGCAATGCCTACTTCGTAGGGTTGTGATATTCCGTGAGATCGTGCATATTGTGCACTCAAGAATGTTTATGTAAACAATTTATTGAATACTTACTCATAAGGGCTGAGCAGCTTATATGGATTATATAGTTTAATGCCACTAAAACTTTGTAAGGTAGCTGATATTATTATTCCTATTTAACAGCAGAGGAGGCTGAGGTATGGAGAAGTAAGTCACTCAACACAGCCAGGATGTGGTGGTGATGGGATGTGAACTCAGGTGCATGCTCTTAACCCCCTTACTAGACTCGCAGTAAAATTTGGTTTCTGCTTCTCCCCAAACCACTGTGGAATTTTAGAAATAGGTTTTGGTATTTGATGACATATTGGTAGACTACATGCCTATACTGCCCTCTGAGAACATGTTTTGGAGCTTTTCAGCTACTCCCCGGGTGATGAAAGCAGCAGAAGATATTTTGGGGGACAACTTCCCGATGTGGTAACTCCCTGGTATCTTAAGCATTTGAAACCTTAGGTTTGTAAGTTCTACTCATGCATTGGGCAAGGACTCTGGGAGCTGAGCAGACTGTGGGTGACAATGGTGCCATGCTTTCCGTAGACCAGAGGAAAGATTGATTTTTCAGGAGAGCAGAATGACCGGCAGGAACCTATCTGAGGCCTAGCTCTTTAAAAACATGCCTAAGTTCATTCTTTACATCAAGCTTGATAAATGGAAGGGGAAAATAACACCATGTGCTGAATCAGAAGCTTCTGCACTTGGCATATAGTCTACCAAGAAGAAATGACGTTTTGTCCTAATTTTTCTAATTTTCCATTGGGTCCTAATTAACACATAGCTAGAACTATGAAGTGCAATGGATGGTTATTCCTTCAGCCTCCAAAGGACTGTTTCCTACAGGACGTACCTTGGGAGGGGCTTATCTGCATGGGAATGATTCCAGGAATTGTAATCTACAAATGTGTTTTTGAAAGTCTCCATATTTTCTCCAAAACTGTGTCAACGAGCAGGAGCACTCAGATTCAACATGCTGAGCATTGAATACGATGATAACACCTGATCCACAGTTAGAAAGGTATTTTTTTCCCAGACAGAATCATTTATAGTCTTTCTTGAGGCCCATTTTGACCTACGTTGCCTATGTTACACAGCCAGATTAATGATGCAGAGGCAACATCAGAATTTCTCTACATGAAATTCCCTTCTTTATAAGAAAATTGAGTTGATGACTAAGACCGTAACTGTCTTAAATAATTGATCCACCTTACAAAGGAATGTCATAGAGCCCTCCCAGAGAAATGGGCCTCCCAAGATAAAGCAACAAATCCTTCTGCTTGTCCCCAGTATACACTCCTGACTCTTATAGACTGTTGGTGATAGATGAGCAGAAATAATAAAATCTTCTTGCAGTCCTCTCAAATTCATAGCCATAAACACGATGATCTGTTTGTTGCAAACATGTTTTAATCCATACATATGCATACACCCTCTAGAATATTTACAACCCTGAAAAATTGATATCATTTACTCCACTTAATAAATTAGGAAAAGGAGGCTCAGAAGGGTTAAGTAAATCGCTTAATATCATGCAGTTAGTATGTTGTGGAGCCGGGATTTGGACGCAGTCTCAATGACTTCTGCCCATCCTATTACTCTATAGCCACTAGAGGGTATCATGAAGGAAAAGATTCAGTTCCTTTTTTCAATAGCTTACGTATAGTTAAGGATCCGAGACATAACCATCATAATAAAAGGTTTAATTCACTGAGAACTTTCTATGTGTCAGGGACTCTGCTAAGCTCTTATATATATTTTCTCATTTAATTCTCTCAACAACCCCATGAAGTACATAGTATTACTATCCCAATTGACAGGTGACATTAAGTAGCTTCCTTCATATGGTGAATCTGAGCTTCAAACCCAAACAGTCTGACTTCAGAGTCCGTTCTTTTAAATACCTTTGCTTCCCAAGACTGCCGATCTGGGACACAGATTGTTCAGAAGACATTTTAGCTGAAGACAGGCTAAGTAAGGGGTCAGGCCGCGTGAACAGAATCAATGGCAGTTGCAGTTAAGGAGTTAAGGGTGAAGGCAACAATAGGTGGTTAAGTTGCCCATGGCGGCAGAACTTTCAGAACCATGGACAGCTACCCAGAGAGTTCTGGTTTGAGTCAGGCAAAGCTGTTACCCTCGCACAAGGTTAATGTCTTCTATTCACTGTCTTTATTATTAATTGACCTTCATTCCTTTCCTGCTTGGCTTAGCTTCTCAAAATTCATGGAATTATTTTCAATATCCTCAAGAGCTCTTGATGTCTGTAGTTGATGTGAGCGATTATTTGGAGCTTTCATAGATATATAGAATAACCTACGGGGTGGTTGAGGAATGAGTGGCGGTGGGAGGGAGTGGCAGGGGAGGAAGGGAGAATTCCCAGCCTTCTTAATCAATTGGTTTGCCCACTAACAACCCATTTTCCTCTAATTCAGGGTAAGGTTAAAACTAGGGACAGGGTCCTGACGATAAATGTGAACAGTTAAATCAGTTCAGTTGAAGAATACAGGCCATATCACAAGGAAGCTCACGATTAATTGCCAAATGGAAGGTACAGTCAAATGCCACTGGAGGGTGAAATCGCTGTAAGCTTGAGTGGTCTCAGAAGACAATTGAAGAATGTATTTGGATACACGGAGATAGGAGAGGGGTTTTTCAGAAAAAAGTAAAGAGCACATAAAAAATTAGAGGTAAGAAGCTATAAAATGTCTAAAGGGGAATAAACAGGCTGATTATTTTTTTCTGGAGACTCATATTTTTGTGTGATCAAATTTGATTCTTATTTTTATGTATACATGCAAAATTTCATTAGAATGAAGAAACTTCAGATATGCTTTCAAGCCTTTGGGGTGCTGATGTGGATACAGAGGGGCTCATGCTCCTCTTTAGCCAGAGAGCTCTATTAACATTGGATTTCTGCTGCAATTATAAAACATTTTGGAGACAAGCTGTGCAGTAACATTTCTTCCCAAGCAACTAGGGGGCCCAGAGAAGCTGAATTGTCATTTGCAGGAGACAAATGACAAGGATCCCCTGAGATGTAATGTGCAGAAAAAAATACAATCCTATTATGAGACTGTCATTGTAAATGTTTCTTCTGGTTCCCAGCTCAGACAGAGGAGGGAGACAAGGTACCATGTTAACACCAGATCTGAGATTTCACCCAGAGTACAGAAAGATCAGCAGCTCCCTGACATTTCTGAAAAACAAGCCTTTGGGGTTCAATCAAATTAAATGCTTTACGGAAGAATGTTTTGATGTTCAAAAGAAGGAATACAGCTTAACAACTGAAGTTCCACTTCTGCTGGACCTGGAGCCTTTGATGATGACATTTAATTTCCACATTCTTTGAAAAGACAACAATCTCCATTGTGCAGTAGAGAGGGTTCCCAAGTGGAATTCTGGAGTTCTGACCATTTTTAGAGATCCATTGGCTAATAAGGGATGTAGTCCTTAATTTTAAGGAAGAAAAAGAAGAGTATGTTTTACTTTGGCTTTGTGAACTGTGTGATGGGAGAGAGAGGGTTATGTCCATTCAGTTCATGCCATTGGGAAATGTATGTGAGTGTATCTGTGCACATAAATATGCAGATTCTGGTACCTATCATGGTAACGGTTAAGACATCCACCAAGCAGTCATCCACATTCTTTCATACCTGATATCTTTTACTCAGTAAAGTGCCATCATGAAGTATAGGGAAGGATAGGAGCTTTGGTGTTGGAGAGATTTAGGTTCAAGTCCCAGCTCAACCACTTTCTAACAGTGTGATCTTGGGCCAGTTACTTGATCTGTCTGAGCCTCACTTTTCTCATCTGTGCAATGGGGAAACTAATACTCTTGCAAAAATACTTAGAATAGTGCCTCAAATATATTAAGTGCTCAAAAAAATGTTCGTACACATTCCCACATTATGATCAAAAGCAGTTATTTCATTGCTTCCTTGGTGAGGTGGACACTTCTTGTTTTTGCCTTCCAGTATCTCTTCCCTCCTGTTCTGTTAACACCATTTTGATTTTCCTTTGAATGAAACCCTCTGTCCACCCTCTTCAATCCTTGTGGTTTGGGTAGAGAGCTTTCTTTACTCTACAGAGGTAGACACACCTTCATCAATCATAGGATCCATTTTCCTGCCCACAATGATTGGTTCAGGGATGAACATGTGACCAGGGATGGGCCAATGAGAATAGACCCCAGTACTTTTCTGGAATGGGAAACTCTATTCCTCTGGTGCTTGTTAAGAATGTATTAGATGGTTCCTCAAAAAGTTAAACATAGAGCAACAACATGACTCATCAATTTCATTCCAAAGTAAATACCAAAAAGAATTAAACAGGTATTCAAGCAAAAACTTATACATGAATATTCATAGCAGCATTATTCGTAATAGCCAAAGGGGGAAAACAACTCAAATGTCTGTCAACTGATGGATGGAAAAACAAAATGGGTAAAAAAATTCATATAATGGAATATTATTCAACCATAAAAATTAATGAAGTACTGATACACTGTGGACACACCTTGAAAATATAATTTAATGACAACTTTGGAGGTGCCCACCTCCTGCTGAGAGAAAAAGTCTAATAATACTCTTAAAACAAATGGAAGAAAAATACTTCCAGGGCCAGGCAGCTCCACTCTCCCCACAAAAAGGCAGGATGCTCTTTGGATCCCAGCCTCCATTTTTCTCTCCTCATGAGCTTGTTAAACAAGACCCAGCTCAAAGGCTGCTTTTTCCAGGAATACCTTGCCCTAGGGAGGAATATTTTTATTTTTGCAAATGTCTGTTTACCCCACAGAATCGAGGGCTTTTGGAGGTAGCAACCATGTCTTGTTCTTATTTCTATCCCACCCCTGTAGTGCCTACTACTGTGCCTGGAACACAGTGTTAGATCAGTGAACACTTAATTTGAGGTGAGAGTTGGTCATAATTCTGGGTGAGAGGTACACATAACTGTATTTTAGATCTAGTTTTGTTAATCCGCATGCTTCTTTAAAGTATGCAATTTATATAAAGTATAGCCATATGCATATCTATCTACACCTACATTTACATCTATAGCTACATCTACATCTACACCTCCACCTACACCTACATCTACACCTATACCTACACCTACATCTACACCTACACCTACATCTACATCTACACCTACACCTACACCTACGCCTACATCCACACCTATACCTACACCTACATATACACCCACACCTACATCCACATCCACATCCGCATCCATATCTATGTCTGAGTGATACTAGCTGAGGGAAACTGAAATCCTTCCTTATTGATGAAACCCATTATACCACTGAACTTGGGCCACAAGTTCAAAAATCATTGAATATACTATCCTGCATTTCCCAGAAGTCATTAAACTATTGTAATACCTCCTGCAGTGGAAACCTCCATCTTTGTCTTTAACTCTAATAATAGCAACAACAGCAACAATAATAATAAAATCTAGTATTGATTGCATTATTGAGTATTTGCTCTGAGCCAGGAGGAAATACTTCACCCACATGATTCGTTCCACCCACACAACAGCCCTGTGAGTCAGATTCTGTGATTACCCTCATTCTACTAATGGACTGAGGCTGAGGGAGGTTCAGCCACTAGCCCAAGGTCACACATTCTAGTTGGGGGCAGAACCAGGATTCAAACTTGTCTGACCTCCAACCCCATGTTCCTGACCAGTGCTCTCCACATGGCACCCATTTCCGTTTTTACTTCCTCTCTTCCCCGCTTTATCCCGCTTTGGTTCCTTGATCCTGTGGCAACTGCCGATTGGGAAATTCTGCTCTAGCTAGACAATTCCCTTCCCTCTCACCTCCTGCCACTCACCACCTCTGAGAACCGAGGGTCCTGAGAACAAGCATCTGAGGAGTCTGCATCCTGTCTTCACGTGTGTGTTTCTCCAGTTTCCTGTAGTTCTCAAAGGGGCTCTGTTTTGGGCAGTTCTGATTTGATAACTTCATGAACTCTGAGAGGGTGGGAGTGGTCATATGTTCTTGTCTTTGTCACTACCCATTATGCCTGGACATGTACATGCAGCACCGTCCCCCCCCCCATTATGTGGAGAATGACATAGGAGATGACATAGATGGGACAAAATCTTGCTTCCTTTTGGAATCCAATCCCCAACACCACTGTCTGTCATCATCTTGGTGGTAGTCTCAAATACTCTTAAATGTATTTTCCTCTAGAAATCAGGCTCAGGGAGACTGTCCTCATATTTCTGAGCCCTTCGGTGGGAAGAACTGAGTGAAGCACCTGGGCCATCCTGGGTCCATTTGGCTTCAGATCCATCCCTCACCTTCTTCTTGCAGATCGTGGTTCCCAGGCTCCCACATCATCAGACTGACAGCTGAGTTGGCCAATGGGAGGCACTGATGTGAGACTGGAAAGTGGGAGGAAGGGATAGGCCGTGCTTTTTCTTCCTCTCCTTGTCTCCTGTGGCATCTCTGCAGCTGCTATGTCTCCTCTAGGGCTCCAGATCCCATGGGACGGTTCTAGCTTTTGTCCTGGGCTCCAGCAACACCTGTATTCCCTTTGTCTCTTGTCCTAGGGGTTGTAGTAGATTCCTGCTGTCTATTCATCTCTGGCAGGGCCAGGATTAGAATAAGACAAGTGAGGCTGAGTTATACAAGTATGGGTTCAGATCCTGTCTTTATTTAAGATTTTGATGTTTTCTTCAGCATGGATTTTTTTTTCTGCATCAATCTAGACTTCTAAAGGTATTGTATTAAAGTAGGACTTTCTCATAGTCCCCTTTAGCATCTTGATCCTTCATCACCCATACAGCTAATTCCCTGCATAAAATCCTGCTATTTGAAGTACTCAAGTGGTTTCTCTCTCTTGGTTAAACACTGATGGATAGACTGCCTCACACAGATTTCAACTTACACATCTCTGTGAGGTAGGAATTATTATTATATTCATTTAACATATGAGGAAAGGTGCTCAGAAACCTTCAGTAACCTGTCAAGTATCTATGAGCTATGATGGGAAAAATGGACCTTGAACTCAGGTCTTTGGGACTGTAGAATCCTCACTCTTAACCATTAAACTCAGTGGTTTTATTATATATTTTTTCAAAGGACTAAACTAAGAACAGAAATCCCTTTTGACAAGGAGAAAACCTTTTGATTGTGGAGAAGTCTCTTAAAAGGGTCTGTATCTGGGCTCTTTTAAACTTGAAATTATATGCAGAGAACACAACCATGTGAGAATGGATGATATTGGGATGAAACTGGGCAGGTTCATATTCTTCTCTGAGCTGATTTGTTTCAGTAAATCCCCGGAAAATATCGCTTGTCTCATTTTCCTTCAGTCCTTTTGTCTGAGTTTAAGCTGAGAATGTTTTTTTTTTTTTCCTTTCTTTGTAAATTCTCTTGATTTTGGTTATGTAACAGGGCCAGGCAATTGCCTTTGCTGAACAAAAGTCTCAAATGAATAGATATCGATGGTAATACCAGTAATTAACAGTTTCTCTCAGCAGTGCATGTCTGAAACTGCTTTTATTGATTTATTTTGACTCTGTTCCATATAGGACAATTTTTCAGCTCGCACAAACATATGCTTATTTCCTTTTGGTTCCGACCATTCTGAGTTCTGTTTTTTAAAGATGGTAATTCCTCAGGACAGCTCCAACAGGGGAGCGGATGAAACTGGACTTATATGCCTCAAATGAACTGTAAGCTTGAAGAGCTATCAATGAGTGTGAAGGATGGAGAAATTCTTAGTTTTGGGGTTGGATGTTCTGGGTTTCCTTTTGGATTTGATTTGGCTGGAACTTGGAGTTACATGGAGTTGTGTGTGGGAAGAGGAAGGGAGGATGGGAGAGGAGTCATCCAGGCATAGATGGGAGTCAAGAAAGAAAAAATTGGGAGAGAAAGAACTGGTTGCCAAGTGTCCCCTGACTCAGGCAGCTCTTCTTGCCTGTGATCAATCCGGTTATGCTGTTTCCTTTCCCTTAATCAAGGGAAAAATGCAGACTATTAAAAGGGCAATTTGTTTGGATGGCTGGGTATGTCAAAGTTATTATTTCCCCCCCAGAATTGACCTCTTTTATTAAATTTGATCTGGAAAACTTAGATGACACAGAAGCAAAGGAGGAAGAGGAGGAGGGGAAAAGAATCTAGTTTTAAATATTTCCAAACATTTTGTGGTCCTACATGCAGACACATTCTCCCCCTTACTTCTCTCTCTTTCTCTCTCTCTCTCACACACAGTACATTTGAGATCCCACTGAACATACCTTCAGAACATAATAATACTGAATGTACTACTCTGTGATACATGTTTCAAATTAGTGATGTATCATGAACCCATTTTCATGTCAATAATTATACCTATGTATCATCATTTTTCATGGCTGAATAGTATTCCATTGGGTGGATGTATGTGACATATTTAACTAATTACCTAGTGTTGTATATTTAATTTGTTTCTTTTCTTTCCCAGTCTCTTTTACTCTCCCTCCAACCTTCCCTCCATCACTCTGTCTTTCCTATATAACTATTCTAAAATATATACCCTTGATCTTTTTGCATGAACCTGAAGCATCTGCATAGAACAAATTCTTAGGTGCAGAGTGTTGGGTCAAAGAGTGTGCCCATTTTCTAGGCTCCTGATGCATTCTCTACTCTGTCCTCTGAGAAGATTGTACTGATGCCTACGGGGAACATGGCAATTTTAACCTCAGAATTGCACCATCCAGTAAGGCTTCTCTGAAGGTGTAGTGTTTGCACTGAGAACTCTAGGATGGAGATGAGTTAACAAGGCAAGGGAGAGGGATGGTGATAATGGTGGTGGTGTGATGGCAAACATTCCTGGCAGAGGAACCCACCTGTGCAAAGAACACTTGGTAGGAGGGGAGTAAGGGACCTTCAAAGAGGCAGATTGAGCACAAAGAATAAGGGAGGGGGTGTATTATTTAGGGTTCTTGAGATTTATTATAAGGAATTGATTGGCTCATGTGCACATGGAGGCTGGCAAGTCCCAAGATTGCAGTTGGCAAGCTGGAGACCCAGGAAGAGCCAATGTTTCAGTTTGAGTCCAAAAGTAGGAAAAAAAAAACCGTATATCATAGCTCAAGGCAGTCAGGCAGGAAGAGTTTGCTCTCACTTGTGAGAGGGTCAGCCTTTTTGTTCTCTTCAGGCCTTCAACTGATTAAATGAGGACCACTCACATTGGATAGGGCAATCTGCTTACCTAATCTACTGATTCAAAAATTAATCTCATCAAAAAACACCCTCCCAGGGGCAGCCCCACGGCCTCAAGGTTAAGTTCAGTATGCTCTGCTGTGGCAGCCTGGGTTTGGTTCCCAGGCATGGACCTATACCACTTGTCAGCAGCCATGCTGTGGCAGCAACACACGTACAAAAAAAATAGAGGAAGATTGGCATGGATGTTAGCTCAGGGTGAATCTTCCTCAAGCAAAAAGAGGAAGCTTGGCAACAGATGTTAACTCAGGGCGAATCCTCCTCAGAAACAAAACAAAACAAAACACTCTCATAGACACGCTCAGAATAGTATTTGACCAAATATCTGGGCATTCTATGGCCTGGTCAAGTCGACACATAAAATTAACCATCATAGGGGGCACAGGAGAGGAGGTTCAAGAAGTGGACAATGGCGGCGGGGGTGGATGTGGATGGAAAGAGAATGAGAGCATACAAGGCCTTGTGGACCATGTAAGGGATTTTGGTTTAAATCTTAAGAGATATTGGAAGTCACTAAGTAGTTTTAGCTGCGGTGACATAATTGTGTTCGTGATAACCCTATGAAGTATGTAGGGAGGCCATTGCTTTCCTGATGACAGATGAAAAGACTGGGCTAGAACATTTAAGTAGCTCACATAGGCCTTCTCTCTTTCCACAGAACAAATTAGGGTTCTTCTGGCCATACTAAACCACTATTTGTGGGTCAATGTATGCATAGAGAACTTTGACAAAGGATTCCCCAAATACACTGATGGGGGCTATAGTAGATTCTCTCGGTAGTCTACCCACATCCCATTGTTTCAACTTGGAAGTGCCAAGGAGTTAACATCCCTGGAAGTCACCCAGTGGCAGATGGAGAGTTAGTGGATAAATACCACAGCCCAGCAGCCCTGGGTTGTGGAGTAATTCCAAAGTGTTGTGCTCCACAGCATTTTCCCAATGGGACTGGAGCTCCCGATGGGACTATGCTCCAGTTGCCCAGGGCAATAATCTTTTTGATAACATAGTCTGTATTGACTGCTTTCCCATTCCTATCTTGCTTCCCCACTACCCTGATGGAGTTTCCCGAGACTACTTTCCCAAATAAATAACTTAAACTTAAGCCCGTGTCTCAGAATCTGCTTCTGGGGGAGCCCAGCCAAAGGTAAGGATGCTCCGTCCATTGGATTCCTGCTTCTGTGCAGTTTTACTGTGATCACTTGGACCTTGACAGGCACTTGGGCTCTGCAGCTGGAGGTTTTAGTGATGACCGTGGGGCCAAGACTCTCGACATTTGTTTGTCTCTCCCTTTCATGACTACAGAGCTGGTGTCAAGGAAGGACCTCTGTGGGCAGTGTGCGCAAATCTTGCCTGCGATGCATTTCTGCTTAAGGCGGGATTTGACAGTGGGTACCTGCCAGCATGCCAGCAACAGTGTTGGCACCATGCATGAGGCTGAAGGATTCATCATCAGCCCCTGCCAATTTCAGGATAACACTCCTGCCATCTTCTCACCTCTGACACCTCTGATACCCAACAGATCCCCAAGGCTACATCAATAATTCATATGAGAACCAACAGCATCAGAAACTCTGGCATACTTTCCAACAGGCAACCAGATTTTGGCTTTTTTCCTACCTTCTGGGTCAGGGCTGGCACTCTTGTTTTCCTGAACTACAAGTGGCATCAGGTGAAGAATTATCTTCGGGCTGGACACTTGCTGTCATTTTCTAAGGACACCAGTACTGGGGATGTGAATTAAATGCTCATAATCAGAAGGTGCCCCTCTGCAAGTCTTCTTTAGGGAAAATTTCCTCCTCACTTTCTCTGATATTCCCATGGAGACGAGGGGGGAAAATTCATATCTGGCAGCAGGCAGTGGTATCAGAAATAATGGCTTGAGGCACCCGAAAAATGTAATCAATGTTTACCTGCTGAGAGGTCCCATTATGGGAAGGAAATTGACTCTCTTCCCCACTGCATATATCCCATTTTGGCGTCCTGCTTTCTTTGTGTGTTTGGCAGAGGGGAAAATGCATAATCTTGGTTCTTCAGGGGAAAAAAAACTCCTTGAAACCATTACATTGTCAGTCTGTATAAGATAATCCATTACTGAGGTAGGGGGAGCTTAAAATATTCAAGCAGGTCTCCTGGTTATCTCTGCCTGGTTTCTGTTTATTTGTGCCCAAACTATTGCAGTCCAGGATTTACTTTTCCTTTCTCTCCTCAATCCTTTGCCCAGAACAAATAATAATTGATGACATTTATTTCATCATCTGTGTCACCTCCTTGGAGAAATGTCCTGGAGAAAAAAGAACTGACATGGGTTGATTATGTTTCTCTGGACTGTTTTATCATGGATCTGGAAGTGTGAGTATACAGGTATGCCTAAAACTCCAACGCATTATTATACAGATGATGTTTCTTTCCCCAGCAGAAGTGTGCTGGTCTGAGTTTCTGGTTGCAAACAAAGCAACAGAACAGACGCTAGTGAAATTAAGCAGAAAAGGATCTATGGTTTGGAAAACAAGTAGGAAGTAGGGGAGGCAAGACCTGGCCAGGCCTTGTTCTCAGGACCAGCCAGCCTGCAGTGTCCCCACTGGTGTGGTTGCCCCTGGATACTTGTCCTTCTGTGACTGCACTACAAAGCCAGCCTCAGCCACATGAGTATCTGAAGATCGCTGTCTTCGCACTCTTTGTTCAGATTCCAAGTCCTGGAGAGAGGCACCTGCCAGCTGAACTTCAGTCATGGTCAGCTACCTACCTTCCAGGTATTAGGGACAGGACCCCATCCCTTCCGCCTCTGTAGGGGAGTCTTTGAAAGTGCGATCTTTTCCATTACCCACCCATTCTCCTCCCTCTCAGCCCTCCCTGTCTCTCTTCCCCCTTCATTTTCTCCCATCACTCTTGTACCATCCAATATGTAATTTACTTATCTATAGTGTTTATGGTCTACATTCCGCCACTAGAGTCTGAGTTCCATGAAAGCAGGGATTTTGGTTTCCTTTGTCGTTGCAAAATCCACAGTTCCTAGAATAATGCCTGATACATGATAGGTGCTTAATAAATGTAAGTTGAGTGAATTAATTAATAAAATAGGAGGGATGGCTTGGATGCTGAACTGCTCCAAAGGATAAGTATCCATTGCAAGAAATATTTCTCATTCTTGATAAAAGAAATGATCACTTTCAGAAACAGCTCTTTGTTTTTAGCAAGATGAGATGGTCAGCAACTCATGCACTGCAGAGAAAAATGCTCCACTGTGACATTTTTCCCTTCCGATTTTCTTCTATACAAAGTTGACATTTTTAGCCAGTGTCCATTGGCATCTGTTTGTCTCTAAAGTGAGTCGTAGAGGTCTCAGCAAGGATCCTGGAACATGGCAGAGTTATGGACAGGCTTATCTGTTCCTACCTTAGGCAGAGAATAAGGGAGAGTCTAGTTTCTCTGCTCAAGTCTTTGGAGAAATGGTGCCACTTGGCATGGGCATTCAGGGTGTCAGCTTTGTGGGAGAGGAAATGCAGACCTCATTGTTCAAGTTCCCCAACCCTGATCACGTGGTTAAAGACCAGCACTTATTGAGCACCCACTGTATGCCTGGCACTCTTCTAAACATGCCAAATGTTCTGATTCTTTAATCCACCATACTTTAATCCATAATCCATCCCCACATTGCAGCTGGAAAGCTGGGACACACCTGAGATTTATGTGAGCTATGCCAAGTTGTGGGAGGACTTTCCCTCTTTCAGAGTCATGGAGAGGGACCCGGTTGCAACACCAAATCAGGCTAGCCTCTTCTGAGGACAAGAGAGGAGAGTGCCTACCTGAGAAGTCCCCTTTTACTCAACACCCATTTGCTCTAAGGGGATTGCGTTGACAGAGATTTGGCCCAGTGGGCTATCTGTGTTTGATGGCATGGAGATGTGCAAGTATAAGATGTGTAGAAGAGAGCAAATTGTGAGGACCAAGGGTTAGAACATTCTAGATATGCCTATGACTACCCTATAAAGAAAATTTTTTGCTGCATTTGGGTAAGCCTATTGAGATTCACATCCTACTTCTGACCCTTCTTCCCTGACACAAAGGAAGCACCTCAAATGTTGGCTATTATTGTCCTTAGCACATGGAATTTGGAGAAATACAGTTTTTCTTGTTATGACATGGTACTAATGGAACCACAACTGACTTTCTCCACAGTGATGAGCCACTGCAATCAAATGAACACAAACTCAAAATGTGCCTTTCTTTATTCTGGAACCAAGGAATTACTAAGATGTGAGTTGGAGAAGGATTAAGATACAAGATGCCAGATAAGATACAAGATGTCCAGTTAAATTTGAATTTTAGATAGAGAGTGAATAATTTTTTAAAGTAAGTATGTCTCATGCAATATTTGGAACATACTTATACTAAAAAACTATTCATTGTTTATCTAAAATTCCAATTTCGCCGGGTGTCCTGTACTTTTATTTGCTAAATCTTGCAGTCCTTAGAAGGATATTGCTTTGTCTCTAGCGATTTCTAGCCAGAGACATATTAGCCTCTTTGTCCCCTGTTCCTGTTTAAATGTGAAATTAGAAGTCATAAAAGGCTTGACAAAATGACAAGAATTTTAATGGACTAAGGCATTAATTCATCCTTGACAGGAGACATGTCTAATCCATTTAGGTTTAGTGACTTGAAATGGTAGCATTTTCATATTTCCCACCCTAACTCCATTTCTCACCAAGAACCAGGATGGATCCAGAAGCAATTATTTCCATTCTGGGGGTGTTTGAGGGAAAATTTCTTATATAGAGGGTGAGGATTTAAGGCCTAAAGATAGATGTCAGAGGCCCTTGGGCAGGTGTTAATTCCACTCTCTTTGTACTCCGCTGCTAATTTCTTTAATAGTCTTGAGCATACAGGTGCACCCAGCAATGCTGAGGAGAGCCATATCCCAAATCTGGGTGATTAAGTCACACTTTCTCATTTTCACACTGTAATTTGAGATGGTCTTGATTTTCATTTCTGCTAATCATCAACTAGCAGTGGCACCAAACATTTTAATGTTTCAAACCTCTGCTCCCCACCTCCCAGACTCTCTCCAGCAATTTATGGTGTCTGGATATGCACTTGATCATCCAAAAGGAGATATCTGTTGAAAGAGCCCAGCAGAGAATCTTTACACACAGTGAAGATTGCTTTTATAATGCAAATTACCCATCTTCCCCATTTTACTGGTTCTTTAAATTTTGAGGCTTTTGTACGTTGGCTTTTTAAAAAGCGAGATGTTCTTATATGCCTCTGGTGTCTTGACCTCAGTTCCTCTTCCTTCCTTTCTTCCTCCCCTGTCATCCTCTTCATCATTTTTGTGTTAAATCTGCAATTAAACATTACAGCTCAGAGCAGCGGTCTTCAACCCTGGCTACATTTTAGAATTGCAGGGGTAGTTAAAAAATATATGGGTGCTCCAGGCACACCCCCAGAGAATATGACTTCAGTGGTCTGAGGTGGGGTACTATCATAGACATTATTTATAGGCTCCTCAAGTGATTCTACTGGAAGCCAGGATTGAAGACCACCAGCCTTGAGGTAAACAACAGAGAAACTGAACTGAGGGGGTCTGGGTTCTCATCCCAGCTCTGCCACTTATGACATGTCCTTTGGCAAGTTACCACTTTTCTGAGACTCAGTTTCCTCATCCATAGAATGGGGTTAATAATATGTGCCATGCAGGAGGTCATGGTGAGGATTAAATGAGGTATTCCAAGTCAAGTTCTTAGCATATAGCGATCCCTTAATAGTGTTGGTTGTTATCTATGCCAGGGGTCAGCAAACTGTGATCCGTAGACCAAATGTGGCCCACTGCCTGTCCTTGCCAATAAGGTTTCATTGCACCATAGCCATACCTATTTATTTATGTATGGTCTATGACTGCTTTTGTGTGACAGCAGCAGAGTTGAGTGGTTTTGATGAGACCATATGGCCCACAAAGTCTAAAATATTTACTCTGAACCTTTACAGAAAAAGTTTGCTGTGACTTAAGAGCATAATATAAACCAGTAACATCAACCTCGTTTATGCCCCCATGGAGCTTCCAGTCTAGTGGGGGGAGCACCTTAAATACCGCCCACATATTCCAGTAGAGAGGCACTATGGGGTCCTCGAGACAGCCTGGGATTGGTTTCTTTCCTCAAATCCTCCCCAAACCATACATTTGACCTTAAGTAACCTGCTTTTTCTCTCTGAGCCTGTTTCCTCATTTCTAAGGTAGAAGGTGGGGCTAGAGGATCTCCAAGGACTCCTTCAGCTCTAGAATTTTCTGATTCCATCCCTGCCATTCTATGGAGCTCTCAAAGCACAGATCTATCTATTCTATGGGAATTGGTCCAGGAGACCTTTTAAATGAGGGGTGATGAAATACCGGGCTTTCTCTTTTCCACGCTATAGTTGTTTTACAGCAAATCGATACAATTCTGTATCACGGCTACTCTTCCTTCTTCAGAGGTTCAGAGAAAGGTTTATAAATCCCTGTGTGGTGGGATGAATAATGACCCCCAAAGATATCCAAGTCTAAATTCCTGGAACTGGTGAATGTTACCTTATATGGCAAAAGAAACTTTGCAGATCTAATTAAATTAAGAATTTTGAAATTGTGAGATTATCCTGGACAACCTGAGTGTGCCCTAAATATAATTACAAGTGTCCTTATAAAAGGGAGGCAGAAGGCAGAGGGAGATTTTACTACAGAGAAGGCGATATGACAACCTCAGTGGAAAGAGATTTGAAGATGCTAAGCTGCTGGCTTTGAAGATGGAAGAGGCCATGGGCCAAGGAATGCAGCTCCAGAAGCTGGGAGAGGCAACTTAAGGGATTCTCCACTCTGTAACGCCTCTGGAGGGAGCATGGCCCCATTGATATTTAGATTTCAATCCAGTGAAACTGATTTTGGACTTCTGACCTCCAGAACTATACGAGGATAAATGTGTGTTATTTTAAGCTCCCAAGTTTGTTGTAATTTCTGTGACGGCAGCCATAGGAAACTGTTGCACCCTCCTTACATTGATAAGTGACCCATAGATTCCAAGGAGAATTAGCAATGGGTTTGTAAAATGTCTCATACCAGAGAGAAAATTAATAAAGAGATTTGTGTCAGTTAGCCATGTGGGAAGACTGGAATGGAATAGAGAGGGAGGGAAAAGTAGAGGCGTAGTTGAATGGGTTGAGAGAGAAAATATGGAAGGCTTGTGGTCTTCACTACCTCTTCATTTCCATTCATTGCTGTGGTAGGTGTAATTCTAAATTAGCCCCCGGTTCTCCACCCCTTGCTGTTACACCTTGGTGTAATCCCTTCCCCTTGAGCGCAGCTGGGACCTGTGATGGGCTTCTAACCAACAGAATATGGCAGAGGTATTGGGATGTCACTCACAGGATTACATTTCATTATATAAGAGAGACTCTCCTGCCAGCCTTGAAGAAGCAAACAGCCATGTTGTGGTTGCTCCATATGTATGGAGAGGGCCATGTGTCAGAGAACTGTGACCAGGTCTCTAGGATTTGAAGACAGCCTCTATAGCCAATAAGAAACCAGGGCCCTTAGTCATACAGCAACAAGAAAATGAATTCTGCTAACAACCAAAATGAGCTTGGAAGCAGATCCTTCTCCAGCCAACATTCAGGATGAGAACACAGCCTGCCTGACACGCTGATTGCAGCTTTGTGAGACCTGCAGAGAAGATCTAGTTAAGCTGTTCCCGAATGCCTGACACACAGAAACTGGGAGATAATAAATGTATGTCTTTTAGCTGCTGAGTTTGTGGTAGTTTCTTACCCACCAATAGAAAATGAATGTAATCACTGCCAATAAAATACGTTCTAGAAGTAGATGGAGTAGATGACCATCTAAAGAGTGTGGTTTTGGGCTAACTCAAGTCTTTTACTTTCACAAAGATTTTCCCCTCTGTGAGTACCCACAACACCCAACCTAGTGACTCTTTATAACTGAAGACGTCTAAGATCTATTTAAAATAAAAATGTTACCAAGAAGGTGCAGAATATGGAATGACTATTAGTTTTAAATTTAGATCAGTTCAAGTATTTAATAAATTCAATAGTCAGTAGTAAGGGGAATGGTACACAGGATTGGTAAGTTTTGATTGAGGCAAAATGGAGGACCAGGAGCGATCCAGCATAAGAATAGCATTTAAGATTTATGGAACATTAGCTATGTGTCAGATGTTATATTGAATACTTTACATATATCTTACTTAATCATCACTTCAACTCCGTGGGCTAGGTACTTTGACTATCCCCAGTTTACAAATAGATAGTGGCACAGAGAGTTTCTGTAACTTGGTCAAAGTCACACAGCTAATAGGTAGTGATTTCTAGGAGGGACCATGCATTGGGATTCTTGAATAGGCAGGGGATTGAAGAATGACTGTGGGTCTGCAAGAAATGAGATGGGGTCTTGAGGAAGGAGGAAGGTTCTCCAAAGAGGAATGGAATCCAAGGCAGCTCCCCATGAAGGCAAACTAAGAAGCTCCTTATGAAAAAGATGGTAAGAGGGTTTATTGGTAAGGAATGCCTGAAGGATTTGCTTGAGAATGACTCTGAGACCATGTCCAGGTTCAGTGGTGAAGAATGATCTGATTTATTAGTGATGTCTACCTTCGGCATAGGAGGGAGGGAGTGAAGACACATGTGCTATTGATTTGTCATCTTTAACTTAGGAATGCGAAAGAGCCTCTTCAAATCATTCTTGAGGGATAATGTAGAAACGTCCTCCCAGCCTAACACAAAAATTTGGACCACTCAATAGTTGCAGGTGAAGAGATTTCTGCTTCATTTATATAAGTTTGTGCAAATGAAACAACAAAAAATTGCATAAATTTAAATACATATATTTTAGCCCTGTTAACGAGAGTGAAATAGACAAAAATTGGAATATCTTCTTGGCTCTCAATGATTCCCTTTCATGGCTGTGCTCGAGCCTTGATCCCTCTGGAAAGGGACCCAACTACTGAATCCAGGGGTGAGTGATGTCATATCTCTCCTTCCCCTGGCCCCAGTGATTGGTCTGAAGGACGAGCACATGACAAGAGCTGGCCATTCAGAGTCATCCTTCTTTGGGTTTTTTTCAAACTGGAGCTGGAAGAGAGAAGACTCTTTTCTTCTTTGATAGTTGAGCTCTTAAGAGGTTATTCCAGAGCTGCCGGCCACCGAGTCTCCCACTGTGTACAGTAGGTTGGAATGAGACCACCTTGCAGGGACACCCAGACATGAGAGGAGAGTTGAGAGAGTATCATGTTGCTTTTAGAATCTCTCATTCTACTTATCACTGATTTTATCTGCTCTTTGATATAAAGCATATGGTTCTGTGATCCATATTGGTTTTTTCCCTGGCTTTAATGAGGTGTAATTGACATATAATAACCTTTACATATTTAAATTGTACTATTTGATGAATGGATATATATATATTTATATATATATGTATATCCATCAAGTCATCACCACAATCAAGATAACGAACATATCCAGCATGCCCCAAAGTTTCCTCAAGCCTCTTTGTAATCCTTCCATTTACCCCCAACCCCAGGCAACCACTGATTTGCTCTCTGGCACTATAGATTAGTTTATATTTTCTAGAATGTCATGTAAATGCAATCATACAGTACGTACTTTTCTTTTTGGCCTGGATTCTTTCACTCAGCATAATTATTTTAAGATTCCTTCATGTAGTTGCATGTGTCAATAGTTCATTCTTTTTTTCTTGCTGAGTAAGTATGCCATTGTTTATCCATTTACCTGTTGATGAACATTTGTTTTTTTCAGTTTTTGACTATTATGAATGATCACACTATGAATATTTGGGTTTGAGTCTTTGTGTGGATATATACTTTCATTTCTTTTGGGTAAATACGTAGAAGTGGAAAGACGAGGTCATGTGGTAAGTGTGTGCTTAACTTTTTAAGAGACTGCCAAATCACTCTCCTGCTTTCAACAGTGATGTATCTTTTATGAGGGTTCCAGTTGCTTCACATCCTCACCAACATTTGGTATGGTCAGTGTTTCCCTCCTCTGCTTTTGGCCTAAGTTAGTTCCAGTTGAGTTTCTGCCACTTGCGACCAAGGAATTATGATTAATATGGGGGGACATACTCTGTTCCAGAGAACTTTATCTATAGGACTTGTGAATTTGGATATTGAAAAATATTTACTGAGAACAAATAACACCCAGTAGAATCTATGTAAAAGCTTAAAACATGCACAGTATAACTTGATTGCATCCACTCAAGACTGGGCATGACTGAATGATATTGATCCCTCAGACTGGGAGAAATTCCAAACAACAAGTAGTAGTATTCATTGTCCTGGCCACATGACTTATTATTTCAGCCAGTATGTGGAACTCAGAGACTAAAAAGGGGTAATGGTTGATGTGGTTAATTTAAGCAATATGGTTTTTAAAAATCCCATAAGGAGTTAATAAGAATTTGATAATAGGCTTTTAACTGTTGCCAACATGCCTGTGATGGGGACAAGTGTTCTGACAATGGCAGAACATTTGAATCCAGTGATGTAAAAACACAAAAGTGGCAGCTTGCCAATGTTTACCTGGCTCCCTGCCAACTTGAGGGCCACCTCTGCCTGGAGAGTGGATGAAGGCACAGGAGCAGAGGGATTAGGAGTGATAACTCTTGACTCAGCTTCTTGCATCCTGACTCAGTCACATACTAGCCCTGTAACCTTGGGTAAATTATCACACTTGCTCTGTGTCTCAGTTTCCTCACCTATAAAATGGAGCTATAGAAAGTATCTACCTTATAGGACTGTTATGAAGATAAATTAAGTTAATCCATGTGAAGTGCTTAGAACACTGACACTCAGTACACACTCAATAGATGTTATTATTATCAATACTGTTCTGTTGATGATGGGTAGCTTTTTTTTTTTTGCCACATTCTTTGTGAAGCAAACTGATTTTTCCTGTTATTCTACCTAGATGTTCCAGGCACTCTGCTTTATAACAGTGATTTCATTTCTCCCCATAATTTATCAGCATTCCTGCTTTACGTGTGAGAAGCCTAGAGCTCAGCAAGATAAAGAAGCAGTAACTGGTGGAGCTGGCATTCCAACCAGAATGCGATACCCTAAAGTAGATGTTCATTCTATTATTTTAAGGTGCTCTCATGAGAAGAGATGATCAGCCCTAAGGTAATAGATTGGTGCCACTTTCAGGGAGGAAGAACATTCCTTTCTGCCCCAGCCAATTCTGGTCCCCCCAGGTGCAGAGCTCTGCTCTTAGGTATGGGAGAGAAAGTGCTCTTTCTGCTTTCCTTAAGGCCCCAGATCTGCATTCCTCATGCCTTAATCAGCTTTAGGCCTCCCCAATGTGCTCTGAAGGAACCTCACCAGGTAGAAGGCCTGGAGACATTCTCAGGGCTTTTGGCAAAGGAGGTCTTGGGTGCTTTTCCTTTCTGTCTCGGAAGCACATTTCCCACCGAGCATGGGGGTGGGTGACCCCACTGTGGGCGAAGCGGATTTTTCTGGGATGCTGCCCCTTATTCTTGCCCCAGCCATGTAGGGTTTTAGGAGATGAACTGGAGACAGAGTCTTCTCTCTGAGACAGCTGCTTCTGCAGTTTAATGGGCATGGTTAGCCTTCCTAATCAGGCACTTTGTGATTCAGGGAAAACCACAGAGGCACAGGGAGTCAAAGAGACATTTAGCCATTAACACTGGGAATGAGATCTTTGGGAAAATGGGGGAGAAAGGAAAAGAATAAGAAAATTGTTGAGGAGGGACAAAAATCCCAAATAAAACAAGAAGAAAAATTGTGCCTTGCTAAAAAGATCCGAAGTAAATGACACGTATTAGGAACAAGACAGCCATGAAGGTTAAACTTGATGAGAGAGACTGGGAGTGGAAAGGCGGCGAATACTGCTGTGTGTTTTTGGAGTAAGATGGATGATGGCTGTGAAGGCGGCCAAATGGGAAATATGATAAACTCTTAAGTGCAAGTGAGAGAGATTCAAATAACGAGAACCGCAGATAAGACAAACACAAGACATAAAACCCATTTTAGAGTAAGCCTGATGGGCCAAATGGAATGGACAGCCAATGAGGGCATGGTGGGGGGATGCAAAGCATGAAGGAGACAAATCCAAAGAGAAAGAGAATGTCTCGGCTGCTATGGTTGTCAAATGGCTTTGACAAGGGAGGCAAAGAGAGACAATGGGGTGCTGAGGCTGATGGACAAATCCCCCAGCCCCGAGTCACATAGCATTAGAGGGATTTGCTTTGTGGTCCGTGACCATTGCCGCTCTGGGATGCACACGAGGGCACATTCAGAACTGATGACGTTGGTTCTTTTTCTGTTTGGGATTAGCTCTGAGGTGGAAACCTCTAGAAAGCAGCTATAAACTCTCAAAGTCACGCTGTGTTTCCAAACTTACAGTGCCAAAACGGAGGGTTCTCTATTTTAACAATGAAGTCTATGGCATTTTTCCTCCAAGGGCTGCCTCTTTGGTTTTAAGTCATAGTTTTCCAGTTTTGTCCTAAACCCTGGCTGAATATAGGTTGGTGGAGAGAGATGCAAATCTTGGCAATCAGGAGGCTGGGTTAGACTCTTAGCTCCATCACTTACTGGCCTCAGTTTTCTCACATAGGATGGAGATGATCATGGGCTGGCTGTGGGGACCAACTGAGATAAACTAAGTTATCAGCATTGTGGCAAGACTGTGCTAGAGGCTGGAATATGGAACAAGACACAGCCCAGCTCCATGTGGTCTCTAGGCTGTGAAGTGAGGCAGGCATGCTACAAATGCCTTAATAAAGTATGAGGAATGCACCCGTGGAATCATACTCAAGGCCTGGAGGAGGGCTGTGCTTAACTCTCTCAGTGGGTGGTTGAGGCCATGGAGGAGCTTTGAACTTGTAACCCAGGGTTTACTAGTAGGAGAAGGATATTTCAGGCTCAGGGAACATTATAAGAAAAGGGATGGACATAGGGGGGTATATATCTTTTCAAATTAGTGTTTTCATGTTCTTGGGATAAATACCCAGAAGTGAAAGAGTTGGATCATATGGTACAGCATTATTCACAATAGCCAAGACTTGGAAGCAACCAAATGCCCATCAGTGGATGAATGGATAAAGAAGATGTGGTATATTTATACAATTGAATACTACACAGCCATAAAAAAGAAGAAATTCTGCCATTTGTGACAACATGGCTGGACCTTGAGGGTATTATGCTAAGTGAAATAAATCAGACAGGGAAGGACAAACACTGTATGATTTCACTCATATGTGGAAGATAAATGAACACATGGATAAGGAGAACAGATTAGTGGTTACTAGAGGGGAAGGGGGTGGCAGGAGGGAGAAAGGGGTAAAGTGTCACACATGTATGGTGAAGGATAAAAACTAGACTATTGGTGGTGAACACAATACAGTCTATACAGAAGCTGAAATATAATGATGTACACCTGAAATTACACAAAAATGCATGGAGTGGTGAAACACTATGGCAGAATTGGGAACCCGGACATAGTTTTGTTTCTAAAAGTGCTTTTCACAGGAAGTTAATAGGTGTAAAGACAAGAGAAAGCTCCAGGTTTAAATGAATTTTAGAAATTTAGGTTAAACAAACAAATGGATTTCTTTATTGGAGGACTTATAAAAGGCTTCTATCTGCCTATATATACAATGAATTCTCCAAGAGGGACATTTAGGACACAGTATCTTCTAAACTTACTGGAGCACAGAAACTTTTTTGGAAAGGATCTTGCAGATCTAATATTCTACCCCCCCCCCCCCAAATAACAAGAAGAAATAAATTATAAAAAAGGAACATTTTATAAAATGCTGACTTCAAGAGTGAGGAAGGCAGCCAAGATGGCTGTGGGTAGATTACTTGAAAAGCAATGTTGCAATAACAATAGAAATCTAAACCAAAAAGTGTCACCACCTTTGGAGAACATTAAGCATATGAAGTTGCCCCTATCCAGTTAAGACAGGTAAGCAGCCCTGGACTCTACCACCTCCTGTGTCAGATGTGGGAAGACACAAAACAGAAGTCACCAGCAAGTCTCCCTGGTTTTTGTTTTCAAAAACTCTAACTCATGGAGAATTTAGAGGTTTTGTGGAGGAGGTTCAAGGCAGGGTGAAGGAGATTCATAGGTATAGAGAAAGTGTCTTAGCCATACAAGGAGAGAGTGGAGCTCCTTCCACCCCCAGATTAGAGAATTCCTTGGATGTCAGTGGCAAGAAAACCAGCTCTACTTCTTTGCAATGCAACTGGTAGGCATCAAGACCCTAGACAAGGATGCCTGGCTCACATCTCAGTAGAGAGGAAGTGTTAGTTATCCAATGCTGCATAACAAATTGCTCCAAACATAGTGGCTTAAAAGAGCAAACGTTTAACATAACGTGCAAGTATAAGAGGAGAGCTCAGATCAGAGAAAAAGGGACGTCAGAGCAAATGTACACAGATTGAGTGAGACACAGTGTTACTGTGCTTTGTATTTTATGGGTCCAGTAAACATTTGTGAAAGAATGAAAGAATAAGTGAATGATTGGAGGCTTGTTGCATTGGTGTCAAAGCAGAACATGAATAAATAGCTTGGAAAGATTTTTAAAAACCAGCAAAACGTTTACTATGTCACAGTTTCTATAGGTCAGAAATCTGAGTGTATCTTAGCAGGATCCTTTGGCTTTGGTTCTCTGATAAGACTGCAATCAAGGGGTCAGCCAGGGCTGTGATCATCTCAGGGCTCAACTGGGGAATATGAGATCTTCTGAGTACACACATGTGGTTGTTGGTGGGACTGAGTTCCTTGTATGCTCCTAGACTGAGGGCCTCAGTTCTTTGTTGACTGTTGGCCAGAAGCCACCCACTGTTCCTTGCTAGATGGGCCTTTCTGTAGGGCAGCTCACAACATGGTAGCTGGCTTTATCAGAGTGCATGAGAAGAGCCAGAAAGAGTGCTAGCAAGACAGAAGTCAGTCTTTTGTAACTGAATCTTGGAAGTGGCATCCCATCACTTTTGCCAGATTTTATTTATTAGAGCAAGTCACTAGGTCCAGTCTGCACTCAAGGGGAAAGAATTATACAGGAGCATGAATAGTAGGAGGTGGGGTCTAGGGAGGTGGGGACTATTGGGGGCCATGTCAGAAGCAGCCTACCACAAAGGACTACAATCATTCTTACAAGAGCTCTATACAAGCCTGACTTAGAAGCAGCAGAGAACTGAAGTCAACCGAGGGTAAGATGATGGGGAAATCACTGGGAGTCTGTGTGGATAGTTGACCAATCATAGAGGAGGTCTACCCTCTATCCTGACACTACATCAGGTTCTAGAATCATGATACAGGGACAAGGGAGTTATGGAGAAAGTTCTAAGAATGTCTGGGCTGGAGGGGAGGCATATTTACAATTTTAATAGATACTGGCAAATTGCCATCCAAAAAGGATGTGCCAATTTTCATATACAGAATTCACAATCCTTCTGTATTTTCTTTCTTTTTACTGGAAACATGTTATGCAGCTAACTCCTGAGTACAGTGGAGTAGAAGTGATAGGAGTAAAGTGTTCATGTTCAGTCCAAGTCAATGAAAGATGAATCGGAGACATTATTGAACAGTAAAGGAAGAGTTCTGAGATTAGATTAAGTGAAGCTCAAGGAGGGAGAGAGGCTTGTCAAACAGTAAATGAAAGTCAGGTTGGGAAATGTTGACGAAGAGAAAGGAACAAAATTGACTAGAGGAAGGAGTTTGAGTCCAGTATAGAGAAAAATTCCAACTCAGAAACCCAAGCTCATCCAAACGTTAGCCTAACCTGACTGTGGGATCGTTCATTCATTTATTCATTCACCAGTGACTATTTGGTTCACTTGCTATGTGATGGGTGTTGTGTAAGACACTGAGGATCTAACAATGGACTAGACTACTGGTCAGAAAGCTACAGCCAGTGGGCCAAATTCGGCCGGTTGCATGATCTTGTAAATAGGTTTTATTAGAACACAGTCACACTCATTAACTGATGAATCATCTATAACTGTTTTTGTACTACAACAGTAGACTTGAGCCATTGTGACAGAGACTATATGGCCTACAAAGCCTAAAATATTTATTATTTGGTTCTATGTAGAAAAAGTTTGCCAATCCCTAGGCTGGAAAATCAGAGTCCCTACTCTCATGGAGCTTACTGTCTATCAGGAAGGATAGACATTAATCAAATCACTTCCTAAAAGTAGAATCACAGACTATGAATAGTGTTCTAGAAAATTACATGATGCTGTGATAGACCATAGCATGGGGCACTTTTGATAGGGTGGTCAGGGGCTATTTCCTGAGGACATGGATTTTTTAGGGACTTGATGGATAAGAAGGAGCCTGCCTGCAAAGAACTGGGGAAGAGATTTCCAAACAGAGGGAACAGAATGTGTCAAGAATCCTTGTTGGGAAAGAGCCTGTCCCTCCAGGGAACAAAGAGGGGACCAGCATGGCTGGAACAGGGAGAGTGAGATAAGATTGAATTGGGATCAGATCTTCAAGGCCCTCCAGGCCGTGGTCAGAGACCTGGACTTTTGTTTAAAGTACAATGTGAAGATGCTGAAGATTTTTATGAATCTCAAAGACCACTTGGTCTTATTTAATTAGCTGATTTGAAGAGAGCTGAGACAGGAGAAATGTTCAGTACCCAGACCCTCTCTCTTCTCTGCCCTGATGTGACAGTTCAGGACATGTGGGCAGAAATAAAATGGTTTATAGGCTGGTTGGTGAGGCACATCAGGTTAGCCACAGAGAAGAGAAACTCATGGAAGCTGCCAGAGAAGTGGATCTGTGCAGCCTGGCTCTGGTGGCAATTTTGACAAGCATATCTTTGAGTGGAGAAGTCACACTGCTTGGGTCATGCAGCCCATGGAAAGGTCAGAACCACAGGACTGTCCCGGGAAATATTCATCATAGGACTTTTGCAGTGAAGAAAGAGGCTGACGATCTTTAAAACCACTAAGGCTATAATTTTTATCACCTATAAATGAACTGAGAGTCACAGACAACCCACGTTCTCCACAAAAAACCCTCTTCCTCCAACTCCTGCTATCATTTCCAGTGCAGTGACCTTTCACAGGTGCTGAAGATGGCCCTCTTTTGGATTTGCAGTTATTGATGAAATTGTTCAGGCTTGGAAAGAAACAGCTAAACCAAACAACTCCACCCGCCTCTCCTTACCATTGAGCAAGGAATCCATTCACCTTTTCCAGATTTTACCTTGTCTTTATGTCTTTTTAATCTCCAAGAAGAAACGTAACAATATAGTCCTGAGTTTGAAAACTCTAACCGACACTTTCCCTCCATAGACGGCTGTGTAATCGAATAAGCTTTCAAAGTGTCTCCTAGTTTTATTAAAAAGCTAGTATTAAAACCACTTAAAATGATGCCATTTCTTTTAAATCACCCCAATGAGCAATGAGAAAACCAAGGGGCAAGCTGCTTAGGACAAAGTATTATTAGTGGATAATGTACTTGTTACTGATATCTTCAGGGTATGTGATTATAAAAATGAAGCTGTGTATGCCCAAATGCAAACATTTTTTTCCATGGGTTATCATGTTTGGTAAAAAATATATAATAACATGTAAGCAAATGTTGTGGAAAAATTCCTTACAGTTATTTTATAATCAAGAATGATATAAATTAACAGTTAAGGACTTATAAGACAACATCATTATCATTAGAGAAAGCAAAGACAAATAAAATGGCCAAACCGCTAGTGGACATTTTTTCTTTCATCTGTGGGTTAAAGATTTGGTGTCATTCCTGAGGAGATGAAAAGGAAGAGGTGGGATTACCAGGGCGTAGAAATTCAGAGAGGAAGGGCTGCAGGGTTGGTGTTGGGCCTGTTGAAAGAAGCTGGAGACTGGAGCTGGAATGCTGCTGGAATGATCCTGATGGCAGAAGGAAAACAGAAAGAAACTCTCTTATCCCTTCCTCATCTACTATCTCCTATTTGCAGAACCTAACAGGAAGCCAGCTAGCAAGGGAGTCCGTGAAATTTGGTTTGCAGAGTCCCACTTAGTATCACATACAGAGTATAAAAGGGTGGACTTAGAGCTGAGAGGCAGTAGGTAAATAATTGGCACAATAATAGCCTTTTGTGTGAATAAAGCATCTTAGATCAGTAGGAGTCCCTTTGGACTGGACTAGCCTCTGGATTCTTTCGACTTGGCCCCATTAAATTCTGATAGCTTCCTTTCTTTCTGGCATAAAATATTCCAGGCTCATCGTGTACATTTCATGCCCTGGATTTCAAGTCAGCTATTTCTGCAAAAAACCTAGGTTCCTTTGAGCAGGGAACGGTATTTAGAGACCAAAATCTAGGCATTGTGGGTGTTCATCTAAAAACCCTCATTTTAAGTAGGCATTTGGCTACAATCCATATTGCCTAAGTTTATAATTGTAACCTACCACCAGTTCAGGAGTTTTGATGAGGAGGGCTATCTTCGTTTTTGCTGTCAATCTTTTGTGGAAAGAGATGGTTCCAGGCTATTTTAAATTTCTCTCATCACTGTGCTTGTTTTCACTGGTTTCATGCTTGGTCTTCAAGCTTCTGTTTTTAAGCCCTAAGGCATATTTCAGGTTGACAATATAATTTATGTTATTATTCTGTAAGAAGGTAAATGAGGAGCGACACTAAAATCAATCAAACAGACAAAAAATAAGTTTTGGTACCTTTGTGTTATCAGGAGCTCACTATTGTGGGAAATGGGTGAAAGTTGAGGAAATAAGATACTAAGCAAAATTGTGGCAGGAATCTGAATTGTGAAAAAGCTGTGGATTTTCTATATAATTAAATGGTGGAAAAACTGGTGCCTATAGTGGAAACCTCATTAAAAATCTAGGTGTGCAGAGATCCTCAGAATCACTGAGGGAAATCCCTGCTCAAGCTCATCAACTCCTTTGGATCACCAACAGCCATGTTGAGACCCAGTGACATTATCATAATCTTTGCCCCTCCCCGGTAGACCCTACTCACTTTAATCTATCTTCAGAATATACTCTAATTATTCAATTACTTCCCTGTACATAAAAGTTACATGCTTTATAATTTCAAGTGTGACAAACTCCATGAGATTGGTCAACCTGGAAAAATGACATTTTGATAGTTGTGCTTAGGTATGCCTATGACAAAACCTTTTCAGAGTTCAAAAATTTGAAAACATGCTTCCTAAATCTTTGAGTAAAGTGAATGCTTCAAGAAGATGTGTGATATTTATTTGTGGCTTTAATAAGCCCCCGAACCTCACTAAGAACTCTATTTTGAGACATACCTGAGAATAGAAATTCTGAATACTGCCCCCTGCTACTGGCTTGGTTCTAATCAGAAGGGAATACTCCCAATAAGCTGGATGGAGAAATGAAGTATCATATTTATTACTAAGGCCTGTCAAATCCCAAAGTAAGGGGTTCCTTGGTAAAACCAGACCGGAAAACACAGCTTGGATCGGATGTCTTCCGTTACCTTCCGTGTCGAGCTCTTGAACCATCCACTGATAGCGTTGGGCGGCAAAACAGCTCCTGAAGAATCTTACTCAGTCAGCTCAATGGAGGATCGCTGTCTGCTTCAGTATCTTGAAGTCTTCACGGGACAGGGCCAGAGAGGACCCTGGGGCCTGATCTGGAGGCTCTGAGTGCTGGGAAGCAAAGAGGAATCTTGGCTTTCTTACCTCAGAGATTTATGGACGCCATTGAATAAGAGAGTGGGTGGAGCCCTTTCCTTGCTTTTGAGGTAAACTGAAGGCAAATCCTCAGGAATCTCACCAATCAGATTAGTTACTCTCACCCTGTAGGGAGGAGCAAAGAAAAGGTGGAGTTAGGGGTTGAAGCTCTCTCTTTGGGGGCCTACCCAAGAGAGTGGACGTTTTGGTAGACGCTCCTTCTGGAAATCTGAGAACAGGAGAATAAGGAATCTTCTCCTTTGAGAAGCAGGGGTCCAAATTCAAATGGCTTCAGGGGCCGGGAAGGTGTTATAAATAAGTGAATAGTGCCAGGTAGGAAGTGAGGGAGCTGGAGACACATACCCTGTCCAAAACCCATAGGGCTCGTTCAGGTCCAGCTGATGTTGGCATAGGAGAATATGGATTCGGTGTTGCCAGACCTTATGATGTTTCAAGAGAAGCTAGACGTTAGGTATTTTATATCATATTTTGCAATTTAGAAATTTTGGCAAGTAATTCAACTTAAAAAAAATGCCACGCAGGCCAAACAAAACATATCTATATGCTGGACTTGGCCCAGGAGTCACCAGTCTGTGACATCTGATTTGCAGCAGCATCAATTGAGACAACGAAGCATCATTTTTTTTCACCCCTAGTTAGGCTGGTGAAATAAGCCAGACTGTCAAGGATTAGAATAAGAAAAAGGAAAATCCTGAACATATTGTGTATTGGTGTTTGATTTCTCTAGACTCTCTTCCATCTCCCTGCCCTATCTCTGACTCAAGACGAACAGTCTTGTCTTTTTTCTCTTGCTCTGCTACTTCCCTTGGCAGCTTCTTCATCTTTAAGTCGTGTGATCCTGGCACTACAGCATCAACACACTGACTCTGGCTGAAGTTTGCTGTCAGTTTGATTAGCAAATGGAGGAACCAGGAGCTGCTGTCTTCTACAGATGAGACATGGAGCCCCATTTTCAGACCAAAAGGCCAAGCCTTCATCCTGTGTGGGTGCAAATGTCACTCTGCATTCTGCAAGGGCTAGAGTCAAGTGCATGGTACAGCTTTGGACAGAGTCCATCTTTAGCGCATCAGTGCCTCTGTGCAGCTGGTGATGTGGCCTTGAAATGTTAAGTGTGATTAGAGGGCTTCTCCTGCAGTCCACCTGACAGTTTGCATCTGGCTCAGATGCTTTCTGGGCAAAGAAACTTCAGACGTTTATTCATCATTCAACAACATTTATTGAGTTGTAGCCGGGGACTATTGATGCCTTGGGAATTCAGCATTAAACAAGATAAACTTGGTCCCTGCCTTCATGAAGCTTACATTTATTTATTTTTATTATTTTATTTTATTTTTTTTTTTGATGAAGATTGGCCCTGAGCTAACGTCTGTTGCCAATCTTCCTCTTTTTCTTTTTTCTCCCCAAAGCCCCAGTACATAGTTGTATATCCTAGTTATGGGTCCTTCTAGTTATTCTATGTGGGATGCCACCTCAGCATGGCTTGATGAGCAGTGAGTAGGTCTGCACCTAGGATCCCAACTGGCGAACCCCAGGCTGCTGAAGTGGAACGCGCGAACTTAACTGCTACACCACCGGATCAGCCCCATGAAGCTTACATTTTAGTCAGGGGAGATAGGTAAGCAAACACACAAATAAAAGATGATTCAGGGGCCAGCCCCATGGCATAGTTGCTGAGTTTGGTGCACTTCACTTCGGCAGCCTGGGTTCGAGGGTTCAGATCCAGGGCACAGACCCACACCACTTGTCAGCCATGCTGTGGCAGTGACCCACATATAAAAAATAGAGGAAGATTGGTACAGATGTTAGCTCAGGGCAAATTTTCCTCACACACACACGAAAAAGATGATTCAGCTGGTGATGATGCCATGAAGAAACTAAAGCAAGGTCAAGTAGTAGTGACTGAGGATGAGGTCTCCTTTGATTGGTGTGGCTGAGGGGTCCTCTCTTGGAAGATGACATTTGAGCTGATACCCGAATTATGTATACTTTCTAAGTGTCCATGTATGTTTTTTTTTACTAGACCCTTAGCCCTAGAGATAAAAGAAACAAGATTATTAAAGTTGAATATGATTAAGAAATGGCATACACTAAAGTATTAACAATGATTATCTCCTAGTGGTGGGATTCACGTATTCATTTAACTTGAGAAGCATTTACTGACTACTTAATATGACCCTGTACTGTACTAAGTGCTGGGAATGCAGTTGTGAACAAAACAGATGATATTATCCGATTAAAATGCAAAGAGTTTTATGAAGGAAACAACATGCTGTGATAAATTATAAAAAAGGGAAGCACCCAATTTATAATGGTGGGTCAGGTTAACTTAAACTGAGACTGAGAAATAAGAAGGATTCAGTCATGTGGAGCGTATTAAGGATGGGGACTGAGAGGAGTATTCCAGGTAATGAGAGCAGCATGTGCAAAGGTCCAGGGGATGGACAGAATTGGTTATATTTGGGGAACTGAAAGAAAATTTGTTAGGATGGAGCAATGGGGTCAAGAGATAAGACTGGAGAGATTTAGAGGAACCAGATCAGGCAAACCCTGGAGTCAAGGAGTGGAGTTTGGATTTTATGTGAAGAGCAATGAGACACCATTGAGGGGTCTTAAGATGGAAAGAGATATGATTTGATATACACGTTTAAAAAGATCACTCTTGGTGGTTGGGTGGAGAATGGGTTGTTAGGGGCAGAGTAGAAACAGGGAGACCTGTTAGGAAGTTGTTGCATTCATTCTGGTGAGCGATAATGGTGGCTTGGACTAGAAAATCAGAACAGATGTTTACCGTCCTGTAGGTTGATCATTGCATATCTCCAGGAGGTACCATTCACCTATACAGCAATGTAAACAACACTCCCTGGAGTCAAGCAGTGGAGTGGCCGCAAGTCTGGGGCAGTAGTAGCAGTAGAGAAATAGAGAGAAGCAGTTGGATTTAGGATGTGCTAATAGATTAGATTGGGGGGAAAGGAATGGGGGTAGAGGACACTGAAGATTGACTCCTAGGTTTCTGAGTTGAATAACTTCAGGGATGTTGGTGGAATTTTCTTACATGGGGAAAAACTGGATCTGAAACAATTTGGGGAAGAAAAAGCAAGAGATTTGTCTTAAATTTGTTAAGTGTAAGAGGTTGGGAGACATCCAAGGGAAGATGTCAGGTGGATAGTTGGATATATAAGTCTGGAATTCAGAGTGGAAGTCTAGGCCAGATGCAAAATGTTGGAATCATCAGGATGAAGGCGGTATTTAAAGCCGTGAGTGAAGAGAGGGAAAAGATGAGGTCGTGAGCCTGTGACTTGAGGAACTTGATAGATGGGGTAAGAAGACGAGGAAGAATTGGCTAAGAAGATGGTGGAGGAGCCTCCGTGAACTAGGAGGAAGTCAGTAGAGTGCAGCATCAGAGAAGGAACATGGATGGTTTCTGCCCTGAGTTGTTTTTAATTAAAATAATAAATACAAACGTGCATTTTTGTCTCTGGTGATGCAATTGCATGCACATTATTTCTGACCTGATTTCTCTCCACAAGGTGACCAGTTGCCCCTGTGAGTGGTGGTGGGTGTTAGTGAGATGTGATTCAGGGGTGCATGGGACCTAACACCCTAAGTTTACTCTCAAGTAAAATCAGTACAGCTGAAGTCTGCCTATTGCAGGGCAGTGGTTCTCACTGGGACAACTGCATCTCCTGGGGGTATATTTGGCAGTGTCTGGAGACATTTTTATTTGTTACAATTGGGTTGTGATGGTGGTGGGGTTGCTACTGGAACTGAGTGGGTGGAAGCCAGGGACGCTGATAAACATCCTACAATCCCCAGGACAGCCTCTCACAGCAAATAATTGTCCAGCCCAAGATGTCAATAGTGCTGAGATTGAGAAATCCCATTGTATTGAGTGCAGTTAAGTTACTTGTTGAGATTTCATTGTTCCTTCCTGAAAGACCTCTTTGAGGGAAAAAGGAAACCTGCCGAGCCAAAGGTTTAGCTGTCTCCATTTCCTAGGAGCATCTATGCCCATACACAGGGAGTTGATTGAAAAATTTCTTGGTTGTTGTTTCACACATAGGCATCCCCAGGCTGTCAGAGATGTAATTCATAGAATAATTTCTGTGGCTTAGATATGCAGAGTTTTTTTTGTTTTTGTTTTTGTTTTTGTTTTTCTGGAGAAAGAGAGAGATGAAATCTTTGTTTTGGGAGAGAATTATAGAGATGAAAGCAAAGATGTTGCATTTTATTTCAGTTATTCACTTATATAAAAAAGGGCTTGGTGCCTGAAAGAAAATAAAATGACCAGGTTAATCTTGGTCTCACAAATGGATTCAAGGCAATGTGGTATTTCCATATGGCCCAAGATTTTTCCTTAATGGTAAGTGTGTCTATGGGTGGAGGTTGAAGGGCAATTGGAGAAGAGAGAGAATTATGTAGAATTGAGAATTTTAGATCCTTAAGGAACTTTAGAAGTCATCTTATCTGACCTCTTTATAACCAAATACTTTAAACTTTAAGGGAATCACAATTAGCCTCATACTCTCCTGCCCTAACTTTGGAAGAGTACAAAAGATTGCATGAAAAACTTGAGCAGTGACATAAAATAGGCCTGAACTTTCCAGGTCTTGAGGAGATCAGCTAATAGGTGTTTACTATGGAGGGAAGAGGAGGAGGAAGAAAGTGCGACATAAGAAAGACTCTAGTACAGGTTATGTTAGCATCTAGATTCACTTAGGAATTAAGGTAAGGGTACTCTGGGGAATTTTGGTCATCACTGCAAACTTAATCCTTTAACAATGCTGGCACATAGCAGGCATTCAGTAAGTATCTGTTAAATGAATGACCCAAGGAAATTGGTGCAAAAGCAAACTTGATTGATTTGTGAGGGTGGGGAAGGGTAGTATGCTCAGTGAGGAAGGTGATACTACTTTTCCTATTCTTTGCCTAACAAGATGATTCAGAGAGATAGATAGTTAAGAGGGATAGTAATAAAAAATATCAGATAAGATATTCAGTTTCATGGAACAAAATACATAAATTCAGTGGCTTAAATAAGGAAAAGGCATATTCATGCAATGAAAAGTTTGGAGATTTGTACGAAGTCTAGAGCTGGAGGGGGGACGCAGAGATGCTATCAGGGACCTGGGCTCCTTCTGTTTTTGTTCTTTATCAAGAATTCTTTAGATATATCTTTGTCAAAATGGACACAAGATAGCTGTTCTATGTCCAGGCATTGTGTCCTCCTTCCAGCCAGGAAGAAAAGGAAGGGCAAGAGTTGTTGAGTCTATTCCATATTTATCAGGAAAACAATAGCTTTTCCAGAAGCCCCACCCAGTAGACTTTTACTTATATCTCATTGGCCAGAACAGGGTCACATGCTCATTCCTAACTGCGAGGGAGTCTGGGAAAGATGTTTGTCAGCCACCTTGGACAAAATATGGGTTCTGTTAGTAAAGAAGAGGCTCTGTTAGTAAAGAGGACCATGGCACACATCCCTGATTCCACAACTGAAGGGAGAAAGGCCCTTGTTAGGGAAATGACTAGTTGGTCCTTTCTAGTGAATTCGAGTCATTGTGGAAGCCTCATTCCAGTCATATGATTTGGCTTAAATTAGGATGCAGAACAGCATGGAGCTTTAGTAAAACAACATCTGTTAATCAGCACCTGCAAACTGGGCTTTGGTCTCTGCTAAAGCTCACATGGTGGGAGCCAGTAAGTCTTCAGGAGTCTGGGAGATATTAGTGCCAAGTGAGACAAAATCAATACAGCTGTGGCTGCTTTTTGTCACTGTGAGCCTGGTACTTACTGCAGACATCTCATTTGGCCAAAGGAAAATAAACCTGAGCATCATGCTGAGCCCAATGAAGCAATCCCAAACATGACTGACTTTTTCTAAGTTCTAGAATGCAGCCGGCGAAGTGAGAGAAATAGTTTGCACACACTAAGCACTCAGTAAATGGTAAGCGTGGTTATTATTATTTAATGGGTAATATTGGCCAAAAGGGAAATCTGATGCACTGTAGGATGGAATTATATTGAGGTAACTAATAAAGATATAAAATATGCGTAATTAGGAGGTTGGCTGAAATATAATAGTTTTGTGTGCAAGTGGAGAGAGTGAAAGGAAAGAACTGAGGTTGGAGAGGATTTAGGATTCTTTTTCTAAGTGTGAAGGGAAGCCGTTGGGGCGAGGAGAGGAGGATACTGAGCAGGGGAGTGACGTGATCATATTTATGTTTTGGAAAGATCACTCTGTATTACTGAGAGTGGATGGTAGGGTGTAAGGGTGAAAGCAGGGGGATGGAAGCTATGTCAGTAGCGCAGGTGAAAAATGGTGGTGGCTTGGACCACAGTGCTTGTAGTGGAAGGAGTGAAGAGTGGTCAGATTTAGGACATATATTTTGGAGGTAGAACAGACAGGACCAACTGATGTGTTTTATGTAGGACTCAAGAGAACGAGAGGAGGGAAAGATTACTTTTTTTTGGAATGATGGAGTTGCCATTTACTGAGAGGGAGGCATCTGCAGGAGGAACAGATTTGAAGGTAAGTGGTGGGATCGATAGTTTTTGGCCATGTTAAATATGAAATGCCTATTAGACACCCAAGTAGAGACTTAACTAGGTAATTGGAAATTTGAGTCTGAAGTTCAGGATTGATGTTAGGGCTGAAAAACCACATTTTAAAGTCCTTATTGTGTAGATGGGATTTAAATCCACAGTGCTGGATGGGCTCATTGAGAGAATAAGTGTAAACAGAGATGAGAAGAGATTCAAGGATTAGATCTTGGGATAGTGAGAAGGAGCAGCCAGTGAGCAATGGGGATATGAGATGTGGTATCTAGGAATCAAAGTGGAGAAAAAGCCCAACAAGGAGAGGATGCTCAACTGTGTCAAATGACCCTGAAGGTTTGAGAGCAACGAGAACGAGAGTTAATCATGCTGTTGGCCTTGTGAAGTCACTGGGGACATTAACAAGAGCAGTTCTATTGATGTGCAGGGGGTGACAGCCTGCCTAAAGAATAGAGTTCCAGTGACTTCTCCAAGGTTCTGTGGGAAGACTCATGACATGATTTGTTTGCTGTGTAAAGGAGTTTGAACTTCATCATGAGGGCAACAGGGTTTTAGCAAGAAGAGTGACATAGTCAGGTTTGCATTATAGAAAGATAACCCTGGCTGTAGTATGGTAGAAGGGAGGTCAACATGAAGACCGTTGTTGGATTATGGCTCTGGATTAGCCAGAGCCAGGCTAATGGCAGTGGAAATGGAGAGAATAACTTGATTTGAAAGAAATTAAGGAGATAGAACCCATAGAACTTGAGGATGGGTTGGAGGTGGGAGGTGGGAGAGAAGGAGGTGGGTTCAAATCCTGGCTCTGCCACTTCGTAGCTCTGTGACCTTGAGCAAGTCACTTAGTGTCTCTGTGCCTCAGTTTTCTCATCTGTAAAATGAAGCTAATAACAGTATCTATTTCATAAGACTGTTCTAGGATTAAATGAGATAATGCATGACAGGGTCTGACATATGACAACTATTGAGAACCATAAACAGAACCTTTGAACATTTTAGATATGTTTAACTCTTTGCTAAGCATCCTCTTCCTGAGGACTGATACCCCCTTCTTCAGCAACAAGAGGTGACTCATCCCCTTTGAGGAAGGCAGCAATGACCATTTGTAAGAATCCACAGCTCAGGCGGCTCTCATTTTGGCCAGGAAGTTGACATGATTCATATTTAATACTAGGTGTCATATAAGCTCTACATTATTATTTTATATCATTAGTAAGACTCAAATATCAAGAGTCACTTTGGCCAAAAGGATTCACTCAAAAAAGGTGGATATGATTGGTTGTCCCTGTGATTGACATGCAGTGACACTTAGGTTTAATGGGACAAAAATTTTATATGCAGGTTGATTTGCACATATCATGCCTTCAATTTGCCCACACAAATTGGGCAGTTAGTTACACAATTACCCAATTAGTGGGTGTCATTTCCTAATTGCGGGGGCAAACCTGATAATTGAGCCCTCAAATGGCTAAGCACTCACAATTTGCTTCCTTTTAGGAAAGGTGGCACTTTTGAGTTTCACAGTAGAATTAAAAGCATCTGACAGCTAAAGATTTCTTTCCTAGCTGGATGATGGTGTCATTTCTGCAGGGACTGGGCATGGCAGTTAAGACATTTAAGGAGATATTAGATCTAGAGTTTCTACATGGAGATTGCTGAACTTTTACTGGACATCATGTCGGAATTCCTTGTTCTGGGATGCACCAGTAGAACATCAAGGAATTTTGTCTGTAGATGCTGATGTCTCTGCCCACTTTGAGAATCACCTTTGCCTGGGTGAGGGTAATAACACCATCCCTCCAGCTTATGCTTCTCCATTAATTGGGATGCTCTTGCCTCAAAGGCAGAGGTGTTCTCATTATCCATCCGGCATGCCATTGTGTGCCAGTCCACTGTTCCTGGCATTCAGATAGACCTAGGGGGTTTTCTATTTCTGTCCAGCATAAAAGGTGCTCCTTGGTGGACCAGGATGTAATATTGAACTTGGAAGTTTGAATCTGTCCCAGATCTCAGTTGGGTGGAAAATCATTGGAAATTCTTGTGGAGCTGCTTGATGAAAGATCCAATCTTTCTTCCTTCCTTTGTCCCTCCCTCCCTCCCTCTTTCCTGGCCTCCCTCCCTCCCTTCTTTCCTTCCTGTTTGTTACAAGAAACCCAATAAAATTGAGCATAAGACTTAACAGATACTAAACAAAGGAAGATACACAAATGGCCAAGAAGCCTAGGAAAAAATCCTGAGTATCATTAACCATCAGGTAAATGCAAATGAAAATCACAGTGAGATACCACTATACCCTCTAGAATGATCAACAACCCCAAAGGTTGGTGAGAATGTGGGGCAACTGGCATTCTCTTACCTTGCTTGTGTGAGTGTACTAAGGTATATCCACTTTAAAAAATGGTTTGGCAGTTTCTCAAAAAGTTAAACATATACCTAGCTTATGACCTGGCAATTCCATTTCTAGGTTTTATCTGAGAGAATGAAAACATATGTCAACAAAAAGACATGTACAAGAATGTTCATAGAAACTTTATTCATGATAGGCCCAAACTGGGACCAACCTCAGTGTCCATCAACGGGTGAATAGATAAACAAAATAAGGTATATCCATCCAATGAAATACTACTCAGCCACAAAAAGAGATGAACAGCTGCTCCATGCAACAACACAAAAATACTGAATGATTCTATTTCTCTGAAGTTCTAAAAGAGGGAAAACTAGCCAAATGTAAAAAATCAGAACAGTAGTTGCTTCTAGAGGAAGGGATGCGATTGAAAGTGAGGGAGCACAAGGAAGTTTTACAAGGGTGTAAGTAAATATCACAAGGGGTGATAGTAAATATTCTATATCTTGCTAGAGGTGTGGGTTACATGGGTGTAGGCATTTGTTAAAACTGATTAAAATGTTAAGATCTTTGCATTTCATTGTATGCAAATTATACCTCAGTAAAAACAAACACACACAAAAGGGAGTTTTATTTTATGGTTTTTTTGGTGAGGAAGACTAGCCCTGAGCTAACATCCATGCCCATCTTCCTCTACTTTATATGGGACGCCGCCACGGCATGGCTGACAAGCAGTGCGTTGGCAGGCACCTGGGATCTGAACCCGCGAACCCCAGGCTGCCAAAGCACGAACTAAACTGTTGCGCCACCGGGCCAGCCTCAAAAGGGAGTTTTATTGAGCCTATAGAAATGATACATATGAATTGTTTAAAAACCAAACACTATCAAGAGATGAGATAAAAAATATTTCTATGCATGATCATACACGGAAAGAGGTCTTGTCTCAGACAGATCTGGGTTCAAATTTTGGTTCTACACCTGTAAGCTGTATGTCCTTGGGTATTGTATTTAACTTCTCAGAATCTCAGTCTTTGTATCTAAAATGAGGATAGTAATACTGACCTTACAGGGTTTGGGGGAGGGATTAAATGAGAGAATGTAAAGTGCTTGGAATATAGTATGGTTTATCCATTTCTTAGCATTTATTTAATGCTAAATATGTGTCAGGCACTGGTGAGAAAATGGTGAGCAAAACCTAGACACAGTTCTGCCTTCATTTAGAGTCTTGGTGGGGAGATGGGAATTAATCAAATAATCACACAAATAAAAATAAAATTATTTTTGTGATAAGTGCTAATTAGGAAAACCTAGTGCTATGAAAGCTTATAATGATGGGATCTGACTTTATCTGGATAGTCAGGGAAGAGTTCCCTGAAGAAGTAATGTTGAGCTGAGATCATAATATAGGTGAAGGATCATGCAGTTCAGTTGGGATTTTGAAGGCACTAATGAAGATGGCAGAAGATGAGGTGAAGGGGACATGGTTAGCTATATGCATAATATGTTAGAAATCTTGAAGCAGCATCCTGAGAACAGGAGGGTAAAGAAGATGGTGATTTGAAAAGTGTGAAAAGCATACAGGTTTGTCCTGAATTACCATGACCAAACCAGGATAATTATCCTGACTTCCAGTTTTCACCTCCTTTCTTCCAAAGTGCTTTGATTTGTGTACTAATTAAGGTAATATTAGCTGCTGTAACTGATAGTCCCTGAAACCTCAGAGACTTCACTCACTAGCTATTTATTTCTTGCTCATGAAAAGACCTTTGTGAATGGAGAGTATTCCATGAAGTCACTCAGGGACCCAGGCTCCTTCCATCTTGTAGCTCTGCCCTTTTCTTGGGCTTCAGAATTCTCTCTTCTGTTGGCTGGTGGGGGAAAAGAGGTGGAGAAGGCACACCTGCTTCTTACCCACTTTGTATTGGAGGAAGTGCATATCACTTCTACTCACATTCAATTGGTGAGAACAAGTCACATGACCCCACCTAGATGCAAGGGATGCTGGGATATGTAGTCTTTGTATGGGCAGATGCTTCTCAGCAATAATTCTGCACTCTGCAAGAGAAGAACTGATCTTTGGTGGTCAGCTAGCATTTATGTCACAATTCACATCTTTCAGGGAGCATGACCTTCTCTGCCCCATTTCCTATCCAATTGGAGCTCACTGCATTTTGCTTTATTCAGAGCCTTGCATACCCAGAAGATGTTTTGCCACCTGAAACAGAAGTGCTGAGTTCTCCGGCCAGACAGGCTCACCGTGGGAACTCCGAGGTTCATAAATCATAATGCAGAGGCAGTTTATCATTTGAAAAATGAGGAAGAAAGGCTGCCAGAGCCCAGCTCATAAAACAGATGTTCTTTTGGTGGAGAAGAGCAAAGGGAAGCAAGGCTACAGAAATTGAAAACCCGGGAAACTAGCCATCCTATTTTAAATAAAGAAAGCATATCATCCCTAAAGAAATCCACTTTCATTCTCCTACTACACCTGCCCCTCTAGGAAAAAAAGTCATTTTTTCTTGTTTAATTATGTTCCACTTTAAACTGGGACAGTAGCTCTTTTCCCTGTGTTTCCAAGCCCAGAAAGTATGGGTGTTAATTTTTCCCAGTGCATGACAAATACAGTGATACTCCACTAACGACCACAGGTATGATATGTTTTGTGACATATGCTGCTCTGCCATCCTTATCGTTAAATCCCACTCAGGATAAATAAACCTCGTTGGAGCTGTAGCCGTTTGTTCTTGTTAGGGAGCCGCCAGGATGGCATGAAATATTAAATGACAAGGGTTAGTTCTGTTCTCAGCTAAGAGTTCCTGTCTAATTTCCCATAAGATTGCACAATAGGTCAGTGTGTCAGGCTTGAAATAATAGCCTGTGCTGGCCGTCCACAGGAAGGTTTTGTACCACTGCTGTGTTGATGATTCTGGATTTTGCAATGGGAAAACAAAGATGATTCCTGCTGCCACCAGGACGAAACGGGGGGCATGGTTGTTTCCAGGCTATGCAGAGATGGCTTTGAGAATTTGCTTCTAGTGACTGGTGCTTCATCATTTTCTGCTGGCTCCCTTGCGACTAGTGGGGATTTCTGGGGATCCATACTCTGGACATTGGTCTTTCATGCTTACTTCTTGCTGTTTCTTATCCATAGATCGTTTGTGTCAAGTGAAAGGGTTGTTGCTTTAAATTACATTGATGCTTTGTTAATATATTAAATGATCATACTCAAAGTATATTCACTTATTACAGTGCATTATGCAATGCATTAGTAACGAATGGCAGCGCTGTACTTAAAGATCTGCCTACAAATCAGTTGAACATGGAGAAAAAGAGTCATTGTTTATTTATGAGGTCTGGGAAAGAAATTATAGAGAGCAAAGCTTACAGACCCTCCTATTCTAAAAACATTATGAAACATTGATTATATGTTTGCCATTAAGTTTATGCTCCTGTTGCCTTTATGTTCCTCATATATTATTAATCTTTCTTAAGAATTAAGCTTCTGAAATCTGCTTTAGATATAAGAGTGGAAATCTTTGGAGCTAGGCAGTAAAGTTTGCTTGGGCAGAAATTGGGTGTTCTTTCCCTTGCTGTGTTGAAGGCAGACAGGAAGAGTCTTCAAAATGAGTTGTCCTCATGGGAGTGTTTTACCACTATCCAGGGTCCACTAAAGGTCTGCTTTCCAGAGAATGCAAATTAATAGACATGCATTGGGTGTGTAGGCTTAGAGCCAATGATGGGACCAAGGTGCTGTTAGAACACAAAAGATAAAAGGCACTACAACCAGGCGTTCTGGAAATTCTTCCCCACACCATAGTAGTCCCTTTTCATAAGACTTCTGGAGTGAAATACTCACATAAAACTATAGCAAACAGGAAACAAGGCACCATTTCATCGTTTGGCTAAGAGTCTACTAAGAACTATTATTTTAAAATTTGCTGGTAAAGTGGGCTGAAGTATGCGGCCTTATGTAAGAATCTGTTGGGACCTCTATTAACTTCTAAATACAAAAATCTCACTATTGCAATCAGAGGAAGTGATGAGCATGTCCTAGGATGTGTATGAGAAGAAAAGAAAAGGGCTCAAGATGACGTGACTTGCTGCTCTGTAGGATCTGGCTGCTTGGATGGACCAGGCAGAGGAAGAGTGACCCTGCCTGCTAGTGACCACAACCCAGTCATTGTCCTGGAACCTGGACTATTATAAGATTAATAGTCCCTTCTCTTGAGGATGAGTAGGGGGGACTGAATAAAGAGCTATTCCAAAACTTCTGTTCTTGCTATACCTCTCTCTGCTGGGTTGAGATGATGAACATATAGAGGTAAATAATCAGTCCCCACTTTTTTTTTCTTGCTGAGGAAGATTCACCCTGAGCTAACATCTGTGCCAATCTCCCTCTATTTTGTATGTGGGTCACTGCCACAGCATGGCTGATAAAGGTGTAGGTCTGCACCCGGGAACTGAACCCAGGTTACTGAAGTGGGGGGTGCCAAACTTAACCACTACACCACCAGGCTGGCCCCAGTCCCCACTTTTAAAATGCTCAGTCTTTCACTAGAGGTGAACTTGTAAACAAATAAGTTACAACACTCTACAACAAAATGATAATAATACCAACAACTTATTGAGGCTTATGATGCATTTGGCACTATGCTAAGTACTTTATAAGTTTATACAAGTTATAGAGGCAGGACAGAAAGGGGGATGATTAGTTTTGGTGGGACAGTTTTTCTGGAGGAGGTGACATTTATACTGCAGTGCAAGAAGGAATAGAAGTTCGCCAGGTGGAAGGGAGGTGAACAACATTCCAGACAGGAGAAACTGTGTGTGTGTGTGGAAGACATAGGCCCAAAACACCCGTTGTATTGGAGGGAACTGTATGTGTCTGGGGAGTTCTAGAACAGATAGGACTAGAGCTCTGTCCTTGAGAGAGACATTTCTCCTGGTGAGAAATGAATTTGAAAATAGAGGCAGAATGAAATTGTCCTTTTTATGCTAGGACAGGAAACTTGGATTTTATCCTATAGATGGTAATCAGCTATTTAAGGGATATATAAATAAAGGAGAGAAAGGATTGAACTGGGTCTTTGTAAAGATCATTTTGGCCACAGTTGGGAAGATGGTTTGGAGGACATAAGACATGAGATGGGACAAGAGTGAACCAGACAAGAGTCAACAAGGGTCTGAATTAAGTTGAAGTGATAATTTAGAGTGGAGAATGATTTGAAAAATATGTGAGAAGTAGAATGGAAGACATGGTGGCTAATTGGTTGTGAGGACTGAGAGAGACGAAAGAGTCACGGATGGCTTCATGTTTTACTTATTAGGTGGCAGCCTTAGTGCAAAGGACTGGAGTCAAAAGTAGACTGCACACCTAGAGCCAGTTTCTACTAGAGTTCTTTGGTTGAAATCAAGACCAATCCTTTTTCTGAAAATTTTTTCATTGTGGTAAAATACATATAACATAAAATTTATTTATTTATTTTTAAAGTACTTTTTTTTTCTGGGAAAGATTTGCCCTAAACTAACATCTGTTGCCAATCTTCCTCTTTTTTTTCTCTCCGCCCCAGTACATAGTTGTATATTCTACTTGTAAGTCCTTCTAGTTCTTCTATGTGAGCCCACCACAGCATGGCTACTGACAGATGAGTGGTGTGGTTCTGTGCCCAGGAAACAAACCTGGGCTGCCGAAGTGGAGCACGCCGACTTTAACTGCTAGGCCATCAGGGCTGACTCAACATTTATTATGTTAACCGTTTTAAGTGTACAGTTCAGTGGTATTAAGGATGTTCATATTGTTGTGCAACCATCACCACCATCCTTTTCTGTAGCTCTTTTCATCTTGTAAAACTGAAACTCTGTACCCATTAAACAATAACTCTGCATTTCTCCCTCCTCCCAGCCCCTGGCAACCACCATTCTACTTTCTGTCTTTATGAATTTGACTATGCTAAGTACCTCATATAAGTGGAATCATATATTATTTGTCTTTTTGTAACTGGCTTATTTCACCTAGCATAATGTCCTCAAGGTCCATCCACGTTGTAGCATGTGTCAGAATTTCTTCCCTTTTTAAGGCTGAATAATATTCCATTGCATGGATATAACACATTTTGCTTATCCATTCATTCGTCAGTGGACACTTGGGTTTCTTCCACGTTTTAGCTATTGTGACTAATGCTGCTATGAACATGGGTGTACAAACATCTCTTTGAAATTCTGCTTTCAATTCTTTTGGGCATGAGCTCAGAGGTGGAATTACTGGATCATATAGGAATTCTATTTTTAATTTTTGGGGAACCATCAGACTGTTTTTCACGGTACCCCCAACAGTGCACAAGGGTTCCAATTTCTCCACATCCTCTCCTACGCTTGTTATTTCCTATTTTTTTGATAGTAGTCATCTTAATGGGTGTGAGGTAAGGACAATTTTATGTGCCTGCATTTCACCCTATGCTACCATGAGGCCCTCCATTCAGGGTCTCTGGAAGTTGTGTATGGGAGTTGTCTTTATTCCCATCCTCAATTCTCCTGTGCCACCATGTTGGATCTCATTTTTTTTTTTTTTCTTACAAAAGGTTAGACTTTTGCTCATTTATCCTGCGGTGAACATTACTGATAACACTTACTAGTTCACATCCCAGGGAGAACTGCATGTTTACAGGGACCAAAGTCTGGAGTTTGGAACCTTGGTTCAAATTCTGGTTCAGCTGTTTACTAGCTAAGTAACTTTGAGCAAATCAGATCACCTTAACCTCCTCATATGCAAAATGGGGATTAAAAATACCCATTGCTGAGTTGTTTTGAGAATTAGAGGAATATCTGGCATGCAGTAAAAGTTCAATTAATATTCATTTTTATTCTACTTGAGCAAATAACATTCTTAGCAGTGGGCCTTCAGAAAAGGAGATGGGTGAAGATTGCTGTGGTTTTAAGATCTGACCACTGGCTCTGAGATTTTATATTCTGTGGTGGTCAGTACTCTGCTCATATGATGGTGTCTTAGTTCAGGTTGCTGTAACAAAAATACCATAGACTGAGTGGCTTAAACAACAAACATTTATTTCTCATAGTTCTGGAGGCTGGAAGTCCAAGATCAAGGTGTCAGCAGATCCGGTGTGAGGTGAGGGCCCACTTCCTGATTTGTAGACAACCTTCTCACTGTGTCCTCATAAGGGGGAGAGAACTCTGGGCTCTTCATGTCCTTATAAAGTCACAAATCTCATTATGGGGCCTCCACCCCCATGACCTCATCTAAACCCCTAATTACCTCCCAAAGGCCTCACCTCCAAATACCGTCCCGTTGGAGATGAAGCTTCAACATATGAATTTTGGGGAGATATAAACATTCGGTCCATAGCAGATGGCTTCTTTGCCCTGTACTTTGTCTTCTCTTTCACTGAGCCTTCTACTAAGAACAAGTGCAAATTCTGATCTTGTAAGCCATGAGCACATTTGACACGTGCTTTTACTTCACCTTTTAGACAAGAGCTTTCATACAGGATAGTTCTTAGTCAATTGCAAGATGGAAAGATTAGTCTGCAGCCCAAAAGGCCATGAAAAGAGCAGAATCACCCTGCCTCAGGTGGCCAGAAGCACTTAGAAAAAGAGAAAAATCAGCGTTGTGTTAACCTGAGGTGCTCCGAGTGATTATCCTTGTGAAACACTTGCAAGGTACGTAACGAAATGAGTGTTGCAGATACTGTCAAATTTCCCAGGAAGAGGAGAGGGAAAGTCTTTCTAGCACAGATATTTTCATGTAAGGGGAGATGATATAGGTTCCCTTTGTGATTTTTTTTCTGACCTCATATAGGGCAGTGCTCAGAATACAAATCAGGAAATCTGGACAATTCCTATTTTTTCTGTAAGAACAGGGGAAGATGTTACAGTGATCTGCCATAAATGGTCTGAAAATTGAATGATGAACCACAAAGATGTTATAAGCATTATCTTCCTTTGGCTGTCCAGTGGATTCTGAGAAGCTTCACTTTTGAACGTGACATGATAAGTCCATGAGATGGCTCCCTTTAGTTCTGTTCTCTGACAATAACACTTATTATAATCCTAACTCACCCCAGGAATTAAAGTTATCTTTTATTTTTAGTAGTGAGGGGAAGGTCGTGGTTTGTTCTTTAGTAGGTTTGCTATTTATTTCTATATAATAGAAACCCCCGTTGGTTCCTGCAGTCACCCAAGGGATTTCAATCTTTCCAAGCTTACTTGGGCTTTGGAGTCAGACAAACTGGGTTCATATCTCAGCTCTATCACTTATTGACCATGTAACCTTTGTCTATAAACTTATCTGAGCCACAGTTTTCCTAACTATAAAATGGGAATAATATCTAGGTCATAAAGATTACATGGGATAACGTAAATTGCTTGGTACAGTACATAACACATAGTACACACTCAATAGATGTTGACTATTACAAATTTGACTCTGACATCAGACCCTTTAAAAAGGAAAATAGATGTATATGTTGAATGTAGGGGTTAAAGAAGACATAGTCAAAGAAGGATACAGTGGCACCTACTTTCCATTCCCATTTCGGTCTTCACCCTTGGTCACAGGTCAGGATACTGCGACAGTCTGAGTATTCTTCCTTGAGATGGATAAGAACCATATTGGTCCATAGCTTTGACTACTACAAGGCTCCCATCTTCAAGTGTCTTCCCAGAAAGTGAGAACCAAAGCATGAAGAATCAACTTGGATCTCAATGGATTATCTGAACGAGTAAGAGGTGCATCCCTGTGGTTCCATCCAAGACTATGGCTCAATCAAAAGCATCCCTCCCAGGCTCCTCCTATCAGAATCCATTGTTCTCACCAGCCCATGTCCCCCAAAGCCATTACTGAAGAACTAGAGGTTATTTTGTATAAGCTTGATCATTCCTAAGACCACTCCTTATAAGCTCAATGTCCAATCTTTTTATTGGCTCAATTGTTTTTTCTTGTTTAGGGACAAAGTTCATTAGCATCTGGAACTAAAACTACACAGACAGTGGCTAGTGTAGTGTTGTTACTTTTCCTGTATTGCCATAGGGCTTGTAATTAATAACAAAACTTGACTTTTGCTCTTCTTTCTTCATCTTCCATGGGACAATAATTACAAACAGAACTTTAAGAAATTCTTTCTTTAGCAGCTGTTCACACAAAGCTAGAGCACTATTTAGATGAATCTTAACTTGTTTTTCTTTTAAAGGCTCTTCACCTTCCCCTCCTACTGTCATGGCTGAATTGTGGGACTCTGGTGTGGTAGGTGGACTTTGAAAATGAATGAGAATAAAGCTGCATTTGTTAATTTTAAATTTGATTTTAACTCTCTATGAAACTATCATAACTATTTAAATAGCATTTGAAGTCATGAAAATTCAACCCAACAAATATTTATTGAGAACTATTATGTGTAAGAATCAATGGAATACACAATTGAGTATTGAGAGATGAGCGAGACAGAGTCCCTGACCTCAAGTATATTAAGATGTATTGAGAGGAAAGGTGTAATTAAGAAAGAGACCCAAGTCTAGGGTTTAAAGCAATGAACCCCCAAGCAGATTTGGGCACTCTTTGACTCTAGTACACAGTGGAATTCTAAGAAAGCTTGTAAACTTGCTCAGAGTTCCTGGTGGAGGCATGTTTGCTTTTGTGAAGAGCTACAGACTTTTCCCTCAGTATTTTATTAAGATATAATTTACATAGAATGAAATGCACAGATCTTAAATGTATAACTTGGTTAATTTTTACACATATACATATCTATACAAGCACCATATAGATATAATCTATATCTTCAGATCAAGATATAGTATATTTCCCTTGCTCCAGAAAGTTCCTTTGTGCCCCTTTCCTATCAATTTCCCTCCCCAGAGGTAATCCCTATTCTGACTTCTATCACTATAGATTAGTTTAGACTGTTCTTGAACTTTATATAAATGGAATGTTACAGTTCATACTTTTTTGTGTAGGACTTCTTTTTTTCACTCAGCATAATGTTTTTGAAATTCATCCATTTTGTTCCCTGTGTCAGTAGCTGGTTCCTTTTTGCTACTGTGTAGTATTCCATTTGCTTGTCCAGTTACCTTTTCTTTTTTAATTTTAAAAGTTGACAGCTTTATTTGAAATATAATTGACATATAATAAACTGTATATGTTTAAAGTATAAAATTTGATATTTTTTTTCTTTATTGAGGTAACATTGGTTTATAACATTATATGAATTTCAGGTGTACATCATTATAGTTTGATTTCTGTGTAGATTACATCATGTTCACCACCCAAAGACTTAGTACAATCCATCACTGCACACATGTGCCTAATCACCCCTTTCATCCTCCTCCCTACCCCCTTCCCCTCTGGTAACCACCAATCCAATCTCTGTCTCTATCTGTTTGTTTGTTGTTGTTTTTATCTTCTGTTTACAAGTGAGATCATATAGTATTTGACTTTCTCCCTCTGACATATTTTGCTTAGCATAATACCCTCAAAGTACATCCATGTTGTCACAAATGGCAAGACTTCATCTTTTTTATGGCTGAGTAGTATTCCACTGTGTATATATATGACATCTTCTTTATCCATTTGTCCGTTGATGGACACCTAGGTTGCTTCCAAGTCTTGGCTATTGTGAATAATGCTGCAATGAACACAGGGGTACATGTATCTTTACGCATTTGTGTTTTCATGTTCTTTGGATAAATACCCAGCAGTGGGATAGCTGGATTGTATGGTAGTTCTATTCTTAATTTTTTCAAGACTCTCCATACTGTTTTCCATAGTGGCTGCACCAGTGCCCAGTTACCTTTTGATGGACATTTAAATTGTTTGCAGTTTTTGTCTATTATGAATTTAGCTACTACAAATATTGTTTACAGCTCTTGTGTGGACATCTGCACTCATTTCTCTTGAGTAGGGTGTGCAATTGCTGGGTTGCAGGGTATGCATGCATGTAGCTTTAGCAAATTGTATTCCAAAGTGGTTGTTCTGTTTTATCCCATCACCACCAACAGTAGATGAGAATCTCAGCTGCTCTTCCTTGGACTTTCTAATGTTCTTGGAAGCCAGAGAGACCCTGGTTTAGATTCAGGATCTGCCACTTAGTAGCTTTATAATCTTGAGACTAAATTTCTACCTCAGTTTTCTTGTCTATAAAATGGGGATAATAACTACCTTTTGCTGGGTTTGTGAAGATTGTAGTATTTGTGAAGACTGGAGACTCTGCGTATGAAACTGCTATAGTAAATACTCCAATATGTGGTAATTGCTATTATTATTATTATTATCTACATAGTCTCACCTTATCCACCTACTTAAGGCAATGTTTTCCAAGATGTTCAATATGGTGGTACTTGACATTTATGTTACTTTAAGTAGTACATACACACAGCATTATAAAATGCTGAATCACTTAGTGAAAATTTATTTCTATTCCAATTTACTTTAATCCCAGTTACATCAAATGAAGAGTCTCAGTGTGGTGTTCGTCTGATTTAACGCCTCTCCAACACTTGCTTATCTTCCTTTTTAATAAAGAAAGGACAGGACACACACTCTTAGTCTTTAGCAGGCAACAGTATCTACAAAAAGAATTCAATGTTTTGTCTTCATTGTTTTTAATTTTTACTCTTAGTAGAATTGACAGCAAGTGCAAACTGACAGTACTTATGGTAGTGATTTAATATTTTAATAAATTATTTAAATCTAAACATTGAGTTGCCTGAAAAAAATATTAAGAAAATAATATTACAGGAGGAACCCAGATGTGGCTGCAAGTGCTGTCCTGGGCAGCCCAACAGCACAGGTAGCTGGGAATAGTTGGAACAGGAGATGCTCTGTGCTGAGTTGATCCTCTCCTGTGGGTCCCACATTCAACTTCATACTAATGTCCTCAATACACAGAGACACAGGCATATGAGTGTGCAGGGACATGCATTCTTCATCCTTGGGGTTCAAGTCACACAAAGAACACAATAGGTCTGTGTTACTGGAGGTGGAGTTTTGTTGAACTAGATTGGGGCTAGCCAAGCAAGGCCAGAGTGGGGGCAACTTCAGCCTTCAGAAGAAAGAGTAAAGGGACGTTTGAATAAACTTCCATGTTGTACATTGCATTCACCAAGAGATGTTAGAGACACTGTAATAGAGTTTTAGAGTCAAGTAGAGTTGGGTTCAAATTGTGGTTTTGCAAATTACTAGCTATGTGACATTGGGAAAAAATACCTCTCATGGCCTCAGTTTCCTTATTTGTAAAATAGGGATTCTAATACCTACCTGTCTGAGTTGTGGGGATTAAATGAGGGAACATGTGTGAACAGGCTTAATGAATGGTTTCTATAGTTTTGGAGATCTGGGGCAGAAGTTCAAAGTAGGATAACATCTTCATTTGCCTTCTCTCTACCGGGAATCAAGTGTGACAACCTGTCTTGGCTAATTAGGCTCTGCTGCCATGAAAACTTCTTATGTGCCCAATGTTACCAATATTCTCCCCTGAAATCTATCACCAAAACTTGTGGGTGCTGTGGGGCTGGCCCAGTGGTGTAGTGGTTAAGTTTGTGTGCTCCGCTTTGGTGGCCCAGGGTTTGTGGTTTTGGATCCCGGGCACGGACCTATCCACCACTCATTAAGCCATGCTGTGGTGGTGTCCCATATATAAAATAGAGGAAGATCGGCACAGCTGTTAGCTCAAGGCCAATCTTCCTCACCAAAAACAAACAAACAAAAATAAAACAAAACAAATTTGTGGGTGCTGTGTCCCATCCCCTCAGGCCTCTGCTTTCCTACTAGAGAGAGTTATGAATTAATCCTTGTGAATAGAATAGCATATCAGAGTCCAGAATCTGATCTAGATGTTTCTGTTTGAGCTCTGATAAGTATTTGGTACTTAGATCTATCACAACTCCCATCTCATTGTGCATAGAAGTCAGCTAAACTAGGTGGTCAGCTTCTTGAAGATGGGGACCGTGTCTTGTTCATCTCTGAATGTGGAGCACCCAGCACAATGTAGGTGCTCCATAAACACCAGTCGAGTGATGCCCTGTGCTTTATTTATTTTCCTAGTAGAATAAGGTCCTGGAAGGCAGGACTGTGTCTGCCTGTTAAAGTGTTGAATCTCTAGTGCTTGATGGGCTCTCAATGGCTACAAGTAAGACACGGAGGAAGAGATGGTTTCACCTTCCAGTGTTTGAGAACAGGGCATGAGCAGGTAGCCAGGTCCACACAAAGGAGGTACCAGTCACTGGCCAGATCTCTTAGCAGCTTGTCTGATCTGCTCCCTTTGTTGGCAAACACTCTGCAACAGGTCCCTCTTGAGCGCTCCTGCCTGAACTGATCACCTTCTTTGTGATAAACAGGAAGGAAAATCATTACGGCACAAGCGCTGTGTCGTTCCGCGTGCCTCTGCCCGTGATGGATGTTCTCCGTTTATGGAGTCGTCAGTGGAAACCTAGAGGAAATGATTGCTATCCGGGCTTGACCTGGAGCAGGTTCATCACTAAACAACCCCCGTAATTGCCACTGCTCAGCATTCATCTTTTTCTCGCAGGGCTGAGAAAGAACAGAGTTTTGACTTCAAGGCAGAGAAAGCTGCCACCTAACTGCTCTTTTTGTCATCTGTGCATTGTTGTGAAAAGGTAGACAAGAGGGATCATTGTTAAATGGACAGGCACTTGTAGCTACAGGAACTTTGAAACACTCTTGTTGGGAGCATTTGGCATGACCCAGCAAGGCAGGTAATATATGTATTCAACCCCCCAGCAATTGGAGTCCAAAGTACTTACCTTGGAGAGTTGTGTGCATTTGTGCATCGGGATACACGTGTAGGAAAGGTCAGAACAGCATTGCTTGTAATAGCCCAAACTAGGAATGGATTAAAATCCATTAACGTAATGGTATGTTTTTACAAAGTGGTATATATATATATATACACATTGGAATATTACACAAAAATGAAAGTGAATGAGCCACAGCATGAATTACATACATAATGTTGAGTAAAGAAACAATACACAAGAAAGAATCCATAGTATGATCCCTTCATATAAAATGAAAAACAGGCAAAAGTGAATATACTGTTTAGGTATGCATACAAAGGCAGACAAGCATATAAAGACAAGCAAGTAAATGACGACCGTGAAAGTTGATAGTGGTTCCTTCTGGGGGGAGGGCGAGGCATTGTGATAGGAGACGGACCCAGGGGTGGCTTTTGAGATGTTGTCCTGATTGTATTTCTTCACCCGGGTGGTTGTTACAAGGGTATTCACTTCACAAGTATTTGCTAGACTATGCCTTTGTGCAATTTTCTGCATATGTGTTATATTTTACAATAAAATGCATTTTAAAAATTCAGCTTCCTGGGCTGACCTGGTGGCTTAGCGGTTGAGTTTGCACCTTCCCCTTTGGCGGCCTGGGGTTCACCAGTTGGGATGCTGGGCATGGACGTACTCACCACTCATCAAGCCATGCTGAGGCGGCTTCCCACGTAGAAGAACTAGAAGGACCTATAATTAGGATATACAACTATGTCCTGGGGCTTTGGAGAGAAAAAAAGAAAAAGAGGAAGATTGGCAACAGATGTTAGCTCAGGGCCAATCTTCCTAAAAAAAAAAAAAAATTCAGCTTCTTATAGACAACCCATAGATATTGGGCTCTAATTTATCCTGGTGTTTAGGCCAGTGCTTCTCATACTTGCAAGATCTTAAAAATGACCTAGGGCTTTTGCTAAATGTGCAGATTCTTAGGTCCCTGGCGATTCTGATTTTTGTCGGTGTGGGACTGATGTGATTGTTTGGGTAGAGGAATTTTTGAAAAATTGGTTTAGAGCAATTTTATTTTTGTATTAGAATCACCCGGGGAGCTTAAAAGATGACTAATGTCTATATTCTACCCCAGAGCATCTGATTTAATGGGCCTGGGGTACAGCCTGGGCAATCCAGATTTTTAAAAGCTCTCCAGGTGATTCAAACATCCAGCCCAGTTGAGATTAAATTTAAACTGTCATGCATTCAGGTTACCTGAAGATCCTATTAAAATGCAAGTTCTGATTCAGTGGGTCTAGGATGGGCCTGAGAGTCTGCATTTTTCATAGGTTTCCAGGTGATGAGGATGCTGCTGGTGTGCAGACCACACTTGGAGTTAGCAAAAATTTAGAGCCTTTGGAGTCAGACTGGAGTTCGAGTCCCTGCTCTGACATTAAGTTGCTGTGTTACCCGGGGCAGGGACTGAACCGCCCTGAGCCTCAGTTTATTCATCTATAAAATGGGGGTGATAATAATAATCCCCAACTTCTGGGGTGGCTGTGAGGAACCAGGGAATCAAGCCAGGCAACACTCTAGCAGAGTGTCAGGCGGAGAGCAAGTGCTCAGTAAAGGCTGCTTTGCTGGTCCTAGTGTGGTCCCTGCTGCATTGAGGAGCTCCTGGAGGCTGTTGAGGGTGGGCATCGTGTCCTAGCATTTGCTCTGCTTCTTCATTGCCCTGCACCCTGAAGCCTGACAAAGAGTCCACCCAGAAGGCCAGAGAGAGGATCAGCATACCACAGGGTCCCATTCGTTTAGGAGAACTGTAGTGAAGGCTGCAGAGGAGGAGAAGGTTGGAGGGTGAGGTGGAGACTTTGACCAACCCTGCTGGGAACTGAAGAGAACAGAAGACAAGCCCTGAACCCTGAGGACAGAACCCCTTGATGGTGGACTTCTTTGGACCTGCCATTATTTTATATGTGTGTGTGTGTACACACATATATATGTGCACACATATACATACATATATATAGTAGGTGCTCAGCGAAGATTCATTGATCAGTGGGTGAATTATAGCTGGGGAGAAAGACAACAAATAGGCAGATATATATGTGTAAGTATATGTATGTGTGTGTGTATGTGTATATGTTTGCCTCTGTCTGTGTGTATACATATACATATGCATATACAAAAATATATAAATATTTACCCACTTGTTTTCTGTCTCCCCAGCTATGAATGAATATGTATACTTATGTTTATAATATATGTATATATAATACACAATATATTGTAATATATATGTGTATATATGAGTATACATACATATTTGCTTGTTTGTTGTCTGTCTCCCTAGCTACGAATGAATACACACACACGTGTATGTATATATGGGTGTTTGTGTGTATGTTTGCCTCTGTGTGTGTGTGATATATACCTATACATACACGTATTTGCTTCTTTGTTGTCAGTCTTCCCAGCTATGAATGAATATATGCACATATGACATATTTATAATATATGTATATCTAATATGTTGTCATATATATGTGTATACACACATATTTGCTTGTTTGTTGTCTGTCTCCCCAGCTATCATCCATCCATTAATTCAGCTAATCTTTGCCGAGCACCTGCTATGCACCGGGCCCTCCTCTAGGCCCTGGGGACACATCAGGGAACAAACAGACAAAGATCCCTGGCCCCGGGGAGCTGACATTGTAGTGGGGCCGGGGCAGGGGGCAGGCGGCAGACAGGAAACAAATAATGTCACATAGAAATCATATGGTCTGTGAGAAGGGGACACGTACTAAGAAAAAAACCAGAGCAGGGTACCGGGGATGGGGCGGGATGTGTGCAGGTTTAAATAGGGTGGTTGCGGAAGCCTCACTGAGAAGATGATGTCTCAGCAGAGACTTGAATGGATGAGGGAGGTGGGCAGGTATCTTGGGAAGGGGCACTTCTGGCAGATGGAAGCCAGGACAAGGCCCCCGAGGCAGGGGAATGCTTGGCATTGGGGCGGGGGGTGGCTACAGGAGAGAGAACGAGGGGGAGGGGAGCAGGAGATGAAGTCAGAGAGGTGATGAGAGGTTGGCTTTTCCTCCGGGTGAGTTGGAGCAACTGGTGGGTATGAGCAGACGTGTGACAGGGTCTAACTTATGTTTTTAACAGAATGGATCTGCTGTCTTGAGAAAAGACTATTGGGGGGCAGGGTAGAATCAGGGGGGCCGGTTAGGAAGATCCAGCAACCATTCCCACTGGGAAATGATGGTGGTTTGACAAGGATAGGAGCAGTGGAGGAGACTCAGGGCCGCTGTGTACAGTTGAGCAAGTGGGGCACTGCACATCAAGGGGACTCATTCCCATGGCTGTGATGGGAATGGCAGTGCTAGAGTTTTGCCATGAAGGCAAGGATTTTACTTTGCCCCATGTTCTATCCCTAGTGCTTAGACAGCGTCTAGCACAGAGTAGGTGCTCAATAAAAATGTGTTGCATAAATGAGATGTTTCCTTCCATCTCCTGCATCCTTGGAAACACAGCAGCTGCGGGTGAATCAATGAGGGCTGAAGTGTGTTTTGGCGGATTTTGTAAACACCTCCGTTTTACTTTGATGGCCACTTTGAGTGCCCTGGTATGAAAGCCCCCTCGCACTTCAAAACCCTCTCATTTGATGTCATCAGGTACAAACTAGCTTTTAATGGCATTATTTGCAGAGAAGAAGGAAAAAATAAACTTTCTTATACTTTGTCATCCTCCACCTCCCGAGCATCACGTCTGAGTCACCTCTCACTTGCCGATCTGTTCTGGCTGCAATTAAAGTTAAATCGCCTTTGGGACCAGAGCAGTCTCATCTTTATTTACAGCACCTGCAAATCAAGCAGTTCCTCCTAATCTTAACAGTTCCTTCAGTGGCAAACATCTCTTTTCCAAAGGAGCAGGTGCAGAAGTGATACAGAATGGTTACTGAACATTTTCCTCTGGGGATAGAATGGAGCTTGGGCCAGGAAAGGAGGCCAGTTTGTGCTGTGGCAGTAGATGCCCCATATGCTCTGGGTTGAAGTGTGGGTGCTGCCTTTTCTCGGCTGAATGGCCTTGAACAGGTCATGGAAACTTGCTGAACTGCAATCACCTTATCAACAAGATGAGAGGGGAGAACAATGTTAGTCAACCAATCAAAAGGGCTGTATGAATCCAAGAAATCACATTCGAGAAAGTTCTTATACTTTTAGTAGCAGTGAGAGGGAGTGAAGGGTGGGAAACCTAGAGTAAATCTATTATTTTAATTATCAGGTGCATTGCATGGTTCGTTTCAAACCCTTCTCATTATATATCAATTGCACTAAAATGCTTTTATTTCCATGTCTGTCTCCCTATGCCTTTTCTCTTTCTCTTTCATCAATTATAGTCATCAATTATTTATTAAACACCTACCGTGTGCTAGGCCCTGAGTCTCTAGCAAGGAACAAGACAGATGTGGTTTCTACCTGTCAGTAGCTTACAAGCGAATGGAAGAGGCCTGGAAGAAAAAGATCATGTACATAACCTTGTGATTACCCCTGTGCTACATTCTGGAAAGGGAAAATGTTGGGAGTTATGAGAGCAAATACAACTTCCAACATTTTCCTTTTCTAAAATGGGGAGACTAAATCAGACTGAAGGGTCAGGGAGGCCACCCTATAGAAGTGGTATTTATGCAGAGACATGAAGGATGGCTGGGAGTTAGCCAGATGGAAGGAGGGAATAGTCTTCCAGACAGATGGAAGAGCATGCGCAAAGATCTGGTGGTGGGATGAAAGAGGAGGATGGTGGTTGGAATAAAGCAAGTGAAAGGAGAGGTAAGTCATGAGGGTGGAGAGGTGGGCAGGGGAGAGACCAGGTAGACAGATTAATTTGTTGGAGCAGTGGTGCATTAACACAGCTCTTCACAAGGGAGGCTGATGCGATGTCTTGGTGTTGATGATACAGAATTGAACCAAACCAAAAGAAAACAGGCAAGCAAACAAAACAATGATAAATAACTCTGGTTTGGCTTCACCTGGATCATTTGCAACATTTTCTCTAAAAGTGCCGGCTGGTGTGTTTCTTCAATCAAGTCACCAACTTAGAACTTCTTGTATGTCCAAGCAGCTCCTTCTTAGAGGCTAGTAAATGGAATTATTCCTTGCCCTTCTGACTCCAGAGGGATGACTGGTGCAATAGGAGAAGTGAAAGACAGTTTCCATTTCAGTACTGTATTAAGCTCTTCATGTGGGTAAACAGAACTCCCAGACACAGAAACCGGTGCTGTAGCTCACCCATTTAATAAGATTCTTTGGATGACAGTCCTCTTTGGAAGTTCCTATCAATCACTCTGTGACATTGTTCTAATAAACAACACCCCCTGTTAGCTGGATTCCAGCAGACAGACAGATTTACCCCCCCAGGGGGCCAGTGGCCTCCCCATGTTACCATGAAAACCTCATTATCAAACCCAGGCAATCACATTTACATTTCTAATTGAAGAAGAAAGCTACAGTGATACAGAGAGGGAGAATTATTGGGTAATAACAAGGAAAACGTCCTGAGTTCCCCTCAGGGGTGTCAGTGTCAGCAACCACTACAGGCCACTGTGCCTGATGCCAATAAAAGAAGCTTAAAATGGGCACCGAAGAAAATCAGCAGACTCCGAGGTTCTCCAGATTGCCTCCCATGTGGAATTTTGAGATATTTCAATGCATTGGGACCTCCTTGAAGCGGAGCGTGGTAACAAACAGGACTCGTTTCTTGGGTGGGTTCTCAGAGGACCAATGTGGATATCTAACCTGAACTGGTTCCTCCATTATTCAAATGGCTGGTTTGGCTTAGGAAAATACCTCTGTTACGATTAGCTGATCCTACACCTTCCCTATGGCCATCATTTGACCTGTGACTCTATGGGAGGGTTGAATTGTTCACTTATATGTCATGAAGGATAACAGAAGATAACATGAAGGAACAACAGGTCCTCCCCTCCCCCATGGAAGGTACAACAAAAGGGAAAGCCACCCCCCTCTCCCAAAACAACTTGACAACAAACTCTGACTCTAGCTTTGAATGTAGGGGATGTACATGGTTTGACAAATGTTCCTTGCATTCAGTGACAGGCCTGATGCAGTCTTCAACGTGGAGGTGTTTGAAAAATACTAGTTGGTTGTCGTCGAGGGAGTATGGCCAAACAGGACCAATCTTACTGTCAGAATCAAGCTTTTATGTTTTGAGCAAGATAGGTTTTGATGCCCTTTTCCTTAACTATTTAAAAAGTTGTTCTTCAGAGGGATAGGGGTGAGCTGGAATTAACCCAGATGGGGCTTCTGGAGAGAAGAGAACACTTGAGTAGATGTGTGGCCTCCCAGCTCCATTTTAACTTGAGGGATCTCTTTTCATTCTTTTAAACCACTTTTAATTATGGAAAATTTCAAACATAAACAAAAATATCAAGACAGTATAACAAAAGCAAGTGACATCTGCAAAATGGTAGAATAGGAGTTTTCTATCACGTCCCCCAACAGACTATTGACCTTGACAATCAGCCCTGGACCAGAGTACCTGTGCGGGAATCTGGGAGTCCAGTGGAGAAGTTCCAGCACATTGTCAGAGCGAAAACCCAAGAACAGACGCAGTGAAGAGGATAAGAACAGTTTCACTTTATCCATGTAACCCTCTGCTCCTTGGTGGCTCAGCTCAGTGCGAAGAGAGACCCCTTCAGTCCACCATTTTGCCAAAGGGGGAAAGTGAGAGTATGTGAGTGAGCGCCCAGCTCCCCCAGCCACGTGAGATGTTGCCCTGAGGCCCACTTCTATCTCCCCCGTCCAGAACACTGAGGTGAGCTGTGTGACTAAGGGTCGGGGAGAGGCTGGGAGCAGAGCAACCAGGACTCTGACCTCATCAGAGGGATGCAGATGCTACTAACATCTTCACAAACTCCATCAGGAAGCCTGCTGGGGATGCCCCACCTGTGGACCCCCCAAAGTGGACCATGGGCACCCCCAGTGGTCCCCATAACCCATCCCCACCTCCCCTTGTGGCCAGGTCCCTGCATGTGCTCCCATGGATGGTGAGTGTGAGCCTTTGCAGACAGCTAGCAAGCATGTGCAGAAAGCCTGCCCAACTCTACAGTATTGGGAAGAAGCACATAAACTTGACCATTTCAGGGCACCACCCCAGGGAAAACATGTGGGAGGCTCTCAGCACTTGGCCTGGCTTTGTGAGATCAAGAGAGGCATACGACCTTAAGAATTCTCCTCTCTGTGATTTTGCTAATGCTTTCTGGTCCCGTAGCCCCCTTCTCCCCTTCTTGCTCTTCTGACTAGAAATCCAATCCGAAGTGGTATTTTCCCCCCTTTTTCTGCACTTCCCATGGCTGTTTCTGATTCTAGGGCTAAGAGGTGGGAGGAGAGAGAGAGTGTAAAAAATCAATGGAGCTGCTCTTCCCCTCTCTCAAGTTTTAGGTACGTGCACCCAGCCGCTGCTGCCCCCACCAGTGCAATCGTAGGATTGCTTGGGGGCTGGGGCAGAGGAGAATGGAAAAAGCATAAATATGGGAAATTACCCCCCTTCCCGTCTGTACCCTGTGCCTAATTCTGGGTTTTGGCATGCCTTTTGGTCCAGGCTGAGGACACTGGTGGAAAAAAAATTCCGGAAATTCACTGCTGGATGATCTTGCTTTGAGTTCTGGTTTTTTTCCCCAATCAGTCTGCTACAATTTCCTTTTCAGAGTCCTCAGATGCTGTCCCATGCATTCTTAGTAAGGTTTTTAGTTGCATTCCATGGGACAGACAAGGTGGGCTATGCTTCCTCCGTCTTACCCAGAACTGGAAACTGATGATTCATTTTTAAAAAAATCTATTCTATTTTTGGGGCTTAAGTTCTGTGTTTTAAAAAGTTTTGCTGAAGTACAATTTACATGCAGTCAAATACATATGTATTAAGTATACATTCTATGGATTTTGACAAATCCATATACCCATATAAACATCACCCCAGTGGAGATACAGACATTTCCATTACCTTGGAAAATTCCCTTCTATCCCTGCTGCTTAAAAAAAAGGTTGAAAACTTCCAGAATTGAAGATATTATTTGCTCTTGATTTTTGAAGAGTAAAATCTCCCGCCATTTCCCAATTCCTCAACTCCGCATGAGAGGCAAAGGGCCCAGTAGACCCCCAAATGAGGCAGCACCTAGGGTGATTCTGGACAGAGCACAGAGAAGGCGAGAAGCGAGAAGCAGTCCATTGGGGGAGGAAATGTGCTTCTCTTGGCTCGGCCAGGCAGGCCTCCCGGCAGAACCCTGCCGGCCAGTCATCCAGACTGCAGCTCCCCAGGAGCCTTGGCATTCTGTGGGCCTGCCAGCAAAACAAACGCAGTCAGAGACAGCAAGCATATTTCTTAAAGTCAACTCGATCTACCTCCTGGAGGGGAGGCTGCGTGTCATGTGCCAGCCACGTTAGAGTAGTCAATTTCCTGCTAGCAGTCGGTGGAGAATGCAACCCACGTGGGCTGTGAGGGCACCCTACCTGCAGACTTGACAAGGGAAAAGCGTGCTACCCCACCTAAAATGCACATAGCCTGAATCTTCCTTGAAAACAACCCCTCTTTTATTTACTTGCCCAGGACAAAGGTGAATTTAGAAGAACATGCTATTGGCTTAATTCAGTTTTACACGAGTGGAACTTCTCCAGGTGCAATCAGGTTGGGGACATGTGTGTGGGCTGGTAGATCTTTGAGATGCATAGCTGGTCTAATGTCTCTCGGCCAGTTTAGAAGCAAATCGTTGCCCTTGGAAACAGCTATCAGATTGAAAATAGTAAGTTATGAATATTCTCGATCCTCCTTCCTGTTTGAGTTCATGGAAACTCTTACTTGCCTTTAATGATGGTAGATAATTCATGGCTGCTAGGACTGTAGGGTGTTCATAAAACCCCATAACTACATCCTTAAGATTGGAAGGGATTGATGGTACACTTCATTATTAAACAATCTCAGTATTAACCAGTTACATACATATGGTCCAGAAGAATGTAAAAAACACATACCTTTTTCAGGTCAAGTTCTATTTCAAACCATAAGGAGGCCACTGACAACTGGCATTGGTGGGGGGTGCCTCCTCTTTGCTACGCAGCTTGTCACCCGCAGTGCCTTCTCTTTGTGGTTACTGTAGAACCTAAGTCCTCACTTTTAACTCTTTCATCTTCAGGATCTTACACCACCCCTCATCTCCCACTCCCCTCACGATCCAGTCTCTTCTGTTTAGTATTTAAAAATAGGATGTCGGTTGCTCAGCCACATCTGGTTCCATGAGAATAAGTGCAGGGATGGGAGTCTGGGTTAAAGACGGATGGTGACTTTGGCCCTTGTGGGTAGAACATCGACTTCACTGGACAGTTAAACTATCAAGGTGGCCCTCTTCCTGTGGCTCAGTGCTCGGCACTGTTACGTTAAAAGAATTTTCATCTTTTTTCCCCCCACCTTGAGTTATATTACCAAATGTGCCCTGCCCCATTTGTTAAAATATCTTTGGAATATCCAGGCCCCGGGAATGGGGATAAGGAAAGAAAAACCCTACCCATGCAAGCTATGTTAATATTAGCCAAAAATGGGAAGTCAACTTTTTGGCAAGTGTATCCCTTTTAAAATAACAAAAGCGTAAGAACGTTTAAATGCAATAGTTTCTTCAACAACTTAGTCTTTTAAAATATTTGGATTTGGGTCTCCTCCCTCATTCTGCCACGTTAGGATCTCTGGGGGCAAGGCCCAGGTATTACATGTCTAATGAGTACACCAGGTGATTCTTATAGGATTCAGGAACCACAGTTTTAGAGAGCTCATCTGCTTCCCACACGGGAAAAAAAGAAAGCAAACAATGCCATCTAAGGAATGAGTAAGTAAGAAGGCAGGTACCTCTCAAGCAATGAATAGAGTAATACTATCCCCCATAGACTTGGTGGGAAGAGAGAAGCTGATTACAATGGGTGAAGTGAGGAATGTAGCATTAGTAACAAAATGTGGATAATTAATTAGTTATTTAGGAAAATTGGATTGTTTAATGTTGGAATAAGAATTTGTAGAAGCAAGGAAAGCCACATGGATTTACAAAATGAAAAGATAGGGAAACAGTATGTATTCATAGCATTGAAGATTTCCCAAAGGGGCACAAATGACAAGGCATTTTCTAGTGAGCTGAAGCAGGACATAATATATGTTGTTTCTAGTAACAGGGACACATTTTTGTTGATTTGGAGCCTTAATTCTTTCAAACTTTAGGCTCTCTGCAGACTGAAATCTTGCTGATTATTGCAAGATAGATAGACTTCTAGTACGCTCTGGCGCTTTAGAGAAGGGAAAACTCACTGTTCAAAAGTGGGAGATGATCATTCAATCATCATTCATTTAGTCCACAAATATTTATCGAATGTCTACCACATGTTAGATATAATGCTAGGCCCTGGTGACAGACTGAAGGACAATCCTAGTTATATGGTGTCTGTGTTTGAAGACTGGCCCCTGTATTTTTTATCTATTTCTATGTAACAAATTATCCCCAAACTTAGCTTAAAACACTGAACATTTATTATCTCACAGTTTCTGTGGATCAGGAATCCAGGAGCACCTTGGCTGGGTGGTTCTGACTCGGGGTCTTACATGAGATTGAAGTCAAGATGTTGGCTGAGGATGGGGTCATGTGAAGGCTTGACTGGGGTTGGGAGACCCACTTTCAAGATGGTGCTCTCATGTGGCTGTTGCAGGAGGCCTCAGTTTCTTGCCACATGGGCCTCTCTGTAGGGCAGATTGGGTGTCCTTACGACATGGTAGCTGGCTTCCCTCACAGTGAGTGATCCAAGAGAGAGCAAGGAGGAAGCTGCAATGTCTTTTATGACCTAATCTTGGAAGTTACATACTGAGACATCTGCCACATCCTGTTCCTTAGAAATGAGTCACTAAGTCTAGCCCACACCCAAGAGGAGGGGAGTTAGGCTCCATTCTTCTAATGGAAGAGTATCAAAGAATTTGTGGACATCTTTTTCTGTCATACCACACTTTATCTAAAAGACTTTGTTACTTGTGTTATGGTTAGGTTCAAGTGTAGACTTGCAGGTAATGTGTAAGCAAGCCGACTTAACCATCTAACCACTCCCAGGTACTATGTAGTAATTATTGACCGTGACCACACATTAGAATAACTGGAGAGTATAGCTTTTCAAAAATATTGATACCTGTGTTCCACCTCCAGAAATTCTGACTCAAATGGTCTGGAATGGGGTCTGGGTTGGTAATTTTTTTTTTGGTGAGGAAGATTAGCCCTGAGCTAACATCTTCTTTTTGTTGAGGAAGACTGGCACTGAGCTAACATCTGTGCCCCATCTTCCTCTCTTTTATGTGGGACGCCTGCCACAGCATGGCTTGATAAGTGGTGCGTCGGTCTGTGCCCGGGATACAAACCTGCAAACTCCAGGCCTCCAAAGTGGAGCACACGAACTTAACCACTATGCCACCGGGCCGGCCCCTGGGTTGGTAATTTCTAAAAGCTCCCCTGGTGATAAACCACTGCCCCAATAAACTGAAAAATTATTAATTAATAAACCTTTAAGCCACTAGCTATTCAATGCCATCTTTGTCTTCACGTAATTGCATGATTTGGTGAGCTCTCTAAATGTTTTGGTGGCCTTTGTCACCATTTTTATCTACTTGTATTCATTTTATACATGTTCTGGTTTGGTTTTCTTATTTATTTTGGATCCATTTCTCAACTATATTAGAGTCTGACATAATGATATTTCCTTACAGCTTCATCATGCATTCACACATCTAAAGGAAAAATCTTAACTCCAGCAAAATTGGCTTGAAGCATGTGTGTGCTATGTAAAAATGTCAGGAATGCTATAATTATATTTTATCAGGTGAAGCTTAACATTTTAATAGGCAGTGTCTAAGACTGATCTGACAGGGTGTTTTTGGATGGTGAAATGGATGCTCAAAATAAGAAAACACCACTCAGAAACTAAATGAATCACTTCTGCCAGACAACTAGGATCGGAGTTTATTCTGAAGGGTCTGTGTAATTTTTCTGAAGTGCTGTCCTCTTTTAATGTCTGTTTATTAAATCTGATTTGGAAGGCTGGGAAAGTAACCCCTCTGTGACTTGTTAATCACTAAAGAAGAAGAGTGAACACTGGCAAAGTTCCAGGAGAAGCCCTTAGCTGGGTATTTATTTCATCTCACCATGGGTATAATTCACCAAAATCTCAAGAATTTAAGCAACTTCGACAGCTACACAGCTCCATGCATTCCTTTGTGTGTCAAGACATAATATCAACCAAATTGGGCGAATGGGCTCATTATAACTACACTATTTATCATCATTATTTTCTCCTGGGAGTGAATTTAATTTACTTGGGTTATTCTGCTGATGTGTGTGCTGTCTTTGTTTTGTTTATAAACAGGACAGTCATGAGTCCCTTGGCTTGGGTTAGGGCTCTGATTGGAAGCATAATTTTGCACATTAGCTGGAAAATAGATGAGCTCTGCATATTACAGATGAGTGAAGCACTGCCAATTCTTTTATGAAATGTTGATTTTTATCACTAAGAAAGATTGCTCTTTTCCCTGGAGTGTTAAAAAGATCCCCCTTTGGATAGAAGGGCGATCCGGTCACAGCATCTGGCATCCCAGGACTGCCAGGTTTGACTCAGATGATCTGACTGCCAGCTTCCTTCCTTCTTTACATGGCTTTCTGTAGGGAATATAAGGTTAAGGATATGAAATTGGAAGTTAGACCTGGATTTGAGTCCCATCTTGACAGCTCACTGTATGACCTTTGGCAAACTATTTTTCTGTCTTCCATAGAAAGTTGTTGCAAAGATTAAATCAGTGCATAGATCATTCTTGTTTCTGTTTGCCTTGCATATTTCTCCCCTATCCCTCCTACTGGTTACAGCCGTTGTTTCCTTTGGAAAACTTTTGGTTCATAGTGCCCATCCCCATAGAGGGCTGGGCATTTAGTCAAAGAAGATTCAAATGGAATTTTATCAATGGAAATTAGTTTTTAGCACTTTAAAGATATTATTCCATTGTCTTCTGGCTTCCATTGTTACTGCTGAGAATCATCTATAATTCTTATTATTGCTCTTTTGAAGATAATGCTTCTTTTTCTTCTGGCTGCTTTTAAAACTTTCTCATTGCCATCGGATTTTAGAAGTTTTACTATGATGTGACTAGGTTATAAAAATTATCATTATAATTATTATCTCTTCTTGGGGTTCATAGAGTTTCTTGAACCTGTGGTTTGATGTTTTAAGTCATTTTGGAAAATTCTCTTCAAAAATTGCTTCTTCTATCTCTCACCAGTCTCTATCTTCTCCCCTATGGGCATCCAGTTACATAAATGTTGGAGCTTTTCAAGAAGTTTCATATATCTCTAGTGCTTTTTAACTCATTTCCTATCATTTTATTGATCTCTGTTCCATTCTTAATATGTTCTATTTCTATACCTTCAGACTAATTCCCTGTTATTTTGTGTCTAATCTGATGTGAAACTATCTATTAAATTTTTAATGTCAGTTTTGTATTTTTTCAGCTCTAGAACTTCCATTTGATTCTTTGATGTAGATTACAGTTCTTTGGTTAAGTTCTCCATTTTGCCATCTACTTTCTTGAATATATTAAAGTTATTTTAAATTCTCTATCTGATAAACTAATATTCTTTTTTCCTTCTTTATCTCATCCCTTGATCTGCCTGGTAACTATTTTGTGTGTGTGTGTGAGGAAGACTAGCCCTGAGCTAACATCTGTGCCCATCTTCCTCTACTTTATATGGGACACTGCCATAGCATGGCTTGGCAAGCAATGTGTCTGTCCAAGCCTGGGATCCATCTGAACCTGTGAACCCCTGGCCCCCAAAGCAGAGCGTGCAAACTTAACTTAACCACTACGCCATTGGGTCGGCCCTGTACCTGGTAACAATTTATTAAATGCCAGACGAATGTATGAAATGTTGTAGAAACTCTGGATGATGCTATTGTCCTCTAGAAAGGGGATAGTTTTGATTTTGGAAGGCAGTTGAAGTAGAGGCATATTACCTTTATCCAGCATGAGGTGGATCTGATAGGAAGCTGGGTTTGTCTTTGTAAGGGATGGTCTATATTCAGTTTGTTCTTAATTCTAGGGTGGAGCACTTCAGGGCCCCCAGTCAAAACCTTGGGATGTTTACCAGAGCCTCTTATTTTTGGCTAGTTCTGAACTCCAATTTTTGTCTTCCCACCATTGTGCAACTACTGTAAACTCTGCTTAGCTTCCCAGGATCTTAGTTTATGTTTTCTGTTGGACTTCTCAGCCTCTTAGCAACTGGTTATGCATTTATAATACCCTCAAGGGGAAATGCAGAAGCCAAATGTGAAGCTTACTTCCATCTTCTCTGTGACTTCGACCCCTCAAGTTATGGCTACTCTAGTAGCCATGAATTTCACTTTTCCCCAGCGCCTGAGACTTCTGAAAGAGCTGTTCATCTTTTTTTTCTGAGGAAGATTCACCCTGAGCAAATATCTGTTGCCAATCTTCCTCTTTTTGCTTGGGGAAAATTGTCCCTGAGCTAACATCTGTGCCAGTCTTCCTCTATTTTGTATGTGGGTTGCTGCCACAGCATGGCCACCAATGAGTGATGTAAGTCCACACCTGGGAACCAAACCTGGGCCACTGAAAAAGAGCACGCTGAACTTAACCTCTAGGCCATGGGTCTGGCCCCAAGCTGTTCCTCTTTTTAACCCTTTATTCATTACTTTCTGCCTAGCTTCTCACCTTTAAGTTGCTTCCAAATTAGCAAATGCCTCATGGGGAAACTTGGTACAGAATATTGGGCTTTCCCCAAAGCCTGGCCACGCTGGTAGCTCTTCAATGACTTCAAACATATTTTTAAGTATTTCCAGATTTTCTAGTTATTCTTGTTGGAAATATTGGTCTGATATAGACTAGATCATTATAGCTGGAAGCAGCACTCTCTCCTGGAAATTTTAATTTTGGTCTGAGATGCAGAAATGGAAAGGCCAGTGGTATTTTCTAGGGAACCAATTCTGGGACCTCTACTGATGAGATCTATTATGATACTCTAGTATGGCATATCCCTGAAATTGATTGCTCCCACCCCTTTTATAATATGGTACCCAGCTAGTATTCTTCCAGTAAAAACCTTCTTTTTTTCTTAACCAGTCTGAATTTCTGTATTTTCAAATAAACCTTAAACATAAAACACATCTGTGAGTTGGCTACTCAGAATAAGAGGACCAATTTGCAAGAGCATAGTTGTGTAATGTTTTTTGCAGGGATCAAGTGGTCTGGTTTTACAAACAATGTTGTCACTGGACTGCCTAGTGACCTCAGAGAATTCACTCCTTTGGGTCTCAGTTTTCTCATCTGTAAAATTTGATGTTTGTACAAGATCATCTCTAAAATTCCTTCAAGATGAAAATCCTATGATTCTGATTTGGAGCTAATTGGCCCACACAGGAATTGAATCCACAAACTTGATCTTTTAAACCCTTGGTCTTACCAATTGATCAGGCTAATATTCCACCTATAATGTTCCTTGTTAAAAAAAAAAAACTAGCTATAAAACTTCCTGCCCATATAAAGTGAGGCACACCTGAATAGGAATACTCCTTGTTAGGATAATATTGTGCAAGGAGTAGAGTTAGTTGGAAAGGTCACTTGGATAGTGAATGCCAATGGTTCTACCTGAGTTGGATGTCATTCTGTAACAACACCTCAAGATGTTCTTTTAACATAGCACTTTACAAAGGGATAAACTAAATTAATTGGAGAGATCTATCCTCACATTTTGGAATAACTATATGAGGTTGCTTATGATTAACTTAAGCATATACATCCATAACTATGCTTATATAAATATATGCAATATATACAGCAGCATCTTTGACTTTTATAGCAGGATGTTGTTAATTGTGCTTCCAGCTCAATGAGAACCTGTGCATGTCACCATTGGCTCGGTGGTTGTCAGTGTCTCAGTTCTTGGTAGATAGTTTAAATTTGAATTCTAGACCTCAAAAGCTTAATAATGAGACACATTTATGAAGTATTATCAATCCGGTTGTCAGATTCTCTAAAATTTAGACTTTATTGAAACCAATTTATCTGAGAGCTGTGTACCTGACACATACTCTTTTGTCCTTTGGAGAGAATTGCTTTGGCCCTATGATACCCAACTACATCAAGTATGCTCCCTTCCTTTCATTACCATAGGCCAAAATGCTACCTTTTGTCACCTGGATTGTTACAACACTTGATGTCAACTCCCCGCCCATTGGTCTTCCCATATTGTCTGTGGATCCCATACAATCTGTTCTCTCTCAGATACCAAGTGATCTTTTCAAAATGGAAGTCTGATTGTGTCATCCACTTGCTGAAAACCCTTCAGTAGCTTCCCTTTGGTCTTTGGAAAAATTGCTCCATTATCTGCCTCTTGCCTATGTCCTCAGCCTCTTCTTCTACCAGACACCACTCCCTCCATTTCAGCCACAGTGGCTTAAATTCATCATAAAAACCTTCTTCCATGGGGGAGTTTCATGTGTTGTAACTTCTGCTTGGGATACACTTTACTCCTCTCTTTGCCCAGGGAAAGCCTACTCAGACTTCAGATCTCAAGTCAATCAACCCCTAGTTGATAGAAGATTTTCTAGGCCAGAGGTTAAGTCATCAATCATAGTATTTCATCACTGCATGCATTTCTGCTTTACTGAACTTGCATTTACTCCTGTGCTTTATTGACTTTTGTCTGAATTTCTCTTTAGAAGTTAAGCTCCACAAGAACAGGAATTTTTTATCTTTCTATTTACCATTGTTTTTGCTCCCCAGAATACAGCACAGTGCCTAGAACACAGTAGGTACTTAATAAATAAGTTCTGAATGAATGACGGAAACAACTAGCTTAAAGTCATCATTTCATTTATCCTGGGGATAGTTTTGAGGCTGTTTCTTTTAAAACCTCCTTTCAATGAGCACATAGCATAGAACATTTTCTCTAGTTTCAGAACCAGAGACAATTTGTCTCATGAGTAACTCATTTATCTTATTTTATTTTGTCTATGGATACTGAGAATTCAGCCACTGGTTGTTTTTCCCTTTTTGTTTGGCTTTTAAGCAAGCCAGAGTGAAATTTAGCACTGAATTCCAGCTGGTTATGTTCACTAATCAAGATCTATTTATTCAGCAAACATTTATTGAGCAATTGCAGTATGGAAAACACTGTCCCAGGCACTAGAGATACAGGAGTGAAAAAAACCAGATAAGATCTCCTAAAGGGGCTTATAATATTTATCCAGTTAGCTGTTAATTAAAGAACCATACAAATAAATGTCACAATTACAATTTTGAGATGTGCTATAGAAAGTAAGTCTGTGGGGCTATGAGAACTTAGAACACGAAGATTTGTTCTGGTCAAAGTAACGTTTGAGGGGATATCTGAAGAAGGGTAGAAGTTAATCAGGCAAAGAATGGAGGGAAGAACATTCCAGGGAAAAGCACAAGCAAACGTCCTCCAGCAGAAGGAAGCATATTAGTAGTAGAGACCAAAATTAGGCCAATGTGGAGGGAATGGAAAGGGTAAGGAAGAACGTGGGGAAGATGAGTTTGGAGAGATATGCAAAGACCAGATTGTGCAGAGTTTCTTGCAAAACTTATTAAAGAATTCTATCTTTATCTGGAGAATAATGGAAAATCATGAAAGGTTTTTAAGGGTAGGGGGCATTTTTACTTTCAAAGAAAGAAATCTTTGTTGACTGTAATATGGACACAGCATACATGTGATTTTATAGCCTTAATATTTTGTGCAACCTAATTTTTACTTCTATAGTACTGTCTTTGGCTGGATTCCTTAGAAATAGAGCCTAAGAGAGAGCTTCTTGTGCAAGTGATTTATTGAGAGAGCCCTCAGGAGGAGAGTGAAAGGGTAGGGGAAAACAGCTCATCAGGGATGGGTCCTGGGTGGGGATTAGTTTCAGCCTGATCCCAGGGGGAGCTCTGGAGCATGCATTGCATCACAGAGTTGATTCCACCTTGAGGCAAGGGGACCAGCAGGGGTGAACTGTGAGCCATTAGCAGCCAACACTCCTAGCAGCTGTGACAGAAGATCTGAGTGGGGCACCAAAAGTGTCTACGACAACACGTGCTTTATTTACTTTTTCTTGATTTGGAAGAGATTTAATTTTAAAATATTTATTTCATTGTTAATAAATGCATATGGCTAAAAAAACCCTAAAAAGGTGTGTAAAATGTTTCCAGTTTTCTTTCCCAGAGGCAACCACTGTTAAGAATTTCTTGTATATCCTTTCAAGAGTAGTCTGTATGTACTTGTCTCTCCCTTTCTATAAGACAAATTATAGCACAATATGCTAGCAAGGTGTTATTCTGAACCTTGTTCTTTTCACTTAACAGTGAAACTCACAGAGCATTCTATATCAAAACACAGAGAACTGCATCATCATTTTTGATGGCTGTAGAGTGTTGCATTGTATGTCTGTACCACAGTATGTTCACCTTGATATTTTTCACTTAGTATTCCTTATATGCCTGTACTATGCATATGTCTATAAGCCACTTCAAATACTTGGAATAGAGTAGAAGGTAAATAACTAGAGCTAACATATGGGATCTCATGTCCTATGAGAGTTCACCTGGAAGACCAGTCATAGGACCTGGAAATGTCACATTCAGAGAGGGAACCATATTTTTTCCTGTATGACCCTGTGGAGTCCAATCAGTGACGGATAGTCGATCATTTCATTATGGCTGGAAGACCTTGGCTGAAACTCTTGTCATTTCATCTGTATGTGGCAGAAGTCCCAAGTCAATTTCAGAGCTTATGTCATAGGTTTCCAAGGAATCTATTATGACTGCATCCAAAGCTCTCCAAACTTTGGCCTAGACTTCCTCTATTGATTTAATGTAAAGACTAACAAAATTCTATGGCTTTAAAATAAACTGGCCTGATCTAGATTTGGGCTCAAAGGCAACAGTGATGGTGCCTTTTTCTATATCTTTATCTTTGGAGATTTAATTATCTTATCTAAGTCATGGTTTAATGGAGCCAAAGGTCTGAAACTGTTCTGCCTGGTTGTGTTGCAAAGTGAACAGCTGACATTCATACAAGATGAAGAGCTGTTTTGAAAGCCAAAGACAGAATCTTGGCTTCTCTCCTGAGACAGCCTGGATAGCCTTGATTCACACACTGCAGGTACCACCATGGGGCTGGATTGGGGTAGGGATGCTAGTGTTTCCTCAAGCGGAGCCTCCTTGGGTTCCTTCTTTCATCCTTTCCAAAGGACAGATGCTCCATGGCCAGATGCCATGATTAAAACACATGGCCCCAAATTGAATGCAGCTCTGTAATTCCTGTTTGATTTTGTAAGAAGTCATGTGGATAGAGCTTAGATGTCTGTTTTTTCTCAGGTAAGCATATCTCACCAAGAGACAACTAACACCTACAGTCAGATTTAAAGAGTAGCACTCAGACACGGTATTTTATATTGTCCAGTGTCCAGCTTAAAGTGAAGGCACTATTGTAAGTCTTAGAATAAGCCCTTTCTTAGCTGAGCATCAGTAGGTTGAGGTCAGATGTTTAGTACCTTGTACCAAAATTGACCACGACTCAGGTTTGTATCCCTTCACTCTCTCTTTGGAAGAGATAGAAGTGATGAGTACATGCCAACTACTTTATCCAACCCTGCTCAGTGAAGGTGTTGAATCTGATATTCATTATGAGCAAAACTGATTTTTTCAGTTGGCACAATGTGACATTGATGGATTATATATGTAGATGCTCATTTCTTCTTTGCAGTTTATATTGCTGACAGCTTACTGGGTCCCAGAATCCATCTAAGACATAATGCTTCATAATACTCCACTTAGCCCCAGATTCCTCATATATAAAACAATCATGAGATTGTTGTAACAATTCCGTAAGATAGTTCATGTAAAGTCCTTAGCACAATGCTTGGGGGATAGTAACCACTCATTTAGTATATTTTCAATAAATACTTAATGAATGTCCTGCATGAGTCAGGCACTGTTCGAGGTACTGGAGACATATACATAGATAAAGACTATGATGCTTACATTCTAATTTGGGAAGATGAACACACAAATTATCAAGGTAAATTTAGATAATAATGAGTGCTATGAAAATAGCTAAACAAGATAACGTGATCAAAATTGAGTGGGAGAGGAGAGATGATGGTAAGACGAAATGAGATGGGGCACTGATCTTAGGCTATTTGCTGTAAGGTTCATCTTTTCCACTCCTTTGTTGTGATCTGTATGCTCAGGGGGCTGTAGACTGTGTTTCCTAAGCTCCTATGTCAGCTGGCTTCCAGATGGGTTCAGCCAATGGGAGACACTGGTGGGAGATTAGAGGGATGGAGGAAGGAAGAAGCCAGGGTATTTCTCCCCCCAATCCCTCTGTACTAACAGGGTCCTCAGCAGTGGTTGTGTTTCTTCTGTGGATCTAGCTTCTGCTGGGCAGGTCTAAAGCTTCTTCCAGCTTCCATTTGGTCCTCCTGACTCTTGGGATCTAGTAATACCCCTTCTTTCCTTTGGCTTTCCAGCTTGGGTGGACTTAATTTCCCTGCTGTTGCAAATCTTTGAGTTGTCATTTCTTGTTTGGCTTCAGAGCTTATCCATCACATGTATAAGTAATTGCCTACATTAAATTCCCTCTGTTTCATATATTTAGAAAAGTTTATGCTTTCCTGATTGGATCCTGACTTGCACAAGGAGTTAGAGAGAGTCTTTCTCAGAAGGTGCCGTTTGAGATGAAAGTTGAAAGACTGAAAGCTAATCGTGTGATCTGGTGGAATAACATTCCAGGCAGAGGGAACAGCGAGGAGAAAAGCATTGAGATTATGGTGATCTTAGAGTATTTGGAGAACATAGAGAAAGAGAGTATGGTTGGAGCATGGTGAGTGGGCAGGAGAGGGTAGGAGATAAGTATAGAGAAGAAGATGGAGGCTAGTTGATGGAAGATCTTCTAGACCAGAGTAAGGATTTTAGATTTTATTTTAATTGTGCTTGGGAACCATTGAGATGTGTTAAGATGAGAGAAGGGGCAGGTAAATAATATGATTTATATTTGAAAGGGATTGTTCTGATTGCTTTGTAAAGAATATTATAGGATTATAAGAGTAGGACAAGGATCAGTTAAGTGCTTATTGCTTATGATCCGGGCAAGAAATGATGTCAACTTGGGTTAGCGTGGAAGCAAAGGAAATAGAAAGAAGTGGGAAGGTTCCTAATATGTTTTGGAGGAAGAGTCCACAGAGCTTATTGATGAGAGGAGTGAGGAAAAAAGAAGAATCAAGAGTGACTTCTGGACTTTTGACCTTGAAGTGTTTGTTGATGTTATAAATTTACCCAGATGAAGAAGACTAAGGGAGTCACAGATTTTCAGGGGCAAGAAAATATTTGATTTTGGATATGTTAAAGTAGAAATGCTTGTTTGACAGCTAAATAGAGTTGTCATATAGGGAGCTGTAGATCATGTCTGGAGCTCAAGGGAGCAGTCACGGTTAGAAGTATAGATATGGAAGTCAACAGCACAAATCCATGGGAATGGGTAAATTACCAAGGGAAAGAATATAGATATATAGAAACCATTGTTGTAATTATGGTTGCCTTTGTTGTTACCATTATTATCTTATAACAAGGTTTCATACTTCCTCAAAATAGAACTTTGACTGAAGCTTGAGTCTTGCTAAGTTGATAGAAGGGAATGATGGAAATGAGCATAGTGAGCAGCCAAATGACCAATTTGCCAAGACGTTTGTTAGAATAGTCTCATCCTTTCCTCTACAGACCAGATGGCTAGCTGGGTAAGTAGTAAGTGTGATGGGTGGTCTGGGGCTGTGAACATCACCTTCAAGCACAAGTTTCTGGAGAGAAGCCCAGGCCAGTTCATTAGAGAGTAGTGAATAAATCTGCTTCATATTCACATTTTGTATGAATAATTGACTCAGCCATACCAAATTCCCTCACATACAAATGTTTCATCAAGAATAAGACAAGTTGTGATGAGTACATTTGGGTGTGTAAAGGCTTAGCCTATTTGACTTTAAAAAAGAAACTTGAAACAATAGTTTTTAAGGCCAAACCAGATATTTCCAGAAAATCCTCCAGAATAAGGCTAAGAAATATTTATTTCAAAGCAAAGAGTTAAGCAAGGCACAGTGAGCTCATATATGACCTCCTTATTCTTAGGTCTCGCCTAGTGAGTCTCCAGGAACCTAATTTACCTGCTGCTGTTGTTATGCAATACCTCTTAGGCTCGTATGGGGAAACTCTGAACTCTGACAAGAGAAAATATTTTGAATATTCATAGAAGATGGAATGAGGAGTGACCTTGGTGTTACCATATGGAAGTCAAATATACCCAAGAATAACACCAACAGCAGGGTTACAGTGTTGTTAGTTCCCTCTTCAAGGCTTATTTAATGCAATTAGAGGTGAGTGTACTTGTCTGAAAAAATAACTTCCTTGGCTGTCCATTTCTTAAACTGATAGACCATCCTTGGCTTTGTTAATTAGAAGCAAGGGCACATAGTGCTGCCTGATGAATAGCAACAAGAAGATGATCCAGGATGATAGTTTATCTTCTCCAGTGCCAAATTCAGAGCAATGCCAGCCTTGAGGGTGGTTTGCAAGTCTTCATAATATTGGTGATAAACTAATTTTTCCACATGCCCAAATTAGGCTAATCAAATCTGTCAGAATTCTGAACGTTGAGATGTCAATGCTGCCAGGAGGTCCCTCTTGCCTTGGACAGTGTCAGATAGAAGCCTTAATAGTGACTTAATTCTATTATTTTACCTATGAATGCTGTTTATCTTCACCTTTTTATTTTCTCTCCTATTTTTACCCCAGTGGACCTGGTACATAATAAATCCATGAATCCAAAATAGTTGCACGTTTATATGGTAGGATGGTGGCTACAAATAGACAAATAGAAGGCAAAACAAATCTAACAATAGGACACAAATATCTACCAATTTTGGTTTTTGTTGTTATGTTTTTGGATATTGGAGTTTCCAAAGCTAGTTCTTAGCATGGCACTTCTTTTCAAGTTTTAGTGCTGCTCTCCTATCTCTGGACTTATTATAAATCTACAGTAATTAAACTGGTGTGGTATTGGCATAGGTATAGACAAAGAGACCAGTGGGACAGAATAAGGAGCCTAGGTAGAGGTGGTATTGCATATCAGTGAAGAAAAGATGGATGTCTTAATTAAGGGTGTTGAGACATTTGTTGTCTATATGGAAAAACATGAAATTGGACCCCTATCTCACACTACACACAAAAATGAATTCCAAGTGTATTAAACACCTAAATATGCAAGGGAAAACTATAAAGAAGAGAATGTAGGTGGATGATATCATGAACTTAAGATACAGAAGGATTTCTTAAACAAGACACAAAAAGCACAATCCATAAAGTACTTGATCCATAAATTTAACCATGTGAAAACTAAGCATATGATTTAATCAAAAGACATCAAATAAAGAGTGAAAATGGTAACTTTGGTGCTGACTTCCTTTGATTCTATTTGGGAATGTTGGTATATCAAGACCATCCCAAACTATAGGAATGTAGAAAGATGTCAGGGCTGCTCAAATGTGACAACTTATATTAACCTCATCTCTGTTACCCATGACCTTGTCCGTCCTATCGAAGTAACGCTGAGGGTAAAGTTAGCATAATTGCTATTCCCTGCTTGTTCTGCAGAGTGTCAAAATACTTTTGAATTACTCTAGTTAGAAACATGCTCTGTGGCTTCTCTCTCTGTTGCCAAAATATATAATTTCTTCAAAGAAGTGGAGTTTATAATTCAAAAATATTTGTGTATATGTGTTTGAGAAGCTCAAGAAGCACCAAAAGTAAGTTTCTTCCCCAGAATTTAAATGTAATACATGCTTATTCTAGAGAAAATTTGCAATATAGAAAAATAAAAAAGAAAACTTAAACTACTCATAATCCTCCTACCATCCATAGTCAATTATTATTAACATTTTGATGTTTGTTTTTTCTATGTGTATTACATTGTAGGTACAGTATTGAATTCTGGTCAATCCATTTAAGATAATAATACAAGCTTCCTCTGTGTTGTTACAAACTTGGTAGAAACATTATTTTTAATGGTAGCCATGGGAAGCAGAATACCATTGCCATTAGGATTACAGGCTCCAGGGCCATACTGCCTAGGTTTGAATCCTCAATCCACCACTTATTAGCTGTTTGGTCATGGGAAAATTACTGAACATACCTTGCCTCAGTTTCTCCATCTGTAAAATGGGCTAATAACAGTATCTACCTCATAGGAAGGGCTGTTGTGAAGATGGAATTCGATACTTATAAATTGTGTCTGGTAGGTAGTAAATGATAGTTGTTGTTATTATTATTGTATGCATAAAGGGGTTGGTAGGTTTCACCACCTTCCAGGCCCACTCAAATATTAGTGCTAGAGCTTTCCTTGGTATCTTCCCATTGCTCTCTGTACGTAGGGGACCCTATAGCTGAGGGACTCATCAATGTCCTGAAAGGCATCAGTCCACATGGGGTAGTTTGGAGGTCTTCAAAGGCTCAGGGCATACATGGATATCCTTTTGCTAGAAGATCATTGGAGACCTACAGGTAGCCATTGCTGGAAGGCCCTCATTGACAGCAGTGAGAACTCTTCACTGAGGTTCTCAGCATCTGCCCCAAGATGAGCTTCCTCTGATGGGGATGTTTGGTCTCTCTCTTGATGCTCACTTCTCTTCTGTGGTCCCTCTAGGTCCATTCCCCATTCCTTTAGCCTTAGGCAGCATGCACTCTCCAAGATCATGCCCTATCTCTTCTCACAACCAGGAGCAGAGACAGGAGGTATGATTGCCTACCCTTTTCTTTCCAGCCAATTATTCTTGCATAAACTTCATCAGCTAGCTTTTCCAAAAGGCCATTCCTTGTGATTATCAAGGCTTATTTTGGAAGTTAAAAAAAACTGGATATGGACTGTTTCTTTCCATTCTTACCATAACAATCCCAATTTCCTTTGAATGCTTCTGATTAACTAGGAGAAGGGTCATGTATAATGGAGCACAGAAAAGAAAAGCACAAAAATTAATATTTTAAGATATTATCTCATCATAAATGAATGTATCATAATTTACTTAATCACTCTCCTATTGCTGGACATTTAGATTATTTCCAATTTTTAGCTATTAAAATGACACTGTGATTAACATTGCTAAAAACTCTTTCATATTTTGGGTGACTTAGGATGAATTACCAGAAGTGGAAATTCTGGGTCAAATAATACAAAAAATAATAAATGCTTTAAGAATTTTCTTTCCTGTGTTAACGGTAGATTGCATTACTTTATCAGGTGGTAGAACATTAAGCATAAGAACAGGGTCAGATTTTTAAAAATATTGCCATGTAACTGTCTGGATGCCTGTAATATCTGTTATTGACTAAAAAGACCCTTAGCAGCTTGTTGATGTCTGAATTTCTTTGACTAATAGTTTTGTTCTCTTTCTAAACTATTAGTACCTTTGGGAATAGTAAACGTTTAAAACTATGCACTAAAAGAAATCCTTCATTTTAATGGGTCCTTAACTAAGAATCGATTAGTGGAGGTGGCATGGCCAGTGGGACAAAGAGGTAGGCAGTGCCACTGGTGTCACATGTGGCATTGAAATGGGTTCCTGAAAGTGCTAATAGCCAACCTTCAATCTTCCCAGTCTTTAAAGGGAAATGAATGGGAGAATGGACTGCATAGGGCATCAAGATCACCGTTACCCACCATTCCCTTTACAATAGTCTCAGAGGATAGCAGATCAAAATAAACACCAAGAACAAAGATATCGCTGATGTGCTTTTGTGGTGGAAGGAGAGTGTTGTCCACTCTCACAGATGGACTTAGCTTGGTGCAATGAAGACTTCAGAAAGAGATGTTAGCAACCTGAGCCTACCACAGACACCAGAATCTTGAATGAGATGGGTGTCTATCCATTTATAACACAAAACTCTATAAAGGAAAAAAAGTATTCATTGAGAATAAATGAATGATGTTAGGGAACATTATGTACAATTTTATTGTATACTTGAAATAAGCATAATTATATATAACTAAAAATGCTGTAAATAGGGCTTGTGATTAATATCCTGTTGATCCTCACTAGGAATTGCTGAAAGCTTTAGCCAGTGACTCTATTCTCATTTGATCTGGATTTTTCTTTCTTTTATAAAACCTCTAAAATCTGTGAATTCTTTTCTCTATATCTCATGTTCTTCTTGCCTTATGTGGACCTCTGCTGGAATGCTTGCTTCCCTGAGTTAAAGAACTTATTACCAAAAATTACAGGAAATCCTCAGTCTCTGAAAGTGTAAAGTCTCAACATTTAGTTTAAATGTGGAACCATCATCAACTGTGTTGCTATGGAGATCCTTCCTCCCATGTGCTCTGAAACGTGTCTGCTGCCAATTATCCAGAAATAACTTCTCTATTTCTATAGAATCTTCTGTGTCTCACCTACTGCTGCCTCTGTATTCTGTTTGAGCTTTGGTGGAAGGAGAGGGCTTTTCATTTCTATTCCTTGCAGGCAGGAAAGACAATTTTCAATGTCTCCAAGCTGAAAAAGATCCCCCACTGTGTCACTTCCTGTGTAACACTATTAAACATCCCCCTTAGCTGCACTAGATGAAGGTTAATTTTTTTATCCACTTTGTATTGACAATGGAATAGACTATGGTCTTGGTGGCAGTGGTGGGAAAGGTGATTATGGACCCATTTTACTTTATGGGTCAATTTTACATTATAGACTCTCAGGTTTTTTTTTCCCAATAGTTTCGTGAGTCGTATTGTTTTCCCATATGAGCTGCCACTCAGAGTCACTCCAGTGAGCAGTGAGGAGTTGAGGATGGGATTTTTGTCTACTTCTCTATCTTGATTTGGATCATCTGTCCTTGGGAACTAAAGAGTCTTCCTTGAATTGATTGAACATTATGTGGGCAGATTTGAAAGCACTCAGTCTACAACTGCTGAGCAAGACCCAGTTGGTGACTTTACACAGCAGCAGGATGCCAACTGTGCAAATCCCTATCTTGTTTCTCTCTGTAGGCCAGCAGCCTCTGATGTTCTAGGAGCCTGCTTTATCTGTTGCTTCATGCTGGAAGCTGATGACATTTTTGGGGTTGATCATTCCTTCTCATAGGCTCAATCAAGTGGTGTTCCAAGAACATCCCAGCGTCACAGAAGACCTCAGTTGTATTTTATAGATTCACTTTTAGAGAGTAGTTTAATAAACACAGATCTGTTCTGAAGTGCAAAGTTTCCTGAATTTGTAACAGGGATGGAGAAACTGGGAAAGTTCTTTGAACAGTTTACCCAACTTGGAGGCCTAGGCATGAAAGGAAATGAAAGGTTTGTCTACTCACCCCTCTCATTTTTACTGCCCACTGGGAGGCTGTAAGGAGAATGTAACCTGAAAGGGTTGGAGAATGCCGTGGAAGAGATCCAAAGGTATCACTGACTGGGTCTGAGATAAAGGTGATGGATAGTGGAGGAAGGGCAATGAGAGATTGCTCAGTTTCATACGATTTGCAGGTTAGTTTCTGACTTTCAAGCAAGCAGGTTCCAAATATTTCAAACTATTGAAGCTTCCCTAGATCAGAATTCCCGGAGAAGCTGTGTGTAATGGGCTGATAAATATGATCAATGAGTTTTGATTCTCTATCTTTGGTAGATACAATGACTGCCTACCGTCCTTGGTCATTTGACACAATAGAAACCACCATGCCTCTTGATAGCAACACCTAAACAGTTTTCTTCTTCCTCTCCAAAGCTTTGTACCTAAAGCTATTGTAGAAGAATAGGGTTTGTATGTAGGGAGCACTACACAGTGCTCAGGAGATGACAATCTCTCAAAGAGTAGCCAAAAAGTCAAAAGGGAGGTACGTTTCAGATTTTGATATTGCCAAATGACATTTTAAGGAATTTGTCCTCCAAAAACAGTCACATTAGTGCACAAATCTGTGTATAAGAATGTTCATCGCAGCATTGTTTGTATTAATAAAAAATGGAAACACCCTAAGTGTCCAAGAAAAGAGGATTGCCTGAATAAATGACAGTGCATCCATTCAGTAGGAATACTATGTCTGCCTTACATAGAATAGGGTAGAGCTTTACAGTGTGACTCCACATTGGAATGTAACAGCGAATATATGGGAATAGAAAAAAATCTGAAAGGCTGTGCACAAACTTGTTAACGATGGCTAGCTATGGACAACTTAGAGGGAGGAGATATTTACTCTCTACTCTCTTATATTACTTGTCAAACATTTTTAAATGTCTTGAAAAGTCAACTCTCCATATTTATTTATTTTATTTGTTTGTTTGATTATACAATCCAAATCACGGGTAAGGATCATGTCTATGGCAAATTCCCACGAATGTCCTCAGGTCGTGCATAGTTACTATCTCCCAAGTGATAGCTCTTTCTCTTCCTCTCCCATTCAAGATAGTACTCAAAATGACTTGAGTCAGGGTAGTATGATTATGGGAGTAATCTTAAATATACTCTAATTTACTTTTAAAAGTAGAGGCATCCATAAACTATATATATATCAAATTATATGAGACACAATGTGTTGAAACAACAAGGTTGAGAACCACTAACACTGATGGGCAGTCATTACGTTTGGGTGAGATGTTGTGCCAAGTGTTGTGTGTAATACCAAGAAGATCAAAGTGACATCTTTACCTTAAAGCTGCTTGAAGTAGAGAAGGGAAGTATATATCACAAGACAGCTGATGATGAGTTCTTGTCTCAGTTTAAGTATCTAGATATTCTGAGGACAGCTTCCAGTTGAGAGACTGAGGGAAGTCTTCATGAAGGACGTGTCTCAACAAAGTGGTAGGATGAAAAAAATTGGAGGTATGTGTAGGTGAGTTGAAGTCGTGATGGTGGGGAAGGTTGTCTTCAGAGGACACTGCATTCTCCACGAAGACAAGGGATTTGTTTCATTTGCTATTCTATACCTAATGTCTACAGCCAGATACAGAGAAGGCGTTCAATAATACTCATTGTGTAAATAACAAGTCAAAGTTAGCATCAGCAATGTAAATTAATCTAGTCTGGAAAACAGCCTATGGATCCCAGTGCCCTGTTGGTAAACAATAGCTGTTCTGCATTTTTCTGAAGTGCTGGGTTGCTGGGAGTGCTGATGGGATAAATCCTTCAACAATAGCCTTGGAAGATGGATTATTTCTTGGGTTCCAGAGCCCTTTACTGATTGCTGAGCAGAAGACAAAGAAAGCAGATAAGATCTCTGCCAGTAAACAGTTTACTGATTCCTCTGTGGGACAGGCTTTAATAAGTTGCATATTTGCGTGACTCCAGACACTGATCTCTGTATTCATGTGACCCTCACCCTAATTCCCGAGTGATGATGGATAGCCAGAATTATGAGCCCCCCTTTACAACTGCTGGGACCAAGTGAAGAGACTTGTCGCTGTTCTCACAGTTCACGATTGCAGAGCCAGAGAGAAAATCAGTGTCTCCTGTCCTTCCTGAAGTTCTTTCTATGCACACAGGCTGGGACCCTGTGAGGCGTCCGTGAACAGCTTGGTAAATCTTAGGAGCTACTGCTTGCTGCTATAATTAAGGTGTGGATAATAGGTTTCCACTCCTCTGGGAAAGAGGGAAAAAACAAAACAAAACAAAACTAACTAACAAAAAACCTCTGAGGCTCTTCTGCTTTGTGTATTGACTTGAAGGTTTCAAAGTGTACTGAGGCTTACAGGAGTTATGGTCCCTGCTTTGTTTGAGTTTCTGGAAATACCAGGAGTAAATTTGCTTTTTTTCGACCCTTGTTGGAATTCTTGTTGAATTTCTTCCATTTAGTTCTTCTGAATACAACCCTCTTTCATTTGCAGTGAGTAAAATCCATCCTTCTGTGTCAATTTCCCCAATATTTCCCTCTCCAAATAATCCCAGACATTTGGGTAAATAAGTCATGGGTCACATGATGAGACGTGAGGGCAGGTCTTACCCTTGGAATGATCAGGAAGCATTTGTCCACATATGGTTTCTTCCTTTCCTGTTTCATCCTCCCCTTCAGATGCTCACTTCCTTCATGTTTTCCTTCTTCTCTGTATCTAAATAGATCCTCTAACTCCAGGAAAGCATTTAAAAACAAAATTGGATGTTCATTCATTCATTCAACAGTATTTACTGTAGGCCCGCCATGTGCCGGGCACTTTACTATTTGTATCAGCTCTTGATTGCTGTGTAGCAAATTTCCATAAACTGAGTGGCTTACACAAACACATTTGTTATCTCACACTTTCTGGGGGTCAGGAATCTAGGCATGGCTTAGCTGTGTTCTCTGCTCAGGGTCTCACTAGGCTGAAATGTAGGTGTCCGAGGCTGCTGTCTCCTCTGATGATTGGTGTGTTCTTCCAAGCTCACTGGTTGGTGGCAGAATTCATTTCTTTATGATTGTATGACTGAGGTCCCCTTTGTTTGTTAACTGTTAGCTGGAGACCACTCTCAGCTTCCAGAGGCCACCCTCAAGTCCTTGCCATGTGGCCTCCCTTTCTCACAACATGGGAGCGAACTTCTTCAAGACACTGGGCAAGCATCTGCTATTGCTGCTTCTCTCTCTGACTTCATTTAAGGACTCACCTGATTATGGACTTTTTAATTATACCTACCAAATGTCTTCATCTTTCCTGTATATGTAACTTTATCATATTAACAGGGTGTGTATCCCAGGGGGCAGGAATCTTGGAGGCCACCTTAGAATTCTGCCTACTAATGCTACGCAGTAGAGGTACAACTGTGAGTAAAGTGTGCCTGATCCCTGCCCTGATAACACTTACGTTTAGTGAGAGAGTCAAAAAATAATAAATAGATATTTTTAATTTGTGATAAGTTCTATAAAGGAAGTAAACAGATTGATACAAAAATTCTATGCACAGGTGCTATTGAGATGGGATAACATTGATAAAGAGCAATATGAAGGATGGAAAGGAACAGTCACATAGAGATCTGGAGAAAGAGTGTTCCGTGCAGGCTGACCAGCAATTTCAAAAGCATGGAGGTCAGAAAGACCTATTCTTCTGTTTTTGAAGAGCAGAAGGGAGACTGGTGTGGTGGGAGCAGAGTGAAGGAGGAAATGAGGTCTGAGAGGTAGGCAGGGGCCTGATTAAGCAGGGACTCAGAAGCCATGGTAAGAAGTTTTGGAGATGGGAAGCTAAAATTGATTTTAATCAGTGGAGAAATATGATCTGATTAGTTTTAAGATCTGGGACATTGTGATTTATAATAAGAAATATATATTTGGTCTTCATCCCATTTTTGGCACCGAGCTCCTAAAACCCTTGAAATTCCCTAAATAATGAGAGAGATAAAGCTGTCTTTTGCTATGTTAATGAGGTAAGTTTTGGAAGCAGAGAAGGATGGGGGCTGGTTGCCAGTGGAGCCAACCATATGATTAGAAGTTGGAACTTTCTGTCCTACCCGTAGACCTCCGGGAGGAGAGAAGGGCTAGAGCTTGAGTTCAATCACCAATGGCCAATGGGATAATCAGTCATGCCTATGTAATGAAGCCTCCGTAAACCCCCAAAGGACAGGGTTTGAAAAGCTTCCAGGTTGGTGAACACGTGGAGATTTGGGGACAGTGTTGCACTTGGAGACAGCATGGAAGCTCTGTGCTCTTTCCCACATACCTTGCCCTATGTATCTCTTCCATCTGGCTGTTCATGAGTTATATCCTTTTATAATAAACTGGTGATCCAGTAAGTTAAATATTTCTCTGAGTTCTGTGAGCTGCTCTAGCAAATTAATCGAACCCAAGGAGGTGGTAGTGGGAACCTCCAATCTATAGCCAGTTGGTCAGAGGCCCAGGTGACAATCTGGACTTGCAATTGGCTTCTGAGGGATAGGGGAGCAGTTATGTAGGACTGAGCCCTTAACCTGTGGAATCTGATGCTATTTTCAGGTAGATAGTGTCAGAATCGAGAATGTCTCAATGTGGTTTTCCCCTACATTGAAATTTCGTGTAGAATTATAAGATAGCTCTATGTGGAAATTTGATCATAGAAGTTCAGGAGAGGAAGCAGGGAGGCCAGGTTGAAAACTACTAAGAGATTCTGGTAAAGAGGTGATGGGAGGCTGTACTACAGTGGTGGCTGTGGAGATGGAAAGAAGGAAATGGAGTTGAGACATAGTTTGGAGACATTAAGAAGGGCAAGAGTTGCTGAAGGATGGGATGTAGCACCTAGCAAGGGCAATTCAATTTTAAAAGGTTAATCACTTTGCTTAAAGTCACATAGTTAATAAGCCTCTTCAGGCAGGTTGTGGATGCAGGTGGTTGAGTTCCAAATCTGCTGTCTTCTCTCCATCCCTCTAATTCTTTAGTGAAAGAAAAATGCAAACCAGGCAGTAGATATCATTAATTGAGATTGCTGAAAATATGCTGCTAATCCACATTTTTTTTCTCTTAAAAAATGCAAGTGAAGGTAGTAGGAGGTTCCTCAATGAACTTGGCATGTCCATATCTTTATTGTAAGCTGGAGTAGGATGATGCTAGAAGCCCTGGTCTGCTGGAGTGGGTGACAAGACTGCAAGGAGAAGATCATTTTTTCCTGGAAATTTTCCAAGGGAACCCACTGTGGGGTTCTGGATACTAATTGGTCATCATTGTGTTGTAAAAACACCTTTGTATAATGAGCAAGGGAAGAAGGCAGAGGGGAGCAATTGCATTAGATTTGGGGTGATTTATGATTTTGATTTTTTCATTTGTGAATCAGGTTTGAGGGCTATGATGACCTACAAAGTCACTTGAATTATCATAAAAACAAGCTCTCTTTCACCGCCTGCCCTCCTGAGCACCCTGTCCGGAGGAAGACAAAAGCATTTGCATAAGCGCCAGACTAAATGATTTGATGTCTATTAATCTACATGCTAGAGATAATAGTTTTGTTTTTAAAATGACCGTAAATTGTATTAACACAGACAGGGCTGGTGAGAAATTAAGGGTCTTAGAATGCTGGAGCTAAATCAACAAACTTAAATGACTGCTTGCTCCACAGATTTTTATCTCAGGATCTCCTCAAAGTCTCGTGGTTTCCAATGGAAAACAATGAGATATACCTCTAAAGATGAGGTGCACAGGGAGAAGTGCTGCCCTTTTCTGAGCAATAGCTGGGGAGAGGCCATGCAGTGAGTGTCACTAAGACAGTGTTTCAGAGTCCTCCATCTTCCTAGAGGGGCCAACAAACAGCTAGGTCTAGGAAAGCTGACTATAACATCAATGTTTTAGAGGTTATGTTATGAATCTGTCAAATTAACACTTGTTAAGTGGAACACAGGGAGCCAGATGGTGAGCTGAGGTTCATAATAGACCACAAGAGAAATTGAAATAGAGAAATTTATTACTTAGAGGTCCTAGAGGAAGTATCTTGCATGTCTCATGGGACCACACAGGGAGGTCAAGGCAGAGTACAGACAGAGAGAGAGATAGGACCTGGGGCACATGCCTTTATTAGGGCAGAGTGCTTTGGGGTTCCCACGCAAAGGCTGGATTGGTTAATTCAAACCAAAAGAGCAGGATTTTGGTAAGCCCCAGGGGGTCGTATCTAAGAGGTGCACAAGGGGAGACTGTTGATCACAAGAGCTTTTGGGGAAGTCATATCAGGAGCTTACATCTGCTGGTGACTCTGCAGGTTGTTATCTAGTGCATGTGCATGCTTGAAGTGGCTAGTGTCAATTTAAGGACCCAGCAGACCAGTTAGCCAAACAAAATGGATGCTGAGGCAGCAATACCATAGAGTAGCTTAGCTAAACCCTCAACAGCTTATTACTACTACAATTCGTAATAATAATATAACATATAAGAGCTAACAGTTATTGAAGACTAATCATGGGCTAGGTATTATGTTAATTGTTTTACATTAATTATCTCATTTAATTCTCATAATAATCTTGTCTTACAGATAATAGTATTATCTCATCTCAAAGAAATAGAGCCTTAGAGAGATTAAAGAACTTTTCTAAGAACTCATAGATAGTAAATGGCAGAGTTAGTATTAGAATCCAAAGTTATTTCACTCTGGGTTTAGTACTTTTGAACTTAAAATATAAATATAAAATGAGTGCCTTAGATGCTGGACCCTAGGAACTGTCAAGTTAATCCAGCTCCTCTCTTCTCTCCACCATTTTATGGATGAAGAAGCTGTATCTTAGAGAGGTAGAGTGACTTGCCCAAGGTCACTTACTTGTGTAAATGTTTAATGAGCTAGAAGTCCAGGAGAGATTTAGTTGGTTAGGAAGAATTCTGAACATCACTAGCATTCTATAGGGGTTCTTGATAGGAAAATTAAAGGCTATGGCAGAAAAGGGTTTTTGGACACCTGAAAAAGATGTAGAAGGATTGTAGCTATGTTTGTTTGTGAGGTGACTTTAGTCCTGATGTGCAGAAATTCTGGTTCAATTGAAGAAAATGTCCTATTGAAATCTGAGAAAAAAATAGGGTTAAATGAAGCAGTGATTTAAAATCAATAGGAAATGATTTTTTTAAATTACCTAGTTACACCTAGGAGTTTCTCATTCTATAACATTTTAAAATATGATCACCATAGAGGCTTGCCTTTTTTTTTTTTTTAGGAAAAAAGGTGCTAATATATAAATGACCCAGATTTGAAAGTTACACCATGTCAATTTTTTTTCTCATAAAACTTCTAAGTTCTGGCTAAATGTTCTCATTTCCTTATTCTTCTTCACATTGTTTGCTCCCAGACCAGCATTAGCAGTTGGATTTCTTGAGAGAAGTCATTTTTTTTGGCAAAGTAACATTTTTTTATAACTCACAGGAATTACTGCATCTTTGATGACTAGTGGACAGCAGTGTTTGGTGGTCAACTAGGTCCACTCACTAGTTACAACTCACAGAGGCATAATGATTTTACAGTTGTCCGTTCAAAGCACAAGTGGATCATTTCAAATGATAGATGCTCGGCACCATTCATAAACTGTTAGAATCAAGAGAGATAAATGTCAACAGTTCACTGTATTAGCAAAAGTAATTGGCATTTATACTTTAATTAAGCACACCTTTTAAAATTAAAACCATGATTGAAAAGAGAAACTTTCTTTTCAGCTTAGGTAATTACAAGTATGGGAGGCTTTTCTTTCTAGAGTATGTAGTTGTAACCCAGTCACCACCCCTCTTTAGTTTGTTGGGAAATCCTAGTTATAGAGAAAGTTCTATGAAAAAAACAGTTTAGAGGTGTCTGGCCTTGCAAATCCATACATACTGTTTCCCAAATTTCCATGATGATGATGTACTTGTTAAGAATAGAGATTACTTGATTTTTTTCCCCCTGGGAACTTTGATTCAGTAGGGCTGGGTTGGAGCATAGGAAGCCATTCTTACTGAAGAAGTTTGAGAAATACTGTGACATGAGAGGAAACACCACTCCTTGCCCAAAGGATATTAATTTCAAGAGGAGAAAGGTCCCAGCAGAAATCTGAAAGGTCCTCAAGCAAGTTCCTCATTGGAGGTGCTGTGTATCCTTCTTCCCAATTGGGAACCTGGTTGGTTTTTGAAAATCACCATATTGGTTTACCCCCATTGTAGGTGACACAGTTAGTACCATCTCCTCTCCCCAGTACAGTATTACATTATTAGAGATATGGGACACATATTAAAAATCCCCAAGTGAGCTTCTAGAAATGAATACTATAAAATGAAAAATACACTGGATGGTATTAATAGCAAATTAGATGTTGCAGAAGAAAAGATTAGTGAACTTGAAGATGTAGCAAGAGAAACTACTCAAAATGAAATGCACATAGGAAAAACACCAGAAAAAAATAAACAGCATGAGTGATTTGTGGGAAAACTTTAAGGGTCTCAATATATGTGTAATTGCAGTTTAGAAAAATGGGTGGCCAGAAAGAATATTTGAGGAAATAATGGCTGAACGAATTTAAAATTTGATGGAAAGTGTAAACCCATAGATCTAAGAAGCTCAGCAAACTGCAAGTGCAAGAAGGATGAAGAAAATTTATCCAAGGCATATCATATCAAATTGGTTAACACCAGTGATGAGAAGAAGATCTTAAAGCAGCCAGAGAAAAAAACACACATCACGTGCAGAGAACAGTGTTAAGGATGACAGCGATTTCTTAGACACAACACAAGAAGACAGTGGAACAACTTGAAAATATGGAAGGCAAAAATCTGTCAACCTTGAATTCCATACCTAGTGAAAATATCCTTCAAAAAAAAGAAGGTGAAATAAAGACTTTCACAACATCTGTAATGTCAGTTTTCTTTTTACCATGAGAACATGTTAGGTTTTTATGGAATCAATTTTTTTAAAGGAAAACTCAGTCTGTCCTTTAGGTAATTTTTATTTTTTCTTTTGCATCTTATTTTTATTAGTGAGAGGGAGAAAATACATTTTGCTAAAGTTAAAAGAAAAAGAAATGTTTGACATCAGCACCAGTGTCAGCCAAAAACAAAATATGTTTTTTCATATCTTGCTCAGATCTCTGGTGAGCACATGGATTCCAGGATAAATGATCAAAAAGCCAATATGCTATTCCCTCTAGGGACTCTGAAAAGAGGAAGATAACTGAGACCTCAGTCCCCTTGTTGAGCTTCAAGTCTCCATTTGTCACACATTCTTAGGGAAATGATGGATTCTAGGTTATACAAGACAGATGTTGAATAATTCCTAAAGAGATTTATTAACTGCAATGGGCATTAATGACATTCATCTTGCAACCAGCCAGAAAAAGTCACAAGCTAAAGGGGGCCAGGTCCAGGGCATTTTGTGACTCACGCTTTGGGTGTAAAATTTTAATATCACAGAGAGGGGTGGTTATCTCTATAAGAATGAATGCATTGATCCATACATAATTTCAGCAAGCATTGATTAAGCACCTGCAATGTGGAAGCTAATGTGTTAGGCATTCAGTTTGCAAAAAATCAGTACAGACTTTCCTTCAGAAGGTTATAGCTAGTGTGAGAGGTAGACCTGGAAAACAATTACAACACAGTGAGATAAGTATTAATGGGTTCATCAAATAGTTATTATGTTAGTTGAGCACTAACTATATGCTAGGAACTCTTATAGACAGTGGAGAACAAGACAAAACTGTATAAAGCTTATAATATAGATTTTGGGGTGCTATGGTAACAGAGAAAGGAATTTATCTTCTTTGCCTTGGGCGTTTTGAGCTATCATAATTTATTTCGTGGGTCTCACTTCTAATATTTTTTGGATTCGAAAATCCTTACTGCTTCGGGATTTCTTTACTTATTTTGAGAAGGAATGCTTTTGATGGCCTCAAAGAGAGTCATAATAAGATATGTGTAACTTATTTGATATCTAATTCACTGTTGTAATGACAACTCAATTATTTAAGTGATAGAAACACATATACTTGTGCCTGGAAGAAATATTAGAGGTTATTTTACCTATTTCCTCCCCACATTAAATATGAGGAGAGTGAGAACCAAAACCCCCTCCAATGTCTTTTAGTTGATCACAGAGTTGGGATTAGGGTCCCTTGACTCTTCCTACAACATCTTCTAGCCTCCAGTAGCATGTGTATGAAGTAGGGGGGACGAGAAATAACAATGGAAGGCATCAGGACCTTTAAAAGTCTGAGTTGAAGAAGCATAGGGACGAAAAGAACAGACATTCAGGGATGAATTCTACAGTCCAGGGTACCAGATCAAGAATATGGTCAGAACCACAGAGAACACCAGTGAGAATCTTCAGGGAGAGTTTTTGGCTTCAGTAAAGGGAACCAAGAATACTTAACCCTGAAGGTCACACCACGTCTATCTCAAACTGGGGATTTGTGTCTTTTACTTTAGGAATTTTACAGCGTTGGGAGTTAGAAAGCCTGGAGTCAAGCCCCACCTTTTACTGACGATGATATCCTGAGCAGTCATTTGATATTTCTGAACCTCAGTTTCCTCATGCGTAAAACGGTAATGAAACTAAAGTAAATCTTTTAGTAACTCTGTAAATATTGAATGAGACAATTTACTTAAAATGTATGTTTTCAGTAATTAATTATTATTCAGAATCTTTGTTTTTATTATTACATATATGCTTTCTGTTATGGGTTTTTTCGTGGTGTATTGGGGCCGAGTACTGGATCTTCTTAGTCTTCTTTTGGTTCTGGGTCACCTGTAGAGAATAGGGATTATTTTGAAATAAATGACCTTTATTTATTATTTTGAAATAAATCTCAGGAGACTTGAGTTCAGTGTGATGGATTGAACACATTCCTGTATGTCTGTTCTCCTGAAATCTTCTAAAACAACAGTAAAATGATAAAAAATTAAAAAATAAAAGAAACCACTACAATGATAAAGAGAACCTGAGAGGACATAATCGGAGGCAAGAAATGCCAACATGCTTTTGAATGCTGGAAAAAGGATGAGTAAAGGACAATTGACCTAGCCAACTGAGAAAACTGAAAACTAGGTACCTACAAGGGGAGAAGGGAAGGCTAATAAGAAGCAAGTCTATTTGTGGCGCAGAAGACCAGAAAGGTTAAAAAACTGGTGTGGGAAGGGACTGAAAGCAGGAAGACTGGTTAGAAGTTTTTAAAAGCAGGAGTTAAACCATGAGATCTCCTCCCTGACTACAAACCTAGAAATCACTTTGCTACACCTCTCCCTCCTTGGCAGAAGATTGCAAGTTTATTCAGCCAGAGAGTTCCTAGATTAGAATATCAGATTCAGATGAAGTTGGCATAAGATGCTGTATTAAAAATAAGGCATTGAGAAAATATCTACATATTGAATGGTGACACTCCCAGTTCTCTTTCCTCTCAGCTGCCAGAACATTGTCAGCCAAACTTAGACCACCCAGGTAGGAGAATGGAGAAGTCATCTCTGGGAAAATTGACCCCTTGAAGAGATAAAACCTATAGACATATTGGTATTTAGAGGTACCAAAAAGAAAGAGTTAGGTCCTTACTCCCAGGGTGAAGTCCACAAATTGGCAAGTCCTGTCTACAAACACAGAGCTACCTATCAACATCAATCAGCATTTTAGTGTCTCACTATTGAATGAAATTCAATTTCATATTGGATTAATAATGAGTGAATGAAATCTTCAGATGACTAGACATTTAAGGAAAGCCTCTAACATAAAAGTCAATGACCTAAATAAGCAGAGAAAAGGAATGCAGAAGAAACAGATAATGCCCAGACCACAAAAGCAACAATTAATATCCTCAGAGAGTTAATAGACTATAACTATTACACTTACAAAACAGAACAGGATGCTTTAGAAAAGGAACAGAAAAGAACAAGAAAGAACTCTTGGAAAGTAGGATATGGAAGGATATTTGCCAAATTTTAATATAAAGGTTTGAAGATAAAGTTGAGGTAATGACTCAAAATTTTAAAAATAATAAAAAGATAGAAAAGAAGAGAAGATAGAAATATTGGAGGGCCAGGAAAAGAGAACAGAGGAAATGGAGAGGATGAAATTACTAAACTATCAGACCTGCATAATATGAATTTTCAAAACAGAAAGGTCATTGGGTGTCCACACAATGACTGAAGAAAAATTCCACACACTAAGCCACCTCATTGTGAATTTTCAGAGCAGCAGTGATAAAAAGACAGTTATGAAAGCTTACCAAGATTAAAAAAAATGCCCTAAAGAATGTGGAATTGGAATGGCATTGGGATTTTCAAGAGTAACACCATAATCTGAACACTGGAATCTAGAAGACAATGGTAGGATGCCTTCAGAATTCTGAGGGAAAAAATCATTCCAATCTAAAATTTTACACTCAGCCAAATGACCTGTCAAGTTTGCTGATCAAAAAAAAGAGAAATTTCCAGACAGACAAGGTCTCATTAAATTTATCTTTGAGGACTTCTTTCTTGAAAAGTACTGAGAATTGTTGTCCTCCCTTACAAGGGATTAAGCCAAGAAAAAGACATGAAATTCAACTTCTGGGCATTTATCCAGAGGGAATGAAATCAGTATCTTGAAGCAACATCTTCACTCCTATTATTATTCACCAAGATATGGAAACAATCTAAAATGTCCATTGATGGATGAGTGGATAAAGAAAATGTGATGTATACAGGCAATGGAATACTATTCAGCCTTAAAAAAATAAGGAAATCCTACCATTTGCAACAATGTGGATGAACCTTGAATACATTATGCTAAGTGAAATAAGCCAAACACAGAAAGACAAATTCTGTATAATCTCACTTATATGTGGAATCTAAAATAGTCAGAATCACAGAAGCAAACAGTAGAAGGGTGGTTGCCAAGGGCTGGGAAGAGGGGGAAATGGGCAGGTGAAGGGGTTCAAATTTTCAATTATGCAAGATAAATAAGTTCTGGAGATTTACTATACAGAATAGTGTCTAGAGCTAACAATACTGTATTGTATACTTAAAATATGCTAAGAGGGTAGATCTTATGTGAAGTGTTCTTATCACAAATAATAATGATAAGAGTAATAATATCAAAAGTAATAAAGGAGGCAGGAGGAAACTTTGGGAGATGATGGATATGTTTATTGCCTTGATGAAAGTGTTAGTTTCACAAGGATATACCTATTCCCAAACTCAATGAGTTGTCTATATTAAATATGCATAGCTTTTAATAAGTCAATTATCCCTCAATTTTTAAAAAAGAAATGTATGGAATTTGGGAAACAGAGGCTCCAACTTAGGTGAGAGGAAAAGGGAATTTCCAGGTTAGCAAAAGGGATTTCCAGGATGCTCAAGGCCTGTGCAACAGGTCTTGACAACTTCAGATCATACCTGGAGAAAGACGGACTGCTGGTGGATTGTCTTCGATAAAAGTAAAAAATGAGAAATCTCTCTAAATGTTTCTGATTTACACCCTTGCCTACCTTCTCCCCTCCCCAGCTGGAGATGACTAAATTTGTGTAGTTCAGAAATTCTGAACTTAGCTGACATATTTTCCTCCATATTATAAATTAGAAAACCCAGACATAGAATACTAAAAATGATCGATGGACTCCAGGTGAACTGCCCTCTCCTGAGATCTATATTTAAAACATTAAAATAACTCTTCCCTGCTAAATGCACAGGAATTAGAAACATCCCATATTAGTTTAAAGATATTATAGACGATCTAAAAGTCATACTCTTGAGAATAAAATGAGTAGATTTTGATTATCCTGGATTTCATCTGAAGATGTAACTCTAACAGAGTTTAAAAAATATATAATAAAACCCACTAACATTGAGGAATGGAAGAGAAGAAACCTGAAATATCAGTCACCTACTATGTGCCAAGGCTTGTGCTTGCCATGTAAACTCTATACAACCTTAAGAGGATGTTTTTGTAAAAGTGATGAAAAGATTTAGAATTCCTCCCCAAATCATTGTGTTATTTGGTTGGCTTTCCCTACTCTAGGGATACTGATTCACTCCTTGTTAGGAATTCTGAAACCATGATAGGAAAGAGGCAGGAGTGGGAAAGAAGGGATGTGGTCGAGGGGGAGAGGCAAGTCAGAGAGATGGCCAGCTGGAGAGATTATAATTTGCCCTTGGAAGTTGTGAGACATGGACATTTTCCTTCACCCATGATGTTTCTATGTTCATCCATGAGGAGGAGTAGTAGTAGTTCTTCTTTTCCTCCTCCTCCTCTTTCCTTTTCCTTCATCTTCTTTTCTCCTCCTCCTTCTTCTCCTTCTTCAGCTTCTGCTTCCTCTTCTTCTGCTTCCTGGTCTTCTTCCCCTTCTTCCTCTTCCTCTTCTCCTTTCCCTCCTCCTTCTCCTCCTCATCCTCTATACACCTGAGAAAACAGACTCAGAAAAGTTCAGTCACTTGCCCAAGTTCTCACATGTGGTTATGTTTTGGAGCCTAGATTTGATCCTGTCAGACTAAAGGACCTGTACTTTGCTTACTGTAGTATGTAATTACATAGTACTTACAACTTCTAAAAATAGTGGGCTTTCCATAGTTTCTTTCTTTATATGCTCTATTTTCTTACAAAGTGGAGTCACCATATCAACCTTGAACTGCCAACTCCTAGACATTTGTGTGAGAAAAAAATAAATACGAATTAGTTTCAACTACTGATATTCTGATTTCCATTATTCACAGTCAAACCTACTTTAAGTCAGAACTAATTTAAGTCCTTTTATTCACAAAATATTCTATTATTTTTTCTTTCAGTAAATATTTATTGAGAACCTGCTAGATGCCTGGCACTATGCTGGTTTCTGGGGATAGAATGATGAGGAAAACTAAACACAAATTCAGTGGAACACCCATTGGGAATATCGAAGAAAGAGCAGTTTGTTATTAAATGTAGTTAGGTCATTAGTTCATTAATTAACATATAAATGTGGATTTTCTTAAAATCATACTAGCAAAATGAAAGCTGGGGCACTGTGGGAGTGAGATATAGGGCAATGAAAGGAGATTTCAGTATTGGGGAGCCCTAGACATTTGGAGATTAATAAAGGCTGAAGCTATAAGGCAGGGTGGAATAGGGTAGTGGATAAAGACAAATTGCTTCCTTTCTAATTTCACCTCAGTCTTTGGGTCCACTGATGTGGGCTTCCAATGCCAAGTGTGAATTGAGCTTTCCCACTCCACCTGGGTACTGTCACCTTTTCTCTCTGAGCTTGTCTGACACATTTTGGAAGAAAGAGAAGGCTCATCACCTAGTGCTCCTTGAACAGCCAGTCTATTATATGGTTCTGGGAGGGCCTGTTGAGCTCATCTTTGACTGCTAAATAGACGAGATATCACAGATTTAAAATAACTACATACCACTAAGGTCACTTCAGAAGATGTTCTCAGCCAAGAGCTGCCATTCATCCTATGGGGGAAAAATGTACAAAGCTATTAGTAGCACAGGAATAAAGGCAGATAGAGAGACAGAAAGAGTTCAATACTAAGCATCTTCATCTAAAAATATCTACTGTCAGGATATTGTTCAGATGGTGACAACTTCAGGAAGGGAAGGAAATGGAGTGAGGATGAACGTGGGAGGAAGGGACAGGGTTCCTCATGGTCTTCAGGTAGCTGATGCTGATTCAATCATTCATTCATTCTACAGATATTTATTGAGTATCTATTATGTGCCACACACTGTGCTATGCACTGGGGATACAGTGATGAAAAAATAGACATGGTCCCTGCCCCTATGGATCTCACCAACAAGCAGAGTGTGAAATAGTCCAGAGACAGCCTCAGAGGTTGCAGGAAAAAGCAAAGAAAGAGGACATTTTTTGAGTGTCTATACTCCTCTTAGTTAATCCCCACAAAGACTATGAAAGATATTATTATCTTTGTCCCCATTGTAGAGAAGACCAGGGCTCAGGAATTTTAGGTAATTGCCCCAAATTGTTTGCTAAGTAATAAAGAAACAGAAACAGAATTTTAACCTGGGTCAGTCTGACTCCATTACTTAAGTAATTGGCGATTGGATGAATGTCATGTATCGTTTCTTGGTTTATCATTAGTAAGAGTCTACCCTGGGCTGGCTTCCCTCTGAAGCTCCGCACAAACATAAGCCACACAAGTATTCTTGGGGAATTAAAAACTCATTTTAATATTAACTACAGTGAATATTATTAAGACAGTAAATTTGCGATTATATATTAAAAAACTTAAAAATTAAAGCCATATAAAAATGGCATTAGAAATGTTTGTGTTATGCTCTTGGTAATTTAATTTGGACGCATTTTATGGCCATAGCTTTGGAGTTGGAGAATGGCTGCTAAGACTGTTTACTACTCACAGTCCATGGTTTGGATCTTGGGATTTTTTTCCTGACTACAAAGTAATGGAACAAATTTTAATGATTCAATCAAATCAGACATCTCTATATTAATAGATAAAACTGCATATGAGTTCTAGTCACTGTTCTAAATGCTTTACACTTATAAACTCATTTAATCCTCTCAACATCCCTGTGAAATAGTCTCATTAACATCATCCCCATCTTATGGATAGAGAAATGCTAGCTCAGTGAGGTTAAGTTACTTTCTCCAGACCACACAGCTGTCAAATAGAGCCAGGATTTGAACCTAAGAATATTTTACACCAGAGCTTAGTGTATATTCTTCCACCTTCCTCCAATGGAAGGAGGAAGTCCTCTGCCTTTGATCTGATTATGCTAATCAGGAATTAAATCGTGTTTGCAGAAGACTGTTCTGGAAAATAGATTAAAATAATAAAAGATCAATTTCTCTCTGGTACTATTATTCACATCTTCAGATTTGAGAATCTCAGTGGGAATTGAGATGACAATCTGGTCAAATTTGGGCAACTTTCAGTCCAGGAGATTAGAGGGCTCCCTGTGGGGTGCCATTTGCTTAGATATTTGCCTTCAGGGTCAGCAGAGCTGTGGCTTCCAGAGAAGGACATCTTGGCTCTATCCTTTGCCGTTGACTGCCAGCCAACGCACAGAGTGGGAACCCGGCTGACGGCTCCTCATCCAGGCTGGTAGAATCTATTGGTTTTTCTGCTCCTCTTTCCAAAACCCAAAAATGATTTTCCCCATATGCCCCGAACAGGTCAAAGCAAAGCTAAGGCATTTCACTTCAACTTGAGCCTCCCCCAACACACACCCCTCTTGATTCCAAGATATTCCCCCTATCAAGGAAACCTCCATAGAGGTCTGTTTGACAGATGAGGGGCAGGGTTTCATAAGCCTCACACACAGGCTGCATGTTAAGTGGTTCAGATTTGCTTCAAATAGGGCCTGGCTACTCTTGGATGTTTTCTGGAGGAACACGAAGAAAATGAATCTGGACTAAATGAAGAATGAGGGGAGCCACTGCTGGGAAGGAGAAGCTTTTATTCTGAACAGAGGTGTCACTGAGAGAAAGGAAAATCTGACCCTTTTCAGGCATTGAATAATAAATCTGAGCTTTCTGCAGACAAAAAACAAGGGGGGGGGGTATCTTTGTAGTTTACTGGGAATATACCTGAGAAAAATGCAGAAGGTACAGAGAGAACAAAAAAGAGAGAGAGAAAGAAAAAGATGAAAGATTAAAGTGGAGGAGAGAGAGAGAGAGAAAGAGAGAGACTATAAATATGAGAAAACCAGGTCTTACAAAACATATCGGAAGTGATTACTTAATTTCCCCTTTTTCTGCCTCTCTTGTTTCCTCCTGAGTGCTCAGGGCCGTTCACATAAGCATCCCATCCAAACTTACCCTACTTGGCTATCTCCCAGTGTTCTCAATTGCTTCTGCCTCTGTACCTCTCACCCCAACTGATACTTGCTAGTCCTGAAGATGTTAGAAGAGAGGAAAGTGCCTTGGGGGTCAGGAAATGTTGGTTCAGATTCCAAATCTGCCGTACCTAGGCTGTGAGACCCTGGGAGAGTCACTTCTCCTTGTTGGGACTCAGTTTCTCCATCAGGAAAATGAAAGGATGGGATTGAATAAGGTCTACCATCCTTTCTTGCTGTAAGATTCTATGGTGCTATTTGAATGGCCATATAATTCCCACAGGTCTCTTCTCCCTGTTAGCTCTGGTGAATGTGCCATTTTCCCTAACTTCCCTGAGCATCAGAATCACCTGAAATGCTTGTTAAAAATAAAAATTTTCAACCTTTTTATCCAGATCCACTGCTTCAGAGTCTGCAGGGCAGTCTTGGGAAGTGGGGAGAGACATCAAGTATCCCAAGTGAATTTTGTCTTCAGGGAAGTTTGGATAACAAGATGCTAAGCTAATTGGATTTCATGGCTGATATGGTTTGATGTGCTATTTGTCCTAGTTAAAATATTTACATTTTAAAGGGGCCTCAACTGCCTAAACGCAAAGTTTATTAGTGTTAGTGAGAATAACATGGGGGGAGGAGGAAGCGTTTACTGAGAGCCTCCTTAGTGCCTGGAAACTGCTCAATGTCACATATACTATCTCATCGGCCTCTCACTAGCTGTGGGAACCTGGTCAGACGAGTTGCTTAACTCCTCTATGACTCAGTTTCCTAGTCTGCAATATGAGGTGAAAATAGTACCTACTTCACTGGTTGTCATGAAGGCTATATAAGTTGAGCACGACGGCTGGCACATAAGAAGCATTCAACACATATTCTTTCCAGCGGACCCTAGGAAAAATATATTATTCTCTCCATTTTGCAGATCTGGAAGGTAGAGTCATGTGGGTCAAGTTCATTGGCAAATAGGTTTTATAGGTAATTTGTAAGTGATGCAAGTGGAATTTGAATCCAGGTCTACACTGACCCTAAAACTTCTGTTTCTTTGTCTATACCATTCGATCACCTACTGTAGCTGAGTGGCTAGCCAGTCCTGGTTTAGTCAGGTAACTGGTCAATTCAGGAATCTGTTTGGTCAAAGTGGTTGTTGAACTTAGTGGGGTGACCCATTCCTGTTGGTAGAACAGCCTCTGGGTAGCACATTCTTTAGGCTTTCTGATGGAGAAGGTTCTTCCTGCGTTGTCATGGTTTTGCTCAAGAGAGTTGTGCAGACTTTTTTTTTCTCTTGGAGGATTTATAATTCACCACATTCCCTTCCTGTCTGGCCCAGCTCAGGCTGCATCAGATTTGATATGTATTTCTAGTTTGATCTCTTATTCATGAAAGGCAGTTTTCACAAACAAATCGAGAAGCACAGTTTTCCATCCCAGATGCAAATGTTTGATTTACTTCCTGGGCCTGTGACAGGGGTGATGGTTTGGCTTCTTTGTATCCGTATCTGTGTCCAGATACAGAATTTGCATACTGTGTGGGCATTTTACTTGTCCCAATATTTCATATTGATGGCAGTAGGTTTGCAACCTGCCAGGCTCAGCTGTGACAACTCACGTTTGTAGAGTGCTATAGACTAAAGGTCTGTGTCCCTCCAAAATTCATGTTAAAGTCTTAACCCCCAGTGTGATACTATTTGGAGATGGGGCCTCTAGGGAAGTAATTAAGGTTAAATGAGGTCATAAGGGTGGATCCCTGCCCCCTTATGAGGATTAGTGTTTTTATAAGAAGAGGAAGAGAATAGACATTGCCCAAGAAATGTATATTTCCAAGTACGTGTTGGCAATCCAATATTATGTGAAGAATAGAATGGAACTGGCTTGTGTTCCATGCTCTGTAGCCCAGGGCTCTAAAACTCTTAACTTTTTAGCTGGGGAATAAGAAAAAGGCCTCAGTAAGAGGTGTATTTGGCAGTAGACTGGAACAGAGCAGAGATCTCTAACTGGGAACGAGGGGGCTGAAGTAACCCACAGATGTGTGCTCTGTTTGGCCTGCGTAATGTTTTTTAAATTTTTCGACTGGTTAAAAACAAAGTAAAACGAACTCTAAATGCTCTTTGACCTTGGGCAATTCACTTCTCCGAGTCTCAATTTTCTCACGTATTAAAATGCTTGCAAGTTTGTTGTGAGCACTAAATGAGATCACATATACAAAGCACATAGCACAAAGTGGGGCACATCTAGGTGTTTAGGAAATTGTAGCTTCTATTAGTGAACATACTAGGTGCACTAATGAGTATGAGTTTCCACCATGGAGAGTGTCAGAGCCTCTCACCTGGCTGATTTATATTGAATCATTTTCCAGTCTGATCGGTTAAGAAATGTTGCTGATGGCTTATCCAATCCACCTAATAGTTAAGTACCAGCTCAGTACACCCACCCACCAGCTGCCATTAAGGCCTCATGTTCTCCAAACATCATTTGGAGAAGGTGCTTCTTCTTTGAGTGACAGCCTAGAAGCTGTGATGACTCACGCTGGGGAGTGTTGGCTTGCCCACCACTCGCTGCATTTGTCCATTCTTGGCCTCCAAGACTTGTCTACCTTTGGATTTCAGACAGTATTTCCAAGAATGGTAGGTGGGTGCCTTGTCGCAGAGATTCTTTGAGAGTGGGAAGGATGACAATAAGTGGTTCATCAGAAGGAATGGACAGCTAGCCAAGGTCCTCCCTGTGGGAACTGTCACTGGCATGCACTTGTATGATAATTACCTTTATGTTCCTTGCACTCCTGAGTATTCCCTTGTAAGGTCCTGGAGGTTAGAATACAAGGGCTACTCATCTTTGTATGCCTACTTCTAGCACAGGACCTGGCACAGAGGTGGGCCCAGAAAGGTTAGTTGAATGTATGTATGAATAATTGTTATTTTTTCATTTTTAAAATCTTTTTATGGAAAATTTCAAACATATACAAATATAGAGCCACTGTGTAATGAACCTCCAGGTACTAATCACCCAGTTTCAACAATTATTAACATTTGCCACTCTTGCTTCAGTTATTCTCCTTAATTTTTTTCTGTAATAGTTTAAAGCAAATAAGATATTACAGTCTTTCACCTGTAAATACTTTAGTATGCAACAGTAACAGATAAAGAATCTTTTAAAAGCATAACTACAATATTATCACACCCAAAGTGTTTAACAATAAGTTTTTGTAATTACCTACTACTTGATTTGTATTCAACATTTTACATTTGTCTTAAAACGTCTTTTTATAGTTATGTTTTGGGATCAAGATCCAAACAATCCCTATATTTTAACTGTAACAGTTGCATTTAAGAGTACAACTTTGATAATTAATCTCTTCTCTTTTTGTTCATGCGATTTATTTGTGGAAAAGAAGTGAGTCATTTATAGAATTTCCCATATTCTGGATCTGGTTGATTGTAATCTTGTGGCTCTTTAACATCTCCCTCTATTCCCTTTATTTCCTATAAACTGGTAGTTAGGGTTCTAACCCTTTATTATTTTCATATTCAATTTTTCTGGAAAAGATACCTCTTGGATAATCCTGTGTGCATCCTATTGTGTCACGTCTGAAGGTATTGGTTGCCCCACTTTTAGTGGTTGAAAAACAGTGGTTTTCAAATTACATAATTTCTTTTGTGTTTATTAATTGGAATTTTCTTATGAAAAGCTATTTGCTGACTTCAAAATACAGTCTATTTATAAAACACAGGATAGATGTTTGACTTCTTTTTCTTTAATTATCAATTTAGAATAGTAAGCTGATGCCTAAGCGACTGCCAAAGGTGAACTAGTTACTTTCTAGGTTTAAGATAATTATGAACTCATGAATTTTTATACATTTAATGTGCTTCAATCCTTTGTGGTGATTTTTTTAACGCTCAAATTGTCCCACCTTTGGCCAGTGGAAGCCCCTTCAGATTAACTTTTGTGTCATTTGACACCAATACTTGTCTTTGACAGCTTCCTCATTTTCACATGCAGAATGTTGCCCCAGGCTCCTCTTGCTTATTTCCTGTCTTATACCTGGAGTTAACCATTTCCCCAAGTAGCTCGAACTCCTGTTCAAAGGAGATGGTATGCAGAGACCACAAACTGGGCCTAAGGGCGGTGATTGCTAATGGACTGACAATGTTTCTTGGCCTTCAGAGCTAGGAAATATATAATTTTTTAGAAAGAAAAAAATAAATACTGAGTTTACACTGATATTCTCAATTTTCAAATAAAAATTACTAGGTTTTTTTACTTGTTTTTATTTTATATTTGTGTTTAGATACCAAATGACATTAACATTATGTATATTTAATATATTATATATTTATGTGTGTATATGTATAATTTCAAAATCAGAATAACGATCGTATTATTAACACTAAGACCACTGGAAACAGTTTAAGTTCTTTCTGTTTTTAGGATATATGCCACTTGGAATGTGAAGTCAAAATATCCTGTGCCCATAAAATAATTCTCTGTGTGATTATGCCAACAACCTGATATACTGTTAGGTTCATTTGTTTTAGTTTGTGTTCTGCGGGAAATTCTCCGACACCAATTTGGGGTCCCATAATTCAATTCAGTCTGACACCAACTACCCAGAGTTAACATCAAATCCCACAAGTTAAAGGGTAAGATCCCGAACAAGACTGCCCTTTACTTCAGACACCAGCCTCAAGTGGGGTTCCCAGGCTACCTTCACTTCTGCCCAGCCAATTACGGTTTCAGGGCCCCCCATAACTCCCTCATGTCCAGTCACTTTCTAGACTTACTCAGAGAACTCAGGAAAGTGCTATATTTATGATTATCATTTTAATATAAAGGATGCAAGTGAACAGCTAGATGAGGGGATATGTAAGGTAGCAAGGTTTTCAAGATTCCTTGGTCCATAAGCTTCTGTCCTGTGCAGGTGCACTTCTTTCCCAGTACATTGACACGTTCATCAGCCGGGAAGCTCCCTTGATCCTTAGTGTTCAGAGTTTTATCAAGGTTTCATTACATGGGCACGCTTGACAAAATCATTGGCTATGCAATTGAACTCAACCTCCAGGCCTCTTCCCCTCCCCAAAGGTCAGGCAGCTGAAAGTTCCAACCCTCTAATCACGTGGTTGGTTTTGCTGGTGACAAGCCCCCATCCTGAAGCTATCTAGGGGCCCTGCCATACCTCACCTCATTGGCATACAACCACATGCTTATCACTCAAGAAATTCCAAGGGTTTTTGAAGCTCTGTGCTAGGAACCGGAGACAAAGACCAGAGATTTTTTTTATTATACCACACAATTTATTTTCAATTTAATGTTGTTTTTAAAGGTGAATACTGCTATTATGACACTGCCCTAGAGGTATCTAGTCTGGGTTTGCATGTCAGAGGTACTCCACGACCTATTTGTGCCCAGATGATTCCCAATCTCCTTGGGTTTATGAGTAAAATGATGTCCATGTTCTTTGTATGTGGGTTTCATACATGTGGGTCTTTTCTCCCATTTTGATTCTTTCCAAGATTAGGACAACTTCATTTTTGCTTGTATATAAAATATCAGTGTTGCTTTGGCTGGGTTTGATAAATGAATATTGAATCAAATTGAAAAGTTTAGGAAAACTCTGAGGATATAAAAGTATGAGGTATTAGGAAAATACTCTAATTCTTCTGTTAGTAATTTTGATATGTAGGTTCCCAGAAAAAAAAAAAATCACATTGCCTCCACATCTGTTGTTTTGTTTCCATCAGTGATTCTCACAGCTAGTGGCATCTTTTGGTCACCTGGGGAGCTTTCAGAAAATTACCTAGACCTGGGCAAGACATCTTCCCCCACCTGCCTGAATTCAAATTTAATTGATTCTAATTCAGTTGATCTGGGCTGGGCTTTGGGCATTGGTATCTTTAAAAATATGCCCAGGCTTCAGTATGAACTCATGATTAATTTAATATAGATGTAGATGGTTACATATAGAAATATTTATAGATAAATTTGGATATATTGTAGCTGAAAACCAGAACTTTGTCACCATAGCCAAATCAATGAACACAATGACAAGAGATTGAGGAAAAGAAAGGGTAATTTATTAATTTGCCAGCAAATGAGGAAGTGGCAGGCTCATGCCTTAAAGACTGCTGTCCTCCAGAAGCATTAACAGTTAGGGTTTTTAAAGGGAAATTGATGGGAAAGAATGTGCTGTCTATGTGACTGCAGACATCTGGTGGGGTAGTTGTGTGAGAGTCCAAGATGTTCTGGTGCTGAGTCAGCTGTTATCTGTATCTGCAGCAGGAGGTCCTGGCTTCGATTGATCAATCTTCCTGCATCACCAGCAATTGGGCCCCAACAGTTAGTCAGGTGAGTAGTTGAAGCCAGAGACTGGGTGATGCAGACGAGGGCATTGTCCTTCCACACTGTAGAAAGAGAGGGAGCAGTGGACAACATCAGCAAGTATTTTAGGTAGGGGAGGGGAAGCTGTGGCTTTGCAGGCTGGCGCCTTCCCACCAGCCTATGTTTGACCTTGTGAGGCTGCTGGCAGGGAGGAGAATGGTGAGATAAGAGAATCTGCAGGTGGGTGTCCTTGGTTGTCTGCCTACACGATGGACGGTGGATTCTGGTGCCAGGAAGTCAAGGAGTTGGGGGCTGGGAAGCTTTAGCTTCTTGATATTCTCTGGATATCAGTTTCCCTGTAATAAAACTTCAAAGGACCCATAACTAGCCAAAATGTTAGCATGAGACCACCTGGCTCTCATGCTCTAATGATTTGTAACTTCTGTTTGCCTTGTGAAGTACAGGGACACAAAGGTTTAAAAAAACTAATATCTACATATGAATGTAACTTAGAGAAGCAGGGAAAGGGGATGAGTGCTTTATATGCTCTGTTTAACGTAAGGGAACTGATATCAGGACCGGCACCAATTTGTGTATATACAGCTAGTATACATAAGTGTATTTCCTTCTCTGTTAGTTGAGAGAACCTAGAAGCATGACACCCCAGTAGCAACAAACACTCCTAGAGCCCATATCTTAGTTTCTTGCACCATTCTCCAATAAATACTATTATACTATTCTCCCATAAAATGTATCAGTGCTCCTTGGAGAATTGGCTGATTCTAAGACTGGAGCAAAAAATATATATGGTAAGCCCAGAGCAGCTTGAAGCACCAGAAAGTAAGGAAGTGCTCACAAAAATCTCACAATGATAGGGATTTGTCAAGGGCACAAAGGAGTCAATTGAAAGAGCTCCCAAAGGTCAAAGCTGGGACAATCTGAGCCACAAAATAATATAGTACTAGTATTGGGTTATAACACAAAGTACAAAATACAGATCCACTGGTCCACGCTGATTTGAACAAGTTAATAAATAAGAACAGAAAAATCTCCCATGCAGAAGAATTCCAAACAGTTTATGTAGATATTCCCTCTTCAAGAAAGGGGAGCCTCAGACCCCACTCTCTAAGTGTGGGCTCCACACGGTGACTTCCTTCCAAAGAGGACAGAATGGAAAGGGAGGATGAGAGAGCCCTTACAGTGGAGAAACCTGGAAAACACTACTCAGCCAGGTGATTAAGGTTCACCTCAAAGGTGATGTCATCTTGAAAGCAGGTACCCTTGAACTTATGGCACTTCACCTCTGTGTTCTTCCTCTTATAAACTGACAACCCCAGTCTAATCATGAGAAAAGCATCAGACAAATCTGAATAAAGGGACATTCTGTAAAATACTTGGCCAGGACTCCTCAAACTGTCAGGATCATCAAAAACAAGGCAAGTCTGAGAAACTGTCATGGCAGAGGAGGTTAAAGAGAACATGATGACCAAATGGAATGCGGTATCCCAGATGGGATCCTGGAGCAGAAAAAGGACATTAGGTAAAAACCAAAGAAATATGAATAAACAATGGTTTCTAGTTAATAATAATGTATCAGTATTGGTTCACTAACTGTGAGAAATGCACCATATTAATGTAAGGTGTTAATAATAGGGGGACCTGGATATCTTCACAATTTGGGGGACTCTGTACTATCTTCACAATTTTCCTGTAAATCCAAAACTATGCTAAAATAAAAAGCGTATTAAGAAAAAAATAAAACTACCCAGCTATTTTCTTCCTTCTTCTTCTTTGCAGTGTCTCAGACTAAAGGAAAAGAAGAAAATGATCCATTCTACCATAGCTATGATACCCACTCAGTATGCTACTCAAGTATAAATTGGATTATCCAACAGTTAAAACTAAGGTGCAACTTTCTAATAGGCTTAACATTTTCAGGTGGCATTTCCATTTTAAAAGAGGCTCTTATTTACTCAAATCTCAAAATATAATACCCAGGAGCTATTTCTGAGCTGAGTCTTTTTGATGTTCTGTATCTGTGACTTCCATAAGCAATCCACACAGAGAACGACACAAAAATAGATTCACACACTTCCCGACAGACTTCTCAAGTCTGCACAGACAAAGTGGAGGGCTTTTGACACAAATATTAAATAAGATTTTAAATAATATATCAGTAGAGATGAAGTACGGTGCCATGGAAAGGTCTTGGCCACTGATATCAGATGGACCTGGGTTCTAATTATGATGTCAGCACTTACGACTCTGTGACTTAGGCCATGCTACTTATTTGCTCTGAGTCCCAGTTTCCTCACTTTAAATAGGGATAATTAAAGATTTATTATGGTGCCTGAATGACGTAATACATATAAAATACCAAGTATGGCGCCTAGCACGCAGGATATTCTTTTTTGCAAGGTGGTTATTATTGTGTTGCTGTTGTCATGATCACGATCATCATGGTTATCATCAAAGGCTCCTCTGTTTTCAAGTGTAACCTGGAGCAAATTATTCCACATCCCTCAACTTCGGTCTGCTTGCATAAAATGGCAATAAAAACCATATATTCTATATAGAGTTGCTATGGAGATTAAATGGTTGACTGTGTTTTCTCTTGTGCTATGACACAGTTGTTTGTGTCTCTCTGTCTCTATCAATCCAGCCATCCATCCATCTATCTTTCTGTCTTCATATCTATCTACCTTTCTTTAACATTTAAATGAACAGACTCCAGGTTCCCCTAAACTTGGTTAACAAAACGGAGCTAGAAAATTTCCTCTACAGGAACTTGTAGTTGTTTTGAACAGTGGAAAAGGATGAGTTTTGAAAAAGCTCGAAGGCCTTCTTTAGTATTCATGTGTTCCAGATACAGTTCTCAAATAATGCATATAAATGAAGGAAGCTTTAACCTGCAATAATTAAAGAAAAAATTATTGGTTTTGAATGATATTGAAACTGTGGGTTTATCACATTTCCAGTGCCTTGAATTTTAATGTATAAAATAAAGCCAAGGCCAGAAAGGCTGCCTCTACTTAAAGGTTACTCCTAATTAATAATTTCTTGAATTAAAAAATTGTTGGTGTTTTCTCGCTGGTGGCACTGAGACCAGCTGAGAAACCACTAATAATTCTGGATGAATTGAAGCCTGAAGCCAGGAATATTTCTCTTATTTTTCAACACAGCTGCCCATATTGCAACATCCTTCTAGTAGTCCATCAATAATTATTCAAAACTGTATGGTCACACTGTGATAAGCAACACAATGGTTAAACAGTCTTTGTTATTCTGGTCATCTCACTCTCCATTGGCACCTGCCTAAGACCACACACTGCTTCCTCGGGTGACGCAGAGTTTCCTCTCATATTGCAGCTAGTAAACAGGCAGATATAATGGTCAAATTGCCTGGTTGAGTCTGAACTCTGAAATCTTTGGATTAACTGGGAATCTAGCATGGAAAATGAAGGGAAAGGAAAGAACTGGAAGGGGGCCCAGGACTGAATCCTGAGCAACTCTGACCTTTGCAGTCAAGTAGCGGGAGAAGAGCAATGGATACATGTTAAGGTATGGAGATAGGAGGATAACCGAATGTTCTAGAAGCCAAGAGAGCCCAGTGCTTCAAGCAGGCCTTGACAAGTGCTGTTGAGAGACTGAGTAAAATGAAAACCAAAATATGGGCATTGGGTTTGATGACATGGAGGTCATCGGTAATATTGGCAAGCGAAGTTTCCATGGAGGGAAAAGGGGAGGGAGCTAAGGTGGGGAAGTGAATGCGAAGTGAGGATGTGGGGGAAACCCAGGCCTTTCTTTGCATTTGAAAAATTTTAAAATTAAATAGAAGAAAGTATATAAAATATTCACATACTCACACAACCCCCCCCCTTCATTGAATGGATGATGTGGGATGTGAACTCAGGTCCACAGGATCTCAATGCTGTCCCCACCCCACCCTGCCCCACCTTTCCATGGCACCATGCTACAGCCCTGCCCTTTATAACCTCCTTCATAACTTTTCTTTTCTGATGCCTTAGTAATTAGATTCCTTTGCTACTCTCTTTCTGAGACACCATTTTGAGGTCAACACTATCTACTCTTCTTCCTAGGAGCAACTGGCTCTCAAGACTCAGTGCATGGTAGAGCCAAGTCTTCCTTTCCTTCCTTCAGTGCCCCTTAAGTGGCCATATGGTAAGAGCAAAAGACCCAATTTCTTCCTATGGTCTACAGGGCTCTTCATGACAATCTGGCTCCTGGCCCTTCTCCAAAACCTCTCATACCACTTTCCCCCTTGTCACAGTCCTCCAGTCGTATTGGCTTCCTTGCGGATCCTCAAACATATCTGCCTCAGGGCCCTTGCACCTGCTCTTCCCCCTGCCTTGGATGCTCCCCCCAATAGTTACATGGTTTACTCCCTAACTTCATTTGGAACTCTGCCCAAATGTCACCTCCTCAAATTTCACCTTCCTTAACATGCCTATCTAAAAGATCAACTCCTCTCTCTCTACCCCTTACTCTGAATTCTATTTTTCATAGTACTTATCTCTCCCTGATTATATCATTTATTTAGAATTTATTTATTGACTGTTTCTGAACCACTCTTCCCACCCCCAAAAGTGAGCTTCCTGTATTAGTCATGATAGTGAACAGATTCCTGGCACAAAGTGGGCATTTGATAAATAGTTCTTGAGTGAGTAAAACAATATGACCGATTTTTTTAGAACTTTAAAAGAATTTTATATTCTTTTCTTATTTTTAAAAATTATCTTTATTTGTAGTTACTAAGTAAAGAACCACAGAGTCGGTCTAAGAGTCTTGGAGTTGGGGAGACCTAAAAAGCATCTAGGTCAGTATTTTCCATCAATTCTGCATTATTAGGTGAATTTGGGATAAAAAGTTCTAGAATTAACCATGTTTAGAAGATGCAGTAAATTACCCTCTTGGAGAATTACAATGCACATTAACATAGGGTAGCTGAGAAGTTCTACCATAAAGTGGTTTAACTTGGCTTAATCCAGAACTAACACAGCAATTTGCCTAAAAGACATTTTCTGATGATGACATATTTTATTTCTTTGAAAATTTGCATGGCATTCTATTTTTGTGGAATATATAGAAATACATAAATGCACAATACAGCCTAGCAGGGAGGATCAGCGTGGGGCAGTAATTAAGAGCACAGACTCTGAGGCCGAGTCTGCCTTGATTATATCCTGATTCCATGACTTCCAGCTGTGCGACTTTGGGCACGTTGCTTAATTCTTCTGTGACTCAGTTTCCTCATGTGCAAGATGAGGATATAATAGTAGGACCTACCTCATCCAGTTGTAATGAGGATTAAATGGATTAATGCATGTAAGTACTTAAAGAAATGCCTGACTTATAAGCACCCACTAGCTGTTAGCTGTTATTACATGTACGGATTTTTCAATAAAAATAGGTGACAGAATGTAATGTTGGTGTTCAAACTCTTTCAACCCTGTGTCTTACTCTGTTCAGGCTGCTATACCAAAATATCACAGGCTAAACAGCTTATAAAGGACAGGAATTTATTTCTCCCAGTGCTGGAGGCTGGAAGTCTGAGATCAAGGCAGCAACATGGTGGCATTCTGGGGAGGGCCCTCTTCTTGGCTCATAGATGGCCGTCTTTTCATGTCCCCACATGGTGGAAAGTGTTAGGGATATCTATGGGATCTCTCTCTCTTTCTTAAACGAAACAGCGGGGTTTTTTTGTGTGTTTGCCCTTTGCCCAGAACTGAACTGGGGGTTTAGATGACAGAGAACCATGAACCACAGCCCCTGCCCTCAAGGGATTAACAATGGAGCTGGGAGGTGTAACTGAAAACACTTGCATTATTTGGACATAAGCTGGCTTTGCCCTTGCACTTTTTTTTAAAATTAAGGTCATATTGGCTTATAACACTGTGTAAATTTCAGGTGTGCACTATTATATTTCAGTTTCTGTGTAGGTTGCATTGTGTTCACCACTAATGGTCTAGTTTTTATCCACCACCATACATATGTGCCCCTTTACCCCTTTCACCATCCCCCCACCCTCTTCCCCTCTGGTAACCACTAATCTGTTCTTCTTATCTGTGTGTTCGTTTTTCTTCCAAATATGAGTGAAATCATACAGTATTTATCTTTCTCTGTCTGGCTTATTTTGCTTAGCATAATACCCTCAAGGTCCACCCATGTTGTTGCAAATGGCACAATTCTTTTTTTATGGCTGAGTAGCATTCCATTGTATATATATATATATATATATATATATATATATATATATATATATACCGCATCCTCTTTATCCATTCATCTGTTGATGAACACTTGGGTTGCTTCCACATCTTGGCTATTGTAAATAATGCTGCAGTGAACACAGGGGTGCATAAATCTCTTTGAACTGTTGATTTCATGTTCTTTGGGTAAATACACAGCAGTGGCATAGCTGGATGATATGTTATTTCTATTTTTAATTTTTTGAGAAATCTCCATACTATTTTCCATAGTGATTGCACCAGTTTGCATTCCCATCAGTGGTGTATGAGGGCTCCCTTTTCTCCACATCTTCTCCAGCACTTGTTATTTCTTGTCTTTTTAGTAATAGCCATTCTGACAGGTGTGAGGTGATATCTCATTGTCGTTTTGCTTTGCATTTCCCTAACAATTAGTGATGTCAAACATCTTTTCATGTGTCTGTCGGCCATCTGTGTATCTTCTGTGGAAAAATGTGTGTTCATATCCTCTGCCCATTTTTTGATCAGTTTCTTCATTTTTTTGTTGTTGACTTGTGTGAGTTCTTTACATATTTTGGAAATTAACCCCTTGTTGGATATACGATTTGCAAATATTTTGTCCAAGCTGGTGGGTTGTCTTTTTGTTTTGTCAATGGTCTCCTTTGCCATGCGGAAGCTTTTTAATCTGATGTAGTCCTATTTGTTTATTTTTTCTTTTGTTTCCCTTGCCTGGGTAGACATGGTATTTGAAAAGATACTGCTAAGACTGATGTCAAAGAGTGTACTGGCTATATTTTCTTCCAAGAGTTTTATGGTTTCAAGCCTTACATTCAAGGACTTTGTTGGATCTCTTTTACAAGAGCACTAATCCTGTTTGTGATGGCTACATCCTCATGAGCTAAGCACCTCCCAAAGGCCCCACCTACTAATATCATCACCTTGGGGGTTAGGATTTCAACGTATGAATGTTTGGGGGACACAAACATTCAGATCATAGCACCCTGGAAACTATGAAAAGCAAAGGGGTTTTGACCTCACTGTGGTGACAAAGAATTCTAACCTCCTTTCTCGGAATAGTCTTCAGAGGTTTGAAAACTTCTCTGGCTCATTTCTCTGAAAGCTTCATGATCTCATATGATCTCTTGATTTCTCTATTTCTCACTGCTGAGCTATACTCAAACCTAAAAAAATATGCAAATTAATAACGACACCCTGGTTATGCAGATATGCAATTGTCTTTCACAAATATATTGTTTCCCTCTCTCTCTACTTTTGTCTGTCTCTGGCCTCTGTCTGTCTCTCTCTCTCTGTCTTTATTTCTGTCTCTTTGTTTTTATCTCAGCCTCTGTCTCTTTGTAACTTTATATCTGTCTATCTTTGTCTTTCTCTCTGCCTCTGCCTTTGTCTGCCTTTCTTTTTCTCTTTCTCGATGTCTCTCTTGTACACACACACAAACAATACACATACTGCATCTGTCTGTGTGTGTATGTGTATCTGTGTGTGTGTCTCTGTGTGTTTGTATGTGTGCGCATGAGTGTTCTCCCAGACATGACTCTACTTCCTCTTCTTTCATCTTATACCAACTCGTCTCTGTCTTTATCATGAAGGGGTGGGATTCCATAAGACACCCATTGGCGTAGGACGTCCATTGTCCTCTTGACTTGAGCCCTTTGAGTTGGGCTAAGTGGAAGATGAGGACCCCTCTAAATGGCTTCTTTTCTCTAAGTCAGCACTGTAAACACACCAGTGTTTATTTGGCAAAGTGTTCCTTTTGGGAGGATGTTTTTCCCCTTGAAAACCCATTTAAAATTACCCATTTGTGGCTTAGTCTTTGTCTCTTTTTGCAACGCAGCCCCACCTGAGGTCAATCACCTTTCTTCTCTGCTTTTCAATTATCTTGGGTGCTTTTATTCCCATCCACAACTTTAGTTGCTACCTAGCAATTTGAACCAGGGTGTTCAGCCTCTGAGATTTGAGAAAGAATAGCACCCCTGATAACAAGTCTTGGTTGACAGACCCCATCTTCTGTCTGCATTGTTTAGTGGTGGGAAGAATGAAATATAACCAGCAAGCCAAATCCTAGGGGTAATCTTTTATTAATTTCACTGTGAGCAGAAAACCTGTGGTCTTCATTTGAAGCAAGGACATTTGACACCAGAATTTTTATCATATTGGTCCAGACTAGATTGGAAGCTAATTTTCAAGACATCAGAACATTATCTAGAAGAACCTGTCATGGTGGGGTTTGTTTTTGTGGGTTAAAAAAATATCCCAGCAACTTTTTGACCTATACAATCTGTCTTCAGAAAGTGATTTCCACATGTGTGACATATTTAGACTGCCTTGTAAGAACACAATTTTTATTTGACAGTTTTAATATTTTGAACACTCCCTGTTGATGTTTTTTTATCAAATGGGTTGTTTTTGTTGGCAGTGGGAGTTTGCAAACTAATGAAGAAAATAAGAAAGGAAATTAGCTTGAAGCTGCTGAGTATTTGCGACCAGAAGGTAAATGAAGGAGGTACCAGCATCTAGAAATAATTACCATCACTGCCACAGTCCTCCATTAGCACTGGCAAAAGACCCAGGGTCTGACAGTTAAATTAAAGCTTGCAACCTAGTGAAAAATTAGCAGCAGAAAGCTTGAATTCTGGTAACATCACACTGCACGCCATTTACTGTAGAACTTGACAGCTTTGTTCCATTCATAAGATTCATTGGGGAGCAAAACTGCTTAGAAGATGTAGAAAACAAATTCATCTACAGCAGGCAGTGTTTACAAAGCAATGACCCAATCAGTTTGCCATTAAAGTAGAAGCTTGCTCGATGAAATTATTCTTTTATTATGTGGCATTGGATGATGGCTGGAGTCTGGGCTTTGAAGTCAGAGAAACTTGAGTGTAAAGCCCCGCTCCAATACTTATTGGCTGTGTGTCCTTAACCTAGTGACTTCACCTTTCTAAGCCTTAGTTTCATTACCTTCAAAATGTACATAATAACATGACCTACCTAATAAGATTATTGGAGAGTAAATAAGATAATACTTGTAAAGTGCACAGCATGATGCCTGGCACATCATAAATGATGACAGTAGTCATCATTCTTGTTGTTCAAGCAAAATGTGGAGGAGGAGATTAATTGCAACAGAGATATTTGGGAGGCTTCCTGGAAAAGGTGGAAGTTGAACTTCATCTTGAACCAAGAGTAAGAGTTTGTCATGAGCCTACGGGTTGGGAGAAGAATGGAAACCTAGGAAGAAGAGAATGCTCCAGAACGATCTGGAGATGGGAGAGGTTATGGCTTATTCAGGAAATGGGAGAAGGGCAGGGAGCAAGGAACGACCTTGAGCTAAAATAGTCTCAGGACCGCTCTCTCTGTGACTCCTCACTCATAGGGAGTGGCCTTCTTGAGCAGCCAGGTGACTTGCTTCTAATTAGGTTCTCTAGTCCAGTGCTTCAGCATCCAGGCCCCGGGGAAGACCCAAGGAAGCTCCACCATTCAGGTAGTTCACCATTTCTCCCAAGATCCTCAAACACATTAACCCTTTCCCTCCCACCCTGGCCAGCACTCACCAATCTGATGGATGAAAAACGGTGTCTTCTGGTTGACTTTTCATTTGGGAAATAGATACAATGCTGCAATGCACATATAATGCTATAATGTTTTAAGAAATTAATATGGCAGTTTTTGTTAAAATGAGATATATGAGTACCCTTTCACCCACGAATTCAACTTTAAAGAATCTATCCTATAGAAATAAATGTGCAACAGTTGTGCACTGCATAATGACGTTTCAGTCAATGATGGACCACATATACAACAATGGTCCCATAAGATTAGTACCATAGAGCCTAGGTGTGTAGTAGGCTCTGCCATCTAGGTTCTGTAAGTACACTCTGCGATGTTCACACCACAACGAAATCACCTAACAACGCATTTCTCAGAACGTATCCCCATCGTTAAGCAACACATGACTGTAATACAAAACAATAAACGTGCTAGCGTGTTTATTTCAGTATTATTGAGAATGACTAAAAAAGGCAGAAGCAAATTAAATATTGTCCACTGATAGAGATGGTTGAATTAACGGAGAGGTTTGCTCATTCTATAGAATATTATTCAGCTTTTATAGGAATTAATTGCATCTCTATGTACCAACCTGAGCAAGTGTTATAATATAATGAATAGAGGATGATCCAATTTTTTAAAAAGAAAAAAATTTTATGTATGTGACTATATTGTTTACAGATGGTTGTGTGACCATAGAGACAAATGTGGAAATACACACACCAAAATTATCCTTGTTTCTTTGATGGAAAGGTGACAGGAATTGAGCGAGGAGGGAGAAACTGTGGACTTTTTCTTTGTAAATCTCTGTTTTTGACTTGTTGCCACAAGCATGCATTTTGCAGCTTGAAAGAAAAATCCAATAAAATATATAAAAAAGGCACTTACGTGCCGAATGGGGGATACAGTAAAAGAAAAGTAGAGTGAAGTGAAGGAAAATTGTGGGAGCCATAAGCATAAAAAAGGAGAATGACAGCAGCTTTTGTTCACTTATGTACTGGATTGGCTTAAAGTCTGCTCGAGGGGGAATTTTTCTCCCTTCTTATACAGCGTAAAGGGAACTACAAAGTCAATCCACATATCTTAGCTTGGCATGGAAATGTCCTTGCATGAGGTGGTCCCTGCTCACCTGTCCAGTCTCATCTCCCACCTGATCCCTACTCATTGGTAATATTGAGTTTTGTCTGGCAGGCCACACTCTATCATAAAGACACACACATGTGGCACCCATGCACCCGTGCACACATGCACAAACATTCGTGTGTGTGCTTTATGTGACTTCTCACCTGTATGTTGTTCCTTCAGCCCAGAACACTCTTCCCGCTTCTCATCATCTGATTAACTCCCATTCTCTTAAGATTCAACCTGGGAAATGTTACACTGGGCTAAGCAGCCCTCATATGCACTCCCTTAGCATCCGAAGTGAGCTTCTAGCTCAACACTTCCATCTGCATATGTTGCACTATCTCCTCCTCAAAATGGATTTTTCTTTCTCTCTCCCTTGTTTAAACCATTTTAATTGGGTTTCTGTCACTTACAAGCAAGAGTTGTCATATAATTCCCAAAAGCACTGAGAATAAGGTAAATTTTTATTTGGTTTATATTTCAGATGAGGAAATGGAGGGTCAGAGCTGTTGGGTGACCCACTCAAGGTCACACAGTGAAATATGGATAGAATCAAACTTCAAACCCATATCTCCAGACTCCTGCCTTGAGACTTTTCCACTCCACCCACATTGTAAATTGCAGAAATATACACACCCCAGTAAAATTAACTGGTGATTCTATTACTATTACTTGGGTGTACTTTGTATTCTAGTATAGGTTGCCTCAGAAACTCCCACTTGTGCATCCTGTTGACTGGCTGTCCGTCAGACTGTAATACTAATAGCTTAAACATTAAGGAGACATTATCTCATGTAAAGAAAAGTTTGTCTCAAGACATTAGCAAGAACTGAAGGCCTCCTACCTTTCCTCTCTGCCATTGTCCACTTGTGATTTTTATCCTCAGGTGGGTCACCTCATGGTAACAGAGTGGTTGCTGCACTTCCAGACCTCGTGTCTGCACACAAAAACGGTCAACTGTGGGAAGAGAGAGAATCCCTGATTTGTATCCCTTTTAAAGATAGGAGATAAAAACTCCACAAGTCCTCCTCTGTGAGTCTGTACACTAAAGGATCAAATTTGCCCAAAGGTTTGGGCTTTGGCCCCCAACTCCTGAGAGGTAACCTCTAAGCCCTTGGAGTGTCCTACCTGATAAGAATGTCTTTGTTTACCTGGGGGCCTTGGGCCATGCCAGATAGTCTATGCTAACAATGTGATTTATAGTGGGGGTCTTGGGTCATGCGGTGTCAGCTCAACCTCTGAAATGATTGGAGACTAAGGTCAGCCATGGGGATGGTCAGTCATTCTCTATGACTGAGCCCCAATAAAAACTCTGGACATCAAGATTCGAGTGAGTGTCCCTGGTTGGCCACACTCCATGCATATCCTCATACATTGTTGCTGGGAGGATTAAGCACCATCCACATGACTCTCCTGGGAGAGGACAACTGGAAGCTCCACACTCGGTATCTCTTGAATCCTGCCCCATGAACCTCTTCCCTTAGCTGATTTTAATCTGTGTCCTTTTGCTGTAATAAACCATAATAGTTAGTATAAAGACTCTGCTGAGTTCTGTGAGTTCTCCTAGTGAATTATTGAACCTGAGGGTGGTCTTGGAGACCACCAAACTTACAGGTGGTGTCAGAAGTGAGGGTGGTCCTGGGGACTCCCAAATTTGCAGTTGATGTCGGAAGTGAGGATGGTCTTGTAGACAACGTCCTTCTTCTTACATCTTAGTGACCAGAGCTGCAACCCCTTCTCACTTCCCAGTCAATCACAGGCAAGTGGAACTGCCATGGGTGGCTTGAACTGATAAGGATTTAGCCCCTGGGCTGGTGAAGAGCCACCTCTGGAACATATGGCCTGTGATTCTTGAGACTTCTGTTAGGAACCAAGAAGGGGGGCAGTCATAGCTGTTGGGGGACAACTAATGGTGTCTATCACAAATTGTTGCCACATTTTCTGCCCAGTGGTGGCCAGTACAACACCACAGAGGGACCTTTTACCCCCGCTCTCTGGACCCATCTATGCTTCCCACAGGCTGAGGGAGAGGGCAATTTTCATTCCAGAGAGCAACAACTGATAAATTGTCAATGTCCTTATCCACCTGGGGTCCTGAAGGCTTTGAAAAAAGCAGCTTGATCTGACCTTCTCCCATGACTGGTATCTGTGCAAAATAAGAACAACAACAGCAAAAAAAATCTGTAGAAACCTGAGAGAGGTCTTCTTTAGGGCCTCTTTCCATCACCGACCACCTCTAATCGGTTTAGGCCTGGCATTCCAATCAGCTTGCTTTGGCTTATAAATTGCTTCTAGAGATATGAGTGCCCAATAAACATAATAAATTCTTATAATAATGATGTTAATTTATTGAGTGTTATATACTAGACATTGTACAAGGGTTATATATCTGTTATCTCATTTAATCAATCTCATTTAAAACAATAATGTGAGGTAGGTTTTGATAATAATTATTTGTGTGTAAATGGGGAAACTGAAGCTCAGAGAGATGAAGCAACTTGCCTATAGTCACACAGCCAGTAAGTGCTGTAGTCAGACCTGGAAGCTTCTCACTCAGGGTCTAGAGCCATTGAGCTACATTGACATGTGAGGTCCTCTAGGCTGGGGGAAGGACTTTCTCCCAGAAGCAGTAGGATGGCACTAAAGGGTTTTGAGCAGAGGATGACTTACTCATTCTGAAAAGGCCATTTGGGTAAGACTAGAGTGTTCCGAACCACTCTGAGTAGGCTTGTCCAGGCTACTACTGGAGTGTCTTTGGGAACTGCCTTGGATGCACCCTTGACTCAACCAAAGAAGCATCTCTTTGATCTCTTTTACGTCTTGTATTCCATGTAACATTTCATTTGAATGAGATATTTCACCATTTTTCAAAGAGAAAATTAGAAATCCATTAATCGAGATCAGGGTGGGAAAACTACAGCCCGTAAGCCAAATCTGGGAAGTTACTTGCTTTGTAAATAAAGTTATATTGGAACACAGCCATGTCCATTCATTTATATACTGTCTATGGTTGCTATTGCTGTAAACAGCAAAGCCTAAAATGTTTACTATCTGGTCCTTTCCAGAAGATATTTGTGGACCTCTGATCTAGATCAGGGTTTCTTGACCTTGACACTGTTGACAATTTGGGTCAGATCATTCTTTTTGTGGGATTTGGATCTGTACATTGTAGGCTGTTTAACAGCATCCCTGGCCTCTACCCACTAGATACCAGTAGCGTCCTCCCCACAGTTGTCAACCAACACCCCCAGTTGAGAATCACTGATCCAGATGATAATAATGTTCTTTCCAGATCTGACATTTTAGACATTTATGGTTTTTTATGCTCATTTTGATGAAATTGGTCAATAGATTTTTGACTACCATTTTTCTAGAATTTATTCCCAATTTTGATTGAGAACCTACTGTGTGTCATTGTGACATTATCTTTTCCCAGGTAGATCTTTTTTGTTATTCAGAGTACTCCAAGTATACCATGTCATTAATATGTTTAAAAATAACTCCCCTCTCCTTTCTAGAGAAGTGTATGCTCGTTGCAGAATGTGTTTTTTGGTCAATTTAAGGTGACGGAGGGTGACCTGGGGCAAAGAAGAGGCTTGGTGTTGAGGTTCCAGCTCAGCCAGTTTCACAGTGAGGCATTGATTAGACAAGTCAATTAAGTTTCTCTGAACTTCAGTTTTATCATTTCTGAAATGAGGACAGTAATAAATAGTGATTGTGAGAATCTGATAAGATGATGTCATAGAAACATGGAAAATATAAAATATTGCATGGATGTTATTTGTATATGCGTTTCCAAAGTGTTCAGCAACATTGAGCAAAAACATTATCTTGGTACGAATTTGAATTTCTTGCAGAATGGGAGAGATACCTCTCTCAAGCACTGAAGTTTTGAGAAAGTTTATGAAACAAGTGATTAAATTTTCTCAAGTCTCTTTTGCTGGTAAAGAAATATTGCTATGTAACTAATACTTACAGGGATATGGAATAAAAGAAAGTTGGAAATAGGCTAATTTTATGACTTGGTGATTATAAATTCTTGAGAGCTGAAATATCACAGTGGGGTTAGACAAGAAAATGATGCTTGATTATAATATTTCCAGGCCCCTAGTGTCACTACCATAATTTAAAAAAAAATTAAGTTTGGGACTGTGATGCTTTCCATTTTCACAACTTCTCCTGCTTTTGTGAATTCTAAGAATTCAGAGATCCTCTGTGCCTGTGCAATTATCAAATACTGAAATCACTGTCTCAAAATCTATTCCATTGTACTAATAGCTATAGAGTTGTCTATAGTTTCGACATTTCCTTGCGGCCGAAAGATGACACAATTAGTGTAATCAGGGAGGCATGTAAGCTAATTATCTGTGGTTGAATTTTGATTCAGATTCAGCTTTTCTAATAAGAGATATCACAATTAGGCTTTGTGCCACTACGTGGGTGGAACTTTTTCTGTGTATATCCATATATGTGCGCATACATGGGAATATTACAGATGTGATATGTGGAAAGCTGTCCAGGGAAAATGAATGGTCTGAAGGTCTCCATTCAAATGCTGAAACTATTGAAAACCTTTCTAAGCAGTGTGCGGATGCTGAACTGAAAGTCAAAAAATCTGGGTTGCATTCTGCTTCTGCCACCTACCCGCTCTGTGTCCTTGGGAGAGTAACCCCTCTCTGGGCCTCGGTTTGCCCATCTGTAAAATGAGCACATCAGATAGAACAGAGCTTCTGCCATTTAGCTTCCTACTCCTCATCTCCGTCTAGTCCTTCCTTCTCCTCTGACCTCCAGCCCCACGTGTAGGCCAATTCAACATATTCAACTCCAAACACCTTCTCTTTTACCTCTCCCATCCCAATCCAACACTTCCTGCTGACTTTCCTTTAAAGGCATCACCACTGTTACAGGATAATTTTCTAAAAAAGGTAAAATCATGACTTTCATACTAATATAAAATTAAACATGTGTGTACTAGGTTGAATAGTGTCCCCCCTCAAATTCATATCTACCCAGAATCTATGAGTGCAGCCTTTTTGGGAATAGAGTCTTTGCAGATATAACCAAATTAAGATGAGGTTATACTGGATTAGGGTGGGCCCTAAATCCAATGACTGGTGCCCTATAAAAAGAGGGAGATTTGGAGACAGACACACAGGATGAACATGGAAGCAGAGAATCAGAGTGATGTGTCTACAAACCAAGAATTGCCAGCAACCACAGGAAGCCAGGAAGAAGCCAGGAAGGATCCTTTCCTAGAGCCTTCAGAGGGAGCATTACCCTGCAGACACCTTGATTTCAGACTTCTATCCTCTAGAACTGTGAGAGACTAAATTTCTATTGTCTTAAGTCACCCTGTTTGTGGTCAGTTGTTAGCAGCCTTAGCAAACTAATACACATGTATTGAAGATTTTATTGAACGTAATTGAATGAGGCAGTAAACAGTTCAAAGAACTACAGACTTCTAGGGAGTAGAGGGAGGTTGAAATGCATGTGCAAATGGATACAAAATTGGCTTTTTCATGGGGTGGGGGTGGGGTGGAGGAGTTGTCCCTCAACTGGACATAATTCATTTGCGTGTCTATAAACCAGAATTATTTTTATTGCTATCAGTTATCTACAACTTACGAAGCTGTGAAGTTCTTCCTGTAGAATCAGATAACCTAGAAGGTGCGCATAGTTGTTCCTTGAAGTACACATGTTCCCTTCTTCGCTTTCTTGTTCACTCGGGCTTGGAAGCTCAGGGTCATTTGGGGTTCCCTTCTCTGCAGTGCTTCTTGAAACCCTCCTCTTGCTTTTTTTCCCTCTTCTGCCTCTCACTTAGGTTAGATGCCTCTTTCTGGATCATTCCTTGAGTTTCCCTGATCCCAGCCTTCTTTCTGAGGCCCAGAACTGAACCCGGAGTCCTGTCACTTTGAGGATCACGGGAGAGTGGTGGGTTGAATAGCGTCTTCCCAAAGTTCTTATCTACCTGGAGTCTCAGAATGTGACCTTGTCTGGAAATAGCATCTTTAAGGATGCAATTGATTAAGGATCTTGAGATGAAACTGTCCTGGATTTAGGGTGGGCCTAAATCCAATGACTTGTGTCCTTATAAGAAGAGGACGCATAGAGACACACAGGGAAGAAGGCCGTGTGAAGAAAAGGCAGAGATTGGAGTGATGCTGCCACAGGCTGAGAAGGCCCAGGAGCCACCAGAGGCTGGAAGAGATAAAGGAGGACTCTCCCCTAGAGCCTCCGGAGGGCACATGGCCCTGCCAACCCCTTGATTTTGGCTCAGTGAAACTGATTTCTGACTTCTGGCCTCCAGAACTGTGAGATAATAAATTTCTGTTGTTCTCAGCCACTAACCTTGAGGTAATTTATTACAGAAGTCCTTGGAAATTACAGTAGAACGTAAATCAATTCAATTTTACAAACTTTTGCTGAGGACCTACTATGTGGCTTCCAGGCTTGTGCCAGGTATTGAGGATTTGGAAACTGCTGTCTAGGAGCTCTGGTCACCATTGAGAACACATGGTAGTGACCACACGTGATGGGCTAGTATGCCTTTCTTTTCTTTATTTTTTTTTCACTTCCAAATGGATCCTCCTTTCCACTATATCATTTGGGTTTTGTCCATGTATTGGAGCCCTCTTGTAGATGACTGCAGACCCTGTCAGCCCCACCTCTTATTCCAAATGCTGCTGTGGCAACTAGTTGAGAGCAGATGTCAACAGTCTTCCACTGGCCAGCCCTCACCCTGGACCCTCAGGGCATGTCTCTGGCTCCCCATCTCAGGGCTTCTCTGACACCATGGTGGTAACTAGTGGCCTGCAGGAACTGACTGGCATTCAGCTAGGACCCAGCAGTGTGTGTGTGTGTGTGTGTGTGTGTGTGTGTGTGTGTGTGTGTTTAATGCCCATGAGACACCATGAACAATGGGCTGGGCACGTGAATGCCCGGCAGAGGGCTCTGGAAGCATTTCATCAGCATCTGCAGACCAAGGAGCCTCAGCAGAAGTGACCTCATAGTGCATCTTTGCATTGCTTTCCCTTTCCCCTTATTCCTCTTCCCTGGACCCTAAGTCTAACTCCTACAATCGTTTTCCAAATAAATGACCTGCGTCAAGACCTTGTCACTGTTACTGCTCTCAGGAATCCAGGCTAAGACAGGGTTCCACTTGTCCCACAGGGCCTTGCTCTATCAGATCTTCCTTCCATACACCCTCAGCCTTGACTCGCAGTGCAAGTCATTGTCCTCTTTGCCTTGGGTCTGCCGTATTGGATCACTTACCTCTGGACCAGGTCATATTTCATTCTTCTGATCATAATGGAATAAAAATATGAAATATGAGGAGACTCAAACCAGTTGAAGGATTCCACTGGATGTTGATGTCATAGTTTTTAAATGCCAGCAGTTGCTCTGAAGAGCAGAATGAGGTCTTCACTGGCCGCAGCTCAGATCATTCAGGTGCCTCCGGGGGCCTGCAGCAGGAATGTGGGGGGCCATTACCACCTCTTCATTATTTCCTTTGGGCAGAAATTGAGAGCCCTTAGGACTCCAATTATAGAGTTGTATTAGTTTTTTATTGCTGTTGCAACAAATTGTCACAAGCTACTGGCTCAAAACAACATAAATTTATTATCTTATGGTTCTGGAGATCAGAGATCCTAAAATCAAGATGTTGGCTGGGCTACATTCCTTTTGGAGGCTTTAGAGGAGAATCCGTTTCCTTGTCTTTTCCAGCTTCTAGAAGCCTCCTGCATTCCTTGGCTTGTGGCCCCTTCCTCTGTTTTCATAGTGCATCACTCCAACCTGTAATTCCATCATCACATCTTTTTCTCTGACTCTGACCTCCTGCCTCCCTCTTATAAGGACCATTGTGGTTATATTGGGCTCAGCCATGTAATCCAGGAAAATTTCCCCATCTCAGTGTCCGTAACTTAATCCCATCTGCAATGTCCCTTTTGTCATGTTACTTTTAACATATTCACAGGTTCTGGGGATTAGGACATGGGAATTTTTGGAGGTGGTATTATTCAGCCAACCACAAGTGTTCTTTTATCTTATTTGTGACATTGGTGAAAAGCTCCTATCTATCTATCTATCTATCTATCTATCATCTATCAATCAATCATCTATAATCTATCTACTTACCTACATACCTACCCATTTTACTGACCATAATTCTTAAGTAATGAGGTACCTGTACCTGGCAAAATTGTCAAACAAATGAAATTTAAACAAAGAACCTCAGACAATGAAACATTCTTCCTCACTGCAGAGGAGTAAGATAATTTCAGAAATGACACATGGACTCTGGAGCACCTTGTTCAAAGTAAGGTTCTTTTCAGGAGAAAAGACTATTATGTGGAGGTCTCAGGCTGTCTCAGGACTTCACAAAATCACTGTCCTCCAGCTGTGTCCAAAATGAGGGTTCTGCTCAAAGATTCCTAACTCCGGCTCAACTGTTAACTGAGGCAGTTAGGTCGAGACCTTAACGTTTGGCCCATCTCTTCTCTTCCAGTCCTGTGGGTAGGCATTTTCCTCTTCTGGGTTTGCCAATGGTAAAAAGTAACAATTCCAGCCACTAGTGACTTAAACAAGAGGAGATTTATTATTTCCTACCAAAGAACACTGTAATAACAGAGAATCATGCACGTCTGCTGCATTCTGTGTCAATCTCTGCACACTGTCAAATGCTCATCTTGTAGTTCCTTTTCTTCCTGCTGAAGTTGTCCCAATGATTATATGCAGGGCAATGATCTCAGAAGCCTGTGTTCTGTTGGTTGTGTGAGGTAGGGACCTGAGAGTTTCTTCCGATGCCTCAGTGTCATGGTTTCTAGAGAAAGTGGAAGTTTTCTATTGAAAATGGCCTCTGGCTTTCTGGCCACTTATTCATTGATCAGCCTGAGTGTAAGATGTAATTAATCCTTCAGTTGGCAGCCAGAAGGGAGTGGGTGGTGAAGACAGACAGGGCTACACTTCTCCAAGCCAGTAAAGATGGGGTTGACACCTCCAACAGTGGCAACATTCATTTGTGTCCCATGTTGGTGAGGGAGGCAGGGAGTTAAGATTAAGCAAGGAGCAAAGAGTTCACGAGAAAATTCATTCCTGTCCTCTGGCATTTGCTGAGACAGCATCTTTGTGGAATGAGAACCAGGCTTGTTTCCTTTCTACAAAGGCAAATTTATTAGAATTATTGCAGGCGCATCATCCCAGGACTTAGAGAGCAGGTGCTAAGGATTTGGGTCATTGTATGTACATGCCCACTAAGCATTTGAAAAAGGCAATGATTTTGGACAGAAATTTTGACCTTGTACTAGTTGCCCTTGGCAACGACAAGCTACTTCATAACCCTAGGTGGTCTTTCACTTGTTCCAGCTGGTCTTTGTGACTAATCCTCTTCACCCTGGCTGCCTACGGATAATGGCCCTCCCTCCTCCAGTCCTTCCTCTATCTTCATTCTAGATGGATCTACTTTTTCATGTTATCTCCTTGATCAGAGACTTTAAATAGCTCCCCACTTCGTATGTTTCCTATTGAATGGGGCCCAGCCTACTTGGTCAGGTCCAAGGCTATATTTCTTGTTTTATCTCCTACTTTTGCCCTGAAAGTTTCATCTATTAAAGACACCTTGACTTTTTCTGTGTCCATGACTTTGGTCAACACTTATTTTAACTCAGAATTTGCTCTCCCATCATTTGTCTACAAATTCCTATCTATTCTGCAATGGACAGTTCAAGTACTTTGTGCTTCCAAAATTGCCTCAGGATTTTCTCAACAAGATGAAGCTTTTTTCTCCTTGAAACTTTTCTTCTCAGATATTGTTTCTGAGAAATGTTGGGCTCATCACTGACTCTGATTAAAAAAAAAATTATTGGTTCACATGTCATCATCCCATTAAAGGATTGACTTACTATGAATAACTTCAATTTAATATTATCCAAATCAGTAATCCCCTGTCCATTTAGAATGATTCAGTCAGCTAGGATGACATATTTTGTAAAAAAAAAAAAAAAAAAAAAAATACTGTAGCACTTCCTAAGCACTATTTGTTTTTGTAAGAACTTATTTAAACCATGGGCTCTGGCTCCCCAAAAGGTTCACAAGGCAAAATTCCAGAGTATTTTGCATAACATTTCAGAATGTTTTCAGACCTCTTGAAGCCCATCCATGGACTACCACCCTCATTTGCCCAAGATTAAGATTTTCTGCTTCAATAGGTTAATTCTCTTGCATCTTATATTAGCTGAAGCAGAAGGAACCGTATTTGGTATTGCCAATAGACAACCTCCGACAAGATTAATATTAAACTTGATTCAGTAACTGTATTTATTTATTTTTTTTTTGAGGAAGACCAGCCCTGAGCTAACATCCGTGCCCATCTTCCTCTACTTTATATGGGACGCCGCCACAGTATGGCTGACAGGCAGTGCGTCGGCGGGCGCCCGGGATCCGAACCCCCGAACCCCGGGCTGCCAAGCGTGAACTAAACTGCTGCGCCACTGGACTGGCCCCAGTAACTGTATTTTTTATGGATCTACTGTCAGAAGGAAAAGGGACTAGATGTGGGCCTTGAAATGGTCAGAATATTATAACTGCTATTTCGCTTGGATGTAAGTGCAATATACATTTTGGCTCTGTATTGATCAGAAATGCTTAAATCTAAGTCGCCCAGGGCTTGAACTACCCACTCTTTACGGCATAAAAATAACTTCCCCGGATTAGTAGTGAACCGTGTGGTGCGTCCGACTCAATGCACTGATACAGTAATGATACCCTCTGGTCTCAATGGGGCTCTGTCTTATTAAGCAAGACTGAAGCTATTGCTATTCAATATCAAATCAACTGTTTGCGGGTTTCTTTGTGGTTGTTCTTTAAAGCTGTTAAAACAGCTGTGGGACAAGTAATTAATTAATTGACAAAATCAATTGATCTAATTTGGTTGTTATTATGCTAGAGAAAGCAATCCACGTGAAAGCAGTGGAGTCTTGGATGATCGCTGTTCTCAGAGCTTGGGTGTCACCATGTGAGTGAACTTGCTGTCTCTCTCTCTCGCTCCAAGTCTGTGGCCTCTCTCTCTCTCTCTCTCTCTCTCTCTCTCTCTCGAGAGCTACTTCACTCTTTTTCTGCCTCTCTGCTAGGTTCTGTTGATTCATACTCTGTAATTTTCCTTGTCATTCCCATCACTGCTCTCTCTCTCCTCAAAGCCAGACAACTGCAATGCCTTCCAATAAAACTTCCAACTTCTCTTCTCTACTCCATGCAAACAAGTTTTTTAAAAAAATTGTTACTTTTTATCTACATAAATAATGTGCGAAGACATTCTCCTTGCTTAAAGACATGGAGGATGCAAGTGAAATCCTTTTGACAACCTTCTTATCCCCCAAACTGTGTTTCTCTCTCCAGACTCCTCATATGCATACATTTGGTATGTGAACTTCCAGGCATCATTCTTTGTATTTGCAAACATATGTGCCAATAGAAAATATGTAGAAATATGTGTTTGTGTTAGTAGTATCATAATTTATTACTGTTTGGCAACATGCTTTTGTTCACTCAACAATAGGACTTGGAGACCTTTCCAAATTCTTACATATGGATTGACTTTATTCTTGTTAACTGCTGCATAGTATTCCATAGTATAACTATACTAAAGCTTATCAGGCCATTTTACTGTTGATATTTTTACAATTAAAAGCAATGCAATTTATTTCTACCTCTTCTAAGACACCCTTCAATGAGCACTTTCTCAAACTTTCAGGTGCCTGCACCATAATGTCCCAACAGCATTTGGGGCGGTCTCTAGTCTGGTCCTCATCTTCTTTTATGTTGTTACTTCTCACTCCTCCCCTCCCACATGCCCACCACCAGGCTGGTGTTTCCATTCCCTAAACACTCTCTAAATGAGCTTTGGCTCATTCAACATGAGCCTCGGTCTTTTTATCATGTTCACGACCATTGCCCTCATCATCATCCTCATCACCATCAGCACTTACCCATATATAGGACTTACTATATTCTGTCATTTTCTGAGTGCTTTACATGTATCTGATCTTTCCCACCACTCTATGATGTAGGTACCATAATTGTCCCCATTTTACAGATAAAGAAACTGAGACACAGTGAGGTTAAATTATTTACCCAAAGTCTCCTAGCTTGTAAGTGGTGTGGCCGGGATTCAAATCCAGGCAGCCTGGCTCCAGAATCTATGCTCACTCATCTGCACAATCTGTCTTTTATGAATCATATGCCATTGCCTCCTTTAAGCCTTCCTTGCTCATCACTCCAGATCTCTACCTTTATTCTCCCATTCAATAAACATTTTTGAGCCCCCTACTGTGTGCACATTCTATACTAGTTTCCAGGGATGTATTGGTAAACAAAATGGTGTCGTCTCTGTCCTGAACTTGTCGGACTAATAAACACGGCCTTCAGATGCATTGCTGTGCACACTACTCAGAGGCACTCAATGTGTGCTACTAATCGTCTTATATATGTGCTTTGCATCTATATGTTCCTTTAGAGGATCAGTTGTGTTTTTGCTATTGGGCGTCTCTCTTAATGCTTAGCTCATCATAACTGCTCAGTTATAATTTAATGATGTTGATGCTGTAATAGACATTGTCCCATACAGATTACGTCTTACCTACAAAAATAGTTGAGATATCGTGCCAGGTAAACCATGAGACTTGTTAAGAAGTCTGACTCCCACCTCTATGTCCAGAGAACAACTTGACATACTGCTGAAAGCCATTTGTTGAGGACTTTGATGTCCCCCCTAAGGAAGTAGGACTTCAGCATCTAAAGATCATCTGAAGGACTTCATCTGAGGCCTCAAATTCTTTCAAGGCAGATGAATGAATCCTAGGGGCTGAAGTGATGTGGCTTCAGGGAGCATGGGGGATTAGAGAAGTGTGCGGGGTCAATCCTGGCTCTCGGACCCCGAGCATCTCACACGAAGGCAGAGAAAGATGAAAAGAGTGTCTGTTTATCAGAGTGGCCACATGTCTGTCCACTTCACCTTCTGTAAGACTGTTTCTGTTAAACTCATGCCTCTAATGCCCACATTTAATATTTAAAACCATCACGTGACCTAGTGGAAGTAAAAACACTTGGAAGTATCTTCAGGATGCATGGCTTAGAAGAAGATTATCCTACCTTGCAACATACCAGAAGAAAAATACCAGGTGGTGTACTTCCATTCTCTCTCTTTTACATGATAACAGAGATTGAGAAGATGATTAGAGAGAATCAGGTAGAAAACAACAAAAACAACCAAAGAGCTGGAAAGAATCGAGCTAGAGGTTTAGAGTTGTATGTTCCACATCATTCTGCCAGCAAAGGGCAAGAAAATAACCACTGCCCCGAATTTGTTAGAATTGTGCCTTGTTTGTTCACACGCCAGACAGTATATTTGGAGCTTTTTTAGAAGGTATTTTTTTGTTCATTTTGCCTTGATTCAGTTCCAACGCTGGAAATTAAACTCAGCCCATTTACTTGTTCTGAGCATTTTTAGTGAAATACTCTTCCTTTCACAGACTTGTCCTACATCCTTGCTCACAGAAGAAGGAAGTCTTCCCTGATCCCAACACTTTGTATTCGTACAGTGTTCTGAAGGGACAAACACAGCCTTGTAAGGTTTTATTGTCTTTACTTCCCAGATGGAGGAAAGCTGATTGCTTAAGTTAGTGATAGAGTGAATATTAGATTGTGGGTCTTCACTCCTTGTCCAATCGCCAGTTTTCCACCACAATGCTTTCCTTCTCTGTACTGGGTATATCTTTTAAGATTAATACCAACAATACCCTGAGAGGTCTAGATACTATTCAAAATCATATCCCACCACTTCTACATAGGCTGAGCTCTAATAATACTAACTAGCTCTTAGTTCTCCCAAACATTTTTTGGCCTTTTATGCCTCTCTGCTTTTGCACGTGTGGTTCTCTCTTCCCTTCCTACTTAGCCCCTTTTGTGTGGTGAGATCCTCCTCTTCCTTCCAGACTCAGTTCAAATGTCACTTCCTCTGGAAAACCCTCCGTGCTCTCATTTGTTTCTCCAGCTTCTTGAGAGGACACTTTCCTTTAATATCCAGCTCAAATGTGTAGAGCTCCAACCCAAGAGAAGGCAGGAAATCTAATATCTTTGTCCTGTACCTCCAGGGATTCTTGGTAGAACATGGAGTGGGGGGACTTACCCTCTCCCGGTCATCTCTTGCTCTGAGTCTCTGACTGCTGAATTTCTTACCTCCTACAACTGCTCTCTTCTCTCCATTCTCCTGATCCATACTGACATGGTCTTCAAAGGACTTCAAAGTACCACTGACACAGGCTGCCTTGTCTAGCAGATATTTATTTAACGGAAGATTTTTTGCTCATAGCGGGAGATTACATCATGGAACAGAATAGACAATAACTTGAGATAAAATATTAGATGTCACAATCCCAGAGTTCATCAAACTTTTCCTGGCACTGGCAATTTTTCACGGGCTATGTCTTAGCTGAGGATTTTACCTTCCCCTCCCCATAGCTCACCACCCTTCCTTTACCAGCCTTGAACTCCTAACATTCTTGTGACTTTCCAGTGCAGAGCATTCTAGCTCTCCTTCCTCTTACTTCAAACTAATCTCCGACCTACTTTACATATTCAAAAATTTCATTAAGGTGGCCCCGCTGAATAAAGGGCCCTCTACTCCTGATTTCTCCCTCAGTATCACAATGCATATGGTTTGTGGACATTATTGTCTTTTATTAGTAGTATTTCCGATGGGTGAGAAAATGGAGTTGATAGAAGAGAGGCAGTCCAGGACTCTGTTTTCTTTTCTTCCATATTTTTTTATGGTTTGCATTTTATTTTTACAATGAGCGTGTATTGGTTTATTGGTGTATTTATAATAAAATTGTGAATGCAAAAAAGTTTAAAATGTGCTTTGAAAATAAATTATAGCTTTTTTTCAATTCTTTGGACAATATTCAATTCTTGCACAGGAGTTTCTTTCACAGGGGCCTTGTAAACAAAAGAGGAGCAATATAATGATTTATTCTCCTCCTGTTCAGAGCAAAGCAAGTCCTTTGTTTATGACAGTCTTCCCAGATACCACATGAGAAGTCAGAGATTGCATCTTAATCATCTTTGTAGTGTAAGGAAAAATAGTGCTTCAGGGGAAAATTAGCCATTGTCTACAGCATATTTTTCCAGCTTATCGAATGCTAGCCTTTCATTGTCGAGTTCTTTGACGACTCTCTAAATTGTGGATAACTGATAGCAATGCAAAATAATCCCTGCCTGCACACATCAAAAATTCTGTACAGTGGAGGCTCCCAACCGTGGAAGAGGCCAGGTTTGCCCCCATTTGCATATTCATTTCAATATTTCTGACCTATATGTGTGTCTAGTCTTTGCATTCTCCTGTGAACTGGTAGTAATATACTCATCAATGACTTAAAAAAATTCTGTAACACCTTTTCACTTTACGTCTGTATGACAGTCATGACTTTACCTTTTCTGAAAATTTGAAAATGGTCCTTTGCCAATTTCTCCATTGCCTAGGTCAAGGACTGATGCATAGTAGCACACAATAAATGTTTGTTGAATGAATGAATAAATGAAAATCAGAAATGTATACCCTCATCGCTATTAATACAACATTCCTTCAAGTGTGTGCATTATTAACAAGTTTGAACTTGTCCACTGCTTCCTAGCTTATATCAATTTGGTGATAACTGGGTTTTACCAAGCCTTATTCATTCCATTTTTTTTCTAATTAGAAAAATATTATTTTTTATAGTAATTTGCATCTCAATTTTCCAGGTAATCTGGAGGTTAACATTTGATAAATAATTTTTAAAAGTGTTTTACTGAGGTCGCATTTGTTTATAACGTTGTGTAAATTCCAAGTGTACATTATTATATTTCAGCTTCTGTATAGACTACATTGTGTTTACCACCAGTAGTCTAGTTTTTATCCATCACCATACACATGTGCCTCTTTATCCCTTTTGCCCTTCCCCCATCCCCTTCCTCTCTGGTAACCACCAATCTGTTCTCCTTATCTATGTGTTTGTTTCATCTTCTACGTATGAGTGAAATCATACGGTATTTGTCTTTCTCTGTCTGACTTATTTCCCCCAGCATGATACCCTTAAGGGCCATCCATGTTGTTGCAAATGGGATGATTTTGTCTTTTTTTATGGCTGAGTAGTATTCTGTTGTATATATATACCACATCTTCTTTATCCATTCATCCATTGATGGGCACCTAGGTTGCTTCCACATACATCTTGCCTATTGTGAATAATGCTGTGATGAACATAGGGGTGCATATACCTTTTGGATTAGTGTTTTCATGTTCTTTGGGTAAATACCCAGAAGTGGAATAGCTGGATCATATGGTATTTCTAGTTTTAATTTTTTGAGGAGTCTCCATACTGTTTTCCGTAGTGGCTGCACCAGTTTGCATTCCCACCAGCAGTGTATGAGGGTTCCCTTTTCTCCACATCCTCTCCTACACTTATTATTTCTTGTCTTTTTAATAATAGACATTCTGACAGGTGTGAGGTGATATCTCATTGTACTTTTGCTTTGCATTTCCCTAATAATTAGTGACGTTGAACATCTTTTCACGTGCCTGTTGGCCATCTGTATGTCTTCTTTGGAAAAATGTCTGTTCATATCCTCTGCCCATTTTTTGATCGAGTTGTTCATTTTTTTGTGGTTGAGTTGTATGAGTTCTTTATATATTTTGGAAATTAACTCCCTGTTGGATATATGATTTGCAAGTATTTTCTCCCAGTTGGTGGGTTGTCTTTTCATTTTGTTGATGGTTTCCTTTGCTGTGTAGAAGCTTTTCAGTCTGATGTAGTCTCGTTTGTTTATTCATAAAAATATTATTTTTTAGAAAATTGGAAAGATAGAAAGTATAAAGAATAAACTATAACCACCTCATAATCTCTCTCCCTTAATTCTTGGTTTATCTCCTTCTAGTCTTTTCTCTGCATCTATTCATTCAATAAGAATTTAGTAAGTACCTACTACGTGCCAGGCACTGTGGCTGTAGCAGCGAAGAAAATCCCTCTTAGAGATGATGTTCTAAGTGGGTGGAAGGGGAGAAAAATATAAACAAATAAATGAATAAGAAAATCCCAATCAATAAACAGCACATGTATGCTTCTCAATGCATATTTCCTATCAGTTTCTGTGAGTTGCAAAATTGGTTTTAAGTTACGTACCTTTTATTAACAATCCACACTCAAATGCATCAGTATGGAATTTGGTGTTTCAATCGGCTTCCAACTCTCTGCTCTGTGCCACCTCTCTCTTCCGCCCCCAGAACATGCTACAACCAAGTGGATGAAATTGAAGATGGTCACCCCTCCAAGGTCAATGGCTCTGCTGCTCCTCAATGCCTCTGAGACTCAAGAAACATCCTCCTGGGGGGAAAACAGAGTAATTTTTTTTGTAGGGATGCAAACAAGGAAGGCGTTCCCAAAGTGCTGGGAGCTTGAATTTCCCTTTGATCTGTCCTTGGAGTTGGGGAGGGGCCACCACATGGAGAGAGAGAAGGCTGGGAGATGAGGCAGCTAAATTTCACATATTCCTCTTGAAAAGAAGATGCTCCCGCAGGCACACACATTTGGTGAGAAATCACAGTTTACCGGCATACAGACCTTGTAGTTTTCTTTTCTTGTTAGGAGATTTCATTTAAAATTAAAGATTCCTCAAATTTGAAAGCTTTTATTAAAGTTGAGAACCTTGTCTGAGAATACATATCTTGGAGATGAAAGAATGTGTGTGGGGTGTGTGTGTGTGTGTGTGTGTGTGTGTGTGTGTGTGTGTGTGTATAGGCTAGCTCCCACAAGGAACTTTGCTCTAAGGTTGGGAAGAAAGTGAGGCTGTTTGAAGGGCTTACATTTAATTGATTCCAAGCCATAGCTTAACATTGATTTATAATAAATTTCCTGTGAGGCAAATTCACGAGTTGCTTCTTTCTATGAACTGGGAGATGAGACTCCTGGTGTTATAATATATTATAATGGCCTTTTCATATGGTTAGAGGCAGTAGGAGTGTCACCTGTTAAGCTTCTCTCTCTCTCTCTCTGATTCTGAGGTCTCAGAATCTTTTGTCCTACTTTGTGGCAAATAGAACAATGTCTCAATTCAGGCCTAAGGACTTTCCAATCACAGGCATTTGGGAGATTTTTGCATTAATTTTAGAGCATGTCTTCACTCACTCTTTCTCCATTCATGTACATTTTGATATTCCTTTTGTGATGCTTTTAGAGGTGAGTCTTCGTTCCTCTCATCCAAATGTTGATTCTGATCTTTAATATGTTTTAGTCTCTTTACCCAACATATTGGATTATTGGATTAAGATTGCCAAGATCCCTGCCCACCCCTATCCCACTCAGTTGCTACGGCCATAGGGCCCCGGAGTAACACGAGTTAAGAAAGAGATCAATTGCCTGGCAAAATTTTAGGAGGTGTTACTGGACCAGGTGTGACTGTGAGTGGCTTTCACAAATACTCTCTCCCGCTGTGGATTCTCTTCCCAAGATGTCTCCTTAATTGCCCAAGTGAACATCGTCAGAAGGCCCTGCGTGAATTTACCTGCAGCCTTCACTCCATGACCCAAGAGGTTGCTGTCCATCATCATATGGGGCAGGGGAAGAGGTTTCTAATTCAGACTTGTTTGGTGGCTGAATTCATTCAAATAAACTCTGGCCTTGACATCCGTATCCCAAACCTCTCGGATTTTGTATCCCTGAAAGGAGAAACACCTATCTTTCATCCTTCCCACTTTGTTCTTTGAAGACTTTGACAGTATCTAAGATCTGCAGGTATGTTATTAAACAGGCGAATCTTAACTTGATGGTCTGGGGAAGGAAGAAACAGAAGATGACACGTGTATCACCTCTTCCAGTGAGAAAGGTGGGAGGTTTGAACTTCCTTTTCCAAATTAACTGACAATTTTCTTTGATTGCTAAGCCTCTTGTAGGATTAATGTCCCTCTTCTGTGAGTTTAAAAGTTTACCTTAACCAACTATAAAGCCCTTGTGGACAGGGATTGTCTGTGACATCTTTGCCCAAGCCACCAGTACTTCTTGTTTAGATTATTGCAATAGCCTCCTGAATGGTCTCACTACTTCTACACCTGCCCCTGTAATATATTCTTCACACAGCAGCCAGAGTGACTTTTTTTAAAAAACATAAATCACATCATACTACTCCCTTGCTTAAAACTGTCCAGTGGCTTCCCATGCCCCTTAGAATAAAATAGAAACTCTTTACCATGGCTTATGAGGCCCATCTCTACACCCTGACTGTTTCTATTTCCTTTTCCATTCACTTGCTAAGTTTCCAAAAATCTAAAGTTCCCACCCCAGGGCCTTTGAACTACCTATTCTTTCTTTCTGGGTCGCTCTTCTTTAAGATTTTTGTGTAGCTTGTTTCTTCTTGTCATTCAGATCTCAGATTAAATTTCACTTTCTCATCGAATATCAGATATCCGCTCTCTCATTCTCCATTACTTCACTCCATTTTATCTGAAAAAGCACTCATCTCTGTATCATCTTTTTCTTCTTTTTTGTTTGTCTTCTGTTTCCTTCCATGAAGATGTAAGATCCTTGAGAACAGGGATCTTACTTATCTTGTTCATTGCCAGCTCCTTACTTAGTCCCTAACACAGCTTGGCCTGGATGGTCAGTAAATATTTGTGGATTGAATGGATGAATTATATCCCATCCCCTTCACTCTAGATTGGAGGCGAGATTTTCTTTGGGAACTAAAGGGCATTTTTGCTTTGGCTATTGCTTGTATAAACTATTGCGAATGGGATGTGGGGGTGGGACCACTAACTTATAGAGAAATTGGTTCCTGGGGTTACTAGCGTTCAGCCTGTCATGCCGAAATGACACTTATTCTCTCCCAGTCCAGTCAAGGCTATTGATCTTTGAGTGTGGCTCAGGCTCCACTGCCCAGAGGCAGCTGTAATCAACTGCCTGTGCCTTGAAAGGGCTTTCTAAGCTAAACCAGAGCAACTGAGGTTTGTAAACAGTAGTTAGCTAGAAGAAAAGGTAAATTGCCTGTGTCGTCCTGTTTTCTATCACATACATTTTGAGGTTCAAAGGGATTATATTAAAATGAATATCCCAGTGTTCTCATTTGTACCTGCCTTCAAAAGAGCAAAGAGAAAGCTTTTAAGTAAAGCAGGGCGGTGGGTACCTCTCTTTATATACTAAAGCCAGGGGTGTTTGAGGAACAAAACGACCACACCAGTGGGAACGATTTCTCACTGGTCAGCTGCGCCCAGTGAGACGTTCTACAGAAATGAGTGCATTTTGTCTCCTATTTTGCAGACAAAGGGAAACTGAAGCCCAGAGGTAAATAACACAGTTATGTAATTCATTTTTCTATTCATTCATTCATTTAAAAAAGAGTTATTAGGCATTTACGTGCAGCAGGTGCTGTGCTAGGTGCTGTATATTTCAACAATGAGCAACACAGATGCAGTCCCTCCCTGTCCTGGTGGGGCTTAGCGTCCTCTGTAAGGATGTTTATTCAACAAACCGACAACATGCAGATAAGTATTGAATTATTGCAGTAGAGCAAGAGCTGTGAAGGGAAAGAACAGGGTGCTATGAGAGGGGATAAGAAGGAACCTTCTTCAAATGAGGGGATCAGGAAAGTCCTTTAGAGGAAGTGATATTCAGCTTAGACCTAAAGAATGTGGAGGAGCTGAGGAAGAAAGGCTCCAGGCGTGGGGGGTGGTATGTGTGATACACTTGGGCCGGGAAGAAGCTTGGTGTGAGCTGAAGTTGAACAAGACCACATGGCTGGATGGTGGTGAGCTGAGGGAAGAAGGAGCAGTGGCTGGTGGGAGGCCAGACTGGGAGGGGTATATGGAAATTTGGACTTTATTCCACAGGTAGCTGGAAGCCAAGAGAGGGGGTGTCTGAGACTGTGCTTCCATAGAAAGCTAAAAAAGGGTAGGTCCCCAAACCTCTCAGAATGTTCCCTAACACATTTCCTTGGGAAAATGAGTTCAAACTGGGGTAACCTTGGAAGAATATAATTAATCCCACTATTTGCAGAGGGCAGTGCCTTCCGACTCCTGGAGTCCACCCAGAGTAATTCTGGCAATGCTGCCATCAGGCAGTCCTTCTGTTGATGTTGACGCTTGTAAAGCTCAGAGGAGATTCACTCGTATGATGGAATAATATGCAACCACTAAAATAATGAAGAAAGGAATTTAAAGGACGAGCAAAGATGCTGTGATTACAAAATAGTATGTATTGCACGATCCTATTTTTAAAAAAGCTGTTAAAAATCCATGGGTTTTTGGGGGGGCTGGCCCAGTAGCTTAGTGGTTAAGCTCATGCACTCCACTTCAGTGGCCTGGGGTTTGAGGGTTTGGATCCTAGACATGGACCTACACACCACTAGTTAAGTCATGCTGTGGCGGCATCCCATACACAAAATAGAAGACAGGCACAGATGTCAGCTCAGGGCAAATCTTCCTCAGCAAAAAACAGCAAAACAAAACAATGACAACAAAAATTTATTCTGAATTGTTTCAAACATACTAAAAAAGTATCACAGAAAAAGTATAACTAATATCCAAGTATCCAATACTTAGCTAAAGAAAGAAAACATTACGAGTACAATTGACGGTCTCCGTGTATTATCCCGTTACACTCCACCCCTTTCCCTTAGGGATGAACACTACCATAACTTGGGTGTTTATCATTCTCAGGCATTTTTTGGGTTACAGTGAATTTTTATCTCCTTTTTGCACGCTCACATCTTCAAAATTTTTTGCAGTGAATACGTATCCTTTCAAGAAAAAAAAGTAGAAATTATTATTTTTTAATCAGGCCTGATGATGGAAATCAGGCCTGAAAAAAAAAACAGTCCCTTCAGGATACCTGCAGTCCATGGCCTTCCTTCCTCCTGGTGGGTCCTTTGACACCTGCTGTCCCCTCTCCTGAGATCTAGGTAACCATTAGCCAGAAAGGACTCCTTTGAAGGTCCTGTTGCCTCCTAAAAATACTTAAAGGACAGTGTTTGTTGATGCCGGAGCTGAGCTCCTCAGGCTCCTGATGGGAACGTGTCCCTGATCTCTTGCTACTCCGTGGACGCCCATGTCCTTCTGGGCAACACTGACCAAGGGCGACGAAGATCATGTGTTCAACCCCAGCAGCAGCGAGGAAAGTCATCCGAATGCATTCCAAATACAAAAGCTGAAATTAGAATGAAACTTTACCTTGCATTTTTCATGATGTGTGTCTTAGTCAACTTCCGTATTTGCAAAGACAAAGGGAATTAATATTTAATACGGGCACAGTGGAAGGAGAGGGGGAAGAATTCATTCTCTGCTGTGTTTTTGAATCTTCAATCTCCTTAAAATATCAGCCTTTAATCTCTCAATTCTGAGATAGACATTGTCCCGTTCTGTTTCTCATTGACGTTGGGTAAGAACTGTTTTATCCTTGGGCTCAGACAGACCTGAGCATTGACTCCCGTTCTGTCATTTATGTACGATGTGACCCTGGGCTTCAGTTTCCTCTTTTGAAAAGTGGGATAATAATACCTCACAGGGGTGCAATGAAGAATTAGTGAGATAACTAGGTGCACCTGATGAAAATAATATTAGGAGCCCTATGGACCCAAGTGGACGGTTGCCAATTTGCCTCCTGGGGGATGAGGATGAGGTGGCTATGTAGGTGATAGGAAGGGTAAAAGAAGTCTCTTTCATCTAGATAGACTGGTGTAGAAGAGAAAAGGAATCTGAAATTTTAAAGCTTCTGGCCGATCTTTTGTGCTGCTTAGAGGCCGAGTCTCAGAATACTGGACAATTGATTTCAACAGAGATATTTTTTATGTTTATGAATATGAAGAAAGGTTCAAGGCTAAATTGCTCTCCACAGTATGGAGGGTGAAGGAACCTGAGAAAGCAGAGAACAGGGGAGATGGTCTTGAAGGGGTTAGAGTGCTGATCAACCAGGCAATATAGAACCCAGTCAATGAGAGGAGAGCTAAGCTGGCATTTTAACCCCAGTCCATCTGACCCCAGGGCATCTGTTTTTTTCCACCACAGCCTTGTTTATTCCTTACACACACACACACACACACACACACACACACATCCAGCCTCGCATTCTGTCCCACTGCTTGCAGTTCTCCTGAAAACAATTTGAATTTTATGTGCTTTGTCCTTGCAGATCCCTCTGTGTGGGGAGGGCTCTCTCTCCCTCTCAGGTCTCCCTTTGTCAAAATTTCAATCATCCTCAAGCCCAACTCAAATGCCAGCTGCCCTCTGAAGCTTTCCCTGGGTCCTGGGCTGAGTCTGCTGTTCTTCCTTCATGCACCTCTTGCTTAAAAATTCGGATTCCTAGGCTCTGCTCCAGGGTGCTAAATAGCATCCCTATGGTAGGAGAAGCTTTAAATCCCCAGTAAAGGCTATTTAGATGCTCTACTTGAGTTTGGAAGTACTGACATTGATGATTGATTTAGATGACATTCCTTCGGTCACTCAATGACAGCCATCCATTCTTCTGGATCATAGAGGTCTTATAGACTTAAAATTCACCCCTCGTCAACTGGCTTCTGGAGGGCCTCTAGGTCAGCTGAAAAAGACAAAGACAGAATCAGTCCACATGCTCAAGGAGAAGTTTCTCTCTCTGAAGCTCAAGAAAAGAGAGTAGGTGGAAGTGGTGATGTCTGTTGATGCTCCTCTCTCCAGAATCAGATATTCTTTATGCTATCCCTTTCTGAAAATCTGGATCCAAGGCAACAGGTTTTTTTTTTTTTAATTTTTACAGACTGGAGGAGGATCTAGCTTCCTATTATGGTCTTCCTTGACTCAGGGCAAGAGGAATCTAGGGAATCAACAGGGATGTTCTAAAGTAATTAACTTCACCAAAGGAGGGACAGTAGAAGGCTGGATGCAATTGTCTTAAGGCAATGCTTCCCTAACTTTGATATGCATGCGAATCACCTGGGGACCTGGTTAAAATGCAGATTCTGATTCAGGAGGTCTGGGGTGGGGCCTGGGATTCTGCATTTTGAAAAAGCTCCCAGGTGATGCTGATGCTGCAGGTGCACAAGTCACTCTAAGAGAAGTGAGGTCTTAGAGCACTCTGCCTTAACCTATCTGACAAGTCCCTAGCAATGAATGGGGATGAAGCATGCTGAAATCTTCCTGTTGGCCAGGTAATTCATTCCATTTAGTTTTAAATATTAAAACACTATGTAAGGTTAATGTATGCTAACTCATACTGTTAGCATCTACATATACGGCCCTCATCAGTTCTACTAATGATAACTGCTGTTTATTTTAAAAATATTCTTAACATGCGTGGAAGCAAAGTGAGGCATCAAGAAAAACAGTGCGGGGATTGTACGCTGATTCTTTGTGATCGTTTGATCTCATGGTCTGGAGTTTGGGGAATAAATACTTGGAAAAACAAAGGAAAGCCTACACGTACGCGTGGAGGAAGGTAGTGGAGAACAGGGAGAAAGGCTCGAGGTGAAGGCTAGAGTGAAGTTTACTTCGTGATTTGTTTCTCTCCAGGCCCTCTGGTTAATTGGCTCTCAGATGGACAAGCTTGGATCTGAGCCTGGAAAGAGCTCGGACTTGAAGGTCCTGCCTCCTAGGTGGTTGGTAGGATTAGCTAGTAGAGTAAGTGAAGCGTCTTAACTTATTAATTAATTCATTGAACATTCAACCAATACTCACTGAGTGCCTATTATGTCTTAAGTGGTGACACACAGTGAATACAGTAGATGATATCCTTGCCCTCATGGAGCTTAAAGTCTAGCAGGGTGGACAGACAGGAATCAATAAATGATTATTGACTATCATTTATAAATAATAAATGAGCAGAAGCTGTTGCCATGTTGCTCAGAGCCTCTTGGTGGGTGCATCCGCCCCCCCCCCCAGCAGCTCACACCTACAACCTTGTGCAAAGACGTGCCATTGGGCAATTGGGGTGGTCTCAAAGTTCATGTCCCCCAGTCCAGAGCAGCCTTCAGTCACTGACTAACTCATGTGGGGACACAAACGACCAGCTTCTTGGCCTCAAAGCAGGACAAATTCATTGGTGCAGTTCATGCTCCAGAGCTCCCAGACGGCTGAGGTTACATGTCACCTGAACTGCATCCTTGCTCAGCCTTCTTCACGCCCCATCCTGTTTCCTGCACTCCCTCACAAGTTTCTCCCGAGAGCATTCCCTTAGTAAGTCAGTCAATTGCACAAAAGTTCCCAGGCTCTGCTTGGAGAGAACCTGACCTGAAACACAAGATAAGTCCAAGTAGCAATCAGGGCTGTGAAGAAATAGAACACGAGAGTGTGACAGAGGGTGACCAGGGAAGGTCTTATTTTAGATCAGATATCAAAGAAAGCCTTTTGGAGGAGGGGACATTTGAACTGAGACCTGAATGATAAAGGAAAGCTGCCCTTGTAGGTCAGAGAATGGCTAGTGTAGAGATTTCAGGAGGAAATGAACTGGGCACGTTTGAAGGCCTGAAAGACAGCCAGAGGATGGAGTGTAAGAGATGAGTGGAGAAGGGAAGGAGATGCCCTCAGAGAAGCAGACATGCTGCCCCTCTTTGTAAGCAAGGGAGAGGATTTGGATTGTATTCCATTGTGATGGGAAACCATTGGAGGCTTGATTCAGGTTTCAAAAAGATCACTCTGGACGTTGTCTGGGGAATAGATTATAATTCAGCACCTGGGAAATAATAGTCGCTATGTAAATAGCAGCTCAATCAGCGTTGAATTACCATCCTTCAGAGGTGTCTTAGAAAAGCTTCCTGCATGAGGAGGGAAATTGACATGACCACCCTCCCAGGGCTATTTGAAATAAATTATAATCCAGTGACGTCTTATGCTAGGACACCTGGGGCCCCTTGACTCACCTGCAAAGACTTTTTCTATTATTGTTGTTTCATTTATTGGAAAAACTGAAAAGGCATAGTTTCAAGCACATAGTTACCAGATTCTTTTACTGACTTTTAAAAAAATTGACTTTTAAATATAGGAAGATGAAACATAGTCTTTCAGAAATTGGGCAAGCACATGTCTTCTTAAAATGAGAGGTGGGGAACCCACCAAGCAGAGAGAATCTTTGAAGTCGTCATGCCCTGGCAATGAGGTGTAATAGAAAGGGCCCTGGCATATGGGAACCAGAAGCTTGAATTCTAGTCTTCACTCTTGACCTGGGGAAAGTGACTGGTCTTCTTTGGGCTTTCCAGGAAGCCTTGTAATGTTCATTTCTCCCATGGATACCTTGTTACAGCACCATTTCCAGAAATGGGATTTTTACTTTATTTAATCTATCTCACTTCCCATCCTTGGTATTGTGATCCTTCTGTGATTCAGCTTCAACAGCAAAATTTGCAAAGTGCCAAATTTGACACGTGTGACCTTCCTCTTCTCCTCTTTAAGCATTTAACCTCCAGGCAGCTGGCCCCTGACTGCTCTGCACTAAAAATTATTATTTTAAACAACTTTCGTATGTTTTCTAATTGCAAAAGGAATACACCCATATTATAGCAAAAAATTACAAAATCCAGACAAGCTGAACAATTATTAAAAATAATGGCTGAGATTTATCAAGCACATATTTTGTGCCAGACACTGAGTTAGGCATATACTTGTATTGTATCATTTTATTCTCACCACAACACTGTGAGATAGGGACTATTATTATCTCCATTTTAGGGAAGAGAAAACAGGTCGAGTGGGGTCAAGTAGCTTGTTGGGCTAGGCAGCTAGTAGGTAGCAAAAATAAGTTGAACTTCAAGTTGCCTGGTCCCCAAACTTGGACTCTTAATCCTTCAGACACTGTCCCACCACTTGGACGAATCATTGTTAGTATTGTCTGCCATAAATATGATTTTGTCCAATTCTATCATTTGTCACATGTATCTCATTTCCAACCAAAGGTCCAGATGTGTGTGTGTGCATGTATGTATGTATGTGTGTGTATATACACACACAGTCTCACATAAACACAGGCATGTTAGGACACAAGCCCAAGGAGGTGGCTGTCTCATTCACCCCCATATTTCTAGCATTTTGAACAGTGCCTAGAATGTAGCAAGCACTCAGCAAATATTTGTTGAATGGATGAGCTATTAAATAAGTACTAGTTCAACCAGCAGCTTTTCTCTATAAATATATAAATGTTTTTTAATCTGATCCTTCCCTTGAAGCAATATATCATAAACATCTACGACATCCATTATTTCAGCAACACCTCATTTTTAGTGGCTGCACGTGGTTATAAATGGACATTTTCAGCCTTTGGTTTTTCATTACCTGTTGAGAACATCTTGAAACATTCTCTTCCTTGGCCTCAGGAACTCCACCCTTTCCGGGCTTTTCTGTAATCTCAATGGCTATGCCAGTAGCCTCTGCCTCCTCATCTCCCACCTTCCTCTCTAAGGAATGCTAACGTTTCTCAGGGCTTGACCTTGGGCCCTCGTCCCTTCTCTCTTTTTACACTTCCTAGACAAGCCCACCCTCATCCTGTCTTTAGTTAGGACCCTCCTATCTTCCAGATGCCTGCCAGGTGCTCCACCTCCATTACCTTCTCATATACTCTGCACAATGGTGCTCTGAGGCAGGCACCATTGAACTTGGAAGCATCACGAGGCGGCATGACTTCACCAGTGTCACACACTGGAAAACAGAAGGGCTAGGATTTTAGGTCAGATCTGTCTGATCAAAACACAAGAGCTCTCTCCTTTATATTCTCCAGAGCACTTAACGCAGAGCACCTTTGGCTTCTTAATAACTGCCTGTTGAAGCAGTCAATCCTATTTTAAATCCCCAAGGACTACTTTTGTGAGGCATTTCTTCTGACTAAATGTATTCTATCTTGTATCCTCCATTTCTCCTCCTCTTCTACTTTACCTCCTATGTCTTCCTCTTTCTTTTGTTTTTGCTTGTCTCAAGCCTGACAATTGGAGATTTCCACCCAAATGTAATTTGAGTTTCAGTGGAATTTCAGAGTCTATCTTGTAACTGAGGAGCAGTTAATGGCCCCTAATTGAGTTTTGGCTGCCTAGAAAGATCTTGAACTTAAGCCAGTCAAATCATCGCACTCCATTGGATCAAATAATTAAAATGGGGGTGGCTGGCTTCAGAGAAGCCCTTTGTCACTGCTCATTCAGCACCTGCTATATTTGGGGAATCATGAGGGACGTTGAGAGACTTCATGGCAACAGCACCACCACACAATCTCCTTTCTTTTCCCTTTCCAACCCTGCACATCTACCTCCATGTGAATGCAACATCCCCTCCGTGGAAAGGATCCACAGAAAAGAGGATGACTGTGGAGGCAGAGGTTAGGCTTTGGGGATTCCAGGAACCACATAAATGTTATACTTTGTGACCATCCAAAACCACCCAAAGCAATGTGGGTACAGAAATGAGACTTTGTGGTCCTCACGGGATGTCATTGATGTTTTTCTTTGGTTCACATGGACCTGCTGGGTGATTCTGAACATTGGGAGAAGTAGTATATCCAAGTACACCTTGGGATCACTTTTGGCACTGTCTCAAATGAGGACTCAGATCTTAGAAAACCTGAACAATGTCCTGAAATGGTCTATTCTAGCCTGTCCAATAGAACTTTCTTTGATGATGGAAATGTTATATATGTATGTGTCCAATCCAGTTGCTGCTAGCCACATATGGCTATTGAGCCCTTGAAATGTGAGTAGTGCAAATGAAGAGCTGAATTTAAAATTTTATTTAATTTTAATTAATTTAAACAGCCGTATGTGCAGTTGTTTCAAGGAAAACCAAGGCATGAAAAAGAATACTTCGAGAGTTAGTAGAAGGTTAAAAAAAAAATAATAGTGTTAGATAGTGGGCACATAACAAGGAGCAAGATATGCAGGTCTCTGTCCTCATGAAGCTCATAGGAAAGGGCCATCATGATAGTTGTAGGGACCACAAGAGTGGAGTCCTGCAGTGGGGAGAGAGACTGGATTCAACACTGAATACAGATGGGCAAGTGGGAATTTATATCCAAGGAGCAGGGTGGAGGTCAATGGATGGAAAATTACCAAGAGGAAACATGAAGGCTCCAGGGGAGTCCGACTAGACCAACCTCACAGGATTCTCGCTGAAGACAGGGCAGGTGACCAGACATCATCTGGAGGATGGCAGAAGATAAGGAGCCCAATGAGATATGGAGGGCGATCAGAAATGGAAGATGGGAGATTCTAGCTAAACCAACTTAGCAGGATTCTTGCTAAAATTGAACAATGCTGAGTCCAAAAGTCAGGCCTAGTTGAGAAAGAGTTCAGGGGAGTCTGAGCAGAGTTTGGTCAATGAGAGACGCTTTGTCACGACTACTTCAGCCTCTTTTGCATCTATTTCTAATTACTTCTACTACGTCTACTACTGCTATTTCTCCTAGTTCTACTACTTTCACTTCTACTGTTTCTACTACTTCTGCTTCTATTTATATCTCTATTTACCACCATCATCATTTTTACCCAGTGCTTCTAGGAGTTGAAATTTTAGTCACTAACCATGGATATAAGCCTGACTTCTGCATGAAAGATCTAGATGAGGCATAAAGTATTCTCAAGGTGACATGCATTAGCATAAACGTAAAAAAGCTAAATAAAAGGCTCTATCTTAAGACGTAATCTTGGGTTTTCAATACTGAAGTGAGAGGGATGACTTCTGTTTTGTTTTACATGGTCTTGTCCTTATCCTAAATACACCCTAAAAACAATATGAAGCTTCCTCAAAAAATTAAAAATAGAACTACACAGTATGATCCAGCAATTCTACTTCCGGGTATTTATCCAAAGGAAATGAACTTCCATATTGAAAAGATACCTGCACCACTGCCATGGTATTCACTGCAGCATTATTCACAACAGCCAAGATGTGGAAACAATCTAAGTGTCCATCAACAGATGAATAGAGAAAGAAAATGTGGTGTGTTTTAATTTTAAATTAAATATATATATTTTATTTATACATATTAAATTAAATATATATACACACATAATGGAATATTATTCAGCCATAAAAAAAGAAGGAAATCTTGCCTTTTGTGGCAACATTGGATGGACCGTGAGAGCATTATGCTAAGTAAAATAAATCAAACAGAGAAAGACACTCACTGTGTGATCTCACTCATACGTGGAATCTGAAAATAAAAGCCAAACTCATAGATACAGAGAACAGATTGGTGGTTGCCAAAGGTGGGAGTAGGGGGTGGGTGAAATGGGTGAAGATGGTCAAAAGATATAAAAAAAAAAATCCATCCTAATTAGAAGGTATTGTTATGCAAAGCACATTATCCTCAACTCTAAAGAGCAAGTTGTTTCTGGACCTGAAGTTTTCTGCCTACCTTACTCTTCATTTTTCCAGGTTGTTACAAGGCTTCTGTACTGCATTTTAAAGTCAGGGATGAAAGATCTCCATGAGTTTTCTTTCTCCAAAAGCCTGTGCTGAGGACAGGGCCCGAGGAGAGGGAAAATGCCATCATAACACAATTATCTTGATGGTCAGCTTGTCGGAAGGCGTCATTGCCTGGATTGAATGATGTAAGAAGAGCTCTGTCGTTCTTATTTATACATATGGTTGAGCTAGTTAGATGCAGCGAAAATTTCCATTTGGGGTGGAGGAGTGCGGAGCCTGTGATCTAACAGGCAATTTCCTACTGGTCCTAGGATGTATAACTTAAAATACTCAGTGTATATCTTGGGGGAAATGATGTTTTTTTAAAAACAAAATTTTTATTAAAAAGATAAATATGAAAAACATTTAAATATTTTGAAAACATATAAATGAAAGTCTCCCTCCCACCTCAGATTTCTCATTACCCTTCCCAGGGAGAACCAATGTTAACAGCTTCTTGTGTATTCTTCATAAATTTTTTATGCACATACAAGCATACGCATGTAAGTATATCCTTTTTTTAACACAAAAAGGATAAAACTAAGCACACTGTTCCACATCTTGCATTTTTTTACTTACTATTTCCATATAAATAATTCAGATCTGCCTTAATCTTTTTGTTTTTCCAAATCGGTGTATACTGTCATCTATAAAATGGGACAGTCTTGACCTACTTCAAAAATTTAACACCACTCCTACTGATGAATATTTACGTTGTTTCCAGTCTTTCTCTTTTATGAACAATGTTGCTATGAACTTCCTTGTGCGTATATCTTAAAGCATTTCTGCAAGGATAAGAGTAGGATAAATTCCTGGCAGATCACAGGATATGCGTCTTTCAGTTTGTATAGTAGTGACTAAATTGCCTTCTCAGAGGCTGCTCTAATTTGCACACTCACCGTTTACACTAGCTCTCGCTATCATTGTGTATCATGAATATCTTTATAGTTTCCGGCCTGTTGGGCGAAAATTAGTCTCATTGTTGCTTTAATTTGCATTTCTTTAATTATGAGAGAGGTTAGGCATCTTTTCATGTGTTAATGAGCCATTTGATTTTTTTTTTTTTTTTTTCTTTTCCCCTCCTGAGAACTACTTGTTTGTGTCCTTTGTTGATTTTTCTACTGGGATATTAGCCATTTTTTATTTCTTTGAAAGAGCACTCATTCAATGAAAGACATTGGTCCTCTCTCTGTCATTGGTGTTGCAAAAATATTTTTCCCTCAGGTTATTATTTTTCTTTTGACTTTATTTTGGCTGGGCAGAAATGTATTTATTCCGATTTATTCAAATTTCGTAATAGTTCCTAAAGGACAGCCAATCTTTTGGATCGTTCACCTAATATCCTCTTAGTTCTTTGATTTATTCATTCAATAAATATTTATTGAGCACTTACTCTGTGTCAGGCATTGTTGTAGTTTCCAGAAATAGAGGAGAGAAAATAATCACAAATCGTTGTCTTCTAGGAGCTAGTGAGAAAAGTGAGATAGCCAAAAAGCAAGGAAAGTAAAATATATTGAATGTTAGATGATGATAAATGCTAAGGAGAAAATAAAGCAGGTGAAAGGAATAGGGTCTGGTGGGTGGGGCGGGCTGACATGGAGGAATGGTGGTGGGTAGGGTGGTAATTGCAAATTTTGAATTTTCAAAGTCTTATCTTACTGTGAAGGTGACATTTACATAAAGATCTGCAGGGGGCAAGGGAATGAGCCACATGAATACCTGGAAGAAAAGCATTTTGGTTGGGAAAACAGCAAGTGCAAAGGGGCCTTAATAAGAACAGTGGGGCAGCCAGTAGGAATTGAGGTCAGAGATGTAGGGGGAGGAGGGCAGATCGTTGGCCATTGTGAGGGATAGAAGCCGGGAGACAGGTGTGGAGCCTATGGTTCTGATCTAGGTGGTAAATGATGATTGCTTGGACCAAAGTGGTAACAGGGAGGGTTGAGAAAAGGTTGGACGCTGGATGTACCATGAAACAGGAGCTGATGCAATCTAATGAAGGAGTGACATAGGATATGATAGAAAGAGAGGAGCCAAGAATGGCTCCTATTTTGGTCTGAGAAATGGAAGAATGGTGTCAGCATTTACTAAGATTGGGAAGGGACCAATTGGGAGGCACATGATCAAAACTCCAGTTTTGGACACTTTAAATGCCCATTAGACATCAGGAACAGATGTTGAGTGCACAGTTGAATATATGGGTCTGAAGTTCAGGAGAGAGTTCTAGGCTGGTAATAAAATTTGGGAGTCGTTAGCTTAGAGATAACATTTAAAGACATGAGGATGAATGAACGAGGAAATGGAGATAGAGAACAGACATCCAAGGACAGAGCCTTGGGACTCTTCAAAAGGTGGCAAGAAAACCCAGAGTGTGTGGTGTTATTGATCCATAGCCTCCGATACCTAAGGTGAGTAAGAATTTACTGTCTAAAGAGGTAAGTGTAGGAAATCTTGTACCAGGCAGAGGGACCAGCACGTGCAAAGGCCTGGAAATGTGGAAAAGCTGGTCTAGGTCAGGATTGTAAATTGCAAGCTGACAGACCTCATCTGGCCTACTAATGTATTTTGTTTGGCTCAAACAGATTTTTTGGTTTGTTTTAGTCGAATTAGTTGCCAACATTGAAAACAGGGAGATTTCACATTTTAAAAAATTCAGATATCTGCCGTCTCTTGAATAATCAGTATATTTGGCAACACTGGGCTCACATTCCCACAATTGCTAAACAGCAGCTGCCCACTTAGAAAGCACTGTGTGGTTTGCTGCAGGAGCCCCCGTTCGGCCTCATTCATTTCTGATACCCATTGTGAAAAGCTATGCCCCAAAGCTTATAAAACGGAACTTCTTTTAGTATGTGCTCCTCTTCCCCGTACCCCCGGACTAGGTGTTGGTGAGTGACTCCTGTTGAAGGCACCCTCCAGCTGGGTGTCAGGAGACCTGGGGTTATGTTCTGGTGCTATGACTCACTGTGCAATCTGAGTCAGTCCTATGATTAAGGTGACCAACTGTCCTGGTTGGCCCAGAACTGTGGGGTTTCTGAAGATATGGGATTTTCTGTGCTAAAACCAGGAAGGACTCAGGCAAACCAAGATGAGTTGGTCACCCACCTCTTCACTTTAAACCACCTGGTCCTCAAAGTTGAATGGCGGGCATCAAAACTCCTTGTGTTTTTCCCTGAGATACTGACATGCTCTTTGACCGGTTGAAGATGAAACTTGGGATAGAAAAAAGACTAGAATTTGAAATCAAATTTTTATAATAGTGAGAAATTACAGACCAGCCTTGATGATCATAATCATCATTATTATTCCTATAGTTATGATAATGATAGAAAACACTTACTCCATGCTGGGCCCTGGACTAAGCATCTTGCCTGCATAAACTTACTTCACCCTAGGAGTAGCCCCATGACATAAGGACTGTTATTATCCCCTACTACAGATGAAGAAGCTGTGTCTACTTGTGTAAGTGTTACGGAGCCCTAAGGGACTGGTTACCCAGAGCTGCTCAAGCCAATAGAACGAGACTGGGTTCAGAATAGCAGAGCAGAAACTTTTCTCAGTGACGTCGAACGGGGAAGGCAGAGCTCATGCTCTAAAACATCTTCTATCGGAAGGGAAGGTGAGCAGGGTTCTTATAGGATGTGGAGGGGGAGGAGTCTTTGCATCATCGCTGGGGTGGGGCCATTTGGAGCATGCGCAGATCTTCCCTTCTTGCACACGACACCTTTTGCACACGTTTCCTTTTGCGCACAGCACCCCATGGCCATCTTGGACATTTCTGGTTGGGACTGGTTCTGCCATTTGGCCACCTGGCATTGTTCTGCCTTGGTTCCTATAAGCAGGCACAACTTAAAAACAAAGCATTAGACATGGAAAATGTTTAGAGACTTCCCAGGGTGACATAAGGTCATATAGCTAGTAAGTGACAGAGCCAGGATACAAACCCAGGTTTGTATGTTTCTGAAGTCTGCACTATTCTGACCAGTGTCAAAAATCCAAACAGAGACTTCTTTGTGTGGCTCGCATTGCCTGGATGATTGCATGCTGAATAGAGCACTTTACTCTACAATCCTCCAGGTCAAAGACCTTCCTGTGCTGGAGAAGTTGGGGCCCAGCAAGCCTGGATGAAAGGTGACCTCTTTCTACTGCATTAGTTATCTTGTTTTATGACAAGTGGCTGAATATCCAAGCAACACAAGCCACCCCATTCCCACCCCCAGAGTTCTGAAATTTGCAACTGAATGTGAATCATGGCGGACCTGCCTTTTCTGTTGGGCTTATGGAAAGTGCTCCCCTCCTCCCTTCCCAGGTTCCACAATTGGTGGGGAGAAGGAAACTGTTTCCCACTCTCTGAAGCTGAGCTGTGAGTCCCAGGGATGAGCCTCTGAGCTATTTGTTTTGTGGGGGTCATTTGATAACTTACCTAGTAGCCAAAGCCATGTGCAAGCCTGATCAGAGATGCAGGGCAGGAGCTCCCCTTCCATTCTCATTTTGGGGATTCTGACATCCTTGGGGGGCCAGGAACTCGGTATCACACCCTTCTAGTGAAAAATATGCTCTTTATGGCTTCCACTCATTGATTCTACCCACCTCCTCTTTTCACCCACTGAGACAGGAACCAGCCTAACGAGACAGGGCCATCTGCAAAGCCCCTGGCCTGACAAGATAAGGCCCCTGAGCAATCGGCAAGCTAAGAGAATCAGATAGAGGCCACCAAGATCCACATTCTGCAGCCTCTGGACTTTCCTGGGCTTACGCATGCGCCCCAGCACCCAGGAGTCCTCTGAAGGTGACCCTAGCCCCATTAGCACAGTAAAAGTCACACCCAGGGGTGGAGAGCTAGCACGCTAATGATACATGTGTCCCATGTAGTGTGCTATGAGGCAGCACAGGCGCAAGCACAACCCCACCTCTACATGCCATGACAAGGCACTCCTCCCCAGCCTTTGCCTAATAAAAGTCCCACAGTCCCACTCCCTAATGAGCCAGTCACCTGCCCCTGTCCTTTCCACACCAGCTCCCTTGTGCCTCTCCTGTGCACAAGCTAATAAACTTTTACTTTCTTATTCCCATTTGTTGTCTCTCTTGATTTCCACCCTGGGGGACAACAAGAACCCAATGTGCCAGTAACACCACGACCTTGGGTCTTTGCATCAGGCCCACCACTAGCCCCAAACTTTCCTTCCTTCACTTGACTAATTCCCACTCATGCTTCAAGAAATGTCACTTTTTCAGGGAAGCCCTTCCTAATCCTTCAGACTAGGTTAAATCCTCTGTTACATGGCCCCACAGCACACTGGAGTTACCCTTCCTCAACACCCTTCCCAGTTGTAATTTGCTTAATGTCTCTATCCTAGTAGTCTAGAAAGCTCTATCTATAATTTTCAGAAAGTTAAAAACATAACTTTTATGCAAATGTAATTTGAACACATCAAGATTTTATTTCACTCTTTAATGAAGGAATCAGCAAAAAGGTGAAACTTGTTCAAAGAGCATCTTGAAGAACTGGGTGTTTATAGGCATTTTGAAAAGAATTCATTAGAATAAAATTACTAGGTTAGATACAAAACTGAGTAATGTCCTATAGGATAATAGAATTGTAACCTGCAGGGCTATCTTTTCCACTGCATAGAAATCTGTAAGATGACATGTCACTTCAGAGTATGTGATGTCTAATTCAAGAACAAATAGCACAGCCAATACAGATACATTCTCTAAGAGAATTAAATAAATCTTGAGTGAGCAAAGCTCTTGAATAATGCTGTGACATGATATTGAGAGGACACACGATGCCATTTTTTGACCTTATTTCTAAATTTTGAATAACTTTTCCCAACAGCCATGCTGTCAGGGTCCCTTTTGTGACGTTGCTTTAGCATCTAATCCAGTACTTGGCATAGGATTTTTGCTATGGTTAGGATCTGGTGGGGAAGCTGTCAACCAGTTACTGAAATCAAAGAACACTGTGTAGCAAATTAACTTGAAGCCTGTCTTAGTCAGCTCAGGCTGCCATCACAAAATGCCATAGGCTGGGTGGCTTTAACAACAGAAATTTATTTTCTCACCGTTCTGGAGACTGGAAGTCCAAGATCAAGGTCCTGTGACTCAGTGCTGGTGAGAGCTCTCCTCCTGGCTTGCAGAAAGCTGCCTTCTCACTATGTCCTCGCATGGCCTTTCCTTTGTGTGTACACAGAGAGAGGGGGTGGGGCTCTCTGGTGTCTCTTCCTATAAGGACACTAGTCCTGTTGTGTCAGGGCCCCATATTTATGACCTCATGTAACCTTAATTACTTCCTTATTCCAAGTACAGTCACACTGGGGGTTAGACCCCCCCAACATATGAATTTGTGGGGGATACATACATTCAGTCCATTACAAAGCCCCTTTTTCGTGGGTTGAATTGATTTGAATCAAATGTGAATCAAGTTTATTCTGTTTTATACATGACAGACCTTCAAGGTTTCTCCTTATCCTGGATAAACTATGCAGGCTTCACCATTAAATTGGTGTCCATCCCATTACTATCATCACTTTCTCTTCTGGATACACAACAGTTCATAAAGATCAGTATTAAGCAGTACAATAAAACTTTTATTCTCTTCTAAGAGATCCAGTAATATCTATCAGCTAAGATAGTGTAGCAAATATCTGTCATTTTTGTCAACTCAACATCCATTCCCCCATCTTCTGGTATCAGATGCTTGATTATCCTCTGGGAATGCTCACCTCCCCTGCTCTCAATCCATGTGATTCAGGAGGGGTTTACTCCATTCTCACTTCCCATAGTAGCCAAGAGATTCAGGCACAACCAATCAGAGCACAGTAACCCTCTGGACGTGATTGGTTTACGGTTGGGCATGTGATTTGACCTGGGACAATCAAAGCCTTACCTAGGACTTCTCCTGGAGCTACCAAGAAACAGTCTTTGTCTATGCTTAAGGGATGCTCAGCTTTCAAAACATAAACCTGAAGGGGCTGGTGGCCATTTTTTTGCAGCCTTGTGGTGATATCGTGAGAATGAGGCTATTGAATGCTGGCTCCCCAAAATATCACCCAAACAACCTGCTGATAAGACAAAGTTGAGATTTTTTTACTGCTATAAGGGAGAGCACTACCTTGATAGGCTCTTTGTAGCATCTCGGAGGAGGGAGGACAAAATCGAGATATTGATTAAGATTTTGAAGTTGATTTCAGGTGGGTCTGTAATGTGGGGACTTTGTTAGAATTAGTAAGAATTGTGATATAATAGTTTAGAATTGGTGGACACAACACAGCAAGATGAGAAATTTGAGATGAGAAGTTCAAAGAATCTTGGGTATAGATTATTGTTTAATGCTTTTTGTTGGAGAATTGATGGGTGTCTCACAAAATTCCTTGAACAAACAATAAAGTTATTTGCAATTTTTATCTTGCTGGGCAAGAGTTTTCTGGAAAAGTAAAATTATGTTGATGAAGACAGTGAAATAATAAAGTCATGTTAATATAGAAAGTAAGCTGTGAGTGTAGATGCTTTCAGTATTCAAACTCAACATAGTGAAAAGTAGAGAGATGAAAGAAATGATTTCTGTTGGCATCATTTGAATTACTGAACCTGGAATATGGGGGATTGAATCACTCTCTGCATTAGAATCACACATTCATGTCCTTTATCATTGCAACCATAATATATCCTAATAAACAGGGTGGATTATATTTCCCAACTCCACTGATATTGGGCTAGTCACACAACTGGTTTTGGTCAACAGAATGTGGGCGGGAGTGATGGTTGCCAGTTCCAAGCAGAGACCCTAAAGCATTTGTGTTTCTACTCACCCCTTTTAAGCTCCTGTGATCAGCCATGGGGTGATTCTGCTCAAGTTGACACTACCTCTTTGGCTGGGCCCCAGACTGAAGACCCATAGGTCAGTCGGAACCAACCAGAAGTCCTGAGTCCAGTCTGACCCAGCCAAGCCCAACCTCTAATAGCCAAAATGTAGGTGCCCCCGTGGACCTATGAGAAAAAAAAAAAAAAGTTTGTTCTTGAAATCCACTGAGGTTTGGAAGTTGTTTGTTACACATTAGAAAACGACTAACATTCAGAGTTCACCCCTAGACTTTTAGGTGTATGATCCAATAGATTCTCTATGTTGCTTTAATCAATTCGAGTTGGAGTTTTGTTATTTACTAACCAGAAGTTTTCTCTATTAGCATCTTTTTATGGTGTTACATCACTTTCGGCTTGCATGAGCCTCTAAGACATCCTAGGACTTTCTCATGGGACCCACAGCCAAGCCTGATCCTCTCTATTCTCTACTTGAGAAATTGATTTTTTTAAAGCAATATTTATCCCTGTTAATGCTCATCTTTTGGCTTGTGCCCAATGTTCCAGTGTAGTGAGATCTTTCTCAATTTGATTCTTTCATTCTGGGGATTAGCTGTCCATTCAGCATTTTGTCAAACACAAATTGGACCAGCATGACCATGAGAGCCTCCGCCAAGCCCTTGATTTCAATGTAATGATATCTTGTGGCACTGCACTAAAGACTGACCTCTAGGTTGACCCAGAACCACACAAGTAATCATTATTTAGGCCAAGTATTCTAGATGAATGCCCATAGGACAGAAATATCTTTCAGCCCATTTTTTTGCCACCATAATGATCTCAGAGGGGTTGAAATCAGGAGATATTACGTAGCAGTGGCCTGAAGCAAAATCTTCCCCGATAATATTTTCCATATCTACCAGCAATGGAGTGACCCATTTTTCAAGCCAGTGGGTAGGAATCCATGTCTCTCTGGAAAAAATAAAATTGCCCAACCCCTGAGTTCTAGTCCTGCCCATAAAGTAAATGAATTAACCTTGAGTGGGTCACTTATTGCTTTCCTCTGACTCTTCTGTTACCGTAACTTGGACAGAATCTCTAAATACCTCTTCAAGTCCAAATGACTGAGACAGTTATAAACTTATAAACTATCTCTGCCTCCTAGCCTAAATATATATAAGGTATATTTTAAAAATCTAGGGAACATGCTTCACATCAGAGTTTCCGTAATATATTCCCCACTCCAGCAATTCACTGTATTGCGATTTTCTATTAGCTTGTGTATTTCTCCTGCTTATCTCTGGGCTTTTTGAGAGCAAAGATCAAGTTGATGTTGTTATCAAAATACTTGACACTGTTTCTGGCACATAGTAGGTACTCGGTAAATACTTGTTTGGTTGAATGACTAGAACTTGTTCTGAAGCTCTGTGTGTGTGTGTGTCTGTTTTGGAACAGCTGGATAATGTTCATCATTAGCCTGAAGCATTGGCTAATGTTAAATTTAAATTAAAATACACTCTTGGGTGACTACATCTTCAATTTCATGGTTGATTCCTTTGTGATTGACTTATTAAGCTAAACCAGGAGTTGCAAACTAAAATACCTGGAGGGGCCAGGAAGGAAGCATAATAAATGAGGATGGTTAGGTGCAACTGAAAAATATCTTGTCTCTTCACAGGAATGGATATCCAGTGTTGCTAGATATTCTACTTTTTCAGAGTTGGATTTTTTTTTTTTAGTTTTGAAATATGCTTTTAATAAATGTAAAATTTCTTGATTTTTAGATTTTTTAGAAATTGGAAATGCTAAAACATAATTTCTAAAATATTACATGGACCAAGTGAAATACATCTGCAGCCTAGATCCAACTGAGAAAGAGAGTTAAATGTTTTACACCTGTAATGGTATTTTAGTTTGCAATGAATATTTCAATTTACAATGAACAACCTTGGGTAATATCAAATACTGTGTTTACTGTTGAACAATGCAAACCCTATATCGTGGATAAGGATTCAATTAAGGCCCAATTTTGAGGCCTGAGGTTAGATTTTAGTGAGCACGCATCACAAAGGGTTCCCCAGATAGCAATTCACAGGAAAGATTATGGAATTAAAGCTCAATCTTTAGCAACATGCACTAGTATTTTACTAAATGAGATAGATGCCTTGAGTCAGTCTTGTTTCCGGGTAACTGATCTCCATCACGACTGAAATAATGGAAGGGTTGTATCACACTGGAAAAGCTCCCTACCACACCCCCTGCCTGACCTTGCCCCATCATGTACTCAATGGTTAGCCATTAATAGTCATAGGTGGAGATGGGTCTCTTAATTGCTTATAGCTTTCAGCCCATCAATCATTGTTCTTGGTTCATCCTACTCAGTTTAGTATCAGTTTAGTAACACTAGTCAAGCATGTTGAAATTCTCTGATGTATTTGCCAAGATAGAAACTGGAGTCTCTCCTTGGAAAAATGGCCATGTTAATCAAACTCTACAACTTCCAACAAGCAGAAATCCATCTGAGGGTTTCATTTTATTAAACATTAATTGAAAAACATATTTAAAATTCACGCCTAATTGACCCTAGATACCAAATTGATGAAACATCGTATAGTATTAAGAAAAAAGCAAAACAAGATATTCAAATAAGTCTGCAAGTTATGTCTAAAAGGACCCACTGTGTTTCAGATCTTGCCTGCCTATGGGAATCTGAATTTAATTCAGATCTTATTTTATAATGATTAATTGTATTTACTTAATAAATAAAATTTAATTATTACAGTAGAATTCTAGATTCCTGAGAATAAGAACTCCAGGGAGGAGAGAAGCAGCGGGAGAGTGAAGACAGGGAGGAACTAAATGGAGTGTAAAAGTGGGTTGCTTGCCCACAGCAGGGATCTGGTCTCTTATGTCGATGCCCGTCAATTTGTAAGAAGGGTGGGATGCTCTATTGAAAATGGTTTTAAGACCACACACTAATTCAGAGGGAAAGAGTGCTCTAATCAATTAGTAATGTCTGCTACAGGCATAAGAATAATAGGAGTATGCATGCCATATATATGCCACTTGTTGCTTAAGTAGAAGAAATAAAACTGCAAATTTACATAAGATTATCATAAGTTTCAATTTGCCTGGGACAGTCTCAGTTTATGCCGGTCATAGATCAATTAATCCCTATTAATTATGCACAGTACCTCCTGTATTTTCAAGAGAGTCCTAGCTTGGATAATAAATTATATATAGCCACCCAGCAAAAATTTTTGCATTATTATCATTAGTTCATTTGTTTACTCAAGAAATGTTTCTAAATCCCTACTGTTGGGCCCTGATCTATTAGCCATTAAGCTTCCTTTCCCTGGGCCAGAGTTTTCTCAATATTCTGCTCAGAACATCTCAACACAGCAAAGCCTTTGTTTCTTTAGACACATACATGGTTCGTACTTCCTATCTAAAGCACTTTCCAGTATATTCTGGAATACAGCCATGAGATCACACTCCTCAGCCACTCATATCTCTGATAATTCTCCCCTTCTTCCTCCTCACAGTAGCTCCTGAAACAAAAATATTTTAACCTCTCTTCTGAATGGAGTTCCTTTGTATTTTCTGCCATCCTAAGTATCCTGTCTATAGCAAATAAGTGTTGGTCTTCGAAGCCCAGGTCAGCAAAAGACTGAGGAATGTATATGTCTCAGATTTTTTTCCACAGCAGAGTCATGGGACTTTAAGATCTTTGATTCTGCCTGGATTTTCCAGTTGGGTTCCCAAGGGTAGAGCCTGGGTCCTTTAACACAAACATCCACCACAATTGAAGTTCCTAGCCGTATTTGCTCTAATAGACACACCACTCAATTTGCTTGCTGTAACCAGGCTCTGGGATAAGCCAGAGTTTCTCAACCTCAGCAATATTAACATTTTGGACTGGACAATTCTTTGTTGTGTGGGACTACCTGTGCATTTTGGGATATTTAGCAGCATCCTTGGCCTCTACCCACCAGATGCCAGTAGCACTCCCCCTCCCCCAATTGTGAAAACAAAAATGTTTCCAGACATTGCCAAATGTCCCCCGGAGGTAAGTTAAAATCACTGCCAGTTGAAAAATACTGGAATAGCCACTCTGAATATCAAGACAAATAAACCACCCTTTCTGTCCTTGAGCAATTCATATGAGCAGACACCCGGGTAAGCAAGCATGGTACATAACTTTAAGTGCCCTGATACAAGTTTGGCAAAAGTTCTAGGGGAGCCGAAGAAGGAGAGATGAACTTCTTGGACTGTTAAATAAGGCTTTATAGAGGATGTGCCTTTGGGGCTTTGAATGATAACTCAATATTCCACAGGTGGGAAAGAAGGGAAGTTCATTCCAAGTAGAAGAACAGCATATGCAAAGATGCTGAGATATGAAGGAGAATAGTGTGTGTGATGGGCACATTGGGGAGAGTGTCAGGGAGTCAGGGATAAGACAGGGACCTAGATTTAAGCCCAGTTTGGAAACCTACTAGGATATGGAGCTGGACTTCATTAGTTGGGCAGCAGAGAATCACAGAAGGCTAATAGATGGATGTAGTCAGATCTGGGCTTTAGAGAGAACATCTGGGTGCTGGTTAGAGGCAGGAACGCCAGGTGGACAGCACTGTCTTTGGCATCAGGCTGCCCTGGGCTGGGATCTCACTCTACCCTTGACTAGTATGTGGGACCTTGGGCAAGCCATTTCCTTTCCCTATAACCCCGGTTTCCTCCTCTGCAAAACGAAGATGATAATCCTACTTACCCCACTGGGTTGTTGTGAGGATTAAACACGTTAATCATGCAATGCGCTTAGAGTATGTAAATGTAGTTGAAGGTCATTAAATATTCTTTTTAGATTGTGGGGGTGAGGGTGGGGTTTGAGACTGAAGGCAGGGAGACCAGTTCAGAGGAGGTAATGAAACATGATGGGAGCATAAGCTAGCACAGTGAATGGGTGATGGAGAGAAGATGAATTCCCACACGAATTGAGTTGACTTAAGAAGTTTACATTCTCCAGGCTCCCAGCAGCAAGACATCCAGTTCTCCAAAAAGATGCATCATCCCTGGGTTTCCTCCCACATCCAGCTCTGGACGGTCCCACTCAGGAAGTTTCCACCACCTACAACCTCCCTGACAGTGTGAGCCTGCCATCTGAGAACACTTTGCTCAGAAAGAGTTAATTAAATGGCTCCACACTTGGAGAGTACATCTTAATCTCATTCTACCTCATCTGTGTTTTCCTGTTCTTTTCTGCAGCCTGCCTTCTGTTCTGAGGAAGAGGCTACAAATGACCTGCTTCAGGACCAAATAACAATTTAACAGAGTGGAGATTCATTAAGACAGCACTGATGGTGACTGAAGTCTCCGGAACAGAGAAACAGCCCAGAGGATTTCCATTCTCTACCAGTTTTCTTACCTCAATTTACAAGGCAGAATTAAGTTCTGGAAACCTCAAAAGAGAACAAAATAATGGAACTACTGGCTTTTAATCACTGGTAGAATCATGAAGAGTTAGTAAACCTCTAACCTTGTCATTTAGTTCTCTCTTTTAAAGGGAAGTTTCTATATCAGCGACACATAGCGTGAGGCAATTGCTATTTCCTTTCATTTTCAAAATTGATCCACTCATAGATATATTTTAAAAATAAACTATGTGCCATGGCAATGCCAGGTGTTGGGAAAACAGTGATAAACATGACCAACCTAGTCCCTGCTCTTATGGAGCTAACTTTCAAGGAGAGTCAGACAACAAAGAACTCCTAGGAAAATTGTGGCAATTATGAAAAAGGTAATGAGCCAACTTCTCTTTAGGTAGCTAAAGGAAACGGATCCCAATTTTAAACGTGATTCTCAGGGTATTTTTCCAGATCACAAACATATGAAACAGACAGACAATTTCATATCCACCTCTGGACATTTTTGGAATCGACTTAAATTGATTAAGTGTCATGGGTTAATGATCCAGTTATTATTACTTTCTTACATATCTCGTTAAGTCAGGTTCAGAGGAAGAAAAGAGAAACCTTCCTTGTTTTAGTTTTCCATAGCTAGATGAAGTTTGGTTTCTTAGGGCATGTTGGAAGAACTTTAGTAACAGGATTAAAGTAGAGGGTAGGAGTGTGGGCCCCGGAGTCAGATGCTCGGGTCTAGATTACTAACACTTACTCACTGTGTGACTTTAGCAGACTCGTTCATCTTTCCTTGTCTCAGTTTGTAAAAATAGGGTAACATCCCACTTCTTAGAGTTGTTGTGAGAACTGAATCAGATGATGCATATAAAGGCTTAGCAAAGTGTCTGACACACATTAAACATTTAAAAAAATAATATAGCAGATAAAGGAGGTGTGTTTTAATGCCAGGCAGGATGGAGATGACTGAATTGGCTTCCTAGCAGCAGCAACTGGCAGCAAGGGATAGTAAGTTCAAATGTAGCTTTGCTAATGCCTAGCAATATGAGTGTGGGCAACTCAGTTCCCCTCTCTAAACCCCAGCTTCCTCTTCTGCAAAATAGGGATAATAATTACCATCTTCTGAGGCGTAGTGAGGATATGAAGAAATGTATATAAAACATCTAGCAGGGTGACCAGCACATATCGCAGTCCTTGATACCTGGTAAGGTCACCATCATCATCATCATCATCATCATTATTGGGGTCAGTTGTTTTTGCGTCGTTGCAGGCTTTTTCCATTCCTATCTGCCTTAGGTTATGTTGCCTAGGCGCAGAGCTTGCAATAGGGATTCTTGTGCAAATGGTTATTGAGGGAGTGCTCCCAGGACAAAACTGTAATGGAACATGGGAAGCAGGAGAGGAAGGGATGCAAAGAAGTGTTTTCAAGTGATGTACAGCCTTATCTGGATCTCGCGGGGAGCTCTGGCACCTGAATTGTTGCACAGAGTTTGTACTATCCAGAGGTCAGGGAGCTGGGCTTTATACCCCGGTATCAGTCAGTCTTTGGTTGCTGGCCACTCCCAGGGGAAGGACATAATTCCTCCCCCATGTCTGATGAGAGGGCTCCTGTCTAGGCAAGGTGATCCTCCAGAGAAGGGAGCAGTATGAGCTGTTAGCAGCAAGCATCACAGCAGCTGGGAGATGGATGCACAGGTCTTGTATTGAGGATCTAGGTGGGGCAACAGTAGCATCCCCTGCACCTTTCTAATGCACTTTGATTTTCCTCTGGGAGCCCCCTTCCATACTCTCAACTCTAATGTAGGCTTGTGACCTGGCCAAAGAGAGTACCTGATTTGCCTGGCCATAGTGTTTAGTTCAGGGATGATCATGTGATCTGGGAATGCTGGGAGAGAGCTACATGGTCTTTTCTGCAGATATTGCAAGCAATTATGGGCTTATAAACCGGGCCAGCCAGGAGCTAAACATGAGGTCTAAGAAGGAAGACAGCCTGGTGGGTGGTAGAGTCAAGTGAGAGAAACATGAGAGAACCCAATTAAGTCCCTGATTCAAGACATACTTGAAGTTTACCCTTATACTTTCAAGTTATGTAAGCTCATTTTTGCCTCTCCTTTGCTTAGTTCTCTGAGCTGGGAGTTCTGGATAGAGTCCTGCCTGATATCATCACAGTAATGGACCCAGAAGCACTATGCAAATTAAAAGCAGTCAATCAACTTGTAGGATTATTGTTGTTATGTAAATAAACTTCTCTTTTGACTGAGTGAGCAGAGCCTTCCAAGCCAGGGCAGCTTTCCAAATTAGGCTTCTATTGTCTCAGGAGAAGAGGCACAGAGGTGACTCAGAGGGCACTAATGCTGCCCCTATCTCTGAGAAAGAGATTCTCCTGCCAGCTTTCCCTGTCAGCCAGGTCCAGATGCCGGCAAAGTGACCTTCAAACAAAGTGGCCGTTGCAAGGCTGATGGCCCAAACCAGGCCAGAGGAAAGGGTGGAATCACATCAGAAGGAAAGGCAGGCAAAGGTAGAGTGGGGGGGGGGGGGGGGAGGGCAAATAGGCAAAGTCTTGATATTGTTAAAAGATAAACTGAGGCATATCAAAAATTTTAAGGGTTTATTTGAGCTAAAACCTATTTGAATTGGGCAGTGGCAAACCGGAAGTGGTTAGGAGCACTCCGAAGATAGGAGCTGGGGAGAGATTTTTATAGAGAAGAATTGGAAGTAAAGCAAGGAAATTATTTGATTGACTCTAGTTTAAGCAGTTGCCTTATTTGGGAAAGCCTGACTGGCTGTTTGTGATTGGTTGTCCTTGGGTTTCAATTTCTTAACCTTGAGGCGTTACAGGCTTGGGTTTTGGTTTGCTTCAGTAGGCTACTAAGGCATTAAAGCCACCTTGGTCTAATGACTCCTTGTTTAATTAATTTAAAAATATGGACAGAAGCAGTTCACTAACAGCAACAAAAACCCTTTTAATCCACACAAAGACACCTACTGATAAGGCAAAATGCATTAACCTTACTCATGGTTATTAGCATCTTTTTCAAGTTTATTGTATTTTTATTTCCATTTCTTACTATTTTTTTAAACTTTTTCTATAGTAATACAATATGCACTTGTATTACCCACTGGCCTCAAATCACAAGACCTCAAAACTAGATGCAGTCGGAAAAAGAGACCCGAAAATTTGTGAAAAAATATAAAGGTGTTTTAAGAGCCATCAACACGTTTCCATCAGATGGCACATGGTTTCTAGCCTTTCCAGGCAAAAAGAACATCTTTTCTAGGAGTCAATTTTGGAAACTTTGTAATGCCTTTTCTCTTAGTTGGAGGATTCTCCCAGCTTACGGGTGGGGAGGGCTCTGGCAGTTTTGGGGTATTTAGGGGAATGAGAAGCCTAAAGCCACAAGGGGAAGACTTTTGAGGAGGGCCAGTCAGAACCAGTGGAGTGACAGGTAAGAACACTAGACAAGAAGTGACGGGAAAGAAAAATGAACTTGTGGATGAGCCAGTGTAGAGAGAAAGAGAAGGAAAAAAAAGTGTGGATATAGGTTCCAGTTATGTGGGTCCTGTCTGCCTGGCTGATTGGGGCAAACTGGCCAACTGTGCCTGGCATATGGTCCCTCTAGCTTAGTTGGTGTAGCCAAGAGATATGTTTTCCTTGAGCAGCATTTTTCAAAGTGCAGTTCAGGGACCACCTACATCAGCATGTCCTGGGAGTCCTGTTAAAAACACTGATTCTTGTACTTTACCTACTGCTACTTAATCATCATATCTGGGCATGGGGGGGTTGCATTTTTTTTTTTACAGCTTTATTGAGGTATAATTGACTTACAATAACTTCACATATTAAAGTATACAATTTGATGAGTTTGGACATTATTACACATCTGTGAAATCATCACCACAGTCAAGATCATGAACTTATCCATCACCCCCAAAAGTTTCCTCCTGCCTTTTTGTAGTGACTTCCTTATCTCCATACCTTCCCCCTTCTCTCATCTCCGCATAACCATGGATCTGCTGTCTCTAAAGATTAGTTTGTAATTTTCTAGAATTTTATGTAAGTAGATTCTTGGAATACATACTTTTTGTCTGGTATCTTTCACTCGTATATCTATCCATCTGATAATAGACTTTTCAGGTGTTTCTATTTTTTGGCTATTATGTGTAAAGCTACTTTGACTATATGTGTATGAGTCTTTGTATGGGCATATGCCTCAATTTCTCCTTGGTACATACCTAGAAGTAGAATGATTGGATCATACACTAATGTTTAATTTTTAAGAAACCGCCAGGCTATGTTCCAAAGTGGTTGTAACATATTACATTCTCACCAGTATTGTATAAGAGTTCTGATTCCTCCACATCTTCATAAAAATTTGGTGTGGTCCATCTTTTTAATTTTAGCCATTCTAGTATGAGTGTAGTGGTATCTCAATATGGTTTATTTTATATTTCCTCAATGACTAATAATATTGAGCAATTTTTCACATGCTTATTTACTTTATGTATAACTTCTTTGGTGAAGTGTTTGTTCAAATATTTATATTGGATTAGTTACCTTCTTATTATTGAGTGGTAGGAGTTCTTTACTCTAGATAGAAGTCCTTTGTTATATACATGTTTTGTGAGTATTTTCTCCCAGACCATGGCTTTCTTTTCATTTTCATTGACTTGCTTTGGTTTCTTTGCCAAAAATCAATTGACCATGGGGAACAGGGGAAATGTTGGTCAAAGAGGACAAATATCCAGCTATAAGATAAATAAATTCTGGGTATGTAATGTACAGCATGGTGATTTTAGTTAATAATATTGTATTATATATTTGGAAGTTGCTAAGAGAGTAGATTTTAAATGTTCTCACCAGAAAAAAGAAATGGTGATTATGTGATGTAAGTGTTAGCTAATACTATAGTGGTAATCATTTTCCAATACGTAAATGTATCAAATCAACACGTTAAACACCTTAAACTTACACGTTATATGTCAATTATACCTCAATAAAGCTGGAAAAAAATCAATTGACCATATATATGTGTGGGTCTATTTCTGCACTCCATTCTGTTCCATTGATCTTTGTGTCTATCCTTCGGCCAATACATATTGTCTTGATTACGGTAGCTTTATAATAAGTATTGAAATCTAGTAGTGAAGTTATCCAACTTTGTTCTTTTCCAGTTATTTTAGCAATTTAGGTCCTTTGCATTTCCATGACTTTCAGAAGTGGTTATCCAATTTTACACAAATAAAGCCTGCTGAGATTTTGAATGAGTTTGTATTGACTCTATAGATCAATTTGAAAAATGACACTTTACCAGTAGTAAGTCTTTCAATCCATAAACACCATATATCTCTCCATTTCTTTAGATGTTCCCTAATTTCTCTCAGCAATGTTTGGTGATTTTTAGTGTACAGGTCTTGCACAACTTTGGTCAGATATATCCCTAAGTGTTTCACATTTTTGGTGCTATTGTAAATAGTATTATTTTATGAATCTCAACTTCCATTTATTCATTACCAGTACATAGAAACCAAATTGATTTCCAAAATAGATTGACCTAATATCCAGAAACCCTGTTCAACTCACCTTTTAGTTCCAGTAGCTTTTTGGAAGATTCTGTAAAATTTTCCCGATAAATGATTCATGTGTCTGTGAATAAAGACAGTTTTACTTTTTCCTTTCCAATAAGGCTGCTTTTTGTTTCTTTTTCTTGCCTTACTGCAGTTAGAACCTCTGGAACAATGTTGAACAGAAGCAATGGGAGCAGACATACTTACCTGATTCCTGATCTTGAGGGAAAAACAGAGAATCTTTTACCAGTAAGTATGGTGCTAGCTGTAGGTTTTTCATAGATGCCTTTTATCAGGTTGGTGAAGTTCCATCTATCCTAGTTTGTGGAGTCTTTATAATGAGTGGATGTTTGTTTCTATAAAAGTTTTTTCTGCATCTATGATTGAAATTATCATACTTTGTTTTTTCTTGTAGGCTGCTCTTATGGTGAATTTAATGGATTGGTTTTCGAATGTTAAACCAAGCTTGTATTCCCAAGATAAACTCCACATAGTATGATTATTATCTCTTTAAAAAAAGTTAGGTTTGAAAAATGACACATAGGTACAGAGGACAGATTGGTGGTTACCAAGGGGAAGGGGGTTGGGGGGAGGGTGAAATAGGTAAAGGAGGTCAATTGTATGGTGATGGATGGAAACTAGACTTTTGGTAATGAGTACACTGTAGTATATACAGAAGTCAAATTACAATGTTGTGCACCTGAAACTTTTTAATGTTATAAACCAATGTTACCTCAATAAAAAAAAGAATTTGATTTGCTCAAATTTTGTTAAGAATTTTTGCATCTATGTGCATTAGGGATGTTGGTCTGTAGTTTTCTTTTCTTCTTATGTCTTTTTCTAGTTTTAGAATCAGGGTAACGTTGACCTCATAGAATGAATTGGGAAGTATTCCTTCCTCTTCAGTTTTTCAGAGAGTTTTTATAGAATTGGTATCATTTCCTCCTTAATTATTTGGTAGAATTCACCAGTGAATTCATCTGGGCAAGGAGTTTTCTTTGTGATGAGGTTTTTAAACTATAAATTCAATTTCTTTAGTAGATATAGCGCTATTCAGATCTTTTACTTCTTTTTGGGTGAACTTTGGTAGTTTGTGGTTTTCAAGGAATTCTCCCATTTCATCTAAGTTATTGATTGTATTGGTATAAAAGTGTTCATGATATTCCCTTATTATACCTTTAATGTTTGTAGGATCAATAGTGATGTCTCCTCTCTCATTCCTGATATTGGTAATTTACATCTTCTCTTTTTTCTGATCAATTTGACTAAAAGTGTATCGATTTTATTGATCTTCTCAAAGAATCAGCTTTTAGTTTTAATATAATTTTTTCCATTTCATTGATTTCTATTCTTTCTTTATTATGTTTCTTCTTCTACTTATGGGTTTAGTTTGGTCTTCCCTTTCTAGTTTACTCAGGTGAAAGCTGGAGTCATTGATTTGAGATCTTTCTTCTCTTCTAATATAGGTGTATAGTGTTATAAATTTCTCTCCGAGCTCTGCTTTAACTTCATCCCACAAATATAGATATTTTGTGTTTTTATTTTTATTCGGTTCAAAATATTATCTAATTTCTTTGACAGATTTGTTATTTAGAAGTTTGCTATTTAGTTTCCAAATATATAGGAATTTTCCAAATATCTTTCTGTTATTGATTTCTTGTTAAATTTCATTATGGTCAGAGAATATACTTTGCGTCAAAGTTATTGAGACTGTTTTTATGGCCAGGAGTATGGTCTATCGTGGTAAATGTGCTGTGAGTACTAGGAAAGAATGCATATTCTGCTGTTGTTGGCTGGAGTGTTCTATAAATGTCAATTTGGTCAAATTGGTTGAAAGTGTTATTCTAGTCAATCTATTCTATGTTTTTGCTGATTTTCTGTCTACCTGTTCTATCAATCATTGAGTGAGAGGTTTTGAAATCTTTCACTATATTTGAGTACTTTGTTTACTCTTTTTGTTCTATCAGTGTTTGCTTCATCTGTTTTGAAGCTCTGTTGCCAGCTTTCAGATTTTTATGACATCTTGAAGAATTACCCCTTTATCACTATGAAATTATCCTCCTTTTTCCTTGGTAATATTCTTTGTTTAATATTATTGTAGCTACTCAAGCTTTCTTTTGGCCAGTGTTAACTGTGGATATGTTTTCCATCCTTTTACTTTTGTCCTTCTTGTGTATTTATATTCAAAGTGACTCCCTGTAGTTAGGTGTTAGTGGGATTTTGCTTGTTCATCCAATCCGACATTCTCTGCTTTTTAACTGGGGTGCTTAACCCATTTATGTTTAATGTGATTATGTACATAGCTGGATTCAAATCTTCCATATTGCTATTGGTTTTGTATTTTCTTCCTATTATTCTGCCTTCTTTTGGTTTAGTTGCATTTTCTTTATGATTCCATTTTGTCCCTTTGTTGGCTTATTAGCTATAACATTTTGAGTTTTCTTTTTAGTGGTTGCTTTCAGTTTATAGTATACATCTTTAGCTTATCACAGCTTATTTTCAAGTAATATTATACCACCCCCATATATTATAAGAATCTAACCATATTTTCATTTCCTTCCTACTTTTGACTTTGTGCTGCTTTTGTCATATAACATACTTCTACGTAAGTTGTGAATCCCATGATATGTCCTTATTATTTTTGCTTCAGTCAATTGTCTTATAAGGAGATTTTCTAAAATAAGAAAGAGTCTTATCTGTTTATCTACACATTTACTATTTCTGATGCTCTTTGTTCTTTTCTATAGATCCAAATTTCTGGTATCACTTTCATTTTGCCTGAAGGAAATTCTTTAACAAATTTTTGTAGTATAAACCTTCTGGTAATGTATTCTTTCAGCCTTTGTATGCGTGAAAAAAATCTTTATTTTACCTTTTAAAAAAATTTATCTTCATTTTTAAAATATATTTCCACTGTGTATAGAATTCAAAGTTGACAATTTTTTAAAAGTACTTAAGGATTTAGCTGAACTGTCTTCTGACTTGCATTGTTTCCAGTGAGAAGTCTGCTGTCATTCATATCTGAATTTCTCTGTGCATTTTTATTCTCTGATTACTTTAAAAAATTTTGCTTTCTCATTGGTTTTCAGCAGTTTGATTATGACAAACATTTGCATTATTTTCTTCATGATTCTTGTGTTTAGGTTTCATCATGCTTTTTGGACCTCTTCTTTATAGTTTTCATCACATTTAGAAATATTTGCATTACTTATTCAAATATTTTTTTCTTACCACTACTTTCCTTTTGGAATTGCAATTACATATATTTTAAGCCATTTGAAATTGTCCCACAGCATACTAATTTTCTGGGATTTTGTCTTGTCTTTTTTTCTCTTTCATTTCTATTGCTGTGTCTTCAAGTTCACTAATCTTTTCCTTTATAGTATCTAACCTGTTGTTAATCTCATCCAGTGTATTTTTTTATCTTAGAGATTGTATTTTTTCTTTCTAAAGGCATGATTTGGGTCTTTTAAAATATCTTGTCTACTTAAAACATTCGTATTTCTCTACCTTCTTGATCATATGGAATATAGTAATAATAGCTGTTTCATTTTCCTTGTCTACTTATTCTCTAATCTGTGCCATTTCTGGCTCTCTTTCTATTCATTAATTTTTCTCCTCATTATGAGTGATTCTTTTTCCTACTTCCTTGCGTGCCTGGAAGTTTTTATTTTAATCAGCCATTTTGAATTTTACCTTGTTGGGTGCTGAGTATTTTTGTAATCCTATAAATATTTATGGGCTTTGTTCTGGGACATAGTTAAGTTTGATGCTTTCTAGACTTGTTTTTTTGGGGGGTGGGGTGAGGAAGATTGGCTCTGAGCCAACATCTGTTGCCAATCCTTCTCTCTTTGCTGAGGAAGATTAGCCCTGAGCCAACATCTGTGCCCATACTCCTCCACTCTGTATGTAAGATGCCACCACACATGGCTTGATGAGTGGTGCATAGGTCCGCCCCCAAGATTCAAACCTGTGAACCCCAGACTGCCAAAGCGAGTGTGTGAACCCAACCACCATGCCACCAGGCCAGCCCTCTAGGCTTGTTTTTTAAGTTTTGCTAAACAGGTCCTTTAGTCTGTGGCTAACATTTCCCAGTAATAAGATGACACATTTTTCAGTACTCCTTGTATCCCATGAATTATGAGGTTTTTGTTCTCCAGCTGGTAGAAACACAAACTATTCCTGGCCCTTTGTTAGTTTTGGGGATTATTCTGGGGTTGAATTTTTGACAGGTCTCCAGGGGACTTTTAGGTACATCTAAATTGTGAGTTTTGTCCTAGGCAACTTGAGGATGCTGCTGGAAACCAGCAGTGACTGGGCTTACAAGATTAGTCAGGAAAGGGGCACCTACAGGCTCATAGGTTACATTCTGATCTGAGGAATCTCAAGTCTGCAGAAGTATTTTGATAAATGTTTTAACATTTAATCAGAAGGGAAAGGGATTATATGCCATGTTGTTTCCAATTGGCTTCTGTTTCAAGCCTGGATGTTATATAGGCTTCACGAGCATAGCACATAGGTGGCTTAGATCAGACTGGAATAAGCTATTCTAGAGGTCATGCAGCCAGTCTTTCCTGTTAGGCTCTTAAGGACCTGTGTTTAGATGCTCCCGGAGGCTGTAGACTCAGAAATGCCATTATTAATGCATAACATATCCAGCTGACACACAGAAAGACTCCTGATTATCTGGTAGACAGCAACAGCAATCTCCTGGGAAATGGCTTATGCCCATGTAACTTCACTTAAACCACATGCCATCCAGGCCAGGGGATCACATCAAGTCCCTCATTTAGTCACCAAACTCAGAGATCATTCCAGACAGGCATTTTGCCCCCACCACCCCACCGTTTCCACAGGTCTTAATCCATACAAAGACAACAGCTGATAAGGCATTGTGTCTTATCCCAAATCTGAGTATTAGCATTAAAAATTTATCAGAATTTTATTTACAACTTATTAAAATTTTATTTGATTCCACTAGAATGTAAGCTCCACTAAGGTAGGGATTTTGTCTATTTTTCCCATTGCCATATCCTCTGAAGCTAGAGTAGTGTCTGGCACATAGTAGATGCTTAATTAATTTTTGTTGAATGATTGAATTTTAAAAGTTACATGATAGCTCATGTTTGTCATTGCAAGTCAAATTACGTAGAGTACTATATGAGGAAATCCAATGATTAACCTCCTTGTACTCCAACCCCCACCCGAGCCAAATTAGATCACCAATGTCTACATTTGCTATTACATATCTTTTTTATTTTTCACAATGCTCTGACAGAGATATACCAAATTATACACATTTATATTGTTTATTCACTTGTTCGTTTTATTTGTCCTTATATCTCTCATTTGTCCTTCTTCTTTTTTTTCTCTTTTCTTTCTTTCTCCCTCCCTTTCTTGCTTTCTTACTTAATATATCAATGATGTCTCTCTTAGCTGGTGGTCTCCACTAATTGCACGTCAGAATCACCTTGGGAGTTTCAAACAATTCCAAAGACTGGGCTCATCTCAGATCAATTGAAGCATTTTGGACATTGTCATTTTTAAAAGCTCTCTAGATGATTCTAATGTGCAGCCAGGATTGAAAGCCCCTGATCTAGTCTGGTACATACAGATGTAACTCATCCATTTTAATATTTCCGTAATATTTCATAGTAAGGGTCCATCAAACTCTATTCACCTGCTTTTTCTATTCATGTTCATTCAGGTTGTACCTGATTTCCTTCCCTTATACTCTGTTGTTTGGTGCAGAAAGTTATATTACTATACCATTTTCTCCATGGGTTATGCCTTTTATCATTTTATAATCTCTCATTTTGGCAAATTTATGCTTTTGGTCTTGAATTGTATTCTGTCTGACGCTATTATTACCACTGATGCTTTTGATCGTTTTTACGTTTGCCTAGTGTATCTTTACCTGTTGATTTATTCACAAATATTGTGTCACTTGTTTTAGACATAAACAGCATATAGCTGGAATTCAACAAAAAGTCCTTGTCTGAAAGTCTTTGCCTTTTTATAGGGATATTAGCATTTTAAATAAGAATCCAAAAAGACTATAAAGTCTTCAAGCCTCAGATTAATGGACATCAGAGTGGAGTTTCAGACACCATGCCAGCCTGATGGATTAGCAGGATGGCCACCCCTTCCTCACTCTCCCAACCCTCTCGATTCCTGCATATGCAGCTGTCACACCAGGCACTTCTTATTGCAAATGTAGACTGTTTCTTTCTTAATTTTATCACTTTTTCCCTCCTCATTTTCAAGAGGCTTAAATTATTAGCACTTGTCTAAACAATGCAGCTTCACCTGGTATCTCTTAGGAAGTGTTGCTGTTAACTTCCAAATGATGTCACCCTTGAAAGCACAACTCCAAAGCAGCCACTCCATCATGCGCATTGTTCAGAAAGAGCCTGAATAATTCAGAGTGACCCACATCCCTGACACATTTATAAAAGTGCAAATTGAGAAGTAAATCAGAAACTTCATTTCCACGTCTGGGGCTCTCAAAGCTCTGTTTATTCCCTATGTACCGACACATCTCATCAGTGGGGGCGGGCAGAGGCAGAAATGGTCTCCCATAGGAGCTGAAGGATCAGATTCCCTCCAGGATCTCTTTTTCTCATATCCTTAGCAACAAATTAAGAATTTTGGGGAATTATAACTCCCTGCCCCACCTTTTGGGAGCTATCTACGGTAACGTTTATTAAACACATACTCCGTGCCAGGCACTGTGTTAAGCATCTGAATAGATTATTTTGTTTAATCACTGCTACAATTCTATGAGGTAAGCACAGTTAGTTTCCCATTCTTTAGACGAGAAAACTGAAGCTCACAGAAGTGATGTCACCAGCTCCCGGTCACCCAGCAGGTTAGACAAGGAGTGGGGATTTGACCTCAGGTCTGTGTGGTGCCAGAGTTATGACTTTATCCGCTGTGATAGCCCGATTCAATACGGTATGACCGGCCCGTCATGATGTGGCCCCTGCCAACCTCTCTGGTCTAATCTGTCTAGTCTGGACCCCCACTTTCCCTTACAACTATGCTCTAGACATACCTAATGTTCACTTAACGTGCTTTGTTATCTTGCCCCTCCACTCCTTTGCTCACACTGTTCACTCTGCCCAGAAGTGACCACCGTCCTCCATGCAGAATTCTATCACAGCTCTCATACACTTTACAGCATCCTGTTCATTCACATCTCCCCACTCCACTCCTTCCAGAGTGTGAGCTCTCTGAGGACAGGACTGTGTCTAACTCACCTCTGTATCCTGAACACCTAGCATGGTGCCTAGCACACAGTGGATGTTCAGTAATGAATTGGACATTCTCCCCTACAACTTTTTCTTTCTCTCCACTATGGAAAAAAAATCAAGTCCTTTTGTCATTTTGTTCCTCTTCAGACTGGCAGAAGGCACATTTGTTTCTATCATTCTATTGGTTTCCCCTTATATTGTTGAGCTTGAACACTGGATTGTCTGTATCACCTACAAGTCCTTGGGCATGCTTAGGTTTCCTCTCCGGAAACTAAAGAGACCAGTAGGGCATGCATTTCCCAGAGCTGATTCTATCTGACTGCTCTGCTTCCATGAGGTTTAATCATATGCAAATCTCAAGGTGACTGGGTCTAGGGAAGTAATGTACAGCATGATGACTATAGTTAATAATACTGTATTGGATATTGGAAATTTATTAAGACAGTAGATTTCAGGTGCTCTTACCATACACATGAAGAAAGGTAACTGTGTGAAGAGATGTTAATTAGCTTGACTGTAGTAATCATTTCACTATGTATATGTATAGTATATGTATATGTATATGTACATGTATATCAAAACATCATGTTGTACACCTTAAATATATATAATTTTCATTTTTTTTGAAAAATGGTAAATAAGTGGCTTCCATTGGTGCCATCTTGGGCAAAGTTTCTTTTCCTCATCTTACTTCTCATGTGATAGAAAGAAGAGGGATCCAATGTTGATTCTGGGCTAGATGCTAAGTACTGGGGGTATGACAATGATAAAGGTGCATGGGAGGATGCCCTTACACACTCAAATGCCCCCAGGGGCCGAGAAGGAAACTTAAATGAGAAAGATGGTCCAGGTGGAGACTGGGGCAAACTGGAGATTGCAGCCGTGCGTCAAGGGACAGCTTCTTTTCACTCCAGCCACATGTTGCCATGTGGGAATTCTAGTCTACAGCTGTCAGAAAATTGCAACTGCTCAAGACTACTTAGAAATCTAGATGTTTGTATAAAATGTGAATTTTAATGATAGCTTCTAATTAAAAAAATTTAAATTTACTTCTAAATTTAAAAAATCTTGAGTCCAAACAGAACACATCTTTTGGTATGGTCTGGCCTGACTTTGCCAGTTTTCACCTCTGGCTTGGATTTTCCCACAGGGCTAAGCAGGAAAACTGATCCAGGTTTGAATTCCCGTTCCATCGCATGTTTCCTGGATGACCTTGGGCAGGTTGTTGAATGTCTCAGAAAGCTGGTGTCTTCATCTGTAAAATGGGACGTCTCCCTAAGCCTTCTGAATCCAAGTCCATGGAAGGTCAGCAAGAGCAAGAGTTTTGCCCATTTAGTTTGCTGAGCTATCCTGGGTACCTAGAATGGTGCCTGGCACATAGTATGGGCTCAATGATGTTACTAGAAAGAGTATACGTTATGCTCTCTTGTTTTCAAGACAGGGGATATGATGAATAGAACCCCTGGTGGTATCATGACATGACTTGAACAAAACACTCCATTATCAGTTAGGACTCATTTGCTTGCAAGTGATAGAAACCTAACTGCAATGGTTTAAACAAAACAGGAAATCCATTGGTTTATGTCTCTATAAGGCTCAAGGCATCAGGTATAGCTGGACCCAGGGGCACAAAATTGTTTCTTTCCATCTTTTGGCTCCACTTTCCTTTGTGTTGGCTTTAGTCTCAGACAGAATCTCCTTATGGTGGTAAGATGACTGCTGGCAACCCAGTTTTAGATCTTCCCAGATGTGAACACTCTTGCCTTTCTTGGCAACAATCCCAGCTAAATTCTCATCAACTCTGATTAGGTCCTGTGTGCATTCCTGACATGTTCCCTGTGGCTGGGAGAATGAGATGCTCTGATTGGCTGGACCTGAGTCACACACCCATCCTTGGTCCAGTCAGTCCTCTCCAAACCATGCAAATTAAGAACTGGGGAGAATGGTTCCCTAGAGGAAGAAGAGAGAGTAAATGCTGGTGACAAAAACAGTGTCTGCTCCAGAGGCCACATCTGGATGATTTGGGTCTATAAACTGCCCCACCTAACCTTGCCTTTAGAGACCCTCCACATCTCTCCATTCCTAAAGAGAGAGAGGGCTGCAGGGTGGTAGGCATCAGCTGCATACCTCCCACCATGCAGGAAGCCCAGGGCTGCTTTGGCCCAAGGCTAATGAGGCAAGGGGTATTTGCAAACCCTCCCCAGAGAGGTTGCAAAGCACAGAAGAAATTTAATAGTATCATCAAGTAATCACACCACACACTGGTCTCTTTAAAATGCACTCTTTCTTCCCTTTGATCTTGTTCTAATGGATAATGCCCATGGCACTTGCTGTGACCTAAATCCCTCGTAAGATTGCTGGAGAGGAAAACCACACCAGAAGAGAGCAGCAGCCAGAATATCAAGTGTAAGGGGCCAATTATTTCTTCTCCTTGAGACCCCGTCTACCCAGCTTGCATATTCATGGGATCTCAAATGCAGACGAGATGGCAGCTGCTGGTTAAAATTGGCTCACTTTGTTGTGGGGGAATCAGGGGACTCCAGGGAGGCCTCTTGGAGTTGATCGGTGGTGAAATATCCTCTTCAGGGGTTGTTCTGTTCTCACGCAGTGTGGTCCTTTGGAATAATAAAAAATCTGGATCTTTCAGTTTCCAGGAGCAGATGCTTGCCCTCCAGCTGGGTTATGTGGGGGGTTGAAAGTCTGGATATAGATTAGGAAGGACAGAGCCTTAGTTTACATGCTGCACAACTGTCCTAAATTAGATTTCCCCCTTTTTCAAAGGGATGGGAATGGAGGTAGGGTAGGGATGGGAGTCTATGGAAATTTGACTTGGAAGAGTGCTGGAGACTTGGTGTTTCCTGTCTGGAATGGTCTAGGGCAGTGCTTCTCAAACTTGAATAGACACAGAAAGCACCTGAGTATCTTGTTAATATTGCAGGTTTTGTTTTAGTCATCTGGGATGGGAACTGAGATTCTGCATTTCCTGCAGGCTCCCAGGTGGTGCCAGTGCTGCTGGTCCATGGGCTACTCTTTAAGTAAAAGGGTGTAGAGTGATGGTTCCCAAACTTGGTTGCATATTAGAATCGCCTGGAGAGTTTTGAAAAATCAGGGTGTTCAGACCACACCCCAGACCAGTTAAATCAGAATCTCAGGGTAGCACCCAGGAATCAGTATTTTTGTAAAGCCTCCCAAGTAATTCCTATGCGCAGCCAAGTTTGGGAATCAGTGGTGTAGCAGTTCTCAACCCTGGCTACTGCAAATTATAATCACCTGGGGAGTCTACAAAGTACCAATGCCTGGCCCCACCCTAGGTTGAATCTCTTGAGGAGTATGTGTTGGGGGGATGGACCTCAGCATTTCTATATTTTAAAAGCTTCAGAGCTGATGATCTGTAGCCAAGACTGGTAATCAGATTTAGAGGGAATCAACCCACATCAGGATCGTTCTCTCCAACCCTGAGATCTTATGAATTACTTCTGCAATTATCGTCATTAGAGATATTACCATCACTTTTGGACTCAGCTCTATATCTCCCAGGCTGATCTGCAGAAACTTCACTTCTACTCTCCCATTCCCTTCTCCACCTCTTTTGCCTCTCCCTCCTAGTTTCATGATTACAAAAGTAATACATGTTTCTTGTTGGAAATTTGGAAATACTGAAAAGTGTGCAAGATAAAAAGTACCCCAACAGTACCTCCAAATGTAACTACTGTTCCAATAGTACTCCCTGAATATAACCACTGCTTCCATTTTGGCTTCTATTCTTTTTTTCTCAAATTTTCTTTTATTGTGGTAAGAACACTTAAGAGGAGATCTACTCTCTTAAAGTTTTAAGTGTACAATACAGTATTGTTGTCTATAATTATGTTGTTGTACAGAAGATCTCTAGAGCTTATTCATCTTGCTTAACTGAAGCTTTATGCCAGTTGATTAGTAACTCCCATCTTCCCCCTCACCCCAACTCCTGGCAACCATCATTCCACCCTTTGATTCCATTGATTTGACTATTTTAGATACCTCAAATAAGTGGAATTGTGTAGTGTTTGTTTTTCTATGACTGGCTTATTTCACTTAGCATCATGTCCTCAAGGTTCATCCATATTATAGCATGTTGTAGAATTTCCTTCTTTTCAAAGGCTAAATAGAATTCCATTGTATGTATATACCACATTTCCCTTATCCATTCGTCTGTTGATGGACATTTAGGTTGTTTCCACATCTTGGCTGCTGTTACAATGAACGTGGGAGTGCTAATATCTCTTAGAGATGGTGATTTCAATTATTTTGGATAAATTCCCAGTCATGGGATTATTGGATAATATGGTCATTCTAATTTTTGGCTTATATTCTTCTAGTCTTTTTTATTTTGCAAGTTTGGAGTTATTTCATAGCCATATTTTTCTTCTTTTTAATATATCTCTTCCTCATAGCATATCTTTTTCTATAAGATATTTCTTAATGACTGCAGATTATCATGATTCATGTAACCGTTCTTCTACTCTTGATAAATATTTAGATTGCTCCTCACTTAAATATAATTCTTTAAGAAAACCTCTTACGTGTGGAATTGTGGGCTCAAAGGGCAGGAACACTTCTTTAGGAAAATAGATTCATACTGTCAAATTAGGGCTTTGAAATTCTAACTCATTTTTGAATATCCAGAGCCATGATACAGTAATCACCTAATTGTTGAATGAGTGAGTGAATGAATAAAGCGAGTCATTGCATCTCCAGCATTTAACAAGGTACCTGGCCCATAGGTTCATACAACAAGCGTTCCCAGAATGGATGAATGAATGAGTAAACTCTGAACAAAACATTAAAAAAAATGTTATGGGTCTGGCCCGGTGGCGCAGTGGTTTACTTCGCGCTTGGCAGCCCGGGATTTGTGGGTTCGGATCCTGGGTGCCCGCTGACACACTGCTTGTCAGCCATGCTGTGGCAGCATCCCATATAAAGTAGAGGAAGATGGGCATGGATGTTAGCCCAGGGCCAGTCTTCCTCAGCAAAAAAGAGGAGGATTAGCAACGGATGTTAGCTCAGGGCTGGTCTTCCACACACACACACACACATGTTATCCATGGCTTGGATATGTCAGGAGGCAGACTCTAGAATATAATTTACTTTCCCCCTCATGAGCAGCCAAGCCCAATTACCTACAAATATTTCCCACAGTGAGGGCTAACATCATACTTTGCTCTTGGTAAGGTACTAGGAAATTAATTGTTCCATTTCTCAAAGACCTTTACTGTGCAATAAAAAAAAAAAAAAAAACTCCACCATAGCAATTATCTATAATTACTAATGAAAACAGATGTCTTAAATGCCTTTTCAAATTGAGACATGAATGGTTCATTATCATGGCAGGCAACTACCAATACCCAATTTTCAATGGGATGTTGAGATCAAACATAATGTAGAGGATCGTGGGGGCACACAAAGGGAACAGGTGCTTCCTGGATGCTGTTCATTAGAAGAAATTTGGCGGAGGGGCAGAGGTTGACAAGCATTAAAATAAGAAGCAGAGAATTTCTTGGGGATGTGGAGCACTGCGTGGCTGAGAGAAGGATAAAATAGCAACAACGTAGGGGGATAAAAATCTTATTCCAAAAGCCTTTTCATGGAGTGAAGTTAGCTCAATCCAGCTATTGCCTCTGACCTCAGTTTCTGCATTGACTGGCCATGACAAAATCTAAACTCGGCCACAGAATTCCTTTTATGTATAAGATATAGAGGTGTTGTGGGCAAGTAACTGAGAGAATGGATGAAAAGGGACTAGCATAGTGGCTGGTATGTGCCTGGAGGTCAAGATGTGATTCCATTTTCCTATTTCTCCTTTAAAGTTCTCTTTAATTCCCAGTTACGGTGAACTTGTGATAATAAAGGTGGACCAGGTATGACAGGGTATCCAAGCATTACAGAAATTAGAACTCTGCGTTCCTGTCCCTACACTTCCGGTTGCATTGCATGCTGGGAGTTATAACTCAAGAGCAGGTGCATAAAGCAAGAAGTCAACGGGAGGAAAGTTGAGAGGTATCAGAACTTGGCCTGGCTGGCTCAGGACAGTCTCCACATATTTGAGGGATGGGCACATTTATTTGGGGCATTTGCAGTCCCAGCATCCTCATTTTAGTTGGAAATAGTGAAGTGGGGTCAATATTTCCTCTAATTTCATTCTTCAGGGGCACTCTGTTGTAATCCGGAGGATGGAGCTGGTAGTATCCACGCCAGTGGCAATATAGCTAGCAGAATGACGCCCTGGACTTTGTGATTTCCACAAAATGCAAGCCCCAGGAGCCGTTCTGCTCTAAAAGGTTTCCATGGCCTAATGCATTGTAGGAAAACCGAATACTCCCTTTCCCTCCTGGGAAATTCGCAATGGAAATTGACATATTACCGCAATGAGAGTCCTACAGCAGAGAAACCCGATTCACTGGGTTTACCCAGTCTTTCCTAAACCTATTTGGCCACAGAACTTTTTATACGTAAGAATTATTAACATCCCATTGAACTAGTGTTCTGTGGAGCACATTTTAAGAAACAGTGGTTTATAGTCTTTTCTCTTTGGTTTCTCTATCAAGTTTTGGATTCTTATGTATCTTTATGAGTATGTTAATGAGAAACTGAGCTGCAGACAGCAATTTTGTTTTTGTCCATCCAACAGTTGGTGGATTTATCCTTCCTCCTCTCTAGAAGGTGACTCTGGGGAGTTTCCAGTCACAGAATCCTCATTCTGACTCCATTACAGATAAAATATAAGACACCCAGTTGAATTTGAATTTCAGATAAACAACTAATAATTTTTTAGTACTTACTTATATTGTCTGTTTTATTTGCTAAATCTGGCAACCCTACCATTAGGGTGGATATGCACCCCACGGCTGGCCAGTCATGGAACTCCATTCCTCTAGTTCATAAAGCCTATTCCAGGAGTTAGTATCCTACCTAAGCCAGGTTATTCAGAGAACTTCTCCAGCAGTTCCTGATTTGGTGCTGAAGGAAAAGGACTTTGCCTTTCAAGTCACAAAGCTGAAAGAATGGTAGTCAGTGACTAGGAACAACCATCTTCTTCTCCATATGGAGAAAGCTGTCTGTGGGAAGTAAAGATGAGGCCACCACCTACAGAGAAGCAAGCCAAGAGATGGAGACAGACAGAGCTCTCACAGCCTCAATGATGTCCCTTGATATTTACTCCTGCCTGAAACCAGTCCCATCTTCAACTTGCTAGCACACAACCCAATACATCTGTCTTTTCCTTTATTTATTTTTTCTTTTCTTTTCTTAAGCTAATTTGAATTGCAACCAACACAGAAGCATACCTGAGACTTCTTTTCTGCTGTCACAGTCCTATGTATTATTTAACACTTGTTTAGCATCTACTATATTCCAGAGCTTGTGCTAGGTGATTCTTTTTGCCCATTGCCTGACATTTAAGACGACTCAGGTCACTGACTTGACCTTCATCGGACAATCAGACTCATGGAACCAGCACTTCCTCTAGAGACCTTCCTCCCACGCCCAGCTTCCTACATCTGACCACTGCTGGATTGCTAGTGGGATGTGAACGGAGTCCTGATGGATCAGCATACTTTAGCGCAAAACTCAAGCAAAAGTGTCAGATGCAATTTTGCTGCAAACCTTCTCCCTCCTGATAGCTGTCAATGGAGTGAGACGAGTTTCCTGTCCACAGTTTGCTTTCTCACTTGGAATGCTCAACAGTGGAGCAGCTGTTTGACATCAGCGTAAAGGTGACATCAAGGGAATATCTCTGGTATGTTGTAAGGGATATGAGGCCAAATCCTCCTTGTTCAAGCCTGCGAGTTATGTAGGGAATGCAGTGACTGATGGAAGTAGGCAGCTGCTTCTCTCAAAGACATTCATTTGGATGAGTCATGCTTTTCTAAGATTCTGGGACTAATAGCTGCCAAAGAGTTCACTTGACTTTGCAAATTTCTGACCCTCGTGTACATATCATATTCAAAAAGATGTTAAAAATAAATAACACGGAAACAATTTTTATTGTTCAAGGACTGAGATGGCCCTGTCATTTCTCTGGTTTCCTCTCCCCTTTTTGTGTATAGCTAACGATCTGGCTGTTGTGAATTACCAGCAATTCTTTGGGCAATCCATGGCCTCTCAACCTGTGCCTTTGCACACACTGTTCCCTCTTATCAGAATAGTTTTTCCATCCAATTCTTATTGTGAAATCCACCTGGGTAACTCCTAGCCCTCTTTGGACATCTGGCTTGGTCATCATCTTCTCCTTTGAGCTCTCTTTAGCCTGCATGTGGTGCTTCGCCTCTTTGATTCCACAGTACCCTGAGTTTACTTCTATCATTGAACTTATCACACTGTACTGTAATTATTGGTCTATTTCTCCACTTAATCTCTAGACTGTGAGCTGCTTTATGGGTGGAGGTTGGGAGTTTTTCATCTCCATATGTCCAGAACCTAGCATGGGACCTGGCACAATAATATTTGTGGATCAGTGAATTTTTATTTTTAAAAATAGCAATTTCTGAAATCTCTGTTCTTACTTTTGTGAGTCCCTTGAGGGTGTTTGGCCTCCTGTGTGTGTCATAGTGTAGTGGAAAACTGTTACTTTCCTTATATCCATTCCTCTTTCTACCAGTCTTGAATTTTGGTAGATTCTTCAGGTACCGGGAAAGTTGACACCAACATCTGGCTCTATGGTTAAAGCATGTCACCCAGCCCAGCCAATCAGCAGTGTCCACCTGCTGATTGGCTATGGGATTGTTCCGGAGTGGCTGAGTGACCTAAGCCAGTCCAGTCAGTGAATCTCAGGTCTTTGACTGGAAACTCTGGACCATAGAAGCTCTGTTGGGTAGATGTTAAGTCTCAGAATCCTGCAGACGTTTTGCTACTGTGAGAGAAGCCATCATGAGGACACAGCTAAGAGAACTGCAGAGAAACCGAGCTGCAAAACTACAAACCCAAGGATATTTTCAATCTCCGGAGCCACCCACATCAGAAATCCATCCTAACTGTAGACTTTTCTGTTGCACGAGTCAGTAACTTCTCTGTCTTGCTCATTTTAAAGCCAGTTTGAGTTGTTTTCTATTACTTGGAACACAAAGTCTTGGCTGATACTCAGAGCCCCTCTTTCTTTCCCATGAACGTTTTCTAGTGAGAGCTACTGCCTAAAATCAAGTCAGTCATTCCAATTGGTGTGATTGACTTTAGCTGAAAGTTTAGGCTGCATTTTGATCTTCTGGGAATATCCTTTATCTTTTTTTGTAATCCATTTTGTCAGCATTTATTGAGCATCCACTCTGTTCCGAGCACTGGGGCAGATGCTGCGTGACACCCCAATGATAGCAAAGATCCCATCTGCAAGATGCTGGCAGTATGGTGAAATGGAAGGAGTCCTGAACAATGGCTTAAGAAATACATGCTGGCTTTGCCCCCCATTTGCTTTGTGACCCTGGGCTGATCACTACCCCTCCCTGGGCTTTAGCTTCTCATCTATGATGTGAGGGCATTGGTTGATAATTCTCCAAAATCCTTTCCAGTATTAACATACCACTCTCTGATTACAAATAATGTAAATATATTTGATGTTGTGTCTGGTCAAAATAGAGCTTCAGGCTTATTTACCCAACCAATATTTGTTAAGTCTACTATGTTCTAGGTGCTGAAGACACAGCATTGAACAAAACAGACAATAGCACCTGTTCTCTTGGAGCTTACCTTCTAATGAGGGAGGCAGACAATAAATAAATACCTGAGTAAGATCTACAGTCCATTCTCAATAGTCATGGCTTCCATGTTTGTGATTTTGCCCACTTGCTAAAATTTATTTGTAACCCCCAAATCAACGCTCAAGTCACTTTCATAGTCCTTGGCCGACGTGTGCAGAGTGGTGAAAAATTTGAGTCACTTAATGCACACGTTCCCAGCTGAGGTCAAACCAGGCAATGTGCTGCCTTCTTGTTTCAGCTCTGGCTCTGTAAACAAACGTCCTTTTAGCAGTGTATTTCATGCCAAGTTTTTCACGTTTGTGCTTTTTGTTAGTTATCTCGCTGTTTACAAGGGCCCCCACGTGTATCTCTGAAGTGCTGTCTAGAGTTCCTAAGTGCAGGAAGGCTGTGATGTGCCTTGTAGAGAAAATACATGTGTTTGATAAGTAAGCTTCATTCAGGTCTGGGCTTTAGTGCTGTTGGTCATGAGTTCAATATTAATGAATCAATATATATTAAATAAGATGCCTTTACATTAAAACACAAAAAACGAGGTTATATATTGATTGGTTGACAAATATGTTGTGACCAGACGCTTGCAAGAACCTAATACTGTATTTTCCCAGGAGCAAGTGGTTCAGTGTTTGCTAATTCTGAGTTCGCTGCAACTTCGTGGAACACAACTACCGCAAATAACAAGAAGCAACTGGATGCCACGTCAGATTGTGGTAAGAGCTACGGAGAAGAGGAAAGCAGGGAAGCAGGAAAGGGAGTCCCTATTTTAAAAGGGTGTTAGAAAACTGTGTTTTAGGCAGAGGGAACAGCAAGAATGGGAACTCTGCAGCTGGAGTTGGCTGTGCATGTTGAAGGAGCAGCCTGGAGGCTGGTGTGACTGGAGAAGGGTGTGCCAGGTGGACAGTGGGAGGAGTTGGGGTTAAGAAAGTAGCAGAGGCCACATCATGTAGGGCTTTGTGGGCAGTGTATGGACTTTGGCTTCAATCTGAGCCAGATAGAAAACCGTTGGAGGGTTTTGACAGAGGAGGGATATGATCTGAGTTAGTTATAATGGGGTCCCTCTGGCTGTGGTGCTGAGACTGCAGCAGGACAAGGAAGAGGGGAGGAGACCAGTTAGGAGGCTGTTGCAGTAACATGGACAAGAGCTGATGGTGAATCTTGACTGACAGACCTGCACTGTCACTGTTAGCCTCTTCCTTGAGCAGAGGTTGCTGGGAGTTTGAGAGGCTCTCTCCTGTTGGAAAAGTCCTTGAACTTGAGTAGTAAATTATCCTCAAAGTTCCATTAGTGCACCTTGGCATGGTTCTCTCCTCAGACACCCTGTGCCATGTTCCTCCTGAGAAGTGGCTATAAATAACCTGCAATTCTGCTCTCCTCAGGGAAAAGGGACCAGGAGTCGCCTTCCAGACACATTAATAACCACCCTCTCCTCGCCCCCAAATTAATCTTGTTATGAGGCAGCTTTGCCATGGGTACCTTCTAATCATCATTTAATCCCAGCGCTCAACCATCCTGTTATTTACCAGACTGTGCTTCTCTTTAGTGGTCTCCGAGGAGCACTGAGTTCCATTGAATTTCCAGCCAAATATCTTTTCCAGAAAAATCCATTGCATTGTAATAGGGAGATTGTATTTTTGATCTAATTATCTATATTCATCTTTGTGACTGATCCATGATGACATGTAATTTTGGGAAATCTTGTGCAAAATCTAAGATTCAAGAAGGCATGACATTTGAATTTGAGTGTCACTAACTCCTTAGGGACAGCAGGGGAGAGGAGGGAAGAGGGAACTGGTGTTTGTTGTGCACTTACTCTGTTCCTTCATTTATCGAACACCTACTATGTTCTAGGCATTGTTCTAGGTGCTGGGGATAGAGTGGAGAGCCAAGACATATAATAATCAATTAGATGAGAAGCAGGACGGTGCACTCGTTGGGAGTACAGACTCTGGAGCCAGACTGTGCTCAAACCTTACCCTTGGTTAAGTGTGTGACCTTGGACAAGTCGCTTAACCTCCCCGTCCCTCAGTTTCATCATCTGCAAAACAAGAGATAATAAAAATACCTGGGTCACAACTCATTAAATTAAATGAGCTCATGTTTAACATGTTCAGTGCAGTCTGGTTGATAGTGCTTGGTAAGTGGAGTGAATAAGCACAGGTCATAAAGGAGGAATTTAGGGAGATCTGAGTGTAAAGGGGGTGGCCTTGTCTAATTAGGCACTGTGTTCAGTGCTTTGCATAGCTTATGTCATTTGAATCTCTGCACAGTCTCAAGAGGTCCACCATATTCCCCAAAAGAGGAAACAACCAGGAATGTCAAGTTGTATGCTGCTGAGCACACAGAGGGAAATCTATATGGCAACGTGAGGAATTGAACCTAAATAGATTTCAGTCCAAACTCCTACTTCCCCAAGCTGAAATTCACTTTGGGGCTGAGAGGTGCAAAGTTATTTCACCCCTAAATACGAAATACCCTGCCCCTTCCCTCCCCCTTGGTAACATTGGGGACCGGGGTCTCTAGGAAGAGAATAATTGAATACCAATGTGGTAGGCAGCCTTAAAGCTCAGCCAGTCCAACACTCCTTTTATACTATATTATAACAAATGGCCATGATGTATTTTCTTGAACTTCTCCGGGGGTGGGGAACTCACTACCTACCCAGGCAGTTCATCTCATTCCCAGACCTCTTGGTTTGTCTGAGATGCCTGTTGTATAGGGTCATACATTCTCTCTCTTGCTCATTTTTAAAGCAATTTGACTTCTTGTTCATTCAAAAATTGTTTGTTCTCATTCAGCCCACATGTGCCCTTTGTTTTCCCTGCATTTGAAGGAGCTATCAAACCTTCCTGGGTTTAGGTGAAAGAATTTGTTTTCTTCCCCATAGCAATTTTTAGGAAGGCTCTTAGAGTGGTTATACATTCTTTATCCACCATAAAGAAGGCCTCTATTTGGGGGACATGACTAATGTTTTGTAAGCCCAAACTAGGTGCTAGGGTCTGTGTTACAAGTTTTGTACAGGTAGAATATTCTAAAGATAATAATAGCTAAAATTTACTAAGTGCTTATTAGGACCAAGCACTGTGCTAACATTGTATGTGGATTGTTTGCTCACTTAACCGTCACAATAACTCTATGAAATTTTTATTAGCCCTGTTTAGTAGATGTGGAAATCAAGGCTCAGAGAACTCAAGTTACTTGCCTAATGACATGTAATAAGTGGTGGAGTCATTTTTTGAACTCACGTCATCTGACCCCAGATCCCACTTTCTGAACCACCAGACCACAGCCTCCCTGGTTCATAAAAGTTCTAATGATGTAATGTAAAACACTGTGTATACTCTAAATTATTACATGCCTGCAAGGCTGACAGTGTGTCTCTAGTGGTATACTTGGCATATAGTAAGTACTCAGTAAACACTGAATGAATGAATGAACAACTTCATGCATAGGAATGGTGCAGCTTCTGAGTAGCCTTTTAAATTTGCCATTAAAAAAATCAATTTTCCTTCATTGACCATCAAAGTTAATATTGAATATGGAAAGCCTAATTTCTTGGAATCAAAGTTTTGGAAGCATTCTGGTAACAGTAACCTTGGGTTTGGGGAATTGGGTGCATTTTTTGGACCCAGAATCCTGCAGTGACTCACCTTCTCTGCTCTTGTAGGCTTAACCTGGGTAATTCCCAGGTGTCCTCTAGGTTCAACCTGGGGCAGTAGGTACTGGGGCAAAGTCGAGAGCTCCAGTGTCAAAGACATTTTATCGCTACTTATTTTTTCATGAATTTATTACAAATAGGGTACTTGAAGGAACCAGTGAGATGTGGATCATTTGCAGTCTCATGCAGCCCATTCATTTCTTCATTGGCCCAGCTATGGAACGGAATGAAGGGGACGGCATTCGTTTTGGTAGAAGCAGCAGGAGAGTACACGCCACTTCATGCTCCAGACTAAGGTGTCTGCAGGAGCTGGTGATTCAGAGGTGGGAGGTCTGGGGGAAGTCGCAGCTGGAATTTGGAACCAGTGAGTCCGTATCTACTCATAGTTAGCAATGTCCCCAGGGATCGCAGTCATGGGGCCATGATAAGGTCAGGGGCACAAGTTCCTTAAATGGCTGCGTGCACAAGTTACCAATCCCATTTAAACAGTTTGTTTGGACTAGTTGTACCATGAGCTGAAGAAGTCCCCCGAAGCAGGTTTCCAGAAGCAGGAGAATATGGTGTTTTGAAGTTAGGGAGTCTTTGGGTCAGCTCCACTACTTCTTAGTTGTTTGAATTCCGGGTGTCAGTCTGTGTGGAATCTGGGTGAGGCAAGGTGGTTTAATACAAATAAGAAGCTTTTTTAGAAGTGATCAAACTGGGGTTCAAATCCTGGTTCCACCACTTACCAGCCTCTTGGCCTTCCCAAGCCTCAGTTTCCTCATCTGTAGATGGCAATGAGCATATTTAATCATTCAGAATTGTTTAAGGACTAATGCAATAATGTATGTAAAGTTTCTGGCATAGACGTGGTTTTCAAGGTCAGGTCTCATTCCAAATTCCTCCTGTATGCTACTAATACAAAAGGATAAATCCTGTTCTTAGCTAATACTAATGTATAGCAGAAATCTGAAGCTTGAAGTTAATAGAAAATTCAACTCAAGTTGCCTTGAACAACAAAAGGAACTTATTGACTTGGGTAAATCAGCATCCCAGAAGAAGATCTGGCTTCAAGCAGGATTTGATCCAGCTTATATGGATATTTTCTGTCTCTCCTCTCTGAATTCCACTTTTCTGCCTCACCCTAAGAGTGACTCCCCTCATAATTCAAAATGGCTGCCCGCAGCCTGCAAGAACCCTTTGCTTCCTTGTCCTGAGGCAGCAGGAGCCAAGAATACCTTCCCCTATAGCTAGCTCAGGTAGGCAGGGAAGACTGTTTTTCCTCTAGCCAATAGATTTCTTCTCTCATTGGCTCAAGTTTTATCAGATGCACTGACCCAATCAGAGAGGCTTCCTGGAGAATGTGAGTTGTTTTAAGCCAAGAAGAGCCCATCCCTGAAGGTGGCGGTGGGGCTGTGTGTGTAGGAGCTGGACTGATACCCAGCCCCAAAGTGTGGCTTCATTACCAAGAAGACAGGAGAGTGGCTGCCAGTTGCTTTTTTAATTTTTACTTTCCCCCAGAATAGGATAAAAGTCTTGCACCATTTTAGAGGAACTCACAGGATGCTAGATTTTAACAGGATGTTATTTTTAATCTTTCACAGCCTTGACTCATTTATTTTGTGTCACAAAGAGATGAGGATCATCATTTGGGTTGGACTCTCAGGTCTCTGGGCCTTCCCAGCTGGAAGATTTCATGCAGCCCCTGTAACAGTGGACAACATGCTCAACGGTAAGGGAGTTAATTGGTATTAACTAAAGTACAGTGTTACAATTTGGTGGTGATTCAGAGGGAAATGATGGTCAAGGATTAACAATGATGCCACAGAAATTTGCTTTAGAATTCAGTTGCACAATTTGTTTTTTTGTAAATAGTGGCTCAGATACTCAAAATCACTATGCCAGCTCACAAGCCAGGAAATACTCAAATGAAAGCGTGTGTTCTGGTCTGGGAGTTTCAATCTAATCTTTTCTCTCTGCTATGGCAGTGATATATTAAACCTGGTGATATTTTAGACTGCAAGTCACATGCCACAAGTCCAAATCCCTGCTCCACCTTTCACTAGGTGGACCTCTGTTTTCTCACATGTGAAGTGGAGATGTTCGTGGCATCTCTTGCAAAGGGTTGTGGCGAAACTTAAAACGGGTCATGTAAAGCGCAATGACTGGCACAAAGTGAGTGCTCCATAGCTATTATTGGAAGTAGAAGAAGACTGTAGAGGAATAACTGTAACCTTAGTCAATTATAATCTGCCCTCTTTGTGCTCCAGTTTCCCCGTCTGTAGAATGAGGGTGTTGATGGTACCTACCTTATAGAGTTGTTGGGAAGAGCAAGTGAATTAAAATACATCACCCAGTGCCTGCATGTAGTAGGTGTTCAGGAAGGATATAGTCCATTGGTTCTCAACCAGGAATGATTTTGTCCCCCAGGGGCCATTTGGTAATGTCTGGAGACTTTTTGGTTGTTACAACTGATGGAAGGGAGCTATTAGCGTCTAGTGTGTAGAGGCCGGAGATACAGCTCAATATCCCATAATGCACAGGATAGCCCCCCCCCAACAAAAAATTACCTGACTCAAAATATCAATAGTGTCCAAGGCTGAGAAACTCTGCTATAGTCAAAATCCTGAACGTGGTTGTCTTTTGCTCCCTTTGTGGTTTTTGTGACTTCTGCTTCCTATGGAAAATTGTTCCCAGGGAACAAAGGCCAACCATCAGAAGAGAAGAGAGCCAGATTAGCCCTGTGAAGTGGGTTTTAGTTAGGCTCATTTAAAAAGTCTCTTTAAAAATAAAGCTTAAAAAAGTCTCATTATTCTAAACACCCCAGGCTCTCCCACCTCCTGTGTCTGTCTTTCCACATAGACCTGGGTTCAAATGCCAGCCTCATCAGTTGTGACCTTGAGCAAGCGATTACCTCTCTTATCCTCACTTTACTCAACTGCACAATGGTGATAATAATACATTTACCCCCTAGGGTTGTTGCAGGGATTCTGTGAGTTCAGGGAGCGGAAGCATTTAGCAAGCACAATGCCCGGCACCATAGAATATGTGCAAAGGCTTCTGCAATCTTGGTGGTTGTTAACTCTTAAAAGGCATCATGACATCTGCCCTTCCCACCTTTTACTGAGGCTTAAGAATAAAAAGAGAACATAGATGTGAAAGCGTTTTCCTCCCAAAAGTCAAAAGGAATCATAAACATAAGGCTGCTGTTAATGTTAATTTACGGGATGGTGAGGAACGTCAGGGAGACTCCCTCTGGTGAGGATTTCATGAATTTCAAGAGCGGAGATCCAGCTCCCCGCAGAGCCTAACCCTCCTCATCCTCAATTTCTTTGCAGAGGTGAATACCAGACCTCTTGTTCCCCAGGAGCCTGCATCTTATTTTCTGACTGCTTCACGGATTCCATTACAATCGATTTTCCATTTCGTGGCAGAAAAAAACACAAAGCAGGAGCAAAAATGCGTCCTCCATCCTTTACCAATTGTATATTTTTTGACCTGATCATTTAGGAAAACAGTATGAAGCCCCTTAGTATGTGTGTGTGCGCCCAGCGATCGTGTGTCAGCTGGGGGTAGGGGGAGTGATCACGTGCGTGTCCTGTGAGTAATTCTCAGTACTTACGTACACAAGTGCGTGTGCCCACAGTTACACACAGTACCACTGTGTGTGGCCCTGTGTTCCTGTGTCTTAGTATGTGTGTACGGGTATCCCAGAATTCATACATAAGTCTCTGTGTGTACCTGCACATTTGTGCTGTGAGTGCTTGTGTGAACATATGAGTTCACTAGTTTTGTGTTTGCTTGTATGACTATTATTATGTGTGTCATGTGCATGTGAATATTCATACATGTAGCCACACATGCATGTGGATATCTGTGCACTGAAGGCTGTGAATAGAAGTCCATGTTTGTGCTTGTGTGTGTGTTAGTGAGTGTTATCAATGGCTGTGCATCTGATACATTTGTGTGTGCTTGTGGGGGGGGGGTGTGTGCGTGAAAGAGAGAAAGAGGAGCAAAGATCTCCAGTGGATTTTCATCTGTGTCCGTCAGTCCTTGGACTGAATGTGTTCTCCCCACTTAGTCAACTCGGGAAAGAAACAGGGGCAGAGGCCATGTACACTCAGAGGGAAAAAGGGTATTAGTTAGTTCTCCCTCCTTTCACAGTGACTGCTCACTGATATTTTGAAAAATGAGAGTGTATTAGAAATGTAGGGAGGAAGCGATTTTAAAAATCTTCACTATGTGACTTTCCCCAAAGGGCCTGGAGTCAGAAGGGCCAGACTCTCACCCACGAATCTCGCGTCATTTCCATTCCAACGACCTGCACATTTGAGAGAAGGTGCTGGAAATTCCTAGCTTAGCTGTGTGTTTGCTGATCCATATTTACGAGCTGCCACTTGGACGGTTTTAAAAATGATGAAGAGGACATTTTGCTGGGTCGGGATAGGGAAGCCAGTGGATTTTGACTCTATGATCTCAGAAAGTCCAATTTATATAGAGAAGGTTTGAGCTGGTGAGGCACTTACACATTATCTAGTTTAACTTTCTTGTTGCATGGGTGAGACAGGCCCAAGGTAGGAGAGTTTCTAGGGACTGGAGAGACAGCAGTGAACAAGATGGGCAAGGTCTCTGTGGTGCTTAAAACCTATCGAGGGAGAGGTGGACGCCTCACCCTTGCTGGCTCTGCTCCAGCCATTCTGCTTTCTCTCTATTCCTCCAAGCTCCTGCCCCAGGGGCTTTGCACTTGATATTCCCTCTTCCTGGAATATTCTTGACTTCGTATGGTTCACTCCTTCCTGTCATTCAGATCTCAGCTCTGATGTTAACCCTTCAATGTTATCTGAAATATTCCCCACCCCTATAGTCACTTCCTAGCAGATCACCCTGTTTATTGTCTTCACAGCCTTTCTCACTAAGTAAAATGATCCCATTTGTGTGTGTTCACGTGTTTACTTTTTGTTTCTCCCAATGTGATCTCTAAGAACACGAGAATCGTTTCTGTCTTGTCCACTGGCAATACCAATTGCCTAGCACATAGTAGGCACTCAAAAAAATTTGCTGAATGAATGATTTAAGTAAAGGAATAACTGCAGAATTTCCCAAAGGAATGAATTTTATGAAGAAAATAAAAGAGTGTAATGGTTTCTCTAAGGCGTTTGAGGTAAGAGCTTGGTGAAGAAGTCAGCTGTGTGAAGACAGAAGGGAAGGATGTGGATGGGGAGAACTTTCCGGAGGCCAGTGTTGCTGTGGCAGGGCAGGATGGTGGAGAGCCACACAGTGAGCCAGAGACAAAAGCCGGATCATGTCGCACAGGAGTTGGCAAATTTTTCCAGTAGAGGGCCATATAGTAAATAGTTTAGGGTTTGCAGACTATAAGGTTTCTGTTGCAACTGCTCAACTCTGCCATTTGCAGAGAAATCGGCCACAAACAATGCAAAATTGAGTGGATGTGGTTGTGTTCCAATAAAACTGTCTTGACAAAAACAAGCATTAGACTGAATTTGGCCCGAGGGCCGCAGTTTTCAGACCTCTGATGTAGGGCACCTTAGGCTGTGGGAAGGGGCTTGTGTTTCATCCTCAGGGCATCAGGAAATCTTATGATTGATGTTTTTAAAAACCACCACTCTGTAGGCTGAGAATGCAGTGCAGGGAGCAGGAAGAAGCAGGGAGAATGAGAATCTTATTACCATTGTCCAGGTAGGAGAGGTCATGGACTGGACTAAGGTCTTAGCACACAGAAGTTAGTGGAGAGCTGGACAGAGCTGCAAATTCCTAACTCTCCTCTCTGGTTCCTCATTTCCTTTCTTATGGGCCAAAGGCAGCTCCAGCATTGTTCACATGTACCTGAACTTGACTTTCTTCTTCATCCTCCTCAGTCCCTTAAACGTACAACAGACCCATCTGTAAAATGGGCTGCTTGGGCTTTCCGCAGTGGGGAAGGCAGAAGGGGGGCTCTGAAGGGATGGTGCTGGGGCAGCAGAGGCAGGCCCCACACACCCAGCCAACCACAGCCGACAACTTTGTTGTCCAAGCTCCAGAGGCTAAGGAGTGAGTGCATGAGTGGAAATGCTCAGGGGGAGATGGAAGACACACACTACACACCAAGCGCATGTAACACAAACACACACATGCATTTATGCACACACACCCCCACACACACCATGCTCACAGATATACACATAATGTAAACATACATAAACACACACACCACATACACACACACATACATACGCACACTCACACCACATACATATCACACACACACACACACACAGGCCTACAACTTCGAGTAAGACAAACCTAACTTCAAATCCAGTGTAGAGTTGGACAAGCAACTCAATTTCTCTGAGTCTTCCCTTCTTCAAAAGGGATTCGTAGAACTTTGGTGAGGCTCCAAAAAAATGGGAGTATCTTATGCTTGAACTCCTACATTCCCATCACAGTTGACATCCTGTTTTTATTAATATCTAATAATAATATTAACTATTAGTTTATGATGCTATGGTATAATAATAATCCATATTATAATTATTAAATTATGTGATATATGTGGGAGGCTTGGAATAGTACCTGGTGCATAGTAAACACGCAATAATCAATTATTATTGCGTGTTTATTATGTGCTTTACTGTATTCTTAGTAAATTTAACGATCCCAACAACCTTATGAGACAGGCATTATTATTTATAAAGCAAAAATGTACAGGTAAGATCTTCCAACTATATTTCTTCTGGTGTGATCATGTTGACACACACTAGTGTGTGGCCCTGGGGTGTGTGTGTGTGTATGTGTGCTTGTGTACATGTATGTGTGCTTGTGCACATGTGCTTCACAAACCATCAGAGACCCTAAAAATGGAAGAGTTTATTGTTCTATCAAATTGGTGATTTAGAAAGAAACATATTTGGGAACAATTTCCAAACAAGCCCTGTATATGTAATCTTTTATTTTTTTTTTGTAAACAACAGAAATTTATTGCTCACAGTTCTGGAGGCTGGAAGTCTGAGATCAGGGTGCCAGCCTGGTCGGGTGAGGACCCTCTTCTGGGCTGCGGACTTCTCACTGTCCTCTCATGGCAGAGGAGACAAGGGAGCTCTGTGGGGTCTCTTTTATGAAGGCACTAATCCCATTCATGAGAGCTCTGCCCTCATGACCTAGTCACCTCCTGAAGGCCCCGCCTCCTAATACCATGACCTTGGGTGTTAGCTTTTCAATATATTAATTTTAGGGGGACACAAACATTCAAATGAAATGATGAATATTTAAAATAAAATAAATTCTTATATATTTTTTTGATACACTATGTAATCTTAACGATCAGAAAATACAGCCAGGGTGGTGTTAGGACTTGACCAGAAAGTGGGGAGTGGCCAGTGGTTCGTAGTGCCCATTTTCTCCAGAGTTCGGTGGGGTTGACTTATAGGCCACATCAAAATGGGTTACTCTGAGATTATGGCTGCATTGGGAGGCAGTGTGGAATATGACTAGGAAGTCCAGGCTTGCATTCAAATCCCGGCTCCCCCACTTGCTAGTTGTGTCATCTTCAGCAGTTACCTCAATCTTTTTGAGCCTCAGTTTCTACATCTGTAAAATGGGCACAATAATAGTCTTTAATTCAAGGCAGTTGGGATGATTAAATGAGTTAATCTTTGCAAAGTGTTTAGCAGTGTCTAGCATAAAGAAAGTGCTCAATGAATTTTAGTTATTCTTCATGCTCACTTTATTCTTTGAGACGCTATGATTTAGTACCAGCACAGTCTTTACCTAAGTCTGGAAAATAAAGCCCCATCAACAGCCTGCTGTGAGAGCTTCAGTTATCAGCCCCTATTATTCTGGCTTTATTCGTCATCTTCTGGGCATATAAAAGCCTTGAAGGTAAGGGCCAATTCCATTTATTTCTCTCCCTGACTGGACTGAGTACAGTGCTTGGCTGGATCCCGTATTGTGGGTGCTGTCCCTCAACCCAAATCTCAGTTCTTACCCTTCTTCCTTGAACCACAGCCCTTATTACTGAAACCTACCCAAGTCTAACTCCCTGACATTTCCTGGCAATGGTGCTTTTCCCAAAATTGCTACTCTAACTTGCTGCACATCATTATGCTATTGCACTTTGAGGTTGGAACTGGACTCAGCAAGCCATAAGCCGTGTTTGTTGCTAGTCACTGACTCAGTACCATAGCTCGGAGTCAGTCTGACACCCACGCACTCCGTCCCACGAAGGAAAACATCAACAACCTTGTTGTGTAGTGATTCACCCAGAGATTCTCACCCATTCCAAGCTTCCTCTTTCCTAGATCAAATCACTGTTCAGTCCTTGAGTCATGGCTCTGATTCCATTTTTTCCTGCAGTTCCAGCCTCTTAGGATTTCACCCCACCACTTCTGAACTCTGCTGGGATTGCCCTCACAGGTTCCTTAGTTCATACTCCTTGAGATCATCTGCTTTTCGTACTTCAATTCTGTGGGGGATTAGATTCCTAGGACATTCATTCACTCAGTGTATTGATTAAGCATCCACCATATTGAAAACAAACACTCTCCTATCCTGTTACAGTTTATATCATAATGTGGTTTCATTTTCTTTCTAGCACTTCTCACCATCTACCATTATGCTATGTTGTACAGTATATAATTATCTTCTTTTGTCTGAATCCCCCACCCCACCCACCGCTAGGAAATAGTGCCCTCACTGAGGGCAGAGATCTCACCTGTCTTGTTCACTGCCGTATCCCCAGCACTTCGCAAGGCACCTGGCACAGAGTAGGTACTCAATAAATATTTGTGAAATGAATGAATGGGCAAAATTTTGGAGTTAGTATACTGCAGAGAAATGGCAAAGGCAAAAGCTTTGGAATCAGACAGACCTAGGTTCAAATCGCCATGGAATTGCTAAGTTGGTAGGGTGCAAACCCCCTACTGTTGGTGGCCACTGCTTAGTGGAACCTGCCTGACACTAATGCCAACACAGGGGAAACATATGGGATGAGGAGAGAGAGATGTTTCTAACGAGGTCACTTGAGCCGCAGATCCATCGTGCCTAAAGCTGGGCTGCTCCTTGAATTTGCTATATGTCAGCCAATGAATCCCCCTTTTGAGTTCAGCTGTTTACTTTTATTTAAAGAAGTTAACTTACACTACTTGCAGCCCAAAAAGGCCTGATTGATACACCGGTGCATTTTGCTTTCCTTGGGGGTGGAGGATGGGGAGCAGAGCAGAAAGGATAGAACATTCTGCATAGAATGTTCCATTCCATAGAGTGGAAGGGGGCATACTTATTCTTTGTGAGTCCCACAACCACACTTCATCTCAGTTTGGGCTCAGAGGCAGTGGAAAGACTGCCTGAGATCAAATCCCTGCTTTGCCAACTAGGAGCTGTGTGATCTTGGATGAGTTACTTACCCTCTCTGAGACTTAGTTACCTATCTTGTAGGTACTTTGTGATGGTTAAATGGCAGGATGGTTGTCAAAGTTCATCCCATGTTCCTGGGCAATCACCCGATGTAATAGTTTCCCAGTGCTGCTGTATCAAATTACCATAAACTTGGTGGCATGAAACAACAGAAATCTATTCTCTTACAGTTTTTGAGGCCAAAAGTGTGAAATCAAGGTGTTGGCAGGGCCATGCTCCCTCTGAAGGCTCTAGGGGAGAATCCTTCCTTGACTCTTCCAGCTTCTGGTGGCCCCAGGCATTCCTTGGCTTGTGGCTTCATCACTCCAGTCTCTGCCTCTAACTTCACATGACCTTCACGTGTCCCTCTAAGTCCCTTTTTTAAAAAAAATCTCTTATAGGGAATTCATTGTATTTAGGGTCCACCCTAATCCAGTATGATCTTATCTCAATCCTTACCTTAATTACATCCACAAAGACTCTATTTCCAAATAAGGCCACATTCTGAGGTTATGGGTGGACATGAATTTTGAGGAGGACATTATTCAATCCACTATACCCCATAACCCGAAAATTCTACTGTTCGTGTTGAATGCCCTCTTGTCCTTCATTCTGTAAGTTCACCATCCTTTCTTAGTGATTGATCCTCTCACGGATATACATTCCCAAGAATCATCCTCACTCTCTTGAGTAGTCTCCCCTTTCAATCAATGGGGTTGAATTAGATGGTGGTTCAGCTCTTAACAACCTTGTGAAGGAGATGCTGTCCCTGAAGACCCAAACTGGAAACTACCCACGTGGCCATCAACAGAGAATGGACGAACAAACTGTGTTGCATCCACACAATGGAATACTCCTCAGCAATAAAAAGGATCACACAATTGTTATATGCAACAACATGGGTAAATCTCAAAAGCATTATGCTGGAGAAAGAAGACAGCCACAAAAGACAACATATTGTATGATTTCATTCAGATAAAAATTTAGAAAAGGCAAAACTAAAATATAGTGAGAGAAAACAGAAAGTGACTACTTCTGGGGTTGGGTGGGAGAGATATTGACTGGAAAGAGTCATGAAGGCACTTTCTGGGGTGATAGATATATTCTAAATAAGTTGAATATAATGATGGTTACTCATGTGTATGTATCCAAACTCTTCAAACTTCACTTAAGTGGGTCATATTACTGTATATAAATTACATCTTTAATAGAGTTGATTAAAAAATAACTAAAAACTAGAGTGAGGGAACATACGGGGCCACTAAGAATGTCTTCTATAAGGGGTTTAATGTGTGTGCATACATGTGCATTTGTGTATGTATAACTGAATATTGAGTTGAGGAAAGAATGTAAGCATTGGGTTGAAAGTTAAACTAAAGACCCTGAAAGGTCCCCCCAGTCCTACTGTTACATGACTCTCCAGCACTGATAGGATATATTGGTTGCTGGGCCTTTTCCTCCATGGATCATCTCTCCTGGCCCTCAAGATGACGTCAAAGACTCTCAGAGAGCCTTAGAACTCACATTCAGAGCAGGCTCCTTGAGTGATCAACTTCCAACTGTCAAAATTCTGGCTTTGCAATTAACTCATTGAAGTTATTTCCTTTCTCAGTATGAACCAACAGCCTTTTCTTATCATCCCTGTACATATTTTACTTCCAATGGTGTTTTTTAATCCAAAAAGATTGTGTTATTAAAGTTTTGTGTGAAGCTATGATTGCCATCCTTGGAACTGAAGATGTAATCAGGGGAGAGAATTGTTGCCTTATAATTCAATGAATGGATGTGCTTCTGTGGTAATTTCTTCAGTAATTACTTGTGTAAACTGTGTTTCTGTAATTGAAACTCAACAGTGTGGGGTAATTTATCAAAATCTGTAATTTGGTATAGCTTTTCCATCTTGTTTCTTGGTTTCTCTGCTTGTCCTCATTAGGATGTTGTCCCCTCACCACCACTTCAGTCCGTCATAACCACTTAGACAAGGAAGCAAAAACACACATTACATTTGGGAAAAAGGTTCTGATGGTCTTAGATAGAAGTTTAAAATCCACTCTCCAAAGGACACAATTGTTATTGTTGTTTGCAATATGTATTTTCTGACAGGCTCTAAGATGTGATTTATGAAATAGTTTTGGAGAGATTGTCTACTTCAAGTGTCTAGATAATAACACCATTTTTCTCTCGTGGTCACCAAGTTTTCCAAGTGTGTCTCACGTTCGTTCACAAAAGCCTGGAGAGGGAGGAAGATATTGAGGTGTGTGTTTTGCTAGCAGAGGACATTCAATCACAGAACCTTCTGAGAGAAAAGCTGTGCCTCCTGACAATGGGGCAATGGCAGGGGGCAGCTATTTGAATCCCATTTCAAGCCCATGCTAAAGCCACCCAAATGCCCAGGAGCTGCCACTATTTCCTCTCCAGTAGATCACAGCTGTCAAGCAAAGGTGTGTGTGGTGTTCGAAGGACCCTAAACTCAAAGACCATTGAAAGAAACTTTAGAGAAATTTCCATAACCTAACATATTTTTAAGCAAAATTTGTTTGTTTCATTATCAGAATGAAACACAGAAAAGAAGAAAAAAAGTAGAAAACAAGATTTGTTCTCCCACCACCAAAAGATAATCTATTAGTATTTTGACATAGTTTCTTACAGCATTTGTTTTCTCTGCATAGTTTATATGTTACTTGGTATTATTATTTTTTTTTGCCAGGAAAGTTTCACCATGAGCTAACATCTGTTGCCAATATTCCTCTTTTTTTTTTTTCCTTCCCAAAGCCCTAGTACATAGTTGTATATTCTAGTTGTAGGTCCTTCTAGTTCTTCTATGTGAGCTGCTACCACAGCATGGCTACTGACAGATGAGTGGTGTGGTTCTGTATCTGGGAACCAAACACGGGCCACCAAAGTGGAGCATGCCGAACTTTAACCACTAGGCCATCAGGGCTGGCTCTGACTTGGCATTATTTATACTGCATATATAGTTTCTCCATAGCATTCAAAATACAAAAATATAGTTTAAAAACTTTCTTAAGGATTTTTGAGGTATAATTTACACACAGTAACATTCACCCATTTTGGTGCACAGTTCTGAATTTTTACAAATGTGTACCACCATCATAATGAAGATATAGAACAGCCTCATTGTCACCAAAAATTTCCTCATAAACCTTTTAAATTGGCCCCTCTCCCCACTTCCAGTCCCTGGTAACCACTGATCTTTTTTCAGTTCCTCTAGAAAAACATTATTTTAATGACTGTATAATACTACAATGAGTAGATATACTATATTTTCCTTAAAAATTTTATTTCTGTATTTAGCTTATTCTAATTTTTCCTATTATAAATAATACTGTGATGAACAGTTTTGTACATATAGCTCTTCCAGGATTTTAGGTAATTGCCTTATTCTGGAATTCCAGAAATGGGACTGATGCATGAGAGATTATGAAAATTTGTAAGCTTGACTCTAGAACCCAATACAAAATTAATACCCTTGATACCGAAAATCTAGAGGAACTATTTATAAAGGCTTCATAGTAGAGGGGGGAGAATGTGGAATTTGGAGAAGGACAATACTAGTGTTGGGTGCCAGCACTTCTGATCATGCCACTATTCTATTTAGTCTTCAATAACTTCTCAATGACCATAAAAAGAAATATCTTATCTTAACATTCAAAGTCTTTTATCATCTATGCCCATTTCCACCACCAAATCCTGATATATATCTATGGTATACTCTATATGCGCCTACTACTTGTGCTCTCCTAAGTGTGCCACCTTCTCTCATGGTTCCTGTCTTTGCACATGTTTGCCCTCCTTCCCCCTGCACTGTCCCCTTCTTTTCTATCCCTCTTAACCATCCCTCAATGCTAGGAAGGGTTGGGTGCCCTTGCTTTGTGCTCCCACAGTCCCTCTGGCTTATCTCTATGTTTGGACTCATTTATTCATCTATTCAACAATTATATGTTGAGAGTCTACAATGTGCTGGGTGCTGTGGACATGGCTGTGAATGAGAGAGACAAATCCCTGTCAAACGGGAACTGACATTCTTACGGGGAAGAAATGATATTAGAGCAGAGACCTGAATCATGAAAAGACGCAGCCCTAGGAATAGGTAGATGAAAGTGCTTTAGGCAGATGGCAGACGTGGTGCAAAGGCCCTGAAGAGTGAAAGGGCTTGGTCCATTTGAGGAAGGGTAAAAAGGCTAGGCGGCTGGATTCTGGTGAGTGAGCAGAAAAGTTGTAGGAAATAGCGTTGGAGACGGAAGTAGGTCCAGATCATTTAAGGCCTCATGGGTCACGACACAGACTGTGGCTTTTATTGTAAACATGATGGAAAAGTTAGAGCTTTTGAATTAGGAGTGTGACAGGATATGGTTTGTGTCTTAAGAGCATCATTCTCATTTCTGGCTGAAGAAGAGGGAACATAATGGAAGAAAGATTACCAAGTCGGAGGCCATGGCAGTCACATCAGCATGAAACAATGGTGGCTTAGGCCAGCGGTCAGCAAACTTTTTCTGTAATGGGCCACATGGTAAAAATTTTAGATTTTGTGGGCAAAATGGTTTCTGTCACAACCATACATGTCTGCCACTGTAGCATGAAAGCAGCCAGAGACAATATGCAAATGAATGGGGGTGGCTGTTTTCCAATGAAACTTTATTTACAAAAACAGACGGTGGGCTGAATTTGGCCCAAGGGCCATGGTTTGTCAACCCCTGCCTTATACTAAGAGTTATGGTGAAGGTAGTGACAAGCGAATAGATTAAGCACACCTTTTGTTTTGGATATAGAGTAGGTTTTATCAGAGAAATGAAAAGTTTTGTTTTTGACCTACAGAATTTAAGATGCCTGTTAGATATCTACAGGAAGATTTTGAATCAGTAATCGGAGAGTTGAGTGAAGAGAAGAGTACTGTGAAAAGATGGGCTAGCAATATTAATTCTGGGATTATCAACATACAGGTGATATTTAAAATGATAAGAATGGATGTGGGAAAGAGTTTAGGTGGAGAAGAGAGGAGAGGAGAAGGGGGGAGAGGAAAGATGAGGTTAAGGACTCAACCTTGAAACATTTCAGCATTTAGAAGTTGGTGTATGAGGAAGATCCAGCAACAGAAACTGCAGAGGAACCTCCAGTAAAGAAGAGTATGGTATCTCCAAATTCAGGTGAAGACGGTGTTTTAAGAAGGAAGAGTGGGCAAATGTGTCAAAGATTGCTGGGAATTCTTGTAAGAGGAGGACTGAGAATTGACTTAATTTTAGCAACATGGAGGTTATTGTCAAGACTGATAAATGAAATGGTGTAGATAAGAGTCATATAGATACAGTGAGAATAAGCCTGGAATGTGGGGTAGTTTGCTGTGAAAAGGAAAGAGAAATGGGATGGTGGGTGGAAGGAGTTGTAGTATCAAGGGAAGTGTTCTTAAAAATGAGAGTCACCATAGCTTGTCTGTATGCTCATGGGAATGATCCACAAAGAGGAGAGAATTGATGCAGAGGAGAGAGGGGACAATTGATGCAGTAAGTCTTTGAGGAGGAGAGTCATAGAGGAGGGGTTGGTCTACCATAGGCAGTCCATCCAGCGTAACAAGGAAGTCAGAATTGGTCTGCACAGATGCCTATAAATTTAGTGGTGGGGGTGAGATGATGAAGAAGTTCTTTTGAATGCTTCTAGTTTGTCAGTGAAATAAAAGAAAGGCCATCAGTTTTCCAAGGATGGGAGAAGAGACATTGGAGGTTGGTGGAGGAGATGTTAAATAGTCATCCTGGGAAAATACATAGAAAGGCAAACTTTCCAGGGAAACATAGTAAGATTTTCTGGGAGAACTCTGGTTATAAGGGTAAAGTGAGATCAGTCAGCTTGGTGTGTGCTTTCTCCAACCACATTGAGATGTGGGCTGCAGGCACGGAAGAGGTGAAGTACTGGGTTTAATCTGGGCTTGAGTTGGCTGGGGAAACAAAGTAGAAGGAAGGAGAGGTAAAAGAGTTACGAGTGTTTCCAAGTGATATGATTTAGTGCTTGACCATGAACATAAACTGTGTGGAGAAGAAAGTAAGAGTGGACAAGAGGTGATTAATAGTGAGCTAGTGATGGGGGACCATGGATTAGAGGCCTCAGTGGTGGGGATGAATTGTTGGACTGGAGGGTCCCACAAGAGGTGAGCTGGAAAGAAAACAGGATGTACTCAGAGAATGGCATACTTAAGTTTGAGATCTTATATCTCGTGCACTTCAGGTTCTAGGGTGTAACCACGCACACGGGTGGCTGAGGTGAGGCAGAAGAATGGATTTGTGGAGGTAGGGTTGTCAAGGACCTGAGAAGCTAGATCCTTGGATGGATAATTTATGTAGCTATTGGAGTCACAAGGAAGGATGACGGGAATAATGGTGGACAGGAAGACAGTGACCCAGTTGCTAGAATCTTCAGTGAACAAGAGTGAGTGACTGTGAAGTCAGCAGGAGACTATGAAAAGAAGGGGCTATATATGGTAAAAGCTTGGTGTAAACTTCAAAGGAGCTGAAATTTGGGAAGCAGGAAGGAAAAGAAATGACTGGGCAGAAGCTTTTGGCACATGAGGAAAAAGTTATTGCTCTCAGGGGATAGTCATGTTTTGGTTGTATATAGAGTAGTGCTCCATTATACAGACAAGAAAACTGAGACTCAGCAAGATTAGGGAACCTGCCCAAGGCCACAGTTTAGCTTGGATTCAAGCCCACATCTGCCTGATTCCGGAATCTGTGTTCTGGTTTGGTACGATTATTGAATCTGAACATCACGCTCTATTCCGTTCTGCCATGTGTTACCTCTTCTGTCCTGGCCGTGTAGCTTCCTCCTTCAAAGGTCATCCACTGAGGTTACTCAGAGGGCTCTTGGCATTTGCAGCCTTGTCCAGGGCTGGGCTTGGCCGAGAATCCTTGAATGGTGCCCTCAGGGTTAATGACCTGAGAGAATTCACCCTTGACTTCTCCCCCCTCCCAGATTCTATTCAGAGCAGGGACACGTTGGTAATGACAGCTGGTTATCATTCTCTTGGTGCTGACAGGGAGATAATGAGTAGATTGGCCTTGGTTATGAAATGGAGCCCTGGAAGGGAACTATCGTCAGACGCTGTAGAGGGGAGAGCAGAGAAAGGGATTTCAATTAAAGTGGTAACTGCTGACTTGGTTGGCATTCAGACAGTCTCCTTAAGTCTTTCTTCCTCTTCATGTCATCATTAAATGAGACAAAGCAGGCAACTGATAAAAGGGAGGAAAGTAAGAAAATGCTCAAATACCGTGATAATCTTTAATAGCTCTCATTTAGGCTCTGAGCCACACACTGAACATGGAGCATTCTACCTAGTCCTCACAGCAATCCTATGAGATGGGCATAACCCCCACACCTTGCCCCTTTTACAGGTAGGCAATTGCATCACAGTGTGATCTTACCTGAGGTCATACATATATCTCTGACTCCAAAATCAGCCCCCTCTCCACCTCATGGTGGTCCTTCCCCAGGGACCCTATTCATCTGCCTTGACTTTGCTTAGAAGCTGGAGGGAAGAAGAGAGGCCAGATCAGGAGGCCAAATCAAATTTCCTTGTGGTCTTCCTCTCCTCTGTATCATAGATGCTAGTGCTTGGCTGCCTGGATTTAAATATTGCCTCTATCACTTGCCAGCTGTGACCTCAGGAAAATGACTTAATCTCTCTGAACCTCATTTTCTCCATCTGTAAAATTGGTAATAATTATGACAACCATCTCATGAGGTTGTTGTGAGGATTAAATAATTTAAGTATGGTAAGCATTTAGAACTGTGTCTGGCAGGGCTGGCCCCGTGGTGTAGTGGTTAAGTTAGTGTGCTCCACTTCAGCGGCCCAGGGTTCACTGGTTCGGATCCTGGGTGTGGACCTACATGCCACTCATGAAGCCACGCTGTGGCAGAGTCCCGTATACAAAAGAGAGGAAGAGGGGCACAGATGTTAGCTCAGGGACAATCTTCGTCACCAAAAAAAAAAAAAAAAAAAAGCCAAACAAACCCCCTGTGTCTGGAACATAGGAAGTGTTAGCTACTATTTTTATAGTTGCTGCTATTGTTTTTGTTATTGTTAGCTAGTAATGATAATAGTGGTGATGGTGGCATCAAAGATAAGAGTTAATCATCTATTGTCCCCTTACTGGGGTACCAGAGTTGACTGTAACAAGTGGTTTACATGTAGTATCTTTAACTTTCATCAGTTAGGATACTTTTGGGTGCAAATAAGAGAAATTGCACTTCCGAGTGGCTTATAAGATAGGTCACTAATTACTCAGAAGTAAGGCAGGTTTCAACGTAGGTTGATTCAGAGGATCAATGGTGATACAAGGAGCCAGGCTCTTTTTATCTTTCTTCTCTGCTTTCCTCAGTGTTGGCATCACCCATAGACTGGTCACAAGATGGGTTGAAGCAGTGACAGGCATTCTATCTAGACCAGACAACAGCCAGAAATGGAAGAGACTCTTGGAGGAAGGGAACTCTTCTCAGAAGTCCCCAGAGATCTTCTGCTCTTGTCTCACTGACCAAAGTTGCGTCCCATGACCATTCCCGAACTAACTGAGAGAATGGGATTTCCTCCAGACCAATCAAGTCCCCCTTGGAGCTGAGGGGGACATTAGCTTTCCAGAAGTATATGACTGCCTGGGAAGATCAGGCTCTGTGAGGAAGAAAGAAAGGGGGATGCATTTGGGCAAAATTAGGGTCCACTATAGGTGGGTGGTGTTATTTCTTTTTAAGAGAGAAGGAAACTGAGGGTCTGAGAGGTTAAGTAATTTCATATGGTCATCAGATCAAAAGTGGAACTCAAACCCACTGTGCATGACCCTAAAATATATGTTCTTTAGGGCCACACTAAACTTTATGGGGTATGGAGAGGAGATGTGACCACTTTTATTGAGCACATACCACGTGCTGGGCACTATGGAGATGCTTTACAAGAATCTTATTGAATTCCTCGATTCAATACAATGAATTAGGCATTTTAGTTCCATTTAAGGAGGTGGGGAGAGTAAACTGAGGTTAAAACAGGGAGTGGCTTGGGAATCTCATAAGTGACAAAGCCAAAATTTAATCTGAGTTCTGTCTGGCTTCAAAGCCCAAACTTTTCCTATGACCCCAAAATACTCAAATATCATTCTCACATTCCTCTATTATTAGGGATTCGTAAGAGGAAAAATCAAGCTTTTAATGAGGATCCTGATGAATTACAATTCAATGACCCAGTTTTTTCTAATTTTTATTTTATAATAAGACATTTCAAAGCACATGCCCCAGTGAACTTTTTTCTTTTTTTTTTTCTGCACTCTGACCTCTGCGACATCTTCTTTCCACCTGACTTCACTGAGAACTTTTCGATAAAACATCTTAATCAGCTGCTCTGATGCCCTCTGGGCTGCATGGAGTCAGGAATAGCCTCTTTGGATTGTGAGATGGGCGGCCTCCTCTTCTCCCTTATCCGTGAGCGAGGGGAAAGGTGAGGGGGTTATGATCACGTGAAACCCAGGTCACACTCAGATCTTGGCTGGCAAGCCCTCAGCAGTTTCTCCTGTTTGTTCCTTGAGATCTCTTCTGGTTTTAAGACAGAGAAAGAAATTCTGGTTGGTTGAGGCCCCAACAAAGTGCCAGGCAGTATACTAGTGTTTAAGTTTTACAACATCCATGTGAAATATTGGTGTCCTTTGTAGAGATGAAAGAGACTGTGGTTCACACAGGTCAAGTAACCCCCAAGATAACAACGCAGGTGAATGAGGGTTTGAACTGACCTGTGTCTAACTCCAAAATTTCCATTTTTCTATTGTGTTTCCTGGATTGTAAATTCCCATAGGGCACCTGCCAAAGACCTGTACTTCTTTGCACCCCTTCTCTATATCCTTCACATAGTCATATTAATTTGTTATTTTGGTTGCAAGTACCAGAAAGCCACTCAGACTAGCTTAAGTAAAAAGAGGAATTAATTTTAAGGATGCTGATGTCTCACAGAGCCCAAGAGCAGGTTTGAGACTTAGGAGCAAATGGGAATTATCAGGTCTTAAATGCCATGTAGACTTTCCCCCATTATATGAGATTTTTTTGTGTATTTGATGCATTCTTCCTATTCACTGTATAACAGCTTCCTTTACTTCCCACAAAACTACAAAAAAAAAAAATTACTGCTGGCACCTCTAGTTTACATGTGACTAGATTATTCACGCAGAAGACATTTCTTCTTCCTTTTTTTCATCTCTCTCTCACCATCTCAACCCCCTTCAAATTCTGTGCTCTCAAGGAAGGGATTTACTTGGGCTGGCTAAGGCTTGTACCAACTCTAGTCCAATTATCCATGTCTAAAGGCTGAAAGTAACGTTGTTTCAAAATGGTGGCTCCCCTTGGAACCTCATGGATGAGGGAGGGGGACGTGATCTCAGAAAAGTGTGAAGGGGAGATTCTAGAAGTTGTGGTCATGCTGGATTGACAACCTAATAGTTCTCCTTTACAATAAACATTATAACAGTACTTACTCATTAAGATCTAGTGAGTCACATGTAAAGCATGTAGAACAGTGTCTGTTGAAGTAAATGCTCTATCAACGCAGCAGGTTATAGCATTGGTCACTCACCAGTGTTTATTTATTCTCTTTGAATCTTGAGGTGGAAAACATTGAGTTACCATTTGGAGAGGAGAAAAAGTCAGTGTATGAGCTCAGAGGGACACAGATAAAAGGCCATGGAGTTCTTAGAACTGAAATTGGTGCCTGTTTATCTCTAAGGCGGGTTCCTTTGGCTACAGGGAGACTCAAAAGTAGTTGTGGATTTTTTTTTCCTCCTTCACTTAAAACGGTGTTCTTAACCATGGATGCACATATGGACTTTTAATGCAGAAGTTGTCTCAACTACGTCTGCTTTAAAAATCCTGTTGCTTAGGTCCCACCTCCAGGGATTCTGATTCTATTGGTCTAGGGTGGGGCACATGCATCAATTTTTCTAAAAGCTTCCGAGGTGAGTCTAATACACACAGAAGGGAGAGTCACTGTTTCAACATGAGAAGCATTTGCCTGAGGACCTGAGCCTGTTCCAAGAAGACACTAAGACCAAAAACCACAGGATCACAGACAGGCAGGGAAGGTGCAGTTTGCCACAGGCAGTCGTTGGCAAGGTGATGTCCTCTCCAGGAGGTGCTGTGCTGAAGCCATTGAGGGGTCTCTTCTGGAGTAAGACCTGCTTTTGACAATTCCAAGAGAAATAACTGAAACTCAGGGGCATCTTCTTAGTGTCGAGTGCACTGCCACTAGGTTCCAATTCGCTCTGCCCTTTTATTTCATCATCTCTCATTTGAAACGGTATTACAGCACATTAGGAAGAGCTCTCGAAGACCTAAGGTGATGGGATAACAGGTTCAAGTGGCCATTCCTGATAGACATCCAAACTTGAAGAGCAGGAGAACATACACTGGCCCCATTAGCTCACACCGGGGGAGGCCACTCCAGTCTCACCGTTCGCTGACTTTCTATACAGTTACAACTGCCCTGCCGGGACAGAGCTGATAACAGCACCTTGAATCTGTACAACACTTTGCAACCTATAAAGCTCCCTCGCAAATATCTCAGTTCCCCAAAGTGTGATGACACAAACCATAAGAGGTATATAAGATGATTTTAAGTGGTACATGGAGATTTTTAATAGTTCCCTTAATGCGTATTAGGGAAAACATAATTATCAAGTGAAAAGATGATTTCACAGATATTATTTCTTTTGATAAAGTAGATGATTAAAGTTTTTTTCTCCCCCTTTTAGTGAGTTGATTTAAAGAGAAGTATTAATTTCAGGTGGTAGGTAGATGTGGTGAGAAATTGTGATGGGTTTTGAGGATGATCAAAGTTTGGGGAACACTGTGTTCTTTCACTGAGTCACCAACAATCCAGGGCAAGTAGGTTGTCACTTGTTCTTAGCTTCATTTTATGGGTTAGAAAATTGGGGCTTTGGGAGTTTAAATAACTCATCCAGTTTTTTTACAGACTTAAATTCATGCCTTCTGAATCTAACTCCAGGCTTCTTTCTATGACCTGACTCTTCTACAGAGAGCCAATGTCTAAGCCAGAGCCTCTTTTTCTAGCAAGTGAGAAAGGGCTTCCCAGAGTCGTCCACATGCCCTCTATTGCACCTATTCAGGATTAGCAATATTGTGGCTCTGCATACACAACAGAGTAGACTAATTTAGTTGTTCTCTAAAGGTGGTTCCTGGGGAAGCAGCTTAAGCATCACCTGGAACTTATTAGAAATGCAAATTCTTAGACCCACTCAAGAGCTAATGAGTCAGAAACTCTGGGAGTGGGGCTCAGAAATCTGTCTTATTAAGCCTATAGGGTGATTCTGATGCACACTGAAGTTTGGGAACTATACTGTGGTTCTCAACTGGTGCTGATTTTGCCCCCTAGAAGACATTTTTGGTTGTCTCAATTGGGGCTAGATGGACATATAGCAAATAGAGGCCAGGGATACTGCTAAGCATCCTACAATGCATAGGACAGCCCCCCACAACAAAGAATTATCCATCCCAAAATGTCAATAGTGCCGAGATTGAGAAACCCTACACCAGACTAATTGATCTTGGCTTGATTCACATTGTGGTTAGGCCAATGGAGCTATGCTTGAGACGAAAAGTTGTCTTAAAATCGTGGCTTACTTTGGCCTCTGGTTGACTGAGTAGCATGATTTCCATTTTCCAGTGCTCAGAGACGAATGGCCAGTGGGCAAGGATCTTCTCCAGGCTGCCCACAGCCATATTCATGATACCTGAAATTGATATTACATCGTGGTCAGAGTTGGTAGTGGAGTCCAGCCCAAGAAACAAGGGCAGCCCAAGGCAAATGTGTGGGGCTTGCATTTGGTGAGCCCTACCTTGTCTTTCTCAGCACCCAGGACTTCAAACTGTCCCTTGGAGGCTAAGATTCCACTCCTCCAGAAAAGAATGCACGTCCAGTTCCCTGTTAATGAGGCAGTATAGTATAATGGTCAGTGCCATGGTTTGGGGCGTCAAATTATTTGGACTCAACCTTTAGCTTTTCCATATCTTGGCTGTGTGACTCTAGGCAAATTCCTCACTTTCCTGAGCCTCAGTTTCCCCATCTGTAAAATAAGGGTGATAATAATAGCAGTGTAGTCCTCTTGGTATTATTATGAGGATCAGATGGGACAAGGCAGGTAAAACTCTTTAGAACAGTGCCAGCCCCATAGAAAATGCTTGCCATATGCTAACTATAATTATTATTAATTCTCTGTACAGTCTCTTTCGGTCTTGCATCTTTAAAATGGCAAGTCTGTCCCCTTCGTGATCAATAAGAATGCTTGACGTCCACCTCCTTAGGCTCATTCCAGCTCTGGTCTCTTCCCTCTACCTCAGATCTGACAGTGTATGCTGCTTATCCAGAACCCACCTTTTCTCTTTCCTTACCTCTGATATACCAGCTAATGAAATGCATCATGTGGCCCCTGCTTCTTGGGCTTCATCCTGGCCCTGGAAGGTTGGTGTTATTACCAATGGGGATGGCACACGTGTCTGGCACTCCACCAGCTGCCCCAAATCTCAAAGAATGCATTTTCAGTGATGGGTTATCAGCGTCAGGGAAGATATTTTCAGGCAAGGGATGGCTTCACCCCACATAGGGAGGCTCTCATTTCAGCTTTCATAAGGTCAGCCTAGCCCAGGTTAATATGGCTTTCAAAATAACAAAGGGGAAGAATCAAAATCTGTCTGCTTTTATTAAGTCCAACCCTTGCCTGCATATTAGAATATGTATAAATCAACCCAGTATAGAAGGATGGCTGGCCTCCAGGTCAAGCTAGGTATGGAGTGGGGTGGCGGTGGGGCTCCTCATTAGTGGTGGAAGCAAACAGGGTCAACATAATTAATAGCAGAGCATCCCCAATTTATCTTCAGATGGTCAAACCACCGAGGGAGGGGCTGATGAGGGAAGCTCTGAACATGTCTCCAGGATAAAAACTGTTCAAGGTTCTTTTCCTTCCATGTAACCTCAGAAATATGCCAAAGGGCTCCCAAACAGCTCCCAGCTCCTACCATCATCCACCTGATGCAAAAGCCTCTTTCTGTCTTTGCATCTGAGCATCACAATGGGAAATCTCCAAGTCAAAACAGAAAAAAAATTGGGACATTTCACACAGGTGTCTATGCAGCCCTCTTGATAACAATGTCCTCATCTTATATGGAATTGTTGGAAAGCAGGAACAGTCTTTGGATTCCAAGGCTGGGCGAGGAGCAAAACCGGGGGATTCAGACATTAGTGGGAGCCCCTGTTGGATTTGTTGTTGTTGTTTCAGAGTTCTGTTTCTGGGCCACAAAGTATCTCCCAGGGTATGTGTGGGCTTCATGCAAAAATAAAGTCAACAGCCACACTCCCTCATTCAGAGGGTTATTTCTCGAGTGTTTTTATGAGCCACCCTAGGAGGAGAACACTGATGGATGGAGACTTCTATTTCAAAGGTTTGTTTAGGTTTTCAGGAAGAAGCAATATTTTGGCAACTCATCCTAACAACAGTTGTAGGGAAAATCTGCTAAGGGTTAAGAGCATTAAACATCAGAAACACGAAACGGTTAAATGGCAAAGAGGATAACGTAAGCCCTATGCTGGGCAGTGGCTCTCATCTTGGCTGTGCGTTAGGATGTCCTTGGCATTCAAAAACAATTCAATAAAAAAAGTACGATCCTGTGCCAAACCCCAGACTAATTAAACCAGAACCTCTGGGGATTCTCCCAGGCATCTGTAGTTTTTAAAGCTCCCCAGGTGATTTCAATGTGAAGTCAGAGTGGAGAACCACTGACCTAAATCAACAGAGTTGAATAGGACATAACTCCTTCCCTGGAGAAAGTAAATGGAGGCAGTAAATACATGTGATTCAGGATACTAGATGCTCTGATGGTAATGTGTATAAGGTATAGGGGGTTTGGAGAGAATGGAATTTTTCTTGAGAGGATCAGAGAATACTTCATGGAAGAGGAAATGTCAGAATAATTTTGAAGGTAAAGGATTTTGCCAAGTTGGCAGGTGAGAAAGAGGATTGGAGGGAGAAGGAAGTGCACATGCTGTGCATGCAGGTAGAGAAAAGCCAAGAAGATGTGGGAGATTTCCAACCCATAACTATCAGATGTGGAATAATTTGTGTAGAATGATCACACCCAACCTGAAAGCTGCTCTTGATTGATGAGAAATCAGTGGCTAGAAAAACCCTTTCTTTCCTTCAGTGGAGCTCACAGAGTCAGAGCCGAGAGCTGGGGGACGGTGTGAGTGCAGAGATGCCCTTCCCAGATTAAGAGGGGACAGAGGGGACATTGGATGACATCCAACCTGTAGCATGATTAACAATTTTTAAAGCATTTGTTAGCATTTAATAAATTCTATGTGGCTTCAAACCAGGACACACCAGACCTCTCCCCGCGTCTTTATTCTTCTCCTTGGCTCTTCTGCTGAAGAATTTGACCTTCATGATGACAGGCGGCTTTAGGAACTTTCTCTTCCCAGAACAGTTTAGTAGCTTTGTTATACTACATCAATATTGGGGGCACTTCCAGTCGTGTTTTTGCTACCCATGCCTGCTCACTGAACAAGGTCCATAATTCATCGAGATTGACAGTTGAGCAGAAGCTCTGATTCCTCTTTAAGTGGTAACACCCCATACCCACCTCGCCAAAGTAACCTGGGTGGTGTTTGTCTAAGTTGATCCTGTGGTGACGCCTGCCACCAGCATTATCCTGGCCACCCGGGTGCTTCTGGTGCTTGCTGATGTGGCTGTGGCTGTGGCTCACGTGTCCCTGAAGTTTCTGAGTCTCCCTCCATCTGGATGGCATGTCAGTGACGGGGACAAATGAGATATTACTGTTTGTGCAGTTGCAACATTTTCATGAATGGGTGCTGTAGATAATGGAAACAAAGACGACTGTGGCTACAGACATACAATTAATGAAGACTTGGTGCTTGGTGCAAATTTTGAAGACATCATATGAATTCTGGCTATGACATTCATATTCAGAACAACTGCCTGAGGTCAACAGCAGTCCAGCCGTATCCCCGTGGCCAGCTGAGTTGTGAACAGGCTTATCTATCATCTGACATCTCATCAGTTACCACAGTTAATAGTGGAATTACGCAGAACAATGCTACAACGAATGCTACAACTACAATAATTCTTAAAAAATTATTGAGGGCTTACTGTAAGTGTGTTGACTATTTTAAGAAATCTTTGATTATTTTCTGCTACTTACACTCCACTTATTTTATTCTTAGTGCTCATCAAATGTTTTACTCACATCTTGGTTTACTCATGTAATGAGGGTAATATTTTGAAAAATTTAAAGAGATGCTTTTTCTCCTTTTTGTGGTCAATCATGTTCCTCTAATACAGTTTTCGAGTCTGAGGGAAGAAAGATGCCGCCTTGGGAAAGAGAAGGGTGCAGAATAGGGAACATCATTGTGAGAGAGGAAGAAGTAGTGGGAGGCCCCTTCCTGCTGTTTCAGGTGGGGTGGGAAGGATCAAGTTAGCAGCTCAACGAAGCAGGTGGTGAAACGCATGTATCTTTATCCACCTCTCTGGGCTAAAGAGCAGGGAGAGGAGACCAGCTAGATTGACTGAGGGGGAAGGTGAAAGCAGAAGAGGGTTTTTATTTTCCCGCTTCCTATTTGGGACCTGAGAGGAGAGGGATTTATAGATGTCCCCCACATCAACATGGGGTAGCTACTTAAGAGCCAACTTAGAGGCACGCTGTGGTTGGGGTAAGAGTTAGTCTGAGATGGCATCTTAAGCTTCCTTTGGCTCTTATGGGGACTGGGAAAAGCCAGAAGTTTTTGAATTATTGAGGGACCTGGCTGTTAGCCCAGAATGACTAGAGAGCCTGCCTTAGGGGTTGCTGCTCCAGAGGTCTGTGGTAGGTGCCATAGGATGGGCCACCTGGCCTGGGGGCTGAAAGGGGGTGGTCACCCTCTCAGGGACCTGCAGCTTGAGGAGAAGCAGGGGGGGGACCCATCACAGGCCCTGTCTGGGTTGAGAGAGCACAGATCTCAAGTTCACCAGTCACTGGCTTCCACGTTGTACACTGCAAAGCAGGGTGCCCTGAAACCAGGCAGCAATGGGTATCGTCATGGAGACCAGAGGAGCCTGGATTCAGTGGAGGGTCTCGGTGGGTGACTCTGAGCCCCCTCCGCTTCCTGCCGCCCCAGTGCTGTGTACTCCTGCCTCCTCCTCCTCACTCAACACCCAATGGAGAGGAAGTGTAAGGAGAGGAGGAGATCGGAAACACTGGGAAGAAGCTGACGTTCCTTGAGAGGCTGTCTGAAGTATCACATCAGAGTGAGGTAACTTGATTAAACTAAATTAGGGTTTTCCTCACTACCCCTCGGGATGAGGATTTGTGAGGTTTATCAGGTTAATTCAGGAAATACAGATGGTGCATTTTCTTTTAAATCTGAGCCTAATGTGCAAATCTGTGACCCAACTGCATTAGCTTCCTAGGGCTGCCACAACAAACCACCACAAACTTGAAATAACAGGAATTTATCCTCTCATGGTTCTGGAGGCCAGAAGTCTGAAATCAAGATGTCAGCAGGGTTGGTTCCTTCTGGAGCCTCTGAGGGAGTTTCTGGTGGTTGCTGGCAATTCTGGGTGTTCCTTGGTGTGTAGATGTCACTCCAAACTCTGCCTCCACTTTCACATGGCATTGTCCTTGGTGCATCTCTGTGTCTCCTCCTCTTTTCTTATAAAGACATCATTCACGGGATTCAGGGCCCACCCTGATCCAGTCTGACGTCATCTGACCTAATTATATCTGGAAAGACTCTCTTCCCAAACATTCTGAGGTTCTGAGTAGACATGAATATTTGGGGAAACCATTCAACCCACTACACCAACAATACCTATTTATTTCTCCCTCACTGCCTGTCAGCTCAATGAGGGTGGTGACCAGGTCAGTTTTATTTACCTTATTTGGTACCTCGCACAGAGTATGTTCCCAGCGTGTATTTGTTGACTAAATGAAAGAACAGATGCACTCCATCACTTATGACTTTGGTTCCTCCCTATTAATCCTTCCACCCATCCCAGCAGTACCTCTTTATTCCATCTTGGGTCAGACTACTCTTCTATATTCATCACCCAGGACCTGCATCCCCGGTTTCTGCACCCCACCTTTTCTGCAGGAGCTTTCTCCAACAATATGGTTTCAATCTTATGTACAAGTCCCCAAAACTTGGTCCCTTCTGCTTCTGAGTAGAGGGTGGTTATTGAACCTTCATTCTGTCTCGCCTAGCATTTGTTGAGAGAGAGAGGGTTCCTGCTTCTGTGCAAACACAGAGGACATTTATTCCTTGCCTTGCATAGTTGGAAGAGGCCAAGCTCTGTCCACCCTTCCTGACCCTCCATTAACTCTGCTGTTTATCTGAGTTGAGGATTAACCTGGGCAAGACACCTCCTTTGCAGGAGGGAATGTCTCCATGCAGAATTTTGGAAGGCTTTTGACCAGCTTGCCATGCAATTAGAAGATAAAATAGGTCATAGGCAACAGATGGAAAATGCAAAAAAAAATAGGTTATTCAGTCAGAGGCATTGTGCCTCATCTACAGTGTAATGATGGTTACTTCTTATGGCTTATTTTGCTGTGTGGTTGCAACAAAAGAGATTACTTGGGCAGCCTTTGTCAAATATTTAGGACCTGAAGACTAAATTCAGTATAGTGACCAGGTGCCAAAATTGCTCTCAAATCCATGGGAACCTGCATTTCCCTGTAACATTCCAAACCCAGATCTAAGTGTGGTCAAAATCAGATTCCTCTTCCATCCTCAACTCTACCAGCCTACTCTAACCCATCTCTCCTCTAAGATGCTCCTACATTTGCTTACAAACAACGAAACTCAAGGTTAAAGCCCAAGCTGTGGAGTCAGACAGAGCCTAGTACAAAGGAGTATACATTTCCCAAAATGTGTGTGAGATGGACCCTGGTCAAAATGTGGTCCATTGACCAGCTGTACACTTAGTTGTGTGTCTTTGACCAGTGCTCTCAGCCCTGGCTGTGTGTTAGAATTACCTGGGGAGCTTAAAAATCCTAACATGCAAGCCCTACCCTAGACCAATGAAATCGCTATCTTTGGAAGTGGGACTGAGGCATCGATATTTCTTAAGACTCCCCAGGCAATTACAATGTGCATCTACATTTCAGAAGCAGTGCCCTCGGACAAGTCATTTGTCTCTCTAAGTCTCAGTTTTCTCTTCTGTAAATGGAAGTAACTTCTATTCTTATAGAGTTTTTTCAAGGATTAAATGACAATCTGTGAAAAATGCTTAGTACAGTGCCTGGCATTTAATAATCTCTCAGTATATGATAGCTATTTTTATTATTTTTCTCAAGTGGTTTCTTATGTCTTGTTTCCAAAATAAGATGGTAAATTTTTCTCTAGAGCCTGTCTAATACATTTTGTTCTTAATTAACTATTTAAACAAGCATTTATTATGGTACATCTCTGTATTAAGTACTATAGGGAAGAGGGCTTAAAAATAGATAAGACAAGGCTTCTTACCTCCAAAAGCCCAACATGTAATGGGGAAAGATGACATAATGTACATGGCTCTAACACAAAGTGCACCCCACAGTGAGCGTGTTAATATAAGTACACATGACGTGCAATGGAGGAGAGCGCAGTAAATTGTCGTGACTTGGAAGACTTCTTAGAGAAAGCAGAGCCTGAAGTAATTGGCTCTGTAGAATGAGTAAGTCCGAGATGGACATCTCAGTGCTGTGCAAAGAGCATGCAGGGACAAAGAACAGCTTTTACAAACACAAAAGGGATGAAGAACATTGAAGGTTTTCCCAGAAAGTAAGTAATTTGTGTCTCAAGAATGCATTCTGCAAGGGACTACAACAGTAGAAAAGAGTATAAACGTAGGTAGAGGCAATTTATGGATGGCCTGGAAATGCAAGATAAAGAGTTTGGACATTTTTCTCTGTTGTACAAGTTGGGAGCACAGGTTGTTGGTTGGTATGATCTTCTTGCTTCTTGGGGTTGAGCTGTTTAAATAAAGAAGAGGCCTGCTTGCAGCATCCCATGATGCCCACACACCAGGCTCATTAGCATCACCCCTAGTACAAAAGAGTATCTACTTCCCCAAATGTGTGTAAGACAGACACTGGTCAAAATGTGGTGTGTTGACCAGTAGCATAGGCATCAGCTGGGGGCTTGTTAGAAATGCACAATCTTAGACCCAACTCCAGACCTATTAAATCAAAATCTGAATTTTAACAAGACCCCCAGTGATTCATATTCACATTAACAATTGAGAAGCATTGGGCTAGCCTCTTCTCTTTGCAACATCTTTCCCAGTCTCCATCCAGTTGAGCACTTCCCTTATCACCATAACAACTTGTATCTCATAACAATCAATAAGGATGTTAGCAGAAAGGACGAAAGGAGCTAGTTGGCAAATATAACCTTTACCCCCAATTTAGAAATGTTTTGTTTCCAGAAGTCTCTTGTGGTGATACCAATTTCTTCTTTTGGGCCCTGCTCATGTTTTAACATACAATATTTACTTATTAATGCTGGAAAAGTCACCAGTAGATCTGGGCATTCTTGCCACCAGTGACCTCAGTCAGATACCTACGTGCATTTTCCAAAGTTCAGCCAAAATACTAAGTGTACAAAGATCTTAAGAACTGTATCCTTCTCTAGTCGCCTGATATCTTGACTGCTAACAGAGAGTATTAAGTCATGCTCTAAGTCAGTAAAAGTTGCACAAATAAGGGCAAAATAGTGTGAGAAATACCGTATATTTTCTTTCTTAGAGATTTATAATGTATGCTAACATATTTAAGATTCTACGGTATCCTATAGGAAATAAGCCAGCTTGATTTACTGTTCCCAGTGTGTTTCACCAGAGAACACACTTTATGGATGCATTAATCTCTCACGGAGCACAGTTAGAGAAATTCTGCTCTAGGAAAGAAATGGATGAACAATGTCAGGAGGCATAAAATGAACCACTAGAAATGCACTATTCATAGAGAAATAAAGGGGGAGAGGAAATTGTGCCAAGATAGACTCGAAATCCATTGGTCTCAGACTTCTGTCCTGTAAGAAGGTACTCAATTAGTCCAGATCAATTCTAATTGATTGAATACCTTTTAAGCCTTTTTAAGAGGACAGACGTACCACTTGTCAAGCCGTGCTGTGGCGGCGTCCCATATGAAGTAGAGGAAGATGGGCACGGATGTTAGCCCAGGGCCAGTCGTCCTCAGCAAAAGAGGAGGATTGGCAACAGATGTTAGCTCAGGGTTAGTCTTCCTCACACACACACAAAAAGAAAACAGAGGTACTGTTATCAACACGATGTGCTTGTCTGCTTGTCATAAACTGGTAAGAAAGTCTGTTTGGCAGTTACAATTTTGTTTGATAAGATTACGAGAATGAATGAATGATTACCACACTAGTATAGTTTGTAACATGATACAGTAAAATGGATATTGTCTTTGGAATCAGGTAGATACAGATTCAAATACCAGCTCACTAATTCGTTTTGTGATCCTGGGAATATTCCTTAACTTGTCTGAATGAGCCTCAGCTTCTTTACTGTGAGTAAAGTAAATAATTAGTAAATAATAATAAGATCCACCATTATTTGAGCACTTACTATGTGCTGGCCATCATAGTAAGGTGAGGTAGGGATGATTATTATTATCCCCATTTTACAGGTGAGGAAAATGAGGCTTAGACAGGTCACTTGCCCTGAATCACAGGGGTAATAAATGGATAACCAGGATTTGAACCCTGATTCATAATAGTATCATGCAAAAATAAGGCAAAATGACACCTATCTTAGAAAGTATTTGATAAAAATGAAATGTAATGACACATATTCCTGATACATAGTCTTTAACAGATGATACTCTCCTCTTCCTCACTGTAATTTCTTAAAACCAGGAGTCAATGGGGAAGATTTAATAGTTAAAAAACATAGTTCTCGGTGGTGAGAGCATTTGAGGTCAATGGGCAAATTCAAATGCAGAAAGTGAAGGAAACTTTTAGAATATCTTATGAATAACATTGATTTCCTTTATGTGGGCCCCATGCCTGAGGCTTCACATGAATCTTCTCAGATCATCTTTGCAGCAGTCATATGAGGCAGACACTGTTATCATCATCATTTCTATTTTGAATTGTGGATGACCCGTCTACTTTATTCAAGTTTACCCAGTAAGGGCGGTGGAACAGAGACAATCATTGAGGATAAGCAGTCAAGTCCAGAGTTCCAACTCTAACCACTAAATCATACTGCCTCATCATAGCTCTTCCACATTGTTTTCAACTAGCATTTTTGCATTTCTGACTGAAACCAGCTAGGGGCTGGCTGCCGGGTTGATCGTAATCATTCAAGAAGATTCTATCCCACTCATGGATGCAGCATCCCATTTAAAGGTAACATCGCAAGTTCAAGACAGGTTATGCAAATATTTCTACCGCACTTTCCATTTTGTAATTGCCCTCCTGCCACAGCCTGATTTCAAATTCCTGTTCATGAAAGCCAAGTTGGAGCCACGGAGGGTTGAACACACAAAATCCTGGAAATCATATGAGAAATCCCTTTTCCTCCCAGGTTTACAGCAATTAAATCCTTGATAATGAATTGCTCATCAGTTCTGCAGGCGATGGAAGTGATTGCCTCTGCAGGCAGCAATCATTTCCGGCAATTGCCACAATTATCAATCTCCTTCAGGATGATTGGAATTTAGCAATAGGGACCCGAAGTGTGGAAGGTTTAAGATATGGACTAATATTAGAAACTTGCCAATGAGAAATTATGTCTTTCCCCTGATGAAGGTCTCTTAGAAATCGAGCAGTGGTTAGAAATGATCAGCATTTCTGAGTCTCTTCCCTTATAGAGTCTAATGCACTATATACACCCAAAAGACTTGATGGTTTTTGAAATCCATCACGGATTTTATCTTTCATCTTCACTACTCCCACCAATTATCATGCTGACACACATTCATTTCTAACATAAGTGTTAAATTCTAGGTAATTTTTAATGCGGGTAATAGTATTGGAAGTATACAGTCCCCCCTCCCCCCAAAATAATTTGGCAGCATGCATAAAATGCCTTACAATGTTTATACTCTGTCCTTGTCATTTCTCTTCTAGAAGTCTACTCTAAAGAAAGCAGAAAGGTAGGAAAAGATTTAAACACTCAGTGTTTTTTCTAATAGAAAAATATTAGAAAACACTTCAAAGCTCAGTAATAAGAGAATAGTTAAAGAAATTATAGTTCATTAAATGATGGCGTGTTATGCAGCCATTAAAAGTCATGTTTTTGAAGAGTAGTTAATGACACATGGAAAATGCTCATTACAGAATGTCAAGTGGAAAAAATAAACACAAAGTTAAATAATTGTAGGTGTAATGTAATTTATTAAGCATCCATTATATGATCCTGAAAAGTAGGTATTTTTATCATTAAAATATTCTGGGCACCTAAGAAAGCAAGAGCTTTGGAAAAGAACTTCTTGAGCCAGACTATACAAAGCAGGAACCTCAGTTCTAGCCTTCAGACAGCCAGCCTTGAGGACAATCTTGCTGGCTGCTCTGGCCTGGTTAGGGGTGATTCAGACATGGGAATACGCCCCACCCGGTACAGGGCTGGCAGTCACCCTGCAGCTGTCTCCTCTTATTATGCATGATTCCCTGTCCCGGAATGAAACATCTGGTAAACTCACCCACACTCAGATTTTTGGCACTAATGGAGGTGTTTCTCAAAAGCATGGTCCTGGAACCCCTGACATAGGAATTTAATAAGGAGCCCAGGCTCCTTATTAAAAGCGTAGATTCCTGGGTCTTTCAGAACTTCTGAGTCAAGATGAAGCTGGGGATTCTGCATTTTCAAGGAGAGCTCCAGGTGATTTTTACATACACTCCTCTTAGGGAACCATTGCCCTCGAGGAACTTACTGCTAAAAGGGAGAGAATAAAGAGGGAAATGTTTAACCCAGTGAGAGGGTCTACAGGGAAGATGCCTGGGGGCAGAAAATCCCTTTAATTACATCAGGTCAGCAACCTCCTACTAGGATCCTGGCTCTGTTCCTTCCCACTTGGATGACGTTGACCTTGGGAACTTTACTTCCCCTCTCTGAGCCTCATTGTTTTCATTTCTGCAATGGGACTGACAACAACAGTAATATAATAATAATAATGAGAATAAATATTATTATGGCTGGGCTTACCTTAGAGAACAGCAACCAGAGTGATCCTTGCCTGAAATGTGAGTGTGCAGTGATTTCTCAAGCCAGATCTTTAAAATGGCCAGCAAGGTCCTATATGATCCACTCTCCACCCCCATAAGCTCTCCAACCCCACTGTGCTCTTTGTGTTTGTTTAATCAAGCCACGTACACTCCCACCAGAAGGTTCTTCCATTGGCTGTTCCCTCTGCCTGGCTAAACACATGTCTAATTCCACTGAGTCTTGTGCTCAAGATTGCCTTTTCCAGGAGACCATCCTATTTAAAATTTCAACCCGTTTCTCCTCATCACAGTCCCCTCCCCTCACTTGCTTTCCTTCTCATTGTGCACTGCACTTGTCACCTTCAAGCATATTGTATAATTGGCCTTTCTATGATCCTTATTGCTTTTTGCACACCCTCTCCCCCTACATATCTGTTGGAATGTAAACCCCCCCAAAACCGGGGATCTTTATCTTTGTGTTGTTGTTGTTGATCGATGTCCCCGAAGACCTTGAACAGTGCCTAGCACATGGTAGGTAATTAGAGATAGTTGTTGAGTGAATGCATGGGTAAATGAATGAATGATTAAAAAAAAAAACTTGATGAATCTCCATTCTCTCCTTCACCAAGGGGATTGATCGTTACTTAAGGCAGAATGGCTTTAATGATCTAGTATTTAGTTATTTATCTCTTGTTTTATATGAATTTTAGCTGAGTCTCTGCTAATCGACTATAAGTTCTTGCAAAAAGCCTTTGTGTCTCTGAGAGGGACCTAGATCTATGTACAGATGACTTGGACTGTTTAACAGTTGGCCAGTGAGTGAGGGTCTGGAGGCGATGTTTGCCATGGGTGTCATTAAAAAAAAACAAATGTCTCTGAAAAAGATGGGTTGAATGCCTCCCCCGCATAGACATAAGGGACACTTTCTGCAATGGATACAGACCCGGGCCATAGAGTGCTCCATTAAGACAAGCTTGTGCTATCACGTGGATCTCACCAGAGGAGACTCTTGACATCATGAATTTAATAAAATTTCCCAAGTTACTAAAACCAGTTCTGACTCTCTGCCTTCTCTGTGTTCCTCTTGAGACCCTCAGAAAACAGGACTACTGGCTCAGAAATCAAAATGTGTTTAGTGCCGACATATTGTAGACTGTAAAATATACCACATTTCAGTGGTGGGTGGCGTTATCATCATAATTATTTCATTGTTATTATTTATTTGCTCTCCGCCACATGCATGAAGACTCTTGGGAACTGTTCCTGCTTCCTTGCTCTGAAAGCCTTCAAATTTGCCCCAAATTGGACTGAGTGATGTAATTAGCCCAGAACAGCCACTCATTGTTAGTCTGATAAAAGCAAGTTTTCTCCAGGCCAGCTTGCTTTCTCCATTATCCCAGGCCTCCATGGAGGTGATCAATAAGGATGTATAAAGCACCCAGAAGGGCACCATTCCCGGGAGAGGGGACCAGGGGACGAAACCACTAAAAGCTTCTCAGTGCTGCTTGGACCGTCTTATGCCAGGCCCACTTGACTTGAATGATCGTTTTTGTCATTCTGCACTGCAAGATGCAATTTATCCTTTCTGAGATTCCAGAATAGGATGCTCTTTTCTTGTGCTTGGGTCTTTTTCAGATAACCGTACTGGAATTCTTTAGCAATCCCTCGCAGTGACACAAACTAGGAAGCAGAAAGAGAAAAAATGAGCAACTCTTGGAACATTCAAACTCTATCTAGCAGCCTTTCTCTAATTCCTAGCATGGAGGGCACAGAGCAAGAGGAAGCCGGGGGAATCAGGTTGACCTTATCTGATTATCTCAAAGGTTATCTAAAACAACAGGGCAGTGGGATGGTCAGGGGTCTCAGTTGAGGAAGACCTTGATTCCAATCTTGGTTCTGCCACTTTTCATCAATGTGAACTTGGGTAATTTATGGAAACTTTCTGTGACTCAGTTTCCTCATCTGTAAGATAAGAACAGTAATACCTCTTGCAGAGTCGATGTGAGAATTAGAGGTGATTAAAGATCGTGGCACATAGTAGGCACAGAATACATTATTATTATGCGGAGAAATGCCCATTTTGATCCCCCTGAGGGCTGGTGGCCCATATGTTGTGAACAGCAGATTTCATCACACCACAACTAAAGTCACTTTATTTCTCAATCCCTCTGTATTACTGGTTATTTTCCCCCCGTAGGCAAAGATCTCTGGTGATGGCAATGATTTCCATAATCTTGTCACCTTAATTGCTGCTGTCACTGTAAGTATTGAAATTAATTTTGATTTCTTTTTGTTTCTGCTGAGCACTTCGAATGTGACTAATGGGATTATTTTTGGATTTGGCTTAGAGCAGTGTTCCCAGCAGCTTGAAGAGCAATGCTGGCCTGAGTTTTCCATGTGGGACCACTTTCTGCCCAGGGACTGTGAGGGCGTTGGAAATCTCAGGGAAGAGAATCAGGCATTGGGGTCATTTCAGCCAAACGGCACATAAATGGTCTGTGCTTTCTGATCGTCAGTTCCCTCTTGAATGTCTCAATGAAACTTTATGTGTTGATCTTACCACAATTTGAGTACTGGAAGGAAGGAAGAAAAAGAAAATTGAGTGCCTAGGCATTGTGTTGCTTTCTATGAATTATGTGACTCCTCATTAAAAACTCCAGGAACAAGGAGTAGCTACGTGACTTATGCTAGGCCTCTCAAGTGCTCCTTCGCTGGATTTAGTCCTGGGTGAAACGGTGGATTCATCGTGATGACCCTGTTGCAGCTTCCAGAAGAGACCAGTCTGGCATTCTAAAGCTTCCGGAAGCTGCACTTTCTGAGCCTAGTTTTTCAACTTGGTGATTCTTGGAGCGACCCTGCATTCTTCCAGCAAGCTCCCCTTTCTTCCCTGGTTAGAGTCAGTTTCTGTGATCTATGACCAAAGAACCCTAACTGGTACATCCTTCTATGCACTTTACAAATTTTAAGATACCAGCAGTCACTAATTCTCTCTGTCTGTCCCTCACTCCCATTGCTGTGCCTGGAATACCTTGCCCACCTGGTCCTTCATCCTTCAAGCCCCAGATCAAATGTTATTTCCTTCCCTGAATATCCCAGGGAGACTTGATGCTGGGTCCTCCGTTTCCCCCCAGGGCTGTGTTATGCCTCGATGCAGCCTCTGTTATACCACACAGCTATATTTGTTTGCATGTCTGCCTTCCTGCCATGCAACTCTCCTTTGGAGTGAGAATGGAACCTCTGAAGGCTGCACATGTAATGCCGATGCCAGGCACAGGGTCCCTGCTCAGTCGTTATTCTTGGCACGTGTCAGCAGATGGAGGGATGCACTGATCCTGTGCAGGGACAAAAGGTCTGAGCATTGTCCGATGCCCTGACTGAGAGCACAGGCACTGAATTGTCTCAGAATAAACCTTTAGTGGGTTTATAATCATATGTTCAAAGTGCCCTGGGCCAGAATCAAAGAGTTTATTCTTCCTGATGTGCAGAGGACAAATAGTGCAAAGTCACTGTGACCTCTAGGATCTGCTTTCTTCAAAAATAGCCTGGATTTTTTTCCTGACTTTAAAAGCTGTACAAACATATTGTGGAGAATTTATATAATACAAAAAGGCATAAAGGAGAAAATAAGAGTCACCCATGACCCTGGCACCCAGAGCTAAATGCTGGCATTTTGAAGGACTTTCTTCTTGTCCTTTCCCCCGACTATGAATCACAACTTGTAGATATATTTATTTATGCATATTTTTGTTACAAGCTTTCTCTGATTTGATCTTAAATACTGCCCATTTTCCTTTATATACCACTTTTAGGATCTGTATGATATTCCACTGTATAGAGAAACTAATATCAAGTTATCAATCTACTCACTTGCCGTAACTATGTTGTCCTGCTTTGGGGGCATGGTTATAAATAACACTGAGTTGGGAATTTGAGAGGGCGGTTAATAAATAGCCCCCCTCTTGTTCCTACCCACCTTCAGAGCCAACTGAGTGTTGGACACCCAGGGAGTTAGGACAGGTGGGGACAAAGCTGTCAACTTGGTTACTGATTGGTTACTAATTTGGAGGATGTGCCTTAGGTGGGGCAACAAAGAACTCCCTGGTACTGCACCCCAGAATATTTTTTCCAGCTTTATTGAGATATAATTTACATATAACACTGTGTAAGTTTAAGGGGTACAACGTGATGGTTTGATATATGTATATATTGTGAAGTGATGACCACAATAAGGTTAGTTAACACATCCATCACCTCACGTTGTTACATTTTTTCTGTGTGTCGTGAGAACTTTTAAGATCTATTCTATAGTAGCTTTCAATTATACAACACAGTATTGTTAACTGTAGTCACCATGATGTACAATACATTCCCAGCACTTACTTGTCTTGTAACTGGAAGTTTGCACCCTTTGATGGACATCTCCCCATCTCCTCCACCCCCAGTGTCTGGCGAACACCAATCTGTTCTCTGTATCTGTGAGTTCAGTTTTTTTAGATTTCACATACAGGTAAAATCATACAGTATTTGTCTTCCTCTGTCTGACTTATTTCACTGAGCATAATGCCCTCAAGGTTCATCTGTGTTGTTGCAAGTGGCAGGATTTCTTTCTTTTCTATGGCCGAATAATATTCTGTTATGTATATATGAATATTATTATATATGATTATATTCATATATATTATATATGATTATATTCATGCATTCACTTTGCATATATAAATATATATAAGTGTATATATGTATATTCCAGAATTTGACAGGCTTACCCACGCAGGCACAGGCAGAGTGGACAAACTTCAGGCTTCTCGGGCAGGCCTGTCTCCATAGATCAGGAGAAGATACCAAAGGTACCCCTCTGCAGGAAGGCAGATCCCATCGGAAGGGAGGAGGGAAGGAAAGGTAGGACCGCTCAGATCCAGTGTCTTCTCCTAAATTCACTGACCAGATGGGACTCTCCCCTGTCCCTGGAGCGACCAAGAAGTGGGCATCTTCCACCTCTCTGACTGTGTTGGACATCCTGGAACACAAATCCACGAGTATTTTCTTAAGGTAAATTTCTAGAAGAGTCACTTAAGGAGACTGAATATTTTTAAGACTTTTGAAACTTATTTCCAACTTGTTTACTGAAATGTCTGTTCCGTTTTCCTTCACCACCACCAGTGTATGCAGTTGCTGTGTCACTGAATCTACCTCAGCACTGAGTGGTGTCACTTTAACACTTTTCTTCTCTTTATTGGATGGAGAAAAGGCAGCTTATTTTTTCATTTTTGTTTATCTGAATAGTAACAAAATTGATTTTTTTGTCATTTGAGCATCTTTTGCTCTGAATTGCCCATTCATGTCCTTTGTCCATTGTTCTACTGAATTTTAATATTTTTTATGGATTCATATGCTAAGTATACCCAAGTTATCTGATATAATTTTAATTTGTTGTTTTACTTTTATTTTGTTTATCATTTGAATAAGTTGTATATTGTCAAATTTGTTGAGTGTTTGCTTTGTGATTCTTCCATTGCTTATAAATTTCTTCCTTTTCAGTTTAAAAATAAATATTTATCTACACATTTTTATGATTTTATTCCCATATTTGCACTTAACATTTTAATCTAGTTAGAATTTATTTTGGTGTGTATTGTTGGGTTAAGGCCTTCTTTGCCTTCATAACAAATAGATAATTAATTGTCCCTGCACCTATCTTTTACTGCTATTTTATGTAGTATCTTAGAATTTTAATATCTAGCAAGATAGCATGCCTCTCATTTTGCACCTCTCCTTTTTCCTCCCAAGTTTCTTGGTTAGTCTCATGCATTTATATTTTCAATTGAATTTTAGAATAATTTTATTAAGCTCTAAAACAATCCTTTTTAGAATTCTGATTTGCATTGAATTAAATGCATTAATTAATTTTAGAAGAAGTGATATTTTAATAATATTAAGTTTTCCCATTCAGGCAGATGGCTTATGGAGCCCTTCAATCTTCAAGTGTATCCCCCAGCCAAGATTGCTTGTGTGCATGTGTGTGTGTGTGTGTGTGTTTTGCCTGTTAGATCAGGGTGTTTTCTTTTTATTTATTTTTTTACTATTGCTACTGTAAATTGATTTTTTTGTATTTTCTAATTCCTTTATTTCGAATATATAGGAAAGTGTAGGCATTGATTTTACAACTTGTCACCTTCAGAACATATTTATTATTTCCATTTTTTTCCCAGCTCATTTTTTTTTCTAAGCAGGCAAATGCATCTTATGGAAGCAGTAATGAATTTCCTTCTCCTTTATTCCTCATGACCTGTTGGATAGCCTAGAACATTCAGCACAGGAATAAGTAATAGTGGGCTTTGTTGTCTTATTATTAACATCAATGGAAATATCTCCTTACATGATGTTGACCACTGACTTAAGACAACTTTAAAATTGTTTTGAGGACTTGCATTTTATTTTAGTTGCACTAAGCTTTTGTGATTAATGTAATGAGTGTTGACTTTATCAAATGCCTATTTTACTTATTAGGATGCTTTATCGTTGCCTCATACACTAATAACAACGTGAAGGTTGGTGGAGAGTCTTGGGTCGTGATCTTTCCTCCTCAAATCTTGATGTCATGCAAGAAAAGTCTGAGACCAGTTTGATGTTTTTAATCTTTCTTGGTAAACCACTTTTTTTTTTTTTTGCTTGAGGAAGATTGGCCCTGAACTAACATCTGTTGCCAATCTTCTATTTTGTATATGGGATGCCGCCACAGCATGGCTTATGAGCTGTGTGTAGGTCCACATCCTGGATCCGAACCCACGAACCCAGGGCCGCCGAAGCGGAGCATGTGAACTTAACCACTACACCACCAGGCTGGCCCCTAGGTAAGCCATTTTTTAAGTTGTTTTGTTTTCTGCCTGGCTGCGTGTAGGATTTTTATTTATTTATTTATTTATTTATTTATTTTTTTTTTTTGTGGGGAAGACCAGCCCTGGGCTAACATCTGTTGCCAATCCTCCCCTTTTTGCTGAGGAAGACTGGCCCTGGGCTAACATCCGTGCCCATCTTCCTCCACTTTATATGGGACGCCGCCACGGCATGGCTGACAGGCAGTGCGTCGGCGGGCGCCCGGGATCCGAACTCGCGAACCCTGGGCTGCCAAGTGCGGACTAAACCGCTGCGCCACCAGGCGGCCCCCGGATTTTTAAAATTTGTCCTTGAAATTCTGAAACTTTACCAGGTTATTTCTAGGTGGTGTCATCCGCTGTATCTATTTGAATTACAAATTCAAGCCATCCATAAATCTAGAAGATGTTTTGCTATTTTACCTCTTCGATTATTGCTTTTGCCTTACTTTTTATGGTTGCTTTTTTTAGAAACATCAGTTAGTGACGTGCTGAGTCTCTGCGTTTGATTCTGCACACCTGTCATTGTGTCTCTTGCTTTTTCATGTCCTTGTTCTTTTACACTGCATTTTGGGCAAGGTATGTTTGTTTTTGTTACACATTGTTGGTTAGTTTCTATAGTATTCTGCACTGCTTTCAATGTATGATTTAATTTTGCTGTTACATTTTGTATTTCTTTTCTTTTCTTTTTTTGTGTGTGTGGGGGAAGATTGGTGCTGAGCTAACACCTGTGCCCATCTTCCTCTATCTTGTATGTGGGATGCCACCACAGCATGGCTTGATGAGTGATGTGTGGGTCCACACCCGGGATCCGAATCCACAAACCCTGGGCTGCCAAAGTGGATTCTTTCACCCAAATCCCTTTTGTAACACTATAACATATATTTTTTCTTGAATATTTTTCATGGATCAAATATTTTATTTCAATCACTAAACTTTGAATTAATAAATTCTTTTCAGATTCTAAAAGTAACATATATTTACTGCAGAAAGTTTAAGAAATACAGAAAAGTACACAGCAGAATATAAAAGTTACCATTATCCCATTAGCCAGCAAAAAAAAAAAAAAAATCACTGCCAATATAAAGGAATATTTTTTCAGTCAAAATTTATAATTCTTTGGTATACATTTCTTTCTTAAATTTTATTTTGAAATAATTATAGACTCACAAGAAGTTGCAAAAATAGCACAGAGAATCCCATGAGCCCTTCACCCTGCTTCTTCCAAAGGTGCCATCTCATAGAACTTTAGCATAATATCAAAACCAGGAAGTTGACACTGGTAAAATACTGTTTTCTAGACACAGATCTTATTTTCACCATTTTTTACATGCATTTATTTGTGTGTGTATGTGCATAGTTCTATGCAGTGTTATCCCATGTATAGATTCATGGAACCACTACTGCAATCAAGTTATAGAGCTGTTCTATCACCACAAAGGAGTTCCCTCATACCCCCACCCCCCATATATTCACACCCTCCACCCAATCTTTGTACCTTGGCAACTACTAATCTGTTTCCATCTCTATAGTTTTGTCATTTCAAAAATGTTATGTAAATAGAGTCATACAGTATATAACTTTTTGGGATTGACTTATTTTGCTATGCATAATGCCCTTGAGATCCATCCAGGATGTTGTATATCAGTGCATGGCTAGATCAGAGTTTGTATAACCATTCAGCCATTGAAGAACATTTGAGCTATTTCCAGCTTTTTCCTATTATGAATAAAGCTGCTATGCGCATTCATGAACAGATTGGGATTCTTTGGCATTCATTGTTTTTAAATCCCACTTTTAAAATATGGCATTCTATTGTAAGCATTTCTCCATGTCATTATTTAGTCTCTGAAAACGTGGTTTTTACAGGCTGCATAATATTCTACCATATGGATGTACCTCAATTTACTTAACCATTTCCCTCTAAGTTCCTGTTTCCTTGAATTTTATCAACAGCATACCAGATGCTTTTTAAAATTTTCTTCTCTTTCTCAGTAAATCTTTAAAAAATGTGTGCACTTTCTATGCATTTTGAGTGCAATGTCCCATGTTTTTTATGATAGGAAATTGTTTCATAAACCCCAGGTTGTTGGCTTTTTATTTTTCTTCCATTTTCTCAAAAATGAAGAGAGGTTTAGGCAGTCTTGGTATTTGCCAAGAGACAGGTTGGGTGGATTTTTCCCCTGTGTCCCTAATTGTCCACCTGGGTCCAGTTGGACCTCCATCCCTCAGTCCTTTTGACAGATGGCTGAGTAATGTACCCTACTGCCAACCATATTTCTGAAGCCTGGTGGTTATATTTTGAGTGTGGCATAAGAAAGATCTCTGCCCCACTGATGTTGCAGTGGGAATTTATTCAAGGATTATTTAACATAGTGTGTAGTCCTTCCTTTGTCAGAAGCAGCACATTAAACACTACCCACAGTCCATCCTTTCTACTCCTTCTTTCCCCTGAATCCTCCCACTTTAGATGCTTACATCTTGCATCCCAGATGGCAATAAGCAAACGCTGTTCATTCTTTCTCTTTGCACCCTCCACCATGTCACAATTCCAGCTGTCAAGTGAATATAATAAGAAAGGCAGTACTGGGGGGGATGGGAGTCAATGAAGGAGTCATGACCTCACCAGAATGTACCTCCTACATAGCAGAGTCCCATGTGTCTCAGATATCAGAGGTCAGGGAAAATCCATTATCTTTTCCCTTCCTGATCTTGCTGTTCTGCCTCAGGTGACCAAGAGTGAATTCTTCATGGAAATTTCTTCTGGAGTCTGCCCATGCTATTGCAACCACGCATCTCGGGGTGGTTTGAAGTTATTTTAACAGAAAGGAGGTGCTGTAAAAATCAGGTACCTCTAGATTTCCACCCTCAATCCCCAGAAGTCTGTTATAGCTTTGTGAGCTAAGAGAATGATAGTGGGGGCATTGTCTTTTCTGTTCCAAATGATGATGACTGTCAATTCTGAAACATTTCATTGTTTAAGAAGCACTTTATATGCATTATCTCAGCTCATTCATCCTGTTTCTGAGCACCTGTTATATGCCAAGCACTGGGGACACTGAGTGAATGACACATCCTTTTTTTTTTTCTCCTTTTTTTGCTTAAAACCCTTCAATGGCTTCACATAACACTTAGAATAAAATTTCAATTCCGTATCCTCACGACAGGAGCCAGCTCTTTTTGTCTCCCCAGCCTCATTTCCTCTTACTCTATCCATTCTTCATTTCTCTCCAGCCACAGAGGCCTCTGGCTGTTTCTCAAATATACTCCTTCCCATCTCAGAATCGGTTATTTCTTTTGCCTGAAATTCTCTTTCTTCATAGTCATATAACTTACTGCTTCTTGTCATTCAAATCTCAGCTTAAATGTCAGCTCCTAGAGAGGTTAAAACGTTTTGCTTTGAATTATCTAATGTTGGAAACAAAAGCATTCTGCCCTAACCAAATCATTGCTTTTGCTATCGCCAATCAATCAATTAATTTATCAATAATTAGTAAGTGCCCGCTATGAGTGCACTGTGTTAGTCACGGTGTACACAGTGGTGAATGGCTGAACATGGCTTCTGACTGTTTGGAGCCTACATTCTTTTGGGATTTGAGTCTTCAAACAGACCAGACCTTGGCAGAGGATGGACAAGAGAGGTGAGACGAGATGATGTCAGCCTAACAAGAAAGCTGTGATGCTCTGAAATCCCTGCCAGGAACTCTCATTTGTTTCTCCCCTCTGATTTCTAATCTGATCATTTATGAGCTCAGATTCTGAAGGAAAAAGGATTAATTTTCAAAGTGACCCAGAGGCCCTCCAAGAGCACCATTAACCTCACCTATTTAGGAACCTGGCCGGCCTCCCAGCTCCAATGGCAGAAGTGATTCACCCTACTTGAGCGAGGACACAGAGGCCTGAGCACACCAGCCCCAGTGTTTGCCCATAGAGTGTTCCCACGGAAGCTCTGTTTGACTTTTGCTTTTCCCCTCCTTGTGAGGAAACTGACTAGGGCTCGTTGTCATGGTGACGCAGGATGCCGAGAACCTTGCAAAGGAGAGGTTTCCTTTGTTCTTCCTTCCAGGTGGAGGAGGGGTGAAATGGGAAGGGCCAAGAGTGGGTTCTGGAATCTAAACCAGATTCTAGAGGCCACTAGCTCTTGTTTAAAATCCCAACCCTGCCAAGAATAAGGTATTTGATCCCAGCAGGTTACTTAATCCTTGTTAGCCTCAGTTTCCTCCAACTGAGGATCATGAGGTTTGTTTTAGAAGGTCTCTGAAAGTAAATGACATTATTTCCGCTTAGGATAATGGCTGGCACATGGCAAGGCAATCAATGTTTGCAAGCATTACTTTTACATCTACTACCATCATCATCATTGCTATCATCATCGTCATCATCATCACCAATAGACCCTGGTAGCATCTTTGTAGAGGAAAGGGTCATGCAAAGAACAAAGAGAACCAAGTTCAAATCCTGATTCCACCATTTATGGGCAAGTCTATTCATCAATCTGTCTCAGTTTCTTTATCTATAAAATGGGGACAATAAAATCTATTTTCAGGGTTATTTTAAAGTTTCTGTGAACCTATTTAAGTGAAAGTATCTGGCACATAAGTACTTAATACAAATTAGTTGAACCTGAATTTGAACATAGATCCTGCAGTAATATAACCTTTGGGTTTAGGATGTCTTTCACTGTAAAACTTGAAAGGGGCTTAATAATTAAAGAAAAAACAAAAACAATGTTCCTCTTCTCCAGATACTGAAAACCAGAGAATATCTTACAACCTGTGTGAAGTACCAGTTAACCCCTATGTTGACTTCTCCAACAGTCTGATATTACCATCACCACAATGTAGTGTTGGGCAGACAATTGGCTAATCAACAGACATTTGTGGAGCACCTTCTGTGTGTTGTGTTGTGCTTGGCACTTTGCAGAAGGAGGGAAGACACAGAAAGAGCTTGAGTTAATCAACACTTATACTGCACCAGGAAGAAATTGGAAGATCCTATAGTTCCCAGAGGAAAGCTTCAGACTCAGTTTTCCCCAAGTACCCCCTGGTTCTGGCCTTTATATGTCTTTCTAGCCTCATTTCCTACCATTCTTCACAAACACCCACAGCCCCCATAGGTGTGATTGTGCTGTGCTCTTTCATGTCCCAGTGACTTTGCTCCTGCTATGGCTTCTGCCTGGATCACCCTGTCAGAAACCTTCTCTGCCTCTTCATCTTCGCAAACTCAGCAAAGCTCAACATCCCCCAAGGGTATCCTCTTTGACCTTCCATCCTGTGTGCCTACCATATTTCTGTCTATTTTCTATTCAGTTGAATCATATGAAATTGCCATTTGTAGGTTAAAAGTGGTTGAATATAGTTATTTTCATCTGGTTTGATCAAATACCTAGCATTCTATGTACAACTCTGTGCTCTGATTCCAACCCCAGCTCTACCACTTCCCTGCACTGTGATCTTGGGAAAGTTCCTCAGCCACTCTGTGCCTCATTTTCCCCATTTGTGAAGTGGAGACAATATAACCTATCTCGTAGCATTCATGGGGGGATTAAATGGGACTATAGATATAAAATTTAACAGCATCTCAGGTGTGTTAGTCAATGACAAATGATGATAAGTAAGAGTTAACTGTTATGTTATATTCATTGCTTTATTTTACTGGGCTCCTCTTTTAGACTATAAGGTCATTGAGGGTGCGTACTGAATATTATTTGACCTTGTTCTTCTATCGCCAATAAAAGCATCAGTGATAAGTGACTAATAGATGTTTATTGAATAAATAAAGACCTAGGTTTGAGTTCCAGTTCAGGTATGTACTAGCTGTGTGATCTTGGGCAAGCCACTCAACTTCTCTGAATCTCTTTGTTTTTCATCTTTAAAATGAGAATGGTAATTTTAAAATGTCTTTTCCAACTTATAACATTTCTGTATCTACCAAAAGGCGTTCATTAATTCTACAGATATTTTTTAGTGCCTACTATGCATGTGTCTGGAAGTAGGCAGACTGCCAAAACATTTTGGAGGTGAAGATCCCTTGTCAGCTGTAAAACTCTAATCATGTGTAAGGGGTTACTTATGGAATGAATCAGCCATTGGACATGAGAAAAAAGATGTCTTACTATGAAAGCTTCCCAGACAATAGAAAAAAATGAAGCATTTATACTGATTCTGAGACTTGAGGTCTGACAGTAGGTCAATAACAATCCATAATTAGATTTTTTTTAAATTGCCCTCAAATTTTACACATTTCACACTTTTTGACATAAAGTTAGAAGTAATTTCTTTTTCTACAATTTGAGGAAGTTCGATGTCCTTGGGCCATGTGTATTTAATGCAGAGGGAAGAAAGGTAGGGTGATAAAGCCATTAGGAGTTTAGGTGGGAAGAGAGGGGAGAAATGGCTGCTGGGGTCAAGTTTGCTGGCTAACAAGCCTCCCTGGTGGCCCATCATCTTTCTAAAACATCAGATGGAATGGTTGGAATGGACACTATGGTTTGTTACTTTGGATATGAGTCAAGATCAAGCACTGACCTTGTCAGAAGATCTCTTTGACATCATTAAGAGCAGTTGCTTGAAAAGGGATTCTCCTCCCTTGTGCCAGACTATCCCCACCATCCCACACTCCAAAGAGTATCTCCATTGTCCCAATCCAGCCCAAATGCATATGCAAGCAATGGGGAAGGAGATAGGAGCCATTCATTCAGAAAAGGGATCAGGAAGATGGGCAAGCAATCCTTTAGCCTGGCGAAGATCCAGGAAGCAAACATCTCCAGGAGAAAGGGAGTGTGAAGAGAATTGAGTCCCCACTGAGTGCCTACTATGTGCCTGGCGCAGGAGTAGATGATTTACACACATCCTGCTAAAAAAGGGTTGTTCCAGAAAATCATTCTTCTCATTTTACAAATGGGCAAATTCAAAGCAGAAATGATGTGGAGTAAAAAATGAGTTGGGAATACGTCTAAAATTATTTCAAAATAAATATTTTTAAAAACCAATTTGATAGATACTAATCTTCTCTCTGGATGTTGACTCTTGGTTGCAAGCGATAGAAATCCAATGAGTCTCAGAAAAGCTGAATACTGGGGTGACTCATGGAAGCCAAGAGGGCGATGTGGTTGGGCCTCAGGTCAATGGGAACCTGGGACTTGAATACTGTCAAGATGATCTCTTCTCTCAATCTACTTCCTCTCTGAGTGGTTATTCCATTTTCTTTCTCTCTCTCCCTAGACTGGCTTTCTCCACTTCCTACCAACACCTCTCAAGCTTTACCTTTTTACAGTCTGAAGACAGATAGGGGTTCTGTCTCAGTTCTAGATCCTCAATTCTCAGGGAAGGGATCTGATTGGATTAGATGCCCATCCATGGGCAGTCTGGCATCAGCTCCATCCAGCAGTGGGGTAACATATTTATAGCATGGAAAATTCTAGGATAACCCTCTAGATGGAGCGCAGAGAGGTGGTGAAAGATGTCAAGGTGGATACTCAGCACAAAGGTGAAGAGGTTATATGCTATAAAAATGTGGAGTTAAGCGTTGTACTGCAGTATAACTTGACTGATATGCCTGCCATTCAGGAGCTTACCATACCACCAAAGAGGGAGCATTTCCCAGTTAACAATTGCTAGTCTCTGAGGCCTGGCTGTAAGTGTGCTGGGCGTCTGATTTGACTGTGGACTGGAGCAATATGAGAGGGAGAAGGAGGGAGGTCAACAGTTATGCATGTATAATCTATGTCTTGTTCTGGTGCTTTATATACATACATCGCATTCAGTTCTTACCCCCATTTAGGTGACATGGAAACTGAGGCTCAGAGAGCTGAGGGGACTTGCTCAAAGTCACAATTGTAATAAGTGGTAAAAACAAATTCTAAAAGCTGTGCAATTTCCCAAACCTTTATCACGCTGAAATCAAGCTCATCTGTGACTGGTTTTCCCTCCTCGCTGGCATCTTTTCAGACTTAGAAAAAGTTCTCAGAATAAAGTTAGGCAGCAAATATCTGGTTTCTTTCCAATTTCTGTAAAGCCTTTGGTTCCACTCTGGCCTCAGTGGTGCTTGACAACATCTCTGAGTCAGTCAAACCATCCCTTAAAAAATAAAAAATGCAACCAGCCCAGCCCTAAATGATTCATAGGACCCAACATGCATATTTATAAGCTACATCCAAGAGTGAAATCCACTCGAGGCTCTCTTGTTCACACCCACACTCATCTGCATGCCTGTTTCAGGCAATTGGAAGAACCAAAGGCCCTGCCACTTATTCACCCACACGTGTCTGTGATGGGGTTTGAACTCTCAGTGAACCACCAACAACGCACGGAGCCAAACTCTAAGTGGCCATCTGTGGAAGCAGAGTTTGAAATGAGAATTCTGGTCTTGGGCCCCACTAAGCATTCTTCTGGTGAGTATTTCTGCGAGTTACGTCTCAAGCTTGAGACACCACCATTCTCTTCCCTTCGAGATAGAGGAGTGAGGGCGTTGGCTTTAGAGTTGCACAGATCTAGGTTCGAGGATCTGCCCCTGCCGACTCTGACCTTGGACATTCTCTTAATCTCTTTGAGACTTAATGTCCTCTGTTTAAAATGGAGCTATTAATAATCTGCCCCACAGAACTGTTGTTGTGAGAAAAGTGTAGACAGGGGTTAAGGGAACCCACAAGGCATAGCAAATGCCCCTGAGGTGGTAACAGAAGGTAACTGATACCATCCCAAAGCCTGAAAGTGTAAGAGGAAGGGGTGGTTACTGGCACCCAGGGAAGGCAGTCATATGGAGAGGGCTGCAAGATGGGAAGTGTGATCTTCAGCAGAGTGATGCAGCCAGCTCACCCAGGGTGACCTGGCAGGGAGGGAGCCAGGGGCCTAAATACCTTGACTCTACTCATTCCCCCTGAGTTCTGCTGGTGCCTCCCATTGGTTGACTTCATCTAGAAGCTGGAGGTTGAGAGAACCCATGCAGTCTATACAAGTTAGCACCCCAGCACCCAGAGCAGGATGGAGAGGCGTGGAGGGAGAGTGAACTTGGAGGGGCCAATGGAAGACATCCCAACTCAAGTACCAAAAGGAGAGGGGGTTGCACCTAGAGTGCTTCATCACAGTGCTTGGCATGTGATATGTGTTTAATAAATAGTGTCCCTGATTATTTAATCACACCATGTAGAGTTGGAGATCTACCATTTTATGATTTTTTTTGCTTCAGTTTTGACGTTCAATTTTATAGAAATTTGGGTAAGATAGTTTCCATTCTCAGTGTTATTTGCCTTGTAGATTTGCAGATCCTCATCATCCCAGTGACAATCTCTGGCACTTGCTACCTTTCTTCGTAGGGAAAGCATTCATTGATGCATTGGTTTATTCAATAATGATTTACTCAGCACCTTCCGTGTGCCAGGCACAGTACAGGGCCCTGAGCCCACGGTGGAGGACACACATCTGGTCTCAGTGTTTACTGGCTGGTGGAGGGCAGAGACACATAAGCCATCAGTTACAAAACAGTTTGTGAGATGTGAGATAGGGGAAGGACAGGTAGCTGGTGGAAGCATGGAGGAGGCACCTCCACAGCACAACTGGAGCTCCAGCCTGACACTGTCACTGCTAAACCTTTGAAAGATGAACACTTGGGGATTAGCAAAGAGGAGAAGCTTTTCAGAAAGGAAGATCAGTCTTTAAATGCAAAGGTTTGAGCATTAGCAAAGTCAGTTGTCAGCCCCAATTTTGGTGTCTTTCCAACTCTTTGGTGTCTTTCCAACTTTGTGGTGGGGCGTGTGTTTAAATGAATAAGATTAGGGTCATTTCTAATTGCTTATAGAAAAAAGGCTCTTGTTTATGTGCTGAGCACATTCTTTTCCACCTAATTAGCTTGACAAAGCTGAACAAAGAGTAGTTTCTGACCCTCCCTAGGCAATTAAACATAAGTGTTTTGTCCTGTCTACAACCCTTCCACCGCCTTCTGAGTTTCTACTGCCAAGGATTGGTGTGCAAGGGATGGATGCACATATAACTCCTTCTCTAGCAAAGAAGTCTTGGAGGCATCAGGAGTTCTAGTCGTGATGGCTGCTTTGCACCATTCTCAGCCTCTTATCTCTGCCTGTCTACAAAAGAAAGCAACTGGGATGAGAGTCTGACATGGTTTGCTCCAGAAGATGCTCAGCATAGTGTGGTGAAAAGATCACAGCTGAAAAGTGGCAAGACCCTAGAATGCCCCCTCCTGGGAATGCCTGGGAGTAGCAGAGGATAAATGAAAGTGGCCAATTGTCCTGAGATAGATTCTGAGTGAGGGCATGGTGCAGAGAGCAGGGGGATGCTAACAGAGTGGGGAGTGTCTTGGGCATCATTCTTTCCCTGTTCCTCAAGCCCTGAGTAAGAGCAACCAAATGTTTCTCATGTTCAAGAGAGGCTGAGAGGGACTGAGGCCTAGAGTGACCATGGCTCTGACCACCTGGGCTAGAGTGCTTCTCAGGGGATGCTAGCACAGACTGATAATGACAGAAAAAATAGACATCCCTTCACACAATGTCACTCTAGAAGCCCCAGAACTTAGCCACAACTCTTCAAGAAAGGAGAGAAGAAAAACTCTGAAATAGTCCAAGATTTAATTTCCTCTGCTTAGTGGAACTGAGACTCAAAACAAAAATTAAAGCATATTATAGAAAAAGAAAGAAAGTTTCCTTTCTTGCCATCCTTCCTTCTCTGCCACACACACACCAAGCAAAGCACAGCTCCAGGAGTCAGATGAGCCGGACATAGGGCTCTAAGTCCTCATGGCCAGTTAACAGCTGTGAGAACCCATTTTGTAGATGAGGAAACTGACAGGCAGAGAAGTTAAGTAATATGTGACCAGTAAGTGAGGGAGGCAGGATGCTAATTCAGGTCAATCTGGTCCTTAAACCATCTTGTTTTAATAGACATGACTTTGTCCTCCGGGAAGAAGATATTTGCATTTATGAAATGGAAGGTTCTAAGTGACTTATGATGCAGGTGATTTCCGATTACCTGGTGGGATATAGATTATTATTAGCAAGTGTTTCAATGGCGACTCCTAGAGTCAGTTCATTGGCTCTTACAAGAGGAAAATTGCAGCAACAAATTTTGAGCCCTTTATATCAGCCCCAGCAAAACCAAGGGGGCATGTGATTGGATAAATAATGCCCCCCCCAAAACATTCACATCCTAATAACCAGAACTTGTGAACATGTTACCTTATGTGGCAAAAGGGACTTTGTAGATGTGGTTGAATTAAGGATCTTGAGATGGGGAGATTATCCTGGATTATCCAAGTGGACACAAGGTAAACACAAGGGTCCTTAAAAAAGAGACGCAGGAGAGTCAGAGTCCAATTCCAAGATGGAGATGTGACAAAGGAAACAGAAGCAGGAGTGACGCGCAGCCATGAGCCAAAGAATTTGAGCAGCTGCTAGAAGCTGGAAAAAGCAAGGAACTGAATTCTTCCAGAAGGAGGCCCTGCTGACATCTTGATTTTAGCCCTGTGAAACTAACTTAGGACTTCTAAACCTCTAGAGCTGTAAAATAATAAATTCATGTTGTTTTAAGCCACTACGTTTATGGTAATTTGTCACAGTGGCAATAGGAAACTAACACAGGGCATTACCTATGGAAACATCAGATGCCCTGTTGGTGCATCAGAATCACCCAGGCAGCCTGTTAAATGCAAAGCCCCAAGCACCACCCCAGATATTAGGATTCGTTAGATCTGAGTCCAGTGATTCTGCATTTTTAACACCCTCCCCTCCCCGGATCCCTAGGTGGTTCTGATTCAAGAGGACTGAGAAATACTCAAGTACAGAGACAAAGACTAAGAGGATCTGGAAGGTTGTTTTGCAGAAAACAGGTGATGATTTTTGGAATATGTCTGGCAGAATCACTAAACCATAAGTAAGTTATCTATAAAATGCTAGACATCCCTTTGAGGGATGGTCTAGTTCAATGCCTGCATTTTACAGACCTAGGAATGGATTCAACAGGAGGTCCAGGGTTTCTGGGGAGTAAAATATGGAGCCTGAGTCTGGACCAGAATCCAGTGCTGTGGGATAATTCCTTTTGGCCAAAGCAAGAGGACAACAGTGGTTCTTTCTAGGGTGATTTCTTGTTTTGGGAAAACAACATTGATTTGAAAGTGTATGTTTTTTCTTAGGTCTACAGACAGCTCAAAGCCAGATTGAAACCCCATATGCTCATATGTAATTTTATGGACTGTTTATTTACATATTATCTTTTCCTTTTTTCTTACCTTCTTATTTTTTATCTATCATCTAATCTATCTATCTATCTATCTATTTCCCTAGCTTTTAAAAAAGTTTTCTATTAGTTGCATTTTATGAATTCTTATAGGGCACCTTGGGTTCCCAGTGAAATGAAAAGAAGGGTGTATTTTTTAAATTCTTTGAGCAATTTCTCCAAAAATGGGATAAAAGACATTAAAATCAACCGTGAACATAAAATAACTGTAGGGGATCCTCCCTGAAACGCTCTGCAGTAGGATCAGAAGCTGACAAATTCTCAAACAAGTTATAGCTCAAACCCTGGTAGACCAGAACCCCAAACTCAGAGTCCTCAGAGATTCCTGCAAGAGTTCACATTTCTGTAGAAAATAATAACAATAAAAGAACTTGAGAATACGTGTGTGTGCACGCATGCGTGTGTGGTACATGTGTGCTTGTGTGTGCATGTGTTGGAGAGCTAAAAGGATAATGAGAGCCCTCAGGGGAAGAATTAAATCTATTTGTCCGTACAAGGTAAAAACTTTCAAGGGCCTAACCTAGGCGTGTTCCCTAAACTAACTCCATGAAGAAGCCCCCAAACTCTTGGCATTGAGAAGTGAACTTTGGTGACAGTCCCTAGAACAGAACTACAAGGAACAGAGAAATGCCCCTAAGTGACTCAGGACCCCTTTTATGTGTTTTAAAATATACACAGACAGTAGATTCTGTCAAGATCCTGACATGTTCCCCCTGGCAGGTTCCCGTTTTAGTTAAAGAAAGGGCCGATGGAAGAGGGACAGAAAGAATTTCAGATGAAAATGCTGAGACGTCCCCCAAATGAAAGAGGATCCATGATCAGAATACAGCAGGTCCCCAGATAACAAGATGGGGAGAAAACCAAGGAAGTCTAGTCTTTTAAATGCAGATTCCAGTTTGCATTGCGAGGTTCTTTCCCCTCCTTTTTTTGTTTTTGATTTTTTTTTTTTTGGAAGAAGGGAAGGAGGAAGGGAGAAAGAAAGGGAGGAGGGAGTGTGGGGGAAAGAGGCTTTGTAATGAATTTCATGTGAGGACAGGCTGGGACCCCTTCTCCAACCTCATCTCCTTCCATCCTTTCTTTCACCTTATGGTCCAAGTACATCATAGTCCCTTGAACTTGCATATTATTTCACACATCTATGATTTTATTTGGATTGCTCTGTCTGCCTTAGAATTCTTTTTCTCTCCTTTTTGTATGGGAAAATCCTTCTCCTTCTCTTTAATCACTTCCTCTAAGAGAGCCTTTCTAATTGCTTTTCCCAGTCTGTGGAAGGTGCCGTCCCCTGTGGTACAATGGTGTCCTGTGCTTATCTCTATCATGACAGTAATTATACCGGGATTGAAATAACCATTTCTGATTCTGTTTTTCCAACTGGACTGTGGGCTTCTTGAGGACAGGAGGATGTCTTACTCATTTTTGATTCTGTAGTGACCAGCCCAGCACCTGACACATGGTAGGTATTCAATAAATGTTTGCCAAGACTCCTGCAATAATCACCAGTAGAGAATGTGAGGAGAAAGGTTAAAAGAAAAAATCCAGAGGTGGTTGTGGCTGAGTGATAAGAACCCAAGCAAAGAACAAGGTGGCTAAGTGGGATGGCAGGGAGGGTCTCTACAGTCCTGACTCCTGGGTTTCTCCTTTCAAACCCTGGGAAATTCAATCAACCATAACATGAGGTATAGCATGAGCTTTGGGTTATAAAGACTGAGTTTGAATTTCAGATTCTTTCAAGTGCTTTAATGATGAAATAAAATATTCTCTGTGTGTCTGGAAAAGTGTGTGTAATTATTTATACACTCTTCTGTCCTCTACAACTGTGAAGTCTGTGAGGAACCATGATTGTCTTAACTACTCATATTTCTGCTGTACTTCACATGTATTTGTTGAATGAATAAATAAATACATTATAAATGAATGTTATGGGCTAGCTGTGTGACGTTTGGAAAGTCTCATAATCTCTCTCATATATAATCTCTCTGTATATATATATATGTGTATATATATATATATAAATGGGGATGATAATTCCTTAGCCAAAATCCTAAGAGCAATTTTTGATCCTCCTCTCTCATAGCTCAGAGCCAATCCATGAGTGAGCTTTGAAAACTCCACCTCCAAAACATATTCCAATTTCATCTCCACCCTGCCATCTTTACTCTCACCATACCCAAGCTGAGTCCTTTCATCCTGTGGACCATGGCAAAGCTTCCTAATTTATTTCCTTACTTCCATTCTTGCCCCTCATAATCTATTTACTGAAGAGCAGTCAGATTGATTTTGTGAAATACAAATCAAATCATAGCACTACCTTGCTTAAAATCCTCCAGTGATCTACCATTGCACTTGGGATGGAATAAAAACTCCCGACCTTGGTTTACTGAGTCCGTCACGACTGTCATGACTGTGCTCCTACCAACACTTACAGCCTTATCTCCTCTTACTCTTCGCTCTCTAGTCACACTGGCTTTTTTTGTGTGTGTTATTTTTTGAACCCACCATGCTTGTTCTTAACTTAAGACCTTTGCAGCAGCTGTAACCTCTGCCTGGAATATCCTGATTTTCCTATGGTTGTCTTACTCTTGTCATTCAGATTTCACCTTAAATGGCACCTCAGAGACACCTTCCACCTGACCTAAAGTAACACATGTTCTATCTTTATCACATGTTTTAGTGATCTTCACAGATCTGTTCATAGCCTTGCATTTTAATTTAATTAATTTATTTGATGTTGTCTGTCTCCCTCGCCAGGATGTAACTCCGTGGATGGAAAGTACCTTGTATTAATTCATGGCAATGTCCACAGTACCCAGAACAGTTCTAATAATCCAGAAATATTTGTTAAAAATACATAAATCCCTATATTTTAGTATAGTTTGGAAGATTAAATGAGATCATTGATGTAAAGCACTTAGCCCAGTGTCTGACACATAAATAACACAATAAATGTAGTTATTATAATCATTTATTACCTTGCTTTAAAGGAAAAATTCCCACCTGTAAGTTTCTATTTCCACATCAATTCTATCAAATCCACTAAGAATTGGCGTGGGGGGGGTCCTCCAAGCAGAATTGACTTGTTTCTGTTTTCTCTGTTGGGATAGTGGTACAGACCCAAACTGTTCTCTATGGAGGAAAGAAACAGAGGGGCATAAGTCAAGATTATGCTCAGCTGCAAGGAACAGAAACCAAGAAAAACTGATTTAAGCATGTCAGGGACATTTTTTCCTCAAGATCTGAAAAGAGTAACTCTTGAATGTTTGGCTGAATACTGATTAGCACAGGCAGGTGATGAGACTACTTGATGTAAGGGAAAGAACCACCCAAAAAGATTGGAGGCAGTGGAGCTTAGTGCTCACACAGGGCTGGGAATTGTGCCTGTTCCACCAGCCAAATTAGAAAACCTCTGATTTATGAGGCATTGGGGTGAGTACACAGAAGGATCTTACCTCACAATGGGGAATAATTAGACCAAGACTGAGCACTGCTCTCGTCCTGCCTAACAAATATTAAAAGCAAGATCTGAAAGGATAAATGTTTTCCAAGGAATTTAACTGTGTCCCATAACACAGCTCAAGAATATTTATAGGAATACAGAGATATTCATCATCCAACAAGGCATAATTCACAATGTTTCGCATCTAATCAAAAATTAACAGGCAGAAAAATATGACCCATAATGAGAACAATTAATTAATCAAAATTGACCCAGAACTGGCACAGATATTAGAATTAGCATACAAGAACATTAAAGTAGTTGTAATAACTGTATTCAAAATATTCAAAATTTAAGTATCTTCCATTATGGAAGATATAAAAAAGACTCATATTGACATTTTTCAGATGATAAGTACAATATGTGAGATTAAAAAACACTAGATGAGATTAACAGGAGATTAGATGTGGCAGAAGAAAGAATCAGTGAACTTGCAGACACAGCAATAAAAACTATCCAAAATTAAATAAAGAGATAAAATAAAATTTTAAAATATTAACAGAGCATCAGTGAGTTGTGGGATGAATTCAAACAGTCAAATATAAGTGTAATTGGATTCCCCAAAGGACAGGAGCAGAAAAATGCTTGAATAAGGGTTACAAGATTTCAGAGCTAGTTTAAACAGGAAAATGTACTGAAAGCAAATTGGAATAAGCAATGGTAGGAGACATTGCTTCAATCATTCATATATACAGGCCAGCAAGTATATGTTTTATAGATCAATGAGCCCATTTAAAGAGTCAAAGCAGGACACAGAAGCACGGCACTCAGATCCCTTTTATTTTTTAGGAAGAATTGTATCCATGTCTGCTCCCATCAAATTAAACACCTCCCTGTTGAGCATCTCATTCTTCAGAAATAGGACATTTCCATTCAGTGCTTGGGCCACTCACCTGACCCTCTCCTCACTTGTCTTTATGATTCTCTGCTAGTTACACTAAGAAGCACAGACAGTAGTTCAGTCCTTCCTTATCCTCTCCTCATTTTTGGATATAACACCAGCTGAACCATATCAGATATCCTGTGTAAGGAATATCCTAGAAATTACAATGACCTTTGGCTCCTCTGTGGCTGTATTCTCTAAGGCTGTTGTGTTATTCGGGCTTTACTATGATAAAAACAAAGCCCTAAATTCCAATGGATTGACACATAAAAGCTGATTTATTGTTCACTCAAAATCCACTGCAGGTCAGTCAGCTCACTGGGGTAGTCCCTACCAAGGTCACTCAGGGATCCAGTCTGCTTCCTTCCTGTGGCCATCACTAGGTGCATTCAGGGTTGCCACTGCAGAGGAAGAGAAAGATGGAGCACTGGACAGAAACTATTACTACCTCAGCTTGGAGGTGACATACCCCACTCTACTCTTGGTCTATTGACCAGGATTAGTTACTTCAAGGGAGCTGGAGAACCAGATTTAAGTGAGCACTAATAATTTCAAACAGAGAAGAGTTTCCTAAATTATATACATAGAATACAAGTGTTTTGGAGGTTAGTAACTTAAAATTCTACATTTTTTAAAGATTGTATGGTATAGCAGGTGCTTGTGATGACCATGCCACATCCCTTTAGCCCTCTGATTTCAGTACTGCTGTGGTAGACAGCTCCCTGCCCCATATTAAGAACCATGAAGTCTCTCCATTCTGCTTTTCCCAAAGCCGGAAGAGGCTTAGCAACTGATCAACTCAGAAGTACATGAAGGTTAGAGTCCCTTTGGGTAACTTCCAAATAATGAAGGACATGAGTCAGTGGATAAATGCCTAAGCTTTTCTATCTTCCAGCAGGACAATTCTGTGATGCATTCTACATGAATCTTTAGGGGATCCTCAGCAAGACTAAACCCCAGTTGTCTATGGCAGTAATGACTTCATTGATACACTCTTGACTGGTTTTCTTCTCTGTTCTGCCTCTCTTTTCCCACTCCCTCACTTCTGTTTTCTGAAATCTCTCAATAATCTAACTATACTCCAGTCCTTATCTTTGGGTCATCTTCTGGGGAAAGAAAACTAAAGTATATGGTAAAATAAATTTGGAAAATATTGGGTTAACTGTAGTCAAACATGTTTTCTTTGTTACTGGAGTTTCAGAGCTTTAACCTGCTAATGTTCATTATGACTCTTCAAGAGGGGAATATAGAAATTTGAGCTTCCTAAACCTGGATTGTAAACTTTTATCCCCAAGGCAACTTGCACAATTAGCACTCCATGAAACACATGTTAAGGATGCTTGATCTAAAGTATTTTCAACTTTCCTTATTTTTGAATAAAAAAAATACTAAAGATTTTAAAAGGTGTAGAAGAACAGATAGGGGGAGGAAAAGGATTTTTAATTATGTCAAAATATGAACACCTCATTTTGTACCACCAATAAGAAAAAAATTAACTACGATGCTGTTACCCAGCCTGAAGAAGGAGATGTCCAGTGGCAGATCCAAAGAAGAGGCTTTAAGTGGCCAAATATTCCCTGAAAAACTTCCTGCAACTTCCATTGGAGGTTGGAACCATGTGCTGTTTGGTTGACAATAGCGAACTCTTCTCTCCCCCCGCCTTAATTACTGTGCTGGATGGTGAAATTAAACTCAGCAGGTAGGCAGCTCCTATACAGATTTCTGGAGCTATCTCATGCTCTGGTTAATTGTGTCAGCCTGTGGAGGCTGATTAGCATAATTAATCTTACCCTGTGATTACCCTGAGGAGGAAGAAGTTCTGAATGCACAGGTGGGATGTGGTGAATGAGCCTCTGTGCTTTTCTCCAAGTGACAAAGAAGCATGGGCTGGAGAAGGTGTGAGAACCAGAGGTAGAGTCATTTGTGTGAGCCTGGAACTGGGATAGGAGAGAGGGAGAGGGGAGGGAGTTTGCACAGGCCGAGGCCCACGAGCCAGGATGTGCTCACATATCTTTATATAGTTGCAGAGTTCCAGGTCTCCTCTCTCTGGAGCTCCCTGGGGATCAGGTCTTTGTCTTCTACATTTCCTAGAGTTCTCTCATCACTTGGTGCGGGGATGGACCCCCTATAAGTTTTGGGTTGAGCAAGATATTTAGGATAAGATGGGAATAGCAAATAAAAGAGAATAGGATGGAATTAGAGGGAGAAATAAAAGTACTGTATTGGAAAAGATTGAGGAAGATAGATGACTAGGTAGATGGATGGGTAAGCAGATGGAAAGATGGACTGATGTGTGGCACTGACCATGTGCCAGGCTCTGTGCTATCAAGCATCTCCAAATCTGCTTTATATATAGGATCTCGTTTAATCAACACAACAACTCACTACACCCATTGGTTCTCAACTTAACGATGCATGAGAATCAACAATGATGCTTGTTAAAATGCATATTGATGAGTTGCACCTAAAGAGATTTTAGTTCTATAATCTTCACATAGGAGATAGGAATCTGCATTAATAATTAGCCCAGATGGTTCCTGTGCAGTTAGTTCTAGGACCTCACTTTGAGAAATGCTCTTTACTGAATGAATGAATGTGCCCTTTGAGGCAGTTATTCTAGTAATCATTTTAGAAAGGTAGAGACTGAGGAGCAGAGCAAGTGGGTAGCTTGTTCAAGCTCTCACAGGTAGGAATTGAGGGTAGATATGTCCCGTATTTGCCCTCCCTACTGTAGGAGACATTTAGGGGAAGTTTAAAAGAGATCCTCCATGCTCTCCAGCCCATTTTCTCAGTGTGCACAAGGAGGCAGAGGCTCAAGGAGGATGTACTCAATATGAATAATTTCTTCCTTCATTCATTCAACCAATATTTTAAGCACATACTCTGGGCTGGACATTGAGATTGTGATAATAAACAACAACAACAAAAAAGACAATTCCAGCCTTTTTGGAGTTTACAGTCTAAACCTACGGACATTAATGAGAATACTCTCACAAACACAACCTTCTAAACTGCTCCAAATATTTTTTACAAATATAGAGTTTATAATGTTAAGAGAGGATACAGCAGGGGAGCCTGATCCGGCCTTGAGAGTCAGGGAAGGATTCCTATTTGAATTGGTGTCTTCAGTAGGAGTTAACCACATGAACAGGGTAGGAGGGAGAGCACTCCAGGCAGTGGAAGGAGCAGGTGCAAGCCTTGGTGGGTAGAGGGAGCAGAGGGCTTGAAAAACTGAGAGGATGCGAATTAGGCTGGAGTATCCTTACAGCTGCATTTCTTGGGAACCAGAGTATGGTCTGGGCAATCGGACAAGGCACATCTCCAGCTAAGAAGGGTGGAGGCCCAAACATGGTTTGGGGGTGGGGAAAGGCAAAACTATCTGAAGGCAGGTCTATATGTTGGAGAAATTAAACGAGAGAAGGAGAATCTGAGAAGTCACAAGGTGGTCTGGAACATAAGAAGGGTCCAGGAGAAGGAGCTTGGGACTAAGCTTGTGAATAAAGTGAGGGTGTTAGATATCTGCTTTATCCAGGGTCTTAAAGGAGCCCTGTGGGATTAAAGGCTTTTGAGGGGCACATTATAAAGGAGGATGAAAAGACAAATTCCCACCAGTCCCATTGTCCATTATAATGCAACCATCTGCTTCTCTCCTCCACCCCAGAGCCTGAAGGCCATTTTGGCTAGTTAGTCAACACATGAATAGTGAGCACCCACAATGTGTCAGACAATATGCTGGGCACTGGTTATATGGCAGTGAACAGAATAACTAGCTCAGTTCCTGCCCCCATGAAGTTTACAGAGAAATGGGAGAGACTCTCATTAAGTAAATAATTACAAATGTGATCAGTGTGATGAATAAATAGAAAAAGATAATGAGAATTTCACCAGGAACCTTACCCAGTCTGAGAAGTCAGTTGTTGGGGGAAAAGGGAGTACTTTGAGGACATGACATTTAAACTGGGACCTAAACAATGAGGGATGATTAGGTGGGTGAAAAGTGGCTGGTGGGGTGGAGTAGGATGAGTGCATGTGGGGAATGCATAAACACATAGACCCTGTGATGGTAGGTACAATATAAACAACTGACAGAGGGTGTGTATGGCTGCAGAGAAAAGGTCTATTGAGAGAATAAACTAAACAGGTCACAAAGGCTTGGACCATGTGGGGGCTTGCAGCCATGGCCCATGAGTGACTTTCTTCCAAGAGAAATGGGTGAATATGGAGAGATTCAAACCAGAAAGTGGCAAGAGCTGGTATTTTTTATTCTCTAGCAGGCTACATCTCAGCAGAGCACAGAAAAGGCATTCTTGTTCCAACCAGAGTCTATGCCTTTCCTCAAGGGAATGGAAAGTATCCTACAGCTATAAGAAGGAAAAAAAAATGCACAAGTGTCCTGACTCTAATGTGGCTGTGTGATTCTGAGCAACTCACATCCTGCTTCTGGACCTCATCTCCTCCAGCCACCAAGCCACTGGGCCCAGCATCCATAAGTATTTGTTGAATCACTGGAGATAAATATGCTTGCTTTCCAGCCATGAGCTTTCTCTAGAATGGAGCTATTTTTTCCCCTTTAAAAGGCCTCTTGAAATACTAGAACATCATTTAAAAATGAGATCTTGCTGTAGATTGATATGTTCCAATATTCAATGAGAAGAGGAATAAAATCACATCCTTTTAAAACCTGACAGAGGAACAGTAGAATAAAACCCTCTCAGTCTAATGGCGGGACTGAGATGGGTTTTGCTGTGATATTAGTTGCTATTAAGTTTCTCAGTTCTTTTGAAGAGAAATAAAACACTCTCAAGATTAGCGATGTGTGTAAGCGGAGAATTTCTGGAGCATTCACACATGCAATGTGTGTTGTAAGTCTTCCTTCCTGAATTGTTTTTGCTTTTCAGTTGAGGGATTCTTCTAGTGGAGACAAATAAACCTGGTATTAGGTGAACAGGGAAGAAAGCAGGAAACACAGCTGGCGACCCGTGATTCCATGCGGCAGTAGAAAGAGTGAAATGAGACAAGCCTGACATTGTGCTGTCCCCTTGGCTCCGTCCAGCAGGGCAACCACTGGAATCTATCAATCAGTAGAGAAATATTCTCTGAATAAAGGGGTGGGAAACATTTTCAGTCAAGGGTCAAATAGCAAATCATTTAGGCTTTTGGGGCCATGCAATTTCTGTGGTTGTAGAGAGAAAGCAGCCATAGGAAATACGCACATGAATGGATTTGCCTGTGTTTCAATAAAACTACTTATAAAAACAGGTGTTGGGCCATGTTTGATCCATGAGCTGTAATTTGCTGATTTCTACTCTAAATCACCTCAGTGGCTTCTTCTTCTTTCCCAAGAGGCAGAGGGAAAGCAGAAAGGGCACTGGGGTCAGACAGACGTGAGTTTGAACCTGGCTCTATCTTTACAGGCTTCTGACCTTGTGATAAATGACTCCACCTTCCCGAGGCTCTGTGGTGGACATTTGTTGTATTTGCTGCCTAGCATCCCCTCCTCCTTCTCGAGATAACGAGATAACAGATTTTCATGAGCAGGGGATCTACCTCTCCACCACTCTCAACCCAAGTGGTTCTGGTGAAAAAGACTCCACTCCTGGATCCAGAGATGAATCATGTAACCCAGCCCATACCAACGAGTTCACCCCATCTTCCTGGCTTCAGTGATTGGTTCAAGATGGTCAAATGACCAAGTCAGGCCAATCAGAGTCAAGGGGATCTATTCTAAGACCTTTGTTTGAGTTTGGAGGGCAGCATGTAGAAATGACCAAACCAAACTTGGGAGCAACAACTGAGGATCTGCGAATGAAGCCAACAAGTGGACAGCAGAGACGACAGACAGGGACTGAGTCTTGAGGTCACCATTTGGCTCCAATTAGACTCGAAGCCAAATCTATGGGTGGATTTTTTGAGTTTCTAAAGCTAATAAATTAATTTCTTTTGCTTAAGCTAGTTTGAATTGGATTTTTAGTCACTCATCTCCAAAAATATCCTAATCCATAAGATCCTAATCCACTCAATTTCCTCATCTGTAAGATGGGAAGAATGATGCATACACCATACAGTGTGTTCTGATAAGAAAATACATGAGAAGCTGTACATAAAGCGCCCACCACAGAGCCCTAAAGGTAATTTGGTGCCTACAGTGACTGCTGTTGTTTCCCATGAGATCTCTTTCTTAGGACCAAGGCATTTATTCCCCAAGCTGTCAAGGGTTTTGGCTTCTGGGGACTCATAGCTTAGTCTTTGCCCTGGACTTGCCCTTGTTTATACCTCCTCTGGGTGCAGCACACATCCAATAAATGGTTAACAGAGGGGTGCAAATGCCCCGTCCCTGTATGTCAATCTGGGACAATTCTGAGGGGGAATCCTAGCTCCACAGCTCCCCATGGGATCATTAGAGGCCTCTGTTCTGCCCAATTCTGTGTCTCTCACTCTCTTATGGATGTTGTTCCTAAGGGCACCCCCCCAATCAACCTGGCCAAAGATGGTGGCTTTTCACCCTCATGCCCTACACTGTGCTAGAGATCCCATCCTAGCTGGACAAAATCTTGTGCCCTGGACTTTTCCTTTGGCCTCCAGATCTACCAGAAATGATCTTCCCCGTGTTCAACACCATTGAAAGATGATTTCTGGGATTATTCTGTGCTTTAGAGCAGTGGTCCTTAACCAGGGGCAATTGTGCCTCACAGAAGACATTGGGCAACGTCTGGAAACATTTTTGGTTGTCACAGCTCAGGGGAGGGGATGCTACTGGCATCGAGTGGGTGAAAGCCAGGGATGCTGCTAAATATCCTACAGTGCACCAGACAGCCCCCCACAACAGATAATTAATTCTCTGTCCCCAGATGTTAATAGTGCTGAGGCATAGAAACCCTGCTATAAAGTTAATCGCTAACAGTAACATTCTCTCTGATAAAAGTTATGTTCCAGAATGGGGTCTTCATTATCCCTAAATATCAACATTAGAAGGAGACTATTTACCTGTTTGAGAGTTTATGAAAGTCTTTATCTGGATGTAGGACTTAATTAATTTCTCAGGTCCTTATTTTTCTCAACTGAAAAATTGGGATAGACATAGAACCTACCTCAGGACTTTTGTGAGGACTAAAGGATATTTATTATACACACAAATCCCTTAGCAGTGTACAGTAGGCACTCAATTTCAGCCACCATTATTATTTTATTATTATTATTAGTTTCTGTGAAAATTTTCCAGTTGCTCTACTCAGGGGAAATGGATTGGCGGTTTGGGGAATAAAGGAGGGGATTTCAGCTTGGGCCAAAACAAAATATAAATGAAGTCCCAAGAAAGAGGCTTTAGCTGAGACAAGGAAGTCTGGTTCAGACTCCAGGTACTATGTTGGACTGTATATCTGAAGCTTCTGAGCACTTAGGCCAAGACAGAGAGACCAGAGTGGGGAAAATACAACTTGTCCTGGTTTTGTGGGGTTGTGGGTTTTGGACTAATCTTGGACGAAGTTTAGCAACCATCCGTGAGGAAGTCATGGTGAGACACACCAACGTGGGAATGATGAAATCTACCAAGCACAATTCTAAAACTTTGGACTCCTCTAATAGGTCAGGGAAGGCTTTGGTAAATTCTTCCTGCAAGTTGGGTGGTTATTATTTATAGTTCCCCTTTATTAAACCCTCACTAAGTGCCAGGCAGTACATTCAGCTGGAAAGCTTCCTTTATTCCTCACAATTAGTCTCTAAAGGAAGTAACAGAGTTAATAGAATTATGTCCATTTTACAGATAAGGTAATGGAGGCATGGAAAGTTTAAATGAGGAAACTGCTGTGTAATTCTCACAACACGCATGTAGTGGGGTGAGCAGAAAGGAGTATGTACTTTGAGTCTGGGAGACCCTGGACTTTTCTTTATATTAATTAGGATTCCTTTAGGGCATAAGTTAACTAGGAAAACAAAAATCAAAAAAGAGCAACCCTGTCAACTAAATAGTGAAGTAATTAGATGAAAGTCAATATTAACAAGCTTCTGTGATTCCAGAGACCCAAAGGCAAGGATTCAGAAGCCTCTGCTACTTAGCAATTTTGTAGACTTGTGGCCTGGGGGAAGGGATGTGACACAGGAGTCGATTCCTGGCCAGCTGATTAGTTGCTCAATATTTCCTGAGCAGCCAACAGTCCCGTCCCAGCCTGAACCATGAGGATGCTGCAAACAGTAAGTGGTTAAATACAGAATTTGCTGAGGAAGCTCTTTTATTAGGAAATAGAGCCCCCTGCCCTACACATATACACAATTTGCAAAGGGGGTTTTCTCTACTTCTCTACTTCTGCTACCCAAAGCACCAAGCCAAGTACAGGCTCATCACTCTCAACATAGTTGACATTAAATTCCCTCATTTCTGCAACTGGAGAAGGTAATGGAGCTCAAGGGCAGGTCTTCGGAGAGTAAGTCAAGGGGTCCAACCAGAATGGGCCCAGGAATCTCCCTAGACTCTTCTCTCTATATCAAGACCTTTAAGCAATCTATCTCCAAGTACTATTGGTTCTACCTCTATGTTCCTTCTACTGCCCACCCGGTCCTCTCCTTCTCCTTACCAACAGAGTTAGCCCCTATCCTCAATTTCCCAGAAATGCTGCAACATCTTCCTAAGTGGTCACCCAACTCCATGCTCACTCTTCTCATGCCCAATCTATCTACCCTTTACTTGAAAGCCACAGTGAACCTTTTGCAGTTTTGATTATATCATCATCCTGTTTAGATGGTCCCAATATAATAGGGTAAAACAAAGCTCCTTAACATGACATAATGTGCTTTGAAATCTAGGCCTTACCTACCTTCCCAGCCTCATCTCTCACCCCCTCTTCCTCCAGGCCCCCATTATATTGAGTGATTTTCAGTTCCCCAAACTTCTTTACCTTTATACATGCTATTTCTTCTGTCTCAATTGCCTTTTCCTTCCTTCTCCAAGTTGAATAAGATTAAACAAGTCGTTTAGTTTTGTTCATTTTTTTAAAGACTCAAATTAAAGTTTAAAAATCCTCTGAATTGAGTCGGGGACTGGTTCTTCTGCATTTCTGTGGCCTCCTTTTCTTACCTCTTGCCGTGGTTTAAACTTATGCCCACAAATTCTTCTATACCCCTCCCTTCAAAATGAAGAATCTAATTCCCTACCCCTTCAATGTGGACCAAATTTAGTGACTTGCTTCTAACAAACACCAGGCAACAGGATTGATGGAGCATGACTTGAGGCTAGATCATAAAAGATATTGCTGCCCATCCTTACCCCTTCTTGGACCACCCACTCTGGAGGAGGCTGGCTGCCATGTTGTGAGGACACGAGAGCCTGCAGAGAGGTCCATATGGAAAGCAATTGAGGACTCCGGCCAACCACAGGAACATGTGAGAGTGCCATCCTAGAAGTGGATCTTCCATTGCCAGTCAAACCTTCAGTTGACTGCAGCCCCATCTGACATCTTGACCACACCCTCATCAGAGGTCCTGAGCTAAGTTACTCCTGAATTCCTGACTCACATAAATTGTAAGCATAATACGCTGTGGTTTTAAGTCATTAAGTTTTGGGGTCATTCATCATGCAGCAATCGATGACTAATATAACTCTAGAGCCCAACTGCCTGGTTCAAATCCTGGCTCTGCCCCTAACTAGCTCTGTGACTTTCAGCAAGTTACTTCATTTCTCTGTGCCTCAGTTTTCTCATTTGTTAAATGAAGGGGATGGTGTTAACTACTTCCTAGAGTTATTATGAGGATTGAGATAACACATATAATCTACATAGCTCAGTTTTCTGCACAAAGTGCTTAATAAATGCTTGCCATTGTGATAGCACCATCACATTCTACTGTAATGGTGGTTGAGATGTCTCTTCCACTAGACTGTGGGATCCTCGAGGGCAAAGTCTAAATCTCATTCTTTTTTGTCACCTTCTACCTAACACATGGTACCTGCTCACTATTTGAATGGTAATAATCGAATGCATGCCTTTCAAATTTCTTTTGGAATCGGGAACCAGTATAGCATTGCAGCTAAGAATTTAGAATTTCAATTCAGACCTAGGTTCCATTCAGGGCTCTTCTTATAGCTGTGTGACCTTAGGTAAGTTATTTAACTTTGCCAAGGTTCTTGTTGCTCCTCTGTAAAATGAGGATTATATCAACATTAATCTCAGCATTTCTTTGGGTTATCAATTGCTGCATGAAAAACTATGTCAATATAGAGGTATATTAGTCAGTGTTCTCCAGAGAAACAGAACTAATAGGAGATGTAAATAGATATAGATATAGATGTAGATATATAGAAAGAGGTTTATTATGAGGGATTGGCTTGTGTAATTATGGACACTGAGAAGTCCTGCAATCTACTGTGTGCAAGCTGGAGGCCCAGGAGAGCCAGTGGTGTAATTGAGTTTGAGTTTGGAAGCCTGAGAAGGAGTTTCGATGTCCAATGGCGTGAGAAGATGGGTGTCCCAGCTCAAGGAGAGAGAACAAATTCACCCTTTCTTTGCCTTTTTGTTTTATTTGGGCCTCAATGGATTGGATGATGCCCACTCCCATTGGTGAGAGCAATCTTCTTTATTCAGTCTACCAATTCAAATGCTAATCTCTTCCAGAAACCCTCACACAGACATACCCCCAAATAATGTTTTACCAGCTATCTGGAAATCCCTTAGCCTAGTCAAGTTGACACATAAAATTAACCATCACAAGAGGCTTAAAACAAAAACCGATTTTCTTGTGCATCTACAACCTAGGCAGAGCTCAGTAGGGAAGTCTTCTCTATGGTTACTTCTCTTTGGGCTGAGGATCTGCTCCCAAGATGGGTCGTCCTCATGGTTTCCAAGTTGGTGCTGTTTTCCCATGGTTCCCAACATGGTTTCCCAGTTGGCTGGGAGTTCAACTGAGACCAAAGGCTGGGGACCTTGGTTTCTCCCTGTGTAGACATCTTCAGGTGTCCTGGGTTTCCTCACAGCATGATGGCTGGGTTCAAAAGTGACTGTCTCAAGAGAAAGAGTCAGGCAGAGCTGTATCTCCCGTTATGACGCAGCCTTGGAAGTCACATAGCATTACAGTCATTATGCTCCATTATCGTAGACAGTCACAAAATCCACCCAGGTTCAAGGGGAGGGGACATAGACTTCATCTCTTAATAGGAGTGGCAAGGCTCTGTAGGGCATGTGGAACAGGAAAATCCAAACTATCATGGCATTATTGTGAGAATGAAATAAGATAATGAATATAAAGTGCTAAGCTTGGTATTTGGCACAGAGTGTATATTTTATAAATGTTAGGTGAATGATAAATGACAAATTTTACATTTCCTAAGGGATTAGACCATGTATTATTAATCTCTACATCACCTGTGTCCAGCCCATGGCAAGACACATAGTAGGTGTTCATAAATGTTTGTTGGATAAATAAATACATCAATAGGCCTGGAACATAGTAGGTACTCAACAATTATTAGTTGAATGGGTAAATACTTTGTCAGCAAAGTGAATTTATAGTTCTTTAGAGATTCACTAAACCTGAAGAGTCAACAGTCTTGGGCTCAGCCACCAAGAGAGTGCCTCAGCTAGTCTTTGGGGACATTAAGGACTGCCTAAGAGGGGCAAGTGTTCCCAGGTTGAGAGAGCTGTCATAACTCCAGGCTTGGGTTTCCATTAACATTAATACTATCTCAGCAAGGGCACCTTCTTCATTTGCCAAACATCTCTGGAAAAATCAAAGCTGCCTTGTTGCTCTGTTGTCTATTGAATAAATGACATGGTGAGAAATGGATTATTGCCTGAGACAGCAAAACACACAAATGGAGAGCTAAAAGTGGCCTAGAAGGAGCAATGAAGGCAGGATGGACGTGTTCATGCCATTCTGAGGAGCTGATTGGGAGAGAATGATGGTTCTGGAAAGCAAGTCCGGTTTCTCTGAATGTGAAATGGAATTTACTTCAACTCTAATCATGGTCTGCATCATTATAAATCCAGACCAAATGCAGTCAACCTAAGACAAGTCATACAATTGAGAAGATAGTTTATGCCCAGAATATAGACCTCACCTACCTTGGGCCACTTCATTGCTAGACTGTGAGTTCTCATGAGCTTCTCTTGTTCTAAAACACCTTCCTGATAAGCTCTGTTACATTCTTTTAAGTATCCAACAAGTCAGTTGGAACCTATACCATGTGACAGACACTGAGCTTGTCCCCAAAATACAAATTACTAGAAAAATCATAGGCTTTGGAGGAAATAGACATTCTTGCATGCCAGCTCTGATCCTGGCATTTACCAACTGTGTGATGTTGGACAACTCACATAACTTTTAAAATTGAGCTTTCTCATCTGTAAAATAGGGCTAATATGACAGATCTCAGGGACTTGCACAGATTAGAGAAGTGAGCATAAAGTTTACAGCATACAGTAAGCAATCAATAAATGCTAAGTCTTCATATTATTATTATTGTGACCCTAATGGTATGATTCTTCTCCTCAAGGCACTCATAGAGCTGACACATTTTGAGGTTGTTTATGTGTGTTCTGTTTATGTACCAATAGACACCATTTCCAAGAAGGCAGGGTTTATCTCTCCTTTGGCATCTTCCATGAATCCAGTATTGCTGGGTATGCAGTAGATGCTCAATTATTGCCCATTGAATATGCAAATGTATGTATTTAGGGATCATATTAATAATCATGTGGAGCTTGATACTGACTGTAAGGATGTCTAACGACTCATGCAAACTTGTTTCTTTCCCCATACTCATTATCTTAAGGTAGGGTCGTTTCTAATAGCCAGATATCAACACCATGCCTTTCTTTTGCCCCTTTGCTTCTAAGTTAATTGTGTTAGAACACCTCCAGTAAGGTCTCCAGACTTGATATGTGGGATCAATTGCAGCCTAATATTAGCAAACGCCAGGCTGGAAAAGGTGAAAAAGAATGCACATTTCCTTCCCTTCTGAAACATAAACTTTCTCTATCTGATATATAAACTCCAGTGATTTCAGATTTTGATGTATGGCCTGGGGCACCAAATAATCTGGTTATGGTTTATTTGGAAAAACAAAGGAGATAAGGCCCCCTGAAAAAAAGAGAATAAAAAATCAATAGGCTAGGACATCTCCATGCAAAGGGTGAAGGCTATACACTAATTTATCTTGTTTCTCTTGATAATGCTCCCCTTATATCCTACTCCCCTTGTCATATGCATGGTGACATGGGGGAAGGGAGGTGGAATTGAGGGAGGGAGACTGAAGGTTTGTTTTATACTGTTTTTGTAAAATCCTTCCTCCCTGAGGCATGCCTAGACCAGGACTGTGCATAAGGCATGGGCTCATGCTAAGAATATCTAAGATTCTTCCAGTCAAAGAATCTCAATAATTCTTATGATATCTCATCATCCCCAAAGAGCCACAATTGTTGGAAGGAGAGGGTAAGCCATAATAGAATAAGTATCCCCAAGAGGTTTGTCTTGTTCCCTGTGTTTCCTTCAGATATGCCTTGGTTCAACAGGCTGGCTGGTACGATGAGTATGTCAAAGTTGGAATATGTCTTTATTACCCATCACAGTATCCCCAGTGCCTAGCACAGTATATAACATATGGTAGTTACTCAGTAGGTTAGTTCATCCATTCATGGAACAAATATTTATTGGCCTTCTAATGACATGACAGACATTGTCCTTGACATAAATGAAGGAAAGAAGGAAGAAGGAAAGGAAGGAAGGAAGGATGAAGGGAAGGAAGGGAGGTGACAAGTGAGGAATTCTTCCTGAGTTCTTGCCTAGAGAGACCCTAGTCATGTTTCTTATTTCTCATATAGAACCATTGCTTCATTCAATTTTTTTCTTATTTGTCAGATAAATTACCTGGAACTTCAGGTCCTTTTTGGGGGCTGTCCTAAGCATAAAGGGTGACAACATGAAGTTTGGGGGACTGTATTTATTGGTGGCTGAGTAGCCAATACAAAGAAACTCAGTTCAAGAGGAATTAATATTATGAATGGTAAAATGTTCTACGTCAAATGAAAAGGACAAGGGAGGACAAACAGAAGGTGGAAGGGTGAAAGGCCAGACAGAGCTTGTATCTGCAGAGAGAATCGGCCAAAGGGAGGCATTTAGAACTTAGGCTGTGAGCTGCAAGCATGTGCAGGGTCCTTCTTTTCATGTGGTGACATGGGGCAGGTATGTGGCTGCGAGAGTTAGATAACCATATAATTAGAGGGAACAAAGTCTCTACAAGGACACCCTCATTTCTGACACCAATTGCAAGTTCAAGGGGTCCCCAAAGCCACCCTCAGTTTTGATAATTTGCTAGAAGGATTCATGGAACTCACTGAAAGCTGTTGTACTCATGGTTACAGTTGATTGTGAGGAAAGAATACAGATTAAAACTAGTCAAGGGAGGAAGTGCATGGGCAGAGTCCAGGAAAAGTTTCAAATGTGGACCTTCAATTGTCTTCTCTCCATGGAGCAATGGACAGTGTGACTTTTCTGGGATTGATGTGTAACCAAACGCACAGAATACTGTCAACCAGGGAACCTCACTGGCGCTTCTAGGGTTTTTATTAGGGTTTGATCACATAATGCTCATGGGACAGACGTTCTGGAGTTAGAACTGATAAAGCGGGGTTCATCATTCATCTTCAGTTCCTTCATAGGTAGAACTGATACTCTATGGCCTGAAGCCTCCGTTATAAATCACATTTTTAGACCACCTGGTGGCCAGGGTCCCCAGGCAAACAAAGACACTCCTATCAAGCATAACATTTCAAGAGTCTAGGGACTACATCCAGTAGCCAAGGGCAAAGACTGAACCTCTCTTTGGGTAAGATTAATTCTTCACTGCACAGTGGCCTTAAAGAATAGACGTTAGCATCCCAGAATTGCTCCAGTGAATCATTCTTTCATTCCCTTCTCTGTGCAAAATACTGTGCTAGGCACTGTAGGGGACATGATTCTTTCACTGACAGATGTGAGCAATGGGAGACGTGGAGCAGGTGGAAGATGGAAAAGTGATCTAGCTAGCTAGAGAAGATAACACTAGAGAGGGAAACAGTAAACTTCAAGTGCACAGTCTAAAGGGCAATAGCACTCCCAGTTCTTATTCCAGAAGAGTGAGAATGAGAAAGTCCAGTCATGTGACCAGGGCATGATGACAAATCATTCAGATCCATAGGAAACGGGCAAAGAAGAGTCACCAGCCAGATCGTTATCCCATTTTATTTTCTTTCTAGCACTCACTACATCTGAAATTGTATTGTTTACTTATTTTTTTGTTTAGTGTTTGTTTCTTCCAGTAGAATAAGAAAGGATGTTTGCCTGTCTTTCTCACCACTCTATTCCCAGTTCCAGTGCCTAGCACAAGGTAGACTCTCATTATTCATTTGTTAAATGAATTTTATCCCAACCCCATGCCACAAGAAGGATCTCTGAACTTTCTACCTACAGGGCTTAGGTTTCCCCAGCTAAATCAAAGAGAAACTCACAACCACTAACAGGGTGTCTAGCTCCATATCAACACCCGTCATTTCTTTCAGCAGGGGAGTGATGCATTGTACTAGGGAAACAGGAGGCTGCTGGTAGTGTGGTTCATTTGTCCATTTAGATCCGCTTGAAAGCAGAGGGGTAATTGTAGATGCAAACCTGCTGCCTTTAACTGTAAAAACTCCACATTGAGTTTATAAAGAATTGGGCACTTAGCTTCATCTTTTTACATCTTAACACATGAAGGCATTTTGCAAAGGGTTGAATGAACATAATTATCAATTTCCACATGCGTATTACGATTCACCTGGGGTCAGGCAAATGCTCCCTAAACACAGGCTGTTGACAATGGCAATGAGCACTTCCACTCACTTCTCTTGTCCATGTGCAAATTTGTGTCACTTTCTTATGACTTCATTTTATCGATTTCCACATAAATCCCTGGTGAATGCAAAATACTGAAGCTGCTCTTGAAATCAATCCAGTTGGAGATGGGAGACAAAATGGAATTTGACTTTGCTTTCTGTAGAGGAAATTAGAGGTACATCTTGATGGGGACGGTGTATAAATTGGCAGGGAATGACTTGGGGGCAATGCAATGGTGGGCTTCTTTTATTTACTGGGAGATAAGAAATTCAGACAAAGGCTGGGGCGGGGGATGTTGCAAAATATTGAATAGAAGAGGAATCTTTTGTTTTGGAGAGGGAACAGGTACTAAATTAAGTATATAAAATGAGTTTGGATAAATGGCTTGTAAAGGTATAATTATGAGGTTATATATATTTGGAAATATTCTGGTGTAGAAATTGAAATGATTAAAATAGCAGAGTTAGAACATGATTTGGGCAGTAAGCTAGAAAAGAAGTGGCTGATTACATTTCTGTGGTAGCGACAGTGAGGTGAGACAAGAACACAGGTGTAATTCAACCAAGTGGAGTGGAGTGTCCTACTATGGGTGAAAAAATAGGCAAAACTCCAAATTGCCTGACTCTGAGAACCCCTTCCCTCAGGCTAATGCCTTTGTAATGAAGACAGTCACATGCCTAGAAGCATATAGTAATCAGGGGCAGGACGACATGGGTCTAGCAGCTCCAATTTGGAAGAAGGTCTAAAGTGGAGTATGGAAGACGCATTCTCCTTCCTTTTGTCCATGTCTACTGATCCACATCCAATGTCTAATGCCGCCTAATGGGCTACAAGGCACAGTATGGCTTCCTTTCCTTGAGGCAGTATATACACAGGTATCAGAGCAAGTCTGCCTGGATTTGAATCCCAATTCCATCACTTACTACCTGTGTGACTTTGGTTAAGTTACTTTCTGACTCTTTTTTCCTCTTCGGTAAAATAAGGATGACAACCAACATCTACAATTATTGTGAGAGGCATTGTTTCTGCAATGCCTGGCATGTAGCAAGCAGTCATCACACATTTTCTATTATGATATTTAATACTTTTTTTGGTACATGATCTGCCACCACAGCATGGCCAAGACAGATGAGTGGTGTACGTCTATGCCCAGGAACCAAACCCGGGTCGCTGAAGCAGAGCACGCCAAACTTAACCACTAGGCCACTGGGGCTGGCCCATGATATTTAACAATTTGAAGGGAGGACCCATGAGTGTGAGTCTGGGTGGAAAGTGGAGGGTAACAGTGAAGGCAAAATCCCTTCCTAGTGCCTCTCATACTCTGCCAACATCTCTTGGGCCTTTTTCCTTCTGCTTGAATCTTTGCCCTCCATTTTCTCTTTAGTGGTTTACATTGACATAGTTTCTCCTTCAATGCCAAAAGCAAGCAAGCAAACAAACAAACGTGTATAGGGAAAGAGGATGTACAATGGTTTTGGAAACTTCAACTTGTATTAACTGTGCATAGTTGGTTAAATATGTCCTGTAGGGGGAGCCATTCCCTTTCCCTCTTGTCTTCTTACAACCAGTCCCTAAAATAGAAAGTTCTGTGCTCTCAAAAGGATCAAGTAGATATGGTTGCCATCTTGTTACCTCTCACTGGTGCCCCTTAGGGGGAAGAGTTCTTTATCTGATTTATGAGATGAGGAGATTATAACATAAGTGGGACCAGCCTTCTCTATTACAAAGAATTAGTGTGCTAAAGGCACCCCTCTACTCTTGGTGAGTGAGGTGATCCATGGTCTTTCATGCAGCTGGTTGGAAAATGACCAGCCAAACCTAAACCTCCCCCTATATCATTTAGAAATTGGCTCAAAGCAAAGAACCTTAAAGCATAGTGGTTTAAAACAACAACCATTTATTATTTTTTTACACATCTATGGACTATCTGGGTAGTTTTGCCAGTTGGGTGGGCTCATCCATGCATCTTCAGTCAGCTGGAGGGTTAGCTAGGGGCTGGCTGGCCTATGATGGCCTTGCTCCGCTCCATGCGCCTCTCATCCTCCAATAGGCTAGCCCAGCCTTGTTCTTGTGATGGAGGCAAGAATCCGAGAGTGAGTAAACCTAGTTACATAAGAGGACAAGAACAGATCCCCACATACTTTCAAGCCTCTGATTGCATGAAGCTTGCTATAATCTTATCTTACAAAACAAGTCACCCATCTAAGCCGGAGACCCACAGAATGACAGGCGAAGGGTGTGGATACAGGCAGGCCGTTCACTGGGGCCATCAATCTACCCTGGTTCCAAAGTCTGCATTGTGGGAGTTGGGGTATACACAGGTTGCAAAAGGTGAGAACAAACTCTTACCTGGGGAGGCTAGGACAACTTTATAATGGAGGAGATTCTTTAGCCAAGCTTTAGAAGAAAAGCATGTATTCTTTAAGAGGAAGAGAGCAGTCCAGGAAGAGAGCACAGCTCACGCGGAAGCTCAGAGGTTGACATGGCTTGGTCCAGTGGAAGAACTGGCAGTAGCTCAGCCGACTAAGTACAGAGGTGCCTTGAGAAGCTGAGGTTGAGCTAAATAGCTTAGGTTTTATCTTACTGGAAACCACCGAAGGTTTTTATACTGTTGAATGATGTGATCTCTCTTTGGAAAGATCACCCTGTCCAAGGGCTAGGGAGGGGAGGAAGAGCCTTACACTCACCTGATCCGTTAGTCAGGAGACTTTTGTTGCTAAATAACGCTGTTTCCTCCACCCACCCCAGTTTGTTTAGTTCTACTGTTCCTGTCAGGAACACAGCTAAGTGGTTCTAATTCACAAACCTGGAAGTCAGCTATGTTCATAGTCGTCAGACAATAACATATGCAGACTCTGGCCATGAAAAAAAAAGAACACCAGAAATAAGGGCTAGAATAAGAAGTGAGGCCCCAGTTTGAGGCTCTTTCTTGCATTTTCATCCTGAAGCATCTATAATTAGACTGGGAGAAATGATTTCTTTAATTCATGTTATTTTCTGCAAGATTGTTAGCAGTGTTCAGTCCTGTCTTTATTACTCCTGTGCACGCTACCTCCGTAACAGTTGAGAGCAACAATGGGGTTTTACTTATCTTTAGGAAGCCAGCCCATTCTTTTGATGAAGGAAAAATGGCCCCAGCCCCAGGTTGCCATAGACACTGGATAAGGCTGTCACCAGAGCTGCAGCACACCTATTTCCTGGTGACATGCAGAATTAGAGGTATCGGGGAGTCAAAGGGAAACTAGCCTGATGAAACAAAGGGTCCCTTCAGCTCCTCCTGACATCCTGTTTGCAGAAGCAGCCTCCTCATGCCCCTTCTCCCTCTCCCCACCTCCCCGAAGCCAGGTGAACGGATTTGAATCCCAAGGATGGAGGCAGTAATCTCCACGTGGGGCTCAAATTCATGTATAGAGCAAAGACCTTCCTTAAACCAGGTCAGTGGCTTTTCCTTGGTTCCAAACTTCTTGACATGCCTATAAGCCCTGAGAAGTCTGTCACCTGCCCATGTCTCCATGCTCCCCAGTCACTCTGCTACTGCCATACTGTCTCCTTTGAGGTCATAAATATGCAAAGCATTTTCCCACCTAGGCGACCACTGTCTGGGTGTTCCCGCTTCTGAAATTCTCTCTCTTTCCCTTTGTGTGGCTGGCTCCTTCTTGCTCCCCAGGTCTCAGTTCGAAGGTTCCTTTCCAGGAGACCATGCCTGACCATTATATCTAAAATAGTTCCTCCACCCCGGTTCTTCTCTATCAGATCATCTGGTTCTTGCCTGGTAATTTTCACAATCTATAATTATCTTTTTTTTTTTTTTTTTTTTTGCTGTTTGTTTATTTGTGGCTGGTCTCCCCTATTAGGGTGCAAGTCGCATAAAGGCAGGTGCCTGATTGATGTCTGTGCTTATCTCTGCTTGGTTTCTGCCCAAAGCAGGCGCTGAGTCAAGGATTCAAATGGTTTATCTGGGAGATGAAGGAAGTGCAGTTGGGAGATGGGAGTGAGACAAGGAAGGGAAGGCAGCCAAGGAAGGGCTGCGATAACAAGTTACCATAAAGACTGGTGGCTTAGAAACAACAGAAATTTATTGCTCACAGTTCTGGAGGCTGGAAGTCTGAGATCAGGGTGCCAGCCTGGTCAGGTTCTGTGAAAGCCTTCTTCCTGGTTGTGGATGGTCGACTTCTCCTTGTGCCCTGACATGGAGGAAGGGGAAGGGAGCTCTCTGGGGTCTCTTTTATAAGGGCACTAATCCCACTGATGGAGGCTCTACCTTCAGGATCTAATCACTTCCCAAGCTCCTAAATAACATCACATAGGAGATTAAGTTTTAACACATGAATTTGGGGGGACACAAACATTCAGTCTACAGCAAGTGTGTTATCAAGTGAGTTACCATGGGGACAACTGGAGTGCAATCCTCCTGGGGAACTCTAGGAGCCAGCGTAGAATGCACACCTCAGAGTTGCCCCATCTGAGGAGCTACAGAGCTGGGGTAGTGACACACCAGCTCCCATCAAGCATTGAGGACTGTTCTCAGGGAGCAGGAAGTCGCCAGCACTGTCAGCCTGCCATGTCCACGGGCAGAGCGGGATCTGGGGGCCAGAGAAAACTTCAAGTGGAGAGTTGTGGATGCTAGTGCTGAGTTGGGTTGTGTGTACCATAGTGATAAGGTGTAAGAGGAAATGGAGGGGATGCTGATAGCATCTGTTACAGGGATCTATAGATGTCTTTTGAATGAATGAAGATTTGCTATGCCTTCTCCTGCCGCTACTATCTGACCCTGAAGAAATTTTCAACCAATAGGGCAGACAACGAGCACACATCAAAGAAGAAAAAGCACACATTTGGGACTCAGGGAGAGCTGGGTTCATATCTAGCTGTGTGACCTTAAGCAAATTCCATGACCTCTCTGAGTCTCAGTTGCCTCACCTGCAAAAATGGGGATAATAATTCCTACCTCCCAGGATTATTGTAAAATCATAGAGATAGTGGAAACCAAGTTTATAATTGTGTCCGGCATATAGCAGGTGACCAATAAATCTCATTCTCTTCACCATGAAATAGCAACAAGTTCTACATGGCAGTGTGTGGTTAAGGGCTCAACTGGACAACAAAAACTAGGAGACCCATGAAAGCCAGAATGGTCATGAGTGGCTTCTAGAGGAGGTAGATATGTTTTGAAGAATGGGTAAGGTTAGCATGGATCAGTGTGCGTTGGAAGACTAGTCTGGCTCAGAATAATATCCACCTCTACTCATCAGTGGCTCACCATGTCTTAAACCCAGTGGGAGGCACTTTGTATACGTAATTCCTCATCTGCCTACAATAGAACCCTGTGAGGTGGGTATTAAACTTCCTGCCCTCAACCCTGAAGATGAAAAAACTAAAGGATAAGTTACTTGCCTGAGGCCACTCAGCAAGTAAGTAGCAGAATATGGACTCAAAGTAAGAAGTGACTTCGGAGAGCTTTGTAGGAAAGAAATGACGTGATTATTCCCAGAAGGTGCCTACAACGTAAAGGTGGGGGTAGGACATGTGGGTGAGAGCAACTTAACAAGAGTGACAGGAGCCACATGGAAACAAAGCCAAAAATACCACGGAAAGAAGTCAAGTGGGGGCTTGACCTAATTAAAAGGATGCAAGGGTCACTATGCTGTATTTTTTAAATTGAGATGAAACTTACATACAATGGAGCACACATATTGATGCTATAACCCAATGAATTTCTACCTCTGTATATACCCATGTAACCACCACCCAGATCAAGATACAGGCTGTTTCCATCAGTCCAGAATGTTCCCTCATGCCCCTTTCCGGTCAACAGCTCCTTCCTATCCCCAAGAAATCATTCTTCTGACTTTCATCACCAAAGATTAAATTTTTAAAGTAACATCTTTTTAATGTATAAAAGGAATACATGCTTGTTGTAGAAAGTTCATACAATGACAAAAAGGTCGAAAAGAATAAATTAAATCACCCATAATGCTATAGCCCAGAAGTAACCACCTTGAACATGTTGGTCTATTCCTTGCTGTCTTTATTGCACATTTTCCGTTTTAACTTGAGACCATACCATATATTAAATTTTATATTCTGTTTCTTAAATTAATCATTAGAACATAAGCCTTTTCCCAGGTTAATTACAAATTGTTTGTAAACTTCATTTTACACAGCTTCAAATAGTCCATTGAAGAATTCAGCAAAAAGTACTGACCAATTTCCTAGATGTTGGCTATTTTAGTTTGTTTCCAATGTTTTGCAGTAATGAACACCTTTTTCCATAAAGCTGTCTGGGTTTCAGACTGTTTATTAGAATGGGGGGGGTGGCGTGGAGTACTGGGTTAAAATAATACATATTCTTCAAACCCTTGATACATCTTGTCAACCAGCTTTCCAGAACAGATCGATTTGCATTCCTCTCATCTGGGTACACAAAGGGCACCCATTGTGCTTCACACTCACCACCATTAAGCACCATTTTTTTTTTTTTTTAAACTTGAAGGACTATCTGGGGAAGTTCAGAAAAGCTCTCGAACTAAAAGCTCTCTTTAGGGTCCACTCTGAAGAACAATGCTGGTTTATTTTTTCTCTCATATTTTGTTATGTTGAGATATTCTAAATAGGTTACCTCAGAAATCACTTTGATTCAACATCTGGAGTCATCAATGAACAATGAGTAGGGAGGACAGACAAGGGACATTCGTGGGCTGCCTTGGAGCAGGGTCACAGATGGCCTCCCGTTATATAACCTCCTTCAGAAGAGTACATTCTGTTTACCTCTCATTTCATCATGGGCAGGGAGAAGGAAGAAGTTGACAGACCCCATCTGTGACTTGGGCAGCTTCCGAGGGTGGCTTTGTGAGGATGGGAGCTGATAATTACAGTGTAGAGCACAGCTGAGAGGCATAATGATCAGGACCAACCTAACATTTAGGTCAGACTTGATAATTGCCTTTGAAGGGATGTTCCCCCTGTTTAAAATTACCCTCCCATCTCCAGGAGATCTGGCCTTTTGCATTGGAATAAAAGGCCAGATTATGTGTGGATGCTCTCTATAGGACAATTCCAAACTTGCTTTCAGGAAAACCACTCCAATGAATATTCTCCTCCACTCTGAGCAGGAAAACCCACTTCTCATAGACTTTCAAAAAGCCCAAAGGAGTAAGTCCAATGATGGCTGTATCTGGGATCAAGGTTCACGTGAATGGATGGTCTCCATCTAAACCCACCTTGCAAGGATGGCTTCCTTGCCTGAAGTTAGACGCCCCTGCACATGTGCTTGTTGAACACGACCTCCCTCTCCAGATTCTCCTCCGAGTGACTTAGGATCACATGACAGTCACCATCACCCAATTACTTTTGCACCTCTTTTCTCAAATCTGTTATGTTAAAATGATGGGCACGCAATGATTTTTGTTGTGACTATGTGTGTATGTATGTGTGTCTTCCAGGATACATTATTGGGTGCTGTAGTGTTTATCCACAACAGTGGTTAATGACATTTCTGTGACAGTCTTTCAGTACCTAGTGGGGGAAAAAAAGAAAAGTTTCTTTTTGTGTTAACAGTATGTAGCTGGTGAATTGACACTCTCCGAGTCTCCCCAACTCTGACATTCTTGGTTCCTTTGTGTTTATTCTGTGATTTACCATTTATAATGCATGTCCACCACCAGCTCCCTCCCAAAGAAAATGATTGCAATTTCCATGGAGATTAGACTGGGACTAAAAAGGCAAACACATGGATGCTGGACAGCCCAGGAGGCCCGGATCTACCCCTAGGTGCAGCATCTGCAGTGGGGTTGGCAGGTGCCCTTCCTTCCCCCACCTGCTCCATGTTGCTGAGTTAGCTGCCCCATCTTGCAGCCATGTGGCGAGGCCAGGGACTGGGCAACAAGTGACCAACCTTTCTACACATCTCTGTCATTCCTGGCAGAGCTCCTGCCGCCTCCATGGGACATGGTGAACATGTAGGGTGCAACCCCAAACCGCCACTTCTGGACTTAGGAACCCTCCTGCTGCTCCTGCAGCTTCTGATTAAATGTACTCAAGAATCTTTCCTCTCCTCCAATCCATATACTCTCTTAACGGATTTTTGAGAGTAAAAATCTGAAGGGGGTATTGTGCTGTCTTCAGCTTTCAGCAGAATATACCCAAGCCACAGGCACACATATGCCAGGCTGCCTTCTTCAAATGGGGGTGGGGAGGAAGCACAAAATATAAAATAGAATACAGATGGAGCCTTTCCTTTCTGATTACCCCACAGTCCCACACACACACACCCGTACGTAATCTCAACAAACTATCCTGCCACACATATATGTTCTCTTGTTTAACTCCTATTTATCCTTCAAACCCCAGATCAGAATCTTGTTCTCTGGGATACCTTATTTGTTCCACCCCACTGATTCAAAACAAATCACCTCCCCCTTCTGCAGACCTTGCTTTATTTGCCTCACTGAACTCATGCCACCAGATTAGATTTTTGGTTTTTATAGACTATGAGTGACTTGCGGGCAAAGACCAATTTGTTCCCCCATATTTGCCCCCTAGGGTTTAACGCAGTGTCAAGAAAACAGTAGGTGCTCAATAAATGTTTTAAATTATAATTATATTAAATGTTACAGTAAACCTGCCCCCTAGTTTATAGAAATAATAATACTTACAATGAGCACTTACCATATGCTAGGCACTATTCTAAGTGTTGCTTTTGCACTCACTAAATCCTACTGGTCTGGGAGATAATATTATTATCCTTCATTTTATAGATGAGAAAATAAAGGCCCAGAGGGGTTCAGCAACTTGCCCAAAGTCACACAGCTGGTAGATGGTGGAGTCAGGACTTGAGTCCAAGTCATCTGGCTTCAAGTAGAATCCATGAGTTTATCCTACCACTCTTTTATATTGTCTCCTGAATAATCACATAGCCCTGTGAATTAAGATCAAAGGGTTCAATTATAGGAAAAGGGTAGTGAATAAGAAGATTTCAAACTGACCTAAGAATACACTTCTTTTTCCACAATCACTAATACTTATGCCAATATATGCTCATCATTTGTTCCTTCCTTTGCTCCTTCTACACATATTTATTGACAGACTACCATGTTCCAGGGACTGTTTTAGAAACTAGCTTTCAGAAATGAACAAAAAGGGCACAGCCTTTATCTCCAAAAGCTTAGAATCTAAACTCATTCCAATTTAACTCTCTTTCAACAAACATCTCCTGAGAATCCCGTTTGTGCCAAGATTATGCTTGGTTCTAGAGATACAAAAATGAATCAGGAAGAGTCTGAGTTCCTTAAAGAACTCATAAGTGGTAGGGGAGACAGATACAGTGGCAATAATTAGAATGGAAAAGGGATGCAACAGAACAGAAATCTGTGTGAGGGAGACTGAGCCCAACTCCAGGACTCTATGGAAGGTTTTCGGGAGGAAATGTGACTGCACCTGAATCTGGAGGGGTCCAACAATGTCAACCAGGTGGAGAAAATTGGGACAGCCCCAGTGAAGGCATAGAGATGAGGAATAATTCTGCTTGTCTATCTACAAGCAGGTTGGTGTTGCTAGAACAAAGTGAGAAGCAATGACAGGAGACGAAGTTGGAAAACATAGGAACACAGACAACAGAACGTGCTGGAGAAATAAAGAAAATGTTTCCATACAACCTATGAGAACTTCCATTTTCTACACCATGTTTAACAGAAATGAAAAGGAAACAAGTGGTCTTCATGAAGGGGAGGGGAGGTGAGCTTCCTTCTAAGATGGTTGTGTAAAACATAGATCTTGGGAGATAGCTATTATATGGGCAATTATTGCTTCTCCAGGCCAAGAAGTACTTCAAAGAAGTAACTGGACTTCCAGGCTGGACTCCTACTTGTATGGGAATAAAACTGCCCTTAAACAAGATTGATGTTCAGATTATTCCATAAGCAACAGAAAATAATGTCAAGGAGGAGAAAAATGAATAAAGAAAGTCCTGAGAAGAATAATGAAGGGGCATTAGTGAGTGGTTTATGATGCATGGCATTTTGCTAATGTTAAGCTTTCCCAGTTGTGTCATATAAGCCACAGAACAAGGTAAAGGATGGAAGTTTTACTTTCTTGTGTGAAACAACGAACCCCTATGAACTAAATAAAAATATAAGGGTTTGGGAACATGGGCAGTTGATTACCAGGGCATAAAATTGATCAAAGGGATTATGTCCCACTATGTAGCAACAAAAACAACCACCATCATTTATATGTGTTTGCTGCTTTGAGATTATCAGGTGCTTTCACAATGCATTATTTCATGTGATCTTATCTCAGCCCTGGGCAGTGGAAATTATATCATCCCCATTTTACAGGTAATGGACAATGAGATGGACGGGTCTTTCTCAAGATCTTTCAGCCCATAAGGAGCCAAACTAGAATTCAAACTCAAGTGCACTGACTCTAGAATGAATTTATTTTGTCTGTATAACACCCTCCCCCAAAGACCTCCTCCTAGCAAACGTCCTCTAAAGAAGGTTGTTAGTTAGAACTCATCCATCTCCTTGGTTCCAAAGACACATTTAACCATCAACCTTGATAAAATCTCTTCAGCACAGATGAAGGTCATATATTTGGAATAGTTGGAATTCCAATAATATTGTTTTCTACTTTTCTCCAGTGAACTTCCCCACAAGAAATGGCTTGTTGTTTCAGGAAAAAAAAAAAAAAAAAAAAGGTGTAATGAAAAGTCCTCTCATGGGCAGCCTTAAGACTGCCTGCTCTTGCCTTCGGGTGAGTTATAACTCTGCAGAAGCAAAGCAGCCTCTTAAAACTGGAGGAGAGACAGGTAAATTCAGCTGCCCAACCTAGTTTTATTTTATTTTCAGAGTGTGTTGTTTTGAGCCCTTTCTTTCTTTCATTTTTAACTTATTTTGAAATAGTTATAGATTCACTGGAAGTTGCAAAAATAGTACAGACTATCCCATGTACCCTTCACCCAGCTTCCTCCAATGGTAACATCTAACAGATCTATAGTGCAATATCATTGCAGGGCATTTTTCATTTCTTTTTTCTGAATTGGTTACCAAAACAAAAACAAAACAAGCAAGCAAACACCAGCAACAGAACGAGGCGATCTAACGGAAAAGTAAGAGTTCCCCTCTTTCTTGGAAACTTGGAAGATCTGGCTATGTGCTCCTGCGTGGGCACTATTGATGGCTAGCTAGTGACTACCCCTTGTCAACAGGCAAGCACCCTCCAGGTCTATGAAGCTTTGTTCACTGGTTTTACCTGCCTGGCGTCTGGAGGCAGCTGAGTTTAAACTGCATTCTTCAGAAGGGGAAATTTTAAATGAACTTGGGGTACCTCTCCAGCACCTTCCCTAAGGTACAGAATCATATGATTTCAGACCCACACATAATAGCTCCAGACCAGAACATTGGGGTTCTTAAGCTCGGGTCTGCAGATCCCTATTGTTGGGATTTGGTGATTCAAGGAACTTTGGGAAAGTGTGGGACATTTTTGTGCCCCTATGATCCCAGAAGCTTTAAGCATTTTCAGTTTAGAAGGAAAAGTTATGGTTGCTTACATTCCCTCCTCCGTGATTCAGCTCATGCCTCCCCTACAGACAATATGGAGTTCCAAGCACACTCACATATATATTCTTTTCTACTGCTCTTATCTTTCCTTAGGTCACTGTGAAGTAAACTTTATTTCTTCTCTGCCATCTACTGTTCCTCTTCACTCCCTCACCCAGTCCTCACATGGTCTCATGATTGCTGTTGTGAGTTGGATTAATCCCAGGACTTGGAACATTCCCATACCCCTTCTTTATACAAAACATATGCAGGTTTTAGGCGAATGGAAAAGACATTTGGAAAGGAAATTCAAAGCAGAAAAAGGGTGACTGTGAACAGAAAAATTAGGAGACATGCTAAGAGATAGTTCATTCTTGACATTTTCAAATCTGGATGTCTTGCAGTTGCTGTTTTGAAGCCAGACTATGGCAAAGGCCTTCTTTCTCCTTCTCCTCCTCCAATAAAGAATCTTAAACTCTATCGTTGATCCCTAATGCAGCAGGAAACTGAGTAGATGGAATTGCATGACTGACACCTCTCCCCAAAAGCCAAAGAGAGGAAGAGAGGGACACTACGGGGGAAAGTGAAGGCCTTAAAGGGATAAGGATGCCATGGATTAGGACTGGGAATTAGAGGAGATATAAAGGGGAGAGCTTTCCTTCTAAGAAAAGGGAGCCCCAAGTATGTAAAATAAACCCCACTCCTACCCACTGCCACCCCCCACAAACACACACACTATTAAGAAGCCACCTGCAAACTCTTAAATTCTGTGGGGGCATTTGATGGGGTAATAGTAAGACTGACTATTTACCAGGTCTCCCTTCTTCCAATAAGGGGAGAAGACTATGACCCTCCCGGAACACACATCCTCCTCTGTTGTGCCTGCCTAAGTATTAACTCAGCCCTTAATAGCATTTCATCTAATCATAGCCCCAGCTGCCCATGCTGGTAAATCTCTGAGATCACTGCCCTTCTAACAGAAAGTTTGGAAGGTCAAAAAAAGCAGAGCTGGCTCCCAACTGGGCTTTTGAAAGCTGACCTTTTATTTCCTCCATGGCTCTGTGGCAGAAGCAAGTCCTCATTACCCAAGAAGGTCCCTGTAATCGGGTTTAACACAATGGCCACAGCGGAGATGTTTGACGAGGTGGAGACTCAGACTCAGATTCAAGGAATTAAAGATTTGAGAACTCAAGGGGTCCCCAAAAGCCATTTGGTCTAGTCTCTTGCCTTCAGTCTTGACCATTCTTTTATGAAGGTGTAACAAATCCTCCCCCTTGGCCCCACATTCTGGGCATGTCACACCTGAAAGACATTCTTTCCTGGGTAGACAATTCTGGAATCACTTCACGTAACCTTTTAAGTGTTTACTTTATCAAATAAAAATGTCCCAAGAACTGTGCCTACATTTCCTTTGCCTTCTTAAGGTCAGCTCCTCTGGTTTTCTCATTAGTGGAGATGGAAGCGATGGAGGGCACCTCATTTTGTGAAAGAATGAAGACAGTAATTAAGTTGCCATGTAGTCTTTTCCTTTCTGGGCTAACTAATCCCAATTATTTTTAACCTTTTCACATGGGCCCCTTTTTCTGACCTTTTAATGAATTTTCACTGCTTACCTCTGATCCTTCTCCAGAGGTTACATATTTTTCACAGTGTGCCAAAGCTTTTCAATAGTAATAATGAAATGATTACTATTTTCCCCCTAGTTGTAATAGCAGACTCCCATTTTTGAGAAATATCTAGTAATGATTATATGTCTAATTTTCAGCTACATTTCTGCAATGACATTCCTACCAAATGCATCAGCGGTGCTCTCTTCTTTTGCAGCTTAATGTTTTCTCTACAAAATAAAATGATTATTTAAGATTTTTTCCAAATAGTTATTAAGGCCATGCTAGGTATGTAAGAGTGTGCTATGTACTGTAACAGACAGAAAATAGGTAGATATTGTTATGTTCTTTGTAATATAAGCACCACAGTGATGAGCATCAGAAACTGATACCCATTGAGTACCCACTCTGTGTCCAATACATACTTAATCTCTTAATCCCCCTAGAATCTCTGCAAAATGAATGATATCATTGCTACTTTCCAGATGAGAAAACCAAGGCTCAGAGAATTTGAATGACTTGCCCCAATTCTCACGATTAGTTAAGTGTTAGAAAATTGCTATAAACCCAGACTTGTCTTGCCCTAAAGCCAACACGTGGAATTTTCAGTGCTTTGGTTGTTTTTGCTATGCTCACGTTTATGACCTTGGATGCTTTCCCCTACAAGTCAAGAGTCACCTTGAAAAGACAAGTGATATTAGTATCTGTTATATGTGATAAACGCTGTTATCCCCAAGAAGCAAAGGGGGGGGCGGTTTATAGGAGAGCATTAAGATCTATCAGGATCTTCCCAGTGGAATCACTGAGACCCCGTTCTTTATGGTTTGAGAAGCAGTACAGAATGGAGAGTAAACGCATGGACCCTGGGACCAGCCTGGTTTTCATCTCAGCTCCTTCAGTTACTGACTGCAGCCTTGGGCAAAATGCTTCACCTCTCTCTGCTTCCACTTTGTCGTCTGCAAAATAGAAATATTGACAGTGTCTGCCTCAATGTGTTGTTGAGCATATTCATATGTTTAAAGTGCTGAGAACTGAGCTTAGAATAGATAAGTACTGAGCAATTAGTAACCATCACTATCACAGAAATCTCTTCTCTCCAGGGTGGCCTTTAATGTCCATCTTTTCTGGAGCCAAATCATCTTAATGGTAACCATGGCAAACAGCCCCTCAAGATGTTTCCATGACATTATTTTTTTCTTAAGCAAAAACTTGAAAATCTCTTCTGAGAACGAGATATCTAATTTTTCCAGGCCAAAGGGGAATCTAGCTTTCCATCAGAGTCATAAAAGGCTTTCAGCAAGGATATGGGGGATCAGACAGGATGTCCGAAAGCAATTAACTACACAAATGGATGAGACAAAAATCAGATCTATCTGAAACACAAGGTCATTATGTTTAAGGGAACTGTAGAAAATTCAGCAGGAATAGGAAATGGGAGAGAATTCTAAAGTGTTTTGCTCACCTGAGTAATCTATTCCTTTCTGTTTTCTTAAATATAAAATTTCTATCAAAGTATAACACATACATGTGAAAGGGCACAAATCTTAAATGAATTTTTACGAAGTGAGCACACAGGTGTAACCAGGGCCCAGATCAGGAGACAGAGCATTGCCAGAACCTCTCTCACTTTATTCCACTATTAAGTTTCCTTCCTACAGCCCTAAAGAGGGATGACAATACTCAAATGTTTAAAAATAAACCATTTTGCTTGAACTGTCAGAAGCTACAGGCTGAATTAATTTTTTATTCTCAGATTTTGACCAAGGTTGAGTCCACCAGAAATAATTCTTCAGATGATTTGGATAGTTTGTATTTTAGCTGCTCATTGAAAACTACCTTTTCCCAGTTGTATTCCAATGACTCCAAAATTGTTAAAAAAAAAAAAAAAAAAAGAAAGAAAAGAAAAGAAAAGAAAAATTCCCACTGGAATAGACATCATTTTCCACCAAGTTGGGCTCAGTCATGCACAGTTGTCTGTCTGATGTTTTGTTATTTAACCAGAGTGTGTGTTTATCTTCTCTTCTCAACCACAGTGCAGATTCCTTGAGGGGAGAGTTCTCATTGAATTACTTTGAAGTCTGAACACTCATGACGCAGAGTTATCTCACTGTATTTACTGAAGAAATGATTCAAAGAATGGGTGCATCTACCTCTCAGGCAATATGTATTGTTAAAATAACAGAAGTTCTACTACACAAAACAAAGCAAAACCTTGATAGTTCCTGAAAGCTGGTGTTTTCGTTAATCGGCATAATGGATCAATAAATAGGGAAGAAATGATGTTTGAAAAAGAACAGATTACCTACAGGGCTGAAATCTTGTCATACAAAACATTTGCAGTGTTAGTGCAGTTTTCATTTTAAAGAGGGATTGTTAATTAAGCCCAAAGGCACTCTCTGTTCACAGCGTTTTCCGAAATGCACCAATCTCTTTCCAAACAAAGGCGAATCCAACTACTTTGTAATAAGACTGACTAGCAGGCTGGTCAAATGTTCCTGAGTTACTTAGCTCAAGTTCTGTCAAAACCTGGAAAGCCAACCCCCTTAACTAACTCATTCATTCATTCCTCATTCCAACGAGAATTAGTGAGTACCTACTGTGTGCCAGGAATAGCTTGTCTAACACAGAAATATCACCAAGCCACCAAAAATCAGGCAACAGCTGGTCTAGAACCAAGGCACATAGAGGCTCTCTATCCTGGGGATATGAGGTTAAGTCAGGGGCAAATTCTACCTCCAAGTTCTGCTCAAACACTACCTCCTTGTAGGGGAGCAAAATTTGCCACCCTGAAATGTGTCTCTTTGGCATGAGGATTATTTTAGGCTGATTATTATTATTTTTTAATTTCATTTTTTTGGTGAGGGAGATTGGCCCTGAGCTAATATCTGTGCACATCTTCCTCTATTTTCATATGTGGGACGCCACCACAGCCTGGCTTGATGAGCAGTGTGTTGGTCCGTGCCTGGAATCTGAACCTGCAAACCCTGGGCTGCAGAAGTGGAGCACCGAACTTAAACCACTACACCGCCAGGCCAGCCCCTAGGCTGATTATTTTTAAGAAATAAAAGACTCAGGCAATTTCTCTTTTTTATCTCCCCCTTAATGGCCCAAAAGAGTTTAGATAGAGGATGTGTTCCAGGAAGAGAGCTATCACCATAGATACCTACAGTATAATATGAAGTAGACGTGGTAAACAGGGAGGAACCTAGCACAGTCTATTAAAATTTCTCTATGTGTCCCATTGTTTCTGTATGGCCCAGGAACTATTTGTTCACCAAACATGTGCTCTTTTCATCTTTCTGTGAATTGTCTTCCTTCCCTTTGAAATCCCAGACCTCTACCCGCTTCTCCTTAGCTCAGGATGGCATATCAGCCTCCATTGCCTGAGGCCTAAAGACACTCATATTCTTATGGAGTCCCTGTACATAAGAAATTAAAGTTGATTTTCTCCTGTTAATCTGCTTCATGTCAATTTAATTCTTAGACCAGCCAGAAGAGCCTAGAAGAGGAGAGGAGAAATTTTTTCCTCCTTTTCCTCCTTGACATCCTCCATGAATCCATCCATCTGTTCCCCCTGCATTCCCAAAGTTTTTACCCAATATCTCCGTTTTCACTTATTTCCTTTTGTATTATATTGTCACCTTGGATGCAGTGAAACACAGTGGTAAGAGCACTTTAGAATTTTAGAATTCTAAATTTTAAATTTAAAGCCAGACTGAGATTTGCATTCTAGCTTTGCTAGGACTTGCTCTGTGTCCTCAGACATAGGAATTAACCTCTCTGGACCTCAGTTTCTCATCTGTGAAGTAGAGATAATGAAGGTTGCCCCGAGATATAACTAAGGTAATGTGTTTCATGGACATAGAGATGATAGCAATTATAACTAACACTTACAGCACTAACTGAATTTTTCTGAGTACTTTAGGTATATGAGCTCATTTAATTCCCACAATAACCCTGTGAAGTAGGCACTTTGATTATTTCAGATGAGGAACTGAGATACAGAGAGGTTAAGGAACTCTCTCGACGTCACACAGTGAGTTCAATGGTGGGTCTGAGTTTTGAATTGAGGTGTATTGCCTTCAGCCTTTGTGATCTAACTCTGCTATACAGACTTTTCTAGAAGAATATGGTAGAAATTAATAAGTGGTAGCAAGTATTGTCCTTACAATAAACACAATTTTTTAATCATCTTTTCCCACCACTCTGTTAATAACATCTTGAAACAAAAAACATGCCATATTCATGTGTGTCTTCCCGCTTCTGTGCTTTGCATGTAGTAGGTCCAAAATGTTTGTTTGTTGAATTGAATTGAAATACCTTTCCTAAAAACAAAAGAAAACAAATACAAATTTAAGGGATACACTATGTTAAATTATAATTCCGTCAATTTTTTTGGATAAATGTTTTTTCCATGACCCTCGAGACTTGTGCAAAATGCAAATTTTTGAACACTTTAGCATGTCACCCTCCATTTCAATCATTTCACAGCTCATCAGCTTCCAATTCCTTTCTTATTCTTTCAAACCCTCACCATAAGCCATTCTTAGAAAATAATTCTCGCCTTCCATTCCAGATTTGCAACTTCTATTTATTTGCAAACTTGCAAAAGTCACCTGCCCACTGGCCCCCGGGAAGGAGCATCTATTCTAAGAGGTTTAAAGAGAATATAGATGTCCTACATCTTCTGAATTTGGAAGTACAGAAAAGAGGAACGAAGGCAGACAGACCAGCTTTTTCAATTGTTCGTACAGCTTTTCACCTTTCAGAGACTATGAGACAGAAATTCATAACATGAGACTTTACAAGCCTGGGTACAACCTAAAGACAAGTTATTTTTATTTTGTTATTTGAATTGAGTACGTATTTCCTTACAAGTCTTAATTCCCCAACAGGTCTTTGACCTAAACACACTGTTAGAAGGCTGAGTCAATCCAGAACCAGTTGTTTAAGCCAATTGACTCTTAGATTGACCAATCAATGGGGACAATCATGACTACTAAAAGTTGGGCCACTGGGTGTTGTGTTGGAAAACAAAAAAATTGAACTGAATGTTGTTGTTTTTCCCCCTTTCTTGCTTTAAGCTGTTGTTTTGTTGCTGGTTATTCAGTTTGATAAGGCCTTGGTGAAAATAAGGTGGCTATTAGAAAATATAACCAAGAAATCATTGCATATTTGAATTGGATGGATATTTATAGGTGATCAACTTCAGCCCTCTCCTTCAATCAGAAATCTCTTCTGGCTACTCAATTACTTCTCCCATTTGACATCTTCTGAGCATCTGCTCAGTTCCAGGCATTATGACAGGCAATGTGGCTAAAGAAGTGAATGACTGAGTTCTTGTCCCAAAGGAGCTCGCCATGTAGATGTGGAAAGAGGCAGTTAAACAGGTAACTACTGTGGGATCTTGGGGGGGTCAAGTTTAGGATGCTGAATTCAGGCTGGACCATGAAGGTGATCTGGGCAGGTTTTATTAAGTAGAGAAAACTGAGGTGGGTCTTGAAGGATGTGTAGGAGTTTTCCCTTATCCAGCTGAAGAGGTTTCCCAAACAGCCTCTGCTCAACCATTTCTCATGAAGAGGGCCTCCCTCCTTCTCCAGTAGTTGGCCATGTTGGTGCAGTAGTTGGAAGACTTGAGCCTAAATACACCTTCCTTTAACACCTCTCTTGTCTGTAGTTCTGTGTTTTGGAAAAATTCTTTTCTTTCTACAGGGTCCCATCAGATGCTTGAAGACAGCCCTTATGCCCCCTGGAACTCCCTCTTATCAAAATAAGCATCTTTTAATCATTCCTCAAATAACTTAATATCCAGTTCCTTCATCTTTCTAATCACTGTTTGCTGGTAAAAATAAGATTAAATATTTACTGAGTCTTTTTTGGGGTCTATACTAAGCACTTTTCACTTATTATCTCCCTCCTCAAAACAAATGATTTGAGAGACGGTTTTTACCCCATTTTACAAATGAGAAAAAGAAGACTCAGAAAAGCAACCCACTCAAAGTAATACCCAGAGCCCTGGCTTCTAGCAGTTAACAATACTCCCTCCCAGATTCCCACTGATTTCCTTAAAATGATCAGAGACAAAGACTTGATATGCCCTTTGCCACCTTTTAGCTGAGGAAAAACTTGATCTCAAAGAAGTAGGATGCACTGAAACCAATTAGGACATAGAAGTGAAACCTCTTTCTAGTTGTATTTGGCTTGGCTGACCCCATTCTGAGTAAGGAGGACGATGTTTTTGTTAGAAGAAGTGTGGTGTAACCATCACAAGTGCATGGAATCCACTATCTAAATTGTGAAGACTAAGTCATGTACCCTATAAACACAGCACATCAGGTGCTGAACCCCCCACCACATCCATGCAATCTAAGACCCTGAGACCATGGGACTCTGCAGGGCCCCTGCCTACATCTCTGTCTTCCTACCTTTATGTGCTTCTTCACCTTCTGCCCTTCATTCTAGAATGTTAAAATGGCCATTTATGTATTTAATGAGAAATCATACCATAGACCACAGGAATTTCACCCACCAGGGCACATTTGGCAATGTCTGGAGACATTTTTGGTTGTCACAAGTGGGGGTGTGGGGGTGGGTGCTACTGGCACCTAGTGGGTGAGGCCAGGGATGCTGCTCAACATCCTACAATGCAGAGGACGGCCCCCACAGCAGAGTTATCCTGCCCAGTATGTCAACCACGCCAAAGTTGAGAAACCCTACTTTAGCTCACTTGTCTCTCATTCTCCATCCTTTTTTCCTCTTCCATTTTTTCTCTTTTTTTCCTTCTTCCCTTTTGTTTTCCCCTCTCTCTCTAATCTTCTTTTCTATTCAGCCTCTTACCACTCTCAATGACAGATAAAATAAGACACTGCTTTTCCTCGCTGGGCAAACTTTACATCTAAAAACCCAGATGATAATGGTTGCCAGAGGCAAACAACATGGTGGCCTTTAGGATGCCAGGACTTGTGAAACTGGGGTGCCCTATAAATATTTCTTCCTTTGAGCAACAGGTCTGCTGGAGTTTGCAAACCATCACATTACTAAAAGGCGACAGGAATCTTATGCCTTGGCAGGTAAGAATCCAGTTATCTGGAAAGACTCAATATTCCCCACTGCCAAGGGTTATCCCCTGCAGAGGTCAGGCACAGAACCATAGATGATCATCATTAGACTATTAAGGACTATATTAGTCTGCTCGGGCTACCACAACAGAGTACCACAAACTGGGTGGCTTAAATAACAGAAATTAATTTTCTCGTAGTTCTAAATGCTGTAAGTCTGAGATCAAAGTGTCTGCAGTGTTGTTTCTTCTGAGACCTCTCTCTTTGGCTTATAGATGGCTGTCTTCTCCCTTTGTCCTCACATCGTCTTTCTTCTGTGCTTTCCTGTGCCCTAATCGCCTCATGATTTTTTACCTTTTTATTTTTTCCAGCTTTGTTGAGGTATACTAGACAAATAAAAATTGTATATATTTAAGGTATACAATACAAAAAACGTGATTTTTTAAAACTGAGGTCATAATGGTTTATAACACTGTGAAATTTCAGGTGTACATTATTATTTATCAGTTTCTGTATATACTGCATCATGCTCACCACCAATAGTCTAATTTTTGTTTGTTTTTGTTTGGAGGAAGATTGGTCCTGCACTAACATCTGTTGCCAATCTTCCTCTTTTCCTATTTTTCTCCCCAAAGCCCCAGTACATAGTTGTGTAGCATAGTTGTAGAGTTGTAGCTCTTCTATGTGGGACACCACCTCAGCGTGGCTTGATAAGCAGTGAGTAGGTTCGTGCCCAGGATCCGAACCAGCAAACCCTGGGCCATTGAAGCAGAACTCACGAACTTAACCACTACACCACCAGGCTGGCCCCCGAATAGTCTAATTTTTATCCATCACCATATATATATGCCCTTTTGCCCATCCCCTGGCCCACTTCCCCTCTGGTAGCCACTAAGCTGTTCTCTTTGTCCATGTGTTTGTTTATCTTCCACATATGAGTGAAATCATGCAGTGTTTGTCTTTCTCTGTCTGGCTTATTTCACTTAACATAATACCCTCAGGGTCCATTTGTTGTTGCAAATGGGATGATTTTGTCTTTTTTATGGCTGAGTAGTATTCCATTGTGTATATATACCACATCTTTATCCATTCATCAGTTGAAGGGCACTTGGGTTGCTTCCATGTCTTGGCTATTGTGAGTAATGCTGCAATGAACATCGGGGTGCGTAGATCTCTTTGGATTGTTGACTTCAAGTTCTTTGGATAAATACCCAGTAGTGGGATAGTTGGATCGTGTGGATTTCTATTTTTAATTTTTTGAGAAATCTCCCTACTGTTTTCCATAGTGGCTGCACAAGTTTGCATACCCACCAGTAGTGTATGAGGGTTTCCTTTTCTCCACATCCTCTCCAACATTTGTTTTTTTTTTTTTTTTTTTGTCTTGGTAGTTATACTCATTCTGACTGGCATAAGGTGATATCTCATTGTAGGTTTGATTTGCATTTCTCTGACAACTAGGGATGTTGAACATCTTTTTGTGTGTCTGTTGGCCATCTGTACATCTTCTTTGGAAAAATGTCGGTTCGCATCCTCTGCCCATTTTTTGATCGGGTTGTTTGTTTTCTTGTTGTTGAGTTGTATGAATTCTTTATATACTTTGGAGATTAACCCCTTGTCAGATATATGATTTCCAAATATTTTCTCCCAGTTGGTGTACAACGTGAGATTGTTATATGTATACACTTTGAAATGATTGCCAAGCTAGTTAGCATATCCATCACCTATTTTTATAAGGAGCCCAGTCATATTGGATTAGGGCCCCCTCTAATCTCATTTAATCTTAATTACCTCTTTAAAGGCCCTATCTCCCAATATAGTCACAGTGCGAGATACTAGGCATTAGGACTTCAGCATATGAATTTTGGTGGAGGAACGTAATTCAGCCACTAACAAGGACATTGCCACTACTGTTTAGTCCTTGCTAAATTGCAAGTAACCCCATTGTATGCTAATATTCCTTTCATCTGCAAACTATCTTAATTCATACATAATAAAAACGCATTCAATTAGTCACCAAGTCATTTTAATTATAACTCCAAAATACCTTTGAAATGAGTCCTGTCTCGGTTGAGTTGTGTCCCCCTTCCAAATTCGCATGCTGAAGTCCTAAACTCAGTGCCTCAGAATGTGACTTTATTCAGAAATAGGATCTTTGCAGATGTAATTAATGAATTTAAGGTGATACAGGAGTAGGGTGGGCCCCTAATCCAATATGACTGATGTCCTTATAAAAAGGGGAAATTTGGACACAGACACAGATGTGCACAGAGGGAAGATGATGTGAGGGTATACAGGGAAAATGCCTTGTGAAGATGAAAGCAGAGATCAGGGTGATGCAGCAGAAGCTAAGGGATGCCAGTGATTACCGGCAAACCACCAAAAGCTGGGAGAGAGGCATAGGAGAGAACAGATTCTGTCTTACAGCCCTCAGAAATAATTGACACTGCTGACACCTTGACGTTGGACTTTGAGCCTCCAGAACTGTAAGACAATACATTTCTGTTGTTTAAGCAACCCAGTTTGTTGTACTTTGTTACAGCAGCCCTAGCAAACTAATACAGGTCCCCTCCTCTATGTGCCCATAACTACAGCTAAAATTGAGGTCTTCATCATTTCTCACAAGGTCTATCGCAATCAACTTCAGGCCCTGTTGTGAGCACAAGACTAACACCCTCTCCTTCCATCCATTCTCCACCCACCTGCCCCACAATCTTTCTACAATTCAGGTGTCCCCTTGTAAGAAATCTTCACCATTATCCTCAGGACCTGAGCCAAGATCATCAGCCCAGCATACAAATATAAGGCCCTCCATTAATAAAATCATTTCTCTTCCTGGAGCATCATCTATCCAATTTTTGGATCTGTGTTTCTTTTTAGGTCAGAATTCATTTGGGCATGAAGTAGAAAGGATGACCCACTCTCAGGAAGTTGAGTTACCTTCACGAAGCCATCCAACAGGAACTGTTATATCTTTCTTTAGGGTTGGAGATCACTAGGGTCTCCCGAGCAGACTTCTTTCTCCTCTCAGAGTGTGTGTATTTTGAGATAAGAAACCTTTCAATTGTTTTGAGCTCTTGGTCACTGTCATTGACAATCCAGCCATTGTCATCTCTTTGGTGGTCCATCCAAGAGGGTCCCCACTGATGGGATGCAGCCAAGGGTGTAGCTCAGTCATAAAAGTGTTTTATGACTGCATTTCTTTTTGTTTTTTCCCGTCCTGGTGAAGCTAAGCACGAATAATCAGTTGTATTATGTTGGGTGAGGAGGATGCTCTTCCACAGAAAATCACCCACAGCAAATAAAAACAACTCCATATGCCAGCCCCATTCACTGCAAGACTAGTTAAACCTTGACCACACAATTTGTGCTGGCATTTCATCTTTCTTATTGTCTTGGCTGTTTGCCAGCATCCTGGTGTTCTGTGTCCTCAGTGACAAATTCAATCCAGAAAGTTCCTTGTAGGGTTCTCTTTATCCTTAGATTCCTAGTCGTTCTTTCTGTTTTCTCCTCAGGGCAGACTCTAAACCTCAAATACACTTCTTCTCCTGGAAATCAGTCAATGTCCAATAAATATTTATTAAACACGTACAATGCGCTGTGCCAAGCACTCCATAGAACTCCAGAAATGCTATACTTCTATAAAAGATGAGGCATTTGACTCATTAGTGAGTGGGTTTGTGCCTTAAATGCTTTTTCTAGTTGTGAGTATGAGTTGTTCTGGAATAATATCCTGTTTGCATCTCCTACAGCTAGGAGAACAATACCTATAGTTTGTCACCAGTCTGCTTTTTACCTCATCTCCTGCTGCATCTCTATTTATCTTCTCTCAAGTCCCTCTTCACACTCTAGCCACACTGCATTTCAGTCCTAACTTATCCTGTGCTCTCCCATCTCTATGCATTTACTTCTCCTCAACCCTGGACCTGAAATGCGACTTCCCATCTTCAAGATTCAGCTCAACTCACATCTCTTCCACAAGGCTTTGTCTATCTGTTTCTAGTTCTTCCACCTCCCAATTCGAATTATTCATCCCCTACAACTCTTTTGAGCTTTACTTTTTGTTTAAACTGCGATTGCATTTTAAACTACTTTGTATTATAGTAACCTGTTTACACTTCTGTCTCTATCAGAGAGGGTGAAGAGGGAGTTAGAAAATCAAACCATTTATCTAGCTATACGTATAACATTTGATGGGCTCCTTAGTTTCTCTTTCTTCTTTTGTAAAAAGCAAGATAATAATAGTACTTGCCTTAGAACAAATATTTCATTTCTTTTCCTTTGTCATGTGACTCTGGCTGATGAGTTTGTACAAAAGGGACACGTGACATTTCTCGGCTTGAGTGTTGATTGATGAAGTGAGATGCCCCAGAGCTCTTTTCCCTCTGCAGTGCCAACCAGCAGTGTTCCACATACCAACCGGGATTGTTCCAGAGAGTGCCAGCTCTACTACCTGGTCTCAGAGCAGAGGAGTCTCCGGCTAACTGCGATAGACATGTAACATGAGCAAGAACTAAACCTTTGTTTATAAGCCTCTGAGATTTTGGGGTTGCCTGTTACTGCAGTGTAGCCTAGACTATCCTGACTGATGTACAGGGTTATGACAAGAAATAAATATGATAATGTAAGTCAAATCCTTGGTGATACTTGGCAGATAGGAAGTGCTCAATCATTGTTAACACCGGTTATAAAGCACACAGTGAAGCAGAGATGATGTCAATTCTAAATTATCTATGTACAGCCATTCAATTTCGGTGTTATATTTTGATGTGGTCTGAAAGATTCCACAAGTGAAGAAGCTTTATTAGGTTAGCTCTGCAGCACTTGCTCCCTCATAACGTATTGTTCTGTCTGAAATTAAGCCCTCTAGCCTGTCTTGAACTTATTTACTAGAATATCAATAGAAGTACTTTATTAAGTGGCTGGGGTCTTAAGAGAACAGCAAGAATCCCCACGGTGCCCTTTAGGAGAGGACTCTTTTTCTTCCATCACCTTGGGGGCAGAGGGAATGTACACAGATAGTGTGCCCCAGGGGGAGCTGGTCTCCTAGATGCAGTGGCTCCTTGGTGCAGTGGCTAGGGGAAATGGTTTCAGAGTCAGAGAGATCTGTGTTCAAAACTGACTCCCCCACTTTCTGGTTCTGTGAACCTGGGGGAGCTGACTAACCTCTTGACACTACAGTTTTCCTTGCATAAAATGGAAGAAGGAACAGTGCCTACCTCGTAGAATTGTTGTGAGAATTAAATGAGATAACACATATAAAACACTTGGCAAAGTGTCTGGCGTGTAGTAAGTTCCCAATAAATGGTAGCTATTATTATTACAGCAAGTTGCAGCTCAAACTACATTTTCTGCCAAATACTCCACAGAATCCATTGAACTGTGAAGTTCCTATTATAACAGGAAGGAAAAAAAGAAAGAAAACAGGGACCTTTGATATTGGCTTGGGAAAGAGGAGATAACTCTTCTGTTGTCTGTTTCTTGCCCATTAGCTTCCCCTTACAGAGTGGCTGTTGGGAAGGAAGCACAAGTAACCTAACCTTGAACTGTGCTTAAGAACTGCATCTCCATCTACAGGATCAGCAAAACAACAGTACAACTCTAATTTCTTAGTTTCTTCCTGATCTCTGAGCTGCTTAAGAATTCTTCTCTGGGAAGAAACAAATGAGTAAATAAGCAAAAACAACAACTCTCAAATTGGTTTTTTCCAAGGTGATGTTAATCCAGAATGGAAATCAGGAAAATGGAAAGCTAAAATTTTTTCCTCTTAATGTAAATGAGTGGTTCTTTTGGAATGGAGAGTTTATATGGATGTTATAAAGTTCTTACTTTCCCCTGGTGGCCTGGGACAAGAGTTTTCTACAACCTGGAGGGATAAAGAAGAGACTCAGTTCCAAGAGAACAGGTCACAGCCTTCTAAAAGCCAGGATCTAAGGCAGAGGACAGCAAGCCATAGCCCAAAGGCTAAGTCTGGCCCATGCTAGATTTTGTAAATACATTTTAATTGTGACATAGCCACACCCATTTGTTTGCATATCACTAGTGACTACTTTCACATTACAGTGTTGAAGCTGAATAGCTGCAACAGAGGCCTTATGGCCTGCAAAGTCTGGAACATTTATACTATCCGGCCATTTACAGAAGTTTGCTGAGCCTTTGAGAAGGAAAAACTCACTTCTCCTGTCTCTTTTACTCTCACACTTCTCTACTACACTACTTCCCTTCTGACACAAGATGTGTGGGTTTTCCATACATCAAGCAGTTTTGTGGCACCAGCTGGATCTCCTACAATTGAACTCACTTCTGACACCATCTACTTGGGGATAGCATCAGATCTCACAGGTTAAGGGCTCAGTCTCACCAGACTGCTCCCACCCCACTTCAGACCCCAAATCACAAGTCCAGGTTGTTGCCTGCACTTCTGATTGACTGGCTATGAATTGGAGGTTCCCACGACCCCCTCCTTGAGTTTGATTAATTTGCTAGAGTGGCTCAAAGAACTCAGAGAAACATTTACTTACACTTACCAGTTTATTACAAAGGATATCATAAAGGATAGAGATGAACAGCCAGATGAAGAGGTACATAGGGTGAGGTCCAGAAGGGTCCCGAGTGCAGGAGCTTCTGTCCCCAAGGAACTGGGGTGCACTGCTCTCCTGACATATGGATGTATTCATCAACAGGGAAGCTCATCAAATCTTGTTGTTCAAGAGTTTTTATAGAGCTTAATCTGTAATACCCTCTCCTTCCTCTTCCCAGAGGACAGTGGGTAGGGTTTAAAGTTCCAACCTTCCCAATCACTTGGTCTTCCTGTTGACCAGCTCCAACCTGAGGCTATCTAGAGACCCCACCCTAGTCACCTCATTAACATAAACTCAGCTGTGCTCAAAAGAGGCTCCTATGAAGGACAAAAGACATGCCTGTCACTCAGGAAATTCTAAGGGCTTTAGGAGCTCTGTGCCAGGAACTGGGGATAAAGACCAAATATATTTCTTATTATACCAGAGCCCCTTCCTAAGGCAAGAGATTACCAGTAAGGGATTTATTCTGAAAGGAGTAGCAATGCTGGTACCCAGGTTTACATGATTTCATTATTTCCTGTTTTGTGATTGTCCCGGTTGGCCCTTACCTTACCGTCTAAGCATGAGCCCTCTGCTAGTGCTGCCTTGGAGGGCTGAGGTCTATGGGGTTGATGCAGAAGAGAAAAGCATGAAAGACAGTGATGATATGGTCAGAGGTATCCAAGAAGGGGGCAGCAGTGGTGTAGCAAATGAGAGGGGACTGGCTACAACAAGGTTGCTAACCTCAGGAACACTTTGATTCACTTAACACGTGCTTATTGAGTGCCAGCTATGTGCTGAGCACTGTGACAGATTACTTTCTAGTGAAATATGCAGGACGGGAATGGATTTTCTGTAATGACACAGAATGGGGAATGTGTGATAAGCAACATTCTAAGATGGCCCAAAGATTTCCATCCCCTCCTGGACATGGTCTATATAATCCCCTCCCCTTGAGAGTGGGTGGGACCAGTGAATATGACTGGATATAACTCCCTAGATTAGGTTACTAATCAGTCGACTTCAAGTTAATCAAAAGAGAGATCATCTGAGTGGGCCTGACCTAATCAGATGAGTCCTGAAAAGGGACAGGAGTCTTCCTGTAAAGACAGTCACAGCATAAGAAGGACTCAATGTGCCCTTGCTGGCTTAAAGATGAAGAGACAGACATGTGAGGAATGCAGGCAGCCTGTTGTAGCTGAGGACAGCTCTTAGTTGACAGGCAACAAGTAAACAGGGACCTCAGTCCTACAGTTGCAAAGAACTGAATTCAGCCAACAGTCTGAATGAACTTGGAAGTTACTTCATTCCCACAGCCTCCAGAATGGAGTGTGGCCCAGCCAACACCTTGATTTCAGCCTTGTAAGACCCTGAGCAGAGGACTCAGCCATGTCATGCCCAGACTTGGTTATTAGCTCCTAGATTTATGGTAATTTGTTGTGCAGAACCAATACAGGGGAAATGAATTATTTTATTTGGCTATTAAATGAAAGACTGGTTCCAGGGAGCTGAAGAACTTAGGGATGATGTGAGTAAGCGATGTATATCACTTGGATATTGAAAACAGGTCCAGAGGATATAGAACAAAATTTAACTATCTTTGAGAGGCGGGGTAGATAACAGGTGTTAATTTTTTCTTTTTGCTTTTCTCTTTCTCTTTATATGTTTCACTCTTATAATAAGACAAAAATGAAGAAAACAATTTCCAGACAATCATAAGGCAAGTGTCAGATGGCCAGAGACTGGTGGTCTTTCTGCAAAATGAGTAGACAATAATTTCTGCACTGCTTGGAAGATCAAGGCCTTCATTCCTCTCAGGCAAACATTTGGATACCTGACCCCTGAGCTCATGGATGCTGTTCTGAGAAGATACTCAGAGCAAGCCCTGTGTGTCACTGACTCACAAAACTTAGAGCTGATCAAGGCCCCACCTCTCACTTTATAGGTTAGGGAACTGATTCCCAGAGACATGTGTGGTAAAGTTAGGATAGGAATCCAAGTTCTCTAACAGCCGTCCAGGGCTCTTGCCTTTTTACTCCAAAGTTGCCACACTGGACTGACATATTATCAGGACTAAGAGACTCGTGTTCAGTGAGATGGAACAATCTACCAACTCAGCTTCTGGACTGTGAAACTTCTTGCACGTTCAAAGGAGGGAGTGTGGGTGATCAGAATTTGCCACCCTAAAATGTGTCTCTTTGGCTTGATTAATTTTTAAGAACAAAAGATTCAGGAAGAAACTTTGACCTTCCCCCAAATGCCTAAAAGAATTTAATATAGAAGGCCTATTTCAGGAAGGAGCTACCACCATAGATAACTCTAGATGTGGTAGACAGGGAGAAACCTAGCAAGGGCCATTTGATCAAAGTCCTCTCCATGTCCCATTGTCTTTGCAAGGCATGGTCAAGATTTGTTTATCAAACATTTGCTTTTCCATCTCCATGTGAATTGCCTTCTTCCCCTTTGAAGTCCCAAACCACTACCCCCAACATCCTCCTTTGTCTTTAGCTGAAGATGGGTATTTAAGGGGGTGGCTTCAAGCTATTTTGGTGAGTTAATCAGTTTTCCTGTTTTTTTCCCCACGTGTATGTGTTATTAAACTTTTTTGATTTTCTCCTGTTATTCTGTCTCATGTCCATTTAATTCTTAGACCAGCTAGAAGGACCTAGAGGGTAGACGAGTAGCTCTTCCTCCCCTACAATGTCCAGTGCTCTTTCCTCCAAAGCTGCCACTGGAACATTCAGTTTTAGAGCAGGAAGGAGTGAGACTGTCATTAGACAGATGAGAAAATAGAGACACAGAACTGGTGAAATGATATCACTAAGATCACTCACCAGATAGTAGAAATTATGGGATTAGAATTCAAATGTCACTGTGTGATCCAATTGTCTTATATCAACCATGTCAAATGTAGTGTTCTCCAGTCTATTTGAATGTTGGTGTCATTAAGAAACAACGTTTTTTAATCTGATGCTTGCAGTAGGGAGAGGAATATATTTGCCGCTTGTATTGTGCTTTAGCCTGGGGGCATGTCACCCCCCCTACACACACTCACACACACCTTGGGTGCCTCCCTGCACTTCTGTGCTGGCTCTAGGGGAACATCTGCAGAGTGTATTTGAGTGTGACATCAAGGGCCACAATTTTACTAGTGGGTCCCTGAGAGTGCTCTCTCCTGAGCCCTCCTTTTCCCGGGGCCACAGATGGAAGGGAAATGAACCAGCTCCAGTCGGAGTTGGCTCTGCAAACTCAGTCCTATATTAGAGGATAGAGGGAGTAGAAGCCCCATGTAGGGTTTAGGGCCCCACGTAGGCACTCCCCGTGTTTGTCACCAGGCATTTAGCTTTTCCTCCGTGTCCATCTGACATTTCTTTCAGTGTCACTGGAAAGGATTTGCTCCAACCTGGGATTTGTTTATGCAGATGCCCCCAAGACATCTGGTGAAGTGGAAAATGTGGCCCATGAGAGATTTTAGGAGATTTCAGACAAGAGTTTGTGCAGCAGAATGGCCTGGAAGAAAGGGGAGAGAATTAATATTTGCTGATACCCACTACATGTCATGCATTGTGCTAGGTTCTTTTCCATACAACAAAACAATATAAATTAAAATTTACTGTGTGTTTACAGTAGTCCATTGGATGAAGTTCATAGCTTGGTTAATTAGAGCTCAAGGATGGTATATTGGAATGACATGGAATGGAGAAAGTGCTTTTTGTCAGTAATGACACAGAGAAGAAATGGCGCTGCCTCCAGGAGATCCGAATGCAGTGGACCCTCTCTTACCTGGCATGGACAAGGGATGAAGAGTTCCAGCCAATTACATAATCTCTTTGGAGGGAAAGCCTCACTTCCAAGTGCTCTCTAGGTTTGCATTAATTGTTGCCAGTTTAATCAGTGTTGAAAACAATGTAGAAATGGACTCTCTCCTTGCCTGATGTGTGGGAAGAGTAGAAGTTGGAGCATTGCTTTCCCCTGAAGCAAATTTTAGCTGATTGGCTTGGAGCAGCCTTAACACCATCTTCTCACGAGTGGAGTCAATGTCTGGGTGAGAGAATTTCACAGTGTTTGTCATCTGCAGAATCTGGGCTGTTTCCAAACAAGACAGATTATAATACATCCTGATGCTAGAGCAGAAATGAGTGTGTGCTGGGGGTCAGGGACATTTCACCACTTGTGTATTTCTTGGGGTAATTCCAATTTTTTGAGACCTCCAATTTCATCTTTCTCCCATTTCTCTCTCCCTCTCTCTGTTGCAGCCATACCGAACATTTATTAGATTCTTGAGTGAAACTCTCTCTCACCGCTGCATTTGAAATGGCTGTTTCTTCTACATGGAACACTTCTCTTAGCCTCCTGAACATCCCTACTTCCACAAACCATCTGTGCTAAGACAGAGATGCTTCCAGTCCTCCGGTTAAATGTTGCTTCCTCAGGGAAGTCATTCCTGGCTCCTCCACCCCCTAAGATTAGGTTAGATCCTGTTACATCTTCCTTCTCCTCCTCTAGGCTTCTCTCCTCAGCTGAAAGCTCTGTGAACGGAAGGTCACGTCTACCTGTTCAGCTTTATATCCCACTTGACCAGCACAGTGCTAAGCACACAATGGACCTAGAGTAAATATTTGCTGGGTGAACAACTTTTGTATCACATTCTTATCAACACTAGTAAGCTTAGTGTAGATTTCAGTAAATATTCACAGGATGAGATTGAATGTGAAGAGCAGAGGCTAGCAAGCTGTGATTCCTGGGCCAAACGCAGCCTGCCACTTGGTTTTGTTGGAACTGGTCTTATTGGAACACAGTCATGTCCATTTGTTTACGGATCGTCTGTGGCTGATCTTGTGCTACAAAAGCAGAGTTGAGTAGTTGCAATAAAGACTGTATGGCCCACAAAGCCAAAAATATTTACTATCTGGCCAACCCCTGGTCTAGATTCTTTCCTTTCAATTCCAAGAAGAGATGTAAGTAAATAACGACTCCAAAATACTTCCTCTCCTTTTGATTTTTTAATCCCTTCTTATAACTGCATTTGGTCTTCCCATCAATCTTCAAAACCCCAGAGTTCCATGCATTACACACTAAAATTGGCTAAGGTTGAAAAATTAAAATTGTTGAGGAGAAAATAATTGCATCTTGGGCCAAAAGTCACTCAAAAACAGTTCATAGTTTTGATATTTCTTCCATTCTCTGCTTCTTCTCTGCCTAATTAAATTTTACCAACTACCGCAGCAGAGATCAAATTTCCCTCTTCCAGGAGGCCCTACTGTTCATTCCAGCTCTCAGAATGTCTTCTTTTTCTGAGGTTATTCCTATAAAACTTAATGCGTGAGCCATTTATTTGGGGCTCCCTAGTGACAGCTCTTATGTTGTCTCATGCCATTATTTAATGTATATTAATTTTATTTTCCCAATTAGATGCTAAACCCCTGAGGGTGAGGTCATTAAGTACAAAGCTTGAACTAAAAGTGTTATCCAATGTAATCTGTGTCTTCACAATCCAGTTTGTACAAATGGGTTTATATAAGATTGGATATCCACATTTCGCTAGTTTTGCTTCAACTACTCACAAGAACCACCAGGTCCCTGCAGAGTGTCTCTAGTTTATGTCTGAGAGTCTCCCAAGGGTTGTCTCATTTGTGCTCATTAACCAGGCTGTTAGCTTGGCCACTGTGTGGCATGCATCGTGTTCATTCTCTCCTGCTCTGCCCTTTGCTGTTTATTCTGCCTCTTGGGCTGGCTGTCTCAGTGTGACCATGCCAAGTGTACTATCTCTTTTGTTCCCAAGGTTAGATTGTGACTTGCAGGTCTTAAGATGCTAGAATCATATTGTATGACTGTGAAGTCATGTAGAAGGTGAATAGAATTACCCCACCCACATGCTGCTTTGCCATCTGGGCCACAGAGTGTCTCTGCTTGGTCCCACATCACCAGAGCTCCAGCAGCTTCTGATCACTCCATGGGTCCATGCAGGAGTCTCTGAGTCTGGTTGAGGGATCCAACAGACCTCTTGTTATGCTTTTTATTTCCTCTGTGATAATAAGTCTCCAAAGATGCCCCATCCCCAAGAAACTCACTAGTTGGTATTCATGCCCTTAAGTTGTCTCATCCCACAGTGAATTTGGGCTGGCCCTGTGTAACTAAGAGAATGCACCAGAAGTGATGCTGTGGGACTTCCAAAGCCAGGTTCTAAGAGGCTTTGCAACTTCCGTGGTCTTGCAACCGTGGTCTATCTGAACACTTGTTCTGGAGGAAGTCAGCTATCATGTAACTAGGCTGAGTATCCTAAGACTGCCATACTGTGAGGAAGCCCAAGCTAGTCATATGGAGGGAAAGCAGCGGCAGTCAGCCCTCACATGTTCTAGCCATCTCAGCCCAGGCACCAGGCATGTGAGTGAAGTAGTCGCCTTGGACATTCCAGTTTCAGCAGATGCCATGTGGTGAAGAATCGAGGCCCCAGACATACACTCCTGGTTGAGTCATTCCAGCCATCTCCAGCCATTCAAATTACCCAAGGCATTGTGGAACATGGACATGCATGGAAGCACAAGCTATCCTTTCACATTCTTTCAAATTCCTGACCCACAGAATCATAAGCATATTAAAATGGTCATTCTTTTATGCCAATAGCTCTGGGGCTATTTTGCTATGCTGCAATAAATAACTGGAACACCTCTTTCTACTTCTTTCTTGAAAGATCATGTTAATAAACATGTGTAGGTCAACCACTCTAACAGCAAATTAGACATGCCTCGACAAGCCATATTCTCAGAGATGAGTATAATCTAGTTTCAGGCTAGAGCCTCCACTCTAAAACATGTCATATATCTGTTGAATGAAGGAGTAAAGGAAGAAAAGAAGGAAGGATTTAAAGAAAGAAGGGAGGGAGGAAGAAAATAAGAGGGTCATGGTTTCAGCAAGAAAAACACAAGATGGGATTTATGTAGGGTATCATTTGGAATACATTTCTAAAGTGATTTTCAAAGTTCCTCCACCTTCAGCACACCAAAGCTTCAAGCACCCTCTGTTTGACTCTGGTGTTTGGTAGGTAGGTCATAATGACCATGTCCATAGGGCAACCTGCCCCACCCTCTTTGCTCTGCTTATTGGAATTAATCTGCCCATTATCTCCATTCAGGGAATCCACAATAGGCTGTTCCTTGAGCACGGGTGGCCAGATATCTTCCTACTATCCATGCACAGACTGTCTTTGCAAGTGCTGTCTACTGAAGTAGCCTGTGACGGTGAGGTCTGCCAATGTTTGTGATGCCCATGACTGTGCCATTCAGGCAAGCTGCTTCTGGAATAGAAATCAGGGATACAGGGGTAGTCAGCAGATTAAAAGAGACTAACAGTGAAGACTTGAAAGAAATGAAAACGCTGACAGAAACCCAATCGCTGACAAGAGAGAAAGTAACTAACTGAGCAAGTAGCTGGTCGCCCAGCCTTCTGCTGTTTCTGGCTACTTCTTGGTTCCAGTCCAGTTCTTAGGAGTAACTCCCTTGTCCTTTAGTGGACAGAACCAGTCTCTGACTTTCTTTTTTCCAGCTTGAAATCTCCTAAACAGCACAAGTGACAAGAAGAGAAAGTTGGCTTCCATTTTCACTTTACAAGTGCCTCCACCTCTGAATTCCCCAAGTGACAAAACATCATAAAACATGAAACATATACCATTCTCTCCTTTGGGTGCCAACCATCCTTCAACACATTGTCATGAATCCCGCGCTGATGTTAACAGTCCTCTAACTTCCCGGAATGACTGCATCTATCCACGTCTTCTCCAGTTGCCACAGAGTGAGAGAAGCAGTGATTTATTCAAAAGGAGCCTTCGGCAAGCAGAAAGTTATTGCCCTCATAATTTTCCCTGTGGCTGCCCTAAATTTGTGATAAACAGCCTTTCTCTATCTCAGTTAACATTGGATTTTGATTTAAACACTTTCTTTTCTTCCAGAGCTAACTTATGGGAATTTATCCCAATTTCTTAGGTTTCCAAGTGGTTTTCACAGGAATAAACTTGTGAATCAAAGTGCTTCTGGGTGTCCCAGATCCTCCCAGTGTGCGAGAGGCAATGTCACAGGATGGTTAAGATGTGGACCCTGGAGGCAGGCTGCTTTGGTTTGAATACCAGCTCTATTGCTTATCTGTTCTATGGTCTGGGGTAAGAGAATTAAACTTTCAAGTCTTGTTTTCCCTACTAAGAGTGAGGTGACAATTGTATTCACTTTGTGATATAGAAAAAATTAAATAAACTAATGCATAAAAATGTAAGACTCTACCGTAAGCCTACGATAAAGTATCAGCTACTATTGTTGTCATTTATAAATATTTGTGATAGCCTTTGTCTAGCTTGTTTCTTAAATTTGTGTGAATTTGCTTTTATTTTTTTACTTTTTGGGATTTTATTCATGTATAATATATCTATAAAAGGGTGCACACGTCATAAGAGTACAGCTCAGTGAATTTTCACAAACTGATCGCAATCCTGTAACCAGCCCCAGATCAAGAAACAGAACATCACCAGGACCCAAGAAACATCCCACCTCATGTCCCCTTCTAGTCACTACTTCCCAAGGAGAATTGCTATTCTGACTTCTAAAACCCCATAAATTAATTTTGCCCACTTTTAAATTCTTTATAAATATAGTCTTCCCATATAGTCTCCCCTTTTGTGTCTGGCTTATTTTGCTCAATATTGTAATTTGTGTGATTCACCCATGTTGTTGCATGTATAATATCCCATTATATATAATATCCCACCATGTGGATATACCAAAGTTTATTTTTTCTACTGCTGCTGAGAATTTGGGTAGCTTCCAGTTTGGGGGTGTTCTGAATAGTGCTACAAACATTCTTGTACATTTTTTTGGGTGGACATATGCACACATCACTGTTGGCAATGGAATAGGTAGTTCATAGAGGATGTCTATGTGTGGTTTTAGTGGACAATGCCAAACAATTTTTCAAAGCCATGATGCCACTTTATACCCAGCAGTTGTATGTGAGAGCTCCAGGTGCTCCTCATCCCCACTAGTATTTCTGTCTTTTCTATTTAAAGTAGATATGTTGGTTTTGCTTTTGAAAATCAGTCTGGCAAAGAACAATGAAAAGAACACTACAGTTTAAAAAAAATCCGATTTGAGCCCCTAACTTTTTAATTTAAATACCCACTTCCTAGAGGTATGACATAGCGAGTCATTCTACTTCTCTGAGCCACTTTCCTTGTGTTTAAAATGAGGGCAATAATGTCTCCAGGGAATTCAAAGCCCTTGTTTTGAGGAATGCTGTGTGGGCATTTGTGTACTCCTACTCCATCCTGTTTTCAAGTCCATTTTCTCCCTGTTTGCTAGAACTTACTCATCTGCTGGGGCTGTACACCAGTAACAAGTTGTAATCATGAGGTAGAGGTAGTCATTTCTGTGGTTGGAAAGTCAGGGCTTAATGGGTCATGCTGCTTTCTCAACAGGACTTTTGAATATAAGATTAACACGCAGAGAGGTGGTGTAGGGTTTGTTTTCCTCCTGTTTACTAAATTAAGAAGTGAAAACAGAACCTGGTGATAATTTAAAACTGGACGCATATTTTAGGACACCTAACTCTATGTCATTTGTTGGCCAAGTGTGATATCTCAGCCATGAGAAAGAAAACTTTAAATCATGGATGAAAAGCCACAAAAAGGACTTGCTGAGATGATCCTTCAATGGTGGGACTCAGAGAACAGATTAATTTGGTCACAGAAATCACCTGTTGGCTCTGCAATTGCTTTCCTTTCCAGCCGTTGCTACTGATCCAGGATGACTTCAGACAACAGGATAAAATGACCCAGGTTCAGTTTGGGGAACTCTTGTTGCTTCTTCTTCTTAGTATTCCACTATCTCTGTACTAATAAATACCCAGAGTAGCAACTAGCTGATTCAGACATCTGGTAAACCAATTTCTGTCCACACATACTCGCAGATTTCCCAAAGCAACAATGCACATTTACCTAGAATCTCAGCATTGAAGACCCTTCCATTCACTCTACAAGCCAAGGGTCTTCAATATTTTCGAGAAAGAAATTTCTTGTTTTTAGAGCTGTAAGGAGCCCCAGAAATAGTTCCATCTGCTTGTTTTACAGACGATAAAAACTGATGACAAGAGAGGATAAATGACTTACACAAGGTTAAATTTAGGGACAGGCTATGTCTGCCCAAATTTCCAGATTTTTGATCATGGAATTTTTTTCAAATTCCATGAGGAAATTTGGAGGTGGGCATGCAACTGAGAGTAAAGACCCTTACTGTGATTACATGCGGGTCTCTTTCTGCTGAAAAAAGTTACAAACGGGTCCTCATCCTTGACAGTCAATTTAAATGTCTCCCTTGTGAAAATTTCCCTGAGCTTTTACTTGATCCAGATGAAATTAATCCCTCCTTTTTCTGTGTGCCTAGAGTAATTTTGCATATTTTTCAATTATACCACTCCATCCATTCATTATGTATTGATTCATGTATGTATGTATGAATGCATTCTCCAAGCATATCACATTTTATTGGAGTTTGTTAGCTAATTGTCCCTCTCCTCCTTGAATTTGAGAGCTGCCTGAAGTCAGGGATCACAAGAGATTCGTCTTTGCATCTTGCACAGTGGTTATCACAGTGAGAGAAAGACAGACAGAGACAAAGAGTTGCAGAGAGAGAAAGAGAAAGAGAAGATAGGAGGGAAAAAGAGAATGTAGCGAAGGGGAAAGAAGAGAGAGAAAAGAAGAGAGGAGAGAATGTGGGAGATGTTATGGGCATCCGTTGTTTTTGCCTACAGAGCATCCATATTCCCTACTTCTGTCTCTAGCATCTCTATTTTTATCTGGGAAACCAGCCTTCTCTACTCCCAGCCCATGTAACTCATGTGGGGCTGACCTCACAGTCTCTCCCTCCAGGGATGGGCACACAAGTCAGGCTGTCCAATCTGCATGTTCTACTCTTTGACCATAATGATGGGCAGGCCAGACTGGTGTAACTCAATTCTGGGACTTTAACTACTAAAAAGAGAAACTCTCTTTCCTCTGGTTTCAAGGGAGTGGATCTGAGTCTGCCAGCAGCAATTTTATCACCATGAGGAGAAGACTCTGCCAGTGAATGAAACATATTCAGATAGAAGCAGAGATGGGAATAGACAGATTCCTGATGCTGTGATTTGAGCCCCTTTATCCAGCTGTGCCTGAAGCTGACATATTTATGAATCTAGTTACATGTGCCAATATATTTCCTTTTTCCTGCTGAAAAAGTCTGGTTTGAGTTAGGGTTTTTTATCTGTAACCAACAGAGCTCCAATTAATATAAGAGTTATAAGAGAGAGAAGAAAGGAAAAAGAAGAGGAGAAGCTTTGAGCACCATTGAGTTCTACTGGTAGGTTCCCTCCACTGATTGGGTGTTCCTTATCTAACTCTTCAGCAGAGCTAGTGAATGGACTTTCCTGTTAGGCAGGAAGGGCCATGGTGGAAGACCCATGGTGGAAGTATGTATGGAGAATGGCCTCCTTCTCAGACCTCTACAAATTACTTTACCTACCTCTACACTTAGGAATGGCATAACCACGGGTAAATCTCTCTCCCTGTCTTATATACAGCAATTTTAACCATAAAATGAGGGTTTAGCCTATATTTTCAAAGCCCCTTCTCTCTCTGAAACTCCACGTGCCTCAACTGGTTCTCCTGAAGCTCCTACCCAGTCTCATCCCCAAAGGTCTCTCTGAAACCCGCTGTAGGGCACCTTGGGTGAAAAACCATCTGAGTTTTCTCAGGATTGAGGGGGATCCTGGGACATGGGACTTTCAGTGTTAAAACCTGAACATCCCAGGAAACTGGGACAAGTGTGTCACCCCAGACTGACATCTTCCCCTTACCTATCGCAGCCCAAGGATAAGGCTTCCTCTGACAGATCACATACTAAAGAGCCTAAAGTACCTGTGACCTGTCTCCAAGCATTTCAGAGCTTTACAACAGTGAGTGCCTAATAAAAACATTGTTTTACTTTTAAATCTCATAAAGATGAAAGTCAATCATGGTATTTGTAGAAAAGTAGATAGAAATAGATAGGTAGATAGTTGGTTGATAGATAGATAGATAGATAGATAGATAGATAGATAGATAGATAGATAGATAGATAGCAGGGGTCAAATATTTCAGCATGTGCTGACAGTTTGATAAGGTTTCCCAGGATGGATATCACTTCCTATTGAGTAGAGGATGAGTGGCTTTATAACTGATAACCCAGAAAATGACTTAATGGAGTCCATTTGTAGATCTCTTAGAAACTTGCCCCTTTCTGCACTTACAGCAGAGAAGAGGCCCTGTGTGTGCTAATGGTGAAACTTTTCTGAAAGATAAAGAATATGGTGTACAACAGGAGACTTAGGCAGATAGGATTAACTGGGATCCCCCTCTCAAAATTTTTCTCACACTTGGTGACCCTATCATAGATAATAACAACTACAATTTATTGATCACTCATATACGCTAAGAAGTTTGGACACTGTGACAGTCAGCTGGTTGTCTCTCCCTGTGAGTTTTCTTCTTTTTCCTGGCAAAGAACCCCTGCATTTTAGGTGGGCTTGTAGTCTTCCAGAATAAAGTCTACATGATCCGGTTTCTCTTGAAGATATGGGCAGCCACCTTTCTAAGTTCCAGCCAATGAAATGTGAGCAGCAGTGTCATGTGCAACTTATGGGTTGTATCCTTAAAGAAAAGGGGTGTGTCCTTATTCCCCTTACTTTGCCTTCATTTATCTTGCTGCTTGGAATTCAAATATGCTGTCAAGCCATCTTTGCTGATGCAAACTAGAACAGCCTAGGAATGGCAGAGCAACAGGAAGGAGGGTCCTGGATCCCTGAATGACCTCATGGAGCAGAGACACCATACTAGCCTGGATTGATTGCTTTGGGTCTCATCTTCTTTATGTTTAAGTCATTATTATTCTGAGCTGCTGATACACATGGGTGAACTAACTAATTCACACACACTATTTCATCTGACCATTCAGCTGTTTCTGAAGAAGAGCAGTTAAATACTCTGCCCTTGACCATGTGCCTCTGCTAGTGTCTGAGCTTCTTGCAGAGTCTAGTCCTGATTCACACACAATTTGGGCTCCTTATCACCATGCTCTACTGCCATTCCCACTTTTCCTTTTAAGTAGTGCCTTCTAGCTCTCAGTGTTCTCTAATGACTATCTCAATTAGGGAGGCAGGAATTATTATTGTCCTTACTAGCTAGATCAGTTAGGTAACTTGACTAAAATCATCTAGTGAATTAGTGATGGATCGAGGATGAAAATCCCAGTCTCCAGACTTTGAAACTTTGCCCTCTTCACTTGTCTCCACCAATGTGGCTCTTGTAGAAAAACTCCACCGGCCTCTCCTAATGTTTTTTAACACTCTAAGCAACTCATTCAAGTTTTAGATTCAAGAATACTAATGAGAGTTGTTTTCTTTGAATTAAGGTGTATTTGACAGAAAAAAATGAATTTCTTAATCAAACATAAATGAAGTTATGGTCAATTTCAGTCTCTCCTCCCACGGATAGAATCTTTTTATTCATAATTTTTCATAATTTATTCATAATTTTTATCAGTGAAAGGGAATTTAAACACCAGCTCTTTAAGCAAACAAATGATCTAACTCAGGCACAACCTGACAGGCTTTGTTCATTAAGATTTAACAATGGTACATAATCCTTATCATCAATTTAGCATCCTTGAAAGAGCAGCTTTGTTCCCCAGTGCTAAAGTTTCTGACAAACACTCTATTTTTCTTGCATATTTTCTGAACTGTAGGTTCTAATTCTGTGTTCCAGTTAATTAGCACCATCTGTAATTTTAGACAACCCATATCTGTTAAGGCACCCAAAATTCCATCTTTGTTTCCAAAGGTGGCTGTTTGTTGTACCAGAAGGTGCTTAGCTGCTGAAATAAACAGATGACGTATCACTTATGAAAAGCACTGTTGCCTCATTGGGCAGATGTCTCTCGGTGACGGTGACCAAATATAGAATGCCAATTTTAGGGCAAAGATGTAATTTTAAAAAGTAATAACAAAATTATTGATTGGAAAGATGGCACTTTGATTTCCTGGTGACTGGGATTATAGAGACAGTCACCCTTTTCAGGGATCGAAATGTTTAACCTCTGAAAACCAAAGCCTTATCATGAACACATTTCATATTGGAAAAAGCAACTTTAAAGGTGTGTCCACCCAGAGGAAGAAAGGTGTGGATCAAATGCTTGTCTCAGTCCTTTGATTATAGCAATGAAAACATGTTCAGGATAAAAAACAGAAAGTATTGTGGGAGGTACTGTCTTAAACAATGGTAATACTACTAGAAATATAATAGCTGCTACCTATTTCAAAACTCATTATGTGCCACACATTGTGCTAAGCACTTTATTTATATTAGGGGTTCATTTAATTCTTGCAACATGCCTATGATCAGAGGAGGATGCATTTAATGTGAAGCATACAACGCTTAAGTTTTAGGGCCCACTCACTTGCATGGACCTTTCTAAGGCCCTAGCAATGTGTTCACATGATCACATATTTTTTTGAAAATTTGCAAAAGTCAAATGTTTTAACTGCAATGGATTGAGGCTGCTAATTGTTTCTACTGGAAGTTCTCCTTTGTTCCACAGCCCCACATGTTGGTTGGTAATAGAGAGGCTGAGACCATTTTGGGGTTTGGGATTTGGGATCTAGCTACAGTAATGCATTAGGATGGGGTTTAGTGGGATATGCTTATGTGGTTCTCCATCATTTCCGTGTATAGTTAAGTTACTTCAAGCTTCCCTGGAATAGGGATGGCTTCCAGAAATATTCCAGCTACAATCATGCTGACTCACCTGCTATCTTGATACAAAACAGCAGGGCCAGAGGTGTCATTGCAATGGGAACAGAAGAAGTGAAGGTAACAGAAGAGAAATGAGGTGTGAAGTGTATGGAGCCAGAAGCTAGTCTGTGGGAAATTCTTCTAAAGCGTACAACTCATGTATGAAACAAACTCATTAGAGATTTCCCCAAATTTGATAACAATCCTAAAAGTTTATATGACATTACTAATAATGAGTTGTGAAGCTGAGAGAAAATTTTCTAAGCCATCAATAATAATAACTTTTTCTCAACCATGCTAGAAAAAAGTCAGAATTATTTATTCTCTCTACAGAAAATATTTTTATAAAATTATTGTCACATGAAGACAGAGTATGCAGTCTGAACATATAGGATAAAAATATTATAGAGGTTTATTGGTCAGTTATTAATAAATTAAAAATTTTGTGATGTTTGGGCATTTATCAGCTTTTAAAATTTGGAATCTCCTATGGCTTTCTTTTTCATTCTAACTAAATATTCCTTTTTTGACACTTAATTTTTGTATTTTTAATTTTCTGTTCTTTTACTTAAAGAGTGTATGCAACATAGTTTAACCTTCAGATGCCACAAAGGTGTAAAAATGGTTTAAGCAATAGAGATTTTTATTTCTCATATAATAAGACGTCTAGAGGTAGGTGGTTTCAGAGAGAGAAGATTCAGCAACTAAACACTAGCAGGGTTCTATATGGCTTTTCTTGGTTTTCTCCTCATGGTTGCAAGATGGCTGCTGTAGCACCAACCATCACAGAATCATACAACAATGCCTAAAATAATTTAAAAAGGAAGATAGGCCCACTCTCTTGTCAAGTCTCTTTCTTGTTTTTAGGGAGGGAAATCTTTCCCCAATATTCTCCAGCAGATTTCCCTTTATATCCCATAGTCCAGAAATGTTCATACGGCCTAACCTAAAGCAGTCATTGACAAATGGGAATAGGATTATTATGATCAATCTAGAAATCAAAATTCATCCCCTGGGACAAGACACATTGCCCTGAATACCTGAAGGAAAACAGAATTCTATTGTCAACAGAGATGGAATGACTGTTGGTTAGGCAACCAGTTGTGTTCATAACAGCATCATTGTCCCCTTTTTGTATATAAACAAATTAAGGCTTAGTGATATAAAGTGATGTGTGAAAAGTCACACCACAGAAAGTGGTGAAGTTAGAAAACCCATATGTGTTTGACTCCGAAATCCAACCGATGCCTTACACCATGTCCTATAGCCTTCCCAACCCACAAGGCCATGTCCCTGGTGTGTACTAGAAAGTTGTAGGACTTTGGGGAGCAGGTCAAGTGCTGAGGAAGGAGTATAGGGCAGTAAAATGCTGGCCAGAAAGTCTCACAGGATCAAGGAGGAAGAGGGGTGCTCTGGCTCTGAGTCTGGAAAGCAAATTTCAATAGGGACCAATACAGGTACCCAAGATACATTTTATTGTTATTGTTGGGTGACGAAGGGAATTTCAGGTGGTGGGGGATGACATAAAATAATAGTGGAGAGTGCCTGAGTTGAGGGTAAGGAAACACTGGGTGTGAATCACAACTCTACCATCTACGGGATGTGCTTCCCGGTTGAGTCATTGGCTCTTGTAATAGCTTGTGTTTTCAGAGAAGAGATATCTAGCTCTGGCTTGATGGGGTCAAAGAAAAGTCAAAGGAACCAGCGGCTTTATGCTCCTTCCTTTATAGGGGAGGAAACAGGCCAATAGAGGTAAAGTGATTCGCCCAAGAATGTCCAGCCAGTTGGTACCAAAGCCCTCGTCTACAAAATTGGGTTACTTATCTCTCAACCCATCTTTCCAAGAGTACCATTTTAGACCTTGAATTGGGAAAGCATCGTTCTGCCCTCAGTTCCTTAAAAAACCTACCCAGAAGATGAGTTAATGTTAACAGCATGCTGCTTTCCTTGTGGGAGCCTGTGTATGACGACTCCTAACCGCACTATCTAATACGTGATTAACTGCTGCTTTTGAATTACTGTCCCCGTTTCCAATACGGTGTTTGGAAAATGTCAAACCCAATAGTGATCAGGGATAATATTCCACATGGGATTAGCATGATTGCTACTCAGAGCGCATTCTGCAGGGGATGGCCTCTCACTTCTGGTCCTACAGAGTCACTCATTCACCCATCCATCCATTCGTTCATTCTGCAAAGATGTACCATGTGCCATATACACTGCTCTGAACTCAATTTATGATTGCAATCAGAAAGAAAAGTTATTTTTAAAAATTTGGTCCTGAAAGGCAGCTCAAATTTATTTCTAGTTTATTTCTGGTCACATAGTAGGGATATGAGAGCATGGACATAGGACAGGTAAGTTCTGGTAAGGAGAATCAAGAAACCCTCATGGAGCCCTACAGATCAGAGTCTGTCTTAGTCTGCTCAGGCTGCTGTAACAGACACCACACACGGGGTGGCTTAAACAGCAGATATTTATTTAGTCACAGTTCTGGAGTCCGGAAAGTCCAAGATCAAGGTGCTGGCCCATTTGGTTTCTGATGAGCGCTCTCCTCCTGGCTTACAGTCATTCTCCTTCCTGCCGTGTCCTCACGTGGTGCAGAGAGAGATCTGGTGTCTCCTTACAAGAGCACCAGCCCCACTGGATTAAGACCTCACCCCTATGACCTCGTTTAACCTTCTTCACCTCCTCATAGGCCCTATCTCCAAATACAGTCACCTTGGGGATTAGGGCCTCAACATGTGAATTTGAGGGGGACACAAACATTCAGTCCCTGACAGGGTCTTTATAGGGAATTGAGGTGACATGTGTGGGAACGGTATGGCTCTGGAGCCAGATTGGCAGGTTGAATCCTGGCTCCTCCAGTGTCTAGCTGTGTGACCTCAGGCAAGTTCCTTAACCTATCTGTACCTTAGTTTTCTCATTCGTGAAATGAAGCTGATATCCGTATCCAGCTCGTGAAGTTATTAGAAGATTAAAGAATCAAATGTGGGTAAAGACCTTGAGGAGTAACTGCTACATAGGCACTCCATAAATTCTCTTTAATCCTTAGGAGGTTCCTTGCTCTGACAACTTGTAGCAGTGTTTCCCAAAGTGTGGTCAAAGTCGCTAGGTCTGGGCCCAGCGATATGCATTTTAGCACATTTCCTAAGTGACTTGGATACACGATTAAATGGGAGAATCACCAGGCTACCTGCCAGGAGAGAGCTTCCTTACATTTGTCTGGTTCATCTGCACTCTCTTCATTGGTTATCACATACAAAAAGTTTCTTTCTTCCATGGGGTTGAAAGAATTCAGTGTCAGTAAGAGTGGCCCCCTCGCTGCTCTGGACAGCTGACATCCAGCCTCCTAGGCTGTGTCCTTCAACATCTGGCTTATTTGGGGTCAGTGTGATCCAACAGCTGGTTGTCTGCATGAAATGGAAACAGGCAAACTGATATGTCTAGACAGGGAGGGAGGATTGTTGAATGAATTTTTCACTTGCCACCTGATCGAGACAGCACTGTGGGCACCCTGGCAGCAACTGTCTCCCTTATTTGAGATGATGCCTTTGGGCAAGGAGAAGCCCTTGGTTGAAGCCCTGTGGTTGAAGCCCCCCTGCTAGATTTGGTGGGTGGTGTCTGGATGTGGTCTCCGTGATCACACTGGATCTTTCTGAAAAAAGATAATGATTTTATGTTATGATGGTTTGGCTCTGTCAAAAATCCAGAAATCGCAAAACCAAAACCTCCAAATCAATAAATAGTATTTAGTAAGAGTTTATTGTGCATATAAGAAGGGTTTGCAAACTGGGAGCTTTCAAATTTAAAACTGATTTGAAGCTCAGGGGCATGATGTTACAGGATGGCTTATAAAGTGAAAATGAGGAAGTTGTTTAACCTTTAGAATGATTGGTTATTACAATGGAAGCCTCCAGATGGCAGGGGATTGGTTAAAAGTGATTATCTGATTCCCTCAGCATAGGAGAGATATTTAAGGGTACAAATTTGCAACCAGTAGATAAATAAGTCCTGGAGATCTAATGTGTAGAATAGTGTTTGCAGACAACATTATAATATAAACATCCAATTTGCTAAGAGACTGGAACTTAATTATTCCCACCACAAAAAGGAAATGATAATCATGTGACGTGATAGGGGTGTTAGCTAATGCTACAGTGACAATCACATTGCAATATACAAATGTATCAAATCAACATGTTGCATCCCTCAAACTTACACGATGTTATATGTCAAATATATTCCAATTAAAAAATAAACAAAAAAGTGATTATCTTATATCATTTTTAGGAAGATGACTTACGTTTCTTTTGATTATCAGAGGCATTTATGAGAAATAACCTAAGTTAAGTTTCACTTATGTTCATGAAATAAGCTAAATGTAGTTTGGCTTAAATGGTTTTCTCTGCTTAGGGAATTTTCAAGTCTGGTCTCCATTTTGTATGTAATTTGAACAGCCCCCAAATGAAAGAAGACTTTAGTCTCATTTTGAATTCCCCCAGAAGCAGACCCAGAGACAAGTATTTGAATAAAAAGAGTTAAATTGAGAGGCAGTTGCTAGACACACCAGGTTGGGGAGGGGGAGCAGACGGAAATGAGACAGGGAAGAGAAGAAAGCCAATTAATGGGCATTATGGAGCAAGCTACTAGTGTGGGTCATTGTGCCTCTGTTCTCTGGGGAACTCTGTGCGCCCATTTAATAGATGCCCCAGAGTGAGTCTACAGAGGGGAAGGGAGATGGGGCACCTACTTCCCAGTTTCCTGTCCCTCACTGGTTAAAGATTGATCCAGGGAGCATTTTCTTTCTAGCATTTCTGGCCTGTCTCACATGAGGGCCAATCTTGCTCTCGTGGGCTGGGAAAGTAGCAGTATTCACAGTTGGATGTTTTGGGCATGTAGAGGTGAGTTCTGACACAGGTGGACAGGTTACCGACAGTGTCTGCTACACTTTGAAGCATTGGCAAAATGATAACCCCTGTGCTAGCTGCCTTATGGGTGTGAAAATCACAACAGCCAACATGGATTGAGCATTTATTGTTCCCACTGCAAATATCCTCTACATCCTCACTACTCAAACTGTGGTCCATGGACTAGCAGTCAGCATCACCTGGAGGCATACTAGAAATGCATAGTCTCAGGGCCCAGCCCAATACTGAATCAGGACCTGAATTTTAACCAGATCCCTAGACATTTCAGATGTACACAGGCATCCTCCTCATGTCTGTGCTGGAAAATCATGGCCACACCTAGCCAGCCTGTTGTGCAGCATTGAAGAAGTGGGAGCTCCAACGTAAGGCCAAAAAGCCACACACCCACGGCAGGAACCAGAAGCAACAGTGCCAGAAGTGATGTGGCAACTTGATCAGGGAGGTATGGATGCGAACATAGGTGGACTGGTGTTGGAGTACATGTGAAGCATTCCTGGGGACCCTCAGAAATATCTGAGGGAGACCTTGGGGGAGGGTAAGGTTATGTAGTTCTTTATTGGAGACAAAGAGGCATTGCAATTTATGTGTTTGTGTTAATTTGACTCTATCTGTGCTTAAGCCAAGTGAAGCCTGGGCCATTTGGGATACATGTGTGAGTTTCTGCACTAGATTATGAGCACCTAGAAGGAACGACCCAGACCTTGTATAACTTTGTATTCTCAGCATCTGATGCACAAAATTGGTGCCCAATTGGTGCTTGCTGAAAGGTCCAGTGAACTCCATTAACTCGTTTATTCATTCACGCATTTAATGAACAGTTAGTGGGTGTCTATTATAGTCCAGGCCCTGCATTAAGGCTGAGTTAACACTGGTGAATAAACCACATTGGTAGCTGCCCTTGTGAAGCATGTAAACTAGCAGGGGATGGACACACTCATGAAATTAATATAAAATTGCAAATTATGAAAAGTGCTATGTATATGGTATGCAATGATATGGATTAACGGGGAGGGGGTATAGCCTCAGACAGGGTATCAGAAAAAACCCCTTCGAGGACTGACGTTTAAGCCAAGAACTGAAGAATGAGATGGATCGAGCCAAGGGAAGGTGGAATAGCATTCCAAGCAGACATCATAGCATGTGCAAAGGCCCTGAGGCAAGAATTAATGGAGTGGTTACATGATGTATTAGAATTATAAACCACACTCTAGATTTCTACTCACAGAACAACTATCCTATTTAGGCAACAGAAAACCTGAAGGAGAAGTTGAGTCACGTCTGTGTGAGAGAAATTAGGTATGTGTGAGCCCCCTGGATTGATTTAGTTTGTGCTCCCAATAAAAGGGGAGTCATCCATTTGGAAAATCCAGGTACTGCAGAGTTTGAGCTCCTATGAGATGTTAGCATCTGGAGCCTCAACATAAAATCCTGTCTTATAAAGGCTTCTCATTCATTACACTTTCCCCTACTCGATCACAGAAGATGAAAAGTATGAGTCATGGGATTCAGGATGCGTCAGTGTTACATTTCAGGGCCATGTTCCAAATAGAAAAGAATTATTTTTTTTCTGAATATAATGAAAAAGTTCTAGCTCTGCTGTTACTATGTATGTGACCTTGAATGTGTTACCTAAACTTCCCACACCTGGTTTCTTCCTCTCTAAAACACTCATAGTGAGACCCACTCCATAGATCACATGGTGTTTAGGAGGATTGGTTCAGTTTAGTTCAATAAGCATTTATCGAGCACCTAACAGGCAATCACTCACTTGACACATATTGATTGATGCCCTGTCTATGTATTCCAGGCACCGTGTTAGGCTCTGGAGAGAGAAAAATGAGCAAGACAGGAACATCCCAGCTTCCAAGAGCTTAGGGTCTACCGGAAAGACAGAGGCTTAATGTGTAGTGGATGTGAATTTAAAACCTAAAGGTGAGGATGCAAGAAATAGCAAAGATATTTATTTCCTGTAAATCAAGTTAAGTCCCATTCCCAGCCCCACCATGTCTGGTTGGCAGGGAATTCAGCCTCAGACATTCTTAGGGCTCACTCCCTTAATGTGGGATTTTGCAAAGGACTTTGATTTCAGCCTCGTGAGACCCGGAGCAGAGAACATAGTCATGCCCTGCGTGGACTTCTGACCCCTAGAGACTGTGATATAATAAATTTGTGTCGTTTGGAGCCACTAGATTTGTGGTAATTTGCTGCACAGCAATAGAAAGTGAGTACACAGGTGTCTCCAACCTTCCTTTGGTCTCCCCTGGTTTCTGTTGAGCACCCTATTGTGCAAGCCTTCACAGGTCCTGCTGTTGTTTCCACAACATCTAAGAAGTAATTCTTGCTGACTGGGAGCCCAGACATTGGGGCCCAGTCCCCCTTCAGTGCAACAGACCTCCAAGTCCTTGTGCTGAGCACAGATTCCCATTGTTCATCCTCGCTGTGGGGGAATCTCTTTCTCTCACAGCTAGACCCCAAAGCCACACTTGTCTCTTACCATTCCCCTTCTGGGATGACCCCAGCATGTCTTAGGATATCACAAGATACAGAAAAAAACAGATTCTGATTTTGCTTAAAATGACATGGGAGCAAAGGGTCCTATAGACTCCTTGGGATGGGTGTAGGGGAGGGAGGGAGTGTGGAAAGCAAAACACTGCTATCTCTCATTTGTTTTGATCCTTCTACAGCAGTGAAAACAAAACACGAATAAACATCTCAATATAGTTTCCGACCCTACTAGTGATGACAATACCATGACAAGTGCTGTGACAGGAGAAGCACATGGTGCAGCAGGGACACGTAACAAGGGCCACCAGCATTTCCTAGTGAACCTTCAGGAAGATTTGCTGGTGGAAGTAGCATTAGACTGAGAGCTCAAGAATGAAAAGGAGGAGCCAGGTGAAAGGGTAGTGGGGTGAAGGGATGGAGGGAGAGAATGTGTTATTGGCTCAAAGCCAAGCGAGGCATGGCACGTTTGAAGAGTGGAAGAGCTGAGCATGCAGTGGAAAGAGAAGGGGATGCAGAGTGGGGGGAGATAAGGTTGAATAAATAAGGAAGGGCCGTGCCAGGAAAGGTCATACAAACCCAGTTAAAGAAATTACATTATTTCTGTATCGGTCAGCTTTTGCTGTAATAATTCTGCATAACAAAGAGTTCCCAAACTCACCACACTATAAAAACAAGCATTTGAGTTTTGCTTATGGGTCTCTGGAGAGGCTAGGATGTTTCTGGGCTTGGCTGGGATCAGCTAGGTTTGAATCTAGGCTGGGTGTTGGGTCTGCTCCACCTGCCTCCTCATTTTCTTTGGACTGATGGCTACATGGGGCATGTTTTTCTCATGGCAGATGGCAGATATGCAAGAAGGTGAGAGGAAACACATAATGTTTCTTAAGGTCTTAGCTGGGATCTGGCACAATGACAGTTCTGTTCAAGTTCTATTGGCCAACGCAAGTCACATGGCCAAACCAACCTCAGTGAGGTGTGGAAGGTCATTTTGCCTGCAGTGGGACACCCTGCAGAGGCCCATGGCAAAGGGCATGGATGTACAATTTCTAACTCAGGGAGAGAGGAAAGAAGTGGGAATAATAACCCGACTTATCATAGCTTCCTAGGGATAATAGAAACCTATGCCAGGGTTTCAAGGAGAGCTGTGAATAAAATGATCAGATCAGCAAAACACTATGCTAACATGAGCAGCCACCACTTTCAAGAGTCCTGAGGGGTACAGCACTCCCTCCACGATTCTCAGTCACACTTGGTCACCTAAACCCTGAAGCCGGACTGCCTTTTGTTCCCATAGCCATACTGTCTTTCAGAAACTGCTGTTCCTTCCTTCAGCAGTGGTCCTTAATAGGATTAACAACTTAATAAACAAGGGAGTCCTATTCAAATTGGAATACCCAAGTTGGATGGCCAACACAGTCTCCTTCTGCCCCAAATCCCTACCAACAACAAAACCAATATTATTAATAAGAAAAGCTCATAACATCATTGGAAAACAAACAGGAAGTGACATTAGTGGACCAAAAGCAATGAGAAATTCCCATGAGGAAGTAGATTAGATCTGACTGAAGGAGGGAAAGTTGGTAGGAGGCTTGGGACAAGACTGGCTACATAATTTGCAGGGCCCAGTGCAGAGTGAAAATGCCCGGCCCTTGTTAAAAAATTATCAAGAATTTCAAGATGGCAACACCAGCGAATTAAAACAAGCCTGGGCCCTTCTATGTGTGGGGTCCCATGCAACTGCAGAGATCACATGCTCACGAAGCCACCCACTTGGGGCATTTCAATCCCCCTGACAGTGGACACAGCAAGCAGGAGGGAGTTGGGAGCAACCACTATGGAAATTGGTTTGGATTCAGGGCAGCATATGAGTTCAGTGACCATCTTCTCCCAGGCCTGACACTTGTTCCAGTCAGTGGGCAGAATTGGTTCTCCCAGGCTGGGGCTGCTGTAAAGATGAACCATGAACTGGGTGACATCAACAACAGAAAGTGATTGTCTTACGGTTCTGGAGCTAGAAGTGTGCAATCATGGTGTCGGCAGGGTTGGTTCCTTCTGAGGACTGTGAGGGAAGAGTCTGCTCCACACCTCTTCTCTAGCTTCTGGTTTGTTGTCAATCTCTGGTGCTCCTTGGCTTCTAGAAGCATCACCCCAATCTCTGCCTTCAGCTTCAGATGACATTCTCCCTGTGTGCATGTCTGTATCCAAATTTCCACTTTTTATAAGACACCACTCATACTGGATTAGGGGCCCATCATACGACCTCATCTTAACTGATTACATCTGCAATGACTGTCTCTCCAAATAAGATCACATTCTAAAGCACGGAGGGTTGGGACTCCAACATATGAATTTGAGAAGGACACAACTCAACGGATAACAGGTGTATGGGGGGGTGCTCGAGCCAGAGGTTCAGGGTCGTGCCCTGGCTTAGACTCCTTCACTCCTAGGAGACTGGCAGGAGACTAGTACACCACACCTGGCAGCCCACTGCTCCTCTCCTTGACAGTCACAGGCAGCAGATGGCCATGAACAGACACCAGCTAACCAGGATCATCAAACACTTGGGGCCAACCAAATGTCAGGGAATGAGATAGTTGCTTTTGAAGAATATCATTTGATTAAGCTGCATCACTTATCCAAAACAGATGGACTTTTCATAGTCCTCTGACAGTTGCCGAGTTGTTGCCTTAATTACCCAACAGGTGCAGTCATTTCTTGAGCTACCTTATGTGAGTCAGGTTATAGAGCTCAAAAACCTTGACTTGGCTCACTGGATTATCCAAGATCAGAGGTTGTCAACCTTGGCTCCACACTAGAGCCTCTTGGGGAGCTTTGAAAATACTGATGCTTGAGTCCCACTATTTGATCGGTCTGGGGTGCAACCTGGGCAAGAGATTTTTCTTTTTAAATCTCTCAGGTGATTACAGTGTGCAGCTAAGGTTGAGAACCACTGGCTTGGAACTCTCCCAGAACCCAGCCATCTGCGTAACTGTAATGATGCGTATTGATTGCAGATGGCGTGGCATGGGTTTCTTGGAGGTGTTTTTTGTTTGTGGCTTCCAAATCAAATGCTTCAATATCTCTATGCTTTAACTCTGTAGCACCACGTGCTCTATTTTCTTTTCTTTAGCCTAACTTCTTTTAGTTGCTAAAGAGCCAAATATTTGCTGTATGGAGTTTTACTTTTGCTTACAAAGGCAGCACCTAAGCTAGAAACTGAGGCCTGGGGCAGCACAGTGAATTGGACTAAAAGCGAATTGAACAGATAATAGGCTTGCATTTAGTGCAGTTTATTATAAGGAGCAATAATGGAGACCACAGCATCTTTTCTCCAAGGATGCAGAATGATCTTGCTTACTCTATTCAGCAGAAAACATTGGTGTATGGCTTCCGTGAATCTCTAACAATCTCTCTCCCTCTCCCTCTCCCCTCTCACCTTCTCTTCCTTTTCCTGTCTCTCTCATTGACTTTCTTTCTATCTTCTTTTACTCTCATTGTCTTTCTCCTCTCTTGTGTCCTGTCTCCAGTTATCTCTTTCTTCCCTCCTCTCCTCAAAATTCTTGGTTTCACAGATTGTCATGGCTGGGTGGAGGGAGGGGGTAGATTCAACAGCCAAAATGCTATGAGAATCAAAATATATTATGTGCATACCCTGAAATCTTCTAGGATATCTCATATGGCCTCTTGCAAAAACTGTGAGGCGAAACTGTGCAGCCAAGAGAAGTGACCCAAGTCTTTGTGTCTGTTTCCATCAGCCCATGAAGTCTTTCTCTCCCAGAGTCTTCTCTCTCCAATCTGCTGTGTCACTCTGTTTGCTGGTCCCAGAAACTACCTAGGGGAGCTGGCTACACAAATGTGGGAAATAATAATGTGAATGATTATAATGTGCTTCTTACATGCCAAGCACCCTTCTAAGCATGGTTGACAGATAAGGAGACAGATTCACAGAGACTGGAGGTGATTTCAAGCCCAGGCTCTCTGGTCCAGAGTCTGTGCTCTTAAAACTTGACTTCCCATTGCAAGCATTTCAGAAAGAAGCAGTAGGAGAGGGAGAAAGATTACAGACAGAGAAGGTTAGAGAGACAGAAAGAAGAAAGCAGAGAGACAAAGGACAGAGACACAGAGGGATGTAGAAAGTCAGCCACCGAGAGGCAGAGAACCAGAGACAGAATGGGACCCTAAAAATCACCACCACAATGACAATAGAGCCAAGAGAGAGAGACCCAGTGAACACACTTCATATTGCTCTCTGAATTGGGTAGAACAACTCCATGTCTGATGTCTCATTTAGATAAGAGACTAACTGTATGAAATGTAGGTTCAGTTCAGGGTCAGTTCAGGTGTGGTTTGGAGAATATTCTGACGTCACGGTTCACTGGTCTTAGAAAATGTCTGTTTGCTTCTAGTCCACATAGTGTCTTTTGAAATGGGAGAGAAAAAAAATTCCCTTTAGTTTTAGGCTCAGTCCAGAAAAAACAAATAAAAAGTAAAATATAATATTTAAGTTCTATTTAATTCAGCCTTCAGCAAACCAAGGCAAAGCATTTTGATTTTTTTTTCAAGCTTTATCAATTACACTTGCCAAGTGGGGTCTTCAAAGACCCCTTTAAATCAAATGCCCGACTCAGTATTGTCCTTAGAAGTACCCGGGGATGACGAGGCGTGATGGAGGCACATTTCTAGGATTTGATCTCTGAGAGCACCCATCCTAGGAAGGGGGTTAGCCCTTTGGGGGAAGGTGGAATTCACCAGTGACTACAGCTGGTGGAGGTGTTGCATTGTGATTTTTAGGACAATCCCAGCACCCCCAGCAAATCGGTTTTGTTTCTTCAATTTCTCAATGCACTGGGTGTTTTGACTTTACAGACCTAAGACCTGTCCTTTGTGGTACATTGGTGGGACCCTGGGTCATTGGGGGGAAGTGTTTCACTTCCAAGTGATCTTGGAATGCTACTATATGCTCATTCTATGCTGTCGTCACTCAGCTGTAAGATGGAGAACTAATTCAATTCAATTCAGGTCTACGTCCTTCAGGAGGTGAATGGACAAGCTGGTACATCCAGACAATGGAATATTATGCAGCATTAAAAATAAATGAGCTACCAAGCCATGAAAAGACAAGGAGGAACCTTAAATACATAGGACAAAGTGAAAGAGGTCAGTCTACAAAAGCTACATACTGTATGATTCCAACTATACTGCATTCTTTCAATTTCACTGTGAACCTAAAACTGCTCTAAAAAATCAAGCCTGCTAAATTCTTTTAAAAGGTCTATGTAGCAAAGATTTGATAATCTTACTCGTTACGATGCTATTAGACATGGAAATTCCCTTTCCTCCTCTTCTTTTCCACCTTCTCTGGCATTAGTTCCTATCTTTTGTTCATAGGGGGTTCTCTCCAATGCAAATTTATTCATGATGGAACACCTTCCATGTGCCAGGTTTTTCTGTTTTATAGACAAAGGAGACTTACACTCAGAAAGGCTGCCAATATTTCTGAAAGCCATAGAGCTAGCACATGAGAGAGCCAGGATTTTCAAACACAAGATTTTCCAAATTCTGGGCTTTTCCACTGCCTTCCCATCCTGAGCGATTGCTGAAGGTTTGGCAGTCATTCCCACGCAGGTTTCTATAGGTTCCTATTTGACTCCTGGGATTGAACTCTCCTCATTCTCTTGTTCCATATTGCAGTTTACAAAGAATATCCCAGGATCAGTAAATGGAAGCCAGCAGGATCCAGATTTCAACTAATAGGAATTGGTTTGCAGGATGTAGAGCTCCCCAGGGTAGAATGGGCTGCCTTGGGCAATGTTGACCTCCCCATCACCACAGATATTCAAGCAGATAATGGACAAACAGAAAGACCAAGGATTCTTAAACTGGGGTTCACAGGTGGGCTCTGGGGAGTCTGAAATTGCCAAATTTTGAGTGTGGAGATATGTGTACTTTTTTTCTTGGAGGAGAGTTTCACCAGGTTTTCAAAATTGGGTTTGACCCAGTGGTTGAGAACTGTTAAGACCAAGAGTGGAGAAAGGAATGGAATGAAGTTATGTTTCAAACTTGACCATCTAAGAGTCTCCTATTGAGTCATTTTCATGAACAAAAATGGGTCATCAAAGGTAATACTAATTTAGGCATCAGCTGAAAGATTTGGGTCTCTCCCTATACTCCAGCATAAGACTCAGGGCTTTCCTGGGGTCAGAGCAAAATATTAACTATAAACTGTAGAAAAAAAGGGGGGGGGGTTATTAAGGTGATGGACATTTTCTAAAATGTGTATTAGTTTCTACTAAAAAACTATATTAAAAAACTACTAAAACCTAATGTGTAGTGGTTTTCTAGGGCTACTGTAACAAAATACCACAAACTGGGGGGCTTCAAACAACAGAAATTCATTCTCTCACAGTTCTGGAGGTTAGAAGTCCAAAATCAAGGTGTTGTCATGGCCATACTCCCTCTGAAACCTTCTGAGGAGGATCCTACCTTGCCTCTTCCAGTTTCTGGTAGGCCCCGGCATTCCTTGGCTTGTGGCAGCATAACTCCATTGTCACAGGGCATTCTATCTCTGTGTCCAAATTTCCCTCCTCTTACAAAGACATCATTCATATTGGATTAGGGCCCACCCTATTCCAGTATGATCTCCTCTTAAACTTAACCAATTATATCTACAACAACCCTATTTCCAAATAAGGTTACATTCTGAGGTACTGGGGTCTTCAACACATCTTCGGTGGACAGAATTCAATTCACAACGAAGTGAAGCATGGTGCTGTTTGCAAATCTGTGTAAATTTACAGAAATAGATGAATTTTATAATGTGTAAATTATACCTCAATCAAGTAATTTTTTAAAGTGGCAAGGAGATTTTGCAAACCACTGCTGGGGATCCTGACATTTATATAGACAGCACTGAATCTTAACACATCATCTGAAAATTTCAAAGCCATATTTAGTGAACCAGCTATTTTATTTCTCATATATAGCTGAGCTCACTCACATGAGCTTAGTAGTGAAAAATTAGAAACAACCTAAATCTCCATCAATAGGGAAATGGTAAGTAAGTATAAGCACAGCCAACCGTGGAATACTATGCAACAATTACAAAGAATGAGATAGTTTGATATTTAGTAACATGGAAAGGAATCTAAGACATTATTGTGGGGAGAACAAAAGCAAATAACAGACTGATACAGAAAGCATGATATCATTTATATAAAACACAGAAATCAACATCAAAGAAAATTATGCTTTATGTTTTCTGAGGATACACACATAATAAAAATAATATTGGTATTACTATGTGTCAGGAACTGTTTTAACAGACTGACACATATTAACTTATTAAATTCTTGGAACAAGTTAAGTACTATTATTATACCCTATTTAATGAAGAGGAAGATAAAGGCACAGAAAGGTTAAGTCACTCTTCCAAAGCTACTGAGTTGTGGAATCGAAATTTGAATCCAGGCTTGTCTGAATTCAAAGGGCTATTTCTTCTCCCACTGTTTTATGTATTCTAGAAGACTACACATAAAGCTAATGAGTAGTTACCTCCAAGGGTGAGGTATGAAGGAGTCCATGATTCCAGACAGTAAGAAATGGGATTTTAATTTTTTTGACAATTGTAGGAAATAACACAGAGAGATACTGTGTACCACTTACTCAGTTTCCCCTAACGATAATATCTTGCAAAACTGTAGTAAAATATCACAATCAGGATATTGACATTGATATAATCCACTGATCTTGTTCACATTTACCCACTTTTACTTGTACTCATTTGTATGTGTGTATTTAGCTCTATGCACTTTTTTGTGTGTGTGAGGAAGACCAGCCCTGAGCTAACATTCGTTGCTAATTCTCCTCTTTTTGCTGAGGAAGACTGGCCCTGGGCTAACATCCATGCCCATCTTCCTCTACTTTATATGGGACGCCACCACGGCATGGCTGACAAGCAGTACATCAGCAGGCACCCGGGATCCCAACCTGCAAACCCCGGGCTGCTAAACGCGAATTAAACCGCTGCGCCACTGGGCCGGCCCCTCTATGCACTTTTTTAAAGACTGTTTTTTGAGCGATTTTAGGTTCACAGCAAAACTGAGAAGAAGGTGCAGATTTTCTATATACCCCCTACACCCACACATGCACAGTCTTCTCATTATCAAAATCCCCCACCACAGTGGTACATTTGTTGCAACTGATGAACCCACACTGATGCCTCTTTATCATCCAAAGTCCATAGTTTACATTACAGTTCACTCTTGGTGTTGTACATTCTGTGGGTGTATAATGACATGTATTCACTATGATAGTATCATACAGAGTATTTTCACTTCCCTAAAAATCCTCTGTGCTCTGCCTGTTCATCTCCCTATCCCCCACCACATACCTGGTAACCACTGATCTTTTTATTATTTCTGATTTTGCCTTTTCCAAAATGTCATATAGTTTTCCTCTAGTAGTTTTACCGTTTCAGATCTTTCATTTAAGTCTTTAATTCATTTTGAGTTGATTTTTAGTTGTGGTTTGAGATAAGAGTCCAATTTCATTCTTCTGCATGTGGGTATCCAGTTTTCCCAACACCATTTATAGAAGATCCTGTCCTTTCTCCATTGTGTGTTCTTGGCACCTTTGTTGAAGATCAATTGACTGTAAATACATGGATTTATTTCTGGGCTCTCTATTCTGTTCCATTGGTCTATATGTCTATTTTTAAGCCAGTGCCACACTGTTTTGATTACTATAGCTTTGTAGTATATTTTAAAATCAGGTAGTGTGATGCCTCCAGCTTTGCTGTTCTTCCTCAAGATTGTTGGGTTATTTGGGGTCCTTTGTGGCTCCATATGAACTTTAGAACTGTTTTTACTATTTCTGTGAAAATTCCTTTGGAATTTTGATAAGATTTGAATCAAATCTGTAGATCTCTTTGGGTAGTATGGACATTTAAAAGCTATTAATTATTCCAATCAATGAACACAAGATATCTTTCCATTTATTTGTGTCTTCTTCAATCTCTTTCTCAATGACTTACAGTTTTCAGTATCAGATCTTTTACCTCCTTGATTGGATGTATTCCTAAGTATTTTATTCTTTTTGATGCTATTGTAAATGGGATTGTTTTCTTAACTTCTTTTTCAGATAGTTCACTGTTAGTATACAAAATGTAACTGATTTTTGTATGTTGGTTTTGTATCCTTCAACTTTATTAAATTCCATTATTAGCTGTAACAGTTTTTTGGTGACATCTTAAGGGTTTTCTCTATGTAAGATCATGTCATCTGCAAACAGAGACAATTTTACTTCTTCTTTTTCTGTTTGGATGCTATTTATTTCTTTTTCTTGCCTAATTTCTCTGGCTAGGACTTCTACTATGTTGAGTAGAAGAGGTGAGAGTAGTATCTTTGTCTTGTTCCCGATCTTAGAGGAAAAGCTTTCAGCTTTTCACCATTAAGTATGATGTTAGCTGAGGGCTTGTCATTATGGTCTTTATTTTGTTGAAGTACATTCCCTCTATACCTAATCCTTGAAAGTCTTTATCATGAACAGATGTTGAATTTTGTCAATGCTTTTTCTGAATCTTTTGAGGTGATTATATGATTTTTATCCTTCATTCTGGCAATGTGGTGTATCACATTTATTGATTTGTATATGTTGAACCATCCTTGCATCCAGGGATAAATCTCACCTGATCTTGGTGTATGATCCTTTTAAGGTGCTGTTGAATTTGGTTTACTAGTATATTGTTGAGGAATTTTGCATCTATATTTATCAGGAACATTGTCCGATGATTTTCTTTTCATGTAGATTCTTATCTGGCTTTGATATCAGAGTAATGTCGACATTATAAAATGAGTTTGGGAGTATTCTCTCCTCTTCAATTTTTTGGAAGAATTTGAGAAAGATTGACATTAATTCTCCTTTAAATGTTTGGTAGAATTTACCCAGGAAGCTATCTGGTCCTGGGTTTTTCTTTGTTGTGAGGTTGTTAATTACTGATTCAATCTCCTTATTAGTAATTGATCTGTTTAGATTCTCTGTTTCATCTGATTAAGACTTGGTAGGTTATATGTTTCTAGGAATTTATCCATTTCTTCTAGATTGTCCAATTTGCTGGTATATAATTGTTCATAGTAGTCCTTTATGAACCTTTTGTATTTGTGTAGTATCAGTTGTAATATCTCCTCTTTCATTTTTTATTTTGTCTATTTTAGTATTCTCTTTTTTTTTCTTAGTCTAGCTAAAGGTTTGTAAATTTTGTTTATCTTTATAAAAAATAACTCAGTTTCATTGATCTTTCCTATTGTTTTTCTAGTTTCTATTTCAGTTATTTCTGCTCTGACATTTATTATTTCCTTCCTTATACTAACTTTACTAAGTTTGTTCTTTTTCTACTTTCTTGAGGTATAGACTTAGGTTATTTGAGATCTTTCTTTTTCTTAATGTAGGCATTCATTGTTATAAATTTCCCTCTTAGAACTGCTTTGTCTGTCTCCCATAAGTTTTGGTGTGCTGTATTTCCATTTTCATTTGTCTCAAGATATTTTTTTATTTTCCTTTTGATTTCCTCTTTGACCCACTAATTGTTCAGGAGTATGCTGTTTAACGTCCACATATTTCTGAATTTTCCAGTTTTCCTCCTGTTATTGATTTCTAGCTTCATATTGTTGTCATTGCAAAAGATGTTTCAGATGATTTCAATCTTCTTAAATTTTTTAAGACTTATTTTGTGACCTAACATATAATATATTCTAGAGAATATTCTGTGTGTGCTTGAGAAGAAAGCGTATTCTGCTGCTGTTGGGTAGAAAGTTATGTATATGTTTGTTGGGTTCATTTACTCTAAAGCATAGCTCAAGTCCAATATTTCCTATTGATTATCTATCTGGATGATCTATCTATTGTTGAAAGTGGGGTATTGAAGTCCCCTACTATTATTGCATTGCTGTCTATTTCTGCCCTCAGAAATTTGCTTACTATATTTAGTATTTGCTTAATATATGTAGGTGCTCTGATGTTGGGTGCATATATACTGACAATTATATCCTTTTGAAGAATTATCCCTTTATCACTATATAATGACCCTGTTTGTCTCTTGTGACAGTTTTTGACTTAAAGTCTATTTTGTCTGATATAAGCATGGCCACCTCTACACTCTTTTGGTTATAATTTACATGGAATAGCTTTTTTCCATCCCTTAACTTTCAGCATGTGTGTCCTTAAGTCTAGAGTGAGTCTCTTTTACACAAGATGTATTTGGGTCTTATTTTTTTTAATCTATTCAGTTACTTTATGTCTTTCAATGGGAGTATTTATTCCATTTACATTTAAAGTAATTATCGACAGGCAAGAACTTACTACTGCCATCTTGTTAATTATTTCCTGATTGTTTTGTAGTTCCTTTCCCAACCCTTCCAATAAAATCATGTCTCAAATATAATTAAACATTCAATGTTTGCAATATAACTACTTGTTCACTGATAGGTCATGACCTAGTTAGTACATATAAGTTCACTGCTGAGTCAAGCAGTATACTTTGATAATTTTTTCTGTTATGTAACTTTATATTTTTCTGGAGTTGATAATTGCTTCATATTTTCATTTGCTTAGTTTTCTGTGTATAAATTACTTCACACTCTTCACAGAAATCTAGAAATCCATTTAATATTATTTTTCTCACTGTCAAATGAATCAGTTATTCTATTGGTGCCTTTATTTTCCTAGATATACTCTATTCATATCTCTCAAATTCCTCTGTTTTCCTGCTTTAATCTGTTCTAGTTGTTTTCTAGGCCTAGTTCCCAGCTGTCATCTAGAGACTTCCCTTCAAAACCATTTCTGAAATTACCTTTGCCTCTATTCTCTGCTGGACCCCTTCTTAGGAAGTTTATTTTTCTGTCATTTGGTTTACTTCTTTTTTGGTGGAACACATTGTCCAAAAGCTTTCTGAGAACTTGCAAATTTGACAAAAAGGAAAAGAAAAGTTTCTTCCTTACATTTGATCTATAGTTTGAATGGGTATAGAATTTTTATCTGAAAATCATTATTAATCAGAATTTTGAAATCATTGCTCTATTGTCTCCTAGTTTCCAATGTCATTGTTAAAAAATATAATACCATACTGATTTCCAATCCTTTATACATAATCTGCTTTTTTTCTCTTTTAAAGCATTTTAATTTTTTTCTGTACTCCCCTTGTTTTAAAACTTAATGGTGATATGTCTTAGTCTGGCAAATTTTTTTTGTTCTGGGCACTGGGTTAGGAAGAGAGTGTTTTTCAAACCTGGGAAATTTTCTTGTCTTTTTTCTTTGATAATTTTCTTTCCTCTGTAATCCCTGTTCTATTTTTTGAGAACTCCTTTTAGTGAAATATTGGGTGTCTTGGGTTGATGCTTAAATTAAAAATATGTATGTAAGTGTCTGTGTGTGTCTTTGTCATTGGGTTCTGTTTCCTTTGAGATGTCCTTGATTTTATCTTCCAACTCTTATACTTATTTAGTTCTTTAAAAGATTGGTTACAATGTTTTAATTTAAAAGAGCTCTTTCATACACTCTGATAGTTCTTTCATATGGTATCCTGTTTCACGAATTATAATATAATATTAGCTATCATGAGAGCTAATATTAATTGAGCCAAGGAGTATTTTAAGAACTTTACAAAATTAGCTATATAATCCCTGGAACCACACGGATTGAGGTAAGGGAATGGTTCTCCAAAAGAAAAGAAAGGCATTGATAATAAAAGAAAAGGAAGTGGATGTGGAACATCAAAAATGACAGATCTCATGACAGAGTGACTCAAAGTATTAAATGTCGACCAGGACCCAGGCACTATGGTAGGCACAGGGGCTGAGAACATGGAGAGGGGAAGAAGGCACCATCCTTCGTGTGTTCACATCTTTAATATAGTTGGAAGCTAATGTCATTTGCCACTTGTCAGCCCCTGATGAATTCCTCCCCCAGTGCCTTGAAGCAGCCAGAAGATCTGTAGGAAAGGCAGGCTGGGGCAGGAGAAGGGAAGGGAGGGGACCTAGGAGTTGCTCCTTCTTTGTGAAAAACTCTGATGGGAAAATTGTCAGCTGCACTCCCACTCTCTCTGAAAGTCAGTGTGATGCTGTATCCATCTTAATCACCATCGGAGAGAGCAGGCATTTTAATAAGAAGCATTATTCATGAAAACTTTGTTCTCCTTTCCCACTGCCTTCCAAAATAAGATAGACATGAACTTAGAATGAACTCTTCATTTGTCTCTTTCTTCTTCATACTCAAACCTACTACCTTCTCCCCATGGCCCTCATTCTCTGAACATCTGTGGAATAGGTGAGGGGCAGTTGTCCATCTGAGGAGAGGGAAGGTGTGGCTGGAGGTGCCTGAGTCCCTAGAGGGGTAGGGCTTGCTGGAACTGCCACTGGGAATTGAGACATGAAGGAGATGGGATCCCGGCTGTGGTGGAACTGAGAGCTCATTCACTCAACCAACTGCTTATTTAACAAGTATTAATTGGTCACTTAATGTGTGCTTTGCTGAGAATCTGAGGATCAGATATGATTTCTATCCCCAGAGGAACTATCAATTCACTCAACAAATATCTTTGAGCTGTGAGACAGACCCCAGACAAGATCATTAGAATGCATCTGGTCCCTGTAATTCATTGCATTGTAGGAACAGTTATTGATCGCCCATATGTTTCAGGCATTGTACTAGACACTAGGCTCATGGAGACAGAGAGTCCAAACCTTTGTGCTGTTCAGAGTCTAGAAGAGGAAAAATTTAGGAAAAGAAAAGAAATCCATATGTATTATAATAAATGCCATGGATAACAGAGCTGTCCCACAACTTCTCCATGTGGTTCAGGAGAGCAGACCCCGCTGTACTCTCAGGAATGGTCATGTGAACAAGGGCTGGCCAAGGAGAGCATTGCCTCTTCCTGGACACAGTGATTGTTTCAGAGACAGGTGCAGGACGCAGGCAGGATTAATAACACCCAGAAACTTTGCCGGGACAATTTGTAGTAGGCACTCTATCTATGCCAGGGTTTCTCAGGGTGTACAGTCATCCTGTTACTGCATGGAGAGAGTCTGCCTAAGAATAAAATCAATGCAGAGTAAAATGGAACAAAGGGAAGGAAAGAGACCAAGCCCTTGTAATATCATTTGCATGTCTGGAACTAGACATACCTGAAGTAGCCATATCAGGACAATCCCTTAACTGTTCCAGTATGTAGGTCATTAAATCCCTCCCTTGACCTAAAGCAGTTTGCGTTCTGTCCTTACGTAAGGTATGACCTGAGACGTCACCAATCCCAACTCTGCAGGCTTTGCAGAATCAGGGAGGGCCACATGTCAAATGTCTCCAATTTCCATGATGAGGATTTTTTTTTCATAGAGAAAAAACTGAGAAAACTAAGGCTCCCGAGAAATTAATTAATTTTCCCAAGGTCACACAGCAACCATGTGACAGAATTGAGATTTGGATCCAGGCTTGTCTGATTCTAAGGAAAAAGCTCTTAATCATTGTGGTGGAGGCCCCATAAAATTTCCACTCAGAAAAGGTATTCTTAACTGGCAGTCACCAGAAGTTTTATGCAGAAATTGTGTGTGAGTGTATTTAATGCACACAAAATTTCTATGAACTGGATAATTTTATGCTCACTTTATAAATGAGGAAACTGAGGCTCAGAGGGTAACTTGGATGAGGTCACATTACCATGAAGAGGCAAATCTTGGATTAAAACCTAAAACCCTCCAGCTCCAAAGGCCCATTCATGCTCTTTCCAGCAATTCAGTTCCCCACACTTCTTCCACGATGGCTACAGGGGATCTATTTACGTCTCCAAGAACACATACTCCATGGTGCACAACTGCAGCCCATCTGGTTGCTGTTCTTTAACTCTTCATCCAGTGCACATTCCAGACCCCAGGGGAAAAAAGGTGCTGAGTTCTTTGGTCAAAATGGCTTTTTTTTTTTTTTTGCTGAGGAATATTAGCCTTGAGCTAACATCTGTGCCAATCTTCCTCTATTTTGTATGTGGGTCACCACCACAACATGGCTGACGAGTGGTGTAGGTCTGTGCCCGGAATCTGAACCCATGGACCTGGGCTGCTGAAGTGGAGTGCACTGATCTTAACCACTAGGCCACAGGGCTGGCCCCCAAAATGGCTTTTTTTTTTTTTTTGGTGAGGAAGATTGTCCCTGAGCTAATATCTGTGCCAATCTTTCTCTATTTGGTATGTGGGTCACCACCACAGCATGGCTTGATGAGCGGTGTGTAGGTCTGTGCCTGGGACCTGAACCTGCAAACCCTGGGCCACTGAAGTGGAGCACAGGAACTTAAGCACTCTGCCACCAGGCTGGCTCCATGGCATTTTTCAAAAATGCTGTCTCTATCTTCACCTTCAACAGTCACAGAGATATCATTGTGTAGTTAACTTTCAATCTGACTTAAAAAATAGCACACACATGGTGAAACTCAAACAATACAAAAGTATTTACAATGAAACCTGGTCTAAACCCACCTAAGATCCCAGGATCTCTCTACAGAGGCAGCCACCACCACTGATTCATATGGTCATTCCAGAAATGATCTGTACACACAAACACCCATAGCTCATAAGTTCCATGCATCTAGAGCAATGGTTCTTAACCAGGGATGTTTTTGCACACCCCTCCCCATGAGACATGTGGCAATGTCTGGAGACATTTTTTATTGTCACAACTTGAGAGTGGCAGGGATTGCTACTGGCATCCAATGGGTAGAAGTCATTTTAGATGCTTCTAAACATCCTACAGTGCACAGGACAGCCCTCACAACACAGAATCATTTGGCACAAAATGTCAACAGTGCTGAAGTTGAGAAACCCTCAGCTAAAAGAATAATTTTTTGACTTGCATTTAACACTCAGCAACATGCGTTGGACATCCTTGCATACCAGCTTATGCTGATAATTTTCAGTATTTTAAACAGCTTCTTATTATATAGATATGCCATAATTCATTTAATTAGTCTGCTCTTGATAAACATTTAGGTTATTTACAGTATAGGGCAGATGCAAACAATGCAGCAAGGGGAACGCTGGTCTAAATGTCTTTGCACACAGATTAATGTATCTGTAAGACACATTCACAGGGGGTCGATTGCTGAGCCAAAAGGAAAACAGTTTTTCTTTGCTGTGACAGATATTTCCAAATTGTTCCTCACAGAAGCTGCACTGGTTTATACACCTACTTGGGAGTGAATGCAAGTGCTTATTTCCTCATACCCTTGCCCAAACTGGGTTTTATGAAACATTTTAATTTTTGTCAATTTGATTGATAAATAATTGGATCTCATTGCTATTTAAAATAGCATTACATTAATCATGAGCATGGTTGAACATCTTGGATGTACCTAAGTTTGCTAAAGTTCCTAGAAATGGTCCCCTGTTGCTAGGGGAGCAGAATATGTGCCCTTTCAGAGGAAGATTTATTTTAACACCTCTTTCCCCGCCGCGAGAGCCTGACTGAGTCTCTGGCAGAACCCTCAGAAAGTGTGAAGATGATGTCAACACACTTATGACTATATGCGTCTCAGAAGCCTACATATTAGAGGCCGGTGGGGAATCCCAAGTCAGCCCACCTACTCCCCAATATATCTGAGGCCATTCCAGTCCTTATCTCTATAAACAGAAGTGGTTTTTCTAGAGAGCTCAAGAGAGATGAAACTTGCAGAAAATTGGAAGCTGGACTGTGGCTGGGAATAAGCAGATTAATTCGTCTTAGGCTGATTAAAAACTAAATTTCTGTTTCTAGGACTGGAGCTGAGAGAATATTCCTTATTCTGTAAATGATGAGGTCTTTATATTGATAAGGCAGATACCCAAAGGGAAAGTCAATCAGAAGAAAGCTTTAATGCCCCATCCATCCTCCCAGGAAGCAGAGGAGAGGAAAGGGTTATAACACCTCACCACCTAGCGAGGGGAAAATGCACACCAGTGGTGGACAACTAGGTGAGCCCCCAAGAGCTGGATCGTGCCTTGAATGATTAAGAAACGAGGAGCTCCTCTTCCAGCATGGACAACAATAGCCGCCCATGAGCAGCGTACCTGTGCTGTTGCTCAGGCTGCACAGGGACAGAAAGCTATGGACTGGCTTTTGTTCTGTGGCAAGCTGAGTATCGAGATCAACCAGGTGTCCAAGGGATGAGCTGCCCAGGTGGTGGTTGGTTCTTTTGCTATTGTGCTGCCAAATACCAATCATTCATTTATATTTTAAACACCACATTTGTTCTTAATTTTAATGCCTCATAAACTTGCAGAGAAGGGAGAGCAAAGAGGATTGCCCCTATAAACCCTGTTGTTATGACTAGACCCCAAATCATGCCATCAGTCTGTCTGACATATCTCCTGAGGTACATTATATAACTGCTCAAAATATTCACTGCCCCTCCCTAAAAGAGGGTTATACATTTTTGCCCATTGACAGCAGGCTTGGCCATGTGCCTTGTTTTGGCAAGTGGAATGTGAACTAGAACGATGTGGGCCAATTACGGGCAGAGGTCTGAAGAGTCATTGTGTGGTATCCCATCTCCTCTTTACAACGCTATCAGCAGATAATATTGATAGACTTCTTCCATCAGCCAGGATACTTGTTTTGATTGCTGTAACTTTTGAAATCAAGACATGTCAGTCCGCTAACTTTGTTCTTTTTCAAGATTATTTTGGCTATTTGGGATCCCTTGCATTTCCACATGACTTTTAGGATCATCTTGTCAACTGCTGCAAAAAGGGGAGCTAGGATTTTGATAGGCATTGTGTTGAATCTGCAGATCAGTTTGGGGAGTAATGCCATCTTAACAATATAAAGTTTTCTCGTCCATGAACACAGGCTATCCTTCCATTTATTCAGGTCTTCTTTAGTTGCTTGCAATGATGTTTTGTAATTTTCAGTCTGCAAGTCTTCCACTTCTTTCACTAAATTTCCTGAGTATTTCATTATTTTTGATGCTATCATTAGTAAAACTTTCTTAATTTCCTTTTTGGATTGTTCCTTGCCAATGTATAGAAAAAGAACTGATTTTTGCAAATTGATATTGTATTCTATTGCCTTGCTGAAATAATTTATTAGTTTTAGCAGTCTTTTTGTTTGTTTGTTTGTTTGGATTTTCTGTATATAAGATCATGTCACCTGCAAATAGATGCCAGGATGTCAGTTTTACTTTTTTCTTTCCAATATGGATGACTTTTATTTATTTTTCTTGCTTAATTGCCCTGGCTAGAAACTCTAGTACAATGTTGAATAAAAGTGGACATCTTTATCTAACTCCTGATTTAAGGAAAGCTTTCATTCCTTCACTAACATTAAGAATGTTAGTTGTGGATTTTTCATAGATGCCCTTTATCAAGTTAAGGCAGTTCCTTTCTAGTCCTAGTTCCTTGAGTATTTTTATCAGGAAAGAGGGCTGGATTTTCTAAAATGCCTTTTCTGCATCTATTGAAATGAACATGTGGTTTTGTCCTTAATTCTATTTCTGTGACATATTACATTGATTGATTTTTCATATATTCAACCAACCTTACATTCCTGGAATAACTTCCACTTGGTCATGGTGTATAATCCCTTTTTTATCTTGCTGGATTTATATGTTTTTAGCATTTTGCTGAAGATTTTTGTGACTATATTTACAAGGGATATTGGTTTGTGGTTTCTTTCCTTGTGATGTTTTTGTCTGGTTTTGGTATCAGGGTCTAATATTGGCCTAATAGAATGAGTTGTGGAGTATTTCCTCCCCTTCTATTTTTTAAGAAGATTTTTGTAAAATATTGTTGTTATATCTTCTTTAAACATTTGGTAGAATTTGCCAGTGAAGCCATCTGGGTCTGGGATTTGTTTTGTGTGAAGTTTATTCTTAACATGCTATTCAGATCTTTTTGACCCAGTGTTGGTAATCTGTGTCTTTCTAGGAATGTGCCCATTTCCTATAGAGTTCCTAATTTGTTGGCATAAAACTGTTCATAATATTCTCTTATAGTCCTTTTTATTTCTGTGAGATTGGTAGTAATGACTCCATTTTCATTCCTGATTTTATCAATTTGAGTCGTCTCTCTTTTTGTCTTGGTCAGTCTAGCTAAAAGTTTATCAATCCTGTTTATATTTTCAAAGAACCAAAGTTTGGTTTCACTGATTTTCTCTGTTGTTTTTGTTTTCTCTATTTCATGAATTTCCTCTCTAATATTTATTATTTCCTTCCTGCTATTTGATTTGGGTTTAGTTTGTTCTTCCTTTTCTAGTTAATGCAGAAGGCTAAGTTACTGACTTGAGATCTTTCTGATTCTACCACCACCACCAGGATTTGTTGCTATTGTTCTTGCTGCTGCTATTTGTTTAGTGACTTTCTTGAACAAATGATTTAAAATCTGTATTCCTTGCTATGAGTGGACATTGAGGATTCTGCTTGCTTAGCTTAGTGGCCAGCTAATGATTAGAAGAGATTTTCTTGAATTCTTGAAACCAGCAAATCACCCAGCCTTTGTCCAGGGTCTCTGTGTGTATATTGGGCCACTCCTTCAATGCTAAGACAGGCATTTTACAACTCTTCCTTAGCCTTCACCTCCTACTTGTGCAAAACCTTAAGATCAGCCAACAGTGAGAACGTAGGGTCTTCTCAATTCTCTCCTGAGCATGTTCATAGCCTGGGCCTGCACACGGTCTCATGCATGTGTGTAGCTTTCTGGATTCACAGGAACATATCAGAGACTTTCAAAACCCTCAATGGGCATCTCATTGTTCACCTTTTCCTTTTAAGTTTCTTGATTAGCTTTTTGTTTTTTCAAATTTTTATTGCTGCCTCAGGCAGCTGCTATGTTAAACAATTGCCACTGATTGTTTTTGACAAATGCCTCCAGGGAAAGGGTTGTTCACACAGAGAAGGCTCTGAGTCAGGTGAAATAATTATAAGACTTGTTAGTGGATGTTTCCAGGGAACTGTCAGACAGGTCAATAATGACAATTGTCTGAGAATGGCACTTCTGGAGAGATTTAATCTTGTTCTTTCCCTTCCAATGGCTGCTAGGCTGCTGATTTTGACTACAGTTGAAGGCTATTGGTTTTCAAGGCTATCATGGAACTGAGGAGGGGAGTTTGAATGGAGCAAGTTAAAATGCCAGAAGACTCTTTGTTCTTACCACTATTTAGCGGTTTTCTTGAATAAATACTTCCTAGGTTGTTGCAAGCCTTTGGTTAATTTCCAGAGTTCTGAAAAAAATGATTTTTGACAATTTTTACTGGTGTTGCTTATATGGAAGAACAGATTTTTGGAGGTCTTTACAATGCCATTCTCACTGATGTCCCTCTGATGGATGCTAAATCTGAGTCTAAATGCTTTACTTTTATAATAATTTTTAAAGATGTCTCTCTCATTAAACTGAAGGTTCCACAAGGGCAGTAATTCAACTTTTCTTGTTTACCATTATATCCCTCTGCCTAGTACAATGCAATGTAGTAAGCACTCACTACATATTTGATGAATCAAGGAATGAATGAATGAGTAAATGAATGAGTGAATGTTCCCCATAACCAATCAAAAGTTAAACCCAGTGAAAATTTAAAACTAATCAGTTATCTTACAGGTTAGGTCTTATTGCTGCATTTTCTCCATTCTAAAATGCCATAAGTTGTAAGATGCATCATCAGTTTAGGAACTGACAAAAAATTAACATTTTAAATATCTAAATCAACTGTATTTCACATTCCAATTTGAGAAATGTTTTAAAAATGTGAAAACAATGTATGCCTTAAGTTTGGAAATGTGGCAGTACTCCCTATTTTATAGAAAAGTAAACTGAAGTTCAGAGGTCTGTAGGAATCTTCCCAAGATGACATAACCAGCATGCAGCAGAGTCAGATGTTAACCAAGGTCTGATTTCAAAAATGGTGTCCTTAGCCATGAATCCATGGAGGAATTAGGACAGGATGGTAGCCAGGCACACAAACTTTGGAGTCAGAAAAACTTAACCATCTTAGTTGGTGCTTAATGAATGCTGTGAACTGGGGTGAATGACTGACCAGAGCCTGCTTCAGGAGACCAAAGTCTGCAGTCTCAGTTGTCCCAAATCTCAGCAGTGTAGTCCTCATTCCTCCCACTGAGATGGTGCTGCCTGTATCTGGGTGTCAGAGTAAAAGTTATATTGGGACATGCCACAACCCCTTTTGCCTTAGGATGAGTTGCAATTAGGCCTAAGATTCTGTTCCTACACCATATTTGCTAGGAGAAAGCTGTGTCATCCAGTCTTATCATAGATAAAGTGAATATAGGCCCCATGGGGACAGGAATCTTGTCTGTCTTCATCAGCCTTATTTTCCCATGATCTAGCCCTGTGCCCAGAACCACACTGATATTTGTTGAATGAATGAATGAAAGACATTGGGCATTAAGAACTCTGAGGTTTCCATAAGCCATCTCCAGCTTAGAGCATCCTACCCACTTGGAGACTGTCAAAAGCAGACTGAGGGATGCAAAATTCCAGGAGCCCACAAAAGCAAGGTAGGACCATGATACGTGATACCTTCCAATTCTCCTTCCTAAGGACAAACTCTTCAGCAGTGGCAATATACCAAACCACGGTCAGGTATTTATATAGTCTTTGACACTATATCTCCCTACCAAGCTCAGTGTAGGTTCTCAGTATCTATATGTTGAATGAACTGATGCAAAAATGAATATACAGGTGTCAAATGAGGGGCAGAACTTTTGTCCTGAAGGAATATCACCAATCTTACTCCCTTTATCACAAACTCACCTCGTCAGGAGTGTTTCAACCATGGGTGTTCACTTGCCATCAAATCAAATCAAGTGGGGAGGTACTCTAGCAGAGGTTCTCAACCTTGGCTCCCATGGTGGAATCACTCAGTGGGCTCCAACCCACACCCAATAAATCGTGACCTCCTCGGGTGATTCTAACATGCAGCCAGGGTTGAAAATCACGAAATACAGAGATTATCTCGTTTGGAGGGTCTCAAACTTCACATCCATTGGCTTCACCTGGAGAGCTTGCTTAAAAAAATCCAAGAATCCTTCCCTAAACCTACTGTCTCAGCATCTGTGGAGACGAGGAGAGCCATCTGGATATTAGCAAGTCTCCCAGTTGCCCAACCAAGTTGAGGACCGATAATCTGGGTTTATCTTTTCACTAGAGACAGGAAGAAGCAGCAGCCCAAAGGGGAAAATGACTTTTCCAGGTCTGTCTCTCTCAGGTCTCAGTTCCTCTCACTAGACACAGCGCTCAAGCAGAGTAGACACAGAATAAATGTTTGCTGACTGAATAGTTGTTGAACAACTTTTACCTTGTTTCTTAAGGAGGCAGTATGTCGTTGTGGTTAAATTCACAGGCTCTGGAGCCAGACTTCCTTGGTTCAAATCCCAACACTGCCACATACTACCTTTATCCCTTTGGGCAAGTTACCTAACACTCTGCCCCCATTTCTCATCTATAGCATGGGGATTACAATAGAATCTACTCATAGGGTTGTAAGGATTAAATGGACTTAATTCACTTTGTTAAGTTGACAGAATCAATAAAGAAAAATAGAGAAACTTACTTATATTAAAAGATTAGTTGTTTATCTGAAATTCAAGTTTAACTGGGTACCCTGTATTTTTATTTACTAAATCTGACAACCCTATCACTTAGAGACCTAGAAGAGTGCCCAGTAAGTGCTAATAAGTGTTTGCTATTATTATATTTTGATTTTTATTATTGAGTCCACTCTATTCCACGCCTTTCTCAGAGTAAAGAGCCCTTCAGGACCTTATTAATTTGGCTTCCAATAATGTTAATGCATGGCCATTCAAACAGAGGGTAGATTAGAGCTTTTCATTACTGAAAGGCAAACACGCCCTCAAAAATAATATAAATTTATGTTAAAAGCAAGATCATAGTGGGAACGCTTAAAATAGTTAACTGAACAAGATGTTTTTGTGAGCCTTCACATGTTTGAGCAGCTCTCATTTCCACACAATTAGGATAATTATAAATTATTTTGTGCTTGAAAGAAGGTCCACTCAGAAACTCCTGCTCAAGCCAGTTCAGGTTAACAGTGTTGTCTCTGGGAAGTAAACCTTTATTAATAGAACTTTCTTTTATTTTGTTTTCAAGATGGCGTCAGAAAATCAGCATTTGAATCCTGGATCTACTACTAATTAGCTGTGTGTCTTTGGGTCACGGTATTTTGTGTTTCAGGTCTTTCGTCTCCTCATATTGAAAACGGGGCCACCATATCATATGGTCTCAGAGATTCCATTAAGGACCATTGCCTCTATTCTCCATTCCCTACTGGAGTCTGTGCCTGAGCAGAAAAGGCAACCAGCAGGGCAGGCAAGGTGATGCATATTTGCAGACGCAAATTACACTGGTTGTTACCAGCCCAGAGGAGTGAAACCAGAACTTGTGGTTATGGGGCCCTGGAGCACGTGTTATAGCCCAATGTTCTCAGCCAAGGCAGCACATTGGAATTGGGAACTTTACATTCAATGCCCATGCCAGATCTTCACTCCCAGAGATGCTGCTCCAATCGGTCTGGGGAGGGGTCAGACATGCTCAAGCGACAGAGGTGTTGCTAATATGCAGCTAGGGCTGGGAACCATTGGCTTAGCTGGCCTCTATGAGCTCAGATTTTGTCCTCTCATATCCCTCTCCAACTCATGCCAAATCCTCCAAGATGGGGCTCACAGGATCACATGTCACATTGCTCCAGATCACTTGACTTGCAAGTGCAGGTGGCTCTGCTCATTAGGATGCAATTAGCATGAACAGAGAGCCCCCTACTGGATCAACCCGGAAGTGGCAGCAGCACAGTTGAATCTTGGCTGCATCCTCTGCTTCTCTTGGCTGAACAGCCTGTTTTCAGCTCATCTCAGTCAAGCCTCTGCAGCCTCCCCACACTGTGACTTATACATCTCCTCAACCCACCTTCTCCTCAACCCACCAATTCAGCACATTTTGTTTCTTTGATTACTATGATATGTTTTGAACATGGGGAAGAGTACAGATTCATTTAATAAACTAGCAAGCAGCCTCCCAGAGTGAACAAATGTTATTGCTTTGTTCAGACCTTCCTTTGTGGTCTGCCCTAACCTTGTGCCCCTAATTTACTCCCATGTGTTACCTCTATCCTGAAATTTGTGAGCACCCCTCTTATCCATGATGTTATAGCCTTTCTATATATGCAAATGTAATAAACCATGTAGGATACTGTTTTGTATGTTTTTTTTTTTAACCATACGTGAATGGAATCACACCAAACACATTATTCTGCAGCTTACTTTTTTCATTTGGCATTTTGTCTGAGATTTATCTAAATTCAATTTATTCATTATAACAGCTGTCTAATGTTCCAATATGTAAACATTTAACACTTTACCCATTCTAGTACATTTTCTTTCTATCAACATAACATTTAGACTATTTCCAAACACACATATTCACATGTAAATGATCTTACTGGCTAGAGAGTCTCCTCTCTACCAGGAAAAATGTTTGATTACACACCCAAATGTGTGCGTATTCATTTGTACATTGTGCACTTATCCCACTGTCTATCATATGTTAAATATTCATAAAGTTTAATCTCTTTCTTAATTTTAAGTACAAATAAACATTATTAGAAGTCCTAATTTTTCTTCCCATATCCCAGTGGGATTTTTTGCACATATCTTGTTTTGGAGGCCATTGCTCTAACCAAATGCATTTTCTATATTTATTACATAACCTAATGTTTTTCCATCCTCCAGGATAAGATAATTCACTTCTGATCAATACAACCCATCATTTTCCCACCAGCTGTATTTGTTTTTTAAAAGTCTTTCTCTCAGTGTTAAAACAAGCCCATACTGCATTTCCCACATTCTCTCTCCTCATCTACGTCACCTGTCCTTCTCCCATCAAGCTTCAAAACCTATATAATCGAATCAGGTTCCAAGTTTCCAACAGGCTAGTTTAAGTCAGATTCCCTCCAATTAGCATGTTTCTGCACATAGTGGTTGATATCGTGTATGTGTGATTTCAGAAACATGTGAGGTTGGTCTCTTATAACCCCTTGGATAACAGTAACAAGTAAGAGCCTACCTGTGCTACCAAAATTCCTTGAAATCCCCCTTTTCCCTTCTCACTGTGTCAGAAGCCAACTCTGGCTCCCCAAGGGCTGGAAAAGTCTGGTTGCAAAATCATCCCCATGATTCCATCTGCTAGTGCACACTGCTCAGATATGGCTGATGAGAAATGCCTTTGCGGGGGATCTCAGCCCAGTTTTAAGGACTCATTGATTGACTTGGTTGATTAATCACTCGAAGCACAGTAGGGAATTGCCAGTCTGTGGATTTTTTGGAGAAGGCTTTTCTGAATTACAGATGATTGCAGCCATTGACAATATGGATTTAGATTGTAGCTAGAGGGCTAATGGCCTGGAAGACTGTGGGATGCCCAGGAATAAGTAAGGGCTCATTAGCAGGTCCACCATCTCAGCCCAAATTTTAGGAAAGGAGACCAAGATCAGCTCGGTCATGTGTGTGTGTGTCTGGGTACACGCACGTCTATTTTGGGAGGGATCTTCATCATCTCAGCCTATTCTGCTGACTGTTCATCTTGTTTTAGGATTGGGAGCTGCATTTCCATTCCAAATGACGCAAAATTTGATAGAAGCTGGATAATAAGTCAACAGATTCAAGGTTCAAATTCTTCATTTCCCACTTAAGAATGATGCAAATTTGAGCAAATGGCTTAACTTCTCTGCGTCTTGGCTTCCTCTTCTGAAGAATGGGGACAATGAAATATTTTCCTCTTATCATTGTGAGGATTAAATGGGAGAATGTCTGTAAAGTGCCTTGCACAGCATAAGAGCTTAATAAATGGTACCCATGGATGGCATCTTCCCCTCCTCTGTTTCATGTATCCAGTTTGCCTGAATTCAGACCTCAGCATGACTGGGTACCACACAGTAAACTCTGCATGGTGCCCAGCATTCAATAAGCACTCGACACATGGTAGTTGCAAAAAGTATGATCTCTGAGTGCTTGTTGGCAATTATTGTTGGACAATTATTTAGATGTTCACCCTGGTAGCTCGTTTAATTCTTTGAGTTTAAATTTTGTTGATTGGAACTCCTTGTTGTACTAGTTTGACAGTTGATTTTTGAGGTTATTAAGATCTTTGAGAGAGGAGAGGAATTGTTTATACGTATTAACTCAGATTTTTACAACCTAGATCCTTGCTACTCAAAGTGTGGTCTAGGGACCAGCAACATTGGCTTTATCTGGGAGCTTGTTACAAACACAGAACCTCAGCATCCGCAGACCTACTGTAGCTTAACAAGATCCTCAGGTGATTTATATGTGCAATAAAGTTTGAAATGTATTTACCTAAGTATTTATATTACATATGAAAACATATTTCTACTCTCCTTAGATAGACATGCCCTCTATTTGTGCATGCTGACTCTGTCTATGCAGTCAGAGTCTATAGACTGTAACATTGTGTCTGATCACAATGTTACATTAAAGCACTACCTGTTGAGTAATCTGCAAGATCTTTTTAAATGACATGAGATGCTTAAACAAGATACTGGCTATTTTGTCAATGAGTGAGTAACTGCTGGCAGTTTTGTATACGCATTTTTCACATGGCCCTTGAATGATCCATAATGTTCTAGACCCACTGCAAAACAAAAATTACCAATATTACACCATGTGATGATAACACCAAAGTAGGAGCTCTATGCATTTCAATGCAAGGCAATCTAGAAGACTTGAGTGGAGCTTTTATTTTCTGTGAGATAAAACTTCCCTTGGGGGAAATTTCTTGAGTTATGGAGTCATTCCACTGTTGTCCTCGATTTTTTCAGAGGTTCAAATTCATAGATCATCCATGAGGTCCCACAAACAGATACACCATCCTTTTTGGAACATAGCTATGAAGTCCCAAAGTCCTTGTATGTACATCTACTTCTGCCCCCTTCATTGTTCCTTACACCAATTTTTCATTTCCTCATTCTTACTACCCACACAAGGACTGAACCCCAAATCGTGACACTGCCAGCAAAATGCTCAAATGAGCACAGTGCTCTAACCAAAGAAATTAACCAGATACAGATTCTTTCATTATAATTATCACTTGCATTCAAAAGTGATTAATGTCCAGAGAAGGAACCCACTCAGAGAGCACAATTCTTCAGACATTGGACATCAGGCCTCTTCCAGAGGTTGATCAGAGAATAAATGAAATATGAAACAATCTTTCAGGAGCCTCTTATCATTAAATTGTCTATTTAGTAAAAATATTCGCTGGTGTTCATTATAATTGGGTATTGTCTGTTTAAATTGTCTATATGGTGTATTGTCTGTTGAATAAAAATACTGAATGGTGTTAATTATATTTGGGTGAAAAGAATCATCTTGCATATTCATTGAAAGACATAAACCACCCAAATTCTTCAAGTTAGTGAATGCTGAATGGGAAAATATCTCTTGTTGCTTGTTCTAAATTTGCTTCTCTTTATTTTCTCTGGGCATCTCTCATCTTTGTGTGATTCAATGTCTTCAGCAAAGAGACAACTGCTTTTCCCTCCTCCTTGGAGCATGTGAACAGTAGAGACGAGCCTCTCCTCCCTCCACAGATTCTGGTCTATTTTATATTTTTGTTAAGGATCTGGTGGACACAGGTCTTTCCGGGGAAGCCCAAGCTAGTTCTAAAAGGCAGAGTAAGTCTGTCAATGTGGTGCTAAGACAAAGGCAATAAAAATAAGGAACGCCTATAGAGTGAAGCTTCTCAAACTGGGCAGATCATCAAAGATATGTGTGTTTTTGTTTTTTAGTGTAGATTTTTCAGCCCCACACTTTCGATCAGGGATCCTCAATCTTGAGCATGTAGATTGCCAGGCCCCAACCCCTGAATGTCTGATCCAGAAGGTCTGCAGAGAATGTGCATTTCTAACAAGTCTGCAGGAGATGCTGATGTTGCTGGTCCGTGGACACCCTTTGAGTACTTCTGCCCTTGGAGTCCTGAATCAGAATATTCTGAGACTTCAGGACGCACATGTCTATCATGCATACCAGGGAACCGTGCACCCAAAAGTTTAAGACCACCAATGCAGCACATGCTTATTCTGAAGCCAGCACTGTGCTAGATTCAGTACAGGGGGTGCGGAAACGACTGGGCCCTGTTTGCCTCCGGAGCCCATCTTCCATGATCCCCAGCCCTGCTTGAGGTCCCAGCTCTATGGAGCCACTTGCAGTTCTCCAAATTCAAAGCTGTTCAGCACCTTGCTATCTTTGCACATGGTTTTTCATCTGTCCAGAATACTCATTCCCACTTCTCTGTTTCATCCTTCCAAGCTCAGTTCAGATGCCGTATTCCTCAGCACCACCATCCCCCAAGGAGACTCAGTCCTTCTTCAAGGAAAATCTTTCCCTCCAGGAAATTACCTTACTTTCAAGGAAATCTGGAGGGGGAGTCTTGAAATGAATAACTCCAAATTGTGATCCTGTCTCTGTATTTTGTTGGGCCTTACACATATTCCAATGTTGGGCTTATTACCTAACATTGAAATAGTTGTTTTCTATGCTTGATTCTCCTCTTCGACTGTGGCCCCTTGGAGGGTCAAATCCACATCTTTTCATCTCTGTGTACCCAGTTCCTACAGAGAGTTGGTCACATGGTTGAGTATTTTCTAAATGTTTTCTGAGTTCAATACAACATAGCTCTTCTTTCCAAAGGGATACAAATCTTATATTAACCCAAGTGCAGCAGATGTAGAAACCTTAATTATATTATTAGTTGGCATCAGAATTCCTCTTATATGTGGGGACTGTTTTTGTTGAAAGGAATCCTTTGAGAAGTCACTTGGGGCTTGAAGAAAAGCTCAGAGTGCCTGAACTTTTGGGAAAATATCCAAGCACTGAAAGAAAAGGCTCTGTGGCTCCATGTGAGAAGATGAAAGGAAGGTGGCTTTGCCCCTGGGGTGGGGAGAGAAGGAATATAGAAGAAAGGGAAAGAGAATGGGGAAAGTGAAGAGAGAAACAGATGGAGAAAGAGAGGAACTTGCCACCAGCAATATGGGGGTACGGCTAAGGCACAAGATGGGATGAATCAGCCCATGAAAATTCTCTAGTCTCAAGATGACCAAAGCATTTCAGTAACCGTTGAAGATTTCTGTATTACTTTGATTGGGAACATTTCTACGTCTGCTCTGTGCACCTCGTAATTTCCAATAAAATTCTCCAACTCATAAATGCCTTCCACAAGTGCTTTTGTTAGTGTTTGCTTTGGGGAATAAAGGGAGAGGCTGAGTTCTGTGTCTGGGGCAGCACAGTGAGGACCAGAGCCAGGATTCATGAAACAATGGCCAGATGACCTGTGAGATGAAGTGATTCAGTTGCATTAGGACGCTGCTTGGTCAAGAAATACTTAATGTGCTGGGCATTCTTCTAGAACTGGGGTTACTGCGGTGAACAAAGTGGAAAAGTCCTTGATCCCATGGAATTTACACGCTGGTGGGGGATACATTTAACATACCTTGGTGCTGAGGGCTAAGGAGGAAAATTAAGTAGGACAAGATGATGGCGTGATGATGGTACCTGGTAGTCGAGGGAAGCCTCTTTGAGGAGGAGACGTTGGAGCAGAGACCTGAATGAAATGAGAGGGCGAGTCATCGGCTATCCAAGATAAGACACCACCAGGCAGAGGGAACAGGTGGAAAAGCCCTGAGCTGAAGAATGCTTGGCCCAATTGAGAAGAGCAGGGGCGCCAGCATATCTGGAGAAGAGTGAGTGCAGGGAGGAGTGGAAGGAGAAGAGGTCAACCACAGAGCAAGGGGCAGATCACGTAGGGTGTTGAATGGCAAGGAATCTGGATTTTACCCTGAGAGGGGTGGGGTGTGGGATTGGGAACCATTGAAGGGTTTGGAGCAGAGAAGTGACATGATTTGATTTGAGGTTTTAAAGGCTTTTTCTGGCTGCTGTGTGGAGAATAGACTATATGTGGCAAGGGCGGAAGGAAGGAGACCAAAGGACCTTAAAATTTAATGGAAATCTTGAGGAAGGCTTTGAACTTCCCCTGACCATGGAATTGAGGTTTATGTCCATCTCTTGTAGGTTGTATGTAGTTGGGAGACCCTCATGATGCCTTGATTTAGTACTCCTGCTACTTCTATTATTTACTACTGCCAGTATAACAGTAATAATATTACTTCTATGACTATAACTACTGCCATTGCTGTTGCTACCACTACAGAGTAATAAACATTTACTATGTGGCAGAAACACTGAAGAGTGATTTGTGTATATAAATGATCTCTTTCACTTCTCTCAGCAAACCTATGGGATAGGAGCTATTTTTAATCCATATTTTATAGATGAGGAAACTGTCACTGGGACATGTTCAGTGAGTCACCCAAGGTCATGTGACTATTAAGTGATGGCAATGGGGCTTGACCTTAGGCCTTTCTGACTCCAAAGCTGGAAATTCTTTACCTCTCTTCAGTAATGACAAAAAATAGTGAACCGTTAAGTGCGAATGCGAACAATATGCAGAGGGGGAATAACTGATTAAATAAAGGCTCATTCATTCAAGAAATCATTTGTGTGAGACGACTGTGTGAAACAGAGGAGATGTCAGCATGGGTGAAGGGAGAAGGAAAGAAGCCCTGTGAGAGGTAGAGAGTGGAGATGATGGAGCGGGAAGGAACAGCATGGAGACATGATGCCTTGGGAGATATACAGATGGAAAAGCAGAGTGGCTACGAACATGAGCTCTGCAAATAGAAACTGGATGAACCCTCCAGGTCCCCACGTACTCACTCAACCTTGGGCAAGTTCCTTGACCTCTCTGTGCCTTGATTTTGTCATCTTTAAATGGGGATAAAAATAGTACCATCCCTCTAGGGATCTAAGTGAGATAAAGCATGTAGAGCTCATAAGACGCTTAGGATACAGCAAATACTCAGAAAACGTTAGCCATTATTAATTTAGAGAGAAGTGGATAACACTGAGAAACATTTAGGATTTGGTGGTTGATTAGAGGATGAGAAGAGGAGGACCCACAGGTTTCTGGGTTAAACAACAGAGGGGATAGTGGTGCCATTAATTGAAATGGATGACCCTGGTGAAGCATCAGGCTTTTCCAAGACAACATAAAAGTGTTAGCTCTAGAGAGAGAGTAGTCCTGTTTCCCTAAGAATGAAAGAAAAGAGAAAGGTGGGCAAAGAGATATAGAAGAAATGAAGATGGTGGATTTTTTCAATCTTTAAGGGAGAAATTGAATCACCCATGAGTGTGGGAAATGAAGGAGGACAAGTGAGTGTTAGAAAAAAGGAGGAATATTTCACATAGCTGTGGTATTAGTTTGAATCTCCCCAAAACAGAAGCTGAGACAAAGACTTGGGTGCAGATAGTTTATTTGAGAGGCTATGTCTAAAAGTAGGAAAGATGGAGTAGGGCAAGTGAGATGAGAAAGGATGGAAGACTAATAAAGGGGTATTATTGAGCTGATGACCGCTGTGAGCAACCAGACAGCATCCCACTGGGGACCCTCTGAGGAAATGTGTGGTTGTAGAATGCACCTCAGAATGCCCCTCTGGTGGCTGGGAGGTTGGGCCATTTATCCACTGACTCCCATCTTCCACTGGCTGAGGGTTGCCACGGTGGCATTGACTCCCCTGTGTTTCTAAGCTCTGCCTATGTGTGGCCTGAGTGAGCTGCCACCATTTGGAAAAAAGCCCTGAGACAGACAAATGGAGAGACACAGTGGGGACTTGAGGTGGGACACTGGCAGTGAGTGACTATTGAACTGCAGTTAAAGTCAGAGGTGGGCTGAGGGAAAGTGACACTGGGCACCAATGACATCTGCTAGAAAAATAAGTGAGAAATAAACCTCAGATCGTACGAAAATCCTGAAATGTGTAAGTACCTTCAGTATCATTTAATGGATGAAGACTTGAGTCTCAGAAGGTGAAAGTAAGGTGGAAAATTGGGGTTTAAACCCATGTTGGATGGAATCCTAAACCTTCACAATTTTCCCACCCACTATGCTGCCAGCCTTCAGCAAAGAATTCTATTAAAATGAAAATGGCCACAGCACTAATGGGCCAATTCTCCCCAGTACTAATTATTGGAATTTTGCTGACTTACTGCTCTCCTGACCAGGACTTAAAAATACCCACTTCTTGAGAGACTGGATACACAGAATCTAAAGAGGAAAGTGAGAGCCACAGAGAATCCAAAACTGAATATTCTTCTCCAGTTGAAGTCCAATGGATGGGAATTGCATTTCTCAGCCCAATCAAGAAATTCTTTACCTCCAGGAATACATAGCTATTAAAGTTCTAGGCTTTCAGCCTCAGAGGAGAAATTCCAAAAATTCCATCTGTAACTTGTTTAGCTCAGCATTGTGCCCAGTGAACTGAGGTATTTTTCTGTTTTCCTCATTCTGACAGATCCTTCCAACACTGTTTGGTCCTAAAATGCCTTGTCTTCTTGGCCTGCCTACCACATTGTGTTCATCTTCCTATGGCTGTGGGGAAAACAGCAAAGAAAGCAGGTGTTAAAGCTGCTGTTGAGGGGACAGCCCCATGGTGTAGTGGTTAAGTTCTGCTTCGGTGGCCTGGGTTCTCCGGTTCGGATCCCAAGCGTGGATCCTGGGCCTGGACCTACATGACTCATCAGCTATGCTCTAGTGGCAACCCACATATAAAGTAGAGGAAGACTGGCAAAGATGTCAGCTCAGGGCTAATCTTCCTTAGCAAAAAAAGAAAAGAAAAGAAAAGCTGCTGTTGACATCTGTAACTCATAGCCCTTAACAGTCAGACATAGGTAGGGCATAAGGTAGGGGAGAAGGTTCCAATCCTTCTCTGACCTGGGACCTTCCACTAGCTGGCTGAAGCACTTAGAATTGTGCTGAATTTCTGAGAGGTCTGGAAATAGAATAAAGTTCTCTTATGATCTTTGTGTCCTGCACCACGAAAAGGAAAGAAAAGGAGAGAACAGGGGAGAGAAACATGTATTGAGCATTTACTGCTGCCAGCTACATCCTCATAGGTTATTTCATTTAATTCCCACAGATTGGTAACAGAGCTAAGAAAATGAGGGTGATTTTTTAAGGTTCAAAAACTCATGCTCAAAGCCAAGATTTGAACTCAGGTGGCTGACTTCAAATCCAGGTGGCAAATATAGCACCTCATGATGCCACTTCCTCTCTTGCCCCCAGGTAGACATCACTAATCAACCAGGCCTCTTATTCCACTGATTTCAGAATCCTTCTCACCTTGGTGTCCTAGATAGTCACCACCAGTTGAGTAGAGAGTAGTAAGAGCCAACTGATACCCTTCCCACCTACCAAAGATTTGCTGGCAGAAGGAAGATTCTCCTTCTTCGAGGGAGGCCATGCCCATCACAGAGGCATACTACTGCTGTCCTGACCAATCTGAAAGATCACCTCAAGACAATACAACAGACCTTACATTTGCACCAGGACCCCCATTTATAGTAACAAGGCGTCCTGCATATAGCCTTCCTCCCATCACCCAACAGCAACCACTGACAACATGTCAATGAATTTATTTCCAGTCTTTTCTCACTCTAGAAATTTTGCAGCTGACTTGAACTTATCTGTGATCTTACTGCAGCTGCATCTCATATCCTGCCTTTTCATGTACAGTCACGCACCGCATAACGTTTCAGTCAACAACAAACCACACGTACGACGGTGGTCCCATGAGGTCAGTACCATAGAGCCTAGGTATGGAGTGGGCTACACCATCTAGGTTTGTGTAAGTGCAGTCTGTGATGTTTGTACAATGACGAACCGCCTAATGACTCATTTCTCAGAACGTGTCCCATCGTTTAAGTGACGCATGAATGTAATGTCATAACAAAAGCATAAAACAAATTCCTATACCATAATAAACTCTCCATTTTTAAATTATTATTTCTGCCTCAGACATGTGAAGTCAAAGAAATCAGACCATGCACTCCCTTCTCCCACTCTTCTGCACCCTGTGGCTTAGAATGCTTTCTTTAAAGGAGATATAAGTGGGCATTGCTACTCAGTTTAGGTAAGGCAGAGGGTTTGGAGTGGGGGAAAAATGTTTTGGTGTTAAACCTGGAGGAATTCTCCTTCAGCTGTCACTTCCTCCCCCCACGCTCAGGATTGATATTCATCTCTCCAGCCTCCTTTGATGTCAGCAAAACCATTTTATTTGGGCAGTAGCCAAAAGAACGGTGGCTGATTCACCACCTGTTGTCATTTTCCCCCACTTCTTCCAGCAGTGAATTTAGAAAAACTCTTCATAGGAGAGCAGTGTTTGCTATGGTACTGCTGTTCCCCATGTTTGATCTCAAGTTTCTTGCCTGAAGCTTATATTTCAGATGAGAGTAAATTATTTACCAGTGTTAGCAACCAACTCCTGTGTTATTCAAAATATAAACCTGAAATATTGGAGCAATCAGACCTCACCAGCTGACACTATTTATACTTTGCAGATATAGAGACAGATCAAAGGATGAATCATAATTATCTCAACACACCAATTTTTCCAAGTGATAGAGGTGGAGAAGCCGTTTTCTCTGGTGACTATGAAGTTCAGGAAATAAACAGCAGCTTGGGCAAGTTCTCCTCCGCAGATTCATCACAGTCTGGGAGGGGGTTGGGGGTGGGCATTCAGAACCTGGGGCTGACTTTAAAACCATCCTCGCTGCCTTCCTTTGCACTTTCAACCTCCTTTGCACATCAACAGTCTTTGGTTCTTACCTCTGCTCATCACAGTGTGTCTTTCTTGCTTTCTGTCTCCTTTCTCTTATCTGCCACTCACCAGTCTAGGAGCTCTTGAAGGGCAGGAAACCAAGTTATACAGAAGAATGTCTTTATATGGAAGCAGCTACCATTTGCTTTTTTGTCCACTTGCTGGGCAGCCTCCTTTGGGATGGAGAAAAATAAGTGGCTAGTGGCAGGCAGTTGGGTAAGTAGCTAAGAGACTGGGCTTTGGAGCAACATCGATCTGAGTTTGAGTTTGAACTCTCCTGCTTTTTGCCGTGTGACCTTGAGAAAGTTACTTAATCTTTCTGATTCCCAATTTGCTCCTCTGCATAACAGGGATTGTTCTGAAAATTGATTGAGACAATTCATACAAAAGAATGTATGCATAGAAAGAATTTAGCATAGTGCATAGTGCCTGCACATCAGGGCTCAATAAATGATAGTCATTATTACTGTTTGGAATACCTGCAGGCCTTTGTATAGGTCCATGTTGGTAGAAGATACAGTGGGCACCGAGTTCCCTGGAACATCTGGGTTCTGTTTAAGATTAAGTCTTCCTCACTCTGACTTTGCCAAAGCCTCTTTTGGAGAATAAAGAGGGATTCTGTGTAATAAGGAGCAACATCTTAAAACCAGCCTCTCAATAAGTCATTCAGAGTTAATACTTCAGTGCTCGCCTTTCCCTCACGGCCTCTCTCTCTCTCTCTCTCTGCAAAAATGAGTATATAGCAGCTTAGCGGAGTCTTGGAGTGACTTGTGCCTCTGCGGCCTGAAGGCACATCTCGAGAGGACCCACTTCTGCAAATGCATCTCTGCCTTTGGGATGCAGAGGCACAGACTGAAGCTTCCAAGAATGGCTCTCAGAAGACCAAGCCCTGAGTCCGAATGGGTTCCAGGCTCAGCTCAGTGGACATACCTGTGCATTTATCAGTTTAGGGGCTTTTCAGAGAGCTCTAGTAAACATAATGGACCACCTAACTTCTGCACATCTTCTAAGAATTAGATCTGTCTTTATACATGACCCAGTCCCTCCCTTCCAGATCAGATAAAGACCAGACCCCTTATCTGCTCATCTAAACAAAAGTAACCATCCCTACATTACCACGGTTTCATGATTCTAAGATGCCCTATTTGTAAGACACATCCCTGATTTGACAGCACCTTTCTGGAAGAAAAACACAAAAACAAATGTACACATCAGTTGTCAGTTGTAGCGTGCTTTCAGAAATGTTAAAATGTGGAAAGAAGTGCAAAGGAATAGAAAAAATTCAGTCATATTAACTAAAAGTGCACTTGTTGCAATAGAGACACTAGGACTGTCAATGGATTAGAAAGCTCAGCAGAGGCTGTGTGGAATTAGGGTCCCCAGCCCCCCTACCCTTCTTCTATCTCCATCCCATGGTCCTCAGGAACCCTGTACCTGCCCTCCAAAGAGCTGGAGTTGAACCAGCAAAGTCACATACATATTTGTAGTATCTGTCCCCATGATTCCAACCTCTCTCCTCATTTAGGCAAGTTCTATATTTTCTGCAGAACTCAGAGCTGCCACTATAAGAGACCCCTGCCCCTGTAACTCACCATGTGTTAATATTGTGGGTGATTAAGACACACTGACTATCAGGCAACAGAAAAATCTAAACTGATGGCTGCCTGGCAGATCTCATTGGCATTTTGCTGGTGGGAATTAGGAGGACAAAGGGGGTTGATATTTACCACATATATAAAGATCTAGATGGGAATTACATGACTCTTTATCTCTTTGGTCCAAAAACCAGATCTATTTCTCTGGGTCCAAAGACCCCCTTACCCGAGTAGAGAATAGAGTGGACACGTTAGTCTGGTAATTCCAAAGCACAAATGTCAAGAATGTGCATGGGCATGAGTGGAAAGTGTTTGAAAGTGACCTTGTGGGCCACTAACCTACCCAAGTTGGGTGTCCATTGGCAAAAGGGAATTTCAGTCCACTTTGAATGGAGAGTGGGAGGGGAGAAGAGCTGACGAGGCCACAAAGTATACAAAGGAGGGAACTCGGTAATAGACAGCTTTTGGTGGGATGAAAAATTGTTCCATGTATCTTTCCCTTCTCTGCCCTGTTGGACCTACAGAGGTAGATCGGACCTCCATGACTGTTGTACATAATCCCTCTTCCCGGAGCATTATCTGATTAGACCAGAGCCGATCACCTGATTCAAACAGGGCCAATCATATTCTCTCTAACAGAATTCAGAATCCTATCAAGCATCGGCCTTTCAGTCTCTATCTGTGATTGGCAAGGAGAACAAGTTATGGAGTCGCACACCCAGGGTCAGCTCCACCACTTACTAGCTGCTCTTAGGCAAATTACTAAGCCACTGAACACTTTCCTTCCTTCACTTGAAAACTCAGGGCAATAGTAGTACCCATATCATCTATGATGCTTAGCACGTTGTTCTTGGCATGTCAAAAGTGCTCAATAAGTACTAACATTGTTGTATTAGTTTTGTATGGCTGCCATATTATCACAAATTTAGTGGCTTAAAACAACACAAATTTATTATCTTACAATTGTTAGAAATCCAACACAGGTCTCACCCTTGTGATTATCTGATTACAGTCAGCCCACCTGGATAATCCAGGATAATCTCCCTGCTGTAAGGTCAGCTGATCACCAACCTTAATTCAATTAGCTATTTTAAATCCTCTTTGTCACATAAGGTAGCATATTCACAGGTTCTAGACATTAAGATGTAGACATCTTTGAGTGAGCATATTCTGCCTACCACAACTGTCATAAAAAAAAATTGGGAGCTCTAGGGTAGCAATAGTACAAGGTGAAGATGGGGAAGAAGAGGAAGCAGTTCGGTAGGAGAGTGAAGACAGGCCAGACATGTAGAGTTCTGGGGGCTTCCCAGTTGCCCAGTCCAGCCCTCCTAAGGCCCATCTTCATTCCTTCAACAACCTCCCTGAGACACCTCCTGATCATTATAGCAAATTCTCCCTCTCCATTTTTTTTTTTTTTTTTTTTAGCTCAAGCAAGCCTAAGTAGGTTGCTAATACTTACAGTTGGAATATTGCTAAGATGGACATATTCCCAATGATACTGTTCTATACCACAACTACTCAGCAATGAATGCTATCACAGAGACCACTGATAGAAAGATACACTCAACTCACCAGGGCTTGTCAGCTCCTCACTCTCCATGTACAACTTGCCACTGAAACACACATCACAGTGGGATATCTTGGGATTTGCTTCATGGGTGTTGGGTCTGTTTCTTTGTTTAGGTACCAAACGCTCATTCTAGAAATGACTCAGGATTTTTACATCAATCAGTGGCACCTCAATACACAAAATTACACCATTCATTGATAATATACTCCAGAATTTTAGCTGAGTCAAGTCCACTTTGGTATGTCTTCTTTGTCCAGAAATGCAACGCTCTCTTGTAAAGAGTCCTCAAGTTTCCCCTTTCACTTCTAAACTGCCATCATCTCAGCACTATTGTGTGAAAGACAAAGACATTCAGGTGCAGGATTTCTGGAGTACATGTGTGTACTGGCCTTGCACCATGTGATTGCACTGGAATTGGGTTGTGGACAGATTTGAGGAAAGATGCATTTGAATCCTTGCTGCACCTCCTGCAAGTTACGAGAGCCCGGGCAAGCAATAGACCCTCTCTCAGCCTCAGTATCTGCCTCAGAAAAAATGAGGATAATGTTCCCCATCTCATAGGATTGGTATGGGAATTAAATGACAGTACTATGCCTAACCTAGTGCTGGATGCACAGCAAATGCTCAAAAGTGGCAGTTTTCACTCTTTTTATTTGGTTGAACCAGGAATCAAAAATACCTCCCAGGTATTATCTTTTCTCAGGAAGAGGACCTTTATTTCCTTGAAGCAAGAGAAGTCAGCCTTATTTCCTTATTCACAAATAAAGCTGGCTGAGTTGGTTGCTTTGAGTGGTCCTTGTTGATCTTGAGTCAAGGAGTGAAGGCTGAGAATAGGAGATGACCGGAACACCAGAGGTCTGAGCACCATATTTATAGAGAGCAGTGTGAATAGGTCTCAAAAACCTAGTGCAAGGGAAGAAAGGTAAGAAACAGGATGGGATTTATAGCATAATACCATTCATGTAAATTTAAAACATACACACACAAACACCACATTTTTTCAAGGGTACAGGTATATTTAAAACGTGCATAAAATATGGAAGGTGACTTGAAGGGTGTATATTAAGTGCACTCACATGGATACCTGGTAGGGGAAAAAGGGGAAATAAAAAAATAAAATAAAAGAGGCTCCTCCCACTGGATGATGTTGATAATATACTATGAATGGGAGAGTATGTCATTTCAACTCTTTGTTCTTGAGGTCCATTGTTAAAAACAACAGCAAAGGTCATTAATGACCTTTATACTTCAGCTCCTATTTCAAAGGAATTGTCAGAAAATGCTGCTGTTAATAGAAAAGCTGTATTTAGTCCACACTGGTGCAGTAGACTCACAGACCTCCAAGGATTGTAGACAACTGAACCACCAAGTCTGGACCAGTCTACAGGAAACCAGATTTTGCCTGAGAGCTTGACCATCATGTGCCCTATAAAGCTATAAGGGTCTTCTTCACATGAAGATCTGATGGCATCCCAGCTTGTTTAAACCGTCCCTTCACTCACTGTGCCTTTAGATGTACCCAAGCCAGCAGCTGGGTGATCCACTAAATGAGTCAGAGCAGAGAGTCACTCAGAAGCTATGAAATTACTCTTGGCTGGCCATCCTCCACTTCCTTCTATATTCTACATGCACTGGGGATACTGCACCCCTTTGGGGACTCAGTTTTCTCTATCTGCAGAGTAGACAGAATGTCTTAGCTCTTTCCTGCTCAGAGGAGCAAAGAGGGTGGATACCTCCTTTGAAGTCATTACCCTGGTATAATGACCAAGAGCACAGGGTTTGGGATCAGGTTTCGTGGACTTGAACTCAGGCTCTGTCATTTACTGATTGTGTGATTTGGAGCATATAACTTCACCTCTCTGTGACTTCAGTTTCTCCATCTGTAAAATGAGAATTACAACAGTATCTGTCATAGGTGCTTAGCATCATGCCTGGAAAATTGTAAGAACTCAGTAAATATTGCCACTGTGTTATTATTGTTGCAACTATTATTATTGTTGACATTATTACCATATTATCCTATTTGGAGGCAGATGTGCTGTGGGCAAACACACTGCTAGGATCTGATCTTTAGAAAATAATTTTGATATCTGCAGCAAATTCAGAGAGCCCTCAGAAGTAAGAAAGGGCAGAGAGAAGGAAGAAGGAAGAAGAATCAAGGAAAGAATGATGGAGAAAGACAAATTTGCAGCACTTGAAACCGTTCCTGGTACATAGTAATTTCTTCTCTCTCTCTCTATCTATATATCTATATATAGATATATAGATATCACATATATTCTGTATTCATATATATATATACACAAATCCTTGGTGGATGAATTACTTTACAACCAAGATCCAAACGAGGACCAAATACAGACCTATTGGCTAGGTCTCCAATCCCCTCATTTCTTTCCTTGGTCGTCCATGAACTCAAGAGTCAGGAAACCTCTGATTCTGCTCTGTGATTCACAGTCAGTGAGTTTCTTGGATAATATCGTTAAAAGTATAATAATCACAGGATTTTCCTGTGAAGGGAATAGTACATACTGATGATGAAATTGTCATTTGTCTCTGCCAACAGCAGTGTTTTGAAAGTCATGGACTATGAGGCTAAGAGTGACCATAAGGCTGTGGCAGAGAAGGACATGGTCTTCAAAGCCCAGAATTCAATTTATATGCTGGTGTTTGCTTTTGTACTATGACCACGATGATTAATTTCATTCAAATTATCCTTTCTCTCATTGTTACTCCACTGTGTTTTTCTGAACACTTTCCTATGGATTAGTATTGATGCTGAGGTTTCTTGGAGGGCCCAGCCAACACGGCAAAAGCTTCCCAGGATGTTTACTGATGCTTTTCTCCTATTGATCTAATTAAAGATCATGATGCCTAATACAATTAGTTCAGTTGGCCTTTCTGTCAGATTAGTTCTAACACTTTTAGACATGTTCACACCACAGCTAAATTGCTCTGGGATAATGAATTGCAATTCTGAAGGAAATGGCTTTCAGGGTACAAATATGTGAATCAACTAGTAGTTTAATTATAGGGTATTCCCTTTTTTTAAGCAATTGATGCCCATTTTCCTTCTAGACTTTCTCCATCTGGAGGCCAGATCCCTAGTGCCATTTTGTGGAATATGCTTTAAATTCTTGAATTAATTGATTGTCCAGAGCATGGGATGTGGGAGCTTGTGACTTAGTACTTTAGTTCAGATGATGACTAGCATTTTATTTTATGGCATAAGAGATAAAAAAGGAAAAATGGGAAAATGTAAAGGTCTTAAGAAAGCAAAAGTATATAAGATCTAGATCACATGTTAAGGGATCGACTTTGGGAAGAGAAGAATGAAATCAGTAGAGCTATTGGGAGGTTTGGCAATTTGGTGACAGCAAGATTAGGGAGTTCTCATCTGAATTTTTCTAGTTTCTCAGTTAAGTATGAGGTAAGGTCATCAGGTGAGAGGAGAATGGGTTAACAACAATGATGATAATAATATTAACAGCAACAGTAGCCAACATTCATGGAGTGCTTCCCATGTGCCAGATAATATTTTAATCATTTTGCATATATTAACTCTTAATCTTCACAACAACCTTATGAGGTTGGGTTGGATCTTGGCGAGCAGGAAAGCAAGCTCAGTAGAAAAACATCATAGCCTGTAAAACCAGTATCCTGGCTTTATTTTCTCCCTCACATTTTTCTTTCTTTTCTGTCTTTCTTTCTTTCTTTTTTTTTTTTTGGTGAGGAAGATAAGCCCTGAGCTAACATCTTTTGCGAATCCTCCTCGTTTTGCTGAGGAAGATTGGCCCTGGGTTAACATCCATGCCCATCTTCCTCTACTTTATAGTGGGACAAGCCACAGCATGGCTTGATAAGCTGTGCATAGGTCTGTGCCCAGGATCCGAACATGTGAACCCCGGGCTGCTGAAGCAGAGCAAGCAAACTTAACCACTACGTCACCAGGCCGGCCCCTCTCTCTCACATTTTTGTCAGCTCAGGTATAGCACAGAGAAGGCAGATGGCTGCCTGCATCTAGGGTTGGGTTTTGCCAAGCAAATAGGGTGGAGAGAGAAAAGGAGTCAAGGATATTGAGTAAGCGGGCATTTGGAAGCGGGTAAGTGTAAGAGAAAAGCCATGAAGTCAGAATAAAAATGGCAATGAAAAGAAGAGGGGCCTAACGACTGTGGAGAAAGTGGTGGTGTAAATGGCTTAGAGTCATAGTGTAGTTGAAGAATTATTAGAGTCAGTTGCCTTCCAACTGGAGGAACAGGAGTTTGCATCCACAAACTAGGAAGCTGGCATTCGTGATGTTTGTAGATGGAGCACTGTTCAGTGACAAGTTCTTAGGTGTGACCCTGGGGTGGTAGCCAAGGCATAGAGGAGGCGAAATAATAGACACGATCAGATTTGTGTTTGGAAAGATAAGCAGTGTGGAAGGGGCAAGCCTGGAAGCAGGGAGATGATTGGAGAAGAGTTTCAGTCATCCCGGAAAGAGATCATGGCAGCTTGGCTAGGGTGGTGGCAGTGAGGGTGCAGGTGAGGAAGCAGGTGAATGGTGAAGACCGTTAGCAGGTAGAATGGTGGAAGAACTCAGCGGGTTTGACTGAGCGGGGGTGAGGGAAAGGGATGAAGCAAAGTGATGCCCTGATTCTAAGTCTTGGTTTAGTCAACTGGATGAATGTTGGTCTGGTTCAATCAGAAAAAAAGGACTGGGGAGGTGAGAAACAATGAATCCAGAGTAGATATGCAGATTTGAAGTTACTTTAAAAGGTTTAAGATAAACCAAGGTTTCTCTGCTACATATAGACAGAATCCTTAGATGTTGCTTTCAATGTTTCATCTTCCGGAAGGAGTTTTACATTTGACTAAGTTACTAATTAACTCAGATAGGGTCTGTGGGAGGAAAGAGTGTTGAAAATGGAGAAATGAATACAAAAGTTAGGGAAGGCATTATAATAACTGAAGATAAGACCCTACTAGAACTAGAAATAACTGATGTGGCACTTCCTGGCCAGGCTGGGGAGTCTGCTGAGCCAGTGTATAAATTACAGCAGGTAAAGACTACAAACATCTTTTATGTTTCCCCAAGCTGTGGTCACTGTCGTTGACTGTGTTGTGTATCATCTTGGAAGAAGAAAACCTTCAGGATTTGCACAATCTCCATCTCCCGACAGCAGCATGAAGGGTCTCATTGGGTTGCAGATAAGAGAACTCCACTCACGTTAGATTAAACAAAACATAGGAATTCAGTGGGAGAATGATGAGGACCTTTCATGGAATCTAAAGAAAACGTGGAGAAAAGCAGGCTTCAAGAAGGGTAGAGTGGGTACCAGGACAACTCTCAAATCTCAGCACCAGTGGTGTGTAGACTCTCACCCTGTAGTACCCATCCCTGGTACTTATTCATTAGCTCAGCACGTATTTGTTGATCACCTATGATGGGCCAGGCACTGTACCACGTACCAGGGATACAAATGTGAATAAAAGTAAAGACAACCTCACCCAGATTCAGGCTGGAGTCTGCTGGGAGATATGATCATTAATTAAATAATCATGCATACAGATGTATTACTGCAACTGGGGCTAGTGCTAGGATGGAAAGGCACACAGTGCAATGAAAGCCCACAGTAGACCAATTTGACCCATTCAGGGAGGTCAGAGAAGGTTTCCTTGAGAAGGTAAGCACATAAGCGATACTGGAAAGATGAGGAGGAGAATAGAGGGACTAGTGTTCCAGGCAGCAGGAACAGCATGTGCAAAGGCCCTATAGCAAGAGGGTGCACAGTGAGCTGAAGGGTCAGTGAAGGCCAGTGTGGCTGCACCACTAAGAAGAAGGGTGAGATGGCATAAGATGAGGCCCTGTAGGTCCGTGATGTCTAAGGCCAGACTAAAGAGGTCCTTATCCCAAGAGCAATAGGGAGCCACAGATGTGTGTGAAGCAGGGAGAGGCTGATTGTTTTTCAGAAAGATCACTCTAGCTGAATTGTGGTGCAGGGTTTGGAGGAACTCAGCTTCCAATTGCCAGCTCCTCAGAGAGTGAATCTGAGTGGCCCCGTTTGGATCAGGTGTCTAACCCTGGTCAAATCATATTACTGGATATGGTGTCACATGGCAGGAACCTGGCTGCTGAGGATCACTTCCAGGGAAGTTTCCAGAAAAGATGAACTGGACAGAATCCCCCAAATAACTATGACATCAATTCACATGGCACCATCACTTTCCATGATATGAGAACCCAAAGACTACCACTGTCCCCTAAATGTTCCAAATGTCCTTTGGCAGCATCTGGGGAGTGAAGAGGGCAAAGGATTTTGGGAAAGACACTTGGCCAAACCATTTTCGTGTTTGTGGGCAGATGGCTAAACCTCCCTTACTTCCTCCTCTGTAAAGTGAGAGATCATCACAACAGCCACCCCAAGGGGTAGAAATCATCATCTCCATTCTGTAGAAGTAGAAATGAGGGTTGAGCATATTTTAAACCAGACATAACTTCAAAGTCAGTATACTTCTCATTCTCCTCCCCAAATCTCATGGCCCTCTACAACAAATGAGTAATTATTATCATTATCATTCCTCTTTTTTTTTTTTTTTTTTTTTGCAGGGAAAGATTTGCTCTGAGCTAACGTCTTTTCGCAGTCTTCCTCTTTTTTTTTCTGCCCCAAAGCTCCAGTGCATGCTTGTATATCCTAGTTGTAAATCATTCTATCTCTTCTATGTGAGCCACTGCCACAGCATGGCAACTGACAGATGGGTGGTGTAGTTACGTGACTGGGAAGTGAACCCGGGCCACTGTAGGAAGCGTGTGGGACCTTAACCACTAGGTCATCAGGGCTGGCTCATCATTATCATTCTTAACAAAAATAATAGCCGTGTTGAATTAATAATGCAATTACTACTGATGGCTAAGATGTATAGTACACCACGTGCCAGGCAATGTTCTAAACACTTTCCACTATTCATTCATTTAACCCTCATAACAACCTATGAGATAAAGTATTATTTTCATCTCCACTTTACACACAGGTAACTGAGACGCTGAGAAATTAAGTAACACAAGCAGGTTACATAAGTAGCAAAGGCATTTGAACCCCAGCAGGCTGGCCTCAGAGTCGAAGTGGTTAAATGCCATGCTGTTCTTTCTCTCTCTCTCTCTCAATACACACACACACAAACCAAAGGGGGAAAATAACCCTTTATGACTATTATTCATGAATTCTTATCTGAATACATTTAAAAATGAAGCACAAGGGAACATATACTTGTGTATATGTGGTGTGTGTGTGGCGTTGTTGCTATTGTTTCCATTTTACTGATAAGAAAACTGAGGCTCAGAGAGATGAACTGCTTTTTTGAGATAATACAGATTGTAACTGGAAGAACCAGGATTCAAACACAGGTTTATTTGACCCCAAAGCCCTATTGATATTAGGACATGAAAACAATTTCCCATCATCCTCTCTCTGCTGGTCCATTTCAGCCCTTTTCGAATGAAACTTGGGACCCTGTAAAAAAACAAAGGAAGGGGCCAGCCTGGTGGCTTAGTGATTAAATTTGGCATGCTCTGATTTTGCGGCCCAGGGTTCAGATCCCAGGCACAGACCTACACCACTCATCAAGCCATGCTGTGGTGGCAACCCACATACAAAATAGGGGAAGATTGCCACAGATGTTAGCTCAGGGCCTATCTTCCTGACCAAAAATAAAATAAAATAAAGAAAAAGACTAAGATGGTAAAAAGTGCCTAGTAGCCCATAACTCATGCCAGCTCCCACTCTGTGACACCCATACACACATACCAGCCTGTGTCCCCATTTTCAAAAAAAGTCACAACATGGGATTGATCACCAGTATTTTCTGCTTTGGTTATAATCTCTGGCATGGAAATGAATTATTTAGATTGTTAGTAGCTAACAGTCCCCATACATTGGAAGAGGTGGCCCAGCAGGGTGACAGGTAACACTATTTTGTTCTCTGCTGTACTGTATCTCTCTCTCTGGTTACAATCCCCCCCCTGCAATTCCACGTACCAATTGGCCATGAGTTATACAGGTACTTTGTAGAGTTTGATGAAAGTTCTCCCACCTATTAAATTGCCAGGTTCTCAAATCTAACGTAAATCTAATCCAAACACACTTAGGAAAATATTGTGCCATTTGTTCTTCTATTATTGTGACTTTTGCTTTATTGTATCATGTATTCAAAGTGCCTCGAGCTTCTGCTTACCATATATTCACCTGGGGATTACAAACCAGTCAAATGAGTCTGCAGCATGGCTCAGAGATGTTTAAAATCCACAAAACACGGCCTCAATCATTCCACCCCATCATGCAGGAGGAAACCCCTCCACTGCCCTGGAAGCAATTAGCAGAAAAAAATGGAAGCTGTAGTAGAGAAGTCAAACTTTGAAATAAAAATCCCAAAACAGAGAAAGCTGGGGCCACTTCCCAAACCTTTCCCTGGCTTGCTATTGCCCATGAGTGAAGAAATAAACTTTTTAGGGAAGCATCCTAGGTGCTTTATGATATGGCTTCTTTCCATCTGTGCAATGTTCTTTGGCCCCAGTACACTTTCTTTTCCAGCCGTTTAAAACTACAGCAGATCCTTGACATGTTCATATTGAACAATCCTGTTATAAACTATCTAGGAATGACACTGAGGTCCTTATATTGATTAGGATTTGTTTTGTTTTGTTTTTTAGTTGCAAGTGAAAGAACCATAACTGAAATTGACTTAAGGAAAAGGAAGAAATTGTTAGGCTATGCACTTGGGAAGTTTAGGGATATCAGAAGCTTCAGGTGTGGCTGGATCCAGGGGTTCAACTAACATCAATAGGACTCAGATTCTCACCATCTCTCAGCTCTGCTTTTTTCTGTATTGGTATCCGTTTAGATAAGCTCTCTCCCTAAGACCCCTAGGAGAGCTTGGCTCACATCTTATCACTTTAACCAAGCCAAAACAAAGATGATGCCTAATTTTTTGAAATAATGGTAGAAAAGATTCAAGTACTTACTAAAAACTTGAGTCAAGAAAAAAAACCAGAATATTGCACATGAATATTCCTGTTAAGAGTATCTCAAAAAGTCAGATGATCTGGCAATATCAGGCCTTCGTTGGTAAATGGTGACCACAGACTGGCTGCTGCGAGGAGGCCCCTTTGAAACAGGGAATGTACTCTCTGGTTTATAACCATCCCTTCCACACCCTATTGTCTCCCAAACTCTAGAGGCAGGCATCAGTTGTCATTTGTCACCATGCTTCCATTATTCTATTTGTTTTAGAAGAAAAGTATTTCTTTGTGGCCACATCTTTAAGTGGGTCAATTAAACACTAAGAGAGCCATGTGAGTTTCCTCACGCCTGTTCTGCTTTTGTTATGTATTTTATTGCCTACCTGGCTTCTGAGGGCATGGAAATTGGAGCCTCCATGGGAAAATAGTCCTACTTTAATGGTGTGGTAGGTGGGAGAACCAGGGTCCAGGGGTGGACAAAGCAATGCAGACAGAATGAAAGAAAGCACTGGCAGATATTCATCCATAATTTGAATACTCTACCTCCCCCTCACCCAAAACTGAATCCTCCGCCCAACATTTGGTCCACAGCTAAATTGACGGCTCTTGGTGACTATCCAAAGGCACATATGTAGGAAATGCATTTCTTATCTTCCACATTGGTCATCCTCTTGGGATGGAGAGAAAGACATCTCCAACTATTTTAAGAAAGCAATGCCGTAGGTTGCTACATGCTTTCAACAAGGAAGCTTCCTTTCTGGGATGAAGATGATTCACTGGGTGCTTTTCGCCTGGGACCAGCAAAAGAATATATATCTTTATGTCTTTTGTATAAATCCTGGTATACCTAAAACAAAGACTCAGGTTCATAATAGGAACCACCAAATGCACATTTATTAAATTATGGATTGTTTACTTGGACCCTCCATGATCTTGATTGGCTCTTTACTTGGCACAGAGGTCACTCTTGTTGACCCTTTTTAACATAAGGAAGGGCGAGTATTATTCCTCCACTTTTGAGTTAGAGAAAGTTTATTCTGGAAAAGTTGGATGGTACGCCTGAATGTACCTGGGTAAATCTGAGCAGAATAATCACACAGCCTTTCTGCTAACCTCCTGGAAAAGGGGGAACCAAGGGACTTCTGATCTGACAAAACTCCACACTGGAACCCCTCCCTTTAGTATTTAACTATAATTAGCGAGAACCATCCATATGGTGACTCTTCTCGGGCCAGATGGCTGGTTGTCAGGCGGCGCGTGATCTTTGCTTTACTTTGAAGGAGACATGAGTAATCCTGGGGATATTAACCCAAGGAGGGTTATATTTATCTCCATTTTTTTTGGTTGATAACACATCTCTATTTCTTCTCTAGGCATCAGGGGGTACAGGGCACATGCACCAAGATAGTCCTGCCCAGAGCTCGAGGAAATAGGCTGCCTCCACTCTGGCTCCTACCTGACTCTGCAGACCCCATCCTCTAATGGCCTCAGCCACTCTCAGAGGAGCATGGGAACCCTGTGGGATGTCTGAGCCTTAGAGTTTGTCCAGGCAGTATGACAGATGAGGAGACTAAAGCTCACCGAGCATGTGCAGCTGGTCTAGTTAAAGTTAAGGATGAGACTGGGGTGACAGTCACGTGACCTCTCTGGTTTTATGTGGAGGTGACATCCCATTTTGCATCTCCTGAGGCAAAATATGAAAAATTATATGGTTGCCCCATTTTCATTCTCAAAACATGAAAAATTGTTTGCTTACCCTATTTTAAGGGACTATAGTCACCTTTAAAAAGAGGCAGAGGGTAGGCATTTGCAGCACACATATGGTGGGAGTGGAACCAGAATTTGGATTCAAGGTAGTTCTACAAACAACCTATTCCATCACCTCTCTCTTAGTCCACAAGCTTTCTCCCTAATGATGACTCTGCCCCTTCTCTCTGAACTCCATTACCCTCTCCCTCTCACCTCACTGGTCCTCCTCATATTTTATGGGCCATATCCCAGAGAAAGCCAGTCTGATTGGCTCTGCTAACAGCCATCAATTTAATTGGCCATCTTCCTTTGCGGCAGGTGACCTCACAGGTCATTGGCCAGCAATGGATGAGCTACAGACCCAGATCAGATCAGGAGTGCTCCATGGAAAGTGCAGCCTAGCTGAGTAGGGACTAAGGGTGGGGCCATTTTAGCTAGAAGAGGGTGTTGGGCATGGCAAAATTTTGTTTGTAGAAAGACGGGTCCTCCCTAGGACTTTATTAATAATGTTCTTTATTAAAACAACACAAATTTATTGAGCACTGCTTGGCATGAGCTAAGTGGTTTACACTTATTTTCTTATTTAGTCCTCACACAATCTTGTGGCATATGTGTTCTTCTCATTTCACAGATAAGGAAATGGAGGCCCAAAGAGTCTATCATTTGCTTCGGGTGACTCTAATATGGCTTTTAAAATGCTGTCTTGACCCTGTTTTGAGGCCCTGACTGGAGGCTGGTCAGTTCTCCTTCTTGAGCAGACAATTAAGTCCACACCCCAACCACCTCCATCATGGGGCTCTCACACTCCAGGCCAATATATCCACCTAATCACTCCAGTGCCAGGTACCAGACCACCTGGGGCAGCACCTATGCCCCAGAGCCCGCTGAAATTATTCAAATTAGCCAACCCTAAGCCTGCTTACCCTGCCTCACCTCTGAAGAAACCACAATACAGGTGCTTGCCCACAATCTGTCCGCGTGTGTCCCTGTCCCCTGTACCCCCCTCCCCACCCATGAGGGACCTGGATGCTTCCCCTGAGGGAAGCCCTGTGTGGCATGCTGTTTCTCCCCAGCCAACCATGAGTGTGACAACCTGCGAAGCTCTTCCACGTTTCTCTCTCTCGATCTGCGTCTGGCCACACCATACTTCACCCAAGGTGATACGGTTCAAAAGTGACATCGCTGGGGAGAAGTGGAACCAGGTTTTAGACCTCGGCAGCCTGACATCAGGAGCCACACATATGACTGTGCTGCGCTCTCTCATTCCCCGCCAAAGGCACCCTCCGGGGACGGGGCCACCAGCTTCCTGCTCTGGGTTGACTCTGAGCTTGACACAGACATCGTTGCTATAAACAGCTCCAGCCCTTCCTTTCAAAAGTTGTTTGGTATCTTTTACCTCCTTCTCCAGTCTTTTTCCAGCGTGGATATCTATGAGATCTGACTTTGAAGTTCCTTGATATGAAGTAAAAATTTCAGCCAACATGACTTGGCAAAATTTACAGTATCTTTACTATTTCTTGATGTTGTTTTGCATTTTATTAGTAGTCTGGAACACCTTCATGATCTAAAAGTATGAACTTTAGCCATGATACAAAAGAGGAAGGAAAAGACTCAAAACACAAGTAGCACCCATCTGTGACTTTGGATAAGTCGTTTAATCTTTCTGAATCTCAGTATCTTCATCTGTAAAATAGGAACAATACTTCTCACTTTGTAGAGTTACTGTGAGGGTTGAATGAGAAAATGTCCATGCAAGTACTTAGGCAAGTCCTTGACATTTAGTATTTGCTCAGTAAATATTTATACCCTGCCCCAATAATTCCTTAGGCATCACCACTTAGCTATCACCTGTGGACTTCCAACAGTCATGCATCACTCTCCTTCTTTGCCCTGAAGTCTTTGCCCTGAGTTCTTTCTTTCTCCAGGGTATATGACTATAATTATCTCTGAGTCTGATTCATTGCCTACTGACATATTCTCCCATTTCTGACCTCAACTAGCCCTTCACACCCAAAGCCCTACTCTTCCTCCTCACTATGGCCATCAGATTTTGTGGATGGTTGACTCACCTCATCTTCGCCCCATCAAAGAGACCTAAATCAGTTAGGGTCTTCTCTCTTTTCCTGAGCTAGAGATAGCAAATAGCTTTCAAACTGAAGGCTGACTGTGATTGTGTAAGGTGGCTGAATTCTTAAGATTCTAAGTCCATGAATAGATTCAGTGAGAAGGAGTTCCATGATTGATTAGTAATGTCTGCCTGGACACAGAGTGGATTGATTAGCAATGTCTGCCTGGGCCAACACATATTCCATCTCTACTCTAGGCTTATTATACTGATTTGCTCCTAGAATTGTTGGAACACCACACTGCTTGTCAGGATGCGGTGAGGTCATGAGGAAGCACTAAATGTATAAGCCTCCACTACCACTTGACGAACCACTCAAATGCTTTCCCTCTTGGCTCATCAGAAGCTCCATTTTCATTTGCAAAAATGCACTTTGTGTGATTCACTCATTATTGCATAAGGAAAACAGACCCACCGAACCATCCTTCTTGGGTAGTTCAGGGAATTAGGGCATTAGGTTCTCTTTCCATCCTTTTCAACTGGTTTCATGCAATTAGGAAAGAAAACTCGAGAGAAACAAGGTATGACTGTTTCATTTTTTAGGACACAACAGCAATTGCATTATTAATAATTACCCTTTAAGGGGTATCCACTACTGTCTACCTAGCACTGTGATAGATACAATGCTTATGGCTTCTCATTCAACTTTATAACAACTCTGTGAGGTCAGTACTATTAGTATTTTCATTTTACAGGTGAGGAACTTGTCTACACTCACTCTGCAGGTGTGTAGCAGCACAGGATTTCACCTTGGATACTGTCTGTGTCCAAAATCTGACTTCTTTCCAAAATATCATGTCATTTCTGGGCAAGGGTCTGGAAGTCCTTATCTACAGGTTAGCCCTCCCAACCTGTCCTTTCCTTATTTGCTATTTAATTGGCATTTGAGATGGAGACTCCTCGTGTGTGTGTGTGTGTGTGTGTGTGTGCGCACACATTTCTGAAAGCAGCTTAGGTTTCTGCATTAGATTGGATTAAGAAGATTTGGGTCCAAAGGTAAGGCCATGAAGCATGCATCAACTGGGTCATAGAACAGAGGCCATGGGAGAAATCTGAGTTGGGCCTCATCCCCAAGCCAGGAAGCCCTAGATAAGCCCATCTCCAACCCCTGGTATATTAGTTTCCTAGGGTTGCCATAAAAACGTAGCCCAAATTGGGTGACTTAAAACAACAGAAATTTATATCTCACAGTTCTGGAGGCCAGAAGTCAGAAATTAAGGTGTGACTAGGGTCATGTTCCCTCTGAAGACATGAGGGAAGGAACCATTTTATGACTCTCTCTTGGCTTCTGGCAGCCTCGAGCGTTCCGTTGCTTATCACTCCATTCACACAGCCATCTTCTCCCTCTGTGTCTTTTCATCGTCTTCCCTCTGTGCTTGTCTGTTTCTGTGTCCAAACTTCCCCTTTTTATAAGGGCACCAGTCATGAGTCATATTGGATTAGAGCCCACCTTAATGACCTCACCTTAACTTGATTACCTCTGTAAAGACCCTGTCTCCAAATAAGGTCACATTCTAAGGTACTGGGGGTTAAGACTTCAATGTATATTTTGGGGGGACACAATTTGACCCCTAACACCTGGATTCTCTGTATGGGAATCAGAATTCAGGAATTAGCTTTGCAGATGGAAAGAATGAAAATTTACCAGAACCAAAGGTGGGCTTCACACAGCCTCTTAGAATACTTCGGTTCCTAGCACATAAAACTGGAGTGGAATATCCTGATCTCGGGAGGGTGGGCAGGTAACACGTGCTATGTACCTACAATATGCCAGGCCCCTTGTTCAGCACTTTACAGTCATTACCCTATTTAGCTCAATTAGTCATGGGCAAACGAGTGTTCATATCAGTTCATTAATCCTTCACAACAAACCCAGGAGGTAGGGACTCCTATTGTCCCCATTTTACAGATCACCCAGAGAAGGGAAGACCCCTCAGCAGGCAGGACTAGAATTCCAAATCAGGAGCAATGAGCTTGTTCTTCCCACCGTCAGCCACATGTGTCTTTGAGGATTGGCTGGTGACCACCACTGGCTCAGACTTCAGACAATTGGGCCAATGACTATGAAGAGGCAGATTCTTCCCCTCAGGGGTGGTAGAAACATGAAAAGCCCAAGAAAGAGGAAACCAAAGACAGAGTCCATTGACTAGTGACAATTGTCCATCCCCAGTGAGGAGAGAAAGGGATTGGATTTCTAGTCTTGATGTTAAACTTCGACGTTAAACTTTGAAACTTGGCCTCAAAGTTCAAAGATCACCAAACCGCAGTTTCCTCATCTGAAACTAGGAAACTAGGAAAATCAAATGGAATAACACATGTGTGAAAACAGGAAAACGTGATGAAAAGGTTTATGCTTTTGGTTTCCATAGTTGTAGTTAGAGCAGACACGGTTTGGAGCTAGATAAGATGACCTTTTCTGAGAGACAAGGCCTTTGTTATCTTTTGTAACAAGGTTATGGAGTTTCAACAAGGAAGCATAAAGCAGGAATTATGTCAGCAAGCAGGGGCAGTGGCGAACTCCCCCACCCCCACATCTTTTTGCTGCTAAGGACTGGATGGTTACCTTAAGGCCAGGTAGTTTATGCACCAGATATTCCTTCGGTTCCTAACCATTTTAGGACATCCCTGCTGATCTCCCTCATCCTTCTCTCCCAAACCTTTTAGTGGATGAATGGAAACGTGGGTTATTGTCTTCTCAAAGTGAGACAACTTGTCCTTCAAATGCATGATGTGGCTCTTGGCCCTGGAAAGTCTGAGATTGTTGGAAGATGTCCAGAAGTTCCATTCACTCTGAATGCCATGAAATATACATGGCACTAAAATAGGCAGACTTGAAAACCTCCTTCTCTCCTGGATGTTGTTTATGATCTATGTGCATCTCAATCAAATGTATATTTGGGGAAGAGCTTGAGACTTATCAATGATTCCATCCAGGTGATAACATTTCACACTTTACCCAAACCAGCTCCCTCCTTTTCAGATTACCTGAAGAACCAGATGAACTTGAAGAACCTGAAGAACTTTACAGCTGGAAGGGCTCCAGAACCAAAATGGTCCTGCCTGCCTCTGGTTGTAGCTTTATTTTCCTTCCTTTGAAAGAGAGAAGACAGGCTGTTTGGTGTTTGGATGGATGTTCCAATCACACATGTGCATTGATGATCCCAATTTTCAAGGTCCAAGAGCTAGACCAGAGAACTATTCCCTTCTCTCTTCTCCAGTGAAGGTTAGCTCTTCCAGGCCTCTGATTTCTGAAGACAGACACTGCAGAGGCTCTCTTGCTGAGAGAAGAAGCAGGATGAATGGCTGGATATTTTTAAAAACAGGCTTCAAAAGAGGGGTCAATTTGGAGAGGGCAAGACAACTCCTGAGACAGTTCAGCATGCATTGGGCATCCCTGGGGGTTGCTGACAACCCAAATGCCAGGCATTCAGCACCTCTGCCCCCGGAGTGGATAGGGGAGCATGAGTAACACCAGGACAGCACACGGGAATGCTCAAAGTCAAATGCCCAATTATTCTATTGTGTCACTAATGATTCTCCTGTGTGGGGCTTCTGAGAGCTCACCTGGAGCCACATCTCTGTTGGATATTTTCATCCCTCAGTTCCTCTTCTTTCTCTGTGGGGAAACTCTACCTTAGCTACTCTGGGGCCTCTGAGGACATCTGAGAGTACATTCTTCACTGCTCTGATGGAGGGTTCTTTGTCCTTGTTTGGGGGAATGATGTCCATTTTAATCAAGTTTTAAGCTTCTTTAGGAACACAAGAGGGCCTGGGAGGGGGTATGGGGATTCACCCAGCCAACTAGAGCAGTGGACACATTCTGAGGTTGTTTTCTATCTTCCTCACCTCCAGGGTTTTCTTGGCCCAGTATTCTCTCACCTGCTCTTTCAATATTTCTCCAGCAAGACATGGAGATTACTCAGTCATCGTGTTTACAGTAAGTCTACCCAGTCCTTCATGGGCATTGAAAGGACCTGTAGGGGATCAGAATTTGCCAGCCCAAAACACATCCCTTTAGCTTGACTATTTTTAAGAACAAAAGACTCAGGAAGAAACTTTGACCTTTCCCCTAACTGCTTAAAAGAATTTAAGATAGAAGGCCTGCTCCAGGAAGGAGCTATCACCATAGATAACTGCAGTATAACATAAACTGGGTGTGGTAGACAGGGAGGAACCTAGCAAGGCCCATTTGATCAAAGTCCTCTCCCTGTCTTATTGTCTCTACAAGGCATGACAAACTTTTGTGTACCAAACATTTGCTTTTTCATCTCCATGTGAATTGCCTTCCTCCCCTTTGAAGTCCCAAGCCACTACCCCCAACATCCTCGGTCGTCTTTAGCTGAAGACACTAATTAAGGTGGTGGCCTTGGCCATTTTGGTGAGTTACTCAATTTTCCTGGGTTTCTCCCATGTATACACATTATTAAACTTTGATTTTTCTCCTGTTATTTTTGTCTTGTGTCAATTTAATTCTAAGATCAGCCTAGAAGGGTAAAGGAAAATTTCTTTGTCCTCTCTAGATCCTTCATAACTTCTGAGAGCTTAAGACATAGGATGACCAACTTGTCTCAGTCAGTCTGGGTCTCTCCTGGTTCTAGCACTGAAAGTCCCACATCTAGGGGCCTTTCTCAGGCCCAGGCAAACCAGGACAGTTGGTCATCCTAGAGATGTGTCCCTGTCTCTTCCAAATGGCCTGTCTTCTCCTCTATAAATACAGAGGGTCTCTAATATTTTTTTTTCCTAGTGTTATCTCTTTTGCTTAAGATCTACCTCCAGTCATTCTCTTTATTTCTGGCCCCTCATTATTTCCCCTAAATGCTACTACCTATTTCTACCCCATCCAGGTTAGGAAGAAGGTCAACTGGCCCAAGATAATGAGGAGGATTTCCTGAAGGGTATCAGAAAGGGGAAACAGAACAGGAAGCCAACCTAAGGCATTCCAAGCACTGTACCAGCCACTTAATGCAAACCATGTGGTCATCCCAACATGGGGTAAGTAGTCTTGTTGCTTCCACTTTTCAGATAGGAAGCCAAGGATTAGAGACATTAGTGGCTCACTGGAAGTCATACTGCAAACAAACAGTGGAGCTGGAATCAGATTCCAGGTCTTGTCTGGAGAAGAGTAGAGGTCATCCTGGACAGGAAGTTTGAGATTACAGCTACAAAATTTCCCAAAATGTTGAAGCCAAGGGAAAAAAAACCCACTACTGTGATGGAGGAGAGCAGATGAAGCAGCAATGTGGGAAAACTGAAATATATGCATTCCTCTTTTTTTAAAAAAAATTTAGCACTCTTTATGGAACTTAAGTCACTTTGTAAGCTTTGAAACATAAAAATGTGTTATGTATAATGTGGTTTGCTCATAAAATTATCATGTTTGGTGTATTTAAAGATGTGAGAACATAGGAAGAAGGAGCTTTTCTCTTTTTTTGAGAAAAGTTAAAACATTTTTTAAAAATCATATTAAAAAGAAGTTTTCTATCTTTTCACCAGATGTTCACAATTCTGTTTGCAGCCATTAATTTTCCCTTTCTCTCTTAATCTTCAGGAACCCTCAGACTGACCCTCTGGGGTTCCTCCACCTGCCCAGAGGCCAATGCTCAGCATCACTATCCCCTCCCCCTCTGCATGCCCTTCTTCTCTCTAGTTGTGGGGTACTCCATGGCTTTGGAACCCTTAATTTCTCTGGTCCTTCCTCAAGTCCCAATCTTTCCTCCAGCTCCCTACTCAGTAGGTGTTACTTGGTCTGCCTCTTCATAATTAACTACTCCTGGTGAGTAGTTAGTGTCTGTGATAATTCATGGTGGCTGCTGATCTCTGGGATAGGCTGGGTTCCAGGTTCAGACACCTGCTTCTTTCAGATGTTTAGAGGGGTGAGGCCAGGTGGATGCCTTCTTACCACACCTGTACATCTGGTGAATAGTCCTACATTAGTGTTCCTGGTTTGACAAGTGAAGTGCGGACTTGAACGTCACTCCCAGTTGGCCTCTTGGCCAAGTGTCCATCCCCAATGGCCCCATGTGAAGCCAAGGTTTGCAAAAGAATTTGGTCCAAAAACTAGAAATAACCTAGATGCCCACACCAGGGGTTGCTTAAGTTACGATGTATCTATAAAATACAGCTATTAAAATATCAAGAGAGAGCTATGTCTACCCAATATAGTATTATTTTTAAGGAAATTTAAGTGAGAAAGGCAAAATGCAAAATACTGTGGAAATACGCCCCATTTACATAAAAAAGAAGGTAGAAATGGGATGATAGGTGCATACTTGCTTGTATGTCCATAAAATATCTTCACAATGTCTGTGATACCCAAGAAGGTATAACAGAGAGGTGAACTAGGGGATTGAAGATAACTAGAGGATTAAAGATTAACTTTGACTAGATGTCCTTTCATAGTACTTATTTTTTTAATCATTTGCATGTATTGCTTTTTCATAGTTGGTTAACCAGATAGCTAGATATACAAATAAATAAATGAAAATTTAAAGGTAGTTTGACACACTGTATGCATTTGATAAGTATGTTGTCAATTAATTAAATGAAAAAAATTGCTGAATGATCAAGTACCACTGCACAAAGGATAGCATGCATATAGTCCAGTGAATCTGAAAATATTTGTTGGCCTCTGAGAAAGGAAGGTAAATGAACTTGCTGCCTGTATGAATGTGCCTCTAGATGGTCCCCTCAGGCATTTAGTCATCCTTACAACAAATACTGAGAACTTCTTATGTGCCAGCACTGAGAGGGACACGTGCTGCAGAGGTGGATAAGACACAGCTGATCCATCTAGATCTCACAGTGAATGGGAGAAGCAGACACCTCAATACATCACTAAAATACAATGTAATAAATACTTAACCCAAAACTAATGGGGAATGATCCACTGATGGGATTATTGGGGGTCTGGGGAAGAAACTGAATAATTTCAGAGCTAAGAGGACTCTTAAGAATCATGTAGTTCAGTCCTTTGGTGAAAAAGTTGAGGAAGCAGATCTGGCCTAAGGTCACACAGGATAAAGTGGCAGAACTGGGTGTATGAGCAAAATAAAAATGATCAATTCTGCTGTGTAACAAATATCCCCAATATCTCAACAGCATGCAACAATAAGCATTTATTTAGCTCAAGTTCTGTGGGTTGGCTGGGGGTGGGCCTGGGATTAGCTGGGTGGCTCTGCTCTGCTCCATGTGCCTTTCCCGTTATGGGCTATCCTGGGTATGTTCTTTTCCTGGCTGGGCAGAGATGCAGGAAAGCATAGGGAAGCACATGAGGCCTCAGAAGGCATAGTCTCAGAATTGGCATAACGTCACTTCTGCCTCATTCTATTGGCTAAAGAAAGTCACATGGCTGAACCTGAATTAGAGGAGTGGGAAATTATTTTCTACTCCTTTTCTGAAGGAAAATAAAAGTCACATGCCAAAAGCCATGGATAGAGGGAGGGGTGAAGAATTAGGGTCAACAATACAATCTGTCACATGGATTTTTACTCACATCTTTGGGTCACAAGTCATGTTCAGTAGGCTGCCTCTTAGAAAAAGCAAGTTGCTAATGTGGGGAAGTCTAAATTCCCTGGTGGCTAGGGGGTACCTGTAGACTGTGCACATGTAATCACACTGGCATTGTCAAGGGCAAAACAGATCCTTACTAGAAATCTGGCATTTAAGAGTTGATCTTTTCTTCTCTTTCAAAGCTATTCCAACCTACCAAGAATTCTGCAGAGATGTGCAAGGGCTAGAGGAGGTGGTGGTGAGGGGCACCTGCTCCAGGCCCCTTTGGAACTGAGAATAGGGGGAAGGCAACAGAAGTGCAGTTAAGGGAGCAGAAGAGACCGTTGCTCTCCTCCTTGCATAACTTTCAAACGTGGAATCTTTTCAATTATTTGTTAAAAGCTAATATATAAATACGATGTAGTTATGAGTATGAAAAGTTGTTTTTAGATGAGACAAGTGTCAAAGTGCAACCTTGAGGCCCAAAGAAAGGGAAGAGCTAGTGCCTTTTTATGAACTTGCTGATCTGCCAACCAAAACATACAGTCTCAGGCCCCGCCCCCAACAGGCCCCACCCCAACAAGCCCTGCCCCCAACAGGCCCCGCCCTCAGGCTCCCCTCCTTCCAGGTTAAGGCCTGGCTGCACCTCCAGTGGGGTGGGCAGGGAGAAGGGCTAGTAGGACTCTGGCTTGGTCTATTAGGAAAAGTAACCTGGAGTATTATTTTCACAGAGTGATAATGCCTGGTGTTTCCTGGAGGCAAGACTTCTAAAAATTGGTAAACACTATGGCAAGAACTGAAATAACTGTTATCACCTAAATTGTATATATTGTTGCTGGGGAAGAAGCAAATTTGGCTGGTGGGTGTTGAGGAGGTTGTTTTCAGGATAACTGGGTTGCAAAGACATTCCGAGATGATTCATTGAGTTACTGATAATAAGGTGCAGAGAAGAGAGAGATGAAAGTAATAACAATAGCTATCCATATATGGAACATGTATTATGTATGGGGTATTTCTACCAGATCATTTTTCTCACTACCCCAATATGGTAGGGACAGGCACACGACCTAATATCAACCAATCAGACTCTTTCCTGGGACTTTGACTTTCACATGAAGTGACACAAGGACTGTGGAAACCACTGAGGTTTGTTTATTCCAGTGTTGGCACCTGAGTGAGACCACTGTGATGGTTAATTTTGTGCGTCAACATGACTAGACCATGGGTTCCCGGATACTTGGTCAAACATTATTCTGGATGTGTCTGTGAGGGTGTTTCTGGATGAAATTAATTTAAGTGGATAGACTGAGTAAAGCAGATGGCCCTCTTTCAATGTGGGTGGGCCTCATCCAATCTGTTGGAGGCCTGAATAGAAAAACAGCAGGTTAAGGGAGAATTTGCTCTCTCCATCTGACCATTTTCAAGCTGGGACATTGGTCTTCTGCACTGGACTGGAACTTACACCATCAGCTCTCTTGGTTTTCAGGTCTTCTGACTCAGACTGGAATTATACCACCAGTTTCCTGGTCTCCAGCTTGCAGATGGCAGATCACAGGACTTTTCAGCCTCCATAGTTGTGTGAGCCAATTCCTTATAATAAATCTCCTTATATACACGTGTGTGTGTGTGTGTGTGTGTGTGTGTGTATATATCATATATATGATATATATGTATCCTAATATATATCCTATTGGTTCTGTTTCCTTACAGAGCCCTGACTAATATAACAATCAAAATCTCTTTATATATTTATATCTATATCCATATCCTATTGGTGCTGTTTCTCTGGAGAACACTGACTAATATAACCACCAAGAAGTTTGTGCTATCCAGGCCTTTTGGAGATGCCCAGACACTTTGTACTCTCTGTTCCCTTCTATCCCAGAAACTACTCCATAGTTTTCTAATTTATTCCTTTTTGTTTAAGCAATCCAGGGCCAGATTCTGATGCTTGTGACAGAAGAACCATAGCTGATAGTGTAACCCTAGTAGATGGCTAAATACTATTCCCCTTTTGAGGTAAAAACAACAACAACAAAAAATCTGCAATTCATAGAGGTGAAATTAAGTCACATGGCTAGTGAGTGGTCGAGTGGGGATTTGAACTCAGTCTGCCTATACCTAGAGCTGGCGCTCTTTTCCATTCTTCCTTTGGGGTTGCTGATCAGCAGGTGGCTGAAAACTGGGCTGGGATCCTTGTGGTGGCTCTTTACCACCTGGAGCTACAGGAACTCCCTGAGGCAGCTGACCGGCCTCAGTTTGAAGCAAGGAAGATGCTAAGAGGTCAAAGATTCATAAACCAAAGGGCGTCAGTTCTGATTCAGAGCCAAGTGCCAAATTTGGGGTCTGCTACTAAATGATGGGGGGGGGGGTTCTGCCTCCTGAGGGACATAGGAGACAAGGTGTATGCATTGGGCCCACTTTGGGTACAGACTTTGTGTCAGGACATTGCCAGCCTGACTCCTGGTCATAAGACTGATCACATTTCATCTCTAAAATTGTGTTTGGTACAAATGGAGTGATAACAAGAGCCAGCATTTATGGAACGCTTATTTTGTGCTAGGCACTGTCCTCAATGTTTCCCATGGATTATCCCCTTTAATTGTCACATCAATATCAGCATTATTATTATCCCCATTTAGAAAGGAGAAACAGCTAGAAAGTTAAAAGACTTTACTAAGGTATCAGAGCTGGGATTTGAACCTAACCAATTTGATTCCAGAATGCACACTTTTAAGCAAACAGCAGGATGATCCTGGGACCCTCAGATGCCTCATCTACCAGGAAACCCTTCTTCCATACACCTGTGTCTCACAGTGGCCCAGCTCCTGGAACATGAATCAAGACACAGACTGGCTGGCAGCACCTTAGATTTTATTGACTGGATAGGATCTTTCATGACATGGGAGTTGAATGACTTTTCAGGCCAGGTTTGATTCAAAGGGAGAAGATTTCACAAAGATTTTACAGCTCCCAAATTACAATAATGTCTCAAGTTTCCCTCACTCCACCCAATTTTGTCCCTCTCGGAAACACAACTTTGCAGCCACCTACATCCTTAGGATGAGATGTGGATGAGGGAGTGGGTAGAGGGAAGCTCATCTGGAGAGGCAGCTATTGCTATTTCCTTATTCTCTGACCTGAACTGCTTAATCTCAGCCTTTGACATTCAAAATAGGCCATGACTAGCCTCCTTGGCACCCCTGCTAAACTTCATAAATCATGCAGTCTACGTTTTGCATGCAAAAAGGAAGGAAACAGGCACTCTCCACTTCCCACCTACAGGCTGGTTTTCATATGGCCCTAACTGGCTCTGAGCCTGGAGCCATATTCACCTAGCTGAATTAGCTGCTAAGACAGGAAAGGATGGAAAACCATTATGCAGATGTCTGGCTGGCTACTCAGGGCCTTTCTGGCTCCGGGGGCCTTAGCAGCATTGAGGGAAGGCTGCAGATCTGAAGTTCAGTCTGTGCTCATTTCCAATTATCTTTTCATATTAGACCACTAAATGTCCATTACTGTTACTCTTCAACACTGGCTCATTTGCAGATCTAGTTGGCTGAACTCAGTTAAGACACTCATCTTTTTGGAGTCCATTCCAATCTGTAAAATGAGGATAATATACTACCTAGCTGGCAACATGGTTATGAGAATTAAAGGAGAGAATATTTAATATGCACTTAATATAATTACTAAGACATAAACCATAAGTAGACATACACAATATATAATCACAATTCTATTATGTTATTTAGCAAGCATTTCCTGAGTGCCTGTTATCTGCCAGGTATTGTGCTAGGTACTTTAAAAAATATCTTATTTATGCAATGTTGATCATTGTCCCCATTTCTTAGCCAGAGAATTCTAAAAGGTCAAATACTTGCTCACGGTCACATTAGCTATAAATTGGTGGAAATTATTACTATGATGACTATAACGATTATTTTTGTCATATGGAGCCCAACTCTCTAATAATACATAAATCACATGTATAGATTGCACACATCTATATGCAAACACAACCAGAGATTCTCAGACAGATATACCTGAATATACAATCCATAGGCTCCTTGAATTATAGAATTCCCCTTTCTCCATTTACTATCAAAACATTCTCCTTTGGACTTCTCCTTTCAGTGCTCCCCTAATCTGAGAGATTAATGCAGGTGGGATTCTAATAATGGCTTTATTGCAATACTTTCCCCAGGGTAGCTGCATCTTAACAGATGAATTGTAGACCCAATAGTGCAAAAGCTGCCAGAATTATTTGCTCTTAGGGGAATTTCAGGCCCATAGTAGGAAGACAAAAGAGAGAATCCTGGGAAAAGATCATTCATTAATTCAGTGTAATGTTACTTATCACCAGCTATGTGCCACACACTGTACAAGGCTCTAGAGAGAAAGCCATCATGAGAGAGACATGATCCTTGACCTCACAGGTATTAGAATCTGCTGGTGTTTTGATTCTTCTTATCCATGCCCTCTCAATGCCACCCACAGATGAATGGATAGTCACAATCTGGGGATTGTAGTTGCATTTAGAATCCTCATTGTGGATTCCCAGAATCCTGGAGCTGTGCTATCCAACATGGTAGCCACTAGCCACGTGGGCTATTTACATTTGAATTTATATTTATTAAAATTAAATAAGATTAAAAATTCAGTTCCTGGTTGTGCCAGCCACATTTCAAGCACTCAATACCTCCATCTGGCTAATGGTTACCATCTTGGGGGGCACAGATATAGAATGCTTCCATCACTGTGGAGCATTCATTGAACAGCGCCAGACTAGAGTATCAAAGAATGAAGACAGTTTAGAAATATTCAAATTCTACCTTCCTCATGGTACAAATGGTGATACTGAGACCTAGAGAGTGGTGGCCAGAGATGAGCCCATAGTTAGCCCAGCTATAAATGGGATCTTTCAGTGCCTTTGCCAAATAATATCCCTGCCCTGCCCATCCAGCTTGTCAGCCTCCCTTCCCAAACCAAGGATAAGGAATCATTAAGTTCAGATTTGACATTGCTGTATGGGTTCCAGGGGTAAGACTTGGCCTTCAGAAGAAGCCATTCTCCAAAGGTGACTCTGCTATCTCCCCCAGGAAGTTGTATGCATAAATAACTACAAAACAACATAAAAAAAACCTTCTCTTTGTGTGTGGTGAACTTGGCATGCATTATCTCTTTTAAGTCTTCCCAAAACCCCAAAGAGTTGGTATCATTATTACAGGTAAGGAAACCAAGGCTCAGAAAGGTGTGCAAGTTGCCTGAGGTCACCCAGCTACAAAGAGAGAAACCTGAATGGGAACCCGGGTCTCTTGACTCCAGAGCCCATTGCTGTTTGCCTCTGTTCTAATCTACCATTTCATTTTAAGCCTTCATTTTAACAGGATAAGAAGCAATTATAATTGCAGATTTTCCTCTTTCCTGGCCTTGCTTCAAATTCAAATATCAAAACAAATGTAAAACCAAAGTTTAAACAAGAACCATCCCCACTGGAAAAGTCACACGTGTTCTGTTCCTTGCCCTGTTTTTATCAGCTCTGTGCACATGTCTACAGTGCAGCCCCTAGAAACCTTTCTGTGGGACCTGGAAGGAACTAGAAGGAGCCATAGTTGAAAGACCAGGTCTCCCACTGGAAACTCAGGACTGTACCTAGTGGATGGATATGAAGGGTGAAAATTCAGATCTGGAGAATCACCCCCACACACAACACTCACGCACTCCCATCTCCATCCCGGAAGTCGGGGAGGGGGAAACAAATGACAGGAAGGCTCACTGGAAGTTGGGTTCTGTCCAACCACAGCCTTGGCTATGCCATTTCATATCTGTGTCAGGCAAGGAGGAGAGTCAGCTTCATTCTTGTGCGATAAGGCATTATCATCTCTTATTTGTGTAGGGTTTACCTCCTACTGTCACTTGACGACTGACATATTTGAGAGTTCTCCCGATAGATCTCCTAGGGCAGGAGAAATGCAGCTGTCTGGAGAGCTTTCTCGCCAAACAGTTGAGTTTGTTTCACAAAAATAAACATGGTGAAATGAATCCCTGGGGACTGCCTGAGTCCTAATTGGAGCACAAACCTGAGAACGTAGACTGGACCCCCATCTTGTAGGGCTTTGGATGTCAGCTCAGGAATTTGGTTTTGATTTAGGAAGTGATAGGGGATGGTGGAAGTGGGTTTTTGTTTTATTTTTGGCAGAAGATTGTCATGATTTGGGTTTATTTGGTCATTTTGCAAATATTAAGCACCTACTGTGTGCCAGCTACTCTTCCAGGCCCTGGGAATTTGAGGATGAACCAGATAGACACAGGCAGGTTTTTATGAAGCTTATGTACATCTAGAATAGTGGTTCTCAGCCGGGGGCAATATTGCCCCCTCCCCCAGGGGACATTTGGAAATGTCTGGAGGCGTTTTTGGTTTTCATAACTAGGGGGAGGGAGGGGTATTTGCTACTGGCATCTAGGAATAGAGGACAGGAATGCTGTTAAACATCCTACAATGCACAGGACAGCTGCCCACAACAGAGAATTGACCAAATAGCAGTGGTACAGAGGTTGGAAATCCATGACCTAGTAAGTCATAAACTCATGAATGATACAGATCTTTTCTCCTTGCATAGAAATCACAGACTCCACCACAGTGCTGGGCACAGAGTACATTAATAGTGGATCAAATAAAATGAGGTGTATGTGGGATGGCTTTAGAAATTATCCATTTAAATACCAATGCCAGATATTAGGTATTTCAGACAGAAAAATTTGAGCACCTGGGATTTTTCATTTCCAAGTGAGAGCTCCAGAAAATTAAATATGAGGTATTTCCAATTTTAGGGACTCCAGGTGCTTCTGGAAGAAAATGATTCATGAAGCTCTAGGTACCAGGAAGATTCTGCAACAAACAGCCATCACCTTCGACATTTGCCAGGTGAAGGGATGAACAGTAGCCATCATTTATGAAGCACTTAATATATGCAGGGCATGATGTGTTATCTCATGCATTCCCCCAACAACCCTGTGAGATAAGGCTATTGTGATGCTGTTTTACAGATGAAGGAATGGAAGTACACGGGGCTTAGGTAACTTGCCCAAGGTTTCCCAGCTCATAGGCAGAGCCAGCCTGAGAGAAGGCAGCTGGATCCCAGAGCCTGCACTCTTCACCCAAATTTCCTTTGGGGGAACTCCCACTGTACGTGGTATTGGGGGACCACCAATGAGCATCCCCTGTCATAACCCACACCAGGCTGACGGACTCTGTCCTGGAACATTGACTCTTGAATTTTGTGACACAAATTTAGGAAAATTAACAGAAGTGGCTGATACAGATCCCTTCAAGCAGATGTTTGTAGACTCCCTGACATGTAGACTCTTGGGTCCCACTTCCCTGTCCATTCTGAGAGCTGCCTCTTTTCTCACCAATAAACTCCCTCTTCTGGATGTAAATCACTATTAGTTTCTGTTGCTTGCAACCAGAGAATTCCAGTACAGAAAAGATTCAGGAAGGGGATTCTGGACTTCCTCGGCCCTACTGGCCTCTGAAAACAGCTAGGGAGTCAGCCTGTAGAGCCGGCAAGGCTGGAAGGTGTGAAAACAGGCCTGAGGCTCAGCTGAGGAATCGGGGTAAAGGAAAGAAAAGGTGCCGTCAGAACTTCTACCTTAAGTGGGTGGAAAACAGATGACATGCAGGTTCCCGAAGTGCATAGGCTTGCATCAAGCTGCCTAGATTTAAACTTTGGCTCTCTCTTACTAGCTGTATAACTTTGAACAAGTTATTTAATGTCTCTGAACCAGTTTCCTCTTCTTGAAGGGGGCGTATATTAATATCTACTCTGTGGAGTTGATAAGAGGACCAAATGAGTTTCATCATTTCTATGGTACACATTTCCCACATTTTATCATCTCTGATAATTGGAGTGTGGCTTACAATTGATGGTATATCATAGATTATTGGATGGAGTTTTTAAATTTTTCTTAGTGGTGCATAAAATAAAAGTGTAAGTCATTGATGTCATCTTAGATTCAGTGATACAGTATGCCTGGACTGTTGTTTGGGCTTAAAATATTAGGAATTATTGGTCCTACTTATATCACCAGCTCCTAGCTCATCATAAGCACTCAGTAATTGTGGGCTCAAAGAAGATCCCTCATGAATTTGAGCCTGACCGGAAAGCGCATTTGAACACCTGAACCCCATAGAGATCAAGGAGAGGTCACACTCGGGCTCTCTTCCTGGGGAGAGAGGTCAACAGAAATCTATGAACAGAATCCCCTAGACAGGAAGAAATGATGAAACCCTGGTTGCAATAAATCACTCTGGACAGATTCTCTGTGATTTCAGGGAACTTTTGCAATCATGTTTCTTCTTTGTTCCACAATTTGCAATACAAGCCACTGACCCCTCCACCTCTGCTTCCTGGCCCACTAACCAGCCACCCAGACCTATGGGTGGCAACCAGGGACTCGACAGTAAGTGATTGCTTCATGACTGGTCTTTGCCTGACCAGTGATAAGCCCTTTCCAAATGCCATCGCTCGCCTTCAGCTTGGCCACAAAATGGCACATTTGCAGCTCTCTGGTATTGTTGTTTTTGTAATTGTTCAGATCACAACACTTTTTATCAGCTTTTATTTACTTCAACTTACAGATGCAATCATCAGTGAGCGTGAAGTTCATCTGGGCATTTTTATCAATATTCACTCATGTTAAATAGTTGCCCAGGGAGAAGGAAAATACAGCATGATGATTAAGAAAGCAAGTGCTGGCATATAATTGCCTTGGTTCATGTCTTCACTCCTAAGTATGTGACCTCACTCCTCAGGAAAGCTATCCAACTGCTTTTCAGCCTCAATGACCACATCTGTAAACCAAGAGTAATAATAGCTAACAATATTATGTACCAGGCACTACTCCATGAAGTTGACATAAAATAATTTATTTAATCCTCACCACCATCTATGAGGTGGGTATCCTATTAACACCCTCATTTTACAGATGAGGAAAAGGGCGCTTCAAGAGGTTACGTAACTTGCCCAGTTACACAGCTAGACAGTGGCAGACTCTGTCTCCAGAGTGCATGCTCTTAACCACGACTCTGTGTTGCATTCCAAACCTGAGAGAAATGCCTCCCTGGGGGCAAGAGTGTGGGAAGATTAAACAAGAGAATGGCTGTGAAGCATACAGCTCAGTGCTAGGCTTTATAAATTCAATGTTGGCTACTGTTGCGACAGCTTCCATTTATCAAGCACTTATCGTGTACCATATGCTGTGCGATGTCGTTGAACATGCACTCTCTCTCATCCTCACAATGACCCTAGGAAATAGAAATTATTATTACCCTCATTTTAAAGATGAGGAGCTGGGTTTAGAGAGGTTTTTCTTTACAAATTACTATGTACGAAGCACCAATGTAGGTGCCAGGTAGAGGCCATTTGCCCAGGACACACAACTGTTGAGTCGACTGCCAGACCCATTCTCTCCCCATTAAACCCATGGCTCCATCAACAGGTTCTGTCTGACAAGGGTGCATAGATCATTTCAAGAGGACCAAGTAAGTCTGGGGTACTGTTGTGAACAACGATGATCAAAGAATAAGCATTGATCCCAGCCCTAGAATTGATCCTAAGATGCTAGAGCAAGAATTTATTTTCAGCCTTCTCTTTGCAGTAGCAGAAGGGAGGCTGGAGACCTGCCCAAGGGATGAAGCTTGTTAGCAGAGCCAGAGCGAAACCCATTGGCTTCTGACCGCCAGCCAAATGATCCTTTTTGCTAGCTACTCAACACAAAAAGAGGACAGCAAACTGCACTGCAGGGTTTCCACTCAAGTCTTTTAATATAGAGTTTATTTTGGCATTGTAAAAGCTGGGCATGTTTGCCGTAGAAAATTGGGAAAGTACGGAAATGAAGAAAGTTGGGACAAAAATAGAATGATCCTATTTCCCACCACCCAGAGATCTGTAGATAACTTGGCATGTTTCCTTCTAGGCCTTTTCTTATGTATGTATGGCTTTTTGTTTGTTTTGTTTTTAGTTTTTATGTACTTGTGAATGCACTGTGTATACAATTTGTTACCAGTCTTCCCACTTAAATTATAAATATTTTCCATGTTATTACAGACTCTTCATAAACAATTTTTTCTTCTCAATAATGAAATGCAACAGTTCCCTCCCTATTCCTACCCACCTCACACACACGCCTACTAAGATCCCCTTGGGAACCACTTTAACCTTTTACATTTAAAATTTTTCTGACTGTTACCTCTTTATGGCTAAATATTGTGTGACTTGTAGATTTCTCTACTTCAGGAATTACCTGTTGATTCCCTGATATGATGGATGGGAACTGGGTTCATTTCCACCACCACCCATAGATACATACTTCCCTCTGCCTCTTCTCCCAATAGTTATGTCTTCGTTATTTTTTATTCTTTTCTTGGTTACCATTATACTTATAAATAGCATCTCTAAACCTCACTTGCTCTCTCTATTAATTACACTGATTTTTTATTCAACATTTTGTAAGATGGAGATCCTGTTCTCTTCTCTGACACTTCTCAACTTTTATTAACTATAGTTTTTCTTTTAATTTGTCAGTTTTGATAATGTTTATATTCTCTCCTGAATCCATAATTGAGAGATGAATGCTTTCTCTATAGGTTGATTCTGGAATTTGAAAACCAATAAACAACATTTACATTATTATGAAGAGTGGGAATCTGTTAATGACTGCATAATATTCCACATTATGGTTGTACCACAATTTCCCAAACCATTATAAATAAAAATTTCAAGAGTTTTAAAATCTATTTTGCTATTATAAATTACACTGTGATGAAAATCTTTGATTTTTTTGTGCCTGCGTCTGCTTCTCTCATGATCTCTTTAGGAGAGATATCCAATAGTGGCCAGTAAAGTGCCCAATATATTGTGGATTTTTAATATTTGTCAAAGTAATCAATGAAGTGTAGCAGGTCTGAACAGTTTTAAGGCTCTTGACATATTGAAAAACTGCCCTCCAGCAAGTATACTAAAGAGACACCACTGGATGTTAGGATAGGAAGAATAATTTCTACTAGCTCATTTGAGAAAGAAAATATGGGGTTGTGACAATGGAAAGGCTAGAGCAGAGGTCAGCAAACTATGGTTCACCAGCCAAATCCAGCTCACCACCTGTTTTTGTAAATAAAGTTTTATTGGAACACAGCCATGCCCATTTGTTTGTAAATTGTCAGTGGCTGCTTTCCTGCTACAGCAGCTCAGTTGAGTCATTGTAACAAAAGCCATATGACCCATGAAGTCTAAAATATATACAATCTGGCCCTTTACAGAAATATTTGTAGACTTATGGGCTAGAAGATCTTGAATAATAATGCCAAAGCTTGGCATACACTGCTTTCAGAAATTGAGTGAGTCAGCTGAAGTGGTTCCTTATCCCTCTTCCTGGACATCCTTCCTAAAAGCCTCTGTGTGCACCACATCTATTGCAGGAGAAAAATAACAAACAGTTGTATGCTTGTACTATGTTACAAGCAGGGTACTAAGGACTTTATATAGTATTCACATTTAATTTTCACAACAGTCCTATGAAGTAGTTACTATTATCCTCATCATCTCATTTTTGTTGTTGTTTTTGTTGAGGAAGATTGGCCCTGAGCTAACACCTGTTGCCAATCTTCCTCTTTTTGTTTGAGAAAGAGTGGCCCTGAGTGAACATCTGTGCCCATCTTCCTCTATTTTGTATGTGGGATGCTGCCACAGCATGGCTTGATGAGTGGTTCAGGTCTGCACCCAGGATCCAAACCCATGAACTCGGGCTGCTGAAGTGGAGCATGTGAACTCAACCACTACGCCACCAGGCCAGCCCCCATCATCTCATTTTTATAGATGAACAAACTGACATCAAATAACTTGCACAGGATCATAACTCTGGTAAGTGGTAGAGGGAGGAATCATGCGGGAAGTCGACTTCAGAGCCTATGCTCTTAACTGCCACATTATAACACCTCACAGAGAAATGAGAGAAGAAGGGACCAAACAGCAATCTCCATCCACTTGAAAGTGAAGTAAATATAAAATTTCTGGAGTGGACATTTTGTGTCCTCCCAGCACACAGTCACCTTCCTTATTTGCTGCCCTAATCCAAGAGGTAGTCTTCTGGTCGCACTGCTTAATCAACATGACTCAGCCCAGAGCTCACTAAAAACCCACCAAGGCACCTGACCTGAGCTGAACCAACCAGAGTTTTTCCCTCACAGGAACTGAGAGGAGGAGAAAGCCAATCTCTTCATGGGACTGGACTTGAAACATGCATTCATAGAAGCTATTTAGGATTGACAGATAAAATATAGGAATCTCACTGAAATTTAAATTTCTGATAAACAACGAAGAATTTTTTAGTGTAAGTTGTCCAAATATTGCATAGGACACACACTAAAAAAAAAAATCTTCATTTTTTATCTGAAATTCAAATTTAACTGAGTGTCAAACACACACATAAGACATGATGCATAAACTATATTATATATAATACATAACATATAAAAATATATTTGTATATATATATTTTTTGCTAAATATGGCAGCCCTATGAATACCCTTGTTTTGGAGAAAGCTTGCATGCAGAGCAGGAAAGATCAAGCAGACACACAGAGGGAAGCAGAGACAAGAGAGAGGAAGTGTCTCCCAGACCCTGACTCAGCCCCTTCCTGTGTTCTCGTCCTTGGATTCCACATGGGCTCCCTCACACGCAACAAAAAGCACCCTTATAAGATAAACTTTCAGTAGAAAATGTGAATGTTGAAATGTAAAAGCAATGTCATTAATTATAACGCAGTAGACAATTTTAGACCAAACATTCAAATCCATGTCTCATTTTTTGCTAGAATTCTTCAAGATAGACTGGTTTACATGGACAAACTCCCATGAAGTGGTTTTTCTTTAATCCCCATCTGATTGAATTAGAAAACCTCTATTAAACAAACATGACTCTAGGAACGATAATACAAAAATCAAGATAGCAATTCTGTGGGTTGAGAGGGGGCGAAATGAGACTGAAGACGGATACACAGAGGACTTCAATTGAATCTATAGTGTTTCATTTCTTAAACTATGTGATAAATACCTGGATGTTCACTAAATTATTCTTTATACATGTTTTATGTCCTATTTCATAGCAGAAAAATAAAACTTGGTTAAAAAGCCTGATGAAAGTTCTTGAACCAGTTAAAACTGTCTAGACATGGGTTGGATGGAAAAGCTTTAAAATCTCTTTGTTCTCTATTTGATGTTTAAAATATGAAACTTGTGGTTTTTGAGGTTTGGCCTGGAGATCCCAGGAGTGTGGTCATGACCCTTTGGAAATCAGCTTTCTCAGTACAAAGGTTTCAGCACCTAGAACAGCGCCTGGCAAATAGAAAGCGTTCCACGTGTATTGAATAAATGGATGGCAAAAACACTAAATTCACCACTATACACCCTCTTTTATGTTAGACTTCCTCCACCTCCTCCCATACACCTTGTCCCCTGAGGTATGATTATGCTAAGAGTTACGCTGGGAGTGGGACAGGATTGGCAGGAGGGAATTTGAAGGAGTTACTTATTGTTATTGGGATACTTAGGATATCTTTTATCCAGTATGTTTGCCCAAGATCCCTGCTCAGGGGGACATGATTTGGCTGACATTGTCTCCACCAATTTTCCTGCCTAAATGGTCTACCTTGAATAATGTCACCCCAGACCCTTGGCACCATGGTTATAGGAGACGTGATGGAGAAGGACCAGAGACCATTATAGTGGGTGCCAGTCTTTTGTCCTGCCATTCCACCTCAACTAACAATGCCACCTGAAATTTATATGGTGCTTTTCTTCCACATCATCACTTATAAGCACTAGAACAAGATTCTCCCCCAAGAGGATGGGACTGGAACAAAGACTACTTTGATGAATATAAAAGAACAGTTCATACAATCTGCTGCTTCGGGGTTAAAAAGTCCCAGAACATCCTATTTCCTTTCTTCACTGTCCTATTATTCATGTGGTGCCTCAAAATAATTATTTTCTGAGAGGATTTTGGCATCCCAGATGCACTTTGAACATCATGAAAGAGCAGAGAAAACATGAGCATTAGATGTGGCACGAGGCAAGAACAGAAAACAAATTGCCCCTGGCCTGTGATGTATGTCACCCAGAATAAACACAGTGTTGTGTGAAAGCAAGTTCATATTGTTTACAGTGAAATCCAATGTTAATTGCTGGCAAGACCATTAATCGCCCTCGCCTAATCATGGAAATAAACCGTGTAAACTTTCCTGAAAATCCCAACTCATTGGGTAGATGAAAGGGATGGCCTTTTTTGAAGGTGAAACATTTAAAAGACATTTTCATAAAGTAGCAACATCTGCTTTCTGTTCATTTCCTCTCTATTAAAGGTATCTAAACAACTTATTGATTCCTGTAAAGAGAAAAAGCAGGAAAAAGAGATCATGTACAAACTGAATAAAGACTTAGAGGTTTATTACATTAGAGCTATAATTCAAACAGGCTTTGGAAAGAACTTTTGTTTAATTAGTCATTGTAACCAGGTATCTATGGGAATAAGCGTTAGCGTTCAGAATACACAACCCATTAATCATGTCTACAGTCAGCATAATGGCTGGCATCAGGCTCCGTGCTTCTTAAACTCTTATACAACAAGGACAAAGCAGGCAGCTATCCTGTGCTTTTACTAGAACAGGAGGCACATCCCCTTACTGCACTGTGAGTCCCCTGTGGTAGCTCATCCCCAGGTGTCTGAATCCTTAATGCCTCGACTACAAGCCAAGGGGAAAACAGCATCAGAAAATACAGGGGAAGCACACGAATGGCCACTCCATTCAGGAGCACATGATATTTACAATAAATGACATTAAAAAAATTACCATGTGCCAGGCAGTGGAATAAGTCCTGTACATGTATTAGATTATTTAATCCTTGTAACAACTCTGCTATATAGGTGCTATTATTCTCATTATACAGACAATGAAATTGAGCTTCAGAGTAGTTAAATGACTTCTTCAAGTTTGCACGGATGGAGCTGGGCTTCAAACCCAAGTCAGCCTGACTACAAAGTCTATGATATATCTATTTCTTAATACCATGGAACCATGTGTGTAATATGTTATATGAAATAGAATAAAACGTCAGCATGCAGTGTAATTATTTCATTCATAAATACTTGTTGAGTACCCACTATGAGCTAGGTGTATATACATAAATATATATGTATACACACGCATATATATGTGTGTTAGTTTTAAGATATGCCCACAAATTCTTTGATGTTTCTCACTTCTAGTGAATAAAGCAGAATGACAGTGTGGGACTTAGGAGACTAGATTATAAAATCCCTCTGGCTTCCTGATTATTCTGTCACTCTTGGATTGCTTTGCTTGGGAGGAAATTAGCTACCATGTGAAGCATCCCTATGGAGAAGCTCACATGGAGAGGAACTGAGGCCTCCAGCCAACAGCCATGTGGATGGGCTATGTTGGCAGGGGATCCTCCAGCCCCAGCCAAGCCTTCAGATGACTGCAGCCATGGCCAATGTCTTGATTGCAATTTAGTGAGGACCCCTGCGCAGCAAAGCCACTCTCAGAATTCTGACCTTCAGAAACTTAGTGTTTGTTGTTTCTAATCACTAAGCTTTGGGGTAATTTGTTGTATAGCAATAGATAACTAATACTCTGTGTCTTTGTGTGTGTAATATCAAACAGTGATCAAAGAAAGCTAAAGAACAGCAGTGTGGAACACACTGGGACCTGTTCCACAGGCTCACTGCTTTTTATAATCTTCTTCCTGTGGTCTCCATCAGAGTTGATGGCACTTCCACTCATTTGTTCAACCGAATAAAAAAAAATCCAGGTCACCCTGACTCCTTCCTGTGTCTGTTCCTCACTTCCTACAGATTGGTCACCAAATCATGACAGTCCCACTTCCTGTATCTTAAATGATCTCGCTTCCCATCTTTTACCACTCTGGCCTATTCATTTGTTCAAAAAGAATATTGTTTGCAGCATCTTCTTAGTGAACTCCTACTTATACATCAAGGCCCTAGAACTCTTCATTAGTGCTAGATCCCCTCCACCAGCTATGCACATTTTGCACAAAACTTCTAGCTTTCCATTTTAAATTATTCTCTTTTCATGCTATTAGCCCATGAGTTACTGGGTAAAAACTGTGTCTCATTCCTCTCAATGTCTCCTGTCTCTACCAAGGGCCTGGTAAAGGCTGTGCTTTGAAAATATTACTGTGCTGATTATCTATTGCTGTATAACAAGTTATCCGAAAACCTAATAGCTTAAAACAACAAAGATTTATTATCTCACACTTTGGGTAGGGAGTCAGGAATCTAGTGTGATTTAGTTGGGCTATTTGACTCAAGGTCCCTCATGAAGCTGCAGTCTTCATCTCAAGGATGGACAGGGGGACAATCCACTTCCAGGCTCACTCACATGGCTATTAGCAGGCCACAGGTCCTCACTGCCATGTGGACTGCTCCATGGGGCAGCTTATAACACAGCAGGTGGATTCCATCAGCGTGAGCAAGGGAGACAGTGAGAGAGAGGAAGAGAGGGTAAGCAAGGTGGGAACCAGAATCTCTGTGACATATTCACAGGAGAGACATCCCATCACCTTTGCCTTATATTTATTAGAAGCAAGTTACCAGGCCAGCACAGAGAGGTAATTATACAAGGGCCTGAATACCTAGAGGCAGGGATTGCTGGGAGACATCTTAGGAGCTGTCTACCTTGAACATCTTGACCTTGTCTCTCAGGACAGGTCCAGTCTTGGGTCTCCTTCACCTTCTCTAAGAGCCATCTACAACTCCTCCTGCTATGCACCCTTCCCGGAAAACATGAGCTGACTCCTCTTCTCCCTGGCAATCAATGAATGGCAGTTCTTCTCTTAACTCAGTTGATCCATTCATTTATTCTGTATTTCAACCCTGGGCATGTTTAACCTCACTAATGTTCCCCACCTGTAAAATGGGTTAATAATAAAACTCATAAGGTTGTTGGGAGGATTAAAAATGCACATAAAAACTCTTAGCACGCTTCTCAAAGCAGTGTAACTGCTCCATAAACAAAAGCAACCCTTTACTGTTGTTGTTTTTATTATTATTATTTTGTCCATGAAGGTCAAGATATCTAAAAGGCAGCTTCTGTGTGGTGGGTGACAAGAAGACACCACTCATAAAAATCGTCCTGGAACTAGAAATTGAAAAACCTCTCACTTCTAATGAGTAGAATAAAAGCAGAAGTGACAGAGTAGGAAGAAAGCACAGCAGCTCACTGGTGCACAAGTGGATGCTCCAAAACAGACATTGGGAATGCATTGAGAGTGAGATTCCCCAAAGGCTGTAGTGTGGACAGAAACCAGGCTGGGGAGTGGGACCTTTTGTATTTTTATGCTTCAAAAAAATTCAGTTGGTTTCCCTAAGCAATTAATATGGTCCTTTCAAAGTTTATGATAACTCAGCTAGGCTAAGGGACTCCAGGGATATGATCCTTACAGTCTGTGAAAGATTAAGTCTGGGAAGAGGAAGGGAAATGGCATATACAGAGTGACAGTTGTTAAGCTGTGGAGCGCATGTGGAGTTCTACTTGCATTATCTCGTCATTCTCACCCAATCATGTTAGACGGGCAGTCAGTCCTACCCCACCTTTTAAAAAAATGTTGGTGAAATCCACATAACAAAATTAACCATTTGAAAGTGAACAATTCAGTGGCACTGAGTACATTCACAATGTGTGTAGCCACCACCTTTATATATAGCTTCAAAACATCTTCATCAACGTAAAAGGAAACCCCACATCCATCAAGCACTTATTCCCCATTCCCTCCCTGCTCCCCCACCCCCAGCTCCTGGCAACCACCAATCTGCAGTTTGTTTCTATGAATTTACCTATTCTGGATATTTCACATAAATGAAATCATACATATGTGACTTTGTGTCTGACTTCTTTCACTTAATGTTTTCATATAATGTTTTTGAGGTTCATCCACACTGTAGCATGTATCAGCACAGCATTCCTTTTTATGGCTGAATAATATTCCATTGTGTGGATACAGCACATTTTGTTTATCCACTCATCCATTGATGGACATTTGGGCTATTTCCACCTTTTGGGTACTGCGAATAGTGCTGCTATGAACATGCATACAGGTATTTGTTTGAACACCTGTTCTCAGTTCTCTGGGGTATATACCTAGGAGTGGAATTGCTGGGTCATATAATAATTCCCTGCTTAACATTCTGAGGAATTGTTTCATGTTCTCTTTTTACAGATGGAGAAAATAATATGAATGCTATAAAATACTTTAAGTTTAGAGTAATCAAACCTCTTAGAAAAGTCATTGCCATTTTCACTGTGTCATGAGGGAAGGCTTCCTGGAGGAGGTGAGACTAACTAAAGGGAAGCAAGTCACACCTGGGGGATAGAGCGGAGCAGGAGAGTTTAGCTCAGCGAGAGACACCAAGAGGAGGAAGACACTCAGGAGACTGGCATGGCTTGCATTCTCTCCTTCTGGGAAGTCCCAGGTTGAGTTTTGTGAAAGGAGATTGGGTTCCACGGTGACGTGAACAGAGGCAAAGGGAGGTGGCTTAGTCTGGTTGTAGCTGAGAGGCTGCTTAGAAAGAGCTCAGGCCAGAAGGCTCCAGGCATTCGTGCTGGATATCTGGCTGCCGGCATCGTTATCCACCTTTCAGAGCTGGAGAAGCTGATTTCTGTTGGGTTTAGTTTTAGTCAGAACTATTTCTTTCAGGACAGGCTTTGGGACTCTGTCTAGATTTCTAATTTAGACACATGTCCCCACACATGCACACAACTGGGCTTTTTTGCTTTCTAAAAATATAGGTTAATTTCCTGCCTGCACAACTCAGTTCTAAGGGGCACAAATGAGAGATTACACAGATAGATTGTGGCTTTTCTGTTTCCCCATTAACAATCACGACGCAGCTGGACCAAGAGACAAAAATCTGGGTCCTATTGTGTGATATGACCAGCCAAGATCATACCACCCCACTCTCTAATAAAACCTACCATGGCTGCCCATATCCTTTAAACTCAGTGTGTACTCCTCACGCCAGGCACTCCAATCTCTCTGCAACAGCAAAATTGCCACCATTATCACCACCATCTCAGTTCCCACCTTGCATCATGTACATTCCACGAACGATCATTTTAGCCTTCACAACAACTTTTCCAGGTAGAGGAGATTATTTAATTTTACAAGGAGAATGGTGAGGTTCCAAGAGAGCACGTTTGGAGGAATCAGGGTTTGAGCCCAAATCTTGGCTAAACTCTGAAGCCCATGTTCCTTCTGCAGGGCTGTGTCTCCCCAACTTCATTCACCACACTGTATAGTAGACCTCTAGAACTTATTCATCTTGCACAACTGAAGCTTTGTACCTTTGACCAACATCGTCCCATTGCCCCTCCCCGCAGCCCCTGGCAACCACTGTTCTGCTCACTGCTTCTATGAGTTTCGCCATTTTAATAGCATTTTTGAAGGAGGGAAAAGAAGAGATAAAAGAGGAGGAAGGAGAAGCCACAGAGTGAACCTAGACAAAGAAAGAAAGCTGACCCAGGAGAGAGAGAGAGAGAGAGAGGGAGAGAGAGAGGAAGGAAGGAGAGGGAGGGAGAGGAATAAGTAGAGGTGCTGAGGAAACAGGGAGAGAGAGAGATCTTATCACAGAACTGAGAAGTGCCCCATTTTGTGCATTTGGCAAAACCCACATTTCTCCTAAATGAAACCTGGTCCCTTTGAATGATTTCCCCCTGGCTGGGGGCCAGTGGGGGAGAGTGGAGACAGGAGACAGCCACACAGGCACATTTATTGATTCCAAATAGACTCCCCTGGGAGCACATCAGAATGATTTTCAGGATTCAATTGAATTAATGCCTTCTTTAAATTAAATTATTTCATTGCTGCTCAGCTCCTCAACCATCTACCAGTTCTGGCCTAAAAAGGCTCTGATTTCCATTTAACAAATGAGACCTTGAGTAATCTGACCCCGCATTTTGCTGACAGGGCAGAACAGATGACAGAACACGTCTGGGAAATGCAGGAACATGTACCTCTCCGATTTTTCTTCCGGAGGGCCCACCTGAGTTAGTTTTGGGGAAGGGAGGGGGAGAAGCAGAGTTACATTTGCAGGGAAGCTCCAGAAACAGATCCTTGTTCTAGGGGAGCTGGCTTCTCTTTGCAGCTTGTTACATCAGGAGATCCCACTCAGGAACGGAATCCGGGGGTGGATTGGGGCTAGAAAGTCAGCACATCTTGAAATGTAGAATTATTGGAGAGAAAGGTAGGCAAGAACCTGCTACTTCGGGGCTCTGTTTCCCCTGCCTCCATCACCTTGAATTCTTTCTTTTGCTTGGATCCAGGTGAAGTTTCACATCCGGAGGAGGGAAACAGCTGGGCTGCTTTGAAATAGGGGTGTTGAGATGGAAGTGGAGGTGGAATATAAACTTCGGAAGGTGAGTCCTTTTGGGAAACCACACTCCTACCTGGAGCTTCACATGCAGTATCTCATTTAGTCCTCACAATAATCCTATGGAGTAGGTAGAACTAGCACCTGCATCTCACAGATGAGGAAACTGAGGCACAGAGGAGTTAAAAGATATGTCCATGAGTGTGTAGCAGGGATGTAGTATAGCCAGGATTTGAACATAGGTCTGTCCATCTCCAGTTCTGCAGAACAGTTAAGAGCATGGATTCTAGAGCCAGCTGGTCTATATTTGAATCTGAGCTCTTCCCCCTACCAGTTGTGTGACCTTGAGCAAATTCATAAAGTCTCTGTGCTTCAAGTCGCCTTCTGTAAAAGGGAGATAAAAGTCTACCCACTTCACAGGGTTGTGAATAGTGAATGAATATCCAAATCTAAATAATCTAAAAGGTCAATCATTTAGAGCAGTGACTTCCTGTACAAGTACTAATAGGAGTTTGGCAAATGAATTTTTACATCCTTAGCCACAAAGCAATACTCAGTGAAATAAAAGAGGGAGTGTTGGGGCTGGCCTGTTGGTGTAGTGGTTAAGTTCACATGCTCCACTTCAGCTGCCCGTGGTTTGTGGGTTCAGATCCTGAGCATGGACCTACACTGCTCATCAAGCTATGCTGTGGTGCCGTCCACATACAAAATAGAGAACGATGGGCACCGATGTTAGCTCAGCAACAATCTTCCTCAAGCAAAAAGAGGAAGATCGGCAATGGATGTTAGCTCAAGGCCAATCTCCCTCACCAAAAAAAAAAAAAGTTAAAAGAGGGGTGTCAGTCTGTGGGAGGGTGTGGTTTGGAAAAGGGGAGAGCGATATCTCAGCTGGACTTTATTGGATGAGCAGGAAGTCATCAGTTGCCCTTCTGAGCATCCTTCTGTGCGTCCCTTCCAAGGCAGTCTTTGCCTTGTTCTCACAGCTCCAAGGGGAGCCCAGGAGACTGCTCACTTCAGCCAAGTGGATCTGGGGACAGGCCTCCAGGCACCCTGCGCAGGGAGCCTCCCTCCCTGTGGCCAGAACCCAGTGGTGTGCGGGAGGGAGGGTGCACATGCCCTTCTGACAAGCAGCCCTTTCTGTGGCTCTGAAAGCTATAACTAGGCCAGATCTCAGTGTGGCAGCCAGGATGTGTTACAGTTTCCAGACCTCCTTCCTCAGGGCCGAGTTAACCGAGTAACTCTTCCAAAGGGCTGCACATCAGCATTCCAACAGATAAAGTATGGCTCTGACAGAGCTCCCTCTGTGAGGCAAACTGGAGGGCAAAGTCCATCAGACAGAAGTGGGTTCAAATCCCAGCTCCACCACTTACCAGCCCTGTGACCCTGGAGAAGCTACTTAACCACCCTAAACCCTGATTTCTTTCTCCTCCACAAAATGAGAATACTACTACTACCGACTTCTTAAGGTTGTTGTAATGATTCACATGAGATAACCCATATAAAGCTTTTAGCACAATGCCTGGGAGATAATCTCTTAGTATTTATGAGTTCTCATTTTCATTATTGATAATATATTGATGTTAATAATTAGTAAAATTAATAATGTTAATGTAAAATTAGAGTTTTCAGTACACTTTTTCCAGTAGGAACTTCCTCATCAGTTCCTTCCGGCTTGGTAGGGTCCATCAAAGCCTATATCCTTTCTGAACTTCAGAGCCATCTGAAGGACAGGATCATGGCCAGGAAGCCGGCTGAGAGTTTCTAGAAGGAAGGGAGCATCTCTATATGTGAGCTGAGCAGCAGGTGTCAATAGTTTGGATCAGTCACCTGAGCATAATTCCCACATCCTAGCTGGTGCATTGAAGGTGTATCAGAAAGCACTGAGATTAGTGTTGGTGCAGGAGGGAGCACCTGAGGTAAAGTTCCCCTTTTTCGCTCTGGCTGTCAGGAAGCTCAAAGACAATCAGACCATCCTTCTTACTATTCTTTGTCAAGTCAAATCTTTTTCTGTTTTGGGTACTTTGTATCTGCTCTATCCTTGCAAGGAGTCCCTTCCCTTAGATATATGTATGGCTCTTTCGCCTCTTTCAGGCATCTGTCGTTGTCTTAGTTCGGGCTGCTATTATAGAATGTCATAGAGCTGGTGGCTTATAAATAACAGAAATTTATTTCTCACAGTTCTGGAGGCTGGAAGTCTGAGATCAGGGTGCCAGCATGGTCGGGTTCTGGTGAGGGCCGTCTTCCAAGCTGCAGACTGCTGACTTCTTGCTGTGTCCTCACGTGGCAGAGAGCAGGGAGAGAAAGCATGCTCTCTCATGACCCCTATAAGGGCACTGATCCCATTCATGAGAACTCCACCCTCATGACTTCATCTCATCCAATTTACCTCTTGAAGGCCCGACCTCCTAATATTATCACATTGTGGGATAGGGCTTCAGCATATTAATTTGGGGGGACACAAACATTCAGTCCGTAACAGTCACCTTAGGGACACCACCCCTGACTGTCCTATTTCAAATCTCAACTCCGCCCCAGGCACCCTCTGGTTCCTATCCTGTTTTTAACTTTTTCCTAGGACAAAGGGAAGCCCCATTACAGGCTGACATTGACCTGGTCTCAGAAGACCCCACAGGGTAAATTTGTACCAATTTCCTATAAAATTATCAAGAGCCTTAAAAATATCCATTCCCTTTGACTCAACAATTTGACTCATAGAAACAGCCTAAGGAAATAATATGAAATACAAAGAATGGTGAGCAAGAACATTCATCCAAGTAGCATTTATAGAAGTGAAAAGTTGGAAATCACCTAAATATCTCACCATAAGGGGATAGATTAAAATGTTATTGAACATCGGTGTGTTGGAACATCATGCAGGCATTTCAAGTCTTTAATACGGTGGGGATGCCATTAGAGTACAAAATAAATCTGGATATTAATATTTATTTACAGTGTAATTCTGAACGGGTGCATGGGAGATGATATTTCAAACTGTTAAGCGTATCACTGATGGAAAGAAACATGGTGATAATTTTCTTTACTATTATATTTTCTAAGATGTGTTTACAATGATGTGCATTACATTTACAATAAGAAAATAATATTGTCATCTACATGAGGGGTTTTTACAAGTCCCATCATACGTCTCGTTGCCATGAATTCAATTGTCGGTCCCACCGAGAGGATGTGGCCCCTCCAGGAGGGTGACCAACTGCATTCCCAGCATTCCTGGACACAGTGAGGCAAGGGCCTGCTTTTTTTTTCTTTCCTTTTCTGTTCAGAAAACAGCAGGCACAGCAAATAACAACCCTCTAGATAATACAAATGGGTAAATATTGCCAGGATTTGTTACACAAAGTGCTAAAAAATATAACTTGAGGATGTAACCACTTATTTTCCCTCCTTCAGAAATCCCAGCGTCTGTTCCTGCCAAAAAGATGGAGGGTGGGGAATTTTGCAGAGAAAAAAAGAATTCATACGTCTTTTCTTTCAAAGTGACAAAGGAAGAGGTGGGGTTGATAATGGAGGGAAATGCTGCATTCAGTAAAATAAGAGATGTGGCTATTATCATTACTGAAAGCACAAAAAGCTGGATTTTGCAGCATGACGGTGACAGGTGAGACCTACAGAAGGACTGGGGATTAAGGGACACTTTTTAGATTTGTAAGGAAGGCAGGGAAAATCCTTCCCCTTCTCTAACTAATAGATACACACAGAGTCCGGTACAGGCTCAAGAGAGGCAGGCTGATCTTCCCGAGACCTGTTTTGTGATTTGGGGCAATTCAAGGAAAAGGAGAAAAAAATTCCTCTCTGAATCAATACTCCCTCCTCTGCATTTTCAAACTCTCTTTGGCAACCACAGGCATCGTTCCTGTCTCTGTACACTGTGTGATGAATTTTTCATCACTGGATTTCACATCCGTCTTGCCTTCCGAGGGGTTTTCCCTCCTCTACCCACCCCCCTCCCCTGCCCCTACCAATTCTTGACAACAATGTTAAACCACAGCTGCCTGGCACCTGAGACAGCTCTCATCCACCCAAGCCCCTGCAGGAAGGTGAAAAGGCTCACAGCTGGCCCCAAGCCTGATACACAAACCAAGGCCAGTCTCCGCCTTAGGCTCCAGTTCTAATTTCCTATGCCCTCTAAAGGACTGGCCAATGTCAGACAGTGCCTACCTGATACCCTGCGCCAGTGCCAGGATAGGAGAATGGGCCAGAGTTTCATGAAGACACAACTGGAATCTTGGAGATTGATTTTTGAAGCTTTGATTGAGTTCGGTACTTTTCCGGAAGGGTAGGAGGCCTGGAGTGGCTGGACAGCTGCCCTGAATTCAGGCTGATAAAATTGTCCTGATCAGACCAACCCTCTAGGTTGGATAATAGTCTTACACCGGAGGTCCACAGTCAAATTTGGTCCATGAATATATTTTCCTTGGCCTGCACAATGATTTTCGTTTATTTAAATTAGTTATCAAGATGTAAAACTTGAATGATTCCATGTGAAAGTCTGCATTTCTGACTCCTTTTTCAAAAATAAAGAGATTTGGTTGTAGAGTGTGATACTGAAGAACATGAAATCTGGAGCCAGGTTTCCTGGCTTAGAATCCCAGCTCTGTGACTGAGGGCAAGTTACCAAACCTCTCTGTGCCTCAATTTTCTCGTCTGTAAAATGGGAATAATAATAATAATACCTATCTCAAATGCTTGATGTAAGGGTTAAATGAATTAATATAAGCAATGATTTTAGAATAGTGCCCACCATATGTAAGTATTAGAACAGTTACTACACTATGTTGCTATTAACACTGAACGGGCATTCACAACAGTCATCTCCCTCATCAAGAAAAGGCATAACCTCTGCATTTGGTTATGTTTCCCACCCCATTCATGTAATTCACTCCTTATATTAGCTGCCTGACCTCTGTAAGTACTGACTAGAAGCTCTCTGAGAATTGGACTGCTCTCCAATTCACAAGAAGAGTCAAACATTCAAATGCCGGAGTGTTGGGTAGCCAGCTGGCAGTTGGGTGCCCCAACCCTTCACACAACCTGGGACAAAACCCCAAGACACAGCAGGATACAACCCAAAGCCTTTCATGGATTTTCTCAGTCCCCACAGCTTATTTTCCCATGGTTCTTGTCATCTCCACATCCTCATCCATACACACAATGTCACCAAGTTTTTGTTCACTTGTTTGTTTTAACTGTTTATTCTGGCTGCACAACATAAAGATGGACTGATGGCGGTGGAGTCAGGAAGGAAAGTTAAGAAGCTGTTGGAGGTGGCCAGGTGGGAGATAGTGCTGGCTTGAATGAAGACTGTAAGAGGGAGGAAGGAAATAAGTGAGCAGACTCAATAATAAAAACATCAATAACAATACTTAGCAGGTCCTTGTTATGTGTCAGCCACTGTTCTAAGAGCATTGCACACATTTAACCAACAATCTTATGGATCAGGTACTATGACCCCCTCCACTTTACAGATGATGATGATGAAGCCAAAGTGACCCAGCCTGTAAGTGGTAGATTCATACCCAAGAAGTCTAGGTCCTGAGTCTGGGCTCTTAATCACTGCATGATTCTGCTACTGCCTTATTTAAAAGCTTTGCAGGTGGTAGAATAAACAGAACTTCATGGTTGATTAGCCATAGGAGGCGAGGAACAGGAAGTTCAAAACAGTCTAGAAACAACATGGTCTTCTCATTTATTCCGGGGAAGATCGTGCACATGTGCCGTGTGCATGCCCACTGACGAGGACAAACAAGACAGAGTTCACTCACAGAGTAAGATTTTTATTAAAGAAGAGAAGACTCATTGGAGAATGATTACTGTCACCAGATCTTTGGAGGACTGTCAAATGCTTGGTTCTGACTTATTCTCTAGGGATCAAAAAATTAGAATTGGGACAAATAGGTAGAAGTTTCTGAAAGAAGGATTTGGTTTTAATGTAAGGAATAACTTTTAGTGATCAGAACTTTATATGGATGGGATGAGCTGCCTTGGAGGTCTGGAGAATCCTGGCAGTTGTGTAAGTGGGGTCTCAACATCACTTGGCAGGGATAATGAATAGGAGAATCCAGCAGGGTTGGGTGTGTGTGTGTGTGTGTGTGTGAGAGAGAGAGAGAGATAACAAATAACTTATTTCAAAACAATTACAGTGTGTGAGAGAACTTGTTTTGAATTTGTCTCCCACAGCTGGGTGCTCATTTCAATCTCGAGGAATAAGTGGAGGCTATTTGAAATCTGTTTGTCTCTTTGATTTTTCCAGTTAATGCAGCAGCCATGACTCGACAAGATAGACAGTCATGTGGAGGGGAAAAAACCTGGATATTCTTAGCTTTGTCTTCTTCTGTAAGAAAAGATCCTTATTTGATGAGTAGGAGCATTCCTTCTCTCCAGAACAGAGATCAATACTGGCTTTTCTACTAAAGCTACCAAGTATATTTTCTTTATTTCCAAGAAATGACTGCTGGGAGCAGGGAGGCAGAGTGTCCTCATTCAAGAACTTTTGCTCCTTGACAAAAATTTTAAAAAGTGCTCTGTAAGAGGTCATTCTAGACAGCCCCTTAGAGCACAGTACACAAAGTAGCCTCAGAGTCCTTCACTCTCTCCCTGTTCTTGTCTTGAAGTTAAGATTTCCTTCTGTATGACTCCCCCTTATCTCAGTGGCTGGTGCTATCTGGTAGGGACCAGATGACCAATTCTAGGATGAAGAGTGGCTCTCTGGGACTTGGACTTGCCCACATGATGGAGACTACCAGGAAGAGGTAGAGAGATCAGTGCAAACTGGATATTTGAGATAGAATTCAAAAGAGGAAAAAAAAACCTCAGAAAATCTGCCACTAGATTTGGTATGAGCACAGAGGTAGGTAACAGAGTCTAAATAAAAATATCAGTGAAATGTGGACACAGGACCATTCCAAGAGGTGAGGTACAAAGGTAAAAACAAAGAGGAAACCCAAGCTTTTCTTGATGAGCTGAGCAGGGATACCCAACTCCTCTATTGTAGGGTTCCAACTGTTTGATATGAAAAAGAGTTTTTTTAGGAGTGGCCTGGTTTTGAAGCAGCAGCCAGGACAAACACACATGCATATTTTGAGTTGTAATTGGACTCCTGTCAGTCACAGCCTCGCAGCTCTTAGAAATAAGGTTTCAGTCCACTTTTGGCTTTTGCCTAGTTCAGCACCATGGACAGACCACAGAGGCCATGGTGTCTTCACATTTGGGCTCTGCTTTTTCTTAACATCATATTTTAAAATAAAAATGAAATTGACCATAGAGAACCCCATTCAAGCCACACAAAGAAAAAGAAGAGAAATTCATATCAGTAGGTCATGGAATCCAAGGGAGGGAATGCAATCGATGGGAGGCTCTATGACCAAGAGATGAAAAGTCACTACTTTCTCCATCCCTCTCTGCAGTAGCCACGTGTGGTATTCTTCATGACGTCTCCTGGGAAGCCCAGAGTCAAGTTTGTAGTTTACCTTCAAAAGTCATTAAGGATTTTTATCCTGTGCATTTTCAAGTCATTTCTGGCTCCACTCTATTGCTCTTCTCTTCTGTTTTTTAATCACCTTGCATCTATTTTGAATTTGGGCTTTCTCTTTTGATATTACATGTTCTTTTGTGTCATATGACATCTTTGTCAAAAAACAAATGTCAATATCAAATTAAAACATACACTTGAACATAAACTGACATGCATACACATATGTGATCACATGATCTACATACACATGCTTGTATTTTCTCTCAGCACCATCCCCTCACACCACCATCACAACAAAATAATTGAGAGGTGCTTGATAAGCAATGTGATCCAGGGAAAACACGTAAAATGTATTTGGGTAATGAAGTTAGTGGGGTTATTTTGCTGTTCTTGTGGGGACTTTAAATTTCTAGACTGTCAGAGATGAAAGATGCAATCTGCAAAGATTACCGAAAAAATAAGTTCTATCCCATATGACCCTTGGCCATGTAACTTTGCCACCCCTCTCATGAAGAGCTGGATTCTGTTTCTCTACATCTTGAGTTTGGGATGACCTGGTAACTTTCTCTGACCAGTTGAAAGTGGTGGAAGTTATATTGTGCCATTTTTGGGGTCTAGGTTTCAAGAGGTCTTGCAGTGTCCACGTTCAGTGTCTTGGAATACTTTCCTGAGACTGTCATGTAAGGAAGTAGATCTAGCCTATTGAAAAATGGGAAGCCACATGGAAAATAACCAAGGCACCCAGTAAGTATCCAGCCTTTCCTTCCATAGCAGCTTCAGTTCACAGAGCAAGCTGATGCCAGAGGATTAGAACTTAGATCTCCAGGCTTCCAATCTCATGTCCTTAAAGAGCGTGTTCAACAGTGCAACTCTCCTCTGTGGGAGAAGGCAGCTGCTGTGAGAGCAGAAATCTGTGGTACAGTAGGAAAAGGACCATGCTGAGTGTCAAAAGACAGAACTGTAGCCCCAGCCCAGTCAACAACTTGCTGTGTATCTATAAGCAAGTAAAATGACCACCCTGGGCCTCAACCCCCTCATCTGTGGGATGAGCAGGCTGGAGAAGCAAATCCCCAAGGCCCCTTTAAGTCCTAATAGTTCCTGATGGTGTGACTCTAACGCATGCCTTCTCAACTCTTTAGTCACAGCAGGAGCTCAGGGATTTTACCATGACAGGCTGGAAGCCAGCGAGGGGGAGGCAGGGGGTTGCATTTCATTCTGTCAGCTCCCCTTCTTCTAAAGGGTAACATTGTCACTCACAGCTTATCTTGCTGTGAACTTTCCTTAATGGTTTAGTTGGATTCAGGCTCAGATTAATCATCCTGGGCAACAGGCAACACGACAAACTCATCACTAATTAATTGGCAGCAACACAAGATACCACATTCCCTGGTGCAGAAGGTCTGTTTCTCCACCAGCCTCTAGCCTCCCGGGTCCTAACAATGCCATGCCATTTCATTTTCTGTGTGCTCATCTTGGCTAAAGGCACAGGTGAATGCTCACCATGGGGAAGAATAACAAGAAGATTCAACTCAGGAAAGTATGTTTCTGTTTACATCTTCATTCCCCAAACCAATGTTGTATTTAGGGGAGAAGTTCTGTTTTGGCTATCTTCTGTAAATAAAATGTTTGCCCTTGCCATGTTAAATAAAAATTCAATATTATTGCTACACATTCAGTACTGTAAAAGTAAAGGTTAGGTCATACCATAAATAGGCTCTGAATTTTTCAACAGAATTTTTTATCAAAGAGATGCATTCACACTCAGCTATGCACGTACCATACCACCTATGCTCAATGCTACATCTCCAGTACATACAACAGTAAATGTTTGTTGAAGGAATTAGGGAATCTCTCTTACAAAACAACTACACTTTTCTCCACCTTCCCACCCTTCATTAATTCCTCAAATCCCAGTATTTCTTTTCTTTCTTTTTTTTTTTTGGTGAGGAAGATTGACCCTGAGCTAACATCTGTGCCCATCTTCCTCTATTTTGTATATGAGATGCCACCACAGCATGGCTTGATGAGCAGTGCGTAGGTCCCCACCTGGGAGCCAAACCTGTGAACCGCCGGCCGCTGAAGCAGAGCGCGCAAACTTAACCACCACACCACCGGGCCGGCCCCCCTCAAATCACAGTACTCTTGCTTTTTTGTTTATCTCCACACCAGCAATCTCAGTGTTAGTCAAGAGTCTTCAGAAATTATAGAGGCATAAACACAACTCAAACGAGCTCAGGCAAAAAAGGGAATTTTTGGATCGTATGTCTGGAAAGAAAGCTGAGTGGCTCACAGTGAACAAAGGAAAAGATCTGGGAGTTTGGGACTTGAAGATTCATCCTGAAACTCAATGCTGCCAGGAATCAATGAATCAACAAACCAATTCCCCTCCACCCCCATGTGAGGACACAGCAAGCGGGTGGCTGTCTGCGAGCCAGGAAGCAGGAGGAGGGCTCTCACCACAACCCACCATTCCGGCATCCTGATCTTGGACCCCCAGCCTCCAGAACTGTGAGAACATAAATTTCTGTTGTTTAAGCCACCCAGTCTGTGGTATTTTGTATGGCAGCCTGAGCTGACTAATGCACCAACCTAATCTAGTGTTCCTCTTATCTCTCTGATATTTTATCATTTTATGCTCTTTTCTTGGTTGATTTTTACCTAGTCCCATGTTTTCAATAATCATTGCCACTTAGGCCTCCCAGATATATTCTTCAGCTCAGATTTCTCACATGAGCTACATACTAACATATCTTGCTACCTACTATATAGTTCCACTGGTGCCTTGCACTCATAACCAAAACCAAACACATTGTCTTCTCCCGAACTCCTCCTCCATCACTGTTCCCATCCATACTCTTCATCTCTGTGGACAGACTTGAATTCACCCATTAGCCAAAGGGTGTCCACATTGATGCATCCTTCTCCTTCACCCTCAGATGCAAACTCTCACCAGATTCTACTTATTATATCTACCAAGTCATTCTAGATCTCCTCCATTTATCTTCATTTTTGCTAACAACACCTTAGTGAAGGTGACTGCCACTGCTCAGCTGGATTTCTACAACACTCTCCTAAGTGGTCTCCATGATTCCAGTTTTGCTTTCTGTAATCTATTCTATATTCTGCAGCCAAATTTGATTACGCTATTCCTCTGCATAAAACTCAGCACAGATCAAAGATCCTGCATGTACTGACTCCCACCTACCTTTCCAACATTATTTCTTGCTCTTTCCCCCTCACTCTCTTTACTTCAGCCATGTGGATCTTCTTAAAATTCTTTGGGACCATATCGTTCTTATTAATGTCTCTGAAGGTTTGAACATCTATTTTCTGTATCTGAAAAATCCTTTTCATTGCTCTTTACCTGATAAACTCCTGCCAGTCCTTCTGGTTTTAGCTTAGTGGTTCTTCCTTTGGGAAGCCTTCTTTTCCCCCAAATTTAATTAGGTTCTTATGGGATCTCATAGACCATATTATTAATTGTATGTAGGACCACTTTCCAGTATTATAAATGATGTGCTTACTATTTCTCTCTCCTGTTAGACTGTGAGTTCCTTAATTGGAGAAGTAGTATTTGGTGTCTATTGTGGATACTTAATTGATATTTGTTTAATGAGAGAATCAATAAAGTAAGGGCTGAAAAAAATATACAAACCCACACCCACACTCCAGTTGCACAGTGACCACAATTCATTCAGCTCAGCTCTTCCTGAAAAAACCAAACAAAAAAAGAAACTCCACAGTTTCACCTTCTTCATGGGAATATGTTTGTCAGGCCTCTAAGAAGTATCATTTTTATGGCTTTGTATACAAGGTCAAGAAGTTTGTGTGTCCTCTATGCTAACACCATTATCTTCTTCTTGAAAATCTCTTCTATCCATCAATGTCTGCTGTTCTGGGGTACTTTGAATGAAGATCTGTTTTATCAACAATTGCCCCCTAGTGACAAATAAACACACATTAAAGCTCTCAGATGGACTTTGCAAATGACATGTTCCTTCTTACACTTTTTCCTAATACTGGTTTAATTGTGGAATAAAAAACACTGGCTGTTATATTTTACCTAGACAAGTGGCTCACTCAGATCTGTTTGCCCGAGTTTTATCCAAGTTCTTGACTTTGATTTTACATGGGTGCAAATAAATTTAATGACAAAGAAAATGCTCGGGTACAGGTGGTCACTGAAAAATAAGATATAAAGTTATAAGTGGAAACTTCTGGTTAAATGTGCATGACTAAACTTCTGACTAATGTGCAGAAAAAATATATACACATATTTTAAAAATCCATAGCAGAACTAGAAAGATGGGAAGAGTACCAGCAACACACTATGATGGAAGAGAAAAGTGGCTGAAAGGACTGACAATGGGAACAGATGGGATAAAGAACAAATGGCCACGGGTTTTCAGCAGGGTGAGGAATTAAAAGGTAGAGCAGTTAAGCCATGCCCTGGATATCAGAGTGGCTTTATTGTCACTTGTCCCTTTCATAATGTTTTGCGTACAGATCTTCTACCCAGAAATTCTAATAAAGACTCTCAGAGTGGGATCTATGGCCAGTGAAGTAGGGCTGTGCCTCAGACAACTGAAAGCTTCCAGGGAAGATAGGGAGATCACATATTCAAAATGAAAAACCCTCCACTTACACAACTCATAGGAAAGCCCACTTAGTCTCCCATCCCCTCCTCCACTCCCTTCTCTTATAAAAACACCAGCATTAAGGCCCTTACGATCTAAATCTGCATTCATTGCCAAGAGAACATGAAATTCCACTTGGACTGAAGAATTATTCCCCAGCTGCCAAGATCACTCAATTTAAACTTCATCAATAGATATGAACAGCAACCAATAAATCCCATATATTTGAAGAAACCTAGCAGTGTGAAAAAGAATTTCAATATACAATAAACAGCAAATTAACGTGTGAGGGAACAGTTAACACAATAAACTGAAGGAAACTTATCGAGTTATCACATCAATAAGAAAGAACAGGTTGCAAAGGAGAAGAAAACAGCAGAACTCTCAAAAACAAAATTTTAAAACCACAACTGCCAAAATAAAAATGAGAACTTAGTAGATGGGTGGTCTGCATAGAAGAATGGATTTCAGTGAAGACTAAAATCTGGACTGGATACTAAGCTGAGGGATTTGCTCAGAACTGGTGAAAAAATGTCAAACATGGGGGGAAATGTTAAGATATATCAGAAGGTCCAACATGTGTTTAGTAACTGGTCCAGAAAGAATGAGAGAAAATTATCAAATAAATAACAAAGGAAAATTTTCCTAAGCTGAAGAAAGGACTGGCCAGGTACTCAGCCAGGATATTTCATTTATTCAACAAATTTCTATTGACCACCTGTGTGTCAGGCATTATTTTCAATGCAGTGATAAAGAAGACAAACATCACATGTCAATAAGTCCTGGTGAAGTTATCTGAATTCCAGATGTTAAAACAAAATGCTAAACTCTTCTCCTTCCGGCTACGATAGGGTAACTCCCTATCTTCCCTATGCAAACAACTCTAAAACTAGACAAAATACATGTCAACAGATTTTCAGACAGTGGAAAACAGGCAGCACAAGACTGTGATACCTGAAGGAAGGGACACTCTTAGGTGAGCCCCATGATCACACAGCTCTCTGACTGGGGAAAATTTTCCCAGTGCAACACAGAGAACTAGGGGATGAGATGAGAACAACAATTCTGCTAAGTTGAGGAGGCATAAGTCAGAGCTTGGGACACCCGAAACGAAGCAGCTTGGAGTCTGCATAATGAATGAGTCAATGAAATCATGAAGTAATGTTTAATGAAGGCATCAAGGAGATGGAAGCCGTGCAGAGAGGGAACCCTAGAAGTCCATGCAGGGGGTCCCTTGCAAGTCCACAGATGAGAGCTAGGTTGTCTATTTTCAAGGTGAGACCTCCCAAGTTTTACTAGACAGCAGCTGCTATGGGTTGAAAATGGAATTAGACACTAGAGGTCAAAACCACAATGAGATATCACCTCACACTTGTAAGAATGGCTCTTATCAAAATGACAAAAAGTAACAAGTGTTAGCGAGGACGTGGAGAAAAGGGAACCCTTGTGCACTGTTGGTGGGAATCTAAACTGGTGCAGTCAGTATGGAAAAGAGTTTGGAGGTTTCTCAAAAAATTAAAATAGAACTACTATATGATCCAGCAATCCCATTTCTGGGTATTTATCCAAAGGAAATGAAAATATCAATTCAAAAAGATATATTCTCTCCTATGTTCACTGCAGCATTATTTACCATAACCAAGATATGGAAGCAACCTAAGTGTCCATCAATAGATGAATGGACAAAGAAGATGTGGTAAGTATATATGGAATATTATTCAACCATAAAAAAGAATGAAATCTTGCCATTTATGACAACATGGGTGGACTTAGAGGGTATTACACTAGGTGAAATAAGTCAGACAGAGAAAGACAATTGCCATATGACTTCACTTATATGTGGAACCTAAAAAAATAAAACAAACAAGACAAGACAGAAACAAACTCATAGATACAGAAAACAAACTGGTGGTTACTAGAGTGTGGAGAGGTTAGGGGGCAGGTGAAATAGGTGAAGGGGATTAAGGGGTACAAACTTCCAGTTATAAGATAAATAAGTCCTGGGGATGTAATGTACAGCACAGGGAACATAGTCAATAATATTGTAATAACTTTGTATGGTGACAAATGGTAACTAATTGTGGTGATCATTTCATAACGTATGTAAATGTTGAATCACTATGATGTACACCTGAAACTAATATCATACTGTATGTCAATTACACTTTAATAACAAAGAAATGTGGAGGAAGAAGAGTGCCAAGAGATGTTGGTGTTCTGGCCTTAGAGTGAAGGGATCTTCTTAACACATCTGAAATCCAGCTGAGACGCGAGAATGCCTCATTTTAGGATAAAGACGCACCCTAGAGTAAGACGTACTCTTGGCCTGCCTCAACAAAGCCTAAAAACAAGCCCTACTAGGATCTTCAGGGGAAACAGAGTTTAGAGGTTGAAGTCAGCTGAGTTAGAGAGGTTTGATAAACACTTTTTCATAGATTTGCACTAGCAAAATGTAAAACCAAACCTAGGCACGTTCCTGGTGATCAGCTAGTAGTTGAACTGCCTGCTAGAACAAGAATCAGCACTCTTCAGAAAACAGAATCCAAAGTCTCTATAATATATTAATCTACTATGTCCAATATTCAATTAAAAACCACTAGCCACACAAAGAAACAGGGAAAAGTGATCCACAGTCAGGAAAAATGAAGTTGTCAATATAAACCAATCCCCAGCTGGTCCAATTGTGGGACTAAGCAGACAAAGATTGTCAAGCAGCTATTATAAATATGTGCAAATGATTAAAGGAAAGACTGAAAAGAAAATAATGGCCTTAATGAGTGAATTGACAGGAAATCTCAGCAATTAAATGGAAACTACAAGAAAGAACCAAATGAAAAGGCTAGAAATGAAAAGTATAATAATTAAAAGTAAAATACCCAAAAGTTAAAAACTCACTGGATGGGCAAAAGGAAAAGTCGTGAATTTTAAGTTTTATAACTGGAAGTTATCTGACCCCCCCCCCAAAAAAAAGAGAAAAAAAGATTGAAGAAAAATTAGCAGGGCCCGGGGATCCTGTAAGACAATATCAAATGATCTGACATACATGTAGTTAAAGTCCCCCAAAGAGAAGAGGGTGAGATTGGAGCAGGAAAGGTATGAAATTAATGACCTAATATTGCCCTTTATCAAAGTAGAAAAGAAAGAGCAAAGTAAGTTAAAGGGAAGGAAATGATGAAAAGCAGAAATCAAAGAAGTGGATAAAAGAAAAAAAGAAAATTAACAAAGCCAAAAGTTGCTTATTCAAAAATATCAACAAAACTGATAAAGGCCTGGCTAGACTGATCAAGAAAAAAAGGGAAAGAATGCAAATTACAAAATCAGGAATAAAAGAGAGGTTATTAGCTCCACAGATCCTAGAGGCATTAGAAGGATAATAAGGGAATATTAGTAAAGAAATTGAATGTAACAAAAACTTTCCCACAAAGAAAATTTGAAGTCAAGGTGGTTTCCGTGGTGAATTCTATCAGACGTTCCTGGAAGAAATCACACCAAACTTACAGAAGCTCTTTTAAAAAATAGTGAAGGAGGAAGCACCTTCTAACATATTTTTTGCAGCCAGCGCAATGCTGATATTTAAACTGGACAAAGACATTCCAAAAATGAATAAAATTACAGATTAAAATCACACCTCAACATAGATGCAGATATCCTTAAAATATTGCTAAATCAAATACACATATATGACAATACATTGTGATCACAAAAATTAAAAAGAAAATGCTGAAATATTGAAGAGAAAGGAAAACAGTTTATATAAAAGAAATCAGAACCATATTGACTTATCATCCGTTAGAACAATAGAGCAATGTCTTAAGTTCTGATAGAATATGATTTTGAACTTTTATTTCTGTATCAGACAAAATTGATATGCAGTGCAATCTCAATTATGTAAAACTATGCATAGAAAATATCTGAAAAGAAATGTGTGTTGAACACCTAACCAGTCATAGTGTTAAGAGTTTTAGAAATATTATCACACTTAATCCTCACAGCAGCCCTGTGTGGTTGGAATTATTTTCTTCTTTATTGACCAGTCTCACACAGCTGGCAGAGAAGAGAGCGGAACTCAAATCTTTGCCTTCTGAATAAGAGAATATTTGACTGCATGCCTCGTCATCAGATCTGAAGAATTTACACTTCATATTCATTTACACTTCAATTTACACAGATATCCCTGCTGCACCAAATAACCATTGCCCCAACTCAAAGTGGACCCAGTGAGCAGCACTCTGGGCCAGACTTCCAGTGGAGCTTGGGAATTTGTGCTTGACAAGAGGACAACTAACTGAATTCTCAACATTGGCTGAGGTCTTTCTGCTGAAAGGGATTAGCAAGATCTCCCTGAAACCTGTTTGATTCCACTGGGTTTCCTCCAAAAGGATGGCTATCATTGCTAAGTGGCTTTTCCAGCTTCAAGGCAATATGAATGACTTTTTCAAGCATTCTGATTCCACACAGAGTGGGCATGTCATGGAATTCGAGCTACTTGACATAATCGGGAGCTTTCTCCTCCCTCCTTCTTTCAGGGTCAGCCAGCAGTAATTTGGCTCCCTTCTGTCTGCCCACATTATCTCTACCATGGGGAATTAACAACCACTCCGCTGCACAGCTGCTAGAGGCTGGAATAATTAATTAAAATTTAAAATAAAACCATTTACAAGCCTTAGCATCCGAAACTATAGGAGTAACTTCTTCAAAGCAGTTCAACTGATTAGCAAGGGAAAGAAAACTTTTTTTTCAGGAGGATATGAGCAACATAAAGTGTATTCCTTAAGCATATATATAAATAATCAAACCACAAAAGCTGACATTGAAGCAGAACAATCTTGGGGTGTATAACAATGGGAAATTTATCCAGAGCATCAAAATGGATTCATGTGGGGAAAGTGAGAGCAAGGATACTAAATTCAAAACATCGATGAATAAAAGTGGCAACTTAAAATGATGGCCCATCTTTCCTTTTCGTCAAGTTCCCCAACAACTCTGAAATAGTCCAATAACTCATGGGCAAAAACACATTTTTGTGTTTTGATTTTACAAGCCTTCAAACGAGAAGTAAGCAAGCTAATGGCACATGTTCTAGATACTTGTCTAGTCAAATGGGTTACTTTTGCCTAGGTGAGAAAACTGGTATCTTTCTCAAGTCAGTAAAGTGACTTTCTCAAGGTCACACAGCAAGTGATTCATTCCTAAAAATAACCTCATCGGAAGAGCCCAGATTCACTTTCAACATTGGTATTTTCAGTTCCAACCCACTCAAAATTGTTGTTCTAATTGATGACCCTGGGACTGCCAGATTTGCTTTCTGATCTCAGAGACGTAGAGAGCCACTGACCGATATTCATGACAATTCTTCAGTTTCTTAGTTTTCTGAGGTTTGGGGGAGAGAATGAGAATTCACTGAGCCCCCACCCTGCACCTGGACCCGTGGCCTCCTTGTATAATCAATCTAGTTGAACTTTCATAACTGCCTCATGCAATAGGCATTCCCATTCAACAGACCAAGACAAAACTGGGAGAGTTAAGCATCTTGCCCACAGTCACACAGCTGCTCAACTGCACACCTGAGATTTTGAAATGCCTTCATTGGGCCACATCATTGAGATGTCTTACCAGTAGGCTGAGGTCTCTTTATTTGCACTGGTGTGAGGTGTGTAGTCGGAAAGTGGGTCCTTAATAATACTTCTGTAGACTGTTCACTGAAAGCTGCGCCACCAGTATTTCAAATACCAGCAGGGTCACCTGTGGTGGACAGATTTCAGCAGAGCTTCCAGACTAAAACAGACTAGGAAGAAGGACCTGGCCACCCACTTCCAAAAAAATTGGCCATGAAAACCCTGTGAACAGCCGTGGAGCACTGTCTGATACAGCACTGGAAGGTGAGAAGATGGTGCAGAAAGACCGGGCAGGGTCCTGCTCTGCTGTACACGGGGTCGCCAGGAGTCGGAATCGCCTGAATGGTATTAACAACAACAAGACTGTTCACAGCTGATGACGGGCTGAGTCAGGGTGATGCAGTGAAAAGTACCAGTTCTGATGGTAATGAGCTGGGGCATGGCCAAATCATCACCACTGCTCTGATTCCGTGGCTTTTCCAGTTCAGAAAATGAGAGAAAGCAATAGCTTCAGTTCTCCTGAGAGTTTAAAGTCCCAAATGAAAACAGAGTGAGAGAGAGAAAGAACCAGTGAGTCAATCAGGAAAGGCTTGAGTACCAACAAAGGACATGGGTGATTCTAAGGGCTGTGGAGAAAATGAAAATCCCATTCAACACACCTATAGTTCTGGTGATGAACGATGGGAGGGGAGTAGATCATAAAGAAGAGAGAAAGACAACAGGCTTCTCCTAAGGCAGAGGACAAGGGGACTGATACTTATTGTATATCTGCCACCTGCCAAGCCACTCTACCTGTACATGCATCATTTCACTTAATCCTCACATAACTGGTCTCAGCTGTTCTATAAACTTAATGTGCAAATATGGTGACGCTTCTTTTATTTTTCCAAGTAATCTTAGAGACCTCACCTACTAGATTGGCAAAAAATCTGATAGCCCTCTCATGGGTCTCCCCATCAATTTCACATACATCAGAAAGAACTAGGGTTTTATGCAGTCTACATGCCACGGAGCCAGCCCTAGTGGTCTAGAGGTTAAGATTTGGTGCTCTCACTGCCAAGGCTGGGGTTCATTTCTCCATCTGGGAACCACATCACCCATCTACTGGCTATCATACTGTGGTATAGTGCTGGAAGGTGAGAGAATGGTGCAAAAAGACCAGGCAGGGTTCTGCTCTGCTGTACATGGGGTCACTAGGAGTCAGAATTGACTCTGCGGTATTAACACCACCACCACATGGTGGAGGGTGGGGGGAGCAGAGTGGTTGTCCTATTTCCACACTCAAACAGGAAAATCCATGGCTTTTAAACAGTCCACTACCACCATCGCTTCTTGCTGCCTCACTGAATTGCTTTCATAAACAACTTCATTGAGGTATAGTGTATGTATCATAAAATTTATCCATTTCAATTATGCACTTTGACAATTTTCAGTAATCCTACCAAGTGGTGCAACCATCATCATAAATCAGTCTGAAAACATTTTCACACACACGCATCCCCCATAAGAGCCCACCTCCCCATTTACAGATAATCATTATTCCCAGCCTCAGCTCCAGGCAACCACTAATCTGCTTTCTTTTCTATGTTTTCTGGACATTTCATATAAATAGAATTATACAATCTGTGGTTTCTGTGTTTGTTTTTTCTTTTTCACTTCACATAATGTGTTTGAGGCTCATCCATGATGTCATAGGTGTCAGTAGTTCATTCTTTTTTATTGTTGAAAACTATCCCACTGTACAGATAGACCACATTTTTCTATCCATTTACCAGTGTCAACACAGACTTGCACATGGATGTTCATAGCAGCATTATTCATAATAGCCCCAAACTGAAAACATCCTAAATGTTTTTTAAGATTGGTCTACACCTGTGGTTTTCAAGCCTGGTTAAAACAGGATGATTTTGATTTAATGGGCTCAGGGTAGAGCTCACAGCACATGTGTGTTTTCAGAGCTTTCCAGATGATTCTACAGGCCAAGAGAATCTCTGTTCTACAGAGTCTAACAGATAATGTTTGACCTCTCTATGTTGATGTTACAGTTCCTGGATCCCCATTGTGTTCATTTTTTTAAAATCTCATTCCTTCTGAATTAAGGTTGGCCAAGGATGCCCAAATGTGAGCTCCGTGTTACAGAACTTCATTTGAGTGTCAGACTTGGGACATACCCCTGCTATGTCCCATCCATTTCCCGTCTCAGGGTCTGAGGTCACTGGTCAGTTCACTCTTTCTCTGAAACCCTCAGAGCCCAAATTCCTTACATACATCTCCTTTCCAAGAGAATAGGACCACTTAATTTACATCCCAAGCAAGCTTCCAGACCCTACTGGCTTCTCTAGGAGATGCTACTTTCAATGGCTCAAAAGTGATTTCCTCCCTAGGGGAGATTCCGGGTGATTCCAAGGTGCCAACTACTAAACTTCTAATTAGAGGCGACTTTTATGACTCCAAGGTGCTCTGCCCCTCCTCATTTCCTGTGTATTGTACATTTTTCTTGATTATTAAGAAGAGAAAAAAATACACTCAGAAACTGCTGTGTCACAACTTGAAAAATCATCCCATTGTGTAAGTATATTATTATCCTTATTTTCAAACATTGATTACCAGCTAGGTTAATTGGCGAAGGTCATACAGCTGATAATTGCAGATCAACACTTCAACTCAAGTCTTCTTGACTGTGTCACTTTCTAACTTTCTGCTACAATTTGCTGGCTTCTCTCCACCTTGCTTCATTGCAGATCAAGGATTTCCACATTCGCTTTAAAATGCAATTTAATTGTAAGTACATTCTTACAAAGCTCATTCTATCTCCCTCATTTTCTCCTTTCCTTCTTCACTCTCCTAAGAGAGAGTCATTAGGAAGGTACATTCTGTTTCTAAGTCTGCTTTGCCTTGTACAAAAGGTCTTCTAAAAACCTAACAGAGGAGCCCTGGAAAGTTGCAGTGGTGTCCTTACACCCTCCCAGTTGGGTCTTTAGAATCCTATAGCCTTGAGAAACACATCAGCCCAATGCCATCAAGTCCAACTCCTTGTCTCAGCCAGGCTGCAGCCTATAGACCCTCACCATCAGGAGAAATGTAAATTAAAGGCAAACTCTATTTTTCATCAAATAGTTGGATTTTGTTGGAGTCTGGTGAACAAGCCAGGCACTGCTCCATTTAAGCCCTTATCAGAGCCCAGCAAACACTTCCTTCCAATGTGGCTGGTTTTAAATTTTCTGTGGCAGGGAGAGTGATGATAATTGGGTCAGCCTCTCAGGGTCTCATTCCAGTGCCCTTGCATCCAACTATAGCTAACTTTTGGCAAATGTCAGCCTTGCTATTTCTAGAGGTCAAGTCTCATCAAGTCTATGGTGATTGCATGGGCATGGATTCTGGTTGCCTGGATCTAGGATCAAATCCCAGAACCCCTATTTATCAGGTATATGGCCTTGGACAGTTACATCACCTCTCTGAGTCACAGATTCCCACCTGCATCTACAGATTTATTTCAGTCATTGCCTCCTTTATTCTTTCTCTTTATCCATTCTTCCTTGAGTATATCACCCCCCAGGACCTTTGTATATACTGTTTCCTCTGCCTAGAACACACAGAGAACATTATAGCTGAAAGAGGCCATTTTGTCTACTTCCCTCATTTTATAGATGAGGAAACTGAGGTGCAGAGAAGGGAAGTGACACTTCCAAGATCACACAGTGAATCAATAGCACAAGAGTATATTTGGCAGAGGCCCACTATTAAGGGAGTAAACAGAGAGAGGTGGGCCGGAAGCAGAGAGAGCACAAAAATCTGCATCTTAGGAGAAGTTTCTGTTTATGTTCTTTCTGTTTATGATCACCAGGCATCTGAGCATTTCCAGATACATGGAAAAAAATTCCTTCCTATGTCTGCCCCAGAGGTTAAGTACTGCTTTGCCCATTTTACATATGAGGAACATGAGGCTTAGAAAGATTGATTAGCATTTTCAGTAGATATGCTGGTAGCTGACTGAGCTGGGATTTAATCCAGTGCTCTCTGCCTTCAAAACCATATTATGCACCTTAGAAGGATGCAGGTGTGCTGCAACACCCGTACATTGCTTTGCTTTCAAACATCCACAAGCTTATTTCATTCTCAAGGATCAGCTCAAAATCACCACCTCCTGAACATCTTTCCTGATACCCCTTCCTGAACAGACTTTCCTCTCTTTTCTCTGTCACCATGGCACCTTGCAAGTACCATTGTAGAGCTCTCCTAATTCCATGTTGTAGTTACTTCTTGACCTGTATGTTTCCACCACTCAATCATTGCTTGTTGAGGACTAAGACTGTGTATTAACTTCTACCTCTGTCCATTACAGACACATAATAGCTACACCTATAACTGGTAATAGGTATACAGGTACACCTGGTATTGTGCGTCCAGTTGAGAACATAATGGGTATTCAGCAAATACCTGCTGAATGTGTCACAAAACTAATGATGGTGGTTTTCTCCAAGAATTGCTGTGTATCCTGGCTGCAAGTGATTTTTTTAAATGAAAAGATTCCCAGGATTGGTGTGAAGACATTTTAGCTCATTAGGAAAGAAATATCACAAGGAATTGCGCTCACCATAGGAAAAAGGAAAACATACTGACAGTGAGGATGGAGACAAGACCATTAACACTACAGAGAGGGGTTCCTTCACTTGCTCCTGTACATGGAGAACGTTATGTGCTGCTGAGCATCACGCAAAGCATGAGTATTTCAAAGAGAAAATTTTTCACTGAACATAAGAGATGGTTTATTCATCTCAGCAGCCCAAACATCTCCCCAACTCCACCTCCTTTCTCAGTGTCTAGCATATAAACATCTATTCAATCCCAATTGAATTGGGAGAGCTTCAGGAGAGGAAGGAGGGGTGGTATGTGGGGTCCTTGAAGCCCACCCCATGGATTTAGGGGGCAGTTACATCCAGCTGCATCTCCCCTGGACCCCCAGTCCTTTAGTTCTCTTTCTTTCCTGGTGAAATCCTTTGACCACAGGAATCCTTTGAGTCACAAGAATGTCTATCCCAACACTCAGAACAGTGTCAGGTGCTAAATCAAGAAAGACTAAGAAACAAGAGAAGCACCCCCAGTCAATGTACTAAAAACTGAGCCAAATTCTCACAACCACCCTGCAGGGGCCCATTAGTTTGATTTTCCAGATAAGGAAGCATGATCTGAAAAGTCAGCAGCATTCCCTGGGACACAGAGAGGAGAAGCAAGGAACAGACCAGGTTGGTCTGACTAACTAATGACTTGTAATAATCCAGCCAATGGATTCCATCATTTACTCAACCATTTCCCCTCTTGTACGTTTTGACTGTATTCTCCTTTTCGCCCTCGTAAACCACACTGCAAAGAAGTTTTCTAATGCAAAAAGATTTGACTGCATTTAGGACTGCCGCCTTGGATTAAGAAGCATGGGTGTTTTTAAGGATCTTGATACACATTGCCAAATTGCCTTCCAAAAGGGCTGCTCAAACTCACATTTCCTCCGGCAGTGCCCTCGAGTGTCAGTTTTACCACACCCCCATCAGTTTGGGTATTCTTATTTTTTGGAAATGTCACACATTTGCTAGCTGAAAATATTATCTCCATTTTAATTTGCATTTCTTTGATTACTCATAAGGTTGAGTATTTTCCCGAGTGTTTTTAAAGCCGTTTTCTTTCTTTGTGATTTTTATTTTCCTATCTATTTCAGCTTTTGGGATCTTGATGATTTTCATAATGATGTTATAAGCTCTTTTATGTTGAGACTATCAAGGCTTGGTTTGTCATCTTTATTTAGAATATTGTCCCATTTTGCTTCCTTTTAACATTTTTTTAAACCAAAGACTTTTCAAATATATACCTAATTAAATACATCAATCTTTTATTTTGTGATTTTTATCCACCCATCGTCCTTTCTGTTTCAGCAACTCAATAAATGTTTAATTTCATTTTGTTCTGATGCTTATTTTTATTAAAAATTTTAAGCTTTTTACTCTATCTGGAAAGTTTTTTTTTTCTTTTTTCAGTGTTAAATCTGATGTGAGGATCAATCTGAGTTTTTGCCAAATTGCCAACCAACATTTGTCCCAGCAGTGTGTACTGAATAATCCCTCGGCTTCCCCACGGCTTGTTATCATATATTAAAGTCACATTCCTGAAAGTGACTGTTTTCATCCTTCTCTGAGCTGTGGAAGGACCTGTGCAAATGTCCTTTCTTCTCTCTGTTCTACCCACCACCACCTACTTGGTGGTTCCTCCTCCAGCAGGGTCCCAAGAGCTCTCCTTGGACTTCCAGCCTCAGAGTTTCTTATCTTGAAAGTTTTTTTACATTTGCAATGCTGGCCTACATTCCAAGAGGCCTAGACTACTCTGAGCAATTCCCACTGGGAAAGAGCACAGCCAGTGCCTATGGGAAGGCTGCATGTGTGTTTGAACCTGCCCACACTGCCCCCATCAAAGCTATTTCTCTCTAGCCTGGAGAAGCCTCAAGGTGGGAATAGCCTGCATGGGATTCTAGAGAAGGATTGCAGGTTCTAAGAATCACAGAACCCTCATTTTGGTCCAAGATTGGGAAAAGAACTCACCCCCACATAAGAGAACTAAATCCTTAACTTCCCAAAGAAGGAAATCAATAAATAATGTCTGGGAAAAATTAGTCAAGAAATACAATATATGCATATTTAGAAATATAGAGCTAACTTTCTGGAAGAAAGGGCTAACCATTAAAAATCCTTGCATTGGGAAGGTACCCAAGAGGGGAGATGAGGAGACATGGGGAAAGAGGACTTCTGCTTTTCCTTATAAAACTGAATGATATTTTTGACTCTGCCCATGTGATTGCTTTGATATAAAAATAACATATTTTAAAAAGCATCCACTGAGCATGACAATGCAAAAACAAAATGAAACAAAATCTGCACCTACTTTCTTATCTGATGTCTGGTGAGCAGACCTGAATCTTTCTTAAGATCTTAAGAACAGAAATTCTCACCATCCAAGCCTGCAGATGGAGATGAATTAAAGTTTAGAAGATTGATTGCAATGTGAATTGATGGTCAAAACACACTGGATGTTGCCAATTATTCTTTTAAAAACAAATCCTTTCAAGCTGTTGCTTTTCTTTGATTATCTTTTGCCCAGAAAGGAGTGATTTCTGTCTCCCATAATAAACTGTCCACTCTTGGAGAGAAAAGATCAGTATTTCGTTAGTTTCCATATCCTCAGCATATATCACGTGGTTTGATGCTGTGGATATGCTTGGTGAATATTTGTTGAATGAATGACAGGATAGGATGGAATAGAACAGGATAGAATTCCCTTGGGTCTCAGGAAGTCAACGTGTCCACTCCCTTTCCTCCATGTGAAAATACATTAAAACCCCCTATGATGGACATATATCTTAACTTTGCTGTGAGCCTCTGGTTCTAGCAGTGTCTTTCGTTTAGATAACATTTGTAAAGTGCATGGCACAGGCTTGGCCCATCTCCAGATCCCACGTACAGGTCATTTCTTTCCCCATCTTTCTCCTCGATGATAACCATCTCTCAGGTTTGCATCTTCCTTTGGAGTTTTCGCAGTTCTTTCACATGCCTGTTTTATGCAATCCTCATGACTCTACTGTGAGGGTAATGTTACCCCGCTCAGAAGATAGGAAACCAAGGCCTGGAAAGATCACGTGGCTTGTCTAAAGACTCAAAGCTGATAACTGGTGGAACCAGAACTCAAACCCAGTTCTTCTGTCTCTAGGTCCAGCCAATTTCTGAATCCAACATAGCTGCCATACTGCCTCTTTCAGAAAATAGGAGCCATGGGCTGTCACGTTGCTAATCGGAGGAAGAGACCTGGGAACTCTGGGTGGCTCGATACCAATTCATGGTATTGAATGCCATGGTTTGTCTACAAGTTGTCCAGAGCCCCTGGGACTCAAGGCCTCAAAAGGCCTGTACCAAAAGTCAGTACTCTTCACTCAACTTTTATTACTACTCCTAAACCAGGACTCATTATCAACTCAAATGTAAGGTTTTTAGAAGGAGGATCTTCTGAAACACAGCTCAAGCCTAGAAATGAGTGATATTCTGTTTAGTATAATAAAGTATAAGAGAAATGCTAGTATAAAACTAATGTTTGTAGTACAAAAGATTTTACCGTATTTTTTATTTATTTTACTTTATGATTTTTTTTTGTGAGGAAGACTAGCCCTGAGCCAACATCCATTGCCAATGCTCCTCTTTTTTGCTGAGGAAGATTGGCTCTGGGCTAACATCCATGCCCATCTTCCTCTACTTTATATGGGAAGCCGCCACAGCATGGCTTGACAAGCGGTGTATCTCTCCATGCCTGGGATCCGAACCTCCAACCCCCAGGCCACCAAAGCAGAGAGTGCAAACTTAACCGCTACACCACCGGTCCGGCCCCAGATTTTACTGTATTTTAGATGCTTCATTCTGAGGTCAGGCAACCAACAGTTTCTTGGTTGTCTGGTTTTCCCCATTCTCAAAATCTAAAACAATCCCTCTCTTCCCCCGCCTCCATTTAGTTGTGAAAGTAGGCATAGGTGATGGCAAATAACAACACACAAGGAGGACCCACTATGACGGGGGACAAAGGCACTAAGGCTCAGAATTGTGTAAGTAGTTATATCACAGTTTATGCAGTTTTGTGGATCAAATTCCACTTTAAGAAATGGAGGAAGGGGGGCGGCCCGGTGGCGCAGCAGCTTAGTTCCCGCTTGGCAGCCCGGGGTTCGTGAGTTCGGATCCCAGGCGCCTGCCGACGCACCGCTTGTCAGCCACACCGTGGCGGCGTCCCATGTAAAGTGGAGGAAGATGGGCACGGATGTTAGCCCAGGGCCAGTCTTCCTCAGCAAAAAGAGGAGGATTAGCAATGGATGTTAGCTCAGGGCTGGTCTTCCTCACAAAAAAAAAAAAAAAAGAAATGGAGGAAAGGTATGAATCCTCTTGAAAAGTGAACAGGTACATACACAGGATTTTTTTTTCAATGTTACATATTTGGTCGCTTCACAAGATTTTTAAAGTCTTTTTATTTTAATTTATTTATGGACTCACAAGAAGTTTTTGAAATAGTACAGACAAGTCCCGGGTACTCTTCATCCAGCTTCCCCCAATGGTGGCATTTTATATAAACATAGTACGTTATCAAAACCAGGAAACATACCGGCACATTCCCACATCAGATTTTATATCCAGTTTCAGAGGAGTTATGGGTCCCTGAAGGCTATCTACAAACTCCATGACTATGGACTCACCAGGTTAAAAGCCCTTGTGTTAAGTTGTAACAACTCCCCTCACCAGGGGAAATAGCTAAGAGAGATATTCATGAGAAAGTGTGGTATAGTTGGATTGAGATGAGGAGAGCAGACTGAAGGTCCTGGAAATGGGGTTTAAGATATGAGACACATTCTGAATGCAAGGAAAGGTTAGGCATGTTATAAGGTAATTTAAGGTAAGTAAACAGAAGCTTTTGCTACTTAGATTGAGACGAGGAATAAAGAAGAGATCCCCATGGCCGTGCATGGGAGTGGGGGTGAAAGACATGCGTGCACCTAGGGAGAATGATTTAGAAGGGACAGAGTAGAGAGACAGTTAATGTCCCCTTCTGTAACTTAAGGCTAAATGAGCAAGGGTTGGCTATACATTGTTCAACTGGATGATCATAGTGAATGTTGTACATCCCAACCACCATGCTTCATGCTGGGGTGGCCCATCACATACGGGGAATGACTGGAATCTTTTTCCTTCTTTCCTTCCTTCCTTCCTTCCTTCTTTTCTCCCTTCCTTCCTTCCTCCCTCCCTTCCCTCCCTTTCCTCCCTCCCCTCCCTCCTTTCTCCTTCCTTCCTTCAACAAAAAAAGTTTTGAGAACCTGCTACCTGGGCTAGAATAGGGAAGCTCTATTGGTCCTACTATGGGCCAAGTTAAAAAGATAAATGAGATCGAATTTCTACTTTTAAGGATCTTCCAGGCAGGTAGGAAAGGCAGCAGGTTGACAGAGTAATACAATCTGATAAGGCCTCTAATTTAGATAGAGTGCATTGAGAGCTAAAAGGGACTAGTGTGTTTGGGGAAGGAGGGAGCTGAGAAATGAGGCTGAAATTCAACAGAGGGCTGTGGATTCCAGAATCAGGAATTTTGACTTTTAAAGTTGTTTCATGAAAACCAATACATTCTGGCTGTGATCACCTGTGCAGGTGTTCAAGCTGCCGCACATCAATTTATAGCTGGAATCAACCCCATTCTTTTCAGGCACTGAGCATACCAGGACCAGTTTTCCTCACTGGTTGATTGACAGTCTGTTGTTTTGCCAGATTGTTTGAGGGCATTCGAGGGTGGCGGGGATGTTGGTTTCCTTTCACTCTGAACCTCAAAAGGAACCTTTGGCTCTTATCTCCACTTTCCAGTCTCTGTAGAGGAAGCCCACCTGGGCTGGCTGATTTAATTAATGTCTGCTATCTCTCTGCCACTTTTGAAGCTGTTGTCATGTTGTTGATGTTAAAGCTGCACAATGACACACCTGTGGGCTATACCTGCCAGCAAACTCCCATCTACTGTCATCCTTAGCCTCAGAACTTAGAGACGAGACAAGGCAAGAAATGTTTTGATTCCTGAGGATGTTCATATCTGACCCTGCGTGAGAGAGTTGGCCACAGATGGATTTGAATCTCACTAACTCCCACCTCACAATATTCTTTGTCAAAGCCTTCTTAGGCTCATGAAAGCCATGGTCACCAGCCCATATCCATTGGTCACAGAAAATTTTCATAATCATGTGGTCTCGGCACATGGTGTTTGATAGACAGGTGACACAGTTAATCCACCAGCTTCTGCCTATATGAAGTTATTAAATATTGAAAACAGTGGGTTTGGATTATCAGAAAGGGTATAGTGATATCATCACAGTGCAAGGATTTGGATGCCCAGAATTTCACGCCTGGTCCACTTCAGAATAAATGCTCAAGCTCCATGAGCTTGGAGAAAGCTAGTAAGAGTCTTGGGTTCTGGAGTTAGAAATAACCTCAGTTTGAACGGGACTCTGACACTCATCAGCTGTGTGGCCTTGGTCAAGTCACTTAATGTCAGTGCTCAGCACAAAATGTGAGTGCTGTCATCATCACCATCACCGTCTTCGTCAACATCAAAATCATGATCACCATCATCACCAGCACCACGATGATCCTCATCACCTATAATCCCATCTATAATCTATAAAAGGATCCAGGCTGTGTTGAATTCCTCTCCTGTGGACTCCCAATGCACCCTAAACTTCCCCATCTTAGAATATATCACATTTTACCACTAGACTCAAGGGCAGGGGCAATATAGTTTTGTTTGGCATTTTATCCCCAGTTCCTAGGAATGTGCTAGGCACCCAGTAACTATCCGATAAATTGTTAAATGAATGAATGAAAAAGTAGAAGGGAAGGGAACCAACTCTTACTGAGCACCAATTATAAGCCATATGCTTTATAAATTTATTTCTAATCCTCAGAGTAACCTTGAAAGGTCTTCATTTCCATCCCCATTTCTTGGCTGGAGTAATAAAGACCCTGGAAAGTTAAGTGACTTGGCCAAAGACACACAGTTCATAAGTGGCAGTGACAGTACTCAGACATAGATCTGTCCAATGATCTTTTCCTACCGGGAAGATTCTCTCATGAACTGGAAAATTTATTGATTCAGAATCTTCTTTAATCTGACTATTATAGGTAATCAAAGTTTTACTGTCTCCAAATGGGGCTGTCAGGGTGGGGCACTAAGGTTGGAGAGGTGGATGGCAGATGGCCGAATGGCATCAGGAACACTAAATTACATGGCCTGAGGACTGCGAAGATTTTCTAGTGAGATTCCAGCTACGTGGAGTCAAGAAAATGCACATTTTTTTTCCACTTGCAAAACTATCCATCCACACAGGGCGTGCTGAGAAGTCTGGTTGTGATGTTTTTATTAGCAGAGAGCTGCTTTCAAAATCTCAGATTCCTTTGCAAAGAAAATGGCAAACATAGGTTTAAGTCACCAATAAAATTAAGTGCTTAAACTGAGTTTTCCTCCAAAAAGCACATAATGGGTAGATTTCTGATATCATCAGCTTCTAAGTAGCACGGAAGGGAGTCTAAAACATTAAAAGAAGAGCATTCCAACTAAAGGTCAAGTTAAAGACTTTTGCATAAATGTTTGATCCCAGGGACACTCATAAAGAGATGGCAACATTTGCAAAGACATCTGGATCATTCCTCAGAAGCACAACACTTAAACTGGTGGAAATGACACCTGTAGGAAATGGCATCTGCCAACATCTTTCTGCTTTACAAAAAGAAGTGATCAAAATAAGATGATATTGTAAAGGTAAAGCATCACATAGTCTGATCAAGGGACCTGAATCCTAGGGATAATGATGATGGTGGTGATGAGGATGATGATGATGGTGGTGGTGGTGTGATTATTGGGCAGGTATCATATACTAGATATTTCCCTAGTCAACACCCTTTGAATTTTATCTATTTAACACCTTATGGGTTTGTTATTATGAGCCCAATCTTAGTGATGAGGAAAGAGAGTACCAGAAATTAAGTAACTTGCCATGTAATTAATAAGACGTAAGACAGACACAACTTAGAGGAGCTTAATTACATTCAATTACCCTATACATATCTCCAAGAATCAACCAAGTCACTTTCTAGGGTTATAACAAAGCACCTCATGTCAGTAGAAACAAAGAAGGAAAACATTATCCAGGGAAGGTTTCCATACTGATGGCCAAACTCTTCAGGCAAGAGGAAGTGTGATGTCCCAGGGGAAACAGAGAAGGCACAGAATTTTAATCCCATCTCTGCTCCTACAAAACTTACTAAGTGGACAGAGAGACTCTAGCAGATCATTTGTACCCTGGCTTCATTTCTAGAGATGGAGTTCTTAATGCTGGGTTCAAGGGAGCCAGAGGTCGACATATATGAGCATCGGGAACCCATGAATTCCCCACAGCTATATCAAACATATTATGTGTGTATGTATTTTTCTGGGGAAAGGGTCACATCAGATGCTGAAAGAAGTCTAAGACACTCTCACCACCACCACCACCAAAGGAAGGTTTTCAGTCTCTAGGTCTATAAATTATCCTTTGTGCTCAGTAAGCCCTGGACTATCACTACTCAGAAAGGCAACAAATTGTAGGGAAAATAGCATTCTTTCCTTTATTCATTCATTCATTTATTCATTCATTCAAGTATTTATCAACTGCCCTATTTTATACCCTATTCTAGGCAATGAGAATTCAGAGGCAAATTAATTTTGAGGACCTCCCAGTCTAGTAGGGAGAAAGACGCCTAAGCAGATGATTATAAAACAATATGTTACAATTTCAATAATGGATATTTACTGGCCATGAGGAGGAGCATTTAATTCAGGCTGAGAGGGCCAGGAAGATTTTGATCTGAGTCTTAAAGAATGAGGAGAATTAACCAGATGTAGAAGGAAAGTCATTCCGGGCAGAAGAAAGAACCAGGCCAGGTGGCAGGAAACAGCATGGTGGATTTAAGGGGGGAACTTCCAACAGCCAAGTTTTCTAGAACATGAAAAGGTAGAGAATGATAAAAGATGAGTCTGGGGAGGTTGCAGGACAGGTCATGGAGGGTATTCTATGACACCTCTTTATTCGACGGGGAAGGGATCCTATTATAGGGTTTAAACAAAATTTAAAGTAATCTAACCACAGAATGTAGAGGGGATTGAGAGAGATTTGTTATATTAACCAGAAATGAAGTGATGAAAGCTTATACAAAGAGAGTGGTCATCTCTTTTCCCTGTAGACTGGAATCATGTCCTCATCTGTCTTTTCTGTCGCTTGCCCTAGACCTACTACAGATATCAACATATAGCAGGTGCTAAAGTAGTATATGTTGAATGAATAAATTAATAGTAAAGATATGGAGGTGAATATCATGCCTGAGAAATATTTAGAGAATTAACTTGGCAGAAACTGGAAATAGTTTGGATGGGGAAGGTGAGGAAGAGGGAAATTGAGGCAGCTTCTCACAGCCCAAGCTTTGGAGTCAGCCAAATCTGGGTTTAATTTCTGTCTTTTGAACTTGAGTGGTGCTTGTTTGGGACAACACATGTAGGAATGGAAGATGGTGGTGATGGTTTAATGTGGACCAACCTCAAGATAGAATTAATCCTTTGTATGTAGATGAAAATGAGAAAGAATGAGAGAAACCGAGAAAAAGAAAATTCCAAAGTTGGAGAAAAGCAGAGGAGAAACAGAGAGGCAGTCAGAAGGAGAGACTGTGTTCTGGAGGGAGGCAGACTTTAGAGGCTGAGAAATGCCTGAAATAAAAAGGAAGAAAGAGATCCAGACAGAAAGAATGTTAGAGAGAAAGAGAGAGAGAGGCAAAACCAGAATAGAAGAGGGAGGGGGAAGCGTGAGAAGGCAGGTATCAGTGATGCTCTTGACCTGGTAAAATCAGGTATACAAGTGAGTGGAGTTATTAATAAGGTGCTCAGGAGGATGAGTAGAGGAGAGAAGAGGAAGACAGAGAAAGAAGAAGAAAAGCAAAATGAAAGCGGTCCCAGCTGGGAAGAGAGGGGAACAGACCCAGCTCCTCTGTTGCTGTGCAGACAATCCTAGCTCACACCTGGTCCTCCATTACCTGGCATTAATCTGCTGATCATCACAAGACCACGTTGCCTCTGGGCATACCTACTCAACAAGACGACTGGCACCTAACAAGCCTGGAAGTGACTGTTCCTTCCTTTGCAAAGGAAGTTCTCTCACTTTGCCCTCAGGTGTCCACTGAGAATTCACTAGGAAGCCCCAGAGACAGCAGAAGTTTGATGTGACATCAGGAAGATTCGCCCTGAGAGTCTGTTAGGTTCTAGGTGAGGTGATTAGCTGGGCCAAGAGGCCCCTTTCTGGAAAGTACTTCATGGTAGTTGCTGACAGCCTTCTGTACAATGGATGGAATAGTTCAAAAATAACAAGAATAATGAATAAGCAATCCGTCTATTCCTGGGTCTGCTATTACTGCCCTTCTAATTGGGTTCTCAGGGTCTCTTGGGATTCCCTAAACTGTAGCACTTTTCCCACAGAGACTCAGGCTGGAGACATAAGAACTCATAATAAACATACTGATTGGAACTGATGGCCATTCTGGAAGTGGTAACAGATTATCCTGTTGTCTTATCTTCCCACAAGATCCCCTGCGAAGGCTGGCTGTGAAAAGTTGTTGACCAGAGAAGTGACTTGAGTTTGAATACCAGGTCTGCCAATTCCTAGCTGCATGGTTTCAGTCCAGTCACCTCCCCAGCCTGAGGCTCACTTTCTTCATCTAAAATTAGGGTTAATAATTCCCACCTCATGTGATTTTTGCTAATGTATGCAAATTGCCTGGCACATAGTAGACTTTCAATAAATGATAGCTATTAGTATTATTATTATAGAGGGCATCTTTGGCCAGGATGCAAAAGACTGGCAGCCTGACAAACAAGAAACCAGAGCTACATTTTGAAAACTACCACCAAAGTGTGCAGTAGCCCTAATTAGAATTCTCATTATGTCCTGATAATGAGAAATGTGCGAGAAGACACTTTTCAATCTCCCAAGAGAAAACAGGAAGTGGGAGGATTAAAAAAAGTGAAGAAAAGAAAAGTAACTTTCGATGGCATCTTATTTTTGCCTTCTTAACCTTAGGGAGTGTTAAAAGAAATTAGATGAAACCTCTCTTCTGTGCTCTTGGGCACCTTTTGACTGAAGGAGGGTGTTTCATAATACTCTTGTCCAAGGATAATTAGTGCCCAAGTGGATGTATATCCCTCCCAGCTCAAGAACTGGTGGAACCTCAGAATAACTGAGTACATTATAGGATGGAGTATGGTGTGAGCAGTGGATTCGGATAAGAGGTTCAGGATTAAGGTTGTAACTGGCAGAATTGCTTTAGAGAACCCTATTATATGAGGTTTGCCATGTGACATGGGTACAAAGTAGCAGCTTAAAGGTGGGTATTTTGGGAAGTGATCCTAAGGAAAAGGAGGACGGGATGGGAAGAGTGAAACAGGGGAGGAGGAAAAGCTAATCCCAGAGGGCTTTATGGACCTGATAACCACTGTGAGTAAGTGGGATCCAGCCCACTAGGACCTCTGAGGAGCTGATAGAATGCACTCAGAATTATCTGCCCAAGAGCTGGAAGTAGGGAATATGTACCATCAGTTCCCATCCCCCATTGGTCAAGGTTTGGCCCATGGGGTGTTAACCCCCTCACACTTCCAGCATTGCACATGCTTCAGAATGGGGCTGAGTAGGTTCCTGACTTTATCCTATATGATGGAGGCAGGCAGGAAGGTGCTGAGGCAGGAAGTAAGAGCTCTACAGCACACGTGGACCAGGTGTCATCTGGGTATACCTGCTCTGCTGGTTGCAATGGCCATGGCTAAAGTAAAAACAATTGACCAAGAGGAAGTGAAGTGAGGCTCAAGAGGTGTGTGATATAGGAGGTGGGGCGAGGGGCTGAAGCGTTCACTAGAATATTCTCTGTCCGAAGTCCTTTTGTCTCTGCGAATAGAGAGGTGGGAGCTTGTGGGTGGTGCAACTTCACACACAAAGGCCACCATCTTTGATTCTGTGGAGACTCCTAGAGATTTCCATCTGCCATGTCATCTGTTCCTCACAGAAATCCTGCAGGAAGACAGGGCAGAGGTGAGGACCCCTATTGTGCAGACAAGCAAAGATGTTCAGAGACCTTCCACAACTAGGTTGGAGTACTGGGGGCAGAGCCAAACCCAGGTGTCTAGAAACGATTCTCAAACAGTGGTCCACCAACCACCCACATCAGAATCCCTGGTGTATTCCTTAAAATGACAGCTCTAGGGCCCCAGAGCTACTGAAACATGGTATTAGAGTCTGAGTACTGTTTTATGCAAGTCATCAGAGTTCCCACAGATGGAGATCTGTGGCAGGTGCCCTTGACTTCTCAATAAAATAGTAACTGAGTTCCAGCCAACAGAGTCTGCTTCCAGGGTCCTGAATCCAGATCTTTCTCAAGCCCAAAGCTAATCATCCCCCAGAATCCTGGAATGAAAAAAAGTTGGTTGTTATTATAGGAGCACCTAGTGGGTGCCATTCCAAGAATGAGGCACAACAAGGGGAGAAATCAGAGATTTTTGAAAGCAGAGCTCCCTGCCAAGACGACCAGAGCAGTCGTCAAAGATCACAGCCTGTACATCATATGGATGAGGAAAATAGTGTCCAAGATCATGCAGCTAGTTCCAGAGCTAGAATTAAAACCACAAATTTCCTGGCTCCTCTCCAAGTGTGCTTGGGAGTCCACCCATCAGCAAAATAGCAAAGAAATAGCCCCAAAGCAATTAGCCATATATTCTCTTTGCTATTCCCCAGGACTCAGGACTGATAGTTGTACTCATGCTCCCTACACACACACCCCTCTGCACCCCCAAGCTTTCGCTGAAGCTCTGGATGGTTTTCTGTTATCTCCAAGTCACCTTCTGTCACACCTGAGGGTCCGGGTTGAATTGAATTCCCCAGAACTTCATAGACTCTGCAACCTTCAGAAGGGCCCTCAGAAAACAGCGGCGGGAGGCAGGGACTTGACAAGGCAGAAGGTTGGAGATCACCCAGTTGGTGCGTAGGTCTGTGGTGAGGATAGAAGGGTGCAAGGCAGAAACATAGATAGGAAGAGAAGGAGGAAGGAAGTGGGGTGGAAGGAAGGAGAAGAGAAGCGATGGCATCAAAAACAAGACATAGATAGACAAGGAGACAGAAACAGAGAGAGGGAGAATACATAAAGAGACACAGTCTGTAATTTACATGTCTGCCTCCTCCATTCAATGCCAGGATCTTGGAAGGCAAGACCTATGTCTGATTCATTTCAGTGTAGCAGCCCTGAGCCTGACATTGAGCAGATGCTCAGTGTATATTTGTGAAATAAATCAGTGAACACAAAGACATCACAAATAAATCAGTGAACAAAAAGAACAAACCTACAGAAAGAAAGTGTATTGTTATTCCTATTTTATAAAAGAGAAAATTTAAGTCAGAGGCTAAATCAGTTGCCCCAAGTGCCATGGGCTATAAGAAGGTGGGCCGAGACTTTATCTTAAATCAGGCTGATCCCAGAGCCTCTCATTAGCCGTATTTGGACAGGTAAATGCTCCAAACTTCCTGTGTGTATGAACCAAGAAAAACTCATCTTACTTACCGGGGCTAGTTGGGCCAGGGCTAATGTCCCCCAGAAGTCAGAAAAGGGAGGTAAGACTGACATAGTTCTTGCTTTACCCAGATGCCCTCATTTCCCTTCTCCTATTTCCATGCATCAGTCTTCCAGATTCCATGTGGATTCTAACGACCAGCACCTGAGACTCTTTGGAGACCTTCCCTAGGGCTGCTGGCACTGCTTTCCATACAGCAAGCCAGAGTGCCTGGGGGTTCCCATCCCTTTTGCTGCTGATGGGTGACTGTGTAAGAATGAGTGCCCAGCTTCCTTGCTTGGAATAGGTGCAGATTCTGAGGAGTAGTACACACCAGAGCTACCCTTATGCAATGTTGCCTGAAATTTCACCGTTGATTGGCTTCTTCCCCTTCTGTCTAACTTGTGTCATTCCCTTACAAGTTTCTCTTGGGATCCCTTTCTTCCTTGGACATGAATCCTTTTCTTGGGATCTGTTTCTGGGGATCCCAACATAAACAAAAGGCCAAAACCAAGCTACCCCATTAGCCTGGTTTCCAATGAGTGGGAATCAATGATAAGCAAATGCTCCATATTAACAACAGCCCCAGTTTATTGAACACACACCGTGGTTAAATGTTTTACACACCTTATCTCAAATGCTCACACAACATTGCAAGGTAGGTATGATTGTGTTCCTTCTAGAGATGAGAAAACCTAGGCTCTGAAAAAGCTCCCGCAAGGTCACATAGCTAGAGTTCTAGGGAGGGGATTTGGACCCAAGGCTATCTGACATCAAGGCTTTCCCCTAACTATGATGTCTCTCTTTATGGCACTTGCTTATCCATGTGTCCATCTTCCATATTCCTTTTTTTCTGAGGGGGTGGGGGGAGAAGGGATAGTGGCAGAGGAATCCTTGTATCGTATGTGCCAGGACAATACCTGGCACATAGTAGGTGCTCTGTATTTGTTGAGTGAATAACTAAATGAGGTGCTTTGAGAAGAATCAAACACTCAGAAGTATGTCTCAATTTTCTCCAAAATTCTGTTGACTCAGTTTGAGAAAGAATTGAACACGCATGTGGCAGATTCCCATGGCAAATCATGAGACCCAGGATAAAGGCTTTAAGACCTACTTGGTGTTAACTTTTGGTTAACTGAAGACTCATCTGACACCCAACCTATAGAATTCCTGTATATTCAGCTCAACTGCCTTTGATAAATGGACAGCAAAACACGAAAACAAAATTACAGCATCAAAAACAGCTTCCAATTACCAGATAATAAGGCACCCGCGCCTCATAAATTGCCTCTTTCGAATCTTCCCATTTTGTGCCTTTTAAGATGAAGACAATGGAGTGTTCTATTTGGATGCTGAGATTTTAGAAAATGAGATGCCCTTTTATAATGTTTTAAAAGGAGACATTATAAGATTTGAATCTAACTGAAACCTCTGAACTTGCAAAGAGGAAAAATTCAAGAGGATGTGACAAAATTATTTCTAGCAACCATGACATTTCTTGATGTGAAATGCTTTCTTTGAACTGTACAACACAGCACGAGTTGGAATTTGGAATCTGACAAGAAAATAAGTGAGATGCCACGCTGAAGATGGTAGACATTCTTCTCCTACAAAGATTTTACCTCCATCGCTCGAACCAAATCATACCTGTAACTTTGAGAGGGCTAAGTGGGATGCTAGAAACGGTGGAACCAGATCATCTACACCAGATTTAGATTATCACTTCAGCACTTGCTCTGTGACCTTAAGCAAGTCATTTAACTTCTCAGTTTCCTTATCTATTAAATGGAGTTATTAACGTTTTCAGAGTTGCCAGGAGGATTAAAGATCAGGTATGCAAATCTCTTAGCATAGGGTAGGAGGTTAGTTAAGATGATGATGATGATGATAACAGATGACACTTATTGAATTTTTTTGTGTGTGCCAGACTCTGTTCAAGATGTGTCATCTGTTGCACTTGTTAAGGAAATTCTAGCTACTCTAACAGACAAACCTTGAAATCTCAGGGCTTAACACAACATAAGATTATTTCTCACTCATTTAAGTTCAATTAGTGGTGGGAATGGTGATAAGGGAAGTCACTGCCCCACAAAATTATTCCAAGACTCTTTGAATGAATCTTTGGGGCTGACCAAGGCTCTGCCATCTTCAACATATGGTTTCCAAGGTTACACTGGGCATTGGCATCTATTCAGCATATGGGGGAGAGAGTTGAGAGGATTATCCTGGAGGTTTTTATGGACCAGTTCTGAAAGTGCCATATGTCACCTCTACCCCTATTGTCTAAAACTCAGTCACACGACCCCCAACCAGATGCAAGGGGAGAAGGGCTGGGAAGCATAGTCCTTGTCTGGGAAGCCATAACTCTACGTTACATCTTTGTTGGGCAATCATCCATTTTGCTGCTCATACATTCCATAGTAAAGACCTCACACAATAAACTTGAGGTGTGAGTGCTATTATTTTCCCTATTGTTGAAGATGGAGAAGCTGAGGCACATAAAGTAATTGATTTGATCCCAAGTCAGTTAGTTGACTATCTCTCTGAAAGTGGTAGAGATGGCACATTGTGCTCAGATACTTAGTACTCACAAAAGACATAATAGCTCAGACTTTTGTACTACAGGGACCTTAGATACCATCTGTGGCAGGCTGCCTCTAAAATGGCCCCAAATGATCCCCATCTTATGGTATTCATTTCTACCACTTTCCCCTTGAGCAACTTGCTTCTAACCAATAGAATATGTCAGTGTTGAGAGGCTGTCACTTCTATCATTAGATGACGAGAGATTGTGACTTCTGTCTTGCTAGCAGACACTCTCTCTTTCTGTCTTTGATGAAGCAAGCCACCATATTGGAGAGGTCCACATGGCAAAGAACTGAGGATGGCCTCTGGCCAAGAGCCAAGTAGGAATCAAGGCCTTCAGGCCAACAATCCTTGAGGAACAGAATCCTGCCAACAACTACATGAATGAGCCTGCAAGCAGATCTTTCCCCACTTGAGCCTTCAGATGAGACTTCAACCCTGGCTGGCACCTTGACTGCAGGCTCATGAGAGACCCCTGAAGCATAGGGCCCTGCTGAGCCATACTCAGATTCCTGACCCCTGATAACAAATGTGTGTCATCTTAAGCTACTAAGTTTTGAGTAATTACATAGTTATGCAGCAATAGACAACTAATGGATCTCATTAATTAAGATTTTATCCCCTATGAACCTCTAGATATGGAAAATTCCTTCCATCAAGAAACCACATTCATGGAGCAAGAATTTATTTTCTTTCTCATTTAAAAAATTCATCAAGACTGTATCTAACAGGATCTGCAGTAAAATCAGGTCTCTGACATGCTCATAACATTACCAACAGCCAAAGAATTGGAAGAAAAGGCACCACACCAAGTTCAAATATGTCTTACCCAAAGCAAAGAAGCTTGATATTTCTTCTAATCCCTTCTGCAGGGCCTGGGGTATGTGATGATTTCTGAATGAGGCTTTAAAATACTGAAGATAATATTGTCTGGGAGCTGCTCTCAGAGCTTTATGTAGATAGTCTTATTTCATTTTCATAACAACCCTTGAAAGGTGCTATTATTATGTCCACTTGGATTCAGACATGGATCCTCTGACTCCAGAGGTCCTATTCTTATGCAGACGATTATACTGCCTCCTAGAGAGGGGAAGTGACTTCCCCAAGGTCATACAAAATTAAGGCACACTGAGTTAAAATTCCTTGTTTCCTGTCTGCTTGTTCCAGCGGCCTCTTCGGTCCTGCTTTCTTTCCACCTCACAGACACTAAAGCTTTGTTGGAGGACAGAAACATCAACTGAGGCAGCATCAGGCCAGTTCAATGTGTCCAGGTCAGTGACAGCTGGTAGGAGTGGATGCTGACCAGTGGATACTACCTGATCCAGAGGAGTATACTTTTCCCTGGACTTAACTGTATCTCCCTGGAACAATTTGAATATACATTAGAGTTCCCAATTATTTACCCCAAAGGAAGCAAGTGCAGGTATGGATCATGCAAGAATAAAGTGGATTGGTGTGATAGGATTGGCTTTGGAACTATACATATCTGGGTTTAAATTCCAACCCTGCTATTCACTGGATGCACGATCTTGGATGAGTCATTTCACTTCTCTGAGCCTCAGGTTTTCCCATCTTGAAAATGTGAATAACACCTCTTCCTCAGAGCCCTGCTGAGAGGAGAAAGCAAGGCAGTGCATGCACAGTGCCTAACCCAGTGCCCGGCACATAAGAGAAGCTCACCAATTGGTAACAGAAGTAGTTATTGCTGTTATTATCATTATGATGAGTATTATCTTTCAAGGCTGAGACTGTCTGAATTTATGAGGAAGACTTATTTCAGTCTTAGGTGATGAATATATTTCTAATGGGATTGATTTAAAAAAAACAGAACCTGAAAATTTCTGGGACAATGAGTTCCTTATAATTGGAATTTTCTAAGCACTGGGCTGGGAAGAGCTTGTTTTGAATGGGTGGACATTATTATTAACTGTCCCCAACATACCTTTAACTAAATAGTCCCCAGACAAGTCTGACAAGAGCTTTCTGAACCTCTAACATCTGCCTTTCTCCTCAGGGAGGGGTGAAGAATGGGGACATCACTGCGATCTACCCCAGGGTCTGCCTGGCCTCGTTCCAGGGAGTAGTGATGACATTTAATGTAATTCCTCGAGAAATTTATACAACATGCTATGTGGCCAAGAGCTTGAGGTTGACTCAGAAAGATCTGGGTTTCAATCTGCTCTGACCTGCTGTGTTGCTTTATACAAGTTTAATCTCTCTGAGCCTCAGTTTCTTCTTCCGGGAGTGGGGGATAACAATGCTATTTCATAGGGTTATCATCAGGATTCACTGAAACAATAATTATGATAACAAAAGCTAACTCCTAAGTGTTTACTAGGAGTTAATGAATGTCTTTTAATCTATTATTTTATTTCTCACAACAGCCAGTGATAGAGATCCGATTATTATCCCTATTTTAAAGATGAGAAAATAGACGTATGGACAGAATAGGTAAGTAGCTCTAAGGCCTGCTAGTCCATGGGTGCTTAATCTAGACCCACAGATCATCAAGGGGATCCATGGATAGAATTCAGTAGGTTTGGTGACTTGGATGGTAAAGAATAACATCTTCATTTTCACTAGCCTCTAATTGAAATTTAGTATGTCCCTCAACTATAAATGTAGGCAACAAACCATCATATTAGCACTGACCTGGGACTATGTCACCAACAGAATCATGAATATTGTCACATCAAAGTGCACTTGTAGCATATAGGTCAAAGAATTGTTTGTGCTCATCACTATATTGAAACCTGTCATTAGCTCTTGTTATTTAATGCATTAGTTAAAAATCACACATATTACTATATCACAAATGTGGGTTTTAAAAATATTTTCATTGCTGTATTTCAAAATAATTTATTTTTAATTCCATGTATTTTATTTTATGCATTTAAGATCATTATTCTGAGAAAGGAGCCATAGGCCTCACCAGATTGCCAAAGAAGTCCATGGCACAAAAAGGTTAGGAACCTCCACACTAGTCTGTAGCTGTTAGAGCAATGGAAAGCCCTTAGCATAAAGCCAGGTGCCTAGCAAGTGCTCAGTGCACAGAAGTCATTACAACAATGATTATTGTTACACCAGCAAAATCCTGTCCATCCAGGAGCAAACTTTTGGAAGTGATAAGGGACTCAATCCTGTTGACTATACCAAATGCCACAGCGATGAGGAGGGGGAACGTGCAGTCAAGTGAGAGAACAGGACTGGAGATGATCTATCCCAGCCTCCTCCTTCTTGGAGTGAAGAAACAGAGTCCCAAGGGCTAGTTTCAAGCCCCAAGACACATGGCAAATTAGTGTTGGAATCAATACCAGCAACCAATTCTTCTGGAGTCAGTCTTCTGTCCATTATAGGACACGACCTTCCAACATTGGACATGAAGCCAAAAGGTAAGAGTCCCTCTCTCTGGAAGCACATACCACTACCCCATTTCCTTCTGCATTCAGGGCCCACAGGATGAGCCCACAGATGTGGGGTGATCAGGGAATGTGGCATCATGCAATGCTTCTCAGGGTGTGGTCCAGGAGCCACTGCATTGTGACGATGGGGTGTCTGTTACAAACACCACGTCCTAGGCCCCCGCTCAGACCCAGTTAACCTCTGTGGGAGGAGCTTGGGAATCAGCATTTGTATCAAGTTTCCCTGCTCTTTACATGCTCATCCGAGTGAGAACTACTAGTACAGTAGTTAAAGTATGAGCTCTGGAGTTCAAATCCTAATTCCACCGCTTAATAGTTGAATCAGTCTGGGCAAAATTACTCAAGTTTTAGATAGATCTCTTACCTCCAAAGCTAATAGTCCCTACCTTATACAGTTGTGAGGATCAAATGTGACAATGCACATAAAGTCTTCAACAGTATTTGGCACATACTGAGAACTCTACAAATATACTTTATATGATTGTTGTGGTAAAAGAGTTGTCACCAAGCGGTGGCTTTGCCAGTGGATTGTTTTTATTTCCTCTACCCCAAGGCATGATACCCTGTCCTCCTTCTGCATCCACGGGGCTGTGATGTGTGCCAATCAGCGGCTCCATCCTGAACCATTCCTGAGTACTGGAGGAGCTGCCTCTGCTGTCCAGACTTCTCTGATAACCGAAATTCAGCCTCAGAGGGAGACGCCCATGGAATCTGCTCTGGGAAATACCAAGTGACCCTGTGACCAATGAAGGATCTCCAAATCCCAGAGAAAGGACCCTCACTGACTGCAGATTGTGGTCCACGATCTCCTTTACTTGACGTTGACAACTTCTCTAAGTATCCAGAGAGTGGAAGCTTCATTCCCAGGAGAGCTCGGACCTCTGGCTTTGAGCAGCCCCTGTGAGCCCCTGCCTCACCCCTTGTGTCTTTAGGACTTGTGCCCTTAGCACACGATGGCTGACTTCCAATTAGTGTAGGTCCATCTCTGTACCTGGGGCTTTCTCCGACGCCATGGAAATCTCTCTGCCCCTGCATGTAACAGCTTAGGAGCGTCTGAACATTAATGCTCCCTGAAAGCAATGCTCGAATGATGTCTGATGGGAGTTGGTGTATAAATACCCCAGCTCCATTGCCACTTGGGTGGGATAACTCTGAATGTGTGTTCTACATCCCCTCCTAAAGTTTCTCTGCAGCATTAAACTCCAGTAGCTCACAGTGGTAGCGGGCATGATAAGGTGTCCTTTACTGGCTGCTTTCCCTTCCCCATCTCACCTCCCCACGCCCCCACCGGTGTTACCTTCACTTCTCAGATAAACTACTTGCACTCAAATCCTTGATCAGAGCCCCTTCTGGGGAAAGCATATTAAGGCAGGTTTCTGGCTGAAAATTTCAAACTTAATGCTAACAGAAGCCAGGCAGGAAATAAAATTTAACAAATAGAGGAAGAATCCAATCTCCCATCCTTTCGGTATTTGTATTTTCTACAGCCCTGGTCACTGGTAAAAACAAAAGTGCAAATCTCAGCAAGATTCTTGACCATTAAGGATAAATTTAGTTATGATAAGAGACCTAGCAACAGTATATTTTTGTAAGGCAGGAAGTGAACTAAGAGATGTGACACAGACTCTTACCAATAAGGTTTCAAAAAAAAAGTCTTTGTATATGTTGCTATTAACTAGAAATTTCCTTTACCTGCAACAATTTCCCATACATTCTGAGTATTAAAGATTTAACTCTCTATTTTAATACTCATACTCCCTGGTGAAAACTCAGATTAGGATGCAGGGCCCTAGAAGACTACATGACAACCCCAAGAGCATCACATATAATCAGTTTTATTGCCAGGTAAGAAATTCATATTAATATAGTGAATACATATGTTTACAAATAAACATTCTTAGAAAACAAACAAATGTTTTTTTTCTTCATTGTAGGAATTATTGGTATCATAAACTCTGCAGTTGTTGACAAGTAGTAACACAGGTTTACTTGCAGAACATACGGTTACTAAAATATTCGCACATAAAATATGCTCCATTTACACAAAAAAACTGGCAGGGGGGTGGGTTATATGGGGATGCCAGGCAGAGCCCAAGGCAGATGGAGGCTGAGATGCTCTGGGAGGGCAAGGGGATGTCAGACTCTGGTCCCATTGGGTTGGAAGTCAGGGGACAGCTAAAGGCAAGAAGTGGAGGCTTGTGGAAGGCAGGGGATGGGAAAGGGATATTCTTTCCACTTTGTTCTGGTTTCTTCCATGTCTCCCCACTCTAGCTATAGGATCCTTGTTGATACATGACAGTCACAGTTTGACAGGTCATCCTTCATGATACTCTTTCAGTATCATGAGGTCTGTCCACCTTCCCTAGAAGATGCCCAAGAACAAACTTCCCTGCCCAAACTTCCCCCCTCAGTTCGGCTCCCAAAGCCAATTGGAAGGTTAACCAGGCTGAGAAGTACTCTTCTTCTTGGGCTGTCATCACTGCTACATCTGATTGACCATGCCACAACTCTGCTGCCAAAATCATAGCTGCAGACCCCAACTAACAAAATTCACTGGATGGAGTCTACTCAGAAGAGAAGGAGCATGGAGAATAAATAAAATCCTGTAGATTCAGAGAACAAGAAAGGTCCTTAGTCAGAGTTGGGATAAAGGTGAGATGAAGTGAGTTGAGGGCAAAGAGCAAGGATGAGCTAAAAGAGAGACCGGAATTACAAAACTTTTGAGCTGGAGGGAACCTCACAGAGAAGCCAACCCTGTATTTCCTGAAGTATGGGCTGTGTACCACTAGTGCATGCAAAATGATTTTAAGTCGTACATGAATATAGCACTACTTAACGTGGCATCACATAGGAAATGATTCTCTTTTCATTTTTGTCAGTCCATCTGATTACTTGAAGGAGAAAGTCACCATTGGGCGCTCGCATATCTTTAACAAGTCTTTAACATCTGATAATCTCTTTTTAATACAAAAAGAGAGCGAGCTCGCCAGACTCTAGTTCAGACCCTTGCGTAGGCAACAGTATCTAGCTAGAACTTAACCGTTGCTTTGTTGCCTCTGTATTGATTTTTATATTTACTTCCTATTTATGATGATTGATAACTGGTTTTCTATTTGTGATGACCACAGGAGTTTTCCTTTTAAAAGTTAAATGTGGGGCTGGCCCCGTGGCATAGTGGTTAAGTTCGCACACTCCACTTGGGCAGCTCGGGTTAGTGGTTCGGACCCTGGGTGCGGACATACACCACTCGTCAGCCATGCTGAGGTGGTGACCCACATACAAAATAGAGGAAGACTGCCACAGATGTTAGCTCAGGGGTAATCTTCCTCAAGCAAAAAAAGAGGAAGATTGGCAACAGATGTTAGCACAGGGTGAATCTTCCTCACCAAAAAAAAAGTTAAATGTATTAAAAATGAATCAATTTAGATACAAATATCATAATGGTGATACACAGAGATGTCAAAAGTGTACGTATGTAGATGAATAATGTCAGTTAGGGAAACACTGACCAAGCCCAGTGGTGTTTACTCCATGCTGGGGAGTGCTGGCGTCTCAGCAAAGAGGCTGAGAAAGTGGGCATGAAATCTCCCACCCCTGCTTGTCCAGCACAGAGCCTCGCTATAAATGAGGATCTTATATAGGGTTTCCATGCATCATTTCATTTTTTTTAATGGGCAAAGAGCTTCAAAGCTTGATCTAATCTCAATTCTTCATGTTTCAGATGGGAGACTAAGGCCCAGAGAGATAAATTGCACTGTCAATGTCCCCAGATCAGCCGGGAATGAAAAGAATCAACACCTGGTTTCCCCGATTCCATGTCAGAGTGGAGTGCCAGGTGAGGCAGAGCATTGGAGCTCCACATTCCAGAAAAGGCTCTGAGTCCTATTGGACAAGACCATGTGCAGCTTCTGACACCAGAGAGTTAGGGGTCTCTCAGAGGTTCCTGTTAATTAGCTAAGACCTTTAGGGACTGGTTGAAAACTTCTCACCCTAAAGGAACGTCTCTTCTCTCTCAGCTCTCCTTTTCAGGCTTCCACTAAACAAACTGAACTAATAGGGAAATTGTCTTTGTTGGGACACCCAAGGGCCATTGGCTATGAGAACCAATCAGAGAATTCTAGATGGGCAATGAATACATTTTAGCATCTGGGGAGGTGGTTTGGAGGGACCGTAGGAATTATGGGACCCAGAAATGCGTGATAGGCTTGGGGAGCTAGAAAGTGGTAGGGCTTGTGGATTTTTGACAGTGTGGGAGGTAGGGAGGTCTTCATCCTTAGGTACCCCTGGCATTGTAGCAGCCCCCTCAGAGGGTGTGATGGGGTGGGCTCACCAACAAAGGGAAGATGGAAACATCTTCTACTACTGCAGAAAAACAGGAGGGAGGAAGGCGAAAAGAACACAGGTTGCACTTAAGAAACAAGACTGTCATTAAACAGTAACACATTGAAGGCACCACCCACGCTTATGACATTTTCAGTCCAAAGCAGTTGAAATTTGGCAGCGGCGGCGGCAGCGGGCTGAAGTGGGAGTCGGGAATAGACAGTTAATAGAGGACTGGTGTCTGTGTCTATGTCTTGTCTTGAAGGCAAGGGGAAAACACCAGAAATCAGAAGCTCTGGGTCTCCCTCTCACCTCTTGTCGACTTTTCAACTGTGATTTTTTTTTTTAATGTTCTTGACATCATCGTTGATTTCCTAAGTCTTGAAGATTTTGGACAAAAATTAATTTGCTGTTCTTGTCTGTTTTGTAGTGGGCTTATATTTTACTTTTGTTTTTTAAAAAAAGTTATTTAAGACTCTCTGGACCCTCTCCCTGCCATAAAAGCTCATTCCTCCCGTTTCCACGGTCATGCTCTTTATGGGAGTTCTGGAAAATGTCCTTTCTTTCCCATCAGTGTCGGTGGGTTCAGGGTCTATTTATTTTTTGTGAGTTTGAGTGCATGTTGTTTTTTGCTTCCAACATTGATGATATGAAAAAGTTCTATAAATAGAATGGTTGGGTCCAGTTACTGCTCATGCTCATCAAAATTTGTGTCCACGTTACCTTCACCACTTCTTGGGATTAGAAAATGCCTATAATGTGTACAGATTCCTCCCCAAATGACTCCTCTTCTCAAGGACACTTTTCTCTTGTGTCCGCTCTCATTCTCTACCCCCACTTCCGCCCCAGCTTTTTCACCCCGACACAGACAGCGCGTGGCCAATGGTGTATGTGCTCAAATGGGCAATTTCTCTAAATTGTGCTACTTTTGTTTTTTCATCATGGATTTCAGTTTCAAGTTAGGAGGAAAAGGAAAATTAGTCCCACGGTTTGGGCATGTGAGTCGACCACCTTGGACCTGAAGTCAAAAGAGTGTGCCTCAGTTTCCCCTTTGTCGTATTGCTGAACGTCCATGCTTCAGTCTTGCTCAGCTGCCCGCCGACACGTGTTAGGCATGACCCAGGACAAGCGTGATTCTGTGTCACCGGTAGGTTGGTGTGGGGAGTGAGTGTGTGGGTAGGTGTATGGGGGGAGGACAGGGAGGGTGTGGGCCGGGATATTTTTTGCCTCTCTCAGTTGAGTGTGGTCTCCAGGATGCTCCCTGTAGTGAAAGCTCAGACAGTCACTTCTGTTTTGCTGTTGGTGATGAAGTATGGCTGTGGGGGCGGGTAGTGCTGGGTGCGAGTTCCCAAGGGGTCGCTGGAGCCCGACTCGGCCGTGCCAAGCTTGCCCTTGTTGCCATAAGCCTGCCGCCGGAGGGACTGCTCGTTGGGGTCCCAGCTCTTGAAGTTGGTGGTGGAGTTGTAGGCCAGGGGATGTGGGGGCATCTTGTTGGTGCGAGACTTCTGTCCATTCTGCTTGGCAGGGCCATGCTCAGGACTGAAGGCCCGTGGCTCGTCCTCCACCCTCACAGGGTGCAGAGGTAGGTTCCCCTTGGCGGCCAGCTCGGCCAGGTGCCTTCGCTTGGAGTAGAAGTCGTCATTGACCTTGTCAGCTGTACGGTGGGACAGGTGGACGGAGAAGGAGAGGAGAGAGCAGAGAGAGGGAGAGAGAGGAGAGAGAGACAGTTAGGGATTGGCAAGTCAACCCAAGAACAGCATCAAAGTGGGCCAACAGTCCAAACGAGACACACACTAGAAACTCCACCTGGAACAGACAGAAGGAAGGACAGGGTGGTGTTCTTTTCACAAACAAAAGCAGGACAGAGAGAGGGAGGGCATCCCCAACGGACTCTCTAGATTCTCTGAAATAAACACTTCTCCCCCTACAGTGACACCTAGTAATCTGCCATCCTTGGCTTTCTTATCAAATGCAAGTGTTGTTTCTTAGTTATTAAAATGATGCATTCTTGTTAGAGAAAATATTGAATATGTTGAGAAATATTCGTATCTATCACCTATCACTCAAGACAACTGATATCAACACTTGGGTATATTTTCTTCTGGTCTTTCCAATGAACAGAATTTAATTTTGACTTTTATTAGTGTGTTTGCTTGTTTTTAGCAGTTAAGCAAATCTGTGTTCAAATCCCAACTCTGCCACCTACTTGTGGTGTAATTTTGGCTACTTAATAAAAGTTAAGTAACTTCTTAACTTCTATTACCATCAGCTTCTGCATAAGGAAAGTAGTTACAATAAAAAATATATTTCATAGGGCTGTTTGGAGGGTTAAATGATACGATGGTGTAAAGTGCTTAGATATTAGCCATCACCATTATCGTAATTACCATTATAAATAACTTAAATTTCTTACATAACATACTGTCAAGCATTTCCCCACGTTGCTACAAATTATTAATAAACAGCATGTTAATGCCGTCATGTTTCATTGAGAGGAACTCTTAAAATTAATCAGTCCTCCTATTGATGGACATTCAAATTGTGCCAATATTTTGCTAATATAAATAAAGCTGAGAATCTTCTAGACTAAAGCTCTCGTTGTATTCAGAATTTTGAATTTAGAATAATTCTAAAAATATTTTCTCAGTCTACATCAGAGGACGGCAAACTGTAGCCCATGGACCAAATCTGGCTCCTGCCTGTTTTTGTAAATAAAGTTTTATTGGAACACAGCCATGCCAACTCATTTACCTATTGTCTGAGGCTGCTTTTGTTTTGCAATGGTAGATGTGAGTACACGCGACAGAGACTGCATGGCCCACAACGCATGAAATATTTGCCATCCAGCCGTGAAATGAATTACCTGAAGTAGAATTATTTGGCCAAAAGGTATAAACATTATTAAGGCCCTTGATACATATTGCCACCTACACTACAAAAGAGTAATACCAATTTCCACTCCATTTCACCATACTCTCTCCAGCACTGATTTCTTTTTCTTTTTTCTTTCTTTCTTTCCTTCCTTCCATCTTATATTCCTTCCTTCCTTCCTTCCACCTTTCTTCCTTCCTTTTTCTATCCCGATTTATTTATTTGATAATTTTACGAGATCTTCTTTTCTTTTCTCTTACAATTCCTTTATTATAAGATCTTCTACACTTTTTAAATTAATTTCTTAGCAACAAGCCTTTGAACTTACATCTCTCAGGAGACTGGAAATATTTACTGCTCTTTCACCCACACTTCTAACACCCCATACTGTTACAAGTGTGAATTTATGTAAATTCACGGAGACCAACACAGTTTCATGTTTCTCATTTTATCCTCTCAACAACCCTGACAGGTAGGAAAGATGGGGATTTTAACCCCTGCGTGGCAGATTAGGAAACTGTCAAGCTCAGACACACAAAATGATTTAACTAAAGTTACCCACAGCTAGTGGCTGAGCCAGGGTAGAACCAGAGTCCTATAGACAGTATTTGATGCTTTTGAAAAGCTATAGAGGGAAAGCTCTGGTTTCAGGATGGAGTCACCAAAAATATGCCCCACTTGCCCCCGCTGGGTCCGTCGCAGACGTCACTCATTGATCGCAGTGCTCTTTCCCGGGAAGTGTGGCCTCTGCCCAGACTCCTTCTCAATACAACACCTCGGGCAGCCACGTCTTAACTTTCCAGGCTTAATACGGTGTAACTTGGGTTTCTGTTCCTGTTCATGTAAATAGCCCTGACTGATGCAATCTTGGAAGAGAAAGTCCCATTTCCCTAAATTCCAGAGCTGGCTGAAGATACAGGATGTTAACGCCAAAAGGAACCTTGGAATCTGCTACTGAAGATGCAAAGAGCACACACTCCTGAAATACAGTGCATTGCTTAAGGTGGCATGAGTTAAATTCGAGTCAATATTAGAACCCCATCTTTCTTGCCTTCCAGAGGGAAGTTCTAGGTTTCCAAGGCCATGATGTTTCAACAGAAGGATGCTCCGATATTCGCCCTTGGACTTCAAAATTCATGTATCCGGTTACCCCCAGGACAGATTCACTGGCATCTCCCACTCAGGGTGGCCAAGCCTGAAGCCATCAACAATGCTCAGATCTGTTCTTCCTCGGGCTCTTCCTTATCTCTCGCATGGGAGCACCAACCATCGAGTCACGCAAGCCAGAAACATGGGGGCAGTGGTTGCCTTCCTCCTCCTCTCCTCCAGCACAACTGCTACCCCACCAGGTCCTTCCAGCTGTATCTAACAAACGCTTCTCTGACCTATTCCATTTCTCCTCCCGACTTTGATCATTGCTCCACTTCAGCCACCAACCTGGCCTCCCTGCCTTGAGTGTCAGCTCCTCTAGTACATTCTCTACATCGCAGGCAAAGGCATATTTCTAAAATGCAAAACTGACCATGTCACTTGTCTGCCCAAAACCCCTTCGAACAATTTGTTCAGTCATTTAGTCCTGCATCAAATAGGATGGGCCATGTGCTAGACACTGGAGATAGAAAGAAGAATCAGAAGCAGACATGGTTCCTGACCTCATGGGGTGGACATCCTACTAGGGAGGGACAGACAGTGGCCAAATAATCCCACAAATCACATAAAAGTAGAAATATTCTAAGTGCTGTGAAGAGCTATCCAGTCTTATGAGTATTTATAATGAGGTCTCTGAGCTGGTCTGAGAACTGGATGTTGGAACCGAGGTGTCTCACATTGGACTCTGCTATTCATCTTTCAACACTCAGCTAAGGTGTTGCCTCCTGAGTCCCCCGGGCTCCCTCAGTCACCCCTGCTGTCTCTATCACTGCACTGGCCATGCTGTTTTATGATCTTCCATTTTCACATTCTGTTTCCTTCTACTAGACCATGAGTGTTTTGAGAGCAGCGATTGCATCTTTTTATCTGTGTGGCTCAGAGGTTCTCCGTCCTGGCAGTGCCTGGGGGAGCTTTTAAAGCATTCAGATTCCTGGATCCCTCCCCCCAAACAATTTCATCAGAATCTCTGAGGGTCTGGCCAAGACATAGGTTCTTTTAACCCCAGACCCCTACCCCAGGTGATTCTAATGTGCAACCAGAGAACCACACTTACAGCTCCGGCATCCAGCAGGGTGCTGGCACATAGTTTTTTGTAGAAAACTAAAGGGAAGTGACCTCCCACTCCATTCCTGTTATCTCCAGCTGCCTCCCACATCCTCAGGTACCCCTCCCTTCTAGGATGTCTGACAAGGTCAGATCCCACCATGACAGGCTCTTCTCCATGGCACAGATCATAGCTGCCTTTTTATACTTGTTCATGCAGTTCATTCATTCTTGTCTGTCTTTCCCACTAGAGTTCTAAGTAAGGACTGATTTTTGCCCACCATTGCATAAGCAATGTCCAGCCTAGTTCCTGGCACATATTAGGCACTCAATAAATATTCAGTGAATGAATGTATGAGCCAAATACTGTGAAAACATAGAGAATATTGGGGCAACAGTAGGAGTGGCAGCTCCCTTCTCCCTTTCCTCCCAGTAGTCTCTTACAGAAAGTCTCACTCACCCTCATCATGTCCCTGGTCATGATCCAGAATCACTCATTCCCACATTCCTCTTTCCAGACAATGGACTAGTTTAAGGTCTGCTCAGAGCAAGGGATGCATTTGAGGGTTCATGTTTCTGATAAACCAAGAAAACTGATTATGAAGTAGGTGTCCCAACAGCTGGGTTAGGTGATGTCTTCTCAAAAAGTTCTAAAGTAAAACAGACACATAGGCGTTCACCTCTTGCCATATCAGTGCAGGTATGGAGAGAAGCCCCATGAAGAGGAATCATGGAGTCCCACATGGAGAATCTACATTCTTCTCCACACCCAACCTTGAGTTGGTTTTTGATGCACCAGGCATTGGGTGCCTCCTGAGCATAAAACGGTTTGGTACTTGGGGCAAGAGTGGAGTGGACAGGAAAATCTGTGGGCTCTGGAATCAGACACACCCGAGCTTATGAGACCTCAGGAATGTCACTTAACCTCTTGTACCTCTATTTCCTTTGGTGTGAAGTGGGGATAATAGAATTACCCTTAGGTTTATGGTGAGGAGTAAATTATACGAGAGAGATAAGCTACACAGCACAATCCTGGAATATAGTAACTATTCAATACATATATTTTGTCTGTCTCCTGGCTTATGAAAGCAGCACTGGATTAAATCCAACAGACATTTATTGAGTACTCTGTGCCAGGCAACCTGCTAAGCACGAAGGAGGCATCCATCCAAACCAACCACCCTTCTTGCCTTTCCTCCTTCCCTCTTCGCTTCCCTCCACCTACCATGCATGTTGGGTGCCTAGTATGCCCCATGAAAGGGCATAACGTGGGCCTTGATCTGTTTGGAATGAGAGACTAGTTAGGGAAGGCATCCTTGAGGATGCTCTTTTAGTTGCAATCTGAAGGTGAAGAGTGATAAGCAGTGTTCCAGGTAAGGGAACATGTGATGTACTGCAAAAATGGCCAGAATACTTTGCAGTTCCTTCCACCAAGAGGTGGAGTCTATTTCCCCACCCTCTGAATCTGGCCTGACCTTGTGATCGGCTTTGACCAGTAGACTGTAGCAGAAGTGATGTCACACATATCCTGAGATTGGGCTTTTAGAAGTTTGACAGCTTCTGCTATCAGATTCTTGGAACTCTGCCTCTGTGTGAAGAAGGAAGTCCAGATTAGCCTCCTGAAGGATGAGAAGACTGTAGGCCAGTTGCCCACGTTTGACACAACCAACAGCCTGCTGACTGCCAGATACCAAGTGAGGCCATCCTAGACCGTACAGCCATTGGCTGACCTGCCAGCTGATCCCAGATACTAAGCCTGGCTAAGAACAGCCAATCCAGAGCAAACCAGAAGAACTTCCCAGCTGAAGCAGCATCACAGGCCCAATAAATGGTTGCTCTGCTAAGCCACTAAGCTTTGGGGTAGTTTGTCATGTAGCAGTAGATAACTGATACAGAACAGCATTTGCAAAAGCCCTGAGCTGGGAAGGAGTGTGGTAGTTTCAAAAAACTGAAAAGATATCTGTGTGGTAAAGTGAAGAAAGCCAGGGGTCACCAGATCATCTGATGTCCTCTAAGCAAGATGATGTCATTCACACCTATTTATTTGTCTGACCATCCTCCCTCCACGAGACTCAGAGGTGTTTTAGAGAAGTGCAGAGCAGACACAGATTTGTTGCCTGGGGCATGGAACTGTCTTTCAAAGGAGTTATTTACAAGATTACTTCAACAAGGATGTGCTTGGTGATTAGGTGGATGAACTGTTCCCATAACCAGAAGATGCAATTGTCATGAAACCCTCTTTCTGGTCCCCTCTGATCCAGACAAGGGGGAAGAAAATGCTTACCTGGCCACACTTGGCTTCATGCAGTGTGGTCCCTGTCTTAGTATATTAAGAAGCTCCTTGTGAAAGAAATAACAGATTCACTGAACAGCCTTGTAAGCCCCATTAATAAATGCATTAACCTAATCAGCCCCGCTACCTCGTGGGCTGATGGCTGACAAGCCGACCAGGAGACAGATGTGTGAGCCTTTCAACAACACCGGTCCTCTCTGGTTTGATTTTTCTTCATTTAAAAAGAGGAAGAAAGAATGAAAAAGGTGCTTTCCTTCCAATGAGCCTAATTGCCTTGAAGGAACCAAGGTTGTAAAATTAAACTGCACCTTCCTCCATCTGTCTCTGTCTTAATTAGCAGCAGACACTTGTACAGGTGCAGGTGGGATGGAGCCTTGCTTCTGTGGAAAGGGAGAGAGTCAAGGTAATAACCAGTTTTCAAAACAAGCTGCACATCTGAGGGTCTCGGCAGGTGGCCTCCCACCTACCTTCTTTCCTTGGGCCAAAGATATCTTAAGGAGGGGTTCCTACAGCTCATTCTCACTTGGCGATATTCTTGGATCTCAGGTGATGAATTTCACCTGGTAAGCAACGCCCCAACCTAAGCTTTCACCATTCCTCATTTGTCCCTGTCTTTGGTCCAAGAATATGTTGAAATGGAGTGATTAATCTTCCCATCACACTGAAGAATAAAATCCAAATTATTTGCAGCAGGCCTCGAGGTCTGCATGACTTGGCCTCTGGCTATCTGTCCACCCTCATCTCTTCCACACTTGTTATGAGCCCATCAGAGAGTGTATTCATTTCCTGGGGTGGCCATAACAAATGACCACAAACTGGGTGTCCTAAAACAACAGAAGTTTGTCCTCTCACAGTTCTGCAGGCCAGAAGTCTGAAATCAAAGTGTCAACAGGGCCATGCTCCCTCTGCAGGCACTAGTGGAGGATCCTTCCTTGCCTCCTCCACCTCCTGGTGATTGCAGCAATCCATGGCGTTCTGTGACTTGTAGCTGCATCACTCCAATCTCTGCCTCTGACTTCACATGGCCACCTTCTCTGTATGTGTTCATGTGTCCAAATTTCCTTCTTATTAGGACACTAGTCGTTGGATGAGGACCCATCTTGATCCAGTATGACTCCATTTTAACTTGATTACATCTGCAAAGACCCTATGTCCAAGTGTGGTCACATTCTGAGGTCCCGAGTGGACACAGATTTTGGGGGGACACTACTCAATTCACCCCAGTACACACAGGACTTCTTTCTGTTCCTGAACACACGAAGCTTTTCACCATCTCAGAGCCATTGGACCTTGTCCCTGCTGTTGTCTCTCTGCCAAAATGCTCTTCTTTGTGGTTGCATATCCGGATCCTTCTTGCCATTTGCTTCTCTGATCAAAGGTCACATCCTCAGAAAATCCCTCCTGATGACCCAATCAAAAGAGATTGCTGTCATCACCTCTCCCTATTCTAATATGTTCTTAGTCTGTATTATTATATGAAATTATCTTTCTGAGTTATTTGTGTACTGTCTGTCTCCCTTGACTGGAATATAAGCTCCAATTTGGGTAGAGATCCTATCTGCTCTGCCCACTACTGTATCCCCAACACCTAGCCCAGTGCTTGGCACATAGCAGGGCTACAATAATATGCATTTGATGAAGGAATGAAAGCACTGGAGATATTTCAACTCCAATGACATTCTGTAAAATATTAGAAATGGGAAGGATGTTTCATCTTCTCATCATCTAGTCTCCAATGGTTAATTTTATGTGTCGACTTGACTGGTCCACAGGGTGTCCAGGTGAGACGTTATTTCTGGTGGTGCCTGTGAAGGTATTTCTGGATGAAATCAGCAGTTGAACTGATGGACTCAGTAAAGTAGATTGCTCTCCCCAGTGTAGGTGAGCATCATCTAATTAGTTGAAGGACTGAATACAACAAAAAGCAGAGGAAGGGAGGAACCATGTCCTTCCCGCCTGCCTGCTTGAGCTGGGCCATCGGTCTTCTCCTGCCCTTGGACTGAGATTTACAACATTGGCTCCCCTGGTTCTCAGGCCTTGAGACTTGGACTGGAATTACACTACTGGCCTTCCTGGGTTTCTAGCTTGCAGACAATAGATCAAGGGATATATATATATATTATAAATATATATATGCATCCTGCCCAACTCCATATTCTTGGCTGAAAACTTGCAGCAGCATGAATATTCGTTACCAGTCCCAGCTCAGGAGAGGTAGAATGAAGCCGGGGGGAGGAGGCAGAGATTGGTTAAAGAGACTGCTTGGATATAGCAGAAGGCTAAGTATTGACATGGTCTCCCTCCCAGCTCCCCATGTGGCAAACTGAGAAAAGCTCACCTTTACTAGGACATGCTCTCTTCTAGATACTCAGCTAGGGAATTTACATTTGTTACCCCCTTTAATACTCTCAATATCCCAATGAGGTAGGTGCTATTATTGGTCTCATTTTGTAAATGGAGAAACTGAGGCTAGAGAGCTCTGGCAACTTGTCCAAGTGATGGAGCTGGAATTTGAATGCAGGAGACCTGGCTGAATTCCAGGTATCCCAGAATTTATGGATTTGTGGCTAAAATACTCACCATTTATTTAACCACTTGCCCGCCATAGAGAAGATAGTCTTGTCTCCTTAACAAGGTTCTATCTACACTTTTCTTGATTCCTCCTCTCAAAACATCGGGGTTTGGGGTACACATGTAAATATCAGTTCTCAAGAGGAAACATCGAAATGTCACAATCGGAAGCATAACGAAGCCCTAAACTTCCCCCTGAAGCAAAACACCTTTATCTTTTTCTTCCTTAAGGTGGGACAGGAGAAAGGAGCTGGGTGATGTGAGACTCTCCCTGCCAGGTTCTGATTCTTCTGGCATTCAGGTTGGCTACTGCATTACAAGAGGGATGGTTCTCACATGCTCTGAGGGACACTGGCATTGGCTGGAGTGCTGGCCAGTCACCAACCAAAAGATGGCCTCCAATCACAGAGCTGGGTTGGATAGAGAAGCATGGTTGCATGCTTCTCATAGAACTGAGAGGAGACTGAGGTTTCTTCATCATCGCTCCAGATGCTTTACACACATTATTTCATTTAGTTGTCCCCCCATCCCACTCCGAGCCAACAAGGTAAACGTGGTTGCCTGGGCTCTTCATGCTACAACACACTGATTCCTTCCATGACGATGTAGTGGGTCATATTCTGAGATATTAACTGATATTTTTTTCCCTTGTGCTTCCACTATCCCCTCCCCACCACTCAGAGAGTAGCAATCACTTTCGATGATGACAAAGAGCCAAAGTGTTGGTTTTGAATCCTATAATGGGCTCCTGAGTCTTGAAAGGCAAGACTTAAGCAGTAAGATTTTGGGATGTTGAGAGAGAAAGAAGGATTAAAAAGGTTGAGCGCTAACTGCATCGAAAAGAATAAAATACCTGGGAGTAAATTTAACCAAGGAGGTGAAAGAACTATACTCTGAAAACTATAACATATTGATGAAAGAAATTGAAGATGACACAAACAAGTGGAAAGAAATACCAGGCTAATGAACTAGAAGAATTAATGTTGTTAAAATGTCCATATTACCCAATGTAATCTACAGATTCAATGCAATCTCTGTCAAAATACCAATTGCATTTTACACAGAACTAGAACAAATAATCCTGAAATTTGCATGGAAGCACGAAAGACTCTGAATAGCCAAAGCAACCTTGAGAAAGAAGAACAAAGAGGTATCACGCTCCCTGACTTCAAACTATACTACATAGCAATCAAAAGTCTCTGGTACTGGCACAGAAAAGGACACATAGATCAATGGAACGGAATAGAGAGCCTAGAAATAAACCCACACTTAATTATTAATTAATTAATCTATGACAAAGAAGGCAAGAATATAAAATGAGAAAGACAGTTTCTTCGATAAGTGGTGCTGGGAAAACTGGACAGCTACACGCAAAAGAATGAAACTAGACCACTTTCTTACACCATGTGCAAAAATAAACTTAAAATGGATTAAAGATTTAAATGTAAGTCTGAAAACTTGAGACCACAAGACTCCCAGAAAACTCCTAGAAGAAAACATAGGCAGTCAGCTCTTCAACATTGGTCCTAGCAATATTTTTATGGATCTGTCTCCCTAGGCAAAAGCAAAAATAAACAAATTGGATTACCTCAAGCTAAAAAGCTTTTGCACAGTGAAGGAAACCATCAACAAAACTTAAAGGCAACCTACTGAATGGGAGAAGATATTTGCAAATGATATATCTGACAAGGAGTTAATATCCAAAATATATAAAGAACTCATACAATTCAAAATGAAAAAAAAACAAACAGTCCGATTAAAAAATGAGCAGAGGGGGCCGCCCGGTGGCGCAGCGGTTTGGTCCGCGCTTGGCAGCCCGGGGTTCGCGAGTTCGGATCCCGGGTGCCCGCCGACGCACTGCCTGCCAGCCATGCCGTGGCGGCGTCCCATGTAAAGTGGAGGAAGATGGGCACGATGTTGGCCCAGGGCCAGTCTTCCTCAGCAAAAAGGGGAGGATTGGCGACGGATGTTGGCTCAGGGCTGGTCTTCCCCACACAAAAAAAAAAAAAAAAAATGAGCAGAGGACTTGAATAGACACTTTCCCAAAGAAGACATACAGATGGCCAATGGACATATGAAAAGATGCTCAACATCACTAATCATCAGGGAAATGCAAATCAAAACCACAATGAGATGTCACCTCACACCTGTCAGAATGACTATTATCAAAAAAACAACAAATAACAAGTGTTGGCTAGGATGTGGAGAAAAGGGATCTTTGTACACTGTTGGTGGGAATGTAAACTGGTGCAGCCACCATGGAAAACAGTATGGAGGTTCCTCAAAAAATTAAAAATAGAACTACCACATGATCCAGCAATTCCACTTCTGGGTATTTATCTGAAAAAACAAAAACTCTAATTTGAAAAGATATACATACCTCCCTGTTCACTGCAGCATTATTTACAATAGCCAAGATATGGAAGCAACCTAAGTGTCCATTGATAGATGAATGGATAAAGAAGATGTGGTATATACATACAATGGAATATTACTCAGCCATAAAAAAGAATGAAATCTTGCCATTTGTGGCAACATGGATGGACCTAGAGGGCATTATGCTAAGTGAAATAAGTCAGACAAAAAAAAGACAAATTCCATATGATTTCACTTATATGTGGAATCTAAAAAAGAAAACAAACAAAACAAAATAGAAACAAATTTATAGATACAAAGAACAAACTGATAGTTGCCAGAGGGGAGAACAGTGAGGGGACAGGCAAAGGTAGGTGAAGGAGATTAAGACATATAAACTTCCAGTTATAAGTCCTGGGGATATAATGCACAGCATAGGGAATATAGTCACTAATATTGTAATAACTTTGTATGGTGACAGATGGTTACCAGACTTCCATGGTGAAAATTCTGTAATGTATACAAATGTCAAATCACTATGTTGTATACCTGAAACTAATATAATATTGCACATCAACTATATTTCAGTAAAAAAAAATGCAGTTGAGAGCTTGAAGGATTTAGTGCGCCAAGTTTATACAGTATATAACAATGTTTGGAAGAATGAACACCTGATTTTTGTGGCTATAAATTCTTCTTTACAATATGGTAGAAAGAGCATGAACTTTGAGAGCAGATGGGTCTGAATTCAAATCCCACCTCTCCCACTTTTAAGCTGAGACCTTGAGCAAGTTACCTATGCTTTCTAAGCTTTACCATAAAGTTGAAAATAAAATAACAATGCCTACGTGGCAGGAGTTAAGGGTATTGAAGAGAAGCATGTAAAGTACCTCGTATAATATAGAGTACCAATGTCTTCGTCTCATAGTAAGTCTTCAATAGATGGTAGCTGCTATTGCTGTCATTGTTAATAAATAAAAAGAATATAAAATGAGGACGACAAGATCTACTTTGCAGAGTACGTCAGAGGAGTAAATGAGAGAAGGTACGCGAAAGTACAAACCATCATGCAGGGCGCATAGTAGGACTCCTTAAAGTACACCCCATCTGAGAAGATGTTGTAGCAGACTGCTACTTGTCTCCCAGATCTCGTCTACCTTTTTTGCTGGGGCACATAGCCACCCAGCCCTGAATTAGATTTCCCCAGCCTTCTTGGGAGCTAAATTTGGCCATGTGGCTGATCTCTCACCAATAGAATGTTAGCAAAGGTGATACATCCAATTTCCACTTCACCTTACTTGCTTAAAAGAAAATTGCTTGCCCTGGCTGTCCTCTCTTTCTCCTGCCCATAGGCTAAGACAGGAACCAACTATAATAACGCAGATGAGGACAATATGATAGGGGGTGGTAGAGCAACAATGTTGGAGGAACCTGGGTCCCTGAGTGACAGCTTGGAGCAGAGTTGCCCCACCAACCTGGACCACTCCCCTTAGGACTATTACATGAGAGAGAAATATACATCTTTCTCGTAAGCCACTGTATTTGTGGGGCCTTTTGGTTCAGTAGGACAATATTTACTTTTTACTCACATAGGAATATTTTCTGGGTTTCTGCTTTTTTTCTCCTTCACAAGCTGAACTAAAAAGTAAAAAGGGGGACAGTTCATGTTGCTAAAAAATACCCAGATATTTCTATCTTCTTTTGAAAAACATGCTATAAAGCTGCACAGGTTCCTGAGGCTGTCTCAGCAGGCAGAAATAAGAAAAGCAGGAAAAAAGCCTGGCTTGTCAGGCAGGAGAGGGCTGGGGAGGAGATGGGAAGATCTGTCTTTATGGCGAATTAGCCCCATTTCACCTGGTTCTGGGCCTTCCTGCAGAGACACAAGTTTGGAAAATCAGGTTTGAACCAGGTCCTAATGAAGCTCAGGGTTCCTGGCTCTTCCTGCAGGGTTCCACATCTTTCCTGAAGTCGTATCTCTCTAAAAGAGAAAATTGGAAAGGGGAATCCAGGAGCCTGGTCTTTTTTTCCTTAACCCTGAGGGCTCCCAACAGGATGTACCTCTGCCTTTGCTGAAGAGGATTCTGAAACAGTGCCTGGCTGGGCTTTGCACCAAAGCTGTCCAGGCTGCCTCTGAACCCCTTTGTTGTGGCTGCAGGGAGCCCTCTGTGAGTGTCTTGCTGGCGACAGACCTCTGAAACCTTGGGCCCTTTGTCTCTTGCCTTAGGCAATCCTGCTGTGCAGTCACCACTTTCTGAAAGGCTGTTGGACAAAGGTGGACGGACTCAAACTTCAGCCATGGCTGACCACACACAGAAGTGTCCCAGATGGAAATTGTGTATTCATTCACTGCCCTTCCATGGATCCTGCATTGCTGCTCCATAAATGAAGATATTTCTTTCCAGAAATTCATTGTATGTTTTGTCTTCTGATTAACCTCCCAGCTGGTGAAATTTTATACAACTGGTGGTTTTTTAAATGAAGTAGATAAAGGTTAACTGTCCTTAATCCTATGTACTGCCTTCCAATTTGCTGGAGCAAAGGACCATCTCAAAGCAGATAATGTAAGATTTGGGACCCTATGTTAGATTAATGCATGAATGACCTTGATTCTTCACCCTTCTCTGTGTCCACATTCTTTTTAAGTGACTTTGAAACTCACCCCCAAAAAGTAGAATCTTATTTCCCCACCACTGGATTCTGAGTTCATCCATGTGACTAATGAATATTAGCAGACATGACACAAACAGAAGTTTGAAAAAGGGCTTGCTGGTCTTGGGTTGCTCTCCTGCACCTCTGCCATCATCACAAGAACATGTCTGGGCTACCCTTTCTGAGGATGAAAGACACCTGGAGCAGAGCCAAGTCACCTCAGTCATTCCAGCTAAAACCAGCCTAGATCAGCCAACATCTAGCCAACTCCCAGATATATGGCGGAACTCAGCTGAGACTAGAGGAGCCTCCCACGTCAGCACAAATCAGTGGCACATAGACTCCTGATCTAGATCAACACTGAGCTAAATAAACTGTAAGCCAAGACTTTAGGTCACTTGTTATACAGCATTATTGTGGCAATAGGTAACTGACACAAATACCAATCATTCACTCACCCTACTTCAAGAAAGAGCCTCAAATTTTCAGGTGGGGATCTCCCTCTCCCCTATTCTTAATCCATGTGGTTTGGATGACATACCTCTCCACTCCCCCACCTCCCAGCCATTCCCCAGGCTACAAACAACCCATTTCATTGCCCTTACCATGACAATTTGTTCAGAGGTGGGCATACGTCAAGGGAAGCCAATCAGAGCAAAGCCTGGGATCTTTACTTATAGAGCTAGAGGGGGCTAAAGAGATCAATTAGCCAAATCTTCCATTTCAAAGGAGAGGCAACTGAGGCTGGGGGCTCAGGGACCCCCAACTGAGGAGAAGCAGCATTAGATCTAGAAAACAAGTCTCCTGACTCCCATTTGGTTGATTTTTCTACTATTTCCAAGTGCCTCTTCAGAAAAGACAACAGGATGCTCAGTTTCATGTAATAATTTATTAATAAAGTGTATGTCAAGTGTCTACTATGTGCTGTGGGCACTGTGCAAGGTGCTGGGGAAGTTTGAAATGAACGGGATCTAGCTGGCTTAGCCTCAGAGGGCCATACTTTCAAACTCATAAAATGTTTATTGCAATATTGCTGCAATGGCATTTTCTGTAAAGCAGAGAGCCCCTCTACTGGCTCACTTCATGCCCTATGGGTTCCCAAGGAAGCTCATCAAACTCCAGTGCACGCTGTGTGCCCTTCAAAAGAGGCCAAACTCAGGATAGCTGGTGGGATTTGATTTTCATAAAAAAAAAAAAAAATCACCTCCCTATCCTTCACCTGCTCTGTACCCTACTGCTCACCAGCAAGCCAATAACTCAAATCAGAAAACTGCAAAAGCCTGAACTTCATGAAGTAATGTTTTAAGGTTGCTTTTAGGAGGGTATTTCCACAGGGTGTGTGAACTCCAACAGAACTGTAACTCCAGTTACACATTTTTTATTGCCTTGTGCCTTCTGTAGCATCTCTTGGATGAACATTTATCACTGAGCAACATCAATTTTCTTAGAAAAAAAGAAGGAACTAGAGTGTATCGAGTACCTACTATGTATCAGACATTGTTTTAGCCATTTCCACTACATTATCTCATTTAAACTCTCTTAAAGATAGGTGACAAAGCAATATTATTTTTTCCATGTGATGGATGAGAACTCAGACCCAAAGATATTGAGTAATTTGCCTGTCAGATTACTCTGCCACCGCTGATAAGTGGCAGAAAAGGAAACCCAATCCAATACTGACCTCCTCCAACCCTCCCGCTGCAGCCCCAGCTCAAACCCCAATTAAGAAAACAGTTTTATTTCAGCAAACAGCAAAAATACTCATGTTTGCAGGATGCTGGCATGTAAAAATTGGTTTTCTAGGGCAAACTGTGTTTGCATCTAGGATTGGATCTTAGAAAAAGGTAGGTCCAAACTTTAGCATACATAGAATTACCCAGAAGGTGCATTTAAAACATGAATGCAAAACGAAAAAATATTGAGGCCCCACATCCAGTGGTTCCAGTTCCTTGGGAGTGGGTGCGCCCGGGATTTACATTTCTTAACAAGTATCTCCAGTAATTCTGGGTCAAGTCTTGAAGCCACTCTTTGAAGCCTGGATCCTGGTCCTGGGTGTGAGGTACTTTTCCTGTGTGACTTTGGGCAACCTCACTTATCTCAAGGGGACTCAGTTCCCTCACCTGTAAAAGCAGAAAGGCTGAACACGTGTACTTACTTCATTGTCTTCTTTGACGTGTATTACTTGCATGGTCTCACAAAATTACTCCCCCAAACCTGATGGAGTGTGGATACCGTCATTGCCTCTATTTTGGCAATGGTGGAAATGGACGTTTGGAGCACGTGAGTGGCTTGTGCAAGAGCACACAGCCAGATTCAAATCACAGTACTATGCTGGCGGTTTCCCCCAAGTTTAGTGTTCCAGTGTAGCACTGGGCTAAGGGGCAGGTCAGGTTCAGCGATTCGTTTTGCAAAATAAACAGATTTTGAAAGACCTGGCTTCATATTGATTAGGAGAGTCTACTGGGCTTGGGCTTGAGGTGGTGTTGTCTTCCACGTCAGGGTTCCACACGAAAACTCCAAGAGTGAAAAAACAAACAGTGCCAACCGGTATGACCTCTTTGCCATTTCCTGTCCTGGCAGATATGGTTCCCCTGCAGAGTGAGTAACAGTCAATGCTGTGGAAGCAGGAAATGTGTATCTTCAGTGAGCTTGTCCTTTCTCCTTCACAGCTACCAACCTCCTCAGGTGACACCCACCCCCGTGCCTACTTCTCTGCTCATCCCCTCTGTTCCCAAAGTGGGTTCTGCACAAAATTCGTGCCACTGGATGTTAAGATAACTGGTTTTCTTGAAGAGAAAAGAACTCAGATGTCAAAAGTGTTTGGGAAATGATGGGTCATACAGAGTTGGACAGTTTTTGTAACCATGAGATTTTTTCAGAGCCTTTCATTTGCTCACCTGGTAATAATAGTAATAATAATACCAGGGATCGCCTTCATGTATTATCACTTTCCATATGCTAGGCACTGTGACATGTGCTAATTATGTGACATGTGACACATTATCCCATCTTATCCTCACAACAACCTTGGAGGGAGATGACAGCAACTTCTCCATTTTGCAGATGAGAAAACAGGGGTTCAGAGAAGTTGAATGACTTGCTGAAGGAACAAGAACACAAAATGATGGGGCCACAATTGGAACCCAGGCATGTCTGAGCCCCGTCACACCTTGCTCGTGTCTCCCTTTCAAGAAGGTGGCAGGGTGTGGGAGGCGGGGGCCGTACAAACCCCCCAATTTATCATGCATCCTGTAGACTCAGGCCTGGAGGTTGAGTACAGAACACTAGAGGAAGGTCAGTGACCCTAGAAGAACTTAGGCCTGGCCCTCTCTGGGACCCCTTTTCTCCCCCCCCCCAGACAAGGCCAGATTCACCAAGCTGCATTTAGTAGGCCAGGTGAAATTAGCCTGGGTTGGGCAGAAAAACAGCTTCCACGCCCTTGCTTTGGACCCGTCCTGAAATATTTTCTAAATGCATCAGACAACAACAGGCTGATACAAGGCCAGGGATGCTGACTTGCCTCCAAGTGTTGTCATGGGAATCATAATGGCTTTGTTTTTCACAGGGGAGGGAAAAAAAAAGTTTATGCCTCAAATTAGTAGGTCTGTCATGTTTCAAATTGTTTGCATTTCTAAAAATGGACATTGACATGTGAACAGTTATTATCTAATGCAAGACCCAAAAATCTGCTTCTCTCAAGGCAACAACTGGGTAGTCAAGGGACACATGGGTCTCAAGTGCTCTCTCCCAATACTGGAATACAGTGCAGCCCCCTTCCCTCCCTCCTGCCCCTCGAGCGCTCAGGCTGTTTCTGAGCCTCTGGGACATTGGTCAAACTCCCCACTGCAGACCCCTCAGCTCACAGAGAGACTCCTGGAGACCCAAGCAAAGGGTCTGAGTTTCCCAGAAAGATTTCCCCATTGCAGTGGTTTTCAAAGTATGGTCCCCAGACCAGCAGTATCAGCATCAGCATCAGCATCACCTTGGAACCTGTTAGCAATTCAACCCCTCGGGCCCCACCCAAGGCCTAGTGAGTCAGAAGCTCTGGGGTGGGGCCCAGGAATCTGGGTTTTAACAACCCTCCAGGGGATGCTGATGCATGCTCAAGTGGCTCCAATGTGAGAACCATTGGTCAGCCCACTGCCCCCTCCTCCCCACTCACACACACTCATTCACTACATTCTGCGGTCTCTTAAGTATTCCTCCAGTCCGTTTTCTTCTCTCCATCCTCTACCCACCCCAGTCCAGGTCACAGCCCACCTGGATGATTGCCTCCCAGTGGGTGTCCCCAACTCCAGTCTACTTCCCCTAATCCAGTCTCCACTTGGAAACCAGAACTATACTTTGAGAACTGTGGTGCCAGTATCCTGCCTAGAGCCCTGCAATGTCTTCTCATTTCCCCCAGTTCAAGGTCACCAGAGAGTTCTACCTTCACCTCCTTAGGCCAGTTATATTCTCTCCACCACCAAACCCAACAAAGCATAAGGCATGCAGAAATAAGAGAACCAAGTTTCTGATCTCTTCGCTGCTCTCATCGCACCCCAGTGGGAAATAGTTTAAGCATTGGAGTCAGACAGACAAGAGTTCAAATTGCAGCTCCACCACTTAACAGCTATATGACTTTAGACAAGCAAGACATCCTCATTCAGACACCCATGTTCTCGTCTCTAAATGGGCATAACGATGCTTTCACAGCTGGGTCACTGGAGAATTAAATGTGAACATGATGTAAAGGGCCCAGGACTCTGCCTGACACATAGTAGGGAATTAATAAATCGTAGCTCCCTCCTGGTCCAATTACCCAGCTAGTTAACCCACAGACTTTGGCTGACCAACTCCTTCACTTTGATGCTCACCATGCTACCTCAGGAAAGTTGAAAATAGCATTCTATTCCCTAAAAGGCTAACCATTCTCCAGAGTCTAGGCCAATAATCTAACTCTGTTGATCTCCCTCAGAAGTTGTGTTTTTCCCCCTGCATTAATTTACCTTGTGTTTTGCCATTTGCCTGTGCAGCTTTCTGAGAAAAACCAACATTTCCTGGATGTCTTACCTGGGACGGTTTCTGACAGCGACATTTTCCTTCAGGCAATGAATACTGTGAAGAAGCAGCAATTCTTCAACAACAGCCCCAAGCATAGACCCACCACACCAGGCCCACATGTACACACACACACAACACTTACACGCTGGAACTTAGATGGACTTGCAGGTCCACCCAACGCGGACACACACGTGCACTGGGTCACACACAGACACCAGGACTCTCTGTGCCTTCACTGACTAATGTCAAATCCAACAACACCTGGACAAAAGAGCTAGAAAAAGCCATACGGTACCTTTTGGTGACTTAAGTGTCGCCACTGCCCAGTCACCATCAGAACTTCCTAAAAAAATAACAATCGAGAGATGCTGATCTGTTTGCTGGCTTCCCGTGTTTGCTGTGCCCTCACACCCAGATGCTGCTGCTATTGCTGGCGGCCCCAGCTGCAGCCTCCAAGGGGGCAGGCCTCCAGGGACCCCAGGAAGAGGGCGAGGGACCACATGTGCAAGTGCAATTATGTGCACACCTCTTTTTGCGAGGTCTTGAAGCAATATTAAGATAACAGCCAACAGAGGATCAAAAGAAGTCTCCTGGAAAACGCCTAGATGTGTTATGTAAAGGAGAGACAGAATTCTTGGGTGGTGAATCTGGCTTTAAATTTCAACCCTCTAAGAAAGAAAGGGAAATTTGAGTTACATGAGGTCTCTTTGGCTAACAACAACACTCTGTTGACTAGAGATAAATTTTGGTCCTATTTTACTGCAATCCCCCTCTTGAAAAGGGGGGGTGCATTATTAGCTTCAATTCAAGGTTGGGCCAGGCTCTGCAGACTGCAATTTTAAATGTTCAGTGGCAGGCCCTGGTGGGGTAGGGACTGCCCCAGCACACAGTCTGTGTTTGAAAATTATTGTTGAATGAATGAATGCATTTAAGATTCTCCACGGAGTCACTTTTCCTAAGGTATGGAAATTCCCCTAAATGCTAAAGGGATCAAGCTTGTTATTTGAAAATCCCATAATGCCTATAATTTTGGTTATAAATCAGTTTCTCCAAATTGAATTTCATTTCAGATGTACTGAATGAGCCCTGGGGGCATCTCACAGTATTAGCAGAACCTATGGTGACCCCTTTCATAAGTAAAGGATGGTGAGAATGACCTTGGCTACATCCTACACCCGTGTCCTTGATAGGGGTTCTCTGGAAGACTGGGTTTTACTCGAAGCGGGGCAAACCTACCCACGCGTCTGTGCAGCAGCCTCTGCCCATTGGCTAGATGCCTGACCAATCAGCATGCGCTACTAGCTCCCCTTTCCTTTCTTAGGAATCTACCTGGAAAGACTAAGTCCTCAACATTTCTGCACAGTTTCCAAAGATATGTCAGGCTGCCAGCTGGGAGGAGATGCAGGGAACAGTCTGTGATCGGAATGATTACAGAGCACAGAACGGCCCCGTTTAAACATTTCCGGTTGGCCTCCCAGGCGTGCCAAAGGACGCTCAAATTGCCACATTCCCCCTGCGGATGCGAACCCTACACCCTCATCACTCACAACAGAGAGGAAATTGGAGTGACAGGGGAAGAGTGACGAAGTTAAAACTCAGTGCCACCCGCCCGGGATGACGATGTTTCTTCTCCCCCTGAGCCGGGGTGATTGACATCTGGAAAGAGTGATGTGGCCCCAGATCTTCCTGTGTGGGTGGACACTAGCCCGACCCAGTCACTGAGTCATGGACTCCAAGGAAGCCTGCTTACCTTCAATCAAATCAATCACTGTTTGCCTTGACAGCAGGATCCATGCCGGGGTCACCTCTGTCCCCACTACCTAAGACAGGGCTTAGCTCTGGCAAGGCAGTAACAAGTTTTGTTTCATAAATCCATTGCTAATAAGGGCACTTGATCAGATGCACATAGACTACCAAGTATAGAGTTAAGGTCTTACTATGTGCTTGGTGGCACTGGTGGACGTTAGATAAATATTTGTTGGGTGAAAAATTAAATGCTTATTAAAAAGAGATGGGGTGGAATCTAAGAAAAACCAAAAAACTGAACTCATAAATATGGAGAACAGAACAGATTGTGCTGGTGACTGGGGACACATGGGGTGGGAGGGGTGAAATGGGTGAAGATGGCCAAAAGGTACAAACTTGCAGTTATAAAACAAGTAAGTCATGGGGATGTAATGGTGATGATAGTTAATAATACTGTATTGCATATTTGAAAGTTGCTAAGACAGTAGGTCTTTAAAGTTCTCATCACAAGAAAAAAAATGCCTATGTGTGGTGATGGATGTTAACTAGGCTTACTGTGGTGATCATTTTGCAATATATACATATATCGAGTCATTACGTTGTACACCTGAAACTGATATATCAATTATATCTCAATTAAAAAAAATTTTTAAGGGGGATGGGCCTAACATATTGAGAGGATGGGGATGTGAGGGAACTTTCCGGGTGATGAAAATATTTCTTATCCTTACTGGGATGTTGGTTTCCAGAGTATATATATATATATTTCAACAATCACACTATTATAAAATTATGATCTGTGTATTTCACTATATGTAAGTTACACCTCAACTATAGTATACCTTAAATATGTTATACCTCAATTATGCTCAGCATCATGGGAAAACTTTTACCTTCAAACAAAGAAAAACAATTACTATTTTAGCACCCCTTCATAAAAGGAGGGAAATGGGTCTCTCCAACCTTTTTTTAGCCTGGTTATATCCTTCTGATGCCAGAAATTGCTCTGTGGAAGACAGAATTGTTTTGTGGAAAGAACATAGATTCCGAATCAGGCAATCCTGAATAGGACTCCTGGCTCTGCCGTTTACTAAAAGTGTGACTTTGGTGAAAATTACTTAACTATACTGGGCCTACGTTTCTCTATCTGCAAAACGCTGAGACTAATACCTCCCTCAGAGGTGTAGTGTTTGGGAGTTCAATGAGATTAGCTCCTTTTCTGCCATAACTTAAAAAAAATTAAACTAGTGGAAGTCAACCCATGGCTGAGCCTCTGGCATCACTTAGGGTTTTCACGCATGATTCCCAGAGCAAGAGTAAAGAGGGAATTCCTGCCACGTTGAAGTGTATTGTTGCTGTGGTTTTACAAAGTGCTATTGGAAAATGTAACACGATTCTAGCAAAATAGTCTACTGGCTGTCAAAGAGCAACAGAGAAAATATTTTCTTATTAAAATTTTGAATTGAAAACAAAGGCACCACAGCATTTTATCAATAATGCTGGTACCTCCTATCTCTTTCTCTCACTGAGTAGCTGAGGTTGCACTGAAGCATCTCAAGGGCACATGGTCAGCAACCTTCGGCAGCTGAGGAGTTCAACTCTTAGACACCTAGAGGAAAAGCCAGACATGGGGCCAATAGGAGATAAATGCCAACGCGTGGGCAATTTTCTGTTTGCAAAGCCCATCAGGAATCACATAAAAGTGTGGTCTTTTTCCAACACTGGAGGCAGGAGTCACCCCTCTCTGAAACATCAGGTGACCCTGAGGGATATTTTCACAAACACCTCTGCCTAATAAACATTGACCTACGAGGAACCACACAGTAAGTTCTCAGACTGTAACCACCCATCACATGGGTGCCTCAGGCCAGAGAACTTGCATGTGTAACTGAATTTTCAGGTTACATTTTGGCTCAGCCTATCCCAAGACACACTTCTCCACTTCAGTCTTGGTGGAAAATATTTCTAGAACGTCTAAACCCACAATTCTGACGTAGTAAGGAGAGAGGCAATTGAGTGGAATGGAACCTTTCTTTGATGGATTATAGTAGCCATATAGCTGGGCACAGGTGTTCACTGTCTGGCTATCAGCGGGGAGAATGAAGAGGTCTGGGCTGGCCCTGCTGGCTCTCAGCACAGCTCAGGAAAGCCATTTGCCATTTGCTTGCTTGTTTATATTAACAGATTCCCAAAGAGAGTTAGCTTTCATGTATGTCTTTCCCATAAACCAGAGTGAAGAATATGGCTCGAACTCTCTACTTCCTTCAAAATGAAATCTGGGCGATTGCGTGTTAATTGAGGTACCAGCATATCTTGGAGAATCAAGGAAAAATCACACCAGCAAACGACTCTACTCTGGAGATTTTAATATGCTGCAGTATTTACTGAGGGCTGACTATGTGCAGGCTAAGCACTTTCTGTGCACTATATCATTGAATCCTCCCAACCAACCATTAGCTGTGTATTATTATTATCTCCATTGTACAGATGGGCAAACTGAGACGTGAGAAGGTTACATCATTTCTGCAATTACTTGATAAATGTCTGACCTAGGTCTTGAACTCAGTCCTGACCAATTGCAGAGGCCATGCTACATTCTGCCATCTTGCTGATCATCTCATGCTCCTGACTAGATGTGGTGCCTATCACCTGGTATATTCACTGGGTTTACAAATATGTATTGGGAATGCTTATTCAGTTGCCCACCTGGTGCTAGGTGCTGGGGCTACATTGATGAATGGGATAGACTTGGTTCATGCCTTAGTGGACCTACAGTCAAGAGACACCAGGTTAAATGTTTGGAGAATGAATGAATTGAACAGATGATAATTCAACCCCATCACTTCTTCTTGTACAGAATCCAATGAGGCTTATCCTCTGACATTTCCCTAGGGTGTGCTGATCTTTTATCCACAATTGGGCAGTGAACTTTTTGGGAACAGAGAGCATTCTGTAGTCTCAGGCTTTATATGACCACATGTGGTATGCCCAAATCCATGAATTGTAGGTAGAAAAGAGCTCTCTTTAAACACAAATGAGTTTGATTACAACAAGCAAACTAAACTAAAATAAAATAGAAAGGAAGAGAGGTTTGGGAAAAATTTTGTCTCAGGAACAACCAACAGATGCCACCCTTGTCTCCCGAGTTGGTGGTGAATGAACGGGACATATTTAATGGCCCACAGGTATTCCAATAACTGGAATGAGTGGAATTGTTTAATCTTCTAATTTTAAAATTAGAGTGGAGCTTGGAGACCACGTAGTTTATCTTCCTCACTTTTCACACGAGGAAGCTGGGGTCAGAGAGATCAGCGACCAGTTCAAACCCACCCAGTGTTCTGAATGTTAAAGCTGCCAAGAGAAATTTATTTTCCAGGGGGGTTTTTGAACCTGGAAGTTAACATGAACGGCTGTCCAAGCCTCCCCTTATTTACTGGGTTGAAATTTGTAGAAAATGAATCTGGTTATCAGAACTTGCAGAGTTTTCAACAGCAGACCATTTTTTAAACAACTTCTCTCCTGAGTGGTAATGATTTCGTTAATGAAAAGCATTTCCTTATTCACACCATGGTCACATTATGCCTTAATAAAGAACCCTTGAAAGAACATTTATTATGGTATTTGCATTTCATTTTGTGCAGGCACATGCTGGACTCCTGGGTAACCCATTGGGTCAGGCAGTCCCTCAGTCTGCTCCTCACTGGACCTCTACTTGCTGGAGATTCTCAAGACCATCTGTGACTCACACAAAGCCCCGTGAACTCCCACAATAGTCAGATAAGAAGGATACAGAAGAAGGGCACATCAACCATATCCAGGATTGGGGAGAGCTCCCCAAATGAGATCCTTCAGAGTTTTCTGGAAGATTAGGGGTGCCCCCTTACAACTAAGCTATTCTTTGGTTCTTGTCAAAGACAAGCTCATTCATTCATTCAGCAAACATTTCAGGAGATCTTCCTTTGTAGAAGAAAGGGTTACTCAAGGAGTGTCAAATAAATTTTCATGCTGCACATTTAATTCCAAATGCACTGCGTACATTTGCTATGGATAGGCACCCTGCATAAATCCTGGAGAAAATCAAGAAACTCTGTCATAATATCCATGCATTATTTACCCAAAGAGCTACTGGGTGTTGAGCGGGGACAAGCCACTGCGGTTAAGTTGAAGAAATGAGTTATTTAGGGTAATGTGATGAGTTCAAGAAAAAAACACATCTGGGCTGATTTTTTAATGCCCAAAGAAGCATCAAATATAACAGCAGACGCTGCTTATCACCTAAATGCAAAGCTCAGATAGGGAGGCGGGCCACCAAATAGTGTATGAAGACTTCCACAGTTACATCGGCACAGATGCCCTGACTCTTTCTCTCCTAGGCAACAGCTCTCATTTCTTCCCAGCAATATTTGAGACTATTTGAACATGCTTAGGATGCATATGCTATGCAAACATGCAGTATGGAATAGAGGGAATCTGTGGTCGTGGGCTGTAGATGAGGGTTGAGTTGGGTGTAGAAATTCAACATGAAACATGAGGGAGTGGTATGCAAGGTCTTGTGAAGCTTCAGATTTAGAAAAGCCTGTGTCAGTCAGCACAACCTGTGTCCTTGGTATTATAAATTTGGCTCAATCCCTCTTTGAATGATTCCATCTGGAAGTCCTAGGAGATCGGGGAACTTGAATTCCTAAAGATAGACTTTTGGCTCCAACACTTTCTAAGCTCCAAGTATGTGCCTGGCCCTCTGCTGGGCACCAGTATGCTGTTTTGTGAATCTGATGTTTGTAGACTATGGCTACCACAAGCATCAGAGACGTGTGAGAGTGTCTGTGCTTTGGTTTCTGTTGTTAGTTTATAATGGGATTAGGATATTTCATACTGGAATCGATCAGCAAGCATCTCCCATCCCATCTCTAACAAGGAGCTTGGCAGCGGGGGAAGAAAAGAGGATGAGACGCTGATAATAAAGGAAATCACGTGGTCTGTGAGTCTTCTGCCTGCCCAAAGTTTGACATTGCTATGGCTGTTGCTTCCATCCTATAGAACCCTTCCATGAGTGATGTATTCAGGAGCCTGGGTCACCGTCAGGGGCACCATCATACTCCCTCATATATGTGTTGGGGAGGGTAGTGGCAGGACCATAGGCCCTGAATGATAAAAACACAGGTTCAAGTCTCAGCTCTGTCATCCAAGGGCTGCTTGATTTGGAGCAAGTTAAATTAGTCTCTTTGAGTCTCAGTTTCCTAATTTGAAAATTGGGATAATAATTGTGCTTCCTCTTTGGATCACTGTGAGAAAATGAGACAATGTGTATGAAAGGTCCAATGCAATGCCTCCTGCTTGGTAAGAACTCAGTTAGTGGTAGCTCCAGCCTGCCCACTCCAGTAAATGTTTATACCCTGAAGAGCAGAAGCTGCCTGGGATAGAAACATGCATGCTTACCGACTTCTCAGAGATGGGACAACTGTGCAGATGATGAGTGTTACCCATTAAAGGGCAAGGCATTCAGAGATCAAGTGTCCTGGATTCTATGCCTAGGTTCCCTGAGGATTCGCTAGGGCAGATGGTGGATGATGAAGGGGCTGAGGTGTCAGTGGGACCAAATGAAAATCCAGGTCCCACATGTGCCCCTCGCCTACCACCCTGCCCCACACAGCAAGGTAGAACTTGATCTGGGTCAGAGAGAAAGCAGCTGAGGGATCTAGTCCTTAGTAACAAACAACCCAAGTAGAGAGACCCAGAATATATACGTACATGGAGAGAGAGAGACAGAGACAGAGAGAAAGAAAAAGAAACAGAGAGAAAGAGAGACAGAGAAACATTAGAGAGACAGAGAAAAAAGAGATAGAGAGATGGAGTGAGAGACAGAGAAAAAAGAGATGGAGAGACAGAGAGAAAGAGTGAGAGAGAAAGAGACAGACAGAAGGAGAGAAAAAGAGAGACAGAGATTGTAAGAGAGAAAGAAAAAAGAGAGAAAAGGGAGTAGAAAAAAACAGTTGGAGAGAAAGATGTAGAAAGAACAGGACAGTAGAGGAGAGAGGGGAGAAACAAAACCAAGCTTACCGACGGCCTTCAAGGAGGCATACTTGTTGAGCTCTTTGCCCGGTGGCTGCTGTTCATAGGGGTTGGAGATCTGGCCCAGGTTAGGGTATGAATGTGGATGGCCCATCTGCTGGAGCAAAGGGGAGGTGGGCACTGCGTTGTTCATCTGGGTGGTGTCTGGAGGTGAAGAGACAGAGAGAGATGGTCACAGACAAGGCAGGACATCCTACCCATCCCCACCATCATCACATCCCTCAATACCAAAACTCGCCCACCCTCTGGGGACATGAGAGAAAGAACGGCAGAAGATGAGCAGACACATCGGGAACAACTTACTCCACAATTTTCATTGCTGAGCAGCTGAGGATGGATGGGTAAAGGGGTAAAGGATGTGCCTAGGACCTCTCCACCTCCCCACTAAAGAGGAACATAAGAACATAAGGTCCTATCATCGTCGGGGCTACTTTTGTTATCAAAACAATCTATGTATAAAAAGATGACCCACTTCACAATAGTCTAGGACACGCAAGTCAGAACAATAAGAAGCCATTCCATTGCCAAGAGATTGGCAAAAATTAAAAGGATTGAAGGACACTGGCAAAAATGTTGGAAACTGGGCAGTCTCATAAACTGGTGGATGTGCGACTTGTGATTTTGCAGAAAGGAATCTGGGAGTGCGTATTGAAATTTAAAGTGTGTGTGTGTATGTTGACCAAGTAATACCACTTCTGGGGATTGAGTCTTCAGAAATGTAAGCATGAAGATGTAAGGAATTTGTTCAGAGATATTCTTTGCACCATTGTTTGTAAAGTAAAAAAAAAAAAAAAAAACCCACACACAAAAACAATCTGAACTCCTATCAATATGGGAATTCTTAAAGAAATTATTGCACATCCATATAATGTACATACATACATATATATATGATGGGATATCATGCTGCTGTTAGAAAAAATGAGTTGAAAATCAGTTAACTCTATACATGTCAAACAAGAGAGTTTTTTATGGTTTATATTTTTAAGGGGAAAAAAGCAAATGTCAAAGTAATACAAATAATATAGCATTTTTGTTAAAGAAAATCTATGCATTTTTTGTGTGCTATGGTTTGCAAAGACAGAAAAAAAATATGTAAAGACACACAAACTGAATATTGGCTCCTTTGAGGGAATGGGATTCATGTGGAGAGAGTTCAAGAAGGTTTCTATGAGGAAAGTCTTTGAGTTGAGATCTGGAGATTGAGATGTCGGTTAAGTGTGGTGGAAGGTAGAAGGTGGGAGAGGGTGTTCCAGGCAGAGGAAACAGCATGGGCAAAAGCCTTAAGCTGGAAGGAACACTGCATCCTCACAAACTGAAAGAATGCCCCCTGGCCTCCAACCATTTATGGCTGGAAAATAGAGTGTGAGGAAAGTGGGACGAGGTGGGGCCAGAGAGGCGGGCAGGACCTTGTGGACCTTGTTAAGGGTTTCCGTCTTCACTTTGCGAGCAATGGGATGGACGGACTGGAGGCAAAAGTGAAATGGGACAGGGAGACCAGGTGAGATCATTATGGCTCAGTTTCAGACAGGAAATATGGTTCTCTCCAGCTTAATGAAGCACGTGTGTAGATCCAGCTAAACATTGCAGTAGATGTTGGCGGTGTTGAAAGATCCCCAGCGCATGCACCCATTTCCCAGCTGCTAATAGCTCACGGCTGCCCCTTGTATCCTAGTACCTAGTACCCTAATACCCTAGAGAATTGCTCTCTCCACTGATGGAAGCCACCAGTCTGGGCTTAATGCATGTAATGCGCCTCACCCTCAGCACCTGGGGTGGTCAGCAACCAATGCCTGGCTGACACTAAGGTACAAACATGAGCCTCTTGCCTCAAGGTGGGGGTGATTTTATGGAGCAGTGGGTGCCCCAGAGCTCCCAGGGAGTGGGACAAGTTTAGAGCAGGGGTTGGCAACCTTTTCAGTAAAGAGCCAGATGGTAAGTAGTTTAGGATTTGCAGGCCACACAGTCTCTGTCGCAGCTACTCAGCTCTGCCCCCGTAGCAAGAAAGCAGCCATAGACATTATGTAAATGAATGGGCATGGCAGTGTGCCAATAAAACTTTATTTACGAAAACAGATGGCGGCTGGATTTCATCCAAGGGCCGAAGTTTGAAAACCTCTGGTCTAGACTTTATCTGGACCCCAAGAATCTCTGACGTTTTCCTCTCCAGAGCAACCTGCTGGAGAGGTCTGTCTGCTCCCCTTGGGGACGTCAGTCCAGACAAGTTTTGTCCCCAAATGTTGGTCCAGTAGGAAGTGGTTTGCTGTAAGTTCTCATTGCTTGCTGTTCTCTGGGGTTTTTAGTGGACAGCTACTGTTTCTGTGTCTTCAGAACCACCCCTTCTGTTGGCACTGCTTCACCCCCATTTGAGTCATGCGATGAGCTGCCAGTCATGGTAACTGTCTTAGTTTGGATTTTCCCAGAAGAAGTCACTGAGATGAGACTCAAACGCAAGCATAAGTGGGAGGTGATCTCAGGAAATACTGGTAGAAAAGGGCCGGGGAGTGAGACAGGAATGAGAAAGGAGCAAATAAAAGTGCAATGCCAAGCACAAGGCAACTCTGGTGAACCGGAGTTTGATCCCCCTCTGGAATTCGGGTAAATGGTGGTGAATGCATCTCTCAGAATTCTTTCACCCTGCAGGCAGGGAGTCTCTTAGTATTTATACACCAACTCCCGTCAATCATTGGTTGAGGGCTGCTTCTGGGAGACAGTAATTCCTCAGCACTTGCAACCTGCCGTGTTCATGGGCAGAGTGAGCTCTGGTGGCCAGAGAAACTCTTACTCAGAGATTTAAGAGCTGGCAGTGAAATCAGGTGAGGAACTCACTCCTCTGACCACAGAAGTGAGCATGTGACCCAAATCAGACCAATCAAACACCTCCTTCATCTCACAGTGATTGGGCCAGAAGTGAGCATGTGATCCAGGCTGGGCCAATCTGAGTTCTGCCCTGAATTTTTCTATTTGGAGCCTTTTTAGTCACGGAGCTAGAAGTCCATGAATTCGGGTGAGTTTGAGCCTACCATGTGGAGAAAGTCTTTCTTGATTTTAAGGGAATGAGGACAACAGGAGAAAAGCAGAGCGGATAGGGAAGCCCCTTTCTAAATAAGCTAATACGCTTCAGAGTTACTGTCACTCACGACATGGAGTTCTGACTAATGCAATTGTAGTCTGGGTTCACTCTGGGAAGCTAGAACTAACCAGAAAGGAGGCTGCTCATGGGCCTATAAGGCAAGGCCTGAGGACTGTGTCAAGATCGAAAAGATGTTGCCCTTGGATTTTCTACAGAGCTTCAGTAGAGATTTCAAACAGCAAATTGCCTTAGTAGTGCATAGAGAATGTCCAAGGATATTCATAAGCCAATTAACTAATGGCAGGTCTTTTTTTTTCTTTCTAGAAATAGATCCCAAACACTAGCCTGTCTAGTTAAAGAGCTGACACCTTCTGAGCCCATCATCCAACGTGAGCCCTTTCTCCCATCTCTTTGCTCCCTCAGTCCCAGATCCCACTCACTGTGCTCAAACCCTGGTTCCAGTCCTGCCTGGGGAAATGTTAAACACTTCATTAAAGAAAAAAAATCTGTGGAGATGTTCCTTACCACTTGGGACAGCCTTTTATATTATTAAACAGAATATATAATATTCCATTATAAAGTATTTGCTTTTGGATTATTTCTCCCAAGTCCTGAGCTACCTCAGGGCAGTGAGTAAGTTACTTAATGTAAGTGGGCATGACTGAGGTGGCCCACCAAAGTGATCCCTCACAAAAGAAGACATGAGCCTGCCCCAAAGTCACGTTCCTGCCATGGGAACCACAGGAAGCAAATTTCTGGCAGTTTTAGATAGCCATTTTGTGCTAGCTTCCAGGCATTGAATATTCAGAAATACTGAAATCCAGTCTCAGGGCAGCAATCAAGAATCATTAAACAGACATTTGTGACTGGGTTTTTTAAATGTTATTTTCATTTTCCTGAACAGGAAGATGGACCAGACCTGGCAACCCAGTTTCTCTATGAGTTTTCCACAGACATATCCAGCGAAGGAGGAGAAACAAAACTGTAGATGGGCAGTCAGCCCAAGTTGGCATCCAAGAAAATAGAAGAGTGAGTGAAGAGTGAACAGTGGGTAAAATCTGGGTTATAATCTACAAATCCTGCCCTTGCCAACTGAGAGAAGAGATAGAAAGATAGAGAGAGACAGAGACAGAGACAGAGAGACGGATAGTAGATAGATATAGATTTCAATATATGTTTATATGCAGTATGTATATGTATGTATTTATATGTATATATGTACACACATATATATATTCTTTATATATACATATATATATAATTTCTTTTGCACAGCCATGACCATAGAGGGAATCCAGTAGGACTAACAATATCTTGCCCTCAGCAGGATGGTGTCTCCTCAACACACACGTTGGCCCCAGAGATATCTTACCCACTTCACCTCTGTAGAAAGGTACTTCCTATCCAAGGCCACAAGAAAACTTTCCCTGCCTCATTATAATTTTGCAACTCATTTGGACCCTTAGAAATAATTAATGACCTGCTGTTCTGTGACGCTGCATTCCGTCAAGACCTTCGGTCAGCAAACAAGAAGCTGATGATGTCCCTGTGTTCTCCTTCCTAAGACAGAAAAGGGACCTCAGATAGTTGAGGTCATTTTCTAAGGAAGTTAAGACACCGTTACCTAATTGGAAGCATCTAGCAGACTTACACCAAGGTAACCACTGTGTAAGTACCATTGTGATGAGGTATATCTTAGTCACTAAACAGAAATGAAATGAATGCAATTCAGATAGGGTCGGTTAAGGTAAAAATGCTCAGCGACAAACACTGGGATGGGGCTCTAGGTTTCTCGGTGCAGAAGAAACAAATAACAACTATCAGAAACTAGACCAGTTTGGCTCATCTTGGAGGGAAGGCAACAATAGTAAGTCTTTCAAGGCATATCACAAGGAAGAATAGCACAGAAAGATCCATGAAGGTCAAATATTGCTGTTTTATGGAGCATATATGATGTGCCAGTCACTTGGTAAAGAACTTATACTCTGTCTCCTTTAATCCACATGTCAACCCTCTGAGGTAGTGATACAGGGACAATATACCTTTTTAAATAAACTTTTTATTGTAGAGCAATTTTAGGTTTAAAGAAATACTGCAAAGATAGCACAGAGAGTTCCCATATGCCCCAGACCCAGTTTCCCCTATTATTAGCATCTTATATTAGAATGATACATTTGTTACAATTAAGGAACCAACATCAATATATCACTAGTAATTAAAGTCCACAGTTTATTCAGGTTTCCTTAGTTTTTTACCTAATGTCCCTTTTCTGTCCCAGAATCTCATCCAGGTACCACATGAAATTTGTTTGTCATATGTCTTTAGGCTCCTCTTGGCTATGACAGTTTCTCAGACTTTCCTTATTTTTAATGACCTAGATGGTTTTGAGCAGTACTGGTCAGGTATTTCACAGAATGGCTCTCAACTGGAATTTGTCTGATGCTTTTCTCATGACTAGATTGGGGTTCTGCATTTGGGGGAGGAAGACCACAGAGATAAAGTGACATTGTCATCCTAACATATCAGGGATACATACCTTGATGACTTATCACTATGAATATTCAACTTTCACCTGGCTGAGGTAGTGTTTGTCAAGTCTCTCCACTATAAGTCACTCTATCTTTCCGTCTCGCCACACCATGCTCTTTGGAAGGAAGTCACTATACACAACCCACCCTTAAGAAGTGGGGAATTATGCTTCACTTCCCTGAGTACAGAGTATCTACACAAATTATTTGGAATTTTTCTTCATGGGAGATTTGTCTCTTCTTCCCCATTTAATTATTTATTCAATCATTTATATCAGTGTAGACACATGGATATGTATTTTATACTTTGAGTTATAATCCAGTTCTATTTTATGTATGTTCGTATGTATTTCTGCTCAAATTTTTCCAGGTTTGGCCATTGGAAACTCTTTCAATTGGCTCCTATGTCCCCTTTTACTGAGAACTTACTTTCTGGCAATACAAGATGCTCTAGGTTCATCTTGTATATTTCCTGTCTCAGACCTAGAATCAGCCTTTTCTCCAAGAAGCCTGGTTCCTTTTTATTGGAGAATGGTGTTAGAAACCAAGATCTGGGTGCTGGGTGTGCTCATTGCTTCCAGTACCTCTCAGCTGACAGAGTAGGGAAATCTATGTGTGTATACTAACTCATACGCATACACATATCTATAAATTTTCATGTATGTAACCATCTGTAACTAAAGCTAAACATGAATTCATCCTGATATCTCCAATTCTAATCCATTATCCCATGGATCTAGCCTCCTCCCCATGCTCATCTGTAACCTCTCATCCCAACAACGAGAAACCTGGCTCCCATTACACACCACCCATTTACTTAGCTGTTTAATTCCAGTATACACGTCTAGCAATATCAGAAATGTTAACCCATTGATCTACTAGAGTGCAGTCTTAAGGACAATGCATTTTGCAAGTTTTTACTATGTTTTTCTCTTTTATCTTCCTGAGTATACGAGCTTTGCCCTAGATGGCCTATGGCATCCATTTCCCTGGGTAAGGCTGGGAAATTGGGATTTATTATAGAAGGAACACAAAGAAAAATGGTGATGATGATACCTGATAATGATGAGGATGGTGAAGACACACTTATATACACAATAAACACTTACAGAGTGGTTATTAGGTGCCAGGCACTATTCCATACATGAATTAACCCAATCATTCCAAGAATCCCTCTGAGATACTATTATTAACCCCATTTTGCAGAGGAGAAAACCAAGGCACAGAGAGGTTGTGTAACTTGCCCAAAGTTACACCGCTTGTAAGTGGCAGAGCCATGCTTTAGACCTGGCAATCTGACTCCAGAATCTGTGATCTTAGGCACTTCCTGACTGACCCTAAGGGAGTTAAATTCAAATTTCTAACTTTCAAAAAATGATTTTTCAGCCAGACAATAAAATTTTAGGTCACACTATTGACTTTCGAAGGTGCTTTTTACTAAATTCTTTTATCTCCACTCTTTAGCATATTAAGGGCCAGACTTGGTTGGCAAGACCATAGAGTTCTTGGCAAGGGTGGACCAGAGAGAAAAAGGGATGGGAAGCCTGATTCCTCTGATTCTGGGAGATTGTGAGAATGAAAAGAGAGATGTGAGGGAGACTAATCTCATGTCACTCAACTTTCCCTCTTTGGTCTTCAGACCCAGGTTGGGTAGATGAGTTGAGGGAAATGCTGAGGGCAGGGATCTCTTATCCCATTGCCCTGTTTGGTACTCTGGGAAGAACTCACAGTGAAGCTCTGAGCTGTCAGGGGGTAGCCGATCCAGTTAACAAACAAAGTGGTATGGTCTGACTACAACATTGCCTAGTTGGCTCTCCTCAACGACCCTCATATACCAGACAGCCTGAGAGCAGAGGTCCTGCCACAGAACCTCTCACTGTGAGGCAATGGGTCCCACACAGTGGTGTGAGTGAGTTTCCTTCCAGTTTATTCTACTCTTCTTTCTCTCCCAAGCAGGTGGTTAGCACAGGCTAACTGAGACAAAGGTCATATACTCAGAAAGGCCAAACAGAAAACCACATTAACCATGTAAAAAATTTACCCCTGTTTCTCTAAGTATCACAATCCTATTTTACAGATAAGGAAACCAAAGCTCTGAGAGGTTGAGGTGCGTGCCCAAAGTCACACAGCATATTAGTAACTATCAGGATTCAATTCCAGGTTTGTGTGATGGCAAAATTGGTATTTCCTTCACAAAGCTAGGCTGCCCCCAGGATGGACCAGGAAGAAACTGGAGGCTCAACACTGAGCCTCCTCTATGGAGACAGGCTCTTTGATCTTGAGTATCTTCCTTCCTGTAAAATTTGCCACTCAGACGAGTAAATCACTGGCCAGATCTATGCCTTTTTCTTTCCTCTTTTATCCAAAGAAGAGAATTTACAGTTATATTCAGGGAACAAGCAGGCCTCCTCCCATCCTGAGAATCCCCTACTGCCTTGGGGAACTCACCTATGCTCTGACCTCTCCAACTTGGCTCATCCACCCATTCCTTCTCACATATTTGAGTCTGTGGTGTGTCAGGCATTGTGCTTGGTGGACAAGTCCTTATTCTTACGCCACTTACTAACTAGAGGAACACATACAATTGTTCCAAAGCTTTTTCTATGCTCAGAGGTACCACAGCTTCACCTGGGTGGCAAAGAGAGGCCATGTTGGTCCTGCCCAGGGTCCTTCTTCATCTTCCCTCTTTCCAACATACTCTCTGAGCCCCATGCTGTAGCCTCACTGACACTCTCCACAGACAACACCACCCAGAGTAACACAATGAAAGAAGAATGGAGTTTTGAGTAAGTCAGTTCTGGATTTAAATTCTGGCTCTTCCATTTACCAACAGCATCTTTGGGTGTGTTATAGAGTCTTTCTGAGCCTTAGTCTTCTCAGTTCTAAAATGGGACCATAATGCCTTCCTAATGGGGTTTCTGTGAGGCTGCATGTACACAGTGCTTAGCATCGCACCTGAAACATAGTAAGTACCTGACATACTGTGGCTAAAGATGTATTGCCTCCAATTGTCCAGGAAACCAAGACAACATGATGGGGCGGCCATGAGAAGAGGGTGTTAAGTTTCCATAAGGCCACTTCTGGACTCAGAATTCTTGGACACATTCCACATAGTCAGTTGTCTCAGAACTGGACAAATGAGAGAGAATAGGCAGAAGATGTTCCTGCAGGGGCCAGTTGCACTGGTAATTCTCGTAATGACAAGAAAAGAGAATAGATCTTCACAAATCGTAACAGGGCTGTGGCTTTTACCTCTGTTTTCTTTTCTATCCCTTCCAAACCTTTACGCCCAGCATCCTTTTAAAGAGAAAACCTGAAAATTATAGTTTGAAAACCATGTAGATTCTTCTCTGGTCACAAGCGAGCCAAAAAAAAATCAAGCCCAACTCAAAATTACCCTGCATTTGTCAAAGGAGAACATAGCCGGTTAGGCTCTCACCAGAAAAGGTTTACGTAGAAAGAGAATTAAATCCATCTTATTGAATCTTGATGGCAGAGGGGATGACCAGCAGGGATTTTCAATGGGGAAAAAAAATGCATATACATCATTGTAAAACCTTTGGCAAATGAGGCATTTGTGTCACCCAAGGGTTTATATCTTTACGCATGCAATTTTTTTTTTTATTTTGACCATTTAGGATGGGAATATTTTGAAACTGGAGTTGTTAAATATTTATTTAATGTTCACTTTCGGCCGGTTTTTATGCAGGCTCTCAGGAAAGAGATTCATTTCAAATCTCAGGTTGTGCTCCAAGGAGATGACAGTCTAGGGTAGGAGACAGACCAAGAACAAGGCAGGTGAGATGGAGGACAGCTGATATCTGCATGGTTAGCACTATATCCAGCAAAACACAGAGTCCCATGAAGGCATGAGGGAGAGGGTATCGAACCCAGTTTTAGAAAGTAGAAGACCTTCTTCATCCAAATTTTGAAAAAGTGAAACTATCCAAGACAGTAACAAGACGAGGAGGACCATTTTAGTTCAAAGTAGCATCATGAGTATGTTCAAGAAACTACAGTCTATTGGTATTGTTACCACATCACTTCTGAAACAGGACACCTCTAATGTGGTTTAACTCACCGCTGATGGCTCAGCATTGTTATAAAAACCAAAGGTTGTTTTATGTTCCCAGCAGTCATTTCCCCAGAAATCAATTTCATGAGCTAGTGTAACAGTGGACATTTGCCTCTTCACTCAATAGCCCCAGAATGGTAAGATGGTTTAGTTTCTTCTCCTTCTTCTCTTCTCCCCACCCCACCCTGCGTCCTCCTCCTCCTAATTCCATTTATTTAATAATTTTCTTTTCTCCTCCATCATGGTTAGTCTGTTTTATCAGCCACATGGTGAGCAGCAGCCAGTCCTCTTGGACTTCCTTGTTTCCAGTCCTAATGTGTCTTGGATGAGAAACTAGATACCCAAGCTCATTAGAATAAATTGTAAAGTAACAATTAGCCATATGTAAAAATACTATTTTCTTCTGCAAAATGCTCTCTTTTTTTCTCTGTCTTTCCCAAGCTAATCTGAATCATCTTTCCAGTCTCAGCTTCAACATCATGTCCTCCAATGGACCTCCCTACCCCCATCCTATCCTAAACACTCCTGTAGCTCTCTGTATTCACTTGCTAGGGCTGCCACAACAAAATTTCTTAACAACAGAAATTTTTTAACTCACAGTTCTGAAGGGTAGAAGTCTGAGATCAAGTTGTTGGCAGGGTTGGTGCCTTCAGAGGGTAGTGAGGGAGAATCTGTTCCATGCCTTCTGCCTAGCTTCTGGTGGTTCGCTGGCAATCTTGGGTGGTCCTTGGCTTGTACTGCCTCACCCCAATCTCTGCCTTCATCTTCACGTGCCATTCTCTCTGTGTGCATGTCTGTGTCCAAATTCCCCTTTTTTATAAGGACACCAGTCATATTGGATCAGGGGCCCACCTTATTCCAGCATGACCTCATCTTAACTAGTTACATTTGCGACAAGCCTATCCCCAAATAAGGTCACATTCTGAGGTCCCTGGGGGGCTAGGAGTTGAACATATCAACTTGAGGAGGACACCATTCAACCTATAACAATCCCTTTACTTCCCTTCTTTATCCATATGAATTCTTTTATTTACCTTCAACGCTTGTTTTTCCCATACCTCTGAGGTCGGGGAAGTTGTTCATCTCCTCCATTCCAGTGCCTAGTCTAGCTCCTTGCATGGAACTGAATTCTAATACAGGAAAGGACAAGAAAACAACATTTTCAGGCACCTGCTATGTGACAGGCAGTATGTAAGAAGCTTTACCTAAAAGTCAGCTATTTCTCTAAGAAAAATGCACTGGATGTATTGGCTTAGCAACAGCCATTTTAGTTGCTCTGAAATTTGTTTTTTCCTTTTGGAGTGTATGCGCAGTGGATAAGTGTTTTGTTTATGGACCATCTGATGCCTGGGACAGCAAATGACAACAACAAAAAAGCAAAGTGATATAACAAATGAGAAAATTGGGCTCAGCTTAACCAAACACGAGGGATGCTGCATTGCTCAGCTCTGTATCCTTCAGGAGATAGCACAGCGCACCTGCCCCATGGATGGAGGATGAAACATGTCCTACAGCAAGTCTCTAGTAGAGAGGATTCTACACTGGGGTTGGAGGACCCTCTAGACAGTCCCACATCAGGGGTTGTTTAAGGAATTTTTCAGTGTGCATCAAAAAGACCTTTTTAGCTCATGCCACTGCATGAGGCATACTACTCATTGATTTCCTTTTCACCCATTTATTTTGTCTACTCAAGAGCTCACTTGAATTGGGGTGTAAATCTCCCAGATCTTCTAAATTTCCCCCAATAGCCTCCTCTGTCACTCAAGATGCCAATCCCTCCTCTTGAGAAGTGTTTGAGTGCAAAGTGAGGTGATGGAGAGAGAACAGATCGTTTAGAGACAGGAGACTTGGATTCAAATCCTGCTCCAGCAACATAGGAGCCGTGAGGTCTTAAGCAAGTTAATTGACCTCTGGAGCCTCTGTTTCATTGCATATGAAATGCGGGAAATGGGAGGTCAGTATTACCGAATGCAACACACATGCCAACAAGAGTTGAAACAGGATCTCGAAGAGATATTTGCACACCCATGTACCTTGCAGCACTATTCACAATAGCCAAGATGTAGAAGCAACCCAAGTGTCCATTGAGATGAATGGATAAACAACATGTGGTAGAGTAGTCCCCCTTATCTGTAGTTTTTCTTTCTGTGGTTTCAGTTACTTGCAGTCAACCATGGTTGGAAAATAACACTACGTCACAAAGCCTATCTCATTCACATCACTTTGTCTCATCACGTGGGCACTGTATCATCACACATCATCACAAGAAGAAGGGTGAGTACAGTACAATAAGATAATTGAGAGAGAGAGAGAGACCACATTCACATAACTTTTATTACAGTATACTGTTATAATTGTTCTATTTTATCATTAGTTATTGTTGTTAATCTCCTACTGCACCTAATTTATAAATTAAACTTTATTATAGGTGTGTATGTATAGGTAAAAAGATAGCATATATAGGGTTTGGTGCTATCCACAGTGTCAGGAATCCACTGGGGGTCTTGGAGCATCTCCTCCGTGGATAAGCGGGGAGTACTATACATTCATACAATGGAATCCTATTCGGTTTTAAAAAGGAAGGAAATTCTGACAGCTGCTACAACATGGATGAACCTTGAGGACATTATTCTAAATTAAATAAGCCAGTCACAAAGGACAAATACTGTATGAGTCCACATGTACGAGGTACCCAGAAAAGTCACATTCATAATGACAGAAAGTGGATTGGTGGTTGCCAGGGTCTGGGAGGAGGGGGAATGGGGAGTTATTGTTTAGTGGGTACAGAGTTTCAATTTTGCAAGAAGAAAAAGTTCTGGAGATGGTTGCACAGTGATGTGAATATATGTTAACGTTACTGTACTGTACACTTAGAAATGGTTAAGATGGTAAATTTTATGTTATGTGTTCTTTACCACAATTTGGAAAAAAAAAAAAACCACACATGCCAAGTCCTTTACCCACACACACATCCTTCATCATACCCAAACCCATTCGGTAAGTTAGGCATTACTGTGCTCATTTTGCAGATGAGAAAACTGAGGCAAAGGGAGGTTTTGAACCACTTATTCAAGGTCACATGCAGCAGAGCCAAAGTCAGCTTTACCCAAAGCCAGTGCTTCTTTTCCATACTAACTGATTATCTGTGACAAGATAAAACTAGAAACATCCTAAAAACACCGACCTTAGTGTTTGGCACACATAAGAGTCTGTAATGTTAGATTCTTTTCCCCATAACTTTTCTGTTTATAAAAAATTTCAAGCCCTAATAAAAAACAACCTAAACATTTTTTTTCTCTGAGAAGGTTCAAGGTGGTGATTGTTGAATAAACCAAATCCTTTCTAATTACAGGTTGAGCAATTCATTCATTGAATCACCCACTTATCAAGTAATCACCACGTGCCAGTCGTAGGCCAGGCATCTTTCTGGGTGCTGGGGAAAGAGAAATGGATAAGACCCACTCCTATCTTTGAGAAGCTCATGGTCCAAAGGGGGAACAGATAGGTAAGCAACTTCCCTATAACACATGTGATATTAAAAGTAGATACAAAGATCAGAGGCAACCTCTGTTTCAAGCTGGGACATCCCTTAATAGTAATCCCTCCTATACCAGATTCCTAAAAAAGTTTACCAAAATATAAAAAGTGAACTTAAAAATGCAAAATGAAAGCATGATGAGCTATCATTACATATCTACAAGAGTGGCAAAAATAAAACAAAATAAAAAATCTGACAATGCCAAGTCCTAGTGAGGATGTGGAGTAACTGAAACACTCATACCCTGTTGGTATATTGTAAATGTCTACAACTAATGGCCCCTTGGAAGTGTAAGCCATAGGTTCCTGGGCAATCTGTTAAGAAACTAAGTTAACCAGAGGCCATTTGACTCACGGACTCTTAGGAAAGTTTCCTAACCACCTGATAACTCTCTCACGTTATAAAGCCATCAGTGTCCCAGGCCAACATCAATCCAAATAAAGGACCTAAAAAAACATTTCAAGCCTTGTCCCACCCACTCCATCCTGCTCCCAACACAACACTTTAACACCATATCCTTCTGCCAGGGAGAAGTAGCAGGGGGAGGTTTTAGCTATGACCCTCCCAATGGGTCTCATCCTTTCTTTTTCCAGTTGGACCACAGATTCTTAGATTTCCATACTGAAGCTAAAAATTATTAATTCATAGAAGAGAACCTTCACTTTCCCCAGCCCCATCCTCCTTCCTGGAGGACCACCATTGGTGCCAAGGGCAGGAGGCATGCTTATTCAATTGAGAATTTTCCCTCAATTGCTTGAGAAGGAAAGGAGGAGGAATGTGGGTTTGCTTGGGTGTGAACCCTGACTCTGCCGTCTAGTAGCTATACTGACATCTCTGACTCTCTGTTTCCTCAGCTACAAAATGGTGATAATCATAGTACCTATCCTGTAATAGTGTTGTGAAGATAAAATAAGATAAAGCTTGTAAAGATGCTTATGCCTAGCACATAGTCAGCACTCAATAGATATGAGGGAGGTTTTATTATTGTTATGGAAATATCTGGTCACACAATGCCTTACATGTCAATAAATTAGATGGGAATAAAGTTTGCTTCAATTCTCAGACCACCTTATATTTAATGTCAGGCCTTTTTAGAATTACTGATATTATTACTGAATAGGGGAGCAAATATAACCCAGCTGGCCTCTGAGAAATTAGACTTAGAGATAGACCAAGCTAGGTAATATTTTCTGGACACCACCTCATCATCTTCTGCTTCTGGGCAAGATTGTTGAGCCCAAACATGGATTCTCTCTAAGGCCTCGTAGACCCTAGTCTGGAGGCTGGCTTCTCTGTTTCACAGTCCCAGGTCCCTGGCACAGACAGAAGCATGGCAGGGGGAAGTTGTCTGCATTGCTGGAGACAGGGAGGTCTCTCCCAGTGTCTCAGAGAGAGATGACTGCCAAATAGACAAGTGGTTCAATGTTGAGGACTGTAAATGAGGTTCATCTGTCAGTCACAGGCAGCCACCAGCTCCATCTTCTGTGTCAGAAACCTGGAAAGTGATTGGAGGAAGAAACTTATAAAGCGCGAGGCCAAAATGGGAGGCAGACGCTTCTTTGCAAGATTGTAGAACTCTGTATCTTGAAGACTCTCCCAGTCCCTTCAAAAGTTTTACAGATGGAAAAGAAAAACACAAGACCTAAAGAGGGAGTTAGGCTTGTCCATGGTCACTCAGCAGATGCGCATCGGTGCCAGGATGTGAGTCAGCTCTCCAGAATTCTAGACTATGTCTCTCCCCCCACACACCTGACCCATCTTACGCCTAACCCATGGGTGGAAGAGATGCTCTGAGCAACTTAAGAAAAAAAATATCCCAATTCTTTTCTCTATGCTCATACTTGTTCTCCAAGTTCAAGCTCCTCTTCCTCACTATAGAAGCTCAGGATAGACCTGATCCCTCATTCATTCATTCAGTAGATATTTCTGGAGTGCCTGGATGTGCAAGCCTTCATCCCAAGCATTGGGAATACATCAGTGAAACAATGGACCTAGTTCCCGCCTCTGGGAGCTCCTAATTTAGTGGGCAAGACAGATAGCAGATGAAAAGAAAATCACATGAATAAATACTTACAAATTATGCCAGGTTTTAAAGAAAAGGTATTGGGCATTAGCTGTGCCTAATTCATGTGTTGTGCGATATTATGAAGAATACCACTCAGTCATGAAAAAGACAGAATTGTGCCACTTGTGACAACTTGGATGGACCTTGAGGGTGTTACACCAAGTGAAAAAAGTCAGACAGAGAAAGACAAATACTGTATGATTTTACTCATATGAGCAAGGTAAACAAACACATAGATAAGGAGAACAGATTGGTGGTTACCAGAGGGGAAGGGGATGGAGGAAGGGTGAAAGGGGTAAAGGGGCACACATGTATAATGACGGATGGAAACTTTGGTGCTGCACACGATGTAGTCTACACAGAAACTGAAATATAATGAGATACACCTGAAATTTACACAATCTTATAAACCACTGTGACCTCAATAAAATAATTTTAAAAATAAATTAAAAGATTACAAAGAAAAAGAATTGACTGCCACGTTTTCCCTCCAAACTTCTTTTTAGATAGTGACCCTTCCTCACTGGGCAGATGGCCATAGGACAGCCAGGGTCTTGATGGGGAGTTTGCACAAAGGAATCAGACAACAAGAGTCAGATTCCAGGCTTTTGAGCTTCAAAACATAGTATCGATATGGGTGAGCATTTGCTGAGCTAGTTTTTGTTTCTGGCCCAAAAGATACAGGAATTCTGGGCTACAGGAGAGGAGAAAGTTAGATAAGAGAGTAACTGAGTGAGCAGTTAGTGTGTATTCTCTGAAATGGGGTTCTGTATGCTGCCCATGGTAGAAACAACATGTGGATCTCTGCGATTCTCAGATCCCCAAGCACATCTGAGAGCATGGCCCTGGCTCAGGGATATTCCCAGCTGGTGGGCTGAGCAGGGACAAGGAGATGCAGACAGGATCAGGCTTTCCCCAGTCAGCAAACGAGGAGGCTCCCAGCCCTGGGTCCTCAAAGATCAAAGGCTGGCAAACAGTCTATAATTGTAGTCCCATGTCCTCCCCAGCCTCAGAGTAACCACACAGATGAATAACATCATGGTTTAATTTTTGTCTCAACAACAGATTCAAAGCAGGAAGAAGAGAAGAGATGTGGGTGATCCAAGAGCTGCAGCCTATAAGGCCATTATCTGTCTTGAGCTTCGGCCCACCCTACCACCCACTCCTCCATGTGAGGGTATAACATAACAATAAGTCTGCAATTATATTTTACTTGGGGGAAAAAAATAATGGGGAGTCAAAAAGGCAGCTCACAGATGTCACTGGCACCACTAGTCATGTAAGCGGGAGGGGACCAAGGCTAGGGCTGTATTCAGAACCCCCACTGCAGGTCCATGTTCTTGGGTCTGTCTGGCTGCCCCGGCCGGGCCTCCTAGTGTCTTGGCCCTGGCTGGTGTCAGACCACCAGACGCAAGAGAAGTAGTAGTTAAGGTCTGAGTTCTGAAAGGAGACTGTTGGACTTTGGACAGACCTTGGGGTCAGGACCAAGAGGCATAGCAGCAGGCATGGCATGGACCACATGAGCAGAGACTGAAGAAGAAAATGGGCACCCCTGCAGTTGTAAGGACGGGTGCCTCATGTCAGCCAAAACCAGACAGGGTGATGCAGCCATCAGTAGAAACCACTGTAGACAAAGAATGGCCAAATGCTGCACCTGCCCCCAAATATGCCTGGATACTGTCAGCCCCTCTGAATTTACATGCAATCTTGGGGACAAGGGGGAAGGTGGAGTAAATTGAGTAAGGAAATCTTAATTGACTGATGTAAGTTTTTGACATCAGGCAGGATGAGAACATAAAACAGAAAGTAAGCTAAGTTATAAATATAAATATATGTGTATCTATGTAAGTATATATGTATATATACATATATTATATACATATGGATATATTTATATAAAGAAATATGTATATATTTATTTTTATTTATATTTATACCTTAGCTTAATCTCTTATACATTTATATAATTACATTATATATAATTATAAGATATTATAAAATTGTAATAAATATATAAACTATATTTATTTATATAAATATGTGATTTATTATATAATTATATTTATAAAATACTTTATATGTTTTACATGTATTTCTTTATATTTATGTATATGTATTTACATTTCAGGAGAGAATGAGAATGTTCCTCGGTTCAAATCCCAGTTATGCCCATTAATAGCTATATGGCTTTGGGCCCCATTTGTTGCTCTTTTGCTTGATTTTCTTATATGTGATGTTCCAACCAGAGGGATTCTTGGCAGCATGTGGAAGCAGAGAGGCCATTTTTTTATTGTCAAAGTAATAAAGGGGAGGCTACTGGTATTGTGGCTAAATGTCCTGCAATGTGTGGGGTCCCACATAGGGGTTCATCGCAACCAATATGCCAATGGTGCCCCTGCTGAGAAACTCTGGAACTAATCCCAAGTCCCTCTAAGACGAGCTGGAGAACTACTTCTAACGAGCCCTGCCTCTCTTATGGGTCACATACAACCCTCGCCTTCTGCCTGGCTGGTGGTGTGTGTGAGACTGAGTCCATGCCACCTCAGAACCCTGCCATGGGCACATCCCACCCAAATCACAGAACCTTCCAGCCTCCAAAGAGCTCTCATCACCCATTCTCTCATGTACTCCTCACAGCATCTCTGGGACATAGGAAGACTCACCTTTTTCAAAGAGGAAAAGTGAAGCCTGGAGAGGGCATCCCACAGACAGGTCTGAGACTCTAGCTCAGATTATTTCACTCCAAATTCGAGTCCCTTTTGGTGCTCCATGCTGAGGACTAGGACCGTCATAGATTTCTCTAGTGTTCTGGTCAAGGTCTGCTACAAGTGCTCAGCAAGTAACTGGTGTGTGTGGGGGGGGGCTGGAGCATAATGTGGCTTTTTCCCCACGTGAGGAGTCTTCCTTTCCCTATCTCAGAGCCACCTTAATCTAGAGAGAGGAAGGGAATCGGCTTGACCTCCTTGGACCTCTCACACTCCCACGGGCCTCCCTGGCCCCATTACCAGGAAGAAAGAAAGACCTGGAACACCATCTTCATATGAAACCAGCTTCTTCTACGCCTCCCTCTCTTCTGAGAGAAGGGCACTCCCCTCCCCTACTGCTCAGGTCAAAACCTCAGGCCTTCTCCTAGACTCCATCACCTCATCGCCCAAGCCCCAGGAACCGACAGAGTCCTATTCATCCTTTCTCATAACCTTTCCTCAAATTTTGTGGTCCCCATCCCTGCCCCCAGTTCTACTTCCATGTTCTCTGCCCTAATATAGGCCACCACCATCTCTCCAAAGACCATCACCCAGGGAAGAGATAAAGCCACCAACGGGCTCACAGTTCTTCAACCCACAGGAGACGCACAAGGACAGCGACAACGATGGTGGGGGGGAGCTTCCATGAGTGAGTTTTGGGGCCAGATATTCACTTGCATAAGGAGGAGGAATGTCTGTGTTCTCAGAACCTAGCACGAGCCTGGGTCCAGAGAAAAGTCATTTGTTGGGTAAACAGACAGGAGGCTGGAAGTTGTCATATGAGAAGGCCCTCAATGAAAAAGACAAAAAAGCAAAACCAATAATCGAATATTTTACAAATGGATGCAAGCTAGAGGCACAGGATAATAAACATGGAATTAGACAAGACTTTAGAAATCATCTAGTCCAACTCCTCATTTTATGATTGGGGGTAGATGGGTGGGAAACTGAGGCCCAGCGAGGTGATGTGACATGTCTGAGCCAGCCTCTGGGCTCTGCCATGATGCTGGCTCTCTAGTCAACGTGATGTTTCCCAGAAGATCTTTTTCCCATTTATTTTTCTACTTAATGTCCTCTCACCCCTCAAGACTCAGTACAGCCATCACCTCCTCCAGGAAGCCTTCCCTGAACTCCTAAGCTGGGTTAGGTACCCTACTCCCTTGGCCCTGATAGCCTTCTCAGCTGCCTCTGGCACAGAATCCACTCATCAGACCCTACTGTAGTTGCATGGATTTTTTGTTTATCTTTTCCACTAGACCACAGTTTCTTAACCTTGGCATAATTGACATTTTGGGCTGGACCATTCTTTGCTGTGGGGGGCTGTTCTGTGCATTGTAGGATATTTAGCAGCATCCTTGCCCTCTACCCACTAGATGCCAGGAGGAACATCCCCCCCCCCAAGTTCTGACAACCAAAAATGTCTCCGAACATTGCCAAGTGTCCCTGGGGTGGGGTACAGGGGCAGGAGAGCAAAATCACCCCCAGTTGAGAGCTGCTGATCTAGACTGTGAGGTCTGAGGGGGCAGAAACAGTGTCTTCTTGTTCTGCATATTCCTATTATGCAGCACAGGGCCTGGAACATGATAGTCATACAATAAGTTGTCTATACTTATGAAAATGTATATGTGTGTGTGCATGTGCATGCTTCTGTGCGTATGTGAATGCTATTGTGGGTGTGTGCATGTGCGTGCTTGTGTGTGTACGCAGACATGCACATGCCATTCCCACATTGTGGTTTCCAAAATAAATTGTCAAAGGATACACGATTTTTTGTTCTACCGGGATGCATTCAACACTTCTGTGTGTTTGTGTTGCATTGTTAAAGCAAAAGTAACAAAAAATGTTGGTGCTAATCAGAATTTAACACTCCTTTGTTTCTGGATTGGTGATTTTGTGTGTGTGTGTGTGTGTGTGTGGTCATCTCTTTTGACTGATAACAGCTCCCTTTCAAACAATATTCACTTGGAGAAGAAAATGAATTTGCAGTGAAACAAGAAAACCCTCTCTCCATTCCATAAAAGAGACATTCTCAGGTCATTAAAGCATCATTATACATTGAGCTCCTAATGCACTGGTCTTTACTTGGGAGCACATGGCAATCACGGGGAAGAATTTTTATTGCCAGATGAACAGATCAGGAAGTAAGATATTATAAAATGTGCTATTAGGCGGCAGATAAGTAATTAGGTGACAAGCAAAATACATTATTCGGCATTTCAAAATATTTCCACTTTATCACCAGTTCATTAAAATCCCGCCTCCTCTCTCATGGCCCACTGGGAATTTACGTCAAGATTGTTTACCAAAAAAAATCATCAGGATAAGAGAATTGTGATTAAGTCATATGATTGTTTTTAACACTCTTCTATGAGCCTAAACAGACAGGCAAACACAGGCTCAAATTGTCACTGGAAGGCTGAATGATTTCTGTTCCTGCCAGCATGAAGGTGGTGGCGACATGGTGTTTTCATTATTATTTCACAAAAAAGTATCTGAGGGGCCACGGATGGTGCCAGAAGAAAGAATAGTCCAAACTACTATCAAGATGATTGTGCATTTTCAAAGACGCTCCGCATGTTGATTTGATGCCATGACTAATGACTGGACTCAGTAACTAATTCCCTGAAGGGCAATCAGCAAGTTACCTGGTTTCTGTGCAGCCATCTATTCCTAATGCCACCTGTTTTTTTAAGTAAGGGCTTCTGATGCACTTTGTGCCATAAAGATGCACAGGTATAATAACTAGGAAAAACTTTCTGATCCCCTGGTCATCTCTGCAGAACCAAGGACAGGGTTAGTACCCACGTCATACTCACTGATTGACCAATTTGATAACGAACTGGATTAATAAAAGCAATAAGCAAAGCAGAGTTGCTACTTTAAAACAAATAGCCTTAAGTCCTAAAAGTTAAAAGAAGTAAAATATATTCTTCAGCTAGTTGGTTTTTTTCTCACTGGGAATATTAGCTTGATAAAGGCAGAAGAGAGGAGGGAGGGAGGGGTGGGGAGAGAGAGAGAGAGATGAAGGAGGGAAGGAAAGAAGGAAGGAAGGAAGGATGAATGGAAGGAGGGAGGGAGGGAGAGAGGGAAGAAGGCAAGGAAGGACATTTTCTTACATACATACATACATACAGCATACCAAACACTAGGAGAAGCATTTGCACTTGGATTATTTCATATAATAGCTAAACTAACACTAGAAGCAAGTCCTTTTATTAGTAGTATTTAATATATATGGAAAGGATCAGAGAGAGAAAGCAATTCATCCAGCATCACATAGCTAATGTTACATCTTCATTCTATCGTATGCATGTGTGTCTGTGTGTATACATATTTGTAAACATGATCATGTCACCTCCTAAAATGCTCCAATGGTTTTCCATTCTCTTAGAATAAAGATTACAGTCCTTAACACACCCTATACAGCCCTTGCTCACCTCTCCAGCCACATATATATCCTCTTCTGTGGCAGGACCCTTGCAAATACTGTTTCCTCTGTCTGAAACACCCCCATTCATCCCCTCACCCCTCCCTTCCTTCATGTCAGCTTCAGGGGGAGCCTTTCCTGACCCTCCCTGACAACATCAATGGCCTCGGTTATTCACTTTCTCAGCACTGCATACTTCTCTCACCCATTACATCTATCCCATTTGCAATTTTGGACCCATCTCTGTGATTTATTGATTAATGTATATCCCCTCCATTACACCAGAAGCACCTAAGTTCAGGGACGATTCCATTCACCACCGTATCCCCTGCACCTAGCACAGTATATGGCATGTGGAGTGGCTCGATAGATATTGATCATAGGGATGAATACATGAATATGTATTTTAAATGCCTATATTTTTAAGCACATGCGTAAGAATTCAGAAGTAGATTGTGATGCCAGCCAGAGACCCATTGCAACCCAGGAAAGCCCCAAGAGAAGAGAGTGATCAGGGCTGGGACACAGAGCATAAGTTTCACCCAGAGCAATCATCTGTCATCATTAGTTTTGGGGAAGGCTAGAGATAGTCCTGCAAAGACTGCATTACTCTCTAACTTCTGGCCCAGGTTGCCCATAATGGCTTTAGAAACCCAAAGCCAGGAATCCGACAAAATGTTTTGTTTTTCTCTCTCCCTTGAAAATGATAGATCAGCTGCTTGGTGTTTTTTGTAAATTCTTCAGCCAGAGTTGCATTTTTCCATCCACACTTCACATTAAGAATTCTTTATAAAAATGGCTATAAGAGAGGAATTTAGGGGCCGCCCGGTGGCGCAGCAGTTTAGTCCGCGCTTGGCAGCCCGGGGTTCGCGGGTTCGGATCCCGGGCGCCCGCCGATGCACTGCCTGTCAGCCATGCCGTGGCGGCGTCCCATATAAAGTAGAGGAAGATGGGCACAGATGTTAGCCCAGGGCCAGTCTTCCTCAGCAAAAAGGGGAGGAGTGGCAACAGATGTTAGCTCAGGGCTGGTCTTCCCCACAAAAAAAAAAAAGAGAGGAATTTAATGAGATTATTATATTTTTTAAAGTGCTCTCTCTCTCTAATTAATACCCCAGAGGGGGAAAATTTTTTCTAACATAATGGCCTTTCAGTGTTAAAAGGGCTTAATATTATGGTAAAATATGTTAACTTCCCTGGCACTCTGACCCAACTGATAAAATGAAAGGGGAGCGCATCTGTCTTCCTGGAGCTTCTGCCACCGCAAATGGTGTTGTTTTCGGTATTTTCATAATGAACTAATCAGCTGCTTATTCACTAATTGCATCTATATTAAAAACTTATTACCCTGAAAAAAGGCTGCACTGTAATTGACCTTCCGACTGGAGCTGGGAGGGTGAGGATCATGTGGCATCTGTAAGACTGAGGAAAGGGCCAAACCCAGGGCAGGACGTTTCTCTCTTCTCTCAAACAGGTGTGAGGTCTTCCGAGGGGTTGCCATATGCAAGGAGTTGGAATTCCAAAAGCTGGAAGCTGCTCCCACTTTGCCCATGCCTCAGTAGGTCTCACTACAATTATCAAGATGATGAAAGACAGCAACTATAGTGATGACAAATACTTATTGAGCAAAATGTTCATGCCAGGCATGATGCATGCACACTCTCCAATTCTCCTGACAACTCCTTAAGGTGCATATTGATGCCCACCCTTACTGATAGAGAGCCTGGGGCTCAGACAGGGGATGTGACTTGCCCAAAGCCACATAGCTAGTCAAAGGCAGAAGTGGATGTGAATCGTGCCCTTCTGACTTCACATCCTGGGCTCCTAGCCTGCCAGGGGATGCTGGAAAAATGAGAAATTACGTGCTGATGAGATCTAGGGCAAATCTAAGCTCTCTAACTGCTCCTAAGTTCTTACTGCCTCCCAGCCAGCTTCCTCACGGCAGCAGTTCACAGCCTTTTCAAAGGTTCCCCCTCCCTTTCATGGCTTAGTATTGAGAGACAATGCTTTGCAGTTCACCACACCTGGGCACACAGGAAGACTACATTTCCCAGCCTCCCTTGCTGGTAGGCTGGGACCATGTGATTAAATGTTGGCCAATGGAGTGTTGGCAGAAGTGATGTAAGTCACTTCCAGGCCACTGCTGTGGCAATTTTGGAGGCCATATGTTTGGATGGCATTGCTACAAAATGGAGGTGGGCTACCCAATATGCAGCAGAGTTTGTATAAATAAGAAATAAAGGTGTATTGTATTAAGCAATTGAGGTTTATTCATCCAGGTTTATTCATCACTACTGCATAGCCTAGCCTCACCTAACCAGACTACCCTCTCAAAGAATAATCAACTGTCTCTATTCTGCATTCAGTCAACAGACATTATTAAGCATCTCCTGTGTGTGAGGCACCAGAGATGCAGAGATATAATGGTAATCATGACAGACGTGGTCCTGGCTCCCTGTGATGGTTCATTTTATGTGTCAACTTAACCGGGCCATAAGATACCCAGACATTTGATCAAACATTATTCTGGGTGTGTCTGTGAAAGTGTTTCTGGGTGAGATTAACATGTGAATCAGTAGATGGAGTAAAGAAGATTGCACTCCCCAATGTAAATGGGCCTCATCCCATCTACTGAAAACCTGCGTAGAACAAAAGGCTGAGGAAGAGGGAACTCTGCCTGCCTGACTACTCGAGCTGGGACATAAGTCTTCTCCTGCCATCAGACTCAAACTGAAAAATCAGCTCTTCTTGGGTCTTGAGCCTGCCGGCTTGTGAACTTGTGTCTATATATGGTGAACTTCCACCATATATAGACAGATAGATAAAGAGATAGATAGATATAGATATACCTCCTGTTGGTTCAGGTTCTCTGGAGACCCGTGACTAATACACCCTTAAAGAGTCTGGTAGAGGTAGAGAGACAGTAAGTAGACAAATGAACATACAAAGTAAATAATTACAGCCTATGGTATTTTTCATGATGGAAATCAACAAGTTCACTGAGACTGAGAATTATAGGCAGTGAGGAAAGGGCTCTCCAGGGAGATGACATTATTTTAAAATGTAGGTTTTATGATTATTCAGGTATAGCAAGGTCAATAGATCAGGAGATGATTGCCATTGAAAAGATAGCTTGTTATACTCACAGATCCCAAGAGGAGGGGCTCCACCACACCATGGGGGCCAAATGAGGAAGCACCAGGGTCACTCAGGAGGCAGAGGAAGGAACAAGGGGAAAACATAGGCAAGAGCCTTTATTGTGGTTTCTGCAGGAAGGAATGGGAGAGGCAGGGTAAGCAGGCTTAGAAATGGTTACTTTGAATTATTATGGTGGTCTCTGGGGCATAGGATTGTCCCCATCTGTCTAGTACTTAGACATGGGTGATTGGGACAGGAGAGTAGTGAGTGGCCCGGAGTATAAGGACCCTATAAAGGAGGTGGCTGGGGGTATGGGCTCTGGATTGGTTGATTTGCAAATGAAAGGCACGCTCCAGCAATTCCTTTACTACCTCCAGAAACTGGCTAACCCTGAGATAAGCAGTCCCTCCAGGGTCCAGCAAGGCCCCAAGATGTCAAAGCATCAAGTATAGAAACCAGAAAATGTGGTTATTACAGACACGTGAGCTGAGACTTGAATAATGAGAAGCCATTGACCATGGGAAGAGCAAGAAGACATGCTTGAAGCAGAGAGAACAGCAGAGAAAATCAAAGATATGAGACAGAGAACGAGTGGTCAGAAATGTAGGGAGAAGACCAAGTCAAGACAGGAGAGAGTTCCAAGAAGAAGAGAGTGGTCAATTGTGCCAAATGCTAATAAGAAATGGAGTAAAATGAGAACGGAAAAGCATTCTCCTAACAAAAAAAGCTCTCAGTAGGATATTCTACCCACTGCCTCCTCTACATCCCTACTTCCTCCATCATGATCTGGCTTCTTTGCCCAGAACTACCTTGTTAAGGTCACTGGTGGTTCCCACTCATCACATCCAATGACTTTCCTTTGCCCTCACTTTTGACAGCTTCTCTGCAACATTTGGGGGACGTACCAGGGACATAGCAGCAGACAAAAGAGATAAAAAATACCTGCCCTCTTGTTGGTAACGTTCCAGTGGGGGAGAAAGACAACACAGTAGACAAATGTACAATGTCTGGTAATACTGAGGCCATGGAGAAAAATAAAGCAGGAAAAGAGAGAGCACGGAGGAAGAGGGGAGAGGGCTTTTTTTAGAAGTGGCCAGGAAAGGCCTCTCCAATCTTCCCTTGTCTGCCATGCTAAGAAGTATGCACTTGATCCTAAAGCAAAGGGGATGTTCTAAGACTGCTAAGCAGGGGAGTGCCGTGACCGGATCTGTTTTATCAAGAAGGCTGAGATGTAAGGGATAAGTTGGCCAGTACCTTATAAAGAGGGAGCAAGAGGGTGCTCCAAGCAGGAGAAACATTGAGAAGAAAATCCCAGAAGTGTAAGACAGTAACATAACTGTGAGGACTGTTAGTAGACTGACATGGCTGCTGAGAGAGAAGACCTGGAGAAAAACCACAATCGTAGGCAGGTCCCTTCACTTCTCCGGACCTGGATTATCTCAGCTATGAAGTGGGAGATAACAAAACTGACATTTGTAGGATCAAAGAGAGCACGTATAAAATCCCAAGCACAATCTTCCTGGAAGATTGAACAGTAGGCATTAAAAAATGATAGCAATTATTATGAGAATAATTTCTCCTTGAGAATTCCGTGGCTGGAGAATCACAGACTCCAAATGCTGAGTGGCTGATAATATCTGCCATTTTCTTTAAAGGTTGTACTGAGCCCACCTTGTGGGACCAACGCTGCCTCATGGGCCCAATTTAAAAGCTCCCCACTGTTTTTACAAAGATCTGTTGACATGAATTATTGGGAACTGTGTCCATTAACATTTTTAAGTGCTCAATAAATCTGCCAACCACTCTAGGAAATTAATCCTAATAAATTCACAGCAGAAAGAACTTTGCTCGCTAATCAGCATATGAGAGTGTGTCCACTCTCCCGCCTGTTGTGGGAAGGGATAGTGTGTATGGGACTGTGAACCTTCCGAGGATGGAGAAGAAAGACAATGTAAAGTGCCTTCTCCACTAACGGTCAGAGGAATCTAAACTTCAGCCTCAGTTTCCCCACTCATCCAATGAGATATGGAATGTAATAGAAAATTTCTTAAGCTTATGACACGTTTATAGTTTTTGCCAAATTTCCTCACTACCTATTTTTCATTAAATAATTAATTAATTAAATACTGTTTGTTAAATAATTCTTGCTAAACTCGGGTCTAATATCACTACCTTCCTTCATTCTAAGCAGTAACACCTATAAAATTGCAGATTTGATGTGCTAGTTATATTTTTTCTAATAAACTGTGATTGAAATTATAATAAATTCATTTATATACTCCCAAATAAATTCATTATATACTCTTCTTATGTGCACCTTGGGGCATGTTTACTACACTGAGCCAAGGTACTAGAGAGGCAGTCTGTTGTACAGGGTATGAATCCAGGCTGTGAAGTCTGATTGCCTGAATTCTTGTCCTGGTTCTGTTGCTTTCTGGGTGATTTCGAGCAAGTCACTTAACCTCTCTCAACAATATATAAAAATAATACATCACGGCTGAGTGTAATGATCCCATGAATCCAAGGTTAGTTTACCCTTTGAAAATCAATCAATGTAAATTTTAATAGTAACAGTATAAAAAGGTAAAAGCCATATGATCATTTAAGTGGATGCACAAAAATCGTTTGAAAAAATCCAACATCTTTCAGTAAACTAGGAATGGAGGAGAATTCTTCAAAATGACAGTGGGCATCTATGGGAAAATGTACAGCTGACACTGTAACTGGACTGAAGAGTCTGATTGCCCAGGTTCTTGGTCAGTGTAAGAGAAGAATTCAGACACTGACACAACAGCAACAGCAAGCAAGCCAAGATTTATTAGAGGAAAGGTCAGATACACTGCAAGGGAGGAGCGGGCAGTGCCAGAGAATGCATCTGCCCCATGTCTTGGGTTAGTTTTATTTTTATTTGGGCTGCTTAGAAGGGAATTAGCATTATCTGGTTTTCCACCAATAATGGATTTTCCTCCACCCACCCATAGGGAGGGGGAGTTCTTGACCTTCTAGGGGTATCTCCGGAACTGTCATGGCAGTCATCCCCCGCAGAAGGGGGGACTAATGCATACGGAATTTGTATGTAAATTAAAGAAAGGTCAATGTCCTCTAGAGGTGTACAGCAGAAGGCTTTGTATGTGTTGCTTGTGCACTTGTCATTTTTATCGTCATGGTTGATGGCCTCAGACTCCAGTGGTGGTGCCAGGCAGGTCTTCGTTCCCCTGTATCTGCATCTTGTAGGATGACAGCAAGACACTTCATTGATGCAACAAGGTCTCCAGCTGTGATCCCCACTCATATCTACCTAGCTACCTATCTCAACATCATATTTAATGATGAGAGATTAAACAATTTCTCCCTAAGGTCAGGAACAAGGCAAGAATATATCTACTTTCACCATTTCTGTTCCACGTTTTACTGGAGGTTCTAGAAAGCATAATAAAACAAGAAAAGAAAAGGAATCACATTGGAAAGAAAAAATTAAAACTGCCTTTATTTTCAGGTAAGATCACCTATGTAGAAAATTCTTTGGGCTCTACCAAAAAAAAAAAAAAAACCCTATTACAACTAATAAATGATTTTAGCAAGGTTGCAGGATACAAGGTCAATATAAAAAACTCAATTATTTATAGAATAGTAATGGACCATTAGAAACTGAAAAGTAAGAAAAATACCATTTGCAATAGCATCAAAATATTAAATACTTAGAGACAAATCTGACAGAAGGTGTGCAAATCTGTACACTGAAAAGTACAAAACCTTACTGAGAGAAATTTAAAAAGACCTAAATAGGGGCTGGCCCAGTGACGTAGTGCTTAAGTTCACATGCTCCGCTTTCGCAGCCTGGGGTTTGCAGGTTCAGATCCTGGGCGTGGACATATGCACTGCTCATCAAGCCATGCTGTGGCAGGCATCCCATATAAAATAGAGGGAGATGAGCATGGATGTTAGCCTAGGGCCAACTGTCCTCAGGAAAAAGAGGAAGATTGGCAATGGATGTTAGCTCGGGGCTAATTTTCCTCACCAAAAAAAACCTCTAAATAAATGAAATTGATGCCAGCCCTGATATCAGTTCCCCTACATTAAACCCAGCACATATGGGGTTAACACCAAAAGTACTCATTCCCTTTTCCCTGCTTTCTCTAAGTTACATTCACATGTAAATATTGTTGTTTTTTTTTTAAAACTTTTGTATCCCTGAATTTCACAAGGCAAATAGAGGTTACAAATTGTTAAAGCCCAGGTGGCCTCACCGCTGGGGCTCACACTGAAGTTTGGTTAGTTATGGGTCCTTTGAAGTTTTCTTATAGGGAAACTGATATCCAGAGAATATCAAGAAGCTGAAGCTTCCCCAACCCCTTGGCTTCCTGGTGCCAAAATCCACGATTCATCACAGAGGCAGGCAACCAAGGACAGCCACCTGCAGATTCCCTGATCTCGGCCAAATGCAGGCTGGTGGGAGGGCGCTCACCTGCAAAGCCACAGCTTCCCCTCCCCATCTAAAACCTTGTAAACTTTATAATTGTGAATTGGTGGCAGTTTCTTTCCTCTCCCCAGGGCCCAGTTTCTGGTGGCATGGGAAGATTGATCAATGGAGCACTGGACTTTCTGCTGTAGATTGAGATAACAGCTGGCTCGGCCCCAGAACATCTGGGACCCTCACATAATTGCCCACCAGATGTCTGAAAACACATTCTTTCCCATGGAGTCCCCTTTTAAAAACCCTAGCTATTAACACTTCAGGAGGACAGTGGGTTTTGAGGTGCTGGCCTCTCATGTCCTCATTTTGCTGGCAAAATTAAAAATTACTCTTTCTTTTCCTCAATCTCTTGTCATTGTGTTCATTGATTTGGCTATGGTGACAAGGTCCCAGTTTTTCCGGCAAAAGAATGATACACTGTGTTCATGGTTTAGAAGACTCAGAGTTGTTAAGATGTCAGTTCTCCAAATTAATATATAGACTCAATGCAATTCCAATCAAAATCCAAGCAGATCTTCTTTGTAGGAACGACAAGCTGATTCTAAAATTCATACAGAAATTCAAAAGATCTGTAATAACCAAAGTAACTTTGAAAAGTAGAATAAAGTTGTCTTAGAGAGGTTAAAATAACTTTCCCAAGGTCAAATGAATATCATGGCTCTCTCCTCCCTTAAACAAAATTTGGGACTTACTGGGCACTCATCTCGCCCCTCTCCCCAGGACCTGTTCTAGGGAGGTACTTCCTAACACATTTTCTCATTTTCTCCTCACCATGACCCTAGAAGTTTAGCATTATTAGCTTCCTTTAGACAGGGAAACTGAGGCTCAGGTAAGTTAAGTGACTTGCTCAAGGTCACTCAGGTTCTGCCAGTATTCTTTAAGAACATGGTATTTAGGAAAAAGAAAAAGATATGGACTGACAGAATTTCTTTCTTCTCTCTCTCTCTCTGCAATATTTTGATCTATAAGAAATGTACATTTGGTCATTCAGATGACCAAAATATATTTCTCATATATATTTGAGAATATATATATATATATATTTGAAATATATATATATTTCCAAACCTTTGGAATTTCCTAAGTGAAGAGAGTAACAAATGTGTCTATTGTTATGTTGCTGAGGTGACTTTTGGACCCCACCTAAGAATGGGGACTGGTTGCCAGCGGAGCCAACCACGTGATTGAAGGGTTGGAACTTTCAGTCCCATCTTCCCTGCTGACCTCCAGGGAGGGGAAAGGGGCTAGAGGTTGAATCAATTGCCAATGGCTAATGATTTAATCAATCATACCCATGTAATGAAGCCTCCATAAAAACCCAAAAGGACTGGGTTGGGAGGGCTTCTGGGTTGGTGAACACGTGGAGATTTGGGGAGAGTGGTGCGCTTGGAGAGAACAGGGAAGCTCCATGCCCTTTCCCCATACCTTGCCCTATGCATCTCTTCCATCTGGCTGTTCCTGAGTTATATCCTTTTATAATAAACCAGTAACCTAGTAAGTAAAATGTTTCTCTGAGTTCTATGAGTGGCTCCAGCAAATTAATTGAACCTGAGGAGAGGGTTATGGGAACCTCTGGTTTACAGCCAGTCGGTCAGAAATACAGGTAACAACCTGGGCTTGCAACTGGCGTCTGAAGGGGTGATGAGGAGGATGCTGAATCCTTAATGTGTGGAATCTGATGCTGTTTCCAGGTAGACAGTGTTAGAATTGGGTTAAATTGTAGGACACCCAGCTGGTGTTGAAGAATTGTTCCTCCTTAGTGTGGGGAACCCCCACCACACACATTGGAATTGGTATTAGAACCTTCCACTGTCTCTCTCTCTCTCTTTCTAGCAAATAGAAAACATTGTAAATAACACATTCACCTTAAGAATTAGGATTGAGAAGAGCCATCTTTTGACAGCTAAGATAACTACTCCAAGGTAATAAAACAGGATGTGTTCAAAACCACTTCCTCTTCTTCTTATATCAGGATTTTTTCATGTAAATGACTAGCTTAATTTGCTTTCCTTCCCAGAGCACTTGCAGTTGAAGTCTTTTACAAGTGTTCTGACATCTACTTTGCTGAGATTCTCTCCCATTTCCTCTTATGACAATGATCATATACCTACATGGTAATAGCCACCTACTATGTCAAATGGCATTACAACAAAATCCTGTGTGTAACACACTGTCAAGGCTCCGGAATGGCCTACTTATTTCCAAGTCCATTTGTGATACCCAGTTCTATCACAGGAAAGAATTTGGACAAGACTTGAATTTGTCTTAATGGAATTTGGTTTATCATTCTAGCAATCTGTTCCAGGTATTAAAGATGTGCTCTACACTCAGCACGGTGATTGATGCTAATGCAAGGTATGAAAGAACATCTCTACCTAAGTGTTTTTCCTTGACAGTCCTATAAGAATCACCTGAAAATCTTGTTTAATTTGTATCTTAATGACTCCTATATCCAAACAAATACCTCCCTTTCCTGTTTCCCAAGAAAGAATTACACCATTCTACATCACTCATAAATCTTAAAAATTCATACTTATTCTCCTTATTCTTCTACACCAACTAGGCCTCCAAAGAACCCGAGATTGATATGTATACTCTCTGTTTGGGGACAGGGAGTATACATATCACCCACCCTCTTCCAAACACCCATCCTTCTGTCTACTTTTGCTAAACCTTATGTTATCTACTTGAGAAGGTTGGGGGCCATATGGGCTAATTCATCTTCTGTTGACAACCACATCTGAGGTCCACCACTGCCATCACATTTTCCCCTTCCCCAGTATAAAGTCTCTAGGGAAACAAATATTGAGAACTCCCCAATTCTAGCACTGGTAGGGAAAAATAACCAGAAATGAGTTTTTCTTTAGGACTGAGTTCCAACTCTCTACCTCCAGCCCACCCAAAACTTTATCTTGCATGTAGTGGGCACCCAAAGGACTCACTGCCTATGAAAGAAGCTGGGTGATATGAGTCAGGGATGAAAGAGCTAGAATGCAGAGACAAGGAAGATCGATTGGTCCATCACTGCCTGGGCCTTGGCCATGGATCTGGGCCAACATAGGAGACTCAGGATGGCTGGGACGGAAAATTGCTTGAGTCAGTGAGGGAGGACGTGGCATCTTAGCTGTAGGGAGACAGTTGAGGTTGAGATGGGAAAAGTGCCAAAAGTCAAGACCAAAATGAAAGGGTATGATTAACTGGGTCAGAAGTTGGTCAGAAAAATGTTGCAAGATAGGTTGAGAAGTTGCTCAGAAATAAGACAGAGCATTGAGAGAGCGTTAGGGTCCAGGTCTGCTGTGGGGCTATCCACACGAGCAGCTGAGTCTCATGACATAAAGGCCTGGGCAGGTGGGGAAGATATCTTCAGTGATGTCACAAAGAGTGACCCATCAACATAGTAGAGGCCCCTCCTCCCTTGACTTTTGACCATCCTGGGAGGTTCTACTTTTCTACAGACATCTCCAAAAGCTTGGAGATCCCCATAGCCTATAATTCTCTCTGCTTACAACTCTCTGGAGCCAGCCAGGACAGAAGAGTCAGAATTTCTATGGCTTCTTTAAAATACATATGTCTCTGGCTCTAACCAGGGTTTGCCTTTTCCAGCAAATTACTTGTAAAACTCTGGCTCAAATTCCAACCTTTCAACTTCTCCTGCCATGGGGACTGAGGCTAGAGAGAGAGAAATCAGGGTCATTTCAACACCGGTATCTACCCTGAGGCTGAAAATCTACTTGTTTCCTTGAAGCCATTCTGTCTGAAAGGAGAGTGTTGATTTCTCGCCTACCCTGTCTCAGCCAGAGGCAGCACAACTAGGAGGCTTCAGGGAGACATCATTCCTCTCCTGTCGGAATGCTCCTAGCAGAAGTATTCTGATAGATCTATGTACATATGTGACAAGGAGGTTGTTAAGTGTTAGGTTCAGAGGGCCGTTATCTTTAAACTGAGCACAAAGAGGTGTAAAAACTGTCCCCAAAGAGCACACACTAGAATTTTCTCATCGGACTTTGATTCTCATGTTCAATGTTTGGGTTTGGCCCCCTGATTTGACTGCATGGGCAAAACATGACCCAACTTTCATTACATGCACCCCACTTAACCCTCATGGGACTTCATGATCTTCTACCTTTGGTTCCAATATTTTGTAGGACATAACAATTTGAAGGGACCAGGACCATCTCTGCAGCATTATATGCAACTGGGGGAGGGACTTGTGTCAATCAACAAGTGCCAAGTACCTCTTTGATGAACAGTATACTCTAGTCACAATAACAGGCAGACACCAAGAGGTAGAAGGCACAGGTTTTTATTTCAGAAAACCCAATTATCTAAGCCAAGATACTAAGTATTATTAACTAAACCCTATATACTACTCTCTCCTTCCCTCACTGTTGTCTAGCTGTGTCAACTCTCTATCTGTACCCAGAACACACCAGCTCACACCACCTCAGGGCCTGTGACCTATGGTTCCTTCTAGCTGGAACTCTCTCCCCAGGATCTTCACATGGCTCATTCTTCCTTAAAAGGGACCTCACTGATATCCACTCACAAAGTTTCCCAATCTCCTCTGATGTCATTGTTTGAGTCTTCCTAATACTTACCCATCACAATGTGAAATTATATTATTTTTTTACTTGTTTATTTTCTCTCTCCCCTACTAGAATGAACATTCTCTAAGAGTATATTACTTGTTTGTCTTATTGTCCACTTTATCTCCAGTGCCTGGCACATAGTAGGCCCTGAGTAGATATGTGTGGAAGGAAGAACAAGATAGAGGAAAAAGGGGAAGAAATATGAGCTTACAGGAGCATTCATAGAAGGTAGAAATTTCTGGAGACTGAATGTTCATAGAGAGCTTCACCTAGGAGACACACTTGACTCTGGACCTTGGAGAATGGGAAAATGACTTGGACATCTCCATGAGCCTATATTATCATCCTCCAGGAGAGGCCACCTATAGGTATCTAATACAAGGAAGGCTTTGTTGACATAGAAATGTAGCAAACGTTTATTAAGAGAAAAGCATATGTTCAAAGGAAGCTCTGATTAATGAGTCAAGAGCCACTCATATCTTTTTATGTCAGTCCCCTGAGTGACATTTTACTCATTCTAGGCAAGGGAACAAGATCATTGCCAATCCTGACCTTCTCAGAACTGGACAGTACTGGGCTCCCTTCCCTCATATCTCAAGAATAGTTATTCTTAGGAATCGCCATGAACCACTGGAGGTCTGGAGACAAATCAGCATCATAGACAAAGCCAGCCTCCACCACTTACACAGCTAGGAAAGGGCAGCCTTCTGGAAACTACCCCTGAAACTCAGGCCCCGAAGTACCTTCTAGAAACAGGAACAGGAAACAAGCATTTGTTAAGCACACATAATGTGCTAGGTACTATACCTAAGTAATTCATGAGGGATAACGCATGTAACCCTCACAGTAATTCTTAGAGCTGGGTCTTGTTTTCCCAATTTTACAGAAGAGGAATCAATATTATAGCTGACAGTGTTAGTTTATTTGAGTTTGTTCTTGTTTTGTTGTTGTTTTTCAATCATCTTAATCACTTCTTCCTATGTTTGGGGAGCTCCCCATCTTATAAGTCTTGGAGAGAGATGGAGTCTGCCTCCCAGAAGTTGAAAAGACCAGATATTTGCTTTCCCAGCATCCCTTGCTGCTCAGGCAAGACTGTGTGACCTAGGTTTGGCCAATCAGATGTGTCAGCCATAGACTTTGCATTGGGAGCTGGTGGCACAAGACACAGAGAGCAAAAATATTTTTGCTCTTGGGAGCAAAAATACTGGGGCAACATCCAGTGTCCTGTGGGGGCAATAACAGGGGTCCTCGCAGGATGGCTTCTATGGCATGGTTTTGGTGGTGATTCTGGCTGCTGTTTCTCTCTTTGTCTCTGCTTGTTTCCAAGCTAGTTTCCCAGACACCCTGTAAATTCTATGAGCTCCCTAATATCCTTTCAACAAATTTGTTTTCTGCTGGAATCACTCAGTCAGGTCCTTTTGCTTGCGACTAAGAACTCAGGCTGATTCAGCCTTAGAGAAGACAATCAAGTCCCAGTCAGGGAGAGGCAGAGCTGGGACGGGGACGCCAATCAGGCTGAGGGTGAAACTCACGCTTTCTCCATTATTTCTGTTTCTCTGAGAGGGAACACTGGAAAAATCTGATCCCATTTTACAGATAAGGCACAGAGAGGAGAGGGAACTGCCCAGCCTGGAAGGGGCTGGAACGCAGGTTTGGGCTGCAAGCCCCTGGTTCTTTGTAATGTGCCACAACTCACCCCCTACCACACCACTCTCCGCCACCACTTCCCGACATAAAAATCTTGTTTCAAACTAACTGAGGAGCCCACATTAGAGGGAATGAGACCCTGGGGATGAGTAGAAACAGGAGTGTGTTGAGACCAAACAGAGAGGAAAGAGGCTCACTGGACCTTGAAAAGCTATTTCTGAAACACTCTTCTCAGAACAAGATTCAAAACTGTGATCGCCCCCAGTTCCTGGGAAACTGGGAGAATGAATGAATGATGGTCCGGGGCAGAGGGGAGGTCTCCCTCTTGGGAGCAAGCAGGGAGGACAGCTGGGAGGCAGCGACAGTCATCCATGGGTAACACGAGCTGCTCTGATCCTGTTTTCATATGTGTAAAAGGGGAATAACACCATTAACAGCCCAGGTCTGTCTGAGAGAATCAGCAACAGCAATTCTAGCAACAACCTACAGCACTGAAGACACGCCACACCCTGTTGTAAGGGCTTTTCATATATGAATTCTTTCAATCCTCACCAAAACCTTATGAAATGGGTCCTTTTGTGATCTCTGTTTTACTGATGAGAAAGTGGGGCGCAGGAAGGTTAAGTTGTTCAATTACAGCAAGTAATGGGTACAGCTGGGATGCAAACCCAAGTATTCTGGCTCCAAACTAAGAGACCTTCAGTAAAAGTGCTAATCAAGTATTACAATATATGCAAAAGAGCTCTGTGACTGTAAATGGCTTCACACATATTAGCAAACAACTTACTTGATGCCAGGACACATAAGACGTTCGAAGAAGGGAGACACATATCCGTCTTGTAGCCCAGCACCCAGCCCCAGGTTTAGCCTCCAATAGACATAGAAAGCATGTTGATGGAATAAATGAATGAATGAACGAATGAACACATAAGATGAGGATTCAGATGGTAGCAAGGAGACGGAGAGGAAAGAGCCATTTGGAACCAAGAAAAAGTAGAATATAAAAATAAGGCTCTAAATGGGGATCCCCTGATGTCTGCTTGAAAAGCCCTCAGCCAAGTTTCCAAAGGAAATTTGCAAATCACTTCCATATATCTTTTGTATATAAAAAAAAAAACACTGTATAAGTGTTCAGTTTCTCCTTTATTATGCCTTCATGTTTTGATGATGCACACAGTGTGGAATCATGCACAGATGAGAGCACATCTGGTTGTACCTGTGCACAAATAGAGGTGTGCATAGAGTTCTGTGTATAAACAGAATCCCACAGGTGTGCCCAGCTTTGGATATGCACAGTTGTGCAAGGACATAATTTTATATTGTATACAATTGGATCCATCGATGAGTGTTTGCAGGACTGGGCACCTATGTACATGTGCACACAGCTAATAGTGAACTAACACTAATCTGAGTTTACCACGTGCCAGGCTCTGTCCTAAGCTCGTTACAAACATCACCGCAGCTAATCCTCACAGCGGTTACGGGTGCATCCACTTACGCACATGTGCATGGCTCTGCACACACACAGATTTCTGTTAGGTAAGCACAGGCTCAGACTGGCTGTCAATTTTCTGCTGCTTAACCCAAGCTACATGAATAACACCAGGAAGGCACATTTTTCTGGGCTGGAAGGAGTAACAATGAATTAAAAGATAGATCATAAAGTCCTTTCAAAATACCATCCACTTAAGAAGCAGCAGACACCCAGCCTGCGTTTTCTCGCTGTGTAAACACGTTCCCACCACCCCACTCACTTAAATCAGGCTCACTCCACTTTGGCATCCCCGCAAACACATTTTTTTTTTTACAGTTTCTTTTTCAAAAACAAGATTGCTCCCTCGGCAACTGTTTCCAAGCACATTCTCTCGTTCTGGGAGAGGGATGGAAAAAGCAGAGCAAGACTCTTGTTACTATACAAGGAACACAGAACAGAGGCAGGGGGAGAGGAGAAAGTGGGGAAGAGGCAGAGAAGTGGATGGTATAGTAAGATGAGCTTCCGCCAAATGGAATTGGCCCAATGCCCCCCTCACCCAGCAATATTTCCCCCGAGCCCAGTAATTGCTCTTTGGTTCAAAGGCTGTGGCCTAGGTACCCCATCCAGGATTGTCTTCTACCCCCACCGTGTGTGTGTGTGTGTGTGTGTGTGTGTACACACACCCACGCATACCACTGAAGGCCAGAGGCTATCTCTGAAGCAGCCTGGAGGAGCTAACGAGGAGATCAAAATGATTTCCTTCAGAGAGGGAACATCTTTTTAACAATGGCATTTTCTCAACTCTAAGTTACTACTTACAGTAGCAAAAACAGTCTCTGGGGCAGGAGGTGGGGGTGGGGTGGGGATAGGAGACTAGAAGAAAAGAACTTTTTCCATCCCAATCTATTTCATTCCAATCTATGCCCTTAATCCGATAAATAATTCTGTTCCATCCAAATTCATTCCATTCCATCCTATCCAAATATTTCATTCTACATCATTCCACACATTCCACTCCAACCTATTCCACTCACAGCCAGTCCTTCCTATTCAAATTCCAACTCATTCCATTTGATTCCAGTTCAATCCATTCTGTCCCAATCTGCTTCCATTTCTTCTCATTCCACTGCAACTCAAGCTATCCCTTCTCAAACCATTGTGTTCCAATTCATTCCATCCCGTTCCATTTCATTATTTCATTTTCTTCTTAACTATTTCAATTTGTTCCAATAACTTCCGCCACCAGTATTTCATCAGCATCTATGATGTGAGCAGCTCCGTGTGCCATGAGGGATATGGAGAGAGGGACAGAGTCCCCGTCTTTCGACTCTTCTTGGGGAGACAGAAACAACCCCTACAAAATAATATGAGAACCAGGTAACCCAATCTGCCTTCACAGCCCCAGCTGAATCAAGAATCACAGGCAAAAACTTGAATTCCTAACTCTGCACAGATCATGAATAAATAACCAAGACTGCTCTGGTGCCACACGGAGTAAAAGCCAAACTAATAAGTGACCAAATTCCAGATCTTCTAAGCAGCTGTATTGGACAGGGTTATGTACAAAATAGCCTCAAAAATCTCAGTGGCTTAAAACAAACTTTTATTTCTCACTCATGACTCATGTCTCTCACACATCGGCTGGGGCTCTGCTGCATGGCATCTTCATTGCCAAGACTCAGGGGACAGAGCAGCCTCTACCTAGAATGTTCTCCATCACCATGGTGGAGGGAAAGCACATGGCAAATTATGTATCAGCTCTTAAAGCTTCCACCCAGAAGGGTTCCACTTCATTTCTGCTCACATCTCACTGTTCTAAGCAAGTCACATGCTTCTACCCACATTCAAAGGTCAGGGAAGAGAAATCGCACTTTGGAAAGGGCAAAGACCAGGGAAATTCTCATATGCTTGGATGGAGAAGTGGAAATATTTGGTGGACAGCTCTAATGACTACCACACCAGCCGGGTATCTATAGGCCCCTAACTTAACTTCCTATTGCCTCAGATTTTTTCACCTGTAAAATGGGGATAATTAAAACCTACTTGTTAGGTCTGTTGTAAATGTTAGGTGAGATAGATATAGAAAGAACCCAGTACATAGTAGGTGCTTAATAAATACGAATTCTCTTCCCTGAGCCTATGCAATTATCACCCTGCCAAACTGCGTGCAAGATCATCAGAGACATAAAATAGATGGCTCTTATCTGGGAATAGAGAGTTTTCAAGCCCCACCCCCAGCCCAGCTCTCAGATCTGTTGCCTCTTTCTGCAACAGGAGCTTCAGCCACGTGCTCATTGATGATCCATCTGCTTCGCAAATGTAATTACATCACAACACCGATTTCTGGTGGGCACAGACCAATACCCAGAGATGCTTCGTTCCCAAACATTGCAGGAAAAAAGCACCATTCCCTGGAGCAGAAGTGTAATCAGAACGAACGATCAGCAAGTACAACATTTTCTCATGCTCCAGAGAAGACTGGCAAGCATCCTGGAACATCAGGTTTGGACCCCTCCAGAGAGCCACATCTCTCCACTTGGTGGAGCTTGTCATAGGTGGAACTGGTAGTCTGGGGCATGTTTTGGCCTTATCTAAAGGCCTTGTGGGAAGCAGGGCCTGAGGACCCCCTCCCTTTGTGGGAAGTCACACACTGGAGTTCTACCACAAGGTTCTAGAACAACGGTCACAGAATACCTCTACAGTCCACTGAACATCACAACTGGGAGAAACAAGAGCAAGAAAGTTCCACTACCTATCAATCTATGAAGACAATATTTATCAAGCACTTCCTCTGTGCTAAGTCTAGGGACAAAACTATGATTCTCCATCCCTGAGTGGATTGCAACCACCAAGCTTTCCGTTAAGAGCCCAATATGGAAACAAACAGTTAGAGGCGAATCCTGTTTTGGACATTTGTTGTTTTCCCTGATCGATATCTGTATCTATTTCCTATTACTGCTGTGATAAACTACCACAAATTTAGTGGCTTAACACAACACAAATTTATTATCTTACGTTTCTTGAAGTCAGAAGTCCAAATGGATCTCACGGGGCTAAAATCAAGGTGTTTAAGCAGAGTTGCGTTCCTTTCTGGAGATTCTAGGGGAGAATCATTTTTTTACCTTCTTCAGCCTCTCTAGAGTCTAGAGACTTCCCTCATTCTTTGGCTCATGGCCCTCTTCCATCTCTAACGTCAGCATTGTCTGGTTGAGTTTTTCTCATAATGCATCACTCTAACACTCTTCTGTCTACCTTGTCCACATTTAAAGGACCCTTGTGATTACATTAGCCTACCTGGATAACCCATTATAATCTCCTTATCTTAAAGTCAACTGATTAGCAACCTTAATTCCATCTGCAGCCTTGATGCCCCTCGCCATGCTCCATAAGATATTCACAGTTTCCGGGATTACAATGTAATCTTACAAAGATCACAATCTTTTGGGGACCATTATTCTGCCTACCATATGATCTATTCTTCTTCTGATGCAGCTTTGATCAATCCATCAAACTGGCTGTTCTATCCTTGGACAGGACTGAACACGTGACTCAACACAGGCCAAACAGACACCCTGTCCCTAGGATTTGAATCTTGTGCTGAGTGACCCAATAATGGAAAATGGCCGAAGCTCAATCATCTCAACGATAGAGTATGCTGAAAAGACCAGTTTACTTCCAGTTCTCTGAAACTTCCCTGGTCTCTTTCCTTCCTAAAGTGGGGTTCTCTAGCATTGCCTCCGACTCCATTAGCTATTCCACGTTTCTTCCAATAGGTCACTTATTTGTGTAAGGCCATCACCCAGAATTAATTTCTGTTGCTTGCAACCCACAAGCCCTGAGAGATTCAGACTCAGAGAGAGAGACATACAGAGATAAGCAGAGAAACTCACAGAACCTAAAGACAAAGCTAACACAGAGACAAACTGTCCTAAGTTGTATGGAAGACAGCAGCCTTATTTTGGGGGGAAAAAAAGTGTGTCTTAAATAAATAGCTCGACCAGATGAATTTATTTCTAGGCAGTGGTAGACTTGTCACACGCATCTCTGGGTATTTTCACAGTTCCATTGTTGAAACTAGCCCCTCTTATTTATTTACACTTAGTGAAAAAAGCAGTATGATAATATGCATGAAATAAGGCTTTTGCTTTGTTTTCTTCTCTGATCTTTTTCTCACGTAATTTAATCTAGGGAGCCATACTGATCCCTACAGGCAAAGGCTGCCGAACTGACTGCTACTCCTGTCCATTCATCCATTTAAAGTAAATTATAACACCTACTCTGTGCCAGGAACCTCAGGGATGTGGAGATGAAAAAGTCTGACTCCCTGGACCCAAGGGTCCTACTTATTCATTCATCTAAGAAAAGTTCCCTGAGCAAACCTCCTAGGTGCCAGCTAACCGTGGTCCTGTTCTCATGGAGATGAGAGTCTAGACATAAGGCTATAAATGAGGCACGTGCCCATGAGCAGAAGGATCAGCAGGGAAATCTATTTTTTCTGAATGAGAGAAGTGCATTTGGCTAACTAATACACATATAAAACATATTTGGTTCAAGAGTTTGTAAAGGTTTAATTATGCAGTCATGTAAATTTGGAAATATTCTTTATATAACAAGAGTAGAGACTGATACAAATTGAGGAGAGCTGAGGGAACACGTCTTGGTGGATAAGATACATAAAGAGGATTCAGCTATGGAGTCTTTCTACTCTTGAGACCCTAAGAGGAAGCTGAACTCTTCATCGTTCAGATGAATGGAGGGAGGATACAACCCACCAAAAATCAAAGAGATTGGGTACCATTCTTGGTTGTTCCATTTGTGGAGCTTCCTCTTCAAGTTAATGATAATATAAAAAGAAAATCCATATGTAAGTAAATATGCAATAATTAGGGACATTGTAACGCATACTCTGCGGGTTTCACCTTGGAAATACTGGGATAGAGTCTGGGAGAGGTTTAAGATGATGGCAAAGAGGAAGATAATATGGAGAAGGATTTGGGGATTCAATCAAAGGGATAGACCAAGATTGTATTCTTAACTGCATCTTGCATACATGATATCTACCTGGGGTTTCTTACATGGTCCTGGTTGAAACCAGACTAAATAAATGAAGTATTCATGGAAGCACACTATTTCTAGCTCCCCTGAGATTAAATATGGCCTTATTCCATGCCCTGCCTGTCACCATCACTGCATGGGGGGAGCCCTAGACAGAGCTTCTCAAGATTTATTATGCAAATGAATCACCTCATTATTAAAATTTATATTCTGATTCAGTGGGTCTAGGGCAGGGTTGAAATTCTGCATCTATAACAAGCTCCCAGGTGATGATGATGAATCCCCAGCACACATGTTGAGTAGCAAGGCTGGGAGTAGACTGATCTCATTATCTTGGAGGCTGTTGTGAGCCCTCCTTCTTAGCTACTCTCCCTGTCTCCTGCTGCTGCCAAAGAGGACCAAGTCTGCCACAATGCTGAATGATGGGGATGGGGGTCACAATGCATAAGGAGCAGTGAGAAAGCAGAAGAAACCTAAGTCTGCCTTGGGGTCTCTGGGAGGGCTAGCCATGATGATTGACATTTGAGCCCTCACTTGAAGGGTGAGTAAAAGTTTGCCAAGCCAACCCGGAGAGGATGGCAGTGCATGGAGATGACACAGCATGAGAAAAGACAGAGGTACAGGCAAATGTAGTAAATTTGGGGAATTTATTTACTGAAAGGTAAATAAATATGGGTGAGGAGTAAAGTGCTACCTTCAAAGGAAAAATAAAAGAGCAGGACTTCCTTAGAATTCATTCTTGGCCAGAGTCCACACAGAGAAAATAGGCTTGGTTTAAAGACAAATGATAACGATGATGACTATTGAGTGTTCCCCATGTGTTGGGCACTGTGCTACACTCTTTTCAAGATTACCTCTTTTGGACATCACAACAATCCCCATTTTAGAGTTTGGAAAAGTGAGGCTTAGAGAAGTGAAGTAACTTGCCCAGGTTCAAGGAGCTAATAGATGAGGGAGCTGGAATTTGACCCCAGGTAACCTGACTCCAGGCACTATGTGATTAACCACTATGTTAACTACCCCCCACCTGGTGATCCAGTGGCCACTCCATCCCTGCCAGTAGGTGGGTTCTGGAAACCCTCTTTGACCCTGTGCCCAGTGAGCATGAGCAGCAAAGCCCAAGGCATTGAACCATAGTCTCTCTGCATGGGCCCCCCCATATCTATTCCCAGCTGCCCTTCAACACTCAGAACTTGAGTCTGGTCAGCTGGAGTCCCCAGTCTTTTTCCCAGACATTTTTCTCACATCAAGAGACCTCGAGAGGGTATGTGGCAAGAACAGATCATTTTTCATATGTTGGTCTTGGCCTCAATCTTCACCAAGCAGGGCTCACTGTGGTCAGGAAGCTCACCTAACTGGCTGAGGGCATCGCTTCCCCCCCACCCCGCAAATATTCCATCCCTTAACCAGAACAGTAAACATCCTTTGCCTAGAACACCTGCTGCTGCTGCTGGTGGGTGAAAGGGCCCTGCACTCCCGTCACCAAGGGTAGAGCAGGCACTGACGTCAGAAGTCAGAGCCGTTGGAGTTACATAATCCCCGAAGCTGCTTGAGCATGGAATAAGGCCATATTTAATCTCAGGGGAGCTAGAAATAGGCAAATAGAATTTTATTTCCCCATACAATTTTTAAGCTTTAAATAATATTTTTTTTTAGTGATCCTAGGCAAGGATTGTGTTTGGCCCCAGGCAATTTTTTCACTGTTGAATTATGATCCCTAGGAAGTAAATATGGTATATATGCATGGTATAGTGATGGCATATTTGTGTGTGCATATATGTGTGTGAATGAGGGTGGGTGTGTGGGTGTATGGTGTGTGTGGATAGATATATATAGAAATATGGATATGAATATGAATATAGATATAGACATAAATATAGAATGTGGGCTGTGGTTTGCTGTGGTGAGGTGGTAGAGGAATGAGTGTTGATGTGACTTGGGTGGATAGGTGAGTATGAAGTGTGTATATTTTGTGGGTGGGAAAGTTTGGATACAGGTGTGTGGTACATTTCTGTGGCGAAAAGTATGAGTCATACGGGTAGGTTGTGGAAACCGTGCATGGTGTGTGTAGTGTTAATGCATCTGCAGGAGTGTGTTAGGGCATGTGAACCTAAGGCATTGCATACTCTCTTGCTCACGTGAGTGTGTGGTGGATATATTTTATTGAGTGTGGGAATGTGTGTTTGTGTGTATTCAGATTGTGTGGGGATGTGTGGGAAATGTATGTCAATAGTGTGCACAAGTGGGTAGGGCTAGAATTATGAGTTGAGCATGCAGATGTGTGCTGGAAGGGGTGTGGGCCTGTGTGTGTGTGTGTGCACACACCATGGCTGATGACACCAGGAAAGATGATCACAGAGTCCTGAGCACGTCTCCCCAGCGCTTAGAACATCCTAGATCTTCCTCCAAAATATTTCCAGAGACCCATTTGAAGGTGTTCCCCAGAATGCTGACCCACTGCTCTCCTTTGCCCCTCTGGGAATCCAGCCCCCAATTACCCCTTTGACCAGGCACCAAGTGTTTGGGGAAGTTAGCAATTCTTGGTATATATGGTCTTCTCTCAAACTCTGGTCTATAGGCAGAGGTTTCCCCACCTGATGGAGATGGGCAAAAACAAACCAAAAAAACAATCCTGTCCTGAGCAGAAACAGCCTAGAGTTAAAGCTCAGTTCACACTCTCCTGTAAGAATTAAGAAACCACAGTGTGGCTTAGAAGAAATTCTCTGGCTTTAGGACTTCTAGTTTCTGTTCTGTCACTATTCTGTGGTTTGACTTTAGGCAAACCCTTCCTCTTCTTGGCTCTAGAATCTTTGTCTTAACTCTTACCCACTCCAGCTATGTATTTACATTTTTAACAACTGTTCACTGGCTCCCTACAGCCCTTGGATAGAGTCCAATCTCCTTAGCATGCCACCCAAGACCCTCCATGACCTGACCCTACTAGCTTCTCATTTCCTGACATTCTTCCATGCCACGATATCTTCTAGGCTCACCAACTTACTGACTGTTCTCAAAGGCAATGTTATCTCAGCAAAGAAACACACGTCGCTGTCCTTTGTGCTGAATAAGTATAACTCTGTCTTCCCTTCTGCAAAGAGACCGACAAGGACCAGGAAGGACTCATCCTACTATACTCATTCATTAATCGATTCATTCATTCAAAATATTTTGGGTTAATTAATAAGTTCCATAAACTCAATTACCTGCTAGAACACAGTAGTCAGCCAAAAAGATGTGTTCCCTGCCCTTGTAAAGCTTATACATTACAATTAACTGAAATCAGGCATGTCTCCAGAAACCTGTTCCCATAACCTGTGCCTGAATCTGGAGTGAAGGAGAGTTTGAAGGAAAGATTCCAACCATCAAGTTGGTGTCTCATTAGTCATAGCTAAGAGCATGAGTTCAGGATTAGGCATACCTGGGTTTGAAACCTGACTCTGCCAGTGTTAAGATGTGTGGTCTTGGGCAAGTTTCCCAAGCTCTCTGTGTCTCAACTGCTTCTTGTGGCAAACCTACCTCAAAAGGTTGAATGAGATACTGCCTTACGGTAAGGGCTCAATAAACGTTGGCTTTAAGAAGTATACACCATTCCTCCCGATGGGCTAGGACTATGCTCCTTTTATTTCCTGAATGTAGGAATTTTGGTTTCAGTTAAAAGCCTTGTCCATTGGGCTGAGGCTTCCATTCTTTTCTCAACTAAAATAATGATTTTCACTGTGAATTTTTAAAAATTTTTTTCTGAGGAAGGTTAGCCCTGAACTAAGATCTGTTGCCAATCTTCTTCGTTTTTTGCTTGGGGAAGATTAGCCCTGAGCTAACATCTGTGTAAATCTTCCTCTACTTTATATGTGGGTCGCTGCCACAGTGTAGCTGATGAGTGGTGTAGGTCTATGCCTGGGATCCAAACCCGCAACCCCAGGCCACTGAAGTGAAGTGTGCAGAACTTAACCACTACACCACGGGGCCGGCCCCTCACTGGACATTTAATGATGTCCTAGGATGGAAGCTCCATGAGGTCAGGGATTTTTGTCTGTTTTGTTCACTGATATAACTTCAATGTCTAGAACAGTGCCTGGCACACAGTAGGTGCTCAGTAAGTATTAGTTAAGATAATGAACACTGCACCTGTCAGCTGATTGCAGAAATTAATTTATCCAATCATTATTATTAACAGCAGCCACTTTCTACATGAACTGTACAATGTGCTCCACATCTCATTTGTAATTATCTCAACAAAAGCATGAGGCAGCCTGGTTATCCCATTTTATAGGTGAGTGAATGAAGTAATCTAAGGCCCAGTGACATTAACAACTTGCCCAAGGCCACATAATTGCTAAGTGACAGAACTGGGATCTGAATCCAATGCTGGTTCCAACACTGTACTATGCTGCAGCCCAGGCACTCCTGTGGTTTCCTGGGGAGAAGCAGAGAATCTTCCTTCCCCCTCATCCCTCTGATGGAGTCCCCAAACTAGATGGTGAGAAACACAGGGAAGGAGGCTGGCATTAAGGAAACAATAGGGTTAAAGAAACTGCATTGTCAATAACTGCCAAAAAATCATGACACTAATTAAGAAAGATGCTCCTTGTTCTGCCAAAAGCTCTGTCTTCTCGCAGGGATCAATAAATCAAAAATAATTGTTTACTTTGTCTAGGCTCTTTCCCTTCTCTTCTGCCTGTATTTTTTCCTTCTTTCTTTGTGTAATGTGAAAGTTGATAAAGGAGCCTCATTTTCACTAATGAAAGAAACTTAATTTTTTTGGCACTATATCCTTCATTAAGAAAAGCAAAATCCACTTAGTGGTGGCTTCTGCCACCTTCCATTTGTCCAAACCAAGGCCCAAGATCAGCAGAAGGCCAGTTTTAGCATGAAACTTAGGCTTCCATTAAATCTATTTCTATTGTTTTAGGAAAGATATTTAATGATAGATGTTAACAGCCACTAAAAATGGTAGCAGCCCTCTCCTTGCTGTTTTTTTCCAAATCTCTCCACTCCTTCCACACACAATAGTGTACACAAGGCCAACAGTGAGGTGGCCCCAAAGAACTTGGCATCTAGAAACTGGTTATCTACTGAATACAAGATGGACACCAGAGTAGAGATAAGTAATATAAACTGAAAGAACTGGCAAAACAAAACAAAACCCTCCCAGACTAGGACATAACAGCAGATCCGTCCATCAGAAGGGTTCTTGCCCAGCCACACACACAGCAAGGAGAGTAAAGGAAGAAGATATTGGCTGTGCCCTTCTCAGGACTGTCCAGGACTATCCTACCAACTTAAATACAGTTTATGGCAGATACAATAGGTCAAGTGGTATGCTGGTAAATGTTTAACAACAAGATTTCTGGGGGAGAAAAGAGCTCTAATTTGTAACATTTACCAATGATCTTCGTGTAAATATTCCCGCCATGGCCAATGGCAAGCAACCAACATGAATATTGGTTTTGGGAAGAGATGTGTACAATTCATTGAATGTGGATTTGGGAAGAGATGTGTACAATCGGTTCCTGTAGGTCAAAACAAGTGGGCTCTGGCATCCCTAGTGGTACTGCCCTACAAATCCTTTGATTGTAATTTAGCTTCCTGTGTGGTTTGGCCCATGGGGGGAAACTCACTTATCTGCCTCCACATTGTCTGCTTAATGACTGGCTCTTTTCTTCAGTGGCAGATACATTTTCATGATGGTTTATTTGTCAGTCTAGTGGGAGTCAGTTGCTGGAAACAGACCACACCAAGAGAGATAGTCAACAAGGCTGGGGAGCACAGCTGGAGCACAGTAAACAGACCACAGTATGGCTTCCCACTGGGGACCAGTGCAGCTGCCCACTGGCCTTCCCTCTGCCTCATGTGAAATCAGCCTAGTCATGCTGGACACCCCATTTCTACTACAATTATAATGACTCCTGGGCTCCTACTTCATCTAGTCCACACCCAGACAAAAAAGTCCTAGAGTCAGACCCAGCAGAGCCATCTCCAACTGACTATGGGTTCATTGATGAACCTCAGAAATGCTCATAGAATGGGAATGCTGTAACTTTATTCCAGGTAGAATAAAAAGCTATGTTTATTCCAGCTTGTGTGGTGGGGAATCTTTCTACCATCTGAGTTAATTTCCTGCCTCAGCATGGAAGATCTACAGATGTGTCCCTCCAGGGTTACCGATGTGAGCTCTCATTCTCAATGTCCAGTGCAACAGCTGTAAAGGAGATGGGAGGCACGGGGAGGCAGCAACCAGCCATTGTGTTCTGAGACAAATTCTGTGACTTGCCTACTTTCTTATTTGACTAACAACAAGTAATGGCAATAAATCTCAATTAATTAAAAGACTTTTAAATGGGAAACTAGAGTGGGGGTATACAGGAGCTCTCTGTACCATCTTTGCAACTCTTCTGTAAATCTAAACTATTCTAAAATAACATATGTCAAAAACAAAAAACTACTAAGCAGTTTCCACTTTATTGAGACGTGTAAGGTTCCAAATGGTGATTGCTCTCCTGTTTTAAATTCTCCACGGGTATTATCCCCACCTTATACAAAACTGCATAGGAAAAATACCAGAAGAAAATAAGCAAGAATGATGATAATGGTTGCCTTTGGAGGGTGGGCTTCCATAGGTAAGGTGGGTTTTTCCCCCTACTTCTTCAATTTTTCTTTGTCTTCTACATTTTCCACTATTACTTTTGAGGGAAAAGGGTTTCATAAAAAGGCTTCACTGTTGCCCTACAATCTACAAGGTAAAGCTTCTTAGCGTAATATACCCTCATGATCTGGCCTTGTTTCTCTAGCTTCATCATCTACCACTCCCCCTCCTTCTTGAGAAAACAGAATTTCTGGATAAATGCCCACAGTTGTCCCAGATACGCTCTGTATTTTCACAACTCCGAATCTTTGTACTTCTAATCCTACAGCTTCAAATGCCTTCCCTCCTCCCCAGTCTGATCTTTGGAGGTTTCCTTCAAAACCTAGCTAAGATATTGTCTTTCTTGGGAAAGTTTCCCTGGCCCCACCATGCCTCTCTACAGAATTCACACTCTCCCCCAACTGCCATACACTGGTTTCCATCATTGCACTTATAACACTGACTGGTACTGATCTGTTTGCATGTTAAGCCCGACTAAGAGAATACTGAGAGCAGGGCAGTGTCCAATGTGTTACTGCATCCTCAGGACAGTGACTGGCATGTGGAACTCACTGTAATAAATCATTGTTGGGTGGATTTAGTGAACGGACTCGTGAGCATATGTTTGGCTACCTACTCCCAGAAGGCAGCACTATCTACTTGTTAAACAAGAAGACTTGACCAAGAGCCAAGAGCCAAAGCAGAGAGCCAGAGCCAAGCCAGGAAGTCTGGGGAGAGATGGGTGAGACCATGACAAAGGCACAGGGTTAGAGATGACCAGGAACCTCATCTGAGTCAGAGCCAGTGTGAGCAACTCTGAGCAGCAAGGGCTGCCTCTTCTGAGGTCCCAGGGTGAGAGTTGTAATGTTGCCTTGCTGTGAGATGCCAAATAACAGTTTCTAATCTGACTTGTCTTGTTGACTCACGTGCATCTTAAACTGTTAGGAACAAAACACACATCAGAGATCATCAAATTCAGTGGTTTGCAAACTGCATTTCACAGAAATCTGGGATTCTGTGGAATTGCTTCAAAGATAGGGAATGTGGGGAAGACTGATGTTGCAGACCCCTTCAACTAGGGTGGCTCCATTTGTAACTGGCTTACGTATTGGCACTCCACAGAAAATTCTTGAAGAAATGGTTCTGCTGATAAAATAAAGGAAGGAATGGGGGAGGAAGAAAGAAAGGAAGAAAAAGAGAGAGGGAGGGGGGAAAGAGAAAAGAGAAGGAATGAGAAGGAAGGGAAAGGAAGAGAGAGGAGGAAAGAGAAAGAGAGATGGAGGGAGCAAGGAGCGGGGAGAGAGGAAAGGAGGAAACTAGAAAGAAAAGGAAGAAAGGAAGGAAGGAAGAGAGGGAAGGAGGGAGGAAGGAAAGAAGGAAGAAAAGAGGAAAGGAAGGAAGGAAAGGGAATAATGGATGGAGGAAGGTTAAGGAAAAGAAACAAAGGAAGGAAGGAAGAAAAGAGGAAAGGAAGGAAGGAAAGGGAATAATGGATGGAGGAAGGTTAAGGAAAAGAAACAAAGGAAGGAAGAAAACAAACTACTAATAAAACCCAAGCCTGAAAAACAAAAGAGTCAGGAGAGAAGTGATATTTCTGGGGCCACAGGAAGTAAATGGCATTATTGTGATGACAAGCCTAGTTCTCCCATTCCCAACTAGTACTTCATGTTTGAGGACAAAAGTTCCATGAGCTACTTCTTCCTCCCCTCCACCCCACAATGCAGTAGGGTGCCCTAATAGATGCTCCAAGCCCAGGATGCCAAACGAAGTGAAAAGCAAAGGTGAAGGTGGGTATTACGGAATTAAAAGCTTTAAATAGGAGATCAGACATTCTGGCCATCTCATGAGCCATGAATCCTGCAAAAAGATATTGCCAAATAGATAATGCTCATGACCTGCTCACATGAATGGAGGAAATGATTCATAATTAGGGCAGCAATTGTTTGCATGTAAATAAGAGCTGGTGTGCCTGGAAATCCCTTTTTCTCCTAAATGGCTCAAACACTCCCCTTGTGAGGCATCCACAATCCTGAATCACAGAAAAATCTCTTTTCAAAGACCATACAAAAGAGAACTTGAGTAAGACTTGGAGGGAGAATTAGTGGAATCTAACATCTGGGAGGTGCAATATTTGTTCATTCAACATGCACTTTCTGAGGGCCTTCTATGTGCCAGGTACTGTCCTAGAAGACGGATATACAGCAATGGAGATGCAGTCCCCATTCTCAAAAGCTCAAAATCTAATAGGTAGACCATTCTGATTATAATAATGTGTGATAAGGTCTATCAATGATGTAGGAGAGGGACGGTGGGAAGAAAGTGCTAGCACCTATCCCAGCAAAGGAGAGTCAGAGAAGAGTTCCTAGACCATTGGTTCTCAAACTTTAATCCACATATGAGTTAGCTGGGTATCTTGTTATATGCTGATTCTGATTCAGTAGCTCTGGGGTGCGGACTCAGATTTTGCAAGTCTAACAGGTTCCCACATGCTGCTGATGCTGCTGGTCACAGACCACACATGCAGAAGCAAGGTCCTAGAACAGAGCTACTCAAAACATAGTCTGTGAGCAGCATCACCATCACTTTGAGTATGCATAAACGCAAATTCTCAGGCTTTACTCCAGACCTACTGAATCAGAATCTCTGAGGGTGGAGCCCAAAAATCTGTGTTTTACCAAATTCTCCAGGTGATTCTTATACATGCTAACATTTGAGAAGCAGTATCTTTGGGGATCTACTTGAATTGAGTCCTAAAGAAAGGGGTAAAACTGCCATGTTAAGAACCTCCCACAATAGCATCTATCATAGATTCTACTGTCTTCCTCCCATTTCAGCTCCAACAAATATTTTTCATTCAATTCCATTTGGACAGATACAGAAGGTCAGCACCATTGCCAAGGCAAAGCTGGACCTGACTTTCCATGAGCTGAGACAGGCTTGAAAACTCCTGCAGGGGAAAGAAGGATACATCCTGTCAAAGTGCCACAGAGCTCACAAGTATGTGGTATGTGTGCCCCACTTGCTAATTCTGTTATTGTAACAGACATCATTAATCAATCCCTGTTCTTTTTCCTGTTTAGCTATCCAGACACTATCTTAGAAACCTCAACCAGCTCTTTAGGCATCCCCTACTGACTGAGAGAAACTTGTACCTAAGAGGAAACCCTTCTAATCCTTTAGCTCATCATTGACTGAGAATATTAGACAAATAAATGTTTTACCAGGTACAGGGAAAAAAGAGCTACCATCATTTTTCTTCATAGTATGGATTTCTCAGAAAGAGGAATCTATATTCCAGGGTTATCAGGTGGAATGACCAAACTACCTATTCAATCAAGAGACTTTTGCACCTTTCATCCAAGGGGAAGAAAAAGGGGGAAGAAATGTACATTTACTGAGCCCCCACTATGTGCCATGCACCTTTCTAAGAACTTTATATACAAAATAGTTCACCTACTCTTCACTATAACCTTATGGGGTAAATGCTGTCATCTACATTCTATAGAGGAGTTTCAGAGCAGTTAGGGGACTTGCCTGCTGTCAAACAGCTAGTGGAGGGCTTGAATGCAAGCCCTGGTCTCTCTGGCTTGAAATATGGGTAATTTTCCAGCACATGCTAATAAACAGAGGCATTGCAGATATGGTATGGATAAGAAAACAAGACCATAGAAAAGCAAAGGCTTCAGGACGGTTGTTCCTAGAGAGTTCTAACAGTTAAAAGAGCCAGTGGGTTCTCTTAAAGGGCTCTTCCTGGCCCAGAATCTCTGAGTTTCAGACAACCTGGGACCAAGATTTCAGCTTCTAGTGGCCCTTGAATATTTACCCCAGGGGTGTAAAATCCTTAAGGAACAAAATGGTGGCTTTATCAGACAAAATCCAAAGGAATGATCTGTTTTTATTATTATTTTTTTTAGGAAGATTGGCCCTGAGCTAACATCTGTTGCCGATCTTCCTCTTTTTCTTTTTCTTCCCAAAGTCCCAGTACATAGTTGTATATCCTAGTTTTAGGTCCTTCTAGTTCTTCTGTGTGGGGTGCTGCCTCAGCATGGTTTGATGAGTGGTAAGTAGGTCTGCACCCAGGATCCGAACCGGTGAACCCCGGGCCACCAAAGTGGAATGCATGAACTCAACCGCTATGCCACCGGGCCGGCCTCAACTGAGCTGTTATTTTATTTACTAATTCTGCAACCTGGTGGTGAGTATAGTATGATAAATATAATAAATACATCAATTTTATTGATATTGTTGTATATTATAATAATAATTATGTTATCATTATTACTATTATAACAATGTCACAGGTTGGGTTCTCCAGAAGCAGATGCTGAGATGGAATTTAAGGTGCAAGATGTTTATTGGGGATCAACACCTCTGAAGGGAAAGGGAAACAAGACTGGGCAGAGTGAGGAGTTGAACTCAATCAGGCTTGAAAAGCCTGGGACACCCCAGCAGGGAGCTCTGGAACAAATATTGTGCATCAGGGTTGTCCCTCTTCAGGCCAAAGTGGTCCAGCCTTTATATATCTGCTTCATTCCATCACTAGGTGCTGGATGCTCTGGGAAGAATGTAATGAGGCAGCTCTCTACAGCTGAGGCAGATCTTGAAGGAGCTGAGAGCTATAGGCTATCTGCTGACCACCCTCCTTGTAGCTGGACAGCGTGTCCTTCTTTGAAGGAGGATCCAGGTGGTACATCTCTATTTACTAAAACTAATGATGACTACTCATATTTGAAAGGGGCTTTGCAATTTATGACATTTTCATATCTGTTAGCACACTTGCTCCTTGCAATCCAGATCTGATCATGGTGTGCTGTAGTAGATCCTATTGTTGTTCAAAGTATTTGCTGTTTTTCCCTAAGAAACAATTACTTCCTGCCCCATTGACGTCAGGCTCAGTCATGTGACTTGCCTTGGCCAATGAGATATGAGTGAAAGTGATGTAAGAGCCATTGCATGTGCTGTCACCTTCTCCTTTTTTTTTTTGTTTCCTCTGCTAAGAGTCCAGGCTGTCCCATACAGGGGCTACTCCTTCAGCCTGGGTTCCTAAGTGAAGGCACGTGGAGCAAAAGCTGTAGGCATTCCACAATAGACATCCATGTGAGTGAGATATAGAACTGTGTTGTTTCGAGCCACTAAGATGTTTGGGGATGTCTGTTACTACAGCATAACTTAGCCTAGACTGACTGAAACACCTCCTGTCACCTACAAGACGCGAAGCCCAAGCTCCTCAGCAAGGCTTCATGTAATCCAGCCTCTGCTCATGTCTCCAATCTTATCTCTCACCATGCCTCTCCTCCGTGATTTGCTCCAACCACATCAAACCCATTTCTCTTCTTGAAAAACTCCTACCCCTTCTCCAAGATTTTTATCTCCTCAGATATTCTCTACTCTATGCAATTGTCTCTCACCCCCTCTCCCTAGGCAGAAATTACCCCTCCAATCTTTCCCGTTGGCCTGGGTAAAAATTGTTTTGTTAATCTCTGCCCAGTGCCTAGCACACTGTCAGGCACTCAGCTGGTAGTGAATAAATATTTGTTGAAATAAATCATAACTAGCATATACTGAGGTGTTAGTGTGTCCCTGGCACTATACTAGTGCTTAATGTAGATTATTTAATTTGATTTAACTTAAATTAAGGTAGGTATTACTACTGTTCCCCATTTTACAAATGGGAAAACTGAGGCCCAGAGAGATTAAGTAACTTAGTTGGTATTTGGCAGTGACAAAACTAGGCAGTCTGGTTCCACTACCACTTCTTAACCATTGTGGTATCTTGTAGCAAGTCATGTGTGCCCAGATTCTAACAAAGTTTCTTGCATTGATAAATGGTAGCAGTGGTGTATCAAGTCAGAGTATTTGGAGGGATCTGCCCCTAGTGCAGGCATAGAGGGAGTACACTGACCGTAGGAAATTTTAAAACAATAATAAAAATCAACTACAATTTGGTTTTCTTTATGTTATCACCATGCACTGGCAATTCTAAACAATGTCAGTGATAAAATATTCTTCCCAGCAAGGTGGATCATTTCTAGCCCCTACCCCCCTTGCTACAACACTGAATGGTTGCTGACTGAATGAATGAATGAACTAGTTGATAGAAGTGATGAGAATGAGAATGATGAAGCAGTCAACAGAGAACAAGCCAATTACCTCCATGACCTCCAATAAAAGCAAAGCTCACAGCCTAGTTTGGATGTTGAATCCCTTGGGTAATATGGGCGAAATTGGGGGGAAAGCCAGCCAACCCAGCTGGTTGAGCCTGGCATTCCAGAAAGGATGAAAACCATCTAGTTTGCAAATCCAAAGGGGCTTGCATCACTGAGCAACCTGAGGTGTGGAGACAGAGAACTAGCTCACCTTGATGCCCCCGTCCATGCCAATGACCAGAGCTACAGAGATGCAAGTAGGATTCAGGAAGGAATCTGGAACCTGAATTCATACAGGCACTATCGGGCAATGACCCAGGTCTCAGCAGCCCATTGCCCGCCAAACCATTATTCCATTAGGAAAAAAGAGAAATGAAAATCATGGACATTCCTTCTGTGTAAGTTCTGTTTCTTCAGCCTTTGATGATAATTTTCTGGGCATTTTCTCATAATCAAGGAGGGGAATTTCAATATTTCCACACTTCCACAACAATGCAGAGTTCCCTAATATTTGGTGAAACCAAGGTCCAGAAAAATAAAGGATTTGTCTAAGATCCCACCTAGCTCTGTAGTCCCAATCTGGGAGACTGCTCACTTATTTGTCTACTTGTCTGGCTCTCTGACTAGACTGTGAGTTTCTGGAGTGTGGAGATGCTATCTCATTCTTCTTTGCTTCCTGAGCTATTAAAGTAGCCCTTGGTTTGTTGAGTGAATAAATGATGACTTTGCCTCTTTCTGTCACGGTCTAACTTAGTGACTCTCTCCTAGGTCACCTTCCCCAAGTGATTGACTTGGTCACACAGAATGTCCTCCCCATTCATGGAAAGGACCTAGGGATCTGGGCCAGGTGACAAATCCCAAAATGTTTGGTTTCAATCAGACATGCTTTCCATAAGCTGCTCACTTTCTCCCCAAAGTTTTCTCCAATGACTTTTAACTGATCATATCAGTGAGAAGGTCTCAATTAGGGGTTAATTGCTTTCAATACTTTTTCTTAACATCTGTTAGTTTCTCTCTTCATGAGGAAAGCACGTGTCAGGACTTGCCAAACAGTCACGAGGAAGAGGCAGTGACACTGGAGCACTGGTTCTCGACTGAGAAGAGATTTTGCCCCCAGGACCCAGGGGACATTTGGCAATGTCTAGACACCTTTTTGGTTGTCCCAACTGGGGGAAAATGATGTTACTGAATCTAGAGGGTAGAGGCCGGGGATGATGTTAAGCATCCTAAAACGCGCAGGACAGAATAGTCCTGCACAGCAAAGAATTGTCCAGCCCAAAATGTCAACAGTGCTGAAGGCAAGAAACTCCGCATTAGAGGCACTGGAGGTTAGAAGGAGTAAATACATGAAGTCACAAATTCCATGCTGGGAACAATAATAATGATGATAATGATAATAGTAGCAACAGCAGTAAACACCTATTAGGTGACAGACACTCTTTAAGTGCTTTACTATTAAATACTTAGTAAAAGTTCCTTATACATAGTGGACACTTGATGGGTTGGAAGAGGGTATTTCAATCCTCACCCAACAGGCCTTTGAGGCAGGGACATTACTATCCCCAATCTATTAATGAGGAAACCGAGGCACTCAGAGTCACCCAGCTAGCTACCAGTAAGATTCAGAGCTGCTATTCCCACCTCAGCTGCCTGGCTCCCAATCTGTATTCCTAACCACTCTGGTGTATTGGAAGTTCTGGCTTCCAGTCGGGGAAGTTTCTGTTCTGACTTCCAGATTCATTTCTTTAGGAAAGAGACACATTGTCCTGTGCTTCTTGCTGAGTTGAGAATGCAACAAAGCAAAGAATTGGCACTTCTGTAGTTTTTGTGGAAGGAAGATATCAGGACTGAAGACTGAACAGTGACTAATGTTTGCAGTTGGGGGGGAACAAATGGCAAATCCATGAGTCCGAGATCAGTTTCTATTTCCGCCATAGTGGTTAATGAGGGAGGTTGGTGTAGTGGAAAGAACATTATGTCAGGAAGCAAGAAACAGATCCAGGTCACTGCTGTGTGTTTGCTTTGCCACAAATATGTTGTGGGACTCTGGGCAAGTTACCTAAGCTCTCAAGCCTGATTTTTCTTTTTTAGTATTTTCCATTTTAGCTCTTCTGGTGGTTGTGTAGAGTAGGAGTTGACAAAATATGGCCTGTAGGCCAAATATGGCTGTCACCTGTTTTTGTCAATAAAGTTTTATTGAGGCAGGGCCATACCCATCTTTTACATATTGTCTACGGCTGCTTTTGTGCTACGATGGCAGAGCTGAGCAGTTGCAATAGAGGTTGTATGGTCCACAAAGCCTAAAATATTTACCCTGTAGCCTTTCACAGAAAAAGTTTGTTGAGGCCTAGTGTAGAGGTATCTCTTTGTGGATTTTCTTTCTAAATCTAAATGAAGTAGGAAAATAAAAACTCATACCTGTACTGCATACTATATTGAAATATCCTGATGCTCTAATGAAATGACATATGTGAAAGTACTATGAAAATTCCTAAGAAATAGATGCATCGTGGTATTAATATTAAATGATGGGATGCAATGTGCCATAGTAAAAAACAAACAAACAAAAAGCAGCAAGGGATTTGGAATCAAGCACACGTGAGTTTGAATCCAAGTCCAACCAATTATTACTGTTGTGATTTGGGAGTAGTTATTAAATTCCTTAAGTCTCAGTTTTCTTAACTGAGGATAATATTATTAACATGGGGAGGGGGAATAAGGCATAATGGGGGTAATTATACTTAATTCCTAAGGTTGCTGGGAGTATTAAATAAAATGCATTCAATGATTTATTCATTTGTTCATTGAATATGTCATATTGGTGCCCCACTGTGCACCAGGAGCTACACCAATCACCGGATGTAAGCTGTGCTCAGACAGCCACAGTCCCCGCCATCCCTTTACTTAGGGTCTAGTGGAATAGACAGACTTTGAGGAAGAAATTTCAGCACATGCAAGTTCACTGAAAACGGTGAGGGCCATTCAAACTAAGTGGTAGCATTACTAGGACTGTAACTAATGACTGAGAATTTTTCAAAGGTATAAGAAATTATCTGGGTTCCCAGTTGTGAGAAGTCTTTGAGAGGTGGTGGGGGATTCACAAGAGTGGGAGAGCTTAACTCAGGGAAGGGAGAAGGAAAGAAGGCACACAAACAGAGCACTGTATAGATCTGAGCCCTGGCTAGGACATGGGGTAAGAGATGGCAAAGGGAGAGAAAGGAGTATGTGAGAAAGGAAGGCCTAGAGGTCAAATTCTCCCTACCGAACATCATGGGACCAGAGAGAACACTACACATCCAGCAGGGATGCCTCCTTCTCTTGCAGAAAGCAGCTCCTGTAAGCCCCTCCAAAGAAGTCCATGCAACTGCAAACACACAGCAGAGCATGGCACAACCACACCCTCGTACAATGTGGCAGAGGATGTATGCATTTTTACTAAACTGGCTCCCTTTTCTTCCTAGGAAACTAGCTACACCATATTTACCAGCCTCCCTTGTAATGAGATATATCTGTACAACAGTTCTGGCCAATGGAACAGAACTGAGAGAAGTTATGTTTTCCCCTCAAAGCCTATCCTAGTAAAAGCCTCCCATCTAGTTCCCAGTCTTCCACTCTCTCCCAGTCTGCTGGTGAAATGCAGAGGACTCAGTGGAGGACTCCAAGGCCTAAAGAGAATGATGGACCCAGATGACAGAAGGATCCTGAGTCCCTGAATGACTGCATGGAGCAGAGCTCACATGAGCTCTTGTGATATGAACAAGAAATAAACATTGATTATAGTAACGCATTGAGAGTTTGGGGTTGTCTTCTTCTTCATAGCCCTGATCAATATATACAAGTATCTTATTTTCCCTTTATACATTTACTGCCACTGAAATGAAAGCTTCATGAAGATAAGAACTCCGTCTTCTTATTCACTCCTCTGTCTAGAACAGTCTGACATAAAGATGCTCAAAACATTTGTAGACAAAAATATTACCAAGTTGAGGCTATATATATATATGGCAATCAATGACTAGAGTCTATGGAAAGATGAGATAAAAGCATACATACAAAACTGCTCTTCAGTAAACAGCAAAGTTCTGTTCAGATATTAATTTTTACCCTCACCACAGTGGGTTTGCACAAGCCCAAGCACAGAGCATGCATAGAGGCACAGCCACACTGAGTTCTTACAGCATCATGGTGCAGACACAGCATGGCTGAATTCTTACAGCACGATGAGAACCAAAAGTGCTCGTGTCCGACACAGAATAAGGGACTTCTAGATCCCATGTCCATGTGAGACCCGTGTCCATCTCCAGTGGGACATAAACTGGGCTCACAGAGTCATTGACCAAGCTTAGGCTTTGGGCCCAGATAATCTGGGAATGAATAAGAAAGTTAACTCACACTTACTGAGTTCTTTGTAGCTGCCCAGCACTGTGATAACAGTGTTATATATGTCCCATCTTACTTAATTCTCTGATCAACCCTACATGGTAGGTACATATAATTATTGTCTTCATTTTACAAGTCAGCAAATTCGGGCTTAGAGAGCTGAAGGAAAGTGCCCAAGGCCCATGGGGCTTCCTAGATGCTAGACCTGGGGCACAGGCCTTCGCCCCTCCACCATTCCGTCTTCATCTGTAAAATGGAAGCAACAACACACACCAATAAGTTTATTAGGAGGATGACGTCAACTCAGACAGTGCATGTAGAATTCCCTGCAGATCACCTGGGACTTAGAAGGAGCTCAGAAATATGCCACCTCCCATCCCTTTCCTTCCCTTCCTTTGCCCAGGAGAGCCATTTCATCCTAGTCAAGGTTCTGGGTTCCAAAAAGCAGCAGGAAGCAGAGACTGTCCCCAAATGACTCCACCACCAAGGCCAGCCGGTGTGCACCAAACCCTCAACAGTATTTAAACTCTGTCTGGGTGCCTAATTATCTTAATGATGCAGAATTCAAAATAGCACAGTCTGTGTGCACCCCAGGAAAGGTCCCGTTCACAGGCACGGGCCTATTAAGCCAGAGAAAAGCATCTAATAAAAGAATTTAACGATTGCAGTACTTGGAACAGGAAAGGAGGACAGGTCATCCTTTTTGGAAGCCGAGCTCTCCCCGATGATCCCTCCTTCCCCTCTGAGCCTCTCAGGATGCTCCCACCTCTGAAGTGCTTTGTCTTAGCATCAGCTTCCATGCTTCCAGGCCTGGGACTCTTTTCTCATGATTATGTGGTTTAATTCTCACAACTGGGTGAGGCAGATGTGGTTAAGCCCACCTTACAAACAAGGGGACTGAGCCTGAGAGAAGGTTAGGCTTCTGGAACAAAATTCCTAAACTCACCCTGCAGGCTGATGTGCAGGGAAACTGGTCACATTTACAGCTTAAGAGTTCATGTTTGGGGGTAAAAAAGGGCCAAAGAGAAACCCTTCAAGAGTTGGCCTATAGAGTCTGTTCTTCCTTCCCGTCTCTTCCTCCCTTCTCTTCCCTCTTCCTCCTTCCTTTCCTTTCTAACACCCTCTTCTCTTTACTTCTCTTCCTTTATTCTCTATTCCTCCTTTGTTTTCTTTTATTCCATCCTTTCCTTGTTTCTCTTCCTCCTTCAGAGTCTCTCTCTTTTCCTTCCACAGTCTCTCCCTCTCTCTTCCTCAGTCTCTCTCTCTCTTTGTCAACTCTCTCCCTTCCCCTCCCTTCCTCAGTCTCTCTTTCTCTTCCTCAGTCTCTCTCTCTCTGCCCCTTCCTCAGTCTCTCTTGCTCTCTCTGTATTGATTAACTACCTACACTTTGCCTGGCCTTGTGCAACACAGGGAACATGAAGATCAGTTAGATATTGTCTCTGTCCTCGAGAAATTCACACGCTGGTGAGGAAGGGGACAAAAAACAAAACAGACAACAGCAGTGGTGAGGTAAGCTTTATGATGGAGGGAATCAGAGGGGCTAGGGGAGAGTGGAGGAGGGCGTGGAGAGGGTTTTTCTTCAAGGCATCCTCTACATCACTGTCCAAACTGCTGTCCAAGCTGAAGATGTCACCATCCACACACATGAGGCTGTCAAGGCTTTGCCAGCCTCTGTAGATCACTGAGTTCTCAACTTGTGCCTAAGACACTTAAGGGCTTGCCATGAGTGAGGATATGTCGTGGAATTGGACCCCTTTCTCACATCCTGTCTATTTCAAATAGGGCTGGCCATTGCTAAGAGAGTCAGACTCATTGTCAGGAGAAAAGAAGGCAGCCTGCTGTCTGTGCCAGGTAATGGTCAACAGTCAGGCAATATTAGACATCAACCAGCTAAAGCCCAACATTAGCTTCAGAGCTGATGAATCCATTCACAGATTAATGAACAATAAACACATAAATATCTCTCGAGCAGCTATTCAGTTCCTGCACTAGACTGGGTGGTTTTGCGATCAGCAAGTGTCTCACGCTGAGATAGTCTTGTGTAGATGGGATGAAGTATCATATTTGGAGTCAAACAGATATTGGTTCCTAATTGCGGGGGCTGGATGAGAAACCCAACTCCCTGAGATTCTCAATGTCACATCCTTACAATGTGGATAATGATGCCTACGTTGCAAGACTGTTAATCAAAATGGAGATAAACTCAGTGTCTCCTCCATCATAAAATGAGAATGTGGTAAATGACACTTATGATTTCTAAAGATCATGACTATGAGTTCATCACAATGGTTCTGAGAGATAGGTATCATCATCCCCTCATTTCAGGAAAGACACAGAGACTCACGAAGGTGAAGTCACCTCCCCAAAGACACGCCATTAATAAAACGGAGAGTCAGAATTTGAGACAGATCCTTCCACCCAGAATATCCCATCCCATAGGGAAAGTTACTATCAGGAAATCCATGGTGAATTCACGTGTCAAGTTGATCCAGATTGTGATGGACACCAATGGGTTCAGTTTTATTAACCTGTCTGGAGCTAATAGAATCCACGGTGTACCTGTCCCTCCTATCCCAACATTCCCGGGAAAGTTACCAGTAAACTGCCAATAGAGAAAGCCTCCAAATGCTTCATGCTCTAACAGGTGTAGTCTCTCTTGGGCTTGGGGAACTGACACTACCTCTCTTCGCCTCCCCACTCCACCTAACAACTTTGGTCACGTGGCAACATCTCTCCAAAGCCTTTCTTTCCTCTCAGCTTGAGAAAGCTCCAATTTGATGATTGTTCATTATCCCTCCATTTAGACAATTTTCAACACACAGTGGAACCTTTAAACAGTGTGAACAATGTTGTCAATCTTCCTGCACGCTGCCTCTGCTAGGCATTAAGAGGTAAATCGACTGTGCAGCGGGAGGGGAATTAGGAACACAGTTTCCATTAATGGTAATAGGGGAAGCCAAGTGGGCCCTGAGGTGTGGTCATGAGAGGGAGGCATTAGAGACACCTGTATACAAGGGCTGGACTAAGTCTGAGTCAGGATTTGGTGCCCTCCAATGAGGCCTTCCCTCACCAAATGCAGGGCACAATGGGGCGGGTGGAGAAGAGAACAATCATATATTGAGTACCTACTGCATGCAAAGCACTTTACTAACATTATCCCTTTTCATCCACAGAATAACACCAAGCCTTGGGAGTAGTATTCATCTTTTGTGGATGAGAATATAGAGGTAAAAATCCAAAGCCACATAGCTCATAAGTGACGGAGCCAGGATTTGAAATGTGGTCTGTCTAGCTCTGAAAGTCCCATTGCTAATAACCACTTTACTATGAGAAGGGCTTGCTTCCTGCATTCTTCCTAATGTCTCTGGGTTGCCCAGACTGGGCCGCTTCCCTTGGAGGCAATTGAAGAGTTATACGTACACTATCTTCTGTTATAGCACAAAATGAGACCTCCGCCCATTCTCCTTGGATTCTCAGTTTCTGCCAGCTGTGCTCGCCATCCACCTCATACCTCTGTTTTTACAAAGACATAATTCACCCACCCTTATTTGTGCCATTCAATAGAGTGCTTCTTCCTATATTACCCAGAACAGCTACTTCTCTGCTTCATGAGTAAGTACCAAGGAAATAGCAAATGAGCCACTAATCCCCCATCCCACATCCATAACAGGCATCATTAATCAATTTCCCATCCAGCAGCCACTACCAAAGGATCAGATTAGGCACTCAAGATTGAATCTATTCACCATCCATGGCCTAAGCCAATCATAGCTCCTAAATAAATGAATAAATTAATCCCTTTTGGATAACAAAATCTCTTCTTTCTTGCCCCGCTTCCCAAGGGAGCAGAAAACCAAATTGGCTATGTTCTAATGTGTACATTTACAGTCACAGCTCTTTTATTTTTCTATCCCCCACATACCCTCTCAAAGATGTGGATCCAGACAGATAATCTAGTTCTCAAACCCTAGTTCCACCACATTTGTTTGAGTTATACAACCTTAGGCAAGTTGGCTTCTTCATCCATAAAACAGGCATGATAATGTCATCCCTGCAGCGTTGTTTGAAGATGAAATGAGAAATCATACACAGATCACCAAAGACAACGCTCAGCACAACGGACTCCACTAATGTCAACACGCTTCTCCCTTTTCCCCTGACCATCAATCAATTACACTTGCCTCTCTGCTCCTTAGAGAAAACTGGTGCTGAATAATGCTGCAAACCTGCAAACCCAGGTGACACTACATATTTCTTTTCCAACTTCTCGAGAAAATGCCCAGGCATCTTAGGGATAGCTCCTTTTTCCTCCCTTGCCACAGCCTGGCTGGTTTCCTGTGTTACAGAGATTTTTCTTTCTGTGCCCTCCAGCATTTAGGAAGGACAGGACTCTCAAGTCAACCTGAGGATAAGCCCTTGACAGAGACAGAAACAATTGCTGGTGGCTTGGCAAGAAATGGCCACATCCTAAAGGGATCGCAGAAGAGGACGTCTGGCTGACCAACAACAAAATTCTGCAATGGCTGGTAACTGCCTACAGCTGCATTGCACACAGAGGCTGAATTTCCATCTCTCAAAATCAATGTCAGTCCCAGTGTATTTATTTCTTCAAAAACAACAAAAGCATTGAGCTCCTACTATGGGCAAGGCGTGCGCTAGATCCACACCATGCTGCACACTTCTTCAAAATGAGCCATTTGCTGAAAAAATAATAACAATATCTGACATGGATTGAGAGCTTCCGATGCACTGGGCACTGCAGTATTTTATGTGGACTGCCTTACTCGTCCTCAGGGAATCCCAGGAAATGGGACTTTTATCATCATTTTACAAAAGACAAAACTGAAGATGAGAGAGGAGGATGTTGAATATGCCTGTTATACAGACCCGCCCTCTGTGTGTGTGTGTTTAATTTAGTGATCTACTATAAAAGTCATAACGTTCATTGTAAAAATTTTGAACAGAAATAGACAAAATGAAATGTAAAATTGCCCATTTCCCTTCCTGTCCTCCCCAAAGGATTAACACTGATATCATTTGGTGTAGACACTTACGGACATTGCCTATGCCAAAAAAGGCAAATTAAGTATAATTCTTCATATATTAGACCTCTCTGCTATTATGTTTTTGTACTACTATCTTTAATGTTTATATTTTTAGTTTAAAAATTCATACAAGATTATTATAGAAAATGCAGAGACAGATTCTCTTAATTGCCCATCACACTACTCTGTCCAGACCTGAACTGGGTCAGGCAACTGAAGTACAGTGGAGGAAAGACCACTGGGCTTGGAGACAAGTTGATGTGAATGGAATCCCAGGTCTCTCCCTTACTAGCTGAGTAACTTGAAAAACATCCCTTAATCTCTTTGACTCTTAGTTTTCCTATCCGTAAAATAGATTACTAATTTCTGCCTCAGAGAATTACACGTGCTTAGCAAAGTGGCTGTCTTCTAGGTGCTAAAAACATAAATAAAAATAGTCAATACTTTTCCCTCCCTAAAGGCATTATTATTTGATTAGCCCTGCCCTCTGTACCTTCTTCCTCCAAGAAGGTAGCCCTCCCACAGCTCAGGGCATCCTTGATGTCTCTCTTTCCTTCTTTGCCAACCTTCCAGGGCTATTTCTCTCTCTGCATTTACTCTCTCATAAATATTTGCAAAAAGTCAGGCTGCTCTGTCTCATTGTGTTTTCACGCCTTGTTTTGCCACCTTCTTAGCAGAGCTGATTTGACATAAATATTTATGTGTAAAAATATGTTTTCGCAGGCCCTGGTGTTCTCCGCCCTATGGGCTAGCATGGGGAGCCTTGGGGGCACCACTAACATGGTGCCGCCATGCAGCATGGTGGAGCATTTGGGCCATCAACTCCCCATCCCATGTCATGGGGAGGAACAGATGCTTGAGGGCCAATCCCCTATTAACAAGTCCCCTGGTAACGGGTCCTCGCTGATATGCCAAAGGGCTCCAAAGCTCTCGAATGGAATCTATCAACTTTCACTGCATTAGCTTAGACAATCCCATGGGAGTTCCCTCAGTGGTGGGAATAACCGCAAACTAGCTTGGCCAAAGCTAGGAAATACACACATCTAAATGCACATCTGCATCCTTCCTTCCTTTAATTCATTCTCAGTGCTGCCTATAGACACACCTACACTACCTCTCCCCTCCCGTGGCCAACTACAATCATGCCATTTTTAAGGCCATGTTAGCTGTAGTCACCCCCTTCCCACCCGTCCTCTAAGATCACACTGTCTTCATCCCTTTCTCCGTCATCTTCTCATCCTCCCTGGAGTCCATTCCCCTCTCCCGAGGTCATCCACCATCCTTCTTCAAACACTGTACCTCCTAGCTATTGTTGCTGAAGGTGCACTTGCATGTAGCTTAAATCTCATGCAATCCAGAGCAGCAACAACAAAACGTGAGCCCCTTTTTAATATTCAATACTAATCTGATATGACTAGTTAGCCAAGAACTCAGTAATAGCATGTTTGCATCGAGCTAAGCCTAAGACCCATGGAATAGTCCTCTGGGGCCCTGATCAGGGGAAAAGATGTTTGGGGTGCAGCCCAGTTCACCCCCAAACTCCACTGGATCGCTCTAACTAAAGGAAACAGCAAACAGAGAGACTGCTGTCCACACCGTGTGGGAGGCTACGAAGAGAGGCAGCTTAATTATAATTAATTTAATTATTAACAATTAATGGTGATTATTAAAATCATTAGTTAATCATTGCTATTTGTTATTTATATAATATAATTATTTAATAATATATAACAAATAATAATTATTATTAATTAATGATAAATATGCACATCACATCAATAAGTGGAACTAGGATTTAAACAATCTATTAAAAAAAAGACTCTCAGACTAGGTCAAAAAAATCAAATCCTAGCCCTTACTTGTATGTCATAATGAAATTGCATGATGAATTATTAAAAAGAGCACTGTATTCAAACCCAGAGAACCTGCATTCTAAAGTCAAGGGTACCGTTTGGAGCTACATGACCTTGGGCAAGGCGCCTCCCCTCTGCAAGCTTCCGGTTCCACGGCTGCCAATCAAGGACCTGGCTAAACTCCAGGGGAGGCTAGAATGTGGTAAGGAATGGGCAAAAGTGCCGTCAACTTCAGAATACTCAGGCTTTGCTCCTCAAAGTGTGGTCCGCAGACCAGCAGGCAAAGACGGACAGCTGATGGAGGCTGGACTCAGCTCAGAAAATGTGATCTAGAACCCTGGCATTCTCACTCATTAGCTGTTTGGCCCTGGGTAAGTCACTGAATTTCTCTAAGCTCAACATCCTTATCTGTGAAACGAGGATGAAAATGTGGTATCTGCCTCATACAGTCATTATAAGGATTGGAGGAGATATCGTAAAACATGAGAAATTATAAAGGTGTCATAACTACACACAGCTGAGACTAGAAAAATAAAAGGAGAGCATTATTTAAAAGTTTCATCATAAATTAGAAATCTAGTTGGAATGGTCAATGTTTCAAGCAAAATTTACATTATCCAACTGGCCCAAGAAAAGTAGGAAACCACAGTAGAACAAAAGCCATTTAAAAATTGAAGTCGTTTTTTAATGTACTTCACTTTCCATTTTTCTGCAAGTTGAACATTTTTCAAAATCTCAAAATAAAAACTCAGGGTAAAAAATACATTCACACAAAGGAACTATCCCAAGACTGTTTTACAGTCAAATTCTAGCAAACCTCCAAGAAACAGATAATTCCCATTTTAGTCAGACTGTTCTAGAACGTAGAAGAGGATGGGAAGTGACCCTAGTCACTTTTTGACACTAGTCTAATCTTGGTACCAAGACTAGACAAGGACCATAAGAAATGAATCCTAACCCAACCTCCCTTACTGGACAAAGACCACACAAGAATACCCATCTCCATTATCAACATAGATGCAAAACCAAATCGTTGCACCTTAAACATCTGCCATCTGATCAATCACTGGCCCCAATTAGGAAGATGTCATGACTTACAGATAGGATGGTAACACGTCCTGGTACATGTGACTATTGTTATTATAAAAATAATTACTTTGTTTCCATTCCTCTAGCACTTTTGGATTCCTCAAAGTGCTTTAATAAAGGAAATCACTGAAATATAAAACTAAAGCTAAACATCCCTAGGAAAAGAGTGCAAGTCTTATAAATCTTGAAAGAAAAGTACAAAGTAAACACCACCAACAAAAGTGAAATCAGCCTACAGGCCTCACACACACACACAAACACACACACACACACACACACACACCATACACACGCCCCAGAGCTTACTAATTAAATTGAAAGTTAGACTTGCTGGAGCAGGAGGGGTATGTATGCGTGAGTGAATACCCACATTTTTCAAACTTTTTCACAATGAAGAATTAACAGATTCCATTTCAATTCTGTTCTTAACAAATGAAGAAAAAGAATTAAATGTGCTGGTTAAAAATATAAAGGTGACCAGCAGAAGCACTTTAAAAATGACTAGAAATCACAGAAATGGCAGGAAGGGAGGAAAATCTGAGGCCAGAAAAAGATCTAAATCAGTCATTCCCAACCTTGGTGCTCATTAGAATACCTGGGGAAGATTTAAAAAATCCCGATGCCTAAGCCACATGCCAGAGCAAATAAATCCGAATCTCAGGTGGGAGCCAGACGTCAGAATCTGTTAAAGCTCTGTTTGTGATTCCAGTGTGTAGCTGATGCTGGGAAGCACCAACCTACAGCAAAAGATACAGGCAGGAAAGGAAAGAAAATAGCAAGGATGTGCAAAGAACAAGAACATTACCAAAAAATGAAGATGGAGTTAATACTAAACATGCACCTTACATCAATAAGTGGAAATATGATAAAACAATCTATTAAAGGAAAAAGACTCTCAGACTGGGTCAAAAAATCAAAATCTTGCCTTCATTTGCACGTCATAATAAATGGCATGATGAGTTATTTAAAAAGGTGCTATATTCGAAGTCAGAAAACCTGAATTCTAAAATCAAAGGTATCATTTGAGGGTGTGTACCTAGGGCAAGATACCTCCCTTCTGCAAGCTTCTAGTTTCACAGCTGCAGATGGAGGACCTGGCTATCCAGGGGAGACTCAAATGTGGTAAGGAATGGGCAAAAGTGCGGTCAACTTCAGAATACTCAGGCCTTGCTCCTCAAAGTGTGGTCCACACATCAGAAGCATTGGCATCTTCTAGGAACTTGTAAGAAATGCCTAATCTGTGGACCCACCCCAGACCCACTGAATCAGAATCTGCATTTTAACAAGATTCCTCAGGTGATCCGTGTGTGCCTTAATGTTTGAGAAGCAGCGCTCTAGGCGGCTATGTGACCTTTGCAAGAGTAAGGAAGACAAGAATTATTGCCTCCTCTTGCTGTCCCATGCCTCTGGTATGTGATTCCTTTTACTGAAATGCCCTCCCCCTTCCTTGCCTGGCCAACTCCTTGATCTCTGGGGCACAGCTCACATAAGCTCCAGAAACATCCACACACATACCTCCCTGCTGGGTGACCTGCCCTTCTTGTGTTCCCTCTGTCACAACCTTCACCTGCAATATTGTGTAACTGTTGGTTGATGTGTCATCTCCCAGCAATCGACTGTGAACTTTTTAAGGGCATTTCAGTAAGCACCTACAATGTGCAAAGGTTCTCGCATAACCAGAACTTAGCACAGAAACCACCCGTATCAGTTTCCTGTGGCTGCTGTAACAAGTTACCACAAACTCAGTGGTTTAAAAATGACAGCAATTTATTCTCTTGCAGTTCTGAAGGCCAGAAGTCTGAAGTCCAGGTGTTGGCAGGGCCGCTTTCCCTCGGAAGGTTCTAGAGAGGATCTGTTCCTTGCTTCTTCCAGCTTCTGGTGGCTCCAGGATCTCCGCCTCCGTGGTCACATTGCCTCCTCTGTGTGTCTTTTATAAGGACACTTGCCACTGGATTTAGGGATCGTGTCGATAATCCAGGATGATCTTATCTCAAGAACCTTAACTTTATTACATCTGCAAAGACTCTCTTTTCCAAATAAATTCACATTCACAGATTATGAGGATTAGGACTTGGCTGTATCTTCTTGAGGGGTACCCTTCAGCCCACGACACCACCTCACAGTAGGTATCCCAAAAAGTCTGCTGTATAATGCACACCCGCTTGGCAGATACAGAACCTGAAGCTGAGCGTGCTTAAAAACATAAACAACAACAAAGTCTTCCCAGTCTCACACAACTAAAATAGCTTTGGGACAAATACATAGTGTGTCTCCTGGGTGTTCGTCCCTAACATACACAAGAGTCCTAACCTATAAGTGCAATGTGTTTACTGCATACACACTATGTGCCAGTAGCTGTGTTAGGCACCATACATCTATGACATCTCTTTGTCCAACAACCCTGAAGGATAGACGTTATTGTCACCATTTTTCAGATACGGAAACTAGAATTCAGCTCAGATAAGAAAGGTGTCCAAAAAGTCACAGGTGATAGCAAGCATCAGGGCCAGGATTTGAACACAGAGCTCTCTGGCTCCACTCACACACTCGGCAAATATTTACTGAGTAGTGCCTAGCACGTGCCAGGACTGACTGGGTTCAAGACGCACACTTTTGCAGACTCTTTTCTAGGCACAGGCTCAGAGAGGTTAGGGCCCAGCTCCAAAGCCAGTGCTCTGCTCACCGCTCCACACTGCCCGGCTCTCAAACACCACCTCTGCTCCACCTTCTCAAAGCACTTTTCCCATCTGAAACCTCAGCTCCTCCTGAGACCTGAAGCAGTGTCACTCTGCCACAACATAAACCATGTTGCTCCGACGAGCTCTCTCAGAGCCAAGGACAATTAGAGCCAGGAACACCTTGGGAACTTCCTGTGAATGAGAACCCGAGGACTTGACATCTGCACATTGTCCCCTCCACCCCCACACACCTAATTCCCCAAGCCAAGTAGGCTCCACCATTCATTCTCTGCCAACTTAACAAGGGTATTTGGAGTACCCAGGGACCAGCTGACATGCATGTTTAAGTGAATACAAAATAAGGTCAGATAGATCAGTAAGTTAGGTACAGTCCCAGGTTCAAGAAACTTACAGTTCAATGGAACATTCAACCCATGGACAACGCTACAGATATAACCCCAATTATGAGGCAAGGTGGGGAATCAAAATAAAAATTTGTCTTGGAGATCCTAGTGTTGTCCATGCAGGAAGTGGTATTTGAACTTGGCCTAAAAGGCTGCTTAGATTTCCACCAGCAGAGATGAGGAAGGAGTGTTGGTAGTCAAAGGGGAGGGTATTCCTGAGGGAAAAAGTCAGAGGAGTTTGTTCATAAGAATGTCCGCACTGGAAGGAACTGAAAGTATCGTTAGTTTAGGGTTTGCAAATGCAGGACTGTCCAGGTAGGCCTATTGGTAAGTCAGTGTGAACCAGTATGATAGATTTATCAGTTATTCATGGCCAAATTTAGTCTGATTGGGCCGTTACAAGTTTTTATTATCTGGTGCCTGGGGCATACAGGTTGTTAAATATTTTAAGTATCACCCCTGCTACATGAACGAGGCAAGAAAAATGAGTGAGTGAAATAGAACAGGTGTAAAATAGCTAGACAGCCAGCCAGAAAGATGAATAAGTAGGTAGGGTACATAGATGATGATGATGGTGATGGTGATGGGGATGATGATGATGAGGGAGGAGGAGAAAGTGGAAGAGAAGGAAGATGGACTGATAGATCAATAGATAGACATAGGAATAGCTGGCTGGCTGGATGATGGATGGATGGATGGGTGAATGAATGGATGAATGGATGGATGGATGGATGGATGGATGGATGGATGGATGGAGCTAGATGTAATACCTAGCTAAACAGCAATGCATGTAAAGCCTTCAATATTATGACTTTGCTAATTGTTAAATCTCTGTGCTCTGGGAACAAGTCTTTTATTTCTAGGAATATTTCAACCAACACAGGTAATCTCCAAAATGTTTCCAGGCACAAATCCAGGCTTACAGCAGGTCCTAGGTAAGTATTTGCTGCATGAGTGAATGAATGAATGAGTGATCCCTGCTAGCTAGTTTACAGCAGAGGCTACATTGTCTGGGAATCAGATTAAATGATTTCTTGACTGGGGCCACAAAGCCCTTTCCTCTCTGTCCCGGCACTGGCCTTCTTCCAGTTTCCACCGTGTTCACCCTTCCTCCTCCATGGGCTCCAAGAACACAGCCCGAGAAGGCAAACAAATGAGCCAGTAATTTTCAGGACATTCTCAATTCCTTGGCTGGGTCCCTGCAGCAACTGAGTATTAAGCATATTCACTCTGACCTCCTTGACCAGATTCCTTTGCACTGGATGCAATCAGGAGCCTCTCAGGCAAGACAATTTTTCCAGGGCTTCCATGTCCATTCCCGCTCAACAGGTGACACCACCAAGTCCCAACGAAGACACCCAGTGAGTTCAGAGACGCTGTACCAAGCAAGGATGAGCACCCTCTGCTCTGGGTAATAGTTCAGACCAGACGACCTCCAGGCTTGGTCAGGATGGGCACCGCCTGGGAAGAAAGCTCTCTCTAACCCTACCTTTACCCTAACCCTCTCCCTACGCAACAAGCTGTGAAGCCCTCTTACCCAAACACACAATAGATGCTGTGTTAGTCGTCCTTTGGGAACCACCACCACCAACATCACTACCACCAGTGAAAATACTTCTGATTTAGGTCAATTTAGACCTGAAAGTCAGGAAGATGTGTTCAGATCTGTTGCTCTTATCATCAGGAAGCTGAGGTGGGATAAAGGCGAAAAGAGATCCTCGTTCCAAGCGGCACAGGGTCTGGTTGAAGGGAAAATGTCAACCCCACACACCCCTTGGCCTTCAAAAAGGTAAGCTGGAGCCATGACCCAGCGGTGCCCTTAACGGTCTCTGAAAGGCATCGCTGGGCGCCTCTCCCATAGTGGAAATCACTGGGAAACGTCCAAACGAAAAGGAGCCATGGCCAGCACAGACCCACAAACCGGAACAAACCATTTTCTAAGCCTCAATCAATCCTAAATTTGCTTTAAAACAACCAACCAAACAAAAAACCTACAAACTCACAGTTTTAAATGAGAGTTACAATTTAGAATCACCTAAGTTTATTTGCCCAGGACTGTGTCCCGGGATTCCAACTCAGTAGGAGTGGGGTGTGGCCCTAGAATATATATCTAGAAAATGTTCCTCTGGAGATTCTAAGGAATAACCTGGAAAAATCCCATAAATTGAATATATTTCTAAGGCATGCCTCATGAGTGAAAACCAAAATCTTTTCTTTCTTTCTTCCCTCCCTCCTTCCTTCAATTCAACAAATATGCACTGAATATACCTTGTTAACCAGAACATCAGATGGCTTTCCAAACTTAGCAAAAAGTTTTATTTGGCAGATGATTCAAGTGAGTCCTCAAGCTTTCCTCTGCCCAATCATGGGGCAATCACAGACCACTCACCCAAAAAACCTTTTGCCCCTTGTTTTTTAATGGTGTGACCATCCAGACTTAAGGTGGAGAGGCCTTTGGGGTTATTTTTAGAAGACAAATGGTAAAGAGCAAGGGCCCTGAAGTCAGACAGACCTGGTTTTGAATCTCAGATCCACTTCTTTGCTGTGTGTCTTTAGGCAAGTTTCCTAAACTCTCTGGGCTTCAGTTCCTAAATCTGCAAATACAGGTAAAATGGACCTCCATGATATCAGCCTGGACAGATGATAACTGAAGACCAGATGGCCCCTCATCTAGCCAGGGATGATCATACTTTCCCTGCTTCAGATACAACCTATTTACAGAATCAAAATCTTTGGGGTAAAACAATAATGAATTGCCCGGGGTTACTTGGAATAGACCAAGATTCAATTTTGCCCACCTGGTAGAATACAGGCTCAAAATAGAAAATTACTGAGGCCAGCCTGGTGGTGCAGTGGTTAAGTTCGCGTGCTCTGCTTCAGTGGCCCGGGTTCGCGGGTTCGGATCCTGGGTGCGGACCTATTCCACTCATCAGCCGTGCTGTAGCAGAGTCCCACATACAAAATAGTGGAAGATTGGCATAGATTTTAGGTCAGGGACAACCTTCCTCAAGCAAAAAGAGGAAGATTGGCAACAGATGTTAGCTCAGGGCCAATCTTCCTCACCAAAAAAAAAAAGAAAGATAGAAAATTACCTTAGTAATAAAACAAATCAAAAAATAATATAGTGCTTAATGTTTACTATGGTCTTTCTAAGTATCCATCACTATGCTAAGTGTTTTACCTAGATTATCTCTGTTAATCCTCAAAACAGGGAGGCATTATTTTCAGTCCCATTTTAAGGAGGAAACCAAGGCACAGAGAAGTGAAATAAATTACTCAACAATCTACAGCCAAGGTTTGGACTCAGGCCGTCTGACACCCAAGGTCACCTTAACAAGCAAGGGAGGCCCACCTCTTGCACCCCTGAGCTTACAGGCTGAGCTACAGTGAAATCTTGGGAACTCAGTTTTGAACTTTTTAAAATCACCTTCAGTCCCTTTAGCGGAGGACCCGTTACCACTAAAGAGCCCAGTAACATTGTCATCTGTTCAATTTATATGGAGCTCTTATCTTTTGGACATACAAAGGTTCAATTCAGTACCGTCTATTTGAAGCCAAGTTCCCCAGGTTCCCACAGGATGAATCGGGCCGTGTGTGGCTCTCTGATCACGGGCTCCCTCCTCATCACAGCTCCTTGGCTGGCTGACTGGCCTTACTGAACTATCACACTGTCAGGAGACCGTCTCCAAGTCTCCAGCAACCTTTGATTCTTGCTAGAGTTTCAGGCCTCCCCTCTCTGTGCTTCTGGATGTTGAAACAGACCCAAGCAGTAGCTGAGGTTGAAAAGGGACGGCTTCTCCAACACGACCGATTCCTCCCAGAGAAACAGGAGCAAACATCAACGCTATTCATTCCAGCTACCGAGGTTCACCTGTCTAGCACAACATTCATCTTTTTTGTCTCTCGCATGAAAAGCCCTTTTCAGCAGGGAAACATCGCAGCTGCTTTTACAGGACTGCACAGGTCTCATCTAGAGAAAAAGCAGAGTTCAGACAGCCACAGCCTCTTTGTGTTTCCTCTTCCTCCGGGTTGGCTGGGGGAGGAAGGGGATGCGTGAAGGAGCGACTGGGGGGTGGAACCGCTCCAGCAAATGGCAGGGGCGTGGAAGGTCCTGCAAACCCCATTGCAAACTCAGTGCGGTCACGTGTGGAAAGCATCCGGGGTGACGAAGGATGCTCAGACATCACCCTTTTCATGTGGTCAGGAGGACATCTTAACAAGGCTTAAAAACTAGGCCATTAGTTTCTTAAAAACGTAAATAATCATCTTACTATATGACCCAATACTTCCACTCCTAGATATTTACCCAAGACAAATGAAAACTTACATCCATACAGACTTGCATGACAATGTTTATAGCAGCATTATACATAATATCCCCCAAATGGACGGAGCCCAAGCGTCCACCAATGGATGAATGGAGAGGTCTCTCCATATAATGGAATATTATTCATCAATAAAAAGAAATGAAGTATTGATACCTGCTGCAACATGGATGAACCTCAAAAACAGTATGCTAAGTGAAAGAAGCCAGACACACAAGACCACATATTGTATGATCCCACTGATATGAAATAGCCAGAACTGGCAAATTTATAGAAACAGAAAATAGATCAGTGGTTGCCTGGGGCTAGGAATGGGAACAAGAACAAGGATTTCACTGGGATAATGAAATGTTCTAAAACTGGATAGTGGTGATAGTTGCACAACTCATTAAATTTACTAAAAAATCCCTAAATGGTACACTTAAAATGCATGAATATTATGCTATGTAAATTATACCTCCATAAGGTTGGGGTTTTTTTTAAACTCATCAAACATTGAGATTTTTAAAATTACTGAATGATGTGTGTATCAGACACCCCGCGAGGTTGCCACCACCACCCCATCCCTGGGCACGAGGAGAGACCTGGTGAGGAAGGAGGCCAGTGTCGTCACCCCAGAAGGCTGGAAACGGGATATGGGTGTCTGATGCCTACAATACTCGGTATCTCAAAAATAAAATGAAATAAAATAATGATTTGATTTTTAGAATCCTGAAAAGTTCATAAATATCAAATGACTCTGGAGCCAAGAGAGCCAGGTCCAAAGGGCCACCCTGAATCGTTGTGTACCTATCACAGGCCTGGTGTCCCATTTCACAGGACACTGCTCAGAGCACCCTGGGAGGTTTCAGTCAGTTGAAGACGAACGTTGAAAAGTTGACTCCACCCGGTGATGCCGTTCTCCCCGTCAGGCTCATGATAGCCTCTTGTGTTATAAGCGATTGTGATGCGAGTCCTTTCGAACCATGAAAAAAAAAAACCAAAGTTTGTGTATGACTCGCTTAAAAGGAAAAAGGGAAAGATTGGCTCAGATTCAAGATTTCCCCAGTGGTAGAAGAATCTCACTCTACCCCAATCTGCTTTCTAGTTTCTGTGCTGAGTTTTTCCCATTCAGGATTACATTGTAAACATTTTCCCAGAGGTTCGGAAACACACTCTCCCACGTATCTTGAATTTAAGGTGGACTTCCTTATCAGCTTTCCTGGACCACCCTCCTTCAATAGCACCTCTTCCCCGCTTCCCTGTCCTCCCACCTAAATTTCTTTCGTTCTCAGCTCTCATCACCACCGAACACATCACATACTCACTGCCCGTGAGAAGTGCCCTCTAAGATGTCCAGGACTCTCTTTTTTACCAGCTGAATCCTAAGTGCCTAGTGCACTGCTTGGCCTGTGACGGTGCTCTATAAATATCTGTTGAATGAATGAGTGAAGTGAATGAAACAGGATACTATAGCTGACAAGTTCCTTAAAAAGATCAAATCAAATCAACTTACATCTATAGGACATGTGCAGGGCTTGTGCTAAGCCTCAATGCCCCGCTTCCTACTGAAGAACCAGTTACTTGTCTTCACCTTGCCTGCCTATCTAATTATTTGATCTTTGCCAAATCTAAAGTTTGAGTCTGATAACTTTACAAGATATATTATCTCATTCACTCTATCACTCACTGAACATTTAAGTAAAAACAAGACTTGCCATTTTAAAATGCCTACCATGTGAAACAAATTTCAGTTGCAAGTGACAAAAAAACAACTTAAGCTAGCTCAAACCAGAGAGAGAGAATTCTTTGGTTCATGTAACTGAAAAAATTGGTTGATGTAGTCATCCAGGCATGACTGGATCCAGAAACTCAAACAATACGCCCAGGACTCTCTTTCACTCTCCTTCTCTTGATTCTGTTTCCTCTGGGTTGGTTTCATTCTCAGGAAAGTGCTTTCCTACCTGGTGGCAACACAGCTCATTGTTTGCATGGCCCTTCACACCCATCATTTCAGAAGTATGAAATGTGCCTCTTCCTGGTATTTCTAGCCAAAGTCCCAGAGAAGGCACGGATTGGTCCACCCATGTCACAGGTCCACCTCTGAACCAATCCCTGAGGCCAGGGTAATTCAGCACTCTGACCAGGCCAGCGAGGGTCCTGGCACTGTCCCTGGAGCTGGAGATGAAGGTAAACTCCAGCTGAACTGAGTGGGCTGGGAGCCCAAAGGAAAACAAAACTTCCCACTACACCGTGTCAGCATCAGGCACCATGCACGCATCACCTCACCAAATCTTCACAAATGCCCTGGGTCGGTATTATTATCCCCTAATGGGGAAACTGAGGCCCAGAAAGCTTAAATGAGTCACCCAAAGCCACAGAGCTATGAAGCGGTGGAGGCAGGGTCTGACTCAGGAACTTACACACATCAAACTCTCTCCTGTACGTCAGGCTCTGTGCTGGGCCCAGAAGATAGAGATGAAAAATACACAATCTGTGCACAGGTGAGACAGAGGTACAGCATACAATTATGACACAATGTGATCACACCTGCTATAATTCACATCAAAATTTGGGAGGTGATAGGACTTAGTAGCCAAGAACTTGGGCTCTTGAGTCATTGAAACCTGGGTGCTAGTTCCACCTTGGCTGCTTACTAGCTGTGCAACCTTGAACAAGTTGTTTGCTCTCTCAGGCTTAATTTCCTCACCTGCAAAAAGAAGGAGGGTAGGACTGCAGGGACAAAGGCAAAGAGTCAGAGGGAGAACAGAACCTTGGAAACAGGGAGACCAGGGCACATGGAGGAGGCAAACCTGGGTGAGATGCAAGAGTGAAGGGTGTCCATGGCAGGAGCCAAATGACGAAGACTTCGAACGCTCATCCATCATCTGAGATGGTGCTCTCAACTTCAGTTCGACATTTCCCAGCGTCAAAGCTCTATGTCCCCCACCAGGCAGTGCCAAGTTTTCAGAAAGCCCCACAGGAGCTGGGGAACCTGTAAGGATGGAGTTTCTCAGCCCCTGGCAGCTCTCTTCAGCAGATGCACTTGATTCCTCCTGACAGCACAAGCAATTGCCAGGCCCGAAATGAAACTGGCTGCTTAGAAAGTTCAGCTCCCTTTCCGCGCTCTATTTTCTCTCTCCCCAGACTCGCAGCTATGCTGGCACAAGCCCAGACCTCCCTCCTCCAGAGTCTCCCCACAACTAATCTAATTGGGAGGCTGCGGGAAGCCCCGTGGGGACATCCTGCCCATCCCCCCTCTAAGCCTCCTTACAAGAAGCTTTGCAAAAATAGGAAGCAGGAGCCTGGGAGCAGGGGGGACTGGAAGACTTGTGGTAAGCAAGGAGGAAGGAGGTTGGTGGCCTGAAATGCAGTTCAGACAGGACCCACTTGGGACTGAATGCAGCAGACAATAATGTTAACGTTGCATCTCCTCCAGTCTTCCACACCGTCAATCCACGGATGCACTGTACATTCAGAAACACTTTCCAAGACAAAAGAAACCAAATTACTTTGCTAGCTGTACACTCCTAAGATACATTTCAAAAATGTTACAATATAAAGAATGTCTTAGCATCAAGGAAAGATAACAATAATTAAAATTAACTTTTATTGCACACACAGTATACAAATTTTCATTTTTTATACATTTTTAATCTTTATTATTTTATTTTCTTCATGCTAAGTGCTTCCCATGCTCTAACCAATTTTAATCCTCACAAAAACCCAATGAAGTAGTATTTATGCCCATTGTATGGATAAGAAAACTGAGGCTCAGTTAAGGAATCCACAGCTAGTAAGCAATGGAGGGGAACTCAAATTAAGGTCTGTGTGAATCGAGCCCATATTTAAAAAAAAAAAAAACAGTTTTATTAAGATATAATTTACATACCACAAAATTCACCCATTATAAGTATACAGGTCTGTGATTTTTTTTAAGTAAATTTATAGAATTTCAATCATTACCATCCTCCAGTTTTAGAAATTTCCAGCATGCCAAAAAGTTCCTTCATGCCTATTTGCTATTAATCCTTGCTCCCACCTGCAATCTTAGGCAACCACTAATCCACCTTCTGTCTCAACAGAGTTGTCTTTTCTGGACATTCCATAACGAAATCCTGCAAAATGCAGCCTACACATCTTTCATTTAGCATATGTTTTTGAGGACCACCCATGTTGTAGCAGTTAACAGTATTCCATTCCTTTTTTATTGCTGAATTGTATTCCACTATGTGGATATACCACATTTTGTATATCCATTCACTGATTGATAGACATTTGAATTATTTCCACTTTGGAACTATTACGAATAATGCTTGTATGAATATTCATGGCTACGTCTTTGTGTGAGCATATGTTTTCATTTCTCTTGGGTAGATTCCTAGGAGTGAAATTGCTGGGTCGTATAGTAAGTTTATATTTAACTTTTTAAGTAACTGCCAAACTGTTTTCCAAAGCTGCCGCACCATTTTGCATTCCCATCCAAGCCCATACTATTAAATATTACCATATCCTTCCTTGAAGCCAAACTGAAATTCAGACATGTCTGAGAGTGTGGAGAAGTGGTGAGCTGAGCCCCCTGGGACAATGCTTTTACATGAATCCATTGCATGCAGGCATTAGTTGGGGATGAAGAAGAAAGCAAGAGGCTTTGATGTCCCAAGAAAGAGAGGCAGGATGAAGCAAAAATCAGGTACGTGGCCCCTGGAGGAATCTAGAGAGGAGACAAATGGAGAAATTGAAGGCTGTGTTTCCATGAGACACTTTGGTGCAAAGCCCCAGCAGGATGGCTTTGGAGCTTGGATAGCAGAGTCTATCCCAGAGTAAGGGGAGAGACGATTTCCTCTCATTGCCCTGGAAGCTTTAGAGTTGGCACCTTTGTGAATATCATGAGACAGAGCCCATGCTATGGTAATACACGGGCACCAACACCATGAAACACCTTCAAGAGCTTCTCAAGCTGCAAACATTGACAATGAGGACAAAGTAGAAGAAAAAACAGGGCAGACACTGTGACACGAATGCAGTGGACAAGAGCAAATACACAATGAGCCTGCTGTAAGAATTCTCAGACACAACAGGGAGGAACTTTCCATGGGCAGAAGTCCTGTGCGCGCAAATGATGGTAAGAGCCGGAAAATGTGGGCAATCCCTGCTCCTGCGACTCCACCCCGCCACAGGTTGGGAAGCCTCGAGAGGCTGGGTTATGGTGTTTAAGAGGAGGGATGATTCTCAAGAGACTCTTCTTGCTCTGCAGATGCAGCCCTGGTTTCCCTCCCACCCGCCCCTGCTTCTCCCGCTCACCTGCTCATGGGACATTAAGAACACTCTGTGACCTCAAAGGTGCAATAATTCACTCCTGAAACACGATCACATCCTCCTATTCATAACCAAAACTCTATAAATCAGGCTTGAAGGAGAAAGCTGTATCATCAAACTCACACTAGGGGAAGAGCTTTGAGAAGGGGGCTTCCAGCCTGTCCCGGGAGATGGACAAGGATGAAAGGCTGGAGAATGGAGGTCCCGGGGGGTCTCTTCTTTAATGCACAGTGTGAGCTTTGGAGTCTCACACACCCAAGTTATATGACCCTGGGTAAGTCATGCCATCTCTTTGCCTCAGTTTCCTCACGTTATAAATGAGTCAGCTACCTCAAAGGGTATTGGGGGAACTAGAGATAACGTGGTCAAAGAGATTCACACTTTGTAGGCCCTCAAGGAAAGTAGAAATAAGAAAAGGTAAAAAGGATACTGCTATATGAACAGACTATCAGGAATTGTTGCCTCCCTCTGCCAACCCATGACCTGTTTCCCTTCAGAATGAAAAGTCTGGAAGTTGCCTTAGTAATTTATCCTGTAAATTAAGACAAGTTTTGGCCCAGGCAGAATAATAATAATTTTTTCCCTGAAGAGCAACTACATCGGATGCCACATATTGATTGTGGATTAACAGGGACAAAACAAGTCACAGAGAGTGAATTCTCCCCGAATGTCAAGGGGAATCAGTGAAGCATCCCAGTGGCAGAGAAACAGGGAGGGAGCGGGGAGGAGTCAGGGGGGAGGACAAAAGGAGGAAAATAAATTACAACATCATGGATGAAATGTTTCCCAGGCCCAGCTGCAACTTCCCAGGCCCTGAATTTGCCGTGTGATCAACTTGACCAAGAAGGCTGCATTATGGGATGGAGGATGGAGGATGCAGATGGGATGGAGGGAAATCTGCCCTCTCTCTTTTGCCCCTCAGTATTGCAGAGGGGCAGCAATGGCCACTGTGACCACACTCAGAGACGACAGACCACCAGGTGAGGACACAGGGATCTGGCAGAGGTGAAGAAAGTCTACATCTGGGACACACCGGGCAGGTCAGAATTCTGCCAAAATCACAGCCCTTAGCCTGCTTGTAATTCCTTCTGAAGTTGCCGTGCCCTGGACGTTGAGCCTGGAGGACTCTGCTCCACGCTTGGGGATGCTACAAGAAAGAGAGAGAATCCTGGTCAGACACGTCAGGTTCTGAGTCCTGGGGACAAGCATGGAAGTTCCTGCAGAAGGACACAGCCCCAGATAGCTCTCACTCAGATCTGCAGCCCCAACTTCAAGAGATTCAAACTCAAAAGGAGGGAGGAGGAGGGACAGGCAGGGAACATAAATGAATAGAGTGGACCTGGACTGCGGGTGAGTTGGGAGCACATACCCCACCTGAAGGAGGCAGCCGTTCTCAGCATCATCCAATCGCCCATGCAGGAATTTGGGCCTGGGGAGGCCACATTCTCCTGATGGTCCAAGAGAAGTCCAAATCTGCAATTTACTGTGAACTCTTTTGATTTTCAAAAGCCAGGGACTAGTTTAAAATAGCTTTTATTATATATAGATATAACTGTGCAACCCAAACAAAACATGATTGTTGGCCAGGTCTGCCTGAGGCCTCCAGTTTTGCAACCCAGCACTAGCCAGTATTTCTCTGTTTTTAAGGACATTTGTGCTGCCCTTTCTCCTAGAGTGGAAACTTTGGGAGGGCAAGAGCAAGCTTGCAACCTCTCAGTCTCTCGGACAGTCGTGAGCACAGGGTCTGGCCTGGAGTGTGAATGAGCAAGCAAGCATCCATCACTGCTGTACAAGCTACACTCTCAAGGTAACAGAAGCCAAAAAGAGGCATTCAGACTCAAGCCCTGGTGCGTCCTGTGATGCCACCCCACACGGCATGCCAGCCCACAGGATCCTGTCTGTGTTCTGGTTCACGTCACAATTCACGGGGGCACAGTTTTAGAAACAACCATTTGCTGATGCCAGGTCCCAACTGGTCCACTCGAAAAAACCAAACCAAACAAAGCCTACAGCCCAAATCCTCATAGAGAGTCGATATTTGTATTAGTGCTGGAAAGGTACTGCTGATATGTTTTGTTGGGCGCGGTATTTAAAAAGACAAGTTGAATTACCAGTGAACATACGAAAGCTGGAAGATTTGATATTAAAATCTGTGTTTCTGAGTTCTCTTGGGGGTCAGCTCTGGGGACACAGAGCTCACGTTCCCATATAGTGACAACCGGCTGGAGCTGAATAGTGGCCACCGCTTCAAGGGCCACGTGTTCCTCCCTGTGTTACAATCTCCGCTTCCTGTTGAATCACACCCAGCCTGGCCCCCGTTGATTCTCGACACCGTCTTCAGGTGTCAAGGGAAATGGTCAGGGATGGAAGGCTCAGAGGGCCACGTGGAGACCACAGGCTCTCCAGGCTCCTGGATTCTGCTCCAGCTCAAACATGGCAGCCGGAGGGGGACGCATACAGTACAAGTCTGATCAAGTCATTTCTCCACTCAACACGGCCCAGTGCTCCTGGCTCACTCAGGGGAAAAGGCAGAGTCATCAGAAGAACCCACAAGGACTGAGACAACTGTCCTCCACCCTGAGATGAGGCTTCTCAATCTCCTGCTTCTCCCCATTCCTCTCCCTGCCCCCCATTCTGCTCCAGTCACTGGATTCCTCACTGTTTTCAGGACACACCAAAGCACACTCCTGCCTCAAGGACTTTGCACTTGCCATCCCCTCTACCTGGAAAGCTCTTCTGTCAGAAACCTCACTGCTCATTCCCTCACCTGTTTCAAGTCAAGGCTGAAATGTCACCAGTGAAGCCAGCTCTGGCCAGGCCACTCAAAATCACAACTGTATTCCCTCCCCAGCATGCCCTGCCACCCATTTCTGTTTTATTTTTCTCCATTGCTCTTACCACCTTCTAATATATTATAAAATTTAGTTATTTCTTTGGTTTATTGTCTGTCTCCCCTCTCCTAGAATGCCCTATTGCATAAGAAAAGAGACGGGTGTGATGTTTTGTTTACTCTTTATGTGTCATATCCTAGATCAGGGGTCGGCAACCTTTTCTGTAAAGGGTCAGAGAGTTAATATCGTAGGCTTCATGGGCCACACGGTCTCTGTCACAACTACTCAACTTTGTCATTGGAGCACCAAATCAGCCATAGGTGAGACGTAAATGAATAGACCTGGATGCATTCTGATAACACTTTATTTACAAAAACAGGCAGCAGCTGTATTTGACCTGTGGGCCATAGTGTGCCAAGCCCAGATCTAGAACAGCGCCTAGCAGACATTACATACTCAATAAATATTTTTGAATGAATTCAGCAGCTTTAATGTCAGTCCCTTACCTATATATAACACTTTCTTTTAACTAACTACTTGTTCCGTCACTTACTCTTCACAACCACCGCACTTTGGAGATGAAGAAACCAAGGCTCAGAGAGGCAGAGAGATGTCCAAGAGCACAAAGCCTGGAAGGGGCAGAGCCAGGCAGGCCTATCAGAGCCGGGCATCTGTCTGACCCTAGAATCACCCAGCCTGCTTGCAATTCCCTTCAACTCAGCACTGAGCTCCACTTCCGAGGCAGCAACTGCCACGTGCACGGAGCGGACAGGATGCCATAGCTGGTTCTTGAGGAGAATCTGGACATTCTGCCCCACGCCTTCTTCAGACACCACACAAATCCTTTGGGTTAACTCCAGAAGTCACTTCCTCTGAGCCTCCTTCCTTTCTGGCTACAGCCTGGAAGTGGCTTGTTTGTCTCTGCATTACACACTGCATCCATCTGGGCCTTGTACATAGTTGGCTCTTTGTATATAATCAAACTAGCTTCCATTTATCGAGTGTGTATTATGAACTGGGTCTATGCTAACTTTAAGTGCGTTCTCTCATTTAATCCTCTCCACCACCCTATGACACAGGGGTTATTGTTCCCACTATATAGATATGGAAACGAAGCTCAGAGCAGTTAAGTGACTTGCTCAAAGTCACCCAGCTAATACCTAGTGAAGTAGATATTCAGACTCAAGTGTTCCTGACCGCAAAGTTTTCACTCTTGGCCACCTGAGCAGGCATTCTCAAAATGAGGTCCCTGGACCGGCAGCAACAGTATCACCTGGGAACTTGTTACAAATGTAAATTTACAAATGTAAATTCTCAGGCCCCTGCCCCAGTTTCTAATGAATCAGAAACTCTAGCTGTACAGCTCAGCAATCTGTGTTTTCACAAGCCCTCCAAGTGATTCTGATGCATGTCACATGTGAGAACCACTGTGCTAGAGTTTATTGTCAGTATAAACCCACTATTTATTGAGTATTCACCAGGTGCCAGGCGGCATGTTAAATGCTGAAGATACTGTAGTGAGAAAAGACCAGCACCAGCTGCTGCCTTGTGGGAGCTAACTGCCCAGTGTTTGTCGAATGAATGTTATACTCTATCGTACTTGGAACCCAAGGCTAAGAATCCGTAAATTATGGACTGTCTGGACCACAATCCTTTCCCTTGACACGTGGCGAATGTTGTGCCCAAAGTCCCCGTGGGCTGGAACCATCCTGGGGAGGACGCTGACAGCCCCTCAACACCTTCTTTTCTGGCTTCCCTTCCCTGGCCCAATGAGGTAGCCATACTCATATTTGAGAAACTATAATTTGCGTCTTTCAGTCATTTCCCCTTCCCTGTTTAATTAAGACACACAACCTCTGCAGAACGTAGGGAGTCAACCAACGCAGAAACGAAACAGCAAAGCTGACCACGTCCCAGTCTCCTCAGCTCAGCTTGAAAGCACAAGGGTAAATTGTGCATTGTAGGCCAACCGTCTGGTTATCCCCAAAGCAGAAAAATGTCTCAGGTGGATGCCTTCTAGTCTCCTGAGAAACGCATTCCACACACAAGGTGCCTGCAAGTAGGGTCACACAGGATGACTGCTCAGAAAATTCTGCTCTTCTCTGTCACAGTTACCCCTGGGGCCCAGGAACTATTTGGTAAACATTGAACCCAGCAAGTCTGCTCTATCAAGGAAGGTGGGGGTTGGGGGGACTGATCCCATTTAAAGAGAGGAGGAGAGGAGGAAAAGGAAGGAATATGTATTTACTGAGCACCCATTATGCGCCAGGCACTACCCTAGCTGCTTTACTTATATATCATTAATTTTTCTGACACTCTTGCACAGTTAAATTAATATCTCCATTTTAGAAGAAACCAGGACTCAGAGAGGTTAAGTGACTTACCCAAGGACACACAGCTAGTATGGAGTAAAACTTGAATGCACCCCCAGCTGTGCTTGACCACAAAGATCATGGTCTTGTCGATTATATAAAACATTACTCCTCATTACACCCAAAACAAGTCTACAAGCCAACTGGGAGACAGGTCCAGAAAAGTCCTTCAATGGGGGAAATATATTTCATCCCCAATTTCAAAAGTACAAATCTCATTTAATAGGGGAAATGTCATGTGTGATATTGACACTGAGACAAAATGGAATTAAAGTTGGCTTTCCCTCTGACTTTGAGAAAATATTCTGAGTATGTTTTTCTATTTTAGGCACAGTTACAACCCGAGCAGTCAAAGTGAATTAGTTTGGGGGTTGTTTTTTTTTTTTCATTTTTGCCTAGTCATCTGTAAACAAGATCTATTAAAATAATTAAATGCAAATTCGGTAATTTCCGCAACATTTAACTCAAAAATAGCAGATTTTATAAGAATGGGTATATTTAGCACTAAATTGGCTCTTAGCTTACTTTTGTCTAATGGCCTATTTTAAAGTCATCTTCTGAGAATGGGAAGTTCGGTGGCACGTTGTCAATGGTTTTGTGCAATTCCTAGGGGGGAAAAAAATGCATCTTCTACCCTCATCCCAGATCAGAGGAGCACGCTTAGGGAATCTGTCATATTTTACCTTTTCTCTTTTCTTGTGACAATGGCTCTCTTTTCATTCCCAGAATCCCTTCTGCTGGCGCCTTGGCAAAGGACAAAGAGAGAATGGAAAAGTACCAACACGCCAGGACCTGGGCAGCTTCCTTGAAAAGGAAGGCTTGTGAAGGAGCCTGCTCCTGTGGGGCATTCCTTTACAGGGTGTGGCCTGGAGCTGGGCAGAGCGTCTGGAAAGGGCAGAGGAGGGAGGAGGCGGGCAGAAGGAGAGTGAGCCACACCTATTTAAATCCTGGTGCCTCCCTCTTCTGCCAGAGGAGCGAAGATCTGAGTCAGTGACAATTCCATCTGAACTGGTTTGCCCTCGTGCTGTCTATATCCCCCACAGTTCCGTGCCCTGTATATGGAGAGGTCTGTCGCCTCTGAGATGCACAGGGTACAACGGCTGAGGAGGGGGAGGCCAAGGAAGAAAAATATCGAACTCCTGAGGAAACTGAATGAAGTCACTCTTTTCAGATCCTTATCTGGAAATCCATGACAGCTAGTGCTCCTGGATCCCCTCTTATGTGGACCCTTCCCATCCTAAGTTCTAAACTACACCCAGACATAGTCATGAATAACCACCATTCTGCTAACATTTATCATGAATTTTACAATGATGTGCCATTTTATGCATTATGTAGTTGATCTTGTCTAAAGCTCTGCTAGGTGAGTCTTATTAGCATCTCCACTTTACAGACGAACAAATGAAGGTCCAGAGATGGAAAGCAACTGGACCAAGATCACACAGCTAGTCAGTGGCCGAGTTGGGCTTTTCTCACCCCTTTGTTGCAGTGAGAGGCGGGATCTACAGCAGAAGTTCCTCCCGCCTACGTCATGTTGTCTCCTGAGGATGAACTCAAGCCCTGGGCCGAGACCCAGAAAAAGAGGGGTCCAGGCCCCCAGGCTGACTGTCCCTTGTTCCCCATCCCCCCAACCCCACCACTGCCAGCCAGATCCAGGACTCTATGTCTCTGGCGAACCTCAAAGTTGTGTGCCTCTCCATCCCAGCTCAATACTTCCACAAATGGGCTTTGGTGTCAAAAAGAGCGAGATTCATATTCCATCTCTAATATTCATATAGTCTCTCCAAGCCTGGTTCTTAGAAAATCTTTCTTATAAGGCATAAAAATCAGCCTTTCTCCAACTTCCATCCATTGGTCATTGTTCTCCCCTCAGAGACAAGCACACTTCTCTCTACCTTAACATATTCTTTTTCTCAATCCTGAAATACAAAGTATACTAAACTTCATTCTAATCCATCCCCCTTTCTCCATTTCCACTGGCACCAGTTTGCCCAGGACACTGCAACCATCTCTTACCTACATAATGGAAGCATCCTCTAAAGCTGCTCTTGACTTCTACCAATCCACCCTCAACTCCATTTTCCTGCACTCTGGGTAGTTCCCTCCAATCTGTCTTTCAATTCACTACTTCTCTCTGAAGCTGTGTCTAATCTGTTGTTTAACTCTGAAGTCAAACATTAATCACAATGATGATATTCTTGATTTCTATAAATTTTAGTGGGCTTTAAAAACAACTTCCTCTTTTTGTTACAGTATCCTCTGCTTTCATTATTGTCTTTCATCCTTCTTTTATCTCTTTGATCATTTTAAACAAACTTATTTTATAGTCTTTTCCAGATAGTTCTATTGTCTCAAGTTTTTGAGAGGCTACTTCTATTTGCTGTGCCTGCTAACTTTCCTTTAAGGAAAATGCCTAATCATGTGGCCTGTAATTTTTAAATTATGAGCTCATCTTCAACAGAGGGGCTTTTATTCTGTGAAAGTCCTGTGAGCCAAGGGTTGTAGAAGTTACCCTACAAAGTGAGGGTGAGGTTGGAGGGGTCTTGCTCTCCAGGTATTTCCTTGGCCCTCGATTAGTTTATTCCTTAATTGATCATGTTAGAATTTCTACATCAGTTCAGTACACCCACACATAACACATAAAAGATTTCTTTTCTCAACCTTGAACTCTGGGCAGGCAACATCCTTCCTTGGACATGTGGGCAGAGTTTTTCTAGCCCCTTAATAAGGGAGGCAGAGTTCCAGCCTTACGTAGGGGTGTCAGTTGCAAGTGATATATATGTATATATATAATCTCCAATAGTCCTACGTGTTTTGAAGAAGGCAGAGAGCTATGCCGGTTGAGTCAGGCATTTTGCTGAGTATATTCCCCTGTGCCACAACTACCAGAACGAAACTTCTAAATCACAAATCTCATCCTGTTACCCTACTCACACACACATCCTCATTCCTCACACCCACTCCTGCTTACCTTCATTTAATGTCTTCCCCTTTGCTGAAGAGTCAAATCTCCACCAGAATCTCTCAGCAAGCCCGTTCTCACAGTACTCTCCAGCCACCGTGGCCTTTCTCAGACAAACAGGTCTCAAACAGGCCTTCCCACCTTGGATATCATGGACGAGTTGTTCTCTCTGCCTGAAACGTTTTTCCATCCCCTCCCACAACCTGGTTAATTTCTCTTCGTTCTGTAGATCTCAATTTGAACATCACTCCCGCAGAGAAAAGCTTTCTGGCCCCAGACTAGGTCAGGTCACTTGGTTATATGTTCACACGGAACCTTGAATATCTTCATAGCATTTACCATAATTGTCAGTTTAATCACATGAAGAACAGTTTAATTTTTGCCTCTCCAACTGGACTGTAACCTCCAGAAGGAGGAACCCATCTGGATTGTGCACAATAAATATTTGTTAAATAAATGTGAGCGCCCTGGCTCCAGCCCCCCAGCCCCCTCACTAGCGTGCACCTGAGTTCACTGCATTTCCCCACAAGCCTCTTCTGAAGCAAGAACACCGTTGTCTGGGAGGCTTATTCACCACATGATCGAAACTTGCTTCTAAGCAGCAGGGGGTCATTGAGTTCGTGGGAACATATTTCCACAAAGCAACAGCAGCTGCCTTGGTTGCCTGTTTTCAAAGAGAAGCCTCAGAAGGAGACTGGCTGGGTTTGAAAATGGATGTGTTCATGCAGGTTTGGTCTTGGGTCTGCCCTATTCTCTAGATGAATTTGGGTTGCTTGGTCTTTTCTGGGCCCTAGTTTCCTTGTTCTTAAAATAAAGGGGCTGGTCCAGATAATCTATAAGAACTGTTCTGCTTTGTTGAGAAAACCGATGGCAGGAATGACCTCACGGCAAGAGGCAAGAGCTTTGCATCTGTGGTCCTCTTATAATGCCTACTGGCAGTGTGGGCTTGGGTAAGTCGGTTGATCGCTCTACATCAGTTCCCATGTGTACCAACTAGAGTTAATCACAAGCCCTACCTCCCTCCTCCTTTGTCACCAGATTATATCCAGCATGGTGTAGCGGATGCCATTGGTGCCCCGTCCTGATTTCCTTTACCAGGAGGAACCCCATCCCCCAGCTGCTGTGAATGGTGGTTGCTAATGACTCACAGCCACCCTCGTCTATGGAAAATTGGCTCCAGCTGAATGAGAGCTGCCTCACCGGTGAGCTTACATGCCCCAGCCCCTTGGAGCAGCCCACAGCCAATGAATGAATAACACAGGAGCACATAAGGCCAGACCCCTTGCCTTAAAGTGGGACCAGCTCTGAGATGCAACTGATGCTCCAGAGCTCACCATGGGATCAGGATGAAGACCAGCGGAGACCACCACATCCCTGCCGAGCTCCTTCCCCTGCATCATTTTGCTTTTCTCACTACCCTTCTTCGGAAAGCATCCCTCGATAAATCACTTGCACAAGAATCCCCATCTCAGACTCTGCTTCTGGGGAACCCAATCTAGGACGCAAAGTGAGGCGCTGTTGCTTTGCATACATCATCTCATGCGATGCCTACAATAATCCTCGAATAACCCACTCATATGACCATCGTATAGATGAGGCATGAGACTGAGCAACTTGTCCAAGCCTGCATCTTAACATGTCCCTATCCTGTTCCCTTACCAGCCCCCTGGAGGAGCCAGCATGAGCCCCATGGAGGCAAGGAGAGACAGAGAAGGAGCCATAGCATCTACTTCTCAGGTAACTCCTTTGCCAGCCAACGGGTGGCCCCACTGTTGGCTGCCTGCCCCTGAATCCTTCTGCAATGGGGAAGCTCAGGCTTACCTGGCATATTAGCTTTGAGCCAGGTACACACACACACACTCGGCAGGGTTGTTAGGGGGCCAAACTCCAGCCAAAGCTGGTGCAGCAATCCAATGGAAAAGTTGGCCCAAACCAATTTTCACATCAAGAGGCGGTGAAGGAGGTGATGGATTCTTGAGAAGGAAGACTTTTCTCTAAAACATGCACCTGATAACCTCCAGACATGATAACTTTTCATCTTTTCCTCATCTTATTTTATTTAAGGACTAGCTTTTAGGACACAGACTTGAGCCCCTGACCCACCCTCACACGCACAAACTACCACTGCCGAGAATATTTTTTATTGCCTCCCTAGCATCCTCTCCTGCCTCTTCTTTCAATCATACCCTGCTTCTCATTTGGGGAATTTACCTCCACTTCAAGCTCAGCCGAGTGGTTGGGGCAGAACTGATCTTTCACTTCAAAGGATTGACTTCCATACCTCCCCCAATCAGCAATTGGTTCAGAGAAGAGCATGTGACCCAGTTCGGGCCAAGGAGAGAGAGAGAATCCTAGGACTTGAGTAGGTGGTACCTGAAGAGAGATTCTCTCTTCTCCGAAAGGTGTAAGCTGAAGATGGAAAGTCTGCAGCTGTTGCAGCTGTTTTTGGACCAGAAGAAAAGAGCATAGAGCTACTGATGACCCACAAATCGGTGCCTGAGGATGGAGCTAGGACCGTGGAAAGGCAATGCAAGAGGAAATCAGGTCTTTAAACTGCTAGATCAAGCCCCACCTGAATTGAGCCTCATCTCTTGCTTCTCTTCTTGCTTTAGTCAATAAGTTTCATAAATTGTTTAAGCCAGAGTGATTTGTGTTTTCTTTTTGTATACAATGCAAAAAGTCTTAAGTGATATGTATCTATTCTGCGTGTTCTCAAGGGAATGAAACACTTCTGGTTAATACCTCACTTCTTCCTCAAAGAATTCACCCTTACAAGATTCCCTGTCCTGTTTTTTTCTCCCCCTCAGGGTTTTCTGTTGTCATTGTTGTTGCCTTGGCAATCACCTAACGAGTTGTCAGTGTCTCCTAAGTGTGGCAAAATATGGACAAGAGATTTGGTGCAGCCCCTGTCTTCACTTACAATGTCAATTATGAATTGAGATTATAGGCAGTAAACTGTGTCGTCCCCCCCATTTTCTAATCTAGTTGATCAGTAAAGGCCATCTCGAGTGCTGGATTGAGAAACAGTCTGAAATCCAATCCTGCCCAGAAGGAATGCTGTGATGATGTGGTGATATATGTCATTGATGGAGGAATTAGGGGCTGAGGGTGGGGGTGGCACATATTGGCCACCTCGGATCAAAACCATACCTTGAAGACCTGGTACAATGTCTTAACGTTCCTTGCAGCCAGAAAGTCCTTCCTCGTGTTCTACCTAAATAATTCATATTGCAATTTCAGTCCAGCTCTCCTTAGCCTAGTCACAGTGGCCGTGAGGACTGGCTTGTCAGCCTCATCTGACCCTATTATGTTCATGATAAAGAGTGCTATAAAGCTCCTTTCCCATCTCTTCTTCCCCATGCTAAATGATCCCTTCCCACAGCTCTGGGTCTAAATCTAGACAAGGCACTCCCTCTCCACTTCAGGTGACTGCAAAGCCCAGATAGCTGAGTGGTTCCGCCTCCTGGGATCATATTTTCCTTCCATTCATGGGTACAGCAAAAACTCCCTGAATTAAATCAAAAGAGATGAGGAACGGTTTGGAAAATCCCAATGTTCCATAATCTACCGACTCCCTTCTCCCACAGCACATCTATTTTACATCTCCAGTGATAGTCAATACATGGCTAAAGTTGGACATTAGTCAATTACTGCAAAGCATTCATTGGGATTCCGGTAAATGACAACTAAAGAAAAGGAGGTCCCATTCACACAAATACTTCATGCCCCCATTCCTGTTGTACTTGCTCTTCATTTAGGAAATTTGCTGTCCCCCAGTGTCTGTGGTCTTGGTAAAACTGTAAATCACTGGGTCTCACCTTCCTTTACCCAGCCAAGGGGCAGACATACAATCCAAGCTAGACCAATGGGACTCTTCCTGGACCTCAACCCTGAATCAGAGCAAAACAAGGTTGGAGCTGATCAGGTGGTGGTGTCTAGACAAGACTGTCCAATTACCTGCTTCCTCCATACCTGGATGCCCTGCTTCCTGTCCTCTGGCCTTCCCCTCTCATCCACTCAGTGTATTCTCACATCGCTTACGTCAGCCAATGTTGGTTCTGCTGCCTGCATCAATTAACACTAACATGCAGTGTTAACACTCCGAGAAGGTGTTTCCTGGATGTTTAAAAACCTTAATTATATATTTAAAAAATAACCATTTCACACTTGCCCTGGCCGTACATAAGAGTTGGGTCCTAGAAATCAATAGCAAAGATTCTCCCTATATAAACTGAATAATGTCATCACAGCAGCATTTCTGTCAAGGAACCAGAGTAATCTGAAATCTCTTTTGTGATGTTGATCTAATGCCTCATGAAAATTAGGCAAATCAGGGGGAATGCAAATGCCATCAAACTGAGCGAGGATTCTCAGAAGAAAATGGATTTCCAGGAGAAATTAATTGTTTATGGGGTGTCGTGATTGGCACAAGCATCCTCTTGTTAAAGCACTTTTGCAAAAAATTTGAGTGTAATTTGCTAAATTGCACAGTGCAAATAACTCAACAGTGGAGTGGGTTTTGTGTTGTTATTTTTAATGACCCACCTTTTTCTCTGTGTTACTTTAGTTCATCATCCTCAAATGCTGATAATAATAACAACAGTAAAAGCTTACAAAGTGTGAGACACTGTACTAAGAACTTTACTGCATTACCTGAATTCTTCCTCACAAGACCCCACGAGGTAGGATCTCTCATCACCTATGTTTTCCAGATGAGAAAACGGAAGCTTTGCGAGAAGTAATTCCAAGTGTGCAAAGCTGGTACGGGACACAGCTGGAATCCAGGCCCTGTATCCTCAACCATTCTATCATGGCCATCATTAAGTGTCTTCTACATGCCAGGGGCTGCACTAAGCATTTCAGAGAAGTCCTATGTCACATTTAATCCTCACCACAATCACCTGAGGTAGGTTTTATTATCCCCGTTTTACAGAAGAGGAAGCTGAGGTTCAGAGAAGTTACTTACCTTGCGTTAAGTAACTTACACAAGGTCACTCTCCTAGATCCAAACCCGAGCTGTCCGGCTACTGCAGAGTCCTGGCTCTTAACCACTCTGTTATGCCTCCACTAGAGAAAGTTAGGCATGCCCTCCCTCTTTATCCTCCTAACTAATTTCGAAAGTATTATTGAAGAGTTTGATCACCCCCCAACCTCCAGTGTCTAGTACTCAGTTTCACATCCTTTAGAATCTCCATCATCGAGTTGCTGCTGGATTAAATGAGTTGATATATAACCTATCAAATATTTAGAACAGTTCCTGAGACATAGTAAATGCTATATACACACTTGCTATTTTTCTTTCTTATCATTATTATTACTTAAGAGAATCAAACAAGTACCTGTTTTCATTCCAACTGCTTATGTGTTCGTTACAACCATTATGGTTTGAGTCAATAAAGCAGATCTCCTGGGATTTCTGTTGCTTAGGTTTCTATTCATTTCCTTGGCTTCTTTTCACTTGTTTTTGCCACATTTTTATGATTATAACTTGTTGTATGTCCTTACAAGTAACCAAAACAGAAGGATATATATAACAGGCTTTTCTTTAATGTAAACTGGACTCCCGCCCCCAATTAATCCAAATTGACTAAGACTGGCTGTAATTAGAAGTGGCAGCAGTGGGGGTGGGAAGGATGCGATACTCCGACTTCCCTTCAGGGCCTGCTTCCGGGTCTTTTTGTCTGGGGTCCACAGAAGGTTCCCACCTTCCAAAGATTCTTATCGAGTACCTGCCTTTTGCCAGCTACTACTTCTCAGTTGGGCAGAGAAAATGTAGTAGAGGCCTTTGGGGGTGTTTCCCCATCCCCTGCCTTCCTAAGAACTGCTCCCCACACATGGAAATAAGCCTCTGGGGTCATTTTTATACTAAACAATCCCTACCTACTTCCTGGCCATTCCTGATTGGACCAGACATGATCACCTGATCCAAGTTGGGCCAATCAGATTCTTTCTCTTGAAAATTTGAAATTGACAGAGACCTTCCTTGGTCTGCGTTTGTGTCTGAACTAAGAAATCAAGTAAATGTGGGGGTCAAGATTTCAGTTTTGAGGAGGTCATCTTTTTCCATGTGGATAAAGTAGAGAAAGCTCATCTGGACATGGAGAGGGAATGAAAAAGGTCAGAAAGAGAGGAGATAGAAGGAGATGAAGTCAATTGCTGAGCAAACCTGCCATCAGAAGCTGTTAGTGCAGAGAGAAAGGCAGAATGTCACACTTAGTTCTGAAGTGTTTTCAGTTCCTGACTCTGGTACATCATGAAGTGGGCTATACTTCTGCCCCTGGAGTCTATGAGATATCCCTGGTCTTTCCAATAAATAACCCCTTTTAAAATTTTATTGAGGTCATATTGGTTTATAACATTATGTAAATTTCAGGTGTACATCATTATATTTTGGCTTCTGTATAGACTGTATCGTGTTCACCACCAAAAATCTAGTTTCCGTCCATCACCATACACAGGGGTGTCCTGTTACCCCTTCGCCCTCCCCCCACTCCCTTCCCCTCTGGTAACCACCAATCTGTTATCCATATCTATGTGTTTGTTTATCTTCCACATATCAATGAAGTCATGCAATAATTGTCTTTCTCTGTCTGATGTATTTTGCTTAACATAATACCCTCAAGGTCCATCCACATTGTCACAAATGGTACGATTTCACCTTTTTAAAGGCTGAGTAGTATTCTATTGTGTGTATCTATTAACTTACTTAACTGAAGCCCATTCAGTTACTGTTTGAGCTTAAAACAAGTCAACAAACCTCTATGTCATTCCACACCTCTAAAATGGCAGAGGGGTGTGTGTGTGTGTGTTTGGTAGAGGGGTTAACTATAAGGTAATGAGGTTAATAAATTGTATCATCTGTAACTTTATACCCTGGTGCCTCAAATAAGGGTGCTCAGATTTGGAATGTTTGCTGAGGCAGGGTTAGCTTCTTAAAAGAACACAAGATACGAAGTTAGACCAGTGGTTCTCAACAGGGGGTGATTTTGCTCCCAGGGGACAGTTGGCAATGTCTGGAGACATTTTTGGTTCTCACAATTTGGGGGGAAGGGTGCTACTAGTATCTAGTGAGTAGAGGCCAAGGATGTCGCCAAACACCCTACCATGCACAGGACAGCCCCACAGCACAGAATGAGCTGGCCCAAAATATCAATAGTACCAAGGTTAAGAAATGCTGAGTTAGACAAACCCCGGTTCTGCCTTACCAGCTGTGTGACCTTTGGCAGGCTACACTTTCCCTGGGCTTTATTTCATCTTCTGTAGAATGGGAATCAATAATAGCTTCAGTAGAGAGCTTTTGTGAGGGCTAACTGAGATTAAATATGTGTAGTGCCTTGCATAGAGGAGACAACCAATGCCCCCAAGAGCCATTATCGACTGAATGGGCTCCTCCTGCTCAGCACCTCCAGAAGTCTCCAGGCTGAGTTTCCAGAACCAGAGGGATCCCTTGGGAAGCCCACAGCCTTAGCCGATGGCTCCCCGAGCCCAGCCTGGTGGGTCCACCATCTTCCTGTCTCTTGCAGGCAGCAGGCACAGCAGAACACCTCGAATTCAAAAGACCTTTCTAAAGTTTCAAGCTGTGAAGACGTGTTCAGGATCTCCTGGCTTTAGGGCTTAGAGAGCGAGGCAAGTGTCTCTTGCCATCCAGGCCCTCTGTCTCTGGAGGGGCTGACACCAGATGCTGGAGATCAGTGCATGGTGAATAATGGAAACTTCTCAAGTATGTAATTAGGTGGCATGTTAGCTTCATTACACCATCCAAGCAGATGATTAGGAAATTTCCACGCCCCTGCTCTGCTTCCTTGGTGGTCCTGCCCCCCAGTGTGGATCAGGGATTCAAGCCTCATGCCTGTTGGCTTTGCCACCCTCCCATCCAGGCCCCGCTGCTCTGTGCAGCGTGCCAGAGTGCACTGTGGTACGGGGCAGATATACAGTCCTAAATGGGTACATGTCTCTATCACAAGCCAGGTCCGCTTTCCTCCCCTGCCAAGTGCAGAGAAGCAGAGAAAACTAGCAACAAAAGTAATAGTAATAATGATACCAGTAAAAATAACAATGTTCCCGCAAGTGTAGGAAGCTGGCTAAAGAAGGATGTTTCTCCTGTGGCTTGGCATGGCCAGGCAGGGAAGGAGAGACAAAAGATATTTAGTCACCATATAACACCCCTCAAGGCTAAATGCTCTCAATTTTTAGTGTGCATAAAAATCACCATAGAGGCTTGTTAGAACATAGACAACCTTGGGCTGATTTTGATTGTTGGGCAAGGGCTGGGGCCTATGTGTCTGCACACGTGGACAGGTCCTCCTCTGAGCCAAGATGTCTCAACTAGAGTGTGCACCAGAATCACCTGGAGGGCTCTGTGTTAGTGTCCTGTGGCTGCCATAACAAATGCTCACAAACTGGGTGGTTTAAAACAGAAATTCATTCTCTCCCAGTTCTGGAGGCCAGAAGTCCGAAAGCAAGAGGTCTGCAGGCGTGGTTCCTTCTGGAGCCTCTCAGGGGGAATCTGTTCCATGCTTCTCTCCTCACTTCTGGGGGCTGCCAGCAATCCTTGGATTCCTTGACTCATAGACACACACCCCCAATCTATACCTCTGTCTTCACATGACTTTCTTCTCTGTGTGTCCTTTCCAATTTTCTCCTCTTTTAAGGACACTTATCAATGGATTTAGGGCTTATCCTAATGCAGGATGATTTCATCTCATAATCCTGACCTTAATTACATCTGCAAAGACCCTCTTCCTAAATAAGGTCACATTCACAGGTTCTGGATGAACGTATCTTTTGAGGGACCACCAGTCAACACAGATTGCTAAGCCCCACTCTCCGAATTTGCATTTCTGAGAAGTTCCCAGATGATGCTGATGCTTCTGGTCCAGGGACCACCGTTTGAGGACCACTGCCCTAGGAAAAATTCCACATCCAAGTGATCTGATGTTCTGGTATTTAACAAGTGTCAGATGTCCACACTGAACAGAACTAGGAAAGATGGCAAAGACTTTTTGCCCCCATCTTTCATCCTTGATAATAGGACCAATAATAAGTCCCTGCTCCAACTCCCGAGTGACCCCAATTAATCTTCAGGAGGTAGTAAGGCCTACTGCACGAAAAAGGGGGGTTGAGCTTAGCCAGACCTGGCTCTGCATCTTGCCAGCTGTGTGAGTTTGGATGAACCATTTCATCTCTCTAAGCCTTAGTTTCTTCCTCTGTAAAATGGGGTAAGAATCTTGACTGGCCCAATCATAGCTCTTGAGAGGACTGAATGGACTATATATGTAAATGTAGAGCTGAAAATCCCAGCAAGCCAGCGATGCTGAGAAGTGGCACAGATGCTGATATGTGATGGGCACATGGCAGTAGAAAGGACTCTGGCTCTAATTTGGCCTATTATGACCAGAACGGAGTGTGTCCTGCCCCATCCCTTCCTCTCCTGGCCCCACAGAGCCCGAATTCCTCCCCTCCCACCAAGCGTCTGCCCAGCCACATCTCCAGAACCGATGATGCCTCGTAACCACACGAGATGTTGCCACCTCCGCTGCGTTCCCCGAGGATGTGCCTCATTAGCTTTGATCTGGCTGGCTTACCTGCATGGGTCCCAGGTTTATTGCCAACCGCCACTTCACTACATCACTGAACTGTCTTTGACACTTTGAGGACTCTGGGGAGATGGCCTGGGCCAGCCAACTGCCTGCTAGGAGACTGACGGGCACTCAGGCCTTCAGAAGGGACTGAGCTGGAACCAGAGATGAGAGACCATCTAATCTCCCGGGACTACAGAGAAGCAGGGCTCTCTTGTTGGCATCTCCATGATTCTAAAGCAGTGAGCTGGCCTCATGCAATTCAGGAGGCGTTATGGGGTCAGAAAGGCCTGGGTTCAAACCAGGGCTGCATCGCTAGCCAGCTGTGCGAACACCAGAAACTCCTCAACCTCTTGAAGCCTCAGCTACCTCATCTGTAAAATGGACATAATAAGAGAAACTGCCTCTTGAGGTATTGGGAAGATTCAGTGAAATAATCCATGTTAACATGTTTATCAAAGCACCTACCTAGCATAGAGAAAGTGCTCCAAAGTACCCTGCTGGCTGATTCTTCTCCCTTACATGGGAAAAGCACAGGGCCAGAATCACAGGTTCACAAGACCCCAAGTGGATAGACATAGGACCCTTGTCACTCTTTTTTTTTAAATATACATAACATAAAATTCACCATTTAACCATTTTTAGATGTACAGTTCTGTGGCATTCAGTACATCCACACTGTTGTGCAACCATCACCACCATCCATTTCCAGGACTCCCTGTCGTTCTTGAAAGAGGAGTGAGCAGGTCTAACGTGTTAGTTCCCGAGGACTGCAGGGCTCCGTGACGTGGTAGCTAGTTACTCAAGAAATGGAAGGACCAGATCAAAGGGCAGGGGTGGGGGAGTGGGCAGGTGGGATCCTGAGAATTCATTTCATCTACCCCTTGCTTCTGTGAGCACTGATCTCACATCTGCCATCCCTTCTCTAGAGTCCCCAGGGAAGGTGGCTGTGCAGACTTCTCAATGACAAGACACACCTGGGTTCAAATCTCAGCTCTGTCCTTTCCAGCTGTGTAGCCTTAGCTAAGTTATCTCTCAGCCTCCCTCTCCTGATCTGTAAAGTGGGAAGAAAAATATCATCTACTGCATACATTTGCTAATGTGCAAACATATATAAAGAGCTTAGCAAACAGTGACTGACAAGTAGGTGACAGTTATTATTATTAGGGCCACACCCGCCCCCAGCCCAAGCCTCCTGCATGCATACCTTTTTGGAAATTTGTTAGTGTGGCCTCATTCTGCAACTCTGAGTCCTCAATAGGACAGGAGGTCCTTCCCCAGCTTAGGAGTGCTGCCCACCACGGCACATTCAGGTTCCTTTCATGTTCCGGAGAAGGTCCCTCCCCCAAAGGGGATTGAGGACAAGAATCACCCCAAAAGTCTGCCCGTCAACCCAGAGTCGGGCCCCAGCCTGGCCAATCAGATGTGCTCACCCTGCAGTGGTTTCCTAGGTAACCAGTACTCCTGTGCCGACACAGAGAGACAGGGCACAGGGTGAGAGGGAGACACAGAGAAAGACCCGGGAATGCCGACTGGCAGAGGGTCAGGGACAGAGGGCGACAGAGGACAGACACAGTCATGGAGACAAGTGACACAGGCAGAGATATGGCAGGGGGGAACAAAGAAGGGGGGAAGGATGGGAAAGAGGAAACCCCATCTCTTCTGTTGCTGTTTTCTCTCACACATGCACAAACACACATACATACACCCACACACACAAATACACATTACATACACACACACACATATAAATACACATACAGACAAATACATACATAGGTACATACACACGTTCACATACTCTCAAACACATGCACACATTCACAAACACACATACACACACCCACACAAACACATACATATATACACATACACACATAAAAACAAGTATAAATACACACATATACACACATACACATATACATACTTACATAATACGTACACACATATATACACATATACATGGGCACACATATACACACATTCAAACAAATACACATACACACATATATATACACATACATACATACATATATACACATACACAATCACCCACATACACACACACACACACACACACACAAACCTTTTCCCTTTGCGAGTCACAGGCGAGGCTGGGCTTCCCGACGGCCCACTGCAGTATTCATTGGCATTCGGGGAAGCTGTCAAAGCCGGGCCTCAAAGTCACTTTATTTATGGTGCTGCTCAGAGGGGTGGAGGGAGAACCCGGGGAGACACCAGGCCCTTCCTGATCTGAAGCAAGGCCGCCTCTCAGCTGGCCCAAGTGCTGCACAAGGTTTGGTGCCGTGAGGGGACCACCCCAATGTCCCTTAGTGACAGGGACAGTGGGCATGAGTGCACGAGTCTCTGCGTGTTCACACGCCCTTTTATGAACCTTTTTACTTTCAGGTCCACAAAACAACAGGAAAGTGGTGAAAATAAGCACTGTTTATAAAGCATTTTCTATCTACCAGGCACCATTTACATGCATTGTCCCATTTTATCCACAAAACAACTGCTGTTGGCCCAACTTTTGGATGGGGAAACTGAGTTACAGGAAGGTGAAGGGTGCCGTGCGAGGTCTGACACTGTCAGTCATGGACCCACACGATTCCAGCCCACAGAGCCCAGTTTCAGAGCCTATGACCTAAACCACTCAGCCACTCAGCCCTCCCAGAACAACGACCCCATCCCAGCCAGCCCGGAACCGACTGTGTAGAGTTAGTTAATGCCACTGTCTGGGGGTTTGAGGAAGTGACATCTAAAGTGGGATCTGAAGGCTGAGGAGGAATCAGCAGGAGGACGGAAATCGGGGTGGAAGGCGGGAGCGTGGGGCATGTCGAGCTGGGTAAAAAATGGCGTGAAGGCCCATTGCAAAGCCCGGTTGGAGTCAGGCTGAGGCGGGAGCAGCAGAGGCGGGCGGAACTGGAAAGACGGGCGAAGGCAGCGAAGGCTAAGCTGGCATACAGAGTCTAGACCCACCCTGAGGGCAAGGCCTAGCCATTGACGACTTTTCCTTTAGGAGAGGAATCACATGGTCAGATTTGCTTCTTAGAAAGAACACACTGGCTTCAGCCAAGAGAACAGATTGAAGGAGGTAAGTCCAGCTGGAGAGACACAGAATCTCATCTGATTCTCCCCAGAATGGCAGACGAGGAAACCAAGGCACAGAGGGGAGAAGCCACTTGCCCAAAGTCACTCATCTGGAAAGTCATGGAGCCCAGATTCGGACCTGAGGTCATCCAACCCCAGAGCCCAGCTCCTCAGCACCCACAGGAGCCCTGCCTGCCTGGGTGTTGCTCGTAGGCGCATCAGTCTCTTGGCCAGCGAGCATCTGTAGGAGATTCCGCCTTGGCCATTTCTCCTGCATCAGGACCAGATTCCACACCCAGTACTGAGAAAGAAAAGAAGTGTAAGTGCCCATTCTGCCTCTTCTGGGTGTTTTCCACAAGAACAGTCTAATTCTCCATGTAGTGTCATTACTTGTGTCCCACAGGCATTATCTATTCCTTCCTATATGAACATCCATTATGGCCCTAAGCATTCAAAGCTCCTGCCCAACATAGAAGACATACTTCCCCCAAATTCCATGTCAAGCCTGTGATCTAAAAGCAGACACTTATAACAAGCCTTCTAGAGTCTCTGTAAGTGAGGACCTGGATTCCAGTATAATGTGCTACCTATTTGCTGAGGGACCTTTGAGAAGTCTGGGGAACAGTGTAAAACAGATCTGCCAGATGTAACTGACAGTAGAGGCTCTGTTTTGGATTCACTGGATTGACAATTGCTACAAAAACAACAGCACATATTTATTGCACACCAACTACGTGCCAGACATGGTGCAAGGCGCCTTACGTTCATTACACTTTAATTCTCAAAACATCCCTATGAGACAGAAATGGTTAGTATTCCCATTTTACAGACGTGTAATGTGAGGCTCATCGAAGTTGAGTGACCTGTCCACATTGACCAAATGATTACTCAATTCATTCAACACATATACTGAGTGCTTGCTGTATACTAGGCACTCCTCAAGATATTGGAGTTACTCCATTAACGTGAACAACAAACAATGATTCTCATGGAACTTGTATTCTAGAGAAAAGAAACAAAAAAACATAAATATGCAAAACAGCAATAAGCATGATGATGGTGGTAGGTGCTATAAAGGAAAGAGAAAAAATGTAAAGGTGACATTGTATCAGTCAGGATCCGTTAGGTTATGCTGCAGTAACAAACAAGCCCCAAGTCTCAGTGGCTGGTCCATCTCTCACTCATACTACATGTCAAATGCAGGTGGGCAGAGAGATGTGGTCACTGTAGTCACTCAGGGACTGAGGCTGATGGAGGCTTCATCTCAGTGTATGTTCCATCTCAGTGTGATCTCTATGGCAATGGAAAGAAGAGATGGAAAATCACACACTGGCTCTTAAAGCTTCCACTGAGAAGTGACATGTGTCACTTCTGCTCACGTTTCACTGGCCATGGCAAGTTACATAGCCACCCCTAACTTCAAAGTACGTGGAGAAGAGATCCTACCAGTCTCTGGGAGATGGAGAGACAGTACTGTGGTCAGCCCTCCTCGTGGCCCCCTCAGTGAGGGATGGAGAGCAATGGAGGGGGCTGTTTGAGTGGAGACATCAGAGAAGGCCCTTTGGACAGCAAACTGCAGAAGTGGGATTTGAACCCCGGTCTTTCACAAGCCCACACCTTCGCACTGGGCCAGGCTACTAGAGTGAATTACCAGTGGACCCCGGCACAAAAGACAGTCCACACGCCACAAGAACACGAGACCCAGACTTGTAGATTGAGCTGTGGGAGTCAGCGCGTTGTCAAGGTCTAGTTCAGGTGGCGAAAGACCTGCACAGTCATCCTGACAAGCAGATATTCCAGGAGCTCCAGACAACAGTCGCTGCTCCTGCCTTTCTTGGAAAATTCAAAGGACTTATACCTTGGTTCGGAAACTTTTATTTTCCTTTCTCTATTCCTTTCTGCAGAAGCACCGTGGTGTGGAAAACACAGCTAGGCTTCTAACCCTTCCATAGCAACAGAAGTGTTAAATTAGGCAAAGAACAGGAAAGGCATTGAAAAAGAGAGGAAATCTCACCTGAGGGCTGGAAACAGGGGTAAAGGACCACCTGGATGCCTGATGTTCTCATCTTTACATCAAGTGTCTAAATAAATGTGTCCTTTTCATGTGACTAGAGGTAGTTTCCGTTGGTTGTGTCCTGGACACGGTTTTGACCTTGAATTCTGTCCTCTTCTCTCTGAAAACTTCACTGGTCCATTGCTTATGTGTACACCCAGTCCTGACCCTAGTGATGAGCTGGTGTCCAGACTGGGGCCCAACTCGCATGCTGGTGAGAGGATGGGCTTGAGAGAAAGAGGAAGAGGAAGAAAAAGGGATGAGAGAAGAGGAGAGGACAGAGAGACTGAGGGAGGGAGAGAGATGTGGAGGGAGAGAGAGAGGGAGACTGAGGAAGAGAGAGAAAGGGGGAGAGAAGACCAGCGGTGATAAGGTGCTCTCATTGTCACGGATGCAATGACCAGAGGAAGCAGGTGGGCGAGTACAGCACAGACATAGCTGACACCTTTGTGAGACAAGGACCACGGTCTGGAGACCCAGGGGGGATAAAAGCTGGACTGACCACACTAAGGGAAGGGGCCGAACACTTGCCAAGTGTGTGCTCCTCACATCTTCCTGAAAGGTGGGACTTTTATCCCCACCGCATAGGCGAAGATGCAAAGCTCAAAGGAGGATGCAGTTTGTGGTCCATCGGGTCTCAGGTCAAAGCCACACCTCGTGAGGCTCCCTCACCTGAGTCCCCTCCTCCCCATCGCCCTCTCCCTGGGCCCTGCTCGGTTTCCTTCCCGCCAGGGAAGTCGCCCCGCTCCGGAAGTCGTCCCGCTCATTCATTTCTTCTCTTGTTTTTCACCGCCGCCACAATGAGAAGATACGCTCGCTGAGCGTGGGGACCTGTCTCTGTTCATTGACTGCTGCATCCCCAGCATCTACAGAAGTGCTCAGCACATATGAGGTGCTCAACAAATATCTGTCCACTGGGTAAATGAGTGACCGTGACCTGCCACTATTCCTCAGTGTAGTGGTCTATCGAGTCTCAGCAGAAGTTGAGAGTCGAGAGTCAAAACCCAGGAAACAGGAGGCGGAGGCGAAGGCAGGGACCCCGACACAGAGGTGCAGGAGATCCCCGAGCCTCGAGCCAGCACCAAGCCTGCCTCAGCCAGGAAGCCTCTAGAGCGAGTCCTGGGCAGGGCAGAGCCGAGGGCTGGGCCGGGGGTGGGGGTCAGAGACAGACCTGAGCCGGGCGGTCAGAAATAGGCCGGGGCTACCCCAAGAGTGGGTGCTGGGGAAACCTCTGCTTTTTCCTGGGTCCAGGATGCTCAGGACCCCGGTTTTTGAGGGTGATGGTCACCACACCCAGCTTCCCAGTTGGCGCATTTTCCCTGGCCTCTGCTCCAGGGTCCCGATTGTCATCTCCAGTGTAGTCTTTACCATATATGAGCCCTCGATTAGAAGCCATTGCTGACGCTTGCTGGCAAGTGACAAGATATAAACAAAAATGCACAATGAATAAAAATAACCTGCTTTCCTGGTGTGAAGAAACGAGAGGAAGCTGAAGGACCTGGCACTTAGACAGACATTCTGCATAAGTACCTCAGGGTGCTCCACAATAAATCACTGAGGTGGAAGTTTGTGTCCCCATTTTACAGATAGGGAAACTGAGGCACCGTGAGACAGGGTCCCCCAGCTGGTAAGCAGTGGGTCTGAAAGCACACCCAGGCAAGTGTGTCTGGCTCCTGAAACTGTGGTCCCTCCATGAGGAACCAGGATGAAGGGAAGCAAGGGAGCCACTCTCCTTGGGTGCAAAATATAAGAAGGTGATCAAAAAATTGTCATCAAGATAAATAACATTTTAATGCAATAGTTTTGTGTGTGTGAGGAAGACCGGCCCTGATCTAACATCCGTTGCTAATCCTCCTCTTTTTGCTGAGGAAGACTGGCCCTGGGCTAACATCCGTGCCCATCTTCTTCTACTTTATATGGGACGCCGCCACGGCATGGCTGACAAGCAGTGAGTCTGTCCGCACCCAGGATCCAAAACTGCAAACCGTGGGCCACCGAAGCTGAGCACGCAAACTTAACCGCTACACCACTGGGCCAGCCCCCTTAATGCAATAGTTTTAAAAACTCAAAATTAATTTTAAAAAATGCATGATGAGAAAAGCATCAAAATTTAAAATAAAGGCAGACTCACTAACTGCGCTGGGCCAAGACAAATTAGAGCCTGAGGCCAAAGGAACAATCAGTAACACCCCCCTCACCCTAGTCCAGGAAACTCCTGAGTAACCTGGTGTCAAGGGCTCATAAGGGACATCATAACTCATGCCCTCAAATAATAAAAATCCCAATCCCTTGCTGCTCTTTAGCAAACATTCTGCAACTAAAGCCTCGGTAAATCCTGTTGAGATACCCATGACCCAAATTAGGGTTTCTATTCTTCAGCTGTGGCAGCTAGGACACAGAGAGGTTAAGCAACCTGCTCTAGGTCACACAGCAGCATCAGCTGTACCTAGACACAGTCCTTGTTCTACTCCATAGAACTTCCAGGTGCAAAACAAACCATCATCTTTGCCCATAAGATTCATCTGAACACCTCCACCATCTTTCCCAGTCTGCAGAGAGTTAGTTGATCACTCCAGCTAAGGTTGCCAGATTTAGCAAATAAAAATACAGGCTGCCCAGATAAACTTAAATTTCAGATAAGCAATGGATAATTTTTTGTAAGTCCTGTGCAATATTTGGGACGTACTTATACTAAAAAGTTATTTTTAGTTGTTTTAGTTGTTTATCTGAAATTCAAATTTTTCTGAGCATCTTGTATTTTATTTGGCAACCGTAGCTGCAACTGACTTGGGACCACAAAAACAATCCAGTAATTAAAATAATCGCTTATTGGGCAGTTACCTGCCATCGCTTGCTCCCTCCCTCCCTCAAGTCCAGACCCATTTTCCTTCTGTCTGTTCCTCAGGCACAGCGAGCTCCTTCCAACCTGAAGGACCTTGCACAGGTCCTTCTGTCTGCTTGGAATGTTCCTTCCCCCACTATTCAGTGGCTCGGTCTTCTCTGCCCTTTGAGTCTGGGCTTAAATGCTTCCTCCTCGGAGAAGCCTTCCCATCACCTCATGCCCCGGCTCTCCCACTCTCTCTGCTTCTTGTTTCTTTCACAGCAGGGATCACAACTTGCAATGATTTTCTTATGTGGCCGGTTACTTGGTTTGGGGCTTCCTCTCTGCAATGGATTACAAGCTCCAGAGGATTCTGGCTGCACCTGTCTGGTCCTGTCGCCCTCCACCCCCAGCACCGAGCAGAGTGCCCAGCACACAGGAAGTGCTCCGTAGACGTGTTGAGCCGATGTCACCATCGGGCACCCCCTAGTCCAGCAGCATCTTGCCTGTCCCCAAAGCATCTTCCAAAGTGACCTCATATCTACATTCCCTTTAACCCAGACGGTGTATAAACCTGCCAAGTTCAAAGGCTTTGCCCATATCGAACAGTCTTAGACCTTAAAACTCACCAACCCTCGGATTACTTCCCTTAACAACAACAACCAAAAAAAAAAGTATTATATAACTCTAGATGGGGGAACTAGTCATCAAAAATATTTCCTTGCCTAACATCATCCTGTTATTATTTTGACATCTGTGTAGGCTGCAGAATGATTCTTGTAACGCTGTGTGTGCGGCATATTTATATCTCTGGCTGCGGCACAGAGCACATGAAAGGCCTTGGAAGACTGTTCTAGTAGCTCCTGCTTGTAGCCGTATCAGGCCCCGTGTGGGGGGCCTGAAAAAGTATCTCTGTGTTTACTATGGTTCAGGGGATTCGCTTCCAAGTGGCAGGGGAATAACCAAGCCCTGCTTTTTCTACAAGCCCTGCCAGTGCCTTTGGTCCCGATGGAGAGAGGAACACTGGGAACAAGAGGTCCCCATCCCCCATACCAAGCACCTGACTCCAAGGGGATCCATCTGATTCCAAGTAACAGCAGCAGCAGCCAGCAGCCAGCGAGGGCCTGTTATGCCCAGCGCTGTGCCAGGCTGTTTCCGGGCCTTATTTCTTCCAATCCTCACCATCATCCTCTACGATCAGGTCGACTCTCCCCACTTCTCAGAGAAGGAAACTGAGGCCCAGAGAGAGGTTTAAAAAGCCCGCCTCGTGTCCTCCCATCAACAAGACACAGAGCGGCGGGTTCCAATCTCAGTCTGCTCCTCCCAAAGGCAGGCATGCCATCGAGGGACAGTCTGGTCAATACATCACCGTCCTCACCAGCGCCCCTGTCAGAGGGAGGAGGAGAAAGAAATCTGAGTGGTTTTCCCAGGGATGACGTCCGTCCAGCCTAAATAAGGTGGCACAGTGGGGCCCACCGAGGGAGCGGAGAGAGCTGGGACTTTGGAGTCAGGCCATTCCGGGTCCAGCGGGGCCATCTGCACTCACTGTCCTGCGACCCTAGGCCAGGGTCACAACCTTTCTGAATCCCGGTCACCTCACCTGTAAAATGGGGATAATAACAGTAATTACGACCTGTAACGAAGCAGCACAGACTGGGGCTTACACAACAGAAAGGTGTTCTCTCACAGTTCTGGAGGCTGGAAGTCCAAGAGCAAGGGGTCGGCAGCGTTGGTCCCTTCCGAGGGCCGTGAGGGAAGGGTGTGTTCCAGGCCTCTCCTTGTCTCGTAGATGGCCGTCTTCTCCGTGTCTCTTCACACCATCTTCTCTCTACACACATCTCTGTGTCCAAGTTTCCCCTTTTACAAGAACACCAGCCGTCTTGGATTCGGGCCCACCCTGCGACCTCACATTAACTGGACTGCCTCTGTACAGACTCTGTCTCTGAATCAGGTCACGTGCTGAGATACTGGTGGTTAGGACTTCAACATACGAGTTAGGGGGACTCAATTCAACCCATACGTGACCTCAGAAGAATGTTTTATTTGTGAATACAGAAAAAATACATGGAAACGCCTTCCCAAATGTCCATCCCCAAACACAGCCATCGCATACCTCGGCCAAAGCCTACGATCACATATTGCCCTTTCGTGAGCTGCCTGGTTAGCTGGCAATGGTGCTGGTGTGTCCTGGTCCCGACCTGGATCCCTACAGCAGGAGACATCCCCCCACACACATTCACTGGCCAGGGGCAGGCCAGTGTCATGGTGCCAGCATGGTGTATGACAGGCCTGAGCATGTGCAAAGCTTTCAACGACCCATCCCTACAAGCTTATACTCGCGGCTCTATTGGCCTTGGAGTGAATGCTTGGAAGAGGGTCTTTGTGGCTCTAGCATTTTATTCCCAGCTTCACCACTTTCCAGTATCATGGCTTCTTCCCTGGGCCTCAACTTTGTTCATGCGTAAAATGGGCAAGATAATGCACACCCGTTACGATAGTTGTGAGAATAAACATAGGAAGGAGGGTAAAGTGCCTCACGCCTCGGGGCAAACATAGCAGCTATTTGTCAACATGAGGTCCCCGTGCTGTGGCCACCAGGGAGCCCCTGAGTAACAGGCACAGAGCAGCACCGTGGGTCCCAAACTCAACGGATTAGAATCACCCCTTCCCATAGAGGGGAATTCAGTGACTCTGCGGCCAGGCCTGGGGACCTGCATCTCCAGCAAGCGTTCAAGTGATGTTGTCACCAGACAATAAGTCAAACTGGTATCCACCCAAGCATTAGAAAAGCTTTTTATTTTTTTCAAAATTCATATGCCTGGGGCCTGCCCCACCCCCAGCTCTACTGAATCAGAATCTCCAGGGGGCCAGACTTGCACATTTAGATGTGGAAACAGCTCCCCTGGGAGATTTTAAGATGCCCTCTTGATGAAGAATCACTGGTTTAGAGCAGTGATTCTCAAATTGTGTAATGTATCAAATCACCCTGGGAGTGTATTTAAAATGCACTCTCGGGCCCTTACTTCCCAAACTCTGATTCTTGGGTCTGTGGTGAGGCCCAAGAATCTGCATTTTTTAAATATTTATTGTTTTTATTGAGTTCACATTGACTGATAACATTATATAAATTTCGACTTCTGTATAGACTACATTGCGTTCACCACCGAAAGTCTAGTTTCCATGTGTCACCATACACCCGTGCCCCTTCACCCCTTTCGTCCTCCCCCTGCCCTCCTCCCCTCTGGTCACCAAGCTGTTCTCTGCATCTGTGTGCTTGTTTGCTTGTTTCTCTTCCACACGAGTGAAATCATATGGCGCTTGTCTTTCTCTGACTTATTTCACTCAGCATAATACCCTCAAGGTCCACCCATGTTGTCGCAAATGGCCAGTTTTCATCTTTTCTCACGGCTGAGTGGAATTCCATTGTATACCCACACCACGTCTTCTTTATCCATTCATCCATTGATGAGAATCTGCATTTTAACAAGCTTCTCAAGTAATCAGGATACAGGGAATCAGGGACTCCTTGCCTGGAAAATATTACCTCCTAAACTGGCCGGATCCACAAAGGACGGGGGTGCTTGTCTCCATAAGCGAGAGGCCCACTCCACGCAGGCTGCCTCGTGGAAGTCGAGGGCAGCTCACGCTCACAATGTTCCACTGGCTGTCACTCTGGGAGCCTCAGTGGAGAACAAGGCCGCTGCCCTAGGAAGAGCATGACATCTTCGTACTCAGTAGCGCCCTCTGCTGGCAGGGCCATACACCAAGGTCCATTCCTTGGACTTCCGGTTTGCATTTTCCTTTCCCAACTTGTTTTCTGACCTCCCACCCCCTCACCCCCAAAAATCCATACTCCTGTTTGCCAGCCTCATAGCTAATGTACCACAGAGCCTGTCTTCAGCCTAAACTTACAAACCTGCCAGACTCACTGTCTCCCCAAACCTCCGTATCTACTTTTTCTCACTTATTCCCGATGATGCTGGAGGGTTAACCAGCCCAGAAAAAGAAGGCTTTGTTGCATTAATTCGAGTACCCTTCCCACCATAGTAAGCTAATGCCCATACAGCATTCATGGCTGTGCTTGGCAGTCTTCTAAGCATTCTATGTATATTGACTCATTTGATCGTCAACAATGACACTAGGAGGCAGAAGGCATACTTTACAGCAGAGGAAACTGAGGCACAGAGAGGTGAGGTAACTTAGCTAAGACCACAGAGCTTGTTAAGGAGCAGACCCTGGAATTGAACTCAGGCAATCTGTTCAGAGCCGTGCTATGTGTTACCCATTAAATTCTGCCATCTCATAACTGATTTTGATCTAGTCTTCTCTTTATCCATTGTATAGGAGTCCCTCCTCAGACCTAGTGGTGGTCTCTGTGAATGACCTTGATGTCTGTAGGCAATTCCAACATAGATGGACCAACACAGATCCCATTGGTCAGGAGGAGTGAATTTAGGGGGTGGGCTTTTATCTCCTTGTGTTCAGGCTCCTAGTAGGTGATTGGACCCTTCCATAGACGAAGCCTGGTTTGCCTCCACCCTCCTACCAACACCTCTTTGATCAGAGCGAACGTCCCCCCACACACCTCCTGTCATTGAGTGCCGAGTAATGCATGCATGCTCTCTCTGCCCTTCTGATGCCCTAAGACAAAGAATTCAGCCCATTTAAGCATATGACCGCTATGTCTCACGCATCCTTCTGCCCATACTTCCTGAACTCCTGCTATGTGTCAGGTCCTGAACTGTGCCCTGGGGAGTCCATGCTGGATCCTTACCCTCCCAGAGCCCAGGGTCTACCAAGGGAGACAGATCTGCAACACGTTAAGCACATTTGTGTCCCAAGCATCATGCAAACCACACGTTATGGCATCAGCAAGAGTCTGTAGGTCTAGATAGTAACCCCTGTGGGCTCCACTTAGCAGGGACTCGCTAGCTGTTACCAAGGACAGTTGGAAGTTTTTCAACCACTCTCAGCTGAGTGCAAGAAATGTTTTCTAAAAACACATCTTGGTTGAGCAACAAATAAAAGAACATCAACTTTGCTGCACCCTTGGGTATTCTGGTGACTTCTCTGTTGCCCAAGAATGTATTTCAGTGTTTTTCCGGGTGGCACACGGCCCCCAGAGTGCTGGGAGGGAAGCAGGGTGGTGGGCATGGAGGGTGAATGTAGAATTCTGCTCGGATACTGTGAATCAGAGTGGGATGCTGGCTCATTCTTCAATGGGTCCAGCAAACTCGCATTACAGTTCTTATGAAACTGGGATTCACACCGAGAGTCAAGACACCTTCCTGTGATCATCACCAAGACTAAGGTCACAGAGAGCTCGGGGCACTGGATGAGAGAGAGAGAGCCATCATTCATCCCCCCAATACTTAGGTGGAGCGCGCTGTGTGTTAAGCCCTGTGCTAGAACTGGAGAGGCAGCAGGGAGCAGAAATCAACATGGCCATTCCTCCCGCTGGGCTTAGAGGAAACAGAACAGCAGAGTGTTGACAAGCACAGACTCTAGAACAAGGATGCCTGACTTCTAATCCCTGTTCTACTTACTTGCAGCATGGTCTTAGGTAAATCACTTACCTTCTAGGTGGTTCAGTTTCCTCATCTGTAAAATGGACATAAACATAGTGCTGACCTCATGAGGTTGCTGTGTGGATTATATAAACTCATATGAGTGCAGTGCTTCAAACAGTGCTTGGCACGGGAAAAGAATTCTAAAAATGTGAGCTATGATAATGATGGTCAAGTTGAGAGGGGGCTATTAATTTAACAATGATATATGTATATGGAAACTTGCATCTGTGATCAGTGAGACACTCTGAGAGTGCATGGTAAAGGGATTTGATTTGGAGACATCAGGAAAAGCTCCCCTAAGGAAGAAATGTTTGAGTGAAAATTTGAGGAACAAGTAAAAGCCAACTCAGGTTAGACTAGAGAGAACAGTGAACCAGAGAGAGAAAGAAGCATGTGCAAAGGCCCTGTGGCAGGAGGGAGCATGGAAATATCCAAGTACTGAAAGGAGGTCAGTGTGACGAGAAGGCAGAAAGCGAGAGGATCATAGCTCAAGATGGGGCTGGAGGTGCAGGCAGAGGCCAGAGAGAGGCAGCCCGTGTTGAAGATGTCTCCAATCTAAGCACCTGCCTCGAGACATCTAAACCCTCCCCATACCAGGCAATTCGTTATTTGCCTTTTTATCAATCGTCTCCCGAGGAGTTTCACAAGCCCCCTCAGCAAAGTCCTACAGCTGCCCTGAAAATAAGTCAAATTTGTCAGCTATTTTTAAAAGGAGGGTATGATGGAAAGTTAAAGGCATTCTCCTTGATTTGCCAATAAGGATTTCCATGGCTCTGTGTGTAGTCAAATGACTTACAAGGCTCCTTGGTTCCCAGATATATCGAGGAGTTTAAAATAGAACAGTCATCATTTGCTGCTTAGGAAACTTCAATGTTACATGACAAGGTGGAAGCATGAGGAAGGGAGTAACATCCATTGAGGGCCAACTGTGCGCGGGGGCCGAGCCGGCAGTGGGCTCCACGCAGGTATTTCTTATTTTGTCCTCACACGCACCCTGTAAGGTAAAGATCATTATCACCCCCACTTTTACAGATGACACAACTGAGGCTCCTCAGATGGTTTGCCTAAGGCCCGTGTTTAAACCAGAAGCCTGAATCTGTAGCATTTCCACCACCCTTGTTGAGTGGTCAAGGAGAGGGAGAAGAGAAAGCAATGGTTAAAGGTTGGGTCATCAGGTTAGCTGGTCCCCTCTCATTAGGGGGACCAACCTTGCTGGTTTGCCTGGGCCTCTCCTGGTTTTAACGCTGAATGCCCACATCCCAGGAAACCCCATACTTCCAGGCAAACCAGCATGGCTGATCGCTCTGCCTCCCGTGCCAAAGCAGCCAGGAAAATCCTCGCCAGGCAGACTCCTGAGCAAATTATGGAATGAGTAATATTGCTGGACATGGAGGCACCTTGTTTAATGGCAAGCTTGCTCATACCCTAAACCCCTATAAACTTAAAATAAATAAGAGCAGGTGAGAATAAAGGATTTCAAGAGCTGATGACACATAGAGGGACCACGTTTTCCAAACCTAAGAGTAGAATCATCTACTCACTGATCAAATGACTGTTGAACTTAGATTAAGTGCCAGGCATGGTTCTGTGGGTGAGGAACACGCAGCTATAACTTGTGTCCTCATGGAAGTTACATTCTAAGAGGGAAGACATAAAATTAAGCAAACCTACACGTAAACAAAATAATTTCACTGATTGATGTGGGCTTTAAAGAAGATAAAGCAGGTGACAGGAAAGAGAGTGGCTAGGGGTGAAGTGGCGAGACATCTCTGCCTGGGACTGTCACGGAGGGCCTCTGCGGAGGTGACATTTGATCCGAGACCTGGACCGTGAAGCCATGTCCAACATCTGGAGACAGAGCGTTCCAGACAGAAAGAAGAGCAGGTGCACATATGCAGTCACAGAAGCAGGAAGGAGCTTGGCAGCTTTAAGGTTTATGAAGAAAGATGAGGGAGGCTGAGCTCAGTGAGGAAGGGGGGATCAGGCAAGGGGGAGTCAGAGAGAGAGGTGATGTTTAATCCAGGTGGATGGAAGACCTCTGGAGGGGTGACATAATGGAATGATATAATCCGATTTACTTTTTAAAAATGAACACTTGGACTGCTATATGGAGAATGGATTTGAAGGGGCTAGAATGGCAGCAGCAAGACCTGTTAGAGGCTCTGGTTGCAGCCCAGGTGACAGGCAATGGAGACTTGGACCAGTGGAAGCAGTGGAGATGAAAGGAAGTGATGAGATATGATGAAAGGAAGTGATCCACTACATGATGCAGGCAAGATGCCAGTGCTTGAAGGATCGGATGCAGGGAGCAGAGACGGAAGGGAATCTTAAAGGATTTCTTGGTTTCTCATATCAACTTGAGTCACTCACTTAAATTCTCTGAGCCTCAGTTTCCCCAACCATAAATGAGAAAAACCATGCCCACATCGCGGGTTACTGGAAGAACCAAATGCCCGCGAAGCACAGGACCCAGCCCAGGTAGCATTTCAAAAGCACAAATCTGTTTTTCCATTAGTGTGTTGCAGGTTTGGCTGCCACCGGAAAAGAACAACATATGGTTAAAGAAATTTAACTTAATCCAGGGAAACAGAAATGACTCTCCAGCAACTCGGAGCCATATGGATTTCTTGGTTCAGCGAACTCATCTGAATAGGGTTTTTACACAGTGTCTGTCAGTCAGTTGTATCTTTGCCATAGCTTGGGTTCAAGAGTCAATTATTTCTGTGCTATTGGCAGCCTTGCGTGTTTAAGAGATGTGGTCGATTCATTCCTCATCAACCAGGATGGGGCAAAGGAGGAATGTCTCCTAATAATGACTGTTTACAGAGCTCTCAGAAAACCAAGCCCAACAAAAGGACTCCTTGGCCTTATTTCTTCGCTCCCTCACACATAATCTTCAATCATCCTTAGAACCAGTTCCGGTGACATGTTCACTAAGAGTTATTACAGAAAAACTCTTTCATTTCCACAGCCCAGGAGTATAAGTTCAGAAAGGAGGGAAAAAAAATCTCTAAATCACTAATGAATGCATAAAGTCCTTTGGAGACTGGGTTCCAATTTGGAGTTTTATATCTTATTGCTTGTTTCTTCTCTTCTTTTCTTGGCTCATTATTATTTTTCCTTGACTGGTGGGTTTCTAGCATCTGCGAGTAAGCTAGATTTATTTGGTCATTCCTTAAGGATTTAAGCCTTGCAATGAGAAGTATTAAAAGTCTAAGAATGCTTTAAAAACACAAAAACTGTATGAGGGCATGATTGAGGGCAAATTGCGATCTAATTCAAAGGGGCCGTCCCTCTGGAAATATGGACTGCTTCCAGTAGTGACTTTTATTCCTCACTGGTTTGTTTAAACTACGTTGTCCTAACACAGCTGCTGCTTGTGCCACTGAAAAATAAATGAAAGAAAGAAGGTGGGTGGTAAGAGCTAATGGCATAAAGAGTGATCATATTTTCTGAACCCCAAACTGGAGCGTGCAGGGCACCCAGCAGGAGCTAACATGTATTCAACACATACTCTGTGGTAAGCATTGTTCAGAAGCATCATCTCATGGAATCCTCACAAACACCCTCTGAGATGGGAATTATTATTAACCCCATTGTTCAGATGACAAAACTAAGACCCAAAGTCACACAGTCAAGGAGCAGTAAAACAGAACTCTAGAGCACACTAAGTTATGTGCTTCTACACACAAGGGTTACTCATGGGAGCCACACTGCAGAATATTTGGGGTTTTCCTGGTGGATCCTTCTTGACGAATCTTGAGGGGACAGGATGTCACATGAGAAGAGCTTGAGCATGGGACGGAAAGACTGAACTCTACTCTGTTACTGGTTTGTTACGGGACTAAGGAAAGACAGATGACATTTCCATGATCTGGTTTCCCCACTTAGACTCTGAAATCATATTTACCGTATTTTTTTACAAATGTAATCGATGCTTACTATAGAAAATTATAAAACTATGGACAAGTATAAAAGGAAAAAATAAAACATACCCATAATATCCCCACCTTAACATTTTGTTATATGTCAATATATCTATATTGATATCTCTGTGCATATCACAAGTAAGATCATAGTATTCATACAATTTTTTTACCATGCTTTTTAAAAACTTACCAATACATCATAGACATCTTTCCATGTCAATAACTATTCTACGTCATCATGATACGGTGTCATAATATTTCATTTTTGTAACATCCCCTTTATGGGGCATTTAGTTTGACACCTCCAAGCTGATTTCCTTAGGATGAATTCCTAGAAGTTGTTTCTCCTTTTGAGAAGAAGATGCATAACCTGTATCCTTGAAGACTTTCAGAGGTATATGTAGGGACAAATGAGAAAACAAATATCGAAGAAAAATTATCAGGAGTGGGGTTCCAGGTGCTGTACCAAGCCACAGAGAGGGAGGATCTGACCCCTTGTCATCCTCTCTCCAATTTGAACATTGCACAAGGTGAGAATCATCTGGCAGCATAAGCTGAGTTGAGGGGCTAAGAGGGGAAAGGCAGAACATTCTGACTGCACTGCCCCAGGAGGGAAAGCAGCAGGAAGAAAGGAGGTCTCATTATCCTTTCAGAATTTTTCCTTTGTCTAATTTTCTTTCTTGACAGGGAAGATTTAAGCTACAGATAAAGAAGAAATCCATGCTGTCAAGAGCTGTTCTTGTTTTAGTTACAACACACGAAGCGAGTCCCACCATCTCCTGCTCCCTCACCACTATCAACAACTCAGTGGGGGCAAAGAAGAGACAGAACACGTTTTCCTCCCCAGTGTGTAAACAGCATAGCCAGACTGGATCATTCCTTGGTGAATCCTCATTTCAAATCTGGAGCAAGAGAAGCAAAGGAAGTGATTCCTTACCGAGAGCTGACCATGCCAAGCCCGGGGCTGGGTCCTTCACAAGCAATCATAAAAAGAATCCTAGGTCATCTGGTCAACCTGCTTATTTTACAGATGGGGAAAGTGAGACTTAGAGATATTCCTCAACGTCCCAGAAATGGCACAGTTGTTAAGGTGCAGGGCCATCCCAGGGCCCAGGTATGCTAAGTTCTAACTCAAAGCAGTCTGGGGCATTCATCAATGTTGTTTTCTCCCCCTAAGCTGTGAAATACTTCCGTGATTCTTAGAGACCTACCTGGCAAAATACCAAGAGAAAGACTGCAAACCAAACACACACACCCCCACACCCACTCCTAACCAAACACTCAAATGGCTGCTCAAAGCTTAGGATTTGCCAATAATTCCTGGCTAGTGCCTGCTGAGCCTGGAACAAAAAGGAGATTTCTTCTATGGTTACTTTCACTTTCGAAGATTCCAGCACCTCACACATTGGACCAGAAACATTTGTTGAATGAATAAAGGGTTTAATGAGTTGAATGACAGAATCAATCAATAAGTAATAGGAGAAATAAAATATTAAATGAATGAGTGAATGTATTTAATTGAATAATTAATTCATGTGTGAACGGTCTACTCAATGAAACCCACACATAGTTGATCAATTAGATCTCCTGACCTCTAACCACTATGGAGATCTCTTGAAGTCCGAAGCTTGTCTTAGAACAGAGTTTCCTCTCTAGACTCCAGATCCATAAAGCACTTTTTGAAAGTGCTAAGTCCATAAGCCATTTTCAATGGCTCAAAAAGCTTATTAGAAATTGCACACTCAAGAGATGCCTGGATTTGCTTTGGGTTACATAAATGCTTGCCCTCCTTATCATGCTGATGAGAAGTTCTGATGATCCCATCTGATTCTGAGTTATGCAAAATGAAAAAAAATCAAAGAAATTACTTGTTACTTCATCATCATACTTTGTTTGAAATATGCCATTTATCAAAACAACGGAGTTTGTGTGGGAAAACAAATAAGAAATGAGGTATTTGGTATGCAAATGTTGGAGACACGCTACCTCAAAGCTGGGCCTTCTGCATCTAGCTCAAGAAATTCCTGGTGCGGGGGTTGTCTCCTGGGATGAGATCCCTCAGGAAGCCTCAGAAGGCTCAGCAATCAATTCAGCTAACCACAAAGCAGGAATGCTGGATGCTGAAAATAACACGCGCCTTGGAGCCTGCTGGACAGGGTTTGAATCCACTTCCAGACAGTGTAAACCTGTGCACCTGTCTCAGCTTCTCTGAGTTTCCATGTCCCTCTACATGAAGGAAGATTAGTCACTTCTGCTTTATGGGGAGATGGTGATGGTCCAGTGCCATGATGCATTTTATGCACTCAACATAAGGTCTGGGACATAATAAGTGCTTAGTACACTTCAGCGATTTTATTATTTAATATTTTTAGTAGGATTAAGCCTATAGGGTGGTGTGAGCCTCAAGTGAGATAAAGGGTGTCAAGATTCTAGCACAGATCCTGGCACTCTGGAAGTACTTGATATATGTTTATTTCTTGTCACTTTTTCCAGATGGCCATATTGCAGAGTTTCTGTATTTATTCTTTTTCTGAAGGGCAAAACACCACGCAGTGCACATCCAGGCACCCTCCAGATAACCACTATCGCAAGGCTCTTTCCCACGCCCCGGGCAAGCAGACAGACTGCAAACTTCTCTCTGCTGCCTAAGAAAGTTTGTTTAAAATAAAAACTGCAAATCTGCCACAGTCTGGGGCTGGATATGTCCCAGCATTGGAAGCCACAGCTGAAGGCCCTGTCCCTGCCCCCAAAGGCTCCAAGAAAGTTTCCTTATTTTCTCTGTGATGGATGAGGCACCACGGACTGATGGTCTGACTGATGGAGGGACAGGGAGCCTGCTGGCCAGTAGCAGAGAGTGAGCTGGCTCCCTTCTTCCTGTAGTGGGCAGAGAAGGATTTATTAAAGCTCTTAGGAAACCGCCAGAGTAAGTCTCGAAACACTTGTCCCAGAGGCATTAAATCAAGGCAAGGATGAAGAGTTGGGAGGTGGGGAGATCTTCATGGAACAAACTTCTAGCTTTCCTCGGTTTATCTTTCCAGAAAATACCAAACTAGACCCACTGGATAGAGAACCGCAGACTAACCATCATCTTCAACATTAATATCGCTTGTCAGTTTTCTTTTCTGTGTCCAGCACTGGGCAGAGCAGTATGTGAGGGGAGAGGGGACTGGAATAGGAACACTGAGCAGGCAAGGCTAAGCTAACCCAGAGGTTCCAGGAGAACATCCTGGAAAAAATGATGCTGCAACTGAAGCATGAAGGATGAGCAAAAATTAGCCAGGTGAAGTAGTGGTAGTATATTTTAGGCAGAGGAAATAATCCTATGAAAGACCTGGAGGTGAAAGAGAGACTAAAATGTCTAAGGAGCTGAAAGTTCATGACTGCTGCAGTAAAGTGTGAGGGAGGAGGGAAGTGAGAAGAAGTCAGAATAGACCAGGACCAGATCACACAGGGTGTTGTAGGCTATAGAAAGGAGTTTAACTTTCCTTGTTGGAGCAATGGGGAGCCATGGAGGGCTTTAGACTGGAGGAAGTTCAATTAAATTCCCTTTTTTGAAGCATGCGCTAGCTGCTTTGTAGGGAATAATGGTTCTCTCAATAACTTGCTATGTGGTTATGGGTTATCCACCCCTTCTCTGAGCTCTTTCTTCTAGAAAGTGAGAAAAGAGGACTGATGATATGAAATCATAGCAAGAATCAAACCCAGCTCCCCCCACGGCAGGCCCAGGAAACTTTCTGTGTCAGAGCCCCCAGAGCATCCAGAAACTCTGCCCCCTGGGAGTTGGATCCCATATCCAGAAAGCCCCTCACACTTAGAAGCAGCTCAAAAATCCTTTGTCAGCCCATATAGGATCTGAACTTGGGTTCAGAAAATATAGCCTCCTTCAGTGCAGTCCCTTCTGGCTCAAATATGCTGTGATTCTACATTCAGCTTGGACAAAACAAGACTGGGTATGATACGCAGCCAGAGAGGAAAACTTGCCTCTCCCCAGGAAAGGGGTGGGGGAGTTGATGAGATATCTGTCTTGCATCAGCATCACCTCCGGACCACAGCTTCTTGGTGATGCCTGATTAATATGCTATTGCACTTGGAGAAAATTAATGGGCTTTGATGGTTATTTGGAGTCTGCCTCCTCAATTCCACTGCGAGAGAGTTATGAATTTAAACAAACATTGACATATAATAAATCTGTGCTCTGCACACTCGTTGGAAGGTCTGACTTAATAGGCTCGACCATCTTGAAATTTGGATTGAATTCATAACAGTGACGTGGCCTGGCTTATCAGGAGCGACAGCTGCAGCTGGGAAAACAACAGAAAGCTTCCTTTCCAGGCACCGTGTGGCCTCTCCCACAGGGGTGGCCGCACAGAAGCACTCCAGTCGCTCTCGATCCCATTATCCGGCTTTATTTTCTTCCCGAGACTTATCTGGGTCCGAAATGATCTGGTTTATGTCTCTGTTTACTGATTCATCTCCTGTAGACTGAGACTCTGCAGAAGATTCACTGTTCACCATTGTAACCCCAGCGTTTTCAATGGAGCCAGACACACAGTAGATGCTCAATAAATATTTCTTGAGTAAATAAGTGAGAGAACAGTCTTTCATGACTCATGTCTTATCCATGGACCATCTATACTATTTAAACCAAGATAGTATGGTTTCATGGTTTTCATGGCTCTCGAATGCCAGCATTGAAACCCTTGCTCTACCATTAACTGTGTGACCCTGGGCAAACTACTTATCTGTTTGCACCTGTGAAATGGGTTAATAACACCCACCTTGTAGTAAGCATTCAGTGAGATAATACACATAAGATACTTAGGACAGCATTAAGTAAGTACTCAAAATTGGCCCTTATTAACTTATTTTTACGTCAACTCACAAGTTTGACTTAAATACATTTTTAAAACTAACTTACTCCCACTAATAATAACAAACATGTTGAATCTCTATAATAACCCTATGAGGTCGGTACTGTTATTATCCCCATCTTACAGATCAGGAAACTGAGGCACAAGGAACCACACGAGGTCACAGAGCTATGGGAATCGCATAGCAGGGATTCAAACAGGCAGCAGTGTTCCAGAGTGTATGCACTTACCTACCACACCAGGCAGCCCCGTGGAATACTCATATGGCTTTTCAAATAGAAACTGTAAGCATCAACATAAATATTAATTTTTATTTGACTTTTTATGATGGAAATATTTAAGCATGCAAAAGGTGAACAGAATACCATTTAAAAAAGGTTTTAAGTGATCACACGGCTGCCACCCTAGGATCATCCTGGGAGCCACCAGTGTGTCATTCACCACATGCTGGGAGATTACAGTGGTTCATTTAATCCCCCAACAACATAACCAGGTCCCCCCTACCTCTAGGCCTTCACACATACTGTTGCCTCTGCCTGGGATCCTTCTGTAATCCCTTCCCTGCCATATTTTGCTTACCTTCCAGTCTTAGCCCCACAGCTTCCTGGGGACACCTTCCCTTGAAGGCCCCTCCTTGTACTAAAACCACAGACCTAGTTGTTAAAATCATTGCTTCAATGGGCCTAGTCCCTAAGGTCTACATCCATTTCATTCGCTCCCATACAGCCAGCACCTACCTCAGTGCTGGCACTTAGCAGGCATGAAGTAAACATTTGTTTTGTTAAAGTTATCATTTTACGCGTGAGAAAACCAAGGTTCAGAGAGGTTCAGTAACTTGCCCAAGGTCAGACAGCCAGTAAACAACAGGGCTGGGATTCAAACCCATGTCTTTCTGGATCCAAGTTCTTTCTGCTTCACAGATATCCACAAGTGCTATGTGGACCTGAGAGTTTTCTGTCAGAAATTGGGGAACTAAATTAGATTTCCTCTAGGACCCTTTCCCTCAACTGGATTTTCAGATTCCACCCCGTGAAATAGGTCACAGGTTGAGTTTGCGAAATCCCACGAGCCAGTTTCCAAGAAAACTCTAAATAGGGCCCCCTCCTCTAATTCGGGGACCATAAACACACACTTCCTTGGCCAGGCTAAGTTCTGGAGCATGATACAGAAAGAAAAAGTATTTTATCACCTAGGAGGAGACAAGCGGGGTAAACAAGTAAGAATGGGGGAGGCACAGTGAAGTGATGCAGAGAAGAAAGCCATGGGCTGCGGGATCCCGGAGGGTCAGGAACTGGTTCCACTGGGAAGGGTGCCTAGGGGGGCTTCCTGGAGGAGAGGACCTTGGGGCTGGGCCTTAAGGATCCATCAGCAAAATTTCAATAAGCCTGAGCTAATCAGGCATTCTTGGCAGAAAGAACAGCAAAAACCCTGAAGTGTAACATGCATGGCTCCAGACTATGGAGTATGGGTTCAAAGAGGGATGCGGTGTTTGAGGAGGCTGTTAGGACAGTGAGTTCAGCCTGTGGAAAGCTAAGGAGTTTGTACTTCCTGCTGCAGGAAGAGAGATGTCAACTTTGGGTCCTCAGAGAAACAGAAGCATTTTAAAATCCAATTCAGGGGTCATAGAGCAACCACAAAAGCCCCCATGATAAGAAACGGGTAGCTGTTTACCATGCCTATGTCTCTTTCCTCCAACCGTGACAGCCATGTGATGAAGTTGGAACTTCCTCTATCATCCCGGGTCTTTGAGTGACTGCATGGAGCAGAGCATCCTATCCTTCCCCCCAGCACTTCCTCCAGGAATACATAATTGGACTTCACGTGACTACAAAATAAATGGCAGTTTTATTAAGCCGTTGAGATTCTGGGGTTTATCTGTTCTGGAAGCTAGCATTACCTTAAAGAATATACCCCTTGAGTTAGTTCATTCCACGAATCTTCTTTGAACATCAAGTATGTGCCATAGATGCTTGTAGGCGTTAGTAATACAGTGGTGGATGAGGAAAGGGCCCTGCTCTCATGCAACTTTAGTGGGAGGAGACAGACTGTAAATAAGTAAGCAAATAAGATCATTTTAGACTGGGATAAGAGCTATCAAGGAAATAAAACAAGACGCTATAACTACAGAGTAGGGAGCAGGACACTTACCCTGAATAGGGCAGTCATTTCCCTCCACCTTTCTTCTGAAACGTCAAACTCTGCTTCTGTACCCACAAGCATTCTGGGCACTAGAGGGCCAGAGAGCTATCAAAAAGGGGGCTACTCAAAAAAATTGGACATCCAACTCAGTGGAAGCCAAATGACCATGGCTTGGGAAAACTTTGATGAGAACGACTGAGGAATTCGTTCAGAGCCTGGTCGGATACTTACAAAGAGTGTGTATGTGTGGGGAGTCTGGCTCAGCTGCATTTTGTCCTATAAATTTCTATTGCAGTTCCCATTAATTACAGTCAAAGCAAATCTGCCATTTCATTAATCCTATATACCAGCCCCCCAAGGGACAAATTCTGTCAACGAGCAGAAAACAACCACAAGCACGGAATTAAAACTTTGCTGAGTAGCAGGTAAGAAGCCCCTTCCAGATGCTAGTCAATGTGAACACAGGGTTTCAGGGTGAGGTGGTGGTGGGAGTTGCTCCAAGACCCCCGGTTTTCCTTATGGCCAGGGTTCAAACTGTGTTCTGCCGACCCTCTGCCCAGCAGATCATGAAAGAGCTTGGCAGTCATATCAGTTATTAAAATACAGAAATACTTCCATACTTGTTGGTAATAGCCACTGCCCTGAGAACCCTAAATATCCACCTGATTATCCAGATGTGACACTCCCTCCCTCAAAGTCCCCTAGACCTCCTCTCAATCCAGAAACCAAAAGGTCAAGCCAGGCATTTGGTGAGCGGTTGACAAGAAGCTCCAAGATCTTGTTAATTGGATGGTGCTCATGTCATAACATGTGCTCAGTATTCCTGATGCTACCCCTGGACCTACATCAGAATTCCCAGGGAGTTAGTGAAAACTGTGGATTCCTGAGTCCCACCAAACCCATACTAATTTGGAATCCATGGAGGTGAACCCCAGAATCGGTATTTTATCAGGCTTCCTCAACAAGCCTCACGCACTCTCAAGTTTGAGAACTGCTGGCCTAGGCACTGCTTTGACATTTTGCTAAAATGAGAAGAAACTGGTTTGTGCATTCATTTGATCTGATCAGTGGTTTTGCAACTTGATTAGAGCCTCAGAACACTCCCTTAAAACAAACTCTTCATCAGGATTTCAAAACACAAAATAAATCAGAGTATCTGCATACAGCCCCTCGTTTGCAAGCCCAAGGCTCAGGACGGCTGGCAAGGGTGGAGGGCATACTACAGAAGCCATATCTGGGGTCACCTGGCTCCAACAGGAAATAGAACAACCAAAGAGAGAACAAGGCCTGACATTGGATGTGAGGGAAGAGCCAGGCAGGTTGCAAAGCCTGATAATGGCAGAGCAGAGAGTAAGGGATGGGCCAAGCCTGGGGTGGAGCCAGAGGCAGAAGTCCAAAGTCTGGATCAGCCCTGATGAGCACTGGAGCCCAAGGCACAAAGAGAGATCAGGTGTGGGACAGGGAGAGGTAAACGGGAGATCAGGTTGGCTGAACAAGCAGGTTCCACTTGACCAGGGTGGAGATGGTGATGAAAGGGAACTCCTTTGGGGGACCTACAGTGCTCCTGTGGACAGCTATGCTGCTCTGATAAAGCACCACCATCAGGACAGCACACTGGGCTGTGAGCTATTGGCAGGAGAAGATGTGTGTTTTGTTCAATGCTGCATCCCAGGTACCTCTCCCAGTACTTGCGTAGAGTCTGCCCCCAACAACACAGTATTTATTGAATGGATGGATGGGTGGGTGGATGAAGGGCTATAGATGAATAGATGGATGAAGGGCTATGGGTGGATGGATGAATGGATGAAAGGCTTTGTATCTGCTACAGGATCCCTATTGCTCACCTCTGAAGCGAAGGCACACATTTCCAGGTTGGGGGTAGCTTGGGTGAAGTCCAGGATCCCACACTTGCCCCCAACTCCAAGTGCCAGAAAAGTCAGGCTGGCTCTAGAAAAGGGGCTTATGAAGCTCAGTAGGGTATCTTAGGATCACGAGCAATGTCTGCTTATGACTCTTTAAAAACATATGTTATTCACTTGCACCAAAAATCTACCTCTAAGAGTCCTCAGACCTTAGCATGACAGGAAGAAGGAAAAGAAGCTTTTCTTTACTGAGCTACTCTTCAATATTTTTAATTCAAAAATTCTATTGGAAAGTTTTATGTATCCAGCATGCATAAGGCACTGGTGACAGAGCAGGGGGGAAAGTAGCCCAGATCCCTCTCTCTTGAAGTTTACATTCTAATGAGAGTCAGGCCATAAACATGAAAACATGCAAATGAATGACATCATTTGGAACGTGATCAATGCTAGAAAAATTTTAAACAGGGAGATAAAAAAGAAATAGACTGGGAGGTAGGAAGATTTTTAGAAAAGGAGACCATTTGTAGACATGGCATTGGAGCTGAAGTCTGAATGACAAGAAGATGGTCATGCAAACCTTAGAGACAATAGCTCACCAGGCAGTGATAACAGCAAGTGTAAAGGCCCTGAGGCAAGCATCACATGTTTGAGGAGTAGAAAGGAGGCCAGTGTGATTGGAACTGAGTAGCAAAGGCAGAGGGAGGGGTAGATGAGCAATAGAGGGAGGCAGAGACCAGATCGAACATGCCCTGCAAGGCACAGTGAGGAGTTTGCAGGTGGATGGATTGATGATCTGATTTGTGTGGAAGGACGGTTCTGGCTGCTACAGCACCGAACGTAAAGCAAGCCTGCAAGAGTGGAATTGGGAACTCCTGGGAGGAGGTTGTGGCAGTCCACCAGCAGGGAGAGGGTGGTGGCTTAGACCAAGATGGTACCAAGAAGCAGAGAGATTCAAGACACATTATGTAGCTGGAGCGGACAGGACTCAGGAGAGAACGGAATCAAGCAGACCAACAACCCACGGGGATGACGAGGAATGACTTATCATCCCCACTTTTCAGATAAAGAAACTGAAGTCCAGGTCACACAGCTGGAAGCTGCCAGGGCCAGGATCTGAAGCCAGGTCTCCAGAGCCCCCTTGTTCTTTCCATTCTGCCGTTTTTTTATGGAGCATCTGTCCTCGTGGTCATTTGCCAAAGAACAGGTGTGTGGGGGTTGTGCGTTCCCTGTACCAACCATCCCTCATTTGGGGAGGAAAAATGAACCTCACACCAGTTAATACCATGCAGCTTATTGATTTAGGCAAATGCTTGGCAGTTCCACTTCATCTTCCAAAGGGTAATGTAATAAGGACCGGCATTATACTGTAGCTTTCTCTTGGCTTGGAATATACCACCCTCCTTCGTCCCACGATCTCCTCCATGAGTTATGGAAATAAACAAACCCACGGCATTGACACATCATCCAGGTATGTCTTCCTCCAAATTATAAAGCTGGGGGTGAGAGCCTGGAAAGAGCTCGAGGTGAAGGTTCTAGAACAGCTGTATGACCTTGTACAAGTCACTTAGCCTCTCTGTGCATTGAGTTGTTCAACAAATATTTATTGTGCTTCCTCTATGTGCCAGACACTAGTTATTGAGCGGTGAGTAAAACAGACATGACGTGTGGACTCTGCCTTCATGTTACTTATAGTGCAGTCAGGGAGAGAATTAATAAATGACCACGTTAGCAAATACATGTTTTCACATTGTTAGCACATGTGTTTAAAGAGATATGCAGGATGACATTAAAGCTCAGAGAAGGCAGCCCAGGGGAAAGGACTGAGCTGGATTCTGAAGGATGTATAGGAATTAACTATGAGATGGGCAACTACAAAGAAGGATGAGAGCATTCCAGTCAGTAGGAACAGCATGTGAAAGGCCCCTAGGCAAGGAGCATGGTATACCTAGGGGGACCTGAAAAAAAGCAGGGTAGTCGGAACAGAGTGAACATGAGTGGGGGCCTAGGATGAGGCAAAGCTGGAGTGGGGGCAGGGGCTACATTGTGCACGACCTTGTGGGCCACAGTAAGATTATCCTAGTAGCTCTGAAAGAAATGGAGGAAAAAGAGAGAGATGGAGAAAAGAAGGCAAGCTACAGAAGGATTCAACAGACTCGTGTATTGCCGTGTGAAAGTTTTCACGGGGGAGTGGAATAAGGATACTGTAGGAGCTCGGGGAAGGGGTCTCTAAACCAGCTGGAAGTGTAATGGGGGAAGAAAGACAAGGAAGACTCTGAAAGACGCTGACAGCTCAGTTCTTGATTTGAGGATATTTGGGAGTTAGCAAGATGGTTGAGGCAGGAAAAGGCATTAAGGGAGAGGGAACCATATAGGCAAAATGCAGCACAGCGTGATGCATTCAGGGACCTGTGAATCGTTCAGTAAGAAGAGGATCAAGGGTGTAGAGGAGCAAGGAAAGAGACTGGCGAAGTAGTCAGGAACCCGATTTTGAATGACACTAGATGCTTATGGGGAAGTTCTGCTTGGGGCAGAGTGTAATACATTTGATAGAAGACAGTGAAACGATCAGAAATACATGTCTCCAAAGCTCTAGCATCAAGGCAGGGCAAGTGGGAAGATCAGTTAGGAGGCTACTTCTGGAGTTCAGGCAAGAGATGGGAGCTGGATCCGTGAGGATGACAGTGGGGATGGGAGGCGATGCTGGCAGGCAGGGACCCCAGGTTTGAGGCCCCGTCTTAAGCCTTTGCCCAATCTCCTACAAGAAGAGTTCATCTCTGCCCCATTCTCTCACCCAGCATCCTGCCCAGAACCTCAGCCTTCAAGGATCTCTTAGCTATTACTTGCATCCTCCCTTGCTGCTGCCCACCCCCCAATCTTGGTCAGATGTTCTGCAAAACCAACGTGCTGATGCATGTTATGTAACACTGTTGTTTCTATCTTATGAGAACTGCGAGGAAAAAATGTCTGCCTGACAAGTAATTTTGCATGTAAAAAACAATCTGCCACAGGCTTGGGGAAATGTACCTGTAGTTCCTCCACAGGGCGGCACGTACACCTGCTCGCCTGAAGACTGCTCTGCCTTCAGACACCCTGGAAACAGAACAGGATTACACAAGAGAGGCAGAAATACCCCTTCCCCTTCCAGGACCTGGGGCCAACAGTTTAAAGTTTAACCTTTGTGTGTGCAAGTGTGCGTGTGTATGTATGTGTGTGTGTGCATGTTTCATTGTTCCCTGCTCCCCTTTTTCTTATAAAATTGCACTGAGGACATGCTTGATTTCTCAACTGCAAAGTGAGGATAATAATAATGGCTGGTGAGAATAAAATGAAATAATGCAGATAAATAGAATCTTACATGATACTTGGCACATAGTAGGCATTCATTAAAGGGTTTTTTTGAACTGCTTACTCTGTTGCCAGGCTTTGCGCTAACTGCTTTACATCCTTGACCACTGAAGTGCTGTCCGTGGTTCTGAATTGACTTTGGCCACTGGGAGTTTTTTCTCCTAATTCCTGGAAGCTGATTATGCCATACTCTCCACCAACTCCCGGGAATTCCTAACCATATAACTTTCAGAAGATATAATTTTAAGTCTCTTTGGAAGTCAACTGTATTAAATATAATTTATGTACAATTGAATGCACCCATTTTAATTGTCCATTTTGATGGCTTTTGACAAACATATATTCCAGTTTAACCATCACCACCAACAAGATATAGAACATTTCCATCACTCTCAAAGGTCCCCTTGGGTCCCATCTTAATAAATTCCCAACCCTCAGCCACAGAAAAACACATTTGCCTTCAGTCACTATAGATTTGATTTGTGAGTTCTAGACTTCATATAAATGGAATTATATAGTATGTGCTCGTTTATATCTGCTTTCTTTTTCTCGGCATAATTTTTTTGGAATTCATCCATACTAATGCATGTATCAGTAGTTTATTCATTTTTATTGTTAAGTAACATCCCACAAGGAGTTTACCCATTCACCCATAGATGGACCCTTGAGTTGTCTCCAGTTTACAGCTATGGTGAATAAAGCTGCTATGAACATTAGTGTGCAAGTCTTTGCACAGACATGTTTACATATATGTTGAGTAAATACCTAGGAGTGCAACTGATGAGTCATATGGTAAGTGTAAGTTGAACTTTATAAAAAAACCAGCCAAACTCTCTTCTGTTGTACCGTTTTACACCTGCAATGTATGAGTATCTAGGTGTTCCACATTTTCATCATCACTTGGTATTGTCACTTTTTAAAATTTAGCCATTCTAATGGGTGATATCTTATTATGGTTTTCATTTGCATTTCCCTGATGACTAATGATGCTGAGCATCTTTTCATGTGCTAATCAACCGTTTGTATATCTTCTTTGGTGAATTGTTTGCTGAAATCTTTGCCCTTTTAAATATGATTTTAATACTATCAACAAATCCAAGATCTTTATGGTAGAAGTTATTAAAACTGAGAGTTACAGGAAGATGTAATCAACCTCAGGATAACACAATCCATGAAATTATTCTGAATTATTGAGCTCTTTGGACTAACAGCTATTGCCAACATGGGATTCTGGGTGTGGATACACCACAGAGAGGTAGACAAATTGTCTTGTTGTCTCAAACCAACTCATTACTAGCTGGTTGGTCCCATGTAAGTCACTTAACCTCTGTAATTCTCATCTCAGTTATCTACAAAATGCAACTTATTTAAATGTGTTGGGAGAACTGAAGCCAGTGTACATAAGGTGTCTGTTGCATAGTAGATACTCAATATACAGAGCTGTTAATTCTACCCCACACATATCAGTTATCTGTTATCACAATAATGCTGCTTTAAAAACTACCCCCCCAAAATATTGTAGCTTTAAAAAATAAGCATTTACTAGCTCTCAAGTCTGTGATCAGTGATTTAGTCTGGAATCAGCCAGGCAGACCTTCCAGTGTCAGCTCAGCTCATTTACATATCCAGGATTGGTTGATGTTGATGTGGGGGATCAGAACTGGCCACCTCAAGATGTGTCTCTTTACCTTGACTGAAGAAGGCTTTGACCTTCTCTGCCCCCACTAACTATCTGAAGGGATTTGGGATGGAAGGCCTGTCCCTGGGGACGGCAGTCAACTGGATAACTCTGGATATCTACAGACTGGGAGGGTCTTTGCTGGGCCCATTCTTAGCAAAGTTCTGTTTACCAGACATTTACATTTAAAAGGGAAATCTCCATTTGTAAAGGTATCTCCTTCTCTGTACCAGGAAGAAGGGGTGATGACTTTATCTCTAGAAACTTATCAGTGCTGAAGGCAGAGGAGGACTTACGTCTGCATACTCTTGTTCACTGTGCTTTTCTTGTAATCCCCCATAGCTAACACTCCCAACCCCCAATAGCCTCTTTTGTCTATTTAAAAGGAGAACCTCTGCCATTTTGTCAAGAGATATTCAGTTTCTCCAGGTCTCTCCCATGTATACATGTTATAAAGCTTTGTTTAATTTTACTATTCAGCCTCATGTCAATTTAATTTGTAGCCCAGCCAGAAAGAACCCAGAGTGGGCAGAGAATGCTCTTTCTCCCCTTCATTGACTAATCTAAGATGATCTCGTATAGGGCAACTGGGTGCCCCAGCTCTGTTTCACATGTCTCTCACCCTCCAGCAGGCTAGTATGGGCATGACCTCTGGGCAATGGTGGAGGTGCAAGAGAGCACAAGCAGAAACACACAGGTTTCTTCAGCTCTAGGCTCAGAACTAGCATAGACACGTCTACCATATTCTATTGGTCAAAGCAAATCAGAGACCAGACCAGACCAAATTCAAGAGGTGAGTAAATAGCTTCACCTCTTTGATGACAGAAACTGCAAAGTCACATGGAAAAGAGTGTACATGAAAAGAGGACTGAAGAATGGGGTCTATCATTGCAATCTGCCACACAAAACAATCTCCAAGTGGATCAAAAAGATAGACTTTAATTACTTCCTGCTGTCATATCTCACTAATTCTGAACCAAAGCCAAATATCTATGATCCGATTTCCCCCATCCCAGAAAAAAGAACACCCCAATTACCTGACTTCTGTAAGATGTGAGGCAGCATCACTGTTCATTAGCAAGTCTAGCAGGGCCAGGAGGTGAAACAGAAGCTGAGAAGTTGGGTCATTAGTAAAGAAAGGCTGATGTTGCTCACTGCACCTTGCCCCCCACCAACTCCATCCCTCTGTGTTCCCCTCTATCCTGCTAAATGGGCTAGATTCCAAGGAGCCAAGCAGACTACTTCTCTGCTTGAGGGAGGTGAAGACTCTGGCCTCAGATAGAGGTATCTTAACAAGCCTCCTTCACTTTACCAACCAATAGCTAAGCCATTTTGGATTTGAATCCTGAAAGTAGAAGAGGCAGATTGGAGCCGGTTAAGAAGCCCTGCCTTGTTATGGACCCCTGTTGGATAGTCTGACCAACTCACAGTGATCATTCCTGTTGGTTTCTCCATCTATAGACATAACAGGGCTCCTGCCAGTCTATTTACACAAGAGAACAGCAACACCCCCACGCCTGAGTCAAGTCATTTGAATGTAACTGGGCCACTGATCCTGGCTGGGTCAGAATCCTTACTGGAGAATTTTGAATTGGAATATTCACTCCTTTCTGGTGGCTGGCTCTATAACAGTTTGGGAAGTGTAGGGATGGCAAATTCTGCCCACCATGAAGAGCATGTGGATCAGAAAGAGCAGAGAAAGAAAGGTTTCAGAAAAAGAAAAGAATGAAGCACAAAGTAGGAAATAAAATCTAAATGGCTTCCAAAGCCCTGATTTGGGTAACTTCTTACAGTGGAATTTTGTTGGTTTTGCCTATTTAATAGTCATTCTTCCTTATTCAGGAAGAATGCTTTGAATCTCCTTTGAAGAACCATCCTTTTCCCACTCTCAGTCCAAGTCACTTGCATAAGGGCTGACCACACCCTAATCCAGGGGAGGGTATGTCACCCAAAACTGGCCAAATAAAATCACTGCATCCCTCTGGCCACAATTATAATTTAAGGGATGGGAATATGACCCAATCAGAGCCAGTAAATCTCAGGATTTAGGCAGATAAGACTAGAAGAAAGAAGCACTCTCTCTTTTCCAATAGACTTGAAGCTGTGTGGACGTGAGCTGGGGACTGTCAGCCACCATCTTGCCACCACATGGAGAAAGCCTGCCTGAACCCACACAGCAGAACGCAGAGCTGAGCGATGGAAACCATGTCCCCGTGACAGAGGATGGCTGGAGTTCCTTGATCCAGCTGTGACTGAAGCAAGTCTTCAGAGAACTTTTTAATTACAAGCCAATAAATGTTTTTTGTCTTAGCAAGTGCAAGTTGGATTTTCTGTTTCTTACAACCAACGGTCTTAACTATGACTTCCCTAAAGCTACATTACATCCCTGTCCATGAGAGATCCCTAGAGACTTTGAGTAAATTCCTCTTTTCCATCTATAAGGCTCAAGCAGTTTCTCTTACTAACAATCAATGGTTAGTCAAAAAGTCACAATTCAGGTCTTTCTGCTTTCCATCATATGAGGACCAGAGTGAGGGGACAAGGGCACTGTAACATTTACTCTGCACTGTGCACTATGCCAGGCACTTCTCTGCATTATAGAGTCAGTTTTGCTCTAGCACAACATATGCACTCCTAAAAGTCACTGCACCATGCAAAACTGGGCAATAAAAACCACAGAGTTTATGGAGAAATGAGGTAGAGGCATGAGGCTCAAAAACTTTATCAATGCACATGTATAAAAAAACACAGGAACCTAATAAAAAAAGGTAGTGCAGTTTTACCCACATTGAGTGGTGTTTAAATACACACATACTACGATAAATGTGACACTTTACCTTGGAAAAGACCTGAAGCTGGCTTGTGGGGTGTCAGAAAGCAGCTTACGAGTTGTGAAGTGGCAGAAGTGGTATCCATTATCTGCAATCAGATGGGAAGTTTTAACACCGGACGTGGAGCGTACGGCTCATACTTTCGGCATTTGGTAGGTGTTTGAGGTGTGTGCACGTGGGCATTTTGCATCTTCCTACGTGGCTCAGCTTACCGAGCACGATTTTCTTCATTCACCTATTATTTCTCATTAATGAAATCGCACATGAGCAAATGTGAAACTAGCATTATGTTCAAATTGGTTCCTAATATGTCAATCTCACTGGAACATATTCATGTTTTCAGGACAAATGTTATAGCAGAACTATCTCATATGAGCCTAACCTTAACCTTATGCTATAGATGTTGTTTCTCTCATTTGAAAAGTGAAGACGTTGAGGTTCAGAGAGCCAGTGAGTGGCCAAGCGAAGATTCAAACCCACATCTCTCAGACTCCAGTGCTCACGTGCCTTCCACACTGGCACGCCCCATCCGAGCACCAGTGTTTCCGATGATACATGTATAAGTTGCTTTATCCTTTTCTGTCTCCTTGTCAAGTCTCAGGAATTACCCAAGATTCTGTATTGAAATGTTTAAAACTTGGCACAGTATGTAGTGACTGCATCATATTGGTCGCTCTACCTCAGTTATTCCATCTGTAAAATGGGGCAGTGCCCATTTGCTACCCACCCACCTCAAGGAGAAGGTGCAATGGTTGAATACACTATTGACAAGGCAATAGCGCTCATACAGCTCATAAAGCACGACTAACAGGGCCCTCTTCATTTGACAAAGGAGGAAATTGAGGGCCAGAGAGAGCAGGGGACTCACCAAGGTCACACAGGAAGGCAGTGGCAAGACAGAGACTAAAATCTGGGACAGTGGATCCCTAGGAAAGTCATTTCCAATATGCCTGGAGTAGGACCCATTGCAACCATGGTGCCCAGTGGCACTTGGTTTAGCTATTGTTTACTCAGACTAGCCCTTCTCCATCAACACAACAGAGCCACAGGAGTGGCCAGGAGGAGGGTGCTCAGCCTTCTGAGCTGTGCACTCCTGCAAAGTCACTTGGCTGCACACAAACCCACAGCTAATTATTCTGACACTGAGTGATCGCCCTATGCCAGGAGCCAGGCCAATCAATCACTCTACCAATATTTACTGAGTGCTCCCCTTTTCACCACGAAAGGGCCCTTTGGGATTCATTTCCCCCACTGCATTCCTCTCCTATAAACGTTTTTTGTAGAGTTTGCCAACCTAGCAAACTGCATTTATTAAAGAATAATTAATTCTTTTCCACCTTATTTTATTCACTAAAACCTTAAAGAGCTGCCAGTCAATGCCTCTGGCCTGCAGGAGATAGCTCGCCTAGACTATGACACCATACAATGTGGCGTGATTCTAGCCAAGAGTAGAAACATGTGATGTTTCAACTCACTCATGGAGTCTGGAACTCAGGTTGGGTTCCCTCAAGAAGCAGGCTCTGACATAAAGTTTGAATGCAAATAGTTTATTTAGTAGGTAGAAAGGAGTGGGGAAGTTAGACAGGGAAGGGGTGTAAGCCAATCCAGCGTTGAAGGGCATGTTACTGCAGGGGGTAACTGAGACTCAGTCTTGAGGTGCGGGCGAGGGAACCCCTGGGAGACGCTGTAGAATATGCCCCCGAGTTGTCTCACCCAAGAGATGAGGAAGCTGGGTATCCATCACCGGCTGAGGGCTACTCACAGGAGCATCAACTCTCAACACTTCTAGCCCACCTCGCATGCAGGAGGGCATGTCAGAGAAAGCCCTCAGACAGAGTGAGTGGAATGTCCCTCAGACAGTGTAGCAGAATGTCATCAGTGTATATGGGAATGAAAGTGCCAAGGGAATATGGCAGGGCACCAATACATCTGCTACAGCCGATCATAGGTAAATACTCAGTTCTTAAAAGATATTAAATATTAAAAACTGTAATAATAGATAATATTGATTAAGTGCTTACTGTGTGCCGGGCATTATGTAAACACTTGATATGAATGATCTCATTTAACACAGTAGTGTCATAGGGTAGGTCTTACAATTATCCTTATTTCATAGATAAGGATATTGATTCTTGAGGAGCTTAAATATATTGCCTAGTGTCAAGGGACCAAGGAGAAACAGAACTGAAATTTGAATGCACATGTATCTGACTCCAGTGCCTCTGTCTTTCTGTTACTCATGCTGGTAGAAATCACAAAAGTGACGAGACAGAGGTGGGTCTGTCTAATTCTGGAGGATGAGGGGTCTGAAAGAAAGATGGGTACCCAGTCAGGAAGATTACATCTAGGGAAAGTCTATGTAGAAGAGCTCTATTGCATTTGCATCCATTCCTTCACCTCTGGTAACAGCACCTCTACTTTCCTTTGGAAAAGGACTCCTCCCCCATTCACACTCTGTTGCATTGAAGGGCTGACCCCACCCCTGGCTCTAGCGCTCGACCCAGGTCTGATCAATCAGAAAATTCCACTACCATCTCCAGAGAGTGATTGGTTCAAGGCAGGTCATATGACCCCAGCTAGTCCAATGACAATCTATGCCACAACTTTTATAGAGGAAGAAGCTCTCTTTGCCTTGGGGTTGCTGAACCAAGGGGCACACGATTTTGAGGGCTGTCTTTGCCACCACGTGGGGAGAGCTTTCCTGAGAATTAAGCCACATAGAGGTAAGCAGAGCCTAGAGATAGAGGCAGAATTTTTAAAATAAATGTTATTGAGTTATAATTTACACACAAGAAAATGCACCTATGTTAAGTGTACAGATCGATGAATTTTGACACATGGTTACCGTCAAGTAATCACCATGACAGTCAAGAGACTGAGCATCTTTATCACCTCAAAAATGTCTCTCACATCTATTTGTAGTCAATTACTCCATTCCAATCCCAGGCAACCACTGGTCTACTTTCTGTCATTATAGTTCTACCTTTTTATAATCTTATATAAATAGAATTATACAGTATTTGCCTGACTTCTTTCACTCAATATAATGATTTTGAGATTCAACCATGTTTTTGCATGTATCAATATTCATTCTTTTTTATTGCCAAGAATTATTCCATTGTGTGACTATACCACAGTTTGATTATTCATTCTCCTGTTGATGGATATTTGGGTTGTTTCCAGTTTTTTGGCTATTATGAATAAAGTTTCTATGAACATCAGTATAGATTTCTTTGTGTGGACATAATTTTCAATTCTCTCGGGTAAATACATAGGAGGAGAATTTCTGGGTTACACGTTAAGTGTCTGTTGAATTTCATGTTTCACTTTATAAGAAACAAAAGGCAGACTTTAAACAACCTCTTTTGAGCCCCCGTGTCTAGCTGGATTCCTGGACTTTTTATTACATGACCCAACGAACACCATTAATTGCTTAAGCAAGTTTGAGATGGGTTTTACTGCCACTTATAAACGAAAGAATACTGATGGAGTCTATCTTCCAGGTAATAACATCCATAGGTGTTGGCCAGTTTCCAAAGAAAGCTGGTAATTCTTCACCCAACACTTGACAACCAAGAACAGAAATCTTAGGGATCCCTAAATATTTTGCTCTTTGATAGATGAGCTATATCCCCAAAGTCTGGGGTACAATGGTTGAAGTGGGAGGTCTCTCTGCAGGCCTCTTCCAGACCACAAAACTCCAGGTAGTTATGGCACCCTAAAGGCATAGCCAATGACTTTCAACCCTAATACCTAAAGTTTTGACACTGATCCAGGAGAGACACTGATTTCCTCTTTCCTTGGCCAAAGTCTCTGAGCTTCACATTCTTCTCCTATAAAATGGAAATAACATGAATTATCATACCATAGCTAACTGGAAGTTTTCCATTATGTCCAGTGCTTTATATGCATTATATAGGACATTTACATTAAAAAATCCTATGAGAAGATTCCCATTATTACTCATATTTACAGATAGAGAAATTAAGACCTAAAGAAGTTAAGAATTGACCCACAGTGAATGTAAAATGGTATAGTCGCTATGGAAAACAGCAGAGTTTCCTCAAAAAAATTAAGAATCGAATTACCATATGACCCAGCAACCCCAGTTCTAGGTATATACCCAAAAGAATTGAAATCAGAATCTCAAAGAGATATTTGCCCTCCCGTGTTCATTGCAGCATTATTCACATCAGCCAAGATATGGAAAAAACCTAAATATCCATTGACAGATGAATAAAGAAAATATAGTGTATACATACAATGAAATATTATTCAGCCTAAGGAAATCCTGCCATATGTGACAACGTGCATAAACCTGGAGGACATCATGCTACGTGAAATGAACCAGTCACAGAAGGTCAATCCTGCATGATTCCACTTATATGAGAAATATGAATAGTCAAACTCATAGAAGCAGAGAGTAGAATGGTTGCCAGGGACTGGGGCAGGGGGAAAATGGGGAGTCTCTGTCCGATGGGTATAAAGTTTCAGTTATGCAAGATGAATAAGTTCTAGAGGTCTGCTGTATAACATAATGCCTATAGTTAACAATACTATATCAAAAATTGTAAAACTTTGTTAAGTGGGTAGATCTCATCTTAAGTATCCTTACCATATATTTTTTTTTAATTTGGGAAAAAAAGAGAACTGATCACAGTTAGGAAGAGGGAGGTCAGGGTGTCATCTGTGTCTGTCTGACTCCCAAGCAGAGGTGGGAGTTCTACAGGAGTTCTACCCTGTTCTACAGGAGCGAGGCTCTGTGTTGGTGGGTCTCACCCCTGGCCAAACATTAGAAACCTTTGGAGACTTTAAGGAATCCCAATGCCCAGGCTACACCCCTGAACCATTAAGTCAGAATCTCCAGAAATGGGATCAAGGCATCATTATTTTCTAAAGCTCCCCAGGGGTTCCAGTGCAGAGCCAAGTTCGAGGACCAGTTGTCTGGGGCGGTGGTTTTCCAACCTGAGCATGCATGAGAATCACACTGTTAAAACAGACTGCCCAGGCCCATGCCCAGAGTCTCTGATTGAGCAGGTCTGGGGTATGTCCTGAGAATTTGCATTTCTAACAAGTATCCAGGTAATGCTGATGCAGCTGGTCTGGGGACCAACTTTTGAAAACCACTGGCCTACAAAGATAGAGAAAAAGAGTAATTAGCCCTTGCCTTTAAATCTGTCGATATCTAATAAATAGACAATTACCATAATATTATGATAAATGAAGTATGGGGTATTCTAGAAACTCAGAGAAGGGAGACATCATAAATGCTTCGAGGTTCAGAGAATGTTCCAAGAGGAGATGACGCTGTGCTGAGCCTTAAAGAATCCACTTAAAATACTGATGTCAATCCCAAGGTGACTATGAGCATAAATGAGATGTGTAGTAAAACGCCAGCACAGAGCATGGCTCAGAGTTGGTATTCCGTAAAAGCCCTTCCAGGCCAAGTCACCAGGCTCCCACAGTCTTCCACCCAGACGTCCCTGCCCCCGTTCCTCAGCAATGATGCTCGCCACATCTGCATTTGACAGAAGCTACCTGGCAATGAGACCCCATCTCCACAACTTCCACTTGCAGGCAAGCAGGGACCTCACCCTACAGATAGATGCTAACCAGGTATCGGGAAGCATCGCAGGAACATGCAGATTCAGCCAACCCAGGAACTGTAAGAGTCTACTGCATAGCAGGCATTGTTCAAGATGCTTTATGCGCATGCCCTGCAAAGATGGGCATTATCACCCCTAGTTTAGAGTTGAGGAAGCTGAGGCTCAGAGGCTGAAATAGCTCACCTGCGGTCACACAGCCCATAAGTGGCAGAGATGAGATTTGAACCCAGGTCTGTCCGGTTCCAACCTTCTCTTCTTATCACACTGCACTGCCTCTCTCAGAAAATCCTGCCTGGCTTGCTCCAATCCCAGCACTGGTGGGAGTAGGGAATGCAAACCCTTTCATATTTATCTGTGGGACTGACTCCTCTGTAGTGCCAAGTGGCCAAGGGTGCCAAAAAGGGTGTTGCCTCTGTACCAGCCAAAATCTGCCTCTGTACCCCTGCCTCAGGAGGCTCCGGGCCAGCTGGGCTGTCCAGCACCTGGGTTCTGGCAACCAAAGGCAAGCAGGTGAACGCCAGGCTGGGGGAGGCCCAGGATAAGCAATGACAGCTTCTCTGTTGCAAAATAAATGTTCTAGGCTTGGCCTCTCCCCACAGCTGCTAGTAAAAGGCCATGCAAATGCTTCCTTTATCCTAGAAAGAACATGGGCTCTGGAATCCACAGACATGCGTTCAATTTCTGTATGTGCTCAAGCTACTTGTTTACTTTCCCTGAGCTTCTATTTCCATCTTTAAAATGGAGATAACCAAGCCACCAAGCATTAGTGAGGATTAATGGATATAGGAAATGGAGAGCTTTAGCCTGGCTCCTGGCATGTAGTAGATGCCCTCTTACTGCCTCTCTCTCTCTCTTTCTCAGCCTCTCCTTTCCCTGAATTTTAGGCGGTAAATCATATTCCATGGTGTGTTTTTATCCCCTTCCATCTTCAAATTTACCCCCTTCTGTGGTGGGTTGAATGACATCCCCCCAAAAGGTGTCCAAGTCCTAATCCCCAGAACCTGCGAATGTGACCTTATTTAGAAAGAGGATCTTTGCAAAGAAAGGATCTCAAGATGAGATCATCCTGGATTACCCAGGTGGACCCTAAATCCAGTGGCAGGTGTTCTTATAAGAGGAAGGCAGAGGGAGACTTGAAACAGATAGATGCAGAGGGAAGAAGGCCAGGTGAAGACAGAGGCAGAGGTTGGAGTGATGCAGCCACAAGCCAAGGAATGCCAAGAGCCATGAGAAGCTGGAAGAGGTAGGAAGCATTCTTCTTACAGACTTTGGAGAGGATGTGGCCTACAAACACCTAATTTCAGACTTCTGGCCTCCAAAACTGTAAGAAAATAATTTTCTGTTGTTTTAAAGCCAGGCAGTGTGTGGTAATTTGTTAAAGCAACCACAGGACCCTAACACATCTTCTCTGCCCACATTTCCACCTCAGCCCATAGAGAAGAGGAAGGTCAGTTATTCAGGTCTCCATCCTATTCTCTCTCCCCCCTGCTCCCAGTCTTCCTACTTCTTATGGGAAGAGAAGTTTCTCGTCTGAATGTTTGGAAGTAAATACATGGCTCAAGCAACGTTTTACTAGTGGGCATGATAACTGAGCTTGAAATATCAGAAGCCAAGCTCCCGCTCCTTATTTCACCTCCTGCCTTCACACATGGAAGACTCTTTTGCAAACATGCCCTCAGCAAATATGTCCTCAGCAGGACCACTGGAAGAGAATTTCTCAATGCCATCACTACTGTTTGGACTGGATAATTCTTTGTTGTGTGTGTATAGAGGGGAGGAGGTCCTGTGTACTGTAGGATATTGAGCAGCACCCCTGGCCTTTACTCACTAGATACCAAGAGCCACCACCCTCCCCCAGTGGTGAGAATCAAGAAAGTCTCCAGATACTGCCAAATACCCCTGGGGGAGAGAGATGAGAGGCAAATCATCCCTGGTTGGTTCATCCCCGCTCTAGAGGATAGTCTAGCACACACGAGCCTTGTCATGGGACCCTTGTCATCTTTGTCCAAGAGGTTGAATGCACAAGTCCAGTGTGGCACACCCAGCCCTTCTGGATTCAAGAGGACCAGGAGTAGAAATCCCTATTTAGGTTTCTGGGCCTGAGCTTCTTGCCCCAGCACCAATCACTAGAGAAGCCCAGAATCGGGGAGATATTAGGTGTTTGCAGCTAAGAATAAAAGCAAGACTTTGTGTCCTTGTGTATAATTCCTTCAAAGAGGGGTGAGTGACAGGGTATCAAATTCACTCTGAATGCCTGACAATGATAACTGCAGAGGTCTGGGAACCTATCTCTCCAAAATATCAGAGTTCTAGTATAGTTTGGTACATTTGGACCATATAATGCCAAGGGGAAGGGATGGTGGTGATGCAAAGGATATGTAGGGATTGGGTCCTAAGAGTCTTGAGTGCCATGCTGTTGTGGACTGAATGTTTGTGTTCCCCCAAAGCTCATATTTTGAAGCCCTAGCCACCCAGTATGGCTGTATTTAGAGATGGAGACTTTAAAGGAAGTAATCAAGGTTACCTGAGGTCACAAGGACCTCATCCAATAGGATTAGTGTCCTTATGAGAAGAGACATCAGAGAGCTCTCTCTTTGTCTCTCTCTCTTCTTACACAAACATCAAGGAATGGCCATGTGAGGACGTGGTGAGAAGACACCATCTACAAGGAAGAGAGCCCTCACCAGAAACTGAATCAGCTGGAACCTTGATCTTGGACTTCCAGCCTCCAGAACTGTGAGAAAATAGATTTCTGTTGTTTAAGCCATCCAGCCTATAGTATTTTGTGATGGCAGCCTGAGCAGACTAAGACACATTCTAAGGAGTTTGGACTTTGTCCTGTAGATCAAAACTTTCCAAAGTTTGGTTCCCAGACCATCTGCATAAGACTTTCCCAGAAGCTCTTGCAAAAAGAGATAACCCACATCTACTGGATCAGGTGCTGTGAGAGTGGGGCCTAGGAATCTGCATTTTCAAAAACCCACCAGGTGATATTAATGTACATTAAAATTGCATGACCAAAGCTGATAGGTGACAGGGAATCAATAAAGGATTTTAAGCAGATTTGTATTTTGGAAATATCACCAGCTGCAGTGCATCTCCTGGATGGGAAGTGACTGGGATGGAGGAAGAGAGGGCACTGAGACACCTCCAATGTCCCGCCTGGGACTCCTCTCTCTTCTACTCTGAAAATTGCCTTCATCCCCATGGAAGCCTCTCCTCTTCCCCCTCCTTGTTCAAGGGTGTAGCTTGTAAAGGATGACCCATGAGGTGGAGAATTTGCATGCTGGGCAAATGCTAGGAGGCAAGGTAGGTGGACTGAGGACAGGAGAAGAGAACAAGAGAAAAGACCAGGAAGGAAACAGGAAATGCTCAGAAACTGGTCTTAACTGACCGTTGTCAATGGCTTCCTCAGGAAGAGGGGCCAACTGGCATGAGACAATTCAAATTGGAGGCCAGATCTCTCTTGCCAGATTTGGGGCCAGGGCTTTGGGTGTAGGGTATGAATGATAAGGAGAAGCCAGTCCAGCACTAGCTCAATAAGCCATCCCCACAGTAGAGTTCTGCTGATTGTGAATGCTTTCAAGACAGGCATACAGGGTGGGGAGCAAAGGCTGGCCTGGGCAACAGTCCAGCCATGCATGCCTCTGTCCAACCAAGGGTTGGGGCTCCGAGCCAGCTCCTCAGTAGGGGACAACATAGGACTTAAGGAAGAGTGAATGGTCTTGGCTGGTATAAGGAAGAAGTCCAAGTCTAGAGCCTTCTCCTTTAAGTAGTCAAAATCTCCTTTGAGAAGGGAATATGGGCATGAGGGGGTTTCCTTAAGGCCCAGTTGATTCTTTGTTGGGTGAAGGGGTCAGATGAGATGGCCCCTAACGCAAAGACATTCTGGATGGAACTCATAGATTGGTTGGTGTGACTTGAATATGGCAGACGTTAGCCGGGTTTGTGTCCTTGCAAGATTGGTATCACACAGGGATGTATTCAAGCTCTTTCTCTGGTATTTACAAGCTGGGGAGCCAGTTACTTAACCACCCTGAACCTCAGTTTCTCTTATCTGTGAAATGGAGATAACGTATAACCCACTTCATAAGGTTATCATGAGGATGAAATAAGATAGTCCATGGAAGGTGCTTACCACAGTGCCAGGCACATAGTGGCCATCGACATCATCAACTGCCATTATTGTTGTTGTCAATGACCATATCATTACTTTCAAAGAATGAGACCTTTCAACAAGACAGATCTAAATGGGAATCCCAGCTTAGCCAGTAGCTGTGAGACTTTAGCTTAACAATTTTGAGTTTCAGTTCCCTTTTTTTTACAAAATGGGAGTAATGATTCTAACACGGAAAGCTGTTTATGCAGCTTCAATGAGATAATGCACAGAATCCCAGCTCCCATCCTTTCAGAAGAGCAAGGGTTCCCACGGCTCAGGGACCCCTGACACACACACACACACACACACACACACACACACACACACACACACACTCCTGCTCTTCCTCTCAACGTGTCCTTTGAAATTCCTAATACCATGGAATTCTCACTAGGTCAAAACTGCCTTTCCTGGGGACTGTGTTCTTCAATGTCTCTGAAAAGTGCCTAAAAAGTACCAAGACAACCTGTCCCTGGTTTTCCAAGATGGTCTTGACTTCATGTCACTTCATGTTTTTCTACAAAGTCCGTTCCTTTAACACATGATGTAATACTTTTGTAAGACTTCCGATATAAAAATAGTCATAGGTCCAAAAAAATAAATGAATCAATAAAATGAAATGTGCTGAGTTTGGGTTTGGTTATTAGGCTTGTAGGATTTGCCTAATATAAATGTAAGTGGTAAAGATTCCCCCAACACCTGGGACACTAGCTCAACCGAGTCTTCTTTCCAGAGACAAGAATATTCTCTGCCCTCACCACATCCTATTACACAACCAACCACACGGACATATGCTTGTGAATTGAGTTTACTACCCCACCCCTGCTCCCCTGCGTAGATAAGTCACCAAAGATCTAACGGCTCTAGGAATCCATGGTGTGGAGAAAGACCAGGAAGGCTTTCCAGCTGAAAGCACTAGGACTGTTGAAGCCACCAGTGGCTGAGAAGCTAAAGAAATTAATTTGTCTTTGTGAAATTGGCACCAGACTTCAAAGGTGTTGATGAATCAGCTGCTCCAGACACCTTTGATCTGCAGGATGGAATCTGTGTATCTATGCAGAGAGTGACAGTCCCCTCCAGCTGCAAACTACCCAGGCATCCTGCCTGCCTTCTCAGGAGATTTTAGGCTGGCAGTGCCCTTGCAGCCCCCAGTAGAATCCACCCCAAATGCTCAGAAGACTTGGTTCAAAAATAAAGGTGAAAATATTCAGTCTGTTCTCAATTTTCTGCAGTAGGAGCATAGAGCAAAGTAAGGAGCATTAGCTTTGGAGATGCAGACCTGAGCTCAAACCCTGGGTCTACCACTTATCAGTTGGGCAAATTGTTTAACCTCCTTGAACCTTGATCTTCTCATCTATGAAACGGGAACATTGCCTTTCAAGGTTGTCACAATAATTAAAAGAGATTGTGTATGTGTACAAGGCAAGGGTCAGCAAACTTTTCCTGTGAAGGGCCAGATAGTAAATATTTTAGGCGTTGTGGGGTTCTGTAGTCTCATCCCAACTACTCAACTCTGCCATTGTAACACAAAAGCAACCACAGACAATACATCAATGAGTGGTCGTGGCTGTGTTCCAATAATGTTCTGTGTAGGAAAATGCAGCCAGCTGAATTTGGCCCATGGCTGCAGCGTGCCGACTCTTGGTTACAAAGCATGAAGCCCAACGTCAACACATAGAAGACAGTCAATAAATGGTGGCTTTGATGATGCCCATAGCTGTGATGATGAATGGAAAAGATCCACCAACCAGCCACCTGCTGAGCACTTCTGCATGTCCAACACTCTGCTAGACATGGACGGGACAAGCAGCAGGCATGGAGGTGAGGTGCCCACCACTAAAGCATTGTCACACACCAAATAAGTCTAAAAATGGGTGAAAAGGAATGCAGAAATGAAAAAGAGGGATGTCTTTGAGTCCTGTGACTCGATAATATTTTAACAAAAGGACAAAGGCCCACAGTGAGGTCTGATTCATCAGGATGTGTGTATGTGTGCACGTGTGTGTATAACAGCCTTAACTTTCATTCAAAAGACAGCATCACATCTCAGATCAGTGCAAAGCAATAACCCAAGATGAGATTCTCTTTGAAAATGGCCCTTTTGGCGTTCATGCTCTTTCTGGAGTCAGAAGGAATAACCAGGGACGTGATTGTTAAAGGCCTCCCGTCGGAGCTATTGCCAATATAAGGAAATAAGCACAAATGAAAGAGAGTGAATTGGATTAATTAAGGACATTATCACTTGCTCTTTTTAATTACCTCCTAGCAGCCGTTCCCAAACTGCTGTCAGAAGATGTTAACAAGTGTGCCAGAAAACAGAAAAGAGAAGGTCAAGTGATTTTAGGAAATACCCCTTCTTAAGACCCACACCTCACACAAACCTATCCGACACGCCTCTGAATCCTCAAGCCGAGAATCCCATTTAAACTTGTTACCTTGGGAGGCTGGCAACCCTGAGTTTTCATCCCAAATCTGACACCAGCTGTGTTATCTTGCACACATTCCTTTAACCGCCCTGGGCCTCAATGTCTCATCTGAGAAATGGGAGAATAAAAATACCTGCTTCTTTGAGTTGTTATGAGCGTTAAATCAGATGATGCACGTGGCTCACCTAGCACAGTTCCCACATAGAGTGAGAGCTTCAAAGGTACCTATTATTTTCCAACCTTATTTGACCACATTAATATCCAGATCCAGCAAACTTAGGAAAAGCAGGAGCAAATGGGGAGATGTGAGAAGAGGTGCCTTGTGAGTTAAAGAAGCAAGTCTTCTAGAGCTGGCCTTCTTACAGGTTTGCAGCAGGATGTTTGGTAAATAACTGTTTAGCACCTCTAAGTGCTAGATGCTGGGGCACGGGGTGAAAACTGGATGTCATCCTTGGCCACTCGGAACTTAGAGTTGAGTGCGTTTCCATTGAGTCCACAGCCCATGAGTCACTTCGAGGAGCCACTGGCCACATGCTCCAGATAGATAAAAGCCAGCTTCCTTCCAGGCTCTGAATATCACAGGCGAAAACCTTCAAGGCCAACACAGCCCCAGGCAAAGAAACCAAGGTCTGCCAGCATCCTTGTCCCTGGGCTCATCATTCCAGAGGAAGCTGGTGGTACCCAGCCCCAGCAGAGGACAAACACCCTGCAGGGAATGTGTTTCTGGTCAAAACTGTAGCCTTCTGAGCTCATTAGCACTGGGCGCTTAGAAGCCTGCCAGCCCTGGGATCCCTGACGCCGTTCACAAGGCCCACCTCCTTTCCAGGAAGCCTCCTCTGATCCCAGCATGGAGCATGGAAAGGTCCTGCCTCCTTGGCCCCTGACTGCTTAATCAATAATAACTTCAGAGAGGGAGAGACAGGCAGAGAAAAAAGCAGGTCCCCTTCTCCCTGGCTCCCTCCACTCCCCCTCCCTCCAGGATGCTGAAAATAGCCTAATTACATTGTCCCCCTGCCTGGGTACCATGGAGATGGCAAGCACAGTGAGGCTGTGACAGCTCTCACACACTCTTCTGAAAGTTGTCTCTCCTCCCCGTCTGGCTGTCGCTGATGAAGACCCAGGACCCCAGCACTGAAGGACCAGGGAAGAGAGGATGTCACAAGGCAGTGGTGATGGGCAAGTGGTTGAAGAACAGAGGAGGATGCTTGCAAAAGCACTGGGGAAAATGACCCTTGAATAATGCTGTGGCCAAGAGCATGCTAACCCCCACCTTGTCCTCTGCATCTAAAAACACTCAGCAAGCACTTATGGACGAAGTGTAGTGGGCAGTGGGTTAAACTCAGACGTGCCAAAAGCTTCTCATTATTTATTTGAAAGGAAAAGAAGGTACACTCCTGCCCAGCTCAGTGGTCTCATCTCCCCCGCTTCTCCCTCCCACTCACCATGCTGTGGCCACACCAGCATTCTTCCTACATGTCAATCACACAAGCTTGTCCCTACCTCGGGGCCTTTGCACTTGCTGTTCCCCCTGCGTGGAACTCTCTTCCCCCAGATCTTCCCATGGCTGACTCCTCTTTATCATTCAGGTCTCCTCTCAAAGATCACTTCCTCAGAGAGGGCCACCCTGATCACCTGGCTAAGGTATCTCCACCATGTCACTTTCTGTAATATTATTCTGTTTCATTTCTCCTTAGAAATGATAACTGTCTAAAGTCATCTTGTGTGTGTGTTTACTGCCTCATATGTAAGCTGCATTCAAGCAAGCACTTTATTTCTCTTGGTTCACTGATGTGCATATTAGGTGCTCAACAAAAATATTTTTAGAAGAAATGAATAAAAAATATCTGGCGGAAGGTGGGGGTCATTCAGGCAGAGACTTGGCAAGTATATTTATTCAACTAGCATTTCTTACAGGCCAAAAACCTGATGTAGAAGGCATCTGATTCTAATAGTGCTCGATTCTGAGAATTTAGAGGTTAACGAGTAAAGATTCAGACTCAAAAAATCTATAATGCTAATGACTCTGATTTTCTGGTTATATGATTATGTACCTGAAATCCCAGCTAAAATTCTACGTCTCTTTTTCTAATGATTCAATGTGCCAAGTACTAAGAGGTAGTTTTAAGTCTAAGAATCTATAACACTAATGATTCTGAAGCTAAGATTCTCTTCACTTCTCATTATTTATTTGAAATGGATTCTGTCAAACTAAGTACCATATTCTAGTGTCCAGGATGGAGGGTCGTGACGCGGGGGCTGTGAGCCGAATCTGAGGAACTAACACATTTTGTTTGACCTCCTCAATGTCAGCTTGAAAAGTGTTTTTTAAAAATTAACTTGTTGCCAATATTTAAAATTTGGGCAGTTTCACCTTTTAAAAATTGGATTTCTGGCTTCTTTTTTTTTATGGATGGGAAAAAACAGCCACGCTGAGCCCCCACTCCCACCAGGCAATGATGGGGTGCAGACGGCTGTTGCCTGACTCCTCCAGGCAAGACAGAGGTGCTGCCATTTCCCATCTTACACTGGGGTGTTCTGCTGATCACCCGGGCTGCCTGGCCCTTGTAGGCATTTGAGTTTGCAACCTTGGACATGAAGCTCTGGGATCCTGTGGTTCTGACAATCCTGTGATTCTAAGTTCTAGGGTCTGTTTGAGACTCTGGCAAACTCTGACTATAAATAAGGAAAGTTATAGAAGAGAATCAGCCAGGGCTGCCTCTGCATCCAGGTTCCTCAGAGGTTCCTGATCCCAGCTTTTGGCCCTTCAGCCTTCCCCGCATCCTCTGGTGCTGAAAATAATCTGGGGGACAGGGGAAATGAAGAAGGAAATGAGATAGCTGCAGAATGCAGAACTTCCTGCAAATAAAGACTCCCCAAAGGCCTATGACCCTGAGCAAGGTGTGTGCATTCTCATCTTGCTCCTGCTGACCTGCCTTCTGGAACGTCCTTCCCAAGACCCGGATGAAATCTCATCATCTCTTTAGGAGCCGACTCCCAGCTCCTCCGCCTACAGCTGGGAAGTCTTGGGCTTAAACTTTCTGTGCCCCAGTTTACTTCCTCACTGGTAAAAACGGGATTGTAATAGCACCTACTATGAGTTGTTGTGATGCTTAAATGAGAAAAAAGAAATACGCAGGGACACAGCCAAAGGCTTTGGAAGTGTTGATGGTTGGTTATAAGCTGTCTTGTGTTGCTCACTTACTGTTTAATGGATATTTTATAATCATTGTATTCATTTAGTCAGTCATCAAACATTTCTTAAGGCACGATCTTAGTTGGGTTCCTGCCGAAGCAGACACTGAGACAAAGATTTGGTGCAATGGTTTATTTAAGATGATGACCCAGGAAGTCCCAGTAGAGGAGTGGGGACATGACGTGGGGGAAGGGTGGGTTAAGGAGCAGGTTACCACTGACACAACTGGACACGTTCACAATGGGGACCTCTGGGAGGGGGGTAAAAATCATCTCATAGTTGTACCCCAGGAGTAAGGAAGCTGGGCTATTAATCCTCCAATGCTATTCTTATTTAACACATATTTTTAATTATTATTTATCCACCAATGTTTCCTAGAGCATTAACTCCTTGGCGTTTCCATCCTGCTCCATTCACATCCCAGGCATGCTCCTGTGGCCAGAGAAAGCCCTCAGGCAGTCACAGATGCTTGCAAGCTTGTATGGGAAAGTGAGAGGAATAAGGGCAGGGCACCAATAGTGTCTGCTACAGTCACCTGCAAGTGCCAGGCACTGGGAACACTAAGACACTGCCCCTTCCATTGTGGGATTTAAAAAGAAAGACAAGTGAACAAGCATGCACCATTGGAATTGGAGGAGTGGAGATAGATTACAGGGCACCAGAGGGGTTTCAGAGAGGGAGAGGCCAGCGCTCTGCAGGTGGGTCTAAGAAACAGCTGCAAAGAAAGACAGACATGGCAAAGGGTTGCAGGCTCATGCTCAAAGAACTGTGAGCAGATCTGCATGGGCCATGTGAGAGCTGAGACTGGGGAAGTGTACCGAGTGGGGGCAAGTCATGACAGGCCCGCAGCTTGGGCTCTCACCCTAGGGCAATGCAAGGCCGTCGAGTTTTTGAGCAATGAAGAAATGTGATGTTATTGGGATGTTAGATCCCTCTGGCTGCAGTGGGGAGAGAAGTTGGAAGGAGGCAAGAACAAAGGAAACCAATATGGCGGCCATGGCAACAAATACAGGCAAGAGATAAAGAGCAGTTGTGCTGGGAGGGGAGAAGAGGAGGCTGACAGGAGAGATGTGAAGATATGAGAGCTACAGGACTGGCGACCTATGGTATGTAGGAGGTATGGGAAGAGGGAGGAGTCTAGAGTGAATCCCCATTCTCTGGTTTGGAGAACTCGGTGGTGGAAAGATCCATCTGCTGAGATCCATAAAACGGGAGGAGGGGCTGGTCGGGTGGGAGAGATGATGAATTTCTTCTTGGGTGTCTAACAGAATGTCAAGTATACGTTTGGCTACATGAGCCTAGAGCTCAAGAGAGAGAGTTTAGAGTGGGAGGTACGTGTTCTCTGAGGGCAAGGGCCTGACCTCGTCGTTCATTGTATTGTCTCTAGCATCTAGAACAGACTGGCACGTGCATGGTACCCCATAAATATCTGTTGATTGAATGAGGGAGTGATGTGGGGGGCTTCTCAGCATGGATATGGCTCTGAGACAGCAGGTGTGCAGAAGGTATGGAGGGTGACAGAAAGAGAGCTGAAGACACGTACAGTTAGAGACAGGCAGGAAAAGGGTAGCCTGAGCTGGATGGCCTGAAAGATGGAAGGAAAGCAGAGGAGAACAGTGAGCATGAAAACCAAGGCAGGGTGAGTTCCAAAGATCAGAGAGTGGCCAGTGGAGTCAAACATGAGGTGCACCCAAGTGGGCTGGATGAGAGTAAGTCAGGCTGGGCGATGGGTCCCCTGACGAGCTGTACACTTCTGAAGGCAGGTCCCCAGGCCTTTCATCACAGGGTCTAATCCAGTTCACTTCCTCATTTCTTCCCTCACTTGTGCATCCAACAAATATTTACTAAGCACGCGTTGTGAGCCAGGCATTGTGCAAGGTACTGGCAATACAATCACGAACAAGGCAGGTAAAAATGTCTGATGAATGAGTGCATGAATGAACGAGTGAATCAAGTCCCCAAGTGACTCGCAAAGTCCTTGAGGATAGAGCTCTGAGTCATGCGCCACTGGCATCCTGTTTGCCCTCAGCCATAAGTTGGAGAGACAGAGAGAGTGCTCGATAAATATTGACCGCGTGTCACCGGCTGACTGGTGTGTTGATGGGTAGCGGGGGAGTGGGACCCTCCTCCCCCCAGACTCTCACTGCTGATGGCTTGTGGTTTGCCCTCTCGCATTCCAGGTTTAGAGAACAAGCCAAGGGACAGGTGCTCAGAGCAAACATACCCGCCCAGCTGCTGAGGTCACTCTGGCCCCTTCCTTTGGGGGAGGAAGGAAAGAGTCTGGCAGGCTTCTTTTTCTTTCCTTCAAATGGTGCAAGTGCTCAGATGTGAGTCTCTTCTTTGCACAGATGATATGCTAGCTAATAAAAGCTCATCTGAAACCAGTCTCTCGGAGTGTGTGTGTGTGTGTGTGTGTGTGTGTGTGTGTGTGTGTGTGTGGTTTCACTGCCCATCTGTAGCCTGAGCTGCAGAGAGACATATGCCTTTGTGGGTGACTTTGCAATCGAAAAGGACTCCAACATTCTGTGCTCAACTCTCTGAAATAAGAGCCTCCCACTGCTTCAGACCTTCCCAGCTTGCAAGCCGAGGTCACCCAAGAACCACCATGTGGCAGCAATGCTTTTCCAAACAGGCAGCAGTCCCAGGGGTGCCGAGGCCCAAGGGGCAAAGTGTCTGTTTGCAACAAATACTTGCTCATTGTCCTGCCAGTATCCACTCCCACTTCTTCTGGTAACAGCGCCTCCCCTCCCCTACTCTCCAGCCATGTGGTCAGTGCCCAATGTCAGGGTTGGCACTTGTCCCAGGCCTGGCCAATCAGAAGGCCCCGCTGGCCTGAGTGATGGAAGCAGAGATGAGAAAGTACTCAGATTTGTCTAGTGAGGGTCAATCTCAAGACCCTCATGGGACCTACTGAGCAGGAGGAGCTTGCTTTCTAGAAGCAGAAGAGGAAAGACCTGGATTTAAATTCCACCTCTGCCATCACTTACTAGCTGTGTGTCCTTGGGCAAATGACTTAACTTCTATGAGCCTCATTTTCCTCACTGGCAAAATGGGGATCCACCCATATGGTACTTGCATGGTGCAAGATGACCTGGCACATAGTAGGTGCTTCATAAATGTTGGTTATCCCTCACCTGCACCCCTAGCCTCTTCTCCTTCTACACTCCCTTAGTAGCTGATCTCATCTGTCTTGTAACCTTCCAAAATTCCCAAATTTAAATCTCCAGTGCTGGTCTGTCTTCTGAACTCCAGATCATCTATCCAACAGCTGACTTGGCATCTCTGTTTGGATGTCTCTCACACGTCCCAAACTTACAGTGCCTCAAATCGAGCTAGCAAGCCACTCTCCCCCGACCAACTCCACAAACCAGTCACCTTCATCTCAGGAATGGCACCTCCATTGGTCTTAATTGCCCATCCCAGAAATCCAGCAGGCATCTTTGATCCCTTTCTCTCCCACCATCTTAACTAAACCATCACCAGGTTCTGCTGATTGTATCTCCTATATATTTCTTGAACCCATCCCCTTTCCAGAATCTCCCCTCTCCCACCCTAGGCTCAATCACCATCATCTCCTGCCCGGATGACTGTGCCAATCCACTCTAGACCAAGCATCTAGAAATCTCTTTGTAAAACGTAAATCTGGTCAAATCAATCCCCCCGCTTAATGCCTTCCAGTGGCTTCCCAGGGCTCTTCAAATAAAATTGAAATCCTTACCTTCACCCCAAAAGAGATCATAAACTGGTCCAGCTCAGCCCTCTGGCACACCATTCACCATGCCTTTGGCCCTGACTTGAGATATTTAACACACTGATCTGGCCATCAACCAACCTGGCTGCTGGTTCCTGAACTGTCATGGGCTCCCTGCTGAGCCTTGACTGTGTAACATCCCTCCTCTGGGTCTCTTTAAAATGCAGAAGTTGGTCAATAAGGATCCTTCCAGATCTGTCAGAAGTTGGGCTTTCACTAAAGCCCCTTTGAGACAGACTTAAGAAAGAGATCCAGTCCTCTTCTCAGATACGTTCTGAACACTTAGACAGCAGAGTGTCGGGAACACACAGAACACCTCCACCCGACCTCCCCTCCCTGCTTTATTTCCTCCTGGGTCCGATACATTGTTCTCCCAGGACACCTCTGTAATAGAAGTCATAAAGAATGCATGGCCGGCACTGGCGTATCCAACATCCATAATTAGTCCTGCCACACGGAATATTATGGATGTTGTAACTTCTGATTATTATCTATTGTTGCTAGTGGTCTTTGCACATTGCTTTTATGCCCTCTGCCTTATAATGGAGAGAATTTTTCTTGCCATTTGAGCAGGTCAGCTTTTCGTACACGGCCAAAACAACTAATTCTTAAAAATACACCAGCGTTTGAAAAGTTCGGAGTCCCATGAAGTTTAGGCAGACAGTGTAGAGAGTAGAACAAAGGCTTTGAGGGCAGAGAGATCTGGGTCTAAGTCTGGATTTGGCCATTTTATAACTTATGTAACTGGACCAAAATGGGTCATGTTCTTCCCATGATTGAAACCCTTCCATGGTTCCCCAGTGACTTAAGGCTAAAGTTCCGGGTCACGTCCATGGTTTTGAAGATCCTGCATGTTCTGGCCACTGCCGACTGCTATGATCTCATCTTGCACCTCACCCCTCCCATCTCTCCCCCTGCTTCAACCACACTGGCCTTCTTGCTCCTGAAATCTTTCCCCCTTCAAAGCTTTTGCACATGCTCTTCCCTCCAACTGGAATGTGCTCCCATTGCCAATACCAACAATTTCTGCAGATTTCAGCTCAATGTTATTCTCTTTGATGGCCTCCCCATCCCCGAGATTTAGTCTAGTGTCCCTCTTAGATGCAGACATAACATCCTCTAATTCAATTTCCGCAGCCTATATCATGATGGTCATTCAGTATTCAGATGGGGATGCATTTTCGAGCCTACCTTCCTACCAGAGATTAAGTTCTAGGAAGACAGGAACCCACCAACTATCTCCTGGTGCATTGCCAGCTCCTAGCACAGCACCTGGCATATAGATTTTTATCAATGGAATGAATGACTGATTAAGTGATTGAACCTCTTTGAGCCTCTGCTTTTGCACAGTGAGGATAATCATGGTTAATTCCTAGGATGAGTGCAGGGAGAGGCAGTGAGATTCTGTAGGCTTATTATCATGCCTAGCACATATGAAGGGGATGAATAAAAGGTCACAGTTTACGAATATGGAGCATGGTGTTTCCCAACCTGGCTCTTCCAATTAGTAGCCATGTGACAATGAATGTGTGACATTTCTCTGATCACTCAGACCTGTTGTGAGGATTATATGAGATCTTGTATGTGAAGGTCCTGGCATATAGTAGGCACTTTATAGAGCACAAATGTTATTACGCTAAGTCAGGTCAGTGGTTTTCCATCACAAGAAGCTTCATAAAGCTCTGATGGCCAAACCCCATCCCAGACCAATGAAGTCCATTTATCTGGGGGAGAGTCCTGGGCATTGGCACTTTTCCCAACTTTTTTTTGGGGGGGGGGTGAGGAAGATTGACCCTGAGCTAACATCTGTTGCCAGTCTTCCTCTTTTTGCTTGAGGAAGATTGTCACTGAGCTAACATCGGCGCCAATCTTCCTCTATGTTGTATGCGGGATGCCACCACAGTGTGGCCCAATGAGCAGTGTGTAGGTCCACACCCGGGATCCAAACCTATGAACCCCAGGCCGCTGAAGCGGAGCACACCAATTTAATCACTACACCACCAGGCCAGCCCCCAACATTTTTTTTTTAAACCTACTTTCTGTTCTCAGGACGGTTTCTTTTTCCTGTTTGTTTGTTTGCAGGGGAAGATTCACCCTAAGCTAACATCTGTTGCCAATCTTCCTCTTTTTTCTTCCTTCCCTGCCCCCGCCAAAGCCCCAGTACATAGTTGCGTATAGTTGTAAACTCTTCTAGTTCTATGTGAGCCACTGCCACAGCATGGCTACTGACAGACGGGTGGTGTGGTTCTGTGCCTGGGAACCAACCTGGGCCGCTGAAGCGGAGCGTGCCGAACTTTAACCACTAGGCCATCAGGGCTGGCTCATTCCCAACATTTTTATTATGAAAAATTTTAAGCACACATAATAGTTGGAAAATTTTTACAGTGAACACTCATACATATACTCACAACCTTTCTTCTACATTTAACATTTTACTCGTCTTGCTTTATCACAAATTTATCCATCTATTCACCCATCAATTCATATTAGTTTTTTATACATTTCTTCTTTGAAATTGTAGACATCAGCATATTTCCCCCTAAATACTTCAGCATACCTGTCATATCATTAACTAAAGTTCAATATAAGTTTACATATTTCTCTTTTGAGATGAAATTTACTTAGAATGTAACACACAAATCTGAAGTATACTGTTTTACGGATTTAACATTGCATATACCCATGAAATCCCAATCTCTATCAAGATACAGAACATTATCAACATTCCAGAAAGTTCCTGCAGATCACTTCTCAGTCAATCCACACCTCCATTCCCCAGAATCAACCACCATGCTGATGTTTTTCTACCATAGATTAGTTTGAGGCACTGCAATTTTAAACGCTCTAGAGGAGATTCTTATGAAGTCAAATTCAGAACAAGAGGCCTAGGTAAACGCACCCACCCTGTGGACCTCAGGAGAGGAGAGGGAACCCAGGGAGTAACAGAAAGGCCTCCTGACACTTAGTCAATGGGCTCTTGGGATTGGTCAGCTAGAGGAGGAGGAGAAGGAGATGCTTAGAACTACATACCCAATGATTCCATTTACACAATGTCCAGGAACATGCAGAACTACTCTACGGTGAAAGAAATCAGCACAGTGGTATCCTCGAGGGAATGGGTGGGGCTGACTGAGAAGGGGCATAAGGGAATTTTGGGGGTGATGAAAAGGTTCCTCATCTTGATAGGGGAGCTGGTTACACGGGTTACATGGGTATATGCATCTGTCAGAACTCACTGAATTGTTCACTTAAGCTATGTGCAGCTCACTGTAAATTATACCGATTAAAACAAATTCTAGGCTAAGAATTTGGCGGTTGGGGGCTGCAGAAGCCAATTACATGCACACTGAGTGGTTTTATCCCCAGAAGATTCAGCACTGGGTGCCTTATATAGAGCTAATTTTGGCAGTCATCTTTTTCAAATTTTCTTTGCCACAAAACTATTTTTTTCAAAATCAAAATATTATTCAGCATTCCAAAATAATAAACCAAAAGGAAGCTTTTCTGTTTGAACTGGAGATAAGAAATTGAAGGTCCTGAAAAGGACCTGCCCTCAGGGCCTCCCTTTCCACCCTACAAGATGCTTGAGATACATCCAAAGACCCTTAAGGATCATGGATCCCAGGTTGAGAACCACTGGTCCAAGGCAGCCAGCAGGGCTACTGAGTTCAGTTGCACAGTTGAGCACTGCACAACTCCAGATTATGATGTGAATGGCATCCCTTGGAGGTGTGCAATGCAGAGACCCTGGGGGCCATGCTGGTAACACAAGCAAGTAAAGGAGGCCTGGAAAAGATGACAAATGGTAACTAGTACTTAGCCAGAGCATCAGGCTCAAGAGAGTGTGGTGGGGCTTGTAGCAAACTGGTGAACACGGCCTTGTTAAAAGAGGACAGCTGCTACTCACCTCCAACTGATTGTTGCTATGTGGGAAAACCAGCTCAGCACTGCCAGATCTGAATTTTTTCAAGAGAAGCCAAAAATCTGGAATTGGTATGAAGTCTCCCGGTTTTTAAATGCTGGGAATTAAATTGATTAAAAAACATCACATAGCTCAAATCAAACATATCTGCAAGACAGATCCACACTTCTGGGTCACCAATTTGCACCTTTTGGTTTAATACATTAAGCGAAACGTCTCCGAGTTCTTCGCAACGAAGAAAAAGAGGCATGTATGCATCACCCATTTGTGCCCTGGATGCATCCAGGGATTGGAGCTGTCTGCCTTCTGAGAGCCAGGAGACTTCAGTTACATCTTCCTGCAATTTCCACAGAATTATGCAATCGGCATTATCAGAGACACAGACACAAACCACAGCTCAAGACACACGGGAGGAGCTGTGGATACTGCTTCCTGCACGTCTGTCCACCCCTCGACCAACGATGCACCTGAGTCACCGCCACTGCGAAGGTGAGAATTATGACACTGTGGTACCTGGATCCCAACCTCATCAGGGCAGCATAAGCACCATTTAAATGAATAAACAAGGTAAAACTGCTTAATTAAATGCTTCGTAGATCATCTAAAGGCAGGCTTTTCCTTATAAATAAATCAATGGAAATGAATGCCAACATCCTATTTCTCTTCAAGCCCTTCTTCTATATGATTATTTGAGAAATCCTCTGAGCCCTGGGAACTCTAATGACGTGAAGGTGGAAGCCAAGTGAAGGAGCAGTGGAGAGTAGGAATAAATTCAGAAACCAACCACATCACTTTTTGGGGGATGAATGCCAGATGGACATTCAAAAGACACTCTTGTTTGGATCTGCAACGTCCCTCCGCAGGCCATCGTTTCTCAAGTGTGGTCCACAGACCTCATAGAATCACCTGGGGAGATTCTTAAATATTCAAATCCCTGGGTCCAACCTCATGCCTACTGAGTCAGAATCTCCATGGGCACGGCCAAGGCTCCTGCTTTCTCAGCAGGCATACTCAAGAGATTCAGACACACCCCAAAGTTCAAGAAAATCCTCAACAAAAACATTGGCAAACCGAATACAGCAATACATCAAAAAGATCATACACCATGATCAAGAAACAATGGATCAAATGATCTTATCCACTCCTGTGGCTTTGAATATTGTTTACATGCCAGTGGGGGGGGAAAGCATATCTTTGTCCCAGACACGCAAGTCCATCTGTAGACTTGACATCTCTTGGGCATCTCACAGGTATCTCAAATTAACAAGAATAAACCTGAACTCTTTACCTTCTTAATCTTAGTAAATGGCACCTCCATCCATCCAGATGCCTATGCCAGAAATGTGGGCATCATCCTTGACACCTCTATTTTTCTCACCCATGACTTCATATCCCTGACCATGAACCATTGATCATACCAGATCTACCTCTGTAAGGGTCGGTTTTTGCTGCAGTAGCAAACAACTCCAAAATCTTACTGGCTGAAGACCACAATGAGTCAACTAGAGCTCTGCCTGACCCTGCTGGACTTACACTCAAGATGCACGTCAAGTTCAGGTCTATACCACGGGCCTCCTCATTCCAGAACCAGGATGATGGAGCACCACCACCACCACCAATCTGGAGCTTGCCATTCTCATGGCAAATGACAGGAACGCAAGAGGCTGGTAGACACGTACCAGTCCTCCTAAAGCCTCTTCTCAGACTGTACTCTATCAGTTCTGCCCATATTTCGTTCACCAAAGCATGTCACACAGCCAAGGCCAAAATCAGAGGAGCGAGGAAGTACATTCTTCCAATGGCAGAGGGGAAAGTAAATATTTGCCAAACAATGATGTAACCTTCCATGACCTCCATGACCTGGGATATATCCCAGATCCATCACTTCTCTTCATCGCCATGAAGAGAAGTCACCATCTCACCCTGGTCCAAGTCACCATCATCTCTCGATCGGATGTCCACATAGCCTTCCAACTAGCTCCCTGCCTTCCGTGGCTCCTCCAGTCTGTTCTCTAGAGAAGCCAGCATGATCTGTTGACAGTGCTGATCGGCTCATGTTGAACCCTCCAATGGCTTCTCATTGCACTCAGGAAAAATTCAAATTCCATATCCCACAGATATTTAGCCTGGAGTACACAGACCCCCACTGGGTGTCTAGCTTCATTTCCTCCACTTTCCACCGTCACTCATGCTGTAGCCACCCTGGCCTTCCTTCGGGTCCCCCTAACTCGCCACCCTCTTTTCTGTCCCCCAGTCATTCCCTCCACCTGGATGCCACTCTAGATGCCATTCTCTCCACCTGGCAGCCCCTCTCCATTCTCCTCGATACCTGTGCTTCCTCCTATTCACCTTGCAGATCTCAGCTTAAAATACCCTTGCTCAGAAAGGCAAGGGATTGCCTAGTCTAAATGAACTCATCACACAGCTTCTTAAATAACCTACATTTATTACAAATTGAAATTATAAGTGGGGGGGCCGCCCAGTGGCGCAGCGGTTTAGTCCGCGCTTGGCAGCCCGGGGTTCGCGGGTTCAGATCCCGGGCGCCCGCCGACGAACTGCCTGTCAGCCATGCTGTGGCGGCGTCCCATATAAAGTGGAGGAAGATGAGCACAGATGTTAGCCCAGGGCCAGTCTTCCTCAGCACAAAGGGGAGGATTGGCAACGGATGTTAGCTCAGGGCTGGTCTTCCCCACACACACAAAAAAAAGAAATTATAAGTGGGGTAATTATCAACTGGATGTCTGCCTCTCAGGGTAAACTCCAGGTGGGCAGGGGCTGCATCTATTTCACCCACCACCAAGTCACCAGTGTTGGACACAGTGCACATCCTAGATGCTTGATAATTGGTTTTTGAACAAATATCGAACTATCTTCCACTGAGCACCTGGGCACTTTCTATGTTGTTTTATTTCATCCTCATGCCTGATCTAGTTATATTAATTCAAGGAAACTAAAGCTCAGAAAGCTAAAGTAATGTACCTACAGTCACATTGTTAAGAAAAATCAGAGCCCAGATACAAATCCAGTTGTGTCTATTTCCAGGGTCCACACAATTAACTATGTATTGTGCTATGTTGCTTTCTCTAGATGAAACCCAAAAGTAATTTCTCAGGCCCTGATACAATCTGTCATGCCCCTGTTCTTTGCAATATAACCCAGCCTCAAAGACAAGTAGAAAGTCAACTCCTTCCACGTGCAGAAAACACATCTGAGGGTAAGCATAGTGGGGGGACTCATGGAGAGACTGAGGCTGTCCCATTCTCCTTTCCACCCAACACTCACCATGAAACATGTAATCTCTTTTAGAGAAGGAGATATAAATACACACAGAAATGAATTTCTTAAGAATCCAAGATGGAAACAAGGAGTATGTCACAGGCGGTGCATGCATAAGTCCAAATGATTGTACAGACAACACTACATTAGAAGTATGATGTAATCTTTCTGTGTCTCAGTTTTCCCTGTTGTGATATAGGATGATAATGCTAGTACCTACCTCATAGAGGTGGGGCAAGGAAGCGAAGAGCTAAAGCATGTGAAGTGCTCAGTTTTGCCTAGTATTTGGTGAGCATTCAGTTACTACCCTTGGAACGCATGCCTTTGCAAAATGCAAGACACCACTTGTCATTTTCCAAAGCAAAAATGACAGTGATACCTGTAGATACTACAGTTATAATAGTGAAGAAGGAAATTCCATGAGAAAATTGCTGAAAACAAACTGTTACTATGGCTAAAAGGGCACTGGTCTCTGAGACAGAAAAATTGGGATCTAGATCAGATTCTGGGTCTTCCCATGTGACCTTAGCCAATGTTTTTCCTTCTCTGAGGCTTAGTGTTCTTGTCTGCAGTCAAGGATGTTAGTAGCACTATTTCTCAAACTTTTCATTCTTTTGGCTATAATTAACAAGACAGGAAACAACAAGTGTTGGAGAGGATGTGGAGAGAAGGGAACTTTCATACGCTGCTGGTGGGAGTGCAAACTGGTGCAGCCACTACGGAAAACCATTTGGAGATTCCTCAAAAAATTAAGAATAGAACTACCACACGATCCAGCTATTCCACTGCTGGGTATTTATCCAAAGAACATGAAAACACGAATGCATAAAGATACATGCACCCCTATGTTCATTGCAGCATTATTCAGAATAGCCAAGACTTGGAAGCAACCTAGGTGCCCATCAAGAGACAAATGCATAAAGAAGATGTGGTATATATACATAATGAAATACTACTCAGCCATAAGAAACAATGAAATCCGGCCATTTGTGACAACATGGATGGACCTCGAGGGTATTATGCTAAGCAAAATAAGTCAGAAGGAGAAAGTCAAATACGGTATGATCTCACTCATAAGTAGAAGATAAAAACAAGGACAAACAAACACATAGAGACAGAGATTGGATTGGTGGTTACCAGAGGGGAAGAGGGAAGGAAAGAGGGCAAAAGGGGTGATTAGGCACATGTGTGTGGTGATGCTTGTAATTAGTCTTTGGGTGGTGAACATGATGTAATCTATACAGAAATCAAAATATAATGATGTACACCTGAAATTTATAGAATGTTATAAACCAATGTTACCACAATAAAAAAAATAATTTTAAAATCCATAAAAACACAAAAAAACCTTTTTATTCTTTTACCTCCTTCAGTTTTTACTGTGAAGTATCTACATACCATTGATTATATTACTTATTTAATTTTTTAATTTATATCCATTTATTCAACAAATATTTGTTGAGCAGCTACGATATGCCAGACACCCCTCTAGGCACAGAGGCACTGTTCTAGATGACTCTTTATTTTACTTAATATCTACTTTACATCCTAAGCAATAATATCCATGAACTCATGGGATTGATAAGCTAATGTAGGTATTTTTTCTAATGTACATTAAAAAAATGCCTAAATTTTACAAGGAAATGGGTCTGTTAATGTCCACCTATAATCTCAGGTGCTACCAGTGACACAAGGTGGGTGCTTTGGGACACATGGGCTTGGGTAATATCTAAGATCCCCTGTAACTCTCCAAATTGTACTGTTCTGAATTTCTCTGAAGAGAAGATTGACACAGCTGATCTTCCTCTCTTCCAACCCACTCTGCTAGAGCAATGCACAGAGTGACGTTAATTGAGTAATTATTCAGCAATTACAAGAACTTTTTTTTGAGCTGGAGACTAGAGCTCTGTCAGTTTGAGAACATGCTTGAACTTCTTGGTTCTCTGTTTTCAGTTCACGCTCCAAACTTCAGGCATCTTCATCTCCTTCTCTTCAGTTACATAGAACGTTCGTTTACACCCAGGCAATGTTTTCATCTTCAAAGAATATTATCAGCTTTCACTGACTTCTCTATATCTGACAGGGGAAAGGCTCCAAAACACCCATAGTCATCCTACTAGACAGCTCTTCTCAAACAATATTTAATAAGTTATGCATAATGAGTCAAAGATGTATGTTCTGAGTTGCCTTTGAAATCCAAAAAAGATTAGAAGAGGAAAACTTCCCCACCAATCAATTAAAAACCCCTTAAACTTCAGTAGAAAAGTGGGCTAAGGACGTGAACTTATCATTTATAGGAGAAGAAATACAAACAACTAATAAGCATATGAAAAGGTACTGAACTCTTTCATAATCAAAGAAAATGCAAATTAAAACAAGAGAGCATTTTTTTTGTTTCAAATTTTATAGCATAATAATTTTCTTTATGAGGCAAGCTCAAGTGGGGTGAAATATGTACTGGTGTTGGAAAAATGATATTTCTACATTTCTGGAAAGCAATTTGGTATGGTGTTTCAAGGTCTTTCAAAGAGGTTATAATCTTTGACTCAGTAATTCTCCTTCTAGGAATGAACCATAAGAAAATCATAGAAGACCTGTCTGGCCAACATGTTGGGTTTAATGGACAAGGATGTCGGTCATGGTACGTCTAAGACCAGGGTTTCCCAACCACAGCACTGACATTTGGGGTTGGACAATTAATTCCCTTGTAGGGGCCTCCTGTGCCTTGTAGGATGTCTAGCAGTATTCCTAGACTGCCCACTAGAGGTCAAGAGCACACCCACCCCCAGTTATGACAATCAACATTGTCTCTACACAGACGTTTCCTGGGGGACAAAATCCTTGTTGAGAACCACCGATCTAAGAATAACAACTTTTAAGCCACCTAAATGTCCAAGTTTAAGAAAATGGTCAAATAAGCTATAGTCTGTTCATATGATGGAATATTATGTATTCACTTAAAATGTTGATTTTAAGGAGTATTTAATGACATGGAAACCTAATCATCATAAAAAAGTATGTGAAAAAAGGCAAAGAATAAAATTATTTAATTAGCCATGTATTCTTAGAAAAACAACCCAAATGGAAATAAAGCAAATGCTTCTTGCAATTATCTTTAGGTAGCAGGACAAAGAAGCCGTTTTCATTTCCTTCTTCAAAACATCTCTTGGTTCTAGAAGCTCAGAGAATGGATTTGTAGTCCAAAAAACCTGGCTTTAAATCCCAGCACTGCCACTTTCTAGCTCTTACAGACTCTTACTAACTCTTAACCTCTGAGTCGCTGTGACTTCATCTACAAATTGGGGATAACCATGTGCCCATTGCAAAGAGTGGTCAAGAGTAAATGAGATAATGCACATGAAGTGCTTAGCAAGGTGCCCAGTAGGTCATAAGTACTCAGTTAAAGGTTAGTTCTCATTAACAGGTACTACCTTTTCAATTAAAATCTTTTCCTTAAAAAGAAAACAAATACACAACAACAAGCCAGAAGGAGCTTGTCTAATTTCTCTGGGGAGAGACACTGTCTGAGAAAGAGTGATCATTGATGGTTGGGGATTTGGCACTGGGCGAAATTCTCTTAGAGGGAGAATGAAGACAGGGATGAAAAATCCACCTGGCAGAAGGGGATGACCTGTGGGAAAACGTTCTTTGAATTGGACAGGACAGGGAAAGAGCTTCAAGTGAAGAATATTGAAGTGTCAACAGCCTTGAAGAGTTTAACTGCCTAACAGTTTAAAGTACCTATGAAGGGCCTTACAAACAAGCATTGGGAATTGGATCTGGAAATGTTACTGCGCATGCTGTGGTCCATTTGGACTGGAGCCTGGGGAGCTAGGAGTCCCAGGTCATTGGAGAAGAATCTAAGAGGACAGTGGGTGCTGACACTGGGTCATACTGAAAGAATCTGGGGACGTGGCTTCAAGATCTTGCCATCTTGCCCTGCAAGCTCCTTTTCCTCCTTGGGTCTCTAACTATTGATGTATTGAGACAAACAGAATAAGAATAGGAAAACTGGAGATGGACCTTGTAGAGGTGATTCCTGAGTCCACCATGTACTAGCTATTGTAACTATGGCAAGTTACTTACTGGACGGATGGATCTAAGCTTCCATTTCTGCATCTACGAGAGATGGATGACAGTATCTGCAAGTACTCAATAAATGGCAGCTCTAATTGCTTTTTTACAAAGTTACTCCAAATAGAAAACTAGAACCTTCCTCAAAGTGGAATGGATCCTTTTGAAACTTTGAACATGGGTTAGATCAGTGGACAGATGCACAAAGGACGGAGGGCAAAAACTCTTCAGCCCCATCGAGACTTCTCGGGTGTTCCAGTGCTTATCACAAGGCTTCTGACCACAGTTCTCTCTTCCCTTTGGCTCCTATTTACCTGTGCCAGGGCCTGGGCAGGTACCGGGGCTACTGAAATGGCCAAGAAACAGTCCCTTGGCCTCAAGTTGCCCAGAATCCAGTGGAGAAGACAGATACAGAAGACACAGATAAACTTCATTTGAGTGTGATACCATCTGGTGAGAAGAGGAAGCAATATTAGGTCATGGTTAGCACTCAGGTCCTGGAGCCACACTCCCTGGTTTTAACTCCAGGTTTTGCCAGCCTTACTTAGCCTCTTAAGCCTCAGTGTTTTCATCTATAAAATGGGGATGGTAATAGTAGTGCTTCTCCCTCAGAGGGTTGTTGTCAGGACAAATCAAGGGGAAACCCTTAGAATCATGCCTAGGACATGGTTAGTGTTTAATAAATGTTAACCATTACCACTATTAAAATCTGGGCAACTAGATGTAGGGATCCTGGAAAGACAGTCTGATGCTCTGATCTGTGGAGGGGTGAGATCCTCCCAGTGGGATCCAGTCATCCCCTCCCATATCCAGTCTGGGCAGACCTCAGGGCTGTGATCTCACCACACCTGAATTCCCCCTCAGCATCTCCACACAGATCCAGAGGAAATTTTGTCAGGAGTCAAGATATACACTTTCATTGTTTTAACCACCTCCCAAAAGACCACAAAGACTCGTGGCTATAAAAGTAATTCATCCATTTTCTAAGTGAAAAGGAGATGCCAAATCTCTTCTAAAAACAATACCCCACTCTCCCCACATCTCCCCACACACACACCAAAAAGTGGCAGAGAGAGAGAGGGAGAAAGGAGGAGGGAAGAAAGGAAGGAAGGTAGGTAGCCCTTTAGTGGGGCAGGAAAGAATGATGAGGAAATAATTGTGGGCAGGGCAGGATTGCCTGGGGATGCACAGGGTCTGGACACCTGAGCACACTCTCTCCTGCCTCACCTGACAGAGCAGACAGGTGACAGGTGTCTCCTCTGTGACTATTCCACCTGAACACCTGCTTACCCAGAAGCCCGCTCGGGTCACCCTGGGTAATCCTCAAGCTAAATGGATTCATGGTCTCATGGTGATTTCCAACAGAAGCCAATTCTTCCTTTTCCCTGGCATGAGTCTGGACATTTGGGCAGACAATAATGCTTGAAGGTTTTGTTGAACAAGGGAGGCATTGTGATTTCTGGGAGAAACGCCACCACAAAATGATAAATTTGGGCCAGCCTGCCTGCCATTCTCAGCTCCCGATACACACCACACACACACACACACACACACACACACTTCTGAGTAACCCCATGTGGCCTACTGACGGTGATAGAAAAAATATTAAACTCTGATGGTGTATCTACTGACCAATCAGAATGGACACTGACCATAGCTTTGGAGAAGGTTCTGGAAGTCCCCTGCTGTTACCCTTTTAGTTAAAAATTCTTAGGAAGGTTTAGGGGATCCAAGGGAAGGGACAGGGTGGCAGGTGAGCCTTTGGGGCACCAGGGTGGTCGCTACTTCCCAATTGGCATGCAAGTATTTCGATATTTTAATACCCACTCTGGGTATACTGGGGCACTCCAGCTATCCTAGACTGGGTTCCCTAGAAAGTAGACTCTGAGATGAGGATTTGTATGTGGGTGATTTATTAACACCCTGCTCCCAGGAAAAAAAAACAAAAACAAACAGACAAAAAGACAGTAAGGAAGCAAGTGAAGCAGAACAAAGAAAGGAAGGAAGCTCAGCCAGAATGCGGACTTTAATCAAAGTCTCACAGATGGTCCCCCAACCTGATCCCACAGGGGAGTCTGCAGTGTAAATCAGCCCCACTCCTGGCCTGATTTAGGGCAAGAGAGCCCGGCTTTCATATTCATGCACCCGGAAGTCATTAGTTAAGGGCTGTCCTGGGAGCAAAGCAAAGCAGCTCCAGTAGCTGCCCAGGAAGTCTTCTGCAAAAGAGCCACTGGTACCGCCTGTTGGAAGCAAAAGCACAGAAAAGTCAAAGGTTGGAGACCATGAAAATGGTAAAAAAAAAAAAAAAAAAAAAAAAATTTAGTGGATCTGGGTGGAGTGCCAACATTGTCCACGACACCAGCTGAAGAAAAACGTACAAATGATCACTGTAATGCATACAGTAGCACGGGATACTTGCTCAGGTGCCCGACATTTCTCTTACTAGGCAATTCATTTCTGGGTGAACTCCTTGCCTCCAGTCTCACCCCTTCAGTCCCAAATAGTAACAAGAGCTGAAATTTATAGAATGCTCTCAATGGGCCGGAGACCACGCACGTGACCTGTCCAACCTCACAACAACTTCTCAAGGTGGTCATATTCTTCCCATTTTACAGATGAGCAAACTGAGGCTCAGAGAGTTTAAGAAACTTGAAGAAGGTTTCACAACAAATAGATGGTAACAGAGAAATTCCAATGAATCTCAAGTCTGCCAGACCCCAGAGCGTATGTTCTTTCCAACCCCCATCCCCACCCAACACCACCTCTTTTTGATGCAAACAGGAGCCAGAAGCAGACCCTGAGATGAGGATTTATGTGCAATTCAGGTAACGTGCAACACATTATGAAGGAAGTGCTGGCAGAAGAAACTGGTAAGTGAGGAGGGGAAGCAGGACAGGGAAGGGGAAGAAGTTGAACAACGGGCGATTTCAGGGAATGTGCCAGCCTCAGCCTGACCCCATATGGAGCTCTGATGTGTACACGAGACTTCAGAGTTAATTCCAACTTAGGCAAGAGAACCGGGCTCTTGTTAGGCACCCAGAGCACGTGGGCTTCCAGGTGGAGCAGCTCCAGTAACCCAAAGGAGTCCTTCAAAGAGAGTCGCAGGAGCAGACCGTGAGAAGCAGAGCCTGCAGAAGCATGCCCAAGGAATCAAAGGAGATCTGGACAATGCATGGGCATCCACCCCTCTTATCCAAGCCCAGCAGCACTTTAAAGCCCTAGGCTTTAAACCCCAAAACCAATTTCCCCATTGTCTGGGGGGAAAGTCTCCTTTCCTGATATTCTAAAGATCATCTCAAACACCCCTTTCAAGAGCTGATTACCTGAACACAGCTCTAATCTAAGGAAAGTATCCCATTTTCCACCTCTATAGAGAGAGACATAATCAAGTAACTTGTCCCAGGATCTTTAGCTTTATTCATTCAGATATCACTAAATTAGAGAGAATGTGACTGTTCCCAGAACTTCAGCAAATTGAGCTCATATTTAGGGGCAAAATAAAAGGCCGCTGAGATTTAATATGAAATCCTTCTACAAGGAAGATGATTGAATACATTACAGGGGCTTCATTTTTACCGTGGCAGATATTGAATGCGCCTTTCATTTCTTTCTGCCACTCGGTACCTCAGCTCACTCCCTTGATGCTTGAGGCTCCGATATTAAGGAAGCTTAGAGATGGGAATCAGTGTATTGGCAATGGAGTGACAAGGGCAAATTGATAGGAAGGCCAAGGGCCCTGGGCTGGCAAAGCTGGGATTACATGAACGCCAGATCCCACATGGGGAATCCAGCATGGTCTTGAGCTTCAAAATCAATGTTACACACCAAGTATTTAAATAAAAAACACCAACATCCGAGAGGAATGGATGCCAACACGGGAGTCATGAACAGGAGCCAATGCCAAGAGCCAACAGGTACTCATTATCTTCATCACGTCCCGTTTGGTTATAAGAAGCAGAAACCCACTCAAACTCGCTTGAGCTAAAGGGGGCTCTAATTGGAAGAATCAGCGGTAGAGAATAGACCTCAAAAGGGTGAATAACCAGAAGTTAAAAACCAAAACCACTCTCTATTCTCTAACAACACATTAAAAAATGTTTACTGAATCCCTACTATGTGTCAAGCACTGTGTGAATGCTTCATCTGCATTATCTCACAGTTAACCCACACAGAAATTCCCTGAGACACAAACATCCCCATTTTTCAGATGGGAAAACTGAGGTTCCAAGAGGTAAAGGAAACTTCCTAAGGTTGCACAGCTTGAAAGCAGTAGAATTAGGATTCAAACTGTCCTCCAAACCACTGCCTTCTGCCACTGGCCACATGAGCTCTGTCTCAGCCCCTCTTTCTCTGGGTCTGTTATATTCTGAATGCTTCTCTCTGCAGGCTGGCTCTTTCTGCCTCAACAGGCTTGTAGGATGGCAGAATGGCCAATCCAAATCTGGTTCTAAATGGCAACCAGAGACTTGAGCCCACCCGTATCAATAATTACAGCCAATGGCACCCAGTGCCACACAGTGAGAATGTCTGTATCTTTTGGTTCAAATTCTCAAAGTATAGAGTCTAATTGGCTTCTCATCCCTTCAGCTGTGATGATGGGATGGACAAGATATCACCTTATAAAATGAGGGCAGCTAGTGCATGGGGTGTCAACTTTTCTATGAACTGGGTGTGTGAGTAAGGAAAATGGTAGGTACCTCTAATGCCCTCATTTATTCATGCCACACTTCTTGAGTGAGCATCTCATTCTTCCCAGGTACTTAATTAGGTACCAGAGCTTCCGAGATTAAGAAGTTATCATACTTGCCCTTAGGAGGCTCACAATGTCTGGAATAGACACATAACTAAACCATTGCCATCCAGCAGGATAAGTGCTGTGGTTGAGAGAAACAAGGAGTCCTGCCATCTTGCAAGGGACGCATACCTGGTCTGACCCAGCAAATCAGGGAAGAGCTCCTGAAGATGGTAACACATGAACCCATTCTGAATTGATGAGTAGGTGAAAATGAGGTTAAAACGGTAGACAAGGGCCAGTCCATGAGTGACTTTCTGTGCTAAGAAAAGAAATGTAACCATTTTCTCAAGAGGCAATGAATTTGCCTCTCTAGTGCAGTGCTGTCCTATAGAACTTTCCGTGATGATGGAATGTTCTAAATCTGCACTGACCAAGATGGCAGCCACTAATTGCACACTTGGCATATGGCTACTCCAACTGAGGAACTGAATTTTTTATTTTACCTAATTTTAATTAATTTAAATTTAAATGGCCACATGTGGCTGGTGGCTGCCAGATTGGACAGCCGAATCTAGCAGTTAAGCTCTGGGATCTAGAGGCAGACTTAATGCTGGCTCCAAGTCAAACTGGCTGTGTGACTCTGAGGGAGCCTTGACTTCTCTGTACCTCAGTTTTCCCATTCATAAAATGGGGACAATAATGTCATCCCTAGGAGTGTTGTGAGGATTAAGTGAGTCGTCCCCTACCATTGCCCTGGGGCAAACAGCACCTAACTCCACAGTCCAGCTCAGACCTCTGGTCCAGATGCAGTCAGAGATAAAATCAGGGCAAGGTAAAAGCTGTGCACTCATGCAGTGCTGAGAAAGCAAGTGGGGACTAACTGACTTCAGGAAACTTGCCCTCAAAGAAAGGTAAGCACCTCTTCCCCTTCATACCACCAAAATGTCTCCTCCTAATGTTGCTTCCCTTGGGGACAAAAGGTGACACCTGAAGAGCCATTCTGAATGGTGAGCAGTGATTGACTGTAGGTTCCTGGTATCTGGGCCTCTCCGTCCTAGGGCTCATCCACTCCTTACCCTCTGAGCCCACTGGAGCCCACATGGTGGTCTGGCCTTCACCCACCTACATTGCCCATTGAAGTAGCCCAATACATCCAGGATAAAATGAGCACACAACCCAAAATAAGAAGACATTTGAGGAGTACAACCATTTCAACAGAAAAACAACATACTGGGTTACAGATTCCAACAGAAGAAAAATATTAGAACAGATGGAGTTAGAATTTAAAATTAGTCTTTTATTAAACATATTAAAGAGATAAAGAAGATATTAACAATATAAAACAAGAACAAGAAGATATTTGAAAGAACCAAGTTGAAATATCAGACATGAAAAATGTAATGGTTGTGGGCACCAGCCCGGTGGCATAGTGGTTAAGTTCGTGCACTCCACTTTGGTGGCCCAGGGTTCATGGGTTTGGATCCCAGGCATGGACCTGTGCACTGCTCATCAAGCCATGCTGTGACAGTGTCCCACATACAAAATAGAGGAAGATGGGCGCAGATGTTAGCTCAGGGACAGTCTTACACACACACACACACACACACACACACACAAAATGTAATGGTTGAAATAAAGAATGCAGTGGATGGATAAATGGACACAGAACAGATGCAGTTGAAGAATGCATTGATGAACTGGAAGACAAGATTGAGGAAATCTTCTAGAAGGAAGAAGAAGAGACAATTTTTTTAAAGTTAAGTTATATGGAGTATCGAAGAGAATTACTAACAACAAAATAATGAGATTCCCAGAGAGAAATAAAAGTGGAGGAGAGTAAATATTTGAAGAAATATTGGATACAAATTTCTCAGAATTAAAAAAAAAGGGGGGGAATTCCACAAAGTTCCAAAGAGGAGAAATGAGGAAAAACCCACATCTAGACACACAGTAAAAGTTAAGAAATTATCAAAAGCAAAGAGGAAATTCTAAAAGCTTTCAAGGAGAAAGAGACAACCACAATTTTAAAAAGAAAGATTGACAGAATTTTTTCATCAGCAATACTGGATGCAAGAATACATGAAGTAATATTTTCAAGGAATTAAATGAAAAAAAACCATAGAACTTAAAATGTTATATCCAATTAAGCTGTCATTTAAATATAAAGGTATAATAAAAAATATTTTCAGGCATAGAAGACCTCAAAGATTTGCCACACAAAGTCCCATATTGAAAACAATTTTGGATGAATTATCTAAATAAGAGGAAAGACATATCCAGGAGATGGTACCAGGTGTATAGATGTAGGTGATCAAATGCCTTGATGCTGTTTTTAAAAAACAGCTAAGACGAAATAAAAAGAGAAATTATATCCATAAAAGCACAGAATGAAAAGTCTCCAGATCCTACGCAAAGTGTGGTCCCTGGACCAGTGTCACTTGAGCTTGTTAAAAATGCAGGAACTGAGGCCCCACCCACAACCTACTGAAACAGACTCTGTATTTTAATAAGATCCCCAGGTGAATGCACATTAAAATTTGAGAAGCATTAGTCCAGATGATGTCAAAGTAGTAGATGTAGTGGTGAGGAGGGAAGAGACAAAGGGATGGGAAAGTAGTTCTTCTCTTATCAGAGGGAGATAGAGGCATCCGCTTTTGAAAAGAAAGCAAGGATTAAAAATAAAAAAGTCAGACTGAAATAAAATGGATGAACAGCAGTCAAAACAAATGAACTGTAGCAACACACAACATCATGGAGGAATCTTAGTAAATGGAGGGAAAAAAGGAAGTCCCAAAAAATTATATACAGCGTGATACGCATTCTACAAAATTAAAAGCAGCCAAAATAAAAATATAAACATTTAGGAATATAAATAGAAGCAATAAATATATTAAAAGGAAAGCTCGCAAATGGTGACCGAGGACTCAGAATGGTGGCCTGGCCTGGATGAAGGGGGCTGGTAGGGAACCATGTGGTTAGATGTGCATTAGCATCAATATTCTAGCTTTTACTGGGGCACGAGTTCACAGGTGCTTGTTACTTTATTAAAAATAATTAACTATATCTATTAAACATAATTAACAAAACAAAAGCAAGTCCTGCATGGAACAACGGGTGTGTGTCGCAAACCAAGGGTGATGATCAATCCAGTTTTATGTACCCGAGGTCCACAAACCAACAGAAATCCAGCCCCTGGCGCAGTGTCTTACCTACAGCAGATACTCAAAAGGTGCTTAATGAAGAAATAGAGGAATTTGGCAGCAGTGTGAAGGCTCAATCAGAGAGGAATCAGGTAAAGACCAGCAAAGAGGGTTTGGCAGCCTGACCCAGGCAAGAAGTGATGGAGGCAGGAGAAATGAGGATAGGTGAGGAGACGGCGGTATCTGCAGATTTCAGGCAATAGAGAATCTACACGACTTGGATGATTAGACATGGAGACTGAGTGGGGGGGAGGAGTCAAGGTGGGCAACCGGCTTCTGGGATCCTAAAGATAGACCACGAACCATTCCATAATTCCAAGAGACTGTGTCTTGTTTTCTACCCCCAACATTTTATTATGGAAACCTTCCAATATACAGAAAATTGGAAACAGTTGGATGGTGAACACCTACATGCTCACCATCTAGCTTCTACAATTAATATTGGATATGTTTTCTTTCACAACAGCTATCATTCTATCCACTCTCCAGCCACACATCAACCCATCTTTCTTTATTAATATTAATTTTTTAAGAAGAGGGTTTTCTTACAGGTTCTGTCACATTGCAACGGGAAGAAAACAAATTTGAAAGAAAATTTCTCACCTCCTGAAACATAGAAACCAAATGGTCTGCAATGATCTCAAATCGCCTCCCCCCACAGCCCCCCGCCCAAGGTAGCTGCACTCCTAGGGGCAAAACGTCATTCACATTAGATATTAAACAGATTACTCTGGAAACAAATGCTGTTGTCCTTAATTGTTCTCTATGCGGGTTTTATGGAGGTGGCAGTTTGCATCATTGGCATTGGATTGGGGTTTGGAAATACACTCATTGCCTAAGATTTCAAATTATTTACCATTACATGGAGCATAATTAAATTCTGAGTGCTTCAAATAATACTCAGACGTCAGTTACAATCAAAATCGACTCCTTGGGTTACATAGTGCTCTTCCCTCTCTATATACATCAGCAATCATAATTTGATGAAATAGGGATGCACTTATGAAAATTCTTCCCCAAGGGGGAATAGAAGTCAGGCTTGTTTCTTCCAGAATAAACAGTGAGCAGTCCAATTTTCCTACCGCAAGTCAGTGGTGCCATTTTGGTTAATGAAAGTCTGATCTAGATGTGGGCCAAATTCAGGCTTCCATTTTATTTTCTGGAGAACAGCATCCTATCGCTGTGTTATCTGCCCATTACCAATCACTCTCTTTCTCTCTTTCTCTTTCTCTTTTCTCTGTCTCCGTGCCACCCAGCCCTGCTGCCAGCTTCCTCCTCCCCATCCTCCATCCTTATTCACATAAGCTGAATAACCCCCTCTCATTCTCACAACTTTGCTCAAGTGTCAGATCCCAAGAAGCCTTATCTGATTCCCCAAGTCAGACTGTGTTCTCCACAGGACCGTATGCCTCCCTCTATTAAAAGTTCCCTGAGGGCAGGGGCCATTTCATTCATTGATACACCCAGTGCTTGGTATAGGATTATCCACCACGGTCTTCTTCATCTCATCTGTTCCTCAGATATTTGTTGAGCATCTACTAGAAACTCTTCTAGGCTTTGGGACACAGTGGTCAACGAGACAGGAAATGTGCTGCCTTCGTGGAGCATACAGTCCAATGGGAACATCACCCTTACACACATACACCCATGACGGGAGATGCCATGTTCCTATAAGGGCCCCATCTCCCTTTCAACTGGAAAGATAGAGCCTGATCTTTGATGCAAGAGAAACTGGGGTTCAAGTCATGACTCTAAAACTTACTAAACATGTAATCTCAAGCAAATTAGAATTATCAGCCTTTCGGGACCTCAGTTTCTTCAGAAATTAAATAGGTGTGATAAAAATCTACCATACAGGGTAGGCTGTAAAGACTCAATGTCTAATGCATGTAAAATATGATCCACTGCCTCATATGCAGTATGTGCATGATGATTTGTAGCTATAATTATAATTATCATCAGCCACCCCAGCACAAAAATCTTTAACATCGCCTCATTATATAAGGATACAAGACCAAATGATTCCAAACCAATGTTATATAACTCTGCTTGTCATCATTCCTCTGTACACTGATACTTCCCATTCTCCTCCTTCCAGGTAGAATCAGAAGTTGGGCATAGACATGTGACTCGCTTTTGCCATTGACATACGAGTGGAAGCCTTTAAAAGCCTCTGCATGAGGTGCTGCATTCTCTTCCCCCTGTCTTGGAGACTGGCAACATTTCAGATAATGGAGGCTCTGAGAAGGTGGGTTCCTGAGTGGGTACACCTTGGGGCAGAGCCTAGCTGCCACAGACTTATAGCATGAGTAAAAAACCTTTTTCGTTTAAGCCACTGAGATGTGGGGATTGTTTGTTACTGCAGCATAACCCAGACTATGGTGACTAATACACATTCTAGCAAGTCCTGATCCCAAAGAAAAGTCCCACATGCTCTCTGCTCACACTGCTCCCTCTTTTCCCACATCACTCACGCTCACCACATCCTCCTCCTCCAGAGAAACTATGCAACCCTAGCTGTTCTTTGATTCACTTTATGTGCCATCTCTTTCTAAAAGCCTGCACTGGCTCACCTTCAGCTGCTCTTCTCGGAGGTCCCTGATATATCTGCCCATCTCTACTGTGCTATTTCATTTTCTCTGCCTAGGGTGACATTCCAGGCAAAGACGGGCTTGGAACCAGGATAGTCTGACACTCGGCCACAGGGTTTTACCGTCTCCCACGGTAACACTCACCTGCCTAAAAACCACTTGTTACTTAACCCTTGAAAGGCACTTTGCAGTGGAAAGCCATAGCCACACTTTAGCACACCTGGAAGGATTCAGAAAGATTCTGAGAATAGGTAAAATATCTTTGGTCCAAACATACAGGATAACTGAATTTTGAAGGAAGTGAGCGTCTTTCCAAATCTCTGTGATTCAATTGAGACGGTAGCAGAATAAGAATTATTCCGCAGGGGATGCTGAATCTCAAACCTTTCAAGCTAAGAGATGAAGCACACATGGCAATGACCACAAAAGGACAGAAGAAAATCCAAAACGCCACACTCTTCAAAAATCAATGAATCTCTTTTCCTAGAGCAATCAGTGGGGAAGACAAATCATGACTTGAAGGCAACTCACGATTGGTTCAAACGTGTTGCCAAGTGAAACTAATTGAGAATCACAGTCCAACTTTGATTAGTCAGGATGCTCTACGTCATCAGATTTTCTGACTAATTAAAATTTAACTAGAAATTTCTATTGGTTTAACGTTCACTGCCAAAAATGCTATTCAAATAAATGAAGCTATTATCCTTCTTCATAAGGCAGGCCACTGAGTATGCCTTCAAGTCCCTCAAGGATGACCAAGAATCTTGCCAAATATCTGGGTCATCATCCATCTCCTGCCAGTCCCTTCACCCACAAATTCTATCTTAAACTCACCAATTCCTAATTGGGCCAGACCTATTCGTGACACCATGCCTTTGGCGCTCAGTTACGACTGCCTGAATGCCCTTCCCTGGTCATCACTATGTAAATATTTCTAATAATCACTAGACACCCAACTTCCCTAAATCCCAACTATCTTGACAGAGCCAATAGCTCTAATCTCTGAACCCCTTAAAGCACTTTGTTCATGTGATTGTAATAGCTTTGGCCACAGTTTATGGCAATCCATTTGTTCGCTTATCTGTCTCCCAACCCACCCACACTTAACCAAAAACTCGTCAAGAGTGGGGAACATATCCTGTATAACTTTGAGTTCATAGCACTAAACACAGTCCTTGGCCACAATAGATGCTCAACAAATATCTGTTGGATGGATGAATGAATGAACAAATGAATGAGAGTATTGTGCATGTATGTTAACAATGTAGAAGAGTTTGATGTCAGCTGACTCTAGCAACCCTGAAAGTTTATATAAATACACAGACAGACATAGAGATACAGATAATGTATATGTAGAGGTAGACAGATATAGGTATAGACATAGATATAGATAGTTCCAAGTTCAGAATAATTTTCACATTGAGTAACCTAAAGATGCCAGTGAATTGAAGATTCTGATTAATAGAGATTTCACTTAGAATCAGAAATCACTGGCTAGCACAGTCTATGTATACCTGGCAGTTAGACACATCCTTCATTTTCAGGAAGTATAGTCTGTATTTTTAGGAGACCTTGGTGATTTTTGCCTGCCTGGTTTCCCTGCCCCCTACTTTTGGTAAATTCCTTTAGGAAACTACCTCTCTCTTATTGGATACTATTTTTGCAGAATTATCAATAAAGGTGCCCTGCCGTCTCCTGGCCAAGCAACGGTCCAAGCTTGTCCAAACATATGCTTTCTCCCCATAATATGAATCATGAACATGTGTATACAAGGCTCAACCTGGATAGGTCTTCATTGCCATTCTCTAGACACCCTGGAACTCCCTGGCTCCCATCCTGCTGGGGCCTCATCCTTCAGCCTTTCAGGATGGCCAGAATTGGTCTCTGTTGCTTGCCACCCAAGAATCCTGACTGTGCTAATGTTAGAGACCCTCCTCTAAGTCTTCATCCCTCCCTGAGCCCCACTCTCAATAATAATCTTGATGCCACTTATGGGTAAGGAAAGCAAACACACTTTTTTGCCATAGGCCACAGAATCCAGAAGGGAGCTGGGAGAATATTTCATTAATCCCCTCCAAATAATACCAGGACACAAAAGAGCCTTTCCCAAGGTCACGTAGCCAACTGGTAGCAAAACGGAGACTAGTACACAGACCTCTGAAGTCCTAATTCCCTTTTCTTTTCACTGAACCCAAATCAATGATGCTGTCCTTACCTCTGGGGGTCTTAATACAAATATTTATATCTCAAAACTTCTTAGGGATCTATCATTAATAGGTAAAGTGGTTGTAAAAATTCAACATGTTGCATATACCTAAATTGCTTAGCTCATACGTACTCAAAAAAAAAAAAAGGCAACTGTCATTAACATCTGCAGATTTTATTGAGAGCTTTTTGTCTACAGGAGGAAAGGGGAGTGATAGGCTGAGTTAGTCTTTTCTTGCCAAGTGGCCTGACAACGCTCTGCTCTGAAATCAAGTTGTTCCCCTCACCCAGTGATTGCCTAAATGGAATTACTAGCTCCGTCTGTAGCCCATATCTTCATGGGAGTCAAGCGTCTCTTCCCAAGTACCACTAGAATTGAGCTGTTCACTGAAACCCAGTGCAGACTCCCTGGGACTGTCTATTTTCCTAAAGAGCCAGCTCAGTCCTGATCCCATATCCTTCCAGAAAAGCTGACGACAATTGAAAAGGAAAATAAGTCCAAAAGGAAAACAGTCTTTGAATATTGGACTCAGCGGCCGGCTCTTCAGGGAGAAGAGCTGAGATGTAACAGCCTCCCAAACAGGCCCTTGCTTCTACTTTTGCCCAGAAAAACCCGTTCACCAGAAAGATATTACCCAGGTATAGCATTCCACCAATCAAAACCCCTCAGCATGTCCCAAGTCACTTATAACTGCACTGTCCAATATGGTAGCCAATAGCTATGTGTAACTATTCTGATTTAACTTTGAAGTAATTCAAATTAAGAATTCATTTCCTCAATTGCACTAGCCACTTGTGTCAACTGCCCAATAGTCACATATAGTTAGTAGCTACCATATTGAATAGAGCAGATATAGAACATTTCCATCATCACAGAAAGTTCTATTGGACAGTGCTGACTTAGAAGAAAGTCTAAACTCCTTACTGGGGTCTAAAAGATTCTATATGACTTCACTCCTCCCAATACCTCTCACCCCATTATGTGTCACCCTCATTCTTGTTCACTTGGTTCCAACCACACTGGACTCTTGTTTGGTTTTAGACCTTGCCAAATTTTTCCTGCCTCAGGACCTTTGCACCTGTGGTTCTCTTTGGCTGGAACACTCTTCCACACTGCTCTACTGTTTCTTCTTATCGTTCAAGTCCTAATTCAAATATTGCCTTTCCAGAGAGCCCTCCTTGACCACTCTAGCTAATGTATCCCTCTAACGTTTTAATATCAGTGCTTACAACCCTTGGAAATGTTCATATTTATTTACTTGTTTCTTCCCCATGCCCCACCCCCGATACACACACACACACACACACACACACACACACACACACACACACACGGAGAGCAGAGATTTTGCCTAATTTATTCACAACCACGTCCCTAGTGTCTAGAAGGTGCCTGGGATAGAGTAAGGGCTCAGGAGAAATTTTTGTGGACTGAATGGACTGAATATAATGCAAAGACAGACCAGGATCCGCGGGGCAATCCTCTAAAGAGAAAGCTAATGTGAATAACCCCTTGGGTACCACTTAAATTGAGCTGAACACTGAGCTTGAAAAGGAGCTAGGAAAGTCTGCCAAACACCAGCTTTCTCCATCTTTACAGGATTTTCTTTACTTGGGCTGCTTTAATTAATTGCCTCACAGATCCCCCCAAAAACAACAATGATGGCATTAATAATAATGGTGATCATAGAAATAATCGAGTACAGCTCATGGCTCTCAGTCCTCATCCTCCTAAAGGGAGATGATCCACACAACAGCACAGGGTGAGTAAGGAGATTCATGAATTTTTTAAATGACAGCATCCCCAGAGCACAGGGAGAATGCTTGCCTCCCCAATTATGCATCAAATTAGGCCACAGTTCCCCCCACCAGCTCCCCAAGCTTCACAGGCTGACTCACGCTTCATGGGAAGACCTTTTTCCCATTCAAGACCGGGCAGCCAGCCAAGAGACAAGTGGGTTTCTCCCTGCCTCTCCAACACAGCCGGGCACAGCCTCCGTCTCCCCCATCACCTCCTTCCCCATCAGTGATCGGAGGGGGTCTGAGCCTCCTGGGTCCCAACAGCAGCTTCAGGATTTACTAGACGCAAAGACAGGCAAGCTGAGGGGTCCTCACAGCCTTCCCTGCAAAAACTTGGAATTTGGAGAGAACGAGGTCAGCAGGTGTCGTCCTTTAAATATTTGCCCCTGCGTTTTGATCTTGCCATTTAGGCTGGAAAATTAATACCTTGAAGACTGGGCAAAAGGGGAGTCCCTGGCAGCGCTCCTCCTACTTCCCAGGTCCCAAGTGAGGGTCTTTAGAGAATGTCTGATTTCCCTTCTCTCCAAATTCCCATGACATCTCCAAACTGTGTTCTTCAATCGATCTCTGTCTCATGGGATCAGCGTTTCATTCATTCACTCGACAAATATTTTGTGAGTGCTTACTACGTATCGGGGCCTGTTCTAGGCACTGGAGATAAATAAATGAATGAAATAGATAAAAACCACTGCCCTTGTGGACTTACATTCTTCTGAATCCACTTCAAACATGCGCCCCTGAAAAACTGGCATATTATCGGCTATTCTTTTTGCTATGATTTTCCAATATTTGAACACATAAAAGGAAATAAAGGATAACATGATAAAGCCCACTTTTCCCCACTCAGCTCAAGAAATAAGAAATTACGATTACTCAAAAAGCCCCCTGTGGACCCCTCCCCATCCCATTCTCCTCCCTCCTCCCACCCTAAGGTCTCCACCATCCTGGTCTTGGTGGTTATCGTCCCCCTGCACATCTTCATCTTAATCTAGTGCATGGTCCCCGAACAGTTTATTATATGGTTTAACTATTTTACATTCTGTCTATATCTTCCCAAACTCACTTTTTGGCACATTATGATTTAATGCATATCATTGTAGTTCGTTTATTTGCTGCTTCTAATGCAAACTTAACAGCAAAGAATAAAACCACACAGAAAAGTGTAGCCATCACAAGTGCGCAGAATGATGGATTTCCCCAAAGTGATCACAGCGGTGTAATCAGCACCCAAATGAAAGGAAAAAACCACTTCCTGAGTCCTAGCACCTGCCTTCCCATTCACCACTCTCCCTCTAGGGTAACGAGTTTCCTGATAGTTCCACCAGAGATTAATGTTGCTGGCTCTAGGAGAGGGATCAGCAAACAATGGCAGACTACAAATGATGGGCCAAATCCAGCCTACCACCTGTTGCTATAAATAAAGTTTTAGTGGAACACGGCCACACTCACTCATTTATATATCGTGCTTGGCTGCTTTTGCACCACAATGGGTGAGCTGATTAGCAACAGAGACCATACCGCCCACAAGTCTAAAATATTTACTGTCTGTCTCTTTACAGAAAAATGTGCTGACCTCTGTTCTAGAACATCACATACATGGAATCGTACAATACGTACCCCTTTGGGTCTAGCTTCTTTTACTCAACAGTCTGTGAGACGCACACATGTAATTGTAACTTGTTCATTCTCACTGATGTATGATATTCCATTTTATGATCACACTGCCGTTTATTTATCCATTCTTCTGTTAATGGGTGTTTGGGTTGTTTCCAGTTTGGGGCTATTAGGAATTTGTGCTGCTATAAACACTCTTGTACATCTTTTGGTGTAGTTCATTCGTCGTAATTACAGCAAGGTAATCCATTACGTAAGTACATCATCATTTGTTTATTCACTCATCTGATAATGGATATTTAGATCAGTGGTTCCCAAACTAGTCTGCACACTAGAATTATCTGGGAGCTTCAAAACATAGTGACAGCTGTGTCCCATCCCCAGAGACTGTGATTTACTTGATTTGGGAGGTAGCCTGAACTTTGGAATTTCTTAAAAAATCTCCAGGTGATTCTAACACGCAGACAAGTTTGGGAACCACTGAATTAGGTTGTTTCCAATTTTTTCGCTTTTACCAACAACACTGCAATAACTATTCTTTGCATGTCTCTCTGCGCCCACGACCAAGAGTTTCTTTCGGATCCACATCTAGGGGAGAAATTGCTGGTTCAGAGGGTATGAGCATCTTCAACTTTTCTAGAAGTTTCCAAATTGGTCTCCAAAATATTTCCACCAACAGGACCATATCTTATTCATTTCTAGACCCCCAGAGATTATCACAAGTCCTGGCACACAGAGGCACTCAAGAAACTTCTGCTGAATGACTAGAATCAGGCAAAAATTCAAGAGATAATCAGACAACAGCCTTCCTTCCAGAAGATGAATATTTAACCATCCTGGATAGATCTGAGACTTTCCCAGCTTCAAAGGCTCGGTAACCACCCGGCAGGCTCCTCCGAGACTTCTTCTTTTCATTCATTCATTTAACAAATATTTTTAAGCACTTACTATGTGCCATGCACTGTATCAGAAATGAATGGGACGGGGCCTCCCAGTCTTCAGAGGAATTATGTTATGTGTGCAGATCACTTGAGTGCAGAGGAGGAAGGGATTTTCACAAAGACTGTGTGGAGTGGGAGAAGAAGCATAAACTCTGAAGAGCACCAAGAGGTCCTGGCTCTGCCACTTACCAGTCATGTGACCTTGAGCAAGTTACTAGCTTTTCCAGGCCTTGGCCTCCCAATCTGTCAATGAGAATAGTGAAGCCTTCCTCGTGGAATGATTATGAGGGTCGTAGACCTGGTAGAGTTGACACTCGTTGTTGTCATACAAGAGGTAAAGCGCTGTAGGGATCTGAGATGGGGAAGCTCTTTTAACAGGGAAGATATCGGAAGGAGGTGGCATTGGAGCTTGGCCTTGAAGGCCAATGGGGGGATAGGACACTGTGGAGCTGGGGGAGTGGAAGTCCCCAAGGAGAACAAAACCACAGAGGCAGGAAAGCAGTGTTCCTCAGAGAACACTCAAATACTCAATTTGATCAGCGGTGCCCAAGGAAAGGCTATTTTGCCCTCCAGGGGACATTTGGCAATGTCTCGAGGCAATTTTGGTTGTTATAACTTGGAAAATGCTACGGGCATGCCGCAGATAGGGCCCAGGCACGCTGCTAAAGATCCTACAATAGACAGGAAGCCTCCCACTACAGAATCATCCAGCCCAAGATGGTAACAGTCCAAGGTCAAGAGACCCCAGTTTCAACGTTGGTAAGAAAATGTTCCCCATTCTTCAATTCCTGAAATAAGCACTCCCTCTCTTTACTATTTTTTCAATAAACACCATTGTTTTTTCTCATTCATTTGAAGCACGATATTGTCACCATTTATTGAGCTCTTACTCTGTGCGAGGTGCTCTGCTAAGCGCTCACATGCATCACCTCGTTTTATCCTCAGAACAACCCTAGGAGGTAGGTGGTGTTCTAAAGATGAGAAAACCGAGGCTCAAGAAAACCAAGGCCACATGGCTGCCGCATGTGGCAGAGGGAGTAAATTCTGTGCCACCCTATACTCCTCTCCCTGAAAAAGCAGTCACCTCTGAGGTGACACTGGCAGTCAGCCAGGTCCATTCATTTGTTGCCTGAACAATTTAGGGTTTGTTCATCTGATTGCAATCCAGTCGGAAGAACTTTCTTATTATATCTCCAGTACCTAGTAGAGCGCCTAGCACACAGTAGCTGCTAAATAAAAGAGAGACAAGGGCCAGCCCAGTGGCGTAGTGGGCAGCCCGGGGTTCGCAGGTTCAGATCCCAGGTGTGTACCTACACACTGCTTATCAAGCCATGCTGTGGCAGCGTCCCACATACAGGGTGGAGGAGGATGGGCATGGATGTTAGCCCTGGGCCAATCTTCCTCAGCAAAAAAAAACAAGAGAGACAGAAAGGAGATTAGTGTCTGTCAGGGGCTGGGGTGAGGGGGAATGGGGACTGGCCTCTAATGAGGATGGGGTTTCTTTTTGAGGTGATAAAAATGTTCTGGAATTGGATAGTGGTGATGGCTGCCCAACTTTGTGAATGTACTAATAACCATTGAATTGTACACTTTAAAAGGCTGAAATTTAATGGTATGTGAATTGTATCTCAAATACGTATACACACACATTCATATTTCAAATAGACTTCAAACAGGGCTGCAGTTTAAGCACATCACCACTTAAATTTAGTAGGGGCTGAGTTTTCAAGACAAAAACAATCATTTGGTGACATTGCTGGATGAAACCTTTCCTGGAGGAGATATATATATATATATATATCTCCTCCACACACACACACACATATATATATGATGAGATTATATATGATGAATATGAATTTTATACATGTATGTAATATACATAAAATAATCAATAATCAGTTAATTCCCATGATCACTAATTATAGTTGCTCATTTGTGTAGAATTCTAACAGACGTCTTTTCTCAGTTTTAATTTCTCAGTTTTAATTTTCTCAGTTTTAATTCTGTTGCATAAAAAAAGCAGAAAACCCCAAACTCTTGATTGTTACATCATCACCCCTTTGGTTCACACTACACCTATGGCATTCCATAGAATTACCTTTGAACCATTTTTATTTGTTCAAGCAACAGATATTTATTGAGTACCTGCTGTGTGCCAAGTCCTGGGCCTGAGGACAGGAGATACATTCTTGCTTCCTCCAAGATTAGCTCTGTCTGTATCTCCGCTCCCAGTTCTTTTCAAACTCAGCATCTGAGGCCAGATCTGGAAATGGCCTGATTCTTAACAGATCCAGGACAGACCAACTTCAGCAGCAATTTGTTCTAATGAAAATCATTATTTGTCAATGTTATTAGTCTGCAAGCAGCAGCCCTTTGAAGATTCCCTGTTTTGCAGAGAGCTTTTCATTTAGTTAATTATGAGGCTGTGACTTGAAGGGCCCCAGAAGCCCCCTCGGTGAGGACCAGAGGGAAGGGATTACATGAGTGATTTTCTCTCGGCTACAACATCTGGAACACATTCAAAAAAGGCTTGTTTTAATGCCTTCTGCCTGAGGTGAATATTCTCTGACTCTGGGCTACATTTTCTCAGCTTGCCTTTCACAGCTTGACTCAAAGTCCCCTCCCCCATGATACTTGTGAGACCAGAGGCCTGGGGAGCCAGAGAGGGGGCGATTTAAATCCCACCCCGACAACATCCCAGCCCGGTAACCCTCAGCCAGTCATATAACCTCTTTGTGCCTCAGTCTCCCCATCTGCAAAATGGGATAAATAACAGTAGCGACCTCCTAGGGTTATTACAAACATTAAATGATGCAAGTATACAAAACATTTAGTAAAGCACTTGTCCCATAAGAAAGTTGCAGTCAATGCCACCTATTGTCATGGTTACTGTAATTATTATTAATTAGCCCACACACTGAACAATCTCTTTCTCCTCTGAATCCCCGCTGCCCATCTTGTCTCCCTCATGCCCCTATTATACTCACCTTGCTATGGTTATTTATGTCCCCGTCACATCTCTCCTGCTACACTAGGCCAAGGCCATGTTGCATGTACCTCTGACCCCTGTGCCCAGCCCGTGCTGGAGGAGTGGGGCCAGACTGCTGTCTCATTGAGTCTCCCTCCCCCGCTAATACTGTGTCCCGCAGAGACGTGCCCCACACTCCTCACCTCGCCCACTCATCTTGCTCATAATATGCACACGCTTCCAGCTGACCCTTAAAAACAAATGGCATTTAATGTGTGTCAAGTTTCAGTTATGTAAAATGAAAAAGTTCTAGAGCTCTGCTCTACAACAGAGTGACTAGAGTTAACACTAATGGGTTGTACACTTAAATATTTATGAAGAGGGTAGATCGCATGTTATGTGGTTTTTTTAACCACAATTTTAAAAAAAGCAATGAAGTATCAGTACTTCAACACGGATGAGCCTTGAAAACATAAGTTTAAGGAGCCAGACCCAAAAGGCCACATCTTGTGTGATTTAGGTGAAATGCCCATAACAGGAAAATCCACAGGGCTGGCAAGCAGATTAGCAATTGCCAGGGCTGAGAGGAGGGGGAAATGGGGATAACAGCTCACAGGTAGGGGTTTCTCTTTGGGGTGATGAAAATGTTCTAACGGTCAGAGTGGTGCTGGATGCACATCTCTGTGAAGATACTAAAGCCATTGAATTGTACACTTTAAAGGTTGAATTTTATGGTATGTAAGTTATATAGCAATAAAGCTGTTTAAAAAAAATTGGCACTAAAAGTGCCCAGACCCAGGCTACCACCGTCCTTGGGCATCTCTGGGTGCAAGCAACAGAAACATTTGTGGTGAAGCCCACAGAAAGGGATGTGAGTGGACCGGTAGCTTACAAAGTGGACGAGAAGGCTGAGAACTGGGCTTGGAAGTAGATTGGGATCAGGCGACAGGAGCCTGGTTTCTCCCTGTCTCCCTGAGCACCCCTGAGGGAAGAATGTGCTGTAAGAACCTAACGGCAGAGGCCAGGCCCTGGGAGAAGAATTCTGACTGGCCTAGCATGGTCACATGGCCACCTCTTGGTCAGTCCCAACAAGACACAGCTACTGAGGGGAATGTAATCCTCCAAACGGAAATCGAGGTGCTTGAAGGAAGGGGAGAGAGATGCAGGCTATCTTCGTCAGCCCAGGCTGCCATACAAAACAACACAGACTGGGGACGCTTAAGCAACAGACATTTATTCTCACAGGTCTGGAGGCTGGACGCCCCAGATCAAGGTGCTGGCTGGTCTGGTTCCTGGTGGGGGCTCTCTTCCTGGCTGGCAGACACCTGCCTTCTCCCTGGGTCCTCACATGGCAGTGAGTGTGCTCCGGTGTCTCTTCCTCTTCTTATAAGGGCACTAATCCCATTGTGGGGACCCCACCCTCAGGACCTCATCTAATTCTGATCACCTCCCAAAGGCCCACCTCTAACCACCATCACACTGGGGGGTAGGGCTTCAACACGCAGATTTGGGGGGGACACACGTTCAGTCCATAACACAAGGGAATATTTCAAGCATCATTCTCACACCTGGGGGACTGAAAAGCAATGGCGAGGAAGTCAGGAAACCCAGAACCAACAGCGGTCCAAAGACCTGAGGTTGCACCCTGACCTGGCTCCCACTGTCCGTGGGCAGGTCCTCAAGCCTCTCCGAGCCTCAGTGTCCCCTTCCTGCCTCCTAGGGCCATTGTCTGGAGAACCCGAGGTCACGTGTATGAAATGACAATGGCCTGGCACTGGCACGTGATGGCCGGGCAGTGGAGGGCGCTTCCTTTCCGTCTGGCTGGGGTGAGCTTGGCCAGAGTGGACAAGGCGGGCAGGGCGCCAGGCCTCGGGGAGCAGGTCCAGCCGTAGCCAGAGGCCTCCATGCTGGGAGCGCTGATGTCCCTGTCACCGCGGGTACCACTGATCCTGTTTTAATTACTCTTAGCAGGCCGAAGGTTCTGGCCCCGTGGTGCTCAGTCTCAGGCGTGCGGGAAGGTGTAACCCCCCGCAGGGACAGGCCAGCTCCGGCAGGTACGTGTGATCACGCCTGACGGCCACCAGACACACAGGGCTCGGCTGAAGCCTGACTCTTCGTGAGGAACTCGCTGTTCCCTGAAGGAAAGTTCTAGTACATGTGCTCCTGGGGCTGATTTACAGGTTGCTATTGGCTTGGCGGGGAGAACGCACTCTGGTTTCACTAGCATTTTGGAATCCGATGATGTTGCCTCCCTCCCCTTCATTCTCCTTCCTCCTTCCCTCTTCACCTTGAAAACACCCCTTTCGGCCTTCAGGGCTTGGTTCCCGGGAACTCCATTATCTCTTCAGCCTTATCTCGGGTCATGCCCCCCACACACACTTAATGGCATCATGCCTCTGGGCCTTTGTTCCTGCTGTCCCCTCTGCTCTGAGGCCATCACCAGCTCTTCCCCCAACCAATTCCTCCTCATCCACGAAAACGTAGCTCAAAGGTCACCTCTTCCAAGAAGCCCTCCCTGAGCACCTCCTATCTCTCACTATATACCCCTTCTACGCACGTCCTCGTATTTATTAAGCCACTTATCAAATGGAAATTGTCCGTTTCCAAGCCTGATTCACCCAAGACACCACCTCATCATTTTTGCCATTGAACCCCAAGTTCAGAGAATGACACACAGCAGCTGCTCATCCCCAAGTAAGGGATGAATCTTGGGTGCTGAGTGCAGACACATTATAAAGGCAAAGGGATATCCTGACAGCAGGGAAGGGTGCGTATCAGAAGTGGGCTGGCTGGAGGAAAATGGCCCGAAGCCCAAGCACAGCATTCAAGATCCTGCGTGGTCTGGCCCCCACCCACCTCTCTAGCTCCTCCCCCACATCAGCTCCAGAGCAGCGACATTTCCACTGCATGATCCACCACTTCCTGCCTCCATGCCTTTGTACATGCTGTTCCCTCTCTCTGGAATGCCCGTCCCTCACAATGCTCTCCACTCTCCACCTGCCTGTCAAACTCCTCTACATACTGCAGGACCCTGCTAAAACATGCTCTCTTCTTCCAGGAAGCCTTCCCTGATTCCCTTCCCCCATGTCTTTACGCTGCACTTGGGCCTTGCACGCATCTGGCTTAAAGCCTCTGTCACACTGGATAAGGGTAATGTGTGGAAGCCCTATCCGGCCACTCTGCCCCCTGTGAGGGCAAAACCTGCTCCTTGTTCATCGGCACATCCCTAACAGCTACCCCAGTGCCCCACACATAGCAGGCGCTCTGCACACCACCATCAAGTTAATAAATGACCCGTCTCGCCCTCCACAGGGTGACCTCCAAGGGTGACCTTGAACGAATCACCTCACCTTTCCATGCCTCAGTTTGCTTGTCTCCAAAATGGTGGTGACAGGTTGTTGTGAGAATTAAAGCGACAATATGGGTAGAGGACTCTGGGACACGGCCCGTGTTCAATAAAAGTCAGACAACGTTACCCATCAAGGGGGCGACTCTTCAGCAGTTGGTAAAGGTGAGATGCTGATGAGTTACTGGGATTAAGACGAGAGTCTTGACAGAGGAGGAAGTATGGGGCCAAGGGGCTGTGGGTTCAAAAAATGGTTAAAACATCAGTATCGGGCTAAGCAGCACCTGAAAGGAGAGTCAGGGTTCAAAGAGCATTTCCCACAGAGAGTCAAGAGCCTACATCCCATTAACCCTGCCCCACTCCCAAACTTACACCATCACTGCTAGAGCCCAGCCCCGTCCATTTTATTCAGGAATAAGCCACACACGTGGCTCAAAAGGCAAAACCACATAAAAAGGCACATGTGATGTCTGAGGCCCCCACTCCTGTCCCCATCCATCTTGCCCCCTCCACACACACACTATACAGCCATTTGTGGTACTTTTTTCTTCGTCCCTCCCGCGTTTCCTTATTCAAATACATGTAAATTCCAATACTATCTAGTCTTATACCCCTCTCTTTCTGACACTGTTCTGACCTTTGTTTTTGCCATTTAAGGTGATATTCTGGGGACCTTTCCATATCGGGATACAGAGGTCATCCTTTTTCTTTGTTACGTCTGCAGAGCACACCACTGTGGGGACACACCATAGGTTATTTAACCCACTCCCTGTCGATGGAGCTATGTACACTTCTGGCCCAAAGTGACCTTCCAGAAATGGAATTCTGTGTTTTTCTCCTGCTTAACCCCCTTCCATGGATTTCCATTGCTATCAAGAAAAATGCCAAAATCTTCTCCCTGGCCTCCGAGACCTTGCATGATCCACGTGCTCCCCTCTCCATGTCCCCATCCACTTTCCCTGCTCCGGCCACACAGGTCTCCTGTCCATTCCTCCAAAGACCCAGGCCACTCCCCACCTCAAGGCCTTCTCAGAGCCATGCAGTTCCTTCTGCCTGGATTGCTGTTCCACCCTCTCCTCTCCCTGGGCTGGACTTTCCTCCCCGTCCTTGAGGTCTCAGCTCAGGCAGCAGTTCCTCTGGACAATGTTCCCTAACCAGGTGCCCCCATCTCATGCTTTCCTGTCGTCCATTCTTCACTCCACGTGTCACAAATGTCATTTCACGAGTGGTCGCACTTCTCGCTGTTTGTGTCTGGGTCTCCCCAGCTAAACTCAAAGCCCTGTGAGAGCAGGAACCTTGTTCACCTTATTCATCATTGAATCCCCGCTGCCTATGAAGTGCTTGGGGAGGGAGGGAAGGGGGGAGAGAGGGAGGAAGGAGGGAGGAGGTAGGGATTAGGAGGAGTTGGGAGGGAAGAAATGAAAGAGGGAAGAGAGGGAAAGACTGAGGAAGGAGGTTAGGGAGAAGGGGATAGGAGTGGAGGAGAGGGAGGGAGAGGAGGGGAATAAAATGGATTTATTATTAAGCCAACTCCCCGTACCTGGCACTACGCTAGAGACTGTGATAGAGCAAAAGGAAATGATAAACAGAAAAAAAGAATCCTGCTTGCAGTCTGGATGGAGATGATTCATTTACACAAGAAGATGTAACTAGAGTTCAAGGCTACACAAGATCAGGGCCAAATGCCAAACGAGCACACCAGGCAAATACACACATAGGGCTGGGAGGCCTGTTGTGACCTATTTATAAAGCATTTCTTCAAAGGTTCCATAAATATGTAGTCCCCAATACTCTATAATTAGAACCCGTAATTCCTATTCCTGATGGAAACCTTTGCACTTTAACATTTCATTTTACGCGTAAACTATCTTTATGGGGTTGGTTTTTAATCAAAAAAGCATTTTAATTCAAAATAAATATTGTTATATTCTTCCCCCAAACTCATATTGAGAGTATTTAAACTGCTGGCTTAAGGTGAGTGGGGGGATGGGCAGCATGGTGCAAAGAGCTCCAGGAGCAGAAGTGGGGGGTCTGTGGTCTACCTGCTGTGGGCTCATTTGCTGGGTCATCCTGAGCGATCAGTTCGCCAGGCCCCCCCCCCCCACCAAGGGCCTCAGTCTCCTCTTCCACACTAGGAGCTGAATGAAGGGATGAATAAAGGTGTTCCAGCCCTGACGATGACTGTCTCCCTCTGCCCTGCTTATTTGACTCCAACAGAGAGGACTGTCTCTCAGGAGTCTGGGCCTCTTTTCTTCTCCCGCTGCTCCGAGCTTTTCCTCCTCCAAAGAAGAGGACAGTGGAGGAGATGAGGCCAGGATCTCATCTGAGGTCTCTGCAGAGTTTGCAAAGTCACAGCCTTTCTTCTGCTGGTGTGGACACCCCAGAGGAAGCACCTAGTAAACGGTTTCTGATCAGTGAAATGAATGAATAAACAAACTAACTAATGGATCTTGCCCAGAGAAGCCAATCGGTTCAGCAGCCCCTTGCCAAGAATGGAGCCACACCCACTTCCTCCGGTCTTGCACTGCATTGCTTTCTCTGGGAAGCAGGTTCATTATTAATCCAATAAAATATTTATGGGGCATCTATTATGAACCAGGCCCTGAAAATCTAACAGTGAACAAACAAGTCCAAGCAATCCTTGAAAACATAAATCAGATCACGTCACTCCCCTAAGTAAAATACTTCAATAGCTTCCCATTGCAATAAATATAAGATTCAAACCCCTCACCACAGCTTTTAATGTCTTGCCCATATCTTCCTCTATGACATTATCTGCTATCACCATCCCCTTTGCCCCTGTGCCCAGCTACACCAGCCCCACTGAGATCAGCCAAACCATAACCAACCCTGTGACTCAGCTGTCATGGGAGAAAGAAAAATAACTGTTGATGTAAGGGACTGAGATTTTGGGTGAGTGGGGGGAACATCCATATTTGTTATGCAGCGTTATTGCAGTAATAGCTGACTAATACAGAGTACTGCCATTTACTAGATGCATAATCTTACCAAAGTCACTTAACCTCTTTGAACCTCAGCGTGCTTTAAATTTTTAAAGATTTATTTGTCTCTTCCCCACTTACCTCATGGAGTGACTGTGGGATAACAGATGAAAAGGGCTTTAAAAACTGTAAAAGACGATTGCAAATATAAGAGAGCATCATCAGCATCAGTCTTGCCAGCCCAGACCCAGGGGAAGTCTGTTGCTGTCCTGACAACAGAGCATGACTCAGCAGGCCAACACCAGCCGTGTGTTATGAAGACATATTGCGTCCAGCACACACACTGAACCAAGGCCCACACTCCTGGCCTGCCAAACAAAGATGTGGGCTTCAGAGGGAAATTTGCATAAGCCAGGAATCAAAAGACACTTTTACTTCTAAGACTTGATCTGAGGGAAGCGATTACGGGTGCCCACAGGTTGGAAGCACAAAGATTTTGTCCATAATGTTGAAAAATGGAAAGAAATCTAGGCATCCAATATAGGGGACTGGATACATCCATACAACAAAATACAATACAACCATTGAAAATAGGGTCGGATGAGGAATTTTCTTGCAAACAATCCTCCTTGGAAACCTAGGAGACCCAGAGAGGTGACTCAGGAGCCAATTTGGGCAAAAGAAGAAAGCAACTGGCAAATTTCACTTCTACTTCTGCTTCAGTCAAAGAAGCTCTGTTTTTATCTGTGTTCCAGACTGAATGTTTGTGTCCCCCGAATTCATACGTTGAAGCCCTAACCCCAGTGTGATGGTGTCAGGACGTGGGGCCTTTGGGAGGTGATTGGGTTTACAGGGATCATAAGGGTGGAGCCCCACGATGGGATTAGTGCCCTTACAAGAGGAGGAGACACCAGCGCTCTCTCTGACTGCCATGTGAGGACACAGCAAGAAGGCTGCCATCTGAAAACCAGGAAGAAGCTCTCCCAGGAACCCAGTTGGTTGGTACCTTGATCTTAGACTCCCCAGCCTCCAGAAAAATAATGTCTGAAAACTAAACGTCCATTGTTTGAGCTACCCAGCCTATGGGGTTTGGTAAAGCAGCCCCAGCAGACTAAGACAATCTATCTTATAAATTTCATTTCCAACGCAGCTAAACAAGTTTGAAAACCATCACTGGAGAAGAATGTCAAGGTGCCTCTGTCGAGCTGTGAAAGGGAAATGACCCATTACAAAATAGCATTACAGTATGATTTCATTTTGTAATAAAAAAGAAAAAGAGAAGGAGAGAAAGGACCGGATGAATACTCCCCAAAATGCTAGCAAGGGTTATCACTAAGTGGTAAGATTAAAGGTTACTTTTGATTTTTTCTTTTTGCTTACCAAAACATTCTAAATGTTTGGTGATGAATATATATTACTCTAAGAATAAGAAGCAATACACATATACATCTTGTGTGTGTCTATAAGAAATATGTCATGGCATTGTGAGGAAAAGCAAACTCGGGGTCTTTGGGACCTGAGCTGGTCTCTGGGATGCACAGATCCCCTCCTCCCCAGCACCCCAGTGGGACCAGACACTCAGAGACACACGTCAGCCCGAAGCCCGGAGGGGCTGGTTATTCTCAGAGGTGTGATGGGCACCAGCCTGGAGAGAAGGCTGCTGATGGAAGGGGTCACCCAGCAAGGAAACCAGGAAGCAATGGCCATTAAGTGAACCGAGGAGGAGAAAAACCACTTGTGTCCTAGGATGGATGGCAACCCAACCAATCCTGATGTGGCCACAGGCTAGAGTGCTGGTCAAAGAAAGGGTGGGTAATCCCACGGGAAGCAGAAGTGTTCAAGATGCAGAAGACTGAGAGGGCAGCTTACAAAGCTCTCAGGGAGAAACCACTGGAAACACTAGGCAAGAGAAAAACTCAGCAACCCACACCTCCTGACTTCAGTTTTCTTGTCTGTCCAAAGGAGACACACTGCATCAGGCTGTTGGAGGAAATAACACAACTATTATGTGCAAAGGTGTCCACCACACACCGAGTGCATGGGAGATGCCCAATGAGTGCATTCATTCATTCCCTGCCCTCTGGGTATGAAAATAAGACACGTGCTCACGACAAGATGAGTGATGAAAGCATAGTGCTTTATGTTGTGGACTCTGGAATGACAATCCCTGGGCTGTAATCCCTGCTCCACCAATCAATGTCTCTGTAATTCGAGATGTGCCATTTAACCTCTATGACCCTCAGTTTCTTCATCTGTAAAATAGAAATGAGAGTAAGATATATTTCATAGAGTGTTTTTCTAGGGTTAAACAAGATAAAAAATGTGAAGTGCTCAGAATAGAATCTACTCAGCCCCTATTATGTGCCCAATAAGAATTTGCTACTATTATTATTCATTAAAATATGTAAGAATTAAGGAGAAAGTTCTATTTCTACTGGGCTGATGGGGAAGGTGTCAAGAAGAACTGAGGGGGAACGTGTCCCCCATCAAACCACCAGCCACTACACTCACACACACTGCTGCCCGTGTGATCTTATAACAACACAAATCCAACCACGTCATCCCTTACTTAGAATCATTCAATGGCCCCCATTGCCCTCAGGATAAAACTGAAATTCCTTAAGCAATCTGAACTCTGCCCACATTTCCTGTCTCCTGAGCTGTCATTTCCCCCAAGTGTCCTCTACACCATCTTTAAGTACTTCTACTTCCCTGAGCGTGCCACGACTCTATGCCTTCGCACAGGCTATTCCCTCTCCCTGCCATGCCCTTCCTGACTCCTCTTTTCCCACTTTCTACATTTCCAGTCCAACACTGTCTTCCTGCAAATTCATCCTTCAAGTCTCACTTCTTGTCACTTCTTCTGAACGGTCTTCCACGATCATTCCTCCACGGTCGCAGGCTGAGACAAGATCTTGTGCTCCTCACTTTTATAACAGTTCTCAGCAGGCCTGAACCCCAAGGCTGTCTCTACCCCAAGGCAGTAATAGAAAAATAGGTCTTATTTATGTCCACGTGGCCCATAGTAGGCCCTCTATGAGTGAGTGATTCGAGTAAGTCAATGAAAGGAACATTCCATAAATCGATGTCCTAGCACTTGGAGCCAGGGGCCTGGGTTCAAACCCCACCCCACCACTAATGAACTCGGCATCCTTGGGCAATGACTTCTTCTCTCCATACTTCAGGTTCTCATCCACCAAGTGGGACTCATCATAGTTCTACCTCATCACACTGGCATGAAGATGAGTCAGTCAACGTCTATGAAGCTCTCCAAGTGGTGCCTAGCACAGAGCAGGCACTACATGAGCGTTGGCTGTTTATACTCTATTTTTCAGGCCTCCTTTCAAATGCCACCTCTCAAAAAGACCTCCCCTGCCCACCCTACCTGAGACACCCCCACACACCATCGCCCCCCATTCCTTTGCCCTTCTTTATTTTTTTCACAGCCCTCACCACTTCCTGAAGTTGTATTATATACTTATTTATTTACATATTTATTATTAGTCTTCCCCACCAGCAACTAAGCCAGCAACTTCATACACGGTACCTAAAACAGGCTTGACACGTAGTAGGTTTTCAATAAACATTTGTGAAAGGAAAAGAAGACAGGAAGGAGGAAGATGTCAATGTTGCCCAGAAGGAACGGGATTGAGATAGGGGGAGACCAAAGACTGGGGAGACCATCCCAACAGATCAATGGGTAAAAGAAAATGGGACGAATCTTTGCAAACCTGCCAGAGGGGCCTCTGGGAAATTCTCAGCATTTACAAGAAAGGAAAGAAAGGGCCATGAGGCCGCCAGAGGAAATGCACAGAGCCAGTGGAGACGTTCCAGTCCAGCCTAGACAGGTCACAGAAAGTTCTCTGGAGGCCAAAGAATCATTTTAATTGAGCAATTCCACCTTGGGAAACATGAGTTGCAGAGTTGCCATTTCCCCAGAATTTTATATTAATTATTTCCTGGCCTAAGGCATTCTATGTTAATTGCTCTCAATTGAAAAACTCCATGTTTACGTTTCTGTTGGCAAAAGCTGCGGGGGTGGGTATCATTGAAAAAAAATCACGTAAATCCGCAAGATGACACTGCCTCCACCTTCCAGGGTAGACCAGTTGCACAGACCTTCAGAATACCAAGTAGCATCTTCAAACGCCATATTGACATGCATATGTTCCCCTCCTCCAATTCTGAGAAAGAAAGAAATGTTTGGTCTTCTTTTCTCTCCTTCTGCAAATTTCTCCATCTTCAGCCTCTGATGCAGGAGAGTTTCACAGTCCAAGCTCCCTGAAGTCAAGTTTCCCCTGAAAGCTTCCTCCTTTAGAGACAAAATATCTAGAGGTCAGTAGCAAAGGCAGGGGAAAATCATTTGGCAAAAGAGTTCTTTCCTAATTCTTTTCCCATTTCAGGAGACAAATGGGACTCTACAGGACACACTGCTGGTGTCTCGCTCAGATCCCCTTTACCAGACTGGTGCACCCCTCCACCACCACCCTCAGTGTGAGCACTGGTTGCTGAAAGTTCACAATTGATTTTTTTTTCTAGCGCAGGGCTCAGAAAACTACAGCTCATGGGTCAAGCCCACCATCTGTTTCTATTAATAAAGTTTTATTGGAACACAGCCATCCCCACTCATCATTTCTGTTTTGTCTGTGGCTGCTTCCCTTTACAACTGCAGAGCTGAGCAGTTGCAACGAAGACCACATGGCCCGCCAAGCCTAAAATATTTACACTCTGGCCTTTTACAGAAAAAGTTTGCCAACCCCTACTCTAGAGCAGTGTTGTCCAACAGAAATATAATGAGAGCCACAAATGGAAGCCACGTTAAAAAAGAAAAGAAAAAGAAACAAGGGAAATTAATTTTAATAATATATTTTATTTAACACAGTATATTCAAAATATTATCATTTCAACACGTGACCAATTTGTAAAATTTTTTAATGATGTGAACATCTATTTTTCACACTAAGTTTTCAAAATCTGGTGCGTGTTTTAAACTTATAACACATCCACATCGCAACGAAGACTAGACACATTTCAAGTGCTTAATAGCCACATGTGGCTATGGGCTACCATATTGGAAAGGGCTGCTCTAGAGGGTCTCCTTTGGTTGAATAGGAAACGCCTCACCTAGAGGCATGAAACAATCTACACGTATGAAATAATAGAAAATATATATATTGGTCTCTGTCCCCAGTTCCTAGCACAGAGCTCCTAAAACTCTTGTAATTTGTTAAAGGATAAGAGCACTAGGAACATCTTTTGTTCTAATATTTGGACTTTGACCCTGTTTCCTGACAGAAGTCCTAAATCCCTTGGGATTTCCTGGGTGATAAGAGTGTCTTTTGTTCTAATGAGGCAACTCTTGGTGGGCTCCCAGATGGGGGCTACTCACCAGAAGGACCAAGCCATGATTAGAAGCTTGGAACTTTCGGCCCCATTCCCTATTCTCCAGGAAGGGGAAAGGGCCTGGAAATTGAGTTAATGATGGATCACAACTACACGATGAAGCTTCCATAAACATCCCAAGAGTGTGGAGTTCAGAGAGTTTCTGGGCTGCCGCAGACTCGGAGGTGCTGGAAGAGTGGTGTCCCCGGAGACAGCGTGGAAGCTCCGTGCCCTGATCCACATTCCTTGCTCTATGTGTCTCGTCCATCTGGATGTTCACCTGTATCCTTTATCATATCTTTTTATAATAAAATGGTAAATGTAAGTAAGCGGTTCCCTGAGTTCTGTAAGCCATTCTAGCAAATTACTGAACCCAAGTAGGGAATCCCAGTTTATAGCCAGTGGGTCAGAAGTACAGGTGACAACCTAGGACTTGCATTTGGTGTCGGAGATGGGGGCTGGGGCGTAGTCTTGTGGAACTGAGCCTTTAACCTGTGGGGTCTGTGCCAACTCCAGTTAGTGGCAGAATTGAACTGAATTGTAGAACACCCAACTGATATCGCAGAGAATTGATGTCAGAAAAAAATCCACACATCTGGTGTCAGAAGTGCTGTGAGTGTGGTAGTCGTGTGAGAGGAGGGAAAGGAACTCTTTCCTGCACAACACCACAGCCAACGACTGCCAACAGGCAGACATGAAAGGTCAACCCCATTCCTCAAGGTGGGACCAGCTCTGTGGCCAATTCATGCTCCAGAGCTCCCCACGGGATGAGGCTGTAGCTGGGCAGTGCAGACCCTGTTCCTGCCTCACTTGCTCTCCTGCCCACTCCTGCCGCCATCGCTTCCTTCCAGATCTTTCCTGAGAGCGCCCCCACAATAAACGACTTGTGCAAGAATCCCCATCTCAGGCTCTGATTCTGGGGAACATGTCCTAATGCAGGGAGAGAGAGTACAAATATTGATTGAGTACCTATCACATGTCAGACACTTAATAACTGTTATCTCATCTCACCACAAAGCTATAAAGTGGGAAATATTAGCCACCTTTTGAAGATAAAAAAAATAACATAGATGAGTACATTCAGCCATACAATAACATACTGTGGAGTTATTTAAAATTATAGTTACAAAGATACATGATAACATTTAAACACTTAGTGTATAATGTTGATTTGGAAAAATAAGACAAAAATGCATTGTGTGAATATGTGTTTTTAAAATATGAACACTAAAAAAAAAAAAGCCTAAAAGGAAATATAGCACAGCGTTATCAATAACTTACTTTGGGTAATTAGAATTAATGTTTCCTTATTTTTCTTCTACTTCCTACCATGTGTATTTTCCAGTTTTTTCAAGGTGAGGAAGGGCTCCTTTTCTGATGAGATTTGGCTTGCTTTGAGGGCAGTGGAGTGTAAGAGCTTGGTTTGGTTTGGAAAAATCAAACCAGGGTTCAAATCCCAGCTCCACCACTCTCCAGTTCTAAGACCTTGGGCAAATGAGTTGATGTCTCTAAACCTCAATTTTCCCATCTCTAAAAGGGGGACAATGACATCTATCCCATAGGGGCTTGGGGAGGATTAAAAAGATTCATGTTTAAAGTGCTTAGTACATTGCCTACACATAGTAGGTTCAGAGGAGATGGTGGAACCATAAATGGAGGCTTCCTGGCCCCAAACAGTATGGCCTTCACCCTGCCCCATGCTTCCTCAAGTGTAATCTGCAGTTCCTCATCGTGGTCTTCCAAATCCCCTCAATTCAAGTTGCCCCAGGCTCTCCAGCAGAACCCACAATTGGCAATTTTGAGTCAAGGAACAGTCCCCACTCAGGGGGATCGCTCTTGCTCCCATCTCTGTGTAATTATGCCACTTGAGGTCCATTTCTCGGGGGAACCAGGCTTCCGTTTCACAGCTGGGCACAAATAGCTTCAAGGGGCAGGGACTTCTTTCCCCTTCTCCTTCATGTGATTAATGAGACTTAAATTGGCCCAGTGATAGATGAGTTATCCTAAAGGCATCGAATATTTAAAACCGAATTCTCCTTTGACAAAAATAGTCCATGGGTTTCAAGAGCTGCTGTCTCGATGTCCCTGTTCGCTAGCACGTGATGTCTGCCAGTGCTGAATGAATTCCTGCCAAACGTTCACCAATATCAAGACCGAGATACCCTTTTCTCCTTTTGCTGTTCCTACGAAGGCAAAGTGTGTGCTTTACGTCTTTATCTTAAGTGACCAGACTTGTTTATAGCTGCTCCAAATAATTGCGTCGGAATGCATTTGTGTTGAGCACACCCCAGACCGTGCACTCCTCTGATTAAGGGTTTCTAAATGGAATTCTTCCCTGGAAACGAGCCTTAAGTGGATCTCTTCACTTAAACAAGCTACTGTCCCAGATATCCACGTGGCCCTTGCAGAGAAGTTTATGTACCATGTCATGCTCCCCTGGTACCATCTTCCACATTTTTCAAGGTGTATCTGCTTCTCCTGGACCCACATCAACCTGCTAGTCCTGGAAGGTCCACCTGATGCCTCACCACTAACCCAAACCTCATCCTTCCTCCAAGTCCCAGAGAAAAGTGACCCCCACCCCGGGGCCACCCCAGATCACTATGAACTCCTCTCTCTTCTCTGAACCCCTAGACTAGTTGCTGGGAATAGTAAATATCTTGGCTTTGAAGGCCATATGGTCTCTGTCACGACTACTCAACTCTGCTGTTGTAGCACAAAGAGCCATAGACAATAGGTGAACGAATGAGCGTGGCTGTGTTCTAATAAAACTTTATTTACAAAAACGGTGGCAGGCAGGATTTGGCCCATGGGCTGTGGTTTGCTGACTCCTGCCCCAGAGTCTTGTAGTGGCCACTCTTAGTGCCCTGTTCAGACGCCCTTTACCACCTGCTAAGGGCTCACAGCTATCCCCTTCTCCACCTTGGCGATGGAAGCCGTCTGTCCTAGAAAGTTGCTTTGCCCCTACGTCCATCCAGAGGGACAGCCAGAGCCAATTAATGGCTGACTCAACCTGAGATAAGACATTAAACCTCACTCCCTACTGGTATCATCTTTTTTTTCTTGGCTATCTTATGCTTCCAAGTTGTATCTTTCCCGATAAGACTATGAGATTCATGGAGCCAGTCCAGTGGCGTAGTGGTTAAGTTCACATGCTCCGCTTCGGCGGCCCAGGGTTCGCAGGTTCAGACCCCAGGTGTAGACCCACACAACTGCTTGTCAGCCATGCCGTGGCGGCGTCCCATATAAAGTAGAGGAAGATGGGCACAGATGTTAGCCCAGGGCCAGTCTTCCTCAGCAAAAAGAGGAGGATTGGCATCAGATGTTAGCTCAGGGCTAATCTTCCTCACCAAAAAAAAAAGAGACTATGAGATTCTTGGGGGGTGGGGAATGAAAAGAAGAATATATCTTCGGCACGGTGGTATAGGACAAAGAACACTGGCTTTTTAGTTTAACAGCCCTGGGTTCAAGTCCTGGCTCTGCCACTGGCTTGGTTTGTGACTTACATAATAAGAATAACAATAGCAATAATAGCGGTAATAGCAGGACCACGTCTTGGGCAGTATATTATATGGCGGGCACTATGCTAAGCACTCTGTGTCAGTTATTTCAGCATCTTCACAGTAACCACTATTAGGAAGGTTCTATTGTTAGCCCATTTGTAAATGAGGACATCTAAGCTCAGAAAGTGCCCAAGTCACCCACTTTACAGATGAGAGCAAGACTGGCTACTTCAAGAGTTGCCGTGATTAGTAACACAAAGGTCAAAGTGCCTAGCAACCAGCAGATGCTCCAAAAATATTTCACTTTATTATCAGATCTTATTGTTACTTGGCTGGTATCTACACGGTAGACATTCTGTTGACTTGACTTGATCCTTTCACCAGCACCTGGCTATGCAATTTACACCCCACACCCCCTCTCAGTTTTTCCCTTTTAATGGGACAAGGAAATCAAGCTTTGTCATGAGCATCATGGCAGTCTAGCCTCCCCACTCAGACCCCTTCCTGTGGACCAAAGATTCTTGCCCCCAGAAATAATCTGAATATCCCGCAGCAGGAGAAGAGTGCATCACATCTACTCATTTATTCAGCAGATATTTAATGAATACCCACATACTTGCCAGGTGAGTGTGGCAGCCAGCCTCCAAGATGACCCCAGTGATTCTCACGTCCTGGAACTCACACCATCACCAAGAGTGCACCGTCTTGAAAGTGGATCCTCCTGATCCAATCAAACCTTCAGATGATGGCAGCCCCAGCTGACTTCATGACAGACCCTGAGCCAGAACCATCCAGCTAAGCCACTCACTCCCCAATTCCTGAGAAACTGTGGATAATAAATGATTATTGTGGTTTTAAACCACTAAGTGGGATAATTTGTTACGCAGCATTAAATAACTAACATAGCACTCAATGGAATATTATACAACAGTTTAAAAGAACGTTTATGAAAAAGTTTAAGTGCATAGGAACAAGCCAATGAAATAATTCTAAACAAAACAAAAAAGCAAAACAGGACACATGAAAAGATAATATGAAGAATTTTAATTCATGAAGACAGGTTAATAATATTATTCTCATTTTAAAAAGGAGATGGATCTGTATGTACCATATTTGATGAGTGCTTACTATAAACCAAGTACTCTATATACTTTATCTCATTTAATTCTCAAAACAACCCTATAAGATATTATTATTCCCATTTTTCAGTTGGCAAGACTAAAGCTCAGAGAAGTTAACTAACTTGTTCAAGGCCACACAGCTAATAAGTGGTAGAGTTTGATTTGAACCCAGGACTGTCTGACTTTTAACCCTATTTTTTTAACCACTGCTTCTACTGCCTATAGACAGAATAAAAAGGAAATGCACCAAATTGTGTGTTTTTCAGGAATTTTTTTCCTCGTACTTTTCACATTTCCTACAAGGAACATCTATTTCATTTATGACCAGAAAAAATGACAGTTATTGTTTTTATCAATAAAAATAAAACAGATAAAAAGGGTTCTCTCTTCCAGGAATCCAAAGGAGAAAGGAAATATCCATTCTAGTTTATCATGCTTCTCAAAGGCATGTCTATTGGCATTCAGCAGGGGATGATTCTTCCCCATGAGGGTCTGCCTTGTGTGCTGGAGAATGTTTAGCACCACTGGCCCCTCCCTGTCCATCAACTGTCCCATAGCAGATACTGTCTACCATCAGCATCCTACCAGTTCAGGACTCACCTCTGCACCCAGCACTGCCAGCTGCAAACACCTGTGACTCTCCCGAGAACTTCTGTTCCGGATGGGAAACACACTTGGTCCCCACACAGGGCAAACCAGAAGTGCCAGAGCACCGATGCCTCTGGAAGTAGTCCTCAGCCCATGTTGAACTAGGATGGTGGCGCAACTCCCCAACTTCCTTGCCCCTCAATTGCAATGATGGAGGCACATTCTCCTCTCTCTCCCAGAGCTCCCAGCAGGACTGAGCTCCAGCTGCCCAGGTGGAAAGTGGCCTGATATGACACCCTTTATTGGCATCCCTATCATGCTACACTCATCCCAGGGCATTTTCTGGGATCATCTCCCAAATAAATGACTTGCCCTTGAATCCTTATCTCAGGCTCTGCTTCTGGGAGAATCAAACCAAGACAGTCCCCCAGGTATGCTGACACTGGAAGAGTGCCTCCACATCTCCAAACACCCATACTGAGACATGGGGGTTGGGGAGGGGGCGCAGTACTCTTCCTGCATAAGAAAACATTTAAGTTCCACAGCTGTTTTCTAGCTAGAGACCTCTGGCTCTAAGAAAAGCACATGGCAAAGTCATTTCACAGAGAACTATCCCCCAAAGTAGTATATTTAGCACAGCCTCTGTGCCTGTTCCCGCTCTCCCATTCTCCAGCTATTTCAGTCCAGTCCCTCCCTGTGGTTCAAGATACAGTGATGATTTTTAGTCCAAAATAACCACATGGCTTTGCGCTATTTCAGGAAGAAAATAATCAGAATAATAGTAATGCCAGGAGTTGGCATTTTTTGAGTGCTTGTCATGTACCTGAAAAAGGTAAGACTTTACATAAATTATTTTTTCTAGTTCTCCTAACAAGAAGAAATGTGACTGCTTAGAGGCCAAGAGCACCTAGAAATCAGTGTTCAAAGTGAGCCAGTTCATTTAGTCAACAAAGATTTATTGAGCATCTACTAAGTTCCAGACAGTTTGCTAGATAGAAAGATTACACAGGGGCCAAGTCATACAAGGTCCCTCTTCTCTCGGAAGCCACATTCTGATGGAACAGTGGTTTTCAACCAGGATGATTCCGCCCCCCAGGGGACATTTGGCCATGTCTGGAGACATTGTCACAACTGAGAGAGGGAGCTGCCTGGCATCTAGTGGGTAGAGGCCAGGGATGCTGCTAAACATCCTACACTTCACGGGCCAGCCCCACAACAAAGAATGACCCCACCCAAGATCTCAAAAGTGTCAAAGTTGAGAAACCCTGTAATAAAAGAGGGGAAGATAGAATGATAAAAAACAAGTAAACCAAGAATTTCAAGTTGTGAACCCTGAGCTAACGTCTTCCTCTTAGCTTTTGTTATCAATCTGTAAAGTGATATTTACATTGTATGAGCCCCTCACCAACAGCTACAAATGGAGGGAGGTCATTTTTGAACAGCCAGGCCCAGAACAGTACGGAAGTCTTGACCACATGCCGTGGGCAATCGGAGACAATGCTTCCCCCTCCAGCACATTCCAGAGCTCAACCTGGTACTGAGTTTGCTGACTGTTATCTCTAACCAACACCACCTCCTTTTGTAAGGAGAGATGCACTGATGCGTCTGTTCAGTCAATTTACACATCTTATTTATTTATTCTGCCTCATTTCACAAAGGGTTTGAGGCAGTGGGTAAAATATAAATAAACAATCATACATCAAAACCAGAGACAATATAAATTAAAACAATATAAATTAAAATTGTGTATGGGTTTTTATGACTAATTGTTGTCTGTTTGGAAATTCTGCCTCAGATACGCCACGTGTTCACACACACATAAATACACACATCCTCCCTGTTCCATAGTGATCCCATTCAGTCTGTGAGATTTGGATGGATTTGAATCCACCTACATCCAACAGTGGACACACGATCCCAGACTGACCAAGCAGAGCACCACTCCCCCTGGTCAAAATGATTGGTCCCGGGATGGGCATGTGACTTATCAGAGACCAATCATAGACCTTCCAAGGTTTTTTCCAAAGTTGTAGAGAAATATGCTCTCTCCTTCTCGGAGTCTAAGGACAATGCTGGATTAGGGCTGCTGGGAGCCATCTTGACACAACAAGGAAAGAGTCTGAAAATTAAGTCCAGGGAGGCACACAAATTCTAGAGATGGAGAGATAATCAGAGCCCTGAGAACAATTGTTGGGACCTACCTATGCCTGAAGGTCAATGACATGGCTCCCTAAATTCCTCTTTTTGTTTGCATCAGGTTTCTGTCACTTGAACCTAAAAGATCCTGACACAGTACAAGGCATATACCAAGATGACAACAAAATGGAAACCAGGAAGCAGGAGATGACGGTCCATGCAGGTTCGAATTTGGCTGTGTGCTTCTGAGTAGACTAAGTGAGAAGGGAGAGCTGGTTAGTGACATCATTCTCATTATGTGCAATGAGAACATTCAAGCTTCTCAGGAGAAGCAAAGCTTTTTCCTAGCACTGGCTTCTCAAACACAATGGGTTTTGTGGAAGAAATACTGAGATATGGAGGATGGTTTCCTCATTGATTGACACCCTTCAGCGAATGCAATAATGAGTTTTATAAAACTGCTACTTACAGACTCTGTTATGGATGCCGAGGGACTCACCCTTACGTGGTTGGTCAACTTGGTTCTGTGGGATCAGGAGAGAAGCCATGCGCTCTGAGTATGCATGTTTCTGAAGGTTCTCTCTGCATGCGAACATTCCTGGAACTGGTTCCAGAACATTTTAGCCACTACTAATTCTCAAGCCCATTTCTGCCCTTTCTTTCTCAGAAATAAGCTCACTTGTACCAATTTCTGAAGGTTCCGCTCTCCTCTACCAAGGAGGGAAGTTCAAGAGAATTAGAACCTCCCGCTCTTCCGTCCTGAGAAAGACTGCACCAAGGTGCCTGCAGACGCCGGGGGCTGTCCTCGAGAGCTTCCTTCTTCTCCACCTCCTGTCTCCATGATTAATTCAAGCTGTTGGGATCTCACGTTACCACCAGGCTGTCACCGCACTGAGGATCTCAAATGGCTCCAGCCCAAGTAACAGATTGCTCCAGCCTCCTTGTCCTTACCAGGCAAAAGAATGCCACTGTGCCCCCAAACTTATCTTGGGGTGGTGATGCTCTGATGAGGCACATGCTAACCAAGTGCTTCACCTGAGTACCATGGACAGAGGCAGATCTGTAGCAAAGATTTATAACTGGGACACTAGAAAGATAAGGTTTATTTGTTTATTTTCGCTATCCTAGGAACTGTGCCAAGGGTTTTGCATGCATTATTTCATTTCATCTTCACAACGATCCAAGGAACTAGATAGTAACACCACCATTTCCTAGGGGAGGAGGGGGAGGTTACGTACTTTGCCCAAGGTCAGACTATTAGTAAGAGGCAGAACCCATGAATTTGAACCCATGTCTAAAATACCCCTGAGCGCATGCTCTGACCTCTGCCTCAGACTCTGGAAGGTGGGCACCATGGAACCACAAGTGGGCAGAAGAACACCTTGCCCCTGGGGTTCCTCCAACCAAAAATGCCTTCCTTCCCATCAGGACCACATGTGAATCACACCATTCAATAAAATATCTGGGAAAAGTTAACCTTTAATTGAGTATCTACCACCTACACCAGAGTAAGAATTAGTTGCCTGGATAATTAGGACTCTTAGGACTGTATTTCTCAAAATATGGCCCCAGGACCATCTACCTCAGAATTACCGGGGAGAAAGGTGAGCCTGTTAAGTAGGCATATATCCCAGTCCCAACCAAGACTTGCTTCCTCAGCATCTCTGCCCTAGGGGAATGAGGATCAGTTGAGGGATCTTACACCAACAAGCACTTGCAGAGAACCTGTTCTATGCTGGGTATATATGCTAAGTGTCTTATCATTCCTGTGATGCTTCATTGAATATCACAATGAGGGCGGGGGAGGCAGTTTGAGAAAAGTTGATGGAGTGGGAAAAACACAAGCCAGACAGATTTAGGGATTCAAATCCCAACACAGCCATTTGGACAAGTACAACCTCCCTGAGCATCAGTTTCCCACTGGATTGACTTGAATAGTAAGTGAGAGCTGTGACAGATGCTCAGTAAATGACAGCTTGGTCAACTGTAGGACCCCATCCAAGGTGTTCTCCTGCCCACTTGTGGTTCCATCCAAAGTAGAATGCAAAGAGCTTGCGACCAGAGCATACAAGATGTGTTTTTTACCAACAACAAACCTCTGGGGTGGTGGGGTGATTAGGGGATAATCAGAGATTTTCAAAAGAAACCACTTCCTGATGGAGCTTGTTCTTGAATCTTCCCCCAAAATATCATCTGAATGTATTAATTCGATGTATCACCCCAATGTTTACTGAGAGCATGGTACACACTAGACATGGTGGGGAACGCTTAGAAGTGTTTACTGCCCTCAAGGAGATTTTAGTCTAGTTAGAGAAATAGATCCTCCTACAAAAGTTAAATTACACTGCAAAAATCAAAGTCAAAGGCAACAAGGCAGGAAAAATCAAAAGGCAAAAGGAGATTTAGCACCTGGAAATCAATAGATGGAAGCTGACTTGGGAAGATTAGAAATGAGCAAGGCACTGACAGCCATGTGGTTAGTGCTGTCGGGTCGATTCTGACTCCTAGGTGCCCCGTGTACAGCAGAGCGGAACCCTGCCCGGTCTTTCCGTGCCATCTTCTCACCTTCCAGCGCTGTATCAGACAATGGTCCACGGCTATTCACAGGGTCTCCATGGCCAATTTTTTTGGAAGTGGCCAACCGGGTCCTTCTTCCTAGTCTGTCTGGTCTGGAAGTTCTCCTGAAACCTGGCCACCATGGATGACCCTGCTGGTATCTGAAATACGGGTGGCACAGCTTTCAGCATCACAGCAACAGGCAGCCACCACAGCATGACAATGACAGACGGGTGGTGTGGTTCCTTGACCGGGACACGAACCTGGGCCATGGCGATGAGAGAGGCAAATCTTAACTACTAGACCACCAGGGCGGGCTAAGAGCCATGAGAGTTGAGGAAAAAGCCAGATTGATTACAAGGAGCTGAGCTTTGCCTTGAGGTACTCAGGACGCATGAGATTTGCCAAGTGAGGAAGGAGAAGGGCATTTCAGGGCAGAGTTGTAAGAGGACATTGGCAGCCAAACTATGATCTTGATTTCCCCAATGGGCTGAGTTTCTGGAAGACTAAGATTTGAACCACCCCAAAGTATGCATATTGGAGCAAGCTTCACTCTGCCTCTTCCTGGGAAGGGCTCCCACACCTGACCCGGGCTGTCCCTCTCTCACTAACCCTGGAGGAGAGCTATGGCCTCATAAAGGATCACAGGCCACATTAAAGTATGACCTCAGTTCATCTAGGAGAGAATGGTGTCCCCCTGCTGAGATCTCTGGATGCTCCTCAAGGGCACCCCTGGTTAGATTTCACCCACCTCTCTGGGTCCTCTGCTCCTCCCCTGCTAAGATCACGTCTGCTACCAACCCTCCAGGCTCAGTTCACAGCCCCCAGAATGAGCAAAGATGAATCTATGTCTAAACATACCAGTAGAGAACAATCTCCAATGTCCACTGATATGAACTGAATGTTTGTGTCCCCCCAAAATTCCTGTGTTAAAGCCCTAACCCCCAAGGTGACTATACTTGGAGATAGGGCTTGTGAGGAGGTGATGAGGGTTAAATGAGGCCATAAGGGTGGGGCCCTAATCTGATAGTGCTGGTGTCCTTTTAAGAAGAGGAGAAGACACCAGAGATCTCTCTCTCCCCATCACAGTGAGAAGGGAGCAATCTGCAAACCAGAATGAGAGTTCTCACTAGGAGCCAAATTGGCTGGCACCTTGACCTTGGACTTCCCAGACTCCAAAACTGTAAGAAAATAAATTTCTGTTTTAAGCCACGTAGTTTGTGGTACTTTGTTATGGCAGCCTGAGCAGACTTAATCCATCTTCTATTAAGGGAAATAAGCAAGGTGCAGAAGTGTTTATAAATGCTAATAAACACATATAATATCTTTGGGCAAACAGACAATAAACTTATTACAGTGGTTGCGAACTGGGAGCTGGAGGATAGAGGACACCTAGTGCTTACTTCCTTTTGTACCACTTGATTTTTTTTCTCCATGTACATACTGACTTATTCAGATACATAAATACATTAATTTTAAAAATGTGCTATGTGTAAATGGTGAAAGACACTGCCCAGAGGCCTGAGTAAGCTGTCCTTCTGGAAAATCCCCAGCTCCACAAACCACCTAAAACTCCATGCCTAAAATTCCAACAAAGAAGCCAAGCCAGGGCAGTGGTGGGCTTACACAACACAGGGTGCCGGGCTGTGGTTCATAAGAGGACTGGTTAATTGTATGAGGGCAGTATTTTCTCCTCCAGGCCATAACAGTGATCTCAGAAGAGACATCATTGGGTTAAGGAACAAATAAATAAGCCCCACTATCCTCCAGCCAGTCCACATGTGCCAAGGGGTGGGCAGGTCGGTAAACAGGCAGTTATGTGGCATTAACCATGGGGACCAAGGAAGGGTTTATGGAACTATGCACTGGAGCCCTGTCTTGTGCAGGGATCCAAGGCCAGAGGGAGCGGCTAAAATTATATTCAGCCAAAATTACCCACGATGACTGTTTCTCTGGTTGAGCGCCAGATGAAATAACTGGCTTGTGTTTGGGGGCCAAGTTATATGAAAAATGCATATCTTTAAATGCTAGAATCACACTGAGGAGAAGCTCGTGGGAAGTAAGTCTGTCTGAGGCAAAAGCAGACTCCTGTCTCCCGTCTCATTCTCAGCATATGCTCATTGTGCGGAATGGTGAACAGAAATCCTTACATTATTTATGTGGCACGCTCGCTCTCTCCATACCCCACTCTCCCATTCACTTCTCCCTGTCCCTGACCCGAGATCACAGAATGGAATTCACGAGTCTTAAAGGCATGTCTGCCTCACTCTACTCCACAGTAAGGTGAAAAATATGGCATTGGACTGACCCGGCTCCTCCTCCAACCATGGGAACTTAGAGAATTATTATAATCAGATCCCAACTGCTCAAGCATCCCCGGTTTCCTAGCAACCCTCAAAACGCTTTGGTGAAGGGTTGGAACAAGGACTTCATGGTGAGGTAGTGGCAGCTGTGTTTGAGATTGCTGGAGAGCTTCCCCAAATTGTCTTAAAGGCCTTTTTCGTCCATCATCCCAACAACCCAAGACACCTGTTAGTCAGAGAAGTGATATAAGGCAAGATATCTGCTCAAGAACTCCCAGAAGCTCAGTTCCCAATTCTTGAACCTGGACTTCGAGGCCCTCCATTCACCAGGGAACTTTGTCACTCCATCACTCCAGTGGCAGCCCCTCCGCCCCAGCAAGGCTGGTCCATCTCCATTTGTTTTAGCGGCCTTCTGTGCACGCGCTCCTCGATCTGCCCACGTTTCAACTCACATCTCCTTCCTTACCAATGACATCATCCTCCCCTCAGTGCATCCCACATCTCATAGCTCCCTTCCAATTACTTGCTGGCCCTCCCCCATGAGTGATCTCCCCATAATCACTTATGCCGACTTTTGCTGGAGACATTAGTTAGGTTTCATTATTATGCCTAACTAGAGACACAGGGCAAACATCCCACAAGAGCTCAGCCACAGGGAAGGAAAACAATGCAGGAAAGATGGCCAGGCAGCATCCAGATGCTGGTAGGTGAGTGGTATGGAGGGGGTGTGGACAGAGTGCGGGGCATATACAAATCCAGAGGAGGGATCAGGCAGAAGACAGGATTGGTCTGGACCTTTGGAAGTTTTTTGGTTTCTCTGTTTGAATACTCAGCATCCATTCCCTACTTCTGTCCAGCATCTCATTCTCATTTTGGAGACTTTCCTCTTCCTCACTATGTGCAATCTCGGTGAGACTGTCAATCAAGGTACCTGCCCTCCTCAGCCAAGGGTCAAGCATGTGACTCAGTGTGGGCCAACCAGACTCTCCCCTAGGACCTTAAGTTTAAGTGGATTGACACAAAGAGAGAAATGGTTACAATGATTCCTAGCAGCAGAGAAGTTTTGATAAGACCACGTCTTACCTCATGCTACCAGCCCTGGTTAAAGCTGCCCTTGTTCCTACCATCCCAAGCTTTGTTCTTCAGATGTTCCTTCAGTTCTGTGAACCATCCCATATTCTCCCAAAAAGCTCCCTTTTTGCTTAAGTCACACAGCACTGACTTCTGTCACTTGTAAGCAAAACACCCTGATATGGACTATTTACCCTGAGCCTTGAAGGATGGCAGAGGCCAGCATGCGCAGAGGAGAGAAAATTATTAATAGCTTTGGCCTCCTCTTCCTTTGTTAGGCTGTTCTAAGGGGCTTGGCTGATAACTTTAGAGTGGGCATAAGGCACCCCCTGTCAATGAGGGCTGTCTGAGAGCAGGATGGATTGCCTTGGGAGGTATTGCATTTACCACCAAAGAAAGTGATTAAATAGGGCCAGGTAAACGTTAATCCACCAGCATTCTCCAAAGTCGGCTCTCCAGAATATTATTTCTTCTATCTACCAATAATTGTTACACAAAATGATGCTTAATAGATATATCAGCTTGGAAACATTGAAATGAGCACAATTATAAACGGCTTTATTGCATTTACTCTCAGAATCTTCAATGTGCTAATATGTATTGAAAATCTCCAAGAGGTGGAGAGAGCTTGTAATTTATTTGGCCAAGAAACTCTGATTTTGCAGAACATCTCAGAGGACTAGTGTCCACTGGAACACCCACTGGGAAACACTATCAGAGGGACAGAGCAATCATTGAGACACAATATAACAGATGTAAAGTACCTAACATAGTGCCTAGCACACAGTAGGTGTTCAAAAATTGTAGCTATAGTCTGTAATTAGTATCTCACTTTGTTCTCATTTCTAAATAGCATCTCTCACATTTATCGATATAGCCGCTTCTCCCTCATCAGACTATAGCCCCATTGGTCTTCCTTTAGTTCCACAAGCATGATGAAGTACTTTCCTGCCACAGGGCCTTAGCACACTCTGTTTTTTCTGCCTAGAATGCCATTCTCCCCCACTCTTCCCTTGGTTGGTTCTTTCTCATTCATCCACGGGTCTCACATTAATTGTCACTTCCTCAGTGATGTCAGCCTTGTTGATCTTTATCCTATCACCTTACATGATTTCTTCCATACTTATCACAAGTAATAACTCTTTGGCTTTTTTATCTATTGGATATGTGAGCAGTCTTCCCCCACTCAAATGTAGACCCTGGAGGTCAGAGACCTGGCTTGTTTTTTGCTCCATTAGCACAGTGTCTGTCTAGATAATGCGAGAAAAAGATTTGTCAAATAAATGTGTAATGGAGAAGGCATTCTCTACATAAAGGATATCAAACAACATAATATGCCCCATTGTCAACAGCAGGTTTACAAGAATGCAAATCCATTCTTCATGTTGCCCTCTGTTATATCAACCACGATTTTTTATTTAAAAAGTCAAGGATATGCTATTAAAATACAGTTTGGGGTTGGGATGCCTATGGGAAACAAAGGAATGGAGCTCTGCTAGGTAGCTTTGTGGTGGTCTGACTCGATGCAGATAAAGAGCTTAGAGAACCTACAAGAACAGAAGGTTATCAGACCTCAAACTATCCACTCATGTAGTCATTCATTCATTAAACATAGATATGCTAATCACCTACTATACATCCAAAAACCATATGTTAGGCACTATGCAATTCACCTCGAGGCCTTCCCAATCCATCATTTGGGTTTATATTCCCTCATTTTATATTACGTTTCTCTTCCCTCATTTACAAAATCATAAGTCCTTTGAGAGGTTTGTATCATAAGCACAGCAGAAATAGGGGTATAAATAGATGGCACACAGCACTATTGTCTTATCCTTCTCTCACAGCAGACATGATTAATCAATCTCAGCACTCATGCCCACAAAGCTTGAATATGGCCTCAAAATCCGTTTCAACACTCCACTCAGGCAGCCACTTCCAGACATCAGTGACAGCACCAAAAGAAAACCGATGTGTTCCTCTGGGCGGAAGAAAGAACCCAGGCATTGGAGTTAGACCATGCTGTATCTGCATCTGCATATCAGATGGGTAGCCTGTACCTGTTTACTCTGCCAAACGTGGAGAGTCACACCCACTTTGTAGCGTTAAGAGAAGGAAATGAGATAATATATTTGAAACACCAGGCACACAGCGGGTATCCAATAAATGCTAACTGTTGATGTTATTACTTTCACCTCAAGTCAGCCTCATAGAGTGTTCCACAGACAGTGATTGCTTAATAAACTGGGCTGGATGAAAAGAAACCTTGCCAAAGCAACTACAATGGGACACAAAGATCGAAAAGGTAACCAAGAATGACTTCCTCCCTCATCTCCCCATCCACAATGTGATACATCCCATTTTCCTTCCGTACTTTTACTAAAAAGTATCCTGGGAGGTGGGGGATGCTCAGAGCCTTTGTGATTGAAAACCCACAGACCACATCTTTTGTTCTTAAGTGCTTTTCTTAGCTTGACCTGATTTTGCTCCAGGGGTGAGGATTATAGGATCTCGTGGCATATTTGGGGCATTTTGGGATTCAGAGTCAAAGGATAGGTACATCCTTGATCTTAACCACAGACAAGCCAGGATTCAGGGCTTGCCATCAGATGAGTGCCCAATTATAGGATATGAAATGGATCTGTGGCTCTGTTATGTGGTGTTTTTTGTACCCAGCACCTCCTCCCTCTGAGTTTTAAGACTTACTTTTAAATATAATAATTAAATGTGGAACATAGCTGTTGGAGATTTGATAGTCTACTTGGCAATACAATCAAATCAATATTGTGATCCTAAGCAGGGGATTTTTAAGGTTACTTTGCACTACCAGAGTTAAGGGGTTTTTTTTTTATTATCGATATCAACACAACATAGTCATTTCATAAATATTAAACACACCCTTTCCCTCCTTCACTTGCTTTCACGCTAACGAAATTGAGAGTCAGCATGGATAGGGACATTATGAGGTCATCTGTGATACAGAGAAGCTGAAAGAAATGAAATGGGGAAAATCCTATTCAAAAAAATCAATTGTGATTAAATTGGTGGACTGGACTTTGAAAACACTGCCTTTGTGTGACATTTCATAATTTCCAGGTAATGCTGGAATATGTATTCATGATCTTTTAAATGTATGCAACTTCTCTTGGCACGTAATTTGGTGTTGGCTAAACTCTGAAAACAACACTGAAGGTTTTGTCCACAAGAAATAAAACCGATGAATTGAAAAGGAAAAAGTAATAGTGATTACTTGAGAAAATGTGCCCAGTTATTGTATTGTGATAGCATTCATTCAACATATTTTTATAGAGCACCTACTATGCACCAGGCACTGTGCCAGGCACTGGGGGTACAGTGAGGAACAAGACAGACAAGGTCCCTGGTCTCCTGAAGCTGAGATTTTAGTGGGGAAGTTACAAAAGAAACAAGTTAAGACGATGATTTTAGGTCATGATGTGAGCGATGATGGAAATAAATGGTGACCGAATAGAGAGGGGTAGTGGTGGGATTCTGTCCAGAGGGTGGGCTATTTTTTTATAGTAAAGCCTTTCCCAAAAAGATAACAGTTTGGCCAAGACCTAAATGATGGGCAGGAGCCTGCACTGCAAAGAATTGTGGTAAGAGTGTGGCAGGCAGAGGGAAGAAGAAAAGTAGAATCCCTAAGCTGGAAGCAACCCTGGCTTATTCAAATAAGAGAAAAGAGAGTTCGCTGTAGTCAAGAGGGTGAGATAAAGCTTGGGTCAGGCTATGTAGGACTTTGTAGGCATGTAAGGAGTTTAATTTTTTTATTATTATTGCAATGGACATGAGCAATGGAAAGCGCGATTGAAGAATTTTAAGCATAAAAGTTAAGGTGAAGATGTAAAGAAGTTAAGGTGCAGACCCAAATGTCACTACACCCCCAAACTGCCCAATGCCAAATGCAAGGTGGAGAAGCAAGAGTACCAGGCCTGGAGTGTGGAGACTGGGGTTCTAGTCCTTGTTCTGGCACTTAACCAGCTGTGTTAGCTTGCATTGGTCACAACTAGTTAAGTGGCAAGCCTTCTTTAGTTTATTCACCAAGCATTTACTAATTGTCTACTGTGTGTCCAGGTCTAAATGCTGGGAATAGAGATACACAGAAAAGGACACAATCCCAGACCTCAAAGAGCTCACTGTCTAGTAGGATAAAACCACAACAGAGTCAGCACATTTATGGATAGATTTGGGTATCCCTAGCTAAGAGGCTATAGTGCCAGGTGATTTTTGTAAGAATTAAATCAGATAATATATGCCTTGAAAACTGTAGGTAATTTATAAATGGTAGCTTTTGCTTATAGAAATCAGCATTCTTTCCATTGCAAGTGACAGAAACCCAACTCAAACTGATTAAATTTGAAAGAAATTCATTCTCTTATGTCACTGAAAAGCCCTGGGCTTCAGGTACGGCTGGGTCCAGGAACTCAAAACAATATCATCAGAACTAAATTCACTCTCTCTACTTCTCCATTCTGTCTTTCTCTGCAATGGCTTTATTCCATTGCAAGTTTTCCCCTTGTGGTGGCAAGATGGTTTCAAGCAGCTCCAGGTGTACAACCCATCCTCCTACCAACCCTAGCAGAAAGTGATTTTTCTCTCTAACAACTACAAAATTATGGACCTACTTCTTACTGGGGAACTTGCTCAGTCTTGAACCCACCACTGTGGTCAAAATAACATTGAAGAAAAAAATAACCAAGTTTGATGACCAACACTATTTCATTCCAAAAATTAGAATACACTGGGAGAAAAGAATACACTTGTTGGCTTAGGACCAGGTCAAAAGCTCACCCTTGGAATAGAAGGATGAGATCAACTCCCCCCAAAACATGGATGAGGAATGGTTCCCTCAAAAGAAAAATCAGGGTGCTATTGCCCAAAAAAGGATCAACAGACATTAGGTCACTAAAAGTAACAGATGATTATTCAGTACTGTAATTAAATTGAGGTCACCAGCTAAATAATCCCCAAATTCCCTTCTAGTGCCAACATTTGATAAATTCATTCACTCATTTGGCAATAGGTATGGATCCCCTACTATGTGGCAGGCACTATCATAGGCACTGAGGATAGAACAATGAACAAAGTAGACGAAAGTTAAGTATGGAAACCATACATAGTACATACACATTGAAATAAAATGTAATATTCTAGTTTACATAGAATTAATAAATATACGACTTGAGATCACATTTGTATCTATAGAGGCTATTATAAATGACAGAAGCAAGATCTTTAGTACCATATTATGTGAATATTTTTTATTACATGTATGTATATAATACTCACATAAGCAAAATAATAATAAATACATGTTTTAAAGAAACAGTACCAGGATCTGAACCTAGCCACCTCTAAGCTGATAAGCAGAACAAAAATGTTCACAAGGAACAATTGTTTCAAACACGTTTATGCAATGTTTTTGTCAGCTTTTATCAGAGACTTATTTGATTGATGACCTTCTTTGACTTTGAACAGATGCACTAACATTTTTAAAATAATGCCTCTGAAGAATGCGGCGCTTCCTCCACTCATTGTTAACTACTCAATAAAGGAAATCAAATGCCACGTGCTGCCCTTGTGCAACTTCCAATTATGGACTTTAGGCAATTCAATATTGTGTTAAAATGTCAAGAATATCTGAATATTTCAAAGGGCTTCCCCCAGATAATAGGTAAGGAATCAAACTGAAGGGGTGCTGCTCCAACAGCTATGAAGTCTATCCCTCCTTTCACATGCTTAAGTCCACTTTGGAAGACTGCCAAGTAAACATGTATTCGTGATCAGTAACTGTGCCCTAAGTATTCACTAATATTTTTGAAACAGTATTAACCTGACAAGTTTCATGGGTGTGTAACTTTAAGAAAACCCATGAATTTTCCTGGCCCTCAGTTTCATTATTTGTAAAATGCAGAGAATGGACTGGCTATAATCCCTATGAAGTCATATATACATATATACCTACATATGCCTACATACAGACACACACACATTGCCAATCTGTATCCCTATCACCAAGCCCCAGTGCCTAGCACATCGTAAGTGCTCAACAAATACTCATTCAATGAGTAAACCATTTAAGGAATGATCAATGATTTCCAAAAATGCAAATCCATGTTCTCATTTTCAACTGATAGGAGGCAAATAAAAATAAGAAAAAATAAAGACGGTGGAATGAGTCTTTCATGGAGCTAACTTCATTTGCTTTAGGAACTGTATTTTATTTTAGAACTATTTGTTACCTAAATGTTTGGTGTTAAAATGCCCATATCATTTATGAAATGATGGTGATAGTATTTAGTAGTGACTTTTTACATAATTTCCTTTCTTGGCAAAATTGAAAGCACACGTGTTGGTCCCCCAGTTCTTCTTCTTCTTTTTTTTTTTTTTTTTTTAATTTTTAGCCATCTTTGAAGCCCAAAGTGTGGTAAATCCAAGGCAAGATAATTCCTGAAGTTCCCTGCAGCACCAAAATCCTATGAGATAAACGTTTCTTGCTGGGTGGTTTGAACCCAATAACTACATCGAGGGCGTGATTCAGCACCATAGACAGGTCTCCAAGATGTGGGCGCATCTCCCTGGACAAAAGGCTGGATTTAAATAAGTTAAGATACAGTCTCTGCTTCAAGCACGGCAGTCTTCGTGCGAGCACACAACTCCAGGCCTAATACCTAAATTAATGAGTTTAAGTCTTCATTTAATGAAATATTCAGATTATGATTATACTTAGTTGCATTAACTGCATTCTCAGACTAATGGGATGGGATTTCCTTTTCAACTTGTAATTAACTTTATTGAGAATTCTTAGTGGGATTTTTCTGGCAGTTTCCTAATATCTTATAACAAATTATTTTAATATATGTATTATGGTATTAAACTATGTTGCTTAATTTTGTATTGGCTGTTATTTTTAAAAGAAGGGAAAATTCAACGCTAATCTTGAAGAATGGCAGAGTACTCTGAAAAGAATCTGTATTCAACTCCTAATAGCCCATCCTGAAGTTTTGGTCTTCCTGTTTCAGATATGGCATTTTTATCTTCCCACCAAAACCAGTGTGACCGTAACCAAACAAAATCCTCTTTTCCCTTTACACAATTTGTATAAAACTAGTCAGATCTGCAAGAAAGATCTATATCTAAGACTGATCGTTCTCCCCTTAATCAAAGGTGAGAAAAGTCAGTACACAAAAAAATTTCTGCTTCCTTTGACTCTGATTCTTGGAAAGTTGTGGGGGAGTATTTCTGTCTCAGGACAAAATATCAATTTCTCAGGAAAATATCCTAATCTTTCTTCCCTCCCCTTCAGCCCGGGTATTTCGAGAAGGCCTCCTGCATGCTCCCACAGCGTCCTGTACTTATCCCTATCGTGCTGATTTGCAGTTACCTGCTCATTCTCCCATCTCCCCCTCAGCATCAGAAGCTCCAAGAGGATGTTTCCCTTTTTTGTCTCATTTGTTCCTTCAATTCCTACTACATTGCCTGACACGTGCCAGGATGTTAATAAATATCAGTTGAATGTTGATCGATTAAATGGAAATATTAATGAGAGGAAAGCAAGCAATCAGCTAAAATCTGAGCCCCCCAGGACAGAAATGGTGACTTTATCTCAGTTGGTCCACTTTCAAAGATGAGTGTAGTCTAATACAGTGATTCTTAGCAGGAATGAATAAATAAGAAGAAGAGATGTAATCTGGTGCATCACCCAGTGCAGCTCCTTGGCAAAGGTATCAGAAGATCATAAATAGAGTTCATGTTTGAACCCATATCTAGGGTCTGAACTCCTTACCAAACATCTCTGTGGCTTTTGGCAGGTTACTTAAACTCTCTGAGCCATAGTTTCCTCATCTACAATATGTGGGTGCAACACCTATTTCAGTTATTTTATGGAGTTGATGTGAGAAGTAAAATGCATGCAAGTGGTAGGCACAGAACAAATGTTATTCTGTTTTATTTATTACTCTCTCTTCTTCTTCTTTTTTTTTGGTGAGGAAGATTAGCCCTGAGCTAATATCTGTTGCCAATCCTCCCTTTTTTGCTGAGGAAGACTGGCCCTGGGCTAACATCCGTGCCCATCTTTCTCTACTTTATATGTGGGACGCCGCCACAGCATGGCTTGATAAGTGGTGCATAGGTCCACCCAGGATCTGAATCTACGAACCCAGGGCTGCCAAAGCAAAGCGCACAAACTTAACCACTACGCCACCGGGCCAGCCCCAATTTATTACTCTTTTTCTATTCACACTAAGTGTCAACCACACAGTAGGCATGTTGCATCATTTAACCCCAATAAATAAATAGAAATGCTCTCCCAAAGGAACTGTATCCAAAAATAGGCTTTCCCTGATATGGAAGGAACAAAACTTGGCATCTTTTAAACTAAACCAGACACTGTGATGAGCACTTAGACTTTCTTTACAAATAGTCCTACAGCTGGTTGGAGGCACTTTGGAAAGGCAATGCAATCTAATTAGGCAAAGCCATGTGGCCAGCATTAGTAGCAATTTCTGAAAAGAGCCCAAGAGGTGACTTACAGAAAGTGGTGATTTTTTTTCTTTTAAGGGCCCTGTTCCTCTGTTGCTTGCACATGTGCATACACACACGTACACACACACACACCCTCACACGTACACACAATCTAATTTCCGAGTGGAAACATATGACATGTTTGGGGCCATACACATTCCTTCCGGCCTGGTGCCAGTGTAAACAAAATATTAAAATCAATATTCCTAACAGAACAAAAGCTCCTGTGTTTTAATGGGAATAGAAGAAAAACATAAGACAGGAACAAATGTCTACGAATGGGACAGCTGTTCCATCCGAGCAACTTCTTTGAGAAGGAATTGACAATTTCTTCAGTTCTCATTTGCATCAAAAACATTAGTAGTAAGAAACACACACACACGCGCACACGCAAATTGTGTTATCAACTGGCACGCAGAGCGAAAACATTTTCACTGTGAAGACAACTGCCCAGTGAATTCACGCTGATGTGTATCATTGTCCCCTAGCGGACGGACAACTTTCATACTGATGTTCACTCAGTCCACAAATAATAACAGTAATAACCAACATTCATGTTACCAGGCATCATGCTAAGTTCTTTGTGTGTGTTAATTCATTTAATCCTCACAACAACCCTGTACAGTAGATATTATTTTACTCCTTTTACAGAATGGGAAACTGAGGTTCGGAGAACTAAATTAATTTTTCTAAGATTGCACAGCTAATACGTGACAGAGCGGATAGCCAGCCCGGTCCTGTCTACCTCCCAAGCTCATCGTCTCCACTCCCCCACTGCACTTTCTTAAAGACACTCTGGCTGTGTTTAGTGAGCTTCTTCCATACGTCAGAGACTCATCCATCATACGATACTTTAAGAGAAAAACAGAAGTCTTGACCTAAAACCACATTAAGTCAATTCAGGCTACTGCACTGAACCTACAAGTAATTTAGTTGATTCAGTGTAGATCCACCCCCTGACTCGTATTAACTATATAGTTTACTGACCCGTGTGCCAGAACCATTACAGCCATAGATCTCAGATGGAACAGCCAGCCTGTCCACCTGTGGAAAAAAATGTTTAGGTTTCAGAAACAAGAGTGTTGGCATCTGTGGCTTCATGGAAGAGAGTTCAAGCCTCACGTGGGTTGGAATTAGCCAAGTTCTCTCAAAAACCAAAATCCCAAGGATCCTGCTAATCGGTTTCACTGGGCTTCTTACGGAACTTGGGGTAAAGATTCATTCATTCATGCCTGTATTTGTTCATTCAACAAACGTCTATTGAACACTGTGTGATTTCTTGGCACTGGGGATACAGGGGCGAATAAACTAATGCAATCCCTGCCCCCCACCAAGGAAGCTTAAAAGGGCCATCTCCACCCTGCTTCTCAAGCACAGCCTTCTTGGAGAACCTGTCCCACTGCAGTCCTGAGGAGCCCTAAGATACTCCCCACCCCACCCAACTGATTGAACCAGAGCCAGACAGCTGATCCAGGGGAAGCCAGGCCGTTGGCTGGTCAGAAACTAATCACATTTTCTCTCTCTGGATAATGTGAACCGAAAGACACAGTGACTGAGAGCATTAGGAACAGACGCATAGGGATGCTTTACCCGCCCACCTGCCGAAGTCCCTGAGGTGGTCCTGATTCCCACCCTCCCTGAACCTGGATATTCACCAGAAGACAACCCATGTGCACGCACTAAAGTTCAGGCTATGGAGCCAGACAGACCTGAGTCCTGGATCCTCTATTTATTAACTACAATATCATGGACAAGTTGTTTCGATTTTAATTCTATTGTGGATATTTTCAAATATACACAAAGAAAGGGAGAGCAGAATAATGAACCCCTGTGTATTTGGTTACCCAACTGCAATAATATTTTCCACATTTTGTATCATCTACCATCCCCCACAATGTTATATCTTCCTGTGATTTTTAAAGTAAATCTCAGTTATCATGTTAGGTGAGTTCCTTAATATCCATGAGGCTCAGTTTCCACCTTCATAAAACAGGAATAATGATGAATCCTCCATAGGCTTCTTCGTTCATTGAACAAAAGTTTATGGAGCTGCTGCCATGAGACATCCCAGTTCCTGCTGTGGGGGTGCAGCTGTGACAATACAAAACATTTGCTCTCATGGAGTTTACATTGTGGTGGAAGAGGCATAAAGAACGAATAAGACAATTTCAGAGAGAACAAAAGTTATGAAGAAAATAATGGGGAAAGGGAGAACAGTAGGTGACGTGGGGGGCAGAGGTAGACAAGGAGGTCCTCTCTAATGAGGAGGCAATGGGGATAAGATGTGAAAGGGAAGAGGCCTGGGAGCGGTGGGCTGTAGGCAGAAAGCAGTAAGTGCAAAGGCCCTGAGGCAGAAATGAGCCAAGTTGTTTGAGGGTTGTTTTGAGTACGAAGTGAGTTAGTACATTCAAAGCATTTAGCACAATGCCTGCCATGCAGCAAGTACTCAATAAATGTTAGTTATTATTCCTCCTAAGAGAGGACTCATCACAAGATAGCACATTGGAGTGTATTTTGGAAACAGCTCTCTTTCCTAGAGTGCCAGTTGGCCTTTCTGTTCACTTAGCATATCCTTTAACAACCTCTACCCCTGGGGGAAGACTTTCCCATTCTGTAAGCACTGTACCACAAGGGGAGTCATGCAGACTAGTGGTTAGAAACACAGACCTTGGGATCTGACTGGCCCTGTTTAAATTCCAGCTCCACCATTTCATAGTTGTTTGAACTTTGGACAAGCCACTTAACCTCTCTGAGCCTCAGTTTCCCCATCCTTATGATGGTGAAAATAATAGTAGCAACTTAAATAAGGTCTTGAGGATTCAGTGTGTTGGGGACTTGGAATGCTATCTGTATAAGTTACTGTTAATATTACACTATCTTACATATTTTTACTCTTATACACTCATATCTATATTTGCCTTTTTGCCTGCCCTGGTTAGGAAATTCCCCCCAATTTTTAAAAACATTTTTGGGACTATCCCTACCAGTATCACCAAGAGTCAAGTATAGGACATCTCGGGTGCCTTGATAAACATGGACAAGTGAATGGAAATCCATTTGGCCGTAGATATGGGTTGTACAACCTCTTCAAAAACTAAACCACGGATCTGCTGCTTTTCCTCTGGTTCCTTGTAAATCCACTTGGGAATGGTCCTGGGGGAATGACAGCTGGAGTGAGGCTGGTCTTCCTGATGGATTCTGTGTCCTGAAACATCAAGTCAGCATTTCTCCTCAGTTAGGGATGAGATCTCACTTGCTCAGATTATGCTGTAAAATAAATAGTGTAACATCAACCCAATTCCACAGCGGGGCTGCATGTTTGTGTGGAACCTGGGGGTACTCTGTCCCATGAGTGTATGTGGGAGCAGTCGGGACAGTGACTGGCTCCGTTCCAACACTGACCAGGTGAATAATTTTATTCGGATGTTTTTATAGACACCGAGAAACACTTTTTTATACTGTGGCAATAAAGGCTTTATAATTGCTGCCGACTTATTTAGTGTTGTTTTCAGTCTTTACCACATCATTAAACAATACTGCACAATGGAAATTTCACTATCAAGTTTGCTGTTCTAAATACAATGTAGTATCCTGGACTGGATCCTGGAACAGAAAAGGGGCACTAGTGCAGAAAGTAGTGAAATTCAAACAGGATCTACAGTTTAGCCAAAAATAATGTACTCTAATGTTGATTTCTTAGTTTTGACAGGTGTCCCATGGTAACGTTAGATGTTAATATTGGGGAAAGTGGGTGAGGAGCATACAGAACTCTGCGTACTATCTTTGCAACTTTTCTGTAAACATAAAATTATTCCAAAATTAAAAGTTTATTTCCAAAAAAGTGTGCTGTTAACACAAACGAGTTGAGAAATATTGATTCAGGTTGTAACCTTGTACCCACAGCCTCTCACTCACATCTCCCACCCTTAAGACTAAAGGGAGCCTATATTTACCCTGCACTCCCAAAAGGGATGGGAGGTGTCATTGCAGGCAAGGGAGGCTGGGGTGGGGGAGACAGATCACGTTCATAGCACTTGAGGACAAAATGCGCCTTCAAAAGCGAACTATAATTATACAGAAGCTGAGAAGCATTTGCAGAAAACCACTCTCTCATCTGAATCTACATCCTGTTAATCAAAGAGGTCACGGCCCTTCTGATTATCAGACTAAATATTTTTAGGCAGTATCACTGAATGCCTGGAAAGAACATGAACAACACCAGCTGAAGAAAAATTCGTCTTTGGATAAAAAGGCAAATCCTTCAGATCACAGGACAAATCACCCACAGGAATTTATAAAGAAAATATGGCAAAAACATCCCCATATTGAAGCTTTCTGCTCCCTATCTGCCTTCACCCTAGTCTCTCTCCACTCCCCTCCTTCCAGATATCCAGATTTCTACACTGACCGTTGGTTCTCTTAGCATTTGACCAAGGCATAAGGGAAAGATCAGAAAGTGATCTAGCATTAGTATTAAGATAAGGAGAGAGAAATAGGTGGAGACAATCATTCTCTGAAAGCAATGTCAAGTGGGTCATTGAATAGAGATGAAAATGACATTCAAGTTGAGACTACTGAATTCCCAGTCAAATCTGGTAACTTGAATGTTTAGTGAACACCCTAAAAATGGCATAATGTACCCCTTCCTGATGTATCACAGACAGATGCATCATTTCCATTTTTTGTAACAGCAAACCTTTGTAGCTCCCATAATGTCCAGAAAAGGGTTTTATACTCAATAAGCGCATTCTAATTCTGGCACCAAGAGCTCCTTAACTTTTCAGTTACCAGACTGGATTCCTTCTCTCCTAGTTCCTGATCAGTCAACGTGGGCTCTGGTAACTGCTTGACTTCTTGAATCCCTAATAACTGATAAATATGAGTCATCTAGTTCTATCCTCTCAATGAACCCCCAAAATCATTCCTTCTTCTGAACAGGCAAATTTTTTCCCTGTGTCTATAATATATAAATAGCTCCTATAAATCAATAAAAAGATAAGTCATTACAAGAGAACTTATTTGACTACTGACTACTGAATTAATTTGTTTTATAAATTAAACTTATTAATGTAAATCTGTAGAAAAGCTATATGCTTCTTATTTTCCACATATTCCCAAGAATGCTAGAAAATAAGGATTGGACCAATCTGGCAGGATTATATGAAATTAATATCTGTGGTAATTCACGTGAGAATGCAGTGTTTGTGACATTACACCTGGAAGTCTCCCCTGTAGTTTACCACGAATGCTCTGGTGTAATTCCACCCACTAGAATACTACAAGACTTTTTTTTTTCTTGGTATAAAAGATTACCGATTACTAAGACACAAATAAAGACTAAAAGCAAGAATCATAAATAGACCAAGTTAACCTGTCACTTCTGGATTATTTGGTACCTGGAATCCATCTCCAAGAAGTAATTTATTTTCAGTGTACCTTCAAACAAAAGTCCCTTAACAAAGCAAGCTTCATTAACATTCCCTACCCTTTTGCCCGATGGAAGGACAAAATTTGAGTGACTTCAGTAAGTTTATTATTCCATTTGAGAGCTGATTCAAAATCATTCTCAAAATTGAAACTTCAAATGAGAAACTAGTTAACAGTCACCGTTTATAGCCAGGGACTCAACGCCATTTCAGGCTCTCGACTCCATGATCACGTCCAATCACTTATGACATTTGGGACCCACGTACGTCTAGGTTCAACATATTTCCCAGTGCCAGCGGAACGAGAATGTGCTCATTTCCATCAAAGCCAGAATTGAACACGGCAATTGCCACGTCAGAGTTGGTACAATTTACCATATCTTTTGGGGCTGTGAGATTTGGTCATAAAACTTCCAGTTGCTGGTGTATTTTGCTCTAAAATATGGCTGTTTCCCATGCCAGTTTATGATCCAGTTCATAAATAAATAATGTCAAATTACTTAATATAATGAAACCTAAAACATTCTATTTGGTAGCCCATTTTCAAACCGTGTAAACATTGACTTTGCGAACGGACTGCAACATTTCTAAGGCCATGAAAAATTATCACCACACAGAATCAGAGAATTTGCATCACCGATGTCAAATTCCACAAGCTTATTCCTCTACCCATCGAGAGTAAAATTTGCAACCAAACAGCCGAAAACTATGATTCAGCAAATAAAACACCAATGCAACTCCTGGTGGAACTTCAGCAAAGGCGACCCAGACTATAAAATGTGCAATGCCAGAACTGTTTCTGTTTTGAAGAACCCCCAGCCACAACTAAATGCATCCTTTAAATTGTCTGGCTTTTGTTATTTTAAACCAAGCCCTCCATATTACTTTAATGTGGGGGTTACTTGAAAACATAATTGCTAGGAATAACTACGGTAGTACACAAATGTCAAAAACTAAACAATCTTGTTTTTCCCCACTCCCATTAGTCAGTGCACCAGCTCCAAAATGTATGTTGTATATACAGACCTTCGAAAGGAAAGCAAATCTTTGGGAACACACCAAGATCCCCAAGTATGCTCTATCAGCTAAAAAGTACCTATTGAAACACAACAGTAAATGCAGCTTTTTTTTTCATGGCAGAACAATGGAATGGAATTTGCTGTGGTTGGATCACACATACACACCACAAACCAACACAACCACAAGTCAACACACACACACGTGCATGCACACACACACAGAGTAGTTTGTGGATTATTTTTATGAAACTCTAGTTTTATGAAAAATAGATCTAATTCTTCTAAACTAGGATCTGTTAACTGAAAACAGCATGAAACCTAAAAGTCACCACTGGTCTGTCTCGGGAGGCAGACAAATAAGTGAATGGACCATTGGTTAACAGATGACCTATCAAGAAGAACCAACAAAATCGGTTATTGGCTAACAGATTAACTATTTAAGATGAACCAATCAAATAATCCACTGGTTAACAAAGTACCCAACCCTGATGAACCAACCAAGAGGGCCATTAGTTAATAGATCAACCAAGATGAACCAACCAAGTGGTCTATTAGTTAACAGAAGAACCAACCACAAGAAACCAACAAAGTGAATCATTCTTAACAGAGAAACTAACCAAGTGGAACCCAATGATGCCAAACCCAGCTTCATCCAGGAGAGATGGAATAAAACCTCTAACTAGTCAACAAAGAGAAGCCCTTAGTGAACCCGCACACACTATGAAATCTGGAAGTGTGACCCCTGCACGGGTCACAATGCAGGACTGGAAATGGATCATGCGGCAGTACTTACGAAGATTATTGATGGGGGTTCTAGTGTCCATGTTCTCGTAGTGCTGGACATGGACCACGATGTTGAGGTCTCTCTCCATGTGGTCAGTGTTGCAGTGGCCCTGTGGCCTCAGGACATCCGCAAGGGCCCTGAAAGAAGAAAGAATTTAAATCTGTTCATTTAAAACAATGATTGGCACCGAGCGTGTCCTGAGCACTGTGCTTATGAACAAAAGACAAGGTCTTTTACTCCACGGAGCCACCATTCTAGTTAGGGGGAAGGGGGAAGAGGAGAAGATATAAGGAACTAAGATCACTGCAGTTAGAGGTTACATAAGGACTTCATGCAGAACAGTTCACCTGCTTGTCACAACAGCCATGTAATAGCAGTGTCACCTATCCCATAAAGCTGTTGAGAGGATTAAGTGATGAATGTATGTAATTGTCTGCACCCCATAGATTTAGTCCCCCCTGATATCTACCACTAGATACCAACACTTGATGTACAGCAATGGCCCACTATTAGTAACAAACAACATTCACTGACTACTTACCATAAGCCAGGGACTACGCTAATCACGTTACATGCTTTAATTCAACTAAGCAGCATATAGATACCTTATGAGGATTATCACTCCTTTGCAGATGAGTAAACAAAGGCTCAGAGAGGTGAATTAACCTGCTCAATGTCACACAGCCAGTAAGTTGTAGCACAGGAATTTGAACGAGAGTCTGTACTCACAGCCCTGGACATTGTATGCATTGGGTTTTCTGTGCTGTGGAGGATGTGGTGTGATCCGTCCACACCCCATGCTGGTGCCCCTCTTAATCAGTAGCTAGGGATGGAGGGAAAGCATAGAACCTGGGGCGCCAACTGTATTTCAGGCCCTTTCCATTTATAATCATGTGTAATCCCCTTGACAGTCACTTAAGGGTCAATACTCTTCTCACTATTATTTTACAAATAAGGAAAGAAGTTGAGAGGTGTTAAGTGGCTGTATTCGTTTCCTAGGGCTGCTGTAACAAACCACCACAGACTAGGCAGCTTAAAACAACAGAAATTTACTGCCTCACAGTGTTGGAGGCTAGAAGTCCAAGATCCAGATGTTAGCAGGGCCCCACTCCCTCTGAAACCCATGGGGCAATCCTTCCCTGCCTCTTCCTAGCTTCTGGTGGTTTGCTGTTCACTGGTTTGCAGCTTCATCACGCCAATCTCTGCCTCCATCTTCACAGTGTTTTCCTTGTGTGTCTGTCTTCACACGGAAATCTTTTAAGGACACCAGTCATATTGGATCAGGGACCCATCCTAGTCCATAGGACCTCATCCTAACTAATTACATCTGCAACGATCCTATTTCTAAATAAAGTCACATTCCGAGGACCACGAGGTTAGGACTTTAACATATCTTTTTGGGGGTGGACACAATTTAACCTATAACAGCGACCTTCACAATTAGACGTAAACTTAGGAAAGAAGCTCAGTGTTTGCATATAGAAGAGAGCAGAGATAACTGTCAAACAGATCTCGCACCTGAAGGTGGACCTCACCAACACATTTTTTTCTCTTTGTCTACCCTCCATTATGTGTTTATTTAGATACATGACTATCCCTGAAAGATAAATAATATCATAGGTATTATCGTAGATGTGTGTATCTTTGACATAAGTGGTGTTTTTACCATAAAACTCATTCTGTTTCTTCCTTTGTTTGCACAACATGAGAGCTGGCCGTGTTGCTGACTGTCAATCTCCTTCATCACTTGCAACTGCCCCATAGCATTCCGACACACGCAGCCCCCAGACTTCACTTACCTGCGGAGAAATATGCAACACCCAATATGGCAGAGGAACTGACCAATCGGAATGGACGCCAACTAGGAGCAACCAGTTATTTCATTGCAAACCAGCAGAATATCAGCCCTGCTTATCCATTTCCCTAATTATGTCACCTAGATGGTCACTGTCCCTGCCTCTGGAAACAACGCTGCAATACACATCCTCATATACGCCTCCTCTCAGACCAGACAGAGCTTCTCCGGGGTACACACCCACAAGTGATGCTGCCATGTTTTAGGCTCTATCCAGATGCTCTTAACTAACCAGAACCTTCTGAATCCACAGCAAGGGAGATAGAGAAGGAAGATGAGCTATTTGGGTGAGGCCCACATATACCACCTAAGAATTCAATGGACCCAGCCTGTCTGCTGAACTTTGCCCCCCTACAGCAATGATTCTCAAAACAGTGGTCTGCCAACCAGCGGCAGGAGCATTGCCTGTGAACTGGTTAAAATTCAAAATTTCAGATCTACCCAGACCCACTGACTCAGAAACTCCAGGGGTGGGCCCCAGCCATCTGTGTTTTCACGGGCCCTCCATGTGAGTCCACTGCACATTCAAGCTTGCGACTGTACTAGGGTAAAAGAGGCCCTGAGCTCATGGGGTAAGGGGACAATGGGCCAAGGACCACAGCTGAGAAGTCTCAGATGCTGAGACACAGGTCAACACAGCAAGAGTCCCACATGAATTAGAGGAAAAGATTGAGTCTGCTCAGAGACAAGACAATAACAGCAGCTCCCATTCATTCTTTCATTCATCCACTCACCAAATATATCTTGTCTACTACATGCCAGGCACTACTCAAGGCCCTGGGAATACAGCAGTGTACACGATGGACAAGATTCCTGCCTTCATGAAGCTTATATTCTAGGGGAGGGGATAAAAAATGTACATGTTAAATAAATAAACAAGGGCTGCAAAAATGAAGTAAATAAAAGTGTAATATGATCAAGAGAGACTGGTGTGGATCAGCATCATTCACAATAGGCAAAAAGTGGAACAACCCAAATCAACTGATGAAAAGATAAGCAAAATGTGTTACGTGGAATGGAATATTACGCAGCCATAAAAAGAAGGGAAGTACTGATACATGCTACAACATGAATGGAACTTGGAAACGTGATGCTCAGTGAAAGAAGCCAGACACAAAAGGCCACATATTGTACGATTCCATTTATATGAAATGTTCAGAATAAGCAAATCCATAGGACAGAAAGTAGATTAACGGTTGCCAGGAACCAGGAAGAGGGTGGACTGGGGAGTGACTGTTTCATGTATTTGGAGTTTCTCTTTGAGATAATGAAAATGTTCTGGAATTAGATAGTCATGACAGTGATATACTAAAAAGCACCCAATTGCACACATTAAAATGGTCAAGATGGTGGATTTTTTTTATGGCAAATGAGAAGTGATTGCTAATGAGTGAGGGGTTTCTTTTTACAGCGATGTAAATGTTCTAGAATTAGATAGTGGTGATGGCTGCTCAACTTTGTGAATATACCAAAAATCACTGAATTGTACACTTTTTTAAAAATTCTAAATAAACAGAGAAAGAGAGAAGTGGGGTGATTAGAAAAGCCTTCCCAAGAAAGTGACATTTGAGTTGAACACTGAACAGTGAGAAGGAGTTGGTCACGTAAAGATGATGGAAACTACACTTCAGGCAGAGGGAGCAGCAAGTGCAAAGGCCCTGAGGCAGGAAAGAGTTCAGATATTTGAGGGACAAGCAAGAAGGCCAAGAAAGCTGGGAAATGGCAAACAAGAGGGAAGCATTCCAAGGTGAGGATTATCATACCCATTTTACAGAGCAAAAAACTGCTCAAGTTAACCCAGCCAGTGAGTGGAGATGAGACCCAATGAGGCACTGAGATACAATCCTTTGAAATCACAGCTCAGGCTCCTTCCCACCTCTGTGCAGTAAAGAGGGTCTGAAACTCAAAGGGGCTGCAGGGAAGGAATGTTGGAGGCAAAGGGCAGATGCCTTCCAAATCTAATTTGCCTCTTTCACTTTTAAACAGGTTCTTCCTCATGAGCTTCAGGGGATCTCTGAGTCCCTCTGGAATTGAAGGGAAATTTTGTTTGTGCATTTTTCTCAAGCAAGAAGCCATAACTTTCAACAGATTCCCCTCAAAATTCCAACACACTCAAGCTTTCAAGAGGATAACAAAGTAACCAGGATGGCCATCTATGAACCTGGTCGGCACTGCCATCTGCAGATCCCTGGGCTGCTCCTGAGTGCTGAAATTCGTGAAAATCCGCCCAAAAGCCAAGGACGCTTTTCCCCAAGGCAGCCCCTCCCGGAGCATGCAGTGGAGACGAGGATTCTTGGAGACCTGCATACGCTGGACAAGGAGTCTTCAAGGTGTGGTTCACTCACTCCAGGGACTGCGTAAAATGATGTGGCATGGGGGAAGGAAACACGAGGACTTCCGTGTACGGTCTCTAGTTAACAAAAATGAGAAATCAATTTAGTATGTGTATTGATGCTAGTGCGCTCACTTGGAACACCCATGTCAGATTATAAGAATCAGGAACCTTGGACCAAGGAGGGTGACAGGCAAGTGGCACCATCCTTGGGGTGCATTGCCTATACTGCACTTACATGAACCCCTAGAGAGGATATGCAGATAAATTATCTAACTAAGCTAACCATCACTAAGCAGAATGTGGCTTAAAAATATCCCACATGACAAAACCACAGCCTGAATACTGATAAAGGAAGCACGAGAAAACTGTAGATGACCCTCCCCTTCTCTTCAACAGCTTCTCACAAGGTTAAAACAATGATCATCTATCCAGATCAAAACGAAGTCAGCCAAAAATAATCAAAATTCTCAGGAGCAATATTCAAAATATGGATTTATTTATGAATGATGAACTTCATCCCCAATGTACATCATGCTTTGAAAAATTAACTAACGATTGCATGAAGTCATGGTGATTAGTGACAAATTTTTAAATATTTATTTCACCTTTAGCTCAGCTTAAAATTTCTGTTCTTATGTATCTTTATAATGTACCCAATAATTGATCACTGGTATGTGCACATACTTATTAGTAAAACAAATGTGCATATATTGGGGCACATAGGAAAAAACACGTTACAAGGGCCAGCCCTGTGGCCTAGTGGTTAAGTTCAGCATGCTCTACTTTGGTGGCCCAGGTTCGGTTTCCAGGCATGGACCTACACCACTCATCAGCAGCCATGCTGTGGTGGCGACCCACATACAAAATAGAAGATCAGCACAGATGTTATTCACTCAGGGAGAATCCTCCTCAGCAAAAAAAAAAAAAAAAAAAAAAGCTACAAATAGGGACGTGTCAAAAGAAATTAATGAATTAGACAGTGGAAAGAACAAACTGTGTGTGCAACAAACAAATGCCCAAGGATTTGGCATTTATTTGTGGCACATAGTTTGGGTGCTTCTTAAACTTTAATGAGCATTCACGTTACCTAGGGATCTTGTTAAAATGCAGATTCCATTTCAATAAGTCTGAGGCAGGGCCTGAGACTCTAGTCAAGCTCCCAGGTGATGAAGATGCTGTTGGTCCCCGTGCTACACTCTGAGTAGCAAGATCCCAAAGGTACTGTGATGCTTAATTTTATGTGTCAAATTGACTGGGCCATGGGGAGCCCATTTTTGGATGTGATTAATATTTAAATCAATAGACTAAGTAAAGCAGATTGCCTTCCATCACGTGAGTGGGCCTCATCCAATCAGTTGAAGGCCTGAACAGAACAAAATGCTGACCCTCCCCCAAGTAAGAGAGAATGTTCCTGCCTGATGGCTTTTAAACTGGGACATCAGCTCTTCCTGGTTCTACAGCAGCCTATTGGCCTTTGGACTTGAACTGTGACATCACCTCTACAGATTTTGGACATGCCAGCCTCCATAATCGCACGAGATGATCCCATATAATAAATCTCTTTACATATATCTCCCGTAGGTTCTATTTCTCTAAAGAACTCTGACTATTAGAGGTACCTTATTGAAGAAACTACACTTTCCTTGACATCCCTTAATGCAGTTCAAAACAGTTACCTTGAAACATTGACATTTTTGAGGTCAAAGATGATTGAATACTGGCAATTTCATAAGGTTCAACTTAGATCAATTTCCTTGTCGATTTACTTGTATGTTCCCTGCCTCTTGCCAGGTACTGTTAGCTCTGTAAGAGCAGGATTGTGTCGGCACTATTCACCGTTCCCTCGTAGCCTGCAGCACAGTGCTGGGGGTACCATGGGTACACAGCAAACACCTACTGAATGACTATATGAATGAGCGAACGAATGAAGGAGATGCTTCCCTATGCCATGTAAACCAGGATGTCAGAAACCAGAACTCCTCCAGGTACTGTTTTAGGCTACAACAGTGGAGGAGACAGCGTCCCTGCACTCCTGACTGTGAACAGCAAGGGAAGGGGACAGAAAATAAACTAGTAAACTGGTAAATTAGTAAGTTAATTTTAGACCGTAATGTGAAATGAAGCAAATAATACTGAGTGATGGGCTGGAGGGGGCAGGGGGATGGTGATAACTGAGTCTGGGTGGTCAGGGACAGCTTCTCAGAGAAGGTGACATTTGAGCAGAGACCTGAATGTTGAGGAGGGGCCAGCCATGCGAGTCTGATGGAGGAGAATTTGAACCAAGCCAAGGTGGCAATGAGCTGGGCATATTTGAGGTGCAAAAAGAAAATGCTGCGTCCCTTTTCTTTCCAATGACAGTGAGCACATAAAAGACCCCAACATTTCCAAACAGAGAGCAGAGTCCCAGCATCTTGCCTCCAGGGGCCCAAGGTCTAAACTAGGGTCTGACTTTTAAACACTTGAATAGGATTCCTGAGAATTTCTTCTTGCACCAGAAGCATCATTTATTTTTCAAGAATGCAACGGCCATGGGCATAAGGTAACCTTCTGGAGTTGTGGTTACACAGGTGTAGACATTTGTCAAAGCTCATCAAACTGTACACTGAAAATGTGTGCATTTTATTGGGTAAGTTACAGCCCAGTGAAGGTGATTTTTATAATGCAAGGACTCGGTGCCCAAAGAGAAGGAAATATGTCCTGCAAGCAAAAATAATTTGGAGACTTTTCCGTGGCCAACAGTATGTGCATGCATGGGCTTCTCCAGCCAAGGGAGCTGGTCGAAGCCATAGGATAAAACAAATGTGTAGGAAGAAGGGGAGGTGGAAGGGAGGTTGGAAAAAGAGAGAAAAGGCAAGGGAAGAAGGGATGTTTATCATGTAATGCCATTTCTTTGCAAGAGACACCAGTCCTTCTGAAGCAAGTTTGAAAAACACACAGGATACTGTGCTGTGTAATTTGCCACTTGGATTTCTGATTCTGTTTGAAGGTGGGCAAAATTATGATGCATGCTCCCTACCAGCTTCAAGCGTAGAGAGCTTCAAACACATGTTCCTGCCCCAAGGTCGTTTCTCGCCAATGCCTCTGCCAAGAGGGCTGGCCCTGCCGGGGGCAGATGTAGAAAACATCCCTAGTCTTGATCTTACAGGGGCTCCTTGAACTCGCGCCGACGCATGGGTTGCTGTTTGCAGGGCATCGAGCACTTCTTTGTGATCCGAGAAGACCGAAGTCCTGCACATCTGTGCTCAAAGGCAGTGCAGTCTAGTGGTCAAGGACTCATGCTCTGGCCTCAGACTGTCTGGGTGTGAAGTCCAACTCCTCCACTCACTAGGGCCTTGCTCATCCTCTTGGAAAGCAATCTGTGCCTCTCAAAAGGTAGATCCTCATAAGGCCTACCTCATTAGGGAGGAACACGAAATTAAATGAGAATCTACACCCAAGCCTATGGCAAAAGGGCAAAACCAGCAAAGGTCCTTCAACATCACCTAGGCCAACCATCTGCCATGCATTTAATGTAGTCACACGTGGATCTTCCCCCTATACTGAACCTGCCACCCCCTTCTGCTAAGATTAAATGTGAGTCTGCAGAAGTTACAAGACTTGGCCATTGCTGCACAGCTAAACAGACATAACAGAGCAAGAGCTAAGTACCAAGTTCCAGACTATAACATTACCCACTTTGGCAGATAACGGGTAGAAAATTCCAATAATAAAGATGATGAAAAAAGGGTAATAGTCGCTGAGCAGTGACCATACGTAGGCCCTGTGCTAAGAGCTTTCCAAGCCCAGTCTCAATGAATCCTCACACGAGCCCATGACATAGAAACCGTCATTACCTTAGACAAGTACCTAAGACTCAGAGAGGTGAAGTAGCTTTCCCAAGGTCACACAGCTATTAAGTGGCCAAGCTGGGATTGAACCTCAGGCCATCTGACTTGAGCCCATGCTATTAAAATCAGCCTGAGTGCCTCTCCAGGGACCGTAGGTAAGGAACGTAGCTAAATGAATTGGGTGGGCATGATAACTGGGATGAACCTGGGAGCTTCCTAAAGAGGGCAGTCATCACTGAGCAGCAACCAACAGCTGCCACAGCTGTGAGGACGCAGGTCCAGTGTTGCCAGACCTACCAATTTCTCAAAAGAAATCCAAAATCTGGACTTCTGTGCGAAATCTCCAAGCTTTTAAACGTTGGTGATTGGTTCTAAGTTGGTTTTAAAACACCGTATATAGTAGAGACTAAAGAGATCTCACAGCCAAATGCAATGAGCTTTGATTGGATCCTGGTTTGAAAAACCAAGCTCTATAAGGTGTTTTTGGTATAACTGGGAAAATTTTAATATGATTGGATATTTGATGATATTATGGAATTTTTGTTCATTTTCTTGGGTGTGATACTGGAATTGTGTTACGTGGGAGAATGTCCTTTCTTAGGAGGTCCGTGCTGAAGTACTTAGAGACGAAGGGTCATGTCTGCAACTTATTTTCAAGTGCTTCAGTGAAAAAGCAAAGAAAAAAAGAGGGAGGGCGAGAGAGAAGAAGGAAGGAAGGAGGGAGGGAGGGAGGAAGAGAGGGAAGGAAGGAAGGAAGGATGGAGGGAAGGAAGGAAGGAAGGGAGAAAAATGAATATAGGGAGAGAGAGAGCAATAAAGCAAATATGACAAAATGCTAACAATTGTTCATTCTAGATTAGTAGTTCTCATCTGGGGGTGATTCTGCCCCTGGATGACATTTGGCCATGTCTGAGGACATTTTTTACTGTCACGACTGGGTTGCGGGGTGGGTGCTTTTGGCACCTAGTGGGTAGAGGCCAGGGATGCTGCCGCTCACCCTACAGTGCACAGGACGGCCCCCCAGCAAAGAATGATCCGGCCCACATGTCAACAGTGCCGGGGGTGAGAAACCCTGATCTAGAAGAAGGATATCCTGGAGTTCATTTTTATTATTCTTTCAAGTTTTCTTGTATGTTTAAAATGTTTCACAATAAAAAAATTGAAGAAAACTTAAGAATAAGAATACATAAATAAAACTACCTTGCAGACCAAACAAAACGTGTCTGCATGGTTTGGTGACCATAGCTGGCCACCAATTGCAATCACTTCTTCCAGTAAACAGGGGTGGAACGTAGCTGCTGTTGCAGCTGCTGAAAGAGCTGCTGTACAGTGGTTACAACAACGTGTGCGAGGCCCCTCACCCTCCTGGAATTACTGTCCTTATCCTATTTTCAGTCCATATCAGCCCACTGGGAAGCAGCGATGTGCTCAGGACGCTGAATCTGAAAACAACATCACGGGGCCTGTTCTGGGAGGACACAAGTGCACTGGTCACCAGGAGCAGTTTGTGACGTGGGAGCAGCGACGTACTGTGAGTCTTCGAAGGGAAGGTGCTTTCAGATGAGATGAGAACAAACCCCTCATCTCAGGGACCTTCACAGCCCAACACAAAACAATTTCAGAGGCTGCAGCCAGGATGTTAATTTCACCTGGGAGCCACCTTATAGTCTCTCGAGGCCAAGCTTGCTGTGCCAGCCCCACCCAAGCACCCCTCAGCCCCTACAGGCAAAAGCTAGTGAGCCCATTGCTCTGGCTGGCACTTGAAATAATTAAATGCATAAGCAGCACGTGATGCATCTGGAAGGTGCCTGGAGCAGCCCTCAGCACCACAGAGATACACATAAAGGCTACATACACGGAGAAAACAAGTAACAGAATGCAGATAAGAGTCCCATTGGATTAATTCATCCATCCCCAACCCTATAAAATATTCCCAAATCCAAGACCAGTCTTTCTCAAAGTGTGGACCACTTTACAGGAACCATTCTGCGAGGTTGCTAAACGCAGATTTCTGGGGCCCATCCCAGACCTGTGAATTCAGAATCTCTGTGGATAGAACTCGAGAATGTGCATTTTAGGAAGCTTCCCCAATTCTGATGCTCACTCAGTCTGAAAACATCTGCCCAGATGCGGACGACACCAAGAGACGAGGGACGGCACAATTTTCTAACTGCATGACCTTGGGCAAGCCACTCAACCTGAGCCAAGATTTTCTCGTACGTAAGTGGGAATTAAAACAGCGCCTGTCTCCCAGGGTAGGTGTGAGAACTAAATGAGAGAATGTTTACACACACACACACATACGCACACACAACTAGTACAGTGCCTGGCACCCGGAACTGGGCTCAGCAATGTTACTTCCTTTTCCTTAACAGTGATTGGCTGAACACTGAAAGGCCTGCAGAGCTTTACAAAAGTACAGATGATCAGCCCCACCCTAGAGATTCTGGTTTAAATAGTCAAGGGTGCAGCCCCTGGCAACAGGATATTTTAAAAAGCCTTCTGGGTGACCCTGAGCAGCAGCCAGAGTTGAAAACCACACCTTAGAAGCTGCCAGTAAAAACCAACTATTCCTTCTCTTCAGGAGTCTGCACTCCCACTCCATTCTGGAATTCCCAAAATGTAGACAAGAAGAGCCTGTGTTGAGGCTCTGCTATCAGAGGACTGGGTACCCCTAGATCCCACCTCCAAGCAGACCTTTCCGGGGACCTGCAGAAGGTGGCTGCAACCCACTGAGTTGGGGTGATTCTTTCGCCCCTGCAAGGGGGCAGGACCAGGAAGCTGAGTCCCTGCTGGGCCCTCAGGGGGAGAGCAGTCTTTACAGGAAAAGCCAGATCAAAGAGGGCCGCAAGTTAGCATCGCTGGCTCCCATAGGCATCCAAAGGTTAGCACCTCTCCCCACCTCCCACCTCCCATCCTCCAACGCCAGCTCCCCGCAAACACCCAGGAGGACTCCTGTAAGCTTTGGGTTGCAGAAAAGGGCACAGTGGAGATTTCAGCAGAGGAATTAACCAGTTCTGCAAGGCAGCCTACCTATCTATGCCTGGGTGAATCTTTCCCTACCAAAGCGACACCCGCTGCCGCAGTCCTGCTTCTGTATCTCACCCTCGCCTTAACACAGACCCGGGGAAGCAATAGGGACAGGCGGCGACTGCGGGAAAGTGAAACCACCAGGCCGGTGGGGTTGGCGACAGGGCACCTTGGGGTTGCGGGAGGTGGGCGGGGCCAGGGCTTTACTCTTTTAGTAGGTCAGGATTTCTTGAATCTCCTCGTCCTCGGAGCTTACTTCTGTGGCCAAGACCTTACCATCCATCCACACCTCCCTGCTGACCCAAACCGAGAGGAACTTCCTCACCTCTTCCCCCCAATCCCTCCCCGCTGGAAAAAAATCGTCGGATATTCTGCGTATAAATAGAAAATAATTACTAGTGAGGTGGTGATGTTCCTTCGCCTATTTTTGGTGGGTCTCTTTGTTCAGATTTTTTAGGCAGGCGCTTGGAGCGCGTGCATACACACGCGCACACACAGGCCCCCGCCGGAGGTGTGTGGGGGGTGTGTGAGTGTGGAGGGGGGGACACATGGCGACTCCGGTGCCCATACAGAAAAAGACAAGGCTTGCGCCCCAGCCATCCAGCTGTTCGCAGGCCGCCAGTTGCCCTTCAACCCCTCCCGCTCGTCCCTCACACCAACCCCTGGCCTCTCGCGGGTCTGGGGGCTGCTTCCCCGCGGCTGCGTCCTCCGCCTCCAAAGTTACTGGGTTGTGCGAATCAATTTAGACACTTGAAAAAAAGCAAAAGGCAAATAGCTCCATTAATCCCCAAATGCCTTCTCCCATCTGCTGCAACTTGCTCGTGCTGGGACTTGCATAATGAATAAGGCAAAAGGGAAAGTTGACGAATCAGGGTGTCTGGGGAGTGAAGGAGCGCGGGGAGGGGGCTCCAGCCCTGGGAGTCCACGCCAGCCCCGGCAAGGGGCACAGCGCGCAGCGGAGGCCACTGTCCCCGACAAGGAGAGGTAGTGACAGGAGAAAGGGCGAGGGTGTTGGGGCGGAGGGGCAGCCAAGGTCCCAATTCCAGGGACCTGGCAGCTCCGAGCAAGGCTTTTGTTCTCGCTCTCCCCTCACTCTCCACCTCCCTCGCCTCATTTTCGTGAGCCGTACGAGTTGCAGGCGGCACACACTCCCCCCTCCCTCCTTCACACACGCGCGCGCGGGCTCACACACGCCCCCCTTCCTTTTCGGGCTCGCGTGCCCCTGTTTACCTAGAGGCTGGTATCTGGAATCCGAAGGGTGGACCCCCTCCCCAAAACCCAAGACTTCGGGGCCACGGGCTCCCAGGCCATGTCTCAAGTCTGCTTCAACCCTCTGCGGGAGGGGGCAACAAGAGGGCCAGGGGGGCAGAGACCCTCCCCCCCACACACGCTCATATACATCCACACCTGTGCTGAGCCCAGCGCCCCCTCTCCGTGCTCCGAGCCGAAGTTGGCTTCCCGGGTGACATCCTACACCGGAGAGGCTGGGGTGGGGGGGAGCGCCATTGCCTGGGGGAAGGTGGAGAGCGGCGCCCGGAGGGGAGGGCGGGGGGGGGGGCAGCCCACCTGGACATGTGTTCCCTTTGGGGCCGGTGCGCTTTCTCCAGCCCCAGCTTGGTGAAGATGCCCACGAGCACCATGACGGCCACCACCCCGCAGATGATGTAAACGATCAGGTTGGTCTTGTCCTTGGTGGGGTCGTGCAGGGGGTCGTCCTTGCGCGCTGGGGGCTTGCCCGTGTTGAGCCAGAGCGGAGTGTCGTAGTTGGTGCAGGTGCTCTGGTTCAGTCGCCGCTTCTTAAACGTGCAGCAGAACCGGAAGCCACAAGTCCCGCAGCAGAAGATGAAGTCGCCCGAGCTGCAGTTGAACGGCGGGTCCCACTGGCCCATGACATCGAAGTAGCCCCGGCAGAAGTCTGGCGTGGGCGCCCGGGTCGGGGGCGCGTCCGAGACCCCCACGCCCTCGCCAGCCTCTCCGGAGGCGGCCCCGGAGCGGTTGCCCCCCGCCAGCACCAGCACGCCGCCCAGCTGCGCCAGCTGCCCGTGCCCCGCTCGCTCCTGCGCCCGGCACACGCGGGCGCACAGCTCGGTGAGGAAGCAGCCGAGGAGCAGCCGGAGGACGCGGCGCATCGTGTCTCCTAGCCCGGGCTCGGCGGCTCGGCCGCCGCTGGAGCCGCTGCAGCCGCCTCTCGAGGCGCGGCCGAAGCTGCCGAGGCTGCTGCCGGGGGCTGCGAGCCGCCGCGGGCCGCACATGCAGGGAGCGGCGCGGGGCGCTCGGTGGTCTGCGGCCACTGCGCTCGGCTCAGCCCGCGTTCGCCTCCAGCGCGCCGCGCGCGGAGGGGCTGGCCGGGGAGGAGCGCGCCGGGCCGGGCGGGGGGAGGATGAGCGGGGGCAAGCGCGGGGTGCAGGTCCGGCTGGCTACAGGGGGAGGCGGGGGCTGGAGAGCAGAGGCGAGTCGGTCTGTCCACGCCTCCCCTCGGCCGGCGACTCCGGACTCGCCGCCCCGCGCCCGCTCGCAGGATCCCTCTCACCTCTCCAGCTCGCCAAGTGCGCTGGAGAGAGCGAAGCGACACTTGTGGAATGAAGGGAGGGCAGGAGGGAAGGGGGAGGGGGAGGAGGGCGGGCAGAGGAGGCGCGGGGGGGTGGGCGAGCGCGAGCTCGAGAGGGGCGGGGGCGCGGGAGAGGTGACTCGGGCGGGCGGGCGAGCGGGAGCGATTTGGGGGGCGTGCAGAGCTGAGCAAGGCTGGCGGGCGGGGAGGAGGGAGCTTCGGCAGCCGCCGAGGCCGAAGGAACAGCTTGGATTTCCCGGCAGGTGGAGGACGGCGGCGGGACCTCCCGCGCCCTCTCTGGGCTGGAGGCGCGGCTCCGACCTGCTCAGGGCGCAGAGGCGGCTCCGCCCGTGGCTTTTTCAGGGGTGCGTGCGCAGGAGCTGCGGCTCGAATCTGCCCACCAGGGAAGGGGTGACTCTGAGGGGATAGGGACAGACTAGGTGGCTTCCACTGCAAGACAGACTGGGGCGCAGTCGTATCAGGATCGCCCCTCCCAGGTGTGCGGGGCCGTCTTGCCCTTCCCCTGACTGCGCCCTCCAGCCAGACGCGCAATCCGGGTGCCTCAACTCCCTGGGCCGAGGCAAGGACCAAGGCTGAGCTGGGAAGGCGGGGTGGCAAGTCCCTGGGCCTGGGTAAGCACCCCCGGGAGAGAGGCTTGGGATGAACTAAAGTCAAAGAAGCGCAGGCAGCAGGGAGAGGCAGCGCACAAGGCCGAGGCAATGGCATGTCCCGGAAGGGCTTTCCTTGGGACTCTCCCAGGCCCCAGACCTGCCACTTTCTGTCCCTCTTCGCCCTCGCAGCGTTCCCTGCGCTCCACAGGAGGGCACCCCGCTGCGCCGCCTCTGCGCGCCCAGACCTGGTGCAGCGCAAGGCCTGAACACCCAGCCCCAGCCGCCCTCCCGGACCTGGAGCCCGCCCATTGGTCTCCGGAGCCGGCTGGCCCCTGTCCCCACCGAGCCCCCGGACATCCTCACCGGGGACTGCGGAGCCCGGCCTTGCTTCCTCGGCTTCCAGCCTCACGTCGCCTGTCCGCGTTTCCAAATCTGGCCTCTCTCAACTCAGCCGACTCGAGCCCTCCGTCGGCCCTTTCCCATTTCTCCCACTTCTTCCTCTCCTCTGCTTCAATTTGACTCCAGTAGCCCCCAAAACAGGATTTGTACCAAAGCTGCTACACCAAATTTAGATCTACACACGCCCCTGCGTTTTGTTTTTAATCGCATTAACTAAGTATACACTTTGCAGCCGGCTTAGGCGATTTGCATGGAAATGATGTTTCCACCGCCCTCCTCTCCATTTGGGTTCAGTCAAGGGCTTCTCAGGGCATTTTCAAAGAACCAATAAGAACCACGTATAAAATGACATACTGGGGTCCCCTTAGTTGAAAAAGCATGGAGGGTTTTATTGGGACTCTATTGCAAGTTTTCTCAAAATAAGAGGGAGTTTGTGCCTTCTCTCTGAAGAAATGTCATCTACTTCTCCCCAACGACTTGCAAAGAATGACCTTGTTCCAGCAAAACACACCAGGGCAACATTGATGGAGCATATACAGAAGTATTCAGCCCCTGGAAGACTCACTGAATTGCGAGCTATTTTATGTCCCAAACCCACCTGGACAAGACGTGAGATTGTTTAATCCAAATTCATCAGATTTACTTTAATGGGATCCCCAAAACAGGACATGGCTGTCGACCCACACCCACCACACTGTGTGAGTCTCTACAAACACGAGCATTGGTGTGTGAGAGCTAATGATAGCTGACATTTATCTGCGCTTGCAACATGCCCACTAAGCTTGCTTTTTCTAAAATCACCTCCTCTCTCATGCTTCCAGCAGTGCCTAGCATCTAGCGGACAATCTGGGAATATTCGCTGAGCCACTGAGTGACTGATCTCATTGAACTCCATCCATTAGGTAATATTGCCAGGCCCACACAACAGAGAGAAAGACTGAGCCCCAAAGCAATTAAACCAGTTGCCCATGGTGGCTCAGCAAGGAAATGCCACGGTTGGCACTTGACCCGAGAAGTTTGACTCTGGGGCCTGTGTTCTAACCGCTGCAGGCGGAGCCTTCCTAAAATAGGCCTCCAGACTCTATGCACCTGACATCATATTATGTGTTTGTTTCTTGTCTGTCTCCCCACATTGAAACATAAACTCCGTGACAGAAAGGCCTTGAATTTGTAGAGCCCCCCTGCACCTAGAACAGTGCTGGATGTGGGAAGCACTCAAAGATACTTACGGGCTGTTTTAATTAACTAATTAAGATCTTTCATGCAAAACCCTGTCTTAAACCAAGAGAGGAAAGAAACACTTAGGGCAGGCACAGATGATGGAGTTTCTGCCATCGTGACACGTGCTGGGGGGTTGGGAAATTTCTCCACACTAAATCAGGATTGGAAAGGGCTGCTCCAGCAGGCTTGCCACGGTCCAGGAAGCTGAGGTTCAGAGAGGTTAAGGGCTTTGTCCAAGGTCACAGGGCCAGTAAATGGAAAGCCAGGGCTGATTGCAGACTGCAGACTCCTAATCTCTGCTGGCCTGCCACCCCACCCCGCTGCACCCCACCACTTCCCAGCAAGCACTGGGGCTGAGGGCTGAGGGCAACAGCCTGGTACAAGAGTAGGTCACAGACACCTTTCCACGAGAGTTGAAATTTTAAAGCACTTCTAAATTTGATTTTTAAAAAAGAAAAGGAAAAAAAAAACCTTAGCGAAAAGAGACAAAATCTAGACAAAGTCCATTTCAGAATCTGCTTCCAATCCCTGTGAAATATTGCCTGTCACCCGGAGATTTGAGTCTGGTCTACAGAGGAGGTTTGCTCTAGCTGCTGCTCTGGCTTTAATTAACAGAGACTGCCCCCTGTTTGTGACAAGGAGAGTGCAGGATCCTGCTTCCGAAAGAAGCCAACCTGATCCGCCCAGCCTGGTTCATTTGCCAGATCCCAAACCTTAAGCCTCCTCTCTGGGTGAGCTTTGCCCGAACCGAATTCCCTTCCTGCTCCTGCATTCCCAGGCTGCCGCTGCCCCCTGGAATATTGCCTAGGCCTCTTTCCCAAGCCTTTGAAAAGTATTTAGAAGAGGGAGGAATCATCTTGGTTCATTTCACTCTTCAAAGGAAAAAAGTCGATTTCCTCTGGGTATGTCAAGTCAGTAAATAGAGTCCCTACTTCCTAATAGATGTGTGATTATTGGGAACATTGAGAAGGTATTTCTTTCAGGGCTTCTGGGAGGGTTTTATAAACTTCCTAATTGAAACACCTGGCAAGTTCATGGAAGATGGAACATCATCATCAAATTTCACCCCCACCACTCCCCAAATAAATACATGCAAATCTGTTGAAATTAAAATGCAGCTCTTAATGAAAGTGCTTTCTATGAAAGAGATGATGACATTATTATTTACAACACAGGCACTTTTAATTTCTAAAGAAGAATCTCATTTGCTCCCGCCTTAATTATGTCTGACTGCGGGGCATGCTGCAAGGAGAATGCAATTGTTCTCCCAAATGATGAGGGGAGGGAGCAACGGAACAAAGGACTTGCTTACTAGGACTTGCAACCAATGTCCATAAGCAACTCAACAAATTAGATTATTTGTGCTGCAGCCCTCACTCAAAGGAGTTATTTGTTAATCATCCTCATCAGGTGGCTTTTAGGGTTTCAAAGAGATTTCTAAGCAACTGTCAGCCTTGAGAAAAAAGAGATGAAACAGAAGCTGTTAGTTCAAAACCTCCAGAGACCCCTCAGTGAAATTTGAAACTGGCCCCATAGAAGGAGGGCAAGGAGAGACAGAAGGAAGAGGCAGGTCACTCTAGATTGGTGGGTGGCAGATTTAACAAGCAAGGGAGCTCACAAAGGAGACTTGTCTTAGGTGCCCCAAGATGAGTAGATCTCCACACCTGCCTGCCAGAATCTGAAAAATTTATGTAGCAGCCTTAACGGGGTTCAGTTAACATATACAGTCCAGATGGTCTGGAGAACACCTTACTGTCTCAAGGCTGCATCCTTGAAACTGCTGCTAGTGTGGGAACAGTGGGTGGAATGTACATTTCTGGGACAGGGGAGGGGGTGAGGAGACTCTGATTGCCCAGCTCAACCTTGCAGGTCAGGTCAACCGACGGCCACGCCCTCTCAATGACCTCCTCCTGCAGAAGGAGCTGGCACCTTGCCAGGTTCAGACGCACTGGTTTGATATATTTTGTTCCCTTGTTCTGAAAAGATAAGGGAAGCCTTATAAAAGAAGTGAAGTGGGTCTAAAGCATGGTTCCCCCACCCTGGAGGTGGTATGTGAGTGATTTTTGGTGGTACCTCCACAAAGATTTTTTTTGAATAGTCTTATATTTATTTCAATGTGTGTTAGAAAAAAAATAATGACGCATCGAATACACGGCTTTATGGGCATAATTGCTAAAGGTGTAGTTAATTCTCTTAAGCCCATCAATTTAAAGTCAATTTAAGAAAAATGATAAATACATTATAGTCTTTATAACAAAATATAAATGAAGAAAAGAAGATGAAGTGTCTGGTACTGAAAACCAAAGTTTAGGAACATGGGCTTTCGTATCAGAACAGGGCTTCTCGACGTCAGCCCTGTGGACATTTTGGAGTGGATACTTCTGTGTTGTGGGGCTGTCCTGTTGCACCCTATGATGTTGAGCAGCATCCGTGACCTCGACACACTAGATGCCAGTGTTACTTCCCAGTTGTGACAACTGAAAACTGTTGACAACCAGACATTGCCAAATGCCCCCTGGAGGGTCAAATCGATAGAGAACCACCAAGTCGTGCCTGTGTTTAAATGCTGGGTCTTTCTCACACGAGGTTTATGACCTCAAATAAGTCACTTAACCTCTCTAAGCCTCAGTTTCCTCATCTGTAACATGGGGATAAGAACAGTGGCTCTCCCCAGGATTGTTACCGACACTCTGTACCTTGTGTAAAGTGCTTAGCACAGTGAATGGAACCTTGGCAGTGCTCCAGAAAGAGTCACTCATCACTGTAAACCCGAAAGGCCTGCAAAGTGTCAGGCATTGCACTGAGCGCTGGGGAGAGAGAAGATCCTTGCTCTCCAGGATCTCAAAGTCTCCAGGGAGAGATAGAACATAGAGGCAGGGCAGGCTTCCTGGGCACTCGATCTGTGTAGTCTCACAGGGCCCCGTGCTTAGGAGGGCCCCATGCTTGGTTTAATGCTCTGCAGTTGCCTTCTTGAAATTCTAAATGATTTTTGAACAAGGGGCCCCACCAGTTATGTAGCTGGTCCTGTAATAGGTGATGCCACTCCAGCAGAAGCAGAGGTCAAGCTTATGGGCACTGAGAGGAGGATGCTTAGCTCCGCCTACCCAGGAAAGGAGGGCTTCTCAGAGGTGGTGACGTTTGAGCAGTCCTAAGTTAAACGTATATAAGCATTCTCAGAAACATAACGGGAAGAATTTTGGTAGACTCTCTTTAAAAATGGTTCTCAAATGCTAGTCCACAGAGCAATACAATACCGATATGTGTTCAAGCTTTCACTGGTCCATAGAAAATGGAGAAAAATTAAAACTGGTGAAATAAGTGTTCAATAAACACTTCTTTTAATTGTTGTATATTCTATTTGTATTACAATTATCTTTCTAAAACAATGCTGGAGTTAGTAGATGTTAGTCTTATATCTATGTATTTATCATGTTTTGTGTGTGTGTGTGTGTGGTATTTTTAAAATATTTCTTACCAGGGAAAAATTAGCAAGCCTATCCTCCCCAATTTTGGGTCACTTTACTATAGATTAAATCCCAACATCCAGGACAACTCATTTAAGAACCTTACAGTAGCTTTTGTTCACAAGTGAAGTGGTGGGTTGAAGCAATTATCTGAATAAAGTCCCTCCAACTGTACTGTGAAACCAAAATAGGTTTGGGGGTTATGCATTTTCCAACTACATTGGTTAAAATAACCAGATGTATCCCCAGAAATCAGCTGACACTAGATGAAAACCCCACAGTTGTTTACTCCCCAGACCATTTGTCTGCTCAGACCAATGCCTGTAAATACAGATTGTATCAGTTGGTTTTTGCCATGTAACAAATCATCCCAAAACTTGGTGGCTTAAAATAATAACTATTTATTTAACTAACAGTTCTGTGGGTTGGCAACTTAGATTGGCCTCAATTAGGTGGTTTTTCTGGTCTTGACTGGGCTCACTCATGCATCTGCTCTTAACTGCCAGGTCACCAGGGTGCTGGTTAGTCTGGGACAGGCTTGAGCTAGGACAGCTCCTCTCTGCTCCCTGAGATTTCTCATATGCCACCAGGCTAGCCCAGAATTTTCCACATGGTGCCCAGGCAGGGTTCCTAGAAATTGAGAGAAAGCACACAAGCCCTATTGAGACCCAGGGTTGGAACAGGCACACGTCGCTTCTGCCACATTCTATTGGGGCAAAGCATGCCGTAAACCCAGTCTGTGTTCAAGGGGTAACAATATAGACTTCTTGTCTTGATGGGAAGAGCTGCAAAATCACATTGAAAGGGGGCATGCATACAGGGATGTGTGAATGACTGTAGCCATGTTTTATATCAACTGTCTTAGTCCGTTTGGGCTGCTATAACAAAATACCACAGACTGGGTGGTTTATAAGCAGCAGAAATTTATTTCTCACAGTTCTGGAGGCGGGAAAGTCCAAGATCAAGGCACAAGCAGGGTTACATTCTGGTGACAGCCCTCTTCCTGGTTCATAGGAGGTGACTTTTCACTGTGTCTTCACATGGTGGGAGGGGCGAGGGAGCTCTCTGGGGTCTTTTATGAGAACACTGATGACACTCATGAGGGCTCCACCCTCGTGACCTCAGCACCTCCCTCCATCTCCACATTCTAATACCATCACACTGGGCACTAGATTTCAACATACGAATTTTGGGGAGACACAGACATGCAGATCATAACATCAACCTACCACCCAGCTCAAATCCCGTTACTACCAACCACAGTGGAATGAAAATCTCCATGTCACCATGACTGCCCAGCCAACAATATTCAGGGAGAAACTTACACACCTGAACTATACTGCAAATAAAGAAGCAAAAGTCACGTCGAGCTGTATAAGCTGTGTTTTCACCTAGATATTCAGAACAACGCTTGGACATTTGAAAGTCCAGCGCGCCAATATCCAGCCATGTGTCCAAGCCAGTAAACTGGGAGGTCTCTGACGCCATCCTTCGTCTCAATTCCATATCCCATCAGGCACCGAGTTCTCTCAATTGTCGCTCCTAAATAAATATCAAATCTTTGCTTTCCTTTCACCCCCATCGTCACTGCTTCAGCTCAGCCCTCATCATTTCTCACAGTGTCAATCACGTAACCCCTAGTTTCACGTAACCCCCACATCCTCATCCTGGATCCAATTGCCTGTCATTCACCTAACAAGCCCTCACTGAAGGCTCACTTTGTGCCAAGCACTGTGCTAAGGATGGGGAATCTAACAGGAAATAAGATAGAGCCTGTAGTCTGCTAAAGAAAAGAAACAAGAAAAGAGATTTATTAGCCAGGATAGGTCATCTGCTATAATACACAACCCCAAAATTTCAGTGGCTCGATGTAGTCAATGATGGCTGAGGAATCCAAATCCCTCCCATCACGTAGCTCTCCCGTCCTGAAATCATTTCCTTCTAGCCGTGTGGAAACAGGTGGAGCCATATGGAAGAAAGAGCAGGATCCAGTGAGGCAATTTACGGCCATGCCTGGAAGTGGCATACATCATTCCCGCTATACTCCATTAGCCGATCTCGGTCACATGGTCCCAACTTAAGCAAAAAGGAGGCTGGGAAATGTAGTGTTCTCATGTGCTCAGAGGAAGAAAGTGAACTGGCGAGTCTGTAACCAGTCCTTCCCTCAACAGACAATTGTAACACATGTAATAGATGCTATCATTGGAAAAGTACAGCATCCTGTGGGACCCAAAGGAGGGTTTAATACATTTGATATGTCTTGAGATTCAAGAAGGTAGGGGAGTGGGCTGAATAATGGCCCTGAAAGATACCCAAGTCCTAATCTCTGGAACCTGAAACCTAGTACCAGGCAAAAGGGAAATCACAGATGTGCTTAAATTAAGGATCTTGAGATGGGGCAATTACCCTGGATTATGCACGTGGGCCCTAAACGTAATCACAAGCGTTCTTATAAAAGGGAGACAGAGGGAGATTTGACGACAGAAGAGAAAAAGGAGATGTGATGACAGAAGCAGAGACTGGAGTGGTGCTCTTTGAAGATGGAGGAAGTGTCCACAAGCCTGGGAAACTGAAAAAGGACACTAGAAGCTAAAAAGAGCAAGGAACAGATTCTCCACTGGGGCATCCAGGGGAAATCGGTCCTGCTGACACCTTGAGTTTAGCCTGCTAAGACTCAGACTCCAGAAGGGTAAGAGAATAAATTTTTTGTTTGTTTTAAGACACTAAATTGTGGTAATTTGTTACAAGAGCCAGGGGAAACTAACACAGGGAACAATGCCTACACTGAGTTCCAGATAAGGATCTCCCATTGGTGAGCTTGGCAAAAAGACAGGAGGGCAGGGAGGGGATGGAGGTTAAGGCTGAAAGGTAGCCAAGGTCCGGATCAAATAGGAATTGGTAGGGCGTTTCAATTCTAACCTGAGGGCACTGGGGAGGCATTGAAGCAGGTGTGACCTGACCAAGATTTGCATATCTGAGGACTGACTCCGCCTGCTCTGTGTAGAACAAACCAGGGAAATCAGTGCTGGAGGTGGAAGGCAGTCAGTTGCTTTATTCCAGGAGGCAAGTAAAAAGACAACAATCCAGGGTAATGGCAGAGAACTAACTCAACAGGACTTGGTAACCGACTGGCTGGGCTCCAACTATTGGCCAAGGACAAAAGGGACATCCACTCCATCATCAACATCAGCTGCACCAACTCTGATGGTCAATGGTACCTGAATAGGTGACAGCTTAGCCACCGATCCAGGACAGAGACAAAATAGGGAGGAAGGAACAGGGAAGGTGCCTGTGAAACCCAGCTGACACCCCTTGGATGTCCTTCTCCAAGTCCTATAGCTGACCAGGACCACCATGCCCTTTGTAATTTGAATGAAATAGTTCAAACGCCATCCCCATAAGATGAGAAACCCACCTCCACCCTACCCCATGATCAAGGGATTTATATTACTCCTAATCTCTTCTGACTCCGATTTCCTGCTTTGTTTGTATGGTTATGCCCATGTGCACTCCACAGAGGCACCCAACCAACAAGTCAGCTGGGGCTGAAATCCAGCCTGCACTGTACCGGCCAAGTCATGCACTCTTGGTGTATATAGAAAATGATTAGATGTTTGGCATGGCCAGAACTTGGAGCGCTTGAGGAGAAAAGACTGGAGATGAGGGTCAGGTAAGGGGTTAGAATGGAGAGTTTCAATGCCGTGCTAAGGAGCTCAGACTGTTTCCTATCGTTGATGTTACCTTGTCAAAAAATGTTAAGTAAAGAGAGACATGTTCAGATTTGCATCTTATGTAGACCACTTTGCCGGCTAATCTGGTCCTCATCACCCATCTGGGATGGAGAAAACGTCAACCAGTCTGGGCTGAGAACCTATACGCTGGAGTCCTGTGGGAGATCTCTGTCTGCCTCCACGCAGAGAGAGGAGCAAGAAGAGCTGGGAAACAGAAGGGGAAAATGGTCCAATTTCAGAGAGAAGCAGAAACAAGACAAAAAGAGACTTAACGACATTGTTGACGGCTTTCTGGATCCTGAGATTTGTGGGTTCTGTGTGACACTCCTGAATCTTCTAATAAAGTCCTCCTACCTTCCTCCTATTTTTGCTGAAATTAGCTCCAGTTGACTCCTGTTACAACTCTGACCAAGATATTCTGCCTCCAGTTTCTCCATCCAGGCCTCCATCACATTAGCACGAGATGTTACATTTTGTTTCTCTCCTCCATGATTCCACGAGTTGGCCAGATGGAGGAGAGGGCAGGGAAGGGCAGGGGAGAGAAGAGGGAAGAGGAGGGAGGGGGAGGAGAGGGGTGAGGAGTGGAGGAGAGGCGTACTTGCATACATACACAAAGACGTATGTGTTCTTTATGGCATTGTTTGTAATAGCAAAGGATTGAAAACAACCTCCATCAGTGAGAGATTGGCTCTGACTGAACATCTCAGCGAGAGATCTCTCCATCAGGGAGATATCAGCTAAATAATTTACAGTACTTCCATATCAAAATGCTATACAGCAGTTAAAAAGGATGAGCAGTTAAAAAAAAATCTGGGACTCAGTTTAAGCATTATTGCCTTACTGATCCCCAGGCTGTATTTTATATATATATATATATATTGTGTGTGTGTATCAAACAATCTTCAGGATATAGTAAAAAAAAGAAAAAAAAAAAAAGAAGGGAAGGCAAAAATAAAAACACATTGTTAGAATATATGGACTATTTCTGGAGAAATATACTAGAAGCTGTGGTAGCCTCTAGGGATAAAAACTAGAGAGGAGGGAGAATTACTTTTCTCTGCATACTTTTGTGTACTGTTTTTTTAAGCATCTGTATGCTTTAATTATTCAAGAAAAGTAATTGATTAAAGCATGTTTAGAAGGAAAGAAAAAGAGGAGGAACGGGTGAAGGGTAGATGAAAAGGAAAAAGAAAAGAAAGTTTCCAACAGCTCAACCACCACCACCACCAGAGTTCCATTCCCAACTCCTCTGTGACGATCCTTGACCTTGACCAAATCATTTCCCTTCTTTGGGCCTTGGTTTTTTCATCTGGAAAATAGGTCAGCAGAATTTGATGCTCTCTAAGGTCCCAACTCCAAAAGTCATCTGCAATATTCACCGACAGAGCTAATTGCTCAGGCAGAACTTTCTTTCAAATTAAAGCAGCAATTGTCCTGGCTTCCCACCGCAGCACATGATCTTACCATCATAATGTGAAATGGCTTTTTCTTTATTAGAGTCATCTTTGGAATCTGGCGCCTTCAAGGTTATAAAATGAATCATAAATAACGTATTTGCAAATCATGTATAATAAGGATGATTTTTCATAAGAGGCACATTTGGGTGCCTAATCAGCCCTTAACCATCTTCAGAGAAAGGACTCTGCTGTCCTGTCCTCTGCAGCCTGTCCAGGGATGGACCCAGATGCCCGACCCAAGCGGATCCAAGCAATTATAATACAGCCCAAAAGCCAATTTGACTTCCTTCCCCTCAAGAACTTGAACAAGACACACAGATTGGGGGAGGATGAAGGTGAAGAGTTCTGTTACATTAATGCTTAGGAACCAGATTGAAAGTTGCACGAGGGCGTGGATTGTGAAAGTCTTGTTCTTTGCTGCATGTCCAGTGCCTGCCACCATTCTGGCATATTGTAGGTGTTCGATATGTGTTACTTGTAAGAAAAAAATAATCACTAGAGGGAAGATCCATAAACTCTTACAACTGCAGTTCCCTGGTACACCCAACTCCTTTCATTTTAGAGAACTAGATTTCCAGCTTTTCTTGGGATTTTGTGGGATTTTGTCTTTCTTTAAAAATCCACCTACACCTAGGGCCCGGCCCCATGGCCGAGTGGTTAAAGTTCTGCCTGCTCCCCCTTGTCAGCCTGAGTTTGCAGGTTCGGATCCCGGGCACAGACCTACTCCACTCACCAGCCATGCTGTGGCATCGACCCACATCTAAGGTAGAGGAAGACTGTCAAAGATGTTAGCTCAGGGCTAATCTTCCTCAAGCAAACAAACAAAAAGAAAGAGGAAGATTGGCAATAGATGTTAGCTCGAACAGATTTTGGTCTCTTTCATCCAGAAGAACCCTAAGACGGGTAATTTATTCTGGAAATACAAATCAATTTTTTTCCTGAGATTACTTTCTTTTAATTAAATATGATCAAAATTTATAGTAACATGTTCTATGGTTCAGTTCAATTCAGCAAACACGTACTGAGCAGGAACTGTGGGACGGCTGAGAGACGGATAGGGCAATGTCTCAGCCGTCAGGAAGCTCACATCCCAGTGGGAACGATGGGCACAGGGTTAAGTCATTCTACTAGACCATCTGAGAAAGGAGGTTTTAACAATGCACTATGGGTGTAAATCGGAGGAACAGATGAGTGTCAGGGAAGGTTTCAAAGAGGAGGTGATCCTGAAGATGGGCTTTGAAGAATAAGTAGGATGTCCCAGGTAAAGGGTATTCTGGGCAGAGAGAACACTGTGAATATAGTCCTGGAGCCAAGGATCATGGTTAGTTAGTGTGGTCAAATGACGAGCTAAATGGTAGAATGAAGTGGAAGACTAGGCTAGCAGGGTAAGATGAAAGCATGAGGGAACCACATTGTCTTTTACCAAGACCGCAGTTCGGTGTTTTAAATTATTCAGACCAGTAAGGATTCTTTTAAAAGAGTAGCACATTTGGCAAGTCTATGGGTGCTTAAAGGAATATTTGAAGTCCTGAGAACTCTACAATACAAAAGAAGGATGATTAGACCTCTAATCTCAATGACGGTCACTTTTTCCACTTAAAATGTGTGCTGTTCCTCCCCAAAACATCCAATAAGCAGTGGATGCTCACTTAGCACCATACAAAGGTGGTTAAAGATGATTATTTTTCTGAGGTGATGAAAATGTTCTGGAGGTAGTTGGTTGTACAACCTTGTTGATTATACCAAAAGGCGATGAATTGTGTGCTTTAAAATGGCTGGGGAAAAAGACTCAATCCTTAGCTTGGGCGAGGTTATATTCTAAAACAGATTAAACTGACGGGGATGAGCCTTGGAGGGTGAATGCTATGTTTTATGCACAGGGAACAATTCAATAAATATGATGATATATATGGACAACATTTTTTTTCCATCTAAGACTAAAATAATTGAGGAAATGGGCACTTAATCTGTGTTGGTGAGAGTATACTTAGTACCACCATTTGCAGGGGCGGAGGTGAGGGTGAGCATTTGACTCCATCTTTTAAAATGTTTAATGTAGGAACCTTGGAATCAACAATTTTCCTTCAAGGGGCTATCCATGTGTACAAAATACTTACATCCTTGTATATAACACTGTAGACAAGAAAGTTCGTTGAAACATGGTAATAGTGAAAAATTGGAAACAACCTAAGTGTCCACCAATAGGAGGCTGGCTAAATAAATAGAAGAAGAATAAATAAATAGGATAAACCACTAAATGTGGTTACCTCTAGGCAGTGCAACTTAAGACAGAGATTTTTCCATTTTGTTTTTTATTTGTTCTTTGATTTCATGTGGCCTGCTTTATTTTTGTAATTTTAATGATCCACATGTTTTCTTTAATCAAACACGGTTTTATCGTGTCCCATGGAAAACAGGTGTATTCTTCAACTTAGATTACTCACTTTACTGACTGGAACAATGTTAATAAAAAAAACAAAATCTATGCCTATTTTATGCACATTTGGGGCACGAAAAATTAAGAGCTGGTGATGTTTGAGAGATGGCAACCTGCAGGATACTTCCTAATTTTACATTCTGAGATCAGATCAGGGCCGTGTTACAAAACCAATGTCTGTCATCCACTAGCTGTCCATTGGTGAATTCATAAAATGCATAAAAATTACTAGATTTGCAAGTCAGCAACAAAATCAGTGTTATTGGACCAGGCACTGTTGCTGCTCCACCCAGAGCCCTTTGGATTCCTTTGACCATGTCTTGTGTCCCTCACCTGCTTTAATGTCCTTTTGCTTCTGTTGTCATGCACAAGTAAGTCTTTAGAGGAAGAGAACTGTCTCAGGCTACTGGAGCAAATCTGCTTGGATGTTCCCAACCGGAAGTGCACGGAGGTTACATCCCTCTGAGGAGCCTTTGGTCAATGACTTAGGGGTGCAGGAGTATGAAATACCAGCTCTCTTGCCTCGAGTCAGAACAAGCTCTGAGGGATACCTTATACTCCAGAGTCCCCTGCAGGGTCAGCCTGCAGTTACCCTCTGTGGAACTTTGCCTGAAATCACACTTTTGCTTGGCTTCTTGTCCTTCCCCTGTGGGTTTCTCCTGCAAGTGCTTCCTTAGCAAATCATTTGCACGTGAATCCTCATTTCAGGCTCTTCTGCAGAACTCAGTCTTAGACAATCATTATCATAAGCTTAAACTCAAAACCAGAAACAATGAGCACAAACATCATTGATCCAAGACCAGCTTCAGAAAGGTCCGGTTCCAGGTTTTCACAGGATGATTCAAATCATGGCTGATGTAACGACAGTTTCTCAAAGCTTCAACTCTAGTATTTACTACCCAGACTCTGTAACCTGCTAATGATTCTGTCTATTGAAAGATGCATTATCTTCTCTTGCTCACATGTATAAGACCAGTAGGTTTTATTTAAGAAATTAATTAAGTTCTCCTGACTACATAGATCCTTGGAATTGCTAACATCTGGAAAGTCAATGAAAAGTTTGTAGATGCTTCTATTTCTTGCATCTATCTGTCCTTGTTAAAAGAATGGAATTGCTGTTCTATCTCAATCCAAAATCATTTTGCAAATCTAAGGAGAGAGCTCTTATTTCTCCTTTGGGGGACCTCGTTAGCTGTTCTGGGGATTAAATGAAGTACAGAACCTAATCCAGAGTTATGGCTTATGGTATGCACCCAGTCAATTAGTAACCTTCCTACATTCTGGAGCTGTGGCCTATGAGGATATTCTAATTCTGTGATTCCCAAAGTGTGGTCCTGTGTCAGAATCACCTCGAGTGCTTACCAAATGCAGATTTCTGGGCTCCATCCTTCTGAATCAGAAGCTCTGGGAAAGACCCAGAAATCAGCATTTCGTAAAGCCCTCTGTTTGAATTTTATGCATTCTAAAGTTTAGAAATCACTATCTCTGATTCAGTGATTTCCAACTAGAATGATTGTGAGAATCCAAGTGGTTGGTTTTGTTTGAAAACGACAGGAACTCTAGTGAAACTAATTTAAGCTAAAGAAAAAAAGAATTGGGAAGATTTATTCACAAAACTAAAAAGTCCAAGTTTAGGTTTAGGCCTGGCTGGATCCAGGGACTCAAATGCTGCCTTCAAGATTCTCTCTTTCCTCCATTTCCTGGTTCTCTTATCTTCCCCCTTAGCTTCATTCACGGGCTTCCCATGTGATGAAATGATAGCCACCAGCAGCTCTGTTCTTATTATGCTAATGTTCCTCAGAGATAGCAGCATATCTCTTTCCTGGTGGTTTCAGCAAAAGTCTCTGGAAGATAACTGATTGGTCTAGCTTGGGTCACATGTCCATCTTTCAACCAATCAGTAGCCAGAAGGATGTAGTGCTCTGATAGGTGAGGCCTAATTCGTATGTCCTTCCTGTGGCAGAGATATCATCGTTGACTCCACCTAAATCATGCAAACGGGTTTCCCCCCAGAAATAAATGTCCTATTGCCAGAAGAAGGGGAGAGGACTGCTTGCCCAAACAGATCTCATGTTCACTAGAGCCAGAATCTGTGTTCTTTAAAGTCCTCCAAATGATTCTGCTGATCGCCCACATTTGGGGACCAGAGTCTGGCTGGTCTCACGGTTCAGTAGAAACATGCCTCTCACCAATAGTAAGGGAAGATCACTTATGTCTGTTGTTTTTAGTGCTCATATAGCTAAATGTAGGAATGTGTGTCTGTGTGAGTGTCTGCTTTTAAGGCAGGAGCCTTTTTTTTCCCCAGGAATGAACGTGGGTGGTTGTGATAAGCTCCAGGGATCCATTTACCTTAAAATGACTCAGAAAAATCTCAAAACCACTGATCTGTCCTCACTGGAGAGTTCAAATCTTGCCTTTCCTGTCTAGAGAGATGCAAAAGTGATGGACTAACACGGGACACCGTCCCTCTGGTTCAGATGGGGGTTAATCTTCTGTAAACCATGTAACCAGAGCTCGCAAGCCTGAACTGTCACCACTTAGAGAGCAAAAAGGTCGGCATTAGAAGGAGCTTTGGAAAAATGTGTCTGCTCACCCTCCGGGAGACACCAGACTCGTGTGACATCTACCAAGCGGATGTGCGGACAGGAACAGGATGACTTGTTGAAAAGGGAAAATCCAATTGTAATGTAGATTGTTTCTTGATGATGAAGTAGTATACTTCGGTTAGCACAGTTAGATTTCTCCCTTGATATTTGTCAATGGAGGCGAATCGTTTTCTTAAACCGGAAAAAAAAAATCTAGTCCATCTGTATGTGCTTGTTTATATCAATGCTGGGGAGGGCAGGAAGAAGAAACGTCCATGAAATAAACCCGGTGTCATCTCGCGCGACTAGCTTGCCCGGAATCACGACGCTCCTACTGTTGGAGAAAAAAAAAAATCGAGGCAAGACCCGAAAGGACTTGTAGCCTAATTTGAAAAGTTCATCAGGCCGATGAGAGAAGATGTGGGGAAAGTTGCTGAGAGAAGGCTCTGATGGTCTTTTGTGGCCAGTTTGCTTGCATCAGCATGTCATATGTAAAGAACAAAACACCATCTCATTTTAATAACACGCTTAACTGCCTACACGTACACAGGAGATCATGGTGTGAGCCAATTTAAAAAAATTTTAATCTCAAACGCAGGGACAGCAAGCCAATATGTTTTAGACCAGAGAGCTAGAAGAAATCTGTAGTTCTTAACACAGTGTCTGAGCCATTAAAATAGCGTTGCAAGAAAGATGACGGTGATTTGGTATCAAACCACATTTCCAGGAGGGGTGTGACAGGGGAGGATGCTTAAAAGAGGACCACTCAGCATCTTATGGGGAAGTGTGGGAGACAGCAGGAAATCAGCGTGTGTGTGTCAGGTCCACCCACACACTTCATTCACCTAACAGCAAACTGGCCTCTTTACTGGTGGGTTTATGACTACCATCTTGTGCAAGATTTAAACCCCCACCGGAGGGCTTATTATTTGGACTTGCTTTGGTTTGCCCTTACTGTTTTTAAACTTCCATATAAGAATGCCATTCCCTGATGGATGGTAACTAAACCTATTGTGGTAATCATTTCATAATATATGTAAGTCATTATGCTATACACCTTAAACTTGTACAGTGTCGTATGTCAAGTATATCTCAATAAAACTGGAAATCAAATGCTTTTCCTCTCTCATGAATAGAACTGGATATCCATTTAATCATTTATTTAAAAATATCTATTAAGGGTCTACTCTGTGCTATGCACAGTATTAGGCACTGAAGATACAGCAATATAAAAAACAGACAAAAATTCTTATCCCTATGAAGTTTATGATCTTGAAGTACACTGTCCAATACGGCAGCCATGAGCCACACGAGCTATTGAGAACTTGAAAAGTGACTAGTCCCAACTGAGATGTGCTGTGAGTGTAAAATACAGGATTTTGAAGGCTTAGTATTGAAAAAAGAGTGTAAGGTATGTTGATTTTTCATATTGATTACATATCGAAATGATAATGTCTTGGATATTATTGGGTCAAGTAAAATATGTTATCAAAATTAATTTCGCCTGTTTCTTTGTACTTTTTCAGTGTGGCTACTAGAAAACTTAAAATTGTTACGTGGCTCGCATTATATTTCTATTGAACAGTGCCGTTCTAGAGCAGTCGTTCTCAAATGGGGGTGATTTTGCCCCCTCTCCCGGGGGACATTGGGCAGACATGAACAAATTTTCCTTTTGTAGCTCTGAATGTATCATCACTTTGGAAGTTTGAAGCAGGGCCAATCTTTGAGAGGTTCGTAGGTACCACACCTTGGAATTCATGGAACTGCCTCCGGGTGGTGTCTAGATTTCTCTGCCTAGTTTAAATAGCTGAGATTGCTACACACCCAGACTTGAGTCACACTACAGAGCCCACAGTTCTATTTGGCGCGCACGCGCGTGTGTGTGTGTGTGTGCGTTTTAAACAAATCTTCTTGAGGAAGAAAGTGCAACAGCAAAATAAATCACTGATTATAAACAAATGTGATACAAAATTTTAAGCAAGACTTAAAGTTACAAAAATGCCTTGGCATGTAAATCAAACCACCATCCTGTACCCCTTAAACTTATACAATGATGTATGTCAATTATTTCTCAATAAAACTGGGGGGGGAAAAATTGCCTTGGCATATGGTGGAATTTTCCTCTCCTTACATTTTCTGCTATTCCTACTTTATTTCATTCAATGTGCTCAAAATTTCTTTTCTTGTTTTTTTTATCTTTTTATTGTAGAATATGTATGTATAAGAAGAGAGCAAAAATCATGAATATACTATGTAACAAATAAATAGTAAGCAAATATCCATGTAACCACCACCTAGGTCAAGAATAGAACTTTCCCAGCACTCCAGGAGCCCCCAAGCTCATTTGCCCATCATGATCCCTACCTCCCTGTTGGAGGAGGTCATTGAGAGGATGAGAGGATGTGACCGCAGGTTGACCCGTGAGCTGGTCCCAGGCAATTGGAGATTCCTCATCCCTCCTCTGTCCTTGGAATGTACGCCCTGCCCATCGTTCCCACAGTGGGAGCTGTTCCAAGGATGCGGCCTTGAGAGAGAGTAAGGTGTTGTCGAGACCATCTGGACGGCACACGTGACTGAACCCCACTAAGGCGTCTATACAAACTTTTAAGATTGTGGCGGGGGGTGGAGTGCAGAGATCTAGTCGTCTTGCGGCCTCCCAAGACAAGCTTCATAGATAAGTTCCCTCGCTCATTAAACCCACAAATCTGGAGTAGTCAGCCTCTTCCTTCAATTTCTCTTTGCCCTCTGTGTATGGGGCCAATTTTCAAACACTCCCCCTAGGGTTTTTACGCCTTTCTTGCCTTCCTTTGTGGTTTTACAAACTATACATACATCCCTCAACAATATAGTTCCAGTTTGCCTACTTTTGAGCGTTATATAAATGGAGTCAGACTGTATGTCTTCTTTTGTATCATGTTCTGTTGCTCAATATTATGTTCTTTAGATTCATCCTCACAGTTGCTGTAGCTCCACTATGTTTATTTTCACTGCTGTATAGTATCCCAGGGATATACTATATTAATGGAACAATTTCATGTAATAATGTAGTATTACATGAATATACAATGTATTTATCCAGTCTATGGATGACTATTTAGTCTTTTTCCACTTTGGGGCTATCTTGAACAATGCTCCTGTGAACATTCTAGAACGTGAATGTTGAGCTCATGTGCACAATTTTCTCTAGGGTATGTCTTCACCAAATTTTAATTCAGAAATCCCTGCAGAATCTAACTTTGCATCTATGTCTGAGGTTGAATAAAAGCAACTCTTCTGAATCTTTTATTAGAGTCACACAGCTTCCAGAATGCACCTCAACCTCCGTCTAACTCCAAGTTTTTGCATTCAGTGCTTTTTGAGATCAAAGCCCTAGGGGCTCTCTCCTTCGCTTTTCCCATTCTTCGCCATCTCTTTGCATAAGGGAGGAAAGCGGCCTTCTGTTTCATGTATGTTCTTGCACATGACATTGCTCACCAGAGTGATTTAGTTAAAAGGAATGTCTGACCCCTGTTTGAAACCTCTCGTTGACTTCCCGTTACCCTCAGGATAAAGTCCCAAATCCTTACTACAGCATCAGAGCCCCCTGTGAGCTCCCTAGTCTGACTGCCAGCCACACAGTCCTGTGCTTCCCTTTTTGAGCAATACCAAAGGCCGTACAGTCCCCGCTACACTCCATGATTTTTCACACCCCGTGCCTTCAGCCATGCTGTTCTCTGCCTGGAACGACTTTCCCAAATCTTGTTCTCTGCATAAACTCCTACCCATCCTTTAAGACTCAACTCAAACATCATCTCCTCCAAGAACCCCTGCTTCTCCCCGCTCCCCCCATCCTTGGACAGGCTGGGTGTCCTTTGCTTGTGCCCCCACATCACCAGGCACTTCTCTCTCTACTAATGTGCATTACACTGCATTATATTTGTCAGTCCCTCCCCACTGTGCTGAGAGCTCCCTGAAATGAGGAACCCCTTCTTGTTTATCTCTGTATTTTTAGTGTTAAACACAATGCCGCACACTTGGTGTGACAGTTAATATCATGTATCATCTGGACTGGATCACGGAGTGCCCAGACATTTGGCTAAAATGTTATTTCTGGGTGTGTCTGAGAGGATGTTTCTGGATGAGATTAGTGTTTGAATCTATAGACTGAATAAAGCAGATGCCCTCTCCAATGTGGGTGGGCCTCATCTAATCAGTTGAAGGCCTGAATAGAACAAAAAGGCAGAGGAAGGGAGAATTCACTCTCTCTCTCTGCCTGATTTCTACAGCTAAGACATTGGTCTTTTTCTGCCCCCTTGGACCAGGACTTGCACCATAGGTGCTCCTGGTTCTCAGGCCTTCAGGCTTGGGCTGGAACTACATTACTAGCTTTCTTAGGTCTCCCTTCTCAGTCTCCACGATCAAGTGAGTCAGTTTCTTTTAATATATCCTATTGGTTCTGTTTCTCTGGAGAACCTTAACTAATACACTTGGTAAGTGCTAAATAAATATTTGTTGAGCTGAACTGAAATTGGCATTTGAACTTGAACTTGGCTTAGACTAGAAATGCCTGCACAGTGCAATGCTAAGGGGTCCCATTCACTATGTTGCAAATGACTGTGTTACAAATAGCCTCTTCTAGAGTGTGCAGTGTGGAATCCCTACTAACCTCCACCCCACCCTCTTGCTATTGTTGGCTAACCAAGAAAAATTTTCTCCATGTGACCCACTTCTCTTCCTGATTTTTATCCTCCAAAACCTAGAGTTGCTATCTAAAGTTAATCAGAACAAAACTCTTTAGAATCCCCTAATACCACTCTGGTAAGTATCCTTAAATAAGTGATTCCTTCTTCATGCAAATTGACTCAGCCAAGAACATATATTTTCAAAAGAACACAGCTCGGTGTTTATACAGATATACAGGTTATCCTTAATAATTCAGGACTTGGCTGTGCTTCAGGGTCATCTTTCAGAATATAAAGGAATCCACTTACAATCCTCTAAATAAAGTGCAGGATATCAGTTTAAAATTTAACTAGCTGAGGGGCCAGCCCGGTGGTGAAGTAGTTAAGTTTGGGCGCCCAGGTTGGTGGCCCAGGGTTTGCAGGTTGGGATCCCAGACGCAGACAGACGCACCGCCTGTCAGGCCACGCTGGGGCGGCGTCCCATACAAAGTAGAGGAAGATAGGCATGGATGTTAGCCCAGGGCCAGTCTTCCTCAGCAAAAAAAAAAAAAAAAACAAACAAAGAGGATTGGCAATGGATGTTAGCTCAGGGCTAGTCTTCCTCACAAAAAGAATAAATAATAAAATTTAACTAGCTGAACAGAATGTCCTGGAAGATTCTCTTTTAGAATATTTGATCCGTTTAATTTTTCTTACATGCCTCTGCCTTAAAAGTCAAAAGCAAGGCACGAAGTCCAGTTAGTTAAAGATTTCAGCTAGTTGGGTATAAGAAAATTTTATTATGATTCACAGAGAAAGGTGTGGAAAACAGAAGTCACATATGTGGGATGTTCTTCGCTCCTCCCACACCTGTGGCAGAAATCACTAATCGATTCCAGCACTGATACCCTCTGAGGTTGCCAGAGACTCAACATCCGTTTGGAGATAGCACTCCAAGCAGAATTGCCCCAACAGGTGAAACATACTTGCTACTTCAGATCGAAAAGTGCCAAGAAATTTTGGGGCAAAGGGTCACCTCTTGATTTCCTAAATCGGATAAGAGTACATTCTAGTTGATACCAAAGATGGTCCTGACACTGAATGTCAGTATGAAACTGAAATGTTTTCCCCAGACATTGGTCCCGACTTCTCTGTGAAGGTGTCCGGTCTCTCCAGCCTACGCTGGTTTTTCTCTTCTCCTGTCGTTAATGGTCCTTAGAATTTGAGCCAGATAGTTTAGCATCCAGTTAGATTACTAAGTTCCTTAGGAGCAGGGGCAGCATCTCAACTTGTGGTAAACACGGCAGAATGTTGAGTACATTCAGCATTCTTAGACGCTGGCTCAAGCATTCCCTCTTTTGATTGCTGATAAACAAAGAGAGGAAAGGGAAGGGTTTACCCTCTCAATAAGTTTCAAGGAAAAAAATATCCAAATAAAAAAGGGGAGAGATTAAACTAAAACAACAACAAAATATTTCCCCTACCCTTCCAAGTCTAACATCGTCAAACTTTTATAGTCAAACAGGGGAGGGAAATCAATTCAGAGACCACACTACCCAAAATTCAGAAGACGCTCTGTTAATGCTGGGTTTAATAATTTAATATTTCAAATAACCTTTCCACACCTCATGTCCAAGGAGATTATTAATGCTGGGTCTTTGTAATGCTCTGAATTTAAAATTCTGCTGCAGCCCTTCTCTGGAACACTCTCGTCTGTCAGTGAAACTACTTGCTCTTTTTGAGGTTCGCCTGTTCCCTCACCTTTGCTCAAGGTGCTCCCTCCATCTGAAATTCTTTTTCTCTTCTATTGCCGCTTGTCCTGATCCCGCCTAGCCTTCGAAGGCAACCCAGGGACTCCCTTTGCCATAAAACCTCTCAGGACTTCCCTGTGGAATGGCGAGGCTCTCCCTCTGGATGTCCATGGCACACTTTCTGCACCACACTTAGGGTTTGGATCCCACAACATCCAAGAGCATGGTCTTACGAGGCTGCCAGGCACGTGGGTCAGAATCCCAGCTCTGCCACTGGCTGGTTAAGTGACCTTAGGCAAAGCTCTTATCGCCTTTAGGCCTCAGTTTCTTCATCTATAAAATGGACATAAAAATAGTACCAACCTCAAAGAGTTCCTATGAGGATGAAGTAAAATAATGAATGCAAACACTCCACAAGCGGGCACATAGTAAGCACTTACTGAAATATTAGTTACTGTTATTATCATGCCATCTGATATTGGTTTATAATGTAAATATCTGGCCTTATATATTACAGACCTTTAATGTTTAAGGATATGTTGTCTTCCCTAATGAACTCTAAGCATCTCAAGGACATTGGTGAGTTCATCTTCCACACCTGTATCTGTTAGTTTCTACTGCGTAACAAACCACCCCAAAACTTAGTGGCTTAAAATAACACCGTGTATTTAGTTTACTGGTTTTAAACTTTAGCATGCTTGGCCATCACCTGGAGGGCTTGTTTAATTAAACAGGTCATTCGGCCCCACTCCTAGAGTTTGTGATTCAGTAGTTCTAAGGTGAGCCTGGAAATTTGCATTTCTAACAGGCTCCCAGGTGACGCTGATGCTGCTGGGCTGGAGAATGCCCTGAGAATCACTGAGTTAGCTCAGGATTGTGTGGGTTGGCAATTTGGGCTGGGCTCAGCTGGGCAGTTCTTCCAGTCTTGGCTGTGCTCACTCATGCATCTGTGGCCAGCTGCCAGCCAGCCACACAGCTCTGTCTCTGGGGGTTGGCTGGCTGCCAGCTAGGGTCACATGTGTGACTGGGCCACATGTCTCTCATGCCTTGGCTGATCAGCCTAGGACTGTTCCCTTGGAGCTCATAGCCTTCCCAGAGAAGGCAGAAGCAGCAAGGCCTCCTGAGGTCTCCACTGGGGCTGTCAATTTTGTCACATTCAATTAATTGTTCTAAGCTAATCAAAAGGCCTGCCCAGATTCAAGGGGTGGGGCCACAGGCTCCACCTCCCAATAGAAGAAGTACAAAGTCACATTGCAAAGGGGTGTAGCTAAACAGAAAGGAGTAGTGTGAGACCATGTTTGCAATCTAATGCATCACCACTGAGTCTAATACCTAACTGGTGCACAGGAAACCCTCTTTGAATGAGCAAATGGTTCTCCTAGCAATTGAGTTTTTAAATTTTGCAAATAGTGTCAATTTATTTGTGCATCGCAATCTAGCACAGCATACACAGGGGACTGCTGATGAGTGCTAGGTCTCCCAGTTACTGGCTGTGTGATCTTTACCCCTGAGCCTCAGAGTTTTCATGCATAAAATGGAGATTATAATTCTCATCTCGCAGAGTTGTCATAACTTGAGAAGCAGTACAACTTAACCTCTCTACACCTCAGTTTCCTCATCTGAAAAATGGGGACAAATCATCCACATCTCACAGTGCTTGGGGGAGGATCCAAATGAGATGGTGTGTGCAAAGTGTTTGCCTTGTAAAGTGCTCACAGTTATTCCTAATTGGATCACACTGCTTAGCACAGTGGCGGTAACACTCAGTAAATGCTGAGTCCAGCATAGCACTCTGGCTTTAGAAACCCCAGCTTCTGTTCAATTTGCTACCCAAAGAGCTGCCCTAAATGCCTCCAGGTCAAGAACTCCAGGTGCATGAATGCTGCCCAAGGTGCCAGGCTTTGAAAATCTACACCTACACGCAGCCACCACTGCCCGGCCAGATAACCTGTGGAGTCCCACAGTTCTTGGCAGCTGGACGCCCCTGTCCACTTCTCTCGCTCATCTAGCCCACAGCTCCGCGGCCTCCACTTACAAAGCGAAAGTTGGTCACCTCGATATTTCAGATTTGAGAGGCAGGCGAGATACAAGAGAAAGGGATGGAGTGGGTGGAGCCAATGGCCAGGGATAAGTGGTAGAGAGCCGGAGAATTCATAGATCTTTTGTAACTTTCTTAAGGAAGGGAGGGAAGGAGGAAGAAAAGATGAAGGGAGGGTGGGAGGAATCTGGCAGGCAGATGGTGATTTGCAGGCAGTGGGGCAGACAGTCACCAGAACCTTGGAGGCCTGAGGCTGGAGGTGCTAAGTGAGCAATCTTGTCTGCTGCCCATTTAATTGCCTGGGGAAGCCGCAGCGATGGAGGGGGCTACATGCTCTGCTAAAACTTTCAGAGTGGTCCCTGGGGCTTACTCCCTCCAGGTGACTCCCATTTAGGCCAGTGTTAATGGGTCCCCTGCCAAGAAGCCCTTGTCAGACTGTGCGGTTAAAAGGGCCTCATTCAAATAATGATCCTCAGAACCAAAAGGCCCCCAGGCTGGGAAGGTGAGCTCAGGCTGCCCTTGCAGGCAAGCCTGGAGCGAGGCAGCTCTCAGCCGGCAGCCCCAGCTCTGCTCAACCTTCTCCAGGGAACAGCAGGGCTGTGCAGATTCAGGGTTGCGCTGTGAATAATGCTCACGTTGGGGCAGGGCGCTTAGTACAAACCCAGGATCAGATTTCACGTCAGGTCCCTGATAGCAGGCAGGACTGAAGAAATGTGAGGAATCTAGAATTTCCCCCCAGGGAGGCTCAAGGCAAATAAGTATGGTTCACTTACTCTGTACCAGGCGCTCCTTCAGGCGCTGGGGATGCTGTGGTGAGTGGAATGGGCAAGGCCCTGCTCTCGGGGAGCCGAGGTTCCAGGGAGAGGAGACAGAGGCTAAGGAAAACAAAGAGCAATTAGAATGATCTCAGAGAGTGAAGAGAATACATAGGAAGAGGTGATAATGATTGGCCTGGACTGGGGGCTACCAGGAAGAGCAATGTGAGTATTACTGCACAAAATTGAGGTTCTCTTGCCCCATGTGCATAAACAAGCCAATGAATTATAGCATCAGCCTTTGGGAAAGAAATCAGCTTTATTCTGTGAGATCCATCTGCAGGGAGACAGGGGCATGTGCCCTCAGATCCGTCTCCCCAATTCTGGATTTGGGGCAAAATTTAAGAGGTTAGGGAGAACAGGCTGGCAAGCAGAAACTCTAGCGGGACAGGTTTTGATTGGTGGGCTTCAAGCATTTGGTAAGGTTCTAAACATGTCTGATGTGGTTCCAAACTTTTATGGTAAGGCGGGGAAGGAATTTAACACCAGATCTTCTGGAATGACAGACCCTTCACTTCTGATAAGAGTCCGACTTCTAAGTTCGGGTCGTGTCCCAGTCCTTTGGTTCCGTGGGGAGGAGACTCTTTGGTTCCAAGGTCATTTCAGGTCAAGATTTCTTCTGCATGTTCTCTGGCCACATGACTTTGCAAATTTTCCAAAAGACAATTCTTAATCACTCTGTTGATAGGATGGGGACAGTTGAACCGGTCCCAGAGGCCCCACAGTTACATTAGAACCATCAGGAAAGGCTTCTCTGAGGATAAGACCTTTGAGCCCAAACCTGAATGTTATGATGACGCAAAGATCTGGGGAAAGGGTGTCTGGGCTGGAGGGAAGAGCAGGCAAAGGGCCCGAGTTTGGAACCAGCTTAGCGTGTTAGAAGGACAGAAAGAAGGTCAGTGTGATGAGCACACGGTGAGTTCTCAGAGACAGAATCAGAGACGTCGGTCATTGTGGTCGCCAGCCTCCTAAACAGCCACCAGTGAACTTGGAAGACTGAGTCACGCTCCCCAGCTCACGTGGCGGGTAAGGATTTGAACCTGACACCATGAACTGACCAGATTTCTCAAACTAGAAAGCAGCCAGACTTTCTGCACCACCACAGTGTTCCTGAACGTGAGCCTCTCTTCGCCTGGAAAGGATACTCCGTTTCATAATTAATGTTAACGGAACATGCTGATTTCTTCCAGGGGCAAGGACTTTCTGCATATTTCTGACTATTTAACTGCATATTCTAATTGATGTCTTTCCCCCTACCCAATTTATTTACTAGTGAAACTCAGTTCAAGTGAGTCATTCTTGCATCAGGTCGAGCCTTCGCCGAGTTTTGCAGCAAGCTTGAAGGTGCTTCCTGGGGAATGTTCTTCCTGGTGGTGCTCAGTTCGGGGGTGAATGTAGGATCAGTTCCTTGTACACCCTAAAGAATGGGTCAGACTGCCCCAAAACAGGGTCGGGCAAGGTCTCTGACTGAATGGCTGGTGGCACTCAGCGTCAACCTGATGTGTGCCAGCACTACGACAGGCAGGAGGGGGAGCATGGCGTAACAGCCCAAAGAACCCACCATAGAAGAAGATGGCCCAGGTTCCTAATCCGGCTGGGCCTTTAACAAGCTGTGTGACTGCGGGAAAGTCAGCTGACCTCTCAGACCCTCTGCCTCTTCAGCCGTAAAATTTGTTCCATGAATTTCACTTTCTAAGGAATATGGGGGGATTAAATGAGTTAGTCAATGCACCTCAGAATACCAATGACAGTGCTTAGTGAGTCCAGTGAGGGCTCTGACCACCTGGTTCACATCCCGGGTCTTCTCTTTGTTACCTTTATGACTTTTCACCAAGGACGTAACTTTTCTGTACCTCAGTTTTCTCATCTGTATGATGGAGGTGATGACAGCACCTACCTCGTTAGATTGTTCTCAGAATGAAATGAGATGGTAGAATAAAGCACTTAGACCAGTGTTGGGAACACATTATGCACTCAAGAAACGCTAGCTATTGCTAAATGTGCTAGAGTTCCTGAGACGTAGTCAGCACTAGATAAATAGCCGCCACTCATAGAAATAACCAACCAACACACAGCAAACGTCAGTCTAAACAGTCCTGGGAGAGACGCCGTCCGCTGAGTTCTCTTCAGTGCCGCCTCCACTCTGGACCATTAAGCATGGATTGAATGTAGCTGTTCTTGCACTTGAGCGTGCGTTACCATCCCCTGACGCTTGTTAAAACAGATCGCTGGGCCTCACTCCCAGGATCTGTGATTCAGTGGGTCTAGGGTGGAGGCCTGATAACTTGCATTTGTAATGAGTCCCAGGTGAAGCGGACACTGCTGGTCTGGCAGCACACTTTGAACCGCTGATTCAATAGGCTAATTTTCAGGGAAACTTCTCATTTCCAAGCTCCGGCCCCATCAGCCTTCCATTAACCGCAGTCCCATCTCACTGCCCCATAGAGCCCTCTCAATATGGCAGTCTATCTGGAAAGGGCCCACCAGAGTTCTTTCTCCCATCCTCTCCTCTGATGCTTAATGCTACTCTCTCACCTTGCAAACAATCACCAGACAGCCAGGGAATTAATCTAAAAACATCAAGCTCTTCCCTACATCCCTGAGCTGAGAGAGAGACTTTTCCAGCAATACTTTAGCAACTGTTCAGCCTCTGGCCAGTTCTGGTTCAGAAAGGGTTAATGATTTTTTTGTTTTAATGGACCCCAATTGTGAAGGGGTAGCAGTTCCTCTGTTCCTACCCTAAAATTAAATCAGTCTTTCTAGGGAAAGTTGTGACTAGAAAGATTCATTGAAAAAAATTCCCTTCATTCTGAATTTCATTAGCTTTGTGTTAATATTGTGACCAAAATTAATTTGAGACCAAAGTCAAAACCGTTTTCCTTAAAATATATTTTACCTTCAGAAACTTGGCAAACAGGAAAATGCAATTCATTATTAAAACGGGCCTTGCTAATTTGCTGTGTTATCTTTAGAGAAGTGTTGAGGAAAAAGAAAATAACACAGATAATTACAGAGAAAAATTTGGAAGAAAAATTAAGACTAGCACAAAAGAAAAAATAACACCGCAGACCTAAAGGAACGGTTGGAAAATATTTTTTGTAAAAGGCCAGAAAGTAAATCTTTTCAGCTTTGTGGGCCATACAGTTTCTGTTGCAACTATTCACTTCCATCCTTGTTTTGTGACAGCAGCCCTAGACAACATGTAAATGAGTGTGTGTGGCTGTGTACCAATAAAACTTGACTTACAAACATTAAATTTGAATTTCATATAATTTTTACGTACCACCAATATTATTTGTCTTTTTACTTTTTCCCAACTATTTAAAATGCAAAAACCATTCTTAGCTTATCGATTGTACAAAAAGATGGTAACTGGATTTGACCCACAAGTTGTAGTTTGCGACCCTTGACCTAAAGAAAACAGTCTACTCTAAGCATCATCTATGCTTTCAAAAATGCTATCAGTACTTTAGGGAAATATCACACAGGCTTGTTTTTCTCTTGCCTACATGATAGTGGTCATTAAATGGTTAAACAACCCCCTGGGATGCTGGGGGAAAGAGATGGTAAGGAGATGTGGGCAGTGGAAATATGAAGGAATCTAGATCTCTGCCCAGTGGGAACTTTCTTTTCAGTCCAGATACCAGTCAGGTAATGGTAAACAAAAGATGTCTAAATGACTTCTTCTGGCATTTTGTCATTCCATGTTTCCATGCCAAATGAACATCTCCTTAGGCCAAGTGATCTCATTTCTAGGAATTTCCCCCACAGATGTAGGCAAAAATATCTGTGCAAGGATTTTCCTGGCAACATTGTTTGTCATAGAGAAAAACTGAATGTAACCTAAACATCCACATCTGGGCACTACTTAAGAAATTTACAGACCGTCCATACCATGGAGTAGTATGCAGCAGTTTAAAAAAATGAGGTCAACTTTTATAAACTGATGTGGATCAATGTCCAAGATGTATTTTTAAGGGGAAAAAAAAAAAGGAAGATGCTGAGTAGTATGTTTGGTATTATCCCTATATTTACGTCTTTGATTATGTGGAGTAAAAAATGTCAGGAAGGAAAAATCCCATAAATAGCTATTATCTTTGGGGAATGAAGCTAAAGGATTCAGATAATGATGGCTTTTAATATTTTATTTTAAACATTTCTGTATTCTGAATTTTTTGCAACCAATTTTTCTTTTTTTTTACTTTATGCGATGGTGTTACCGGACACATGCCCAGGTTCTTTACCTGCCATACAAGAAGGGCCAAAATAAAAACTGGAACGCCAGGCTTATGGCAAGGAAAGAGTTTTGTTTCGGGTGACGTCAGCCAGGAGACAAGAGTGAGCCCTCAAATTTGTCCCATCTCCCAGAAAGACGGGAGCAAGGAGTTTTAAAGGTTGGGAGGAATACAGCTGCTTGTAGAGAGGGAGACCCTGTAGACTTGCTGGTCGGCGCGTTCCCATCAGCCCGCCTTTGGCCTTGTGAGGCTGCTTGCAGGGAGGGGGAAGGCAAGATAAGGGACTAGCAGCTGGGCGTCCTTGATTGTCTGCCTCCGTGGTGGATGGTGGATGGTGGATTCTGGTGCCAGGAAGCCAAGAGTTGAGGTCTGGGAAGCTTTAGTTTCTTGATATTCTCTGGATATCAGTTTCCCCGTAACAAACCTCAAGAACTGGTAATTAGCTAAAACTTCAGTATGAGCCCAGCTTGAGGCCACCTGGGCTTTTAACAATCTGTAACTTCTGTCTGCCTTGTGAAGTTCAGGGATACACAGTTTAAAAAAAACAATACTTACATATGAATGTAACTTAGAGAAGCAGGGAAAGAGGATGAGTGCCTTTGGTTTTAACCCCATAGGTGCTGGGTTTAACATAGGGGAACTGATATCAGGGCTGGCATCAATGGTTAATTACTTTATGTGTCAACTTGACTGGGACATGGGGTATCCAGATATCCGGTTAAACACTATTTCTGGATGTGTCTATGAGGGTGTTTCCAGATGAGGTTAGCATTTGAATTGGTGGACTCCGTGAAGTGGATCGCCCTCCCCGATGTGGGGGGGCTCATCCCATCAGTTGAGGGCCCGAATAGAACAAAAAGGCAGGGAAAGGGGGGACTCACTCTTTGCCTGACTGAGCTGGGATAACAATCTCCTCCTGCCCTCAGGACTCCTGGTTCTCGGGCCTTCAGACTCAGAATGGAGTCTACACCACTGACTCTCCTGCTCTCAGGCCTTTGAACTACGCCACTGGCTTTCCTGGGTCTCCAGCTTGTAGATGGCAGATGGTGGGACTTCTCAGCCTCCGTGGTTGCATGAGCCAATTCCTTATCACAAATCTCATTCTAGGTATAGATATAGATTTACACATCTATAGAAAGAGATGCCTATATCTATCTGTCTATATATTTGCTATTGGTTCTGTTTCTCTAGAGAACCCTGACTAATACACTTTGGTAATAAAAAATTAATTTTAGAAAATATCCCTCTGTAGGGACTGGCCCAGTGGCATAGTGGTTAAGTTCGCATGCTCCACTTCGGCAGCCTGGGGTTTGCGGGTTTGGACCCTGGGCACAGACCTACGCATCGCTTATCAAGCCACGCTGTGGCAGGCATCCCACATATAAAGTCAAGGAAGATGGGCATGGATGTTAGCCCAGGGCCAATCTTCCTCAGCAAAAAGAGGATGATTGGCAACAGATGTTAGCTCAGGGCTGGTCTTCCTCAAAAAAAAAAAAAATATATATATATATATATATATCCCTCTCTTCACAGTAGGGGTGGAATCAGGGAAGGGCTAGCCTAGAACCTGCATAATTTTGCTCAAAATTATTTGTTGAAATAAAGAATGAAAGAATCTGAGTAGTTATTTTCTCCTTGCTTTTTCATCCAGTCAATACTTATTATACAGTTGTATAATAAGGTTATTGGTATGATCTTCAAATGTATTTATTCTTTCAGTCCACATTTACTATACAAACACTCTGTGTTAAGCATTGGGTTCTAATTTAATGAGATTTATGTGACTTTGAAGGAAGTTTTTTAAAGAATTATTTCCAAAGATGTTTGAATGTGTTGGAAGTTATAGTATAACCTGCACATACCAGGATTCAGAGTTTTATTATTTTATAGATATACTTCATGGAAGTTAGGAAAGCAAGCCATAATAACCATCAGAGCTAGGTGGTATCATCCTGGTTTTAAGTTTTAAAATGGAGGCTTAATGATGTCACATTCACAAGGTCACAATTAATAAATGCTAGATTTGAATCTAGATGTGTGACTTCAAAGACCATGCTCTTTCTGCTAGTGGCAGAGACTAAGATCCCTTCTCCTCTTTTGTCATGGTAATAAAATCCCAAATTTTTCCCTAGGCACATAGCCACCCAGGATAAAGATTACGCATCCCAGCCTCCCCTGGAATTAGGTATGGCCACGTAACTAAATTCTAGGTGTGAGAGGAAGTAATCTACAGAGGCTTCTAGAAAGCCTCCCTAAGAGATAGTTACCATCGTACCTTTTGCATCTTCTTCCTCTCTTTCTTCTTCCTGCTGGCTGAAGCACCAGGAGCCACCTTGGACAATGAGGTAAAAGTCATGTAGTGAGTATAGAAAGACCATGAGTCCCTAAGAACTATGGAGCTGCCATGCCGGCCTCAGACTACCTGCCTCTAGACTTCATTTACATGAAAAAGTAATACATTTCTATTGTTTAAGCCAACGTCATTAGGGTTTTATTGCAGCTGTACTTATTCCTATTATACTATTATAACACAATGCCTTCCAATCTGTTATCACTTTTGGAGAAGACCCAAAGGTACTATCAATAACAGCTTCACCTCAAAAAATCTAGTGAGAATCAGGTTGCATAAGGCAATACCCATAAATAGACAGCTTGTTCAAAGGGAATGCATAATGGAATTCTTCCTAAAACAATTAGTGTTGATCTCTAGTTTTGGTAAACATTGAGATTCAGTGCTCACCAAAACCAAATATTGACTCCACCTTCACTTTGCTCAACATTCACGCTCAAAGCAATAACCTAAGATGTAATGTGGGGAAGAGAGGTCGAGGGAAAGTGCTCTACCTACTTCTCCTTAAGAACAGTGCGTGGGCTAGTGCTTAATAAACCTATTAAGAAATATCAGAATTGAAGCAAAGTAAATAGTTTTGGATTACAAATGTATTGAGGACACACACAAAATGTCTTTTATAAACATTATTTTAAATGTGTTATATTTACATAGTATTTACTTAAAACTGTATTTTCTCCTCTTGAACTGTCGAGGACTTTCCTAAAAATATTCTTTCGTCTATTTTAGATAAACTTATACCCAGGAATTTTTAAAGTAAGACTAACTTGGAAAAACAAGAGAAAAGCTGAGGCTTACAACATTTCTACCTCATTCAAAATCCTGAAAAAGTACCCTACATGACATTTAGAAAATAGAGATATAATACTCTCATGTAAATGGACAGTTCCTACTAAAATGTTTTAAAGGAAGAGACAGCATTTCATTATTATTGCTTTTGTGCTGATTTTTTAAATTATATTTTCATTATCATTTTTTTGCTACAGGAAATAACATCCTGAAATATAAAATTAACATTTAACTTTGAAATTTCCTTTTAAAAATTAAATAAAACGATTTATAAAAGCCAATAACTGTCTACTTTAAGCTCTATATTCATTTCTTAAGCATAGTTCTTCCAGGAATCCCCAATTAGTGATGACCTCCAAATGGGTCATTTTGGCTCAATTTAATCTCAATTTTTTTTTCCTTTATCACACTTCTTAATTTTCAATGTAATTATGGAAAAGAAAAGTGATTTTTCAACAACAGCTAATAAATAGAACCAGTTATGGGCCTATGTATTTTAGAGGGTCCCTAAACCATGTACCCTAGAACTGGATCTAAATACTAGATTACATTATAGCTGTTCAACCAATTTTTGTCATAATGGCTCTCGAAAAGTATACTGCTTTTGGATAACCACTCTTGTCTTTTTTTGGATAGTAATGTTTTTGCCCCAAAACACATTAAATAAATATGCTATAAGAAGTGATAGTTTGACACTATGGTTTCAGGCAAAGACACACTCTCCAATTTACCCAACACAACAGTTTCAAGTCAGAAAGTATCAAGTGGAACAAATTTGAATTGCAAGCCACGTTTGGATGAATCCAAAAGATTTTGCCTGCATATATACACCAAGAGAAAGGGATGAAGAGACAGCATTGTCTATAGAGCTCCAGTGTGTTTTGAAACGTAACATTTCCATGAGCATCTCATGTTTAGGCCTGTTTTGCCCTAAAGGTGTTTATCTGAGCTCTACTGATATTTTTTTGATGCAGTTTGAGTGCAAGATAGCCAACCCACCAGTCCCCAAATGGTTCAGAAATTACTCGAGAAAGTGATGCAGAAAGAAAAATGCACCATTCAAAGAATGACTAACTTGCACACTTTCTCCACAATTAAGTCTTACCTTTCTCCTTTGGCAAGTGCAAAAAACCTTCTTTGCATTATATCTTCGGCACAAACTGTATTTATTTACTCTCCATTTTTTAATTTATTACTTATACGTGTAAACTTGTTTTCATTGTTCAGTTGATATATTTTTCTATCTTTGAAAGTTGTGAGGATATTTTGGGTTAAGATGGGGAATGCATCATAATTTTTCTATTAAAAGTAATGGAAATATTTTTTTCCATTTAGTGGGATTTACTAAGAAGCAAAGTTTTCAGGAATGAATTAAAATCATTACACAAGAGATAGGTGTACAGATTCTTCCCCATGCAGAAATAGGACAACAAACAGTCTTTCTCACTTGCTTGCTCTCTTACTTTCTCCCCACGTATTTGACAGAATCTTAATATGGACCCGAAGATTTTCTGCCCCCTGGTATAAATTACCCTGCACAATCCCCAGGACTACAAACATGATGGATTTTGTTGCCATGATTAGATTGTTACATGGTTAAGACAAGGAGATTATCCCAGTGGGACCAATCTAATCACACAAGTCTGGAAAAAGCAGAGAGCTTTCTCTGGCTGGTCATGGAAAAGGAAGTCAGAGAGATTCAAAGCGTGAGAAGGATTCAATTTGAGGGAGATTCTTGGTTGCTGAGATGGAGGGGGCCACATGACAAGAACCTGAGATCAGCCTCTGGAAGCTGAGAATGGTCTCAGGTCAACAACTAGCAAGACAACAGGAACCTCAGTCCTACAACCACAAGGACGTGAATTCTGCCAGTGATCCAAGGGAGTTTCAAAGTGGAACTTTCCCTGGTGAAACTTCCAGATTAGGATGCAGCCCAATGGACACCTTGATTTCAGTTTTATGGCATCCTTAGCAGAGAATCCAGCCACACTGTGCCAGACTTCTGACCTACAGAACTGTGAGCAAATAAAAGAGTGTAGTTTTAATCTGCTAAGTTTATGCTAATTTGTTACACAGCAATAGAAAACTAACATACCCCATATCAGTCAGGATAAACTGAGTTATATTACAGTTTAAGAAAACATTTTAAAAACCACAGAATCTCAGAATCATAAAATAACCAAGCTTTACTTCTCATTCACACAAATATCTCATGCGGGTCATTTGAAGGACTCCTCTCAAAATAGTCATTCAGGGACCCAGGATGCTGGAGGCTCCCTTTTAGGATGTGCTTCCACAATTGTGGGGAGAAGAGCAGAGCAAGGGGCCTGGCAGTGACACATGTCCCTTGTGCCCACAACCCATTGGCCAGAACTAGTCATGTGGCCTTGCCCAATGTTAAGAAGGCTGAGAAATACGATTCCCTTATATTGGCGAACAGTGATCATTTCCACCATGACCATGTGAGTCTGCTGTCCTTTCTCCCCTTACTTCCAAACGTCAGCAGATTCTACCAACATGTGGGGCTGGATTGAAAAGCACATCCATTCAGAGGTCCCAGACTAGCCATTTACAGGGTGAATCAAGCCCACAGGCGTATTCAGTTATGTCTTCACACTATTCTTTGACATTTTTAATTGGTTGCCAATATTTAAAAAGTTGGAATTTTTCCATAAAAATCTGAATCGAAGGCTTCTCTCAAAACATTCAGACGATCTTGCAGTAATCTATTCCAAAGAATGAAATGGAGCTATATGGCCTGACCTATCGTGTGTTCTAAAGAGCATTGTTACATGAGAAAAAAATCAAGCAAAACTTTTGTATAGTATGTTTCTGCGTATGAATGCAGAAACAAACGATCTAGAATATATGCACCAAACTATAAATTGTAGTTACCTGTTGGAAATGGAGTGAGGTGGGGGATTCCACAGCAGCCCAGAATTTAAATGAAGTGTTTTGTGTGGCCATGAAAATCCACCAAGTTTGGTTTCCATCTTAATAGAGATGAGAACAAGTTTATGCCTTAAATTGAGAATAAGTCTTACTACCATTTATTTTTAAGACGTTTTATTTTCTTAAACCCAGCAGAATAAAATATCAACGCACTGGTGCCCTCACATAATCATTTTTGTGAATTCTACATTCTACTTTTACAAGAAATGGACAAACAACAAGAAAATACTTAGGGAGGAACTGAAAAAAAAACTTCAGGATATTTTACAAGCCAATACAGATTCATTTTCACTTGCATTCCCTGTTTAGTTGCGTCCAGCTGATGGTGGTCAGAACACTGATCTTCAGACACTGAGGGAGCATGAATCACCAAAGAGAGACTTGACTATGATTTTGCTCTGTGGTAGGTAGCTATGGTTATGTCCACGCAGAAGAAACTTCCACCTTCTGAAATGACTGATCTTCCCATCAGTCAAGGACTTTTGTCACTTTCGGCCACTCATAAATTATCCCCTCCTTTTCCAACACTCCAATTTCCTTTTGGAAATTTACCCCTCATCCATTGTGCTCAGAATTAGCGGTTGGCAAATCCAGGTATATGCCCTCTTAGGGTAGGCAGAAAGGCAGAATAAGATTGCCCTCTCAAAGATGTCCATACCCTAATCCTCAGAACCCATGAATATATTGTGGTATATGGCAGGGGAATTAAGGTTTCAGATGGAATTAAGGTTGCTAATCAGTCAGCTTTAAAATAGGGAGATTATCCTGGATTATGGGGAAGGGAGACAGTATAATCATAAGGGTGCTGAAGAACGGAAGAAGGAGGCAGAAGCGGAGAGTCAGAGGGAGATGAGAGAAACAAAAGAACATTCAGAGAGAGATGCAGCATTGAAGATGGAGGCAGGGGCCATAGGCCAAGGAAAGCAAGTAGCCTCTAGAAACTGTGAAAGCCAGGGAAACGGATTCTTCCTCAGAGCCTCCAGAAAGGAATGCAGCCCTGTTAACATCTTGATTTCAGCCCAGGGAGACCTATGTCAGACTTCAGACCTGCAGAACTGTAAGGTAACAGATTTGTGTGGTTTTAAGCCACTAAGTTTGTGGTCGCTTATTAGAGCAGCAGTTGCTGCTGGAGAAGCCAGGGCATTCTTTCTGGCAGATCCTGCTTCTTTTCATCCTCAGATGGAAGCTCAGCAGCTTTCTCCCAGTTTGATTGAAATTTTCCTTCTTTTTGTGACTCTCTAGAGTCCCTTTAATAAATGTATCCTTTTGTTAAGCTGATTGGAGTTGTGCTCCTGTCACTTGCAATGAAGAGTCCTGATGATATTTGCTAAATCAAGCAGAGGACTATTTTTCAATAGATTTTTCATTTCCAAGGATTATAATAAAAAGAACTAAAGTATTTATTAACCCTTAGTTAACCAGTTAATGACAGTAGTTATAATCCCCTATAGGTAACCAAGATTTGAATGGATGAAACTTGTTTTGGTAGGATGTCCTTGCTATCCGACTATTTCTCTGGGAAAGAGAAAGAATAAGAACAGGAGAGTATGGTAGACAAGAGTCTGGGCTCTGGATCCATGCAGACCAGAGTTCAAGTCCCGCCTCCTCCACTTAGAAGCTGTGTGACCTTGGACATATGACATGTTGAGAGGGGACCTCCATCAACCTGGCTTCCAGTTTTCCAGATGGCATTTTGATCCCTGTGTTTCTGACTCCCATCTCCTGTTTCTCAATTTGTTCCAGGGAACTTCTTCTGTTGCTCCCTTAAGACTGTAAAATTTGAACATTTTCTAGTCTCCATTTCCTCCTCTGAGAAATATGGATGATGCCACACAAATTTTGAAGGTTAAATGAAATAATCCACATAAACAAATTACACAGATCCTGGCACGTAGCGTGGACTCAATAAATGCTAGTTGACGACGTAAAACCAAGAGCAAGTGAGCCTCTTTGAGCTTCAGTTTCTCATTTGTAAGACAGGACAGGCAACTTTCTCGCATGTACTGTTAGGATTAAAAAAGATGGAGTATTTAAGGGGCTTGTCTGCTGCAAAAATTGGGGTTGTCTTCAGCCTCCCTCTTCTCAGAGAAAGATACTCGAGGTGGCATCAACATGAGCTGGTTCTTTTCTTCCTTTTGGCCTAATAGCATAGTCATTCTATTTCTGAGAATATGGCAGGACCTGAGTTAGGGCTGTGCTCATTTCTGAAGCTATGTGCCAAGTACAAGATCAACTGCTTTGGGTTAATTCTAGGGCTGAGAAATCTGAGGCAATGGGCACTTTCTGATCTTTCCAGAAAAGCAACTCCTCGGAACTACTCTATTCCCACAGTCCTCAAAAAGTAGATCAGACGCCGGTGTGTATGTCTGGATAGCTGCTCATCTGAGTAGGAGGAGGGGGTGTTAAGTACCCTGACGGCTAATAACTTTTTTGCAGAAATTCATATAAGAAATAACTGGGAAATTAAGGGCAAGATGATTTAAAACGAAAAACAAAAGATTCCCCATTGAGATATATATATTTTTTTAAAAAGCAATTTTCCTGTGTTACTACCTTTTTTGCTGGCACATAAACCATGTGGGTATATAAGATATATATCTCAATTCTACATTACATTTTGAGGGGGAAATATAAATATGTTTTTCATTGTACATGTATTGGAAGTGATTTTAAAGTAATTTTTGTTGGAGAGAACACATTCCTTTCGGTTGATTTAAGTACATTTTGCTCTGTATTAAAATCTAATAGAAAATTATTAGCTCTAGATGTGCAATAATATTGTGCTAACCCAGAAAAAAGTATATAAAATCAGCTAAAAGAAATATTTTGATATCAGTGATTAATGTTTCATAGCAAAGTTAGAGTAATCATAAATTTAAATCTAATATATTAAGGAATTAACCTTACTTTACCTCTGATAAGCTGTGTGGTCTGTGGCTTATTACTTTTGTTAAGAAATTTGCCTTCAAGAACGTCTGTGCTGGGATGGTGTCTATTGCAGAGCTCTGCCACTAGAGGCAGCACCATCTACTATTTGACGTTGATTGCTGGGTAATTCAGGTGCACGTTTCGTGTACGTAGGGTAAATATAGTGGCTTGCTTTGTGACTCGGGGAAATCACTTCTTTTTGGGCCTCAGTTTTCTCAGGAAGGATTTGGAATAGATCAGCTCTGACAGTTAAAATTCCACGGCTCAGTGAGTATTATTTTTGTTGTTATTAAGATAGAGTAGTAGAGAGTAGAACTGAGTCATGATTCCAAATAGAATGTTACTTTCACTCTATGACTTAGAGAAAATCAACTCCTTTCACTGGTTCTTAGTTTTCTTGATTTGAAATAAGATGAAGTTAGTATTTCCCAAATGCTAATTCCTCTTGCTGCATGCAAATACTGGTCTCTGGTCAAGTAGGTTTGGCAACACAGGGCAAGGAAAATTGAATGGGCTTCTTTCTGTATAACTTCACAGACTCTTTAAAATAACAACGTGATCGACTACTGAGATACTAGAAGTTCAAAGATTGATTAGATGATAATGATGATTGTATTAGTTTCCTAGGGCTGCCATGACAAATTACCACAAACTAGGTGGCTTTAAAACACAAAGATTTGTTGTCTCATATTTCTAGAAGCTAGAAGTCCAAAATCAAGCTGTCAGCAGGACCATGCTTCTCTGAATGCTCTAGGGAAGAATCCTTCCTTGTCTCTTCCAGTTTCTAGTGGTTGCTGGCCATCCTTGGTACTCCCTAGCTTGTGGCAAGACAATTCCAATCTCTGTCTCCCTCTTCATATGGGCTTCTTCCCCGTGTTACTCCTCCGTGTCTCTATTTTCAAATCTCTTTCTTTCTCTTATAAAGACCCCAGTCAGTGGATTAGGGCCCACCCTACTCAAATATGACCTCATTTTCACTTGATTACATCTGCAAAGACCCTATTTCCAAATGAGCTCACATTCACGGGTACTGGGAGTTAGGACTTGAATATGTCTTTTGGGGTGACACAATTCAACTCATACAGTGCTTCTTATAATACTACACTCTACATCTGAGGGTTTCAAAGTCTGACAAATGCATCTTCTTCTTAGAATTCACCTCCAGAAAATGATAAACCAATTTTTGCCCAAAGTGGGATATGTACCGCTGATAGTATACATGTTGATTTTAGGCGATACACAGAATCAGGCCACATAGGGGGAGGACAGTACTCTCTTAAAAAAAAAAAAAACTTTTATTTTGAGATAATTGTGGGCTCACAGGAAACTGCTGTAAAAATAGTACATAGAGTCCCATGAACTCTTTGCCCTGCTTCCCCCAATGGTGACATCTTATATGACTGTGGTGTGTTATCAATGTCAGCAAATGACATCGGTACAACTTGGCTACAGACCCTGTTCTGATTTCACCAGTTTTTACTTGTGTGTGTGTGTGTAGCTCTATGCAATTTTATCCCCTGCGTAGCTTCATGTAACCACAATCCTGATGCAGAACAAACGCACTATCTCACATGTATCCCCTTTCCAATTCACTTCATGACTTCAGGGAGAACATCTCCATCTGCAGTCACTATCTCTTTAACACCTAACACTTTCCACTCTTCCTCTTAATCAGAGACATCACAAATCCCAGCCTCAGAGTCCTCAGCAGACAATACTGTCTAACAAGCATTGATATTATTTCATTTTCCCATCTAATTTTACACATGTCTATTTGTGGCAGAAGATACGGCTTGCTCATGAGGAGCGAGAAATTTTTTTTTCTTTTAAATAAAGACACTTAAGGAACAAAAGTGAGGTTCAGTAAAGAAAACAAGGAAGTAAATAATAATGCAGGTGGCAGGCAGACACGCAAAGAAAGTGAGAAAAAACAGTATGCAAATGCTTGAAGCTTGCACAGCACTGGGTTAAGAAAACTTTGAACCTAACTCAGACGCAGAAGTGTTTTATGACATCCAACAGGAAGGAGAAAACTCAGGTTGTCCCTGGAAATGCATAGCATGCCCATTAAAACTGGAAATTAAAGGAGCGTGGGTTTTTTTTTTTTTCTGGCATTTCAAGGCTTTTTTGTGAAAGGAGATTTCAATTTGGCTGGTCACTCACAAGAGTGAGTCATCCAGCCGAGCTTTGTATTCTTCGTGTTATTAAATAAATATCGCTGCCGCAGGGGTGGGTAGCACACCAGGACCAGGACAAGGCAGCAGCTTTATTCGGAAAGTCTGGCAGGCCTCTGACAAAGGCTCCTGATCTGAAAGGAGGTGATGTCACCAAAGGGCAGGTCTGCAGCTTTCTCCAACGAGCTGGGAGGGAAATGGGGAGAAAACTCGTCACATCTGTCCCCAGAAGAACCAAATGTGCATTGAAGCTGGTGCTGCAGAGGTGACGCTGAGAGGCAATCAACGCAAGGGGCTAATAGAGATGGCTCCGCTAAGTGTTTAAGTCATGATTTCAGCTTTCGTGTCTCTTATTGTTAGAGTAATTCACAGAACATATTACGGTGCTTTCAGATAAATGGTTTAAACCCACACTAAGTGAGTCAGAAAAATCAATTAATTTGTAAAACCTTACTGCTGGAAATAAGGTCAGACCCATCCTTTTGTAGGCAGCGAATTTTTCAAGGTGATTTGGCAGATGATCCTTGAAGTTTCAGGTTGTACATGAAATGTTAGAGTTGGTTTATTTGCTTACATGGTTCATTCATTTCCTGATTTATTCCATAAATATTTATTGAGCCCCCTACAATGTATTAGACAAAGTTCTAGGCACTAGAGATCCAGGGATTGAATAATGCAAGTTCTTACCTTCTTGGAACTTACATTTCGTAGGGGAGGCAGAGACTAAACAGATGAATGCATTAGGTCATGCCAGACAGTGATATGTACTATGGAAACAAACACACACATATATAGAAGAGTGAGGAGAGAAATGAGGGCCCCTCTGTGGGGAGGTTAGTCTGAGTGATGACTCTAAGCATTTATTGAACACCTACTATGGGCTCGGCATTCTGTGGGTGGTGGGGGGAGGAGTAGAGGGAATGAAAAGACTGATTGGGCATCCACATTATGGGCAAGGTATAAATCACAAAAACAATGATTACAAAGGATTGGGTACAGCATTTTTCTCCAATATCCCTCCAACATGGGTGTTATTCCCAATTTACCATGAAGTTTTGGGGATTCAGAAAATTTTAATTACTCTCCACAGCAGAAGAAGTCCAGCACTAAGAGTCTAGCTCAGGTGCGTTTGGTTCTAAAGATGTTTCACTCATACCCTGTTCCCTTCTCTGTACAGACAGAATTGGAGAAGGGACCGATGAATTAAATACTCTTGGTGCCACCATAGATGCCCTGAGAGATCACCACCTGTAAATATAAACTAAAACACAAGGTCCTCCTAACCTGACTTTATTTCACCAATGAATCAGAAGGCATTTGAGAGTCTAATGGGTCTTGCGTTCAGCATGCTGAACATCGATTATTATTGATGATAGATACATGGAAGTGTTGGCAGACAAACAAAAGAGTGGTAAATATGCTTTTGAATAACAGAAGTTTCGACTCATCAAAATAGAAAAAGAAGTTGAGTACTTTGCAGATATCAACCCAGACCTCTTTCCGACGTTCCAGATGCATCTCTCCAACAGCCTACTAACATCTCCACCTAACTTGGAGTTCTGCATATTGATTTGTTTAACTGCAAAAGCCTGTAACAGTGCTGCATGAAGAGTGAGACAATAGGATTTCATCTTTTCAGTGAAACTGCTCTGCTGATCGCATGCATGCTAGGGATCCTGAATGTCATACCAATAACCCTGGGGGCTAGAAGTAGAGTAACTATGAGCAGTTACAAATTCACAGCTTGTCTGGGGCATTCTGCAATGTGGACAGCAGCTGGTTTGTCCCACAGGCAAACCCTCCAGGATAGGACAGCTGCAGCCCACATCATTTCAGAGGAGTTCTGATTTGGTTAGAAAACCTGACAAGATGTTGTCCTTTGCATCTTTTTTTATTTCCCTTCCAGAGAGGAAGACTGGGAGTTTAAGGGCTCAGGTAACAAGAGCCTATCCACCATCGTGTGCTGGAGCGAGTGACTCCAGAGTAGTGAGACGGAGAACGACTACCTATGAGCAGGTAAGAAAGAAGAGGATGCAATGCGCAAGATAAGGGGTCTCTTTTGTGAGTATCACAGTCTGTCCCTACATTATCACTGGGGGCGAGGGAGAGGGAAAATGGTACAGACTCAGGGAGGGGGTAGATGTGGTAGCGGGAAGATGAGAGGAGAAGATGTGAACCATTGTCTTGGAGAGTAGAAAAGAAAACTCACCAGGGAAGCCCCATAGGTGTACCCTGCCAGGCTCAAGGCCAGTTCAGATGTGAAGTCATACGCATAATGTGTCCCCTGTAACAACTTTGTTTAAAATCAAAGAAATACATCAACGTCTAGAAAATAAAACTAAAGAAAATAAAGCAAAATGCTAACTACTAAAAAAATATTAGTCTGTTGACCAGTGTCACCTGAGCTTTTTCATGCCTGGCTTGATTTTTCTCTGTTCCTCAGATGGCCTGGAAGAGGAATAGTTGATGATGGGCAGTTCAGATCCCCTTACTCCCTATGGACAATTCCTGGGGAAGTAGGAAGCCTATAAAAGAGAATCATGCCAACAGGTGTCAACAGTCTTGTTGTCAATGGCCCAAACTCTTTGATCCAGTAATATCACTTTGGAGTCTCTATCTTAAAGAAATAATCCCCAACTACCCTAAAAGTTTCAAACAAATAGATGATAACTATAAAACCACTGCGTGGATAACAGCAAAAAATTGGGAATGCTTCATGCATCTGACTGTAGGAGAATGGTTGAGTAAACCAGGGTGTGTGTGTCCACAAGTGCGCCCAGGACACACAGGCTCACAATATATGTACATCGATATTTGCTACAGCCTTGTTTTTCAGCAAGAGACAAATTGGGAAAAACCTAAATATTCATAAATAGAAGTACGGTTCAATTAATTGTGGTACATCCATATAATAGAATAATAGGCAACTGTTAAAAATAATGTCAATATATATGCAGAAACACAGAAAGATATCCATGTAAGTAAACTCCACTGAGGGCAGGCTTTTTTTCTGTTTTGTTCACTGATATAGCAGCAATATCTAGAAAAGTATCAAGACATAGTAGATGCTCAATAAACAACTTTTAAATGAAATATATTTCTTAGCAAAAGAAAAAAGGCTGCAAAAGAATGTATACACTACAGTCAATGTGTGTATGTGTGTATGAGTATATGTATTTGTACTTATACACACATACACACCCATATATTACTCTACTAGTAAGGAAATGATAGGTATATCTCTAAATGAAACAATCTGTGTTATTTCTCACTTACTCTGCATGTCGATCATGCGTTGTTTGGGAGCTCTGCTCTGTGTCACTTCTCTCTGGCTGATGAAGCAGCTACTAACTAGAACATTGCCAGTTGTCGTGGCAGAGGGGATGAAAGCCCTGAATGGTCTTACAGTAATAATTAAATACTCACAACTCATTGGCCAGAACTAGTCACATGGTCTAACCAAAACATAAACTAGCCAGCAAGTGCAATCAGACCGTGTGCCTGGAAGGTGGACAACTAGAAATATTTGACAAACAACACTATTGACTATCACAAACACCATATTGGAAGATACACATGGAATTGTTAAAAATAGTTACAACTTAAGAAAGAATTCGAGGGCGAGGGGTTAATTTTTATTTTGTATACTTCTGTATTTCTTGACATTTTGCAACTAATTTCTTCTATAATGAAATATTTTTAGAAGTGGGTATAAATTTTTAAAGTATACATTAATATAGTGAAACATTCTGCAGTCCTAGAAAAGTTTAGGAAGTATTTTTATAACAGGGAGACATTTTTACGCTATGATGTTGGGTGGAAAAAGTAAGATAAAGCGTCTTTATATAGTATCATTTCAATTGTCTAAAGAAATGCTTGGAGGATGAACACTAGGAAGAAATATGCCAAAATATTAATAGTAATTTATTCGGGTATATTTGAGTGATGAGATTATGCCTGTTTTCTTCTCCTCCTCCTTTTCCTTAATATTTCTTTAGACTCTGCAAGTTTCCCACAATGATTAAATGTTGCTATTATAAAAAGAAAAAATATAAACTAAAAAAAGTTTGATCTCCAGGGAAAAGATGGCTTAATATGTCAGTTTTAACTCTTAAAACATAAGTGGACAAGTATGCCCATAACCATAACTTTTCAGGAAAAAAATCAATAATAAGTGGGCACTTTCTGTCTCAGAAACTGAGTTTTATAAAACCTCCCTTGAGTTTTATAAAACTCCTGGAAATAGGGATGCGATTATAGCACAAATAGTTCCTTTCTTTTAATATAAAACGGGGGAAAAACTAGCTTTATAAGAACTACTTTCAACCGTTCTAAAGTAAGATTTCCACAAAACTTCAAATAACAACAAAATAATGAATTTTCCATTCTGCCAAAATAGATCACCGTTTTCAACTGGTCTTGAGGAGGATACTTGGAACCAACGTTCATATCCTACTTGACTCATATATGCAGTTGTAGCTAAGTTTCACATTCTCTTGAACCAGAGAATTTTAAAGCTGGAAGGGCTCTTAGAAATAATACACTGATTGAAATGGAAGCTCAAGGAGACAGGAAATAATAACCACCAGCATTTATTGGGCACTAGGTCTTTGTGAAGCGCCCACACAATAGGATTTATCACCCTCGGAACTATTAATATTTGAAGCCTGATAATTTCTTGTTGGTGGGGGGGACTGCCTGTGCATTGCAGGATGTTTAGCAGCATCCCTGGACTCTACCCACTGGATGCCACTAGCATCCCCCCTCAATTATGACAACCAAAACGTCTCCACATATTGCCAAATGTCTCCTTGGTGATATTTGAGAACCACTGCCATGCAACCTTTTAAAAAGTCCCTCATGACAAAGGAGATCGTATGATGCCCATTTTACAGAGAGGTAAGTACCTTGCTTCTAGTCACAGAGCCAAGACTCAAATCTGGCTCTCCACACCTCCACGTGATAATAGTGCTAACTACCAATGAGTAACCATTTATCTATAACGTCAGGCATTGTGCTAAGCCTATACTTCACTTGTATACCCTCATGGAGTCCTCATATCAACTGCAAGAAGTGGATACGCTCATTATTCCTGTTTTTTGTAGGAGCGAACTGAGGCTTAGCAAGGGTATACGTCTTGATCAAGGTCACATAGCTAAAACGCTGCAAGGCTGAACTGGAATATAGCTCTGTTTGACTCCACAGTTCACAGTCTTCACCTTCAGCCTGAGGTTTTACTATACCTCACTTGTTGCCAAGGGATGGTGGGAGGGTTGAGGAGATACGATTTGCTCATACAGTTAGAGGTAAGGCCTGCTGTCGCCGAGCTCATTGCTCATTCATTCATTCATTCACTGCAGATGCGCAAACACTGGGGTGGCAGTATAGCCTAGTCTGAAGAGCTCAGTCTCAAATTTCGTCCCATCAATTACTAGATGTGTGACCTTGGGCAAGTTGCTTAACTTCTCTGAGCCTCAAGCCTCCTTTTCCTCATCTGTAAAATCGGGATAAGTATGCATTTTTTAGGATTATTATGAAGAGAGAATGAAATAATGCATGGAAAATGCAGAGCATAGTATAAAACACAATATGTGATCTATAAAATTTTTTAATAAATGTGATTATTGTTGTTACTTCCCAGAAGGAATGGGGCTGGCTAAGTTCTGAATGCATGCAGAGTTGAGTAATATGAAAACAGCCAAAGAAAAATCATCATGCAAGGAAAATGCAATTGAAATGCCAAAGAAATCCCGAAGCAGTTTAATATGCTAGCATTTACCTGCTGTTCTATAAGTTAGCTTTTGAAAAAAAAAATTCACAATAACACGTTTGTCATTAAAATAAAAAAAAGATTTTGGCTTTATGTTGGCAAATGCAATGAGATATCCTTACAACACAATTGCACTCCAAATTAAAATACATCTACAATTTTTGATATTCTTATCATTATTTCGCCTGTTTCTACTTTGAGGATTTGGGGGCGAAAAAGAAAACAACTTCTGTTGCTAGGAACATTTCAATAAATGAAGATATTTCTCTGCCCACAAAGATGCCCCCATGAACCAGTTCTCCTGTTCTCCCCCAAACCAAATTACACACAGATGTATGGCTAAGTCTGAAGATGTTTATTAAGGCAAGTCATTTCAATTCTGAATTTAGTTACAGATTCAAGACACCAAATGGGAGGGAAAAAAGATTGGATGAATAACATAAATTCTTTCTCCCAGGGAAGCTTTGCTTTATCTGTTTTGAATCTAATCATCTGCCCAATTTGTATTTATCCATATGCAAATTGGTCAGATGTTCTAAAAATCATATGAGAAGGCTAGATCTAATATCTAGGGGTCATGATCCAGCTTCAGAAGTCTTGGGTCATAGTCTTACTTTCTAAAGTCACCCCTAAATAAAACCCATAGAATTAGTTAATTCACCCACCATGGATGAAACTTTCAGCCTCCCACTTGGGAGATTAAGTTTACGAGGAAAATGCCTTTGGAAAAATACTAGAGTCCATATTAGAATAACCAGATCAATCTTTCTGAGATGAAATCAGGTTAATTTGTCTGGGAAGGCAGTAGAGCAGAGTGGTTAACTGTGGGGAGCCTCAGAGTTTGAAAGATTGTCTTCAAGTCCCAGTCCTGTTATTCAGTTGCTGTGGCAGGCAGAGTCTATAAAGTCCTCCATGGATTCTCACCTCCTAGTACTCGTGCCCTTGTGTCACCCTCCCCCTTTGAATGTGGGATGGCCTGGTGACTTGCTTCGAACCAATAGAATATGGCAAAAGTGACAGGATGCCTTCTGAGAAGAGGCTACAAAAAATTTGATTTCTGTCTTGCTAGAAGATTCTCTCTCTTACTGGCTTTGATGGAATAAACGTCCATGTTGCAAGCTGCCATGTCGGAAAGGGCATGTGCCAAAGAAGTGAGGGCAGCTTCCAGCCAGCAGGGAACCGAGACCCTCCGGCCAACAAGCCAGGAGGAACTTAATCCCGCCAACAATCTACCATGTATGTGAGCTTGGAAGCAGATCCTTTCCCAGTCAAGTCTTCAGATGAGACCCCAGCCCTGGCTGACACCTTGATTGCAGCCTGTGAGAGCTCATGAGCAGAGTTCCTAGCTAAGCTATGCCTGAACCCCTGACCCACAGAAACTATAAAATAATACATATTTGTTGTTTTAAGCTGCTAAGTATGTGATAATTTGTTATGTAGCAATAGATAGCTAACACGGGGGCTACACCACCTTGGGCGAGCCACAGAAGTTCACTGAGCCCAAGTGCCTCATCTGTAAAATGGGGATGCCAAATACCCACTTCTGCCAGGTGATGCCTGCCTCTAGGCTCTGGTAACACAGCCTCCTCCTTCTGTCCCCAGCCGAGGGGTGGGAGTGGTTTCCTGCTGTTGCTAATCTCTTGTGGCCTCTCTGATCGCTTCTCAGCATTTCCCTCCCTTGTGTAACGAACCCCCTGCATTAAATTCCCTCTGTTGTAGACACTTAGAGAGCACTGTTTCCTGGTTGGATCCTGACTGACACAATGATGTTAGAAAGAAGAGAAGAACCGGCGGCACGAAACAAGTCACATAAATACTCAGATGACACAAAGATATTCTGAGATGGGATAATATCATCCACAGTCAATCAAAAAGGGGAGAAAAAGCTGGAGTCCTCAGAAATTACTCAAGGTTCTGTCAGAAAGTCAAATGCATGGTCAATGACTGGTGACCTGAAAAAGCTCCCATCAGTCGTCTTTTTCAGCTCTATTATCCTTCATGCACAATGTGCACCAATTATTTCCCTGATTTCTTTCGCCCTCAACCCTTGATGGTTTATGTTCTGTCCTTGAGGACCACCCCTGCTTGAAAATGAGTGATTTTGTTTGGCTAGTTCTGGATTTCCAAGAATTGTTGGGAAACACCTTATTCTATAGGACTTTGGGCAAGTTATTTAAACTTTCAGAACCTCAGTTCCCTCATCTGTGAAATGGGGGAAATTATAGTACCAATTCATTGGTGAGGATAAAATGAGTACATGTAGATGCTCAACATATCAGCCATTGCTATGGGTATTGCATTGTCCTTAGATTCCCTGAAATTTCTCTGACATCTACTCCTTCTGGAGACTTCTTTTGTCTCCATCACCCTGCACTCTCCCTATCCATCTAAACTCTCCTTTTCCATCTCCTTTATTGCCTTTCATCTTCCTCCTGTCCTTAACCTTAGCCATCTTTAACCATTGGTGAATATCCTTTGCTCTTGATGTTTTACTCTTCTTTTTCTACATTTTCACCCATGATGTAGCTCAAGGGTTTAACTATCACCTCTACCCATGCAATTCCCAAATCTGTACCCCTAACTCTGACTTCTTACTGGACTTGTATTTCCAACTGAATACGGAGGCAAAATATAGACTCACTGAACTAAAGTCTCTAAGGGGACTTTCGATAATGTCTAATGGGGAACCAGGAGGGTAACTTAAATGTGTGAAGCAGGCCGTGGATAGATGACAAATGGCAACTGATATTTGGCTTCAGTGTCAGGAAGACAATAGGGCGTGGTGGAGACTGTGGGAAAACTGGGGAGCATGTCCACGTCCAGTCTACAGGGGGCAGCTGAGGCTTAGCTTCAGCCAACTGCTGGAAGCAGAAATCCGGGCCGTGTGTAAAATCTCCCAATTTGGAAATGTTGGTAGCTAACCAAAATGTCAAATCCTTTGTAGAATAAACAAACCACATCTGCCACCAGTTTGCCTACTCTGATCTAACGTGGTGCCCTCAGTTTTCAAAGATCCAGCGACTGGGGCCCCAAAGGCTTATGTGATGGCTGCATTGTTAACACTGGGCACAGCCATAACCAGAATCCAGGTTTCCTCACTCCAAATTCCACTTTTCAAAAATGGACTCATTATCTTTTCTTCTTCCCCAAACCGGCTGTCCCCATTTCTGAGAGCGGACTCATTTTTTCTTCTATTTTCTCAGACTCGAAACCCAAGCCTTGGATTCCTGTCTTAGGGCCCCCGTATTCATTCTGTCAACAGGTCCTGTCTATCATAGCATCTCTGTACTTCATTTGTTCTTTTCCATTCTGACTGCCAGAACCTTACACCCAGCCAGGTCAGATTTCAGTTGCTCTCTTCATGTGCAGTTCCTTCCAACCACAGACAGAACTGTGGTCTGTCTTAAAACAACCCCTCTGCCTAGCATTCCACGTTCTCCTCAATCTGGCCGCACCTAACCGGTCTTACTTCCTGCCTGGGGATGTATTTCTCGCTTGTCTCCTCACATAGTTTGTTACCCACACTCACCTCTAGGGGGAGCGCAAAACCCTCCTCTCTTCCGTCTAGATGGCTTTGTTTACCAAAGACAATTGGGCCACATTAAGGGGTGAAGCTTTAGCACAAGATCAGAAGTAACTTCTGATTCCTCCTCCTCTTGAAAACATCCTGGCCAGCTTCATCTATTATTAATACAAATAATAATGACAATCATAACAGGCACCCTAGTTGAGTGCTGACCACGTGCAAGTCAAGGTATTTTTCCTACAGTTCCTCATTTAATTCTCCCCGAAACTCTATGGTATATTTTGTTTTGAAGATGAGGACACTGTGACTCAGAAAGATAGGGAACTTGCCTGAGGTCATAGGGCTAGTGAGCAGTGGAGCTGAAATGCTACCAGGTCTGTCTCCTCCAGGCCCAAGCTCTCAATTCGCACATGATGCTTTCCTACAGCCCTGGTGTAAATTCTGGTGGAAGGGCCCATGTCTAGCTTCTTTATATCCTTCATCCTGCCTCAGTTTTCTCATCTGTCAAATGGCAATAATACAAATCTGTATTAGTTTCCTAGGGCTGCCATAACAAATTACCACAAACCGGATGGCTTAAAGCAACAGAAAAAGATTTTGTCTCTGATCTGGAGGCCAGAAGTCCGAAATCAAGGTTTCAGCAGGGCCACACTCCCTCAGAAGGCTCTAGGAAAGTTCTCCTAGCTTCTTGTGGTTGCCAGCAAGCCTTGGTGTCCCTTGCCTTGTAGCCCTGTCACTCCAATCTCCGCCTCTGTCATCACGTGGCCTTCTCTGCATGTCTCTGTGTGTCTCCTCTTCCTATAAGGACACCAGTCATTGGATTTAGGGCCCACCCTAATCCAGCATGACCTCATATTAACTTGATTATGTCTGCAGAGAACCTAATCCCAAATAAGGTCACATTCACAGGTTCCAGTGGACATACGTTTTGGGAGGACACTATTCAACCCAGGGTACAACCTTTCAAGATTGTGGTGAAACTTAAATAAGACCCCGTATTAAAAGGCACATACCCCAGGGCCCACTGACCAAGCAAATGTTGCTGTTCTTCTCTCATCGCACCTGCAGCAATAGGCTGTGATGTTCAGTTGCTGTTCACCTGACTCAGGTAGGTGGCCTCATCTTAGAGTCTAGACAAGCAGCTTTCCACTTGAGCTGTATATCAGAACCACCTGGGACATTTTTAAGACCAATGCTCAGGTCTCACCCAAGACTTATCCAATCAGAAACTCCAGGGTGAAGTGTGGGGATGGGAATGCTTAAGAAGCTCTCCGGGTGATTGATTGTACCTGCAGCCAGGGTTGAGAACCACTCACTGAGACCAATGTGGTCAGAGTCCCAAGAGAGAACATCCAGAATCGTGTGGTTGGAGTGCCTCTGGATGCAGCCCTTATTTCCAGAACATGAGCTCAGTAAAAAACCAGCCTAGTGCTTTGGGAAGATAAAAACCAGTCAGACTTGTCAGATTCAGGCCTGTGTGTAGTCGTTCCTTCTTACGGGAAACAAAGCATCGTTATGACATTAGCGAACACAGGATTGGCTTTCCATCAGTGTCCAGCAGGGCAAAGATGGAAAAACAAAATGAAAAGCAGAGGAAGAACCAGGTGTGTCTACATTGTTTTCCAATGAAATCAGTGGCTTTCAATTTGGTCCTGAGCCCCCCAATGGCAGAAATGTCCTCCAGAGAGGGCCAGGAACCAACTGCAGTTACTTTGCATGGACACGTGACAAATGAAGAAAAAGCACAATGCAAGAGACAAGCTCGAGGATGTCAAATTTTGTTATTGCGAACTGATCCAATACCGACGCACGTGGAGAAACTGAATGGAATTTGAAATCTGCCATCAGGACTCCAAACGCTAGTGAGTAAGTTTGAGAAGCAAATTCAATTCAACAAGTATCGAGTGAGGGCTTCCTATGTATCAGGTCCTATGGACACTTGGTATATTCCAGTGGAGGTACATATATAAGTCTTGGGGAGCTTGTATTTCTGCAAGAAGCTGAAATTGTACACTAAATGTACAATTGGGTTGGGAGGATTGAAGCTTTAAGGAGAATCCTTATCCTTGTTGAGAAAGAGAGAAAAGGATTTTTCATAACCCAAAATGAGTAATTGCGAAATATTAAAATGCTTCAGGAAGCTGAGTTTACTCTTCAGATAAAGAAAATGCAGATGGGAAAGTACAAGTAAGCCCCTCCCATCGTGCTGGAAGGTTACTTACAAGGGGTGTTCAGCAATGTAGGGGAGCTAGAAAAGAAAAGAAAGGGAAGAACAAAAGCCTAAGTGAGGAAATGAAATTCAAGTTTTGAAATGAAAAAGAATTCGTGTAATTAGTATCATCTGTTTCAAAGGACAAGAACTTTATCATGGTAGTTAGGGATACTTTTGGCCGTCTGGCTCTGCGTGCCAATCACATGCCATCGGGCAGAAGAACAGAAGTCACAGACTGGGGTCATTAGCTACAAGTTGCTGATTGGGGTTCCAAAGCAGTGCTGTCCGATAGAAATTTCTGCAATGATCCACATCTGTGCTGTCCAGTGTGGTAGCTGCTAGCCAGATAAAATATGGACGCCCAGTTAAATTTGAATTTTAGATAAACAACAAATGATTTTTTCATATAAGTATGTTGGGATATACTTTATCCGAAATTCAAATTTAACTGGGTGTCCTGTATTTTTTTCCTCCCTAACTCTGGTCACCCTAGCCACACCTGGCCATCGAGCACTTGAAATGTGCCTGGTTGGACTGAGAAACTGGCATTTTAATTTTATTTAATTTTGATTAATTTAAGTGGCCACACATGGCCACTGTATTGGTCCGCTCAATCTGAAAAAACAGGGTTCGTGAAAGGACTTCTGCCACCGTGAGATTTCACTGGGGCAGTTTTGAACTCAAATTCTCCATTCCAGGTTCTGAATGCCAGGGAGCCCTGCCTCAGTGCACGGCCTTGCTGGGAGGCCTTCAGTGGCTTATCTGAAATAGTAATAACCACAATAACAACAAGCAATTTATTGAGCAATTATTATGCGCTATGATATACACTTGAAATATTCTGCGTCACTGAATCCTACCAACGACCCTGTAGATAAACATGATTATCCCCACTTTACAGGTGGGGCAAACAAAGCTCAGAGAGGTTAAGTGACTTGTCTAAGGGCACAGAGGTAGTAAGTGGAATAAGTGAGCTTAAATTCAGGTCATGTGACTGACCAGCCTAGCCTCTAAATGATTATGTCCTATGGGCACAAGTTTTCAAAGTCCAGACTTGAGAAACTCTTAAAGCCAAATGGTAGGCAACAAGGAGAATTGGCATAGGTCTAAAGAGTACCAAATAGGCATGAAAATTGACCATAAGAGGCAAAAAGAGAGCGAAAGAGGAGCCCTGGCTTTGCCACTTCGGGTAATGGTAGGACGACTCCAGCCAAGCTACTTAGCTTCCCTGAGGCCCTATGATCTCGTTTTTAGATGAGGTGAAACTTCATTTAGTTTTGGGGATAAAGAGAGAGAATGTGCATGAAATGCCTTGGCAGACACTCATAAAGAATAATTATATGTGATAACATACATAATAGTTATATTGTATTCCTAACAATGAAAACAAAATTTGTAAGCTATACAACTCACCTAAGAGAGTGACAGTGATGTCTAAGAGGTCTCAAGGACATGAATTACCTTTCATGTTGGAGGGTATAGGTATACCTGGAACATTTTAGAAATTTCCCTGACATCCTGAAAAGGGAAACAAATGCGAAAGTCTTGTTAATACCAAGCCTGTGACAATATCAGTGAAGTCAATAAATTTTTTAAAAACCCACTCATTTTTTGGGTCTGAAGTACACATGGCATTTTGACCTGGTCAAAGCTATTTATTTTCAGTTTTAAAAAAATGATCAAACGTGTAAAACTGACATTCTCAGGCTCTTCCCTTTACCCTAGCCCCCTCCCATCCCCTAGTCCATCATTCCTGAGTCCCACCTGAAGAGGTTCAGGTCAGGACTGGCTCAGGGAGGGGTATCTGGTGGCCACATTGCTTAGTAATGACCTGGTGCTTTCACATTTCCATGTATGTCAAATGTGCTTCACCAGGATACCATCCTGCATTCCAGAATGATACCAACCTGAACTACGAGCCCAGCTCTGGGACTCTAACACTTCCAAAGACCTCTGATAGACTGTACTAGTCAGGGTTCTCCAGAGGGACAGAAGCAACAGGATGTGTAGATATCTAGAAAGAGACTTATTTTAAGGAATTAGCTCATGCAATTAGGGAGGCTGGCAAGTGCAAAATCTGCGAGGTGAGCCAGCAGGCTGGGGACCCAGGAAGAGTCGATACTGCAATTCAAATCCAAAGGCCCCCGTTGGCTGAATTCCCTCTCACTTGGGGGAGGTCATCTTTTGTTCTATTCAGACCTTCAACTGATTGGATGAGGCCCACCCACATTATGGAGGGCAATCTGCTTCACTGAAAGTCCACTGATTTAAATGTAAGTCTCATCCAAAAAACATCCTCACAGAAACATCCTGAATAATGTTTGACTAAGTACCTGGGCACCGAGGGCCAGCCAAGTTGACACATAAAATTAACCATCACACAGTCTAGCTAGGAAGGACTATGCCCATTAAAACAAAGTCCAAGCACTTTTCTCTAAATGAGGCCTCAGGCTCTTAGGCCAAAGCTACTGGCTCAAATCTGTCAATCAACTTGGCTCGTAATCCTAACAGCCTTTGTCATCTGGTTTCACAAACCTGGGCAGATAAGAAAGGAGGGAAGGAGGTAGAGAAACGTGAGGACTTGAGAGAGGCAGACAGCTCACATCCTGACAGCAAGGAGGAGACAGAGGGTCTACAAAAAGTAGACAGAAGAACTATAAAAACTCCGCTGCCCAGGGCCTGTGAGTGTTAGGACAAATTGCTCTGCTTGCTTCATGGAGTGAGGCTATAACACGACCCAGTACAGCAACTGTTCTTAATGATATACCTGGGTCTCCACATACAACATTCGGATTAGCTGTTGCAAGGGGTAGGATGGGAGAAAAAGGGCAGTTTTTAAAGGGTGGAGGAGGGAGCATGATAGTCCTTTGCTGATATGCTCTCCCTCCCCTCCAACCCTCACTGGTGCAGGGGGAATGTAGTGGATAATCTGTTGGCTCTTTTATTTATTTATTTATTTTTAATTAGCCATTCTCCTTTTCTCAGGGCACTGGTGTCCAGATCTCATTTTAAGAGACTATGCTCTCCATCTTCAGGCATGTGGTTACCTGAGATTGATAGCACTCCTTCTCCAGGGATGGCCTGATGGCTTAAGCTGATCTAAACATGCCATTGACCCTTCTGACCTTGCTTCAGGGAGGAGCACATATCCAAACTGGCATCATAGTGATGCAAGGGGATGTTCGCTGGGCCTTCTGAGAAATAGAGATTTCCTTCTTCTCCCCACTAGGTGGTGTCTCATGAGGGTTTGGTCGAGAACTGCTGTAGCCATTCTGCTCCTGGGAAGGGGGAGTCTGGAGCTGCCAAGTGATGAGAGGGAGTCCTTTCTGTGGAGACTGAAGATAAAGCCAAACTTACAAAACGCAGAGAGGATAGGTGGAGAGAAGTTGGATGCTTTAACATCACATGGACAGCTGGATCAAACCTCACCTGAAGCTGATTAGGGTTTTAATTTATATAGCCCAATGGATTCCTTTTCCTGATTAAACCAATTTGAACTTAATTTTAGTTATTTGCAATGAAATGATACCTGGCTGATAAATAGAGGTGATACCTGAACAGAATCTTGAAAGAAGAGTAGAATTTTGACTAGAAAAGAATAAGTTGAAGGGTATTCCGATGACAACAATATTAACAATATCAACTACAGTAAAAATGTATAAAGCACTTGGTATGCTCCAGAAACTCTGCCTAGAGCTTCATTTACTCCTCACAAAAACCAAACAAGTTTGGTGCTATGATTATTTTATTTTAGATGAAGAGGCTGAAGCTTAGAAAGATTAAGCGACATGCCAAAGGTCACACCGCTGGGAAGTGGACTGAACAGGTCAGCCTGTTGCCCAGAAATATGCTCTTCTCACGCTGCCCGTCTGCCTCCTCTAACCTTCCAGGCAGACAGCTGAAAAGAAGAGTGTATGGGCTGAAAGAGCACAGTCAGTCGAGAGTGGAACACTGACCCGTACAGTGATGAGGGGAGGATGGGGCAGGCAACGAGGTTGAGAGGTTGCTGGACCAGTGGTGAACAAGGCACAGTTGCAGCCATTGCAGCCATCCAGTGGCACCCGTGCAGTTCTGAAGTTACTCACCACTGCCGACAGAGCGGTGCCCAACCACCGCCCAGGTGCAAAGTGGGGTCATCTTGCAAATATTCATAATCCATTTATATATTCATGCAACAGCCATTTGAGTCTATGCCTCAAGCACTGTGCTTGGTGAGCGAGACAGTCAAGGTGACTGCCCTCGTGGACCTTACATTCAAACTGGGAAAGACAACATTAAACAAATAGTTACGTCTGTGAACATACTTACCAACTGGGGTGAAAGAGGGAAATGGATTTGCCTGTTTAAGGATCTGAAAGAAGACTGTGGCTGCAAAGTCGGTGGGTGAGAGGTTGGCAAGGGCTGGATCTTGCAGGGCCTTGAGGCCACCATTAGGACTTTTGATTCTCATTTTACTCATGCCTTCCTTGAACATTTCCTGAGAATCCTCTGCTGCGCCAGGCCTTATGCAGGGAATAGGGATATAGTGATTAACAATAATGGCTAATATTCCTTGAGTACTTACCATTTGCTATTAGAATGATCGTTTTAAGCACTTTGATGCACCAACTCATTTCAGCCTCTCAGCAACTCTACAACCTAGACACTGCTATTGTTCCCATTTGACAGGTAGGGAAACTGAGGCATGGAGAAACTAAGTAATTTTCGAGATCATGTGACCAGCAATTGGTAACAGGCAGTCTGACTCCGGAACTCCTAGGCACTTATGTGTTTAACCTCTATGATTTACTGCCTCTTGTCTAAAATTAGAGGACAGTCATCCTGGTCATTTTAGCCACCCAAACAGCGTTCAGATGTAGGCAGCTAGTTAGAAAAAGAATTTCCTAAACTTGGCAGATCATAAGAACTCCCGGGGGGGAGTCAAAAACAGACCTGGAGACTTAGATTCAGTAGGTCGACCCTGGAATTTGTCTTTTCAGCTGGTTTAATAGTTCAGTGCAATGACTTTTTGCTGGACAGATCCTGGTTTGGGTCGGTCGCAGCTTCCCTACGTTTCTAGACGCGTGTCACCTTGCGCAAACCACTCCACCTCTCTGAGCATCAGTTTCCCCATCTGACAAATGCGCTGACAGCGGATTAAGTGAGCAGCGTGCAAAACTGAGAGCAGCGCCTGATGCTCAGCCAGCAATGATGTCAATAATGGAATGAAGGTGATGAGGACTAGGAAGCTGAAAAGCGTCGGGATTAAGTGTCACAGATCACAGTTGGTGGCTTGGAAGACTGTCCTGAGACAGGGTCTGGTCCCTTTGACCTTGAGGTAGGGTTCCCAGATAAAGTTCAGGCCCCCAGTTAAATTGGAATTTCAGACAACGAAAAGAATGCTTAGCATAAGTATCTCCCAAATATTGCATGGGACATACTTACACTAGACAATCATTCGTGGCTTCTCTGAAATTCCCGTTGAACCGGGCGTCCTGCACGCTTTTTCGTAAACCCGGCTACCCCCGTCCAGGGAAGGGCTGGCCCCCAGGCCCGAGCCCCCCGCGCCAGCACAGGCCCCAGACGGGGACCTCCCCCGCCAGGCGCCCCAGTCGATCCCAGAGGGGCCGCCCGCGCTTCGCCCCGCCCAGGCAGCACTAGCGGCGCCCCGAGCGGCCGACCTCGCGCGCCCCGCCCCGAGCGGAGGGCGCCGCCCCGAGCGGGGTAGGCCGGGCCGGGCGGCCGGGCGGGGTGGAGTCGCGCCGCTACCTCCCGCGCAGTGGACTCTGGCGAGGCCAGAAATTCGCTCGCCATGTCGGCCGCGGAGGCGGGGGGTGTTTTCCACAGAGCCCGGGGCAGGACCCTGGACGCGTTTCCCTCAGGTACCGCCGGCCCTTCGCCCGGGGAGGGGACGGCTTCGGGGCTGCGGAACCTTCCGCCGCGGGAACCTGCGGTCCGGACGCGCGCGCCTCCAGCCGGACCCCTTCGGGGCCTGCACCCGGGGCTGGGGACCACGGTGGCGGCCGCATCGCCGGCACGCACGCTTCCAGGGACGCAGAGCAGGGTGTCCAGGCGAGGGGGCCGGCCGTGTGCCCTCGCTGACCCTGACTGAGTCCCCTGAGAGAAGAGGGGACAGAGTAAGGCAGCAGAGCATCATGAACAGGAGCGTGGGCTCTCCGCCCTGGCTTGGTTCCCACGCCCTGCCGGGACACGTGACTGCAGGGCTTGGCCTCAGTTTCCCCATCTGTAAAACGGGCATGCTAATAGGTGGCGGCGGCTCTCGAGGAGCGCCCGGGGCGTGTTAGATGCGGTTGTGTTTATTATGGAGTTCGCCGTGGTGTATTTTATACCCCTAATCACGGTTATTTGCTGTAGTGAGTCACCCACCGAAATGCCAGCACTGCCCGTTGGAACTCGGAGAGGGAGGGCCGCCTGGAGGCGGGTTAGAGTTAAGTGCTTGGACTTTAGATGCAGGTAATCGGCCTCCCTGTAAAACTGGGTTTGTTAATACTCACTTCATAGGGAAGCCTTAACAGATTAAAAGTATTTCTGTAACCCAGTGTCGGGCAAAGGCCAGGTGCCGAGCGGATGTTAGCCCTGGAGCAGTGAGTCAGGAGGGAAGTTCGTCCTGGTTCCTTGGTCCCCTCTGGGGCTTTTTGCTGCCTGGGGTCCACTTCCCTTCCAGGCGGTCACCAGTTTGTAACCTCAGCGAGGTGACCCCAGGTGCCTTGCGTGATCTGGGTGGCACTCATCTTTCTTGCTTCGTGCTTGCAGTTCTTCCCCTTGTCCAGGTCTTCCGCCACGCTGGTTCTCTTGAACTGCATCTAAAAGAGCCGGAGGCTTTCTCTCCCCAGGGCCTCGGCACTTGCTCTCCTCTGCTCCCGGAGCTGATGGCCGGGGCTCCCTCCCAACCTGTACACCTCGTTTCAAGTTCAGTCACTCCCTCCGACAACGACTCTCCCTGGCTACCCTATTAAAAGTAGTAATTCTCTATCCTAAAACCTTGTTCTTTTCTTTTTTTGCAGCTCTTGGTAGGGAAGTGGGGTTCTGGAAGGGCATGTGGGGCCGGAAATATAGCCATGGCATGTCTTGGAAAATACAGTCTACTGTAGTGCCATTCTATACATATTTTAATATGCCTTTTTCGCCCAACATGAGGTTTCTGAGATTTATGCATATTGATATAAGTAGTTCTAGTTCACTCATTTTTCCCGCGGGGCAACGTTGTGTTATATGAGTGTACACTTTATACATTCTGTGGGATATGCTGGGTATCTTCCCTTTGCCTCTCCAGATCCGCTCTCTCCCTTCCCCACTGTGCTCCGGGAGGTTGACCTCTAGGGGTTACATTAGTGGGCTCCTTGCCCGCTGGCTTCCCGTTGGGTTCCACCAGTGGGGAGTCCCAACTGGAAACTGGAGGGAGAAGCAAAAGCCGGGGTATCTGTTCCCCCAGTTTGCTCCTTGCTGGGTTGCTGTGGGCTGGCTGTGTTCCCGACCTGAAGGTCACTGCTTCTTTCAAGACGGCCTTTCTGCTGGGCCCGTCTTTCCAGATTTGGGTAACAACTTCCTCCTGCCTTGCGGATGTAGGAGCGGCGACAGCTCTGCTCTTCTGTCTTTGGGCTAATAAACTGGCTTTTGTAGTTTCCGTACACCCAACCCATCCCAAAGAATCCCTTTTTAAATCCTCCTAAATGGTGTAAATTATTAATTAGTTATTATAATTATTAAATTATCATTAACTGAGCATGCCAGTTATTTCCTGCTAGGATCCCAACTGATGTAATGGACATTTAGTTGTTTATGTTTTTCATTCTTGTTATGTGTTGAGTGCTCTTATGAACATTCTTGTACAGGTCATCTTGTGGACATGTGGAGAGTTTCCCCAGGGCATACACCCAGGAGCAAAGTTTTGAGTTGTGGAGTGTCATCACCCCCGGCCTTTACTAATCTTGTCAGATCGCCCTCCACAGGGCTTGCACCAACTTACACTCCCACCAGCAGTGTGTGCAAGTTCCCTGTTACTCTGCAGGATCTCTTCTTGTCCGTTCAAGAAGTATTTATTACGTTCCTGTTGCATTCTCTAGTGTCTTGTGGAGAATAGAAAAAGGAGAGGGGAAGGCAAGCTACATGCCCCCAGGGGCTCATGATCTGGGCACGGAACTATGGCACAAAAAATAATTCTTGGCAACTGGCGGGGTCTGAAGGCTACTGCAGTGGGAGGAGTCTGGATTTTAGACCTTGGTCCTGGGTGATGGTGGGGCCGTTAACTGAAGTCAGGGAGTAGGGAGTAGGTCAGATTTGATGAGACTAATTGGGGAAGCATTGGCTTTGAGGTGCCTTCAGGAAATCTGAAGCAGCTTGTGGGGTGCGGTGCACGGCTGGTGACGGAGGTGTGGTTGCCATCCACAGAGAGGGGAGTAGATGGTATTGCTGTAGGAGTAATGGCAGTGTTAAGGGGAGAAGTGTGGCTAGTGGACAGTGTGTTTGCATCTGTGTGTGTAACCTTAGGCTATGCCGACGTCTAGGGGAGGAAGAAGGAAAAGACGCACTGAAGGGCTCAGAGCAGGAAACAACCAGAAATTCTGGAAAATAAAACCAGGAGCCATCCTTGGCACCAGAGCTGGGGAGAGGGGCTTAAGGCAGGGTGGTACACAGGGCCAGATGTCACAGAGGTCTAGGCGAATGTTAGCTGAGCAGAGGATGGCAGGTTTGATTGTCAGGTGACCATCAGGGGGACAATTTCAGTAGAGTTGTAGGGGGAGGCATGGTGCACGGTGTTTGAGCATGTGAAGTCAGCCAGGGTAGGATTCTGTTTGGAGCCATTTGGTGATGCAGAGTAGACGAAGGATACTAGCAGTTTAAGGAAGGAGCAATGCTGAAGGAAGGCTGAAGGGTGTGTAATAGTAAGAATGATGAAAAGAACCGCAGGAGCATCTGACATTTATCAGGTGTTTATACCACGTGTTGGGCACTGTACTCTGTGCTGTATGTGGATTATCTCATGTAATCTTCAAAATAGTCCTATTGAGGTAATTATTATGATTATCCTCTTTTTTACAGTGGAAATAAAAATCAGGCTCAGAAAGGCTAGGCAACTTGCCCAAGGTCACATGATTGGTCTGAGATAGTTCTGGGGTTGAAAATGGAAAAGACAGGATGATTGTTGGAGAGCGATATTGAGGAGTTGGGAAAAGATGGGATCGAGGGCTCAGGAGAGGGGTTGGCCGTGGGAGCAAATGTGCTCTTTGACCATCTGTCCCTCCTTCTATCCATCTACCTGCTCAACTGTTTGTCTGTCCATCCATCTGTCAGGCCATCCATCCACCAGTCTGTCATCATATGTCTGTCTCTTTATCTGTCTATCCATCCATCCATCAGTTCATCCATCTACTTGCCAACTCATTAGACGTGCTGAGCACTTGCCTTGTCCCAGGCCAGAGTGCAGTGATGAGTGAAAACCAGATGTGATTCTGCACCTCTGGCACGTAGCTGCTTGGAGAGCCTGACCTTAACCTGCCAGTGACATGGAGGAGTGTAAATCGCAGGTGTGGCATATGTCTGGGAAGTGAGGAGTTGGGTGCCACGAGAGCCTCTTATTGGAGCATTCAGGAGGGCTTCCCCGAGGAAGGGGTGTGTCGTCTGATTGTTGAAGGATGAGTATGTGGTAGCTGGGCTGTGAAGGGAGGGAAGACCACTGTGGACCGTGGATGAACCAGTGTGAAAATGTATAGCATCGTGGCAAGGGAGAGGGAAGGATGGGGGATGTGGTGTGGGATAGGCTGCAGAATGGGAGTGAGGTAATTGAGGAGTTTTGTCATTACCTAATAGCATCCAAGGGTTTTAAGCTGCATGTGTGAGGAAACAAGGACACGTGATCACATTTCCATTTTGGAACGAGTGGTCTGGCTGCAGCAGTGACAACAGAAGAATTTTTACTTAGGAGGAGCTTCGGGTACAATCTGATTGGAAGCTGGAGCTCAAGAACTTGTCTTGAAGCAGCATTTCCACGGCACCACATTGTTCACTTTGAACCTGTTTATTTGCAGTAGCTGGAGGTATATGTAGTGGTGGGGGGTTTCTAGTGGGGATTTTAGGGGTGCTGAGGTGTTGAAGCTTCCTAGCCTTAGAGCTGCCAATGGGACCAGAGAACAAGAGAGTGGTTCACCTGGAGAAGAATGGGGAGAGACTTAGAAGATAAAACAGTAGGATACCCTGCTGAGACGGGAAGAGGGAAAATGACCCTGGGCTTCTCTTAGAGCCAACTAGATGTAGAAGTGGGGCCTGCACTTGGTGTCCTCTGTGGGCCAAGCAGCCAGGGGGCTTGCTGAGTATGGGTCATTTAGTGCAGGGCTTTTAGAGGCTCAGCCTTGGAGGGTTGGGCTTAGAACCCCTAGTCTACCCCCACGCTGCCTCTGTCGCTGGCACTGACTTTTCTCTGGGTCCTAGTTCCCTGTTAGCTTCGCTGGCGGCCTTCAGAGATACTCTTGGAGGATCCAGTTCCAGTCCAGGGAAGGAACTGGCTTTTCCCCTTCTCTTACCAAAATACCCACCACCTGTCAAAGAGGTTCAGTTAACTCAAGCAATAGTGCTTAAAACCACAGCCCTGCTAACCTTCACACTCATTACTAGAAGCCTTCTCCAGAATTAGCTGGTTAAACAGTTTGTTTCTCAAGTGAAGCCTGGCAAGTGAATGAAAGAGGGCTCTCCTAGTCCGTTCGGGCTGCTATAACAAAGCGCCCCAGACTGGGTGGCTTATAAACAACAGAAATTTATTTCTCACAATCTGGAGCTGGACGTGCACGATCAAGGCACCAGCAGATTGGGTGTCTGGTTCAGAGACGGCCGACTTCTTGCTGTGTTCTCACACGTGGAAGGGGAAGTCAGCTCTCTGGGGTCTCTTGTATAAGGGCACTGATCCCGTTACTAAGCCCTCATGACCTGATCGCCTCCCAAAGGCCTCACCTCCTAATCCCATCTTGTTGAGGGTTAGGTTTCAACCTAAAAATTTTGGGGACACACAGACATTCGGTTTATGGCAAGCACTTTACTTCAAGACCATCTGCCCCCGGGGTGATTACGTGAGTAACAGTATTCCCATCCCCTTCTTCCAGTAGTGGTGTACGTGAAGCTTGGCTTCAGTCGTCCAGTCCCTGTTCACATCGTCTGCTAGGCTCTGTCGACAGATGTTTATAAAAAGTAAATTGTACGTTTCTCACATGAGAAGTCTTACATTCCTCGGGCATGTTCAGATATTCATTTTAATTAGGCAAATTGATAATTATATTTCCTTGACACATATCCTAATTAAGACTCTTTTCTCCTAGCAAATAATTGTCTTTCTGAAAAGTTTACGACATCTGTTTTGAAGAAATTCTCAAAGAGAAATACCAACATAAAATATGTTTTAAAAATTACCTATATTTACTTGTTTTCAGGTCCTAATCTGTTTTCCCAGCTTGTTTTACCACTGGAATTTTCCCCCTTAGAGAATAGGGCTCTTCTATGGTCTTCTTAAAAAGATTATTTTCCTGGACATTTTAAACCTCTGCAGCTGTTTCAGAGCAGCTGTCTCTATTCACTAATCCTGAATATCTCTTGGTCCCCTCTGGAAACCCTCCCACGTGGCAGACAATAAATGAAGTCTCTGTAAAAAATGACTCACTCCATCTCTTCCAGGTCTCAGCTAAGAACTTTTCTTCAAAGAGTAGACCTGGAAATGTTTATCCGAGTCTGAACAGGGTTGAAAATATTGTGGTTTAAAAATTCTAACAGGTCAATGAAGAAATGAAACAAACGCCTTTCATTGTGCCATGCATTTAGTCCAAAGCAGTTCTCTCTTATCTGAGAGAGGTTCCTATGTCTCAGATAGGAATTTTGATTATTTATCCCCTCCTCATTATCATCAGTCAAAATTAGTGTGTAAAAAGTTCCCGTTATAAAATTTCCAAGAGACAGATGAAATTTTATTTTTGAATGCCTTAATTTTTTGCTTTTCTATTTTTTATTAACATTGAGGTACATAACATTCACCCATTTTAAGTTTACAATTCAATGCTTTTTAACAAATTGACAGAGTGGTGCAGTGTCACAATTTTAGATCATCTCAGTCTCCCCAAAAAAGAAACTTTGTGCCCATTTGCAGCCTCTTCCTGTTTCCACTCTCAGCACAGACCCCTACTAATTTGCCTCCATAGCTCTGCCTTTTCTGGACATTTCATATAAATGAAATCATGTAATCTGTGTCTTTTTGTGACAAGCTTCTTTCTCTTAGCATCATCTTTTCAAGATTCACCCATGTTGTAGCAGGTATCAGCACTTTGTTCATTTTTACTGAACAGTATTTATTCCGTTGTGTGGATGACTGCATTTTGTTTATCCATTCACCCTTTGCTGAACATTTGGACATTTTTTGGACATTGATAGACATTCGCCCATTGGACACTGGCCTTTATAAATAAAGCTGCTGTGAACATCCACATACAGGTCTTTATGGACATACGTTTCATTTGTCTCAGGTAGATACCTAGGATTGGAATTGCTGGGTCACACAAGTAACTATGTTTAACATTTTAAGGAACAGCCAAACTGTTTTCTAAAGCAGCTGCACCATTTTACATTCCTACCAGCAATGTATATGGGTTCAAATTTTTCCATATCCTCGTCAACACTTATTTTTGTCTCTTTGATTATAACCAAATGGGTGTGAATTGGTATCTCGTAGTTTTAATTTGCGTTTCCCTAATGGCTAATGATGTTGAACATCTTTTCATGTACTTATTGGCCATTTTTATATCTTTGAAGAGATGTCTTTTCAGATCCTTTTCTCAGTTTTTAATTGGGTTATTTGTGTGTTTATTATTGAGTAGTAAGAGTTCTTTATATATTCTGGATACAAGTCCCGTGTCAAATGTATGATTTGCAAATATTTTCTCCCGTTCTGAGGAAATGTCCTTCACTTTCTTGATGTTATCATTTGTAGCACCATAGTTTTTAATTCTGATGAAGTCCAAATTATCACCTTTTCCCTTATCCCTTGTGCTTTTGATGTCATATCTAAGAAATCATTGCTTAACCCAAATCGTGAAGACTTACTCCTGTGTTTTCTTCTAAGAGTTTAAATTTACTTAGTTTAAGTTCTTACATTTAGGTCTAGATCCATATTGAGTTAATTTTTGTGAATGATGTTGGGTAAGAATCTAATTATTAGAAAACCCCCATTGTCTTTTTTATTGCAGTAGAAGCCTGGTAGTTGGTCAATGAATAGAAAAAATTAGTTGAGAGGAATCATTAAAAAATTGCACATTCTTACTTTTAACATTTCATTTTAAGGTAAACTTAAATGTACGTTCACTTACCAATCTTTTGAGGTCCAGCCAAGGACATGTCTTGGAGCATGTGTCTACAGACAGGCCTGTCGTGGAGACTTTCTTGCATAAACAACATCCTTAATGAATCTTTTCCAGTTTGGGGTTTTTCCAGTGGAGTAGTCAGTTAAAAGCGCTCTGAAGAATTCTTCTAGGTTGATACTTTCTTTTTCTTCAACTCTTTTACACTTGTGTCCCCAACACCTAATTCAACAGTATTCGATTTTTACTAGCTTGCCTTTATTGAGTCTTCCCAAAGCATCCATCTTAGTTTTATTAGAAATAACCCTTTTTATATTCATATTTCTCTGGTTTACATGTATAATTAAATTAAGTGATTTAAAAATAAGTGCTAGTATAAACAGATTTGGGGACAACTCCCGATGGACACATGGTGAGCAGACTCCTTGAGAGGCAGGGGCAGAAGTGCATAGAGCATGGGAGGGCCATCAGCTGGCACTGGGCAGTAGTCAGTGCCTTTATAGAGGACATGGTAAATGCTTCAGGCCCGTCTAGTGGAGGTCTGATTAGAGAGCGTCATCTACACAGAGAGGACTAACTGACAACTTTCATATTTGTGCAGAATGTGATTTTTAACTTTGTGAAACCCTCCAATAAGGAAGGAGCAGTAACATGGGGCGGGGCAACTGGAGACTCCGGGAGCCCCAGAACTGTGCCAGCTCCTCTCAGAGCCAAGTCTGATGTGTGGTCAGACACTCAGGAAATATTTGTTGAGTGAAAGAATGTCCAAACTCCCCATGTACCTTTGTTTAAAAGAAAAAGGAAAAAAAACCCTAGTGCTGATGTCTCAGGCTCTCGTTTGTAAAATGAAGGCAGGGTTTTGGCTGGATCTGTCTGAAGGTGCAGCTGCGATGATGCATGCATTGACTTCATCTGTGTGGGGGCACTGTGGCACTTTGGTGATTTCAGGTCCCAAATTAGTAAGTGGGAGGGCCAAGCAGAGAACACAGCTCCTGGTTCCTGGCCCTTTGGCCTTGCCACCACGACACACTGGAAGAGGACAGAGCTCTTCTTCTTCTCCCCAGTCTGCTCTTGCCAGTCTTCCCTCTACTCACCTGTTCAACCAGAAGCCTAGAGCCATTCCTGGCCTGCTCCTCTCCTCTCTCCACGTCCCAGCCGTCCACAGTCCCGTCTCTTCAACCTCCAGAGCACACCTTGCTTTCGTCCACCTCTTTCCTTCCCAGCTCTCAGCACTGTGACCCCAGCCACCCCCATCTCTCACTGGGACAATTCCAACAGCCTTCTGTGTCTGCTCTTGCCCCTCCAATTCACTCCCTGTACAGCATTCAGAGTCACCTCTTTGGAACAAAAATTAACTCCATCACCCCTTGACATGGCTTTTCTCTGTCGCTCTCTTTCTCTGTATGCTTTCTTATTCTTCAGGTCATAGTTCAAAAGAAGCCTATGCTGATTCTCCCATTCTTCATTAGGTCCGCTGTCATTCACCTTCACCCATTTTTTTCCTTTATGACACTTATTCCAACTTACAGTGTGCTTTTATTCCAGTGACTTTGATGTCTTTTCCTGCCTCTAGACTATAAATTCCTGGAGGGCAGGAAGCCCGGATCTAGGATGGTGTCTGGCAGTAGTGGACATTCAGTGGCCATTTGTTATGTGAATAAATGAATGAATATGAATGACTACATTACCCCCTGGATCACACGTGTGTACCCATGTAACCCATTGCTTGCGCACACCATGTATTCTCCAGACAAAACAAAACAGAAAGCAAGGTATTAAACTAATCAGTAGGATCCCTTGCAAACCATCCCAGCTGGCTCTGCAGTTTGTACATTACTCAAAGGCATCCAGTGGAAGGGGTTCTTGTTACTAGGCGGGTGCCCTCTCATGGAGCCTCATCTGCCCCCAGGAAGGGTTGCCTTCTCTTCGCATCCAGGGCCGATGTTCACCCAGCCTCTGCCTGCAGGGCTGCCTCTGCCCAGAGAGAGCACTGCCTGGGCCAGCAGCTGGCCGCTCGCTTGGCAGGGAAACATGGGGAAAAAAGTCATAGTAAGCATCCACCCCAAACAGGCAAACCCCAAACAGAGTTCTGCTTTGAAAAGTGAGAGAGGTTCAGGAAATGCCTTTTTTCCTCCTATAGCCGTTGTCTAGAACAGTGTCAGCCAAGGCCAGTGATGCCGAAAGCCACTGGGCCAAGTCATCCTGGCCCATCTGCCTTCTTCCTTCTCTGAAGGGTTCAGATAAAGATTTTGGCAGGTAATTCATCTCTGAGTGGCAAGTGTGGCAGCCAAGCCATGACTCAAGCTTTTGTGTTTCTCAAGAACTACCTTCTGGATGCAAGAAAAGAGAGGCTGGGTAAATTCACCTTGGTGTTTAGGAAACGCAGGTTGGAGATTCTGAGGATATTGCTGTCACAGTTAATTATTTTGCGGGAGGAGGGGGTCCTGAAGGACAGTGTTTGTTTTTTTAATAGCTTCACATGCCATACAATTCACCCTTTTAAAGTGTACAATTCAGTGGCTTTTAGTGTATTCACAGAGTTATGCAACCATCACCACAGTCAATTTTAGACATTTTCACCACCCCAAGAAGAAATCCCGCACCCCTCAGCTGTCACTCCCCAACCCCCAGCCCCCCCACAGCCCTAGGCAACCACTAATGAAGGACGCTATTAACTGCTGCATTAAGTTTTGGCAGTTTTACAGTTGGGATGTTTGGATTGTTAAGCCAGAAAGAGTCCCAAAGTGGTGAAAATTGTTTTGCTACTGTTTTTTTTTTTAACAACTAAAATAAAATTAGTCCCCAGAGAAGATGAGGGGTATTGCTGCAGACATTTAGATTGTGATTCACTGTGCAGATTGCCACTGTGAGAAACTGCAAAAATTGCATTTCACTGGCATTTGCTCTTTAGCCAGAAAGCCTCCAGGCAGCTATAAAGCTCCCCATCTTTGCCGTTTTATAACCAAAGCAATATCCACAATATGTGAGGGAAAAGGTGTTAGGACCAAAGCATGTAAGTGTGTGTGTGTGTGTGTGTGTAAATCAAATGTTTTCTGAGCCCCACTTTGTGCTATGGGGAACAAAGAAATGAGTAAGATGTTGATAGCTCTGTCTCTGCTGGGATAAGGGTAGGAGTTAGCATGAATAACGGCCACGGTAATAGAAGCTCACACTTGACCACTTACTGTGTGCCGAGTCCAAATGCTTTGCTGTGTTAACTCAGGAATTCTTTACAACAACCCTTTTGAGGTAGGTGCGTTATTCTTCCTTTGCAGATAAGGGAATTGAGTCCCAGAGAAGTTAAGGAACATGCATCATGTTGCATAATTGATGAAGAAAATGGGATTTGGACCCAGGCTACACTGGGACCAGGTTAGATCTTCAAGAGATGGAGACTGAAAGTGGTACAGAAGCTTAAGCCCCTCCCCACGCCCATGTGTCCCAGGATGATGTCACCCTGCCTTATATTCATATTTACCCCTGGTCTCAGGGTCTGGTACTCACCGTGCCCTCTGCGGGGCGTGTCCCCACAGCTCCCCCCATGCGTGGCTCTTTCTTCCTTCAGATCTCAGCTCCCATGTTGCCTCACTGCTCCATCCACCCAGAGCTCTCCCACCCACCAGCCACTCAGTCTGATCACCCTGATTACTTCTGTGGCAGTAAGGAACACAATGTGTAATTAACTTAGTTTTTGACCGGTTTGTTGTCTGTCTCCCCACTGTTCTGTAAGGTCTTAAGGAATGGGACCTGTGGCCTTGCTCCCTGTTGACTGTCCAGTGACTAGCATGGCACCTGTTGTGGAGTGAGTACTCAGAACAAACTTGCTGAATGAGGGAAGGAGGTGGGGCTGCATCTGCCTGCAGGCTTTGTGGTGGCAGTAGCATTTTGCTGGGCTGGGAAGGATAGATGGAGTCTCAGCAGGAAGAGTTGGTAGAACGGAGCACGTCCCCCTGGAGGAAGGGGTGGGGAAGCCCAGGGTGTGTTTGAGAAGCAGGTGAGCATCCGTTGGGGGGATCCTGTGGTATGCCTTGTGCAGGGTTTCCCAACCTCAGCGTTGACATAGTGGGCTGGGTCATTCTTTGTTGTGGGGCTGCCCCATGTAATGTGGGATGTTTAACACCATCCCTGGCCTCTATCCACTGGATGCCAGAAGCACCATACCCCTCCCAGTGTGACATCCAAAACTATCTCCAGACATTTTCCAAATGTCCCCCAGGGATCAAAATCGTCCATGGTTTGGAGCCACTGGTCTAGTGGGAACAGTAATCGGTACACCTGGAAAAGTTTGGGGCTACGTTTTAGCCCCAGTGCCAGGATGAGCAAGGATCGATTGACATCTTTATCCCTTTGCCAAATGTTTACTGAATGCCTCCCACATGCCAGGGGCCAAATGATACATGCTGACTATTAATATACTGGGAAAGGAAAGCAAATGTGGGCCCTTCCTCATGGAGGTTAGAGGGTAGCGGCCCTTTAGCAAGGGAGTTTGGTGATCAGGGTGAGGGTTGTAGGAAGAGTCACAATGGCGGTGACTCCCTGGGGTGGATCAGAGCGGGGAGCACTGCATGGCGCTGTCCTGGTGGCCCTGGTGGGAATGATGAACCCCTGACCCGATGTGGTGGCGCTGCAAAAGGGAAGGAGGGACTGCTGCGGGAGATGCTGCAGACGTGGATGTGTACCACCTGGTTGGCTAGATGTACCCGGTGACACAGGATCCTCACATCTGTAGGTTGGTGGACTGGGGACCAAGGTGGCAAAATCAGGCCATCAGGAGGAGCCAGTCTTGAAGGAAAGATGGCGAATTTGCTTGTGGGAGTGTTGTAAGGTGCTGACCATACCAGCTGGGAGCTTGGATGTATCCAGAAAAACAAACATACTACTTTCTACTCACTTTTTAGTTGATTCTGTGGCTTTCTAGTCAAATGGAGAAATGTGGCCCCTATAGTCCCAATTTATGCGTTATTTTTAAGTCAGATAAGTTAACAGTAGCCAAAACATTGAATTCTTAAATAGTCTCACAATGCAGGGATGTGGTGGTGTAATGGTAGGAGCCTCGTTAATCAAACTGTCTGCTAACCAGACTTCTTAACCAGTGTCTCAGCATTCTCTGTCTTCCAAAAGGCAGAGTAGATTTAGAAAATGAGAATTTCTTTATAAAAATTAATTAAGAAAGTTATTTATCATTGTATTCCGCCTTGAATTACTTGAGGTTGCCTATGAAGTAACAGGTTTAGCACATCATGAGAGCACAAATTATTATTTATTAGGTATTAATTAGTGACATGACTAACTCCCATAGGCCTTTTCCTAGTTGGATGATGGAAATGATTCATTTGGTTTTGGGAGTGCATTTATTATAGTTAGTCATTGATTAACTGATCATAGCGAAAAGATCAATGAAATTTCTAATTCTTGGTATATATTAAAAAGTCAGCTTTCATTAACAGTTGACAAACATGCCCCAAAGGTATAATAAAAACGAGTGAGAGGAAATATATTGGCAGAGACAAATCCAAGAAAACATTTAGTTTGTGATATTAAAAGTGCAAACTGTGAAGAGCGATTGTGATTTGAATATCTGTCTTTCGGGCAGGATATTGGCACATAAACAGTCTCATAGGAAGGATTAATGGTAAGCCGTTGTGTGGATTTTTAAAGGTTTTTAAGATTCTTCTCTGCACACAGTTGTTTTGCACCCAGTAATGCTTAAAGAAAACTCACAGGCCTTTCCTGTCCATGATTTAATCCCACCCCAAATCCTGGGATTTTGAAAGGTGGTTTCTATGACAGTCTCTATCGGCCGAAATTTGGAGGTGGCCAGGTCTTGTTACTCTCTAGACGATGGATGAATCAATTTCTTTCTAAGGCCAATTTTTCCTTTACCAAAGATTTTTAAATTAATTTAAAATTTTGATTAGGCTATGGGAACATAATAAATTATGGTAATTTTTTATGGTAACTCAGAGCTTGTTTTCTCTGACTTGTCATTTGGACAGACTTCGGCACGCCTAGCTAGATAGGTCATCTCAGAAATCTCGCCTGTGTGATCACCTGCCCTGAAATCGGGGTTCTGGGGCATAATAGGCCTGGTTCTGCCCCTCACCCTCTGTTAAATCTCAGTCAAGTTATTGATACTTGACCCTGCTGAGTCTCCTCTTCCGCATCTCTGAGCAAAATGTGGAAGGGTTATCGTAGATAAAGACTTGTCATCACAGATATCTGTGGGGGCCAGGTGGTGAGTGGGGCCAGGTGTAGACTGTAGCAAATTTGAGAACACATGCCCCACAGAGGGGCAGCCCATACTCAGCCCCAGCCAATCGTTGGCACAGTACGTTTGGGCCTGGTGTGGCCAGATTTTCCAAGAGAATCCAGAAATCCAGGTATATATGTGAAACTCATGAATTAAAAATGTTGGCAACAAGTTCAAAATTTTATAAACACTTCGTGGGCGAAACAGAACACATCTGCTAGCCAGACTGCATCCAGAGACCTGGAGTTTGTAATCTCTGGAGAAGATCACCAATTAGCATCCCACAGAAGATGGATGTTCTGGGCCCAGCCTGTCCCTGAATCAGCCCTGTGCTGTTGGCAGGGACTGTGCACTGGGTCCTGCCAGCATTATCTTTGTGTACAGTCTTCTTATTTATCAAGATGTTCCTTTTGAAGGAAACTTTTTGGAGACAAAAATGTCTTTATGGAGGTGGACAGCTTCTGGGCAGCCCAGGGCACATTCTATCTCCTTTGTGGCTCTGTCCTCTTTGGACCAGCCTGGCAGCGCTGAGATGCTGACCTGTAGAAGCTGCTGTGCATTCATTGTGTGACCTTGAACTTGAGCTGTGACTAAGATCTCTAGCCAGGCCTCAATATCCCCCTTTGGTTACATGAGAGGGTTGGTTAAAGTAACTCTGAGAATCCCTCCAGCACTGACAATTTCCAGTTCTTCAGTGGGAAAAGGTGGACTTTTGTAAGATAAGCCTTCAGCCTCCCTAGGATGAACTGCAGTAAACGGGCTCACTCAGCTCCATATGGTATGGGAGGGTCAGGTGGAAACTTGTGGTTAACTAAGATTAGTTAAGTATGTGAGGCTAGGCCTGTTGAATCTTATCGTCTGTGGCAGACAGACTTGCAGATGGGCCCGATGATCCCTGCCTCCTAGTATTCATGGCCTGCATGATCTCCTGCTCTTCAGTGTGGGCTGGCCTAGCAATTTGATGGTAATGAATAGAACATAGCAAAGTGATGGGATGTCACTTCCATGATTATGTTTCATAAGTAACTTCTGTTTGCTAGCAGACCCTCTCTCTTGCTGGCTTTGATGAAGCCAGTTTCCATGTCATGAGCTGCCATGTTGGAGAGGCCTGCACAGCAAAGATCTATGGGTGGCCTCTGGTCCACAGCCAGGAAGGACCTGGTGCCCTCAGTCCCGCAGCCCATGAGGAATCTTGTCAACGCTGTAAGTGAGCTAGGAAGCAGATCCTGCCCCACGTGAGTCTTCAGATGAGACCCCAGCCTTGGCTGACTTTGCAGCTTTGAGAGACCCTGAGCAGGGGAGCCGACTAAGCCAGGCCCAGACTCCTCACTTACAGAAATCGTGAGATAGTAAGTGTTTGTTGTTTTGGGCCACTGCATTTGTGGTCATTAGTTATATAGCAATAGACAGCTAATACACCATCTCTTGGAATTTGTTTAAAAAATTAATATTGAAAAATTGAATTCACTGTGGACATTCTTATTCGTAGCCAATTTAGGTGTTTTAGTTAAATAAATGTATGCTTTATGATGTATTAACACTAAGTACCCTATAGACATTATGCTGAGGTTTGTGTCAAATGTTTAAAGATTATAGTCTTGTTTTAGTACCATTTGGATCAGAAATGAGATCTTAGTTTAATCAACTCATTTTAAACTCGTTTTATTCTTTAATTCATTCATTCTGCAAGTACTTAGTTTATCTCAATTTGATCTTGGCCTTATCGTAGTTACCAGAGTTCCTAACCTCATTCTTTTATCAATTTTGGAAGAAAAATTGTGCGTTTGAAAACACACATACTTGCTAGTGGTTGCTTTCCTTGTATGCCATGAAGTCATCTAAAATCTAAAGTGTTAGAACTTACGAATGAGTAATAAATTCCCTGATTAAGTTCTTACCTTGAATCTTGGAATTCTTACCGAGAATCTTGACTTGGTTTTGAAAGGCAATTTAAAGGGTCATGGTTAGATGGCAGTGGATAAGACCAAGAAATGTTTAGATTCAAATACCTGAGCTGGACACAGACAGGGACCTAAAAGTGAATAGGAAAATGGGCAAAACAAAACCCCCAAAACACCACCACTAACAACAACGACAAATCCTCCAAGACATTATTTCAATTTAGGGAAACAAAAATCACTTTGCATCTGCCTCTTATCAAACATGTTTAAGCAGTTCCTTGATTAGTTGCAGGCCAGTGCTTCTTAAATTTGGGTTTGCGTCCAGATCACCTGAGGGTTTGTTAAAATGCAGACTCTGACTCAGTAGGTCTGGAGTGGGCTTGAGATTCTGCCTTTCCAACAAGCCCCCAGGTGACAACGATGCTGTTGGTCCTCAGGCCGCACCTTGAGGGCTGAGGTGTAGGCCCAGCCCTGCTCTCTTGCAGCCTGCTTCCTGGCTACTCTCTTGTCATCCTCGCCTTCTCCCTCTCCCTCAGCCTCCATTTCTAGGCAATTCTGTCCCTTAATTTGGGTTTATCAGGCATTGACCATTTAACTAAGCAGTCTCATATTTAAGTTCTTTGACTAGGAAAATAAAAACAAACAAAACCATTGGATCCTTAAGTGTCTTTTTTAATGCTCAGATTATGTATCAGGGTGCTTTAGGAATGGCTCTCAGTATATCCAAACTCCCAGGACAGCGCTTTCAGGGGGTCTAAAGAGAGAAGCTGGCCTGTGCCAGAGAGCAGACACTCGCTCTGCCCTGGAAGGGATAGTGTCATAGCTCTCCCTGGCTCTTGTAGATGTCAGCTAACTAACACCTGTGCCCTGTCCTGGGGTAACTCTGTACTTTGGCGAAATAATTTAATGCAAATGTTGTTAAGAATTCACTTTCATAATGTAAAAATCTGCCCTTTTAAGGGATGGGGGAGGTATAAATTTACAAAAGATTCCTCTCTCTAGAACTAATCATTATAAGCCTCAAATAGCTTTAATTCAGTCTTGATTAAAATTAAGATGAGACCAAAGACCACAACCTTCTGTATTGGGAACCTTAAGAGGATCCAGGTGCTTTTGAGAATGCAGAGCCCTGAGTCAACAAATTGCCTTTATTACCTGGATAAAGTAGATTGAATATTGATATGTGAGCTGTCATTCATTTTAGGTCACATCTACTTATTTTGTACCTTGTCATTATAAAATTGAGATTCTAAGTTTTTACTAAGTAAACAATAATGAAAGATTTATTTTATTACCTTCAAGGACTATTGACTTTTCGAGACAATGACTATTTGTCATAGGAAACTGTATTTGTTAAATCGTTTGCTATGGAAAACGGTTTAATAATTCTGTTTGTTGTGGAAGATTGATTTATGCTCCAACCTTGCGGTGACGATCACCTCCCTGATCTGCTTCTGATTAATTTATCCAGTTTAAACAGCTCTGCAGACTGCCTCAGAAACAGGGACGTAGCTACAAGCATTCATCAGTGTAAAACGGCTATTCTTCAAGTAAGATAAATAAATGATGCTAACAACTTTACAACACAAATCGGAATCTCAATTTTTTTTCAAGACACCAGCCTCCGGCTCTTGAAGGAGTCTTGCCGACGCCTTCCTGACCCTTTATCTTTAATGCTCGATCCTTAGGTATCCATTACCGTGCAGCAAATTACCCTGAAACTGGGCAGCTTGAAACAACAAAGTAATATCTGTCAGTGTCTGTCAGGACTGCGAGTGCCGCTTGACTGGGTCCTTCTGCTGCGGGGTGTCTCAGAGGTTCAGTCAAGGGGTCAGTCGGGGCCGTGGTCCTGTCTGGAGGCTCCACCAGGAAGGGTCCTCTGCCACGTTCGCTCACGAGGTTGTTGGCAGGATTCGGTTCCTTTCGGGTTGTTGCATGGGGGGCTCAGCTCCTTGCCACGTTGGCATCTCCATAGGTCTAGTCACGGCATGGCAGCCCTCCTCCAGAGCGAGGGCTCCGAGAGAGTGTGAGAGCGAGCAGGAAGAAAGTCGTGGTCTTTTTCTAGCCCGATCTTTCTTTTTCCTTAACTACTTTGTTGAGGTATGATTGACATGTAAAAAGCTGTACATATTTAATGTGTGCAACTCGATGAGTTTGCGGATAGGTATACACCTGTGAAACGTCCCTACCATCAAGGCCATAGCATATCCATCACCTCCCAAAGTTTCCTTCCCACCCCCATTATTTTTATTATTGTGGTTATTTTTTATGTGTATGGTAAGAACACTTAACATAAGGTCTACCCTCGTAGCAAACTTTATATAATACAGTATTGTTCACTATAGGTATTAGGCTGTGTGATAGATCTCCAGAACTTCCTTATCTTGCCTAACTGAAACTTTGTACCCTTTGACCATCACCTCCTCCTTCCCCTCACCCCCAGCCCCTGGCAGCCACCATTCTACTCTCTGCTTCTATGAGTTTGACTATTTTAGATTCCACATTTAAGTGAAATCATATAGTATTTGTCTTTCTGTGGCTGGCTTATTCCACTTAGTTGATGTCCTCCAGGTCCAACCATATTGTCCCAAATGGTGGAATTTCCTTTTTTTTTTTTTTAAGGTTGAATAATGTTCCATTGTACGTATATACCACATTTTCTTCATCCATTCATCCATCCATAGACATTTAGGTTGTTTCCATATCTTGGTCCAGCCTGATCTCTGAAGGGGCATCCCATCACCGTATTCTGCTTATTAGACAAGTCCCTAGATCCAGCCCATACTCGAGGGGAGGGGACATACAAGGACGTGAATCTTAACGTTGCAGGGATCTTTGGGGCATCTTGAAGTCTCTGCCACACGTCGGAAGGGCTCAGTGGGTATGGGTTGAATCCGTTGTAGTGCTGGATCGCTGTTCTTAGCAATGAGATGCACGCAGCAGGGTTTCCTGCAGTCCTTGTTCAGACTGAGTTCAGATTGGTTGTGATTTGACTGAGCAGCTAGCATTCTGAGCTGTCAGTCAAGAACTGGTGGATTAACACGCATATACGATTTGTTTTATACAGTATTTATGGATAGTTTTGTGTGTTTGCATGTTTGTCTTTTTAAATTCTGAAAAAGGAATTCGGAATGCAGGGAAGCCGACAGCCAGAGGTCCACTCTAAGATGATAGTAAGCTAGGTATGGTGGGTGGGAGGGTGGCCATGGAATTGAGAAAGGTTACGACTGGCTCCTTCTTGCCGGTTAGATCTCAGCCTAAATGACACCACCTCAGAGAGAGTCCCTCTCTGTGCATCCAGTGTAAATTAGCCATTGCTTCACCCTTCATCCTCTCGTAGCCCGTAGCACCCTCTGGCTCCGTTCTCTGCTTATTTCCTTGTTTGTGTCCAGCTCCCCCAGGAGAACTCAGCCCCGGGAGAGCAGGGACCCCACCTGTCTTGGTCCACCCATGAGTTGTCAGCACCTCGCCTGGGCCCGGCAAACTGTAGGCTCTCAGTCAATACCTACCGAATAAACGAAGGAGCTGAACACAGACGGCAAAATGATTCCAAGGAGCTTTTTGGAAATTATGTTATCTTCATGACTTCCAAAGGAAATGCTACTTATTTAGTTAACATGCAAATGAATTAATTGGTTAAAAAGAAGAAAACGGTCTCAAGATCGTGGGGTAGTTTTGTCCCTCCACTGATTGCTGGTGGGCGCTTAGGCAAGTCCGGTCACCTCTCTGGGCCTCGTGTCCTCAGAGAATCAATGTGGGGGCTGTAGATGGGGAATCTTCAGACTGCTTCGTCCCCAGATCCCGCTCGGGCAGAGGAGGCTCTGTGTTTTCATCATTGGTCTGCCACGTAACATTTTTTTTGAAGAAAGTATTCTGAAGCCCAAGAGAAAAAATGTTTGAAACTCACAGGGTTTCCATGCCCACAAATGGCCATTCCAGCTCTGCAGAAGCATGCACTGGTTACAGTGCTTTTGGTGGGTACGGGTAGAGAGCTGTGTTCCATGAAGCTTCAGCCCACAGAACCAATAGGAAGGGCAAGCCTGGTAATTTTGGTGCATGTGACCTAGCGCCCTTTCCAAGAAGCTGAAGAATCCTCTCTCCCTCCCTTTTCCCCTCCTTCCCCCCGCTGCATCCTCACACCTCGCTTATGCCCACATCATGCTGTCTTTGAAATGTTAGCATCGATTTTTTTTTTCCACGTTGATGAACTCATTTCAAGATTTCCTTCCTGGCACTGCTTTTCCCACCAGATAGCCGGAGCTTCCGAGCTCCAAGTTTTATAATTAAAATTCTGTCACATCCCCGAAACAGTGCAAATTGTGCCATTAAGCCTGGCATAAAAGATTTGAGAGCACTTCACCTAGTAATTTACATATAATACTTCTGGCAGCTTTCAATTTGGGGTATTTTTAATTCTAATTAAAAAACTATTATTGGACATTAATATCCTCTATACAGTGTGCTGTTGTGCCTGTGTGCTCCATTTTGGCCGTCTGGCTTTTAAACAAACAGCTTGGCTGCGTGGCTGCTGCAGCCCACATGGTTTTTCCTGGCCTTGGGGACCCACCAGGTCCCAGGCATAATTAGTATAAATCAAAATCCTCTAGACTATGACAGGAAAATGGTATGTTTGAACAGCAGCTTATTAAAATGACCTACTTAATTTAAGAAAAATATTGTATCCACTCACACAGTAACCTGGATGCTTTCCCTGACAGATTTTATAATATTTCTTCCCTCTCCTTTTGTTTTTTTTTTTAAAGAAAAGGAAAGGGACTGGAAAGGCCCGTTCTACTTCATCCAAGGGGCAGACCCACAGTTTGGACTGATGAAGGCCTGGTCCACTGGGGACTGTGACAACTGTGGTGACGAGTGGGGACAGGAGATCCGTCTAACTAAGCAAGCTGTTCAGGCCATCAACAGGCTGAACCCCAAACCTAAATTCTTTGTTCTGTGCGGGGACCTCGTCCATGCCATGCCAGGTAAGACTTGGAGTGTCACTGTGACCTTTTCTCCTTCACCCAGTCATGACTGCATTTGGGCAGCAAAAAATGATTTCTCTTAAAAGGCGTCCTTATTCAACAATGGCTCATTCCTTCATGACTTGCAGTATCATCGAACATCAGAACATGCACACTCATTTTATATTTAGAATTTGGCGAGATTAATCACAGTAATTAAGCAGAGCTACAGTTCTGATGATCTGAGCTTAGTATGAAAAATGGAACAGATTCCCACGTGTCACCTTTCTTCATTTCCAGGGGACAAACTTGAACTGCTTCCAGATACCATATTCATAAATGTAACCTTCTCCTCTCATTTGCCCTCTTCTTATACTTTTATTTCTCCTATATTTGTTAGTGTGTTTTCAGTTTCAAGTGACAGAAATCTAACTTAAACTGGATTAATTTTTTTTAGAGGTATGTATTGCCTTATGGGACTGTAAAGTCCAGGGGCAGATCTGGGCTTCAGGTATGGCTAGATCCAGGGGCTCAGAGGTTGTTTTTAGGAGTTGGTCTCTCCATCACTCAGCCCTGCTTTCCTTTGGGTTGAATTCATTCTCATGCAGCCTCTCTAAGTAGTGGCTCCTGGGAAGTCTAGGTTTATGTCCTTCTTACAGAAACCGTAACAGAAAGAGAGTGGCTTATTCTTGGTGGCCCAGTCAGAGTCCCAGACCAACACCCATCCACCATCCAGCTCACATGGCCCCTTGAAGCCAGGGTGTGGGATCAGCTTCACTGCAACCGGGTGATCAGAAGAACAGAATGGTTCCCCTAAAGAAAAGTGGGATACTGGGAGTGCAAGAATAACAGATGCCTTCTAGAACTTACTTCCTCCTTTTTCTTTTCCCCCTACTCTGACATCCTTCTTTCCCAGGCAAGAATAAAGCCCAGTGAGCCAATATAAGCCAAGTGGAAACTGCCCCTGCCCATCAGGGAGGCAGGGCGGGTGCCCATGGCCACTCTTATCTGTGTCTCAGTCTCTGCTGAGTGGAACAGAGATGACCCGGAGACCATTGCACAAAACACGGCAGGGGCTGTGGATGTTTGTTTTTGGCTAACGTTACCTTATAAACCAAGACTAGAGTCCTGCTATGATTTCCACACTTCTGGAGACCGAGACGCTTTGCCGTAAGCCCAGGTGCATTAACTCCTCCCTGTCCAGGTTCACTTGTCTGGCAGCCTACCTATCCAGAACAATCCCAGAATGAAGATGTGAGAAAGGAAAAGGAATGCCCAGAGTTGCTTTCCCTCAGGTCCAGGGAGTGTAACCAGCAGGGAGAACCCTCAGACTGACCCTCATTCTCTGTCTACGCGTGTTTTACACAAAGTCATGGTTGTGGACGTGCCCACGTTATTGACTCCCGCTGAGTAGAACCTAGTGGTGTCATCCCTGGAGAAGCAGCCTGTCCTGCGATTGGGCCTGTACAGAAGTGGCAGGATGGGGAAGAGGGAAACGAAGCAGTGGCCAAAGAACTGAACTAGGGCTCGGGTGTCCGGGATGCCAGCCCCACATTTGCCACTGCTGCACTGGGTAAACTTGGACAGACCCCTTACCTTCTTAGAGCCTCGGTTTCTGAGCCGAGAGCCCATTGAAGCAGCGAGAATTCAGAACCTCAGCAGCCTGGAGTCACACAGTACAGGGGCAGACAGCTCCATACCTCCTTGCTGGTGGAGAACGTCCAAGCAGGTCGCTACGGAAACACATTCACAAGGATGGTCCTGAGTTGGGTTTTGTAGAGAGGTGAAATCTTAGCTGCCCGTGAACTTGGCCACACTTGGTGACTCTTGGCCGAGGGTTCCTGGGCGCTGAGATTGTGCGGTCCTAAAGTGACCACAGAGTGCCCTAGTTTCTAAAGGAGCTGAAAGTCACAGAAGGACTCGGAGGCCTGATTTACACGGTAAACAAGGGAAGGTGTTAGTTGACCAAACCGATTCGTGCTACCTCCAAATGGTCTGATTTGCAGTTATCTGGTGTCTTGGGACTCATCTGGCCCGATATGCACTTGGAGCATCAGCTAGAGCTCTCTCTCTGGACCACACAGTGAGCAAACGTCTGCTTTTATTGGACGCTTGAAAATCAGATTCCGAGTTTAATATTTTTCTGTCCAGTGATTTCTTTTTTCTGAAAACAGAATATTATGAGACTCAGTAGGATTATATAACATGTTCTTGTAGATGTTTACTGGCTTGTTCTGAATTATGTTAATGTATTCAGTCATACTTCAAAATAAGATTTAAAATAAAAGCTTTCCATGAGATTACATTGCCTCTTAAATAAAGTATACTGAATGTAAGTAAATTAAAAGATGTAGTTTTTACAAACAACCCTACCAGTTGTTCAGAAGACCTCGTAAATGTGAACTGGCAAACTTTTGAATATGGATTTTATATTCAGTGCAACCCGAGCTGAATTCATATCTATTCTGAAGAGTTGGACTATTGTGTAAGGTTGTAAATGAGCCAGTGAAAGGACTGTAGCTATTTTGAATGTTGTGGTCTGGGATTAAACAGAATGTTTTAAAACTAGTTACCTTTTTAAATAAGCAATTAGTGGCTTCCCCCTCCTTTAGCTCATATGCAGGGACAGACACTAGAAAAGTAATTATTTGCTTTGACTGCTTAGCACATTGTTAATTACCTAATGCATATTTTAATAGGCAAATAAAATCAGAAAGCATACGTTTAATTCTCCCATAAATAATATCTTGGGTCAAATAGTTTAGTTTCAAACTGAAGAAAAAGAACTTTAAGAGTAATGCTTTTTCTAATGAAAGTCATAATATGCTTTTCCATTGTAAATATCCATCATCATGTTTGTTCATCCACAAATATTTATTGTGTGCAAACTAAGTGCCAGTTACAGTGCTAGATGCTGTGGGTATAACAGGTGGAAGTGAGAGACCAGGTCCTTCCATGGAGCTTGGAGTCTTGTTAGGAAAGTGCACAACCGTGGAAGGTAAGGGGAGCCATTGGTGCCAAGGCCTGCAGGAAAAAGCCTAAGAAATGCAGGACAAAGTCCATTGAGTTTTGAAACACAGGTTTTCATTCTGCATGGTTTTGGTTATCTTGGTATTTTCTTAATTTTATAAAGCTTCTCTATGGGATAAACCACGTTATAATAGCAATTGAAGCTTTGTACAAATATTGAGATGGATTATTCTCTTGTTTTTAATTTTATTGAGGTTTATTGGCATATAACATTGTGTAAATTTCAGGTGTACATTATTATATATCAGTAGAGTATATGTATAGACTATAGACTGTATAGACTGCATCGTGTTCACCACCAATAGTCTAGTTTTTATTCGTCACCATACATATGTGCCCCTTTTGCCCTCTCCCCAACCCCTTCCCCTCTGGTAACCACCAGTCTGTTCTACTTATCTATGTGTGTGTTTGTTTATCTTCCACATATGAGTGAAATCATATGGTATTTGTCTTTCTCTGTCTGACTAATTTCGAAGACCATTGATTTTCAATCCTTCACGAAGCCTAGGGTTACTTTCTTTAGTCCTCCTGACGTTGAGGCATCAGCCCACTGGTATTTTCCCCAGGAGCCCTGTTAGATTTCAGCAGTTTTGTGAGAAGCTGACAGATTGGAACGTGATGATACAATTAGAGCGTAAGAGATTCCTTTTGGCCTTTAGACCAGTTTGTTGTTAACACACGTGGTGTCCCTGTTTATTAACAAGCGTCCTAACCAAACAAAACAGACAATGCAGGACGAATTCTTCCCTTGATATCAAGTCTCCTTGAAGAGTTCTTTGTGTCGACTTCTGCTTGGGCAACTGATACATGATTTAGTTTCAGTTGATAATTCAGCCTCGGGAAATCCTCTATTATGTAAAGTGAGGCAAGCCTGCATTCACATTAGTCCAGTAGATAGTGTATGAGTTTCCTATCACTGCTATAACAAATGACTACAAACTTAGTGGCTTAAAACAACACAAATGTATTCTCTTACAGTTCTGGAGGTCAGAAGTCTAAAATGGGTCTGCAGGGCTGTGTTCTTTACAGAGGTTCCAGCTTCTAGAGGCTGCCCACATTTTTTGGGTGGTGGCCCCTTCCTCCATCTTCAAAGCCAGCAACATAGCATCTTCTCTCGTCTCTGACCTTTGAGTCCATCCTCATACTGTCTCTGTGACTCTGACCCTTCTGCTTCCCTCTTAGAAACACCCTTTTGATTACATTGGCCCATCCAGATAACCCAGGATAATCTCTCCATCTCAGTATCCTTAACTTTATCACATCTGCAGATTGCCCTTTTGCCACGTAAGGTAACATATTCACAGGTTCTGGAGATTGGGATGTGGACATCTTTGTGGGGCCACTATTCAGCTTCCCACAGATGGCATAGGATGGAATTCAGGGTCTGTTGTCTGCCAGGAACTGTGCTGCTAGCTCACCTACTCATTACAGTCTTGAAAAGGAGGTGTCGTGGTTATTTCCATTTTACCTGATGTGGGAGGCTGGCTCAGAGCAGGTAAGTACTTTCCCAGGGCCACTCAGCCTATAAGTGGTGGAGTCAGGATCTAACGCAAGTCCATCCACGTCCAAACCTCATGCACATCCCACTGCAGCCTCACTACCCAAAGGGTGGTTCCCAGAGCAGCAGCCAGGAGCTTGTTTGCAATGTAGAATCTCTGCCCCCCTAGACCCAGTGAAACAGTCAGCACTGTAACAAGATCCCAGGTGAGTCTTATGGACAATCAAGTTTGAGAAGCACTTAATAGACTAAAATGTACAGGGCCCTTTTGTTTTGTTTTGTTTTTCAATGTATTATGTAAAATTTTTTGTGTGTCTGCAATTAATTTGTGAAAATTCCCTTCAGCTGTTAAAGAGAATGGTGTTGAGCAAGAGAATTGTCATTACTTGAGACTTAGGATGCTCAGCGTTCAAAGGGGAGTGCTTTAAGTTTGGAGGTTTTGTTTTGCTTCCTAAACAACAGTGTGACTAACTAAAGCAGGGTGACCTCTGCCGTGCAGGGCTTCCAAAATGGAGCTTGACCGGAATGTGCAGGGGAACAGCCATACGTGTATGCTTTAAAATGATCTGTAAGCAGAACGGTGGGGAGAGCTAGACCTGGCTGGTTCTTCGACTTGGGTCATGTACATGTGCATAATCCCTTCTCTGCCATTCCAAAGTTCCAGAAGCTTTGGAAACTAAGAGTTTTTTCTTAGGTTTGTAACTAACTCAGTTGGTAGTAAAACTGACCTGAACTAACGTAAGGCTATTTATAGTCTCTGTTTATCCTACTTAGTGAGAATATTCATACGTTTTGCTAGCGAAATATTACTGTGTTCTCTTAGGGGTGCTGCCCGAGACCCGGCTTGAGGTGTTATTTAATATGTGCCCTATGCCCGGCATTGCTATCTTAAAGTTTGAAAAACTCCAAATTTCAAACCAGATCTGGCCCAAAGGTTTTGGATATGAACATATGGATCTGCAATATTGATAATTTGGGGTTTACAGAAGAAACCTTTCATCATTAGAAGCAGAAGGCTTTTTCCTGCCGTCGATTTAATGTCATTCCGCAAGTCAACTTCTGCACACCCATTGTACAGTCACCCCATTTTAGTTTCAAAGTTAAAATGATCCCAGGTATCTTATATTTGAATTTTTGGTACCATTTCTTTTGGGACCAAAGTGACTGAATATGAAAGTGGAATTGAATTCCGAAATGATGCTGACAAGTTGAAGGAGAGGGTGTGTGCATAAAGGTGATGTTTGCTATAGATAAGTGCAGAATAATCCACTTAGGTGGAAAAGTCTTAACTTCAAGGTAGAGAAGGACTGGGCTTCTGCAGATATGACTGCAAAAGCCTGGAGAGTAAGGGAATGAACAGAGTGGAGGTGAGGAATGGGAGACATTATGGGAATGTAAAGTAAAATTACTGATAAATGGAATTGTGGTTTTTCCGAAAAGACCCAAGTGAGACCTGAAAAGTTCTATTTCATCCACTTTGGTAGCCCCTCCCCTTAAATTAGATGTGAAGGGCTGGGGCCGTGTGCAGATAAGAGTAGCCATGGCCGAATGACCCTCATGACTCCTTCCCCAGTTGGAGATTTCTAATTCTGTGATGAATGGATCGAACTGGGAGAGAAAGCCATCAAGCAAAGATGGAATGGTTTGGTTTGCTGGGCTTCAGATAAAGAATAAGCCGTTTGTCCTTCGTTGTTCACACAATCCAGGAAGGTTGGTACTCATTTTCCCCCAGCTGGGCAGGCACAAAACGCATGAACATAATTCTCGTACAAGACAGACTATGATAAGCAAAGCCTCAGAAGCATAATTTTGAAAACCAAAGCCAGGATTAAAGCTCCGGCCAGGAAAAGGCCTTATTTTATCCCTCCAACCTCTACAAATTCCCCTTCCCACAAGCTTAATTTTAAGTTCCTAAAGGGCAGTGGGTGGGTCTGTCTGTATCGGCCTGTAGTTTCATCTAGTTCCCAGCACTGTTGGGCGTGTGAAAGGAACTCGGTGAATGCAGGTCAAATAAATCACTGTGTGTTTTCCATGATCCTTAGCAAGTAGCTGGCACATGGTAGGCACCTGGTACAAATTTCTGGATTAAATGAATAATCAGTTCATTTATTTAACAAATCGCCATTGAGTGCTTCCTTTGTGCCAGGCGCTATTCTAGATACTTGTGCTACATCAGTGAATAAAACAGACAAAAGTCCGTGTTTGACCTAGAAATAAAGAATATGGACACATGAAATTATTATTTTTTTTTTGGTCATTCTTATCTTTTGTAGGATTCAAACTTGGGTAGATACAAATCTGTTTTATTATTTTATTAGATTTTTATTATATAAGTAATACATGAATACCCTCTCTTTGTAAAAATTTAAAATCTGTTTCTAGAATAAACTGTGTACCCCCACCCAGGTCCTTCCCTCGGGTCACCATAGTTGAGAGTGTGTATGTAAGCGACCTGGTCTAATGTCAGTGTCATCATGCTGTGTCCATTGTTCTGTGACTCACTTTTCCCCCTTCTGTCTGTCTGGAAAATCCTTGTATGTTGATCCATAGAGGTTTATGTCAGGTTTTTACTAACTGCATTGCAGTCCATGGATTGGAATCTCACAATTGGTTGATCCTCAGTCCTACTCATAACCAGGAGTGAGAATCTCCTCGTGTTGGAGCTAATCTAAATGATGCTGCTGTCGGACGTTCTCCCTGTGTCCTCTGCTCAGTTGTTCTTTAGGCTGGAAGTCAAGATGGGTTGGCTGGGTTTGGGATCTGCTCGCACATTTGCATTGAGTGAAGACTAGCCAGTTTGCCATCTAGCTCCCTGGAGGATGTCTCTCAGGGACTGACCCGCACTTTCCTTCCATATTCTCTCTTTTGTGCAACCAACATCTCAGTCCCTGTCATACAAGTGATAAGTGCCAGTACCACCGACCGCACCATAGGTACTCAGAAAGTTTCCATTGAACAGAAACCCTTTTGTCCACGTTCCAGTAGGATTTATTGTTGTGGTTATTGTTAGTAAAAGAAGCTCAGTTAACCCATGTTCATTTCCTCAGCTGTATAATTAGCCTTGACTTTTTATTTCTAAGTGTCTATTCCAGGCTCCAGAAAATGCCAAGATTTAAAGACAAGTTACCATACAGCCTAACGTACAGAAACATGAAAGGGGGATTTATGAGTGCAAGAAAGTGACGCGCCTTGGATGAAATATCACCAGGCCCTGGAATGGGCCGGGGCTGTCGACCTCAGATCTTCCAGCAGGTCCTGTGCCGGCCTCTTGCTGAGCAGTGGCGACCCAGAGCAATCAGCTAGCCCTGGGGCTCCTCGGCTCCTTCACGTCCATTATAAGGCTGTGAAAGCATCCAGGCAATCAGCGACAATACCTCCCTTCTGCTGAGGCTGATTGAAAGTGGTTTGAACTAATTTACCTAATATCGCTAATTAGGGAACTTGGAGCATTACTTGAAAAGCTGTTTCTGATTAGGTGTGCGATCAGAAGCAGCGTTGTTGGGAGCCATGATCGCCCTCCCACTCCGCCAGCATTTGTCACCTGGTGTCATGGCAGAGGGGGGGCGCTGGCTGCTGGCTGTGTCAACTCTTTGTTCCAAGTTAGGGCATCTTACCCTGTTTTGTGCCTTGGCCCCCTTTGGCAGATTGGTGAAGCCTCTGGACTACGTCTGGGAAAAATGTTTTTAAATACATAAAATAAAATGCATAGGATTTCAGAGGAAACAAAATATATTGAAATACGGTTATCAAAATATTTTAAAAATTATTTGACAGAGAAAAATATATGCTTTTTTGTTGATTATATAACACAGTTTAACAGCAGGGCTAGTAATTACCATAATTTCAAAGTGATGCTGAGCTTAAACAATACTGTGAGGTCTCTGCAACAACTGTAATGAGATATGAGAAATCCTTGTGAATGTCAGTTACACATTAGTGAAAATGCAGTTTTTTCCCATCCAGGTTCACAGATCCCCATGGACCCCAGATTAAGAGCCCTTATCCACATGCACATGTGGACATACTCTTGTTTCATTAATTGGAACTATCTCTCCATAGTCAATATGTGGATATTATAATTGATCAGAGTATAAACTCAATGGCAGAAACTCTGCCTTTAATTAAAGGCCAAAAGTCTTCTTAATTGTAGCTAGGAGAATGTTTATGTGGACGGTTGGTTATTCAGTGAAAGGAAATGACTGAAGCTGAACAGGAGCTAGAAAACAGTTGCCTTTTGATTAAGGGGAAACAAACCTCCATGTTCTTTCCCTCTGGTTCCCAGTGTTTGGATCAGAAACTGAAAGTTGAGAGAGCCTTGTCTTGCTTGTTTGTTTGTTCCATGAAGTATTTGAGTAGACTTAAAATGAACAGAAACACACAATGGAAAAATATAAGTGAGAAGCAAACAATCAGGACCAGAGGAAACGTAAGTTCATACAGGAAGTCAAGACCAGAGGGAGGGGCAGAAACAAATAGGCAGATCTTAAGGGCCATTGTGGTTGATAAGTTGGAAGTTTGGCCGGAGAGAAAAGAGAGTTATCAAAGAAACAAAATCACACCCATATCTAAGAGAGACACAGCTTCTCCTCAAAAATCTTAGATTTGAAAGCAAATTTTTATGAGGATTCCCTTCTGGGGCACTAAATAATATAATGTCCCCAAGGGGGACTTCTGGAGGCAGGTTTCTTAACCTGGTACGAGGTCCATGAATAGGCTTCGCCAGTGAGCCCCATCAGACTGGGCAGAATCCAGTGTATTTGCATAGATGCTCTGGGGAGTGGAGTGGGGAGAAAGTCTATAGCGTTCATCAGATCACTTAAGACTCCATGACTCAAAAGAAGGATAAGGAACCAAGGAGCAAAAATAACTTGTGGTGAGTGCTCTTGTTTTCGATTCCCATCTGAGGACACTTTCCTGCATAGCAGACCATGATTGTAGATGCCATTAGGCAGAGAACCTGTGGCGGTCTGCTCAGAGACACTGGACCAGCCCTCTGAGCACAACAGCTCTGGCGCCCACTTCCACCCTCTACCCTTCCTGGGGTTTTTTGGAGATGGGGGCGGATGCTGCAGACACTTGCAGAGTCCCCTGGCAAACTGATATGGTATAGACAAAGCTAGTGTCTTTCTAGCTTGTGCTTAGCTGATTGGCATATTTACATCTTTTCTTTCATTGTTTTTGCTCTGAACACTCATTTCCTGGAATTGGGACATTTCACCTCCTTGATGGGCCTATTTTCTGCAACTAAATGAAATACTGAAAAGGAGCATGATCCCAAAGGAGTTCAATTATCAGGTAATTGGTCAAGTGATCAGAATGTGAAATGAAAAAAATAATGAGAGGCTGGAAAACAGAGCACATTTAAATGCCAAAACTGCTGAGGACACCTGTTTTGTAACCCCCAGAATTTAGAACTCGCCTGCACATTTGGAATTCTGTATTGTTCCCTCCAGTTCCTAAATAGGTTATTGGAAAACCATGGTAGGTTCTTTTCAGTATATATTTGGGTTGTATAAAAATTTTACTACTCCTTCCTTTCTTTATAATTATTTGGGTGAAATACTGCTGTCATAATCCATAAATATTTTTGTGAAGAAATTTTGTATTGATCTGTAAGGCAACAACTTTAGAAATTTCACTTGGATAATATACCTTCCTTAATTTTTTTTCAAAAACACATTAAAGTGTATTTCATATCATTCCCAAAGCCCCTATTATGTCAAACAGCTTATTTTATTAATTGTATCCTAAGTTGGTTCTTAGTACAGATTCAACAGTGAGTTGCTGTAAATGTCTGGGAGCAGCCAATGTAATAAGCTGTAGCTGTTAGATGCAAAATTAAATGAATCTTGTCTAATAACATGTATAATTTAAAAACCGGTAGAACCTGATTAAGCTTGATCTGCCAGCAATGCGGTGGATCAGTATGTGAGTTATGTTTATGCTTGCAAAGTTTTAGATCAATGAATTTACATACCCCAATTAGGAAAAGATTTGAGATGGAAAGAATTATGGCTCCATAAATTCTCTGGACTAGATGAAAGTAAATGTTTTTAATTGAAGGAATAAATCATTTTCTTAAGTCCCACTCAAGGCTCCCTGTACCACCATGTCCCCAGTCCTGGTGCTTTCCTGCACAGCACCCTCCTGTTCTACCAGTCAGTGCCCGTGGCCTTGACTGTTGGCAGTTGAAGTCAGGTAATCGACCTTAATTCATTTACTCATTTGTTTGTCTGATCTGATAACAGCAAATAAGTGTGCAGGGTCTGCTCTGTGCCTGGTACAGCTTAGCGAGAAACGAGCCCAGTGCCTGTCCGCAGGAAGCCTACAGGCTCACGGAAGAGATGGGAAGCAGAAAGCATACCGTGAAATCAAATAGCGGCCTTAGTGAGTGACACCGCGGGTGGCGCGTGGGGCGGTGAGGAGGTGCGGGGCACGGCCCTGCTCCGGTGTGGGGTTAGAGAAGGCTGCCCGGACACCGGGGTAGTATTGAGCCCCTGCCATGCTTGTTGCCTAAAACATCAAATCAAATCAAGTACCAAAAGGTGTACGGAAAAAAGTCAGTGTTCCTGCCACCGCTGAGCTACTTCCCCTCAGAAGAGAACACGGTTCTTAGTTTTTCATGAAAAATGACAGAAAATTGTCAAGCTTATGTACACTTGCATGTATAGTGTTTTGTAAAAAGCACAAAGGGAGCAAAAAAGACATGGCGTTTGTTTACATTCTGTTGTCTTCCATAGCAGCACGGACAGATGTGTCCCTCTTTTCAGTGGACAGGATACCAGAATGTGTTGAAACTGTCCCCGAGTAGAGGACATTCACGTTGTGTCCCGTGTTCTGTCATGACCAGTGCTCAGGGCCCCTGCTGAGCCCGCACCCCTGTGTCCATGTGCAGCTGTTAGGAAGAAGGCTGTGAAGTCAGATGCTGCACTTCAAACCCTGGCTCCCTCGTTAGCCAGATAACCTTGGACAGGTTGCCTCCTCTCTCTGCAGCTGTTTCCTTATCTGTAAAATGCAGATAATAATGGAACCGACTTTGTAGGCTTCTCATAAAACTTGAAAAAGTGCTTAGAACACTGTCTGGCCTTCAGTACCATCCAATAACTATAATTACTTCTAGTTTTTTTTTAAATAAAAGCTTTATTGAGATTCCCGTATCATATAATTCACCCACTTAAAGTGTACAATTCGATAGTTTTTAGTATATTCACAGAGTTGTGCAACCAACACCACTGTCAATTTTAGAACATTTTCATCAACCCAGAAAGAAACCTTGTACCTGTTAGCAATCACTCTCCATTTCCCTCCAACCCTCTCCTCATCCCAAGCCCTAGGCAACCACTCATCTACTTTGTGTCCTTAGGGATTTGCCTGTTCTGGAGATTTCATGTAAATGGAATCATATAATATGTGGTCCTTTGTGCCTGGCTTCTTGCACTGAGCATCATGTTTTCAAGCTTCATGCATGTTGTAGCCTGTGTTGGTGCTTCATTCCCTTTTATGTCTGAATAATATTCCATTGTTTGGATAGACCACTTTTTATTTGACTGCTTTTACTTTTTGTTGTACAAATTATTGGTGTAGTACAAATAATACATTTTGATATTTTTACTCCATTACTAATCCCTAGTGGCCCCAAAGATCAAATTTACCGTATTCTTTATACTACCCTCCCCCTGAAAAAAAGTAAACATAAAAGAGAGGGTGTTTTTTGTGGAAATTAAAGCCCCGGGGCACTGAGTAGAAGGGAGGGGACCGAGTGGCCCACCTCCCTGCCTTCAGGCAGACCCCTTTGCCACCTCAGCTGAGAACCTATTTTTCATAAGACTCTAACTCTTCATTTTCACAATTCTAAGGATCTTTTATCTGAAAATTAAGTCCAAACTTTTGAAAAATAAACAGCAGGTTTACTAAATTTAATTGAGTTGCTGGTATCCTTAGCCTTCTTTTCTTTCTTTTTTAAGTAAGCACTTCACAAAACAGTCTTCCCTGATTCATTCTTCATCATTAGGTAAACTTAAGTGGCCACTAGAAATTGGGAAGAGCTCGTTACTATAAATAGTATTACTCGTGATAGTGTAGCGCCACCAAGGTAGCTGTGTTATTATGACATAATAGTATTTTTATCCCTATTTCCAGATGAGCAAACTGTCAGGTCAGACAACTTGCCCAGCACCACCCGCTGGTGATGCAATGCTGTGGCTCAGTAACCCTTTTATTGGACTTTTGAGGAGTTACAGCCGTGCTGGGATGAGTCCATTTATCTGCTGCCCTCCCAGGGGTCAAGGCCGCATGAAAACTAGGGGAAGAGGGTGCTGAAGTGGGAGGACAGTGTTCCCTATTCAAGTTTGATGACAGCCAGCCCTAGATGCGCTTTTGGATCTATACCTACAAAATACAAAGTGAACTGTCTCTATATCTCTGTAAGGGTGAAGCCACATGTCTATAAGTAGAAACAGGTGATGTTTAGTGGCAATCTCGGCCATCTTGCCAGCCCTGGGCGGCCACGTCAGCATTATCAGGTTTAGGTTAATAGGATGATATTGGCATGGGAATTGCTTCTCTTTGTTTAATAGACCAGGGCAGCCATACTCAAAGATGTCACATTTTAGAATTTCACTTATCAGTAAATTAAAAATGGTCCCCAGAGTCCCTAATCTGGGGATCTCCAAACACTTGGCACATGCTGTGGGAGATTCACAGCACTTCTGAGCAGAAGACAGTTTTGTTATTCTCAATGACCAGGCCTGCCGACAGCCCGCCCCGGGACCACTGGGCCCCCCACAGCATAAAAAGTAGACAGCCCTTAGACTCCAGTGAGGATGAGTGTGACCATCTTGTCCGAAATCTGAGCATCACCATCTTAAGCTCTGTGTTCATTCTGAGACTTGTAAAAATTTCTCTGTCTGTGAAAGGCAAATTCAACTATCAATTATTTAGAAAAGACAGAACAAGGTACTTGCAGTGGACATTTATCCTTCTTCTTGACCTCCCAGGACCTTTGAACTCCACTTTCCCTCCCGTCTGTGTCTTCGAGGGAGGCAGAAACCACCTGCTGTGACTGAAGCCAGATGCCCTGGTGCTCTTTCCAGCTTCCTGGGCAGCTAGGGTTCAGGCCTGTGACCCAGACGCGGCCAGTCAGACCCACCCGAAGCAGATTTGAATCTTCAGCTAGTGACACAGAGGAGGCAGGATCTGTCCTGGTGAGGGGTTGGCAGCCACATCTACTTTCTCAGGGCAATAGTGGACAGGGTTCCAGCATTGCTAGCATCCAGCATGGCCATCAGCAGTGTCGGTGGGCAAGCTGGGGTGGGGTCTGTGCCCAGGCCAGTGTTTTTCCCTGGAAGCATATTTGCATGTGATTTGAGGTGCTGCTTCTGCCCTCTTAGCCTCAAAACCAGCTTTCTTTAAGACTCACAGCTCCCTGATGTCCTTTAATAAATTGCTTCTCCATTTAAACCAGCCAGAATCCATTTGCAACAAAGAACCTGATTGATGGATGCTTCCACAACCACTTCTAGTTGCTTCCCAAGTTACCCCCGCCCCGGGGTCAGATTTCACTCTGTGCTTCTCCCTAGGTACATCTGCTGGTTGTTCCACTCACTCCTCAATTTCATCATGTAAAAACCAAACTCACTGTCTTCTTAGAGCTTCCTTTTTGTTTGGTGGTATGCCATTGTTCCTTCAGTCATAAGGATGTGAAGTGTGTGGCTTCATTCTTGAGCCATCTCCCCTACCCACCCAGTCTCCCTGCAGCCTGGACTCCCCTCTGCTGTCTGAGCCCCAGACACTCAGGCCAGGACTTTTGCAGCTGCCTCCTGATTGAGCTCTCTACCGACCGGGTGGGCCCTCATCACATTGTCCCTTCCATTGCCCACCTGCCCCACCTCCACCATGTCACATGGTCAGCCCCATCGTCCCTCTGGTGTTCTTATTACAGAATGACCTCAATCCTACACCCCTTCCTGCATCTCACCCTGCAGCATGACTTCGCAGCTCTTCCCATTGGGAGGGGGTGCATGTTTCCCCATGTTCCTTTCACCCTGCATTCGCAGACGGGCAGCATGAGGCCGTGATTAAGAGCACGGGCCACGGCATCCGTCTTCCCTGCCTGGTTCAAGTCCCAGCTCCATCCTGTAATGGCCCTGTGACTTTCGGCCACCTCCTCTGTGAAATGAGGCTAATAATGGTACCTACTTCAGAGGCTTGTTTTGGGGATGAGGCGAGGTGATGAACATAAAAGGGCTGGCACAAAATAAGCATTGAATAAATGGTGGCTGAACCATCCTCCTTCATCCTCCTCCATCTTGGTTGTTGCTGTTGTCATTGTCATCGTCGTCATGTCTTCCTTCGAGATCCAGCACCGATTCCTATCTTGAAAACTTCTCCAGAAGTACCGGTTTTTAGTGATTCCTCCTGCTTGTAAACTCAGCGGTCAGTCTACTTCATTAACGTGGTGCCAAGCGCGGGCTGTCGTCTGCTGGGTTTGTCTGATGCACACAGTCTGGTTAAGAGTGTGGGTTTTGGAGTCAGAAGATGTGACTAATTAACCCTGTCACTTCGGGCTAGTTACTTAACTTCTCTAAGCCTCAGACTCTTTAAAACACGGAAAATAATAGCTATGTCAGTGGGCAGGTGGGAGGATTAACTGAAATACCAACTGGGACACGTTTCGCACAGTCTCTGGCACCTGATGAGCCTGAGTAATTGTGATGACTGTTAGTGGTGCTGCTTCCTGTCTCACCTCCCAGCCTGGGAACCTCTTGAAGACGGGGTCTCTGCCATTTATCCTTCTGTATCCCAGAACCTACCACAGTATCCAGCACATAGTGTGCTCAGAGCATATAAGCTTTTTGGAGACAGGCAGACCTGAGTGTAAAACTAAGTGTTACTTAGGAGCTGTTTGACCGTGGGCAAGGTCCTAGACCTCGCTGAGCATCTGCCTCCTTGTTTGGCAGCCAGTGGTGAGGATATCCACGTTCCTGGGTTGTTTGGAGGAGTAAACAAGGTCACGAATTACAGGGCCCCTGACAGACCTCGATGGTGGGAGTCATGGACTGGCATCCTGGCTGGTTTTCCTTTATCATTTGACACCCTGCTGGACCACGGAGGAGTGCTGTGTCCCTTTTCCTGTAGGAAGGAGGACTGTGAGGAACAGAAAGGGGCTTTGTTTTTTCTTTCTTTGACTTTCCAGCTCTTATTCAGAATATTCCAAAAGTCTGCATGGGAAAACAGCAGCAGCCAAGAGAGCCCTCTGAAGAAAAGTGGATGTTGGATTCCATGATTTGCCTAAGCGACTAGCTCCTCTTCTGCCTTTCATCGCCATATATTTTGCTCTGTTTTAGAGCAGCCCTAGCTATGCACCAAATTTATTTGGAAACGTGGTCTTTGCAGCCAAATGCTCTGACACACCACCATTTCTTGTAAATAATTACAGTGTTTTAATCTGGCATCTGACAGCTTGCCAGGACGACTTGCTATCCTTTTCTAAAAGGTTGCCATTAGGACTGGTTTGGTAGATCGTCTGCAAGGAATAAAGCCCATCATGGATGTCAACTGTTACTCACTCACAACACCCCTGCTGCCCAGACCCCCTGTGGAAGAATATCGGTGCCTGGAGTAAAATCCAAATGCTCAAAGGGAGACCAGTCGAGGCGTTCAGTCATGTGGGTTTTTGTTTTCTTTTTCTTTTTAATTTTTGAATTTGAATCTTTTTCTTTATTGAGGTATAATTGACATAAAACATTATATTAGTTTCAGGTGTGCAATAATGATTCAATATTTGTATGTATTGTGAAATGATCACCACAGTAAGTCTAGTCAATATCTGTCACCATACATAGTTACAAATTCTTTTTCTCGTGATAAGAATTTTTAAGATCGACTCTCTTAACGACTTTCACGTGTGTAATATGGTATTATTAACTACAGTCACCATGCTGTACATTACATCCCCATGACCTACTGATGGGTTTTTATTTTCAAGCATATTAAGATCCTTCTGTACAGTTCAGGTAAGCAAACCCTGTGGGCAGACTGCATTGTATGGGGCTCTTAGCATGTGTGGTAATGTTTGTACTTTACACTTTGGAGTTTTGTGTTACTCCAAACTAGGACAGCCAACCAGTCTGGTTTGCTGGGAACTGGTTTCAGCACCAAAAATTCTGGCATCCCGGGAAACCCCTCACTTATAGGCAAACTGAGATGCTTGGTCCCCCTCAATGTGCTATTATAGAGTTCTCCTACACTCAGATTGTAGTTTGTGAAGATAAGCATTTTTCAGAGCATTGTAACTAAAAATTTTCGAAATGAGATGTGGACAATTGTTGATCCATGCATTTGATATAAATGTTCACCACTCTAGGAAAAAACAACCCATCGGAGACATATTTTGGGAGAGCATCATAGTTGAGGCCTCTACCTTTGATCTCAAGGGTTAAAGTTGTTCCCTAAGCTCCCCTAGACACCCTTTAATTGCTTACTTTTGTCTGATTTATTACTGTATCGGCCAGCTTTCCTGGCATTTCTCAAGGGAATCGCTGTTGTTAAACAAATACATCTCTGCTGCTGCTTCCCCTGGAGCAGTTTGCGCAGCACTGCCCACGTGACATGCAGCTGTGGCAGATCACTCCTCTGATTTGCAGCATTTTCCCTTGTGACTTTCTGGTTGGGGCTCTTACTTAAAACCATGGCTGTCCGTGTCCACAGCTTCAGGCAGCATGGACAGCATGCTTTCCAGTCGCCCGTCCTGTGGAAATATCCTTGTACCTGTTCCAGGTGCTGTGCAGCTGAACCAACTCCCGCTTCTTTGAGGCCCCTCACAGAGCCCCCAGTGCGAATTTCACATATGCCACTTAACCTGGATTTTACGTCACACTGTCCCAAATATACCTTCCAAATTTGCTGAATATGTCTAGCCGTTGTCACATGATGAAGTAATAGTGAATTAGTTTTATTATATGGATATGAGCCTTCTCAAAAGTATTTATGTCTATTGCAAAAGTGATTTAACATCATAGCTAGTAGATACATAAAGAAATATACTGAAATGCTCATAAGAGAGTCACCTTGAGAGCATTCACTGATTAATCCACGAGGTCACTGTGATAGTGGCCATAAAAATGATGCAATTTCAATGCCGAAAGACACCCATCAGAGACCATTTGACCCCATTTTTGCCATCTCACACCTGAGAGAAAGAAAACTGTTCATCTTAGTCTTGAATATGGCACCTGCCCTGCAACTTGCTGTGCACAGAAGTTTTTCAGTGAGTCTGACCCCTCCTTTTTCTGCTACACTTTCATATTTTCTTTAATTTGGTCCACTGTAAGGTCAAAGAAGAGCTGGTATTCTCCCTCTTGGTTTCTTCCTCTCAGCAGTAGAGAAGTTCCTATGAAAACTGGATTTTTATAAATAGAATTCAGCAGAAGATCTTAGAGGGTCTCTGTAGTTTATCCTTTCCTGAGGTGAAGAATCAGCTTGGACTGTGCATTTGCCCGTTCATCTATTTAATCAGATTTGTGTAGATCAGATTTAAAAGTTGTGTGTTCCCCCCAATATGGTATATTGAATACGACTCTCATAGGAGGAGGGGCGGCCCCTGTGTGTGTGCCTGTGCGTGCGTGTGTGTGGGCGTGCGCCACAGCAGTCCAAAACCAACAAGCAGTTGCTTGTGAAGGTTGCCTTGAACTAAGAGGGCTTCATCGGTTTTGGTGGCTTGAAAACATCCTGTCAAATGACCTAGAGACAGAGCTGGTGTTGAAACCAATATTTATTATTTCATTTGTCATCAGAGAGACTCTGAAACCTCGAATGGGGTTCAAAGGCCTCAGTGCACCTGAGTGCGGCTCTCTGTTATTGAGGTGCAATTTGAACAAATATCTCTCTGTTTTCTTCTGCCTGACAAAGCTGTGCCACAAAAAGAAATAATCAGAGCCTAAAAGCCCTGGCACCAGAGAGGAGAGCGGTCAAGAGCCCCAGCGAGGTCGCACGCGCTGTAGTGAAATGACCACGATAAACGTCAGTAACCCAAAGCCTCATTCTTGGCCCTTTTGGTTTATTCTTATCCACGTTCTCCTCGGTCCACACTGGAGGAACAGCTGCATTTCCTCTTTTCCTGGATCAGTCACCAAATAGGGTTGAATTTCCCAAAGGCTAAACTCTATAGGAGTACCCAAAAAAGGGAGGGGGGCTCCCACGGGGAGTATGATCCAGGTAAAGAAAGCAAGCATGGGCTCAATGTGGAAAATAGGACATATGTTCAAATTAGCCTATACAGTGGGGGCAGGAGGGAGGGGTGGGCACGGGGAATTCTGGAGAACGGAGGGGTTTACGAGGATCTGGAAGAAAGGGGATTCTATTACAAGAAAGAGAAGTCCACTCAAACTAGCTTAAGAAAAAAATAGTGGCTGGGATCGTAAGGATTTCACAGAATCCAGAGAAGGAGTGCAGTGAGACCTGAGGAGGGCGGGGATGTGTGGGGACAGAGACAGGAAAGGCCTCAGTCAGTGACTTCTGCCATCCCCGGGCCCACGCGGCCCCTCTTCATGGAAGACCAGCTGTCTTGGTTTTGGCGCACATATAGGATGATCCCCGCTCTGCCTCCTCACTGTTTCACAGCTCAGCTCTTCAGTGAGTTGGGTGGATATCAAAAGGTCCAATTTCAGACTCCTAGAAGAGAACCTGTGATCGGCTCAGCTGGGGTCAGATGTCTCCTGAGACGAATCATATGTTGCCAGGGACTCGGGTCTCACAGTACAAGCATGACTGCAGGTGCTCGTCCCTATAAATGTGTGCAGTGGGGGATGGGAATGGGCTGGTAACTTCTACCAGAAGGTATCTACTGAAATTTGCCTAGAGAAGAGGGCGTTTCAGTTTGTTGCTTAGGATTCTTTGGATGCAAGCAACAGAAACCATATAGCCACTTTAAGGGGAAAAAAAAAAGAGTTAATTGAAAGGATAAGAGGTGGTTCACAGGATTAAAGGAAAAGCTGAAAAAAGCATCTGGAAAGTGGGGGGACCCAGCCAGCTTTGAGGGGCTGGGAGCAGAGCTTAGTGGAGGATCTTTCCCCAGAGCTGCTGTCCAGGTGCATCCACTTCTGCCATTTTTCATCCTTGTGTGGCTCTGTTCAAGAATCAGTTCCAGGGAGAGGAAGGCTGATGGGCCCAGTACACGCCCACACCTTGGCCAGGAAGAGCACGTCATCCTAAATGACAGTCCTGGTGGAGCCTGTGAACCACTGGGGATAGGTAGTTCTGCAAATCAAAAGGTGATGCAGTTACCAGAGAAAGGAGACATGAATGCAGGGCAGATAAAATCCACAGATTCTACCACAAAGACAGCCACATGAAAGAAGATGCAGAGGCAGGAAAGCCCTGAGGATAGTCAGGAGACAAGGCCCGCTTGGCCGGGTCAGAAGGGAGGGTCAGGTGGCAGAGGGAGAATGTGTGTGAAGTCGTGAAGTCGTCTGCCTTTCCCATGCAGTGACACCTACACCTCCCGGAACCGGGCTCCCCACTAACCAGAGTGACGTCAGGGCTTGGGTGAGGAATCCGGCAGCTCAGAGAAGGCACTTTTAAGCCCAGGCTGTATATTGGCTGGGTCTGAAGACTCATTTTCCTTTAGTTCTTGACATCCCCACCCCAACTCCCCAGATCTGCAGAGCTCACCACTGTGCAAAGTACAACACTCCGTGGCTGCCAGCTGAGGGACTTTGTGCCCACTCTGGCTGGGAGCAGCCGTCCTCTGGTCTAACTAGATGGGGTAGTGGTAAGCAGAGGTGTGGGGGGAGAAACCCCCCCAAAAATGGAAATGAAAGCTGTCCTACCAGGGATGAATTTTAATGGATAACTTCCACTAGGTCCAAATGTTTTCCTTTGTTTTTGCTTTATCCTGGTATAATTTTTGGAAGCACTTCATTTTTAGCATGTGTATCTGTCTGCTCGGGCTTCTGTAACAAATTACCAGAGACTGGGTCGCTTAAACAACAGAAATTTGTTCCTCACAGTTCTGGAGCCTGGGAAGTCCAAGATCAAGTGCCAGCAGATCTGGTGTCTGGTGAGACCCTCTTTCTGGTTTGTCGACAGCCACATTCTCGTTGTCGCCCCTCATGTGGAGAGCAGAGAGAGGAAGCAAGCTCTCTTGGGCCTGTTCTGATAAGGACACTAAACCCATTCATGAGGGCCCTACCCTTATGATCTCATCATCTCCAGAGACCCCCCACCTCCTAATACCATCACATTGCAGGTTAGGATTTCAACATATGAATTGTGGTGGGGGGAGCACAAATGTTCAATCCATAACAATGTGTTAAGAAATCCAGTAATGTTTCAAAGAAATATTTTTGGTGGTTGATATAGTAATGGAATAATAAGAAAAAAATTCACACTGTACTGAATTTATGATGGTTCAGACAGGTTGAATTTGCTTAAGAAACTTCATTTTGCTGTCGGTCTTCAGCTTGTAAATCTGAAAGGCAAGAGAGTTGGTATTGCCACACAAGCAGAAGGAAAAATGTATGAAATTTTTCATCCTATTACATGCAGTCTCTCTCTGTTTATTCATTCGTTTACCTGTCGTTATAGCCCTGAAGTAACTGATTTTCAGAGTTTAATAAATTTGGTCTCCTCAAAACTGACACAAATTGATTTATTCCCACCAACCTGAAGACAACTGTGGTTGAACAGAAGGCGGTTAGGGAGAATTAAGTGGGAGCTGTCAGGACTAAACAAAGCTTCTCGACGTGTGTGGTAGAGTAATTGATAACAGGAGCATTCTCATCCAGCATGGCAACTCATTAAAACCCCAGCAGCGATTCAGGTACACATTTCTGTTATAAACTCACATCAAATAGGCTTTTTAAGATACATAGGATGTTTTTCACCAAAATCCAGTGACGTTCTGTGATGTTCTTTTCATAGATTTTCTTAAAGGAAGGATGGGCCTTTTCATTTTAAAATAGTTACTTTAACCTCTGCTCTGTTCCTGTTGTGTTTTATTTTATAAGCTAGAACTGGTTTATTATGAGGAACTTTTATCTTCAAGGCAAAGCTGTGTTTATATACTCATTAGTTTAGAGCATAGTGGGAAACGTTGGGACCTGGAGGTCAGACAAAACGGGGTTTGAATTCTGGCCCTACGGTCTGCTAGCCTGGTGATTCTAGGATGCTTTCTTTTGACTTCCAATTCAGTTTCTTTATTGAGTTGCCTACCAGAGGCATTTCTCATATCATTGGGTCTTCAAAATCTTAATGAGGATTAGGTATTGGGCTACATTTTTTTTTTTTTTTTTTTGTGAGGAAGACCAGCCCTGAGCTAACATTCCTTGCTAATCTTCCTCTTTTTGCTGAGGAAGACTGGCCCTGGGCTAACATCCGTGCCCATCTTCCTCTACTTTATATGGGACGCCGCCACGGCGTGGCTGACAGGCAGTGCGTCGGCGGGCGCCCGGGATCCGAACTCGCGAACCCCGGGCTGCCAAGCGCGGACGAAACCGCTGCGCCACCGGGCGGCCCCTGGGCTACATTTTTTTAAAGTTTTAAATGTTTCAGCATTAAAAAAAAAAAACTGAAAAGCATAAAGAATACCAAAAATAGTCTAAAGATCAATATAATGAATACACATTTATCTACCAGCCAGCTTAAGAAATGAAACATTAACAGTACTGTTGAAGCTGCCTCTATGCCAGTTTCAGTTAGGGATTAAGGGCATATGACAGAAAATCCATGGAACAGTGGCATATTATATATATATTTTTTCCTCTCAGGTAATGAGAAGTTTGGAGGTAGGTATTCCCAGAACCCTGGTTTCTCTAGCTTTGTGCTCCTTCGTCTTTAGAGTGGCCCTTGTTTCCATGCTTACAAAATGGCTGCTTGGGCTGCAACCATCACATCTTAGTTCCACGAAGGAGGAAAGGCCAATGGCAAAAGGGCTTTTCAGGAAGGCCCATTCCAGGGACCAGAACTGAACGGAAAATGTAGTTATTAGCAGAGACCATTTTTGCTGCCATCGAAATGTAGGTTCTGGGACTGGCCTGGTGGCATAGTGGTTAAGTTGGCGCACTCTGCTTTGGCGGCCCAGGGTTCACAGGGTCGGAACCCCTGGCGCCTACTGATGTACCTCTCATCAAGCCATGCTATGTCGGCATCCCATATAAAGTAGAGGAAGATGGGCACGGATGTTAGCCCAGGGCCAGTCTTCCTCAGCAAAAAGAGGAGGATTAGCAACGGATGTTAGCTCAGGGCTAATCTTCCTCACACACGCACACACACACAGAATGTAGGTTCTCTTAGTAAGGAAGAAAAGTTATTAGGTAGGCAGCTAGCAGCTTCTCACTGAGAGGTAACACTATCCTATATTACTGTGTGTGTACGTATCCCTCAGAAATATTTAGGCTTATTTTTACATGTTTTTAAACCTCACGTAAATGGTATATCCTATATATATGTTCTTCCACAACTTGCTTTTTTTTCTCATTCAGCTGTATGTTAGAGTCATCTACATTTCAGACGTTGCCTTCTAGGTCATTTATTTTCACTGTTGTAGAGTAGTCCAGTGTACGACTATACCATAATTACTTATCCATTATGTTGTTGTTGGGCATATAAGATGTTTTCAGTTTTTGCTGCTTCTGGTCCATTAATCAATCGATTGATTTTTCTCCTCGTTATGGGTGTTATTTTCCTACTTCCTTGTATTTTTGGTAATCTTTAGTTGGATTCCAGACATAGTGAATTTTACCTGGTTGGATGCTAGATATTTTTGTCTTCCTATAAATATTTTTGAGGCGATCCAGCACACAGTTAAGTGATTTAGAAACAGCTAATCCTTGCAGTCTTGCGTTTCACTTTGTTACCCAGGAGCAGGGCCAAGTCTGGGTTGGGACTCCTTTGCCCCACTAGGAACGCAAACCTCTTGGAGTCTTCAGCCCAATGGCCCGTGAACGACGAGGTTTTCCTCTCTGACTGGGGGGAAGAGGAGTTGTTCCCGGCCCCGTGTGAGTGCTGGGGCTGTTCCTTCTAGTCCTTTCAAGTGGTTCCCTCCTTGGCCGGGTCGTTCAGTTCTCAGGGGGCTCAGGGGGACGCTCAGCGGATGTGCGGGGTTCTCTCCCCCTCGTCCGTCCTCTGCCCTCCACACTTGACGCCTGGACTCCCAGCTCCGTCTTCTTAACTCGGGGAGACCGGGGCTCTGCCTGGTCCCCCTGCAGCGCCACCCTCCACGCCGCCTGGGTGCTGGCGTGGCCCCCTCGCTCGTGTCCCGTCTGTAGGGTCGCTGACTGCCACGGCCTGCTGTTCAGTGTCCCGAGAGCCATTGGTTCGTGCAGTTTGTCCAGCTTTTCAGTTCCAGGCCGGGGGGTAAATCCACTGCGTGTTCCTCCTCCTGGGCTCGAAGCAGAAGTCAGTCCTCCTTGTGGTTTCCATTTCCTTTTGTAGTTACTGGGGAGGTTAAGCATCTTTTCACGTGTTTTCTGATCACATGGGTTTCCTCCTCTCTGAATTGTCTGTTCATCTCGGCCTGTGTTTTCCATGGAGATTTATATGAATATATATATATATATATATATATATATATATCTTTTTCTTAGTAACTTGGAATAATTCCTTATATATTTTACCGATTAATCTTTTGTCAGCTTTTATTGGTTGTTGCTGACTTTTCTTAGATTTAATTATTTTTTCATTTTTAAAATTATGTTGTTTTTGATGAACAGAAATTTTCAGTTTTAATGTAGTCCAATTTGTCAAGTTCATTTACAATGAGTGCATTTTTTTGTTTTGTTTTAACAAATCATTCTTTATCCTGAAGTCATTAAGATATTCTACTTATATTTTCTTCTAAAAGCTTAAAAGTTCTTTTATATTTAAGTCTTTAATTTGTTTAGAATTGACTTTTGTGTGTGGTAGGGATAGGGTCCTAATTTTGTAATATTTTTCTCAGTTGGGATGACCAGCTGCCTCAGCACCATTTAATGAATAGTCTGTGCGGAAAAGAGTTAACATAGCTGGCCTGAGACCTGCCTTTGAAAGGCCTGGTCACAAGGTCGGCCCTTGGCTGGTGTCTGAGAACCAGGATTTCGGGAGGGTTCCCACCATCCCCAGAACTGACACGAGGGCCTCACTGTGCCTACACTGTACAAACAGTGTGGTTTATCCTGAGCACCCCCTCTCCTTCTGCAAGTCCGGAAGGTTGGTGCATGCCAGGCAGAGGCTGCCCGCATGACCAGCCCCCAATAAAAGCCTGGGCTCGGGGCCTCTAACAAGCTTCCTTGATAGACAGCATGTCACACATGTTGTCACAGCTCATTGCTGGAGGAGTTAAGCAAGTCCTGTGGGACTCCCCTTGGAGAGAACTCTTGGAATTGGGCTCCGGATTCCAGCATGCTTCGCCCCATGTGCCCCATCCCCTTGCTGATCCTGCTCTGTATCGTTTTCCTGGGATAAATCACAGACATGAGTACTAAGTGCTGCGTCCTGTGCGTCCTGCTAGCCAGTCATCAAACCTGGGAGTGGTCTTGGGGATGCCAACGTGCTATCCTTTCCCTGCTGATAGTAAAATAATCCTGAGAAGTGGATATCAGGCAGTGTTCTTAACTACTCTTAAACATTCGTTTCTTCATCTCAACATCTAAGTCCTCTTCTCTTTGAGGTGATTTATATGATGCCCGGCACATACTCTCTATCACTTAATAAATGATAATTAATAACCAGAAGAAAGGAACAGGTAAAGTTCTAGGTAGTTGGGAGGAAGATCTTAAATATTCAACAGTAAATCTTTCGGGTGGGTGTATTTGATGTTTTTGCATTAGTGAAATAAATTTTCCCATAACTATTTAAAGTTGGCACTCATAATTTTTTTTATCATCTTGGAATATTTATAGTTCCTTTAACATCTTTAGGTAGGAATTTTCTACCTTCCTAATTTTGTCTGAACATTAAAAATCTTGAGGTTGTTTAAGAAGCTTCACATTCTTGCCTTTGTGTCATGCTATGGACTGAATGTTTGTGTTCCCCCAAAATTCATATGTTGAAATCCTAACCCCCAATGTGATGGTATCAGGATGGGGGGGCCTTTGGGAGGTGGTTAGGTCAGGAGGATGGGGCCCTCATGAATGGGATTAGTGCCCTTATAAAAGAGACCCCAGAGAGCTCCTTCAGTCTCTCCACCATTTGAAGACACAGCGAGAAATTAGCTGTCTGCAACTGGAAGAGGTCCTCACCAGAACCCGACCATGCTGGCACCCTGTCTCAGACTTCCAGCTTCCAGAACTATGAGAAGTAAATTTCTGTTGTTTATAAGCCACCCAGTCCATGGCAGTTTGTTATAGCAGCCTGAACTAAGACATGTCACTTAATGATTTCTAACATAGCAATTCGGCTCTTCAACCAGTTGCTTTTATTAATGTAATGTTTCTTTAGGTAGTTGTTCATTATTAGTTAAGTAATTTCATTAAAATATATATATATATTTTTTGGTGAGAAAGATTGGCCCTGAGCTAACATCTGTTGCCAATCTTCCTCTGTTTGCTTGAGGAAGATTGTCCCTGAGGTAACATCTGTGCCAGTCTTCCTCTATTTTGTATGTGGAATGCTGCCACAGCATGGCTTGATGAGCGGTGTGTAGGTCCATGCCCAGGATTCAAACCTGTGAAACCCAGGCTGCCAAAGCAGAGTGTGCAAACTTAACCACTACATCACCGGTCCAGCCCCTCATTAAAATATTTTAAAAGACATGTCTACAGTTATTTAAACTATTTTTTCTACAAGTATTGTGGTCATTTCTACATTATTTCTCTACTCATGTATTTATAAGAATGTCTCTATTTTGTCCTGTTTTAAATACCGTTGACTTTGTAGACAGGAGGTCAGCACACATACGGTGATTGGCATTATATACTAGAAATTGTAAGCTGCAGCGCAGTTAACTGTGAACCCTCTCATAAAATTCCAACAGATGTCTTATTTGTTCATTCAGTGTCTTTTGTCCCCTAGAAATTCACATGCCTGACCTGTTTTTTGATAATGATTTTTTCTGGTGGCTTGTGTGAACAGATCAATAGTGTCCAACTAATTTCTTCCCCTAATGAGGGGAAGCAAATAATCATGCCCATTTCAGAAACTGCTCTGAATTGAGCTTAATGCCTTAAATCACATCCATGGTGAATGGAGCCCCTTTATCACTCGTAATGACTGCCATCTCTCTCTGTTCACATGTGATTCTCCACAGCTCTCCATAAACAGTTCTGTCTCAATTCACTTATTCTCAAAAAAGCATCCAAAGAAGGATTTATATTTTCTGCCCATTTTTAAAAGTCTAACATAAACCCATACTAAGTGTCTCTGACGCCATTTATGAGGCAGAACAGCTCTTTCTGATGATTTACCCTCCTGCTGTCCTGCCTGCTGCATTGTAAGTACCATCCAGCTATTGGCCTGAAGTTATTGTCATATTTGGTCATAATTGGATCCCATTATACTGCCGTGTCAGGCAATTCTTCTGGTTTAGAAATGGGAATATTACCTAGTGCAATACTGGCTCCTTCGAGCTATTAAGCAAATTACTTACCAGGTACATTGAATAGGTGTGGGCCCTTGGCCTTTTCTCCTTTGAGCACATGAAAGCTGGTACATCACTTAGGAAAGTGTTTGCCTGCAATTAACAGCCCACCCAAGTATTGTAGTTAAACAAATAGGGGTCCACAGTTCAGTAGCCTAGCAGTACCCTTGGGGACCAGGGTCTTTTTAACTTTAAACACCATCATCCTTAGCATGCTAGCTTTCATCTTCCTGCTTGTTGCCTTGTGGTCTTAAGATGGCTGTACTGGCCACATATGGGTCTTTTATCAGGAAAGCACACTCTTCTGTGCCCTCCGCACACACCCCCACCTTTTCCCCACCCCCACCACCAGGTGGACTTCTGCTGAGGTCCCATCAGTCAGATGTGAGTCATGTGGCCATTCCTGGACTCCCAGGAGTCTTGGAAAACAGGGAAGAGGAATGTGCTTGTTATCATAGTGCTTCAGCTGGGCAGAGCACAGTGCTGCCCTGAACAAACTTGGGTTTCTGTTGGCAAGGGAGAAGGGAAAATGGATAGTGGGTGCGTGGTTGGCAATGTTGGCCACAGATGTATTCTCAACCTCTCTCTTGCTCTCATACACCACACCACACCTACAGGGAGATACCATAAATCCACCAGAATCTGCTGCCAAACTCACTATAGCTTATTTTTCTTACATAATAACAAGTCTAAGAGTAGGCGGTTCCTGGCATTGAATGAGTTGCTTACCTGTCATGTCACGTGATCAGTGCCTCTGCCGTGTGCTTGTGACTTTCGTCATGGTTGCAAGATGGCTGCTCTAGCCCAGCCGGCTCCTCCATGTTTGAGAGAAGAAGAAGGAAGGTAGGGGGCAGTACCACTGACGTCTGACCCTTTTTCCAAGAAAACAAATTTCCCTGGAATCCCCCCAGCCGATTTCTGCTTGTGTCCCTTTGTCACTTAGCCACTTCTAGCTAGAAAGGAGTCTGGAAACCATGTGTGTAGCTTCTCCAGCCTCTATACTAGAGGGGAGCAAGGCGAGAGGGAATAAATGGGAGTTAGGGTACCCACCAGTAGTGGTCTGCCTCTCCCCTGTTGCCCCAGCGTTTGTGTGAGTAAGTACTTCGGTATCAGTGGACAAGTAGGAAAAGCTCACCTGCTTTGGTTATTTGTTGATTCATTCATCCATGTCCAGTATGAGCCAGTCTCTATACTAGTCACTGTACACACGTATTTTCTTATTCATTCTCAGGACAGTTCTGGCAAGGTAGGCTTTATTATACTTATTCTGCAGTTAGAAACGGAATCTCAAGAAGACTAAATGACTTGCCTGAGGTTATGCAGCTCTGTGAGGGGCAGAACCAAGACTCAGACCCACACTTCCCTCCCCGTAGACCCTCTCGCCTTCCACTGTGCTACACTGCCTCCTGGAATGATTACAGCTGATCCTGTGCAAACTCCTGCCTTTGACTTTTCTCTCCCAGGGAGCAATGATTATTAGCCTGTGGGAGTTTAGCTTCTACATTAAACATATTTTGGCAAAAACAGTTTGCTAATAATATTGCAACTGTAATTTGGGGTGATTTTATATTTGGGGTCTAATGAGGTGACATTCATTTTATGAGCAAGGTTATAATTTTTAGTACAGAGCCTGGTATGGTAGGCTAGTTAATAAGCATTTACCCAGCGGTTAGTCCATACTCTTAAGGCTAACTAATTTGCATAATCTTTTCCTGTATAAGTAGGGAAGGCTCTTTGCCAGGAGCTTTTGCCCTTTATTATTCCTGAAAACCCCAGCATTCTTGTTTCAGAATAAATGAAACAGTGATCATCTGTATTCGTGTCCACAGCTTATATTTATGCATTTGTGAACTAAAATATTCAGAGACATTTCATCTCTGCAACATGTTTTTTAATAACGTGTGTTTTTTTATGATTATGAAAGTAATAGATGCTCAACTGAAAGAAATTTGGGAAGAAGAATAATGAGAAAAATCGCTCATAATTCTATACCACCCAGAGGCAATGTCTGTTAACATTGTTGGTATATTTCTTTCCTAATCTTTAAAAAATTTTTTTTCGCATAGCTGAGTTCATACATTATTTGCAGTTTTGTGTGTTCAGATTTTTCATGAAACATAAACAAGCCTTCTTGTTATTACAAGCATCACTGTGAATGGCTGGATAATGTCCCTTCATTAACAACACACCAGCTTTCACAATTTTTAAATGCTCACTAAAATGAAACAATGATAGAGCACCTTAAGTAAAAATATTTTCAATATTACTTTACATACTTAAAGATAGAAACATTTTCTTGATAGTTATGCTTCAGGAGCTGCCTCTTTTTTTCCACAACACTTAGCACCATTTAACATCCCACATATTTGACTTATAACTGTACTGGTCGTCTGTCTTTCTCCACTGGATAAGTTCCATGAGGGCGAGAATTTTTGTTTGTTCTGTTCTCATCCGTGTTCTTGGTGCCCAGCATAGGGCCGGGGCAGAGTAGGTGTTTAGTAAGTATTTGTTAAACCAGTGGGAAGAATACTAAGTCTAAGCCACTCCTCAATTTTCTCATAGTCTTCTCTCTGGGTTAGAACTTACTTTGATTCTTTTCAACACAATGGCTGGAAGTTTCCAGACAACAAGAGGCAAAATCCAAAGGCATCTAAGCCTTCTCCTCATCTGTGGACCGTGCTGAGCAGTATTTGGATATGCTGCACACAGTTTTCAGCCCTCTGCTGATGGGAGGTGGGGCTTCTCTGAAGGTCCAAGCTACCCCAGACATGACATAGGGACCCCTCACCCTCCCATGCCCGAGTCACTACAACAAAATCGGAACACAGAAGTCCGGGCAGCAAGCTCTGTCAGGCTCCGCGGGCCCAGGGGATCTTGTTTCTAAGGTGGGAGGTGGTGTGATCCATTTTTACCTCCCCTAGGGCTGAGATGATGGCCCGTAATGATATCCAGGCCTAACGCGCTTCCACTGTTGGGGGTGCTTTAATCTAAGTATAACTCTTTCCTCACTGGGGCACTGAGGGGGCCGGCCCCTTTTACATCTCTTGTAGAAACATTCCATGAGCACGTGAGCACAACTTCTGCACATAGAGACTTCTCTCAGCACCTTTGCGAGCATACCACGCTCTCTTCCCTTGTTTTATGTTATTTATATAACTAACATTTATACGGGGCTTGCTGTGTGCCAGGCGTTGTTCTAAGTGCTTTGCAAAGATGAACTCACTTAATCTTCGTAACAATCCTATAAAGCGGACAGTGTAATTACACGTATTGTTACACTGTGTGTAATTTATCTTTGGGGATGAGGCACCTGGATCTTGGTGCAAATTGCTTTATAGTCATAGCCTGCTTATCCTGTCATCTCTTTTCCCAAGAGATGAAAAGGGGAAAATAATCATCACTCCATGGAACGTGTCTGAGGGGCAGATTTTCAGGCCCATAAAGAGGAGTTGCTCCCAGGGTCTCCCGGACACCTGTATACTTGTGACAGCAGCGGCTTCAGCCTTCCCAGCTGACCCTCTGGATAGTGCTCCCTGCTTCTTCTCTGCCTGTTGGTAGGGGTCACCCCACTTCCTGTGCTGCATCTTCCTGCCTCGACTGGTCTCTGAAGTCTGGTGCTGGGCGCGGGAGAGTGGTTGAGCAGGAGGTAAGACACAGGAGCCCTTCAGTCTCTGGCCCTGGCTCATCTCATTTACCTTGAGGTGCTCGCTTGCATCATGGTCTTCCTGGGGTGCACCTGACCCCTTGTGTTCAGCTTCCACTATTTTCCTCACCTGCTCTGATTGGGATCTCATGGGAACCCTGCAGACACTTAGGGAAGTTGAACTGCATCCTGGAGCTAGACATTTACATACCTTTGGGGATGGGAAGATGATTTTTTTTTAATTACAAAAATAATTATGTGATGGTTTATATAGGCTATGGAATTGCTATTTTATAGTAAACAAAAATAGTGTTATGGTTTAAAGTTTTCCCTTTTTGGTTTATTCATCTTGGTCAGCATTATAGGCGCATGCAGATTAATGAGTCACATCGCTGTCCACAGAATGTCCTGAGAAGTGGCCCCTCATGACCCCTTGCTGGCTCATTGCTCACTTCCCAGAGGCCACCACCATCAATGGTTCTACCTAATTTTGTTGATAATTACTTCCATAGTTCTAATGAACGTGCTTATGTCGCTATTTCTGGATCTGCTTATTGTTATTCATTGAATTTGCATCTTCATTAAATTTTTAATTTTGGTTATATCAATATTCAATATTTATAATAGTTCATCTATAAATACATCATTTTAAACATTATTCACAACTGAGCCATGTAGTATGCCATGAATATTTTTCCTGCAAATTTTATTTGTGTTTTTTAGATAAAATTTCTTAGTTTTTTAAATATACTAATTCAGCCTCAATCTCATCTTCCAGAGACATAAGTATATGAATTTCCTGTCAACAAATTTAAAAACATTAGGCATTCTATCAATTTTAGCTTCTTGAAGAAATTTCTCCTGGAGCCTTCTGCTTTCTGACTGGTTATTCTCTAAGCCTACTGACAGCTGTCATCCGGGGATGTCCATCAACATTCTAGGGACTGACCACCTTCACCTCTCTCTCATGTTGGATCCCCATTTCTTTCCTTTTTAGGTGGATCACATTCTCTTGTAGCTTCTGGAGAAGAGTTGATATCTGAAAGTATCTTCATTCTACCCTCACGTTAGATTGATAGTTGGGTAGTTTGGCTGGGTGTAGACTGTTAGGTAAGGAGCCGTTTTTCTCTCAGGATTTAGAAAGCTTTGCTTCTTTGCCTTTGCTCATTCAGTGCGGGTTTTAAGATGTTCCATCCCATTCTGACTCTTGATCCTTGATTCTTGATCCAAAGGATCATCTCCATATCCAGGGTTCTGAAATACCTTGGTATGAATCTTCTTAATCTGTTTAAGGTCATGGCCTTCAGTTCTGAAATCTGTCGGAATTATTTCATCGATGATTCTCCCTCTGATTTGTTCCATACTCTCTAGTACTCATTTTCTTCAGATGTTAGACTTCCTGTGCTGGTCCTCAAATATTCTTTCCTTTTTTCCCATTTCCTTGCTTATTCTACTTTCTGAGATATATCCTCAACTTATCTTTTAAGCCTTCTACTGAGATATTCATTTCCGCTACAATAATTTTAACTTCCAAGAGCTTTTTTGGTCATTACTGCTTTTAAAAATAGCATCCTATAATTGTTTGATGGGTGCAATATCTTCTTTTCTCTCTCTGAGAATATTAATGATAGTTTTTTTCTTCTCCAGATAATCTGTTTCCTCCTGTTTTGATTGTTTTGGTGTGTCCTTTATATTGGACGTGTTCCTCAGGGGTCTAATGATCCTTGGCTGCCTGCTCCAGTTTAAGAATGCAGCGTGTGCATGCGTGCACACACACGCAAACAAGGCAGCACAGAAAAGCTGATTGGACCCTTTGTGTGTGTGTGGGGCTTGTGTCCCATGGTCGTTACCATAGGGTGGTGAAGGCTACCCCTTCCCCAATGTCACTGTCCTTAGGTCTTTTCTTTTTGGCTCTCACATGCCCCAGAGTAGACTCTTCCCACCTCCTGCTGGAGGGCTCCACCTGGCTGCTCTCATTCTGAGGGCAAATGGAGGGAAAAGGCTGTGTTCACAAAATCAGGGTAAAACCTTTCACCTTAATCTTCCTGTCTTCACTATAGTACCCCCACCTAAACTGTTCCTGCTGGCTCTCAGAATCTCCCTCTTTACTCTTTACAAAAGCCGAAGCCCCCATCTGCCAAAATGTGAAAGACTGTGGTCCAGCTTCATGGCATGTCAACGCATCTTTCTGTTTTAGCTCTTTCACTCCCATTTCCAAGGATACTTCTCACCACAGATTCCTGGGCCTTTGGGGTATCTGTAATATAAAGCAGATTTTTTTTCATTGATTTTGTTTACTTTTTAAAAAAAAATTGAGGTTTAATGTAAATAAAGTAAAATGCGATTAATCTGAACAGAAGAGCTTGAACATGCGAAACCACCCTTACCCACCACTCAGATCAAGATCTAGAACATTTGTTGCACACCAGAAGGCTCCCTTGTGCCCCTTCTCTATCAGTAGTAACCTTTCTATTGCTACCAGTAGGTTTCGCCTGTTCTTGAACTTCATAAAAATGGAATCGTATAGTATGTACTCTTCTGGCTTCTTTTACTGTATGTAATTCTGAGATTCATCCATGTTATTGCATGCAGCAGCAGTTAGTTCTTTGTTATTGCTGTGTAGTATTCCATCTAATGATTATATCACAACTTATTTACTCATTCCACTATTGATGGATGTCTGGGTCATTTATCTTGGGACTCCTGTGAATAAAGCTGCTATAAACATTCTCATCCATGTCTTTTAATAGACCTCTGCCCTCGTTTCTCTGGGTGTATTCCTGGGAGTGGAGTTTTTGGGCCATTGGGAAGATGTAGGTTTAGCTTTGGTAAATACCGCCTAAGAGTTTCCCAAAGTGGTTGTACCAAGCCAATTGCTTCTTGACTTGTCCCACTGCTAGCTGAATATTTAGCTTTCTAAGTCGACCAAGCCCATTACCACTTGTCCATCTGCTTTCTGGTTTCCAAATTTCTGTGGCTATTTCCTTCTCTCTTATTATCTTTGTCCTTGAGAGTTTACTGTCTTTGCAGTAGGGTTTGTGGAAGGAACAGAGCTAAGTGTGTGCTTTCAATCCACCATCTTTAACTGGAAGCCTCTATTAGGATTTTAGGGTGGCTTTTAGCTCTCTCAGTCTCACTAAACATAATTACCCTTGTGTTTTCTCTGAGTCATTTCTGCTTAATGGTTTTATAAAAACAAGGTTTTATTGCTCTCAGCCTTTCACTGCTGCTCCAGACATTGTTTTCTGCATTCTGCATTGCCAACAAAATGACAAGATAATTCTGATTCCACGTCTTTATCAGATACAAAGATTAATAAAAAACGCAGACTGGAGTATGGGATTCTTTCTCTTAAAATTTTTCCTGAGTTTGCAAAACCCCGAATATACCATTATATCTAGGATTTTCAAGTTAATCAGATTATGTTCAAGTCTGGGCAGATCTGAATACCCTAACATTTAACCTTGTAATATCCCAACATTTAACCTTGTATTATCCCAAGTGTGTGTCCCAGATGTTCCCCTTGCCCCTGGAACTTCGTCACCATTTTGGTTGGGTACACTAGGACTAGGAGGCACAGTGGAACTCCTAGATCCCTGAATTGGAAGTCAGATCATGTTTCCCCAAAGAACCGATGGTGTGTGTTGACCCCCACCCAGCCCTGGGCTCCCTCTGGGCCTCCTTCCTGTGCAGAGATGGTGACAGGTAGGGCAGGGATGACAATGAGGATTCCCAGACACTTTCTTTGCTCACAGTGGTGGTGATCACCTTGGCAGACAAGGTGACAGGCATACTCAGTGCCTGAGATGCTCCTGAGCTCCCAGACTCTGGACAACCTGTCCGTTTACCACCTGGGCCCTTCCCCAGGAGGGCTGACCCTTTGTCCTCTAGTTAAATTCCTCTTTCCCCATCCCTCCTGCATCATAGAACCGGCAAGACCACATGTCTTCTCCCCTGGTTACAGTTCACTTCATTTGATGTGGTTTTACTCATGAGAACACTATTAGCGTGAGGAGGGGCCCAGTCACCTGGTCAGCCAGGCATGTAGGGTGTTGTAGCACAGTAACAGGCTTGTCAGGATGCAGTAATGCAGGTGCTTAGCATGTGGTGGGAACTCTATGAATGATAGCTGACGCCATGTTTGTTATTCCTTCTTACAGAGTGAGCTTCTGAGTAACCCAGGAGAGTTCTTTGCTTCACTTGGTCAAACTCAAACTGTGACCTTGGATCACCTCCCTCTTTCTTTGGGGGGGGGTCTCAAGAATATAATCAACCTGCAAACCCTTCATCTTTATCTCCCCCACTTCTTCATACATCAAAGATATGTTATCCTAAAACCACTAATTTAGCACATTTTACTTCTGTTAATGTAACAAATAATATTTCTAAGTTTAGATAACCACATAACTATGCCTTTAATCAGATGCATTTAATATACTTATTACCTTACATAATACATTTCTCTCCTCTAGTATATTAAATTCCCATATGGTCATTGTTACCCGTGGGTATAAATAGTGGTTAGGTTCCTATGCTAGCTGGTAACAGCATTTTTGAAAGGACGAAAAGACACAAAATCTGGCAACAATAACAGAACTCTCAAATGTTTTGCTGGGAAAGTAGAGAGTGCGGGTGGGGAGGGAAGCTTGATTATAGCTCTCATGTAGTTGACTCAGTCCATTCATTTGGGTCATGGATTAACTAGGTTTCTGTGAGTTAGCCTGAGACCTGACCACCAGTTATAATGTTATTTCTGTGACAAACTCGAGTTGCATTCCAAGCAACCAGGTGACAAACACATTTTTGCAAAAGCACAATACATTTGTGAAGTGAAGACCACTTTAAGAGGTTAAAAAAAGTTTATAATCCTAGTGTTATTCCCTTTTCTTTTAATACGGCTGGAGGCTACAAGGAGGATAATTTATAAAGCAACAAACCTTTACAAGTTTAAAAATCTGTAATATAATGTTCTTAAGTGCAGAATTACGTTGAATTCAGAAATTGTAGAGCTTCATCTTTATTTGAGGAATTGGCGTTATTCCATTAGAATGAAACGGCTAAGTAAAAGTGGCTTTGATATCTGGTATCTCGCGGACAATTCCAGTGACCTCTCTGATCCCTTTGGCAGACTTGACCATTTGGTCAAAGGATTTGCTTCAGTGTCTTCCCTGTTACCACTAGCCAAGTGCCCATCTGAATGATTAAACTGGAAGCATTTCAGCAGCGTCTAGAACTCCCCTCTATTTGACACATGACACACATCTGGATGTACTGACCATACCTTGTAAACCCAGGGGTCAAGTTGTTTATTGTCGAAAGCCTGTGCGGGTTATTTGCTCTTTATCATCACTTAGTGATGGTTCCCTGACGGGTGCTGTGAGGACGGTCCTTAGCATCGAGTGGAAGTGTCCTTCCTCCTGACAGCTCCAGCATAAGCCTCGTGAGCTTCATGGGGAAAGGGACCGGGTCTGTCTCATTCATCACACTATCTGGGCACCTAGCCCCGTACACGTTATGTCCTTGTTTTTGTTTTTTTCCATTCATTGAAAATACATGGAGAAATTATACCTGGAGAAATTAAGGCTGCACACAGTTAAGTAGGACATGGTGTCATGGTGACAGGACTGTTGTCCTGATGAAATAATATGTGTGAAGTGCTTACCTTGGTGCCCTGGCAGATAGAAACACTCACTAATGATAGACAGTGAGGGGCACGTGTATAATTGATGCCCGAAAGATGCAGCTAGTTGGTCACAGGGTGAGATTTAGAGCACCGGGTCTCCCCACTCCCCCAGCCCCCACCTGGGAACCCCACTGTTGAGCCAGTTCACAGGCCAGCCCTCCATGGCGGAGCCCTGGGCTCCCTGCACTCAGCTCTAAGCCCTCATCCCCATCCCCTCCCCCGGGACTGCCGGCAGCCTCGGTCTGCTCATCTGTAAACAGCAGTAATGAACAATGGGATTGAGGCTATGTGAACCCAAAATGGCGTGATTCCCCCCCGCTCCCCGCAAAAAGCCTCTCTTTATGCTTTAGCTTTGAAGTAATACAAATCCCTTCAAATTAAACATTTGTCAAGAATCATGTCATTTTAGAGCTGGTGAAGGTGGTGATGAGTAAATGCAAAACTCTTCGTGCTCTTGCAAAATGGCAGTGACACTTCAGCTGATAAATAGATACACCATTCTATTTCAGGAGTAGCCTTGAAATATGCAAGTTTTGAATTGGACAAGGTTTTCAGAGGGTGTTTCTTGCATAAGATGCCATAAGGCCATCCACTGCACCATCAAAGGGATGATATGAGGATCAGATGGGATAACGTATAAGAACATGAGATGAAGTCTATGAAACTTTGAATTGTTTGTGATAGGGAGAGGTGAGCAATGCGACAGGCTGGTGACGTGATGCAAAAGCTGAAGCAAGGGGCCAGCAGGAGGTTGCTGCAGTCCTCCAGGCAGTAGGCTGTAACCAGAGGAAGACAATGTAGTCTTGCTGGTTCTGTGGTGCTGGAGGGATGGGGAAAGAGGAATTTAAGTAGAGAACAAAGGGTCAGCTGTCCTGAGGAAGGGCCCAGGTGGTAAATGGATGGGTCGTACTGAGCCTGGGGGCTCGGGAGCATCTCAGGCACTGAGCGTGCCTGTCATTTTGTCTATCTGCACAGTCACCACCACAGTGAGCCAAGAAGGTGTCTGGGACTCCTCATTGCCATCCTCGCCCCACCCATCGCCATCTCTGCACAGAAAGAAGGCCCCAGTGGGAGCCTATAGGGTGGGGTGGGATAAACTTATACCATCCGTTCTTTGGAAAATGTGATTTGACTTGGGCCGGGATGACAGCGGGGGAGAGGATGCCCACTTGGATGGGTTTGGGAAACACTTGGGAGGTGGAATCTCCAGGACATGGTGGTGGGCTGGACGTGGGCATTGAGGGGGAGGGAGCGATCAGGCAGCTTGCCTGGATTTCTGGCTTGGGCAGCTGGGTGGATGGAGGTGCCCCTTCCTAAGGGGCTGAATGCTTTGCAGAGGAGGGGGCATGGGCAGAAAAGCCACTGAGGAGAAATGAAGCATGCTCCCAGCCCATCTCCTATCCCCACAGTAGTAGGCAGAGTTTTCTAGAAAACATTCCTTCCTTCTCCTAGAGCATCAGGGGCTTTAGATGAGGAAAGTGCAGCTGCTCAGGCCACTTCCCACTATCCTGCCTCATGGGGAGTGTGTTAGTTTCCCACAGGGCTGCAATAACAAAACACCACGGACTGGGTGACTTAAACAACAGAGTTTATTGTCTCACGATTTTGGAGGCTACAAATCTGAGATCAAGGTGTCAGCAGGGTTGGTTACTTCTGAGGCCTCTCTCCTTGGCTTGTAGATGGCCATCTTCTCCCTGTGTCCTCATGTGGTCTTCCCTCTGTGCGTGTCTGTGTCCTGATCTCTTCCTATGACGACATCAGTCATATTGGATTAGGGCCCATTTTAACCTAAATTATGCCCTCATTTTAACCTAATTACCTCTTTAAAGACCTTGTCTTCAAAACCAGTTACATTCTGAGGTACTGGGGATTCGGATTTCAATATACAGATTTGGGGGGAAACAGTTAAACCTGTAGCAGGCAGATACTACTGCTCATTGCAGCTTCACAGATTGCAATAAGCCATAAGTCACACCTTTAATTGCCTAAAGAGTGGCCACAGCCCTGTTAGGGAAAGAGACTTTAGAAGACAGGAATGATAGGGTGTGTGTGTGTGTGGACAGGTTGGATTGGAGCTGGATGGATAAGCTGCTGAACCTTCTGTTCTTGTCTTTCCGGACTGACAAGGAAAGATTCTGAGGCTGCCCGGCTGAGAACCCACTACTGAAATTAGGGAGAGGGGGGACAAGAGATGGGTGTCTCCTGCATATCCCAATGTCTTCTAGTTAGTTTCTGCACTCAGCCGATCTCAAATTAGACCAAATCCACGCATATCTACCGAGCATCTTCCTTGTGCAAAGAAAATGCTGCTGGAGACTGCTCCTCACTGCACAGCGTGGCCTCGGGGGGCCGTGGTGAAGCCAGCGTCTGTGTGAAATCCCAGGCAGAAGGAAATCCCCTGAGAGCTGGGCTGGCCGAGAAGACTATGCAGGTGTGAAAGGATCTGACAAGGTACAGCAGCAGTCTTTCGGGCAGGAAAGTCTTCCCCAACACAGATTGATTCCCCTGCCTCCCCTGTACCAGCCTCCACTGGAGAAATCATTAGGTTTGCAGGTAACTGCTCGAGTGTTTACTCGAGGGCCGTATTGATTTTGTTGCTCTTTTCACTGCCACTTGTATTGACTGGGAAGTCCACTATAGATCCCCCTGAATGGGTCAAAGCCTCCATTAACAGCCCGTTACATTACCTGACCATTTCTCTGCTCACTAAGGTTGTCCAGCCATTTAATTTAAATTTTCCCGACAGTGGTTGAGTGTGTCATTGTCAGTTCTCACTTGAGTTGTTGTGCCTACAGGGACCAGGGAATAGAGAGGTCTTCCTTTCTTGAACTAAGCAACATCCTTTCTTGTCTGTTTGCTAGAGAGAACATTACTTTGCTTGTTTTTGTTGAAAAAGAAAAACTTCTTACTAAAATAGTAAATAGATTCATAACACTGTTGAAATCTGTTGGAGGTGTCTGTTATTTAGACAACCTCCACAGAGGAGAGAAAATTTTCTGAAGGTGGTTTTTAAGTAGTTTGCTGATGGAATTTTGCCGTCACTTCGTGTTGCTGGCTGGGATGGTGGTCAAAGGGGAATGGAGACATATAGGTCCACTGCCCATTTCTTGTTCTGTCTTTTCTGTAACTGGGTTATCTTCTCTGGTTCTTTGCAGCAGCTTCCGTTCTCCTTTACCTCCAAAGGGCAAAGCAAAATGTGTATTATTGTGATGTTTTGTGCTTGGCAGGTAAGCACTAATTTTCTGCCTGCACTTCTTGTTGAAATATACTTGAAGTGAAGCATAGTGGTTATTTTCCCTTCAGAAGATGGAACCCTAATCTGGAAAAAAAAAATGACAGTAACGTGGACACCTGTGTTCTTGGAAATGAAGCAACCCACCTGGGTTCTCAATAAACAATAAATTGTAGTGCATTAAAATCCTAAGAAAAGCTACACGGCCAAGAGCTCATCTCATCCTTCCAAGGTTTTGCCATTGCTGCTGAAATATTATGGAATATTCCATGAAGAGCCACCCAGGCACATTCTGATGTTTACTTTTAATCCAGCACGCCCAAAAGAGTTTCACTGTGGAATGAATGAACCAGGCGTGACATTTTTGTTCTAACAACATGTCATTTTGTTTAATCGTGTTGAGCTTGTGAACTAAGCTTTGCAAAGAACCTGTATAGAAAACCCAAGTTAATATCAAAGGTACAGAAAAGAAGTTTCCGTAGGTGAAACAGAGATCCCTGGGAGAGAGTGCACAGCACACAGAAGCAAAACACCTCTCTGAGGAAGGTTTGCTGGTCGTAGAAGCCAAACCACCAGTGGGTGTCCGATTTCAGGTACAGCTGAGAAGAATACAGAAGAGAACCGGACACTCGTCTTAAGGGCAAACGCTTCCTTCTCCACAGTGGACAAAACCACAGGTGAGAAAGCCTGGTCCTGAGCTGCTCTGATCAGTCTCTCTGGGGTCCCATCCCCTGGGGAGAAGAATGATGCCAGGTGCTCACCAAGCCTAGAGCGCATCCCCTGAAAACAATGAGCTGTGCGAAGACATCTGGGCTTCTCTGGGTTTGTCCGGAATTATACAGTCATCCAGTTTTGTTCACCTCTAGTGATGGTCTGATAAAAACACACGCATGTGTGTGCACGCAGTGTAACGTGTGTGTAATGAACATACATGTAGTTACTTTCTGTGTTCAATTTTTTAAGGAAACGTGCACATGGGGGAAAAAACGTCAAATCCTGTGTATGGGTAGGCAGTGGTAAGTCAGTCGTCCTCCCACCCCAGGCACCACTTTTCCTCCCAGGGACGACTATCAGTTTCTTGTGTATCTTCCCCAGATACATTTTTAAGCATATTTGCATACTTTTTCCTTAGATTTTATTTTCATAATTTTGTTTACTTACCTTATTAATAGAGAGTCTATTTATATGGACCAACATTCAAAAGTTATAAAAGAATGTATAAAATGTTCCCTCCTAACCCAGTTTCTCTCCCTAGAGCCAGCACATAATACCAGTTTTTAAGGCATCCTTCCAGAGATAGTGTATGCACATATGCATGTATATTTCTCCTTTTTTCACATAAAAGGTAGCAAATTATGTACAATGTATTGATCTGGCTTTTTTCCCCTTAGGATAGACAATCTACCTCATTTTCTGTTGGCTGCATAGTATTTCACTGTATGGCTAGACCATCGTTTATTTACCCAGTCTCCTCTCCACATTCATCAGTAGTCTGTGATGACATGCTGTAGGACCAGGGGCAGGTCGAAGTGAAGGAGGCACTTGCTCTCAGGGTTGTGTAAATGCGGGCCAGCACTTGCACAAACCTGAGAGTGAGCGCCATCTTAAACTTTGCACTCACTCTCCTCGTCCTACCCCCAGCCCTGCCCTGCTATGCTCTTACAAACAGACTGCAATAAAAATTCTTGTTTGTACATTTTTTTTCGCACATGTTGTTGGGAGAATTCCCAGATGTTAAAATGTTAGAATCAAAGTGTCTGTGGGTTTTCAAATTTGAATAAAGGAAATCATTTACACTCCAGCCAACACCATAAGAGAGGACCTGTTTCCCCACACTTTCACCAACAAATTGTATTATCAACACTTTTTGATTGTTGCCAGTTGGATGGGTAACATGTCGAGAAAAATGTGGTCAAGCTGACTAATCGTTTAAGAGATTGAACCTGAAATCACAGTCTTGCATCTCGATGTAGAAACTCATAACAGTACATAGTAGACACTCCAAAAATCTAAGCTCTTTTTATTACTCTGGCACATACACTCTTCACCACCCCACTTCCCAAAAGGTACCAGTTTCTCTTTCCGACCTCTCTGCCTTCGCCCTGCTATTCCCTTTGCCTAGGAAAATCCCCTTCTCTCTTCACAGGCCCTAATTCTTCCTAAGCCTTTTAATGTTTGGTTGGAGGGTTGCTTCTTCTGGGAAGGCTCTCTCACACCTCCCTATTGGGTTGATTATTCCCACCTTGTGCTTCCACAGGGCCCATTGCTCCCGTTAGGTAACTTCATAACTCAGTGCCATGTGGTCATTGTCTGTTTCCATGTCTGGGCCCCCTCTAGACTTTGAGCTCCATGAGATCAAAGGTAACGTCTTACTTATGCTGGTGTGGCCATGATCTAGAACACAGCAGGACAGCAGGTGTCCTAGCTGAAGACAAATAATTTCTGTTCTTCTAGCCCTGTGATGACTGGGGCTTTTTAGATTTTGCCTCTGGCTTTGAAAAAGCAGTGACTGTATTTGGAGTTTAACTGTGAAACTCCTATTAACTTTTCATTAGGTTGTATATTTAAAATCCCAAATGGGACCAAAGATGTAGGGGCATATCCACTGGTGCCAGAGTTCAGATTTAAAATGGAATCTTAAAGTAAAAAGAGGCAATCCTTCTAAATAAGACCTTTTCATGCATCTGACACCTGAGAAGCTCTAAACAGAAATGAATCACGCTCATTCCTTCCTCTTACAGGACTTGGCAGTACCAGAGGTGAATCTGCTTGTACCTTCCTGGAACTTCTTTGTCTGTGATCATTGCATTGTCTCTTGTCAGTGTTAGCCTTGAGCTATGTCTTGCATGTTCCAAGTGCCCAGTAGCATTTTGTTAAATTGAATATTCTATCATTATGTATGTGCACACCTTATAGTAGCACCAAGGTTGGCTCTAAGGAAGATAAATACCAGGAGATGATCGCTTCAGGGGGAAAATAACTTATGAGGACCTTGGCCAGCGGTAACAATTCAGACAATGACAAAACATTTACATATTTTTCTCCTCCATGTTTTCTTATTAAAACAGGATAAGGCTTGCATGTATTTCGATGGTCTCCTTTCTTCTCATTCCTAGTATCACAGCCCTGTTACAGGCCTTATTACCTCTTGGCTGAAAACCAGAAAATCGCCTTTCTGCCTGCCCCTCTCCCTTCATTCACCTCCCTCTAAGCCATCTTGTCTGCCTTTGGCAGATGAATCTTCACGAGGACACAGTCCTCCCAACATGACACACTTCTCAGAACACATAAGGGCTCCCACATCCTCACTGCCTCCCTTGCCTGTGTAGTGCAGGCACACAGGTGGTCAGGACATTATTTTCAGAACACATCACCTTCAATCTCGGGGCATGGGCCAACCCTGCTGGGTCACGGTCCAGTCCCAGAACAGCCAGCATGATTGTGAGTGTGTCCGCCATGACAGAAACCCAAATAAGCTTTCCTAAAAAGCTATAAGCTTCTTAAGTGGTAAACCTTGATCTTAGCCCTCTTTGATTCCCAGTTACCAAAAGCTGATCCTAAAGTTCTTAGGGAAGTTCAGAGGACCCACAATAGCCAGAAAAACTTTGAAAAAGAGAATAAAATTAGAGGATTCACACTTCCTGATTTTAAACTTAGTAGAAAGCTACAGTAATCAAAACAGTATGGTACTGGCATAAGGATAGACAATGGACTAGATAGATTCCATTCCAGATAGATTCCAAAGGATAGATCAGTGGAATAGAATTGAGTGTCCAGAAATAAACCCTCACATTTAGGGTCAGTTGATTTCTAACAAGGTTGCCAAGACAATTCAATGGGGAAAGGATAGTCTTTACAACAAATGGTGTGGGACAACTGGATATCCACATGCAAAAGAGTGAATCTGGACCCCTACCTCACACCATGTACAAAAATTATCTCAAAATGTATCAAAGATCCAATAAAAGCTAAAACCATAAAACTCTTAGAAGAAAGCATAGGTATACATCTTCATGACCTTGGATTAGACAGTGGTTTCTTAGATATAATACTAAAATCACAAGTGACAAAAGAGGAAATAGATAAGTTGGACTTTATCAAACTTGAAAACCTTTGTGCTTCAAAGAACATTATCAAGAAAGTGAAACCACAACTCGTGGAATGGGAGAAAATGTTTGTGAATCATATATCTGATAAAGGACTAGGATCCATAATATATAAAGAGCTCTTACAACCCAGTAATGAAAAGGCAAATAACCTAATTTAAAAATGGGCAAAGAATCTCAATAAACATTTCTCCAAAGAAGATATACAAATGACCAATAAGCACATGAAAAGATGCTTAGCATCCTTGGTCATTAGATACATGCAAATGAAAACCACAATGAGATACTGCTTTATACCCACTAGGATGGCTATAATCAAAAAGACGAATGACAAGTGTTGTCAAGGATGTGGAGACGTTGGAACCCTCATACATTGCTGGTAGAAATGTAAAATGGTGCTTTGGGAGACAGTCTGGCAGTTCTTTAAATGATTAAACATACAGTTACCACATGACCCAGCAGTTTCACTCCCAGGTACATACCCAAGAGAAATGACAACATACATCCATACAAAACTTGTACATGGATGTTTATAGCAGCATTATTCATAATAGCCAAAAAGTAGACACAACCCAAATGCCATCACCCGATGAATGGATAAACAAAATGTGGTATATCCGTACAATAGAATGTTATTCAGCAATAAAGGAATGGAGTACAATACAGGCTGCAACATGAATGAGCCTTGATGTTAGTCACAAAAGACCACATGTTGTATAAATCTATTTACATTAAATAAAAAAAGAATTTTTAAAAAACACCTTTCTGGTGCTATCTTTTCTTTTTCTCCATTTTCTTTCTTTATGAGAGTGAAGAACTTAACTTATGCATTGGCCTTGTCATTTGTTTTATATTTGTTCCTATTAAAATTATATTTATACTTATATACCTAACAAGATCTAATTTTAGTGCATTTGTGATTTCTTAAATGTCTTGATTGTTTTCCTGATTATAAAAGTAATTCATGCTCATTATAAAAATTCAAACTTTACAAGAAATTGAAATGTTTTCTGTCACTCCATTCCCCTACAGATAATTACTATTAATAATTTGTCCATATTTTCTAGAAATTTTATCTCTGAATATACTAACTCGTTCTATTTTCAACAGAATTATATCACACATACTAGCTCTTGCAACTTCCTGTTTTCAATTAACCTCCCTCACAAAGCCCAGCTCCCCAAGCCTTAGGGGTAAATATTTACTTACCTGTTTCTTGTACATTTATATTACATATTTATACATAAATGTATATTTATACATACTTACCTGTTTTTTATTCTATAGTAAAGCCACACCATCATTTCTCTAATGACAAACATTTGAGCCATTTCAGATTTTTATATCTTCTCAACTAATGCTACAGTGAACAGCCATGTTTTGCACATTGGTGTATATTTCTGTAGGATAAATCCTTATAAATGGAATTGCCAGGGCACTAGATAGAATGAGTTTATTAAATTTTAAATTGACCTTTCCTAATTGCCCCCTGAAAGGAGTTTTGATTTCTTATCTTAACTGTTCAGTAGATGCCCTGACTTGACTGTTCTGTTTTCAACCTTCAAGTGAAGAAGGGACGCTGCTGACTGTGATTCCAGAGCCCTCTTAGAGTTGGCATTGGAAATTCTTGTCTTTGACATGTTTCACCCTCAATACAAGTGTCTTAGCATTGTCCCATCAGTTTGTCCATCTTTCTGCAGTACAGTGTGGCCTCAAAACATCACAAGCAAATTGCCAGGTAAAGGTGAAGTGAATGTTCTCCCTGCCCTTGTGCTAGGATGTCAGCATGCACGTGTGTGCTGTTTTTCCTGTACAGCTCAGGGCAGCAGCAGCACTGAGAGCCAAGCCCCCTGAGAATAAGGCAAATACAAGGGAGGTCTAAGATGACCTAAGGTCTAGCTTCCCTGTTCCTCTGCCTTTTCCCTGGGAAGAGTAGAGTGAGGAGAGGGTTAGGGTGAAGGGAAAAGAAGCTGAGCACATATTACATACTGGGCACTTAAATGCATGATCTCATTGATCTTACAGCATCTCCATCAAGGAGATGATACGATTTCCATTTTAAGGTCTAGAGAACTGTGCCCAAAGGACATCCCTCAAAAGGGCAATCTCAGGTCCTCTGAATCCAGAGCCCACCCGTGCTTCCGCTTGAAATGCCAACCCCAACATATAAGTAGAATCATATAGTATTTGTCTTTTCGTGACTGGCAAATTGTCCTTGGCATAATGACCTCAAGATTCATCTATGTTGTACCATATGTCAGAATTTCTTTCCTTTTTAAAGCAGAATAATATCCCATTTTGTGTATATACAACATTTTGCTTATCCATTCATCCATTGATGGACACTTGGGTTGCTTCCACATTTTAGCTTTTGTGAATAATGCTGCTATGAACGTGGGTGTACAAATATCTCAAGTTCCTGCTTTCAGTTCTTTTGAGTATATACCCAAAGTGAAATTGCTGGATCATATGGTAATTCTATTTTTAATTTTTTGAGGAACCACTATACTGTTTTCCACAGCAGCTGTACCATTTTACATTTCCACCGACGATGCACAAGTTTTCCAATTTCTCCACATCCTTGCCAACACCTGTTATTTTCTGTTTTTTTAATTGTAGCCATCCTAATAAATGTGAGGTGGTATCTCATAGTGCTTTTGATTTGCATTTCCCTAATGATTAGTGATGTTGAGCATCTTTTCATGGGTTTGTTAGCCATTCGTATATCCTCTTTGGAGAAATGTCATTTCAAGTCCTTTGCCCACTTTTGTACTGGGTTGTTTGTTGTTGAGTTTTAGGAGTTCTCTATATATTCTAGGTATAATGCCTTATCTGATATCTGATCTGCAAATATTTTCTCCCATTCTGTTGATAACGTCTTTTGATGCACAAAAGTTTTTAATTTGTCTTTTTTCTTTTGTTGCCTGTACCAATACATCAAATTTTATATTGAAAAAGAGCTTTTGATGTTTACCTCTAATCTTTTTCTTCCCCATTCTTTTCCATGTCAACAAATGACATGACCAACCTCCCATTTGGTCAGATGTCTGGAAACTATTTTTGAGTTCTTTTCCTTCTTGTAACCAATACAACAAGGATTCCTGTTATTTCTACCTCCTAAATATCTCTCAAATCCTTCTATTTATCTCTCTAACTCTTCATTGGTAGTATATAGAAATACAATTGATTTTTATATATTGACCTTGCATCCAGCAATCAAGCCAATCCCCTTATTAGTTCTAGGAGCCTTTTTTCTTTATAGATTCTTTAAAGTTTTCTATGGAGACAGTCATGCCTTCTGAGAATAGGCTGTTTTATTTCTTCTTTTCCAACCTGTATGCTTTTTATTTCTTTTTTCTTGCTTTATTGCACTGGCTGGGACTCCAGTATGGTGTTGAATAGAAGTAGTAGAGAGAACATCCTTGCCTGTTCCAAGTCATAGAGGGAAAGCATTCAGCCTTTCACCATTAAGTATGATGTTAGTTATAGGCTTTTTGTAGATGTCCTTTATTAGGCTGAGGATGTTTACTTCTCCTCCAAGTTTGCTAAGAGATTTTATCAATGTATTTTCAGGCTATTCTGAAAACAACAAGGTGATCATCTCTGCCTTAATGAATATTGACAGTAGTAAGTTACACATTTCATGGTATCACATCATATTAAAAATTCAGAGTCAGTGAATGATATGAATAAGTACTTTGTAATTATCTTTATAAAGTTTTTTACCTCCTGGTTTTGTTTTAACTCATTGCATTTAAAAATAAAAATAAAAAAATGTAAAACACATCATAGCTTTCCACACCGCCCCGTCAGTCCTATCCAGAGTTCTCCTCGGTAGGGGGCCTGTGTGTGCTGACATCAGGGTCCCTGTTCTCTTGCTCCCCATTTTTAGCAGATGCCACTCATCTCCCCTGAAGACTCACCCAGCACAATCCTTCTCTTTACCTCTCTGAGTCATTTCTTGCAATTTTTCTTCCTTAGCCCAAAGTCTTTTCCCTTCTTTTCTGCCTCCCTTCCTCTCCTTTCTGTGAAGCTCAGAGCCCCGCTTGGTACATAAGAAGCTCATGGAAGCTCCATCCTTGGCCAGGTTTCCTTTTTTTCTGTTCCTGATACTAGTGAGTTTTGGCTTTGAGCTTTGAGTTCTCATACATTTGCTTCAATATTATGACGTTTTTAGGAAGCTGTGCTAACGTGCTATAAGCTATGTTAATGCTAAGGTGTTACTGATATTCTAACCCTAAAGAAATTCTGATATACACAAATGAGAGCTTGTTGAACATAATGCACATGTTTTCATTAAACTTAGCTTTTTGTAGAATTTACTCCTTCTCTTCTAAATTCTTACCTAAAAATTATTTGTATCCCTGGGGAATGTCTTCATTCCTTCAGAAGTGATTTATTGATTGCAGTGTGCACACTGTGGGTCACTGATAAAAAAGGAAGAATTCATTACACTTGAGTGTGGGGGTGGAGGGAAGACAGCTAACATTTTTGCAGACTTTCTCGTACCAAACTCTGGAAATCATTATCTTGGTATAAATCCTCACAGCCGCCCTCTGAGGTATGAGGATTATCATCCCCATTTCACACACGATGAGACCAGGGCTCAGAGAAACCAAATGACTCGCCCAAGGCCACACAGCTTGTAAGGGGCAAGAGCCAAGGACCAAGCCCAGGAGTCACGGACCCAACATCCATGCCATGCCGCTACATGAGGGGTATAGAAAGTTCTGGAAGAGCTGCATGAGGGAGGCTCATCTTTGATTGAGAGGATCCAGGGAAGATGGGCTTTGTGTTTTTTTACAGGTTATTGGGGGATATTTGTGGTTTCCCCACAAGTTGCATCCCTCTGAAGTTTGGAAACAAACATCTCATTACTCTGTGATTCACAGCTCTTCCCTGTCAATTGCTTTGTAGACAAAGTCTCCTTTCCAAGTTTTGAGTAAGCCTTTCTTTTGAGGTGCTCACTTTTAACTTTTCTGTCTGGTTGTCAGCTACTCGGACATTCCCTGGGTCTGCCTCAGTCTGTGAAGCGTCACAATCAAACGCCCTTTGAAAATCCACAGTGGGAGACACTGCACCCCAGTGTATTATAAAATCTTCGTCCCATAGATCAGGGTGGTTGAGAGAAGTCACCTTGGAAGCTAGGACCTTAGTTTGTGACCAGGACACTGTAACAGGAGGCAGCACTCTGGCTGGAGCCCCAAGTTCAAATCCCGACTCCCCCACTGGTTGTCAAATTGAGTTAATAACACGTGTAGTGCTCAGAACATTGCCTGGCCCATAGTAAGTGCTAGGTAAGAACTGGCTGTTATTGAGTATCAGAAAATCCCCAAGTCAACATGAATGGAAAGAAGGGAACACTAGGAGTGGCTTTGGGTCTTTTAGAAAACTGGATAAGGAAAGTAGTGATGAATTAGCCTTAGTTCACAGAGTCCCTTTGAGATGGTTTATCATGTTCAAGCCCATAAAGAATTCATCCTCCCTAAACTCACAGTATATTTACGTGGGAAAGAACTGACCAACAGGGTCTCAGAGGGGATTATGTAAGTCAACACAGATGCGCACAGTCCGGGTTTGGCTAAAGAAGCAACATCAGCCAATGGCATCTTCGAACCGGCAGCCCCAGGGCCAGCCCAGACCAGCAGGAGGCAGACGCTGGCTGTAGGCAGACTCCTTACATTACATGGGAGAGGCTTCCTGGTCCCCAGTGCCAGGCAGGACCTGCTTCTCTGGGGCTAAAAGCACTTAAAAACATTTTTTAATGAAAATAATAGATAAGCTTGAAAAAAGGGAGGAAGAAAAGAAGGAACTTTTAAAATGTAGTATAAAGGGTTTTAAACCAAATGTGAAAGTTTCCTTCACTTCCTACTCCTGTTTCCCAGATTTAAGCAGAGTTAACAGTTTTCTTTATATCTTTAGAGAAGTTTTATCCATAACTAGATGAATATGTATAAACCTTTTTTAAATGTATATGTGATGTTTTACTCTTCCACCTCTTACCTTCTTAACTTAATGTATATTAAAGATCTTTCCATAGCATTGTTATAGATCTGTCTCTTTCTATTCTTTTTATTTATTTTATTAGGATTAAATATAAAAATATTTTAGTGAGGTATGGAAATTCTGAACTCTTATGCATCTGACAACATAGCTAAAGTAAGTGAACATGAAACGTGGCAGAATTACAAGGAGAAACGGATCCATCCACAATTACAGTGGTGACTTAACCCAGTCTTTCAGAAACTGATAGAAATCAGTAGGCCAAAAGCAAAGAATAATGACATGGGAGATCTGAATCACACCATTAACAGGTTTGATTGAGTGGAAATATGAGGAACTCCATAGTCAACACTTAGAGAGCACACATTCTTTCCAAGCTCACTTGGAATATTTTAGAAAAACTGGAGTTTACTTGGCTATAGAGGAAATCACACTACTACTAATCTTGTAGTCGTAATTTCCGAAATGGTTTTGTCTTTTCCTTCTATTTCTTTCCTGGGTTAGTTCTACCAGTTCCTATTTCACACCTGCTTATTTTTAATGACCGTCTAGACTGAATTCCTTTATTTCTGCTTTATGGTCTCCTTTCTTAGCTGTAATTGCTTCATAAAGACTTTTTTGCTTTCTTTTAAATTCATGATGGAAATGAATGTTGGGTATAATGGTCATCTGCTTATGGAAGGATTTTTCAGGTGAGTTTTCCTTGTCCCTAGGGAAGTTGGCTGCCCTTTTTCTTACGCTGTCTTTGCATGATGCTGAGCGTATTCCTCAGGACTGACATGGTGCAGGAATTATGACCCTACCCCACTTTGCTTTTCTCAGTAACACTTAAGAACATCTGATACAGATGGGTGTGTGTCTGTAATTTACTTGACAAATTATCTGACTCCCCAGTTTGGAGGGAAGGATCTGTGTCTCTTTGGGTCAGAGTTCGCTCCAGTAACTAAATCAGTGCCTTACACATAGTCACGGCTTAATAAATATTTGTTGAATAAATTAGCATAGAGGCGCTCAAAAAAACAGATCTGGAATTGGTCATTTCAAAACCCATTTATTAATGTTTTAATACATTATTACAGGGAGTGTGGAAGCCAGGAATCAGAAGGAGGAGAGTCTCCACATACTTTACAGCTCTTAGTCCACATAATCATCTTCATACTGAATCCCTTGTGCCAGGGAGGATACACTTTATGTTAAGACATTGATCCCTGGCACTCTTACACACTATTAGTGAAATATAAAATGCCTCTTCTCCTGGGGTGGGGGGATTTGGCAAGATGCACATGCCAATTGATCTAGCCATTTGAGTTCTAAGAATTTTTCCCATAAAGGTGCTTGCACAGTCTGCAAGACCATGTGTATGATAAGAAAAACTTCAGTAGCCATCAGTTCGGGGCTAGTGTACAAAGCTAGATCCACACACCACAGGGGTGCTCACGTTGACCCATTGAGATGGGGCAGAAAAGTTACAACTATTTATATTTATTTTTCGTCTACATAAAAGATAGAATTAAGCTTCACTAATATTTAATATTAGAATGACTCTACACCGTCACTCAATCAGCAATGTTGGGTCAGATGTCCACTTAGACATTGAATTTCCAAGGCATCCTGAGGGAAGGACAGTTCAACTCTGGGGGTCAAGGTTCCCACCTCACTTGTTGATTTGCTTTTAACATATGACTACTTTTTGCAGTTTCAATTTGCCTGGTTGAGTGGATTTCTAGATTATTCTCTCTTATTGTATGTTGGTAAATGCATAAACAGCGTCAGCCGTTTGAAGACATGACCCTCACTTTTCCAGGGACACCCTGGCGGAAGGAGCAGACGGAGGACCTGCAGCGGGTGCTCAAGGATGTGGACAGGGAGATCCCGCTCATCTTCGTCAGTGGCAACCACGACGTGGGCAATGACCCTACCCCAGAGACCATCGCAGAGTTCCACCAGACTTGGGGAGATGACTATTTCAGCTTCTGGGTTGGAGGTGTCCTGTTCCTTGTCCTCAACTCCCAGTTCTTGTATGATGCCTCCAGGTGCCCTGCCTTGAAGCAGGCCCAGGACCAGTGGCTGGACCAGCAGCTGAGCATCGCGGGGCAGCAGAAGTGCCAGCACGCCATCATCTTCCAGCACATCCCACTGTTCCTCCAAAGCATCGACGAGGATGACGACTACTTCAACCTCCCCAAGTCTATTCGGAAGGAGATGGCGGACAAGCTCTCCAAAGCAGGTAGTGGCCCAAGACCCCAGGTGTCTGGGTGGAAGGGGGGTCTGGAGAGGAGGTTTCTAGATCCTTCTCCTGCCCCTTTTCAGCCTGGCAAAGGGGAGAGAGAATGGGGCTGTGGACAGAACTGGGTTCTGATCCTACCTCTACCACTCAGTGGCTATGTGGCCTTGGACAAGCTGCCTAGCCCTTCCGAGCCTCAGTTTCCTCATCTGTAAATGAGGCTTAGCAGAAGTAGCTCTCTCATAGGATGGTTGTGAGGATTAAATGAGAAGAGGCCTGTTAAGTCATTAAAGCAGCCCCTAGCCTACCAAGTAGTAAGGTTGTTGTAGCTGCTCATAGCTGAACATGGGGAGCCCTGCAGGTAGGGGTTATTGGGTAGGGGGGTCTGAGTGTGGCTATATGTGCCCCAGGAGAAGGTAAGATACCAGGGGTGTCTTATTTCTCTGAGAAGCAGGAACTTGCCTGAGGGCAGATGATCTTTAAGAGCCAAACTTCACACCTGTATTAGAAGTAACCTGGGAAATCCTGGGATGTGGCTGTAATGGGCAGGTCCTGGGCCCTCATCAGTTTTCCTGTAGTGAGGACTAAGTTCTCCTCCAGAATCAGGAGAGAGAAATGTATTTAGACAGATCTTCACCTGCTGTAAATTTTTAGCTAATCATACGTATGACATATGCGTGCGCACACACACAAAATGAAGACACTCCATTTGTAGAGTTCTCAGCTTCCGATGGCACTGTGTGCAGCACTAGCCCACACACCTCGTTTCTTCTCCTGGTGGCACCTGCAGTATCCCTCGCTCAGAAACGGTATGTTCTCAGCCAATTCCCTGAGTTACCAGTGACTTGACAGGATTCCAATTTTGACAACTGTTGTGTCTCCTTTTTTGGTCCTAATGCCTACTTTCAGATCTTTCCAGAGTATACTTCATCAAACTCTTCTAAAATTTAAATATATTCATTTATTTGCTAGGGGGTAGGGAGAGGGAGGTGGCCTGACCCAGTAGCAAGCATTCATTAAAATTAAAAAAATCTGACACTCTTCTTTTCATCTTTGAGCATTAAATGTGTTCGCATTTACTTGTGAAAAGTACAATAGGCCCTTCTGTGTTTTTGAGACATTTTACAAAAAGCTTGCATAATTGGAGACATTTTTCAACTGTTCCATGGAGATGAAGTTGGAAAACTTCTATTAAGGCCTTTGAAATTTTATGCCATGCTTGAGTTGGTGCAGAAAACCATTTTGATGACAAGGAAATGAAGTGTCAAGATGGCATCAGCACCGCCATGGAGACTATTTTGTAAAAGAGAATAATGCCAGAGAGAACATTTAATGCCACTGAAATGATTCCTTTCATATCAAATGTTAAATGATACAAATGCCGTCCCCATGGCTGCTCTTTGTTCTCTGTTCTTGTCAACCACATTCTCGAGTGGCATGTGGTTCTGGGTCTCCCATCGTAGGATGGAGCATGTGTAGCCCACGAGCACTCCCAGATATTGAGACTGATAGACATTTATAAAGAGAGAGCCCACAGCTCTAACAGGACATCCTTGGGGGAAGCCTGCTGCCCACCCACCAGGAACCCCAGAAGGGGACATTGTATCCAAGATGAACCAGCCACCTCTGCCATCAGACCTGCAGCCCTGAAAACTCAGAAAGGATTTATCATCACACCCAGAGCTGGCCTGTGTCTTGGAGGTGGGCTCCTATTGCCCCAGCTCACGGAGAGTAATATCTACTACCAGAATGCCAAGTTGTTAATTTAGAGCAAGACTAAAACCCTGCCGTCAGCTCCAGCAGCGCAGTCTCTTCCTGTAGGCAGAGCGACATGGGAGGCCAAATTATAATCAGGAGGTTGCTTGTAAGCATGACAGAGCAGGGGAGCTCTTTTCCTTATTCCACTCCTAATAGCATCAGGCTCTGGAACCCCGATGGATCTGACTCCAGTAGGGCCTCCTTGCCCAGGAAGACTCTGATATTTCATGTGCCTTGTAATCCCACCTCCTTTATATCTCTCCAGCCTGTCCACTTCTTTGGGCCACCATTGTCACTCAGCTGGGTCAGAGTAACAGCTCTGAGTTGGTCCACCTGTCCCACTCTTGCCCCCTTCCAGTCCATTCTCCACCTAGCAGCCAGAGAGGCATGTGGCTCCACAGCCTCCCCATTCTGAGGCCCCTCACCCCCAGGATCGAGCCAGCCCCTCACCCTTCCCCATCACCTCAGCCTCTTCCCTGTCACCTGGACACACCTACTCAACTTTGACACCTTGTGTGTGAGGTGCCCCCCCCAGCCCTACCCCACCCCACGTTCTTCCTCAGCTTTCCTTGATCCCAGTGGATCTGTAAGTGTTGACTTGTCTGAACTCCCCTCAAACTCTCAGCTCCTTGAGCACAGGGACACTTATATTTGTCTCTGTGTTTGGGAGCCTGGCTCAGGTCTTAGCTCATAATAAACACCGCATCAGTACTTGTGGGACGAATGAAGGACTGAAACTCTGACTCAGGCTCGTTCCCTCAGCAGCTGACTGACACAGCTCATTTATTTCTTTGGCACCCACTGTGTGCCAGGCACAGAGTAGACCAGGTCCGTGTTCTCACCGAGCTCCCGGGCACAGCCTGTCCATGGTGTGTCCAAGTGTCAACACACATCACACATCCTTGAAGTCCTTTGGTCTTGGGTAAAGCCACTTGTGTGTCTCTCTGCTCTGATCCACATGCTGGCTTTCCCGGTTTACTCGGCAGTCGATTTCTCTCTTCCCAAGTGGCACCCCACTATTCCCCCAGGCACCAACTTCACATATGAGAAGGCGTCCTCTTCTTGGCTTTAGGATCTTGACCTAAACATGTTTAACCAAGGAAAACCAGAGAGATGGGTGCCCTTCCTGCAGTCACCTGTCAGGTTTAGTGGCTTACCAAACCAGGCCCTCTGCTTAATGACCTTTCAAACACAGAACAAACCACGGGCAACATCAGGAAGAGATCAGGTCAGATGTGGACACAGTTCAAGTGGCAAGCTGAGTGACCTGCTTGGTTTGGAAGCACAGGTATGTGGGCTGTCACAGGGAAAGTGCACCCATGACTCAGTGTGCAGAAGATTGCTTTGGTCATGGCACTGTAATTTGAACTCATTTTAGAAAGCCAGAAGTTCAAGTGACATTTTGTAAAATTCATTAACTTAAAGACCATGATAAAATTGGGGGTGATGGTGGCAGATGGTATTTAATACTGCCTCCGGCTTTTCCCCCCACAGCAATATTATTCCCTAATACTATTTCAGTCTCATTTATCTCCTTGTGCTAAAATGCCAGTACTCAAAAATATGTCAAAAGCTCATCAGAATATCAGGGTAGCTTTTAATTATGATAATTGTGTTGTTATAAAATATCCTTTTAAAGAGCACATCCCTCCTCAAACCACCATGGAGGTAAAACCCAGCTTCCTTCCAGCAAGCTTAATGAATAATTCTGAATCATTGTGTGGGATGAATAAATGATTTAATAACGAACGTCAACAATCATCTCACATTGTTGCATTAATTTTTTAAATGGGATGAGGTAAATGAGGAGGAGGGGTGTTACTCTACAATGGGCCACCGTGTGTAGGGGTGCGTCTGGGAATCAAAGCCTGCGAGCTTCCAAGCTCAGGTTTCCCTAGAAACGGATACATTCTGTTTCTATTTCTGAAGCTCAATAAAAAAACCTTCTTTGTATGATACAAAAACGTTGTCAATAGCCAGTATAAATAAACAGTTATCAGGACAGGACAGAGGCACAGATGTGAAGCGGCACCCGTTATTTTCTGTCTTCTTCTGCTCTGCCTGAGGATAATCAATTTCATCACATCCACGGGATGTAGAAATTGGTTTTCCCTTAATTCACCCGATGCCTAGTTGGAGTTGCGAAGACAGGTAGTAGATAATGAAATCTTGGTTGGACCTGACCATTGTCTCCTTCCCTCGTGCCTTGTTTCAGCAAAAGGTTAATATGTGACCTAGTTAATGTGGATTCTAATTTAAAAACTCAATCTTAAAAAACAAAAGTCGAGCTCTTTAACTGACCCTGTTTCTCTTGATGTCTCGATACCTTTTCTTTTTTCCATTCTCAACAGAGAGATTAGAACTGTGTAGTACAGAGCCCAGAGCAAGTTTGGCAATTATGAAAAATTCCAATAAGTTGATCTTTCCTGCAAAAGCTAATGAGTAATTTCACAGAATTATAGTTTCATCTCAAGTATTTATGCTTTTTTAAAAAAACTAGAGAGAGAGAGATCTTAGCCCATGGTTATGGTTTTAGAATTTCAAAGTTTGAAAGAACAGTAAGGGTCAGGTTTCCACTTTATAGGAAAATTAAACATCAGTTCCTACTCTAACATCTTACTGCGTTGTATTGAAATTATTTGTTTACGTGCTGATTCCTTTAGGAAATGGGGTCCCAGCTTTATTCGCCTCTGCAGGCCCAGTCCCAAGTCAAGACTGTCACGTAGTAGACCCTCAATAAATAAATATTGGTTACATGGAATTGAATTAAACTTGATTCAAATCTACTTATCAGTAGAATCATAGGTAATGTCCATATTACCTATGGATTGGTGTTTGCCAACTGACTTTTGGGTGGGAAATGCATACCTAGAGTGGGGGTTGGCAAACTTTTTCTGCAAAGGGTCAGACAGTAAACATTTTGGGCTATAGTCTCAGTGGTGACTACTCAACTCTGCCTTTGTAGTGCGCAAGCAGCCACAGACAATGTGTAAGCAAATGGGCATGGCTGTGTTCCAGTAAAACTTTATTTACAGAAATGGGTGGTGGGCCTGCAGGCCATAGTTTTCCCACCCTTGGCTTAGAGAAATATTCCCATTACAGTGTGATGCTCTTGCTCTCTGGGCACTATGCATATGTCTAATTCTAGGATGCTTCTGGTGACCCCGCTGTGACAACTGCCTGACTCACTGAAGGGTCTGCCCAGAACGAGCCCCAGGTTCCTCGGGGGAGGGCGCGCCTGGTGAGGCACATGCCACTGGAGGCCCGTAATGTGAGGGGGTGGTATATGGGGGCACTTAAAATCTAATACTCGAGTGTTTGTTTTAACATGTGTTAGAAAAAATATAACCAGCCCATCAATTTAAAGGAAAATATTAGGTAAGTAATAGTACGGGTAGTATGCCAGTAGGGGAAAACTTGTGAAGGTGGTGCAGGGGTGACCTGTTTGCACCGGCGGGGTGGGTGAGGCTGTATAACATCGCGGGTGAGCAGACAGCCTTTGGCTTTGGACAGACCTGGATTCAGATCCTTTGGTGCTACTCCCCAGCCGAGTGGTTTCACATAAGCTGTGAACAGCTTCCTGCCTTCATTTCCTCACGTGTTAGATGCGGGTACTCATCCCAGCCTCAAAGGGTTGGTGTGAGAATCAAATAGAGTGAGTCGTGTGGAAAGGCACTTGGCATCGTGCCTGGCACATAGTGTGTGCTTGATCAAGGGTTGTGTGTTGTTTGACCCTGGACCGTGGTGCGAGCCCACAGCGGGCATATTGCTGTGGTTGGGGTCTGGCTTTATCCTTCAGCTGGAGCAGTGCTTCTCACCCCTGGGGAGGTGAGAGGAGGCCAAGGTCTTCTTGCAGGGTTGTACGTGACAATCTCCAGGTAAGGAGAGGCATGTCGAATTTGGGGCTATGCCTGCGGTTTGCTAACATAACTTTATAAATTGAGAGAGGAAGGAATTAGCAGCTGTTTTCATAATACAAACTATAGGAGTGAAGCTAGACAAAAAAGCTCTCGGCTCCTGGGACATGCAGGAAGATCGACTGTGTCTCAGGGAGTCTGAGATTTTTCAGAGTGGACAAGGAATGTTATTTTTAGTTTTATCAACAGTATTAGTTTAAAAAGTTGGGAAGCACTACACTGGATGGAAAATTCCTATGGAATTTAGTGATAGAATTTGACTCTTCATTTGTTTGTTTTGTTTTGTTTTGTTGTGAGGAAGATTTAGCCCTGAGGTAACATCTGTTGCCAATCCTCTTTTTGCAGAGGAAGACTGGCCCTGGGCTAACATCCGTGCCCATCTTCCTCTACTTTATGTGGGACGCTGCTGCGGCATGGCTGACAAGCGGTGTGTCAGCCCACGCCCGGGATCCGAACCTGCGAACCCTGGGCCACCGAAGCAAAGTGCACGAACTTAACCACTACGCAGCTGGGCTGGCCCCTCTTCATTTGTTTTTTTTAAAGTATACACCTCATCAATTAACGTGTTACGTAAACACACCTTTGAATGCATAATTTTATAATTAGATTTTTCTGAATCGAGCAAATGTGTCCACAAGACAACGGCGGTGATCTTACAATGCCCTCTGTTTAAAACGCATTTTAAAAAACTATCTCTTAACCACCTTTTAAGTGAGAACTCAGTTGTTGTTTTTTAAGCATCCGTAGAATCCAGAGTTTGTGGGGGCATAACAGCTTGAGGAATTTTCCTTAATATATATTTGATCTTGAATTCATTTTTCCAGGTTTGGTCTGTTTTGTGTTTTAGTCAATTCACCATAAAACATCACTTCAGCCATTTGACGTCTGCATTTCATTCACTATAAATCTAGATCAAAGACCAGCTGCCGAAGCTACACCTGGTGTGAAGTGATGGACTCCATTCCTCACTTTGGAGGTGTCCTCGACAGTTGGGCTAATTAAAGTTAAAATCAAGTCCTGATGGTAAATATTTATAAGTCGAGAATCTGGCATGTGTAAATGTGTGTTGCTGGTGCCTGAAGATAAGTCAACATTTATTCATTCAACAAACAGCATGGGCCTGTGCTAGGCACTGAGGACAGGAATAAACAAAACAGATAGCAGTTCCTTCTCTGTATTACAGATCACTCTCAAACTAAAAGTTAAAAATCTTGTTGAAAAATCCCACTGTGACATTTCAAAAAGGAGCCAGAACGCACAGGAAACAGCAGTGTCTAAGTTTATGAAGTTGAAATATTACATATTCTCTTTTTAGGTCATGTTTTAAAAATAGCAATTAGTGTCGTTTTCAAATGAGCAGTGGGAATCCTTTGTGAAAATGAAATATCCCTCGCGTAGCTAAACACTTTCACTTCCTATACTACTTCAAGATATTTTTCATTTACTGGACTTGCTTTCATTTAAGAGGCATTTGCCCCTACTATGTCCAACAGTATAAGTACAAATTTAGAATATTGCTATGTAAAATAAGCTAGAAATTGCTTTTTTTTTTTTTTTACTTAACAAAAACATTTGCCTGTTGATGATTCCTTTGGGAGTAAAAGAGTGGCACCTGTTTGAGTAAAGCCTCCTACTGCAGACCTGGCGCTCTGTGCCCCTTGTCACAACCCTGAGGGTACCGTGACGCTGTCTGCGGTTCAGGCGAGGAGGCAGGGGCTCTCTGGCTCCTGAGTGCATTTTAAATTTAAATTATAGACACAAAAGAGGAAAGAAAAGAATTGTTTTTAAATGTCTCCTTTACAGAAGGCACCATCCTACGCCCAGTCGGAAGTCCCGGTGAGGAGTCCCTGCGTCACGTTGCCCAGGTAGACGGCCCGGGTTTGGGGCAGGCGCCACGCTGCCTTAGCCACGAGCCTCCCCCCGGGCCACCCTGCCTGGGTGGGGCCTCGTGGTCTGCGCTTCTGTCTCACTCAGGGACTGTGACCTCACTTCCTCCGTGGTACCACTGAAGGAAGATACCTAATAGAGCAGTTTTTCTCCTGAAAAAGGCAAAAGATTAACCAGCTTCTTGAGAGCCATGGCTCACGTTCAGTTTTATTATTACTCACGTTCTTGTCAGCGGCTGCTCTCGTTGTCACCACAGCCTCCACGACAACCCTATGAGGTGTTGGCGTTCTCTCCATTTTACTGACGAGCGAACTCAGGCCCCAGAGGCTGAATCGCTTGTTCAGGTCGCAGAGGTGTGAAGTAGGATAGTAAGATCTCGGCTTCCTGTCGGGTCAGAGGAGATAATCCAGCACCTCGACCCAGTGTCTGGTTCCTGGTCCGTGCTCAGTAATGGAAGTGCTGTTCATACCCATTATCATTACCATTATCAAACTATTTTCAATGACTTAACACTAGATAAATTGATGTGTAAGGAACAAATTTCCTCTTTTTCCATGAGTCCATACCTCTGACCCATTGCTGGGTTGCTGGAGTGTTGCCAGAACTGGAACCCAAGTCTTTCTGACCATGTTCTTTCTACTACTCCTCCGCCCACCACACTGGGGTCTGTGTCCCAGAGACAGCCCCACGATGCGCCACCAGTGGATGCTAAAAGCCACAGAGTAACCAACTTGCTTGAGTATCAGTTTTACTCTATAAGCCATTTAAAAACAATTAACATTACATTAATATAATAATTACCACTTATTAAATACTATACCATAGGTACTATTGTCTGATTTTATAGACAAGGAAACCGAGGCACAGAGAGAGACCGAGCAGCTGACCCAGCCTCACACAGCTGAGAAGTGGCAGAGCTGGGCTCGGTTCCCGGGCTCTGGCTCTGGGGCCTGGCCTCTTACCACGCTGCTGTGCTGTCTGGGTAATGAGTGCGCAGTGGGCCTGGGTGTTGACAGCAAGATGAGAGGAGCCCGGCCAGGCCAGCTTGTGTTGGGGCAGGTCCCACCTGCTCACCCGCCACATCCAGTTTCCATCTGCCCTTCTTAAGGGGCTGCCTCAGGGAGGGAGCTGGTCCAGCCAGCTGTGGAGGCTTAGAATGAGAGTGTCTGAAGGGATCTGCTGAGTGAGGGTCCAGGGAGTCTACACAGGGAGTGGAATTCCCCTCTGGCCTCAGCAAGCAGCAATTTTTCTTTCATTGTAGGCCTCTCAGCTCATCCTTTCATCTTGAGTGTGTGAATTGTGCCTTCTACCGACAAAGATGCTGTTTTTGGTATTTTTCTTGAAACAGGGAAGGATCTGTACCACCCCTAGAGACTCCCTAGGGGTACACATTCAGGTGGGCTCTTACCTGAGGGTTATGGGCACCACAAAAAGCTCACTTAAAAAAATGGGGACTGTAGCTTGTAGAAAATAGCGAGAAAATAAAAATAAAGGTTGGTTTGAGACATTACCTTGAGAAAAGACACAAAGTATGGCAATCAGTCTGTCTCAACTTGTATTTGATAAAATGTTCGTTGTTACTGCAAATATGCACCAACTCTTAGAATGAACAGAGAATGAATCAAGTGTCAGCTTGGTTTCCTTGGCCAAAATATTAAGATAATTGTTTGACGGCATCCTGTACTTTACATTTGATGCTGGCAGCAGCATCACTGAGGATCGTTTTGTGAGAGAAAAATATTTGCAGGTTCATCACTTTTCCTAAGAGTCTTTTGCTGAATCTGTCAATAGTCCAATTATTGCCCTTCTCAGGAACTAACGTGCGTGTGTTTACTATGCCAGAGCCTTATTTGTCGATGACTCCCCGTAATTCCAGCAGTTCCCCAGTGTCACTTTCGTTGGCTTTATGAAATCCTGCGTCTTTTAGTTGATTTGTGGTTTAACACAGAGGTGCCTCTGCCTGGTTGCACAGGTTGGGGGGTTTTGAGTAGGGGCTTGGTTTATAAGTAATCCATTCACTAATGTTTTCTTGTTATTAAGAAGTTCCTTCTTTTCATACGACTTGAGATCATATCATATGAGCATTTTAGAAGCAGAAGATTATGTCATACACAATATTATCTCGTGTCATTAAAAATGTTCCCCAAACCACAGATATTTTGTACTACATAGACATACCATATTCATTGAACTCTTTTGCCCTTATTAGACATTTAAGTTGTTTCTACCTTTTCTCTGTGATAAATACTACTGTCATGAACTTCTTTGTGCACAGACAGGCCCAAATCTTAAGACATAAAATGCTTGCACATTTTTCAATTTATGAAACGAGTGCCTGAACTTGGTCTTGTTAAGGCCCAGTGTGACCGAGAGTCATGTTTTGCTGAAGTTCAGCATTCTACTGGAAGAGTTACTGGCTCACTTGACTCCAGGATCGGGTGCTTTGCTTATTGTTACATTCACCTTTGTATTTGTGAACACTTCCTGCACACGTTCTCTGCATTTGGAAACCGGAGGAACAAAGATGAGTGAGCGTTGGTCCTACCCTCCAGAAGCTCAGAGTCTGGGGGGAAAGTCGGGGAGGAACCAGAGGGTCACAATCAGTGTAGAAGTCTAGAGTGGGGACTTCATGACACTTGAGAGATTTGTTTTAATATCTAAATTCCTCTCTCCATAAATCACATTTGAATACGTGTAGGTACTTTGCCAGCTACCTATTTGATAGGGGCATGGTTGCCCTTAAGAGCGTATGAATTGTGTCACACCTGGTGCCATGGATGGCCTCCACATCAGGGACATTGTGTCCCTCCTACCTTTTTCCTTCATCCTTTCTTTCACTTCTTTTCTTTACTTTAATTCATAATATCCTTTACTTCATGGCTGTGTCTTCGTGAAATCACTCCATCAACTGTTTGCTTTGTGGGCAAAACCCATTCAATTAATTCAGTAGATTTTGGGGTTGCCTACTCTGTGCCAACCCCAGGTATCATGGCAAAGACTGCTTTCAAGGGAAAGCAATCTTTTTTTGGGTGATTGATCCATCAGCCCATCAGCATTGTGGTCGGTGTCCCCATGTCCTGTCTCATCAAGGTCACTGACCCTCTGCAAAGGTGCTCATTCCTTATAAAGGTAAAGCCAAGTGCCTCTGGTACCGCAAGGGGACTTGGGCTATAATTATATAAAAATTATATAATTTTATTTTTTTCTTTCTTAAAAACTGTGAAAGCAGATCTTAGAAGATGTCAATATTTGTTATCTGTGGGTGGTGGAAATATAATTGTTATATTACTTTTTGTACTCATCTGAATCTTCTAAGTTTTTCAAAAAATGAAAAAAGAATAATAGAAAGAATCCCTATAATGAAGTCTAGGTCAGGGATTGGCAGACTGTTTTCTATAAAGGGCCAGATAGTAAATATTTTAGGCTTTGTGGGCCAAGAGGCAAAATTGAGGATATGATGTTAGTGCCTCTACAAACCTACATGTAGCCATTTAAAAGTGTGAGAAGCATTCTTAGCTCGCACACCTTATAAGCAAACAGACAAAGGGCTGTGGTTTGCTGACCCCTGGTCTAGGTGCTCAAGATCAATGACCGTTGACACTTATATTTAAGGACAATAGTTACGGAGCCATCAATTCTCTTCAAAAAGTTATGCCACTTAGCATCTTCCACACTTCATCTCTTCTAGCCACAAATGGAAGGCTAAAATCTAAGGCAGGAAACATTTTCTTTGTTTGTTTTCAGTTGACCATGTTTTGGGTGTTTTAATAACTCACACTCTGCCTTGTGTGTATTGTCTGGTTTTTCCTTCCAAATTGCCTCCAAGTTGTCACACGGTCATGGCCTAAGGTTCCCAAGCCACCTTCCCCTCCTCTGTGCCGTCACTGCCTTAGATCCGTGCCTCCGTCCTGGTGACACACAGTGCTTGGGAAAACAGTTTCACGAGCAATAGAGAGCATGTCCAGAAGATCATTGACAAAACACACCCCAGTGGAGTCCTGAACCCCTCTACCAGGGAAGCTTCCTGGGACCTTTTGGAGAGCAGTGAACTCTCTTATGTTGTAAGAGCTTCCAAAGGCCGACTTATATAGTGTTCAGAAATGGATTATTGGTCACCAAAAAAGAGAGTTACAGTTTTAAAAAGTATAGTTTGGTGTTAGTTCCTTTTGGCTGTAGGTAACAGGAAACCTCAACCCCCCTGGCTCAGAGAACGAGGGAGTTTGTGTAAATGGAAGGCTGGGGGCAGTTCAGGCTCAGCCCAGTAACTCGGGGATCAGGATCTGACCTTAATGTTGATTCTGCTCCACACACACCCTGCCCCAAGTGGCCCTTTCCTTAGAGCGGACCTTCTCAGGTGGCTGCCGTAGTTCTGGACATCACATTCAGACTTGACAACCCCCAGAGGCAGAAAACGGACTTTTTAAAAGAAACAAAAACCTTCCCCAGGACCCCCCAGCCAGTGTCCTCCCACAGCTCCCTCTCCAGACCTGGGCCACAGACCCTTTCCCAACCTGTAGGTGCCATAGGAAGAGAATTGCCTCGGCTGCCTTGATCCTGGTTCTGGGGATGCAGCCCACGACCTCCTAGACCAGGACATATCCCAGAACAAAATCAGGGTTCTTTTAGCAAAGAGAGAAAAGAAGGGCATGGATATTGGGAGGCAGCCAGCATCGTCTCCCACAGCAAGGAAGAAAAACCCCGTGTTCACACGATATTTCAAAAACAGTGCCGAAAAGCACTGTGTCCTCAGTGTGCGATAGTGAGCCTGTGTTGGGGGTTTAAACGTATCATCTCTGAAACTCACAACAACTCCACGAGGGATCTACTGTTATCCCCTTTTTAAAATCGAGGAAACAGGTGTTCAGGGAGGTAAAGTAGCTTGTCGTGTGGCATTTAAGTAACAGACAGGATTCACAGTCAGTGCTCATGCCACCGTCTCTGACCTCTACCCTCTCGTGAGTAGCATCAGGCCTCCTGTGTAGGGAACATGGTAATTCTTTTGTAATACCAGAAAACACTGGAACTCTTCTTTTCCTTAGGTAATATTGGCAAAGAGGGGAGACTGCAGTTTCTCCTTCAGGACACCTACTAAAATATAGCTTATGAATTGTCATATATTCATAAATTCACTCCCTATCCATTCATCCATTTATTCAACAGTCATCTGTAGAGTGGGAGCTCTATTCTGTTCATTCTGGGGCTAGAGATTAAGTTAAATAGATTTGGTCTCTGCCCTCACAGACCAGTAGGGGACTCCAAGGTGGGAACAAGAAATCACAGGACAAAAGTAGAGGGCTGCAAAGAACAGGAGGAAGGAGAATCAACCTGGTCCAGCTCGGCCAGGGATGTCTTCCCGGAGGAGAGGAGCAAGCAGGCTATTGAAGGATGAATAGCAGAGTTCATCAGGCAGTGTGGGCAGGAGGAAACAATTCAAGATGCAGGGCAGAGCATGGGCTGAGGCCAGAGCCACAAAACAGCCCAGCGTCGGGGCCAGACACTTCTCCTTGGCAGATTTCATCTCAACGCTCTGCAAAGCATCTCGCTTCTGTGGCTTGCCACCACCTCTGTCCACCTCCCGCGAGTATTTTTGGACAGAGTTCCAATTTGATACATGAACATGCCGTCAGTCAAAACAATCTTTTTAATGAGCCTCTTGTCCTGACAGCTGTGTTTAAGATAGGGCATGGAAACCGGGTAATGGAAATCTAGAAAATTGTCCATTCTGGATTGAAACCTTAATGTGTGCCCCACGCTCCGTCTCACACGCACGCCTGCCATCCTCTTTTAAAAATAAAGAGGAAATTATGAACAGCGAGAGAGATGTAATTTGTGCAAATAAAAAAGCCTCTTCTGATCAGATACTTAGAGAAGGATGAGAGGAAGGTGTAATTATTGAGCGCCGTCTGAGTACGTCACATGCAGCTTCCAGCCATGTGACTTTGGCTCTGGGTCTCGCTTGATCTTTGACGTGACCCTAGGCGTGATTGACATTAGTCCTGCCTCCCAAATGGGGAAACTGAGGCTCAGAGAGGTTGATGGATATGCCACGCTCACACAGCTTGTCAGTGGCAGACTGAGGTTCAAGCCCGCGTCCCCAGACCCCTACCCCAAGCTGCCACTGTTTTCTGAGAACCAAACGTTAGTATTAATAAAATACAGCCCTCCTCTTGCATATTCCACTCAGGGTTTAAATTTCCAAGTCATCAGAAAGGGGAAATTTTTTAAAGTTGAGCATAGCCTCCCATATAGAAAAGAATAAGGGGAAGTGAGTCTGAAGGGTGCAGGAGCAAGATTAACCCCCAAGTCCAGGGCGGGACACTCTTCTTTGGGACTTTTGCAGCAGAACCACTTGCATCCTGATTAAGCTGAAAATGCACAGCCCTTGGTGTCTCTGGGCCACTTCTCTGCCATCGAGAATTGTAGTTTCATCCCCCTCCCCCACCTTCTTGTAGTTTCAGTTAAGAGCCTTGAAAAGGGAAGAAAAGAATTTTTATTGACTATTATTGTGGTAAGGCAAGAAAAGTGTAATTTCATGGCTTTTTTTTTAGGGGAGGAAATTGGAGAAAAAAATTTAAAAAGAAAGAAAATAAATCTTTTCTGGTTATAGAGTATGAGCTGGCTTTGGGTGAAGGTCATTTCAATTGATCATTGGGCCGTTACTTCCTACCCAAGCAAAACATAAAGAAGGAGAGAATCCCAGGAGGAGGCTGTGAATCCTTAAGACAAGCCACATGTTTCACATCACGTGGACCAGAAGGCTGAACAAATGCCCGGGGTGCCCAGATGTTTGCATGTTACACAGAGCCCACAAGAGGAGAGGCATAAACCCAGGCTTCCAGCGGCAGCCCAGCCCGGGAGCACCTGGTCCCTTGGCAATGAAGTTGTCACCAGCCTTCTGTGGCTGTTTACGCCCTTCTGAAGATAGAAGCTCAGCTCCTGGAGGAGACAGTGCACCCCTCAGCCCAGGTCAGGTCCCGCAGAGGCAGGACTGCTTGGCGTGGGTGCTCTGTAACCTGGGAGATTCTCTTGTGTTAATGATCCTGCAGCAAACAGGGACAGATGGCCTCCTCCCCTGAGACCAGCCATAGAGCTGGGCAGAGAGATGCCTTCCTCCCAGGAGCAGTTGCTGCCCCACGTCCCCAGTGCTGAGAAGCTGCACTAACTCTTGAGTGTCCCCATGTACCTGAGCAGTCCCTGGAGGGCTGAAAGGCTCTGAACTCCCTTGACCTCCCAGTTGAAAATGTAGAATAATCCTCTGACAGCCTAGATTTTATATACCAGAAATACAGTTTTCAGGATCTTATAGGGTAGCTCTGAGATAGAGATGTCCCGAGTGGAACAATTAAAAGATGTAATGTTGAATGAATGAAAGCAAGTTGCAGATCCATGTCCCATTTTTGTGTAATTATATGTGTTTGTATATATGTGTGTTTCTCTGTTGTTGTTAGTGCCGTCGAGTCGATTCCGACTCCTAGCGACCCCGTGTACAGCAGAGCAGAACCCTGCCCGGTCTGTTTGCGCCCTCCTCTCCCCTTCTGGCACTGTATCAGACACTGCTCCACTGCTATTCATAGGGTTTTTTATGGCCAATTTTTTTTGGAACTGGGGGACTAGGTCCTTCTGTGTATTTCTATAGAACTATATCTAATATCTGTATTATTAGTATACACATTTCAATTATCTGGACAATACACACTGAATTCCTAAAATGGGAAGAGAGATTTCCCTCCCCCTCCTTTTTTAATGCTCTGTATTTTTGCAACATCTGATTTTATTTTTAGCAAGCATCCATTGCTCTTTTAACTGTTTATTCAGAAATATTTTCAAGCTTACAGAAAAGTTGCAAGTAAAAAGAACACCTAGGGTCCCGCCCAGTGGCATAGTGATTAAGTTCGCGCGCTCCAGTTCAGTGGCCTGGGGTTCACAAGTTCGGATCCCAGGCACGGACTGATGCACTCAAGCCATGCTGTGGCAGTGTCCCATATACAACATAGAGGAAGATGGGCATGGATGTTAGCTCAGAGCCAGTCTTCCTCACACACAAAAAAGAACAGGTATATACCCTTTGCCTAGATTTATCTGGCGTTTTACCCCAATTGCTTTATTTTTTTTATTTATTTGTGAGAGATATTGCAAGTATATATATTTTTATGATCTGTTTGAAGGTAAATTGCATGTATCACTGTATATGCATTTTTGCACTTTATTCCCATAATTGTTGTTGGCAATCATTCCGTATCAGGTCATGGAGATCCTCCTCATTCTTCTCTACAGCTGCACCATGTGTGTACCAGTTTATTCAATGGCTCTCCTAAGGCACGCATTACCTTTGAAGGGAGAAGAAGAACAAAGATAAATAGTGGGAAAAAATTTACAAACCACTGAAAAGAGCAGGCTGAAGCTCTAATGGAAAGTCTCTGTTGTTTTTAAAGTGGTCCGAGCTGTGGGAGAAGTCAGGCGGCTGGTGAGCCCTTGACCCACACGTGGAGTAACAGAGGCATCACGAGGTCCAGTTGACCCCTTAGGCCGGGGTCCCTGGAAGCAGAGCCTGAGACGCGGAGTGGAGGACATGTGGGGGAGGCTGTCGGGAGCAGAGAAGTGAGGACACAGGACAGGCCAAGGAGCACAGGATCTGTGCTCAGCTGGAGTCGGACTTCCGCCTGATCCAGCCAGAGCTCCTGAGCGGCATCATACCACGGATGTGGTCCCTCCTTGAGGTGGGGGGCCAACTCCTGCAACCCCCATGTACAATAGTCCATTTTAGGAATGCTGAGGAACTGAAAATACTACATGTGATGAGGCTTGTTCACAGTGGCTGGCCCACAGTAGATCTTCAACAAATGACAGCTATTACTATTATGGCCATTATTCCCTCTTTTCCTTTTTTGTCCTGTAACAGCTTTATTGTCATACCGTATAACTCACTTCTTTAAAGTGTACAATTCAGCGGTGTTTAGTCTATTCACAGAGGTGTGCATCCATCCCCACATTTGATTTTAGAACATTTTCATGACCCTATAAAGATACCCTGTGCCCTTTAGCCGTCACTCCCCCATTTCCTCCCAACCCCTTTCCTCCCTCCTGCCCTAGAAATCTACCTTCTGTCTCTGTAGATGTGCCTGCTCTGGATATTTCATATAAATGGAGTCATACGATCCGTGGTCTGGGGGCTGACCTTTTGCACCTTCGTGTCATTTGGTCGTTGGCCATGCCCCCACCAAGGGGAGGGAGCCTCCTAAGCCAGGTGGCTCTGGCTCAGTCATTCAGGACTCAGAAGGGCAGCTGTGAGCTGTTAGCAGCCAACCCTCCCAGCCCTGGAGGATGCACACAGCAGCCTGTAAAGGGGACTGGCGGGGACACGGACAATGTCCACCAGAGTAAATGGTGTGAAAGGGCTTTGTTAAGAGTAGGATGACAGGGATTATCCAGCCTGATAAAAACAGGGAGGGTAGCCTTACTCAGAGTTTCCGGATAAACAGAAACATATTGTATGTTGTCCTGGGCAGTCTCCCTTTTAATCTTTGCAAGGCTCTCCCTTGTAAGATTACCAAGGAATGAAATCTCAGCAACCGATCTCACACCGTTGGTGGGAATTTAAATTGGTTCATTTTCTGAAAGATAATTTAACAAAGTCTAAACTACAAGAATATGAAAGACTAAATTTTTCCCCCTGAGACCAGAAACAAGGAAAGGGCTGCTTTCACATCCTATTTAACAGCACATTGGAGGTTCCAGCCATTACAGAAGCAAGAAGAAGCATAAAGATCAGAAAAGAAGTAAAACTATCCTTATTTGCAGATGATATGATTGTTTACTTAGAAAATTCCAGGAATCTACAAAACAATTTCTAGAACTAACAAATGAATTTAATAAGATCTCAGGGTATCAGATTCATAGACAAAAATCAATTGTATTCTTATATTCTAGCAGCAAACAATTGTCAAGTGAAATTATAAAAATAGTTCAATTTCCAAAGCACCAAATAACATAAAATACCTAGGAATAACCAAGGACAAGTAAGACCTCTGCCGTAAAAACTACAAAACCTTGCTGAGAGTGATTAGAGAAGACCTAAGTAGCGGGAAGATAGACCATGTTTATGGATTGGAAGACTATTGTTAATATGGCATTTTCCCCAAATTGATCTGTAGATCAACATAATACCAGTCAAAATTCCTGCCGTTTTATTTTGGGCAGAACTCTGCAAGCTAATTCTAAAATTTCTGTGGAAATGCAAGTTACCTATAAAAGCAAAACAATTTTGAAAAAGAAGAAGGTTGAAAGACCTACCCTATCTGATTTCAAGAGTAACTATAAACTTTCAGTGATCAAAACTGTTTGGCATTTGGTATTAAAAGGTACACAAATACCTCAGTGGAACAGAAAAGTGAGTGTAGAAATAGACCCAAACGTGTAGTCAATCAGTTTTTATCAAAAGTGCTGAGGCAATTCTGGAAACAACCACAGCGTCCATCCACAGTTGAATGGGTAAACAAATTGTGGGATATCCATACGATGGAATATTGCCAGCAATAAGAAGGATGAACTATTGATACATCAACATGGATGAATCTTTCAAAATCATGCCTTCGTGATTCTTTCATGAAATATTTCAAAATCATGCTGAGTGGAAGAAGCCAGACCAAAAGAAGTGTGCCTACTGTATGATTCCATTTATATAAAATCCAAGTCAATGTATAGGGACACAGAGCTAGTCCGTGGTTGCCTGGGACAGGGATGGAGGAAGGGAGTGACTCTGCAGGAACATGAGGAAGCTTCTGGGAGTGGTAGATGTGTTCATGATCTTGTTCTTGGGGGTGGTGGCCGGGTGTGTACATATGTTAAAATCGATCAAATATGTGCAGCTTATGGATCTTCAATTCTACTTTAAGCTGTCCCAAAAAAGGAGAGGTATGCTTTGACCCAGCAGTTCATCTTCCTTATAAAATTTGAAAGCTGTTGACCCTGGAGCTAGCCTTTTTTGTCTATTTATATAAGTGGTGTAGTTATCCTTTTTGCTCTGCAAAAGTGCCTTGTATTTATCATATGGTATTAATAATTCAGTGCTTCTATGAAAGAAATATTCAGTGCTTTTGTTAATATAATAAGGGCTTTCATTCATTAGGTGCCTCCTATGTGCCCGGCACCATATAGCTGTTTCTCACAACAGCAGCTTTGCAAGGTAGCTGTTATTATCCCTATTTTACATGTGATGAAACTAAGTCCATTCGGTTAAAAAGTGCCAGTGCTGGGATTGGATTTCCACATCTGCCCCGCTCCAAAGCTGCGCTGTTCAGTATGGTAGACACCAAACACATGAGGCTGCTCCAACTGAAGTGAGCTAAGTGTAAAATACACCCTGGATTTCCAAGACTTACTGTGAAAATAAGAATGTAAAATTAGAATATTTTATATATTGATTACATGTTGAAGTGATACTATTATAGATATTGGGTTAAATAATATTCATAACTAAAATTAATTTCACCTGTTACTTTTTCTAATGTAACTACTAGAAAATTTAAAATTACATGAGGCTCACATTATATTTCTCTTGAACAGTCTCTTCAGAGCTCTTTCCACTTCGCATTGTCTAGGTAAAGGACAACTCAGAAGTCAGTCAGAGCCAGCCCTGATGGTCTAGTGGTTAAAGTTCGGTGCTCACTGCTCTGGTGGCCCGGGTTTATTTCCTTTGTGCAGAACCACACCACCGGTCTGTCAGTTGCCCTGCTGTGGCAGCAGCTCACGTAGAAGAACTAGAAAGACTTACAACTAGGATATACAACCATGCACTGCAGCTTTGGGGAGGAAAGAAAAAAAAGAAAGAAGTCAGTTCAACAGCATATATTTATATTTATTGAGTGTAAACTGTATGCTGGTCAAATTTTATAGTTTCTCTTCTTGGTACTTGTATTTACTCTACGAGCCCATTAGCTATTTAATTTCAAGTGAAAAATGTCAGCAAACAATTTTTTTACTGTTTCAGCCCTGAATTACTTTTTTAGATGGAAGGATATAGACACTCTTAGTTTAAGGTAGATAGAGACGTCTCTTTGCAACCATCAGGACAGATGCTCTTGTTTATAGAATAACTGAATAATTGTCTATAGAATAATTTTGTGTTCATTAAAGCAGTGTTCTCTGTTAGGCAAATACACTTGTCTCCCCTGGTCGGAATGGCATCCATAGTTTAATAAACTAAACTACAAATTACTGTTGCTTTATTCTTGTTTCCTTTATTTGTGAGCACAGAAAATTCCAGTTTTTGAAGAATGGAGAAATTGTGGCTCAACTTTGATCACCCAAATGTATTTTTTTAGATGGTATGCTTTTTCCCATGACTGGGATGGCCCTCCTCTTGGTTTTGTAAATAAAGTTTTATTGAGTCACCGCCACTCCCACGAGTTTACATAACTGAACTGTGGCTGCTTCTGTGCTACAAAGGAGCAGAGTTGAGTAGTTGTGGCAGAGACCACCTGGCCTAAAATATTTACTATCTGGCTCTTTTACAGAAAATGTTTGCAGACCCCAGGTCAATTAAGCTACAAGTGATCCTCAAAAGAAGTTCCATGAAAATGTCTTTAAGATCCCAGTCAAGTTAATGAGAATTTGGGGATGGGAGGGCTGTGAATCTGTGAAAGGCTGAACATGGAAGTAGTGGGATGCTTTGATGCTTCCCACGAGAAGGAAGACACAAACCCGAGCCTGGCACTGAAGTCCACTTCCATTTCAGCCAGGCGTTAGTTCAGCCTGCTGGCCTTGCCTCCCCTGCCCTCCAGCCGAGCCAGAATCTGACCTGGAATCCCGGTCCTACCGTCCACTCCCCTGGAAAATACGCAAGAATTTCTCCCGTGTTAGATGTCGTGAGGATTCCGAATGCTAGAGAAGAAATCCGGGTGCCCGTAGGTGGCCAGTCGGCAGGAGCCAATGTCATCGTCACTTAGCTCCTGCTGCTTCCTAGACACACCTGACTTTCTTTGCACACGTGCCCATCCCTGATGGGCCTTCATTTTACCGCCACTCAGCGGCTGTTTTGGTTAAGAGCGCTGACTCTGGGGCCAGACACCTGCCTTCAGGTCCCAGCCCTGCCAGGTACAGACTGAGTCAGACAAACCACTAAATGTCTCCACATCCCTTTCTCATCTGCAAATCTGGGATAATAACCATGTCTTCTTCAGAGGGAAATTGTGGGGATTAAGTGACTTAAAAACATGTCGAGTGCTCAGAACAGTGTCTGGCATGTAGTGAGCACTCCATGAATATTACTTATTATTATAACTGCCATAATCATGATCCTTCTTCAAGTCCCAGGGCAGACATAAACAGAGAATTGGAAGAAGTTGAGGGTGTGTTTAGGTCAAAGTCACCCCCCTCCAGGAAGCCTTCTTACTGGGCCGGCAGTGCCGTGATCTTGGTACTGTGTACCCCTAAGGTGGTGGACAGAGCATCTGCTTCTGAGTCAGCCTGATCCAGGTACAAATCCTAGCTGTGTGACCCCAGGCACGTTACTTTACCTCTCTGTGCCTCATTCCGTCATCTGTTAAAGGGGATAATATGTTCCTCATGGGGGTCCTTTAGGAGGCTTAACTGAAATGATACATGTGGAAAGCACTCAGCTTAGAGTGGGTGTTCAGTAAATAAAACACAGCTAACCCAGTGCTGCATTTTATTATGAACGCTCTTTACATTACTACCCAGCTGTAGACCTGAGGCTCTTGATTGCTGGGAATGGTCAATCTGGGTGCCCACTATGCTCCAGCAGCACCTGGCACCAAGAGGGAGCTCCACAAATGTTTATCACCTCCAACTGGCTGAAGAAGCAGCCCCCTGCCGCACCAGAGACGTGGAGCGGCCTCCTCCTTTCTCCACGTTCCCTGGCAGCCTGGGCTGCGGGCACTCAGACATTTGGAAAGATATGCCCAGTGATTATACTGGAATCTAGAATTCCCCAGTTGGCAACTCAGAACCCTAACTTAGCAGTGAAGCCCATCTTACTGAATGGTCAGGTGGGCCTTAACCCCTCCCGTTAGCAGCTGCGTCTCCCAGCCCCGCTTAGGAAACATCTGTCTCTCCCCCTTTCCTCGGGGCGTCCCTGCCGCTGGCCACTGCTGGCTGCAGCAGGGATCAGGTCTCCAGGCTGCATCTCGGCTGCCTGCTGAGGAGATGATTCTTTCCCTGCAGGAGGGATTATTTATCCCTGCTTTCTGTGTGTTCTCACCCACCTTTCTTTTTTTGCTTTCCGTTCCTTTCTTTTTTTTGTGAGTCACATTTTTTCCTTACCGCTGAAGCAGAAGAAATTGAGTGTGACTAATGATTTACGACACAATTTTCATTGTCATAGCTGGCGATGTAAAGATGCATAGCATTTTCATAAATGTATACTCAGGCAGGATAAAAGTAAAAGCTGTCCAATTCGAATTTGTTTACAGTTTCCAGACCTAAGTAACACAAGGCATTGCAGAAGCCAGATTTTAATGTCAAAATTGTACTGGGGGTGCATCCCGATTTCCTGATTAATTTGAGGCAAGTTTCTAGTGTTAGAATATTAAATTATACGGAGAGTGCATCCCAATCCTCTGATTGATTTGAAATGAATTTGAATCAAGACAGCATAAAAATAGCTTTTATAGCGTCTTTATTTCTTGATACCATGGAAAAATAAATACAAAGCTAATGCCACGAAGTTGTCCTGTTGATGCAGGAGCTGTCTGTGCTGGGGATTCTTCTGGCGGTAATTCAAGAAGATGCTTGTCATCTCCTTACAGCAGTTCATAATTCAAAACAATCTATATGTAATACTCAATTAAGGAACCGTAGAAGCATGTCGGCCACAGATGACTGATGAAAGGCCCAAATGGAAATTCTGCACAACTGTTGAAAACACCGCTAAAATCAATGCCCCATCACGGAAACCATGATTTATTAATACGTTCCTTGCCTCCATCGAGTTGTGAATCAATGCGTCCCCATCAAAAGCTAATAGAAAGCCGAGATGGGTAAAATTTCTTACACGTCCTCCTGGCCTGTTGGCACAAAAGGGGCAGAATTGTAACTCAGACAGGAGCCTGCACATCGCGTGTGTGTCTCACTCCAGCAGTGAGCTGCTGGCCCTGCCTGGGAGGAGCCTCTAGGAGGAGCAGGGGGAGGGGAGGAAGGGGAGCACCTCCTGGGTTCTGGGTACTTGCTAGCCACATCCATGCTCCCCTTCAAACCTCTCTGACACCCATTTGACGGGTGTTACCATTATTCATCTTGCAAATGAGGAAACGGAGGCTCACAAGGGCAGTAACCTGCCCGAGGTCCCAAAGAACAGAACCCGAGTCTGCAAGGCCGGTGGAGAGCTTGGGCTCTGATGTCAGAGGACCTGGGTTCTGGTCCCGGCTGCCCTCCTTTCCAGCTGTGTAACTTTGCCTTCGTTTCTCAACTTCTCTGGGCCTCAGTTTTCTCATCCATGAAATGGAGAGACTCGAGTCCCCAGGACATAAGTCCGTTGGGAGGATTCAGCAAGATGATGGCTGCTGCTGTCCTTCCTAGCCCATCCTCACTCCACTCTGCCTCAGTGCGCTTTCTTCAGGTAGGACGAGGAGGACTAAACCAGGGTTCAGAACCCCTGGACTCCACAGCGGGTGAGAAATAGAAACTCCTCCTGCCGAATCCCCGGCTGCTTCTGGTTCTGCTTCCAACCCGGGAAGAGGCCCCCTCGCTTCCCACCCCGAGTCTTGTTCCCTGTGTTTTGGTTTTCACTGGGCCAGCCAGGAATATCCCAGAGCCTTGCACTCTGCACCAGGACCTGGCAGAATGGGGAGTTATTCATATCCTCCTGCTTTTGAGACAGACTGGAACCTCCTGTCTGACCAGCCCTGTGCAAACTTACACATGGTCAGTACATGGTTTCTCGTTCAGAACCTCAGAATGTCAAGTTCCTGATTGTAATGGCCGGGGCATCTCTCTTCCCAGAGGGGAGGAGGTTCGGAACACCACGGCTCTGCTTGGTGACGGTCGCTTTCATCTTTATTCCAGTCCTCTTTAGGCTCCTTTGCTAATGTACGAATCCTCCTTTGGACACATCTTCTGTGACTTGGGACACTAATGGTGAACCCTAAGGGGACTGAAACGGGAAGACGGATGGGACACACATATTGCAGAGAAGCCCAAATGTCTGCGGTCCACTGAGATCCACTCTGAAAATTCCGCTGGTCACTCGAACAGTCCCCATGAATGCTCCTGTCTCTGCACATGCCAATAAATGTGGCCTGAAATTTACACATAAATGAGTTTTTACAGCTAATTATGGCTAATGTGAGCTACTTTCAAAATTGCCACACATTCCTTCCAGAAGAGTACAGTTTGCAACTATGAATTAGGCATGAAGAGCCAAATTTCATAAACATAATTTAGTATACAACAAAATAATAATAATGCTAAGTGCCTTCCAACCGGCCATTAGGAGCTCCCAAGGCGGCTCTAATAGCACATGCTCCCGTTGGGCTCCGACGGCACAGGCCCCACGGCTTGGAAACCCCAGGAACGCAGCCGAGGAAGCGATCATTTCCACGGCTTCAGTCAGAGCCGTCAGGAGCTCCTCACCTCCATCTGCGGGGACGATCCATCAGGCGCCCGACCCCGCGGTTCCCGCTGCAGCTGTTGAACCACACGGCTCGGGCCCTGGTGTGGCGGCCCCTCTGTCCCTCTGTCATCCTTTCCCCTGTCCATCTGTCACGCCACCTCTACACTGTTCCGGTCACCTTGATGTTTGTGATCACCAGGTCGATTCATGATCACTGCGAACATTATGCTGCCGTAAGAAAAAGAGAATGCAGTGCCCCCCCGTGAATCCCGCCCCACCACCCTCACGGTGAGACCACCAGTGTGGGCAGTTTAGTGAACAGTCCCCCCATTTCAGTTGGGGTACAAACGCGCACACACCCTCTTCTACATATGCTGCCTTTATTTTACAAAAACAGGATCACACAACACTTTTTTTTTACATCTCACTGTTCATACTTAATAATATATTTGGTGCCTTTCAATGCCGGCACATAAATCTACCACTTTTTTTAATACACATACTATAATTTGTCCAGTCTCCCATAAATGAAGATTGCAAAGAGCGCCTCAGTGAACACTGTACTGTATATTTTTGCCCACAGGCACAACACACCTACATCTGCGTACTCTTCTCTGGGTATTTCTGAAGGATAAATTTCTACGAAAACGGTGGAGTTGGGTCAAGGGAAATGCACAATAAAATGTGAGGAAACGGCACCAAATTACACTCTGAAAGGAGTTGAATCTGTTTGCATCCCAATAGCAGGACCTGGAAATAGCTGTTTCTCCCCACCCCTGGCTGTTTTAAGTAGGGAAACCTGGGTCGCCTTCCTTCCCATCCCTAGCCACACCTGCCCACAGGTGGGCCCCATTCCTGCCTCGAGTACACGGCTGTAGTCTGGAGAGCTCTGTGGAAAGTCTCCCAGAATCCTGCTAACCAGAAGCAGCTGCTGCAAACATTTTGCACATGTTTCCTTCATACCTTTTTGAATCATTGTCAAATGCAGAACAGTTCCAACACCACAAGAATCCCTCCTGCTACCCTCCTGTAGCCACACCCACACCCCTCCATCCCTGTCCCTAACTCCCAGCAACCATATCTGTAATTTTGTCATTTCAAGAATGTTATCTGAATGGAATCATACAGTATGGAACCTTTTGAGTTTGGCTTTTTTTAATCAGCACGACTTCCTTGATATCCATCCAAGTTGTTGCACGTTTCAGTAGTTCATTCCTTTTTTATTGCTGAGTAGTATTCCATGGTGTGGATGTACCACAGTTTAACCATTCACCCATTGAAGGACATTTAGTTTGTTTCCAATTTCTGGCTATTACAAGTAAACCTGCTATGAACATTTGTGTACAGATTGTTGAGTGAACATAAGTTTTCATTTCTCTGGGATAAATGTCCAGGAGTTCTGTTGCTAGGTCATATGGTAAGTTTTATAAGAAACTGCCAGGCTGTTTTCCAGAGTGGCTGTACCACTTTACATTCCACCAGCACTGTAAAAGTGATCCATTTTCTCGGCACCAGAGCTGGCATTCGGTGTTACTAACATTTAAAAAATTTTTGTTTGATTGTTGTGGTTATTGTAATTTTTTCCCCTCTTTGCTGATTGAAAGCTATATATTCCATTTCTATTCTTTTGGAAATTATCCATGTTTTTTTTAAATAAACTTTTAAATTTTAGAACAATTTTAGATTCACATAAAAATTACAAAGATAATACAGAGAATTCCAATAAACCCCATACCCAGTTTCCCCCATTATTAACATCTTACACTAGTATGGTACATTTATTACAATTAATGGGCCAAAATTGATACATCTTTATTAACTAAAATCCATAATCAGATTCCCTTACCTTTTTTTGGTGAAGAAGATTTGCCTGGAGCTGACATCCGTTGCCAATCTTCCTCTTTTTTTTGGCTTGAGGAAGATCAGCCTTGAGCTAACATCTGTGCCAGTCTTCCTCTATTTTGTATGTGGGACGCCTCCACAGCATGGCTGATGAGTGGAGTAGGTCCATGCCCAGGATCCAAACCCGGGAACCTGGGCCGCCAAAGTGGAGCACACGAAACTTTAACCACTTGGCCATGGGGCTGGCCCCTAGATTCCCTTACTTTTTACCTAATGTCCTTCTTCTGCTCCAAGATCCCATGTAGCATACCATATTACATTTAGTGATTATACCTCCTTAGTCTCCTCTTGGTTGTAACAGTTTCTCAGACTTCCCTTGTTTTTGATGACCTTGACACCTTTGAGAAGTACTGGTCAGGTATTTTATAGAATGTCTCTCTATTGGGAATTGTCTGAAGTTTTTCTCATGCTGAGGTTATGGATTTTGGAGAGGAATACCACCCAGATAAAGTGCTGTCTTCATCACAGTCGTATCATGGGGACACAGTATCAGCATGACGTCTCCTCACTGTTGATGTCTGTCCAGCTTCTCCACTGTAAAGTTACTCTTGGAAGGAAGTCACTATGCACAGCCATCACCTAACAGGAGAGCAGTTATACTCCAGCTCATTGAGGGTGGATATCTACATAAATTATTTGTTATTCTTCTGTGTGGGAGATTTGTCTCTTTCTCCTACATTTATGTATTTATTCAGTCATTTATTTATATTAGTATAGACTCACGGATTTTTTAAATATACTTTGGATTATTATAATTCAGTGCTAGTTTATTTTGTTGCTCCAATTGTTAAACTTTGGCCATTGGGAGTTGATTCCTGTGTCCCTCTGACACGCCCCCATCTCTGTGGTTTCTGAGCACGTCCTTACTCTATGGCCCTACAAGACGCTCCAGGCTCCTCTTGTGTGATTCCTGCCTCAGCTCTGCGGTCAGCCATGTCTCCAGGGATCCATTGTTCCTTTCATCAGAGAGTGGTGTTAGAAACCAAGATCTGGACACTGGGTGTCCCCATTGCTAGTATGTCTCCTTGCTTCTAGCCACTCTGAGCTGACAGGGCAAGGAAATGTGTGTCTGTACACTAACCTGTGTGTATACACACCTATAAATACTTCTGTATGTAACCATCTGCTTTGATATTAAGCTAAACGTGAGGTCATACTGATGTCTCCAACTCGAATCCATCACCATGGATCATTCTAGCCTCCTTCCCTTGCCATACATTTTTTTTATTGAGCTATATAATTCACCTACGATAAAATTCACCCTTTTAAAATATAAAATTCAGTGGTTTTAATATATTTACAAGGTTGTGCAACCATCACTGCTAATTCCAGACCTTTTTACCATTCCACAAAGAAACCCTGTACCCATTAGCAGCCACTCCCCATTCTCCTCTTCCTCCCTTTCCCTAGCCCCTGCCAAACAAAAAATCTTCTTTCTTTCTGTATGGATTTGCCTACTCTGGGCATTTCATATAAATAGAATCATACAATATGTGGCCTTTTGTGTCTGACTTCTTTCACTGAGCATCATGTTTTCGAGATCAATCCATGTTGCAGCAGCTATCAATACTTCGTTCCTTTTTATGGCTGAATAATATTCCATTATATGGATGTACCACATTTTGTTTATCCATTCATCAATGGACAGTTAGGTTGTTTCCACTTTTTAGGCTATTATGAATAATGTTAACATTCATGTACACGTTTTTGCATGGATGCAAATGTTTTCATTTCTCTTGAGTATAGACCTAGGAGTAGAATTGCTGGGTCACGTGGTAACTATATGTTTAACATTTTGCGGAACTGCCAAAGTGCTTTCCAGATCAGCTGCACCATTTTACATTTCCACAAGCACTATATGAGGGTTCCAATTTCTCCAGATCCCTGTAAACACTTGTTATTTTCCACCTTTTGATTATAGCCATCCTAGTGAGTGTGAAGTGGTATCTCATTGTGGTTTTGATTTCTTGTACCTAATGACTAATGATGCTGAGCATCTTTTCATTTGCTTATTGGCCATTTATATATCTTGTTTGGAGAAATGTTTGTTCAAATCCATTACCCATTTGTTAATTTGGCTATTTGCCTTTTTATTGTTCAGTTGTAGAGTTCTTTATATTTTCTGGATATTGACCTTTATTGGATATATGATTTGCAAATATTTTCTCCCAGTCTATGGGTTATCTTTTCATTTTCTTTTAACATTCTTTGAAGCACAATAGTTTTAAATTTTGATGAAGTTCAATTTATTTTTAATTTGATGGCTTGTGCCTGAACATTTTTAAGAATCATAATTCTGCATTTTTTTCTAGCAAAGTATAAAGTTACTCATTATTTTCATCTTCCTTCCAAACATGACAATAACTTTTATATACTTTAATTGTCCATTGAACTTCCCATCTTGACATTTTTGTTTGAGTTTTAGTTTCACTTTAACATTAAAAAATAGAGTTTTTCAAAGAAAATCAGTAGTTAATTAAATTTACCAAAATATTTTATCAGTGTTTGCTCATCATTGTCTTTTAATATTTCATCCCTTCCTTGCTGAAACATAACTCTTTTAATAAAGGTTAGAAGTGGTAAATTCTTGGTCTTTGTATGCCCAAACATGTATTTATTTTGCCCTTAAATTTGGTGGTTTAGCCAGGTGTAAAATTTGAGGTTCATGTGGTTATTTGCCCTCAGCATTTGGAGGTATTACTGCTTGATTGTCTTATTGCTGAGCTGCCTGCAATCTGTCTAATTGTCATTCCTTTGTAATATTTTTCCATGATATCTTTTTAAAGGTTTTTCACTTCAATGCTCCACAATATTACTGTGATATATGTCAGTATGAATTGATTTTTATTTATCCTTCTTATTACTTTTTATCTGAAGACCCTATATGGTCTTCCTTTCTGGAAAATCTCCAGCTATTATTTCTTCAAATTATTCTTACTATTGTTTCCTCCTTTCTCCTGTTCCAGCTCCTCTTTAGCACCATCGATACCTCGTAATCCATCCTTTGGGCTCTTTGAACTACTTGTTCGTATTGCTTGCCTCTGGTTCTCTGTGTTGTCCTCTGGCTCATTTCTTCAGTTCTACCTTTTAATTCTCTAATTTTCTCCCTGATTAGTGTCCAGTCTAGAATTTACTCCATTTATTGAGAGTTGTTTTTGTTTTAACTTTTAATGGTTATGTCTTTTATGTCCACCATTTCTAAATTTTCTTTGCCAACTATTCTCATTCAATTCATGCTTGTTTTATTTCATAATATGTTGTTATTTTTATAGATATTAGTCCTTATTAAAGGACTTTTTGATATCCTAAACATATTTAAAATATTTCTCAGACAGTTTTATATCATTGATTTCATCTGGAGTGAATTCGTGTTCCTGACTGAAGAGTTTGTAGTCTGTCTTACTTAGCGTGAGATTTCTTCATGGGTGGTGGAATTTTTTTATTTCAGGTTCAGTTTGAGGAAGAGGTATTTTTTTTGTTTTTGTTTTTCTTTCCGTTTCTCTCTTGACTGACTGCTCCCTACCTAGTGGTTTTGGTTACTTCCACCCCGGCCCCTGTCTGGGACCAGGCCTAAGTGCTTTAGGGACCTTGTCCCACAGTCCACCTGGGAAAACGTGTTTCAGTTCAGACGTGAGCCTGTGTCTGTCCTTCCTTCCTAAACCCATAGGTTGCTATAAGCCCTGGCCCAGGGGTGTGCTGGGCACAGCTCCTACCAGCTCATGAAAACCAATTTTTAAATTTAAGGAATTTTGTGAGCTCATTGTTAATAAACAGCCATTATTAAAATTCTACAAATTCACCATTACATAAATTATATTAAAAAGGAAAGATAATAAATATTCAAAACTTGCCACTTTCTAATTATCTTGCTCCATGTTGCTATTATCCATGCTTTTAGGGTTGTTGACAGCTTTCCTATCTGTATGGTGGAAACGCCGTATGATGGTGTGCTCACGGGCAACTCTGCCCACTTCTGGTTCAGTGACGTCACGTTGGTAATTTGAAATCGGCCATAATAAGAATGTTTACACCATGGAAATTAGTAAACATTACAAAGCAGGTCTTTTTTTTCCCCCCAAAGTACTTGTTAACCACACCAGCACACCACTGCCCCGGCCCCAGGCAGCAGGCAACGGTGGTTGTCTTCAGCTCCTTCCTTAACCAGGGGTTCTCGTGTGGGCGACTATTTGATCCCGGGCCAGGCTTTATTTCCCCATCTCAGACAGCGCTTTCAGTCTCAGTTATCTGATAAGAGCTCAACCCCCAGCAACATTGTAACCCCACTCATTACTCTGCCTTCCTGCTTTGCTTCTGGTCCGTAGAGCTATTTATTTTGGTTTTGAGGTTATCTCTATCCCTCGGTTTTCTTCTTTATAACTTATCCGTCATGGCTTTAAGTTTGGAGCGGAGGAGGTACATGAAATGTTGAACATGCTTGCTCTCTTGATTCGAGCTCCACAAACATTATTTTCTGTAGACACATACCATCCATCATATGGCTGTTTCTAGAGGCCTCAAATATTCCCTTCAGCCTTCTTCATCTCTCCGTCATTCACTTACCCTCCTTCTGGCTTCCTGTTTCCTAGCACTTTCCTGAACTAGTTATGACAACCGTGTTAATGATGTATTGTATAGTTGAGTTATCTCTGGATGTCGCATACGCTGCCTTCTCATTTATTATACTGAATAATATTATGCATTTAATGTAATACTATGCTATTATTCATAGAAGAAAACACTGGATCCTCAAGTTCCCTAAATGGAAATCCTTGGCCCCCTAATGTTTGTTTCCCTTCCCTGCAGGTATCAAAGCTGTGTTCTCGGGCCACTACCACAGAAACGCTGGGGGCACCTACCAGAACCTCGACATGGTGGTGTCATCTGCCATCGGCTGCCAGCTGGGCAAAGACACCCATGGGCTCCGAGTTGTGGTGGTCACTGCTGAGAAGATCATTCATCGGTACTGCAGTTTAGATGAGCTGAGTGAGAAGGGGATAGAAGACGACCTGATGGATTTGATGAAGGGAAAATGATTGCCATTTATGATCTATTCACTTCCCCTATTTTTTTATTATGCCAGAAACAGCAGCTGCACACAACCACTTATTGAATATAAAAGTATGCCAGGCAGATTTGTGAATTTATGTTCTTTTGCATAAATCAGAGAGCTGGGTCCTATCCTAAATTATATTCAAAATAGAACTGCCCACCCTTTAAGAAAGAGAAGGGGAGGAGGGGAGCCTGGGAATAAAAGAATAAATGTATTGGAATATCTCTGCATGGGGGTTTGACTGAATTCTCCTATGATGTGTTTGTCAGCTCTGCTTTTGAATTGGATTGTTTTCTGCTGGCAAATGGTAAATATCTACCTATGGACCCCACTCCCAACTTGATATCACATGTGATCGTGGATGATCTTGAGCAAACTGCATCTGTTTGCATTAAACTGTGGTCACGACTCCCAAAATGGTAGGCAAAGCAGAGGGCATCTCCTTTCCTTCCTAACGAAACAAATCATTGTGTCCCATCACCAGAGCCTGTAGACTTGCTTGAGCAAGGAGCCGAGTAGCCAGCGTTTGCCGTTCAATTCTGAGACTTCTGTTGTTGCTGATGGTGCAGTTGATACAAGTCACAGCCTGAGTTTGCCTTCTTGGTGACTAGAAAAGTCACCTTTGCACATAAATTGGCCATATATAAAAATTTCATCCAAGAGACGAGAACCAAAGCCATAATGTGCCTCCGCAGCAGCCACTCGGCAGCACATTTTGAGTTGATTCACATTCACATCCGATGCGGCGGTAACCCTGAAGGTTGGTGTTCCCGTGCAATCAGAATGACCCTCCAGGTATGAGACTCTTCACTGTGTCTGCTTTGACAGGAAAAGTGGGAATTGATGCAGAGTTCCCAAAAGAAACAAAGCAGAAATTCTGGTGGGGCAAAAACAGTGCTTTCAGCCACGTCATCTAAATTGGCACCGACTTTGATTAAATGCAGTACAGTGTCCCTTCACAAAACAGCGTGGATAGTTAAAACCAGCATTGTTTCATTGTAATCTGCCTGGCTGCATCTCCTCCGCAGCTCCTGACCACTGTCTGATCTCATCCTCGGAGTCTTCTTTAGCAGTTGTCCTGGTGGACAAGGAACCTAGGGGCCCCAGTCCTGCCAGGAAAGTTCCACAGCATTACACAGTACATTCAGTATCCTAAAACAACTTTAAAAACTGACTGGTTACAAATGACCTGCAAAGTCCATTAAATTAAAAGACTTTTCTGTTAAAAAGTTTTAGTCAATGTAGCAAAACCATGAAAAAATTAAATAGAAAGATAATTGGATGTGTAAATTCCTAAGGAGCAAAAGACAAGAAGTTAATTATACTACAGATTGGTGACATACCAAAGCTCATTGTTAGGTGGCACAAGAAAATTAAAAATTTTCAAAATTAGAATGCCCTTGGTTTAGTGTTTTGCTGCATTCTTGCTTTGTATTTGTTTTTCTTTACAAGTGTAGATGTAAGAAATCAAAAAGAGGAAGTCAGTAAGAGGCGTACCTAGTAAGCCAAGCATTCGAGGCCTGGGATGTGGTGACAGGTGATACCAGGATCCTAAATGCAGATGTGAGGCTCCTGGGGGCAAATGGGAAGCATTTAATCACAGTGGATTGATGGAGCCCCCTGTCATGTGACACGTGCAACAGACTGTTTGGGGAGGATACGGAGATAATTAAAAGTAAGGAGAATGAAAAGTACTAAGTCTCCTTGCCCAAAAACCTAATAAATAAAAGAATTGATTCCAAACACAGCAAGAGTATGCTAAGAATAGGGAATGATGTGAAATTCTCACCATTTTTTAAGTAACCAGACAGCAGTATTCCCCAATGGTGAGAGGTTCAGAAAGAGGTTAGGAAATGATTTTGTAGATGAGCGTGTTTCATTCTGATAATAGATAATTACCAATGCATTGATTTATAATTCCTTTTTCCTTAGAAAAATAATATTGAAAAACAAGTGCCTTCAAGGGGTGAAGGGATGCATTCATATGGTGATGGACAAATAATAATGTACATCTAAAACCCCACAATGTTATAAACTATTAAGACATCAATAAAAATTAAAAAAAGAAAAAGAAGGTGCCTTGAGCCAGCCCTGATGGCCTAGTGGTTAAAGTTCAGTGCGCTCCACTTCAGCGGCCCAGGTTCGGTTCCCAGGTGCGGCACCACACCACTCATCTGTCAGTAGCCATGCTGTGGCAGTGGCTCACATAGAAGAACTAGAAGGACCTACAACTAGAACATACAACTATGTGCTGGGGCTTTGGGGAGGAGAATAAAAAGAGACGAAGAGTGGCAACAGATGTTAGCTCAGGGCAAATCTTTCCCAGCAAAAAAAAAAAAAAAGTCCCTTAAACTGTGAAAAACGATAAAACACTTGATGATCATAAGTGCTATGGTTTTGGGTGTTTATTATGGGCTAAGTACTGTTTTAAGTGCTTTGGCTCAGAAAGGTGGGGCCACTTGGCCGAGGTCACACAGCTCCTCAGTGGGGAAGGAAGGACTGAGATGCAAATAGTCCTCCTGTTAAGCACATGCTCCTTAGCACTATCTTCTCTTTCCTGGAAAATGTTTGTCACAGGTTAGAAGTTTGTACCAGCTCAGGCCATGGCAACATCAGCATCTTTGACCATCTTTCCTGGGCAAGAGAGCCCAGTGTTAGCTGGAGGCCCTGGGACTTCATCCTGGGGTTTGCAAAGCCTAGACAAGGCCCAGAATCCTCTGATTGCACCAGGTCCGGGGTGGTGCAGCCTGCCCAAGGAGCAGATTGTTCCAGACAAAGACACCGGAGGAGACTGGAAAGCTGGCCTGAACCATAATGGGCCACAGGACACAGCTGTGCCTCCACTGGCAAGTGCTCCATCAGATGCCTCCCTCCTTGTTTTCAGTTCCCACCCCAGCACGTGGGAAACCCACAGCTCTCTCAGGGCAAGGAGTGCCACCTGGGGTAATGCTGCCCTCCAGTTAATCATTTTAATTGGGGAAAATGAGGGGCCGCCAAAAGAGGGAGGTTATTTTGAGTGACCTCAAATTGGATTGTCAAGATTCCAAAGAGTGAGTTGTGGACAGGGGGTGGGGAGATGATCATCGAACTGCATTCACCGTTTACAATAAATAAGTTTATCTCTGGTCCTCAGTCACATTTCTCCTGAGGTTGGAGAACATGGGGGGAAAAAAATCTAGTAAACTTTATGGAACCAGCAAACAGAACATTCCATAATACTTTGTGATTGCCAGTACCGAATAGTTACAAGGCAGGCACTAGTTTTAAGCCCGAATAGTAATCCCAGGACCATTTACCTTATATACCTGTGAAAGACACAGTTATAGCTAACTGTAGAAACTATATACACATAATACAGTTTAATATTATAGTCTGTATTCTAATGCGAAATCTTTTGAGAAAAAGTAGCAAAAACATCATTTGCATGTACTTGAACTCTTAATACTTATTCCCCAAGTGGTAGTGCCTAAAACAGCTTTGTGCAGTCATGAAATTAAGTAGCAATATTGTACTGAGCTGGGGGGAAAAAAAGAAGGTTTAGGAATAAATTGTCAAGGCAAGTTCTATTAAAAGCTTTCTGTAATAGACACTAGGGATTTCTTGTTCAGATAACCTTAGCAGTTTTGGTTGCACCTGCAGGAGAGAGTATTTGACAGATAATATTGATTTTTTTATAACTTCATAAAATACTGTCATGCCATTGGAGAGCTCTTAGCAGTGTGTGTATATATATAAAATAGAGGCTTCTTGGAATAATAATGACTTGTAGCATCTTTCTAGAAAAGATTTTACTGACTAAATTCCCTTTTTCCTCTAATGGAGTTTTGTTTCCATTATTTTTTTAACAGTAGTGACTATACAAACACACAAGTATACACAGATTGGATGTCTCCTTTGGGTTTTATCTATGTAAATAAAGTTGACTGAATGTGAATAATTACAAGATACTTTTCATTAATCTATTCTGATACTTTAAAAAAACAATTTTCTTCATTAAAGTGACTTTGCACCTCACCTAAAGTCCACATCCCTTACTCCGCCTTTCCCAACCCCATTCGCTCTGCCCCGTTCCTCCCTCTCAGCCTCGCCTGTACCACCTCGCCCTTGCTGACCGTCCCACTGCCCTTTGCACTTGCTGTTTCCTCTGATGGGAACTGGCTTCTTGTCATCATTTCAATCTCAGCTCAAAAGTCACCCCTCAGAGTGGCCTTCCCTCACCACCCTGTGCGGCTCATCCCCAGGCGTCGCCTCCCCTCTCTCTTGGTTATTCTCATAGCACATCACTAAGAAATTTGCTTGTTTCATACTCTTTATGTGCATCCCCCACCAGAATGCAAGCTCCAGAACAGCAGGGACCCTATCTCTGCTGTTGGCCACTCTCTTCCCGATGCCTAGAACCGTGCCTGGGGCATAGGGTAGCTGCTCAATGAATACTTGGCAATGAATGTGGAATAAATAAAGGAAGTAAAGATATGCAGCAATACTAATTATCAATATAATAATACAAGGGAGAAAGGAAGGAACAGAGGCCATAATCCTAAACCTTGTGGTAGTTCTTTTGGGATTGTCCTTAAAGTTAGGTATTGTCAACGGGTCAATAAATAACTAGAAACATTGCTGTTATCTTTGGTTCTCCACTCACAGTGAAGAAATTGGGGGTAATAGCAGAAGTGTCCTTGACTCTTAGTCATTCTAAGCCCAGCTCACTGGACGAATACTGTACCAGTAACCAAAGCAGGTGAGGCCAGAGAAGGGACTGATGCTAGACTAAAGGTTCTATGGGAATATGCAGAAGAGATGGCTGGAAATACAAGTATGGGACTCAGAAGAAGTCAAAATTCATCTTGGAAGTGCTGCCCAGAGAGGTTACGTGAATTAATGAGATTCTGGGAAAATTTAGCAGCACTAGAAGAGACCAAAGGACAGAACCTTAAAACAGACCTTTAGGGTACATCTTTCTTTCAGCGAAAGAACAGAAGGATGGAAACCACAAAAGCAGTAAAGGGGAATCTTCTTAAAAAGTTCAGACTGGTGCACACTGAACAAACAGGAAAACGCATTGGGTCCACTTGGAGTTTCATGGTGTAAGCCCCCACAGACCAATCCTCCTGCAGGTATCTATAAACTCTAAAAAAAACTACCTGGTGATTTGGGGAGTCAACAAGAGCAAGAAACGCAAAACTCCGCGCCCCCCCACCACCACCCTGCCCCACACCTTGCCCTGAGGGCAAACCACAGTTGTAGAGCAGCACGTCAGGGATGGATGAAGTTTTTATTGAAAAATTCACCATCTGTTTACCAGAGAAATCCGACTTGAAGAAACCCAGGTCATTGGAGAGTGAGAAATCCCAGAGGGGAGAGATCTGGGGTTGGAAACCCCCTAATTTTATATGTGAGCTTCACACAAATCCCTGGCTTACCGCTAAGTATGCATAAGCAGAACAGACAGGGCTGCAGAAGCTTAAAGAATTGAACTGAGATTTGAGTGACTGCCCAGAGCAAGCAACAGACAACTCACAATTTGAGTCAAATCAAGTTCATTGCCTGCTCAAGCAAAAACCTCAACATTTCTTCAGAGGAATATAACAGAATCCCAATTCTCCACAACATAACATGGACAATGCCCAGGATAGAGCCCCAAATCGCTTGATGTACAAAAAACAAACAAACGAAAAACAAGAAAATGTGAGTCACTCTTGAAGGAAAAGACAATCAACCCCAAGATGCCCTAGATGTTGGAATTACTACATTAGGGCAGTATAGCAGCCATTATAACAGTGCTCAATAAAGCAAAGTAAAAAATATGATTAACGTGAATGAAAAAAAGGATATCTCAGGGCCAGCCCGGTGGCATAGTGGTTAAGGTCACGTGCTCCACTTCGGCGGCCCGGGGTTTGCAGGTTCAGATCCTGGGTACGAATCTACACACCACTCATCAGTGATGCTGTGGCAGGCGTCCCACATACAAAATAGAGGAAGATGGGCACAGATGTTAGCTCAGCAACAATCTTCCTCACCAAAAAAAAAAAAAGGATATCTCATCTGAGAAATAGACTGTATAAAAATAGTCAAATGGAAATTTCAGAACTGAAAAAATGCAATATCTGAAATTTTAAAATTCCCTGGATGGGCTTACTATCAGAATGGGGATGAGTGACTATGGAGGTGAATGACTAAAAATTATCCAATTTAAAGACAAAGAGAAAAGAGGTTGGAAAAAAATTAAACAAAGCCTCAGGGACCTGTGGGACAATGTCAGAAGGTCTCATGTACAGGTAATATGAGTTCCAAAAAGGAAAGAGAGAATGGAGCAGAAAAACATTTGAAGATATTAAAGCCAACAGCTTCCCATATTTAGTAACAGGCAAAAGTTTACAAATTCCAGATGCTCAGCAAACACAGAAAACATGAACCATGAAACAAAATATTGCCAAATTGGACTAGACTTTGCTCTTCAAAAGACATCACTAAGAAAATGGAAGGCAAGCCACGGTTGGAAGGATATATTTACAACACATTTACCAGATAGAAGGCTCGTATCCAGAATATATAAAGAACTCTTATAACTCAATTAAAAAAAATAGTTCATGAAAAAAGTAGGCAAAATATTTGAACACACTCTTAACAGAAGAAAATACATGAATGGCCAATAAGCACCTGAAAAATGCTCAAAATCACAGCCAGCCTGGAGGTGCAAATTAAAACTGCAATGAGATACCACCTGCCACCCCCTAAAATAGCTAAAACGGAAAAGACTGACAATACCAAGTGTTGGTGAGAATTTGGTATGACTCTAATTGTGATTTTTGTCACCGATTAATTGCCCCAAGTAACTTAAAGGAGGTTTTGGAGACACTTAACTGTTTCTCCAAATTGTTTTTTTAGTTGTCAAGAGATGCAATCACCAACCGCCCTGAACCAGTCCAAACAAGAGGGAAGCCTCCGCGGACGGGCTAAGAAGTGCCCGCCTGTGCTTCATTTTAATGCTAAGATCTCCACCCCGGGAGGAGCTTAGGCCTCATTACCATAACATGTGATGCATGTGGAAGCATGTTTTCCAACCGAGCCTGTGCAAGCGAATACCCACCTCTCCCGTTGGAATATTCATTCCCCATCCCAAATAAAAGGCCCCTGCTCTCCCTTGCTTGGGGACCCCAGCTTTGGAAACAATTGCCTGTGGTCTCTATTTGCTGCAAATACATCTTAGTTTGTGTGACAACTACCTATGGTGAGGGCTTTGATTTCAACTTGCTAAGAAGTGGGCCCACTTTGGTTTGGTGACAACATTGTGACATACAATAAGAAAATATGTTTGGTCTTCCTCCCTGTCCCTACAGGGAGTTCCTAAAACCCTTGAAATCTCCTAAGTGATAAGAGAGATGCGCCTTTTGTTATTCATAACAAGCCCCTTTCTGTCACAGCTGCGTTTGAAGGGCGGGGAGGCAGAGGGGCTGGGAATTGAATTAATCCCCAATGGCCAATGACTGCATCAGCCATGGCTGTGTAACTAAACCTCCATAAAAACACAAAAGGACGGCACGCAGAGAGCTTGCAGGTTGGGGAACACACGGAGGTACAGGGAGAGTGGGGCGCCTGGAGAGAGCCTAGAAGCTCTGCGCCCCTCCCCACATACCTTGCCCACATCTCTTCCATCTGGCCGTTCCTGAGTTATATCCTTTTATAATCAACTGGTAATCTAGTAAGTAAAACATTTCCCCGAGTTCTGTGAGCCACTTTAGCAAATTAATTGACTCTGACAATGGGTTGTGGGAACTTCCACTTTATAAGCTGATCAATCAGAACCAGGTGACAACCTGGACTTGCACCGGAAGGGGGTGGGGCAGTCTGGTGGGACTGAGCCCTTAACCTCTGGATCTGACACTGTCTCCAGGTAGATGGTGTCGGAATTGAGTTAAATTGTAGGACACCCAGCTGGTGTCACAGAATTGCTTGGTACGGGGAGGGGGGGGACTTTGCATGTTTGGTGACCAGAAGTAAAGTACCCACTAGTCTGTGAGTAGTGAGTAAAGGACAACAAGAGTTTCTCCTGCTGCACGCTAATTCACGTATGTTCTTGGCAAGAACATTAAATGGTACAACCATGTTAGAAAAGTCAGGCAATTTCTTAAAACATTAAATTCCATCATGTGACCCAGCAATTCCACCCCTGGGGATTTGCCCAAGAAAAATGTAAACCTATTTCCACACAAAAACTCGAACATAGCAGCTTATTTGTAATAATAACCCCAAACTAGAAACAACCCAAATGTCCAACAGTAACAGAATGAATAAGTGAAATGTAGTATATTCATACAATGGGATGCTACTCAGCACAAAAAGGAAGGAGCTAGTGATACATGCAATAACATGGATGAATCTCAAAGTTGTCATGCTGAGTGAAACAGTCACACTTCTTTCCATACATTTAATTCAGTTCCATTTACAAAAAAGTCTAGAAAGTGCAAACTAATCTATAGTGACAGAAAGCAGATCAGTGGTTGCCTGGGTACAGGAGTAGAGGAAGGGATGGCCAGAAAAGGGGGCACAAGGAGACTTGGGGGGTGATGGACGTGTTCTGTATCCTTCTGTATAGTTGTTTCACAGGTGTATAATCTGCCAAAACTCATTGAACATTTTAAATATGTGCAACTTAGCAGTTTATTTTACATAAATCAGATCTCAATAAAGTTTCAACATAAAAAAGAAGAGGAATTTATCCAGGTTGGGAGAGGGCAGTGTTCTCAAAATGAGCGTCGGTCACAGCCAGGGAGGCATCTTGTCACATGAGGTGCTGTGTTTCCAGAGCTGCTGTGCCTCTGACATCAGACCCAGGTGTGAAGCCAGGCTCTCGGGTTTTACCGTGAATGTGCGTTCTCTAGCAAGATTCCCAGCCTCCCTCTACCCCAGTTCTCTCATCAGTAAAAGCACACACTCCGTCAATAGGGATGCCTCTAGCTGATGGTAACAATATCAGGTCAGAAGAGCCTTTACAAGTAGGAGGATGTTTTTCTCACACAACATCCCTTCTGAGTCCCGAAGTTGGTGGTTCTGGGATGTTCTGGCAGCTCAGCATGTCAGGTCTCTGTGTCTACGGCTCCGTGATTCCTACTAGCAAGATGGCTGCCCAGTTCCAAGCATCACATCCTCAGAGAACTGTGTTCAAGGACAGGAAGAAAGGGCTGGTGGGGTGAGTCTTTACCTCCGGAGTCGCTTTTTCTGTCTGTGAGGAAATTATCCCCCAGAGGCTCCCAATAGATCCTCCTCAGGTCCCATTGGCCAGAAATGGCAATGATTCAACCCAAGAGCCATCACAAGTCGCTAAAAAAGACAGTGAGGATGTGGGTTCAGGACCATCGGTGATTGTGAAAGAACGCCTCACAAGCTGCTGAAGAAATGAGTGGTGAGAAAGAAAAGGGAATCAGCAAAGACCAGCTTTTCCAGGGAACTTGGGAGGGGACTAGACTAAGTGGAGAAAAGTGTGGGTTGAGCATGTAAACAGAGGAGGCAATCAGGAGAAGCAGGGTAAAGATGGACGTGGAAAAGGACAATAACTGATGGAACAAGGACGTGGGAAGGGGAAAGAAACAGGTTTGGAAGTACAGCCTTGGCCATGAGACAAGAATGAAGATGATGGAAAGGGTGGTGATGCTCACAGAGTGGATGCACCATGGGTTGATTGATTGATTGGCAGGCGTATTCCATTTCCTGAGAATGAGTTTCTCAGAGGTACTCTGTGCTTCATTGTGGAGCAGGTAAGACTTTCTGGAATTACGCACAGTTCACCCTCGTCCTGTCAGGCAGAGCCACCATCTGTGTAGAACTGGCAACCATCTGGCTTTCACTGAAGCTCTGCCTCCAGGTGGACCATATGGATGTTTTAGACCCTGAAGGACAGCAGCTTCAGGGTGTGGCTTGCTACGTGCCATACAGAAGTCTCCCCTCGGGCCTCGAAGCTGTCCTTTGAGGATTTCATGGAGAAATTAGACAATTTCATCTCTTACAACATCTTTGAAAGACTCTCTGCATTTGCTTTTTTTCTGAAACTACCAACCTGGAACATCGTATCCCCAAACCACATGTTTTAGCTGTCACAGATTTCCTGGAAAGCCATTTAAATGAAATTGTTCTGTACTTATCAAGTCGGCCTGCACTCTCCTGGTCCCCATCGTTTGTCAGACACGACCACGACCTGTGGGCAGGAACAGCATCCTGTTGGCCTCTGTGTTCTCATCACCTGGCCCAGGCTCTGGCACTCCTTACCCATGTTGACTCCCTGCTGATCCACCCCGGTCAGCAAGCCTTCCACATCATGACCCTTCCCTCCCATTACTCATCCATCCCAAAGACATTTGCCAAGTAGGTACCACGCCCTGTGCCAAGCTCCGGTGAACAGAAAGCAGCCTTCAACCTCAATGAGACCATTTAAATATTGACGTTTCCTGTGTCCCAGGCGGCCTTCTCTGCTCCCTTCTATCCTTGGGAAGCATCAACACCAATAGCACTAATTACCATTTTTGTGATGACAATTCCCACATAAACCGTTTTTAAGAGGCGATGAACTTCCAAGCCTCTGAGTCATTTACTCCAAATGCCAACTGGATAGCATGACAATGTCCCCAAGACAGCTCAGGCACACCATTTCCCTAATCTAATTCATCTCCCTTCTAAAAACACTTTCTCTTCTACTGATCCTGGGTTTGACAGTCGGCACATCCTCCACCCATTTGCCTTGAATCAGAAACCCAGCTTCTCGCTCTCTCTCTGCCTCACACGCCATGTCCAATCTCTCCCACCATCTAAGACCTCGTGCCCCCTGGATCCTTGGGACAGTGGTTGACAGGGGAGCTCCTAAGGCAGACTCTGGAGCCATATCCCATCTAGGCCACTAATGGCTGCCTGACTGTGGGTGTTTTTAACCTCTGTACACCTTCACGTCCTCATCTGTAAAACGAGGCTAGTGACGGCACCTGGGTGATGATCAAGTGAAACAATGCACGTTGAGTTGTTAGCCCAGTGCCAGGCACACAGCGAGCACTCAGCAATGTCATCCCCACAGCCAGGGCTGTCATTCAACTCACTGAACCATCACCGCAGCCTCCTATCCTGTCTCCCAGCCTCTAGTATGTCTCGCCCCTTCCAGGCCAGGGAGAGAGGAAGGGAGGGAGAAAGGAAGGGAGGCAGGGGGGAAAAGTTGTTCACCGGACAGAGTCAGCCCATCTGGGTTTGAGTCCTGGCTCTGTCACTCAATAACTCTGTAGCCTTGGGCAGATAATGTCCTGTTTGGGTGACTCAGTTTCTTTATCTGTAAAATGGGTAAGTATAGTACCTTCCCCATAAGGTCTCAATGAGCTTATTCCTTAATGCATTAGCAAACTGTTAGGTGCAGAGTATGCACGCAATAGATAATAATAACGATGCTGATCATTAGCAAACAAACATCACACGTTTGCTTCCCCACACTCACCCCAGACCAGAGCCCAGCAGTGCATCCAGAGGGGCCTGCTGTGCTCGACTCCTCATGTGTTGAGCCTCTCAGATTGGCTCCTTAGAAATAGATTTATATTCCTGAATTCCTAGGATGACAGCATTGGTGACAATTACAAAGGGGGAGAGAACGGGCAGGACGACCAGGGACGGAGAGAGAAGGCAGAGGCAATGAATAGCAGAGCAGCACATTCTCCCCGTCCTAAAATTTTGTCTCCTCTGACAAATGGAACCAAGTTTATCTATTTAATCATTCAATTTAGCTAAGTATTTTTTTTCTCTCCAATGAATTCTAGCAATAAACTCACACGTTCCCCAGAAGGTCTCCAGCAGGTGGGTTTCTGGGCCAACCCTACTCACCTACGGAGACTCTGCAGCTCCTGGCACAGATGAGAAGAAAGTTCCATTAGCTTTATTTACGTCCCCAACATAATTGGCCAGCAGAGTATAAATGCTGATGTCATGTCTAATTAGCGGTGGCCTCTGCCCTCCCGGTCGCTGTTCCTTGTCTGGCTTGTTTGTGTGGATGGAGCAGTTTCATGGGGAGCGTCTTTATGAACCAGCTCTCCCATGGAGACGCTTTAATTATCATTGAAGAAAACAAGCTTTTTGATGTTGTGTAGACAGTTCAGCAACATCTCCCCAACATGACGGGCTTTTCTGAAGGTGGTAACACCAGATCCTGGGAAACGAGAAATTAGGAACTCGTTTCTGCTTCTCCCTGTCCTGGACACCTCGCCCACCCTGGCTGCGGCTGGATTCTTCAAGGGTTATCATGTAATTTTGCCACGCGTCAGAAATTCAGACTAGACCACCAACGCAATCATCGTGGCCCTGGGTACCATTTATTGTCACAAAATCAAACCCGACAGAAAGGAAAACAGTTCAATACCTAAAGGATTAGAGTGGATACAAATATTAATTGATCCTGATGAGTTTCACAATACGCTTTTGTTTAAAAAGGAAGAACGGGGCAATCATCTGAATCCCCAGTGGCAGGATTCCATCGAGCCTTGGAGAGGTGTTAATCACAGTCTGAGAATGTCGGCCTGGCAACAGTGCTGTCTTCTGGTTTCACATCATTCAGTTCCAGGAAATCCATATGAGGGAAGCCATGGGCCATCAGAGGAGGGGGAGGCGTAGTCCACGTTTCTCATTCCCTGTAATGATGTTGCCTCCGTGACCCTTGTCTTTGCCACCTGCCCCTCCATAGCCCATCCGGCTATCAGTCTCTCTACCTCCTCTCTCTCTGTTAAAATGTCCTGTCGCAGCCCCTGGAGCTCTCGTTTCTGTCAAACAAACCTCCTACATTTTCAGTCTCTCCTCTGAGCTCTGACTATCAGTGCCCACTCTGACCTGGCTGACCAAGCAGCACCTAGCTTTGCCTACAGCATCTCTGAGTGTGAGCTGTCCCCTCCCCGACATGCCACTTACACAGTTCCCATAAATGAGACTGTGTGCTCCCAGTTCCCCACTGGGTCTTCCAGACCACACTTCTCCATTGCCTTCCGCTCATTTATGTGTCTGCAAAGGGTCCCTGGACGGAATTCCAACGTGTGCGTGCGCACACACTTCCCTACATCAAGGAGCAGTTCTTGGACACCAGCAGGGTGTCCGAGAATTCAACTCAGTTCTGACACTATCCACTGGGAGACAGGATTAGGTTCCACAGGGAAAGGGCTCAGTCCCACAAGATCACCCCCCACTTCAGACACCAGTCGCAAGCCCGGGTTGTTACCGGTACTTCTGACCAACTGGCTATAAATCAGGGGTTCCCGGGACCCCCTCCTTGGGTTCGATTAACTTGCTAGAATGGCTCACAGAACTCAGGAAAACCCGTTTACTCGCTAGATCACTGATTTATTACAAAGCATATTTAAGGATACGAATCAACAGCCAGATGAAGAGATACAGAGGGCGAGGTCCTGGACAGAGGAGCTTCTGTCCTAATGGAGCTTGGGGCCCAGCACCCTGGCGCGTGGAATCTTCTGGCTCCCCAGTGTGGAAGCTCTTCAAAAAAGGGCAAAAGCTGTCCTTCGGGGTTTTTATGGAGACTTCATTACGTAGTCATGATTGACCAAGTCACTGGCCATTGTCAACTGATTCAACCTCAAGCCCCCCTCCTCATTTCACCTTTATGGCCCTGAAGCGTTTTCAGGAACTGACGACAAGAGACCAAATATTATAACAAAAGATGCTCCCATTGCTCCTGCCACTCAGGAAATTCCAAGAGTCTTGGGAGCTGTGAGCCAGGAACTGTGGATGAAGACCAAATATATCTGAGAAATATATTTAGGTCGCTTGAATAACCAAATATATATATATTTCTTGTAAACCACAATATTGAAGTATCTATTCTGCAAGCTCTTGGGTACCCGCTCTGTGCTGGGGACACAGCTCATGGCTCACTCTCTTTCGAATCATCTACTGATCTCCCAGCAACTCATCCCTCTTTTATGAAAGGCTTTGGGATCTTATTAACAGTCTTCCTGTCCACCCCAAATCTAACCTTCATCCAGGGCGACTTAATGGCCATCTGAGCTACTCAAATGCCACTGACACCTGTTGCTTATACCTATGCAGCATCCATTGCCCCTTCTGGTTTTACTTTGGGGAGAATCTTCTCCCCCACTTTAGTCTATGTTGTTTAAATGGGGCTGGTCCCATTCCTGGGCTTCACCATGGTGGAAGCAAGAGTGCATGTGAAAGATCAGAGTGCCATGGTTCTGGAGGGAGGGTGCCAAAGAGGGCCATGTGACCCAGGTCAGACCAAGAAGACACAATCCCAGGACTCTTGCTGGAAGTATTGGGAGGAGAGGTTCTCTTTCTGCTGGGGGCCCCACCTAGAAGAGAACTTACCTGGCAATAAAATATCATGGAACTAGAGCAGAGAAATCGGGGGAAGAGAGATAAAGAAATAAAAAGTAAGGAACCAAAATGAGGTGCTGGGTCAAGCCATACCTGAAGCCAGGGAATGCCTGGCTGCTCAATTAAATGAGCCAACAGCTCTCCTTCTTGCCTTAAGCCAGTTTTCTGTTTTTTGCATGCCAAAAGAGGCCTGACTAATGCACCATCCCACATGTTGATCTCAACTCCCATTCTCTTCTCCATTCTACCTCTGCAACTTATTCCCATAAGCCAGAGCTGGAGGTGGGTTATAGGCATGGCAAGGGAGTAATGTACACGGATTGATCAGGAGACAGCATAGACTCATAGGAGAGTTACCAGAAATTCAGGGCCAGCCTATTTGGGAAGAAGAGCCAATGCTTCATAGATGCACATTCGTGATGCTCAATTAGTTCTGCAAATATTTATTGAGAACCTACTGTTTGCCAGGCCCTCTCCAGGTCCTGGTATATAGCAATGTATGAGTGAGATGGACTCCCTGCCCTGAATGTCTGTTAAGTCAAGTCCCCTGGCTCATATGTCTGATGGAAACCCTCATGTCATTATGCAGCAGTCAGCAAGTAACCTTCCTGCCCTACTTGAGCATTAAAAAGGCAAAAATCCCCAAGGACTTTTATTATGTCATGAGGTGCCACTTGGGTGGTTTTTATTCTGCCAAATAGAAAAGACACTCATATTTTTAAAAATCTATTCCTGATGCCCCCATTCACGATAGGCTATTTGATAGCATAACAGTATTCCTCTTTATTGACATCTTTCATCTGAGAGGAGCGGGATCAATAATCTGGCAATTGAATTTCAAGAGATGTCTGGATATGGAAAGGAAATCTTAGTGTTGTGCTATGGACTGAATGTTTGTGTCACCCTAAAACATTCCTATGTTGAAGCCCTAACCCCCAGTGTGATGGTGTTTGGAGGTGGACCTTTGGGGTGTAATTAGGTTTAGATGAGCTCACGAGGACGGGGCCCTCACGAGGGGATTAGTCCCCTTAGATCCCCAGATCACTGTCTCTGTCTCTCTCTCCCTAGCCCTCTGTCTCTCTGCCCATGTGAGGACAGTGAGAAGGCAGCAGTCTGAAGACCACTAAGAGAGCCTTCACTGGGAAACCAATCATGCAGGCACCCTGATCTCAGACTTCCATCCTCCAGAACTGTAAGGAAATAAATTTATGTTGTTCTAGCCAACCAGTACGTGGTATTTTGTTATGGCAGCCCAAGTTGACTAATACGCGCTGTGATAAAAAATTATCAACATGAATCCCAAAAACATTAGGTTGAGGGAATAAGCTTTACACAAAAGATTATGTTCTGTATATATACTGTATGGTTCCATTTGTATGAAATTCTAGAACAGGCAAAGCTAATCTAGAATGAAGAATATTAGAACAATAGTTGTCTCTGGGGGTGGGGCCAGGAATTGACTGGGAAGGGGCATGAGAGAACTTTCTGGAGGACAATAATGTTCCATATCTTTATAGGGGTTTAGATCACACAGGTGTATGCATTTGTCAAAACTCAGTGCATGTATACTCAAGAATTGTGCATTTCATTGTATGTAGATTGTACATCAAAAGAGATAAAAGCTGCAAAGAAACATTAGACTGTAGTTATGATATGCATGCCAAAGTGTTTAGGGGTCAAATGTATGAAGTTTGCGATGTCTGAAATTTACTTGGAAATGTAACAAAAATTAGATGGATCAATGGATGGATAAAGGAATGAATGAGTAGATAGATACGTGGTAAAGCAAATACAGCAAAATGTTAATGGTCGAATCTAGGCGGTGAGTTATGATGTTCACTGTAAAACCTTTAAGCCCCGAAGTCCAGTTCCTCCCCATTCTGGTCTCCTGCCCAGCATAAGAGTAGGAACCAGCTCCATTGGAAGACAACCACCTGCCCTGCTGTCTGAGCTTGGGCTGCTAAAACAAATCACCACAGATGGGGCGGCTAAAACAACAAGTGTGTATTTCTCACAGTTCTGGAGGCTGGAAGTCCAAGATCAAGATGCTGGCAGATCTGGTGTCTGGTGAGGGCCTGCTTCCTCGTTTGCAGATGGCTGTCTTCTCGCTGTGTCCCCATGTGACACAGAGCAGAGAGAGAGGAAGCAAGCTCTCTCCTGTCTCTTTATAAGGGCGCTAATCCCAACCATGAGGGCTCCACCCTCGTGACCTAATCACCTCCCAACAGCCTCCTAATACCATTACACTGGGGGTTAGGATTTCCACACACGAATTTGGTGGGACATAAACATTCAGTCCATAGCACTCATGTATGATGTCCATCTTAGCCGATCGTTCTTAACCTTCCTTTTGAGAATTTGATGCCATGTAGAATGCCTCCATCCTCAAAAAACATATCTGCACACCATTTTACACACAATACCAATGGGTTCATGATCTCCCTGAGACACATCCCTGGGCCTGAGAAGCCCCAAATGCCTATGCTTATGACTGAATTCCCTCTACCCTACCACATAGCTCCGTGTTCCAATCTTCCCCACCTTTGCTCAAGCTGTTTCCTCTCCCTAGAAGGTACTTCCCACTTTTTATTCATCAAATCCCACTAGAATGTAAATTCCACGAGGACATGACACTGTCCTATTCACCACTGTATCTCCTTTGCCTGGACCAGTGCCAGTATTCCTTGATTCATAATTTCCAAAAAATATTTGTTGAGTCCTTACTACAGACTCTGGGGATAGAGTGTTGAGCAGCAATAGTCATGGTTTCCACTCCCGTGGAACTACCAGAATGTATAAGTTATTGACTGCTGTATAACAAATCACCTCAAAACTTACCACCTTAAAGCACTAAATATTATCTCCCACATTTTCTGAAGGCCAGAACCTAGGAGCAGCTCTGCTGAGTGGCTCTGGCTCAGGTCTCCTCATGAGGCTGTCGTCAAGCTGTTGGCTGGGGCTGCAGTCAGTCATCTGAAGGCTGCACTGGGGCTGCAGCATCCACTTCCAAGCCCACTCACATGGCTCTTGGCAGGTCTCAACTCTTTGCTGGCTGTTGGCCAGAGGCCCTTGTAACTTACCACATGGGTCTCTCCCTAAGCTACCCGAAGTGTCCTTATGACATGGTGCTGGCTTCCCCCAAAGTAAGTGACCCAAGAGTAAGAGAATGCCCAAGACAGAAGCCTTAGTCTTTGAAAAGCTAATCTTGAAGGTGACATAATATCACCATATGTCATGTGCTACTGGTCACAGAAACCAACCCTGGTACAATATGGGAAGAGACCACACGCTGTGTGAATACCAGGAAGTAGAGAGCATTGGGGGCCATCTTGGAGGCTGGCCGCCACAGTCGGGGAGAAAAACAGTACTAAAGTATCACACTCGTGAACCTATGACTGCAAACTGAAGTGTGTGCTCTGAAAGCACAGACCATGGCTCTGAAAGTAACAACATGGGGTCTAACCAAGATGTAGGTGGGGCTTATGGATGGCACTTTGACTTGGCATCTAGGATGACAAGGGATGAGAGGGCAAGAGAGATGGGGAAAGGAAAAAGAGCCCCTCAGGTCACTGGTTCGCAATCTTGGGTGCTCATGGAGTCATCTGGGGAGATTTTAAAAATACTGATGCCCAGACTGCACCTCTAAAGACTCTAATCTAAATGGTCTGGGTGAAACCTGGGCATCAAGATTTTTTTTAAGTTCCCGAGGTGATTCTAACGTGCAGCCACATTTGAAAACTGCTGTCCTAGGCTAGGGGAACAATCGGTGCAAATGTCCTGTGAGCAGAGGGAGCGGGGCATGTTTGAGGAGCTGAAAGCCTAGAATGGCTGGAGGACAGAGAGTGAGGGGAAGTGACATGAAGTAGGGATGAGAGATGGGCAGACACTGGACCACATGGGCCTCCAAGAACACGTTAGGGAGGTTGGTCTTGGCAGGTGTGAGGAGGGTGGTGGAGGGTAATACGATCCAATTTACACTTTGGAAAGATCACTCTGACTCAGGTTGGAGAGTGGATTGGAGGGGAGCCAAGTACCTGTGGGGACGCCATTTTGGAATGGTAGGTCCATGGTCCTAACTATGACAGAGGATGAGCACTTGGACTAAGGCAGTGACAACAGCAGACGGCAGAAACATGGTGAGCCAAGTCAAGAGTTATATGTCACCAATTCTCAAGATCCAATCAGAATATTTTATTTCGCAAATGGGAAACTGGGGTCAGAGAGGTGATGGGGACTTATTCAAGGTAATTCAATAATCGAAAAAAGCAGAATGAGAGGGAAACCAAGTTGGCCCTGACCACCCAGGGTTGTGGTCTAAATGCTAAAGAAGATCAGAGAAGATGAGAAAAGAAAAATGATGATTAGGATTCAGGCTAAGATAAAAGACACATCTAAAACACACCCGCTCCCAGAGGAGATGATCAAAAGGTTACTGGTAAATTGGAGAATAGATAGTGTAATTATAAAGCTGTCAAAATGCCAGCCAGGGTCAGCCCCATGACCCGTCCCTCCACGCCTGGCAGGGACGCTGGGGGAGGGCTGTGGGAATGCGTCCAGCCTCCCTGACATTCAGCTTCTCGGGGGAGGGTGCTGCCCCATGCCCTGCCTCCCTTCTCCGCAGCGGAAGCTGTGGACTCCCCTCTAAGACAGCCGAAGCCTGTTGACAGCCGGTCCCACCTCTGCAGTCACGTGACAAAAGGTTATTTCCAGCATCCCACTTTTAGCCACACATTAAACAGAAGGGGTCCTTCCCTTTTCCGCTGGTAATGACCCCCTGCCTCTAAAGAGGTGGCTTTTCAATGTCTTTCTTGAGAAAAGGAGATGGTGACTCACATCTCACAAGCCTGAAATCATTAGTTTCGGGGCAAATTCATGTAGATATGGGTAAGTACTTTCAAGCTAATCCCTCTAGTCAATGGTCTCTTCGTTTGTCATGAAAGGAGCAGATGGTGGGAGGTTTTAAAAGGAACCCAGAGACCAGAGACAAATATTTCTACTACATCCTGGGTTAGACAGATCATTAAGTGGGTACTAAATTCTAGTGAAGGTTTAGGGAATAATATGTAATTCTGGAATGTTAGAGCTAGAAAGGCCCTCTAAGAAAATCTGGTGTCACAATGACCAATAAATGGCACTCTCACCATCACCTCTCCTCCCATACCCATGCCAGACATTAATAATCTATTACAGCACTATTGCCCTCTGAATTTTCCCAGAGACGTGTTCCAGGCATTCATTGTCAATAATGGTTCTCACCCTAGATCCACATTGTCTTATATAGTAAAATTTAAATTAAGTTAAGTTAAAAATACAGTTCCTGGGGCTGGCCCAGTGGTATAGCGGTTAAGTTCGCGTGCTCCACTTCGGCGGCCCAGGGTTTGCAGGTTTGGATCCTGGGCATGGACCTATGCACTGCTCATCAAGCCATGCTGAGGCAGCATCCCACATAGAACAACTAGAAGGATGTGCAACTATGACATACAACTATCTGCTGGGGCTTTGGGGAGAAAAAAGGAAAAAAGGAGGAAGATTGGCAACAGATGTTCGCTCAGGGCCAATCTTCCTCCAAAAAAAAGATTGTCCCTGCCTAAAAAAAAAAAATACAGTTCCTCAGTCACATTAGCCACATTTCAGGTGCTCAACAGCCACATGTGGTTAGTGGCTACTGTATTGGACAGCACAGAACTGAACATTTCAGAAGGTTCCATTGGACAGTGCTGCCCTAGATCAATGTTTCCCAAATGTCAGGCATTCATATATCTACACTTTTTGCCACATTGATTCACTTTTTTGAAGGGTATTTATTTAATAAGGAAATTTTACATTACCAACTGAAATGGAAAGCCAGTCTTGCTCACCATAAACAGAAGGTAACAGTAGACATAGCCGCTCTGAGCCAAACAATATAACTTAATTCTGCTGAGAGACTGCTGCTTCCAGAATGTTCTAGCCCTAAAGACTGGAAAGTATGGCAGTGACAGGCTAACGGTTCACCAATATCAAATTCTCTTTCTCCCTGGTTCAGTGTTAGGCCTTCCCGCCCAGTCTCCTTGCTTCTAAGTGAGGCCCGTGGCGGTTTTAACCAATGGAACGTGGGAGGAAGCGCCACACACCACTTCCAGGCCCCGCTGCAAAACCCGCCCAAGTAGTCCTCCTGCTGCCTTTGTTCCTCGGCCTACCAGCTGGACGCAGAGGTGTAAGGAAGCTCCAAGCCTGGGGTTTGGTGGAGCCACTGGATGGATGAAGGTTGGGTACCTGAGTGACTGGGTAGAGCAAGAAATAAGCTTTTATTGAGTTAAGACAGATTTTTGGAGTTGTTTGTTATAGCAGCTAGTCTTGTTATCCTGATTACTCTACCTCGTGCTGGAGGGTTCAAGACATACTAACACCCAACTGTGGCTTCCTCCTTGATGTAAGCAGAAAGATTGAAAAAGAACTTGAGATGAAATAACTTTCTAAGTGACTCCATGTTATTTAACGCCAGGCGGGCGTGCCACCTAAAATCATGTACTGTGTCATAGGAGATTCTTTTCTGCCTCTCTGGTGGTACAGGCCCCATACTGTGGGAAACTCTGCCCTAGAATAAACCTATTTCCACCCCTTATCCATTTGCACCTTCTTATTTCCCAGAGGAAAGTCTTGGGCCTAGGGGAAGAGGTTTCCCAGAGCCTTAGCTTCTTAGTTGACAAGTCTAGATCATAATATACAACCCCCGCCTCTTTCCAGTGTTCTTTCACCATCACTGTGGTGTCTCCAAAACCCCACCACCACCACCAAGAAAGAGGAAAATCATTTCTTTGAGTAAGGACTTTAGAGGTCGAGCCCTTGTAAAGAAAAGGCTAAGTAATTATTTTAGTTGTCTTCCTACACAAGATGGGCATTTGGGGAACAGAATACTGTCTAGGGATAGAAGAAATGTGGTTTTAGCATACTTATTCAATGGGCTGAGTGTGCCTTGTGATGCCAATGAATTTCAGGGATTACTTTTTATTTGTTCTGGAAGCTACTGATGCCCTTTACGTGGCTTGTTAAAATGATATGGTAGCCAGTCTTCAAAGATAGCTCCCGGTGACCCATGCCTCTGTGTTCAGACCCTGTATAGACCCCTCCTCTTGAATTTGGGGTGGTCCTGGAACTCCTTTTAACCCAATGAAATATGACAAAAGTGACAGCAGGCCAGCTCTGGATCCAAGCCTTCAGAAGACCTGGCGTCTTCCACTTTTGTGCTTTTGGGATCCAGCCACTGTGTAAAGAAGCCCAAGTCATATGAAAAGACCGCGTGAGGAGAGAGAGAAGTCCCAGCCTCAGCTGTCCCCTCCAAGGCACCAGGCATGTGAGTGAAGCCATCTTGGTCACAACTGCCATAGCCACCATCTGACAGCAACTGAATGAGACCCCAAGTGAGACCAACTGAAGAACCGCCCAGCTGAGCAGTCTCCCCTCAGAATTGTCAAAGATAGATAATAAGTTAACAATATGGATGCATCTTACTGAGGAGGAAAGGGAGGCATCCAGAGGTTCAGTAAGTTCCTTGGAAAACTTCACTGAGGTATGAAGGGTTCATTGGTACTAACAGGGAGACCTCTCCAGACATAGGGACCATTACATGGAAAGATCCTGGAGCAGGAGGGAACCATGTCATTCAAGGAACTGAAAGGAGCCACTGTGGGGACAGTGGCATTTGACGAGGCTGGCTGGGCTGGCATCACCCAGACTCTGTAGAGCCTTCTGGCTCACATCTGTGATTGGTCTAGGCATGGGCATGTGACGCAGTTCTAGCCAATGAGATGTATGGGAAGTCTGGGGGTCTCTGTGGAAAGATGTTCCTCCTTGGGTAAAGGTGAGACATGACCTCAGAGAACCCCTTTCTCCCTGCCTGCTTTAGGGCACCAGTGAGGTTGTGGTGTTTGTGCAACACTAGGAGGAAGGTAAAAAAAACAAAAACTGCAGAGAATCTGTCCCAGAGCCCATGTTGACATCACCAAGGGCTGAATTAAGCAACTTTGGAACCACCAACCCCCAGGCTGCTCATCCAAGGTCATAATAAACGTCCTTGTTGTTTGGGCTACTTTTAGCCAGGCATTCTGTTACTTACAACCCCAAACTGCCATTTTTCACAAGACAATTGGAGGATCAGCCAGGGGGAAGTAAGTGCCCACAGTCACCCAGCTGGGGTCCCGGACTACCCAGCTAGTGCCCTTCACAACCCCTTGGCTCAGAAGAGCCCCTGACCCGGAACTTGCTCCTGGGAGAGAGGAGGCTCTGTGGGGATCACAGGGTCACACGGATCTGGTCCCCAACACCCCAGCACCTCTCAGCCTGCAACCGGACTGTGTTCCTGATGCCACCCATCACCCATTGTTTGAGTTCTGTGAACTGTTCCAGCAAATGACCAAATCCAAGAGGGGGTCGTGGGAACCTCCAGTTTGTAGCCAAGTTGGACAGAAGTTGTGGGGAACCTGGGTACCTACTACTTGTGATTGGCATCTGAGATGGGGGGCAGTCCCGTGGGAGGCAGCCTTTAACCTGCGGAGTCTGCGCTAACTCTGGCAGTGTCAGAACTGAACTGTAGGATACCCAGCCGGTGTCGCAGAGAATTGCTTCATGCGTGAAAACCCCACACACCTGCTGCCAGAACTGAAGTATGGAAGTAGAGAGACAAGAGAGGAGAAATACAGGAGTGTTTCCCCTCAGACAGCCTCCTTTTCATCCCCGCTTACTGCTCTGTTCCTCTCTGAACCTTCATTTCCTCATCTACAAAATATGGATAATAATAGCTACCTCATAGGGTTGTAATAAAAATTAAAGAAGATAATAAATCTGGAAGCATTTTGAAAAAAACTACCAAATATTATATATTACCCTTCTCCTGTTAGACTGAGAATTACTTAAGAGAGAAGACCATTTCACCTTAAAAATTTTTTTTTTTTTTTTTTTTTTGTGAGGAAGACCAGCCCTGAGCTAACATCTATTGCTAATCCTCCTCTTTTTGCTGAGGGAGACTGGCCCAGGCTAACATCCGTGCCCATCTTCCTCCACTTTATATGGGACGCCGCCACAGCATGGCTGACAAGCAGTGCGTCAGCGGGCAACCGGGATCTGAACCCGCGAACCCTGGGCTGCCAAGCGCGGACTAAACCGCTGCACCACTGGGCCGGCCCCACCTTAAAAATTTTTTAATCCCTAGTTATAGCAAAGGATTTGGCACACAGAGGAGTGCTTGATAAATGCTAATGAAATAAATAGCTGATATTTGATGAGCTCTTATACAGACTATCTCACTTAATACTTACTGCCTCTTGTGATAGATAGATATTATTATTAGCTCATCTTACAAATGAGGAAAGGAGGGCTCAGAGAAGTTGGATAAGTTTCCCAAGGTCACACAGTAAGTGTTGGAAGCAGGCCTTGAATCTCCTCTCTCTCCCTTCTGAGCTGACACGCATAACCATCTCATTAGACTGGACATGTGGTGGGTGTCAAGGCACAGGAGCCCTTTCATAAACCCAGGAGGAGGAGTCAACAGTGCTAACAGGACAACTGGGCTACATGGAAGCAGGGGGAAGAAATCTGGGAGCTGGTTTGGAAACTCGTGGATTGGACTTGGGCTTCCCAGCAGCAGGGCAGGGGCTTCACATTCTACCTGCTCAGCACGCAAACCTCCCGCTGCAGTGGGGCTGGTGACAGATGCACTGTGGACCAGCTAACCCACTCTAATTAGGAGGAGGTGTCAGGACCCATTATGGTCACCTGGAAATACATGCCCGGGCATGCACGACACCACACGTGCCGAATCGCGGCCTTCCCTCTCCAGCTAATGTTTCCTTAACATTTATTTATTTATTGGTAGGTTTTTAAAAAATGAAGCAGATAATACATCTGCATGTTAAAATTTTCAAACAGCACAAGAAGATATACAATATAAAGCAGATCTCTTTTGCCCCGACCTCTGAGGCTACCTCCCCACAAGCCACAACTATGTTAATAGTCTCTCGTGTGTCCTTCCAGAAATGTTTTATGCATACACAAACCTGCAAATGGCCAGTTAGCTCTAATTTTTTAAAACACATATACACACAATGTTTTCCAGTTAATAAGGCATCTTGGACATCTCTTAATATTACTACACGTAGAACTGCTACATTCTTTTCATGGCTGCCCAGCACTCCATGACACTCCCAGACCATATCATGTTGATGGATACTTATGTTGTGTCCAATCATCTGTTGTTACAAGCGGCGCTTCAGTGAGCTCTTTGGATCATCTGTCTTTGCTCTATGTGCAGAATATCCATAGGAAACCAATCCCTCATAGTGGAATAGCTGGGTCAATGGCTAAGTGTATTTTTAATTTCAATCGATATTGCTACCCAATGCAATGTCACCAACTCACTCCTCCTCCAAAATGTGAGTCTCTGGGGCAGGTTCCACTTCGCTCGATTTCCAGGTATATTGTCTGGCTACATGCCCAGTCATGCAAGCAGTGCAGGATAGGTAGTGGAGGGACTGAAGGAAAGACCCAGAGATGGTGTACGAGACATATAGGTTTACTGAGACTTATGTATAGTGAGTGTCCAGGGGCGGCCGGCTGGATGGGGTTGTGCACCCACTACCCACAGGGGCTTGCTTACATAGGCAGGGGAATAAAGACTACGTGCTTGCCAAGAGGGACTGTCCCTGGTCTGACCAGTGTTCCCAGGAATAGCAGCTCATGTGGAAGGGCTCTGTGTTCCTTCAAGACCTGATGTTCTTTGAGTGAGATAAGTTAAGATCTGGGTTGGCCAGGCCGTGGATCGTCACAAATCCCAGATGGTTGGCATCCTGCCCAGAAGGGGGCCAGAAGGACACATGGTTGTCATGGGGCATGTTATGGTTGTTATGGGTCTACATATGGGGACCCTACTTGTCTCATTGAGATTCCACAAACATTCTCTCAGCTTCTGCTATGAGTCCATCTTTGGGTAGATCCTCTCATAACTTAAAACACAAGTTATAAACCAGAACTATGAGGCTGGCTGGCCTTTAAAAGATTTTTAAAACAATCATTTGGATAATATAAATAATGCATGCTCATGTAAATGATTGAAAAGATCTCCTAATGGTGAAAGGAAATGTTTATAACACAATGTTCAATGACAAATGCAGAATGCAAAGAGTGAATCTTAAACTCAGGTCTGCACCAGCAGTCTTTGGAACTAGTTACAAATACAGATGCCAGGACCCCAGCTCAGGAGATTCTGGCTCAGTAGACTCAGGATAGGGCCAGGGCAAAAATATATGTTTTTAACAAACTCACCAAGAGATGCCGTGTACCCATAAAATGTTATATATTCACTGTAATCTCGAATGTGATCAAAGAACGACAAATGGGGAATTCATCAAAGAGAGGACAATGCTTGTCTCTGGGTGGAATGTATCCAAGATTAGTTTCTTCTCTATGCTTTCCAAATCCTCCTCCTCAGGGTCTTTGAAGTTCAGAAAACAAAAGGATGCTCTAAAAATCTAGAAGCTCCTCCCTGACTCCCTCCTCCCTTCCTAATTCAACCCGGATTGAAGGAGGCTAGAGGGACACGAACTCCGGCTACAGCACGTGATTCTGGACTGGATGTTTTGCTCTAAAGACCATCATGGGAGCAATTATCAAAACTTGAATAAGGTCTCCGGGAGAGAGGCATACAGGAGTTCTTTGTGATAATTTTGCAGCTTTTCTGGAAGTTGGAAACTTCAAGACTTTATGGAAGCATCTCACCATCACCTTGGGGAGATAGTAAGGCTTTTCTGTTGCTTGAATCCTAAAGCATCATAATATGCCTCTGAGCCCTTTAAAAAAAGTCTAATATTGGTCTCCCTGGAATAACTTATAGATGGAAGTCCACGCTGCTTGCTCCATAAGAAAATATTTATCAAAATCAGGAAATTAACATTGATGTGGTACTATTATCTAATCTGTGGATCAATTTTTCCAATAATGTCTTTCACATTAAAATTTTTTTTTAATTTTATTTTCTCATTCAGGATCCAGTCCAGGATTATACATTGCCTTTAGTGGTCATGTCTCTTTAATCTCCTGTCATCTAGAATGTTCCTCAGCCTTTCTTTGCCTTTCACGTCTTTGACATTTTTGCAGGGTACAAGCAATTATTGTGTAGAATCTCCCTCGATTTGGGTTTGCCTGACGTTTTCTCATTATTAGATTCAGGTAATGCATCTTCCGCAGGAATGTCTCAGACTTTGTGTTTTTCTTTGCACGTCCGACAAGGAGGCTCCGGTGCTGGTCTGTCTCATTCTGAAGTGGTTAACTTTGATCGCTGAATTAAGGTGGTGCCTGCCGGCTTTCTCTGCTATAGAGTGGCTACTCCTTCCTCTGTAACCAACCAGTAATATTTGGGGGGGTGTTTTGAACCCGTGTGAATATCCTGTTTCTCGTCAATTTTTCACCCTTCAATTGCAGCTTCCATTGATGGTTCTCCTCTGAAACAAGTATTAATGATGGTTGTCAAATCCTACTGCATTCTTGAGAGGATTAAGAACAAGTATATATATCAACTACAACCTATTAGTTATATTTCAAGGAAAATAATGTTTTCTGTCAGTTATATCTCAGTAAAGCCAGAAAGGAAAGGAATATATTCCAAGGAAACGATATAAGATGTGAACAAAGATTTAGGTACAAAGATTATCACGGCAACATTACTTATAACAGCAAAACTTGGAAATAACCTAAGTCAAGCAATATAGTCAACTGATGTCAAGAAATGTGAGGCAGTCAATTAAAACAATGTTTTTGAAGGATTTTCACCATATAAAGCTAAGTAATAAAAGGCAAGATATGAAACTACATTTGGCTAAATATAATACAGTATCCTGAATTGGATCCTAGAACAGAAAAAGGACATCAGTGGAAAAGTTGGTGAAATTCAAATAAAATCTGTGGTTAACAGTAATGTACCAATATTAAATTCTTGGTTTTAATAAGTGTACCATGGTATGTAAGATATTAATATTAGGGGAACTGGGTCTGGGGTGTCCCAGAACTCTACTATTTTTGCAACTTTTCTGTGAATCTAAAATTATTCCAAGATAAGACCTCCGTTTAAAAAATTGACTTGAGAGTGATGGATATGTTCATTATCTTGATTGTGGTGATGGTTTCATGAGTATATACAAATGTCAAAACACATCAAATTATTCACATTAAATATGTGCAGTTTATTGTATGGCAATTATACCTGAATAGAGCTTCTTTTTTTTTTAAAAGAAAAACTGTGTTTGGTAAGCTCCCAATTATGTTAAAATATATGCATAGAAAAAATACTGGATGGAAATATATCAAAACGTCAATTGGCGTTGGTATCTATAGCTAAGGGGATTATGGGTGATTTTTATTTTTATGATTTGCTGTAGTTTCCAAATTCCCTTATAATGGACATGCAAGACTTGAGTAAACGGAGGGAACCACTATTTTTAAATGGGGAGATTTGTCATAACAGAGCTTTGCTTCCTTGTCTGTAAAGTGGCTCATAGTAAGCAGGAGCTGAGGGTTATTGCCCTCCTTTGCTCTTTAAGAGAATGCAAGTAAATAAAACCTGAAGAAGGAAGAAAACCCCTCCCAGCTGAGGCCCCTAAGATCCCGGGTAACAGAGCCTGAACATACACACATTGCAATCTCAGATCCTGGAGCAGTGGTCCTCAAACTCTCCTGTGTGTGTGGTTTGGGGGTTTCTTGTGAAAGTGCAGATCCCCAGGCCCTGCTGGCAGCAGCCATCACTCGCTGGGTCTGGGGAGGGGCCGGGGAATGTTTCCCAAGCGTCTTGGGTGAATCCGACTGGTGATGGAGATCGAGGCTCTGCCCTGGGGCCCGAGAAGCCCACAGTGAGTTTGCTCAAGGGTCCACCCGAGGCGCAGTCAAGTGTGGACCATATTAATCCACCTGGCTTAAAGGCCGGGTGCCTCCCACCCCTCCGGCTAGGCCTTTCCAGGCCCAGGAGGAGGTCGCTGCATGCCAGAAAGATGCGTGGTCCCCTTCTCTCCTCCTTCCACAGGGGAATACGGGCAGGGCTGGATCAGCCTCGTGGACCTCAGACAAGAGTCCACGTCCCTGGTGACGCAGGATTGGACCGGGCCTCTGAGGTTTCATTCAACTCCAGGGACTCCACTGACTGGTGGAGTTTAGGGAGGAAAGAGAATTACCTGGGAAAAGCTGAGTGTGGTGGGAAGGGGCAGAGGCAGAATGGCTGAGGGGACGAAAGCTGGACTGTCTGGATGACAAGGTAAGATGAGAACCCCTGGCACCTGTGAGCACTGCGGGGACAGACAGAATCACAGGAGAGGGAGGAGGGACCAGGCTTCACGGACAGACAGAATCACGGGGAGATGGAGGAGGGACAGAAGCCAAATGCTGGAGGAGGGCTTTTTAGACCACAAGCTCCACGTTCCGGGCGCTACTCTTGGAGAGAGGATAGATGTGCAGAAAGAGACACCCCTGTCCCTTTGTCCCCTCTGCTGGCTGTGACCTAATTAGGAAGCAGCTCCGGCTGTGCTGGGAGGAGCCACTACCTCCCGGGTAATAACTCAACCTGGGGGACAGATTCCTGCATCCCAGCTCCTGCAGCACCTGTTTCTCCACCTGGCTCCCCTCGTGGAAGGGAATCTCCAGAAAGTCATCTTGACAGGGAGGTCCTCCTGGCAGGAAACTGAGGAGGGACTTGATCCCATCCAGGACAGTTTTTCATGGTCTGGTGGGGGCAGCTGATAAGTAACTGACCATTACAACATAGCTTGAACGAGAAAAAGGCTAGTGCTGCCTGAAGAAGGGGCCCCAAGCCCACCCTGGGAGGTCGGAGGGGGGGCTCCCTGGAGCGGGTGGACAAGGGGGTTAGCCCCCGGAGGTGGAAGGTCGAGGATGTTTGCTGGCCGAGGGAGCAGCTTTAGCTATGTGAAGGTGAGGATTTAGGGGCAGGTGCGGTGGGAAGAATGGCATAGAGCAGTTGTTCTCAAAGTGCGGTTCCCGGACCAGTAACATCAGCATCACCTGGGAGTTTGTTAGAAATACACATTCTCAGGCCCCCCCAGACCCGCTGACTCAAACTGTGAGGGTGGGGCAACTGGATTTTAATAAACCCTCCTTGTGATGCGGATGCACGGGAAAGTCTGAGAAGCACTATCATATTGTTGCTTAGCAACTGAACTGTCAGAGCTCAGGTACTCTCACCTGCCCGTCTAGTCTGCCACAGGTCTAGGTGTTTCAGGGCCTGATGCTTATATGATTTGGTGGGCCTCTTGGAAAACAAACGACAAAACTATAGATATAAAATCAGTTACCAGGGGGTCTTGGAAGGGGCCTTGCAAGTGAGGGAGGCTGAAGCGTTGTTGGCTTTGTATTAAGTTTGCCTCCAGAGGGACAGCTCTCAATGTCAGCAGACGGAAGAAAGCTGCTGGAAGCAGAACATGCTTTGTCCCCCCACCCCCACAAGTTGGCCCCTGGTTTTGCCCCAGTGGAGAAATTCTGTGCCGCTTATATAGACCACTAGGAAGATGTCATGTTGCTTGCTTACTGTAGGCAGGGGGTCTCGAGCTGCAGCATCATGCCTATTAAACACATCTGGCTGCCCACACCCACCCCACCCCCTAGACTTTGATTCTGTTGGTCTATAGTGGGGCCCGTGAGTTTGCGTCTCTCGCTCCCAGGCAGGCCTGTCTACGCAATTTGCAGGGCCCCTTGTTCAAGTTAAGAATTTCAAGATGGCGACAGCAGAGCATGAGACCAAGCAGGGGGCCCTTCTGAGTGCAGGACCCAGTGTGACTGCACAGGCCACATGTCTATGGAGCTGGCCCTGCCTCCCAGGTGATGCTGATGGTCGGGGGGTCACTCTTGGAGAACCACTGCCTCAGAGTGTCCAGAATAAGAAAGATGATAACAGTGCCTTTGGAGATGGAGAATGACATTAGAACAGTATATTACAATGTATGGATCCTTACTTTACAGTTTGCGAAGCATTTACCTTTCATCCTCATAACAACTCTTCATTAACGGCCAGGCGTGGTGCTAAGCATCTACTGTGTTTTCCTTCATGAGGTGCTCTCATCGACCCTGGAGGTAGTTGCTGTTATTTCCACTTTGCAGATGAAAAAACTCAGGTTCCATTTTCACATAGGAGGGAGCTGGAGCACGTGGCTGGTGCGGTCAGGATCCTAATCCGGGTCTGCCTGATGGCACAGCTCTGGGAATGTCCCACCATGGCGCCATGGCTGTTGCAACTTACAGGTTTGGCCGGGGGCTGGTGGCGAGGGCAGGACCCAACACCCAGGCCACCAGCCTCCCCAGCCACTGCTCCCAGTGAGCACACGTGGAGCGGGAAGCTTTGTGGCCGGGGATGGTCACTGTCTGAACACCACCACGTGAGCCCAGCAAGGGTGCAGAGGAGGCCTGGGGTCATCTGAAGACTCAGAACCCCAGACCAGCTGTCAGCATTTTATTTTCTTCCTTATATAATGCGAGCTCAGTTCCGACTCCCGGGTTCTGGGGCCGAGAGGGAATCCCCTCTCCTGACACCTGCTCGGCCTCCCTGGGGGTCGTCCTGCTCCCCCGATGCCCCTGCAGTCCCTTTCCCATGGGAGCCACAAGACGTCCTTGGAAGATGTCGTCAGCTGATGCTGTTCCCTGCTTAGACCCTCGAATGGCAGCCAACTGCACTGGAAGTGAAATCGAAACTCTGGTGTGGCCAGAGGACCCTTCGATTTTGCCCCCCTGCCTACCTGTCCAGTGCCCGCTCCCTCCCATGCTCTCGCTCCAGCCACACTGGTCTTCCTCCAGCTCTGCCAACAGCCGTGCATGTTCTGCCTCTAGGCCTTTTAATCAGCAGTACCATCTGCTGGGGTTTTCACCCCAGATCTTGTGGCCAGCTTTAGTTCAGATGTCAGCTTTTCAGAGAAGCCCCCTGACTGTCCTGTACAAAGTAATTCTCTACTGAACCGTCTTTTATTTTCTTCAGAGGGCTTATTGTGATCTGAAATTACTGTGCTATTATTTGTTATTAATTTGTTGTTGGCTTATCTGTCAGTTTTCTTCCCAGTCAAATCTAAGTGTCAATGAGGGCAGTGATTTTTTCTTTCTTTCTATGGCTGTGTCCCTGGCACCTAAAACAGTGTCTGGCCCATAGTAGGTACTCAACTAACATTGTTGGCGTGTAAATGCCTCTCTCTCCTTTCATTGCTCTGATCATGAACATTGACGCTGTCCTGGATTTCTCCCTTTCTCTCGTATTTCTCCCCTAGTCCTTCAGAAATCCTGTCGGCTGTTCCTTCAAAGTGCCTCCCCAATCTGACTACTTCTCACCTCCCTGGTCCAAACCACCCCTGTTTCTTGCCCGGGCTGTTCAGTAGCCTAACTGGGCCCCTTGCTTCTGCTTTCCCCTGCAGTCCCCAAGCCCTGGAGTGATTGGGACTGGATCATCCTTTGTGGTGGGAGCTGTCCTGCACACTGTAGGGCATTTAGAAGCATCCCTGGGCCTTTACCCACTAGAAATCCCTGACTTGTGACAACAAGTGTCTCTAGACATTGCTGAAAGTCCCCTGGGGGCCAGCTACACACTGAGAACAGCTGCCCCTAGAGAGATGCTCTTGAAGCGTGAAGTACATAATGTTCCTCCTCCACTCGGAACTCTCCGAAGACTTCTCTCGGAGTAGCATCCCTGTGTCTCTGGCTTCATCTTCCCGCCTCGCTCTCTCCTCTTCCAGCCACCATCACCCCCTGGCTGGTTCTCAGACCCACCAGGTGTCCCCTTCCTCAGGTCTTTGCACCTAAAGTTCCATCTGGAATGTCCTTCTTTGATGTCCCCATGCCCTGGGTTCATGGTTCCCCTCCAGCCCTCTCCTCCATTGTCACCTCCGCAGAGGGACTTTCCTGAACATTCCATCTCAGCTAGCTCCCCTTCTCTTCCTTCCGGGGTGTGAAAACCATGGAAGCAGAGTCTTTGCTCTCCCCAGCACAGGGTAGGTGCTCAGTGCCTGACTGATGAATAGAGAACCAGACTCGTGGCTGACCTCCTGGTCCCCCAGGCTTTAGGCTTTTTCTGAGAACGGCCTCGTGGGGATGTTCGTAAAGCGCTTAGTGCCTGGCCCCTGGCACCATGCTCGGGGAGTGTACCTGCATCTCATTACCTGTCAGGTCCTAGTTCAGTCTTCCCGTTACCAACCCTTGCCTTCCCCGCAAGACCACATCCGTCTCTGTTAAAACCTCTCATTGCGCCCGTATTTCGTATGTAAGTTATAACTCCTATACAGGATTTGAGCGTATGTCTCACTGCGTTAATCAGGATGTGTGGGGCTCTGCTGCCTCATCTCAGTGGCGTCACACACCGAAGCCACTTCACTCTGCATGAGGACACTCGCTGTTCTCTGTGGTGGCTCAGGATCCAGGCTGGTTCCACCAGCTCAGCACGTGGCCTGCAAGGAGAGCTGAGGGTCGTGCTTCATCCTGGAGTTGACACCCCTCACTGCCACTTAGAGTTTATAGGCTGGATCCAATCACGGGGTCCCACCTAACTGCAAAGGGGCCAGGAACTGGCAGATGAGGAGGCAGCACATGGAGACCTGGCATCAGTAAATATTGGCACCGTCACCCACTGGGGACTGAGCTGCTGGGACTCGGGGTCATGTCTGTCCTATTCACTTCTGTGTCCTGTGTGCCTACTCAGTGCCCAACCCATAGGAGGTGGCCAACAAGTGGTGTTTGCCTGAAGGAACGAGTCTTCAGAGTGGACTCGAGCTTTAGGACATGAACTTGTTTTGTCACCTTAGACACGTCACCGAGCCTTTGTAGTCTTAGTCCCCAAATCTGGGAAATGCAAATGATGCACCCAGCCTGTGGGGCTGTTATGAGACTTAGCCATGAAAACACGTGTGACTGCTTAGCACAGTGTCAGCACACAGTAGGTGCTCAATAATCCACCCCAACACGCTGGCCTCTGAGGTGGGTCGTCATGCGCAGAGCACACAGCAACAATGAGAAGACTTGTCTGATGCATTGTGGATTGTACTCGGTTAGGACCACAGACCCCTGAGACAGGCAGCAGATCATCACGGAGGTGGAGGCTGGGGCATAGGGAAAGCCCCTTCCTGGTGGTCTTGCCCAGGCATCACCAGTCACTTGGGGAGAGCCCGGAACACAGATTCCACCATGAAATTCCAGCCATCCCACTTCCAAAATGGTAGAGATGGCAGTTCCTACTCACAAGTTGCTGTGAGAATTAACGAGGATGTCTATGCAAAGGGCTTAGCACAGGGCCGGACATGCAGTAGGCTCTCACCTTCTTCTCCTTGTACCGTCTTGGCCTAATGATATTCTGGGAAGTAATACCCCAGATGGGCTCCCAATGCCCCATCGCACAAGGAGAGTCGGGAGCCCCTGTTGGTGACTGGGGGAGAGAGGAAAATGCGTGGAGGAGGGGAGCTTTAACAACCAGAACAGGGAACAGCGTGAGAAGGGGAGAGAGCATGGGGTTTAGGTCCAGTTAGCTCTGGTTCCAACAACGACGTGGCTCTGCCTCTTACTAATAGTGTGACCCTTATATGTTACTTCCTTCTGGGTTTCCTGTCTGTAAGCAGAGGGGTACGGATAATTGATAAAGAATGGAAAGCATTTGGCACCACGGTCTGCTCAATAGACAGAACCCATTGCTTTTTATTATCATTCTTATTCCCTTGTTTACTATTTAGTGGGAGAACTCGATGTGCTGTTTAAGGCTGGACTGTGGACCTCATGGAAAAAGTCACAGCAGGAACAGAAAAGGATGACGGGATGGAACCATCGGAGGAAAGGAAGGTATCTGTGTAGGAGGATGGAGGGGTGAGTCTTGAAATATTCGTGAATGTTGATCAGAGGGAGCTGCTGTGTCAGGTTTCAGGAGGTTGAGAGAAGGGCAGTCTCCACCCACAGCCAGGATGTGGATCCAGACGGGCAGCCTTATTCTAGAACTGCGGGATCCAGTACAGTAGCCACCAGCCACATGTGGCTCCCAGGCACGTGAAATGTGGCTGGTGGGACTGAGAAACTGAGGTCTGAATTTTGTTTAATTTAGAATAAACTTTAAAGCCTGGTACTCAGTTCAGTTACTGGAAAACTTTTAAGTATGTTTGGACCAACTTGTATGTGAATCTCCTTTTTCAACTGAACATTTTATGAAATTTAAAATATATTTACAATAAAAACTTAGCATCTGGATTAAGATGCTGTAAGTACAATATACATACTGAATATCAAAGAATTGGTACCCCTCCAAAAAAAGAATGTAAATATCTCATTAATTTTATAGTGAGTTAAAATAACGCTTGATATATTGGGTTAAATAAATGTATTAAAATTAATTTCGCCTGTTTATTGTTACTTTAACAGAGATCCTGGAAAGTGTTAAATGACGTATATGGTTTGCATATATTTCCTTGGACAGTACTGCTCTAGAGGGTCCATCCTACTTTTATTTTTGGCAATGTTAAGTATTACTGATATTTTAAATTTTGGCCAATTTGGTAGCCAAAGATGGTATCTCACTTTTTTTAAAATTTTCCTATTCTTGACTTTCACTGAGGTCAGAAATTTTCTTGGGTTTATTGGCTTATAATTCTGGAAATTGTCTATTTTGCTTTTAGAGAATTTGTGTTTTTCACATTAGTTTGTGGAAGATATTTCTATATTAAATGTGGAATCTATTACTTTTGAGGTTTGTTGTTTGCCTTTTAATTTTTGCGTATATTATTCAATGTAAAGGAATTTAAAGTTTTTGTGATCAAATATTTTCTTGGTTCTGTGGTTCAGGAACCATATTTTTTGGTTTTTTTGTGTGTGTGTGTGGGGAAGACCAGCCCTGAGCTAACATCTGTTGCCACTCCTCCCCTTTTTGCTGAGGAAGACTGGCCCTGGGCTAACATCCGTGCCCATCTTCCTCTACTTTATATGGGACGCCGCCACGGCATGGCTGACAAGCAGTGCGTCCGTGGGCGCCCGGGATCCGAACTCGCGAACCCCGGGCTGCCAAGCGCGGACTAAACCGCTGCGCCACCGGGCGGCCCCATGGTTTTTTTATTATTTCATCTTTCCTATTTGAATTATTTCATCTGGCCTTTATTTTAGAATGTGGTGTGAAGTCAGTATCAAACTGACAAATTTGGGGGGAAAAAACGTCTATTCTAAATGGGTTTTTAATTATTCAACAAGTAGTGCATATTTTATCCTGGTGTGTTTGTTTTTGCTTTGGGGGCAGTCTTATTGTTTTATGCCTTCATAGTTTTTTACAGCTTTTAGAGCACTTTTGCTTACATTATCTTGTGTAAGACTCAAAGGGATCCAGGCAGGTAGATAGGGCATGCCACGTCATCGCATTCGATGTATGTAGAAATGTGAGATTCAGTAATGTCAAATAGCTTGCCCCAAAATCACCAGTTTAGAAGTCGTAGAATTGGGACTTGAATATGGAAATTCTGATTTTGTAACTGGATGCATTCTGAGTCAATGAGAGAGGAGAAGAAGTGTTACTTTCTTAGGTCATTAAGTTGATCCCCAGGAACTTGAACAAGCAGAACACTTGACTCCAGAAATGTGCTTACTCGAGTTAAGCAGACCCAACCTCACGCATGTCAGAGCCGGGTGCCCTGCTCACATCTATCGCCCTTTCTCTTAGGATTCAAGCAGATATTTAAGATCCTTTTCAAGACTAAATATATTGACCAAGTGTGAGTTGTTCTCAATCTTTTTAGAGAACTACATTCTTTACAACCCGGATGTTATTAAAAGGTTAAGACTAAAGTCCTCTGACCACTAGACTAGCCATGATCCCAGGCCTGCCCTCTTTTCTCTCCTCTAGGCACTATCTCTGTCATCAGTTTAGAGTGTGTCTTTCCAGACCTTTTTCTACGCATTAATGTCCAGTAGAAACTATCATGGGTTTTTTTTGTTTTTGGTATAAACAGTATGGTGATGTATGTATCATTCTTCTTGCTTTTGTCGGCTCTTAGATCTCCAGGCTAGATCGGTGTACGCAGATTTCCTTGTAACTGCTGCAGAGTATATTACAGCACAGATACATCGAAGTTTCACCATTCACCCATTGGTGGGCGTTTGGGTTGTTTTCTGATTTTGCTGTTACATAGGATGTGATGAACACTCTCATTCAGGCTTTCTTGTTGACATGGGCAAATGCTTTTCAAGGGGAGATACTGAAAAGTAGAATTGTCCTAGGGCATGTGCGTGTTTTACCACCAAGATATTCTCCAAAATGGTTATAGCAGTTTACCACCAGCAATGTAAGAAAGTACATTGTTTTCGGCAGTTTAATAGGTAGAAATGTTATTTCATTGTTTTAATTTGCATTTCTGATTGTTAATGAGATTGAACATCTTTTCATATGATCATTGTGTACTTGATTTCCTTTTCTGTGAATTGCTCATTCATAACCAATGCCCATTTTCCTTTTGATTTATTTTTTTAAACCAACATAAAAGAGGGTTTTTTCCAAAAAAAAAGTATATTCTAGTTAATAATTATTATATGTTACAAATATCTTCTGGAATGTAGCTTGCCTTTTAACTTTGTATTATATTTTGTTATGCAGAATCTTAACATTTTAGTATGGTCAAATTTATCAGTCTTTTCTTTTATGGCTTTTAAAACATTTTATATTTAAGGGCTTTTAAAATCCCCAAATCATAAACATTTGCTCTTATTGTATCTTAATAGTTTTGGCTTTTACTAAAAATATATTTTTGTATGTCATATAAGGATGCATAGTCAATTGTCTCAACACAAATTATTGAAGAGCCTTTCTTTCTCTGCTCATGTGAAATACCTGTTTAATAACATATTAAATCCTCATCTCTATCTGGGTCTGTATTTTTCTTTTGTACATTTATTTGTGTATTCCTGCTCCAGTATCACATAGCTTTGTAATATATTTTCAGTATTGTGGAACACATTTCCCCTCCCTCCCTCCAAAATTGTCCTGGCTCATCTTTTAAATTTCAGAATAAGTTTGTCAAAATCTATGAAAAACTTTGTTGGGACTACATTAAGTTTATAAAGTAATTTGGGAAGAATTGACTGACATTTTTATAATCAGTCTTCTCATCCACGAGCATGGTATATTTCCCCATTTATACAAGTCTCTTGTTATTCAGTAAAGATTTGTCGTTTTCTCTAAAAGATTTTATCTCTTATAAAGTTTATTTAAAGTTTTGTTGCTATTGTCAATTCCATTTTTAAAACTTCCTGTTACATCTTCTTATTTTTATGTTGGTCTAATATCTGGCCACTTTGCTCTCTTTATAAATGGTTTGTCAACTTGCTCCCTTAGAATTTTCTATCTTGGACTATTACATCATCTGTAAATAATTACAGTTTTGTATCTCCTTTTCTAATATTTATAGTTCTTGTTCTTACTACATAGGCTACCCCCAGTACCGTTTTGAAAAGTAGCAGTCATAGTATGAATCTTTGTATTGTCCCTAACTTAAAAAAAAAACTATACTGGGGTCCATTTTTAAGGCTATTAATTCGGTTCCATTGATTGAAGGTTTAATTCTTATACTAATACCACACTGCTCTATTTATGAAGCTTTATGTTATGTTTTAATATATAGATGGTTTATTTACCATCAGTCCTTTTTTTTTTTTTTTTTGCTTTAATATTTCCTTCTTCTGGTAATATCTTTTTCTCAGCATTAAATATGATCAACAGTTTGGTTGAGCATAAAGTTTTTAGATCATGGCTTTTCCTCTCAATCTCTTAGATTTTGTTCTATTGTATTCTGAACTTTTTTTTCCCAGGAAAATCTGGCCTGTTGTGGCTAATCGTTTTATCTGCCTGGGTATCTTTAGAATTTATTTTATCCTCATAATATAAAAACTTTAAGAACACTTCTCAGCACCAAATATTTTCCTCAACTATGTCATCGTTTGTTCTTTCTGTTTAATTTCTTGGAAAAACCATCCATTGGAAGGTTTACCCTTCTTCCTTATCCTCCATATTCATTATCTTCTCCTTTGCTTTCTGGCCTTTGGCCCTCTCTTCTGCTCATTACCTCCAATGCTGTGGATTCACTGAACATCTTCAACTCATGCACCTCTCCTGTGACAAGGACTCTTGGGCATGGTTCTGTTTAGACAAAAATGATTTCACTGAGGTCTTTTTCGGGGTTGAGAATTTTTAAAAACTCACGTTGAGGACTATTTTCACCTCTTGTGATTTTGAGTGCTTTGATATACATCATCTGGTTTGTCAGAGTCCTGCCTTGGAGGGATTAGGACCCCTTTCTACAGATGAGGTGAACTAAGGACGTCCTGTAGCTACTCAAGATGTCGCAGCTCTTAGGTGAAGGCAGAGCCTGTGTTTCTTCCCTCCTGGTCCTCCAATTGGCTGATCATTGAATCGCCCAGGGAAACTTTCTGAGAGTATTCTGGCCAGGAAACAATTCCCCAGGTCTGCTCCCAGGAAGTGCACACTAGTGCCTGTGAAAGGCAAGATGGCCCAGTGGTCAGGAGTACAGGCTCTGGACTGAGTGCCCACTGTGTACCTCGGGCCTCAGCTTCCACCTCTGTAAAATGTGAAATGGATAATAGCACCAACCCGTAGCACAGTGGTGGTGATTAAAATAATTCATGAGCTATGGACTGAATTCTGTCTCCCCCACCACAAATTCATCAGTTGAAGCCCTCACCCAAGTGTGACTATATTGGGAGACAGGGCCTTTAAGGAGGTAATGAAGGTTAAACGAAGTCATTAAAGTGTGGCCCTACTAGGACTGGTGTCCTTAGAAGAAGGAGACACCAGGAATGTGTGCACACAAAGGAAAGGCCATGTGCGCACAGTGACAAGGCGGCCATCTGCAGGACAAGGAGAGGGTTCTCACCAGAAACCAGCTCTGCCAGCACCTTGACCTTGGACTTCCAGCCTCCAGAAACGTGAGAGAATATGTTTTTTTTTTCTTTAAAAGACACTCAGTCTGTGGTACTTTGTTACGGCAGCCCATGGAAATCACAATACCTTAGCACATGGGAAGCACTCAACGCATTTTGGCTTCTTTTTGTTATTATTGTTGTCATCATAGCTATTATCATCATTATTGTTATTCCGTCATCTTTTAGGACAGAAATAGACAAATCACCTTTAGATCATTTACCTCTTTTTGTCAGTTCTTTCCTTCCTCCCCGTTGAGTAATTTCCATTGAGTAACATCCCACATAGATATGTAAATTATTTTTGTTTCTTAGATAACTTATATACATTGTTAAGACTAAGATCATGGTCGTTTATAGAGTTTTCTGCCCTGGAGTAAGTCAAGTTGGCTGGCCATGAAACGTGAAGTATGTCCCTGAGAAAGCTGGGTTTCACACATCACAAGATACTAGTACACACCGTTAAACATTCATTGCATTTCAGAATCAGGGTTCTCGCTGATTTCAAGTTAATTATGTGATACCACACAACCCTCTCAAACACACGTGCGTGCAGGAAGAGAAGCGAATACGTGTGATGGCATCTTTCATCCTGAGGCCCCGTGCTTGTTTGAAGTCTCTTCTTGGATGGTTTACACCCAACACAGTGGCCTTGGAAGGTTTCTCGAGAACCAAGTGGTGGTGCCGGCTGTGGAAGGGAAATGAGCAAGAATCCTGCCTCTCCTTGAGTTCAAGGGCGGAGGCATTCGAGTGTGTGTTGGGTTAACGAATTATTAGCGTCCCCTGGTCTGCCCTGCTCTCCCTGGAAGCGTGACCAAGGTCTCTCTCGTTCCTTTTTCCCTCCCTCTCTCCGGCTTCAGTGTGGTTTTCATCTACTGGGCAATTTGCATTATAATTATCAAATCTCAAGGCGGAAAGAGACTTTAACCTCAAGCATCATCTAATCCAGTGATTTTTGAGAAGAAAGGGGAAATGCAGCAAGCAGCTTCCTGGGTCCATCACCTCCCATTTCAACCAGAGCAGCCCCCCTTATCAATTTTACAGGTTATACTTTGGTGTGGAGCCCTTAAGTTAGCCGAGGATCTCCCAGCCCCTTAAGATCTAAGTAAATTTGATTTAAACCCCCCTTCCATGAATTTTTGGAAGTTCAAATATCCTTCAAAATTTCCCCCAACCCCCAGAGGATTCTTACAGTCTCATCATGACCTCGTCTCTGATTTTATGCTTCTATCAAATTCTTATTTGGGCTGAAGTGGTCAGCAGACAGCCCAGGCTACCTCGCGTCCCCATCCTGTGCTGGTGGGGCTGCTGCCTCCACAAGGAACTATTGTGTCTGTTGCACCCCGAATGCCCGACAGCCACCTTGCAGGGTCATCTCAATGCACATCATGAAGCCACTTTAGAAAGAAGGGAACAGACACCAGGACTGGAAGAGAGCCAGCATAGTACAGTGAAAATAGGCTTTTGTGTTGGAACCCTGACTCGACCCCTTCCTGGCTGTGTGATCTTTGGCAACTTCCTTAACTTCTCTGAGCCTCTTTTTTTAATCTGGAAAATGGGGCTAAAACCCTCTTCCCTTGAGTTATTCTGAGGATTACAACTAATAAATGACAGGAGCTAGACGCCAAATTAAAGGTAGATATCACTCTCTTGTCTTCAGTGCCAAATTTGTTCATTTTTTATAGGGAGGAAGAAGAAAGAACGCTAACCTCATTCTTTGAGATCTAATATCCACTCCTGTCTCCATAGCTGGCTTTTAGTAAATTGCTTATAGCATGGGGGGGTCAAATCCGGCCTGCCCCCTGTTTAGTAAAGTTTGATTTGAACACAGCCATGCCCAGGCGTCAGAGTTGAGTAGTTGAAATGAAGATCTAATGTCCTCAATGCCTAAAATACTAACTGGCCCTTTGCATAAAAAGTTTGCTGACCCCTGGCTTATAGCAACAATTTCTTCCTGCCTGGGGTTTATGGCTTGTTCAGTCAGAGCTGGAAAAGGTTCACTCTCTCAACCAAATCAGCCAGCAAGGGTTCACGGCTATGGGCTCTGTTTGGGGAGGGGGTGTCTACACGGGTGGTCACAGAACCATAACCACAGCCCTGCTCTAGGAAGCTCACAGCCCACTCGTGTGGATAAACAACGCATGCGTGAGCCACAGACCAGAACTTGAATCCCGGCTGAGCACTGGCTAGCTCTGACCTTTTGATCTGTTTGGGCCTCAGTTTCCCCAACTATCAAATGGCCATAATAGGATTCACCCTCTTTCCCCATACAATTGTTGTAAAAACTAAATGTTATAAAAAAATTCTTCATGTGACAGTGTTTGGGATATATGATCTCTTGCCTCACTTCTCCCAGCTTTGCCCAGGAAATGGTGTTCATCCTTCTTAGAACGATGTGAGGGACCACCACCTCGAATCCGTTTGTCCTGGAACTGGCTTCTGCCTTCCTTCCTCTTTTCCCCTGTACATGTCGTCTTCTCTAACCAACAGACTCATTGTCCCACCGCCATATCTCTGCTCGGTCATGTTCCTTGCCTTTGCCCGTCCCATGGACCCCCAGTGTGGACAGACCACATCAGGTGACCCTGCTGTGTCTGAGAAGGCTCCTTTCTAGGTGGGGACCACAGAAACTCCACCTGTCTGCTAAGGGCATTGCCAAGGACTTCTGGGTCCCTTCAGCTCAGACTTCGACTGCTACACTTTAACTAAATTGGGGTCACCAATTCCATCTCCCCATCCCAATCCCTCCCCCTCCCCAAAGCACCAGAGCAGATGGCAGTCATTTTCTTTCCCTCTCCTATCTCCCTCCTAATTAACATGCCTCTTCCCCCGTTGGGGCACCTCAGCAGATGGCAAATGACAACCCCTGTTCCGTGTCAAATGTTGCTCTGGGGACAGGGGAGGTGCTTGCAACAGCTTCAAGGAATACAAAGCAGCTTTTGGAGACTCGGGGTAGGAGGTGGTGGAGGAAATGTGCTGGAAGGGATGAGCCAGGGACCTCAAACGAGACACCCACATACCTCCTTCATCCTACCAAGTCCAGGCGTGACTCCCCTGGGATCCATGTGTCTTCTCCTCCGCCAGCGCCCTGGTCTCCTTCACCTCTGCTTGGAGGCTGCAGTAGCCTCTTATCTGGTCTGCCTGCCTCCACTCTCACCCCCCATCCACTCGCCCAGGGCTGAGAGGGTGAGCTTTCAGAAGACAAATTTGAAGAGGCCAAACACTACCCAACTAAAATCCCCTGCAGGCTCACCTCTGCACGGGGAATAAAGTCCAAGACTCTTAACATGGCCACCGTCTACGTCCCATGCTCGCCTACGTCCCGTGCTCAGTGCCTGCCCCATCCTCCGCCTGCAGAGAACCAACTGCCCACAGTTCTCCAATTGCCCCGTTCTAGCTCACCTCTCCAGGAAGGTCTCTGTAAAAACCACAGCCCCTTCCTTCCGTGGCTTGAACCTCAAGCTTTAGTCCAGACACTGTCTCCTCGGTTCTCTCCTTCCCTCTTCCCCAGGGTTTGGTGATCCTTCTGTTCCCATAGCACCCAGAACCTATCATGTGCCAGGAAAGGTACTGGGTGTATTAGTTTGCTATTGCCCGGGTAATAAATTGTTATGATATTAGTGACTTAAAACTACACAAATTTATTATCTTATAATTCTATAGTTCAGACTCTGAAACGGGTCTCACGGGACTAAAACTCAAGGTGTTGGCAGGGCCATGTTCCTTTGCAGAGATGCTAGGGGAGAATCCATTCCCTTGCCTTTTCCTGCTTCTAGAAGCTGCCTGCATTCCTTGGCTTGTCGCTCCTTCCTCCTCCTCCAAAGCAGTAACGGTAGGTAGAATCCTTCTCACGCGGCATCTCTGTTGTCTCCTCCCATCTGAAGGACCCTGTGATTACGTTGGGTCCGCCCAGATAATCCAGGATCACCTCCCCAGCTCAGATCAGCTGGCTGGCACCCTTAATTCCATCGGCACCGTTAATTCCCCCTTGGCATGCAGCAGAGCACACTCATGCGTTCCAGGGATTGGGACGTGGACATCTTCGGCGGCAATTTTTCTTTGGCAATTTATTAGACTTTTTAATTTTTGCCAGCCTGACGTGCATGAAATGATGGGTCATTATGATTTTAATCTGGATTCATTGGAGGCAAATTTGGGGCTTAGGGGCAATGATACCATCCTCTTAAGTGTTATTAATATTGATATTTGGGGGTGTCTTCCTGGTTTGGACCCCAAGTAAGACGGACGTATGGGAAGAACACCAAATCTGCAGTTGGCGGCCCTGGGTTTGAATTTGGCTCCGACGCTATTAGCCCTGTGACTTCAGACACAGCCTGACTCTCTGAGTCTCATTTCTCACCTTACAGAGTGGTTTAAAAAAACCCAGAACAATGACTTTTACTTGACCCAGGGAAGATGGGCAGGGTCAGGTTGGGATCTCTGGGTGAGAATGAGGGCAGAAGGCAGAGGGTCCCTGAGCTAAGGCATCCGGGATCTGAGACCCCAGCAAAACAAGGGCTAGCCTGTCTCTCTAGGCTTGGTTTTACCTTGATTATTCTCATTGCAGAGGGATGGAGTTTTGTGATATCAGTAGACTGGCCAGTTCAGCAGTACACATATTGCCCACACAGCAGCCAGCCCTCAGCCCTCAGCCGAAGGTGGGTTCCTCATTGTCTAAGCAGGGCTCTTGTTTGAGGTGTCGTTGCAAAGATGCTTGCTCACCATAGCCACGCTCTGTGGGTAAGACATGGAAAACCATTTTAGGGTGGAAGACAGTTCTGATTGCTTTTGTTACCCCTCAAATGAAAGTCCTAGCCCTCTGAAAGGGCTGCCATGTATAGTTGGGCAGGTCGCACACAACTCCAGGATGCCCCTTGATGGGGCAAGTGGGAGATGAAACACAACCTGTGCCCCACTTGCCAAGTTTGTGCACGTGAGCGTGGGAGCATCTGCCCAGGGAAGGAATCACTTCTTTCTCATTTGCTCAAAGGCATGTTATGGGCAACCAAAACTCTCTTAATGTATTTGGGGTAGTGAGGGGCAAGTTTCCCCCCAATCTCCAACAGAAACCTAGAAAGCATTGTATCTACACAAACAGGGACCCAGCACTGTGGTTCTTGTCATTTTTTAAGCCACATGTAGCAATGGACACATAGATATTGATGCACTTAAAAATGAAGGACTCCATTTATAATTCAGCTGTTTCCCAAGGAAAATGGTAAATTTACACACCAATGTCACGGGACTTGAGGGGTCTCCTGAATTCCTTCTAGGGCAGCCTGCTGGGTCAGATTTGTCCCTCGTTAGCAGGATGGGGTTGTGTGAGGGGCCCAGAAGATTGCATGGGAGGACTGGGATGACTCAATTGTGGCCCCTGAGGTCCCCAGGGAGGACATAGCCTTCCTCACCAACCTCAGCATCCCAACAAGTCCCTCTCCTCAGGGGACCAGCGCAACATGTGCTCCAGGAAACCTGTACTTCAATCTTGTCTTGATTAGCTTTAAGTCTACAACCTTCACACATGAACCTGACTTAACTAAAAATAAAGTGTGACATCACCTTGCCAGTGGCAAAGCCGTGTCACCCCAGGAAGTGGTGTCGCCATCATCATTAACTGAAATGCATTTATAAGGGGCTCCCAAGTGAGGCTGTCCGTGTGACTGTGTGTCTGCCTCTTCCATCTGTCAGGTGAGAATGATAAATATCACAAAGACCACTTGTCAGTGTTGGGTAGTTCATATACATAAAGCACTTAGAAGAGTGCCCGGTACACAGTAAGTGCTCAATAAGTGTGGGCTGCCATGACGGTGATGAGGAGGAGCCTAGTATCTAGGAAGAAGCGTGGTCAAGACAGCCTGCATCTTCAGGACTGGCAGCAATGTATTCTTTCAATTTTAAAATCATTTTAAAATTGAAAAAGTTACATGCAAGAAAATGCATAGATCTTAAGAGTAAAGTTGAATGACAGATGCATACATCTGTGTAACCCACACTCTTATCAAGATACAGAATGTTTTCACTGCCCAGGAAGATGGCTCACGTCCTTTCCCAGTCAACTGCCCACCCCTACCTGAGCAGCTACCATTGTTCTGGTTTCTTTCGCTGTAGATGAGTGTTGCCTCTTCTAGAACTTCAGGTAACAGAACCACACAGTAAGTCTTACTTTTGAGTCCAGCCTTTGTCATACAGCATGTTTTTCCACATTGTTATATTTATGAGCATTCCATTCTTTTTCTTGCTGAATAGTATTCCATTGTATGAATGCAGCACAATCTATCTATGTATGGGTCGATCATTTGGGTAGTTCTCGAGTTTTGGCTATTATGAAGAAAGTTACTGTGACCATTCTTGTGCAAGGCTTTTGTTTTTAATATTTTCATTTATTTGACAAGTGGAATGTCTGAGTTATAGAGAAGGTTTACGTTAAACGTTATGAGAAACTGTCAGACTGGTTGTACCATTTTACACACTTCCACTAACAGGTGTGTGACTTGAGTTCCTCCACATTCTGGCCAACGTGTGTTGACAGCCTTTGATTTTAGCCATTCTGATGGGTGTGTTATGGTATCTCATTGATTTTAAATTGCATTTCCTTGCAACTAATTATATTGAGGGCTTTTTCACGTGTTTATTGGGCATTCATACATCATCCTTTGTAAAGGGGTCTTTGAGTCTTTTGCCTATTTTTATTTTGTTTTTTATTGAGATATAAAACTTACTTATGTATTCTGGATATAAATCCTTTGTCAGATATATGTATCGTGACTATTTTTCTCTTAGTCAGTGGCTTTTTTATTTTCTTCATGGTGTCTTTTGATGTACAGAATTTTTTTTGTTGAAGTATATTTTGACATTTTTAAGTTTTATTATTTTTGTGCCCTATCTGAGAAATCTTCGCCTATCCCAAGATGGCTAAGATATATTCCTACATATTTTAGAATCTTTATAGTTTTAGCAGTAACATTAGGTCTTTGATCCATCTCGTTATAATTTTTGTGCATGAAATGATGTATGGGTCAAAGCTCACTTCTTCCTATGTGGGTATCTAGTTGTTCCAGAACAATTTGTTGAAAAGATTTTCCTTTCCCCATCAAATTGTTTTTTTAGAAAAGTAATGGATTTCCTAAGTGTGGGTCTGCTTCAAGGCTCTCTATTCTGTTTCATTGTTCTATTTATCTGTGTCAAAACCATACTTCTTTTCCAAAATTATTTTGGCTGTTTTAGGTCCTTAGCATTTTCATATAAATTTTACATTCAGCTTTTCAATTTCTATGAAAAAAATCTTGCTGAGATTGCATTAAACCTGGAGGTGAATTTGAGAAGAACTGACACCTTAACACTGTATCTTCCAATCCATGAACATAATATATCTCTTCATTTATTTAGATTGTTTTCTCTCAGTGATGTTTTGTCATTTTCAGTGAGGTTTTATACATCTGTTGAAATTCATCCCTAAGTATTTTATGGTTTTTGATGCTGTTGTATTATTGTTTTTGATGCTATTGTAAATGGTATTTTTAAAATTTCATTTCCAATTATTCATTGCTGACATAGTAAAAATAAACTGATTTTTGTGTGTGTGCGTTGACCTCATATCTTGCAATGTTGCGAAATTTGCTTATTCTACTAGGGGTTTTTTTTTTTGGTAGATTCCTTAGGATTTTCTACATATACAACTACATAATTTGTAAGTAAAGATAGTTTTAGCTCTTCCTTTCTAACTTTTATGCCTTTTATCTTTTTCTTCCTTTATTGCATTGGCTAGGAGCTCAAGTAAAATGTTAAATAGGAATGGCCAGAGCAGACATCTTTGCCTTGTTCTCAATCTTAGGGGGAAGCTGTCTGTCACCACAAGTATGATGTTAGCTATAGGTTTTTTGTGAATACATTTTAACAGGTATTCTGGAAGTTTTATCATACATGCATGTTGACATTTTTCAAAGCTTTTTCTGCATCAGTTGAGGTAATCGTATGTTTTTCCCCGGTCCTCTTTATGTGGTAAATTGTATTATTTGATTTTCAAATGTTAAACCAATATTGCATTCCAGAATCAAACTTCACATGATTGCTAGATTTGATTTTTGAATATTTTGTTAAGGATGTTTGTGTATATATTCATGAGGGGTAATGGTCTGTAGTTTCTTTTTCTTCTAATGTCTTTGCTTGGTTTTGCATTAGAATTATGCTGGCCTCTTAAAATGAGTTGGGAATATTCTCTCCTCCTCTCTTTTGTGAAAGAGTTTTTGTAGCACTTATGTTGTTTGATAAAATTCCTTAAATATTTCATAAAATTCACCAGTGAAGCCCTCTGTAACTGGAGTTTTCTTTATGAGATGCTTTTTAATTATGAATTCAAATATTTTATTTTATTTATTTTTTTGTGAGGAAGACTAGCCCTGTGCTAACATCCATTGCCAATCCCCCTCTTTTTTGCTGAGGAAGACTGGCCCTGGGCTAACATCTGTACCCATCTTCCTCTACTTTATATGGGACGCCGCCACAGCATGGCTGACAAGCAGTGAGTCTAGTCCGCAGCCAGGATCCGAACCTGAGAAACCCCGGGCCGCTGAAGCAGAGCACACGAACTTAACCACTATGCCACCGGGCCAGCCCCGAATTCAAATATTTTAATAGAGAACTACTCAGATTTTCTATTTCTTCTTGGTCAGTTTTGGCAATTTGTTTTATTTAGGAAATTGATTTTTTCTTAAAAAAATTTAAGTTGTCAAGTTTATTGAATTGTTCATAAAACTCTTATCCTTTTAATTTTAGTAAGATCATAGCGATGTCCCTTCTTTCATTTCTAATGTTAATAATTTGTTTTATTCCCTTTATATCTTAATCCATCTAGCTAGCGGCATATCATTTTTCTCAGCTTTTTCAAGGAATCTTCTTTCTCTTTTTAACTTTCTCTTATATGTTTTCTGTTTCATTGGCTTCCATTCTTTATTGTTTCCTTTGTTGTAGCTTTGGGTTTAATTTACTCTTGTTTTTCGAACTTCTTAAATCTATGATTTAAGTCTCTGTCTTTACACATTTCTTTTAGAGCTATGCACTTGATTCTAAGCACTGTTTAGAATCGAAGCACTGCCCCAGTCTTTCTTCCTCTGACCTTCCAGCTGCACGTATTTGAGACAGCTTGATATTCTCCCACAGGTCATGAGGCTCTGTTTTAACATTTTCCCCCTCTCTGCTTCAGTTTGGATAATTTCTATTTCTCTGTTTTCAAGTTCATCAATCTTCCTCTTTTTTTAAAATGCAATGTCTAATCTTCTTTTACTTCCAACCAGTGCAAATCTCCATTTCAGATATTATATGTTTCAGTTCCCAAACTTCCAATTTTAAAAATTTCAATTTCTGTATTAAGATTTCCTATCTGTTCCTTCATTCTGTTCTTATTCTCCTTTAAGTCCTTGAACATATTGATAAAAGCCATTTTAAAGTCCTTGTCTGCTAATTCCATCCTATCTCATTTCTGGATATGTTTCTATTGACTGATTATTCTTTGGGTTATGGTTACATTTTCCTGCTTTTCCATGTGTGGTATATGTTCCATCACATGTTGGACATTATGGAGTCTACGTTGTTGAATGTCTGGATTCTGTTGTCTTAAGAGAATTGTTTCAGCAGGCGGTTATGCATTTGTGGATCAGTGTGATCCTTTAGAAATTTGTTAGCATATATCTAGAATAGTCTTTATGCTAGGGCTCAGTTAGCCTAATCCTAAGTGTGGCCTCCCTGCAGTCTCTTCTAAATGCTCCATGTGTTTAGTGGAGCCTCTCCACTCTGGTTGGTTGGAACTCAAATGCTTCCCAGCCCACGTGGGCTCTGGTATTCAGCTCACAGCTCCCTAGTAATTGTTCTTTCCTGGGTAGTTCTTCCCCCAGAAGTTGCTCACAGCCAGTGTCATGGAGTATTGACCTTGGCATTGACAGCCTCATGCTCAGCCAAATACTCAAAGGAACCCAAGGTAGATTTCTGTATCTCCCTCTCTACCCAGCTCCCTTCTCTCCAGGACCCTTCCCAACAAATTTCAGCCAGTTCATTTCTCCAAACCCAAATCTCCATCTCCTCCTTGCTCTCTTTGGACTCTCTCTTCCTTTGCTGTGGTCCACAATGAATCTCCAGGCAGGCAGCTGGGCTCTCCTCATTTGTTCCCCTTGTCTGAGCTGTACAAATCTCAAAGGCTGTACAAAGTCTGAGCACGATTATTTCATATATCTTGCCAGTTTTATAGTTGTTTCCTGTGGAAGGGTTATTCAGGTAACAGTTACATCATCCGAGCTGGAAGTGGAAGAGATAGCAGTGTTTCCACTTCTGAACAAACTGATGAGATAAGGTGCTTGCTGATAAGAGAAATTAAGACAGAGCTAAAACATTAGCTCACTTCTACTCTGAAGAACTGCAGTGAGGAAACAGGTCCACCTCCCACTGGGCTCCTGGGTCCACTTTTTCTGCTGTTCCCTTCTTGTCCCCATGTCAAGGGCAGTGGTGGAAAACTGGCTTGGCCACAATTCAGAGTCTCCATATTGCCCTCTTTCCCCTGAATTCTCTACTTTTCTAAGTATATACTTAATCCTCAAAATAGCCCTGAAAGCTGGGAGTGGTTTCCCCATTTTACAGATGGAGCAGCTGAGTTTTGGAGAGACTGCCAAGCAGGCAGCATGCAGCGGGCACAGCTCCCTTCCTGTGATGCCCATGCTCTTCTTGCTGCAGTGAGCTGCCTCGCATAGAGCTGACACTGGATGTTCTCATGTATCTTCGTTCACCTCACAGTTGGAAGAGTCTTTGAGGCTGTCCAGGACCACAATCTCCCTGCAAAGGAATCTTTTGCATGTTCCTGACAGATGACATCTAACCTCCCCGTGAAAAGGGTTTGTTGACAGAAAACTCAACCTTTTGTGAGAGAAAGACCACAGTCTTTAAAGTAACAAAAACACAGGTGAACCTGGGGAGGATTGAAAGCAACAGTTAATACATGTTTAGTGCTAAGTGTGTTCCCTAAAAGGTCTAGACATTGGGGGATCAGGGGAAATGAGACACTGTCTCTACTCTCGAAGAGTTTAGATTTATTTAGGGCTGGAAGCAGGATTTTCTCATGAAGGTCATTGTCTCTGAAAGTGTTGGTACATCCTTCAGATAGATGTCATCTGAGGTAGCACATGGCTGCCACATTAAACAGTATCAAAACACATAATGGGAAGTTATTCCTTTTTCCTCTCCCTTTTAAGTCTGATCACATCAAGGAGAAAATCTCACATGTGGCTAATTTGCCTTTAAAACCTCTCTAACACTAATTCCTCCCCCCCACCCCCACCCCCACCTCCCCGTCCTGCCTTTTTTAAACAAAATGAGACCAGGCTTCAGACAACAGATCTTAGAAGTTAGTCATGGGCTTTATTTATTTAAATTCAAACTATTTAATAACAGGGGTGACATGGACACTGACCAATCAGAACAGATGTAGCTTGTCAATAGTTACCTTATTTCTCTCAAGTGATATTAGTTTTTTCATTAAAGAGCGTAACATAAAATTTTCTTTTTAAACTATTCAGTAAAAAAAAAAAAATTGAGTGGCTTTAAAGGAAAATACTACGTAAATAATGCTATATCCATGTGCACCATTAGGCAACAGAGGATTGATAAAGGATTTTTTAAAAATGGCTTTATTGAGATAAGATTCACATACAACTCACCATTTAATGTGTATATTTCAATAGCTCTTAGTATATTCACCAAGATGGTGCAACCATCATCACTACCTAATTTTAGGATATTTTCATCACCCCAAAAAGAAACCTGATGCCCGTTAGCCATCACTCCCCATCCTCCTCGTCCCCCCAGCCCCTGGCAACCACTAGTCTATTTTCTGTCTCTGTGGATGTGCCTATCACGGACATTCCATGTAAGTGGAATCATACAATATCTGTCCTTTTGTGTCTGGCTTCTTTCACTTAGCATAATGTTTTCAAGTTTCATCCATGTTGTAGCATGTGTCAGCACTTCATTCCTTCTTATGGCCAAGTATTATTCCATTGTGTGGACAGACCACATTTTGTTTATTTGTTCATCAGTTTACAGACATTTAGGTTGTTTCTACTTTTTGGCTCTTACAAATAATGCTGCTCTGTTCATTTGTGTACAAATTTTTGTATGAACACATATTTTCCGTTCTCCTGGGTGTATACCTAGGAGTAGAATTGCCAGGTTATATAGTAACTGTGTTTAGCCTTTTGAGGAACTGCCAGACTGTTTTCCAAGCAGCTGCACTGTTTCATATTCCCAGCGGCAACACCTGAGTATTCCGATTTCTCCAAATCCTTGCCAACACTTGTTATTGTCTGTCTTCTCTATTATAGCCATCCTAGTAAGTGTGAAGTGGTATCTCATTGTGGTTTCAATTTGTATTTCTCTAATGATTAATGAGGTTGAGCATCTTTTCATGTGCTTTTGACTATTTGTCTACTTTGGAGAAATGGGGAAGGATCTCGAGTACATGGTGAATGAATTTGTAGTTTGGGAATTCACACTGACCAAGAGAATAGAATGCGAGGACATCACAAGCAGGCTGCTGAGCACTACACACCTTGCCTGGCAGATAGTAGCTCCTCAGTTAAACGTTACTTTCTTCCCTTTCTTCTCTATTAACCTCAATTGTTTAAAAGGGATTTTTCTTTTTGAAACCAAAATATGCCTTCCTGAAATTTCCACACATCAAATCTCATTCATTCATTAACCAATTCGACAAATATTCTGGAGCTACCAGAGTGAGAACACCTTTTCTGTCCCTGGGGACAGCCTTTTGGGTGTATGAAGCCAGTTGTGATGTTTCACCTTAATCTTCTCTTCCCCGGGCTAAACACATGTTAGATCTCCAAATGTTGACTTTAAGACACAAGCCCCAGATCCCAGTTTATCTGGTGGACCTTTCCTAGGTTTTCTCTAGTTTGTCAATATCGGCGTTACTGACATAATTTCAGCTGTAAAGGAGAGGCTCAGAATAACAGCAGCCTATATATCAACCAAACAAAACAGAGATGGTTCTGCCCTGTGAAGTTGTCAAGGGCCCCAGCTCTTTGTATCTTGTCACTCTGCCATCCCTAAGGTATTGCCCTTGTCCATATGCCCAATATGGCACCTCCTCATGGCCACATTTTAGCCAGCAGGAAGGGGAAAGGGGGAGAGCAAGCATCTTTTAAAGAAACTGCACATTTCACTTCTGCTTGCATCCTATTGGCCAGAACTTAGTCACACGGCCACACTTAACCACAAAGAGGCTGGGAAATACAGTCTATGTCCTGGGTGGCCATGTGTCCCGTAAAAACTTGGAATATTCTGAGATAACAGAAGGAGGGGAGAATGGGTGTTGAGGGACTCCAACAGCCTCTGCCACAGTAGCCTCCAGAAACAAGCTGGCTGGCCATTGCGAAGAGTCCTTTGACCTCACAATGTGCAAGCAGCCCATTACACATTTCCTCAGCACAGCCAAATTCAGTCTTAGACAGAAAGTTCTAGAAGGGGTTGGAAGGAAAGGCCAAGGACGTATAGATGAAAAGAAAAGATGGAAATGGTCCCCGATGTCTTCTGCCTTGTTCTCTTGTTCTTAGTTCCAAAGTCCCTTGTCATGATGAACATGGCTGGTGACACCTGTGAGGTCAATGACCCTCTTAAGACAAAACTTTTTGCTGCTGGGGCTTCAGTTCATTTGCTATGATTGCTCTTATGGAGCCAGTTGAGGAGAATCTTAAAAACTTCATCTAATGCAGCAGTTGCCAAGATGGAGTCTATGTGCTCCAGAGGACAGTTAATTTCTTCCCAATTCATTGGGAAGAAATACAAGTCTAAATAAAAGTTCTACTTCTGAAAATCTCATTCTTTTAAAATGTTTCTTTGGGGGTATGTAATGTAAATAGCATATTATTTTAGAACACATCTCATAATTTCTCAATTAAAAAGAAACTATTGGGAGTTCATGCTCGGAAATTTGCAGACAAGGTCGTGTGATCCAGAACATTCAGAAGCACTGTGGCAAAGAGGAGCTGGCATCATGAGCTGCCCCTCAACGACCCATCCTCCTCCTCCAGTCCCTCAGAGCCAGCCCAGGTTCTCACCAAGTCCCCCTCCCTAAAACTCTTGCATCGGAACCATGGAGGGATGCTTATCCACGGCAAAGAGGAAGTGGTGCCACGTCAGTGCCTTCAGTTCAGGGAGTCGGGATGAACAGCATTAGAAAGGAGCACATGTGTCTGGTCACATCACACCACCCAGCACGAAGTTGCCTCTAGGCCATCATAGGTTTTATATCTCTTTGGATATGTATTTCTTTGGATATAAAACCTATGCTGGCCTATTTGGTATGATCATCTGCTTCCTGAACGCGTGTGGTCTCAGCCTCCACTTTTCCCTTTGTCCCCAAGTTGGTTTTATTGACAATAATGGCAAGCTGCCTTGAACAAAAAGTCAGGTCTAATTTCAACAGCAAAACACTAGACCTTGAAAGCAAACTATTTATAACAAGTAAAATATAGGCAGATGCGAAGGCTTCCTTTCAAATAGATGTGGTTACTGGTGCTTCTCAACAATCATCTCCTATCTTTCAGTGTAATTCTCAGTTGGTGTAGGAGAGCAAATACAATCGCTGGGCTCGATGGTCAAGTTTGGTGATTTTTCCACTCATTTAGTCTGATATCCATCCAACAAATGTTGACTGAGCACCTGTTCTAGGGTCTAGGAATGGAGAGAATAAACCACTGCTTGTAAAAATGTACATTCTATGGATGGAGAGAGACAGTAACAAATTAATAAATAAATATATGGTATGTCGGATGATAACTATTAAGGAGAAACAAAGGCAGGGCTGTGGGGAAGGAGTATCCTCTTGAAGAGTCATTTGCAGTGTTAAACGGGGTGGTTTGGGAAGGCCCCACTGGGACAGTGACATTTCAGTAGAGACTTCAAGGAAGTTGGGGACCGAGCCAGGGTGATATGCTGGGTGGACTTTCTCATCCTCAACACTCTGGACATTTTCTACACTGGATGATTCTCTGTCGCGGGGCTGTCCTGTGCACTGTAGGATGTGTAGCAGCATCCCTGGCCTCTACCCACTAGACACCAGTAGCAACTTCCCGGGTGTGGTGATCAAAGCCATCTCCAAACATTCCCCAATGTCTCCCGAGGGGCCGAAACACAGTCAACTGAGAACTGCTCTAGGACAAGAGTCCCATGCAAAGCGAACAGCAAGTGCAAAGGCCCCCAAAGGAGGAGAGTTCCTACTGTGTTTAAGAAACAGCAAGGAAGCCAGTGAGGATGCAGCAGAGTGAGTGAGGGGGTGAGTAGAAGGAGGTGAGGTCAGAGAGCCTTCGGAGAGCCAGGCCATTGTCAGTCATTAGGAATAATGCACGCGGGAATATTCTTGTGCATGTCTTGTATTGGACACGTGTGCTAATTTCTGTTGGGTATAGATACCAGGAGTGGAATTGCTGACCACAGGGTGCACATATGTTCAACCTCAACGTCAGTCTTCCAAAGTGTTTGTACCAATTCGCTCTCCCACCAGCAGGGTATGAGAATTCCATCCTGGCCAACACCCGGTATTTCCTGTCTTTTTTCATTTTTGGATTTTGGTGGGTGTGGAGTGCTATCTCATTTCAGTTTTAATTTGCATTTTCCTGATGACTAATGACGTTCAGTACTCTTTCATGTTTATTAGCCACTCGGGCATCCTCTTTTATGAAGTGCCTGTGCAGGTGTTTTGCTCATTTTTCTAGTGGGTTGCTTTTTTTCTTATTGCTTTGTAGGAGTTCTTTATCTTCTGGATCCGACTTGTTTGTGGGATATATGAATTGCAAATATCTTCTCCCCCTCTAGAGGTGTGAAGGTGGTTATTTGTATTCATTTTCTATTGCTGCATAAAACATTATCACAAGCATTGCAGCCTAAAACAGCACGCATGTATTGGCTCACTTCTGTAGACTGGAAGTCTCACACAGTGTGGCTGCGTTCTCTGCTCAGGGCATCACAAAGCTGAATCAAGGTGTTGGTAGGGTTGAGTTCTCATCTGGAAGATGTGGAAAAAATCTGCTTCCAAGCTCATTCTTGTCATTGGCAGAATTCAGTCCCTTGCAGCTATAGGAATGAGGTCCCCATTTCCTCACTGGCTGTCAGTTGGGAGCTGTTCTGTGTTCCCTCCTACATGGTCCCCTTCATCTGCAAGGCCAGCAACGGTGCATAAAATCTTTCTCATGCTTTGAATTTCTGGCTTCTTCTGTCTCCCACTTCTAGAGCCAGATTTAAAGGGCTTATGTGATGATCTCCCTTTTAAGTAACTCAAAGTCAAGTGATCAGGAATGTGAATTATATCTGCAAAACCCCTTTTGTCCCCATGTACAGTAATATGACCACAGGAGTGATATCTCATCATATCATAGGTTCCACCCACTCTAGACCGTCACTGGGGTCATCTTAGATTTCTGCCCACTACATTATTTTAATAGACTGGTCAGAGTGGGCCTCACTGAGAAGATGACATTTGAGCAAAGACTTGGGGTCAAAGTGTCCCAAGCAGATCTAGCAACTGCACAGGCCCTGAAGGGGGAGCATGATGCCCCAGGAGGTCAGTGTGGCTGGAGGAACTGAGATGGGGTCTTGGGAGACAAGGCTGGGAGGGTGCTGGGGGCTGGATGGTTAGTGCCTTTATAGGTCATTGTTAAAGATTTTGGATTTTACTGTGAGAGAAATGGGGAGCAATTAGAGGGATTGAAGAAAAAGAGTAATATTTTCTGATGGATTTTTTTAAGCTGTTGGGTTGAGCGTCATCGTCGTCGGGGCAAGTGTTGGAAGCCGGGGCCAGTTATGAGGCTAATGCAGTGACCCAGATGAGAGGAGGCTTGGGGCAGGGTGGTAGCCAAGCAGATGATGAGAAGTGTCTGGATCCCGGATATATTTTGACAGGAACTGCTGATAAATTGGATGTGTGAGGCATGAAAGAAAGAACAGACTGGAAAATTATTCCATAGTTTCTGGCTTCTCATCGTAGTTACCCAGGGACCCCGAGTGGGGAAAGATTAGGGGTGAAGCAAGTCCCAATGGGGAAGATCGGGAGTTCTGTTTGGACATATTAAGATGTCAGTCAGATACCAAGTGGAGCTGTCAAGTGAGCCAGAGAAAAATACAAGCCTGGAGTTGAGAGGAGCAATATGAATTACAGATATAAATCTGAAAGTAATCGCATGTGGTTGCTACTTAAAGCCAGGAGACCGATGAAGTCACTAAGAAGTGGAGAGAAGAGGTCTGGCACCAAGCCCTGGGGTGCTCCACATTAAGAGGTCGGGGAGATGAGGAGGAACCAGCAAAAGAGACTGGACAGGAATGTCCAGGAAATAGGAGGGAATCCAGGAGAGCAAGGCATCCTGTAACCCAAGTGAAGGAGAGAGTGAGCAGCCACGTCAGATGCTGCTAATGGTGAAGCCACATGAGGACCAAGACTTGACCACTGGCTTCCACTATGTGGAGGTCCTCGGCCATCTAAACAAAGAGCAGTTTCAGGTCAGTGGCCAGGCAAATGCCAGATTAGAGAATTTCAAGAGAGTGGGAGGAGAGGAATGGGGAGAATGCCTACGAGAAGAAAACTGTACAGGTCAGGATAGGTTATGCTGCAGTAACAAACATCCCCAAATGTCATTGTCTTCGCACAATAACAGTTTATCTCTTGTTCATAATATGTGTTCATTACAGGTCGGCAAGAGGGCTCTGGTCACTGGAGTTACCCTGTTGCCCCGGCTGCTACCAGGGTCTCTCTCAACATGAACTTGCATGATTACCATGGCAGAGGGAAGGGAAGGTGAATTGTGCACCAGCCTTTCAAGCTTCCACCTGGAATAGACACACATCACTTCCTTTCAAATTTCACAGGCCAGAGCAAGTCGCATGGCTGTGCCCAATGTCAAAGAGTGCCTAGAAGGAACCTGGGATATTAGTGAATAGCACTAATGAATAACACCCAAAGCATAACCCGTATCGAACTTTCTTGCAAATCACTTCATTCATGCAACAAATATTGCTGAGGACGTACCACTCACATACAAGTAAACAGTAAGATAATTTGGAATAAAATAGAACATGGCAGCGTGTGTGTGGTACTATTTTGCATAGGATGGCCAGGGAAGGCCTCTCTGGGGAGACGATGTGTGACTTGAGAACGCAGGGTGAGAAGGACTCAGAGACACGAGCACTGACTGAGAGGCCAAGATGAGCCGGGCAAGTCTGAGGAAGAGGAGGGAGGCCACAGCGCAGTGGCACCCTGGGAGTAGGAGGCCAGCACAGGTCCTGCTGGGTCACAGGGTCAGGGTGGTCGGTGGGATTCAGGGCCACAGTTGGGGATTGTATTTCAGTCTAAGCCCACGGAGTGAGTTTTAAGCACAGGGTTGACATGATCTGGTTGTATTTTTAAGACATTATCTGGTCCAATGGGATAACTCAGTAGTAAAAGAGAATGAATTATTGATATACACAACACCATGGATGAGTCTCGAAAAGATTATGCTGAGCAAAAGAAGCCAGATACGAGCACGTACCATACGATTCAATTTATACGATGCCCAGAAACAGGCAAATGAATCTACGGTGACAGAAAACAGAGTGGTTGGCTGGTGGGTTGAGGGTGGGAATTAACTAGAAAGGGGCAGCTGGGAACTTTCTGGGATGAAGAAAACATTCTCTTTCTTGTTTTGTGAGGTGGTTATACTAACATATATTACAGCACATACAGACACACCCACTGTATTTATGTATAACATATATGTATATATATTTATTTTGTGTGCATATACGTTTAAGTGTGTGTGTGCTGGCAGGCTGGTGCGGTGTCCCAGGTGAGGGCTGAGGGCAATCTGGAAGAGAAGTGGTGGCGAAGTAGATGGATTCGGGCAGTGTGTTAGTTTCTTCCTGGAACTGCTGTTACAAATTACTGCAAACATGGTGGCTTAAAGGAACAGAAATCTATTCTCTGACAATTCTGGAGGCTACAAGTCCCAAACCAGGGTGTTGGCAGGGCCGCGCTCCCTCTGCAGGCTCTGGGGAGAGTCCTCCCTTGCCTCTTCCCAGCTTCTGGTGGTGGCCATCCATCCTTGGCGTTCCTTGGCACGTAGCTACATCACTCCAGTCTCTGCCTCCGTCTTCCCACGCCTTCTCCTCTGTGTCTGTGTGTCCTCTTCTCTATTGTAAGGACACCAGTCATTGGATTTAGGACACACTAATCCAGTACAACCTCATCTTCATTTAACTAATTACACCTGCAAAGACCCTATTTCCAAATAAGGCCACATTCTGAGGTTCAGGTGGACATGAATTTTAGGGGGATGCTAATCAACCCAGTATAGATGGATTTTGGAGGTAGAGCAGAAGGGACTTGCCGATGTACAGAACGTCATGGGAAGAGGCTGATGGAAGAAGAGAAGTCAAGTGTGACTCAAGTTTTACCTTGAACAACTCGGGGCAGGTGCCCTTGACCATGACATGGGGCAAGTGAAGGAGGAACGAACCTAGGGGAGGTCTGGGTGGTCTGTGTGGGGCCTGTTAAGTTTGAGATGCCTATTAGACATTCCCAGGGGAGACTGAGAATAAATAAATTGGGGTATCATAAGTGTATAGACAGTGTTCAAAGCAATGGATACGATCCTCTGGGGCAAGTATGGACAGAGACGAGAAGAGGCCAGCATCCATCCTTGAGTCTTTAACACCAAGAGGTTTAGAAGTGAAGGAAGAGACAGAGAAGTCCCAGCAGCACTGCGGAACCTTGAAATACACGGAAACAAACACAAGTTACAGTAACAACAGTAAAGAAAAAGGTGGATTTGAAGACATGGCAATGGTACCACAGAGATAAATGAGAATTATTTTCCACATATTCATGTAACTTGACAAAGCAACCCACTCGGCTTCACCTGATTCATTTCAAGTGGGACAGGGAAACACTTCCGTTTTTCGAAGAATGAAGACGCTATTACAATATTCAGCATCGGAAAATTTCCCGCCTCTGGTTGATCGGGGTTTCGCTTTCCTCCTCCCAGCCAGGGTCAGGAAACCACAGACAGCACTTTCCAAGAGACCGACTCTGCGTCGGGCACAGAATACAGGGAGCCCTCTGGAAGATTTCTGCTTCCATGGGACCCCTGTCCTTGGGGACAGACTACAGAGCACCCCTCGGGGATGAGGGTAAACTGAGGTCTCATGGTCCCAAGGATGTGTTTGGGGCCCAGATGCACCCCATTCCCTGGTTCGGAGTTTGTAGCCACCTGGGCAGGGTGTTTAAAGGTGGGGGAGCCTGAGAAGACCAGCAGCCCACCCCCATTCACAGGGCACCTGCTCGGAGGCCCAGCATGAGCTGGGGCGCAGCAAAAAATAAGACATAAGTCAGAGCCTTTACCATCCAGGCGATTACAGTTTAGGGCCAAGGTCCGAGCCGCATCTTCTTGGCCAGCGTTTCAGAGAAATCGCATGGAGGAGGGTAGATAATTGTGCCTTTTAACAAGGAGAGATGGAAAGGAGCTGTAAGGGTGAGTGGTCATTCATTCATTCATTCATTCAATTATCCCTTCACCTAACAGATATCTACGGAGTGTCTACTACGTTCCGGCAAAGGGGATGCAATGGTGCATAAAACCAACATGGTCCATTCCCTCTAGGGCTTAGTCTAGCCATGGTGGCTGCTGCTGTAAGTATGCAAAGTTGCAAATAAATATCAAAGTACTGATACACGTTACAGGGTTTATGAGAGACTGATGGTGAGAGAAGGTAGACCAGGAAGTCAGGGAAAGCTTCTCTGGGAAAGGGATGTTTAAGTTGGACCCAAAGAATGAGTGAGCTGGGCAGAGAAGGCAGGAAGAGCAATCCAGGGGGAACCAGCATGTGCAAAGGGACCGGGGTAGGTGAGGCCTTGGTGCGCAGGAGTTATGAGAAGAGGAAGGTGGGTGCAAGGGAAGTAGGGGAAGAGAAAGGCTCAAGTGTGTTTGGAAAAGTAGGCTTGGACCAGAGGATGAACACGAGATAGAAGGGATGAGAGGTGGGGGGACGTGCACCAGAGAGGGTCCGTGGGGCCATCAGTCAGTCTAGGAACACGGATCACAGCCTCAGAGTGTCCCCAGAATGCGAACACGGGCTTCAGAGGTTCAGGCCAGCGTGTCAGTCTTGGTCTCAGCCCTCACCATCTGGGTGCCCTCGGCAAGGCCCCCGCCCTGTCTGATCACAGGGACCCACCGTTCGGATGTGGAAGGATTTGGAGAGAATGGCGGTAAAGCGCGTAGGACACGCCTGGCACGGAGTGACAGCTCCCTGACGGAAGCTGTTGGCCTCCCCGGGCTAAGTCAGCTCTCTCTGAAAGGGGTGGGGCAAGAGCAGAGGGTACTAGTCATCGGGCACTAAAATCCTGACCTCGGTGGCCGCTGGCCCTGCAACTTCAATGCCGTCTGACGCCGCCCCTCCGTCGCACGCCCGAGAGCCAACAAGTCTAAGTGGTGAACATTCCCCTCCGTTCCTGCCAGTGCCCTGGGCTCTTCTGGCTCTGATCTTGCCGCTCCTGCTCCTCCCTAGTTCGCGCAGCCCTGACCCCAGGCCCCCCTCCCCCTCCCGTCTCGCCCTCCCTCCCTCCATCCCTCCAAAGAGTCTTGACTGGATGCCTGCTCTTTGCCAGGAGGGGTTAGCCTGTCTGCTGAGCTCAGCGCGTCCGGCTTGCCTCCGCATCTGCGCACTCGTGGGCTCCTCTATCCTGGCTGCCCAAGTTCAGGCCCCCGGGGCGGTCTTCCCCCAGCGCGGTGGCGGGGGTGGAGGGCTGAGTTATCGTCTGATACCTCACTTTCCACACGTGGAAGACGTCTTTAAGTCAGAGCCCTGTGATGACAATACAAGGATGCCTTGGGGACAGACCCACACAGGGGCGCGTGAGGCCTCGGTGGCTGGACTGCCTGGCATCAGAGTCCGGCTCCATCCCTCATGGCTTAATCTTTCTGGGCTCGACTCCGTTTTTGTTAAACAGAGAGAATGATTTTCCCTACCACATGGGGCTGCCGTGATGATTGAATGGTACAATGCAAAGAAAGCATTTGCCCGGTGTTTGGTGTGTAACACGTGCCCAGCATGTGAACGGAGACCCCGCCCACTGGTGAGGCAGTTTAGAGCTGGGGTACAATGACATGGAATCGGGAAGACGGGGGCTGGAATCCCAGACCCCTCGCTTGCTAGTTGTGTCATCTTGGGCAAGGTGCTTAAACCAACAGAGCATCAATTTGTTCATCTGTAAAATGGGACTCATTGTGCCTACTTCAGCTATTTGTTAGAGGATTAAATGAAATAATCCATACACAGTGCTAAGAATGGTGTCTGGCACACAGCACTCAAATCTACAATTATTGGAGTGAGGTAGATGAACACCAAGATCTTCTGATACCTTGAAGACAGTAAAGCTAGGAGAAAGAAGAAATTGTCATTTCAAATCTGCAGACAGACTAGGTTCTTGCTGAGTTTTTTTTTTTCTATCTCAGATTGTGTGCACATGCTGTTCCCTCTGCCTGAATGCTGTTCCTTTCACTTTTACTAGACCAACTCCTATTTCCCCTTTGGGTCTCAGCTTAAATATTGCCACCTCAGGGACCCTTTCTCTGTCCTGCTGGCTTAAATCCCCCTGTGCCACACCAGTGTAAAGCAAGTACACACTTAGGGAAAAGTGCCTGGGTCAGGAACCAGTTGTGCACTAATCCTGCCTCAAACCACAGCTGTCCAGCCCCAGTTCCTGGGGGACCTCCCACCCAAGGAGCATGGCCTATCGAGCATCAAGGCAGCACTTGGCTTTGGGGTGCTGCTCACCCCCAGTGTGGAGTGCTCTGATAAATGGGGCTGGAAGGGGGAGCTCAGGTTCAAGGCCAAATAGAGTCTCCCCCACTCCCCCCTGCAAGGCCCCAGTCGTCTTGCACAGACTGGCCGCTGAGCCTGGAGAGCCTGTGATGAAGGAATGGAAGCACACAGGGACCTTTACGAGTGACCCGCTTTGGGACACGTGGCCCGATGTCTTGGGACATTTGCCCTGTGGGAGGAAGAGAGAAGCCGCGAGCTCGCTCCACCCAGAGGCCTCTCTCCGCCCGTTTGTGGAGTCTGTGACGTCCCCGAGGCGAACATTCTTAGAGTCTGTGGCAACGCCACTGACTGTACTTCATCTCCCCAGGCCTTGGTCTGCTCATCCACGAGAGGGAGATGCTAAAGCGCCCGCCTGACGGGTGTGGGGAGGACACAATGAGTTACTTATGCAAAGGGCTCAGGATGGGGCCCCGAATCCCGCAGGCAGTCAGTGAACCTCTACTGCCCAGGTTCTCCAGGGTGGTCCCCAGATCGGGAGAGGGGGCTGCCCCTGGGAGCTTGTTAGAGATGCACATTCTCGGGCTTCATCAGCCCTCCAGGAGCAGCTGGGGGGTGGGCCCAGCCATCTGGGTTTGAACAAGCCCCCTGACTGATGTAATGCACGCCAAGGTGTGAGACTCAGCGGGGTCTGAGAGGGAGGGTGAGGTTGAGAGCATCGCTCACGGGAGACCAGGAGCTGGGGCAGACGCTGGTGGAACTGAAGGTGTGAGACCCCACAAAGCTGCTGCGCAGAGGTGCCTCCAGGGGGCCAGGAGCGGGGCCCAGGGCTGCCGGCCTCTGGCAGTCCTGTTCCCACCACGTTTGGTGCCTCCATCCCCCGCAGGGATGGGGACGACCTGGATGTTTCTGAGGCAGAAGGTGGCTTCTCTGAACCACAGACCCAGCTAGTGTCCCGGGGTGGCAGCTCGTCAGGCCACTCCGGGGATTACAAATTCAGAAACCTGCACAAACAGGACTTCCACTGGATTCATCGCTTTGTTCTCTCCCAGAACTCTGATTACACGAAGACAGGAGCACAGAGTGATGGACATCGTGCTTAGGAAGGAGCCAGCGAAAGGAAACAGAGCAGGGGACACGGCGGGCAGACGGATAACACTGAAGTCAGGGCGTTCGCAGAATAACAATGCGGAGTGAGAGTAAATTCTTTTTTTTCTGCAAAAGGCACATCTCAGCTGAGCTGCTCATTTCCACGCGTCCAAGATACCTCCGGGAGTGAGAGAGGAGCAAAGGCGAGGCCAGACATGGTACCTCCTCCCCACCCCTAGCATGCTGAGCTCCCTTTTAAGTCTGCCCTGCAGTGCTGTGTGACCTTGGGCACATCCAACACCTCTCTGAGCCTCAGTTTCCTCCTAGGGTTGCTGTGAAGGGCTTAGACCAGTGCTGGACACACAGCAGGTGCTCAATAAAAGAGAATAATCACCATCATTAGCACCACGGGGAGTCCTGAAATAACAGGCCACTGTCCCCTGCTGCCACTGCGGAGCGCAGTGAGAATCCAGGCCCCACCCGGACGCATCGTTCCTCCAGGCGCTCAGAGGCCCAGATTAATGCACAAGATGCCTTAATTAAACATATGCACATTTAGAAGATTCCTCAGAACCCAACCCCCGCAGGTGAAGACGTGAGGCCTTTTCCTGCCCACCTCTTTACCACCGGAGGTGGGGGGCGGCCGGGCCGCCCTCAGGACACGTGTCCCTGAGGCCCACCTTCATAGCGGCTTCACGCGTCCGGCGGAGGAAGGAGCGGGGTGGGAACTGCCGTCCTCTGAAGCCCTGCGATGGACAGGCCTGCCCAGAGCCCCGCCGGGGAGGGGAGTTATGTTCCATAAGAAACCAAGGCTCCAGGACGATCTGAGCCCGTCGCGTCCACCTGGCTGGTGAAAGAGGGACGACTCAAAGCTGTACCCTCCCCCGGACCCCCCTCCAAACCACGGATGAAGACGTCTGTCCTGACGAGTCTTTGCAGCCTTAACCCGTCCTTAATGCGCGTCTACTGAATAGACGAGTGACCTGGAGAGTAGTGACAGTGACCGGCCCCCGCGCGGGGCCGGTGCTCACTGTCTGTCACAGTCCCTAGCCGGTCAGACCCCGGGTGTCCCTGCGGCGGGTGAGAACCGAGAGGCTGAGGGGGGCCCTGACCTAAGGCCCTGCAGCTGCTGAGTTGCTGGGTCAAGATATGAACTCAAGTCCTTGTGGTCCTAACGCCCTTGCTTTTTTATTTTCAAATTTTTTTTTTTTTACTGTGATAAAATCCACATAACATAAACTTTACCCTCTTAACCATTTTTAAGTGTACGGTTCAGTGGTACTGAATGCATTCATCGTGTTGTGTAGCCATCACCACCATGCAGCGCCCTGACTCTTTTCATCTTGCGGAACTGAAGCTCCACCCATTGAACGTAACTCCCCCTTCTCCCCTCCTCCAGCCCCTGGCAACCACCATTCTACCTTCTGTCTCTATGAAAGTGACTACTCTGTCTCATGAGTGGAATCATACAGTATTTGTCTTTCTGTATTTGGCTTACTTCACTTAGCATAATGTCCTTGATGTTCATCCATGTTGTCGCAGGTGTCAGAATTTTCTTCCTTTTTAAAGCTGAATAATATCCATTGTGTACATACACCATGTTTTGCTTATCCATTCATCTGTCAGTGGATGCTTGCGTTGCTTCCACATTTTAGTTATCATGAATAATGCTGCTTTGGACATGGGTGGACAAATATCTCTTCAAGACTCTGCTTTCAATTCTTTGGGGTATATTCCCAGAAGTGGAATTGCTAGGTCATATGGTAATTCTATGTTTAATTTTTTGTGTGTGAAGGGGATACTTTTATTTCTCATTTTCATTTATTGATGTGTTAATAGTTTAGAACATTGTAAAATTTTAGTTGCATGTTATTGTTTGTCTGTCACCATATGAATGCATCCCTTCACCCCTTGTGCCCACCTCCCCTCCCCCTTGCCCCTGGTAACCACCAAACAGTTCTGTCTGTCCATGTGTTAGTTTACATTCCACAGATGAGTGAAATCACGCAGTGTTTGTCCTTCTCTCTCTGGCTTATTTTAACTAACATAATTCCCTCCAGTTCCATCCATGTTGTTGCGAATGGGACAATTTTGTCTATTTTTATAGCTGAGTAGTATTCCATTGTATGTATACACCACATCTTCTTTATCCAATCATCAGTCGAGGGACACTTGGGTTGCTTCCACTTCTTGGCCATAGTGAATAATGCTGCAATGAACATAGTGGGCACAAGCCTCTTTGGATTGTTGATTTCAAGTTCTTTGGATAAATACCCAATAGTGGGATAGCTGGATCATAAGATATTTCTATTTTTAATTCTTTGAGGAATCTCCATACTGTTTTCCATAGAGGCTGCACCAGTTTGCATTCCCACCAGCAGTGAATGAGGGTCCCCGTTTCCCCACAACCTCTCCAGCATGTGTTGTTTTTTGTCTTTGTGATTATAGCCATTCTAACCAGTGTAAGGTGATATCTTAGTGTAGTTTTGATTTGCATTTCCCTGATGATTAGTGATGTTGAACATCTTTTCATGTGTCTATTGACTATCTGTATATCTTCCTTGGAAAAATGTCTGTTCATATCCTCTGCCCATTTTTTGATCAGGTTGTTTGTTTTTTTGTTGCTCAGTTGTGTGAGTTCTTTATATATTATGGAAATTAACCCCTTGTCAGATATATGATTTGCAAATATTTTCTCCCAGCTGGTGGGTTGTCTGTTCATTTTGATCCTGGATTCATTTGCCTTGTAGAAGCTCTTTAATCTGATGAAGTCCCACTTGTTTATTTTTTCTTTTGTTTCCGTTGTCTGAGTAGACACGGAATTCGAAAGGATCCCTTTATGGCCGATGTCAAATAGTGTACTGCCTAATTTTCTTCCAGGAGTTTTATAGTTTCAGGTCTCACTTTCAGGTCTTTGATCCATTTTGAGTTAATTTTTGCATATGGTGATAGAAGATGGTCTCCTTTCATTCTTTTGCCTGTGACTGTCCAGTTTTCCCAGCACCATTTATTGAAGAGACTTTCTTTTCTCCATTGTATGTACTTTGCTCCTTTGTCAAAGATGAGTTGTCCGTAGATGTGTGGTTTTATTTCTGGGCTTTTGATTCTGTTCCATTGATCTGTGTGTCTGTTTTTGTACCAGTACCATGCTGTTTTGATTACTATAGCTTTGTAGTATATTTTGAAGTCAGGGATTGTGATGCCTCCAGCTTTGTTCTTTTCTCTCAGGATTGCTTCAGCTATTTGGGGTCTTTTGTTGCCACATATGAATTTTAGTATTCTTTGTTCCATTTCCGTGAAGAATGTCATTGGGATTCTGATTGGGATTGCATTGAATTTGTAGATTGCTTTAGGTAGTATGGACATTTTAACTATGTTTATTCTTCCAATCCATGTACATGGGATATTTTTCCATTTCTTTATGTCACCATCAATTTCTTTCAATCATGTCTTATAGTTTTCATTGTAAAGGTCCTTCACCTCCTTGGTTAAATTTATTCACAGATATTTTATTCTTTTTGTTACAATTGTAAATGGGATTGTCTTTTTGAGTTCTCTTTCTGTTAGTTCATTATTAGCATATAGAAATGCAACTGATTTTTGTAAGTTGATTTTATACCCTGCCACTTTGCTGTAGTTGATTATTTCTAATAATTTTCCAATGGATTCTTTAGAGTTTTCTATATATAAGATCATGTCATCTGCAAATAGTGAGAGTTTCATTTCTTCATTGCCTATTTAGAGTCCTTTTTTTCCTTTTTCTTGCCTAATTGCTCTGGCCAGAACCTCCAGTACTATGTTGAATAAGAGTGGTGAGAGTGGGCACCCTTGTCCTGTTCCTGTTCTCAGAGGGATGGCTTTCAGTTTTCCCCCATTGAGTATGATATTGGCTGTGGGTTTGTCATATATGGGCTTTATTGTGTTGAGGTACTTTCCTTCTCCAACCCATTTTCTTGAGAGTTTTTATCATAAATGGAATTTGAATCTTGTCAAATGCCTTCTCTGCATCGATTGACATGATCATGTGGTTTTTATTCCTCTTTTTGTTAATGTGGTGTATCACATTGATTGATTTGCAGATGCTGAACCAACCCTGTGTCCCTGGTATAAATCCCACTTGATGATGGTATATGATCTTTTCGATGTATTGCTATATTCAGTTTGCCAATATTTTGTTGAGGATTTTTGCATCTATGTTCATTAGCGATATTGGTCTGTAGTTTTCCTTCTTTGTATTGTCCTTGTCTGGCTTTGGTATCAGGGTGATGTTGTCCTTGCAGAATGTTTAGGAAGTGTTCCATCTTCCTCTATGTTTTGGAAAAGTTTGAGAAGGATAGGTATTAAATCTTCTTTGAATGTTTGGTAAAATTCTCCAGAGAAGCCATCTGGTCCTGGACTTTTATCTTTTGGGAGGTTTTGGATTATTGTTTCAATCTCATTACTTGTGATTGGTCTATTCAGGTTCTCTATTTCTTCTTGATTCAGTTTTGGTAGGTTGTATATGTCTAAGAATTTATCCATTTCTTCTAGATTGTCCAATTTGGTGGCATAGAGTTTTTCATAGTATTCTTTTATAATCCTTTGTATTTCTGTGGTATCTGTTGTCATCTCTCTTCTTTCATTTCTAATTTTATTTATTTGAGACTTTTCTATTTTTTTTCTTAGTCTGGCTAAGGGTTTGTCAATTTTGTTTATCTTCTCAAAGAACCAACTCTTTGTCTCATTGATCCTTTCTACTGCTTTTTGGTTTCAATTTCATTTATTTCTGCTCTAATTTTTATTATTTCCCTCCTTCTGCTGACTTTGGGCTTTCTTTGTTCTTCTTTTTTCTAGTTCTGTTAGGTGTAGTTTGAGGCTGCTTATTTGGGATTCTTCTTGTTGGTTAAGGTGGGCTTGTATTGCTATGAATTTCCCTCTCAGGACCGCTTTTGCTGTGTCCCACATGAGTTGGTATGGTGTATTTTCATTTTCACTTATCTCCAGATATTTTTTTATTTCTCCTTTAATTTCTTCAATGATCCACTGGTTCCTCAGTAGCTTGTTGTTTAGTCTCCACATCTTTGTCACTTTCCCAGTTTTTCCCTTGTAGTTGATTTCTAGCTTCATAGTATTATGGTCAGAAAAGATGCTTGTTATGATTTCAATCTTCTTAAATTTATAGGGGCTTATCTTGTTTCCCAACATATGGTCTATCCTTGAGAATCTTCCATGTGCCCTTGAGAAGAATGTGTAATCTGCTGTTTTTGGGTGGAGTGCTCTGTATATATCTATTAAGTCCATCTGGTCTAGTTTTTCATTTAAGTCCACTATTTCCTTATTGACTTTCTGTCTGGATGATCTTTCCATTGATGTGAGGGGGATGTTAAGGTCCCCTACTATTATTGTGTTGTTAATAGCTCCTTTTAGGTTTGTTAATAGTTGTTTTACATACTTGTGCTCCTGTGCTAGGTGCATATATATTTATAAGCGATATGTCTTCTTGGTGGATTGTCCCTTTTATCATTATGTATTGCCCCTCTTTGTCTCACATTACCCTTTTTATCTTGGAGTCTACCTTGTCTGGATATAAGTGTGGCAATACCTCCTTTTTTTGTTTGCCATTAGCTTGGAGTATTATCTTCCATCCTTTCACTCTTGAGCCTGTGTTTGTCTTTACAGCTGAGATGTGTTTCCTGGAGGCAGCATATTGTTGGGTCTTGTTTTTCAATCCATCCCGCCACTCTGTGTCTTTTGATTGGAGAATTCAATCCATTTACATTTAGAGTGATTACTGATATATGAGGGCTTAATGTTGCTACTTTATTGCTCATTTTCCAGATCTTTTGCATTTGCTTTGTTTCTTGTCCCATGTGTTTCGGACTATCAGTTCAGTTTGGTAGTTCTGTATGATGGCTTTCTTAGTTTTCTCTTTATCGTATGTGTCTCTGTTCCGAATATTAGTTTAGTGGTTACCATAAGTTTTGTATAAGAAATCTCATAGATGAGATAGTTCATTTTCTGAGCCCCTTTCCTCTTTCCCTTCTAAGTTATTGTTGTCACAACTTATTCCATCATGTGTTATGATTTTGTGTTTTAAGTGATGAGGTTATATTTATTTTTGGTGTTTTCCTCCCCTTGGTCTTTAATGTTATAATTAAGTGTTTGCTAACCTATTCTGATAAAGAGCTGCAATTTATCTGATTTTGTCTACCTGTTTTCTCCTTGCTCAAAGCTTTGTATCCCCTTTCTCTCTTTTTTTTTCAGGCATGAGGGCCTTCTTGAGCATTTCTTGCAGTGGGGGTCTTGTGGCAATGAACTCCCTTAGCTTTTGTTTACCTGGGATAGTTATTATTTCTCCATCATATCTGAAGGATATTTTCATTGGATAGAGTATTCTTGGCTGGCAGTTTTTATTCAGAATTTTGAATATATCATTCCACTCTCTCCTAGCCTGTAGAGTTTCTGATGAAAAATCTGCTGAAAGCCTGATTGGAATTCCTTTGTATGTTATCTTCTTTTCTCTTGCTGCCCTTAATATTTTGTCTGTCATTAACTTTTGCCAGCTTTATAACTGTATGCCTTGGAGATGGCCTTTTTTTGTTGATATAGTTAGGAGATCTATTGGCTTCATTCACTTGTATTTCCAGCTCCTTCCCCAGGTTTGGGAAATGCTCAGCTATTATTTCTTTGAACAAGCTCTCTGCTCCTTTTCCCCCTCTCTTCTCCCTCTGAGATACCTATAATCTTTATGTTGCATTTCCTAATTGAGTTGGCTATATCTTGGAGAATTTCTTCATTTGTTTTTAGCCTTAGTTCTCTTTCCTCCTCCATCTGGAGGCTTTCTACATTCCTATCCTCAATAATACTAATTCTCTCCTTCATGTTGTCAGCTCTGTTAAGATTCCAGATTTTTCTTTATCTCCTCCATTGTGCTTTTCACCTCCAACATTTCAGATTGGTTTTTCTTTATAGTTTCAATCTCTTTTGTGAAGAAGCTCCTAATTTTATTGAATTGTCTACTGGTATTCTCTTGTAATTTGTTGAGCTTTTTTGTGATAGCTATTTTGAATTCTCTGTCATTTAGGTTATAAATTTCTGTGCCTTCAGGGTTGATTTCTGGATGCTTGTCATTTTCCTTCTGGTCTGGAGATTTAATGTATTTTTGCATTGTGCTTGAGGGTGTGCTTTTATTTTTTCTCATCCTGAAGATATCTGGTTGCAGATTCCACCTGCTGCCACTAGGTGGGGGTCTATAGCTGTGTTCCAAGCCCGCTGAGCTCTGCAGGTGTTCTGGCTGGACTGAAGAGCTGCTGGGCTGATGTCTGGCTGAGCTGGGGCTCTGATCTAGGGAGCTGTTCACCGCTGATCTGTGGTGCCAGGCTGGGGCGCCACGTGCTGCTGTGCTGGAGTGCTGTGTGCCACTGGGCTGGAGCGATTCATGCCACTGGGCTGGGCTGGCTGAGCTGGAATGCTGGTGGTGGGGGTCGCCTTCACCTCCCCGGTCCCAGGAGCCCCTCATCCTTCCTTCACTATCTGCTCTCCTGGGGTGTTATTTGATGAGGACAGCCTCACAACAGTTCTGTTCCCTCTGTGTGGGAGCTCCCCATGGGCTGTGAGGGAAGTTGCAGAGTGAATGTTCTCCTGTGGAGGGTCACCCCTCCCCCACTTATCTGAGAGCTGCACAGTCTCAGTCTCAGGGTCACTGTCGTTGGGGAAGGAGGGGAGCCTTTCTTACCTCCTTGCCCTTCCTCTGGGGCTTCCAGCACCACTGCCATCAGATATAAGGCTGCGTGGGTCCTTCAGATGTCTCATGTGCAGTGTGAAAGACCTCTGTTGATATATGATGACCTTTTTGTTGTATCTTAGTGGGGGAGAGTTTAGGGGAAAAGCTCACTCCACCAGGATGCTGACGTCATCTGTATGTTTAATTTTCTGAGGAACCAGCATACTGTTCTCCATAGTGGCTGCACCAGTTTACATTCCCAACAACAGTGCCCAAGGGTTCCAATTTCTCCACATCCTCACCAACACTTATTTTCTGGGGGTTTTTGATAGGAGCCATCCTAATGGGTATGATGAGGTGGTATCTCATTGTAGCTTTGATTTTCACTTCCCTAACCACTAGAGACGTTGGGCATCTTTTCATGTGCTTATTGGCCATTTGTATATCTTCTTGGGAGAAATGTCTATTCAAGTCATTTGCCCATTTTTGAGTCAGGTTGTTTGTTTTTTTGCTGTTGAGTTTTAGGAGTTCTCTATATTATCCCTCATCAGATATATGATCTGCAAATATTTTCTCCCATTCTGTGGTAGGTTTTTTACTCTGTTGATATTGTCTTTTGATGCCTACAGTTTTCTAATTTTCATAAGTCCAATTTGTCTATTTTTTTCTCTTGTTACCTGTGCCTTTGTTGTCAAAAAATCCTTTTGGGGGGCCGCCTGGTGGCGCAGCGGTTTAGTGCGCGCTTGGCAGCCCAGGGTTCGCGAGTTCGGATCCCGGGTGCCCGCCGACGCACTGCCTGTCAGCCATGCCGTGGTGGCGTCCCATATAAAGTGGAGGAAGACTGGCACGGATGTTAGCTCAGGGCCAGTCTTCCTCAGCAAAAAGGGGAGGATTGGCAACAGATGTTAGCTCAGGGCTGGTCTTCCCCACACACACACACACACAAAAAAAATCCTTTTGGCCTTTGTAGCCAAAATATCATTGCCAAATCCAATGTCATGAAGGTTTTGTCCTGTTTTCTTCTAAGAGTTTTATAGTGTTAGGCCTGACATTTAGATCTTTGATCCATTTGAGTTCATTTTTGTATACGGTGTGAGGTAAGGGTCCAGCTTCACTCTGTTGCATGTGAATATCCAGTTTTCCCAGCACCACTTATTGAAAAGACTGTCCTTTTCCCATTGAATGGCCTTGGCACCCTTGTCAAAAATTATTTGACCATATATGTGAGGGTTTATTTTTAGCTTCTCCATTCTATCCTTTTGTCTGTACGTCTGTCTTTATGCCAGTACCACACTGCTTTGATGACTGTAGCTTTATAGGAAGTTTTGAAATCAGGAAGTATGAGTCCTCCAGCTTTGTTCTTTTCAAGATTATTTTAGCTATTCATGTTCCCTTGAGATTCCATATGAATTTTAGGATGGCTTTTTTTATTTCTGCAAAAAAGGTCATTGGGATTTTGATAGGGATTGCATTGAATTGGTAGATTGCTTTGGGTAGTATTGACATCTTAACAATATTAAGTCTTCCAATCCGTGAGCATGGTATGTGCTTCCATTTACTTATGTCTTCTTTAATTTCTTTCAGTGACATTTTGTAGCTTTTGTTGTACAATTTTTTCACCTCTTTGGTTAACTCCTAAGTATTTTATTCTTTTTGATGCTTTTGTAAATGGAATTGATTTCATAATTTTCCTTTTAGACTGTTCATTGCAACTGATTTCTGTGTATTTACTTGGTATCCTGCTACTTAGCTGAAATTGTTATATTATCTCTAACAGTCTTTTTGTGGAATCTTTAGGGTTTTCTACATATAAGACCCTATCATCTCTGAAGAGAGATAATTTAACTTCTTCCTTTCCAATGTGGATGTCTTTTATTTCTTTTTCTTGCCTAATGGCTCTGACTAGAACTTCTAGTACTATGTTGAATAGAAGTGGTGACAGTGGGCACCTTTGACTTGTTCCTGACCTTAGAGGAAAAGCTTTCAGTGTTTCACCATTGAGTATATATAATGTTTGCTGTGAATGTCTCAAATATGGCTTTTATCATGTGGAGGTAGTTTCCTTCTATTTCTAGATTGTTTTTATCATGAAAATGGTGTTGAATTTTGTCAATTGCTTTTTCTGCATCTATTAAGATGATCAAATTGTTTTTATCCTTCATTCTGTTGATGTGGCATATTACATTGATCAATTTGCACATGTTGAACCATCTTTGCATTCCAGGAATAAATCCTGCTTGGTCATGATATATAATCCTTTTAATATGATGCTGAATTATCTGCTAGTAATTTGTTGAGGAATTTTCCATCAATGTTCATAAGCAATATTGGTCTGTAGTTTTCTTTTCTTGTAGTGTCTTTTTCTGGCTTTGTATCAGGGCAATGCTGGCCTCACACAATGAGTTAGGAAGTGTTCCCTCCTCTTCAATTTTTTTGGAAAAGTTTGAGAAGGATTGGCACTAGTTCTTTAAATGTCTGGCAGAATTCACTAGTGAAGACATCAGGTCCAGGCCTTTCCTTTGTCAGGAGATTTTTGATTACTGAGTCAATCTCCTTAATAGTTTATAAGTCTATTCAGATTTTCTATTTCTTTGATTCATTCAGTCTTGGTAGGTTTTATGTTCCTAGGAAATTGTCCATTTCATCTACATTATCCAATTTGTTGGTACACAATTGTTCATAGTACTCTCATAATCCTTTTTATTTCTGTAGAATCAGTAATAATGTCCCCATTTTCATTTCTGATTTTAGTAATTTGAGTCTTCCCTTTTCTTTTTAGTCCATCTAGCTAAAGGTTTGTCAGTTTTGTTAATTTTTTCAAAGAACCAACTTTTGGTTTCATTAATTTTCTCTATTGATTTTTTTATTCTCTATTTTGTTCATCTCTGCCTAATCTTTCTTTTTTTTCCTTCTGCTAACTTTGGGTTTAGTGTGTTCTAGTTCCTTAAGGTGTAAAGTTAAGTTGTTGATTTTAGATCTTTGTAGTTGTTTTTCATGTAAACATTCATAGCTATAAATTTCCCCTTTAGCACTGGTTTTGCTACATCCCATAAGTTATGTTGTGTTTTCATTTGTCTTGAAGTATTTTTTAATTTACCTTGTGATTTCTTCTTTGATCCATTGGTTGTTTAAGAGTGTGTTGTTTAATTTCCACAAATTTGTGAATTTTCCAGTTTTCCTTCTGTTATTTTTTCATCCTGTTGTGGTTGGAGAAGAAACATTGTGTAATATGTCTTTTTAAATTTGTTGAGACTTAACTTGTGGCCCAACAGATGACCTGTCCTGGAGAATGCCCCTTGTGCACTTGAGAAGCATGTGCGCTGCTGCTGTTGGGTGGTGTGTTCTGTGTGTGTCTGTTAGATCTAGTTGGTTTATTGTGTTGTTCAAATTCTCCATTTCCTTATCTTCTGTCTGGTGGTTCTATCCATTATTGAAGGTGGGATATTGAAGTCGCCAGCTGTTATTGTAGAACTGTCTATTCCTCCTTTTCAATTCTGGCAGTTTTTGCGTCCTGTAATTTGACAGTCTATCAGGTGTGTAGATATTTATAATTGTTACATCTTCTTGCTATATTCAACTTTTTATTAATATATAATGTCTTTGTCTCCTGTAACCTTTTTTGATGTAAAGTCTATTTTGTCTGATATTATTATAGCCACTCCTGCTCTCTTCTGGTTACTATTTACACGGAATATGTTTTTTCTGTGCTTTCACCTTCAATCTATTTATGTCTTTGGATCTAAAATGAGTCTCTTGTAGACAGCTGTATAGTTGGATCATGTGTTTTCAGCCACTTTGTCAATCTCTCTTGACTGGAGAGTTTAATCCACTTACATTTGAAGTGATTACTGATAAGGAGGGAGTTCTGTCAGTTGCTGGTTGTTTTCTATATGCCTTAGAGCTCTTCTGCCTCTCATTTCCTGCATTCCTGTCTTCTTTCATGTTTAGTTGATTTTTTTTTTGTAGTGAAATGTTTAAGTTCCTTTCTCATTTCCTTTTTCTTTGTGGTTATACCTATTTTCTTTGTGGTTACCGTGGGGGTTACATTTAACATCCTAAAGTTATATAACACTCTGATTTGAATTTATAGCAGCTTAACTTCAGTAATATCCCAAAACTCTGCTCCTTTACAGCTCTGTCCCCACGCCTTTCAGTTGTTGTTACAAAATTATATCTTTATACACCGTGTGTCCCCAAAGACTAATAATTCTTTTAAATGCATTAGTCTCTTCAATTATATAGACAAAGATGTGGAGTTGCAAACCAAAGTCACAATAATACTAGCTTTTAGACTAGCTTGTTAGTTGGGCTTGACTAGGGCTGGGTGTTTGCCAAGTAAGAAAGAAAGAGGGACAAAGGGGGCAAGGATGTCTGGATGGGAGTGATGATCATTGTGGCCCATGGAACCAATGCTGGGAAAGAGAGGGCTTGGCAAGAATGTGTGAGGAGGACAGGGTTTTTAAAAATGACAGATTGCAGGTCTTGAAGAGTTGTTGCGATGGGGGCGCTAGAGTAATGGGCTGGGAGGACAGAAGTGACCAGAGCGGAAAATCTGAAGTCAAGATCCCAGAGGGGGCACAGTTATTGCTGCTGCGCTAGTCTAGAAGGGGTGCGAGTGGCACAGAGGAAAAGTCTCTGGAGAGGGAGAAGCTCAGAGAAGTGAGATGTAGGGTATCAGCAGGAAGCGGGGGGAGAAAGGGGTTCACCCCAGAGAGTGGGGTGCTGGTCATCACTGAGTGAGAAGCAGCAGCTCAGAGGTCAGTAGATGAGGCCAAGCCTAGGAATGGAGGGTGTTAGCGGTAGATGGCGTGAGCTTCCAAGGAATTGGTGGTTTTAAGGAGGCCAAGTGGTTTGAACTAGGGAATGGAAAATTGGGAGGAATACTGGATTGGGGGGGGGGGGAAGAAAAGACAGCCTCTACTTGGGAGAGCTCAAGGGAATACCTTCCTTGGGAGATAGCTGTGCTTGGGGATGGCGGGAAGCTGAGAAACTTCACTGAGAGGTCAAGGATATCGGGGAGTTTGTTCAACACACATTAGCGGTGAGGGAGGGGAGACTGGGACAGATCAGAGTGTGGCCAAGATAATCCAGGGTGTGGGCACAATGGGAACCGGCCCTTGGTCTCTCCTCTACCTCGGCGCTGGGGAAGCTCGGGCCGGCACTCAGTCTGCTTAGTTTTCTCAGCTGCTCAGATCCAGAATCGGGCGCCTCCGCTGCGTCAGCACGGGTTCAGTGAACGGGGCTGCAGAGTGTGGGGCGCAGGGCTCTCCACATAAGCAGCCGCAAAAACCAGCGTTGCTCCTCCTCCTCCTCCCGTTGCATCAGCTGGGTAGCGGCCCTCCCACAGCGTCAGGTCCAGGGGTCGCAGTGACACTCTTCGTGGCCCGGGTCAGAATCTACCTAGGACTCCATGGGAGGGGTGTTATGTGCTGACCTCACGCCTGGGCTCTTCTTATCCTGAGAACCTTTGTCTCCCCCATTCCCGTAATAGGGTTGAAAGGTGACGTACCTTGCTATACCGTATGGGTTTTTAAACTAGTGTGACTGTTTTTGGTGAGGGGGGAACAACAGTGTAGCATTTCTTTCTCTTCCTTCAGGTCGCAGCTTAAATGTCACTTCTGCCAAGAGAACCCCTCGGCCTAGCCCCCTGGTTCTCAACCAGGACCACCCTACTCAGGGGACACGTGGCCATGTCTGGAGACATTTCTGGTTGTCACAACTGAAAGGGCTCTTACTGGCACCTAGTGGGTAGAGTCCAGGGATGCTGTAAGCCTCCCACAGTGCACAGAATGACCCGGCCCCAGTGTCAGCGGTGCTGAGGGCGACATCACGGCCTAGACTGTTTACAGTAGATTCTGGGCCCCGTTATTCTTTCTCTGAGCCTCACTTACTCCTTCGGGGCACTTACTGCTGCTTGTAATTATCTGGATGGCTGGCTTGAAAAAAATAATTTTATTGTCCATCTGTCTCACCTGGAATGTGAGTCCAAGATAGCAGGGGTCTTCTCTGGCTTGTTCACTGCCGTATGTCCAGCACCTGGCACAATGCCTGGTATACAGTAGGTGCCCAATAACTATCTGTTTCTGAGTGAATAAATAGGAACTTGTAAGGAGGGTTTTTTTTTTTTTCTGTGTGGATTTTTAATTCTACATCTCCAATTTATACAGATCTGCCTAATAACTCAAAATGGGATTTTACTTCACTTCAAATAAAACTGATATTAGTCCAATCAAATTCTGTTGTCCAGGATATCATGGGAAATGGTGAATGACCTTTCTGGAAGTTTTTATAACATGTATATTGAAAGTTCACCGAATCCCCAGCTGCTGAAAAAGAACTGAGACAAAGAAACAGAGAAGCTATAAACTGAGGATCTACTTTATAAAATGTCGCCATTTTTATTTTGTCATTGTAAAGAGGTTTATCTCAACCAGATTGTAACAAAATTACCACAGCTTATTCCAAAGGAAAAGTTTAATACAAGAGATTTTAGAAAATTAAACACATTTGTTTAAAAATTCTATCATGTAAACCTTAACGTAAAAGGGTAGTTAAGATACTACTACACGTTTCAGAGCGAATCTGCGGACTTCTCGGCCTCATTTACACACAGACAGTAGACTAGACTCGTCGCCTTATCACCCCCTGACAGACGGCTCCCCGGGACCCGGTCATGGGCGACTCTGGCCAGGCTGAGGGCCTCCACGCTGGGATCACCACCGCGCCCGCATTCAAGACGCCATCCTCCGAGAAGTCGGGATCTGATGCGTTAAGTGAGGTGTCCTACCAAATGGCTACGCCAGGGATGTGAAGCTAAGGCTGCAGAGGTAAGGACACTCTTTCTAGGATAAATCCTAGATAAAAATCCTTATAAGCTCTCCCACCCCTTCACTCCTGGAAATGCATGCTCTCTGTTCTCCGAGCTATTTCTGGAGTGGTGGGCAACTCTGGCTGCAAACGTGCAATGTGCCATTTTGTATCCTTCCATGTCCTCGGTCCCGATTTGTGCAAGGGCATCCCCTGCATGGTCTATACTGATGGTGAAAAGAACTGCCACCAGTGAATGGCCTCTCCCCTGTAGTTCATGGAGGCGGGAAGGAGACCTGATCAGATTCGAGGGGAAGGTGGTCTGCACACGTCAGCTAGTGGTTTTCTAATTGTGATGGGAAAACAAACATTCATGTGCCATGAACTGAACCCCTGGACCTCAAAACACTAATGAATCCAGCACATCCTATTAGTGGGATGCTCATCCATACTATAGGCTCAATGATCCTTCAGAGAAATCGTATTATTTTACTTTTGTAAAGAAACTGGCTAGGTAAGAGAGCCCACTCAATGTGGTTGTTAGGATCTAAAGCCAAAAGTAAGGACTCCTTGACAAAGTGACCCATGGCAATGCTCGTGGTGGCAGAGCAGGTGGGAAGTCCCGGCGATGAACGGATCAGGTGCAGGGCGGTAACTGTGGGATGAGCACACAGCCCGGAGAGCATCAGTGCTCCACCCTCATTCCCATAGGTCCAGTAGCTGAAGTTTTATTTTAGAAACATACTTGAGACCACGTTACGGAAACATGAAAATGAACTTTTTGGCATGGAAATGTTAGATAAAATATACAGTGCTACAATTGTGCAAAATTAGCACAGAAGCCAATCTGAACAGCAAATATTTAATGTTAGGTTTAATGAAAGAATGCACAATATTTTGAAAAATGATCATTGCAAAAGACCTTGCTCATAAGCAGATGCCTGCCTGCTGGGAGCGCCCCCTGTCTGCCGAGTCATGGCCTGCAGGCTGGGGATAAGGTCCAGCGTGTGGGGCACTGTCCCAAGGGAAAGACCAAGGAGAAGGTGAGACAATCATTGCCTTTGGGGTTGAAGCTTGAGCATGAGGTGTGCCCCTCAGCCAGTCTGATGTTCCTTGGCAGGGACAGGGGTGGCCTTTGGCAGGGTCTTCCTCAGGCAGGTCCTGGGGAATACCCATCCGCAGCTCCAGGCTGAAAACCCAGCCTGCTCTTTGCCATCAGTTATACCGAGGCAAGAAGATGCCTCTGGGTGGGATGGAGCACCTCACTGTGCATGGGAGGTGGGGCCTTGGACAAAGGAGCCAGCTGAGGAATGAAGGAAGGATTCTCGAGGTGACTGGTGAGGAGGGTGCCTGCTGGGACCTTGGAGAACAGGGCCTGGTCCCCATGTGAGGGGCCAGCTGGCGTCTCTGGGCTGCACCCCATGTGAAGATGAGGAGGTGGGGTGGGGGGCTGAGGCCTGGCACCCTGTGATCTGGTTCTCAGGTGGGCAAACTGTCCCATGCAGAACCAAGAGAAAGGAAGCCACGAGCTTGCCCCGTACGCAGAGCCCAGGGTCCGGGTGTCAAGAGATAGCAGTGCAGCTTCTGACCGAATTGGGCCCGAAACCTGGGGATTAATGATGGGGCCTGCAGTGCCTGCTGCCTCTCGGCACTAGTGACAGCTGTGTTGTCAATCCTACGGCTATCAGCAGCTTTGATTGCCTGTTTTTTTAAAGGCACAGCACACAACCTGCCACTGTTGTAAAATTTCAGCGGTCATCAAAGAACTCACCTTAGTAAGCTCCGGGCATGGAGCTGAGCCAAGCGCAGTAACTAGACCTGTCCACAAGCCCTGGCCCGGCTCCCTCTCCTCTCGCGAGGTCTCCCAAGATGGTGTGCGTCTTTACCCCTCAGTCAGGTGCTCCCTTTTGTAACAGGAAGCCCTTGGATGTGCCTGGTCACCGGGTGTTAAAGGCGACCCCGTGGGATATAACATGCCTGTTCCATGGAAGCCGCCGCCTCCCCGAGGGCCCGACGTGGAGAAATGCTGGGCTGTCTTCACCACAGCCCCGCTCTCCGCGACCGCTCACAGGAGCGTGGGCAGCCCGCGCCCACGAGCGGGACTCCCGGGAGCTGGAGCCAGCCGTGCCAAGCCGGCACTCCACGCTGACCGCGGGAGGAGCGGCTGAGAAGGCTCGCTTCCGGGCGAGGTTCACACCAGCCTCGGACCTCCCTTCCCGGGTGCTCTGGTTTTCTCCTGAGAACATCTCTGCCCAGCCCTACTTCTCCTGGGTTTTGTTTCATCGGGGGAAAAGAAGGAAGAAACAGATGATGGCAGAGATGGACCCTGCTGATGTTCTGTCCTGTTCTTGCTACAGCAGTCCGTGAGCGGACAGCCCGCCCTTGCTGAGAGGCCCTAGAATGGCCTCTTCCACTGCGGGTGTGGTCCTGCAGGTTCGAGGCCCTCTAGAGAGGCGGGTCCCCTGGGTCTCTCTGAACCAGCAGGGCTTCCTTTCTCAGGTGCCAACTTTGGAGGCACCAAAGCATCTTCTTGACGGAGGAGACAGAAGTGCCTCCACCTGGTTCTTTCTGCAGGGCTGTCGTTTCCTCCGATGGGTGGGGGGCTGAGGGGTGTTTCAGAGGGAGGAGGACAGCCAGCCCTCCGAACTGGATCTGAGTTGAAGGGCAGATGATGACACATCCTCGGGGGGGGGGGGGTGGCATTTTGTTCTTTCTCCAGGAAGTCCGCCCCAGCACACCAGAGAGCAGGGCAGGGGTATTTTGAGCAGCTGGATGGACTAAATCATTGCAGAACATTCTATGTGATTCCAAAGTGATGGCTTTGAGGAGTTGCTGTAGTGTGCATGTCACATGCATATCTACCATCAGAGGGGGTGGTCTGTATGTTGAAGACGATTCTAGGGTTTCTGCGTGATCACAAAAAAGGGAGTGCAAATAGCAAGCAGCCTGGATGGCTCCCACGTGGGCCCCAGGAACATGTCTTTACAATCCATGTTTGGGGGGAGCAGGGCAATTTTCTATGAATAATTAAGCTTTAAGAAATGGGCAGAGTTTCTCTTTTTTAAATACAGGGCGAGTGGGTACTTGGTTCTCACGGCCTAGCATCTCTCTGCTGTAGCTCTGGATGCCGTTTTTTTTGCTTTAACTCCACATGCAGAATGTCAAGGAAGGTTCCTGGTGAGGTGGTTGGAGAAGGCGAGGCCAGATTCACACTCAGACGTGTTTCGGGTCAGGTGCCAGAAAAGCCTGGCTCATCAGAACCCTCAGCCCCCCAGGGGGACGTCGGAGGTGGGTGGTTCCATCCCGTATCTGATAGAAACAGAAAGAGGAGACATCTCGGGTGCAGGTTCTGCCGTTCGGACAGGCGGTGCCGGGACAGTCTGTCGGCTCATCCCAGACCCACTTCAGGATGACTGGTGTGGACTCAGCCAAGCTCAGGAGGCAGGACTCGGGCAGTGGAGCTCTCAGTCCCTGACGACAGAGTCGAGGAGGGCTCTGTGTTCAAAGCCGCCAGCACCCTGGGACTTGGAACTCAGATGGAGCGCACGTGTGGCCACGCCGCCTTTCTAGGACACAGCGTCTCTCAGGCCCCCTCAAGCCCAGGAGCTGACAAGCAGGGTCCCCCGCTACACGCACTCCCGCTTCCGTCGGCGGAGAAGAGCAGGCTCGTTCTCACCTGGACACGGCTCACCTGGCGGCATGTTCCCTCAGCAGCTCTTCAGGCCACCCCTGTTTCTGCGCAGAGCTGTGTGTGAATTACCTGTTTTACTTAACTGCTCTGAACAAGTTTCTTCCTGACTAACGGGCACACAGAGCATAAACCTTCCCGAGTTTTCCTCTGTCGAGGAAATACTCCATGCTTCCCCAGGTTGCTCACTAAGTTTTAGGCTGAGTTGAAACAGTTCCAGGAAGAGACACGGGTAGCCCTCCCCTGACCGCCTTCCACACACATTGACAGCATCCAATTCCCCTACATCTCTGTCTTCCTCAGGTCAAACTTATTCTCGCATAGTCTATTTCACAACCTCCTAGTAGTTTCTTAGTATTTCCCCCAGAAAATGCGAACTCTTCATAACTACACTCAGCTAAGGACGGCTGTTGCCCGGGGGCGGGGGAACGTGGAGGGTGGGAGAGAGTTCCATGATTCTAGATGTTAAAACTGGCTGAATGGCTCTGGTCCCACGAGGCGGGCTGACATGGGAGTGTTAGAGCAGGAGCCTGGGGCAGCTGCCGTGCTGCCCATCGTCATCCTGTTTCCACCTGCCCCCGGGGCCTGCTCGGAGACGGAGGAACAGAGGGATCAGTGTGGGGGGCTCACGGGATCCTGCTCCCAGGGAGAGCGTGATAGCGGGCAGAGCGTGTACCGCAAACCCGGGTCTTCCGGGGACAATCATGATCTGTTCAGAGTGGACACTGTGTCCAAGTTTACGAGAGCCACACTAAGCTCCACAGAGTCGTGGAGCTGGGTCTGAAAGCCTGAGGGCCTCCAGAACCTTCTGCAGTGGTTCCAGAGCCGAGTCTCTCTCACAACTGTGAGGCCAAGGTCACCGATTCCTGGAGCCCGGGGCTCTCCAACACAGGTCACCAGGTTGGCCCAGATGGCTGAGGTCCCACCAAACCTGACAAGCTGCACATGGGCCCGGGTGACCTTAGGTTTCCTGCATGGACTGGTCCTTCCAGAAGCCAACCACGGGGAGGAAGGGGGAAGTTCTCCAAGAACAGTCCAGCATTACTTGTGGCTCCTTCACATGAAGGCCACTGGAATGTCTCCCTGAAGGAGTGATGCCACAGAGCCCCTGCTGGCCCTGGTGGCAGTAAGGAGGGTGTCTAATGACCACTGGTGGAGAGTAAAATGGAAAGGAACAAGACCCCACCCCCACCCCACATGTCCATTGGTTGTAGCAGGCAATTACATTAAGAAGAAGAAAGGGTAACAGTCATTCTAATTCCCACGTGGGAAAGAGTCAAGAGGCTGTTTCTGAAGGAACCTTCTGGCCAAGTGGAACGTCAGAGTTGTGCATCTCAACCAGGGGCTCCGAGCCCGCCCTGGCGCCCACCTGCCTGCTGGCCCCTGGGATGGAGGAAGGGGACAGATGGCCCTTGCTGCCCAGGGTGGACCCTGGGAGAGTAGTGTCCGAGTCTGTCCAGCGTGGAGCCACCTTGCTCTCTCAGACTGACCAGTTTAATGAGGGTGTCGTGTGACCGGTGGGGAAGATGTGCTATCTGGGGTTCACCAAGGGGACGTGGTTGTCACTCCAAGGTGTAAGTGGCCAGCTGCTGTGGCCAGGTCGTACACAGAGTGGCCAGGGTAGAGGCAGCTGGCGCGGCACGTAGGGTCTGAGTCTGGGATTCTGCCGAGGTCAGAGGTCGCCGCTCTGGGGCTCCACATTGCGCGTCTCCCTGGGGTGACTGCGGGACAGCTTGGGGAAGCGGGAAGCCGCTTTGGGCCGGCTGTTCTTGTTCAGTGGCTCTCCAGGAGGGGTAACGTCACTGTAAGACAGAGCAGGGAGAATCTGATTAAGTCAGAGGGTCCAGATGCAAATGACTACAGGCAGGGCGGTGAGCCGGGTGGGAGAACGGCAGGAGGGGGCTCAGAGGGGACAGCTGCTGCCCAGCTCTGACCGACGAGTGCAGCATGGAGAAATGGGACATCCACTGTCTTTCAAAAGCGCCTGAGCATAGCCGTGGGTCCAGGCTAACTTGTGGGGCCGCCAGTGCCGGACCCGACTATAAGGCTACAAAACCAGCCATGGTTTTCTTCCCCCCATTTCCACTGACCTTCCAGCAAAGGCACATTCTAAAGTCAAAGGAAAAAAATGCTTTGGAGAACACTGTATTTAAGGCCATAAGAGATGTGCAGCACAAACACAGGATAGGGACTTCTCGTGGAAGTCATCCCAAGAGAATCATCAGACCTCTGCCACACCTCATTATAAGGACGTTCATCAGTGTGGGTGAAAGAGCCAAAAATAGAAAACAACTTACGAGCCCAACACGGGGGGAATTACTGATAGTGGTCATAAGACATCTGCGCGACAGGACAGCAGGAGCCACAAAAGACAGCGACGCAGGCGTGCGTTACTGACCGGCACAGATGTTTGCTTAGAGCACAGGTTAAAACCAAGTAGGGAGGGTAGGACCGCACTGCGTACAGAAAAACCGGGAGGGTATGTTCATTCATACGCACCCACATGGGCCAAGCACTGGGGACACAACACTGAGCAAAACTCGCGGGGCCCGTGGAGCCACAGTCCACAGGAGCGTTCAGGTATCGGACATTCTCAAGATCCAGGTCACAGAGGCACCCAGGGCCACACTGGGCAGCAAGCCCAGGGCTGCTCCTAGAAGGCAGGCAGGAAGTGCCCGAGAGAGAGGCGCGTGGGGCCAAGGGGCAGCCTGCGTGAAGGGCACCTGCTAGAGGGCTCTTGGCAGGGGAGTCCATGGTCTGGCTGCATTTTAAGTGAGTGCTGCCTGCGTGTGGAGAGTGGACTGGAGGGGCCAGTGCTCCGGGCCCAGGGAGTGCTTAGTGGCTTAGTGGCTTAGTACAACACAAATATACTGCCCTGCAGTTCTGGAGGTCATAATGGGTCTAACGGGGCTCAAGTCAAGGTGTCGGCAGAGCTGGTTGCTCCGGGGGCTCCAGGGGAGAATCTGTTTGTCTTCCCCAGCTTCTACAGGCTGCCTCCATTCCTTGGCTTGTGGCCCCTTCCTCCATCTTCAAATGTCTCTCTCCCTCGGACCTTCCTGCCTCCCTCTTATAAGGAGCCTTGTAATCACATTGAGGCCACCTGGATAATCTCCCTTTCTCAAGATCCTTGACTTAATCACATCTGCAGAGTCCCCTTTGCCATGTAAGGGGCCACATTCATAGGTTTCAGGGATTAGGGTGTGGACATTTTGGGGGGTCCTTATTCTGTCTACCACAGACTGAGATTTGAATAGGAAGTAGAACCAACAAGACTTGGTAATTGAACAAAAATTATCTCTAAATGGTGAGACTACAGCTGGTAGAAAATAGAAATGAGAAACAAGAAAATATTTCTACCATAAATATCTCCCTGGTAGAAAATGCTTTTAAAAACAAACCTAACAAAGATGAAAGCTGGTTCTTGTGTTCTGAATGTCACTGTGGTGTCAGGCTCGGTGCCAGAGGCTGTGAGCTCTGAGCCCCCCGGACTCTGCAAGGGAAGACAGCGCCCGTCTATGATGGGCACAGTGGCTCAGGGACCACGGCCACCCAGCACACACGTGGCAGACGCAGGCCCGTCCACAGCCAGGGGTCCTAAGCCCAGTCCAGATGAGTTAGGGAATGAGTCACATTCAAAAAGAAATCCTCTCCCCAGAGGGGTCCCTGAAACAGCCCAGTTCCTTCCTCCATCTCAGAACGAGCAGTTCTGTTTACCATGAGCAGATTTTCGTGCCTTTGCAGGGACCCGGCCACTGGGTTGCTCAGGGAGATGCCCCTTGTTTCGAGTTCAGGGCAACACCTCAATCAGATAATAAAATGAAAAAGTTCCTTTAACTGTTACCCTCTCCCTTGGGAGTCAGGGTGTGCTCCGAGAGGAGACATTTGACCTTGAACAAAGCCAGGGCTGCCCCTGATCCTCTCTGCAGCCAGCCCGCCTGCTTTGCTGCACGGACCTCCTTCAGAATGGCGTTTGGCCGTGAGCCCAAAGCAAACGTCTCTCCCTCTCCTTTCGAAACGCCAGCATTACCAACAGCCTCTTTGTCTCTGAATCCCCCTTAGAGGATGGGTGGAAGATGCTAGAAAGAATCTTTGCTCTCACTGTGCAGGTGAACTCGGATGTAAATGTCATTTTAAACCAACCCCCTTCCCTCACCCTGTTCAGGATCCAGGGTCCAACCAGCCGCCCCTAAGCCTGTGGCTACTGCCATCACTGTGTATGACATGCCAGGCCAGGATGACCAGAGCCTGTGGGGCCCCAGCGGTTAGTGGCTCTTAGAGGGGGAGTTACAAGTCTTCATTTTGTTATTCATCAAACAGCACCTACGAGGTGGAGAGTGGCCGAGCACTGGGGGTCAGGGCAGGGGCTCCAAGTCAGGATGCCCAGTTCAGTCCTGGTCCTGCCACCAATGGGCTGTGGCCCTTGCTGTCTCTGAGCCTTGTTTCCTCACCTGTCAGGTGGGGATGATGGTCAAATGCCCCTCACTGTGCTGTGTTCAGGACTCGAGCGTTAACCCACGTAAAGCCACTGCCTAGCTGCATTTCTTTAGGTAAGTCCTCTTTGAGCCTTGGCTTCTGGGATAGAATAAAGACAGGGTTGTTTTGAGCCTTATGGGGATAAAGTGCCTAGAACAACACCTGGCTAGAATAACCACTCAAAAAATTGTGAGCTATGTTGCTAGACACCATGCTAGGCATTGAGTGGTCCAGGGGTTAATGTGAGTTTGAGATGCCTGTGGTCTTGTAGAGGAGTGGGCAGGGCAGACCATTACAGTGGATGCTTTGATGGGGGTAAACACTAGGTGTTCTGAGCAGGGCACCAGACTTGGTCATCAGGGTGCTCAGGGAGGGCTTCCTGGAGGAGGAGGAGACACAAAGGCTGAGCAGAAGTAAGTTGGATAGTTGGCTGTGAGAAGGGCCATGTGGATTTGAAGAACAGCAAGTGTGAAGGCAGAGGGCCTGTGGTGGGACTTGTGGGCTTGGCAGACATGACCCAGCTCCTTCACCTTCCTGGAAGGAGGATTTACCTCGAGGGTGTAGTTAGAAGTCATTGAGATCATGTCTGTCAAATGCCCATGTCGGTACCTGGGGACTCTCTGAGAGTAGGCTGCAGTGGCTGAGGTGAGCGCAGGTGGAACACTGGGGGGCTGGTGACAGGCCATCAGGACTGGAGCCAGCCTGGGTGTGCCAAGGGTGGAGCCAGCTTCACCCTAAAGGCCACCGTCAGCAGTGACAATGAGCTGAGCCGCACTGGTGGTTGGGAGGATATGCTGGGTGGGACTGGGCAGAGGCTGCTGCAATAAGTCCTGTAAACACGGGGAGAGTAGGTGGTGGTGAGGCCCCTGGAGGAGGTTAGCTGGGGATAAGCTGAGTGGATGATGTCTGTGTCAGATCCAGCTGGAGTGGGAGGCTTCAGTAACCTGGGCGGGTGAGTGGAGGGAAAGGCAGCTGGATAAACAGGTCTGGGTTCTGCTGAAGAGCTGCGTCGGGAGTCACTGACAAGTGTGTGAGGCTGAACCACATGAAACTGCTATTTTTGTAGGTCAAAACCATCTTGTTTTCAGAAACCTGTTGGCCATTTGCATGTTGTCTTTAGAGAATGTCTATTCAATTCCTCAGCCCATTTTTTAATGGAAGAAATGCAAATCAGAAACACAACGAGGGGCCAGCCCGGTGCTGTAATGGTTAAGTTTGCGCACTCCACTTCGGCAGCCTGGGATTTGTGGGTTGGGATCCTGGGCACAGACCTACACATCACTTATCAAGCCATGCTGTGGTGGCGTCCCATATAAAGTAGAGGGAGATGGGCACGGATGTTAGCCCAGGGCCGATCTTCCTCACCAAAACAAAAACAAAAACAAAAACAAAACCACAATGAGATAGCCATCCTGACGGGTGTGAGGTGCTATTATCAAAAAAACCCACAGACACCAAGTGTTGGTGAGGAGGTGAAGAAGCGGGACCCTTGCACACTGCTAGTGGGAACGTAAATACTACAGCTGTTATGGAAAACTGTATGAAGGTTCCTTAAAAATAGAACTACCATATGATCCAGCAACCCCACTTCTGGCTATTTGTCCAAAAGAACTGAAATCAGTATCTGGAACAGAGGTCTGCAGCACTATTTCCAATAGGTAATGTGCGGAAATAACCTAAATCTTCACGGATGGATAAAGAAAATATGGTCTATACATACAATGGAATATATATACATATATATACGCCACATGTGCTGTACACATACAATGGAATACTATTAAGCCTTAAAAAAGAAGGAAATCTAATATAGTGGCAACATGGATGAATGATGAGGACACTATGCTAAGTGAATTAAACCAGTCACAGAAGGACAAATACTGCATGATTCCACTTATGTGAGGAATCTAAAATAGTCAAACTGATAAGATCAAAGACTGGAATGATGATTATTAGAGGCTGAGGGGAGGGCGAGTGGGGAGTTATTAACTGACAGGCACAATGTTTCACTTGGATGAGTTCTAGAGACCTGCTGTACAACATTGTGCCCATAGTCAACGATACTGTATTATACACTTAAAATGTGTTAAGAGGATAGAGCTCATGTTAAGTGTTCTTACCACAATAAAAAAATTAAGGAATATAATATTGGCAGTTTTGTACAGTTCAATAGCAAAATCTGAAGGCATGAGATTGGGGGCATGTGTAAACCTGGAGGCGAAGGGGGCTGGGGTGGATGGAGAGAGGGCAGGGCCTGCTCTGACGGGGGAGGAGACCTGGTATGCTCCCTGGGTCCCAGGCCCTCTGTGCCCCAGGGCTCTGTGTGGGCCGTGTCCAGGGAGGCTGGAAGCCCTCGCGTTTACATGGACAGCCTTAATGAAGGGCCACTGGCTCTTCTTTTAACCAAGGCTCACTTGAGCCCCTGCATGCATTCCATCACTCATCTGAGTCCTCGGAATGGAATTCTCATCTCTCTCAGCCTTTGTTAGGTGCCAACTCCCTGCCTTGTGCACCAGTGCGACCTAAGGAAGGACAGTGCCATTTCTCACCCAGCTCCACTGACAGAAATCGGGCCATCGAGAAACAAGCTCGGTCTCCTCTCTGTGTTTTTGTAACATGGGCTTGTGGCTCTGGCTAGGCAAGAGCAGAACCAACGAGCAGGGTAAAACTACGCTCCTGACCCTCCTGCCTGTGTTTTACTGTGGGGGCTGTCTGTCCTAGTTTTGCAGACAAGGAAAGGGGGTCGGGGTGGCAGGAGAGGCCCTATCTCCACCATAAGAATGGACTTCCAAAGGCTGGGTAGTAATGGGCTTAACTCCACATTCAGAGTCAGAAATCCTGGGTTCCTTCACGACCTTGGAGGAGGATCCATGATTTCCCCAAGGCTCAGTTGTCTGATCTGTGAAATGGGGACGACACTGGCCTTTCCACCGTTCATACATCATTCAGCACACACATGTTGAGTCTGTTACAGTAGGAACAGATGGCGCTCTTTCAAGGCCCTGAGACAGCTCAAGTGAGAATGTAAGTGGCACAAAATCTTAGGAACTCTGACCAGCAGAGGCATCCAGTATACCAAACTACAAAAATACAGTGACCTCCCACAGCTCCCATTCCTCCATCTCCCAGCACAACTCCCTCCGTCTGTCTGACCTGGGGGAACGGGGCTGGGAGGCCGTGGAAGGAACTTTCTCTCAGGAGACCACCCTAGTCTATGTGGAGCAAGATCAGTGTCCTGGATTTGCAGACCAGAACCTGCCTGGTCTTGATACATCAGAGGGCGGTCTCGTGTCTTCTCAGGGGCCCTAAAAAGCTACAGAGATACGACAAAGACGGGGATTTGGCGAGGGGGTTTGGAGACAGCTTGAAGAAATAAAAGTCAGCAAGCAAACAGGTGGGAGTTCCAGCCTTAAGATTTGTCAGCAAACAAGGGTGAGAAAACCCCGGACATCCTGAACTGCAGGTCAAGCCTGTGAGGTGCTCGCTGGTGCCCGGAGCTGCGGCCAAACCCCGTGCCAGGCCCCGGGGAGGTCAAGATGAGACATTCAGCTTCACCTTCAAGTTCCTCAGATCAGGGGTGTGAGTAGGGGTGGGGATGGGAGGGACAATGACCAAACCGAAGCCTTATATGGCACTGGGGAGGGCCTGAGCTGAGCGCTGGGGGATGGGTGAGGCTCAACAGGGTACAGAGGGAAGGAAATGACTTTCCGGGCAGGAAGGACAGCAGGAAAGGCTCCGGGAGGAGAAAGAGGGGCTGTGGTGCCGGAGCTGCCCGAGTCTGCAGGGCAGTGAATGGGCCCGGAAGCCACGAGGCGGTCAGACATGTGCTGTCCACGAGTCCCACTAACCCACTTTCTAAAGGTGGAGGAGCCCCACTCAGCCAGTGGTGGGAGACGACGCAACTTCTCAATGGGAACAAAACTTAACTTCTTTCAGACTTGGGCAGTGGTGTCCCATCACCCGGCCTACTCCAGGGACCAGTAACGTCAGCAGCCATAATAGGTCGCTGCCTTTGCCCCTGAGGATGTAACACACATTTCACAATCCACATGGATTTAATGCATGTTAAAACGTTTTAAAGACTATTCCCATGTATCACCACAGGTTGCTTTACCACCCCAAATACCGGGTAAATGTTCTTTTCAAATGTATGTTCCTAGCATACTGGACAAATCTCAAAGGCATTATGCCACATGAAAGAAGCCAGGCTCAGAGGCTACACCCTGTCTGATTCCATTCATATGAAATTCTGGAAGAGGCAAAACTACAGGGACAGGAGATGGAGCAGTGGGTGGCAGGGGTTGACTACAGAGGGACACAAGGGAACTCTGGGGGGTGGAGGAGCTGTTCTGTATTTTTGTGTGTGTGTGTGAGGAAGACTGGCCCTGAGCTGACACCCATTGCCAATCCTCCTCTTTTTTGCTGAGGAACACTGGCCCTGGGCTAACATCTGTGCCCATCTTCCTCTACTTTATATGGGACCCCACCACGGCATGGCTGACAAGCAGTGCGTCGGCGGGCGCCCGGGATCCGAACCGGCGAACCCCAGGCTGCCAAAGCGCGAACTAAACCGCTGCGCCACCGGGCCAGCCCATGTTCTGTATCTTGATGGTGATGGTGGTTACATGATTCCATGCTTTTGTCACAACTCACAGAACTGTATAATAAAAGGGCAAATTTTACCACCCATAAATTTTACCTCAATCTCAAGCTTGGCTGAAAAAGGCAGCCTTTTTAAATCTTGCTTTTTCAGCATGAATGAGCACCTCTCATCCATTCGGGGTCTCCCAGGACACAGTGACCTGGTCCCCTGCCCTGGGTAGAAAGAGCAGGGGCCCTGAACAAAAGTCTTAGACTCTATCATTTACCAGCTGGGCTCCCTGGACAGGTCACTGACTCTCTGGGACTCAGATTTCTCACCTGTAAGACAAATAACTGAGTTAAATGGGCAAAGGATCTGAATAGGCCTTTCTCCAGGGACGACATACAAATGACCGACAAGCACATGAAAAGATGCTCAACATCAGTAGTTATCAGGAACTGCAAATCAAAACCACAGTGAGAGGCCACTTCACACCCACTAGGATTGTTCGTATCAAAAAGACAGACAATAACAAGTGTTGGCGAGGAGGTGGAGAAATCAGAAGCCTCTTACACTGCTGGTGGGAATGTTAAATGGTGCAGCTGCTTTGGAAAACATGTGACAGTTCCTCAAATGATTAAAAGTTACCATATGCCCTGGAAATTCTACTCCTAGGTGTACACCTAAGAGAAGCGAAAACGTAATAGCCAAAAAGTATAAACAACTCAGATGTCTACCAGTGGAATGGATGAACAAAATGTGGTCTATCCATAAGGTTGAATATTATCAGCCATAAAAGGAGTAAAGTTCAGATACATGTGATGGGGGGCAGAATATACCACCCCCCAAAATGCCGCTCTGGCACACTATTTTGGGTTAAAGGCACTTGAAAAACAGCAAATTCAAAGAAAACACTCTGATCTTCCTTCTTTTTCCTAAAAGCAGGGGATGAAATTCCCATGTGAAGTATGACCTCCCTGTACCAGAAGGAAAGTAAAGTTCTTATCATCAAGGACAAGAAGTTGAGGCTGAGAGAATTCTGTACAAACAGATCTTGTTAAAATAATGATCTTCCTTAGCCTCCCTGCCTAGTTTAGTTACTTTTCCACAATTGCCTCTCTTAGTTCAACCTCACATAAAAGCAGACAGGTTTTACCATTTCCTTACGAGGATTACCGTGTCACATAACACTTAGATAAATCTGTAGGCTTTCTCCTGTTGATCTGTCTTATGTCAGTTTAATTCTCAGGCCCAGGCAGAAAACCCTGAGAGGGGAGAGGTAAGATGGTAGCTTCTCCATGCACTACAACATGGATGAACCTTGAAAATACCGTGCCGAGTGAAAGATGCCGGACTGGAAAGTCCACATATGACATGATTCCATTTGTGTGCAAGTCTAGAGAAGGACAATGTAAACTTGTGATTGCTTGGGGAGCAGGGGGTGGTATGGAGTTGTTTCTGTTTTTGTTTTTTTTGAAGTGATGAAGATGTACTAAAATCGACTGTGGTGATGGTTGTGCATATGTGTGAATGTACTAAAAACTATTGATTTGCATACACTTTATTTATTTATTTTTTTTTACCATTTTTTTTTATTGATGTCTTAATAGTTTATAACACTGTGGGGTTTTAGTTGTACATTTTTGTTTGTCCGTCACCTTGTGGATGTAACCCTTCACCCCTTGTGCCCCCCCCACCCCCCTTCCCCTTGGTAACCACCAATCAGTTCTCTCTGTCCGTGTGTTCACTTATATTCCATATATGAGTGAGTTCATGCAGTGTCTGTCCTTCTCTCTCTGGCTTATTTCACTTAACATAATACCCTCTAGGTCCTTCCATGTTGTTGCAAATGGGACAATTGTGTCTTTTCTTATGGCTGAGTAGTATTCCATTGTATGTATATACCATATCTTCTTTAACCAATCTTCAGTTGACGGACACTTGGGTTGCTTCCACTTCTTGGCTATAGTGAATAATGCTTGCATACACTTTAAATGGGTAAATTGTATGGTATGGGAACTATATCTCAATAAGCCTATTTTAAAAGATGGTACAGAAAAAAGGAGGCAGGATATCGCAGGATCTTCTCTGGCAGGTTTTGTGACAAAGCTGAGAGATGCTATTCAATGCTAGGACAGAACATGGCACCGAGGGGGTGCTTAGCAAGCGTCCCCTCCCTTTACCTGCTTCTGAACTTGGCTTTGGCCATCTCCAGCATGGCTCACTCTCCCACTGAGAACTGTCCCAGGTTCTGAGTCCCGTCCTTTGGATCTGGTGTCGCTGGAGCCATTTCTGGGTCCATGGGGGGATGGCCTTGAAGACCCAGTTCAAATCAATGGGCAGGAAACAAGGGAGAAAATGATGCAGAGCCTTCCTTCCCCAAATCCACGAGATGCCAGCCTTCCTGGGCTGGAGGGACTCACTGTCACAAAGATGGGGAGCTCTCTGGGGACATCATTTACCCATGACTGACACTTTGCATCTGGCGCTCAGTTGGCGCCTGGCCTGGGCCCTTAGCTGGGAGGCAGTGGGAGAAACAGCCTCCTGAGCACTGAATCAGGGGACAGCGCAAATGTCCCCATCATACCTCCCACCCCCTTCTCGTGCAGCGACAAGGCAGGGAGGCCCCGCCCCCATCAGGTCTCCCATTCCTGAGATGGCAGCTCAGCATTTATTTCAGAAACCCACTGGTCTCACCAATCTCTCCCCTGCTGGCTACCATCGAGGCACCGGTGGAGTCCATGTCCGTGTAAGCGGCCCTGCCAGGAGTCCCAGGGGTGACTGTTCTTTTTAATGAGCCCCTGGGGCACAGCAGCTGGTATCCCAGGCCCCAGCATGTCTGAAATCGATCCGATGGTCTACACCACTCATCAGTGAAAATGGCCCCTGGGAGAGATTTGCTTTTCATTTCACTTATAAACTGGCCTTGGAAGGCCGATCAATATTCCGTTTGCTGGGAGCCGCCTTCCATAGCTTGGAGGGTAGCTTTGCATGGGCCATGCCTGCTGCTGGGCTGGACTCTGGAACACAGCTGGGACCGAGCCGGGTTTTGCAGATGTGGCCATTGTCCTCCAAGACCCGGCTCCTGATGCCGTCTGTGTCTGCAGGAGTTGGGAGAAGAGTTCTGCCTTCAGGCTGCACAAACCATGGGGAAGTACTGCCCTCCCTGTGTCTCGTGCCCTCAGATCCGTGGGGTGGAGGGGGCTGTTGGCCAAGGTGCACCAGGTTAAACAGCCTTTGAATTTGCTCATAGGCCTGCCTTAGGGCTCAGGCCCACATGAGGGGGCTCTATGGGGATCCACCCCTACCATGCGCTCCCATCACTGCTGACACCTTCAGCGTTTCTCTCCGGAACCGCATCTCATGGATTTATGGAAGGACGCCTCTGCAGTACTTCCTCTGGTTCCTGTCCCTTGGTTTGACCTGGCTCCCACGAGTGTCACCATCCACACATGACCCAAAGATGGCTCTGGCAGTACCAAGGGTTCCTTGAAGGCATGACAGTGTCCGGTTCTTCTTTGGAACCCCACAGTTCCTGACCCCAAAAGGCACTCACTGACTTATTTTTGATGGATTAAAGAAAATCACTGCGTGCCAAATCTTGGGCTAAAAATTCCGCAAGTTCTCATATAATCTACACTGGCCTTATGAAAGAGTGCAGTGACTGTCACTTTAATTTTACAGATGTGGATGTTAAAGCAGAGAGGGTCACTTTCTCAAGGTCCCACAGGGAAGTAAGGAGCAGAGGCTGGTCTTGAACGTGCACTTTGACCCCCGAGCCCACAACTAGACAACACAGGGAGACGTCGGAGTCAGGCAGGGCCCATGAGTGGGCATGAGAGCAGGGGCTGGTGCTCACTGCATGCTGAGAGGTACAGGTGGCAGACAGACAGACAGACCTCTGGGAGCTACAGGGAGGTGTTCAGGATGAGCTGCTGTGTGAGGTTTAATCACATAAACATAAACGGCCGGAACTGGGGAGGCTGTGAGGGGCACGCCCAGAAAAGTGGGAGGGAGTTGACTACGGGGAAGGAACGGAAGGCCGGGGAGAGGGGGCGGGAATGCGTTTGGCACAGGTGTTCCAGCCTCCGGAAACCGGACAACTCACACCACCAAGGGCGGGTCTGTCACTAGATGGATGGAAACCCTACTTCGGTGAACCCGGCAGTGTTTGCTCAGCTCTTATGAGTGTGCTTTCAATCGTGCTCCCATTGTTTGCTGACGGGTTTCTAATATTTTAGCTTTAAGCTTTTCCGCTTCAAGCTCCCAACAGGTAGTTACTGTTCCATAAGCACAAGTTCAATGGGGGTAAAAAGGGAAAGCAGAAGGAATGTAGAGAATCCTCTTTCCACTTAAGAAAAAAAAGTTAAAGAGGAGTGACACAGGCTCATTGGAAAAAACCAAAAAAGGAACAAATACATAAAGGTGTGAAGAAGGGAACAGAAATAGCTTCACTCCTGCCCTTCCTGTATGAGCACTGTTAGCACAGGAGTATATCCTTTCTCCAGGCATTTTCTGTGTTTCTTATAGGGAACCTTGCAAAATGAAATGGTCACTTACTAGATGAATGTGCTTTGAAATCTGACGTTCTCTTAAATCAAGGCATTCTGTTCTGGGAACGCTGCAGGTCTTGGTCTGGCCTGGAGAACAGCAGTGACAGCGCTGTTGTGTCACTGTCCCAGGTCACATTCAGAGGGCACTTGCTGTGGAGTAGGTGCAGGGCTCAGCACCGTGATCTTATCAGTTTCTCTCTCCCATCAACCAGGGAAGGCGAGAGCTCTGCTTTACACGCACAAACTCAAGAAGTGACCGCCCAGTGTGGCTTCAGAGGTGCAGGGACTTTTGTGCAATGTCACACGCGCCTCCCGTGTGACAAGAGCAGGATGCAAGCCCGGGCCTGTCCGACTAGAGCAAGTCCTTCTCATCCTCTGGACTAAGTGGCAGATGACAGGGCAGTATTTGCAGAAAAAACAAGGCCTACAGGGCTCTGGGAAGATTCTGCAATTCTGTGAATTTACTTGCCTCAAATGAGCATTTTCATACTTTCCCCCATATCTGTGTCTCTCCTGTATGATGATCTATTTAAATTTCTTTAATGGCCTTTAGTATTAGGTTAGCCTTGTCCTAAGCAAAGTCTCTTAATCTCTCTATTATCACCATCTGAAAAACGGGGCTATGAGATTAAACAAGACAACGTGGGGCATGCTGTCAGTAAGGACTCTGACAGCCAGAGAGGCCGGCGGGGGGCCTGACCGTGGACTGCCAGGTGGGATCCCCATTAGGAGTGTAACCTGCTTCAGACGTGTGGCTTCTAAAGCTTACTCAGTGGGGCCAGGAGCAATAGGGACAGAGACGAGCCCCAGGGACAGGGAGCCTTGTTGTGGGGCTGCTGTGGGCCCCCTGAAAGATCCTGAGGTCAGAACCAAGACGGGGCAGTGGGAATGGAGCAGGGACGGGGATGACAGCACAAGGGTGTTGAAGAGAGAGTGTCCCCAGGGCACGACGACGACGACTAACTGGATTGAAAGTGAGAACAGGTTTCATCTGTGTTTGGAGACTGGATTAGGGGAGTGGCTGAGCTGGAGGGGAAGGTATAGGACGTGACAAGTGGATGGGGGCACCAAAAGTGAAGGCACGGCCTGTGTGTCCCTGGGGTAAATTATGCCATTAAAAAAAAAGGAAAGATGCATGTGGTCTGGTTTGCCAAGAAGGATGGCATAAATAATAACAGTGTGCTGCCTACCGGTGCGCTGAGACATCAGCTTTAATTATTTTGTGGCTACAAACCAGGCTGGATGAGATTCTGATTGTTACAGATGGCCCTGATGCTGATGGAGCTTCACTGGGCACCTGGCTGGGAGCCTCTTCAATTTTAGCTCCTTGTTACCCAAAGTGGGTGTCCTATGGGTTCCTGAGCTGACTCGGACTGACATTCCAGGAGGGCTACACATCAGCTAGGTTGGCACCTTTACCTGAAAGTCTTCTGAAATGGGGCTGGATGATTCTTCTGCTCATTCCCTCTTATACCACCCTCCACCAGCTCCTCCTCAAGACCCCACTCGCTGAATCCTGCCACTGACCCACTCTCAATCCTCACTTTCCTTCTTACAGGTCAGACCTCCTCACATCTCCATGGTAATCACTGCCCACTCCCTCGAGGAGTTCTCCCCCCATCACATCACCCAGCTAACTCTACCCCAATGATCCAGCTCCCGGTTAAGGCCAATCCCTTATCAGACCCCAGGGCTGTTCCCTCAGGATTTTCTCAAGGACTTTGCTCTGCACCTGTCCTGCACAATTCCTTCACTGTAGCCATGTTCTGGTACTTCTCATCTTAAATCCCTCCCTTGGCCTCAAGCCCATCTGGCTACCTCCATGTTGTCATGGTCACCTTGACCACTCAATAGCATCGGACATGGATGATGATCCTTCCTTTGGCTTCAGCGAGTCCACCCTCTTCTCATGTTCCTCCTGATTCTCTAAGTGCTTCTTTGCCACTAGATCATGGCGGGTCCCAGGGCTTGGTTCTCTTCTCTGTGTACAGTTCCTAGGGGTGACCTCGTCCAGTCACATGGCTTCACATATATCCAAATGCCAAAGATTCCCACATTGACATTTCAGCCCCGACTTCCCACTGGAGCTCCAGAGTCAATGTACCCAGTGGATGTTTTGGCATTTCCACTCGGATGTTTAAAAGGCATCCCTATCTTGAATGTGGCCAAAATGGAAATTCTGATTTTCTCCATCAAAGCTTTGTTCCTTCTCGGGTCTCCTCCACTTTAGTAAATGGTGTGACGCCCCACCCCACTGCTCAAACCAGAACCTGACGTATCATCTTGTTTCTCCCTTTCCCTCACATTCCATAGCTAACCCATTAGTGTGCCCTTTGGGGTCTACCTCTAGATCCATGCCCAGTTCTTCACTTTTCTCCATCTCCGCTGTGACCATCCTAGGTCCAGCCATCATCACCTCTTGCCTGGACTCTCACAACAGATTCCCAAGTGGTCTCCCTGCTTCCACTTGATTCCTCTACAACTCATCCAAAGCTATCCCATCATTTCCTCACCTTGATGGCCTCCCACTGCACTCAGAATCAAATCCGCACCACGGCTACGACCCCAACCTACCTCCTCCAGCTACACTGGGACTGCCGGAATTGCTCTTAGGTCCTCCTTGTGCCTCAGCTCTCAAAAGTCACCTCCAGTTATGTGCCATCATGTCACTCTCTGAAGAGTCATCTTCACCACTGTATTCCCAGTGCCTAGAATTACATCTCGTACACTTAACCATTTGCGTGAAGTCAAAGCTTGGCCTGCAAATGCCAAGCTCGTCCACATAGGACCTTGTCCTCCTGGTCTGCCAGGACCTTGGACATGCCCAACTGAGAGGAGGAGGCAGTGTGTTACGCCAGAACACAGGCCTTGGGATCAGACAGCCCTGGGATGGATTCCTGACTCTGCAACATACCAGCTGTGTGACTGTGAGAAAGCCATTTAAGGCCTCTGAGGTTCAATTTGAGAAAATGAGTAATAATCCATGTTCACTTCTTTCATAGAAAGTGGAGATAACATTGCTTTTATGAGACTTAATAAGAAAAGTAACCCTCTTCAAAGCATTACCCATATTTGTCCCATCAGGCAAAAGCTGCAGTGGCTATAACAGGATGGGTGCCTGGAGCAAAAAGTAACGAGAACCACAAAGGTGGGATTACAGGTTGGTGTGAGGTGAACAGATCTAACACCATCTGCAAAAATACATAAAGGAGAAGACTGAGATGTGACCGCCTTACACGAAAGACAGCCTGGGAGGAGGCAGCTGATGCAGTGAGTGTCCAGAGTGTGAAGGGTTCCTACAAACCACCCAGAAAGGCTGACCGTCCAACAGACACGCAAAGAAAGGATATGGTGAGGACGTCACAGTAGAAAAATCAACAGTGTTTTTGGGAATTCTGATATTTATTTAGGCCTCACTTGGTGCCCAGGAGCAGACAGAGTCCTTGCTCCCAGGAGGTGACATCCTGGCCCCAGGCGCCATGAGTTCTGGCCTGAATTCCCCCCACCTGTTCTCCCCGTCCAGCCTGCTGCTACAGTCTCATCCAGCACCCGAGGGATCCAGCTGAAAAAACAAGCCAGGTCGTGGCACTCTTGCTCCAAACCCTCCAAACCTCCCACCTTTCTCAGAGTAAAATCCTTACAATACTCCACCCGGCCATCCCCTCTCCTCCCACCCTCCTGTTCCTCTCGCCACTCCAACCTGGAGGCTCCTCAGCAGGCGCTGGGCCCACTCCTGCCCCGGGGACCGTGCAGTTACTGGTCTCTTCACCCCAAACCAGGAAAGGTTATCTGCCCAGTTCACTTCCCGCTCCTCAGGTCTTTCCTCCTCTGCTCTGTTCCCACTGCGGCCTGCCTTGTTCCCACTGCCTCCCCGCTTCTAGCTCCCCACTCCACACTGTCTATCATTCAGTATGTGACACTGATGTCGGTCTTGTTCACAGCTGTAACCCCAGCAACCCGAGAGTGGGTGACACAGCATAGGTGCTCAGTGAACACTGGTGGAATGAATGAATGAGTCTTAGAGGGGTACACAACACATCCAGAGAGTTATCCTGATTAGTCATCAGGAAAGTGCAAACTGGCAAAAGGTAAAAGATGGCTGTTACCAAGCACTGGTGGGGGTGCTGAGAAATAGGCGGTCATGCAGTTGGTAGATGTACAAACTGGAGAAACCTGTTAGGAAAACTGAGGGAGCTGTGTGTGCGCCTGTGTGCGTACACACATACATATAGGTACACTAACCCTCGGACTCAGGAACTCCACTTCTAGGCGTCCCTCCCAAACACGTGTGTGTGCAAGGATGTTCAAGGCAGCACGGGTTCTAATAAGGAAGCTCGGAAACAACCTACCTGCCCATATAGGGGACTCGTTAAATACACGACAGTACATTTGTAAAAAGCAGCGCTGTCCTGCCATTGCAGAGCATGAAACGCACCACTGTGCAATGACACAGAAACTTCTTCAAGGTACAATTAAGTGAAAACAAGAGTTTACAGAACAAGACACAGGGTAGGATCCTCTTTTATTAAAAACTAAACCTCAAATGTAGACCGTGTGCATGTGCACGTAAACATGCATGTAAATGCAGAGACCAGGAGGATGGTACATGAGGGGCGGCATTCATGTTTTGTTCTGTATATTCACACTGTTTGAACTTATTCACACATTACTCATTTAATTCAAAAAAACCAAAACGTAAAGAACAAAACATCGCATGAAGGAGCCCCCAGGCTGCTTCTTCGAGGTCCCCGGGGATCTCTGAGCTTTGCCTGGCTTAAGCCCTGGAGAGCGAGCCTTAGCCGGCCTGCTGCAGGCTCGCCCAGCAGGAGCTTGTCTGATCTGTTTCTCAGCGGCTGGAACTGCTTATAACCAGTTCACTTCATTACCTTCTCCGGCAGGCTCTGAGGAGACAGTCATCCTCCTCGCCGCTGAGTGTCCCAGCTGTGTTTGCCCTCTCTCTTGTCTTCACCTTCCTCCACGGCCTGGTGGGCAGCTTCAGGCAGAGTGGTCTTGGAGAGCCTCCCTCTATATTCCCGAGTCCCTGTCCTCTAGCATCGCCACTGGAAAGAACCGCAGTTGTGCACTGACTGAGGATTCGAAAAATCCCAGAAAGTGCCCAGAGCTGTAAGTCAGATGTCCCAGGCCTCCCCATCCTGCAAACTCAAGGCCGAGGGTGAATGACGCAGTGGCTCAGAGGAGACAGAGCTAACGGCATCAGAATTACCTCTAAGTGGGGCGACAGAGCTTCTGAAAACATAAAGCTGGTCATATCACACTCCCCTGATTACAACCCTTCAGAGGCTGCCGCTGAATAAACGCCATGCTCCTGCGACCTGCTGACAAGGCCGTGCCCCCTCCACCAGGAAGCCTCCTCATGTGGCAGCTAAATCCTTGCTCACCACGAATTGACATCTTAACTTGGGGATGTTCTCTCCAATGGGGTGACTTCTAATCTAACATAACCACTCCCCTTATAAATATCCTTTCTGGCACATACCTCCTGTTGTAGTACTTTCATCTGTCTGTTTCATGTTAGGGTTTTGCTTTTCTGGTCTCCCCCACGAGGCTGGAAGCCCTATGAGGGCAGGACCTTGGGCTGCCCTGTGTGCTTGGTACATCATTGAGGAATGAATGGCCACTTCACCAGCCATTCTCAAGCAAGACTCCTGAGGCACGAAGGTGTGCCATCACATGGACCAAGGTGTCTCACCTCAACACTTGAATTGTAGCAGCTGACAATTATGTTGTGCATGCTGTGTGCCAGGCCCCACCCTCACTGCTGTACATGTCTTCACTCATTAAACCTACACAAAAGCCAGCATGGGAAGTCCTGTTAGTACCCCCTTTTTCAGATGAGGAAACTGAGGCACAGAGAGGTGAACTGACCCCAGGTAAAGGGCACATAGGTGGTGGATTTGGTGTTGGGCTCCTGGCTGTCCGAATCCTCCTTTTTAAGCACCGCACTCTCTTCCTCATCTTGGGGTTGTTCCCCTTTCTATAAAATTTGATCAGTAAAAACATTCCCTTCCTAGCTTTCAATGGCTGAAGCTAAAGAGAAAGGCAAAACCCATGGGTCAACTTGAAGCAGGGGTTGGCAAACCATGGGTTTGCTTGTTTTTGCAAATAAAGATTTATCGGAACACGGCCCCACCCGTTCAGTTCTGTCTCGTCTAATGTGATTTCATGCTACAGTGGCGGAGTCTAGTAGCTGCAGAAACTGAGTGCCCTGCAAAGCCGAAAATATTTATCTAATCCCTGACTCACAGCCTCCTCTAGAGAAACAGAGCCAGGTCAAGATGGCAAGCAGACCAGCCGGAGCTGCCACTACTGAGCACCTACTCTGCACTGGGGCAGCCTGGAAGAGGGTCAACTCGCTGAATCCTCACAGAGCCTCTATGCCATTGGTATAATGATCCCACCTTTCTGATGAGAAGAGTGAGGCTCTGAAAAGTCAAATAGCTTATCCCATGTCACCCTGCTGGGATGGGGAGCTGGAAGTGTGACTCTACAGTCTGGGTGCTATTCCGTGGTACACCCAGGAAAGTGGGGCCCCTGCTTACATGTAAGAGGTGGCAAGGAAATGATTACTGAGTCGGCTACTCCCTCACAGGAGTCGTCTTACTCAGCCTTTGTAAACTACCTGCGAGGGAGGCGGTATACCCACCATCATACTGGAGTTCAGAGAGAAAGCAACTGGACCCGGGTCACAATGGGAGGTGGCTGGGCCGATGTTCAGATCCAGGTCTGACTTCAACACCAGAGGCTGTTCTCGCCGTTTTAAAGCAGGCTTCTCAACCCCAGATGTACTTTGGAATCAGCTGTGGAACTTGAAAAAAAAATACTGACGCTCAGGCCCAGCTCCAAAGATTTATGCCGCACTACACTGGGCAGGGCTTGGCCTCCATATTATTCGGAAGCATGCCAGGCAATCCAACGTGCAAGCTAGGGCTAAGAGCCACAAATTTAAAGCAATCATACCATTTGCGGGAAATTCTGCAAATTTAAAGACGAGCTAAAAAGAGAACAACTCCATTTATCTCTGAGGTCAAAGGTGGCTGTCTGACAGGCTGGCAAACTGGTTGAACATTTAGTAGTGTCAGAACTTTCTGAGAAACGATTTTAAGCCATCCTTGGAAGAGGGCAGATCTGAGCACAGTCTGAAGGTTCACTGGGCAGATCCGCACGGATGGTACTGAGGGTTTTCCAATACTTTGCCGGCAGTTGAGAGCCCTTGTTCATTCCAGACCAGATCAGGTCTCATCCAAGGAAAGAGAAGGTAGTCACCAGAAGATGAAACACTCTGCTCCCCTCTCCAGGATGTCCCTTGCTTAGGAGCACCGATCACTCAGCCGAGATGAAGAAATACTTAGATCTTTTTCCACGGTGCCCCAAGCCTTTCTACCTCTACGGTTCAAGTGACAATTTATTCAAATATAACTGGCAATTCTGAGTTTCTTTCTGGGAGGAAACCTGTGAGAGAGTGTTATGAAAATGCCATTCAAATAAAAAAAGGCCCCACGTGAAAAAAAAAGCAGCTCCATCTTCCTGAAAAAGTTAAAATAAGGCAAAAGATACTCCTTCCTGTCTTATCTCAACTCTTCCGCCTCAGTATACTTTTTGAACTAAATTATTTCATTATTTTTCTGACTAGGTAACACAGAAAGTGGTGTGAAATTAAAAAAGTAAATGCATAAAAAGAGTCTCCCCACACCCGTCCTCCAGGCAACCATGGTTGCCATTTTTTAAGGCCTCTTTCTGGAGCTATCCATCACATAAGGACCATGTAACACAGGTGTGTGTGTCTGTGTATATGTATGTAAAATACATATATATATTTCTTGTTTGCTATTTCTAAAAATGGAAATTTATGCACTGTCCCACATCTTGCTTTTTCCTCTTGATGAGGTATTATGGAGATTTTTCCATATGGCCACATATAGATCAGCCCCAATATCCTAGTCTAGTGTTGGGAAACTTCTCTGAAGGGTCCAATAGTAAACATTTTAGGCTTCACGGGCCACTTGGTCAGTCGCAACTACTCAGCTCTGCCCTTGTAGCAGGAGAGCACCACAGACAGTGTGTGAATAAATGGGAGTGGCTGTGTTCCAAGGACACTTTATTTACAAAAACAGGCAGTGGGCAGGACTCGGCCCCTACTTTGCTGACCTCTGTTCTAGTCTAAACTCTCTTTGGCCGTCTCATCACAGTTGTATCCATCAATGGCTGCACAATACCAAGGAGGATGGCCTGTCGGCCTGAAACACAGGGACAGGAATGGGTTCTTCTCCTTTACGAGCACTTGACTACAAACAGAAAGCAGCCCTCTGTTTATCGCCCACACATCTCAAGCTAAATGCTGGAACAGATTTTGCTTGGTGACTCCACGGGCCCCCTGAGCAGCATGCAGGATGCCACAGTGCCAGGCCCTGGGACCACCACAAGCTGGTTTAAGCAGATTTGTTTTCTTTTCAGGGATGTGTGTGGAGGTCAGAGCTCTGCGGCTGCAGAAGGCACGGGGGAGTGGATGCACGGGCATGAGGGCCAGGGGCCAGGGCTGGAGCCGGCTCAACCCTTACCAGCTGGGGGTGAGGCTCAGAAGACACTCAAGCAAAGCACCCTGAGGGGCTGGCATGCGGACACTCAACAGACAGCAACTATGAGGAAGTCATCACATACACAGTCAAAAGTCACTCTGCTGTGCTGGGACCAGACGGGCCCTGAGTACCTTCTTCCCTTGGGGGCCTGGGCTGAGCACACTGGCCTGGCGAGTTCATGCAGCTTAAGGGGAAGAGACTCCAATTCAAGCCACCTTTATCGAGAGCCTCCAGGAGTCGCAGAGGGCTCACCCTCAGGGCACACGGGTCAGAAGAGACATCAACTGTTCCTACACTCCCATACGAGCCAGATGGGGACAGCGCTGTCAGGGAGAAGTACCCCCCGTGCCACAGAGATGCACGAAGGGGAGTTGGGGCTGCGTCACCAAGAAGGTGACGTCTGAATTGGGCATTGGAAGGTGTGGGATTTCAAAAGGGGATGGCAGAAGGGCATTCAGGCAGGGACACAGCACGATCTGGGGCAGAGGGGAAATGGTGGTGTATTTGTTTCCTGTGCTACTGTAACAAGTTACCAAAAACTGCCTTAAACGCCACCAATGCACTATTTTAGGGTTCAGGAGGTCAGAAGTCTCCAAACGGGTCTCACTGGGCTAAAATCAAGGTGTGTCAACAGGGCTGCGTTCCTTCCGGAGGCTCTAGGGAGAGTATGTTTCCTTGCCTTTTCTAAATTCTGGAGGCTGCCTGCACTCCTTGGCTTACGGCCTCTTCCCTCTCCAAAGCCAGCAATGGCCAGTCAAGGCCTCCTCACCTTGCATCACTCTGACACTGGCTGTTCTGCCTCCCTCTTCCACTTCTAAGAACCTTTTGATTACCCTGGGCCCACCCAGATAGCCCAGGATCATCTCCCTATCTTAAGGTCAGCTGATTAGCAACCTAAACTCTCCTTTGCCACATAACATATTTAAAAGATCTGGGGATTAAGACCTGGATGTCTTTAGAGGACATTATTTCACCTACCACAGGTGGGTGATATAGTTTAACAGTAACGACCGTTCATTCAACACCTTACCACAGTCCCACATCCTAACCCTCCCAATGGTCTCGTGAGGCAGGTGTTATCATCCACATTTTATGAGACGGTGAAGGCTGAGAGAGGGTAAGCAGCATGTTCAGGTCCCGGCACTGGAATCTGGTGGAGCTGAGAATGGAGTAAAGGCAGTTTGATGGCTGGGTCTGCACTCTCCACCACTGGCCGAAACGCTCTCCGGGGCTGCCCGTCACGCCAGCTTGTGTGACCGGCTCCCAGGATAAACCCCGGGCGCTGAGTCTCTGATGAGCTTCCCTGGTTGGCTACATTGCACGAGTCGTCACCATTCAACACCAGGGTAATTACGTGCATCCTGTGTGACCCCACTGGGCGAGGACCCTCGGAAGCCTGTGCCTGGTCTCCCTGGGACTTCGGCCCCTGCACCGGACTGAGGCCCGCAGAGGGAAGGTCATCCAGCTAGGCGGGGGCAGAGTCGGTTAGAACACAGAGCCCCCAGTTCCCAGGCGGGTCCTTGATTGCATGTTCCCCAAATCCCAGCCCGTGTCAAACTGGGGCACTCTACACCCCTTCCCCCAACCCTCTCTCCTCCTCGGCAGAGCCACCCCCACCTCCTCACCTCCCTGCCACCCGGGAGCAGGAGGCCACTCTCCCGGAGGGTGCTAAGAATAGGGAAACCAAAGGTGAGAACGTTGTCCTCAGAGGGAGAGGGGACCCTGGCAGGCAGAGGCTCAGGAGCGCGCCCAACTCGATGGAATCTCGCCTGCCACCCAGCCCTGCTCTGTCTTCGTTCCCGCCTGCCCTCTCAGACACAAAGTCTATCCCAACGTCCTCACTTCTCAGACGCCTGCAGGCCCAAGCACAGCCCCCAGTGTCAAGTGGGCCTCAACCACCTAGAGGGGCGGGTCAGCACCCGGTTACCACGGGGATGGGAGCCCTGCGGGAATGACCCCACACCTCACCGGCTGCAGCCCGGCCTGCTCTGACCCGCTGGCTCGGGGAAGCTGCCCACAGCGCCCCACGGGGTGCTGGGCCTGAGGCCATGGAGAAGGAGCCATGGAAAGAAGCTTCTGTTGGAGAATTCAGCCCGACTGGCCTGGCCCAAGGCTGTGGGGAAGTGCTGGATGGACTCAGAGGGACAGAAGTGTCATGGGAACAAGACATCTCCCTGAGACAAACTCAGGCAAGGGACAGGCCACCTAGCCCTCCTGTGGTACCCTTTAGGTGTTTCTTCAGAGCACTCATTGAAGAGAAGAAAACTAAGATATACCAAGTGCCTACTGTGTGCCTGGCCACATGGCTGGCTCTTAGATCATCTTGTTGAACTGAGAAAGTAAGTGGATAGATGGCAGATGGCCTGGGTTCACATCCCTGCTCTTTCACTTAGAGCCTGAGGGACCTGGGGCAGGTTCCTCACCTCGTGCCTTCATCTCTCAGGTGAGGACTGCACCAGTGACGGCCCTGAAGCTGTGAGGGTCAAATGAATTAGTACATGTGAGGTGCTGAGAGCAGGAGGTTAAAATGAGTTAGCACCACTCCTGCCTCCCTGTGGGGGAGGGTGGTAATAAGCCCGTTTTATAGATGAGGACTCTGAGGGTCAGAGAGGCCCCACAGTGACGAGCAGTGGAACTGAGATTCACACTCAGAATCCTGTGGGTTTCCTGCCTGCAGTCCCCTCACTCCTCTGTGACACCCGCCGTCTCCCTTGTGCTGGTAGTTCCTCTCGATGCACCGGACACATGGAGTAAGCAGAACACAGCTCCAGGGAGGGCCACCGCCACCCTGGTTCAAATCCTGGCCCTGACACCTGCTGAGTCGCCTTGGGGGAGCTACGCCAGCAACCTGAGTCTCGGGTTCCTCACTTCTTAAATGGAGATAAAAAATGCTAAGTCCCTTCATAAGCGTTTTGTACAGAAGAGCTGAGACAGTAAGCAAAGGGGCTGGCTCCCAGTCAGTGCACAGCGGCTGCTGCCGCCACTGCGGCCGCTCCTGCCTGTGACCACAGTCCCGCTGCCACGCTGCCTGCTCCGGAGCCCTGATAACGGTGGGCTTTCTGGGTCAGGCATGCAAGGAGCAGACTCCTCTCTGCCAGGATCTCTCCGCCACCCTCCTCCTATATTTAGAGCAGCCATAACAGGCTGCAGCCACGACGCTACTTTTAGCCCCAATACAACACGACAGCCTCATGTACTTTCGGGGTGCCCCTATTAAGAGGAGCTTCAGCAGGGAGCAGGAAGGCCTGGCCTCTGGAGTCAATCTACGGAGCTTCAACTTGTTCACCTGTAAAGTGGCAACAACAGTAGCTCCGTTATGGGGTTGAGGACGAGAGGAGAAAAGGCATATTAAATGCTTCGCACAGTTTCAGAGGCAGGGGCTCTCGATAAATGAGCTGCCATTGCTATTATCTTTACTATTGTTTTATAAGAACCACAAATCAGTTTCAGACCCGACCCTGTTCAACCAGTAGCGGCTCCTCAGAGCCTGGTCTTTGAAGAGCTTGTTGACGTCACCTCTGGGCTCAGCCAGAGAGGCAGCGCTTCATCAGCGGTGTCAGCCACGCGGGCAGAGGGGAAGGTCAGCCTGGGATGGCCACACAGCTCCTGGCATTAAGTGCCACCTCTATGTGATGACTCCTAAGGCTCTATTCCTGGGCCAGACCTCCCTCCTGAACTACAGGCCCCCAGACAAAGTGCCCACTCACCGTCTCCACCTGGATGTCTGACACGCATCTCGGACGTGACATGTCCAAGGCCACCTCTTGATTCCCCCAGGGCCCTTGGCTGTCCCTACTTTGTAGATGGCACCTCTCTCCTTCCAGTTCCTCACACCAACAACCTTGGTGCCACCCTGACACCTCTCTTTCCCTCACACCCACATCGACCCATCGGCAAATCCTGTCCACTCTCCTTTAAGAATATATCCAAAATCTGACCGCTGCTCACCACCCCTCCCAGCCTGACCCCGCCCCCATCATCATCTGCTGCCTGGCTCCCGCTTCCTCTCTGGGCTTCACAACAGAGCTCCTCCTCTCTGATGGTCACCTCAGTCTAAGCGGCAGCCAGAGCCTTCCCTGGGCTCCAAGGCCCGATGTGATCTGGCTGTCCTCATCACCTGTGACCTCACCACTGCTCTTCCCCTCCTTCACCCTGCTCCCGCTACACTGGCTTCCTGGCTGTTCCTCAAGCAGGCTGAGCACACTCTGCCTCAGGGCCTTTGCACCTGTTCCCTCTGCCCGCCTCAGTCCCTCAGGTCTCCACACTGTGTCAAACCATCCTTGTGGCCTTCTCCAACCATACACAACACATCTCCACCAGGCCCATTCTCCTACACACGCCCTGTGATGTCCTTTCCCGTTTTATTTTTCTCCATAGCAACTGCCATCTGACATACACACATCTACTTGTTCATTTAATGTCTCTCTCCCACACTGGCACGTCCATGAGGGCAGGGATGGTGTTTTATTCATTGCTGAACTATCAGTACCTGAAATGGTGCCTGGCACACAGGAGGTACACAGTAAGTATTTAGTGGGGGGATGCGGATGGACAGACTGAGGAATTTTCTTCCACATCGTCCCTGCTCAGCTCCTCCTATGACTCCAGTCTGCTCTCCTGGCCCAGCCCAGGCTGGAGCAGCTGCACTTGTCCCTGGAACTCTGACAGATCCTGGGGAGAACCAAGCCAGCCCGATCTTACCTTTTAGTGTTTAGACTAATTTTAATCTCTTTATTTTTACGTATTTTGAAAGCAACCCTAATCGTTTATATTTAAAATTTCCTGTAATAAATGTACACGCATAGAAGGTGGCTGCTTAAATGTCTCTGTAATTTTCTAATCATGTTTTCTCAGTTTTCCAGTCAAAACAACAGCTTTAATCGCAAAGGTTCTGTATGTATTAAGAAATAAGGATTTTCCCCCTTTGTTCTTTCTAACTGTTTATAATTATCAATTGATCAATCTAGTATTTATTCTCAGGTTGAACAAAGGATGGAAAAGGGAAATGAGTTCATGGCGTTGAGGACCTACTATGTGCCTGGCTGCTTCATATTCACTGCATCAGTACCCACCACCAAGCTGTGAGGTCTGGGTTATTAGCTCCATTTTATGGATGGAGAAATATAGGGTGCAGAGAGGAGAATATATTGTCCAAGGTCCTGCAGCTAAGTGACAGATTGGGAACCTGCCCCCAGGACTGTCCCACTTTCTCCAGTCGTGTACATTGAGATTGAATATCTGGATATCAAAAAAAAAAAAAAAAACACCCAAACTACAGTCCCCACCACAGTGCAGGTCCTGCCCTTAGTAGTCAAACAAATATCCCCAATACTGGGCTGCTCAGGCTCCCCCGAGGCTCCTCCCTTCCTGATGTTGCTTCTCTCGGAAGGGACTCATACCCAAAGGCGGTCACACCCCGCACTTCTGCCCCCAGGTAACCCAAGGTGGGTCTGGGGGACACTGCCATAAGGGAGGACCTGCCTTGCACCCAGCACCACACTGGTGGCTGAGCGGGGGCCCTTGTGTCCTACCGAGGCTGGAAGAGCAGGAGGTGCAGATTCTGGAAGCTGGACGAGGCAGCCAGGCATAGTGGGAGGAGACCTGGCCTGTGTCTGGCTTAGCCAAGGATGGTCTTTCCCTGCCCACTGCAGCCTGCACAGAGTGGGCGTTCACGTCTGATGAGAAAACCAACCCAAGAGCCCCCACGCGTTCCACGAGCAAGAGAGAGCTGTGCTGCGAAGGCTGCCCCTGGGTCTCAGGCTGGAATCTAAAGGCCTCACCTTGAGCCCCAAGGCCCCTGCCCCTCACCTACCCTGGACCACAGCTCCCACCCGCCAGCTTCACTCCTCACTACCCCTCTTCCTGCCTCCCACCTGCGTCCGCTTTGGCTGGCTGACTCCTGATCATCCTTCCCAGAGACCTGTTGACCCCAGCCCAGGTGAGGCTCCTGTGTTGTGTCTCAGAGCACCCCGCATGGGTCTCTTGTGGCACTTACAGGTAGAACTGAAACCCTTCCTTGGGTAAGGGGCTCGCTCTAGTGGTGGCAGTGCCAAGGGGCCACCCCAGAGGTATAAAGCGCCAGGCAGACAGACGCCTCCACTGACTGCACCTCCTGCTCTCCAGCTCCAGGTGACCTGGAAGCTCCCTGAGGCCGGAGACTGCTGTTTCCATTTCCTAGAGCTCAGCGCTGTGCCTGGTGCCCGGGAGGGGCAGAGGACGCTCAGTCAGTATGTTTTTAAATAAAGGGATGAACTCAAAGCAGGGGACTGCAAGTCTCCTTGTCACCCTTGCACCCTTGACATGCCTGTACTAAGATCCAACAAAATAGACTTTAAACCAAAAAGGTTACAAGAGACCAAGAAGGACATTATATATTAATAAAAGGTTCAATACAACAAGAAGACGTAACAGTTATAAATATCTATACAACTAATGATAGACTGTCAAAATACAGGAAGCAGAAACTGACAGAATTGAAAGGAGGAATAGACAGTTCTACGATAACAGCTGGTGACTTCAATACCCCACCTTCAATAATGGATAGAACCACCAGACAGGAGATAAGGAAACGGAGAACTTGAACAACACAATAAACCAACTAGATCTAACAGACACACAGAACACTCCACCCAACAGCAGCAGCGCAGATGCTTCTCAAGTGCACAAGCGACATTCTTCAGGACAGGTCATCTGTTGGGCTTTTTAAAAAGATTTTAAAAGATGGCTATCACACAAAGTATCTTCTCTGACCACAAAGGGATGAAGTTAGAAATCAATAACAGAAGGAAAACTGGAAATTTCACAAACTGTTGTGGAAATCAAACGACACACTCAAACAACCAATGGATCAAAGAAGAAATCATGGGAAATTAGAAAATACTTCAAGATGAATGAAAATGAAAACACAACATACCAAAACTCATGGGATGCAGCAAAAGCAGTGCTAAGGGGGAAATTTATAGCTATAAATGCTTACATTAAAAAACTACAGGGGGCCAGCCCGGTGGTGTAGCAGTTAAGTTCACGCGCTCTGCTTCAGCGGCCAGACTTCGCAGGTTCGGATCCTGGGTGCAGACCAACGCACTGCTTGTCAAGCCATGCTATGGTGGCGTCCCAGATAAAGTGAGGAAGGTGGGCGTGGATGTTAGCCCAGGGCCAGTCTTCCTCAGCAAAAAGAGGAGGACTGGCAACAGACGTTAGCTCAGGGCTAATCTTCCTCACACACACACACATACAAAACCTACAAACATCTAAAATCAATACTCTACTTCTATAACTTCAGGAACTAGAAAAAGAACAAACTAAACCCAAAGTCGGCAGGAAGAAGGAAATAATAAAGACTATACCAGAGATAAAATAGAGAACAGAAAAGCAATGGAGAAAATCAATGAAACCAAAAGTTGGTTCTTTGAAAGGATCAACAAAATTGACAAACTTTTAGTTCGACAGACTAAGAAAAAGAAAAGATTCAAATTACTAAAATCAGAAATGAAAATGGGGACATTATTACCGATTCCACAGAAATAAATGGGATTATAAAAGTGCTATGAACAATTATACACCAACAAACTGGATAACCTAGATGAAATGGACAAATTGTTAGAAACAAAAAACCTGAGGCTCAATGATTCAAAGAAACAGAAAATTTGAATAGATCTATAACTAGTAAGGAGAATGAGTCAGTAATCAAAAATCTCCTGAAAAAGGAAAGGCCTGGACCCGATGGCTTCACTGATGAATTCTGCCAAACATTTAAAGCACTAGTGCCAATTCTTCTCAAACTTTTCCAAAAAACTGAAGAGGAGGGAACAATTCCTAACTCATTCTGTGAGGCCAGAATTGCCCTGATACAAAGCCAGACAAAGACACTAGAATGCAAAGATGGTTCAACATATAAAAATTCATCAGTGTAATACACCTCAATAACAGAATGAAGGGAAAAAAAAGATCATCTTAATTGATGCAGAAAAAGTATTTGAGAAAATTCAACCTCTCTTATGATAAAAACACCCTTGCACCCATGAATTCCAGAGCACAACCCTGTGCCTGGCCACGTGGCAAGGACTGTAAATGCATTAGTCTCACTCATTCCTCTTAGCAGACCCACGAGGGAGGCACTGCAATTGTGCCCACTTTATTGAGAAGGGAACTGTGGCCCAGTGAGGTTAAGTGACTCGCCCAGGTTCACACAGCTATTAAGCAACACAACTAGACGTGGACCATGCTTTGATGTCGTGCCCATGCTCCTGATAATAACTGCAGCATAACAGAGATGGCAAGAGCATACAGAGCACACTGACCACGTGCCAGGCTCTGCTCTAGGTGTGATCCTCGCTACAACCCGACAAGGCTTGAGCTACGACTGACTCTGTTTTACAGACAAGGGATTGGATACCAGGAGCGGTGAAGTGACTTGCTCACGGTCTGACAGCTGGTGAGCGGAGGGTCCAGGCTGGAACCCAGACCTGGCTCCCAGGCCCATGCTCTTGGTCACTGTCCTATACTGTCCGCCACGATGGGAACAAACCTCCCTCTTTAACTTACAGTCTGAATTATAAAGTTGTCCTTCCCTGTACTAACCACACCCGAGGGCACTGCTGGGCACAGTTTAGTGCAGAGGTTGGCAAGCTTTTTTTGTAAAACACAAGGTAGCAAATATTTTAGGCTAACAGTCATACAGTCTCTGCAACTACTCAGCTCTGCCACTGCACTGTGAAAGCAGCTACAGACATTGCGTAACAGATGGGCATGGCTGTGTTCCAATAAAACTTTATTTATAAAAACAAGTGGCCAGCCAGGTCTGGCCCTCAGGTTACAGTCTGTGAACCCCTAGTCTAGGCAACAGTGGGACCAGTTTTGAGCCATCCACTCTCCTTTATTTTGGGGGCTACAGGCCAGGTAAGGGCCACAGTCTGGCTCAGAGAACAGAAGAAAACAGCCTGACCTTTGCTTTCTGTATATACGGATGCCAGAGGAAACAGCCTCCTCAGTCTGTTTCAAACTAGCTTCTCCAAAAATCTCCTGCTGGCAAAGGCCCTCATCACCTGCTCTGACTGGGCACAGAACACTGCTCTCTCGGGACACACAGTTGACAGGAGGGCAAAGTCTTGTCCCAAGTCAGACATTAAGACCAGCAAGGTTGCATATCAGTCCGTGAGCCCTGGCAGGAATAGTCCCGTGGGATGGAGCCAGGCAGGGGTGGGCTGGGAAGGTGACTGTGCGCCTGGTGTGTGGCAGTGGGTTGTCGCCATCTGTGTGCACTGGGAGTCAACGTCACCCCCTCCTTGGGGAGCTGTAGGTCCTCCATGTTTAAGTAGGTCCACATGGCAAGCCAATTACTCAAAAAAACTCTATGGAGCTATGTGAGAGCAGGGGCCATCTCCATGTCATTTCGCACTTGTTCTAATTATTTTTATTTATCTGAGGGCTGGTAGAGTCCCTGCACTTAGAAACCCTGACAGGGGCGTGGGAGGAGCATGCCTGGGCCATGGAGTCTCACAGAGCTGGCTATTAAAGCCCAGTTCTGCCACTTCCTAGCTGTGTGAGCTTTGACAAGATGCTTAACTTCTCTGAGCCTCCATTTCCTCATCTGTCAATAACATGCACAACGGATGGGGTGATAGTATCTAATGGCCACTGATCGTTGGCCCACTCACCAGGGCGAGGGACTGTCCACACATGGGATGTGGGTTATCTCGTTGACACTTCAGGATTATTCCCGGAGGAACTGTGTGTTGTGACCCTCCCCACTTTCTGGATTTCTGAGCCTGATCTCCATTCCTTGCTACAGCTACTCCACAGGACTCATGCAGCTCTGAAATTCTTTAAAACGAATACAAACGGGTTGCCACCCTTCTCTCAGGAGCTGCGGGCATCTTCCCGAGGAGCTCCTGCTGAATGCCCTGGCACGAGGCCCTGGCATGGTCAAGAGCTTCAGCTTTGGAATCTCGGCTCTGCCGTTCACCAGCTGTGTGACCCAGAGCAAGTCACTTCACCTCTCTGGGCTTCACGTTCCTGCCCCTGTTGGGAGGATGGTAAGTGAAGATAATTATAGTAACAGCTCTCTCAAGGCTGTAGTGAGAAATAAATGGGATGTCCCATGAACCCACTGATCCCAGGGTCTGACACAGAATAAGGAATGGCAACGGAGTAACAAATGCCTGCTGAACAGATGAACGCCTTAATGGAATATCCTGGGCAAATGTTCCTGTGCCATGTAACTCCCCACATAAAAGTTCCACAAGGGCCCCAACAAGGGATCGGCCTCCTCACAATAAGACGAGGTAGAGAAAGGAAGTTGAACGTCTCTACCGATGGCAGATGCTTCAAGTTTTACCAGACAAGCCCCACGACCCCTTTCCAACAGTCTTGACATTTGCTGTCTCGTGACTACGGGGTCCACCCACCCCCACCCGCCTGAATGTCAGGGGACACCCGTCCCTGCTGGTCCAGAGGCACTTCTCAGGGAGAGTCTAAGGCTGTGTCTGTGTGTGACAGCAAGCTGCGCCCTGGGTGTGTTAGGGAACCGGGGTGTCGTGGTCCCCAGCCCCTGGCTGATGCACATGCTTCCCTTTCCTCCTGCCATGTGTTCTTATAAACGACAAGACCTTATTTTAGAATCTAGAACTGTGGGCTATTTTTCACAACAGCCTTCAGCAGCCAAACCTGCTGAAAGACCTTTGTCCCTGCTGATGGAGCAACAGTAATTCCTGTGGCTTTGGAATGTGACAGGTCAGAGTTGGGTCTAGAGTCCAGGGCCTCTGCAGTTAACTCACATGTGACCCTGGCTAAGCCCCTTCCCTCCCGCCCCCTGCCCTCTCACTGGATCTGCTCCTCATCTGTAACAAGAGTGGGCCGGATCCTACCTTTGGGAACCCAGGACGAAGGAACATGAGAGTGCCTGTAGAGTGGTGAGGGGACCTCTCATCCTAGACTTCTCTCTCCCAAATATAAAGAGAATCCCTCAAGTTTCCACCTCATGGGCGGGGAGACAACTCTACAGCAGCAGAGACACCCGGGAAATCCACTGTACGAGCCCAGTCAAACCCATGCAACTCCCGGATTCATAAATTCTTCCTGGTGGACACTTTACAATAAGACTGCCTTGCCAGATACAGGGTGGAAGCGTGTCTAAAGATAGATGACGCCTGCTGGGGAGAGTTAAGGCACACTTTCCACTCCATTAGGAGTGATGAGCTGGGACGCGCAGATTCCTGCACAGAAATGTGGTCTCATGGCTCAGTGGGCGTGGAAGGCTGGGCCAGGGGTGTCACAAGCTTCTTACACAAAAACTCGTCTTAGTAGTTGGCTGTGGCTTTACCGACAGCTGTACACACAGCCACAGAACGGACATATGTTTGTCCACCCACCTCCCCTTCTTTCAGGGAACCACCCCCTCTTTCAATAACAATCATGATCAGTGCATGAGTTGAGATGGCTGAGTGCCCCTCCCCTTTGGCCTAGATTTGGCTAATCCAGGTGCTCCATTCCCTGGACCACAGTCATTGGCTCGGAGAGGAGCTCAGCCAATCAGAATCTTCCCTAGAATGTCTGCTGGAGCTACTGGGAAAGATGTAATGAATAGGAATCTTCCCGAGGACTTCAGCTGGAGCCAGTGAGAAGGAGGCTGCTACTTCAGGACCTGCATCTGTGGGGTCCATAAGGGCCTGTAGCTGCCAGGAGCCATCTTTCCATCAGACAGAGAAAATCTGCTTGAAGATGAAGCCAGCACAGAGTCCTGCTGACATTATTCGAACCTCTGGATCCAGCGATGAAGGTGCCACTGTCCCTGAGCTTTATGGACATGTGAGCTAATGAGTACTTCTTTTCAGCCTTAAGCTAATTTGAAATTTTGCAAACCAGAGTCCCTCGTGACACACACCATGCTTCTGGACCTTTAGAGACTCAGCCATTTAGCATTTTAAGTGCCTGTCATGGGTCCAGACACCTTACTAGATAGATGCCTTTACCTCATTTTACCATTTAGCTAATAATTTATTTTTTTAAAGAGCAGTGATGGTGGGGCCAGCCTGGTGGCGTAGTGGTTAAGTTCACGTGCTCTACCTTGGCGGTCTAGAGTTCACGGGTTCAGATCCTGGCGTGGACCTACAACACTTATCAAGCCATGCTGTGGCTGTGTCCCACATACAAAATAGAGGAAGACTGGCACAGATGTTAGCTCAGGACCAATCTTCCTCATCAAAAAAAAAGAAAGAAAGAAAGAAAAAGCAGTGATGTATAGTGCCTACATGCATGGGCTTTAGAGAGAGAGAGACCTGGGATCGAGACCTGCCTGGGCCCAAAGTCCACGCTCCCAATTATGCTTCAAACAGCACAAGTTTAGGAATCAGACCCAAGTTCATATGCCAGCTCGGAAACTTACCAGCTGTGTGATCTCTGGCAAGTCCTTCAATCACTGTGGCCTCGCCTATGCAGTGGGAATAACCGTAGGTCCCACCTCTCAGAGTTGCAGTGAGGTCCTACATGAAAATACTTAACACAAGGCCTGACACAGCAGGGACCCCAGGTGATGTGGCTGAATCTGAAATGGTGGCTCAATTTAGGGACTGCTCTGGGAGGAAACAACATTGTAGGATTTGAGCTAACTGGTGATTAGATCTCTCTTTGCTATACTAATTCAAACAAAAAGAAAGAGAAGCAGTGCCCCAAACACGAACCACACTGGATTTACAGAGAAGCCAAGTCTCCTTAAATGGATCAAACATCTTGTCTGGGGAGGTCCCTATCATGGGGAATCAATAGAAAATAGCTGTTGGTTCACTACAATAAATATTCACTGAACATCTACCACCTTCCAGCCGTGTGCTTCCCAGTGGGAATAAAAGGGGCAGAGGCGGGGTTCCTGCCCTCTGGACACTGACACTGGAGGTGGCGAGAAACACACATCCACACGTTAAGACAGCGGCAGGCACTGGCTGCCAGGATGATGGGAATCAAGACCGGGACCCATGTCTCCACCTGCTGGTACCAGTAATGGGTGTCAGGATGGCAAATGAAGACTGGATGAAGCCAGAGACATGGCCAAGGTCTGAACTCAGGAGAGCGGTTGGGTGTGAAGAGTGGTTTGACAGTCCCTGATTAGGGGAGGGTGGGTAAAAACTGCACGACAGAGTGGTTCGACCTGGGGCCCTGGAGTCACACAGATCTGGGCCCGAGATCCTGGCCCCACCACTCAGTAAGTTTGGATCCTTTGGCAAGTTCATTAGCCTTTCTGAGCCTCAGTTTCATCTGTAAAATGGGCCTAAACATGGTAACTGGTAGAAAGCGCTCACTAAATGCTGAGCATCCTAATTACTAGTAATATTCCCCTTACTGAGCAGTCACTCCCTGACATAATACACATTACAGAGCACACCCCCTTCTTTGCATGCACAACTATTCCATAATACTTTGGTGTAGAAAATGCTGAAGAAGGTTTCCAGATCTGAGTAAGATGGAGTAAGCTCACTCCACCCAAAACGGCTATTAAACCTGGAGAGAAGGCATGAGGCAGCTATTCGAGGACTCTGGAAAGTAGTAACAGCAGGGGGATTGGGGAAGATGACCAGAATTTGAGGTACCATCAAACCTGTGGTGGGTGAGTTTACCATTTTTTCCTCCAGTTTCCTCCAGCCTGGACTCAAGGCAGCCTGACACCTGAAAGTGGGCAGTGTGTGGACAGAGAGGGCCCCAGGAGAGCCCCTAGTTCTGGCTCAAGAAGCAGGGAAGGGAACTCCTAATGCTCAGAAAGAGTGGAGGATACCCCGTGTCTCTTTTCTCTGTCCTCTCATGCCTCAATGTGCAGCAGTTCTCAAGGGCCTAAAACTCTGAGGAGGGTGTGATAAGATGAATCATGGCTCCCTAAAGATGCCCATGTCCTAATCCCTGTTACTTCATGACAAAAGGGACTTTACAGAAGTGATTAACTCAAGGACTTGAGATGAGCAGATTATCCTGGATCATCCGGGTGGGCCCACTGTGATGATCACAGGGGTCCTTATAAGACTCCAGCAGGAGGCCGGAGTCTCAGAGCAGTTGATGGAAGCAGAGGCTGGAGAGATGCAAGGAAGGGGCCACAATGTGGGCAGCTTCTAGAAGCTGCAAAATGCAAGCAAACAGATTCTGCCCTAGTGCCTCCAGAAGGAACCAGCCTAGTCAACACCTTGACTTTAGTCCAGTGAGACTAATTTTGGACTTCTGACCTCCAGAACTGTAAGAGAATAAATTCACGTTGTCTTAAGCCACTAAGTTTGTGGTAAGGTTGTTACAGCAGCCACAGAGGGGAAACTAACATAGGGGAAATACTCCTCTTCCACCAGAAGAGCTGTGGTCCCAAGAGGGTGGGGCGAACACTCAGTGCTTTGTTTCCCTCTGTCCTAAGGCCCTTGGCCCTGGACATGGATATGCAGTCACGGGGAGTCATGGGAAATATGTTAACCTTGACCCAATCCTCACACCTTATACAATTAACTCAAAATGAATCAAAGATCTAAATGTAAAATCATAAAACTTAGGAGAACATCTTTATGACCTTAGTTTAGGCAAAGAGGTCTTAGACATGACACCAAAAGCATGATCCATAATAGAACAAAGTTGAGAAATTGGATTTCATCAAAACTAAAAAGTTTTATTATGCAAAAGACACTTATGAAAATGAGAAGACAAGCTACAGACTGGGAGAAAATATTTGCAAATTACCTAACAAAGGACTTGTATGCAGAATATATAAAGAATCATCAAAACTCAACAGTAAAACAACAAACAACCCAATTTTTTTAAAATGGGCACAGAACTTGAACAGACACTTCCCCAAAGAGGCTACACTGAAGAAAAATAAGCACATGAAAAGAGGCTCCATATCATTAGCCACTAGGGAAATGCAAATTAAGACCACGATGAGATCTACTACACATCCTTTAGAATGGCTAAAACCAAAAACTGTGACAATACCAAATGCTGACAAGGATGCAGAGCATCTGAAACCCTCATACACTGATTGTGGGAATGCACAATGGTACAGCCACCCTGGAACACAGTTTGGCAGTTTTCTACTTACCATCCCACTCTTAGGTATTTACCCCAGAGAAATGAAAACTTTAGTTCACACAAAAAGCTGCACAGGAATGTTTATATTAGCTCTATGTCAAGAACTGGAAACAACACAAATGTCTTTTGTGAATGGATAAACTCTGGAATATCCACAGAATGGAACACTACTCAGCAATAAAAATAACATATTACTGATAAGCCTGACAACCTGGATGCATCTCAAAGGAACTGTGCTGAGTGAAGGAAGCCGTCTCAAGAGGTACTTACTGTATGATTCCATTTAGATACATTCTCAAAAAGACAAAACTATAGTGATGGAGAACAGTCAGCAGTTGCCAGGGCTGCGGGGAGCCTGTGACCATAAAGGGACAGCACAAGCAGGCTTATTGGCATGATGGAACTGTTCTATGCCCTGACTGTAATGGTGGTGGTTACTGAAATCTATACATGTCTTAAAATTCATAGACCTGAACACCAAAAGAAAGAGTCAATTTTACTGTATGCTAATTTAAAAAAAGGGTTTTTTTACAAAGTTAAGGCAAGCAGGACTCAGGTCAATATATTAAAGGAACTAACTTGGCCCCTTCCCGGCAAACAGTGGAAGGACCCCTCTCGGAGCCCCACTGTTCATCTACGGACAGTTTGGGCTCTAATCCCTGGTCTTCCTTCTACCTTCTTACTAGCCAAAATATCACTGGCCTTAGACTGTCACAGCTATGCCCCTCCCCTGACGCCCTTTCTCCTTTGACCTAGAATGAATTACTAATCTGAGGAAATGGCAAAAATGGCCCCAATTATTCACCCCTGTGTCTTGCCCTGTGACTGTGCAGTGTCCTTCCACTCTGACTCTGGTCTCCTCCTTGGGACTTGCCTTGGCCAGTGGGATGTTAACACACGTGACATAATCAGAGCTTGGAAGGGGTGGCCACGATTGGCCTTTCCCTGTTCTCGTTCTCCACTGTACATACCCAGGCGAGCCTGCTGGTCCCAGTTGCCCCACTGTTCCCAATCAAGGCCATCCTGGACCAGAAGCCAGCCAGCTAATCCCTATGGAAGCAAATGCAGCCAAGATCAGCCGAGCCTCCTCGCCCATCACCTGATGTGTGAACAATGTGTTATTACTACTGAATGCCATCAAGGTGCCGTGGTTGTTTATTACACAGCATTATGAGGCAGTAGATAACTGGTACATAACCCAATCAAGTAACCACTCTCAGTTACCACCCAGAGATATCACTGAAAAAGTGCAGGGGGAGGGGACGGCCCGGTGGCATAGTGGTTAAGTTCACGCGCTACACTTCGGCGGCCCGGGGTTTGCAGGTTCGGATCCCAGGCACAGACTGATGCACTGCTTGTCAAGTCATGTTGTAGCAGCGTCCCATATAAAGCAGAGGAAGATGGGCACGGATGTTGGCCCAGGGCCAGTCTTCCTCACACACACACACACACAAAAGTGCACGGGGAAATACAGACAGCTGTGAGATTGTTAGACCCACTGAAAACAGAGCTATCACCGAGACTGACCACATTTGGGGGGGACAAAATACTTTGGTCTGCAAAGAGCAGTCATCTTCTCATGTGCTGCAGCCTCACCTCCCTCATGTTAGAGAACTTTTATTACTATTATTTTTTTACTGATCCAAAACTGGATGCAGGTTATTGTGCCAAAAATAACCTAATGTGCTTCCCTTGCTCAAAACTGAATTTTCAGACGCTCCAATGTTTAAAAATAAAAGACATGAAGTAGGGCAAGCAATTGTAATAATATCAAAGCTGCCAACTCAAATCATTTTGAGACTGAAGTGAGAGTTTGAACAAAGAAGGAAGTGAAATGCGACAGCAGCTAAAATAACTCCCCTTGAAGAAGCTCCTGCTAGGTGACATTTCGTTTAATCCTCTCCACAAGCTTGCAAGATCTGTGCTACTGTCCCCATTTTACAGATGAAGACACTGAGGCACAGAGACGTCAGGTCACAGAGTTGACATCTGAACCCAGGTCTGTCTGACTCAGTCTTGCTCTTGCAGTTAGATACCAAACTGCTGTTTGAATCTCGTAAGAAATTAATAACACAGCTTTGGCTTATCTATCGTAGGGAAATCTGACTATAAATCACACTGACAGTTACTGGGGGGAAAAGATGATCTGCTATTTGGGGGGAACCTGGCATTTTGTTTTTTTTTGTGTGTGTGTGTGAGGAAGACCAGCCCTGAGCTAACATCTGTTGCTAATCCTCCTCTTTTTGCTGAGGAAGACTGGCCCTGGGCTAACATCTGTGCCCATCTTCCTCCACTTTATATGGGACGCCGCAACGGCATGGCTGACAGGCAGTGCGTCGGCGGGCGCCCGGGATCCGAACCAGCGAACCCCGGGCTGCCAAGCGCGGACTAAACCGCTGCGCCACCGGGCCGGCCCCAGAACCTGGCATTTTGTAGCCTGGTCTCTGGGCTCAGCAATTTTGGGCTTGGCCATGGGGCCGCCATCTTTTTGCTAACAAGATCACAGAGCCTCAGCCTCCCAGATCAACTTGAGTGATACTGGGAAGAAGGGGAGTGACCGTGGCCAGGAGACTCGTGGAGAAATCTATGCTGTCTCCTAAATATTCTCAACGAATGTGCTTGCTGTGTGTTCCTCTGGCCCTCATGCCCTAAAGACCCCACAGCGCCAAGGTCTGCCCTGGTTCCCAGAAACCCAGAAGTGAGCTGTGTATGCTCCTCCTAACAACAGAAGCAATCATTGCTATTCCCACAGCCACAGCTAAACCAGTAAGTGCTTACTGTGTGCCTGGTGTTAAGTGCTTTGGCACCATCTTGTTCAATCTTTGAATCGGCCTCCTGAGGTCGGGCTGATTATCAGTCCCATTTTACAGATGAGGAAATTAAGGCACAAAGTCCTTAAAGGGTCTAATCCAAGATCACCAAGCTAGTAAACGGCATGGCCTCAAGTGAAACCCAGGCCCGCACGACTGCAGTCCTTTCTCTTTATGACGACGCCATTCTGCTGGTACCTTTAACGCAGAAGTCATAAAACGAGCTGTATCCCAAACCTTGACAGAATGGCTTGCTTCCTATTGCATTAGTAATTTCTCAACCTGCCTTCCCAGAACAAGCTAGTGAGAAAAACATCCACAACTCTGTCACAGCAAGTTCTCATGTGTGAAAAAGAAAAACAAAAACAAGGATTCTGTTCTTACTCAGCAGCCGTGACCTGCTTTATCTTCTGAGCGATGCTCGCTAAGCCAGCAGATTGTGTGCCCACAGGAGAGTGTTCCCAGGGCCAAGGCAGGACTTCAGCTCTCCCTCCTGGTCCAGTGAAAACATCCTGGGCACAAGAGATTAATGAAGGACAAAAGGGGCCGCAGCCCATGAAGGAAGGGGTGGGCAGGAAGTGGGTATTGAGCAGGTATCCAAGACCACTTTTCTCAACAGGTCAAAGCCCTCATAAGTTCCTTAACCCTCCTCAGCCCCATTTTCCAGGCCTTTCTGCAACAATTGCTTTGGGAGTTTACCCCAAAGATGGGGAGATGGGTAGGACCTTGGACAGCACCAACCAGCAGCCCCACAATAGATGTGTGCAGTGAGAGGCCACAGCAGAGATGGGTTTAAAACCAAAGGCCGTAGGCCACCCCAGAGACCCTTCGGAGGAGAGGCAGGGTGGCAAAGACAAACATGATGAAGCCCAAGCTTCCTTTCCTAGGGACACGGAGGGCCCAATAACATCCAGAACTGGGAAATAGCCAATCATGAAGATATTCAGGAATGCTCTATTATGTGCTTCATTTTGACAATAAGGTGACAAAGATTAGAGGCTGCTGGGCCATGTAAACTCAGCTTACACTCCCCGCTCCACCACATCCCAGCTGCAAAACTATGGCTAGGTCAATTCGCTGCCAGAGGCTCAGTTTCCTCATCTGAAAAAAAGGGAACAATAACACCAACCTCCAAGGCAGATGTGAGGACTTAATGAAAGGAAAGCTGCTGGCCCGATACCTCCTTCTCTCTCTCGGCCATGCAGTCACAGGGGTTTGCAGCTGGTTATACAAGAGCCAATGACAGACCAGCTTCTGGGGCTGGATCAGGGCTTCTCAACCTTGGCACCATGGACATCTCAGGTCAGATCATTCTCTGCTGTGGGAGGCTGTCATATGCACTGTAGGATGTTTAGTAGCACCCCTGGCTGCTACCCACTAGATTCTAGTAGCACTTTCGTCTAGTGGTTGTGACAACCAAAATGTCTCTGTTCACCACTTCGTCCCTAGGGTTGCGGAGGAAAGCAACACTGACCCCAGTTGAGAACCACGGGGCTGGGGCACAAGGAAACCCAGTGGGGTTTAGAAGGGCAGGCGCAGTGAGAGAGAGAAAGTCGCAGCACCAACAAAATCATCATAAAAGTCCTATGGCAGCTGCTCTGCACCAAACCCCTTCAGGTATATCGTTCCTGTGAACGGAACTGTGTCTTGCAGTTAACAGGTGAGAAGAGCAGACTTCCTCTTCAACCCTAATAACCTGTGACCAGTTCCCTGGAATGGACACTACCACCCTCCAAGAACCCACGTTCCTTGGTGAGCTGATAAAAAGACGACGACACAATTACTGGCTGTGCTCTTGTTCACAGGTAAACAAGCGCTGTCTGTGGCCACCGGGACAAGAGACAAAAGGACCGCCATAGAGACGTGGGAAACTCAGGCACGTGCTTTGCCCAGAAGAGCTGAACCTCTGGCTGGCCACGGGGCCCTCTGGGAACACAGTGCCTTCCACACAGAGGGACAGGACAGTGCTGACGGGCTGCACGGCATCCCGAGCAGAAACCAACCGCCTGGGGGTTGTTCTGATGGACCCGTCACTCGTCAGGCCCAAACCGATAAGGGGACCTTGGTCAGAACTGCAGGGGCTGCTCTGTCTTGAGGGCCTGGTGTCAGAGCTGCCCTGGTCAATATCTGTCCTCATTGTCCCCTGGGATTGAGTGGGTTGCTGCCTGCTTCCACCCTGCACTTCTCCACGTGTTAAGCAGGTTCATCTAATGCAGTCCCCTCTTACTCGAGAAGGCTTTGGATATACAATGGGCCACATGCGGCCCACAGAGGTTTTGTTTGACCCACAAACTAGTTCCAAACTAATTTAAAAATCAGATTTTATATCTACATATGAGTTTCTGCCATCTCTGGGAAAATGCAAAGATCTGGCAACCTGCAGTCCCATATAACAATAATCAACGGGGGAGGGTAGTGGGTGACCCCCTCTTAGACAGGGTCTATGAGCTCCACTCCACACCCCTCCCTATTGTTAAACCCAAATGGCTGTATTCACTTCAGTGACCCGCCTGAACCCTGAGTTTGCCACCCCCCCCCAGTCGATAGGAGTGAATTTGGGGTGTCTGTCTGCTCTGTTGAGCCTGGATGTTGGGAAGGTGCCAAGCATCAATAAGTAAGATGTTGAAAGATCACAGAAACGAGTCAGGAGGGGACCTCCCACCAGGACATATCTGTTCCAGTTAGGGTGTCAGTCCTGGGCGTGAGCTGCCTCCTCCCCTAAATAATACAGCTGATTAATGATGACGGGGATAAGAGGTGGGAGCTAAGAAACCAGGACAAAGGCTGCAGTGGGAAAGAAGGGTTCCCCTCTAATGTAGACAGGTCTGTTCATGATGCCCTTTGAGCTGGGCTGAGCTGAGACTTTAGTACTTTGCCCCCATTGCGTTCAAATAAAGCACCCACACATCGGAAGAGGGTCAAAGGTTGTGCAAGCCCAAATGGCCTCTGATCTACATTATTCCAGGACCCAAGGGGCCACGGTTCCTGAAAAGGGGGCCCTAAGCAGTCACTACACTGAACTTCCAGGCCAAAGCTTCAAACTACACAGACTGCTCCACCTCAGAATAAACCACCCCGTTGTGCAAAACGACGGCAAACAGTCCTCCACGGCCTCAGAGGCGTCCAGAATCCAGCTCCTGCAGGGAGATGCCTGCCTGTTGGAAGCGCGTGTTTCTAGACAGGGCTGTGGAGCTGAGCCCGGCCCCCCCTGCCCCCACAACAGGCAGACTGGGGCTTGTGAAGGCGCCGCTTCCCCTTTGCTGCCCTCAATGACTCGCTCGCGGCACCCTCCCCGCAATGAGGGTGATGGGGATGCCGCCACAGTTGTGCTGCGCCACCTGCTCCGTGGGTCCTCAGCCAACTTGGCAGCGAAGAAGGAGGACAGCTTGCTATTCTTGATGCTCTGGGACTAGGTGTTAATTTTGCAGCTCTTTCACACAGAGGGAGGCTTCTTTGGGAAACACTCTCTCCTCTCGCAACCCTGACCCGGCTTCCTCCACATTTCCTGCCTCCCCCTCCCTCTGCTTTGCAGGCTCCACAGGCCTGCCCTGTCCCGGGCTTCCACCCTTGGCCACCACCTCTTCTTGCTCTCTCCCATTTCCCTGGGCACCTTCCCCACCTCTGTGATTACCATTCCCAAGTTTGTATCAGGAAATTGTATCCCCAGTATTGTTTCCAAGTTCCTGAGAGAGATGACTCTGGGATTTGAGAGCGAGAAGTCAGCATTCCCTGGGAGTTCTTGTGAATTTCCCCAATCATAAGTTATTCTTAAAATTCCCAACCTTCTTCATACTATTCATTATTGTGGAAATCTAAAATGACTTGCTTAATAAGAAGCATTTAGTTGGATATTTACAAAGAATTGTAGCCTAGAGGGAATCTTCAAACACTGGAAAACTCCAGCGAACGCTACTGGGTACTGTTTGAATAATTATAAGACCTGTGAATCTCCTACCAAGGTTGACAGCACCACACAGAACCACGTGTTGAAACTGCCAATATAAGGACTTGTGCTTCTAAAACTGATTTCTTGGAATTCCACTCATATCAAGTATACTACGCACATAAACTTATTAGTATTTATTTGGTTTGCGAGAATGACTCATTGTTTGCAGCAGACAGAGCCACAAGCACACACTTGTAACACGGCATCAGCTAGGAGCAAGGCTGACTAATTAGATCGTGACCATTTGCCTCCTATAAGCTTTTGTCCTGGTTCCTGGAAACTCGACCTGACCCTCCAACTCCAGCTCTTGCTGCTCTTCCTTCAGCCTCCCTGGCATAGGTTCCTTCAAACCACAAATGCTGATTATTGCACTTTAATTTTCACAGGAGAATTAGAATACTTTTTCCCAATTCCTTGACTAATTTTTCTTGAGAATTGGAAAAACCTATGTTTCCTAAGAAATGCCAGGCAGGAGCTCAGGTCCACAAGGGTTTCCCCTACTGGAGACCAAGATGGAACTCTCTCAAGACCCCTCACCCCCAGTCCCAGCCTTCCTTTCCAGGCATCCTGACCACAGGGGCCAGCACCCTGTTCTCCGGCCACAGTGGGTGACTTGGGGCTCCCTGGACTTCGTAGCTGTTCTGCACATCCAAAAAGAACATCTTCCCCTTTTATACCCATCAAAATTCTGCATATCAAATTGGTATAAAATGGTGAGGTTCGTGATATCTGTCAAAATTTTTAAATGCACATGTCCTCTGAGCCAGAATCACTTCTAAAAATCAGTCCTACAGACCCATCTGCCAAAGTATCTATTGAAATGTTCCTGGCAATACTGTTTGAGGGAGAAAAATCTGGAAACCTCTTAAATGTTCAAATAGAGCAATGGTGAAATAGATTATGAAACAGCCAGTGCAGTGGATACTCTGTAGTTTTCAAAAGGAATGAGCCAGCTTTATCCAATTAAAAAGGCAAACTACACACTGCGGGAGTCTGGCTTTGGCTTATGTAAGTATCGACAGTTTCTGCAAAGTTACATAAAGTACCTGACAGTGATCACGGGGGCGGGGGGTGATGCACAGAGGAGTAGGGGGTGACGTTTACCTCATCTTACATCTTTCTGTAGTGTTTCAGTTTTTAATACCATAAGTTTATCACTTCCTCCAAAACGTCTGCTCCCCAGACTCTCCTTCCCCCGTGCTCCCTTTCGGCTGGTAAGAATAGTTACACACACAGAGCTCACTATGTGCGGGATGCTGTTCTAACAGCTTGACATACGTGTGCTCACATAACCCTCACGGCCACCCCCCGAGGCGGATGCTATTAATATCTCCATTGTACAGATAAAGACACTGAGGCCCGGGAGAGCTTAAGGGATTTGCTCGAGGCCACACAGCTAGTCAGTGACAGAGCTGGGATGCAAACCAGCGGTCTGACACATAACCAGGCCTCGCAAATTCCTATTACATGAACGAGAGAAATGCCTCCCTGCAACGTCATGGCCTACACATACGGTGGCCCCTGAGGGCTACGTCTGGATGTAGTCACCTATGTAATACCCCCACCAACCTCCCTGCTTGCCCAGGGGCCTGTAAAGAGTAGGCACTCAATAAATGTTGACTGGAGTACAGAGGTTGTCTGTGGTGAACAACTTTGGACATCACTACATCTGTGCAGTCTGGCAGGATGCCGGGCATGTCATCAGTGTTATCTCACACCCAACAGCTGGTCCTCAAATACAGCCGGGGGCCAATCGTTCCTCATACTGTCCTTCTCATGCCTTGGCCAAGCCACCAACTCTTCCTGCCCGGACCCTATAAAAGCCTCTGGACCTGCCCCTCTTCAATTCCATTCCCTATCCCACATCCAGAGTGAGGTTTTGAAAACATAAACCAGGTCATAGCATATCCTGCTCCAACCCCTGCAGTGGCTTCCCAACCCACTTAGAATAAATCCCAAAGTCACTGTCATGGCCTCCAAGGCCTTAGATGATCCGACCCTGGTGACCTCCTCTCCAGTCTCATCTCTGCTGCTCTCTCTGTTCTGGCCACACTGGCCTTATCAGGCACACTCAGTTTGCTCCTGCCTCAGGGTCTTGGCACTTACTGCTCCCCCAATCTGAACACCCATCCCCCCAAAATTCACAGGATCTTCCCTTAGACCATTTGATGGGAAACACCACCCACCTGACTCTCTAGCCTCTAACTCTGTATTGATTTTCTACAAGGACCTTTTTATTTGGCAGTATATGTTTATTTGTCCATTTTTTATCTCCCTACTCCGTAAAAGTGGAGGTTATCTTTTTTCTGTTTTGTTCTCTGTTATATCCCCAGTGCTTGCTGAGTTCTTACTTAGTAGGTGCTCAATAAACAGGGACTGGATGGAAACGCTGTTTGCTGAGTACAGGCCCTCTGAGGGGGCCTTCTGTGTGTCCACTCAGCAGAGTGTTTGTCCTGGAGGTGTTCCTGATTCCCCCACTTTTTCTGGAATTCATAAAAGCCACGCCATCATCCTCTTCCTCCCTCTTCTCGCCTCTCAGTAGAACTGATCTCTCCCCCTTCACCACCAAGCAGAAAGAAGTGGCAGAAATGGAACATAATTACTGTGACGGGCGGGATGCCTAGGGGACAGAGAGGCCATGTGAACACTAGAGAAGAGCAGCTGTCACCCTCGTCATCTTCAAAAAGAGCGATTCATTATGACCTCTTGGGGCGGGAGCCCTGCAGATGTGGAGCGCCAGCACCCTGGGGATCGCACTTTTGCTGCATCCCTAACAGCAGCCCCAGAAAGAGCCAGGCTGGTGGATGGAGGTGATTAAGTGGCATTTTACACATCATCTCTCCAGGCGACCCTCCTCCACTTGGGGGAGGGGCCTCTGGGTAAAGGAGCTTCCCAGGGATGGGGCGTTTTCCTTCGGGAGAGGCCTGGCCCCTAAAGGGGAGCACTGCCATCTGGGCCCAGACAACCTCCCGGGCTCCCGGAAAAGCCAGAGCTCAGCGGAGGCACCTGGTCTCCCCAGGGCAGGCTCCGAGCCACCTTATCTGCACCAGGAGATCCCTGTGGGGAGGAGGGAAGGCAAGGCTGACCTTCGGGATGATTCACATCCCAACAGTTAACGTCTCACAAGCACCTACTACGCGCTGAAGGCTCAGAGTCCCGCATCTCAGGGCAGCGCAGTGGGTTCTCACCGTGGTCTGCAACTTTCTCTCAGAATGACCTCACACAAGTCACTCAAATGTCCTGTGACTCCCATTTTTCACCTGGAGAGATGGACGGGTGTATGTATGGACGGATGGATGACGAGACAGAGAAATGTCCCCAGGGTTTTGTGAGGGTCCTCTCCTCCTCGTCTTCCTCACAGGCTCAGTATGAGCAGCCGCTAACACAGAGAAGACGCTGCGCCGAGCTCTCACGCGACTCAACACCCCCACAAATCAGTGATGCTGTGACTTCTCTTCCCACTTTACACATAAGGAAACCGACTCAGAGACGCTGAATCCTTGCCCAAGATCCCCCTCCTCCTTGGTGGTAGAGCGAGTGGGGAACATCACTGATGCCAAAGTCCCCACCCTCTCCATTTGGATACCAGGGGCCTCAAACTCATCTGCTTCGAGGGCCAGGCAGCTGATGTAAATCACCAAAGCAGGCCAAGGGGAAATGCAAGGGGGAGTAGACAGAAAGGTGAAGACTGGGGCATCCTCGCCTCATCAAAAGTCGTTCACATTTATATTTTATTTTAAAACACGGTCCACACCTGACCAGTCTGCCAGTCCAGCCACACGTTTGAGACGCCTTGAATAGGATCTGCATTCCTTTCTGGCAACTGGGCGATGCTGAGGGCTCTGAAGCCTGGATGGGTCGGGCCAGTCCGCAAAAGCAACGTGAGTCAAAAGTTCCTAGGAAGGAACTATGTAATTCCTGTTTGCAGGGACTTGCAAAGCAAAAGGTGTCAGCTTAGGTCAGACAATCCCTGGTGGTGCACAGGTTGGGGCATTTCGTCCCCCAGCTAAACCCCTGCTCACTGGGAGAACGTGGAAGCTCATATTTCAGCAAAAAATATATTTAGCAACTTTAAGAGTAAATGCCGCAGCAGATGGGGGTGCCGAGCGAGGAAAACGTTGACTGCATTTTCTGCTGAAAATCCAGTTGGGAATTTGTGCTGTGACCTACATTACTCTAGCCACCACCCCCATAACTTTTTCTCTCCCCTCAAGGAGCCGCAGAATATGATGCATTTCCCCAGGATGAATTACTCTGCAGAAAAACATTTTAATAACATGCTACACAACAGCACAGCAAATCATTTAAGCCTTCACCAATTTGTGGTCCAGTTCCACAGAATGAACTCTTGGATCCAAGCCCCGCTTCATTAACGTGCTTTCAAGAGTTCCCGACGTTTCCCTCACTATCTGCTAACATCTGCCATGCGTCACGTCTCAGTGACCACCTTTCCCCGTAAGCCAGGAGGATGCAAACAATGTGGGGCTCCCAAAGGAAGAGGGTAGTAGGAGGCTGCCGTTCGTCTGCTCCCCACTTTGGGGGGGCAGACTCTGGTCCCCACCGGGGCCAGACTGACACACAGAGTTCAAAATGGAAAAGAAATAGCCCACTTCCTACCCTCCTCTTTTCTGATTCAGACTGCTGCTCACATTAGGAAGGAAGGCAACAGGAGGCAGAGAGATGTAGAGAAAGAATTCAACCTGTTGATTCTTCAACTCTCAAATTTATGCAGATGGCAGAATACTTGGAAATCATGATGTCCCTCACAGAACACAGTGAGATACTGACACACTAAACAGAAAAAACACAACAGAAAAGTGTGTGCAAAAGCAGGTCCCATCGAATACTGGACTCCAGGTTGCACAAGCCTGAAAGATTTAAGGAATATTTATGAAGAAAAGCAAATCCTACCCACTAGCTAATTCCCCTGCCCACCTTCCCTCTCCCACCCCAAATCGGAATGGGACCACCTTTACTGAAGCTCAGCAGTGGACCAGCTCACAGAACATACGTGGGAGCACAGAGTGAGCCACAGGTAACATAAGTGTCTGGTCTGCGCATCCGAAGCCCATGTGGAGAGGCCGTGGGAGCAGTGGGCAAGAGCCAGGACTGTAAACTTGAGTGTCTCCCTGGGCCAGGCAGGTAATGTGAGTGAGTATATGAGAAAAACAGCCAAACGCTAACAGCAAATGACAGGGAAGGCTCGGCTCAGTGTCCAGGAGACAACGGGAGTGGCGTTCAGTGGGGACAGGACAGCACTGTTGTCTGTAGCCAAGTGTGTTGACGGGGGAATGGGGGTGGGTATTTGTCTGCCCTGGCTACCGTAACAAAATATCAGAGACCGGTTGGCTTCAGCAACAGACGTTTATTTCTCACAGGTCTGGAGGCTGGACACCCAAGATCAAGGTGCCAGCAGATGTGGTTCCAGGTGAAAACTCTCTTCCTGGCTTGTAGACAGATGGCTGCCTTCTTGCTGTGTCCTCACATGGCAGAGAGCGCTCCGGTGTCTCTTCCTCTTCTTATAAGGGCACTAATCCCATCGTGCCCCCTCCCCACCACAACCTCATCTAATTCTAATCACCTCCCAAAGGCTCACTTCCAAATACCATCACACTGGGGGTTAGGGCTTCAACGTAGGAATTTTGGGAGGACACATTTAGTCCATAACAGGATGTGATCAATTCTGATTTTTCAAGAGAAGCTTGATATATGATTTTTTAAAATCTGATACCTTCTAATTTTTTGATGTTGGCAACATTTCAATTAAGAAAAACAAACAATACCACCCGACTGGTCAAATAAAACAGGTCGGAAGGTCAAGCTCAGGCTTAATCCATAGGCTGTGGGTTTGTCACTCATGGCCCAAAACAAGGGCTATGGCCCCAAACAGCCCAGGCTCCCCATGTGCTGGTGAGTGACCCTGGGGTCATAGGGAACCTCTCTGGGCCTCCCTTTCCTCATATTAGGTGGAACCTTATGAAACTGCCCTTCTGTTGGCAATTTCCACCTAATAGGCTCTCGGGAAGACTGGCTGAGATGATGCAGATGAAACATTAGGCCAGCAACTATATAAGTGCTCCACAAACGAGAGGGGGAGAGGGGTGAAGCCGGCCTTTGGAAACAAGTCCATTTGTCTTCAGTAGCAAAGAGGGATCTTTAGGGTCCTGAATCAGCATTTGAAAGAACCGAGGAAATCTGTCCATATTTGTAGAATAATTATGCTTTGGGGGGTTTATTTCCTTAGTCGAGAGAGTTTTCAAAGCTAGAATCTCTCAGGTTGAGCCTCTGAGCTGAGATACTAGCCCGTGGTTTTCTGTGGGCACAGAGACAGGAAGTCATCACGCAGAGGGTCACCAGCATGGACAAACTCGGCTCACCTCCCGTTGCTTCCAAGTGAGACAACCCGAAAATTCCAACCTATAATCCCACCTCACTCAAAAAAGACGAAAGAGAAGAGGGCAGCTGAATTTGCAACTGTGAGAAAAGCTGAAGGGAAAAAGCATTTCACTACACCAGTGTTCAGTCAGAGACTGGTGTCAATATTGTGTCATTTGCCACAATCTCCTACTGAAATTCTTTGTGTTTTTTAGAGCCCATGAAATTGAACCTTCTGTTCTCTGTGCTCATTAGGCACAAAAGGTTTCTCTCTCAGCTCTGATTAATGGCAACCAGCGCAGCTGAGATGGCACAACACGCCGAGATGCTCACGTTAACGTACAATTTTCACAATTTCGCAGGCCCGTGTTTGGTAAACGCTCGACCAGAGATGCTGGACTGCCTGCACCGGGAGGGAGGATAGCAGCTCGCCTGTGTGGGGCAGTGTTTCTCTTCTCAGACTTGCGGTCAGCAGCCTTTCTTAGCATCTGGGTCTTAGGATCAACCCTCTAACTCAATTTTCATCAGGGAGTTTAGCCAAAAAGTATATGACTCCGTAAGAGGTTAATTTCTAACATGCATCACTGGCCGGGGGCTGCCTTTAAAAGAACAGAACTCCTCTCATGAACTATTGTGGCACTTTCAAAACAGCAAGATCAAAGTATGACAAATAGCTGAACAAAAGAAAAATACGGTTTTCCATATGGTTATTCTATTTGGAAAAAAAAAAAGGCGTCTTTTCATCACAGGCAGCACAGTATGATTACATCTCCTCACAAAAGCCCTGAAACAAGTAGAAAAACATAAGCAAGCAGCTGGGCTACAATTTCAAAGGCCCTAAGCAGGTATGAGGGGCAGCCCCACAACTGTCTGTCCAGTTGGAACTTCAACTTGGAAATGTCAGGCAGTGAGACGCCGAAGGCGCCCCCAAGGGCAGAAGCAGAAACAAGCCCCGTTTCGAGTTACGGCATCACTGTGGGAATGGAACAGATCTCAGAACCCTCCGTGTACCATTTTGAAGAGCTACAGTGAAAGGAAACTCTTATTTTATCCCTACAAATCAGTGTTTCTCAAATGACGAGTCCCAATCCCATTTTCAGGGATCCACGAGGCTGCCCTATGGAGTTTTACATCTTGCTTTTCCATTATGATGATAATATTTTAGAAATAATAGAATTATATTCTATGGCATCTGAAGACTATAAAAACCAAGTACTGCTTTATCATTTTGGTTCCCTAATTCCAAGGACATAAATGTCTCAGGCTGATAAGAGACTTAGTAGAACAGAGCAAACTAATCGGTGATTGACAGCACCTGCCCCAGGGTGCCGCACAACTGACAGAGGTGGGGAGTGCGGTCAGCAGGCAGACATGCTGGCCTGGCATGTGGCACTCACAAGGGAACCCACAGCACACCAACGTGAGCAAAGACCTGGTTTCAGAAAAACGACAGCATCCATTGTTAATTGACAATTGTGAATTGTAATGATTTTGTAAGTGTTTAACATGCAAATGTCTTTATTTTTATTTTTTTACTTTTTTAAGAGATACAAGAAGGAACTTATACCTAGTTTTAAGCTTGTTCACATTGAAGTAATATTAATATGAAAATAATTTAAGTCAGTACCAGTGGGAGCCTATGAGAATTTTTCTTTGGAGTCATTACCCAAGCTGAAGAGAGACCAGTTTAGTCCTGGAACACCTGTGAGCTGTATAGAAAACGCATCTCTCCTCCGATCACAACGTACAGAAGCGTAAAACCACACGGCCCACATTTATCGAAAACCTCAGATCTGCTCGTTTGCAGACTCACTCTTTCATAAGCCCTGCAGGAACTCTGAAGCGCTGAGGCCGGGGGCTCCGTGTTGGCGCCTCCCATGGCTCCTGGGCCCGCTGGGTCCAGGGTGTCTAGGACAGACACGTGTCGCTGCACAACCTCGGGAGAGGACGGGGACGTGCCAGGTGGAGCTCGCGCACAAGAAGGGTACTCACACAAAGAAGGGCACGAGCTGAACCAGGGTCTCTTTCTTGGGGCTGGCGGCAAACTCGGGGACCATCTGGATGACCTTGTTCATGACGCTGCGCAGGTAGTTCTGGAGCAGCTTCCTCCGTTCCTCCACAAACTTGGCGTCCTGAGAAAGTGGACAGACAGGTGTGCTCAGGTATGCTTTCCTCACCCGTCCAGAAACCACCCCGTAGTACACACAACCGTCAGTCATCACCACCTTGACAGCTGACGTTTACTGAGCCAGTGCCACCTGACACAGGTGATCACACTGACTAACAGGGAAGACGCTCACATTATCAAGTGGGGAAAACAAAACTACCTGCAGTGTGTTCCACGAATGAAAAGTCTGAGCCACCAGGGAGGCTATTCACCAAGCACCCGCGATGTGCCGAGTGTGGTGCTGGGTTCAGGGATAGAACAGTGACCACAAATGGTCACAGGCTAGCAGGGACACACAAATGAATCCAGGGACCCACAGGTCAGTGTATAATTATTAATGACACTAAATGTCACTCTTCAGAGGGGAGCTTAATTTTGCCTTCACAGGAATTTTCTGAAAGATGGATCAGTTGCCACTATTTAAGAAAGATTTTATTAATCAACAAATTCCACCTTTTCTTGAAAAACTCAGAGACGTGGCAACACGGCCCCGCCCACAGGTCCACACCAGGCACAGGAACCCAGGTCTGTGCAGTCTCCACCCCCCTGCTCAGGAGCTCCGTGCTCTGGACCCTCCTCACTCACACTCCCACCCACCAGACCCCGTGTCTGCTTGGCCCTGGTAGGCAGGGCCGGCTTCCCAGGCGTGCACCCTGTGCAATCATGCAGGGTCAGAACCTGCACCTGTGTGATGATCTGCTGTCCCTATCTTGAAAGTCTTAATAATTTTGGAACAAGGGGCCCCACATTTTCATGTGGCCCTGGGCCGTACAGATTCTGTAGCCCATCCTGCTCATACACATCTGCGGTGGGGGGCCTTGGCTTATAACAAAGAAACCCTGGCCAGTGTGGGGGCAGGAAAGGCTTTCCTTGAGGAAGTGATGCTCCACCTAGACTAAAGGCCAAGCGAGGTGAATAAGAGAACAGCAGAGAGAGGGCGGCAGGAGGAACAGCGTCATTCATCCTCACAAGAACAGAAGTCTCTCTGATTAATCTCACATGACAAATGAGGAAGCTGCGGCCTAGAGAGCGGCTGGGTAGCTCACCACGAGGTCCCACAGATGGAATGGGGCACTCATCTCCACCCCCACCCCCCCGCCCCGTGCCAGCACACAGCCAGCCCCGGGCAGGGCTCAGCAACAGTCTGAATGAGACCACGTGCTCAGAGGCACCTGAGAACACACCAGAATGTGCCCTGTTTCAGAAGAAGAGTCCCCACAAGGTCCTGCTAAGGACCCGAGCATGGCAGGGAGAGTCTTTCTTAAATGTTGCCGGATTTAGCAAATAATAATGCAGGATGCCTAGTGAAATTTGAATTTCAGGTAAACAATGAATAATTTTTCAGTATTCCTAACGCAATATTCAATAATTCATAATTTTTCAATATTCAAGTACGTCCCATATGCTAAAACCTTTCCATGTCTCTATGGGACACACTTATACTAAGAAATTATTCATTGTTTATCTGAAATTCAAATTTCACTGGGCGTCCTGTATTTCATCTGGCAACCCTCCTCCGAGCACAAGGCGGGAGGAAGAAACATGGAGCATCTGCTGCCAGCAGAGGTCCCTGGGGCCACTTCAAGGTTACAGCAAGGTCTTCTCACCCAAAGCCACCCCCTGATGAGCTGCCTCAGCAGGGACCTTCCTCCAGAGTGCTGGCAGCACTCGCACACCACCGCTGGCCACTCCAACTCCACGGCCAGTGCAGTGCCAGGCCAGGAGCTAAAACGTCCTGCAGGCTGGCAGGAGGGGCACCATGTGGGAAGAGTCGAGGAATCCAGCCAGGAGAGCCCTCGGCCCAAGCTGGAGCCACTTGGGCTCCACTCACTGGTCTGAACCCAGGTTCTGCTCCGTGGTCTCCAAGTTTCCACCTGTCATTAAGCAATTAGACAGCCTTCCCTGGGAAGGTGGCTGCTGTGCCAGGTTGGTGCCATCTGACGCCTCATTTGTCACCGGCAGGAGGAACTCTCAAGGACTGCCTGAGAGGCTCTGGTGCAGGAGGACAAGGGAGCTCACCAGGCTGGAAGAACTTCGGGAGATCCCTTCTCTTTTGGAGGGGAGGATGCTCAAAACACTCTAAAGCAACAAGGAGAGATTGGAGATGGCTCTTCACGCTGCTTGTGCGGCGGCGCTGGGCTACAGGGTCTACGAAGGTGAGGACACCCAAAATGAAGATCAGGGGATCCCATCCAGGAGTCAAATGTGCCCATTTTCACTCGATTAGTGGCTCTTTTCACCCAGGTCCCAGGGCAACAGTGACTTGGCAGGAGGAATCCCAAATCCCTCCCCTGTACTCATTCCTTGAGATAGCCGGTCCCTGGAAACCCCAGCCAGCTCCTGAGAAAACCCAACATGGCAGCCATCTGAACTCGACATCCGAGCGATTTTTACCCAAGCTATTCAGAACAAGCAAGGACATATTTGTGGAGTCTTTATTCATGCTCTGTGCTCAGTGCTTTCCTTGTACCGCTTCCTTACAACACATCTGAGGCTGCAAACTGAAGCTCAGAAAGAGTTAGGAACTTGTCCGAGGGCTCAGAACCTGGAGGCGGCTGAGCAGGGTCCCAGGTCTTCAGCGGGCTGCAGTCAGAGCCGCCCTCAATCCAGAAGGCATTCTTCCATTTACAGAAGAAAAAGCCACGGGCCCTCTACACCACAGGGTTCCCCCAACCAGGATTCAGTCCTCACAACTTCCACTGGAGGTCGGCTTTAGGAGAAGCCACTGACCGTGTGAAGAGAAGGCAGCCTGTCACCTTGGTGCCAGCTTCTGCCAGGACACTGCTCCCCTTGTGACTCAATCTGATCCTGGAGGTGCTGACACCTCAAGTCACGTGACTTGGCAGAACGTAGTGCGGCCGGGAAGATCTCAGAACAATTCATGGAAGGCTATGTTCTTTCCTGTGACCATCATTTCATGTTTTTCCTTTTTTTAATGAAAATTTCAAAATACAGCAAAAAGCAAAACAAATGATATAATGAATCCCCACAACCCTTTATCTAACAAAGTCTTAACCCTTTGATATTTGCTTCATCATTTTTACCTTTTTTGCTAAGGTGTTTTAAAGTAAATTATAGTTATGTTTCACCCCTAATACTTTAGTGTGTATTTCTAAAATACTAAGAACATTTTCCTATTTAACCACAGAACCATTATCACCTCGAACGAAATGCATGATAATTTGCTGTAGTCTGTATTCAAACATTTGAGTTTTCAAATGTGCCTACTGCTTCTGAAATTTTTAAAAAGGGGTTGTAGTCCATGCGAGAATGAAGCTGGCAATCCTCCAGCATGCTGAATGCAACACTGTCCCAAATGGACCCCCCAAGGATGAGTCTGTTTCTGACCTCTTTAATGAAGATGGCGCTGTCTTTTCACCACAAGCCACTAACAGCTTGTATGGCCTCAAAATATTAAAACAAGGATAATTCTGCATAAAACCCAGATTCCTGGTCCCCCTTGAGAAACGGCCCTCATTAGCTGAAGCACAGTACCACCATGCCACCCAGCCTGCTCCCCTGCCTGGCCTCTGTGGGACCCCTAATTTATACCACTTGCACAGACACTGGATTGGCTGAGGCCCTACAAACCATCTAAGAGGCCACCCTGAGAGATGACACATTATGAGATGACATTCCCTCAGTCAGGCAGAGTGACCTGCACTGCCATTTGCCAGCTCTATGGTCATGTGGCTAAACCACGTGGAGCCTCGGGTTTCTCATCTGTAAAATGGGGATGAGGAGGTGCCTACCTCATTTGTGATAGCCTAGGCTAAGCAGCTGGGAGCCAACATCACCTGCCAGGCTCTGTGACAGATGCTACTGATTCATGGATGTTCAGCCAGGATGCTTTTCCTCAAGGAGTTTCTATGTGTTCGGGGTGGGGACAGGGAGGTGGATGGTGAATGCCCAGGTAGGGGGCAACTGCTGTGATGTTGCAATCCACAGGGGCTCAGGGAAGCCGGCAGGAAGTTTGCGTGAGGAACGTGGAGAGGGTTTCACTCAGAGGAAGCAACTCCTGAAGAGGCTGCTTCAGCATCTCTTGGAGGAAAGGTGTCTATCAGGTGGTCTAGGTGGGTGCCCTCAATGAAGGAAGGGCATGCCAGGTGGAGGGAATAGCAAATGCAAAGGCCATCAGCAGAAGGAAGGCCCACATGGCTGGGCTTAGTGGTTCCATAAAGATAAGACAGTAGGAGCAGCAGGAGTCTGGTCACGCACAGCCTTGTAGACCATGGAAAGAAGCCGACGGGAGGTGGGATGCAGGAGGTACATGATCTCATAAGCATTTAGAAAGACTGCCGTGGGGGAAATAGGCTGTAGGCAACCTTAGGCAGAGAGATCTTTCCAAGATCTATCAGAACACTCTCCTGCTTGGAATTCTTCAACGGCTCCCCATGAACTCTGTCCACCTCCCAACACACACATCTAAACCCTTAGCATGGTTCACAGGAACCTTTGAGATGTGGTCCCCGCATGCCCTGACAACCTCACTTCACATTACCCTGTCCCCACTCTCCTCCTACCCTCAACACCCACCCCAACACCATCAACACGTCAGCCCCCGACCTTCTTCTCGTGTCCTCTACTCTGTCTCCTGATGTCTTCAGACCCTTCCTAGGCTGTTCCCTTGGCCTGGAGCCCCTTGCCATTTAGGTCTCTGCTCTTGAGCCCCCACCTCCGAGAGGCCTCCTGGACATGCTAGCTAAGGTTGCCCAGGTACGCCCCGGCCCCACCCCCGTTCTCGTTTCTTCACAGCCCTTACCGCTCCTGGAATGGTTTCATTGGTTTATCGTGTGCCTCTTGCTTCCCCACCCCTTCTCCTTGATTTTAAGTCCCAGGAAGGCAGGGGCCTTATCTGTCTGTTCATCCCTGTGTCACTGGAGCCTAGCACCGTGCCCCACCAGAGGCCCCATAAATACTTGCTGCAAGAATCAATAAATGTGGAGGATGGATTTAGGGAGGCAAGGCGGGCCACCGGGGAGAATGGCATGGAGGCTGTTGGCAAGACCAGAGGAGCTATGACAGAGACCCTGACGGGGGAGCAGGATGGAGAGAAGAAGGCTGGCCTGAAAACCAGCTCCCTGGTTCCAAATTCCCTCTGGGCCGGGAGTAAAGAGCAGAAGACAGGATAACAACTGAACGAAGACAGGGAGCTGGTCCTTCAGAGACCCCGTTTGTCACATGGGACTCCCAGGAGATTGGCGTCCACGTAGGAGCCTGCCCCACTGGGAGGGCCCAGCGCTTAAAGGGTAGCTGTGAGCTTTTTGGTTGGGCTCCTGGGGCTGCAGCCAAAATGCAGCATTAGGAGTGACGGGACTGGATGGGAGCCCAGCACATGGCAGCTGCCAGACTCCTCTGATGGCCGCTTAACGAGCCCTTGCTGCCCATGGCCCCGCTGTCATTCTGCATGGCATTCCTATCATAATACTATTGTCAACAACAGCTTAGAACTAACAGTAGAGAGCACCAGAGTCAGTCCTCGCGTTAAAAAAGAACACTCAAAACTATTTTAATGGGAATATTTTTTTCCCTTCAGAAAAGGTTAATTTTATTTTGAGCTTCAAGAAGATAAAGACACCATCAAATTAAGAATAGCTATTCTAAAAACGATGGGATGTTGTGAACGAGATGGTGAGCTTTGATTCCTAGAACAAATGCAAGGACCCCGCCCATGCACTTTGTGACATTCTCTCTCCTGTGCTGTTCCTGACAAATGCAACGTTCTCCACCACGTCCCACCTGTCCAAGGGACTGTCCCCTGGAGCCACCCCCCGTGATGAGCTGCCCAGTGGGGAGCTTTTCATTTTCATCTAAGGACATCATGGCATTTTATAAAATAAGTAGAAAGTCTATTCCATCAGGAACAGCAAGCAGCTCAGGCCCTGTCGAGGGACGGCTGCTTCAGAGTCAGTGGATCTAACAGTGTGTCACTGGCTAGAAAATTCCAGAACATTGGCTAGAGTCCCAAGGAGCCCAGCATTAAGGTCCTTTGGCTGTGAGATTCTGTCCCATGCCCAATTCTGATGAGACTGGCTCACCCACCCCGTTTCTTCTTCCTGGGCACAAAGGAAGACAGGATTTCCCAGCATCCCTGCAATGAAATGGGAGCCATGGACCAGGCCTGGCCGATGGGACGTGAGTGAGAGGGAGGCAGCCATGTCCAGGCCTAGCCATGACAAGTGCCCTGCAACTCTCCCCTCTCCCTCTCTCCCCAGGTCGTGTGATAGAATAATTACCACGATAGTCGTGGCAGCAACTGCTACTGAGGAGGAGTTGTTACCATCAACATAGACCGAGCATTTTCTCTGCCAGGCCCTGGGCTAAGCACTCTTATGCTTATTTTATTGAATTTATTTAGTCTTCCCGTTTCAGAGAGAGAGGAAGCTGAGACAGAGAGGGGTGAAGCGCCAGTGGGCAGACACACAACCACTGAGGGGTGGGGACAGGAACTGGCCCCAGGAAGCCCGTGCCTGTATCCACTCTGCTCTAAGAAGGAGAGAAAGATGTCCTGGTCAAGGAACAGCCTGGAGATGCTGAAGACCACAGTTGGAGGGAACATAGGATTCAGGATCAGATGGAGCACTTGGAGGGGGCGGCTGGAAGGGAAAGCAGGGGCAGACCTGGGAGGTCGGGTTAGAGAACCTGGACTCTACCCTCGAGGCGACGCGTATTTTAAGCAAGAGAGTGACAATCAGCTATTCCTTCCTTGAGATTAAAAAGAAGATTCTGATGCTTCAGTTTTAAAAAGCTCTGTTTTGTCCCTATCACTCTATTTTGTTCCTGGAGTACTGAAAACTTGCTTTTCCTCTCTCCAGTATCGGTCAGCTGGGAGATGTGGATGCAGCTACTCTAAACCACAGGCCCCATCTGTTACCCATGGACGTGGGGAATGAGCACACGCATTCCACTGCAAACCTGTGAACTCTGCTTCGTTACAAGGGAAATGCCTGAGCAGTTGTTTCTCGGGAGACCATTGTGCAATTGCTAATTGGGAGACTGAGGAGAGAAAGTTCCTATTATAGCCACTTTAAAGACTTTCGACACAGACATCTCAGAGCAATGAAGAGTCGGCCGTGATGGACCCTCGTAGCAGCCTCCCAAACATCACATAAGCTTCTGATTGGGTGTTTTTAGCAAAGCTGCACGGAGGATCTTCACTTGATTAACTCAGGGAAATAATAAAATTGGTAACTTAGAAAAGGAAACTGTCCTTCTAATCTTCACACTGAGAATGGGATCCGAGTGGTCATGAGGGAGGTCCTGAAGCTCACGTCTGGACCAAACAGCTGGCTGGGTTAAACGAGGTTTGTTTAACAAGCTTTTTTTCTAGGTGGTCACCACTGGAACGCACCAGGTGTGAATGAAAAAGGGGCAGAGGAGGGCTTTATTTGGAGTGGTTTGGGGAGGGGAGGAGAGGAGAGAAGAAGGCCAGGATGTGTCTCGAAGGCACCCTTGGTGAGAATTCATACCATATGCCTCTACAGACGCCCACTAATTTAGAGGCCAGAGTCATGGTCCCTCCTGAAGGGACAGGGAAGCAAAGTCCTGCTAATTACTTTACGTCAGCAGCTCAACTCCGCCACCCTTCACCAAGCAGGTAGTTTGGTAACTGACTGGGAAGGACGGAGAAAGACAAGAAACAGGCCTCACCTTACAGAGGTCACTGTCTCCCTCCCTCTCTGAACATTTATTGACTCTACAGGATATTGTTCAGTTCTCCATCTAAGCAATCAGTCAGAAGAGATGAAAAACACCCAGTTCTTGCCCTAAAGGCACTAACGGTCCATCATTCACTCATATATTCAAGCATCCATCAGGCACTGCAGTAGAGAGAATTCCAATCATCCGTCCACACTTCCGCTGGACGCCTGCCCTGTACCAGGGCCTACGATGAGAAGGTGCTAGACAAGGTGAACACAACAGCTGCCCTCACAAAGGCTACAATCTAGAATTCCTTCCTTCTTCCAACAACGCTTATAGGATGCTGATGTGCCAGGCACTGTGCTGGGGGCCCATGAGATTAGATGACAAGTCATAGTGCCAGCTCACGGGCCAGTGGTGGATGACAGGCAGGTGGATCATTTACAAAATTGTGTGAAGAGCTTTTAACAAAACATAAGAAGAGCTTTTAAAGTGGAGGGTGGCATTCCCTTCCAGCTGGGCCGGTGTGGAAGGGTGTTTGGGAAGGAGGAGGCACTTCTGGCCTTGGTCTGGAGAGGGCGGGTGGGGTTTCAACATATGGTGACAGGAGGAAGGGCATTCAGATGAAGTATCTGAGGGAAGTGAGGTGAGTCAGGAGCGGAGAGGGGAGCTGGGGCTGAGGGAAGCGGGTGAAACCCTCTCAGTGAGGGGGTGTATGGACTGAAGCAGGGAGATGAGCCAGGCTTTGGAAAGAGTCCAATAGTAAGGCCCAAAGTCAGCTCAAAGGGTGTGGAAGAGAGGCCAGGTACACACCCAAGGGGGTCAGGAGGTCAAGACTCAGGGAGGGAAGAGGAAGGAGTGGACACTTTGATGCCTACCATGTAACATGGACCACTCTATGTGCTTTCCATGAATTAATCTATTTACTCCTTGCAGCCTCCTGTGAGGCCAGAATTATCCCCATTTCACGGCTGGGGAAACTGAGGCACAAGAGAGATGAAGCTGCTTGCCCAGGTCACAAAGAGTAAAGTGGCAGAGCCAGAATTCGAACCCGGGCAGTCAGGCTCCAGAGCTCATGTTCTCACTCACCATGCCATGCTGCCTCCCGTGAGCGCTACTTCTGAGTCCTACAGGATGGGAAAGGACCAGCTGCATGAAGGGTGACGGTGAACCGCAAACTGACCCCACTTATAAAAATCCCCTGGGCCTTCCAGGACGAACATCAACAGTGACCGGGCAAAAGATGCTTCAGGGTCCTCTGGAGGGGATCGCGCTCCAGCTCCGATCATGTCCACTTCCTACTTTCAGGAAACCTTCAGTGGCTCCCCGGTGTCTTCCGGATCAACTCCAAGTTCCCTCCCACGGCTCCAAAGGCCCTTCATCAATCAGCTCTCACTGGCCTCTCCCGCTGCTTCCTCTCGCCTGGGCGGGGCTCCATTCCCCAGGCGCTTTCATGTCCCCAGGGAGATACTCCCACTTCCAAACTCAATCTTCAGTGTCCAACGTAAATGATTCCCTAAATCTCCTGGGGGAAAGCTGGCTGCTCGTTCTACCAAGGACCCTAGACCCAAGTGCAGTGTGGCTCACTTATCTATACACATCAACCTCTCTCCTGTCTGCTACAAGTCCCTCCAGGACAGGGGCTGGTTTTGCTTGTTGTTCTATGGATCGCAGTATCCAGCACACGGCCAGCACAGGTTCATGGCAGACACCCCTAAACGAACAGTTACAGCTACTATTTGCCGAGTTGCTTACAAGGGGCCAGACCATTTCCTGCCCCGCCCAGTGCCCTCCAGTGGTTTCTCAGCCTATCCAGAGCAAAACCCAAGTTCTCACTGTGGCACCAAGGCCAGCAGGATCGGCTCCTCTCATCCTCTTCGGCCCCATGTCCTTCCACTCTCCTCCTCACTCACTGTTCATGAGCTGCCCAGGTCTTCTTGAACATGTCAAGCATACTTCCATCTCTGGGCCTTTGCATATGCTGCTTCTGTCTGGAATCCTCTCCCTCCAGTTAGTGCATGACATGTCCACTCACTTTCTCCATACCTCTGCTCAAACGTCCCTTCTGCTCAAACAAGAAGCCGTCCTGTCCACTCTGTCATCACTCCCTGCCCCTTTATTTTTCTGCACAGTGATGACAATATATACCCCTGGCGCTGGGTAACAGGATCTGGCATCCAGTAGATGTTTGATAAGTGTTTACTGACTAAACAACAAACTCTCTGCTGAACATTTTATCTGCATATGCCGTCACCTCTAAGGTCTGTACTGCTACTCTCCCATTTGACAATTAGGGAAACTGAGGCACTGAGAAGCTAAGGAATTTGCGTGAGCTCACATAGCTAGTAAGTGAGAGATCTGGAAGTCGAACCCAGGCCTGTCACATCTCACTCCAGAGCCCACATCTTCACCCTTTTGCTGGAGTTTTAGATTCCTGCGATGAAGCTGTGCAAGTCCTTGCAAATATATTCCCTGGAAAAGTAACACGTTGTCAAGCTCTCAGGTGACGGCCATTAACGACAGTGAGGCCCCTGGGTTACCTGGAAGAGCAGGTTCCTGAGGCTCTGGTGGGGTAGTCTGGTGTTGCCAGATGCAAATTTTATCCACTCTTAGCGCTATCCCTGGCTCTAATGTCACGGGGTTCTGGGTTTCCTTTTTGTTAAGCTCTGGTCTACCTTTCCTCCAACCTGCATTTTCACGGATTTGTGCTGCAGATCTGGTTGATTCTCAGAGAGGACTCCTCCCACCCGCTCCCCGTCCCTGTCCTCCCATGGCATGGAGCTGGCATGAGCTCTGGGGGGAGGTGTGTGGCAAACCCTACAAGCTACTGGTATCTAGATTCCTCCCGTTATGCGCTGACACCAGGAGAGACCAATTCCTTCATTTCAAGCACAGAATGAAAATGTATTTCAGCTCCTTTTCTTGCTCAGCCATCTATGGCCACCTGTGGTTTGGTGTGTTGAGGGGGTCACAAGCTGGGAAGCGGGGGACCTGGGTCCTAGTCTCATGCTGCCCCCCACCCTGTGCACGTCCTTGGGAAAGCCAGGTCCCTCTGAGCCTCAGTTTCCTCACTGGTCAAGGAAGTGGGCAGTTCAAAGGATCCCTTAGCTTCCTTCCTGTGCAGACACCTTAGGATCCTTGATTACTTTAGTTAGTGTAATTCCTCCTTTCGCTCCAAGTTTCAAGACTAATCAAAGAAAAAAGAGAGAGACTTCCCTAAGTATTCTCATCCCACATTATTCTCACCAGCTATAGGGCTTCTCTCCAGCACAACAGACAACGCAAATAATCCAGCCACAAAATGGATGCGATGTAGCTAGTCTGTTAAGGAAAAATGCATAATGGCCCAATATCACCCAAAATCAATATGACAAAGATCTGAAGAATCCTGAATTACCACAGGTCTTCCAACAATCCTGACCTCTGTAGTGGGAACCTCCCTTAGAGATGAAAAAGCACAAACTCGTCAATCAGTTCATTACCTTATTTAACCTTAAATCTGCCAGTGTCTTTTTAGTATTTCGGTTACTTTATTATTCGGGCCCGGGAGCCACATCCATTCTCCCAGGAGTTCCTTTGATAACTTTAAGGTCCTCGCTATTTTACCCCCCTTGACTTTTCTTCCCATCCCTGGCCCCTCTCCTACTGTGAAGTTAAAAGCTGCTGCTGTGGGCTTGTGAAGGGGAAGAATGCAAGGCTGAGGGAGAGGAACCAGGAAACGAGTCATTATCACGACGGTGGGTAAGCTGCAGAGCTCCCACGCTCAGCCCTAGCCCTCGAGGGCGCGGGTGACGATGAGGTGGTGTTACCACCCCATCATCATCATCAGCCCCTTTCACAGGTAAGGAGCCCGAGGCTCAGAGGCATTACACGCCACGCCCAAAGCCCACAACTAGAAAGTGATGGTGCTGGGGTCTGAACCCCGGGTGTCTAACACCGGAGCCCTTGCTGCTAATCGCCTGGCAATATTTTCAATGATATTTACTCAAAGGAGAAAGAAGACCAACATTTCTTAAAGGCACTGGCCCTTCCACAGCAGAGAGGCACATTTCCAGTAGGGCACTCACATAACCCGCTAAACCACCTGGCACCGGGACAGTGGAGTCCTGCTGCACAGGGAAGAAGCACGTGGTGGCAGAGGATCTAAGAGGTGGGTTACTGACCCTTTCCAAGGCCATACGAAAAGTGGAAGGGCCAGAATTCAAATTCTGGACCTTTTGATCCAAATCCTACCCATCTTTGCACTAAACTGCTAAATTGCCCTAAATTGCTGCCTGCTATTTTGTGTAGAACATTGTGTGTGGGGAAGGCAAAGAAAACCATGAACCCTGCCTTTCTAACAGGTAACAGAAGCTCCTAAGAAACTAAAAACATCCTCAGAATAGATGCTTAAAGAATGAAAGCAAGAATCATCATCATCATCGCTAACATTTGAGTGCTTACTACATAACATTCTGTTTTAAGTCCTTTGCACCTATTACCTGGTTTCATCCTCAAAGAACCAAGGTAGGTTCTACTACCATTCCCATCTCACAGATGAGGAATCAGAGGTGCAGGGACAGGAAGAAACTTGCCCAAGCTCATGGATCTGGTAAATTAGGGAGCTGGGATATGAACCCAGGGCCTCTGACTCCACCAACAGCATATGCAAACGCCCCCACGGGGAAGGGCATGGGGCGACTGAAGACCTGACTGCCTCCCCCACCATCTCTGAAATAGGACTTTCCATCCGACACACAGGAAGATTTCTGACTGTCGGCAGCCCCGAGGCTGGGTTCTGATGGCCTCTGGGTGAAACACTGCGGGAAGAAAAAGGGCAGACTCAAGAGGACATCACAGACCCAAAAGTCCTCTCCACACTTCCTTCATGGAAAAGGCCACAGGGCTTAGTGCCCACACCAAATTCAATCTTGCTCTTCCCGTTGGTCCGGGAGACCCTCCTTCTCCCACTCAAACTGTCCCTGGTGAGGCTGTGGGAGAGCCCAATGGCTTACAAGATCTGACTCTAATACGAGGGGAAGACAGGTCAGACCCCCAGGGCTGGGCAGCTCAGGAAGGAACACAACACGTGACAGAGCTTGGAACCTGTAAAACCACACAGGGAATTATGCTAAATGTCAAGTAGAAAGTAAATGCTGACCCGCCTCCCCCCTGCAATGAAGGCACACCCACACCAAACCTTAACTCAAACACAGGAAGGAAAGCCAGTCTCCATTTCAGAAAAGGAACAGAAGAGCCACAAGGGGCTCAGGGTACATTTATACTCTCCTCCCACATGCTTCTCATAACAACAACAATAATAATAATACCACCACCCCTTTATGTGGAGCTTACTACGTGCCAAGCACCATATGAAGTAGTCACCTGCATTATCTCAACACTCCCCTGCAACAGCTCTACGAAGTACATACTAATATCTCCATTTTACAGATGAAGAAACTGAGGCTCCAAGAGATTGAGTGCCTTCTCTATGAGGAACAGAACTGGGATTTACAGCCGCATCTGTCTGAGCTCAGCTCATAACCACAATGCTGTCCTGCCTCTCAGAATCGGTGTATTCACAACCACAGGAGACCTACAGCTTTGCTAAAAACAGAAATAAAAAAACAGACCAGTCCTGCAGTTCACACAGGGTGAACTAAATACCATTGTTCTAAAAACGCTCCTCTGGGCGCAGCGATAAGTATTTGTGGCTGGATGAATTCCCGTCTTTATATCAACAGAAGCCCTGTCTGTGGGAGGGTGGACTACGTACAGAGGCTTCACAGCAGCCTCTTTTGCTCAAGATCGGTCAGCTACGGTGGCCTGACCCCCCATGGGTGGGAGCTGGCCTCTACGGTGCCTGGCACAGGCTGGGCCCTCGGCAGGACACAACAAATGATCTCATGGCAGGAAAGCAGCAGGCTCTGTCGCAGTGAAAGCTTATTTTTGTCTGTTACTGACTTTGCAGCCGAGGGAAACTGCAGGCCGGCCAGCTGGGGAGGGGGAGAAAGGCCGCTTCATGCATTTAATGGGAAGAACTCAGAGGGGAAAAAAGACAGTGCCCACGTGCAACAGTGTCTCTTCCAGGAGCTGCAACCTCCAGTGCCCAGAGGAGCCAGTAGGTGACACGGGCAACCGAAGGGGCCAGTGTGGACAGGGCCAGCTGGAGAGGGGCCGTCACCCCTTTAAACCTGGAAACTGCAGCCTTGTGGGAAAGTGGTTGCCACATCGCCTAGATTTTTTTTGTGAAATCTCAGATTTTGAAATATTGAAAATTGACTGTAAACACCAGGTGGATCAAACAAAACACAGAGCACGAGACACACAAAGCCACCAATTGCAGACATCTGATCTAATCAGATGCTCCTTACCGCTTTCCCCAAATGCACGGAAGCCAGGCCCGGGACCCGGGATTCTTTAGGAGAGCAGCATGGTGCATCCACAAGAGTCACTCAGGGCCAGCTCAGCTACGACTGCTTAGCTGAGTGGCCGTGAGCAAGTTGTCCCACCTCTCTGGACCTCAATTTCTTCACCTGCGCAATGCAGGGGGTTAAGAATGCCTGACTCAGGATTATCGTGTGGTCAAATGAGATAATGTCTGTAAAGCACAAACGGGCTGTTCTCGGCATAGTAGACACTCGATACACAGTGACTCCTTTCTAGAAGCAAGCACAATTCAGGTTCCTTCTGCCTTTAAAGCTATGGGTTTTTTTTTAAAACATTTTTATTGCCTAAATAAAATTTAAATCTATGTAGCAATAGTGATCATGTTCAGTAAGGAAAAGTACTTTCTTAGAGATAAGTTTCCATTGTAAGTTAAGCATTTCCAGTTAGAGAATTCCTCAAAGGGTCAGGTCTGAAGTTCACATCACAGTGAATATAGAAAATAAAACTTCCATTTTTAAAACTTTATTGAGGCCATAATCTTTATAACATTGTGAAATTTCAGTTGTACGTTATTATTTGTCGGACACCATACATATGCACCCCTTTACCCCTATGCCCACCCCCAGCCCCGTTCCCCTCTGGTAACCACTAATCCATCCTCTTTGTCCATGTATTTGTTTATCTTTCACATATGAGTGAAATCATACGGTGTTTGTCTTTCTCTGTTTGGCTTATTTCGCTTAACATAATACCCTCTAGGTCCATCCATGTTCTTGCAAATGGGATGATTTTGTCTTTTTTCATGGCTGAGTAGTATTCCATTGTATGTATCTATATCTATATCTATAGATACAGACAGACAGACAGACAGATAGATAGATAGATAGATAGATACCGCATCTTCTTTATCCAATCATCAGTTGATGAGCACCTGGGTTGCTTCCACGTCTTGGCTATTGTGAATAATGCTGCAATGAACATAAGGGTGCATAAGTCTCTTCGAATTGTTCATTTCAAGTTCTTTGGGCAAATACCCAGTAGCGGGATAGCTGGGTCATATGCTATTTCTATTTTTAATTTTTTGAAAAATCTCCACACTGTTTTCCACAGTGGCTGCACCAGTTTGCATTCCCACCAGTAGCATATGAGGATTCTCTTTTCTCCACATCTTTTCTCCAACACTTGTTGTTTTTTGTCTTGGTGATTATAGCCATTCTAACAGGTGTCAGGTGATATCTCATTGTAGTTTTGATTTGCATTCCCCTGACAATTAGTGATGTTGAACACCTTTTCATGTGCCTGTTAGCCATCTGTATATCTTCTTTGGAAAAATGTCTATTCAAATCCTCTGCCCATTTTTTGATCGGGTTGTTTGGTTTTTTGTTGAGTTGTATGAGTTCTTTATATATTTTGGAGATTAACCCCTTGTCAGATATACAATTTGCAAATATTTTCTCCCAGTTGGTGGGTTGTCTTTTCGTTGTTTCCTTTGCCTTGCAGAAAGAAGCTCTTTAGTCTGATGAAGTCCCATTTATTTTTTTTTCTTTTATTTCCCTTGCCCGAGTAGACATGGTATTCAAAAAGATCCTTCAAAAAGACCAACGTCAGAGAGCGTACTGCCTATATTTTCTTCTAGGAGTTTCATGGTTTCAAATCTTACCTGCAAGTCTTTAATCCATTTTGAGTTAATTTTTGTGTATGGTGAAAGATAATGGTCTACTTTTATTCTTTTGCATGTGGCTGTTCAGTTTTCCCAACACCATTTATTGAAGAGTCTTTCCTTTCTCCATTGTATGTTCTTAGCTCCTTTGTCGAAGATTAGCTGTCCACAGAGGTGTGGTTTTATTTCTGGGCTTTCAATTCTGTTCCATTGATCTGTGTGTCTGTTTTTGTATCAGTACCAGGCTGTTTTGATTACTATAGTTTTGTAGTATATTTTGAAGTCAGGGATTGTGATGTCTCCAGCTTTGTTCTTTTTTCTCAGGATTGCTTTAGCTATTTGGGGGTCTTTTGTAGCCCCATATGAATTTTAGGATTCTTTGTTCTATTTCCATGAAGAATGTCATTGGGATTCTGATTGGGATTGCACTGAATCTTTAGATTGCTTTAGAGAGTACGAACATTTTAACTATGTTTATTCTTCCAATCTATGTGCATGGGATATCTTTCCACTTCTTTATGTCATCATCGATTTCTTTCAATAATGTCTTACAGTTTTCATTGTATGGGTCTTTCACCTCCTTGGTTAAATTTATTCCTAGATATTTTATTCTTTTTGTTGTGATTGTAAATGAGATTGTTTCCTTGAGTTCTCTTTCTGTTAGTTCGTTATTAGAGTACAGAAATGCAACTGATTTTTGTGAATTGACTTTGTATCCTGCAACTTTGCCACAGTTGATTATTTCTAATAATTTTCCGATGGATTCTTTAGGGTTTTCTATATACAAAATCATGTCATCTGCAAACAGTGATAGTTTCACTTCTTCCTTGCCAATTTGGAGTCCTTTTATTTCCTTTTCTTGCCTAATTGCCCTGGCCAAAACCTCCAGTATTATGTGGAATAAGAGTGGTGAAGAGTGGGCACCCTTGTCTTGTTCCTGTTCTCAGAGGGATGGCTTTCAGTAAAACTGCCATATTTTTGAGCAATCATGCAGTATTTGGTCAAATTAAAACAGCAGACTACATGGCCCAGCAATTGCACCCTGAGTATCTATCCCATAGACATTCTCACCCTGAACCACAGGGTCATATACGAGCAGACTGACTGCAGGGCTGTTCTGGAATGGTGAGGACTCAGGATGCACTTGGTGGCATCTCTGGGGGAAAGGATGAGTGAGAGGTGGTGGATGCCTGAAAATATAATGAACCGTTACAGAAGCAAAGTGTAGGTGTACACAGCCATGAGAATGGAGCTTTGACAGGATGCTGAGTAAAAGAAATGAAACAATGAAGACAACGGCACAACAGCATGTAAGCAAATTAAAGACACGCACAACACAACATATTCCAGAAGGAAACATACAAATCTACAGCTACAAGCCAAACCCACTGGAACAGCTGCTGGTGGTAGTGAGATGAGCAGGAGGCTGACAGGATAGGAGATGACAGCGCAGGGCTCTGAGGCTCCAGGGTGACCAGAGATCAGCGCACCAGGAGCTGAGGAACAGCATGAACTCACTTGTTTGTATCTGAGGTCCCAAGAGGAGAAACAGAAAGGCGAGAGGAACTATTTTCTTGCCTGCACCGTTGACTGCCAGGACCTCCCTCCACTGCACCCAGAGGGTTCAGATGCGTTCTGCCTTGAACAAGCTCCAAGTCCAACAATTCCAGAGGCTGAGACTGAGCTGTAACATTCCAACTGGAAATTCAGAGTGCTCTCATGTATCTTATGGTCCAGTCTCCCCTGGGGGCTCCATGCTCCCCCCCTCCATACTCCTCTGTGCAATTGTTCTGGCTGTGCTGGCCCCAGTTCAGCACAGTGGTCACTGGGCTGACAGATGGCACCCACATAGCCATCCCCTCATTATCCATACGCACATTCCCTCACAACGCCCTGGATCATTTCACAGTCTGTTGAAAGTGTGATGGTCATATGGGATCTGGCTTAGAGATTCTCAAAGGTTTTAACAGCAGCAGCAGCGGTGGTGGCATTTTGTGGGACCATCTCTAATGGTCTACAATCAGTATAAATTCTTAACTGCTGATGCCACAGGCTGAAATGGCTGGATGGGCAAAGACAGGTATAAGGGAGGCAAAATGTTAACATCAGTAAGCGCGTGTTGAATGCCAGGAACTGAGTGGAGGCACTTGGGAATTATCTCTAACCCCACCAACATTTCACAGATGAGGCTCACAGAAGCTAAGTAGCGTGGCCAGGATCACACAGCTGAGCAGCAGCAGAGCCAGAACAGAACTGAATCCAGAGCCTATCTCCTTCCGCTCTGCCTGGCTATCACACCCCCACAGAGGCCCCTGCAGGGCTGGATGTGACTGGGAGGGACAAGCAGACTTCAAGCCAAGGAAGAGAAGGTGGCGATGCATTTGCAGCCTGCCCTACAGCAAGTGGAGAGATGCAACGGCCCAAAGCCACTCCCACACTGCAGGGGCCAGGGGCCAGGGTAAAGGCGGAACATACAAGACACGGAGAGCACGGGAATGCTGGAGAAGCAGAATGCTCCAGCAGACCATTGCAATGGGGGAACGGGAGCCCGCAGTGCCAGCTCCTCCTGCTTTTTCAGGGAAGCTGCAAATCTGGAGTGTTAGGTGAAATCTCTCAATTCTCAAATCAGCTGGCAGTTAATTCAAATGCTTGAATATCGTGGTGCAGACCAAACAGAATATATCTACAGTTCACCCAAAAGCAACAGAAAAAAATTGATAGGTCATCAAAAACAGCTCTCTGTGAGACTGGTTCCACCCCACTGTTCTCTAGAGTTCATCAAGTTGTGCTACTGAAAGGGGCGGGGGGGGGGGGGGGCGGTGGTTCCATGCTGCTAAAGGCCAAGCACATTTCTACAGGAACAATCCAGACACCCTGGGAAGGGGGCGCAGCTACCCCCCAGAGCAGAGATGGGGCTACTACGGGGCCATAGCTCTGGAGACCTGCTCTCGATCATAACTACTACAAACTGAACAACTACCATATCCACCTGGGGCTAGACATGCACACTACACCATTTTACTTAATTTCACCCTCAAAAGAAGGCTTCTCAGGGAGGGGTGATATCTCCACTTCACAGATAAGGACGTGGAGACTCAGAGAGATGAATTAACTTTTCCTAGTGTCAGAGCTAGAATTTGAAAGCAGGTCCATCCAAATTCCAGGCCCAGCTACTCTTGCTGTCTCACATTGTCTGGTTTTGTTTTTTAATTTTTTTACAGGAAAACTACAAAAATTCCATTCAATTCAAAAACTGTGGCTGAGTCTCTATCATGAGCCTGTGCCATGCTGGGTACCGGAGGGATGAGAGAGGTAGGAAACAGGAGCAACTACCTTTTAGGACATCTGAGTTTAATGCAAACCTGAACTGTTCTTATGTACAATAATTGTGACATCAAATGTTTGGGTTATTTTTCCACACCAACAACCAATTCTCCAACTCCCCGGACACCAACTAGGTGTCCAATTATTTAATTCAATTCTGACGCAACTACCTGGAGTCAGTGCAGACCCTGCAGGTTAAGGGCTCAGTTCCACAAGACTTTGTGACTCCACTGTCACTCCAAAGACTTTGTCAGACAAATGAATGCAAAACAGTGATGATGAGAAGGAAGTTATGTGTGTTGGGTTAAGGATGAGCCCCAGGAAAGGGACCTGAGGAATGAGAAAGTTTCAGTTGGATCTGGTGAGCAGGTTGGGAGGGAGATGTGGCCAGTAGAAGTTTTCCAGGCTGGAGATCCCCCTCCCCAGCTAAGTTTTCGTCACCACCATTCGCTGACCAGAGCTGATGTTCTTAACCTGCCTTGTCTTAAGCCCTAGAGGTGCTGCCTTTGCGGAACATAAGATTCTAAGAAATCACCTCTGTACCCTAAGATGCTAGAGATCTCAGTGATTGCTTTTTATCTCTTCTTTTATGAGATAATCAAGTGGACAACAGCCTTTTAAACCATGGCTCTGTTGCCTCTATATCCTCTTAGATGCCTTTACTGAAGCTTTCATTATAAGAATTTATAATAGACAGATTTTATTCTTTCTTACTTTTGCTCACCCAGCAACCACCCCCTCCGTGTCTCTGTTAAGAGAACTATAATAATCCTTTCAAAGCTGTCCCATTCCCCATTATCAGTAACGTAGGTGGGGAAAGGCTGCCCCACCTCCAGTCGCAGAAGCAGGCACATGAGTCAGGTCCAGCTACTGGAATGCTCCATGTGGCCACAGAGATTGGCTCAAGAATGGGCACATGAACAAACCTTGTATTCCCAAAACTACAAAATGTTACTGAAAGAAATTAAAGACAACCTAAATAAATGGAAAAACATCCCATGTTCATAAACAGGAAGGCAATATTATAAAGATGACCATCTTCCTCAAATTGACCTATAGATTCAATGTAATCCCTTATCAAAATTCCAGCTGTTATTTTTTACAGAACTGACAAGATTATCCTAAAATTCATATAGAAATTCAACAGACCCAGAGTAGCCAAACTAATCCTGAAAAATACGAACAGAGCTGGAGGACTCCTACTTTCCAATTCCAAAACTTACTACAAAAGCTAAGTGATCAAGACAGTATGGTACTGCTATAAGAACAGATATTTAGGTCAATAGAAAAGAACTGAAAGTCAAAAATAAGCTCTCACATTTATGGTCAATTGATTTTCCACAAAGATGTCAAGACAACGCAGTGGGGAAAGAACAGTCTTTTCAACAGATGGTGCTGGGACAACTGGATATCTATGTGTGAAAGAGTGAGCTTAGACCTCTTCTTTATACCACAAACAAAATTACCTCCAAGTGAATCACAGAACTAAATGCAAGCACTAAAACTGTAAAACTGTCAGAAGAAAATAGGAATAAATCTTTGTGACCCTGTGTTAGGCAAAGCTTTCTTATGTTTGACATCAAAAAGCATAAGAAAAAAAAAGAAAAAAATAAATACATGGACTTCATCAATATTAAAAACTTTTGTTCTGCAAAGGACATCATCAAGAAAGTGAAAAGCCAACTCACAGACTGAGAGAAAATATTTATAATTCATGTATCTGATAAGGGACTTGTATCTAGAATATATAAAGAGCTATTACAACTCAACAATAAAAAGACAAATAACCCAACTTCAAAATGGGCAAAGGATCTGAATAGACATTTCTCCAAAGAAGATATACAACTGGCCAATAAGGACATGAAAAGATGCTCAATATCATTAGTCACTAGGGAAACAAATCAAAACCATAATGTGATACCCACTTTACACCCACTAGGGAGGCTACGATAAAAAAATAAACCAGATAATAAAAAGTGTTGATAAAAATGTGGAGAAATTAGAATTCTTATACATTGCTGATGGGAATATAAAATGGTGCAGCTACTTTGCAAAACAGTGCTTTAAAACATTAAACATAGTTATAACGTGACCCAGCATTCTAATCCCAGGTGGAATTAAATGAAACAAAAGAATGAAATGAAAGGGAAAGGAAAACATGTCCACACAAAAACTTGCACACAAATGTCCACAGCAGCATTATTCATAATAGCCAAAAAGTGGAAACAACCCAAAAGTCTATCAACTGATGAACTGATAAACAAATGTGATATATTCATACAAAGGAATAGTGTTTGGCAATAAAAAAGAATGAAGTACTGATGCATTCTCCAGCATAGCATGAAAACATACTTTTGTGAAGTCATATAAGCCTACATAGTGGATGATTCCATTTACATGAAATTTCCTGAATAGGCAAATCTGTAGATACAAAAAGTAGATTAAAGTTGCTAAAAAAAAAGAAGAATGGGCACATAACCCAGGCCGACCAACGAAATCTAATCCCAGGACTTCTGCTGGAACTACTGGGAAAAGAAGCTCTCTTTCTTCTGGGGTTGTTTTCAGGATGATATAAGCCTGGAACTGCCAGAGGCTCTATCTTGGAGAAAGCCTGTCTGAGAATGAAGCCAGCAGAGCAGAAGGCAAAGGAGAATAGGAAAAAGGGAGGGAGATATCCAGTTCTGATGGGATCAGATGAGAGCCCTAGAGCCAGCTATGCCTGAAGCTGCAATGCATTCCTGCTCTTTGCAATCACGTAAATAAAATTCCTCTCAAGCCTTTGTCAATCTGGGGGGATTTTTGCTCAGCTCCTCATGGAAATTTTGATTCTTCTTTAGCATCCTCCACTCACTGTTCAGGTCACAGACCCCTCTTTCACTGGGCTTCCTGCCCTGGAGCCCCACTCTGCTCCCAATAGCCCAACTCTCCCAATGCATGGGCTTATCTAAAAATCCTCTCCCTCCTGTTCACAGCAGCCTCCATCAACCTCACAGCACCTCCTTTTACTTTCCCCACCTGGACTGCACCTGGAGCAGAGCTCTATAACTCAGCTGCTTAAAAATAAACGTGAGCTGTGTTATTTCCAACAAGTTTTCCCACCCTATTAATTACTTATCTGGCGGCTGCGTCACAAGGAAGGAACTCGGCAGGAAAGGACAAGGGAGAAGAGCCTGGAAAGAGCAAGGCGGCTGAAAACAGCAGTGGTAGGTGGTGGCCCCCAGCCAGGGTGGGGAGCCACGTGGGCAGAGAAGACGCTGGGATGCAAGGACGGGGCACGGGCAGGGTCCTCTGTGTGGTCCCGTGAAGCCTACCATCCCCTTATCAGAATTGTGATTTTAAATTCATGAAACAAGGATGGGGAAGAAAAGCACTTGTATTTCAGCACAGTTATCAAGACCGGGACAAAGCCGCCCGAGCGTCTCAGGTCTGAGGCACTGAACAACAGGATGCAGTGGCGGGTCGCACCACCACTGTAATTCCAAGTGGTGAGGAGACTGGAGGACATCTGGAGCCGTCTGCAGCAGCTGTCACGTGATACGAAAATACACACAACTGAGTTCTACTGGGGACAAAGTCACAGATACCATGACTACTGTTATGGCTTATGGCCTAGGTTCACGTTTGAAGTTCATGTTTCAGTTACATATTCGTGAAAATAAAAGTGTAATTCTTTTTCATTGATCAGCTGGATTTTATCCTCAGACCCCAGCATAAGAGCCCTGGTCTAGATCAGGCTGAGCCCCGAGGAGGCCACTCTGAGCCAGTTCCCCGGCTGTAAAATGGGGCTGGGAATGGTGCTCTGCCCAACGTGGGGAGGGGATGAGAGTGGGGACATAGAGGGTGGCATTAAAACGGCAATGTGGCCAGGAGACCCAGGAAGCGGCCTAGTACCGACCACCAGCGGCTCTCAGCACTCACTGTGGGCCAGGCCATGTTCTAAGCCTGGCCCCTGCATTTCCTCACTTAATCCTTGCAGCAAACTCAAGAGGGAGACGCCAACATCTTCACACTTGAGGACACCAAGGCACAGCGAGGTGACATGCTGGTATGCACTGGTGTCAGGATTCGAGCCCAGGTACACTGACCCCAGACTCCCGCCCTCTGTCTCTCACTCCCCCTCTCCAGAGTCCCAAGGGAGACAAACACCCGGAGGAGGTGAAGAAAAGCTGAGTCAGACTTGATTGTGAGCTGGAGGCCATGGTTCCAAACCTTGCACATCGGGATGGAACACATCTTCTGCCTGGGTCAGAGGCAGTCCTGAGCCCAGAAACAAAGCAGGCCCTGATTTTTCACCAAGAACTAGAATCTTTCCATCCCAATGAGATGAAAAGCCATATGAGCCAAAAAGAGAGAGAGCCTCTAACCCAATATCCAGTGTGGAGCTGCCTGCAGGCCTGCATCTGCCCTTGTCGCTGCCTCTGCCTGGAACATGCTTTCTGGATTGTTTCCTAGCTAACTACCCCACAGCCTCCACATTTCAGGTTAAATGTCCCTGCCCGGACCCATTGCCTAAATCCGGTCTTCTCCATCATAGCTCCCCGCACTGCTCCTACATAAAAACTTGGCATTATTTGAAAGTATGTTTATTTATGGGTTTATTTGTTTAATGTCTGTCTCTGCTAAAACAAAAGTTCCACAAGGGCAGGGACCACATCTGTCTTTCCCCACCATCTTCAACACGATTGCTGAATGACTCTGGATGAATATCACACAGGAAGAAGAGAAAGCAGTGAGGGACTGAGCTGGCCTGCTTCTGGGGAGTTTCCTGTTTCAGCCTGGGAGGTTGAGACCGGACATAGGCACACGCTGATGTACCAATTTAACACACGGTGACTCTGCCCACCAGCAGATGTGACTCAGAGCCTGACCATCCGACAACCTGAGCAGCAATCTTCCCTCCTGGAGGGGAACAGGGTGAGCAGGACAGGAAGGAGACAGGGAAGAGCCCTGTTGGAAGGGTCCAGTCAGAGAGCAAACACAAAAATAATACGGAACAGTGCTTCTCGAACTTTCATGTGTACATAACTCACCTGGGAAGCCTGTTAAATGTGCAGATGCTGATTCAGTAGGACTGGGGTGGGGCCTGAGATTCTGCATTTCTAACAAGCTCTCAGGTGAGGCTGATGCCCATGGTCCACAGACCACACTTTAGGTGGAAAGATATTAAGAATAGATATGAGAGAGAATTTTAAGTCATTCTTTGGGGTTCTATGTGGTATCATTAATCTCAAGTCAGATTTGGGCTGGAAAGCCCAGTAACAACTCATGAAAACATTCACCACCGTGTTCTTCGCTCCTGTGCATAATAGCACAAGGTTGAGAGTAAATGAGCCTGCTGAGGTCATAAAGGAGAAGTGGATTCATCAGAACTTCCAGTCTTGGCTCTCTAAATACGTCACCACATAACCTTGAGAAAATTATTTCCTCCTCCTGGGCCTTTGGTCAGCAGCCCCAATCACTGGTCTGTAGACAAGCTGTGTCAGCATTACCCAAAAATTTTTCAAAAATACAGATTGCAGGGCTTCACCCCTAGAGATTCTAACTCACTAGGTGTGGGGTGTGCTCTGAGGATGTGAATTTGTTTAAACCCAATGATTCAGATACACATCCAGAGTGGAAACCATCAAACAAATGGCAGCTGAGGTGGAGCTGTCCGTGGTGCTGAGCAGTGACGAGTGATGTGGCCTAAACATAAACTTAGGGGACCGCTGGAAGGCAATAATTTACCACTTTGTTAGAGAATCTGGAAAAGATGCAGCCATCTTTAGCCCTGCTTGGGTACTGACATTACTGGCACACCTATTGGTTACCTGGAGCATAGCAGTGAAGCCTAACCCATTGGAAAGGGAAAACAGTTACATCCAATTATTTCCAAAATCAATGCATTTGAGGCATCTGCCAAAGTCCCCAAAGCAATGGTGAAAGGCATGATTTACAGCTCTCCAGACCTGCCTGAACACTGATTACTGAGGGAAAGGCCCCAGATAGCAAAACCATTTCTTATTAGTTGCTCTAGTTTGAAGAACGCCGTGTGAAACTCCAGTATGTGCTTTCTGCAGGGATTTCCCGCTGTAAGAGGAAGGAATGAAGAGAGGGCAAGGGGAGACGATAAAAGGTGGAAATGAGGATTAAGCAGAATGCCAGGTCTGCCTGGCTGACTCATTTTTCTAGCTTCCCAAAAAGATTTATGCACCTGTCCAAAACGAACCATAGATCCATTACCCAGCACAGAGAGCCACCTCGAACATTAAACAACAGAAGATCAGGCCCAAATGATAGTTCACTGCTAGCTGAAAACCTATCACCTCTCTCTTTTTACCCTTGTCGTTCAAAGGGAGCTGAATAACTTTGCTTTGGTTGGCAGCAGTAGGCAAAATTTTTTTAGTTTGCAGGTCAAAAACATTCCATACTGTTCAGTTCATAACTTAACACCTCCCATGACCTGGGTAACCTTTCCAGCACAGTTCTCGAGTTAAGTCTCTTTTACTTGGTTTATGTTATTCAGAGGTTATTAGAAATTACCTGTATTTTGTTTAAGTGTACGTCATCTGCCCTCCCTCCCCCTCCCCAAATTGTAAGCCCTATGCGAACAGGGCCCTTATCTGTTTAGCTCCTGCATATTCTCAGTGGCTGGCACATAGTAGATGTTCAAGAGAGATTTGTTGAATGGATGGATGAGCAAGTGATTACATTCCTCTTGATTTGTAGCCCTCTGGGCATTTCTCTCGGCCAGTCTCTCCTACTGCTATTCATCTTCAACACTGCTTCCCAAGGGAGCATTCTTTTTTTTAATGCAAAATCATTTTTTAAAACCATGTCATCTTCTTTGCTTTCAGGATAAACGTCCAAACTCCTCAGCTAAGCATGCATGGTAACTTGCCCCTGCCTGGCTCTTCTGAGTCATCCCCCGACATGCAACATGCCCCATCACACGCCCCCAGTGCGTGCGGGACATGCTGTTGGCTCAGCAGGCACCACGGGCCTGAGGAAGTCAAGCTGCTCCGTGAACTCTACCTTCCGAAGTGCTGTTTCCTTTGCCTGGAATTCCCCATCTCACTCAAAGCTGGCTCCTGCTCATCCTTCAAGGTTCAGTTTAGGTGTGACCTCTGTTCTGAAGCTTCTCTGATCTCTCTTCCCCTTCTCCCTGCAGGCTGGTTCTCCTTGTTTCACCTACTCACTACCTATGTCCTTTTCTTCAGTGACAGTGCTACAATCTTCTCCTGGGGAATCAATCCTTTCTCACTCACAGACTGTGGGGTTGGGATAGGATTGATTCCACCCCTTGACATAGGGCTGAGCAAATGACCTAGCCAATCAGTCATTATTATTGATCCTGGGATAGGCACAGGACTCAAGCTGGGCCAGTGAGCATTAGCACTGTGACTGGAACTACTGGGCAAGAGATTTACTCTTTCTGCCTGAGCTGCTAAGGTGATATGAAGAAAGCCTAGAGATGTGTGACCATCATTTGCCATAAGAAGGGCACCTGCCTGAAAATGCAACCAACTAAGAAAAAAAGCAGGTGGAGAGAGAAACAGGTAGGCAGACAAGAAGCAAGAGAGTGAGTGAGCAAAGGAGAAAGAGACTGGCCAAGATACTGACATCTGATGACGTCATTGAGCTCCTGGATCCAGCCATTCCTGAAGCCAGTATAAACTTCTCAGTTACACAAGCCAATCAATCTTCCTTTTAAACTAAAAATAGTTTGTTTTTGGTTTTTGTCAACTTGCAGTGCAACACATCCTAGTGATATACTTTCCCCAGTGCTCCCACAGAACCCTGATTCAACCTCCCATAGCACCTACTGGGGGGTAACCTGCCAAATGCCCTGGATCGCGAGCTCCCTGAGGGCAAGAAACAAATCTCATTTGCTCAGTAGCCCCAAGACTTGATGTACCATAAATATTCAATAAAGATTTGTGAAATGAAAAAATGAAGGAGTGTTTATCCGGGAATTAACAAGCTTTCCATTTACTTTGTTTTCCTTTAAGGGCCTTTCTGACAAGACCTCTTAGACTCCTCCAGACCTTGGCTGTTGGGAGTCTGCTCTGCGCCCTGAATGCTTGTTTTTCAGTTCTCCACAGTCAGAGACCCTGGGGATAAAGGGAGGGGCGGGTTCAAGGTGCTGAGAAAGCACACAGCCCAGGGTCCTACTACTGTCATGCTTCTCGCTCACCCAAAGGCATCACTGCACCCCTGTGCTGCCCAGGTGAGGGCTGGAGCACTGGGACAGAAAGAACCCAGCACACGCGTGGACCCGTTAATTCTTCATGCTTCTGAACCTCTGCTCATGCTTTCCCCCTGACTGAATGCCCTTCCCTTCCTTCTCGACTTAACTCCTCAAAGCTCAGATGAAATGTCATCCATCCAAGGAGTCTGCCCTGAACTCCCAGGTGAAAATTCAAAAGCCTTCAGGGACCAGGAAGTGAGAGAAGCAGGGCAGGCTGGCGACCTGCGGAGCACGTGCCCCACATAAGGGCCAGCCTCCACTCAGCTCCGGCCAACTGCTGCCACAAGAAAACCCGAGATAAAGAGGAAGAGCAGCCTCTCCTTGCTGGGAGTCTGTGGACTCTGAGCTGCAGACGCGGGTTTATCATTATTGTTGTCATTGCTATCGTCATCATCATATTAAATACAAACCATATCTTAGGCAGAATGTGGTCTGTGGGTCACCCGCTGGCAATTTCTGGGCTGGGGCTTTGCCCATAGCAAAGTTATAGGACCATCACCCCAGAGTATAGTCACCTAGGAGTATGTCTGTCTTTTCGGCAAGCCTCCATCTCTGCAGGTCGGACCCCACATCTCCAGGTCTGTTAATTACCCTCTCCGTCCTCAACGGCTCTGCACTAACCCACACCCCATCAGCACCAGGCGCAGACATTCCGCCCACGTCCGGGCAGGGTCTCTCTGCTTACCCCATCAAGCCATCCTCCACCTGTCAGCGATGCCTCCAAAACACAAATCAGACTTTGTCATTCCTCTGCTTAAAATCCTTTAGTGCCTCCCCTGGACAGGGACGGACGGACGGACACACACACACACACAGACACACACACACACACACACACACACACACACACACACACCCATGTTTAAACAAAAAAATAACTATACTTACAAAATGTACTAATGCTACAAAGAGGAGAAACAGGGCTAAGGAAGCCCATAATGGAGGGAGATCATTTATTCTGGGTAGGTTGGAAAGGGTTCTCTAAGAAGGTAGAATTTAAGCTGAGAACTGACAGGTGAGAAGCACCCAGCCACAAGAAGAGTGAGAGATGGAGTGTTCTAGAAGGAATTGTATGTGCAAAGGCCCTGAGGCATGAAAGAGCTTAAGGGTTCAAGATCCAAGAGGGAAACATACACAGTGGCATGAGGTGAGGCAGGGATAATAATTCCTCGGCCACCAGGACGCTGAGAGGATTAAACGAGAGTGTGCAGGCAACGTCCTTGGCACTGTGCCTCATAACTAGTTAGTGCTCAATGAAGAGCTGCCATTCCCAGTAAGAAGGCACTGCTGATGTGAAGAAAGGCTTGTTTATTTCCCGCTGCTAGGAATACGGCTGCCCAGTTCATGAGGGAGAGCTAAAAGCCAGTATCAAAGGTTTCTTTATGATACAAAACATTTCCATTTTCACGGGCTTATGAGGATCAGACACTTAACTCCAAAAACCTTCTAAACTCATTATAAAAAAGAATTCTGCTTCCCCTCAGAAGGCATAAGAGCTGAGAAATTAAATGACGAGAAAATTCCAAGGGGGAAGCTTAATGTAGCTGAGAACTGGTAGAGAAGACTGGGTCTCCAAAGAAGCAAAGGAAATTGTGCCAACACGTCTAGGACACTCAGAGCTCTCTGGACGCCACCTCGGAGAGAGGGGCTGTGGAGTGGGTTTACTCTGGGTCCATATCAAGGGCCACAATCTGGGGCCTAATGTTCCTTTACGCAAATGACCACTGTTCCAGCCTCTACTGATGCTTGATGTCTCACATCGTGCCAGTGTCTCGGTGTACACAGTCTAACATACACACTTCTCTGTACAACTTCTCTAAGGAGAAGTTGTTGCGTCTCTGGAAAATCAGTCCGGTGAGGAAAGCGGACGTTTTGTGCACGCATCAAGCATTATGGAGGCTGTGGAGGAAATGAGTGCCAGGCACGCGGGAAGCCCAGGGAGGAAGGAGAAGTAGTGGGTTCTGCTGTGAGGAGAGCGGGAGAGGTTTCCTGGAGGAGGAGACAAGAGTTCTATCTTTTTAAAGGAACACACAGACAAACGTTGGCATCCAGAAAACAGAGAGAGATCCCAGAAACCAATAAGAAAAAGATGAAAAGCCCAGTGGAAAAATGACCAAAGGATACAAACAGGCAAGAAAGGGAAGAGGAAATCTGAACGGCTGAAAGTGATGACCAGATCATCACCCTTGTCAGTAATCAGGAAAGGACGAATGAAAGCCACGATGAGATACCATTTTGTACCCACCACATTGGCATAACATAAACAAATTATGAGTCTAAGGATGCCAAGTGTTGTTGAGAACGTGAAACAATGGGAATTCTCATCCACCTGGTTGGGAGTCAACAACTGGTGCCACCACCTTGGAGAGCAGTTTGGCAATAGCCAGGAGAGTTGACGACAAGCCTGCCCTATGAGCCAGCAACCTCATTCATAGGAACACAACCTGGAGAAACTGAGTCTCAAACACATATGCCAGGAGAGATGCACAGGATGCTGACTGCAACACTGAACAGGGAAACACTGTAAACAACCTAAATGCCCATCAAAGGGAGAATAAATAGACACAACATTGACTATTCATACAACAGAATATCAGTAGGGAGAGCAGGTTAAGTTAATGAGTGAGAATATCATGCATTCAAATGTATCAATCTCGAAAAGGTAATCTTGGTGAAAAATACCCTGTGTGAGAAGACACAGAAAGACTGATATCATCTATGTGAACCAATAAAAGAAAACCCTCTCATAATCATATGTAATAAAAGTATAAAACCATGGACAGGAAAGATACACAACAACTCTGCAGAATGGTTCGCTCTGGGAGGGAGGGTACGAAGAGGATTCAGCTATAGCCGTATGTTTAATTTCTGAACACTAATATTTATTAAATCTGAATGATGATACATGTGTGTTCATCATATTCTGGGGCACATTTGAAACATTTTGTAATAAATTTTTAAGAGCTTAAAAGCAAACATGACAAACTGTGAACAGCTGCTAATTCTAGGTGGTGGGAATACAAGTGCTTATCTTACTCCTTGTATTTTTTTTCCACTCTTTAAGAAATCATCACTGCATAACCACTTTGGGAAACTCTTTGGCAGCATCTACTCAAGTGGAACATATGCACACCCTACAAACCAGCAATTCCATTCCTAAGTAAAGACTCACAGAAATCAGGGCTTATATCCACCGGAAAACATATACAAGAAAGTTAATTACAGCACTACGTGTAATTGAGCCAAACTGGAAGCCACCCAAACATCCATCAACAGTAAAAGATTAAAAAAAATTGTTATACATTCATACAATGGAATACAACACAGCAATGAGAAAACAACTGCTACTTGCAAAAACAGGAATAAATCTGACAGATGTGATGTTGAGAACAAGAAGCCAGACACAAAGGAGTACATGCTACACGATCCATAAAAAGTCCCAAAATGGGCAAAACTGACCTATGGCATGTATTAGGAATCAGGAGAGTGTCCACCCTCATGGAGAGAGAGTGACAAGGGGAGGCTTGCAGTTCTGCTAATGGCATATTTCTTGGTCTCCATGCTGTTTGCCTAGGTGGGTTCATTTCGTGAAAATCCATCAAGCTATACACTTAAGATTGGAGGTATGTTATACCTCAATTTGAAAAATAACAAAAAGGGAGGGGAAAAAATACCACCATAACAAAGAGAGAAATGAAAAGGGAGAGGAAGAAGAGAGAAGAAAGAAGAATCGAGCATGCATATGTCTGAGTTGTCACAAACTACAAAAGAATAGAAACCAAATTAGTGAGGCTTCTCTACAGACTTATTTTAAGCCAGCACTTGAGGGCTTGGGATATGCCAGGTGCTGTGCTAAATAAACAGCTAACTGCAGCATCTCACTGGATCGTCACAAGAGCCCGTGATGTAAGCCCCCTCGCCCCACATGACAGCTGAGACAACTAAGCGTCACAGAGCCCGGGTGACTTGCCAGAGGTCACGCAGCCCCTGTGTGCCAGAGACGGGATCTGAACCGAGGTCAGTGAGAAGCCACAGCCCAAACCCTTAACCTCGGGATTGCGCGGCTTCTAAAACTGCGTATGGCCCGTGAAGCTGCAGAGAACGTCAAGGGGAAGGGGGTGGTTTCCTCCGTACACGAGGGATTCTGGACCCCAAAGACACGGTAGTGGGAAAATAACTAAAATGGCAGCAACGTGAGAAACTAAAATGTTTTTTTCTAGCTTACTAAAGATGAACCAAGATTGCAATACATAGTTCTCAGATACTAACGGCAGGATTGGAGAAGAAGGTAGAATTATTCTGTTATTCAAGAAGAGAGTAAGTGCTGAGAGGTACTCTTCTAGGTTATGATTTTAATCAGTTGTCCAAAAATGTGAGGGCAAAAACCAGATATAATATGGTATAAATGTATTCAGAAGGCCTTTGGCTAGAAGGAGAAATTCAATAATGACATACAAGTAATTTAACAGCCCCAGAAATATTTTGGACACCTTAATGCCCAGCAGAGAGTCAAGCATCTTATGATTCAAGTCAATTGCCAAACCAGCGGGCTCACCGTTGCTGCACTACAGGCCTCAGGCCCAGCCCGAGATGGGTGAAGCAGGGGGAGCTGGCCAAGTCCAGTCGGTGAACTGGGGAGGCTGTATCCCAGATGTGTCAAATAACTCATCTTTGTCACCGGGCATGGCTAATGCAAAGTCTTCGTAGAGCCTGCTGCAAATATATGCAGTGTTGTGCCAATATCCAGTGGGCAGGGAAGGCCTGAGCATCTTCATCTGAACAATGACCAATGACCTGTAAATTAAAGTTGTGAAGGGAACTAGGGAGAGAGGAAGTTGGTAAGCGGACAACACTGGTGTCACATACCAATCTGCACCCAGCTTGAGTTCATCTGTCCATCAAACACGTTTTTTACTCAGCATCCACTGTGCCCCAGGCACTGGATGAGATGCTGAGAAGACAAAGACTCAACAGGCCTGGTTCTGCTCTCTAATTCCACGGGGTAAAGGGGGAGAGAGACCCGTGCACCAGGCAGCCATGAGGGAGTATGAGAAAGGAACCCAGAGGAGGGACAGCTGACACTTTGAGTTCGAGGAAGGCTTCCTGCAGGAAGGGGGATCCTGCAAGGTCCATGACCCGAGACCACCAGGATGATTCTCTTGGATTCAACCTCTCCATGTGCTAAACACAGGAAACACGCAGGATGAGAACAGAGTAGCAAACACACTTCTGGTTGCTGGCTCTGGATTATTTGTTTATAAAGTGACCTTGATTTTTTTTAATTGGATTTTAATTTGATATTATAGAAAAGTCTTCCCAAGAAAGCTCCCCTTATGAAACACACAGATACGTTTGCATATGTATGCACAGACATATTCCAACTCCGAGGCTCATCAGGGTCCCTCTCCTGAGACGATTTTTCTGGCAAGACAACTTCAGCAACTGCTCTCCTGGAAAATATCTTAAGAGGCTTTTACTGTATTACAGAGAAACACAAATGTGTGAAGTATAATGAGCCCAATTTCTCTCTTCTTCTTGTTTAATGCATTAAGTACCAGGACTATTTACACAGTGGTTGGCAGAGTGTCAAATGAGAAACAAGCTTGAGTTTATGGCTTCATTTGGTTGGAGCTTCTTTTCTCTCCCCAATTCCTCTCTGGAAAACCTTCGCTTCAGGGAATGGTGTCTGCGCTCCCCCCGTCTCCGTTCCAATTGGGTGGGGGCGTCTGCATTGTCCTCTGGATCCTCTTCCACACGAGGCTGTTTCCGGCAGAATCCCGAGACTTTGCCTTTCCACACAGAAACCTGAGGTAACGTGTGACTCTCCGCGTTACCAGCTCCCAGAGTTGGGTGTGGGTTTGTGGGGCCCTCAACCAAGGGGCAGGCGGCACAGGGGCACTGGCATGAGTCTGCCTCAGTTCCTGACATCAGCTACGGTACCTTGGGCAGGTGCCTGCAGCCTCTGAGCCAGGTTTCTTCATCGATAAGACATTTTTTACAGGGCTTGACAAGAATCGCATCATGAGAAAATACATACAGAGCCTCTGGTGTGCAAGACAAGCCCGGCACATGACGGCTGGGATGACTGCACACGGGAACGCAGAGCACGGAGGTCCTGGACAGACCACCTATGTCTGGCTCATCCACTGCTTGGGCTCAGAGCCACAGCATCCTCTGCGATGAGGACATGCTTATGTGTTGGCTTCCATCTCACTACCAGCCTGCACGTCCCTTTGTTCAACAAACCCGTACACAGCACTTACTGTATGCAGGCCTGGTTGTGACCACCTTACAAACCTTACTGCCACACTAGGAGGGAAGTGCTGTGACTATCCCTGGTATATAGAAGGGGTAACTGAGGCACAGAGAGGTCAAATAACCTGCCCAAGGCAACACAGCTAGTGAAGCAATAGAAACCTTCCTCTCTTTCTTTCTTTCTACTCTCAGAGTTGGCAAAGTCCTGCTGAATGAATAAATGCATAAATGAACGAATGAACGACTACCTCTCCATACACTTAGGTTTATCAGGAAGGTTCATAAGCTCGTGGACCAGCTATGAGGACAGCAGCTCCTAGCTCTACACATGGCCGCTAGGTGAGGGGGCGGTGGGTGAGGGGTGGATGGTTCAGCAGACGGGAGAGGCTGTCAGACCCCCAGCCTCACCTGCCCCATGACTTCTACACCACGAGGTTGAGGACTTATGGAGTCAGCGTAGATGTCCGGCAGCCAGGCGATGCCTGAATGATCTAGTTCACCCACCCTCCAGGGTGCTCTGCGGCAGATCTGTGTGTGAGAGGGTGAGGCCAGGCCATCTGCCTAGGCCCACATATCAGCCTTGACACTGCCCAGCGAGGTGGCCTTGGACAAGTCACTTCACCTCCCTGTGCCCGTTTCCCTCTTGTAAAGTGAGACAACAGTAACAGTTCTCCACCCCAGGCAAGAAAAGAGAGGGGTGTGGCAGGCAGAATAATGCCCCCCAAAAAAGATGTCCAAGCCCTAATCCCCGGGACCTGTGGATATGTTACCTTACATGGTAGAGGGGACTTTGCAGAGGTGATTAAGTCAAGGACCCTGAGATGGGCGATTACCCTGGCTTACCTGGGTGGGCCCCATCTAATCACACTCCTTAAAAGTGGAGAACACTCCCCCACTGTGGTCAGGGGAAGATGTGACTACAGAAGAATGGTCAGAGAGATGCAGCATTGAAGACGGAGGAAGGGGCCACGGGAGGAAGCCTCTGGAAGCTGGAAAAGGCCAGGAAACAGATTCTCCCCTAGAGCTTCGAGAAAGAAACACAGCCCTGCCAACACCTTGACTTTAACCCAGTGAGACCCATGTCAACTTCTGACCTACTGACCTAGAAGATAAACGTGTGCTGTTTAAAGCCACTAGGTTTGTGGTCATTTCTTATGGCAGCAACAGGAAGCTACTACAAGATGTGCAGAAGAAACAGGGCGCCCAGAAGATGTCCCCTGAACCGACCCCATGTTTCCACTTGTGAGATTTATCACCGGGACCCAGGCTGGCCCTGTGAGCACTGCACCTCCTGCAGAAAGCTGCTCCGCCCCCGCCGCTCACTCTTCTCCGGGGCGCACGAGGGGCCCTCCTGAGCTCACAGGACCCCTCTGTGAGGAGTGCCTGACTCGTCTTTCTCCCTACAAGACCGCGAGGTTCCTGAAGGCAGAGGCCGGACTCCAAACCATCTAGTCTCCCTACACCTAGCACGACACCCCTGCACTCTGGACGTGCTTGCCAAATGGAAGAAGCGGTCAGCTTCCACATTCTTCCAGATGCCCACTCATTCCCACTGCTGTATCTACCCTCAGCAGGGGTCCTGCCAACCCCGGGGCTGCGTTTAAATCCACGCCTCTCAGGGTGCTGCAGAGGCGCTTTCCATGGCTCAGTGAGTGTCAGACGGCTCCTCCACCACACTGGCGTATGTGTTTTTAATGAGGATTTTAATGCATAATTTCTCCAACAAGTTGAATTATCGGCAGCTCAGGGGAGAGCGATTTGCCTTGCCCTAATGCCAAATGAACTTTCAGAGACCAACTCCATTATCCTAAGAAGGAATGACTCTTATTTCTTGAGTCTCTCAATTCTCATTTGCTCACTGAGCAATAATGTAGACTTCTAGTAGCATCATCAAAAACAAATCTTTTACTTAAGCCCTCATGCCAGCAAAGTCCACTTGGACGAGGAGCTGGCCAGGCCGCTCCATCAGATCATTAGAGAGCCACCTCTCCTGTGTCCTCTTGCTCATTCTGCAAAAAATATCCAGTCAAAGTGAAGTGAGAGCAATCTCCCAAGTCACCCTGAAAGTTATTCCACTCACTTTTGGAATTTAGATTTTCTGAATTTGTGCCGAGATCCGGTGAAGTGAAGAAGAAAATAAAAGGGAAAGTTTTCCATTTAATTTCTGTTCATTTATTCATTAATTCCGGCCATGAGCATCTCTGGGGGGTCAGGTGCTATTCTAGGAGCTGGGGAGAGACGGCAGTGGACAGAAACAGACCCAGGCCCTGTTCTGTGAGCTTCCACACCAGCGCAGAGAGAGAGGATGCTCAAGCACACAAATAAATCATTTCAGTTAATAGTATGTACGAGGAGGAAATTGAAACAGAGTAATGGAATGGAGAGGGACCGGAGCGGGACCGGAGCGGCAGCGTTAACGGGGGTGGTCAGGAAAGGCCTCTCTCTGAGGAAGCAGGATTTGAGCTGAGACCTGATGAGCTGAAGGAGCTGTCCATGCAGAGACAGGGAAAAGCCGTTCCAGACAGAGGGAACAGCAGGTGCAAAGGCGGAGGTGAGAACAGCATGAAGTCTCAGGAGGTCAGCGTGGCTAGGTGCAGAGGGAGGGGGCAGGGCACGAGATAAGGGAGGGGAGGGTGTGGGGGACATCTCAAAGGTCATAGTAAAGGGTCCTGAATTTAACTGCCATCAGTGCCACTGGTGGGTTTTAATCAACAGTGACAATCTGATTTATGTTGCACAAACCTCATTGTGGCTATAGTGTGGGAAATGGACTATAGGCAGCAAGAGTGGAATGGTGCAGTCATTGCAGTGCCCATGCCAGAAGTGACAGTGGCTTGGGTTATGATGATCTAAGCAGGGATAGAGGGAAGCAGCTGAACTGGGACTATTTGGAAGGAGACAGACCACAGGGCTTGGCACCCCAGTTTTGGATTGGTGGAGTTGTGCTCTTATCTCAATCCTGCTCAGTCACGTGGCTCAAGAGAAATGCCACCCTGTGGGGGTCACAAGGGCTGATCGTAAAGATTCTGGTCCTCCTTCTGGGCACGTGGTAGGAGTAGACTCCTTTGCACCCTTGGCGTTAGGCATGGCCATGTAACCTGCTTTGGCCAATGAAATGAGTGGAACTGACATGTATCACTCGTGGGCAGAAGCTTAAGAGCCAGTGTCTGATTTGTCTCTGTCCCTTGCCCCTGATGCCACCATCGAGGCTACAGACAGAGAGGAGCCTCTAGCAGCTGGACCCCTGATGCTGTGATGAGCAGAGCTCCCAGCCAACCCACGATGGACACGGAACATGAGCCAAACATGCATCCGGGTTGGCTTAGGCTGCCAAGATCATGGAGTTGTTTGTTACCTCAGCCTAATCAAGACTATCTCGATTGATACAAGCCCCACGCCTGTGATCTTTCAAAGTTAATGAGTAACTCTATATACAACTATCGTGGCTTGACTCAGCTACAAAGGAATAAACTTCATTGAGTGGTGAACTGATATTCAGGAAACTATTTTAACATGATTTGGGCTTGACGTGGGACATGAAGGCACAGATACCTCTAGTGAGTGCTCTGGGTGTCCAGTGCATTTGCAATGAAACACACACACGGCATACTGAGGCAAAAGAAATTCTTTGGCAAAGACAAATATTGCATCCACAAACTATATAATGTGCTAATTTTATCAATTAAAAAAAGTTCAAACTCAAGTTAAAATCACATTTTAATTCTAAAACTGCCAGATAACCAACAATGGTGGCATCATTAGGGAAATACCTAGAAATTCAGGCTAGAAAGATACTTACCTGATGAATTTTAAAAAGCTAAAACTATGTTTAATATTTCCTTGAACACTGTCCAGGTCTGTGGATTCTGGAGTCAATCACTGAAAGGTCCAAGGCTTAGAGCAGCCAGGTACAGGTACCTCGATCCACCCAAAGATGTCGTGTCCACACGCCTTAATGGTACAAGTGGCAAGCGAGATTTTCTTGAAGTGACCCAGTCAAGAAAAGATTCTGACGTGGTTCATTTTTCTGGGTCAATTTAGAATCAAAGCTCTCTAGAAAATTTGCTCTCAGGGTATCAAAGCAGGTCTCTTGAGCTCTTAGGCCCTGTTGGGCCAGCGCAAGCTTGGTTTCTTAACAGAGTTCATCAGTATCCTCTGTTGGGTGTTGAAGTCCTGCATGCTGACTCAATCTGCCCTTGAAAGTCAGATGGACCCTCAGATCTGTCCTGGGCAGCAGCCAAAGAGTACTTAAGGGAAATGGGTATGTCTTAGCCAAATGTGGGGGAGAGAGGGAATCAAAGGACAATCACTGACCAGCACAGGCTAGACAAGAGGCTGAGGCCCCATGACCATTCATGAGCTGTCAGATTCCTGAGCAACAGAGGAAATTGTCAGGTCCACCCCTGACCATGGGGAGCAGGACCAAAAATCTAGTAAAGAACCAGCCAGCCACTACATCTGTACAAGCCAGTCATCACTGGGCCAGACCCACCAAGATGGTACTTTTAATAGGGTTGCAGTAGGGGAAGGTGGCGGGGGGGAGACACTGCCCTACTGACACAGATTTCCCAGGCAAAAAGTCCACGGTCACTGCAAGTCAGCCCCAGGATTCACCAGGATGGGAGAATTTGAAGCAGGGCAGAGGGGAAACTCACTCGCAGGCCCTGCTCCTGGCACAGGAGAGTCTCAGGAGTGCTTCATGCTCTTTCTGAATTCCTCAACTCCAGAACACCCCACCCCCCTTCTCAGGCCTGAGCTTCATCTCCTTGAACCTGAGCCTCACATCGTGGTCTTAGGATTGGGGTCGCTCTTGGTAGGTTGGTCCTGTCTCAAATAAGTTTTACATAACTATAAGCTTGAGGAGGTACGAGGTGGGGAGGGAGTTGCTTTGGGCTGCAGAGAGAGCATTTAGCAACGTGTGGTCCCCAAAGATGTCCACATCCTAATCCCAGAAGCTGAGAGTATCTTACCCTACGTGGCAAAGGAACTTCGCAGCTGTGATTAAGTTAAGGCTCTCTCAGACCGTGACCACGGGTCTTTGTAAGAGGAAGAGGAGTCAGAGAAGGAGAGTGACTATGCTGACAGAGCAGAGGTCAGAGTCACGTGATTGCCAGCTTTGAAGACAGAGGAGGCCACAAGCTAAGGAATGCAGGTGGCCTCTAGAAATTGGAAAAGGCAAGGAAAGGATTTTCCTCTGGAGCCTCCAGAAGGAACCAGCCCTGCCGACACCATGATTTTGGCCCCATAAGACCGACTTGGGACTTCTGACCTCCAGAGCTATAAGATAATAAGTTTGTGTTGTTTTAGATCACTAAATGTGTGGTGATTTGTCACAGCAGCCATAGGATTCAAACACACAATGCAAGACATTTCACCATCTGAATGTCCCCGGTTCAGCCTTGTACTAACTTCCCTTAGGAAGATACAGACAGGCCACCTTCCCCAAAGAAGGTGCCACGGAAGGGCCACTTCAGTGTAATGCTTTCTGCAAATGAGAATATCTTATAACGATAATACTTCGCTCAGGCAGAATTTTGTTTTATGACATTTTAAGACATCCTGGATGGGTCCCAAGATTTGTATGAGCTTACAAATCATTAGATTAAATCAGATTACAATTTTCCCCTCTTTTCATAAGAATTATTGTACTCTTTGCTATGAACAAATGTAGAATTTCTAAGTCTTCCCTTTTATGGGCTCAACTCCACTTTTCTTCAACAGAAAAAACTGAACTACAGATTTATTCTGGACCTGAGATAAACTTGCTTTATAACTGTTTAAATTAAGATCCAACGGACCCTGACGTGACCAGATTTCTAATCTGGTTTAAACACAGAGATCTACAAACATGGAAACATAACAGTCAGTAACAGTTTTTCCTCTGGAATTCCCAAGTGTAAGAGCGGGTTACGGAAACTCTTGCTCGGGTTTCTATGATGAAGATAGAAGGAAATCCTAGAAAGGCGCCTCTTCACGAGAGAAACTAGGAAATTCATCACGTGGAGTTTGCCAAAGGGCCCGTCGACACGATAGGGCCCCGGTTCCCACACTTCCTTGTGCATCAGCACCACCCACACAGCTTCTTACAGCCAGAGTGCTGGGCTCCAGCCCTGGAGCTTATTTTTCAGTGGAGCCTTATTTCTGGGGTGGAGCCTGAGAATCTGTATTTCTAACAAGCTCAGGTGATGCTGATGCTGCTGGTCAGAGGCCACATAGGAGAGGGATCTTTCTTATACCAGGCCCAATTTCTCCCATGTCCTGAGACGGGTCATGACTTTACCTCACCTATTGAACTGTCCCTGCCAAGATAGTTAATATACTGCAATTGTTGAAGTGTCTCCTACTTGACTCGAAGCCAGGGGTTCTCCAGCTTGGCTGCTACTGGAATTACCTGGAGAGCTTTTAAACTCCTCAGGGCCCAGGCCTCACTCCAGGCCAATTAAATCAGAACGGGGGGTGGGGGTGGGCAGGTCTTGGGATTTTTTAAAGCTCCCCAAGCAATCCTAAGTGCAGCCAAGATGGAGAACTGCTGCTCTAAGCAAACAGGATGGATGACAAAATGATGCTAACAGGCTGAAGCAGACAATTCAACAGAGCCCTTCGCTGGCCCCAGGCCTGCCTTCTCCAGGACTGGGCTCCTGCCCCTCGCGCCGTGACACATAACAGGCGCTCAATAAATGCTTGCTGAATGAATGAAAACTAATCAACCAGCAAGCTTATGGAGGACTAATGCCTCCTTTCTCAACGGTACCTGCATGAATACACAGAAGCAAATTATGTCATTATAAATGATTAACCTTCATGAGGGGAATAACTCTATAATAAAAAAAAAAAAAACTCCTCTAAGAAAACTCCTTGGGAAATAACTCCACATTCGTAAGTCCAAATCAATAACATGACAACCAAGAATGAACAATAGAGAACACTTTTTTGGCTCAGAACAAGGGTCAGCAAACTATGACCCATAGGCCAAATCCAGCTGCCACCTCTTCTTATAAATAAAGTTTTATTGGCACACAGCCACGCCCATTTGTGTCCATACTGTCGTGGCTGCTTTCACACCACAACAGCAGAGGTGAGTATTGTCAGCTGAAATGGTATGGTCCACAGCGCCAAAAATATTTACTCTCTGGCTATGCTCTGGCCCTTTACAGAACAAATTTGCCAACCCCTGCCCTAGAGAAATGAGAGGACATACACAAACAAAACATAATGTGAATGTCTTTAGGTGGTGGAATCATGGATGACTGTTTTCTTTTTTCTGTTTTTTCTTATATTAGCCAGCTTTTGAGCTGTGTATTTAAATCCTAAACTGAAGCAGAAGCATCAATCTGCCTCGATGGCGGCACCAGTGACTGAGCCGCCCTCCCCTCGGTGACGGTACCTTGTTTCCAATGGCCTTTTTCGGTGGGAAGTTGTAGGCCCTCACTTGAGGGTATTTGTTCTGTAACTTGTGGTGCAAACTCCTGAACTCTGTGTACCGCCGATAGACATTCCATTCGTCATCTTTTATCCGGATGTAAACCTGTCAAAAAAAGGAAAGAGAAAGAAAATGTAAACTTCTCTCAAAACTCTCATTACAAAGGGGTGGGATTTTGTCAACACTCCACCCATGAAAACAAGCTCTGTGAGAGCAGGGGCCACATCTCTCTCCCATGCCACTGGATGCCCAGTGCCTAGCTCAGAGGAGGGACTCAGTGGGACTGAGTGAACAAATGGGTCCATGAAAGAACGACTCTATCAGGCAGGTTACGGGAACAACAGGCTGTACATCATTTTCCCAACAACAGCAGAGATCAACAGACCAATTAATCTGAGAGATGCAGTTTTCATACTTTTGTCACATGCATATTGTAACAGAGACAGGTTACTGGTGAGGGTCCTTTTCATCCTCTCTGGCTGTGCATTTTCTCATCTGTAAAATGGAGCTGATTAACAGCACCTCCTCCCAAGGTGGGGTGGAGAACATTCGGACATACAAGCAATGCAGCTGTGCCTGGGACGTGCAGACCACCACACAGAGGAGGTGGAAATCAACGTGGGGAAGGAGGGAGGGGCCAGAGTTGAGAACAGCCCAACTGGTCACGTCTAGATGGGATAAGCACAACTGGGGCACAGAACTTCTCTATTTTCATCTAGTTATGATTCTCAAGAGAACACTCTGGGAGTACAAAATGTAAGGGCTGTTTCATCAGCTTTTTACAGGCCCTAACACCTTCCAGGGACACACAGCAGCTACAATGCAAAGGAAAACAGAAATGGCAGAGAGATCAATGCATTTTTAAAAATTATACGAGTTAAGAACAGCCTAGAGAGTAAAGTTGCCAATGATAAATAGCTACTGTAATTGCAATCAGTGAATGTCAGTACACATCTTAAAAACCTCTTTGACCATAAAAATAGGCATCTGTAGTGTGAGTGATAAACTCTGCCTCTACATGGAAACCACCAGATGCCCAGATGCAGACATTCTATATTTGAACTTCGGTAAGGAGGCCATCAGGGTCTCTCACAATATTCTTGTGAATAAGACAAAGGAAAGAGGACTCAAACCAAAGAATTCCAGTTAATGGAGAGAAGTTTCCAGTTAAATTAGAGGGAGAAACAGAGGCCCATCAAGTTTGTTAGAAGCCTCCAAGCCAAGAGAGACAGTAAACATCTGGACAGCAGATATCACGTGATCTCAACTGGCCTGAGGGACAAATCTAATTCAACATGATGACATTCAAAAAGATCAATGTCAGGTCCCGCCATAAAATCCAAAAGCCAACAGCATAAGTACAAGATGGGGGAGATATAGCACAGCAGTGGCCTGTGGGACAAAGACTCATGGATTTTAGTAAATTCAAGCTAAGTGAATAACATGGGAGAGCCCATGTAATCTCTAGACCTCATTGAAAGGTATGATAACTTCTAGAATAAAGGAGTTGAATGTCTTGCTCTGTTCTAAATTGATCACACCAACTTGGTTAGGTTTTGGTTGCCACCTGTTAAAAGATGAACTGAAATATGTTCAGAAAGGCCCAGATCACTTGCTACTCCAAGTGTGGTCTGTGGACCAGCAGCATCAGCATCACATGACAAGGTGTGAGAAATGCAGCATCTCAGGCTCCACCCCAGATGTACTGACTCAGAATCTGCATTTTTAACAAGAACCCCAAGTGGTTCATACACACTTTAAAGTTTGAGAAGCGCTAGGCCCTAGGAGATGATTTACAACCAAACTGTCAAAAAAAAGATGGAAGATGGTGGAGGACGATAACCTGAGAAACCTAAGGGGGAAGGGGGTGGAGAGCTCCCAATTCCTGGAAAGGCCATAAAGAAGAAGAGGAAAGACCAAGATGACGTGTTCCAGGGGGTTCCAGGAAGCAGACTTCTAGCGGATAGAAACAAGAGGAAGAGAGATTTTAGTAGGGAGGGCTTTCTAGCAGCCAAAGCTGCCCAAAGAGGAAAAGGTATGTCTCCATAGGTTTCTTGGCACTGGGTGTCCCAGCTGTGGGATGATGACTGACAGGACTGTCATCACAATTATGCAGGTACTTGATTTACAATGGTGAAGTGTACATTAGACCCCAAAGCATCTGGAAGGGCCTGGGTAGTTATGGGAACTGGGACTTCAGGTTTTACAATCTCCATGGACTGAGACATCATCAATCAATTAGCAAAGAAGCCCAGCAGAGCACAGGGGACTTTAATGCAGCACATCTAGGGCATTCTTTGAGTCCTCCCAAGTGACAGCAAGTGCTAATCGCCCACTCAGTATCCATTTCCCCCCAATATTTCTGGGGATAGCAATGTGCTCAGAAAAAAAAAATTAAAGTAGATTTTTCTGTCACCCTTGCAGATAAGAATGGCTAAGATATAAGATATTTTGAGATATAAGCAGAAATCACTGTTTGGGGAGTCTAAAGAAAGCTCTTAAGAGAGAGCTGACTCAGCCAACAAGTGCCTTTTTACTCTTCTCCCTGCCCTTTTCTTTCTTTCTCAAACATAGATGTGATGACTGGAGCTCCAGCAGTCATTTTACGATCATAAGGTGATCTTGAGAATGGAACCAGAAAGACAGAAGGACCATGGGTCTCTGATGACATTATGAAGCTACCACACCAATTACTAGACTGTCTACTCTAAAAAACATTTAACAAAAGAGAAATACTCATCTCTAATGTGTTCAAGCTAACGTTTTAGAGGTCTTTGTACTAGAGGCCAGATGCAATTCCAATCTGATACATCTCAAATGGACTGTATCTGCTTGTAGTATATTCTTACACAAGTCCAAACACCCCTGGAGATGGCAAGTTCAATCGCTTGTCTAAGCATCATGCACAAGACTAATCATCTAGATCCAGGGAGGCAAACCATGGCCCTTGGGCCAAATCCAGCCACGTTATTTGTTTACCTACTGTTTATAGCTGCTTTCACAATACAAGGCAGACTGGAGTGGCTGCAACAGAGATCACACGTCCTGCAAAGCTGAAAATATTTACTTTCCAGCCCTTTACAAAAAAACCTTTAGTGACCTCTGATCTAGATAGTCGCAAAGTCCTCATTATTGTTATTTTTCCACCGACATATCCAGGCTCTAGTGTGGAGAGGGATAGTGCTTTCCAAATATTACCAGCCCCTGGGTGGACTCCATCAACCATCTGGGGTGCAGGAATCCATAGGGTTCCAGAGCTTCCCTGGTGATCCTGATGGGTGGGTGTTATGGTCTGAATGTTTGTGTCTCTCCAAAATTCATATGTTGAAATGCTAACCTCTAATGTGATAGTATTACAAGGTGGGGCCTCTGGGAGGGAATTAGGTCGTGAGGGTGGAGCCCTCATGAATGGGATTAGTGCCCTTCTAAAAGAGACCCCAGAGAGCTCCCTCGCCCCTTCTGCCACGTGAGGACAGTGAGAAGACGGCCATCCACAAACCAGGTTCTCACCAGACACCGAATCTGCCAGTACCTTTATTGTGGACCTCCCAGCCTCCACAACTGTGAGAAATAAATGTTTGTTGTTTATAAGCCACCCAGTCTACAGCAGTTTGTTACAGTAGCCTGAATGGACTAAGACAGTGGGCAATTTGGGGAATCCTTGACGTAAAGCACAGACTTAAGTGTCAGACAGACAAGCACTCCTCCTCTCTGGCTATGCGTTTCCTCATCTATAAAATGGAGCTGATTAACACAACCTCCTCCCAAGTGTGGGGAACAATTGGGCATATAAGCAGTAAAGCTATGCCTAGGATCACGTAGACCACGGTCTGGAGGAGATGGAAGTCAATTTAGAGAGGGAAGGAGGAGCCAGAGTTGAGAACAGCCCAACTGGTTGCAAGGCCACGTCCAGATGGAATAAGCACAACTGGGGCATAAAGCTTCTCTATTTTCATCAAGTTGTGACTCCTAAGGGAACAATCTGGGGGTACAAAATATGAGGGCTGTTCCATCAACTTTTTACAGGCCCTAACACCTTCCAGAGACACACAGCAACTACACCACAAGGGAAAACAGTGGGAGAGAGATCAATGCATTTTTAAAAATCACATGAGTTAAGATCAGCCCAGAGAGTAAAATCTCCAATGATAAATAGCTGTTGTAATCCACAATCAGTGAATGTCAATACACATCTTAAAAACCTCTAACATAACCATACAAATAGGCATCTCTAATGGGCGTGATAAATTCTGATTCTACGTTTTTCATAGCACGTTCAAGAGCCAATTGCTTCATGTTCAGTCCCCTCCTGCCTCTCCGCCGGCCCCTTCTTGGCCTTTCATGTGGGCACCTCCTCTTCTACCCAAACCTTAAAGGCAGAGGTTTCACCTGTGGCTCCCTCTGCCCTACACAAACATTCATTCTCAGGCCTGCACGTTTCATTTTTAGGACAATGACCCCCAAACCTGTATCTCTAGTCTGGACCTCTGATAGGAACTCCAGACCCAGACTTGATTTCCCAAAGGCACCTAAAACTCAGCACGTCCAGATCGGAACCCACGATACGCAGTGCAAACCTGCTCCTCCTTCTGGGACCTCACTCTCTCAGCGAATGGACAACTGAGTTGCCTGAGCCAGAAATCTGGGCACCGACTTTGACCAGTCCTGTTCTTTACCTCCTACATCCAAGAACTGAACAATAGGGCCCGCCAATCTCACCTCCAAAATCTACCTCCAGAGATACCCCCATCTCTGCATGGACCACTACAACAGGCCTCCCATTTTTCCCCATTCAATTCATTTTCGTCCCCCCTGTTCAAACTCCTTCAACAAATGCCCGTGAAGGACGCTCATGCCAGTGACTGGATTCTGGGGTAGGTACAATGCGCAGGCTCCTGCATCATTGCAATTATCTTACTTCAGGCTCCACCCCTTGCTTTGGCAAACCAGGATGGTGCCAATTTGCCTGCATTTTCTTTAAAATTCTTTAATTTCTTAAATTCTTAAAAATTTCTTTACAACTAGGATGGTGCCAAGTTGCCTGCATTTCTTTAAAACATTCTAAAAACTGTTCAGATCAGAGCAAATATCCAGCATCCCTTGGCCTTCTAGCGTTCTCCTATTGTACCCCTTCTATGGGGGACAGCAGGCATCCAAGAAGTCAGAACTTCAGAATGAGGGGACTAGAAAGGCCCTCAGGAACCATTAGTTCAACCCTTCCATTTACAAGTCATAGGATTGGTGTGACAAATACCCCCATCCTATATTCTCCACCTTGGGAAGGTGTGCCCAGGTCCTGCCTCCGCTGGACCAACGGCTTGGGGGAGCCACCTGGACTGAGCATGTGAGTCAACATCCTGGGGAGAGGGGACATCATGATGACCAGGGCAGGGAGGGGAGGAAGATCCTTGTGACATCACAACAACGGGATCAGTAAGGGGATCCAATGCATGGAAGTGGTTAAGAACATAGATTCTGCAGCCAAACTCCCTGATTCAAATCCCGGCTCTGCTGTACATGAGCTGTGTGCCCTGAGAAAGGCACTTAACTTCTCTGTGTCTCCACTTCCTCCTTTGAGAAATGAGGATGACATTACCTCCCTCGTAGTCTTGGGAGGATTAAATGAGTCCAGACGTGTAATAGGCTTACAGCAGGGCCTTCACATAGAAGATGCCACGTGAGCGTTCGATAAAGAAACAATTAACAAAGCTTACTGGTTAGGTTGCCACTGGAAAATGACAGACTTGGATTTTGGAAGTCTCTGCTCTTGGGGATCAGCTTTAACATTAACCCTCCAGAGCTTTGACTGATGGAGACTGAGCTGCAGTGAGACGTCAGGACATTCACGGCTGGCTTGTGAACCGCAGCAGCATCCCAGAAGTTCAGCACCTCCAGCACCTACCAGTCATGTGATGTTAGGCAAGTTGTTTCTTTCTGAGTCTCAGTTTACTCCTCTGAGAAATGGTTTTAATAAAAAAAAAAAAGATGCTTGAAAGGATTCATAAAAATGCCTGGCACTCCATAAGTGTTTGCTGCAGCTGCCGTCACTATTATTGTTGTTGTTATCATCATCAAAAGCATGAAATTCTGCAAACTTAAGAAGCATGACATTGAAGTCACACATGTCTTAGCTTTATGATCTCCACAACAGGCGTTTTGCTTCGTAAAGAACAAGTATGCGCATTACCACTGAGTCATAGACCTAGCACTCAGAACCAATTGTGCTGTGGGTCATTAAATTTTTAAATAAAAATACAAATTATAATGCCCCTCCCCTAAAAGGCTCCACAAGTATGAATCCCAAAACATACTATTTCTCAGTGGTGCACGAAAGCAGCTCTGCCGCTGAGACTGGATGCTGCGGCCCCTCCCGGCCACCGTGTGTGCTCCTAGGATCGTTCTGCTTCTCCTGGGCCTCACTTCCTCGTGTGTAAAATGCGGGGTTGGACCAGATGGTCTGTCTCCAGGTCTCCTTACAGCCCTCAAGTCCTGGTCCTCTGAGTCCTCAGATGATGTATAAACTGCAAGTACTCCACGGGCCTCTTCCCATCCACGCTCCACTCCCATTTCACTGTGGAGACTGAGGTGCTCCCAGAACTTCAGCCTTGATGTAGGAGCAGGTAATACTCAAGGGGAAAGGCAACAGCAGACCCATCCCTGGAGCCTCCTTCTTCAAAGCTCGGTTATCTGAGAGTCATCTGCCTTGTCGGGAGAGCAGCCCTTGTGGGAACACCAGGGGTGAGAACTGATGCTCACGGGGAATCAGGGGCCGGGAGGTTCTGGGGGCTTCCGTCAAGTTCAGTGACTGGCCACACTCCCAGCTCTGCCAGCATCATTAGACTGAAGCCCTCTCAAAGGTGAAAATGCCAAGGGGCATTTCTGACACCAGCTTCTGTGACATCTGGAGGCCATTTGATAACGAGGAGGGGAGACAGTCACAGGGAGACCAACCACAGACTCCGGGTCTGGCACCCCTGTTCTCAGTTTCCGCTGTTGTCCGGATGTTGATCAAGTCCTGATCTCTCCAGTTAGCAGTCAAAGTCATGAAGCTCCAGGAGAAATTCAGCAAGAGTGGAGCTGCCCACTGCCAGACCCGAGAGAGTAAAATGATATTTTCCAGAACTCCAATAAAATAACTAACTAACACTCGCCATTCATGAAGCACCTACTGCGTGCTGGGGACCACGCCAGGCTCTCCACTTGCCTCTCCTTTCATCTTCATGTTCATCTGCAAGGCAGGTGGTGTGAGCTGCCTCTTCTGCAGATGAAGCCATGGGCTCAGAGAGGGTAGGTCACTTGCCCGGGGGAGGCGGGGAGATAAAGAACATGAACTCAGGTCTGCCTGAGGTCTAAGGCCCAGCACTTTCTACCACAGCCCGTGGCTGCAGTAATTGAGGCTCCTGAAGGCCCCGGGAACCCCGAGCCAGCAATGGTGGCAGCTGGGAACAGCAGCTACCAAGGTTGGGTCCTTGCTCAGCTCCTCTTAGGCCCAAATGCCCCTTTTCTGGGCAGATCCCCTGGCCTCAGAAGGGTCTCCTCAGTACCAGGTGCTCCAATCGCACCTTCTCATTTATGCCTGTCCCTTCAGGAACATAGTGCCATTAAAATCACCCAGAATTACTTAACGGTCCATCCTCAACAGCAATGCTTTCAGCATTCCAAATTGGGAAATTTTCTCTGCAAATTTAAGTTGTCCTTGAATTATTCTTAACCAAATTGTGCACTTATTTCACAGAAGAACTGAAAGAGCTTATGCCAAAAATTGTTGGTTTTTTTCTTTTTTTTTTTTTTTACTTCCCCCCCTTCTAAATTAAGTTTGAGGGGCCCCAATTCCTTCTGCTTGAGCCATAAAGATAATAATTCCTTGGAGGAATAAAGAGTTGACCTCTTCTAGCAAAACCAAGTTCCCTTTTAAAACAAGCAATAAAAAGCCACTTCAAATCCAATCTCCTCGACTCAGCAAAAGAAAAATAAAATAGGAGAGTAATATCTGTAATCAGGAATCGGGGCAAACCTTCTCTTCTCTGTTTTAAGAGGGAGTTCGAAACTTGAGGTTTCTTTTCCACCAGGAAGAATTACCCCAGGAATGCCTGCAGTAACACCAGAGTCAGGAGAGGTTGGGATGGGTGTGGGGGCAAAAGCCTCCATCCATCAATGAACTGAATCCAGAACAAACTCTTGTGTAGACAGGGCCTCCAGGAAGTGCTTTCATTTAGAAGATTAAGAAGATCTGCTGGAGCATTCCCATCAGCTCCCTCGCGCCCCACCAGCAGTCAACACCACTCAGCTGCTCTGCCGAGCACTCTCTCCCTGGTTTCCTTCATCTGTTTTTGAACTTCATCTAAATGGACTCACACAGAGTGTGGTCCTTGTGCCTGGCTTCTTTCACTCCACGTTCTGTTTGTCAGATGTCTCCGTGTTGCTGCATATAGCACTCATTTGTTCTTGTTTGCTGCTGCATAGTATTCCACTGTATGAATATGCCACAATTTATCTACCCGTTCTGATGGGGTGGGCATTTGGGTTGTTTCCAGTTGGGGCTGTTATGGGTAAGGCAGCTATGGGCATTCATGTGCATGGTTTCTGCACTCATTTCTTTTGGGATCAGAGGTCTAAATGTGAAAGGTAAAATCATGAAGCTACTAGGAGAAAATATAGGAGAAGATCTTCATGACCTTGGGGGTAGGCAAGGATTCTTCCACAGAGCGCAAAAGGGCACAAAAACCCTTCTGGGTGCTAGAAATGCCCTTTATCTCTTTCTGGGCAGTGGTTACACAGGTACATACAGAAGTAAAAATTAATTGAACTATAAACTTAAGATGTATGCATCTGATGATATTTATATTAAACCTAGATTTAAAAGCAAAACCAAAAAAAAAAGCCATGCCTTCACTATCCTCAGGACAGTTAGCTGTAGCCCAATTTATGGTCCTGGGACATCTAAACTAGACCGCAGTGGGTGAGCACCCACGTGGACCTGACAGTCAGACGTCAGTGCTGAGAGGGGCCCAGAGACTCGACTCTGGCCTCAAGGAGACCTGGGTTCATCCAGCTCCGCCTCTTGGAGTCAAGTGACCCCGGGCAAGTTAATTCACCTCTTTACGCCTCAATTCTCCATTTGGAAAATGAGGATAGTGCTGGTAGCTACTTCTTCAGGGGAGGAGGAGAATGCAGTGATTATGTGCAGGACAACAAACTTTACAAATGTTAACACAGTTAACTGTCAAGTGTTGGATGTTCCAGGGTAAAATTTATCTCCGAAACTCACATATCTATCTATCTATCTATATGTCTTTATAGTACATCTATCATATCTACCTATAGAGAGAGAGACAGAAAGAGAAAGAGAGAGAGAGGAGGGAGGGAAGGGAAAGAGGAGGGAGGGAGGGGAGAGAGAGACAGGGAGAGGGAGAATGAAGACTTAAAAGCTTCTTCTAAATGGGTTGCAGTCCCAGATCTGATCTAAGGGTCTGCCAAGCGCAGGCAGAGGCCTTTTACCAGCAGCATGTTGGGTCTTAGGCACGCCTGAGGCCTATTCTGCAAGGGGCAGAATGCACAGTAAAAGGGCACGGGCTGTGCAGGGAAAGAGGCCTGGGTTCAAATCCCAGCTCTTCCCTTTGCTAGCCGTGACCCTGGGGGTGATACGCCACCTCAAGACTCAGCTTTTCAATCTGTAAAATGGGGACAATACCAATCTCGTTGGGTGGTTGTGAGACGCCGTGCCTGGCCAGTGCCCGGCAGGCAGTGAGCAATGGCAGCTGTTAATACTGTAACCCCATCACCTTCGTCGTCATCTGCCTTTGTGTACATGAACTTCCCTATTACAGAATTAGGGGTAATTATAGGATGTGCAATCATGAAATTAAAGCAGGTAATTACCATGCCTAATTAATCGTCAAATGCTAGGCAGACGAGGAAACACAAACATAATGCACAGTCTGTGGGTTGGGCACTTAAGCATCCCCTTTGCTTCCAAAAAACTGTCAACAGAAACAGCAGAGTTCAGTAAATGACCTTCTCGGGTGGGTTTTCCAGCACTAAAACAAAACCTGGGAAGCATTACGGGCTTCTGACTCAGAATGAGCTCAGTACCCCTCTCTGCCGGCTGCAGGCCAGCCCCGCATTGAGACAGCCCCTGTCACACCAGCACCAAGGGTCCGGGCGAGAGTGCTATTTCAGGAGGGGACCTCACATGGATGCTATAAACCTCTGCAAGGATCAGACCCTACAGAGAAGCCCGCTGGTGCAAATGCAGCAAGAACTCTGAAATAAACGCTCATTTACAAACAGCTGGTTTGAAAACAAAACGTAAGGCTGCCCCGCTTCTTTTAGCACAGACCAAACGCGTCCCTCTCCACTTCAAACTTTGGGCGACTTTTTAATGAACCAAACACCTCCACCTCGGAGCCAAACACGCTGTTGTGCCTGTTGTGACAGTCAAGAGTGACGGCTGGCATTAACTATGATAACTTCCTTGGACTTACAGAAGATGACGTGCCATTGAGTAGCAGCTGTCGTGTCCTGGGCATCTTCACCAAAGCCCTGCCATTTTACACGCCTTATAACAGATCTGGAGCCCAAAATGACCCAGGGGGTGAGGAGCAGAACCAACACCGGGCCTTAAGTTGATGCTACACCCAAGGCCCGTGCTGCACCGTCTCCATCTCCGAGGAAAACAAGTGCTATCAACTCTGAACCCCGATGCCCTTTATGCGGACTGATAAATGCAAACAAGTCAGATGACATTAGGATAACAAAGATTCTTTTAAAAATGGCTTTAGGTCCCTAATTCATTTCACTTCCTAATATCCAAGGAATGAAATGATTTGTGTTTTGCTTGGCGGCCTGTGTTAATGTATCCTCACAAAACTTTCCTTTTAATGAAATGACTTCACGTGTTATTAACTATAAGTGTCCTCATTGCTAGAACAAAATGCCTGAATTACTGTATGACCATGCTGATGGAGTGATATTATTACAGCCAAATGCCGAGAATAAGATGAATAACTTAGCCAGAGAAAAACGACTTTTCAGTTCACTGGGTTATGCAAATGAGGCAGACGAGTAAAGGCAGAAATGCATTATTTACTAAGAATTTTGCCAGCATAGCATCGCATTCCTTTTACAGAAGGATGTGGAATGAGCGGTTTAGAAGTGGAACAGACCCAGCCCAGTCTCTGTTCTACCTGGAACGGCGACGCTACAATCATCACATTGGCGGACGAGCAGACTCCTCGTTTTGGGGGAGGATCACGGGGCACACACTGTGTCCACCACACTCCAGCCCGAGCTCTCCTGTCTCAGGACACCGGACACCAGTCTCAACTCTTCTGAAAGCGCATGGCCAGCAGTACCCAAAGGCCAACCTTCCCACCAGACCGTGCCCAACTGGCTTTTGGAGGTGACAGAGCTGGATCCTGGGTTCAGGGAATTGCTTTTCCTTCAAGACCCTGCTCAGGTCAGGTCTCTTCTTTCTCCCATCCCTGCTGGCCCCAAGAAGAACTGGGTGTCCCCTCCTCTGGGTAACCACCGCTGCCTCTTACACACCAAGCTCAGGGCTGGGCCCCGGGAATATCGTGGAGAACAAAACAAGGCATAATCGCTGCCTTCCTGGAGCCCAGTTGGCCAGGGAAGACAGTCGACCTTATGCAAATCACCACACACATGAACACATCATCTCACGTGGAAATGAGGGCTGCAAGGAAAGGACGTGGTTCTTGCAGCTGTGCTAAGCCTGGGGATCAGGTTAGGTTAGTTGAGCACGGATGTTTTGACCTGAAACAAAAACAATGAGTCAGAGTGAACCAGTCATGGGGGGATACAGCTCTGGGTAAAGGGTAGGGCACGTACAGAGGCCAGCCTATGGCAGGAAGAGAGTGGAACAAGAAGGAACTGACAGGAGGCCAGGGCTGAGGCACAGAAGAACAAGAGGCACGTGAGAGGGTGCTGGAGGGTGGGCTGAGCTGAATGTCAGATGTCACAGGATGATAAAGAGGGTGGAGCCTCAGGGCCTTTGCCATTGCTGTTCTCTCTGCCTAGCATGCTTGTCCCTTCACTCCCTTAGGCTTCTGGATCAACCGTCACTGCTGTTCACCAACACAACCATCACCCGGCACGGCAGGTATTCACCTCTTTACCTGCTGGGTGTCTGGCTCTCTCAACCTGAGGATAAGCCCCGTGAGGGCAGAGATCTGGTGGTTTTGTGCACTGCTGTATCCCCACTTCAGCACAAAGGAGGCACTCAACACACACTGGCTGACATACATTTTTTAAGAGAACGGAATGAAGGGAGGATGGACAGGTCAGGGCAGACACAGGCTCTTTCCTCAGATGGCGGTTAGGGCACTGCCAAGCAGCGCCTTGTCGACAGGCCTCACCCCTCGGTGCCACAAAAGCAGGACGTCCCCTGTGTCTGTGCATGTGCTCGATGGATGCATGTCCAACATGCGGAACGGGGCTCCCAGGGCACGGGCGTGTCATCTACCGCTCAGTGGATCTGGAGAGGGGTCATGAGAGCACAGGTCTCTGCCTGAGCGAACATGACCGTTTACATATAAACCAGCGCCCTCCCACTCACTATCGGGGCACTTGACAGGGAACACAGATGGAAGTCTTCTAGAAGAGAGGAAACTTCTCTTTTACACCCTAGTCCAGGAAGCACGGTCGGCCCCTCACTTTTACTTTTATCTGCCATCTGTCCCACTGAGGCTGAGCCATTGGTCCAACACAGAGCTAGTCAGAAGGGGAGCCAAGACTGAAGCCCAGGTCCGTCTGACCCCAGGGCCCACGTCCTCCTGTCACCACACAATGCCTCCTCACCAAGGCCCAGAGAAGCTAGCGACAAAGGTGGGGACCTTGGTCCCCTTCACTCACTGAGTTTCTGACCCTGGAGCTTACCCTTTGGCTCTAAAATAATCTATGACTCGGTAAGTCATGGGCAGGACCACTTCTGATGAAGGTCAGATACAGATGGACTCTCCTAGAAGACTCACGGGGACAGTCTCCACTTCACGTGCACCTGCTCAGTTAATGGACCTTCCAATCCTCTCAGGCCCACCAAGATGCCCACTGCAGCCCTCTCAGTCCCAACCACTGCTAACAGCTTCTGCCAGAGAATCAAGGAGGAGACCAGCATGAAATTGCCATGTTCTGGGATTCATGGTTGCTGACCCTGGGCTCTAGGTGGAACCCTTCCCTGGTGGGGCTGCACTCTGGCCCTTTCAAGGGAGTTAGAGACCAGAAGTAAGGCAGGGAGACACCCTTCAAAGATCCCTGAAGATGGGCCTGGACTTGAGGGTCGCTGCATCTGAGTGTTGCCACATCGAGTAGCAGCAACTAAGGTTTCTCCCCCATGTCGTGTTTCTCTGCTGTGTTCCCTACATTGTTGGCACAGTTTTATTAAAAGTTCTAACCTGGTCTTGGTTGTGCCAAAGAGATATAAGGAACAGGTCGAGCTGTCATATTTGGGTTTGAAAAGCAAAGCAGAGACAGCACTGTACCCCCTCCCCCACCCCAAGCCAGAGCGACAAAGATCACTAGTGGGCAGCTGTGCCCAGGAGCCCAGTGGCCTAATGAGGGTCATCTTCAGCATGGACAGCCACATCAGGGGTCATGGAGAAAATCACAAGAGGCAGGTCCCTGAGTGCACGTGAGACAGTCCCTGGAGAATTCAGAAACAGCTGGACGCACTTTGATGGCAGCTAATTTCCGGCAATCAAGCTGTTGAGGGCTCCAATGATCATATTTGGGGAATTTTAAAAGGAAATACGCCCTCATCCTGCAGTCACATGTTGCAGTATGGACACCTGAGTCACGCACATCATACCCCCTTAGCCATGTGCATCACAAAAGATATTCACTTGCTAAAAACCCGTTACTCTCTTTGTGGCACTGAAATTACAGATAGCGTTTTAGACTTTCTGGGAAGTAGAAAAGTCTTCTAGTTATTTCTTCGCAGAGAAATACCAGCCAAGTCTTCCTGGAGTTGGGGGGGGGGAGCAGGAGCTAGACATTTGTTTATTCTGAAATGTTTAATTTAGGTTTATGAAATAATTTAACTTATGATATATTGATAAGTATGATTCCAATCACATGTGTGTATGTGTGCAGTTATATCCTCCAAAATAAGACGTGAAGGAGTCAAATCAAAACATTAACAGTGGTTATTTCTCAATGTTGGTAGATTTTTATTATCTTTATGGTTTCTTTATGGTTTTCTGAGTTTTCAAATTTCTTCCCTTACTTATAGAAAAATTAAACGATATTTTTCAAGTAAGTGTGACTTTTGGTAGGCACTGTGAAAACAATGCATGGCTAACCTTCCCTCTTCTCTCCAAATACAATGGGATAAATGTCAAAATATAGAGAGATTTTGAAATGTATGGCCACAGCTGAAAACGAAAGGAATATCTCTGTCATTTAGGAACAAAGAAGAAACCGCCATGAGTGAACAGGCTGGGGAAGCAGAGCCGACCACAGAAGCAGGGCCCCAACCACGGCTACAAGTTCAGAGCGTGAGAAGCTCTGGGACTGGGGACCCCACAGCCCTACCCATGGCAGGGGACCGAGCTGCGCAGCCTGTGTGAAGCCAGAGCGGGGGTCCAAGAGTGTCTGCAACATTGATCTCCACACAGGCCTGAATCCTTTCAGTATAACGAAATTTAAAGGAAAGCCCTCTTGGAAGATCTGACGTTCCAAATTGTTTTCCAGCCCTAAGGAGCTGTGATGCTGCTGTGATAGATGAGAAGTTCCTCTTCGCTCTGCATCTTCAGAGCCAGGGCCTTTGAGAAAGCTGCCGGTGTGGGAGACAAGTTTTAGAAACAGAGTAAGCTTCTCTTTGTCCCGAAGAGAAGGGCTGTGGGGGGAACTTGCTCTCTGACTGCAAAACTCTACCTGAGTGGGAGCCCGAACCGGCCTCTACACCTAATCACAGTGACCAAAGCAGCAACACCACCCCTGACGACACCCTTCCAGGCTGAGCTGTATTTCCCAGTAAACACTGGGTGCACTGAAGTAGACTGGTTTTTTTTTTTTTCTTTTTTGGTGAGGAAGACCAGCCCTGAGCTAACATCCGTTGCTAATCCTCCTCTTTTTGCTGAGGAAGACTGGCCCTGAGCTAACATCCGTGCCCATCTTCCTCTACTTTATATGGGACGCCACCACGGCATGGCTGACAAGCAGTTGGTCGGCAGGCGCCCAGGATCCGAACCTGCAAACCCCGGGCTGCCTAGCACGAACTAAACCGCTGCGCCACCGGGCCGGCCCCTGAAATAGAGTGTCTACTGAGCACCCACCACGTGCCAGGACCTGTGCCGGCTGCAAGGACACAGACAGGTGGCCCGACAGTGTGCAGCAGCGATTATGAGCACTGCCTGGGGACGGGCTGCCTGCGGTCAAATCTTGACTTCGCGTTCTTATCAGCTGTGCGACCTTAAGTAATTCACTAAACCTGTCCATGTGCCTTCATGTCTTAATGGAAAATGAGGGCAATTTTAGCACCTTCCTTCTAGGATTGTGTTTAAGATCAACCACTTTGCTTGGCATGTAAATGTTTACAAAAGTTAGCTATTATTAGCATAGGCTAAGTGCCTGCTCCAGAGAAATTCACACACTGGTGAGGCGGAGGAACACTACAGTCCAGTGGAGTAAGTGTTATGACAGAGGCAAGATGGGAGGCCAGGAGACAAGGAGAAGCAGCAGGGAATGCAGTGTGCAGGCCATCGAGGAAGGCTTCCTGGAGGAGGTGATGTCTGAGCAAAGCCTTGAAAGATGAGGAGGAGCAGGCCAGGGCAACGGGGAGGTGGGAGGAGGGCATTCCAGACCAAAGCAACAAGAGGAGTTTTCTTCTTTGTTTGATTACATCAAGACTTTTCCCAATCAAATGTTCTTGAGAATAGAAAATCAGTAAGAAGAAAACAGTTATAAAAGAAGGTGGCATCTGTACAAGCAGTACATTCAACTCTGAAGATACCAAAGAAATGACCACCCCCCCAAAAGATGGTTGCAAGGCTTCCGCTTCTGAACGAAGAGCGTCAGGCACAGCAGGACTGTCGGGCAGCATTTGGCCTCCGAAGACCTGAGCTGCACGACCAAGTCTCACTCAGCAGGCAGCTCCGTGTAAACGCAGGGCTCAGGGGGCAATAATTCAGGGAGGACGGCCATTAGTGTGTCACTTCCTAACGTGATTAAGAACAACCCTCTTCCCTCCTGCCGCTGCTAATTGTCCTATAAGGAACTGGTACCTTCTCTCGTGTACGGAACTCGATCCACACCAGGCTCCGCTCCATCTCACCATGCTTCTGCCCTGGGCAGGTCAAGCCCCACTGGGACCCAGGCACTTCTCTCCTGGAGAGAAACGCTGTGGGCTAGTCTAACACTCTTTCTGGTCCTTCTCTTCCTAGTCACGGACGCTTTGATTGCCTGGAGGAAGAACCAATTCGGGATGGCTTTGGGGAAATGGAGACCAACTGGAAGGACACAAGAGTATCCCAGAGAACCAAGGGCTGGACCAGGAGCCAGAAAGCCGTGCAGAACCAGGGCAGGAGCTGTGCGTCCCTATGCTCTGCTTCTCTTTTCATGTGCCCACTTGATTCTGCTCTCTCCGCCGGCTCGCTTTCTCTACCTCTTAGCTCATGACCCAAACACGACACCCCTCAAACCCAGCCCCACATACATTCAGACTGACCCAGCCAACGCTCGCCCAATCCCAGTGTTCCAGGAGAGAGCCTCCACCGTGAGCACTGGTTGTTTCTCTCTGCCTGGCATCCACGCCCCCTCCTTCTGGCAGCAGCATCTCATTATCCTCTAGGGACCCACTTCTCTACGCAACCTCAGTCTCTGTGCTCCCTGCTCCCTGTGGATCCCACTCCAGCTCCGACCCTAGAGGCAGGCACGAGATCACGGTCTGGCCAATCAAAGCCCTGCGTGCACCACAGTAAGGGCAGTTCGCCCAAGCCAGGCCAAACAGGAGCTTGCATGACTGGGAGAGGGGATTTTTTAATGAGGGGATTTTTTAACTATACCTGGCCTATGAGGATGTAAGCTCGGAGCTGCTGGTGACACTACAAGGAGGGGAACCTACCAGAGAATAAAGTCAGAACAGAGAAAAGCAAAACTGAGACAGAGAAGGAGGGGAAGGTAGAGAAGAAGGAGAAGGGGAAGGAGGGAGAGAGACTGAGCCCCCGGTCAAGCCACACTTGAACTCCTTAGTTACATAAGCCAACAAACTCTGTTTTGTTTAAGCCAGTTTAAGATAACATTGTTGCCACTTGCAATTAAAGGAACTCAGACCAAAAGAGAATGGGATTAGGTTGGTATCTGGATAGTTTTCCCAAGTGGGTGTCCACTCTGGGCCAATTAGCTACAGCAGGCGCCTGCCTCAGTGTGTATGTGGGAGGACAGGGCAATTCCCAGAGAAGCAGAAGTAGGTTGGTAAAGCACTCCAGAGGACACCTCCTCCTCAGGGCCCTTTAAATTATTCCACAACAACGCAAGCTTCTTCTGGGACCTTTGCAGTAACTCCGGCAGTTGTGGGCTGGCCCACCTTGGAGCCAACACCAAGAGCACAAATACTTCCCTCCTCACTCTAGGAACAGGCCGAGTGGTGACTTTCTAACAAAAAAAATGTGGATAATAAATACAGGACTCTCCAATTAGAACTGACCCTCAATCAAATAGCTACAAATTCCCAGGCAGTCATGAAGCAAGACCACACAGTGTTTTGCTGGGCATGTCAAGACCAGATTTTCCTTCCTCCTGTGCATTCATTCAACGTCTCCGTCTGGGTTTCTTCAGAATGCCTCAGCCTCGTCTCGGCATTATGGAAACGCATCCCCCACTAAAATGCCTTTAGGAGGCTCTAGTTAAATAATGCCCAAAAGATGGCGTCACGCTTGGGCAGAAATGCTACAAGCTGCCAGCTCAGCTTCACGCAGGCTCATGGAGGGAGCACGGCAGATGCACCCCCACAGGCCCGAAGGTTTCTTCAGGTGCTGTCGAGAGCCCGAGGTAAAGCCGCAGAAGCTCTACCACAGCACCCCAGGGCACCCCAGATGCGTGCTCTCCTTACACAGCTGCGAGCTGTGCTCACGGTCCCTAATCTTCCTCTTTGAAAAGCATCCAATTTAAGAATTTTTGCAGTAATCATCTCAGAGTAACGAAAACCAAACAGAACAATGGAGCACTTCAGATGGGAGACGAGAACTCTGTGCACCTCTCTCTAGTGTACGCTCAAAGAGACAGATTGGTCATTAGGAAGAACCCCTGTCACTCTCCACACAACCAAACGTTGCCAGCTTGCAGACCACGGACATCGCGATACAGTTAATTTGTTGTGTGTACTCATTTCTCCCTCAACGATGCCCATAAGATGCTTTTTTTTTTTAAGTTCCTGATGTCCAGGATGGGGCAGGGATGAACACTTGGGAATACTGGGACATATGGGCTACTTGATAAGGGGGAAAAAAGAGGAAAACACCTTGCCTGAGATCTTAGCTTACTGCCCACTAAAGAAGGTGACCTGATGGCAAGGGAGTTGTCACAGTCGACTCTGGCAACTTGATTCAAACGTTCCTTTGGCATTAAGATGCACAAAGCACTTTCTCTAGAGGACTTTGGCAGATAAGATGAAGGTCCCCTGCCTTCCAGGAGTTCATCTGCAGGGGGCGCTCCTGAGGAGCTCGTGTCTGTCCTGCCATGTCTCCCTACAGGCCAGTACTGCACGTGGAATCCTCCCAGCTATCCTGCATCACGGACCCTCTGAAAAAACTCACCAAGACTTTGGATTCTCTCCTGAGAAAAGACAATTACACAGACACACACACCAGGTACACACACACACACATCCTACCAGGTACACACACTTTTACAAATCATCTCAGACGATTCAGGAAAGTCCCGAGGCCCATCCAGCCTGCACAGCGAGGAAGCCATGACCGGCCAGGTCCAAGAACTAGAAGTCCTGAGGATCCCACCCTCAAGACTCCGCTGCTGCAGTGCCCACTGTGGGTCAACACTCAGTGGCATTCACACGTCCACTGTCATTTACTCTTTGTGGCAACCCTGTGGGCAGGTGTCACATCTCTACTTTAGAGAGGGGGGCACACAGCCTCCAAGAGGGGAGCGGGTGCTTCTGGCTCCAAAAGGGTCCAAATAAGACCCTTTAGCTGTGTGAAGACTCTTACAGCCCTGCTTCTAGGAAACTCTCTCACTCCCAGATCTTAGCTGCCCACCCAAGCCTCCCCACTTGTGGTGGCTGACAAGACGCACCAAGACTGAGGCAGAAGGCAGGCCTGTGCCCTAACGCCAGCCGACCACCCGGCAGCCCGGTGCAATCTAGCAGCTGAGCACTGCAGACTATTCCTCACCGGTTCCTCCTGAGATTCGGCCAAGATCTGTGTCTGAGCCCACAGCAGCTGACGGACCAGCTTTCTCTGAAGGAGGGAGCTGTGCAAACCACAAGCCAACAGACATGGGCAAAAAAATGGCCTCCACTGGCCCTGGGGGAGGGGCCTGCTTTGAGGGCCCAGGACCAACTGGCCTGTGTGTCACTGGGCGGCAATGCCAACAACAGCAGTGCTAATAAATAGAGGCCCAATCCCTCACCCCCACCCCCCACCCACAGCTCCCAAATCCAAAAAGCTCTGAAAACCAGAAGGCTCTTAGTAAGTTAAGTGCAAACTCATTGGTGGCAAAACTTGACTGAGCCAAGATGAGGGGCTATAAAGCTAACTCAGCCCGCTGAGCGTGAGAGCTCCTGTTTCACTGCAGGAACACTGGTGGGTTTGACTACAGAGCGCTGCCCTAGACCCACTTGTTATCCTAAAATCCAAAAAGAAAAGAAAAATGAAAACATACATCTTAAATTGTGTTGCCTTCAAGAGTTTTGAATAGGGGTGATGGACCTTCAATAAAAGAGTCTATTGAGATGAAGTTGAACTTTATCTTTTAAAATCGGCCTAGAGGCCAAAAGCAAGCTTGGTCAAAATTACCACCTGGAAATCTCTTAAACTGCCCATAATGCCAGTAAACTTGGTTTGGTATACAACCCCACACAGCAATTTGGCGATAGAAATGTATAATATGCACAGTATTATATAATATATAAGGGCTATATGCAAATGTAATTTTATAAAATTTTAATTATAGAAAAGAGGCTGATCTTGAAACACTGCACTCTGGGTGCAACCCTCCATCTAAGACCAAGAAAAGGCCAGCAGATTGTCTCCCACCTTATGCTTCTTTGAGGGTACTTGAGGAGAGAACAGTAGGGTGGCTACACTATTTAAATTCTTCTCTACTTTCCCTTCACCTACTGGGCTACATTGAATTCCCGGCCCCAGTTCACCCCTCCAGGAACACCCCTGCTACCCCACCCACCCGGTCATCTGCCGTGTGACTCTGCAGCTCCTTCTGGAGACACACTGCTCTTTTGACTTTGGGCTTGGCCACGTTACTTGCTTTGGCCAAGAGAAAATTAGCAAGTAACTCAGGCAGAGGCTCGGGCGGAGGCTCAGGCAGAATTAACAAGTAACGCAAGTAACTTGCACGGCTGGGCTGGTCTTCTTGCACCTCTGCCTTCACCAGGAGGATGAGTTCCATTAGTCTGCTGGCCCAAGAAGGATGAGAGACATGTGGAGAGTGGACCAGCTGCAGCTTGGAGCCAAGCCCAGCCTAGATCAACCAACCCCCAGGCAATCCACAGACATAGGAGCACCACTGAGTTTGGGGGCTGTTTGTTATACCAGATTACTGTGGCAACAGCTGACTGCTACACTTGGCTAGAATAGGTGAAACCAGGTAAGTTGAAAGCACATGAAACTACTCCACTGAGCACTCAGGACACAGTCACTGTTTTTCACTGTACTGAATCTACACATCTTGTTTAATCATCCAAGCACTTTACAGACTGGGAAACTAAGGCTCAGAGGGGTTACATGACTTGTTCAAACTCGCACAGCTAGAAAGCTGCAGAGCAGAGATTCCAGCTCACCTGTCTGACCTTCCGGGCCTGAGCGTTTTAGCCACTGTGTTGTACTATCTTTCCTCCCGCCTCCACTGTGTTGGTTGTGAAAGAGGAACAAGGGGTTGAGCTCTATTTGTCACCATGGGACCGTGGGCTAGGAGGAGAAATGACAACTAATATTAATTTTGTGAGTTGCTGAGCTAAGCTAAGGACTAGAGAAAAGACATGTGAGAACCAATGCTAATTATGATAATAACAGCTACTACCACATACTGAGCACCAATTGTGTAACAGGCCCTGGTGCTAAGCACCCTGCTGTGTACCGCATTTAGTCCTCATAAAAATGCCAAGAGGCAGGCACTACTGTTATCCCTATTTTACAGATGAATAAACTGAGGCTCAAAGACCCAGATGTGATAGCAAAAACTCGGATGGTTAATAAATACAATCAACTTAAAAATCCTCAAATGTCCCTCCCCACTCCCACTCTTAGTTTTCAAGCATCTTTTCTAGCTATCAAACCTCTTTTTCAAACCAAATCCTGTGTGTAGATCTGATACATATAAGAGATGAAAGCAGAGCAGCTGTGGTTAAAGCAGGAGGGGTTAGGGCCCCACCTCTCCCTTGCTCCCCAGGGTGGATCTAAGTCACCTCAGTGGAGTCCTGGGTCACCACATACCCAAGTCTGAAAGGCCCTGATTGGAAGATCAAGTCCGCACTCTTTGATGAGGCACCTCAGGCTCCTCCCGACCTCCTCCCTGCCTGCCTGGGCAGCTCCATCCCCTCTCACATTCCATCTTGCAGACTGGGCCACGTCCACACTGAGCTGTCCACAAGACCCCTGAATTCTCCTTCCCTGGCCCAGGCGCTCCGTTCCCTGTGGCCTCTGTCTATGCCAGGCCCTCTGCCTGCAATGCCTTTCCCTCTTTAGTCTGCCCGGCAAAACCCCACACATTTCCCAGACTCGGCTCACTCAACTCCTGCTACCCCTCCCCAATCCTACCCCCAGGTAAAAGTGACCTGTTGGTCACTGTCTGACAGCGACCAATGGACTGATGTCTTTGACAGGTGGGACCGAGGTCTGTGTATGTGTACGAAACCCCACCCAGCCCTCTGCACAAATAGAGACTTTGCAGAAAAGATACACAACATCCACAGCTGTGAAAACTGGGAGGTCAGAAGGGTAGCATATGAGAAAGAGGTAGGTACCTAGATCCAAAATCCAGGGAGGGAAGAGACAAGGAACACTGGCCACTGTGGAGGACAGAGGACTTCCAGTTGCCATGGCGCTGAGAGCGGCAGCAGGCAGCCACCGCCACCTAGAGGTCAGTTACAGACACGGCGGATGTTGGCCAAATCAGCTTCCACCATTTGTTTGCTTGGCCTGTGGCTGACCAGGAATGGAGGAGGTTCTCCATTAAAAGGCCTGCAACAGGGGCAGACCCAGGGTCTAGAAAGCCCAGCCCAGAATGTCAGAGCTGTGGGTGCTTTAGAAAACACCACATAGATACCAACGTCTGACTGGCCAGCCAAGTAAGACTCAGGGCTCTGGTGTTCCCACACCAGAAAGGGGGTCTTCTAGAAGGGAGAAGGAACTCTTCGCAGCATGGATGAAGGCAGCTCTCTCCCTTCCAGCCCCTTCTCCATGCCACAGCCAGAGCAACAGGTCCAAAGCACAAATTAAAGTCCTTTAATGGCTTTCTGTGGCATATGTGATGTACCCAGGGCCACAAAGCCAGTAAGGATTTAGAACAAGGATGGCAGATCTGCCACGTCTACAGCAGCCTGCCTACTCGGGGCGGATGCCTGGGGCAGGTAGTGACTGTGTGGGGGAGGATTCTGAGGATGGTCTGAGCTCACTGAGAAAGGCTGTGATTGACTAGCCATGTCTGCCACGGATAGGGTAACGGGGCGTGGTACCGTGGATGTAACATGCCTGTTTCAGAGACTCCTGGAGGTGGGTCTGTCTGTGGAAATGCTGCATTTGTATTGTGGCATCTACCTCTGCACAGAGGGTGGGAGACGGAGGGTGGGAGGGGAGGCACACACAGCCACGAGGTGAGACAGCCCAGGTCTTGCTGCTGAGAATCCTTTCCGCATCTAGGGCCCCCGTGCCTTGAGAAAGTGGGGGCTTAGTAACTTACCAAAATGAAGGCCACCTCCACCCCTAAATCACACCTCTTACTAACAAACAGCCTCAAAAGTAACAAAAGAAGTGACAGCCACAGTCAGAACAAGGTGGAATTTTATCTGAAAACCCAATTGTAAAGGACAGAGCCACGATCTCGGATTGGAGCAGAGGTGACAGTTCCCGTCCTGGAGTGCCATGCCTGCCAGCACCCTCCCACTCAGCTCCTCTCCTCACTCTCACAGGCCCCTGTGGCTGATACTCAGAGGGGTCCAGGAGTCACAAGGGCAGGCCACCTCGTCCTTACACCCTGGTCCCCAGGGCTCGTGCCCCTCCTCTCCATCAAACTCAGCTCAGGTGCCCTCTCCTAGAAGCGGCCCCTGGCCCCCCTCGCCCCTTCCTGCCTCCCAGCCTGGCTCAGGGGACTCTCCTCTGAGCTCTGGACCCTTCATCACCACCACCTGGTGGACCCCTGCCTTTGGTCACAGCACAGTCTCTGGCCCACAGCACCCACCATTTGACAGCTGCCCCCTACCGAGAACATACTCAGAGCTGAGTGTTGTATAAGTATTTTCAGAGCTTCTCAATCTCAGCCCTGTTGACATTTTGGACCAGATAATTCTTTGCTGTAAGGCTGCCCTGTGCAATGCAGGGTATCTAACAGCATCCCTGGCCTCTACTCGCTAGATGCCAGTAGCAGCCCCCCAGTTGTGACAACAAAAAATGCCTCCAGGCACTGCCAAATGTCCCTTTAGGGGAAAAATCACTCCTGGTTGAGAATCACTGAAGGACATTATCTCAGAGAAGTCCAGCAACTTGCCCAGGGTCACACAGCTGGTACTCGTGCTAAGCACCTTACAGCTGTTCTTTTATCTCATTTCAGCCTCACAACAATCTGGGGGGTACAGCTATCCCTATCCTACAGATGACAGAACTGAAGTTCAGAGAGGCCAGTAACTTTCCCAAAGTCAAACAGCTGAGAACTGGCCTTTTCTAGAACTGAATGCAGATGACCCATATGGCTAAGCTGCTGGTGCATGGTCAGATACATTACCCCCTTATTTTAGGACAGGAAAGTGGGAGGTGCCCAGCAAGGCTAGTTGGTTTACACCATCTGTTTCTCAAAGTAGTGCGATCCCAGCATGGTGGCCCTTCGTGTTCATCTTAGTGCTGACAGGCTGCTGCCCGAGGTATCTTTTGTTGGTAAATAAAACAGAGCGGGTCAGGGGCCATCCCGCACACTGACCCATCACCAGATCACTAAATGACGGGTTACAGGAGGTGGCTACCATTCAGTGATGAGTTACTAACACTCCTAACCCGAGGTTTCCTTTCTCCCCCCACCAAGAATACTGCTGTCAGAGGAAATGAAACCTAAACCCAGTGGAGCTGGCAGGGAAGCTAATTTTCTGTTACAGTGCATCTCATTCTCTCTCAGAGCCCCGAAATCATGTTTATGAACCCACATGTACTTTAGAGGAATGTGGTGACTAATGAGGACATAAATCTCAAGAGTTTGGGGGCCAATGGGTAGAGGATTGTTGAATAAATAAAAATAGCAGTAAGTACTCCCGGAGCTCTTCCATTCAAGGACAAAAGGCTACTGTTTGGGCAGTGGATGGACTTTACCCTCGCTGGTGGAGGGTCAGCACTCAGTTTAAAATCATGGTCCAAGCCCTGTTACTCCCAGGACCAGGCCCCCGCCGGGACTGTTTTCTCACTGAGCACACGAGCGCGGAGTCCGGCTAATTCTACCTCCCGTGCGTTCCGGGTTTGTTCCCTCTTCACTCCTGGGCTCAGTCCTTCACCAGCTCTTGCCAGGACCCCCAAGTGGTCCCCATCAACCCTTTCCTCCCCATCGCCACAATGACTGGCCTAAACCGCTGATCATGCAGCATCACTCCCTCTGTGAAACACTTCGCAGACTCCTCGCCACATTCAAAGTGACGTCCAAGCTCCTCGACGCAGCAGACAAAGCCCACTCCACCAGCCTGTATGGGACGTGGGTTGCTTTGGGCCGCCTGGTATATGTGGCGCCCTCTCTGGTTACTGTGGTGTGCCCTGGATGGCATCTATGACCCAGGCCTAAGCCAATCAGCTCATCTCCTCAGTCCATTGGCCACAACGATTGGTTCAAGAATGGGCACATGACCTCCTACGATTTGGTGAGGGTTCTGCTGGGATTCATGAGAAAGAGATTCTTACTCTTTTCTCACTGATATGAAGTCAAGTTTATCATATTTAGAGCTGCCACAGGTGACTTTTGCCAGGGAGAAGAAAGCCTGTCTGAGAATGTGCCCAGAGAGAACAGAGCAGGGGGATGCTGAGAGCAGGTGGACCTCATTTGAGCCCCTGATCAACCTGTGCCTGAAGCCAGACCTACCCCAAGACTATTCACTTGCAGAGAGTAATAAATTCCCCTTTTGCTTAAGCAAACCCCAGTTTGGGTTGAGTTTTCTGCCACTTCCAAGTGAAAGTGCCAGATATAAACCTCATTACCCACTTTGCACTACATAATCTAGCTGAACCAGCTAACTTCAAGCTCCCCATGTGTGCCTTGTTCCCTGTCCCTGCTATGCCTTTTCTCAGCTTGTGCTCTCTACCTGTCCCCACCCTGCCTTCTTTGTCTGGCGAAGTCCTACTCATTTTGCAAGCCTTGCCTCAATCATCTTCTCCTTGGAACACCCTTCCCTGGTCTCTCCTCCTGCTCCCAACTGTACCCAACTTCCGTGTTCCCATGGTGCTCTAGGCCAACCTCTCTCACTGTCCTTCCCCCACCCCCCTGCTCCTGTGTCTGTCACCTCTGTCCCCCCAACTAGATTGAGCACCACCTGAGGGTAAGGAGCTGTGTCCCCTCATCTCTCTACCTCCAGTTTGGGCACCACATCCAGCAGTAAGTAGGTCACTTGGAAAATGCTTTTTGAAACTGAACTGAGTCTTGCTCCATTGGAAACCTCCCAGGCAGCCAGCAACTACTCGAATTCCTTAGATAACCAATCACTGGGAACCAAACTGGTCCCTCTGGGTACAGTGAATGTGGAAACCAAAGCAAATCACTACTGTCTAAAAGACAAAGGAAGATGCTTCATTAGAAGTGAGACACCGAATAGTGTTGGACGCAGGCATTAATATTCAAAGCACCTCATCAGAATGGGTTGTTGTGTTGGAGAAAGACAGACAGACATGACTGTGAACCAGACACTTCATGGAAAGTCTCAGCTGTGTCTCTGGGCCCTAGGCAACCACTTCTATAATCACCACCGTGGACTGATGTCTGAATGAACAGGATGAGGTCCTATGATGGGGTCAGGCTTTTCCAGGCAACAATGTGGGCAAGAGGATTATCTGGAAAAAATTACCCTCTCTCTTCCCATCATCAGCTCAGAACCTTGAGTATTTCGCCAGATGTTGGGCTGCACATAAACAAGAGATGTCACAGTAAAAGATAATTACAAGTCAAATGGGATCACTAGCTGGTGGCTTAAAAAAAAAGTTCCCAATTGCCTTGAACAATTTAAATAATCTGCACTTTAAGAAAAAGATGTTCAGTAGCAACTGAAGGTATATATATTTATCTTAAGAATCGTGTAAAAACATTATTAAATGCTCAGCTGGTGTCTGCTATGGTCACCATCATCTCTGGCCAAGACAGGGATTTCAGCATTAGGAATCAGGACAGCTCGCTGGAGTTGAGGGGGAGTGGTTAGCAGGAAATGCACAGGCTTTGAAGTAAGACATTGGATTCAAGCCTTGGTTTTGTCAAGCTGCGTGGCCTTGGTCAGCTTGCTTAACCTCTCTGAAGCTCAATGCTCATCTCTAAAATGGAGATAATGATGTTATTACTGCTATTCCCCCACAGGGCTGCTGTGAGGTAAAGCTATCACATATTCACAATGACTAGCACACTCAGGAAAACCACCTTCATCATCCCCATCTCTCCTGAGCCCCAATCTTTGGGCTTCCTTGGGCTACAGGAGGGTGGTCTCAGCTTTTATCATCTGACTTGGGTGGGGGTTTCTTAGGTAACCATTTGAAACATGTTTTCTAAAAGCCTTTCCCTAGTCTCTTCCTCCATCAACGGAGACACTCCAACAGTACGTCGAGAGGGGCAGGATGCAGGGGAAGGGAGGGCTCTGTGAGTGGCAGGGCTATTTTAGCTTTTGTTCAGTAAAAGGAAGCTCTCTAATTAGTCACATCACAAAAACAATCTCAGGAGTGAGCTCTGAGAAACAATACACGAGCTGACAGTCTCGTCTGTTAACCTCCACTTCAACTCAGGCCAGGGAATTTCCAAAATGCATCCAATTAGGCCTCCTGGCCAACTGGTGTCCATGATCCTGCTGTAACAACATGTGAGAATTGATTTTGCTTTAAGAGTGAGGAGAGCAGGCTGCTGGCTTATACCATCTCCTTCTCACTTATGAAATCTCTGCCTCACCCACGTGATTCCTCTGGACTTTTGTTTTCATAGCTAAAAAGTAAGGTTTGATAGGAGGCAAAAATGGATCCATAAAGTATTGATTGAGTGTCTTCGGGGTATCTAGGACCAGGCTGGACACCAGGAAAGTGTTCATTTTTGGTTTTTAGAATTCCACTAACGACAAATACCCACTGATGTGTACTTCTGTCCGTTTATACAAAAAGGCAAAGTAGAAAGGTACCCAAAGTTCACGCTGACACCCCGTGGGCTTTCTTCAACTACCTGACTGCTTTAGGAATCACAGCTTTAATTTAAGGAAAGGTGCTAGTCTCTGATATTTATTTAGAATACTTATATCCTGCTCTATTAAAATAAAGTAAGGTGGCTTGTAGGGATACATTTAATAAAGCAGGATTTAATAAATAATAGCCATTTCACATTAAAAGCTTAGTATGTACCAGGACCTATTCTAAATGCTTTCCATAGGTTAACTCATGCAATCCTCACAATCCCAGACACAGAGAGGTGATGTCACTTGTCCAAGGTTACCCAGCTAGCAGTGGTCCAACTGTGATGGAACCTAGGCAGTCAGTGGCAGAGCCCACACATTTACCCTGACATGCCCAGATCAGTGCCACTGAAGACTGACTGTGGATAATTCTATGAGGCAGGTCCAAACAGTGCCATGGGGGCAGGGAAGAGGGCCAGGTGACATCCAGCCAGGCAAGAAGACTAGCTGGGGCTTAGAGGACAGGTGGAGGGCAGAACAGGAAAGCGGGAGAACGGGAGAGAGAATCCAGGCAGAGTGAACATCTAAATTCTAGAGACCATAGAGGGATGAGGATAAAAGGATAAACTATAAGGACGTGAGACGTTTTTCCCAATAACCTGGAAGGTGGGAGAAGAGACTGTCCTCGGGAAGTTCAAGTATGCAAGCCACACAGGATGCATCTGAGCAGAGCTCAGAGCTGCATGAAAGGAGGTGCCGCCTGGCGTAGACCAGTCTGGTTCCTAAATAAAGGCACAGGTTAGGTCAGGCCACACGAAATTGCTACTTTTGACCTACAAGAATGGAACTTTCATGTGGTTCAACCTAATACTTGTCTAAGAAATACTGTGTCGGGCTGAAGGAAGCCGACACTGGTGGTGCCCATCCCAGAATGGTCCCAGGTAGAGTGAGTTTCTGCCGACAGATTTTAGGTTGTTCAGATTGCACTGCAAGCCCTTCCCCACGGTGAGAGGAAACATCCAGCCATCTTAGCCGGGAGCCGTCACTATGTAATTCACCTAGCGGGACCTGGGGTCTCGAATATGTAGCGCCCTTCTAACTGGGATCTGACTTCTCTCCCCCTCCCGGATGCTCTGCCAGACTCTCCACGGAGGCAAAGGATGGGAGTCTTTTGCTCATTACTGTACACTCAGCACCTAACACAGTGATTAGCATATTTACTGAATGAAAGAATGAATGGACAAAAGAACAAGAATGCACTGATCGCACACGTGTGCGCGCGCGCGCACACACAAACTACAGAGTTTCGGTTCCCGTGGCAATGATAGCGGGAGCCATTTTTTCTTGTTTCTTGTTTCCTTTTTTTGTTTTATTTTTCTTCCCAGTACACCCACTCCTCGTTTTTATGGTCACAGCATCCTGATTTTGCTCTAAGGGTCCTGTCTCTTAACTTTACTTTAAGCCAACCTACTACAACATCTCCAGAAAGGGAAAACCAGAGCTCTCTGAGAAGTCCTGAGCAGCTCCACTGCCGTGAAACCTCGCGAGGAATCTCCTCCACAGGGCCAGCTCTCTCGAACAAAAACCTTCACGGCCAGCTCCTATTTTGAGAAATGTTCTTGACAACCTCTTTCGACTCTCTTCTCTGCTCATCGAGCACACAATGGGTGCCTCCTGGAGAGCTAGATCAATCCTGAATTACCCACTCAATTAAAGGAGGTTAATGTACTAACTATGCCACCAGATGATAAAGGACAATTACTGACTGTGCTGTGCTTTAAAGATTTGAAGCGGAGAAACTAAAAGAAGCTTCCTTGTCTTAAAATAAATGGAATGAGAAGCTACTGTTTCAAACTGCACACCCCAGGGCTGCAGCAAGGTGGGATGTGTACTGTGAGTGTGCACCCTGGAGCTGGACTGCTTGGTGTGAATGCAGCCCCTCCCCTCACACACGCACTTACTAGTTAGGTATCCTGGGGAAGCTGCTTAGCCTCTCCAATGCTCCGTTTCCCCATCTGTAGGATGGAGGCAGTAACAGTAACTCCTTCCTCAGGTTCTCCTGACCCTGGAATTGGTTAATATCCCCGAAGGACTAAGTACAAGAGCGTGGCACACAGTATGTGCTACACTGAGTGTCAGCCACTTTTACCAGCGACACCTACTCATTGTGAGGGTTGGGAGGGAGCTGATGAACTGCAGAGAGAATTTCTAGACTGCCTGTGTCCTGAGGCCACATTTCTGCAGGTGAAAAAGCTGACCTTAGGTTCACCCAGGAAGAATTCCATCTTAGTCAACTATTTACTATGTTTTTTCATTCATTCATTTCATTCATTCAGCCAGCCAGTCATCTAACGTCTCATAGGTACTGAGCACCTACTCTGTGTCCATGCCGCGAGGATACAGGGACCTGGGGTGAACGAGCCTGGAGGAGCTCCCATCTGATGGGGAGACACACATAGAAACAGGCCATTGCCACATAGCGGAACAGTGCAAAATGGAGGCAGCCTCAGTGAACAAGAGCCCAGAAGAAACATCTGGAACAGGGGCAACAAATGTTTTTGGTAAAGGGCCAGATACTAAATATTTTAGGCTTTGTAGAATTTATGGGCTCTGTCACAAGACTCAGCTCTAACACTGTAGCATAAAAGCAGCCACAGACGATATGTAAGAACCTTCCTTGGTCCAGAACCTCCTGAGTCTAGAACACTCCTACCCCTGGTTAACTCTGACTCAGACATCAGATCTCAACTCAAGGGTTGCCTCTCCTGACTTCAATATGCTCTCGTAGATCTGCAGCCCTCCTTGCTCTGAACAGTCGCTTTGCTCTCTAACTGCACGTGCATTATGGTGACCACTTGTTCGGTGACTAACTCTTACCTCTGCATGCAAGTTCCAGAAGTTCCACAAGAACAGGAGCTGCCTTCCCTCTCTGCCATATACCTGGCACCTAGCACAGCACTGCCACACTCAGTAAGTCTGTGCTGAATGAAGGCCCAAGTCTGTCGCTCGCTTCTCCTGGGAGCCCCTGGGGGGATTCTCAGGGGCTGCCTGGGCCCAGGTTGAGATCAGATGATCATTCAAAAGACAGAGTCTGTCAGAGCAAAGGGGCCCTGGATTAAATTGAGAGGGGGTTAACAGAAGCAGAGAGGCAAATTGGGTATAAGGAGGAGGGGAAAGGCCGGAATCCAGCTGAGCTTATAAATCAGGGGAAAGGGTCCTGAAGAGAGATGATGCCTTAGCTGGAAACTGGGTAGGGACTGGCAGGTCCACAGTGAACCACCTGCTCTGGAGGCCTCGCAGGGCCGGTAGCTGCCTAGATGTCACCTGATGCCATCGAATAGATAAGAATGAGGACAGCCCTGGGAGCCAGCCCAAAAGGCAAATTCCTGAAGCTGTTTGGAAAGGTCAACAGTAAACTCTTGATTACCCGGCAGCCCCCGAGCTGAGTTTGTCACGTGTTTCTAGGCCCAAGGCTCTGCATCTGGCCCCAGGTTGGGGTGAGGAGCCCGCCATGCAGAGCCGAGCCCAGCAGTGAGCCCAGCATAAACGTTCAAGTGGCAGCCCTGTGCTGGGAGTACGGTGCCCCCAGTGAGATTCCAAGGGCCAGCCCTGTTCACTGACAGTCTTAGTGAAAAAGAACAGGTGCTGGCAGCCAGAGTACATGTGTCGGGTATCCTCCTCCAAGGGGAAGAGGGATGGAGATAAACCTCCCAGAGCCTTTGGGTCCTGGGGCTGGCGGGGAAGGAGCCAGGTGAAATGGGAAGGAATGGGATCACTAACCAGCAGTGCAGTGGGACGGAGATGTCATCCTAACTGCCAGCCCCAGCCTTCCCCTCACTTTCTTTGCCATTCTACTTCAGACGTGTAGCCAAGACTCGCTCAGTGACACCCGCCCTCCACAAAGGCCTCCCTGACCCCAGGCTTGACAGAGGCACCCACCTCTGCACTCACACCATCGGGGACTGTTCTCTCTCCACACCTGACCCGTCCCATCACAACGGCCTGAACACGTGATTCTCTCCCCACAAGACTGGGCACAGTGCGGCAGGGCCTGGGTCCCACCCGCTCCATGCCGAGCACTGAGCACAGAAATGGCCTGTGCCAGTACTCAGCGGTTAAAGAGAATGAATGAAGGAGTGAATAAATGAAGAGAGAGTAGGAAAGGAAGAAAAGAGAAAGAAAAACTAGGAAGAGAGGGAGGGAGAAAGAAATATATCACATTCATTTTGGCTATGGTGAAACAATACAGGATTTCAGTAACATTTTACCAAAAAAAACAGGTCTTTGTGGACACGTTGTCTCTCTGTGTCATTCTAGGCTGGAACACGAATGGTCTTTCAGAATCTCAGGCCTAATACCTTCCTTTCATATATTCAGAGATGTCACCTAGTCTAACCCTCAAGTTCACAGACAAGGGAAGCAAAGCCCCGAGAAGTAAAGGGCACAGCCAAGGTACCAGGGCAGAGAGCACCCTGGGGGGATGGCCATGTCACCACAGGGCAGAGACCCACCAGAGTCCTTCCAGGCACAACTAGAGCTCAGAGAGGCCCCTCAGCCACCCAGAATCCCAAGCGAGGCCAGCGCCTGAGCAGTTGGGGACGTGAACGCCTGTCTGAGCAACACAAGCATCCTCCTGAAACGGCATCTGGCAGGGAGGCAAGCAGCCAGGTGCTCGCACCCCACTCCACCAGGCAGCGGCACACCTCACACACGGAGAGGTCACGCATTGCGCTTATGCCAAGCTGTCACCTTATACTAAAAATGATACTTTGTTCCTTCCCCTCTCTCCGAACAGAAACGTCCGTCTGGGAGCTCCTCAGCCCACTGCCTCCTGTCGGCAGCCTGACCCTGGTCCAAGCAGGAGGTGTGGCCCTCGCCTGTGCCAGTGCTGCTCAGGCGGGCTTGAGCAGAGCACGGTGGCACTCTGGGGCAGCTCCCAGAAAACAGCTCCAACCCCTCTGCAAGATCCACCTTGAGAGACGGCCGCATCTCAGTACAAAACTCCTGGGGTGGCGTGTGGGCCCTGATGGAGCGCCACGGACCCCTCTCTCACCCCATCCTAGCAGCCGCCCTATGAGCGGGGCAGATCCGAAAGCTCATAACCGGTCCAGAGGCCTTGATTAGGAGTGTCCTCACACGTGGTGGCCGCCTCCGTGCAGGAAGCCCAGGATCAGGTGACGGCAGCAACCCGAGGACCCTCCACTATTCTAGCTGGGGGCTCTGGGAAGCACAGTAAGAGAAACCCGCAGCTGAGGACCCAGACAGTGCTCTTGGATGCAGCTGCTAGGAAGACTGTTTATCACGGGGGCACTATGCGTCTAAGCTCATGTCCTCTAAACCGTGTCCTGAAACAGCTGTGTCACAGGAGATACCTACAGGTACTCGCAAAAATGGAAGTACCAAAGCCACGCTAGGTCCCTCTGGCAGGTTCTCAGAGCCTCGGCCATTCTTCCTGCAGCAAGAGTCTCCAAGAGGGTGATCTGACAGGGGCCGTTCCCGGATTTACTTCCTCAAGCAAATTACCTGACTGTCGCCTTGCTGGTCATTGGTTTAGTAAATGGGGTCTTTCTCTAAGCTAGAGAGAGAAGAGTTCAGAATTTCAAGAAAGAGATGTAAGGCAGAACGTTTTCCTGCAAAGTCCCTTTACTCTTGACACGGGCTGACACTAGGTGAGTCACACCAGGTGTTACCTAAGCTGAGCTCTCACGGCAGAGAGGCCGGCATGTTCTGTAACTGCCAAGCAACTGCGAAGGTCCAAGTGCAGATCCGATTCCTCCGACCTATCCCGGGCCTGAGGAAGGGCCGACTGGTCCCAAGTCACATTTCAAACAGAACCAGGTCAAGCCCCTCCCCCTTGAAGGGACTGCCCCCCAACCGGCTTTTTCTACCCAAGAGGACTGACAGCAAAGACACTCAGGGATGGTTCCCTTCTCTCGGGGACCACAAGGGGCTGATGTTATTCTCCAACAGAGGTGTCACAAAGTGACAGCAAGGAGGAATGTCCCCTGGCACAATGGAAACGTCGAGCCTGGAGAACATCCTGTTCTAGCTCTTCCTTCCAGGTTAATGCCACTGTTCTCACGGGGCCACAGCAAATGGAGGCCCTGCCCCTGCTCTCTGCAGTCAGGGCAGCAGGTCCCGTGATGCAGATGCAGGCGGCACTGTCACAAGGTGAAGGGCCAGGAAAGTCCCCAGCACTCACTGGGACTGGCTCCGTGGTGGTCACCCCAAGGCCTGGGGTGGAGGGCACTTCTGGGCAGACTGCTCCAGCTCTGAGATGGGGCACAAAAGGACAAGGGACAGAAACAGCAACGATGTCACCCCCACCCCCGCTCCTACCCACCGCCTCCCACCACCAACCCCCCTGTTGCACAGTTCTCAGGGAACAGGCTGTCCCAGGGCCCAGCTCTCTGACCTTAGGGCTCACTGACCAGCCACTCCCTACTTTGGGCAAATAGAGAAACAAAAACAGTCACTGAGAGCTCACTATGTTGCAGATACTCTCTTAACATTTTATATTATCTTACAAACTTGTTCCTATTATCATCCCCATTTTATGGAGAAGGAAACTGAGACCTACAGAGGTCAAATAAGCTGCCCAAGGCCACACAGAAGTCAGCTGGATGGGACTTGAAACCAGGTGTTTGACTCCAGGGCCCACACTCTTGCTGCTTGAGGATCTCAAAGGACGTGAGATAAACGGTGCCTGGTAAACTCACCCACCACCCTTGACCTAGGGAATGACTTTGGGAGGTATTAAAAAGGATGCTAATGTGAGGACCTCAAAATAGGGGGCAGGGGACAGATACTCTGGCTGGAGAGTCAAGCAGAGGAGACAAACATCAGTGATAAAGACGGCTAGGGCTGGAATAAGAGTCCAAAGAGACTGGGGGGGCAGGGCTGCTAAATTTCAGTTTCTGGAACAGTTCTGGGATCTGGAAATGCTTCTGTACAAACACCAGAAAAGTTGAACGGGCCCTTTGATCTCTACAGCTCTCATTATTTTCCTGTTAGAAGACACTAAAGGGCACATTCCAATTAGTGGACATTAAAGCAGAGGAAGGAGGCTCATTATGTGGACTATTATTTCCCCGCAAGACCCCCCCCCCGCCCTCCCCCCTCTGCTTTTTCTTAACTGACAAAAGCTGCCCATCACTGTGGTTAACCAAGATATGATGGCTGTAATTAGCCATGGCACAGACCTCTGCAGGGGTCCTAAAGGAACGGGGCAACACACTTTCAGAAAACCATAGTCGGTTCTGCCTACTTGGCGCCCCCTTCTCTCAGAACCACCTCAGCCCCATTCCACCTCGTCCTCGTGCCACTGCCACAGAACCTGCCCTTCCCCATACCCTTGCCCCCAGGACATGGCCCCAAGCCTGGCCAATCCTACCACCCCATGCCCTGTGCCCATGGGCTGGCCAGGTCCATCCCAGGGGAGCCCCCCAAAGCCCTTCTCTAAGAGTGACACTTGGTCACAACACTGGAGAAAGTTCTCTGCTCACAAGCACTGACAACCTGGAAGAATGCAGATCACGCAGGAAGCACGAGGAGACACAGCGAGCCGTGGAGGTGGTGAGGCAAGCGTCCTGGCATTAAAGGATCGGGCTCCTGTCACCACTCCGATCCGTGAACTTCCGGGGCATTCTTCCAGTTGCATCGGCTAATGGCTCTCTCGCCCACCTTGATTTATTGTTTCTACATTTAAACTAACCAAGCTCCTGTCATGGGCAAGTGAAGGATCCACACTAAGACTGCTCTGTACAGGGGCTTCACAGTTAACAGAGCGTCTGACTCTGGGCTGTGACACGTGAACTGCAGCCGTGAGAACCACAACGCTGCTTCTGACGCATGTTTCACGGCTCCTGCTTTGGGCCGTGCCCTCCACTCGGGTGCGCTGCCCACCTGTCTCTGCCTGCTCACCCTCCCACCAGCCCACGCATCTCTTCTCCAAAGGTGTGTTTTGACTGACCACTACCCTACCCCAGCCTGAGCTAAGTGCCCAAACCCCGGACTTCTACAGTCCTGGTGTTTACCCCTCACTCACCACAGGGCATTACAATGACAGCATTTACCCCAAAAATGCATCTCTTTCCTCCACCAGACCACAAGCCTCCCCGAGGACAAGGGTCAAGTCTCAGAAGACACAGACTACAAAGAGCATAAGCACATCTGTTGAATTAGTGAACGGGGAGGATCGATTTACTCAGTTGTCAATAAGCCCATGGACTTACTCCCACGCCGACCAGTGAAGACAGGCCTTCCCGGAGGACCCCTCTGACGCAGCCTCTACCTGAACACGCCCCAGGCCCCTCCACCGCAGCATCCCGGCTATTTGCTTCCCAGCACTCACTGCTGAATAAAACCACAGGGCTCGCTTACTTGTTTATTGAGCCCCTGCCCTAGAATGTTCACTCCCTGCAAACAGAGATCTCCTCTGACTGGGCTCGTTAGCACACCCCCAGGGCAGAGAAGAAAGTCTGGCACAGAAGGTGCTCAATAAATACTTTGTTGGTGGATTCCTTGGTTGGTTGAAAGAATGAATGAATAAATGAACAAACAAACTTCCAGAAAGGAGCTTGTGAGCTTTCCCTACGTTGTGAGCATTACCTGATCTCAGGTGCCAGGTAAGGGTCTGGGTAACAGCTCAGAAGACACTGGGCACAAGAGCAGCACCCTTTATTCTTAATACTCTGAAGCAGAAAATGTTTGCTTCATTATTTCTTTGTTCAACTCAGAGAGAAAACAAGATGGTACTCTACATAACACAGATGGACCCATTTTCTAAAACTTCTTGCAAAAGGTCAGACTGTTTTTAAGGGGAATGAGTATTTCACTTTCCGACGTGTTCCATCAAAGTTGAGTTTTTTCATTACACCACAGAACTGGAGAGCATCATTCACACACTGTGGATCAATAACAGCAATGTAAGAACAGAAGAAAGACTCCAGCCCTCAAGAATGAAACAGCAAGAAGAATTTTATACTCTCCTCCTCCCCAGCCCCCACGGCTCAGTTAGTTGGGGTGATGTTTCAGGGTCTGCACTGACGTGACACTTGCATCGGGGTCCTGGCCATTCCTCTAACATCCCATTCTGCCAGCCATACCCCAGTTTGCTGTCCTCTCTGGGACTGGGAGCACACTGGACCCTCTGCCTCTTATTTACCTGGCTTGTCCCAACTCAGCATTAAAGACTGGTTTGGGCATCAGTTCCTCTTGGAAGCTTCTATGACCTCCCACCACCACCTGCAAAGAGTGAGGTGTCTCTCCTTATTCTCCCACAGCAGCTTCTGTAGGGCTCACTTACAGCACTGATAAGAATGATCAGGACGATAGAAGTAATAATAATAATGGCCATCATGTACTAAGTATGAACTCTATAGTCCGGCACTATAGGAAGTGCTGTACATATAATCTCATTTTATTAATTTCATTTAATCCTCATAACCCCTTTGTGAGCTTTGCATAAATGAATCAACTGAGCCTCAGGGTGTCATACAACCTGCCCAAGGTTACAGATCTCTCGGGACAGAGCTGGGATGTAAACTCAGGAATGATCCAATTCCAAAGTCAGTGTGTCTAATTTCAAGGTCATTGCTGATCAGGTCTTTGTTCCTTGCAGCCGACGGCACGCCGAGTTATCTGAGTGCCCCCTCAAGGCCGGGTACTTCACAGTCATTACTCTAAACTCCATAATGACCCTGCAAGTTGGGTGATACTACCCCCATGGTGCAGATGAAGAAAGTAAGGCTCAGGAAGTTTAATAAGTTGCCTCTGGTCACAGAGCAAGAAAACAGTAGGGTCAGGATAGGAACTTGCATCCATCTACTCCAGAAGTCTATGCCCTTTCTACTATACCACACTGCCGCCCCCTCCTCCAACCACAGACCTATTTAGAAAAAGAATGTAAAATATAGAATAGACCTGAAGGATAACATGGTTCTTTGTAATTGTTTAGTGAGAAATTGGAAAAAACCTAAATGTTGAACAATAGGAATTGTTAAATTAGTCAAACAAAGAGGCCATTAGACTGAGGTAGCTCTATTGCCTTGATAACCCACATAAGCAAACTGAAATCTAAGCCCAAGTCAATCCCTGGAAATGCCTCAAGGGTAAGACCAACCAATCACAAACAGCCAATCAGCTTTCCTAAATAACGCAACTGCTTAAGCTATAGCCAATCAAATAATTTCCTTGCTCTGCTTCTGTGTCTTCTCTATGAAAACCTTGCCTCTAGCCCTTGTCGGTGGAGCACTCCTAACCAGTTCTATCTGGCACTGCCTAATTCAAATCAGTGTTTGCTCAAATAAATTCTCAAAAATTTTAATTTGCCTCAGTTTATCTTTTAACAGAATGATCAAAGAAATTATATCACTATGGAAAAATATTATACAGCTGTGAAAGATGATTTGACAAAGTGGAGAGTAACATGGGGAAAAAAATTATGTTAAATAAAAAGCAGGACACAGAAGTTCATATATGGGATGATTCCACCTAGAGAAAAAATGCAGAGAAAAGACTAGAAGGAGATATTAATTGCAATTGTATCTATGTAGCAGGACTGTGAGTCATCTGTTTTCCTTCTTTCTAACTTTCCTTTATTTTCCAAATTTTCTATAATGAGCATGTACTACTTTTAGCATTTTTAAAGTTGGTTTTGTTTTTTTTTTTTTGCTTTTTTTTTTTTAAGAAACTGGCTATTATCAACTAGGGCTGACTTGTAGCTTATTTTAATCCTCGGAATGGACGCCATTCTGAGTTCTGATTAAGGGTAATTCAAGCTTTTCAAATGTCCAAATTGTCTCTGTTGATTTTTTGAGGCGAATAATTGCATTTTATACTAAACTTATTTGTGGCTCAAATACAGCTCAAAACCTTGTTTTGATTACTTGTTTAGCGAAAGAGTCACACCAGAAAATGCATAAGAATCACATTTGCATGATGGGTGATGAGGCAGGGAATTACAGTTGGGGGGAAAAAAGAAATGAAGGAAAAGAAAAACCCTGAATATTCAAGAGCATGTACTGAATCTAAAGCGGACGCCTATGTTCACATCCAACCAATTTCCTCTCCTGGCTCCATGCAGTCTCCTGCATCCTGAAAGGCAAAAGGTGCACTTGGTAAACAGGGCTGCTGCAGGGAGCTGCACTTTAAATAACCGCCACCTGGGAGTCCAAGGGTTTCATCTGATTTTCTTCAGCAACTGTTCTGGGAGTTTGCCCTCGGAACGGTTCTCCTTTCTCCCACTAAGATAGCAGGCTTCTTTCTGAGTCTCCCCAGTCTCGGTGTCATTTTCAGCAAGACATGTCGAGCTCTGCGTCAACAGAAGCCAGCACAGGGAATCCTGAGGCTTGAGGTCAGCAACACACCAAGGAGGACCCCCTCCTCCTGGGTTCAGCCCTTCCCGATCACAGACATGGGTCCTCGGCAGTTTTAGTAACATGAGGCAGCTGCCGGGACGGCCCACGCTCTAGGTCACTATCTTTTGATCAACCACCAGCTATCAACTGAAGAGAGCGTTACAAAGTCAAGAGCAATTCCTGTAGCTAAAATATATTTTTCTTTTTATTTATGATTTTCTTGTGTGTTTTCCCCATTATTATTTGTCACAAAGAAATGCCCAGTTTTGAGGCAAAGTGAGAAAATAGATAAGGAAAAAAAAAAACATACAAAAATCTCACCATCCAGAGAAAATCATTTTGGGTTCATATTGGAGGGTGCAAAACTGGTAGTCCACTCAGGTTAAAAATTTTAATAACTTGGGGCTGCCTGGTGGCGCAGTGGTTTAGTCCACGCTTGGCAGCCCGGGGTTCGCGAGTTCGGATCCCGGGCACCCGCCGACGCACTGCCTGTCAGCCATGCTGTGGCGGCGTCCCGCATAAAGTGGAGGAAGATGGGCACGGATGTTAGCCCAGGGCCAGTCTTCCTCAGCAAAAAGGGGAGGATTGGCAACGGATGTTAGCACAGGGCTGGTCTTCCCCACAAAAAAAAAAGAAAATTTTAATAACTTGACAACATCTAAAAATAAGGCATTTTAACATTTAAATCCAGATTTCCACTTAAAATAAAAAGCCTTAAAGATCAGGGGACATAGAGCCCTAATTCCTGCATGGCGAGAACTGTTCAGTGCTGAGAAGTAACCTGATTCATTTCCCTTCTTGTGGAAGTGATGCATGTCACTTCTGAGCAGAAGCCTTCAGAACCAAGCATGGTCTGCCATCTTCTCTTTTCCCTCTGCCATGAGAACAGGATGCCCCAGCTCAGGGCCGCTTCTTTGTTTTGGATCCTGGCATAGAGAACAGGGAGCATAACCATAGCTGACTCACGATGGACGTGTAGCACAAGTGGGAAACAGATATGTAACAAACTTAACGTTGTCAACTGCTGAGATTTGTAGATTGTGTTACAACAGCATAACTTAGCCTCAGCTGACTGATATACTAAAGTATTAAAACATTTTTAAAAATAACTAAAAAGCTAAACCATTTAAAAAGGTCTTGGCCAGTGCCCAAGCCTAGCCCTGAAGGTCTTGGCAGGATGTGGCTGGGAGCAGTGGCTCTATGCGCCTGCTGGCGCCAGTACAGGCAAGTCCAGGTTGGCCTTGCAGAAAATACACCAAGTTTCATGGTTATTTCTGTCAGTGGTGCTCAGGGGGAGAAAAAAGCAGTAAAAAAAAAAAAAACAAAAACATGTAGCTTTAAGTAGCAAGATGCTCATAATATGACAGGTACGTGGAAACCAAAACTGACTGAGCAAAGAGCAGATCCCTGCCACCTGTGTGGCTCATGTGCACCCCAGGACACATGCTCCTTGAGTGGAAGAACCTGCCCAGGTCTCCCTAGGATCTACCCTGGGCTAGGCGTGGCTGTCTCTCTGTCTTTCTTTGTCACTCTCTTCCCATCTGTGTCTGCCTCTCTCTTCACTGCCCCACCCCCTTCCATTTTCCATTTTTCTCTCTCCTTTTTTTAAACTATTTTGGTCAATGAAATAGAGTAGACTTCATCTAACTGAAATTGTGCAACAAGGCTGAGCAACCAAGGCATAGGTTCTTCTCCTCCTCCCTGCGCTCCCCGGTCTCAGAGCCAAAACAACTTGCTGCTCCCTTGACTAAATAATAAACATACTGGTGATAGTCCAGAGGCTGGAGTCCTCAAAGGAGACTCTGCGACTTTATGACATTTGCTGAGCTAATGATTATCAACAGTTTCATTCTGTTTCACCTCTTTGGAATCTGCCACACCCAGGCTTTGATCCAGCTTTCTCCTCTCTCTGGGCCCTTCCACTTCACCCTGAGCTCACCAACCTAAGTGACCCACATCAGTCACACCTCACCACCAGACCCCCAGAAGTCCTGTTTTTCTCCTGTTTTGCTTGTTTGTTTGAATGATGAAAACACTTATACTTAGTATTAGCCAGCTGGACTCAGTTTAGATGATCCCAAGTTTGCTGGCAAAATCCAAAGCATCGGGGCCAGCCTCATGGCACAGTGGTTAAAGTTCGGCATGCTCCACTTCGGCAGCCTGGGTTCACGGGTTTGGATCTCAGGCATGGACCTACACCACTTGTCAAGCCATGCTGTGGTGGCAACCCACATACAAAACAGAGGAAGACTGGCACAGATGTTAGCTCACGGCAAATCTTCCTCAACCAAAAAAAGTGGAAGATTGGCAACAGATGTTAGCTCAGGGCCAGTCTTCCTCAACCAAAAAAAAAAAAAAATCCAAAGCATCATAGTCAGGAACCAGTCAAACAAGTGCCTTCTTCTCTCCATCAGGCCTGATCAGGGTGTTGACCTTGGCCACGTCAATGTCATAGAGCTTCTTCACTGCCTTTTGATCTGTGCTTGTTGTCCTTGACATCCACAATGAACACAGTGTGTCACTGTCTTCTATCTTCATGGCTGACTCTATGGTCGGGGGAACTTGGTGATGGCACAGTGACCAAGCTTGTTTCTCCTGTTCACCGCAGTCGGCACCTCCAACAGCATGCAGTCATCTCACCTGTTTTTGTATTTAGATAAATGCAATTACCTGGTGTGTTGTGGGTTTTTGTCCCTAGCTTCTTTCATTCAACATTGTTTGTGAGATTCATCCATATTGTTGCATGCAGTTATAAATCTTCATTCTCCTTGCTGTCCGGTGTTCTGTTGTGTGAATATACCACAATTTATCCAATCTTCGGTGGATGGGCCTGTCATGGTTGTTATTTTGCACTTATTTATGTGGTTGATTAGTATTTGTTTTTCCCTCACTAGACGGTAACTCCACGATGATAAGAACCTGGTCTACACTTTCTCATTACTGTAACCCAGTGCCTGACCCATAACAGGAGAGAGAGAGAAAGGAGGGAGGGAGGTAGAAAGAGAAGGAATAGGTGTTGAAGAACACACAAAGATAAGACTCCACTCCCAAATAAAAGATCTGTTTCAACAACCACGTTAAATAATTTCCCAGTTCCTGCTTGCTGTAAGCTCCTTCGCTCCCTGCATATTTCACATTAAATTAAGCCCCTAGGCTCTTATATGATTCCTGCCCCTTATTGCCAACAGAGGTATTTAGATGTAATTAGTAATAATTTGCAGGTACCAGAAGTCTCGGGTCTCAAAATAGGCTGCTTACCAAGATTCTAGCTGCCTGGAGAGGAGTCCTAAGACGGAACATCATCGTCCTCACGTTATCAGCACATTCAAGAGATGAAATCATTCACAATTCAGTTATCTCCAGTTTTCTTTGTAAAATATGCACTGGCAGAAAAAAAATAAGGCAAAAAACCCACAAAACAAAACTCCTACACAAGATGGACAGCAGAAACTGATGAGGGGCTGCCTGGCTGGGGACTCCAGCCTTGGCAGTGACTACACCCTGAACCCCACACTCCACGGGGCTCTTCCTTTTACCTCTGATGGAGGTGGACAAGAAGAAGTCACTGCATGGCCACAAGGAAACAGAAATGGGCTTCTGGAATCTGAAAGGTACATGTCATTCCTTTAAAAGTAAGTCTTTCCAATCACACTGTGGGTTCTAACTTGGACACATGCAGGGCTGAGGCCACCTGTGGTCCTGCTTCCCTCTGACCAGCCAGTTCAAAGACCATCTTAGAACTTCACTTCATGGAGCTCATCTCCTAGAGTGAAAATTATGAATAGCCAGGTCACAAGGCCCTTGCCCACCTCAATAGCTTCCTCTTTGCCCCAGAGGCCTTGACTCTTCATTCAAACACTTGTTTCCTCAATGCATGTATACATATGTTTTCCTGTTCATTCATTTAATAAATATTTATCAACAGGCACTGGACTAGGCGCCAGGATACAGCAGAAAAATATGGCAGCTCTCATGGAGAAAGTGTGAGCAACAATCAACAAGCAAGCGTATAAATAAATTAAACGTAAGTGCTGCAGTTTGACAAGATGGAAACATGGAAGAGACACATGTCTATTAAGCATGTACTACGTGCCAGGGACTGTACTTGGCACTTTTCCTACATATCTCACTTAATTCTCATGCCAACCCTACGCACGAGTGGTCAGCAGCTACAGATGAGGAACGCATCTGCTATGTAACAGAGGTGAGCTTTGCATCCTGACCCCCAAGGCTTCAAAGCCCAAGGTGTTTAAAAAACAGACTGACAGAAGCCAAGCCTGCCACAACTTCTTTATTTTTCAGGAAAAGAACTAGAAATCCAAAGTGATGGGAGCTACTGCAAAAGCCAAGGGGGTGGAAATTCAAAGCAACCTACTTTGCCCTTTTAGCTAGTCAGGAAGAGAGCACAAATGAAGGTCTCCAGGGAGGTCTGGGGATTAAATGGGGCTTTCAGTTCCCCAGACTCTGCTAGGCCCTTGACCATGAATACTTGAAAACTGGCTGTAACGTGTAGAAAAGTTTCTCTCAACAATGAAAAGATTCCTGGATCTTTCTTCATATGCTTTTCCTTACCACAGACCAAGGATTCAAGGAAAATACAAACCTCTTATTCCTGCAGCCATAATTAGAACTTTCCCATTGGAGTGTTGTGTGAGTTTAAGCAGATAAAACATGGAGAGAACTTGGCACAATGTCTAGCCAATGAGGGCTCATAGCTGCTGCCATCGTCAACCATCCTCATCCTCATCCACCATCCTCATCCTCATCCTCATCAATCATCCTCATCCTCATCCACCACCCTCATCCTCATCCACCATCCTCATCCTCATCCTCATCAATCATCCTCATCCTCATCCACCACCCTCATCCTCATCCACCATCCTCATCCTCATCCACCATCCTCATCCACCATCCTCATCCTCATCCACCATCCTCATCCTCATCCACCATCCTCATCCACCATCTTCATCCTCATCAACCATCCTCATCCTCATCAATCATCCTCATCCTCATCCTCATCCACCACCCTCATCCTCATCCACCACCCTCATCCTCATCCACCATCCTCATCCTCATCCTCATCAATCATCCTCATCCTCATCCACCATCCTCATCCTCATCCACCATCCTCATCCTCATCCACCACCCTCATCCTCATCCACCATCCTCATCCACCATCCTCATCCTCATCAATCATCCTCATCCTCATCCACCATCCTCATCCTCATCAATCATCCTCATCCTCATCCACCACCCTCATCCTCATCAATCATCCTCATCCTCATCCACCATCCTCATCCTCATCAATCATCCTCATCCTCATCCACCATCCTCATCCTCATCAATCATCCTCATCCTCATCCACCACCCTCATCCTCATCCACCATCCTCATCCTCATCCACCATCCTCATCCACCATCCTCATCCTCATCAATCATCCTCATCCTCATCCACCACCCTCATCCTCATCAATCATCCTCATCCTCATCCACCATCCTCATCCACCATCCTCATCCTCATCCACCATCCTCATCCTCATCCACCACCCTCATCCTCATCAATCATCCTCATCCTCATCCACCACCCTCATCCTCATCAATCATCCTCATCCTCATCCACCATCCTCATCCACCATCCTCATCCTCATCCACCATCCTCATCCTCATCCACCACCCTCATCCTCATCAATCATCCTCATCCTCATCCACCATCCTCATCCTCATCCACCACCCTCATCCTCATCAATCATCCTCATCCTCATCTACCATCACCATCCTCCTCATTCTCATCATCATCTTCATTTCACACTCTCTCTCCTTTTGTTCTTAGGGAAACTCAGGTAAGAAAGAGGCAGCACCTTTCTCTTTAAGAACACAGAGCTGGAAGGTCATCTAGACCTAAGTTTGCAGCTCATCCCTGCTACTCACTAGCTGTGTTACCTTGGTCAGGTTACTGCACCTCTCTGACTTCAGTTTACCCATCTGTAAACAGAGATGAAAATACATCCCCTCACGAGGTGGCAAGGAATCAGAATTATGGATATGAAAGGCCTAATAACTATCAGGGCCTACTATTCACAAGGGCCTTATGTATCTGTTTCCCACGTTCTTTTTTCAGATATAGATTCACGTAAAAACGGGCAGGGCTGGAGCCGACTTGGTAATGTGACTGAGTTACTTCCACAGTCCAGCATGTAGCTTCCTCTAACTTACATGCTGCAAAATGCAGCTTTGTTTTCCTTTCTGCAGCTTCTGGTAACTGAGGTGTTAGAACTTGTTTCCCTCAGTCTTCCCTGGCTCTCTGCCTCCCACCTGCCTCCTGTCGTCTGAGCCACAGCAGACCAGCAGCATAGCAACCCTGGAGGTGAGATCCCCCCACCTCCACCGTCCCGTGTGACAGCCACAATACCATCCTTCGAGCCTTCCTGAGACCCCAATCAGCACACTCCACATTTTTCACGTACTCCTCTCTATTGGCCCCTGAAAAGCAGCCTCCACACGGCCGCCAACCTGAGCTGCTTCCTCCAGCTCTAGACAGCCAGAGCAGTCTGACAGCATTTCACTCTGCTGGCAAGTCTGGCAAGGAGCTGGAATTCACAGTCTCCGGGACGAGTCTGCCGGCGGCACAAGGAGACAACCTTTAAAGGTTGGACTCAAAATGCTTTTCTGAGTCTGGAAGAAGTTGGGGAAAAAGATCCAAAGCTTAAAGCAGCAGCCCCCTCCCCACTTTCCACTTCACTATGAGACCAAGGCTTCTCAAAGCCCAGCTCAGAGGGGGGAAAAAACCCACAACAGCCCTGATGGTATAAGTGCATCAGTTCAGACGAACACTTACTAAGGGGATGCAAAAGCCCACCCAACACCAACACAAATCAAGTTCTAAAGATCGTAAGAGAGCTCACCCGAGCTATGAGAGGCATTTGCTCATCAATGCACAGACTGGATTTTTTAAACACAGAAAAAAAACAATTATTCCCGTGCCTCAGGCCTTGGGAAAACATTCATCATGTAAACATAAATCATAATAGTTGACATTTGAATATCTGCCTAATTGTTTACAAACTGTTTCCACATACTGCCTCCCTCAACCTCAGGGGGAACAGCAGAGATGAGCAGCATCGCCACCGTCAGACAAGGAAACTGCAGCCCGGCCTCACCCAGTTCAGGTCTGCTCGTCCCACCTGAACCCGACAGCAGGGAAGGGACAGGCAGACATTGTGTCCAAACACCAAATCAATTGGAACGAAGGATCGGGTAACATGGGTTCCGATTCCCTGCTGCAGAGGAACAGATTTCTAAGGCTGTGGACCGCTAGGTCTATAAGTGCACATGTGTGGGTGTAAAGATTCACACCACACACACGTCTTTTAATTCCTGGGCACACATATGTGACAAGGAGGCACATGCTTGTTTGGTTGAGCTGCACTCCCTGGGTCCTTTCCATCCACCGAGTGGGCCAGGTACCATGCTAAGTGCTTTAGAGACATGCGTTCATTTAATACTCGCAGCACGCCTATGAAGGAAGTAGCGTCCCTAGTTTAAAGGTGAGAAAGTTGTGATTTTGACAGGATAATAGAGATTCTGTCATAAGAGGTCATCCAACTATGAACTAAGTGGCAGATCTAGGACCTAAACTTGGACTGACTCGAGTCCACATCTGATCCACCATCTCAGGCACCCGGAAATCCTGATGAACTTACATCTCAGAGACATCACCTGCTTTCCTTTCCATGGCCACTTAGCATGAGTAAAACACCCCTCCCTCTCTCTCACCTGGACTCCTGCAACAGTGATTGGGTAGGTAGGTGGGCAGATAGACAGACTCCCCTACAAGGCCTGGAAGACCCAGCGGGCTGCAGCGCCCTGAACCCACCTCCCACTTCTCCCCCCTACTCACTCTGCCCCAGCCACACTGGCCTCCCAGTTCCTCCAGTGCACGAAGCTCCTTCCCACCCCAAGGGCTTTGTGTACGCCCTCTGTTCCCTCTACCTGCAATGTTCCTCTTCTGTTTACTTAGTTAATTCCAAACCATCTTTCAGGAATGAGCAGATGTCCTCCAAGAATCCCTTTCTTATCCCCCAATTGAACTGGGCCCCTTTTTGAAATGTCTGGAGCCCTGTTTAGTAGTCCTTCATAGCACAAACACAGTATGTAACTATATATTTATCTGAATATGATTTGTATGTTAATATGTTTAAAGTCTCTCCTCCGATAAGACCGCAAGCTCCAATGGGGGGAGGGGAGATCATGCCTGTAATGTTCGCTGATGCACTCCCAGGGCCCCGCACGATGTCTGACTCTCAGGAAGAGCTCAATGAACCCTATTGTGTGACCTTCATGAAGGCCCTCCTGCTCATGCATAACTCCTACTCCCAATACCCAAGGTGCTGGAGCAGGTGCTGGGACAGGGGCCCTGAATACCTAAAGGTGAATATGGGAAAGTCTGGGGATTCAAACTGGAGGCTCAGGCCACCCCTGACCACCAAACTCTAGGGAAACTACAGCACTATGTACCATAAGACAGCGTAATACCTGGGGCAGGTGAAACTTCCCGAGCCAGGGCTGGGACAGTTACAAGCAACGAGGAATGTTGTTTGAACCAGTGAGTAAACTGAGGCAGGGCTGAACTTGAATGACAAGAAGAATGATCCAGGAGGACCTGCGAGTTTAGGGAAGAGCTTCATAACAAACCCAAAGTAAGAACTCTGATGAGAGGGGCCTATCAGGATATACCACAGCCACAGAATTGGAGTCAAGAGTATGACATCAGGATGGTAGACCACAGGCCTCCCACTAGAATGGTTCATTCATTCATTCATTCAGTCAGTCAGCAGTGAACAAAATGACACACAGCTGTGCCTTCACGGAGCCGAACTTCTACTGGGTAAACAGTGGGTGCCTGGGTAAATAGCACCTCATGGAGCTGCAGGTCACAGCCTGCATATGGCACCACACCATGGACCTGGGTCTAGACTTCAGGGGCCAGGTCCAGGCTAGGGATATAAACGTGGCAGCCATGGCCATGCTGACTGCACGAGAACCTTGGCGAGAACCTGGACCTCTGACTTTGCTGAGCCATCAGGGTGTGGAAGGAGGGGCTGTGGCACATCCCCTGCTCTGGGGCACCCTGGCTTAGGGCAAGTCTTTAGTCTGTAGTCCTAACCCTGCTGGCTGTAAAGAGCCCAGAGGGAGCTCCCTCCAAGAAGTTTAAGGCTGGGCTCAATCAGCACACTGGCTGCTGCTTGCAGTCGGGTCAGCCTTAGGAATGCATGGGTACCTGTGCACCCACTATGATTCACGCTGTAGAATCAGCAATGACAGAGACTGGCTGAGGGTCCTGTTAGCCCATGAAGACCAAGAAGATCTGAGAATCAGCAAAGTTTTCATAAACTTACAAACTTGGAAAGGGGCCTCAGAGATCATCTGGTCTCTCCTGCATGGGACAGGGGTCAAATGTGGCTGGGGGGTCAAGATCAGTACTTGATAAGACCACCCTGCCTTTGAACAGCTCTCCCCGTTCAATCTTTCTTACTTCAAGTAGTCGATGATCAAGACTGTGCCTCTATCATTTACAACTACATCCCCAGCACCTGGCCCATGGCAGGATGGCTGAATAGACACACAGATGAACAGATGGTCGGAGAGATCAACAGGTGAGCCAAAACCTGTTTCTTGCCAGCTTTCACCCACTGGTCTCCATTCTGTCCTCTGGAGGCCGGGAGTCCAGGTCAAAACCCAGTCTTGGGGTGGGGAGACCAGCAGTGAGTCTGGCGCTTTTGTGCTGTGTGACCTTGGACAAGTTACTTACTAACCATTCTGAACAACTCTTTCTCCTTCTAAAATGGAAAGAATGTCTTCAAGATCTCAGGGCTGTTGCAACAATGAAATGAAATAAGGCATAGTACTTCAGCAGGTCAACCAAGCAACTCCCTGCTTCCCAAGGTTTGGAAACCAGGAGACAAAAGAAGAAACACTCAATAAATCTCAAAGTAAAAAGAAAAGCAAGAAACTGAAACATATAGTACAAAGGACACTTACAAACAGGGTAAGAAAGTGATGAACAATACAGTAGAACAATGGAGGAAGGAAACAAACAGGCAATTCACCAAAAAAAAAAAAAAATACAAATGGAAAATTAAAGCATAGACCTTCGCTCAACCTCACAAGTAATAAAGAAATGCAAGTTCAAACATCAATGAAATGTAATTTTTTTCTCTATCAGATGGGTAAAATGTAAAAGATTGCTGTTGACAAGGACATGGGGACAAAGTATTCTTTTACCTTGTTGATGTGATTGAAAATTGGTTCAGCCTTTTAGGAGAGCAATTCGGTTGGGCCTATTAAAATAAAAAAATGTATATACTCTTGACCTTAGCAAATCCACTTCTAGCTATTTATCCTAAAGAAACACCCACAGTGTGTACAAAGAGGTCTAACACAGGACAATCTGGCAGCTTTGATTGCAATAGCCAGGAAATGAAAACAACCTAAATATCCACCATCAGAATAGTTACATAAGTAACGGTTCCAGGGACTACTCAGCAGAAGCTTTAAGAGAGTAAGGAAGAGAGAGAGGTCTCTGTACCCAGCAGGAAGGCATATATCATGTGGTCCCACCGACATCCAAACAAACCCATAACAGCATTCAAAGGATCCCTGTAGAGAGGTGATTCTCCACCTAGACCAATTATGCTCCCAGGGACATTTGGCAATGCTTGGAGACATCTTGGGTTGCCACAACTGAGGAGAGAGTATGGGTGCTACTGGGTAGAGACAAGGGATGTGCTCAACATCCCACAATACATAGGTGAGACCCTACAACAAAGAATTATCTGACCCCAAATGTCAATTATGCTGCAGTTGAGAAACTTTGGTGTAGGGATACATAAATGTCAAACTGTGATGTCACTTCGGGAAACCTCCCTGGGGGAGGCAGAGAGGGTGGCAACACCGTGGGATCATGTGCAGGAACCTTGGAGAGGCTAGTGGATAATGCCACTGGTGCAATTCACTGCTCAGTAAGTAACGACCGTACTTATATTCAAAACAAGACTACACCCAGTGCCAACTATGCCAGCCCCCAGATGGCATAACTGTAAGGTACCGGGCCTGGGCATTAACACCTTCAGGCCTCAGAGGGTCCCACTTGGAAAGTTAACTATGATATAGATTTTATTTCCTGAGCACTGGACTGCCCCACTGGAAGAGCTCAGCCCTCTGCACAGAGCCCCCATGGAGCCTTGCACAGACACTGCCCTTGCATTTCAGTTGCATGAATGGGGTCCCACCTCCTCACCAGACCCAGACACCTTGAGGACAAAGGAATCTTGCTCCTTGCAGCCCCTAAGGCAGCTGACATAGAGCCCTTGATCAAGCAGATGCTAAACAGAGGCTTTTTGGAACACAAGAATGTGCAGAGAGACATTCAATTAAGCAGGGAAATTCTGTTTATGTTTACTACCAGGTTTAATTGCTTATCACAAATCGAGAGGTTATTGGGTCACTAACGGTAGTATTCACACAGCAGCTGTGCACCAGGCACCGTGCTGAACACGTTATCCGTCATCATATGTTGTCACTCTGCAAGGCAAGTGGCGTTCCATCCTTCCCGCCAGCACCTCTCTCTTAAGCCTGTATCACAAGAGGATGCTTACTCGACAGCATCTGTCTCCCCCACTAGACTGCATGGTTGGGTTTTGCTCACCACGGGCTCTGCAGGCTTTAGCACATGCCTGGCATTTAGTAGGCCTTCAATAAACAGCTCTGGGATGAATAAAGGAATTATACTGCAAAAGAAAAAAAAGCTCTCCCCGTTTGCAAAGATAAAAGCAGTAACAGAGAATAACAGTGACACGTACATCCAAGGGGAGGAGAACAAGCTTTTTTGTTTTTTATTTTTGCCTATATCAGGCTCTCCCAGAAGCCGTGAGCATCCCAAGAACAGCTGGAGGTTAATGTGCTGTAATCCTCAGAGGTGCTGAGGTGCTCGACTTTGTGGGATGGAAAGTTCTCGAGGAAGGAGAGAGCAAGAAAAGGCAAATGCCCCCATGGTTTCGCTTATCATGCAGCACATAAGCCAACACTGGCTGGAATGAAACTCAGAAATCAGACAGTCTACAGCTGCCTCTCCTGCCTGCCTGGACACAATAGGGTGGCAGGAAGGACCAGGCGTCAATAAGGGAGAATCACTTCCACCTTAGAACTGGTCCTTGTTTCCCGCAAGTCTGGAATGGTACCTGCTAGGGCAGGGCCTTCCCAGAGATCACATGACTGCAGCTGCGGTTCCCATTTCTGTGCTTGGCTCAACCATTCCACCCTTCTCCACTTAATGAAGTCCTCTCTCTCCTCAGAGCTACACACTAAGCAAGGGTAAAGACAGAGCCACAGGTGAAAGAACACTTGAGGGCCTGAGGGGTAAGCCATCTTAAGAAGGGGATGAAAAGGAAGAGCTGAGAAGCCCAGAGCTTGAAGTGCAATAACCTCACCATCCTCCAAAACACCAGCAGCCCCTTCCAGCCCACCTAGACCCTGTGATCTATTATAACAGGAAAAATAATGGGTTTTCCCTGTGTCACATATATAAATATGCTCCGCTAGAATAGACCTTGAAAACAACTGCTACAAGGGCCACAAGATTTTGTTTGGGGAGGGGGAACTCAATTATTGAATGAGTCCTCCTGGGTCACTACCGTTTCTCTAAGCCATGACACCCTGTGGTCTCTAGGAAAGGGGACTTATTCCAGAAGGAAAAAGCTTTGCTGAAACACAGCAGCCTTCTTTACAAAGGAGATCTAATTAGTTATTTAAGCTGTGCAAATGGAATACTGCAAGTAGCCAGTGTTTCTGGTGGCTAAACTCAAAGGCTGAAATTAATCCCACATAGAGGGCTGATTTCAGCTGTACTTACACTAACGGTACTTTTCAAAGGGAGAGAACTAAGGGTTCAGAAAGTGTATTGATGTAGTATTTCATACCAATTTAGTGGCTGGACTATTTGCTTAAAAAAATTAGTAGATTGTTTTAAGATCTAACATACCTTTATAAATACTACAGTAGGATATTAAGACGGTGGACCTCAAACTTGTTTGGAAGTCCAGGTATTTGGGGAATAAGATCGAACATTTGCAAAGGTATAAACTAGGAACTAAGTGATTAGCAATAAATTGAACTACGTCATATGGAAGTGACAGAAAATCAAGCCCACAAGCACTGATGTTAACAGAGAGAAAAACCAAGCAAGACTAGTTAGTGGACTGAGTTGTGTTTTGTTTTTTCCATTTTATTTGTTGCTGTTTAATTATTTTGTCTCTGGCTAGTGACTGCTGACAGCCAAGCAATAGCAGGGGCCAGAAATGTAAAAAATTATTCATGGACAAAAAACTTAAGTTGGGAAAGTTCTGGGTATCAATTTGACTTTTGTTGCCATTTCTTACTTTGAGTGCTGACACACCTCAGCTCCCATCTCGGGACCCGGGAGCAGAGCGTGGGATCCAGGGTTCACAGGTGCAAACCTTGTTCAATCACTTGCATTCGATCCTGCAGGGACAGCACTCTCGCCAGAACCCTTTGTGTAAGACATAACTCCAGACATCTTCCACAACACAAGTGTGAGAGCCCCACAACTCCATGCAGCCGGTGAACTCTGAGTTCCTGCGGCATTTAGGAGTCCATTTTCAAAGCCTCCGGGCAGGCTCTCGGGACCCTGACATTGCTCAAACGGGAGGTTCTGAGGGAGCATCCCTGAAACTCTTCTACAGCCAAAGCAGTCCCCGTGAAGCATCTACTCTAACAATTTTCCAAAGCAAAACCGCCTCAGCCTGGCTCTCGGATTTGCAGGCTTGGATGATAATGCGTTCACTGCAGTGGGCCCAGAGCAACTCCACAGAAAATTCCTGGCTTGGCTACAGGGCTGCCCTTGGCCCACAGTCTCAGGGATGCAGGTGGCCATCCATGCTGGCAAGATCTTAGTCAGGCTGGGCCAGGCCCTTCCGATTGAAGACAACTGCCCATGTGTGGCTTGGATTTTTAAAGAGCTGGACTCCACCCTCATTCACGGAATCTCTGCAAACTGGTACCTTGTCAGAAAATGCCATTTGGGCTGAAAAAACATGTTACTAAATGAGATGCTTCTCTGTGCCTTTGTTTTCTCATCTATAAAATGGGGATAACACGTCTTAGCAGGGTTGGCGTGAGGACTGAAGTAGCTATTTTATGTAACGCACACAGACCAGTGAGAGGCTGTGGCTGCTGCTTATTAGTAGTATAACTATTATTACCATTTTATCACAGTCATCCATTCCTTCAGATCAGTGTTTCCCAAATATTATTTATTCACATAGCACCATCCTAAACTTCTTGCTGTTTTCGCTATCATGTACTTAGTATTTTACTTTAAGCTGACTCACTTTCTTTCTACTTAAATTTCTTTTAAAAGGGAACTATACATCACCGTGGTAAATGGAAAAATACAATTCTCTGCCATAACTAGAAGGCAAATGAAAACAAAACACCATAATTAATTAAGCTCGAGTCTGCTGCCTGTCCAAGGCACTGATTCTGAGCCTTCCTCTGTCTCTGCTAAAAAGGATTAGAAGGCATGAAAGGCACAGTGGAGACCCACAGAGACATTCTGCTCCAGGAAATTACAAGCAATGAAAGAGCTGGGAAGGGAGTGGCTTTCTCCCTGAAGAATCTGTTATTTAATGTCTAGCCTCTGTCTTTCCAAAACCTTACTGAGCATACATCCTGCTTTCCACCACTCTGGGAGAGACTGTTCTAGATCATCACTATCCACTAGAACTTCCTGTGATGGTGGAGATGTTCTCTATCTGCATTGTCCAGTATGGGAGCCACTAGCCACGTGTGGCTATTAAGTACTCGAAATGTGGCTAGTGCACCTGAGGAATTGAATTTTTAATTTTACTCAATTTTAATTAATTTAAAATTAAGTGGCCACACGTGGCTAGTGCCTGTTGTATTGGGCAGCGCAGGTCTACCAAGAAAACTCCACATGCTGATCCTTTCATCTTGGCTCTCCAAATGAACTTACGTTCACTTTGAGGTTATGCCCTTGGCTTCTTTTGAGGGAGATCTTACAAAACCTGACAGTGATTTGTCACAGGGATGTAATACGGGATTATCTACTACTTCCTTCATTATTGCTTAATCTAAAGCCTTTGGTGGAAATTTTTTTAGAGCTCTCATTGAGAAACTGACATATTTTCTTCTCATTAGTAATGGAATTATCCAAAATAACGACATTTCTATTTTCACATTGGCTGCCAGGAAGCCCAAAGGAAATTCACAAAGCAATGAGAGCAAACTGTGTAGGATCTCATGACAGATATACATGATTTCCACTGTTTCCTTAATGGAAACCCTCTCAGTTTACATTTTCTCTGACTCTGATGTTTTATTTTTCACTTCTATTTCACTATTCTTTTCTATGAGTTTCTCTAGAAATTATCTCAACTCCTTTGTGGAATTAGATAGAATGCATTTTTTTTTTAACTAAGAAAAATAATGTCCAATGGTACCAGTATATTAAATGAGTCACCTTCTATCCAGTATCATTTATGGCAAAAACATTGTAACAAAAGCTTTCTAAAATGCTTCCAAACACATGCTCAGATTTTACTCTCGAGGTACCAATCAGAAGCATCATTAGCTAAAAGGAGAAAAACAATTGCATTCAAGAGGTGCTACTTCACACACTCCAACATCAAGAAAGGCTTCAGGAAGCCCAAGGTGTGGGTTGAAATTGCTCTGGGTGATGTGGGAGCTGCTAGGCATGTGACTCGATGAAATCTGGGCCACGTCCTCCTCCGCACACTGGCTGGACTACGCCCAGGAAAGCTCTGAAAACAGCGAAGGATGGAGTGAGAGTGGCTTGAATGCCACTGTGACTACTGTGGAAACAATCTCCCAGGCAATGGCATATTTGCTGTGTCCATCTCATTTCACAACTGACTTTCAGAAGCTAAAATCTGCCAAGTCGCTTCCTGGGGTGAGGGGAGAGTCAAAAATGAAAGGTCAAGGAAACCCTCATGTGAGATCACACTTCCATTTCACTCTCAAATAAAGCTGTCTGCTTCACTCTCTTCATCCTCCAGGCGACACCTCCCAGCTTTCTGATGACAGCAAAGCAGAACGTGAAGGACACTCAGATAAGAGAGTTTTGGGGTTTTTTTTTTTTGTTCGGTTTGGGATAAAAAGAGAAAGAAAGAGAAGAGGATATTTAGAAATCTGTCATATCTAATTCTCTTTTTCAGCCAGAGCTGAGAGCACTTATGAAAGTGCTACTGTAGCTGCCCAGCTGAACAAGCAAACTATAGTGACTTTCTGGTGCAAGCTCCTAGCCAAACTCTAGCTCATCTGTCCCTAAGATTTTAGGTAAGACGCACGTATCGTATATACCCATTCCTCTGTGACACGCACCCACCACCAGTCCTGCCACCAAAGACCAAATGCAGCAATCATCTTGGAAGACGAGATATGAATACTAAGTGTCTACTGGGCGCCATATATTTCTCATCCTGACAACAGCTTTGCAAGGTAAGTAGTAGTATTATTTCCATTTTACAGGAGAGGAAACTGAGATTTACCTAAGGTCATAAGATTCAGACCAGGGCTTCTATTTTCAAGTTCAGGGTTGTTTTTTACCACCCAATCTCTGGGGGGAAATATCTTCAATAGATCAATTTCCCACTAACAAAAATGGTGACAAAACTCAAGGCTTTCATGGAGCTCACAGGGAAAAAGAACCAAAGCTAACAAAGTTGTTGTGGTACAAGAAGACAGTTGAATCAGGAAGCAGCTAAGAGTCAGAGTTGAAAACAAAGCAGTCCCAGGACCAGCCAACACCAAAGGCTCCCAGGTAAGAACAAGAAGAAAGACAAAAAGAGGATAAGTAGGCAGGGCAGGAAGAGGCATCAGGAAATCAGAGAAAACATGGAAAACTGGGGTCCCAGTTGTTGGGGGAAAATCACCTCAAAGCAAAGTTCCCACGGTCCCAGATACTCAGTCCCCAACCAGAGGTGGCCAGCTCTACCCAAGGAGTAAGGAGACGTCCACAGTTTTTGCTTATCAACTATCCATTGCCCCCTTTAGGAAAAGAGTCGCCCGGTTTTTATTTGGGGAGCCACCTCTCCCTCTCTGATACATGGTTGCATGAGGTCAACTCCAACCCCAGCACCACAGTGGTCACATGATCCGAACCTGGCCAATCACAGAAGTCCGTCACCCAACCCTGAGGCTTAGCGATGGGCTCATGACCCAAGGCAGGCCAGTGAGAGACACGGGGACCTGGCTGCACCCATCCAGACAGGCTGAGAGCCTGGCGCTGCTGGGAGCCATCTCGTCGACCCGCAGAGAGCGCCAGCCTGGAAAGGACGCCTGAGCAAATAACAGGAGATGGCAGCAGATTCCTGACCAGAGGTCCAGGGATGCCTGAGGCTGGACCCACACCCGGACTTTTCAGTTGCAACACAAGCCAACAAATCCCATTTCCGCTCAAGCAGTCCGAGCCGAGATTCTGCAGTGGCCACACTAAGATGCCTGACCAACACGAGGAAGCTCACCCTGCTCCCTCCTGTCTGAACGACGGAGGACCACTTCCCGCAGGGAGGCTGGGCAGCTGGACTGCTGGCCTCTGGAGGCTGTGGCTTCTGAAGTGCAACACTCCACCACCAGGAGGCAAAGGTGCCACAGTGTAACAAACGGGTGTCAGTTCACCCGGAAAACCAGGCGCTTACCTGATACACGTGGAATGCGTTCGCTGCTTTGCCCCGGAGAAACACTGACGGGATCCAGACGTTGATCAGCGCCCGGTTTGATCTGACGAAAAGAAAAATCAAAATTGGTCATTTCAATTTACCAGAAAGAAAGGAAGAAACTATTTTCTTCTCTAAGAGGCACTATGCACAAACAATTTATGACAATATCTATTACACTTAATAGTCAGCCAAAGGACCGGTTTATGTCTCATTACTTGGTCCCCAAGATTCTTTTTAAGGGACTTAGATTAAAAAACTATATATATTTTATTTATATATACAGTTTGTATTCTGGAATGAGAAGGAGCTGACCTTCAGTTCTTACTGAGTGACTGGGGCCTATACTTTATCTGGACCTCAGTTTCCTCATCTGAGGAAGGGGATAATAACTGGAAACCCCTGATGAGGCTGTGGAGGGTCATGTGCAGTGATACCCACAAGGTTTCTGGAGCACTCAGAGGAGTACACTGCCTTCTCAGTGCACCCACTTTAGACCCTGACCTCTACTTTAAGATCAGACTCCACCTACTAGCTCAGCAGACCAATAGCCACGGCTACTGGGGTGGGGCAGGGGAAGACAGAAAATGACAAGTTGGGACACCAGGCAGCCAGGCACAAATACCCATATTTCAACTTTTCCAAAAACACTGTGTATATGGTTCCAGTAAAGCAAGATTTAAATTCAAATACAAAATCATTTACTGAGTAGCTATAATGTACGGCTCCATGCTTCTATCTATATTATCTCAGTTAATCCTCATGTGGACTACTTAAGGGATTTTCAAGGGTTATTTGGATTCTGAGACAGTTTTGCCTTATGTGATGACTTTAAACTTAAGAGTCACCTGGGATACACACCCACCAGCACCACACTTCCACCTGGCTGGATCCCCATCACGTAGAGCTAATAAACTGACTGTTGCTGAAACTTCAAGATCATCAGAACAGCTATCAAAACAATACTGCACAATTCTGGAAGGGCTGGGAGGTTCCAGCCCTTGCCTCTACTTAGAGTTGTTCCAGGGCTAAAGGCTTTTTCCAGAGCTCTCCTTCTCTCTAAAGAGGAGCTCATAAAAATTCGCCAGCTCCCGTGCTTACAACACAGTTTGAGACGTTGATGATGGAAGATTCCATGACTCAACAGTCTCACAACCTCTAGAGTAGACAACATTTTATTTTCACCGAGAAATGATTCTCTCCTGAAGCAGCATTTCACCTAAGCTCTGAGCTGAGGTGCTGACCTCCTTCATGGGGCAAAATAAGCCCTATTGATCCCAGGGCATAATAGGGATTATTATATTATACTTCCCCAGGGCTCTAAGTAAAAATTGCCATTCTGAGCCACCAAATTGGTTTGTATATCTAATGACATTCCTCCTAAAAAGGTCCCAAAACTGTACTAGCGCCTAAGGTGTTCCCTTTTATTTCTGTCGGGGAGGGGGCAGAAGTATAACTAACACTCTAGTTTTCCTAACCTGGATTGGTGAGGGCTGGACAGCCTCCCAGGGCTGCAGTGAGGTCATCCCAGACTCAGGTAGGCGTTGCTCCCTTTCGGAGAATTTAACACACTGTATAATTGACTGTTTACACGACCATCGCCCTCCTAGGTATGAGTGCATTTGTTCATTCTCTTTTGTTCACTCACGCATGAAACAAGCATTTACTGAGAACCTACTATGTGCCAGACACCACTGCAGGATCTGGAGAGAGCAAAGAAGAAAGCAGATGTGGTCCCTGCCCTCACAGAGTGTGCAGTGTAACACGGGAGAGAGACAAATCCCCGTAAAAAATTATTCCACTGTGGTCGAAGAAGATACTTTGTATGATTTCCATCTTTCTAAACTTACAGAGACTTGTTTTGTGGCCTAACATGTGGTCTATCCTGGAGAGTGTTCCATGGGCACTTGAGAAGAATGTGTGTATTCTGCTGTTGTTTGGTAGAGTGTTCTATACGTGTCTGTTAGATCTTATTGGTTTACAGTGTTGTTCAAGTCTTCTATTTCCTTATTATCTTCTCTCTAGTTGTTCTTTCCATCACTCAAAGTGAACCATTGAAGTCTCCAGCTATTACTGCATAACTGTTTTTCCCTTCCTTTCTGTCAATTTTTACATCATATGTTTTGGGGCTCTGTTGTTGGATGCATACATGTTTGTAATTGTTACACAGAAATTATTTAATTATCCTTGTTGTGGGTGCCAGCAAGGAATACTGGCTCTAAGGCGAGGGAACAAGGTTGGGGGGGGAGGGCGGACGAGGTGTTGCTTTTCTGAGGAAGCAATGTTTGAGGTGGACTTTGAGGAATGCTAAGAGTTAGCCAAGCTGGGGAGGGAACTTTGAAGCTGGGAAAGGTGCTTCAGGCAAAGAGATTAACATTTGTGAAAGGCGGAGAGTTTAGATTAAGACTGCCCAAGGGAATCTTGGCTCAAATCTGTCATCTGTAGACAATACCCATGTCAGAGGGTTGTGGTAGGGACTGAATGAGTTAGAACAATGCCTAGCAGAGAAAATGCTGCGTAAAGGTGAGTTAGGAAAATAAAATGATCCTGAGTAGCGAAGACAAGTCAGTTAGAGGAGTTGAATCGGGACAGAGGAGGGCTAGGGATGAAGCCAGAGGTCAGCAAGGGCCTTCTTTGCAAGCTACATGAAGGATATGGGTCCCCATCTCAAGACAGGGAAATGGCGCTTCCCTCTGGCTTTAGTGGAGATAAGCAAACTGGTAGGAGGAGGTTGCAAATCTCCAGGGGCGAGTTGATATGGTTGGACCAGGGAGAGGCTGCTTCAAGGAAGGGACTGTGGCTCATTCTTCCATCAAGGACCTGGCATGACACCTCCCCCAGCAGATGCTTCATAAATTCTTGCTTTAACAATGAGTCCCTTCCCCTCACACTGACTCATCTCTGGGATCCCCTCTATGGCTTTCACCTCTCTTCCCAGCTGTCCTCACCCTTGCCCTCCACCAGGCTGCCATTCCATTCTCCTCTTCACGCTCTACTCCTCCACCCACCCATGGAGGCAAATTCACCTTTGACTTTCATCCTTCACCTCTTAACCACCTTGACCTCCTACCAACCCAACACCCACCTCCACCACAGCCACGCAAGCACCAAGGGGCCTCTTGATACCCTCCGTATTTTCCATATTCCCACTCTAATCACCACCATGGCCCTGCAAGGCTGGTATTGTGACCTTCACCTTACAAATGAGGAAACTAAGGCCCAGTGAGGTTAAGTGGCTTGCCCAAGGTCACACCAATGTGAGTCCTGCAGCTGAGATTTCAACATAGGTCAGCCTGGCTCTGACAGAATTCTCTTTCTGATGTCCTGCCCTCTCTTTCTAGAAACAGAATTTTCCTGAATGACACCTTCTTTCCGGGAGGCTGAACCTGCCTCCCCTCAGCACAACAGGATGAGAGGGGCGGGAGGTTCTGCCCAGCCTTACCCCAGGACTCTGTCCACTTCCTTTACCAGCCCAGGGGGATTATCATTCCAAAATCAAGGCAACTTGATCAGAAATAATCAGTCTGAAGACCAACTAACTTCCTTAGGGATTATCAGCAGAGGCACCAGATAAGAGTTAAATCCAATAAAAAACATCAGACCAATGTACTGAACTATTGTTGTTTCTAAAAACCCAGGGGATGTAAACTCAAATTCTAACAGGAGACACACAGACAATGAGATGAGTGAGGTGGGCCAGAGTCGGGCAATAGGGAGAAGTGGGGACTGTGGTAAGCCGAAGAGCACTCGCCCTGTGTGAAGGAGGCAGCTGCTGCTCAGCTCTAGCTGACTGTGGCCTTGCAGGGATTTGAGGCTTCTTTTAAAGAAAATACAGAAATTTAAATTTTTATGTGATATCTTCCAATTCGTAAATGTCAGCCAAAAAAATAAATTGTTTTTCAATACCCAAGGAGGGGAGATAAAACACATCTGAAGGCCAGACTCAGGCTGCAGGTGAACTCCCCACCTCTACAATAACCAAATCAGCCTGTGCAGATTTAAACAGTGATTCCTGCCTTCTCCTTGTGTCTTCTGGGACACAAGCCAAATAACAGAGTCCTATTTCTAAAGGGCCCCTCAGGAGCGGACACCGTGGACTTACATTTCAAAATCCGACAAACTCTGGTCTTCGGATGTTTGACTCAAATCTCCAGGCACCTGCCATCAGGAGGGGGGAAGGGAGAGAGAAAACGCATCACGGTCACCATGGTTTGCATAATCACAGAAGAATTCTGCCTCTCAATGGTCGCTGAACATTTCCTGTTCAGAATGAGGTGAAAAAGCAGTTACTGGAAAACAATAAGAGATTGCATGGAAGGATGGCTAGAGATGGTGTTAGTGATAAAAATACGCCATCATGAGAGATCTCAATTATCTAAGAAGGACCATTAATCCTATTGACAGAATCATGGGCATGTATAAAAGCATGGAATTTTGGAGCCATAAAGGCCTAATTAGCATCTGAGATGCAAGATATCAGATGCACAGTGGAAAAAATACCCATTGCCACCATGATGAACACCACACGCACAGACACACCTTGTATGTAAACACAAAAGGCCAATGTCTGCCCCCCATACGGCTCTATCCTTTTCCCTCATAAGGTACAAGCAATTTAAGGCAACAGAACCTGACTTCCTCTTCTGACTCAAAGGGCCCATGAGAACACGACTGGGTGAAAGAAATTAAACTGCCTAGCATGATGGCAATTATCACATAAAGCAGAGAGCAAAATGGCCAGCACCAGTAGATGCTCAGTAAAGGGTGATATTGTCACACCCAGGGAATGAGCTTCCTTTTGCAAGCTGATCCCATATGAGCTGGCTGGAATCTAAGAATGTGGATCAAAACTAAGAGGAACCAAGTGGAACAGAGAAGGGTGGGCGTAGTGAGGGAAAGAGTAGTGTTTCACACTTTGCACCTGTCAGAGCTTTTGTGTTATCCACGATCTTCACCAATCTTGATAAGAACCCTGGGGGTGGTATTACCCCCCCCCCCATTTTATAGATGAGGAAACCGAGGTTCAGGGAGGCTGTAGAATTTGCTCCAGGCCACACGTGTAGTATATGAATCCAGGTCTGTCCAACTTCAAAGGCTTTTCTGCTAGAATCCCTCAGCAAACAGAGGAAAAGCCAGCCAAAAGGTGAAAGGAGAGGGTGAGACTTGAAGAAGTACAGCCCGTAGAGAGGGTTAGAAGACACCAGAAGGTCTTTGGAGGCAGATGAACGCAGTGGTTCTGGAGCCCATGTCCTGGGGCCGCGCAGCTCAGGATCAAATCCCTTCTTCCTGTGTGGCCACAAGCAAATCACTTGTCTTCTCTGTGTCACACTGTCCTCCTCGGTAAAATGGGTACATAGTAGTAATACTCAAAGGCTTGTTCTGAGGACAAAACGGGTTAATACCTGTAGACTATGCACAACAGTGCCTGGCAGGGAGGAAGTCCTCAGTAACTGACTGGGCCCTATAACAACAATATGACAATTTTTGAGAAGAGCAGTATGTTCCGTTATCCTTGACACCAGACATAAAATCTGTCCTGCCAACCCAAGGGGTGTCTGTCACCTCATACATGGCAGCCCAGAGGGAGAACAACCCAGCCCGAGCCCTTTACAGACGTGTGGAGCTAAGCAATTACATTGGGCTCCAGGCAGCCGACTTTGCTAAGAAGCTGCTACTGAGAGATTCCTTCAAACCCAACAAAGAGAAATCTGCCTGTCACTTCAGAGAACTTCACTTTCAAAAGACCAGGAACTCACTGGGCTGGGGGGTCAGTGTGGCTCTGCTCTTATGGTGACCAGCATTTTCCGGTGGGCTGCTGGGAGGAGAGGCAGTATAATCCACTAGGGAAGACATGAGGCTGCGTGTACCAAGATCCCTAAAAATATCCACATCCTTCGACCCACATATCTCACTCCCAGAATTTATCTACAGGAAACAGTCAAAGACACCAACCAAAATTTACATCAAAGATCATTCCTCTTTCCATTGCTTAGACAAGTAAAAAACAAACAAGCAATCTAAAGGTCCAAATATAGAGAAATGATTCAAGAAACTATGGCATGTCCATGTCAGACAGCTAGGTTAAAAAAAATGGGTTACACAAACACACTCATGAGGGTGCATGCACAAACATAATTCTGGGGGGCTGGCCCGGTAGCATAGTGGTTGGGTCCGTGTGCTGCGCTTTGGCGGCCTGGGGTTCACGGGTTCCGATATTGGGCACGGGCCTACACCACTGTCACCCATGCCGTGGCAGCATCCCACATACAAGGTGGAGGAGGACTGGCACAGATGTTAGCTCAAGGACCATCTTCCTCAAGCAAAAAGAGTAAGATTGGCAACAGATGTTAGCTCAGGGCCAATCTTCCTCACCAAAAGTAATAATAATTATTATTATAATAATTATTTCCATATATTTTTCATAATTATTATTATGGAAAAGTATCTAAGAAAATAGTAACAGTGGCTACCATTGACCAATAGATTAGGAGCGGGACTGGGGAGAAAAAGAGGCTTATATTTCACTTGCTACCTTTCTGTAAGATTTTAAAAAATGTATCTTTGAATGAATTGCTTTAAAAAAATTTAAACATGCTTTTGAAGAATGCAGTCACTTTCCAGGTGCTGTTCTGAAAAGATCTCCAAGACAGATCAAGTAAAAACAAAAGCAGGGTGCAGGTGGTGGGTCCAATACACTATCTTGGGTGCAAAAACGGAGAAACAAGTATATCAAGTGGTATTTGTATATCAAGTGGTATTTGTTTGTTTTTGCATCAAGAAGCCACAGCAGTGAAATTCAAGACACCAATAAAAGGGGTACCTCGTGGGCACTGGGGTGGGGCCCGGGTAGCTGGGACACAGCACTGGGAGTGAGCTATTTATTACAGCCTCCTGTATCATCTGAGTTTTGAAATAACGTACTACCAATTAGAAATTTAAATAAAAATGTATTATCCCACCAAAGAAGTATTTTTGATAAACTTTTAATGGCTCAGAAAAAAGCTCCTGGTCTCTGTTTAATACAAAACCGCTGTGAACTATAAATGCCCAGTGAGTGTGATTCCTAAATTTAACTTACCGTGTCCATGTATCAACAAGGTTAGAATGAACGAGATCTGAAAGACGACAGTGGGATATCTCTGAGAGAGAGAGAGGTCAGATGAATCTGTAGTATGTATTCGAACTTTTCTGAACTTTCTAGAATGATGAGGCATTAATCATGTAACCATAAACAGATATATACTACATATGAATTTAAGGGTGTGTCGTATTACTGTGTAAATATTTTTTCCAATCCTCCTCCGCCCCCCAAACGCATTTCGCTAGAATGCAGAAGGCCAGATGGGAGAGACCTTGCCTTCAAACCCTTTTATGCATCAGGGATGGAAAAGGGCAAAGGAAGGCTCTGAAGGCACATCTCCTTCCAGACCCCACTCTCCCCTTGCTGCTTCCACTTGGAACCCTGTGGAACAGCCAGGACACTCTAGCATCTTCTCTGGCAGGGCCGTAGGGTGGCTCTCGGCCTCTCCTCTTCTCTGAGCTTCCCCCTCAGCAGCTGAGTCTGAGGAAGGTTCTTCTGGCACGATGTGAGGATCAGGTAAGCTGATCAGAGGAGGGACTCAGACTATGAAGACGCCAGCTGCACCATTACGCCCATCATTACACTGCCTTTAAATGCAGCCTCATTTCAGACCGGAAGTGAACAGAGCTCATCCCCAGGGAACCTCCTTCACAAGAGGGAAGGTTCTGACTGCATCTACGCCACAAAACTGAAGGGAAGGGGGACCACAAGGACCAAAGTAAAAGACAAGGTGGGGTTTTTAAGGACAGGCGTCACTTTATAATAACAAGAACAAAGAACTTCTTCAAAAACGATCAATTCTTAGAAGAAGGCATTTTCTTGACAGATAAGTTTCCCCTCGGGGATGCTGATTTTTAGGGAACATTTTGGACAGTGGATGTAAGTAGCTGGGATTTGTTAAATCCTTCTGACTTAGGAGCTTTTCCTAATGATGTAGCATCATTGACAAGCCGGGAGATATTTATTTGTCTACATGAGTTCCAGGGAGGCTGATTGAAGAAAACTATCTGTGAACTTTCTGACCTCTGTGGAACGTATCTGGACTGTCGGGCCAGGCTCTATAGCAACTGCACGATGATAACTGATGGCAAAACTTATTAAACATCTTAAAATTTTGTCTTTCCATGCTGTCTACCCAGACTGGTGCTAGATAGCATCTGGGTTTACAGTAACCATCAAGAAAGCTGATTTTACTTCACACTCTAGCAGTAAAAAAACGTGTGGGGCAGAGAGTATTTTGTAAGACAAATCAACTTTCTAATGATACTGGCCACAAACAACCCTTGTGACCTCCTGAAGCCCCAGGGAATCTTGGAGGACACATTTCTGGGATGTAGCCTTCTCTTTGGTTCACCTCAACATGAGGTGATCAGCAGCATGGTTGTCTTCCTGCTTCTCCCTGACCCTACGAGAAGGCAGCTCACCATCGGGCCTGTGGTCTGGATAATCATGGCACTGTTGGGTGCAGGGAAAGGCAGAGCCCATTACTGGAGAAATAAAGCAGCCAGGATTGTTGGATCCTCCTGGAGCAAACACCTCAGGTGCTAAACACACAAGGATTGAGTGACAGATGAGACCCAGAGCAAAGAAGCTTCCACAAACTCTCCTGACCCAGGATTTCCTGGGCTGCTCAGGGGCTGGGGAGCAGGGACAGGCCCACCAACAGCAGCCCCCTCACAATGCCAACACACCAGTGTGGAACTCGGACACTGGCTCACCCTGCCACTCTGAGTGGGGCTTCCTCAAATCTGGAAAGAGGGTTCAGATACTAGAGGTTCTGCCAAAAAGAACGACAAACGTGCTGAATAAATGCTTATTTAAATAGAGAGGAAAGGAGGGAAGGAGGAAAGAAGGAAGGAAGGAAGGAAGCAACAGACAGATAAACAGAATCAGCTAACTTGCCAAAGCCATGGGAAAAAACTATACCTCCTCCAACTGACAGCATCAGGACCCAGGAGGGGTGGTGAATGTGAACAGGGACTCCCCCCCTTCCTTTGAGTTGCCCTCATTTCCAGTCCTGAGGGTGCAAACACAGCAGCACCATCATCATCAAAGACTTCCTGCTTTACCAAGTGCTTCCAAATACCAACTCTTCCCACATCCTTCTCCTCACAGCCCGGTGGGCAGGTGTCATCTCCACTTCATAGGCAAGGACAAGAGGCCTCAGTGTGAATGAACAGAGAGGAAGTAGAGATGCCATGAACCCAACCCAGCTCTCCCAGCCTCAGTGACTTCAGGCACTCAACTTTCTCCAGGTGGAGAAGCTCAATAATCCCATCTGAGATCCCAGTGAATAGGCAGCACCAACTCCCAGATGAATGGGTGCGCCATCTTGGATGTCCAGCTCAGTCAAGCTCCAGATGACTGCAGCCCCAGTCGACACCATACAATGTAGAAAAACTACCAGCTGAGCCCACAGAATCATGAGAGACAAGAAAATGGTTGTGTTTTTAAGCCATTAAGTTTGGGTGGCTTGACATACAGCAACAGATAGCCCAAAAAGTAACTTGCCCAAGGACATTCAGCTAGTCAGTGACAAGCTATCCCATAGGTGGGACTCAGATGAAGGTGGTCTGGCTCCAGAGTCTGCACTCTTCACCACTTAGCTACACGGCCTTCCACTGCCGAGTCCCCATTCCTAGCGTTTTGCATCTGCATACTGGGAAGTCCAGAAGATAAAGTAACCCAGATTCATACTGAAGAGACTCAGCTGGTGTAGAGACCTCTGATGGGGTGAAGAAAGTCTTAAAGGATGCAACTGCTCAAGAGTGGATGTGTACAGGTGTACAGCTGGGCCTAAAACCTGAAGCCTTACTTAAAGCCTGTTATCTCTGTCGCCGCAGGACGATTTTTGGCAGGCACCAGGCCTGGAGGCCAAGGCACAGACCTGGCCTAGTCCAAGGTGGCTGGCTTTCTCCCCAGGAAGTTCCAAGTCCTTTTCCGTCTCTGGATGGAAGCTGTATTTCCACACTGAAATGTCAATCGATTTTTACACTGCTTTGTAGCAAACTGGAAATCGTCATGCATGGTAAGGTAACTAGTTTGGAGACAAGAGGAACCAGGGCTCTTGGAGTCACTGCTCAAAAGGCAAAAAGGCAGACATTACAGGGCAACAAATCTTTGTCCCAATCATGAAATGACACCCATAATTAACATTTCCCAGAGTCACTTTCTCATTCATCTCTCTTTTCAAATAGCCTTCCCTTAAACAATTAGCTCCCACTTTGCACTGACAAAATGACAACTATTTCCCATCCCACCAATACCTCTGCTTTCTCATCTCATTTTTTAATAAGGAACAAAATGTGACATGGCACAGCTCTGTCTTCCAGGTTGGTTGGCCAAGCTGGAGGACAGATAGACCCAGGCTGCCGCTTGGAGCCAAAAGTAGGCCCGGGCTTTCCTCGACTCCAGGAGGCAGTTGGCTGGGTCTGGACCACTTTCAGGGTTCTGTATTTATGTTTGGTAATTTGTTCTTTTGTTTTACAAATATACAATTAGAGGAATCATATCCATGTGTGGTTTAAAAATCAGGGAGGTCAAAGGCTCTGTTGGGAATAAAGAACTGGCAAACGAGAGCTTTAATGAGTTTTGTATTCTATCCTTTGGGTAGCCCTGAAGCTTACACAAACGTAGACTATCACACTTCTGATGTGATACACACACATTTTTGATGTGTCCGTTTTTCCCAAGAGACTATGAGGGTCTCGAGGACAATACTCTCAGAATCCAAGACATTATTCAGGCACATACCACTGCTCAATGAATGTCCCCATCAAACAGATAGATGTACAGATGTACAAATGGATAGATAGGTGAATGGATGGTTGGAGGATGAGAGGGAAGAGGCAGGAGAAAATGATCTAATTTACAGAGAATGGACATTGAGTTTCTTTCCAAGTAAGGAAGATACATGGACAACATATGTACAAACATGTATACAAGGACATTCATTGCAACACGATTTATGGCAATAAAAGCCTGGAAAGAAGTAATGAAATGGTTACATAAAATATTAGTACAGTCAGAGCCAGACTGTACAACTACTAAAAGAATAGCATAGATCCCTCTACTTACAGGGAATGATCTCTGAGATACAATGTCAAATGACAAAAGCAAGACATAAAACAATGTGTCAGGTAAGCTACTACGTTTTCTTTTTCTTTTTTTTTGGTGAGGAAGATTAGCCCTGATCTAACATCTGTTGCCGATCCTCCTCTTTTTGCTGAGGGAGACTGGCCCTGGGCTAACAGCCGTGCCCATCTTCCTCTACTTTATATGTGTAACGCCTGCCACAGCATGGCTTGATGAGCAGTGCATAGGTCCACACCCTGGATCCGAACCTGCGAAACCCCAGGCCATCGAAGTGGAGTGCGTGAACTTAACCACTATGCCACCGGGTCGGCCCTTAAGCTACTATTTTCACAAAGAAGTTGGGAGACAGAGGTGCCTATATGCTTGGATCTGCATTAGCCATTTCTAGAAAGACACAAGAAACTGCCACTGTGGATACTCTTGAGGGAAGGGCACTGAGAGGTGAGGGTCAGAGGAAGGTTTATTTTTTACTGTAAAATGTTATATCTTAAAATCTTTTACCATGTACATGAACTGTTAACCTTCCAAAAAATAAATGTAACAACCTTGAAATTTTAAATTAAAAGAGAAAAGTATTATGTCTATGATGGGGAAAAACATGACGGTGACTACTTCTGAGGGAGTGGTGTGGGGACTGACTGGGAAGGGGCAGGAGGAACATTCTGGGATAATGATAATGTTTATATCTTGATAGGCTTTTGGGCTGCACAGGTATATGCACTTGTCAAAACTCACTGAGCATACAATTAAGATGTGTGCATTTCACTATATGTAAATTTTATCACAAAAGAAAAAAACCATAAACAAAAAATATTGAACTCCAGTCAATGATATGCACACTGAAGTATTCTGGAAGATATATGTACTAACATCTACAATTTAGTTTGAAATGCATCCAAAAAAAATGAATTGATGGGTATATAAAAGGAAGGAGGGATGGATGGATGAATGAATGGATGATATAAGTATAGTAAAATGTTAATAGTAGACTCTAAGTGGTGGGTATACAGGTGTTCACCATGAAATTCTTTCATATAACTGTTTTAAAATTTTCAAATAGAATGTTGGAATAAAAGTTTGATCGGTCATGTAGAAGAATGACTGAATTATCTTTCCATTCTCTGCATAGAAAATATTACATTATCACTGTCTTATAAACAGGCTATCAGAATATACAATTTAAAAAGTATTGTACAAGTGTGTCAGAGGGTTAATTAATAAAACTATTGTATTTTTCTGGATTCTGGGATACTGGTAGTATTTATCAGCACTTTAAAAATGATAATTTCTTTCGTCCTTCTAAATACTTTAATTTTTTAGAAAGGACTGGATTGGAACTTAAGTGGGCTAGGACTGAGCTCTGACTTAGCTGTGTGGTCTAGAACAGGCCACTATACAACTCTGGGCCTCCCCTTCCTCCTGTAAAATGGGGCAATAGAAACAGTCTTGGGGGGGTTGTTGTGAGGCTTCAACAGGATCCTGCAAGAGACACCCCCTGCCCGGCGCCTGGCAGAGAACAGGTGCTTGCTAAATGGCAGTGACTCTCATTATTCATGGACGAGTTCAAGGATGTTGGACAGAACAGACAGGCCATTTGGGGCTCAGCAGTCTTTACCCACGAGTGAAGGGCCAACTGCTCCATTGCACAGATGCACACACTCTCCAGTTATTCAGACATTTAGTCCACAAATTCATGCTAAGTTCCTCTTACGGGCCAGACACTGTGAGCACCAGGGAAGCAGCAGTGAACAGGAGAGCTGAAGCCCCAGGGCTCATGAAGCATACAACCCATCAGGGGACCCAGCCTTTAAACAACCGATCAACACAATGAATTAGATAATTACAGTGTGAAAAGTCCACGGAGAAGAACCAGGATAACGAAGGCAAGGCGCCTGGGAGGGGGATGAGGGAAAGGGGCTTGGAGGCAGGGTGGACGGAGCTGAGGCTGAAGCGTGAAAGAAAACAGCAGGACTCTGGTCTTTGTTCAAACGGTAGGCAGCCGCTGAAGGGAGTTCAGCAGGGGAGGGACTGGGCAAGCTCACGTCTCAGTAAGTTACTCTGGCTGCAAAGTAGAGATTGGGAGGCAGGCGAGAGGAAAGAGCCAGGAGACTGCTGCACACACACACACACATGCAAACACTATCTCAAGTGTGCACGTGAGATAATCTGCCAGCCTCTCTGCCCATCACCTTTTCATCACCAGATCTTTTTAAGGCTCACCTGTAAGAAAAGTACAAATCAACAACTGTCTACAGTTTCTCTAGGCTTAAATTACTAGTATAAAACTAGTCTTAAATTAAGAATTTTCAGCCAGTCTCTAGCTGCTCCAAGGGCTTAGTGGCCAGAAGTCCCCTTTCCCCCACAATGCCCTTCTTCAGCAAAAGTAGGTTCTACTTTAATCCATTTCCTGTATCGAGTTTCCAAGGAAGAGTTCCTCTTAAAGAAATGGTCACATGAGCATGATTTATTTAAAAAGAAAAACAGTTTAGAAAACACTGAATGAAATGCCTCATTCATTCTCATTTCATCCTTAACTCCCATTGAACAGCCAGAGAAAGTGAGGCACAGAGCAACCAGAAGATGCCAAAGAAAGGCAGAGTTGTGCAAACTCTAGAATCAAAATCTGCTCTAGCTAGTACTGTAGTATAACTGGAGAGTTAATGTAGGATTTCCTTAAATACACTGCAAACAGAGCTAAAACTGTCATTTAGAAACTAGCAGCATTTAATAGTATTAAATGGTATCAAGGAGGGTTAAGCAGCAGGTCTGAGGAGCTCATTACTGCAGACAGAAGGAGACCTGGGCACATCTGATTTGACCTGCTGGTGATGTCAGACTGCAAGGACGACAGAAGGTATCTGCCATGTCTGTGACCCAGATGCTGTCTTCTTGCCAACAGAACACCCCACCTGAGCCTGCAAGGACAGGCGTGTCACTGGGGAAAACCCTTCAGGTCAGAGACTGTGGCTCATTCATTTTTGCATTTCCAATCCCTAAACCCAGTGCCTCCCCATACTGTAAGTCAGTGGGTGGCAAACTATGGCCCACAGGCCAAATCCAGCCTGTTTTGTTTTCATTAGAACACAGTGACACTTGTATGACATTTGTGTATCATCTATGGCTGTTTTCACACTATGTCAGCGAAGTTGAGTAACTATGACAGAGACAGCATGACCCACAATGCCTAAAATATTTACTTTCTGGGCATTTACGGAAAAAGTTTGCCAACTACTGCTCTAACTGATGGCTGAACAGATGTTGAAAACTTATTGGTAATTTCAGGGAAACACTTCACTCTTCTTGGTGGGGAGGAACAAATGTTTGAGTCTCATGGCTTCACGAAATGACTTTTCAGTGGTTTTAAAATTAACTGAGGCCCCAGATCTTGATGGAGGGGGAATGATACAAAATGACATTTACGGATCCAGGTATTTATTTACATTCACTCACAAAATCCTCGGAGCAACCTTTTAATAGGAGTATTATGCATCCCATATTCTACAAGAGGCTCAGAGAGGCTAAGTGATGTGCCCATGGACACAGCAAGAATTCAATGCCAGGTTTGGCTGAATCCCAAGCTGTGCTCTTTCTGCTACACCTGCTGACTCCTCCCAAAGAAACGTGGGTGCAAAACAACCCAGGCTCATCTCTGAAGGAAGGAAGGAATCCGTAATGTTGGGTGTTTCCAAAAGGCAGTTTCTTTTAATGGGAAATAAAGACACTCGGGTGATCAGAGCACATGTACGCCTGGGCCATTTGCTGCTAACGACACGTAAGGACTGTATTTTTGCCATTACAAGCGCCATGATTACAACTGCAGATGAGCAAGCGCTGCTAATTTGCAGATAAAGCAAAAGGACTCTGGAATGTTTCCCCCCAGGATTCTTCCTGGAGATTTAATTTCTACTGCTTACAAATAAGAGAGCCACATCCTGGAGGCCGCTTCAGGCACCTGGGGTAGAGGTGGAGGGGTGTGTTTCTCAAGAAGCTCTTTATTGATTAGTTTTGGCTGCCAAGGTCCTCGGGAAAGATACAGGGTCTGGTGTCTTAAGGTCAGGCAGATCTGTGTCTCACCACTTATTAACCACAAAAACTTGTGCCTCAGTTTCCTCATCTATAAAATGGGGCCAGCACTTACCCACCACAACTTCTGCAACGTCACATTGGTAAAATGCCAGCATACTGCCTGCCCTGTTATCATTTCTCACCCTCGCGTCCCACATCCCTCCCTCTCACCCCCCTGCACTGAAAAGACAACAGGAGGGGGTATGCCGGCAGCTCCCAACCTTTAGCAGTCTTCCCTTCAGCTCACTTTTGATCAGAACCCATTTTCCACTACTGGGAATCCACCGTCTCTCCTAATCTCTCCCCTGGCATCCGGAGGCACGTTCACCAGCTAGTCAGAGCAGAGCAGCGCTGGCCCCACTGGGAAGAAAGGGACAGCAGAGCAAGCTGTCAGCTTGCTTCGTCCTGGTCCCTGTATTTTCCAGACCTGTTCAGTTGTGTCCTGAGGAACAAAGGGAACTGACGAAGCCCAGTTTCCCTCACAGTCGGGGTTGAGGCTCCGAGCCTGAACCGCCAACTTGGCTGTCGATGGCGGTGATGGAAATCTAGGTGCTACTCTCCTTTATTCGCCCTGTCCTCTCCGGAACAGAAGGCTTTTTATTTTATTTCTCACCCTTCAATGCTTTTCTTGTTAACACTGCGCTGGCATCTGCATTTGCCACATGTTAGGAATGATATATCCCAGGCTGAAAAGGGATCCCTGGATTTTCAAGGTTTTAGGGTGTTTTTAGCAGACCACTTTTCTTGAATGATATTTTACCAAGAAGCCCAATGTTAGTGGCAGCACCCCAGCTTCTCTAGGGGAAGCCATCTGGTGGCCGGCAGGCTGAGGGACTCACTGGGGAGCAGAGCAGAGGCAGCGAAGAGCGTGGACTTGACAGCCAGCTGCTTGGATTCAAACTCTGGGTTTCCTCTTCCTGGCGGTGTGAGTTTGGCAAGCGACTCGCCTTCTCTATGTCTCCATTTCCTTCTTTGCAGAATAAATACAATAATTACATCTCCCCTGTAGGTTGTTGTGAGGATTAAATGAGACAGTTGTGCAAAGTGCACAGAAGAGGGCTGAACTGCCAGGGCTCTAAGTGCAGCCACGGCTGTGATGATCCAGAAACGGCACCAGCACACTAAGGCACAGGGGGAGGCTTAGTGGGCCTAGGGGCTGATAAGAATGACCGTGGTCGTGGTTCCAGGATTCAGGAGTATTCATGGACATGGAGATACCAGCCTGGGGAGTCTGGGCTGAGGAATGAGGGCTTTGTAATGCCCAGAGAAACCCATGGTGCAGCCAGTCCCACCCCAGAACTCTTCAACTGATGAGTACCCCTGGCCCAGCTGGGGTGGCCCCTGCATGTATATAGGCAGGGCCAAGTACATTGGGCTGGGTTTGGAGGCAGATCTTATGCTTCCAGAAGGTCTGATGTGCCTCTCACTCCTCATCCCCACAGCTGGTGGGGGCTGGCAAGGCTTGGATCTGGGAAGCTGCCTATCCCATCAGTCCTGGAGAACATCCTCCCTCTTGCTGCTGTGCTTCCCAACACAATGAATTTCTTTTGCACTCCTTACATGAGAAAACTCTAAAAAGTTTACTTTAAAAAGTAAGCCAGAGCAGCCCGGTGGCACAGCGGTTTAGTTCACACTTTGGCAGCCCAGGGTTCACGGGTTCGGATCCCAGGCGCCCGCCGACGCACTGCTTGTCAGCCATGCTGTGGCAGCGTCCCATGTAAAGTAGAGGAGGATGGGCACAGATGTTAGCCCAGGGCCAGTCTTCCTCACAAAAAAAAAAAAAAAAAGTAAGCCAGAAGCATCCCACCTGGTCTTTCTCATAGTCTATACCTATTTTTGCCATTTGTCAATAGAGAGCCGTCCAAAGAACACAGGCTTCTCCTTCACCTGCATGTTTATTTGGGAAGGCTGGGGACAACTGATGAGACTGAGGTGAGAGGTGACTACAAGCCACTCCTTAGTGCAGCTCCTGCACTCTTCACTTGGCAGAGAATAGAGGCTGCTCTGGCATGGGTCAGAGCTCTGCCCTCCCTTCCACCTCCCCTCCTGCCTGCCCGGGCCCCTGTGTTCTCTTCTCAGAGCCCTAGAGCCCTAGACACAGTGTGAAAACCTCCACCCTTCAGAAAAACTCCAGTTCCCGGAGCATGCCAACCGTCGGGAACATCCTCCAGGACTATGTGTAAAGATTCACTTCCTGCCACTGGCCATATCCACTCCAGTCCTCCCTCACACAGTTCCTCAGACGTGTACCTGTCAAGGCTTGTATCTTTCAAACCCTAGAAGGCACAGGTGTCCCCCACTCAGCAGAGCCTTTTGAACCTGACGTTCCCCTCACAGAGAGAACTGAAAGCTGCCACAGCACTTTGTACATGTGCTGATTACGGCCCATCCTCGGTGCACAGTGATCCTCAGTTTACTTCTTACTTCCCTAGAAGTCTGCGAGCTGACTGAGCACCAGGCTGTGCTTTAACTTACCTTGGAAGGCTGAGGACCTATCATGGTACCTGGCAACAGGGCAATGATCCAGGATAAGATTATCTTTACACCCTGACAGAAAGGTCTGGAAGGTTAGCACCAAACTCATCAGGACAATTATCTCTGGGGAGGGAAATGGAATTGAGGGTGATGGCAAAAGAGATTTTAACTTAATGTTTGCATTAAGAATGTATTCATGTAATACTTGTACCTTCCAAAAAGAATTTTTTTAAATAATAACAACTGGAGTAGGTTGAATGGTGGCCCCAAAAATGGTATGTCCATATCTCAAGCCCCAGAACCTGTAAATGTGACCTTATTTGGAAAAACAATCTTTGCAGATGTAATTAAGTTAAGGATCTTGAGATGAGATCATCCTGGATTATCCAGGTGGGCCCTAAATCCAATGATGTGTCCTTAGAAGCAACACACAGAGAGAAAGAGGAGAAGGCCACGTGAAGACAGAGGCAGAGACTGGAATGATGGGGCCATAAGCCAAGGAATGCCTGGAGACACAGAAGCTAGAAGAGGCAAGGAAGGACTCTTCCCTAGAGCCTCGGATACAGCATGGCCCTACCAGTGCCGACACCTTGATTTCAGACTTTAGTCTCCAGAACTGTGAGAGAATACATGTGTGTTGTTTTAAGCCACAAAGTCTGTGGTAATTTGTTTACATTTATTGACCTCTTGCTCGGTGCTAGGCCCTGTGTTATACATTTTAAATACATCATTATCCTAATGGGTTGATACTATTATCATCCTTACTTTATAGATGGGGAAACAGATTCAGAGAGTTGACTTAACTTTCTCAGGGGCACAGGGCTGTAAGTGGCAGAGCTGGGCGTGGAACCAGGCAGCGTGGAGTCCAGAGTCCATATGGGGCCATAACACCATCTTGAAAGGGCATGGCTGTGGGGTTAGCCAGGTCTAGGCTTGCGCTCTGACTTTGCTGTCTCGACCAAGGCACTGGACCTCTCCAAGCCTCACTTTTCTCAGACACTAGTTATAAAGTGGACAAATAATACTTCCCTGCTAGGCTAATTACAGCCAGCCCTGGTGGTCTAGTGGTTAAGATCTGGTGCTCTCACTGCCGTGGCCTGAGTTCATGTCTCCTTCAGGGAACCATACCACCTGTCTGTCAGTTGTCATACTATGATAGCTGTGTGTTGCCGTGATGCTGAAAACTATGCCACAGGTATTTCAAATACCAGCAGGGTCATCCATGGTGGACAGGTTTCAGCCGAGCTTCCAGACTAAGACTGACTAGGAAGAAGGACTTGGCCATCCACTTTCAAAAAACTTGGCCATGAAAACCCTATGAATAGTAGTACAGCTTTGTCTGACACAGCACCAGAAGGTGAGAGGAGGACACAAAAGACCAGGCAGGGTTCCACTTTGCTGTACATAGGGTCCCTAAGAGTTGGGATTGATTTGCCACTAACAGCAAGGCTTATTATGAATTAAGTGAAAGAATGAAAATACAGAGTCTGGTGTATTGCACTCCAGTGTCTGACATAAAGAAGGCATTCAGTAAGTACCTCTTAAAGGAATGAATAAGGTAGGGTCAGGGTGTTCTTCACTGGTAGGGATGGTCATTTCAGAAGCCTGGGGGTAGGGGATGGCTGGAAGACATGTTCTTCAATGATGACCGTGATGACTTTAGGTATAAATCACTTCTAAATTCACTCACCCAACCCAATCCACTATGCTATCAGTTCTTGGAAATGCCAGATGGGTGGGAGGATGGAGAGGTAAATAAATTCCACAGAACAGTTCAGACAGTTGCAAGATTAAAAGATTACGGCACTGACAGTAGAGAGTGAGAAAGAATTCTTGGAGCTGAGCTCTGTCCTCAAACACTAAAAAGGCACATTCTGGAAACTGATCCCTGGACAACTTGCTCTGTGATTTTCAACACTGAAGACTAGCAGGAACCCCAAAACAGCACCTTCCAGAAATACATGGAAACGTTAACAGCCCCACCCCACACACACCCCAGTGCCTCCCACAACCAGCTAAACAATGGTCTCATCACCACGCGGCAGCTCCCACTTGCTGGCATTGATGACTTAGGAAGTCCATCACCAAAACCCTCCATTAGAGCCCTGAACCGTTCCCCACAGGGATCAGACACCAGAAGCAGTCCTGCCAGGGAGAAATCTGCCTAATTTTCAATCTGTCTTTTATCAAGAAGCAATAAATGATGAAGTTTTGCTAATTAAAGATGCCAGGCACAGTGCAATTTAACATCCGTTTTATAATCACATCTCCCAAAGTGTGATGTTTCCCCAACCCCCTTTGAAACTGATGACTTTTCGAGAAAATGTTTTTGGAATTAAGTCAAAGCAGCAAGAGGGCATAGTCCTAGACCCACAGCCTGGTCCCTGCTCTGTTTCCTACATGCGGAGTGGCAGCAGGCAAGTCATTTCTCTGCTCTGAGTTTCTGTTTCTTCCCCAAGAAAAGTAAGAAACAGGATAAAGGGGTGGACTGGCTGTTCGCTGCCCGACATCCATTCCCCTCCTGGGAAATCACCCCACCAAGAGATTTGTGTGGAATGAGTCCCAGGCCTTGATGCAAGAGTGAGCAATAAATAACTTAGGTCAATCAGCATACCCTGTCTTGCAGCCATGGTGACTGGTTCAAGATTGGTCAATGAACTGAGCTGGTTCAATCAGAGCGAACCTTGGCGATTTTGCTGGCAATGTTGGACAGCCTTGTTCTTTCTCCTGACCATGACTGAGATGATGAGCAGCCTGGGACCACTGCTCAACTAGCTCTGAACTTGTCAGTTTTTAATGCAACAAATTCCTTGGATAGAAACTAGACTTTTGGTGGCGAACACGATGTAGTGTATACAGAAGTTGAAATATAATGACATACACCAGAAATTTATGTAATGTTATAAACCAATGTTACCTCGATTAGAAAAATAAATTTTAAAGGTCACTCAAAAAAATTTCCTTGCTTTGCTGAGGCCAATTGGGCTTGGGTTCTCTGCTTCTGTCTCTGAAGGCAACTGATACAGGAACAGCGATCCCTTCCAGCTCCAGCATTTATTCTATTGGATTCTATAAGTTTTCCTAGGAAGGCCAAGCTCTGAAAACGAAAACCCAAAGGAAATCCCTCAACCCTTGCAGCTAAGGAGACTGTGAGCTATTTAAGGACACAGACCACAGAGGTCTTGTCTTTGAGCCCCAGGTCAAAGCACAGTACTGGGAACTCAGGAAACGGAGAAGCTCGACACACAGGGACTGAATGAACAGATCAGTAAGACAAAAGGTTTGTGAACTGTGGGCCCCTAGATGAGCTTTACTTCTCTAATCAGCATCGTTACCACAGCCGCCACCACCGCCAGCAGCACCACTGTGTAGAGAGCGTGAACCAGGTGCCAGGCACTAGAAGCTTTGCATGTATCATCTGCCTGAATCCTCATAACCACCCTGGAAGGCAAGTAAGGTACCACCTCTGGAAGTCATCAGGGCCACCCACAAAGAGCTCTGCTCTTCCCAGGGGCCTGGTAAGACTGCATTTCCCACCCACCTGCAGTGGGATGTGTCCATGGGACTTGCTTTGCCACTGAAATAAGAGAAGTGACGTGTCCCATCTGGGTGGGAGCTTTGAGAGTGTGTGGGCTCTCCTGTCCCTCTACCACACGCTGGGTCTGGGTGTGAGAACGATGACAAGATGGAGCAGTGGCCCAGCCTACCCATAAAGGACATCTGACATGAATGAGACAGAAACCTGTGTATTTTCTGGAATAACATCTTTTACTTACAAGATATATTAGAAGGGGAAATCAATCTAGCAAACAGAAAACCAATTTCACTTGCTATATACAGAAAGCCAACTGAATCCAAGGAAAGCAAAAGTTTATTGAATTCTACGTGTCTGTGGTTCTTGACCCAGCTGTGTTAGAACCACCTGAGACACTTGGGCTCTCCTGCAGAGATGCTCCTTCACTGATCTGGGGTCAAGCCCTGGCATCCAGATTTCTAGATACCATGGCTGTCAGCATCCTGCCCCCGAGGCCCACACTCACTTTGTCAGAGAGTCTGAGAAGTGTTACAGACACGCTAGCACTGACCTGAGACTGCACCAGCACTGCTGAAGGAAAACTGGGAAGAGAACTTTCCCCACAAGCAGGATCCACGTTTTTAACACCTGACTCTTGGACCACCTGAAATCATCTGCTCATCAGCAGGGCTACACACCTCACATCTCAGGATCTGAGGACTGGGCAGAGGCATCTCCCTGGATAACCGTCCACGGCGTGACCTCTCAGAATAAAGAGATTCTCAGCAATAGATACTTGTAGGTTACGGGCTCTGGCGAGGGCCTGGATTCCACCTTCCCAGCTCAGTTCACGTGGGCGTCTCCTCCACCACACTGCAGACTGTGAAGGTCCAGGGGACACTCCAAGGGCTATCCTCTGCATTTCCAGTGCCCAGGTCAACACCTGGCACACAGAGGAAGCTAATGTGCATTCAGTGAATAAATAAACAAGGTGTCATCCACCCTGGACCTTGGGGGATGGGCAAGATTCAGACCACCGTCCAGGGGAAGAAGTGATACCACAGATGGGAGCCCACGGCAGAGGGGGCAAGTCTGCTCCAGTCAGCCCTTGCTCTTTCACTAATAGCTTCTCCAATTAAGCTCTGGCTTATTCCAACAGCCATGGCTGAAAGCACAAGTTCTCTCTGTGACTGATGGATAATTTCATACCCAAATTGGAAACAGTTTACATTGAGAGATCAGGAAAATCAGGGGCAGGAGATATATGATAGCTCCTTACACACGACAGCAAATAAAAAATGAAAACAGCAATGTTGACCATCTATGACAAATAAATTCACGGTCTCTTGCTGGTGCACAGAACGGGTGTAGAATGTTTAGTGTCAGTCAAATTCACCAAGTATTTTCTGGGCATCCACAGTCGGGATGCTATGGTGGGAAGTGGGAACTAATATTCATTCACTCATTCAACAAATATTTAATACTCTCTACCAGGTACTGGGGACACAGCCAAGTATAAAATGGACAAGGGGACAGACAGCAAATAAACAACTCTGTGCCAAGGAGTGATAAATGCTTTGAAGAAAAATAAAGTAGAAGAGGGGCTGCCATTCTATTCAGGGTTATGGTAGGTGATATTTGACCCCTACTTTGGAGGAGTTAAAGGCATCATCTCATTTAATTCCAACCTCACACCACTCTCTCTGGTGGGCATCACCAGTCCCGTTTAAAGAAGGGGACATGAGGACTCTGAAAAAGTGAGACTTCTCAGCTCCATGCTTACTAGTCATGCGTACTTGGGGACGTTGTCTATCTTACTTGTGCCTTAGTTTCCTCATCTCTAAAATGGACACAGGAGTACCTCCATCGTGGGCTTGCTACTACATGTAAAACACTTGGAAAAGGATTTGGAATTTAGTAAGTGCTCGATAAATGTTACCTGGTATTGTAGGCAGGAGTGTAAATGCCACTCCCCCTTTTAAAGGACTTCATTATCTGATTGAGAAGCCAAAAGATACACCCATGAAACTAGTGGATGATAACACCCATGAACAAACCATGTTGATTTATACCACCATTCCCCCTGCCTAACAGGCCCATCTTCCTGACCAACTTCTACTCATCCTTCAAAACCCAAGTCAAACATTTCCTATCTAGCAATTCCACTTCTGGGAACAGATCCAAAGGAAGCAAAAACACTAACTCAAAAAGATATCTGCACCCCCATGTGCATAGCAGCATCATTTACAATAGCCAAGACATGGAAACAACCTAAGTGTCCATCAATGGATGAATGGATATAGAAGTTGTGGTGTATATATCAATGGAATATTATTCAGCCATAAAACTGAGGAAATCCTACCATTTGTGACAACATGGATGGACCTGAAAGGCATTATGTTAAGTGAAATAATAAGTCAGACAGAGAAAGACAAATACTATATGATCTCACTTATGTGTGGAATCTAAAAAAACAAAAACAAAAAAACACCAAACTCATGGAAAAAGAGATCAGACTTGTGGTTATCAGAGATAGCGGGGGAAGGAGAGTTGAAGGAAGGTAGTCAAAAGGTACAAACTTCCAGTTATAAGATAAATAAGTACGGGGGATGTAATGTACAACATGATGACTATAGTTAGCACTGCGGGATGATACATAGGGAAGCTGTTGAGAGAGTAGGTCCTAAGAGTTTTCATCACAAGGAGAAACAATTTTTTTTTCATATTTCTTTTCTTTTTATTGTATCTATATGAGATGACAGATGTTAGCTGAACCTAAACTTACACAGTGATGTATGTCAATAATTTCTCAATAAAACTGCAAAAAGAAAATTCCCTTTTTGAAGCCTTCCATGACACTCCGAGCAGTTAATCAACCCACCATTGTGTCACCTTTACACCTGATTCTACAGAATTCTATTTGTTTGTTAATTCATTCATTCAACAAATATGTATCAAGAGCCTACCATCTGCCAGACCCTCATCATACTCCATTGCAATTATGTGCTAATATGTCTTCCCCTGGACAACAAACTTCTGTCCAGTGGCAGAAAAAATTAACTAGGGGATGGGCAAGATAAACAGAATGAATTAATGAATAAATAAACTAGCAACAACATAAGAAAAGTAGACAAATGGGTGGTCCAGAGGGGAAAAGGGATTACAGGAATTCAGAGGAAATTACAAATAAAACCAACTGAGCATTGACAGGGCCACTAAGGGCTTTCTTGAAGAATGAGCTGGACTTGGAAGGATAAGGGAAGATTTGGAAGAATGGGAGGGAACGAGAAGCCAACACATACTCATGAATGGAGAAAGCAAAGTCTCAACTAGATGAACAGTATAAATGATCCTGTTTATGTTAAAAATAGTTGAGTGTATGTACATATACCTTGCATATGTCTGTATGCAAAAGGATAAAAAAATGCCTGGAAGGATACATGGTAGAGATGGTAGGGATCTCTGGGAGAGGGACACTTGTATTTTGTACTCTAAACAGTTATATATTATTTAATTTCTTTCTAAAATACATGCTTACAGTATTATTTCTGCAATTTAAGAAAAAAATTTGAAGAATGTCTTCTGAAAGACAAAAGGCAGAGAAACCAGGCACTGTAAGCAGAAGGAAGAGCAAGAGCAATTGGTAAGAGGCAGGACTCTGTGACCCGAGGGTCAACAGCAAGAGGCGAGAAAGAAGGCCTGAGTCAGGTCCTGCTTCAGCATCTGCCAGAGTCTTCCTAAAACAAAGCTAAAACCCACCTGCATTGTACCGAGGCACTGGGAGCAATAGTTGGCTGTGAGCCTTGCTGTAACAGGGGAGGGAGGTGATTCCCACTGGAAACACACACACTTGTGCTGGCAAAGGTGATGATACTCCTGGACAGCAAAAAGAAAGCTATTTTCCCAGAAAAGAAATAAAAATATCAGGGGACCTGAGGTTTTTTGGACTTTATCAAAAGCCTCACCCAAGTCAGATCTCAAATACCCAGCTGGCAACATCAGCCACTTCTCAAACCATGGTCACCCACTTTGGTGTAGACAAGGCCCTTAGTCTTTCAGTATCTAGGAGAGCAACATTTCCTCAGAAACAGGAACAGACTCCAGAGGACAGAAGGCTCAGAAACCCATGGGCAATTCCAAGATGGCGCCTGTCCCTCAAGAAGAGGTCATTTCCAAAAGAACAGATCAAGGGAGCCAATGGTTTGGCTTTTTGCGACTTAATCAGGGATCCCTTTACCAAGACGCATCTGTTCCCATCCAATCACATAACTGCTGCCCTCCCAGAAAAGAGACAGCAACAGAATCGAGGCACATGTGTTCTGGATTCCACAAATCAGCTGGCCAGGGACTCAACCTCCATGAAACATACAGTAAAAACAGCACTTATTTTTACTGGAAGATTATATAAATCCATTCAAGGAAATGGGGAAAGCTTCCAGAACAAACTATAAGATCCCTTTGATGCCCAGATGCCACTTAATTAAAACTACTCACTTCCCAATGCAGCAGCCCTAAGTTAATGATGGACCAGAAGAGAAAGTAGAGATGGGTCTTTATTTTTTAAAAAAGATTATAAAAAATAGGAAGAAATCTAAAAGAATACAGAAAGTTACATGCAATTGATGAGGAAGGTATAATGGGAAGGGAACTCTATCAGGGAGAAAGAAGTTTATTAAATTAAGGAATAAGTGCATATAATATATTTAGTCAGAGGGTTTGTACAAGTATAATCATGTAGTTATTATGTATCCTTGGAAATATTGTGTGTGTTAATTTAGCAGAAATAAAATAAATTAAATTAGGATTTAATGGATATGTCTTGGTCAGTAAGATTTACAAGGCATGACTGAGACAGAATGGAAGAGGCTGGCAGAGTCTACATTCTGAGCATGACAAAAATGAAATGAGCCAAGGACAGTGCTGCAGTCTGACCACATGGGACGGAGGTCCTAGCCCAGTCCAGTCTATACAGGAACTGCTTTTCCATGCTAATGACATTATATTGAGAAACCGATATGCCAATAAAATACACAATGGTCAGGAAGAGCAAACCAAAGGGTCTTGAAGTTGCTACCTGAGGGGGAGGTGGGGGTGGAGTCTGAGAGCCACTTCTGCTTCCCTAGAAGGCAGAGCGAGATCAGAGCTAACTTATTACGTAAGTAAGAGCAGGCCTTGCTTGCACCAACAATGAGTGTGTGTCATGCGCTCAGGATTTGGATTCCTTAAAATCTGAGCACCTGGGTCAGATGAAAACAAAAGAAGGAAGGGCAAGCTCATTTCAGGAAGGACTTTGTGGTAAATAAAACGGAAGCACTTGATCATGGGGTATGACCTTTTTAATGTGTTGCTGTATTCAGTTTGCCAATATTTTGCGGAGGATTTTTGAATCTATGTTCCTCAATGATATTGGCCTGTAATTTTCCTTTTTTGTGTTGTCCTTGTCTGGTTTTGGTATCAGGGTGATACTGGTCTCATAGAATTAGTTAGGAAGTGTTCCATCTTCTTCAATTTTTTGGAATAGTTTGAGAAGGACAGGTATTAAATCTTCTTTGAATGTTTGGTAGAATTCTCCAGAGAAGTCATCTGGTCCTGGACTTTTGTTTTTTGGAAGGCTTTTGATTACCGTTTCAATCTCTTTACCAGGGACACAGGGATGGTTCAAGATCCGCAAATCAATCAGTGTGATACACCATATTAACAAAATAAGGAATAAAAATCACATGATCATCTCAACAGATGCAGAGAAAGCATCTGACGAGATCCAACATCGATTTATGATAAAAACTCTTAATAAAATGGGTATAGAGGGAAAGTACCTCAACGTAATAAAGTCCATATATGACAAACCCACAGCCAACATCATACTCAGTGGGGAAAAGCTGAAAGCCATCCCTCTGAGAACAGGAACAAGACAAGGGTGCCCACTCTCACCACTCCTATTCAACATAGTACTGGGGGTTTGGCCGGAGCAATTAGGTAAGAAAAAAAAATAAAAGGTATCCAAACTGGAAAGGAAGAAACGAAATTCTCACTGTTTGTGGATGACATTATTCTATATACAGAAAACCCTAAAGAATCCATCAGAAAACTAGTAGAAATAATCAACAACTACAGCAAAGTTGCAGGGTACAAAATCAACTTACAAAAATCAGTTGCATCTCTATAGTCTAATAATGAACTAACAGAAAGAGAACTCAAGAAGACAATCCCATTTACAATCACAAAAAAAAAGCATAAAATATCTAGAAATAAATTTAACCAAGGAGGTGAAAAACCTATACAGTGAAAATTGTAAAACATTATTGAAAGAAATAGAAGATGACATAAAGAAATGGAAAGATATTCCATGCTCATGGATTGGAAGAATAAACATAACTAAAATGTCTATATTACCTAAAGCAATCTACAGATTCATTGCAATCCCAATCAGAATCCCAATGCCATTCTTCAGGGAAATATAAAAAAGAATCCTAAAATTTATATGGAACAACAAAAGACCCCGAATAGCTAAAGCAATCCTGAGAAAAAAAGAACAAAGCTGGAGGCATCACAATCCCTAACTTCAAAATATACTACAAAGCTATAGTAATCAAAACAGCATGATACTCGTACAAAAACAGACACACAGATCAATGGAACAGAACTGAAAGCCCAGAAATAAAACCACACCTCTATGGACAGCTAATCTTGGACAAAGGAGCCAAGACCACACAATAGAGAAAGGAAAGTCTCTTCAATAGTGTTGGGAAAACTGGACAGCCACATGCAAAAGAATTAAAGTAGACCATTATCTTATACCACACACAAAAATCAACTCAAAATGGATTAAAGACTTGAGGGTAAGACCTGAAACCATAAGACTCTTAGAAGAAAATATAGGCAGTGCACTCTTTGACACTGGTATTAGCAGCATCTTTTTGAATACTATGCCTATTCAGGCATGGGAAACCAAATAAAAAATAAACAAATGGGACTACATCAGACTAAAGAGCTTCTGCAAAGCAAAGGAAACTATGAAAAAATGAAAAGACAACCCACCAACTGGGAGAAAATATTTGCAAATCATATATCTGACAAGCAGTTAATTTCCAAAATATATAAAGAACTCATATAACTCAACAACAAAAAAAACAAACAACCTGATCAAAAAATGGGTAGAGGATATGAACAGACATTTTTCCAAAGAAGATATACAGATGGCCAATAGGAACATGAAAAGATGTTAAACATCACTAATCATTAGGGAAATGCAAATCAAAATGACAATGGGATATCACCTTACACTTGTCAGTATGGCTATAATTACCAGGACAAAAAGTAACAAATGTTGGAGAGGATGTGGAGAAGAGGTAACCCTCATAGTCTGCTGGTAGGAATGCAAACTGGTACAGCCTCTATGGAAAACAGTATGGGGATTTCTCAAAAAATTAAAAATAGAAATACCATATGATCCAGCTATCCCACTACTGGGTATTTATCCAAAGAACTTGAAGTCAACAATTCAAAGAGATTTATGCATCCCTATGTTCAATGCAGCATTATTCACTATAGCCAAGATGTGGAAGCAACCCAAGTGCCCATCAATGGATGAATGGATCAAGAAGATGTGGTATATATATACAGTGGAATACTATTCGGCCATAAAAAACACAAAATTGTTCCATTTGCAACAACATGGATGGACCTTGAGGGTATTATGTTAAGTGAAATAAGCCAGAGAAAGACAAACACCGCATGATTTCACTCATATGTCGAAGATAAACAAACACATGGATAAAGAGAACAGATTAGTAGTTACTGAAGGGGAAAGGGGTTGGGGGTGGGCAAAAGGGGGAAAGGGGCACATATATATATGGTGACAGATAAAAATCAGACTATTGGTGGTGAGCACGATGCAGTCTATAAAGAAACTGATAAATAATAACGTACACCTGAAATTACATAATGTTATAAACCATTATGACCTCAATAAAATAATTGGGGGGAAAAAAAGGGAAGTGCAGGGCCCATGAGCCCCAAGAGCATCTTGGCTGTCAGTGCCTGTCATTTCTCCTGCTAGTGGGTCTGCGAGCAGAAAACTCAAACCAAGCATTCACAATCCCACACTGGAGGAGAGAGAACAGGCAAAATGGAGGTCAAAAGTTGCCCCATAATCCTGGCTTATGTTTCTTCAGAATCAGTGGCTAGAAAGGTCTCAGAGTTATCTTGTCTGGACCTCCGTCTCCAACTCACAATGCAATCAAACCAGAGAGATACATTCTGGTCTTTGACCTCATCAAGGGCAGAGCCCATGTCTTCTACATCTGTCACATCCCCGCAGTGTGCCCCACACTCTGTATAAGACAGCCACACAAAACACAAGCGACCAACAGGCAGCAGAAGCCAGTGCAGAAAATTCCTCCTTAAACTCACAGCTGAAGTCATTATGCAGCACAAAGTGTATAAATCTTGATTATTTTGTACCTTGCCAGTGCTTCCTATTTGCATCAATATGGGACCAGCACTGGGGTGAAGCTTGCACACACTGCATTTGCCAACAGACACAAAACTCTGATCTTAATGGAAATGTACTTTCAAAGTCCATACTCATAAGCCTTTGGTAGCCAGGCTCTGCCCACCCAAACCCTAAACGGTAGCCCCTCAGGGCTCCCCAGTGGAACCCCACTACCCACGGTGATGAGCAAGCCAGGCAGAAACCAGAGGCAGGAGTTGAACACGCGTGAATGCCGACCTGTGATTTCGGAATTAACGTCAAGGAGTATATGATCACTTGGGGTATCTGTCCGTGGACAGAAAAAGACAGCTGGGCTCAAAGAGGGGCTTTTAGTCTCTGGCACTGAGAAGTTTAAAGTGGGTTCTGCAAGCATCTTTCCAGATGATTTTGTGTCAAAAACGAATATTTCTGAGCTAAGTCTCTATGTGAGACATACTTTTAGTAGCCTCTGTTAAATGGCACTTTTAAAAGTAATCTCCTTCAAGACGGCAGACGATTAAAACACGGATGTCCAAGTGCCGAATTAAAAAGCCTCTTATAATTTGGAATGTGATGTTTAGAGCTGCCGTGGGACTGCAGACAATTTGGTACTTGAACGTTAGATATTCGGCAAGTGCCACCCAGCTGAAAAATATATTTCTTATTAAGCTTCTATACTTAAATAGCATCAGCCCTCAAATGAGATCACGCCCTCTGAAGGTTTTAAAGATACCGAGAAAGTCCCAGGAAGCATTTTATTTCAAAGTAAACCTTATTACAAAACTTGGGATGAGTTTTTTCCATCTATCTCACCCCTGAATTTTAAATTACTCATCTTTCTCTCTCACCAGCTCAGTCATTTCAACAGCGGAGGGAAGGCGCCCCACAGAAACATCAAGCAACTTACAGCAAGGATTAACAGCAAGTTTCTGTTATCCAGCAGGATCCAGGGAGGCACCTCTCTGGATAATCAAATGCTGTGGTTAACAGTGTTACCCAGGATACTACAGGTGCGTGGTCAGATTTATACATCTTATGCTCCATGAGTGACTATGTGTGCCAGCCTCTGAGAAAAGGGACATGAATACCCAGTCCCCATCTCAGGGAAGCTCTCAGTCCACAGGAAAAAGAGAAAATTCAACACACAATGATAATACAGAGTGACAAATGCTGGAGCACAAATTGCCACAGAAACACAGATCAGGGGCCAGCCCAGTGCTGGGGAGGGGAGCGGGCAAGAGGGGAGGGTCTGCAAAGGCTTTCATGGAAGTTGATCTAACGTAAGCCACTTCACAGGGACCCCGTGCAAAACACAAAAGCCTTGGACGATGAAGAGGAAATGGAAAGGATTTGCAGTTTTTCAAGTCAACTGCAGTGAAGAGCAATTATTGTCACGCCACAGAGCAATGTAAACGTTTATGAAACTAGAGACAGTGGGGAAGGGTAGGGAATGGGAGAGACAGAGAGGGAAACAGCCACAGAGAAAGAGATTCAGGCGTGGGGAGAGACAGACAGACAGACAGGCAGAGGCAGACGGAGACCAACATGTACACAGGAAGCGAGAGACAGAGAGACTGAGATAAAGACGGACAGAGGCAGACCAAGAAAGAAAGGAGCAGAGAGAGTGAGAAACAAACAGAAGCAGGGAGAGAGGTGGACAGAGAGAGGAACAAAAAGAAAGAAGCAGACAAAGAGACAAAAGAAGAAACAGAGAGAGAGAAAACCAGAGAAACAGAGCAAGAGAGAAAACAGAGAAGCCAGGAGAGAAGCAGCAAGCCTGATTTTTGAGCACCAACGTGAAGGAGGCCCAAGCACCTGGGAACGCAGTGCCATTTAGATGGCCGAGACCCAGGCCCGCTGGGGAGTAAGTGGCAGGTCAGTCGGACCTGGACTGAATGCCTGACCTGCCACTCACACGGGGGCAGGCCCACCGCACCCCACGGCCACGCAACATCACCTTCTCTCCTCCAGGCCCTGCGGACCCCATGCCAGGGCAGCTCACGACACAAGCCAGGCTTCCGTGATCTTCTTGCCAGCTGGCACATGGGTAAGTAATTGATATGAAACTTGGCCTTAACTTTCCTAAATGCAATCCTTGGAAAACATCTTAGAAAAGATGCTCGTTGGGGAAATAACACATATAGTGCATGCTATATCTATCCACTTTGGAGAGCCACAAGCTGCCCTCCCGGGAATCTCCTCAGCAAAGAAGCATATCGAACATCCTTTCATCCAACATCTTTGAAGCTTAGTCCATCACAGCACCCCCCTATTTTTACAGGCACCAACGATGTACATAGTCTGAATCACTATTCTGCTTTTTGGAAACTCTGCCTTCTCTGAATTCCAAGTTTCCAAAAAGCCCTTCTGACATCAAGATGAAGTGATCAGTACGCTAAAAAAAAACTGATGTACAAAGTGAGATGGGGAGACGAGGAAGGGAGAGATTCATTTTGCTGTAGGGAGTAGGAATGTGTGCTTCACGGTGGAGGGACCTGAATCTTTAAGACCAGAGAGCATTGTGCCTCAAGCACAATGGACGCTGAATTTTACTTGAAAGAAAAAAGAGTAAGCAGCATGGTGTTAAAGACTGAGATAGCCCTGGACTTGCATTCAGGGCTGCCTGCCTTTGGGTGACTCACCAAACCTCTCTGCACCTCAGTTTGCTGGGCAGGAAAATGGACCTAATAAATTATATGGGGTTGTTCTGAGGGCGAGAGTATAAAAATGCATACCAACACCAAGCATACAGTAAATGGCTAACAAAGAGGGGTCCCCTCACCAAACAGACAAGGGAGGGGACAGGTGAGAGCAGTGACTGGAGGAACAAGCCACCAGAGCTCACGCTCTGAGTCAGGGCAGCGATTCCACAGCCCTCCAGTCACACCACACTGGGCCATCTTTTCTGCTTCAGCAGAGGTGATCCACTTAAATGGTTCTGGGGACAGAGAAACAGAGACCCACCAAAGGGGCAGAAAAAAAGAGGAATCCAACTTCAATTATATAAAGCGAAGTCAAGTTTGCTTCCCCCATGGGAACTTGCATTTAATGAGACGCTTCGCCTTCAGCCTTCCCTGAGCTGAGACTTTAATTGACCTCTACATCTCGCAATCCAACAAGGTTCTATTTCCCTGTCTCCATTTATTATTCAAAATAGGAGCTATTCTCCCAGAGAATTTCAGGGCTGTAATCAAATCCTGCTAAAAGGTAAAAATCTCCGGCATTCATTCACATCTTATACCAGAGGGGAAAAAAATAATGAGGAGAGAGTCCTAAAAATACTTACCTTCAAATAAAGAAAAGGAAAAAACTCAGCCCTTAATCCCAAACTCCTTCTCCTTAAAATAAGTGACCTAGCTTAAGAATCTCTACTATTACAAAAAGATACCAGAGGAAACTGTGTCCCTGTGCCTAACTTAAAAAAAAATTATTATTTGGTCCATGCAGTCACCGTCTGCTCTCTGAAAATGAAGTTGTCCCTAAGCAAACATTTAGTGAGCACCTACTGTGTGCCAGGCACGACGCGAGGCACTGGGGATTCAGAGATGGAAACAGTTGGGCCCCTTAGCACGTGCCCTCCACTGAGTTGTTTCACTGGCAGTATCTCATCGACTCCCCAGAGCAGCTGCTGCCATGTTCCTCCCTGCTCAACAGAAGAGGAAACTGGGGTTTCCAAATACAGCAGCATGGTTCTGCCCTCTGGTGGTCTGGGAGGAAGTCAAATCCAGGGTTGGCAGAGAGCTAGGCCAAGCGGAAGTGAGGGAAGGAGAGGCTGTGTCCTTCAACATATGCTTCTTACCATGAAAAGAGAAGGCTCCAGAACTGAAACTGAGCTTGAAACTGCCTCCTTCCTTTTGCTCTCTGACTCTGGGGAGATGACCAGAGTGGACCTGAGGCAATAAGGTCCAGGTGTCCCCTTGGGGCCGCTTCCCAAATGACTAGCTCTTACCAACAGCCTTCAGCCCTTAATGACCATTTTACCCTCTCCTCCCTTCTAGCCATTCCAACTGCCCACAGGAAAGGATCCCCAGACAATTAGAGCTACCTCTGTGAGAACAGAAGTCACTGCCCTGAAGGGCATCCAGATGTGAAGAAAAAGGGAGTGTGGCATGGAGGAGAGAACATGGGCTTGATATCACAGGAGCTCAGGGAAAATGTAGACTCTGCCGCTTCCTACCTGTGACATTCATTCATTCACTCATGCACTCACTGAGCCAACCCACATTTATTCAGCAACTACCAAGTGAATCACTAGGATTCAAAGGCAGCAGAAAGAGACATGGAACTTGCCCTTGTGAAGCAGGGGAGATGGACACTGACCAGAGATAAATAAACGTAAAATTACATTAAGAGTAGGGAGAGATACACATAAGCAGCATAGTCAGCATAGAAAATCTGACCTTGTCAGGGCATCGGGAAGGTTTCCTGAGGAAGCAATGAGTTGATATGGAGAGTTGAGTCACCTGGGCCCAGAGCCTTATTCCAGCCAGAAGGAATAGCAGGGGCAAAGGCCCCGTAGAGGGAGGAAGCAAGGGGCCTGGAGCAGAAGGAAGCTAACAGGCTGGAGGCCCAGCACCATGGTGGAGCATAATGAGGAGCTCGTGGGGTCTAAATCCTTCTGCATCTTGATTGCCATATTTATAAAAGAGGATAACAATCCCACTTGATTCACAGGCTTGTCTTCAAAATTAAATGAGAGAATGAAGGTAAAGACCTAACGAATGCCTGACACATTGCTGCAGCTTGGTAAAGTGTGAGCTCCTGAAGGATGGGGCCCTCAGAAGGGGTTTTCCTGCAACAGGTGGAGGAGGATGGACTACGGTAGTGGTACTCTCCAACGCCCTGGAACCTTGCAAGGCAAGATCTCTGGTCTTCACCTAGCTGAGCTGAGCCCCAGAAGATGCCAGACAACCTTCTAATCTAAATGCAGGATTTCACAAGAATGTTATGCCAACATTGTTGTAAAAACAAAAATGGGAAACAACTCAATATCCATCAATAGGGGCCTGATTAAAAAATTATGTTATTGCCAGTTCAAGGGAACACAATGCAATTCTTTAACAGAATGATGCAGATCTACATGTAAAGTATAATAAAAAGATCTCTCAAGTGTACTGTTTAGTGGGGGGAAAGTAACATACAGAACAGTGACCATAGCAGGCTACTAGTTATTAAGACGTGTAGGCGTGTACATGCGGCTTACTCAGGCATCGCTCATCTCTGGGTGAGCCAAGACTCTGGTAGGAAAATTATTGCCTCTGGTAGGAAAATTAGGGGGCCAGGGAGAGGAGGGAGATTTATTTTTCACTGAATACCTTTTATACTATTTGACTGTCTAGCATGGGTATAACAAGGTTTGTTAAGAGTCCAAAAATTTTATAAGTTTCAATTGTTTAAAAAAAAATCTAATCTTTCAAGGCAGACAGACCCAGATATGCCACATATTGTGTGACGTTGGCTGAGTTGCTTTATTTCTATGCCTCAGTCTCCTATTCTGCAAAATGGGGATCCTAACAGTTATAACTGCTAGGGTCGGTAGGATTAAATGAGGTACTGACACTTCAAAAGTATTTAGTCAAATTTTTGGCAGATAGCAATTACTCAATAAATGTTAGCTATTAAAATCAGGAGTTACTTATTCGCTCTAGCTAGTTTACTATTTTTACTGTTCACAAGGAAAATAATGCACTAAGTTGCTCTCTGAAAATGCATCTGCAGTGACAGTAGTCACCTATCTTTCTTCCAGCATAAAGGACACACAGGGACTCCCACAGGGTTCAAGCTGAACCTATCTTAAGGAATAGGACCACTTCTTGGTCCTCATCTGCCATCAGGTCCCTCTCCAGTAAGAGCGGCCTTGGAGTTGGCCAGGACCCTTGGAGCTGAGCAGGGATGGGGGAGAGACTTGCCTGACCCCCCGACCAGCCCTGCACACACTGGGAAACAGGTCAGCACCGAGACTTCTCCATCCCCGTTATCCCACTGTCCTTTCTCAGCTACAGGGCTAAAGATGCGGTGAAAAGAGCTGCCACATTAGACACTGCCCAAGTCCTTAATGCAGGGCACGGCTGGGAAGACCACTGCAGAGGGACCCTTGGGACCTTACTCAGAAGGGCAGTGGTAACACAAGGGACCCATTCCCAAACCCAGTCCCCCCAACTCCCTGGAGTTAGTGCAGCACGGAGAAAGAAAACAGACTTTGTGATTAAATCTGAGTTTGAATCCAGCTCCATGACATACTCCCTGAAAGCCTGGGGGCCTCTCTGAGCCTCAGTCAACCTATAAAATGGAGATGAAATCACCTCCCGCAAAGGGTTTGTAGTGCACAATAGGTGCTTTCCCTCTTAGGGAAACCCTTTGATTAGGGAAATCTCCCTAATCAAAGAAATCCACAAAGACTTGTACAAAGTCTTGGACTCGTCAGGAGCTATGGAAACAAACTCAGGCAGGGACTGCACTATAGGGCTTTATACACGGGGGGGTGACATTCACATGCTGGCCTCACACAAACAAATGGGCGCTGGTGTGAACTGGCACCACCAACAGTGCTTTTCCAGACCAGTGTTCACGGGCCTTCTGACGGAAGTGCACACCTGTGCTTCCACCTGTGAAGTCATGTCAAAAAGTCAAACCTGAAGCCTCCAGAGCTCATGACCAATTCAAAGGAAAGGCAAGAAACAGAGGAACATGGTGAGCATCACCAAAGGGTTGCAATCAGCAAAATCCTAAGTAGGAAACCTGCTGTTCAAAGGGCCAAGCTTCTTCAATAATAAACAAAAGGGGAAAAAGAGAAATATGGAGGCAAATATACAGATTAAAAGAGACTTAAAAGACCTATCACCTCCAGCTCTAACATATGTACTTTATTATGATCCTAATTAAGAGCAAATAAATGGAAAAAATATTTGAGATAACTGGAGAAAATTGAACACTGGACATTTGATGATATTAAGGAATTACTGTTACTTTTTAAGGTATGATAATGGTACTGTGAATATCTTTTAGTGATAAATATTGAAATACCTATGAATGAAATAATATGATGGCTTGGATACACAGCCAAATAATCTGAGTTGGGAAGGGACTGAATTGAATATGAGCGCAGAAAGAATGACCCTGAGTTGATAACTGTTAAAGCTGAGTGGATGGGGTTTCATTAAATGATTCTCGTTGCCTTTACATGTTTGAAATGTTCTATGTTTATTAAAAGTAAGTGATTAAACCACAGGCTGGGAGGGGATATTTACAACACAGATAACTGAAGAAGATATAGGGACTACCACACATTAGTAAGAAAAACACAATCCAATAGAAAATGGGCAAAAACTATGAGAAGCAAGTCACAGAAGCGGAAACCAAAACAGGCAACAGGCAAATGAAAAGATGGTTCACTTCACTTGTGATCAGAGAAATGCACACTAAAACCACCTCACACCTCAAAGTGTTGGCAGAAACTCTTGCACACTGAGAGAGGGATCATAAATAGGCACTTTTACTTTATAATAAGACAAAACTTACTAAAGTTTAAGATACCACACCCTACAACTCAGCAATTTCACACTTAGGTGTTGACCTTAAAGAAACATTTGTATAATGGATGTATGAAGTGATAATGAATGACTACTAATACCACAAAAAGAGAGACAAGCAGACACTATACATCTCCTGATAGAAAATACCAGGACACAATAGAGTTATGTTATCAGCTAAATTAAACCTGAATCCAAGCCTCTAGATCCAAATGCCAATTTAAGGAGATATAGGGAACAGAGGAGCATGTCAAACAGCACTGCAGAGATGCAATCAGCAAATTTCAGGTGGTGAAACACTCAAATAAGGCTAACGCCCCAGTGTCTTCAATAAATAAATCATAAGAAAGAGACATGAAGGAGGACTCTATGTGAAAAGAAACACAAGAAAGTAGTTCAATTTATAGAGACAGAAAGTAGAATGGTGATTTCCAGGGCTGGGGGGAATTAGTGTTTAATGGGTACAGAATTTCAGTTGGGGAAGATGAAAAAGTTCAGGAGACGGATGGTAGTGATGGTTGCACACCATCCTAATGTATTCTTAATGCCACAGAACTGTACACTTAAAAATGGCTAAAATGGTAAATTTTATGTTATGTATATTTTACTAAAATTTAAAGTAAGTTTTTTAAAAAGAAAAAAGAAACATAAGATATGTAACCATTTACAACATGTGGACCTCATGTGGATCTCAATGAAAAAAATTATAAAAAAATTGAGACAATAAAAAATTTGAACACTGATATTTGATAGTATAAAGGAATTATTGGTAATGTAGGGGTGACAACAATATTATATTTATATTTTATTCTTTAGAGATACATACTGAAATGTCTATAGATGAAATAATACCCAGTATTTCATTCAAAACAATGCAGCAGGGGGAAGCGGGTGTGGGTAACTTGAAACAAGACAGACCATGATTGGTAACAGTTCAACTTAACATGAGAGTGCATTACACTAATCTGCCGAGCTTTGGGCATTTAACATCTGACGTAAAAAAGTTTTAAAACAGAGAAGCAGCGATTACAAATGTGCACAAGGGACAAGATGTTCATGGCAATATGGTTTGTAATAGCAAAATACTGGAAACAACCTAAACGTCCATGAGCACACGACCGGATTAAAATACTGTAATATTTCATTCAATAGAGAACTAGACTCAAGAAAGTGAATGAACTAGATCAGGGTTCTCAACTAGGGGTGATTGTGCCCTCCACGGGACAGGTGGCAATGTCTGGAGACATTCTGGTTGCCATGACTGGGTGGGGTGCTACTGGCCTCTAGTGGGTAGACATCAGAGATGCTGCTCAACATCCTACAACACGCAGAACAGCCCCACAACAAAGAATTACAGTCACGCACCCATGATGACGTTTTGGTCAGTGACAGACCACATATATGATGGTGGTCCCATAAGATTAGTACCATAGAGCCTAGGTGTGTAGTAGGCTGTACCATCTAAGTTTGCGTAAGTATACACTATCATGTTTGCACAATGATGAAATGGCCTAACAACACATTTCTCAGAATGTATCCCCATCGTTAAGTGATGTGACTGTGTACGGCCCAAAATATCAAGTGCCACAGTTTAAAAACTATATATTAGATCTATGTGGAATAATCCTCAAACCATAATATTGAATTAAAAACAAACAAACAAAAACAAAGGCAAAGAGATATGTACAAGTAACACCATGCAGGTAAAAGTTACACAAAACCGAGACTGTTTATTGCTCATTGGAATTTATCTCTGTAGTAAAGTGTAAAAATATGGAGGGGAAGGCTATACGACAATTTCAGAGTACCGATTTTGGGGAGACATGAAGTGTTGCGAATGGGACTTTGACAGAATTTGTAGCATTTTCTTTATTCCACCCCATCCCACCTAAAGAAAAGCAAATGTGGTGAAGGCTATTGTACGTTAAATCTGGATGATGGACACCTGGATGATCTCTCAGTCTCTGTACCCGTCTACACCCTTGACAAGGAACAAACTCAACAGTGGGGTTGTGAGCAGCAGAGGCTGGGCAGACAGACAAAGAGAGTGGACAGAAGGGCAAGGCCAGGACGCCTCGGGTGGGAGCACTCACCGGTCCCCGCAGGTCGATGAGCTCCTGCCTCATCTGGGACACGAGGGCTTCCTTGGCCACCAGGGCCCTGTGCAGGCGCTCATTGAACTCGATCAGCTCGCCGTGCATCTCCGCCACCTGGAACACACAAGCACCACACAGTGAGGCTTAGAGGGCAGAGCCTCCCCAGTGACTTGCCCCAGCTTCTCTGGGCCCACCACTTGTAAACAAGGCATTGGGAGGTTGTTTGGGCTGGAGACATAACAGCGCTCAAACTATGCAAATCCACCCATGAGTTGAATACATTTTTTTACTTTATTTTATTTATTTATTTATTTTTGTGAGGAAGACCAGCCCTGAGCTAACATCCGTTGCCAATCCTCTTCTTTTTGCTGAGGAAGACTGGCCCTGGGCTAACATCTGTGCCCAGGCGAACATCTTCCTCCACTTTATATGGGACACCGCCACAGCATGGCTGACAAGCAGTGCGTTGGCAGGCACCCGGGATCCGAACCCTCGAACCCCGGGCTGCCAAAGCATGAACTAAACCACTGCGCCACTGGGCCGGCCCCTTTGACCTGATTTTCACACTACAGAATCAACAGTGCACAGTTTATGGTCAGAACATGACTGTATCAGGTCATTTGTGGACCTTAGGCTTTTATTCTTAATTAATGAACACTTTTCTAGCAAAAGTTTTCTTTCTAGTCTGAGTTACACCTGTCACGAGTTTCCCCGCTAATGGCACAAATGGAATAACTGACCATTTCTGTCAATCAGGGCCTTGGTTCTGAAACCAAGAAAACAGAACCAGAGCCTGTTGAGGATGGTGATGGTGATGGTGACAGACACAACTGCAGCAGCACAACCACCCTTCAGTCACCGCTTATTCTCTGCTAGGAAAACACCTCTCTTGCACTCCTTGTGTCTTCATCACACTAGCTCTAGCGCCTTAGAGAAAGAGAAACAATGTCCTAGGAGTTTAAGGAGCTGGCTCAAGTCATAGAGCTAATGAAGGAATGACTCTGGGGCCCTGGCTTTCGACCACTGGGCTACGTACCACAATCCTACTATTCCACAGTGCCCAGATGCAACCCACTCAGGCCTGCCGTGAGCCCTCGAACTTTCCCACCTCCATTCAACATTCTCGGCTGATCCCAAACAAATGAAAATGGAAGTGGCCATAAGGTGGTCTATGATTGATGTAGAGAATGAACAACAGATCTTTCCAGCTGTAACTTACAAAAAGTAGAAAGATATCCTACATGGTCAAGGCACTTATGTTCTACATAATGCATAAATAATATCAGATCATTTTCAGTACCTACTTTACGTGAAGTACAAAAGGAACTGTCAGAATTTAGAAGGGATATAGGGAGAAGCTTTGGGGGAAAAAAAGGATCACTAACCTGAGTCTTGATGCCTCAGGAGGAATAAAGGGGAGCTCTCCTTTTTGGGGGGGATACATTATATAAAGAGTAAAAGGCATAGAAGGAAATACACCAAGATATTAACATTAGTCAAAGTCCATTCTTTCTACTTTTCCTTCCTTTTTATTTCCTAATAATGAGCACTCTTTATCGGCCAGAATAACCACTTGGAGTCTTTAAAAGAATTAAAATTCTTCACCTGAAACTACAGGGAGCCATGGTGCAATCGACATGAAATTTATCAGGCTCCCAATTGTAATCCTGATGCTTCCATTAACTTGGCTGTGAATCCCCCTGAGATGGCACCCCCTCTGTCCCTCAGTGCCCACCTCTTTCAAACCGGTGTGAAACGCAAAGTGAAAATGGCACAAAAGACATTGCATGAACCACGCAATTAACAAAGGGAGAATAAGTCACTGAGCCTTTTAACCAGCTTTCTTCATTGTTCAGCCCTAAAATTAATATTCCCCAGTTGCCTACTCCTTCTGTATAAAAAAACCCTTAAGATGATCTTCTTTTGGCCTTTCACAAACAAATACATTATCGCTAATAATGCCTGTGCAGATCCTCCACACAGTAATACATAAACCCTCCATGAGCTCCCACAGGGCTGAGAGTCCAGTTGCCACACAGTAGTCAGGAAACACACCACTGCTAAATTACTGCTAAATACCTGCTAATGTGCCCCCACAAAATTTGAGCTTTAAATAAATGCCACTGTCATTTCCAAAGCAAAACAGGCTTTTGCTTCGGTTTTGTTTTTATTTTGTTTTGCAGTGGGAGCCAGAGTGTTAAAATAATTTTCCATAGATGCATAAAACATCAAAACATCCCAGCTTCAAGTGGTATTTCTCATGAACTGTCAAACCCTGGTTATCTTTTGCAGCCAGAGAAGTGACTTGACCACGTCATACAAAGTTTTCATTTCACTAGGGAATGGGAAAAAAATCCGATGGAACTGAGGAGACAAAATTTGATGAAATAATTTCCAGCAGCCATTAAAACTGCAATGTTCATTGTTAATAAGCTAAGCTCTAAAATTCTGAATTTTTATATTATAGATCCCAACATACAGTCATTGATATAAACAGCTTTCACCTTACACAAACCTTACTGAGCTTACTGTTCCTCGAATAACTCTTTCCAAACTCTAGTATAACTAAAAACGAATTCAAGACTCAGAGAGAGCCTCAGAAGAGAAATCTGAGATCACAAACAGTTCCATTATAGAAATAAAAGCAGGCTGCACAAGCACTGCCTACTGTAATTTCTATTAGGCTCTGAGGGCACTTACATGTCTCATCTGACCTTCAGTCCCTGTTTTTAAGAGCCATAGAAAATCACAGGGGACAGGATAGAAAACAGGCGCCCTCCAATACGTCCTCCACCAAGCAGGCCAAATGATCTTCCCAAAGAAACATCTATACTATCACCTGCTGTTTAAAACCTTCAATGCTTCCCACTGCCCCAAAGATAAAATTCAACTGCCTCCAAGATATGGTGCCAGCCTCTCTCTCTCTCTAACACCATCTCCTGCCCCCTCCCTCTTGGCATCTCACTAACGTCACTCAGTCCCACAGGTCTTCTATGTTCCATAAACGTGCCAAGCTCTAGGAGATGACTCTGTAGACAAAGAGGAGAAAGGCACATCCAGCAGAGGAAACTGCAAGTGCAAAGGCCCAGAGGCTGGCAGAGAGGCAGCTGAGAGAGGCGGTTAAGGGCTCAGACTCTGGTGCAAGACAGGCCTGGGCTTGATCACCCAGTGACAGTGTGCTCTGGTACAAGTCATTTAACCTCTATGAGCCTGAGGCCATTCACCTACAAAATGGGGACTAAAAACCATACTCACTTCCCGGGCCACTGTGTGGAAGAAATGAGCTGTCGCACTTAGCAGGCTCAGCACCGTGTCTGGGCATGGCAAACGCTCAGTGAATGAGAGCAGGTTTTACATGATGGGCAATCATATAAAATGGACATGAAGGAGGAGGAGGAGGAGGACAGACAGGTCTCCAGAAGCTGGATGGAAAAGGGCCAAATGTGCCATAACAAGTAGCCCAGACAGCTGTGGAGAGAGACTCACTGTTCCCAAAGAGGGAACATCACTGACAGAGTTGTCAACCATCTGCTAGGCTTTGTTCTAGATGCTGGGCAGCAGGAAAGCCACTGGCTCACATCCTAGAGGTGAGAAAAACTATATTAGAGCTCGGAGAGAGGAGGACTTGGAAGGAAGACGGGGTGTCAGGGAAGGGCACCCCCAGAGATAACACTCAGGAGTCACTCCTCTAATCGGCCTTGGCACATGCCAGGCAGCCTCCCATGCGCATCTACGCCCTAAATCACGGCCAGGCACTCACTGTTTCCTGGGACCACCAACGCTCAGGGCCACTTTAAAAGCGCGCCATGTTTCTTGCTACTCTCAGCAGCTGTAGTTCCTTGAAAATTAATCTGAAAGCAGTTCAGGAGGAGGTGCCATTTGGCAACACTAATGACAGTGACAGATCAAAAGCAAATGTCAGGTGGATGTACAGCGACCACAGCTGACGCAGCTTCACACAGAGCCCAGTGTGGGTCAGAGGACTGGGAATGGGGCCTTGATTCTCTGAAAGGCCCAGGAGAACATCCAGCTGGTAGAAGACACGGTTCCTAAGTTGTGCTTGGAAGGTGCACAACTCACGAGTTAATAAGATGTAAATCCTTAACAGTCACCATTTGGGTTTCGTTCTTTAGGCTGGAGAGAAGACGATAGAAAGACTTAAGAAGTTTAAGTCACAAAGCTATTTGGCAATATGTATCACACTTTTCAAATCACTCACTTGTGACTTGGCAAATCCCTGCTGGGGAGTTATCATGCCCCTCTACTTGCACAGGTGCTTGAAGCAGGAGTTTAGCTCCAAATGGCTGGAAACTACCTGAATGCCCAACCACAGACAGCTGGTAAAACATAACAGATTCTGCTACTCTCTCCCACCGCCTGCATCCTGGCAGACATTACTAGTCAATTGCTGCACTCCTTCCTCAAGAAGACACCTAGGCAGCCACAATCAATTGATCAGTGTGTTGGCCCACAGGATGACACCTATTTGGTATCTCTGGCATAAGGGATGGAGGAAAGCATCATCAAGAAGGTGACATTTGAGTCAGGCTTTGGAAGATGATGCCTTTGGAGCTTCAGGAGACTGAGCAATCCCTTCCAGCTGGAGCATCAGGGAAGATGATCTCCAAAAATAATGTGGCTGTGAAAAAGCTTTTTAGTCTGTGAAAATGCCAGGAATTATCATAATTACCTGCCAAATCACAAAAGGATTATAAATTAAAAAAATAAAATAAAACACCTCTGCCATTTCCTTTCATATCAGAATGTTCTATCTAATCACATTCAAGTAAATCATGCTTTGCCCTCCTTCAGCTAACTAATTAGACACTTCCTGATTAATTAGACTAAGACACCCCCAAATTTTAACAGCAACTGAGGCTCTTTGGGTCACATACCCAGACTCTCTAAGAACGTTCACTTAGATGACTCAGAATCTACCTAAGTTTTATAAAATGCACAAGCTGGTTTTTGGTCCCATTTGCACTGGCTGTGGGGAGGGATCTGGAACCTCCCTCCAGGATGATGACACCGCACTTGCAGAGGTAAAGACAAAGACCTTGCCAGTGTCCATCTGCCTTAACACACTGTTGAGTACCAACAACACGCCAGACCTTTTCCAGGCATTACGTCCATCCGCTCACGTGACCCTTGCAACCCTCCTGCAGGGTGGGCATGCCTTCCTACAGATGAGGCCTCGGGGCTCAAAGAGCCAGGCCATGAGCCTAAGGCATCGGAGTCAGGACGTGCCAGGGCCCCACTGTCTGTGCTCTTTGCCTTGGGCACTGTCGAAAGCTGAGCGCTTCAGGGGTTAAGGAGATGAGTCTGTCCCCACAGAGCGGAGGGAAGGAGCACAGTGTGGACCACTGGCTCCCAAAACAAGCTGATCATCAGTCACTTGGAGGGCTTCTGAGAAATGCAGACTTCTGGTCCTCACTCCCAGAAATTCTGATTCAACGGAGGGACGGAGCCCAAAGCAGGACTTTTTAAAGGCCCCAGGACTGTGACAATTAGTCAGATTTGGGAACCACTGGCAGAGACAAAGGAGGGGCAGTTCACACACTTAGGTGTAAATTGCAGGTGGGCTATTCCCTAGTTGCAGAAAACCTCATTTTTCAGTGCATTACTTGTACAGCAGGGATGTCATGGAAGCGTCTCCACTTGTCAGCTCTCAACCTCCCAATTGTCACTGAGGTGAACAAAGGCACAAGCCAAGGAGAAACGGAGTCAAGCCCGCTGGCCAACAACAGATGGCGGCAACTCTGCCACGTGCGGGGTTTTTACTCTTGGTAACGGCACAGAAGTTAGTCTGCAGTGGTGCTTCCCATGAACGGGGGCTGGGATGCACAGGTTGCTACCGTTCTGAGACAAGATAAGAACAGAAATTGACAGGCAACATTAGAAATGTTTAAAGCAATTTCATATTGCTATGAAATCCAGGAATTCCATAATTTTTCTGTATTTTACAAAAGTATCAGTCTGCAATGAACTTGAAATTTAAAAAAACTGGCTGTTCACATCAGTTAGAGAAGCACCTATCTACAACACTTATGCTATAGTTGAAGCAGTGTCTTGCATTAATAATTATTAGAAACGATGAATAATAACCATGAAAAAAGAAAGGCAAAACAAGGCCATTTTTGGATAAAATTTGTTATGAGAGTTAAAAAGAATAATAAGATGGACCCAACGCTATTAACATCTGTTGCTCTTTTAGGTGCACGTATATTGTTTCCTTGTAGAGCGTCATTGCAGGCTTGCAGACTAAGAAAATTAGGAACATTAACTGAAATAACGTGTGTCCAGACCTAGCCCAGGACACAGGTCACGGAAGTCCTCAAACAATTAGAGCTGCCCTCCCTCTCTCCGACCCTGGCATGCTGGGTCTTTCGCACAGTTGCCTGACCACGCTCATTTCCCAGGGAAGGAAGGTGAGGCTCAGGGACTGAATGACACAGTCCCAGGTCACAGAGCTCACAAGTGACAGCTGAGATTTGAACCCCAGTTATTACGGCTCCAAAGTACGTGTTCTTTCCATCATGTGACCCTTCAGGTGACAGATAAATAACTCAAGAGAAATACTGTGTCCATTTGGGGGTGGAAGAAGCCTAGGCTGAGAGAGGCTAAATGATCTTTCTAAGGCCACACAGCGTATCCCCTAACAGGGCCACAACTGTAGACCAGGTCTCCTGCTTTTAAATCCAGTCTGCTCCTCCACTGGGGGCCACGAGACTCTCAAAGGAGAAGAGAAATGGGGAAGTATTTTGTAAACTGAGGAGTGAGGAGTGACAGTGACGGGGCGGGGGGAGGGCAGGCTCACAGAGCACTCGCTCTGCACCACGTTCTCTCAGTGAAGCACCTCGCTGGAACCCTACAGCTCCCCTGGGAGGTAAGTGCTGTACTGCCCATAATTTTACAGCTGAGGAAACTGAGGCACAGAAAGTGTAAGCACCTTGTCCAAGGCCACACAGGAAGCAAGAAGCAGAACTGCAATTCACATTTCTGAGTCCATGTTTTGGACTCTCTCCCCTTCCTCTCAGCAAACACCATCAGCAGGATACCTAGCTGGTGTCTCAGGACACCAGTGGAACAGCAGGGGACCTGGAAGGTGGGGAACCTGTGACCACGGATGAGAGCATCGCCCAAGGCAAGGAGCACCATCACACACACACACAGACACACACAGACACGCACTGGGGAAAAGCTCCATCTCTGGCTGCTCCCACCGCCCTGAGCCTCCCGAGACCCAGCCTGGCTTGTCACAGACAATGTTGCAAACCTCTCCTTCGAGCGAACCCTGGCAGTAAGGGAAGACGCACCCAGAGTAAGCAAGAACCTCAGCAAAGGCAGGCCCGACTGTGGATTCAGAGTCCAGAGGAGAAACCCAGAGAAGATTCCAGGAGCTTGCCAGCAGCCAGGATGAGCCTCCTTCAAAGGGGTTTTTGCTTCATGTGAAGGCATTTTGGAATCCAGTCTCTAAATGACAATTCCGCCAAGAAGACAATCCGGAGACTGTGAGTTATCATTTCAGGATGTTCGGCATCAGGAACCCTCTACATGGGGACGCCTCGGATGGGGTATAGAGAAACGAGGGGTGTGGAGGTCAAACCCATGTCCCGTCTGCTCCCTGCTGTGTGACTTTGAGTAAATAACTTCACATCTCTGATCATGGTATCTTCTTTGTAAAATGAGGATACTGTCCCCTATCACGCAGGTTTGTCACGAGGAGCTAAGAAATAAGAGTTTGGGTAGCAACCCAGTGCCTGTCATGGTGAACAATCCTGAAGTGATCCCTGGGATCAGGCATGTCCTAGTGCTTTACACCTCAGCACACACCACAACCTGGGAGGTAGAGCTTTACCCCATTTTACAGGTGAGGAAACTGAGGCTCAGAAAGCTGAAGCCATTGCCCGCAGGCAGCAGTCTGCAAGAGGGGGTCAGTCTGACCCTGGAGCTCATGGCCCCGCATCTCCTTTCTTCCGAGTCTCTCTGGTTTCTTTCTTCCTCTCTGTCTACCTTTTCTTTGATTCTGCTGTGGGGGGAGGCTGGGTCCCAGAGTTGTTCAGGCTGGCCCTGATGAGGCAGGAGCTCCTCACCTCAGGACTGACCCTCCTTTGTAAAGCCGCCAAGCGACAGGCTCGTCGGAAGCCCCTGAGACAGATGCAGCCTCGAGTGCCACCAAGACAGTGCTGTGAGGGCTGTGCCTGCAGAGCCGCTGAGACAAGTAGAGGCTTGTAAGGAAACCCTGGTGATAAGCTCACATTTGAAAGAGACTCTTTTAATCTCCTCTGCAGCAGGCCCCTCTGTGCTCAGAACGCCAAGCCTGAGAGAAGTGACACTTAAAAACATTTGGCTGGGATTGTGGTTTAATAGGGGAAAAGAAAGACCCAGAACTAGGAACAGCTCAATTAATAACAAGATGCCTCTGAGAAACAGATGTTTCGGTAACTGGTACAGCTCCGCCACAGGGCTGCTGGGTCCCAGTCCCTAATGTTGGTCCTCATTGCTCCTGACTCATGACCTCTCAGAGAATACACAAGCAAGCTGTGGAGAGAGGTCGCACGGAGCAGCAGCTGCTAACAGCCCAGATAACACCTCTTCCTTCTTGCCTTCCGCTAATGGCCCTTAAAGAGCAAAGGCAGAATATACAGAAATGGCAATAATAAAATAGCAGCCAACACCTTCCTGGCTGTCGTTGGAGACAAATAAACAATGACAGGAGAAAAAAAGCAAAAGCAAAACCCTGAGTTCCAGGCCCCCGCCGGAAGATGCAGTCACGTAAGAAGATGAACACAAGAGGCATCGTGCAGCCATGAGCGTTTTCAAACAGGTTCCACCAACTGTCACCCGTCCTGTGGGAGCACTGCCAGAGAGGCCACGAGACGTGGTGTTTAAGGCAGCATCTGGAGCCAAGTAACATGGGATTAAAACTCACTGTCCCCCCTTCCTAGCCATGACTTTGGGCAAGTTGCTTTCACCAATCTGGGCCTTAGCTTTCCACCCATAAGATGAGGTTGATAACAGTGTGAATTTCACAAGGCTTTTGTGAGATTTAAGTATGTTAATACATAAGAAGTGCTTAGCTTAGAGCTAGGAATGCACGAAGTGCTCCGTAATTGCCAGCCATTAGTATGCCATTAAACAGGCACCAATAAAAACGCCCAGTGCCACTGGTCCTGTAGAATCTACAGCCTCAACCTCTCTCTGATCTGTCCCCTCTCCTCCAGCCCTGCCCAAGCCTTGGTTCAGAGCGCCCCATCTCCCACTCAGGCAAACACCACAACCTCCCCTGCCACTGTCCTGCTGCCCCTCTCGTCCTCCACCCCACCCCCAAGTTGACGTCCAAAGGGCCCTCCTACAACCCAATCCAGATCACATCCCTCCTCTGCTTAAAACTTGTCACTGATGTTGACAAATAAAATGACATGATGTCTGCAATTTGCTTCAAAATAATATGCAGGTGAGGGTACTGGAGGGTCAAGCATGGAGTAGGACTGGCCTTGGGAGACGGAACTGGACGGATCCGTGTAACAGGCACAGGGAGGTATATTGGACTATTTTGTCTACATTAAAATTTCTCTATAATCCAAAGTTTAGAGACCTCTTTCAGTGGCATCGCACTAACTTCCTTGGCATGGCATACCAGCAGTGGGAGGAGGGGCAAGGCGGAAGCAGAGGGGAGGAAACATTTTGGGGCAAAGGCTGACATTGACCAAATGAAATTACATCCTGCACCTCCACCTCCCTCCTAGGCCCACCTCCTAAAATCCTATCTACCCTCACAGCTTAACTCAAAGCTCAGTTTACCTCCCTCCCCATCTTCTCTGACCCATCCATCCATCTTCTCCATAGATGATTCCTCAATCATAGCAACAGCAGTTACTGTTTTCTGAGCACTTACTACATGTCAAGCACTTTCAGGGCCAGATAAAGGCTCTTTTGTTCAAATAAGAAAAAGATTTGCCTTCTGAGTGGCCACAGACCATGGGGTCTAGGCTCACTAAGTGGAGCATGGGCTGGATACAGCTCCCACTGGTCCCCAGAGCCACATGTCTTTGTGCAGTGTACAACCTGCACAACTGCATACAGCAGCCTTAGACACTATGCTAGGTGCTACCATTGCTCCCATTTTACAGAGGAGGAAACTGAGGTCCAAAGAGGCTAGAACACTTGCCCATGGTCACACAGAGATGATGGCAATAGCTGACACCCAGACCCAAGCTCTTTTTGTTACACAAAGCTCCCACAGAAGGAGGTGTGGCACTGCTGTGGCTCGCCTTCATGCACCCCAAGAGACAATGCTGTCTCCCAGGCAGTTCACAGTCCTGGCATGGAGCACAGGATCTCACGCAACTCTGCGTCTTACTCGAGGTCGCCGCCAAAGCCACTGAAAAAACCAGACACTTCCAGGGCTTATTTTTGCTGGATCAATGGGGGATGGGGAACGGGGACAATGGAGAAGAGGGCAAAGGCTCCTTTCTGTTAACACAGCAGATAATGCTATGTACCTGGCATCATACAATGGTTGTAATTATAACCCATTACAAGTACAATACACTGTGCTCGCTGGGCTTGTGAAAATGGGTCAAGAATTACTTTAAAAGGCTCTGCTGGCCTCTCCTGTCAAAAGCACCGCTGTTACAGGCTGGCTCATGGAGGGTGACTATCGGTGTCCAAGGACCCCAGAGCTGGAAGGCAGCTCAGCCTTGGCTTCATCTGCGTCCGCAGCATGAAAAGCCTTCTCCCGCCCACTGGACAGGCAGAGCAGGAGGAGTGGGAGGAGGTGGCGGGAGGCCATCATCAGGACCAAACATTTACTGAGCCTTTACTCTGCGCCAGACCCAGTCCTAAGAGCACTGTCCCTATAGCTCATCCTAGGCGACCGCACAAGGCCCAGCCATGCCATATTCCCCTCTTCAGAAATTCCTCTTCAGCATCGGGGAATTCTCAGATTCATTGGTCCAACAAATTTCTCTTGAGCATCCACCATCTACCAGGCCCTGTTTCCAGCACTGTGGATGCAGTAGCAAGCGAGATGAAAACCCCCGCCCTCGTGGTTTCCACATTCTAGCTATCGACCTACCGAACAGAGGAGCAGACAGAGGCTTACAGAGGTAGCCTCGTCAGGACTCACGAGCAGAGACTTAGGGTCTGAACCCGGAGCCCATGCTCATAACCGCCGCGTGGTACCGTCTCTTGGCTCTGGGGTCACTAACTTGATAAAGCTCCTCCCATCTGCGGCCAAACGTGCCTCTCCGCTCACTTCTGGATTACTTCTTCATTCGCTTGTTCGGCCACTCACCAGTGTGCCGGGCACTGTCCTGGGCACTGGGCGTCAGTGGTGACCCTCAGGGAGGTCCCTGTCTCCGAGGGACTCAGACGCGACAGTCCCCCTACAGAGTGGCCAGGGGCACAGCAGGAACACACTGAGGTCCTGGGAGCATGGGGGAGAGGTGCGTCCTCAGCCTGGGGGGCCAGGGCAGAGGTTGAGGGGAAGTTACACGAAGCCGAGGCCTGCGGGGCGGGAGGAGGTTAGCCAGCCCGAGGCAGGAGAACAGGTTCAGACCCAGCCCCTTCCAGGCTCCAGGCTCCAGGCTCTCATCGGTTCCCGTCTCCTCAGCTACAAAGTGGGATCCATCACGTCGAGAGGGCAGGGCTGGGGGGAGAACCAAATGGGACGGGAACTGACTTCAGAGCACCCAGGCCGGCACACAGCAGGGCTCACCTCGGGCAGCATATTACTGTTCCTGAGAACTGGCTGCCAGACCTAGGAAGTTATATGATATCACGTATCTAATACTCGCTCCCCAATTCAGAAGTGTCTCCAGAAAATATTTCACCCTGAAGTGTTGCTTTTACATTTATGTGCAGGGTGCTGGAAAGCAGAGAATTTCATATAAAGATGTAAATTCTGAAAGTATGTGGCTCTTTGTCATCTTCTAACATCTTCCAGAAATCAGGGTAGGCCAGTGTGCATTTTTAATCAAATTCCCTCAGAAGGAATATAGAGACCTCCTGAATATTTCAAACACGGCTCAATAAGTTATGCCCAAGTTTCAAAAGAAAGACAGTAAATGAAAAACATTAAATTTTATGAGCATCAGACAATGTTTTTCTCCCCAGAGAGTCCCTTTCTCATACCAAACGGCACTTCTTACAGCGAAGAAGAGGCCCCTCAGGTAACAACCACCTCGTTTCCCCCAGGCTAGAGCACAGTCACTTATCTGTGCCAAGAGGTCAACTGTGGACACAAACATTTGTACAGAGAGAAGGCTGTGCTCAGTGTAAGCGGGCAGGAGGGGGAGCAGTTTGGAGGATGAGCTTGGAGCCAGATGGCCAGGACTGGGATCCCGATCTGCCAATGACTTGCTGGGTAACCCTGGGCAAGTCATTCAACCTCTCTGGGCCTCAGTTTCTGCGTCTATAAAATGGCAGCCACAGAAGCACTGACATCACGGGGTTGTCATGAGGATTAAATGAGTTGATACATAACTAGGGCTCCATAAATAATACTGTGATTAGGATTCAGATTCTTACAGAGTCTATGAACACACAAAATTGTGTGCCTCTCTAAAATTTCCATAAGCTCCATGGCCTTCACAATGGAAAGACAAGATGGGACAATTGAAAAAAAAGAAAAAGAAGGACACAAGTTCAAGGCAGACAGACTGGGTTTGAATCTGGGACCACGCTTGGCTGGCTGTATCCCATGAATAGGAGCGGCTATTATTTATCTACAGTGTTGAACATCTCTAAGCCTGTTTCACCAGCAAAATGGAGATCGTAACCTCTCCCCTCAAAGGGTACTGTGGGATGTCACTAAGACCACACACGTTTAAGGACCAAGAGCATGACCGGCCCTCGGCAGGCACTCAGCTGACATCTATTACCTTTCCTCCTTCACAGGGGCCACAAGAACTACAACTTTTCCTCTGGTCACTCAAGCCTTCATGATGTATTTAGTGAGGATAAATGCAACAATATCACAGTGCCCCCCGCCCCGCCCCGCCTCAACTGACCCCCACAGAGTGGCTCAGCTAATGTTATTTTCCTCTGTTTTCTATTACTTGAGCAGTTACCAACAAGACTACGCCCACCTCCCAGAATCCAGTAGAGGTCAAAGGGAGTTCCCATTCCTATCAAGCTGGGGGGTTAGGCCTAAATTTCTTTCCCTTCTGGCAGAACGCACTGGCCTGGAAGTGACCAGGCTGGCCATGAAGTCAGGCCCACAGTTGGGAACGACGCTGAGATAACAAATGGGTCCTGTGGCAGAGATACTGGTGCTCGCCAAGCATTCCATCTGCTCCCCCACGTCTCCCCGCCCCCTCTGCACAACTGGGCATAGCCTTTTGACAATTCAGGCCAATGGGCAGAAGTTACACAGGTTGCTTCTGAGTCTCAGCATAGGGTTGCTGCTGTGTGACCCTGCAGCTGTCCCTTCCCCTGCCACACCAAGTGAGAAAGCCACATTCACCATATGGTGTGGCTGCAAGATGGGGGAGCCTCTGTCAGCCCAGATCCCTGAGTGACTATCTGGAGAACACTCCCACCCTCAGCCCTGGACAGCCCACACTGGACACTTAGTATGAAAGGGAAATGAACTGCTATTCTGTCACCACTGAGCCTGGGGGTTGTTTGTCACTGCAGCAGAACCAAGCCTATCCTGACTAACACAATCCTTCAGCTTGACAACTCTGTATCTCCGAGTCTCCAGCAATGGATATGAAGTATGCGGAATGGCAGAGAGGCCAAAGAAGTTTGTGTAAGGCTGCCTTACAATGCCAATGGGAAGTAGGTATCATGTTCCCCCTTTCACCAAAAAGGAAACTGGACTCAGACAAGTTAAGCCATTTGTTCAAGGTCATGTAACTAACAAGTGGTAAAGCCGCAATTTGAACCCAGGTCTATCCATCCCAAGGTTTCTGTCTACTACCTGGGCCCAGCAAGTACTTTCTAATGTATTTCACATTCTGCGAGAGGCCCAAACACAATACAGATCTCTCACTGGGCTCCCGTGATAATAGTAACCATAGGTGGGATGCAGTCTATGTGCCAGACACTGTCCTAGGTCCTTTATCAACACTCCTGTACTGTAATATTCACATCTCCTTAAGGCATTATTCCCATTTTATAGGTAAGGAAATGGAGGCTTAAGGAGACTATGGGCAGAGTTCTCATAATGTGATGGTGATATAAACAAAGGAAACATGCTGACAGAGATGGGCAAAGGATATAGGTTTCTTTAACGGAGGTAAAGAAAAATACTCCACATAAATGGCTACAGAACAGGAGACTCAGGAACAGTCCCTATTGGAGGATCCCTGGCCTTTAAGAGTCCACAAACATGCCTCTGTGCCCAAGATATCTTGTGGTCAGGGTGACCTAATTAGACCCTGGGCTAGGGGAGAGAGGGAGGAGGAAGATAACTCCTTTTGGGCGCTCCCAACTGTTCTTTGGGTCCTGGCCTCTTGTCTGTCTAGCCACCAGGAACAAGTGACAGATAATAACTGCACAATATCCCTCAGTGGTCACTCTGCACCAGGTGAATCAAAGATCAATTTCTCCAGAACTCCAGATTCAAACCCAGGTCTGTCCAGCTCATAACCATGCTCTTCCCACTCCACCTCCCTCATCCATCCACCCATCCTTCCATCTGTCCATCCATCCATCCATTTACTGAACATCTACTATATGCCAACACTCTCCAGATACTGGGGATAAAGCAGTGAACAGACAAAAACCTCTGTCTTCCCTGAGATTACATTCCAGTGCCCAAGGTTAGAAATGCTTACTGACCAAGGGACAGGGTGTTTGTGCCCAGTCACAGAATGGAACTTCAAACAAAAAGCTTCAACTGAAATTCTGCTTCCTCTGCTGAGTCCTGATTCTGCACCTGGAAATTAACCAGGTTTCTATGCAGCTAGATTCCATTCTGGTTAGTTATCCCAGGAAAGGAGAAGGAGACAAAGATGAAAACGAAGAAGGAAAAGCAGCAGCAAACACTTTTGGCTAAGAATTTGAGCTGTTCCTTACATTTTGGATTAGAAGAACTTAAAAAAAGTGATCTCCAATTCCCCATCTGATGCTCCAAGACCCTTTACTAGTGACCCTCATGTTGAACTGCTCTTGTTTCTCTCTGCCCTCTCTTTCCCTCTTCTTTAGCTAATGGAACCCTGCTTTTTCTTGGGGAAACACCCCTCTCCCACTCTTAGCTCAAGTGGTTTTCGAGGGCTGGTCACACATGTGCCCGGCCCTACCAATCAGCATATGTCATCCCCTTGGCCACAGTGATTGGCTCAGGGATGGCAGGAGACTCAAGCCAAGCCAATGAGACTCAGTTCCAAGAATCTTGTAGGAGCCAATGGAAGAGAAACCCTCTCTTATCACCAGAATTGCTGAGCTCACAGGATGTAAGCCTGGAGCTGCTGGAAACCATCACAAAGAGAGAGGCTGCCTAAGAATAAAGACCACAAAGAAGAAAGCAGAGACGAGCAACACAAAAAGAGAACACCCACGTGGTACTGTTTGACTCCTGCATGCTGCCTGGCCTGAGGTTAGACGAACCCTTGAGTGGATACCCAAGGTTTACATGAACCAACAGACTTCACTTTTTGTTAAAACCCAGTTTGAGTTGGGTTTTCTGTCATTTGGCTTGGAGAGTCCTGACTAACAGAGCCACCAAGTAACTGTCTAGTCTCTGCTTGAATACCTCCAATCACAAGAAATTCACTACCATTCATCTTTACACAAGGATGAAGGTTCCTCCTTTCACTGAGCGAGATGATGTCTGTGTGAAGTCCTAGGACCAGCCCACAAGGATCCGAGTTGGAACAAGCTCAATGCCTCCTTCCATGTGACATGCCCTCATTGAAGGGGACTCTCTGAGCTGTAGGACAGCATCCTGAATCCTCCCCTGGGAAACGTTGGGTGGTCCTGGGTCATACATTGTTAAGCTATTTCTTCCAATCTCTTGCTGAACAAATATTCCATGTGGACCTCCCATGTGTAAGATGAGGGGGAGTGGGCTGCAGAGAAGAGTTAGATATAGTCCCATCTCCCAGGCCCTGCCATCCTATAAATCAAGAGGTTTGTCCCTCATTAAGAGGATGATGTCCCTCATTAAGATAGAGAGCCATTGCTGACTTGCCCCGGGTGGAATGGTATGGGCTGTGGGTTCAGGCAGACCTGGTATGAATGCTACGGTGTGATCTCATACAAATTACATCACCTCTCTGAGCCTCAGTTTTCTCATCTGTAAACTAGAACGTCAATGATACAGATTTTCCATGGCTGTTAAGAGAATATGATATACCCATGGGGCCCATGGCACAACACCTGATACACAGAGAGAGCACAATTAGAGAGGACGAGTTTCATTTTATTGGGAATGTATCACGGTGGGAAAGCAGCTGAAGGAGGATGGCTCCTCTGCTGGCCCAGTCCCCAGGGAGCTTCGTTATTTACAAGCAAAGCTCTGAACGGGGCATGTCTCCTTTCTCCCTCTAACCCTGGGTCTCACATGGTGCCACCACACTGGTTAAGGAAGTCAACTGCACTCCAACACTTTCCTTTTCAAAGAAAATAGAGCCCTTGCCTTCAGCAAGGTCTGGCCTAAACAACTGATCAGCCTCCCACCCTCATAATGACTCAGCCCCTGAAAACACCGCTGAGATATTTAGGTAGAAATAAAATTCATCACACCCCCATTCCATGACACACTGAATATTCTCCAATTGCACATGCCTCATAGGCTCCTCGGAAAGCAAATGCAAAGAGAACACGGCTTTGGCTCAAGGATGCAGCACATTGAGGTTGAAGTAGCTGAGGGAGGGCCATGGCGGTGGGACTCAACAAAACAGACCCAGAACTTTCACTTTGTGCCAGTTTTATGGCAAAATCTATTTGCTTCCTTAGTGCTTTGATTCCTAGGACCCGGGATGATGAGGGAAGAGGCTGAAAATGGCAGCTGAGCAGTAAGGACTGCCAGATCCCAGGGTTTCTCTGGGGGGGAGGGCAGTTGTCCTGAGGTTGCCAGGCCGACCACCCCCTCATGGTCACAGAGAGACAATCCTTCACTTCTCCACGAAACATCTGGGCACACGGATTAGGAGTGTTTGCAAGCCTTCTTCAGAGTGAGATTTTAAAACCCTCTTTAGATGACCTCAGCCAGTCCCATGGTTTTAAACACCATCTGAACACTGAGGAGCACTAAATTTATATCTCATGAGACCCCCAGACTCATGAATTGAGCTGCTTACTCAACAGCTCTACTTGGATGTTTAACAGGCATCCCAAACTTCAAAGTAAATGGCCTGAAAACCAAACTCGTGAGTTTCCTCCACAAACCTGCTCCCACTGGAGACTTCCCCACCACACCAAATGACAACTCACTGCCTTCCACTTGCTCAGGCCAGAAACTTGGGCGGCGTCCCGGACTCTTCCTTCTCTCCTAGCCCACACACAGTCCACAGCAAACTCTGATGGCTCTCCTTTCAAAGCAAATCTAGAATCCAGCCATCTCCTCGCAGCTTGCTCAGTCAGCACATTGGCCCAAGCCGCCAGGCTGTCCCACCTGGACTCCTGCCCGAGTCCCCAAGCGGTCTCACTGCCTCTGTCCTCCCCACAGTCCATCTGCTTTCAACCGAGCAACCAGCACATTGGCTCTGACACTCTGCTTAAAACCCGCCAGCGGCTCCCATATCACTCAGAGTCAAAGCCAAGTCCCTACAATGGCCTAGGCGGCCCAACCTGACCAGGTCCTTAGGTCTCTGACCTTGTCTCCTACTACCACTCCTGCCATCTTTTCCAGCCTTACTGGCCCCATTTCTGTTCTTTACATACAGGGCCTTTGCACTTGCTGTTCCCTTTGCAGAGGACTTTCCTCTCCCAGATAACTATCCACCTGGCTCATCTTCTCCCCCACCTCTGGGCCTTTATTTCCAAGATTATCTTATAAGCCTGGCCTTCCAAGTCTACCCTGTATAAACCAGTTCTCCCTTCCCATCACTCCCTGCCCTTGCTCTGAGCTCTACACAGCCCTTACTATCATCCGACTATTATTTCTTCATACTCACTTTACCCCACAAGAGGTAAGCGACAGGAGTGCAGTGATTTTTGTCAGTGTGTCTACTGCTGTACCCCCAGTGCCCAGGACAGGGCCTGACACACAATAAGCACTCAATAAATATACATAGCATGTGGCGAGAGAGGAACGGAAATTACCTATAAGCATTTTTTTATTATTAAAAGCAAACATCCAACCACATTAGAACTCCAGGACTTGTTTCCACAGTGAACGATCTGCATTCCCACAACCTCTGCCTGTGATGTAAATTAGTACGATGGACTGAATGTTCACGTGCCCTGACCAAAATTTGTATGTTGAAGCCTAAGCCCCAATGTGATCATATTAGGAGCTGGGGCCTTTGGGAGACGATTAGGTCATGAGGGTGGAGCCTCATGAATGGGATTAGTGCCTATCTTAGTCCATTCCAACTGCTATAACAGACTACAGGCATACCTCATTTTACGTGCTTCGCTTTATTGCACTTAGCAGATATTGTGTTTTTTATAAGACCCTCCACCACCAAAAAGGTTATGACTCGTTGAAGGCTCAGAGGGTGGTTAGCATTTTTTAGCAATTAAGTATTTTTAATTAAGGTACATACATTGTTTTTTCAGATATAATGCTATTGCACAGAATAGATTACAGCATACCACAACCATAACTTTTATATGCACTGGGAAACAAAACATTCATGTGACTCGTTTTATTACAATATTCACTCCATTATTCCCACTGTGAGATGGGGCAGGCCAGCTGAACTTCTGGGCCTCAGGTCCCACACTAAAACAGGATGATGATGCTCACACCTCAGGGGGTGTGAAGAAATCAGTTAAACAAACTGTGTACATAAAGTTCCAGGGACACTGTCTAGAATGTAGCAAGCATGCAATAAAAAGGAATGAGGAAGAAAGGAGAAGAATATACAACAGAAGACACCTAGATCTACACCTAACAGCTCTGGGGGTGATGTGGCACAGTGACATGAACAGGGCTTTTAGGGGGAAGACAAATCTAGATCTGCATCCCAGCTCCATCACCGACTAGCTGGGCGACTTTGAACAGGTGACATAGCTTATGCTCAGTGTCATGTATTCAGTGTCCTTGTCTGTAAAAGGAAGGGTCTACTGCTACCTGCTGCCTAGGATGGTTAAGAAGATAAAATAGAGAAAAAATTCTCAAAGGCCTGGCCAATACTGGTACTCAATTACTGTTCAGTGTCTTTGCCTTCTACGGCTTCCTCTAGTAGCAGCCTCGGGGGATGGCTACAGGAAAACATGGCTCAGTCTTCCATCTCTCAAGTGGGAGAACAAATGATTTGTCCCTTGCCAACCTTTCAGAATACACAAAGAAGAGCAAACGTCACCAGTTTAGATGCAAATCCTGGACAAAGAAAACACAATATCCCAATTACTTTTCTCTAAGGGGATAGAACTTTAAGGTATTAGAGTCACCACAACATGAAGAGCAGCCGGTGAAATGTGCCAACGTGCCCCGGCCAATCTGAACAAAGTTGTGACAGATATAGGGCAATGCGAACAGAGTTTCATGTCACCTGCTACCAGGCTTTTAAAAATTCCTGCCAAGAACTGCTCTGCAGTCAAATTTATTTATGGCTCCCATGAGCCGTGCGATGCTGCGCAGAGAGGCTCTATGTTGAATACCTTGGCGCTACCTGTGTCACAGGGAGTTTCAAACCAAAACTTTCTCCCTAAAAGCTAAAAGACCGCAACATTAAGTAATTTCAGCCTTCTGTTAGCTACTCTGGGAATAATCAATGCCTCTGGGTTCTAGCGATGGCCTAATTTAATTTGATTTAAAATGTAAACATTATGGTTTTCTACCTCCCTAAACGCCAGCTGGTTCTTCTTTGAATATGATAATGGTTTAACAAAGACATAATGTGCCCTAGCCGTTGTTGCACACACAGACCCCAACAGTATTCGTGGATGTGCCTGGACCCAGGGGAGGCAGGAGGGAGGGTGGAGGTGGAGAGTCCAAATGCTGGGCTCAAATCCTGATCCTGCCAGGCACGAGCTGTATGAGTTGAGCATGTACTGATCCTTGCTTGGCCTCACATCTTCATTAGCAGAACTGGGATCCCTGTGGTACCCATCTGATGGGGAACTACAAGAAATAACTGAAACGATCGGGTAAGGCACTGGGCACGCTGTCCAGCACACAGCAGGAATGCAAACAGCATGAGTGATCATTATCACTGCTTAGAGCCTTTTTTGATTGATGAAGTAAATTCTTAGACTCCATGCAGCAACAGTTTCAGGTGAAATGATAGATTCTTTTCTAAGTCTGGAAGACTCCTCTCCCTGCCCCCACCCTACGTGGAGTCCAGGACCCTCAGAGATCCATAACCCAGCCACCTAAGACAAAACATGACTGACCACGGAGATCTCCAAAGAAGCCACGCTTTCACAGGACACCACTGTGGGAAGTGCTGCTGAGGGTCCCATTTGCCTCTCCCCTGTTGCAATTTAGGGAATTTCCCACAGAAATAGTCATGAAGTGACAGTCAACTTCCCCTCATATGCACCTTGGCAGATTTCATTTTCTGGCACATATCTGCTTAATGAATGTTGAATGAATGACATGTCTGAAAGTTGTATATGAAATCAAATTTGAGAAACTGTTGCTTTAAAAAGACCCAAGCGCTGATAATTTAAAGCAGAGGGGGCTAACACAAACACCTACAGGGACCAGGCAGGTAAAATCGGTGAGATGGTGGGGACACAGTGATGTGGCCAGGACCATGCTCTTGGAAACAGGGCAGCCACTACTCAGCCCTGCACGAGCAGACCTATTGCTGCTGGATCTTTCCATTTTTTTCAAGAGAAACTGGAAATCAAAGATTTTATGGGAAATGCCTTGGTTGTTCAACATTGTCAATAAATTCCATTTTAAAAACTACTAGCCAAATGAAACAGATCAATGGGCAAGATGTGGCCCAGTTTGCAGATTCCAATCTCTGATTTAAAGGAGTCCCACAAATGCTTTACAAATTAAGATTAAATGAGAGAATCCACACAAAGTGTTTTACACAGCACCTAGCACACAGCAACTTGAAACGCAGCCTCGTGCTATTTTTCCCCGAAGTGAGACCATCTACCGAGGAAGATGGAGCCTCACAAAAACAAAGCCCCAGACTCAGTCTCCAGTGTTCCTCCATTAAAAGGCCCATGAACAGCAGTTGCTGCGAAAGTTGCCCCGAGCTACGAGGCTTCATCTGTGTTGTGCTTCATTTTAAAACACTCCATCCAAAAGCTCTCCAGGCTGTTTAGGTTTTCAAATCAACATTTATCATTTCATTGCACTTGTCTTCAGTCAAAATGAGGGGATGGCTTCAGAGGGGACCCTGTCTTTGAAGTGTGATTTGTTACTTCTTTCCTTTTAGCTGAAAGGGATGATCCATCTTTTTTCTTTCCCAAAAGGCCATCAAAAATTAAACAATTCGGATATTTAACAAACAGACCCATCAGCTACAGAAGGAGACAACAAGCATTCCCATGAGGTTGCATTCAGGGCAGCGAAATGACAAAGGTCAACATGGGACACAGAAAGGCTGGATGCACCTGATTTGGCAGTTGCTCTTGTCATTCTCAGTTAGGACAACCAGACTGGACTTGGCTAAGTGCACTCTTTCCTAAATCAGTCACTCAGCATTATGGGAGCTCTGCCTCCCCATCAGTCCCCAAACACAGGCTCCCTGAGGGATGTACAAAAGGATCAAGTAGGATCTTATCCCCTGCTGGGGGAGAAGTCCTTAGTGGATGACGTGGTGCCCTAAAAAGAACGGAGATCCTGCAGTCAGACAGAACTGGGTGTGAATCTGGACTGTGAGTCCCTGAGAGGAGAGAACCCCATCCCTCTTGTTCACAGCTACAAGCCCACCACCTGGAACAGTGTTAGACCCATCACAGGTGCTGGATGAAAAGCTGTTGAATGAATGAATGCATGAATTCTGAATTCAACACTTCACTGTCACATGTCATTGGTCAAATTATTTAATCTCTCTGAGCTCCAGGTTTCTTACCTCTCAAACAGGAAAAACACCAGCACCATCCTCAAGAGTTGTTGTAAAAATTAACTAATTGACTATAAAACATGGTGCCCAGCATACAATAGGTGTTAAATATTCATCTTCCTCCTTCCCTTCCTTTATTTTTCCATTTCCTCCCATTTGAATGAACTACCACCAGCAGAACTTGTGTAAGCACACACTGACGACATGAGCAGGGTTCACGTGAGGGTCTCAGAGTTGGCCCAAGAGAGGAGCTAGGTTGGAGCTGAGGCTTGAAGGACCAGGGCAGATGCTATGAGGAGGAAGGAGGGCAACTGAAGCCAAGAGGAAATGGCAGAAAAGCAGACAGGATTGAGAGGACTGAGGAGGAGACCAAAGTCTGCAGAATAAAGGATGAGGACAGGGAAGCAACAGAGATCAGGCTGGGAGGATAACACAGAGACGGGGTGTCTGTCCAAGAGGGGCAACCAGGAGCTGGGGATGCAGGTGAACCTGGCAGATGGGCCTGAAGATGGGGTTCTGGTGGAGCGTTTGCTGAAGGACCCCAGGAGAGCCCAGAGCCATCGCACCAAGTGCTGGGTCTTTCTCCAGCTTTCTGATCACAGCCTTAAATATGATCTGGGTGAGGGAGCATTTGAAGACACCATTCCAACAGGCAAAAGGGATACACAGAGAGGAACATATTTTTAAAATACCACCAATAAAAATCCTTTAACAAGACTTTCCTAACAGATGTGACTACTAATGAGCAATCTCAGATAGAAGCAAATGTTAATTTGCTCAGAATCCAATGGAAAATGATGGAGCTTCATCCAAGGAAAAACTAGAGACAACTATTTGGCAATGAGGTCAGGACATGCACACATGCATGCATGTACACGCATGCGCGTGCACACATACACTCTCACACACACACACCTGGTTCTGAGCCAAAGTTCATCTTCCCTGACCTTCAAATTTTTTCTAAGACGAGTACAATAGTAATAATGTTAATAACAGCAGTAACAACCACAACTAAAGTAACTAACACTTATGCTGTAAATTATTTCACTCTCAAAACAACATTCTGCAATAGGTCTTCTGCTGTTCTCATTTCACAGATGGGGAAACTGAGGCTCAGAGAGGTTAAGGAACATACCCACGATGACACAATGTGTCTGAAGCAACCGCCAATGCTCCCAGCACCTGTATGTAGGATACACTGCTTCAAGTGCTTTTTGGAACAAGATAGGGTCTAAATAAATAAAAAATAAATCAAGTTTTGGGCAGCCTCTGCATCCATTTTTGGCATAGCTAGGCCCAAACTATTCGTGCCTGAAGGGACCTACCTGGAGCACACAGGGAAGGTGCTAGCCTTTCCTCCATCCTGTAATCTCAGAATCTCCATCTAGAAATGAAACGTGGCCAAGCCTGGCAGCTTGGGAAGTTGAGCTGGAGCAGCTAAGGCCAAGATGGGAAGGGCCCATTTCTGGAGAAGGGCTGGGCAGGCCTGGGTATCTGGGCCCTGTCCCTGCCCAGTTCACACTGGCCCAGAATCCATGTGGGGAGTCTGTGGGGGAAGCGACAGCCCCCTGCCAAACACTGATGCAGGCTGTGAACCAAAAAGGAGCTGTAGTTGGCTTCACAGGCCTGAAAAAGATTAGAAACTGAACCATTTCAGTGTGTGGAGGGTGGTTAAGGAATCCTCTGGTAGTATAGAAGTGAGAAGGGGTAGCAGGAAATGGAGTGGACAACCATGTTCTGTATCTAGGGCTCTGCCCCAGAAATCTTAGAAAGCAAATGTAGGGAAGACAAGCTTTTCCTTTTGAACACGAACATGCTCCAAAACTCATCCACCAACTGAACCTGCCTGAGTGATCAAAATCCACCGCTAAAAATAACTGACGGGACTTACTGAGAGCCAGGATGCCGACATCAGCTCTGGAACTTGTCACAGGTGCAGGCACTGAGAGCCGGGACTCGTGCACCGGCTAAGAGCCAGGGTCTGGGACCCTGCTGCCTAGCTCTGCTACCTGCCAGGATGTCACCTTAGGCTACTATTTAAACTCTCCAGGACTCAGTTTCCTCATTCTGTAAAGTGGTGACAACAGTGCCCACTTCCCTCACAGAGCTGTCACGAGGATTAACTGGCTCGCTCACAGAAAGCCTGGCTCAAAGAGGCGCGGCATGAGAGTTAGCTTGGACTGTCTACGACCATCAAGCCCCTTTCACAGGTGAGGCACCTGAAGCTCGGAGAGGTTAAGTCACTGGCTCAAGGCCACGAGGAGGCCACCGTTTCCCGAGCAACATCTCTGTGTCAAGTCCTTCCTAAGCCTCCTGACACCACTGTGAGGTCAGTGTTATGGTCGCCATTCTACAGATGCAGACTGGAGCCTGAGAAGCTGAGTGACACGGTCCCAAGATGGTAAACAACAGGACCGAAATTCACATGCTGACAGTCTTGAAAACAAAACCTACATTCCTCTAACTATATCACGTGTTCTCTAGCAAGCAACCCAAGAAATGAGAAATGCCACATAAAACCACTTAGTACAGGGGTCAATAAACTACATCCTGTGGGTCAAACCCAGCCCATGGCCAGTTTTTCTAAACACAGTTTTACTGGAACACAGCCTTGGCCATTCAGTTACATAGCATCTATGGCTGAGTTCACGTTGCAGTGACAGAGACTGCAGAGCCCACAAAGCCTGAAACACTTACTACTTGGCCCCTTACAGAAGGTTGCCAACTGCTGGCAGAGAGTAGAAGGTAACACAACGCACCGTAGCCGCTGTCATCACCATCCACGTTATTTTTATTACTACACACAAGACAGCACAGCGAGGAAGAGCAGAAACTAGGCCCCCAGGTCGGCCTGGATTCCAGTCTGGGTGCTGCCGTTCCCACCGTGTGACTTGAGGCAACCTATGAACTGCTCTACACTCAGTTTCTTCGCACATGTGACAGGGACAAGGCCAGCCCAGGGTTTCTTAACCTCGGCACTATTGTCACAATTATTGTCGGCCTAATAATTCTTTACAGAATGTAAAGCAGTGTCCCTGGACTCTACTCATGTAGCCAGTAGCAGCCCCCTCCCAGCTGTGACAACCAAAAATGTGTCCAGACATTGCCCCATGTCCCCTAGGGGGTACCACTGCCCCTCATGGAGAATCCCCAGGCTCACCTACCACAGGATTCGGGGGATGCAGTGGAGCAAGCGTGCAGAGCACTCTGCACAGGCCCTGTCCCAGGAGCCCTTTGTTAATGGTAGTGGGTGATGCTGACTCTTTAGCAAGATGGCACCTGAGGACAAGAAACCCAGTGCCACTGGAGGCACTAACTGGTGGCATTTTTATCCCTTTTAATTAGGGGACAGAGCAGACGTACGTTCTGACAGTTGTGTTAGCGTCACTCAATAAAATCAACTGGGGTCAAGAGGGGAGGTGGCCCAGGCTGGGAACGGAACCACCTCCACTGATAACTGTTTCACGGCCTGGAGAACGGATGACACATCCAACTTAGAATGACACCTGGCACGTGATCCTTTCTGAAACAGAGCCCAGCGGTGCACACAGGCATACACACAACCGCATACATCTGAATCCCTTTGGAACAAGAGCCCTTTTGTCAAAGACTAAGAACGATATTCGTGCCAGTTGAGGAACATGTCTGAAAGACACCGGTTAAGTCACACAACGTTGGCTGGAAAGGGAAGGGCCATTGCACATGTGTGCAAACATCTCCATCCCACCCTCTCAAGTGACATAACGCAGGACCAAGTGCCAGTGAACCATGAGCCTGAGAAAGCCAGCACACTCCAGAAAAAGGTGCTCCACACTTGGCACGTGTAGACACTAAAATAATGCATGCTCCTGTTTACTGCAGAGCGCTGTAAAGGGTACGAATGACTCTCAGATCATTTATGCCACTGACAGACACAATCACAAAAGCCATTAGGAGGGCTAGGTCCAAGTGAGGATCCAAATTATCTCCACGTGACAACTCTGAGCCTGGGATTTATCTGCCAGGCGCTATGCAAGGGGCTAAGACAACAAACCCAGTAAGCCAGAGTTCCCTGCCCTTGAGGGGTTTGAAGGGATGTCAGCTGTTTGTGGCAGCCCAGCATCTCCTCCCCATCTACTGGTAACAGCACAAGGATCCTGTTTTGGGAAACCATGATTTGCCCACCTCCAATGTGCACAGCACCAGGAGTTGGCGCATGTGCCTGGGTCTAGCCAGTTTACTGAGTCTTCCCCCAAGAGGCCACTGAGACTCCATCCCAAGTCTTCGGCTGGGGTTGCTGAGCTGCTACGATGGAAGCCTGGAACAGGGGTGGGCTTTCTGCCACTACATGTGAAGAGCCCACTGAGCACGAAGCCAAGGTGGCCGAGCTGAGAGAAGCGGGAGACAGCACCCTGAAAGCATCATTTTAGCACCCATATCCAGCCATACTTGAGCCACCGCTCTTAGAAGGGTCTGTTACATGAGTCAATAAACTTGAACGATGTGTAAGTCATTTAAAATGGGCTTCCACCGATATAATGAAAAGAGGCCTAACAAGGGAGATACACACATAAAGAGTAAGATACCAGAACAGTCAGCAGAGCTGTGACAGAAATGTACTCCAACTTAGGGGGTACCGAAGGAAGGGCTCGACAATTCCTCTCTAAGAAAGGCTCGAATGTGGTGCGATAAAGGAGGGCGAGGATCAGTGGGAGAGTTGGGTCCTTTGGGGACAGAGAACCACAAATCCCAGCCACACACTCCAGGAAGCCCTGCCATCTGCAGCCTCACCCCGGCCAAGAGTCAAGGGCTTTGGGGCCAGGGCGACAGCTTGTGCTTGTCTTCTAAGAGTGGTTGCCAGCACGAAAAACACCGTCACTGGGATGTGAGGCAGCCACGGGCTTTTGTTTAGCTTGTGGAAGCATTTTCTTTGCTTTTGGCTAAGATACTTGAAACCATCACTGAGTCCCTTTTAGAATAGGCTGCTTTAATAAACAATCTATATCTGAAAGACCCAGGGGTACCAACAAGCTAGAATCATTTTTGGCTGAGGGCAGTAATAACAGGAGTAGTAGTAAAAAAAAAATAAAAGCAAAAGTTATAATAAAAGAATACCGCTAACGTGTACTGAGGTGGACTCTGTGGGAGGCATCAAGCTAAACACTTTACACGTGTAGGTCTCACTAAATCCCGCCAGTACTATACGTGGGCATGTGTATCTCCATTATACAGGCGAGGAAACTGACGCTCAGGAAAGTGGTGACTTGCCCGAGAGCACGTAGCAAGAACAGTCAAGCTGACTTTGGAAACTCACAACGGTCTGACTCGTGTCACCAGGTGACACTGTATACCGTCCCAGAGTGGAGTTGAGCTCCACAGGAAGATCCTGCAGAAATCAAAAGGACAATGCCATGAGCCATGCTGGTGGCATGAAGGGCCCTGTCCACCTGGCACTCAATAGAGTGCTGCTCAGATCTAATCCAAAATGATGACCTCCCTGGAGTGAGCCCAGCAGGTGGCCCAATTTAGGACCCTTCCTACCTGTCCTCCCTGCACACATCAATGGCCCCACATTCTGATTTCTGCACACTTTCTCTCACTTACACACTCTGTTTCTATATGCCAAGTTACGGGTTCAATTTTGTCACACACACACCCGCCCCCGCCAATTCATATGTTGAAATCCTAACCTCCAGTGCTTCAGAATATGACAGTATTTGAAGATAGGGTCTTTAAAGAGGTAATTAAGGTTAAGTGAGGTCATTAGGATGGGCCCTAATCCCAACAGGACTGGCATCCTTATAAGACGAGACTAGGACACAGACATGCACAGAGGGAAGACCATGTGGAGAGCACGGCCGTCTACAAGCCAAGGAGGGAGGCTTCAGAGGAAACCAACCCTGCTGCCACCTTGATCTTGGAACTCCAGCCTCCAGAATTGGTAGAAAATAAATGTCTCTTGTTGAAGCCCCCAGTCTGTGGTATCTGTTACGGCAGTCTGAGCAAACTAACACACCATCCCATCTCCTCAAACTGGAGGAACTCCCAGCCTGCCGCAGAGGCCAAAAGCTACTTTGAAGCTTAAAAAGACCCAATCATCTACAAAGAAAGCTGTTCAGGGGTTGCTATTTCATCAGCACTGACCAAGAGATTAATGTGACCGATACAGAAGACTTGAGATCCTGAGCGAGGGGAGCAGCTTTGCTGATCTATGGGGGAAAGGGATCCTACAGGGTCGCCCCTCCAGTTCTCTAACAGAACAGCACAGAGGTCCCTCAGCCCAACAGGAAGCCGCAAGTGTTTCTCTCCACCTGTAGCAGCTGCCCCCACTCCTAGTCCAGTGTTTCCCAAATGGCTTTGACAACGGCCCACGGGAATAAACGCGCTGTGCCCCACTGAAGTGGAGTGGCCTCCACCAGCTCCTGCCACCAGGCACAAGTGCCCTCACACACTCTCCACACTGCATCAGACCCCTGTGCACCCTCACTGCACCACCAGCAGACTAGGTACTATTATTAGCCCATTTACTCCGAGAAACCAAAGCACAGAGACACTTGCCCAAGGTTGCAGACACAGAAGTGACCTAATTTCAAACCCAGGCCACCTGACTCCAGACTCTAGCTGGGGTTGGCAAACTCTGGCCTGTGGGCCAAATCCAGCCCTGCCACCTGTTTTTATAAAGTTTTATTGGAATGCGGCCCCTCCCATTCATTTCTGTGTTGTCTACGACTGTGTCCACACAGTTACGCAGATGTGACAGAGACCATGTGTCAGTAAAGCTGAACCTATTTATTATCTGGCCCTTTCTAGAAAGTTCGCCGACCTCGCTCTAGACTCCTAACCCCATACCATGACCACCTAGTTCCACTCTTCTAGGACTCTCCCCAACCCTGACTAGTCCTCATATCCAGACAGAAGAAAAAGAAAAGAATACATTTAAATATAATCTTACTGATAAAATAAAGAGCAAACCTACTTCTCCACAGATTCTTTTGTTCTCAGAAATTGCCAAGATGTCAACCTCACACAAGATAATAAATAAGAAGAACCAGCAAAGTGCTTCCCAAACATTTAATTAATGCATTTTATCTGCTTCACCACCTGGGAACAATAGGCCACAGGTTGGAAAATCAAGTCTAAATCTTAATGTTGAATTCCTGGTTTTTTAAAGTGCTTGTCGCAACCTTAATATTACTTAAATGTAGTTTTTTTTCTGTTTTTATTAATTAGGTTTTCCCTAACAGTCAGCATCACAATTAACCTTCAAAGAAGAGCTGCCAGAATGCATTTAACTAATTTTTACAAAGCAAAGCTTTTCCAAATCACCTCGCATTGGCTTTCCAAACCTTCCTCCTAGGCAAAGCTTCCTTGTCAAATTAAAATCTGCTATGATACCATGCGAAGAAATGCCCTGGGACATTCTAACAGTACTGCTCACCCTTACAAACGCCTTTCAGAGGGCAGACTGCAATGGGTACAGTCAGAATGTAGACATTTTAGATGATTACTCCCTCTTCCCACTAGGGAGGGGCCTGCAGAAATGGGAGAAATTGCTAGCGAACGGCAAAATTTTGCAAAGGAAAGTCAGCTAAACACTTGGAGCAGTTCCACGTTCTACCTTTCATAAGGCAGTCAATCTGCAGCATTGCTGTGACACCCCCACCGGGACGGAGGGTTCTATCAAACGTCAGAGGGAGGAAAGACCCTTCCAGGTGAGGTCACTCAGAGCTTGCGTCCTGGCTGAACTTGCTGCTGTTGTTTCTGCTGTTCTCATCTCCCTCAATATCTTCCATCACCTGACGCAGCTACTGGGGCTTTAGAAACAGATGTCTAGGTGGCTTGGGGGGTTTCAGTAACTTCCCAGATAGACGGATTGCTGGGTCTGGAGGAGCGTTTGTCAGCTCTGAGCTGCGTCCCTGGCACTGGTTACAAAGGGGCTATGAGACGTGCGAAGAGCCAAGACTTGAGCTTCAAGGTCAACAATGTGAGGGCGAAAGAGGGGGATGGAATAGATGAACAGATGGGCTCAGGCCAGAGACTTGCAAATAGGTTTTACCCACCCAGTATAACTTCAAGAAAGAAAACATGAGCCACATGCCGACATTTACACGCCAAAAGCATTCCCACAGCGCAAGAGCCAGCCGGAGCCGAGTGAGGGGCGTCCTCACAGTCTTCCCGGGGCCTCCGTCCCTCACAGCTACCACCGGCCTGGATCTCGCTGGCATCTGCGCTGGGGAGGCCTGCCTTCACCGCATCCAGGGATCAGTTGGGGATCGGCTGCCCTGTTTTCTGAGGCTCTGAGGATGTCATCCTCAGGGCAAACTAATGGCACCCCCAAGAGCCCACGGAGTGCTGGGACAGGGGGCAGACTCCGGGAAAGTTACACTCTCGTGGGATAAGAAAACCAGATATACCTGTGACAGCGCAAGTTGGGTCTCTGCAGACCAGCATGATCTCAGGCCCCATGGAGAAACTGAGGAAGTTTGCTAGATTCTTCTGTGGAATCAGTTTGCTCAAAAAAAAACCCACCTAAAATCAGTCTCTATGTTAATATTTTTAAATTAAAAATATCTCTTAAAAAGGGTGGGATAGCTTAAATAACAACTCAAACCAATAATAATAAAAGCTTGCATTTAGCAACTGTGTATTACAAGTGAGGAGACGTGAAAATATGATTCCATTTAATCCCAACAACCCTGTGAAGTAGGCCCATATTACAGATGAAGAAAGTGAGGCAGAGGAGTGAAGTGATAAAGTCAGTACTCAGACTCACATCCATCCCACTTCAGTGTCTAAGCTCTTAACCACCCCCCTGGTGTTTCCCCAAACACGGAACTCGGAACCCAGGATTGGTTTCTGTGTTTCCTGGACACCGCAGAGAGCAACGATGAATCCCAAAGGCAAAGCTTTTCCCTGCTTAATCATTCTCGGTCTCTCTGAAGATTCGAGAAGATGATTTGGGTTTGGTGATCACCTCCCTTTACCTTTGGACAGGCAACAGTTTCTGGATAGAAACTAACGGTTGTTTTGTATTCATCATGGTCCTTTTACAGTTATTTTCTCCTGATGGCAAATGATACTGGTTTTCTTTATAAATAAATTTACTTTAAGTAAAAAGTGGGAGCCAATTTAAAGAAAATATTAAATCAGTAGTGGTGGGCAGACACAGTAAAAATCACAACAGTTAGAACAGGAATGACTCAACCGAAGGTAGCGGTCTCACAATGCAGGGGCGTGGGAATGAGTCATCCTCGGGTAACTGCATTACAGCAGGGGTCTCCAGAGCAGGGGGCTCAGGACCGTCCGCTGGGAAACCGAAAAACATTAGAACTCCAATTGAGGTTTATTTTTACTCGTCATCTTTACGTTTCTGGTTTTTGTTTTGTATGTTATAAATAATCTAACTACATATATTGCAAACAAACATGTACACTGCAGTATAACTTACGATTCTTTTCATCAATTGGGATATGTGATCTAAGAAGCTTCTCCACCCCAGGACTAGACCCCTGCACTCTCCCACGGGGCAGAACCCCAACAGATCTGTAGCAATCACTTGTGGCCTCCCCAGCTTCCATTCCCTGCCCTTCCTTATGATGCCTCTGATTTCCTCCAGGGACCCCATGTAATTCTGGGCAAGTGACTCCTCACCCAGCTCCAGGGTGGAACAAATAACGAGGTTAAGCCAATCAGGGAATTCTCCCCTATGGCCACCACCAGCATGACTGGCCTTACAGGTTCTATCTTAGGTCCTCTGTTGGGCATGCTGGGACAAACACTCATCCTCTGTGTCTGCCCCACTATAAGGTAAGCTCTACCCATCTGCTTTATTCACTAATGAATCCATAGATATTTCATTGAGTAACAGAATGGTTTGACCACCACGGAGTCAGCCTGGAGCATCCCTTTTCCTCCCTGTTGAACTGGGGCCATATCTACTGTGTCGGGGTTGGTCACCGAAAAGTAGCCACTCCTGGAGAGCAGGTGAAGCCAGTGAAGAGAGAAGCCACCCCAGCCTGGAGCTGGCAGGAAGGGCCATTTCAACACTATCGTCTGATTTCTTCCCATGTGGGAGTTAAGGAAACCTGCCAGCAAGGAACTAATCATGTTTGAGCCCAAGCAGTCCTTGCCGCCCAGGAAATTTCCAAGAGAGTGTTTGCTTCCTCCTTCCAGACTCAAGGCCTCCACAGTCCACAAAGCAAGCGGTAACACTGACCTCACAGGGTTGCTGCAGGGACCTAAGCCAACACATGCAAAGCACAGAGCAGACACTTCGTACAGTTGCTGCCGATATTATTTCCTCTCCCAATAGGGTATCAGTTTCCTCATCTGTAAAATGGGCACTTGGAATCACTCCCTCACTCGGTTCCTGCGATGATCTAACGCAGCATCACAGATAAACTGTCGCTCACACTCTCAGAACAACGGCACTCAACCAATGGCCACCAGAAATGTTATTACTTCTGCGAGGGTCCCTCTGGGATAGCAGCCCTAAATTTTTTAACTTCGCTGACGACTGCCCTGGGAGAAACTACACATCCTTAAAGACTAGGCTCTGACGGCTGGGTCCCACACTCTCCTCTCACTAACAAATAACATGAATAAAGCTGTACAGTTCCGCCCTCCCAGCTCAACCTCTCTCTGCACCAGAGGCAGCTCTCCTCCCTCCACGCAGAGTTTGTGTTCAAGTCACAAGTATGTCTCCTACCTGAGGCAAAAAGCCAACACTCTCTACCTACTTGTCCCCGTCTACCTCGAGCAGACGATGCACCCATCAGGGGGCAAAACACAGTGCCCACGGGCCTCCTGTCACCCAGAGAAAAACAAGAGTAACGATGTCCAAGGAACCTCAAGGCAGAAAAACCAGCCTGATCCACGGCTGCTGCTTAGGGTCCAGCAAGGCCCTCCTGGCTGCTAATTCCGGCAGGAACTCAAAGGTTCCTAAGTGTGTGTGTGATCTGCCGAGATGTGAATTTCAACCCCAGCTCTGCCATGTGGGACTGGCTTCCTATTACACTCAGAGCACACTCTCTGGGAAAGTGCACTTTCCCCTCTCAGAGCCTCAGCAACTCATCTGTAAAATGGGCCAGCAATGCCTTGATCACAGAATTGCTGACAGCTAAGAATGTAAACAGCCAGCACGGAACCCAAGATTGGAACCCCATACACGGTATGACGGTCCTGTGATTTCTACCACTGACCTAGCTGTTGTGACCACCTGAACAAGTGTGGTTCCCCACAACAGCTAGAAATACTGGGTGCTGATAAACATTAGCAGGTCCTGGGCTGAATGCTTCCGGTGCATGATCTCATTTCAACTTCCCAGCACAGGGAGGGATGGATCATTACCACCACTTTGCAGATGAAGCAACCGAGGCTTAGAGAGGATAAGGAACGTGTCCAGGCTTCACCCAGTTAATAATGTTTGATTCATTTTACATTCATTCCACATTTATTAATCGTCTGCTATATGCAAGCCACCATGTATACAATGGTGCGTAATATGCACTTAGTCCCTGCCTTCACAGATGGTGTCAGGTATTAAACAACTAAATGTACACGGAATTGCCACAAGACAAGGAAGTGAGAATGTCATATAGTAGGACATGGACATTCAAAGCCTATGATTTGTTTTCTGTGGCTTTACAAGCAGCATGTTCCCATCTTTCGGGGAAAGGAGGCCGGCTGTTACTGTGGGTCTCCAGACAGAACCTAGAAAAGGCCCCCAGGTTCTCACGTGGTCCTAGGGTCTGGGGCCCAGCTGCCCAAACTCCCCAGCATCTCCAGATGAGTTACTAAGCTGCATCATAAAGGAAAGGGACAGGAAAAGAAAGGATGGGTTATTTGCAAGGGCTGCAGGAAAGAGCTGAGACAGAAACCAGGAGAAGGAATAAGGGGATGGTAGAGAAGAGGAACCACAGGCTCAGGGAGCAGGACCTCGAAATGGGGAAGTGGGGGGAGCCTGTGATAAGGTCCCTGTGGCCAAGTGTGACCCAGAGGGAGTGGCAGCCCCCAGCAGAGGCCCTGCCTGCAAAGGGCCCGTGCACGGAGTGCTGGGAGCAGCTGCCTCCGAGCACCGCACGTTAGAAGACTGCCCACCGGTCCTGTCCCTGCAGAAGCCCTGGGTTCTTGCAGAATGCCAAGGTGAAAAGAGAAACTTCTGGGGGACAAAGCCCAGCTGTGATTGGATTTCCTCCAAACAGAGCAGGTAGGAAGCAAGCTGGGCAAGAGGAGTACAGGCCAAATTTCATTAATAAAAAAATCGAACAAGAAAATGGAATGTTCTAGGGTCATGCCCTAGAATGTTCTAGCGAATGCCCCAGGGACATGAGGCTTCTGCCCTAGCCACCACTCCATGGTCTATTTTCAACTCAACAGCCAGAATGACCTTTTTAAAACCTGCCTCTGCTCATAACCCTCCAATCAGTTCTCACACGCCTAGGAAGATCTCACTTATCGCCATCTTCCAAGCCCACCAGGCACCAGCTCTGCCCTTATCATTCTCTCCATCGGGGGCTATAGGAAGGGCCAAGAGGGAAAAACAAGCAGAGAAACCAGCGAAAGGAAGGAGTGGCTGGCAGAGGAGAGGATGAGCCCGCTCTAACGGCGCCCATGTGGCAGAACCTTGAGATAGGCCGGGGGTGCGCAGTGACGCCCCTGGGGTGTGGAGAGAGTAACCCAAGGTGGGCAGGATGGCCCTGAGGTGACAGTCAGTAAGACCCTGATCCCAGTAAAAGGGGCCTTCTGCGTGTGACACTAGTGTAGACCCAAGTCAGCCCCGTCCCTGGGGAATCTACCCCATTCTTCCACCTTTGAGGCTACTGCCAGTCCCTCCAGCCTACCAAGCTTGCTCCCACTCTGGCCTTCAACTTTTGCTGCCTCTCTGCCTGGGACGCTCCACTCCCAGACCTTTGCACTACAGGCATCACCTCCCCGGAGGACCCCCAGCCACCCTCCCCACTCCCACCCCACCGTCACCCGATCCATCACCCCACGCTTTCTTCTGTGCATTTGTCTCTATCCCATAGCAGCTTGGCTGTGCATCCGTGCCTTTGTTGACCAGCTGTCTCCCGCGCTAGAATGTATCCTCCACTCCAGCAGAGAACTCGTGCTGAGTCTACCCCTGAGGTCCCCAGCACCTGGCTCACAATACGCGCTCAAAGACTTCCTATTCATTTCCTCAGCAGTGACAGTCCTCCAGAGCAGGGTCAACAAACTACAGGCCACAGGCCAAATCCAGCCCACCGACTGTTTTTGTAAATAAAGTTTCCTTGGAACTGTATTAGTCTCCTAGGGCTGCCATAACAAAATCCTACAGACCGGGGGGCTTAAACAACAGAAATTTATTGCTTACGGTTCTGGAGGCTGGAAGACTAAGATCAAGGTGTTGGCAGGGTTGGTTCCTCCTAAGGCCTCTCTCCTTGCTGTGCAGATGGCCATCTTCTTGCTGTGTCCTCATATGGCCTTTCCTCTGTGAGCGCACAGCCCTGCTGTCTCTCTGTGTGTCCAAATTTCATCTTCTTATAAGGACACCAGTCCTGCTGGCTTAGGGCCCCACTCTCATGACCTCATTTAACCTTAATTACCTGCTTAAAGGCCTTATCTCCACATACAGTCGCATTGGGGTTAGGGCTTCAACACAGGAATTTGAGGGGGGGCACAATTCAGTCCACAACAGAACACAGCCACACTCATTTGTTGACATATGGTCTCTGGCTGCTTTCACACTACAGTGGCAGAGCTGAGTAGTCCTGACAGATCTGTGAAGCATGAAAAATTTAGTGGCTGGCCCTTGACAGAAGTTTGCTGCCTCCTGGTCTATAGCAAGGTTCCCATTATACTTAACAAGTCACAACGATCCTCATTCTCTATGACTCTTGATCAGAAGACCCACGGAAGCCCAGGCCAAGGCCCCCAGATAATTCCATTTTGCTTCACAATCACCAGTGGTTCTGTCACTCCCCTGAGTCAGCCACAGGCTCCCAAGATTCCAGAGTATGAAACCAGAGATTAAAAGTACAAGCCCATAAAGCCATAATTAAGATATATCCAGGAAATTAGGGAACAGAATGACCTGTCAAGCGCCAGCCCCAGAGCAATTTGGCAGACACGTGGTTTGCTAACACCACTTCCATTATAATTCAGAAACCTCTCCAGGGTTGCTCAGAATACAGGGGACTTTGATGCTCTAGGCCTTCTGCTATGAGACAGAGTGACACCATGTGTGTCACTTTTATCCACCAAGATCTATCAAGGGCCACAGACATGATTGGCTTCTATTCCTCTTGAGGCTTTTTTCTTTCTGCTCAACCACAATTTCAATCAGAGTCAAGGAACCTCAGTTTCAAAAGCTCACAGGGAAGAAGATGCTGAAGATTTTAGCTTTTTAAACAAAGACTTAAGTAGTGCTTCCTGCATACCAGGCACTGTTCTAACCTCTTCATCTCCATTAACTCATTTACTCCTAAGACAAACCAATCAGGGGAGCACTGTTATGATCCTCATTTTACAGATGAGGGAATGGAGACTCAGAAAAGCTAAGTAGCTCGGCCAAGGTCACACAGCTACGAAGCCAAGGGGCCGAGATCCCAACCTAGGCCATCTGGCTCCAGAGTCTGCTCCCAACCACCACTCTGTTATTTCTTTTTTTTCAGACCTTTGGATAAGTCACATTTGTGGTCCCTTCATCCACTAGGTATTCCTAGAATTAATATAGCAGTGAGGTACAAAAGAGAAGGATTCGCTTGGGCACCAAAGAGCTTGATCCCTGGGTCTGATCCCTGGGTCTGCCACTAAAAAGCCAGATGGCTTTTAAGCCTTAGCATCATCTGCTGTAAAACAAGATAATAAATACTCTCTACGTAACAGGAAGCCACTGTTGTGGGATTTAATTTAAGTGACTTCAATTTACTGAGCATCTATTACATACGGGATCATTCCCTCAGCCAATATTAATGGGGCAATGACTCCATACCAAGCACTGGGTGAGGTGCAAGGGATACAGTGATCAAAACTGACACCATCCCTGCCCCAATGGGACTTGCAGTCAAGTGGTGAAACAGACATAAAACAAATGCTCACACAAATAACCATAGATTAAGACCTGAGGTAATGCTGCAAGAGAAAAGAACAGGATGCCACAAGAGGCACAATGGGAACTGCCCTAGTTTATACTATGGGTCACAGAAGGGCCCTTCTCATCTTGTAGGAATTTACCAGGTCATGGTGGCAGGGGCTTTCCCAGAGGAGAAACGGGCATGTACAAAGGCCCTGAGGTCAGCCTGTTGTTGGTCACCACCATTTTACCTGAGCAGCAATCCATGAGGCAGGTCTAATTATCCTTATTTCACAGGGGCATCAACCAAGCTTCTGAGAGGTTAAGAATCAGGGTCCCAAAGCTCCTAGATGACAAAACCAGGATCCCAAAAGCCAGATCTTCCTGACTCTGAAGGCCATTATGTCTCCAGTGGGCCACACATCCTTCTGTCTGTGAAAGGGCTTTCAAAGCCGATAGAAATATCGGGCATAACTGGTTTTCTTATTCTTTGGACACTCACAGGAATGTCTCAGAGGAAACTTTGTAAAAGCTCTTCTACCTCCATCCTCTAAGAGTGGATAACACATATAGAAAATCGTTTTCACCCTGAGTATGGAAGCTATTTGGCTTATAAATTTTTTAAACAGTAGAACCATATGGAAGCTCTCCCCTTAGTCCCCAAGCCAAGCAGCAAAGGGGGTTGCTGAAGAGGAGAAGATGAAGTACCAGATCCTAAGAAACCCTAGACTCCTCTGCCCTGCACACCCCACCTCTTCCTCTAGCTCCCTGGGCTCATCTCCTGCCAAACTCTGCCTCGATGGAACTCCCATTTCCATCTGCATTGACAAGAAAGCTCTTCATGCTGAGGAACAGTTTTCTCAAAGATAAACCCCGATTCCCACCAAATAACGCAGAGCTAAAAGAAAGACTTTACAGTCCATGCTGACTTTTCATTCAACCTGCACCAGACATCTATCATGCACCAGGTGCTGGCCAAGCACTGGGAATTCAGAAACAGATACACCAAAAAGAAATCACAGTATGGAAGGTGTCATGCTAGAAGAAAGCTCAAGGGGACTGGGACGGGGGCATTCATTCACCATTCATTCATTCAACAAGTACTGATCAAGCACTGTAACAGGGACTGCTAACTGTCCCCCAATATCCTTTTTGCTTTAAAGTAATGAAAGCCACTAAGTTGTGCTGGACCTATGGCTACCAGATGAAGACTACATTTCCCAGCATCCCTTGCAGCTCAGCATGGCCACATGACTAAGCTCTGCCCAGTAGAATGTGAAAATAAGTGAGGTGGGCAACTTCTGGGTCACACACCCAAGCTGCTTGCTCTTCTTTTCCTTTTCCCTTTCCCATGGGCCAGCAAAGCAACGAGACAGAAGGAACTTGGGTCCTAGGTCCCTAAATGATCTCATAGAGAAGAGCTGTCCACCTGCCTGACCACTTACCAGCTCAGACTTTTATGTGAGAGAAATAACTTTTCCATTTTGTTTAACCCAATGATAACCTGTTAAGCCGAACCAATGCCTTATTAAAACAAGCCCCACCTATACTGCCCACCTGTTCCAGGTGCCAGGGACGCAGCAGTGACAGCCAAGTCTCTGCCTCCATGAAGCTCACATTCTAACTGGAGACACACCATAAACAAGGAAACAAGTAATTTAGACTGTGTTGTTCTGAGGGAAGTAGGGTGAAGGTTTGAGACTGATCTATACGAGCATGCGCAGTCAGCAATATCCTCTCAAGGAAGCGAGAGCTCAGACCTGAGGGCTGAAGAGCTGCCAACCTTGGGAAGAACATTCCAGGCAGAGGGAACTGCAAGTACATCAGCCCCAAAGTCATTCAGAAGAGACGAAAGGAGGCCAGTGCAGTCCAGAGAGCAAAGGGGAGAATGAGACTGGAAACGAGGACAGAGGAAGGCACCCAACCCAGCCTGAGTGGTCCGGGAGGGCTGCCTGGAGGAAACAACACCTGGGCAGGGTCTCAATGATGTCTAGAGGTGGGAGGATGTGTCAGCAGGGGGAACAGCACAAGCAAGGTGCTAAGGGGCTTCCCCCTGAGTCTTCAGTTCCCGTCCCCTTTGTAATGGAACCTGCTGGAAGACACCTTGACACATGTCCAGCAACCTGGGAAGAGAAGCACTGAAGGGTTGGAAAGAAAAGTCCCCTTGCCCAGGGGCATTTCAGAAAAACCAGAAAGTAACTCCTCTGGGTCCCCAACAGGGTTTTAAATGAAGAGCTTGATACTTTTAGTGATGCATCCTTGCCCTGTAGAGTTGATCATAAACGGCCAGCCCCCGCTCATGACTTTCTTTTTAAAGGAAGCCTTATTTACTTTCTTTTTACTACAATTTATAACTAGGTTATGGTCCTCCCAGGGAAGCCTCATCTCATTACATACCTCCCTCCCTCCTTCCACAGCGGTTATTTAAGAAATAACAAACTTCCCTATGGGGGATGCGCTACTTGCTCACAATTATTCTTCCCTGAACTGATGGATTTTTAGTTAGTGCTCCTGCAGTGGGGGTCTGCTCCTAAACGTGCCAGGATGCTCTAGGTAGTTCTGGCCTCCCCCTTTTTTTTTTAAGCAGCATTATTGAGGTATAATTGACATGCAGTAAACTGCACCTATTTAAAGCATGTAATTGATAAGTTTTGACATGTTTACACACATGAAATCATCACCACAATCAAGCTAGTGAACATATCCATCACCCCCAAAATTTCCTCAGGCCCTTTGGAAATCCCTCTCTCCCTCCTATCCTCCCCACACCCCATCCTCAAGCAACCACTGATCTACTTTCTGTCTCTATAGGTTAGTTTGCATTTTCTAGAGTTTTCTATAAATGGAATCATATGGTATATACCCTTTTTTGGCCTGATTTTTTTCCCTCAGCATAATTATTGAGATTCATCCAAGCTGTTGTGTGTACCAATGGTTCCTTCCTCTTTATTGAATGGACGTACCATAATTTGTGTATCTATTCACTGACAATGGCCATGTGGGTTTTTCCAGTTTTGGGCTATCACAAATAAAGTTTCTCTGAACATCCATGCACAAGTCTTCCTATGGACATGGATTTCCTTTCCTCGTGGACAAAAACCTCAGAGTGGAATGACAACCCTGTCCTTGGAGGCTGAGTACTATCCCTTTGGTGCATCTGTTTTTCGGGTTCACATATTGGGACCAGTGTTAGACGAGTCTCTCCAAATGCAGCACGTGTCTAATCCTGGATATGAGAGAGGATGTGAAGTGCCGCAGAGGTAAACATTTTTATTACTATTAACATTTTGAGCACTTAATGTCTATCTCAGGCTGTGATAAGCACGTTCCAATTACTAACTGAATTAATCCTCTCACAGCCCCACAAGGCAGGTATTATCTTCACCACCACTTTGCAGACAAGGACACCAAGGGCCAGACTGTGAAGTAACTGCCCCAGGTGACTGACACAGAAGCCCACGGTGGAGGCAGGGTCTGAACCCAGGCTCCCTGGCTCCCGAGTCCACATTCTTAACAAACATGCTAAGCTGCCTCTCAGGGTTTCATTTTAATAGTATGCATTTTGTGGTGGCTTTGTAATGTGTCAGCTTGGCTAGGCTGCACTACACTTTCCAGAATTCTCTTTCCTGAATGCTTCCAGTTAGAGTAGTCCACGGAAGAGATTCCTGTGGGAGATTTGGGGGTAGAAGGGAAGCAAGCAGCCCTTCTGTGGCTCACGCCTTCTTGCTGACCTGCTGACTTACCTCTTTGGCATGAAGCAAGAACTAAGCCTGCAAATACTCCACCTTCCGTGGTCCTCCCTCAGGGTCATGCTCTCCTGGGTGTGGGTGTGGGCGGGGGCCCATGATGAAGGGCCCAGCTGCTTCGGGACACCTACAGCACCAATACGAAGGCAACAAGAACTGACATGGGCTTCAGCTCGGGTGTGGCTTCCATCCTGCTCTTGATCCCCCCTTTACCTTCTTCTTCCCTTCCTGACGGCCTGCCCCGAGGACTTCAACCTCCAGCACCAGATGTGAAAACAACAGCCCTACAGAGACTTAACCTGCTCCCACAATTACGTAAGGCAAAGCTCCTGTACCAAATCCCTTAACAGGCATATGTACATATATGTCTTGGTGCTTCTGTTTCTCTCTTCTTTCAGGACCACTGAACCCTGACTGCCGCATATTTGGCTCAAGCAGTATGAAGACAGAATATGAACTAGCACTGAGCTGGGACTGACGCTGTGTAGTTGAAAGGGCTGCACAGGGACTTCAGGCCAAGGGCAGGGATGATCAAAGGCACTGAGTGACACCTGCGTCAGAGCCTTCACCTCCACTGCCCTTAATAAGAGAAACTTCCAATTTCTCCAAACCACTCAACACCTCCAGCCAGGTAATAGCTGGCACAAATGATTTAAGGCTGTGAGTCAGCCCCTGCCTCATCATCTCCCAGGGCAAGAGCTGTCAAGTAAAGACAATGAAACCCGCTCCGGGAGTAGTGTGAGCATTCATTCATCCCACACCCGTCTATAAAGGACCTACTACGTGCCAGGGCTCTGGGATACCGCCGTGAACAAAGCATCTCTGCTCTCAGGGAGCACACGAGCTAGCTGACAAAGACAGATGGGACACAAACAAATGTACGGGCCAAGTGCTGTGAAGAAAAATAGGGGCAGGGAGGTTAAGGGTATGATGGGAGAAGGCAGGTGATTTTGGAGAGGAGGATCAGGGAAGGAGGACTCCCTGGGGGGCAGACATTTGAGCAGAGACCCTGTAACGCCTTTACTGCAGCAAGCCCTCGCAGGTTGTAGGCTACTGTTATGTTATCAACTAGAACCGTGTGTAGCGGTGTGGGGACAGCTAGAGTTTACTTAGTTGCATATCTGTGCATCTCCCCCATTCAAGCACCTGAGGGGCAGGATGAGACCCTGCTCAGTGGCTAACATGGTGCTTTGTCCGTATCAAACGTCTTGTGAACTGAACATAACTGACCTAGATCCTGAACTCTCAGAGGGAAGCCCACTTCCTCACTCCCCTCTCTCCGGGTACAGAGACCTCACAGCAGGGCCTCAGAAACCAAAATCACTCCCAAGCACACCTGGAGATAATCTTATCTCAGAGCAGTTTCTGTTGGCGCTAATGCCTGAAAGAGACAATCTTTCCATCATACTGAGGTTTCCTTTCAGACAGTCTCTGCTATCACCGTTCATGGTTGTCCTATTATCCCCAGCCAACCCTGACCTGCATTTTCCCGATTCACTCTTCTCCTTTCTACACACAACAGCTTTAATTGTCTTCTAATGCATCTCAACATAATCGACAGCTTACATAATCACACTTATAATCGCTGTACCTTGTCGGCATTCTTATCACGTTTGCTCATTAGACAAATAAATCCTAACACGTTGTTAAGACTCTCCAGCTGAGAAATTGATAAAACTATCTTTAATGTGTACCCATCTAGAAACATGACTGAGGTGTAAATAGCAATAGTGAGTATCATACATGCACTGCAACCATCTGCCGAAGTCAAGGATGTTTTCCTGTTTTGTTCAGTGTTTATCGTTGACACCCAGAACAGTGACTGATACATAGTAGGTATTTAATAAGTATTTGTAGAGTGAGTCAACAAATGTAAAGTAGAGATGATGACCACCTAGCAGGAGTGTTTGAACATTAAGATCAGTACCTGTACAGGGCCCAGCATAGTGCTGGCAGAACGATAATACACCACCTGAAGCCTGAATCAAATCCAGGACCACCCCACCTGTGGGGAATGGTCACAGTGCTGAACCATCAGTATGGGACCAGGCAGAGGCTGCAGGGCCCAAAAGCTGCCATGAAAGGTGACCAGGTAGAGTACCAGCTGGTAGAGGACAAATGGGCAGCAGGCATTTGTCTGCTAAGTGCCAGCACAGCCAGCATGAGGCACCACCTCTGCTGCTGGTTGTAAAAAAACACTCAGAGCAGGGGTGGCTGGTGGACAGAGAGTCCGGAGGGTCAAGGTCACTGGGGAACTGAAGGACGATGTGGGGAGTTGGTGGTAGCACTTTGCTGAAGGTGGGGGTGTATTTCACCGTGTTAACGACCAGCACAGCCATGTCAGTGCTAAATTTGAGCCCAGATGGAAGGCAGCTGGGCACCGACCACTGTGCAGACAGGCCTTGAGAATCCCCACAGCCACTCTGGGCTCTGATGCATGTGAGACCACTGAGGATTCTACCACTGGTGGCTGCTTGCCTCTTCTTGGCCTAGATGAAGGCCAAACATCTACACCTACGCTGCCCCACTCTGTGCCAGACACATGGATAAAATGGTGAGGAAAATGGACCCAGACCAGCCCTTGTGAGGCTGGGACTTCATGCATCGGTTCCCCCACTCAACATCATGAAACAGCATGAGGTGGTATTTCCACATGCCTGGCGCTGCTCCTCGTGCCATTCATGACTTCACCTCATTTAATGACAGGAGCTGCATCCTCGTTGCACACCAGAGCAAACAGTTCTCTCCATCCCCCTAACAACATAACACACCATTTATCCCACACCCTCTGTCTGCCACGCACCTGGTGTACATAATCGTTCCTCATGACAATACATAGTTCATCACTGCTCCGTTTGATGGAAGAGAAAATTTAGTCTTAGAGTGGTTAAGAGTACCCAGAATTTGAATTTGCATCTTTCTGTTATCAAAGCCATTTCAGTTTACAGAGCTTTCTTCTGAAATCCAGTCTTTTTTTTTTGAAGGAAGATTGGCCCTGAGCTAACATCTGTTGCAAATCTTCCTCTTTTTCTTTTTACTCCCCAAAGCCCCAGTACATAGTTATATATCCTAGTTCTTCCATGTGGGTCACCACCTCAACATGGCTTCATGAGCAACGAGTAGGTCCATGCCCAGGATCCGAACCCACAAACCCCAGGCCGCTGAAGCAGAACAAGTGAACTTAATCGCTATGCCACCAGGCCGGCCCCTGAAATCCACTCTTAGAACAGCCTGATCATCAACTGCTTAAGGACAAGGAAACTGAGGTGTAGAGAAGGGGAGGGGCTGGTCACCTACCCACCCTTGAAAGGGCTGGAGCTGAGACTCCAGCCTGGGTCCCCCCAAACGCCGAGGACACCACTCTGCTTCCCTCAGGCCCCTCCCTTCATGGCACAGGAGGCCCATGGAGCCATGTTCCCACAATCCCCAATGCTCTGTTGTAGACAAAGCTTTGGAGAGCTGTGATGCCACCTACCACCCACCAAGACGGACATTCTGCCTCAGCTGGACGCCAGCACTCCTGGTGAGGTCAACAGGACTGCTCGGCTGACAAGTCTGTCCTTTGCTGTCAGATCCCTAATAACTTTTTTGAAGAATTTCCAAAGTGCTGGGGAAGCAAAATCGAACATTTTGCCATTATTCCCGAAGGCCAGGCCACAGCAATGGGAGCTCTGCCATTAGCAGTGGGCTAACTCAGAGCAATCATCATTAAATGCAAAAGTTGTCTTCAATTTCAGCTGCAGGGAATGTGGTTGTAAAGGCAGCAAAATATGCATTCAAAGACATTTACACACTCAGCCTTGGCCAGAACAGGACAAAGATTTCAATGGCTCTGTAATATTCTAATTCTCCAGCCAAAGATTCTGCTATTTCAACAAACTGCAAAATGTATTTAAAGGCCCGTTGTACATTTGGACAGGTTATAGCTTGTCGATACTCCACCTTGCCACATAAAAAGGACAAGTGATTTGACCAAATTCTAAGTGGAAACACTGTCTTTTCCTATTCAAAGCCCAGATAACCATAATGAGACAGTAATCGCATTGTGTCAGAGGTGTCCAGAGCCCAGACGGGCCCCAGTGTCAAGAGCAATCTGCTTCCAGGGTAGGACTAGGGTGACTAGGGGTCAGGTTCAAAATTTAAGGGGGCACCAAAAAAACTCAGTTATCGTGATAAATAATGTTTCCATGCAATATTTTGAAAAATCAAATCTAATGTAAAAAAACCTGTAATACATAGTAAAATTTTGAACACAGATGGGATCAGTATTACTGATTTTTCCTTTTGCCCCAGACTCTAATATGGTTGGGCCTGCATGCTGCTCTTTCTGAAGAGGTTAAAACATGCCCAGAAAAGCAAAGGGCCTTGCCACTGTCACAGTGTCACTTGTCACTAAAATATCCAGGTCTTGGGGCCCTCCATACTGTGCTCTCGGGATCCCTGTCACCTTGGGCAGGGTGACTGCACCAGCCTCCCTCACCCCAGCCTCAACCCACCCCAGTCCTGACGTCACACTGCCACGGGGTGATCCTCACCAAGTGGAATCTAATCTGGGCACACCCTTGCGTACAGTCAGCAGGTGCTTCTCCTGGATCGACAGAGGGGAGCAAGGGCGCAGCCGGCAAGTTGAACTCAGCAAGCAAATGTATTTTATTTGATTCTCTGGGTATTTACAATTAAAATCAGTTGCCAACATTTTGAAATTAAGATTTCAGAAAAAACTCAGACGTGTGACTTCTCTTATAACAAAGAAATGTTTTGGCAACACTGGGCCCACTTTCCCACGAGGAAGTGAAGAATATGCGAGCTCTCGGTCAGTCCCAGCCCCACCACGAGCTGGGCACTGTTCAAAGTGCTGGGGACACAGCAGTGAATAAAAGTGACCCAAATGCCTGCCCTCATGGAGTTCACATTCTGGTGAGGACACACAATTAACAGAGTAGGTGAAATAGAGATTAAATCAGATAACTAATATGGAAAAAAGCAAAGCAGGGAGAAGAGACAGGAGTAGCTGTCTGCGGGGAGAGGGGAGCAGTTTTAAACGGGGTCACCAGAAAAAGAAGGAAATCCCACCATTTACAACAACAGGGATGGACCTTGAGGACATTATACCAAGTGAAATGAGTCAGACAGAGAAAGACAAATACCGCATGGTCTCACTCACATGTGGAATCTAAAAGAGCTGAACTTACAGAAACAGAGAGTAGAATGGTGGTTACCAGGGGCTGGGAGGTAGGGAAATGGGGAGATGCTGGTCTAAGGTACAAACTTCCAGTTATGAGTAAGTTCTAAGGCTCTAACGTACAGCATGGTGACTATAATTAACAATACTGTAATATATGCTTGAAAGTTAAGAGAATCCATCTTAAATGTTCTCACCCCCCAACACACACAAATGGTAATTACGTGGGGGATGGAGATGCTAAATAACCTTATTGCGGTACTCATTTCACGATATATACGTGTATCAAATCATCACATTGTACATCTCTTAAACTTAAGTTATATGTCAATAATGTCTCAATAAAGCTGGCAGGAAAACAGGGTGGTCAGGGAAGGGCTCTCTGAGAAGTGGACATCTGAGCCAAGACCTGGGGGAGACGAGGGAATGGGCCCATATCCAGGCCTGGGGCACCTCTTCTCATGCCCACCTCCTGAGGAATGTACCTAACTTTTTCATGCCTCAGCTTCCTCATCTATAAAATGGAAGATACAAAAAAATCCTCATAGGGTTGCTATGAAGACTGAAAGAGATAGTGTGTGTAAAGTGCCTGGCACCGAAATGCTCAACAAATGCTGAAACCAGCATCACTATGTCCCACCCCACCTCCTTCATCACTTCCATCACCTCCACCATCAAAACACCACCACCTTCTCCGTCAGTAACACGTCTCCACCACCACCTCCCCCGTCAGTAACACCACCTTCTCCACCACCATCACCTCCTCTATCCCCATGAGGATAAGAGTGAAAAAAAGAGATAAGCCCCTTAAACAAACCAGGTTGTCCTAGGCCTTCTTAGATCTTCCACACCCCAGTCCACCCACACTCTGCCTCCCAGTGGACACACTACTTCCCAGCAGAGTGACTCCCTCACTACTCCCTTCATGCTGAGGGAAGAGATCAATCTGTGCTGCCATGGCATTCACCACTTTTGAAAAATATATCTATGTACACTCCTATACTTTGCATCCAACCATAAGGCAAAGACTTCTCTGGCACACGGCAGGCACTACCTGGCAAACATCTGGAGAACTGAGCTCTTTCCACCACCACCCACCTGCCTCCCCTTTTCTGACACTTGTCGGCTAGGAAATCACGTATGAACTATTCATATGTCGGGGCTGGAAAGACCTATATATACACTGCACGCATAGACTCTCAATTCTAGTTCCTCCAGATTTCAACTAGTCAGAAAGCTGAAATAACCAGACTTTTTTATAGTGTCACGCTATGGTAACTGATGTTTGTAATTATGGCCTTGAGGCACAGCAAGTTCCCTAACTGCCTTCTAAATTATCTAAGATCAAATTATGTTCAGTTGCATTTTAGCGTTAAGTGTATTTTAATTATATTCTCATTCTTGGAAAATTAGTAACCCACATGGCTGAAATAGATGATCAAGGCAGCCTTGTGAATAAAACATTCTGGATAAAGCTCAGATTTCCAGAATGTTCTCACAAAAGCATATTGTGCCATCATCCTAGGTAAATGAAAGTTTATAATTTATATCCTCTCTTTTTTCAAAAAAGAATATGGTCACTTATCAACAGTTGTATTATGGAAGAGTATTTTAAAATTAAGCAAGGAAATAAAGGAGGGAGGAGAGGCAGGAGAACAGATGAAGCCAACAGTAAGGTGAGTATTGAAAACACACTGCAGCAAAGTCTCCATTTTTGCTAAAGATGAGCCCATATTGCCTCTGAGCTTCCTAGCAGCCAAGGCAAAGAAGAAAACATCATCAGTGAGAGCATTCACAGCATCCAAAAGACTTTACTTAAGAGAATCATTCCTGGTTCTTACACCTGAGAGAAGTTTCTCTTGCATAGAAATTACTCACATTGCACACAATGTGAGTAATCAAAAACATCCTTACCTACGTGCTTGCAGAAAATACAGTGATGGCTTTCAGTAGGAAATAAATAACAGTAATAAACAAATACCTATGTACCAACTCGCCTGTACCACTTGAGACACAGAACCTTCGAGCACTTTTGAGAACCTCTCCCCTGTTATCACTACTCTGATTTTTATATTTATCATCCCCATGGTTTTCTGCATAGTTTACCACATGTGTGAATTCCTAACCTATCTTCTGTTCCATTCTACATTTTTCTCATTTTTACATACATGTGTTCTGATGCAACATGCTTTGTTCGTGCCACGTAACATTCATGAGACCTGCCCACACTGATATGCACAGCTGAGGCTAGTCCATGCTCATTGCTGTATTGATTCTATGCCACACCACACTAAAAAAACAAAACTACTCTCTCCTTGATGGATATTTGAATTGTATTGAATGTTTTGCCATTATGAGCAATGCTATGAACATGGCTGTATGTCTCTCTCCTGGTGCACGTGGGCAAGTATTTTTCCAGAATGGGGCCAAAACCTAGATTTTAAAATCGGCCAAACTAATTCTAATTTAAAAAGAACATTATGTAGACCAACTCTCTCTGTCAAAGAAAACCCACCCGTAAGCTGCATACTGTCTATCAACCGCTGGTCTGCAGCCTTCAGCACAAGCTGACAGGTTCATGGTGAACTGCGAAGAATAATTCTCTAAGAAGTAAAACAATTCAGGCCGCATTTGCTCCTGCCTATAATTGAGCTTAATTTATGGACAAAAGTGTCTCACATGGATAGACCATACAACCTTCAGGCAGGTGTTTGTGAATATCATTTCTTAAACATGAGCTTTGGAAGACTTTTGGGTGGCAGACAGTTTGACCTTACACTCCCCCACACAAACCCAGAGGGAAGACATATGTGCTACTGACTGAGGGCAGATCCCTATCCTTTCAAGCCTGTTGAGTTAGAGGGAAATCTGACAACCTGTTAGGCGGTCACATTATGCCCTTAGAAATGGAGCCACCAAACCGCCAACTACTGACAAGGCCTCCAGAGTGGGAATCTGATTTCAATGATAAAAATTAAAAAACTCTACAGAGAGTATGATCTGAAGTTTGAAAAATTCAATACATTCCAGTCAAAAGTAAGTATATTATGGGACAGATACTACCTATATTTATATGGTAATTATATCTACAGATGGAAGCAATATGTTGTCATAATAGACCCTGAAGTGTCTACTGTGATTATCTCTGGGATGAAATGCAAGTGAATTTACTTTCCCAATGATCACATGTTATTTGCATTCCTAGTGACATGAAAATGTGACTAATCAAATTACCTTTGATTTGCAATGGCCGTTCTCCTAAAGAGCCGGGAATAGATCCTCCTCTTGAACTAGAAATGCTTTTAGAAAATGGTGAGATTCCTTTTAAAATGCTTTCACCCTAAAATGTGGCTCCAAGATAGGCCATTGTGCTTTGCAAAAGGTATTACCTAATAGAAAGTTTCAAAAATGACAGAAGGGCAGATAACACAATCAACAACATTAAACAGAAAATTATAGTGTCAGTGCAACAAACATACAGAAGTATGCCTCCTTTTAGCTGTAGAAGCTGATTTTTATTTTTTTGGAAATAAGTTTTCATAAATAGACTTTTATTAGAACAGCTGAGCCCTTTATTCCTCTGTAAAGTGACAATAATCATACTAATCCTTCACTCAAGTGTTTATGAGCATTAAATATGCATACTGCCTGACCCATGACAGGCCCTCAAAACAGGAGCTGCCTCTGGCAGCATGAGGATCCCCATCACCAGCACCATCATCATGAAATAGGAGAACCATCTAGATCAGGGACTGGCACACTACCACTTGCTGGCCAAATCTGGCCAGCTGCCTGATGTGGTAAATAAAGTTTTATTGGCACACAGCACCACCCATTTGTTTACAAATTGCCTTGGGCTGCTTTAGTGCTACAACGGCAGGGGTGAGTAGCTGCAACAGAGACTATGTGGCCCGCAACACCTAAAATATGTACTTTATAGAAAATATGGCCCTTTAGAGGAAAAAGTTTGCTGACCCATGACCTAGAAACTGTGAAAGTGCTATACAAAAAAAAAATTGTTATAATTCTGATGTGTCAAAAAAAAATTGTAGGAAATTTACATTTCTTTCCCTACATACATAAAGGCTGTTGGCACGGTTTTAGGTGCAAAATGGCATTTTAACTGTTGATGGCCAGTTTAATCCACTCAATTTTATCACTTTTCATCCAAATTGACCACTACTTTGCTTTAAAATATACACCATCAAAATGATTCAAACCTCAAACTCCAGGAAGGCAGTTATTATGTTATTTACAGAGAAACCAATATCTCGCTCTCCTCCTGAGCTACAGCAAAGGGATGGAGGAATTTTCCATTAGTTTTAAAAGCTTTTACTACCAAAGGCTGAAAAGATGTTTCAAAAAGACAAAAAGGTAATACTTGAGCATTTAAATACAGTTTTCTTCACAAAGGGAAAATAACTCCTACATATTACATGGTAGAAATTAGGTCATTACCACAGAACACATTTCATTTAGAGGAGAAGAAAATTTAAAAGACCCATTTTTCTGAAGCATTAATCTCAGGCACCTGGAAATGAAAGAGCTGGTGCATAGAAGTTGGTCTTTGTAGAAAAAAGTTTTCAAGTTTTTGTAAGACTGGTCTCTCTTCTCTATCTTTACATTGTTAAAAATGGATTTTTTTTTAAACCACCTGGAGGGTGTGGAAAAAAAGTCAACAGAACCCAATTTCCATCTCCTCTGCTAAAGAAGTATCATTCTTTGCCCAAAGCAGGCCAAAGAGTTGCCTGCATGACCCAGAGAAGTAAGTGAATTCGGGGCATTTTGAAGGTTCTGTGAAGGGAAAAAGAAACTTTTAAAAAGTACTTGTCACTGTATAAAAGAGGCTGACAGTTTGCTCTGGCAAAGCTGAGTTTTCGGTACTGAAAATGGAAGCTGTGAGTCACGTCGAGGAGGCTGAGGAGGCAGGGTATATTCAGCTCTCTGCTTCACCAGTTACAGAGGTAAAATTTACCTTCGTCAACAGAAGCTGCAGAAAAAGCAGGATGCTGATGCGAAAAAATTAGCCATAGAGGAAGTTGTGAGACAGAGTTGTTTTCTGAAAAACAAAACTAAGAAAGTTGTGGGCAACTTGGCAAACGCAAGTTCTGAGGTTGGTAGGAGGAGGAGGAGGAATGGTCAGGGATTCTGGCAGCCTCTCCGAACAACACTGGTGATGAATCTGAAAAATGCAGGCTCTTGGAAAGCTGTAAGAGCCGGTTCCGAGTGAAGTAGGAGGCAGCTCTCACTGTCCTGTGGTCATCCTGGTAAAGTTAACCCCTGAACAGGCAGAAGTAGAGAACCAAGGAGGTGGGAATGGAAAGACAACTTCTCCCTGGGCTCCAGCTGCACTGTGCCTGCATTCCAAGACCCAGAGAGGTCCAGAGCAGTTCTAGTGGTGGAGCAAGCTGTCCTCAGCCATGTGAGAGCAAGCCAGGAGGGAGGCGGGGAGCCAGCCTGGGGAGACAGGCCAGTCCAGGCAGTGATTAAAAAGGCCTGAATCTACCCAGAGAGGAGCTGTGTCCTCGTCCCCTAGATGCAGATCAGAGCAAGGAGCCAGGACCAGCTATCAGGGAGCAGAAATGATGCTTTCAGCTGCAGTGGTGATGGCAGCATAAGCCCAAAGCTGTCCAGATTCCTGCGCAGACTGCAGAGGGGTGATGACTGGACTTCCCTGGCCTCGGGTGGAAGGGATGTGTCCTCAGAAACCAGGAATGACTCACTCTCCCTGAATAAGCACAACAGGCCATTCTCAGCCCATGAGAGGAGGGAGGCCCAAGAGAAGATTAGACTTGTGGCTACTCTGTGCCTGGTGGGGCTCAGGGTTATTCAACTCAGGAATGACACTGTCTGTCCCCCCAGCAGGTAAATAAGACAATAGAGTCCTTCTCCACAGCATGCAAACCACCCAAGGAGAAGAGGGTGGCAGAAAGCAATGAATATGATTCCTCATTTGGTCTGTAAACACTACACATCAGAAATAATTATTCCCAAGCTCTAGATGAGCACAACTGAGGCTCACAGAGACTGGGTAACAGGGTCAGGGCACCATGATTGAACCCACACACTCTGGCCAATGTAGGGACAGACCCCACCTCCTGTAGTTTAGATTCAAGGTCCTTTTCAACAGAGAGTAGTTAAGAGCTTCGGGTCTGGAATTTCACTCCCAGCTCTGCCACCAATTATCTATGTGACCTTAGACATCAATAATCTCACCAGGTCTCACTTTCCTCCTCTATAAATTAGGGATAACAGTAATACCACCACACTGAGTGACTGTAAGGATCAAATGAGATCAATAAAGAACTCAGAAAAACGCCTGCCACAGTACAAGCACTGAACAAACAGAAGCCAGCCAGCCTGACAAGGACCCTAACAATGACTAAGAAAGATGCCTGCCCAAAAGAAAACGGCTCAATATTAACTGATAAAAAGGATTCTTTGTGCTTTTTATTTTTCTAATCCACTCACACAGGCCCCCAAAGTGGATTAAATAAAAATGTTCAACTCATTCTTTCTAGAGAGCTATTAGATCAAAGCAAGTTATTAGCTGAGCTACATAATTCATTTGATTAATTTGCACTGTAATAAATCAGGGGAAGCCACAAAACCTCAAAGTCACTCCAAGTCCAATTTCAAGTCTATTTCAAGCTTTAGAAGAGTTTTTTCCGCTAGAAGATAGTCATAAAATGTGTCAGGAGACAGAAATGGTGAGCTTAACCTCCAACGAGGGCCATCAAATCTCACAGTAACACCTTCGTCAATGAAGGCACTGTCTGAATAGCAATGTGGCAGGACCACAACCAATGCTGCCATCAGAACTCACTTAAAATGTCAGTTCTACCACTTCCCAGCTGTGTAACTCAGGATATTCTTCTCCACCTTTCTGAGCCTCAGCTTCCTGACCTGTTCTTATGAGGATTAAATGAGAGGATAATGCAATGCCCCAGTCCAGTTTTTGACACCCAGCAGGTGCTTATTAAATGGTATCAATTGTATTAATTTGTATTTAACAATTCACTCACTTATTCATTCATTTCCAGGTGAGTGAGCCACTCTGGGGAAAATTTCTACTCATCCCACATAAGAAAGTTGCTCAGATGGATGTTGGCAGCAATTCTTCCACACAAAGTCAGTCAAACCTCTGGCTGTTGCAAACCTGTCACCAGAGCCACTGAGTGCTTTGTGTCAGCCTCTCAAAGAGAACAGGCAGGGGATGGAAGGTTTCAAATCCTCTAAATAAAACAAACAAGAACATCAAACTATTAGAAGCAAAGTCCCAAGTCTGACTATCACATATCAAGGGCCATTTCTAAAATGACAGGGCACCCTCAGGCTACACTTTTCACAAGGTGTTTCCCGATTACACCCAGGCCAGACTCTGCCGATTGCTCAGGCTGAAAGTCTTCAGGGATGTCCCTGAGGACCAAATTGCAGAGCCTTTGTAAGAAACACAAGTCTCTCAGCACCATGGACTTGACCCGCAACAGTGCCTCTTCCTGACCAGGCTAGAAATGGCTGGCTGGGCTTTAGCAGGGAATTTCTATGAAATGGCCGAGAGCAGCAAGTGGGTGGAAGGTGTGGCAGTCCAGGGAGTGTGCCTGTGTCAAGGAGAATCAGATGGAGAGAAAGAGGCAAGGAAAGAGAAAACTTTCCCATTGTACCACTTTCAGAAAAATAAACAGTAATTATCGCGCCTGAAACCGAAAAGACTCTAATAGAAATGACAAATAGTGCTAAAAAGAAACTCTGAAGATGTCTTGCCTCTGTCTCATTCTATCATATGTCACTCAGTTGCCTCTTGACAACTTGGTCAAACCTTTGCACATGCTATTCCTGCAACCTGGATTGCCCTTCCCCTCCCTATCTCTGTGGCAAATTCCTAGTCTGCCTTCAAGACCCCACTTAGAAGTGAACAATATTCTGCAATATGTTCCCTGAGATACCCCAAACCATGTCCCCTCCACTACCAGATCTCAGAGTTAATTCCCCTCTTCCCTGTATTCCTTCTTTTGATTCACCGGCTACTTGCTGCTATAAATTACTGTTTTATGAAGCTAACTCCCCTGGTAGGCTATGAGACCCTTAAGGCAAGGTCAAGGGTTCAGTATCATGGCAGAGTGAGCTGTTCCCTTGGGTTCTCCCCACTAAGATACAACAAAAAGGACATTCGTTAACCAACAGAGGACATGCACACTACACAACAGACATCTGAGAGATCCGCACAGCCACCATTCGTCTGAAGGTGGGGGTGCTGGATCCCCCAGGAGGCAGTGAAGGAGGTAAGCAGATCTCCTCCCATCCCCAGCAGCAGCCATCTAGGGCACACGACTCTGAGAGGAGAAAGGGGAAAAAGCAGCCCTCTGCAGGAATGCTTTCACTCTCAGAGTTGCTTCCCAGCCCACAGGAACGCTCCATACCAAGGTAGCTAAGTCACTGCAGGGGTGCCGCGACCAAGCCAAGCAGCCAACGCAGGCCACCAGTGAGTGCAGAGGTGGGGCATGGGGTGGGAAAGAAGGTGCCCTCCACCCCCATCCCGCCTGGTACATCAGCTTGGCTGGTTGGTCAGGGCAGGGGATCCCCACCAGAGCACCTGTGTGTATGAAGCAGCATCAGCCAGACAGATAGCCCTATTGGCACAACTTTCAATGGATGGGCACAACTGCCAGGGGTCCCGGTGGGCTCAGAAAACACAGCTCTTGCCCTGACCCCCAGCAGTGGCAGGTGGACTCAGAGACCAGATACTACCACTATGTGAATGAAGAAATACATTAACACTCCAGACCAGAAGGAAAATGACAAGTGTCCAGAAACCAATTCTGAAGGCACAGAAATTTACAATATAAATGACAGAGAATTCAAAATAGTTATCATAAAGAAACACAACGAGTTACAAAAAAAACTCAGAAAGAAAGTTCAATGAACTCAGGAATAAAATTAATGAGCAGAGGGAATTCTTCACAAAACAGATTGAAACTCTAAAAAAACACAAAAAAGTGTTGGAGATGAAGAATGCAATGAATGAGATTTTAAAAATCTGGAACCCTTAAAAAGCAGAGGTGACATTATGGAGGACAGAATTAGTAACTTAGAGGACAAAAATATAGAAATGCTTCAGGTGGAGGAGGAGAGGGAACTAAGACTAAAAAGAAATGAAGAAATTCGCCAAGAAATATCTGACTCAATTAGGAAATGCAACATAAGGATTATAGGTATCCCAGAGGGAGAAGAGCGGGAGAAAGGAGCAGAGAGCATGATCAAGGAAATAAGAGCTGAGAACTTCCCAAACCTGAGGAAGGAGCTGGAATTACATGTAAAAGATGCTAATAGAACCCTTAACTACATCAATGTAAAAAGACCTGCTCCAAGGTATATATTAGTAAAACTAGCAAAAGTCAATGACAAAGAAAAAATATTAAAGGCAGCAGGGCAGAAGAAAATAACCTACAAAGGAACCCCTATCAGGCTTTCAGCAGATGTCTCAGCAGAAACCTTACAGGCTAGGAGAGAGTGGAATGATATATTCAAAATTCTGAAAGACAAAAATCTTCAGCCAAGAATACTATACCCAGTGAAAATATCCTTCAAATACAAGGGAGAAATAAAAACTTTCTCAGATAAACAAAAGCTGAGGGAGTTCATCGCCACAAGACACTCCCTACAAGAAATAATCAAGAAGGGCCTCATACCTGAAAAAAAAAGAAAGGATTTACAAAGCCTTGAGCAAGGAGATAAACAGACAGACAAAATCAGAAAATTGCAGCTGTCAATCAGAACAGGTGAGCAAACACTTAACTAGAACATTAAAGATAAAGGGAAGGAAAGCATCAAAAATAACTATAATCACTTCATTTTAATCACAAACTCACAACACAAAATGGAATAAGTTGTGACAACAATAACTTGGGGAAGAGGAAAGGGATGGAACCTGCTTAGGCTAAGGAGACAAGAGGCTATCAGAAAAAGGCAAGGGAGAGAGTTGATTCTCAACGTATCCATTAGTCTGGCACTCAGTCATTCACTCATTCATGCATTCATTCAAACATTTACCAAGCACTAAAGTGGACCTTCGATGTTTGCCTCTATGGCATCCACTTCCTGTCTAGCAATCATCTCAGTTCTCACTTGGGGATCCATCCTTCTCCTCAGCCTTCATTCTCCATGTGTGAATGGGGCTCTTCCCTCAGCCTTAGCACATAAGCAGGATCCTGCAATTGGTTGAAAAGGGAGAGGGGACTCTAAACTGGCTCTATCAGAGTGAACTCTAGGCTCTTGCCAGGAATGGAGATATAGACTCTTGCTTTTTCCTCTGAACGTAAACCTGGAAGAAAAACTATTTGCTCAGGGGTTATCACAGCCCAAGAAGGGAAAACCCATGAAAAATTATGTCAACCCAGAAAGGGTAGAGGCAGGAGCCAGAGAGAGAGAGACAGGAGTTTGGCAACATAGCTCACATCCCAAGATTCAACTATACCTAAAGCCAGACTCTCCCTTCAACCAAGAAATTCTCTTTCTGGGGATAATCAGGGTAGGCTATGCTCTGCTGTAATAACAAGAAAACTCTGATATCTCAGTGGCTGAACAGATACAGGTCTATTCCTGCTCTCACAAAGTCTGTAGTGGGCCCAGCAGCATGACAGGGCAGCTCCCCTCCAAGTGGTGACTCAGGGATCCAGGTTTGTGTCATCTTGTAGCTGCACCACATACAACACACAGCTGCCAGGGTCATCACAGCAGGGGAAACAAGAACAAAGAAAATTCACACCAACTCTTCTATGCTTCAGCTTTGGATGATGCTCATCACTTCTACTTACAGCCCACTGGCCAGAACTGGCACATGGTCCCAAGCTAACCATAAGGTAGACTGGGAAATGCACCAGTCTTATTTTTCCATGAAGAGAGAAATGAGACAGGTTTAATAAACACACAGCAAAGTCTCTGCCACAGCCAGTCTTAGCTAAGTTTTCTGTCATTTGCAATCAAAAGACTCCTAAATGATATAAGCACCAGCCAGGTGCCAGGATCACGGTAGATGCGGGGTCTGTAACAGTGCACGAGACAACAGAAGAGCAACCATCACAGAACTTACAGCATAGGAGAGGCGGGGGAAAGACTGAGGGAAACAAGAACACAGACGAGACAGGCAGGTATATAATACCATGCTGTCAGGACTAGGGGACACAGAGGACACAACGAGACACCTGGGGGTACCTGGACTCCGTCTTCAGGAGTGCAGAGAGAAGGCTGCTAGGATCAGAGCTGAAAAATCAGAAGAAGTTGGCCAGGGAAAATAGGGAGGGGAGAAGACACAGGGAAGAACAGGGTTCCAGGTAAAAACCGACCTGTGCCAAGGTCTGGAGATGAGTGAGAACATGTGCATTTGGAATCTGAAACAAGTTCGAAGATGAGAAACATGACTGAAGAGGAAGGCAAGAGCCATCACACACAGGGTCTTATGTTAACACATAAATATGTTTAGATGGACCTAAGGGCAAAGGTGAGCCATTGGAGAGTTTTAAGCAGGAGAACGGCCCAAGCAGCCTGGGCCTGGAGTTTTCACTATTCCATCCATATGCACTAAACTCAACACCTCCCTCCTCCCTGTCTCAGCAATCCAACCCCCACACTCCCAGTTTCTATAGCTCCACATTACTGGTGACAACCCTTGATGTTACTGGTAGACTGGGCTCATCTGGCACATGGGACAGCCCTGTCCCTTCACCAGGCGTAGTCTGAAAACTGAGCCCAACCCTGACAGGACAGCACCTCCGGTAACCCCTTCCATCAAGACCGGACAACGCCTTCTGGGGGCCCAGAAGTAGCTTCGTGAAGCCCCTTTCTGCCTCATGGAGGAAAGCAAATATAAAACAGGCCCAAAAGAGTGTAGGGCTGAAAAGCTGAAAACCAGCCACCATAATTACAACTATTTTTATCTATCACCCAAAAAGGAGTACTGGGTCATTTTTCAAGCATCTCTCTAAGGAAGTTCTTCTGTTCATTCTCAAGTACTCTAGACTCCCAGATCACAGATACACCAGAACTGAGGCTTTAACAGACATGGAGGCCGAGCGGAACACACGGGGCAGGGACATCGAGCAAACAGCCGGGCCGGTGGCACCATCACCAATAGAGGGTGGCAACCCCACAAGGAAACGGAAAAAGAGATGCCCACAGGTCTACAGAGAAATCAGAAGATGGGCAGGGACAAACTCTGACAAGTCTGGGAGCATGGGCATGCCTGCACAGGAGCATGACTGTCACCTGCAGATGAAAACGCCCTGCTAGAGCCGTGATGACAAAAGGCCCAGAGAGATGCAGAAAGGAAAGAAGGCCCGCCCAGGGAGAGGGGCACTGCCAAAGAGGGAACCTTTTCCTTTGCTACAGCAGGCAGGTCACCTAAGCACACAGAAACAGAGTGGGGACATCCAATGAGCACAAGGGACACGGGAATAGGCCTGCATCTGAGCAAGCACTGGGGGTGTGTTTACGTCCATCAATAAGGCTTACATCAGGTACTGTGTCTGTCAGCTGGAATTCATTTCCATTATCCCTCCTCATCCCTTCAGTAATTCCCTCGGGTTGATGAGCTAACAGCCAGCATGCTTGTCACGGCTTTCATTGCACTGGCTCCCTTTAGGGTTAAAAGTTATAAGCCAGCCAGGAAAGCCTGGCCCCTGGTTCTAGCCAGGCACAGAGAAGCGGAATGGAAAGAGCACCGATTCTGGAGTCAGACACCAGGGTCACATCCTGGTCCTACATGTACTAGCCCCATGACCTTGGGCAGGTGGCTTGTCATCTCCAAGCCTCAGTTTCCTCATCTGTAAGGATGCAGCAAGCATGAGATAATCCAATGTAATGTAATTAGCACAGGGCCTAGAAATAGAACAAACCCTCAATTTACGCTAACTGCTGTTACCATCATTATCATCAATGTCTGGGGGTTGCTCTTCTTTAAATAAACATCACCAAAAGCTTAGCAGGTCACAGAGTACCAAGCACATAAGAGACCCTCAAAACACACTGATGGGAGAAATTATCCCAGATCAATGGCCCAGTTTCTTCAACTAATAAATTATAAATATGGAGGGAAGGAAAGAGACAGATGGGAGAACATGTAGAGTAAGAGAAACTTAAGAAGTTTATCAACTGATGACAAAGTGTGGATGGACCTTATTTGGAACCCTATTCAAAATTTATTTGAACTAGAAATTTGAACACTCACCAGATATTTGATGATATTAAGGAATGATTGCTAATTTTTAGGTGTTATAATAATATTATAGGGTTTTTTCTTAAAAAAAAAAAAGTGGAGCCCTTATGTTTTATTAGAGATATTCCAAAATACTTTGGGATGAAACTAATGCTGTGCTTTGGATTTCCTTCAAAGTACTATGAGAAGCTGGGGCGGGGGAGGAGGATGTCTGGACAAAGCAAGATTGGCCACAAGTTGACAAGTGTTGCAGTTGGGTGATGGGCCCATGAAAGTCTGTTATATTCTTCTGTCTTATATGTATTTGAAGTATCTGTAATAAAAATATTTTTTAAAAAACACTGATGGAGCCACCTGTGGGATACAGCCTGCCTCCTTCTCCTTCACTAGGGAACTAGTTCATTCATGAACAAGGGCACACGGGAGGCCTGGAAACCCACAGCAAGCTGTGGTCACATCTCCCTGTCTCCAAATTCCTAAATTCCCAAGGGCCAGTGTAGCTATGCTGGTGACATGGCCATGGTTAATATTAACTGGAATCAAGATATAAAGCCAAGCAAAGGGCAAAATCGAGAGGCAGGAAAGACCTGGGCTTGGCCATCTTGCATGACTTAGATGCTGAAGTTCCTTCCTCAGGCAACTGAGGAGGGAGAACAGTAGGCAAGGGGCCCCCTGAAAGGTGCTCTGTTAAAAGAAGTCTCTCTCTGATATTCCAATCTGAGATTCACTGGGACCCGCATAAGCCTCCCCTATAAGGCTTTTTAACTGTATTTTGATGTGTGTGTGTATTTTTAAGAGCTCTTATCTTTTACAGATGTATTCTGAAATACTCAGGAGCGAAATAGTATGAAATCTTGGGTTTGCTTCAAAACATCATGAGATATTGGAGAGTAGGCTGGGATAGAGATGAAGCAAGATCGGCCAGGAGTTACTAACTATTGAAGTTGGGTGATGGGTACATGGAGGATCATTATACTATTCTATTTTTGTACACGTTTTGACTTTTCCATAATAAAAAGATTTTAAGAATTCCTTGGAGGTTTAGCCTTATTAGACATTCACGCTTTAGTGAGAATTACACCTATCCCTCTAGAAAAGAGACCTCCTTACCAGTTTTCACTCATACATAACAGCACTTAAACACTCAGTTTTGCAGGATGAGAAAACCTTTTTCCCCCTTATGTGAGGTGAGAGCCTGGTCTCAATCACTCAGCAGCAAGTGATTAAAAAAATAAAAACAAACTCATATCACACTTCTCATTTGAGCATCAGTTTAATGTAGATCTCAGCTCAGAGTTCTTTATCCTGAGTACTTACATGGAATCCAGTGTTTTGTTTAAAAGCTCATCCTTCTTTTGTGTAAAAATGACCCTCAGATATATCAAGAGTGTTGGAACCCATCAGTGCCAATTTATGAAGCAAGTACTGGTGGTATAAGTGCTCCCCGGGTCCCAGCGGCTGCAGGAACTTTTATATTTTATTAAAATGATGATCACATTCACAGTTATCTACAGCGTGTGATTATGAATGTATTTTTTTTACCAGCTTGACACTTAAGCTTACTTTTCCATTAATAGTAACTCTGCCATTATAATGAGAATAAATGTTGCTAATATACCATTTATTTTACCCATGAGCAAAAATTCAGGGACTAACTACACTCACACAGTAAATGATAAGTATCCTACAATTTGAAAAATCAATCAACAGCTGGCTGAGTCCTGCCACATGGGAGGAGGTAAAGATGTGTGTGCAGAGGATGAACCAGCAGTACCGAAGTACAGGGCACAGAGGCGAGAAAACGGCGGGGATGTGGGTCTGAAAAGCTGGATGTGAGACAAGATAAACAAGGTAGAAGAGAGGAGCCCTGGTAAGGAGAGAGTGGAAGGGAAGTGGGGGGAGATGACATCTACTGATCATATATATATAAAGCTTCACATGAGCTAGGGCACTTTGGTACTTTGGAGGAAAATAAGGGAAACAGATTCTAACCGAAGCTAAAAAGGAATTACTGTAAACAGTCAGGAGAGTGGGAGAATCTGGCTCAGAGAAGGGACTGGAACCAGAATGGCCCTGGCAAGTTCAACACAGGAACAAGTGGAGAGGTATCAGGACCCTGCTATTGGATAAATGGCCTCCCGAGCATTTTGCCATTCCTGTATAACTCAGGAGGTAAAGCCTCAACTGCCATGGCTCAGGTCACACGCCCACCCTTGGGCCAAAGGAGGGCAGAGGACTTGGGTTTATTCCCCCACCAAGACAGCAAGCTATGGTGGAGAGGTCATCCCTCCAAAGGACATCAGAACAGAAGGAGAAAAGATGTCACAAAGATACCTCCTGTCTGCTACAGGCACTGATTCTTTACATTTAATCCTCAAAGCAACCTTACTAGTGTGTATTACTGGCTGCATTTTACTGACAGAGAAATGTTGATAGGTTTCAATAGGTCCGGTGGCCTGCCTAGGAACACAGGGAAGTGACAGATCTGAGCTCAGTCTGTCTGATGCAGGACATTGTGTGCTCTCCCAGTGACCGGAGTGCAGAAGGTGGTGGCAAAGAGATGCAAGATAAAAGTCCAAATGCCACCGCCATTTTACATTTTTCTTGAAGGCAACTGCTGGAAACGAATGGAAAAATCTCTGGAGATGAGTCTAAACCAAAGGAATTGTACTTAAAAGAGGTAAAAAAGCAAGAATCTTGGAACACATCTACCTTGGATGCATCCAGCATCTTTTATCTACAAAACCCTTGGTAAGAGAGGGTTCTGACGTCTAGATCTTCAAGAGGGATGGGAAGTTTACAAAAGAAATTCTGAGGGTCATCACTAACAATCCCAAAGAAGAAGGAAGGAACTATCTAGAAGTTCCAGTTAGGTACCTGAGCTCCGCAGAACTGCCGTTGAAGACATGGCTCCAGGACCCCATGAGGCGTAAATCTACATCTGCACTTCAACCCTGTCTCCCGATGGTCGCAACAGATGTGCCTGCCTCTCCCTCTAGGCTCAGAGCTCCCTAAGACAGGAGCTGCGTCCTCTTCATCTGTGTAACCTACAACCAGTCTTGCTTACACAGATACTATCCATAGACGAAACACCAATGACTTTGCAATCAAAAAGAAGGAAAGCTCAGTCTGGGGAAGTAAATGCCATATGAGAAACATCTCGGCTTCAACCTCGCGTCTTTCGTGGCTCAGCTCTTAGAGTCATCAACTCGACTACTCCCGGGGTGGGGGAAGCCACGGAGGTGGAGAAAGGACGCTGAAGGCTGAAAACTTAGAAAGTACTCTACAAACATGTGCTCTATGAATTGGGACCATCCGTCTGTCTGTGACTCGATGTCCTCTCCAGACTCTCCAAGCTAAAATTCCCCCTACAAGTGAGTGCCAGAAAAAAGTTTGCCTCCTCTCATGAACCCATGTTTCCTCTTATTAGATATCTAATCCTTTCCACTAGGATGCTCTGAGCTCTACGGCTCCCTTGTACAACTCATTCTCAATCTGGGGTTCCAGAGTTACACCTATCACTCTTTAGACATTACACTGAACAGCTGGGTCCACTAAAAAGACTGTCATTCCATTCAACCTCTATGGAGCTCCTGCTGTATAGTTGGAGCCATGTTAGGTAATGAATACACAATTAAAACAACAAGGTCCACAATTCCTTCAAGGAGCTCCCAGCCTGGCATTCTATTACAAGTGGCCTCAGAAGCAGGTCATTCCAAGCACAGGTGGGATGTACTCACTCCCTTCTTCTGCAGTCACTAAGAGGGTGGGAGATGCCCCTGCCAGTACTACTTCAAATGGCTGATGTCGTTACCACTTCTGTTACCTACTGCTGGCTTCCCTCCTCATCTCCTCTCTCATTCATTCTCTCAAACATGACTGGGAACCGTCTGTTCTCTTCTGTCAAGTTCATCCTTTTGGTTCTTCAATGAGCTTAGCCTTTCAGAACATAGCAGAAGGATTATGGATTTTGGCTCTGGTGCTAGATGGTCTGGGTGATTCGAATCCAGCTCTGCTTCTTATCAGCTGAGACATCTTGGGCAAGTTACTTAACTTCTTAAAACTCCATCTGTGAACAGCATCTTCCTCAAGGAACTCTGCTGAGGACCGCACAAGTTCATCTATGTAAAAGCCTTAGCACGGTGCCTAGAAATAAAAGGCTGCACCCAACAGCTAGCTGCTAGCATGACAGCAGCCGTTACATAATTTGTGTTTTTATATTAGTGTTTCTCCCCTGCCAGATTAACCTACACCTGCCAGCATTCTCCTTTCTTGTTTTCAAAAGTTAACCATCATAGGGTATCAAGAACAATCTTTCTAACCTCCAGTCTCTGGTCCCTGATGCACACCAGCCATTAAAAGGTGACATTCAGTTTTGACTTTGGGTTCTGAGATGTCCGGGATGCCGGATTCCAGGTCACTAGGCACGAATGTGTAGTGTGCAGTGTGTGTGAACAGGTGGGTGAGGTGGTTTTAATGCTTTGAAAGACACCTAGAGAAAGAATGTTCAGGAACTCCCTTTTCATTGGGATGAATCACAAAAGAGTAAGTCAACTTTTGGGGTACTTCAAATAGTCATATTATTTAAAATGAAATGTTTCTTCTTCCTTTGCCCTTCTGAAACGGAAAGAGAACAGCACCACCCCCCCCCCACATTCTTTTATTACTCCACTCCCACACGTGTTTACAACTCTTTCTTGGTAAAAACCAATCCATTAATAAAATGACAGACGAGCATCACAAAAAATGTTATAAAGGCTCGATTAATGCCAACATAAAGGGTTCAGCAGAAGTCTTGGCATAATGAAACGCTAATGCTTTTCAGCGATGAGAGATCACTGACAGAACCTCACTTTGCAACGAAAAGAACAAAAAATCAATCTGGTGTAGTAAATGCCATTGGAGGAACATTTCGGCTTCAACTTCACACCTCTCCCAGCTCACTGACTAGAGCCATCAACCCCACTGCTCCCAGGGTAAGGGAATCACAGAAGGATGAGAAAGGAGGCTTAAGGCTGGCAAGAGAAATCTTTACACCCTGACCACCGCTCCCTCTGATGGGCCAGGTCAACACTTAACTTTCTCACACCTAACAAGAGCAACAATGCAAGTGGACCTGACAGTAACTTCACATCACACCTTGATCTTCCCTGCACATCACAGCTGGAGTCAGCGCACTGAGTTGGTGAGACTTTCTCACAGTCAAAGCAGGTGGTGACACGGCCACGACATGGCCTCCAAGGCACTGTCGTCTGGCCCATCGACCTCACCAGCCACAGCGCCACCTCTCTCCCCTCATCTGCTCTGTTCCAGACCCATGGTTCTCCTTTCTGGTCCTCCAAACTGCCATTTCTTTCCCTGTGTAAGACCTCTGTTCTTGCTCTTTCCTATGCGGAAAGGGTGCCCAATAAACACCAAATGAACCAACAAACTGACCACCTGGCCTATGAATGAACCATGGTGCTTTGCCCGGTGGGCACATCAGCCTTCCAGCTGGAGGAACCTACATTTAGATCGCTGCCCAAGGCCCACTGCTCAGCATGATCAATAGAGTCCAGGGAGACGAGCACTGGTCTGCAACCTGCACAGGTCTGATGAAATCCTCACAACCGAACACTTCACCCTGAAGGAACAGAAGCTTCAACCCAATTCCACTCTAATAAGAACCCTTTTGCCCTCCTAGCTCATCAGCTCTTCATTCATTCAACAAACCAGACACATTCCTGTCCTCGAGAACTTAAAAGTACTTCCATTCAAGGGTTATTTAGCATTTACTGTTTGCCAATAAATGGTAGCTGAGTATACAGAGATGAAAAAGACACAGTCTCTGCCTTCCAGGGACTCAGAGTCTCAGGGGAGCAAACACACAGCTTGTCACAATCCTGACGGTAAGAGGCCTGTTCCCCTCTCCACCTGGGCTTTCTGGAAATGGACTGATGGCCCAGCACTCTGGCATTGCCACCAGCCAACTCTGGTCTCATGACCCTCCCAAATGAGGCTCCAAGGATGGGCACAGTGATGGGGAGAGGCCCTACAGGGACAGACAGTCTCCCCAGTCCCCAGGCCCTTCCAGCCTAGTTTTTAACCCTTCACTCACCAGCCTGTGTTGCTAAGACCCCAGCTTGCCTTCCCGTGAGCTCTCTTGAGTCAGAACTCAAGTTGCTTCTAAAGTCACCTCCCTTCTTTAGAGTTCATTTAGAAACAGATGGAACAGACCACAAGACTGTCACCTGAACCAGGAATGAGCTTAGGGGCTCCTCCTCAAAGGCCCTGCCTCTGAAACCCACCCCTAGATCAGGCATGTCTCCATGGCAATGGTGGGTGTTTTTCTGATTCCAAAAATAAAACTTACTCACTATAGAAGATTTAGAAAGTACTGAAAGTATAGTTGTATACTTATATGTATTTATGTCTATTAATGTACAGGGCTTGTAATAGCTAACCACCATCACGTGACCACAACATATATACACACCTACGTATATTAGTTACCTGATAGAAAAATTAGCCTCCCAGCTTTACCATTGAGTATGGTGATAATTAATGGTTTCTGATACAAAACACTTTATTGTATCAAAGAAGTAACTTTATGCTTCACTTATCAAGAATACTTTTATCAGATATCAATGATGAACACTATCAAACTGACTTTTTAATATCTATCAAGATCAATATCTGGTTTTTCTCCTTTGATCTATTAATGAGCTAACTTGATGAATTTCCTAACATTAAGCCATCCATGAAATCCTAAATAAATCCTACTTTTATGTGGATTGTTCCTTTAATATGCGACTGAATTTGACTGGGTAATATCTTTCTAGAATTTTTATGCACCTACACACAAATGAAACTAGTCTATAGTTTTGTTTTTTATGCTATCTTTGTCAGGTTTTTTTGTATCAGAGTAATGCACACTTGAAGCAAGATACAGAGATAAAAGTATAAGTATAGGTATAATGCTTTAAGGAAATATAAATAGCAAAGGGCTTTGTGTGCAGACCTTGAAGGGTTTCTCGGAAATCACCATAAGACCATCCAGGCTTGCTACCGTCTAGGGAAACAGTTTTTTAATTAATTTCACAACTTTCTACTGCATGTTTTTTGGTACACCCTTCAGGCAGTCGGCCTCATCTTCAATTAATTTTGATAATAAACATTATCCTAGAAAATAGTCCATCTCATATTTTCACATTTATCAGCAGAAAGTTACATGTGATAGTCTCTCCTGTTTTTAATCTTCTCCAAATCCAAGGATGCATTTGTTTCCTTATTTTTAATATTACATATTTACGTGTTCTCTCTTATTTCCTCGCCACAGATGCCCAAATCCTAATTAAACAACATTTTTCAAAGAACCAGCTCTTACCTTTCTTTATCAAGTGCAATGGTTTTACCACTTTGTGTTTTGTTTGTTTGGGAAGGCAGAAAGTGTTTCATTGGCTGTTTTGCTAACATCTGTTTTAACAGGCTGGGCCTGTTTCTGGAAAGTCCCCAGAGCAGACAACATCAGGAATAAACACACAGACTCTGCCAGCCTTACCTCAATGAGCTTTCTTTCATAGGAGCTTGCTAGTTCCTCGGCGACTTCTCCCGGCTTCTGCTCGGTGACTGTAACTTCTCCATCAATATTCCAAAGATTTGGTACAACTTCAAGAAAAGAAAGACATTCCATAAATATTTTAACAGTAATCAAAACTTATTCTCCCAGTAAAAAAATATTTCTTCTTCTCCAAATGGCTTCTCCAGAGAGAAAGCTCCTTAAAAACAAACCATAATTAGTGGGGCTGGCCCTGTGGCATAGTGGTTAAGTTCACACGCTCTGCTTTGGCAGCCTGGGGTTCACAGGTTTGAATCCCGGGCATGGACCAATGCACCACTTATCAAGCCATGCTGTGGCAGCGTCTCACATACAAAAAAGTGGAGGAAGATGGGCACAAATGTTAGGTCAGGTCCTTCCTCAGGTCCAATCTTCCTCTGCAAAAAGAGGAGGATTGGCAAGAGATGTTAGCTCAGGGCCAGTCTTTCTCACCAAAAAAAAGAAGAAAAGAAAAAAAAAATCATAATTACTAATTACTTCAACATTGCAACATTTTCACACACGTACAATAAAGTGAATGGTAAGCTGTATTTAAAAATGGAAGAACTGTCACAGAGGCAGATGCACATGAGTCTGGGGAATAATCTTGTCACTATTTTCCATTCCAGAGGAAAAGAGACAATGCATTGGCAAGACATTGAGCTTATAGTTGCATCTTTTATATTGGTCAAATTTCTTTTTCTCCTACAAAAAAGTTTTCCAGTGAGGTAGTGCCTGCCTACAGCCCAATGTGAAATGGTAGTGGGGCTCAGATGACAGGTAGAACCTGTAAGATTTGGCATTTATAAATCATACTTAGAGTGAAAGCAAGGCAGCCTCTGGAAAAACTCTAAAACCAATGATTATGACAATGCAAAGACATCTTAACAAGAGATTGGCTCCCAAGAAGCGCAAGAAACAGCATGGTAGACACCAATAGGTATTGTTTCTACTTTTAGGTATATATCCATATATGCTTGCTTTCTAGAGAGGAGTAAACAAACAAAAATGGGAATGAGCCAGATAATTCCAAGAAAAGTGGAACAAGAGCAGGAAGGAACTCCTGCACCAATGGTTAAGAAAAGGATCCATGGTGTGTATTAAGAATATGGATTAGCCCCAAGTCTGAAACAAGAATCAACTACGCAGATTCCATTTCTCGTGTGTTCTGGGAGATGCCTCAATCAAGTATGATGAGATAGTAAGGCTAGCCCTCCAGTGGCTGGGATTTGAGAGACAGGGGACGGGGTGAAAGGGAGTAACACTGAGGGAGAAAGTCAAATTGGGGAAAGAATGAGCAAAAATGAGAGTCATTGAGCCTGGATGAACCTATGGCTCCATCTTCAGCCCTTTAATACATCTCCACCAGGCTACAACTGGTTAGAGCCCATAGAGGCAGCAAGGCCCCTGAGTGACAATACAGAACATGCTGGAATGAAAACCTAACTTGTTTCCATCCCAGTGACCATAGTTCCAGCTACTACTGTAGGGAGTGACCCAGTAAAAATCTGAAACCTGACATAGGGATTAGAAAAAATTAAAGCACTTCCAGTTAAAGTTGACAAACTGAACATATTTACATTCACATCTTCTCAGAATCCCATTAAAATAGCAATTAAAAAAAATTCTTTCTAAAGGCATTACCCTTAAGGAAAAAGAGAATGAGAGAGAAAACAAGACAACAAAATTTTAGAAGCTGAGAAGCAGGTAGATAAGTGGTAAGTAACTTCACAGACCCGAGAAAATTTCCTTCTTAGCTCCAAGTGGGCAGCAGCCAAATACAATCTGATCAAAATGGAACAACTCGCCAAAGGCTGAAAAATTGCTAGTTTAGAGTCACTTTTGGAAGTGGGAGTGAACACGGGGCTAAAAGTCAAAAGAAGGGATCAAAAGTCTATTTTAAGAAGCAATTAGTAGAAGATTAAGAGTTTATTCTCTGGAAAAGGTAAAACAGTAGGTCTGGACTGAGTTCAAGGCAGGGGTATCTTATTGAAAATGGAGAGAGAAAAATAACACAGGCTGAACTTTTGAGGTTCTTCCATTCTTCTTCCCTCCCCTCCCCGCCCATTCCCAGAACAGCAGGCAGCCAACATATGTACCTCTAAGCAAGAGAAGAGAAAATATTTTCCTGGGAATCTAACCAGCTGAAGTGAAAAGACTTGAAGAGACCAATCTGGGGGGCTCTCCAGTGAAATGGCATAGCCAAATAACCCCATCAAGAAATGATTATAGTTTTTAATCAGCTTTTTAGTACCCCACTCCTACATCTGAGTAGATAGCCAGAAGTCACCTAACATTCAAGACAAGCTCCTTAGACGAAAGATAGGAATTAGAATAAACAGACGGAAAACAACTCACAGGAAAGAGACACAACTTAGGGAAAAGAACACTTCAAAAGGAAACCATTGGTAACATTCCCAGACAGAGGGGAGAAGATGGTGTCATTGAGAAACAAGAATAGGAAGATAGCTAAAAAGAAGAAACAAGAAGAACACAGAGAGCAAAAGAGCTCTTTTAGAAAGCAAAACTATGACAGCAGAAATGGAAAGGATAGAAGGGAAGAAAATTTCCAGAAAATAGAGCCAAAGGATAACAAAATGGAAAACAAGAAACAAAATAGAGAGCTACCATATGAGAAGAGCTCAAGAAAGGAAAAAAATTTTTAAAAAGATAATACAGATAATAACACAGAAAGCAGGAAATCAAAGATATAATTCAAGAAATGTCCCAGAACCAATAGTCACGAGTACTGAGATAGAAGAGCTCAGTTAGCACGCATCACAATGAAGGAAACGCAAGTCACACTCACGTTACCTCACTAGTGAAATTTTAGAACATGGGCAACAAAGAGAAGAAGGTACAAACTTCCAGAGTGGAAGCAGAACTTTTACAAAGGACAGAAAATTAGAAATGGCATGGGATTTCTAATCCTGTAAGATAGAAAACAATGAAGTGATGACCATCAACATCCTGAGGGGAATTATTTCCAACCTAGAATGATATACCAAGCCATGTGAGAAGTACGTAAAGACATTTTCAGACCTGCAACCTCTCAAAAATTTTACCTCCCACCAAAAGAAGAGAAGAAATCCATGAAGATGAAAACAAAGATTCCAAGAAGTAGGGGATCCAACACAAAAATGAGTGAGAAAGTTATTCATAATAACCAAACAGTGAAAGAAACCCACACGGCCATCAAAGACGAATGAATAAACAAAATGTGGTGTACCCATACGATGGAATATTATTCAGCCATAAAAAGGAATGGAATACTGATACATGCTACAACATGGAGGAACCCTGAAAACATTATGCTAAGTGAAAAAAGCCAGATACAAAGAGCCACATATCGCATGATTCCATGAAATGTCCAGAATAGGTACTAGTTTCCAGACGCTGGGAGGAAGGAGGGATAGGGAGTGAATGCTAATGGGTATAAGGTTTCTTTTTGGGTGATAAAAATGTTATTAAATTAGTGATGATGGTTGCACAACTTTGTAAATGTACCAAAACCACTCAATTTTGCACTATAAAAGGGTGAATTGTACGGTATATGAATTATATCTCAATAAAGGAGGAAGAGGAGGAAGAGTGAATTGGAGGGTATAGGCCCACAAAGCAGTCAAGCTTCTAGCTACAGTAGGTCAGAGGACTCCAGGAGAGACGCCTTAGGATGAAACTGATGGCTAAAGTGTCTGACTGTACTGAGGAGATTTATATAACTGAGGGAGCATTTGGAGTTGAATTAGTGATAAGTATACAGAACACCAACAAAAATTTTTTTTAAAAAGATAAGTTTTAACTCCAAAGAAATAAAAAAAGTTGTGCAAAAATAATGATTGTGTACTTCAAGGCTCAACCATGGATAGCATTTTCAGAGTCATAATAATGTAATCTTGAACCACTGACCAAAAAAAAAAATGATGATATGACTGTGCTAGATTATATGACAGCTGGAGGGGGGTGTGTGCGCACTTCATAGGGGTGGAGGGATCAAAGACAACTACTCTTCATCTCCCACAGTGAGAAATCAATAAATAACACCTACAACTGAGAAATCAAAAAGTGGCAACAGACACACGTTATTCGGAGATATCAAGGTAACTACCAAAAGAATCAGTTAAAAAGTCTGAAGCAGTTGCTTGTCAGGAGAGGTGAATGGGGGAGCGTGGTGGCTAGAAGTATCAGGTCTTTTATAATAAGGCTATCTGCAAATTTTTCATTAAAAAAACAAACTAAATTTGATTTTTTAAAAAAAAAAAAAACAGAATTTGAGAGGAGGCTGCACTCAGAAATGGGACTCAGAAAGGTTAGACAGGACAGCAGCAGTGCCCATCGGAGCAGGGCGGGTGCCTCTGTTGTGACACAGGATGTAGCTGTTTAGCAAAGCCTGGTGCTGGTACGCATCACAGGTGTAACAGACGTGTAACAACACAGTCTGACTCTGTGCTCTCCGGATGACCTTCTGATCTTTGCCTGACCTACGCTGCTTTCCTCCACAGGGAGATCCTGCTGATCAGGAAGACATGGCCATCCAACCTGCTTGACGTCTGCACATCCCATTAGAAATCAAGGCGCTGGCCTTCTGTCCTCAGGCACCAGGCCCTCTGTAGGTATATTTAAGAGGAATCAGCAATCTTCTGCACTAGAGGAGGCAGATGCATAAAAAAGCTTTTCAACCTTCAAGACTGGGGGGACACGGGGCCGGCCCAGTGGTGCAGCGGTTTAGTTCGCGCTTGGCAGCCCGGGTTTCGCAGGTTCGGATCCCAGGCGCCCGCCGACACACTGCTTGTCAGTCAAGCCGTGGCGGCGTCCCATATAAAGTGGAGGAAGATGTTAGCCTGGGCACAGATGTTAGCCCAGAGCCAGTCTTCCTCAGCAAAAAGAGGAGGATTGGCAACAGATGTTAGCTCAGGGCTGGTCTTCCTCACACACACACACAAAAAAGACTGGGGGCACAGGCCCTGGACAGTCATGAATTTATAGAAGGTCTCTTAGAAACTAGCCAGTCAACCTTCCCCTGCAACTCTCTGACCTCCTGCTGCCCTCGTTCAGCTCCTGCATCTTTAACAAGCACACCAGAAACTTCAATCTCATGTACTAAATAATATAATAAAAAACAAATCCCAACTATATCCTACTTATCTCATTAGTAGGCAGCCTCTAAGATGGCCCCCAGTGATCCCTCCCTCCTGGAATTCACATTCTCATATAGTCCCCACCCCTTGCGTGTGGGCTGGACTCACTGACTCACCTCTAAGGAGCAGAATATGGCATTCCACCATTTCTGAGACTAAGATATAAAAACACTGGCTTCCGTGTTGGTGCCCTCCCTCACTCGGAGGAAATCCAGCTGCCATCTTGTGAGCTGCCTTATAGAGAGACCCAACTGGCAAGGAAATGATATACCCAGTCAACAGGCAGTAAGGATGTGGGGTCTGCCACTAGCCATGTGAGTCAAGCCCTGAGATGACAACTGCAGCCTCAGCCGACGCCCTGACCACAGCCTTGTAAGAGACCTGAGCCAGAGCACGTGGCTAAGACACGCCTGGATTCCCACCCTACACAAACTGAAAGAAGTAAATGTTTATTATTTTAAGCTGCTACGTTGGGGATAATTTGTTACACAACAATAGATAACTGATACAGTACCTTCAATCATTCAACTGGCACTTCTTCAGAGATTACTCTGAATGAGACTCTGAGTTAGACGCTGGAGTTACAGAGATGGTGACATGGTTCCACGTGGATGACGTTTATAAAAAGGAAAACTAAGAAGTGAACTTGGCCGATATATCTCCATAGCTTAAAGATTAATATTAGAAAAGTGAAGGGAGCCATTTAATTGATCAGACACTTCCCACCTCTCTACCGGCAAGGTGAATACGTGGCGAGGCACAGGGAGTCAGTCATCCCATTAGTTTAAGTTTATACAAGCAACACATCTCATTTGTTTATTTTCAAGTCAAGAAGATTTCATCTGCCTTAGGAGCAAGAGAACACTTGGGTTTTCAAGGAAGCCGGCACAATAAAAGCCCAAGTAATGTCAAGTCATTTGAAAGCCAAAAAAATAAACAAGTTACACCCCCATTCCACGCTGTCTGCACATCCCCCAATAAACCCATCGACTTAGGGATGATCAATTGTGATTGAATTCTGAAAGTCAAATCTAAATAAATACTAACGTTTGCGACTGATCAAACTAAAAGTTTGTTGTTGTTAAGATGCATATTTCCTGAGAGTGATCTGTTCATTTTGGGATTGAAATGAAGACAATTTAAGAGCCCTGGAGAAAAGCATACTTCTCCATTTGTGTCAATAGCTCACTCTGAATTCAAGAACACAAGGCTTGAAAACATTTGTTAGCAATGCAACCTTAAACCTAAAATTTAATCATTAATCATTTCAGTCCATATTTTGAGTCACTTTGACAGTGTTCAGAACTACCTTTTGCCCTGCTCAAGGACTGCAAGAAGAGTGCAGCTGCTGGTACCCAACAAGACAGAAAGAAATTTTCATCTACATGGTTAGATAAGTTTCTTACCCAAAATTAAAATAAGTTGTACTGAAAAGGCTGAAGCACAAAGATAGGTCCAAAAGCAAAAAAGAAGTCAGGGCTGTATTTAATGTGCTCACTAAATTTGAGAGTTGCATCCATATAAAAGGTTCTCATAAAAATAAAATAACAACATCGCTTCATCTTACATGGCACGTTGCAGTTTACAAAGCATGTTCAAACGCATACCCTCATTGGAGCCTCCAGACAGAACTCAGCCTGGCCATGTTGAGGTTGTGCCGACGGTGAAGATGTCTATGTTATTTGTTAGCACAGGATGCCCCCTTAACCCAATCAACCTAGTTAACATCCGCATCATTCACAGGAAAATCCACACTTTACTTGCAGCAATTTCCCCTGTATTCCCATGATGGCATAATTACAGAAGATAGACTCCAAATGGGAAAATTTGGCAAAAACAATAAGCCTTCTCTTTTTAAATCCAAATAGACACTGAAACTGTGTTTGGTAGAAGCACAAAGACATTTGCTTTCAATCAGAACTATTTTTCCTGTTCCACAAAAGCTGTGGGTTAGTTAGCACCACTAGCAGGTCACTTAAACTTAGAGGACATGACACAGTTTTCCATCTCCTGGCAGCCTGCCATTCCTTCTGGAAGTGTCTGTGGTGAGCCATCTGAAATAAGTAGACACTATGCTGCTCTCACTTGCAGGCACAGAGAACACATGGGGTTTTCTGCCTAAATTATTTTAAGCAAAACTTCAAATACCTTGGAGAGCAGCATGGCAAACAGTATGCTAAGGTCACTGTCTTGCTTTCAATTTGAACAAGCTTAGCATGACCCCAGACGCAAACAGTATGAGATGCTGGGGGCAAAAGAGGATAAAGAACCATTTTAGATTCAGAGATGGCTCCCTTGAACATTCCACTGGACAAAGGAGGTGTGCTAGGTTCTGTAACAGTAGGCCAGGTCTGGTGTGATGGGAAATCTGGGACACTTTAAGGTTCCAAAGGAGAAAGTTTCCTCCTGGGTGAGGTGACAGTGATCCCTACAAGAGAGCAGGTACTCACACTCTCCCAGCAGGAAGTAGTCTTCATAATAACAGCACCCACCATTTTCCAAGTGCTCCCTGTGGCAAAGGGAGAGCGTGATGAACAGGACAGTATGAGCTCTGCGATCAGAGAGATACCAGCTGCAAAGTCAGGCCCCGCCACTCACCAGTGAGTGACTGTGGGAAAAGTCTTTCATTTATTCACTCAGCAACTAGCTGGTGAAGATTCATTACATGCCAGGCACTGGATACTAGAGACAAAGTGATGTATTAAGGGGGGAAAAAAGTGAATGCCAATATGAAGCTTACACTCGAGTAGAGCGACTCAGAAAATAAAGAAGTGACTATTGAATACGTCAGGTTGTGGAAAGTGCTAAGGGAGGGTTAAAGCATGAGAAAATGATGGTAGAAGAGTACTAATTAGAGTGTAAGGAAGGGCCTCACTAGGGAGATATCATCTGAGCAGAGATCAGAATAAAGTGGGGGAAGGAGCCATGCAAAGCCCTGGGGGAGAGCATTCCTGGGAACTGCAAGTGCAAAGGCCCTGAGGTAGGCACAGGCCTAATGTGTTCCAGGAACAGCAAGGAGGCCAGTGTGGCTAAAGAACAATGGATGAGGGAGAGATCAACAGGAAATGAGACCACAGAGGAGATGGCAGGGATTTGCAGGCTATGGTATTTTATTCTGAGCAAAACGGGAAGCCCCTGGAAGATTCTGAACAAAAGCTGGGATGATCAGGCTTATTTTTTTAAAGATCATTCCACCAGCTATATGAAGGCATAAGTAAAGAAGCTGGGAGGGTAGGTGTAGCAGCCAGGGAGGCGCACAGCTCAGGTCTCCCTATAAGGAAGAACTTGCCATTCTGTGCAAGGAGTGCAGTTAGCTGACAACCTCCAGCTCCAGCACCTTCGAAATGTGCTACTCCTCCTGGGCAGCCCTAGCCAATGGCTGAGCACAGAGAAGGACTTCTGCCCAATGCAGGACCCCTCTAATGGACAATCTTTGCACAGAGCTCCCCACTGGGTTGGGTGGGCAAAACTTTGTCAGATCTGGAGAGCATCCAGGTCTGAGGCTCTCCCTGCCCAATGCTGCTTGACCCCTTATCCTTCAGAGGCATCATCCCCTAATACATCTACTGCACTCCCGACTTTGTCTCAGCATCTTCTCCCTAGAGAATCCAACAGACATAGCTAGTTAGGTCGCTAAGGCAGTGGTCCAGGCAGGAGGTGATGATGCTGGCCTGGACCATGGTGACAGCAATGGGTGTGACAAGGACTAGAAAAAGGCAAGAAAAAAAGTCAGTAAGACTTACTGATAGATTTCATGTGGGGTTTGGATAAAAAGAGAAGTCAAGATAACACTAAGATTTTTGGCCTCAGGAACCCAGAAGAATGGAGCTGTCACTTTACTGAGCAGGGGAAGAAGTAGGTGTGGTGGGGAAGAGGGGAGTACCCACCAGGAGCTTGGTTTTCAGACAAGTTAAATTCGGTACAACCACTAGCCACGTGAGAAAAATATCGCAAATGAAGGAGCATATGAATCTGGAGTTTAGGGGAGAGATTAGGGTTGGAGATATAAAATTAGGAGTCAATAGCATAAAGATGATAAAAACCAAAGGACTGGGAAAGATCACCCAAACTTTGAAAGCTCAGTTTCCCCCTGTTGTAAAATAATCATAATAGCAGCCCCAATCCCAAAGAGCCACAGGGTGAAACACCACAGTGCAGGCAAGGCTCTCAGCAGTGCGGCCAGGAGGACAAACGCCTTACTGCCAGGTCATCATTTAACTGTGGTTCTTACTCGCTGGGCACACTGCTAAGCACTTTACTATACTATTTCTTGTTCTCAAAATAAACATGCAAGGTAAATATTATTAACCCCAGGAAAATGAGTTTCTGAGAGGCTAGGAGATTTGCCCAAGGTCAGACAGCTATCAAATGACAGAATCAGGAATTAAACCCAAGCCCTTGTTCCTCCCCCAACAACGCGCTGCCCAGTCAGCTGAGTAACTAAATGAGATTCGCTCACTCTCTCTCTCAGGCCTTTGTCCAGCAGGCATTCATGAGGCCCAAAAGCTAAGGAGAACTCGGGAAAGAGGGAAGGGGTGTGATTCTCTCCCTGCCCCACGGTTACAACACAGACGGAGGAAACCAACACTGCCCCCAGCCCCCGCAGGGCTGCAGCCTCACAAAACCAGGCGGCACTTCCCTACATGTGTCAAACACGCACTTCCCTACATGTGTCAAACACGCACGCACGCTTACATTTTTGGTTGCCTACTCATGGGTACACCTCAAATTTCAAACTTTCCAGAAAGTTGAAACCAAATTCTTCAAACACTTGATATAAACCCAACTACCTCGCAGATAGATGATTCTCTGGTGAAAAGCAGGGGGCTCATGTGATAGATAAGCTATGAAAATGTTACCCTAAGAGTGTTCTAGCATGTGATCACCCAGCAAAATCTATCCAGAGAGTGCAGATTCGTCTGCATCCCTCAAAACAGGACAGGAAGCACGGGATTGAGAGGGATATTGTTTTTAATAATAGAGGAGGAATTGTATACAGTCAGAAGTGTGGGCAGAGACACAAGGCACCCCTGGATTCAAATCTTGGCTCTGTCAGTAACTAGAGTGGGTTCTTAGGCACATTACTTCATTTCTCTGAGCCTCAGTTTCCTCATCTGTAAAAGGGGTAACTAAAAGGGGTAACAATACCTCTTGTGAGGATTAAACAACCCAAAAATATGAACTACTTCTTACACCCAGCAGTAACGATAATCTTTTTTTTAAGACAAATGCAAAGTGAGAGCCTGTCTTCTTTTTCAAATCACAAAGCCTCTTCATTAGAAGTTTCCATCTCTTAAAGGTCCTTCCAGAGAAATCTGCTCACCTGTTTAGATGCCACATCTCTCTTTGAAGAGTCATCTAAATATATAACACAAGCACAGGGACAGGTGGGAATGACTGCTGCACAAAGCCAAAACTGTCATCACACCCCTCGCCAACCACATTTTCACCTGCTCGTGTGACGCAGCCTAGCAGAGGCTCTGATGGAAACTTGAGAGTTGTGTTTCTCCCCCCAAGTGAAAAGCAGTTTGACAGTGAAAACCACTTCTTTTGCTGGAATTTTAAACACACAGCTAGGCATGCCAGACAGAGTGATTCTTGCCCTGATCCAAGCGGTGCAAAAGCATCTGCTGAACAGAGCTCTGGGCTGACCGCACCCTACAGGTCCACGAAGGGTCAGTCTGTCAGCAATGGGACAAAGTGACATGCATGGCTCCAAATGTTATTTTTAAAACATTCCAAAACACACATGCTTCTAGGTTCAAGAAGTAGACTAGTTAACAACTGTGGGTGGTGTGATTCTATTTTGGTGGGAAGGAGAACAAGGAACAGGGAGGAAAGATAACATCTGGTTGTCTGAGGAAGGACAAGGGCATACCCCAGCTGTTAACCCTGGTCACCTGGGTGCAGAGAGCAGCAGATAACCATCAGTGTTTTCATTCTAACCCTTTGAATCATTTTATTTGGAACAACAAGCATGCATGTGACTTTTGCGATTCATTCTGAAAGCAGCAGAGCTGTACATATCAGAGGCAGGAACCGGTCATCTGCAATACCTGGGCTTATGGAAATCCAAACCTCCCTTGGGAAATCATGGTACGACGTGCCCTGAAGAAGAGACTCGCGGGATTTCAAAAGCCCACATGGAGGATTTCTCTGAACTGCCTCAATCCTAGAACTCAGTGCCACACCACAGGCAGTTAGATATGGTGCAGTTAAAAAAGGAAACATGAGGGGCCCGCCCGGTGGTGCAGCGGTTTAGTTCACGCTTGGCATCCCGGGGTTCACAGGTTCGGATCCCGGGCGCCCGCCGACGCACTGATTGTCAGTCATGCCGTGGCGGCGTCCCATATAAAGTAGAGGAAGATGGGCACGGATGTTAGCCCAGGGCCAGTCTTCCTCAATGAAAAGAGGAGGATTGGCAATGGATGTTAGCTCAGGGCTGGTCTTCCTCACCAAAAAAAAAAAACATGTCAACAGAATGAGAGGGACACAACAGTGCAAAAGGCACAGGAGCTGGAGTCAGTTGGCCCTGAGTTCAGATCCAGCTCAGCCACTTTCTGCAAGATGCTTAGATGCCCTCACCCAGCCTCCTGCTTGGTAAAGAGGGAATAATCATACTCATCTTGCAGGGCAACGTTGGAGGATTCAACAAGGACACAGACAAAGCAACTAGCAGAGGCCTGGTGCAGAAAGCATGCTCCGTACAAGGCGATGGTGGTGGCAGTTGTTGGGATAATTAACAGAACATCTGATTGTGACCTTGACCGTCTGCCTAGGCTCCATCTTGTTTCTCTGAACCCACAAAACATCCAGAATCCAATGGAGCACAAATGATTCTCAATACCTCCTGACTAACTGACCAACACCTCTTTGAATCTAAATGAATCAACTTAATATGAAAATCAGTCAACAAACATTTGCCACTCTTACTGGAGATGCCAGCTAAGTGGCAAGTTCATTTTCTCAATTTATAAAAGTAAGACATATTCACTGCAGAAAAAAAATCCATTTTTATATTTTCATGCCCCTGTTGTATGCATACCAGACTTCTGCAAATCAAGGAATAGAAACAGAGTATAAATCCCAGCCCAGCCAACAAGTCATATGATAATCCATTATATTTCTAAACAGCTCATATTCTCTCAAGGCGGTGTGCACACCCACACTCTCACTTGGCCCATACAGCTATCTGGGGATTGGGTGCCTTTCTAAGAAGACAAGACAAAATAATAACAGTTAATATTTACTGGATGCTTACTCAGTGCTCAATATTATTGTAAGCACTTTACATGCACTGATACATTTCATTCTCCTTCCCATTCTGCAAGCGAGGAGCTGAGTCTATGAGCTTATCCACTATATTACACTGTTCTGTGGGAGCTCTAACCCCTCCCTTCGGCCGGATCGGTCTGGCCTGACGTAGACAGATAGGAATCTCGATTCCAGAGGGAAAGCCTGAGAAAGCTTCAGACAGATTGGGTTTGCAATTCTCCAGGATGTTGGTTTTTTCCCTACATGCAGCACCACATACAAAAAAAAAAAAAAACCACTAAGAGTCAGGAAACCTTGATATTGTAGATGTGACCACTTATTTTCTATACCCCATTTCATTACAAATTCAGAAGTAATACATCAGCACAAGTTTGTTGTTTAAAAAAAACTCAACCCAAGAGAAGTGAAAATATTTGTCCATACAAAAACTTGTATTCAAATGTTCATAGCAGCATCATTCATAATAGCCAAAAAGTAGAAACAACTCAAATGTCTATCAATTGATGAATGGATAAACAAAGCGTGGTATATCCATATAATGGAATATTATTTTGCCATGAAAAAGAATGAAGGAAATGCAAATCAAAACCGTAATGAGATATCACCTCACGCCCAATAGCTATTATCAAAAAAAACCCAGAAAATAACGAGTGTTGGCGAGAATAAGGAATAATCGGAACACTTGTGCACCGTTGGTGGGAATGTAAAAGGGTACAGCCCCTATGGAAAACAGGACGAACGTTCTTCAAATAATTAAACATTGAATTACCATATGAGCTATCAATTCCACTTCTGGGTGCACGTGTGTATATATATATATGAATTGAGAGCAGAGTCTGGAAGAGATATTTGTACCCCCACATTCATAGCAGCGTTATCCACAATAGCCCAAAGGTGGAAGCAACCCAAGTGTCCACCAATGAATAAACGGATAAGCAAAATGTGGTCCAACCATACAATGGAATATTATTCAGCCTTAACAAGGAAGGCAATTTTGACACATGCCACAACATGGATGAATCTTAAGGATGTTATGCTAAGGGAAATAAGCCACTCCCAAAAGGACAAATACTGTATGATTCCACTCATATGAGGTACCTAGATACCTCATATAACTTGATTTTAGCCAAATTCATGAAGACAGAAAGTAGAATGGTGGTTGCCAGCAACTAGGAGGAGACAAAAATTGGGAGTTATTGTTTAATGGGTATAGAGTTTCAGTTTTGTGAAATGAAAAGAATTCTGGAGATGAATGGTGGTGATGATTGCACAACAAGATAAATGTACTTAATACCACTAAACTATATATTTCAAAACAGTTAAGGTAAATTGTACATGTATTTTACCACAATTAAAAATAAAATTTTTAAAAAGGAATGAAGTACTGATACATGTCACAAAAGGGATGAACCTTGAAAACATTACACTAAGTGAAAGAACCAAATGCAGAAGGCCACATATAATTCCATCTGTATGAAATGTCTAGAATAGGCAAATTCATAGAAACAGAAAGTAGTTTCATAGTTGCCCAGGGTTAGAGGGAGAACTGGATGGGGAGGGACTGCTAATGGGTACAGGATTTCTTTTTGGTGGTGATGGTTGCACACCATTGTGAATATACTAAAAAACACTGAATTGGACACTTAAAACAGTCAAATTGTATGGCATGTGAATTATATCTCAAAAAAAAATTTCAAATCCCTAAGTATAGAGCATAGAAAGTGCAGGTTATCCTTTGTCACAGCCACATCCCACCCCCAATCCCATTCTCCTCACTACTGTCACAGGATAACTCTTCCAGGCCATATGCTTTTCTATGTGTATGTATGTGCAGACACATACACATATACACACTCTCACAGGTTTTGCTCTTCATAAAACATAAATGGCACACGTTGTGTAGCTACCTTCACTCCACAACCAACCTTGGTGACCGCACCTGCCAGCACAGATAGACCAGCCTCATCCTTTATCACAGCTGCATGACACGGTGGAGCCACCATCTATTTCACCCATCTTTTACTGATCCCTATTCAAATAATGCCATGATCCACAGCCTTGTGCCTGTCTCTTCGTGCACGTGTGTGAATCTTTGTGTTAGACTCCTAGAAACGGAGCTGCTGGGTCAAAGGGTATGCACAGTTTAAATCTGATAGCTGACAAATGCTCCCCACCCCCGATTCCCACACACTATCCTGTGACCTTCAACAGCCACCTCACTTCCACGGGCCTCAGCGTCCTCATTGATGAAACCAAGCAGGAGGCATTCTAAGTCCATTATTTTGTAAACCATGAGATTCAGAGGAAGCATGACAAAGAGTCAGGTGGAGCTGGAGTCAACGTGCAAACTTGAGCTCCCAGCACAGCCACTGCAGCCAGGCGGCCTGGCGGAGAGAGCCCAGCCAAGCAAGCGAAGGAGCAAGACCCGAGAAGGCTGAGACAAGACCTCAAGCCACCAGGCGAGCAAGCTGCAGGCAGGGACATACCCCAGACGTGAGGGCCATGGGTCTGGGCTCTGCAGAGCGATTCATCCAGCCCACAGGTAACAGCAGCAAACCCCTCAGAGTGTGCGAGGACGCCCACCACACCTGAAGCCAGAAGTACTAAGCCAGTCAATGAAAGCCAGTAACACAAAAGATGAAGGAAGAGGATTTTGTCAACACGAGGGGTTTTAAAAAAGAAGAAAGCTCATACAATTACAGTTGAGAACTCGAAATCTGTCCCTGCTCCCGGAACCCACAGAAAAGCAGAGTCAAGGCTGGAACAGGAATGCCTAGAACACAGGCAGCAAAAGAAAAATCATCATCCCTGAAATTCAAGGTCACGGCTAAGTCTAGTGTTTCAAGGGGGCAAAAAAGATTGGTTTAGAAGAGAAATCACGTTGAAAGCTCACATCCCTTATGAATTCTAAAGCATGCCACAGGGTCAGGTCACAATGGAAAGAAAAAAGGGGTCACAGAGAGGCTCACGTGGCAGCTGCCTCCTAGAGGGACAGAGGAGAAGAACAAGGAAAAGGGACGCTCGCGGGGAGGAGCAGAGGCCCACACGGCAGGGGGAGAAAGCTGCTGACGTGGGGACACAGGGCAGGGGGGCTTGTGGACTTGGTGGTTACCGTGGCAGAGGTCCATTAGATTGGCCGACGGTCCACCCTCATCAGAATCACTTGGAGAGGGATGGGATGGGAGTGGGAAGTATTAAAATGCAGGTTCCTGTACCCTTGTTCCCAGAAATTGAGTGGGTCTGAGGGGAGGAATCTGCATTTTAATAAAAACTTGGAGTAATTTCAATGCATACCCTAAGTTTGAGAACCAGTGCATTAAGCAATGACAAAATGTCCTACAGACAAAGACACTAGGAAACAAGAGAACAACCACATCCAAGGGCTCTGCTCCTGGAGCCACCTGTGACCCTCCAGGGCTGGCCCCGATCCCACTCCTCAGACTCCATGAGCCTCGCCAGGCGCAGCGCCCTCCGTCCTGACTCTTATCGAGGATGCTGGCGGAGGGAAGGCAGAGACACCCATTAGCACTCCTCACCCCCAGCACCATTAGGGCTTGTTCAAGCTGAAGGAGGGCAGAGAAAGGGAGGGCTCCACATCAGCCAGCCTCCAAGCCCACGCTGCCTCCTCTCAAAGATGGGGCAGAAGGACCCAGTGGCCCAGGCACGACCACTCTGTATTCTGAATGATTCCCTTTGACACCTGGAAGCTGAGTGCGTTTCCTTCCCACGTGAGAAAGACCTTGACGTATTTGGAACAACATGGTAATAGATGACAAACCAGAGGCTATTTCAAAAAGCCCACAGAGACGTTCTGCAACCCTGACAACTTCCCAGATAATCTGAATTATATCTAAGAACCCTAAGCAAGGAAGATCTGGAGGAAACAGGACAGAAGAGAGAGGAGGAGGAATCTGGGGAAGGAACTGGAACATTCCAAGCCAGAGGGCTGAATCCACCTCTCTGTCTCTGTGCTGATGGGATGTCTCTTGTCTGCTTATGGTAGCCTCTTGATTATTACAGTCAGATAATGACATAAGACAGCAGTCCTCCTCCTACTGAGATTCAAGGAAATTTCCCAAGGGGAGCTGGAAGTCCTCTAGGGTGTCTGATTGTATATTAGATAAAAAATAACCACTCTCCACACTTGACATCTCTAACTGAGGAGATGTCGGATGTGTGAACTAACCTCCAAACCTTTATAAGTCCCACACAACATGGGCAGGTGAAAAGTATTTCTTCCTCTTAGCTAATAAGATGGAAAGGCAGAGACATTATGAAGTAAGAAATATATACTGGTCTTTGACCCCGGTTCCTGACACAGAGCTCCTAAATCCCTTGGAACTTCCTGAGTGAGAGAAGCGTCTTTTGTTCTAATGAGGTGACTCTGTGTGGGCTCCTGGATGGGAGACAGTCACCAGAAAGACCGAGCCGTGATTAGAAGCTTAGAACTTCCAGCCCCACTCTCTATCCTTGGCAGAGGGGAGAGGGGCTGGAGATTGAGTTAATGATCCATCGTGTGCACGTGATGAAGCCTCCACAAAAATCCCTAACCTATAGGGTTCGGAGAGCTTCTGGGTTGGCAAACACACCCATGTACCAAGAAGGTGGTGCACCCCAACTCCACAGGGACAGAACTCTGTGCTCAAGACCCTTCCAGACCCCACCCTATATACTTCTTCATCTGGCTGTTCATCTGTACCTTTTGTAATATTCTTTATAATAAACTGGTAAATGTAAGCAAATGTTTCTGAGTTCTGTGAGCCATTCTAGCAAATGATGGAATCTGAGGAGGGGGTTGTGGGAACTCTGATTTATAGTCAGTTTGTTAGAAGTACGGGTGGTAATTGAAATGGGGGTAGTCTTGTGGGACTGAGCTCTTAACCTGTGGGGTCTGTGCTAACTCCAGCTGTATCAGAATTGAACTGAACTGCAGAACACCAGGTTGGTGTCTGGAAAGTTGGAGATTTGGTGGGTGTGGGGAAAAAAACCACAAATTTGGTGTCAGAAGTGTTGTAAGTAGAGTAAAAGAAAGTGTTTTTTCTTTAGAAATACAATTCATTCTCCAAAAAAGAATTCTCATGCTGCAATCATGTTTTCTCACCCAGGAAATAAACGGTGAGTGGTTGCTCTGGGTCAGATGCTCTGGATCCCACGGGGAGCAGGACATGCTAAGCTGCTGCCTTCTGGGCACTTACATCTGGTTTGTGGCAAATGAGCAAATAAATAAAGGGGATAATTTCAGATGGTAACAATTGCTATGCACAATATAAACCAGGAGGAAGTGCCTAGGAGGAGCTCCTTCAGACAAGGGAGATTAGGCCTCTCTGAGGAGACGGGAAGAGAGGGTGGTGAACGCTGTGAGGTGGGATCGAGGGGGCTTCTTCAAGGAACAGGAAGACGGCAGTGTATTTGAAGGCTGACAAACAAGGAGAGTGGTGAGGCAGGTGGCAGGTGGCAGCTGGATCACACAGGACCTTGCAGGCCGTGGGGAGAATTTTCCATCTTATTCTCAAGAGCAGACAAAGCCAATGGAGGGTTTTAGGTGGGGAAGTCATGTGATGTGATTTGTTGGCTTGTTTTGAAATCACTCTGGTTGCTGCGTGAATTGTGGACTGCAAAGGAGCAAGCCTGGAAGAGAGGAGACCAGTCAGGAGCTACTACAACATTCCAGGCAAGAGAGGGTGGTGGCCTGAGCTGGGCTCATAGCTGTGAGATGATCAGAAACGGTCGGTCATCTCTGGGATATATTTTGGAGCTGACAGGACTTCCTGATGGATTGGAAATGGGAGCTGAAGTACACAGAGAAACAAAAGATGACTCCTAGATTTCTGGTCTGAGCAACCAGCCGGTGGCACTTCCTGAGAAGGGTGTGGTAGGAGGGATGGCTCCTGAAAATGACCTGATCCTGGGAAGCTGTGGAGATGTTATCTTACATAGAAAAGGGGACTTAGCAGATGTGATTAGGTTATGGACCTGGAGATGGGGAGATTTTCTTGGATTATCTGAGTGGGCCCACTCTAATTACATGAGCCCTTAAAAGAAGAGAACTTTCTCTGGCTGGAAGCAGAAGAGAGAGGTGGCAGAAGGGAAGTCAGATTCCAAGCATGAGAAGGAGTCCATGGGCCACTGCTAGTTCTGAGATGTAGGGGCTGTGGGCCAGGACTGGCGAGAGGCCTGAAGGAGCTAAGGGCAGCCCCCTACTGAGAGCCAGCAAAGAAATGGAGACCTTAGTTCTACAGCCACTTGGAACTGAATTCTGCAACACCTGAATGAGCAAAGGAATGGATTCTCCCCTAGAGTTCCAGGAAGGAGTGCAATCCTGCCAAAACCTCAATTTAAGCCCAGGAAGATCCATGTCAGACTTCTGACCTCCAGAACTGTAAGATGATAAATTTGTGTTGTTTTCAGCCACTAAGGTTCTAACCACTTGTTACTGCAGCAACAGGAGACATACAATTGGGAAGACTGGGGAGGGACTGAAGGTTATGGGGGACGAGCAAGTGCTCTGCTTCAGCTGTCATAAATCCAAGTGGAGCAGGCAAGAAGGTAGGCCATTACACACATCTGCAACTAAGTGGAAAGGCCAATGGTCACAGCTGCCTCTTCCACCATGATCCCCAGCAGATTTAAGTCCTGCGTACTCAGGAACCATGTCTTGTTCCCCAGTGTGAGTCAGACAGTAGCACAGGACCTGGCACATAGCGGGTGCTGCATGAACTGCTGAGTGAACGCTGGCTGTCCTCTTTAAAAAAATCTCTCACTCCATGTCCCTGCTGTCCATCGCCACATTTCCTTGCTCATTTGCAGCCATCCTGCTTGAAAGAGCTGTCTGCACTTGCTGTCTCCAGTTCCTCTTCTCCTATTTTCTCTTCAACGCCCTCCGATCAGGCTTTCACCCCACCAGTCTACTGACCTGCTCTTGTCAACGTCACCAATGGCTGCCACTAGACTATTCCAAAGGTCAACTGCCCTCATCTTGTTTGATCCATCAGCAGCATTTGACACAGTTGCTCACTCTCTCCTCCTTCAAGCATGTTCTTCACTTGGCTTGGTTTCCCCCTTCCTCCCCAGGCACTCCTTCTTCCTACATCCTCTTAATGTGGGAGGCCCCGGGGCTCAGCTCTGGTCCACCTGCACTCACTCTCTCAGAGATCTCTTCCAATCATGGGGCTTTAAATACCTTGCTATGTCCACACCTCCCGAGTCTGTATTTCCAGCCCAGGATACACACACCTCCTTCCTGCCTCCTCTTAGATGTCCAGATATCTCAAATTCAGCATGTCCACACAAGAACTTCTGATCGGCCCCCACAAAACCTACTCTACCCAAAGCCAATCCCATCCTGGTTAATGGCAACTCCATCCTTCTACCTCCTCAGGCCAAATACCTTGCAGGCATCTTTCACTGATCTCGATCACAACTCACAACCCATGTTCTAGGAAATTCTTCCAGCTCCAGCTTCAACATAAAGCCTGGGCCTCACCTCTCGCCACTTTCACTGCCCCACACTGGTCTCAGGCATCATCTCTCCTCGGAGTCCTGTAATAACCTCCTAACTCTCTTCCCTGCTTCCGCTCCTGCCCGCTACACTCTAGTCTCCATACAGCAGCCAAAGTGATCCTTGAAAACAAGTCAGATGATATCCCTTCTCTCTCACAAACCTCCAGTGGCCCCCCCATTTCACACAGAAAAAATGTCAAACTCCTCGCAGCGATTCACAAGGTCCTACAGGATCTGACCCACCAGAAGCTTCTGTGACTTCACTTCCTCCTACTCTCCCCCTCGCTGTCTCCTTGATGTTCTTGGAACATGCCAGGCACACTCCCACCCTGGGCCATTACCAGGCCATCCCCTCTGCCTGGAACATTCTCCTGCCTGATGGACACTCCTCCCTTCCTTCAAACACCACCTTCTCAACGAAGCTCATCCTTACCTGTTCAGTCATAATCTCCGCACACCCCTGATACCCCATGGCCTGCTCTATTTGTACTGTCCTTCCATAGCAACTATCACCTTCCAGCATGCTATACATTATTTATGGTATTGTTGGTTATCATCGATCTCCCCCTAACTAGAATATAACTCCACAAGGGCAGGAATATTTCGTTCACTGTTAGCCCAGATGCCTAGAAGAGTGTCCGGCCCATGATAGGCACCTAATGAATATTTATTAAACTAAAACATGAACGAACAAATAAACGAACGAACAACTACATCAAGGTGAATGCCCAGTTACCCACGGGCTACAGCCCAGATGACTGTGTCCCACCGTCTTTCTATCTCTCATCTCAACATCTGCCTGGCACACAGAAGGGGTTAGACGACATCTGCTGAATGAGCAAAACAGTGACCATTCCTTTGGGATCGCCAGGCCCACAGAGATGACCTGGAGACCTAAATACCGCCCACTTCTCCATGTGAGTCTGAAAATTCCTCAAATCCAACACACGAACCCTCCCCACCCCGATCCCCAGGCTGGCTGTCCAGATCCTGAAAGAGATGGCTTGGGACGAGGAGTAAACTTTGTTAAGCTGCTGCTCAAGTAGATCTGATGAGCAATTAGACAGCTGAAAGAGGCAGCTGCTCCCTCGCTGTGGGCACCACGCCACTTGGAGAGGCAGCTGGTGGCCCACGAAGGCTCCGCGTGGCTGGGCGCCCAGAGCCCCTCAAATGGCTGCTGCCTCCTCGGGGTGTGAGCCAGAGAAGCAGAGCTTTCCTGACGACGCCTCGGGACTGAGGCACAGCTGCCGGCACCAGGAGGAGGCAACACTAAGGCAGGTGGCGGGGGTCACCCTTCATGGACAGGAGCGAGAAACAGCAGGCACTGGTGGAGCCAGGACACGAGCACAGTTCACAGAGAGTTAACCCCATAAATGACGGCCTGAGTGCTACATTACTGTTGTTTCAGCGAGCAGTTACGAGCACTGACTACGACCAGACCACCGCACTTTATCCCATGGAATTCTCCCATTAATCCTATCAAGTACACACCCGCTTTGGAGACAGGAAGACTGAGCTCCCAGGAGGTCAAGAGGCCAGTTGGTGGTGAAGTGGGCCGTGGCTCAGAGTTCCAGGGGAGATTCCATGAGGTCGCCAGGTGGGGAGCCCAGCCCAGACCCTCCCAGCAGCTCCAATTTTCCAGCTTATAACGGGAGTTCAAATGCATTTGGACCTTGGCGAGGGGGGGCAAAAGTTTCCTTTAAATCTGTCACTTTGAGGTGTGAGGATGTGGCTTGTGGATGGTTTTCTTTGTCACTTCATTGTGTTCCTGGAAATCTTTATGGATTTGGGGGAAACCTGGGAAGAGCCGGAGAAGAGATTACTTGGAGCCATAAGCAGGGCCTGGGAGAATGGTACAATTTTCTTCCAAAGAAATGAGTTAATGGCTTCGGCATCATAAAGTTTAGACCATTAAAAGTCCTAAATAGCAGTGCATTGAGGCCCAGTAATATTAATGGCCATAATAACCACTGTACTTACTGAGTTCTTACTGCTGTTCTAAGTCCTGGCCACACATTATCTCATTTAAAAAGCTCCATGAGGCAGGAACTATTATTGGCCCCACTTTACAGACGAGCAAACTGAGGCAAAGGCAGGTTAGGCATCTTGCTAGAGGCCAGGAAGACAGTAAGTGGCAGAGCCAAGACTCCACCCCAGGTAGTCTGACTTGTGACTATGCTCCTGGCCACATGTGATCTTGACAATGGCCTGTGGCCCAGAGGGCAGGACTCTGGAGGTCAGGCAAGGGACCTTCAGGGGGCTCCAGGAAATAGAAGCAGCAGCCCCTTATTGCGCTATTTTTCCCAGCACTACACAGCGTCCTTGAGTAACTGCAGTCTCCTGGGTCAGCAGTCCATGCACTAACCCAGGCCAATTGTGAGGGATTCTGACTTCTTCTGGAAGAGAACCGAACTGCTGGCAGTGTCACCAGACACAGACAAGGCTCTTTCAGAAAATCCCTGTTTGTCTTTCTGCATGAGCTCAGATATCACCTCCTCCAGGAAGCCTGCCATGAACCACCCAAGACAGCCCATCTGTCTGCCCTCTCTACCTCACACGTACTACAACTGGGTCCATTACAATGCAATGCTTCAACCATCTGTGCAGAGATCCATCTGCTTTTCATCTCTGGCACACAAGTGAGGGCTTACAGAATGGAAATAATAACCCATTCCCAAAACACAACCCAAGGACGTGTGTCAGGCCCAGCGTCGATCCTTCAAGAGTCTGCAGCAAGTGAGCAGGCAGCGCATCAAAGACATAACCCAGTAGGCACGCAGAGTGAGCTCCCCAACCACCCGACCCGACTTATCAGTACTTCAGGCCAGCTCTTGGCCAAGTGACACCTACTTTCATTCCTTCTGGAAACCCTCTTCTCTCTGCCAGGCCCATCCAGCTTGAGGACCTGGCCACCTGCGCAGCTCCCACCTGCGCCTTCTCTCCTGGGGCTCTCACCAACATCTCTTCCTCTGGCACCTTGCCTCTATGGACTGAGAAGAAGTAACAAACCATAGTCTGTCTCCCCGTGGGAGTGGGGCCTGGACCTTCTTTCAGCTCCTCCATCCCTTCTCTTGTCTCTGGGCCTTCGCACACACTCCTCCATCTACCTGGAACGTTTTGCCCACCTAGGTCCATCTTTTCCTTCAAGGATGTTTCGTTATTCCCTGCAGGAAGCCTTCCCTGTCCATCCCTGCCACAGCCCAGGCGAGAGGCTCCCACTCTGGGCTCCCCGAGGTCTGGAGCTCCCCAACCCAGTTCACCTCACACCTTACTGAGAATGCTTCTGGACCTCTTGTTCTGCCTTCCCCACCCTCCTGGCAAGCTCCATTAAGGGATTCTCCTGTATCCCAGAGACCAGCACAGGGCTGGTACCCAGCAGGCGTTTAGTAAATATTTTATAAATAAAATGAATGGAGTGAAGAAATGAATGACAGTAGAAATGGATGACAGGATAGCTCAGCACACAGATGGGTGTTGGTCACCCAATAGTTTATATAGTGTTCACTATGTACCCAAAGGCAATCTAAGAACTTTTACATGTATTATTCACCAAACTCAGGAACAACCCAGTGAAGTAGACCCTGTCCATTTACAGATTAGAAAAACAGAGGCACAGAAAAATTAGGTGACTTTACCTAAAGTCATACCACTGGAGAGCAGTTAAGACTCAAACCCAACAGGCTGGTTCTAAAATCTGTCCCTTCAACTACATATTAAGCTGCCAATGGTAGACAGTTACACCAGTGGCTCCAAATGAACCACGCCTCCTGGAATCCCCACCCTGGTGCAGTCACTTCCCTGCTGACTCTGACTTGGCCATGAGACTTGCTCCAGCCAATGGGGCATCAGCAAGTTTCTAAGCTCGGCACGTGGAGATGTCACATGAAGGAGAACTGAGGAACTCAGCCAACAGCCAGAACAGGGGCCCAGACACAGTGGCCTTAGCTGAGCTGGCCCAGACAGCCTCCAGGCCTTTGAACCACTCAAGCTGAGGCCTCAGAGGACATGAAGCAGAGATGAGCACCCCTATTGTGTCCTGCCTGAGTTCCTGTCTCACAGAACTGTGAACAAATAAAACAGCGGCTGTTTTAAGCCACTAAGTTTTGGAGTGGTCTCTTGAGCAAAAATAGATACTGGAAACATTGCTTTCCCTGCGCAGACAGGATCATGCAGACCTCAGGTACGTATTCATTCACTCAACACATCTTCACAGAGCATACTGCACACCAGTCACTGTCTGGGCCCAGGATGTGGCAGAGAACAGAAGAGACCAAGCCCTGGCCCTCGAGGAGCTTCCATTCTCAGACAAGCCAACAAATAAATTAACTTCATGTCAAGTAGTGCTGTGAACTACATAGAAAAATGAAGCTGTGTCAGGGTGCTAGTCGAGATAGCCTCTTGATAAAGTGATATGTGAGCAGAGACCTGAAGGAAGAGAGGAAGAAAGCTGTGCAAAGATCTGGAAGGAGAACATTCCAAGCCAAAGGGACAGCAAGTGCAAGGGCCCTGAGACCGAAACATGCCACAGAGGAAGGAGCGGAGGCATCTGGGCAGGATGGTGGTAGGAAATGAAGAGGAGGCAGCGGCTAGGGAAGACAGGGTGGGGCGCTGAGGGCCATGCAGGGCCTGATCGTGTCCTGAGCACAGAGGGAGGCCGAGAGGCCAGAGGCCGAAGAGGGACAGCACCTGACTTCCACTTTCAAAGGCTCCCCCTGGTGGCAGTGAACACTCAACAGTAGGGCGGGCAGGAGCGGCCAGGGTGGAGGCAGGGAGACCAGCGAGGAGGGGAGGCTGCTGCAACAACCAAGCACATGACGACGACGACTTGGACCCGGGAGGCAGGAGGGCTGCCGTGGAGGGGAGGATGTTGGTTCTATCCTTGCTCACATGGTAATCCCACGCTGGTAAACAACACACGGTGGATTACCTGCCTTTCTCTGGGAGGAAACTTAGACTGATTGTCACTCTTGTACAACTGCAGGGTCGGAACAGGAAACACTGTGGCTGCCGTCACAGCTGGCCTTCTTTGTTAAGACATTCCAACAGCACCTCCTGTGCATGCCACGTAAGGAACCCAACCTAAAGAAAAGCAAACCTAGCCTGGAGACTGCTTGGAAGTGGGACTTTTTCAACCTTAACTGAGGGTGAAAATAAACTAAACAACACTGTAATGCTCCACTGGGTAACACCACTACAAAATGTGGGCCCTGCTGTGCGTTTTGTAAATGGAACACAGAACCAACGGCTCTCCGGGAGGAAACGCTGCACCTGTGTCAATCACGGACCACTGGTTCCTTTCTCATTACAAGTCACTGCTCATTTCAGTCACTCATTCATTTGCTTCAACTGGAAGAAGAGCTTCTCTAAGTTGGAAGATATTTTTTACCCACAGAATCATTTTCAGGGACAAGTAGAAGGAAATAGACTGTGCAGGCCATAGGAAAATTAAGTAAAGGCAAAAATGCTAAAGAAAGAATATAGTCTGATAAGAAAGTGTTCTACCTAAAAATGCAAGACATGAACTCCTGGTCTTGCCCATTTTATCACCACATCTCTCCCAAAACCTCTCATCTTTTAACTCCCATCGTCTCCACCCCCAGTGCCAACCACCCTCCCCGGCTTGGATGACTGCTGCAGCAGCCAACTGGTCACCCTGTACCGGCCTTTGCCTTCATCAATTCTCTCTCCACAGGGCAGAGAAGGTGATAAATTTAAGGTGCAGATCTGACCTTGTCAGTCCCTTGTGTTTATGACTCTTCAAAGGCTATCCATTTTTCTTCAAAGAAAGATCAAACCCTTTCCTGGGACCCATGAGGCCCTTGGCGCCCTCGGTCCATCCCATTCCCCTCACTCTCTGAGCTCCAGCAACACTGGCCACTTCTCAGTTCCTTTAGCACCTAGTTCCCCCTCCTGCCTCAGGCTTCTCCACCCACCAGGCAATTAGACAACCTGGTGAGGGAATGCAAACACCTTCCTCTTTCAGGTCTGAGCTCCAACACCTCTTCCTTAGAGAAGCTATCCCCAGTCCACACCCCCAACCCCAGACCTGAGCAGATCCTTTGAAGCTGTTGCTTTTGCCAGTGACCCCTGTGGACCTGGGGTCATCTTACTCAGAATACCACAAATTGGCCCTTCTGTGCTCATCACACATAAAGGCTACCCTTTGACTCTGGGACTCAATCAATGATCAAGCTTAGCAACGTTTTTGATCCAAAGATTCATCCCAGCTGTGACCCACCCAAAAAGGAGGAGGAGATTATTAGCTGTAAATAATTATTAGCTCAGTCTCCCACCAGCATCCACTCCGTTCCTCAGACTATCCAAAGTCATATGTTAAAACTTCTGCAAACTAGATGTTCTTGGAGACATCAAGAGACATGCCCATCTCTGAAACAAAGGGATCACCTTATTTCACCATCGAACTTACTTCAGTTTTAATATATATCAGCCCAAATTACAGACTCCAAGGAAAGGGAAGGGATGACAAGGTCAACACATGTAGACACCCTCTCAGTCATTATTAGCACTTGACAAGGAAATTAATAACAGAAATAAAAGAACAACTACTAACATTTATGGAGTGCTTATTACAGGCCAAGCACTGTGCTAATTACCTTTTGTGGACTATTTAATCTGTACAAAAACTCTACAAAGTAACCATTGTTAATATTCCTATTTCACAGATGAGGAAACTGAGGCTTAAGGAAATTACTAGCCCAGGGTCAAATGGCTAAGGGCAAACACGTAACTCTTCTGCTGTCAATCAAGACAGCCAGTTCCTGCGGAACAGAATCTGTGTCCTCCAACCAACCCACCTCTCCAGAACGTACCACCAACCAAAAACCAGCCTACTCCTGAGTGGCCAACACCAGTGTGTTTCCAGCCAAAGAAACAGATGCTGCTCCTGCAGGAAACAACTTCTGTTTCAAAATTCATCAATCAGGGCCTGTGAGTATTGCCACAAATCAGGAGGAGGGGTGGCATTGATGTAAGCTAAATGTCAACCACAGGTTTTGGTTTGGTCAAAAGGAAAACAAAAAAGAGTAAAACTAAATTTCTTTAAGCACTATACTTTTAAACATGTTTAAGAGAATTTTTCTCTTATTTAACCAGGAAAAGTCAGCATCTTCTCTGCTAGAGGAAACAAGAAGTTGTCACTATAATTCAAAACCCAAGCAGATGGTAAGAATTAAAACAAAGTAATCATAATAGTCACACAAACCGGGCAGTTTCTAGGGAGGGAGGGGGCCACCCTGCTAAGCACATGACACACACTGTCACAGCACATCACAGACATGTGAGTATCCCATCAACCTTGTAAGAAGCTCTTCTTATTATACTATTTGACAGACGATGAAACTGAGGCTGGGCCACATGACACCACTAGGCCGAGGTCACACAGCTAATAGGGAGCAACACCAGGATTCTGCCTTAAGACTGGTCAATTCCAGAGCCCCAGCTCTCAACCACCACATAATGGATCCAACGAAAAAGGAAAACATCATTTTTCAATTTAAGTTTACCATTTAGGAGCAGTTTTTGTAGAAAAAAAAATATCAATGTTCTCTATCATTATAAGAAAAACATGCCGTTTCAGACTTATTTTTAAAGCAGTGCTATTACCGCTTAGGTGGGTCCTACCTGAGGCCTCGTCGAACAAACATTATAATTAGATCCACTAATAAATTGCCACAACAAATCTGGAAGGAGAAACATGACTGCTCTTTTGAGAACACAAAACTGTCATTTCAAATTAAGCAACAGTAACAAATGGTGAAGAATGTGACTCCGGGAGCAATGCGCATCTGTGTTTGAACGTTAGCCAGCGATCCTCCTTGTTAGCCCACCCGCGCCATCCCCTCCATCCGCAGACAGCTCGCAGAGACGCGGAACAGTTTCTCAAAGATGGTAAACCAGCTTCCATGTGACAACACTGTGCCCAAATCAGTATTCAAAAGATGATTGCTTCTCGGAAGCACACGAAACCCTCCATTCAGCACATGTGATTTATGTGATTATATGAAGGAAAAAAATAGAACCGTTTCTTCCATTCTCAGAATTCTAGACCCTACATTATCACCCCGAGAGGGCGAGAATAACAACCAGGATCTAGTTAAAGTCATCCAACAAGCTCACATCCCATGAAACCCTCAGCCAATGTCCTTATGTACCCATTAATAAACTCATCACGACACATCAGTTGACATCACCAGCTGCAAAAGGGGACTCCAGGCACATAAGAGAGACAAATAGCAGAGTGGTAGAAGCACAGCCTCAGGGGTCACCAGGGGCCAGACAGCAAACCTGCTCTGGCACTCGCTCTACAAGCTGCATGACAGCCAGGCGAGGGACCTGGCCATGTCGGCACATGCCCTAGAGTGACATCAAATGCACAGTTAGTTTATCCATGTTCAACTATGTGAGTGGATCAGTGTGAGCATGAGAGAGACACCAGACCTGCACAGAAAGACAGAGAGAGAAAGGAGAGAAATAATGCCAATACTGTGTGCCATCCCACAGTTCTGTTCATTGCGCCTGTGCGCCAGGACACGCTCAAGACGGACACGTGAATGGCTGCTCCCCAGGAGTCTCGGCAGCCACGTGCTTCTCCCAGTCTGAGGCTCCTGCTGAACTGAGAGGTCGTAGGGTCTAACAAAGACTGTATATATGTGTTAAAACACTCAAGCTCTTAAATACCCGCCAGCCACTTCTTCTGGTGTTCAGCTTCAGAAACAGCAATCTGTTCCACTGCTGGAAGAAGGAGCACCTACACAATGGTAACTTCCTAAGTAATTTTCCAGAGTAATTCTAACTATTGGTGATTCTTACCATCCATGCGGGTGAGAACCTAACCTCTACAAGAGCCACAAAGGACTCTGTGACGTTAGATAATGCACACTGGTGTGCTGAATGGACTTACACAGTGATATTTGTATCACTTAACAGACATTGTCCTACTGAATCCACATGACTTGCTGATGCGGGTGTGACCAGCGGCTCGTCTGTTTGAGCAAAGAACAACCTGGTACTTATGGATGCTGAGGACCCCACCAAGATCCCACGAGGGCAGAACCAGAATGCAATCAAGGCCTTTGAAGTCTTCTAAATGGATGGGACCTGAAAGCCAACCAACCAACTATTCAACCCGATTAAATGTCCCACAGGTGTCTGGGCCAGGAAGGAGGCCCAACCGGGATATCAGCATTCCCGAACAAACAACAGGCATCTCTCAAGCCCACTCAGTCACAGAGCCACTTACTTACTGAGAAGCTTGGCAAGACCTCTCACAAGAATACAAAATGCCAACCAAGGCCACAGAACGATGTTGGAGAAACACAAGAGAGAAGAAAGATGAAGATTAACTGTGCTTTTTGACAATGGGACATATTTTCCTTAAACCTACTGCTTTAACTTGCACTTACTGCCTTCTTCAAGGCACCCATTTTCCCTCCTCTCTCATATATCCTTAACCTAAAAGGTCTCGATGTGACTTCTTGCTGACCAACCACCTGCATCTTGCTTTGCAGCAACAGTCACATGATTACTGTCTGCTCTGCTTTGCCCCTAAGTGAAATCAGCTGTTAAAGAGGTAAAAAATTGGCAAGAGTGTCTTCATTTTCTGGTGGGCTACATGTGCTTTGGATTCTCTGGTAATAATGAACGTCCGCCAAAGCAGACATAACTGAACTCCCAGGAACGAAGCCCTCCTCTGCAAAATGTAGTAGCCTAATGCTCCTCTAACCACAGACACAGAAAGAGCCGGCCACTTCCGAGATAAAAGACAAGAGGGCTATGAACACCAATACTCACAGGATTCAAGATCAGGACTGAATGTAACTCTCCCTCCCGAAAAAGCTGGGACACTGGTAGCTTCCTCCAACAGTCCCCCTCCCCACCCCTCTCTCAAGGTGCATTTCTTGTGAGCGCTCCTCCACTCACAAGAAATCACTGTAGACATGTGCTATATATTGGAAGCCTAGACTCCATTCACTCAGCTGCTGGGAAAGAATACCCAACTTTTGTTTGGGAAGCCAGTTTTCCCCAACTTTCACACACCACTGACTCTACCCCAGGACGGACTCCAGCTCTGAGGTGGCAGGTGACCCAGTCCCGGCCAATCAGGGCGTTGCAATCCTCCTGGCCAGCAACTGATTCTGAGAAGAGCATGTGGGAGTCGGTGAAGCTCCAGGAAACTTGTGCACAGCCTCGTGACACAGAGGCAGGAGCTCTTCCCCTCTTCCACACTGGACTTGAACGAGAAAGGATTCAAGTCCTGGAGCTGCTACAATCATCTTACAGTCATGCAGGGAGACTGACCTGTCTGAAAATGGAGCCAACATGGAGGGCAGCAAAGTTAAGAGAAAGACAGACAAGAGAGAAATAGAGATAGAGATACAAACAGACATACAAGCAGAGACAGGCAGAGGGAGACAGACCTAGAGACAGACAGACTAGGTCCTGGTAACACCAACTCCTTGATCAAGCACTGCCTGAAGCCAGGAAGCTTTTGTTACATAAATCAATAAACTCCCCTTTAATATAAAACAGTTAGTATTAGCATTGAGGCAAGAAATCTTGGAAATTACTAAGTCAACTGTCTTCCTTTGTTTACAACAATGACTTTTAAGGGACCACCAGGCCAAGCCCAGACAAGAATTTTACTCACTAATCATTAATCCTCTTAAAAGCCACCTAGGTATTTTATGAGACTACAATTGGAATCCTAATTAATTTTTTAATCTGACCAAATTTTAAAGCTTATCTAGAGCAAATAAAAAGTTAGTTTTTTTTAAGAACATTAAGTTGGGACTTGTTCCAACTCACACATACTAAAAGTTATAGTAATTAACATAATATACTACAAGTGTCCACCAACAGACTCAGTGCAACAGAAAAGAAAGCCAGATACAGGTTTAGAATTTTTTTTTAATGTTACGAAAAAGACAGAAAGGTAGCATCATAAATCACTGAGGGAGAAAAATTGTTACTAGATGCAAAACTAAATATCTGGTTAATGAGTGGAAGGAGGAGGGGTTCCAGGGACAAACTCAGACCCTTTCTTTACATCTTCCACTAAAATAAACTCCAAATGTATTAAAGAGATGTAAAAGTTTAAAATAAGTCCAATAAAAAACGCTAGTTCTCAGCACCTATAAGAAGTTTCCAAATCAATGGAAGAAATCACAAAGAAAAGTCAACAGATTTCACTAGGTGAAAGTTTAAAACTTTGTAGGTCGAAAAACATTACACAGAAAAATGAAAGGATAACAAATATTTGCTACAAAAATGGCCAAGTGTTGCTACTCTTATAAATAAGAAGCACAACCAAATCAAAAACAGAAAACTAAAAACCTGATGGAAAAAAAATGAAGATTGACAATAAACTGACTCTTCACAGCAAAAACCAAATGATCAGCACACTTGGAAAGATCCAACCGCCGTAGAAATATAAAATAAAACAAAACTTGCTATCAAATTAGCAGAGTTAAAATACTAACACTCAGTGCCAGAGGGTGAAGCATATCAGACATACAGCTGGCGTCAACACACTCTTTCTGGAAATCTTTGTCAAGAGCCCGAAATGGCCTCTGATTCTCTTCATAGGAGCTGAAGACGGTCACCCGAGCAGGAGTAACAATAAACCAGACACAGGAAGTATGAGACATTATGTGGCCACTGAGACTGTTAAGAAAAATATTCAACAACATGGAGAAACGTTCATGATAGAATCCCGAGTGAAATGAGAACACAAAATGATACACATAAAACGATCCAAAGCTGTTTTACAAAAACCACATATAAATACAAAGAAAAATGACTAAAACTAGGTACTTCAAAAATCTTAACAGTGGCTATTTCTGGGTGATGAAATTAAAAGTGACTTTTTTTCCTTTGTTTCTCCCAGTCCCCGATTTAAAAATTCTAAGAAATGTCTAACTCTTTATAACCAGAAAATACACACACACACTTTTCAGTAGAAATAGCCTTGGTTTAACACATCGACACTTGATGGGCATTTCCTAGGTACACAGCACTGCACTGGGCGTGCTGGGGGACAAAAGCAAGTACTGGCCTCAAGGAGTTGACCGTCCAGGGAGCTAGATACAACCCAGAAAATGGTGTTGAACAACTTAAAACTCTACTAGCCAACCAAGTAAGTGCTCAATGCTGAGCCAGACGTAGGCTCCATCTGGTGACCCGCATGCCATCTCTAATACGTGTATCGTGCCTGGTGTACTTCTTGGGGCACAGTAGTCACTCAGTGAACATCGGGTACTGCCCGCACTACCCCCACAGTCGGGGCAGGGTGACCCACCTGGCATCCATCCCCTCCTTCACGGCAGAAACCCGTTTATTCAGGAAGGCCGTGCGCTGAGCCAGAAGAGCACACTTCATGCCTCCCTTACATCTGAGTGGTGCCCCTAAGTCTGGCCAGTAAGATATAAATGCAAGTTGTTACATGGGACTCCCAAGAAAGCTCCTTAACTGAAGGACAGATGGCAGGTGTGGGCCCTTTTCTTCTGCACGCTCGCTCTTGCGCGTGCGCGCACGCTCTCTCTCTCGCTTCCTCCCCAGAATGCAAACATGCATCAAATGAAGACTGAAGATAAATACTTGAAGACTAAAAGTGACTGCCTTCCTTTCTCCAATCCAGTCTTTTGGTTCAACCTACAGGACGTATTAACTGTTGGAACACAGTTGACAGACATTTATTTAATGAGATTTGTATCAGATTGATATAGGGAAACCAGAGATATAAAATCAAAACCTGCAGTCCTGGGAAATAAATATGTAAAGCCGTTCTGGGTTGTCTACGCAGCCAGAGGCAGCATTAGAGATCAGGTTTTAAGTCACACGTATTCCTCCCTCCAGCAGAAACAAGTCCCACGGAAACAGAAAACTACTTTTCCAATAACCCCTAAATTGTTCTTTATTTCTGAATCCTCACTTATTACTATTCAGTTCCCTAAGGTTTCTACACACTGCCAAAAAGAACTGTGATTATAAATCAGAATCTCTGGTCCAAACACATACATATACATACAGATCAAATTTACAACCTATGTTTTCATCCATCTCTTATTGTGTTTAAGTTTTCTGTTGAAAACACTCCTTTCAATAAAAGAAGAGTGGAGTACAAATCTTGTTTACCCAGAGGTTTTTCCATTTCTCTCTTCTGTGTTATTTTGAGTCTTGCCACTGGATCAGAAAGCAAGAACCCTGAAGAATATCCCAACATTGTGCAGGTGAAAATATATCAGTATAGGAGGGTAACCTGGGAAAACGGAAAGGCAGAAACAGCGATATCCATAATAAAGCTCCTGACAAACTCCAGCAGTAGTGCATAGGGAAAAATGTGCCTGCACTGCTCCCATGCGACATGCCAAAAATGTATCTCAGAATGTGAAAATGTATCGTTGCGGTTTCCTAACCAAATTCCAAATTAAGTACCACAGGCCCGGGGACAGGCTCGAATACAGCAAGCCGAAAACCTGAGTGGTGCAGCACGCTCGGTGCCGGCCGATTCCTGGGTGACTTCTGCCAACTCTGGGACATGTCAGTGAAGAGGAATTCCATATTTTGTGTATAACTTCCCTAAGCTTATCAAACACCAAAGACAATCCACGAGAGAGAGGAGAGAGAGAAAGAAACGGAGAGAGCAGGTCTGCTCCAATCACCTGTAAAGATCATCTGATGGGGTAAACCACTTAGAAGAAAAAGCTAAAGAAAAATGAAAAAAGAGACAGAGAGAGTCAGAAAGACAGCAGGAGAGAGAGAGAAAGAGACCAAGCCAGAAGGACTAAAGAGAGAGACAAAGGGTGTGAGAGACAGAAAGAGAGAGAACCAAAGGGAGGGAGGAGGCGGAGTGAGAAAGAAAGAGACACACACATCCACAAGACACACACTCAGAGAGACAGAGAAAGGGAAAGAAGAACAGCAATAAAGAACCAGTGACGTGGGGCCGCCTGGTGGCGCAGCGGTTTAGTCCGCGCTTGGCAGCCCAGGCTTCGCGAGTTCGGATCCCGGGTGCCCGCCGACGCACTGCCTGTCAGCCATGTCGTGGTGGCGTCCCATATAAAGTGGAGGAAGACGGGCACGGATGTTAGCTCAGGGCCAGTCTTCCTCAGCAAAAAGGGGAGGATTGGCAACAGATGTTAGCTCAGGGCTGGTCTTCCCCACCAAAAAAAAAAGAACCAGTGACGTATGTGTGGTGGGGAATCGAGAACCAGAACAGGAAGTTCAACCTTTCAGCTGATCTTTTTTTGAGCACCTACGATGATGCTCAGTAGGGAGAGAGCCACATCTTAAGTATCTTCGGTCCTGGGTGCTGGGTGTCGGTAACAGAGGTGTGTAAATGCAGCACAGCAGTGAGTCCAGAGGGAATGAACAACTCTCCATCCAAAAGACCCCCAAAATCAGTGGGACACAGCCAAAGGGTATTTAATCTCTAAAAATCAAATCACCTTGAGACATAAAATTGACAGAAAAATTTATTTAAAAATAAACTCAATTAGGTATGATACCAAAAATACAAGTGACAAAAAAAATAGATTAATTGAACTTCATGAAAATTAAAGATATATGTGCTTCCAGGACACCATCAAGAAAATGAGAAGATGGGCCGGCCCAGTGGCGTAGTGGTTAAGTTCGCGCACTCCACTTCAGCGGCCTGGGGTTTGCAGGTTCGGATCCTGCAGACCTACGAACCACTCAGCAAGCCATGCCATGGGGGCGTCCCATATGAAGTAGAGGAAGACGGGCACAGATGTTAGCTCAGGGCAAATGCTGCTCTTCCTCAGCAAAAAGAGGTGGATTGGCAGCGGATGTTAGCTGAGGGCTACTCTTCCTCACACACACAAAAAAAGAAAACGAGAAAGCAACTGACAGAATGGGAGAAAATACTTGCACATCATATATCTGATAAGGGTCTAGCGTCCAGAATACACAAAATAACTCTCACAAGTCAACAATAAAAAAGACAACCGAATTAAACAAAGGGCAAAGGGTCTGAAGAGACATCTCTCTAAAGAAGACATACAAATGGCCAGGAAGCACATGAAAAGATGATCAACGTCATTAGCCATCAGGGAAATGCAAATCAAAACCACAACAAGCTACCAGTTCACATCTACTAGAATGTCTATAATAAAAAAGACAGATGGTAACAAATGTTGACAAGGATACAGAATAACTGGAACTCTCATTCACAGCTAGTGGGAGGTGCAGTCACTTTGGAAAACATGTGGCAGTTCCTCAAAAAGTTAAACATAGAGTCACCACTTGACCTAGCAGTGCCACTCCAATGTATATACCAAAGAAAAATGAAAAACATGTGCACACAACAACCTGGACGTGAACGCTCATCGCAACATTGTTCACAATAGCCAAAAAGTGGAAATAAGCCCAAATGTCCATCAACTGACGAGTGGATAAATAAAATGTGGTGTATCCATACAATGGAATACTATTCGGTCATAAGAAGGACTGAAGTACTGATATATGCCACAATGTGGACAAATCTTGAAAACATGATGCTAAATGAAAGAAGTCAGATACAAAAGGTCACATATTATACCATTCTGTTTATACGAAATGTCCAGAATAGGCAAATCCATAGAGACAAAGAGTAGATTAGCAGTGGCCAGGGGCTGGAGAGAAGGGGTAGGGAGTGACTGCTTTTACTGGGGAAGACAGAACTTGAGCGAAGAATTACATGATGACGACATAACTGCAATTGGGCTAAGGGTAACCAACAAACAATCCAAGTGCTAGAGAAATAATGTGCCCCTGCCCCTTCTGACCGACCAGCCCCTGTACCCTCAGCTGAGGCCTAAAGGCTACAGGCACTGGCTAGTCACAAAGGGGAAGGAGTTGGCTGTTTTTGTATTTTTTTCCTGGGGGGGTGGTTCGAGCAAAGAAAATAGTCAGTGCAAAGGCCCTAAGAGGAAGAGGGACATGGCTCCTGGAAACTGGAGGAAGATACAGACAGAGCAGAGAGGAAAGGGGTGTGTGTCCGGGGGCAGGGGGTTGGGGACAGGGGATGAGGCTGGGGAGACCACAGGCTGGGCCTTGCTGACGAGAGCTGATAACAAAAGCAATGAGGAGCCAATGAAGGATTTTTAAGCAGTGACACGATGGTATAATTTGATTTGCATGTTAAAAAGACCAGAACCCATATAGTTATTTTACAGACTAAAATAGGTAATAGATATGAAAGCTCTTTATAAACTCTAGGCACATCAGCATGAGATGGAGAACAAGGAAGAAACTGTTGACCGGAGGCCCTCCTGTGCCCACCAGGCATGGACTGGCTCACCTCACCTGGTCTTCAAGACAGCTCTCAGGGGACTATAACCACGCCCATTTTGCAGACGGGGACTATAAAGCTCAGGCCTGCCCAAGGGAGGCAGCTCAAAAAAGCGTACAGCCAGGACCCCCCCTGCAGCCAGTCTGATCCCAGAGCCTCTCTCTGCACCGCCCCCAGGGCTCGGCCAAGAACAAGCGCCCATCAAACACTGTCAGCCATCAGCACTCCTACACAGGCCGTCTTGACACCCCTGCTTTGTTCTTACAGTAATGAGCTCCACACAGTAATTCAGCAGCAGAGTCCTTGCAGCTTTGGGGAGAATTACACTCTAGCGAGTAGCCAGATTTCCTGAAGTTTCAACTACCCCACTGTGAGGCTCACCAGGAGATTAAAAACCGAGCTGTTCTTTTGTTTACTGAAGGAAAAGTAAGCCCAGGATTCAAGCTTTTAGACCACATCAACTACCAAAGTAATTATACCATGGCAAAGACTGCAGGAGGATTTCAAGAGGGCTTTCAGACGCTTTTTCCCCCTTAATGACCATAAACCCTTTTAAGTATCTTCAAACAAAGGCTTGAAGATGTCATTCTCAACATATGGACTGCTGAAGTGCCTAAATCAGGCCAATGGCTGAAAACCTAAACTGAGGGACACTCCAAAAGGGGAGAACAATGACTATCCCTAGACACTAGAACTGTGAACCCACAGTTCAGACAGCCAGTTATTTGTGCTATCGGCGTAATTCATAAAAGAGGCATTGCTGGTATGAAAAAAATAAAAATAAAAATAAAGGGCCAGCATCTTTATTGATGCCAAGTCCTCATATAGCCCATAAGAAAAAATCCTAAAACATACATGCTGAGGAAATGAGCTGATAATTCACCAAAAGGAAAATCGATTTATAAATACAGAAAAAAGTATTCCATCTCCATAGCAACTCAGGAAATACAAATACAACCAGCTAGATTTTTGCCTACTGGAGTGTAATGCCAGAGAGAGTGACCAACAGGCGCTGCTTGCTGATGACTCTTTTGAATGGACACAATCCTTCTGGAGAGCAATATGGAAATCCATAGCAAATGTCAGAAAAAACATAGCCTTTCATCCAATTCCATGTATGGTACCACATCCCCCCAAATAACTAGAAACATAGGAAAATTCTGAATACAAAAGACATTACCTGCAGAGTTTTGCAGGAAAATAACGGTTAAAAAAGAAAAAGTCCAACAATAGGAAATGGACCAAATAACCTCTGGTCTATCCTCTAGATGGAATACCATGTGGTTGTTACAAACTGGAGTTACGCAGTCTATCTAACGAATGAAAGAGCCTTGAGATAGACGATTAAGGGCAAAAATATACAAAATTGTTTGTACAGCACAAGTTCAATATTATTTTTTAAAAGTGTCTGCAGAGGGGAAAAACCTTTGAAGAAAGTTGTTTTCCTTATTTTCTCTAGTGAACTGGCATAGTGTAGTGGAAAGGGACCAGGCTCTGAAACCAGAGAGAGTGAACTTTGGCACCTTATTTAATGGACAGCCTGGTTAGTTTCCTCATAAGCCAGTTTAACCTTTAAATGATTTGCTACAAAGGAAAATAAATCCTTATTCTTAAAAGCCGTGACTGTTACTTGCAGCCCAAATCATTTCTAGGTGATAGAGTAGTATTAATTCTCACTCTGGATTTGGTTTTGAATTTTTTCCAATCTAACTCAGAGATAAGTGTTTGGGACATTCAAGGCTTCCCAACTGCCCACTGGTCAAAAAACAGTTGCTGAAACTTGTCCACATGCAGCTTTGACTGATCTTTCCCAAAATATATTGGCATTTCCACTAATGTTGAATGGGCGATCCCAGCTTTTGGGCAAAAATGATGAACCCATATGTAGAACAGCTCAGTTTCTCAAAAAGGGCTATCACCAAAGAAACAGGGTTAGTGTGGATTATGCAGTCCTGCTACTGTTTATGAAGGAATCCTTCCTCAGAACTGCAGAGGGCCCAGCAGACAGGTCACTAACGAAGAGAATCTGATTGTTTATTTGAAAAATACAAACTATTTTTTGCAACTGATAAGTCATTCCTTGACTCTTTGCCCAAACAGGAAGCCAAAAAACAACGATGTTTCTCAATTTTAAGAACCAGTTCCTGAGACCAAAAAACAGCTTCAGCCCAAAGAACAGCTTCAGAGCCTCTTTCAAGGCACTTTGCAAGCAAATTTGGAAAACAAATGTAAGCTATCTAATTTTTAAAGTTATTAGGTCTTTAAGTTGGATATCTTAGAACAGGCATCTGCACATTATGGCCCTCAGGCCAAACCTGGACTGACACCTGTTTTTGTAAATAAAGTTTTATTGGCACTCAACCACACCCATGAGTTTACATAATGTCTAAGGCTGCTTCTGTGCCACAAGAGCAGAGTTGAGTACTTATGACAGAGACTCCTCTGGCCAACAAAGCCAAAAATATTTACTATCCGGCCCTTTATACAAAAAGTTTCCTGAACCCTGTCCTGGAAAGAATGAAGGCAATTCATTTGAGACACCTCAGGGGTCCAACCAGACCAGTATGAGACAGGACTGAGCTACTTGTGGAGATCTTGGCAGGAGACAGGTAAGACTGCAGGAGTAACTCTGAGCCAGCACAGTTCATCCCTTCTCATTTGGCTCAGGACACTACCCCATGGATCCTGTCCCAAGAAAAGCATACCGCCAACTCAAATACTAGGTAAATCCTGTTGATAGAAGATCTCTGCAGAACGCAGAAAGTATCTTACTTGACTGAGAGAAATGTCACATGACAGGCTAAAAAGACACCATTCTTCAAAGGGAATAAGATAAAAATGGTATGAAGAATAGAGTATTGATTTGGGGCTATCTGATGTGGTCCACCAGGAACAGGTAACTTAAAAAAGCATCCATGCATTTAAACAAAATCACTCTGGATCTGACTGGCCACTTGACCTCGGGAGGTGAAACCGCTCTGTTTCTTGACGATACCATGTGCACAAAGTGGAGACTGAATTAGATGTGCTCTTGGGTCCAAACTCGGCTGAAAATTTGAGGACTGTCCTTCCACCTCCATCATTCACTCATGCATATGTTCAAATTATATTTATTGAACACCTACTATGTGCCAGCCACTATGCTGGTGCTTTGGGTGTGGAGCCAACAACACAAACAGGAGTCCTGTCACTGTGGAGGTTATAGACTTCTAGAGAGACTGAAAACAAGCCAAACAACAAATAAAACTAATCACAAATTAGGACCGATTCTCCAGAGCACTGAGACAGAGAATAGTGGGGGCTGCTTGAACCGCACAGTCAGAGAAGCCTCTCTGAGGAGGTGACAGGCCCAAGGCTAGTCCTGAGGGAGGAGGAAGAGCTGGCCACACTAGGCACTGGGGAGTGGGGGGAAGAGAGGCACAAGAAAGTTCTGACTGGCCATGTGGCCTCGAGCAGATCAAACCTCTGTGCTCCTCAGCTTTCTCACACGGACAGTGGGGAGACCCGGGGAGGCCCGAGGTGAGAAGAGTGGGGCATGCTCCAGGAACTGAAACGAGGCTGGAGGGGCAGGGAATAGCTGGCAAAGGGGAAAGGGAGGCACAAGACAGGGCCGGAAGGTGAGCAGGGCCCAGTCAGGCAGGGCCTTGCAAAGTCATGGTAAGGAATTCAGATTTTATTTTAATTGCAATGGAAACCACTAAAGAGCACAGAGTTCTGTACCTTTAAAAGATGACTCTGTGTTGTGGAGAATGGGGAAAGAGGGGGGCAAAGCAGAAGGAGAGGACCAAGATGTCACTGTTGTTCAAGCAAAAGATAATCGTGGACTGTGGGGAAGTAGGGCAAAGTGGCTGAACTTGATCTCAAGTGTGTGCTCTGAGCAATTGGAAGTGGCCACCTGGACCACTGTGTTGAGGATTACGACGCTTAGACAGGACTCACTGGGAAAACGTATCTGGTTTGATTAGTGATGCCTGCCACAGGCACAGGACAGGGAATCACAACAACATGTGTCAATATCTGTCCTCTGTCTGTCTACAGAAACTTCAAGCAGTGCTTCTCACACCGCAATGTGTGTACAACTCACTTGGGAATCTTTAGTTCAAGTGCAGATTCCGAAAGAGTGGGCCCTGAGATTCCGCATTTCTAACACGCTCCCAGGTGATGCCAGTACTGCTGGTCCAGAGACTTCACTGTGAATAGCAAGGATCTAGAGAACTTACTCTTTTCTTTCCCCCATAGATTTGCACAGGATGAGCACCAGCTTCTGGGACTTGACAGAGAAGGACATTCAACAAATGCTGATTGAATTGAGTTGTCTTTTTGGTTTGTTTGGGGTTTTTTTTGGGGGGGGGGCGTTTAGCCCTCAACTGCTATAAAATAACTGCAAAAAATTCCAGGTAGCCGACCATAAAAAGCATCCCCCCAGAATATCAGCAACGGTGCACATATGTATTATACAACTTGTGTGGAGCTGCACCTCATCCTTACTGAGTTGCAGATCATCTGGGTGGGGGTAAGAGGTCCAGAAAAAGGAGTGAAGAAAATGCAAAGGCTAGAAATCTGCTTAGCAGGGCTGATTCTAACCACAGGGTTATTATCTGAACTCTAAGCTCTGCGGAATGGCAGGGAAAACACAGCAAGGAAAGAAAGAGCAGCTGCTGCTGGGTCCCCAAAAAAGTGGCACCGCGCCCCCTGCTGGACCCCCAGATGCACTGCATTATGACGGCAACACTGGCTCTTACAAAAGCCCCAAAGGGGAGTTCGCGTCCTGTGTCTGGCCCCCGTCACACTCCTCGTCCATAATCCCAACTAACGTGAACATCAGCCAAGTCCAAATTTCCCTCGCAAAAACAGCTCCAAATCAGCTTTGAATCAAGGATCATAGCCAGACCCTGCTGCCTGCAGATGGAATCAGCTGGCCAGTAGACTGAGTGTTAAACAAATGTTCCCCAAATCTGAAGGCTCAGTCCAAGGCAATCAGCTTCCTTGGAAACCTAAGCCCCTTTTCTAAAATAAACAGAGACCCTACGGTTCCATCCAGGCCCAGGCAGCCCCAAGAGCTGTCTTTCATGAATCATACAGTCTACAGATTCTTTTCTCTCTCTCTCTCCCTTTTAAACTCACAGAATTACAAAAGCCTTAATTTTTAAAGAGTTTACCTTAATAGCACACATTCATTTTCAGGAGTCCATTAAAAAATCATGAGAACTTTCTCCTGTTGCGGGGAGGTGATTCATGCTTTCTACTGGCATACACCTCGCTTTTGGGCCTCTGCTGGTTACATCCCCAACTCCCAGACAATATTAATTCAATTTATTCTGCACCTTTCTGAGTGGTTGCATTTTAACTTTAAACACATACAGTGCTTTTCAGGCATCCAGAATGTTGAACAAGACTGTTCTTTAGAATAACATAAGAGCAAAAAGATTAATCATCACCAGGACTAATTGTTAGGAAGGAGTGGGACAGCAAAGAAGTCGTTTGCATGCGAGGGATTTCATACTTTGGATGAATTTGCCTCTGCTAGAATGCCAGAGGATGAGGGCTGGGTGTTGGCTAGGTGCCAAGTGTAAAACACAGAGCTCTATTACTTCATCGGTCTGACTGGTGTCAGTTAAAAGGCAGGAGGGCCTCTTCATTAACTCCAGTCTATTACTGCAGTGTTAACTACAACGAGGGTGGCAAAGTAAACGTGGGGCTGGATGCTGGGAAGTCAATGCATTTTTTAATAGATCGAGGAAGGCTTGCTGAGTTCAGAACTAAGAAAAAGACTTGTTTGGGCTTTGCTGAGATCTGGTCAGATCCCTACATCAGCTCCTCAAATCTTCAAACGATTCAGGAAAGGAACAAACTTTCCACGCTGCCTCTATCCTGCATGCTGGCCCTGGGCTGACGCTTATGCCTACTGCAAACTTGACAACACACCCAGAGCCAAGGATGAAAGATGCCTATGAAGATAGGTCTATGAAGACCTCAGCCACCTTCATCTCTGACCACCACCAGAGGCTGTGTGAATTAGAATAACAGGTGTCAGGGAAGATTTTTCATGGAAGTGGAGGTCAAGATTTACAGATTAGCTTGAAATGTTGCATACATACCCATTCCTGCTTGAATTTGAGTATAACATCCAGGAAGCTCAGCAGCCTTCACCCTTTGGGAGAGCCCAGGCTCGATTCTGAACCGGCCTCACGTACAGCCACTGTCTGAATCCCTAGTTAATGTTAACCGATCCTGCCCCTAGAACATTGTCACATTTGCCTTGGGCTCTTTCATGAGGAACTGTGGAAGCATCCAAAAGGACACAGAGCTAGGACTCCAGCAAGCTCATCTTGGTGGATTATCTGGTTTTGTGCCTGCTTGCAATTAAAAAAAAAAAAAAAACTTTTGACCAGAGCAAGATCACTTGGTAAATTCTACGATCCCCCCTGCTTTTGCACATACAGTTTCTTGAGAAGTCTTCAGAAAGCTCTGACCATCTCATCTTTCCTTTATTGACCTGGAGAACTCCTACTCAACCTTCAGCCCTCAAAACAAATGTCACTTTCTCTCAGAACCTTTCCCTGATGCTCTCTGTAGACCTAGAAGGGGTCAGGGCTATCCACCATACTCTTGTTGCACCTCGACTGTCCTCAGGGCCACGTTAGGGGACACATTATGCTGTACTGTAACTTCTCCCTACTCATCTGTCTGCCCTACTTGTCTGTGAGCTCTGAGGGCAGTGACTGTGTCTGCAACCCAGCATCCTGCACTGGGCCTGGTCTGTGGCAGGCCCTCTGTAAATGTGTGTCAGAGAAAGCAATGAAGCAAGGAGAGCGAGGCAGAGAGAGAGAAGCAGGAATGAAGGAGAAAGAAGGAAAGAGGGAGAAAGGGGCAGTAGAGAGGAAGATGTGTTGTTTGCTACATCTATTCCATTCTTCAAGTCTGATGCAGATGCCCCAGTAACCTGCTACTCAAGTGGATTAGTATTCCACACAGTGAGAAAAAAAAAAAATCTCCCCACAGCTCTCCCATAGCAACACACGGGGTGGGGGTGGGGGTGGAGGGTGAAAGACAAAGTGGCAAAGCCACTCCCCGGACAAGGGTAAAGAGCCCGGGGCTTCCATGCCAGCTCTGCCCTCTATCAGCCACATGACCATAAAGAAGCTGCTTAGCCTCTCAGACTCAGTTTCTTCATCTGTAAAATAGGGGAACTGTGAGAATGTGCAGGAAAGTACCATGGTAAGGATTTCGTGAGATGCTGACCACGAAGTGCTCAGCCAGCAGCCCAGCGAAGACGAAGCTCTCGATAAATGGTAGGCACCATGACGGTGGGGGAGGGAGGTGTCCCTCTAAGTCTAATGCCTCATCACCGCCCAGGAGCACCGGGCCCACCCCCAGGGTGAAGCAGAACAACCTTCTACAGATTTCAGTGCTATTTTCAATTCAATCAAGTGCACGCCACTCTCATGCAATTTTTTAAAGAAGCATAGCAAGGGGCTGAGGCGAGGGAAATGGGGAGCTGTTTAATGGGTTCAGAGTTTTAGTTTTGCAAGAGGAAGCGAGTTCTGGAGATAAGTTGCACAACAATGTGATTACACTTAACACAACAAAGTGCCCACTTAAAAATGGCTAATATGGTAAATGTTGTTACGTGTATTTTATTACAGTTAAAAACAAATTTTATAGGGGCTACCAGGTGGCGTAGTGGTTAAGTTCGCACACTCTGCTTCGGCAGCCTGGGGTTCATGGGTTCGGACCCCAGGTGTGGACCTACACACTGCTCATCAAGCCGTGCTGTGGTGGCATACCATATAAGTATCGGAAGATTGGCACAGGTGTTAGCTCAGGGACACTCTTCCTCACCAAACAAATAAAATAAATAAATAAAATTTATAAAAAGGAAACAGCACTCATAGTGAATATTTACTGAGCATTCTCTCACTGATTTCATGCAAGAGTCATTACAGCCCCATGAGGGCACTACTGTTATCTTCTCAATTTTACACATAAGAAAGTGGAGGTCCAGGGAGGGTTAGTAACTTGCCCAACATCACACAGCTGCTGAGTGGTAGAGCCGGGTTCACTCTCCCATGGTCTGACTCCAGAAACCCTACTCTCAACCACGAGGCACACTGAGGAAAAGCATTCCAGAATTACTTGTGTCAACAGGAGGCAACAGCCACAGTTCTGGATTTGGAATCCAAAGACCCAAACTCAGTTTCCAGCTCCGCCACTGGCTAGACACCACACCCTGTGCTGAGCATCAGTTTTTTTCACTTATTGAGAAAAATAATATCTACACCAGGCACCTCACGTGGCTGGCAAAGGATCGATAAGACAGCACTGCAAGCCATAAAGCTTCACTGGGCCTCTCCTCTTCCTGCTTCCTCAGAAGCTCAGGGAGAAGCCGCCCCAAACGAATGTCCCTCTGATGCAAACACACAGGCTGGTGGTTACCTTTTATCAAGGGGACTTTTTCTAATAGAAGTAATGCCTGTCTACCATGCAAACTATGGAAAGAAAAGCTCAAAGAAGCAAAGAACCATTGCCCTTAATACCACCAGCTCTGCGTCTCTGAGAAATTTCCAGAGCACCAGTGTGGCTGGAGCAAAATGAGACAAGAGCGGCATGAGATAAACGGGAAAGGAAGAAAATATCAAAGTGGGTCCGCAGCACTTCAGAAATAAGCAGACATAGTAAGTGCGGGAAGAACAACCTGAATCAAAACTCAGACCCACAGGAACGAGGACAGTTACCCGTTTTTAAAGGAGGCAGTTTAATGTCAAAAAATGTCTGTTAACGGGGCTTGGCCAACTACACCATGTGAGTGAAATCCAGCCTGCGGTCTATTTCATTGTAAAAATTGTACATTTTAGGAGGAGAAGGAGGAAGAGAAAGAAGGAGACGAAGAAGAGGAGAAAGAAGAAGGAGGAGAGGATGAGGAGACAGAGACCGTGTGCAATGCCTAAACTATTGACTATTGGGCCTTTACAGAAAATGTCTGCCAACCTCTGGTCTCTAAGACACAACAGAAAGTAAACATCTACTTCTTGTCATTTGAAAGCATAATGAGGTTTGTGCACATTTTGGAAGAAAACCAAACACCAAGGAGGAATGCGGAGGTACAAAGTAAGGAGGACATGAAGCCACCCCCATACTACAGTGACATGCTGCACAAGGAGTGGCCATACGCACCAATTTGGGCATAGAAGTAGGCAGCACGCTTGGTGCCCAGAATCTAGATGGGAAACAGGATGAAGTCAAAATAGGTAACAGAAAAAGGAGAGGCCTGGGGGACATGTCTACGTGAAGAGATCCAAGCTTGTTTGAGAACCTCTTGGGTGGGCAAATCAGTTTCTCTCAGTGTCACCATCACCAATCAATGGAAATTTACCCGTGTTGTTTCATCTTCCTAATTTGCTGTGTGATCTTGGGCAAGTGACTTAAGCTCTCTGTTTATGTTTCCTTGTTTACAGAGTGAGGATTAAATGAGTAAATGGACATCTCTTCAAATAATACCTGGCACAGAGTAAGCACTACTTAAATGTTACCTTTCTTCTTATTTTTTAATCACTCTCTCTCCCTAACGTTCTGCTGAATGTTAGGAGTTCAAAGACAGAGAGATGGGACAGTTCACTCCACTGGCTTTACTCACAAGTGGAGTGAACTGTCACTGCCTAGCCATTGATGGCGCCCTGTTAACCAAGCCCTCTCTCCCAGGGATCCCTTAGAGCCCCCAAAGAGGGATGGGACCACTTGAGTAAGAAGTAGAAAGGGGGCATTATCAACAGACTCCCTGAAAAGGCAGGCAGAGCCAAGTCACCCAGGGCCCTGGGCGTCCCAGTTTGTAACAAATGCGATGGACTGCTCGGTTCTCGTCCCAGTGTTTCACCAGAGCTGCTGAGGCTAATCCGAGCAGTAGGTTGGCCCTACAAGCCATGAACATCCCACGTGGCCAACCTCGGGACACGAACAAGATGAAGTCCTAATCTGTCAGACTCAACTACCCGGAGAGCCACCCCCACCAGTGGAGCCCGGCTCGCTGCCCCCGCCCTCCAATCTCCCGCCCTCACAGCTTTCTCTGTATTAGCGACAAGCTTGCCACTCTTCAGAACTATCGGAGGTTACTACAGCGCGCCTTGCAGAGAATGCTGAGTGGAATGAAGGAGGAAAGAAAAAAATTCCCTTTCATGCGATTCATATATGGGCAGGAACTACAAACAATTCAGGGCGCTAAAATTAACTCACTCCCTTGCGGATGAAGAGGGTGAGCATCGAGGCAGACTGGGATAGAGACGTACTTAATGTGTGCGGCACATATTTATTCATTGTTAGAAAATTTTCAACGCTGCCACCCTCCTCCTCTCATAAAATCTGACCATCCTACTCAGCTTCTATTCTTACCTCTTGCTAATCTGCGTAATTTTAACACTGCAGAATATAGCTAGCCTAAGAATATTTTTTTATAATTACACCCATCACAGGAACTGTCAGTATCTAATGAAGGATAATTTCAGCTATTATAAGAAGCTTAAAAGATCATTTTCATGAATAATTCTTAATATGAATCATTAAATTCAAACAATGTCAGAAATTTCAAAAAAAGAAAAGAGAAATATTTTAGGTGTCTAAAAGTAACCAGCCCTCTAAAGGCAGAATCCAGTGTCTGACACGCACAGGAACACCAGAACACATGGGGTAGATCTTCGGGGTAGAAACACGCAAATTGGCTCACGTCACCTCTCATTTTAAATGTTTCACCACGTCCCTCCAACCTGAGGATAAAGTCCAAGCCTCTTAGCAAGTCACATGGAATGCTCCTTGCTCTGAGCCCTGCCTGTCTCTCTAGCTCATGTCTCACCTCCTCCTCCCTTCAGGAAAGAGAACTTGTCTGAAAATGAAACAAACCTACACTGGAAGCATAACCAAGGGGCAGAGAGACATATGTTCCTGGTAAACTGTTTGCATACCTGGATCCAGCCATATCTGCACCCCAGACTTCTTAGTAATGTAAGATAAAACACTTTCTTGTTGGCTTCAGTTGGTTTCTATTGTTTGCCAAAAAGGAAAATAATTCTATCAGTAAAATAAGGCTGCAGGCCTCAACAGACCCTGAGGGAAGAGCAGAAGCAAGGTTCTCGTGGCACTCTAGGCCAAAGCCCACAGAGCACTGAGCAGGGACACCGTGGGAGCTGAGGCGGGAGCAGGGAACAGTGATATGTGCGTGTGTGTGAATGCTGGGGTCGGGGGTGGTCAGAATCAATGTATGAGCGACGGGGTAAGACCCAAGACAAACCACCAGGTGTGCCCATACTGCACGGCGGCAGAGCCCCCAAGTCCACTCTCTCCAGGGAAACATGAAGACCGCAGGACAGCTCCCATTTCCAAAGGAAACTGGTCTGTGCCACCTCGCAACTATAGAGACAGTATGGATGAAAATTCGGATGAATTTTCAGGAAGAGGAATAATGTTTAGACCTTAAATAAGGGAAGGAGGAGGAACGGCCTTGACCGACAGACAAAATATCAAACCTCTTAAACAGACCACACGATTCCAGAACAGGATCCCTTCCTATGAAATGATGTTTTCCCGACTACAGGTTGAGTCCCTTTAGTAGGGTGGTGACAATAATTCAGTGAGTCACAACTGATGTTTGTCAAAATGGAATAGAATAGGATATAAAACATGAAAATGTCTTCCAGGAAGGTCAATTACATATATACATGAATGTGTGTGCTTAAAAGTGTATTTCTTCCTGTGAGCCAGAGTGGAAAAGGATTGAAAACCACTTTTATAAAAGATGTCAGATCCCCAAAAAAGATGTCAGATCAGAGAGGACGTGTGATGACATGACATGCTGGTTTCAAACCAAAAGACAACCGATGGGCACAGAATCCCCACTGTCACTTAGTGACTGCCCTTCTCCAAATCTTTCCCATCAAAATGAAGTCCCCTGGATATAAGGACACATACGTGGGGCTGATTTCCATGCTGTTTGTAGCTCAAAAACCTAGAAATAACCTAAATGCCACCTACAGGGAAATGACTGTAAACATTACAGCACAGCCACATGACGGACTCTAATAAAAAGATATTAAAAGAATGATTTTGATCTGTAGCTATTGATCTGGAGGAAGATTCATGATGGGTAAGTGATATACTGTTAACCTGAGAAAGACAAAGGAGATTAGGGGTCAGCAAACTTTTTCTTTAAAGGGCCAGTGGGTACATGTTTTCAGTTTTCAGGCCATACCTTCTCGGTTGCATGACTCGACTCCTCCCTTGTATCGAGAAAGCACACACAGACAATACATAACAAATGGGTGCAGCTGTGTTCCAATAAAACTTTATTTACAAAAATAGATGACATGCCCATGGGCCATAGTCTGCCAACCCCTCATAGAGGCTGTAATCCCTTTTGGTATGGGGGGAGGTAGAACAGGTATACATATGTTTGTGCAGAGTACAGATTTGCATAAGTTTACATATGTCAGTTAACTCTGGTTGTCTAATGGGGGTAGCACTGGGGGAGATTATTAACTTCTTTATACATCTCTGTATTTCTGGGCTTGTGACAAATAGTATATAAAATTCATTTTTAAAATTCCAATAAAATATTCAATTATAAAAAATGTATGAAATACAAGCTTTCACTTGTATTTGAAAGTGACTGCTTTCACCAATATCAATTCTAATATATTTAACCAATTTTTTTATTACTGCAAATAGAAGGGATCTTTTATAATTCATATTTAATTGGATGTCATACAAAAAACTCTCCAGCTAGAAATTGTCCAAAAAAGAGTAATAAGTCATGAGGAAGCAAGAAAATAAATTTTATTCTCCTCTCCCAATGGGAGACCAAATGATATAGAAAGAGTAGTTTAAAACTTAAGCTTGTAAACCAGAGATCCACTGTTAAATGAGCCAGGTGGTTACTATCCACATTTCACAGGTGGAGCGGCTGAGTTTATGCCATCCCAAAATGACATGACAGTTGAGCATTAAGCCAAGATCGGACCTGGGTTGGAATTCTAGTTTAATCAAACTCTCTTGGCACTGACCAAGGACATATGTCCATGGTAAACCCAATCCTGCATGTTCCAAGGGCACCCTAGAGTCACAGGGGAAACGAGCCTGGGACACAAAGCAATCGGCTACCTTTTTTCTTAAATATAAAGAGAAGGATGACTCCTGTTTCACCCAAACAGGGGACGAGTTTCAAAGTGTTGAGCAGAAACATTTCACATTTCACTTTTCCCCACTTCTCCATTGAAACTGACCCCATTACTGCCACTGCTAGCAAAGCCAGCACTACCATCTCCCACGTGCAAAAGCAGGGTAGCTGCTAATTCAGCAGTGTGGCAGAAGTGGCTAACATCCCCTAACAGCCATTCTTTCTTTCTTCCTTAGCAAGAAAAACATCAATTTTTTGCTGGGCACTTGACCATCTGGGCAGAAAACAAAGAGACTATCTTTCCCAACAGCCCTTACAGCTAGGTATGGCCACGTGAAAGTGTCATGGGCAAAATACAGAAGAAAAGGTCAGTGCACTTTAAGACTAGGAATAGAAACTATCCAAAATGAAACATACAGGGGCCAGCCCCATGGCACAGTGGTTAAGTTCCACACGCTCCGCTTTGGCAGCCCAGGTTCACAGGTTCAGATCCCGGCACGGCCCTACACCACTCGTCAGCCATGCTGTGGCAGTGACCCACGTACAAAATAGAGGAAGACTGGCACAGATGTTAGCTCAGGCAGAATCTTCCTCAGCAAAAAAAAAAAAAGAAAGAAAGAAACATACAGAAAGACAGGCAACCTGCCCAAGATCACACTGCTGGGAAAGGGCAGAGCTAGGACTTTCTGGGCCAAACCCATGGTCTACCCCTTCATGCTCTAACACTTTCCTGTATGGCCTGCCTTTAGGAAAGCTGTCCCATTTTCTTCTGGAAAAGAAGTGAGGTAGGAGTCAAGACAGCAGTAGCCAGCTCGCATGCCCATCAACGCTGCTTCCTGTCATCGTGGCACACATGTAACGGGTTGCTGACAGGCACCTAATGTAATTTACAGTCATATTGTACCACTGTCTGATTTTCCTATTAAAATCCCTACCAGACATTTGTTATTTTTTCTTATGCTGTCAGCTTTCTTCTTAGCCCATGAAGTCCACGTGTCGAGGAGGGGTGTAAGGGCCCTCCAGGCAGCTGTGTTTATCCCCAGAGTGTTCACAGAGCCAAGTGCTATATCGATCTAGAATAATATACTCCAAAATATTAATAATGCTTGAGAGTTTGTAGGTGATTTTTATCTTCTCCTTTTTGGCCTGTCTCTATCTTTTTAAATTCTCTACAATGAATATGTTTCATTTTTTAACAAGGGAAGAAAACAAATTGTTGTTCAACAATAAAGCTGCTGAAAAACAATGTTTAGGCAAGCCATGATGAGTTCAGCAGGCTGCTTTTGGCCCACAGGTGTGTTTGCTTATTGTCTGTTCCAAATCCTTCATTTTACTCAGAAGGAAGCCAAGACCGCGGAAGCAAGGCCTCAAATCCGTGCATGCACCATTCCTGGTTACCCAGCAATGGGTCCCCTGTACTCTGCTAACGGCATCATAATGAGACAAACCAGATGCAAATGAAGGCAAAAGTAATTAAAGATAGAGTCAAGCTTGGCCTAATTGGCTCCACCTGGAGGAAGCGGGGTGTTTGGGAGGGATTGGGTCTCAAAAACAGTGCGACTATGAGTCAGAGAGAAATGGAAGAGTAATGGGGAGGCTGGCAAGGTGAGAAGTGTTGGGTACAGCACGTATTAGAATGGCTCCCAGTAACTCTGGTCAAGTGCACCCAGTAGCACATCACATGGCTCCACATCCACATCCTCGTCTGTTCTGCCCACTGGCTCAGCTGCCTGGGAGAAATCTGGGACTAGAAAGATCAGGCCCTCCCTCTCCTGGGGCCCAGGTTACTGTACCCACCCCGTCACCCCAGTCTGCGAGCTCCAGGCGGGCAGATACTGTGTCGTTCGCTCCTGTGTCAGGGCATCAATGACCCAGCCCACCACTCAGGCACTCAGCTGTGCGCCTTGGGCAAAGCACTGACCGTGATGAGGACAATAACAACAATCTGACACACAGTGCATGGCAGGGACTTTAATCCAGACAGTTTGGCCCCACTAGATGCTCTCTGACCTTTCTAAGTCTCAGTTCCCCCACCTGAAAAGTGGGGATGATAATAGTACCCACCTCATTGGAAGGCTGCCTATTAAGCAGTTAGCACAGGGCCTGGCATATGGTGCTTAATCTATGTTAACTATCAAAAGGTGCTCAATAAATTCATTCATTCACTCACTCACTCATTCATCAAACATCTACTCATCACCTACCAGGAGTCAGGCATCTGTTTTAAAAACTGAGTGCACGATAGTATCCACACCAAGTCAGTCCCTACTCTCACGGAGCTTACATCCTGGCAAATGTTTACTGAATACGTCACTAAGAAAGGAAGAAATAAAAATTTTGAAGTATAAAATAGGCAGCAATACTATATAGATCTGGGAGTGACCAACAAGCAAATGATGGAGGGCTTCCTGGGGCAGTGACATCTGACTGTGAACAGGGGCTATGCTAGGCAGTAGGAAGGGTCCAGACAGTGAATAGAAGGCACAAGGGTGAGGGGTGAGGAGTGTACTCCTACTGAAATGCAAAGAATGAAACTGAGGCCATAAACCAGTGAAATAACCCCCGACCAAGACATGAGCTTTATGTCTTTTTAGGATGTCTATTTTTCTATTTGGTCCAAGAAAAAAGAAAACATTTAGACAAGTCACTCTCAGCAGAGGTACAAGGCACCATCACCCACTCAAACAAAGCAAAATGACCAGCTGCCTTATGAAAGCTGTAATTAGAAACTTAAAACAGAGCAGCTTTCGGAACCAAAGTGGCGTTTAACAAAACAAGCCACCTGTCAGCTTCCAGGAAGGAGAGGAGCTGGACATCAAGGAGCCGCTGATTGACAAACCTCACAAAGATACCACAATGCCGAGACAGCCCCAAAAAGGAACGATGACAACGATGAATATATGTCTGGCCCAGGCCTCCAAGGAGGGGGCTGAGCGCTCCAAGGGCTCCTGTTCTGTTTCTGGGCCCTTGTTTCCTACTGAACAATAAAAAGGAAATGAACAACAATCACGAATCAATACTTGGTGTTTCCAGGCAATTGCCTTTGCAATGATTTAGGAGAGGAAAGCATCCTGCAGGGGATAAAATCAGGTTGAGCAAATAAAACATCATCTCTTCTGGAGGTCCCCAGAGAGACAGGGCCACTTCTAGAACCAGGGACTGGGTCCTCTTGCAACCATGACCCTGTATCTTTGGTGAAGCTTTTCCCAGTAGTGATGACACTACAGCAGGGGCTGGGGAGACTTTAGCAAACCCCCCCACACCCCTCTCCACATAATTTCCATCAGCTTCACCCTCCCCAAAGCCATCTGGGTCAGGGACTGCCAGCCGCCTACCTGATATCCATTGTCCCTCCTTCATTATATGCCAATTAAGCAACTACATTTCCCAGCTTTCCTTGCAATTAGGGGAGGCCCAAAAGCTATAAGTAGTAGTCATGGGGGAGGAGGGTCCTGAAAAACTCCTAAAAGAAAGCTTATTATCCTTACAGCTTTAAATCCTTATGGAATTCAGCTGTGAAATGTACTCTCTGCCCCTCCCCACTTCCTGCTTCTATCTGCCTGAAATACAGACGTGGTGGCTGGAGCAACAGCCACCATCCAGGTACCATGCGGCAATCATGAAAATAAAAAGCTATGGACTGAGCATAGTGGAGCAAAAAGAGAAAAGCAGCCTTCATTCCCAACAATTATGAAACCATCACACTAGCCCTGGACTAGACTGCTTACTTCCAGACTTGTATTAGATAAGAGAAAAACCCTGTGGAAGTCACTGTCGTCTGGGTTTTCTTTTTTATGCAGCCAAACCTAGTCCCACTTGATACACTATCCCAAATAAACATACAAATTCAGTAAAAACAGACGGCATGCTATGCAGATACAGTCTCAAGACAATGCATCCAAACCCCCTTTCCAACAAAACCACCAAAACACTCCTATATAAAGATTCTGGAGTTACTGCTGTTGCCCACGTTACTCCAGCTACACTGTCATCTGTTTTTGTTACCCAACATCCTCCCTTCTCTGATCAGAATCCATCTCTTATTTCTGGGGGCCTGTCCCTCTCCCATTCTCAGTCCAGTGTGTTTTGGATGGGGCTGCTCTCACCTCCCACTTCCCAGAGTGGACCTGTGAGCCCAGCTTGGCCCATCAGAGTTCTAACGGCCCCCCAAGTCCCCAGGATTAGTTTAAATGAGGCGTGTACCCAAGCTGGGCCAATCAGAGTTAATCTGGAAACAGCTGCGGGCACAATCAGTAAGGATACCCTCAACTGCACTTGTAACTTTTAATTTTTTTATTAATCTGAAATAATAAAGTATCTGTTAAATCTGGGTGGTAAGTACATTGGGTGTTGGAGACATTATACCCTGGACTTTTCCAGATATCAAGGCTCTCGCCACTGTCCCTGGAGTGTCTTTCTGGTGCTGGTAATACTGAGCACTTAGCAAGGGCCAGGTACTGGGGCTACCTGTTCAGATTTTTACTTAAAGTTCAGGAAACTCGCTAATCATACAAATATTGATTTACCAAGATAATGGACTGCAAAGCTTTCAACCAGGTTTACTCCACAATTATCACCATAATTATTCATCCACTTTCAGAAATTAATGTACAGGTGTTCTGCTAATGTGCCTTGACCTTACACATCCCAGATGCCCTTCAAAATGCACCTCTGATCCAAAATAATGTCAACAATTGCCTGGTACTTTACATGTGTCATCCCTTTTAAACTTCAAGTAATTCTATAAAGTCAACATTATTATCTCTACTTCTCAAATGAAAATACTGAAGCTCTGAGACAAAAACTTGCCCCGAGAATTCAGTTAGTAAATGACAGGGCTGAGACTCCACCCAGGTCCCCCACTGGGAAACGTGTGCCCGCCTTTCGCCTCCATGCTCTACAGTACCTCTGTGCTCCCTCTCAAGGCCACGGCTTCCTTTTACCCTGGGAGGAGGAGCCTTCCTGGAAGAAGGAAACAAAGCCCATAGCATGCTTGTCTACACACACCACTGCTGCCGAGAAGTGGTAAGTCAACGGTTCTGTTTTTCTCCAAGTCTGATGTCCAGTTCTGAGCCCCTCACACTCTGACCTGGCCCCCGATGTGGCTGACGGCACACGATTAGGTTTTGATCATCCAGGGAGAAGGGGGATTGGACTGGACTTTTCTCGAGACAAAGTTAAGAGGTAGCCAGTCAAGCCACCCAGCCCCAGGCAGAGGCTGCCCCACACAGGCAGGCGTCGCAGTGAGCTGTCACACTCCACCTCCAAGGCCCAGAGTGACGCAACAGATCTTACCCCCCAGAGCACTGCTGGGAGAATGAACCTGGGGGAGTGCTGGGACAGCATGGACTTCGCTTCCGTCCAGGTAGGAACTGCGGCTGGGCCGCTTTCTAGGCAGATGACTGTAATGGTTAATTTCACATGTCAACATGACTTGAGATATCCACTACTGGCCAAGAAGCAGAGAGTGTTAGCACTTTTGCAGCATACTGGCTGCCCTTGAACTTCATGAATTTGAACGTGATATCCTCTAGGGTAGTGGTTCCAAGTGGCCAAACATTGAGAGTTTTTAAAATTCCCCAGGTGACTCATATGAAGCCAAGATTGAGAACCACTGTTCTAAGGAAGGGAAGACGGTAGAACGGTTTATAAGGAAACTAGTGGAGAAGAGCTCTCCCTTTGGCTGGGTTGCCGGGAAGACTACACCCAGGGCTGCTGGCAGCCTTTTGCCAGCATGAGGACACCTGCCTGAAAACGGAGCCAACACATAGCGGGGTGCCGGAGCTGGGGCATATTGGCCCACAGGAGCCCAATGTGCACATCTGTTCCCAACTCTGCGTTCAGTGACATTGTGTCAGCAGCTTGAAATCAGTCACAGTGGGAGCATTTACACCATGGAAACCAGCAAGAACTCTAAATCAGCCCTTTTGTTCCCCAGAGGGCTGGGTGTTAAACATTTACCAGCACAACACTGCCAATACTGAAAAAACAGAGCTGAGACATGGAAAAAACAACTCCTAATGATATTGTTTCAGCCTCTGGATCAAGCCATCCCTGAAGACAAGCACTCCTGGACGTCCCCTTTTTTTAATTTGAGCCAGATTAAACTGGATTTTATAACTCTTATAATCAAAAGAGTTCTGAATGATGAAACCATGATGGGTACGCACATCACTGGTGTGGCACTAGAATGAAGACCCCGAACTCAGCCTCTGCTGAGCTCTCCACAGCTGCCATAGGTCTTCAATCAGCTAAATGCCATCAGGCCAGGGTCTCCAAACTTCCTGGTAGATTTCTACTCAGTTAGGGAGCACAGACCATGGGCCATTTTTATAAATGTTCTCAGTATTTACAGAGCACATACCATGGGTCAAGCACTGCACAGGGCACGTTGAACACAGCAGAGAAGAAACCAGGCAAGGCCCCTGCTCTTGTCGATTGTAGGTGCAAGGAGGAACACAGACAGTAAACAAGGAAGGGAATCAACTACCAAGACACCGCGAGGTACTGATACATGCTGTGATGAAGATAAGGGGAGGAATGGAATAAATAAGGAGGGAGAGGACACATCTGAACAGAGACCGGCCTGTCAGGTGGAACCAGCCATGCAGAGATCGGGGAAGGAGCATTCCAGCAGAGGGACAACCAGTGCAAAGGCCCTGAGGTAGGAATGAGCCTGGAGGCCAGTACGGCTGAGATGGAGAGAGTGAGGAGGATGGTGGCACAAGATGGAGTTGGGATGCAGGGAAGAGCCAGATCACAGCAAGCACTGAAGGCCACCATCAAAAAGTCTGGACTGGGTTTTAAACAGCAGATTGATGAGATCTGATTTATGTTTCCACGAGGTTCCATGCTTATCCCCCTGGAACCAGACACAAACACACACATGTAGTCATGAGCAACCAAAGCAGCCTGCCTCAAACAAAGACGTTTGTGCCTCTGTGCACACTGGGGTAAGAACATGAGGCCACCCGCGTGGAGAAAGCCTGGAGCCTGTAGGGACAGAGGCCACAGGATGACAGTCACGCTGCACCTTGAAACAATGTGGACTCGCAGAATCCTGTCACCCATGACCATCCCTCTCCACAGAACCAGGCTTCTCAACTGCCCTGCGCTATTTTCTGGGAGCCCAGTGAGAGCACGAAGCACACGCAGGTGTGAAACGGGGGGTCAACGAGCCTGCCACATGCACGCAGAGACAACACTTGACAGAGGTTGACTTTTTTTTTTCCACTTTTGTTTCTTAGAGTAAACTTTTAAAACTGCTCCCAAGCCTTCCTCATCTGTCAAGTTCCTCCCACTGTTTCTCCTGCCCTCACTGCTGATTACTCTGATTGCTACCAGCAACAGGCCATTTCTTCTCCCTCTGTCCCTGAGCCCACAGCAGATTAATTAAACAGAGATGCCGGCAAGAGCTTGCAGCCTTAAAACCCATTGCTAGGGCACAGGAGTACGGTGGCGAGGACAGATGATGACAGTGGAGTGTGCCTAATGAGAGGGAGGGCAGGGAAGAGGCCCGCAACACAGCAACAGACACTGCATGTCTGGAAAGACAGACTCCAGAGAAATAACAGCCCTTCATGAGAACAGGATGGACTCCGTATCCAGCAAGGAGCTAACAGTTTGCCATGGAGCATATGAGCGATGGAAACCCAACTCAAGCTTGAAAATAGGGGCAGGGGAGGTGGGTGGAATTATTGCTCTTATTAACAAAAAGTTCAGGGCTGAACTGTCATGTCAGCACAGCTGGATTTAGGGGCTCAAAGGACACAATCAGAACTCGGTTCCTCTCTGCCTCTCAGCTCAGCTCCTCTCTTTGTGATGGCCACATTCCCAAGCTCCACATGGAGACAAGATAACTACAGTGGCCCCAGCCTTCCAGGCCCAACAAGAAAGAAAGAACTCTTCTTGATAGCCTACTAGAGGCCTGAGATCCAGCAGGAGCTGGCCAGCTGAGGTCAAGCGCAGGGCAGAGAGTAGAGCTCCACCTATGTCACAGGACTGACACCGAGTGAGGACGCTGGAGCAAGTGTCAGTGAAAACTGGAGCAAGCAGGGCCTGACACTGCAAAGGCCACAGATGTCTACTACGCATGCACAGATGGAGTCAACCCAAGCCATATGACAAGGGCAGACCCATGTCCCTCCAGAATCTCAAGTTCGGCTGCCCCGGCAGGAGAATCTTTTCCTTAGTGCAGACAGCAAGCTCCAATTCACAGGCAAATGCTCATCAGAAGGGTCCAGAAGAAGCCCAACACTTAGGCTTAGGTTCTGCAGCAAAGACCTTCGTAAGAATACTCCCCACCCCTGCCATGAGACATTCAGAGAAACCAGCCCCCCTACAGCTGCACATGCAACCACTGACCACATCCAAAGAATGACACCAAGGGTCCACTGGACAGTGGGGCCACAACCATACAGCTTGAAGGCTTCACCTGCAATGTCCAGAGCAGGCCGGTGACAGGAATCATCCACCAGGGCTGGCACAGGCAACCCCAGGGTGGGGTGAGTGTGTGACTGGGGCAAGGACTTCCCTTGCTTGGTCAGACAAGCAAAGGCAGACATGGGCATGGAGGAGGGGCAGTGGGCTTTCCTGTCCCAGGTGTGGCTGCAAATTAAAGGCCACAGCTCTCCTCTGAGGTCCCAAGTTTACCCACTGGGAGACCTCTGACCAAAAAACCCAACCTTCAAAACATGAACCTCCCACCAAAAGCTCCATAAGATGATGATGAAGATGATCCCCATGTCCATCAATGATAAAGTTAATACCTCAATTTAACTGAATATTTGTGCTAGTTTCCTACTGCTACTGTAACAAATCACCACAAACTTAGTGGCTTAAAACAACACAAATTTATTATCTTAAAGTTCAGGAGGTCAGAAGTCTCAACTGTCTCACGGGCTAAAATCAAGGTGTCGGCAAGGCTGTGTTCCTTCTAGAGGCTCTAGAGGAGAATCCATTTCCTTGTCTTTTCCAGTTTCTAGACGATGCCCACGTTCCACCCCTCCTTCAACTTCAAAGTGCATCACTCCAACCTCTGCTTCTGCTGTCACATCTTCTCCTTCTCTGACCTCCTGCCTTCCTCTCATAAGGACCCTTGTGATTATATTGGAGCCACCTGGATAAACCAGGATAATCTCCCCATCTCAAATCCTTACACATCTGAAACGTTCCTTTTGCCATGTAAGGTAGCATATTCACAGGTTCTGGGCATTAGGACGTGGACATCTTTGGGGGACCATTATTCTCTCTACCACAGCATTTTCCAGATCCCAGACTCTGATCCAAACATGTTATCTGAACTACATCATTTAATATTTAATCCTCACAACAACCACCTATGAAGTACATACTATTTTAATCCCAATTTTATGATTTACAAAGAGACTGTGAGAGGTAAAGTGAGATAATAAAAATAGTAATACTATTAATTGCTAACATTTATTGAATGGCTACGACATATCAGATATTCTAAATGCTTTCCATGTACTAATTTATCTCATCTTCCCCCAAAACCTGATGAGGAAAGTATTACTACAATTCCTATTTTACAGAGGAAGAAACTAAGGCACAGAAAGGTCACACGGCCTCTAAGTCAGTTGCCCAGGGGAGTCCTCAGTATCTTTACCATAGAAGTCGTTTATCCACTAATGTCCATTGTGACATGCAAAAAGAATATACAACACACAGTGCTTCCCAAATGTTTTGGCCGTGACCGCCTTTTTCATGGGGGCATGTGCAAGGACTGGGATGAAGTGACACCCTTGGAGAAAGACCAACACCTACAGGTGGGACAAGCCATCCTTCTGTTGACACAGCCTTTCCTCCAGATGGTCAGCTACAGTGGAGGAGGTGTCCACTCACTAAACCACATCGCTGACCCAGCCCGGCTACCCTAGGGTCTCCCTCGGAGACATCCCAGCAGTTGCAGTCTTCACAGCTCTTAGCAAAGGACGTCCATCCTGGGGCCATGTTTCCATGTAGAGTCTTCCACCATGATAACACTCTCAGCCTCCCTCCCCACCTCATACCTGATTGGTGAGATGCCCAATCAGGTGGAGTTAATGTTTTAAAAAGTGAAATAACCCCATGGACCCTCTTCCCTCTTGGTCCCCACGGGGTGAGAAGAAATTCTGCAGACCCAAGAATCCCTCACAAGGGGAAGTCCTTGGGTCTACACCCAGGAGGCACTGCCTTAAGGAGCGTGACTCTGGCTACAGGTCAAGCCGGAGTTTCCAATCAACTATCAGTAATAAAAATGTTATTTTGATCAAATATATATTTCTCTGATTCCTACATGTATTTCTTACAGACAACTTGAAGGGAAAGGAGAAGAGCAATGATTAATGATAATCTCTAAACTGAAACAAAGTTATCTGCTGACCACTTATTATGAGGTCTAAGTACAAAATATGTAAGTATGACGTAATGTTCACGCTCTCTCTCAATATCAACTAACGTCTGACAGAACTAGCACTCCTCAGAACTCTAAGAGACCACAGGCTGAAAAAAAGGAAAAAGACCATGCAAAGAGCCAGAAGTCGACAGCATCTCACCAAATGAGGGCTTGTCCTCACCTGGAGACCTTTTTTTCACCAAGTGCTGGACACACACCACTGAACATCTGAACCACCCGAGTTCCCCCTCTTCTGACTCAATAAGCAGTCATCAGGTGAGAGTCCAGCTCCCCAAGTCAATCAGCCCAGAGGAATGACGTGCCTGAGCATCAGATTTGGGCCTTCTGGTTTACCCACTGGCACTATTTCTCATGACCAATGAAGAAACTGCTCTTCTGATTGTACATCACTGTGTGTGTGGCTCACGTGAGTTCACCCCTAAGAGAAAGAGCCAGTCTTGTCAACACAACCTACTGACTCTCTGAGACCGAGTGGGTTCATCTGCTTCTCTGGCCCCTCAGTGAGCTGCCAGAAGGCCCCTCCAAACGAGAAGCCAACTTGCCACACATCGTATATCCAACTTTAGCAATAAGCCTGAGATGAAAACCTGAGTCTGGAGAGTGATCTGCTCTCCCTCCATAAGCAAAACTGCCCTACACTGTCTCCCTGGAGTGGAGAAAGGCTGTCCAAGTTCCTTAACAAAATTGACCAAATATCCAATAAGAGTTACAACAGAGGTTTAATTGCCAAGCCAGTTCCTGATGAACTTGACAGTCCCTGCGCCACAGCTCTAAGGCTGGAGGGAGAGCAAAACCCAACACGCTCCAGGATGAGAGAGACCCAAAAACAAAATGAAGGCATAACATTTGGGGAACCCTTCTGACCTCACCAAGGAAAAACAGCGCTTGAGTGGTGAATACCCCAACCTCACTTCCGGGCCACATTAGGAAAAAACAATTCTTTCAATCAGTTAGTGACGCAACTCAAAACTCTACTCCACATTTTGCTGGTTATTAAATCATGATTTTCTTAGAGGGACTATATCTTTCTCTTAAAAAAGGAAGAGAGTGGGAATTTGAAATCTGATATATGTAAAATTCAAGATTGTCAAATATCTCTTCTAAAGATCCACTTTAAGTCGTGTGTGTTTTAGTCCTGGAGGCATTCTTCCACAGCAACGTAACAGTGAAGGTGAGGATCCCAGCACGGCCCTCAGCAATCCAGTCAACCTGAAGGCATCTGGGGATTGAATAACTGTTCGCTCTTTTCCCTGATGAGCTAGCAGTTTCACAAACAATTTTTTGCCAAAAGATAAAAAGAATCTTTATATCCTCAAACTAAAAGGCTCATATTGTGGAAAACGTATTCTGAATTCCCACTGAGAATTTGGGAAGCTAGTACACATCTCTGTGTCCACCCCTCGAACATCAGGGGCCAAGGAAATTGCAGATGAGAAAGGACTCTCTCCTTCTCCAGCCTCTCCCCGCCTCTGCTCCCCGCCACCCCAGCCTGGCCAGGGCACATACTGAATAGTTTTCAACAAACCGAGCCAGCAACTAGCTGGGGTTGAGGAGTGAGTCCCAATTTCCTTGAGTAGCAGGTGATATCACTTGAAAATCAGGTAAAAGTTCTTGAGAGGCCCAAGTACAACTTCTGAAAGAGCGCCTTTTAATGAGGCTGTTTCACAGTGCCTGGCGCATAGCTGGGGCTCACCAGTATTTCTTTTTCTTTTTTTTTTTTTTTTTGGTTTTTTTCCTCCCCAAAGCCCCAGTAGATAGTTGTATGTCATAGTTGTGCATCCTTCTAGTTGCTCTATGTGGAACGCTGCCTCAGCATGGCTGATGAGCAGTGTGTCAGTCCACGCCCAGGATCCGAACCGGCGAACCCCGGGCTGCCAAAGCAGAGCGCGTGAACCTAACCGCTATGCCACCGAGCCAGCCCCTCACAGTATTTCTGAGGGAGAGAAGGAATGAACTGCAGGACTTACACAAGCAACAATAAGGCATCCATCAGTACGCACCCACATTTGAGGGCTTTCATGAAAACCTGCCACTGAAGGATGACTCACAGATAAGGCACATGGTCATAAGTTACACAGGAAGAAGCCAAGTAGTACAGGACTGCTGCTGTATGGAGGAGCAAAGTATGCTTTGTTGTCACAGCTCTAATCCATGTAAGGGCCATTGCAACTGCGTCCTGAAAAGGCTCACACCCAGCTCCGCTCAGAGCATTCAGGCTGGGTCTTAGGAAAGCGAACTTCAGCTGCCGCGAGAAACCATTCTGGACATTGTAGGTTCCGCGCACCAATTTTGGAGGAAATCACTCCAAAAATGTTGCTACTCAGAAATGTATTTTATAGCTTTCAGGTTTTTAAATCAAACACAAACCCAAAGTTTTAATTTTCCTACTGCACCAAATCAAGTTCTGTGCAGGTAGACTGCAGATTTCTCAAAAGGTGGTGGCGTGGTCCACAGGTCACCTGCATCAGAGTCACATATCCAGACGTGCAAATCCAGAGCCCCCATCCTCGATCCGCTGAAACAACTCCTGAGAAGAGGACTTCTCTTCTCCTCTGAGAAGAGGCATATTTAATAGGTTCTCCAGGTAATGCCTCTGCACACTAACGTGTAAGAACTTTGTAAGGCAAAGAACCAGGGATTTGGAGGGAAATGACCTGAGTTCATTTCCACCCCAGATACATGAACAAGCCCCTGGGGCCCTCCTGAGCCTCCAACAGTGAACTTTTTAAAATAGAGGAAATATACCTGCTCATCACAGGGTTACTGAGCCAAGTGAGAATAGACTTGAACTTGCTTGGAAAGGGTAAAGGGCTAGACAAATACTCAAAACATGTGATGAATGGAATGAATGACTACAAAAGTCAGGTGCTGGGGAAGCAAAGATGAGAAGTGAAAAGTCAGAAAACCAACATACATGTAAGTTCACATAATGAAATGAATTCGGGGCCATCATAGCAGTATCTGTGTGAAAGGGGGGATGAGGAAGCCATGCTTAATTCTGCAACAACAACCCCCAGACTGGTAACAGCTACAGATCAATCATGAATGAAGTGAGGCATGTCACCAAAAAACATGACTGACATGTTGAACCTGATCAAACTGAGACCAGAATAAATAACAAAAGCTTCCAAGAAAATTCAAGCTTTTGTGATATTACTAAGCAAGCCATATCCAGATTCCAGTCCTGTCTCCATCTATCACACAGAAAGTAACTACCATTTACTGAGCACCAGTTACGTGCCAGGTGCCGTACTGGAGCTTGACATTCATTGTTTCAGTAAATCCCCACAATGACCTCATGACATCATGCGATATTTCCTCCTTCAGGTGGAAAATAACTCCAAGAGGTCAGTTATAGTGGGCAAGGCTGAATGCAATCCAGGTCTGGCTGACTCCCAAGACCTGTGAGCATGGAGAACCCACCCCTGTGTCAAACGTCCACACTCCCAGGGCTCAATTTTACTTAAGAAAATTTTGTAATGGTCTGTTGGCTGAGGGCTGTAAGACACTTCAGCCAAAGTTAAACATCCTTTCTTCAGGTGAACTTGAGAAATATTTCAGTAGACTCACGACAATTAACCTGTAGGCATGCTGCAGAGAGAGGAAGCATACAGCACCACCGCATTTAGTGACATCTGGGTCAAGTGGCCATTTTTCTATCTACCTGTATTTCTGATTAATAATATTAATAGCTAAAATTTACTCAGTACTTACTCTGTGGTAGGTATTATGCTACAATGACTACACAAACTGCCTCATGAGGTAGGTGCTGTCAACTAACCCCATTTTACAGAGAAGAAAACTGAGGTACATGGAGATTAAGAAACTTAACCAGAAGGGCTGACCCGGTGGTGAAGCAGTTTAGTTCACGCTTTGGCAGCCCGGGGTTCGGGGGTTCGGCTCCCGGGTGCCTGCCAACGCACTGCTTTCAGCCATGCCGTGGCAGCATCCCATATAAAGTAGAGAACGATGGGCACGGATGTTAGCCCAGGGCCAGTCTTCCTCAGCAAAAAAGGAGGAGGATTGGCAATGGATGTTAGCTCAGGACTGGTCTTCCTCGCACACACAAAAAAAGAAACTTAACCAGAGCTGAAGTTGGAACCTGGTCAGCCCAACTCTAGAGCTCTGGCTCTCCACCCCTTTGACATTCTGTCACTTTCACCTCTGGCCTGATGGGACTCAATCAGGCTGCAAGGTTCACTACCTTGCCAGTGTCTCAAGACTCTAGACATAAAATTCCCTAAGCACACAAATTGATATGACTGCTGCTAATACTCTAGCAAGTAAATCTTACAATATTATTTCTGCACTTAGCAACAACACACAACAGGGTTTTCCATCTAATGAATTTTCCAGAATCCTGACCAGCACCGTGTCTCTAATACATCCACATATGCACTCGTCACACTTTGAGTGTCTACTATGTACCAGGCACAGGAGCTATGAAGATGAAAAGGCTGGGCCCCTGACCCACCCGGCTCAGTCTCCCGCTCACCTTCAGCCGGCTGGCCTTCTCTTTTCAGCATCTGGACAGCTCCCACGTATTTCCTCAGCTGGACTTTGAGCACCTCGTTTTCTCTGCAGGTACAAGAATGTTAAATATATATATTAAAAATTGGCAGTCTAGACCTAAGGCAGGGAGGAATCTTTGTAAAGAAACATACACAATGCACATCTTACAGATACTAATACATTCTCCGTTTTAGAGAAAAGACTATGTTAGCGAGGGTATGTTTGCAGAATGCCTCAAGAATTGTTCATTCATGACGGAAACAAGCGTTAACCGGTTCCAGTGCCCAGAAACTCAGGATGCTGACATGTGCTGTGCTTGGGTTATCTGAATCTATGAATCAGCTAGGTGCCTATTCTACGTCAGGTGCTCTGCAATATTCTCTCCATTTACAGAAGCATGTACTAAGTACTATGCATTCAATCCAGGGAATACTCAATACTTTATATATCATCTCATTTGATCCTTCCAAGGTGTTGTCACAACACCCATTTTACAGATGAGGAAACTGAGGCCTAAAGAGGAGAAACAGTTGACCAAGTCTACATCCACCCCCACAAAAGACTGTACCACAGAACATGAACTCGGGCTATGACAAGAACCCACTCAACCAAATTCACTTCCCAGATACACTGGCTGAGGAAAAGAACACAAGGATCAGGGAGAGAAAACCACCATTTGTTGAATATTCACCACACAGCTCAGACTGTACATATGTGACTTCATTGAGTCAAGCAGGCATGCACGCATTCATCCATTCTTCATTCAGTGGGAAGTGTTTAAGGGCCTATGACGTCTCTGGCACAATGACCCTGTAGTATTCTCCTCATTTCACAGGAAAGGAATTGGGGCACGGATAAGGTCAGTGACCAAGGTCACACGGCCAAGGTCAAGGTCATAAGTAAGGCACACTGCCAAGATACAAACCCAAGTCTCTCTGCTCCAAGGCCCGGGAGAGCTTTTCTCTGTCTCTTTTCAGATTTGGACTTGGTTTCTCACCAGCTACCCCAGAGAGAGGAGCCTATTTCACATTTTCTGGTTTTGCCCCTCCCCACCAAGGGATTGACCCTGAGGGTCTTTAAACATGCCAGAATATTTCCTGACAATGAAAAGAGCTTTAATATTGGGTTTATGATGATAAAAATTAAACTGCTCATTGCAAAAAATACTCAATCAGAACACATTTAAGAAGGAATGTAGAAATCAGTTGAAAACCTAATAACACCTTGAAATAAACCCCAGCAACAGTTTTATATCTATTCTATCATCTCTCTAGGCACACACACACACACAACTAAATATAATTTTTCATGGATGAAACACCTTTCACAGTCCTTTTTTTTGGATGGAGTCTTTTTTCCCCTCTTTGCTGCTCCACACCCCTTCCCCACAGTAACCAATGTTAAAAACCTGGCTCATACAACCCATGCCTCCCTCCACGCTCATCTAACCACTACAAACCCCACACACTCAGAGAGAATTTACGAACAGAGTTGCCTTTATAAACCCGGATCATATTATAAATTTTTTTGAAGCTGGGTTGGCTCATTTAACAATCCACCACAGTAGGCTTCTAACTTGATTTACGGATGGAAATGCCATTCCTTGGTATAGATAAGTCACACATTTGCTCAGTGGAAAAGCTTGAAACTGCCCATCACCGGTTCTGTCTGTTTTCAATGCATCTGACTACACCTCAGCCCACAAAGACAGAACTTTGTATTCTGCTTCTGCACTCTATCTTGGCAGAACAGACATCAGCACCAACTGCAGACACTACCATTTACTTAGGTCTCGCCTGAGAAGGCTATATTCATCTCAGAAGCTTTAGAGAGAGGACACCACAGAGAACTCCCTTAATTATTGTCCTCCTCCTAGACAGCCTGTCATGGATGTTTCTATAGGTGTCTGTACTTTCTCTGTCTTGATACAAATAGCAAACATCTGAAGCTAAACAACTAGCAAGCCCTGAAAAGGTTTGTGGGAGGGAAATATTCCCCGACGTACATGGATTCTACAGCTTGTCTTCCTGGATTCCCTCAGCCAGAGTCCTGTCACTCATCGCAGCCTGCTGCTAATCTCCACATGTGAATTCCAGTCACATATTCTCTAAAAAGTAGGAAAGGAAAGCACTTTATATGCATTTCGATACGGTGTAATTTAACCACAGCTCATGGCAGAACATCTTCCAAGAGGCAGAGCCGCAGGTTCACGGAGGCAGACTGACGGGGAGCGGTGTCAGCGGGGGCTGCCAGGCCCCACCTCACTTGCTCACACCACACAGGCTTCCTCTTCAGCTCCGCAGCCAGCACTGAAAGGTTTCAAGTGGCTGCTTTTCTTCTGGTTTGGATCAGTCTTTTAATACCGTCTTAAGACTCTATCTAAAAATCAGACCGAACAGATACAAAACAAGATTCTTTAATACAAATCTGACTTCCACAAAAATGATGAGAAGCCACAGAGAATATATCAAACCACTGGCTGGACACCTCTGGAAGCCATACATTCATCCCAGCCAACTCTGCACCAACGAACTTGTTTGAACTTTGTGAAAAATTAACACTTTCAGGTCACTGGAACTGCTCCCGAATGAAGCTCAAACACCTGGAGGGCACACTGAGCCCTCCAAAGAGGCAACTGGCTCCTGACCCCCAGACAGGATGAGGTCCTTTGTATTTTTTAATTTTTATTTTGAAAGGGTTATAGATTCACATGCAGTTGCAAAGATAACACCAAGAGGTCCTGTAGACCCTCGGCCGAGTTTCCTCCGGTGGTTACATCTTACGTAACTATGGCGCAACAGCGAAGCCAGGACTCTGACACGTGTGTGTGGTGTGTGTGTGCAGTCCCATCAAGCCCATTACTTTAGCTGACACTCATAAAAATCCTCCACCACAGTGTGTCTCAAGGTGGAGAACAGACTGAAACGACCACAGCAGTCAGACAGGCTAGACCAATGAGCAAAGCAGAGCAGGTGTAAGACAAGAGGAAACAGGGGGGTGGGGCTGTGGCAAACTAGACAGTTCCTGTCCCACGGAAAGGTATTCTTAACATGTGACTGGTCCAAGAAAATAATTCTCAGACCCTGAACAACTAATTTGCAACCAGCCAATAGGACTTTAACTTGTAGAAAGAGAAGCCATATAGAATTTATCATTCTTATCATTACACAGGTCTCTGTTATGATTATCAAAAAAAAATGCCTTTTTATTATTTGCCATCTCTTGAGGCAATGGAATGGATCACTTAATTAAGTGCATCTTAACCATGAAAGGCCTCAGAGACCATCCCAGGGTGTGTGAAATGGATGGAGATAATGGCTGAGGCTCATCCCCACAGGGACCTTCAAGCCCAGCACAGATCACATGGCCAGGTGCCTGTCCGCCTACACAGGTAAGAGGCAAGGAGAGTGGGGAAGACCAAAACCTGCCCAGGGCTCTGGGGGCATTATTACCCACCTCAGAGGGCAGAGGCAGGCTGGCTTCACCAAACAAAAAAGACTAGGAAACAGAAAAAGCCAGAGAAGAGGGAAGAAACCAAAAATATGAGAAATGAGACACAAATTAAATGCCCAGAGTTAGGGTACTTATTATGACGCTACTAATCAAATCAAATACTGTTCAGCCATTAAAAATCATTTGGAGAAGGGACCGGCCCAGTGACGTAATGGTTAAGTTTGTGCGCTCCACTTTGGCGGCCCAGGATTCACAGGTTTGGATCCCAGGCACAGACCTACGCACTGCTCATCAAGCCGTGCTGTGGCGGCGTCCCATATAAAGTAGAGAAAGATGGGCACAGATGTTAGCCCAGGGCCAGTCTTCCTCAGCGAAAAGAGGAGGATTGGCAACAGATGTTACCCAGGGCTAATCTTCTTCACACAAAAAAATCATTTGGAGAAAATATAATCATTCAATAAGTACTTTGATAAATCCGGTGACCACACAGTATGTTGTATATAAACTGTTTCTATAAAAATAAAAGATAGCTGACACTGGCACACAGGTGTGAAGCAGTTTACCTATGCCAACCTGTGTGATCCTCACAACAAACCCGTGAGCTTGCTGCTGATACCCATTTTCCAGGCGGACCTTCAGGACGTAGCGAGGGTGGAGCGCAGGCAGCCAGCTTCAGAGCCTGGGCGCCCATCCTCCTTGCTACGCACCACCCTCCAGTGTGCGCGGACGTGTGAGAGAGAGAGGTGAGGCAGCGGGCGAGAGGGGACAGCCCAGAAGGCCATGCACACAGGTGGTTTTAACCAGACTCATCTGAGTGGTGAGGTCGCAGGGCTTTCACTTCTAACATTTTTTTCTTTCGGTTGTTAAGCTGTGTTGCCAAATTTTCGTTATCAAAGTAATGTTTGAAAACAGAAAATACTTTCATTGTCCGGTCCTCTAAAATGTTTGTAACTTAAAGAAAATGCCAAGAGGACAACGAAGCTGCCACGGAGCAGGCCCTCTCCTCATCTTCTCCCATATAAGAGGCACCTCCTACTTCCAGTGCGTCTGCACTGGCAACGCCACTGAGGGGGCCTGGGAGGAGGAGACCTCTGAGCAAGGAGGCACAGATGGCTGCAGCCCCGTCAGTGACGTCTTAGAGCAACCCTCTCTTCTCCATCTCATGGAGTTGTCCTCCTCTCTGGCTCTAGGGTGCACATGGCTCAGCTGAAGATCAGACCACTACACCTGGCTCTTTTTGCAACCAACAAAGTGATTTAATCAAACCCTACCACTCCCTCCGGAAAACCATCTACAAAAGTTGGGGGCGGGGGTGCTGTTGTTGCAAAGGAACTGTCAGTGCTCAGACCTTCCAAGGAAATGGGCCGCTCAGGAGTCCTGTGGGTTCGACCAGTTTTTCCACCTCCACCCCGAGTGTGGTCACCTGTGCTCCAGGAGCCACTGGGGTACTTCTCGCCCTGTCTGTGACCAGTCAGTGACCCATCTGTCAATGGTTGGGCTCTCCCCAAGTATTTGGTCTTTCAGCTGCAACTCACATCTGCACCAAACAAGGAGGTGTGACTGGGGGGTGCCCTCTGAGATGACCCTATCATGGTGATGATGAGAAAACCACAGGACGAGGAGGAGCAGGGGTAGGGGTTCGGTCAGGTGGACTCTGTCCATCGTGGCCCGAGTAACTGCAGTGGGAATCCGCCCTCACGAAGATAAACCTGCAGAACCTCCCTCTCTGCTGCCTCTTTACTACTTGTCCAGTTCTTTCCACTCCATGAAGGGTGGTGAGATCCAGCTTCCTCACAGTTCAGGGAAAGGGGAAAAACACAAGGAGAATGAACTAAACAGAATCTCCCCAATGTGGGACGTTCCCAAGATCATTTGCAGGGTTCGCCAAACTTTTCGTATTTTAACACTTAGGCATTTCTTCCAATTGTGTGTGTGTGTGTGTGTGTGTGTGTGTGTGTGTGTGAGGAAGACCAGCCCTGAGCTAACATCCATTGCCAATCCTCCTCTTTTTGCTGAGGAAAATTGGCCCTGGGCTAACATCCATGCCCATCCTCCTCTACTTTATATGGGAAGCCACCACAGCGTGGCTTGACAAGCAGTTGTGTCGGTCCACGCCCAGGATCTGAACCTGCAAACCCTGGGCTGCCAAAGTGGAGCACGTGAACTTAACTGCTGTGCCACCAGACCAGTCCCTTGGTTTTTTTTTTTTTTGGTGAGGAAGATTGGCCCTGAGCTAACATCTGTTGCCAATCTTCCTCTTTTTGCTTGAAGAAGATTGGCCCTGAGCTAACATCTGTGCCAATCTTCCTCTATTTTGTATACAGGACACCACCACAGCATGGCTTGATGAGCAGTGTGTAGGTCTGCCCCCAGGATCCAAACTGGCAAACCCCAGGCCGCAGAAGCACAGCACACAAACTCAACTGCTACACCACCAAGTCAGCCTCCTAATTTGTTTTTTAAAAACTGATTTTCTGTTTTTTGCAGTGATATAAAGAATCGTCTGAAAGAAATTTAAAGGTTCTCAAAAGTGAGTACACTGAAAAAATATATATTAAGGAAGAATAATGCGGGCGATCCACAGGAGTAGCAAAAGCCATGAAGGAGGAGCACAGTGACTGAAATTTAAGGAAGAGAATCTCTGCTTTAGATAACATAAGGGTAAAAGGAGAAGCTATTTCTTAAGCGCACTCCCCAAACCATATTCCATAATCCAGGAGGGAGGAGCGAGGGACGGAGGGAAGAACGGCGGATTAGCATTAAGTACCCTTAGGAAAAGATGAGCAGAACATCAGCAAAGTTCTCGCCCTCCCCCCACTCAGAGCCTCACAGAGCCTTCAATGTATTTATGCACGCTGACCATCTACTAACCTCTCAAGCCCTACAATTGATGAAAATCTTCTTTTTCAGATTGGGCACAGCCCCCTAGGACTGAGAGGAAAAAGTTTAGTGGAAAAGAAGCAAGTCTCCATTAGAAAAGTGCTGCCCACATGGACTGTGGCAGAAGTGAGTATGGGAGATGTTTATACCTTCCTTGAAATCCCTCGAGGCTAGCCAAGAAGCGAGAAGTAGCTCAGTGCCAAGATCTCCTACAGGTAAAACCTGTGCATCATTTAAAAGATCCCTACATATTTAATAGGAAATCCACTTTTCTATCTACAACACATGAATATTTGCCTCTGAGTGGGGCACTTAATGTTCGAGGTGTTGCAGACATGCTCTCGTTCAATCTGCACCACGACCCTGCAAGAAGGGTGATTATTATCCCCTTTTTCATTCCCCTCATTTCACAGATGAAGAAACTGAACCTCAGACAGGTTAAGTGGCCCAACAACAACAACAAGTCACACAGCTAGCACAAGGCAGGAACACAATTCACACTTAAGCACCTCCAAGTCCAGGTCCTTCTTCTCTCTGTCACATACTTGGTCTCACTGGATCATCAACACTGCCTCGTGAGGTTGGTTTTACAATGCCCATTTTGCAGATGGGAAAGCTGAGGCCCAGAGAGTCAAACGAAACACACACACTTAAAACTGGGATTCAAATTCATATCCTTGAACTCCAAAGTCTCACATTGCTTCATATAAATTTAGGGAATTAAGTGAAATGGACAAAGTTGAAAACTTAAAGCCTTGAAAGATTCCACTGGAAAATGAGGGCTGATAAGCATGGGTCTGCAGAATCTCTTGGTTGGTTAGATTCTTGTGCAAATGTGAACAGGATTCTCCTGACCAGCCAGTTTTGTTCAGAGATTAAGGAACTTTCCTAGGGTTACACAGCTCAAGCTTCTGCTACCGATCATCAGACGTCTCATAAATGTGAGCTCTTGATCACAAGTGAGTTTTAGGAAATATGAATCAACAGCTTCAAGAACTATACACATTTTTACACAAAAACTTCACTTCTAGAAAATTATACTCAGGAAATAAGGAAGAAAAGTCTCAAAACATATACATGAGGATGTTGTGAATATATTGGAAAAAAACTGATTACAAATTAAATGTCTGATAACGGGGGAGTGGACAGATCAATTGTGGTATATCCATCTATAACAGGATAGTATGGAGCTGTCAAAGCTATGATGAACGTGTATGTTTATTAACATGGATGAAGATTCACAATACACCATTACATGAGTGCAGTAGAGTACAAAGAAAGTGTATTTACTATAACCCGACATATATTTATCAGCATATATTTATACTGGAACTATATACACTACAGTGTTAACAGTGCTCATTTCTGAATGATGGAATTAGAAATTTTTAAAAATTTTCCATCAACACACTTTACTAGTGCACTAAATGTATTAAGAGCAAAGTTAGAGCTACCAAAAACCTATGTCTAACCTCATACTTAGTGGTGAAAGACTGATGGTTTCCCCATAAGACAATGAAGTCTTATCTCACTCTCCTATTAAGCACAGTACTGGAGGTTCTAACCAGTGACACAGGGCCAAAAAAAGATGCATACAGATTGAAAAGGAAGAACTAAAATTGTCCCCACTGGCAAATAACATGATTTTCTACATAGAAAATCCCAAGAATCTACAAAAATCTCCTAGAACTAATACGTGAATTTTTCAAGGTCAAATACAAAAATTAATTGTATTTCTACATAACTAGCAATAAACAATTGGAAAGGAAAATTGTGCAGAGAATCATTTATAATGGTTCCAAAAGATGAAATACCTAGGAGTAAATCTAACAAAACATGGGCAGGATCTGTATGCTGACAATTACAAAACACTGATGAAAGACATCAAAGCAGAACTAAATATATGGAAATACCAAGTTCACGGATTAGAAGACAAAATAGTTAAACGTCAATTAATAAATTGATCTACAAATTTAATGCAAGCACAATGAAAAAAGCCCAGCAGGATTTTTTATAGATACAGACTAGCTGATTCCAAAATTCATACAGAAAGACAAAGAAACTAGAATAGCCTAAATCATTTGGAAAAAGAAGCACAAATTTGGAGGACTCACACTACCCAAGTTTAAGACCTACTATAAAGCTACAGCAATCAAGGAATGTAGTATAGGCAAAATGATAGACACAGACCAACAGAACAGAACAAAGAGTCCAGAAATAAACTCACACAAATATGGCCAAGCAATTTTTGACAAAGGTACAAAGGCAATTCGGGAGAAAAGATGGTCTTTTCAACACACAGTTTTGGAATAACTGGACACCCACATGCAAAAAAATAAACTTCAACTAATACCTCACAGCTTATACAAATATAAACTCAAATTGGATCACAGATAAATGTAAAACATAAAGCTATAAAACTTTTGAGAAAATCTTCATGCCTAATCTGGGGTTAGGCAAAGAGTTCTTAGATATAACACCAAACGCATAATCCATAATGGAAAAAAATGTTTAAATGGACTTGCTCTGTGAAAGACATTAAGAGCATGAAAAGACAAGCTACAGACTGGGAGAAAATATTTACAAATCACAGACAATAAAGGACTTGTATCCAAAATATATTTTAAAAAACCTCTTAAAACAAAAAAAATGCCCAATTAAAAAAAAAAGGTGGGGGCAAAATATTTGGGTAGACATTTTACTATGGAGGATATACGGACAATAAATAAGCACAAGAAAAGATGTTAAACATCATTAGTCATTAGAGAAATACAAATTGAAACCACAGTGAGATACCACTATAAACCTATTAAAATGGCTAAAAGGTTTCTTTAACGAAATAGTAAGTGCTGGGGAGAATGTGGAGCAAATGGAACTCTCATACTACCAGCAGGAATGCAAAATAGTTCAGCCACTCCAGAAAACAGGATGGCAGCTTTTTATAAAGTTTACACTTATCATATGACCCAGCAACTCACTTCTGGGTATTTTTCCTGGAGAAATGAAAATGTGCTGTTCACACAAAAGTCTGTACACAAATGTTTATAGCAGCATTATTCATAATCATCAAAAACTGGAAACAAATCTCCTTCAACAGGTAAACGGTTAAACAAACTATGGTACAGCCATACAAAGGAATACCACCCATTACTAAAAAGAAATGCACTATCGGGGCCAGCCCCGTGGCGTAATGGTTAAGTTCAGCATGCTTCGCTTCAGCGGCCCGCGTTCTCCGGCCCAGACCTACACCTCGTCGGGTCATGCTGTGGTGGCGACCCATACACAAAATAGAGGAAGACTGGTACAGATGTTAGCTCAGGGCTAATCTTCCTCACCAAAAAAATAAGAAATGCACTATTGATACACACAACAACTTGGATGAATCTCAAAAATATGATGCTAAATGAAAGAAACCTGTCTCAAAAGGCTAGATACTATATGATTTCAAAGTATAAGACATTCTAGAAAGGCATAACTGTAGGGATGGAGGACAGATCAGTGGTAGACAAAAGTTAGGGGTGTGTGGGGTTGGGGATGGCAGTTTGACCACAAAGGGGAGGCAGGAGAGAATTTTTGGAGGTGATGAAACTATTCTGCATCCTGATTGTGGTGGCGGGGTTACATTAATCCAAGCACGTGTTAAACTCATACAACTGTACATCTTTAAAAAGTGAATTTTACTGTATGTAAATTAAAACCAAAAAATTTAGTTAGTAAAAAAGTTAAAGAGGAGGAGAAGATACGCCACATTCACCACTGTGCCTGCCTAGAAGACAACCCAGGAGGCATCTCCTGCTGACCAGGGTCCATTATATGGGTACCTAAAAAACACTTGCTGACCAGGGTCCATTATATGGGCACCTAAAAAACACTGTAAAGCCATAAGCATGCCAACTGCAGGCAGGAGGGGCAGGAAAAAAAAATAACAGTAACAAAGTCAGCTTCTGAGCAGACTTGTTTTCAATCTCTCTTTATCTTTTTTTCCCCTTTTCTCTTTTTAAATTTTTTTCTTTTTAAATGTTATAAAATACACATAACATAAAATTTACCATCTTAACCATTTTTAAGTGTATAATTCAGTGGCATTAAGTACATTCATATTGTCATGCAACCATTACCACATTCCATCTCCAGAATTTTTTTCATCTTGCAAAACTGAAATTACATACCCATTAAACAACAACAACTCATTTCCCCCTCCCCAGGCCCTGACAACCACCATCCTACTTTCTGTCTCTATGATTAATATCTTTTTACTTTTAAGAAAGATGATGAAGCGAATGTTACTATAAATGGTGATGCAGCTTTGAACGTGGCTTTGGGGAAAGTGGAGGCCTGTCACCAATTCAATACTTGGTTTGAAATGTGGCTCCAAAGTCTCAGCGAGCCGTAAACAAGAATCATTTCAGGACATCTCAGCAAAACGAGGCCAGTCAAGCCTGGTTTGCTCAGGCTTCTGTCGTAGAGAGATCTGCATTCCGCAGCACTCCCGTGCAAGTTCAGTGCAATGAGGATTGACGGATTCGATGGAAGCCCGAGGCTTCCTTCCTGAAATTCTGACTTAACTGCAGAATCAAGGACTAGCTTATGTTCAATTCAAGCTCCACTATTTTATTACCTTTTAATTCTTTGAAAATTGACTGCTCACATCCAGAGCATGAGATGCCTTAAAATCCGTATAGAACAAAGCAGAGCCGCGAATATAGGCAGACAATTAACCTCTACTAAACACTGCATGAGCTTAATCACAGCATCAGCCAATCCTCTCCTTCTAGCCAGATGGGGGCTAGAGGGTTTGCTACAAAAAGGTATCAATTCATTCAGCAGGTATTTATTAAGTGCCAGGCATTAATCTAGGTGCTGGGAATGCATCAATAAACAAAAAGGACAAAATTCCCTGGTCTCTTGGAGCTTCATTTATTTCCCAATTTTTTAATTTATTTTATTTTTCTGTTTGAATAGGTACAAGGTACAACACTTGGAAAGTCAGGTAAGAGTCTATCCATCATTTCAGCCAACAAATCAAAACATCTCATTAGACCATCTCCCAGGAGGTAACTCGACTCTGGTTCCTGGTTATCAAAGAATGAGGTCTGCCAACGGCCATGTCAGTGAGCTTAGAAGCAGATTTTGCAGCCCCAGTGGAGCCTTGAAATGACCGCAGCTCCACCCAACACCCTGACCACCACCTCATGAGAGACCCTGAGCCAGAGGCACCCGGCTGAGCCGTGTCCAGATTCCTGACCCACAGAAACTGTGAGGCAATAAATGCGTTGTTTTCATCTACTAAATTTTGGAGTTATTTGTTACACAGCTAACTACTATAGTTTACATATATTAATTCATTTAATCCTCACAGCAATCCTGTAAGATACTTTATCCTCAATTTTAGGCCTAGAACAGAAAGGTAAAAACTACAGAGATGACAAATAACTTGCCCAAGGCAACTAATTTCCCTGACCCTCAATTCCTCCATCTGCCAAAGTGAGAGTCTAGCAGTAGGAGTAATTTCACATCTAGCCAAATGTATCCAAGGTACATGTCCCTCTCTGCACCTCAATTTACTCACCGAAACACTGGGAGCACACTGAGGACCTCACAGGACTGTTGCAGAAACGACGTAATTTATTCAACAAATACTTTCCTTAGACCTACTACTCACCAGGCATTGTGTCAGACAACAGAAAGGGAGGAGGTAACAAGAAACAATAGGTCTCTACCCTCACAGAAGTGAGATTCACAAAGGGAGGTGGTCAAACCAGTCAACGAACAGGTTTCAGATAACAATGAGTACTGTAAAAGCTAAGACAAGCTACACCTGTTAGGACGGCTAAAATCCAAAATACTGACACCACCAAACGCTGGCAATGTGGAGCACCAGGAACTCTCATTCCTTGCTGATGGGAAGGCAAAATGGTGCAGCCACTTTGGAAGACAGTTTGGTAATTCACCAGAAAACTAAACATACTCTTCCATGTGACCCAGCAATCATGCTCCTTTGTATTTACCCAAAGGAGTTGAAACTTACATATACACAAAACCTTGCTCTCAGTATTTACAGCAGTTTTATTCATACTTGCCAAAACTTGGAAGCAATCCAGATGTCCTTCAATAGGTGAATGAATAAACAAACTGTGGTATATACAGACAATAGAATATTATTCAATGATGAAAAGAAATGAGCTACAAAGCTATGAAAAGACATGGAGGAAACTGAAATGCATATTACTAAGTGAAAGAAGTCAATTTGAAAAGGCTACAAACTTTATGATTCTAACTAGAGTATACGACATTCTGGAAAAGGCAAAAGTGTGGAGACAGTAAAAAGACTGTCAGAGATTAGGAGGGAGGAATGAACAGGTGGGGCACAGGGGATTTTTAGGGCAGCGAAGCTACTCTGTATGATACTACAATGGTGGACACATGTCATACATCTGTCCAAACCCATAGAATGTACAACACTAAGAACCCTAATGTAAACTATGGACTTTAGTGAATAATAATTTATCAGTGTTGGTTCATCAATTGTAGCAAACGTACCACACCAATGCCAGATGTTAATGACAGGGAAGATTGGGGAAGAAAGCAATGAAGGGGTATGTGGGAACTCTCTGTACTTTCTGTTGATGTTTCTGTAAATCTAAAACTGCTCCCAAAAAAGTCTGTTAATTTAAAAATAAATAAATAAAGCAAGGGAAAGAGGTACAGAGTAAGGGGGTATTTTAGATAGGGCAGTCTGAGGTAGCCTTTTGGAAAGGTGACAAAGAATAAGACACGAAGGAAGTGAAGAAGTGCACCGTACGAAATTGGGGGAACGAGTCACCTGGAGGTCTTGCTAAAATGCAGATTCTGATTCAGAGTGACTGGAGTGGACCCTGAGACTCAGCATTTCTACCAAGCCCTCTGGGGATGCCGATACTGCCAGATGTCGGACCACACTTTGGGTAGTGAGGTTCTGGGCAGAGGAAAGAACCAGGGAGAAGGTCTGCTCCTAGAACTCAGGGAAGCCAAGGAGGCTGGAGCAGGTGAGGAATCAGGAGGGGCCCCCAAGGAGGCGTGGTCAGAAGTGTGGACATGATTCCAAGCCTGAAGGGCAGCCACTAAAAGGTGTTAAGCAGGGAAACGACATGCTATGTGGGAAAAACAAAAGGAGGGGTTAGAAATGGGAGAAGTGTGCAGACCAGACGGGAGCTACTGGGATCATCCACACAAGAAATGATGATGGCCAGGATTGGCAAGACTGGGTGGTGGCAGTGGAGACAGAGAGAAGGATTCAAATATTCATCTGTAGGATTCCAAACGGCCTTGCCAACTATCTCCCGGCCCCAAGCCCCAAATATGCCTGCTAGCCACCCTGTTGTATTCTTTAAAAGCATCAGGAAAGGAAGCAAATCATCGAGGAGGTGGCAAGTACCTCTCAAACAGCTTCCACTGACTGCAATAATTAGTGTTTGTGAGTCAGAGCAATGATGCCTGCCCAGTGTCAGGATAAACAACCGCAACCCCAGACAGCACCACTCAAGGGCTAATTACTCAAAACAAAACCAACAAACCTAGTAAGTGCATTTCCGTGATTCACAGGCATCAAAACTGAACAGTAAGACGCACCTATAGGAACTTTGCTTTCCCCAGCCAGACGCTGGCACGAGGGCACCTCAAACCCACTGCCTGGTGGGTACCGAGCAGGCGCTAACCATAACCACACCTGACCACTAAAAGAACATGGCGAAGTGACCAGGCCATCCATTCAGAAAAAAGGACTGTCCCAAGCAGCCGCCCACAAAGGCAGGCAGGGGAGAATACCCCCCCCCCCCCCCCGCTTTGTGGTATTTACAGCCACGCCTAAGCATTCAAGGTCAAGCTCACTGCAAAATAAAACACAGTCAAAGTTGAAGTCATTTTTCCCAAACTGTGTGTGTTCCCCTGTTAGTCTCCTTGGACCCCATCTCCAGCCCCCCTCACCTTTTTTGAGGCATTATAACCCCTCGGGCCTGTTACTAGGATGAGCACACACATTTTTGCATTGTCTTTCTCAGAATACTTCTGCATTCACAGCCTCTTTAATCTTCCCCACAACAATGACTAGAAGCTAACACTTGTCCAGCACTGACTCGGGGGGAGAGGAGGTGAGTGAGGTCAGCCAGGTTTTTCAGATATCTCCAGATTTAGATACTTACAGAGAGACTCAGTGATTCTCCGGGCAAGTAACAAGCGAGCAAGTGGCAGAGCAAGGAGTCAGAACCGACCACTCCTCTGCACTCCCTTTGTAATATAATAAACAATAAAAAGAGGTTTAGAGCAACAAAAGCTAGCAAGCCAGCCAGCATCTGGGCAGTGAGGGGGCCAGGGTGGGAAATAAAGGATGCCTCTCAGAGCACCCGCCCCCAGGGCCATCGTGGGGCCTGCTCCAGGCTTTCACACAAGCTATTGCCCCCCTCCACCACACACTGCTCTGCAGGCTGGACCCAACCCCTCCCACCTCTTGCAGCTGCCCAGGGCTCCCGGAGGAGCTCAGAGGACAGGCTAACACAGAACCCCACGCCCACTTCGGGATTTGGCGATCAGCTCCTCGCTGTCACCCACACTGTCCAGGCTCTTTCTAACACCTGTGCCTTGCTAAGGCTGATCTGACCCTCTGTCTGCAACGCCTCTGTCTGCCCCAGTTCCCTACTGAACACCTACAAATTTGTCACGAGTCTCCTCCAAGGCCATCTTTCTCTCTGAAGCTGCTAAACCCACCTCTCCCACCTGGGTTTGTGACCACTCCCTCTGACCCCACCACATCCCAGACAAGCTTCTCTTCCAAAAGTCTAACTCTTTCATACCCCTACCTGCGCTCATCTCCCCCTCTCTAGACTGTGAGACCTTGAAGAGAGTGGCCAGTCATATTTATCTTGTTTTAGCCCTCACAACCACAAAGTATTACCATTGTCTACAATTGACCAAATAGCAAGCAGAGGCTCAGCAGGGTTGGTGACTGGCCAAGGTCACCCAGGAGTGACATTGGGATTGATATCTGGGCAACTCCAAAGTCCACACCCCCAAGCACTAGCCAGGGTTCCTCCCATGTGGTCAGAGGATGGAGGATCTCCCATAACGGAATCAGCCGGAGGAGCTCATTCAGAAAGGAGATCTCTCCCAGCCCTGCCTTCCCTTCCTGAACTGTTCAATCCAAAGCCACTAGAGATCAGTTACATGTGGGAGAGTGATCAAATGACTAATAGATTACAGACATGGGAGCCAGGTTTCTTGCTGGCAGGGACGGGAGTACAAACACGTAAAAGTGAGAAGACCAGAAGTCACCACCATGGTGTTGGACTGGACATCAAGGTGTCAGTGTCAACTCATGGGGTCATTTCAATAGGACATAGACACCAGCTCATACGGGTTTCCACTGGACAAATCTGGTACAATCTGAACATTAAAACAGTGATAGAAATGGATTATGAGCTACTGAACACAACAGAAATCTATGAATCCATAAATGAATAAATGGAAAATTTAATGCATAATGAGATATTTACATAGGCTCCAACTACTGGCCCACAAAATACTTATTAATTGCAAAGGAGAAAAGAGTAACTTCACAGTGGAGCAGAGCAACAGACACAACCCTAATTGGGGGGTCCAAGTTAACATGATCAGTAATGGGACAAACTGAAGTCATGCTCCACCTGTTAGAACACTCTGAGAACATGCATCACCTCTGTGATATTAACACCCGACACGCACAAACTCAACCCAATCAGAAGGAAACAGCAAACAAACCAAATTGAGGAACATTCTGCAAAATCAGCTGGCCTCTCCTCTTCAAAAACGTCAAGGTCACAAAAGTCAAGGGAAGAGAGAAACTTCGAGACTGAAGAAACATGATGATTACAAGTCATTGTGGATTCAATCATTTTGCAAGAAGGGGCATTTACTGGAACAATCGGTGAAAGCTGAATGTCAAGTGAGGACTAGATGGTAGAAAGATGCCGGTGTTAATTTTTTTATTTGGATTGTCGTATGCAGTTATGAAGGAGAGTGTTTTGCTTGTAAGAAACACACGAACACATTGAGGCAAAGTAAAAAGTGGATCCCCAGGCCCTGCTGCGGAGCTCAGCAATCACATGCCCTGGGGTGGGCCTGGAATGTGCATTCCAACAAGCCACCGGGACACTTCTGGGCCACACTGGAGCCCAAGAACCACTCGTTGCCCTGTGCTCTCCCACCATATCCAGATCGGAACGAGGACCCAGACAAGAACAATGACACTTCTAATGCTGGTCAGAAAACAGCAGCCTCTTCCCAAGCACAAGATGCCTCTGACTACTTCTCCTTTCTCTCGAGCTGTTTTCTCTAAGACGACAGGGCAAGGGCTGGCAGGAGACTCAAATTCCAGGAAGTCTGCATTTCTCCTTGACTGTTCTCTGACTTGAGCTCTGTGGCGTCTCATCTGCCAGCTGGAGGGAGGGGGTAGGTCGTTAAAAGCTTGTTTGATTTTTAGTGCTCGCTCCCTTGTTCCCATCATTTCACTGTTTCTTCTATAAACCCCATCTCATTAGCCACCTGGTAAATTCCACTCAGAATGGCACACTGGCCCCCACATTTCATACTCAGAGCCAGGGAAACAGCCCAAACAACTCCAGCAACTCATGAAGGTAATTAATTGCAGATGACACATACCCAAAATATCCTGAGCACAACAGGAAAATCACAGGGTTCCAAACTTAATAACCAGAATCATAGTCGACTATCATTTCACTCACTCAAAACTCTTTCAAGTTACTTCTTGGGGCATTTATATACCAAGAAGGCAGCTCACTGCTCACTTCAGCCCTTTGTGCCATTAAAAGTGTTTGCTTTGAGGTCAGACAGGCCTAATGTGAATGCTGGCTCTGCCTCTGTGTGACCTTGGGCAAGTCACTTGACCTCTCTGGATCCTGGTTTTATCACCTGTAAAATGGGATAATAAAAGTACCTACTTCAGAAACTACAGGGAGAATTAAAATTAGTGTATGTGTGCAAATGCAAATATATTTAAAATATCTGGCATATAATAAGTACTAAACAAATGTTAGCTATTATTTTTTATTATTATCATTATTTATAAACTGTAAACCAGGGCTCCATTGTCATTGTTTTCTAACCCAAAGAGGTCTGTTTACTCCATGGAAGTGAAGGGCTAAGGAAGACCTGGAGTGATGCTCAAATCGTCCCTGGAAGAATTTCCAGGTCAGACATCAACAATGAGTCTTCTTCCCCTAGCCGGTCCCCTAGCTAACTCGATTCAATCTCACCTCCTTGGAAAATACTTGTCTGATTTCCCCAGGCTGGCGTAGGTCCCTCTAGGGATGTAGCATTTTCCACATTAACTGGGAGCTGAAGGAGCCGCTCACTGAATTGGGCTTCCATTGGAGCCAGTTTCCTTTCATGAGAGCCTAAGGCCCTCCGTGTGACAACAGGCCTCTGGGAGGAGCGAGTGCTAACAGTATCACTGCAGAGGGGATAAGAATGGATATCCAACCTCCCAAAAGAGGGAAGAACAGGCAAGAGGAACAGATACAAAACGGCAAATTGCTTCCTGATGGGCCCCAAGAAGAATGTGTATGGCATATGGGAGCAGAATACAGAGAGCGCCTAACTGCAAGCCTATCCCCTAACCCCAGACCTAGACGGGCCAAGTGAGTGACATAAAGGAGTGAAGCAGACCCTGGAAATGCACATCGGGCATCATGTGAGGGTCCAGGTCACTGTGAGGCAGAGAGCGCACGCCCGTCTGGAGGGACATCCAAGACCCAACACCAGGAATGCGGCACCAGTTTTCCCAGATCTTCAAAGTCTTCAAGAGCAGCTGGAATACTGGATTTCTCTGTGAAGTTTCAAGGTCTTAAAACACTGATTCACAATTTTTTAAAACAACTCCATGCCAAACAAAACACACCTGTGAGGTGAATTCTGCCAGGGACCAGCAAGTGCTACCTCTGCTCTTGACTTTCACCTCTTGATATGGAGCTTTGCCATCTGTACGACCAGAAGTCTACTTGCTAGTTCTGTGTCCCTTTATCAAGCCAAGAGGAAATGGATTTAAAACCCTTGAGAACTTGTCAAAAATGCATAACCTGAATCTCATCAGGAGGGAACAGCTGACAAACCCAAATTGAAGGATGTTCTACAAAGCAACTGGCCAGAAGAGGAAGGCAAAAAGTCAAGATCATGAAAAACAGAGAAGTTGTGGAAGTGTTCCAGATTAAAGAGACAGGACAACGTCAAACAACGCCTGATTCTGGATCGGATCCTGGATCATGCAAAGAAAAAGGCCACAAAAGACTTAATTGGCCCAACTGGTGAAATATGAATGTGTGCTGTACTTTACATAGTAATATTGCATCAGAGTTAAATTTCCTGAATTTTATCATCACACTGTAGTTACGTAAGAAAGTGCCCTTTTTCTTAGGAAATACAAGTACTTATGGGCAACAAGTCATGATGTTTGCAACTAACTCTTAAATGGATCTGGAAAGATGTTTATATGGGTAAATATATAGATATAAGATAGATCTCTCTCAAATATGGCAAAATACTAACAACTAGCAAATCTGGCTGAAGGGTACATGGGAGTTCTTTTACTATTCTTGCAATTCTTCAGCAAGTTTAAGATTATTTCAAAGTTAAAAGTTTTTAAAAAAGAAGTCCTTAAGAAAGGCTCCTGACCAACAAAAATATGGGTTATGGTAACAGCCCACACAGCAGGGTTGAGAGGGTTAACGGAAGAGCTCATAACTGGCACTGAAAAGCCCGGAAAATTTGCTTGGTGAATATAAATGCAGCATATTAAATATTAAATAGTATCTGGGAATAACAAGATCCAGTTACTATTACTACTTTGATAAATATCATGGTTCAGAGGCAAGTAGTTCACAAAATCTGCCCACCTCCTTCATGGCAACGCCGGCAGGACCCTCAGACAGAACCTAGAAAACACTTCAGGCGGTGTTTGGGAATAAGGGGGGCGGTCAGTAGTATTATCGTGCAATCTGCCTATGAGGAAGGGGGAGAAAGGCCTAGAATGGGTCCCTTTCTTTCTATGAAACGGCGTTGCATCTGGGGATTCTGATTGGCCACGGAGGAGCCATTGTTACTGATACAGCGTTTGGAGAGACAGATGCCCTGCATCTGAATACCAAGTTGAAAACTCAATTTGGCTCTTGAATGAGTCACAACAGTTTCATCAAATGCTAGCCTCTTGAGACTACAGGCAGGAAACGTGGACTATGAATGATAAATAAAAAGATAACAACAAAATACAACATTGGAGGCCAAGGAGCAGAGAGAGAAAAAGACCAAGGTTACCGAAGGAGGGAGGATATTACCATGCTTCCCAGCCCCAAGGACTGTCTGGCTTGTAGACTTGCTTTGCTGACCCTCAGGGTGTGTGTGTGTGTCTGGTGTAGTTTTTTAATTAGGTGCAAATAATTAAAAATCAAGTTATTTCCCTTAAAGACCTATGTTTGCAACTTCTCTTGAAAAAGCCAAGTGTCTGACCACACAGGGCCCTTGTGCCCTCAGGTCACACTCATGGGTGGCACTGAGTAGTCACTGCTCCTTCAGACAGGACAGGTGCTTTACAGTTTCCCAAAGATTCCCCTACTCCCTATTCTCTCACACATGGTCTGCTTTATTCACCTCCACTAACCACCTGTCCCCGCAGGAATTCTAGTTTGAGACCCCCTACTACACATAAACACTGCCACTCTGACAAACTCCAGAAACAGCTGTGGGATGGAAATTTCAGGATCAAAGCAAGAACATGATATAAAAATTAAGCCACCAAAGAGTTTTAAGTCCAGGTTCATACCAATAGCCTTCCCTACAAGGTGGCTTATGGCTCAGCGAACATGGCACAACTGTCATTGGCCTGAGCAAATGGGCATATTTGCCTTGATGCAAAATCAGTCCCAAAGGATCTAGCCAACTACAACACATTTCGGAGGAAACAATTATTTTTCCCTCGACAGCTAATGACTGGGAGTTGACAAAGCAAAAAGAAAATGAGGCTCCTTCAAGCTGTCACTCTTGCTTGTCTTCACTTAATTAAGACATTTTCTGCTGTGTTCAAGTCCACCCCACAACTTGGTGACGAATTACTGAAAAAATATAGGAGTCACTACTAAATGTAAGGAATGTCTGTTCTCTGGACTCCAGGCTCCCAGCAGAAAATTTAAGAGGGCCAGGACAATGTGCCTAGAAATTTCTTAAGGTGGATTTATACAGGTTAGTGCCCAAACATGAACGGATTCATATGGATTCCAAGATGCCGACCAGGCACAGTAGGAACTGGATGCCATTTGTTAAAAAGGTGAATTGAAACTCTTTGGAATAAAGTCACTAGCAGGAAGATCTAGGCAGTCCAAATCTTTATTGCTTTTATTTGTAATATGGCTGCTTCTAGACCATGAGCTCCTTAACAGCAGGAAGTTGGCCCTGCCCAATCTCTGTATCCGCAACACCCAGCACAGTGCACGGCACAGAATTCAGGCTCGGGGACGGTCTGATGACATGACAACCAAAGGTAATGCATAAACCTTCCCTGGATCCTGAATCTAGGGGAGAAATGGCTAAAAAAGACACTTTAGGAACTAATTAGGGAACCGTACGTTACACACTATGAAATTATTGTCGGTTTTCTCGGACATGATAATAATATTGTGGTAATGTAGGAGACTGTCCTTGCTCTTGGGAAATAAATGTAGAACGATTTAGGGTCAAAGAATCACAATGTCTGAAACAACTTACAAGTACTTCAGAAAATATATATACACACGTGTGTGTGTTTATTCATTTGTTTATTTACTAAGAAAAAGTGTGGAAATAAAGACAGACGTGCAAAATATTAACAACTGGTGAGTCTAGGTGAAGGGTATATATACTCAAGTTCATTGTACTATCTTGCACCTTTTCTGCAGGTCTGAAATTTTTCTAAATAAAAATTTAGGGAATTTTTTTAAAATAATGTTTTATGAGTAAATAAATCCTTAACCAAGGCTCACAATGACATTTCCATGTCTCACTAAGGGTAAACAAATGATGTGGCTCAGACTGGAGGTGACTGGCTGGGGTCTCCTGCCACCTTAGTCCCTCTGGCAGCTCTGAGGACTAAAGGAATCACTATCTCTGCCCCATAGGCCCTCTGCAGCACCCTGGTGGGAAACTCTGCTCTGAATGAATCAATGTCGTTAGAGCCATCAGAGTAATCACTTTTGTGAAGCAAAATGAGCTCTGGTCCACTATAGTCAGTCTATTATCATTTGACTGGTTGCCTTCAAATTCACCCTCACTGGCAGCTTCCTTCTTTTGTGCTTTGTCTGGTGTCAATATCATTAAGGGGGGACTTCTTAGTATTATTTTAAATGTCTATTTAGAAAGAGATTTTGGGAAGACAGGAGTGACAGCAGCAAAATTTTTTAATCTCTCAATCTCTAAATATACATACATAAATAAATAAAAGAACAACCAAACAGCAAAACTGAAAGCCTGTGGGTAATATAGGTGACAAAATACCCCACAAACCCCAAAATATAAGAAGGTAAGGACAAACCAACAGCCACAAGGTCCGTGTGGCATCAGTATCTGTGTAGGAGAACGCAGAGGGAAACAACAGGACATCTGATGAGACACCCTGAGAAAAGAACCCCAAATCACCAACAAGCATTCCCTGGGAAGGAAAGCATGCTGGACCCAGGTAAGAACTACAATAAAACTAGGAGGGGTTTCCCCTCTCCCAATAGTGGGTGAGTGCAAGGGACCTACAGTCAGGTTGAGGGGGCTGATGCAAGCTGGCCTCCATTAATTCTCAAAACTGGCCCACTAGGACTCCCTTCCAGGACAGGGCCCCACAGTGAGAAAAAAATGACTAGAGTGGAATCATAATCGAGCAGTAGAGACACTAGAGACAGAGGAAAGAGAAGCTCTAGATAAAAGTCAGGGAGGAGAACAGAGCCAGGAAGTTTCAGAAAACAAGTTGCCATACACCTGACAGCTACATGAAAACAACAGAAGGGGGAGCTCTGTAAAGTTAGAAAAAGCTGCCCTCAACCTCAACTCCCTCTAAAAGTTCAGTTTCCTGACCACACATAAAGAAGAGCAACAAAGAAGTAACCAGATAAAATCCCATACAAAGTTACAAGAGAAAAGAGACAAAGTCATAGAACATATCTACAGATAATGCAGGCACGCCAGAAATACCCATGTAACTGTAACCTTCTATTTCAAATGAAGCTCAAATACAATACGGAAATGATACCAGACATGAAGAAAACAACGCGAACCAGAATTAAAAACCCTCAATAAGTAGGTGACAAAACTCAGAAAATTAAAGAAAAAATTTCAGAAACAAAGACCAACCTAGAAGGAACGGCTAGAAAATGAAAAGAACAAGCTTTAAAAAAAAAACCTAAAAGGAAATGAAGAAAGGAATAAAAAGATTTGAGAGAAAGTGACAAATATTAAAGACATGCAAATAAGATCCAACATACAGAAAACAGAAGCCCCTGGAGAAAGGGAAGGAACAGATACTAAACTATGATTCAAAAACATTTTTTTGAAATAAAGAGATTGGAAACTACTTATTGAAAGAGCACACCACGTACCTGAGAATGCTAATTCTGAATGACTGACATCAAGATGCATTCTAGCAAAATTACTGAACTTTAGATAAAGAGAATTCCTTTGGGCAAGTGACTTTTAAGGGAAAGAAAACTAGATTATCATCCAACTTTGACAGCAATGCTTCCAAAAAATGTAGCAACATATTTAAGATTCTCAAGAAAATGTGACATAATGATTTTAGACCCACCAAATTGATTTTCAAATATAAACAGCACAAACTAGTAACAACAGGTAAGAACTCTGGGAATGTTGTTCCCATAAGCCGTCCCTGCAGAATCTACCCTAGAGTAAGCTTGAGATAGCCAAAATGACCAGCAAGATACCAACAGAACTGGTGAGAAAACTTACAGAACTTAGGCATAAACTTACAGAAGACTAAACAAGGGTTAAAGGGTAAGAGTAAAGTATGTGTTGGCTATATGCTCAGGTAATGCAGATACAGAATGAATATTTTTCAAGACTGGAGTAGAACAGGGAAAGCATATGTAAAAATGTTTATCTATTCTCAGCTATTATATTGTGGCAGTAGTATTGGTGTTGTCATTCTCAGACATTACAGATTATTTACACATAGGAATATATACATAGATTTATACACAAACGTATTTATTTTTAAGATAAAATTCCTCATTTACACTGCTATTTCCAATTCAAATTCAATATTACAGTTTTTTTACTTAACCCCTTTTATATTACATTTGTATATCCTTTTCTCTTCACACAAAGTATGTCAAGAATACACAGGATGATAGAATTAAGATATACTGTAATAATTCGGGTGTGTTATACCACAACATACACACAATAGTCTTGGGATAACAGTACTACTAGAGGAAGGACTCCAGAAGTCCATGCGTCCATTTAGCCAAATACACTCCATCCGAGTTACCCACGTTTATATAATTGTACAAAAAAAACCAAAACACCGTTCAAGTTACTCTGAACTTTACAAACTCTCTCTGATCGCTTGGATGTTATTTCAGGGTCCACAAACACAGGTGACCACTGTTGCAATGTAAAGGAGAGGGTAAACAAGAGAGTACCCTGTGAAAGTCCTATTTTGACTTCTCTGGTGAATCTGATTACCTACCATTCTCCTCTCCAAAATAAAAAGACAGAAAAGGTCTATTAAACAAGCTTCCTGATTGTTCAGGGCTCCATATTGTTCCAAGAGGCCTTTTTCTGCAGGAGGTTTGGCCCTTTGTGGTCTTCGGTTTACTTAAAAGATGACGAAAGCTGGGATGTTTTATGGAATCTTGGCATCTGGTTGATGTCCTGATTGAGGGCTGCATTCCGTGGGACCAAGGGCAATGGAGCATCTCTAGCTTCACTCTCTAATGAGCACGACGCAAGCTTCCCATCTCTTCCCACTGCAACAACAGCTTACACCAGCCCCCTTCCAACACAATACCCACCACAGATCATGGCAAAGGGAAGGAACACAATCAGAGGAGACCAGAGGAGGCAGCCCACCACTGCAGCTGTGCCCTGTAACCAGGAGGTGTTCATCCTGAGAGGTCTCCTCACGTCTCATGCTCTGGAGCTCACAGAATCGTGTAACCTCCAGCCTGACATTTCCTGCCCTTGGCCCCCTCCCCATGTCCAGTGAATACTGATCAGATGAAAACCACGATGGCATAGAGCCTATATTAGCACCATGGGGAATGACAGGGACAATGAAGTCTAAAACAGTGGACTGTGGGTTATCACTAGGCAGCTCCGATCAATAGCTAGAGAGAAGCTAGATGAGAGAGGGAAGGCCAAACACTAGCAAAACCCGGCTCACAGCGTTCTCCTGACAAGAAGGTGAGCTCCACGAAGGCAGAGAATTTCATCGGATTCAGATGCTGCCGGATCCCTCGGGTTGAAATTAGCACCTTCCCTTGCACACAGCAGGAACTCAGCTAATACTGATGGATGGAATAATGAATGTTACATATGAAGCAACAGATAAAAAACTCATTTGTTCATTTTAAAAAACTGAGAAAAGAAAATAATTGAGCACTCTGAATATACTAAAAACTACTGAAGTGCATTGTTTAGGTGGGTGGATCATATAATGTGTGAATCGCATCTCAATAAAGCTGTTGAAAAATAAAAATAATTGAGCATCTAATATCTACCAGGCACTGAGACAAGCGGTGGGGATGTGAGAGAATATAACCAACAAGGTCTGCCTCTGAAGAAAATTGAAATATCTTTCATTTAAGACTAATACTCTCACCAGGGAAGAAAAACCACAAGGACAGTCATGAGGAGCCTATTCATATTTGGATTATTAAAATGGGGTCACAAAATCATAGAGTTTGTATCACATACAAGAATGCTAGTGATCCAGCCCAACTCCACCCCCACTTTACAGCTGAGCCAACTGAGGCTGTTAGTGGGAAAGCAGCTAGCCAATGGCCACACTCGACAAAGAGGCAAAACTGAGATGAAAATCCACACAGCCTCACCCCAGAAACAGCATATTTTCCCCCACACCAAACCACTTTGGTCATAAATCCTTGCAAGGTGTTTTCCTCCAGCACTGACAAATCTGAGTCACTGAAAACAAACAAGGATCGCACAGGGACATCAGCATGTTGACTGTCATTAAACAGCAAGTCTCAGAGCCAACACCTTTCACCATTCACACGTATGCACATATAACACATACATGCATAATATATAATTTCTGGGATATATACTATCCCCATTTACAGAAAAGGAAACTGAGACAAGGAAAGATTAACCAGCTTGTCCCAAGTACTCACAGCTAGTAAGCAGTGGACCCTGGATTTGAACCTGCACCTGTCAAAAGCTGGGAGTAGAGACATCAGTCAACAGTGTATTCATCTCCTAGAGCTAACATAACCAAATACCACAGAGTGGGTGGCTTGAACAACAGAAACTTATTTCTCAGAGCTCTGGAGGCTGGAAGTCCAAGCCAGCAGTGGTGGCTTCTCCTGAGGACTCTCTCCTTGGCATGCAGATAGCCACCTTCTCTCTGTGTCCTCACACGGTCTTTCCACTGTGTGCGCACTTTCCTGGCATCTCTTCCTCTTCTTGTAAGAACATCCACCATACTGAAATACGGCCCCACCCTTATGACCTCATTTAACCTTAATTACCTCCTTAAAGGCCCTATCTCCAAACACAGTCACACTGGGGGTTAGGGCTTCAACATAGGAATTTGGGGAGGACATAATTTAGTCCACAACAAATAGTGACCCACTTCTGACAGGGGGCCAATACCTACTGCAAATTTATAATAGAGGCAGCGAGCAAAATGCAGCCTGGTAATAGATTAGCAACAACTTAGATAATCCTTGAACATCAATGCTATAAATAGAATAATCCCCAAATAATTATTCCCAAGCCAGTCTCCCTTTAGAAGTTACCTAAATGGTAAACGAAATATAATTAACATTTTTTGTTAGGCCTCTCAGGAGAGAACACTAAGCTAAGTACTAACACTACTACCTCAGGGACAAAAGAATTGAGATTTTAAAAATATTAACAATACTTTCAATTTATGGAACCATTTTCCTCCCCCCAAAATCCAAAGAGCAAAACCCCCAAACACAAAATCTCGCTAAACATGCTGTTTATTACTAATAGGAGGGAGAATTTAGCAACTTTCAAACAAGCCACCCAGCTCAGATTCCATTTTCCTATCATTTTGTAACCTCCTAATCTTTTTATTATTCATTATTTACAAAGCACCAACAGTGTTACCGTGTAGAAAATAAACCTATTCCTTCAGTTTTTAAATGAGCTTTGAGAATTCTTTTGTGCTGGTTCAAATGCTGCCTTGAAAGTTGGTGACTGCCACATGGAGTTTGTCTGTCATCATTAAGTCCTCTTCCAGCCCAGCTCGGGTCAACTAGAGCTAACGCTGCTGCAGAGCTGGCTGAAACCCAACGATAAATCTCTCTACCTCCCATCTGCCCAGAGCTAACACTGGCAGCAACAACTAGATTCTGTCGCCCTTTCCTTTGAGCAGAGGTCAAGGCTGACAATTTCAAATGACTTATCTTGCCAAGATGGGACCCTCTTCTTCTTGCCCTTACTTTCAGCAGTCAGAGTGATCACAGGATAACTGGGGGCCACTTGCTCTCTTGAGTTGGTGGTTTCACTCCACCACTCCTCCCCCATGGTAATTCCAGCAGCTCAGGAGTACAAAGCAGATGCCCCAGCTACCTCCCAGGAGATGCCATCGGTGGCTGCTGTGCAGTAGCAACAGGCCACCGGGGGGCTGCTGACCTGCTCTCTGTAGTCTGAGATGGGTGCCAGCAGGGCCTATCATTCCAGGTAAGGATTTCGAGCTAATCAGATTCACTACAGCTGAACCATCAACAAGCAGCAGAGGGGAGGCAACACACACCACAGCGTTGAGCATAGAGGGAATCAAAACACAGGAGGTCATAAGAGAAGAAGCACATTTGCAGGCATCTCAGAAGATGAGAGACGAAGTCTCCCCTTCTCCCAAAGGCTCTAAGCGGCTCCAGAAGCAAGTGTTTGCCTCCTGGTTGGCAGACGAGCTTCTCTTGACATGCATGTAGAGAAAGCTGCATGTCAGAGAGGGAAAGGGATAGGATTTGAAGCCAGAAGACCCAGATTCAAGAACTAACTCAGCACCTGGCCACTAACCCGCTATGTCCGAGGTCAGCAAACTGCAGCCCCCAGGCCAAATCCAGCCACCACCTGTTCTTGTAAATAAAGTTTTATTCAAACACAGCCGCAACCATGAGGTGATGTAGTGTGTGGCTGCTTTCACACTACTATGGCAGAGTTGAGTAGTTACAACAGAAACCATATGGTCCACAAAGCCGAAAATGTCTACTGTCTGGTCCTTTACAAAAAAGTCTGCTGACCCATGTGCCATGTGACACCTCACGTAAGTTACCTCACGTATTAGAATCTCAGTGTCCATGGTCCTCAAAGTGAGAATTGCATGACCATCTGTCCTTCCTATCTCAAAGGGTTATAAAAATCAAACTTACTCATTACAACATCATACAAATGACAATGGCAATTCTTTGAGCCCTTAATATCTGCCAGGCAGGGTTCCTCCCCTGGATCATTTTATTTAATCCTTACAACGACCCTATGAGGATGGTAATATTATGAATCCACTGTACAGATGAGGACACTGAGGCTCAGAAAGGTGAAGGATGTTGACCAAGATGACACCTCTAGTAAACAGTGAGCTGGCGTTCAATCCAAGTTCCTCACCCATTCACCACCCTCTTCTCTCTCGGGCCCTGGGGACCAGGTGCTGGAGGTGTGCACCACCAGAAGAGTGAAAGGACAGATGTAGCGACACAGAGGCACGTGACCCCCTCTGGCCAAGCCCCACGCTTTCCCTCCAGCCTTGCCCTCTCCTCCTTCCTTCCACTCCCTCCCCCTTAAATTGCCAAGAAGAGTTTGCCATCTTTTGTTTATTTTAAGAAACACACAGCCAACTTCTCCTCAGCTAGTAAAAGCAAAGCCAAACAATATAAGAGCCACCTTGGGTTCCAATTTCTATTTCATTCTTATGCAACACTTCACGTCGTTAAGTAGGTTAAAATAAAATAAAATAAAACCACTTCTAAAGCTGACAGTAACACTTCCGGAATAAAGATCCAAAGTTTCTGTGTAATTTAGAAACAAGCATGTGTGCCCCAGAACACCACCACCACCAAGCAGCGGCAGGAAGTTCGGCTGAGAACCTCACAGTCTACCAAGTCAGGGTTCTCACCTGCTCCTCACAAAAGCCCTGTGAGGTAGGCAGGCTTGGTGTTCACTGGAAACTGAGGGCTAGAGAGGTCAAGAGACTTGCCCAAAGGCACACAGCTAGCAAGGTGCGGAGCTGAGAATTAGAAGTCTTAGACCAGGGCCAGCCCGGTGGGGTAGTGGTCAAGTTTACAAGCTCTGCTTCGGTGGCCCAGGGTTCGCAGGTTCGGATCCTGGGCGTGGACATACACACTGCTCATCAGGCCATGCTGTGGCGGGCATCCCAAATATAAAAATAGGGGAAGATGGACACGGGTGTTAGCCCAGGGCCAATCTTCCTCTGCAAAAAGAGGAGGATTGGCAATGGATGTTAGCTCAGGGCTACTCTTCCTCACCAAATAAATAAATAAAAGTCCTAGACCAAATTTAACAATTGGGCCACCCATCATGCTGTGAGTTGTGGACACAGAAGACACTAGAAGCCGACATCAAGAGAGAGTACCTAAAACAATCATAAGAGAAACATAAATCTGATCCAAAAGCTGTTATTATGCTTAAAAGTAAGGCTCCCTACCCTTCTCATCCAGAGAAATTCCTCTATTCTTCACTTCAAAGACCTGAAATCTGGAATTCCTGTGGCTGTTGGCACTTGCCAAGGTATCCAGATGGCAGGAACTCTGTTACATTTTGGTCATCCCACATCTCTTCCTTCTGGAAATTGCCTTTCATGAGATTCTGGTGGGCCTGTCAATTACAGAGCCCCACCCTCCCTAGCAGGGGTGGTCACCTGACCCTGACTGGCCCATCCCTCTAGAATGGAGGACCGAGCCAGAGGAGGCCCTGTGACCCATACAGAGCTGGTCAGGGTCCCTTTGGGGAGAATGGTGGTGCTCACTTCACTGAGATCATGACCGACAGGAAGAATGTAAGCCTGGAGCTGCTGAAGACCGCGTTTGCCACCCCCGAGAAAGCAGGGAGTCAACCCAGAGAGAAAGTGCAGGGGAAAGACTCAGAGGCTGCTAACTGTTATTGTTCTGGATCCAGATCGATCGAAAGCCTACACTATCCCCTTGGACTTCCCAGTTATATGAACCAATATGTTTCTTTTTTTTTTGGTTTTGTTTTATATAAACTAATTTGAGTTGGCATTCTTTTGCTTGCAACCCAAAGAATCCTCAGGCACACTGCTTCCCCTCCAGTCACCATTCCTAGAGAAAACACCCATAGACAACAGAGAGGAGCTATAGCCCTGAACTACACTCTCCTCTTCCACAGACAGACAAGTGCACGGACTCTGGAACAGAGTCTGTTCTACAGCCTGTTGTAAAGAGCACAGCCTCAAAATGAGAGAGGCTACCAACACCACCTAAAAAACCCACGCTCTGGGAAAGACATATCAAAACCAAACATTACTGCTCCCTGACTCAGGATAATCACAAGATGGAAACAACTTTGAGTGCTTTCCTCCCTCCCTTTCTATAAATTTCAGCCTTTCCGGAAAGATTTAGTGATGCAACAGCAGACCCCAGAGCCGGGTTCAATTTGGTGCTCTTAATTATCACATGAAGATGATGTGGGCAGCCTTTTGAAACCCCATTTAACAGCAGCAAGAATACAATTCTTTAGGAATCCTTCAGCTTGTCAAAAAGCCCCCATTGACCAGGGAGGAGGGTCAGGGCTGTCCTGTGGGGGCCGTCAGGAACTAGAGAAGAAAATAAAGACCACCAACAGGCACCCTGGCCCTAATGAAAGGTCTTCCCAGCTCTCCTCCAAGCTGCCAGAGGGACCTAAGATATAAAAATCACATCACTTCCCCAGGACCCTAAAAGGACACGCCGTGATTTTTCTCCAGAGCCGTAAATAAATCCTAGGACTATCTACCCAGCAATCATTGCCTTCTAGATGTCTCAGAGGCACTGCTAACAGTTGAGTCCCCAGCTGGTGTCACCAACACACACAAATGCTCCACACACGTGTGTGCACACACCCGCCCCCCCCGACACACACACCCCTTCCACAGAATCCCAGCTGTTATCCTCCACAGCTCCCTCCTTGTAACCCAGCTGTTTCACGGAACCCCCCTCCCAAGCTCCTCTCAGAATGCCCTTTTCCGCCCCACCGCCACCCCTTGAGGACAACCCCTCAGACCTCCTGGAGCCCAGCCGCTCTCTCCTCACTGGCCTCCCTGCCTCCACTCTGGTGCCACTTCAGCCATGTCTCCCATGCAGCAGGACAGTCCTACCTAAGGTCAAAGGCCCACCTCACACACACTCATACTGAACCACAAGCAGTTGCTAGAACATTCTCACAGCAGTGTGGTGAGGCACTTTTTCACCTCCACTATAGGGTGAGAAGACCAACTCCCACAAATATAAGTGACCACCCCAGTGTAATGGAGAGGACAAATGGAGCCAGACTTTGCCCCGAGTGCTTCACTCCAGGGCTCTCAAATACAACACGTGCTACACCGCTCTCCCAGGAGCTATCTCACCGACGCATGTGTCAGAATTCATGGAGGGCCCTGCTCCCCTTTGCCCACATGCCATCACTCTCACTGGCCTTTCTCTCAGACCCATGTCCTCACCATGGTGCCTCCACCACAGGGATTTGGCACAAGATGCTCCACCATCTAGAGCACTGGTTCTCAGTCAGGGGCAATTTCAACCCTGGCACATCTGGCACCGTCTGGAGACAGTTTTGGTCATCATGACTGAGGGGAGGGTGCTACTGGCATCCAGTGGGTAGAGGTCAGGGATCCTGCTAACCATCCTACAGTGCACGGGACAGCCCACAACAGAGAATTACAGCCCCAAATGGCAGTCGGGCTGACGCTGAGAAACCCTGCTTCTAGACTGCAGGCTCCACGGGGAGAGATCCTGTCGACTTTCACCGTTTCCTCTGATGCCTGTGCACAGAGGGTACTCACATATTTAAAAACTGAAGGAACAAATTCTTCCAAATGCTCAGGGTGCTCTCCCATTCACAGAGCATGACTACGTATGTCCTGCTCCAAAGTGAAGTGACTTCACCCAGGACCCTCAGGTAGGAGGCAGCAGAGGCCTGACCCCAGCCCAGGCCCAGACCTCCCAAGCCTGTGCCCATCAACAAGCCCCACAGGGCCCCCGGGGATCATTTCAGGGGAGAAATCCCATGAAGGGCTCTACACATGGTAGGCACATTCTGGCATATTCAGTGTCACAGCAGGACCTGTGTACAGACCAGTTGGCCTTGCACTTGGAGCCTACAGGGCGCCCATTGAGCCCCCCGTAAAACTGGGGCTCCATCTATGGACTATCCAACTACTGACACAATTAGCATCCCAGAATTAGAAACCTTTTAAAGCTTCTGACAAATTGCCTAGCGTGCCCCTCACACACTTCTCAGTTTTTGAGCCTGAATGAGCTGAAGTGGGTTTTTCCCTTCCCTTCTATTCCATTGGGGGGGGCGGGCAGGGAAAGAGTCACCCTGAGTTAACAACTGTTGCCAACCTTCCTCTTTTTTCTTTTTTGCTCCCAAAGCCCCAGTATATGGTTGTATATCTAGTTGTAAGTCGTACCAGTTCTTCTGTGTGAGCCATCACCACAGCATGGAAACTGACAGACGGTTGGTGTGGTTCTGTGACCGGGAAGTGAACCCGGGCCACCAAAGCAGTGACAGTACCCAACTTCAACCACGAGGCCATCAGGGCTAGCTCTATTCCCTTTTTTTAAATAACAGTTTTACTAAGACATAACTCACATACCATACAATCACCCATTTCAAGTGTACAATAAATGATTTTTAGTGCAACCAGCACCACAATCAATCTTAGAGCATTTCGTCACCCCAAAAAGAAAACCTGTACCCCTGAGCAGTGAGCCGAGGTTTTGAGGTCACCTCCAAAGTCATCCTTCAGTTATGGCCATGCCCTTCAGGAGGCGGGACCTTTCTTGTGACTGTTCTCCCCAACAGATGCTTTCAGAAGTGGAACAGCAGCCTCCCCACCCAACCCTCAGGTGCCAATGCTCGGCCCTTTCTCAGAATGATTTGGGGCAAGAGGAAGCCAGCATACAAGTCACTAACTCATTCACATCATTTTTCTATGAATTTCTTTTATCTTCCTAAAGGATCTCTTCAGAGGGCAATCTACCAAAATGCACTGATATGAATTTATGTAACAATCTAATAATAACTCAAGACGTTGTCGTTAAGAAATGCGAGCAGCAAAGGTGAACTCAGCAATGTGCTCGAGCTGCCTCACTGTGATGAGGGATGCAAAGAAGCCCCGAGAAGTCACGCTGGAGGAGGAAAGGAGTGTAAAGTAGGTCAGGCTCCAACAGGCATGCCAGTCCCTCAAGGTCCCAATTCACCTGTGCTACTGCCCGCTCGGTGTCCAGGCTTCGTCCCACAGTCAGTGGGGAAACCATCGGCCTGTCCCATTATGAAAAGATGATTCCAGCTGGGATAAGGCATGTAAGATGGAGGAACAGGAGGTGGAGAATCAAAGTGGGTTCACTTGTCTATGTGACCATCTACCTTCCTGAGTGACCTCGGACAAGGGTCACTTCAGCTTCCGAGCCTCAGTTTGCTCATCTGAAAGGAGAACTGTTCTCTCCTTATCTCCTGTCACTCACCCCTGGGCCTTTACACATCCTGCTGCTCCCCTGAGGCCTCCTCCCTCCAAATGCATCTGTTCAAATGTCACTTCCATGAGAGAATCTTCCCTAACCCCACCCTTGGCCATATATATACAAGCACTAGGTGTCTCTTTACTGCTTTCACACAGCCTACACTCTTCCTTCAGAGCACTTCTGCTTGTAAATATACATTTACTAAGGTGAGCACCTAATTACTGTCTGCCTCCCCATGAGGATGTGAGACGCGTCTGCTGGGTCATCACTCTCTCCTAACTCCTGGCATAGCGCCTGGCACACTGTAGGAAGTCAGTGGTTTTATTTTCCGTTGAGAGGCAGCTTAGTGTGGTGGCTGAGAGCTGAAACTCTAGCACAGGGCCCAGCAAACCTTTTCAGTAAAGGGCCAGACGGTAAATATCTCAGGCTTGGTAAGCCAGATGGCCTCTGTCACAAATGCTCAACTCTGCTGCTGTAGCGCAAAAGCCACTGTACACAATTTGCAAATGGATGGGCGTGGCTGTGTTACAATAACACTTTATTTACAAAAACAGATGGCAGCCCCACAGGCCATAGTTTGCCAATCCCTGCTCTAGAGTCAAGTGTCTGAATTCAAAACCTGGCTCAGCCACTCCCCAGCAATGTTACATTGGACAAGTGGCTTAACCTCTTTGTGCCTCAGTTTCTCCTCATCCGTCACATGGGATTGATACTAGTATTTACCTCACTGGGTTTTGGGAGGATTCGGTGAGTGCCTGGAACACAGTAAACACTCAATAAATGTGAGCTGCCATAATCATAAAAGTCATTATTAATGGTGCTGATGACAGAATCAATGACCGCACATCCCAATCCTAGGCACTTAATAAGCGGTGGCTGCCACTATGGTGGCCATAATAATGATGAGGAGGATGATGATGAAGCCAACCCTGACAAGGAGAGAGGCAACCAGGTCAGCCCAAGGAAGGAAGGAGAGATTTCAAGAACTCTACATAGGCACACAGAGGCTCCATTATGTCTGACACCTGGACAGTCTCGATGGCCAGACAGGTGGCCCACCAGTTACCTCTCTGCAACTGACCCACCTGCGTCCTTGGCAGAGCTCAGACAAGGACCATTGGGTGACTCCAGCTCTGGGCCAGCCACCCAGCTGGTACAATCATGGGCCACTGGAATTAGATTTCTCAAGAGGCAGAGAGACATGGAAGAATGACATGGCACTTCCATCTCCAAATGAGGACAATGACCTCACCAGCTGAGAGCTGGCCAGGAAATCATTTTCCTGGTTAAGCCAGCAAAGCTAAGGCTTCACCACAGGGTCTCAATAAAGTCAAAAATTCCTTTAGATGGAAAAGAGACAGGCGTGGAGCTAATAAGCCATATGAGGAATTGTAACAGAATGTCCTTGGTTTACCTCACTGACCACTGGTGACCCCACGTAAGGAGAGATCCATGCAGCAAACCAAAGCAAGGACAGAAGCATTTTCATTTCCAAAGTGGAGCTTGAGTTTTGTTTTGCAAAATAAACATATAAATAGCCCAAACAGACCAGTAATTAGTTACAGTTATTAAATTCACAGTGTTAAGCTGGACCAGGGATTCTCTAGAATCATTTAATAAAGGTATATCACGTGCCTCCTGATTTTAAACACACACATACTCACGTATGCACACACACCACTCTAGTTTTGAAGCTACTGGTGGCAGTTCTCAAATGAAGAGAGGGCCTCCAGGGAGGCAGGGCACACTGGGTTTTTAGACTTTCCATGAGTTGTGGCTATACAACAATTTGCCCCGTCCTGGTCCCCCAACAGAGAGCAGTCACCTGGGAAGTAGGTGGTGAAAGGATGTGATGATAAAATGGCCCAAATGACATCATCAGCTCCTACGAAACTGACTGCCACACTCCTCCGCCCCTGGCACTTGAGTCTTGCCTGCACACCACGAGATTTACCAGTCAGTGCCCCGGACCTCCACGCACACTGGCTCTCCTGTGTGGAGAGCCCTTCCCTCACCATCTTCACCAGGCTGGCTCCTCCAGCTTCATGGCTCAGCTCGGAAGCCTTCTCTGACCCTCGCCCCAGGGGTAGGTTTCTTCCCCTGCGCTCCCACAGCACCCTTCTCTTAATGCCTTCCAAGCACTCGCCACTGTGCACTCCCATCATGGCTTCCCCATTTGTCTCTCCCACTACACTGGCTGCCCTTCAACAGTAAGAGTCCTGCCTATTCACCTCTGCATGCTGAGCACTCTGCTCAGTGCCTGGCACACAGTAGATGCTCAATAAATGTTTGCTTCGTTAATGCACTAATGTATCTATTTCACTGAACCTCCAAACCACATTTTTAACCATGAGCCATGCCTATAATACTACCACTCTATTAGTGCTGCTAATACTATTACTACTAATAATAACGATAGTGATCTTGACTAAACATTCACGTGTCGATGCACTATGATAAGCACTTTATACAATTGTGCATTTCTCCCAACCACCCTCTAAGGCAGCTCTACTTCACAGGGGAAATGGGGCCTAGAGAGGTGAGGCAAGGGGCCTGAGGTCACACGGCTAGTGGCTGACCCTGGACAGTGACAGTCTGGCTCAAAGACCCAAACCCTGAGCCATTACTGTGCCAGGCGTGTGCACACATCAGTCACCTGTGAGCCACTCTCAAGCTTCTTACCACATCCTATGGCACCTATGCTAATATTTCCATAATATTTTACTTTAAATTGACCCACTTTTTCACACGGCCTTGTCCTAAGCAATAGAATCTGAAAAATCACGCATTTGATGGGTTATATTTTCTAAAACTCAGTGAAATAAACGTAATTACGGAAATAAGATATATTCCTCTGTAGAGTGAGAGAAATCCTCTTGCGTCCCAAACTTGGGAACACAGCCCAGCACCACAGCACCCCCTCTGGCTGGCTTGTGTGCAGCCTAACCTGCTGTTTCTCATGGGGCATGTAATTGGCTTCTCAGGACATTTACAGAATCTAATCAGTACAGGTGGGACACCACCGGGCACTGGGGGGCGGGGGAAGGATACACACACAAACAGGATGCATCCTAGGGGGCAGCTCTTGCTTTTGTTCTCAGCGAGAACAGTACCTCCACATCTGTTTTCTCCCAGGGTGCACACCTGGGAGCTGCCCTCCCCACCCACCTCACCTCCAGGGATAGGTGTGTAACTCGAGGCTGGTTAACCACGATGTCACTTTCTCCAGCAAGATGGACGGACTCAAGAATGTGCACACATTTGGCCCCAAGGCAAGTCAAGCCAGAGCCTCTTATTTGACTACTGACAGTTGAGCAGCTCTGTCTCGCCCACTGAACATAAAACTGAGAAGACGGGAGGTGTGGAGCTGCTATGGCCATCTCATGCTTGCCAACGGAAACTCTGTCTAGGAATGAGGCCCACAAAGAGAGGGGAACAGAGGTGGACCCTGGATCCAGCCATGCCTGAAGCCAAAATCTAGCTGGGTCATGGGATTCCATGAATCTCCTTTCTACTTCAGTCAATTTGCATTAGATTTTCTGATGCTTACCATCAAGAGGCTTAAATGATACATGGCCCCTCCAGAAGTGCTCAGGGAATCAAAGTTTATTTTTAATATTTGAATGATAAAAATAGGCCTAAAAAAGTAGGCTTACAAAAAATGTTTAGCTGAGTAAGCATTCAGAAACTAAAGGATCGACAATTTTGACTACATCTATCACTCTTCCCCTTTCCTTAGGCATACGTGAGTTGACCTGAGACAAAAAATGACAGGCAAGCTATCTTTTCTGAAGTGCTGAACAACTTGACAAGCCATAGATGCGCCACCTAATAACCAGAAAGCACAGCGTGATAAGGAGAAAGGTGTTTGTAGATAGGGTGTCATTAAAACTACTCTATGCTTCAGGACGATTACCCAGAAAAAGTGTGTTTGCAAGGTAGACCAAGTGATAATGGTTGCAAAGCAGAAACACAGGCCTGCTCTATTTATACTCACTTCCGAGTGACACCAAGTATTTTCTACTTAATAAGAAGTCACTGTCTCACCAAAAGTTCTGAAGAAGTGTTCCCTGTCTGCTCCTCAAAAGACCAAACAAGGCAAATTCTTTCACATGGTGGCTATGCAAATTCAAGAACAGCCGTGGGAGAAGTGAGTCTAAAAAGCATGAATAAACACGCTCCACACGAATTTCACTGCCCCGAATGAGAAAATTCCATGATTAAAAACAAGCCAAATGCTCAGACTGCTCGTACAGATTTCAAATGCCAGCCCACTTCAAAGCGAGAAGTTTAAAAAACATTATCAACCAAAAAGGAACACAGTCGTAAACAGTACTAAATCTTCTCAAAGTTGTAAGGCTAGGCCGGAAGGAAGAACGTAGTAGCTCAACTACTAAAAGCCTCAAGCCTACACAGCCAAGGATTCCCAACTGCATCTATAAATCCCCGTCACATAACAATCCACCGCTGCGTACAATAAACTAGCATAACCAGCATCCTACTAACCAGAAATCTCCATTAACTGGCAATTCTATGTCCCAAACTCCTTCCAGTGGCCTCCATGATGGGGCTCCTGTCACCTCCCCTTGTACTCGACCTAATCTTGTACCTCACCCGCCTTCACACGCTCCTCCCTAGTCCTAGTTCCTAGCCTAGTTCTCTCTAGTCCTCTCGAGCCGTCTTTTGGTTCCTTACACACCTCACACTCATTCTCACCTCAGGGTCTTTGCATACGCCCTTCTCTCCACCTGGAACAGTCTGCTCCAGATCTGGGAAGAGCTGGCTCCTTCTCATCTTTCCAATCTCAGCTCCTCTGTTGTGCCCGACCGGACACCAAAGGCTTTCCCTAACTAGGAAAGCAGCCACCCCCAGATGTCCCAATCGGCATCACATCAACCACCCTTTACTGTCCTCTCAAAAATTATACTATCTGAAATCTTATTTCTCAGTTATTTGTTATAGTCTCTCTCCTTCCCATCCCACCCCACTAGAATGTTCAAATCTGAACACACCCTGTCCTCACCCACACCTACTCACCTTCCTGCACCACAGAAGAGCACCGCCATCCATCAAGCCAGAAACAGAGTCCGCATCAGCCTATCGTCCATTCTCTCCCACACCAAGTTCCAAGGCAAAGAGCAGTCCCCAGCCCTGGCTGAGCATAAAATTCAGCTCTAACAAATATACATCCTCCTGAGACCCCACCCCAGACTAAGACCCACCCTTGGGTGAGAATCTTCTAAACAGTCTCCCTGTCTCCTGCTGCAACCAGCGCCCTCCAACTCATCCTCCACACTGCTCTCAATGAAAACACTTCTGTCATCATGTTAATTCTTCAATTTAGCCTCTTTCAGTAGCCCTCCACCACCTACAGGACAATGACCACCAAAGCACAAAAGCATGGCACAGAGGACTCTCCGCGATCTGGCCTCTGTACAGTCACGCTCTTCTCTGGTCACTCTGACACCACGGGTTGAGAGGCAGGCCCTCAAACACACCAGACCCACTCACCCTTCTTGAAAAGCCTCCCTCCCTGCCATCCCATCTTGTCTACCTGCCAAACTCCTAATCATCCTTCAAGATGCAGCTCGAGGGTCCTCCCCGTGGAGGCCAGTCCCCAACTTCCCCAGCAGGGTGAGCCAACTCACCTGTGAGCTCCCATACAGCCATCTGCATCTCTCATCAGAACCAACAGCTGTATTGTGAGATCACACACGCTTGTCTGTCTTCCAGGGACCCCAAGGGCAAGAATTTCGTCTTATTTCACCATTGTTGTTACTACCCAGCACAATAACCTACACAGAGGAGGCGTTCAATGAGAGTTTGCATTCAGGGAACATTTGTTACACGCCTCAGCCTATGTGACAGGCCTGCTCAGAGTACTGGGGCCCCAAGTGAACAAGACAAGCAAGGTCCCAACGCTCACAGAGCTTTCAGCCTGGCCCAGGGTTCTTCAACTATGGCCCCAGGCCCAGTCCATCCTGCTGCCTATTTTGGTGTTGCTCTTTAATAGCTTTATTGAGATATAATTTACCTATCACAAATTCCTGCTCTGCCTATTGTTGTAAATCAAGTTTTACTGGAACATAGACATGCCCATTCACTTGTTTATTCTCTGTGGCTGCTTTCTTGCTCCCACGGCAGAATTCAGTGGTTGCAACAGAGACCATACAGCCTGTGAAGCTAAAAATATCTCCTCTCCGGCCCTTTGCAGAAAATGTTTGATAACCCCTGGTCTACTTAGGGGAGCAGGGACACCCTGGACATGGCCAGTCAACCAAGTAAAAGATGATTTCGGGGATCAAAGTGCTGTAAAGAAAATAAGTCATGGTCCTAGAAGAGAATGAGTAGGAGGGTAGACAGTCGAGGCCCCTCTGAGGTGGTGACATCTGCACTGAGCCTGGGTATTCTAAGAAGGAGCAGACCGTGCCAAAGTCTGGGGAAAGAGCATTCCAGGAGGGGAGGAATCAAGTGCAAAGCCATGAAGCTAGATCAAGCCTGGCGCTGCAGTGACACCCCAGCAGAAAACAGATGGCACGAAGAGGGAGAGCATGGGGGTTAATGAAGAGACTCTTCATAGACGGGCAAGGTGAAGAGAAACCAACAAGGGATGGTGACGGACTCAGGGGCTGGCGATGGTGGAAAACTCCCCCACCCCACGCTCCTCCAGGTCTAAAGGGGGAAGGGAAGCAGCGGTTAGCAGAACCTGGAGTGACACAGGCGGACATGTGAGGAGCTGCGGCCTCCGGGACAGGAGCACAGTCACCACCAACCTGGGAGAGAGCCGGAGGAATAAATGCCCAACCATGCCTTCCTCCTGCCAGCCCTGCCCGTTGACCTACAAGGCCGAACCCCACTGGAAGCTGGGAGGAGGGGAGCCCAGTGATGCAGCACATCAAGGTGCATTTCTTGGGGCACAAAGCAAGGTAGAGAAGAGTGGACAGTAAATCCAGAGGGGCAAACATGGTCAATATGGCACCTCTTGTACATCTGAAGGTCAGAAAAGAGGTCAATGTGGTTTCAAGTGGGGTTAATAATGTCAGCCTCAGAGAATGTGGGGAGGTACCAGATATACATACTCTTTGGGGGGGGAAGTATTACGCAAATGAATGATGAAATTATTATTACTGTGTCTCTCACAAATGTAATCAGGTGTGTGCTTCATCAGTTATAGCATGTCAGCATTGCTGAAAGGAATTCGGAAGGTAAAAAGAGGATGATTTGCACATCTCAGAATCAAAGTACATTAACTGCTCCTTATGTGAGGCCAGAAATGAAAGCAAGCAACTTTCTACTACTTCAGACCCAAAGAGAAAGCCTACCATCGTCCCCACATTGATGTTCTAATGTCATCAAGAAACAGGGAATGGCACTGACACTTGTGCCACCAAGTGATTTTTTAAGTGCTCAATAAATAGTAGCTGTTGTTAAAATTTGATTTTGCTTAAAATCCTCACGTACTTTTTTCTTTTTTATTGAGATATAATTCACAATTCATTCTTTTAAAGTATACAATTCAGTAGCTTTTACTATATGCCCAAGTATATCCAACCACCACCAATTCCAGAACATTTCGTCAATCTACCAGCAGTCATTCCCGACTGCCCCCACCCCACCCCCAGCCCCTGACAACCAGTAATCTACTTTCTCTCTCTATAAATTTGCCTTTTCTGGACATTACCTATGCATGGATTCATAATGGCACTGAGTTATTCTTAATTGCTTTGTTCAGACCATTTCTCTGGCTGTGACCTTTCAAAGCTGGTGGGCTGGTCAGCAGACACGTAAGCCCCTCTGCTTCGTAATGCAGGAGGCAGACTCAGAAGGCTAAAACAGATTGTGAATCCAGACCAAATGGAGGCCAAGCATCTCCATCCAGGCAATCGTTTGCTTCCTGTGATAACTGTCAAGTTATCACAGGAAGGACTTCTGTGATATCCTTCCTGTGAAGGGTCTGGGGTCCTTCAACCCAAGCCAGATCCTCTCCTCCTTGTGGATGACTGTATCCTTGGCTCCCCTCATCCCTGTGCTCTCAAGGATTTATTCTTACAATGGCCACATGCAGTGCGAATACAGTGAGGAAGTGGCATGGGGGCAGTTCTTAGGGGCCAACTGGGGACATCCAGCCTCGCTGGCATCATCAGTCTCAGAGTTCTTCCTGGCTATGGCAGAGCTCTTCATGCCCACGTGGCCTTAGAACCATCTGTTTGAGACATCTGGCTACTCTGTCCTTTCTCAGGGTTCACAGAGATAGGAGAGGTAAAGAATAGATTTTCACTGAAGAACCAACTCTGATCAGAAGTGACTACCTAGATACTGGACTAAGAAGATTCTGGATATACAGCAAAGAGTGCAGTGATTGATTAATAATGTCTGCCATGGGCATGGAATGCAGAAGTAGCAGCAAGTGATCCTGTACTTTCATCCCTCCCGTAGATGTTCATCAGGGGCAGTGAGCCCAGTACCGATGAGGTGTGAGTTCTCTCTAGCTATTCTCATCCTACTGGTGAGATAAACTCCTCTAATTAATACACCACCATGTCTCCAAGGAGATGTGGCCCACGGGGCCTAGAGTCTCACCACCACCTTTCATTAAACTTAAGCATCATCTTTAGAGAGACAAGTTTAGGCCAAGACATCTAACACCAAAGCCTAGTAAATGAAATGGCAAGAGTTCTCCAGATCCTCTTGTATCTGCTCAATGCTGGGCTCTCTGATTACTAGGAAGTAGGTCCCGCCTCTGTTCAGAGAAGTAGCCAGACCCACAGTGCACTAAGCCATCGTCTCCGACAGAATGGAGGGATGGGGAATGCAGCCAACTCCCTGTAATACTCTGCAGGCTCTGCTTGGAACTGGGGATTAGGCGGAACTGGGGATTAACTTGGCTGGGAATCGTCACACTTGTAGAGGCGCCAGCCATTGCTGGGAGCCAAAAGAAGCCCTTTGTTGGATTGGTGTCCTCAACAGGGTCACTTGGAAGCTTCATCTGGGCTAATTGCTAAGATAATGAACAAGATGTACTCTCCACCAACACCCACACCATATTAATTTGAGAGCTTTCCTGACAGGAGGACAGATCTAAAACCAGCAGGTGTGTTACAAATCTCATTCTCCTCCATTCCCCATGATTAGAGAAACAACTCAACCCACAGGCACAGAAGATTTTTGTTTAGAGTTGGGATCAAGTTAACAACAATTTATTGAGCACTACTGGGGAAAATGGACCAGAGGTCAACATTAATTGCCAATAACTGTGTGTTGAGCACAGCACTAAGGGCTCTGTTTTGTTTCATCCTCACACCCCCATTCTACAAATGAACAAACAAGCTCAAAGGTGCCCAAGATCACACAGCAAGAAGTAAGGGAACAGGACTCCATCCAGGTCAGTCTGACCCTCAAGTGCATATCACATTGTGCCTGTTGGCATAGGTCCCTTCCTTGCAGCAGTGTCACCAGCAGAACAGGGGAGGCCATGATCACTCAGTGTCTTCATGCTAGCATGGCCACTCCAAGAGGATAAACTAGAGAAAGTTCTGGACCCAAGGCTTCTCAGACACCCAGCTCAGTCTACCCTTTTATTCTCCATCTAAGCACGGCACCAATCTATACTCAAAGTTCTCTCCGACTCCACAGTCTCTCCCCAAGAAGGGGCAAGCAAGGCCACCTTTCATTGGAGAAGGGGGCCTATACCCAGGCCACTGGCAGGGTCTGGGGTCCTTCAACCCAAGCCAGATCATCTCCTCCCTTGTGGATGATTGTATCCTTGGCTCCCCTTATCCTTGTGCTCTCAAGATGAACATTCGGTAGCTCTTCACGTTAGCTGTTCCTCCCAAAGGCTTGGTAAATTGTACGTGTTCTTCTGAATTCACCCACTGAACACAATATTCTTCTACTAACATAACACATAGAATATTTCCAAGCACACATAGCCACATAATTACAACCCTTCTACCCAAACACATTTTCTCCTGGGATGGAGTTTTCTCTTCTGACCAGCACACTGGCAACAAGTATCAGAGCGGCCTGGGAAGGAGAATGGGCAGTCAGATGGCACAACAGGATGGGCATGTCCAATAGGGAGAATCATTGGTGGAAGCACGGGCTGGGGAGTGGGAGGAAGAGGGCAAGTCTTGTTCAAGCTGAATCCATTCATTCATTCCTCAGATACCAAAGATGCCAATCACCTGCTGCGTGTCAGGCATGGGGTTCAGGCCTGAGGATGAAGAGCCAGACCTGAGGGAAATAGCCGGGATCCCCTCTCTCATGGGACTCCAAGTCCAGGAGAGGAGACAGACTCTGATCAGAGATGCACACAAATAGGTAATTATAGACCAGAGGAAGTGCTGTGAAGAAGAGAGAAGCCTGCCAGAATCCACACAAGAACAGCCTGCTCCATCTCAGGGTTTCTGAGGGTACAGGGAAGCCGGCTCCCGTCACGGGTCTCAGAGGGGAGGGACAGCCTACCCCAGCAGGACCACTCAGGCCGAGAGGATCAGTTTCCATCTCCAAAAGCATGGATGTTTTTTCTCCCTCTCTGGGCAATTACAGCAAGCTTGCTGCCAAATTCCCCCTGAAATATATTTTATTCCAGTGCTCTCAGTTCTTTTAAGGAAGAGCCAAATTTCCAATTATTTATATGTCAAAATCTGTAAAAATAAAAAAGGACTTTATATCTAATTGTTCTTAATGCTTTAATATAACTTCCCCCGATAAAACACCTCCCAGCAGTTTAACCTTCTGAGCAAAAGGAAATCATCTCCATAATTCAAACTCGAAGAAGGTAGAAGAACAGAATTGGAACACACCAGACAAATTGCCTCCTGTTTTTCTTGAATTTAAACCTCAACAATTTGTCTTCCTGTCACAATGTCTTGCTACATAAAACTTTCTAGAAAAGCTGCACTCAAAAGTTCCCCAACAAGATTCAGGGAAAGGCAAAATGTGGGGACTGTCACAGGCTTTGGCCTGTGCTGGAACATGGCAGGAGGCTGGCTGAGAAATTTTGAGAGGAACAAGGTGGAAGGTTCAGAAGCAGATGATGTTTTGGAAGATGAAATGTCCCTCCTTGCAGCTGAAAATGAAGGATGTGGCCCCTTTCTAAACTGTCATTATCCCTGACTATAAACAGCCAGGGCTGGGACAAGAAAAACACAACCCTACAGCATATGTGGTCTAACTACAGTAATAGACAGGATAATAGAGACACTGTGACAGTCACCCAGTGCAAAAGCCACCCTGATGACAACAGTGGATGTCAAGGGGACTTGACGAGAGTCTGGAGGCAGGCAGGGGTTCAAACCCCAGCCCTGCCACTGTGTGTGTGACCAGGGGAAGCTGCTTAACCTGTCACCCTCTGTAAACTGTAAACTGAGAAAAACCACAGCACCCAGCTCACTGGCCCCTATGAGGAGTAACTGAGCTGCTGAATGCAAGACAGAACAATATCCAGTGCCCCAAAAACACTTTAAGAAAGTAAGAAAGAAAGAAAAAAAGACCCCTATTAAAACACATTTGGGGAGCCGGCGCCGTGGCCGAATGGTTCAAGTTCAGCGTGCTCTGCTTTGGCGGCCCAGGTTCACAGGTTCGGATCCAAGGCACAGACCTACTCCACTCAACAGTCATGCTGTGGAGGCGTCCCACATACAAAACAGAGGAAGATTGGCACAGATGTTAGCTCAGGGCCAATCCTCCTCACCAAAAAAAAAAAAAAAAAAAAAACAAAACCACTTGGCCCATAACTAATGAGCAGCATCTGTTCCAGGGACCTGGGGGATGTGTGCTACGTTCACCTCTCAGCCTGACACAGTCACCAATTGTGTTGCTGCTAATAGAAATCGGTCTCTGTGGGACACAGAAAGGACAGAGCCTGAGGAAGGACTTGCCGCCCGGTAGTTTGGTGATGTCGGTTGGCCCCGTTTTAGGCATGAACAACTTGAGGTTCAAAGAAGGTAAGCGACACACTCAAGGTTATGCAGCAAGGAAAGGGCGGGTTTCCAAACCGTCTCTGAAGCCCAGGGCGCAATCCACTACGCCACACTGTTTCCTCTCCAGATGCCAATCGGAGGCAAAACCTTGAAGTGACCACCTGAAGGCGTCCCAACTTCCCAGCCTGTAAAGCAGTCTCCCAGCCTGGGTGTGGGAGGAGATCATTCAAATGTGGACTTGGGACCTCCTCTTAACCGGAAAGAATTATAGAAACCAAGGATTCTATAATGTGGTGTCTACAGTGTATTATTCATGTAAATAATAACTATCACCAGCACAGCTTCTTCTGAGAGCCTGAACTGCCTGTGCCAACATTGCAACTATAAAGAAAGAAAAGAAGAGACAGGAAAAAGGACGAGACACTCCCTTTACTAGTCCTTTCCCCCAAAAGAGGGGAGTGCTCCGGGCTTCCACGCCACATACTGCAGAGCGGGCTGTGTTGTACAATAGTCCACTCACTTACCAAGCTCTGGCTGAGCAGCTACTGTGTGCCGGGCACTGGGGAAACAGCAGTGGCCACGCAGGCCTGGCCCCAGCACTCAGTGAACTGCCATCCACGAGAGGGAGGGGGTCTACATCAAACTACACCAAGAGATGGAAAAGAACAGGTGCGTGAGGAAGTTTAAAACCAGAAGGGGTAAGAGAAGATGACTGGGGGAGAAGCGGGACCCTCAGCAGGAAGGAGGTGGGCACAGGTCAGATCACGCAGGGCTCGCAGGCCACAGAAACAAGTATGGATTTTTTTCTGAGTGCACCAGATGCTTTTAAGCATGTGAACGACACAAGCTGATTTATACTTTAAAAAGTGAAATCAGAATTGATTCAAAGGAAGCCACTGTAAAAATTTGAGACAACCAAGGATCTTTGAATTTAGAAACTAGATGATACCAAGGGATTGTTGCTGTATTAAATGTGATAATAGTGTTGCATGTGGTTATGTTTTCTAAGTTCTTATCCGTTAGAGATTCATCTATAAGCAGTATTTACAGGTGATATAATATCTGGGATTTGTTTTGAAGAACTCCAGCAAAAAACAAAGCAGTGAGTGGGAAGGGATGGGTGAAACAAGAGTGATAAAATGTTACTAACTGCTAAGACTGGGTGATGGGTACACTGGTATCTGTTACACTATCTACTCTTCTATGTATTTGAAAAATGCCATAATAAAAGTTGAATAAGAAACATAACCAAACAAATATTAAACGTTTCGTGGCAGAGGGGGAAAAGCCACCTTGGCCTGGTTAAGGTCCTCTGAAAGCCAAGGACACATCCTTATTAGCAATGAACCCTGGAGGAAAACCCAGGTTGCATCCTGCCTCACGCCCTCCATCCCGGTGCGTCCATCTGCTAAATGACCACATCTCTTGCCCAGCTGAGCAATTTTCACTTCAGATAAAGGACCCAAAACAAATTAGCCCCAATCTGCACAAATGAACCAAAATCACAGGCTGTGACCCTACTGGTGACCCAGGACAACCTCCTCCTCGTGGGCTTGGGGCCTGCTGACACTGTGACCATGGTAACTACAAAGGGATGAGGGCTCACACACATGATGAAGACACAATCACTGGGTAACAATTAGCTCATCAGCTGACGTTCTTGGCCCTAATAACCTGCCACAGGGCACAGGTTTTTAAAGTTATGCTGCTGACTCACTGTTCAAAAAACCTGCCACTTAAGGGTTTCAGACTAACAAAGGATGCACAGGCTCAGGAAAGAAGTAAACATCCTCAGTGAAAACACTGATGTCAGCAAAGACCTGGGTTGGATCTGGTCTTCTACTTAGAGGAGCTAGGCAAGTACTTCATTTACCTCTTGTTTACCTCCCATCACTCCCGAGTGGAAAAGTCTCCTGGGAAGACAGACTCTAACCCACGAACAGAACAACTAGCTTCACACTCATCAGTGTTGATTCCACCCTCTGTCTCACCTGCCACACCTTCTCTCTGGAATCACTGGCCCTGCTCAGATGTGACCAGCACCATCTCTTGCCTGAATGGCTCCAAGAACCTCTAGCCCAGACTCCTCACCCAAGACTGGCCTTCTTCTATCCAGTTCTCCTTAAGGCCCAGGAGGGGAACTGTCCACAGAACAGATCTCATCAATTACCCCCTTCTTAAAGGCCTTCACTAGCCCCACTGTCCACAGAACCGGGGCCAGACTCCTTGCTGGGGCCTTTGGAATTTCTTCCCACGTTTTCCTTCCAGAACTTTCACGAGTCATTCCCCAAACACATCCTGGTCTCCAGGACTCTGCGCTGCAGCCATCCTGAACTACCTGCAGCTTCCTCAGCATATCATCCTCGTTCGTGCCTCTCTCCCTTTGCACAAACTGTACTCTCTACCTGGAACGCCCTTCCGTGAGTTTCTGGAGCAGAGAGACCATGTCTTTGTAATCCTTGGATCCTTAGCACCTAGAAAACATTCTTGACTAAAGATGGTGATAAAGATCGTGGGATAATACATAGGCCTCCATTTAACAACGTCCTAGGCTTCAGATACCATGCCACATTTCCTCATCTGCATTATCTCATTTAATCCTCACCATCACCCATGAGGAGGTTCTATATTCCATTTTATAGATTTTTAAAAATTGAGGCTCATAGAGGTAAAGTAACTTGTCCAAAGTCACCCAGCTAGCAAGGGCTTCATACATTCAAATCAAGCGATTTGAGCCAAGGTCTTTCTGACTCAAAAGCCATTCTGTTAAACAGTTGTCATGGGACAATCTGACGTACTGATGACCACAGAACAGAACTTAAGCTACCTTATCACTCCACGTAACAAAAGAAGTGTTTTTCTAACGAAAACTGACTACGTGCAAGGCACTGAGCACAGGCCACAATATATGCCTTCCAAAACATCTGTTCTTCCCTTCTTCTGTTTTATTTAGGGTGACAATGTACCCTACTAGAAGACCAACAACACATTTCTCAGCATCCCTAGCAGAGTAAGTCCAGGCCACTGAAATGTATGAGAAGCTGTCTGGAGTGACTTGCAGGTAACCTCCTTAAAGCAAGTTGGCACACACTCTTTTTTCCCTTCCCCTGCTTCATCCTTCCTGCTGCCTAGAATGCAGATGTAATGGCTGGGGCTCTAGCAGCTAGCTTAGACCATGAGGTGACCTTAGAAATATAAGCCAAACACAGCAAAGCAACAACACAGAAGTGACAAATATTCAGCTGTTCATTCAACAAATTTCTGAGCTCTACTATGTGCCAGGCATTGTGCAGGCCCCTTGAGATAGAACCATCAGTGAACAAATGAGACAAAGGTCCCTGCCCTCACGAGCCTACAACATAAGAGAAAGAGGCAGTAATAGAGATCATAATGAGTAACATATTAGACAATGATAAATGCTATGGGAAAAAGAAGTAGAACAAAATAGGGGGAGTAAGAATGCACGGAAGGGGAGAGACTGCACTATGAAATCTGAAGGACAAATGAGTGAATGAGAGAAACAGGAAGATCTAACTAAGACACAGTTAACTTCACTCCCAGTGAAACCACCTTGGGAAAGGAAACAGCCTCACAAGATGGAGAAGGGATGTGGAGACCATCTGTGGGTTGAGTTCAGCTATAACACCTCCTTATTTCACGTTAGCAGAAACAAGAGAGAACTGGACTCAAACGAAAATCTGTTCCATCCTAGATGATCATTTTTAAATTGCATTTTGGTGGTTCAGAAGCAGGTTTTGAAGCTCAGTAGGTGGGTCTAGGACCCCCGCCCTCCACTTCAACCCCCACAGCTCAGTTCTCAATAAGGTTACATTTAGAGCTTCCAAGTGAGACTGCACTTGAAGAAACAATTCTTCTGCTTAAAATAAAACATTTTTGTGATGGTTGTCTGGCGGTAGGAGCCGCGTGACGGAAGGTTGAGTGTCTCACATCTTTGCATTGTCTGTGTTTGGCACCCAGTATGAACTCGGCAAACTTTTGTTTGCTCAGGGAACAAATAAACTTTGCAAACTTCCCGAATCACTAGACTTGACAGTTGTCTCTCTTTAAACGGCATTACTGTGCTTGCCAAGAATATCTCCCCTCCGCTGAGCTTCCTGTTGCTCCCCTCCTGGGCTCCAAAATAACAAGAAGTTGCTTGGCAGTGATGTCATTGCCACTGTCACCGCCTGCAGGGCATTCACATGCTGGCTATATTTAAGACCCAGGCTTCATGTTCAGTGACATGGAAATTGCCGCCTTCTGAACTGTACCGGAAAGGCAAGGTTTGAAAAATTATTTTCTACGAATAACCAGGTTACAAATTCTACCTCTCCCAAGAAAAAAAGGAAAAGCCAGAGCATTAAACTGAGCAGTGGGCTCCAGCAACTCGGATCAGCTAGGTCCAGCTGGTTAATTTCCACCATTTCTCTCAAGTAACACAAACACTGACATTCACTTAGCATCTCTCTTCCAGTTGTTCTTTTCCGGGCTTTTCTGTTATCCCTCAAAACCACTGTTATTTTTATTTACTCCTCTAGACTTCTCTACCTACTTCTCATTAGAAAAGACAGCAAATGGAGCGTTAATGAACAGTAAACACATTTCCCTCCCCAGTGGATAATTATCATAACCTTTTAATTAGTGTTCTATCACATTTACTGGTTTTGGTAATTTTTTATGTCCTCCTGCTTCTGTGCTTTGATAGGGAAAAGTGATGGGCTAAAGCAATGTTTCAGACACAATCTTCCTTTTCCCTCAGCAGCTGCAAATTTTTTGCATCTTGATGAACCACCCAAGTCTGTGGTTTGGTGCACATTTTGCGGGGAACATCTGGTGCCGACTACTAATGGCTCTGACGCTTAACCATTCAACGTGGGCATGTGTTTCAAAATGCAGATGTTCAAGCAAAGATACCTTGCTGCTTACTCCCTAAAAATCTTAGTTCATCAACAAAACCTGAGTCTTTGATTGGATTCTAGAAGCGTTAGAGAAAATAAACAAGCACATGGCTTTCTCCCTTGTACGAGATTGCTCTAAGAGGTGCCACGATGCTCCCGTTCTTTTCTATCTGTTCCTGTCCATTTTTATATGGAAAAATATCTAAGAAACTTACATTGGTCACAAAATTCTGAAAGGGTCGTGCAGGAATTCATATGGCTCTCCACTGTTCGTGGTGTTTGAGAAGGTGCTTCCATAATTCTAAGTTCAGACATTAATGCATTTGGCATTTCCATTCTCCTACCTGTGGGAGATTCCCACATCTCTACTCCCAAAAGAGAAGTCAGCTGGGAAATCGTTCATGCCAAGGATACCTTCACCCTCCACAGTCGCAAAAGCAGGAGCCCAGTGGTGATGGATGACGATTAAACAGGCTCAAGCTCTAGTGGGTAGGTCCTCCTGCCTCACTCTGGAGCCAGAACATATAACTTGTGCCATTAAAACATTCATATCCTTTGCCCTGTGATCCCATTCCTGGGAATACTGAGGAAAGAAACTGACAGAGGGACAACAAGTTACAGATATGAAGATATCATCTCAGCCTGTACCTACAATCTCAGAAACCTAGAAGCAGCCAAAACACGCACCTACAAGAAAACCACTAAGTAAACTATGGTGTGCTATACAGCCATTAAAAACGACAGCGAGGCGGGCCCTCCACATACTGCGGTGGGGGCATTAAGTGAGACCTCTTTCTTGGAAAGGATTTTGGCAATACGGCTCAAGAGCCATTACAGATACTCATACCTTCTAACATGGGAATTCCACTTTCAGGAATTTAGATTAAGAAAATGCTTTTTTTAAAAAAAAAAAAGGAAGGGTTTTACAAAAAAATACGTTCATGTAAATACTACTGCTAAGAGTGGGGAGGAATGGTTAAGAAAAAGAAACGGTGTGACAAACAAAGACATATCCAAACAGAATTCCACAAGGCCGTCAAAAGTGGGATCCGTATAAGTAACACGAGGAAACGTTTATGATACAATGTTAACTGCTTTTCAAAGCAGACCTTTGACTTACAGATTCAGAATGATCAGAATTATGTAAAATGAATATGCACATAAACTGGAATAAAATGCCTCATAAATAATAAATAAATAAAACACATTGTCATTGTGTCCAGGTGATTTTCTTCCTTAAACTTTTCTTTCTTCCCAAACTTACAGATGGTAATTTGTGCATGACTTTTATACTTGGGGGGAAAAAAATCTCTATTTAAACAGAATTTGAAATCTATGTAGAAACACAAGAAAATGTTATAAAATAAACAGAACAGAAACTGCGTGTACACACTAATGGTGGTATAACCATGGAAAAATTGTACTTAAATGGACCAACAGTAGAAATAATTGTCATGCTAGGATCATGAGATTTGGGACTCGTTTCTCCACTCCTGGTTGTTACGTTGCTCTTACAACTTAATTTTTTAAAGCATGAAAACAAGAGCTTTCTCAAGAAATCTCAAGCTGGCCAGTCATGGCAGAATTCTGTCCCAGAATCCCACCTGTGTACATCTTAACCTGAAAGCATTTAACTCCATGTTGGGTGAGCAAAGCAAGTTGTGGGCTGACGGGCTCAAAAGCTCACATGCAGATCGTTCAAAACCCACCAAAAGCAAGCCTGCACGTTGTTTATAGTTCACTTAAAAATGAAACTGAAAGCAAAATGACAAACATTAATAGTGCTAATTCTTGTAGTGGGTCAGAGCATTCTTTGTATTTTTCAAACAAACCGAACAAAAACTAACTCCTAACTTGGTTCTGAGATAAAAATCACAAGTGCCTTCACCCTTCTAAGAGCCCAGGTGATTTCAAATAACTGAACTTACCCTTTCAGGTCATCACCAGCATTCTGTCTGCGCCCTTGCTATGCAGTGTAGTCTAGGAATCAGCAACATCAGCACCACCTGGGAGCTCATTAGAACTACATGACACCAGGCCCCGCCCAGACCTGCTGAAACCAAGTTTGAATTCTACCCTGATTCCATGTGCCTGGCAGGTACGTTAGGTTTGAGAAGTGCTGCTCTAAACCACCAGTTGTTAATCGTGGCTGCACAGTGGAATTCCCTGAGCCGTCCGGTCTCACCTCCCAAGATTCTGACTTAATTGGTCTGGAGTAAAAGTTTAAAAAGCTCCCCTGGTGACTGTAATGTATAGCCAAGTCTAAGCAAGGCATTTTTGCTCTTCAATCCAGAGAATTCTATATTAGAAAGTTAGTTACATCTGAGCAACAGCAGGCTAGATTAACCCTAGAAAATGATTCTCTGCAGCCTTGAATGGAGGAATAATTTACTTCCATGAAACCAATAATAAGAATCATGGCTGGCTTTTACCAAGTACTTACTCAGAGCACCCACTGTCCTTAGCACTTTTCATGCCTTCTCTCCTGCATAGTATCTATAAGGGAGAGACTATTATCCCAGTTTTCTAGATGAGAAGCATTAGGGGTAAAATGGCCATCTGAAATCACACATCTAGAAGCAGTAGAAGCACTTGCATGACCCTGAGTGAGCACCCTCTTACATTCTGCACCCTAGGCACCTCACTCCCCTTACCCTAGTCCCAGCCTTGAGAAGTAGGGCTCAAATCCAAGGCTTGCCCCACACCATTACACTACACTTCCTTCTAAGAACTGCCATCTCAACTGGAGAAGGAATTGTCAGCAAAAAAGATAAAATCTCTGTTTACATATCCCTCCCTCAACTTTGAGCATGTAGAGGTTAATCAGCTGAATCTTGTTTATCTGATTGACTAAGCTTAACACAGAATAGATGTTTGACGAGTAAAGGAACAAATGAGTATTAACTAACCATCCACCCTTCACTGAATTTCACTAGCATTCAACTTCAGGAAAACCAGCTCCTCCTAAGCCATCTTGTCTCCTGCTCTGACACATGTGTCTTGTACTCATCCCGGTCCCACCCTATGCACTCAACTCTCCTTAGCTATTCTGGTGTAAGTCATTAAAGACCTGTCAGCTGCTGACAAGGACGTGCTAAAGAATGACGAAGAGCACAACTCACTCAGCTAATAAGACTCAGCCAAGTGAAAGAGCCAGCAACCTTGGGGAAGCAAGCTTTATGCCCAAGGAGAAGTGAGGGACAGGAGAGCCAAGGTGGGCCAAGACACACAGTAAAAGCTCAAAGGATAATTCAGTGTGATCAGGGTTCAGTCCCCGGCCAAGGAGGCTAAGAGAGTGAGGTAACTGAAAAAGGACCAGAAGGCTCCTGAACACACAATTCTGATGGTACATTTGCAAATGGCACTGAAAGTGAGAACACTGGGGAAAGGGCCATGGCAGTAATTTTCACTGGGGACCATACTGCCTTCTAGAGGCGTGGACACAATAGTTTTAAAAGCCCCCCTGATGACTAATGGATACAAAGTCTAAGCAAGGCAGAAGTGTAGAGATGCTTTTGATCATCACAATGATGACGGGGTGCTACCAGGATTTATGGAGTGAGGCCCAGGGATACGAGCTGTCCTGGAAAGCCAAGGCAGTCCCACGGTCAAGAGCAACCGACATCCTGCCATACTCTCAACAGTCCTGATGGCCCTCCATGTAGGTGAAAAACTTGTTTACAGTCTGAGCCTGCGATCTAATCCATTTCATATACACTGAATATCCTAGTTTACCCTAGAGGACACCTATACTCTGCTCTTTCATTTCATGTATCTCTTCAAAAGAATGACTTCTGATCTTCTCACTGCCTTTAAGTCCAAACTTATGCATTATAAGTAGGTGCAAGCACTTAACCACATCATGTTTTCTAGCATTGTGGTGTCCAGCCAATATATATTGAAATTTACTTTTTATTATAAGCTACTTTCCTTTTCTTTCTCCTTCATATTAAAGTTAGGGTGTTATAATGATTTTTTAAAAATTAGTTATGTAAGTAGAGATTATTAGCTATGAATTTCACTTCAGGATAGTAAAAAGGGCATTACCAAATATTTTTATAAAAAAAGGAATACTGATTTTGCCAAAACTCAGAACTACATGTCTAAAGATGCCAAAGTTGCTGAATTCAGCACTTAATAATGAGGTCAAATTATTATTGGACATTAAGATCCAATCAAGGAAAGACACGAAAGAGCACAGTGCAGAGACATTCGGAAGACCTCTTAGAATGGCTGAAGCCCAGATTTCATTGATCACACAGGAGGGTTGGCTCAAGAGTGACAGCACGGCACCTTTACTTTGAGAAGCCCACAGAATCCAAGGAGGAGATGAGCCCCCTGCAGGGATGTCTGCTGTCACTGTCTACCTAGCATTCACACCCCATTGAGGGGAGGAGCTCCCCAATTTTCCTTTTGAGGAAATGCGGAAAAAGGAAAAATTTTCCTTTTTGTCACTCATTCCCACTCCAAGTAGTCTGGGTGAGAAAAAGCTAGCTACCTCCTGGCTCCAGGGGGGGCATGTGGCCCAGGCCTGGGCAGCAAGAACAATGCATTCCACCAGGGACATTAGAGTGAATCCCAGGACTTTCTCTGGAAGAGGTGCTCTCCTTCCACTGGGGATGCCAAGCTGACCAGAGCTGGAGCTTAGAGCTGCTGGGGGCCTTCCTGTCACAAGAGAAGAGCAGGCCTGAGAATGAAGCTGTGACAAGGGAAACAGAGGGGAGACACAGTCCTGCCCAACACCCCCTGAGCCCCTGGACCCAGCTAGGCAGAGAGCTAGCTCTTCTAAACCTGCAAGTTACACAACCCCATCCGCTGCACTTTTTCATGAGTCAGTTTCTAGTGGGTTTCCATCACTTAACACTAACGGCCCTCATGATCTACCTATCTTAAGTGGTAAGATTTCAATAGATTGCTGAGGGATTTCCAGAAAGTCCTGATTCCCAAAAAGTGACCCAAATATCATCTCGAAGCTGATGATCCCATTAGCAGGTCTGAAGCTAAGCTCAGTGTGACTGTAATGTGCTGAGAGGATGTGCTAACTGGAGGAGAGCCATCAGGTGTTGGAAGAGCTGGCATTTCTGAATGAGACTAGGACCAAGTGGCACTGTCACTGATCCCGTGGCCCCTTCACTCCCTCATTTAACCAATACTGAGCACCTACTGTGTGCCAGGCATTGTGGTAGTTGCAAGGGAGACAAGGTAAAGCACGAAAGTGTGGTCACTGCCCTCACAGAGCTTACAGACTAAAAGGAAAGACCACAAAGACTTAAGACAATAATCATACCATGGAGGGACACTGGTTCCTATGGAAGTATAGCACAGAGGGACCTGACCTAACCCATGGTCAGGCAACAGATGGTAGGCAAAGCCTTCTATATCAGTGAACATTCTTGATGTAGCAAGAAACAGAAAATCCAACTCAAACTGGCATAAACAGAAAAGGGAATTTAGTGCCCCACATAAGTGGAAAATCCAGCTTCAAGAGGAGGTTGATTCACCAGCCCATTGATGTCATAAGACCCAGTTCCCTCACCCCTCCTCTCCATTCCAAGCTATAGCATAAGCCTCACCCGAAGGCTGTCTCCCACATAATGGTAAAATGGCTAAAGCAGTTCTAGCCTTTACACTCTCACAGCACATGGTCCAGCAGAAGGGAGCATCCCAGCCACCCAATGACCAAGGGACCATCTTCCTCCAAAGTCCTAGCAAGCCTCCAACCATGTCTCATGGCCAGAATTAGATCACGCGCCCATTTCCTGAACCAAATCCAATCACCACACCTAGTTGGGTCAAGCCGTGATTACTCGAACCAATCACTGTGGAAAGGAGATGGAATTATCTTGCCCAGATTCGACAATCAGGGCTGAACCTTGGTGCTTGGAAGAGTTCAACCCCCAGCACTAACCAAGGGAAAAAAAAGATCAAGCCATGGCTGACACCCCAGTGTGGGAGAAATGTAGGGGAGGGCTTCCAGGGAGACAATACACTGTCCACTACAGCAACTCTTCTTCCAGTGAAAAGAACCCCACTCTTCCTCCCCAACTCTCAGTCCATAAACATGGGCTTTTTGAACCAGACAATAAAGCCAATGTTAATTTTTTGAAAGACGCACAGACAAAAACTGGGCCTTATTTCTGGTCTCTGATCAACCTGAGAGCAAAGTTTTGTTTTGTTTTGCATAGTGGGTTTGAGATATTCCTCCAGAGTATGTTTCTTTTACCAGACAGAACTGAACAACGGGGACTTCATAAAAGAAGAGATTCTCCCTTTTTCAGTCCCGTGTGTAACACTGCCATCTTGGCTTTAGGACTTCATCTTAAGCAATTTCCATGGCTCCACCAGCACTAGCATAGGGATGGCAAATTCTTGGCATGCTTGCCACCACTTCCCCTTCCCATGTCCACAGCAGACATTGCTAAACAATAACAGCACTTCCTCCTGTTGAGCCCAGATGAGACCCTAGAATCCTTCTCAACCCAGAACCCCAGGCAGCCACTCCCACAATTGGCAACAGGATGGAACCTATTGGCTTTCTCTGTCAGAACTCTGTATTCCAACTGAGGAGTCAGCAATGAAAAAGCCTACACTTTTGGTTCCAAAGGCCATCTCTAACCCAAGACAGGCTCAGAATTCAAACCAGTATCTTTCATGTTTGACCTTCTCAACTCTGACCATTTGCCTCTTACGATTAAAAACAATCAACGCCTTTAGACGGACACTGATGAAATTTACTATCCTCTCTCACAAAAGGCATAGTCTTCATATTTTTCCAATGATTTTAAAACAAAAAAAGGCAGAGACTGAGCCTCACGACAAAAACAGATTTAAAGCCTTCATAGAAAGCCAATAAAGGTCTCCCGGGGCGGCTAGATGGAGAGGTGTGAGCAGGGCTCCCGAGGCCGTTGGTCCAGCCTTCTCTGACAGATTGTACAGTACAGTTCTGTCTCACACGCAAGACACTGTCATGGCAGATCAATGCTCAGCAGCCCAAAGGGGACAAATAAACAAAGGGACATATGCTGGGCAGGCAGGGCTGGAAAAATAACACCAAGAGAAGCTGAAGGTCAAATGAAGGCCTTCGGTCAAAGTCTTCCAGATGCTTGTTGCAGGGGGATGTTGGAACAAGGGAGGATCCTTGAGATCTGGCCTAGCCTCAGCATCCCTAGCCAGCCATGGCCAAGGCGCCTTTCTTAAGAAGAAATCAGGGAACATCCGCTGAGCATTTATGTTGGGCCTGGAGCTGCGCCAAGCACTTTAGGAGCATTAGCTCAGGTAATCTTCTCCACAATCCTACGAACAAGCATAACAGACATCATTTGTCTGCCTGTTGCCTGCCCTGGGGACCTGACAAGGCTGTTAGTCATGGCCTTCTGCTCACTCCTGACTGCAACATGCCCAATGAAGAGTCTTCCTAAAATGTTATAAAGGGTCATCAGGAGGAAGAGTCTCTTGTCTTTGGATCCTGCGTGAGGCTTGGTGCTACCAGAGGCCATCTTTGCTGCAGAGGCCCTACTTTAAAACAACACACAGAGGACACAGAGCCAAGAGCAGGGGAGAAAGAAAGCGCTGACCTTGCCCGAGCACCCGGGTCCTATGATGCCTGAAGAGAGTGACCAGTTACAGCAACACAAAATTCCCCTGTTGATCCAAGCTAATTTGGTTTGGGTTTCTGCCACCAAAAGCATATTAGTATTAGTTAAAATCATTATGCCCCAGTTTACAGATGGGGAAACAGATTTGAGAAGTTACTAAGTGGCAGGGCCAGCACCAGAGTCTCTGTGCTGTTTCCCTAGCTAAGGATTAGACCCAGCCCACCAAGGCCAGCAGTAACCAGGACATACCTGCATAGCACCGTTTAACGTCACCTTACATCAGGTATGGAGAGAGACCCACACCACCCAGCCCCTTTCACATTTTTAAACAAATGAAGGACCAGAGGCTCAGAAGGGTTAAGGGGTGGGGCCGGCCCAGTGGCACAGTGGTTAAGTTTGCGCGCTCCACTTCTGTGGCCCAGGGATCACAGCTTTGGATCTCGGGCGTGGACCTACACACTGCTTGTCAGCCATGCCGTGGCGGCGTCCCACATATAAAGTAGAGGAAGATGGGCACAGATGTTAGCCCAGGGCCAGTCTTCCTCACCAAAAAGAGGAGGATTGGCAACAGATGTTAGCTCAGGGCTAATCTTCCTCACCAAAAAAGAAAAAAAGAAGGGTTAAGGGAATTGGCCGCAGTCACACACTAATAACATGTTCCTCTAGTGCACCAGAACTCCTCAGCAGGAGAGACCAGTTGTGACAGAAGAATACTAGTAAGGCTGGTCCCGACATTAGCAGGAAGAAAAGGCCTGGAGCAGTGCTCTGTGAAACAATCCAGCGGGTGCTCCTCAAGACACTGTCTTCACCCCCTTGGTGAATCAAACGGACTGGAAGTTCCTTCATGACCTGGCAGGTTGACTGTTGAGGGAGAAACTGTACTTAGGCACAGAGAAAACACAACTCACTCCAATCCCCTCAGGTCCAAACAAGGAAGCCTGGTTGGTCAGGAGTCTAAGGATTGTAACTGAGAAAAAACCAGTCACAAACTGGCTCAAGTAACAAAAGGAATTTATTGGTTCACATAACTGAGAAGTCCAGAGGAAAAAGAGCTTCAGGAAAGACTGGATCCAGGAGATGAAATTACATAATTAAGGCCTGTTGATTTCTCTCTCCCTCCATTTCTCCAATGTTCTCCCCATTTGGGATCAGGATCTTCCCACACAGTAGTAAAGACAGCAGCCAACAACTCCTGGCTTACATTACATCCTCTCAAGAATGCTCTAATTGGCTTTTATCAGATCAGCTTGGCCACATGCCCTTCTGTGACCCAATCACAGTGGCTAAGGGATGGAAAAAGCTGATTGTCCAGGCCTGAATCATCTGCCTTGCTCTGGAGCCCAGGTGGGGCAGTGATAAGATCAGTCCCACCAAACCACATGGATAGAATGGGGAGGATGAAGTACCCACCAAGGAAGATTGGGGTAGTGTTTGCCCTAGGGGGAAACAAGCCTGGTGGGCATGGTAGGCAGCCTCCAAGATGGTCCCCAATGATCCCCACCTCTTGGCATTCACATCCACGTGTAGACTCCTCCCAGACTGAACCAGGGTTGAGCCAAATGACAACAGAATATAGCAGAAGTGATTGTATGTCACTTGCAAGATTAGGTTATAAAAGACATCATAGCTTCCGTGTTGGGTGTGCTTTCTTGCTCTTGGGTTAGTCACCAAGAGAAGAGGCCCATGTGGCGAGGAACTGAAGCCTCCTGCCGACAGCCACATGAGTGAGCTTGAAAGTGGACCCTCCAGCCCCAGTCAAGCCTTTGGATGACTGTAGCTCTGGCCAACAGCTTGACTGCAAACTTAGGAGAAACTCTGAGCCAAAACCACCCAGCTGAGCCATTCTCAGATTCCTAACATGGAAATTGTGGAGGATCACAATCTTTTGTTGATTTAAGCTGCCAAGTTTGGAGATAATTTGTTACACAGCAAGAGGTAACCAATACAATGAGCAGAAACAGAAAGTGTCCTCCCAACAACCAAAAACTCTGTTCACTCGCTTCCCTCAACAGTGCTTCTCATGTAATGTGCTTCTTCTTTCTGTGGACACCTGTCTCATAGCCTAAGTTTTCTTCATTCAGTGGGAAATAAGGCAGTCAATTATTTAGGGAATGACACTTACCTACCCTGAACTGCTACTGATTATACTGCCTCCACCCAGGAAAGAGCAGCTGCATGGGGCCACATAAGCACTGGGCTGGTTATATGACCTTGTTCTTGGTTGAACCACGATAGCATGAAAAGAAAGCCATTAATGTTGAGCAAAAGGAATGTGTAATAAAATGCTTAATTTGTTCAGGGATGTTTCAGTTTTACAACTATATACTCAGAGCCAGTGAAACACAAATATACACTCTTAGTATTTCACTTTTTTGAGTCTGAAATAGCCTAGCACTTCATTCTTTCTGCACCATCACTGTTAAAATATAACTTTTCATTAGGCGAGGTTTCTTAGTCATATAATTATTATACTAAAGAAAAATGATAATGATAGTTAACATTTATTGAGCATTTATGAAGCACATCTGTTGAGCCAGCATATGGTCTCTCATTTTATCGTGCAACAACTCTATGCAGTAGGAGTTTTCTTCTCCTCATTTTGAGACAGAGGAGCTAAGTAACTTGCTCAAGGTCATACAACTAATAAGCAGTAGAGCCGAGATCTGACCCCACAGTCCATTTGCCAGAATCTGTGCCACAAATCGCCCGGCTAAACCAGCTGCTTTATGAAACCCACCACCTGAACACACATGGACCTGAGAACAGAGCAGCCCTAATGCCCCCACACGGGCCTTGGCCCCAGCCTGTGACCCTTCACTGCCCGACCCTGCCTGCACCCCATCAGTGGCAGCCCCCCCAGCCCCCAAGCAACAACTGGCCACGCAGGTCCACCATCTAACAACACTGACAGCTACTCCTTCTGTGGCCAGAAGCAAGAAGAAAGTTCTGACAGTTGGCAGAGGTGAACTCTGTTGAACACGTCAGCAGACGAATTTTTCAAAACTTACTCGTCCAGCTGCTCAGTTTGCTTTCGTTTTTTCTCTCTCTGAAGCATTTGCCTGTTTTACAGATGCTCCTTCTACCTGCAAATTGTAAACTTCCAGTCACCTTAAACTCCTAGCTACAAACTGTTTAAATGGGGAGACTTCAGATTACAAAATTGCTTGGTTAAGAAATTGCTTTTTTTTTCTATTCCATTCCTGGGATAAAATTTTCCCAAGAATTATCATATACTAAAATACACCTACAATAGCTTGCTGTGTCCAGCGCCTTATGAACTTTCACATACACTCCTCCTCCTCCAGTCCTCTCAGGTGGAGAAGATGACCCTCTCCATTTCATAAACGAGGAAATGCACGCTTGCGGAAGTTAAGCAATTCACCCAGAAACACACAATTTGCACGCAATGGAGCAGGGACTCAAGGCTAAGCTGACTCCTAACACAATCCAAAAATGGGGGAACTTCATTTTTTAATTATAATTTTAGGGAATGTAAGTCTATCTTTCTTTGATGATTCAGAAACATATCTACAGACAAGTCTTTATTGTGAACAAATGCAATTATGCCACAGAACCCTAGACTGGCCAGGTAGAATGGTGGTTCATTTGAGAAAACGCCAAATTAGGCATCTATTACTGTATCTGTCAGTTGTTTAACTGTCTCTGATGCTCTTGAGATGCCATTTTAAAATGTGAAGAAACAAGTTCAAATTGAAATTAAATATGGGATCACGGTGCCACCTTCCGATGACATACACGTAACAATTCACATTAGTGCCACTCATACCACCTGACAGCACAAGCATGGGAAACGACACTGCTGTAAATTGACTTAACTCGGGACACTCTCACACATCCACATATTTATCTCCTGTTATTTAAAAGTAGCTTGAAAGAACCACCGATGAACTACTTATCTTACCTAAAATGGGAAAAAACTAAAACAACTCAAATGTCCAATCAGAAATGGTTATTTTCATATGGTACATTAACTCAGTGAAATACCACATCTAGGTATATAAAAACGGTTAACAGGAAGCTTATCCAGAAACAATAAAAATGGCTTCAGTGGTGGAGGAAGGAAGACTAAGAAATGACATGCTATAGATTTTAAGTATATCAAGGCCAGCCCAGTGGTATAGTGGTTAAGTTCACGCACTCTGCTTCAGCAGGCCAGGGTTCACAGGTTCAGATCCTGGGCACGGACCTACACACCACTTATCAAGCCATGTTGTGGCAGGTGTCCCACACAAATAGAGGAAGATGGGCACGGATGTTAGCTCAGGCCAATCTTCCTCATACACAAAAAAAAAGATTTTAAGTATAGTACATAAAAATATGTTCGCATGTGAACAAATTCAGTAAAAATGCATGTTTTCACAGGAGCCGGGATTTTTTTGATTCACTTTACAGTTTTCTTTAAGAAGATATAAACGAAGTCACAGAAAAAGAAATAAAATGGCTCAAAAAAAAAGGGCTCAACCACATGCTTAATTAGGGAAGTGCAAATGAAAAAGATCCCACCAGTGCCATTTTTCACCTGGGATATCATCAAGACCCCGAAGTTGGATCCGACCCCCGTGGGCAGGGCCATGCAGAACCAGGCCCCCCAACCTGCTGCTGTGGAAAGTACACTGGCTCAGCCTCTGTGGAGGGCAGGTTGGGATCCAGCTGCCCTCCAACTTGGGAAACCACTGCACTTGGACCCTGCAATTCTACTTTCAGGAATTTTTCCAACAAATATACTCATATAGGAACAAAATGACAAACACAAAGGTTATTCACTGTGGCATTAGAAGCAGCAAAAGACTAGAAACCTCAATGCCTGGCTGTTGGCGCACTGGTCAAATGAATTCTGGTGCAGTCAGACAATAAAATATCATGAACTATTGAAAATATGGTGGTCTAAAAGGGAAGAGATTAGTGGTTACCAGAGGGGAAGGGGGTTGGAGGGTGGGCATAAGAGGAATGGGACATATATATACGGTGACTGACAAATAATAATGTACAACTGAAATTTTACAATGTTATAAACTATTATGACCTCAATAAAATAACTTAAAAAAAAATGATGGTGGTCTAGCTGTTAAGATCCGGCGCTCTCATTGCCCTAGGTACGTGTCCCGGTCAGGGAACCACACCACCCATCTGTCGCTTGTCACACTGTGGAGGCTGTGTTGCTGTGATGCTGAAAGCTGTGCCAATCAGGATTTCAAATACCAGCAGGGTCACTCATGGTGGACAGGTTTCAGCGGAGCTTCCAGACTAGACAGACTAGGAAGAAGGACCTGGTCACCACTTCCAAAAAAACTGGCCATGAAAACCCTACGAATAGCAGCGGAGCATTGTCTGATGGAGCGCCAGAAGGGGAGAGGATGGTGCAAAAAGACAGGACAGGGTTCCGCTCTCTGTGCACAGGGGCACTAGGAGTCGGAATCGACTCGACGGCACTAACAACATTACAAAGATGGCAGCCCTGCGCACACCAACACAATCTCTAAGAGGTAAGTGAGCGGTGTGTAGGATATGAGAGCATTTTGCATTAAGGAAGGAAAGAACAAAGGGAGGAGGGGAGGGAGATGAAAAGAAAAGCAGGTACGTGTATCCGTATCTGCTTGTGTATGCACAGAGCATCTCTGCATCAGTAACACTGCCCACCTCCAGGGGGCGAACTGGGTGGCTGGGGACCAGAGAGGGGACTTCCATAGTTTAACCATTTGTACCTTTTGTATTTGAACCATGTGCACACATATGATTCGATATTTATTCGATGAAATAAATTAAATTTTCAAATGCATAAATGCATAAATTTTATTTCCCTTCGTCACTTTTTTTTTAAAGAAAACATATGGGTGGAACGTGTGCTTGGGGTTTTAACAAAGCCTCCCCAGGACCACCTCTCAGTCCCTCTGCCCTTCCCTACCTTGCCAACGCCTGGACCTTCATGACATGCCGCTCCTCCTGCTCAGCTACCTTCCTTTTCAAGGTGTCGATCTCTTGCCGGAGCGCAGCCGAGTGTTCCATCTCACAATCCAGCAGGTTCCGCAGCGATCTGGGAAGAGGGGGCCCCATCTGCTCAGATGCTGTCAACCCAGAGACCACGGAGCCAGAACACAGTAATTTACCTAAGTCCTAATTCATTCATTTTCCACAAGGCTCTGCATAAACCATAATTCAAGTCTATCTCGTATAAATTGATTTAAGGAGATACCAAACTCTGCTCAAGAGCCTCAGAGTAATAATTAGGATGAGCCCCAGGGGAACCAACTGCAGCCCAGGCCCAGTGTCCCTGATAGCCTATGGGCAGCTTAAATCAAGAGAAAACAATGAGTTAAGCAAACCCCAGGCAAGCCCCTTTAAAGACATCCCACTCAAAGGTGTAGCATATTAAACCAAGGCCACTTTGTCACAGCCACACTGGGTAAGAGATTTAACAAAGGAAAGGATGCCAAAAGAATAATCTAACCCATAAAAATAGAATACAGGCTCAGACTAGCTGACAGACGTCTACTCTCGTTTCTACTTCTACCCACAAAACACACTTTAATCCTCTTCCGCTGCCATCTCCAGGTTAAACAAGCATACACAGTGTTTTATAGAGCTATATAGTTTGACATTGTGTGTATTGTGTTTTATATTTATATTTGGAGTTTGTTAACTCTCCAAAACACATTTACTTGCATATCTGTCACCCTTGGCCTTAAATAGCAAAGAAGAGTGCAGCTATTTCAGAAATAACTACAAGTCACCACGTACAAGTGACTCAAATGGTTCTGTTGACCATTTACTTCACTGGACCTCAAATGGCTATTTCTAGAAAACATTTACTGACTTTGGTGCACCTACATCCTCAAACTAGAGGACACTTGCCATGTGACATCAGAATATAAGCAGGTATCTGACCTCCCCACCCCCACTGCTTACTGAACTCCAAGACCCGTGTTTTGAGTTTTGAGAAAATTCCCCTCTTGGGGCCGGGAACCCCCGACACAAACATGGTATGATTTTTTTTTTCTTTCTCTGGAAAGGAGAAGAAATTAACAGACAGTGACTATTGTTCTTCACAAGGTAAGACAAAACCTATGGCTTCCTCCAAGATAACAGCTCCAGCTGGAGCAGGAAAAAGAACGCTGAATGTCTGTGAGTCCTTTGTTGAAAGTTTTAGTTGGAAAATTGTGCTAAAGATTCCTTTTTGAAAAAAATTATCTTTTGTTTTAGTAATCATGCTTGTTTGCTTTTATATGTTTCCATAAAGGATGAGGGAGAAGCTTGTCAAGCAGGGCCCAAAATAAGGTTTAAAAAGGAGAATCATGATTGCATGTCACTGTGGACACTTAATTCCCGCTCTGAATAAAACAATAAGAGGGTGACATGAACACACACATGCACCCCAGCACCACTCCTAACCCCCAGGCAGGCAGCCTCAGCACGCTTGCAGAAGCTTAGCAGATAACTGAGGCAAATCCCCCTACTGATCACCCCGTGGCCAAGACAAGGTCCTGGCAGGTGAGAAGCTCAGGTTCAGGCAACCAGGTGGCAGGAACACAGCTAATACCTGGCTGGTATCTAGCATGGTTACACAGGGAAAAAAGACAAATAAAATCCTTCACCCTCTCAGTGTCTGCAATTGGGTTTTTGTTTTTTTGGGTTTTGGTTTTTTTTTTTTTTTTTGGTGAGGTAGATTAGCCCTGAGCTAACATCCATTGGCAATCCTCCTCTTTTTGCTGAGGTAGATTGGCCCTGAGCTAACATCTGTGCCCATCTTCCTCTACTTTATATGTGGGACACCTGCCACAGCATGGCTTGACAAGTGGTGCGTCAGTCCATGCCCAGGAGCCAAACCTGCAAACCCCAGGCTGCCGAAGCGGAAGGTACGAACTTAACAGCTACACCACCAGGCAGGCCCCTGCAATAGGGCTTTTGAGGAAGTCAAAAGAATCCAAATACCATCTTGCCCTAAGTATCCCTGATTTGAGAAAACTTTAAGATAAATATTTGAATGCCCAGAACACATTAGGCCCTCAACTAAAGGTTACTCAAAACCTCTAGCTTTCTGAGCCAGCCCTGATGGCCTCCTGGTAAAGTTTGGCACTCTCACCACTTTGGGGGCCTGGGTTCAGCACCCAGTCATAGAACCACACCACTCATCTGTCGGTAGCCATGCTGGGGCAGCAGCTCACATAAAAGAACTAGAAGGGCTTATAACTAGAATATACAGCTACGTACTGGGGCTTTGGGGAGTTAAAAAAAAAAAAAGAGGAAGATTGGCAACAGATGTTAGTTCAGGGTGAATCTTTCCCAGCAAAGAAAAAGAAAAACAAGATTAAAAAATAAAAACACTTTAGTTTTGGGGGGTTAGGGGTCGGAGGGTGATAGCTAAAGGGTATGAGTTTTCTTTTTGAGGTGGTGAAAATGTTCTAAAGTTGACTATGGTGATGGTTGCACACATCTATGAATATACTAAAAACCACTGAACTGTATGCTTTAAATGGGTAAATTGTATGGTATGTGAATTAAATCTCTATAAAGGCTGTTTTTCAAAAAAAGAATTTTAAAAAAAGATTATGTTACCAAATGAGTTTGTTCTAAGGCGGTGCCATGATTGTAAGGTTTTCATTCCTTGCTAACATTCAAGCCACAATATATATATACTAAAGTGGTACATCTCAGACAAAAAATAAGAAATCACTGGGCACAACTGTGCCAGTGAAGAAAAATTTCCTTCCTCTGTGATATTCTCTCTGTCACAGAGGCACAATGTCAAAGGAAGAGGCTATTCCTCAAGCCTGAAGATCACAATACCTGTTCTCTTCTTCCAGCTCATCTTTCCTGTTCATCATGGCCACGATGGCTTGTCGCAGCTCACCTGAGGGAAGAGAGCAAAGTCAAAATTGATCAGCAGATCTCGCCTATTACACTGTGCCCTCACCGATCTGAATGGTGTGCTATCATAGGCCAACCTGTCAAGACAAGCTCCCCTTTCCCTTTAACAACTAATTCCTATACAGTCTAAGAGACCCAATGGGCTCAGCTGATCACTCTTATTAGCCACACAAAATGGAAGGGCAGGGCAGAATAAATGTGGAGATGTTCCCTTGGTGAAACTATAATCAGCCACTATGGAAAAAAACACAGGCTCGCAATTTCTAAGTGCTTTTCCAAGTCCCTCCTACTGGACAACATCTGTCTTGAACAACAATATATTCCCAGTTAAAGCTGTTTATCAACAGCAGGTCAGACAGCAGATTAAGTGACATTTGGCTCCATACTGATATAGAAATACTTACTCCAGTTTACTAAGAGATCTCGTTTTCCTACACTGACTTCTACACTTAGTCTATAAGTGACATTATTGAGGGGGTGGGGTCCCTCCAATACACAGTCCATAGTTACTTATAGGAGTTACTCTTCTGGATATCTTCAATGTAGGAAAGCAATCATTGATAGAAAACCACACCTTTAAATTAAATAAGCACCTAAGTTTTCTATCCACACCAAACTTAATGTCGTCACTGTCCATTCACATATTAAAGACATTGTTTACCTTATCACTCAGTCAGATCTCAGGACAGGAACTTCTGAATTTCTCCTGGAGAGCCAGTTTTATTTTGTTTTCCCCCCAGTGAACCCTGTGAACTATATTTCCCTCTTGGAATTGGCTGCTAGGAGGCTGACAGCCAGAATTACACATCTAGCAATTATATGTGGCCATGTGGCAACCACTGTGTGTCCTAACCCTCCCTCTGATCTTCTTTTCAAACCTGTATTTCCACCTTGTGCCAATTTACCAATAACCCGTCTCATTTTTATCTGTTTTAATATGCTGCTTCAAATCCTCTTTTGGAAAAAGGTATGGTTTGTTGGTTTCTTCCTTTTAGCTAAAATTTGAACCCTTTACTTGTTAAGCTTTGTTCGAAGCCCTCACTGGCACTAGAACTTGTTTAGTCCTTTATACACACCTAAGAAACGCAGGTCACTGTCCCATGCCATTGGGGTATAAATAAATTACAAAGAAGGAAAGGAGTAAATGAGGGAAGGAGAAGGCAGAGATAAAGACGTGGGTCCCTCTGACCCCTCATACTCAGGATGCCCAGGCAGAAAGAGGTCCATCAAAGACCCCGAGGCAAGAAACGGGGTCACAGGACCAATGCTGTCCTCAAACTGCAATGGAGGAGGTAAAAGCCCACAGCCCAGGGCTCAGGGGAAGAAAAAGAAGGAACTATGGTGGCTCTTCCTCAGCTTCTATGTCAGACACCAGAGGCCACTCTGTTCAGACGAGGTGGGATAAATAGACCCTGTCTTTTCCAACCCAGAGCGGCCACATCAGCATCATGAGGACATGACTCAGAGGTCTTCACCCTGGGTCCCCATGGTGCTTTCCACCGTGGGAAACCTGTGCGTTACACTGTGAGAAACCAGGCCTTCTCAGGTGGCTGTGAGGAGGTGTATGTCTCAGGTGTCCCTCTCCTGGTGTCACCAAGGCATCACTAAGTAAGACTAAAAATTCATTGGGTCGACACGTGTTCACTGAGCACGTACAAGGTACAAGGACTGTCCTTGACACTGTGGTCAAGAATGAACAAAACAGACCAAAGTCTCTGCCTGCAGGAGGCAAAGCAAGCACATAACACTCAGGGCGATAGGAAGAGCCGAGGGGAGAATGGATGTGAGGTGAGGTGACAGAGACCGATGGTGGGGAGTGGGGCCATCTCACCTGGGATGCTCTGGAAAGGGCTCTCTGAGCAGACAGCATGTGAGCAGAGGCCTGACAGACAGAAGGAGCCAGGCTTGCTGCCAAACGGAGGAAACACACTCCACACAGCAAAAAGTACGTGCAAAGGCCCCAGGATAGGCCTGAGCTTGGTCACAGGAGGAAGGCAGAGTAAACCAAGGAAGGTGGGAGTGGCACACGATGAGGGCAGAACCCAGCAGACACAGACTCTGCCAGAGTCAGGGGGTATGGCAGGGAGCCACAGCACATGGCCCTGCCCTCAGGAAGCTTCGAATCTTGAGGACTTGATGACAGCTCCAGGACCCACCAGCTAAGCACTTCACGTACACTGTCTCATTGGTGCTGCAGAACTACTCTACGGGACGCTTATCTTCTAGTCCCTTTACAGGCGTGCAAACAGCCTCAAAGAGACTAAATGTAAAGACAGGCTGGAATTTGAATCCAAGTCTGTCCAATTCCAAACTCTGCGAGCAACCCCAGGCAGCAATGATAACTGCCACCACTTATGTGCAGGGATGTAAGAACTATTATCTTGCCAACATCATACAGTAACATTAATCCATTTGACAGATGAAAAACAAACCTGGAGAGGCTATGAAATAAGCTGCACAACTGCACACCTTTGAACGTCAGAGCCAGGATGGAAACCGAGGCCTCTGACTCCAAGATGAGGCTGCCATAAAGATGCAGAGCACTGACAGAAGGCAGGAGGGCCGGAGAGAAGACGCACGTCACGCGTGTGCTACGTCCAGAACCAGCTCTGAAGGCTGAACGACATGAGTCCAGGTACGAAGGCCACAACCGGGACCTGAGGACTCAGTTCCAGGCATATGTTCTAAGTCCAGAGCTACAACGATCCTTTCAACTTCTGTCAAGGTTTAACATTTTTCAAGGAGAAAAAACAGGCAGAAAAAGCATTTCCAGAGAAGATACTAATAAAAATCAGAAAGAGCAAGGAGAGGGCAGGACTGAGAGGAGAATAGCGGAGGAAGGCTAGGCCCGCAGCAGAGTTAACCAGCCTAAAGAGACAGAAAGGGGGCCACGCTAGCCCCTGGGAGAAGGGAATTGGCACGTGAAACAGAGGAAGCCGGAGGAAAGTGTGCTGCCTGCCTGGGCCACGCTCTGCCTGGAGTTCATTCATTCATCAGTCAACATCTACTGAGCACCTACTGGGTACAAGGTACCTTCCCAACGAGAGAGCCAAGCTCCCAACTTATCCAAGGAAGTAACGTCCTTTATGGAGGATTTCTTAATGGAGGACAATAACACACATTCACATATGCCCATGATGAAACAGTCGCATGCAAAATGACTTCGCATTCTGAACTTGACCAGGCAGCTAGAGTCCTGCCTCTTGGCCTTGAACCAGTGTCTCAGCTTCTCTGAGCCTCTCTCTCAGGTGCAAGGAGTGAACAGCACTCACCTTCCCACCTCTGTGGGCGCTGTAAGGTTCAGAGGAGAGATTAGATGGGACAGTGCTATGTCAAGGTATTGCCTCTTAGAGACTGCAGGAGGGAGCATTAATAATTGAGAAGAATTCATCATAGCTAGAGTTATAATTTTTTTAACTGAAAACACTGATAAATCTGTAAAAAAAAAAAAAAAAGCCAGTAATTTATTCCTATGACACCATAGCTATGAAAAAAAAAAATCAAGACTTCATATATTATTGAAGACAGGGAGGATACTTTCTCTGTGGCTCTTATCTTCAAGAAACCAGAGCAGGTGGCAAGGCTGCAGCTGGGTACTGTGGACACAGACTCGGGAAACTGCTCCTTTACTCCAAGGCCTGTTTGAATTCTGAATTTTCTTATGAGGCCTTCTTCCCCACCTAGGTGCTCAACTGGCCCAAACTTCTTACAGGAGCAAAGGAACAGGATATTTGTAATTGCAATATGAGGCTGGAAAAGGTGAAAGCTTTTAAAAAAATACACTATTTTTTTAAAGCAGTTTTAGGTTCACAGCAAAATTGGGAGGAAGATACAGAGACTTTTCTATACACTCCCTGTCCCCGCACATGCACACCTCCCTCATTATCAACACCCCCCACCAGAGTGGTACATTTGTTACAACTGATAAACCCACAGGGACGTTGAATCACTCAGGGTTCACCCTTGGGGTTGTGCATCCTGTGAGTCTGGAAAACTGTATAATGACACGTATCCACCGTTACAGTAACATACAGAATAGCTTCACTGCCCTAAAAATCCTCGGTGCTCTGCATGTTCATCCCTCCCCTGACATAACCCCTGGTGAAATCTCCTCCTAATCAAAGAAATTACACTCCATTCACCAGCCCTCTGTTCAACGGCGGCCCATCACACGCATGTCTGACTTACACTAATGAACCATCTGCGCCGGATCTAAGCAGGATGAGCACTCAGTGGAGCACGTGTGCACAGCACGGGCATGCCCACCGCTGGGGCACTCAGCACGGATGCCCTGGACGCTCAGGACAGGAGCATCGTGTTCAAGGGGCGTCTGCCGAGCCTCTCCTGGAAGGAGCAGTTCCCCACCTGCGAACATGATCCTTATGCTGGGATGTTTGTGTCATGCCCTCTCCAGGTGTCATCAGGCATCACTAACCCCTTTACCTAGCCTCAACTGCAGAGATGATCAGTCTGGGCCAGCAGCCTCTGACCCAAGGCCTTCCCAAGGAACTCTCCCGAGTGATTTTAACTCCACTCTTTGGGCACTACCCACAAATTGTTTCATGGACTTCCTGGCCAGAACCTGTCTTTTCTCGTGTTCACCCCTCCCCCACTCTCAGTCGGATTCAACCCAACTCAGCTATTCAGGCCCAGATGATAAGGCACCCATCTGGGAAGCCCTCCCTGATTCCTCTGCAAGTTGCAGAGTGTGTAATAATTAACCACCTCTGTCTCCTGCAATTAACTCACAACTCCTTAAAGGTACATAGCATGTCGAGCATCTTGAGTCCCCACAGCTCCCGCACATTAGGTGCTTGGTCAAGGTTTACGGAAAATGAGTGATCCTGAGCGATCATTCCTATCTAACCATAATGTTACTGAAACAAACAGAAAAAGAACAGTTGCCATGTGGTGAGCGCTTTCTATATGTCTGGGAACGCATCAGCACCTGACAAGCCTTATTTCAGTTCTCACAACCACCTGACGAGGGCACTCAGTAATACAGAGCAGGAAACTGCAGTGTAACAAGCTGCCTATAGGGTCCCAAGTCACCTTCCAAAACCTCTAAGGCCGAAAATTGTCCTGGGCAGGACCATGAGCTGGAGAGAAATAAAGTGCTTGGCGGGGGGGGGGGGGGGGGGGGCGTGCAAGGGACAAGAAGGTGGTCAGGTGGGGGTTCCAGTAGCTTCCATTTCAATGACAGGAGCACAATCCATGGAAAGCTGCTATCAACAGGCTCCTGGGCTGAGCAGATGTGAGTTCAAACCCCAGCTCAGCCACTTACTACCTGGTAACCTCCACCAGGCTTCCACCTTTGCAAAACATAAGATGGGGACAACGCCACGCTCCCTGCAGGATGGTTGAAAGAGCAAAGTTCCCAGCCTGGTGTACGCACTGCAGTGAGTGCAGAGAAGTCGTTCAGGGTCCCAGATTTTAGAGGACGATCTCTAGTGTCAGGACCCAGGTTCAAATCCTGACTGCAGCTGGGTAACTTTGGGCAAGTGACCTGCCCTCTCTGAGCACCCACTCCCTTATCTATAAAATGGAATCTTAACAGTCACTATCTCATACAAGTATTATAAGGATTCAATAAGGTAACATGTAAAGGACGTGTTTAGAACCATGCCCACCACACAGAAAGCATGCAACACACGTTGCTGATCACCGTAATTAGTGCCTTTCCCTTCCACAGCAGCAGACGGAAAGATGAGGACAAGGGAGCAGAGACCACCCAAGTATGGGGGGGTTCACTTGGGCACATTTTCAGGAGTTATAAGATTTCCTGAGTTTCTGCGTACCTTGACCTTGGGAAATAAAAGAGAATTTTTTAAAGTAGTCTATGCCTTGAGCAGCAGGCTAGATAATAGAATTTTCTGAAGTGTCAAACAAGATCACTATGGGCAACGCAGAAACTCAGACGCAGAGAGGGGTGTCACTTGGAGAAGACGGAGCAAGTGTCTGGGTTCTGGGGTTTCAGGCATGGCATGAAGGGTCCCAAATACTGCCACTCAGACTTCGCAGCTGGAAATTGTATATTCCACGGAGAAAAGAAAACTCTCAGGAGGAATTTTTTCACAAGAAGTCCCAGAAAGCATATGAATGCTCTTCTGGCCAAGAACAGCCACAGTAGCCATAACGAGAGATGTCGGCCACATGCTCACCTGGAAGGGGGCTGAATCACACTGCACAGAAGCCTCCTGGGAGAAACAGTGGGATAACCAGCACTGCCCCAATCCATGCCATCATCCTAGTGTAACCGTTCCCTTCCACCTAACCCGTACACGATGCCCCAGCCTCTAGGACCATGCCCCAGTATTTACATCAACATCAAAGTGACTAAGGACACAAACAAAGGTAAAGCAGGACTCTGATACTGAGAATCTCAAAAAAGAAAAAAAAATCCATCACAGAAAGAAGGCTGTCAGATTGTCCCTTCCACCTTCCCCACGCTGCTACTGCAGAACATTCATGGTAATGGCGGAAAAGGAAATGGTCCAAGAGCTGGTATCCCCGCCAAGAAGATGCTCTTTCAACAGGCTTTAACTTTATACACATTCATTTTGCTGATCTTTCTCGGGCAGAAAAGCCAGTAGGTTACGTTGGGGTTGATTTCCATGTATCACGTAAACATTATATTTCTCTAAGCACCAGTGATACACACCGGCAGAGGCGCTCCCTACCTTGTAATTTTCTCTTTTCTCCCAGCACTGAGCATTCCATTATCTGTTTAGTCTCTATCATTGTGATTTCTTTCCTCTGTATTACCTGCCACAACACACAATTCAAGTGAAAACAGAGCAGCATTCCTGCACTGCAGGCTCTGCAGAGCCTGGCTGACTTAGGGTCTCCCCCTCCTAAGGCTGAAAGGCAAAGAACCATCCATCTCAAAATCGGTTCCTTGCTTGGCTTCAGAGAACTAAACAGCAAATTCGGTCAAGTACACAGGAGAATGTTAACTTTAACCATAAGAAATCAATCTGGGATAAAGAGCAGCATTTCAAATCACTGTGGAAAGGATGGATTCATCCATAAATGTTGCCAGGGCAAGGAACCATTTTGGGAGTAAGAAACAAGCCTTAAATCTCTGCTTCTGTTATGTATCAAAATAAATTTCAGATAGAATAATTTAAATACGTGAATTGCGGCAATAAAAACTATACAAATATGTGAACAAACATTTATGCCATCTCACAGCAGCAGAGGCCTTTCCTAACGTGAAAGCAAAGAACAAGTCCTTAGAAGTGATAGTTTTGCCTTTTTTCCTTTTTAAACTTCTGTACATTGAGGGCCAGTCTAATAAAAAACCGGTCCATTATGGAAATTTTAAGCTCTTCAGGGCAGCGAACAGGTAGAATACAAAGGACACACGTTTTTCTAATCAAATCCCAGATCCCCCACGTCTCAGCTCTGGGACCCCGGGCAAAGGACAACCTCTTTGCCTCTCAGTTCTCTCAGCTGGAAAAATGTTGCTTATATTGCTGACCTCATAGGATGGGCAGGGGTTGGCAAAAGTTTTACTTTGGAACACAGCCACACTCGTGTGTTTTCATATTATCTATGGCTGCTTTCACACTACAACAGGAGAGCCAAGTTTTGTGACAGACAGAGGGGTCCACACAGCCTAAAATATTTACCATCTGACCCTTTACAGAAAAGCTTGCTGACCCATCCTAGGAGAACATCTGGAAACTCTTCCCTCTAACTCCCCCCGCCAGCCTTCTCCAATTCAGGGCTAGGTATGTTGTTAGGTATGTGGCCTGCCAGGCACTTGTGCCAATCGGTGGGGCCCACTTGCTAGACCCCAACAAGAAACCGCACACCAGGCTTTAATAGATGCGAAACGGCGGTCAAGCAGCTGCTGTCTCAGACGCTGTGGATCCCTCCCCGCCTCTGCAAAGGTCTCCTCAGCTTAGCCTCTGGTCCCTCTGGCTGTCTCTGCTCAGCCTCCTCCCCTGGAGCTTCTAACTCCACCCTCACTGGTTCCCCAGAGGCGGCTGCATGTATACCCCGGGCTCAATCACCGCCTCCACCCTCAGGATGCCCAAAGCTCTGGTCCATGTACATCACAGCCCCTCAGCTGGCTTGCACATCGGCCCATCTCTTCCAGCCCCCTTGCTTCATCTCCCACCACATCAAACCCAGCCCACTTCTCTCCCGCCTGTGTCTCGGCACAGGCTGTTCTGAGGGCCTGGAAGGCCTGGCTGCCTCCCTGACTCAGAGCCTCCTTCAAGTTTCAGCTCAGGACCACCGTCCCTATGATGCCTTCACCCACTGGCTGTGGCAGACATGTGAGCCAGCAGGCCTACCCTGTCTTATTAGTGCCCCTCCTGGGGCCTCTGCCCCCACAGGCCTCCAGTTCCTAGCCACCCTCAGCTGCAGCTGGTGAGATCTAGCATGGCTGGTTGACTCAAACTGAGCCAGTCATATAGATTCTTCCAGAAGTTTGAGATGGGCCACAGTCTCTGACTAGAGATAAAGGAGGATGGGAGCAGATGCATCTGACCCAAGAGCAAACACATCTAAGTTGCTCCACCAAGATCCATCTGCCGGAAGCTGAGCCGAGGACAATTTGCCACCAGGTGCAGAGTCCTGGCCAGGGATGAATGAGATGCAGGAATGTGGCAAAAGTCCACCAAAGAGAGAAGCCAGTAAAACCCTTCTGGGCAAGTCCACTCAGCACAGAGAAAATGCTGAGTTCGGCAAAGTGACTGATATCTGAAATGTCAAACGTGAGCCATAGAGCCCTGCAGCCTGACTGGGGCAAAGCCACAGAGGAATCCAGACTCTGCAAAGAATCCCTACCAATTCGGTAAACTCACCAGTGACTGACCCGGTCCCTTGCTATACAAATGTAGCAAAGACGGCTCTCTGAGGGCAACTTGCAGAGTCAGTGTGGCCGCAGGAGTAAGGCAGGCACATAGGAATGGCCACCCCAGCTCCCGCCCGACTCCCACCTAGCACCCAGGCCCCTGTGAGCCCCTATGATACTCTGCCTTTGTGTTCTACACCTGAGCAGGTTCCGAGTCCTCACAGCCCAACAAGCCAAGGAGTGTTCACTGGACCCTTCTCTCCCTAAGCCCCATCCACACCTTGTCTACAGCTCCCCAGAAGCACTATCTGTGGGGGTGTAATTGCTTATCTGCACGTCTGGCTACCACAGCCCCGCCCCTAAGCCTGTAAGCCCCTTGGGAACAGGGGCCCGAGTGCCAGCACAGTCCCTGGCAATGGTACACACCAGAGACTTGCTGAATGGGTCAAGGGCCAGATGAGTAAGTGAACAAGTGAATGACTGTCACCCACTGCTTCAGTCTGCCCCTCATCTCCAGGAAGTGAGCGTGGGACAGGCCCAGCAGAAATGTCAACTGTGTCTAATAATAAGTTCAAGGCCTTACCAGAGAATGCTAACCACCAGGTTCACAGCTGTAATTTCCTGCCCCAGTGACGGGGATTCAGGCTCAAACTGAGCTTTTTCCAATATGTGTCTCGGGAGTGGATCCGCATGGAAGAGAGGGGACAAATTCTTATATATCACTACCATGACCTAAAACTGGACGAGCCTACAAAACCATTCCCCTCCCTCCTCGGCACATGAATCCGACAACATCAAACCCCATTTCAAATAGATCAGCAGAGCAGGGGCTGACCCCCACCGCCCAGGGACCCAAATATAAACAGACACACACTGCAGGTAACACTCCATTCACAGAGATCGTGGGCGTCAGAGATGCTCTATAAAGTACTGAACCAGTGACGTTGAGGGTGGGGGGAGAGCCTTCCCATCTTCAGCCATTAAAGGCCCTCCAGGGGGGAAATTATCTTGAGATAAATTCATCTTCAACTCCCTTTTCAAAATTAAAAAGGAAGAAAATTCAATGACTCGATTCGGTACATCTGGACTATGCACGCACGCACACACACACACACACACACACACACACACTGTCTATCCCACATATACAGAGATCTGTGTAATAATTCTTTGCTTTATACAGCATCTTTTTCCAAAGACCTCAAAGAGCCTTTATGAACACTTCCCTGGGGCCCATACTCAGTTATATTTAAAGAGAGGTCTCATGAGGGCACATGCACAGAAATAAAAAATGTTCTTCTATGCATATATACTTAACCTACACCGTCACTTTTCAGACTTAACATACTGCTTTTTATATCTTTTTCTGCCTACCCACTGCCTTTCCTTTTATCTCCAAGAGAAAGGATCAACTATATTGAGCTCCAATACGGAACTTTTAAAACCAATCTTGGGCCCGTTCCAGCTTTTTGTTCTGTTTCTCTCTCCTGCCTCCCTTTTTCCCCTGTCCACCCAGGGTTTCTACTTCATAATTATGATGAAGAAAAAAGCCCCAAGACATGTTCTGATGGCCAGTGGCTACTGTGCATTGATTTCTGTAGGCCCAGCAAGGTGAAAAGCACTTTTTTTTTTTTTTGTGAGGAAGACCAGCCCTGAACTAACATCTGTTGCCAATCCTCCCCTTTTTGCTGAGGAAGACTGGCCCTGGGCTGACATCCGTGCCCATCTTCCTCTACTTTATATGGGACGCCGCCACAGCATGGCTGACAAGCAGTGTGTCGGCGGGCGCCCAGGATCCGAACCTGCAAACCCCGGGCTGCCAAGCGCGGACTAAACCGCTGCGCCACCGGGCGACCCCGAAAAGCACTTTAAATATACAATCTCATTTGATTCTCACAACAGCCCTGAAAAGCAAGGTTTACTACACCCATTATATGAGTGGGGTCACGAAGGTCCAGAGAAGGGAAATGACTTGGCCCATGTCACAGAGCCAGGAGTCGGCACAGCAAGGACCCACACCTGATCAGGCTCCCTCAGAAGCCTGTCCCTGGCTGTGCTGGCAGCAACAGGCCTAGCTGTCCCCTGAGATGGAGCATACGCCCTCCAGACTCACACCAGCTCCCAGTGTATGGCCTCCAGCAACTCTCCCAACCTTTCTCTGTCCTCTAAGAAAATCAGGAATTGGATTAAATTCTGCCCCCCTCCCCAGTTTTAAAACTATTGTTTCTACATAATCTGGAAAGTAGAAGAAAAGATGTGAGGAAACCACAGGAACAGAATGAGAAATATAAGAAAATCACAAGGGACAGAGAAAAATACCCTATAATATCTTAATAAAGTTCTAGGTCTTCATTAACTTTTCCATATGTGTAATTTGGGGGTTCTCTCATTCGTGTGTGAATGAGAAACACCGAGTTTGTTCATAGTGACATAGTACCAACCTGAAGGCAGGTGCCCCAAAGGCATGCAGACAGGAGCACACAGGTGACAACAGTGAACACAATGAAGCCCTCAGACGGATGTGGGGACAGTGGCGGGGGGAGGACGTGCCCTGCTAAGGCAGCAGCCCCCGCCCCCAGTCCTCTGTCCGACGCAGCCCAGGCTGCCACCAGTTCTGATGTGTCAGGAGAAGCCAGCATCCACGTCTTATCCAAATCTGATTTCGAATGTTAACAAGGGTTCTTACCAGGCAGGCCCAGCAGGTCATGGTGATGGACCACCACTTGGAGACCCCCTGCCCTGAGGTCTGAGCTCCTGACCACCGGTCAGCTTGGACAGGTCAAGATAAGTAGCACACAAACGCACAGACGTTGTTAAAACGCCAGCTTTCTGTTCCACGCAGAAACTGTCCCACGTGCAGTCAGAAGAGGCCTGAGGGGGCTCTAACGGAGGCAGAGGCTTCCAGGAGATGAGATGATGGACAGGGACTGGACCCGAGGCAGCTCCCCAGGACCCTCAAAGTGATTAACTCAGGGACCAAAGAGGGTCCGAGCACCCCTGCCCCGCCCCACTCAGAAAGTCCTAGAAAAGACAGCACTGCGTACACACGAAATTGTCAGAAGGTTAGGAATAACTCGGGGTGGTAATTTCATACCTTTCCACACATACTTTTTCATATCAAGGAGTCAAGAAGCAGTCGCCACATTTATTCTCTAAAGTTAAAAAGAAACAAATGGCATCAGCCCACCATTTAGCTTTAAAGAGATATCCACCAGAAGTACAAACAGAAATAGTTTCAAAGGCTGCTTCAAGAAGAAATGGAACTGAGGGACTGATCCGGCCAGTAAGAAGAGTGAAGGGGGTGGGGGGCTGGGATAGTTGTGGGGTTTTTTTTAATTACATATTGAGGTGAAATTCGCATAACATGAAATTCACTATTTTAAAGTGAACCATTCAGGGGCATTTAGTACATTCACAACGTTGTGCAACTACCACCTCTATCTAGCTCCAAAACACCTCCACCACAGTAAAACCCCATATCCATGAAGCTGTTTCTCCCACATCTCCCCCACCCCCCAGCAACCACTAATCTGCTTTCAGGTTCTATAGAATTTGCTATTCTAGATATTTCACATAAATTGAATCTTAATAGGTAACCTTTCGTGTCTGGCGTCTTTCATTTAGCATCATGTTTTCAAGGTTCATCCACACTGTAGCAGGTATCAGTACTTCATTCCTTTTTATGGCTGAATAACATTCCACTGTATGGATAGACCACATCTTGTTCATCCATTCACCCACCAATGGACATCTGGGCTGTTTCTACCTTTTGGTTCCTGTGATTAGTGCTCCCATGAACACGTGTGTACACGTACTTGTTCGAGTCCCTATTTTCAATTCTTTTGGGCACATTCCTAGGAGTAGAATTGTGGGGTCATATGGTAAGTCTGTTTCACATTTCGAAGAACTGCCAAACTGTTTTCCACAGTGAGGAGGGGTAGTTGTTTAAAATCACTGCATCTCACAGAAGAGTTCCAAAATCTGTATGGTAGATATCTACGTCTCACCACCCAGCACAGGCAGTTCTTATTATTTTGCCATATTTACTTCAAATCTTTTTTAACAATAAATCATTACACATATAGTTGAAAAATAAATTATAGAGAATGAGACAGAAGGTTGAGAGAAAAGGAGAAGACAGCTGCTCACCTAAGAGGGATGCTATCACAGGACACAGCAGAGCGGTTCACTTAGCCATTGTACCCCACCACACTTGCCCTCTTCTCCTTCATCAGTGTGCAGGGAAGTGATAGTTATGTGTGAAAGTGTTTTATAAAGAAAGGCCCCATTGGGGCCAGCCCCATGGCGTAGTGGTTAAGTTCAGCGGGTTCCGCTTTAGCCACCCAGGGTTCACGGGTTCAGATCCTGGGTGCGGACCTACACCACTTGTCAGCCATGCTGTGGCAGTGACCTACACACAAAATAGAGGAAGGGTGGCACAGATATTAGCTCAGGGCTAATCTTCTCAACAGAAAAAAAAAAAAAGAGGAGGATTGGCAACAGATGTCTGGGCAAATCTTCCTCACCAAAAAAAAAAAAAGAAAGAAAGAAGAAGAAAAGAAAGGCCCAGTGAGAAATGTGTAACAGAAACCAGCAAAGTGTCTGGGTTAAGGTGACAAGTGGAATACAGGTGTTAATTAGATAGTGTTGGATAAATGTGAAGCTATGGAAAGCAGCTCCTCACTGCAAAACAGCTAAATCAGTAGGTACCATAAAGAGATGGTACATTCTACAGAGGTATTCACGTGGGCACTAGTGGGTAATTTAAGCCATCCTACTGCCCTCACAGCATGAATCCACTTAGTAACCTCCTCCCATACCCCCACCCCATCCCACTCCCACACACAAGGCCTGTGCTGTGCAGCAGAGGCCAGCAAAAACCAATGTGAATCTCTCTGGACAGAGCATGTCCTATCCTGCTGGGCCCCACCCCTGCCTGAGCTCCTGCAGCCACACAGATCTCTAACTGAGGAACCAGTTTCCTCCTTGGGGGTTGAGGAGGAGAATCCAACACCTACCAAAGGATAGGATTCCCAACCAAGAGGAGAACAACACTGGCACCGCTCTTTCCCCCCTAGTTCAAAGATTCTGCTGCCAGAATTCTCTGGCCCCACCACTGCACAGATGTACAGAAATAAATTGGAAGTGGATCCTCCCTGGAAGATGGTCTCTCAGGCTGACCAGATCCTGTCAGCATCCTCCACGTTCATATAGCACCCTAGTCAAGAGATGAGAGGACATGCCTATCCCATTCTGCCTGGCGCATCTCTTTGATAGGCACAGGAGCTTTGTCCATGGTGCCAGGTCACGGGTGTGGACAGAGAACAAAGTCTCTGCTGAAAGAGGGGACTTCCCAGGCTTCAGTCCCTGGGGAAAGCAAAGTCTCTCTCTTCCCAGATCTCATTCCCCAGGGTCTGGACCAGGCAGAGCCTAGACAGAGTGAGGGAGCACCCATGCGGTGGAGGAAGGTGGCCTTGGCCACGTGGGGACGGAGCGGACAATGGCAGACATTAGTAGGGTAACGGTTCTCCAGCCAGGCTGGGCTGCACATTAGAACCACCAGGGAAACTATTAAAACAACAGCCACCACCACCACAAACCAATGCTCACACTGCACACAGCCCAGATAATCCACCGTCTCCAGGGGTGGGACCCAGGCTTCAGTGCATTTGTGTAAGCTCCTCAGCTGATTCCAACATGCAGCCAAGGTTGGGAAGCAGGCCTGTCAGAGGCCCAAAGCTCAAGACGACTCAGCACAGCAGCGATGGCAGCAGCTAACATTCCAAAGCTCCTGCTGTGGGCGAGGCACTGTCCAAACAACTTCACAGACATCACCTCAATCAATCTTCCTAACAACCCGCAAGGTACATGCTGTCACTGTGCCTATTTTTCAGATGAGCAAACGAAGGCTCAGAGAGGTGAAGCAACCTGCTCAGGGTCACACAGCTGGGAAACTAGGATGCCTGCGAGCCTGGAGCCCGTGTTCTTCACCACAAGGCTGCACAGCCAGATGGAGGCCTCTCGGTCCTGAATGATCACAATGGTTTCTCTGCGAAGTTTGCAAGTGTTTTCCCCCTTCGGGGAAAGGTGACTGATATACGTACCCCAACACTCAGACAAGCCTATTACCTGTTCCAGCCTGGTCTCAGTGCTGTTCATGAGGAGCAGAGTCCATGGCAGGGCTACAGCATTCAAGGGGACACAGCGCCCCCAGAGGAGGCATAGTGGAGAGAAGAGAGAGAGGGCCTCGGGTTCTAGAGGCCCCTTGCATGTGGCAATTTTTCATCCACTGCCAACCCCTGATAGGTCTGGGCTTGGCTGTGGTAAAGGAACCAACGAGTTCCTTATTTCGTGGAACTGGTGGTATCGTGCCCCCATTTTACAGATGGAAAAATCAAGAAATTAAATGAGTTTCCTAATAACAGCTGCTAGCAGGGCACAGGCCATGGGCCAGACAGGGGTGAAACTCTGTGTAAATTGTCTCATTAAGCTCTCCAAACAACCCCACGAAGCAGGTGCTAGAATCAAACCAATTTTACAAATAAGGAAACCGAGACTCGGAGATCAGAGCACAGGCCATTTGACACTGGGACCCACAACCAAAACTACCTGTGATACTTACTGTCTCCCTGACCCTATGGTGGAATCTCGAGAGGCCAGAGCTCTACGCTAGCTCTGTATTTTACCCTAAACTCTAAACTTCAACATTCGAGACTTTCATTCAAGAGACAAAGCCTCAGCAGGTTCTGGGCAGAGTCAGCTTGGCCAGATGTCGTGGACGTGCTTTCACCAGCTTCTCCTCATCACTCCGCCACTAACAGAGCCCTCAGGAGGGAGAGCTGGGGACCACCTGATCCCGGGATCCAGTGCTGCCTAAACACAACACAGCCCCTGGATGCTGGAGGTATGAGACCAGTAACATTCCCTCACTTAAGCTGGTTTGAGCTGGTTTCTGTCGCCTGCAACCACACGAGTCTAGCCTCACGTGCTGCAACTTGGAACCCACGGTGAGTTGGCCCTGGAGCCAATGTGGCCAGCAAGCAGGGAGATGCACAGGACGAGAAAATGACATTAGAAGCAAAGACATGTGATGTGACAAGTGACAGGTAGGGGTCCGTGGGTGGTTCAGCCGCCACCTGGCAAGGTGCTTCAGGGATTTCACACCCGCTTTGGGGCTCGGATGTTCAATCTATAAAATGGGGAGGTTAGACAAGCTGATCGTCTAGAACCCTCTAGCTCTGAGAGGCTGTGATTCATAGTAGAGACGAGCCTTTCCAGCTTCTGGCCCCTGCAAGCAAACGGAGCATGAGGCATGCCCGTCATCTGCTCCTATCCGCTAGCTGGCCGCGCTGGGCTGGACTGCCGAACTCAACCAGCAGCAACGTGACCCTGACCTGTCTAGAGCCCCAAATCTGCCACAGCCCCAAGGCTGTGACACCAGCATCTGCTGCGAACGGCCTCATGCATGGCGGAGTGGTGGGTTCACTGATGGCAGAGAAGATTAATTGCATGTGAAATACCCATAAATAATTAGAGCATCGACTGCACAGCTTCCTTCCACCCTCAGGCTGTGGTATCATATCTACGGGCAATTCTCATACAGAACCACACACACAATCTGCAATTAATTAGAAGCCCACACAGCGACTGAGAGGGCACGGGCAGATCTCACACCAACTGAGTCACACCGACTCTGCGCCGTCCTGCTCGACACTTCGTTGATGAGTGTTACACAGAACACAAGCTCCACATCACCAGGATGGACTGGGCTCTAGTCCCAGCTCTGCTATTTATCTCCTGTGCAGCCGTGGGGTGTTACTTGCCCTCTCTGAGTCTCAGTTTCCCTCCCGCTGCAATGGGCATGATGGCACCTACCGTCCAAAGTTACAGAGGTGATTCAACGGGAGAGAGGGCATGAGGTGCCCTGCAAATGAAGGACGCGATGCTAACATCTAAACGGTCACCCCTCGAGCCACCTCCTCAGTCACAGACAGCAGGAAAGGGAAGAAGGACGAAGCTCCCAAGTCTCATAGTCAAGGCCCGTAAGGCCCAGAAAGGTGGAGTGACAATCAAAAGACATCCAGGACACAAGTGGCCAAGAATCAATGGAAATCATTTGGCTCTCCCAACACCGAGCCCACCACGCTGTCCCTGAGCTTCATGTTTTTCCATCGCTGCTGCCTAAGGCCGCAAGGACTCCCTCCAAGAGCCCTGCTGATTCAAGAGGGGCTCCATTCTCCGACAGCCGGCAGAGTACAGGGGATTCCCTCCATCTGGCAGGAAGGAGACAGAGGGCATGGCCAGCTGGTTAACAGAGACCCCCGAGCTAAGAACAGGAGGATAGTCAGGACCAGCCATACTGGAGGAAGAATTAACAGGAAACAGAACAATTAGCGGCCTTTAACATTCAGATTTAATACTCTTCCACTCCTATGTCACCTTTAAAACCCAGCTCAGACGTCCTCTCCCACAGGAGGCCTGCTGGACTCTACAAGATGAAGCCAATTCTTCTCTTCCTTGGGGTGGTCTGAGGATGGCCCCTGCTCACTGATGAGTTGTGTGTGTGCAGGAGTAAGCCTATCACCTCTGAATTTCCCTCCCATGTCCAGCCTAGCACATTGCCTGACAGTTTTCCTTGCAGTGGAGGGGACCCTGTGACTCGGTTCTGGTCACTGAGACATAAAGGGAAGTCTGCTAGGCGGACTTGTGGGAAGGCTTGTATTTTCCTGATAAAGGAAGAAACAGCAGGTGCTACCCCTTCTCCCTTGCTTCCTGCTTGAAAATGGAGATGGCATCTGGAACAGCAGCAACCATCTTGCAAACATGAGGCAACAAACATTAGAATGAAAACTAACAACTAAAGAAGTTGAGGCAGAAAGAACCCGAATCCTTGGTGGCACTGAGCTGCTGAACCATGTCGGCAACCACCCGCCTCCACAGCTCCTGCTGTAGGAGGAAAACCAGCACTTGTCTGGGCCACTGTAGAGTGGGTCTCAATTACGTGCAGTTGGAAGCCTTCCTAACTGACTCACCCCTGAACACAGCACCCCTCTCAGGCCCACCGGGAACTGAACGACACTGGCCCTCTTTGCCCCTGAAGCCCTCTCTGGGATCGCCCCACAGTGAGCGCAAATCCCACTCAGAAGGCTCTGAGCCTTCAAGTCCCCACCTATCACAATGGGGATCACACTACCTATGCCACGGGCAGGCCTTGGGGACTAAATGAGATAAAATACTTGACAGGCTGTGACAGCCTCTCACACATAGTAGGTTCTCAGTATTCACATACTTCCCTGGGAGGCAGCATATCACAGCCAAAAATACTCCAAGTTGGGGGTCACATGGGCTTAGGTTTGAAACACCCAGCTCTGTCCATTACCTGTTGTTTTACCTCAGGCAAATGATTTAACCCCTCTAAACACATTTCTTTACCTGTAAAATGGAGAGAAAAATATTCACCTCCTATGGCTATTATGGGGATTCACTGAGAAAGAACAGAAAGCACCAGGCACCAGTAGGAACTGGAAGGCCCATCCCCTCCCTCCCTCCTATTCATGCCCCCGACCCCAGGGCAGCATCACCCCACATCCAATCCTCCATAGGAAGCATGAGGAGACAGCCCCCGCCCCTTTGAGCATCCGAGTTCCCTTCGGCTTCCTTTCCCCGACAGGAGCAGAGATGAGGAAGGAAAAGAGGAGTCAATAGGCTGAAAACCTCCTGGAGAAATGGTCACCCCGACTCAGCTGCAAGTCTTGCACCTAAAATAAAATGCAGCCCAAGAGAATGATCTCCTTTCTCTCATGCAGAATTTCTGTTTCCAAGACTTAACAAGCCGCAGAGGAAGGTGACCTGCTTTCAGATGGTGTAGCCAGGTCTCAGACCCTGTCCCCAGAGGCCAGGAGGGAGGGAGCGTGAGGACAACCGCCTCCATCACCCACTTCTCCTCCAGCATGAGGAGCCAGCCGGAGCCAAGTGACACCCCCAGCCAGGCAGCAGGCCTCCCTTCCGTGCGAACCTGCAGTTTGGACATTCTTTGTGCTGAGTTACAAATCCTGGGCTCCATCGATTACTCACACTGACTCCTTGCAGTGAGACCCCAAACCACCAATGAAACCTGAAGGAGAGAGGAGGGGGCAGGATGGAGGCCAACCGAGCACTCAGGGCACTGACCTGACACCTGGTGGGCCTGCCTGCACAAGAACACGCAAGGAAGCGACAGGGTGTTGTGAATGACCAGCAGGCTCGAGGCAGAGTGCTCACTGACCCCACCTGCACAGCATCCCTCGAAGAGATGGCGGTGCTGCACACCTGCCCTGGGGCTCACATAGCAATCACATAGTGACCGCCACATAGAGAACCGAACTGGGCCTGAGCCCAAACCCAGGCTTGTCCTCACTGCCGGCCACAAGTCCATCCTGCCCCAGGCTGTTCCTAAAACCAAGGGAGCAGAGAGGTGGGAGAAGAAACCCATCTCTCGTGGGCCAGCCCGCAGGTCTCCACCTCCCAGCCCTGACCCTCCTTCACAGACAAGCTCACAACCACCAAGGAGGGCAGCTCCTCTGGAACCTGGACAGCTCCGCGTTCTCTCACCTCCGCCTGCCCTGGGAGCTTGCAGTGCCAAACACCTGGTCCAGAGCCGTCCCCTCCCAGGAACACTCATTCATTCATTCACCAGCTCTTCCTGAGCGCATGCCCTGTGCCATACCTGGTACTACCAGTAGTGATTCGGGGTATCAGTGATACTGGTATCAGTAGTGATACCAGTCCTGCTCACAGAGCTTCAGACCAGCAGGGGAGGCAGACACTAAACAAACACAAAAGGAAATCATCACAAACTGAGAGAGATGCTGGGAGGGAAAGAACAGGAAGGAGAGAAGTGTGTGAGGAGAAAGTGGTCAGGCAAGGCTGAGAAAGTTAAAGTAAAAACTGACAGGTGACTAAACCAGAGTCCTTCAGGTAGGCAGAGGGCATCCATTCCAAGCAAAAGGAAGGTCCTGACTCCAGTCCCCGAGGCAAGAAAGAACCCAGCCAGTCTGAGGAACTGCTGGAAGGCCAGTGTGTTGGAAGGTGCCAGGCAGGGGACCATGAAGGGAAAGGGTAGCAGGAGCGCCTCAGGCAGGCTTCCCACAGTGGGAATTTGGATTTGTCCCTAAGTGCAGAAAAAAGCCACTGCAGAGTTGGGGGGGTGGGTAGTGAGGGGGATAGGGAGGGGGATACAGATGTGCACTGTGTCCCACCTGCCCAGGCAAACCACCATCTCACTGAAGAGAAAGGGTGCAGCGGATCCCTCAGAACCCGTCTTTCGAGGAGTCCTTGTGCAAGTTCCATTTTATTAAACCTTGGGTCCCCTAGGAAAAACACCATTTCCTATTAACAATCAGGCTTGCTTTCTTAGGCTGCCAGCTGGTCTCAAAGGGACTCAAGCCCGCAGATGTCAGAGAGTTGGCTGATGCACCTGACGTACAGCAGAGAGGTTGGTTTAGACACCAGGGCCTTGTCTGAAGTGTTGGTAATCAGTGTGAGGCCATATGTTTTTAAAGCCTGGGCCTTCGTCTTGCCGGGAAGGCCGGCCCCTAAGCATTCTGGAAACCATGGGGTTTAACCAGCCCCACCCTCACTCCTGCTCCCCTCAGTGAGACTCTCCTGTCCGCATGATTGGGCTCAGCCAGCCAGGAGGCAGCCCTGACAGCTCGTTTCTGTGTTCCTTGTAGGCCATGGCCTGAGGCATCAGGGTAAAACCCACTCCTCTGGAGAGAAGAAAATCAGTGCCACGTTCCACCTTGAGAGCTAGAAGATTCGCCTGTCATCAGACTCATACATGGGCACCATGGTGGGCAAGAGCTATTAAATGGGGGAGGGTTGGCTGCTGAACCCCATGAGGGTGGAGCTGGTGACCAGAAGTAAACAAGTACTATCTCAACTTCTATCCTCCCTCAGGAACCTCGGGGAAAATGTCCCCAAGCAGAGACGTGGGAAGAGAGGCATCTGAGACTTGCTGCAGTTTGAGACACAGGAGCTGCGACTCTGAGAAACTCCCCACCCCGCTCGGTGCCCGCTGCCATCCCCGGCTTACAGAGGGGCAGCCCCTGCATGGTTCTCAAAGCACCTGCCAACTCCACACTCACTCCGCCCGTGAGGAGAGCAGGCAGGCGAGATCACTCCCATTTTACAGATGAGGAAATTGGAAGCTAAAGAGGTTAACCCTGGGGCCTGTAAGAATGTTCATGCCCTTCTCACAGGAACTTTCTAGAGTCTGCAGTGCTGGGCTTCTCAGCTGGAGAACTGGATAGCTTCCCACCTAGCCTGTCCTCTCTGCGCTCCAGTGGGCAGCGGCTCCGTGGTGGGTGCACAGGGCCCTGCATGTGGACAGTTAGGACCAGTGCAGTAGGGAGGCGGCCCCCAGGGTGTGGAAGCAGCTTGGCGCCATGGACGGAGCAGAGGCTGTGGGGCTGAGCCTGGGTTCAAATCCTCACTCCAGCAATCCCCAGCTGTGTGACTCTGAGTAACGAAGTGAACCTCCCTGGTCCCCAGCTGGGGCCTCTGGGCACAAGGATGTGATCACCCAACTCACAGGGCTGCTGGGGGACTTGAGTGAGGTACAAGCTATAAAGTCACGTGCTCCTGCCAGCACAGGGACACAGCAGACACAGCAGGTCCCCAACAAGCTTGGATGACTCTTTCCCCTCCCCTAAGAAAAAAGACAACACACTTTCAAGACCCAAACAGTCAAGGGGTGAAGCCAGAACTCGCATCCAGGTGCTTCCAGCGCACCTGCTGCCCTGGTCTCCCACGGTCACGTCCAGCCCAGTTGTCCTCTCGTATGGAAGTCACTCACCAAGTCTACCTACAGCTTGACAAGGCACTTCCCTTAGAGAGGGCATCAGGAGGGACATTCTCCCCGAGCCTCACCCTGAACCCTTCCCTTACTTCCATCAGCACTTCTCAAAGAGGTCAGGCAAGGTTAGTAAAAGTCAGCTGTCCCCGCGACCAAGAGGGCTTCTCGTGCCCTAAGAATTGCCCAAGAAGATCCTGGCCTTCCTATGCCAAGCCCGTCTGCCATCTCAGCTGGAGTGGCATAATTATCCTCTATGGGACAACAAACAGCAATTGATATATAAACAGGAAAATCTCTATGGTTCAACACTGACCTTTCCCTTTTTTCTGTGTTTTTCTAGCAATTCCTAATACATCTCTACATCTCATTCTGGGGTTGTCAATCAATCCTTGGCCTGAAAATAATATGCCCATGGCTGAAGTCATTTCATAACTTCATCAATACCTAATTCTATCACTGAAAACAAGCTCTTTAATGTCTCCAGGCCCCAGTTTCTTCATTCATAGGATGGACAAAAGAACCCCTTCCTGCAGAGTCAGGGGGAGGATGAGGGAGGATGAAGGTCAAAGCCAGGGAGGGGCCTGGCATACGAAGTCAAGACATCGACACCTACTAATGGCCTTGATTCTGTTCTGTTCACTCCACCAACAATTACTCATCACTCCCAAGGTGCCAGGCCAGATGATGATGACACAGGTGGACGAGAGACAAGGCACAATCCCTAATCCCAGCCCCCTGCCCTCAAAGAGCTTGACGACTAACCAGAGAGGCTGACAGGAAGACAGCAAGCATGGAGTGGTGGGATGGAGGTGAGCAAAGACAGGAGACATTACCAAATGCCTGTGGGTGGGAGGGTCAAGAAATGCTTCCTTAGAAGAAAAACACCCACACAAAGGCAGAAAAGGTGAATAGCTGGCCCCCCAAAACTGAGTAAGGCTCCCCCGTAACAGAGAAAACTGCCTATGCACACTCAAATCCCCCACAAGCCAGGGAGAAGCAGACGTGGATGGAGCCAGCCAGGAGGGAGTAGGAGGAACTGGTAATGGCCTTCCAAAGTGGGCAGCTGCAATTTGGCTAAGCTGGATGCTCCTGTGCAAAAATGCCCAGGGGTCAGTAGATGTTCTGATGTTTCTACTGAGGTCAAATGTATTGGTTTGTAATTGTTGTTTTCTTAACACGAAAATCCCCCAATGATGAAATGTTAGCAACTAATTCAAAAAAATGCTTTCAGCACTGTGCAGCCCAAAGGAAACCCCTGGCCCCCAAACTGTGTGGAGCACAGTTTGAAACCTATAAGCATAAGCAGATGCAAAAAGTGAAGAAACCACACAGAAAACACAAGAGAACCACCCGCTGTTTACATTTTGCTTCAAGATCAAAGAATGACAGGAGATGAGGCTGAACCATGGGCAGGGGCTGCTCACAGGATGTCCTGGACTTGATCCCAGAGGGGATGGGCAACCTCTGAAGGGTAAGTGCACCGATGGTGGTGGCTACGTGAACCTATATACGTGACAGAACTTCTCACTGCTACACACACACACACTAGCTCACGCAAAAACTGGTGAAATCCAGACAAGTTCTGTAGTAATGTCATTTTCCTGGTTGACAACGTCCTATGGTTCTATAAGATGTTATCACAGGGGAGGCTGGGGGCATGGGTACATGGAAATTCTCTATTTTTTACAACTTCTTGCGAGGTTTAAATTCTTTCAAAACAAAAAGTTTTTTAAAAACATGCCAAAAAAAGTGTCATGGTCAGATTGACAGTGTTGTTTTCCTCCTAGAGCAGGCGCCAGCCTCTCCCTCTGTAGCTGGCCACAAACCAATCAGAACAACATCTCCCACCTTCTCTTGCGGCTAGATATGGCCTTATGAGTAATTCCAGCCAAAGGGAGGTGAGTGGGACACAACGTTGGAAGTTCGGGGTTCTGCCCTTAAACGAAGGGGCCATGCCTCCTCTCTCACAGAACATGAGTGTGATGGACGTGTAGACAAGGGCAACATCTGAGAAATGATGGAGCGACCAGATGACAGGAGACTGGGTCCCAAGTGGTTATGTGGGAAGAAATAAAACCCTGTCTCATTTAAACCAGTGTTACTCTGAGTCTTTGTTACAGCAGCAACTTCCTGCCCAGTACACCACCACGTGCATTTCCTGACAAAGCAGCCAACGCATTAGCTAGGTGACTTTTCGGCCCCATCCCTCAGCCCACACAAGTCGGGAGGAGCAAATGAAATTTACAGAAGCCCAACCTCTCCGGTCCCTGGTGACAGTGTCTCGCATGAAGCTGTGACGATCTCGCTTCAGCACCTCTCCCTCCACCCCGATGTGATTTAGATGGAGATGGACACGCTGTCCCTCTAGAGGAGCCATCTTAGCGAAGATGGATGATGGAGAGACTCCTCCAGAAAGCAATCATTCTTAATCTCCTCCCACACTAGACCAAAGAGCTCACCTACTGCTGAGCTCTCTATTAAATACGGTTAGGGTGCCGTGGTCCCAGCTTCTCGACTCAATCACCTGAACTTAATACCTGCATGAGAGGGACTCTGCAAAACTCTCCTCTCCAGAGTCCTCTCTCCACTACAGGAATGTGGCTCATCCGTGTGACATGACCATACTGACGAATCTGAAGGCTTCTGGAAGACAGGGGAGAAGGGACAGGAATCCCCAGAACACAGACAGCACCTGTCACCATCTTTTAAGTTTCCCACTGCTAACATATTACCTGAAAAGAGACATCAGCTGCTCTAAGTCATTAGTGTTACTCAGAAGAGAAAAAATTCTAATTTAGACTAAAGGGCCAAACTTCATTAAATATATATCAGTGGATTTTTTTTCCCCAAAATGCTCTTTTCAGATCAGATTCTTAGTACAGTCCAGCTTCATATTTAAGTTAACTGCGGCTCTGTGAAGAAAACTGCTCACTGTGTTGTCTTACACTCTCAGGCTGACTTCCCGGAAACGCCCAAGTCAGCCTCCATGCCCTCCTGCGTTCACTAGCCAGGGAACTGGCAAACAGACGCATCGACAAGAGGCAAGTAGGTCCAAATTCAGAGCCAACTCGACATACTTGCAGAGAGCCAGACCAAACCAACATTCCTGGCAGACGTCCGACTGCAGCAGTAGAAGGCAAGTCTTCGGCATTCTTTCCACTTCATTTTCCTCAGTATAATTTGTATTTTGGACCTATTTCTGGAAGGTAAAGAATGCTCTGAATGCAATATACACCAATAAAGACAAGGGTCACCAACTATTTTTAACAAAGATTTGCACAGAGAAACGTAGCAGATTTCCAGATTTCATGGTGATCACTGCGTCAACCACTTAGTGAGCTACACAGAACATTTCAACTACAGCGCATGAAGATGATGGCCACAACCCACAGCTGATCCTGAAGCAACTGTGGATGAAACCATGCCACCCGGCAACGTGGGTGGCAAGAACTTTTTAAAAAGCACGGGCCTCAGAGAACTCTAGAGAGGGGGACTTTGTGTCTGGTTTCCCTTGAGAAGATCTACGTGCCCACAAGCATCATACTACACCCTGACTTTCAAACAAGGCATATAACCGTCAGACGGTCTGGGACCAAGTAGTAGCCACAGTTTCAAGGAACCGAATTCTGATTTTTTGCTGCCTCCTCTGGAATGAGAGCCTTAGATGTCGGTTTCCAATTCCAGGAAACTGAAGTGAGTGGAGGTCATTTTTTTCAAGTAGAGTTCATCTTTTTATCAGTGAATTTTAGAAGGGCCCTAATCACACAGTTAAGCCTCTAGAAATGAATGAAAAAATTAATGATTATGGGAACACCGTGGAGAGATGATAAGTGGAAACAAGGACACATGAAGAAGACACTTTCCTTTTTCATTATCAAGGGACAGCTGTGACTAACATTGCCAATATAAAATGATTAAAATTAATTAGGGGTCAATAAATTGTGATTATTAGAGGGAGGAACACAACGAGAGGCAAACTAAAGGTTCTGAAAGGCAAAATGAGGCAAAAAGCTACCTTAGGACATCTGGATTTAGAGGAGAAAAAACTAACAGAGAGCCTTGAGAAAGGAGAACAAAATAGGTCACTCCTTCAGCCTGGTAGGGTACTCAAACCAGGAAACAGTCCCTCCTCATTCTAGCTGGAAACTAATTGATAATTTTTAAAAAGTGCTGATTCAAGAAATGGTGGTTAAGAGGAGTCCTGAGCTGCAGAAGTAACAGCCCAAAGCTGAAGAGGCACACTCTCAGTCCTGGGAGGAACAGGGTAGAGGTGAGAAGTGGGCCAGGGCCCGGTCTTTTAACCACGACACGTGCTACACTGACCATTTCAGTTTCAAAAAGGCCTCCCAGGTCATCCTCTTAAGCCAAGAGTCCCAGACCCTCCTCCATGCAGCTGGCGTCTACTGCCTGGACCATGACAGTCATCTACCAGCTGCTCTCCCTTGCCCCCCAGTCCATCCATAGTCAACTCTCCACCCAGTGGCCAGAGCGGCCCTTCTAAGACATAGGTCAGCCTGCACCACTTCCCTGCTCAGAAGTCGCCTGTGGTTTCCCATCTCACTCAGAGTAAAAGCTGAATCCAGGCCCACCTGCCCCGCCCGCCACCTCTCTGCCCTCATCTACTGCCCCGGCTCATTCTGTTTAACCCGTACCCAGCACCTTCCCACCCTGGGGCCTTTACACCGGCTGTCCCCTCTGCCGGGAACACTCTTCCTCTAATGTCCCCATGGCTCCCTTCCTTACTCCATTCAGGCCTCTACTCAAAAGTCTCCTTCTCAGACGGGCCTTTGCAGACAGCAGGACACAGCAGGCCCTCTAGCCACTCTCCATCGATGCTCTTGTTCCGCTTCATTTTGCTTCTGAGGACAGAGCATCACCTGAGGTATTTATGTCTGTGGTCTCCACACTCCCCTGCTCCAATGGAAGCTCCATGCTTCCTGCTATACCCCAGAGCAGGCTTTCACCTGCACAGGATTTTGCCCCCTCTCCCCCCAGAACATTTGGTAATGTCTGGAGACATTTCTGGTTGTCAGAACTGGGTCGGAGGTGCTACTGGCATCGAGTGGGGAGAGGCCAGGGATGCCAGTAAACATCCTACAATGCACAGGACAGCCCCCACAACAGAGAACGATGCTAACCAAATGTCCACAGTGCTGAGGCTGAGACATCTGCCCTAGAGCCCAGCACAGCGCCTGGCACATGGTTGGTTCTCAGTATTTGTTGAATGAAGGCCTGACTGAATAATGAACATCCAGGAACAGTTGGGCACAAGGCTCAGGAACCTGGGCCACGAGGTCCCATGCGCTCCCATCCCATCGAGCACTGCCTGTGTGACACTGGGCAAGCCCCTTAATCGCGGAGCCTCAGCTTTCACTCGCCAATGAGACGGGGACAATCACAGACCTGCCCCATGGAGCTGTCGTGAAGACGAGACGAGGGAAATAAAAGTGCGTGCTTAGAAGAGTGCCTGGCACGCGCAGCACAGCAAGTGCGTCCTTATCATTCACACCAAGTCCCTGAGCACGCTGTTCACGATCGTAATGCACTCCAGAGAAACGGAGTTGTGTCCAGGGCCCTCACATCAAAGTCTATATCAGAACCAGCCAGTGCGGGCCTTCTCCAGGCTGGTAGGACTCCACTGGACTGGGAGGCAAGGCCAGCAGAACGCTATAGAAGGAACCCAGAGGCAAGAAAAACCACCCTGAGACAGGCTGCATCTGCTCCTGTTCCCTGGGGCCTCCTTGTTTCCACAAAGTTCTGAATTCTTGGCCAAATAAGTCAGAAAACTCAGCCGGAAAGTGTGCATGTGTGGGAAGGGGGAGAGGTCAAAACTCACCTAGGCCATGACATTCTCTCCCCCTACTCAACTTCTGCCCCCCACACACTCCCACATGCGGGCGCCTGCACACGGAAGATACTAAGACAAGGGGTTGAATACTGAGATACAGGCTGTCACCTAATGGCCCAGGACCAGGCAGCACCAACTCGCTGGCCCTTCCTTAACCGAAGCCAACTTCCCCACTAGATCTGCACCCCATTCCAGTCTCCTTGCTTCAGGGAGAAGAGAAGATGTGGCCTCGGAGGAAGATCAGGGAGAAAGCTGGCAAGAGAAAATGAAACCCTGCTATCACTGAAAAGGGACAGGGATTCGGGTACCATTCTTTATTTTATCAAATGTTCCCAGCAAACTGGGAGGGAGAGGTTACTGATCCCACTTTGCAGAAGAGAAAACAGACCCTCAATCATACATCTGAAAACAGCCTGAAGTCTGAATGTCTCTTCCCAAGTGAGATGCTCGGTGTGGGAGGGGAACCGCCAAGTCTGTGACTCTCCATTCCCACAGGGAGCAGGAGCCCCGCACCCCCATGCTCTCCGCCCCTCACTCACTGCTCCAGGAGGGAGGGGTGATCTGTCCCACTCCGGGGCCTGGGAGGAGGAACTGAGCATGCTCAGCTCAGCCCCTTGCAGGTTCTCTCTCCCGGGGCCCACCCGCTGCTCACCCACCCACGGGGTATGCTCAGGAGCTGCCCCTGTGGGGGTCTCCTCCCCACTAGTGAACTCAGGAATGACGTTTTTGCAAGCCCGCCTGCCCACAGGTTTAAAGCTCCAGTTTCCAACCAGCTTCATTGATAACAAAACTACTCTTCTGATCTGCATCTCTCTGTCCGGAAGACATGACACCTAAGGTGAGTCTTCAAGGATGAATAAGCACTACCCGGGCCAAAGCGGGGGATAGGCAAGGCCGTTCCAGGCAGAAGGACTAGCATGGATGGCATCATGAGCACACGAACCAGACACTGTGTGCCAAGACCTGGGGCAACTTAGAGCTGCTGAGATACAACGTGACAGCCGTCAAAGGGCCTGGGGAGGTCAACGCAGCGCCAGCGCTGTCTGACTCCCGACCGACTCTGCCAGCTGTGCTCTTCCAGATGTTGAACTCAAAAGGTTAGAGTCCTCCTGGGGGCAGGGGGGAGGCTAGGTGGCTGAGTAAAAGGGAAGTCTTTACTGTGTCCCATTAGCATCTCTTGAGTTTTTCCATGTAAATGTATTAACACAAAAAACAAAAATCTTAATAGTAATTTTTAGTTAATATTTAAGATCCAGGGGAGGAGGGCGAAGAGCAGTTGAAGGGGGAGGGGAACGGAAGCTGGAGCAGGAGGAAGAACTGGGCCAGAAAGACTCCCGTAAGCACCGCTCCACTGACCCATCGGGCCGCCTGTGCCGAGTGCGCGCGGCACTTCCCAGGTGAGCATTATTCGCCTCCTTTCAGAAATAAGGAAACGGGGGTCCAGAGAGGGGAATTAAGGAGCGAAGCCGACAGCAGGGCCAGGATGTGAGCCCCTGTGTTGGATGCAGGAGCTGGCGGTTCTCCAGCTCTCCTCTAACGACACAGCATAGGCAACCCACCTATTCCACCAGATGTCCAGCCCAGCTCGGCTACCCCCACTCCCAAATTCAAACCTAGTAACTGCCCCCCGATGCAACTCTACAAACCAAGCGGCCCCAGCTCTTCGGGTGGCACATTTCAAACAATGCTGACATTTCAAACAAATCTAACTGGTGCCTCAACCCCTGAGCAAGAAGCCTGGTCTGGATCAACTCTCAAAGGCATCAGGCCGTCACATAAGCTGCTGCTGGGCCCAGGTGAGAGAGCAGCGAGAAAGCTCGAGACCAAAGGCCTATTCTGGCTTCGGGTTCAGAGAGCGCCCTCACCTGAACGTTCATAAACAGATTGGGAGTCTGAGTTGTTAGGGGTCAGCAGGAACCCAACAGACCTCGACTAGAAAGATGAAATTCCAAAAAGGGGGAAAAACTATGTTTGGCTCAAAAGAACCAAGAGCACAGAAATGATGCTGAAACCTGGGGAGCTCACGGCAGCCCCATGGGGAGCCCTATGGTCAGCCACAGTCAGGGGAGAGCTTCGCAAGGACAGGGACACAGCCTAAAGCAAGATGTCGCCTTCAAAGGGAGACTCATGGAAATGCCCTGGGAACAGGCTGGGCCAGGGTCTCCTGGGGATGCTAACCTCAGCCTTCCTGGGCCAAGCACTGCTGTGAGACCCGTCCACCAGCGGCATGGTGCTGGGCAACTCATCCCACCTCTCTGGAGAATGGGGTAACAGCAGCCCCTCCCTCCTGGGACTGCTGTGAAGAGCAAGGTGGCGAGGACAAAGGACTTAGCAGCATCACCATCTCTTCCTCAAGTGCTTCCTGATTGGAAGAGCCCACCAAAGTGGCTGGGTGTCCCAAAGCCGCTGGGTATCCTACAGCGCTTCACGGTGGACTACTTTCATGTGGCCTTTGCACACTGCTACCCCTCCTGAGTCCCCCTGAAGCAGGGGACTCCTTGTCAAGGATTCCACAACCCCCCCAGCACCCAGCCTTTAGCCCTTCCCTCCTCTGCCACCGTCTATGCCGCGGCCCCCCATCCTTATACACTCACCCCCTTGATGCCCACCAGTTCCCCTGGCCCACTCCCAGCGGCAAGGAGACAAATGTGTATGTTAGTTACAGGCAGCCCCAGCCCTGGGTTCAAGGCCTCTGTGGTTCCGGGCAAGGACCTGAAGCTGTATTACGTGATCTGAAACTCTGATGAGGATTTCCCGCGTCAGGGGGACTCAGTTAAGGTGAGGGGCGGGGAAGACGACTGCAGCGGTCCCTCAGGGCCCACAGGGAACAAAGAACACACCACTCCCATGGGACGCAACAGTCTTCCTTTTCCCCCATCCAACTGTTCTTCATTCATTATTTTAGCACCATCATTATTTCCACTAGATCTTGAATTCCTTGTGGGCAGGGGCCACATAATAAGACACATCTACTGAGTACTGAGTACATTGGCATAGCACTTTATATGTATTATAATTCATTTAGTCTTCACAACCATCTATGATGTTGGTACTCTTATAATCTGCATTTTAGTGATGGGGAAACTGAGGCACAGAGCTTCTGAGTGGCAAGGCTGGATGTCCTTCACCTTGACTCCCCAGCACATAGACCAGTGCCCAGCATATGACAGATGCTCGGTAAATGTTTGTGGACTGAAGAAACAAGTCAATGAAGAAATGAGGCATGTCTAAATTCCATCTGGAATGTCCCAGTTACCAAGACAGTCACTGATGGTCTAGTAGATAAAATTCAGTGGGAAGTTTCCCTTTAAAGAAACTTGCCCGACTGGAGGATTTGTGTTGGCTGCATCAACCAGATTCACTCCTTGTGGTTAAGGGGCAGGGGGCTCAGAGTGCAACCAGTGTAACGGCTCCGGCCCCACCACCTCCTCCTAAAACGGTAGCATCGAACCCTCAGCCAAGCAACCGGCTGGCAGTGGGGCCTTGCCGTCTCCCTCTGCATCATTACTACAGCACTCCTCAAGCTGCCAAATGTTTGGAACTGTGTTGCCAGGCAACGAGCCAGACCTCCTCACTAGTATCAAGAATCCCTTCCAGTAATAGCCGGGAGAAGAAAGGACCCGCTCAACAAGGCCTATTGACAACCAAGGATGTTTTTCTTGCCCTGTCTGCCCTGGCTCAAGATCAACAGTGAGGAGAAATCAAAAGGAAAAAAATTGGGTTGATTATCTGGGCTTACCTCTCCACTACCTGTCACTGCCCACCCTCAAAAAAGAGGAAAAAGAAGGCAAGGATTAGGATTCAAGTGCTGAATAAATACCCATGAATAACTAATTATATCTCATGGAAAGCAAGGACAAAGGAGAAATATTTTCTAATTAGCTATATATTCCTTTTCAAAACAGGGCCAGACACCTATACCTTCTCTTCAGAAAGCCCTTGGCAAAGTATGACTATGGTTACGCTAATGGTGCATAGCAAGTTCTATGCATGTTTGATGTTTTTCAACTAGAAAAGACCACTGCTCCCACCGCCACCACCATCCCACCTCACTGTTAAAATAGGGCACCAGGGCTGGACATCAAAAATTGAGAGAATAGCAACTCACAGCTGCAGAAGGAAAGCAGCAAAGAGGGAGGCAGGAAAAGGGCCAGAGCGCCCCCTGGCGGCTCCAGTGCTGCTCATCCTGCAATCTGCAGGAATCAGGACAGACTGAGCCACTTTCTTGTAACTTTCAGCTCCCAAATAATCATATATTCAAACAGAGAAATTAATTCAAGAGTAGAAACTCATCTTTTAAAGAGGAAGTGAAGGAATTGTAAGGCTGACATGAATACCAATAAATATCAGCTGAAGGAATTTTCAATAAGCGCCAGTAAAACAGCACCAAGGAGCTACACTTGCTGAATGTGAATGTGTCTGCAGCTATCAGGCTGGGATCATTTATTCTGGTTCATTCTCCAGGTGTTTATCCTTATGCACCTATAGTCCCCCTAAATCACCTTCATTGCAGGGGTGATGGAACTAAACAGCTCCCAAAGACACACACAAGAATAAATGCCTTCTGGGATCTATCATTTCATTTAGGTTCATTCCTCATTTCATATTTCACATCACTTCTTGGATTCGGAAACTGAGTTCGCAGAAGGTAAGGCATTTGCCAAGGTCACACAGCTCTTGAACGGCAGTCCTGTGGTCTTCTCGACCCCAGTGTTCTTTCCACCCCAAGAGGCTGCCTCTCCACTCAATTCATCCACAACCACCCACGCGAGGGCACTATGAAAATAAAGGATGCATAAAGCACAGAAAGGATTTACACATCTAATCTTCTAGCACGTGGAAGATAAAAACTTGGCCACGACAATGTTAGGGCTGCTACTCAATTAAAACCTGAAGGTGACAATTGCCCTTTCACAAAGCTTAGCTCACCTTTACAAACTCTGCAAGACAGTGTCTTTTCAGAACAGTCCCCAGGAGTCTGGGCTCTCACACCAATACCACCCTGCCTCTTTCCAACAGTCATGCTTCTTCCATCGGCCCACACCTGGCCTCGAGGAGAAAAAGTTATGGGCCAAATGTCAAAGCTAGTATGTTTATGGATATGAGCTCACCTAGCCAAAGGCCATTCAAAGTCAACTCAACAGTCAACACATTTGCAGAGGAGACAGTGAGCAAGGGGAAAACGAAGACATCCGCCTTTGACATCAGAGCAACTAGCAAGACCAGGAAGACACTGGAAACATCCAGACTTCGACAATTTGGCTCTGTAATGGTTGCAAAGTTGCAAAAAGGTGAAATAACTTGCCCTTTCCCAGAACAGATGGTTACAAGTGTGAGGAATCCTTGAGGGCAGCCTCCTCCACTTTACAGTGGGGGAACCTGAGGCCCAGAGAGATCAAGGGGCCCACTACTATGAGAGCCAAATGAGAACCAAGTTTTCCTGATTCCCAAGTTTGTGCTCCCTCTACCACCACCAGCTGCCCCCTCCCTGATGCAAGAGGGAAAAGGGTGGAAAGTCACTCACTCATTCACTGCCACACGCAGCTCATGGTACCGGGCTCCCGCTGCGGGCCAAGCCAGAGATGCAACCGTGATTAAAACAGACGTGCACCCGCCCTTCAGGAACTCCCTTTCAGTTCATTCCTACAGAAGCCTTTTTAAACTTTTTGCGTCAGAACTAGAATAAAGATGAGTTCACTCCTTCATTCCTCATTCCTTCAACTAAGGCTTCCTGACAACAAGTCCAGGTCAGGCAGGATTTGGGGCACCAGGGATACGGCAGTGAACATGCCAGGCAAAGACCTGTCCTCAAGGAGCTGATGTTCCAGTGGGGGAGACAGAAGTAAACCAACGTTAACTCAGGTCACGAGGGCTTCTGACACCCGACGTCAGCAGACACGTGAAAGTGCCCCACATCACGAGGGTGAGGGAAGCAAGCGTCAGGGAAGGAAAGCCTCTTTGAAGAGGGACATTTCAACAGATCAGAATGCTCTCCTCTGAGGGCGGAACATTCCAGAAGCTTGTAGGTGTCCAGGAACTGCAAGGAGGGAGAGAGGATATGAAGTCGGCTCTACCACATCCTAGCAGTAGGACCTTCTCCACAGCCTCTCTCAGTCTCTGTTTCTCCAACTGTAAAACGAGGCCAACATTCCCACTTTGCAGAGATGCTGCGAAAATACAGAGATAATGTAAAGCCTGGCTCACAGTAGGCAAAATAAATGAGATATCCATATTATTCATCTTTTCCAGGCACTCCTTGAAGGAAAATCTGGAAATGCCCCAGAAACAGGTTTGAATTTATGGAAGGATTTGATCTCTGAAGACTGGCAGAGGTCAGCCGTAAAGAACCAGGGTGGTTTACACGGGAAAGACCAGCTTCAGCGTTCAGAGCCCAAAACCAGAGCTGCAGCTTGAACCCTCGGGGCTAATAAATGCACTCAAACATCGATCCCCAGAGAGGGTCTCCAGAAACGACTTCAGAAAGAACTGGCCTCCCCGGAGTGATGCTGCCGCCTGACACCAAACATCGCAAGGCGACACTGGACCTTCGCACTGGTTCTTGCACTGTCCTCGCCGGGCCCCCCGCCTCCTGGGCGATGACCCGACTCTGAGGAACTAGCAGCAGTGATGCTCACCAGCTGTGGAAGCTTCTAATACTTGACAAGGCTCTGATCCCATGGAACGCCGGTTCAACACTCAGGTTTGTGCCTCCATGGCTTAGTGCATTTAACCCTCAGTGAGTGTCTTCATTTTAAGGAGGAGGAAATGGGGCCCAGAGTCTGGAGGAAGAAAGAAACCTAGCTAGGAAGTATGGAGCCAGGGCTTAACCCCAGGATGGGGGCTCCAAATCACCTCCAGGTAACCTTCCTCCCTCCTCTGCTCTCTCATAGCACGTAGCACATTTCTGAAGTATGAGTGTCAGCGCACCGCACTCGGGGCACCGAGGGGACTTCAGCAGCTTGACGAGTATGGACACCCACGTCAACTCAGGACTCCCCACCCGCGAGGCACAGGGAGAGAGGACTTCAAGAACCACTCGTGCGAGGAAGGGCCATCAGGAAGGGAGAAGGACTGAAGACACACTCTTGGAGAGCCTGCCCTTTGCAAGAGGAAGTGGGAAAAATCACATCACTCCCACTGAAGACCCTCCAGGCTCCCCATCGCCCTTGGGATAAAATCCAAACCAACACCCTCTCCAGCACCCTCCCTCTTGGCTCCCCTCTCCCCTCTCATCTCGGCCGCACTTCCACCATCACCACCTGCCACCAACACCAGCCCAGGGCCTTCATCCTCAGGCCTCAGCGCTGCTGCCACCCGAGAGAGACCTTTCCTCAGAGCTCACCTTAAAACAGCCCCCTCAACTCGTGCTTCACTCTTCTAGCACCCGTCAATTCTCAAGGACAAGTTCCCGCGTCTGCTAGCTTCCCCGCTGTCTGTCCTCCCCACTGCTCTGGCAGCTCCTCAGGGCAGGACCTTGGCTTCTTGTTCACCAACGTACAGGCCAAGATTAGCACAGTATCTATCATATGGTAAGCTCTGGGCATAAATAGTTTTTGAATGGAAGAAAGGATCTAGCAAACAGTGAAAGAACAAAAGAATGGGGGAAAGAGAATAAAAAGAAAATGCACTTTTTTCCATCAAGAAGAGCATTCCCCAAAACTTCGCTAAGAGGACAGATCATATGTTAAGTGCTCTTATCAATCAATGCATCAATCAATCAGGTGGGAGGAAACTTTTGGAGGTGATGGATATGTTGGTAGCATCGACTGTGGTGATGGTTTCACGGCTGTCTGCTTATCTCCAAACTCACCAAGTTGTATATGTTAAATACATACAGTTTTTTGTACATCGATCATATCTCAATCAAGTGGTTTTCTCTCCCAGAGAACTCTACGTGCCATTCCTCTCTCTGAGGCTCTCACACTGCGTGACCAAGACCACGGAAACTGAAGCTCTGATCAAGCCTTCCCACACCCATCAGGGGCCACAGGGAGTGAAGACTGACGCCCCATCTAAGTCTCAGGACAAGGGGACAGCGTCTATGGCTGTCAAATACACAGGGAGCACCCACACCCTCAGAGCACCCCACGAACTTCACAGGGGACACCCCATAATGCGGCACCTCCCTCTGGCGACATGTAAACACTCATCAAACACCCCCTGCTTGCACCCTGCACTCCCCGCCCACGGCAGCCCTTCTGCCAGCACCTTCTCAGCCTCCGAGACATGCTCTTGCCTCTTCCTGGCTCGAGCTTTCTGGCTGAACCCAAAGGTGACATTGTCAGGTCTGCTGAAGAGACCGAGTGGATGCCCTGCAGCCTAGGACATCCTCGTCAGAACCTGTGCGGTCGGCGCCTGCCCCTCCTGGGCACGCAGCCTTGAGAGATGAGCAAAGTTGGATCAAGACAGGGCAAGTTCACAGCTGCAAAGGGACTGTGGCCCCCCGTGGCACTGGTCAGGGACATGAGAGCCCGGCTGCCCACCAGCTCCTCCTCCACAAGCACATTTCAAAGGCAGGAGTCAGGTTTCCGGGTTGGCCTATAAAGGCAACAACTACTGACTCCCAACCACATCAGCACCAGGAAGAAGAGGGCAAGAGGTCAGGGCTGGATTTGGGAGTTTGACCTTGAGCATTGTGCTCAGCCTCTGCTCAGGGATTTTCCCAGCTGTCCAAGGGGCCAGTGATGCCTGCATCCTGCAGGTTGGTGTGAAGCCAGGATGACTTCAGGGAAGCATCTAGCATGATGCCTGCCGCCTTACCATCCAGTGGGTACTAACCACTGTCATAATGATTACTGACCACCGAGAGCCCCTCTATCGCCATCGCATGAACCACATCTGTCTATCAGTCTGAAGTATTAGCTACCCAGCTTGTTAGTCAAGCCTGTGGATCACACAGATTAAAGCGCTCCCGGACACCTGCTATTCCAGAAAGACTCCCGCTCCGGGTCTGCATCACCCCATCATGATGGTTCTCACTGCTTCTCTCCTGCCCCCAGATTGGGACCCACAGGACTATATAATCCAAAACTGTGTTGAAACATTGTTGCCACAAATTAAGTTGAAAAGAATGCCAAGACTTAAATGGAACCAGAAAATGTTATTTCACCACAAAATCTGGTGTTTAGAGCAAGCCAGCTTAATCGGCAAATGATGACAAGGGCGAAAGCTATTCTGTGCCAATTCCAAGACAGTTGAAGAAGGGCTGTGAGGTACTTTTAGAGGCAAGAGAGGTTAACAATAGGGATTTCTTATTAGGTTGAATTTCACCTCAAAAATATATGACTTTTGCTTCAATTCCAGTATATTAACCAAACTACCTTCCTATTTATCCATTAAAATTAAGGTCATATTTTGCTTCCTTAAAAGAAAGGCAGAAATTTTTGAGATAAAAGAGGAGAAAAAAGAAAGGGAAAGGGAGTTAAAAGGATTTGAGTAATAATAATCACTACTTACTATTTAATGTAGATATGAAAGTGAAAACAAAAGGTGAAATCCCCTAAGCCATCTATAAAGAAAAACACCAAGAGCTGCACACATCACGTGTCCTGAGGAGGAAAGGGGGCGATGGGGAAGAGAAAATACAAGGCTGGTTCCTAGACCATCCACCAGGTGGCACAGTCACCTGGGACAGCACGGTTGTCACGGGGGCATCTCTGGGGTCCGTGGAAGGGGGTGAATTGGGAGGTGGAGAGGCAGCAACTTTGCAGAGTGGTTGGTATGGATAAGAGGTCAGCAGTTCCAGTGTTCATGGCCCCATTGATTGGCAGTGTCTCGGTCCGTTTGGGCTGTTCTAACAAAACACCACAGCCTGGTGGCTTATAAACAAGAGAACTTTATTTCTCACAGTTCTGGAGGCCAGAAGTCCGAGATCGGGTGCCAGCATGGTTGCATGAGGACCCTCTTCCGAGTCCAGACTTCTCCTTGTGTCCTCACATGGTGGGAGGGGCAAAGGAGCTCTCTGGTACCTCCTTTACAAGGGCACTGATCTCATGAGTAAGGACCCCACCCTCATGACCTGATCACAATTCAAAGGCCCCACGTCCCAACACCATCACACTGGGCGTTGGGATTCCAACATATGAATCTGGAGCGGGAACACAAACATTCAGACCACAGGACTCAGGGCAAAAAGGACCCCTGACAATAAACAAGTTCAGTATGCTCGTCCTGAAAACCTAGCATCCTCATTCAGGAATTCCTTCCTTGATTAAAACAATAATAAGTTTAAGGCTCTCAGGCCTGCATGCCCTGGCTGGGTGACGGTGGAACACATCTCCTGAGGTGATCTAGAGGTGTGTGGAGTCAGAAAAGCTGGGTTTGTTGCCCGCTTCACCGCTTACTCTACCTGGGAACCGTGCCTGGCATACAGTGGGTGCTCACTAAGTATCTGTTGAATGGCATCCTCGCTGTGAGGCCTTGGACAAGTCACTTCACCTCACGAAGCCTCTGCTTTCTTACACGAAAAGAAAGGATGATATGAGCTGCACCGCAGGAGGCCGCAGGGGGATGAAAGGAGAAAACATGAACTAAGATACTCAAGCACGGTGCCTGGCGCACAGCAAGCTCTGCCAGAGCACATTACTCCTTTTACTGGGTTAGATTTTTACAGTTATTGTGTTAGCCACACAGCCCACGAGCCACCAAGAGCGCCTGTCTTCGTCCCATCCCTCCGATTCTCATCTTCCTTTCCCAATCAGACAGAGCACCCGATGGGAGGACCAGAGCCCTGAAACCAAAGGACAGAAAGAACTCACACCAGGGGCACAAATGTTGAAGGAAAGCACGGACAGGGGCTGCCCCTGGACCCAACCACAAAGTATCATTTTCCAGTTCTTAAAGTAGCAAAAATGCATTAAAATGTTAGCAACTAGTGTTGGTGAAGCGTAAAAAAAGTGGTAGCTGTTGCACTACTGGCGACACTAACTTGGAGCACAAAACAGCTCTTCATAACAGGCCCACACACAGGCCTAGCCCTTGGCCCACCAACCCCACAACCAGGAGTTTACCAAAAAAGGAACATGCAGCAGAAAAATATAATAATGGCCAATATTTAGAATGCACTTACTACAAGCCTAGCACTTCTCATTTTTTTCCTTACAGTGAATGAAGAAATTCACTGCTAAAAAAACAAAAACCTGGCTGGTAGCCCCCAACCAAATAATCTAGTAAATTGTAATAAATCAGATGAGGAAATATCATGCAGCCATTCAACAGGATGACTGGGGAGATGAAGAAAACGACGACTACGATATAATGCTAAGAAAGAGGAATACAAAATAAGCACATTGATCACAGCTAACATTTATTGACTCTTAACTCTGATCCAAACACTTTTCTAAGCACATCATGGTTCGTCTTCACAACGACAACATGAGATGGGTATTCATCGCACCCCTATGTTTAGACAAGGAAACAGGGCACTGAGAGGTGTAAGACCACCGGCTGCAACTTGAAGCCAGGCGCCCTCCTGGCTATGAGAACGGATGGCCTTCCTCCAGCACCAGGCACACTGCAATCCAACCAGGTACAACTCTGCACACCCAAAACCACAAATTGCAAACTGACCTGCAGAAATGGAAAGCACCTCTGAGGCAGAATTATGGGTGTTTTGCTTTGCTCACAACTGTCTTTACTACTTCACTAAATAATTAATTTTTCATGACAGGCTTTTGTGTTTTCTTAAGAAACAAAGGGCCCTGTAGAGAGAGAGCAGGAAGGTGGGTCTGGTCAGACAGTAAAAAACGACAAAAATACACACCCAACCAGCCCAGGACAAAACGCTTTGCCGTTTCGGAGACATCCAAGGGGGAAGGCTGCTTGGCGGAGGCCGTGTCAACACCCCCAGGCACAGGGGGTCAAGTACGCGAGCTCCAGTGAGTCACAGGGCAGAGGCCCCGCCTGCACCAGTTATCAAATGAGGCCGGTAACGTTAGGCCTGCAAAAAGGTAATTAAGGTTAAATGAGGTCATAGGGTGGGGCCCTAATCCGATAGGACTGGTGTCCTCATAAGAAGAGGAAGAGAACCCCGGGATGTGTGCTCACAGAGAAAAGGCCGTCTGCAAGCCAAGGAGAGAGGCCCCTCCAGAAACCAACCCTGCAGCACCTGGATCTTGGACTTCCAGTCTCCAGACCTGTGAAAAATAAACGTCTGTGTTTAAGGCACTGGGCTGTGGTACTTCTTTATGCAGCTCTAGCAAACTAACACACCCTGGATACCCAGGCAGACTTGCTCTTCTTATTTTCCCATGATGACACAGGAGGCGGGGCAGGACGGGGAGGACACAAGCCAAAACCCCCCACCACTCAAACTTCCTAAGAATCCTGATCTCCCCTCTGGAGCACACATGGGAAGGACACCAGTGCTGTCCCCAGAAGGTCTCCTGAAATTACAGCTGCCTCAGAAAACAACCCCCCCCCCACACACACACACACAATCATCCCCACAAACCACATTCCCAGAGTGTCGAGGGTCAATGTGGACGAGGTGGCGTTTTCCTTCAGAGATTCAGGTTGTAAATGCTGCATGGTCCCTACTTGCCAGAGATACCAAATAATGAAACCGGACTGGCATTTTCAGAAAATGGTGTGAGTAAAACCAAGAAAAACAGCCTAAATTCCTGCTGTCAACGTAACTCGAGTGTGTCCAGAGGGATGTCCTTAGTGACAATGACCACAGGGCCAGCAGCTTCCTCCAAGTCAGGAAAGGGCTGAGGGGGACCCCAGTCTCTGTGGACCTGAAGGGCAGCTGAGAGAACCATCTCCACCTGTGATGGCGGGACCGCACCCGGGAGCAGGAACCCTAGTCAGAAGCTGGATACCGCGGCAGGGCCTGAAGACACCTGAACCCCGACAAGCGCTGCCTGCACGAGGTGCCTACGAGTGTTCACATCTCACGATCTCGGGGTCACCGTCCTTTTCAAAATGTGTAAATCAGGCAAAAACTGGCATTCTTTAGAGTAGCTGCACCTGAGGGCCAGAGTCAAGTTTGTCCCCCACATCGAGGTACAACCCACAGAGACAGCGCTGGGGACGCTAGAAAGACAAGGCATTCAGTGACGAATCAGAGAAGACAGCTCCCTTCTCCAACCCTTCCGATCACTTCCAGGGAAAACAGAAGTTTAGCACCAGGACATCCTCAACACCTTCCTAACGCTTCTCACTCATCTCTCTCCAGCAGTGGCAGTGGGTCTCAGTCAGACGCTGGGGCGGACAACAGCATCCAGGCTGACTTACTTACACTGTTTCCTTTCCTTGTCTTGATAGTTACATTTAACTGCTATTTAAGTCAACTAGCAGTGGCTCTCCATTTACAGCAATCACATAAAGCTCCTCCTTTAAATAAAGGCATTCAGATGTTTTTAAGTGCATTTTTTTTTAAGGCAAAATGACAGGGCAAGTAACAGCACGGTGGTAAATAAATAACTGAAGTTCAAAAACCAGCGACCTTGGTGTTCTCCTGGTCCGTGTGTCCCACATCCTGGGTGATCTGTAAATACCTGCTCAGCTGAATTCACGGCTGGGAAGAGTCATTATAAACTACACACTTTCATTCCACAATGTGAGGCTGGTCATTTCCATCAGGCCAACCTCACAGCATCGACTCACTTCCGTGCTCATCCTTGAACCAGCAGATGCTGGGTGTCTCCCAAACTCCACTCTTCCTTCCTCAGCAATGAAAATCCTAACTATTTGGGGGTGGGGGTGGGGGTAGGGGAATGCCTCCTTACTAGCCAAGGGAGGCCCAGGACTGGTGTTGGCCAGACGAGTGGGATACCGTCCACCTTCTAGGAAGGGTCCTTACAGCTTGGAAGTGGGGGGGGGGCTTCACCTTTTTTGTACCATGGACCCATTCTGAAGCCTGGTGAAGCCCAAGGGCCCCTTCTCAGAAAATGTTTTAAAATACATAAACCATACAAAATCACAAAGAAAACTGATTATATTGAAATAGAATTATCAAAATGTAAACCATAAAAGTGACATAGTAATTCTTTAATATCACATAGTTTTGAGCAGAATGACATTCTGAGATTTTTCTGTCACAGTTGTTGCAGGTGCCTGTGACTTCCATCAGTCACCCATTTTGCTAACACTACTATGGTTTCTATGGTTTGCTGCTACTTTCATAATTTGAGGAAATGCTAAATTTCAGTCAAAGGCTAGAGAAAAAAGTTGTAATTTCTTTCCCTATGCAAGTTCAGACCCCTGAATCCTACCTATGAAAATGAAGGAAGTCTCTCCTTTGCCCCCTTCCTCCTTCCTGCTACCCGGGATAAGTATGGGATTGCTGGAGCTAAAGCAGCCATTTTGGACTATGAGGCAAGACAGAAGGAATCCTGGTTTCTGATGACCATGGAGCCACATATCTGCCTACCTCTGGACAGAGAGATGAATTTCTATCTTGTTGAGCCACAGTTGGCTTATTCTTTATTATATAAACCCACTCAGACCTAATCTTAATTGCTGTATCTTTAGCAGTTTTTCTGAGCAGTAAAGTTGGAAACAGTTTGAACTTGGTCATTAGCAACCTTCATTCATTTTTGAGAGACACACTCTTCCTTACTTATAAACTGATTCCTCTGAAATCCAACTAAACTAGTTTCTCTGTAGCTGACGACTTTATAAGAGGCAAACTCTGAAACCTTGAACAACAGAAGTTTCCCTTCTAACTCAGTGCCACTCCACTGTTGAATCGTGTCCTTTGGAGCGTGCACACGCCCACCTCACGTGTTAACTACAGCTCAGGAAGCCTACACCCACAAACCACACTTCAAGTACACAACCAGGTACACACACCCGACTTTATCCCACATTTCACCAAGTCCACACTCACTTGGGCAAGCACACTCACTAAGGCAGTGCCATGACATGCAGGCCCAGAAGTCATCCCAGTATTCGTGGAGGTGGCTCAGAAAGTACTTACTCATTGTCATCGACTCTGGTGCTGAGGCGGAAGGCAACAGGCTGCTCAGAGGACTCCCATGGCCTGGAGGACTGGCTTCCACGCTGGAAAAAGGCAGCAGAAGGAAGTTACACTTGCCACTGACAATGCACAACTTTGCCACTCACAAAACCAGCGGGTGCTAAGCTGACTCAGATACACCTAACCAGAAGGAACAGAAGGCAGCCCTTTGAAACTACAGTCGATCCTCATTATGTGTGGATTCCGTATTTGCAAAATCACCAACTCACTTAGGTTTATCTGTAACTCCAAAATCAGTACTCGCGGCATTTTTACGGTCCGGTGAACACGCGCAGAGTGGCACAAGATGAGTCACTGGATGCGCAGGCTCCCAGCTGACACCAAGCAAGGTGAGCTCTGCCTCTTCTCTCAACTATCACACTCTAAACGCGTCCTTTTGGTGGGCTATTTAGCGCCACATTTTTCACATTGTCGTGCTTTTTGTTGGTGATTTTGCTGTTTAAAACAGCCCCCGAGCACAGAGCTGAAGTGCCGTCTGGTGTTCCCAGTGCAAGAAGCTGGGATGTGCCTTATGGAGAAAGTCCGTGTGCTGGGTAACCTTTGTCCACTCGTGAGTTATCGTGCTGTCAGCTGTGAGCTCAGTGTTAATGAATCAACAATACACGTTAAGTCAGGTGTCCTTAAACAAGGACAGACATCAACAAAGTTCTGTATTAACTGGTTGACAAAAATGTGGCCAGAGGCTCAGAGGAACCTAACCCTGTCTTCCCCCTCGGAGCAGCGGCTCCGTCTTCAGGTGACATTACAGAACACAACTACCACACACAGTGAGAATCGACTGTACCCTTACAAAGGATTTGCAACATGGAAAGATTACACTTAGCATCTTTCATGAAAACACAAGGGCCACAATAGCGTTAAAACACACACACGCCCATGTGCGCGCACACATGCAAGTAAGAGGAAAAGAACCAAACGTCAACAATGAAATGGAGGTGGGGACTAACAGTGACATTTTTTCATTTACTGCTGCATTTTCCAAACTCTCTAAACAGCAAAAAGGACTCAGAGTCCTGGATGGGTCTGGTGACACCAGTCCTTCCCGACATTGTACCTACTGGTCCAAGCCCCCTGCGGGTAGTGTCATTTTCAAAGAGCAGAACCCCACCTATCCAGGGCGAGACCACAACACCAAGCATGGTTTGCGGTAGTCAGTGCCTCCTGCCCTAAAGCTCAAGTTGAGAATGCAGACGTGACACACCCCTGGGACACCAAATTGAAACCATGAAGAGGAAAAAGGAAAAAGCCAAGAGCAACAAGGATCATACATCAGGGAGACTTGAGTGTCCATCTTAGCTCTGCCACCAAACACTCAAGGACTTTGAGATACTTGTATTTGGAAAAAGCACTTAGTACTATATGCCAGACTAAGCACTTCACAAATATATGAGGTCTAAGTGGCTTAAGTATCACATAATATTAAAGTTGTTCAATATTATTATCAAATATTAACATGAAGCAAATAATGATAGGTACCCAGATATGGCCCCCAAAGTGTAAAAAGTAAAGGTAGTACGCAATTGACGCTTGACAAATATTGTTGCTTATACAGCCACTCACGCTCTGAGACCCTTGGCAACTGCACATTCTGTGACGTAAGACTAAATCTGAACAGAAATGTGAAGCAAGGCCTTGCCTTTTAATCCTAGCAGGTGCCCTCCTATTTTTAAAAAAGGATGAAATGCAGAGCTGTGAATAGGAGAATTCAATCCCAGAGGTGGCGTGGTGTCTGAATACTAACCTGTACCGAGGTCCCGGCTCCGGGAGAATGTGGCCCTCTGGTCCCGTCCCGTTCTCCAGGCTTCCGAGGGGGGCATCTGTGCACAGAGCAATCGCAGGAGAAAGTCAGGCTTTTGTTTTCATTCCATTTTCTCCATCAGACAAGGACACAATGCAGACATTGGCTCATCTGCTACATCAGTTGACTCAGAAATTCTTTTTCCTCTGCACACTGGATTTAATCTGCTACCCATTTCATTTTTCCAGCCATAATCTCAGATTTGGCATCAGCCATTAATGGAAGGCCCTATGCTCTCAATTAACCTTTTTGACCTTGAACCACCTGGAATTACCCATGAAGTCTATCTTCAGAGCCAAACTCAGAATCGAGGAATAATAAATCAGCTTTCTGTTAGACAAAACTGCTCCGGCCTGTAGAGGCCTGAGACTGACACTAGAGGGCAGCACAGTCTAATCGCTGACAGCCCCTGCTCACGTCAAAACCAAGTGACGCTGCTTCCTAAGAGGCAGCCTGCCCTGCATTAAGTGGAAGACGGACAGCCACAAACAACCTCCAGAAACAATAGGCACTAAAGATTTTCATAAATGTATTAACTGCTTTTCAAGTAAGTCTCTTTCCATGAAAAAGTGCAAATTCATGCCCCTTGGGCTAGATGGTGACGTTAAAGCCAATATCACGCAGGAGAACGTTTGCTCATGGGAGAAAATTCAGGGTTGTCAATGCCCTCCACAGAACCAGGCCTGCATGGGAGACGGGATGCAGCGAGGGCAGGGAGCGCGTCTGGCCCTAAGCCGTCCCTCACAGCCTCCTCCGTAAACAGAAGCTGTTCCTTCTGTTCACGCTGGCTTCATCCTGCTCACGATTCCTCAGCTCTTAAGGGGCTGAACTAAGGGAACCCTAAGGGGAAAACGTGCTTTTTCACCTTTTCTTCTACCTTGCTGTCCCCCCCCAACTAGTCCACTCACTCCTACCTCTTGCAAGAAGTTCGAATGGGAAACAAAGTGTCTACTTCTCCACCTCCCCTTCCTCACTCCCTAGTACTAGGGCTAAAGGGTGCCCAGCTGCCTGGGTTCAAATCCCTGCTCCCCAACTTTAATTCAGCAAGTTACCTAAGCTCTTTGTGCCTCAGTTTCCTCATCTACGAAATGGGATGACACTAGTGCCACCATACAACACTTTAACAATGCCTACCACATAATTACGTTGCAGTACATGTACACTCAGTGGGAACACCCAGTGAGCGGTGGCTGGCATCAACTCGCTCTATAACGGAGCCTGCCTGCCACGGCTCTCATTCTCCCTGTCAGCTGGGACTGCTCTCTAAGGACCCCAAGGAACTCTTCCCTCGGTTCCCTCCTCACCTTCCTGCAGCAGATGACCAGGCTGAGCAGGCCCTCCCCTTGGAGCCTTCCTCTCTCAGCCTCACAGCACTACTCTTTGGGCCTCCGCGTGAAGGCGTCTCTGAGGCAGGACTCGTGGCCCCCTGTCCCACTTGGCAAATCTGGCCAGGTCTTGGCTCTAGCTCTCACCTCTGTGACAATGACAACTCCCAAGCCCTCACCTCTGGCTAGGACCTCAGTTTTGAATCCTAGTGTCACATTTCTAACTGCCTGTCAGAAAACTCTACTGGGATACCCTACTGGGCCTATGCTCCCCTCTGGCACCACTTCCCTCTGGGCTGTAACCTCAGGACAGCATGGCACCACCCCTCGCATCACAGAGCTGAGTCGTGTCCAAGACCTTCCAGTTCCACCTAATTCGCTCCCACCCCTCGCTCACAGCCATTTCTGCTGCCACCCTAGTTCAAAGGCTCAATGCTAACAGGTCCTCTGCAGCAGGGCCCTTCAGTTCTGTCTCAGCCTCTCTAATCCAACTCATACACAGCTGCCAGATTCCAGCTGAAGCAAAGGCAGGGACTCCAACACCCACAACAGAAACCCACAGCTGGAGTCAAGGCCAGCATTACCTACAGCATCCCAGACAATGCCTACTCGGCCCCAGTGGGTTTCCCACCATAATACACGACCACGACTGGCCGACAGCTGCAGCGGGCCCAATGCACCAGGGCCACAGAGCAAATGCAGAGACAGAGACTCTCCCTCATGCTCGAGGCCCCTCTGAGGTGGCACTACTATTATCTTAATTTTACAGATGAAGAAGTGGACCTCGAGGATTTAAGTGACTTGTCCAAGATCACACAGCCACCGTACGAGGACTGAACCCGGGTCTGCCCAACGGCCGAGCTGAGCCCTCACCCACTTCAGTCTCATTCAGCCGATCTGAGATACTTGCTTTCCCCCTACATGTCCCTGGAGTTCATTTTTCCAACTGCCAGCTGTCCACTCCCTGCAGCGTGCCCCGCCCCACCCACGGCATCAATCCACTCACCCACTCAGCAAAGGCTTCCCCAGCCCCAGCCGCGGGCCGGGCTCTGGCCAAGGTCAGGGCCACACTGGAATCGAGACACACACAGTCCTCCCCTCTTGGAACTCAAAGACTAGTAGAGGGGACAGGCATTATCAAGCAATTACACACACACACAATCACAAACCGAGGTCAGAGCACTGGAAACATACGAGGTTTACAACAGCATGAAACATGGGACCTGGCCTGTCTGGGGAGGGGGCGGAGGAGCCTTCTATGAGACAGCGACACTTGGGCTGCGACCTAAGGGTGCACACAGGGTGTGGAAGGCAGGAGGAGCACGCGGCACCGTGTAAAGAAGCAGCAGCAGGCTGGTGTGGCTGGGGACACTGAGCAAAGGGTAACAGGAGAAGATGAGGCTGCAGGGTGAGCTCGTGCCTGGATGGCCACAGCGAGGATTCTGGATTTTACCCTAAGTGCGGTCAAAGGGTTTGCAGCAGGCGAATGATGCAATCTAATCCACATTCTAAAAAAAAAAATCACTCTGGCTGCTAAAGGAAGAATGCACGGGGTGGGGACAAGGGCAGAAGCGCAGAGAGCTGCTGAGAGGCTGTTTTGCAATAATTGAGGAAAGAGGTAAGGACGAGTTAGAATACGGTGGTGAGAGCATTCAGGGTACATGTAGACGATTCCTTTCTCCTTTACATCAGGTGATTAAAATGATGTCCCCTGTCCCCTCCTTGCATGCAGAACTCCATGGGGATTCACCTTTGGATCCCCAAAGCCTAGCGCGATGCTGGCGCAGAGCAGGAACGCCCACTGATTCAGTGAAGACAACCACAAGCCCTACCACCTTACAAGCCATGTAAGTGGGGCGGGAACCGCACACAATGCAGGCCTCTGGCCATCACAGTATCTCCACGTTGCAAACAGTAAAACTACCGCCTGGGAACCAACCGTCTCAGATGGGAGCAGCTACCACAGGCCTTCCTCACCCTCAACAAACACCTCCACAGACCCGAGGGCGGGACGAGGAGAAGTTGAGGAACGTGGGACCTGACGGGGAATGAAGGGCTGAGGATCTGATGTTTCAAGTGCACCGCAGCAAGCACGCAGAAGGTGACTGTGCGCCGGTAAACCCCAACACTATACGCAGGACCCTCACCGAGGAGATGAGCAACAACAGTCTCACACACGCAGCGAGCAGAAACAGGTGTTTTCCACCTCTGTTTATCAGCCTCAGTTGGAAAAAACTGGGGGGTCTCTCTCCCTGCGGCTTCCAAGAGAGGCTGGTCAATGCGCTTTGCTCTGTTGTATGTAACATCCACGCCCGGAGGAACGACTGTATCTAATCCTCCCTCTGCTTGTCAGGGTCTCGTGTGCCCCTGGGCTGCTGTCTCCCTTCTCTCAGTCCCTCCCTAACCCCAGAAACACAGCTCAAAGCACGGCCCCCTAAACTGCAGAGCCACCTCTCCCAAGATCCAGAAGGATAATTCCATGTTTGGGGTCCCCTTCTCTGCCGCTTTCTCCCTCCCAAGACTTGGCTACAAAACATCCATCCTTTCCCGCCATGCACCCCTCTCTCTTCTTTATCCTCCTCCCTGCCTCCCTCTTTCTCTAAATACCCCCAAGGGCAGTGACTGCAGAAGCACCAACATTTTCAAAGATGATGGAAAAGTCTCCTAAGGGAGGAGTGTGCAAAGTCACCAATAAAGACACGAAATGGCCTGCAGGCCAGAACCAGTGAGAATGTGTTAACATCACTCAAGTAGTGGGGTGTTCACCAGAAGGGACACTAGTCAGAAATGGAGGGAAAGAAAAGGAAATGTTGGCAGTGTGTGCCCAGGGATGCCCAGGGAAAGGCCACCCTGGCAGGCAGGCAGGCCAGTCCCAGCACCACCTGGCCCACGTGCCTCCCATGGAAACGGAGCATCAGGCCAGGAGGGACTTGATGCAATTTGGCATTCCAATCAGGTAGCAGATTCCCCCAGCTCTGGTTCCAGTGTCTTCATAGAGCCCGAGAATAATGTGCCTTCCCACGCGACGCTCCTACCCATGGACAGTTTGCCCTCAGGCTGTCGCAAGCTTCCAAGACTGCGGCAGCTTTGTTACTGCAGTAAATGAAAAAGTTGGCAGACCAGCTTATACACAGCATCTCTGGTGAGGATAACCCAGATAAGCTGGAGCTCAGGGTCCCATCAACAGTGACAAGGTGGAGGCTCTGGGTCTGTGAGGCTGACAGCCAGAGGTAGGACCATGGGAAATCTGCCAGGCAGATGCCTTCTGGAGAGGATCCTGGAGCCTGGCCAAAAGCTACTTTCCTGGAGACACTGGTCTACCGAAAGCCCAGAGAGGGAGGAAGAATGTTGGGTTCTGTAACTCAACCCCAATGTGAATGGCAAACAACAATGCCCCAAGGGCAGCCAGCCATTGGTCCCCAGAATCTGACGGTTAGAAGAACCCCGCTAAGAAATGCAGGAGCCACTGGAAACAAAACACACTGCCTGGCGCATGCCCCTAACAGCCCCTAACAATGCACGACCCAACAAAAAAGCCTCCTCAGTGGGGAGGGACAAGGTGAGCAGGGAGCTGGATGATGACTTGGAAGTCATAAACAGACACTGGAAACTCTCCAGTGGTCCCAGACACGGTTAGAACCACCTGCTCTCTGAAAACCCCCACCCCCTTCTCAGACATTCTGCCCAAGTCTGTGCTGCCACTGAACGGTCAATGGCAAGACAGCCATCCCCCCAACCCTTGGCTGCTTGCACCAAGGATGGTCACCTTGTAAACGAGCTACCAGTGCTAGCCTGGCCTGCGGACACGAGCTAGGCCCACAGACTGTCCGTCTCTGCAGACTTCAACTGAGGCCCAGAGAGAAGCTCCGCTGGTGTGGAAGGTCACATGGCTGAGGGAACGGCGATGCACCTCAGCCAAGTACAGGCCAAAAGGGAAGGGGGCGAGAACAGACTAGAAGGATGAGGGAGCAAAACAAACTAGAAGAGATGGGGGCAGATCCCCATAAGGAAGCTTGGGGACATAGAATGACAAAGACTGCAGGACCATCTCTGGATGATGGATCTGGGGGTTATTTTTATTTTTGGTGTACTACCCCTCCATTCCAAGACCCAGCTCCCAGGCCCACGATGCCTACAAGATGTCCTCTCATGTCACCTCTGCAATGCTAGCAGTAAGCTTTCACAGGGCCTTAGTGTGTGCCTGCACCTTTTCCCAGATTAATTTAGGGAATCTTCACCACAAATCTGAGAGGAAGGTGAGATAATGATAACCCCACTTCCCCCCGGGCTGTGGTCAAGGGTGGATGAGCTAATCTGGTCGATCACTTTAGTCCTGGACTCACTTCAAGGACTTGATAAATGTTGGCGGTCATTATTACCATCATCCGCACTTTCCAGAAGAGCAGACCAGCCTGGTGGACAGAAATCTTAGCCACACATTTGCATTAGCCTCAATTTCCGCCAGGAATACTGCTGCTCAGGGAGGTAACCTGCGCCAGCTCGTGCAACTCCTAGAGCTGGGGCAGATCTGACCCCACCCTAGACTGCGGCCAGTCACCGTCCCGCCCTGCTCCTGTGCTCCAGCTAGTTTGAGTGGGTTTCTGTTCCCTACACAGAGACAAGAACAACAGTCCATCATCCGGTTGAGAATGTCAACAGCTTCCTGAGCAGTCGATGGGTCCGTCACGGCTTCCTAATCTCAGCCCCAGCGATATGGGAAGGACAACTACATTGAGGGCCCGAGGCCCCGCTGACCAGTAGTGCTGTTGGGGCAGTGACGGCGACCGAGCACTTCACTGTGCCAGGCACTGAGCCAGCTGCACTGCACACCCACCCCTCTGGGCGAGCCAGACTCATCCACGCCTCCCCCCAACCACTGTGACCTACTTAAGCTAAAGAGAACAATAATAGACCACAGGTGAGCGTGCTCAACCACGTGGAACGGGTCAGAAACGCTTACCCTCTCCACAGGCAGGCTACTCCCTGACCCCCAAGCACTCTGCTACAAAGGGTGCCAGGGCCTCTACAGTTATGGGTTCTGTGACCTTCTCCTTTGTCCTAAGAGGCAAAAATCATGGTCACCGTTTGTGGTCAGCTTGTACATGACCAAGTTCAACAAGTCACTGGCAAGAAAAAAAACAGGCTTAGCCTCCCTGGTGACTTGCCAGCCGGCTCAGCCCAACACCCAATCAAGCGAGAGCACCTCCAACACCCAGGTTCAGTGAGAGGAGAAGCCAAACCCTCTGTCACTTCCAGGCTCGACCAGGCCCCTCCTGGCTCCCACTCCTCCCTGCACAGGTGACCCAGACACACCTGCTGGTTCTCTGAGCCAAAGCTCGTGCTGGAGTAAAGAGGCATCACCCACCTGCAGGGCTGTAGGAGCCCACTCCGCTGACCGGAAAGAGGATGTCGGCGTCACCGTGCAGCACCTGCAGAGGAGCCCAGCTGTGCGACTGGGAGAGGCAGGTGCTCCCATCCAGGGGCCTATGGTGAGAGAACACAGCTGTGTGACAAGCGAAGAGCCCCGAGGGCCCAGCACCACAAGCATCCGCCGGGCCTCCAGCACTTCCTCTCGGGAACTAGCCAGGCCACAACGGGCTGCAAATAGAAGGAGCCGGGGCTGGGAGCCGGAGGGTCCAGAGCTTGTGCACTCACTCTTTCAACCAGTGTTCACTGAGCACCTGCTGTATGCCAGGCACTGTGCCACACATATTTTGTGAGCACCTACTGTATGCCAGGCAGTGTGCTGCACATATATTTTGTGCTGCAAAAGAGCCAGCCAACAGTGTTTATCCTGCCCTCGTGGAGCTTACAGTACGGTGGAGGACACGGACATGAACCAAATAATCCCACAAGAAGGTGTAAAACAGCAGCTTAGATTCGTGGAGCTGGTCAGGAAGGTCATGGAAGGCCTCCTTGAAGAAGGGAGGTTGGAGGTGAGAGCTGGAGGAAGCACAGGAGTTAGCGGAGTGAAGAGGAGGGACCAGATAGATGGAGGGGGAGGGAACAGCATGTGCAAAGTGCTAAAGCAGGAGGAAGCAGGTGCATTCCAGGTTCTGAAATGATGGCAGCCACTTGACCTTGGGCGAGAGTCCCTTTGCCTCACTGGTCCTCATGAGTAAAAGGACAAAATCAGAACAGGTCGTGTCTGGGTCCCTTCCAAGAAAGGGGGTCAGCTCAAAGATTAACTAGGCTCATATGATCTGTTATAATGTCACCTTATCCACAAAGTACAAAACCAGCCTGTACGATCTTTGTAACGCCAGGCTGGTTCAGTTAAATCTGATGGAGAAAGTATTTGCCCACCACAGCATTTGCCTCAGGGCAATTAGGAAGCACTAATAAATAACAGGATGTATTTGTATAGTGCTTTAAAGTTTATAAAATCACTTTGTTACTCAGTTGTAAAGAAGACCAAAGCTGATCATAATCATATCTACTTAATAGAGGAAGGGGGGACGGAGGGAAAGGAGGGGAGGGGGAGGGGCAAAAGGAGGGAGGGAGAGAGAAAAAAACTCAACGAGATTACGTGACTTGTCCAAGTTCATCATTTTGGACTGAACCAAAGCACGCAGAGGACAGGAGCCCAGGGCTTCCAAATCCAACCACAGCAGGTCTCTGCCTACTGCCCACCACGTGACAGGACATGTACAGTTTTTCTTTCGTTTAGAGTAGGGATCAACAAAATTTTTCTGTAAAGGACCAGACAGTAAATATTTTAGGCTTCATGGCCATAAGTATTCTTCTTTGTTGGTTTTTGTTTTTTTTAACAACACTTTAAAAATGTAACTACCATTCTCAGCTTGGGGGCGGATTTGGCCCGCAGGCCAACTTGCCACCTTCTCGTTCAGAGGCCTGTCACGTAGTTTCTCCTTTCAGCCCTCTCTAGCTTTCAGTCAGATGTTTGGCACTGAGCAAGAAAGACAGGGGGAAGCGGTCCTAACAGAATTTTGCAAAATGTAACATTTAATCCTGCAGGTAACACACACAGTTAGACTCTCAGAGGGCAGACTGGGGCACAGAAGAGGAAGTGCTCCCACTGCGTGCCCAACAGCAGAACCAAACTTGGCCGGGTTCTGAGGTGAACTTGGCTGTGCCTCTAGAATCTGTAAAGAACTGCCCTCCTGGGGCTCCGACCCAGCAGCGAGTGACCAAGGGGACTCCTGACACCCAGAGGTGGTCAGAGGTGCCCCTCAGGAGAAGGCGGCAAAACCACCAGTCCTTTCCCCAGCCATTGCACTGGCTGCAGGCAGGCAGGATTTTGCCACTTTCCAGCAACATATGCAGAGCACATGGTGAAGCCGGGCCCCATCAGCTGAGGTCTGGAACCCAAGGAAAAGTGGCCAGTGGGCCACCACCTCAAAAATGAGTTACACTGAAGTGATTCCTGAAGCAAAGACCAATTCAGAACATGGTGCCACAGTTGGCTTAAAAATATGGTAACAGGGGTTGCTTTTCATTAGGAAAGTAAGACTTATTTTTAAACCTAGAAAACGCCAAAAGGAGGAGGAAAAAAAAATACACCCAAAGCCACACTACCCAAAACACAACTGAATTAGACACTATTTCTTAGTGTCTTTTCTTTCTTTCTACACATACTTTTCTTTACGAGGTCATAATGACACTAAATGTAGGATTTTATATTTTGCTTTTTTCATGGAACATTAATTCACAAGTTCATCTTCACGCTGCTTGGATGCTCTTGAACGTCATTTACGATGTCTAAGATCCGAAACGTTAAGATGTCAAGGTTTAAACTACGAAATAGTCTACTGCCAACGATTGCACTGTGGCTGCACATTCAGGTCTGCCCCAGTGTGTTCCTTCTTTAAATAAGGACTTTGGTATCTAGATGCGGCAACTTTTCCCTCTGACTCTGCCCTAAGCAAGAGGGATAAACATTCTGAAGGCGCCTGACATGGCGACAGACTGTTTTCCCCGACGCTGTCAACACTCCCAGCTCTCTCTGAGGAGGCACCTGTGCTCCAGCCTGGTCTCAGCATCCCTTCCACAGTCAACGCCTACTCTGTGCCTGGAAGACACCAAGCGCGGAGGACACACGGAGATCAAGCCTTCCCTCAGGGCACTAACCCAGGGTCACCTTCTATCCAGTTCTCATTTTAAGTCTTGGCAAACACAACAGGCAAAATATGGCGTCTGGTCTCACTCTGCATTTGCTTAATCGCTAGTAAGGTGCAACATTTTCCCACATTTGTAATTCTTGTTAAATTATGTTTTCACCTCACTTCCCTATTGGTGTCATAAGATACATATGAAGTAACAGAAAAACTCCTTTCTATAATAAAGATATTACCCTCTTTTAACAAAAAACAAAGCCAATGCTTGTTTTGGTTTTTTTTTTACTGAGGAAAATTGGCCCCGAGCTAACATCCATGCCCATCTTCCTCTACTTTTTATATGGGATGTGGCCACAGCATGACTTGACAAGTGGTGTTTCTGTCCGCGTGGGGCATCTGAACCGGATCTGCAAACCCTGGGCCTCCAAAGCGGAGAGCCCGAACTTAACCACTACTCCACTGGGCCGGCCCCAATGCTTATAAATCCTGAGGCAGGAGGGACAAGATTTTTCCTCAGTCATCAAAGAAGTGGTTTAACTGCCAGCAAACACAGGGCATCTTAAAGACAATCAGAGCGCTGACTTTGCCAGAGGCTATCACAGTCCTCTGTGTGCTTCTCCTGGCCTAGCGACTTTCCCCTCACAAACCCCCACTGTGCTATCAAACTGCTAAAGTTCTGGTTCCTCCAGGCTCCCAGACCTTTTGTGCAAACATTAGCTTAGAATCAAAATGAAAGTATTACTCAGTAAGCCATCTCATCATTCCTCTGCTCTTTCCCCAAGATGCTCTGTGGAATGTTTGGTCAAGAGCCCCCCCTTTATGCCAAGGGGAGGCCATCCATAATCTGCAGGAGGCCCAGTGGCCTCACAGGGCCCAGGGCCCTGTAAAGGTCACCCTGCACTGTTTTGTGTTTTACACATCACAATGCTGGCAGCCACCTTAGCTCACAAACTGGCCTCCCCCTCCAGGCTCCCCTCAATGGCACAGTCTACCAGGAAGAGAAATGACTGTGTTTAAGGCCAGAAAACCCATGGAATGAATCAACTCAGAGATGTACTCACCAACAGAGGCATAGAATGCAAACAGCATTTCCTAAAAAGCCCAGATTAAGAACTAAAAGCAGCTGTGATGATTAATTTTATGTGTCAATTTGGCTATGCCACAGTAGTTAGATAGTTGATCAACCATCATTCTAAATGTTTCTGTGAAGGTATTTTTTAGATGAGATTAATGTTTAAATCAGTAGACTTTGAGTAAAGCACATCACCTTCCATAATGTGGGTAGGCCTCATCCAATTAGTTGCAGGTCTGAATAGAAAAAGACTGAGGTTCCCCAAAGAAGAAGAAATTCTTCGGACTCCAACTGCAATTCTTCCCAGGGTCTCCAGCCTGCCAGCCCACCCTGCAGATTTTGGACTTGTCAAACTTCCCCAATCACGTGAGCCAATTCCTTAAAATAAATCTCTCCAGACAGATACATACATACATAGACAGATACACAAACACACCCTATTGGTTCTGTCTCTCTGGAGAACCCTGACCAGTACAGCAGGTCACAAGACCCGGATCCCACATACAGAAGCATTCATACCCTGTAAACAAGAACAATGCTGCAGAGAAGCCACCCTAACAAATACCTCAGGAGGAGAAAAAAGCCCTGTGCGTGAAAATGTTCATTTAAGAATGGCTGATAACAAAAAGGAAAAAAAAATGCCAACAACCTAAATAGTCAACAATGGGGGAAACTTTAGCAAATCATGACAAACTGATTTGACTGAATAGCAACCAATCGATATTCACAGTTCTGTAGAAACATAGAAAATATTTGACAGTGTAAGCTTTGGAGCACAGCATAACCTAACCTTAATCCCAGCTTTGCCCATTGCCTTAACAAACCTCAACTCTGTACGGAATCCCATCTTTTCATCCATCAAGTGGAGGTGACACCCACTAACCACCCAGGGCGGCTGTAAGTGTTAGGATACGGTATACACACAGCTGGCACATCACAGATGACCAATGAGGTAATGCTACTAACACGGGTGTCCATGTGAATGAGGACGAGAGTAAAAATCAGAAATAAAAACAGACATAGTCTCACGAGAAAGAAAAAAACTCATATTAAAACAACATGAAAATGAAAAGCTTAGGGCTAGCGACATCCTGTGCCCTTTAACCATACCATGGGGTCTCAGCAACTTCGTTTTACACTCATGGGCTGGTTTTGACATCAGCCATGATCAGGAGGGCACTGCGCACTGTGAAGCCCAGGTGAAGAGGGGCCTCGTTTACTTGACATGAAGAGTCAGACCAAGCACAGGAGTCATGACAAGAGCAGAGCAGCAGCAGCAGCAGCTCACCTGTGCTGTCTCTCTCAATGTGCCAGCACCCGTGCCAAAGGCCCCACACGCAGTCTCCCATCACCCAGACAACAACTCTACAAAGCAGGTGCTGTCTTCCTCCCAGGTCTCAGATGAGCCCTGAGGCTCTGGGAGGTGAAGTAACTCGTCCAACCTGGTCCAACCTAAGCCACATAGCTAGTAAACAAGAACCCGGATTGTCTTGACTCCAAGATCCAAGCTCTTCACTATGCTTTTCTACTTTATGCCTTCACGGACATCAAGCCCCTTCCATAGGTAGAAATCTACTGTGACTCCAGCGTGAAGGCAGCAAGTGCAGGCAAATTACTGCTGCTCACACTCCTGCAGATGACACAGAAATTACCAGCCTGCGACCATTCTCTAGAATAACCCTGCCTTTCTCCTGAGCTTCCTGAGCTAGTGGCAAGTTAGAGCCGCGAGGAAATCTAAGCAATAAAAATGAAAGGTGAATATATAAAGCAAGAACTTCAAGGCACACATCTTTTTGTGTGTGTGTGTGAGGAAGACTAGCCCTGAGCTAACATCCGTGCCCATCTTCCTCTACTTTATATGGGACGCCGCCACAGCATGGCTTGACAAGCAGTGCGTTTGTCCACGCCCAGGATCCGAACCTGCAAAACCCTGGGCCGCCGAAGCAGAGCACACGAACTTATCCACTACGCCACCACCAGGCCAGCCCCCAAGGTGCACATCTTGACACCAACTTTGAATAAAAATCTTCCAATATACTTCTTTGCCCTTAGTTGGCTGGAGAATAGTAAGCTAACGCTCCTTCTTCCTAAATCAAGATCTGAAAAATGAATGTCCTAAACACATATAAAACTTCCCCTCTTATTTCACCCAATATGCAGAAAAACAGTTAACGTACCACCCTTCGTGCAAAGCCAAAGTGGAACTTACTTCTCGGGCGACTCCGAGTGGCCCATGCATTTCCTTCCTGACGTGTTCCTGTACACGTCGTCCTCATTTTCATCCACATCTTCGTCATCGATGCTTTTTACATCGAGCTTCTGGTACCCAAACTCCCCGTTCAATGATAGAGAATCAATTTTCCATGAATTGCTGCTCTGACTTCCATTGGAATTTGGCCCAAAGGGGCTTTCAAAGGCCGACATGATATTGACCGAGGAGCGATCGGAGTTCTCCTCCGAGCTCTCCCCAGCCCCAGGCATCTTTCTAAAAACATCGCCAGAGATCTGCTCATCTTCCTCGTCATCAAATGAGATGATGTTGGTCACCTTCTTTTTCTTCTTCCGCTCCTTTCTACATTTGGCATCTGACAAAAGATACGGCATAAGAAAAAGAAGGCAAGATAAAGGTATGATCGAGCCATCTTGCCTCTAGAGTGTGGAAAAATCCTCTACTATTTGACTGAAAAATAAATTTAAGATGAATTCAGATTTTTTTTTAAATCTTTGGGGGAAAAAAATCTGTCTACAGAAGACTGAGCAAAATGGACGTGGGCCTCTACTTCTGATTTAAACAAATATGTCACAGAACGTACATTAAAGTCGTTCCTTCTAAGCACTTTGACTCAAAGAACGCTACCGTGACTGAAATGATATGTTACTGTTTCACTTGGAAAATACTCTCATGGCTAGTAGATGAGACCAAGAAAACCAGTTTGGGGATTGCAGTCAACTGTTTCATGGCCATGATTCCTCTCACCCTGAACAAGGCTCCTTTGCAATGGGACTCTACTGTCCCTCCCATGGAGGTTGTGTCTATTTCTCCACCCCCATGAACCTGGGCTGGCTTAGTGCTCTGCTCTTACTGATAGAATATGGCAGAAATAACGGTTTGTGAGTTCTAGAACCTAGTCATCAAGAGGTCTTGCACCCTTGTGGAATGCTGCCCTGACACTACCATGGAAGGAAACCAGTCTAGCTTATTGGAGGATGAGAGGCCATACAGAGCAAAACTAAGATGCCCCAGCCAACAGTCAGCACCAATTCCAGAAGATGAGTGGGGCCATCTTGGATCTTCCAGCTCTGCCACCAGCTGAATGCAGCCCCATGAGTGAGCCCAGATGAAACTAGAAGAATCATCCTGCCAAGCCACAGAATCATGGTTGTTTTAAGCCACTACCTTTTTGGAGATGTTACACAGCAAAGGCTAACTGAAACACAAGTCAGGACTGCTTTGGTGATCAGTGCTTAGGTGAGCCAGTCTATTCACCCATCTTAATAGTCAAACTTGGGTGCAAGACACTTTGAGCCAATTCCAAAAAATCCAGTCTATCTAAACCAAGGTGTGACAGGGTGATGCTTCACCAGTGTGTCACAACTCTGAGACAATGTCAAAGGAGCCCCCAAAATGGATGGAAAGGCTACTCCTTTGGGTACACAAATGCCAGTGTCTCTATTACACAAAGTCCTGAACAGTCCTGTTTGCTATGTCATTCACATGGGGTCTCTGCTTGAAAAGGAAGAGGGCAAGACAGATAGAGCCAGTGTGTAGCAAAGACTCCATGGAGTCTGAGTTTTCCCCATTAATAATTCCAAAGAGATGACCATGATCATCACCTTGTTTAAGGGATTTGAGAATACTAGGACTAAGTAGTTAGACCCAAAATTTCCTATTTTGTTGTAGCAACATTCTGGGTGTCCTGAAAGCTCAAGGTGTATTGTAAACTTCTCACAAAATTAATCTTAACTGAACCAAGTTTCTTTTGCTTCCCCACAGCCTAGTGTCAAAGCTGACCAACTCCTCCCTTCCCCTTCGCCTCCACTTAAATGCCATCCCCCCAACAGTATACATCCGTCATAGCGCCCTATGCATGGATTTCATCCCATTTATCAGAAGGATAACTAGTCATTCATAGAATTAGTCCTTAAATGTCTACCCCCACCCATGCCAAAGGAGACTGAAGGCTAAACGCTGGCAATCTGTCTTACTTAGCTCACTAACCCAGCACATAGAATGCAGTAAATGAACAAATGAATGGATGGATGAAGGAACAAACAAATGAAGATCAACTTCATCGGGCTTCACATTACCACCACACCTTCACTTTTAGTTTGCTCTGACTGAGCTGTTGCCCTTCTACACTATCATCTTTACATCTCAGTAAGGCTCTCAGATCCCTTTCAGAGTGAATAAGGGTAAATAAGGGTAAGAAAAGTATATACAAACGTAAACTGAAAATGCAAGTGCATCAGATTTCATTCCCCTCGGCACTTTCAGATGATGATGTGTGTCCACCTCAGCCACAGTCTGCTGTCCTTTACCTGACCCCCTCTGTTCTCCTTCGCATGCCTGTTCTCGCTCACCGGCACTGACAGGCTTGGACACGACGGGCAGGGGATCGGTCTCCTGCTCAGGTCTGATGAGGATGGAGACAGCAGAGGAAGCCGTGATCTCCCTGAGAAGGCTGCTCACTCCTTGCGTGGACTCCTTCAGCAAGGAGGTCACATTCTGCGTTGACTCCTTTAAGAGGTCTGAGACGGTAGGAGCAAACTTACTCTGCCCATTTAAATCCTTGTTGTCGATGTTAATGGCGAAGAGTATGGAGTTCAGACCTGCTCAAAAAAGGAGAACAGTCTGGAGTGTCTGCTGTTGAAGAGTCACACCTCCAACAAGACAAGCAAGCTGCAGACATTACAGTACACAAGAGGGTACCCACTGATCTTAAACACTGATGATAAAAACCTCCCACAAACCTGGGGTCAGTAGACACCAGTTATCACAGAAATTGAGTCTTTCCAAATTCTCCCCCTATCTGTCAGGAAGACAAATGCAAATAAGAAGGGGGGCACGGCAAGGCATAAGTCCTGGGGTCAGACTGCCTGGGCTGAATCCCAGCACTGCCACTTACTAGCTATGAGACCTTGGTCAAGCCAAGTATAACCTCTCTGAGCTTCCATTTCCTTACCTGTAAAATGGGGACAAAAGCATCTCTCTCGTATTTATTGGGGACAAAAGCATCTCTCTCATATTTATAAGTATTGAAGACCACGACGCACCAAAAACACTCGGCTCAGTAAGCAGTCACAAAATGTGTGCCAATATCATTATTATTACTTTAGGCAAAAACCAGCACTGGTATCCTATGGCCTACAGGGGAAATCATGGTCAAATCCTGACTTTCGCATCTACGGACTAGACCAACATAACTCTCAATATGTGGGTCTTGGTGTAAACTTTCAGGAAAGAAAAAAAAGGAGGCAACAAAGGATTTGGAAGAAAAGAAGCGAGTTGCCCACTTCTGTCAGGTTGTTTCCATCTTCCACCCTTTGAGTGAGAGCCAAATGATGAACAACGTAACAAGTCACCCACTAACATCAATCCAGGGCTCTCCTGCGGCAGACCACCGACATGACTCTGGATCATATCTGATCTCTCACAGCCCTACAAAGGGGACTGCTGAGCTGTCAGGATCCCCACCTCGTGGAGGAGGAAAGTAAAGGTAACAAAGCTCTCAGGATTGGCCCCCAGTCACCAGCCAGTGAGGAGTAGAGCCAGGCTTCAAAAGCAGGTCTCCCGCCTCCAATTCCCTGGATCTTTACATTACACCTGCAAAGCCACAGCCAAAACCCCTCAACTCCATGCTTTCTCTACCAGGGTATCAAATTCTGGATAAATGGACTCAATACTCAACTGCCACTAAAGGAAGGACAGTGGTGAGTGACTCGTTAAGTCAGTGAGGGACGGGGAAAATCATAGCATTCCTTGGAGTTATAAATTCACCCCCAGCCAGCCTCCTCTGCTCACCAAGCTTCACAGGACCCAGCACCCCAGCCTTAGCCAGGCTTACCAGCTGCCATGGTGGGAAGCATGCTAGACCTTTCTTCATCCATCACAAAAGACCAGTCTTCATAAAAAGTGCTACAAATTGAAAGAGAAGAGGAAAAAGCTCTGAATAGTGATTCTTTGCACCCATTAGCCAGACAATTCAGCTATGTGGCTCCCTGGAAAATCCATGCCTGCTCATCTCAGAGTGGATATATGACGTCTCTGCTGGGCTGAAGTTTCTAGTTATAAACTAAGCATTAAACGCATATATCCTACGACTTCCTCTTTGGTCCCCTGAGATCTTCAGATTCCCCTGAGCTTGAGAGGCACGAGATGTAAACATGGTATTTATAAAACAGCAAAGGAGAAGGGGACAAACAGAAGGGTGATTTCTACTCAAGCAATGTCTCCAAGAGACAGACAGAAAATCCAAGCTGGCCCACGGGAACCCCTGACTGCGTGAACAAAGAAGAAACAATTTCAGATAGAAATTACAGCATTCCAGGGCACTTATAGATGATACCTGCTTGTGCTGTAGCCCCAACAGCCCAAGTTATCCCTGGAAGGGGCTAGAAGGCTAAAAAGACCTCACAAATCTTAACAGCAGTGGGGAGTGGGAGTAAGGGGTCAGAGAGACCTGTACGGTCCGCCCAAGGTCATCTGGCAATAAACAGTACAGCCAGGGTTCAAAAGCAGGTCTCTCAATACAATTTCCCAGCTCTCAATCCAAACCCCTGCTAAGCAAAAACAAGCAAATACGCTCAGCCCCCTGACTTCCCCACCAGGTCAGAGAACTCTAAATTAATGGAGTCTGAGCTCAATTTCACTAAAGCACAGTCAGTGATGAGTGACCTGCAGGTTAGCAAGAGACTGGACACATCAGCTGCTGAAGTGACTGCATACAACTAACAGAAAGAGAAAAGAGATGCATCATTTTCAGTAAACTTACCCAGCAGAAGTCAGTGAAAGCACAAACCACATGTGCAAGCTGGCGTTGCAACTATACCTGATTCCCAAAACCGTGATTCTTTACAACTCGGAGCCAGTTTTCATGCATGTAAAAGAATCTGTTTTTCCCACATCAAGTTAGACAAGTGGTTAGTGATTCAAGTTAAGTTCGACTGTGATTCTTAATAGCTGGATTCGCTTCAACTGCTCATTGTTAAATTCAACCCTGATATTGAATGTACAACTCTGAACTACTTGCAAATGATCTTCTGGAAAGAGCTTCATGAAAATGTATCGTAAGAACCATGAGTGTGTTCTCCTTAACTAAAGCTGGTTAACACTCGGGAGGTGCACGCAGACATTCACAGCTCCCAACTCAGACCCTAAACAGAAGCCCAAATTAAAATTCCACCAAGTGAAGAACAGGCCGTGTCCTAAGACAGTAGCTCTCTCCACACGCCAAGCCTTAATAACAATAAGCATTTATGGAGTGCTTACTATTTGCAGGTGCTACGCTGAGCCCTTTACAGGCACTCTCATTTAATCTCTGACCAACTGTCGCCACAGAACAGCTGAACAAACTGGGCCTGTAAGAACCCAGTTGTCCCAGATGGAGGGACTGGGATGCAAATCCAGGCAGTCTGAATCTGATTCTGTGATTTCAAGCACTAGCCACACCCCTCCCGGTACCTGAGCCTGCTGCGGTCAGCCAGGAGCATGTGCAGGTAGCGCTCCAGGGAGTGTTCATTGAGGGCGCAGCGCAGCCAGGCGCGGCCACGGCCCACGTCGGAGGCGATGTGGCGCAGGGAGTAGAAGCGCTGCAGCTCGTGCTTGTTGAGGACCTCCTTCACGTAGAACCAGAACACAGGCTCTGCGGAGAGAGCGCACGGGCGCCACGGCACTCAGCCAGGGACACTCACCATGTTTACAGTATCCTCCCCTGGGCATTTCTGAGGACTGTAAAAGGGTTACTTCCTTAGCACAGAAAAGGAAAACACAGGAGAGTAGTATACCAAAAATAAAAATGGCCCCCAAATCCACCATCCAGAAATGACCACTCTAATCATTTTCAAGTACGTACTTCCAGTCTTTTTTCCTGTACTTTTCTTTTTTATACAAAATTGTCATCTGTGATAGGCTGAATTATGACCCCCAAAAGATAACCATATCCTAATCCCTGGAACCTGTGAATGTTACCTTATATGGCAAAAGGGACTTTGCAGATGTGATAAGGATCTTGAGATGGGGAGATTATCCTGGGTAGTCTCTGTGGGCTCGATGTAATCACAAGTATCTTTAGAAGAGGGAGACAGAGGGAGATCCTATGCTGAGGACGAGAAGGCTATGTGACCAGAGAAGCAGAGACTGAGACTGGAGTGATGTGGCCACAGCCAGGGAATGCCAGAAGCCACCAGAAACTGGAAGAGGCAAGGAATAGATTCTGCCCTGGAGCCTCCAGAAGGAATCAGCCCTACCATCATCTTGACTTAAGTCTAGTGAAACTGACTTTGGACTTCTGCCCTCCATAACTGTTAGAAAGTAAATTTGTGTTGTTTTAAGCCACTAAGTTTATAGTAATTCGTTACAGCAGCTATAAGAAACTAATACATCATATTGTGTGTTGTATACATGCATGTGTACATATGTATGTATGTATACACATATGTACATATATACATACCCACCCTATATATATATATCATTTTGCATCCTGGTTTCTTTTCTTGTCTAGATCATGAATATTTTCCTATAACATTTAAAGATCTTTGAAAATATGATTTTTGATAGCTTCCCAGTTAAACATAACTATTTCTCTACTGCTGGGAACACGATATATTGCCAATTTTCCCTATACACAGTAATGAATATCCCTGTGAATAACTAATTGTCCTCATTTCCAGTTCCTTAGGAGAGATTTCTATATGCTGAATTACTAGGTCTGAGAATAGGAACAGATTTAAGGCTTTAAGGGAAGGCTAAGAAAGTGTTTTTATCACAATGTATCAAGTCAACGTATCTCCTCACATCCCACCTTTTTTATCCACACGCAGCTAGATTTTTCATAGTTGTAATTCTAGTGTATACCTAATTTTGTGATCAATTTTCTTCACTTAACATTGGCGCATCGACACTTTTTCACACTGCCAATAATAACAGCAACAGCCACTACGATTGAGCGTCAACCATGTACCAGCCATTGCACTGAACACTTTACATCTGACCTCAGTCTTCTTAACCACCACGGCCATCTCCATGTCAAAGACAAGGTCCTAGGCCTGGACAAGTGCGGTAACTCACCCAGCGACACCCCATTAGTAAGCAGTACAGCAGAATGGGATCTTGGAGCTGTCTAACTGCAAACCACTAAACCACACTGCCTTAAGAAGTGAGCGAAGGCTCCACCTTCTTCAAAATGATCATGTTCACAAGCGCTTCATATCCCAAGGGAGAAAAAGCTGAGTCTCTGACGCCAGGCGGGGATTCTAATCCAGGAGCTAAGCAAGCTCACAGACCCCTCTGAGAATGTGACAAGATCTTTGAACCTTCCTTCCAGAGAATGCACACACACATCCTTCCAGAGAATGCACATACTCATGTCCATAAACTGGATGCCAGGGTAATAAGCTCATTCAAATATTTCTGTTCAGCTCAACCAGCATCGACTGCATTCTTGCTGGGAACCATGAACCGGGCGAGGCCATGGACTACCAGGTAGACACAGGAAAGGCTCATCCCTAAGGAGCTTCCAGTCCACTGAGCAGTGAAGGGATCATTCAACAGAATGACCCTGAGCAGGTCACTCAGCCATGCTAAGAGTCAAATTCCTCTCCATTAAAATAGGCCCCAAAGTGCAGAATCACCCGGGGTTATTGGAGTAACCAGAGAAAAGGGAGGTAAAGTGCTGAGCATGATGCCCGGCCCATGACGAGCAACCACAGTTGGCTTAATAATTACCTTCTTATACGAGAGCATTTGTTATTTCCTCTTTCTGTTAACAGCATCTAAATGTATGTGTACATATGAGTGTGTGTACGTATTTGTGGATCAAGTTGACCTCTAGGATCATTTTGAATAAACATCTCAGGAATGACTGGAAAAACCACCAACAGGACAGTTCACTCAGGAATACCTTCTGTCTCAATCCCTAAATGCCAAACTAATGCCCTTCCAAAACTCATTAGATCAGCCCAAACCACACAAGTGTGTAACTGCCTTCTTTCCACTTGAAGCCTCTCTGAGAAACCAGAACTGGGAATTCGGTGAGAGCAACACCCCAGGCCAGCCAGCCAATAACTTGTTTTGAAACACATCAGACGACCATCTGTACATCCATCACAATTCAAATCATGTGACTCTCACCTGCATCCTGTCTTTCTTAAAAGCTCCAGTCACCGCCTTCTGACCTTGAAGGCACGTGAAACACTTTACGGTGTGTTTTTCACCTTTCAATTGCGCAGACTGCTTTCTGCTGCAGAATCCTCCTAAAGCCTGCCAGAGCGATGCTGAGGATAAGAATTATCCCAGTAGGGCTCCACTTCCACTGCCAGAATTAACGTGGTCTATTTAAAGTGCAGCTCACCTACCACTTAACACTTGCGGTGCCCATAATTTAATTTGGGAATATACACTGATCTCTTATTGCTTTGAAATGAGGAGCTAATTCCAAAAGTAGGTGAGGGCTTCTGGTTCTCCAACCTCCTGAAAGCCATCTGCCAACAAGAACAAGAGCCAGGACGGGGATGCTGAGGCGAGCTACTTGGGCACTCGTCAAGAGAGGACGACTACCAACGCAGGGCCTTTGGCAAAGTTTTTAACAGGCCTCAACTTTAATCGATGCCAAGAATTCATACTTTGGAGGCCAAGGAGGACCAAAACCTTGGCTCAAATTCTAGTTCAGGCATTGCGTGCCCTTGGACAATTTATTTTGCCCTTCATTTTCCTCATCTGTAAAATGGGGCTAATAGTACCTGTCTTTAAGGTTTGCTATGAAGGAAAAGCAAGAGAATAAAGCATACATGTGAAGTGCTTAGTGCCCAGGCACAAAGGCAGGCAATTAACATCCCTTCCCTTTCTCCTGGCAGCAGCGCCCCTCTTTCCTAGGGGAACCACGTTCCATTCGGTTCCCCGTGAAGTTGCCTCAGCACTACTGACCCCTCCCTCCTACAGGGTGGGCCCGTAACCAGGCTGGGCAATCACCCGGCCACAGCAGGGCGTGTGCCTCGACTCACCTCACACACCCCACCCTCATGTGGGCCCTGTTTGATATTTTGTGCATCATGAATTTTTTCCATGCTTATTTTGATTTTTTTAAGTATTGCATGAAAATATTACTTATCTTGACAGCTGAGGGTTTTTTCCGGTGCCCCCTTAAATTCTGTGGCTGCAGTGAGTGCCTCACTGGCTTCAGCCTAGTCCCAGCCCTGGAGCACAGGTTCTTCCCCACTATTTCGACCCAGACCACTAGAAGACAGGTCTTGTCTCTTTCTAGAACTGAAGTCAGCACACAATGGCCTGAGGGCCAAATCCACCACCACCTTTTTTGTTAAGTTTTATTGGAACACAGTCACGCCCCTGGTTTACATGTCTGTGGCTGCTTTCCTGCTACAGCAACAGCAGAGCTGGAGAGTCCCGACAGAAACCTACGGCCCACAAAGCCTAATACTTACTCTTTGATCCCTTAAGGAAGAAGTTTGCCAACCACTGTTTAGAAGTAGGAGCTCTAAGAAATCATGTAAACCTGGAGCTACCTGGGGCCATTTCTCCCCCTATCATGTAGAGCAAGCCCACCTGGGAAAGACACCAACCCAGAGAGAAGGGGGGCTGAGAGACAGACATTGGCGATGCTGAGTCCCTGAATCCAGCTCAACCCTTAGCTTTCTTGGTTACTTGCATCAATAAGTGCCCTTTTTTTGCTTAAGTCTATCTAAGTGGCTTGCTTCCCTTGCAACCAGAAGAAGCCTAATGCAGTGAGGGAGGGTACATTTTTCAGTCATCTGACAATCATTTACAGAGGACTGACAACACGCCAGGCACTGAGCAATGCCTGCCTGCATTGAAGGGGCGAATGTATCACTCAGAAATAAACAAGAAAAACATTGCTTAACAAGAAACGAAAAACCTGACCACAAGGAGCTAGGGTCCTTGTAAACAAAGAAAGGCTTCTTTTTCTCACATAACTAGTCCAGAGGTAGATAGCTGATTCAAAGGCTCTGTCACAGGCAGAATCTCCAATCTCTTGACCTTCACTCACTGTCTCAGAGGACTATCAACATCCACAATTGGAGCAGGAAGACAGAGGACAAGATAAAGTCAGCTCTATCACCCTTCCCCCCCTTTTTTTGGTGAGGAAGATTGGCCCTGAGCTAACATCTGTTGCCCATCTTCCTCTTTTTGCTTGAGGAAGATGGTCCCTGAGCTAACATCTGTGCCAATCTTCTTCTACTTTGTATAGGGGATGCCACCACAGCATGGTTTGATGAGCAGTGTATAGGTCCATACCTGGGATCCAAACTGCAAACCCCAGGCCACCGAAGCGGAGTGCACAAACTTAACCACTACACCACTGAGGTGGCCCCTTTATCACCCCTTTTCTCATGCAAGGATAAGTAATCCCAGAAAACCACAAAGGAGTAGAGAATAGGATGTCAAGACTGGCTTAATCACTCATGATCCATTACCTAGAGAAGGATATCCCACAGCTCCAAGCAAAATCAGGGTTCTATCAAGTCAAAGAAGAAAAGGGAAATGGATTTTAGGTAGGAAACTAACAGAATTAGCCATACATGGTATCAACCATTTCAGGAACAAAAGGCAGACCAAGTGCTTTCATATTCCAGCCTGAGACCTGGGTGAGCACAGGCACTCCCAAATCCCAGTCACATCCCAGTGTGGATGAGCTGACTACAAGACACAAATGGATTGGCAAAGCAGCATTTCCAGGAAGGGGCTGTAGCTTCGTCACTTGGCCATCTTCCAACCAGCCACAAGACTGCCTCCTGGAACTAGAACTCAGTGACTGTGGTTTAAACATGAACCATACATAATAAAGACTTGTATGAGGTATGTAAACTTGATACTTTTTGTTTTCAAATTATGATAAAATATAAATTTATCATTTTAACCATTTTTAAGTGTATAATTCAGTGGCATTAAATACATTCACAATGTTGTGCCACTATCCATTTCCAGAACTTTTTCATCTTACCAAACAGAAATTCCATAGCCATTAAACAATAACTCCCCTATTTTTCCCTCCCCCTACCCCCTGGGAACCTCTATTCTACTTTCTGTGTCCTGTCTCTAAGAACTGGACTATTCTAGATACTTTATGTAAGTGGAATAATACCATATTTGTCCTTTTGTATCTGGCTATTTTCACTCAGCATAATGTTTTTGAGGTTCATCCATGTTATGATATGTATCAGTATTTCATTTCTTTTTATGGTTGAATAATATTCCATTCTATGTATACACCACATTTTGTGTATCCATTCAAATGCTGATGGACATTTGGGTTGTTTCCACCTTTTGGTTCTTGTGAATAATGCTGCTATGAACATGGATGTACAAGTTACCTGTTTGAGTCCCTGCTTTCAATTCTTTTAGGTATGTACCTAGAAGTGCAATTGCTGGATCATATGGTAATTCTGTTTAACCTTTTGAGGAACCACCAAACTATTTTCCACAGCAGCTGCGCCACTTTACACTGATACTTTTTTTTGAGTAGAGCTAGAACTGCCTTTATTTCTCTGTAAGTGAAATTAACTCTGCTATTAAATTCCCTATCAGTTAGTTCTTAAACTCCTTTTCAGTTAGAAAGAACTTAAACTTGCCAATTAAATGTAACTTAGCCACTTTTTTAAATTGTGGTAAAATTCACTTGACATAAAATTCACCATCTTAATCATTTTAAAGTATGTAATTCAAAATTTGATACATCTTTAAAGAATGAATAGAGGTACAATAATCTGAGATACTGGATTACTTTTGAAGATTTCAGCAGATTTAAATTTAAAAACTAAACATCCCTACTGACTCCACAGAACAAACACCAATTATCTTGGTGGGGTGGATGGAGACCACAAAAATAAAGCAAGAAAAGGCGGCTAAGTTGCCACTTACTGCCCGTGCATGACCTGGATCCTCCATACCTCTCTGCTTCACCTTGTTCCACTCTACCTGTTACTCACCCTGCTATGGCCCCACTGGTCTCCTGGATGCTCCTTCAACATGCCAGGCCTGCTCCTCAGGGCCTACCCAGCCATGAAAACAGAAGCCACACCTGGTAGTCCACTGAAGGAATTTGATACAGGGCATCTCTTACAAAGATTCTGGAAGAGCTAACAAGCTGAAAAGGAGATAATGAGGCAACCTAGAGATTACCGACGTCAGAAAGACAACCCACCCCTAGAGCCAGAGGAATGAAAGAAGAGGTGCTGTTACCAGGGCTGCCAGGCAACAGCTGGACTGTGGCAGAGGCACCAAGGAGGAAAGTGGGATGAGAAGATGAAGGCCTAACCAGTGGACCACATGGGACCTCCATGGACCACAACTGCTGCTGGAGATGCCACCTAAGGAGGGCTGAGAGGAAGAAATACTCTAGCTCCCCTCTTCCTCCACCTTCTCAACTCATCACCACCTCCCATGGCCAAACCAAGTGGGAAGACGATGGGCAAAGGAGCCTGGAAAATAGAGCTTGCAGAGGAAGGCCAAAGAACAAATTTGAGAGCAAACAGGCAACTGACTGTTTCAAACTTGTTGAACCACCTGGAATTCCTCCCCAGTAACTAGACTAATTCCCTCCTTTCCTTAGATCTCTATTCAAATATCCCCATAAAGAGGCTGTCTGAGCCCTCTACACAGAAGAGGAAAACCTCCACCCACAGCAGACTGCTAGCTGCTCATCAAAATCTATCCTCTCTTCTTCCTGAACCCCCAGACACACTACACTTCCCAGCCTGCTCTGCAGTGGCCAAGTGACTCAGTTTCCCTACTCCTAGGCACCTTTCACGAGCCTGATTCACTCATTTCTGTCACCTGTCTGGCCCCTGTGAGCATCTGAAGTCAGAGTCCTGAGCTCGAACACCTCTGCATAGGACACTTAGCATTCACCCACATTATACAGGAGTCTACAGCACGTCCTTTACTGAGAAGTAGGAAACTTCTCTAGCATAAAAGAAACAAGGACTTCTAAAACTTGTGCGTTATTTACTTTTAGGGGTGAATCCCATCTGTACCGAACAGCCATTTTCATGCTGACAGGAGAAAGCAAGGGACCCATGGAACCAACAGGCCGATAATTATGGACTAAAAACTGACAACTCTGAGGCCAAATCTTGAGTCTTAATTTACAAGACACCAGGATCAAATGCTTTTGAAACAGCAGAGGTCACCTTCGGCCAAGAGGCATCAGTCCAGCTATACCAGATCTTAATACACTGGGACAGTTTCATGCCCCTTAGTGAAGAGCCATTGGCCTAAGCCCTTGGCCATCCCAGCTGTCAAGGACCCTCCCAGGAACCTGTGGACATCCCCATAATCTAATGACTCACAGGTTAACACCTAGCCCGTGGGAGATAGCACTCTGGCTTCTGGCTCCCTCCCTAAGGTCAGCAGTTCCCTACCAGCTGTTAAACATTTTTATCACCACCCCTGGACAGAGCTCAGTATTCTCTGTGCACCTTCCACAGACATCCTTCCAAGGTCTCCTTCACCAGAAGTAGCTGATTTGCAAGTTCATGAATACAACAGAGACACACAAAGAGGGAACTGAAAACATTACACGGATGGGAGGTTGGGGAGTGGACTTCCCCTCACAATCAAATTGACCCACAGTTCTCCTGGCACATGTAGCTTCCTCCAAAATTAATTTTCTACAGAAATGAAATTGTGACCCAATGAAGCAAAATATAAATTCTGCTTTGAGTTAAATGCAATCAACCATTTTCAAAAATCCCCACTGAGGACCAAGGAAGTTTGTTTCTCTAACTTTACAGTTGGGGGTATATTAATACCATCTGCTTTCAACTGACTGTGAAGATGTACAGACAGCTGAGGGTGGGGTTTGGCTTCCCAAGAGAATGAGGAGCACATCCTGAAGTCTGGGTCCTTGAGTCATTATTTTGAACGTAGTTTTTTGGTGGCCAGGCATCTTGCAATACACTGGAGCTACAAGGATAAGCGAGGATGGACCCAGCCCTTGATCATCGAGAGAGACAGTCAAGAAAACAGGTAGTGCCATACATAAGTTTGATGAGAGAAGGACTCAGGACTATAGGAAGGGCACCTATAGGAGGGGCACAGTCCAGCTGAACTGGGTGGGGAGCTCAGGAATGACTTTTTGAGAGAAACCTGAAACTTCAAGAGAGAATAGTTCAAAACCACAATGAGATACCACTTCACATCCATTTGAATGGCTATTATCAAAAACACAAAAAATAGCAAGTGGTGGTGAGGATGTGGAGAAATTGGAATTCTTGTGCCTTGCTGGTGGGAATATACAAAGGAGCAGCCAATATGGAAAACAGTATGGTGGTTCTTCACAAAATTAAACAAAGAATTAACATATGATCCAACAATTCCACTTCTGGGTGTATACCCAAAAGAACTGAAAGCAGGAATTTGAGCAGTTATTTGTACATCCATGTTCATGGCAGCACTATTCATAATAGTCAATAAGAGGAAGCAACCCAGGGGTCCATCAACAGACAAATGGATAAACAAAGTGTGGTACACACATACAATGGAATACTATTCAGCCTTAAAAAGGAAGGAAATTTTGACACAAGCTACAAATGCATGAACCTTGAAGACATTATGCTAAATGAAATAAGCTAGACACAAAAGGACAAATATTGCATGATTCTACTTATAGGAAGTACCTAAAGTAGTCAAATTCACAGAGATAGAAAGTAGAATGGTAGTTGCCAGGGTGTAGTGGGAGGGAGAAATAGGGGTTATTGTTTAATGCGGATAGAGTTTCAATATGGGAAGATGAAAAGCTTCCGGAGATGGATGGTGTGACAGTTGTACCAAGTGAATGAACTTAATGCTTCTGAACTGTACACTTAAAAATGGTTAAAATTGGGGCCGCCCGGTGGCGCAGCGGTTTAGTCCGCGCTTGGCAGCCCGGGGTTCGCGAGTTCGGATCCTGGGTGCCCGCCGACGCACTGCTTGTCAGCCATGCCGTGGCGGCGTCCCATATAAAGTGGAGGAAGATGGGCACGGATGTTAGCCCAGGGCCAGTCTTCCTCAGCAAAAAGGGGAGGAGTGGCAACAGATGTTAGCTCAGGGCTGGTCTTCCCCACAAAAAAAAAAAAAAAAGGTTAAAATTATCATTTTTGTTATGAATATTTTACCACAATTTTAAAAAGAGAGAGAGAATAGAAGTTTGAGCAGTTGGCATTTCAGTGAGGGTTGGAGAGGAAGGCAGACAATGGAAGGGAAAGAACAAAGAATATTTCCAGACTTGAAGAGTTTCAGGATTGTAGAAATCAGGAATGCTGTTCAAAATTTAGGATTTAACCATCTAAACTGGCCAGAGGCATTGAGCAATGAAAAGACAGTGGTACCGAAGACCCCAGGGAGTCCAGCATTAATGCCATGGTTGCTGAATTGTGGGGAGGTCCCAGGGGTCCCCAGGCAGGGGCCGTGGCAGCAGGGAGACTTGCAGGGCTCAGGTCATGCTTTCTTTATCAACTGGATAGAAGTGTTGCAATGTCTTACCTGTTGGCTGCATGTCAGCCCTGGGTGTTTGGTGGTGTTTAGAGGAAAAGAGAAGATAGACAAAGCTGGTAGGAGACAGATCTTGGAAGCCATATCAAGGAGTATGTCCTCTGTCCCAACTCTAACAGAGAACCATGAGAGAGCTCTAAGCAGGGGGCCAGGGTCAGGGAGCAGGTTGGTCATTTAAGACCCCTCTGGCTGTAATGTGCAGAATGGATTCGAGCTGATCAAGATTGGAGGCAGAAAGACATAACTGGGGGAGAAAGAAAAGAATTCATTAAGGATGGAGGAAATGTGAGTGGATTAGGGGACCATCTGAGAGACAGAAAACAGGGCTTTGTGAAGGACTGGTTTGGGGGCAGGGGGAAGGAGAAGGAGGAGGCTGGGAGGAAGCCAGGAGGCCTGGGTGAAGGGCAGAGCCATTCACTAAGCAAGGAACACAGGAGCAAACATGGAGGTGGGGGGTAATGAGGACTCAGTCTTGGAGACTTTGACAAGCCTGTGGTACATCCAAACAGAGACACTCGAGAAAGACAGAACTCAAGGGAGTGATCTGCTGGAGGTATAACAGAGTAATCAACACACAGATGGCAATTTCCACCAAGGAATTCAGACAGTACGTGTAGAAACAAGAGTCATCAACAGAATCTGAGGATGAATAATATCTAACATTTGAGGGTGTAGAAGTGATATGCCAAGATGGATCAGCAAAGAAGTAGAAAGTATGCCAGGAGGTTGTAGCCTTGCAGAAGAGAGGGGAAGACAGTGTTTCAAGGTGAGAGAGTCCTTGGTGCCAAAGGCTGCCAAACAGATAAGGAAGATTAAAAAATTTTACAGGACAGGCAGCTCAATAACACCAAGTGTGTCTCTGGTATGTTCTAAACCAAGCCTATCACCTTGTAATAGATGCCAACACATAACCTAATGATGATACATTAGTGGTTAACAACTTCATCAAATTCCAAGGTTATGCCATGAAATGCCACTGCTATGATCTGAATGTTTCCCCCCAAAATTCATATGTTGAAATCCTAACCCCCAAAGATGACGGCATTAGGAAGTAGGGCCTTTGGGAGGACCCTTTGGTCATGGGCGTGGAGCCCTCCTGAATGAGACTAGTGCCTTATTTATAAAAGAGGCTCCAGAGAGATCCACCATGTGAGGACATAGCAAGAAGGCACTGGCTATGCGCCAGGAAAAGGGCCCTCACCCAACCATCTTGCACTTCCCAGCTCCAGAACAGCGAGAAATAAATTTCTGTTGTCTATAAGCTCCTCACTCTGTGGTATTTTGTTACAGCATCCCAAATGGACTAAGACAGCCACTAACGGCAGTGGTTCTTTCAAATTTCTCCAGTAGAATGGAAAATAATTCATTTTTCCACATGCATTCTGCATTGGCTACTTGGGCTTCCTATGGCTACAAAACCCACTAATTCCAAGTCAAGCCTATGCAGAGCTCTCAGTCACTTTATTTTTAATTAATTTAAAAATTAATTTTTACTCTTTTCCTCAAAAATTAACCACTTCCTTTGTAGCACTCTGGAGTGATCCTGGTACAAGACACCTCAGAAGTCATGACACACAGTACTGTGCACACTTCCTTCCAGCCAACACGTATTTATTGAACCTATTTTTATTGAAGAAATTACATATTTCCAGACACTATGCTAGGATCTGGAAAGCCAAGAGAAAGTAAAACAGACCCGGTGCCCTGCATTACCAAAGCTTGCCATCAGGTGGGGTATACAGACACCACATACCTGAATATGGTGTAACAATAAGATAAAGTGGAATCCCCTGTCCTTTGTCCTCCTCTAAGACAGCAGTTGGCAAACTTTATCTGTAAAGGGCCAAATAGTAAATACTTTAGACTTTACAAGGCCAGATGGTCTCAGTCACAACTCTGCCTAAAAGCAGCCACAACTCTGCCTAAAAGCAGCCACAGAGAGTAAGTAGATGGATTCATGTGGCTGTGTTCCAATAAAACTGTATTCACAAAAAGAGGTGGTAGGACATAGTTTGCTGACTTCTGCTCTGAGTGATCACAGCTTACTCAATAATGGCTGCTTAATTTACTCATGAATCAAATTGGAGGGATCATGATCTTTCAGAGAGCCCTCTTTCTGGAAACAATATGCCATCATGAATAAAAGCATAAGCTTCAGAATCACAATCATGTAGACCTGAGGAGAAATTAATGATTACAGCTGGCCTGATCTGATCCAGAGTCACTCGCTCTGGGCCTAGCAACAGGCTTAAAGCTCTTGGCCACCCAACATCTGAACAAAATCAGAGTTCTATTAGCAAGAAAGAAGGGACAGAGCTGCTGGGTGGGGAATAACCAATACCTGCCGTAATTATTCAAGCTAACCCGCACGACTGGAAGGGAAAGCTTAAACAAACTGCAGGACCAGACTCTGAAAATGCAGACTCCCATCTCACCACCAAATCAATCACTTGTGCAGACAAATCCAGTCACTTGTCAGAGTAAGGGAAAACGGCTCCACCGAACACAGCAGACTCTTACTTCTGGGGTCTGAATCCTAAAGGAGACACACTGGGTGACCTCGTCCTGAGCCTCTCTGGGCCCTGTGTAGCCTGTCTGGACAATCTAGTCAAGGGGATCTCGTTTGGGATGGACACTGCTTCCCCTCGTCCACCAACAATGCTCGACAAGACAAAGCTTGGCAATATAACTGCTTTGTAACCATGTCCGCCTCACCATTTCTTAAGTCAAGGATATTTGGGGAAAAACTTCCCAAGTCAAAAACAAAAGAAACCTGAACACTCTGCCAAAAATAAAAACAAACAAAACAAAAACACCTAACAGACAGTAAACTAGGGAATGGGAGAGGTTTGCAGGCACTGATTGAAATCCCCACAGAACTGAAGGAAAGCTGCCTGCAAACCCCCTTTCCAGGTGATGGTTTATCTCAGAGAGGAGAAAAGTGGAAAAGTAACTGAAGATGGTCCCACACAAAGGTGGCACAAGAATGGGAACAGCAACCGGAAAAGGCATGCACTAAAGTGTCACTTCAAGGGGCCACTTTTAGCCACAGAAGATTAGCCTAGATCAGACCAACTCTCCCACAAAAGCAACAGCAATTTAAAAAGCTAGACAATTTTTTAATTAAAACAAAACTGAAGGGTATAAAATCAACTTACAAAATTCAGTTGCATTTCTATACACTAATGATGAACTAACAGAAAGAGAACTCAAAAAGATAATCCCATGAACAATTGCAACAAAAAGAATAAAGTATCTGGGAATAAATTTAACCAAGGAGGTAAAAGACCTATACAATGAAAACTATAAGACACTATTGAAAGAAATTGATGAAGACATAAAGAAATGGAAAAATATTCCATGCATGTGGGTTGGAAGAATAAACATGGTTAAAATGTCCATACTACCTAAACCAATCTACAGATTCAATGCAGTCCCAGTCAGAAACCCAATGACATTCTTCATGGAAATAGAACAAAAAATACTGAAGTTCATATGGGGCAACAAAAGACCCCAAATAGCTAAAGCAATTCTGAAAAAGAAGAACACAGCTGGAAGCATCACAACCTCTGATATCAAAATATACTATAGAGCTATAGTAATCAAAACAGCATGGTACTGGTACAAAAATAGACACACAGATCAATGGAACAGAATTGAAAGCCCAGAAATAAAACCACACACCTATGGACAGCTAATCTTCAACAAAGGAGTGAAGAACATACAGTGGAGAAAGAGAAATCTTTTCAACAAATGGTGCTGGGAAAATTGGACAGCCACATGCAAAAGAATGAAAGTAGACCATCTTCTATCTCCATACACAAAAATCAACTGAAAATGGATTAAGAACCTGAAAGTGAGACCTGAAACTATAAAAGTCCTGGAAGAAAATATAGGCAGTACCCTAATTGACATCAGCCATAAAGGGATCCTTTCAGATTCCATGTCTACTCAGACAAGGGAAACAAAAGAAAAAATAAACAAGTCTTCATCAGACTACAGAGCTTCTACAAGGCAAATGAAACTAGGATCAAAATGAATAGACAACCCACCAGCTGGGAGAAAATATTTGCAAATCGTATATCTGACCAAGGATTAATCTCCATAATATATAAAGAACTCACATAACTGAACAACAAAAAAACAAACAACCCAATCAAAAAATGGGCAGAGGATATGAACAGACATTTTTCCAAGGAAGATATACAGATGGCCAACAGAGACATGAAAAGATGTTCAACATCACTAACGATCAGGGAAATGCAAATCAAAACTACACTAAGATATCACCTTACATCTGTGAGAATGGCTATAATCACCAAGACAAAAAACAACAAATGTTGGAGAGGTTGTGGAGAAATGGGATCCCTAATTCACTGCTAGTGGGAATGCAAACTGGTGCAGCCTCTATGGAAAACAGTATGGAGATTCCTCAAAAAATTAAAAATAGAAATACCTTATGATCCAGCAATCCCACTCTTGGGCATCTACCCAACGGACATGAAATCAACCATCCCAAGAGGCTTATGCACCCCTATGTTCCTTGCAGCATTATTCACTATGGCCAAGAAGTGGAAGCAACCCAAGTGTCCCTCAACTGATGACTGGATAAAGATGTGGTGTATATATACAATGGAATACTACTCAGCCATAAGAAAAGACAGAATTGTCCCATTTGCAACAACATGGATGGACCTAGAGGGTATTATGTTAAGTGAAATGAGCCACAGAGAGAAGGACAAACGCTGCATGATTTCACTCATTTGTGGAATATAAACTAACACACGGACAGAGAGAACTGGTTGGTGGTTACCAGGGGGAAGGGGGGTGGGGGGTGGGCACAAGGGGTGAAGGGATGAGTTCATATGGTGACGGACAAACAATAATGTACAACTAAAGCCCCACAATGTTATAAACTATTAAGACATCAATAAAAATTTAGGAAAAAAAAACTGAAGCCCTAGGAGCTCTGCAAAGGCAGGAAAGACCTGAGGAACTCAGACCCTGAGAGAAGGGAATGCCACAGACAAGAGTCCTACATTTAGAACCTTATCTTGCCCTTGAGGCTTTTTCCAACCACAGAGCCTCTCTGATGAGAAGGTAAGCAGGACTTTCAGAGTCCCCACGGGCTCTGAAAGAACAAAATTAGAGTTCGGGGCCTGATGAGGAGGAAGGGCACAGTAATCACCTCAGGGATTCAGCTGTGTACTGGATTGACCAGTGTCCCCCCCAGATTCATGTTCACCTGGAACCCCAGGAGGTGACTTTATTTGGAAAAAGGCTCTTTACAGATGTAGTTAGTTCAGATGAGGTCACACCGGAGTAGGGTGGGCCCTACCCCTGTATGACTGGTGTTCTTCCAAGGAGAGGAGAGGACAGAGACACACACCGAGGAAAGAAGGCCATGTGAAGACAGAGGCCAAGACTGGAGTGAAGACGCTACAGGCCGAGGAACTCCAGGGACTGCTGACGAGCAGCAGAGGCCAGGAACACATTCTCCCCGAGCCTGCAGAAGGAACCAACCCTGCCGACACCTGGATCTCGGACTCCTGGCCTCCAGAACTACAAGAGAATACATTTCTCTCCACTAGTTTAAGCCACCTGGGATGTGGAAATTTGTTATGGCAGCTCAAAGAGTTACATCCCAGAAACAAGGCAGAAGCAGAAATGCATCAGCTTTCATGAATGCTGAAGCGCAGGTGTGAACTGGCCCAGTCCTGGACTGGATTAAGTTGATCTTCCTCCACCCTAATTGCCTGAGAAGCACCAGTAAATCCTCTCTAAAGAAAGATAACATCATCCAAAACTTCAAATTCTCTCTACGATTCTTCATACACAACAAGCAGCACTCAGTGGAACACACCAGGCATGTGCAAGGACAAGAATGTATTCAAAACCAAGATGAAAACAAAACTAAGGGACCGCTAGCTACAGCCCAGTGAGAAGGTTAACAAATCCTCTCCCCAAAAATCAACTATAAAACTGGACAAAATTAACAAAAACAACTGTTTCAGCACTCTAGAAACTGACTTCAAAGGCTTATAATCTGAGAGACGTTTACACTTGAAAACTGCTAGATTTCAGATAAGAACAGTGGGAACAATAATGAGAGTGTAACAATAAATGACAGCCGACACTCCATCTCAAGTGTCAGGAGCAATAGGGGGAGGTGGAGACTGTGGTAAACTAGGGCACTTTTGCCCCATCTACAGAGGGCAGACAGATTGGGCTCTAAACAAAGTCAACAGTAAATATGGGCCCAGAATCACAGATCCTCAAGTTTAAGAAAAGCTAGAAATCCATAGTTCAACATGAAATCTCATAATTGTTAAATGTTGGCAACTTTAAAAAATTTAAGTACACTGTGCAAGGGGACCAGTTTCCAAACTCAGTCCTACATGCACCCTCACCTCACATGACCAAATGCAGTCACGCCTCTGGCAGTCTCTCAGGATTATCGACTGTATTGTGATTTTCAACAATGTCATTTTGTTCAGTCATTACTTTGAAGTTCAGTTTTTCCTCTCTTCATCTGTAAACAGAGCTAATGCAACAGCACTATGGATTAATTCACTGTTATTTATTCTCTCCTGTCACTTTCAATTCAGTGAAGTGAGCTGTTGTCATCTACAGAGGAGCAATACTGGGCATCAGGCCTGCTGCCAGAGGAGGGGGAGCTGGGAAGAGGCAGGAATTTGACATCAGTCTGACCTGGGTTGGAATCCTCAGCTCTGCTGTTTACCAGCTGTGGGAACTTGGGCAACTTATCAACTTATTTGAGCCTCAGTGTCGTCATCCAAAAAAATAAGGACACCATCACCTGCCCTGGAAAGTTACTGCCATGTTATCATCAAAAACCCACTCCAGCAGCTCCGTCCCAAGGCCTGGGCTTTGCAGGCACTTTCTCGTCGAGCCCCCACCACAACCCTGCGAGGTGAGTCCTGTTACTAACCTTATTTTACTCATGAGGAAAGGGAAGCGCAGAGAAGGGATGTCCCAGAGAGCTGACGTGTGACGAGTCACTGAGCAGAGATTTCAACCCTGTCGATATTAACTCCTAATCTACATAAAGAGCCTCGCCCAGCAGCCGGCAGGGACGAGGGAGCAGAGAGATGCTCATTTCCTTCCAGTCCCAGACTTCATTTTCTTCCCTCCTCCTGCAAGGGTCATTCCAATGGCTTTAAGAACAGCGACAAGAAGCCACTGATCTGATCTTTCCCAACTCTTAGCAGTTAAACCTACCCACCTCCTCTCTCAAGAGGTTTCTAATAGAACATTCAATAGCAGGAAAGAGGTTTTAATCAGTCAAGGATCATCCTGCACCTATGAATGGTTAATTAACACTGCTGACCAATGACGACAGAAGCCCTGTGTTGCCACTCAAGGGCTAAGCTAGTTTGGTCTTTCCTTTGCTTCTAACTGGCTAGGAGGCTGAACAACACATCCTCCTCAACAGAAAACAAAGCCCGAGACTCCGCTCGTTTGTCAGTCTCTTTGGGATGCAGGTACAGAAATCACGCTAAAATACAGGGGAGTGGGAGAACGTGAATGCTGAAAACGTCTTGCAGATGTGTTGGTGCTTCTCTGATTATTAGGGTCAAGTAACAAAAAGACAGGAATTCTAGTCTGGATTGGAACAGAAAGAGCCATTCTTCATGGCCAAAAGGTCAGAGCCTTAGGGAGGACGAGATGAAGGAAGATGTTAAAAGTTTAAAGGGTGTTGGGGAGAGGAGGTAACTCGTTAAACATTTATTAGGTGCCATGAACTGAAGCAGGTGCTTCTCATGAGGTTCTCACTGAAGCCTCCTGACAACCCCCGGGGAGACGAGACGATCCACCTTACAGGTGAAAACAACTAAGGCTCACGGGGGAACTTCCCAGGGTCATACCCGACTTACCCTCGCCGTCTGACTCCAAAGCCAGGGTTGCCTCTGCCATGCCCAGCAGCCATCCTCACCTGGATGGAAGCTGACCCAGGGCCTCATGGTCTACTCCACACCCGTTTCTCTAGGGTAGCTCCCCCAGAGGCAGGTAAGACAGAAACGGAAAGAAATACGAGGGCCCAGCAAGCCGAGAGGGGCTCTGGGAAAGCTGTGTCCTCAAACGGCTCATCAACAAGCCACAGCCTAAGCCATCCCTACACAGAGGCTCAGGGAAGCAGCCACCGAAACCGAGGCTGGCAGCCGAGGCGGCCAAGGCAGCTGCAGTAGTTTCTATGAGGACTGAGGCCCTTCATGCTGGCTCTTCTCTGAACGGGCCCCTTACAACTCTGACTTTTAAAGAAGGGACTCAGGAGCACAGAAGAAAAGTCAGCAGTGACAGGAATCCCTCTTGCAGCTGTCCCCTGACCCCAACAGGAACCACATTCATTTCTGAAAATTAGCAACTGGTGAGATGAACAGGAATCAAAGATTTGTGGAAGGGCTGAGAGAAAAAGGAAGGGAGATACACCAACACCGGGAGAGGGAGGGGCAGGGGCTCAGTCAGCAGAGATTTCCCACAGACACCTCCACCAAACACAGCGAGGGCTGATTTTCAGCTGTGAAAGGAGGGGAACTAGCAGAAGATGACACGTTTTACTCAGCAGTGACACTGACACTACCACAGTAACAAGAAAGATTCAGGAATTTGGGGCAGCAGCCACAAGCAGGGTCTGAAAGAACCTGCCTTTTAAAATGTAGGGGAGGAGAAAGACATATGACGTTTCTCATATGACGTGATATACTTCAGGGTTCAGATCCAAAGCAAATCACTTTGAACAGTTTCCTCATCTGTACAGTGGAGAAAATACAGGTCCCTACTACTCATAGGGCTGTTAGAACGAAACAAGTTAATTCATATAAAAGACTAACAAGGTGCCAGGCTTGCACTAAGCACCCATACGTGTTACTAGTTATTAGTAGTCATTTAGTAGTCATTCAGACACAGGGGCACAGCACACGGGAAATGCTTGACGACTTGAAAATGGATGCGGCAGAACGATAAACTCAGAGACCTCCATGGTTTCTGCTGCTGTTGTTGAAGACAGTTAATTACGAAATGTCATGCTATCCCCATGCATAAAATTAAAACAGATTATTAATTTCCCAGCAATTGCCACACCACATTGGGGAAAATAAGCACCATGGCTGCAGGCCCCCGAGCCCCTAGGAGACTGCAACACGTGGCTCTGAGAATCCCACACAACGGATGACTTCGTTTAAATTAAGATGCCAGGCAGCACCATTACTGGCTACAAGTGAGACAACCTCACACACAGATTTCTGCACCGCCACGCCCCCCCACCAGTACCACACAATGACTGCCTTGGCCGCTATTAAAAAATTAATAAAAATTGGGGCCGGCCCGGTGGCGCAGCGGTTTAGTCCGCGCTTGGCAGCCCGGGGTTCGCCGGTTCGGATCCCGGGCGCCCGCCGACGCATCTGCCTGTCAGCCATGCCGTGGCGGCGTCCCATATAAAGTGGAGGAAGATGGGCACGATGTTAGCCCAGGGCCAGTCTTCCTCAGCAAAAAGGGGAAGATTGGCGACGGATGTTAGCTCAGGGCTGGTCTTCCCCACAAAAAAAAAAAAAAAAAAAAAAATTAATAAAAATTAAAAGAGCCAGCGACAAGGTAGCATCCTCCGGGCCGCATGGGGCCACGCAGTACCTGTTTCTGTTTTGCTGGAGAAGCCTGCTGCCTGTTTGATGGCGGCCGCTGTTAGTGCTAATCCTCGACTCCTCTTCAAGCCATGCTGCAGGACGGCCTCAAACTGGGCACACAGACAGGTGACCCTGCGAGAAAAGCAATGATTCATCAATCCTCCCTGGGAGGGAGGGAGGCCACCAAGGCGGCCCCGGCACCTCCAGGGAGGGGGTGAGTTGCCAGGGGTGAACCTTAGCACGAAGGTACACACTAGACACCTGGATCTACAGGCAGGTAATTGACATGTAATTGAGCTGGGCTGCTAAACACATCTCCCCATTTATATTCATTTTGCATAACTCGGGGAAGCCCCACAGAGTCTAGTCTACTCTTCAGACTGGTGAAAGCACAGTAACAATTCACAAGAAACAAGGGAAAATGGAATTGATGCCAGCCAGCAGAGGAGAAAAAAAAGCCAATTTAAAAACAAATCAGTTTGTTATGGGGAGGGGTTGGGTGCTAATTGTATCCAATTCACAAGTTTCAACTCTAATTCATATCACACACAGTTTAAGGAACAAGATTATCTTTTTAAGAGATTGAATTCACCATCCTGCCAAATTGGAAACACTGTGTAATTTCATGGCTTGTTACATACACTAAAATAATAATATGCATTCTGATTCTTGTTCCTTATTTTGTTGTAAGAGATTACATTGTGAGGTCAGATCCAGAGTTGACGGAATTTTCAATTAAGTTACAATTACTGTTCATTTAATTGAATTTATTTCTCAGTAACCAGAAAGAGATTCAAGAACATCTTTGCAAAGAGAGGAGGTCACAGTAACTACACGCGACTCTTCCCAATCCTCTCAGGGCTCCTGGCCCCCAGCCCAACTGGGTCTGTGGACTTCAGAGACCCTTCCGTTCATTCATGCAACAAATGTTAAGAAATCCTGAACTGCTGTGTGCCAGGCACAGTTCTAGGCTCTGAGAATCCAAAGAGACGGGCAAGGTCTCTGCCTCACCACACCTGCACGGTTCTAGCAGAGGAAGATACACAAACGTAAGCTAACCAGACCGTTTCAGTTAATGAGAACTTTGAAGAAAATAAAACAGGATGAGGTGGTAGGTGGAAACAGGGAAGGGTCAAGCTTGGATACTGTGGCCTGAATGGAGGGAACCTTGGAGTTATGATCTGGATATGACAAGAGGCAGCAGGCTGGGCAGAGGAGCCCAGTGCAAAGGCCCTGAGGCCACCACCATCTGGCTCAACCTTGCCTAACTGCAGGCATTTCCTGCTCCACCCACCTCCACACTTAGAGTAATAATACTCCAAGGGTTTATCACTCTGTGGGTGGTAAAATATTTTCATACCCATTACTTCCTTAGCTCTTCCCATCAACATTATGATATAGCTGAGGCAGGTATTATCTCCATTTTACACTTGAGGAAACAGGCTTAAAGACATTTAAGAGATAGTACATAATAAGAACATAGTAAACAGCAATGTAAGTCAGTACATAATTAGCAACATCTGTACTCCAGCCCTCCCCACCCCACGCTGACCCAAGGTGGTTTCTAGTACACCCCACACCACCAAAACGAACATGCTTATTCTAAGACAAAAGTCCTCTCCCTCCCATACCCCACCTTTCCTCAAGTCACCTGTCTACACCAGAAAACCCTAACACAGCATCAGCAAATACACCACACTTGTACATTTACTCTCCATTCTGTGCCTGTGACAGACATCACTAATCCATCCCAGCATTCTAGGCTACCACTGCCAATGATCAAAGTTGGCCCTCCAGAGGAAGGAAGCCTAGTTGGCATCCCAGACCTAACACTGATCCTCAACTACATTATTTGGTTTCCAACTCCTACCTTGTCTTCCTGGCTTCCCTGCGCCTAGCTCCGTGCCTGGTACATACTGTGTGCTCCATAAATGCTTTCTCAGTGGGTAGGTAAGGGAGTGATTAATCTTGAACCATGGGTCCCAGAATACTCCTCCACGTTAAAGCAACCCTCTTTGCTGCGCAGATGTCACTCCTAAATATTACATGTGCATATGCTAGTCTCTCTATATATCCACACAGGCGCACATTTGAGGGCTTCCTGAAAGCTGGGACACCCACCAAAACTATCTAAATTCCACAGGAACCAAAACAGAGGCATAGCAAAATGGAGCCTGACCAGGGCCCTATCTCAGGGAAAAAAAAACAAAAACCCTGGGCTGTGTTTATCCTCCATAATAAACCACAGCCTGTACCTTTAAATGAGCCATCGGCAAATAAAACAATTAACTCAACAATCTCTGTTTGCGTGGCTCTGATGCACAAATCAGCAACTGTCCCGCCTACTCTTGATCACACCTGGCCCCTCAGGGGAGTGGAATGCAGGTGAACAGCACAAACCCAGTCTCCAAGGTTTGGGTTACATCAGCAGTATCACCTTCCAGATGCAGACAAGTCACAATCAATCTAACACAGCAGAAAACCCAGGTGGGGGCTAGCCCTATAATTAATTCATTAGGATGCCTGCCTTGCCGAAGGCCACTCTTCTTAACACCCTCCCCGTGTCCCCTTTTCACCTCCCCATTCCACCTGACCTTATACCGACTGGTCATTCAGACTTAGCTCCAGGGTCCCCTCTTGCTAACTTGAGCTTCTGACAGCAAGGATGGACCCCATTCATCTTATCTGCCCCAGCACCTAGCATGACGCCCCGCTACTGTGGTAAAGGTGGCCCAAGTGGTCTCTGCCCTCAGGGAACTCAGAATATGAACTTGATGGACATTTAGGTAAGAGACACATCTCAGGAGATCTGGTAGAACTTGTAATCCAAATCCAGGTCAGTTAAGACTAGTGAATCAAGAAGAACACACTTGTCCAACCTCATGAATCTACAATCCTTAGCTTGTGGTGGGCACAGTGTAGGCACTGATTTATAACCATGTCATCCTGAGGTTTTCCATTTCTTCCTATCTTTACTCAGTTACATGATAACTTCTGCAAAATGAAAGGGCCCCCTGCTCTAGTGGAGCTCTTGATGTTCTCAGGTCGGTCTCTCCTATTTCCCAGAATGCTCTCTGCTAAATGCTCTCTGACATCACTGTGGTGGGTTGGCTGCCTCCCCCACATTTTATCACGTCTAACTTCTACTATAAGTTAATGAATTGGGCATGATTTTAATTAAGTGGGGCACTTAACAATGAATGTTTTAACATTTTTAAAAAGCACCAGTCAAGAAAATCATGTCAAGTTTTTATGTATACAGCTGCTTACCAGATGAATGGATAAATAAAATGTGGTATATCAATACAATAGAATACTCTTCAGCAATAAGGCTGGGAGTGGAATCACGGATTAACTGTAAACAGGCACAAGGCAACATTTGGGGGTAATGAAAATGTTCTAAAACTGGATTGTGGTGATGGTTGCACAACTCTATAAATTTACTTTAAAAAATCACTGCATTGTACACTTACAAAGGTATATTTTTATGGTGTATAAAATAGACTTCAATAAAGCTGTTTATAAAAAACAAAAACAAACTGCTCTCAAGGTGCCCAATAAAAGCTTGATGAGGGAGTGAAGAAGTTAATGAATGGAACATGAAATAACTTCCTCCTGCTGAATTTAAAACTATCCACCAATACCAGCACAGATAGACACTGCACGAGCTTAACTAGTTTACTGCTAAAATTCTGCAAGCATAGGTTTTCCTGAGCTTTGTCCTATATTTCAAGACTGTTTAACCTGCCACATTAATCTATAATAAGATTCCTAAGAATCCTGTACTTTTTTATGGCAAATATTAGAACAGACAGGACCAGCAATAAATGCTGCATTTTTACGAACTGCATCAAATTGACCTTGTGACAGAAGAGCATATTTCAAATTGATCCTTTTATTACGTTACAGCTTTACTGGAATCTTCTGGGGAAAACCAAGTATAATCATGAAAATGGACTGGATTATCCTCATGAGGAAAGCTCCAGTGTCACCTGGAATGGAGTCAACTGTTCCCATAAAAATCAGCCAATTAACAGCAGTAGCCATAACTCACACTTAAGACCATACAATCATCTACGAGCCTCACTAAAGCAAGGCTATTCCATGACAGTCATTTGAAAGGGCCATGCCCTACATTTGCGTTTTATAAAGTTTTCAAAAAGGTTGACATCCTCTAACCCATGAATTTTACTGGCAGAAATCAATCCTCAGCTGTAATCTACAAGTCAGATAAAGATTTAAGGATGAAAATATTCAAAACAACGTTATTCACACCAGCGGAAAGTTAAAAAACACCCAAAGATTTAACACCTGAGGAACTCGTTAAACAAATGACAGCACAGCATATAATCGAATGCTCTTTAGCCCTTAAAAATGTTTACCAAGAGCATATAACGATAAGCCAACAGGTTTATAATATAGTATAAAATGAAAAATAAGCAGGGTATGAAACTGTATATTAAGGATGCTCTCAACTATGCTAAAAAAACACAAAAAAATCCTGAAGGGAATTATGTGAAAAAATTAAGAGCCACTTGGTAAAAGAATTACTAGTGATGTCCTTCTTGCCTCTATGCTTTTCTGAACTTAGCTTTTTTCTGAAACAAGCATTACAACAGTATCCATGTCTCAAGAACCAGAAATATTGCTACCTTGAGCTACAAAGAATGAAAACACATGACTTAAAGTTATGAAGAAAAATCATGCAACTATTTAAAATGCTTACAGAAAACCTAAAATAGCATTTTTTAAAGCTTAGATTATAATGTTAAGTGAAAAAAAGCAGATCTACAAAAATGTTTCTAATCCACAAATAAAAATATTGCAATAAAAGAAACTATAAAATTAAAAGTTGATTTTTTTAAGTAGACAAAATGGGGAGGGGAATTCCATTCACAATAGTAACAAAAGTAAAATAAATCATATTTTTAACAAAAAAGATACAAGTCCTATATGAAGAAAATCATAATGTTTTCTTAAAAGGTATAAAGATCAAAATAAGTGGAAATACCATTTCCCTGAGTGGGAAGATTTGTTAAAATTAAAATGTCAATTTTTCCCAAATTAATGTATAAATACAATTCCAATAATCATCACAGGAAGGACTTGGCACAGTGTGGTTTTGGGTACAGGGCTAAACAAATTCATGGAGCAGTACAGAGAACCCCTCAAAAATTCCAAATAAATATGGAAACATTTTATACATAATAATGGTAGCACTTCAATTCAGATGGGCAAGAATGGGCTATTTAACCACTGGCACTGACACAAGAGACTACAGGGCTGAATAAGGATAAACTTCTATCCCAAACCACAGAACTAAATTCCAGATGGATCAAGATCAAAGAAAAATATACGTGTAAAAAAATAAAACTCTATGGGCCGCCGGTGGCGCAGCGGTTTAGTCCGCGCTTGGCAGCCCGGGGTTCGCGAGTTCGGATCCCGGGCGCCCGCCGACGCAATGCCTGTCAGCCACGCTGTGGCGGCGTCCCATATAAAGTGGAGGAAGATGGGCACGGATGTTAGCCCAGGGCCAGTCTTCCTCAGCAAAAAAGGGGAGGATTGGTGACGGATGTTAGCTCAGGGCTGGTCTTCCCCACAAAAAAAAAAAAAAAAGACAATCTAATGTAATAAATCTCTGTAAAAAAAATAAATAAATAAATAAAACTCTAAAAATAATAGAGAAAAATACAGAAGAACCTCAGGACAGGATACTCTAAAACTAAAACATTAAAGGTTTGTAGAATTAACCACATAAAATTTTTAAATTTCTACATGGCAAAAGATATCATAAATATGATAAAACAATAAATGACAGACTGGAGAAAATATTTACAACACATATAACTGAAAAATGATTAGTATTCACAATACATGAAGAGCTTCCACAAATGGATAAGAAAAAGACAAGCAATTCACAAAATAAAAAACTATTAAAGAAGGTGAACAAACCAAGAAAGGAGGAAATACAGTTGGCCAATAAGCATATGAAAAGATATTCAATCTCACTATTGGCCAGGAAAGTGTTGCCATACTAAGACACCAGTTTAGGACTATCAAGTTTAAAAGCAATCACAGGTCTAGCTAGAGTATGCGTAAATGGGTGCTGTTGATAGGAATAGGAATATGAACTGCTACATCTTTCTGCAAAGAGATCAGGCAGTACAATTTTTTTTAAATGCCCATATCCTTTGACCAAGCAATCCTACTTCTAGGAATTTACCCTATAAAAACAAAAGCACTACTAATTAGAAAATGAGCAAAAACCATGAATAGACATTTTGCCAAAGGGACATAAACACACAAGCACATGAAAATACATTCAACATCATTTGCATTAGGGAAATGCAAGTTAAAACTACAATGAGATATGCCTACACACCATAAGAATGGCTAAAATAGAAAGTCACAACAATACCAAATGCTGGCAAGAATGCAGACAAACTGGGTCACTCACACATTGCTGGTGGGAATGTAAATGGTACAGCCAGTCTGGAAAACAGTTTAGCAATTTCTTATAAAACTAAATACACAAATATCACACAACCCAGCAATTACACCTTTGGGTACTTATCTCAGAAAAATAAAAACTTATGGTCACCTAAAAAACCTGTACATAAATGTGTATAATGGCATTATTTGCAGTAGCCAAAAACTGAAAACAACCCAGATGTCCTTCAATGAGCTAAAGAATAAACAGACTGTGGTATATCCAAACTGTGGAATACTACTCAGCAATAAAAAGTAACCCTATTGATATATGCAACAAACCGGATGAAGCTCATGGGAATTATGTTGAGTGAAAAAGCCAATCCCAAAAGATTACACATTGTATGATTCCATTTATACAACATTCTTGAAATGACAAAATTATAGAAATGAGGAACAGATTGGTGGTTGCCAGGAGTTAGGGATGGGAAGAGAGGGAACAGGAGGGAGGTGGGTGGGGTTATAAAAGGACAACAGGAGGGATCCCGCTGTGATGAAGCTATTCTGTATCTTGACTGTGGTGGTGGACACATGAACCTACATGGTGATAAAACTGCACAGAACTAAATACATACACACACACACACACACACACGTCCAAGTAAAACTAGGGAAATCTGAAATACTGTCCTAGAGTTTTGCAAGATGTTACCATTGGGGGAAACTGGGTAAAGGGTAAATGGGATCTTTCTATATTATTTCTTACAACTGCATGTGAATCTACAATTATCTCAAAATTAAAAGTTTAAACAAATATAAAAGCACTAGTAGGCAAACATAAGTACACACAAATATTTTTATTCCAGCATTATTTACAAAAGTGAAAGCAAAAACAAAACTAGAAACAACCTGAACATCCACTAACAGAACAGTAAACACGTTATAGCACCTCCAGACTACAAAATTGTATGTAGAAATTTAAAAAGAATGAGATGCCTATCTAGTCAATCCTAAGCACCTTTTTTTCCACATTTTAACATCTCTGAAATCCAGGTGTGCCTCATATTGATGAAATTATACAATTAAAATTAGCATTGGTTTTTCTTTCTGAATTACACATAAAGATGCCATTGATGGTAAGGTGCACCATTGTGTTACCTACTGGACCTGGAACAATGTCCGTAATATATGGCCAGGTTTATGAAATTAAAAAAGCAAATTACAGAGTAATATAAATGACATGATTCCCATTTGAGGGAGCAGGAGGAGGAAGAGGAAGAGGAGTGGACTTCCATGAGAATGCCTTCTCAATTATTTGTACCATCTAACCATCATCTGGGTGGACATAAGCATCCTTGAAAATTCAGGCACACTCGTCTAAAGCAAGGATAACGAGGGCTGAGAACTAAGGCTGGGCACCTCATCTTCAGCGTGACAGCACCAGCCTGCAAGGGCCTCCGACACTCCTTGCTCTGCCAGGGGTCCCAGCATCAGAGAATCAAATCAGCCCACTGCTCTCAACTAGTCCTACGTGCTTTGGCCCAGAGCATCCTCTCTGTGCCAAGCAAATGGAATGACAGTAAACTGCAGCCCAGACATAAGGAGCAAAAAAAGATGTGAGAAAGATGGCAACCATCTAGAAGAAACTAAAATTGGTTTTAGTTTTATCCCATAGACCATACAAAAATAAATTCCAGATGGATTAAAGTCTTAACTGTAAACAATAAAAATCTCACAAGAAAATTAAAAAGAACACATGCACACTCTAATATTAGGGAAGATCTTAAAACACTGAAAACCCAGAAACTGGTAGATAGGTGTATGGATCAGTAAAAAGACATTTAACCATCTAAAAATTTTTAAATACAGTATTATAATACTATTCTCTGTGCTTACAAAGATAATGGACAGATTTGAAAAAAGTATTTGCAATGCAGAAAACAGACGAAAAGTTAATTAATTACTATAATATACAAAGAACTCTCGCAAATTGACAAGGGGACAAATAATCCAGTAACAAAATGGACAAATAATAGGAAGAAGCTCTGCACAAGAGAGGAAAGCCATACAGCCAACAGACGTAAAGATAAAAAGATACTGAAATTCACTAGCAATCAAGGAAGTGCAAATAAAAGTGACAATGAGCCACCACTTTTCACCCATCAGACTGATGAAACTTCAAAAAACGATCAAAACTATCATTAGCAAGAAAGAAAAGGGTAGTTTCATGCACTGCTGGTAGAAATTTTTAGAAAGATATCAGACCACAACTATTAAAAATAAACACATATTCTCTTTGACTTGGCAACCCAACTCCTGGAAATCTATGCCAAAGAAATAAATCCTCAGGATATAAGAAAAGATGCTCAAGGATGTCTATTGTTTCATTGTCCATAGCAGTAAAAATTAGACACAAAGTCAGTATTACTTCTCGGGCAATTGTTTGTACATCGGCATCATGCAATATAATGCAGGTTTTTAAAAAGAATTATTAGAACTGTAACTTGGAGAGGTTTTGACAGGGTAGTGCCAAGACAGAAAATAAAGATACAGAACATTACATATAATTCAACTTTTGTAAAACAATGGCAATAAAACCTATGTGTGTGTGTGCACGTGTATATTTTATTTGTAAAAGATTATATAAACATGGAGAAAAACACAGAACAAATAATTCTTGATCATTAACATAAGTTACCCAGAGGGAGGGAGAAGAGGATGTGGGAGAGAAAAGAGAGGCCAAAAAAAAAAAAAACAGTTGACAAAGAACCAAAAAAAATGCAAGCTTGGTAACAGTGAAAACTCACAAGGCAGTAGTTTTCAAGACACTGTAAGTGTGAGGGTTTGAGGATGGCAGACAGACATGTAAAAAGAAATTAATGTCCTACCAGAGAAACAAGAAATTGGAAAAACAACCAATTTTTAAATGGGTTAAATTATATTTTCTGACCATTTTCAAAAGTTACAAATACAAACACAGTAACTGTCTTCTCTGGGGTAGACAAACCTCCAGCTCTTGGTCTAGACACACATACTGCTTGGGATTCTCTTAGCAGGTGACAAGCTTCAAAATCAGGAACAGGGGATGGCGGCTGAGGAGGAATCAGCTGAAGGAGCTGATAAATCAAAAGGGAAAAGGAGAAGAGAAAAACAGGAATCCCTAGATGCAGAGGGAGTGAACAAATGGGAAATGAGGAGACAGAGAAGTCACATTACATCAGTGGGCAATGGGACCGCCAAGCTTGGTCGGAGCCCACAGCATGGGAGAAAGAAATCTCCACACCAAAAGCTTGCTTTAAAAAAAAGAAATTAAAAATAATAGACATTTGTTCTGATTTCTGGCCACACCTTAGAGCCAGGGCATTCACATCTCATCCCCCATGTCCCGTCAGTCACTCAATCTTATCAAGCCTCAGTCCGAAGGCTTCTCAGTCCTTCCTTCTCTTCTCCCAATGCCACCACCTCCACTCAGCCCTCTCGTCCACTGCACAGAGCCGGCTCTCGCTGCTCTCCCAGCCCCCATCTCACCCCGTCTGTCCCCCTGGCATCCTCAACAGAAGCTATCCTCCTAAAATACAAATCTATGTTATCATCTTTCTTTCTTTCTTACTTACTATCCATACCACACTTTGCTATGGGTATATGGTACATGATATGATTTTAGGGGAAACAAAGATGAACATTTTTGTTAATCACTTTAATGTGTCAAGAAAAAAAATATAACCAGCCATCAACCTTTGATTTCACTAATGGTGTTACTTATGACAGAACCAGAGTAGACAGGGCCTTGAAATTCTACCTCAAGCCAATCTCGGACTCAGATAGTATACAGAAATGGCAAAAATTATGAAAATGGTTTACAAATAATCATAGTTTAAGAAATAATACCCTAATGGATAAAGTTTAAACACTGCCCCATGACAGCAAGAGAACAATCTACTGACTTTCTAGCCCATCTTCCAACACATCATCCATGATCCCACCATTTTCTTGCACATCCCTGCACCTTCGCATTTGCTATTCCCCCTGCCTGGAATTCCCATCCTGCCCATTTGACCACTAAAGACCCTGCACTCACATCTCACATCTGTACTACAGGCCACCATGACTGTCCACAATCTACATCTCCATCTCCCAGACTCAATTTTGAGTTCCTTGAGGACAGCAACCATCTCATCCAGTTGGCATCCCCACTGCCAACATAGGGATCTACAAATAAATATCTGTTGAATGGAAGAATTAATGAGCCATCATTCAAGCCTTTAGTTTCCAAATTAGCCAAAACACCGGTATGTCTAATTATAGAAAAAAAAAGTATTGAGTTTATTCAGTTCTTACTGGGTGTGCCAAGCAAATATTATTACATCTAATCCTCACCACAGCCCTGGCAAGTGGGTACCATGATCATCATCCAATTCTCCAGATGGTGCAACAGAGGCCTAGAGAAGCTAAGTAAGTCCAAAATTACACAGCTGGTAGTTGGTGATTTGTGGCCAGGGTGGGCATGAAGATAAGTATGTCTGACACCACAGCTCATACTTCATGCTCACAGCATCTCTCCACCATCAGGATGGTGATGATGGTGATGGTGGTGATGGTGATGGTAATGGTGATGGTGATGATAGTGCTTACATATTGTTTCCTATGGGCCAGGTACTGCTCTCTACAACTATCTATATAAACAATATAAATATTTATTAAAATTCAGACATGGAAATGTGCTTAGATTTGCTAAGTGCCCTAGAGCTCCCCAATTGCTAAAAATAATCTTTTTCCAAAAAGAAATCAATTCATTTGATCAATATAGTAAAACAAAAGAATATGCAATGTGGAGCTATCTACTATGGAGCCTCAAAGTGGAAATAAAGTGCTCTGGGTAGGGGGATAGGGAATCCAATTAATGAACCCCAGAATTTTTTGCCAGGATGACAAGAATTAGAACATCCAGTCAACACGTCAAACTGATAAGAGGCTGCTCAAACACTTGTGACAAACTGGAGATAAAAACCACATGATTAACATCCAGAGACATGTAAAAGAGGAAAAGGAATGCCTGAAAAGGCCATTTCGTTTCATGAGTGTCCAGAGGAACACATGACAGTTTTCATCTGCACTAAGAAGAACATTAGGGAACAGCAAAGGGCAGCTGGTTTTGTTTTTACCTTCCTGAAAAGTTCAAAAATGTTTCCAATTCCTCAACAGGTAAAGAAAAATCACCAAAACTAATCACTCTTCCCTGGCATGCTTTGAAAGGAGAAGAAATGCTCCCTTCTGATTTCTTCTGACACAGTCGCCTGGAAGGGTCACAAAAATTTACAATTTCTAAATGTGCTGAGACCAATACCCAAAGCCAACTCATTGTCACTCCTAATGGCAAAGAGGCCCAGTGTGCCGAGAATATTTACCAAGTGTCAAGACACTTCACATAAAATTATGGCAATCACAATAGCTAACAATTACTGGAAACTTACCAGCAGCCAGGCACTGTTCTAAGGGCTGCACGTGAACTAACTCACAATAACTCTATGAAGTGAATATTATCACTACTACCCCCACTTTACAGATGAGGACACTGAGGCACAAGGAAGTCAGAAGCTTGTCTACAGTCACAACACGACTTGGAACCGGCAATGGGAAGATTGAAACCCCAAGCCCCAAATCCCACACTCATCCTGCTGCCCCTCAGTTTGGGTTGTATGTAAAATTCCAAGGGAAAACTTCCAGATTACGTTCTGTAATTCCACATGGGAAGAAGATGCTTCTGTGAAACAATAACATATCTAATCTTTGAGGTAACTTCCAGTGTCTGCTGAGTTCCTGGGCCACTACTTCTAGAAGGCAAAATATTCAAAAGATATGTTACAGCCTCTCCGGTCTGACTGACAGAACACGGAATAATGTTAATGAAGGACAAGAACAGGTCTTGGTTCTTAGGGGAAAACGGAGGAGGAGAAACACAAACGTTACAGAACCTGGTGCCTGCCACCAGTTCCTCCTGGGGAGGATTCTAGGGACAAAAAGGGAAAAAAACAAGTCCTGTCTGTAATTTCCCTTCATGTAAACGTTGCTTCACGTGAGGACTGCAGCATCTCTCTCTGTCAATCTCACAAGATCAAACTAATCTCTCTCACACACACACTCATACTCACACGCACACACGCTCTTTGTGCACACACACACTTTGCATTTTAGGTTTTAGCAGAACAATACTGCGACCCACATAGGCCCAACAGCAGCTTCAGTCCTGCCAGCACTTGCTTTCCCAAATTTGAGTCCTTCACAAACACCTCAGCAACTTTTGTCACCTCCGAGGATATGTACTATTATTTACTTCTTTGTCTTGAGTTTGAGTCACTTTTTTCACTTAAATCAGCCTATTTTAAAAGGAAAAACTCTACTGCTATTGCAAATGGAGAGCCAGCATCATGGGCCCTAAACAGTAGCCCTAAAAGCTAATGCAGTTAAAGTATCAAATTCTCTCTGCCGCCACCAGAAGACTGAGCCTGACACCCGCACGCCCTGTTTAAAGAGGACAGGGGCTGTGAGAGACTTACTATTTTGAACTGTATGATACTGTCATTTTTGTAGGTCAAAAATGATCAAATATTGGCAATTTCATTTAATTCAACTTAATACAAAACCAAGCCTTTCCCCCTGATACTTAAAAAGAATTGAAAGGAGAATAACTGAGCCACTAGGCAATTGAAAGGAATTTAATGCCATGACATTTAACACTTAATGTTAAGTACTTGCAGTGAGACAAATCTCTCATTTTGGGAAACTGCTAGAAAAACAAGAAGGGAGGTGGTGTTAGAGAAGGAGGACCATGCTGGGAACTGGAAGTCTTTGCTCCAGTTCTGTTCCACTACCTACAAACTCTGCGACCCACCTCACCGAAGTCCCTGCCCCAGGACTGACACCTAGGAGACGATGATAAATAAATGCTGCACAAATGACTAGCCCCAAGCTTTCACTCCTGTAAAGGGAGGGACATTATCCCCCTCTTGCTCGCCTTCACTCCAGGGTCGTTGCAAGGCTCCAATGAGACTGATGACGTGGACGCGAACATCTTCAAATCGCACAGTGCTGTCACAAGGAAGATTATCATTACAATATGGCAGCAACAGGGGACAACTGCTGGGCATTTTGGCCACCCTGTATTCACTCCACCTTCATAATAGCACCCAGATTTCTTTTCAGGTTTATTTCTTCCTCACTGGATACTGTCTCAGTGGGATGGTGAACCCAAGTAGACATCTTTGCACTACAGGCAATGGGGTGCCAGGAAGATCCTTCAGCCAAATCCTTCTGCTGGTGGCCAGGAGGTGGCCATGTGACCTGAGACTGGCCAGTCAGGTGCTTCCTCCCTGGAATGTCCATCTTGAGCAGAATGAGAGAGAGTCAGAAGACAGCTGTTGTTCACTCCAGCAGCAGAGCCTTAACTGGACCACCATTCCTGCTAGGAGAGCATTTCTGGCCCCTGTTTCCAGCTTAGGAGCCTTCCAAAGCTGCCTTGACTCCTTCCTGTTTCCACACCCAGCCTGCCATCAATTCTATGAGCTCACAATATCCTCAACTGGAGTGAATTTCTGTTGCTTGTTACCAAACAGCCCTGGCAGACAGACCAGTTGCACCATCCTTTCAAAGGTTCCTCCTGCTATTCATCCAACCAACTAGACTAACTGCCACCACAAGCCAACACCTCAGGGTCCTGCCTAGAACTTTTCCTAAGACAGTAAATTTAAAATGGCATTCAAAGATAACACTTGGCCTTTTCTAAGTAAAATTTCTTCCAATTATCTATTATTTCTTAGTAGACACTGGTTCTTAGATTCCTGGAGGAGACTAATCTGAGAAGAGACACATATAAGAAGCCCCACTTTCCAAATGGCACTGAGAACTATGCCCAGAGTTACATGGAAAGAAATCCTCCACCTTCAATTGTTCCTCTGAGAGCAAAAGAGAACATCGACAAGGCTCACTATTCCACATCTACCATTCCATTCTATGTGCAGTCTACTATCTGCTCCAACAGGCAGCATGGGCAGGTGTCACAGGCGGAGTGATGAGTGTCCCAGCCAGACTTCACTCCCTGAGGGCAAGGACCTCCTTAAATGGAATCAAACTAACCCTCCTACGTGTCTAGCATTTTACACACAAGATCTGACTCAATCCTCACAACTGGTGATACAATCCTGGTCACCTTTCCTCACGGATGGGTTCCCCACACCACCAAGCAATTCCCCAACACCAGCTGAGCATCCTACCATTCAACGCAATTCTGACACTATCTACCTGGAGACAGCATTAGATCCCGTAAGTTAAGGTCTCAGTCCTACAAGACAGCACTCCCCCTGCTTCAGACACCACTCAAGTCCAGGTTGTCACCTATGCTTCTGACTGACAGACTATGTATCTCGGAGGTTCCCACAATCTCCTCCTCAGGTTCAATTAATTTTCTAGAGCGGCCCACAGAACTCAGAAAAAACGTTCTACTCACTAGATTACTGGTTTATTATCAAAGGATATAACTCAGGAACAGCCAGATGGAAGAGATACTTAGGGCAAGGTACGGGGAAAGAGTGTGGGGCTTCCATGCTCTCTCCAAGCAGGCCACTCTCCCAGCACCTCCAAGTGTTCAACAACCCAGAAGCTCTCCGAACCCCATCCTCTTGGGTTTTTATGGAGGCTTCATTACATAGGCATGATTGATTAACTCATAGGCCACTGGTGATTAAACTCAATCTCCAGCCCCTCTCCCCTCCCTGGTGGAGCTGCGGGGGTGGGGAGGGATGGGACTGAAAGTTCCAATCCTCACATCACGTGGTTGGTTCTCCTGGCAACCAGCCCCCAACCTTTGGCGCTTTCCCAAAGTCACCTCATTAACATAACAAAAGACACATTTCCGCCTATCCACACTTTGGAAATTCTAAAAGTTTTGGAGCTCTGTGCAGGTGCCAGGAATGGGGTGAAGAACAAATACATACATTTCTTATTGTAAATCACAATATCACAGTAGACCTAATTCTCGGGTTCAGAGAAGTTAGGCAGGTGACACAGCTGGAAAAGGGAAGAGCCAGATTACAAGCCCGGCCTTGCGAGCCCATGCACCCTCGCTCCAGCCTGCCCAGGGAACACTGACAGCCCCCGGGACTAGCCCTCAGCGTCACATTCTGTAATCACTACTTACTGGACTATCCTCCCCAGTGGACAGAAAGCCACCTGAGGGGTAGAAACCTGTCTGAAAGATTTGGGAAACCCCAGTGTCCAGCACAGAACCTGACACCAAGGAGGCATTCAGTAACTAACTGTTGAACAAATGAGTGACCCAATAAACATGTACTGAGCACTTACTAAGTGTCAGCACTGTGGACATAGTGTGGGCAAAATAGGCTTATTTCCAGCTTGCCATCTAGTTGAGGGACAGTTGTAGTCAATTCTTTGTAGGGGAGGAAGAGAATTTCTCTACCCTCTAGGTCCTTCTGGCTGGGCTATGAATTAAATTGACATGAGACAGAATAACAGGAGAAAAATCAAACAAAGCTTTATAACATGTATACATGGGAGAAACCCAGGAAGACTGGGTAACTCACCAGAATGGCTGAGGTTGCCAGCTTAAATACCATATTCAGCTAAAGACAAAGGAAGATGTTGGGGGTGGAGGGAGTCAGCTATGGGAGGTTACCAGAAAAGCACAGTAAACAAGAGTAAGGTTACTATGCAGATCTAAGTCCTTGCCTTCCGCATTGATTAGAGTTTCTAGAGATAAGGTCATCCCCCTCTTGTATAGAGAGGGAGATAGCTTTACAAATGGAGATTTCCCTTACAAATATAAATCTCTCTTGCAAAGAGTAACTTCTACTTGGTTTTCAGAGCTTTTCCCACGTCTGCAGTTTTTTTTTAAATAACCAGCCAAGAGGCCGCCTGGTGGCATAGTGGTTAAGTTCTCACACTCTGCTTCGGCAGCCTGGGGTTCACGGGTTCGGATCCCGGGCCCAGGAGTCAAACCACGCTGCGGCATTGTCCCACATATAAAGTAGACAGATGTTAGGACAGCGACAACCTTCCTCAAGCAAAAAGAGGAGGATTGGCAACAGATGTTAGCTCAGGGCTAATCTTCCTCACCAAAAAAATAATAATAATAATAATAACCAGCCAAAAAATCCTCATGCCAAAGAAACACATCTTGGGGTGGCCAATTCTGATCTCCCACATCTTCATACAAATATATAATTCGAACAGAAATTTACCGATTATAACGGTATAGACAGGGTCAGCAAAGTACAGCCCATGGGCCAAATCCAGCCCTTTATAGAAAGAGTTTGCCAATCCATGGGACAGAGCAAGGAAAACAGGTCCAAACGGCCAGGCCTGGGGAGGACGGGGAGGATTGGTATCAGGGGTGGAAGATTTCTCTGAAAAATTATTGAAAGCCTTTAAAATTAAAAACGAAAAACAGAAAAGGCCAGGACAGGGTGTTTGGAGCAGAGTCAGGGCAAGGGTGTGAGGCCTCCAGGCTGTGTTAAGGACGTGGGTCTTTCTCCCAATAGCAAAGAGAAGCCGGTGGAAGGCTTCCATGGAGGAGTGCCGTGACAGAATCCTCATTCTGTAGAGCTCCCTCAGTGCAGAGGAAGCAGGACTGGATGGAAGACGGGAGCCGGGTCTACAGCAGCCGTCCTGTGAGAGGTGTGGTGACTGGGACAGAGAGACAGCAGGGGAGCTGGAGAGAAGCATATGGATTTGAGATCAATTCCGGTGCTAGGCCATTTGTCAGGGGTGAGGAGGAGAGCTGACATCTATTTTTTCTGATCTCACAAGAGTTATTTTTAAAAGTTCCTGACTTTCCCTCTTGAGGTTAAACTTGCTCACAGAATAAGGACTCTGATGTGGCCTTTCCTATACGAAGGCAGTGCCACCTTCAGCCAAATACATTTCCAAGACAAGATCAAGACTCTGATATTGAGAAGGAACCCTCCAGGAGAGAAAAAAACAATTTTTTTAAACCCAGTTCAAAACCAATGTAACCACTAAATGTGATATAATAGAGAAACACTAGACTTTGGAGCCCAAGAAACTAGGGTCCAACTTCCAACTCTAACATTTCCAAGATGTCTAACCCAGGCGGGATTATTCACTGCTCTGAGTCTCTGTTTTCTCATTGTAAAGCAAGAACAACATGCCACTCCTGAGACTGTCCTGAAGACCAAGAGTCAACAAGAATAAAGAGTGGCAGGAACAGTAAGAAACAGTAACTATCATTATTACTATTAAGCAGTATACTCCTTTTAGCCATAAACCACAGTTACCATGGAAAGAATTAACTTTTCAATTCTACTATAAAACATAACATTTTACATAGTAAAAGTTATAGTAATAAATTCTATTGTATAAGAACACATTAATCTAACATTTAGAAATGGTTTCTCTCTCAGGACATCAACAGCACAATTATGAAAAGAAGGGATAAAGTAAAGAAGTCCTGAATACATACACCCCTCCCCCCCACACACTCACACACACACATACACACGCGCGCATGCACTCATGCCCGTACACACAGCCTGAGTCAGTAGATCTAGGATGGGATGTAGAACTGCATTATTAATTAACAAGCCTCCCAGGTGATTCTGATGCAGGTGGACATTGGGTCCCAAAATAAGGAACCCTGTGCTGACCAAGGCCAGGCCCCATAGTAGACCCTCAGGAAGAACTGAAACAATAAATCAGTCTAATAATCTAATGCTGCAAACATATACTGAGAACTTAATGTGTGACAGGCCCAATACGTTTGTGCAAAACACCAAGGAGTACAAAAATAGAGAAGTCGCCCCTCTGCCCTCAAAGCTCACGAGCCTCGTGGTGGCACAGGTATGTAAACACTTGACTATGGCACAATGCAATGCACACACTCACCCAAACAACGAATCTTTGCTGAGCACCTTCTAGATGCTTCTGGGCACTGGGGATACATCATTAGTGAACAAGACAGCAAAACATCCCTGCCCTCAGAGCGGTGACATTATGGTATGAGACAGAAATAAACAAAATAAAAAAGCATAATGTACAGTCTGTTAGTTGGTGACACGTGTTATGGAGAAATGGAAGCAAAAAAGAGATAGAGAGTTAAGGGAGGAGATTCAATTTTAAATCTGCACCAGTTTCAAATAGTCCCCAGGCTCTATGAAAATGTAGCGATAACATGCTTTGCTCGGGGATAGGAAAGTGTCACCAAAGATCAAGGGTCTCAAAGGACAGAGAAGGGAACTGGCTCTGCTAGGTGGATTGGGGTAAGAGGGTGGGTACATGGACAGTCTCCAGGATGAGATAAATGCTGAGCGAGTGAGTTCCCTTCCCTTCCTTTGCAGGAAAGGTCCTCCTGCCCCTCCACGGCTGCAGAGCATGAATCAGCTCTGAATGACTTCACAAAGCATTTCCAGCAAATGCCCATGTGCCTCCTACCTTTGCCAAAACATTTGTGTCTCCTCCTAGTCAATGTTATAAGCTTATGCAATTATGTCAGCCTTTCTTAGGTTCATGAAGGTCAATGGCAATTTTTAGGACTTTTTTTTAAATTATCAAAGGAACACATGATCACAGTATAAAATACAAAAAATATCAGAAAGTATAAAGATTCCCAATATCCTTAACCCCAACATTACCTCTGTTCACATTTTGGCACATTTTTCACCAGAGTTAACATAGCTAGGATCGCTCTGCATCCATATAATTTTGTATCCTGCTTTTTATTTTTAGACATATATAATTTTTAAATTACTACATAGGCACTTTTCTGCTTAAAAACAATTCTGTATGGACATCAATTTAATGGCTATATAACGTTCCGTTCTACTGATACACTACACTTTATTAACCATTTCCCAATTGTTGAGCATTTAGATTTCCAAGTTTTCATTTATACAGAAAGGTTATTTCAAGTAATTCCCTCAGAATAGATGACTAGAGGGAGAATTATGGGAAGCTGTAAATATTTTAGACAAGTAGTCACTGCCTAGATGGTCTACAGATCACCCAAATTTAACCACTGCACCACTTGGCTGCAGAAGCAGAATACAGAAGCTGGTTGTCTCTGGCCACTTTTTGATCTTGACGGTAACTGGTTTTAGAAGCAACATATTTACCTGCTGTCAGAATCCGAGGCGATCTCCTTTCTCCCTCCAAAGCGGATCTGGCACTGCACAGAAAAAGAAGCTGCTGAGATCAGCTGTTGGGACGGGACACTCAAACATCACAAAACAGCCCATACAGGGTCGCAGGGGACACAGGGCCAGAAACTCCAGGTGCTGACTCAGGGCATCCCCATGCCCTGGGTGTCAGCCTAAGAAGTAAGACAGTGGACACCCCAGCCTTCCAGTCGCCACTTAAAGGAAGCCCTTATCTCCCACTTGTACACAAGCGAGCCTTGTAGGAAAACAATATGAAGAGGAAAACAAAAGTACACAGCCTTCTGCAGATTATCTAAGAAGCTTCTTCCATCTGTCAGCAGCTGACTGTCTATAACAAGGCTCTTAACAAGCAATAATTAAAACTTCCACAAATCTGCAATGATAGGTCCCTTTTGACAGAGCCCCAAAGTTGTTATGACTGACTATAAAATTATGGCAGCATAAATCAAGCTTCAAACAAGTCAACTGGTTGTGCTGAAAGATAATTTACCCAGGTTGGGTATAAACGAAAACAAACTAGTCTCCATTTTATTTTTTTTTAATTGTGGTAAACTATAGATAACATAGAATTTACCGTTTTAACCATTTTAGTTACACAATTCAATTCACATGTTATGCAACCATCACCACTACCCACTAATCTCTTTTAAAGGTGTAGAATCTCTGCTCTGGGTAGCAGGCTTGCAAGATTGTTGAACTTATCATCTAAAATATATATATATATAATTTGCATACAATAAAATAAACCAGTTTAAGTGTGCAGTTCCATGAGTTTTGACAAATGTATCAAAGTTATATATATACGTATATGTATAAATAAAGTTGATATTTTAAAAGATAAATATATATATAACACTTTCATCCCCCAAAATAATAATAATAACAATAATAATAATAGCAGCTCTAGGCCTAAGCTCCAAGTTATTTGTTTAACTGCTACATTTAAAGTGGTTTGACTTGCCTCCTCATCTTCTTGTTATATTTTCCATTTCTGGTGCAAAGAAAGAAGAAGGGAATAATGTGGGCTCCATATTTACTGTGGATGAAGTGCTGACCAGGCCCTTTACCTGCTTTAACAGTTCCCTCAATAGCCCTAAGGAGATCAGTGACCCGATAACAGAGAAGAGGGATGCTCAGAGAGGCTAGATGCGTTACCCCAACACACATAGCTGTGACGACATGAAGCTGGCATTTGACCCCAGCTACTCCCGAGCCCACAGCCTGTGTCCTTCCCACCACACCAGGACAGCTTGAGGCCTGGGTAGATGCTGAATTCTCGGGGCTCACGTCAACACTTAGCACAGGCCTCTATTAAAGTATTTGTCTCACTATATTGTGATAACATGCATATAATTGTCAGTTGCCTCTTTCAAAATGTGAGCTACATGAGGCCGCCCAGTGGCGTAGCGGTTGAGTTCGCACTCCACTTCTGGTGGCCCAGGATTTGCAGGTTCGGATCCCGGGCGCAGACAGATGCACCGCTTATCAAGCCATGCTATGGCGGCATCCCATACAAAGTGGAGGAAGATGGGCACGATGTTAGCCCAGGGCCAGTCTTCCTCAGCAAAAAGGGGAGGATTGGCAGCAGATGCTAGCTCAGGGCTAATCTTCCTCACAAAAAAAAAAAAAAAGAAAGAAAAAGAAACAAAATGGGAGCTACCTAGAATTCCCAGGGTTGGATCCCAGCTCTGCTACTTATTAACTCTGACACCTTAAGCAAGTTATTGACCTTTCCGAGCCTCAGTTTCTTCACATGTAAAATGGAAATAATTGCAGGAACTCTCATGGAGTGGTTGGAAGGATTAAATGTAAAGCACTTAGCAGAGAGCATGGCACATGGTGAATGTGCAATAAACCATGCATGTTTGGTACATGCAGGCAAGCAAACTGATGCCAACCTCCCATCCAAGCTCACCTCCATACCCAGCCAAAAGCCAGGCATCAAAAATAGCATCAACCAATCAGAGCAGAGCTCACCTGGGCATGGCCTCATTCCACCTTGTCTCTGTTCTTGTGCTTAGGGGGTCGTAACTCCACCCACCACCCCAGCACCCGTAAGAGTTGCCCTGAAACACAACTGCTTGGAAATGAGACTTTGAAACCCCTATCAATGCCCTTCTCAGAGGGACATCACTGAAGGATGGGGTCCTCCAGAGGGCTTTAGAAAGTCAGAACACAGGAGCTCCTCTGTCCCTATCGCCAAAGGCCTTCCCTGCTCTGTCATTTCCTGGGGAAAACTATTAACCTCACTGTTCCCAGATACAAAGTGGGAGTAAGTCTGTGTATACAGAAGGGCAGAAATGACTTCTACTAATTATCTGACACTATTACTTGACCTCAAAGTCAAGCGTGAGCTTTCTTCCTACCTGTTTCACTGCATCCAACAGTCGCTCCAGCAGAAATTGTCTTTTTGTGTCATGGTTCTGTGATCCTAAAATGCAATGAGGCTTAATTAGTTCTTTTTGACAGTAGCCTTCTATTAAGACTTTCTGACATATAATATATGGCTGTCCCCAACCAGCTTCAGCCTTCTCTTTAATAAAATCAATAACAAGACCGGGTACCAATAATCTACATAATTACAATAATGTTTGACCATTTGCCTGCTACTGCATCAAAGGAAAGCAGCTAAACTGATGTTCCCCAGATTTGAAGAATGTGTCTGAAATGGTTTAACTCAGGGTTTCTCAGCCTTGGTGCTATTAAGATTTGGGCCAGATAATTCTCTGTGTTTAGAGCTTCCCTGTGAATGGTAGGATGTCTAGCAGCATCCCTGGCCTTTATCGACTAGATACCATTAGCACACACACACATCCTAGTTGTGGCAACAAAAATGTCTCCAGATACTGCCAAATGTCCTCGGGGGGACAAAATTGCCCCCAGTTGAGAACCAATAGTCTAATCTAAAATATAGGTTTCCTGGGGCCGCCCGGTGGCGCAGCGGTTTAGTCCGCGCTTGGCAGCCCGGGGTTCGCGAGTTCGGATCCCGGGTGCCCGCTGACGCACTGCCTGCCAGCCATGCCGTGGCGGCGTCCCATATAAAGTGGAGGAAGATGGGCACGATGTTAGCCCAGGGCCAGTCTTCCTCAGCAAAAAGGGGAGGATTGGCGACGGATGTTAGCTCAGGGCTGGTCTTCCCCACAAAAAAAATAAAAAAAAATAAAATAAAATATAGGTTTCCTAGTATGGCAGGCAATGCTCATCAGCTGACCTCATAATCATCTCCAACATCCTTTTCCCATGCCACCTTCTGCAATTCAAGATGAAAAACCTAATTACTCCTTTTCTCAGCCTCTCTTATAAGGCTGACCTTAAGAAGTTCTAGCTAATGAGATACAATCAGAACTGCACTGGGAGGGTTCTGGGAAAATTATGCCATCCTAATAAAAGAACAGATGTTAATGGTTTCATTCCTTCTTCCATCCTTCATGCCTTAATCATAAACACATTGAGTGGAGCCAGAGCAGCATCTTGCTACCATGAAGCAACGAGACTGGAGGGAAAGCCAAGAGAATCCCAAAGACACCAGCCCTGAAGTCATTTTGCTGCTGAACCAATATTAGAAATCTTGTACCTCTCACACAACAAATAACCCCGTTTGCTCAAACCACTGTATGTTGGGCTGTTACTTGCAGCCAAAAGCGTTCCCAACTGAGACACTTGGCATACACCAAACTTCCACTTAAGAGGGTGTGGGGCAAGGACACTTCAAAGCACCAGGCAGACCACTATCAGAGCTACATCTGATGCTGCACAAGAGGCCTAGTGCACCAATCAACAGAGACACAGCTACATATTATGATGCACCAGACACAGAACACAGTTGTTTCAAAGAAGACTCAAATTCAGCTACAAGAGCAGATGCTCCACACTGCAGGCCTTGAATTGCCACCAATCCGCTTCTCTCTTGAGCAACGCAACATGGGCTTCACAGGGAGTACCAGCAGGGCATCGCCTCAGAGACGGTCAGTGATTCACCCAAGTCATGCCAGGGCCACTGGGCTGATAACAACTGTGACCATGTGTTGAGCACTTCCTGTATGCCAGGCACTAAACTGAGTACTCCGCATGCCCTATGTCCTGTAATTTTCACAACCACCCTACAAGCCAGGTATTAGGATCCCCATACCACAGATGGGGAAACTGAAGCTCAGAGAGGACAAGCAATTGTGTGCATTGACTCTCTCAGTATTTATTTAACTTCTACTGTGTGCCAGGCAATGTTCTAAGTGCTGGGGACACAGGAGCTAAATGGTATAAAAGAGCCATCTTTTCATGGAGTTGAAATTCTATTAGGAAGAAATAAATACATAGTACCTACGTAAACTAATAAATGAGATGATATTAGAGTCACACTAGGAAGAAAAACCAAATGGGGGGATGAGACAAGGAATCAAGAGGGCCGTGTTAGCCAGGGTGGTCGTAGAAGGCCTCTCTGCACAGGTGACATTGAGCTGAGCCCGTTATAAAGAGATGGAGCAGCCGTGGGAAGATGGGAGGCCAGCATTCCAGGCAGAGCACCCAGCTAGGGTAGACGCCCAGAGACAGGAACAAGCTTGGCTTCTGATCTTCCAGGACCAGAGGAAATCAGCTGTGACTTGAGCAAAAAGCCAAAAAAGGGAAGTAAAGATCAGACAGGGAGGCAGGGCCAGTCACAAAGGGCTTCACGGACCATGATAATGGTTTAGGTTTTGTTCTAATTTGAATACTAATTGGTGGACCTGTGACCTTGATGCAAGACCGTGCTCCTTGAAAGCCTGCGTCAGGACTACTACACAAGGTTCCTGCCTCACTCCAGGCCCACAGATAAAATCAGTCAGACACTCCACAGACACACAGTAATACAAGTGACTTCCCAAACGTTGCCACTTATTTTTCCTGGAAGAGGTTTTGAGGAAGGGTAGCCTACACATCGTTCCCACTAGACAAGAGGCCATCTTGAAGCATCATTCATGATGGTTGGAGACCCCACCCGCCCCAGGCCCTCAAACATCTCTCTTGACACCTGTCTCTCAATAAATCCTGCTCTTCATCTAGCAGAAGGTTTAGTTTCTGGTCTCCTCTCTCTAACACCAGAATAGAGAAGTCAGGCTTGCTTTCTTCCTTTTTCCAAGTACTGCACCCAGCAACTCTACTTGCCCTTGAGCAATGCCACTTGGAAACTTGACAAGGTTTTCCCCTTGAAATGCCTTTGCTATTTTTCCTCATCATAAAAGTAATTCATGTGATGGAATTACCAAATGACCCGGCAATTCCACTTTGGGTATACACCCAAAAAAATTGAAAGCAGGGTCTCGAAGAGATATCTATACACCCATGTTCATAGCATTATTCACAGTAGCTAAAATGTGGAAGCAACCCAAGGGTCCATCGACGGATGAATGGATAAGCAAAATGTGGTGTATATATGTGTGTGCATGTGTGTATATATATATATACATATATATATATATATATATATATATATATATACATATATATATATATATATATATATACATATACTGGACTACTATTCAGCCTTGAAAAGGAAGGAAACTCTGCAATATGCTACAACATGGATGAAATTTGAGGACATTATGCTAAGTGAAATAACCACAAAAAGATAAATACTGTACAATTCTACTTATATGAGGTAGTTAGAGTAATCAGAATCATAGAGATAGAAAGTATAATAGTGGTTGCCAGGGACTGAGTGGAGGGGAGAATGGGGAGTTATTGTTTAACGGGTATAGATTTGCAGTTTTATAAGATGAAAAGAGTTATAGAGGTGGAAGGTGGTGATGGTTGCACAACAATGTGAATGTATTTAATACCACTGAACTGCACACTTAAAATTGGTTAAGATAGTAAATTTAATGTTATGTGTATTTTACTACAATTAAAAAAAGGGTAATTCATGTGAAAAAAAATACAATAATAACAAATCAGGGGAAAATGTACAAAGAAAATAAAAATCTCTATCATCTCGCTACTGATCATTTTTAGTGGAGTAATTCTCAAGCTTTCAGTGCACAAGAATCTCCTGGGGTCTTGTTAAAAGGCAGGTCCCAATTCAGCAGGTCTGGGGTGGGGCTGGGATTCTGTGTTTCTCATAAGCTCCCAGGTGAAGCTGGTGCTGCTGGCTCCTGACCCACGCTTGAACAGCAAGGATTTAGCACCTACCCTGAATGATATGCTTGATGATCCTCGATCTTTCCTACGGTGTCTTGCTCTACTCTTTTTCTAGATAAGATGTCAGCAGCCTCCTCTGCCTTACCTTGCAAAGTATCTCTTCGGGTGGGAAGAGCCTGCTCTCTATAGAGAAACAACCTGAGGTTGCACAGATCTCAGCCCACCACTCACCCTTCCTGGCTGTGACCTCTCTGTAGGTGAGAAGTGCACTCAAGTGAGACAATCTTGACCTCCAAAGGGGCGGGGATTAAGAGAAGGGCTCTCATAGGGTGGCGGGAGCATGGGTGGCCTTGGGAGCACTCACTGACTGCAGGAGGTACCCAGGAGGCCCGTGGCCGTTAGGAGTAGAGGAAGAAGCACCAGCGGGAAGTCACAAGACATCATGAGTTCTCATCCCAACTGGGCTGCTTGCTGGCCCTGTGACAGGGGCAGTCACTTCCCTTCTCTGGGCACTGGTTTCTGCATGAGATCATGCCTTCCTAGCTCTGCAGTCTACGAACGTGGGGCTTCTCTGGACACAGGCACGCAGAGGCAGTGCTACCAGTTTCTTACCTTCTCACAGTGACAAAGAGAACACAGCACCCCTGTCAGGGCCAAAAGAATCCTCCAGTCTCAAACTCTGTGACCACCCAAGAGGAGCAGGGAGCCAATGCCCACCTACTGAGCCTCAGCTTGGGCTAAGCCAGTAAGGGACTGACATTGGAATCCTTGACAGAGAAGGAAAGGTGGCTCCATTCAACAGGGCACTGAGGCTCAGAGGTGAAAAGACCGTCACCCAGGGCTAGTCCCATGGGAAGCGCTCAAGGAGGGATTCAATTTCAAGTCCACCAGCTCCTGGCTGGGCCATCTGCTAAACCTTGCTCATTCTCCAACCCTGCAACAAACCTGCAGTTACACCCCCACTGCTGGTTGGGTTCAGGAATGATTTCTCTGTGAAACCCCAGCCTTCCTGCTTCCTTCCTTCTCCAGAGACAGCCTTCAGTCAACACTATCAACCAGATGAGCCAGAATAGGCTTCTTTTTAATTTCTTGTTAGATTACTATCCAAACGACAATAGAAAACGTAAAGACACCCCAGGGAATACCCCAGGGGTCTGCAAATCTGTCAGAGAAATGCAGTCAGTCCCTGCCTCTAACTCAGAAATCACATGAGCTGTGAAAAATCAACCACCTGATTCAGGTGCATCCCTGTTGTCTTTCTTTGTCTTTAATGTTAGAACCCTTAGGATCCTACATTAATTTTTACCATAAACCTCCAGCCTTCAGTGACATCCTGGGAGACAGAGCAGAGGTTACGAATGGGACAGCCTGGGTTCCAATCCTACACCCCCAGCTATGTGACCACAGGCAAGTTACTTAGCCCCTCTGCACCTCCTAGGGCTATTAAATGCAGGAATGCAGAATATGCACCTAGAATAGTGCCCGGTAGACACCAAGCACTTTATACATGTAAGCTATTATTATTGCTGTTGATGGCAACCCTGTACCCTAGAAGTGTCAAGACCTCTTGCTCCAAGAAGTACTTTCAACTGGCTACCTTCTCTCCAAAGCACGGGCAAAGCAATCCAATCCAGGCCTCTGTGTTCACTGCCCTGGGGGTTAAAAAGGTGAAAAAGGGTCCATGGCATCTGGGGAGGGGAAAACGAGCAAGATGCACCAGGCACTCTCAGTACATTCCTTCCCTAATTCTTGCAACAACCCTGGAGGTCAAGGTGAATATGGTTCCCATCCATAGAGGAGTTAGGTCACTTGATTAAGGCTGTGCACACACTAAGATAGTGGTATTTCCCTGCTTTTCTATGCAGTGGCAGCAGCAAAGTCATGCCAGGCATTTCTCCAGTCTAAGGCTAATCCGTGCAATGCACCAAGCAGGTATACTGGAAAAAGAAAAAGAAGGCAACATTCTTTGGGTGCCCACTGCATGCCAGGAATTCTGTCCAAGGTCATGCAGCAAAGCAAGTGCTGCATCAGGGGCTGAGACCCTGGTTGGCCTCTTAAGCCAGTGCTCTTCCACCACGCCACACTGCCACTCTGTTGCCGGGCCGGGGGAGGCTTACTGAAAAAGCAGGAACTTGAGCTTTGCTTTAAAAAATGGGAAGGATTACATTAGGAAAATCCATACAGACAGAACACAACTGCTTAGGGGGTTTCCTTTTGGGGTGATGCCAATGTTTTGGAGCTAGATAGAGATGGCGGTTACACGGTATCATGAATGCACTAAATGCCACCCAATTGTTCACTTTAAAATGGTTAATTTTATGTTATGTGAATTTCACCTCAATAAAAAATACTTTCATGGGAAGGACTCAACAGGTTAATATTGGCCCAGAGCACATTCCAAGACAGAGGAATGACAGCAGGACTCCCCTAAGGGTGGGACAAGACGACTCCAGGTAGCACCCAGCCCCCACGTCGATCACAAGGTAGAAAAGCCACTCCATGCTCACTTCTCCTTCATATTTCTGATTATACTGAGGGGAGTGTCTGTCTGAGGCTGGGGGTCCTTAACTTCTGCATCAGTCAGCCTCTCAGCAGAAAACAACAGACACACTGAAATAAGCAGTGTTCCGGGGTTTTCTTAAATGGAGCCTATAGCGGAGTGGGTGTAGATAAGCGATTCTCAATCAGGATGATTTCGCAGGGCACACTGGGAAAATCCAGAGACATTTTGGCACAACTAGGAGGTGCTACTGGCATCTAGCGGGTAGAAGCCAGAGATGCTGCTAAAATCTTACAGTGCACAGGACAGCCCCACAACAAAAAATTATCTAGCCCAAAATGTCAATAGTGCCACAATTAGGAAATTCTGCCCTAAAGTAAGTTTGATTACCTCATTTCACAGATGATGAAACTGAGGCTCCAAGTAACTTAAACCTCCACTTGTGCTCTGAATCCCATCTCCTCTCACCTGCTCAAGGACATCTCTGCCAACTGTCCATCTTTTTCCCACATCGTCAATTTTTTCTTCTTACCTATGCAAATTCCTATGCATACAAGGATGTCATAATATCTCCCCCAACTTTAATAAAAACCATGCTTTGCTCCCACATATCCTTCTAGCTGCAACCCCACTTCTCTGCTGCCCTGTCCAACACGGCTCTTCCTTCACAAGAGCAGTCAGGCTCTCTGTGAGGGCCACCCCTGCCACGACAGCTGTTCCAAACTCTGGACCCTCGCCCCTCTGCTCCCATCTCCTTCCCCCTGCTCTGAATTATCTACACAGGGGCCATAACATCCGGAAGCAAAGGTGAATGCACAATAAATGACATCAATATTATATAACAAATACATGATACACTCAATGATGTTATGTGATTTGTTCCGTGTACCCTTCAAAACTGCATTTAACACAGCATTTTTATCAAGCCCTGCATAAGCATGTGGTGCATTAGCTCAGATGATTTGTTTCTGGTTTTCACTGAATCAACCTGAGGCCTTTAATGTACTATAGAACAGGAGTCAGCAAACTTTTTCTGTAAAGAGCCAGACAGTAAACACTTTGGGCTTTGCAGGTCATTCAGTCATGACTACTCAACTCTGCCCTTGTATCTTGAAAGCAGCCATAGACAGCACATTAATCAATCAGTGTGGCTGCTTTCAAAAACAGGCCTTGGGCTGGATTTACCCCCACAGACCAGTTTGCCAACCACTGTCCTAGCAGAATTAATCTGCTAGGGAGGTTTAAAAACTAAAACAGTAGTATCTATGTTTCCAGACTTCATGGCCACCCTGCAGTAAGATGGCTACATGTTAGGGGTCCCCAGCAGGCTGTAGACCAGGCCCACAACTTAATCATGTTCCCATCTTCCCTCACCCTGTAACCAACACCCCACAGCAGAGCCGTGCAAGGGGCAGGTACGTCATCAACTTGTGGCCACTGGGAGAATTTGTACTCAGTCACATCTGCAAGCGTCTGGGAGGCGTGGTGCTCTCAGCTCAGTGACAACTGCAGTGCTGGCTGTTCTTGTTAAGTTCCACTACCCCCCAAAATCCACCACCATTCCAAAGAAAGAAATGGGAAGGAAGCAGAAGTGAAGGAGAGGGGCAGAAAGGGCGGCCCGGTGTAGACCAGACGCAGGTACAAGACCAAGATCAGACCCCTCTGATCCTACAGGGTCAGGTGGAGAATGGAAGTGAGTGACGAGGGCGGGGAAGGCAGCAAAGAGGGTGAGGTAGAGACCACAGGAACCACGGCGGAGGCGCCAGCTGACAGCAGCTCACGGCAACACCAGCGTGGGGTTCCCCATCTCCTGGATTTGCAAGAGAAGCTGGAAATTCAGATTTTCATGTCAATGAGCTGGCACCTAATTATACTCTTTTTAGAGCAGTGTTTCAGCCAACTCTGCATGAACCAAACACAACACGCCTAGGGGCCAGGTCTGCCACCAATTTTCCATTCTGAGATATACATTAAACCTTTACACCCACCTGTAAGGTGGGTGCTGGCAGCCCCACTGTAACAGATAAAGGAACTGAGGCTTGGAGACACTGCTCACTCACCCAAGGAACAACTCAGAGGTGACAGACCCAACATCTTACAAAGCCCGTGCTTTCCAACCTCCACAAGACCAGACTAACCTCTCGGGCAGCTCAACTGCAGCACTGAAAAAGAGGCTCCCTCTGCAAAGGGCCACCAAAGACAGACCAACCTCCCAGTAACTGGCTCAAATGTCACCTTCCCTGAGAAACCTTCCTGCCAAGAGTCCTCCCGGGCCCAATACACTGCTCTCTGAACGGTGCTCCCTCGGCCCTCCAGACACACCACACCCCTGGTAGAATCCCTACCACAGGAAGGGTTATGGAGAATCATAAGCCTGCCCCTGGTGCCCACCCTTCCATCTGGCAGATGGAAACCAGTCTTAATGCACCCTGCTCACAGAATTCAACTGTTAAATTAAGACTCCAGGGTTCAGTTCCGTGGTTCCCCAAGTGGCTGTTTCACAGGAGAGAACCAGAATGCGCCAGAACACAGCAGCAGCCTCGTGTGTGTAATGCGCAGAGTGAAGCGGCAGTTTCGTCTGCTCAAGCATTAGCTCATGAACGGATAAAATGGACAATCATTTGTCCCCAAAGTCAGGGTGCTGGTTCCCAGTGTTGTGGGGTAAAGTGGCACAGCTGGGCCCAAACAAAAGGACAGACTGTTCGCCACCACACAGTGAAAAGAGGCAGGCTCTGCTTCGAGGCAGATGGGCTCGGGCCATCCAAGGGGCCTGTGATGTTGGAGATCAAAGACTGAGTCAACAGCAGTTTCATAAATGGACAAAGAATTTACTCTAAAGCAGGGGTCAGCAAACATTTTCTATAAAGAGCAAAATGGTAAATATTTTAGGCTTTGCAAGCCATATGGTTTCTGTCACGGCTTACTCAATTCTGGTATCAGGGTGCGAAAGCAGCCACAGACAGTAGTCAATAAATGGGTGTGTCTGTGTTCCAATAAAACTTTATTCACAAAACAGTTGGCTGTCCCAGTTTGCCAAACCCGCTGTAGAAAAAACACTAAAATGGCAGTATGCAAACACTTTGAAGAGAAAGTGTATCTTCCCTCATGGTTGGAGAAAGACAAATTATGTACTTATTAAATTAACCACCACATGTTACCATTATATAACTACTAAATTCACCAAGAAACATTTAAAATGAAATTCCCCAATTCTGGTTAAGAAAAAGTATACACCACAGATAACGATGTATTGGTGCAGTAAATTCTGAAAAGCAACGTGGCAGTGCATACCAAAAGCTACAAAAATATCAAAATACTTTCTTGACACCTTGGAAAGCAAGCAAAGGAGGAATGGGGGAAACGAGAAAAGGAACAAGTAACTAACTCTTTCACCAGTCCCTCTTTCTTTCAGGAACTGAATGCTGCGGCACTGTATGTTCACCACTCGCTTGAATTTCCATTTTCTGATGAAGGAATTAAGAGTCAGAGAAGTTCAGTAACATACCCAAGATCTTATAGGGAGTTAAATCCCAGATTGCCTGAGTCTAAATTTTTTCCACTACAACACGAGGACTGCCTAAACATAGCGTCATACGTGCTTTTTTTTCTGTAGTGTTCTAGAACAGGAGTCAGCAAACTACAGCCCCCAAACAAATCCAGCTGCTGCCTATTCTGCTAAATAAAGTTTTATTGGAACACAGCCACGTCCTTTCATTTACTTGTTGCCTGTACTGCTTTTGTACAACAGCGATGAGTAGTTGGGACAGGGACCAGATGGTCTGAAAAGCAGAAAATATTTACTATCTGGCCCTTTACAGAAAATGTTTGCCAATTCCATCCTAGAACACCACAAATGGAATTTACTTTCTTTTCCTACAATGGGAGAAAGGTTAAATAACTGCAGTACATCAATTTGGTGGAATGTTCTGCAGCCTTTTTAAATAATTGTGAAGGGAAGGAACACGGATAAATGCTATAACATAAGTGGAGACATTAATTCAAATGTAGACTCAATGCAATTATGTAAAATGCATATGTTTTGAACAAAGAAGTGGAATATCTAAAAATCTAAATGTTTAATGTGCTAGGAAGGTATACTTATAGGTATATTCTATGTTTTCACAATAGTCTTTAATGTCATTTTGGGTTTTCGCTTTTTTTTTAAGGTGAAGGAAAGAGCAGATTAGAAGGTATGCAGCCACAGGCAAGAAACTAGGAACTGCCAGTGGGCAAGGTTACCTTCTGGTAGGAAACTGGGAGCACAGGCCCAGCAGGGTGCTGTCAGGTGGACAGAGGAAGTACTACCTCCAGGCCTCTGGAGGGCTCCTGAGTGGGCAAGCAGAAGTCAGGGCCAGGGTCCTTACTTCCCCTGGAGGCTTCAAACTGCTCCACCCTGCACCCAAACTGCTCTTCCCACAGCCTTTCCCACCTCAGCAAAAGATAATTCTTACCCCTTCCAGCTGCTCAGGAGCAAAACCCTTCCTCTCCCCTTCCTCAGGTCTCTGCTCAGATATCACCTTCCCTGCGACATCTTCCTTGACCACCCCATTCAAAATCACAACAGCCCTCCCGCTTCAGTTCATCCTCATCCACACAAGTAGAACAGACACCACCCTTGGGCTCTGGACTGGGCATATGATCCGGACCTGGCCGACCAGAGCCACAACGATAGGTTCCAGGATGACCACACAGCCAGCCAGACTGCTGTGAGTCAGCCCCAGGACTTCTGCTGGAGCAACTGGGAAAGAGGCCCACTCTTTGCTCGGGTGCTGCTACGTAGTACAATATGACCCAAGAGCGGCTGGCAACCATCTTTTCTCCACGGAGGAGAGGCTACCGGAGGATGAAGCCAACAAAGAGGAAAGCAGAGGTGCGAGCATTACAGAAAGGGAGTCCTGATGACTCTCTAAGTACCTGAATCCAGCTGAGCCTGAAGCCAGCCCTATCCCTAGACTTTTCCATTACAAGCCACTGTGAATTCCCACCTTGCTGACATCAGCTTCTGATACATGCAATCAAAAGGAGCCCTGGTTAACACACTTATTACTCTAACGAAACATTTTTTGGTACATTCATTCAGTTCAGTTAAACAGACACCAAAACATAGCCCATTGCTAAGTGATAAAAGATGCACCAAATTGTCCCCCAATAATCTGCTAAATGTTGAACCCTGAATTTCTGGCCAGGCTCTGCTGCCACAGGAGCTCTCACTCTTACTGGCAGCATTTTAAACTAGTACGACGGCTTTGGCAGAAAGAGCAATCAAGAATGATCCATATTTTCACGTTAGTGCTACTTCAGGGAAATCATCCTAAAGACACAATCTAAAGGAAGGAAAACTACCTTGAACAAAAATGTTCACTGCACCATTACTTATAATAGGAACCAAAAAAAAGAAGAAAGAAGGAAGATAAGCTACATTTCCACAAGTAGAGTCAATAGTTTAAAAACAATGCTACATGCAAAATGATGGATTAATGATAGATTATTAAGTCCATAAAAGTGATCAATATGAAGACCATGTAGCAAGGTGGCAAAGTTTATCCAGAAATGTTAAGGGTAAAAGCAAAATGCAAATTTATATAATAATGATGAAATTACTTCAGCCTATGTCAGTGTTTCTTGACCTTTTTTCATTACCTTCCCTCTTAGGATCCTTTTTAGATATTTTTTCTTAATCACCCCCTCCATGAAATTTTAATACCACAGCTATATTATACATCATGCATATCTGTGCTTTATACATAAGAAAAACATTTTCTTCCCTGTGGGGGTGATGTCACCTCCGTTGAGAATGCACAACCTACATACAGACAAGATGGCGGCAGGATGGAAGGTGCATGCTCTGGGATTATGTTCACATTGTCAGAATTTAGAGGAGTCCACAAAATCTTGGATTTCAGTTCTAAATTTTAAAAGCTCTCTGAACTTGACTTCCTATTGGTTACCCAGGCAGAGCCATGCAATAAGGAAGCAGGAGAGTCGATGTCAACGGCATTAAGTCCATTGCCACTTGCTGGCATAGGAGGAGGTCAAACGTTTGCTGACAGTGGAACACTTACTTCTTATAATCCGCAATAATACATCAACCCAGTGCCTTCATTAGCGGGGAAAAAGGTTGATGTCATCACTTTTTCTGCTTTGAATGAAAACCACAAATATTCGTTTTTCCATTCACTCATTTCAGCTGATTCTTTATTCCAAACACAAGCCCCTGCTGGAGATGGCCCAGCCAATGCCAAGGAGAAAACCATGACCTTAAACATTCCAGAAAAATAAGAAAAAGCTGCCAAATGTACATAAACATCAGGCAAGAAACAGCAGTAAACTACCCACTAAGCCCCAAACTCTGGTGTATCAGACTCAGAGCTTGTCTGTTCCACAAATTATTAGACTTCTCTGGGTCTGGCTTTCCCCACCCATGAAACAAGGATTTCGGTGTCTTTCTAACTAAAGGATTCTTGACAGAATAATTACTGATGGACATGAGCATCAAGGACCTTCAAATATAAAGTCTTACAAAACATAATGCTCGAGAATAATAATGGCCTTCCGGCCCTACAAGTTCTCCTTCCCCAGTAAGAGCAAAAGCATTGTCTGAAAATTAGAATTGCTCAGTTTGTAGAGGCTGCTAGTCAAGTATTTCTACCTACTGGATTCTTTAAAGAAAAACAAATAAATCATGACCACTACCACCCTAAGACAACCACCCACACATGGCAGGTGTCCTTTCTCCTGACAATGCCTTTACTTCTACATACACACACGAATCCACAAACACTGTTTTATGTGCATGTTTCAATTTGCATCAAGGTATATATTTTAGGTATAATTCTGCACCTTGCTTTTTTTTAGAGAATGTTAATGGTGAGACATAGCCACGGTGACATGTATAAATCTATTTCATTCCTTTTCATGTCTTTGAGGTCTTCCATCATGTGACCACACCACATACATTTATCCACTCCCCTATTAATGGTCATCTTAGTTGTTTCCGGCCTCATGATACCCATTTATCTTGTGTATGCATTACCTAGCCATTCTACTTCCTGGTTATTGGCACTTAATGTATTCAGCCTTGAACCCATTTGACCTCTGACTCCACTCATTTTCAACACAAAAATACAGTGGACTCTAATTGCCAATTTACAGGATATACAAGAGACTGAGAAACATGTCAAACCACATCAAAAGGATGCAATCAGCAAAATCCTGCAAAAAAACCTTACAGGATAAACTGTTTCTGGCAACAAAAATTGCCAGGGGGGAAAAAAGAGAAATGAAAAGGGAAACTATAGTTTAAAAAAAAAGACTTTGTGCTTCAGGGGATACCATCAAGAAAGTGAAAAAACAATCCACAGAATGAGAGAAAATGTTTGTAAATAATATATCTGATAAGAGACCCAGAAATTATATAGAATTCTTACAGCTCAACAATAAGACAACCCACTTAAAAATGGACAAAGGATCAGAACAGACATTTCTCCAAAGAAGATATACAAATGGCCAATAAGCACATGAAAAGATGCTCAATACCATTAGTCATTAGGAAAATGCAAATCAAAACCACAAACAGGCACCACTTCACACTTACTAAAATAGGGATTATCAAAAAGACTGGGTGAGGATGTGGAGAAACCAGAATCTTCATACAATGCTGGTAGGAATGGAAAATGGTGTGGCCACTTTGGAAAACAGTCTGGCAGTTCCTCAAATGGATCCAGCAATTCTACTCTTAGATATGCACCCAAGAGAAATGAAAACATATACCCATACAAAAACTGGTGTGTGAATGTTCACAGCAGCATTATTCACAATAGCCAAAAAGCAGAAACAAGTCAAATGTCCATCAACTGATGAATGGATAAACAAAATGTGGAATATCCATTCAACGGAATATTATTCAGCCACAAAAAGGAATGAAGTACAGATACAAGCTATAACATTAACCTTGGAAACATTATACTTAGTGAAAAGAGCTAGACACAAAAGGCGACATATTTCATGATTTTATATGAAATGTCCAGAAGAGGCAACTCCATAGACAGAGAAAGTAGAACAGTGGTTGCCCAGGGCTGAGGGGAAGGAAAACGAGGAATGGCTGCTAATGGGCACAGGGTTTCTTTTTGGAGTAATGAAGACGTTCTAAAATTGATTATAGTGAAGTCTGCACAACTCTGTGAATATACTAAAAACTAAAAAAAATAACGATTAAACTAAAAAAGAGAGAGGGAGAGACCTAAAAGACAAACCAATTTGCATTGTTTAAATCTTATATAGATCCTGAGTTTTAAAAATACATTATAAAATAAAATTATAAGGCAATCATGGAAATTTGAACATTGAATATCTGATGATATTAATGAATTATTGCTAATTTCTTATGGGTATGATAATGGAATTGAGTTATGCTTTTAAAAGAGGAGTCCCTATATTTTAGAGATATATATTAAAATATTTACCAATGAAATGATATAGTGTTTGGGATTTGCTTCAAAATAAACTGGAGAGAGGTAGGAAGTAGAATGGGATACAGGTGAAGTGGTCATGAGTTGATAATTGTTCATTAGGCTATTCTCTCCGTTTTCATGATGTTTGACGTTTTCTATCTAAGAAAAGAAAAAAGGACAGAAGAAAGAGGAAATACTTCCATGCTACATTATTTTATTGTGAGCCGATTATCAATGGTACAGGTGGGAAAACCCCATTTCAACTGTATTCTCAAGAAACAATTAAAAATACCTTAGACTTCCCCTTCCCTCCTCAGCAACCACTTTTTCTGCCTCAATTACAATCTTTCCAAAAGAAGGCTTTCATCCTTAACGCTTCTTCCTAAAAAAAGCCATTTGTTGGTTTCCTTTTATAATCTGCTTTGCCTTAGACCTAATGATTTTTTTATTCAAGTTTTAAAACCTCCTTATCTTCGGAATTAAGTTGCTCCTTCAAGGATACATTGATCAATTTCCCTTGGTTTATCAATGTCACTTACTCCTGTGATGAAGGCAGAAGAAAGAATAGTCCAGAACAGTGAGACTGAGGTAGAGACTCCTTGGTCACATTAAAAGGAAGAGATTTTCAGGGAGTGTTTAGCCTCAGCCCTTGTGCCAGAGGTGGGCCAGAAAACAACCCCACCTGATCCTTACGGAAACAAGAACAGCTCTAAGTTCCTGACTACATACCATGTGAGGGGAACGTACCAACCACTTTACCTGAGTAACGTTACTCAGTCATTGCAATGAGCCTAGGAGACAGGTACATACTATTATTTATCCCCATTTTGATGGGACTTCCAGAATGGTCAAGTAACTTGCTCTAAATCACACAGCTTCATGTGGCAGAGCCAGGATTTGAACTCAGGCTGTCTGGCTCCAGGGCCTGCACTTATACCAGGCTTCACCTCCTGGGTGGAAACTAGCTCGTCACATCTTTGTTGTGGTATCACTAACCTTCAAGGACCAGAAACTTTAACTAGGGCAAAAATCATTCACTTTGGCAACAGAAGCTGGACTATCTCCAAGGAAAGCCCGGTCCCCAGCTCCCTCATTACAACCATCAATTTCTTCAGCAAAGCATCAAGATTTGCTCTTAAATAGCAAAAACAAAAGGCACATAACTTGTAAAAAATGATCCACAGAGACATCTTAAAAGTTACAAATGAAGAGAGACGCATCCTCTTTGCCTTGCCCCTCCTCGACCTCCGGAAACGCCTGGGTGAAAGGCTAGGGCAGAGGGGCTGGATTCCGCAGTGAGCGGAAAACAGGCGGTGTGAGGGTAGGCGGGTCCTCTTCAGTACATCCAGGTCCCAGTCTGGGCAGTGACTCCCTGAGTCACTCCTATCTCCACACACAACACCCAGGGATGACTTAGCACCAACACCAGTAGCTGTCCTTAGAGGAAACGCTGAGAATATGCGTCCAAGTCTAGGGACTAAAAACTTCAGAAATACGGAGGACAAGCTATCCACTCCCGCCTCCCTCCCCCTCCCAACCTCCCCACCAAAACCACCCCCTCCCTGGTGGGAGGGAGAGGGGAGGCTGGGAAGGGCAAAGCGATGATCCCCAGAGAGGCTCAGTATTGGACAAGAAGGGAAGGGATGCAGGACAATACAAGGGAGACCTCACATGAGCTAGGAAAAGAAATGGAAGGAGCTGGAGTATGAAAAAAATAACGAAAATGTAAGGAGCAAAGACCAGAGAGGGAAACTGAGAGAGTAACTGGGAAAAGCTGGTGACTGTGACAGCAAAGCACTGGGGGACAGGGGAGGAGGGAATAGGAGCGACAGGGAAGATGAAGAGGCAGGAGAACTCATAGTCCTCTGGGGACCGGGAGCTACGGGGACATGGGGTTCAGGGGTCAGCAAAGTAATAGTGTCTAGAGAGGACACTGGCTGTGTGGAGGCTGGAGCGATTGGAGACAAGGGGCCTGGGTAGCGGGAATGACTGGGGAGCAGGGAGTCCCAGAACTGGAACTGGGACTCAGGGGGTCTAGGGCTTAGGAGGGTCTGAGAACCGGGGGTCTGGTAACTGGGCAAGGGGAGGACTGGGAGGGACTGGGACCGGGGAACAGGTCCCAGGAGCTGGTTGTAAGCGATTGACAGGAGTCAGGGGACGAGGAGTGCGCCGACTCGGGACGCCAGAGAAGTGCAGGTGACCAGGGGCCGGGAACTGGGCGTACATGGGGTCAGGAGACCGGGAGCAGTGGGACGGGGGGCTGCGAGCGCGCGGGGCGCGGGGACTCAGGGGCTGCAGGGAGCAGCGGGAGCGGCGGGAGCCGGGGCGGCCGGGCCGGGTGACAGAGGCGAGGCCGCCACTCACCGCTCATGGTGCCGCTCCCCGGGCCGGTGCCTGCGCCGCGCCGCCGCCGCCGCCGCCGCCGCCGCCACTGCCGCCGCGGAGCTCCACACAGGCCGGGAGACAGCGCGCCCCGCCCCGGCCGCCCCGCCCCGGAAGTGGAGCCCCGCCGCCGAGGCCCCGCCCCCCGACCCGGAACGTAAACACGGGCGCTGCCGCGGGGCTGACCTGGCACAGCCGCGGTTCCAGCGGGAAAGTCCCGCAACTCGCGAATGCCGGGGCGCCTCGAGGTGCGGCGGGGACCGAACGGGACGCCTACCCGCCGTCCTGGGCTCACACCTCCGTCGGGGAGCCGGACAGTGAACGCGGCCAGAGAAATGAGACGACATTGTTGCAGAGAGCGCTAGCTGAGAAAGGAAATTTTTTAAAAAGTAATGGGCCAAAGCGTGGGGACAGGGGAGCTGGGCAGTCCCGGAGGGCCTAAAGAGACGACTCTAGACTTGAGACCTGGATGATGAGAGGGAGACGGCCCGGGAAGACCCGCAGGAAAGGTGTTCCAGAAGGAACAGCGAGTGACAAGGCCCTGCCTGGAAGGGTTGACTGGAGCGAGAGGGTGAGTGAGGAAAGGGTGGTGAGAGAGAGGAGATTGGAGAGTGGGTGGAGGGCCTTGCCGGCCATGATAAGGGGTTTGGGCTTTTCTACCTAACTCTGAGTAGGTAAGGGAATGGGAAGCCGTTGCAAGAATTTAAGTAGAGGGAGACAATCTGAATTAGGTTTGCAGACGATTACCCTTACCGAGTTGAGAGTGAATTGTAGTGGGGCAGGGTGGAGAAGGGGCAGCTGGGTAGGGGGCCTTTGCAGTTGTCCAGCAAGAGATAGTGCCTCGGGCTGGGGTGGTGGCAGTGGAGATGAAGGTGTGTGGATCGTGAGCCAACACGTGTTCACAACAATCTTATGAAGTCCAGGTTACTGCCCCATTTCACAGATGGGGGAAAGGGGACCCAGGAAAGTTAAAAGAGCATTTTCCCAACTTGTTTTGCCTGCAACCGGAGTAAAAAAATACATTTACATCACAACCCAGTACACACATGCATAAGTTTAAGGAGATGTTTAACGAAACAATTCTGTAGGTAATGTATTCTCTTCTTCTTTTCTTTTTTCTTGTTTTGAGTGCTGACTGAGACAGTTGATTGATCCACTAATAAGTCTTGATCCACAGTTGAAAACACTGAGTTGAGCACCAAACCCCACTGGGAAATGGAGCCAGAATTCCAGCCCAGTTCTGTGAGATCCACAGCCCCGTGGTCTTCCCACTGTATTGCCTCTTAATACGCAATCTTCCTTCGGTCCCTGGGAACTTATCTTTTGGACTCAGTAGAGGTCAAGAGCTCTATGGAGAAGGATGCTCTGCAGCATTATTTCTAAGAGTGAAAAAGTGGAGGGGCCAGCCTCATGGCATAGTGGTTGAGTTTGGCTGCACTCAGCTTTGGCAGCCCAGGTTCGCGGGTTCGGATCCCAGGCACAGACCTACACCACTCATCAGCCATGCTGTGGTGGCGACCCAGATACAAAATAGAGGAAGACTGGCACAATTGTTAGCTCAGGGCTAACCTTCCTCAGGCAAAATAAAAAGAAGAAAAAAGAAAGTGGAAAGCACTAAAGCTCAATTTCAGGAAAAAAGCTGAGCAAATAATGGCCCACCTCCCAAGGAATCCATGCAAAATGGTCTGTACGCCATGATAACAACTGTGTCAAAATACGCCCATGTGCAGGCACTATGAGAGTGTAAAAATGAGAATACTTGTATGTTTGGTTGGTGGGGTTGTTTTTCCCATTTTCAAAATTATCCTTTACAGTTGTTAATTTGTTATTTTGGTTAAGGAGTTGGTGTGTCTGCACCCCCACTCCCACCCCCAAAAGCCGAGTTGAGGTCAGCCTGCCTCTGCAACCTTTGGTAAGGCGTCACATACGTGTTCCATGGGGTTGTCACAAGGATCACGTGTTGCACCTTCTCACAGCACCCTGTATCTTTTCTTCATGGTGCTTGAGGTATGATAAGTTATTGAAATGTGTAGTTTGTGCTTCAGGTTTTCGACCACCAACCACCCCCTTTAAGTACTGTAATTCCTTCCTCCTGGGATTTTAGGTTGGAGGACCAAGATTCAAAAGCCTAATGTCAACAACTTTCCTGGGCTTTTGAAAAATCTGAACTTACTGAGATTGTGCTAGAGGGTTAGGAGAGAAGGAAGAGGGTCTGTGAGACGCTAGGAGCAATGTTCTCAGGCCATGTAACAGGAAAGGAGTGTGTGCCTGCCCTCAGAGAGCCTAGCCCTCATAGGGACTAATAAAAATCATTACAGCAATATAACTAACACAAAGCACTTACTATGAACCACATGCTTTTAGGGAAAAAAGGATATGTATGTAAAGTATATGTGTACACATTTAATCTTTAAAACAACCTTTTAAGTAGATACTATTATTATCTCCATTTTACAGATGGGGAAACTGAGGCATAGAGTGGTTAGGTAACTTTCTTAAAGTCACCAAGATCTATAACTTCCTAGTAGCCGAGCCGGGATTCAAACCCAGGCAGTCTGGCTCCAAGAGCCAATACCTTAACCACTATACTATATGGTCTCCTGTGGTTATTAAGTGCTTGGAATGGAGCCATGATGGGCACTAAATGGGTAAAAACATCCCACCAAAGTTCCCCATATCCCAAACATGACACAAAAGCCACAAAGCCCCAAGACCTGGAGGGTCTGTGCTGTGGTGTCAGTGGGCATCTTAACAGTGATCAAAGTCAGCAGATTACCAGAGGGCATTGCCTGTGGCATAGCCTTTTTGTAGCACCCCAGGACCTTTGCACAACCCCAGGAATGGAACCCTCCCCCAATAATGACAAGGATTGTAGCCCAAAGAGATGGGGAACTCAGAAATGGAATTAAATTGATGTGAAGAGAAAAAAAAGAATAGATCAGGATGTCTGGATTTATATCCTGGCTCTGCCATGCTGTGACTCAGTTCCTGTCATCATCTGTAAAATGGAGATGATAATGGTCCGCCTACCTTGTGGTTTTTTGTATGCATTAAATGAGTTAGTGCAGGTAAAGCACTTAGAATAAACCCTGGCACATTAGTAAGGCTATATAAGTGTCAGCTGTCATTATTATTACCTGCATTTGGGTCTGAAAACAATACCTAGTACACCTTTATCACAATTTGCAATTACACATTTATTTATATGATTATAATAATGCCTGGTGTGTCTGTTAAGCTGGAGGCTCACAAGATCAGGAACCACCCATGCACTGCACACTGAATTAGTGTGGCTGACTCTAGGCTTGTCCTAGCTACAGAAGTACATAGGGTAACCTTGCTTTCCTTTAACAATGAAGAGAAAAATCCAGTCTGTCCTGAAATGTATGTATGCGTCTATAGGAGAGAAGTGATGTAGCCATAGAAATGTGTGACTATGGGATATATACCTTGCAGTGGTTTTTTTCAGTGAGTCGAGAATTTAATCATGAAACCAAGGAAGTTTCCACAGTTAAGCTCCCAACAATAAGGTAGAGAAATATATCTGACAGAAAGGTTTTCCAGAATTAAAGGACCAAAAGCTATATCAGCAACTGATAAGTACAGTCATCCTAAAGAGATCTAATGCATCATCCTTTCCTTCTGACATAAGATTTTCAAAGTAGCTCTACACCAATCGAAATGGTTAATTATCTAGTATAAATTGATTTCTCCATCCCTGTGACACTCACAGCAAGTGGCAGGCCATTGCAGTAGTCATTGGTTTTGGTGGTGACAAGAATGGTCGCACCTTCCTCCATAGCCGGGAGTGGAAAGAGATGGTCAGAATCCACCTTTGGTTTGCTCTTGACACAGTCTTCACAGGTACATTCTTCTACCGTGTACTCCAGGCCTCTCGGAAGGATAACTTCAGCACCAATCCTGCCATCGTCCAGGTCAGCATCTGCCTCATTCTGGAGAGCCGACCCTGATCATGCAGAAACAGAAGTGTCAAGCTAAACTGCCCAGGGGGTGTGACTGTGACAGTCTTAGCAGTACACATCAGGACTCGAAGCAATGCGAGACAGATCTTTTCCTACTAAACAGATGAGGATGTCCTGCCCCAGAAGTCATGAACCGATTGACCCCAGGCTACATGAGGTTTGAAGACATACTTTGTTTTGGGCATACGGTGTTTATAAGTGTTTGCTTGTTTGATTTATGTTGGCCCAAATTTAAAAATCAAGAGATTTCACAGACAAATCTAGATGACTGGCCTCTTTTTTTAAAAAACAACAAAATGTGGCAACTTGGAGCCGAAATTACTACATGGAAATAATTGGCTGGAGTCAACAGCACCTGTCTCCTTCAGATAGGGCGTGGGCTCCTCTATTGCCGGAGCCTCCACCTGGCACACAACTTTCATTTGCTGCCCTCTCAGCCCTTGGAGGCATTGAGGTATTGGCCCTGTTTTACACATGTGAAATGACAAATTAGCATATGTTACAGCACACCAAAATCAGCCTGTGGGTGACACTTCAGAATTCAAAGTAAAGAGCCTTCTCTTACAGAGCATTTTGGGGGAGATTACATGTTTTTAATGAATCTCTTGGGATCACAAAAGGAAGGAATCTCCATTATATCCCCATTAACACCTGTAGAGGTAAGTTTTACTACTTCCCGGGACCTTCCACAGTGTAACTCCATCTTCCAAAACATCACGCTTAAAGTGACTCCCCACCTGTCTCTCAGACCCCAGGCAAAAAAAGAAAGATGAGTAAATTATATGGTTCAGCCATCTGCCTCCCCTGACTGCACTAGAAAACAAGTGAGGTGGATGCTTTACAGATTATGCACAGAAAATACATGTATAAAGAAATGGGGCAATGGCTGTGAAGTGTTGGGGAATCAGATCAGGGGCCAAGGTGATTAAGAAATATTTTTATCTTAAGAAACACTTAAGTAGAACATTTACTTCTCTGGGACTGGTTCTCTACTGCTTAAAAAGGTAATCATCTTTGAGATGATCACTAAAATAATCCAAGAGCAACTGATTATTAATTTCTAGCATTTTTCGGAGTAAAATATTCACCCAAGCAAACAGCACTTAGATTTGTATTAAAAATAAGGCCTTGGATCTTGCCAAATATACTTTTCCTGATAATTGCAGACCTGACTACAGTTTCTGATAGCGTGACATTTAATCAATGTGCTAACTTCAGTCAAAGAGATGGATGTTTCCCAAGGAAGCCTCAGTACTTCAAAAGAATAATTACTGAGGGAAGACTGTGGGGGCAGGCTGACATTGCAGGACACCTGCAAAGAAGGTGTAAACACCAGAAGGAAGACAGCTTGCTTCTTCCAAGTTCATTTAATATCCTCTAATGCACTCAGAAGGGCTCTAACGGAATGAAATACGCAGCATGAAAAAGAAAAGGAGCTGGAACTCACAATAGCCACCTCTTGGAAATAGGTTTCAAACATTGACCATCAGACCAACCTGTCTTTTTAAATTCATCCTTTAACGATTCAGAGTTCATCTTCCTTAGCAAGAACATCAACACGAAAACTGTCAAAGAAACCATCAAGCTCAGGCCCAAACAGGTCCAGAGAATCGCATTGGTTCCCTTCACTGAATTAAAAGAACATCAGAGAGATAATAAACTGATAACACATCCACATCAAGTAAAGATTATTTGCCATCCAATTCCCCTAATTCGTCAGCAATGACTTTTAAAGTCTAAATAACACTTAATTAGAAGAGTTGATAAAATCTAGATTGCTAACAGTGCTGAATAAAATTGAGTTCAGTTCTGAATAATTACTTTATTCCTGTTGGCATTTAAATAATTGCCTTGTTTCCTTTCCCTTTTTGATTTAGAAAATCTCACCATCTTCCCTGTGATGTTTATTCTTTGAATAAATAAACCGTCAATATAGAGGGACTACTTCACACCAAGGAATAACTGTTCAAGCAGTGTTACTTACTTGCATTGCAGTAACGCTGACAGGTTAGAGGGGGGGCGTTAGGACATCGAAGGACACACGGTTTGCAAGCATTGAGCAGTCTGTCAAAATATTCATTCGGGGAGCACTGCTGAGCCATGTGGAAGTTGATCGCAAAAAGAAACGAGGAAACCACAGAACAGCATGGAAGGACAAGTAAAATCTCGTCAGGAATTCCCCAGCAAACGTAGTGACAGCAGCTAGAATGTCAAGGAGAAAAAAAAACGTCTCATCGATGGCTTGGTTCTTATGGGGGCTGTCTCCTTGTACTGTGGCTCTGGATTTGAATACCAACTCTAATTCCAGTTTCTAAGTTTGAGTCTTGGGTGGGGTAAGAGATAGAGTGTAAATATCAATGGCAAACCATACCCGAAACAGAAACTGCTTATTTATAGAGGAAATTTCTCAGCCAGGTGACAGTTGCAAGATGTAGACAAGCCTGAGGCATCAAGGAGAAGGTTCAGTCATCATTTCTGGAGCATCTGTTTATAAGCTGTGCTGTGTGATAGGCCCCAGGGAGATAGATAAGACAAGGTCTGTGCCCCTTAAGTACTTAAAATCTAACGGGAGATAGAAATGCACTCAAAATATAGTAGAAGCTGATAGGATGTGAGGGAGGGAAAGGGATAGCAGACATGCCTACCAGGTTTTGAACCTAGGAAGAATTCCAGAATTCTGACAGAGATAGGGAAGTCTAGGGAAAAGCTAACTGGGAAGAGGGTTGGGGGGAAGATAGGTTTGGAGTAGTACTATTAAAGTCATCAGTGTTCCATTGTTGAAAATTTAGAAAATACAGATGAGCAGATTAGAAAAACTGTCCATAGTCCTAGCATCCAGAAATAATCACTGTTAACATTTTGGTGTATCACAGAGGTTGCAAACAGGCCTGCTGTTGTGTTCCGTTTGGCCAACTCCTCATACAGATCTTTCTGGAAAGGTTCCTGTAGATGGATGGACGGAGAGATACATAGATTTATGTAGTGCATTTTCCTTTTCACATGAATGGAATCACTTACATTTGCTTTTAACCATACTGAGTGAGGTACCCATGCGGAGAGATCCAGAGAGGTCAAGTTAGACATGCAGGACTCAGCTAAAATGCAAGGAAAGGACAAAGTCCAAATTCAGTATAGTGATTATCTCTGGGGGCAGGGAGAGTACAAAAGAGGCTTCACCTGTATTGACCACATTTTATTAAGCTGAACGGTGGATACATAGGTGTTCGCTGTGTTATTCTTTTGTTGTATTTTTGTTGTTAAAACAACACTGTTTTCTTTTAAATGAAGAACTTGAGTCTAGAAGAGGTTGAACTTAGATACTGATCAGAACCTCCCATCCCCCGGGCTCCAGACAGTGAGGTAAATGGGTGCGACTGCCTGGTGGGACAGCCAGGAGCTGACAGGGCTGGCCCAGCACGTTCCACTCAAGCTCCTGCCAAATGGTGACCTTTGGAAGGCAGGCAAAGGACACAGGAAAAGCATGATTAGAGAAATAGGAGGACAAAGATGATCTCCCGCAACAGCCAATCAAGGAGAGAGTTTAAGGGTGAGATGGGCAGTGGGGTCAAATTCTACAGAAAAGTCAGAGGCAATGCACTAAGCTGAGGTCGGCCTTTGAGTATGTCAGTGGGTGGAAGCCATATTGTAGGTATTTACGGAGTGGCGAGAAAGGGGAGGCAGTCAGTGTGGGCCATGCCTGGGGAGTCTGGTGGAAACAGGAAGAACAAAGCTTTAATAACTCTTGGGGAAGAAAACACTATTGTTTCTGACAGATGTATTTGCTCAGTTGCCTGAAGTCACATGTACAAGGATGTTCACTGCAGCATCATTTGTATTCATAAAAGCCTGTCCATCAGTGGGGGCCTCACAGTGGAATACTACACAGCCATCCAAAAGGGTGAGACAGATGTGTTTTGATATGAACAATACATCACTAAGTGGAAAATGCAAGATACCAGACAGTGTGTATAATCTGCTCTGCTGTGTTTACCAATAAAATAGGTCTGTATATAGAGACATAAACATAGGCTACATCTGGAAAGAATCACAGGAGACTGAGAGTGATTACTATCCCTGGCAAGAGATAGGAAGTCTAGGGTGTGAAAAAGACTTTTCATTGAAAAATCTTTGGTAGTTTGAGTAATTATTTTTAACAATTTTTATTTTAAATAAGAATCATTTTTTTAAAGGGTGCTATCTTAGTCCATTCAGGCTGCTATACAAAATACCATAGACTGGGTGGCTTATAAGTAACAGAAATGTATTTCTCACAGTTCTGGAGGCTGGAAATGCAAGATCAAGACACCAGCAGATTTGGTGTCTGGTGAGAGCCCACTTCCTCGTTCACAGACAGCTGTCTTCTCACTAGAACCTCTCATGGTGGAACAGGCAAGAGATCTCTCCAGAGTCTCTTTTATAAGGACACTAATCCCCGTCGTGAGGGTCTATCGTCATGACCTAATCACCTCCCAAAGACCCCACCTTCAGATACCATCACATTGGGGGTTAGGTTTCCACAAACAAATTTGGGGGGGACACAAACATTCAGTCTATAGGAGGAGGGGAGCTTAGAGAAGGAAAGAGAGTCAAAGGAAGGTTTTCCAAGATGAAAAGCACAGATAAGGGAAAAAGAATAAAGATTAGTTAGACAGACCACAGGAGGGCAGAGGCTGGGACAGTGTGAGTCCTGAAAGCCAAAAGCACCAAGGGCAGCCTCTCCCCAGCACACTCACTGAGCCTTAAGAGCAGAGAAGGCCTGCAGAGGTGGTTCTTAACCACCTGGAGGCCTCGGGCGACTTGGGGAAGCCCAGGGCTGGCTCCATCCTCAGGGAGGTCATGACAGACCCTTCTAGGCAGGTCGCCAAGCCTCAGGTGTGCAGGGTGGGCTCCCAGGGACCAGAGCTGAGAAGCTCCATCTTGCCTCGTCCCCTCTCCCCCCAAGTTTTCTCTCTCCCCCCATTTTCTCTCTTGGTCACGTCAAGCTGGAACACAGAGAGTGCAGGCCTTGTAGGTGCACCACAGCGGCGGTCGGCCCAGAGAGGGTTTCTATGAAAGCTCTGGTTCCTCCCTTTCCACAGGTGTGTTGTTCAGCTTGTTCAGCTCTGTCTTTGATTCTGTGTCTTTGTGATCCTTCCAATAAAGTCTCTTTTTGGCGTAAGTTAGCCAGAGTCAGTTTTGGTTGGTTGCTAGCAGTCCAAAAATAAAAATAAAATCCTTAACCACATTAACCAATTCTTAACTGATTCCTCCACTCATGCCTGAAATGTCAACAACAGATGCTGTTGGGGGTAAGCCATTTCTCCCCTTTGCTCCTCAGGATGGGGGTGACTGGTTAATTCTGACATCTTAGGGTCAGCTGATTCTCCTCCGTGTCAGGTAAGGAGAGGGGAAAACACAGACTAGGAGGAGACAGATAAATGTGCAGATGAGTTTGGGAGATATCATACTAGTCAGGACTCTCTCCATAACAAATGACATAAAAAGTTAAAAAGGAATTTACTGGCTTGTTAGTTGAGAAGTCCAATGGTAGAATCAGCTTTAGTGGCTCAAGTTATGTCCAATAGTGTCCTGGTTTCTCTCTGTCACTTGGCTCAGCAATGCCATCTTCTGGGTCTTGGCTCCATTCTCAGGTCCTCCCCTCGTGGTCACAGGAGAGCTGCAGCACCTCCAGACCTCACACACTTATTCCTTCTAAACTTTCCTGAGTAAACTCAGCTGCTCACATGGTTTTCAATGTGTTAACTTCCAAACCTATATATCCAACTCCAACCTTGCCCCTGAAATGCACACCCATCTACCAACTGCCTACTTGGTATCAACACTTCAAAGTCTGAGAGGTGTCTCAAACTTTTCTCTATTAAAGTGCAGTTGGTGGGGCCAGCCCGGTGGCATAGTGGTTAAGTTTGCGCGCTCCACTTCGATGGCCTGGGGTTAGCAGGTTCTGATCCCAGGCACAGACCAACACACCGCTTGTCAAGCCGTGCTGTGGCAGTGTCCCGTATAAAGTAGAAGAAGATGGGCACGGATGTTAGCCCAGGGCCAGTCTTCCTCAGCAAAAAAGAGGAGGACTGGCAATGGATGTTAGCTCAGCGCTAGTCTCCCTCACAGAAATATAAATAAATAAATAAAGTGCAGTTGGATTCTCCAAAAGAGAGTATATGCTGCCTTTATCAAACCTACTTGGTCATAGAATCCCTTTTTTCAAGGACCACCCATGAACATTTAGTTATATATGTTTTGTGGAGCACAATTTGAGAAAAATTCATCCAGATTATCTACACAATTCCCTCCAGTTCTCAAAGATTTTGGGACTTAGCAGAGCAACAATAAAACAGAAGTAGCATTTAAAGTAAGGATTTTTGAAAGTTTCATGGTAGAGTTTATTGATGTAATAACATCACCAAAAGACTGCTGGGTCTGACCTTGCTCTACACAGAAGAACAGGGAGGAAAACCAATCCCCGAGGCGGCCTCAAGCTTCAGCACTCACTCACAGCTCTAAAGAAGCAAAGAGACGCCACCTCAAGCGTCCATAGCCATTAGCATGTCCTGCAAGGAAAGTTCCACCCAACTCAAAGATTCTCTTCCGAAAATTACTAAACTAGAATCAAGTTTTCACAGCGGACACTCTGACCTTTACCTGTTAACTCCAAACCAAAAGTACACAATTTCTTCCAAGGACTTTAGTAGATTTTTCACTTGGAAAGGGAAGTGTATTAGAGTTCTCCAGAGAAACACAACCAAGCACAACCAGCTATACACACCTGTATAGAGAGAGAGAAAGATTTCTTATAAGAAATTGACTCGCACAGTGATGGAGGCTGAGAAGTCCTAAGATCTGCAGTCGGCAAGCTGGAGACCCAGGAAAGTCAATGGTGATGGTGGTGGTCCAGTCAGAGTCTGACGGCCTGAGAACCAGGAGAGCCAATGGTGTGTCTGCCAGGCCCAGAGCTGGCAGGCTTGTGACCCAAGAAGAGCCAGTGTTTCCTCTTGACCGATGTCCCAGCTCAAGCAATCAGGCAGGAGTTCCCTCTTACCTGAGAAGGGTCAGCCTTTTTGTTCTATTCAGGTCTTCAACTTACTGGATGAGGGTCACCCACGTTGGGGAGGGCAGTCTTCTTGACTCAGTCTACCTGTTCAAATGTTAATCTCATCCCAAAACACCCTCACAGACACACCCAGAATAATATTTGACCAAATATCCGGGCACCCCGTGGTCCAGTCAAGTTGACACATAAAATTAACCATACCAAGGCCCTTGACTACACATCCAATCCTTGTCTTCTCTTGACTTCCTTAAATAACCTCTGTGCTACATTGTGCCACGTCCACTTGGTTACTCTGGGAGCAATGTCTCCCAGAATCCCCATCCCTGAGCGGTTCCAGGATAGAGTTGGCCAACAGAGGAAAGTGCATGAGGCTTGGTAAGCATATGGGAAGCAGCAGCCACTGTTCTCTGAAGGACATCACCGCATGCAGTGATGCATGGTCACAAAGGTGCCTAATGGGCTCAGACGTATCCTCATTCTCCTTTGCTCCACATCCAGCTCTTCTTCCCAACCGCTGGCCTTGCTGACCAGCAGTGGCCCCAGCCCCACCACTGAATGCTTGGCTGCTGATTCACAGAGCTGGAGTCTACACAGAGGCAAGCTAGACAGCTCTACAAGTCCCACTTTATGGCCCCATTTCAGCAACTGCATGTTCCTGTCTTCTCAGATCACTGGTCAGTGACTCCTGTGGTCCTCACCTGCCCAGCTCCTCTCGTAATTGAGGAAGGTATAATTCCTATAACGTGTTCCTTATGCCGTAACACTCATGATGGCTCAGCTTCCCTGACTGACCCTGACTGACACCACCTCTTTAACCTTGTTGTTTTGAACCTACAGTTTAAATATTCATGCAGAACTGTTCAGATCCTGCCCATAGAGTAGTACAGCATTGTGATTAAGGCACAAGTTTTAGAGCCAGAAAAGTCTGAAGCCCAGCTCCACGACAATGAATCCTGTGTGGCCTGGGGCAAGTGACTTAACCTCCCTGAGCCTCAGTTTCCTTATCTGTAACAACGTCCTTGATAATAGTACCACTTCCTGGAATTGTTGCAAGGATTAAGTGGGATAATTTATAGAACAAGTAAATTTATGTGCAAGTAATTTATGAGCACAGTTCCTGGCCCAGAGTAAGTCTTCTCCAAACTTTAGTGATTTTGTTCTTATTAGCAAGAAGCTTAGAGCCAGTCAATCTCTGGGAAAGTTGTTTGCCCAAGACTGGCTGAGGCAGTATAACCAGAGGGAGATCCCACATAAATAGGGTCATCCCAAAGCCAAAGCCAGGAAAACAACACCATGCATTCAATGCGAGTATTGCAAGGGAAGATGTAGCAAGGAGGCAATGCAAGGCCGGAGAGCAGGATGGATTTGAGTTTGAGAAATGAGTTAAGGCCAGGGATTAGTACTAAGGTAACGAGCAGCAGGCAAATGCCAGAATCCCCTTCTTATGGGATGACTGAAGTGTAGCAAGGAGCAGCACAGTGGCCTATAGAAAAATTACAAGTCCAGATCAAAACCCTTACCTTTTCTCAAAGTAGAGAAATCTCTTCCAGAAATTTTTCTCAAAGTAGAGAAATCTCTTCCAGAAATTCAAATACCATTGCAGTACTGCATCTACAGCTAGATGCTTTCAATATAATTTACTTTGGTGGGTGTACATGGTATATATTATGTTATTATTTTGTGCTGTCTTTAATACTCCCAGCTTATTTAAATAAATGTTCATAAGCATGCTCTTTCTCTCCATATGCTCTCATATATTTTATATAAAAGCTCATTTCTCACATGTTTTTGGATAATTTCTCTTTACTTCAGGACAGATACGAGCAATCAGATATAGGTAGCAAATTTCAACAAAGAATGTAGCATATCCATATATGCATATAGATCCATATGATAAATATTATGCAACTGATCCATATTATGTTTTTGAAGAATTTTTAATATTATGAGGCAAGTACAGGATAGAAAAAAAGTATATATATATATATATTTAAAGAGAGAGAGAAAATATGTTTTCACTTAAGTAAAAGATATGTATACATAAAAGATTGGAAGGAAATTCCCGTAAGTGCCTTCCAGCCAGAGACCACCAGGAACACACCTGTAGTTGAACACTGACTTGTTGCACAGCGATGGGGAATCCGTGAGGTGTCTCCAGGGCCGACTGCATGGGCGTGCAACCTGTAAGTGCTGGGCCATGTGCAACTGCACAGTTTACACACCCTGCACTTGGTTTAATGCTCTGCCATTGCCATTTTGAAATTCTTAATAACTTCTTAACAAGGGCCCTGCGTTTTCATTTTGCCCTAGGCCCCACAAGCTATGTAGCCAGTCCTACGTGACTTAATTAGAGAAGGTTAGAAAGTTCTTCATGTAGGATTTGGACTTGTGTTAGGTGATTTGGGAGAAAGTTCAAGGAAACAAGGCTCAGCTCTGGACTGGATACTGGCAGGATGTGGGGGTAATTTCATAACTGGGGTATAACTATGTATTAGTCAAGGTTCTCCAGAGAAGCAGAGCCAATAGGAGATAGGTAGGTAGGTAGGTAGGTAGGTAGGTAGATAGATAGGTAGGTAGGTAGGTAGGTAGATAGGTAGGTAGGTAGGTAGGTAGGTAGATGATAGATAGATCGATAGATGATACGTAGATAGATAGATCCATAGATAGATAGATAGGTGTTTGAAGGAATTGGTTCATGCAGTTGTGGGGACTGGCAAGTCTGAAATCATTGGGTAGGCGAGCAGGCTGAAAATTCAGGAAAAAGTTGATGTTGTGGTCTTCAGTCCAAAATTCATAGAGCAAGTCAGGCAGTCTGGAAACTCAAGTAGGGTTTCTATGTTGCAGTCTTGAGGCCAAATTCCTTCTTGTTTGGGAAACCTCAGCCTTTGCTCTTGAGGCCTTCAACTGATTGAATGAGGCCCACCCACGTTAGGGAGGGTAATCTGCTTTATTCGAAGTCAGCTGATTTAAATGTTAGTCACATCTAGAAAATACCTTTACAGCAACATCTAGACTGTGTGACTGGTGATCACTGGAGCTGTGCCCAATAATACAGTTCTCTCCTGAGCACAAGGCAGGATTGTACTTTCCATGACCTTCTTTGAAGTGACATGTGGATGGGTAACTTGCTTTTGATCAAGGAAATGTGAGCAGAAGGGATGTGTGTCACTTGAAGGCAGAAGCTTTCAGAGCTAGTGCTTAATTCACCACATTCTCTCTCTCTCTGCCATGGTGAATGGCAATGCCCCAGATGGGGGCAGCTCTGTGGGCCTGGGTTCCAGTGGGAAGATGTTGGGAGCACAGCCCCAGATGACCCAGAAGGGACACAGTTATGGGCTTAATGTTTGTGTCTCCCCCAAAATTCATATGTTGAAGCCCTAGCTCTCGATGTGATGGTATTTGGAGATGAGGCCTTTGGGAAGTGATTAGGTTTAAATTAGGTTGTGAGGGTGAGGCCCTCATGATGGGATTAGTGTTCTTATAAGAAGAGACACCAGAGAGTTAGCTCTAGCACTCTCATGCCATGGGAGGACACAGTGAAAAGATGGGTTGCAAGCCAGGAAGAGCACTCTCACCAAACCCCAAATCTGCCAGCACCTTGATCTGGGGCTTCCCAGCCTCCAGAACTCTGAGAAATAAATTTCTGTTGTTTAAGCCACCCAGCCTATGATATTTTGTAATAGCAACCCAGGCAGCCTAAGACAGACCCATTGCATTAAAAAGATTTGGGTGATGTTTGTTACTGCAACATGACCTGGTCTATCCTGACTGACACAGAGTCCAAAGCCATGATATTAACCACTGAGCAATACGCCTCTTCACTGCCACTCAAAACTTCTTTATGAGACTAATAGTACTGAGCAAGCCCATTCTAGTGTACTGTAGTCCAAAATGAAAGAAATCTCAAAAGAACACAAAACTAACAAGAGCATAAAGGGGCAGCAAACATCGGCCAGAAAACATCAGCCCTCTAGCTTACCCATAAACTGCAGATGGTTTAGTTTCTTCTTCAACTTGAAACAGAGCCTGGGGGAAGTTGGCCTTGTGCTAAGGGGAGTTGGAGGAGATGAAACAGCTCAGAGCCAGGATCTAATGAAGCACAGAGCTCAGAAGCCCTGCTGAGCGAGTCCTGCAACAGCAGATTCCAATGCAAAGATGTTCTTCCTCCCTCCTCTCCCTCTTACTTAGATCTCTGCACATCCCTCAGAAGCCTGGTTTGCTTGTGGACTTGAAAAGGCTAATTTGATTTGGGGCCAAGTCTTGAGGCCCTTTGCTAGTTTTCCGTGAAGATTCCCTTTGAAGATCAGCTCCTTTGAACTCCTGCTTTCTCTCAGCACCATCAGAAGTGCCACATTCTGTCAGCTCTTTAGAATTTTTCAAAGTGGCTTCACTCTGATTTCCAGGGTGTCCTGACTGTTTGCGACTGTGAGGCTCACTGTGTCAGGGGAGTTTGATTTCTTGTTTTTCAAATCACTGACTTCTCTCTGTGACACTTTTTATCTCCACTTTAAACACCAACAATAACAAGACACAGAATGTGCTGACAGTGGTGTCGGCATCGTTAGATGATTTGAGAAGCAGAGAAAAATCCTCCCATTCAATAAGTCTTGATCATATGCCCACTGCATCCTAGGCACCACGCCAGGCACCAAGGTACAACAGTGAGTTCATTTTAGATGTGGTTCCTGCCGTAATGGAGTCTACAGTTGGCAGGGGAAACAGAAAAAAAATTAAAGAAAGAAATATGTACATCCAGCTGTGAAAGTGCCATTAAGGAAAAAGCGCATTGCTAAGATAGAGACCAAAAAGAGGTGAGTGAGAGTGGAGGGGGAAGAAATGCCACTGTTAGTTGGGGGTCCTCCGAGAAGAAATCACCAAGATGGAATTAGACTGCAAAAGGTTTTTTTAGGGGAAACACTCATAAAGAATAGAGGGAGGAAGCCAGAGGGGCCAGCCCAGTGACGTAGTGGTTGAGTTTGCACGCTCCACTTCCATGGCCTGGGATTCACGGGCTCAGATCCCAGGCGCGGACCTACACAGCGCTCATCAAGCCATGCTGTGGCGGCGTCCCATGTACAAAATAGAAGAAGATTGGCACAGATGTTAGCTCAGGACGAATCTTCCTCCCCCCACAAAAAAAAAAAGAATAGAGGGAGGAAGCCAGAGAAGGAGGAAGAACCTTCAGACCACAGTGCAGGTCTAACGCCACTGAGGAAGAAGGGGAAGGAAGGAACACTGGGTAGGAAGGGTCTCAGACTGCAGTGCAAGTCCATGAAAACTTTGACCAGTCTGATGAGGAGTTCTTGAGCCAAAGTTTCCCCTCCGAGGAGTCCTGTATCTCACAGGAACGGGCCTGATGTGTTAATACCCTTGCCCTGCTCAGGCCGTGCTGGGAGCAGCTGGAGGAAGCTTGGTGTCAGTGTGAAAGCAGTGGTGGGTGGCAGCAGCTGGGGGATCAGTCAAGTGTACTTGCTGTGGCACATCTCAGAGGTCACTGTCATGGCTGCCACTTGTACTTCTCCATGCATATTTGGAGAGAAGCCCTCCATGATTTCCATGGCCCTTTCTTCCTGAGGGGAAACTTCAGAGAGGGGAGTCAGTGGTTCATCACTGACTCATCACTGCAGTTGGTCTTGGGGCTGCAACTGGTCCTCACCCTTTCCTCCACTACTCATTCTAAATCTCTCCTTCTCAGCTGTCACCTTAGCTGGTCCTGATGGCTTACTTGGTGACATGGCCCAAACCTTCACTCCTGAGAGGTCTGAACTCTTGGCAAATCATACCTCTCTCAGGCCAGGCTTACTGTACGTGTTCGTTCACAGTTTCAGTGGACAAGGGAGTGCCAGAAACCCCCCCAAGTACATCACTTGGATTTCACACATATTCCTCCCTGTCCCCGTTGTGTAAAAGCAGCCTTGCTCCTTCCTGCTGACCAGGGTTAATTACCCCTATTAGTACGGTGATTCCCCTTGTCTTCTGCTGGTCTGGGAACAGGTATCCAAAGTGTCCTGGCACTGCTTGTACTTCAACGGAACACTTGCTGCATCCTCAGTCAAGAGTGCACCCCCTTTGGAGACCAGGACCAACTTTGCAGACCCTGGACTTGCAGAGACAGGAAGCAGAAAATCCCCCAGAAGATCATTGAGAGCGATGGTGAGTGGGAACACTCCTGCTTCTCTCCCTTGGTTCCTAGACCCATATACTCTCCTACTGGGGACGTGGCACCATAGAGAGGTCTCTGATTTAATGCATGTGTTGTATCCTGAAGGCTGACAGCCCATCTTTCAGAGTGCTGCATATAAGCTGGCATTACAGCTATGCCTTTAGATGGCCATTACAAAGGTCTGTGTGACCAGCTGCTTCTGGATGGGACAGAATATAATATGACCAGAGGTCATGGGTCCACTCCTGTGCCTCCTTCATTGTAAAGTGGGTCCCTGGTCAAATGCTCTCTCGTGTGGGATTCCATGCCCATGGATCGGGCATTCCATAAGCCTCCAAATGGTGGTACTGACTGAGAATCTACCAGCTGGAAAAGCTAAGCCATGCCCAGACTAACCCAGGATAGATATGGATCCCTGTGAGGATACACCACTGGCAGCAGCTGAAGCCGTTCAATCCCATTCCCCGCAGCAGATCTGAGCAGTACAATTCCATGACTGTGCAACTCCTCTGAATGGGGTTGAAGGAACAAGGTGCTCTAGGACTTGTGCTCAGAGGCATTGTGCTACAGAGGAGGTGTGAAGACTGAAAAGACGTGGAAGTCCTAACCTCTGGTGCCCGTGAGTGTGACCGTCTTTGGAAATAGGGTCTTTGCAGATGTAATCAAGTTAAGATGAGATCATCTTGGATTAGGGTGGGCACTATTCCGTTGGCTGGCATCCTTATAAGAAGATGGAAATTTACACATAGACAGACACAAGGAAGAATGCCACGTGAAGACAGAGGCAGAGGTTGGAGTGATGCAGCTACAAACCAAGGAATGCCAAGGATTGCTGGCAGCCTCCAGAAGCTAGAAGAAAGGAAGGATTCCCCCCGAGCCTCCAGAAAGAATCAACTCTGCCAACACCTTGATTTCAGACATCTAGCCTCCAGAACTATGAGAGAATAAATGTCTGTTGTTTTAAGCCACCAAGTTTGTGGTGTATTGTTATAGCAGCCCTGGGAAACGAATGCTAAAGGTGGTATTTAGTCTAAGCCCCACCAAATCAAGAGAAGGCAGCCATGCAAGCCCCCCGAAATAGTGTTTGTGGCAGAAGGAAGACCAAAGGTCATGCCCCTCAGCCAGGAAGGCCGCAAGCAGGCTGGAGGACCTGAAAGAGGACCTGTGTGACTAGAGCATGTTGGAGTTGAGAATGGAGAAGTGAGCAGGCCACAGACCAGGTAGGGCCCAGGTAGGGGATTAGTACTGAAGGGTTTAGACCGAGTGCATTGGGAAGACATTGGTGCATTTTAAGCAGGGGAGCATTATAACCCAGTTTAGCATAGAAACTATTCTACTTCACTCCATTGTGACACCGAACATAGATGTGGTGCTAGACTGCGGGATTTTGTTTTTTTCCCTAATGACATCGTATTAGCCTAAATTCCCTGGAAAACAGAACCTGAGGCCAGGATAAAAGTGCTAATGCTTTATTTGGGACATGCAAACAGGGCAGCAAGAGTGAGAATAAAGGGAAGTGAAGCAATGCAGGATGTGAAGTAATGGAACTAATGAGTGTTATGGGCTGAACTGTGTCCCCCAAAATTCATATATTCAAGTCCTAAACACCCCCACCCAGTACCTCAGAATGTGACTGTATTTGGAGATTGGGTCTTTAAAGAGGTGATTAAGTTGAAAATCAAGTCATTATGGTGAGGCCTTAATCCAATCTGAGTGATGTCCCTATAAGGAGAGACACCAGGGATGTGCACACACTGGGGAAAGGCCCTGTGAGGACACTGTGAGACGACAGCCGTCTGCAAGCCAAAGAGTTGCCTCAGGAGAAACCAAACCTGTGACACCTTGGTCTTGGACTTCCAGCCTACAGAACTGTGAGAAAATAAGTTTCTGTTGTTTAAGCCATCCAGTCTATAGTATTTTATTATTGCAGCCCCAGCAGACTAATTAGCAGACTAATACAATGAGTTACCTCAGCAGTCGCTGATTCAAGGTGAGCTCTGCAGAGACAAAGCATGTGCTGTCTGTTCCACATGCAGGACTGTTCCAGGTGGGCTATGTAATTGGTTGAATAATGTCTCCCCAAAATTCATGTCCACCTGGAACCCCAGAATGTGACATCATTTGGAAATAGCGTCTTTGCAGATGTAATTAGTTAAGGATCTCAAGATAAAATCATGCTGTATTTAGGGTAGGCCCTAAATCCAATGAGTGGTGTCTTTCTAAGAGAAAGGAGAGGAGGATTTGGACAGAGAGACACAGAGAAGAGGCCACATAAAGACAGAGGCAGAGATGAGTGATGCAGCCACAAGCCAAGGAATGCCTGGGTCCACCCAAAGCTGGAAAAGGCAAGGAAGAATTCTCCCCTAGAGTCTTCAGAGGGAGTGCAGCCCTGTTGACACCCTGATTTAGGACTCTGGCCTCCAGAACTGTGAGAGAATAAGTGCCTGTTGTTTTAAGCCACTCCATTTGTGGTAATTTGTTACAGCAGCCACAGGAAACTAATACAGGCTGCAAGACGAAACTGTGCCTCTGAATGGTCCATGAGACCATGAGGGAGGAAAGAGAGGAAATTTGCCCAACTTTCTCCCGTCTCCTGTTTCCCAGAACTCAGTGTTCTTCACTAGGAGTTACCCACCCTGAACTGGTTTGCCTCATGCTGCAGCTTTGGCAGTCACACAGACAGTGGTATTTCATCCAGGTCTGAAAATTACAGGAGGAGCCAGAGGCTCCGCAGCTCCAACTGGTTGACCTGGCTGCAGGGGTGGGTTCAGGACTCCTGAGGCAAGTGACTAGTCAGATCCAGGTCAAGGGAGTGATTGAGGGTCCAGGAGAAGGACATTAAGGTCATCTGAGCAAGCATATATTATGTGTCCATTATAGATACCTGTCTCTTGGGGTTGTTGTGAGAATTAAACAGAAGAATGCTGCAATGGGTAAACAAAATGTGGTCTATCCACACCATGGAATATTATTTAGCCTTAAAAAGGAAGGACATTCTGACACAAGCTACAATGGGATGAACTTTGAGGACATTAAGTCAAAGATGCCAGTCACAAAAGGACAAATACTATATGATTCCACTTACCTGTGGCACCTAGAGTAGTCAAATTCATAGACTCAGACAGCAGATGGTGGTTGTTAGGGGCTGGGGGAGGGGAGAATGGGGAGTTATTGTTTAAAGGGTGCAGAGTTTCAGGTTGGGAAGATAAAAAGAGTTTGGAAATGGATGGTGGTGATGGTTCCACAACAATGTGAATGTGCTAAATGCCACTGAACTGTGCACTTAAAAATGGTTAAGATGGTAAATTTTACACTATTTTTATTATACCACAATTTTTTTAAATTGAAAAAAAATTTTAATGTCTGCAAAGCATTTAGCAAATGTCTGACATATAGTAAACACTGGAAAAAATAATAGCTTTTATTTCTCTTATTTTTATGAAATTACTTCATACAGTATCTGATACATGGTAGGTATGCAATAAATATTGGTTGAATTGACTTAAAGAATATCAGGTACTAAAAAAATATAACTACTGTTCTTCTTGTGTTCCAAGTTAGAACACAGCATCCCTTTGTTTAGATGACTGGTACCTTTTAGAAAGGAAATTGACCGTTATTCATCTTTGTGTTACTCATCCTCTTCTCCATCACCTAGCAAACGCTTTGAACATGGTGGGCCTCTGACAGGTGCTTGTTAAGTGTATATCCTGTTATAGGGTATTAGTCCAAAACTCTACTATATAGTGGATATTATAGCTGGTTTTTCTCCTGTCCCGCCTTCCCCCAGCGTCCATGCAACTTCTCCTAATAGTTGCTGCTTGGAATCCATCCCTACCTCATTCCATTCAATCATTCAACCACCAAATTTCTATTGAGTGCCAGCTATTTGCCAGACATTGTGCAAGGCTCTAGACAGAGCAGTGAACAGAACGGTTATAGCTCTTGCCCTCATGAAGCTCAGCACGGCACAGAAGAAAGGCAATGAACAAGTCATTAATTACAAATAGTTCTTTATAGGTGATGGGGTAGTCTCTGGAGATGTTGTAGGAGAGTTTTTCATCTACTGTCCACCCAGCAGTGAAGAGATGCATTAACGTTCTCTTTATGTTGGAAACACTAATGTTTTCATACCAGAATTTTTAGGTACTTTTAATCACCCACATTCCCTTTTAGTCTAAATTAAATTGAGCAAGTTCCCATTAAAATGTGATTTGGAGACATAAAGTTCATTAGGAAGATGATTATACATCAGAATGCCAAGAGGAATGATTTAATTTCTTCTCCAGATTATCCCATTTAGGATTTTTTTTAATTCAATAAAATCAGTATTTGACACAACATTTTGAAAAATGAAGAGTGGAAAATGTGTCTGAATACAAACTGAAGCTCTGATTTAAAATTTTCAAAATGTTCTCTAAAATTACACGAGGGCTTCCAGTTTCCAGGAAAGATGAAGGAAGCACACTCCTCCTTGTCTCTCCCACTGACTGCTGCTATAAAACTGGGCAGAAAAGGGGCCAGCCCGGTGGTGTAGTGGTTGAGTTCGCACACTCCAGTTCAGTGGCCTGGGGTTTGCGGGTTCGGATCCCAGGTGCAGGCCTACACATGGCTCATCAAGCCATACTGTGACAACAACCCACATACAAAATAGAGGAAGGTTGGCACAGATGTTAGCTCAGGGCCAGTCTTCCTCAGCAAAAAGAGGAAGATTGGCAATGGATGTTAGCTCAGAGCCGATCTTCCTCACCAAAAAGAACAAAACTGGGCAGAATACACACACACACACACACACACACACACACACACCAGGATACACACACACACACACACACACACACACCAGGGGGAGAAGGATGGACGGGCAGTGTGCTGTTTGGAAGGGTGGCTGCCTGAGGCATCCCATCTACCCTCCCAGGCTATAGCACTTTGGCCAAAAGCCTCTCTGTTTCTCCTACTAACTTTTAGAAAAATTTCTAATTTTAATAAATAATAAAAAACAGCACACTTGTCTTGCTGGGAGCTCCCCAGGGGTGGCTATACTATCAAGGCACACGCGTATTTCCGTTTTCAATCGTTTACTCCCTTCCTTGCTGGCACTATTTTAAAAACTCTCCAAATCAAACAAAAGCAGATTCAGAAAAGCAGCTGGCCACATCACAGTTTGGTTCAATTCTACAGAAGGCCTGACTTTAAAAAAAAAAAAACGGTTGTTACCAATTTAGCCTTTGAACTCAATGAGAAGTTCCACTCTTGCTGACTAGCTAGTGCTTTGATGAGAGCTCTGAGTCGCTGGGAAGGTAGTTACAATATGTAAATTCATTTCACGTATGGGCTTTTTTTAGCAGCTAATGGATATTCCGTTTACCCTGTGCTTGATTCCCCAAATCTGACGTGCTATAATAAAATTATGAATATATGAATAATCTGCACACATTAAATTTTGGGATTGCTCTGAAATGTGTTACCACGCATTTTAAAGTTTTTTTTTTTTTTTTGGAAATTTCCTGATTAAGAGGTTTTCAGAAATGGAGAGCATCAGTTCTGAGCCATGATTAAAATGAATTCCTTTTTTTATATATTTAAGATTATGTCTATGGTGCAAATGATATGATTTTAATTTAAATGTGAACCTACTTTAAGTTTTTCACTCAATGTATTTTCATTGTGTGTGTAATGATATGCAAACACGTGCTTCAAAACAGATGTCTTTTCCAAACTTCAACAGGCCAAAATGCTAGGCAAACTGCTTTTTCATCATTTTAACAGTTGTTGGGCAAGCCAGCTTTGAACATGTGATTTTTCAAACGCCTTTCCCCATCTTAACAAAGGACTCATTTTTCATAGCCTCGGGTCTCTAGCCTCAATCCCAAACAAATGCTAACTTTAAGAGTGAAAGCTGGAGCCGGCTGGTAGTGTAGCAGTGGGCTTCATGCACAGCCGGGGATTCGGAGGTTCCAATCCCAGGTGTGGACCTACACACTGCTCATCAGCCATGCTGTGGTGGCATCCCATATACAAAATAGAGGAAGACTGGCACAGATGTTGGCTCAGGGCGAATCTTCCTCACCGCCCCCCCGCCCCCAAAAAGAGTGAAAGCTAGCACTCACAGCGCTCTCGTGATGTGCTGGGCATTGTGCTACGGGACTTGCATTGATTCTCGGTTAGTCTTCACATCAACCTGGTACGGTAGGTGCAACTGTTACTCCCATTCCACAGATGAGGAGACTGAGGCTGAGGGTTTCTGGAGCTTGCCCAAGGTCCAGCAGCGAGTACAGGGCAATGGGGAAAGAATAAAGGGTTTAACATAGGAAAGTGAGAAGATTAAATTTGTGTTAAAAAAAAAAAAAGAAGTTAAGCAGCAAGGAGATCAGATGGAAGGCTCTTGCAATAATTCAGAGGGAGCTGATGAACAAAAGAAGGGAAAGCAATAAACATGGTACAGAGCAAGGAACCAAGGCAAGCTAAAGTTGGTAAGATGTTATGGCTGATTATGTGGGGAATTGATTCATCCAAAAATATTTGTGTACTTACTATGTGTGAGACACATGGCCGGGCACCAAGGATACAAAAGAGAATAAAGAAATAGAGGTCTTGTCCAGTGGAAGAAAAATCATAAACAAACAGACAAAATAATTGCCAACTGTATTAGTTTCCTAGGTAACAAATTACCACAACTTGGTGGATTTATTTTGTCGCAGTTCTAGAGGACAGAAGTCTGAGATCAAGGTGTTGGCAGGGTTGGTTCCCTCTGGAGGCTCAGGGGCAAATCCTTCCTTTCTTCTTCTACTTTCTGGAGGCTGCCAGCAATCCTTGGCATTCTTTTGTTTGTAGATAGATCACTCCAAACTCTGCCTCTGTCTTCACATGGCATTCTCCCTTGTGTCTATGTGCAAATTTCCCTCTTCTTATAAGGATCTAGCCAGTGGATTAGTGCCCACCCTAATCCAGGCTGACCTCATGTTAATTTGATTACATCTGCAAAGACCCTATTTTCAAATAAGGCCACATTCACAGGTACCCGTGGTTATGACTTGCACATATCTTTTTAGGGGACATAATTCAACGCAGTGATAAATTATAGGAAGGAAATGAAAGGGATGCTGTTACTTTAAAGGGGGGAGATCTGCTTAGAGGATCAGGGAAGGCTTCTCTGAGAGACTAACACTTCAGCAGAGTCCCAAAAGATAAGGACCAGGCTCTTAGTAGTCCCAACAGAGGAAGCCAGAAGTACAAATGCCAGGAGATTAGATGGAGTGTACTACAGGGTGGGAACTAAAAGAAAGCCAGTGCTCCTGCAACAAAGTCCAGCAGAGAGAGGTGGGCAGGCAGGGACCAGTTCAGTGGGTGTCTTGGAGACCAAGGGAAGGAGTTTGGATTCTTCCTGTGTGCAATGGGAAGACAGCCATTGAAGAATTTTAAGCAAATAGTGACAAGATCTGATGTGCGTTTTTTAAAAGCTCATCTGCCTGTGTTGTGAGAACAGGCTGCACTGGGGAAAGAGGAAGCCGCAGACAATTAAGAGGGGACTGCTGCCCCCTCCAAGTAAGAGATCCAGGGTGGTATAAAATAGACACGCAGAAAAATCAAAAGATGTGAGCTGTGTTTGGAGGACTTAGTTGTGAAATGATGTAGGGAGAATAAATTAGAGAGGTCAGTGATGAATGCTTGGCTATGGAGAGTGTGGGAGAGTGAAGATGAGCCTGAGTTTTTAATTTGAGAGCCCAGATGAAGGGTGAGGTGACAAGCTCACTGAAGGGACAGGGGTGGGGTGGGGGTGGGGTCTCAGTGCAAAATGATGACTGAACCTTGACACATGTCGAAGCTCGCATTTGGAAATCTCCCCAACATGTGCCTTTATTTAATCGGGCTGAGTGGTGTAGGGAAAGAAAAATAATTTTCTCTCTACCCTTCTAGGTTCTTGGCTGAGACCTCGTGTAATAAAACACAGATTAACCAGAGAAAAACAAATTTTTTAAAAGCATTGCTGGGTCTCAGAAAAACAAATTTAATTACGCATGTACGTACATATGGGAGCCCCACAAAGATATGAGACTCCAAGAAGTGACCAGAGCAGGAAGCTTTTATACCTTTTAGACAAGGAAACAATAAATTTGTGAAGAATTGACGTGGCAGAGGGGTTTGGGCTAGGGGTAGTAAATGGTGAAAAATTGACAGGGTTTGTTTATACAGACGTCTTGGCCCTAAATTCCCTGTCTCTGGTGATGAAGGTGCCTTCTATCCTCCTGGTACAGAGAGAGCACCTTTCACAGGGAGGTTTATCTCCTGCTTTCAGGGGACAATGGAGGCTCAGAGTATCCTTCTTGCACTGGCTGTTTCTCAAGTAATTTTAATTCAAAATAATCAATATGCCAAAGAGGCATGTTTTGGGGTGACATATTCTGAACACCTACAGTGGGAACAGTGAAATCCTGTCTCTGGTCATTATCTAACATTTAACACTCGGCAGGGCAAAGCCGTTTCTACCACGTTGGCATTCCACGGTTCCCCTGGGTGCTCAGAGGCCTGATGATGCGGGCAGAGTAGACCCCAGCCCAGCACCCCCACTTGGGCAAAGTACTCGGCTTTTCATGGATGCACGGGGCTGTCCATTCAGCGTGATGTGAGAACATTCCAAAGGCCCCTACGCTGCCCATTACTAGGCTAGAAAGTCCCCCAATAGAGATCCAGCCCTCCCGTCTCTAGGTAGTACCCTAAAGAGGCCAGAAGTCATTGCTCACAGACTTTCCCACTAGGTGGCTCCATTACCTGGACCCCACCTATACCTGGAAAAATATCATTGGCTAATATTCATGCCACCTCCTACCTGACCTTATTTCTCTGGGATTCCCTAGGTAGGGCCTCAGAGGTGAGTTTTATTGGACAGCCTCTCTACTCTGACCTCTATCTGATTAATTAGTTCTAAAAAACACAAATCAAAGGTAAGAACGAAGGCCTTGGGGTCAAAATTCCAGCTTGAGAATCTGGATTCAGAATCCCAGTTGCATGACTTACTCAAGTTATATAACTTCCAGTGAGCTCCTTAATCTCTCTGAGAGCCTCCTATTTCTCTTGGATAAAATAAGAATAATTAAATGCCCATCTGTAGGGTACTTGACCCTTCAGTGAGCTAGTGTGGCTAAGGCCCTGGCGCCACGGTGGCTGGCACCGGGTCAGAGTCCCGGGCTTTGGTTCATGTCATTTGTGTAGAGTCGGGCTGCCGGCTCACGTTTCCAGGCAGACAGCTGCTACGATCTCCAGGCTGAGGAACAGCCGCTCTGGACGTTGCTGCACCCCTGTGGGTTCTCTGCTTCTCAAATCCTGAGGACTAGCAGCCATCTTGGCAATAATTGGTACTGTGTAAATGAGGAGGGCCAGCTGTGAAGTCCTCCTGGGGGCTGGCCAGCAGGGTGTCCACCCTGCCCCCTCAGTGCCCAGTACCCCTGGGCTGAAGCCAACTAAGGATGGAGACTGGGAAGCTGTCAGGAGCAAGAGGAGTTTTCAGAAACTGGCCTGGGAGATTTCCTGGGCAGGGTCTGACAACACCAATATGAGGTCCATTACTCAGCCATTTACCCTCCTAAGGACTGTGCTTGAGATCATTTGCCATCCAGATGGCTACTGAGAGCACTTCCCCAAGGAGTGGCCATTTTTGAGACAAAGTGTGGGTTAGAGCCCACAGAGCCAGGCTCACACCCTGGTCCTCCCACTTACAGGTGGGTGACCTTGAGCAATTCCCTTTCCCTCCCCAAGTTTCAGGGGCTCAGCTATGAAATAGACAGACCCCCCCCACCTGCCAGATGTCAGCGCCCATCAAGATAAGATTGCGTGGGGGAAATGCCCATCACCGTGGGTATTGTTCAAGGAAGGAACATCCAAATGGGAGAATGCAGAGGAAAGATTCCTGCATGATTCATGGACCGAGGACAATTTCCTGCCTGCCTTTCGGATGAATAAAAAATAACTGAAAACTGATGGTCGAAGGAAAATTTCAGGTCTGTGGGGATTCTGCAGTGGACCAAAGAGGCCTGGGGCTGGCTGAGTCATCCGTGTGGTTTTTTTGTGTCTGCAAAACAAAAGGAGAGCTCCAGAGAAGGGGCACATGGATTCCGATTAAACATCTGCCCCCGAGCAGGTCTCCAAGCTTCCCAACAGCATCGATGGGTGATTTTCTGTTGCCGCTGTCTGGAAGAACTGAGAGGAGAGATGGTGAATTTCTTTTCTGAAGACAGCATTTCTTTAAATCCTGAAATCTTTATGGATGAAATGATTTGCTTCAAAATAATACGGAAGAAGTGGAAGTGGGTGGGAATATAGAATAGACTAGTCAGTTTGAGTGGATGGGTGATTGGTTCTCGGGAGTTTTTTTTGAATCAATAAATGTTTGTTTTTAAATAAGAAAAAGTTTAAAAAATATAATATGCAATACCCAAAATGTATCAAAAGGCTTTTTAAAGTTAATGTTCCTTAACCAAGCTATTCCACTTTTAGAAATTTAGCATAAAGAGATGCAGTGCAGATTGCTGGAAAGAGCATTGTAGCTTATAATAGCAAAAAATTGGAAACAACCAAAATGTCTAGCAATAAGAGACTGCTTAAAAATTATGGTAGGCCCATTCAATAGACTACTAGGCAGCTGTTAAAAAAAAAAGATGATGTGAAAACAAATGTGGATGCAAATAATCAATAATCTGTAGATAAAAAAGATATTTAATGAGCTAATGTTGAGGAATAGCCCAGAAGTGCTATCTCCACCAGGGAAGAAAGCACTCCAGAGAAGTGTGGTTTATAGCATGGTTATATACTGTTTCAGAACAAGGAACATACATCAAGCATGCCAGGAATACAATTATTTTCACAAAGTCAGAAGATGTTTTGCTACAGTTTAGCACAAACACAGCAGGTCAACTTGACCTTGGGTCTCTGGGAAGAAAAGCTTATCCTCAAAGAAGTACTGGTATTAGCATCAGAGAAAGGGAGACATTCATCCCCTTCTTTTTTTTCTGTGAGACGATTAGCCCTGCGCTAACGTCTGTTGCTAATCCTCCTCTTTTTGCTGAGGAAGACTGGCCCTGGGCTAAGATCTGTGACCATCTTCCTCCACTTTATATGGGACGCCGCCACGGCATGGCTGACAAGCAGTGCACCATCCGCGCCCGGGATCTAAACCTGCGAACCCTGGGTCACTGAAGCAGAGCATGTGAACTTAACCACTACACCACCGGGCCAGCCCCCATCCCTATCTTTAAAGAGTACATTCTTTGCTTTGGGAAAATGTTTGAAGCAGATGTACAATGCATGTGCGTGGGCCATAAATCAGCATGCTCTGGAAAAAACAAGTTTTAGGCCAAATCAGATTTATAACTAGAATGGTTTCCCCATATACCTCAATATGTGAAAACTTATTATTATTTTTATCACAAATAATAAACTAAGAAAAGATATTTGTATTTCAAATTACAAAGGGATAATTTCCCTAACATGAAAGGCTCTTCCAGGTCAACAAGTCACACACAAAAAAAAGAAAAAGAATATGAAAAAGAAATGTGTGTGTTTGCACAGATACACAAAGATCACAGTTTGATACATCCTATTGGGAATGAAAATTAGCATAACCTCTGAGGAGAGAATTTAGCAGTATCCACAGATATGGCTATATCTGTGTCTATAACAATATCTATTACTAAATTAGCCCAGCAATGCCACCTCTAGCAATTTGTTCAATATGCATAAAACAAAGGATGAACAAGGTTATTTACTGCAGCGTTGTTTGTGATAGCAAAAGACTGGAAACAACCTAAGTGTCCATCAGTAGGAGACTGGTTAAATAAATTGGGATGGAACAAATTCCGCAGAAGCATGAACAGGGATCAGAAGTGACCGTGAGAACCCAGCCCGTTCCCAGTCCTCACCTGACCCTGAGAATTCACACACAATGGACTTGGAGGTCAAGCCAGTCTTTTCTAGATTCCAAGGAGCAGAGAGACCCTAAATAGAATTTAGGGACGTGTAAACACTAAAGTCGATTTTTATGTTCTAACATGGAAAGATGGCCATAATATACCACTAAGTGTGGGGGTGGAGGGGAGTCACAGAATAGTATTAAGATGTGATCTCCTTTCCCTCTAGAATTTAAATATCATGTATACATGTTCGTATATGCATAGAAAAAAGCTGGAAGAAAAGAGTATACAGCAAGCCATGAAAGCAGTTATTAAGCACCTACTATATGCTAGATGCTGAGAACATGCAGATAAATAATTTAGAATCTGAATTCCATGAAGGAAGAGAACTTTGCTGTTTTGCCCCAGTGCCTGGTACACAATACATACTCAATAAATATATATGGAATGGAAAGAAGGAAGGAAGGGAGGAAAGGAGAGGAGAGGGAGAGAGGGATGGAGTCTCTGCCCCTACGTAGCTCACAGCTGCTCACAGCCTAGCGTGGACACAGATGTATGAGCAGATGACTCTTCTGAGAAGGGACGGTACAGAGAATCTGGAAGAGAAGAGCTCTAAGTTGTCGGGGCTTTGCATATAAACTCTCTCATCCTTATGTCCTCTCCCACCTTTGAACAGAAGACAAGTGAGTTTCAAAGTCATGGCCATGGAGGCCATTTTCAAACTGAAGTTTAATCAGCTGCCAGGAGCCCTCTTCTTTCAGGACAACGCTTGGCCCCATAAATGAGAACCAGATTATCCAGGCTGAGTTGGGCACAGGAGGGCTGGTAATGAATACCTCCAAACTGGATCTTAGAGAACCAGAAACTCGTGGAAAACGACACATTTTGTAATTTCCAGGGGAGATTGGCTTCAGACAACTCAAAGGTGACACCCAATGTCACTATGGGGAACTACACAGAAATCCTAAGTAGTGGTTCCGGAAGAGGGAGCAAGCTGGACCCTTGGCTTTCTCTGTTTTCTGGATAGCTCTGTGAAGTTCTCGGAGAGGGCTCCTGAACAGGGAGAGCATGCCAGGACTTTGTTAAAAGATCCTCTGACTCAAAAGCCAGCCGAATGGGAGATGAACGCATTCTTCTCAGGGTTGCTGGAGCTTTTCTTTGCCTGAATAAGCTGTTGACGATTTCATTACTGGGTTCTTCTCTGACTCCCTTCTGATAGCATTTGCTTAATTACAGTTGCATTTGAATAGCAGAAGCTGCAACAGGAAACGCCGATTCAGGCTACGAATATCCCGAGACTAACATTTGCGGAGGGCCCTAGAGTGGTCCAGATCTGGGCAGGAACCTCTACTCTGCCTCTTCCCAGCTATGTAGCCCTGGACACTCCCTGAGCTTCAGTTTTCTCACTTGTAATATGGACATGGTGATACCTTTTTTGCAAGATTGCCAGGTAGATTAAGTGAGATCACCCATGTGTACATAAAATAGAAAAATCTTAGTCAGTGTTAATGTCATTCCTATAAAGGGCAACACTTTCTGAGCCCTTATTAAACTTTACGAATCCTTTGACATGCACTGCCTTTTTAAATCCTCACAACACTATGAAGTAGCTAATATTTCTACCCCCATTGTGTAGGTGGGAAAGACTGAGTCCAGAGGGAATGTTCACGGTCACATACTATTAAGTGGCCAAGCTGGGATTCAAATCCAGGCCATTGACTTCAGAGCGCCTACTATGAATCACAATTCTATAGCGGTTAAATGTGTAATTGTTAAGGAGACTGTTCAAGATTAAATGTACTCAGTTACAAGATGGGCAAAGGATCTGAATAGACAATTTGCAAGACAAGGAAGATATACAAATGGCCAATAAGCACACCAAAAGATGTTCAACATCATTAGCCATCAGAGAACTGCAAATCAAAACCACAATGAGATACCACTTCAGTTAAACGAGGATGGCCATAAAAACAAACAAATAATAGCAACAAAATGGAAAATAACAAGCATTGGGGAGGATACAGAGAAACTGGAACACTTGTACACTGCTGGTGGGAATGTTAAATGGTGCAGCTGCTTTGGAAGACAATCTGGCAGTTCCTCAAAAGATTGAACTATATAACCCAGCAATTCCACCCCTAGGTGCATGTACACCCGAGAGAATTGAAAACGTATGTCCACACAAAAACTTGTACACAAATGTTCGTAGCAGCATTACTCTCTGTTCACAGCCAAGATCAGGAATAACCCGAATTTCCATCCACTGATGAACGGATAAACAAAATGTGGTACATCCATACCATGGAATATTATGCAGCTATAAAAAGGAATGAAGTATTGGTACATGCTACAACATAGATGGACTGTGAAAACATTATGCTCAGTGAAAGAAGCCAGTGACAAAGGCCCACATATTGTATGATTCCACTTACGTGAAATGTCCAGAATAGGCAAATCCATAGAGACAGAAAGTAGGTTAGTGGCTGCTGGGAGGTAGGGATTAGATGTTGGGAGGAAATAGGGAGTGACTGCTAATGAGTATGGGGTTTCTTTTGGAGATGATGAAAATGTTCTAAAACTAATTGCAGTGATGGTTGGTTGCCCAACTCTGAATATACAAAAGAAATTGAATTATTTACTTTAAATGGATGAATTTTGTGGTGTGTAAATTATATCACAATAAAGCTGTTTTTAAAGAAAAGATTCAACATATAGGTAAATTTTAAGACCTTTGTATTTGTCACATAGCTCACACACATCAAGTAATCCTTACTGAGACACACATCACAACTTTTACTCTGAGGAAGCAGTTTCGTGAACCAGGTCTCAGGACAGATACCAGTTGAAAAACCAAGGACTCACCAATGAATGACAATTCATTCCAGCCACATGCCAGACCCAGACTCAGTTACCTGAGGGCTGGGCATGGCCTATTTGGACACGTAGTGCTGGTCTCCCTTCTAGATACCTCAGTGAAATTGCTCACAGCCTGTCTTGATTGCTGTTGGCAGTGGTGTTTTACTATCTCGATGAAAGATCTGCCGGGTTCATGCTTTCACAGAACTCACACAGCGTATGATGTAGTAGCTGATTTCTTGTTCTTTGGACTGTCCCACCCCGTTTCTAACTGATACAGTTTCTCCAGGGCTCTGGGAAGTTAGAGGAGAGGAGCACGCCTTCACCCTGACCCTCACCCCTCTTTATCATCAATTTACCTTCCAGACCCTAAGCCAAGCTTAACACTAAGAACTGTCTCCCCAGAGTCCAAATGAAACTTACCAAAGCATCGGTGTCTTAGTCTGTTCAGGCTGCTATAACAAAATACCACAAACTGGGGGGTTTATAAACAACAGAAATTTGTTGCTCACCGTTCTGGAGGCTGGAAGTCCGAGATCAGGATGCCAGCGTGTTCAGGTGAGGGCCTTCATGTGGGTTGCTGACCTCTTGTCGTGTCCTCACATGGCAGAAGGAGAAGGGAGCTCTCTGGGGTCTCTTTTATAAAGGCACTAATCCCATTCTCAAGGGCTCACCCTCACGTCTGAAGCCCCTCCCAAATGCCCCACCTCCTCCTACCATCACCTTTGGGGGTTAGGATTTCAACATATGAATTTGGGGGGACACAAACATTCAGACCATAGCAATCAATAAAACTAGAAAGCAAAGGCCTCTGCTGATCTAGTGAGAAGATTCCATCTTGCCTTCCCAAAGCCTCCCACTTCCTATGAGGAGAAGGCAGGGATGCTGTGTCACACATCCCCAGGGGACAACATTCACATGGTAGTTCCTGGAAAGGTGTCCCTCCGGATTTGGGTGGGCACAGCCTACAAGGCTGTAACCTGCAGCTCTGAGGAGAGGAAATACCTGGGGGAAAGGGTCCCTGCCCTCGTCTTCATCTTCATCTTCTCAATACATCATCTCTACCACCCACCACAGCACTGACCACACTGCCTGGGTCTTTTTGGACTGTAGAAATATTTTGTCTCCCCAACGGGATCATAAGCAATTTGAAAGCAGGAAAAACTTGGTTTTCTTGGAATCTTCCATATACATGGTTATAAACCAAAACTTTGGACACATGGAGTGGTAAGGTGAATAACAGCCCTCCGAAGACGTCTACATCCTCATCCACGGAACCTCTGACTGTGTTATCTTCCAAGGCAAAAGAGACTTTGCAGATGAGTTTGCAGATTGAGTTAAGGATCTTGAGATGGGGAGATTATCATGGGTTATCCAGATGGGCCCAGTGCAGTCCAAGGGTCCTTACAGGAGAGAATCAGAGAAGAAGAGGTGAAATCAAAACAGAGGTTGAAGTGATGTGGGGCCACGAGTCAAGGCACACGGGCAGCCTTTAGAAGCTAGAAAAGGCAAGGAAACAGATTCTCTTCCAGAGCCTCCAGAAGGAATGCAGCCCTGCTGACCCATTTTGGACTTCTGACCTCCAGGGCTGTAAGAAAAATAAATTTCATTATTTCAAACCACAAAGTTTGTGGTAATTTGTTACAGCAGCAATAGGAAATACACACGATACGGTCTTCCTCTTTCTTCTCCTCCTCCTCTTATTCTCATCATCATCATGGTGAACATTGATTGAGTTCACTGATATAATCCTCATTAAAATGAATAAGTAGAAGGTAATATTATTACCCCCATTTTACAGATGAGGAAACTCAGGCTCAGAGAGGTTACATAATGGAAGGTTTTTTTTGGTTGCAAATAGCAGAAACTGACTCTAGCTAAGGCAAGGCAGAAAAGGAGAATGACCCCAAACAGGATAAATCATCGAAGAAGTAACATCCGGGGCTGAACGTGAGTTCCCCTGTGACACTCTGACCTCCCCACACGCCTGTCTTGTGAACTTCTAGCCTTTATTCATGAAATATTTGTTAAGAGTCCACCGTGTGCCGGGCCCCAGGCTAAGTGCTGGGGATATAATGTTGAACCAAACACCAGGCACGGTTCCTGCTCACGGGATGCTGTGATGCTTACAGCCAAGTGAGAAAACACATTACTCAGATCATCACCCTGAAAGATGACACACTGCAGCTGTGCTCCATGCTGTGCGTGCAGAATACAGGGATTGCAAAGCTTAGAGAGCAACGGGTGAGCTGACGTGTGGGAAACGAGTTAGGAGTCACTAAGTGTTGAGGGTTGGAAGAGATGGGTCACCTGGCCCCTCACCGTGCCTTAGATGACCACAGAATTTTTTTAACATTTCGGTCTCCTTCCTCCATATTTAGTACAACTACCGGAGGAGAGAAGTGCAGCAACACCACATGGAACTTCCAGTAGATGATAACATTTTTTCCTATTATTTCCTTTATTCTAGTAAAACATACAACATAAAATGTACCACATTTAAACATTTTTAAATGTACAGTTCAGTGGCATTAATTACATTCGCAATGTTGTGCAACCATCATCACTATCTATTTCCAAAGTTTTCCATCACCCCCAGCAGAAACTCTATACTCATTAAACACTCACTCCTCGTTCCCCCTCCCCCCAGCTCTTGGCACCCACCATTCTACCTTCTGTCTCCAGGAGTTTGCTTCTTCTAGGTACCTCGTATAAGTCAAGTCATACAAAACGTGTCCTTTTGTGACTGGCTTCTTTCACTTAGCAGCGTGTTTTCAAGGTTCATCCATGTTGTGCCATGTGTAAGAACTTTATTCCTTTTAATGGCTGAATAATATTCCATTGTGTGGATAGACCACTCTAAGCCCATATCCGTGCAGACACAATGCTAGGCCTGCAAGCAAATTTCTTCTTTGGACATATCCCTATGTTTGTTTCTCCTATAGTTTCCCCATCTGTAAAATGGGGATATTTCTTAATGGCAAGGCACTGCAGAGAAGCAAATTCTCCAGCTAAAGCTAGCCCATGGTATCTACGGGCCGTAGTGTAGGTGGAGCAGAAATGGATGAGATACACAGAGCGCCAGGTGTGTGTACTGCACTGTCTGTACTCCACCCAGCAGCCGAAATGCTGCCCAGGAAAAATGCTTGGAGACCCACAGTCCTCCAGGCCAGGGCTAAAGGAGGATGCCAATATTCCCACCTCCCCAGAGTAAGCAGGCAGTAGAAATGATGAAGGCAGGCTGAACATCAGAAAAACAATACAGGCCTGTGGATAAATGGGAGGCAGTGGGGAGGAGTGGGGACTGTGGAAACTGGAGAGAACATGCCCCTATCAGCTCCCATTGCCACCATATGGGAATGTGGGCCCAATGCTGCCAGAGCTTTCTGTTTGTTAAAAGATGCTGGAAATCTGGATTTTTATGTGAATTTGCCCAATTTTAAGTGCTGGCAATTAATTTTAGAATATTAAACACAGTGCTGCCAAACAAAGCATGTCTGGTGGTTGCATGTGATCCAAGGATGGCCAGATCCGAGAGCCCACTACTAGGAAACGAGACAAGACCAGTGCCTCTCCCTCATCAGGACCAAAAGCACATAGGAGAGGGTGAAATTCAACAGGTGGAGTCCAGCCCCACTCTGCCTAATCTGCAGATCACTTTCCCACGATGGACCTCAGGACCCTCATCTATGAAATGAGGGGTTGGACCAGATGTCCTCCAAGATCTCTTTCGTCCCTGATATTCTAAGATTCAACTTCCTTTAAGACACTCCCCAGGGGACAGTCTGTTTATTTTTTTAATTGTGGTAAAATACACATAACATATAATTTACCATTAGTGGCGTTTACTACATTCGTAACATTGTGCAATCATCACCAACATCTAGTTCCAGAACGTTTTCATCACCCCAAACGATCTGTCTTTCATGTACCTGAGTTTTGAGGAAAAAGGGGTTCATATCTGACCCTGAAATGTGTTGCCTTAATTAAAAATCAAAACCTCTTGGAAGGTGTGTTGCAGGAGAGAGGAGGAAAGGAGGGAGAGAGGAGCAAGTCGTAGTATACGAGACGGCAGCTCAGGTCTCAAGCGCAGGCCCACGGGGCAGGTGGATGCCGACAGCAAGGCTGGCTCGGCTCTGCTGTGGCCTCAGAGGGGCCCTCACTATCAGCTGAGTACACACAGAGACCCTTGCTGCTTTGGGCCCAGCCGTTATTTTCCACTTAGGTAAAGAGCGTTTCATTCTCATGTCCCACATTTAGAGCTTCCAGCAGGAAGTGCTCCCTGAGTTTTCACCTCTCCTCCCTCCCCCATACACAAAATTAGGATTAGATAGAAAGGGAAATGCAGCCAGGAGTTCCAGGAGACCTGATTCGGGGTGGGGGGGGGGGCCCTCGCCTGCATCCCTCGAGTGGCTTATGGTTTTAAGGCCCAGCAGCATCCACGTGCTTCCCTCATTAGCAGGAAGGGAAGCGAGAGCAGCCAGCCCTCAGATCTTCCTTCCTCTCCCTGGGGTATTTGTGTAGCCAGTTTTAGGGTGAACGGAGGAAATGTAGACACCAAAGCAATCTTGTCCTTAAAGCGAAATCGTGCCAGTTGAAAGGCCAGCACTTTTCTGAAATGATGTTATTGGTGTTTGTATGCTCTTTATTTTATGAAATGATGCTGAGAGTAGATGGGAGGTTTTTTTTTGGAAAATCTTAATGAGATTCATCTTTTTTTTTTTTTTTTGAGGAAAATTGGCCCTGAGATAACATCAGTTGCCAATCTTCCTCCTTTTTTTCCTTTTTTCTCCCCAAAGCCCCAGCAGGTAGTTGTATGTCATAGTTGTACATCCTTCTGTTTGCTCTATGTGGGACACCACCTCAGCATGGCTTGATGAGCAGTGAGTAGGTCCACACCCAGGATCCGCACGGGCAAACCCTGCATCGCCGAAGCAGAGAGCTCAAACTTAACTGCTACACCACCAGGCCGGCCCCTAGATGTGAGTTTTTTGTTTTGTTTTGTTTCAGTTTGGCAAAATGAAAAGTTGACTTTGTCCTTCACCCAGAATTTTGGAAAATTTGCAGATCTGTGAAATTCTAAATTCTGTTGACACACTGGCCTACTCGTGACCAAGGGCAGCCTCTTAGCAGGGAGGGGTGTTACATAGGAAGGATGAGAACACCTCTGCTTCTTTCAACTGTTCTGATTAGGGAACACATCAACATTTCAAAAAGTAAAGAGAATAGTATAATAAACCCTCATACACCATCACTTGGCTTCAAAAATTATTAACTAAAGGCTAATATTGCTTTATCTTTACTCCCACCAACATCCCCCTGGATTGTTTTGAAGCAAAACCTAGACATCGTATTATTTTGACTGTAAATATTTCAGTATGTATCTCTAAAAGGTAAGGACTCTTTTTGAGAAGACATTACTGCAATATTATATTATACCAATAATTTCTTAATATCATCAAATATCTTGTTAGGGTTCAAATTTCCCTGTCTCTCTCTCTCTCTCTTTTCTCAGTTTGTTCAAATCAGAATCCAAATAAGATCTACACATTGCAATTGGCTGATATGTTTCTTAAGTGCCTTTTAATCTATAGGTACTCCCTCCATCTCTGTTTTTTCCTCCTTCCAATTTACTTCTTGAAGAACTAGGTCATTTGTCCTGTAGAGTGTCCCACATGGAGTCATTTCACATAGCCCACGGTCCTCTGTATTTCCTATGAATTGGTAGTTAGATCTATAGGCTTGTTTTTATTTAGGTTCAACTTTTTTGCCAAAAAATATTTCAAAAGTGGTGTTGAGTGTGCTTTCATCAGAGGCACACAAGACCAACTGTCTTGCCATGGTGTTAGCAGCCATTGATGCCAAGATCCACCAGTTCATTAGGAATGCATCTATATTTCTATTTGGTGAGGTCATTGGGTGACCAGCCCCTCCCTGTTTGCCTAGGACTTCCCCAGTGTTAGCATCTTATGTCCTGCATCCCAGGTAACCACTCCATCCCAGGCAAACCAGGTCAGTTGGTCACTCTAGTCGAGGTTCCATGTTTTCAAGAAGCGATTCTTCCTATGACCCCTCTCTCCCTTTGTCATACTAGGCAGAGAACTCAGAGACAAGATGTGAGTGACAGATCAGAGAACGCAGGGCTAGAGCTGCGGTATTAAGCAGCCAATCTCGAGTGTAGCTGACACCTTCCTGGTTGCCTACCCAGCTTCCATTTCCACCTTTCTTGCAATACTCTGATTTTAGTTCAGGTAGTGATCCCTTCCCACAGCCCAAGTGCATCAGGGGAGCTGGTCACAACCCCAGCTCCAGGGATGGGCTTTCGATTTCCAGAATCAAGGCCTAGGCCACTCAGTACATGCCATTCCCCAAGCCACAGCTTGGGCCAATGAATTGCAAGGCGTGGTTTGCTAGGGGCATTTGGGAAAACACTTCATTCTTTTTATTTTTTCTTTTAACATACCATGAACCATTTCAAACATACAATTAAATTGTTTTTAGTAAATTTACATGTTTGTGCAATGATCACTACAATATAGTTTTAGAACATTTTCATCACTCCAGTAGGATCCCTCATGCCCATTTAGAGTCAACTGTATTCCACTCCAAGCCCAAAACAACTACTAGTCTACTTTTCTGTCTGTACAGATTTGCCTTTTCTGAATATTTCATATAGATGGAAGCATACAATACATGGTCTTTGGTGACTGGATTCTTTACTTAGCGTGTTTTCAAGGTTTACCCATGTTGTAGCCTGTGTCAGTACTTTATTCCTTTTTATTGCTCAATAGCATTAGCATTACACTGTATAGATCACGTTTTATTCATCTACTCATCAGTTGATGGACTTTTGGGTTGTTTCTACTTTTTGGCTATGGTGAATAATGCTGTTATGAACACTCCTGTACAAGTCTTTATGTGGACAGGTGTTTTCATTTCTCTCAGTTATAAATACCTAGGAAATTGATGGATCATACGGTAAATTTATGTTTACATTTTTAATAAACTGCCAAACTGTTTTCCAAAGTGGCTGCACCATTTTGCATTCCTACCAGAAATGTGTGAGAGTTCCTGTTCCTCCACATCCTCACCACTTGTTATTCTGTCTCTTTGATTATAGCCATCCTGGTGGAGATGAAGTGGCATCTCATTGTGGTTTTCATTTGCATTTCTGTAATGATGAATGTTGTTTGGCGTCTTTTCAGGAAACAGTTCCTCACTCTTAAGAGCAGGGCATGAAGAAACAGCAATCTTGCTTCTTTTAAACAGATGTGAGATTCAGGACCTTCCCGCCATCCCAGGATGAAGTGACTCAGAGGAGGGCAGAGCTCAGATAGTTACCAAAGAACAGCCTCAGAGCACTGATGAAAGAGTACCAAAAGTCCATCTAACCTCCGGACTTCTTAGTCACAGGAGCCAATAAATCCTTTGTATTGGGTAAGCCAGCTTGAGCTGGATTTTCTGTTACTTGCTTTTGTGTGTGTGTGTGTGTGTGTGAGGAATATTGGCCCTGAGCTAACATCTGTTAGCTCTTTTTGCTTGAGGAAGATTGTTCCTGAGCTAACATCTGTGCCATTCCTCCTCCATTTTTTTTTTTCATATGTGGGATGCCACCACATCATGGCTTGACAAGCAGTGTGTAGGTCTGTGCCCAGGATCTGAACTCACAAACCCCCGGCTACTGAAGCGGAGCGTGCGCACTTAACTGCTATGCCACCAGGCTGGCCCCATTGCTCACATTTTATTGTGCATAATGGAGAAAGGCAATTTTCCTTATCAGTTCTGAGGCAAAGACTGAGCTTATGGAATGAGCTTTGCATGCTTGCTATGGTGAAGACTAAGAACTCAATCCAAATGGTACAAAGGAGTTGATAGAGGTGGGCATCTGACTCCAGCAGAGATGCCAAGGAATAAGAATAGAGGAAGGCACAGAGAAGAGGATGAGCTAAAATTCTGAAATTCTAAACTAAATCTTTAGCTCTTAATAAAGTCCCAGTAGCCCAAATGTTGGATAGATAATATCCAATAGTTGGATAGATAAAATAAGATAGAGAAAATTATATGGCTTTAACAGCAAAATAAGAACTCCTTCTTATTTTGGTGGGAATTGTCTATGTCAGTGAGGATAACCAGATAAGTGTTTGGGATAGAAAGTGAGCCTCCTCTTCTTTCTCGGGCCTTAGGGTCATATGGTACCAAGGCTTCAAAGGAAGTAGAAGCTATCCTGAAAAGGAGAAAGAGAAGAAGCTGGGCTCCCAGGGGGAATCCTAGAGGGAAAGGATGAGGGACAGAGATAGGAGGAGAGGAGATGGGAAGTCAGTAAGATGGGGAAAAGCTATGCATTATATGATGTGACCACTCTATACGATTTTCCCTAAAATCTCCACTTGATTGGCTGTTGTGGAAACTGAAGAAGAGGTTGAATTCACGTTGGGTTTGACACAGTGTGGGAAAGAGACAGCACATAAACAAACCAGAACCCAAGAGGCGGGGGGGCCAGGAAAATATAAACCCCCTGGGAAGAAGCAGAAATCAAGGGGAGGACTTTGGATCCACAGGCCCTGGGGTGTAGGATGGAAGGTGTTTCTAAGACAATTTCATACTTCACCTAGATCTATTGTGGCAGGAAGGTCCCTGGCTGGCTTCTGAGTTATAGACATGAATCTGGACTAGATGAGTTCTTACTCAATCATTGCAATGAATGGCTTGGGAAATAAATGAATTCCTAGAAACAAGCATGAAAAAGGAATGGAGTGCTAAAATAAACAGATACGTATTAAGGAAACTGAAGAGTCACCAGGACCTCCATATCCAAAAAATCCATGTCCAGATGGTTTTTATAAGTGGATTCTGCCAAACTTTCAAGAAAGTTTGAGATACAGAGAGAGAGAGAGAAAGCTGCCCAGATAACATGAGACTGGTATAATCTTGATTCCAAAATTAAAGAAGAGCAATACAAGAAAATTATAGGCCCATTTCACCTAGGAATGTAGATGCCAAAATCCTACATAGTGTTGAGCCATCCTTGCATCCCAGGGATAAATCCCACTTGGTCATGGCATATGATCCTTTTAACCTGCTGTTGAATTCAGTTTGCTAGAAATTTATTGAGGATTTTTGCACCTATGTTCATCAGGGTTATTGGCCTATAGTTTTCTCTTGTTGTGGTATCCTTGGCGTTGGTATCAGGTGATGCTGGCCTCATAAAATGAGTTTGGAAGTGTTCCCTCTTCTTCTGTCTTCTTGGAAGAGTGTAAGGATTTGTGTTAGTTCTATGGGTGTTTGGTAGAATTCAGCTATGAAGCCATCTGGTCCTGGGCTTTTCACTGTTGGGAGGTTTTTGATTACGGATTCAATCTCCGTATTTGTTATTGGTCTGTTCAGGCTTTCTATTTCTTCCTGATTCAGAAAATGTGGTATGTATCTATACAATGAAATATTATTCAGCCTTAAAGAAGAAGGAAATCCTGGCATTTGGAACAACACGAATAAACCTGGAGGACATTACGCAAAGTGAAATTAGCCACATGCAGAAAAAACAAATACTGCATGATCTCACTTATATGTGAAATCTAAAATAGTCAAATTCATAGAATCAGAAAATAGAATGGTGGTTGGCAGAGGCTAGGGAGAGGAAGAAATGCAGAGATATTGGTTAAGGTATATAAAGTTTCAGTTATGCAAGATGAATAAGTTCTGGACATCTAATATACAACACTGTGACTATCATTAACAATATTGTATTGTATACTTGAAATTTTCTAAGAGGGTACATATTAACTATCCTCAACACAAAAAAAGAAAAAGAAGATGATGTAAATATGTGAAGTGACGGATACGTTAATCAGCTTGATTGTGGTGATTATTTCACAATGTATACATATATCAAATCATCAAGTTTTACACCTTAAGAATAGACAATTTATAATTGTCAATTATACCTCAATAAAGCTGGAAAAAAGAAAGAAAAAAATTATACATTGAAAGTTAGCCAACCAAATCCAACAGTGTAATAAGAAAATAGTATACCATGATCAAGTAGGGCTTATCTCAGGAATGCGATGATGGCTCAACGCAAGAAATCTATCATTGTAATTTATCACTTTGGTAGGCTGAAGGGGGTAAATAACATGATTATCAGAATTCATGTAGAGAAAGCAGTTTGCATCATTCAGTCAAGAATGTTATACAGAGTGGGCAAAATAACAAAGTAGTGCCCCTTCTAGAATTATATCATGAGGCATTTTCATTCAACAAAGACTTATTGAGTGACTAGTGTGTACCAAGCACTGTGTTATGTGTACTTCTTTTGTGGTAACCTTTAGCCCTCATTACAGCCTTATGCAGTAGATTCTATTATGATCCCCATTTTATGGATGCATACAATAAAGTATGCGTCCCCCCTGAGCCATGTGACCCTAAAGCCAGTATCTCCTTCTGTGAAAAACAAGAGCCCCAGCTCTACCATGGGCCACAGGCACAATGAGTTTGCTGACCTGTTGGAGGCCCCTGGAGAGCATCATTCCCATTCGGTGTGCCAAGATACATGGATCAGCAGAAACCAGGCCTGGAAGTCAGCAAAGAAGAAGATTGACAGACCTTGGCTGTCACCAGTGTCCTCCCTCCCATGAGAATCTGGTTCCAGTGGAACCTCAACTTTATTATTAATAGCTCTCCTTTCCCCAGCTGGAGGGGAGCTCTGTCTGTGTATTTAGCTGACAGATGACTCAGCCAGAGACTGAAAAGCTGACTGAGCCCTAGTGAACTGTCAGGAAGAACAGAAACTGGTGACCTCAACTGCTCCAGAAGCCAGCGAAGCCCATGCATCCGTACACTGGGGAGACACCCCAGCAAGCTCTGGTCCCACTCTTGGAGAGGCCTATTCCTGGGGATTCTGTTCTTTTCAGAGGAACTCTGCACAGCCTCCTCACTCTCACTGCAAGACCCCTGCTGTTTCCTGGCTTTCAGGCTATACCAATTTATTGCAGAGACCTGGGTTCAAATCCCAGCTCTGACAGTTACTATTGTGTGACCTCCAGCAAGTTACTGAACCTCTTGCTAAGCTTCAGTTTATTCATCTATAAGATAGAATCAGTAAAAATAGCTACCTCATAGAGTTGTTATAAGGAATAAAGAAGGTGATACATTACATAACATGTACCCATTACCTATTAATCACATGTTAGCAGTTATGGTGGTGGTGGTTGTCATTGTTATTGTTGTTACTATTACTATTACTGTTGTCCCTTCTAAGGGTAAAAGCAGAAAGGTGGCTGGTGGCAGTCACTTTCACAGAATCATTTAGTCTCTTAAAGTCCTCGATAAGGACTCTAAGGGTCATGTAGTCCAATCCCTCAGCTGATGTCTGATCCTACCAGGTTGTCTATAAATGCCATTCTCTTCCACCAGGCGGCCCAGTTAGACTGTTAGAAAGTTCTACCTTGTTGCAGAGGACATTTGGAGTTGTTTCCGTGCTGAATGTTTTCCATTGACCCATCCAGGTCCCCCTCTACCTCCTCTACCCTGCTTTCTGCCCCAGGAGGCTGACCAGTGTGGACGACATCAAGCGTGGTTGATGTTGTCCTCTTGCTTGTAGTTGGGTTCAGCAGTGGGAGATGCTGGCAGGAGACGAGGGCACAGGAGGAAAGAGACCGGGGTATTAACATCTTCAGCTCCCTCCCTACCAAAACGTGGCATGTTGGCTGCATTCCCCCCACCAGAGGCCATAGCTCTTGCCAGGCGGCCCTCTCTGCATCTATAGTTACTCTCTGGGTTCTGGTAACTGGGCTCTCCCCCTGCCCCTTCAGACCTAGGTTCTCTGGTCTCTCTGCAAATGCAAACAGGAAAATAAGTGCTATGATCAGGGAAGGAGAGACCACGATGGGAGCAAAGAGAGAGGGCATCCAACCCAGACTTGGGGGAGGGGGCAGGCAGGGAAAAGGGCCGTAAAATGTTTCCCTACAGGTGCCTGAAATCGCAAGCCTTCTGTTTGTGATCAAAACCAGTAATTTTTCTTATGTTTAGGCTAGACGCATCGGGGGCCGGTGAATGGTCTGGCTTCCAGCACTTTACAACAGGTCAAGGTGAGCTCCGGAGGGCAGGAAACAGTCGGTTTTGCTCACTGCCGTGTCCCCAGAACCCAGCACCCAGCCTATGTTAAGCACCCCTGTTAAGTGGCCTCATTTAACAGGCACGGGGCTGCCGAGAGTACCACTCCAGGGGCCCTGTGTACCCCATATTCTCTGTGAATTGTGCCCCACCCCCAGGATGTGCACAACGTGGGGGCACTGTATCAGAAGGCACTCAATCAATACACAGCTGTTGGATAAATGGGTGAATGAACCAGCTGCATGTCCCAAACCAAACCAGCCAGACTCATTTCATTTGGAAGATTTCTCTATGGGTCATGACGGGGAGAAACGAAAAAACTCTCAAGTATGGGAAAGTGGTTGCATCAGTCAGAGTTCTCCAGAGAAACAGAATCCCTAGGAGGCATCTACAAAAAGAGATTGATTATAAGGAAAGGGCTCACGTGATGACGGCGGCTGAGAAGCCCAAGGTCTGTGGTCCACGAGATCGAGACCCAGGAGAGCCCATGGTGTAAGATCCCGTGCGAGGCTGAGTCTGAAGGCAGGAAAGGACGGATGTCCCAGTTGGAAAACAGTCAGGCAGAGAGAGCGAATTCTCCCTTACTTCTTTTGTTTCTGCTCAGTTCTCCAACGGGTGGGACGAGGCCCACCCACCTGGGGAGAACAATCCAGTTCACTCAGTCTACTGATTGACAAGTTAATCTCATCCGGAAGCACTCTCACAGACACATTCAAAGTAACGTTTAACTGAATATCTGGGCACCCTGTCGCCTCTCAAGTTGACACATCAAATTAACCGTCACAGTGACGAAGCTTTCATGGGCGTTAGAGCCGAGAGCCCCTGATGACAGGAAAGCACTTAGCCCAGCTTCCTCTCATTTTTGTGGCTGCGCCTTGGTGTTCCTCTCTCACACTTCGGAGCCCCCATTCAGTGACAGAACACACGTGTGTGCGCGCATACACACACAGCTGTACCCGCAGCCCAGGAGTCATCCAGGCAGAACAACAGGAGGAAGTGGGGGTGCGTCCTGCAATCCCACTCTCCTCCCCACCCAGGAACAGAGCTGCCGGGACCACTGCGAGCTCTCCAGGAAAACAAGTCAAGCAGCTGGGAACTGCTAAGAAATCCCTCCACCAGCCTCTGCCCAAGGGTGCCAGGTCCCCATGGCGCTACCTAAATGCTTCTCACTGGGGCGGAGCTGGGAGACAGCTGCCCTCCATTCGGGGCCCTGGGAGGCTGATGAATCTTCCACAGTTGGGCTGTGGTGGCGGGGTGAAGGCGGGGTGGAGGACCATAAGAACGGGCTTTTATTAACCACTATTGCAAGCCAGACACTGAATCTTACTTAATCCTACAGCTTCCCCCACCCATGTGGTAGTTCGTTTTTCAGAGCAGAAACTGAGGCCCAGAGAAGTTAAGGGACTTGCCCCATTTCAAAGATGAGAAAATTGAGGTACAGAGAGGCTGGATGACTTCACCACTGTCACAGCGCCCATGAGTGGGGTTACTTGAACAGATGATGCCAAACTTCCAAAAGGGAAAGGAAAAGAAAGGGCCGCTGGTGGGGGAGGAGGGAGGAGGGGAGCCACCTCATTCCACATTTTGACTCGTCCTTCATTTTTTTATTCCTATTCACCAACCAAAACCTTCTCCGAGACGCCTTCCCTGACTCCCACCCCTCCTCCAACTCCGTCCTGCGAACTGACAGCCTCAAATGAGTTTTGTTTTAACGTGAATTCAATTTAACATTCAACATAAAACATTTAAAAATTGGGAGATTTCACATTTTAAAAATTTAGATTTCTGGTCTCTCAAAAAATTGGGCATTTTGCCAGTCCTGGGCCCACGCTGCCCCGTGGAGAGAATGGGATGTAGGGGGTAGGGTCTGCACCATTAGAGGAGCCCTAACTCCCACAGTCTAGGTCCCTCACTCCATGACCTATTTGAACTGGGCTCTTTCTCGAACTCTGTTCCAACCACACTGTCCTCTTGGCTGTTCCTCAGACACACCCAGCTCCTTCCCACCAAAGGACACAGCCGTGTCCTCTACCCAAACTGCTCTTCCTTGGGCTCAGCCCAGAACTGGACCCCTCCTTCCCTGGTCTCTGTCAATCGTCACCCCACGGAGCACCCCACCCAAAAGAGCAGCACGTACCCCCTCATTAGGCTGAATTGGGTTTCCCCCCAGAATAAGAGAGGTTGAAGCCCTAACCCCCAGTACCTGTGATGTGACCTTATTTGGAAGTAGGGTCTTTGCAGACGTAATCAGGTTAAGATGAGGTATTAGGGTGGGCCCTAACCCAATACTGATGTCCTTATAAGAAGGGGGTGATTCAGACACAGACACAGACACACAGGGAGGTGTCCATGTGAAAACAGTGGCAGAGATTGGAGCGATGCTTCTACAAGCCAATGAATGCCAAGAGTTGTCAGCCATCACCAGAAGTTAGCAGAGTCAAGGAAGGATTCTTGCCTAGAAGAGTGGCAGTTTCTGGGCCAGGTGCCCACCTTAGTCCAATCATCTGTGACAAACAGGTGGAGTAAACTAGTACCAACATGACTATTAAGGGCTACTGCTTCAGAAAGCCTAGTGGGGGTACTTCCAAAGAAAGGAGAAGTCACCCAAAACAGAGAAGAGAGAGAGGAATATATGAAATGCTAAGGGTATGCCCCAAACTGCCAATGGCTAAGTCCCTGGACAATATTCAACAGGTATTAACTGAGCACCTACTCTGTGAATGCACCAGAGTGCAAACTCAGTGCCAGCTGTTAGCTGTTCTGCTTGACCCATGTAAAGACGTGAGTTGATAAGGTACATCCTTTACAGGAATTGGGAGCCCTGATTATGTTCAAAACAAGTTCAGTTGTCCCTAAACTAGGGAAGCTGGAACCCAAAATAGCATTAACAGTCCAGAAACCAATTTTATCACCATGAATATAGTTCTTGTTATACCTCTTCATTCTCAATGAAGTTCTACTGCAATGAACTTCATTGCAATGCAATAAATTTCTACAATGAAACGTTTTACTGCAAATTTCCACAGGAAGATCCTGAAGACAATGATGATAATAATGGCAGCAATAATAATAGCTAATATTTACTGATGGACTAGTCCTATATTCTAGACGCATGCTAAGCCTTTCTACATTCACTTTCTCATTTAGAGGGAAGCTGTTATTACTGTGCCTCTTTATAGATGAGCCTGAGGCACAGAGAGATTCAATTACCCGTCCATGTCACACACTGGTACATGGTGGAAATAAACCTGAGTCTAGGGCTTTAGACCACTATTTCTATGCTATCTTCCCAGAACTGGACCATCCATTTATGACAGGTGATGCGATAGAATAACATAGATGTCATGTACGCACTGTGCACTGTGACAAAGCCATTTGATTTAAACATCATTGCCCAGATCTACACAGTCTTCTGTGTCATTAGCACATCTAATGCTTCAAAGCTGCAAGACTATGGGCAAGTGGCAACAAAACCCAAAGGCATCTTCAGAAATAATCATCAAGGGGCCGCCCGGTGGCATAGCGGTTTTGTCCGCGCTTGGCAGCCCGGGGTTCGCAGGTTCGGATCCCGGGTGCCCGCCGAGGCACTGCTTGTCAGCCATGCCGTGGCGGCGTCCCATATAAAGTAGAGGAGGATGGGCACGGATGTTAGCCCAGGGCCAGTCTTCCTCAGCAAAAAGAGGAGGATTGGCAACGGATGTTAGCTCAGGGCTGGTCTTCCTCACAAAAAAAAAAAAGAAATAATCATCAAATAACAAGGGTGCAAATATTTATCCAGGAAGCATCAGAAAACATGAGGCAAATAATCATTCTCTGACTTTATGTTTAATTAGAAATTGAATTATGAAAACATTAAATTTATCGTACACAAACAAAAATTTCAAATGAATACTATTGGTTTGGTTTGCTAATTGGAAGTCAGCCAGTCTTTCTGCCGAGCAATTATAAACAGACTCTAATCACCTGGAAATAGAAGGCAGACCTGCCCTGAGTCTAAGGCTGCTGCTGTTATTAGCGTAGTAACTTTAGGGGTGTTTAGTGACAGTGCAAGGATTAGCACCCTCCAGCCAGGCTAATCTGACAAAGGCAAATAAATCCCAAAGAAATAGGACATAATTATAATTTAAAAGGGATATGGGTTTAAATTGTGTCTCTGAACTCTAAACTAATGCGGTGTATATCTCTCTTACGGTGTGAGCAGCAGTGTAGGTGGTACTCCTGCTCTGAGGGGCATTAGGCAATGTGGATTGAAAGGCTCTAAAAAAAATATATTCTCTGATCCAGAAGTTCACATCCAGGAATTTATTTTTACGGAATTAAAGAAGCCTTCAAAGATTTTGTTATAAGAATGTTCATCATTGTGTTTAAAATAGTGAAAAATGCCCTACTATGAGAAATTGGTTTAATCAAATTTAAACATCTATACAGTGGAGTAGTATATAGCTATGAAAAAAAGATGGCACAGAACTAGATACCCTGACACATAATGAGGTTTGGGGGCAGGGGGACATTTAGAATCAGGATTGAATAGACATTTTTCTAAAGAAGATACACAAGTGACCAACAAGCACATGAAAAGATGCTCAACATCAGTAATCACTAGGGAAATGCAAATCAAAACCACAATGAGGGGCTGGCCCAGTGGTGCAGTGGTTTAGTTCGTGCTTGGCAGCCCAGGGTTCGCTGGTTGGGATCCCGGGTGCCCGCCGACGCACTGCTTGTCAGCCATGCCGTGGCGGCGTCCCATATAAAGTAGAGGAAGATGGGCATGGGTGTTAGCCCAGAGCCAGTCTTCCTCAGAAAAAAAAAAAGAGGAGGATTGGCAACGGATGTTAGCTCAGGGCTGGTCTTCCTCACAAAAAAAAAAAGAAAAGAACCACAATGAGATACCACTTCATACCCATTAGGATGGCCATTATTAAAAAGCAACAATGACAACAGAAAGTAACAAGTGTTGATGAAGGCGTGGAGAAATTGGGACGCTTGTGCACCATTGGTGGGAATGTTACAACCACTGTGAAAAAGAGAATGGCGATTCCTCAAAAAATTAAACTTGTAATTACTGTATGATTCATCAATTCCACTTCTGGGTATATACAGGAAAAAATTGAATGTAGAGACTCAGATATTTGCACACCAATGTTCACAGCAATAGCTAAATATTCATTCACAATAGCCAAAAGGTGGAAACAACACAAATGTCCATCAATGGATGAATAGATAAGCAAAATGTGGTACATATGTACAATGGCATATTATTCAGCCTTCAAAAGGAAGGACAATCTGACACATGCTATGACATGGATGAACCTTGAGGACATTATGCTGAGTGAAATAAGACAGACGCCAAAAGGACAAATACTGTAGCGTTCGACTTATCTGAGGTTCCTAGAGTCGTCAAAATCATAGAGACAGAAAGTAGAATGGTGGTTACCAGAAACAGGGAGGGGGGGATGGGGAGTTATCATTTAATGGGTACAGAGTTTCAGTTTGGGATAATGAAAATGTTCGGAGATAGATAGCAGTGATGGTTGCACAACAATGTGAATGTACTTAACTCCACTGAACTGTACACTTAAATATGGTTAAAATGGTAAATTTTATGTTATGTATATTTTACTACAATTTTTTAAAATGTGAGACTTTTGCTTTCTACTTTTTCCATAATGAACACATATTTGTGCAACTTTTAACATTTTAAAAATATAGACATAACAAATGAAAATAGCCAGATATAAAGCAAAATCTCAAAAAATAGTTTGTAAATGTCACTAATAAAGACTCGAGGAATACCAAGTTCATTCAATGAACTTGAGAATTAGGTATATTAGTAATTAGGGAATATCATCTAGCTGAGAATAAAGAAATCTATTTATTCATCCAATGTTTGTGGAATGTCTACTGTGTGCTTGGCACAATTCAGACCCTGAGGAAACAGCATGAAAACAATAGAAACATTGCCTGCTCTCTGGGATTAGTGGGTAGAACTATCCCGGGAATAAAGTGATGATAATTTCAGATGGTGAAAGTGCTATAAAAAATAAAAGGGTACTTAGATGGAGAGTGTCTTAGAGGAGAGACAAGCCCTCTTTAGGGAGTGTGTTCAGGGAAGGCCTCTCTGAGGAGGTGACATCTGAGCTGAGTCTCAAGTGATAAGAAGCAGTTGAAGCTGCCAAGGAAAGAGGATTCTGGGCATCGAGAAGAGCGAGTGTGAAACCAGGCTGTCAAACAGTGGTTCTCAACTCTGGCTCTGCTTCAGAATCATCTGCTTTAAAATCACTTCAGGGCCAAGCCCCACCTAGAACAAGAGAATCAGAATCTCTGGAGACCAAGACATTTGTATTTTTTTTCAAAAGCCTTTTCTATATTCTATTAATGAACTTAGGACACCAAAATTTTAAATACAAGACCATTTACAATAACTTTAAAAAAATGAAATACATAGGTGCAAATCTAAAAAAACATGTACAGGACTTATGTACTGAAAACTAAAAAGCACAATGAGAAAAATCAAAGAAAATCTAAATAAATGGTGAAGCATACCATGTTCATGGATTGGGAAAACTCAATATATAAATATGTCAATTCTCCCAAATTGATAAACAATTCAATTTCTATCAAAATCCAAGTGAGATTTTTATAGTTATAGATAAGATCATTCTAAACCCCATATGGAACTAAAATAGCTAATATATATATATTTTTTTTTCAATTACAGAATTTTATTTATTTTTCATTTTTTAATTTTTTGGAGATCATTTCCTTTATTTTTTTTTCATGCTTTTTTTTTGTAGGTTTATAACATTATATAAAATTTAGGCGCACATCATTATATTTTGATTTCTGCAGAGATTACATCATGTTCACCACCCAAGGACTAATTACCATCCATCACCATACACACATACCCAGTCACCTCTTAAAATAAGTTTTAAAAAGAAGAATGAAGAGGGAGGAATCAGTTTACCCAATATCTAGACTTGTTATGTAGCTACAGTAATCAAGACTGTGTGGTATTGGTGAAGGGAGAGAAACATAGATCTATGACACAGAAGAGAGGACCCAGAAATAGACCCACGCCAACATACCCAACTGATTTTTTATAAAGCTGTGAAAGCAATTCAATGGAGGAAGCATTGGTGCTGGAGCAATTGGATATACAAAAACAAAAGAACTTCAACCTAAAAGGTAACACAAAGGGATCCTTGTGATGATGGGACTATTGACTGTATTGATGTCAGTATCCTGGCTGTGTACGACAGTTTTGCCTATATTCTTCAAAAATGTCAGTAACATTAAACACATAGAGAGACTACTGAACTGCTCCAGATTAAGAAACTAAAGAGACATGACAACAAAATGCAACATAATGCAGAATTTTCTTTTCTATAAAGGACATTGTGGAACAATTAGTGAAATTGAAGGAGATCTGTATTTTAGATAGTAATATTGTATTAATGTTAATTTTCTGAACTTGATGTGTCCTTGCTCTTAGGAAACACACATATTAAAGTATTTACTGGTAAAGTGGCATTGTTCACTCTAAAACAATTCAGAAAAAAAATTACATAGTAATAGATAGAGAATTATAAAGCAAATGTAGTAAAATATTAACGTTTGAGGAAACTGGGTAAAGAGTTTCCAGGAATTTCTTGTAATATTCTTATAGCTTTCCCATAAGTCTAAAAGGTAAGAAAGAAAAAGGAATCTGGGTCTGGGGTCTATAGTGAATCCTTCTCCTTCCATTTCATGGTTGTGATCTTATGCAAGTTGTTTGCTGTTACTGTGCCCAGTTTCCTCATCTGTAAGGATGAATAATAAGACTTATCTCATAGGGTCCTTATAAACCTTAAATGAGTGGATAATTATAAAATGATTAGAATAGTATATGGCATATAATAAGTGCTCAATAAATATTAGTCAATATTATCTTTGTCTATTTGACATGGATGGATGGATGTGTGGATGGATGCATCAATGGATGGATAAATGCATAGATAGATATATGCATGATGAATACATGAATGCATGGATGGATGGATGCATGCATGAAATCAAGTAACCACAGTCTAAAGATTCTCCAACCAAACAACTACTTTGCAGTAATGTGACTCCCATGTACACTTTCCTATATAGCGGAGAATTGGTGATCAAGCCAGCACAGGATTGCAGTCTGCTTAGCAGTGACCTTTCTCTAGGTACATGAATGAACTGAAATTTTTCTTTCTATATCAGACTATTAAGATATTCATGATTATGAATCAGTCCTTGAATCTCATAACCTCTGAATGATTTGACAAAAATACACAAAGCTGACTCACCAGACCCTGCACTCCTAGGACCGTATGAAGGCACAGCTACTCTTTGAGGCTCCGTCTCTGCTGGTGGCACCCTGGAATTTGGGGGTGGTAATGAAAGGTGTGTTATGACAAAAGAAAACAGGTTCTGCAGCACGAGTACCACTGTACCTTGCTTACCCACAAATAATGTTGAGATGAAATGTTGCAAGTAAATCCAAATTAGTAATTTAAAATATATGGAGAGTAGAGAGGATTCCACAATTTAAAGAGACTTTGAGGTGACTACTTTTCCTGTGGTCACACACGCAAAAATTAAACTCTGATTGATTAATTTTTTTCAGTTGAAGTTTCTATTGTCTTCATCCAATCAGCTCAGGGTCACATGGGTCAAATCCCAAGTCAGGATTATTGATTTATTGCAACAAAGGAGACCGTGCACCAGAGGAACCATGGCACATCTCACCAAACAAAGAAAAAAATAGCATTATTATAGAATTTAGGATAAGAGTAGAGCTTGGGGGAAATTTAAATGAGGCAAGGTTTGACAGGCTCAGAGAAAGCAGAGCTGTGGGTAAAGGGGTCGAGATCAGGGCTGGACTGCAAGGTGCACCAGGGTCCTGTTGCCTTGGAAACTACAGTTATGATTGATGGGGGCTATCCTGTTGAAAACCTCTTATCTGATGCTCTGTCCTGGGTTGCAAATCGAGGCAGCTTCTCCGTGTCAAAGTGACTTAGATCCCCCAGGTAAGAGTGGGATGTATTTAGTGAACTATAGTTTCAAACCACAAAGTTTCTGGTTGTCAAGGATTTTATAGAACAGATTTTCTCAATGAGTAAAACGGCAGAGCTCACTCAAGAGGGGGTTGTTATAACTTTGCGATGGCTTCATCTACCTCTGCTACACCAACCTGAGGAGTGGCCAGGCAGATTTTTACTTCCTCAGTCCAAGCTAATTTTTTCTTTCTTACTATGCATTGATATACTTCTTGTAAAAACGGGATATTTCCTATTACACTCCTTACAGTTACTATAAGCTCTACAAAACTGACAGGTTCAGAAAAAGATCTGGCAAAACCAGAGTATGGCAGAGGATCAAATGAAGGTGGTTGTATGCACCAAATACATCAGATTTTCAGCCTAACTGTAGAATTGAATAATAATAGTGTCTATTGAGGTTATTGCCACAAGAATGATTTGATTCATCAAAGTATTTATAAGATGATTACATTGTAATTGTGAGCTGCACTTCGATTCTCATATATTATTTATGTAGGAAGCAGTTTATCAATAATGTCAACCATAACCACTCAAAGTGTCGTTTTCGAGGAGTTTCATCTTCAGGAATGCATTCTGTCTGCCTGAGAAGTAAATCAATAATGTCCACCCTCGACAGAGACTAGGAGAGGTGAGCTGCGTGCACAGCGAGTTGGAAGAATTCTTAGGTTAGGATGCCTCCGCCCTTCCTACTGGCTTCCCTCCCCCACCTGGGAGAAGATGTCTGCAGAGATGTTTCCCTCTAGGATTCACTCCCAGAACTTTACCTTTTGGAAAAGTGTGTGAACTACCTGGCTAAAGAAGGTGGGGAGGCAGTGTGAAGATCTTCCTGCCTTATTATTTTTTTTTTTTGTAGTAAAATATACGTAACATAAAATTACCATTTTAACTATTTTTTAAGTATACTGCTCAGCGGCGTTAAGTTCATTCGCATTGTTGTGCATCACCACCATCCGTCTTCAGAACTTTCTCATCTTCTCAGACTGAAGCGCCATACCCATTAAACAAAAACTCCCCATCCCTCCCTTCCCCTCAGCCCCTGGCAACCACCATTCTACTTTCTGTCTCTATGGAATTTGACTATTCTAGGTACCTCAGATAAGTGGAATCATACAGTGTTTGTCCTTTTGTCACTGGCTTATTTCCCTTAGGATAATGTCTTCAGGATTCATCCATGTTGTAGACTGGGTCAGAATTTCCTTCCTTTTTAAGGCTGATAGGATTCCATTGTGTGTGTGCGAGTGTGTGTGTGTATATGTGTATATATGTATATATATACCACATTTTGTTTATCCATTCGTCCATCAATTAACACTTGGGTTGCTTCTACCATTTGGCTATTGTGAATATCGCTGCTATGAACATGAATGTACAAATATCTGTTTGAGTTCCTGCTTTCCCTTCTTTGGGGTACATACCCAAAAGTGGAATTGCTGGATCATATGGTAATTCTGTGTTTAATTTTTGAGGAATCACCATATCATTTTCCACAGCAACTGCACCATTTTACCTTCCCACCAGCAATGCACAAGGATTTCAACTTCTCCACCAACACGTTATTTTCCAGGGGTTTTTTTCTTTTCTTTTCTTTTCTTTTTGATACTAGCCATGAGTGTGAGGTAATTTCTCCTTGTGGTTTTGATTTTGCATTTCCCTAATGATTAGTGATGTTGAGCATCTTTTCACGTGCTTATTGGCTGTTCGTACATCTTCTTTGGAGAAATGTCTATTCAAATCCTTTGCCTATTTTTCAATTGGGTTGTTTTTGTTGTTATTGTTGAGTTATAGGAGTTCTTCATATATTCTGGATATAACCCCTTATCAGATATATGATTTGCTAATATTTCCTGAGGTTTTTAAATGTTGATAAGTCACAGAAAAACCAGATCATGAGGGGAGGCTTTGAAGAGCTACACAGTGGAGTCATATTATACATGTATTTAACTTGGTAAATCCAACTATATGTTTGAGAGAGAGAGGAGAAGAGAATCACCATTTAAATAATGCAGGAGTTTCTGCCCTCCACTCTCTTCAAAGAGCACAGATCCCAGAGGGTGAGCCCAGGAGGGCGGACACACACCCACCGGTCCCTGGGGCTGTCTCAGTCCCTTGTCTTTCTCAGTGTGAGCGCTCTCTGTGCTCAGCATGGTGCCAGGGTTTAGAACCCAGCTGTCCAGAGCAGTAACCACATGTGACTATTTAAATTAATTTAAATAAAATTTTCAATTCCTCAGTCTCTCTAGTCACATTTCAAGCACTCCATAACCACAGTATAGATATAGAACATTTCCATCATTGGAGAAAGTTCTAGTGGACAGCGCTGGTTTAGAAATATGTATTTTTTTTTTTTTGTACATCATGGACCCCTAACATAAGCCAAGTGCAGAACTGAAGAAATAGCAGGCACTTCCAATGCTGAAGGAGAAAGAGGCTAAGAGTTAGACCTGGTGTGCGGATCCTCAAAGGGATGGCTCTCAGTGGAGAGTCAAAGCCAGTTTTGATTATCTTGCATCTTCTCCTCACTCACAGACTTGGCTGTAATCTCCATCTACATTATAGATCTAGATTAGTATTTTTCAAATTGAGAGCTGGAACCCTAGGATAAAGTTTCTCGAAGTGTGGGGGGTGGACCCTGGCAACAGAATGACTTAGGATGCTTGTTTGAAAAGCAGAATCCTGGGCCTCATACCAGGTCCACTGAGCCAGAATCTCTGGGATGGGAGCCCAGGCATCTGCATTATTCATTAATTCCTCGAGTGGTTCTCTCGTAGACTGACATTTGAGAACACTGCTTAGAAACTAGGAGCTGAGTAAGTTGGAATTATATGCTTCCACACCTCTGTAATTATGAAAAACAGCAGGTTATGTGGACCAATTTAAATAACCTATTTTGTGTCCCTGGTTCACTGCTCTTTGTGCTCTTACTGGCTTCTAATAAGGGAGTGTGCGTGTGCATGCATGCTGCACCATCTGTCTGAAGTGCCCTGTACTTCTTGTAGGCCCTGCAGTGCTTCCAGGCATTCTTTAAGGAAAAACTTAGAAACTATCACCTCTTCCAGGAAGCCTCCCAGCTGCCCATATAGTTATCCCCTCCTCCATGCTACTTCACCTTCTACTTCATCTGTCGATCAAAATATCAATCATAATAGTTTTTGGTTGTGGAGCTCTTATGGTATTCCGCACTGTGTGGTCCACCTGGATTAATTCAGTTAAGCCTAGCAAACAACCATGTGAAACAGGTACCATTGATTTCCCCTATTTTACACATGAGGAAACTGAAGCACACAGAAGAAAAGCAACTTGCACAACTTGAAAGAAGTAGAGGAGGAACCACACTCAGGCAGGTCTGCTTAATGCAAAGCCTCTTGGTCTTCACTATTATACTGGGGTTTTGGGGGGGGCGGTTTGCTGAGGAAGATTCTGCCTGAGCAAACATCTGTTGCAAATCCTCCTCTTTTTTTGCTTGAGGAAGATTAGCCCTGAGCTAACATCTGTGCCAATCTTCCTCTATTTTGTATATGGGTCACTGCCACAACATGGTTTATGAGTGGTGTAGGTCCTCTCCTGGGGTCTGAACCCATGAACCCGGGCCGCCAAAACCAAGTGCGCCAAACTTAACCACTATGCCACGGGACCAGCCCTATACTGTATTTTATATTCATTTATTCATCACTACTACCATCCCTCCACCAAGACCATGAAGCCCTTGAGAGCTCGGACTGTCTCATTCCTCTATGGCTGCATGGTGCCTAGAACAGTAACTGGCATATCGGAAGTGACAAGTATTGTTTGCTGAATAATTGAATTTTATTGGAACACAGATAGAGACCCTGTGGATCTCCTTATCCCACCTTTTAACTGAAGGCACATTCATTCTAAAATGACTAATGGGGAAGAGTACAGGAGAGAGAGAAAGAAGTAGGAAGACAGGCAGTGTGTCTGCCTTCACACCTCACCTCCCTTCTTCTCTCCCCAAAGCTGCTCTAGCAACCTCTCCTCTCAACCATCCCAGCTACATGCTGGTTCTGAGATGCCACAAGACCTCACTTGATTTAAACCGCAGGCTGTCTCATGTATATTACAACAAATGCATCTTATCCTCCCATATCACTTCTCATGATCAGGCTCTGTAACTTCAGTCTCCCCGAGGAATCCTATAACTTCTCTAGCTTGACATCACCTTCTTTCTGCTTTTCTTCACTTGGGTATATTTTCACTTCCTCTTTGCACATCAGCTAATTGACTTTCTTTCTAGAAGGCCTCCAGAGAAAAACTCAGAGTGGGAGACAGAGAGATTGTGTCGATCTTCCGAACTGGCTCCCCACCTATTACGGACTGTGTGTCACCCCAGGATTACCAGTGCCTCGACTATGCCCTGAGTATGAATTTTAGTTTCCTCCAGTGACCCTCATCAACATTCTCAAAGCCGTACATCATGACTTATGCATCCGTAGAAGACAAACACAGCAGAGCACTCATTGTCTGGGGCCACTGAACCCTTGGCCTATTTTCTCTGGGACTGGATCAGATGTCAGCTCAAGGAGCTGCATTTCTAGCTCCTTAAATTCCCTCTACAACTTTCCATAACATAGACTTTCCCTCCTCACGCTGTTCAGAAGTGAAGCTCATCAGGCCGTAAGGCCACAAAGGTCTGCTGCTGTTTCCCAAATCCTGGGGAGGTACGTGAATTGATTTCAGGAGGAACATGAGAAGACTGGGTGTGGCAAAGAGGCATGGTATTAAATAACGCTGGGTCACAAAATGAGACAATTATTCTCCATTCAGTTACCCTTTGATGGGTTCTGGAAGACAGTCGCAGATGAATTCTACTCTGTCTTTGACACATCTCCAAGGCTTGCTCATCTCCATTCTGAACGAGGAGAGAGTGGACCTCAAGCGGGTAACGGTATCTGGCCAAAATGTAATCATATTTTGTTTGCTTTGTATTTATTTTCAAAATTATCTTCTTTTCATAGCAAGGGACACTTCTTTTCCATTTGTTGTAGCCATAAAGTAGTTTCCTTTTAAATTAAATTTGGTGAAGAAAGATGTCAGTTTAAAGTAAAAGATGAAGGAAATAATCGTGCAGTTGGGAAAAATGTGAAGACTGAAGCTTGAGAAATGCGGCGGTGGTAGTGGAGGGGTCCTGGTTTGAGATCAGACTGGCCTCAGTTTGAATTTCGGCTCTGCCACTTGGAAGCTCTGTGATCCCGGGCCAGTTATTTCTTTGTTTGAGGGGATAATCCCAATCCCACAGAGTAGTTGCATGGATTAGAACAGATGTGTAAGTGAAACACCAAGCACAGCATCTGATTCATAAAAGCACCCCACTCAATAGACACTATTGTTACGACTATTGCCCCACATACGTCTAGGCTAACTTCTGGGTGTCTCGGTAAACACTCAGAAGTCTGCCCCCATTAAGGGTCCATCCTGGTCCATGTAAGCAATACAGAGAAGGATATTTCTGGATTAGTACCACACTGCACACGCCTGGAGTCTTTCTGCCTGCTCCTTCCCATCCTCACTTCATCTCTTCCTCTCCCATCTGCTTACACGTCCCAGTGTGATCATGCAGTCAATGGACTCTCCCAGCTCTTGACCCTCCCTCTTGAGTGCCAACAGCCAGATCTTTTCATTCATTGTGTTCAAGGTTGTGACAAATACTTATTAAGTGCCTGCTAGGCACGGGGGAGATAGCACAGACCGTGGAAGCCAAGGTCGCTTCTCTCAGAGCACTTATACTTCTGAAGCACAGAGGTGAGTGATAATATACAAGACAATTTCGTATAGTTTCTGTCTGATCTCCTCCCGAAAAGGACACTTGCTTATAATGTGAGAGCAGAAACAAGAAGGCAGAACATGGCCTCACTCCAACTCAGCCAGGAACGTGCACCTTGGGTGACAAATTTTTTGCCACTGTGTGCACGTCTGTGAATGACTGCCAAAGCCTTGTGAGTTTCGATCTGGGGGTTATAAACAAATTCTAGCAAATAGGCGGAATCTGCAAATAATGAAGATTGACTGTGAATCAGTGTGATGTGAAAGCGAGTGAGGAGGAGGGGGGGTCAGTTTTCAATTAGGAACCTCTCTGAGGAGGAGGAGGTCATATCTCCACTGAAATTTGAATGATGAGAAGTAGCCAGCCATGTGAGGTTCAGGGATCCCAGCATGCCAGGCAGAGGGAGCTGCCAGTGTAGAGGCCTGGAGGGAGACAGGAGCTTGGTGAGTTGGCGAATCAGAAAGGAGGTTGAAGGTTGAAGTGTGGAGCAGGGAGCAATGGGAGAGAGGCAGGAGGTGAAGTTGGACAAGTGGGGTTGGGGGTGGGTTGATCCTGAAGACCCGCATAGACCCCGGCCCATCACTTGTATAAAACCTGGATCTTCCTCTAGGCAAGGGGTTTCCTTCAGGCCACTCCCATGGTCCCACCCTCAGCCGCTACCTTCCACAGGCCCTCCCGAGTAGCCCTAGCAGCCCTCTCTCTAACTTGGGCCCCAGGGCTTAGGTCCCACACATTTACAATGCTAACAAGTAGAAAGCTTTCTTATATGGAACCTAAATCAGTCTTGCAACAATTCAAATCCATTTTCTGTTGTCTTGACTTAAGTAATAATATAGGGGAGTTACCATCACAATCATGTGCCTTAACATGTTATAATTACCACTTTCTGAGCATAAACCACATACCAAGCACTTTAAGGGAAAAGGCTCAAAGAGGTTAAGTAAGTTGTCAAAAGTCACACAGCTAGACACTGTGGGAGGATTCAGACCCAGGTCTATCTGACTCCAAGTTGGGCTCTTTCTATTATGTTCTACTTCCCTCCCCTGTTTCTTCTCAAACTTACAGACTCTCAAAGCTTCTCTTTATGAATGGTCATAGTAACCTGATTCACCTATATAAAAACAACTGGGTGGCTTACCTTGTTCCCCATACCTTGCCCTGTACAGACTGAATCAAGAGGCAGTCTCTATGGTTTATTATTATTTGCAAGGTTTGTAATCAGCAAGAGTGGATTCAGTGTACGACTGAAGTCACGTTAATACCATTTAAATCTTGAATATGGTAGATGTGAAATAAACATTTGTTAAGTGAATGACTAAGCAGGAAAGATGACATTCTGCTAGTGATACTGGCTCAATACAAGGTTGACATGAGGGAAGCCATATTGTAGAAAAGAAACCATATTGTAACTTTGAATGACCTCTGATTAACTAGCCCAGACATGCTCTGTGGGTTTTACGGCCCCTCCCGGCTGCTATAAGTTGATAACTTTGTTCTCTTGAGTTCCTTAGGAATGTGACGACCCCCGGGCAGAGAGTCTATGCTGATAACAATGATCAATGACAACTGAAAGATCAGGGTACAGGGCTCGTTGCTCTGGTCTCTGATGCATGTCAAGTAAAACAAAAGACTGCCAGGAACTAAGACCAGATGGATGCCCCACCCTGAGACCTGATGCCTCCCCAACCTGGACACCAGCCCCCTATATAACTGGCCTGTAGTCTTTGTTCTGTAACATGGTTCTTTGAGACATTAGTCAGGCATCTTCCTCCTTGCTAGCAAGCTGTAATAAACGCTTTCCTTTCCACCATCTTGCCTCTAGATGATTGGCTTTTGTCACGCAGTGAGCAGATCGTGCCCTTTGTGCGATAACACTAGTTTGGCTGAGCGGGCAAACGTCCTGGCATTTGTCATGCAGTATCCATGCCCTGGCATCTGTCATGCCACATCTGTGTTGTGAGTGTCTGTCATGCCGTGTCCACGTCATACAGTATCTGTCCTGGTGTTTGTTATTTTTGGTTATCCCACATTCACTCCTTCTTTCTAATAATACATCAATTTCAGGTTGGGGAAAAACCTTTGTGGGTAATTTTTCTCTTGCTGGGAAGCAGCCCCACACAAGTGCCTTCCACAGTCCACTTCAGCTCGGGGGAAGAATGTGACAAGAGCTTGGCCAGTGGGCAGCTCTCTCCCTGGACTCTGAGTTGAGCAGAGGTAGGAGGGATATTGGCATGCTGACCAGACTGTGCTGGTGGCTAGTGTCTATACTTGGCATTTCCTGGGTCTTCACTCTGTGGGGATCAGAACTGGCCACCTCAAGCACTGAAGGAGGCTTTGACCTTTCCTGCCCCCACTAACTGTCTGAAGGGATTTGGGATGGAAGGCCTGTCCCTAGGACAGGCCATCACCGTGGATAATTCTGGGAATCGATAGATTGGGAGGGGGTCTTTGCTGGGCCCATTCTTATCAAAGTTCTGTTTACCAGACATTTACATTTGTAAGGAAAATCTCCATTTGTAAAGGTATCTCCTTCTCTGTACTGGAAAGAGGGGTGGATGACCTCATCTCTAGAAACTTGTCAATGTGGAAGGCAAGGACTTAACTCTGCGTAACAACCTTACTGTGCTTTTCTGGTAATCTCCCATAACTGATCCAAACCCCAATATCCTCATTTGTCTATTTAAGAGGAGAACCTCTGGCATTTTGTCGAGAGATACTCAGTTTCCCTGGTCTCTACCGTGTATACATGTTATAAAGCTTTGTTTGATTTTCTCCTGCTATTTGGCCTCATGTCAATTTAATTTGTAGCCCAGCCAGAAAGGACCCAGAGTGGGTAGACAATACTCTTCCTTCCCTTCAGTTCTCTGGCATTTTCCTTCCCAAACTGGGTCTTCAGGCTCCCTTCAACTCAGCGACCACCACAGAGCCTGCCAATCAATGTCCTTGTACATAAGTCAGGCAGAGGTGGTTGTTATAGCTCTCAGACTAGATCAAGAACCCCAACCACCAGACCTGTCCTAGAAGAAATGGTATGGTCCTACCTCAAGAGATTGACAAATGAGTGCACAATTACAGATTTTAAGTATGTGGGTGTCGTTTTTAAAAACGAACTCCTTGTTTTAACCTGCTTTTTCAAGGAAGTGCTCTATTATATCATACACTGGGACAAAATGCAAAGTCTCTGCCTTCACAGAGTAGACAGTGAAGGGGAGGAAGACTATCCTGTACCCACTCTGGGTCCTTTCTGGCTGGGCTACATATTAGATTGACATGAGGCTGAATAGCAGGAGAAAATCAAACAAAGCTTTATAACATGTATACATGGGAGAGACTCTGGGAAACTCTCTCTCAACGAAATGGCGGAGGTTCTCCTCTTAAATAGACAAAGGAGCATATTGGGGGTTGAGGGTGTCAGCTATGGGAGATTACCAGAAAAGCACAGTAAGGTTATTATGCAGATTTAAGCCTCCCCTTCTACACTGACATGTTGCTAGAGATGAGGTCATCCACCCCACTTCCTAGTACAGAGAAGGAGATAACTTACAAGTGGAGATTTCCCTTACAAATGTAAATGTCTCTTACAAAGGGTAAACAGAACTTTGATAAGAAGGGGCCCAGCAAAGACCCCCTCCCAGTCTATCGATACCCAGAGTTATCCACAGTGATGACCTGTCCTGGGGACAGGCCTTCCATCCCAAATCCCTTTAGACAGTTAGTGGGGGTGGGGAAGATCAAAGCCTCCTTCAGTGAAAATAAGGTTAAAGAGACACATCTTGAGGTGGCCAATTCTGATCCCCTACAACATGTATACATGAGAGAGAGCAGGGAAACTGAGTTTCTCGACAAAATGGTGGAGGTTCTCCCCTTAAATAGCATATTCAGATAAAGACAAAAGAGGATGTTCGGGGTGGAGGGAGTCATCTACGGGAGATTGCCAGAAAAGCACAGTAAACAAGAGTAAGTTTATTATGCAGCTTGAAGGCCTCACCTTCCACATTGACAAGTTTCTAGAGATGAGGTCATCCCCCTCTTCCCAGTACAGAAAAGGAGATACCTTTACAAATGGAGGTTCCCCTTACAAACGTAAATGTCTGGTAAACAGAACTTTGATAGAATAAGCTTAGCAAGGACCCTCCCAGTCTATTGATACCCAGTTATCTATGGTGAATCCTTTTAGGCAGTTAGTTGGGGGGAGGTCAAAGTTTCTTTCAGAGAAAATAATCAAGGTAAAAAGACATATTTTGAGGTGGCCAAATCTGATCCCCCACACCATGAACAAATAAACCTGAAAATGAGTTGTATGTTAGGTGGTAATAAATACTATGGAGAAGGCCTTTTTGCTAAATCACCGTTTAGATTGAGATCTGTAGGAGGGGAGGGTGTAAGCCCTCCAAGCAAAGGAAATAGCAAGTGCAAAGGCCCAGAGGCGGATGTTCTTTTGGCATGTTTAAGGACAAGCAAGGTCAGTGTGGCTGAGCAAGTGATCAGAAAAATGGCCGGGAGCCAAGTGATGCAAGGCCTTACAGGCCATGATGAAGATTTCGACTTTTATCTCTGAGAGATGGAAAATCATCTCACGTAGCATTTTGAGTAGGGGAATAGCAGAGGATGATAACAGCGTCTGTGCAGAGAGCAGGTGGTGGGAGCCAAGGCAGAGTAGGGAGCTCGGCTAGACAGCCACTGCCACCACTGAGGATTTGACTTGGCCTCTTTCTCTCATTTTATTCCATGCCCCACCCTTCTCCTGCCCCACTCCCTTCCTAACATTCTTTCTGTTCCCAGAATGTGTCTTTGGGGGCATGAGTCTGCATTCCTAACAAGCCTCCAGGTAAATCTGATAGTATTAAAATGGGAGAACCACTGCCCTCAGGAATGTTGAGAACACAGTCCTTGAGCCCCAGAGAGCACCAGTGCAATAGAGAGAGCACTCTTCAAAGAGTTGCAAGGGTGAGGAATTACATACCTAAGAGGATTAAACTGGTGTTATCTATTCATAGGATTAATCTCTCATTTTCTTCTATGCACCTTCACCCACCATCGTCATCCTAGACCCTGTGATGGGTCTGAATTGGCTGCTGCTTGATAATATAGGGAGAGAAAAAATCTTTTGTATCTCTACCCATCTTAGGTTCTGTGGCTGGGGCCCTGTAAATTAGGCAAACAAAAGACAGATTGAGAAAAACAAATAGAAGTTTATTAGCACATGTATTAAGCATGGACATGGGAGCACTCAGAGATGAGTACCTCAACGGGTGGTTAGAACTTGCGCTTATGTAGCATCTTAACAAAAGAACAATACATTTTCAGAGAAGTGACCAGAAAAAGGAAAAGGACTTTGAGCTTCTAGAGGCTTCTAAACTGTTGTGGAAAGGTAAACATATGGGGAACAAGTGGTAAATAAGGGCTAGATTTTAGCAGAACTTGTTATGTAGGTTCCTCTGGTGCTGATAAAGATCTAGAGTTGTCTCCAGTGATTAACTCTGTCCTTTCTGGTAGGAAAAGGAGGGGAAAAACACCTTGACAAATGTATGTCCTGCTTTTAGGCAAATAGGGGGAGGACAGAGAGCTTTTCCTGTATGTATCTGCTTCTGCTCGATTGCTGTCAGCTCAAAATAATCCATATGCCCAAGTGGCATATTTTGGGGTGGCATAGTCTGCTATCCTTCAATTATTGGGTCATTTTATTTTATTTTTCTGAGGATGATTTGCCCTGAGCTAATATCTGTTGCCAATCTTCCTCTTTTTTTGCTTGAGGAAGATTAGCCCTGAGCTAACACCTGTGCCCATCCTCCTCTATTTAGTATGTGGGTTGCCACGACAGCATGGCTGACAGGTGATATAGGTCCACACCCAGGATCCAAACCTGCGAACCCAGCCACCAAAGCAGAGCACGCCTTACTTAGCCACTACGCCACAGGGCCAGCTCCTAACTGGGTCATTTTAAATAAATAAAAACTTACTCTGCTCTAAGAATTATGGCCATACACTTCCCCAAAGTCTCTGGTAATTAAATTATGCATATTATGCAGAGTTCATATTGAACATCATTTCCTCTGGTGAACTCCTATCCATCTTTCAGAATCCATCTAAGGGGTCACCTCCTCAGAGAAGCCTTCTGGATATTCCCCTAAAGAAGGGAATTATTCCCTGCTCTGCCCTACCCTTAAGCCTTGCACAGAGCATTCTCACCAAAAAAAAAGGTAACCATGTGAGGTGATAGATGTGTTAATTAGCACGATTGTGGTAATCATTTCACAATGAATATGTGTGTCAAACCATCACATTGTACTCTTCAAATACATTACAGTTTTGTTGGTCAATTATATCTCAGTAAAGCTGAAAATAAAAGAACCATAAGCAGCTAAAAAACCCCACCTGGCACGGATTTCTATTGTTGCACAAATCAGACTTTTAAAAATTATAAAGTATTTCAAACACAAAAAGCTACAGAGAAATAATTCAGCAGACACCTGCATACCCATCACTTAGAGTTAACAGATGAAAACATTTTGCAGTATTTGCATCAGACCTCTTTCTGAACTGACTAATTAAACAAATAAATAAATAAAATGTTACACATATGGCTAAAACCATGCCCTCACTCCATTTCTTTTCCTCCTTCTTCTAGAACAAAGAATGAAGACAAGAACAGACAGGATGGGAATCAAGCTCAGAAAGGCAGTCAGCAATTCTTGCTGCAAGCTTCTCTTCCATCTTTTGCTCGTTCTCAGAATACTGATGCTATCTGGAGCAGGAAGTCCCATCGCAGAAGGTGTCAGAGAACTAGATGGCTGTTGATGAATCAGTGAGGCAGGAATAATTACAGTGAAATGAACTGAGGATGGGGGACAGTCTTGAATGTCACTCATGTCCTGAAAACTGCTTACGAAGTCTATGTGGAATCACACGCTGGTAAATGTCTAATCCGCTTTCCTGAGCGCCCTTCAATGCTTGTTGCGAACTCAACAAAGGTGGTATCGATAATGGAGGCCAGTCACATCTGGGAAGTTCAGAAGTCAGGAAGGGAAGGTGGAACCCCAACATTGTAGGTGGTGGTGTGTTGGTTGTGCTAACATCAATTTTCCAGGAAACGACTTCAGGATCAGGAAGAAGTTTGTTGGCCCTCAGTCGACTCACAATGAATTGAAATAAAATGAATGAATGAATGGATGAACTGGTGTGTACTCAACTACCAAAGAGAAGGACATAATCCACTGTCTCTCTTTTCCCTGCATGCCAAGGAATTTGGAGCTAAATACTAGGATCAGTTCAGGTACCCTTCTTCAATCCACAAATCTTGATACGCTTTCCCCCTTCTCCCTTCTTTATAGCTTGGTTTCTGACTTTTCTCTTGTTTTATGCTTTCTGGCATTGTTATCCCCACAGTTTTATTATAAAATGCTTCCAATCTTCTTTGGGAGTTGATAGGGGTTTGAATCAGTGACATTTTTAGAATGCTCAGCCATCCCAATGGAATCAGTGACATTTTTAAACCAGAGATTTGTTTTTAATCCAGCTGATCAGAAAACAGTTTATTTGTTAAAGCTTTAAAAGGCATTCTTTACCGGAGCTGGCTAGTGCAGTTTCTGACTGAGTCCCTACGCAAGACACATCAGTGATGTTAGGATTATGTGTGAGGACGTGGAGAATGAGCCCTAGCTTTGCAGTCTTACAGACCTGGGTTCAAGTCATTCAATGTCTCTGAACTTCTGTTTGCTCCCCTTGACAATGGAGATAATATACACAGACCTCCAGGGCTGTTGTGACATTAAAGATAAATAAATTTTGAAGTTACATTAAAGATAATAACCATATGGGATAGCCAAATATTCATTCACACTAGCCAAAAGGTGGAAACCACCAACTATCTATCCACACACGAATGGATAAACAAAATGTGGAATATTATTCATTCTTACAAAGGAATGAGATTCTGATCCAGGCTACAACATGGATGAACCTTGAAAACAAGCTAAGTGAAATTAATCAGACACAAAAGGGCAACTACTATATGATTTCATTTATGTGAGGTACCTAGAATAGGCAAATTAATAGAGACAGAAAATAAAATAGAGGTTACCAGGGGCCAGGGGAGGGAGATTGGGGAGTTACTGTTTACAAAGTTTCTGTTAGGGAAGATGAAAAAGTTCTGGAGATGGATGGCGGTGATGGCTGCACAACAATGTCGACATACTTAATGTCATTGAATTGTACAATGAAAAATGGTTAAAATGGTAAAATTTGTTAGGTATATTTTACCACAATTTTTAAAAAGAAAAAATTAAAGATAGTAGTTTGTTAATAATTATTGCAATAATACAATAATATTATTGTATTATAATGTAATACTGTATTATTGTAAAATAATGTAATGTAGTATAATGTAATACAATATAATGTATTGTAATGTAATATTGTATTATTGCAATAATTATTATATTATTGCAATAATACAATACAAATACAATAATACAATTATTGCAATGATAGAATATTATTGTAATTATTATTACATATTGTAATAATATATACATTATTTAATAGGGTAGCTGTGCTGCTTAAAACTACTGAACCTAGTTGGAGTTTTCCTCTGCCCATCTATAATGCACCTTCCCCAAGAAGGGATCTGTTCAAATGGGCTGGGACCCTGGAATGAAAGGTGCCAGGCTCTCAGGTGTAAAACATGACAAGCAATGTTAATGCCTCAGGAATAATCAATCCTGATTTCTGCAGAATGAATCAACTTCTCATCTGAGTCAACTGATGATCACACTTTCTCTGTGCTCTTGTTATGGGTCTTCTACATTCACAAAGGGGATGTAATGAGATAATCAATAGCAAGGAGACAGCTATTTCAAATGTAAATCCACAAGCCAGTTGAACCCGGGAACTGCTGCTGTTTAGACACCTTTTCATGGCCAAGCTCTGCTAACCCGGGGAGCAGATCTGGGCCGTGCTGGCTGATGAAACAAGTAGCTTTGGGGTGGTCCTGGTTGTGTCATTCTAGTTCAGGGAGACAAAGCCATTTACAGGGAAACGCAGGGGGTCAATGATTCTTAAACCTCCCAGATATTAGTCCCAGACGGCTCCCAGGATTACATTGGCTAAGACCTTGGAATACAAGCATTTCCTCCAGATGGAGGGTCTTGGAAAACGAGGCCTGCGAAGTGACATAGAAGCTTTACTCATGGAAGCATCTCCAATTCCTGAGGAAACTAGAACATGTGGTTTTTGTAGCAGTTCCTTAAAAAGCCAATTAACCCACAGGAGCTAGTGAAGAAGCCAATTTCCTAACAAGAACTGGTCGATTGACTCCTTAAAACAGAGTTCTCCGGCTCATTGTCATTGTGACCACATTGTCATTACCAAGTTTTAACAATGTCATCATTATCTGCTGTCGATTCCATCTTTCCTTACCTTTTTTATCTTGCACAGTGCAGTCTTCTTTGTGAAGAATGGTTTATGTAATTTGTGACTCATCGAGACCCCTTTCTCCTGCTTCTTTTCTGTTTGATGTCAGCTCTTGGGTCTTTTCATTCCAAACTGCCCTTTCATTAATCTAGACTTAAAAAGCAAACAAATACCAGGGGCCAGCCGGTGGTCTAGCGGTTAAGTTCATGCACTCCGCTTCAGCGTCCCAGGGTTCACAGGTTCGGATCCTGGGCGCAGACAAACGCACTGCTTGTCAGGCATGCCGTGGCGGCGTCCCACATAAAGTAGAGGAAGATGGGCACGGATGTTAGCCCAGGGCCAGTCCTCCTCAGCAAAAAGAGGAGGAATGGCAACGGATGTTAGCTCAAGGCTAATCTTCCTCACACACACACACACACACACACACAAACGACAAATACCGTGACATTTGGTGATGGCTTCACATCTGCGAATATACTAAAACCCATTCAGTGGTACACTTTAAATGGGTGAATTGTATGGCCCGTGAATTAAATCTCAATAAGCTGTTAAAAACAAACAAACCACATGAAACAAGAAAGTCTAGCCAAAGTGCAGAACCAGTCAATTTACCACAGCGTTTGTTGCCAATTCTGACAAAATGTTTGCTGAGTGAGGAGATTAAGCAGCAAACATTGTATTTTCTGTCTATACAGTTATCTGGGCTGACACGCTACTCTGGTTCTAAATTTCTATGAATAATTCAGAGTTGGCTATACAGTCGGCTCTCCGTACCCACAGGTTCCACAATAGTATAACAACTATTTACAGAGCATTTCCATTGCATTAGGTATTATAAGTAATCTAGAGGTGATTTAAGGTATGCGGCAGGGTGTGCATAGGTTATATGGAAATACTATACCATCTTATATAAGGGACTTGAGCATCTGCGGACTTTGCTATCTGCAGGTGTCCCAGACCCAATCCCATGAGGACAATCAGGGATGACTATACTTAGCAAGAACAAAAGCCCAACTGAGGACTCAGTAGTTTCACTTCTGAGTAGTACTAAACACTGTAATTGATTCCCCAGCATCCATTTTTTGCTTTGGATAGACGATTTGTCTCTAGACCAGCAGATCTTGAGCTTGGCCTCACATAGAGTCCTCATGTGGGACGTATTTAAAATGCATCAATGCCCAGGTCCTACCCAAGATCAATTAAACCAGAGTCTAGAGATGGGTTAGGTTTGAAGTTCCTCCAGGCGATTTTAATGTGCAACCAACAGTACAAACCACTAGTTTAAGAGATCCCCTTTCCACAATGAGATACCACTTCACACCCATTAGGATGGCTATTATTAAAAAACAAAAACAGAGGGGGCTGCCTGGTGGCGCAGCGGTTTAGTTCGCACTTGGCAGCCCAGGGTTCGTGAGTTCGGGTGCTGGGCGCCCGCCGACACACTGCCTGTCAGCCATGCCATGGTGGCGTCCCATATAAAGTGGAGGAAGATGGGCATGGATGTTAGCTCAGGGCTGGTCTTCCCCACAAAAACAAACAAACAAACAAACAAAAACCAAAACCAGAAAATTACCAAATTGCTGAGGATGTGGAGAAATTGGAATCCTTGTGCATTGCTGGTGAGAATGTAAGATAGTACAGGCACTGTGGGAAACAGTATGGCAGTTCCTCAAAACTTCCCTGCAGATATCCATACACTCATATTCACTATGGCATCATCCACAATAGCCAAAAGGTGAAAGCAACCTAATGTCTATTGACAGATGAATGGATAAACAAAATATGGTGTATATATAGACAATGGAATATTATTCAACCTTAAAAAGGAGGGAAATTCTGACCTACACTACAACTAGGATGAAACTTGAGGACATTTTGCTGAGTAAAATACAGTATTTGTCACTACAGGATTCCACTAATCTGAGGCACCTAGATTAGTCAAATCATAGAGACAGAAAGTAGAAGGATGGTTGTCAGGGGCTGGGGGAGGGGAGAATGGGGAATTAATGTTTAATGGATACAGAGTTTCAGTTGGGAAGATGAGAAAGTTCTGGAGGTCAAGGGTAGTGATGGTTGCACAACAATGTGAATGTACTTAATGCCACTAAACTTGACACTTAAAAATGGTTGAAGTGGTAAATTTTATGTTATGTCTACTTTACCACAGTAAAAAGAGATCTCCTTTTCAAGAATGGGTATTCAGGCCAAGGCCATGGGAGCAGATACCTCTAGGAGGACTTCTGGGAAAAGTTCCTCGTTCCTAGAAGAGAGCTGCAGGATGAGATGCTCTCTCTTGTCTCTCTGGACTTGGCATCTGGAACTCTCTTTCACCTGGAACTCTGCAGCCATTGTGGGACCATCTTGAGGATGAAGCAGCAGACAGACGGAAAGGTGTAGGTCCTTCATAATGTCATTAATCTACTGAGCCAACGGACTAAGAAGTCAGTCCTATCTTAGGGTTTATAGTTGTGTAAGGTAATACATTTCTTATGGTTAAATCCAGTTTGAATTGAAATTTCTGTAACTTGCTTCTGAAAGGATCCTGACACTTGTACAAGTACTGTTGGTATAACAAAAAATTGGAAATAACCGAAAAGCCTATCAGTAGGGAAATGGGTAAATGAAAAGGAGGTGTAAATGTAGATGGAGTTACTCTATAGCAGTTAAAAGACAAACACATGAAGTGAAAGATAGGTTTGTATATTATATGTAAAATTTAAAACAATACAGTGTATCTTTCATTGATTTGTGTGTTACATATGTAAATATATTTTAAAATAGATTAGATAGATCACATTAAATATATGATCATGGTTGCCTCTTTTGAGGGGGTAGAACAGGACTGGAATGGGGGTAAAAGTGGTGGCACGTATATTGGAATTGTTTTATTAAATCTGATGTTAAAACATGAAACAAGGTGATAAGATGTTAACAACTGACAATCTGGGGTCTCTATGTAGGTATGTGAGTGTTTGTGATTCTTTGCACTATTCTATATTTATAAAATTCTCAAAGGTGAAAAAAGAAATCCCCCTTCCCCAATGCTACCCCTGGCCCAAACAAATTTAAGGAGGGCAGAAAAAAATCTTTCAGGAAAGACTTGGGAACTGAGGCTAAAGTCTGAATAATTACAAGAGGACTCTAAGAGTTCAGAAAACATGGCTTTTTGTTAGTATGAGAGTTTTTAACCTTTTAACTTTCTTTTTTGAAATAATTATAGGCTCACAAGAAATTGCAAAAATATCACAAGAGGTCCCATGTAACCCATCACCCAGCTTCCCCCAAAGGTAACATCTTATGCAACTATAGTACACTATCAACACCAGGAAATTGACATTGCCACAATACAATTAAGTAGACTCTACACCTTACTGGGATTTCACCTGTTTAATCTTTCTTTTACTTTTAATGTCTTTAAGTTACAAAAGCAATTTGCTCATCAACGAATGAATGGATAAACAAGAAGTGGTACATCCATACTTTGAAATATTATTTGGCCATAAAAAGGAATGAAGTACTGATACATAGCCAGCCCTGGTGATCTAGTAGAGATTCAGTGCTCTCACCTCCATGGCCCCACTTCATATCCTGGTCAGGAAACACCCCCTCGCCCCACCTCCCCACCCCCATCTGTCAGTTGTCATACTGTGGTGGCTGCGTGTTGCTTTGATGCTGAAAGCTATACCACTGGTATTTCACATACCAGCAGGGTCACCCATGGTGGACAGGTTTCAATGAAGTCTTCCAGACAGACAAACTAGGAAGAAGGACCTGGCTACCCAATTCTGAAACAATTGGCCATGAATAGCCTATGAATTACAGCAGAGCATTGTCTGGTAGAGTGACAGAAGGTGAGAGGATGGTGCAAAAAGACCGGGCAGGGTCCTGCTCTGCTATACACAGAATCTCTAGGAGTCGGAATCAACTCCACAGGCACTAACGAACTGATATGTGCTACAATATGGATGAACCTTGAAAATATTATGCTAAGTGAAAGAAGTCAGACATAGAAGGTTACATATTGTATGATTCCATTTCTATGAAATGACCAGAATAGGTAAATCCTAGAGATGGAAAGGAGACTGGTGGTTACCAGGGGCAGGGGGAGAGAAGAATGGGGAGCATGTTCCCATGGGAAAGGACACCATTCCCATAACTGTTATGGGTTTCCTTGTGTCATGATGAAAATGTTTTGGAACTAGATAAAGGTGGTGGTTGTGCAACACTGTGAATGCACTAAATGCCACTGAATTGTTCACTTTAAAATGGTTAATTTCATGTTATGTGAATTTCACCTCAATAAAAAAAATTTTTAAAGCAATTTGCTTGTTGTACAAAAATCCAGACATAAAAGTATAAAGTAAAAAATTGCAATTTCTTCTTCTCCCTGCTGCTCTCCTCTCCACATCCAATCCCATCCCACAAATAAACCTTCCATTAACTGTTTAATATGCATCTGTCCACACTTTCAAAAGCTTTATAACATACAAAGAGATGCATATGTTTCTTTCCCTCCCAAATGTTTACTGAGAACTTTATCCACGCCAGACAGTGTTGAAGGTGATCAGAACTAATTTTATCAGCGAATAAAGCAAACTAAAGGAATTAATTTTCTAGTAGGAGGAGATGGGCAGTAAGCATGGGAGTGGGTAAGAATTTCAGATAGCAATGAGTGCCATGAAAAAATAAAACTGGGGAAGAGGGTAGAGAAGGATGTGGGTTGGTGGTGGACCAGGATGGCCAAGAGAGTCCTCTGAACTGAGGACACAACATCTGAACTGAGTGACAACAAGCTAGAGGTGAAGACATAGGGAAAGAGCATTCCAGAGAGAGGAAAAAGCTAGATACTTTTAAAGAAATAGGGTTGTACTAGATAAATTGACCCATTATATATTCTACACATACTAGATATATTGCTTTCTCCTATATTATAAATGTATCCCCACCTCGGCACCTACTATTTCACTCTTTTTAGTAGCTGCATATTATTTCATAATGTTAATATACCATCACTTATTTAACCATTTCCCTGTTGATGGACATTTAGGTTGTTTCAGGTTTGGAGCTACTGCAAAAATGCTGGAAAGGACAGCTTTTCACACTTGTGCTCATATTTCTGTAGAAAACATTTCCAGGCATGGGACTGCCACTTTGGTGTCCATTTGTGGCACACGTTTTCACCCACTAAAACCCTGGAACAACCATGAGTTTTCATATCAACCTCATAATTGGAAGCATAAAAGATAAACTCAGATTTAAAAATAAAAAGCAAAACGAAGTACTGTGTAGTTGATTAAAAGGTGCAAAGCTGAGACCCTGATTCAGTCTCAAGGCAGAATAACTAAGGGAGGATAGGAAGACCGCAGAGAACAAGAGATGCCAGCTGGTGGAATTTGCATTGGAAGAAGGGAATTATCTGTCGTGAAATGGCTCAGACATCGATCAAGCACAGCTTTTCAAAGTAAAGCTGTTGTCAAGCTAACCCTGTGTGTGCATTGCAGTGAATAGCACGATGTCCTTAGAAAAACCCTTCTTAAAGTTGATAGTCCTGTGTCTCAACAACCCTAAATGAGTATAAAAGGGCAGTATGGTCCCAAACTTCCCATTGATTCATCCATTCATCCATTAAATATTTATTAAGCCAGGCATTATACCAGGCGTTGGGAAAATAAAGAAGATGAAGAAAAGACCTTGACCTCAAGTTGCTCAGTCTTAGCACAACAGTAATTATCAAGAAGAGCGTCTCACTTTCCTGCTGGAAAGTGCCTCACCCCTGGCAGGTCAAGGCTTTTGAAAACCAGTGGAGTGGATTCTTTCCTGAACATCCATAATTATCCTATTCAGGGACTTGGAAGTTAATGACATCAACTGCTTTCTAAGCCGCAGTCTTAGCCATTTCTGTCTTTGTTCCTAGAAAAAGCGCCAGGCACAAAGAAACTCTGCTAATTTAATTAGATGTGAAGGACTAACCTATCAGAGTGTGATCATCCAGTGCCCTACGGGTGATCCATCTTCAAGCATGGTATCCAGTGACAGAGTGGTTGGAGGACAGTGTGGTTCACTATCGGTCAGCTGCTCGTGTGGACATTTTCTTAGGAGCAGGTTGGGGAGTACAAATCTTGAGTGAGAAGGTTCTTTATTTCAGACATATTGCATTTTCTTCTTCTTGTGAATATAAGATAAAAATATTTATCTCATTCAATAGCAATGCAGGTTTCCTACGTATGAAAGAAGGTCTGATTTTTATATCAATTATTGGTAAGTTCTCTCTCAATCTGAGGGCAATCACTTAATAATACCAACTTTAAAGTGGGACACTCTTAAGAAAGATTCAGTTGGGTCTTCAGAGAACTATATTAATAGGCTGCCACCAGAACTTTGTATTAATCAGAGGAATACATCATCTATTGTGGAAAAAAAAATCAATGTCCAGAAGATTTCGGGGAGCATGGACCACAGACCTGATGAGAAACTTAAAGCCAGCCTTATTATAATGGAGGTCTGTGGTTTCTTTACATCTATAGCTCTCAATTTACCAAGCGTTGTGTGTTAAAGAAAGAAAGCATACATAATATTTGCTAGTTTAATATTAAACACAATTTCAAATCACTTTAGCATAGGACTTGTTTTTAAAAGTAACTGACAGCTTTGTGTTTGATCTGTCTCATTAGGCTGAGTTCTCTCTCCTTCTTAAAATACAAATGTTTTTTAAAGGAAAACATTTTAATTTTAACAATTTTAAACAAAACATTCCCGGCCCCCGGGAAAAATTAAACTTCATATCTAGATGTAGATTTTAGATCTTAACATAGGTTGTTAAGAAACATCTATTCTCTGCGTGTTCACACCTTTACTCTGTAATTTCTAGCAGGTTAGCTGCTCTGTCTAGACTGCTTGCAGAAAAATATCAACAATATGTTTTTCTCTGTCTTGGGCTCCATATGCGTCAATTACAGGAAAACTTAAGCGGTGCTCAGAGCAACGTTATTTTCCTACTTCATGCAGTTGACTCTAAGTATTTTTCTTTTGCTTTATTTCTTTTCCCATGTTTACCTAAACGCAACCTGTCAGCGTGAGATACAGTCAATAAAGTACGCACTACGGGAATACGGGGAACACTTGAGCAAATCCGACCATTCAAAAAAACCCCACTTCACTTAATAGTGCATAAAGAAGCTGGAAGCAGCAAAATAACCCTGTTGGTTGGGTACAGCTGGATACATCATGGAATATGGCAATCCTCTCTGTAATTTGCAAAGCCCTTGGCCGGGAGGAGGGAGGGATGGAAAAGTTTGGGTGAAGGCTTCAAAATTACTAGTCAGACAGTGAGTCATTGAGTTTCCAGTTAATAATCCCCTGTGCTGGGGCAGAGCCTGGGCCCGAGAGCTTTACGAGCCACATTGCAGTTTAAGTTGTCGTGTGTCACGGTTTTATTGTCTCTTCCACCACATGAATACACAAAATGAAAGACGCTCTGCGTCAGCTTTCAAATGTAGGGCAAAATCTAGCTGGGGGCGGGGAGAAGGAAGGTGGAAAGAAAGAGAACAAGGTAGGGAGACTGCAAGGCAGAGAATGCAGACAGGCTGGTGAAAAGAGAAGGAAGGAATTCTCAGGAGTTGTGAGCTTTTTGTCCCCGTTGGAACTGCTGTCCGTCTTCCCGCATCCTGCGCATAACAGGACGGAGTGGACCACCCCCGCGGCTGAAAGACTCGCGGTCCACCGCCCGGCGCCGAGTCCTGCCAGGGCTTGCCCCCATCCCCGCCCCCACCCGGTGACAGGTGGGGCCGCCGAGCGGCCACCAGACCTCCGCCTCCTCGCGCTGCCTGCCGGGAGCCGGAGCCGCTTCCGGTTGCTCCCGGCCCCCGAACTCCGACTCCCGTCAGACCCCGGGAAAACCGCAGCGGAGTCGCGCGGGCGCTGCCGGAACTCGTAGTTCCGTTTTCCGCCGCGCTTCGTAGTCGGAAACCAGGGCGGACAGGGCCGAGAACTACCGAGGCGGAGGTACGGGTGGCGGCGAGGGGTCAATCCACGCCGGGCGTGGGGTTGGCGCTGAGGCGGTCGGAGGTGGTTGGGGCTGGGTGGGAGGAGATCCGCTCGCACACACGAGGAGGGTTGAGTCGCCGCCGCCGTCGTCGCCGTCGTCGCGAGTGCGGAGTCGGGACTGGAGCTGCCGCGGCGTCGACGCCGGGGATTGTGTCGCTAGCCCCCGGGCCTTCTGCCTCGCCGCCTTCCGTGGGTCAGCGCGGCCTGCTCCTCCCCGGCCCGTCACCCCCGCCTCCATTTCCCGCCCTCTCTTCACCACACACACGGCCCCCCCGATCATGGATCCAGGCAGCGGCGGCGGCGGCGGCGGCGGCGGGAGCAGCAGCGGCAGCAGCAGCAGCGACTCGGCGCCCGACTGCTGGGACCAGGCGGACATGGAAGCCCCCGGGCCGGGCCCGTGCGGCGGCGCCGGCGGCCCCTTGGCGGCGGCGGCGGCCGAGGCCCAGCGTGAGCACCTCAGCGCGGCCTTCAGCCGGCAACTCAACGTCAACGCCAAGCCCTTCGTGCCCAACGTCCACGCCGCCGAGTTCGTGCCGTCCTTCCTGCGGGGCCCGGCCCAGCCGCCGCCACCCCCGGCCGGCGCCGACGACCAAGGAGCCGGCAGCGGCGCGGGAGGCCCCTCGGGTAAAGGGCCGGGACTGGGGCCGCCCCGGGACGCGGGGGGCGGTGGCCTGGGGACCCGAGCCCACCTGGGATGGGGCTGGGGGTGGGCTGCGGCGGGCCCGGGGACGCGCGGCGCGGGGGCCCGGCGGCACGTGGGGTGCTGACAGCGGCGCCGGCAGCCCTGGGTGGGGCGGGCCGGAGCCGGGAGGCGGCCTGCGAGCGGCGGGAGCGGCGGGGGGCCGGGCGGGGCGGGAGCGGCGGGCCGGGGACACCGGCGGGGCTTGGAGTCCGGGGGTCGCCGTCACCCCCTTGAAATGGGACCGTATGGGACGGAGCGGGGGCCGCGGCGGGTCAGTGCCACGAGGCCTGGAAGTGAGGACAGATGGAGCCAGGAGCCGGTGGGGTGGGCGTTGAGAGATCCGAGGAGTCGGGGAGGACGAATGCTCGGGTTTCCCTTCACCTTCGGCCTAGGCCAGGGAGCGTCTCTGCTGCACTTTCTATTATTGAAACTAATTACGTTTTAAATATCAATGGCACCGAACCGTCCTGGAGGAATCCCAAGATGCATTGCAGTCTTGTGATCGGGCAGGAACTGTTGGCTATCAATACAAAGATCTTTTTCACCTTTAGCATACTGTAGGCTGGTAAAGTTCACAAAGTGTCACAAAGTTAGAGTTTCTCACTAATATTAATGTGTGTGGGCAACGACATTAATTCGTGTGCCCTTTTTCTTAAGTAGGGCTTGGTCTTTTTAGTGACACGTTTAAAATTTTCATTGCGTTAAAATCGTCTACCTTATTCAGGTTGCTTGGTATAATTCACTCTTTTTCTGTGTTCATGTGTCAGTAATCAGTCTATTCAGACATTTGAGCATTGGTTATAATTTAATAGTTGTCACGTGCCATGCTGACGATAGCTAGCGGACAGACCTTCTGTGGTTTCAAGTGAAGTTCGGTCTTCAAAAATCTTTCTGTATTTAGGGGTTGCTTAAGTGATAGCATGATTTCTGGTACTGATTTTGTAGGAATGTCAAGTGAGTCAACTTAAGTATTCTCCCCATTTTGAGGTGCTTATTTTAGTACCTGTCAGTATCGGATTAAAGAGAAAAAGAAAGGAAAAGGCTGAATATCCTTGTATTGTTTAAGCGGGGTACTGCTGGACTGGATCACAGACGTTCCCGGCAATTTATAAGTGAGAGCAGATTGTTGATTTCTCTTTAAAGCTCTATGTCATAGTATTTCTCAGGTAAGTGGACATCACAAAAGTGCTCTGAGAGTTTGGTTTCTTCAGAAACTTTTGCTACGGTTTTCTCTCTAGAGGCAAAAAGAGTTTGGAGAAATACTTCTGCGAAGTATGTGTGTGAGCACACAGTTTGGATTTGGTTGTTTTATTGACTGGTATTTCTTCTACTTGTGTGAGCGGTTAATGTTTTCCATTTGAACGAGGAAGGTTAGCTTTTATTTCTTTGCTTAGATCAAGCCATTCTGGCTTCCTAAACCAGTTCACTTACCAGGTCCTAAAAGTGCCTGTTTCTCCATACCTTATCATGCAGATTCCTTTTATCCACCCATTTTCTTTTTTGGCCCTCTCTCCTTACTCTGGATCCATCAGCACCACTCTGGCTAGACCTAGGACTCCATTTCCAGCCTATCTAGCCATCAGCGAAATAGTCATCAAGGGACAGCCATCCTTAGAGTAGTGGCCTGGAATGGTGGTCATTGTTGGGTGACTAGACATTACCTCTTACGCAGGAGAACTATCTTCTCTTCCTGATATTTGCTAATTTGCAGTTTTACTTAATCCTTTTCTCTGTGACTCTGCTAGAAGTTGAAGATGTAAAAATGTGTAGGGAAGTGGTTGTCAATAAGAAAAGTCCCGACATATGGTCAGTTTTTTCTTGTTTATTAGATATCTATTTTGGGGTTACTGACTTTACCAGCTGCTTCTACAAAAAGCCAGTTAATGTTTTTAAAAAAATAATCCTCTGTAGGATGTCTATTTGGAAAAGAATGAATTTTCTAAATTGAGGTCCACAGTTAATGTGGGACTCTCAGATTGTGTGTTCCAGCCCATTTAGGTCCATAAAATGTCACCATCAGAGCAGAGAATTGTGTTTGGAAGAAGCAGGGAAAAATTGGAAATAGCACTTACATTGAAATTTGCAAAGGGGGAACCATGAGGTTTGCAAGTTTTTTTTATAGTGAGGAAGTAAATAGTAGGGCCAGCACATTTTCTTTTGTTCAGCCATAGCTGAAATTTGTGATGGGTGTTTTAAACTAGATCCCAGGAGATCTTTTGAAGGAGCCTAGAGATAGAGCACTAGAATGAATGATTTTTGAAATGTGTCTTTCTAGGGTGAATATCTGTCATTTCTTCTGAAAACAGGCTAGTTTGTTTTCTTTCTTTCTGTTTTGGGGGGGAAATACTTTCAGTGGTGCCTTGTACAACCAGTAGAGGAAGAAGCTTTTGCACAAAGTGTCATTCACCTTCACTGGAAGGCTGCTGATTATGCCTGTTTCCAGCCATCCCAAATCAGAACCTGGGGTTCAGTGTTGACCTTGGATCTCTTTGAAAATTCAGTATAGGTTTCCAAAGAAATGATTAAGTAGAACCCATTTCGGTGTAATTAAGTGTAATTCATTTAATTGCAGTTCTCTACAGATCCAAGTAAATTGGCTAAGTGATGCTCTTTAAAGTAGAGGTCCTGAAATGAATGAAAATGTAGAAGATAAGGGTTATTACTAAAACAAACATTTTCTATGATAGAATGTACTTATTTTAAGTTCCAATTTGCACCTAGTTCAGTCTTTTTTCTTATTATATGAGAAACAGGTTTAACGATGTTAATCAGGATTTCTTGGTGTCTTAGTCCATTTGGGCTCCTGTAACAAAATACTACAGACTGGGTGGCTTATAAACAACAGAAATTTATTGCTCACAGTTCTGGGGCTGGAAGTCTAGACCAGGGTGCCAGCCTGGTCAGGTGAGGGCCCTCTTACCTGTTCGGGATAGCAGACTCTGACTTCTTGTTGTGTCCTCCCATGGTGGAAGGGGCAAGGGAGGTTTCTGGGACCTCTTTTATAAAGGCACTAATTCCATTCGGGAGGGCTCCTCCCACCTAATATCATCACGTTGGGCATTAGGATTTCAATGTGAATTCAGACCATAGCACTTGGATTTTAGAACAGCCAGAGCTTCTAAAGTAATGGTGTAGTCTTCTTTCCACCGTCCCACCCCCAACACTTCTCAAAACTCTACCGTTAAAAAGTGAGTATAGAATAAAACCAGCAGGCCTCAGTAGATCCTCAGAGGAATTGTCTCCAAAAAGTAGCACATTGTATTGTGGAACTTGAATTTTAAAGAGAAATGGTCTGTTTTGTAGTGTTTGGTTTTTGCTGAATGCCTCTTTGTGGGGGAGGAATTTTCTTCTTTTTTTTTTAAATGATTGATATATAATTCACATAGCATAAAATTCACCTTTTTTAAGTGTACAGTTTAGTGGTTTTAAGTATATTCACAAAGTTATGCAGCGATCACCACTTGATGGATGCTTGTTAATCACTGAATACTCTCAAAGGTGACCTCTTCAGGTGGCCACCTAAGAAGTTCCAGAATTAAAGTAATGGTTGTTTTGTCCAGAAGGGCTCCCACACTTTAGCACACTATTTTTTTGTGAGGAAGACCAGCCCTGAGCTAACATCTGTTGCCAATCCTCCTCTTTTTTTGCTGAGGAAGACTGGCCCTGGGCTAACCTCCGTGCCCATCTTCCTCTACTTTATATGGGACGCCGCCACAGCATGGCTGACAAGCAGTGCATCGGCCAGCTCCTGGGATCTGAACCCGCGAACTCCGGGCTGCCAAAGCGCGAACTATACCGCTGCGCCACTGGGCCGGTCCCTAGCACATTTAATTATTACAGTAAACGATACCTGTTGATTGATAGGTAAGTTTAGGTAGATGATAGATAAGGTTCTTGACTTGAGGTTTGTTTTTCTTTTCTTTAAGACTGACATGCCTGCAATAACAATTCTAATGTGAAGGATTTTTCAGGCTTCAGTGGGTCAGTAAATGGAAGATAGTAGGCAGAGGGAGATCAAGGGAAAAGTATTGTTCCTGGAGTGTTGCTTCTTTTCCTTCCCAGTTTCCTATCTGGTTATTTCTTTTCCTTCCTTGACTTACCGATTATTAGATTTTGGCTCTTGTTTCATGATTTTACTGCTCACATGGCCCGTGCGGGAGGAAATAGGGAACAAGGGAAGGCATCAGTTAGTGCTGGGCCACGTTGAGCAGCTGTTGAAACTGTTCGAGATTTTGATTGGGAATAAACCCTCTTTGGAGCAGGTTTTATTTAGTGCAGTTAGTACATAGCTTTGTGCATTCTTTTGACATTTGTTTATTTTTCTCCTTTTCTGGAATTGTACTGCATGAAAAGACGGCAATTAAAATTTATCAGGGCAAGTCAGAGAACTATTGTAGAGGGCAGATTTTAAGCCTTGTTTTGCTTGCTTTTGTTTGCTAGGGAGGAAATGTCTTAAAGTGTTAAAATAGTATTGTCTTTCTGGTTGGAGAGAAAGGAATGAAAATGAGATTTGATAACCTTTTGGGGTGAGTTAGCAGTGTTAGAATAGAATTTTTTGAGATGTGAATCTCTGGTTTTGCTCAGATACTTGCATAGCAATTAATGAGCAAACATTAGCCTGCCTACAGAGTGCAGGATGCTGTGCTCGGCACTTGAAATGACACCACCAGGATGAATAAATGGTGGTCTTCAAGGAATCTAGAAAGGGATCAGATACCCAGTTTACTCTAGTGGAAGACACAGCATGGTAAGAGGACCACATAGAGGGTGTAGAGGGCTCTTAGAGCGCAGAAGAGAATTACCTTGTGTAAATAATTTCAGTCATGTCACCCTAATCATAAAACTAAAGATCTATTTTGTGAATACCTTTTTTTAATGGAGATATAATTCACATATAAAATTCACCCTTGTGTTTCTATATTTTATTTAATGTAGAATATTTTTGCTAGGAATTTGCTAGAGTAGAGCATCAGTCATCTTTTTACACTACTTGTTGTCTCTTTCATATCAAACAGCAGTGTTACTGTGATTCTGGCTAGTGTATCTGTTGGACATGTTAATTTAGAATTTCATCATTCTAGTCACAGTTCTTAAAAATCTTTGGGAAGCAAGAATTTGGCCACTAGTTGAAGGTTCTTGATTGTTTTGAGGTTCTCAGGCTCCTTTTTTACCTGTCAACTGTTGATTCACACCAAAGCTTCTTAAAAGTTTTGTCCTTGTTTTCAATAGATTTCAACAAAGCATGGCTGGGTTATAGATGTATTTGGTTTTTTCGTAAATGGCTTTGTTCTGAGGAAACCTGGCTGTTACAGTACTCCAGGTTGTACCAGTTCTTCATCATAATTCTACTTTCTAGGTGAGAGAAACACTTAGTAAAGATTTTTTGAGCATCTTTCACTAGCCTAGCCTAAGAGCGGTAACACCAAATTCCAAACCACATTCCGACTAGGTAATTGTATGTCACTTCCCTTGGAACAAACAAAAAGTGCATACCTTAGACTGTCATCGGGCAATTTCCTGGTTGACTCTTTCTGTAGAACTCCGGTGGGATGCTCTACTACTCGGCAGTCTGTGTCCATCTCCTTTGGGAGGTTGGCTTATGTTGCAGATGGGTGTTTTTCTCTTATCTTTATAGCTTATTGGAGCTGTCTAAAATGGTTTGGGTTTATGTATTTTAAATATACCTCAAATTGTTTTTGAAGTAGATGGGATATAAATCATAAATAAGACTATCCTTTTTAGGGTTGTTTGAAAAATATAGTGGAATTTTAGTTACTCTACAGAAGGTCTAATCAGGGTGATATTAGCATTGCTTTAGTGACTGAATAAATAGGTTCTAGAATGTTAGAAATGACCCTAGCAGTAATGCAGTCTCCTCATTTTCAGATAAAGAAACTGAAGCCTAGAGATGCTAAGTGAATGCCTAAGGTCACTCACAGATTTAATGACACAGTTGAGTCCAGAATCCAAATTTGCCAACTGCTAGGTTAGTGCTCTCTCCACCACACCATGCTATTTAATAATAGAAAAAAGGGCATGCCTAGAGCTAATTACGGCAACCAGCATGATTTTCAGAGAGGGACCCTGGAATTTGCCTTATATTTTATTCTTTAAAGTTCGGGTAATTATTATGGGGCTTTGAAACACTGGTTGTAATAATAAATATATTGAGCACTTACCACATGCTTAACATGCCCTTGTCTTCCCAACTATCTCTTGAGATATAGATGCTGTTGACCTATTTTACTGAAAAGAAAATTAAGGCTTAGAGAAGCCAAATAACAGTGCAGTGACTTCCAGGAAAAAATGGGGGGGGAGCTGGGATTAGAATCTAGGTCTGATTTCAAAGCTTATTCTAGTCATGGTAACTCTGCTCGCCCTTTCTTTATGATTTGATATTGAAAGATCTTTTTGACTGAGACGCTTTTTCAGAAACTGGACCCAGGAGTTTGTGGATTCTGGCACCATCTCCATGTTCTGTCTCAGTAGCGGAGTGACATTGTCATTAGTAGGCAATGCTCACATTTAAAGTAATATTTTGAAATTGCTTCTTCTTACATTTTAGGAAATGGTGATGTAAAATACTTTAAGCAGCTCTGGTCACCACAGTCTGTAACATTGTGCCTTTTCACTTTTAGAGTGTTAGGTAATTAAGGCAAAGCCATGGACATTTGTATGTGTTCTGTGGGCTTTTCTTTCTGACGTCTGCCTTTATTATTTTCCAGTATTGGGAGAAAAATACTTCAGCATGCAATTTTGGTGAGACTGTATGGTCACCTGAGTGCTAAAGAACTTTTAGTTCTTTACTCAAGCTGTTCTTTAACATCTCTTGAATATTGTTTGTCTAATCCTGTCTTAGAAATTGGCACATATAAAATTGTTTTTACTGTATGGAACCCTAATGACAATGTAGTAAATGTGTAGATGGACGCTAGGGATTAGTAAGAAAAGTGAAGTGATAAGACTGCAAGAAACTAGTGACCTATGAAAATCAAAAGACAACTGCTGAAGTTAACTCAGTAAAATCAATTGTATATTTATTCTCTACCGTGCACTGTGTCAGCCTGTGGAGATTACAAGCATAGAGAAACAAAGTCTCCATATTTCAGAAAACCACAGTCATTCTGGAAGTCTATAATCTCCTAGGGAACAAGAACTAAGATATGTGTGTGGTTGTACCTGTAATTGAATACTCGGGTCATATCCTAGAGGAATTCAGAAGAGAGATCACTAGCCCTCCGGGGTGGAGGGTGGATGGGGCATGGGGAAAGAGTGGAAAATCAGGTAAGGCAAGTTTGTACTACAATTGAGGAGAATCCTTAAGAGGAGCAAGAACTGTGCACATGTGGCTATTTAAATTAATTAAAATTTAATACAATTTAAAATTCAGTTTCTTCATCACAGTAGCCACCTTTCAAGTGCTTAATAGCCACACGTGGCTAGTGACTATCGTATCACAGCACAGATACAGAACATTTCCATCAGTGCAGATATTTGTACTGGACAGAATTTTGTCACACTATTTCTCACTTACCTGCAGTATGAGACACTTGTGACTTCTGTGACAGCACTGAAGTTGTTTTTATTTTTTTCTTTAAAGAACACACCATTTAGCTAACAGGACTAAGAAATTTTAGTTAGATGGCTATTTTGAATATCGCTGTTTAGTGTGTAAAGAGGATTAAAGATTAGTTTTATATCTAAAGCAGTTTTATATCTAAATTTAAATTGTTGATTTATGAAATAGATGGATTAAGCACTTTTCAAGAATTGGCCAGACATTTGTGTTTAAAACCTGTAGCTTGAATTAAACATGGCTTTCATTACCTACCACGTGTGTAGCCTTAACTACCTTGTGTTGTACTGATGAACTGGCAAAGTAAGAGTCTCCATGTTGAAGTCCTTTGATATGTGATCAAATCTTTAAAAAAATTTTTATATTCTTTTTAAAAATTGAAGTGAAATCCATATAACATAAAATTAACCAGTTTAAAGTGAACAATTCAGTGGCATTTAGTATATTCACAGTGTTGTACAATTATCTAGTTCCAAAACGTTTTCATCACCCCAGATGGAAACCCGTACCCATTAAGCAGTTACCTCCCATTCCCCTTTCCTCCTAGCTTCTGGCAACCACCAGTCTGCCTTCTGTCTGTGTGGATTTACCTATTCTGAATATTTAATGTAAGGGGAATCGTACAACACGTGACCTCTTGTGTCTTTCTTATTTCAGTGTGATCATTTTTTAACTAACATTTTTTTTCGCTGAGGAAAATTTGCCCTGAGCTAATATCCGTTGCCACTCTTCCTCTTTTTTGTATGTGGGTCACCGCCACAGTATGGCCACCAACAAGTGGTGCAGGTCCATGCCCAGGATCTGAACCCGTGAACTCAGACTGCCAAAGTGGAGCATGCCAAACTTAACCGCTACGCCATGGGACCAGCCCCTTAACTAACAATTTTAAGATCCGGATTATCATCTGTGTTAAACCACAGTCAGTACTATTGCCTGACTGTCTTCTGGTAAAATCTTTTCACTTCTTCTTTTAAAATTTGTGGTACTAAACCAGTATCACCACCAGTTCATTAATCTTCCTTTATCATAAACTATAGTATTAGTTTCTCCTTTTAATTTGGGGTATGGCAGTTTTATTCACTTGGACACTCTAATAACTTTCTCACTTAATTAGAATTGTTCCTTTTTTGAATACTTGATAAGGGCATGTTTCTGAACGCGAAGATCCCATTGGAAAATAGGAAGCCGTAATTGCATTCCTCAGGAGGTTTACCAGCTTCTTCACTAGCAGATGTGAACTGTGCAGGACTTGAGAAATGAAGCCTTAATGGTCACCTGTTTGCCAACCATGAATAGTGACTTTGGGTTTAGTAGAATTCTAAGCCCAGGCTCATTAGCAGCCAGTAAGATCTGGCTGTAATGAGCATTATGAATAAGACCAGAGTAGAATGAACGAGAAAGGGTTGCATGTGTGTGTGTGAAGACTAGGTGCAACTATATTGAGAAGTTTAAATTTAAAGAACATGTTGCCGTATCTGTGATTTTTCTTGCTCATTATTTCAAAAACTTCAGTTCAGAAATGTTGCTAGCATTGCCATTAGATTTATAATGAGATCCATGGTCTGAATGCATGGAAAGCTTTTTTCCACCATGGGGAAACTGTGGTCAACTTCTTACTTGGGGCCCCTTAATATCATTATATTAAGCACTTAATTGCTTTTGGTACTTGACTCTACCTCTGCCTCTGTAAGCTCTAGAGACTTAAGACAAACATAAGTGTAGGATGTTTTGAAAAATTAAACCATGAACAGATTTTCATTATGGTGCATTATGCAGCCATGGAGGTGATCTCATGACTGACGTCATTGTCCTGAGAAGTGCCGTACAGCCTTACGCATGTATTGCATATTTGTAAATCTAAGAGATGATTTTAGAACTAGGTGGTCAGGTGTATATACTGTTTGGTTTTGAAAAACTCAGTTGCAGTTTGAGATATCTTATTAAGTGATGGGAGAGCCCACCATACCAGTTGTCTCAGTCTTTTTCCTTCCTTAAAATACTTGTACTTCATCGCTTACTCAGTTTACTTTTACTGAGGAATTTTCAACAGGGGCCATTTGAGGAAGGGTAAGATGGCACCGTATAACTTGGAAAAGCCCAGTGAGTCTGATATGTGTGAATGCTAGATGGTAGCGATTACAGTCATCTATTTCACAGGGTTTGGGGGGGATTAAATGAGATAGCAGTCAGCAATAAGGCTCAATAAAAATTAGTTGGAGTTAGGGTAATTTGCCTCCACCTCCAGCACAGTGTGGATTTATGAGTGCTGCATGTCCCTGTCTGGCCTGTAATAGATACTCAATACATAGTAGATGATAGAATGGAGTTGATACTCAATACATGTTAGGTGGTGGGGTGGAGACCCATTTGTTGAGTATCTGCTTGGTGCCGGGAGTTATTTAATTGACACTAAACACATGTATTGTCTCATTTAATCCTCTCAGCAATCCTGACAGGCAATGGCATGTCATTTCCATAATTCCAGTGAAATAATTGTATCTCACAACTTGTGACAAGCCAGGATTTAAAGCTAAGAATCAGCTCAGTTCTAGCCCTGTGCTGCCTCTTCCTTCCCTAGGGTGGTGTATGAACTTGATTCACTTTGTACTGCCTGGCTTTCTCTGAAAATTTAGTAATTTTTCATTATCTTACCTATAAAGTTTTCTTTGAAATAGGAAAAGAAATTATATTATGGCTGAAGTACAACTCCTGTTCCCTTCCAAACTAGTTCAAATGATTTTTTCCCATTTCTGTTAATATCCTGCTAATCACATAGGTTGGGGTCATCTTAGACCTTTCATTCTTCCTTCCCAGGAATGCCTGTCAGATGTCGCCTCTATTAGCTGTGCACTTCCCTTTCCTCTCGTTGTACTGCTCACTTGTCCTAATGGCGTGCTTTCTTGTAGTAGTAATGTTGGTCTTTCTGCCTGTAGTGTCTTTCCCATTCTAGTTCATCTACATACTACCATAGAAGGATCTTCCTAAGTGACACTCGGCATGTCACTTCTCTCTGCAGAAAAACTTGGTTGCCCTTAACCTTTCAGGGACAGGAAATTACTTTCTTCAATGCTTAATGTTATTGAAGATTGGGCCCAAAACTTTTTCTTGACTTATAAGTGTTAATACCACTGGGTGGTGGTTTTAAATATGAGTTTTTGCAGGTTATTAATTCATTATTCTCTATTAGTTGATATGCAGGATTCATGTGACTTCAAATTCTTTGTCTTTTTGTGTCTTGGAGATTCTTTAAAGCAAGGGCACTTTCCTCTTGGAGTATCATTTAGGTTTATTGGACATGAGAAATAAACAACATATTTGGGAATCAGTATATATTTCTCATACATCTCTTCCAGTGATGTCTTAAGTACATTTGCAGTGTGACAACTGTGGAAACTGGATTGTTGCTTGATCTTAGAATTCTAGTACGGGACAACACTGGCAACATTCTAATCACTTTTTCTCAGATGTCAAAAGGACCCGCGTGCATTTCAGACACTTTATATGAATGTCCTTTTTATTTTATTGGTTTAAAATAGAATTTATTCAAAGATCTTGATAACGTGTAAATATAAAATCTTAAAGGGGCTAATCCTAGCCTTCTTGGGCTAGAGCTACTGAGAGAATCTAGAGAAGTGCAGACTATTTGTTGAGCAAAATCTTACTAATTTAATCTTTGCTGGGCTGTAGGTTACTTTTATAATATCTGTGAAGGAAATATCTATGAAGCAAATTAAGAGAATAAGTATGCTTTTATGAATACATTTCAGGACTGAAAATGTTTTAAAATTGGCTGTAATTGATAGATTTTTAAAATAGGTTAAAGAGACTTTTTTTTTTTGCTGAGGAAGATTCTCAACGTCCGTTGCCAATCTTCCTCTTTTTGTATGTGAGCCACCACCACAGCATGGCCACAGACAGAGTGGTGTAGGTCCACGCCAGGGAACCAAACCCAGGCCGCCAAAGCAGAGCATGCTGAACTTAACCACTGGGGCTGGCCCTAACAGAGACTTCTAATTTGAAAACCTGAGTTAGTCGCCATTGGTCTGAATTATTGAGGTTTTTGTTATGTTACTGAACTTCTGTTTTTACTGTATTTTAAAAAATAAGTAAAATGGATATATAGGCCTCAATTTTTAATAGAACTTATTTCTATTAAACAGCACCTGTGGAACCTTCTCAAGAGGAACAGTCATTTTTGTGTGAAGGTAAATTTCTATGATGTGACTCTTTGAATAGCTAATTGAGAAAACATTAAGCTGTCTATGATGTGTAAAGCTAGATATTGTTTTGTAAATATATATTATATCTCAATTTCTTGTCTAGGTTCAAATTCAGCTGTTAGCATGGAACTTTCAGAACCTGTTGGTAAGAAAATTTCTGACCATATTAATACAGTAATATGAAACTCTTTGACTCTCAAGATTTAAGGTGCAAATGTAAGTGTTATGATTATTGTAATGCCTACATTTAAAACTGACATTGAGTCTTGGCTATTAGGATTTAGAAAACAGAACTAATTGGGCATTCACACCACCATGATAAATTCAGTGATTGCAAATATAAAAGAATTGAGTGGAGGAATGCTAAAGTCAGTTTAACTAGTTGTACTTGTTCCCTTTACTTTGTGAAAAATTTCCCTCCTTTTTGTAACTGACTTACTCTTAAGGGTTTCGTATTCCCAAGGTGATTAATAAAGTTGATGCCAAAGTTGTATTACTTGCAGAGGAAAAAGAAAAGATCTCCTAAATCCTTTCACACTTTTCCTGTGTTCTGATTTTAAACTTTTCCTTTTTCCCGTATCAGGACATCTGATGCTGGAATAATTGGGCTGTTAGGAGTGTTAGCTCTCCTGTTCACATTTTGTTTGTCCTTATGAAAATGAAGCTTTGTTAAAATAGCAGTCTCTCATAGTCTGGTCAGAGCTCTGATGTCAGCATGAGGCCAGCTGGAAAGCTACTATCCATTTCTCTTATGAAAGAGAGTTTCTTGCTTATGTGTCACTAGACATTAGGAAGTGGCACTAAATATGCAAAATTTCTATTTGTTGTTTGAAAGCATCTATGTTTTAAAGTATAGATTATAAATCTTTTTCAGAATACTAAGTTAAAATGTCTTATTTCAGTGGAAAATGGGGAGACAGAAATGTCCCCAGAAGAATCATGGGAGCACAAAGAAGAAATAAATGAAACAGAGCCAGGGGGTGGTTCCTTGGGAGATGGAAGGCCCCCAGAGGAAAGTGCCCAAGAAATGATGGAGGAGGAAGAGGAAATACCAAAACCTAAATCTGTGGTTGCGCCGCCAGGTGCTCCTAAAAAAGAACATGTAAATGTAGTATTCATTGGGCATGTAGGTAAGTTGCACTCATAGCGATGATAAGAAATGACCAAAGTTATTGGATACATCAAACACAGAACATCTTATTTAGCTATTTGAAGATGTTTAGTGAAACTGAACTGAATTAATCTAAAATGTCTAAAATGATTTTTAACTTGACAAATATTTTAGCTGCAAAAATTGCCAACACTTTGTTTGTGAAGGTTGGGCAGACTAACAATTTTGTAATGGCATGGAAGCTGGAAGAAAATAAGCTTCAGTATATTTGTATGTAATGCATAATTGGTCTATGGGCCACCAATGATGGCTCAGCATATTATGACGTCTGTTAATTAATATCCTAGAAAATGTGCCTATTTTTTTGTGTGAACTTCAGTTAATTTTATGGGATTAACCTTACTAGGTTGTTTAATTTTGTGTTACATAAGAAATTAATAATTTGGAGTAACTTCTGGATGCTTGTCAGGTTGCTGGTTTAACACACACACACAAAAACCAAAACCAAACCCTGTTTAATTTACTCAGATACTCTCTGACCATCTGACTTATCCCCAAAATGGTGAGAAGAAAGTATAGAATTATGTGTCATTTTTTTCTTCTCTTTATCTCTGCCTTCCCCTGAATATGATGATACACCATTCTGCTTTTTTAATAGCAAGAACTCCTTTGAAATTTATAAAGGAATGCCTGTATTTGTTAAAAGAAAGGCAGACTACCTAAATGTAGTTCATAGCTCTTTCGCTACTTTTGCTCTCCTCTGAGGCTCCCCTTGGGTCATTTATATTCTGTCGCTGCTGTGCTGTTAGCTGTAGGTCAGGGAGCAATCTGTTCAAAAATAGTTTTCTTCTTTATCAGTAAAGTAATTCTGAGTTATTACTGAGCTGCAAGGGGTCTTCGCAGCTTCATTTTCCAAGGGAGAAGGTAACTAACCAGGGCTTATGCCCCAAATTCCTATCATTTCAGTTGCTTTTCCAAGGTGTAATATATGCTAAATGGTGCCTTTAGTTGTGTTAGTGTATACAGCAGTTGGTGTTTTGGGGTGTTTTTTACACCTATGGTTTGCATATTGTTGATGATGTTGTTACTTTTAGATGCTGGCAAGTCAACCATTGGAGGACAAATAATGTAAGTTATTTTTTGTTAAATATTTTGTTAAATAATATTTTTTGTTAAATAATAGAATTAACTTGATTGAATGAATTTCACACATTGTGAACATTCATACAGTCATACAGAGGTGATAGAACAGGTCACCCCAAGTTAAGAAAAATTAATAATAAAAGAACACTACCTGTAGGGAGGGCTGATGTTAAGAAGTAATTTTTGCAGTGTGATCATTTTTAGTGTTTTCTGATGGATTTTAGGTTTTCCCTAAAATTCTTTCGTTATCACTGTCAGACTCATGGAACATTAAATTTCTGAAAGCTGTCTTAAAAAATTTTTTTTTATAAAAACTAATGTAGAACCCTAGATTATAGGAAATCTTAGTCTGCTTTGAATATAATTTTCTTGGGAATAATGAAAACCAGATCTTGAATCTGGTGCATGGGGGGAGCTGGTTTTTCCTCACTCATCAACTCCTTCAATTTATGTGGATTCGGAGATAGGTAGTCTGGCTAACACACTAAGATAATTTTTTATCATATATAAAAGTTATTTAGGTATGAAAACACCATGGTTGAACTTTAGTGATGTGTTCTAGTAATGAAAAATCTTTTTAATTAAAAGGTCTTACATTTTTAATCCCTCCTAAATTAGACTTATTTCTTTAAACTATATCATCAGAGGATCTAGAGGGCATATCTCCATTGCCTTACCTTTTTAAGTAACCTTAGTTGGTAATCTTGCCAGTTATTTCTGGAAATTTTCACAACAGACCCTAAAACAGGCTGTTGAACAGGAATCCTTAACTAAGGCTCTATGGATGGACGTGCCCGGCCCATTTGATGTTGTGTTTTAGGAAAATGTATATTTTTTGCTTAATGGGCTATAATTTTCATTGGCATTTCACTGGGTTTCTACACTCAAATGGTTAGAAGCATGCACTATACATGACTCTACAGAGAACACATAGAGATGAAAGCTGGAACAGGAAGGCTTTGATTTGAATTGAGTCGAGGGAAGCAGTTAGGTATTACTAAGGAATTATGTTAAAATTATAATCTCACTTTGATGGATAATATTTTTAAAATATTAAATCTTGAAATGTACTAGTAAGTCTTAATTGCCTCGACAGCATCGTTGGAATTATTTTCTTTTATGTAGTATTTACATTTGCTTCTTTAGAAAGCTTTTATTCTGAAATCATTTCACACTTAAGAAAGGCTGCAAAAATAGTACAGAGTTCCCATATACGTTTCATTCAGCCTACCCCAATGTTAACATATTAAATAACCATAGTACAATCATCAAAACTAGCACATTAACATTGTACACTACCATTAACTAAACCATAGATCTTATTTGAATTCCACCAGTTTTTCCACTAATGTCATTTGTCTGTTCTAGAATTCCACATTGCATTTAGTTGTTACATCTCCTTAGTCTCCTACTTGTGACATTTCCTCAGTTTTGTCTTTCACGACCTTCATAATTGGAAGAGTGCTATTCACTTATTTTATAGGATGTTCTTCAATTTGGGTTTGACTGATGTTTTTCACAATTAGATTGATGTTATGCATTTGGGGCAAGAATATCACCGAGGATATTTTGTGCTCTTATCAGAGCATCCTGTCAGGGAGTACATGATGTCAATATTCAGTTTGTTTTATTTATTACTGGTGATATTAGCCATGATTACTTGGTTAAGGTGCTGACTGCCAGGATTCTCCACTGTAAGGTTATTATTCTTTCCTTTACCTTGGGGGAGATAATTTGAGATAATTTTAAATATCTTTTCCACTGAAACTTTCCATGATTTCTGCATCCACCAGTGGTACCTTTACTTTAAAATAGCTGTTTTCTGGAGTTGAAGTTCTCCTCCAGAGCTTTAAAGGTTTCCTAACTTCACTGAGTAATTTGTGAGTAATTAAGTGTTTACTTCTTTTTTCTTTAAACGTTTTCAGGTATTTGACTGGAATGGTTGACAAAAGGACACTGGAGAAATATGAAAGAGAAGCTAAAGAGAAAAACAGAGAAACTTGGTATAGTAACCTTTGATGATGCTATAAATTACTTTTTTTTCCTTTTTTTGTGAGGAAGACTAGTGCTAAGCTAACATCCGTTGCCAATCCTCCTCTTTTTGCTGAGGAAGACTGGCCCTGGGCTAACATCCGTGCCCATCTTCCTCTACTTTATATGGGACGCCGCCACAGCATGGCTGACAAGCAGTGTGTTGGCAGGTGCCTGGGATCCGAACCTGCGAACCCCGGGCTGCCCAAGCGCGAACTAGACTGCTGTGCCACGGGGCTGGCCCCTGTAAATTACTTTTAAGGAGACGCTACCTACTTAATGCTTTTGTAGTCTACTAAGATGTAAGTTCTTGAGGTCTAAAATGGTGTCAGAACAAAGGAAAAGTTTCCCTTCCCCTCATACTACACAGTAGATCAGTTCCTGATACCTTCATAACTTACACAGAGCAAGTTGGGAAACATCCAAACATCCAGTAATATGAGACTAGATGAATTAAGTTATAAACCGTCCATTTAATTGGGCCATTACCTAACCACTAAAAAATTGCATTTATAGAATTTATAATAACCAGGAATAGAATTTATGTTACAGTGGAATTTGAGGAGAAAGCAGGTAACGTGTAGTACTTAGGATATTCATCACCTATGTAAGAAAACACTGGAAAGAAAAAAGAATGGACGGAATTATTGACAGTGGTTGCTTTTGAATGGTGAGAGAAAGGATCAACTCTTATTCTTTCTAACCTTATCTATTACTTTTATTTTTTAAAAGTTAAGTTTTATCTGAATGGGACATTGATGGTCTTTTTTTTTTAATTGTATTCCTCTGTATTAAGGAGAAGAATTTCTAATCAATGTTATACTAAAAAATGAATTACATACTATGAAATACAGATGATGAGATAATCTAAATTAATGCCTACTTTTATAGATGATTTGAACTTATATAAATAATTTTTATGGCAAAGAAATATTGAAATAATTTTTAGCAAGTAACCATTGCTCCCAAATGGCAGGTTAGTGGCCTTCACTTTTCAAAAATATCTTTAGACAGCCATTATTTGTATTATATTTTGTGCCATATGATTATAAAAATGAAATATAAAGTAACTTATTACTTAACTCATGATGATATTGGCATTGGTCCTAAGTAGTCTGTCTGTGTTTATTGTCAGCTTATTTTCATAAATAATGTTTGCTGGTAGAATATATAATTGACTGTGGATATATGTAAAACTCCAAGTGTTTGAATCACAATAATAGCAGTTTTATTCTCTTAATTTTCATTTCCACCCAGTCCTATTCATAACTTAAAATGTATGCTGGACATAAAGCCGGATGTCATCAATCACATCTTTAATGGTAGAAGACAATCTTAAAAACTGTCATGTTCATACCAGTCTTATTCTTATTTTAACATTATTTCAGGTACTTGTCTTGGGCTTTAGACACAAATCAAGAAGAACGAGACAAGGGTAAAACAGTAGAAGTGGGTCGTGCCTATTTTGAAACAGAAAAGAAGCACTTCACAATTCTAGATGCCCCTGGCCACAAGAGTTTTGTCCCAAATATGATTGGTGGTGCTTCTCAAGCAGATTTGGCTGTATTGGTAAGAAAGACATTTCCAATTCACCTGTGTATTTGTTAGCAGCCCCACTTAAATTTTAAATGTTTGAATTTACCTTCTAAAAGCGAGACTTAGGTTGTGGCGAGCTATAATAGACACAGTCACAATTTTCATTTTCATCTCACTAATCTGCTCAAGAAATCTTTACAATTTGATTTACTGATGAAAATATGTTTCAGCTTTTCTCTACCATTGAATCCTCTATTATTGTGTCAGAACTTAGTGTCAACTAAATGCCAAGCCTAATCCACAGCACACTAAGTGTACTGTGGGTGCAAAAATGAATAAGAAATGATCTGTTTTCTTAAGTCCTTCAGTCATTTTGCAGTTGTGTTTTTTTTTCTGGTCTGTATATTGGCACTAAATCATATACTTGTTTGAATTGTAATATATAAAGGTATACTAGAGTTTGGAAAATGGGAGATCAGAAGAAACATTTACCAAAATCTTAAACCATTTACGCATTGTGATGTTCAAAAGCATGTATGTTATAACTCATTTGCTTCTATTTTCTTGCAAAAAGCAGATAAAACTGAAAGGAAAGATGTTTTACTGCTAGAAGGGCATATCTGAATGTGTAAGAATAAACTATTTGATGTCTTGGAATAGGTAATCTCTGCCAGGAAAGGAGAATTTGAAACTGGATTTGAAAAAGGAGGACAGACAAGAGAACATGCAATGTTGGCAAAGACAGCAGGTGTAAAACACTTAATTGTGCTTATCAATAAGATGGATGATCCAACAGTAAATTGGAGCAATGAGAGGTAAGCTTAGATGTCTTACTGTATTTTATAGACATGTTAGTGGAATAAAGGATGGTCTTGTTACTGCATGCTTTTTTCTCCTGGGGTTTTTCTAAACCTTAATTTCTTATATGAAATTAGAGTTCAATTGCTTTACATTATAATTGAGTTATTTATAATATTCATAGATATGAAGAATGTAAAGAGAAACTAGTGCCATTTTTGAAAAAAGTTGGCTTCAATCCCAAAAAGGACATTCACTTTATGCCCTGCTCAGGACTGACTGGAGCAAATCTTAAAGAGCAATCAGACTTCTGTCCTTGGTACATGTAAGTAACCTTTTCTTCCTTTGAAAAAAAGTTTGTTTTAATAAGTAATTTAAGAAATATTGACTTTAACCTTGGCATTAAAAACACCATGGCCATTGCCCATTTTTTAATTGGGTTGTCTTTTTGTTGTTGAGTTGTAAGAGTTCTTTCTGCACTGGATACAAGAAGTCCCTTATCAGTGATGTGCAAATATTTTCTCCAATTCTATGAGTTACCTTTTCACTCTGTTGATGGTATCCTTTGAAGCACAAAATGTTTGAATTTTGATGAAGCCTAGTTTATTTTTTCTTTTGTTGATTGTGCTTTTGGTGTCATACCAAGGAAAACATTGCCTAGTCCAGTCACGAAGGGTTAGCCCTGTTATTTTCTTCTAAGCCTGTTATAGTTTTAGCTCTTACATTTAGGTGTGTGTTTCATTTGGGTTAATTTTTTTGTAAGGTAAAGTCTTGACTACTGTAGCTTTGTAAGTTTTCAAATTGTTTGAAGTGTGAGTTTGAATTTTTTTTTTTTCCGAGATTGTTTTCGCTTTTCTGGATCTCTTGACTTTCCATATGGACCGCTAGGATCAACTTCTCCATTTCTGCAAAAAGGCAGCTGGGATTTTAATAGGGATTGCTTTGAATTTGTAGATCAGTTTGGGGAGCATTGCCATCTTGACAGTATTGTCTCCCAATCCATATAGTGTAGTTTTAAAGGGGAAATTATTTTATAGAATCCTGATTTCAGAGCTGGAAAAGTCCATAAAAATTAAGTAATAGAGTATAGTCATTTTATTATAGTATGTGGGCTATTTGCTATAAAATCTCTTTCTAAATTTTAATAAAGTAAGTTTATGGGGAAGCTTTTTCAGTATATTGAGCTATTTTGTTATATTTTTAGTTTCTTGAGGAATAAATGTGGTGAACTGGATAATAAATTGGTTGAATGAGAAGACTACATGAGTATAATGAAAATATTGTTAGAACCACGTTCTTTGTGTAAAGTTATAGTCATACAACTTCTTAAAATTTTGATAATTATGTTGACCCTCTTTAATGGATATATTGTTATGTTCTCAGTGGATTACCATTTATTCCATATCTGGATAATTTACCAAACTTCAATAGATCAGTTGATGGACCAATCAGGCTGCCAATTGTGGATAAATACAAGGTACTCAAAATGTTCTGAAAATTCGGTTTTATGGGAGGTGAAACAGTTGTTTTGTGTTTTGTTTTAAATTATGAAACAACTTTAATAATAAACAACATAACATAGATGTCTCATTTTTAATGGCTATGTATTATTTAGCAGTATAGTTAGACATAATTTAATCAGCCATCTTAGTTTATTCCAGCTGTTTCCTCATGAGCCAGTGATCATTTTTTAGAGAGAAACTCATACAAGTAGAACTGCTGAACTCAAAGGATTTGCACGTTAAAGTTAAAAATATTGACGAATAGCCTTCCAAGACACTGTGCTACCTGTGTTAACACCAGCAGTCATGAGTGCTGGTGCCACCATGGCCTCACCAACACTGGATGTCAGTCTTTTAAAAAAATAAGCTTCATTATTTTTGCTTGGCTTTTCACCTTGAGTTTTTACGTTTTGTAGTATCAGTATGTAACGTTTTGCCCTCCTTAAATATTATATTCTTTCATTAGCTCCATGCTAAATTTCTTGAACAAGTATTGTTTTTCCAATTTTTTTTGTGTGTGGGGAAGACCAGCCCTGAGCTAACATCCGTTGCCAATCCTCCCCTTTTTGCTGAGGAAGACTGGCCCTGGGCTAACATCCGTGCCCATCTTCTTCTACTTTCTATGGGACGCCACCACAGCATGGCTTGACAAGCAGTGCGTCAGCAGGCGCCCGGGATCCGAACCTGTGAACCCCGGCCGTCGAAGCACAAACTAAACCGCTGCACCACCGGGCTGGCCCTATTTTTCCAATTTTATACATGAGGAAACAGGCTCAGATTTTTGAGAGAACTTGAACTTGAACAAATAATTCACATCTTCAAACGTAAAATTCTGTGCTGTCTCCTGTACCATGCTTTTTTTTTAAATCTTACACATACTTAGTTATTAATATTATAATTGTACATATGCTTATGACACATACTATAGAATGTCTGTTACCTATCCTGTTTTTAAGATTAATCTTAAGCATTCTACCACTTGAGCTAAAGATTTTCTTTATGAGTAAGGCCTGTGGGATTTTACTCTGGGTTGTTAAACTGCTATAGAGGAGTAATAAAAATCTGAAACTTGATTTTTTATTTTAAATTTAAACAGGATATGGGCACTGTGGTCCTGGGAAAGCTGGAATCGGGATCTATTTGTAAAGGCCAGCAGCTTGTGATGATGCCAAACAAGGTAAGAATTAGTAATGCTCTTTCTCATTTAGATTTTCTCTTGAAAATATCAAGGAGCCAGAACTTTTCAAAAGCTTAGAGATTTCCATTAAAAGAAATTTAACTTTTTAAATCCAGGATAACATTTTATTAATGTCAAGTACAAAATTTAATAAAGAATATATGGTGTTATAGTTATTCAGTGACAAATGGGGAAGGGTCAGTATTAGCACCATGTTAACATGCTAAAATGCGTCATCGAGAGAGCTTCAATTCCATTATTTTTCAGAAAATAAGTAGAGGTCTGGAGTGGTTAAGTGACTTGCTTCCATTAACACACAGGATTAGTAAGAGAGCCAGGGATGAAAACTCAGGTTTAATCATGATATAATTAGCTTCCTTTTGGGGGGGGGGTGTAGTTATGTTGGACACCATAAAATAATGTGTCCAAGCTATGCTCCTAATTTGTTTTGAGAGGAGAAGATTTGCCTTTGTCATAAATGGGTCTTTTCTTAACTCTTTCTCCCCTACCTTATTGTAATTTCTTCATCTTCAGAGAGGATTTTGTTAAAACATGCAAAATCTCCATGAATCATCCTTTATGTTATTTCTGACTGCTCAATTGCTGATAATTGCAGATGACATGTTACTAAGAAACTCTTACCTGTTTTCCAGAGAGGGTTTCTCTAACAGCTCCAAAAATGTTGCTTATGTAGGAAGAAAAAGGACCTGAGTCATTAGAACCTCCAGATAGAAATTTTGTTAGATTTATGTGAGAATTTCTTTACCATGCTCATTCCAGGCACAGTGAATTAGAAAAGATATCCATTGTCAATGTAATGTGTAGGTATAATTGGCACCTTACAAATTATACTTTGGGATTTCTTGATGCCTTATGCATTGGAGATTAGAGTATCCTATCATAGTATCTTTTTTCTAAGGTAATTGTCTCTGCAACTTAAAAGTCAGTCACAACTGAATGAAAATAATGGCCAGTTTGAATCCTTGCCCAATTCTGTCTATAGAGCAGTCACAGAAGTAGAGTCGGCTCATGGAGATAGAAGGCGGATTAGCGGTTGCAGGGGCTGGGGGAGGAAGAATGGGGAGTGACAGGATTTCCTTTTGGGGTGATAAAGATGGTTTCAAACTAGATACTGGTGATGGTTGTACAACATTGTGAATATGCTAGATGCCAGTGAATTGTACAGTGTAAAATGGTTTAAAAAGGTAAATTTTATGCGTATTTTACCGCTATAGAAAGAAAAGTACAGTTTACTGTGGGCAAGTGAACTTAGTGCCAGGCTATGGCAGTAGGTGAGGGGTCTTAATATAGTAGTTACAGCTTCTCTGTGGAAGCTGTCAGTTTATACTAATTACTGGTCAAGTCAGTATAGCATATCCTATAATAGTTGTTAAGCAAGCCTTAAAAACTCACTTCACTTTAGCCTTGCTGAGTCTCAGTGGAACAGAGTTAAATATTTTGAAAGATATAGATGCCAGACTGTTTTACATTAAAAAATTAATGGGCAGGCAACCTAGGGAATGGTAGAAAATAATTGTTTATCATAAATCTGATAAAGGGTTAATGTCCAGAATATATCAAGAACTCCTGCAACTCAATAACAAAAAATAACCCAACTAAAAAATGAGCAAAGGACTTAAATAGACATTTCTCCAAAGATGTGCAGATGGCCAACAAGCACATGAAAAGATGCTTAACATTACTAATCATTAGGGAAATGCGAATTGATGAAGTAACATGTTCAAGTTACTTCAGGACCCATCAGGATGGCACCTATCAGGATGACAACTATCAAAAAAACAGAAAATAATAAATGTTGGCGGGGATGTGGAGAAATTGAAACCCTTGTGTACTGCTGATGGGAATGTACAATTGTGCAGCTGGCATGGAAAACATAATGCATTTCCCCCCAAAATTTTTTAAATTAAAAATAGAATAATCATATGATCTAGCAATTCCACTTCTGGGTATATACCCAAGAGAATTGAAAGTAGACCTTGAAGAACCGATGTTCATAGCAGCATTATTCACAATAGCTAAAATGTGGAAGCAACCTCTAGTGTCTATTGATGGATGAATAGATAAACAAAATGTGGTATATACTTAATGGAATATTACAGTCGTGTCGCTTAACGATGGGGATACATTCTGAGAAATACGTCATTAGGTGATTTCGTTGTGCGAACATCTTAGAGTATACTTACACAAACCTAGATGGTATAGCCTACTACACCCCTAGGCTATATGGTACCAATCATATGTGACCATCATTGCATGTGCCGTCCATCATTGATCAAAACATCACTATGTGGTGTATGACTGTATTCAGCTTAAAAACGAATGAAATTTCTGACATATACTGCAATGTGGATGAACCTTGGGCATTATGCTAAGTGAAATAAGCCAGTCACAAAAAGATAAATAATGTATGATTCCACTTATATGAAGTACTTAAAGTACTTTTAATGCCCAGGTAAGCAGTTATTGTAGTTGTCTTAGTGATCTTTACTGTCTGAGTGAAATCAGAATTTAAATGCCCTTTGTCCTGATTATTGGTGACATTATTGGACACAACAGCCATGATGTCTTTCTCACACACATGAGGTCTTCAAGATGGTACAAGTTATTACTGGGGAGGTAGTATTCTTTGTAAGTTCCTTTTGATTTTTGATCTCCTGTTGATAATATATTACTTACCTTTTGCTCAAAGTGTCTTTCACCTTATATAGAAATTCTGAATACCTTTTAACAACTAAGAGAATTTGTTGGTCTCAATCTTAATTTTTGATGACTATTGATTAACTTAAAGATTAGACTAAATATTGTGTTTAGCCGTAAAAAGCTATAATTTGAGGGGAGGGATTGTTATGCTCGATTATTTGGGCAAAAAGTAATAAACAATACTTGTTTAATTTAGTTTGTATATGGTGGAACTGCTAGTTTCTACCCCTTTATCCTCATACATAAAGAATTGAGCTAACAAGTATGGCTCTCTGTCAGTTCTTGGAATGAATTTTAACAGAGAGGTGTCAATAAGGTTTAAGCTAACTTGTGGGAAAGAAAACCATTATGGGGGTGGTAAGCTACTAGATCTTAGCAAGTGACAGTTTGTAGTATTCTGGTATGGAATGTGATTCTGGACTCTCCACTGTTTATCTACCATCATGAGATAAATTCATATTTTTAAAACACCCACAAGAACACAAAACAAAATAACAGCCTTCAAGACAAAATGAACTATCTCCAAAGGCAGAAATGGAGTAAAATAAGGGAATATTTCTGGATATTGCTTTTAACAATGGAGTATTTTTCCCCATCAGTATGCTCTTTTGAAAAAAATTGTTGTGGTAAAATTTACCATTAGTAACGTTTGTACATTCACAATGTTGTGCAGCCGTCACCACTGTCTAGTTTGAGAACATTTTCATCACCCCAAAAAGGAAACCCTGTACCCATTAACCAGTCAATATGCTTTTAAAGCTTAATTGTTCAAATAAATTTTGAGAAGTACACTCTTCAGATATTTGGGGATTGATAGGTAATGGAAGCTATGTTTGTTAAATCCTAGAATTTAATAATAATAATAAAAATCACATCCATAAAATAAAAATATAAATGTTAGATTTAATATTTAATTTTGAAAAAGTGAAAAAGGCAAATGCTAGTTTATACTATATTCTATTTGGAAATTATTAGGATTTGAGATTAAACAGATGACCAGTTAATATTTTAATTGACAGTGTACTTATAGGATATGATTTTCATAAGTTCATGTCATACAAATATAATAAAGTTTTATATCCAAATAAGTATTTTGGCTAATCAGCAACCACAGAAAAATGTGACTTGCAAGTCTTCAGTGAACAGTCAGATCATTTTACATTCTGTAATGCAGTGAATGTGTTGGAAAACCTCCAGTCTTGGTTTCTTTTTAAGCACAACGTGGAAGTTCTTGGAATCCTTTCTGATGATGTAGAAACTGATTCTGTAGCCCCAGGTGAGAACCTCAAAATCAGACTGAAAGGAATTGAAGAGGAGGAGATTCTTCCAGGATTCATACTTTGTGATCCTAATAATCTTTGTCATTCTGGACGCACATTTGATGCCCAGGTAAACAGTTATTGTAGTTGTCTTAGTGATCTTTACTGTCTGAGTGAAATCAGAATTTAAATGCTCTTTGTCCTGATTATTGGTGACATTATTGGACACAACAGCCATGATGTCTTTCTCACACACATGAGGTCTTCAAGATGGTACAAGTTCTTACTGGGGAGGTAGTATTCTTTGTAAGTTCCTTGTGATTTTTGATCTCCTGTTGATAATATATTATTTACCTTTCACCTTAAGTAGAGCACAGTTGCCTTGGAAGTCATGGTTTGTCTGTTCATTCAGAGCAAATAACTTTCCAGACAGGAAAACACACACAATTTCTCCATAATAGCAACCTGACCTCCCCAGGAGAATGACAGAGTAAATGATGGGTGTAGCTCACTGAATTTTTGAGTTCTGTCACACAGTATGACAACTAATCAAGTTAGATTTTGATGCCAGATACAAGGTTGTTTACTTTTACTGGACCTTGGATATTGAGAAATGGATAAAACCATAAGTTCACGTCTAGGGGGAAAAAAAACCTAGCACATGAGCAGCAATAATTAACTTAATTCCTTGGGGAGTATAGAGGAAAGGCTCCCCAGAAAAGAAAGTTGTCTGCTATGTTTTTAAAGTTTGACTGAGCACTTGCCAAGAAGATCAGTAGGGTAAAGATATCAGAGTTCACGTTTGGAGGTCAGGCGACCTGACCCATCACTTCTAACACAAAAATAAGTTGGTGTCCTGCTGAGATGGTGAGTTACACACTGTTGTGGTACTATATACCACTTCAGAACATTCGATTCTTTTCTACTCTAGGGATAAATATATGAATTTTTTTGTTTGACAGATAGTGATTATAGAGCACAAATCCATCATCTGCCCAGGTTATAATGCGGTGCTGCATATTCATACCTGTATTGAGGAAGTCGAAATAACAGTGAGTTTTAAGATAATTGGGGTTTTTGTTTGTGTGTTTTAAGACGATTTCATGTTGATAATTTCTAGTTGGCACAGTGATGTACTCTTATTTGCACGCCTATTCTTAATTTAAATTATTTGACATTATTCTGATCTCATCTTTTTTTTTCTTCGCTAGGCCTTAATCTGCTTGGTAGACAAAAAATCAGGAGAAAAAAGTAAGACTCGACCCCGTTTTGTGAAACAAGATCAAGTATGCATTGCTCGCTTAAGGACAGCAGGAACCATCTGCCTTGAGACCTTTAAAGACTTCCCTCAGATGGGTCGTTTTACCTTAAGAGATGAGGGTAAGCCTTTAAATTGATGTCGAGTAGTATCTCTAAGATGCTTACTTTGGGACTCTTCATCTGAGTACAGTGCACATTATAACAGATTCGTAGAAAACTTGGGTATGTGCTCTGCAGTATACTCATAGAATAAGTATTTTATGAGTTGAGTGAATTGAACAGCTGACAGAATTGACCATGCATCTTAGCGGTAATGCTGCAGATAAAGAATCTTAATTTTGATATTTTGCAAGTAATGGCTTTTGATTCATTTTATTTACTAAATAAGGCATTTCTGTGATGAAATCCTTTGTAATATGTATGATTAAAGCCCATCTTGAAGGGTTTAATCTTGTGGGGCAGGTTTTTGCTAAGCAAGCCTCTGAGGTAGACATCTTGTCATTTTTTGTGGTCAGAAGAAATCATTTTAAAATCAAATATGATAAACATTCACTACATTGATACTGGGGGGGATAAAAGAGATACATGGATTGATAGTCTTGTAACACCTGATTTTTTCAAAGGTTTACTATCCAGGGGCCGCCTGGTGGCGCAGCGGTTTAGTCTGCGCTTGGCAGCCCGGGGTTCGCAAGTTCGGATCCCGGGCGCCTGCCGACACACTGCCTGTCAGCCATGCCGTTGCGGCGTCCCATATAAAGTAGAGGAAGATGGGCACGGATGTTAGCCGAGGGCCAGTCTTCCTCGGCAAAAAGGGGAGGAGTGGCAACAGATGTTAGCTCAGGGCTGGTCTTCCCCACAAAAAAAAAAAAAAACAAAGGTTTACTGTCCATGTTCTTGAGTGTGCGCTTTCATTTCTGCCTGCCTCTGAGTGAATCGGATACCTATGACTTTCCTATCTTGCGTCTGTGAAATTCTTTATCATGAAACCAAAATGACTTTCATTAAACATTTCTCTAAGGATTGTTAATATTTCTAACTTAGATAACTATTTTAAGACTATGGAAAACTTGACATAAAACTTGATGGTTCATTTGAAATATAGAATAGTTAATTCACATGTTAATTCCAATTCCATTCAGTAAAAAATTTACTGTGTATCTCCTGAATGTCGGGAACTATGCTGAGCACTGGGAATATAAGGATGAATACAGTCTGAACCTTGTTCAGAGAAATCTGTATACAGACAGTATTCATCTTAAAGTCCTTGTGTTAAAACTCTTCTTGGGCATAGTGAAACTGGTTGAGTTTGTCTTATTAATATAACAAAATGAGAATTTTAGTTACCAATTAGAACCTGATAAAATCAGGGAGCTAGGGGGCTGGCTCTGTGGCGTAGCGGTTAAGTTTGCGCACTCTGCTTTGGCGGCCCGGGGTTCACAGGTTCAGATCCTGGGCATGGACCTACACACTGTTTATCAAGCCATGCTGTGGCAGCGTCCCACGTACAAAATAGAGGAAGATGAGCACAGATGTGAGCTCAGGGCTAGTCTTCCTCACCAAAAAAAGAAAAGAAAAAAAAATCAGGCAGACAGAAGAAATTAATGTAGCAAAAATTTTTAACCCCAGAATTATTTTTTCCTAACAAGTAGCTTGGCTTTTAGGTTTTCACAAGACCTAAAATGGATTTTGTATCTCTTATAATAGACCTAAGAGCCTTTTTTAACAGCTTTATTGAGATAATTTACATGCTAGAAATTGACATGTGTTAAGTGTACAATTCAATGAATTTTAGTATGTTTACAGAGCTGTACAGTCATCCTGTACATCTGATGTACAGACTTGTACTGTACAGTCCACATTTTCATTTTAGAATATTTAGAACATCTGAAAAGAAACCCTTATTATACCTGTTTACAGTCACCTCCTATTTCTACCCTCAGTCCCAAGCAACCACAAATCTACTTTTTCTCTCTATTTGCCTTTTTTGGACATGCCATATAAATAGAATCAGAGTTTGTGGTCTTTGGTGTCTAGTATATTTCACTCGGCATGTTGTTGAAGTTCAGCCATGCTATGGCACGTACTGTATGTACTTCGTTCCTTTTTATTGCCAAACAGGAATTTCACCGTCTGACTATTCCACATTTTACTTATCAAAACATAGGTTTTTCATATAGGAAATCATCTCTTTTCAGCTCCCCCCAAAAGACTCACTTACTAAGACTACCTAATCAGAAATCATGCCTTTGGTGGTCCGGCCAGTTAGTTAGTAATTTACATTGTAAAAAGTATCTTTATGATTTAAAATAACAAGCTTTAATACCTTACATAGCCTTGCTGTTAACTACTGAAAAGGTTTTTGTTTTGTTTTGTTTTAATTTTATTCCTAGGTAAGACCATTGCAATTGGAAAAGTTCTGAAACTGGTTCCAGAGAAAGACTAAGCATTTTCTTGATGACCCTGCACAATACTGTGAGGAAAACTGACTGCAAAAGCCTACTTCACACCGCCTTCTCTTATTTTCTGCCCATTGACAAACCTCTCCCCATATTTTGCAAAGACAAAATTCACAGCAAAAGTCCACATTATGTCAGCTTTCTCATATTGAGAGCTCTGCTATGCCACTGTTGAATTTTTCCCAAGATTTTTTTCTTCCCCTCTCAAACTCTGCTTCCTTGGACAGATTTGGCAATAGCTTTGTAAGTGATGTGGACATAATTGCCTACAATAATGAAAACCTACAGGAATTTTTTTATTTTTCATTCTCCCCCTAGGTATACTTAGTCTTTTTCCCCCCAGGCAGATCATTCTGAGTGCGAGTGTGTGTGCACATGTTACAAAACAACTACCATGTTAATAAAATATTCAATTTGAAACCCTTTTCGGTATTTGAATTGCTTTTGAATAATGTTTTTTATCTGGATGTAACATTGTTGCATTAGCTTTTTAACTTTACCAAGTAATTGAATACATTTTATTACTTGGACTTTTCTAAACTCTTTCCCTACCCACTACTTTAAATGAGGCATTTACAAACAATGTTCCAGTTTGTATTAAAGGAAAGAATTAGTTTGACTCCTTCTTCTAATGGTTAATGCATACATACAATTAACTACCTTTATGCAACTGTGACATTGCTTTATTAGGTCCATCAGTTATTTTCTGCCAATTTATATTTTAACATGATTTCTTAAACACAGTAAGTTGTTTAAAAATAAAAGAACAGCATACTGTAGTTTTTATAAGTAAAGCATAATGAAACTGTACCCCTACAGAAAATCCATTAACTTGTTAAATTAGTGGAATTTACAATAAAGCAAGCATGTTGAGACCTGGCAAAAATGCCTCCTTTAGTATTTATAAGAGCTGCATGCATCTAGTATGAAAACCGTATCAATAGCAAGTGCCAGTTCTACAAATTACTCAGTTTACTCTTAGTATCAGTTATTTTAAAGGTTGGATGATCCTTGCTGGTTAAAAGCTAAATTTCATCCAGTAACTAAATGAACACATTGAGAACCATCAGAATCTGCACAGACTTCAAGTTAATGGTGATAAGTAGATCAAGCACAGTATAAGTTTTTCTCAATTATTTGAAATTGACTGTTTTCTTAAATATAAAGCTGAAATTTGATAAAATGTGTTTTCGATGAACCACAGTGTAGCATTGTGGTTTTTAGATTGAAGGCTGACTTTCTGCTATAACTGTCATGACTTTGAAATTTTTAATGAGAATATATGGGAAATGGAAGAGACAATTTCTGGTTTATTGGAAGCCCCCCCTTGATTTTGAATGTTGCCATTTATTGAAGACGGCCTCTTTTAGATTGTGGTTTCTCTCTAAATAAGATACCTTGTAACTGTATATTTAATGACACATCCCTTTCCTGTAATCTTCCTCCTCAGAAAAGAAAAGCCTGGTCAGACTGTATTTCCAGTCACAAAACAGAAAATTTAATCTGTTTCCTTAACTATAGAATTCCCATTCACGTCATGAATGAGGCTACATCTTATGGACAGAGCAAAGTTATTGTCCTGCAGCTTCCTATAACTATACTCATGGCTATTAAATTGCTTGAAATTTAAATAAATTTTATTATGTCTGCAAATCTCTGGGCTTTTATTTTTCTGGGAAATATGGGAGCTTTCATCAGTTATAATAACTTTTTGTACTTCCAGGTTACTAAGAACAAAATACTAGCAATTGCTTGGATTTTAATGAATCTTTAAAAGCTCAAGAGTCACTGAAATTATTTCTAAAGATAGATTTCCATTTCTAAATTGAACACATTTTTTTAAAACTAGTTATGTTTGCTATTAAAATATCTACACTTTTAGAATATGTGCATGTTGTCAAGACACTTAAGTAGAAGGACGTAGGGGTATCAACTATGAAGGGCTTACTTCCGAAAAATAAAAGGTAGTAAATATAAATGTAATTATGAAAAACAAATTTCATTGGATTCTTGCACATTCATGCAAATAATTAGTTTATTTAAAAAGAAACCTCATTGTTGAATTAACCAACATCCTGCGTTTTGTGAGCATGGACGTTCTCTGGGACGTCCTGTCAGTGAGGTTGATGCGTGTCAACTCCCAGTGACGCTGGATGAGGAGAGATGCCTGAGGTGAACTGGCAGCGTGTTCAGATGCCAGATCTTTAGAAGCAGTACAGATTCTTATGCTGTCATCTTCTGCAAGTGCAAGCATGTTTTTATGGTTGACAATGCACAAATAGGGTAATTGGCTGCAGATTTAGGATGTTACAGACCTAAACGTTTTTTCTCTATCTTTAGCGTAGATATGTTTTAGAATCATAATTGTCATTGCATCTTTTTACATTAATGATGTTCTTTACACAACTTTTATGCTAGATTATTTATAGTTTTTTAAATTAATGAACTGAATTTAAGAGAAGGAAGATATCACTGAAATAAACATCTAAGTAATTGCCATTTTTAAATCCTTATTTCTTGCTGTGGGAGAGGGGGAAATATAGTATCTATTTCTTGTTTTTGATTTGCAAAAAGGACTTATCCAGTGAAAATATATGTAAAATGAAACCAGAAGAGTTGGACTGAGTATGTATTGCCATGAAATTAAGTAACAAATAATAAAGTGTTCTTGAATAATTAAGCCCATGTATATATCTTTGTTTTGAATTGAAAGTCTTGAAATATGTGATAACTGAATGTAAAAATTTTGTAAATTGTAAAAGAGTGCAGACTGTTCACTATAACGAGGTAGTTCATACTTGTCTGCTAGTTACATAAACTGTAAGGACTGCTTCGACAGTATGGGATGGATTTTGAACGTGATACAGTTGGACAGTTACTGGCATCCTCTCAGCTGAAGCTATGCGGATATTTGGGGTCATATTTCAACCAGCTGCAGTTTTGCAACCCAAGAAAAAGGGGAACCTATGATCAAATGCTGCTTCCATGATGAACTTTTGAAAAAAATCGGCTGAACTCCCTGGCAATCTCCGGGAACACCAGTGATGACTAATTACTCCGTGTCTGGTTCTTCCTCCACATGACAGCGCTCGCGCACCTTCCCTCATGGGCACGGACCTCCTCGTGGACCGCTGCTTCACGGATGACAGCTTCATTGCTTCCGGTAGCGATTTAAGGTAGTTGAAGGACGAAATAGTTTTTACAGCTCTTAACGTAAGGCAACTTTCAACCTTTAAAACCCCTTTGTGAAAATTCTGGTTACAGCACTATAGCTCTGGTTGTAGGATGATTAAATGTTATATTCAGTGTTGGCCTACCTTTTCAGAATAAACTGTGCCATTAATCCTCTCACAGACATATGTAAGGTAGATAGCAATCAACAGAATATGGGGGACGATTTTCTGTCTCCAAATAATATGGCTTAAATTTCCTCCAGCTAATTTTTCAGTGATTCTAGCAGATGCCATCTAATATATTCATGATCTTCTTTCTTTAGAGATCTTGCCACGGCAACAACTTGTTAAATAAATAAATGTAATTACACATGCACAACTCAAAAGACTTACTGAGTTTAAATTTAGCCATTGGTATATTAGATTTCATAGTAAATGGAACAGGAAGTATTTTTATTTTCCTGTAGTAGTTTAGTGGATTCCATTTGAACCAATTTACTGTCAGAATTCAGATAGAGTAGTTTTGGTTCAACTTGTGATGGTTTTGGTTCTAGGATATTCTTGATTGTCAATATCCTAGAACACACGAGTCTTCCCTTCAATAAATACACTTCTCACATACCTCTAATCCTATGCTTCCTTGAAACAGTAATATGCTAGCCAAATTGTTTACTAAGGCATGTTATAGGGCCTGGAGGTGTGAGAATGGGGAGTTAAAACCTTTATGTTCTCCAATATAAGAGAAAAGCAGATAGGCACCATGTCTGATTTAGGCAGGATTTCTTAAGCAACCCGTGGAATGGTAATTATCTTTTCTGCCTTGTCACACATGCCACTGTGCCCTTTAAAACTTCACATGGAAACCTCAGGTTTGTGGACAGCAAAGGTAGAATGACATTTTGTGCTTCCTGAGGCTCCCCTCTGCCCAGCACGTTAGTTAGTGCTTCAGACATCAGCCCAAGTCCCTGCTACCTCCTTTCCTGCTGCCCGGGGAGAGTGCTGGTGCTGGAGCTGGAGCCCGGCACTCCTCAGGTGACCACCCACATGTGTTAGGTGACCTTCTCTGAGCCCGGAAGGTCTGTGTTGTAAGGACTCACGTTGGGCTCTCAGAAAGTGGCACACCTCTTAGCTAACTAGTTTCTTCTGTTTGTTCTAAAGGAAATGTGGATCTCTCTCAGGCCAGGAATTAGTGACTAGTTTTCACTAGACAGCAGGTTAATACCTAGCTTTCATTTTTTAGAAAACAACAGAATTAAAGGGAACTGATTAGGTTTGCTGGGTTTTTAACCTAATTCCAAAGCAAGGCAGAATGCTCTAGGTAGGAATTATGGGAATCCAAGGTAAGAAACCTCTTATGATTTGTAGCTACCTACTGTGCCTGACTTGGTGCCTGTGTGAGGATTAAGCCCTTAGTCTGCTCTTGCAATTATTCAAATGACTAAAGTTTAAAAAATTTGCTTTTGTAATAACAATAAAAATTGTCATCTTCCCTTTTGAAGGATTTGTCTGTTTGTTTATAACCACCTGTGTTGTATCATACCCTGAGTGTATCTGTCTTCTGTACAGTCCTTTATTTTCATATCAAGTATTGGAACCATCTACCAGCAGGTCTTTTGGGTAGACCTAATAAGCTCCGTCACATAAGCAATTTACAAACGTGTGGCCTGCTTGCACATGGTATGCAAGGCCTTTATACAGTGTATATGACTGACTCAACAAAACAAAGCAACCCTATAGTAAGTTAGAGATGCTTAATAATCACTGTATCACAGTATGGTTTTATGTGAATAAAGCTGGGGAAACATCAATGATCCTCTCAGAACTACGAACCTCTATAATCAGGACTTTTAATAATGATCAAGAGACCAAAGAGTACTTACCCTTCTTTACTGTGCAAGGGCAAGAAGAAATTAATGATAAACAGGCAGTATCCACAGTGGTTAATGGAATGGCAGCAATACATTCCTGTAGACTCATCTTTTAGTCCATGAGTTGGAACGAGTTCTTGCTTAAACTATCGTTAGGTGAGAGGAATCCACTTCAAGGTTTTGGCAATCAGTCTCTAGTACAGGTGTTTGGCATTGAGTGAGTTTTAGCTTGAACAAAACTCATGAGCAAACAAAGCAGGGGTTCATATTATAAAAGCTGTAAATAAATGGCTTGTGCCATTTCCCAGTAACCACGCTTTTCTACTCTTAAATGACTAGGTCTCCAACCTTGCCCATCAAACACTGTTCTAAATGTTGTGTTTGGGCATCAAACCACACATAGGCATTGTACCGCAGCGGGCAGACGACTGACTAGATAGAGAATTCTACACTTCATGGCCCATGGAACCATTTTCAGAGACACCAGTTCTATCAGTGCATCTGAAAGCAGAAAAATAGCATCAATACCTTGGCTGCTGTAGCTTTGTAGTGAAGAACTATATATCTCCCAGTCTAGGATAAATGATGGCCAAATTACAATAAAATAGAATCTTAGTTTTCCAAATTTAAAAGGACCTTAAAAAACAAAAAACTAGTCTCTTTGGCCATGTGAGAAAACAGGTTCTGGAAAATATTTTTTATTTAACCTCTTTGGTGACAGGTTATCTACTTAAAGCCTTTGTGGCCATTTTGTTGCTATATGAAGAATTTGAAAAGTCACATACTGTTGCAGCATCTTTTTTTGTTTCCTTATGTTTGTCCTTTAAATTCAACAGTCTTAAAAGTGAAATTTTACTTGTTTCTGTAAATATATCTTTCCTTTAAATTCCTTCCCAATGCTTTGTATGCCCGAATTTATTGCATGAAATGTTTTCCTACGTTTTCTGCTAGAAATGAGATTACCCTAAAACAAGGAAACAAAAATCCTGTAGCTGACAAATGTACTTTTTGTTATTCAGTTACTATTATTTGTGATATGATTCTTCTGTTCAAAATCAGGCGAAAATTCTTCCTCTCAATGTGCATTCGGTCACAATGTTAGCTGCACGTTTTCTTAACTCATCTCATTGCCCGTATTTGATCTCTTAAATGTTACGCTTCGGTGGAAATGATGATCATGCCTAAATACATAATGAATAAGCAGTAAAAGTAGTTAAAATCTTATGACTTATATGAGCTTAATTTGCATATTTAGGCATTTTCACCAAAAAAAGTTCTGTTCTCTGGTTTGAGTTTAGCGAAGAGTCAGGCTACTGGTCATATAAGTCTACTGGTAAATAGTTTAGCCACAGACGGCATAAGGGAAAAAATTACCTATGTAACTTGTTTTGTATTCTTTATTGTGTGATTATTTTTAGGTTGAGATTTAATATGGTGTTTTCACCCCTTAATTGCGCACAAGTACAGTACTCCTGAAGGACTCTGTGTTTGCTTATAAACTACACAAGTTACTTAGAACAAAAGCAATCTCCATCACCATCTTTGTTATTTCCCGGGCAAATACACTAAATTTTAGGATAAGAAAGAAATTCTGAAATAAAAAGATCCTTAGGAATAATTACTATTTGTAAAGAAGTTCTAGCAGACAGAAGTTGTGTATAAAGGAGACTTTTTTTATTAAGGTAAAATTTGCATACAGTGCAATGCACAGATCTTAAATTTACAAAGAGCTTGTCAATTGTATACAATTATGTAAATACCTCTATCAATATACAGAATATTTCTATCACCCCAGAAAGTTCCTTTCTGCCCCTTTCCAATCCATCCCTTCCTCCTGCCAAGGTGATCACTGTTCCCCCATAGATGAATCTGGCCTGTTTTTGAACTCCACATAAATGGAATCATAGTACGCCTTCAATCGTCTTCTTTCGAGCAACATCATGTTTCAGAGTTTAATCCATGTTATGTCTATCAGTAGTTTATTCTCTTCAGTGCCTAGTAATATTCTATTTTATGAATATCCCACATTTTTTTTAATCCCTCCTTGAAGGGAGATTTAATTTTGTTTTCCAATTAGGATTCTTTGTCACTGGTTGCAAACACAAACAGCCTTCTTTGAATTATCATTAGAAATGCAAATAAGGAAATAAACCAGACAGAAAAGTTTCACCTCTTTTCCCCTTATCTGCTTTTATAAAGCTGTTACCAAACAGAAACAGATCATTTGGTACTCCCAAAAGGTGGTGAAATAACATGAGCTCCCTTCCAGTCTCCCCATCAGTCTTGAATGCTTTCTGCACTGCGTTCTCTTTGATGTGCCATGCCAGTTCTAAAACTGGATGGTCCCTATCAGACTTTCATTGCTAGGGCAAATTAACCTGACTTGTACTTCTACTAATTAACTCTTTTAAACCTGCAGCCTAAGTCCTTTTTTTCCTTTTCTTTTTTGGTAGATTTTATTAAATTATGTGCATGAGTAACTTTTAGAAGTTCTTTTATTGATCTCTTATTGATGACCTAGCATAATACAGTGGCTACTGAACCTTGCTAATCTGAGAAAGGATGCACTTTGAACTGTCATAACTTAATTCACCGGTTATAGACTGGTATTGGTTAACAAACAAGGTCCTCCAAGAAATTGTCAGCTGTTTATCTTCAGTGATAAAGGAAACCAATGGTATCAGTAACCCATTTTTGTAGAAATCACTTTTAAGTCTAGAAATCACTTGTAAGAATGGCCTTAATATGACATTCCTCAGGGAATATAATTCCTCTAAATTGAGGTTGGATTAAAAAGTTGTCTTCCTAGATCGAGTACAAGTGGGGGTTGATGTACACTGTGAACTGAGCAACAGGATGTGCTTGTGGTACCCACACAGCTGACAGGTAAGAGTTAAAGAAAAACAGCAAACAGGTTGAGAAAGTTTCTCTACTGAAAACCTCCTTTATTCTCTCCTCTCTGGTGATTTCACTGTTCTCTTGCTTCTCTTCCCCAGAGCCCTCCCCCAATTTTTTCCTTAAAAAATCAGAAACTAACAATTTCTTGACCAATCAGCCACTTCTTCCCTGCTTCAGTACAGGTGCACCGCCGCCTCCTTTCTTGCAGCTCCTAAGACACACATTTCATTTTCCAATCCATTTAATAATGATTACATTATTTCCACCAAAGGGCTCATCTGTGTTAGTATGTACGGGCCAGACACTCTGTAGTATGTATGTCATCTCATTTAATTCTCTTAACAATTCCTATGGGGAACTAGCTTCACTTTACAGAAATTGAGGCTTGGGAGATCAGCTAGCCTGTCCAAAGATAATAACTAACTAATAAATCATGGAGTTGGGATTCAGATTCAGATCTTTCTGACCAAAAAGACCATCTTCTCTGTACCTTCCTTAAAATGTCATGTTATATATTTGAGCAATATTGTTTCACTTCTTAATTCCATTACATCTAGGTTAATATTCCTTAGCATATTTCAATACTAGGATGAGTATCTTGAGGAAACTAATGTAAGATTTTTTAAATTGCTTTTATATAACCCAGACATGGATAATTGACTATATGGCTTTTTTTGTTGTTGCCCTGCCATTTGTAACTATTCTAAATTGGTAGGGCTGTCTAAAAAGGATTTCTAATAGTTTTCTAGATTTACTAGTTGATTCTAGCAAATATTTATTTTGAAGTAACTAGAATTTGAGTTCCATTATTAAGTTTACAGTTTCTTAAACTTTATGTTTACCATCCAGCAACATATCTATACATTCTTTGCAGGTAGTTGCATTACAATTTATTAAATCCTTAATAAAATTATAAACTGCGTATAGTTAATGCCATTTTGTTAAGCAGGTACATTTTGCAACTAATAAAAAAATTCAAGAAGTTCAAAGAGAAGTATCTCAGTACCTTCAGAGAAACAACTTAATAGTATTCACAGTATTCAATGAGACCTGGGTACTCAAATATTGCAATGGATTTAAAGTCTGTTTCTTAATGTATGTTTACTTTAAAAGAAATTCTACCACAAAAGTTAACAATTGTCCCATTAGACGTGCATTCTAATTACTTTGATTTCTTCCCAAGATGTTATAGTACGTAGTAATTTTTAAAAAGTAATTCACATACTTGGCTACCTTTAGTCTTCCTTTAACTCAGTCTCCTCTATTATGACTACTTGTAATATTCCTTTACAAGTACCATGTTTATTTTGGCTGGCAATTACTGTATTTAATTCATGTAAAAATTCATTATTTTATAGTGATAAAGGACACCTAGGCATAAATAATGTAATTTAATATGTAGAGTGTGGATAAAGAGTTTACAAAGATATTAATCTTGTGTGTGCTCATATAGTATCTTGAGTTTGAAAAACTTTAAAAAGGTAGAACTGACAGCAGTTTAAGAAAATTTTCAGTTATTTAATTCATGAATGAAATGTTTACCCTCAGACTCCTGGAGTGAAATTTAATGAAATAATATGGATTAGTTTTTCAGGCTAGTGTGCTCTAAAAGACTAATTGGTGGAGTAAAATATTTTCTAGTATGAATCCAAAAGTTAAATAAAATAACTCACTCTGACAATTACACAGAAAAAAAGGAGCACATTTCTGAAGATGCAGAGCCCAGATTTAAAATTAGTGCTCAGTAATAGGTAATTCAGGTCTTAAAAAATAGCAGGCATAGATATTTGGCAGGGATAAAATTCCTTGAGGAATTTCACTGAATCATGAGAATGGTTTCAAATATAACAGATCAAGAAAAATGAGGATTTAGAAAAGATTTCTGGACTTAATTAAAAGCAAGCCATGGTGACTTTAGAGGGAACAGGAATAGTGTGATTGGAACGAAGGAGTTAGGAGAAAGCTGGTATCACTTTAATGGACTCGACAAAAGGACAAAAAGGTGGACAAAGAAAAGGAGGAGCAGGGTGGCACCATCTCTTAAGAAGAGGACATGTGAAGCTACTGAAGGAGAAGGAGAGCATGAAGATACTGGAACAGGAGGAGTTAGGAGGAAAGCCCTAAGAAGGCAGGAGGGATTCACTGACTCAGCGTCTGCGCACCATGTGGCACGCAGGTCCTGTGTGTACCACGGTAACTAAGCCCCAGTTCTGGTCCTCAGAGGACTCACTCTAGTAGAGGAAACAAAGGAATGAACAGTTATTACCACAGCAGGGTAAAGCACTAATTTGAGGGAGAAACTCTTCTCATTGTTGCTATCCTTTCAGTTTTTAAGTCATCTGAGTTCACGTCGCACCTTATAACACTTACACAGCATTTATCGCATCCTGCCTGGTGTGCCTTATTTTGCCCCGTCAAGTTGTAAACTCACTGGTGGTAGGCACCTACATGTGAGTTGGGCCTTATGGATTGAAAGTGAGTAAGATGAGGCCACAGAGGTTCAGTCAGTGGGGAAACCAAAAATGCTAACGAGTAATTCAATAAATGCCATACAGAGAGATGAGTAAGTGCTATTATACATGTTATCCTTGATACAAAAAGAACTGATAATGTAATAAATTCTCTGGAACACAAAAACATTTGCATTTATTTCATTTGCCTTAGTGGTAGAAGTTTAAAATATATCAGTGTTCCCTTTTTCTTCTATCACTCACATTCCTCATAATCCTTTCACTGAAATCGCTTTCTGCAAGGTCACCGTGATCTAATTGCCCAAGAAAATGGCCTCTTATTAGTATGTATCCTCTTCAACTTCTTCAGTATTCGATGGTGTTAACACATCCTCACATCTCCATTCCTCAAGATGGAACATGGCACCCTCTTGATTTTCTTTTACATCCTCAACTGTTTCTTTTATTGGCTCTTTTTTCTCCCGTTCCCTAATTGAGGGTTTTTCCACAGCCCTACTCCTCTATACTTCTTTTTGCAATCTCAACTATTTCCACAGCTTTAACCATCACCTCCACGACTTCTGAATTTAGTTCTTTAGTTCAGGAACCTTCTCTTTCACGGTTCAGATCCACTTAGATGTACCCCTGGAACTTCAAACTCAAAATATTGAAAAAGAACCTCATATTGTTCCTTCCAAATCTACTGCTCCTCCTGCCTTCCCAAGTTCTAGTAACATCACCACCCATTTGCCCAGTTATTCAGAATTTGGGAGTAATCTGAATTTCCCTCCTTGTCTATCCAATTTTTGGTCAACTCTTATATTTTGTCCTCACTGCTATCACCCTAATATCAGACCTCAATACCTAGAAAATTACAATAGTTTCCTATGCTCGTCAACCTAAGCCCCGTCTCAGGCCATCCCAACGCATTCTTCTTCTTTAAAGAAATACTAATCATGTCATATGTGGGCTAGATGCTAAGGACACAATGGTGAAGATATCATTTATAATTCTCCTACCATTAGCTGGCTCTCCCCTGCCCTCTCAGAGCTTATCCTCAAACAGGGGAGAGCCAACTACGGTAGGACAACCAGGACGGTGGTAGTGTTCCAGGAAGAAGTGACAGCATGTTGGAAGGTATGAACACAAGTGGAAACTGCAGAGTTGAGACCAGGATCTAAAGACTGAAGGGGTGAGCGGCAGTGTACAAAGCCAGGTAGGGACCAGATGAAGAGTGCCGCACATATTGAGAGGACAATATAATTTATTTTTCAAACTTGGACACTTTTTTCCAAGACAAATACTAAACCAGAGAGGACACCAGACAACAGTCGCAAACTCTGGATATACATAAGACAAATTAAGGAATTTGTACCTCATCCTAATGACAGTGGTAATGCAGTGAAGATGGTCAAACATGATCAGGTTTGATATGATCAAATTTGCACTTAACGAAGATCACTTCAACTGAAGGGCAGAGAACGGACTATAAGATGCAAAACTGGAGGTAGGAAGACAACTTAGGGAGCTGTTGCAGTAGTCTAGGAAAAAAACTGATTGCTTGCACTACAAGGCAGAAGGGATAAAGACAATTTGATAAATACAAGAGATATTTAAAAGGAATAAACAACAAGACTTTGTTATTGACTATATCTGAGGGATGAGGAGAAAAGAGTTAAGGACGACTCCCACATCTGGGCTCAGGCAACTAGGTAGTTACCAGTGCTAATGACTGAGACAGAAAACACAGGAGGAGCAGGCTTGAGGAAAATTAATGAGTTCGTGGTGGGATGTGTTCGGTGTGAGGTCCCAGTAGCACTTCTAGGTCAACACAGTTGATGGGCTAGAAGACAGGAGGTCTATAAATTTCTATTAGTTATCTACTGATGGATAATAAATCATCCCAAATTCATGGCTTAAAATAACCAACATTTATTATCTCACGGTTTTTGTGGGTCAGGAATCTGGAAGCAGCATAGCTAGATGGTTCTGGCTCAGGGTCCTTCAGGAGTCTGCAGTCATTTCAAGGTTCCACTGGGGGTGGGGTTGGGGGCGGGATCCACTTCCAAGCTCACTCACATGGTTACTGAGAGGCTGCCAGATCAGCCTCAGGACATGGTAGCTGGCTTCACCCAGAGCAAGTAAAGTGAATGAAGGAAAGAGGGAGGGAGGGAGAGATGGAGGGCAAAAGAACACTCAAGGTGGAAATCATAGTCTTTTTATAACCTAATCTCAGAAGTGGTATCCATCCTATCACTTCTGCTATATTCTATTAGATATAAGCAAGTCACTAAGTCCAGTCCACACTCAAGGGGAGGGGACTGAAGCTCCATCACTTAAGCATCACAGAACTTGTGGCCATATGACATATTTTTAAACAAACAATACTACAGCCAGATTACTGACTTTCCTAAAGCATAATTCATCACTACCTCCTCTTCTTCCCTATCACCAGTTCAAAAACTTCGTATGATTTCTCCAGAGTAAGTATAAACTCTCAGCTTGATAATGAATTCCTTCCTTAATCTACCATTCTAGCCTCATCTCCCATCCCTCCACCTCTGCACACCTGTGCTCCAGACACTTATTATTTCCAAACATCACCGTGCTCTTTCACCTGAATTCATGCCATTCCCTTGGCCTCGAAGTCTGGTTCTCAATCTTGAATTCAGGTGACACAACACCTGACAGCCCTCATATACTCTTTTCAGAATAATAGAAAGCACAGATATATGAAACCTAATGTAACAATTCATAATATTGTGCTACAACTAATTCCATCTTACACTAGATTCTAGAGTAGACAAGTGGGAGCAGGTGCCGAAGATTTAAGAACATTTCTTCTACAAGTTGACTAAAGTCATTATAGAGCAGCAGCTGAACACTCCTTCTAGCTTCGGCAATACGAAAAGGGCATTTTCTGCAAACAACTGACCCGGAAAGTCTCCTAGTCCCATCCTTTAATCTCTCAAAATTTTCCATAGCTAGTTGCAAAAAGACTAGAACCATCCTGAATGTCCATCAAAAAGCTCCTAAATAAACTGCCGTTTATCTACATGGTAGAAGGCCATCCGGCCGTTAAAAAAGATGAGGCAGAGCATTATGCACCGACTTGGACAATCTCCAACACATAATAAAAGGAAAAGGAAATGGGTATACGAGGCTCCTATTTGTGTTAAAAAAATTTTTTTTCATTCCATCTAAACCCAACCATCCATAAAGAAACAAACAAAAAAAAACTACAAGTATTTTCTAAACATGCCGAGAACATCCCTGGAAGGTTCCAGGAGAAACAAGTAACGACGGCCACCCCCGGGGAAGCGGGGAGGGAGCGAGGTTTTCTACGGTTCTCCAGTCTGTGGCCTGCACGCTTCCGGGCGTGAGCTCTTACCTCCCGCGTCCGTAAGACCCGGAGCTCACGAGACTGGCTCTGGGCCACCGTTCGGGCCCTCACCCGCTTAACGACGTGTCTGGTGTGTCCCGCGCACGAGTCCACGGAATCCTCGCCAGCCGACGGCGGGTCCCCTCCACCCTCGCGTTCGAGGAAACCGTGGCCGGGCGGCGCGCGTGGTCCGCCCAAAGCCACCCGGCAGGTGCGCGGTGGGGCCGGACCTCCCCGCTCTCCCCACGCCCTGCCCAAAGCGGGGCTCCACGGGGAGCGGCGGCCCCACTCGGCGGGGCGGACAGGCCTCCTCTCCCGCCTCCAGGCGCTTGCTCGATGGCTTTCGTGGACAAGGGAGAGCGAGGGGTCGTCAGGCTGCTCCCCGCGCCTCACGGACACCGGGAGCAGCAGGGAAAGAGAGGCTTTGCCTCCGGGAAGGGACTCAAACACAGGCGCAGACACTAACGCGTTCGCTCGGGCCCGCCAAGCCACCGCGGCCCGACGCCCTGGGACGACCCCGCGCTCCCGGAAGTGACGCAAAGGGACCCGGTGCCCGCCCCCTGACTTCCGGATACGCGCCGGAGCTCGCGCGTGCGCAGGAGCGGTAGCTTCTGCACGAGGTGGGAGCGAAATGGAGGCTTCGGCTTCTAACCCGCAGTCCGCCTCCACCACAACCTCAGCCTCGGCTCCAGCGACTCCGGCCGTACTGGAACAACTGGACAAAGAGCAGGTGAGTGGCCCCGGGGGAGGGTGGTTCGCAGCGGCGTGGCCGGTGCGGCCTCCGCGCCCCCCTGGGCGTCCCCGCGGCTGGACGAGGCCGCTCGGTGGCCGTGCGCTCGGCTCGTTTCCACGCGCGGGTGGGCGCCCGCCTCCCCCCGTGCTGCGGGCTGGCTCAGTCGAGTCGGATTGCAGGTGTCACTTGGGGTTCCGGGGTGAGACCCGCCCCGCTCTGCCTCCCCATCGTCTGATTTTGGCCGGGTCGCTTACTTTGGTGAGGCTCAGTTAGCTCGTAGGTAACGGGCTCCGCTGCCCTCGGCTCTCCAGATCCGAGGAGGCGATGCTCGCAGCGCGCTGTAGCCTCGGGCCTGGCGCAGGGCAGGCGCTCGGGAACTGCTAGTTGCAGTGTGCATTGCGCTTGTGCTGGGATTACCGCCGTCGTCCGGGGAAGCACGTTCCGGCTGGCATCATGTCTTACGTAGAAGAGGCGCTTTTCTGTGGACAAGGGTTACAAGCGGATACGTGGGCGATTTCTGATGGATTCTCACATTCTTCGGAGATCTAATAGATACGGATGGGGGAAGTTGCCTATTAAAATAGAATTTGAGCAGAAAAAGAAAAAGGTGGGAGGAGGGGGCAAATGCTAAATTAGATCGAGATTTAATTTATTTGTGTATCTCCACTTTGCAGATTAAAAAGGCAGTGGACGCTCTGTTGGCACATTCCAAGTCCAGGAAAAACGCGAATGGATTGCTTTTGAATGAGAATGAAAATTTCTTTTTAATGGTGGTATTATGGAAAATTCCAAGTAAAGAACTGAGGGTCAAATTGTAAGTTCTGATTTTCTACATTTGCTGTTTTTGTCTGCTTGGTCGTTCTTTGCAACTTTTGCAATGGCAACTTAGTTTCTGATGGAAACTTTGCAAACTCAAAAATCTGAGCTGAAGTAAGTGATTTTGCCTTTAAAAAACATAAAAAACAATTCAGACGTGGTTAAATTTTCTAGAAATTTTCACCAGTTTTTTGGAAACTTGGTAGACAGCTCACCTCAGCAGTTATGTTGAAACCAAAACCTGGTTTTTGAGAGAACAAAGGTAGAATAAATTGAACAGCTTTTGTACTTTCGTAGAATCTGTTGTCTTTCCATGTCAGGCTATTTCTAAGCTAAAATTTCTGAGACCCCAGACTTGCTCCTTTATGCAGAGACTGTTGAAAGCTTGGCAGTGAACTCCTTATGGAAAAGAAACTTGTGGCATTACACATTCTTGCAGCTAAGAATCTTAGGTCAGAGATGCCCTCTCTGTAGAGTTGTCAGTTTAGCAGACAAAAATACAAGAAATTTTTTGGTATAAGTAAGTTCCATGTAATATTTGAGAATGGTTCAAATTTAACGGGGTGTCCTGTATTCTGTCTGGCAACTGGGCTTCTGTGGTGTCCCTCATTTCCTAAGTGTCAAAAAGCCAGCTCTGCTGAAGAAAGCAGTGTGGGATAGCTGTTTCTATTCTTTTCCCCCATAAAGCGGGAATGAGAATGGTTACAAGTTGGAAAGACCCTTTTGACCCTCAGACTTTCTCTTAACCAGTCTTCACACACCTGCCCCAGCCAGGTTGCCTTCGTTGCTGCTTTATGTATCCCACGTGCATCCTTTATTCCACACTTTTACTCATGCAGTTTTTCCCTTCTGGAAAGTCCTCACTTTCTCCAGGATGTTTTCACAACTGCTCACCTCCTGGTGATTTCTTCCACTTCCCAGCTTCGCAGCACTTACACCTTCTCATTTGGCAAGTCATGTTGTTTGCTCTCCTTAAACTGAGGAAATGTTTCCTCAGGACATGTAGGCCTAGGAAATGAGTTAAATGTTTTTCTTTTTTAGACTCAACATAATAATCAATGCATGTTTACTGGTCCTGGTTTGCTCCATGTTTTCTGTTTCAGTTCTTAAGAGTTGTGTTGTTTATGGAGCCCAGTTTTCTGCTAGGTAAAGTTCTGAACCAGAACTGCCCTGATGGAACTAGATTATTCTAGCACATTATAGTAGGTATGCTTATATAGCAAAATATAAAATACTAATAATTACATATGTACGATTTTGGGTGTCTTTGATTTTATATGTATATATATTTTTCTTTTGCTCAGGAAGATTCACCCTGAGCTAAAATCTGTTGCCAGTCTTTTTCTATTTTTGTATGTGGGTCACCACCACAGTATGGCCGCCGAGAAGAGGTGTAGGTCTGCACCCGGGAACCGGACCCAGGGCTGCTAAAAGTGGAGCACACCGAACTTAACGACTGGGCCACGGGGCTGGCCCCTGGGTGTCTTGATTATATTTTAAGTCTTGTTATATCCCAAATATTAATTGATATTTTGGTTTGTGGATATTTTTGGTGATTTACTTGAATCTTAAATCTCTTCTCTGTACCATTGAAAACTAGATATATTTTTAAGTGTTCTCGGTAGAGTATTTGCTTAAATACCATGAATGAAGTTTATTGAAATGACAGTGAGTTTATTATATCTTCTGTGTCTTCTCAATATAAACATACATTTTCTCTGTTATAATGCTTTATTCCTTGGTTTCTTCTCATGTATTTTGCAGGGCCTTGCCTCATGGTATTCGATCAGATTTAGCAGATATCTGTTTATTTACCAAGGACGAACCCAATGTAACTCCTGAAAAGACAGAACGTTTTTATAAGAAGCTTTTGAACAAGCATGGAATTAAAACCATTTCTCAGGTAGGGAGCAGGTTAATATTTTGAGGACAATTAAAAGGTTGGATTCAATTGACGTGACAAGTAATACATTCCTGTATTACCTAGTATTTTTCTCCTGGGAATTTAATTTTCTCCTTTTAATGTAATTCACATTGGCTTTAGGTAGGGCATATTTTGTCTTCCCCCGATGGATGAGCTCTCGAGGTTTGTTAGCCTAAAAGATCAGTGTGTACGTCTGTAACTTATATCTTGAAGATTTAATACAAGGTTGCTTCATTCGGTCATTCCTGTCTCCTTCCAGAGCATCCTGCGTTTGCTCTGACTTGGCACTTCTCACCCTGGGTTGTAGTTGCTGGTGTAGTTTCCTCAGCCGAGGTCTCCACCCGTTTGTCTCCGTGTCCCAGCATTTCGCCTAGTCCCTTGCACTCACATGGCTCTGGGACATTTTAAAATACAAATTGTTGCCTAAGTATTCTTTTTCTTGTTCACGTTCTTGACTTTCTGTGTTTTTACTGTTTCTTATGTTTCTAGATTATCCCCCTTCGGACTTTAAAAAAAGAATATAAAGCCTATGAAGCTAAGCTCCGTCTCTTGGGCAGTTTTGACCTCTTCCTTACTGATGCAAGAATCCGGCGGCTGTTGCCCTCACACCTCGGGAGACATTTCTATAACAGAAAGAAGTGAGTTCCTTAGCAGTGACCGGCCTTCAGCAGCGTGACATTTATAGGTGTATATGCGTCGTGCGCTCAGTGCCTGTGTGTTGTTACAGAGTTCCAGTACCTGTAAACCTTCTGGCCAAGAATTTATCCAGAGAGATCAATGAATCTATAGGTGGAACTGTCCTGAACATCTCTAAAAGTGGTTCTTGCAGGTAGGTAAAAGGCATCAATGTGTGCCTGTGTTTAATCTTATATTTAATAATAATTGTACAAACTTTTTTTTCTTTTTTTTACAAGATCGTACTAATAAAACTGGATCCTTCTGTTAAAACTAAAATCCATTCCTTAGAAGTATTCGGTTCTCTGGAACAGTGCTGTCCCGTAGAACTTTCTACAGTGATGGAAATGGTCTCTGTCTGTTCTGTTTCATACAGAAGTCATTTGCCATGTGTGGCTGTTGAGCATTTGAAATGGGGCTCTTGTAGCCGAGGATCTGAATTTCTAATTTTACTTGATTTTAATTATTTTAAATTGAAATAGGCACATGTGGCTAGTGGCTAATATTTGCCACATTGGATAGGGCACCTCTAGATATTAAGGAAAGCAAGGGGAATAAGATGAATGCTTAGAGAACATTTTGGGCTTTCATGTTGACCGGCATCATATTATCCTTCAAAGTGAAGATCTGAAACCTCATTCTTGGTTTACTTCTTATTAAATGAATCCAGTGTCCATCCTGTCATCAGTCTGTCCAGTGTCTTTGTGTTGTCACATTGATTGTATCTCACCCAGGATGCTGAGCTAGTGGAGCCCCACACCTGGCCTTAGATACCAGAAAAGACGTTTTAGGGCAGTTAGTGCTTCCCAGATTCCAGGGAAACAGTGCAGCCCAGCCTTTTTTATTAGGCTGAGAGGCAGGTTAAGTTTGAGTGCATGGCAGTTGAGAGGAGAGAGGGGCAGTTGTAAACGTGTTTAAAATCGTATTGTAAAATACTTAATCTGATGACTAAGGTGTACAGCTGCCAGTGGGGCAGAGCTGTGGGGTGCAGCCCTTCCTCCCATAGATACCCCAGTTGCCCATGTGTACCCAGTGGTCACACACACCATGAAACAGGACCACCACCATGTCTTGACTCTGCTCACCAGGGAGGCCAGCCCTCAGCAGACTGTTTCCAAGTAGGACAGAACGGTATGGCTGGGCAAGACAGGTGCCTTCTGGTGTTGCCTTCTGCCTGCAGGTGGGAGACCCTGAATTGGGTATAAGCAAGCAGCTGAGAAGAGCTGGCGGGCAGACCTGGAGCCCATTCTTTGGTTATAGGCTGACATCAAAGTAGTGGCTCATGGGAAGTGATTGGCTAGAAGGTCAGAGGCCTGGTTCGTGGGATGGGTGAGTAGCTGGGAGAAGGGGACAGCACCGTCCATGAAGGCAGATAAAGGAGTAGCAGTCTCCTGCCTCTGGGGTTTTTCCAAGCCCAAACCTGTAGTTTAAGGAAAATTGTGGCCAACTAATGAAAAGCAATACAAAACCTAAACCATTCCTCCATCTCCTTTCCCACCTTTTCCCAACGCAGTGGTTTTCTATCTTCCTTCTCTTCCTCTCCACCCCCGCAGTTCTTTCCATCTTTCCATCTAGGAAGCCAAGGGTGTGCTTGCAGGTAGGTGGCAGCGGGCACACAGAGTGAGCAGAGCCCCCTGTCTTTAGCTGGAGGGAGGAGGAGCACCAGCCCCTCTCACATCCTCATTCTGCAGATGCCCAATCAACAGTGAGTCGCTTCTTGGCTCCCATGGTGGGGAGGATGGGGGCCAGCAGGGACAGGTGGACCCAGTGGCTGAGCGACGGGCACTTCTGGGCTTCTCCTTGGCTTATGTCTGCACTCTGCTTCAGCTGAAGGGATGGTCTTGCTCTTGGCCAGAAGACACTGTTCAGAGCGACAGGAACTATTTGTTTCGTAGGTGGCAGCTGGGTCAGGGTAGTGGAACTATATGACAGCAGGCAAACCTCCTGGGGCGATTCCTTTCAGAACAGCCACTCCGGGGGGTAATCGCCCTCAGAAAAGCCTGAGGGCCGACTCAGTGGCCTGTTTTCGACACCGAAGCTAGAAGTCACTCTGCCCTGTCCGCTGACCCTCCCAGCCTGTGCGTTAGGTGGCAGCTTCTCAGTCACCTCTTCGTGGTATGACATTTCAGGAGGAGGGCGTTTCTAGGACACAAAAGATGATAACCTTCCTTTAAAATAGATTTAGAACCTAAAGATTTCAATGTTTCCACCTTTGGAAAGAATTTTTAGTACTGTGTATTTATACTTTTCACATACCTGCCTGTGCTTTATTTTGAAAAAGAATACTTTGTCATACCTTATTCAATTTCAGCACTATACGTATCGGTCACACTGGGATGCAGGTTCAGCACATCGTGGAGAACCTTCTTGCTGTCGCAAAACGGCTGTCACGGAAATTGCCCGAGGTACAGTCTTGCAGACGCATCAGTCGAGCGTTCATTTAAAAGAAACAGAACATGTAGAGATTATGTTGCTCTTTTCTTTGTTCCAGAAGTGGGAGAGTGTGAAACTCTTGTACGTGAAAACTGAGAAATCGGTTGCCCTTCCCATCTTCTCTTCGTTTGTCAGCAGTCAAGATGAAGCCAAAGGAGTACGCACTCCTAGTCAGAAGAAGAAAGTTAGTATGGTTTTAAATACTGGGTAGGCTTAATCAAGGATGGAAGCTCGGCCCCAAGAAGAGAGAACTAGGCTGCCATTTCTGCCTGCCTTTCAGTGTTTGCCCAGTGCTGGTGCTTCTGTGTTCCTTGTTCCCACTTTACATATGAGACTGGTTAATGTTGGTGCGAATCAAGTACACAAGATATCAATGTGTGGTATTTATTGATGTTAAGTATTTTAATTTTTAATTTCTCTTACAAGGGCTAATTAGGTTTAGGAGAGGCCTGTGCAGTGGCAAGCGGAGCAAAGAGAGGGAGGAAAACCAAAATCTAGTTTATTAAGTAGTTTGTTGTTGATGGGCAAAATTTAAGGTTGTATTAGGCTAATAGATAGTATCTCTTGGTTTTGGTTTGTAGGTTTTCAGGGCTACTGGTATTGTTGCAAAAGAAGCCAGAATGAGAGAAAATCACATTTTTTGCTATTGTTTAGACCAATCTCCTAGTTTATTAATTCTTTCTTCAGCCATGTTAATTGTGTCCACTGAGTATTTAAATTTGGTCTTTTTATTTTTATTTCTAGAAGTTCCCTGCTTTGTCCTTTTTCAAATTGGCTTTACTGTTTTGGTTTCCTGTTGTCCATAAGGCGTCTTCCAGTTCATCTTACTGCGTGGAGTGTGTTGAGCGTAGTTGGATGGTTGTCTGATGACTCACAGGAGACGTGGTGGCGCAGCTGGTTCTCTGTGTGATGCTTGCTGCGTTTGGAAAACTATTTGTAGAAATAATTTGAGGTGTCAGATGAAGGCCCCTTCTCTGGATGATTTACATGTACATTGGCCAGGCATCTGGGGGTGCTGGGGCTGGGGCCACCTGAGAGCACGGTCAAGGGTTTGAGGTTCCCTGAGTGACTCACACCCAACCACGGTGACGTCCTCACAGCCCTCCCTCCTGTTCATCTTGACCCTGAGGGTGGGGCTCATTGGAGTCCCAGCGTATTGGGAGGGGGGTTTCCTCTTGGAATCCCTGCCCAGTGTGGACTGTGGACACATGGATTTGATTTCTCACCATTCCCCCCCACCCCCAGTCCCACATAACCATTAAAAGTTAGGGATCAGTACATACACTCGGGCAAAAATGGCTTCTGGGCTCACCTACCCTATTGGGTCCTTGTTTTGAATTTCTCACAGTTTGTTCAGCTCATTAGTGCTTTTATGAAAAAAAAATTGTTTTTTTACTATTTTACCCTGCTTTTTTTTTCCCTTTTGAGGAAGATTGACCCTGAGCTAACATCTGTTGCCAATCTTCCTCTGTTTCTTTTTCTCCCCAGAGCCCCAGGACATAGTTGTATATCCTAGTTGTAGGTCCTTCTAGTTCTTCTGTGTGGGACGGCACCTCCGCATGGCTTGGTGAGCGGTGAGTCGGTCCATGCTCAGGATCCAAACCGGCGAGCCCCAGGCCACTGAAGCGGAACACACCAACTTAACTGCTGCACCACTGGGCTGGCCCCTGCCCTGCTTATTTACTTGTTTTCATTGGGAGGATGACCCAAGATAAAACTGCCATTAGGGGCTGACCAGTGGCGTAGTGGTTAAGTTCACATGCTCCGCTTCGGCAGCCCAGGGTTCACGGGTTCGGAACCCCAGGTGCAGACCTACACACCACTCATCAAGCCGTGCTGTGGTGGTGACCCACATACAAAATGGAGGAAGTGGGCACAGATGTTAGCTCAGGGACAATCTTCCTCAAGCAAAAAGGAGGAAGATTGGCAACAGATATTAGCTCAGGGCCAATCTTCCTCACCAAAAAAAAAATATATATATATATATATATATATATATGTATATACTGCTGCTATTGGAAGCAGGAAGTCAGAATTTTTTGCCATTTATCAGCCAATTCAGTTGAGGACTTTGTAAAGATTTTGGAATTGCTGGTTAAAATGGAATTTGGGCGCTATTATAGATGTTATTTAACAGTACTCTATGGTAAGGATAATGAACTGCTAGCTATGTAAACTTTTTACTGTTTTAACTCCAACCACAACCTGAGGTAGGGGAAAAAAAAAATTCAGGTTTTGGCAGGGGGGGAGGGCAGTAATGTAACAGCTTTATTGATATGTAATTCATATCACATACTATACAGTTTAGGATAATTCTTAACTCACCTGTAAATGAGACTGACTTTCTTAAAATCTGCAACTGCATACTTCAGATACCCAGATTCTGAATATTGATACATAATTGACCACATAAAATGCATCTTTAGCTGTGAGTCACAGACAAAATGGAGTTGGGATTCAGATGCTGGTGATGGGGTTTGTTTGCTCAGAGCTTATACAGGTCAAGGCCCTTTTAGGGAGCTTACAAATCCCCAGAACTGCAAGTACTAAGTTTGTGCCATTTATTTACCAACAAAAGGAGCCCCTACTAAAATTATGCTTGATTTTTCTTTTTTTGGTAGGAAGCAAAGAAAAAACAGAGACAAAAGGGATATCTTGACAAACGAAAGGAGAAGAAAAGAAACAAGAGGCTCATGAAATTGGCTGAAAAAAAGGCTAACCAGGCCCCAGCTCCAGGGCAGGTGGCCCCTACGACCAGGGGTGCTCCAGCAAAGCGCCCTGCACCCCGGAAGGCAGAGGCCCCTGAGTGTGAGAAGAAAGAGACCAGCGGCGGAAAAGCCCAAGTTAAAGTGCAAGATGAATCTGAAGAGGAAATCCCAGTGCTGGTGCCACTGGGGGAAGCTCCAGGGAAAGAAAACGTGGAGGTACTTTTGTTAATATTTGATATTCATAGTGGGCTGATTCAGTGGCCCTGGGTGTCAGGCAGGCACTGCTGAGTGACAAATGTAAGAAGTGTGACACAGATGGGAGACATTGTAGAAATCTATTTCAGGTGAAATCTGTTCTACCAAAGATTTTGAAGTAATGGATGAAAAACCCTAGAGAAAACCCCAGGAACCCTGGAGATAGCTACCATGACTCAGTTTACCCTCCTTTTAAATATTGGAGTGATGTTTAGTTAAGCACGACCTCTTGTGTACCTTGCAGTCAAGGGAGAGTTGACCATGTTAATAATTCTAAGAAACATTGCCTGTGGTTTTAAAAAGCAGGCCAGGGGGGCTGGCCCGGAGGCATAGTGGTTAACTTCGCATGCTCGGCTTTGACAGCCCAGGGTTTGTAGGTTCAGGTCCCCGGCGTGGACCTACACACTGCTTATCAAGCCATGCCGTGGCGGCGTCCCACATGTAAAGTAGAGGAAGATGGGCACGGATGTTAGCCCAGGGCCAGTCTTCCTCAGCAAAAAGAGGAGGATTAGCAACGGATGTTAGCTCAGGGCTAGTCTTCCCCGCAAAAAAAATTAATTAATTAATTTAATTAAATAAAATATAAGATGGGAAATTATTTCTTTAAAAAAAAAATTTGCATCTACTAGTGAAAGTATTCCTTTTAAAATGCCCCCCAAAGTGCTACTGAGTTTTAAAATATATATATATTTATTACATATAAATATATAATAAGTATATTATATATAATTATTTTGAGAAAAAGTAAGCTGTTATGTTTTGTTATAATGGGATGGGTTGGAAATTAAAGCATGGAGAGCATAGCTGACTGGGTGATGTGTATCAGGAGCTGTAGAAGTGTTCATGCCCTTTGAACCCATCTGGGAAACATGATCAGGGTAACAATATACAAAAGTTTCATCGTTGTTCTCTGTAGAAGCAAGAAGGAGAAAATGTCATGTACCCTTGCAGTAGGTTTTGTAAAGTTATTTGAAGTAAAGTTTAGTACGAGTTTATAGTGCTTTACGATGCAGATGAGACAGTTGGGAAAAGGGCATAATGCTCAGCTTTAAAATACATGCATACTCGGGGGAAGTTGGTAAATAATAGTTCATACTGTGCGATAGAGTTATTAGGGAGTTGAACTTTTTATATTTTTGATGTTTTTCAAATTTTCCATAATCTCTTGGTTTATGTTTACTCAAAAACAAAGTTCTGTTTTGTTGTTTGTTTTTGGTCTGTATGACCTGCTTCTGTATGGGACAGTCCATTGCTAGAATGTGGTCCTTGCATCCTCAGCAGCTGTCATCTGGGGCGCTTGGAAAATCCAGGATTCCTGGCCTGTGGTGGAGTCCCCTCAGAAACCTCTGAATCTAACTTTGGGAAATGGGTGTTTACACACACAGTGTAGGAACCCCACCCTAACCCATGTGTAAGGCATTGACAACTGAAGGTGAAGAAAAGTCAGGATTAGGTCGTGGGCCTCCCTGCTGTGCTCCCAGGGTGCTTCCAGGAGTCCCTGCCCACAACCCTGGGGAAAGAAGATTTTTCTTCCATGGGACCACCCATGGGAGACCACCAGGGTCCTTTGTACAATCATTAATATTGGAATACAGCTGCCTTTCAAAATGTATGCAAGGCAAAGAAAAGCCATTCCTCATTCCGTCGTGCTGAGGTGTACCTTTTGGGGGTTACCTTAATAATAAAAACAATAAATCTTGGAATTACACTGCCAATTGGATTTTCCCGCCCCAGATTTAACTTTCTTCTTTTTCTTAGATACAAAAACATGCCACAGCAAAGAAGTCTCCGAAAAAGAGTCCTGGCCCCAACACACCTCATGGGAAGAAGAGAAAGGCCTTTCCAGCTTTGGAGACCCCGAAAGCTACAGAGCCCAAGACCCCAGGTAAAGGCCCAGGGAAGAAGCCAAGAATCAAAGAAGAGGCGGAGAAAGAAAGAAACTCTTCACTGGGGAAAAAAGACCCAAGACAGACTCCCAAAAAGCCAGAGGCCAGGTTCTTCACTACTGCTGGGAAATCTGCCAGAAAAGCTCCCCACACCCCCAAACAGTGGCCCAAGAAGCCCAAGGTGCCCCAGTCGACCTAAAAATCAGTGGCTCAACCAGAAGGAAACATCAGAGCTACCAAAGAGCTTTCTGACCCCCGTTGCAATCTTCTCCAAGATGGAGGCTAGACTCAGATATTTTTAAGACCTCCACAGGTAATTCTGATATATGTTCATGGGTGTAAGAACCAGTAATTTGAAGTAAATCCATTTTTTTATTTGTCTTCTGTGTATTTGCTAATGTAATAGAGGGAAAATACCGTGCTTTTCCGTGGTTGTGTTTTTTATTATTAAAGTGTAACCTTTGCTTCTGAATGCACTATGGACATTCCATGTCTTGTTGGTTTTACTTGAATGCCTATGACGTGACCCTTTTCCTCACCTGCTTTAAACCATGTATTCACACAGGCGTCATTTCAGTAGTTTGTGCAAATGCTTCCAAAGCTGGTCTGTAGGCCAGTGATGGGCTCGCTGCATGTGAATCAGCCGTGGAACTTACAAAAAACTTAGGTTTCTGGGCCCTCGTGCTGAGGTGGTGCATCTTGGTGGATCTTGGAAAGGGCCCTGGAATCAAAATCAAAATAATTGACTCCAGGGCCCGGGTGGTGGTGGGGCGAGGTTGTAAATCACTGAGTAAGCATACATTTGGTGAAGGAAATTAACATAGAGTCACTTATAGAGGCACTGAAGCGAATCCTGCATGCTAGAGGCAAGAAAATATTGCCTTCCAAAAGGCTTCCCACCTCCCTCCAGATTTCCTCTTCACACCGTATAGATTTACTCTAGGATGGGAGACTTGGGAGAGCAGACTGTTAACCTTCGGGTGATTGTCAAATACATCCTGAGGCAGTAAATGACTTTTCAGGTCCTCAGCTTTTCACTGGATTTGAGTTGGGGTACACATCTCTAGTAGTAAGTAAGTGATGGGTTCACTGTAGTACAGGAGAGGCCAAAGTGAGGCATGCTTGCAAAGATCACGTGGTTCAGAAACATGAGAAAAGGAAAAAAGCTTTAGATGATTCTCTGGGACGCCATGGGGTCAAGTCAGCTTTTGCTTTTTAGCAGCACATTATAATGTTAACTTTTTAAACTATGAAAGCCTCTAAAATACGAAATAAATTTGCAATTCCACTGTTCTTTTAGGCTTTTAAAAATGAATATACGTTTAATGTGTTGTAGGGGTTTAGTTTGATTTGTTTTCCATAGAAACTAGGTTCTATGGGAAGGTGGTCAAATAGACTTGCTTCACTTATTGAAAGGTGAAGATTTACATCTGCTTTGCATAAGGCAAACTCACATACATAATCATATGATCTGTTCTTAACATGACAATTTCCTGAGGATAGTCGTTTGGTTTTTTTAATCCCATTCTCTAGCCAAATAAAGATTTTGCCAGCACCAAGTGATTCTTTGGCCCGTAGCTTAGTCCCTGTTGAAGATGATGCAGATGTTGACCTTCCTGTTCTGTTGTGCATCGTTTCACTCTAGTTCTCAATGTTCTCTACTTTGAAAAAAGCAGCTTTATTTAAGTAAGTTTCTTGAGAAGAATGCTAGTTTTTTGACAATGGAAGGCCACAGTTGAGGAACTGGTGATGACTGTGAATTGCAATGAAGAACTCCAAATCATGGTGCTAGACTTCCAAGGCTAAGAAGTATAAGGGACACCTTACCTGGTGGCTGAAAGGGCTGTGAGCCAATAGTGGTCTACCCCGGGCCAGAGGAGTACTGGAAGTGTATGCAGTCAGTTACACTCTTTTATGGGTTAAGAGGTCTAGTGTGTGGCTGATGTTTCATTGGAAGTCAGTGCTGGGTTTCTGGATCCATCCTCCATACCACAGAGATCCAATGGACAAAACCAGATCTGATGGGAGAAATCTGCAACATTTTTGTTTTGAAGAGACGTTTGAATTTTAGCTAATTTGTTTTTTAGGAACTGTAATGAGCATGAAAAATTTAACCTTTTGAAATGCCTTGAATGTGTTTGACAGTCCAAGTGTTTAATAAAGGTCACATTGTATTTCATGGCTTCCTTGAGAAATATTTACATGAAGATAAAAAGAAATTGCTAAGTCATACTATCTTATCACCAGACCAAAACCCTTTGTCTGCTTTCAGTTCATAGGTGTTTGAGTTTAAATAGCAAAGAAGGTGTCATTTAATTAAATATTTGAAGGTTCTGTACTACCTACATTTTTTTTCTTAAATTGCTGCTGTTTTTCCTGCCTACAGTTAGTGTGTTAATAGTCACAACACCAAGATTCCCAATTAGGACTTTCTGAACCATAAGAAGCCCTCATTAGTCTTTGGATCTTAAAGGAATTAATGCATGTGATGAAAGACCATCACACGCATCATTTGAGATTTTCCTCAAATCTGTTCCTCCCGTGTAACTGAATGTTACGATGACACATCTCAACAACGTCATTGAATCAGCCATTGAGCCACCAAGTTAACACAAAAAAATTTTGGTTATAGCGATCATTTCAGTGTAATGGTTCTGGACAGAGAAAATGACAAATTATGCAGGTGTTTATATTTAACCCCAGATTCTACGTCTGAAGCCAACATTGTCTTAAAAGGATTAATATCTGTTGCATAACTCCAGGCATTTTCTATCCTTGAAGTTACAGGAAATAACTAGGGCATATATATAATTTTGACTCACCTAAAAAGAGTCTCTTAGCTTTCCAAAAGACATTAGCTGATAATGTGAATTCGACACTCAACTTTTCCTTATAGATTTCCCTCAAAATCTATTCCTCCAGTGCGAGTCAATGTTACAATGACACAGTCTCAAAAACTTGGTTGAACTCAGTCATTGAGCCACCAAGTTAACATCAGCTTTCATTTCATTCATTCAGGCATCCACATATCCACACATCCTTTTACTGTTAACTTCCTACAAACTATTAAGTACAGTGTTAGACTTGGGAAACGAACAGCTTTGAACTTCAAGAGAGTCCTAGTCCAGTTAGTGGCATCCTCAGAATTTTGTTATGGGTCAGCAGTTTGGCTGCAAGGAGGAGGGCCCAGGGGCTAGGGAACTTCTCTTGATATCTGTCAATAACTGTTTTAAACTTTGAATGTATGTTTTTGGAGGGAAGTGCTAATGGAGATTATGGGAAGGAAGTAGAAAAAAAACTAGACGTATAGACAAACTGACAAAATAGAATAGAGAGTCCAGAAATAATCTCTTACATTTATGCTCAACTGATTTTTGTCAAGGGTAGCAAGACAATTCAATGGGAAAATGACAGTCTTTTCAACTAATGGCATTGGGACATCTGGATATCCATACACAAAAGAGTGAAGCTGGACCTTATCTAACACCATGTACAAAAATAATTCAATGGGGCCGCCCAGTGGCGCAGCGGTTTCGTCCGCGCTTGGCCGCCCGGGGTTTGCGAGTTCGGATCCCGAGCGCCCGCCGACGCACTGCCTGTCAGCCATGCCGTGGCGGCGTCCCATATAAAGTGGAGGAGGATGGGCACGATGTTAGCCCAGGGCCAGTCTTCCTCAGCAAAAAGGGGAGGATTGGCAACGGATGTTAGCTCAGGGCTGGTCTTCCCCACAAAAAAAAAAAAAAAAAAATTCAAAATGATCATAGACCTAAATGTAAGAGCTTAAATGGTTAGAAGAAAACACAGGAGTAAATCTTCATGACCTTGGATAAAACAACAGTTTCTTAGCTGTGACACCTAAAACACAAGTGACAAAAGAAAAATTCAGAAATTGGACTTCATCCAAATTTAAAACTTTTGTGCTTTAAAGGACACCATTGAAAAAGTGAAAACACTACCTACAGAATGGGGGAAATATTGCAAATCATGTACTTGATAAGCGACTTGTATTTAGAATATACGAAGAACATGTACAACTCCATAATAAAAAGAAAATCTATTGGAGTGATGTCAGCATCATGGCAGAGTGAGCTTCTCCCCAAACTCTCCCCCGCTAAGATACCACAAAAAGTTCATTCGTATATCAATGGAGGTCTTTCACGCTACACATAGGATGTCTGGGAGACCCACACAGCCTTACATCTAATGATGGAGGTGCTGGAAACCCCAGGGGAAGTGGAAGGAGGTAAGGAAGGCTCCCCTCCTTCCCAACAACAGTGACCCTGAGACTGAGACCGCATGGCTCTTGGAGGTGTGGGGGAGGGGCAGCCCTCTGCAGGAAAACCTTCACTCTCCAAGTTCCCTCACAGCTGGTGGGGAACCCCCCACACTGATGGAACGGAACAGTTGCAGGGGTGTCCTCACCAAACTAACATAGTAGTGAGGGAAGAACGAGAAGCCCCCTGGACTGGGGAGGTGAAAGTGAGCACCCCTCCCCACCCTTGGTGTCCCAGCTCAGCCGCGCTCAGTGCCCCAGCTCACCACCTTAGATCAGCCACGCTCGGTGCCCCAGGCTGCGCCCAAGCCCAGCAGTGCTACAGCCTGGTGGAGGCGTGCAGCCCTCCACCCTAGCAGTGCTCCAGCCCAGGGGTGCTCCAGCCCAGCGGTGGCGCGCAGCACTCCACCCCAGCGGCACTCTAGCCTGGCGGTGTTCCAGTCCATGGCGCCCCAGCTCAGCCACACATCAGCCCAGCTGCACTTCAGTTGGGCCAGAACACCCACATGGCTCAACAGTTTCGGAACACACAGTTATTGACCCCCACCTAGTGGCGGAAAGTGGAATCTACGACCAGACATCTTCAGGATGAGAAAAAATAAAAGCACACCCTCAAGCACAATGCAAAAATACATTAAATCTCCAGACCAGAAGGAAAATGACAAGCATCCGGAAATCAACCCTGAAGGCACAGAAATTTATAACCTAAATGACAGAGAATTCAAAATAGCTATTATAAAAAAATCTCAACAAATTACAAGAAAATACAGATAGATAATTCAAGGAAATTAGGAGCTTCTTCACAAAGGACATTGAAACTATAAAGAAAAACCAACCAGAAATGTTGGAGATGAAAAACACAATGGAGGAGATAAAGAAAAATCTGGACTCTTTAAAGAACAGAGCTGACAATATGAAGGAAGGACTTAGTATTATTGAGGATAGGAATGTAGAAATGCTCCAGATGGAGGAAGAGAGAGAACTAAGACTCAAAAGAAATGAAGAAATCCTCCAAGAAATATCCAACTCAATTAGGAAATGCAACATAAGGATTATAGGTATCCCTGAGGGAGAAGAGAAAGAAAAAGGAGCAGAGAGCTTGTTCAAACAAATAATAGCTGAGAACTTCCCAAACCTGGGGAAGGAGCTGGAAATACAAGTGAGTGAAATCAATAGATCTCCTAAATATATCAACAAAAAAAGGCCATCCCCAAGGCATATAGTAGTAAAGCTGGCAAAAAGTTAATGACAAAGAAAAATATATTAAGGTCAGCAAGAGAAAAGAAGATAACATACAAAGGAATTCCAATCAGGCTTTCAGCAGATTTTTCATCAGAAACTCTACAGGCTAGGAGAGAGTGGAATGATATATTCAACATTCTGAAAGATAAAACCATTCAGCCAACAATACTCTATCCAGTGAAAATGTCCTTCAGATATGATGGAGAAATAATAGCTATCCCAGATAAATAAAAGCTAAGGGAGTTCATTGCCAGAAGATGCCCGCTACAAGAAATGCTCAAGAAGGCTCTCATGCCTGAAAAAAAAAAAGAGAAAGGGGATACAAAGATTTGAGCAAGGAGATACAAAGATTTGAGCAAGGAGAAAACAGGTAGACAAAAATCAGACAAATTGCAGCTCTCTATCAGAATAGGTTAGCAAACAATAACATCAAAGATCAAGGGAAGGAAAAAACCAAAAATAAATATAACCTCATCACTTTAAACACAAAATCACAACACAAGATGGAATAAGTTGTGACAACAATAACTTAGAAGGGGAAGAGGTAAGGGATGGAATTGACTTAGTCAAAGGAAATAAGAGACCAATAGAAAATGGACTTTCTCATCTACAAGATTTTTTGTACAAACCTCATTGTAATCACTAAACTAATATTCAGAGCAGAGACACATACGATAAATAAAGAGAAAACTAAGAAAACCATCACACAGAACTACCAAACTGAATTGGTAGTCCAAAACACATGAGACAAGAAACAAAGCAAATGCAAAAGATCTGGAAAATGAGCAATAAAGTAGCAACACTAAGCCCTCATATATCAGTAATTGCTCTAAATGTAAATGGATTGAATTCTCTAATCAAAAGACACAGAGTGGTAGGATGGATTAAAAAACAAGATCCAACAATATGCTGCCTCCAGGAAACACATCTCAGCTCTAAAGACAAACACAGGCTCAGAGTGAAAGGATGTCAAGCTAATGGCAAACAAAAGAAAGCAGATGTGGCCATACTTATATCAGACAAAGTAGACTTCAAGATAAAAAGGGTAATGAGAGACAAAGACAGTCAATATATAATGATAAAAGGGACACTTCACCAAGAAGACATAACACTTATAAATATATATGCACTGGCCCGGCCCGGTAGTGGAGCAGTTTAGTTCGCGCTTTGGCTGCCTGGGGTTCCTGGGTTTGGAGTCCGGGCGCCCGCCGATGCACTGCTTGTCATCCATGCTGTGGCGGCATCCCATAAGAAGTAGGGGAAGATGGGCACGGATGTTAGCCCAGGGCCAGTCTCAATAAAAAGAGGAGGATTGGCAGTGGATGTTACCTCAGGGCTGGTCTTCCTCACAAAAAGTAATAACAATAATAAATAAATAAATATATATGCACCCAACACAGGAGCACAAGTACGTAAAGCAACTATTAACAAACCAAAAAGGAGATATTGACAACAACACAATAATAGTTGGGGACCTTAATACCCCACTCACATCAACGGATAGATCATCCAGACAAAAAGTCAATAAGGAAATAGTGGACTTAAATGAAAAGCTAGACCAGATGGTCTTAATAGATATATACAGAGCACTCCACCCAAAAACAGCAGATTACACATTCTTCTCAAGGGCACATGGAACATTCTCAAGGATAGACCATATGTTGGGAAGCAAGGCAAGCCTCTATAAATTTAAGAAGATTGAAATCATAACAAGCATCTTTTCCAACCATAAGGCTATGAAACTAGAAATCAACTACAAGGAAAAAACTGGGAAAGTGACAAAGATGTGGAGACTAAACAACAAGCTACTGAACAACCAGTGGATCATTAATGAGAGTAAAGGAGAAATCAAAAAATATCTGGAGGAAAATGAAAATGAAAATACACCATACCAACTCATATGGGATGCAGCAAAAGTGGTCCTGACAGGGAAACTCATAGCAATACAGGCCCACCTTCACAAACAAGAAAAATTCCAAATAATCAACCTTAAACTACATCTAACAGAACTAGAAAAAGAACAACAAACAAAGCCCAAAGTCAGCAGAAGGAGGGAAATAATAAAAATTAAAGCAGAAATAAATGAAATTGAAACCAAAAAAGCAGTAGAAAGGATCAATGAGACAAAGAGTTGGTTCTTTGAGAAGATAAACAAAATTCGCAAACCCTTAGCTAACCTCACCAAGAAAAAAAGACAGAAGGCTCAAATGAATAAAATTAGAAATGAAAGAGGAGAGATTACAATAGATACCACAGAAATACGAAGGATTATAAGAGAATACTATGAAAAATTGTATGCCAACAAATTGGGCAATCTAGAAGAAATGGATGAATTCCTAGACTCATACAATCTACCAAAACTGAATCAAGAAGAAATAGAGAACCTGAATAGACAAATCACAAGTAAAGAGATTGAAACAGTAATCAAAAACCTCCCAAAAAATAAAAGTCCAGGACCAGATGGCTTCTCTGAGGAATTTTACCAAACATTCAAAGAAGACTTAATATCTATCCTTCTCAAACTTTTCCAAAAAATAGAGGAAGATAGAACACTTCCTAAACATTCTATGAGGACAACATCACCCTGATACCAAAGGCAGACAAGGACAATACAAAGAAGGAAAACTACAGAGCAATATTGCTAATGAACAAAGATGCAAAAATCTTCAACAAAATATTGGCAAACCAAATACAGCAATACATCAAAAAGATCATACACCACGATCAAGTGCGATTTATACCAGGGACACAGGGATGGTTCAGCATCCGCAAATCAATCAATGTGATACACCACATTAACAAAATGAAGACTAAAAACCACATGATCATCTCAACTGATGCAGACAAGGCATTTGACAAGATTCAACACCCATTTATGAAAAAAACCTCTCAACAAAATGGGTATAGAAGGAAAGTACCTCAACATAATAAAGGCCATATATGACAAACCCACAGCCAACATGATACTCAACGGGGAAAAACTGAAAGCCTTTCCTCCGAGAACAGGAACGGGATAAGGGTGCCCACTCTCACCGCTCTTATTCAACATAGTACTGGAGGTTTTGGCCAGAGCAATTAGGCAAGAAAAAGGAATAAAAGGACTCCAAATAGGCAACAAAGAAGTGAAACTCTCACTAGTTGCAGATGACATGATCTTATATACAGAACACCCAAAAGAATCCATTGGAAAACTATGAGAAATAATCAACAACTACAGCAAAGTTGCAACATATAAAATCAACTTACAAAACTCAGTTACATTTCTATATGCCAAGAATGAACTTACAGAAAGAGAACTCAAAAAGACAATCCCATTTACAATTGCAACAAAAAGAATAAAATATCTGGGAATAAATTTACCCAAGGAGGTGAAAGACCCATACAATGAAAAGTATAAGACACTATTGAAAGAAATTGATGAAGACATAAAGAAATGGAAAAATATTCCATGCAAATGGGTTGGAAGAATAAACATAGTTAAAATGTCCATACTACCTAAAGCAATCTACAGATTCAATGCAATCCCAATCAGAATCCCAATACATTCTTTATGGAAATAGAACAAAAACTACTGAAATTCGTATGGGGCAACAAAAGACCCCGAATAGCCAAAGCAATCCTGAGAAAAAGAACAAAGCTGGAGGCATCACAATCCCTGACTTCAAAATATACTACAAAGCTATAGTAATCAAAACAGCATGGTACTGGTACAAAAATAAACACACAGATCAATGGAACAGAATTGAAAGCCCGGAAATAAAACCATACATCTACGGACAGCTAATCTTCGACAAAGGAGCTAAGAACACACAATGGAGAAAGGAAAGTCTCTTCAATAAATGGGTCTGGGAAAATTGGACAGCAACATGCAAAAGAATGAAAGGAGACCATTTTCTATCACCATACACAAAAATTAACTCAAAATGGATCAAGGACCAAGTTTCAGTGAGACCTGAAACTATAAAACTCTTGGAAAAAAATGTAGGCAGTACTCTATTTGACATCAGTCATAAAGGGATCTTTTTTAATTCCATGTCTACTCGGACAAGGGAAACAAAAGAAAAAATAAACAAGTGGGACTTCATCAGACTAAAGAGCTTCTGCAAGGCAAATGAATCCAGGATCAAAATGAATAGACAACCCACCAGCTGTGAGAAAATATTTGCAAATCATATATCCTGCAAGGGGTTAATCTCCAAAATATGTGAAGAACTCACACAAGGGGACAAAAAATCAAGCAACCCGATCAAAAAATGGGCAGAGGATATGAACAGACATTTTTCCAAGGAAGAGATAGAGATGGTCAACAGGCACGTGAAAAGATGTTCAACATCACTAATCATCAGGGAAATGCAAATCAAAACTACGCTAAGATATCACCTTACACCTGTGATAATGGCTATAATCACCAAGACAAAAAACAACAAATGTTGGAGAGGTTGTGGAGAGCCGGGATCCCTAATTCAGTGCTGGTGGGAATGCAAACTAGTGCAACCTCTATGGAAAACAGTATGGCGATTCCTCAAAAAATTAAAAATAGAAATACCTTATGATCCAGCTATCCCACTATTGGATATCTATCCAACGAATCTGAAACCAACAATCCAGAGAGGCTTATGCACCCCTATGTTCATTGCAGCTTTATTCACTATAGCCAAGAAGTGGAAGCAACCCGAGTGTCCCTCAACAGATGATTGGATAAAGAAGATGTGGTATATATATACAATGCAATACTACTCAGCCATAAAAAAAGACAAAATTGTCCCATTCGCAACAACATGGGTGGACCTGGAGGGTATTATGTTAAGTGAAATGAGCCAGAGAGAGAAAGGCAAACACCACATAATTTCACTCATAGGTGGAATATAAACTAACACACGGACAGAGAGAACTGGTTGGTAGTTACCAGGGGCAAGGGGGAAGGGGGGTAGGCACAAGGGGTGAAGGGATGCATTCATATGGTGACGGACAAACAATAATGTACAACTAAAACTTCACAATGTTATAAACTATTAAGACATCAATAAAAAGAGAATCCAATTTTTTAAATGAGCAAAGGATCTGAATGGACGTCTGCCAAAAGAAGCTAGACAAATGGCCATCAAGCCAATGAAAAGATGATCAGCATCATTAGTCATCAGGAAACTACAGATCAAAACCACAATGAGATATTATTTGACACCACTAGGATGGCTATAATCCAAAAGACAGATACGGAGAAACTGGAACCCTCATTATGTTGCAGGTGGGAGTATAAAATGGTACAGCCACTTTGGAAGACAGCCTGGCATTTCCTGAAAGAGTTAAACATAGAGTTACCATATCTATTCCTGGGTATATACCCAAGAGAATTAAGAACAAAAATCCACAAAAAGACTTGTACATGGATGTTTATAGCAGCATCATTCATAATAGACAAGAAGTGAAAACAACCCAGTGTCCATCAACTGATCAATGGATAAAGAAAATGTGATACATATGCCTGTTCAATGGATATTATTCAGCCATGAAGAGGAATGACTTACTGATACGTGCTACAGCATGGATGAATCTTGAAAACAATATGGTAAGAGAAGCCAGACACAAAAGCCATACACTGTGAGATTTCATTTCTATGAAATGTCCAGAAATAGGCAATCCATAGATACAGGAAGTAGATCAGTGGTTGCCAAGGTCAGGGGGAGGGAGTAGAATGGGAAGTGACCACTAATAGATATGGAGTTCTTTCTGGGACAATGAAACTGTTCTGGAATTAGTCCTGATGGTTGTAAAATTCTTTTGAATTAGTATTTTAGTACCCCTGAACTGTACACTTGAAAAAGTAAATTTTATGGTACATGAATTATATCTCAACACAGCTTTTATAAGAAAAATTTATGTCCACAGAAGCAAGTTCAAACTTTTCATTTACAAATATAAAAACATTTGGGAATTTTATACAAATTCAATATTTAATTGAATATCCTAATATAGTATATTTTATTTTATCATAATTATAAAATGTTTTGAATTTCCCCCACAAGTCTCACATAGATGCCTCTAAATTCCCTCCCGTTAATATTGACACATTTAAGCATGCACTACCATGAGCATAGTATATACCTGCTAGTACGTAGTACACCTACGCTGGGACACCTATCTCCCTGTAGTAGAGAGAGAATAATTCTAGAGACAGATGGAGCTGAGTTTCAATCCTAATTCTGCTGTTTATGTGTGACCACTCTGAACCTTAACCTCTCTGAGCGTCAGTTTTCTACTTTATAAAATGGGAATTAATATATTGACCATAGAGGGTATTTACAAGGTTTAGAGTTAAGAAAGTGGTATGCAGTAGGTGCTTAATAAGTCATATCTATTTTGATGACAACTTGATAACAGTTTGTAACTGATGTTCACCTTTAGAACCTGTAGTAAAGTGGTGAGTCTGCATTCTAGATGACTGGCCTTAGCTTCAAAGTGGCCATGCCTACTGTTAGGACTAGATACTTATTTTAAAGAAATAATCAAAGATGCATGCAATGATTTATATGTAAGAAAAGTACAGATTTTTTAATATGGAAAAAATAACTATAGACAAATTAAACATATTACAATAAGAATTTGGTTAAACCCTTATGGTTTGAACACGGATCAATGCATTGAAAACCTATGCAATCGTTACAAATGATATAGAGAAACGTTTAAACAAATATGTAAAGGAATATTTAAAATAAACATGATGGGATGTTTACTATTTATTAATAGAACAAAGAAAGTTACAGCATATACAATTTCTTTCCAATTCTGTCTTAAAGTCTATATTTGCACCAAAAGACTGGAAAATACCCACAAAATGTTAATCATGGTTATCTCTAGGTGGTGAATTACAGGTTGTTTTTACTTGTTAAGTGTTGCTATAATTTCTAAAATTTTCACAAGGCTCAGGAATTACTTTTATAATGAGAAAAAAAGTGTTTAAAAATAAAAGGAAAATTACATAGTATCTCTCCTTGTCCTCACGATTTACTGGAAGGTTACAAGAAATGAAAATACATCCTCAACTTGTCAAAGGGCCCCCCTAAGCCCTGCCTTGGCAAAGAACTAGTTGATGGTCAGTAGAGTCAAGACATCTGTTTCATCTATTTCGTAGCGTTACCCAGTCATTTGTCAGTAATCTTACGTATACGTAGCCCTGACATGTAGATATTCTGACGTCGTCGTTTTTGCAGACTATTTTTTTAGAGCAGTTTTAGGTTCACTGCAAAATTGAGAGGAAGGTACAGAGATTTCCCATATATTTCCTGCCCCCAACATGCACAGCCTCCCCCATTATCAACATCCCCCACCACAGTGGTAGATTTGTTACCATTGATGAACCCACATTGACACATCATTATCACCCAAAGTCCATAGTTTACATTAGGGTTCACTCCCAGTGTTGTACATTCTATGGTTTTGGACAAGTGTATAATGACATGTATCCACCATTTTAGTATCATAAAGAGAGTAATTTCACTGCCCTAAAAAAATCGATGCTCTGCCTATTTATCTCTCCCTCCCCCCAACCCCTGGCAACAACTGATCTTTTTACTGTCTCCATAGTTTTGCCTTTTCCAGAATGTCATAGTTGGAATCATAGAGTACATAGCCTTTTCAGACCTTCTTTCATTTAGTAATATGCATTTAAAGTTCTTCCACGTCTTTTCACAGCTTGATCGCTCATTTCTTTTCAGTCCTGAATAGTATTCTATTGTCTGGATGAACCACGGTTTATTTATCCATTCACTGACTGAAGGACATCTTGGTTGCTTCCAAGTTTTTGGCAGTTACGAATAAAGCTGCGGTAAACATTTGTGTGCAGGTTTTTGTGTAGACATAAGTTTTCGACTCCTTTAGATAAATACCAAGGAGTATGATTGTTGGATCATATGATAAAAGTATGTTTAGTTTTGTAAGAAACTGCCAAACTGTCTTTGAAAGTGGCTGCACCATTTTGCATTTCCACCAGCAATGAATGAGAGTCCCTGTTGCTCCCCATCCTCGTCAGCATTTGGTGTTGTCAGTGGTCCAGATTGTGGCCGTTCTCATTGTTGTATCTCATTGTTGTTTTAATTTGCATTTCCCTGATGACGTGATGGGGAGTGTGCTTGTTTGCCATTGATATATCTTCTTTGGTGAGGTGTCTGTTAAGCTCTTTGGCTCAATTTTCAATCAGGTTGTGTGTTTCCCTTTGTTTCCTTAATGCTGACTTTTAAGAACTCTGTATATTTTGGATTACAGTCCTTTATCAGATGTATCTTTTGGAAATATTTTCTCCCAGTCTGTGGCTTGTCTTCTCATTCTTTTGAGGTATTCTGTTTTAAAGCCACCATAAATAAACTTTTGTGCTTGTTTTTTCCATTTCTGAAATGGGAATACTTCCATGAAATATGTTAAATGTGCACTGCACATTTTGGTCTGAAAATCTGTGAATAATATCCATAGTTCCACCTCCCAAACATAAGCATAATTAACGTTTTAATATTTTGATATATTTTCTTACAATATTTTTTCCTATGCATCAGTATTTTTCTTTTTTCTTCTAGTCTATACTTTCCAAGATTTCCTTAGTGAAATTATTTTGTAATGGACAAACACCAGCACTCCTGCACTTTACTCCCTTAAATGTCTACCATTAAGAGCACAGAGAAAATGTTAAGAGCTCCTTATAGGTGGGGGTTGGCACTTCTGTAAAATGCACACTCTTGATGCCACTGCAGACCTCCTTAATTGGAATTATACCTGCTGGGACCTAGGAATCTGTTTTTAACAAGAGGCCAGGTGATTCTTACACTCAGGGCACATCAGGAAACACCATTATCAAGTATGCGATAGCTAGGAGTTGTCTCTCCTTAGAGAGAACATCTTTACCAAATCCTCCGCAGGTGAAGCCAAATGAAACAGTCAGTTAAAAGACAACCAGGGTAAAACAGATCTTTTATTTCCTCTTTTTATTATTATTTTTTTCATGGGACATTCAAGTGAACTACTATATGCGTTTGGCCCCGCCTCTCCTTGTTAATTCTTCCAAATCTATGGAATCAAGGCATTTCCATTTTGGATTAATTAAGTGGAAAAAACTAATCTGATGTGTGAAAATTGCTCCCCATGAGACCCCATGTCACTTCAATTATCCAATCAAGGTCCTAATCCAAATAAAAGAAACAGAGCCAATATTGACTCTCTTTTTAGCTCAAGACATTTCATTTTGAGTCTCTGGCTGTTTTGGGGAAATTATTTCTGATTTTTTTTTTTTACTAAAAAGCTGCCTGTTGGACCAGGTGAGAGAAACTATCATTTCTTTTATGAAATTGGTAGCTGGCTTTTGTGTGGTGTGTTTGGAAGTCACTTAAAAATGCTTTTAAAAATACTATTGATAATTGAGCTGCTAATATTACTAATATTATTGTTAGCTTTTATGTATATTAACTTACAATTTGCATTTCTTCAGAGGTGGATCTCCTGTTCTTATCCCTTGACTATTTTTCTATTAGGCTATTGGATTTTTGTCCTTGATTCATAGAAGTTCTTTGTACTTTAGGGATCTTAACTCTTTGTCTCTTAGTCATTTATAGGTTATATATTTAAATGTAAGTTGTCCTAGTTTAATAAATGAAATCTTGCATTCTAAAATATTTTTTTCCTTTATGGTTCTGGGTTCATTTTTCTAAGTAAACTTGTGATACTTTTTTTGAACAAAGGCTGAAATTGTATATGCATTCAACATAAGGAATTGGGGAAAGAAATAATAAAATGCAGGAAAGACTTTAAAAGAAGAAAATTAAAAATAACAAGTTAGGAAACAGACCCTACAATTAACGGATAAAACCAAAAGCTGGTTCTTGAAAAAGATGACAGATCAATAAACCTCTGGAAAGCTGAATAAGACAAACATCTACCATTTAATAACCAAGATAGCAAAGATAGTCAAGGGAAAAGAAAAATCAAAGAGAATAATGTTCAACTTCATACCAACATACTTGAAAATCTAGACGCAATGACTGTTTGGGGAACACATTAGTTATCAAAATTGAATGAAGAGACAAAAACCTAAAAATTGGAATAGAAAAGGCAGTGAGATCTAACATCACCATCCTATCCTGCATACAAATCTTGAGTTGCTGTCATTGTAATTCAAAGCTTCCCAATTCATTTTATAAAAGTAGCATTCTTAACACTCAAACCAATAATTTCCCCCCTTTCAAAAAAACCAAACCCTATAACCTGGTCTGGCTTAAGATAAATGTAGAATACCAGGTACTGGTTTATAAAAATAATAAGCAACAGTCTAGGAGAGCTTGTTTGAGGAATGCAATGATGGTTAAACATTAGGGAATCATTAACAAAATTCAATGTCAATAAATTAAAGGAAAAAAACCATAGTTAGCACCAAATGCTAAAAATGCAGCTACAAAACTGACCAGCAATGTGTGATTAAAATTGTTGGAAGAAGAACCTGCAAAGGAAAATCCTAAAGCCACCAACATCACATGAAATGCTGAATTAATAAAATTCTGCCATGGGGGCTGCCCAGTGGCGCAGCGGTTTAGTCCGCGGTTGGCAGCCCGGGGCTTGCGAGCCCGGATCCCGGGCGCCCGCCGACGCACTGCCTGTCAGCCATGCCGTGGCGGCGTCCACTATAAAAAGTGGAGGAAGATGGGCATGGATGTTAGCCCAGGGCCAGTCTTCCTCAGCAAAAAGGGGAGGATTGGCAACAGATGTTAGCTCAGGGCTGGTCTTCCCCCCACACACACACACAAAAAAAACCCCAAAAATAAATAAATAAATAAAATTCTGCCATGAAAGCCAAACCCATTAGTATTTGCCACTGTTTTTTCATCTTCAATCTTTTGTTCCTACATGTCCTAAAATTCTGTGAAGAACTCCGTGTCACCTAGCATATAACCTGATACCTAAAAATTTCAGTGTATACAGTCGTATATGGAATTACTGGCAATTGTATAAATAGTGATCTTTTAAAATAAAACTGTTACTTCACTCTCAAATGTAACTGTTAGACTCTGTCTAATGGATTTGATGGCCACCTTCACCCACTTAAAAAAACACACGGACAAGCTCTTAACACTTTTTCTCCTTGAACTTTTCCATTCTATTTCCTCCCCACCAAGATTTTATATTAACGTAGCTTTTTTATGCTTAACCCTCTTACTGATCACTTTATCCCAGCACTCTGTCATGAAAATATACATCAATTTAAAATTTAATTTCCTATGACTATGAGGCCCTAAGTATTAACTCGGGTCTAAGACATAATTATAACTACTAGTATACAATTGATCAAATGGTGTATAGTATATATTTTGAAAAGATTTTATTTTTCATGATTTGTAGTTATTAGAAATGCCTCTCTCAGTGAGCTGGATTGTTTTCCCTTGGGCGTGTTTCCGTGAATGGCTATTCCTTACTGTTGCAACAAGACACAGTTCCGCCTTCATTTGCTTCCTGTGTTTCTTTTTCACAGGTTTAAATGCAGAGATGGACATGAAAGGTTTATAGCAGTGTGGCTCAATTCTCTGGCTAAACTTTGTTCAGAGTTGCTAATGTATGCCGGATATTACAGTCATGTTATCACTGAATTTTTTTACTGAGGTGGAAATTATATTAGTTCTTCCATTTGAGGGCGAAGACTCGTTGAAAGCAAAAATTTGAAACATCTGACCCATTTAACAATGTTACCAGTCACAACACTTTCTCAGCACAGGTGTCTATATTTTGAACTTTTTCTAGGTTTGCTGTCCTGGAGATTTAAAAAACAAACAAGAACAAAACCCACCACACTGCTTTTCTTCCCTTAAATGGGAGAAGGGCAATTGTGAAAGGGGACACTTTGTAGGTTCTTGGGCACTGTGGCTTTAACAAAGCACATACAGAAGTTGAGGACTTGGAAACTATTCCCTTAAAACTCTCATGCCTATGTAATTCTTAGAAAGTTCCTGTATGCTCCCAAGGGACTGTGTACCCCAGTTCAAAGATGGTTGTTCTAGGTAATGTACCCGAACGAGAATTGATGCCGCAAATAAATAGGGTTAGATATAAGATAAGGTTACAAGCATTCAGTAGCTTTCCTTAATGGGAGTAAAGGCCAGTTAGAAATAGAACTGATAAAAATCCCATTTGCAACAGCAATAAGATCTATAAAATACATACAAATAAATTGAGCAAGAAAAATGAATCTTGTATAGAAAAAAGTATGACACTGCAATGAAGGACATAGTTAACCACAGCAAGTGCAGAGACCCTCCCTCTCCCCAACATCCCTATTGACTCATTAAGAAGATTTAACTTCTCTTTGTAGTTGTTCTTTCTACTTCAAATCCAGGGAAAACCTCAACTTGAGTAGGTGTGTTGGGGGTGGTGTAGGCAAGTTAAAGTCAATTCTTCTGCTGGAAAAGGAGGTAGATGAAAATAGCCCAGAAAAGTCCAAGAGACTGTTGAGGGGGAAGTGTTTCCAAACAGGTTTCAAAACGTGCCACAAAGCTCTGCTGTGTGGTACCGGAAAACATACACACACAGACACACACACGTAAATAAGAAGTAGAGAAAGTGATAAGTCAAAATAAGTCTAAATGTTTTGGGGAATTTAATATCACATTAGTGGTTTTTCAAATTAAAAGGAACAAATGAAACATTCAATATGATGTAGAGATTCTTGGTTATTCATTTGGGGAAAAGTATAGGACCATATTTCAGACAATGTACAGATTCCAGAAAACTCAGGATTTGACAATTTTGTGTTGGGCTGAGGTCTTTTTATCCTTCCTGAAGTGATGAAGAGTGGTGACAGTCTAGCAAGATGTGCTCAGATTTTTACTCAGTAGATGCCTTTTGTCTGTGCATGTTAAGAAAAATCATTGATTCGTGGGTTGGCTAACAACCCCATTAATTAGAAACTAAGGCTTTTCACATGGCTTCTGGCGTATTCCGAAAACACCAAGCAACTCATTTCCCTGTTAAAATACCAATCAAGACTTGAATTATTTTGGTGGTCGTCCATTTAATTCTGCAATTCACACGTGACACTTTCTCTAGTGAGCTCAGGAGAAGTAGTATACCTACTTCCACAAGGCAACACCAACAGTGAGAAACATTTGGGAACCCCTCTCCCCACCCAAGGTTCTTGCTTGTTAAACTTGGCACCACGAGCCCCTACTGGCAGAAGAGAAGAAACACAGTTCCCTCGGGCAATTGTCCAAAGTTTCTTTCTAGTCCTCTCTCTTAAATTAACCTTTCACCTTGAATTTCATCACTTGTATCTAAAGTGTAAAATTCTAAATGCCGCATCAAGTAATAATGATGCTTCAGGAAGATGTCATGTGAAGCCCACTTCAAGTACCCCAGGCACAGAACTTTATTTTCAGAAGTAGTCTCTGTGGATGTCATGAGACAGCTTCACGAGCTCTATGGAAAGGTACTTTAAACCACTAAGAACTTCCCATGACCAGTGCTGACCATCTGAGAGTCTCCTTGGAGGGGAACTTCTCCTCTTCCTAGAAGCCAGACCTTGTGAATTAAGGCTTCAGGACACTAGACAGAGGGTACGCAGTTCTGATAGATAACTCAGGTGGGTGCGATTCAGTCAAGAAAATTCTATGCTCAACCTTTTGGTATTTCTGACTTGTATTTTTTTTTCTTCCTTTAACCACTGCAGCAAAAAAATCACAATGTTGCAGCCAATGCAAGTTGATGATCAGAGGACCGGGCTACTAAGAAGAAGGCGGGATGAGGCCCGATGCATGTCTCACTCTGAATGCGTGATCGTTACCTGCACAGGGTTACTGCCAGTGGCCCTGGGAATAGTTGTCATTGTGTACGACTCCTCTGACAACGTGGCTTTCTCTGCTGGAATAACGATGATCACCACGGGCATCTTTGTTATCGTCCTAACTGGAGTGCTAGCCCTGTGTGCAGGGGGCCAGAACTCACAAGAACCGTGAGGTGAAGACGGGAAGCTGGAAGGAGGGGCGGAAGCGCCAGAGACGGTACGGAGTCGTCAGTGATTGAGGGACTGGCAGCCAGCACCCGGCTGTAACTGGATGCTAAACCCTGATGTTCTTGGGCCTTTGAAACTTTGATTTTAAGTCTCTTGAGCATTGATTTTTACATACAAATAAAATCTGGCTTCTTAAAAATGTTTCCTGATTTTTGTAAAGTTCTTATTCCCTGTTGCATAGATGAATTTCCTCTGCCAACGTCCTCATGTCCTCATGTTTGTGTTATCTGGTCAACCACTTTGCTCCTGGTTGCTGCATCTAACAACCTTCTTGCTGTCTTCTTCCTATCGTTGAAGAGCTAGATGCTGCCACTCACTCTTGCTCTTCACATCACTTCCTGCAGATTTTAGTGTGCACAGAGGTGACCCATCCAAGATGACAGATGCCCAGCTCACAGCCCACCTGCTGTGTCCTGATCTCATCTCTGACATCCGTTACTCACTTTCCTAGTTGTTTCCTGTACCTTGTCATTGATGATACTGTGATACCCCAAAATATCGTTTCAGGTGCCCCATTCTCTTACCACACAGCTCTTTTGTCCTCATTAACTTTCTCTTGTACCCCTTACCTCACAATTCTCCAATATGGTGGAGTTCTCCAAACCTTTGATGCCCTGGTCTCCTCACTCTCCCACAGAGCCTTGACTGTCTTCTTGTCCCTTTTGGAACAAAGTTGGAAATACCCCCAACTTTTGTTTCCTTCTAATTCTACATGCCTGGTAACATACGAGCCTGGTGTCACTGATCTTTCCTCGCATGTACGCGAATCCACAGAGGCACACATCTTGGAGCAAATCACTCAAAAAGGTTGACTGGCCTCCTTTAAAATCATGATCACCAACCTCAGAGGCCACACCCTACAGCTGTCCCACCTTTTTGATGTGTCCCCCATGTCTTCAGCTCAGGCCAGAGATTGCCAGACTCTTTCTTGAAATAACGAGCAGAAAGAGTCCTTCCTTCTCCCTCAACTGACATCTGTGGGTCCCACAAAGAAAATGGTGACTCACCATGCGACCAGTCACTCTGAAACACCCAGCAGTCCACAAGCCCCACTGAACAGCCCCTGAACATTTCCCTTCACTCTGAAATATGAAGGGAGAGCCCGGAAACCAGGACCTCTTAGGCGTGCCTCCATCATGATCGGCAAACTCAAAGGACTTGAGAGGACCCAGAGCCTGTGGGGAGCAGTAAACAGAAAAAATATCTTTCAGTGGTAACTGATATTTTCAATATGCAGAGAAATTGTATGAATGAAATAAGAATAGGATATTATAAAAGATGGGTAAGAAAGAGCAAGAACTCTTAGAAATTAAAAATGAAGCAGAAATTAAAATTCCAAAGATTTTTGTACGATAAAGGTGAGGGGATATATTAAAGAGAAGCATTTACAATAGGGGAAAACTGTAAACAATGCCCCAAAATAGGGAATTAAAAATATATACACATATACACGGATAAGACAAAATATTTTACTGTCCGCAGAACTGATGTCCAAAAAGAAGCAAACACAATAGGAAATCATTAACAATGATCATTTCTGGGTGGTGGGGTAAGTGATAACCTTTACTTCTGCTTGAATTGTTTTTATATTTTCCAAAATTTCCCCAAAGTATATGGAATTCAAAACCTTTTTTTTAAAAACAAAACAAAATTGCCTTTATCGATGTCAATATCCCAGTGACTTGGTTAAAGTTTACAGGAAATAAAAATACATTTCCAAAAGGAGAGAAGGTCCCTGTGCCCTCTAGTGACAAGGAGTTGGAAGCTGGTGAGTGGGTCCCCAGCGGTTCTGCCAATCTGTCACACAGGCAATTCCTTGGTATTATTTTAACAACTATAAATGCTTTGCCTTGGCTTCTCCGTCACTGAAATAGGGATACGTGTTTTTGAAGTGACTGAAATCTGTAAGAAAATAATATCCAAAGCCCCACTTTCCAAACATAAAGATGGTGTATTTTCTGTCTTTTTTCCATATATATAGAGTTTTTCATTTCCCTTCTTCTTGACTATTTACATTTTTCAAGTTTTTGTGAATGAAATTTCTTTTCTAATGAAAAAAGAGAAGTCATCTCTCCTTAATTGTACTTCTTTAGTTATCTACAATATTTGTAATGATCTCAAACTGAAAACAACCTAAATATCCATCAGTGGGAGAGTGGAGAAACTGTAATACATGCAATAGTGGAATACCACATAAAAAGGAACAAACTATTGATACTCAAAACAAGTGGAAGAATATCAAAATAATTATCCTAAACGAAAGAAACAAGACAGAATGCATACTGCATGGTGCCATATATATATAAAATGCAAAGTGATCTATAGAAACAAAAATCAGATGAGTGGTTGCTTGGGGATGGGAGGGAGGGAGGCATGAATTACAAAGGAGCACAGGGAAACTTTTGGGGGCCATGGATATGTTTTTTATCTTATTTATGCTGATGCTTTCATTGGTATACATATATGCCAAAATTTATTTAATTATATGCTTTAAATTTGTGTAGTTCTTGGTACCTCACCAATACTTCCAGGAAGCTGTGAATAAAGCAGTGTAGAATGAATGACTTAGGGCAGTGTTTCCTCAATCTCTGCTGATATTAAGAAGCCCCTGGGTGCTGTGGAAAGTGCACACCCTTGATCCTGCTCCTGGGTCCTCCATGAAGCTCTGTGTGGATTGTGCTTTCAGTAAGAGGCCTTGGGGACTCTCGTGCTCAGGGAAGTTGGGAAACACGGGTATAAAGTGGGTGGTAGCTGAGAATGAGCCTTCCTTCCTCTTGACCAAACCATCATCAGGTGAAGCCAAATGAAAAAACCACCCATTAACAGCCAGGGGACAACAAATCTATGATCGCCTAGTTTTTTTACACAGGTGCATGATCCTTAACTACTGCATAAAAGTGTTTGCCACCAGTCTCTACCTTAAGGAGTTTTCTCAGCCCCTCAGCATCTTATATTATTGGATTAATTGGGAGAAAGCTAAGCCGATGAGTGAAAATGGCTGTCCATGAGAATCCATGTTATTGGAATTATCTAATCAAGAACCTCCCTCCTATAAGAGAAACACAAAGAGGTAGCTGTGTTTGACATTTCATCTTGAGGAGTGTTTGGCTGTTTGTTGTTAAGGAGATTCATTTAATCAGGTAAAAGAAACTACATTTTTAAAAGTATAAGTTGTGGTGTGTTTAGGAGTCATTAAAGATTTTTTTCCCTTGTTACTAGGTGAGGTTAGGTATGTCTAAAAAGATTCACTGTCCATTGCATTTCCTTTTATTTTTTACAGAAGCAAAATCAGTCTTGCTCACATAAATAAAAATATGGGAATAGAAAGAGTCTGTTTAGAGCTCTGTCACTGAATTCTTTGAACTGTTTCAAGGTTACATGCAAAAATCACGTAATGATCTTTCATTGAGTTTTCCTTACTGAGCTGGCAACTCCATTAATTCTTCCTTTTTCTGTTAACAGTAGAGAATAGAGACATCTATTCACAAAAGTATTTGTGAAAAAGTCATTAGTCATTCACTTTCTTAATATATACACTTATTCATTTGAGGGACATTATAGATTCCCATTTGAGCAATGTACGAAAGTTCCCAATGGATTAAAATGAATAAGGTAGGTACCCAAACATAAGACTTCATAATCCTGAGGTGGGACATTGCCTTTTAAATATTTCTTGAAATGTAACAAAAAATGCCCAGCACAGGATTTGTCGGTCAGGGGGTTGTATGTCTGAAAAACAAAAGATAATAATAATAAAGGGGAGGGGTAATGCCCTTGACTCAGTTGGGATTGTGGCTCTTAACCACACCAATTAGACACCAAGTCCATCTGCAGACGGGTCCTGCGTGGTCCTGAGACAGCAGGCAGCCCATCCGTCTGTTCAAACGCCAACCAAGACGAGTTCCCTCCTGGCTCTCTCCTGACCCCGCCCCTCACAAGCGGCCCTTTTGAAGTCTGGTGAACTCAAGACTCCCCCTTCAGTTCACTCGGACAAGGACAAGGGCATCAGAGGAGCCACCTGGAAGCTTTCTTCCCTCTTACAGGTCAAACCGCACCCAGGTCCTCCCCTGGCAGAGGAGGGGAAACGGGATCCTGGAGTTCAGAGTTCTCTGTGCTGCCTCGTCTGAAGTGCGTGTGGCTTTTAGCACAGATTCCATCATGTCTGTGTCTAAATTAACTGACGGAACTCTTTCTTCGTGTTCCATTTCATCTGTATCTGAATTAGTATAATAATCTTAAGTATACAACCAAGTAATGCTGATAGTTCAGTAAATACAGTAATACCCAATTCAGTAGTGTTCTCTCTGGATATAATCCGGAAGACAGATAGATGGCTTCATGAACGTTATTGAAAGAAATAGTTAAAGGAAATTAAGAATATATACTCATCCTCCTGGATTTTCTGTCAATCTTCTCGGGAAGTCAACTCCCAGATTGTCCAGAAAGTAGCCCTCTGTACTATACCATCGACACTTGATAACTCAGTGAATATAATTAAAAACTTGATCTAAAAACACTGTCATGCCAAATGGGGAGACAAGTTTCTGGTCAACCTTTTGATTTAGCTAACCTCAATTTTTTCCTACCCCGCATCCTGCAGATAAGACCAGTCGTGACCCCAGCTACTCAAGCGCATAATCAGAGGACCTGGTTTCAAAGAATAACACAAGAAAGGTTTTCACGTAGATTCTGCAAATGCTTCTGTTTGTTCTACACTGGATTAATAATTTTGCTTCTCGAAATTACTGTGATGGCTTTCTTCTCTCATCATGTATCTTTCTTCCTCACAATGGCAATTATTGCTCCTGGCATCGTTTTTTGTCATTATTACTGGAGGGATGGCCTTGTATGAATTATGCCAAAACTCAGAGAAATACACCACTCTCGGACTAGAAGAATCGGCAAGACGCAGAACTGCCCAGGGTCATCCTGAGGATTTGGAAACAGAGGCAGCAAGAGCCATCACCTGGCTCTAGTATTATATTAAACCCAGATGTCTTTAGGCCTTTTAATGTTCTGAAAGTTCCTTGAGTGTTGTTTAAATAGAAATAAACTCTGGCTTCTAAAAAGCTTTGTGATCTGAATTTGGAATGTTCTTGCTCCTGATGGTCTGTATGAAATCTTTCTCCCTGCAGAAGTCCTCTCTCTCAAATTCACATCAGATGAAGGAAATAGATTCATCCTCCTGCTTGTTTCGTCAGCTGCCAACCTTCTTGCTCTCTTCCTACCATCACTGAAGATCCAGCTGCTGCCTCTCCGGCTCTTCCCATCCACTCCTGCAGTTTTAATACGCACAGAGGTGACCCGTCCAAGACCACAGGTGCCCAGCTCACAGCCCTCCCCACCTGCAATGTCCTGTTCTTCCCCCATCAGATACCCACCTCCCGGATCATGTTTTGCACCTTGTCGTAACTGCTACCTGTAAGACCCCGAGACATCATTTCAGGCACCTCATTCCCTCCCCACATTCTTCCTGACCACACATACCTCACCTATCATTCTTGAGTACTTTCTCTCATTCTGCTCGCTTGACAATTCTCGTATGTGATGGAGTTATCGATGTCTTGGTCTCCTCACTGTCCCACAGTGCCTTCACTTTCTCCTTGTCCCATTTGGGCTTCTTGGTGTCAGAGAAAACCAGAGCCAGACAGTAGTTAAAGTGGTAAAAACAGATTTTACTTAGGAACTATTGCAATAGGAGAAAAGAGACCTCAGTGTGGAACTGGGCTCAATTCTGAATACAATAAGGACAAGTGGGGATTTATAGCCAAGGAGCAGGGTGGGGGTTGGTGGATGGAAAATGACGAACAGGAAACATCAGAGGTAAAGGCGGATTCTTGCTGGAGGCAGGCCGGGTGATCGGATATCACCCGGGGAATGAGGAATTTGATTTGATATCAAGGGTGGGGGTTTCTCACTAAAGTGACTTGGCAAGATTCTGGCTGAAATTGGTCAATACCAAGACAGACACAGAAGTGCAAAAGTTGAGTCCTAGTTGGGAAGAGGATTCAGAAGAGCCTGACTAAAGTTTGGTCAAGGAGAGACTCTGTCATCGGAAATATCCCCAACTTTTCGCCCCTTCTAACTCTCCACGTCTGGGTACATAGGAACCTGACTTAAACTATCCGCTGTGTACATGAATCCATGGACCTAAACATCTTGGAGCAAATCATGCAAAAAGGTTGACTGACTTCCTTTAAAATCATGACCACTGCCTCAAAGGGCACTTCCTACCTCTGTCCCACCTTTTTGATATGTCCCCCACTCCTTCAGCCCTAATAGAGATTGGAAGATTGTTTCTTAATATAACTGGCCAAAGAAAAGCCCTTCCTTCTCCCTTGACTGACATGTGAGGGTCCTACAATGAAAATGATGACTTACCGTGCCACGACTCACCTGCTCACTCCAGCAATTCCACCAGTGCACCAGCCCTGCCCAACAGCCTTGAGCACCTCACTCTGAAATAGGAAGGGAGGGCCCAGAAACTAGCACCTTTGAGGAAAGTCTCTGCCGTGATCGGCAAACTCGCGGGATTTTAGAGGACCCGGAGATAACGCGGGGAGCAGTAAGAGAAAACATATCCTTGCATTTAACATCAACATCAACTTGCATTTAACATTTTCAGACATGTAGAAAACATATTGCAAAATTGAAGTAAGTATAGGGTATTTATAAAGGATCAGTAAGAAAAAGCAAGAGCACTTGGAAATTAAAAATTATGGCAGAAATCAAAAATCCAAAACTTTTGTATGATAAAGATGACAGGTTATATGTATCAAAAAAGAACCATTTACAGTGGGAAAAAACTGAGAACAATGTCCAACAATAATTTTTAAAATACTCCAGAATAAGACTATACAACATTTTACTGTCCCTAAAACTGATGTCAAGAAGTAAATATAATAGAAGATCACCATTAACAGTGATTGTTTCTGAGTGGTGGGGCAAGGAATGACCTTTGTTTCTTTTTCTTTTCCAAAATTTCACCAAGGCATATGTATTACATTGCAACCAAAAAAACTAAATGGTTAGAAAACAAAATCGCTTTATATATATCAATATCCCCGTGACTGTGACTATCAATATCCCTGTGACTCGGGTGAAAGTTTACAGGAAATGGAAACATATTCCCAAAAGGAGAAAATACATTCCCCTTAAAAAGTGGCAAGGAGGTGAACGGTGGTGCCCAGCCTTTCCGCCGATCTCTCACACAGGCCATTCCTTGGTGTTGTTTTAAACACAACTCTACACTTTTTGTCTTGGCTTTTCCGTTACTGAAATGGGGATGCATCCCCATGATATTTGAGAAATACCTTCCACTTCTGAGATGGAATATCTGTAAGAAAATACTATTCAGAGCGCAACAACTCCCAAACATAAGGACAATTGGTTTTCTGATAATATTTTTTTCTCAAACATATAGGGCTTTTTATTTTTATCTATACTTTAAAATTTTTATCTATATTCTTATATTTTTATCTAAATCAGTCTATATTTTTTTCGACTTTTCATCAATAAAATTTCTTTTTCAGTGAAAATAGTAAACCGTCATTTACTCTATCTCTTTAATTACTTGAATTATTTGTAATGCCCCCACCCTGAAAACAACCTAAATATTCATAAATGAGGGAATGGATAAACAGTGATATATCTGTACCGTGCAGTACTACTCCAACGTAACAAGCTACTGATACTCGAAACGACATGGATGAATCTCGAAATAATTATTCTCGGTGAAAGAAGACACAGAATCCACACTGAATGACGCCACATATATAAAATGCAAAGTGAGCTACAGTAACAAAAAGCAGGTGAGTGGCTGCCTGGGCACGGGAGGGAGGGAGGCATGGATTACAAAGGGGCACAAGGAAACCTTGAGGGTGATGGATGTGTTCATGGTCTGGATTGTGCCGATGATTTCAGGAGTGTATGCGTATGTCAAGACTCATTGAACTGTGCATTTTATAAGTGTGCAGTTTGGGGTACCTCATCAATACTTCCATGAAGCTGTGAATAAAGCATAGAGTGGATGATTTTAAGCAGTGTTTCCTCAATCTTTGCTGATATTAAGAAGCCCCTGGGTGCTGCGGAAAATGTACACTTCTGGTCCAGCTGCTGGGTCATCCATGAAGCTCTGGGTGAAACAAAAAGGGACCTAGGGATTCTCATGCTCAGGGAAGTTGGGAAACACGGGTATAAAGTGGGTGGCAGCTGAGAAGGAGCTTTCCCTCATCTTGACCAAACCATCATCAGGTGAAGCCAAACGAAACCACGGCTATCAACAGTCAGGGGACAACAAATCTACGATTGCCTAGTGTTTTACACAGGTGCACGATCATTAACTACTGCATAACAAGTGTCCCACCAGTCTCTCCTTTAAGGAGTTTTCTCAGCCCCTCAGCATCCTATATTATTGGATTAATTGGGAGAAAGCTAAGCTGATGGGTGAAAATGGCTGTCCATGAGAATCCACGTTATTGGAATTATCTAATCAAGATCCTCCCTCCTATAAGAAACACAAGGAGGTGGGTGTGCTTGGCATTTCACCTCGGAGGGCGTTTGCTGGTTTCTGTAGTGAAAGCGCTGCATTTAATACCAGGTAAAGCATGCTGCAATTCTCTAATATGTAAAAGTAATGGTGTGTTTTGAAGTCATTAAAGACGCTCCCTTTGTCTTTCTGGATTCACCGACCATTGCATTTTCTCGGATGTATCCTCTTATGTCCTTTGCTGGTTTTCTTTTTTCTTAATTCGTCAGTGTTGTTGGTGGATAGGAGATCTCAATTCTTTGCCTTCTGTGTGCATAAAATATGTTATTCCATCCGTCACTGACCATAACTTTGTCTCTGGTATCTTGTAGCATTCAAGGGATAGTTTTCCTTTAAAGCATCTCTGTTTCATTTTTTTCTAAGTAAAACTAAAAATTCTTTCCTGATTAGCAAGTCTGAAAATATGCAAAACAAGAATTCAACCTAAGGAGCTAGAAAAAAAAATAAAACCAATAGAAGTGGAGGAGGAATTTAATAAGGACATATAAAATAATAAATTGGAAAGCAAATACTACACTGATGGATAAAACTAAAGCTTGTTCTTGGAAAAGGTGACAAGTAAATAAAACTCTGGCAAATCAGTAAGAAATTAGTATTTTTCTGAATGAGACAAGGAAATATAGTGAGATGGTTATATAAAAAAAAGATAAAGTACACTTTCATTCCAATACACTTGCTATTTTACACGAAATAGATTATTTTCTTGAAAACAAGTTACCAAAATCAAATCAAGAGATAGAAATTTCAATCAGACCAATCTTTCTAGAAACAAAAAAGATGTTCACAGATCCACTTAAGGATGCCCTTAGCGACCTAGCCTTTTGAACTCTAGAAGTTTTTTGGTTTTTTTTTTTTTGTGAGGAAGACCAGCCCTGAGCTAACATCCGTTGCTAGTCCTCCTCTTTTTGCTGAGGAAGACTGGCCCTGGGCTAACATCGTGCCCATCTTCCTCTACTTTATATGGGACGCCGCCACGGCATGGCTGACAGGCAGTGCGTCGGCGGGCGCCCGGGATCCGAACTTGCAAACCCCGGGCTGCCAAGCGCGGACTAAACCGCTGCGCCACCGGGCGGCCCCCTGAACTCTAGAAGTTTTGAAATCGTTTTCTAAAGATAGCGTTATCCTAGCTCCAATACCCACAAAAATCCCTGTGACAAAACTGGAGCATTGTCTGAATTAAATACATGCATGTAAGAACTCCTAACACATGAGCAAGTAAAATCCTGTCTCTTTTCAAACCTTTAATCTCAATTATTTTCAATTATGCAGACAAGTTTTAAAAAAAACCACAATGAACACCTACCTACTCTCCACTTACATGCAACAAATTGTTACCATCCCGTTGTGACTGTGGGAGGTGTGTATATAATTTGTTATCACTATAATTTGCTGAATCACTTGAGATGTAATCTATAGACATCATGACATTTCACCCCGAACTTCTTGAACATGCATCTCCCACAGTTCAGGGTATTCTCCTATGAAAACTCAACACCACCTTTGTACAAGAAAATTACCTGTACAGTTTAATATAATATAGATACCTGTAAGGGTGTATTTCAGAACACAAGGATGGTTCCATATTAGGAAAATCAATGAACTTCATTATATTAATGAAAGAAAGCAGAAAATCATACTTCCAACAAGGGCTGAAAATGCATTTGACAAAATTCCCTAGCAATTTGAGTAAAATTTCTTAATTATAGACAGAAATTCTTTCTAATTATGTGAAAAAGAATAACAAATGGCAAACAGCATAAAAATGGTGAAATCACTGTATTTCCATACAGGGAATATACAAAGCTATGAGGTCGTCAGTGTTTTTGTTCTCCATCGTGTTTGAGGTCGTCAAGCTTCCTTGTTCCCGTGGACCATAATATTTTGGGGTAACTCGGTACTTGCTCATATACTTTGTTGACTTCTAAAGGTTTTCATCATAAATTAAAACAGTCACAAAGGATATAATACTGGCACATTGTGAATGCTGACACTTCAAAGTAACTGCTGCATCATTTTAAAATGTGTGCACTGAATCTGAATCTTCAATTCCATCATCCACCTGAAGTATACTCGAGCAAGCTCTGCTTTCACAGTCTGAAACTTTGCTTCATTTTTCAGTCTTGTTTTACTGAATGCATTTCATTCACTCTCCCCAGAATGTATCCTAATATAATATGCTGTGCTTTAAATCTTTTTGAACACCATATCATTGTTTTCTGCAACAACATAATGTTTGACACTTACATTTAAAAATGTCTTCTGAGCATAATGCTCTATGCATTAAATTTCTTCTGAACTGAGTTAAAATTGCAAGGTTAAGGAGAAATCACATCATGATCTTTTATAAAATTATTTTTTTCTGAGCTAACAACTCCATTCATTCCTCTATTTCATTAAGAGCAAAAAATAAGGGATGTTTAATGGCAAAATTATTTCTTATTCAGTTGCTTAATACAGGCACACTTCAAAATGTAGGTGTTTATGTCTGGTGCCCCAGATATTTTTTTAATACCTTGGTGCAATGCACCATTGCAATATAAATATGAACGAGAGATGCTTTTCTTCTGCAAAGAGGGAGAAGGGCACATACCAAAGGGATGCCCTGACCGCAGGGAGAGCAGCTGCAGGAAGGACCACAGGAAGCTGAGGATGTGGAGGCAGAGGAAGCTCCCCGACCATAAACCACCTGCATGGTCTTTGTGCCCCTTGAGTGTAATTATGCATCCATTTAAAGACCACAGTTCTAGACAATGTAATAAAATAGGAAAATGGTGACATTATTGGAAAAACAATTATTTACAGAAATGACCACATACCTCGAAAATCTAGGATTCAACTGAAGAGTTTTAGAATTAACAAGTTTAAATGGCTAGTGGTAAATAATGGTATACAAATTTAGTAGTTTTCTTTTTTATAGGGATAATCACCAGTAAGAACTAGAACTTATAAAATTCCTAGTTATTATATATTATATAATTGTATATTACACATAGAAATAAACAAAAACACAAATATTAAAAAATAACTGTAAAGAGGTAAATAACAATATAAAGATGAAATCAATTAGTGAAGAGGCTTTCCTGAAAAGAAAGCCTTAGTATTATGAAAATATTATGTCCTCCTATGAAATTGTTTTGTTGAAATTCCGTTTAAAAACTCCAACTTATCTAAACATGTTGAGGGTAGTGCCAGCAGAAGTCAGAGAGACAAGTTGATGGAAACACTTCAACGAGATCACAAAACAACTTAGTACAATTTGGCACTGGCAAATGACTAGACCAATAAGGGAATGTTTCAAAATGTATCCAAGGATTACAGTTTTTTAATATGATAACGGCAACATTTCAAAATACTGAGAAAGGATGAAATAGTCCATAAGTGGTATAGGAATACTTTGTTATTTGTAGAGAGTCCTAGAGTCCTGGGACTAAGTATCGAGTACCTTCTCACGAAATATACAAAAATTATCTATGGATTAACAGGAAGCCAGGTAGGTATCAAAATGTAGCACTTTATAATCTTGTGGCCAGGCACTGTCTCTTAAATGGTTCTTGAAATATGCTCATTTCTTGGAATGTTTGTTTCTTTAAACAAAATGTATGCAAAACCAGGATTTGCTGGTCCAATGGGTTACACTTCTGGAGAAAAAAGCTATAATAAAGGTGAGAGGTAACTCCCTTGATTCAGTTGGGATTGTGGCTGTTAACAGCATGAATAGAAACTGCGTCCATCTGCAGACGGGTCCTGTGTGGTCCTGAGACAGCAGGTGGCCCGTCTGTCTGTTCAAACGCCAACCAAGATGAGTTCCCTCCTGGCTCTCTCCTGACCCCGCCCCCCACAAGCGGCCCTTTTGAAGTCTGGTGAACTCAAGACTGCCCCTTCAGTTCACTCGGACAAGGACAAGGGCATCAGAGGAACCACCTGGAAGCTTTCTTCTCTCTTACAGGTCAAACCGCACCCAGGTCCTCCCCTGGCAGAGGAGGGGAAACGGGATCCTGGAGTTCAGAGTTCCCTGTGCTGCCTCGTCTGAAGTGCGTGTGGCTTTTAGCACGGATTCCCTTATGTCTGTGTCTAAATAACAGCTCTTGCTTTGCGTTCCATTTCATCTGTATCTGAATTAGTACAACAATGTTAATATGCCACCACGTAATATTGATATTTTGGTAAAATGCAATGTTTATCCTGAGTTTTACATGCTCCTTAGCAAACCTCAGACCTACAGGTTATGTCCCAATTCAGAGGTGGCATCTCTGGAAATGATCCAGATGCTTGTAATAGATAGCATCATGAAGGTTATTGAAAGAAGTATTTAAAGTAAATAAAGAATATATACTGATTATCCTTGATTTTCTAGCAACCTTCCATGGAAGTCAACTCCCAGGTTGTCCTAGTCACTAGCCCTTTTGCATTACACCAACAGGACACTTGAGAACTCATAGTGAAGGGAATTCGAAACTTCATCTAAAAGCAATGTGTTGCTGAAGGGGGGGAGACAGTTTCCTAGTCAACCTTTTGATTTATCTGACCTTAACTTTCTTCTGCCTTTAATCCCTGCAGATAAGACTCACCACGATCTCGGCTATCCATACTGATAATCAGAGGGCCTGGTTTCAAAGAATAATGCCGGAAGGGTGTTCAAGTAGAAGCTGCAAACGTTTTGGTTTGTTTGCTACTGAATTAATAATTTTGATTTTTGGAATTGCTGTGTGCCTTTCCATTTGAGTCATACAATCTTCTCTCTTTAATGACAGTGATTATTTCTGGTATTGCATTTTTCGTTGTTCGTGGACTGATGGCCGTTTATCAAAGATGCCGGGTGTCGGAGGAAATCGCCACTATCCAACTAGAAGAATTATGGGGATATATAGTTAACCAGGATCAAACTGAGGATTTAGCAACGAAGAAACCAACAGATACTCCCTCAGTATGATCTTACGTTAAACCTGGAAATGTTTGGGCCTTTGGTCCTTTTTAAAGTCTCTTGAACATTTTTAAGTAGAAATAAATTCTGGCTTTAAAAACTATTGTCTGCTTTTTTCTTGTTCCCTATTGCTTCTATGAAATCCTTCTTCCTGCAGAAGCCCTTGTGTTTCAAATTCACGTCACCTGGCCAACCACTCTGCTCCGGGTTGCTGCATCGACCAATATTCTTGCTCTCTTCCCACCATCACTGAAGATCCAGCTGCTGCCTTATTCTGCCTCTTCACCTCCACTCCTGCAGATTTTAATGAGCACAGAGGCGACTGGTCCAAGACTACAGGTGCCCCGCTCACGGCCCTCCCCACCTCAATATCCTATTCTTCCCCATCAGATACCAACTTCCATGGTTGTGTGCTGTACATTGTCATCACTGCCGTCTGTGAGACCCCAAAGCATCACTTCAGACACCCCATTCTCTCACCATTCATCACTTTCACTTGTATCCTTCACCTGACAATTCTCCAATATGGTGGAGTTCTCCAACCCTTTGATGCCAAGGGCTCCTCATTCTCCCATGGTGCCTTGACTTTCTTGTCCGTTTTGAGCTCCCTCTTGGAGATACTCTGAATCCTTCACCCCCTTAAGATTCTACATACCTGGTCACATATGAGACTGATTTAACCAAACTGTCATGTACATGAATCCAAGGGGGTAAACGTGTTGGAACAAATCACATAACAAGGTTGACAGGATTCCTATAAAATCGCGATCACTAATACAAATGGACCCACTGCTATTGTGCCTCTGTTCTCGCTGGTTCTCTCGTTCTTTCAGCTCAGGCAGACAACTGCCAGATTCTTTCTTAAGATACCCGACTAAAGTCCTTCCTCTTTCATTGATCCACGCTGGGGACTCCACAGTGAAATCTTGACTTACCGTGCTGCCCACTCACCCTTGATATCCCACCCGTACACAAGCCCTACTCAACAGCACTGAGTGCCCCACCCTGGAAATAGAGAGCCCAGAGACTAGGACCTTTGAGGAACGTTTCTGCCATGCTCTGCCGACTCGAAGGACTTGAGAGAACACAGGCAGTGCAGGGAGCAGGAGACAGAAAAAACGTCTTTCAACTTGTAATAGACACTTTCAGAAAATTAGGAGAACGTATTGCATAAATGAAATAAGGATAGGGTGTTGTGAATAATCAGTAGGAAAAAAGAGCACTTGGAAATGATAAATGAAGGCAGAAAAAAATCCAAAAATTCTGAATGATAAAGGTGAGGCGATGTATCAAGGAAACCCATTATAATGGGGAAAAACTGAAAACAATGGCCAATAATAGACGATTTCAAAAAAACATGATGCAACACAGCAAGATGAAACATTTACTCCCATGAAAACTGATGAGAAAAAGATATAAACACGACAGGAAATCATCATTAACGATGATTGTTTCTGGGAGGTGGAATCATTAATGGCTTTCATTCATACTTGGATAATTCTCGGATTTTCCAAAACTTCCCCAAGACTTTGTAATCCAAAAATCCAAACTGTTAAAAAATAAAATTGCTATAATACCATAAATATGAATACACACATCTATATTACAGGAAATGAAAGTATGTTCCCAAAAGGCAGACTTCGTCCAGCAGGCTCTGAGGGATCCAGCCGTTCTGCCAATCTTTCATACAGGAAATTTCCTGGCATTATTTTTAAAACAACTAAAAACTTTTTTGCCTTAACATCTCCACGATTGAAATGTGGATACTTCCCCTAAATGTTTTTGAAATGCCTTGCACTTCTAAGACTGACAATCTAGAAGAAAATCTTATCCAAAGCCCCACTTCCCAACACAAAGATGGTGTATTTTCTGACCATCTTTTTCCACATGTATAAGGATTTGCCTTTCCCATATTTTTTTTACCATCCATAGTTTCAAGTTTTTCTTAATGAAATTTTTTTCCAAAGGAAAAGTAATCTCTCCTTAATTGTACCTCTTTATCTAAAATTATTTCTAATGGCCCCAACTAGAAACAACCTGTATATCCATCAACAGGGGAATGGATAAACAAATGGTCACATACCCATAATATGGAGTACCAATCAACATGAAAATGAACCAACTATTGATACTCAAAACAACACAGATAAATCTCAAAATATTTATGCTGAATGAGAGGAGCCAGACACAGAAAAGTATATACAGAAAGATGCCATTTGTATAAAATGCAACATTATCTATAGTGAAAGCAGGTGAGTGGTTGCCTGGGGATGGGAGGGAGGGAGGGAGGTGTGGATTACAGAGGGCACAAGGAAACTTTGGGGGTGATGGATGTGTTCTTGATTGTGCTAATGGTTTCATGGGCATATACATGTATCAAAATGCATGGAACTGTGCATTTTATAAGTGTGCAGTTTTTGGTACCTCATCAATATTTCCATGAAGCTGTGAATAAAGAAGCATAGAACGAATGATTTTAAGCAGTGTTTCCTCAATCTTTGCTGATAGTAAGAAGCCCCTGGGTGCTGTGGAAAGTGCATATTCTTGCTTCTGCTGCTGGGTCCTCCATGTGCTTTCAGGAAGGGACCGGGGGATTCTCGTGCTCAGGGAAGTTGGGAAACACAGGTATAAAGTGGGTGGCACCTGAGGAGCTTTTCCTCATCTTGACCAAACCATCATCAGGTGAAGCCAAATGAAAAGCCACCCATTAACAGCCGGGGGACAACAAATCTACGATTGCCTAGTGTTTTACACGGGTGCATGATCCTTAACTACTGCGTAAAATTGTTTACCACTAGTCTCTCCTTTAAGGAGTTTTCTCAGCCCCTCAGCATCTTATATTATTGGATTAATTGGGAGAAAGCGAAGCTGATGAGCGAAAATAGCTGTCCATGAGAATCCACGTTATTGGAATTATCTAATCAAGACCCTCCCTCCTATAAGAGAAACACAAGGAGCTGTGCTCGGCATTTCATTTTGAAGGGTGTTTGCCTGCTCCTGTCGTGAAAGAGATGCATTTAATACCAGGTGATGAATGCTACAATTTTTTAATATTTATATAAAAGTAGCGGTGTGTTTAGAAGTCATTGAAGATGTTCTTATTGCTTGGTGAGGTCAGGGAGGTATTTTCAGATCCATTGACCATTGCAGTTCCTCAGATGTGGGTTTTTTCTTACGCCCTTTGTCAGGTTTTATAAATTTGTGGTGTTCTTTGTGGGTAACTGATTTCCACTCCTTGTCATCTTTACATTGAAAATATGTTCTCCTATCTGCCACTTACCATAACTTTGTTTCTTGTGTCTCTTTTCTGTTAGGGTAGCTCTACTTCATTTTCTTCGGTAAAAACTTGAACTTTTTTCTTTATTTAGCAAGACTGAAATTACACAAAACATGCATTCAATCTAGGAATTGAAAAAAAATTTTTTTAATTGGAAATGGAGGAGAAATTTAATATAGAAAACCTAAAATAACTAATTGGAAAGCAAATACTTCTTTTGATGGATAAAACTAAAAGCCGGTTTTTGGAAAAGGAAAGTTTTGTTTATCTATTTGGAAATAGATAAACCCTGTCAAGCAAATAAAAATTAGTTTATTATGAATGAGAGAAATATTGTCAGAGAAAAGAAATATAAAAAAGATAGTGAACGACTTCATATCAATAGACTGGAAATGTTAGGGCAAGTAGATGATTTTCTTGCAAACGAAAGTCACCAAAATTAAATCTAGAAGGGACAGAAACTCAGAAGAGAACACTCGCTTAGAAAAATTGAAAAAGTTGCTTAGAGGGGCCGCCCGGTGGCGCAGCGGTTTAGTCCGCGCTTGGCAGCCCGGGGTTCGCGGGTTCGGATCCCAGGCGCCCGCCGACGCACTGCCTGTCAGCCACGCCGTGGCGGCGTCCCATATAAAGTGGAGGAAGATGGGCACGGATGTTAGCCCAGGGCCAGTCTTCCTCAGCAAAAAGGGGAGGAGTGGCAACAGATGTTAGCTCAGGGCTGGTCCTCGCCACAAAAAAAAAAAAAGTTGCTTAGATATCCAACTAGGAATGGCCTGAGGAGAAAATTCCTTTGAGCTGCTCAAAAGCTTTGCCATTATTTTACAAAGATAGCTTTGCCCCAGTACCATAAAAATCCCCATGACAAAACTAGGGCCTTGTCTAACTTAAAAGCATAGATGGAAAAATTCCTAACAACAGGAGCGAATAAAATCCTGCCTTTAAAAAAAAAAAAACCTAGTCATGATAGTCTTCATAAACAAAAGTTTAAAGAATCATAAAGCTTACCTAGACTCTGCTTAGATGCAACAAATTGTTTTGTCATAACTGTGGTGCATGTGTATATGAATTATTATTTGTGGAATCATTTGAGAGCAAGTTGTGAATATTATGACATTTCACCTGAAATATGTGAACCTGCATCTTATATAGATGAGGGCATTCTCCTGCAAAAACTCACTCATATGCAAGAAAATTACTGTGCAGTTTTAATATAAGTAAGATGCCTCTGAGGGTTTATTTCAGGAACATAAAGATGGAGCCAAATTGGGAAAATTAGCAAATGTCATTGTACTAATAAAAGCAGAAAGTCATATTACCAGCAAACACTGAAATTATGTTTGACAAAATTCCCCAGGAATTTCTGATTACAGTCTGTCAAGGAAGAATAGAAATGCTTTCTAAATATGCAAGAGAGAATCAGCGTTTGGCAAAAAGCATTAGAAATAGTCAAAATGTTTCTGCTAAATGCAATGTACACAGCTCCATGGTTTTCAGTGTTATTATTCTCCACTGTGTTTGAAATCTTCAATTTCTGTGATCCCATGGACCATAACATTTTAGGGGGACAACTCTGTGTTTCCTTGTATATTATGTTGATTTCTAAACCATGTCATCATAAATTAACACAGACGCAAAGGATGCACTATCAGACATGTTGTAAAATAGTGATATTTCGAAGTAACTGCTGCATCACTTTTAAATGCATGCATCAAATCTGAATCTTTAACTCCATCATCTGTTTGAAATACAGAGCTCTTCATTAACAGTCTGAAACTTTGTTTCATTTCTTTTTCTTCTTTAACTTGTTTTTTATTCCATTCACTCCCCCTAGAGGTGTATCCTAATGAAATATGTTACGTCTTAAATGCTTTTTGATCAACATATCATAGTTCTCGGCAGTAAGAGTAGGTATGTAAACTTAAATTTTTAAAATTCTGACCATAAGGTTCTGTTAAATTTCTTCCGTACTAAGTTACAAATACAATTAGTATACACATGATCAAAACAACTTAGTACAAATTGTGTTATTAACATGAAAAGGAAACTTTTTTTATTGATGTCTTAATAGTTTATAACATTGTAAAATTTTAGCTGTACATTACTGTTTGCCAGTCACCATATAAATGCATCCCTTCACCCCTTGTGCCCATCCTTCCCCCCGTCCCTGGTAACCGCCTAGCAGTTCTCTCTGCCCGTGTGTTAGTTTATATTCCACAAATGAGTGAAATCATGCGGTGAGTGTCTTTCTCTCTCTGGCTTATTTCACTTAACATAATTCCCTCCAGGTCCCTCCATGTTGTTGCAAATAGGACAATTTTGTCTTTTTTACGGCTGAGTAGTATTCCATTGTGTATATATACCACATCTTCTATATCCAATCATCAGCTGATAGACACTTGGGTTTCTTCCACTTCTTGGCTGTAGTGAATAAACCTGCAATGAACATAGGGGTGCATAAGCCTCTTTGGATTGTTGATTTCAGGTTCATTCTCCCACCCAATAGTGGGAGAGCTGGATCATAAGGTATTTCTATTTTTAATTTTTTGAGGAATCTCCATACTGTTTTCCATAAAGGTTGCATGAGTTTGCATTCCCACCAGCAATTAATTAGGGATCCCGTTTCTCCACAACCTCTCCAACATTTGTTGTTTTTTGTCTTGGTGATTATAGCCATTCTAACGGGTGTCAGGTGATATCTTAGTGTCGTTCTGATTTGCATTTCCCTGATGATTAGTGATGTTGAACATCTTTCATGAAAAGGAAACTTTTGCTAAGTGTTTCATCTCCAATTATGTAATGTATGTTCTTTTTTCCTTAATTTTTCTTTTCTTAATGCAGTTTGCATAGAGAACTCACTGCTAGAATGAGACCAAGTTCAGCATCATTTCACTTCTTGCTTTTATTTTTCACAAACAAAAAACATCTTGTCCACACACATAAAGAGACGGGAATGTATAGCAATGTCACTCAATATTTTGAACTCCTTCAAGGTTACACACAAAAATCAAATAATGGTCTTTTATCGAGTTATTCTCCTGAGCTGACAACTTCACTAACTCTTCCAGTTTTTGTTAAAAGCAAAGAATAAGTGACTTCTACTTGTAAAAGTATTTGTTACTCAGTAATTAGTTACTCACTTTAAGACAGAGATCTACAGTTGGAATTGTCCCTACATATTGTCACCCCAGATTTTTTTAATATCTTGGTGCAATGTACCACAACAAGATAAATATGAATGAGAGATGCTTTTCTTCAGAGGGAGAAGGGCAAAGGGACGCCCTGGCGGCAGGGAGAGCAGATGCAGAAGGACCACAGGAAGCTGAGGGTGCAGAGCTGGAGGCAGCTCCCCGACCATAAACCACATTTGTGTCCCTCGAGGGTGCACGTGGGTCCACTTGAAGACCACTGTTCTAGACAATGTAATTAAATAGGAAAATGAAATGATAAAAGTATCAGGAAAATGATTATTTGTGGAAAATCTAGGGTTCAACTGAAGAGTTTTAGGATTAGTGTTAACAAATTAAAATAGCTAGTCATAAGTAATGGTATACAAATTTAGTAGTTTTCCTTTAGGATTAATTGCCAGTTAGAAATAGAGGTGATAATATTCTCAATTGTATATATAAAATATGTCACTATGATAATTGTTATATAATTGTGTATGCTACATATAGAAATAAAAGAGCAGAAACATAAATATTAAATAAGTGAGTATAAAACAGTAATGAAGAATAGAAAGATGACCTCTATCAGTTGAGAGCCCTTCTTGAGTGGAAGACAGTATTATGAAACAGTCTCCCTAAAATATTGTTTTGTGACAATTTCAGTCATAAACTCTCGCTTCTCTCAGTGTGTTGAGGTTAGTGACGGGAGAAGTCTGAAAGGCAAGTTGATAGAGAACATTTCCAACAAGACCACAAAACAGAACAATCGAAATCAGTACATTTTGGGATTGGCAAGGGAGTAGATAAATGGAAGATAGCGTGTTAAAACACATCCTGTAGTGCAGGGTTATTTAATAGAACAGAGATGGCATTTCAAAATAAGGGGCAAGGATGAAATATTCCATAAACTGTAGAGGAATACTTGGCTATTCATTTAGGAGGGACTATAGTGTTCCTTTTCATGCAAAGTACAAAAATTGTCAATGGATTAAAATGAATGACATAGTTACCAAAACATAAGACTTAATAATCTTGAGGTGGGGTATTGCCTCTTAAATGTTTCTTGAAGTGTAAGAAAATGAGCCAGCACCAGGATTTGTTGGTCAAATGGGCTATATTCTTGTAAAAAAAAAAAAAAATTTTTTTTTAATATATATAATAGTAATAGGGGAAAGGACAACTCTCTTGACTCAGGTGAGGCTGTAGCTCTTAACCACATAATTTGAAACTAGGTCTGTCTTCAGATGAGTCCTGCCTGGTCCTGAGTCAGCAGGCGGCCCATCTGTCTGTTCAAATGCCAACCAAGAGGAGTTCCCTCCTGGCTCTCTCCTGACCCCGCCCCTCACAAGCGGCCCTTTGAAGTCTGGTGAACACAAGACTCCCCCTTCAGTTCACTCGGACAAGGACACGGGCATCAGAGGAACCACCTGGAAGCTTTCTTCCCTCTTACAGGTCAAACCGCACCCAGGTCCTCCCCTGGCAGAGGAGGGGAAACAGGATGCTGTGTTGGAGTTCACAGTTCCCTGTTCTGCCTCGTCTGAAGTGAGTGTGGCTTTTAGCACAGATTCCATCATGTCTGTGTCTAAATTAATTGACGGAACTCTTTCTTCGTGTTCCATTTCATCTGTATCTGAATTAGTGCAACAATCTTAATACACCACCAAGTAATATTGATATCCCTGTAAAAGGCAATGTGTATTCTGAGTCTTTACATGTCCGCTCACAAATCTCAGGTCTACGTGATATACCCAGTGCAGTAGTGGTCTCTCTGGAAATAAGCCAGAAGTGTGTGACAGCTTCATCAAGGTTATTGAAAGAAATATTTAAAGTAAATAAAGAACATATACTAATCATCCCTGATTTTCTAGCAACCTTCCTTGGAAGTCAACTCCCAGGTTGTCCTAGTCAGTAACCCTTTATATTACACCCTCAAGACGCTGGAGAACTTACAGTGAATGGAATTGGAAACTTCATCTAAAAGCAATGCCACAGCAAGTGGGAGGATAGTTTCCTAGTTAACCTTTTGATTTATCTGACCTTAACTTTTTTCTTCCTCTATTTCCTGCAGCTAAGACTCAACATGAACCCAGCTTTTCAAGCTAATAATAGGAGGACCTGGTTTCAAAGAATAATGCAAGAAGGGTTTTTCCGCAGATTCTGTGTATGCTTCTATTTGTTCTATGCTGCAGTGATAATATTGTTACTTGGTAATATTTTGGTGGCTTTATTCTCTGGTCATACACCTTTCTCCCTCGAAATGACCATGATTGCTACCGGCATTGTGTTTTTCTTCCTCACTGGACTGATGCACTTGTATGAAGCAAGCAGGATATCAGCTTTCATACAAGAAAAAATTTCAAGGAAAAGAATTGCCCGGGATCCTTCTGAAGCTTTAGAAGTGGAGGAACCAACAGTCACCACCTGACCGTAATATCATCTTAAATCTCTAAGTCCTCGGGGCTTTGGACATTTTAAAGACTCGTGAGCAGTTTTAAATAGAAATAAAGTCTGGCTTCAAAAACTTCCGTTCCCTATTACCTCTATGAAATCTTTCCTCTTGCAGAAGCTCTTGTTCTCTCAAGTTCAGATAAATGAACCAGTTTCCTCCTTGTTGTAGCAACTACCAACCTTCTCGCTCTCTTCCAACCATTGCTGACGATCCAGCTGCTGCCTCTCCCTCTGGCTCTTCACATCTGCTCCTGCAGATTTTAACATGCACAGAGGTGACCCACTCAAGACCATAGGTGCCCAGTTCACTGACCTCCCCACTTGCAATGTCCCAATCTTATTTCTGCTATTCCATGGTCCTATCCTATAACTTTTCATCACCATTACCTGTGAGTCCCCAAACATCCCTTCAGACACCCCATTCTCTCACTACCCAGTTCCTGTCACTCTTGGTCAATTTCCCTGGCGTCCCTTACCTGACAATTCTCAAATGTGATGGAGATGTCCGACCTTTTGATGTTGAGGTCTCACTCTCCCACAGTGCCTCAACTTTCTTCTTATATCTTTTGGGCTTCGTCTAGGAATTACCTTCAACTTTTCCTCCCCTTATAACCGGACATGTCCGGTGACATATGAACCTGATATAACCAAACGATCCACCTGTGTACATGAATGCAAGGACGAAAACATGTTGGAACAAATCACTCAAAGTTGACTGGCTTCCTTTCAATCCTGATCATTCACCAAAGGGCATCCCACTTGTCCTGCCTTTCTGATGTGTCCCCACTCCTTCAGTTCAGGATGGGGATTGGAAGAATGTTTCCTAAGTTAACTGGTCAAAGAAATACTTCCTTCTCCCCTGAGTGACGTGTAGGGCTCCCATAGTAAAAACATTGGCTCAGCATGCCACCCTGGAAATCCTACCCTTCAACAAGCCTTACCAACAGCTCTTGAGTGCCTCGCTCTGAAATGTGAAGGGAGAGGCCAGACCTAGAACCCTGTAGGAATGCCTCTGGAATGATTTGCGAACTCAAAGGACTTTAGAAAGGACACAGACAGTGCAGGGAACAGTAAACAGGAAAAAAAATTCAACTTGTAATTGACAATTTCAGACTTTTAGGAGAACATACTGCAAAACTGAAAAAACAGTAGGGTGTTATAAAGGATGAGTAAGAAAAAACCAGGAGCACTTAGATTAAAATGAGGACAAATTAAAAATCAAAAAAGTTTTGTGTGGTAAATGTAAAGAGAGATATTCAAGGAGAACACTTTACAATGGGGGAAAGCTGAAAACAATGTCCAACAATGGAGGATTTCAAAAAATCTTTGTACAATAGAACAAGACAGACATTTTTCCATCCCTAAACTGATGTGAAAAAGACACAAACACAATAGGAAATTATCAGTAACGGTGATTGTTTCTGGGAGTTGGAATAACTAATGGCCCTATTTGTACTTGGATATTTTATTTTTTTATTTTTTTGTGAGGAAGACCAGCCCTGAGCTAACATCCGTTGCTAATCCTCCTCTTTTTGCCGAGGAAGACTGGCCCTGGGCTAACATCCGTGCCCATCTTCCTCTACTTTATATGGGACGCCGCCACAGCGTGGCTGACAGGCAGTGCGTCGGCGGGCACCCGGGATCCGAGCTCGCGAACCCCGGGCTGCCAAGCGCGGACTAAACCGCTGCGCCACCGGGCCGGCCCCTGTACTTGGATATTTTATTTTCTAAGTTTCTCCAAGACTTTGTAATCCAGAAACCAAATGTTAAAAAATAATATTGCTATTATATATATCAATATCCGGGTGACTTGGTGAAAGGTTACAGGACGTGAAAGTACATTTCCAAGGGGAGACTTTCCATGCTGTCCAGCGGCAAGGAGGGAGAGCCGGCTGTATGGGTTCTGCCAATCTCTCAGTCTTGCTGCATTTGTAAAACAGCAGTAAAGTTTTGCCTTGACTTTTCCACCATTGAAATATGGACACACCCCCTAGATGTTTTTGAAGTGTCTTACACTTTTGAGACTGAAAATCTGTAGGAAAATAATATCCAAATCCCCACCTTCCAAACATAAAAATGGTGTATTTTCTGACAGTCTTTTCTCCATATATAGGGTATCTCTTTTCCCTTCTTTATTATCATCTGTAATATTCAACTTTTTCCTGGTGAAAAATTGTAAATGAGAAGGGAAAAGTAATCTCTCCTTCACTGTGCCTCTTTAATTATCTAAAATTATTTATAATAGTCTCAACTGGAAACAACCTAAATATCCATCAACAGAAGGAATGGATAAACTGATTTATCCATGTACTGGAATACCACTCAACATAAAAGCAATCTATTGATACTCAAGACAAGATGAATGAATCTCAAAATAATTATGCTGAGTAAAGAAACCGGACACAGAAGAGTACATACTGGATGATGTCATTGTATAAAATGCAAACTTATTTATAACGACGGAAAGCAGATCGGTGGTTGCCCAGGGATGGGAGGGAGGGAGGTATGGATTACAAAGAAGCACAAGGAAACTTGAGGGGAGATGGATGTGTTTTTGATGTTAATTAAGCTGATGCTTTTATGAGTTTGTACATGTCAAAACGCAATGAATTCCATATTTTAAATTTGTGCTGTTTTTGTACCTCATTTACCCTCCCATGAAGCTGTAAATAAAAAAGCATAGAGTGGAGGATTTTAAGCAGTGTTTCCCTGATCTTTGCTGATATGAAGAAGCCCCTGGGTGCTGTGGAAAGTGCACCCTCCTGGTCCTGCTCCTGGGTCCTCTGTGAATCTCTGGGTGAACTGTGCTTTCAGGAAGGGACCTGGGGAGTCTCGTGCTCAGGGAAGTTGGGAAACATGGGTATAAAGTGGGTGGTAGCTGAGAAGGAGCTTCATGTGGACCAAACCATTATCAGGTGAAGCCAAATGAAACCACCATCAACAGCCAGGGGAAAACAAATCTATAATTGCCTAGTGTTTTACACAGGTGCATGATGCTTAAGTATTGCATAAAAGTGTTTGCCACTAGTCTCTCCTTTAAGGAGTTTTCTCAGCCCTCAGCATCTTATATTATTGGATTAATTGGGAGAAAGCTAAGCTGATAGGTGAAAATGGCTGTCCATGAGAATCCATGTTATTGCAATTATCAATCAAGATCCTACGTCCTATAAGAGAAACACAAGGAGCTGTGCTTGGCATTTCATCTTGAAAGAAGTTTGACTTTTCTGGTTGTTCAAGAGCTGCATTTAATGCCAGGTAAAGGAATCTATAATTTTTTGCATATAACTGTAGTGGTGTGCTTGGAAATCATGATAGATGCTCTCCTTATTACTAGGTGAGGTCAGGGATATCTTTTTAGATTCACTGACCATTGCAATTCTTCAGATGTGAGCTTCTCGTTATGCCCTTTGTCTGTTTTTCTTTTTCTTTCCTTCTTAATTTGTCAATGTTCTTTGTTTATGAGGAATATTAACTCTTTATCTTCTGTGTGTGTAAAATGTATTCTCCTATCGATCGTTTACCATAACTTTGTCTATAATGTCTTATGTCACTTAAGAGACTTTTTTTCCTTTAAGGCATCTCTATTTCATTTTTTTAAGTAAAATTTAAACGTTTTCCTTTTTCTCAAGACTGAAAATATGCATTCAATCTAAAGAACTAGATCTAAATAAAACTGATGGAAACAAAGAAGGAATTTAATCAGAAAAGCCTAAATTAAATTGGAAATCAAATACAGTACCACACCTGATGGATAAAACTAAAAGCTTGTTCTTGGAAATGGTGACAAATAGATCAACTCTATGAAAACAACTTAAAATGAGCATTTTATGAACAATACAAGAAATTATAGTCAGGTAAAAAGAATTATAAAAGAGGTAATGTTTAACTTCATATCAAAATACTTGACAATTTATGGTCAAGAGATGGTTTTCTTGAAAAGTTACCAAAATTGAATAGAGAAGTGACAGAAACACAGCAGACAAAGCACTGTAGATATGAGAAATCATGCCTCTACCCAAGGATGGCCCAAGTGGCTGATCATTTTGAGCTCTGGAAGCTTTTCAAAAATACCTTTTTATAAAGGTAGTGTTACTCTAGCCCCAGCACCCACAAAAATCCCCACAACAAAACTGCGGCATAGTCTAACTTAAAAATATAAGAATATATTAAAGTTCCTAACATAATGAGAAAATACAATCTTATTCTTTAAACCTTTAATCATAATTTTCAAGTGTGTAAAATGTTAAAACACAATGAACTCACCTACCCTCCTTAGTCTCAACAAATTAAAGTTTTGTTGTAACTTTGCTACATGTTTATATAATGTTTATTATCATGATTACTGCTATTGTTAAATTGTTTGCTGAATCTTTGGAGAGTAAGTGGCAGACTATGCATTTCATGCCTAAATACTTGAACCTGCATCTCCTATAAAGGTCATTCTCCTATAAAAACTGACTACCACCCTTGCTTAAGAAAATTACCTGTACAGTTTAACATAACGAAGATGCCTATGAGTGTTTATTTCGGGACACAAGGATGGATCCAAATTAGGAAAATCAATGAACTTCATCCCATTAATAAAGCAAAGCAGAAAGTTGCATTTACCAGCAAATGCTGAAAATGCACTTGACAAAATTCCCTAGCAATTTCTGAGTACAATTTCTCAAAGAAGAATAAAAATGCTGACTCTAAAAAAGAGAAACAGCAAATAGCAAAGAATATAAGAAACAGTGAAACTACCAAAGTGTTCCCACTAAAGGCAATATACAATGTTATTCTCCACTGTCTGAGCTCTTCAATGTTTGATCGCGTGTATTATAACATTTGGGGGGACAACTCTGTACTTCCTTCTATATTAAGTTGACTTCCAAAGGTTTCCATCATATTAAAATAGTCACAAAGAATGTCTTTGGGTGATGAACATGACGTAGTCTACACAAAAATCAAAATATACTGATGTACACCTGGAAAAAAGACTGCACTCTCTGGCATATGTAAATGCTGACCCTTCGCAATAACTGTTACGCCACTTTTTAACGTACGGCTGAATCTGAATCTTCACCACCATCGTCTATTTGAAATAAACAAACTCTTCTGTCACAGTCTGAAACTTCATTTCTTTTTCTTCTTTAATCTGCTCTTCCATCCATCCAGTCTCTCCTGAATTGTGTCCTAATGTAACATGTTGTGCTGTAAAGTGTGTGTTTTTTTTTTAATCTTTTTTTTTTACCATTTTTTTAATTGATGTCTTAATAGTTTATAACACTGTGGGGTTTTAGTTGTACATTTTTGTTTTGTCTGTCACCTTGTGGATGTAACCCTTCACCCCTTGTGCCCACCCCCCCACCCCCCTTCTCTTTGGTAACCACCAATCAGTTCTCTTTGTCCGTGTGTTCACTTATATTCCATACATGAGTGAGTTCATGCAGTGTCTGTCCTTCTCTCTCTGGCTTATTTCACTTAACATAATACCCTCTAGGTCCATCCATGTTGTTGCAAATGGGACAATTCTGTCTTTTCTTATGGCTGAGTAGTATTCCATTGTATGTATATACCACATCTTCTTTAACCAATCATCAGTCGAGGGACACTTGGGTTGCTTCCACTTCTTGGCTATAGTGAATAATGCTGCAATGAACATGGGGGTGCATACGCCTCTTGTGATGGTTGATTTCATGTCCATTGGGTAGATGCCCAAGAGTGGGATTGCTGGATCATACGGTATTTCTATTTTTAATTTTTTGAGGACTCTCCATACTGTTTTCCATAGAGGCTGCACCAGTTTGCATTCCCACCAGGAGTGAATGAGGGTCCCTGTTTCTCCACAACCTCTCCAGCATTTGTTGTTATTTGTCTTTGTGATTATAGCCATTCTAACTGGTGTAAGGTGATATCTTAGTGTAGTTTTGACTTGCATTTCCCTGATGATTAGTGATGTTGAACATCTTTTCATGTGTCTATTGGCCATCTGTATATCTTCCTTGGAAAAATGTCTGTTCATATCCTCTGCCCATTTTTTGATCGGTTTGTTTGTTTTTTTGTTGCTCAGTTGTATGAGATCTTTATATATTACTGAGATTAATCCCTTGTCGGACAAACGATTTGCAAATATTTTCTCCCAGCTGGTGGGTTGTTTATTCATTTTGATCCTGGTTTCATTTGCCTTGTAGAAGCTCTTTAATCTGATGAGGTCCCACTTGTTTATTTTTTCTTTTGTTTCCCTTGTCTGAGTAGACATGGAATCTGAAAGGATCCCTTTATGTCCAATCTCAATTAGTGTACTGCCTATATTTTCTTCCAGGAGTTTTATAGTTTCAGGTCTGACTTTCAGGTCCTTGATCCATTTTGAATTGATTTTTGTATATGGCGATAGGAGATGGTCTACTTTCATTCTTTTGCATGTGGCTGTCCAATTTTCCCAGCACCATGTATTGAAGAGACTGCCCTCTCTCCATTGTATGTTCTTTGCTCCTTTGTCGAAGATTAGCTGTCCATAGGTGTGTGGTTTTTATTTCTGGGCTTTCAATTCTGTTCCATTGATCTGTGTGTCTATTCTTGTACCAGTACCATGCTGTTTTGATTACTATAGCTTTATAGTATATTTTGAAATCAGGGATTGTGATGCCTCCAGCTTTGTTCTTTTTTTTCAGAATTGCTTTAACTATGCGGGCTCTTTTGTTGCCCCATACGAATTTCAGTAGTTTTTGTTCTATTACCGTGAAGAATGACATTGGGATTCTGATTGGGATTGCATTGAATCTGTAGATTGCTTTAGGTAGAATGCACATTTTAACTATATTTATTCTTCCAATCCATGTGCATGGAATATTTTTCCATTTCTTTATGTCTTCATCGATTTCTTTCAGTAGTGTCTTATAGTTTTCATTGTATAGGTCTTTTACCTCCTTGGTTAAATTTATTCCCAGATATTTTATTCTTTTTGTTGCAATTGTAAGTGGGATTGTCTTTTTGAGTTCTCTTTCTGTTGGTTTATCATTAGTGTATAGAAATGCAATTGATTTTTGTAAGTTAATTTTATACCCTGCCACTTTAGTTGTTGATTATTTCTAGTAGTTTTCCAATGGAATTTTTTGGGTTTTCTGTGAATAAGATCATGTCGTCTGCAAATAGTGAGAGTTTCACTTCTTCATTGCCTATTTGGAGTCCTTTTATTCCTTTTTCTTGCCTAATTGCTCTGGCCAGAACTTCCAGTACTATGTTGAATAAGAGCGGTGAGAGTGGGCACCCTTGTCTTGTTCCTGTCCTCAAAGCAGTGGCTTTCAGTTTTTCCCCTTTGAGTAGGATGTTTGCTGTAGGTTTGTCATATATGGCCCTTATTATGTTGAGGTACTTTCCTTCTATACCCATTTTGTTGAGAGTTTTTATCATAAATGGATGCTGGATCTTGTCGAATGCCTTCTCTGCATCGATTGAGATGATCATGTGGTTTTTATTCTTCATTTTGTTAATGTGGTGTATCATGTTGATTGATTTGCAGATGTTGAACCATCCCTGTGTCCCTGGTATAAATCCCACTTGATCGTGGTGTATGATCTTTTTGATGTATTGCTGTATTTGGTTTGCCAATATTTTGTTGAGGATTTTTGCATCTATGTTCATCAGTGATATTGGCCTGTAGTTTTCCTTCTTTGTATTGTCCTTGTCTGGCTTTGGTATCAGGATGACGTCGGCCTCATAGAATGTGTTGGGAAGTATTCCATCTTCCTCTATTTCTTGGAATAGTTTGAGAAGGATAGGTGCTAAATCTTTGAATTTTGATAAAATTCTCCAGAGAAGCCATCTGGTCCTGGGCTTTTATTTTTTGGGAGGTTTTTGATTACTGTTTCAATCTCTTTATGTAAAGTGTGCTTTGATCACCCACATCATTGTTCTCTACAACAAAAGTACACATACATAAACTTGGATTTAAGGAAAATTCTTCTGACCATAATGCTCTAACTGTAAAATTTCTTCTGAACTGGGTTACAGTTATAACTAGTATGCATGGGATCTGGACAACATTGCTATGGTCTGAATGTGCCCCCCCCCCTTAAATTCATATGTTGAAATCCTACACCCTACCCAGGTGATAGTATTAGGAGGTGGGGCCTTTGGGAGGTGATTAGGTCATGAGGACCAAGCTCTAATGAATGGGACTAGTGCTCTTATAAAAGAGACCCCACAGAGCTCCCTTGCCCTTACCCCATGTGAGGACACAAGGAGAAGTCTGTGACCTGGAAGAGGGGCCTCACACTGACCAGGTTGGCACCCCAATCTCAGACTTCCAGCCTCCAGAACTGTGAGCAGTAAATTTCTGTTGTTTATAAACCATGCAGTCGGTGGTATTTTGTTATAGCAGCCCAAACGGACTGAGAGAAACATTACAAATTTGTTATTGACATGCAGAGAAAACTTTTGTTAAGAACTGTACGACCAGTCATGGAATGTGTATACCTTTTTCTTTGCTCCTTTTTTGTAAGTGCATGTTTGCACAGAGAACTATTCAAATAGAATGAGAATGAGAAGCGGTCCAGCATCAATTCTCTTAGGTTTCACAGGCAAACACAGAAGAAATCTTGTTCACATACATAAAAAGAAAGGACTGGAAAGAGTCTTATTGTAGCATCACCGATCTTTGAAGTTCTTCCAAGTTACATGCAAAAATCACAAAGTGACCTTTTATGAGTTATTTTCCTGAGCTGACAACTCCATCAATTCCTCCATTTTTTTTTTTTTTTTTTTGCTAACAAAGAATAAGAAACTTGTACTTGCAAAACTACTTGTAACTCAGTTGTTAGTCGTTCACTTTAAGACAGACACCTACAGTTTGAATTGTCCCTACATTTTGTTGCCCCAGATGTTTTTTAATATCCTGGTGCAGTGAACCATAACAAGATAAATATGAATGAGAGATTATTTTCTTCTGCGAAGAGGGAGAAGGGCACCTGCCAAAGGGATGCCCTGACCACAGGGAGAGCAGCTGCAGGAAGGACCACAGGAAGCTGAGGATGTGGAGGCAGAGGAAGCTCCCCGACCATAAACCACCTGCATGGTCTTTGTGTCCCTCGAGGATACACGGTGGGTCCACTTGAAGACCACTGTTTCAGACAGTATAACAAAACAGGAAAATCAAATAGTATAATTACTGGAAAAATGACTATTTGCAGATATGACCATAGAGCTAGAATCCAGAATTCAACTGAAGAATTTTAAAATTATTGCTACAAATTAAAATTGCTAACCACAAGAAATGGCATACAAAAGCAATAACTTTCTTAATGAGAAATCAGTAGAAATAGAATCAATAATTAGAAATAGAATTGATAAAATCCAATGTACATATATGAATATGTATATATTATGTAGAAATAAATTGAATGGAAACAAAAGTATTAAATGGGAAAGAAGCATAGGACTATAATGAAGAATGTACAGTTGAGCTCAGTAAGTGGATAGTCCTTCCTAAGAAGAAGACAGCATAATGGAAATATTATAATGTCTTCCTAAGAAATTGTTTCTCTGTAATCCAATAAAACTCCAATTTACCTGTTTGTGCTGAGGGCATGCTGGGAGAAGTCTGCAAGACGAGCTGTTGGGGAGACACCCCAATCAGATCACAAGATGTGATCTAAGTCAGTACAGTCTAGTAATGGTGAAAGACCGGACAAGTAAAAGAAAGTGTTTCAAAACCTGACAAAGATGTAGATTTATTTAATATGATAAAGGTGACATTCAAAGTAATGGGGAAAGGTGAATAATCCCATAAATGGTATAGGAAAATTTGGCTATTCCTTCTGGCGTTTAATAGAGTCACACTCATATAATGTACACAAATTCTTGATGGATTAAGACGAATACAGGTAGGTATCAAATCATAAGACTTTATAATCTTGAGGTAGGACATTGCCTCTTAAATGTTTCTGAAATATAACAAAACATGTCCAGCACCAGGATTTGCCGGTTGATGGGTTTATGTCTGAAAAGTAAAAAATAATAAGGAGAAGGGTTCACTCCCTTGACTCAGTTGGGATTGTGGCTCGTAATCATGTCAATTAGACAGCCAAGTCCATCTGCAGACGGGTCCTGCGTGGTTCTGAGACAGCAGGCAGCCTGTCTGTCTGTTCAAACGCCAACCAAGATAAGAATTCCCTCCTGGCTCTCTCCTAACCCTGCCCCTCACAAGCGGCCCTTTTGAAGTCTGGTGAACTCAAGACTGCCCCTTCAGTTCACTCGGACAAGGACAAGGGCATCAGAGGAACCACCTGGAAGCTTTCTTCCCTCTTACAGATCAAACCGCACCCAGGTCCTCCCCTGGCAGAGGAGGGGAAACGGGATCCTGGAGTTCAGAGTTCCCTGTTCTGCCTCGTCTGAAGTACATGTGGCTTTTAGCACGGATTCCGTTATGTCTGTGTCTAAATTAATTGATGGAACCCTTTCTTTGTGTTCCATTTCATCTGTATCTGAATTAGTGCAACAATCTTAATATACCACCAAGTAATGTTGATATTCCTGTAAAATACAATGTGTATTCTGAGTCTTCGCCCATCCCCTGGCAGACCTCAGGTCTACATGATATACCCAATGCAGTAGTGGTCTCTCTGGAAATGATCTGGAAGTGTGTGACAGTTTCAATATTGAAATAAATATTTAAATAAATAAAGTAAATAAAGAATGTATACTAATCATTCCTGATTTTCTAGTAAACTTCTTTGGAAGTCAACTCCCAGATTTATCTAACCTTAACTCCCCCCCCATCTCTGCAGATGAGACTCACCATGACCTGGGCACCTCAAACTTACAGTCATCAGACCTGCTTGCAGAGCATAATCCAAGAGAAGTATGCATATAGATTCTGCAACCGATTCTTTTTCTTCTTTACTCGATTAATAATTTTGACTTTTGGAACTGCTATGGCAGCTTTCTCCCTGGATCACAAAACGTTCTCCCTTGCAGCGGCAACGATTGCTACTGCCACTGTCTTTCCTGTCGCTATTGGGGTGGTGACCTTTGATGCAGGCTGGAAGTCGAAGACATTCACGCCTCGCCAAGTGAAGAAGCATGGCGGTGTGGACTCGAACAGGCCAAAGTTTAGGCTTCAGTAATGAAGAAACTGTCAGCTTCTGCCTATAATCTTATCCGAAACCCAGATGTCTTCAGGCTTCTGGACCTTTTTAAAGTCTGTTGAGCATTTTAAAAGGAATAAACGTTGGCTTTTTAAAAAGCTTATCTGATTTTGGAATGTTCTTGTTCTGTTTCCTGTGTGACATCTCTTCCTGGAGAAGTCCTTCTCTCTCATATACGTGACAGATAAACCGGTTTTCTCCACCTATTTCTGCAGCTACCAACCTTCTTTCTCTCTTCCTACCGTCATTGATGATCTACTTGCTGCTTCTCTGGCTCTTCACATCAACTCCTGCAGATTTTAACATGCTCAGAGGTGATTGTAGGTTCCCAGCTCAAAGCCATCCTCCCCTGCAATGTTCCCATCTTATCTCTGCCGTCAGTTATCCACTTGCGTGATCGTGTCCTGTACCTCCATCACTGCCACCTGGGAGACCCAGAACATCCCTTCAGACCCCCATTCTCTCGCCATGTAGCTCCTGTCCTTCTTGGTCAGTTTCCCTGCTATTTCTCACATTGTCTTTCGTCTTGTTTCGTTTGTGCTCCCTCCGGAAACACCAGCAACCTCTCACCTCGTTATAATTCTACCTGCCAGGTCACATAGGAACTTACCTCAACCAGACCACCACCTGGGTACATGAAATCAAAGAGGCAAATATCTCGGAGCAAATCATGCATTAAGGTTGACTGGCCATCTTTAAAATCATGATGACTAACCTCAAAAGGCACTCCCCACTCCTGTCGTGCCATGCTTTCCACTCTGGCTAGAACTGGAAGATTCTTTTGTAAGGTAATTGGCCAAAGAAAAGTCCTTCCTTCTCCCTTGACAGACATTTGGGGGTGCCACAATGAAAATGATGGCTTACCATGCCACTTACTCTACTCACCCTAGAAATCCCACCAGTCCACAAGCTCTACTCAACAGCGCTTGAGTGCCTCACTCTGAAATATAAAGGAAGTGAAACTAGGGCTTTTTAGGAATGCCTCTGCCATAATCTGCAAACTCAGGACTTCAGAAGACATAAGAGACAGTGCAGGGAGCCACAAACAGAAAAAAACATAAGGAGGGTATATTTTCTGATAGTCTTTTATTCCATACATGTAGTGTGGTTTTTCTCTTATTTTACTACCCTATATTTTTTCAAGTTTTTCTTAATGAAATTTCTTTTCCAAAGGAAAAATGTAAATTCTTGTTTATTGTTATCTCTTGTAATTACTTGTAATGATCCTAAACCAGCGACAACCTAAATATCTATCAGTGAGTGGGTAAACACACTGTGATATACATAGCAGTGGAATACTGTACTCAACACAAAAAGGAGGAAATTCATTCCTCAAAAAATTAAGTAGAGCTATCATATGTTCCAGTGATCCCACTTCTAGGTGTACCTCCAAAGGAAATGAAATCAGGATCTCAAAGAGATGTCTGCACTCGCCTATTCATTGCAGCATTATTCACAGTAGCCAAGAGATGGAGGCAACCTAAATGTCTGTCAACAGAGAAATGGATAAGGAAATCTATATATGATGGAATATTATTCTGCCTCAAAAAAGAAAGAAATTCTGCCATGTGCGACAACGTAGATAAACCTGCAGGACATTATGCCAAGTGAAATAAGCCATAGACAGAAAGATAAATACTGCATGATCTCGCTTATATGAGGAATCTAAAATAGGCTCAGAGGCAGAAAGTATAATGGCGGTTGCCAGGGGCTGAGGGGAGGGGCAAGTGGGGACATGTTGGTCAAAGAGCACAAAGTTTCCGTTATGCAAGATCTGGAGATCTAATGCACAGCATGGTGACTACAGTTAACGATACCATATTATATACATGAAATTTGCTAAGGGGATGGATCTTAAGTGTTCTCACCATACACACAAAAGAAAATGATAACTGTGAGGTAAGGTAATTGATATGTTAATTAGCTTGATTGTGGCGATCATTTCACAAGGTATATATCAAATCATATTGTACACCTTAAATAGATAATTTCTGTTTGTCAATTATACCTCAAAAAAACTGAAAAAAGGGAATAAACTATCGATGCACAAAACACTGTGGATGAATCTTAGAATATTTATGCTGAGTGAAAGAAACCAGACACAGAAGAGTCTATACCGAATGATACTATTTATACAAAATGCAAACTAGTCCACAGCGACAGAAAGCAGACCAGTGGTTGCCTGGGGCTGGGAGGGAGGAAGGTGTGGATTACAACGGGACACAAACTTTTTGAGGTGATGAATGTGTTCACAACCTTGATTGTTCTGATGCTTTCACGGGTATATACATATGTCACAACTCATTGAATTGTACATTTTGAATATCTGCTGCTTTTGTACCTCATTTATGCCTCTGTGAAGCTGTGAATAAAGAAGTATACAGTGAATAATTTAAAGCATTGTCTCCCCAATATTCGCTGGTATTCAGATTCCCCTGAGGTGCTTGTGGAAAGCTGGTCCTCCACGAAAGAATCTGGAAAATTGTGCTTTCAACAAGAGCCCCGAGATTTTCAAGCCCGGGGTGATTGGGAAACACCGGTACAAAGAAGGTGGTACCTGAGAAGGAGCCTTCCCTCAACTTGACCTTCATCATCACTGGGTGAAGCCAAATGAAACAACCACCCGTCAACAGCCAGGGTGAAACTAACGATGATTTCTTCGTTCTTTTCTCATGGGCACATGATCGTTAACTACCATGTAATAAATGTTTGTCACCAGCCTCTCCTTCAAGGAGTTTTCTCAGCCCCTCAGCATCTAGGCTCTTATATTATTGGATTAATTGGGAGAAAGCTAAGCTGATGGGTGAAAATAGTCTTCCAGGAGAACCCACGTTATTGCAGTTGTCCAGTCAAGATCCTCTCTCCTCTAAGAGAAACACAAGGAGCTGTGTTTGGCAATTCATCTTGAAGGGAGTGAAAAAGCTGCATTTAATTCCGGGTAAAGCAGTCTACAATTTATATATATGTATATTTATATATATATAAAAATATATTTTAATATATATATATGAACGTAGTGGTTTGTTTGGAAGTCATTAAAGATTCTTTTTTCTTATTACTAGATCAGGTCTGGTTCTTAGGTTCACTGACCATTGCAATTCCTCAGATGTGGGTTTCTTGTTATGCCCTCTGTTTGTTTTTCCATTGTTTTTATTTCCTTATTTGTCAACGTTTTTTGTACCAGGGATCTTAACTTTTTGTCTTCTATGTGTGTAAAATACATAATCCCAGGCTGTCATTGACCAAAACTTTGTGTCAGGTGTCTTACACCATTAAAGTGATATTTTTCCTTTATGGTGTCTGTTTCATTTTCTCCAAGTGAAAAATGATGGATTTCAGATTAAAGACTGAAAATAAATAAAACATACATTCAACCTGGGGAACTAGAAAAAAAGAAAACAATGGAAATAGAGGAGGAATTTAACAAGGAAAACCTGAAATTAAAAATCCACTCAATGGAATAAATTACAAGCTACTTCTTGGGAAAGGTGGCAAATGGATACACTCTTGGAAATGCAGGAGAGCAGATCACGGAATTAAGCCTTTTCCTATAGAGGGCGTTACTGAGACAGACTTCTCTTGTAGAACACAGTCTGTCCGCTGATTTACCAAGATTTGTGACCTCTATTTTGGGCCCGTTGATCTTGGCCTCAAACTTCTCAGCTTCTGAGTGGTGGAGCTGGAATTCATACCACAGTCTGTCAGGCTCAAGCCTCGGTTCTCATCTGGATCCAGTGATCTGGAATATAAATATAATCCCAGCAATCCATTTTCCCAGCAAAAATGTCAACCAACCCTGTTATCTTGACGGTTCCTCTGCTTAGCGCTTCCATCACAGCTGACCCTTTCTGAGCAGAGTGAGCCCCACAGTCCAGTCGAGCCTGACGCAAATTCAACAGGAGTGGCAGGAAACATCTGGGAGTGTTTTCCCCACTGAAAGTTTTCCTTCTCAGTCTTTCTAGGAAGATGCTCCTCCTGGTGAAGGAGAGTCAACCAGTTGTCCAGGAATATAGAACAAAGTTCCACCCTTGTTTTCGTTTTGGGAAGAGTTTTCATTCTATTCTAACATTTATATAGAAGTTTCCAATGAAGCTTAGAGTAGAACTGCTGTTCTCCCCGGGGTTCCAAGTACCTCAGGCAAATCTAAGGAGTACGGGTTAAACCCTAGTAGGACTTTAGGAAATCCCAGTAGGAGTCCAGTTAGGAGGCACCTCACTGGATTTGTTGTAGAAGTTCACGACAGACGGCTTCCTGAGGTTACCTAAAAAGGTGTATGAGACCGCGATGTCTGAGGATTGTTCACCGAGGACAAAAGTACTGTCGAAGAAACCAGCCCTTTATGTTGCACCCTCAGAATATTACATTTGATAAACTAACAGTCCATCCTGTTGCATTCACTGAGACTAGATTTTGGATTTTGTCTAAATATAATGTCATTCCAAATGGAAAAGAGCGTTTCTGGTTAATCTTGGGCACATCTAACCCATAGCCTTTTTTTTTTTTGCAGCTTCCACAGCAAAGACTCATCATGTATGAGTATCCACAATTTCATAATTGGAGGACAAGGTCACCAAAGTGTGCTGCAAAAGCCTTATTATGTTCGCTACCGAGATCCCATCATCCTCACCAGCCTGGGATTGGTGACTTTGGCTCTGGGAATTGCTGTCACAACCAGAGCTTTTGACAATGCAGTTGTCATCTTTGGGACAATACTTGTTTTTCTGGGTGTTCTTACTATTTCTGGAGGTATAAACACGTGCACCACATACTCATGCTTCTGGAGACCTTTGGGAGCACAAGAAGCAGCTGAGAACATTCACCTTATCTGGTAGCAAATTCCACTCAAGAGTCGGAACTGTCGGCCAGTACCTGGTTATAATCTGATGTTTAAGCTGAATACCTCCAGGCCTCCAACTTTGTTTTATGCACCATTCTCAAACTTGAAATTCTAAAAACTGCAGTGAAAGAGATTTTCAATGTTCACGTCTTACTTTGAACTGGTTATTTCTTCCTACAGAAATCTCATCCGTCTAAGCTCATGCCATCTGGTTATAGCACATCTCCGCTCCCATGGCTGTCCTCTTAGGGTCCATCTGTGCATGCACTGCCTCCACCCCCATCAGTCATTGAAAACTTCTCAGTGTCACAGTCTTGTTCTCATTCCTGTTATGCTTGAGGACTTTACCATTAACAGGGATGGCCCCTTAAATCAAGAGCTGCTTGGTTCTTGTTGCTATTTTTTTTAACAACTTTGAGATATAAGTCACATACCATTCAATTTATCCATTTAAAGTGTGCAATTCAATGGTTTCTAGTATATTCAGAATTGTGCAGTCATTACCGTAATCAATTGTAGAACATTTTTATTGCCCCCCCCAAAACCTCGTACCCACTAGCAGTCACTTCCTATCTCCCCCTAGACATAGGCAAATAGTAATCTACTTTTCGCCTTTACAGATTTGCCTATTCTGGACATTTCACATACATGGAGTTATACAATATATGGGTTTTTGCAGCTGACTTCTTTCACTTATCATAATGTTTTTATGTTTATCCACGTGTGGCATGTGTTAGTACTTCATTCAGTTTTATTGCCAAGTAATATTCCATTGTATGGATATACCACATTTTCTTTATCCATTCATTACCTGATGGACGGCCATTTGGTTTTTGGCTCTGTTTCTCTCTATCCAATGCCCTTTTTGGTATACCCTAGACCTCATCACTCATAACACAGTACCCCACATTCTCACTTTTAGTCCTTCCAGTCTGACCACGGCCTCCCAACTTTTTAGATCACTTACACTATTGTTCCCACTGTTAAAAGTCTTTTCTCATGAGATTTTCAATACAAAAACTCCCAATTTTCTCACTTTCCATGAGTCCTCTAGTGTCTTCATTTCTCCCCTTTTCTGACTTAGACTCCTTATTCCGCCATCGTCATTCCCTTCCACGCACCCTAAAGCTCTTCTTCTTTCTCCCACTCCACTCTACTTGCTTGTTGAAATATACAAATGTTGGTCAACTATAAGAATTACTTCAGGGGCTGGCCCGGTGGTGCAGTGGTTCAGTTCTCATGCTCCGCTTCGATGGCCCGGGGTGCGCCGGTTCGGATCCTGCGAGCAGACCTACACATCGCTCATCAAGCCGTGCTGAGGCGGCCCCCCACATAGAAGAACTAGAAGGATGCACAGCTATGACACACAGCCATCTACCGGGGCTTTGGGGAGAAAAAAGCAAAAAAGAAGGAAGACTGGCAACAGATGTTAGCTCAGGGCCAATCTTTCCAAAAAAAAAAGAATTACTCCTGAGGCAGCTAAATGTCATGTTTTAACTGACTCATACTGACCTGAAACCAAGGTCACCTACCCTTCGTCCCTCTTGTTCATCCTTATCTCCAGCCCCCAACTCCCTGTAGGACACTGGGAGATTCCTTTCTCAGGAAACTTACCACCTTAAGAGAAGAGGTTTGGGCTCATTCAGTGAAAAGTTGCTTGGCCTCTTTATGCCCCTTATGTAAAGTTCACCAGTTGACAAGGCTGCTTGCAGAGCTCCTAACTGGCTTTCTAATGCTTTACTCTTAATACAGACAGCTAAGAATAATCAGACATTTGAAGAAAGCGCTAGTGTGAATGAGCCACCAAAACAAACAAGAAGAAAAAAATGGAACTAGGAGAAAACAAAAACAGTGCAAGAAGGCTTCCAATTTCCAACAGAAAATAATTTCCTACCTAAAAAACCCATACCCAGCAAAATTATCAATCACGTGTGAGGTCAGAATACAGATGTTTTCAGACATATAAGGCCAAAAACGTTTGCCTGACATGTACTCTTCCTTAAGAAGCCTCACAGAAACAAGGGATTAAGTGAAAGTAAAAGCTTTGGGGTCAAGGAGAGAGGGGATGTGACGATGTGACGGGAAGTCCCAGGATAATAGCAGTGCAGTGGGCTTAGAGTCCACCCAGTGCCCAGTGGACTGCAGGGCCGAACTCAGGGAGGGATATCTCCAAAGAGACAGCAGAGCTGGTAGGTTACCTGGTGTGTTCTCACCGCAGTAAGAGGAGCTCTATGGCTCTGGCAGAGAATTTGAGTCACTTGATGATAGGTGTGTCAAAAACTAGGCAAATGAAGTGGAGTGAGGTCACAGGAAATGGTGGAGTAGGAAGCTCTAAGGGTAAAGCCCTCCAGAAAAGCAGCCATTAAAGCTGCAAAAAAGCAACTAGAATGAGCTATTTGGGAATTCTAGACCCTCTCTGGGCACTTATGAAAACTAGAGGAGTGCTTGATGAAGGGAGAGGCTGCTGTTCTCTGTTAAGAGACCCACCACCCTCCTTTCCTCAGCCCTGCAGCAGCTCTGGGGATAGTGGCTGGTGTTCCTGGAGTGACTAGCTGGTACCAGAGACGGAAGTGGCAACTTTGTCCTCCAAAAATTAGGGGTTGTGTGTTGTGATTGGTCTAGCAGTACCCTGAGGGACAGGTGCAGACACTTGCCTTGGTTTTGGCTCTCTGGGTTTCAGTGGCTTCCCCCTGTGGCATCTAGGGGAAGATTTAAAAGGACATTACTCTCTCCCTTTTTGGAGACAGACATTTAAGAAAATCTTTGTCAGGTCACTGGCTGACCTTAGAGATAACAGAACAGAAACTTCTTCAGTAACTACATATAACGAGGAATGCACAGTTTGCAAAAATAGTTTAGAAAAGTCACAAATGGATGGCTCCAGCCCTCAACAAGCAAGATCAGCAATCCCTAAGGATTAAGAAAATCATATTTCCAGAGTTACTACATTATAATACTCTGGATGTCCAGTTATCAACAAAAAGTTACAGAGCATACAAAAAGGAAAATATGGCCCATTCACAGGGAAAAAAAACAAAATTTGACAAAAACCATCCCTGAGGAAGCCCAGATATTGGAACCACTAGTCAAAGACATTAAATCAACTATCTTAAATATGCTCAATGAGCTAAAGGAAATCACGGGCAAAAAAACTACAGAAAATTAAGAAAACTAGGTATGAACAAAATGAGAATATTAATAAAGAGAAATGATGAAAAGGAACCAAACAGAAATTCTGGAGCTGAAAAATACAATAACTGAAATGAAAAATTCACTAGAGGAATTCAGCCACAGGTTTGAGGAGGCAGAAGAAAGGATCAGTGAACCTGAAGATAAGCCAATTGAAATTATCCCATCTGAGGAGCAGAAAGAAAAAAGAATGCACAAAATTGGACAGAGTCTGAGGGACCTGTGGGCCACCATACCAACCTGTGCATCACAGGAGTCCTAGAAGGAGAAGAAAGGAGCAGAAAAAAATACTTGAAGAAATAATGGCCAAGAACTTTGCAAATCTGATAAAAGACTTAACTGTATATACATCCATGAAGTTCAACAAACTCCAACCAGGATAAGTTCAAAGAAGTCTATACTGAGACACATTATAGTCAAATTGTCAGAACCCAAAGACTAAAAGAGAATTTTGAAAGCAGCAGGGGAGAAGCGACTTGTCATGTACAAGGGCTCCTCATTAAGATTAATGGCTGATTTCTCATCAGAAACCATGGAGGCCAGAAGCCCATGGGGTGATATATTTAAACTCCTGAAAGAAAAACTGTCAACCAAGAATTTCATATCAGGCAACACTATCCTTCAAGGATGAAGGAGAAATTAAAACATTCCCAGATGAACAAAAGCTGAGGAAGTTCATTACCGGTAGATCTGCCCCACCAGAAATGCTAAGGGGAGTCTTTCAGTCTAAAATAAAAGGACACTAGACAGTAACTCAAAGCCATAAGAAGAAATAAAGAATATTGGTAAAGGGGGGCTGGCCCCATGGTGTAGCAGTTAAAGTTCAGCATGCTCTGCTTTGGCAGCCTGGGTTCACGGGTTTGGATCCCGGGCACGGACCCACACCACTTGTCAGCCATGCTGTAGCAGTGACCCACATACAAAAAGTAGAGGAAGATTGGCACAGATGTTAGCTCAGGGCAAATCTTCCTTAGCAAAAAAAGGGAATATTGGTAATGTTAACTACATAGGTAAATATAAATGCCAGTATTACTATACTTTTGATTTGTAACTCCTCTTTCTTTCTATATGATTTAAAAGACAAATGCATAGAACACTGATTATAAATCTATGTTAATGGGCACACAATATATAAAGATATAATCTGGGACAATAACAATAAAAAGGGAGAAGGACAGAGATTTATAGGAGCAGAGCATATAGTACTGAAATTAAACTGATATTATTCAAACTACATTGTTGTGAATTTAAGATGTTAGTTGTAACCCCCAAGGTAACCATTAAGAAAATAACTAAAGAACATAGAGAAAAGGAAAGAAGAAAATCAAAATGATACACCACAAAACGTCAACTAATTTTTTAAAAGGCAGTAATGAGGGGCCAGCCAGGTGGCGCAGCGGTTTAGTTCGCGCTTGGCAGCCCAGGGTTCGCGAGTTCGGATCCCGGGAGCCCGCGGACGCACTGCTGGTCAGCCATGCCGTGGTGGCGTCCCATATAAAGTAGAGGAAAGACGGGCACAGATGTTAGCCCAGGGCCAGTCTTCCTCAGCAAAAAGAGGAGGATTGGCGACGGATGTTAGCTCAGGGCTGGTCTTCCTCACACACACACAAAAATACATATTGTCTTTAAAAAAAAAAAAAGGCAGTAATGAAAAGATTGAGGAACAAAAAAATAAGATATATGAAAAACAAATAGCTAAGTGGCGGAAGTAAATCCTTCATTATCAGTAATTACTTTAAATACAAATAGATTAAATTTTCCTATTAAAAGGCAGAGATTGGCAGATTGGACCATAAAAACATGATACATTGATCTGCTATCTTCAAGAGACTCACTTTGGATACAAAGACACAGAGATTGAAAGTAAAAGAATAAGAAAAGATATTCCATGCAAATAGTAACAAAAAGAGGCTGGGGTGGCTATATTATTCTCAGAAAAACAATGGACTTTAAGTCAAAAAAGTTTACAATAGACTTTTCTGGCTGGGGTACCATTTACATGGACAACAGACTGACGCCTACCTACCGCCTATAACTTATCCTGTGAATTCAGGCTAATTGTTAAAGACTTTCAAATATTTAAAACTACCAGAAATCTTCAAAATGAGACACATGGAGACTACCTTGAAAAGGGAAAACCGACTCTCTCTTCATGAGAACTGCGGTTCCCACAGCTGACACAGATGGTTCAAAATACCAGTTTCTGGGGCCAGCCTGGTGGCACAGTGGTTAAGTTTGCGCACTCTGCTTTGGTGGCCTGGGGTTCGCAGGTTCGGATCCCGGGTGCGGACAGATGCACCCCTTGTGGCGGCATCCCATATAAAGTAGAGGAGGATTGGCAGCGGATGTTAGCTCAGGGTTGGTCTTCTACACACACACACACACAAAATCACAATTTCTGCTCTGAAAGGCTAACAGTCTAAACTTATCGGCCAGGGTTGTTATGGACAATCACACAGGCCTTGATTTCCTCTTCACTAGCCAAGGGGAAATTTATACCATAGCAAGCACTTCTTGCTAAACCTATATATCACAGACATGTGAAACAGCTCATGACTAAGCTTTAAAAAAAAAAGAAAGAAAAGTCCATCCAGCTCTCTAAAACAGACCAGGCTGGATTTTGTAATCTTGGGTTTTGGTGGGGTTTTTTTGGTGAGGAAGACCAGCCCTGAGTTAACATCTGTGGCCAATCCTCCTCTTTTTGCTGAGGAAGACCAGGCCTGGGCTAACATCCGTGCCCGTCTTCCTCTACTTTATATGTGGGACGCCACCACGGCATGGCTTGATGAGCAGTGCATAGGTCAGCGCCTGGGATCTGAACATGTGAACCCCGGGCCGCCGAAGTGGAGCGCATGAACTTAACCACTATGCCACCAGGCCAGCCGCATAATCTTGGTTTTCACAATATAGGCCCCTGGCTTCAAGACTTGTTTCAAAGACTAATAATCATTCTGTCTCTGACAATTGCTTGTGTTACCATTGGCTGGGGTATCCTGTCCAGAATCTTAAACTCTATTGTGCAGCTGTTGTTACATCAGAGGATTCAACAACTCACCCTGCAGCAAAAGGAGCAGGAGAAACTAACCTTGGTCCACCTACAGACTACGTTTTCCTGACAACAAAATCTTGGTGAAAATCTGGATACCGTGAATGGACGTCCCATAGTCGACTTTCATCTGCCTTTGGCCAAAAGGAGAGACTGAGAGAGAGGAAGGCAGCGCCTGACAGCGGGCGCTGGCCGGGCGCTCACAGCTGGGCCTTGGTGCTCTCCTGCTGAATGTGAACCACTTCACATGACATCAACATCAGAAAAGGTCACTCTGTGACCGTGATGGGTCAAGACAAAAACAAGACCACTCTAATGGTGTCTGAACACTGACGAAACGTAAACATTGCCTAAACCACTAAAATGAGCAGAGGTCCCACTATCTGGGCTGATGTAAGTGACTGCTGCTTCTTCACCAGTTACACTTTTAGCTTTCTTCTAGTCTTTCCTCCTTCTAGAGAAGACTTATTAAGAAATCCAATGATAAAATTACTTCCTGGCAACACTTAGTGCAGAACAAAGCCCCACTTCCCAAAGTCACAAGATCAAATCCTATCAGTCCTTTTAAAGTCTTCTCCTTGAGGTGCTCGCGGTCCCCAGGGTGAGCAATGAACAACAAACTCTACTTTCCCAACCTCACGTGTGTTCCTGGTGGTCTTTGGCTGGAGGACATCAACAAAATTTTAGACCCAGGGCTCTATTTGGTATCCCCTCAAATCACTTCTTCTAACTAGTTGATAGGGACTGAATTGTGTCCCCCCAAAATGCCTGTGTTGAAACCCTAACCTCCAATGCGACTATTTGAAGACAGGGTCTATAAAGAGGTCATTAAGGTTCAAAGAGGTCTGAAGGTTGGGACCCTAATCCAATAGGACTGGTGTCCTTAGAAGAAGAGGAAGAGATGCCAGGTATGCATGTGCACAGAGGAAAGGCCACGTGAGGACACAGGGAGAAGGCGGCCTTCTGTAAACCAAGGAGAGAGGCCTCAGGAGAAACCAAACCTGCCGACACCTTGATCTTAGACTTCAGCCTCCAGAACTGTGAGAAAATAATAAATTGATTTATTAATAAGTGTGGCTCATGGTCCCACATCTCTCCAACCTCTGCCTCCCTCCTTACCTCTTCTCTGACTTGACCCTCCTACTTCCCTCTTATCAAGACCCTTACAATTACGTTAGGCCCACCTGGGTAATCTAAAATAATCTTAGCAGACTAATACACTAGCCATATAATTTTTCTACTTGTAAGGCCAGTCCTGATCCTCATATTATCAGTGAGGAATAGAGGTATCAGTTGATGAAAAAGAATGAACTAGAATCCTGTCCGGAATTCTATAAAGTATATCCTACTGTCTCCCATAAAGGAATCTAATACTTCACGTTAAACAGTCTATCACTCCAGGAGAAAAGTGACTTAATTAAATCTGAGATTTAGAAATAATATTTGGAAGAAGTCACATATTAGAAAAGAGCCATTAAGGGATTATCACGTGACTCCAGGCTTGAATATTGATTAGGTGTTTAAAGTTTGTTTATCATAAAAATATTTAATTTTAAAAAAACCATTTAGCCACACACAAAAATAATGAGAATAATATAATCAATACCCACGTACCACAAGACTGAGAAATCTCAAGAATTTGTTATAAGTCAATTACATCTCAATAAAGTTGAAAAAAAAACACAATAAAATATCTTATTACCCAGAAAAAAAACTTAACAATTTGAGTATGTGCTTCAAATCCTTTAAAAAAGAAATCAGATGTTACAGATGGAGTTGAAGTCTGCTGTGAAGTCCTTGCCTAATTTATTCCCTTCTCACCCTCTTTTCTTAGAGGTAAGCTGTGAAGAGGCAGAATAATGGCCCCCTAAAGATGTCCGTGTTCTAATTCCTGGAACCTGTGAATATGTTACTTTACATGGCAAAGGGGACTTTGAAGATATGCTAAAGTGAAGGATTTTGAGATTGAGAGATTACCTTGGATGATTCGGGTGGCTCAATGTAATCACAAGGGTCTTTGTAAGAGGGCAGCAGGAGAGTCAGAGGGAGAGAAGGAGATGTGGGGAGAAGGCAGAGGACAGAGAGATGAGGGACCATGAGGAAGGCCACTGGGAAACACATTCTCCCCTAGAGGCTCAGAAGGAACTTGGCTCAGCCAATGCCTTGACGTTGGCCCAGGGAGACCCATTTGGGACTTCTGACCTCCAGAACTACAAGAGAATAAACAAATTTGTGTGGTTTTTCAGCCACTAAGTTTGTGGTAATCTATTACAGCAGCCACCGGAAATCAATAGTTTCCAAATTCACTAATCTTTTCTCCTGCAGTGTCTACTCTGCTGTAAAATCCCATCCAGTGTCTTTTTCTTTTCACACACTATAATTTTCATCTCTAGAAGTTTGATTTGGGTCTTTTTTCACATACATTCCATGTCTCTGCTTAACAGGTTCAATCTTTCCTCCAGTTTCTTGAACATGTGAAATGCAGTTATAATAACTATTCTCAGTATCATTTATGGATTAGTTTTAATTGATTGCTCTCCCTGCTCATCCTGGGTTATCTTTCCTACTTCTACGCATGTCTGGTGAGTTTTTATTGGCTGCCACACATTGTCCTGTTCACTTTGTTGGCTGTTAGAGACTTCTGAATTCCTGTAACTATTCTTGAGCTGTGTTTGAAATGTAGTTAAGTTACTTAGAAGTAGCTTGATGCTCTCAGGTCTTGCTTGTAAGGTTCCTTAGGTGGGACCAGAGCATCATTTAGGGTAAGGCTAATTTTTTCCCGCTGCAGAAGTAAAACCCTTCTGAGTATTCTGCCCAGTGCTTCTGGAATCATGAGGTTTTCTCTGGCCGGTGGAACAGGCACTATTGCCAGCCCCGGGTGAGTCCTGGGTGTTGTTACCTTGCATTCTCTGGGGTGGTTCTTCCCCTGGCCTCTGGTAGTCTCCTCACATGCATGTGCTATTAGTGTCTTCCTGAATACTTGAGGGGGGCCCTCGGGAGATCTCTGGGGTTCTTTCTCTGTACAGTGCTCTCTTCCCTGTACTCTGCCCTGAGAAGTCTATTTGCTAAGCCTCCTCGACTCTAAGCTCCATCTCTTCAACGCATGGACCCCACCGAGCTTGGCCTGGGTCCTCCCCCTGGACTGCAGGCTGGAAATGCTTTCTAGGCAGTAAGCTGGGGGCAACCACAGGGGTCTGTCTTAGTCTGTTCAGGGATGCTATAACAGAATATCATAGACTGGGTGGCTTATAAACACTAGAAATTTATTTCTCACAGTTCTGGAGGCTCAAAGTCTGAGATGAGCGTGCCAGCAGGGTCAGGTTCTGGTGACAGCCTCTGCAGACTGCCGACTTCTTATGATCTCCTCACATGGCAGAAGGGGCGAGAGAGCTCTCTGGTGTCTCTTTTATGAGGGCACTAGTCCCATTCATGAGGGCTCCGTCTTCACGACCTACTCACCTCCCAAAGGCCCCACCTCCTAATGCCATTACACTGGGGGTTAGGGCTTCAACATTTGCATTTGGGGTGGGGGGAGCACAAACATTCAGTTCATAGCGGTTCATCTTGCTGGTTTACTTCCTGTCCCCAGGGATCAGTTCAGCATTGTCTGATGTCCAATAACTTGAAAGCCATTGTTTCCTATATTTCATCTGTTCTTTTAGGTGTTTCATGCAGAAGGGTGTATCCGATCCCTGTTACTCCATCCTGACCACGGTGGAAGTCTTGATTTTATTTAATTTTAATTAATTAAAATTTAAATCATCACATGTGACAGGTGGCTTCTGTACTGGACAGCACAGGCACAGACTTTCATCAGCACATTGGACTTATTCATTTACACATTTGTCTCCCCATGCTAGGCTGCAAGATCCTTGAAGAAAAATACTGTTCATCAATGTATTCTTAGCACCAAGCTTATAATAGATATTCAAATAATTGTTGAATGAAACACTAAAGAGTATATTTTTAATCATTGGCTCTGAAGAAATCTTAGAAATCAGCTAGTCCAATCCCCCCATTTTACACATGATGAAAATAAACCCAGGGAGATTACACAACCCGCCCAAGGTCGTTCAGCCATCTTGAGTCAAACCAAGGACTAAAACCTGACCTTTCTGGTTCTCAGTCCAGTGCTTATTTTACTATATCACACTTTTTGCAATATTTTACTCAATAAAATTGTGAGTTTTAGAATATGAGATTTATTTTACTTTGTTACAACATTAAGATCGAATTTCCAGTTCGTCATTGAATTTATTATTATTTAACCACCAAAATAAAAAGAATCTTATAGGTCTGTTGTGGTTTCCTCAACATGTCAAAATGCCATTGTCACAAATGAGTCCTTGAAATCTGAACAATGTCAATTTCTTGATTTTGATAGTATAATGTGTTAACATTGGGAGAGGCTGGGGGAAGGGCACATGGGACTTACCTAAACATTTCTTAGAAACCTTCTGTGACTCTATAATTATTTCAAAATAAAAAGTTAAAAAAATTAAATAGTATTTAAACACAGACTATTGAAACAAAAAAAAATCTTTGTTTCTCTAATTTTACATTTAAAAGGGACTCCCCCCAAACCATTGTAATTATAAGAACTGCCCATAGGGTGTCACTAGTGGTCTGCCAAAGCCCTCTGAAAACTTTTTTTTTTTTTTTCTTCTTTCCCCTAAACAAGAGTTGTCATTCATGAAGAAAGGACTTGGCCATCTTAAAGAATAAAGAACATTAAACTGCCATATTCAAACATAGTTTTTTGTGATTGGGAGCATTGCGAAATCCCAATATCCCACTCTTTTTAAGGTGAAAACACAGAAAAACTATAAGAAAGGGAATAGACTTTAGAGAAGGCAAATGAAACATTCTCTAGAGGCACCTCCCTTCTCAAAGTGTGGTCCACGGACCAGCAGCACCGGCATGGCCTAAGAATTTGTAAGAAGTACAAAACCTCAGGCCACACCCCAGACCTACTGAATTAGATTCCTAAGAAGCTCAAAGTGCCAATGCTGCTGGTCCATGGACCACACTTTGAGTAGTAAGAATCTAGAAGAGACCAAAGAAAATGGACGGAGGGATGGAAAATATCAGCTGCTGCCAATACAGTAAAACCTTCCAATTTGGAGATTTTAAATCAGAATTATAATTTTAACCTGGATTGGATTAAATATTACAAGCTGATAGTTTATGCAACATGCATAATTATACCCACAAAATAACGTTTGCACATATGTGTACATACACAAATATATAAATTGTATTGAACGTTTGTTATACATCAGACTTTGGTTCTGATCTTGGGAAAAAAAAGTTTAGTGAAAACTCATTTGAGAAACTTAGACCAAAACATTAATAGTGGTTTACACTGACCCATTGATTTTTTTATGAAATAATATATTCTATTAACATAAATAATTACTGAATTCCAAGAATATGTCAGATGTCACCTCCTTTCTTCAGACTGGGGTTGTTAAGATGCATAAATGTTACCAGAGTACTCTCAGAATATTCTGAAGTAAAGCTTTCAGAGTTTAATCGGAAAACATTTTACTTTTCTTTCCCTGGAATTTTCACTTTTTAATCTTTTGGTACTAAAGTTGTTCAGACCCACATCATTTTCTTCTCGCAGTTCATGAATGTAGTTCACTTTTTCCATATCCTTCCTCCTAACTTTTTTATTTGATCCATAATATTCTAATATTCCTCTGGGATCTTTTGCCTTCAAAAATGGATTCTTAGGATGAATGACTTTTGTCTATAAAATTAACAGTTCCTCACTGTTTTAAAGCTATTTTACTTTATGGCCATTTAAGAAATTGCTTAATTGCCTTCATGAGGCAAATAATTTCCAGAGCTGCTACTTTTATTTTTTTAATGTGGTAAAAAGCACACAACACAAAACTTCCCACCAGAACTGCTCCTGTTGTCTGTAAACACACTGAATTCTGTTCAGCTTTGGCTTCTCTCTGGGACAGTTTGCTCCCTGACGGATCACATCTTATTGTTTAGTTTCCCTCCCTTGTCTTGCATTTTGTTCCCTGACCTCTTCTCTGATCTTATCAGTCTTTGCTTTATTTCCTCCCGGGCTGATCGCTTCTATTACACTAACCTCTCAATCACGATGGACACAACGTTATGTAATAATTGCTTGATTTTCATAGTTAAATATAAAATGTTCCATGCATTCTTTTTGACTTGCATATCTTCCAAGAGCCTTCATGCTACATGGAAATCTGTTGAGATGGCCTTTTAAATTCCCCTTAGAATATCTGTGCTGCAGACCAGTGGTCATCAAGGAGCACATACTTATAACCAACTTCTTTCCATCCACCACCAACCATCTGGTCTGCTATACTTTGGATTAATTTCTGATTAGCAAACTTTCTTTTTTTGGAGAGTATTTATATAGTAGTGGAAAATGTTTCTCAGTAATTAGCTGTACATCAATATATACTAACAAAATATTAGTTAATAAAATATTTATTGAACACCTGTGTTTCAGTCACCATGGGGTACAATATTGAAAAAAAGATACAGCCCCTGCCTTCATGAGGCCTACAGTCTCATGAGGGAGATAAACGTATACCAAATAACATGCAAACAAATGTATCCTTGCACTTGTGTCCAGTGCCAAGAGGGAATACATAATACACCGAATGTCTCTGCTGGGCAGACTTGACCTACTCAGGAAAGTTAGGGAAAGTCTCCCTAAGAAAGTGTCACTCACGGGGAAGCCATGAGTTCAATTTGTGACACGCTGTGTTGGAAATGCTCCTGAGATATCCAAGAAGAGGTGCTAAGTAGGCAGCTGAATATGCAGGGTTGGGTGCAGAGGACTGATCTGGCCTAGGGAAATACATGTAAGAGCCATCAGTCTATGGATGACAGTTGAAGTTGGAAACATGAATGAGATTGCCTAGGAGAGTAGAGGATTGGAACAGGAGAGGACATATAACAGTTTATTATTTTCTTTTACTAGAGTCACTGTTCTGGACATACGTTATGTTCAGTCATAACCTTCTTCAGGTTCCAGCACTTTTCTTTTGAGGAACTATCCTTCCCTGTTTCTTGGTGGGGTTGACACCATCCCCAGCTCTAGGGTGAGTACATAATTTAGGCCCAAGTCATCATTGTAGAACACGATTGTATACAACATAACTGTATAACAACGCAATTGTATAACGTCCCTGTGGCCTCAGTGATTGGTTCAGATGGTCACATGACCCGGTTCTGGCCAATGAGAGTCAGGCCTGGGATATTGGTGGGAATTTTTCTAAGAGCAAATCTGTGGGGGTTGCTGAGACGTCATGTAAGCCTGACACTGCTGGCAGCTCTCTTATCCCCACAATGGGAGGGTCTGCTTGAGAAGGGAAAACAGAGTTGACAGGTGGAGAAAGACTGGGTTTTGATGACATCGAGGTCAGCTTTACCTGGACAATTAAGTTACATGAGCTCATAAATTTGCTTTCTAACTTAACCTAATTTAAGTAGGGTTCACAGCTAAAAAAAGTCTTGAAATATATATTCATGAAGTCCTTTAAAGAAAATTCCAGTAAAGCGCTTAAGAAGGAACTGGCCCCCAAAAGTGTATCTGAATCACTAAGACTTTAGTTCCCCCTGGTTAGAGGGCCTTCATTGCTAGATTTTGATGTCCTTCTATTAAAAAAAGGTGCCAAACCACTGTAATGTGTACTGTGGCTAAACTAGCAAACTTGAAAACAATTCCTCTGATTAAGGCCGAAGAAAAGCCAAGTAGACGTCACTGATACTGTAGATAAGGTGGGGAAAATTAAGGTCTGAATTGAGTGGCATGGAAAGGTCTTAGAAAGCCACATTGAACTCAGGAATGTCTAAAACCTAGTTAGATATGTTTATTCTAGAAAAGACACAGGAGATTTAAGTCTATCCTGTAATAAACTTACGTGAAATATAAGAAAATTTTGGTTGAATATTTTTTTCTTCCAAAAGACAACACACACACACACATACACATACACACACAGCAACATTTGGTTATCTGCACCTATGCACCTGTAGCAGAGGATGCTGCCAGAAACATCTCTTCTAATGAAGACATGTACCTTAAATATCATGCTTAAAGGACGGAAGATGATGAATGTTAGGGAGAAGAGCTGCCTCAGGCTTTTTTTTTAATTAAAAATTTTTTTTAATTTTTTAAAATTAAATTTTAAAATATTTAGAATTTATAGCACAACCAGATTACCATAATTTAGATTTAGAATTTATTCACATTTATTCCTTTTTGCAAATGTCTTTAAAATACGTTGACTTCAAATTTTGCTTTGAAGCAAAATAAATCAGTCTAGAGCAGCAGACGTAGGTTTGTGCTAAGTACATTTTATAACAACTTTGCAGAAGGGAAAAATGGCTTTGGATGTGTTTTTGGAAACATTTGTGTGGTTACTCAATGGAGGACTTGTGCATTTTTTCTATTTATAGTTCCTGAGAATGCCCTTATAAGCCTCGGCACTCTGCCAACAGATATAAAAGACTGAGTAAAATTTATGATCCTTGAGCAGGTTAAAAAGAAGAAGACATTAGCACTCTAATGTAGATTAGGAGGATTAAGGGAGCCTGAGAGTAATTTCTTTTTATTGAGGCAGTATCTTTTAACATGTGGTGTTGGTCGTGAGTTTTCTTCTGATTTCATGTTAATTCTCCTTATTTACAGTGTCTGACAATCTCACGGGTTAAAAGGCAAAGATCTTGGACCATACCTCCCAACAGATCAAGTTCCCTTAATTTGTGTTTTTGCATCACAGGGGCCCTGTGCTCCTTCCTGTTCCATAGTCTATTTCCCAAACCCATATCTTAGGGGATTTTCAAACAGCATGTTTAATTTGAAGTACCTGGAGTGTAGGAATTGTGACTGGTAGATTTCGGGATCCGGCAAACTGCCCTGAATATAGCCGGCACGCGTATTTTTTGAACCAATGAATGGACCTCCCTGGATTCTATCCATGAGCCCAGAAGGACCAGTTCCAGGTGGAGTGACTTCCAGAAGCTGGAGGCAGTAGAAATTATGGGCAGGATTAAGTCCATAATCAGAGGGTAGGGGGAGGAAAAATCAGTTGGGAATAGGTATGGAATAGAAGACAGAACTCATGGAAAAGAGACCCTGTATCCCCAACTTTGGAGCAGAAAGAAGTAGGGGAAAGAACTGGACCTGGGTCTGGGAAGGGAGCACTCCTGATTTCTCATGCTCCTCTATTCCCAGAAGGTACTGGAAATTAGATTAATGCCTTTTCTGAATATGAAATGTGTTGTCTCCCCAAATACAAGCGGGAACTGCGTGATACGCTTTGGCATTAAATTTAGTACCAAATCCAGGCTGAGAACCAAAGGAAGTCACTTCAGAAGCAAAGGCCTGCTTTCCTACCAGTATACAAAGCATCCTTCAGGAGCACTCCTAAGAATTACTGGAAAAAATGACGACTAAAGTAAAATATAAAGTCTGTCTTATTATCCCCCAAATTGTTTATGTATTCGTTCCTCTTTTTTTCTTGGATAATTAGGGCTCTCTTGCCTTTGACAATGTTTAGGAGGTAGCTTGCAGTTAGTTACACATTTAAATTGATGTCCAGGCAACCAGCCCATGGGCGAAGTCTTTAGCAAGCCGTTTTTTCAAAGCTGAAGAGCATGCGATAAATACCAAGAGAAAGTGGAGAGGAAGCAAATGCATACTCCAGATAGAATCTACAAAGCCAAATAAAGGAATCCAGTCAATATTTTGGTATACTTTATTTTGTATACTTTGCTTTTCTGTATACAATATTTTTCTTATACTTTAGAATTTCATCAAAGCATAATTTGGAAGAAGTATACTGTGGGTGATTCACAGTGATTGTTCAGTTCACTTGACTATTCAAGAAGGAATGGAATAATATTAAACTTTTTTATGCTGTGCATTTAGGTTCTAGCACAGATTCCCATATGAATATTGACAAAATTCAAGGCATGTGGCTTGTCAAAGTATCGTGGTCACTCGGCAAACGTTTAGCATACGTCTTTCATGTTCTGAGTGCTATAAAATTGGGGGTTTATCCTCTTCTTCTGTGTACGTATGTAATATTTGCAAACAGATCATTTTTATTATTCTTTCTTATTTGAGGTTGTCCCTGTGGTCAGTCCATTTCTGTAGACAACATAGTGATAATGGCCCCAAGATTGAGGGTTTATCTCCTAGGGTCCATTTTTAAGCCAGTGACTCCCAAGCATTTTTCCACCTCAGGGCACCTAAGAGATTTGTCACTCTTCCATCATGCCCCTCAGGAACAGTTTCTCCTTAGGCAGTAATTCCCAGGGACCTGGGGAGCATGCCTCACAATGTGTGGGGGTGGGGTGAGGCACAGTGCCCCTTCTAGTTACAACTAGTCCCTGCTAGTCATTGAAGACATTGTGTGCGCCAGGTGCCTTACATACACATGACTTAATCCTCACCATGCCAGGGGGATCATTATCCACACTTAAAGATGCAGAACTCAAGACTCTGAGATGTAAGAAATGGGCCCAGGGCCATCCAGATGGGTAAGGATCGAGCTGGGATGTAACCCATGTTTCCCCACCTCCAAAATCCTTCTCCTTCTGCCGTTGTGCTACCTCCTACCTCCCAGCTACTTACATCTTAGATATTCACTGTCTGAGTCTGTTGGGACTGCTCTAACAGACTACCAGAGACTGGGGGGCTTAAACAAACATTTATTTCTCACAGTTCTGGAGGCTGGGAGGTCCAAGATCAAGGTGCTGGCCAATCTGGTGTCTGGTGAGACCCTCTTCCTGGCTTGCAGATGGCTGTCTTCTTCTTGTGTCCTCACCTGGTGGAGAGAGAAATCATCTCTTTCGTGTCTCTTTTATAAGGGCTCTATTCCCATTCACAAGGGCTCCCCACTCATGACCTAATCACCTTCCAAAGGCCCCACCTGCTAATATCATCACTTTGGGGGTTAGGATTTCAACATATGAATTTTAGGGAGGGAGATGTAGACAGTCTATAACTTTCACCTTATGGTTATTAGGAGGAGCTCCAGTGAAAGTGTGTGGTATTTACCACAATACGGAACAGCTTTTTCCCTTGGAGGGAACTTAGGATGTGAATATATAAATCAAACAAAAAAACCACTTTTGTCATGTGTGCATGCCAGCTTCAGCGGAGGGTCCTGGAGAACTTTATACATAAAATAGAACGACCACTGCTATTACTGCCTAGGGGCAGGGGCTGCTGTCCAGAAGCCTCAAAATCACTCCCCATTTTCCAGACAAGTGCTGGGAGATGGGGTTCTTTCACTAAGATACCTAATTTGGTGCCCAGCTGAAAGGAAAACCAAGGAAGCCAGAAAGTCTTGTAGACTGACGCCTCAGAAAGTTGAGAAATTACAGGACAACGTGCAGAGAACTAAGTATCCAAGGTGAGTAAGGAGACTGATATCACAAACTAATATAACAAAGGGTACTTCTTTAGAGTACAAATGTTCTGGTCATAAGAACTCTGCTACATACATATGGAGATCATCTTGGATTATCGGGATGGGTTAGATGTAATCACAAGGGTACTTATAAGGGAAAGAAGAAAGCTGGAGAAGATGTGAGAACAGAAGCAAAGTCAGAGCAATGCATCGTGAGAAATGGTGGACTGACCAGCACTGGCTTTGAAGATAGAGGAAGGGACCATGAGCCAAGGAAGGCAGAAGCCTCTCGAAGCTGGGAAAGGCAAGAGAACAGATTCTCTCCTAGAGCCTCCAGAAGGGACCAGGCCCTCCAACACCTTGACTTTAGCCCAGTGAAACCCATTTCAGACTCCAGACCTCCAGAATGATAAGATAATAAATATGTGTTGTCTTAAGCCACTAAGTTTGTGGTGATTTGTTACAGTAGCCATAGGAAACTCACACAATCCCATCGAGTTTTTCCTTGTGCCGGCAGAGTCAAGCCCAGCTCCATGTGGCTCCACAATGCCCTTCAGGGCCTTGCCCGTGCTCTCTCATCTCACCTCCCTGAGATCCCACCCCGTTCTCTGTGGGCCAGCCACCCTGGCCTTCCAGGATCTTCCTTCCTCCCTCTCCAGGCACCCTCGCAGCTAGTTACCTCTTAATCACGCTGCAGATCTTAGCAACAAGGTCCCTGGGGACATCCATTCAAGAAGCATTGATGGAGGGCTAGGCACTATTCTAGGGGCTGGGAATACAGAACAAAACAAGGGCCGCTGCTGTCCCATGCGGGTGGAGGCAGATCATAAACAAGTCCCCAAATGATTAAACAAGGTCATTCCAGAGAGTGATGACCGCTGTGAAGAAGACCAAATAAGGGGCTGTGTTAGTGAGCAATTTTAGACGGGCCGTCAAGGAAGGCCTCTCCAAGAGAAGCCATTTGAGCCGAGACCTGAATGACAAGCAGCCTCTGGCCATGAGAAGAATCCCTTCCTCAGAGGGGCCTTCCCTAAAGCCACAGCCTGTCAGCTCTCCTTGAACGTCTCTGTCACCGTGCTTATATGGTGTTATGGACTGAATTGTGTCCTCTCCAAGTTCCTGTGTTGAAGCTCTAAACCCCGATGTGTCTGTATGTGGAGACAGGGCCTTTATGGAGGTAATCAAGGTTAAATGAGGTCATAACAGTGGGGCCCTACTCCAATAGGACTGGTGTCCTACAGAAGAGGAAGAGACATCAAGGACGTGTGTCCAGAGAAGAGGCCATGTGAGGACAGTGAGAAGGTGGTCATCTGAAAACCAAGGAGAGAGGCCTCACCAGAAACCAACCCTGATGAGAAAATTAATCCTTGTTTAAGCCACCAGGTCTGTGGTATTTTGTTATGACAGCCCCAGCAGACTGATAGGCCTGGTTTGTGAATCTTCATCACCCGGACCACTATAAGAGCCATCTAACTGGTCCCCCTGCTTCCCCTCTTGTTCCTCATATGGCCCAGTCTCTACACAGTAGCCCAAGAGAACTTTCTAAAAGGTAAATCAGATCACAGCACTCCCAGTTCAGACACGTCAATGAGTGACTTCCATGCCACACAGAACAAACTCCAAATTCCAAATTGTGGCCCCTCTCTGTTACTCAGAATTTTCTCCCCTTACACACACCAGCCTTACAGGTCTGTCTTGTTCCCCAGACACCAAGCTCCAGTCTCAGGACCTTTGCACTTGCTCTTCCCTCTGCCTGGGGCACATTCTCCATCTCTGCAAGGCTGTGACCTCAGAGGCCTTCCCGACTCATCCCCTCACCTTTAGTGTAGCTCTCCCATCACTGTCAATCACCCTGCTTCAGTCTTTGATTTTCACTGTCTAAAATGGTCTCCTTGTGTCTTTGCTGGTCTACACCCCACTCCCATCCCATTATGGGACAGGAACTCTGCCTTGCCCACTGTTGAGTCCCAGAGCACAGTGCAGGGCCTTGCCCACAGGGGCACCCGGCTGTTAAAAATACAGGCGGATGAGGTGGCATCTGGGTGGGTGGGACCTGAAGGACAGGGAGCCAGGCCCTCTAAGGGTCCGAGGCTGTCTTTCCATCACAGAGCTGCCACTGAGCTCCGCGCTCCCTTTCCTCTGCAAGAGTGGGGACAGTGGTTCTGAGGCTCCAAAGAGTTACTATCAGCAGAGCAGGAAGCGCTGGATAGGGAATTGCTCAACTGCCCAGCCTCTCCGGGGAGGCTTCCTGCTACAGAAACCGGGTCAGTTCCTGGTTAGCGGCTGTCCTATTCCCTCTCTCGCTCCGCTGCCCGGAACACACACACAGCACCCCCGCATCCCAATTACACGTCCACTCCCGGGCACCACCGGGTCCCTTTGACGGCTCCAGCCGGCTGCCCCAGCACGGCGCCGATCGCGCGCTCGGTTCCAGGGCTGCCCCGGCGCCGGCGGGGCCCAGGGTCACCGCCGCTCGCGCCCGCCGCTCGTGCGCGCGCCCGCCGCCCGGCCCGACGTGGCGCCCCCGCCCCCGGCGCCGACGCTGGCAGCCGCAGCCAATGGCGACGTCTCCCGGCCGGCGGGCGCAGCCTCCCGCCAGCAGAGGGAGCGCGCGGGCGCCACGGAGCCGCCGCCGCCGCCGCCGCCGCCGCCGGTCGCGGAGGGACGCTGCGACCGAACCCCCAGGCCGCCGCCGCCGCCGCCGCCGCCCGCTGCTCCGCGCGCCCTTGTCCGCCCGCCGGCCGGCGCGGCCGTCCCCGCAGGTAGGTGGGCGCAGCCCGGGCCCCGCGCGCCCCCGGCCCGCGCGCCCCTCCCTCGCCGGCGCCCCCGCCCGCGCGCGCCCGCCGCCGCCTCGTGCTCGCGCGCGGCCGTTAACGGACGCCGGGGGGAGGGGCGCGGGCCCCCGGCCGCACGGAGGGGCCCCGGGCGGAGGGCGCCGCCACCAAGGGCGCGGGCCCCGGCGGGGCGGGGGGATGTGGGCGGGCCGGGGTCCCTCCCGTCCTCTCGGGGCGCCGGGCCGGGGGCGCGTCTGCGCCGAGTGGGGCGACGAGGGCCGCCGCCCCTCCCCCCGGTGCCGGCCTGCGTCTCCACTCCAGAGCGCCTCCCCGCTGGTTATTTAACTCAAAAAACACTGTTTTCATTATTTGTGTCCGTGCTGGTGGTCGCGGGTCCCTCATCCTGTGTCCCGGGGTGGGGGGCCGGGAAGGACGCGCGCGGGGTGCCTGGCTCGTTTATTTCGGGTGAATCCCTCGCTTTTGGCGCGGGGCGCACCTCCAGGACGCCCGGCGGATCGTTTCCTGTCTCTCTGGTGGATGCGGAGACGGCCAGGTTTTGGGTTTCTTTTCCCCACCCTGGAAGAATGAAGACCTGTCAGTTCCCATTAGCGTGAATTTCCTGCTGGGGACGGTCATCGCAGGGGTGTGGTCAGCCTGGAAAGCGCTGCCTGGGCCCGCGAGGTTGCGCCTGCGCCCTGACTGGGGGACTTGATCAGGAGTTGGGTATTTTTCCCGTCCACCACGGTCTTTAGGATAAAGAAAGAAGGTACCCGTGTCAGGTATTTAAAGACCAGGGATCTGCTTAAATTAGACTTGCGCTGCCCGGGAAGGTGGCCACTGGCCCCATGGGACTGACTGTTGGGCACTTGGAATGTGGCTAGACCCAATTGAGATGTGCTTCCGGTGTGAGAGAGACACACCCGACTTTAAACACTTCGTAGGGGAAAAAAAGAGTCAAATGTCCCATTCATACTTTCTTATGCTTAAAGAATACATGTTGAGATGATATTTTGAACATATTAGGTTAACTAAAATATATTCATAAGATTAATTTTACTGATTTCTTTTCCTTTCGTTAACGTGGCTACTTGAAAATTTAAATTCGTTATGTGGCTTGCATTATATTTCTGTGGGCCAGTGCTCAAACAGAGCGTCTGAACTGAATGGGGGCAGGGTGGTTGGGAACCTGTGCCATCTGCTTGTCTGTTCCTGCTTATCTGATGGCATGTGGCCTCCTGTCCCCTAGGCTCTCAAGCAACCCCCACCTCTTCCTTCTCACCCTCAGCTGAACTGAGCTCTTGAGCTGATTGCATAGCGAGGATCTCGTCCTAATTTGCAGAATAGTTCAAGTTACTGGATAGAATTTTCTCTATCTGCTGTGTTCTGGAGACTAGAAATACTCGTATAAAGTTCGACTCAGATCATGAGTTACTGAAGCTGAATATTTTCAGTATGTGTGGGTGTGTGTTCTGCAAAGAGCATGTTGATTTTTTTTTTAATTTTTTTTTTACCATTTTTTTATTGATGTCTTAATAGCTTATAACACTGTGGGGTTTTAGTTGTACATTTTTGTTTGTCCGTCACCTTGTGGATGTAACCCTTCACCCCTTGTGTCCCCCCCACCCCCCTTCCCCTTGGTAACCACCAATCAGTTCTCTCTGTCCGTGTGTTCACTTATATTCCATATATGAGTGAGTTCATGCAGTGTCTGTCCTCTCTCTGGCTTATTTCACTTAACATAATACCCTCTAGGTCCTTCCATGTTGTTGCAAATGGGACAATTGTGTCTTTTCTTATGGCTGAGTAGTATTCCATTGTATGTATATACCACATCTTCTTTAACCAATCATCAGTCGAGGGACACTTGGGTTGCTTCCACTTCTTGGCTATAGTGAATAATGCTGCAATGAACATAGGGGTGCATACGCCTCTTGTGATGGTTGATTTCATGTCCATTGGGTAGATGCCCAAGAGTGGGATTGCTGGATCATACGCTATTTCTATTTTTAATTTTTTGAGGACTCTCCATACTGTTTTCCATAGAGGCTGCACCAGTTTGCATTCCCACCAGCAGTGAATGAGGGTCCCCATTTCTCCACAACCTCTCCAGCATTTGTTGTTATTTGTCTTTGTGATTATAGCCATTCTAACCAGTGTAAGGTGCTATCTTAGTGTAGTTTTGATTTGCATTTCCCTGATGATTAGTGATGTTGAACATCTTTTCATGTGTCTATTGGCCATCTGTATCTCTTCCTTGGAAAAATGTCTGTTCATATCCTCTGCCCATTTTTTGATCGGGTTGTTTGTTTTTTTGTTGCTCAGTTGTATGAGATCTTTATATATTACTGAGATTAATCCCTAAGAGCATGTTGATTTTCAGGGCCTCTCCACCTGTGTGCACTGACGAGCTCATGCCTTCCTCTGAGTTATTGTGACTTTTGCCTGGGGACTCATACCAGGACGTACACCCTCTTCCCTCCTCATTCCTCACACACTGTCAGTTTATGCCAGGACAAATGGTGGTTGCCAACCATGTTGTCCAACACTTCTTAATTTTGATTGATTTTAGAACCAGCCAATTTGAGTGGGTTAAATTGATGTTATAAGTGGGAGAGAATGAATTATGATAGAATCTCAGCCCTAGGAATGGTGAGAGTGACTGTTAGAAAGTTTTGAGCATTCCAGTGAAGTTCGAGATAGAAACAAGATGTCTGTACCCTGTTACCTCTGACCCTCTAGAATGGGCTTTCTAGAGAAAGTATGAATGTGCGGAAACTTGTTTTCTAGATAATATCTCGAAGTGTTTTGTTTTAGTGAAAATGCTTCTTCTCTAGAATTTTACAATTGGAAGTGAAATTTGTTCTCTCTAAAGTGTGAGGTGTTTATAAATCAAGAAAAAACTTTAGATAATATTTTTAGGGGGAGAAATATTAAAATGTTAATCTGGAAGTTTAAAAATTAATGGTTGTGGTAATACATCTGTTTAAACTTACCAAAAGAGAAAAAAGAGGCTTATTAAGTGAGGTGGTTTTCTTTAATATAAAGAAACAAGACTACTTGTCCTTACTAGGTTTTGTCCCAACAAGAAATATACATTTTTATTTTGTTATGAGTTTAGTAATAAGTTGTTTAATTAATTTTAATTGGTTAGTTAATGTCACATACCTCGTGAAGCCTCAGGAACCACGTAATGGAAGCAGCAAGAGAGAGGCAGAAATTTTCTATTTCACAAATGAAAAAATGGAACCTTTGTATTTTATTAGCATACCTGAATTTGAAGCAGGGTATTAATCTGGCACTTTAAAGGACCTCATCTGCAGTCCTGGGCATGTCACTGATGGTCTGGATGACCCTGGGCAAACTATTTGTCTTGAAGATTTCACATTTCTTGTTGATTCCTCCCGTACAGAATTGGTGTATGGGGTGAGATGGTCCCCAGGCCTTAACAGGGCTGAGCACTGCAGGAGGCACCCAGCACATGTTGTATGTGACAGTGGTTTCAAAATGAATTGGGGGGGTGGGGCTGGCAAAACTGTGAAATTCCCTTCCTGATGTTGTTGAGCACAGCCGCCATCGTGAGGTTTTCATTTTCAGTAAAAGGGAAAAACTGTTTCATAAAGTGTCCAGTAGGAGATTCATTGTTTCAAGAAGATGGTAGAACATCTGTAATAGTGTTTCACTACCTAGGCTTGTGGTCTCGGAGTGTTGCGTTTCATCCACACACTTTTGTAAGTGTTACCAGAGTGAGCTCACACACTGCAAGACAGAGTTGATAGTAATGTTACTTTTTATTTATTTATGCCATTATGCGGAGATGCTTGAGTCTGAGGATAGAATTTAATGCAGGATGGAAATTATAATTTTTCACTTGAAATTTAGGAATACCTTTTCAGGCAAAAATACAAGCACTGTACCTCATTCCCTGGGTGCTCTCATCTGGTCCTCTGTTAGTTCATCTTGTATGTAAGGCTGTTTAATACTTATTTCTTGTACCTAAACACATTATGTTATGGGCGGAGCATATTTCCATGCAAAGATTTTCCCTGCAGTGGTATCCTCCCTGTGCCCACTGCATTCCTGTGGAAACCCTGTGCTTTGTCTAAGTTGCTTTAAATGATGTGCCTTGAAAAACGTCGCTGTGCGCATGCGTGTGTGCAGGAGTGTGTTTCTTTGGTTCCTCTCGAGTGGCTTTAAAGTGCCCGCCTGTCTGTCAGAGCTATGTTTGTCCTTCGGAGCCCAGCCCAGCCCAGGGCCAGCTTAGACGTTCTCGCCCTCCTCCAGGCGTCACTGGCACTTACAGCGCAGAACAGCGCTGTGGATAAGAGTTTAGGCTCGGAGCCACCTGCCTGGCTCTGAAATCTGGCTTGGCCACTTCCTAGCTGTGTGATCCTGGCCTGCTTGCATCACTTCTCTGTGCTTCAGTTCCTCATGGTACCTATCTCTTGAGGGTATTACGAAGATTAAATGATTTATTCCGTGTAAAGCACTGAGAACAATGCCTGGCATCCAGTAAGAGGATTAAGTGTTAGCTGTTATTTCTATCTCTACAGTGTGTTGCAGTCACTTGTTCCTTACCTTGGTGTCTTCTGCTAATGGAAGCTAGTTTCTAAAGTTATCATGGAAGGCCAGAATCTCGTGGAGAGGAATACATTGTCTAGTGACTAGCATTGTACTAGACTTTAGTATAGTGAGTTTCACCTCACAGACACTGAGTAAATACTCAAGGAATTATCATGAAGATCCAGGGTACCTTTCGTCCTTACATAAAACTTCAGAATGAGTAACCAATTTAAAATGAGCTGACTCCAGAAAGATGATCTTCCAGCTTGCAAGAGTTTAGTTAATTTAATGAACTTCACATGTAATTGAATTTCTTGCTTTAAAATGTACTGTTGAAAGCCCTTCCCCCTCCCCATTTCCTTTTCATTTCAGAAGGGGGGGTGTCCGTCTTGCTTTTCACGTGTTGGCGATGGAGGAAACCCATCACCGCGCTACTTCGGGGGGCGCTGATCGTTCAGGTTCTTCCCCCGTCGCCGTCTCTAGTTGATTCTCACTGTGTTGATTTGCTCCCCACCTTGTTCCCCTGGAGGGTTGCAGGTGGAGTCCGCCACAGCCGGCTCGCTGTGTCCAGTCATCTCCTCTCGGACACCCTCCTTTGTCCTGCTTGACTCTTTGTGAATTTTTGTGCCAGATTTTAACTCTTGGGCCTCTGAACTTTGTGTGAAGCATTCTCTTTATTCATTCATTCATTCACTCATTCATTCAAGTATTTGTTGACCTGGACCCAGATATTGTAATACAGTCAGGACTAAGAAAGACAGCTACCTCTTGAAGTGAATAATGGGGTGAGAGTGGGGTGTGGTGACAATTTAGGGTAAAGGAAGGCCTCTAAAGGTGACATTTAAGCCAAGACTCCAGGATGAAAGGAGCCAGCTCTGTGCAGATCTTGGAAGTTTGTTATGGGCAGAGGGAACAGCAAGCACAATGGCCCGGAAGCACTGAGGAGCCGTTGACTCATCCTGGGAACTCGCAGACGCCGGTGTGACGGGCTGAGTGAGTGAATTGGGTGAGGGCAGTGTCACGGTAGGGAATCTGGAGTTTATTCGGGTGCCTAGGGAAGCCACTGAAGGACTTTCGGCAAGGGTGTAATAACCAATTTGTGTTTTTAAGAGAGCGTTCCTTTTAGTTTAATGTGGGAAATGGGTGGAGGAGGGGCTGTGGAGAGGACAGGGGCTAAGAGCAGAGGCAGGAAAGGAGGATATTGCAACATCCACGTAAGAGATGGTGTGACTCGGGCCACCAGGCTGGGGGTGGCTGAGGAGCTCATGGGAGTGGTCAGGTTTGGGGTGCCCAAACAGTATCACCAATGGGCTTTGTCAGTGGATTGACTGGATGTGGAATGTGAAAGAACAGGGTACAGCCAGGTTTCTGGTTTGAGCAACTCGCCAGAAGGTGGTTTCATTATTGAAAAGGTAAGATTGGGCAAAGGGTTAGGATTGGGAGGAGGGCCTCGGGTCAGGGGCATTCAAGTTAGAAATGCTGAGAATAGTCACAAACAGACCCAGAATTTCATATGTGAGAAAAGTGGCCTTAACACACATCCGTGTAGGCTAGGTGGCCTTTTTGTAAATGATGTTTGGGCAACTGGGAAGCTATTTGGGAGGGAAATATATATATACCCTTACGTCACTCCTTACAGTAAACTGTGGATCCGATTAAAAAAAGTTTTTTTAATGAAACTAGAAGTAAACATGAGTACTAAAAGAAAACTTGGAGAATGATTTTATAATCTCAGTGGTGAAGGTATTTCTGAGGATGTCAAAAATCCAGAAGCCAGGAAAGAAAATATTGATAAGTTCAGCTACTTAAAAATAAAACTTCTGCTGTCAAAAAGTACCGTAACTAAAGTCAAAAGATTGATACCAAATTGGGGAAAATAATAATATCACGAAGGACTACTTTCCTCAACATATAAAGAGCTTCCATAATAAGAAAAACTCTCTTTAGAAGAAAAATAGGCAAAGGATATGAGCAAATGATTCACAATGAAGGACAGATGGCTCTTAAATCTGAAGAGATGTTCCACCTTCCTCATGACAGACAGACTGAAACAAAACCCACCACGTTGTCACACTTATTTCTCACCTCCCTGGGTGACAGAGGTGAAAACATTTGATAATTCCTTGGTGAAGGGGGAAATAGGAACCCTTGTGCACTGTGGGTGGGTACGGCCATTTGGTGTAACTTGCCAATAGCTGGCAAAATAAATAAATGCATGTTCCCTTTATCCTGCAGAAATTCTTTAAAGATATACGTATGTGAAATGTCCTCGTACCTGGTGAACTTGAAAGATTGGAAACAACCCAAATGTCCATCACTGGGGGCCTGGTGAAATTATGATATATCCATATCGTGGAACACGCTACATGGCTGTTAAAGCAGCAGCTTTGTATGTACTGATATGGAATGACCTCCAAGATTAGGTACCGAGCGGAAAAAGCAAGGTACAGAACATGTTAGCCCCGGTTTGTATGAAAAATCACATGCGCAGGATATTTTAACTTTTTATTTTGAAATAATTATAAACTCACAGGAAATTGCAAAAGTAGTATATAGAGCCCCATAAACCCTTTGTCCTCTTCCCCCAGTGGCTGGGGGTGAGAAGGGGGTGTGAGGAAGCCCCAGGACTCATGTTTAGACGTCAGCTGGAGATGGAGCCCGATTTTCAAGAAGGGAGTGGACACCTGTCACACACTGCTGAGTTTGAGTAAGAAACATGGCTGTTGGATTAACTTTATTAAATTCTTCATTTTAAAATTGAGGCCAGATTTTAACTGGATCCAAAAATAAGATGGTGTATAAAGCATGTTATCTTTTTCTTTCTTTCAAAACTGAGGTAGGGGAGGTTTATTTCACAGGTAAAACTGATCTATGGTAAAAAATATATATATATCAGAACAGTGTTTGCCTGGGGTGGGGGTGGGGAAAGGAATTGGCTGGGGAAGGGCTTTCTGGAGTGACAGTAATGGTCTGTATCTCGATTGGGATCTGGGGTTACAAGAGTGTATCATGTGTCAAAACTTGCCTTAAAATTTGTGCATTTTACCTTAAAAAACTGAACAAATATTGAACTCTAGTTAATGATATGTATGCCGAAGTGTTTAGTTGCAAATTACAATTGATGTCTGCAACTCACTTTGCAATTTACCAAAATAATGTGGCTTGATGGAAGGACAGGAGGATGGGCAGATGGATAAAGATGGGCAGATATTATAAATACAGCAAAATATTAATTGTAGACTGTACAAGAGGCAGTATATAGATACATAGCGTTCATTGTGAAAATTTTAACTTTACTGTGTGTGTAAAAAAATTTCATAAACTTTGGGGAAAAAACTATAGAACATGAAATGCTCTGTCATATTATATTTAAATATCACCTATTCTTATGTCCCCAAAACTTTAAACATGTGAAAGATGTGGGTATTTCATGCTGTTAAAAGAGTCTGCCTCTTATTTCCTCTTAATCACCTACTTGAGTTGTCAGCTCTTTCCACCTGCCCTTTGTCCATTAGAGGTCGAGGTTCAAGGTTTTCTAGCACTTTCTGGGAAAATAGCTCTAAGGCTCTTAACTTGGTGGATTATCATTACCCAGGAGCCCCTTCTTAGCCGACAGATTTACTTTTGAGGGAACCTCAAACTAATTCCACACCCCCTGGACAGAGGTTGGGAAAAAGGTGTATCATTCATTGGAGAGAGAGGGACTAGTTCTTGCTGTGGGCATTCTTTTCCTTTGTCCCCTCCTTCTGGCCTGACTGCCGTGCACCCCCAAGTGCTCCTCTGGGGGCCTTTGAGCTCTGAAGTTCTGGCTCTGAATTGGCCCTGCTTTAAATAAAATAGAAAAAAGCTCAGTGGTCCCTTAAGTCATCTTTCCAAGGAAGGGCTAAGAGGCTGCAGACTTTTATTAATACTTCAATTTTTTTCCTCCGAGGTAGCTCATTTACAAGGTTCAGAAAAGAAAGAAAGCTTTAAAAGTATGCAGTGAAAAGACACAGTCGCACCCCTGTCCAGCCCCCAGTTTTCTGTCACTGCTAGAGTTTTCCATGTTTCCCTATGGAGCTATTTCGTATATATACAAGCAAATATGAATATACAGTCTCCCCTCTTTTTTTTTTTTTTTTAAACAAAACAGGATCATCTTCTGGACACTTGGATCTCGCCTCTTTTTTTTTCTAGCACAATTTACTCAACCATTTCCTTTTTTATTGATGTCTTAATAGCTTATAACATTGTGAAGTTTTAGTTGTACATTATTGTTTGTCAATCACCATATAAATGCTTCCTTTCACCCCTTGTGCCCAACCCCCACCCTGCCCCCGGTAACCACCAAATTGTTCTCTTTGACAGTGTGTGAGTTTATATTCCACCTATGAGCGAAATCATGCAGTGTTTGTCTTCTCTCTGGCTTATTTCACTTAACATAATCCTTTCCAGGTCCATCCATGTTGTTGCAAATGGGAGAATTTTGTCTTTTTTGATGGCTGAGTAGTATTACACTGTATATATATACCACATCTTTATCTAATCATCTGTTGAGGGACACTCGGGTGACTTCCACTTTTTGGCTATAGTGAATAATGCTGCAATGAACATAGGGGGCACAAGACTCTTGGGATTGTTAATTTCAGGTTCGTTGGATAAATACCCAGTAGTGGGATAGCTGGATCATAACGTATTTTTATTTTTAATTTTTTGAGGAATCTCCATACTGTTTTCCATAGAGGTTGCACAGTTTGCATTCCCACCAGCACTGAATTAGGGTTCCCGTGTCTCCACAACCTCTCCAACATTTGTTGTTTTTTGTCTTGGTGATTATAGCCATTCTCACAGATGTAAGGTGATATCTTAGTGTAGTTTTGATTTGCATTTCCCTGATGATTAGTGATGTTGAACATTTTTTCATGTGCCTGTTGACCATCTGTATATCTTCCTTGGAAAAATGTCTGCCCATATCCTCTGCCTATTTTTTGATTGGGTTGCTTGTTTTTTTGTTGTTCCATTGTGTGAGTTCTTTATATATTTTGGAAATTAACCCCTTGCCAGATACATGATTTGCAAATATTTTCTCCCAGTGTGGGTTGTGTTTTCATTTTGATCCTGGTTTCATTTGCCTTGTAGAAGCTCTTTAATCTGATGAAGGCCCACTTGTTTATTTTTTCTTTTGTTTCCTTTGTCTGAGTAGACATGGAATCCGAAAAGATCCCTTTATGACCGATGTCAAATAGTGTACTGCCTATATTTTCTTCCAGGAGTTTTATAGTTTCAGGTCTCACTTTCAGGTCTTTGATCCATTTTGAGTTAATTTTTGTGTATGGTGATAGAAAATGGTCTCCTTTCATTCTTTTGCATGTTGCTGTCCAATTTTCCCAACACCATTTATTGAAGAGACTTCCCTTTCTCCATTGTATGTTCTTCGCTCCTTCGTCGAAGATTAGCTGTCCATAGGTGTGTGGTTTTATTTCTGGGCTTTCAATTCTGTTCCATAGATCTGTATGTCTATTTTTGTACCAGTACCATGCTGTTTTGATTACTATAGTTTTGCAGTATATTTTGAAGTCAGGGATTGTGATGCTTCCAGCTTTGTTCTTTTTTCTGAGGATTGCTTTAGCTGTTTGGGGTCTTTTGTTGCCCCATATGAATTTTCGGATTCTTTGTTCTATTTCTGTAAAGAATGTCATTGGGATTCTGATTGGGATTGCATTGAATCCATAGATTGCTTTAGGTAGTATGGGCACTTTAACTATGTTCATTCTTCCAATCCATGTGCTTGGGATATTTTTCCATTTCTTTATGTCTTCATCGCTTTCTTTCAATAGTGCCTTATAGTTTTCGTTGTATAGGTCTTTCACCTCCTTGGTTAAATTTACTCCCAGATATTTTATTCTTTTTGTTGTGATTATAAATGGGATTGTCTTTTTGAGTTCTCTTTCTGTTAGTTCGTTCTTGGCATATAGAAATGCAACTGATTTTTCTAAGTTGATTTTATACCCTGCAACTTTGCTGTAGTTGTTGATTATTTCTAATAGTTTTCCAATGGATTCTTTAGGGTTTTGTATATATAAGATCATGTCATCTGCAAATAATGAAAGTTTCACTTCTTTGTTGCCTATTTGGAGTCCTTTTATTCCTTTTTCTTGCCTAATTGCTCTTCAGCCATTTCCTTTTTGATAGAGTTAATTTTCAATCTTTTTTCTCTTACAAATAGCCTCCTTAAATAACTTTGTACATACAAGTAAGAATTTAAAATTTTTTTATTATGGAAACGGTCAGGCATGTACAAGTAGAAGAGCAGAATGAACCCCTATATGCCTCCCTGTCATCCAGCTGGGGCAGTTCTCATGTTTTCGGTGCTCTTGCTGCATTTCCACCCATTTGTCCCCTTAAGCTAGGCTCTCTTAAAGACAAATTCCAGAAATAATGCCGTTTTACTTCAGACACATGGCAAAATTCCAATTTTATTTTGGAAAATTTCAAACATGTACAAGGTAGAAAGAATCCCTGTACTTATCACCAGTTATCAACACTCTGCCGTTTCATCTCCCCCTCCCCCTGCTTTTTTGGTTGCTGGAATATTTCAAAGCAAATCTCAGATATCATATGCTTTCATACGTAAACACTTCAGTAAAGTACCAAATTTTAGGTGTATGATCAAAATATTTAGAACTCACAGTATTTAAAAGACAAAAAAATTAGCACCAGTCACCAACCCTCGGGACATTCCAGCCTCTGTCTTCACCTCTACACTTTGAAAAAGGTAGACTTAAAAATAAAACTACAGATGGTAAGCAATAATGAAACTAAAAAATTTCAGCTATGTACTTGAAACATGGGTGTGCTTTCCCCATCTGTCACGTGGGCCCAAATACGTGGTTTATGTGATAAGATGTCTTCTTAGGTTTAGATCTCGGGAGTTCTCATCCCGGGGTGGTTGTGGCCCCCACCCCTGCCAGGGGACATTTAACAGCATCTGGAGACATTTTTGTTTGTCACAACTGAGGGGAGGTGATGCTACTTGCACCTAGTGAGTGGAGGCTGCTAACATCCTACAGTGCACAGGGCAGCCCCCCATAATAAAGAATTATCTGGCCCAAACTGCTGAGGTTGAGAAACCCTAGTTTAGGATGTTGGGAGATGATGTTTTATCACAGATCTCTTCCCTGTGGTTCTCCTGTAGCTTGCTGGAAACTGCAAAATGAACATTGATTAATGGGGGAAGATACAACATTGACATGTGTTGACATTTGCCATTGTTACTTTGAAAGTAAACCCTTAAAATTCCAGAAAATTCCAATAGAAGTAACTTCATTTAGATGACTTATTCTATCAGTTGTATCAAGGATTATTTCAGAAGTTTGTGTAACAAAATATGTATAAGGTTTAGCCTTCTCTCACAAGGAGGTCAGACTCCTGCGGAGGCAAGCGGCTATGAGCCCTTTTTACTTCTGGAGAGCTTCCAGAAGCAAAACAAGGCCCAGACTGTTCTAGTGGCAGCTTATGCGTGCGTATAGACAGGGAAGCAACGAAACCTGTGGCTGAAGGAGGGAAGAGAAGAGGGGGAGGAGAGAAATGATTCTTTCGTGGAGATGATTTAGGAGGAGCATACAAAATCTGCATGGCTGCTCAGCTTCAAGGAGCGTGGAGACCGTCTGCTATGTGTGCTGGGCAACAGGGACCTCACAGATTGCTCAGATCGGGGGCTTGGTGTCGAGGACCCGGGAGTCATGTCGGCAGAGAGGGACGTGTCCACAACTCAGTGTGTGACAAGACCTCAAATTATGGGTGTTTTAACTGAGGTCTGGGAGCCCTGGTGCCTTATGTAATTTCGTGCCTTGTTTCTTTCCAGATTGCTCATTTAGAAAGTGGATGTGTGGGATAACATGTCCAGTGTGTCCGAGGAGAGAAGAAAAAGGCAGCAGAACATTAAGGAAGGACTGCAGTTTATACAGTAAGAGCTCAGTTCACACCTGTGTTCTCACCACAAAGGACTTCTTTTTCATATGGCTATACATTTTGCAGAGATTGAGATCTTTAGTTTGTTTAATAAGTCCTGTTAATTCAGGTTAGAAACTATATATTTTTGTTCCAGTAATAATTTTTGCTCTTGTACATTTGATTCTTTGTGTTCTGAAGTGGATCTTACTGAGGCTGATTTTTAGGGCTAAAACCCTTTAGTATCCCTGAAAATGTTAGACTGAGAAATTTGAACCTAATCTCATAAGAACATTTCTGATGAATGAAAAGTGACTGAAAATGAACATCTGTCAGCACATAGGGTTTTGTGATCAAACATTTCTATTAAGAAGCTTGGTCTCTAACTGGCCTTTTTTTAAATTGAAATAGTATTGACATATAACACTGTTAGTTTCAGATGTATATCATAGTGATTGGATGTTTATAAACCTTATGAAATGATCGTCAGATGAATCTAGTTACATTACAATCTGTCTCCCTATAAAGTTGTTACAATATTATTGACTGTATTCCTTATGCTGTATGTTATATCCCCATGGCTTATTTATTTTATAACTGGAACTTTGTACCTCTTAATCCCCTTTACCTATTTTGCCCAACCCCCACCCCCTGCCCCTCTGACAATCACCAGTTTGTATTCATGAGTCTGTTTCTGTCTAACTGACCCCTTGAAGCATGTCAGTTGAGAAGCCCTGGCTTAGGTGGACATGTCCAGGCAGAAGGCCTCTTTGTTCTTCCCAGGAAGGAGACATTCTTCTATACTACAGTAAATTGGATCAAATAGTGTTAGTGGTTCTGTACCATTTTTAAACTTGTTTGGCGTTTGAAGAACTAGGCTGCCTTTTAGAAGTAGATTTGAAAGGAAAATGTACTTAAGAGAATACAGGGAATAGTTTTAGATTTCTTTTCATGACCATAGTTATATGTGAATAATGACAGTAAAGGAGAAGTAAATCTTTAAAATGTGCTTTGAACCAGTGACAAGCTATTAGAACCTCACTTTTAAGGTGGCTTCTGGATGAACAAATCCTGATAGGAGCCTGATAATTAAAGTTTATTTGTTTCTTTTCCTTAGGTCACCGCTGTCGTATCCGGGAACACAGGAACAATATGCGGTAATGACTGGGGAGGTCTGCTTGAGGGCCGTGCAGGAGCTTGTGCACTGGAATGTATAGCAGGGGTTGGCAAACTCCATACAGCCTTGCGGGCCAAATCCAGCCTGTCATCTGTTGTTGTAAATAAAATTTTACTGGAATACAGCCACAACCATTTGTTGATGTGGTATCTGTGGCTGCTTTCACGGCATATGGTAGTTGAGACAGAGGCTGTATGGCCCACAAAGCCCAAAATATTTACTGTCTTGTCCTTTACAGAAAAAGTTTGCTGACCCTTATATATTGAACAACGTTTTTTTTGACATATTTGGACTGTTGTCCTATATTTTCTTTCCTCTATTGATGTAGTTTTTATATATATATATTTTGTGTGTGTGAGGAAGACCAGCCCTGAGCTAACATCCGTCGCCAATCCTCCTCTTTTTGCTGAGGGAGACTGGCCCTGGGCTAACATCCGTGCCCATCTTCCTCTACTTTATATGGGACGCCGCCACAGCGTGGCTGACAAGCAGTGCATCGGCAGGCACCCGGGATCTGAACCTGCAAACCCTGGGCTGCCAAGCATGGACTAAACCACTGCGCCACCGGGCGGCCCCCTATTAATGTAGTTTTAAATTATCTTTTGAGCCCTTTGAAAATTACTTTTAGCCTACCTCTCATTTCATTGAAAATAATTGGGACAGAATATGTTGAGAAGGATAGTGCAGAGTATCTTCTATTTTTATTTAGGAGAAGAGAAGTTCTAACAGTCGTAAAGAGTGGATAAGAGGGAAGAGCTAGTGATGAATCAGTTAGAAGCTAACTGGTTAGAAAACCCGGTTGCTAGATCTTGGACTCTAGGCCCTCGGCTCTACAGACTGTTAGTTGACCTGTGGCTTTGTGTCTCTGAGGGTTTGGATGCTCCTAAACGTCACTTCTTTCTCCCTGCCTCTCTCCCTCCCTCTCCTTTCTTTCAGTCTCTTCTTCCCTCTTCCTTCGTTCATGCTCCCTAAAAAGATGTCAAATCATAAAGTATTAAGCTAGAAATCATGTGGAATAGTCCTTTCATTTTACAATCCTTTCCTTTTATAAATATGGAGCTAGGGTCCAGAGATGTTCAGTGGCATGTCACAGGTCACCTCAGTTGTTAAAGGTTGATCTAGCCAGTTTTCTTTAATACTTTTGTCAGCTTAGACATGAATTCATAAAATGAAACAAAGAGGAGTTGAATACGTACCTGATCTTGTGATAGGAAAAGACTTAAAATATTAAAGCAATGATAGAAATCATGAAGGAAACTTAAGAACTTTTGTACGTACCGAAAAAATGTTTATACTTACTTGATTAGAAAAAAGTTTAACATCCCCTCCCCCTAAATCAGTAAATGACCTGAGCAAACATTTACGAAAGAAGAAATACAAATGGTCCAGAAAAATGTGGGAAAGTTCAACCTCACTGGTAATCAGACATGCAAATAAAAAGGACACTGTTTTTCACCTAGAAACTGGTAGAGATTTTATGTGCGTGCATGCACACACGTGTGCACATACTACACCTAGTGTTGGTGGGGGTGCTTTGAAGCAAACCACTAGAAGTATTTATTGTTATTGCCTTTTTGGAAGGCCATTTAGAAATGCTAGTCAGAAGCCTTACAATATTCATTCTCTTTGACCTAAAGTTCCACCGGTAGGAATTTATCCCAGGCACAGAGTTGGAGACGTGAACAAATATTTACAAGGTGCTCTTTTGCTGCGTGTTTCTTCACAATGAGATACAGAGTTTTCTCTTGAAAAAGCAAGCAAGATGAAAACCCGAGGCGAGATAGCAATGGCTTGGCCTGGATCTCACAATTTCTTTCAACAGTGCTTGTCACTCTGTCAGATAATTTCCTCTGAAGTTTCAAGCACAAAAAGTTGAAATTTACTCATACCCCAACTTGTTCCATAAAGTACTTCAAGTGGTAACTTTCTTTTTTTTTAGGTATATTTACGGGCTCTGGTGAGAAATCTTTTTAATGAAGGAAATGATGTTTATCGAGAACGTGATTGGAGCAACTCGCTAAGCCAGTACACGGAAGCTTTGAACATAGCTGATTATGCAAAGTCTGAAGAAATTTTAATCCCTAAAGAAATAATTGAAAAACTACATATAAACCGTATTGCTTGCTATTCTAATATGGTGAGTTGTGATTTTTAAAACAATGTTTCTAGAGAGAAAAAATGTTTTCAATAACATAGTATATTAATAAAAGTCAGTTTTCTGATTTCAGTTTTCAAGAAAGATGTATTAGCCGCTTTCAGAGTGGCCGGAAGCTTTCAAAAATCAGCTTTGGAACAATATTTAGGATTTAAAAAATAACTTATTTTTTAGTTCCTGGTCCTTGGAGATTCCCATTTGAGTATGGCTTTTGGGAGTGGGTCTGCTTATTAAAAAAAGTCAGGGGCCGGCCCAGTGGCGTAGTGGTTAAGTTTGCACGCTCCACTTTGGTGGCCCGGGGTTCGCAGGTTTGGATTCCAGCTGTGGACCTATGCACCACTCATCAGGCCATGCTGTGGCGGCGTCCCACATACAAAATAGAGGAAGATGGGCACAGATGTTAGCTCAGGGCCAATCCTCCTCACCAAAAAAAAAAAAAAAAAAGTCAGCCTAGGAAGAAACGGTGTTGACAGGTCAGTGCCTCTCTCAGGTATCTATGTTGGCAGACTGCTTCTTAGTCAAGCTTCGGTTAGTCCTCTTAGGAGCTTTTTAAATTAGCCTTCAAAACAGTAAGTAGCCTTCAAAAGAATTAACACAAGCTTTTTACATTTCTAAGCTTAAAAAGCAATATTTTGATGTGCTTATAATTTTCACCATGAACATTCAGTAACATTTACCTGTGAATTTTAGAAAGGTGTCCTTGTTGTCACCTAGGTCTTTGCTAATGAGCATTCATTGATTTGTTTTCTATAGTGTATTCCTTACCAACTAGCTGGTTGGGAGTTACGTTTCTATTTGCCATTTAATGAGCTCCAAAAAGGGGGAACTACGGAGAAGAGGACAGGAGAGTGACACCTGGGAACATCAGCCATATCTGGAAAGTTTGATTTCTTGAAGATCTGGGGCCTTTATGGCCAAATGTTAACATCTGTCTGATCTGGATGGTGGGTGCATGGGTATTCGTGACTTTCTACTTTGGTGTATTTGAAATTTCATGATGAAAATAATTTTCAAAAGAAAACTAATACCACTAAATTGGAGTTTAAAAGGAGGGTAATAGACTGGAATCTTAATTTTCTTGCATTTACAGGACGGCATCAGTGCAAAAAATGAATTGTTTGATTGCCAACTTTATATTTTGGCCTTCTCAGGGTTTCCATGATAAAGTTTTAGAAGATTGCGATACAGTCCTCAGTTTAAATGCCAGTAACTGCAAAGCTCTGTATCGGAAATCGAAGGCCCTGAGTGATTTAGGAAGATACAAAGAGGCTTATGACGCTGTAGCAAAGTGCTCCTTAGCAGTGCCTCAGGTATGGAATTTACATTTCAGTTCATTTGTTTACTTCATAACCATTTTATTGCTTCCAAGTGGAGAAATAGCATTTAAAGAGTTACATTTTCCAGCCAGCCAGCAACTTGCTTCAGTTGGAAATAATTGCTCATAAAGCAAGTGTCTTGACAAAATGCAAGTTGTAACTGTTTTGCCTATTCCTCCTCATAGTTAGTAAATATAACCCTCTATTAATCACATATTCTCACTTTTTTCAGGATGAATATGTAATAAAACTAACTCAAGAACTAGCACAGAAATTGGGATTTAAAATAAGAAAAGCATACGTTAGAGCCGAGGTAAGCTGAGTTCTCTCCATAAGGCATTTTCCTTTTGTTTTGTAACTTGGAGTCGGTTCTGTTTTTAAATTTGTGTCTGTTTTTTCTTTCAGCTCTCATTGAAATCAGTTCCTGGAGATGGGGCTACCAAGGTAAAGTCTTACTTCTGTTAGAATCATAATTTTAAAAAAAAGAAGAAGAAAAGATGGAAGCATTAGCAGTTCTGCTTTTAATATTTTTGGTTTGTGTCTATTTTTGAGACCTTTTTATTCCTGAAACACATCATTGGCTGGAGCTTCCTTTCCTGCAAGAGGAAAGCAAACAACTGAAGAAATATCTTCTACCCAGCATTTCCTGAAGTTCAGTGGAGCGTTTTACAGGGTGTTATTAGATACTAGGTTTTATTAGGAAAAGTGGTTCAGGGCCAGATACTGGTTTGGGAAGTCATTAGGATAAATGCAATTCACAAGTTGTTTTTTAAAGGCAAGTCTGGGGCCGCCCGGTGGGGCCACCCGGTGGCGCAGCGGTTTAGTTCGCGCTTGGCAGCCCGGGGTTCGCGGGTTCGGATCCCTGACGCACTGCTTGTCAGCCATGCCGTGGCGGCGTCTCATATAAAGTGGAGGAAGATGGGCACGGATGTTAGCCCAGGGCCGGTCTTCCTCAGCAAAAAGGGGAGGATTGGCAACGGATGTTAGCTCCAGGCTGGTCTTCCTCACACACACACAAAAAAACTTAAAAAAAATAAAATAAAGGCAAGTCTGCTGGAGCTGTTAGGATGCTGCTGTGAGTTGGAGAGGGAGTGGTGGCTAGACTAGTCCCTCTGGAACTTATATGCTCCTGAGTGTCCTTTGGGAAATACTGGTCCACAGGAAAGAAGCGGTGGGACCAGCAGATTAGCACTGTTTAACACCACGTCTTACAAAGGATTATCTATTCCTTTTATTTCTTGGATCTTAATTAGGAGGGAGTCACATTTCTGTGAGAACCTCTTAGAGTGAGTTTTACAGATTGCTTCATAATTTAGAATCCTGAAAGTACTATGATCCGTTATTTGGTTTAATTTCTAGGCTTTGAACTGTTCTGTGGAAGATATTGAGCCAGGTATGTTTTTACATGTCATCTTAATCTGAAAAGTGCCAGCTTTAGACATTATATCTTACAGTGTTGTCAAATAAGATTGCTATGTGGTCATTAGTATTAAAGCAAGAATAATTTCGAAAACCACCTTTGTGCTCCTGAATGTGCCGGCGAGTGGTTGATGATACCACTGTCTAGTATCTTTGCCCAGAAGGGGTTCAGGCGTTTTGAGTAGGAAGGAAAAGTTTTCACAAGTGGCTATGTCCATTCCTGGGTAAATCAAATTATTTTTAGAATGACTTTTATCCTTTTATTTTAATTGGCTTTACTGTTATAGCTATAGCTAGCTATTTTTATAAGTGCTTTCGTATTTTTATCTAGCTCTTCATTTTCTCTCTAATTGGCTATTGATACTAGTATTATGTAAGTGCACTGAAATGAGTGAGTACATTTCCCTCCATGTTGCAGATTTATTAACTCCAAGGCAAGAAGCAGTTCCTGTTGTTGCTATTCCTGCGTCCAGTTTTTCTCACCCAGTTGGAAGTGAGCTGGCCTCAGTTCCTGTCATGCCCTTGAGTTCTGTTTTGTCACTGCCAGTGGAAGAGAGCTCTCTGACGTCTTCAGTGTTGGCAAACGGAGGAAAGATCCCCTTCGCTATGCCAGAAGCTTTTTTAGATGATGGAGATATGGTCCTTGGAGATGAAATAGACGACCTCCTTGATTCTGCACCTGAAACTAATGAAACTGTTATGGTAAATTTCAGTATTACTCCTTTCTTCTGAAGGCAAGCTTAATTTGTTTTAAATTGTAATATTACCTGCTAGAAATTTTCAGTATTGCTTATAGGCTAAACTTTGGGTTATTTATCTTGAAAATTACTTTTGTCCTTCTCTAGTGGTAACTGGCTAATTTGGTCATCTTTGAGATTAAAAAAAAGAAACATGTTGTCTCATAATTAGGCAATTTTTCTTCAAGTCATATTGGGATCACGTAATATGGAAAGGGTAAATTTAACGTTCTGGCAAAGAACAGGCATTTGATATTTAAGGAAAAAGCAGTTTTATGGATTAAGGACTTCTCATTCCTTAAAGATATTTCTCTAGTAACCATATACCAGAAAGCAAGGGTCAGCAAACTAACCACAGGCAGGATCTGGCCTACGACCTGTTTCTGTATGGCCGGCAAACCCAGAATGGTTTTTACAATTTTGCATGGTTGAAAGAAAGAAAAAAGGAGAATAATATTTTATGACACATGAAAATATTTTATGACACTGCAGCAACAGAGTAGAGTAGTTACAACAGAGACCATGTGGCTTGTAAAGCCTTAAATATCTAATATGTAGCCCTTTATAGAAAAAGTTTACTGACCTCTTCCGTAAAGCATATTGAAATAGTAGCAGCAGTAATAATAATACGATGACAATGATGAGGGGGAGAAATTGAGAGCTGGTTTCCAGGGTGGTGAAATAGGTGGTGTCCACGTGGAGTTGGCTCAAGGAGGAAGGATATGGAAAAGGCAGACAGAGCCAGGTTTGATTCTTACCAGCTCTGTGATCTTGGGCAAGTTACTTTACCTCTCAGCTCCTCAGTTTCCTCATCTTTACAATGGCGATCACAGTAGGATATATCTCATAGAGTTACAAGAAGTAAATAGGCAGTATACGACATCACAGGGTGAGGGAAGCTCATGATAAATTGTCACTTTGATGGAGGAGGGGGAAGGTAGTATTCCATTTGTTCTTATGAAGTTGTAAAGTCACATCTACAGGAAGATGGTCCCAGTCCTTCCAGCTTCTCCAGCTCCCTTCTCTTGACCACCTTTCCTTCTGCCCTAGCCCCCACACACGTCCTCACAATTCCTCTTTAACGAAGCTAATTCTCATGAGCCTTATGGTCAGGTAAGGTTAAGGAATCGTAAGGAAGTTTTGAAAATGAAACATGAATGTCACATTTGGGTTGAAACAATGTTAGATATCACACCTCGATCATTTTTAAAAAGTGGGCTTGAAAAGAAATAAGCTTTGTAGCTTAGATTTCTCTACAGAGTCTTGATTTTTATTTCAACTTTGTTAGATAACATAATTACCCAATGTAATCATTTGTTTTTATATGCTGATGTTAAAACGGTTCAGCCAACTTGGAACTGAGTTTCATGGGTTTTAAGCATATCTTTTTTCTTTTCTAGCCATCAGCTTTAGTCAGAGGACCCCTTCCAACAGCCAGTGTCACCCCTAGCATACCCTTTTCAGCGTCTCTCTTGGGCACCTTGCCCATTGGTGCGAGGTATGCTCCTCCACCCTCCTTCTCAGAATTGTATCCACCTTTGACTTCAACCTTAGAAGATTTCTGTTCTTCTTTAAATTCGTTTTCAATGAGTGAATCCAAACGAGGTAAGAATCGAGCCATTTATGTAAACAATTGCAGTTAATTGTCTAAAAAAGTCAATCTGTGTTTGGCAATTATTTAGCTAATTCTAGGTAGCTGGTACTTGAATTATTTTCATTTTAGCTGAAAACATGAAAACTAAATCTTCAGTTTTAAATTCACCTGGACTTAACTGTGCCATCGTGGAGATCCAAAAGCAGAGGCTTGAGAATAGGAATGTATGTGGCACTGGTTTTTTTGTATAAGATAGTTTTTTAAGCTGATTGTCTGTTGTTTTGGGGGATGAAATGGCTTTTAATCTTTTCTCCAAGAAAGGTGTACCCATCTTAAAGGGTCATAAAGATAAGTTATCCTTTTAAGTTCTGAACTAGGCAAATACTTAGTTAAGACTAATTTAAGATCAGTGTTCAGAATGATAACAATTAGATCTATCTGTTTTAGGCTTCATTCATTCAGCTCAGCAAACTATGCCTGATACCTTCGTTTTACAAGGGATTGCTGAATTTTTGATCTGACTCTATTTCTGGAATCCTAGGTTTAATACATACTTTTCAAAAACAATGATAAAAATCTTCATATTTTTCTGAGGCATAGTTACATGGTTGAAGGGATGAAAATCAAAATAATTGATATAAAGATTGGCAACTGAAAAAACTCAAATTTGTGGGAGACAGAAGGGCAGAGAGGAAATAATTGAGTGGTAGACTAAGAAAAAGAAAGTAATTGAACCTTACTAATTTTTCTTAATGTTATGGTGAGTTCCTGCTTCATATTTTCAAAAAAAAAAGGCTCTTTTCTCATTTTGAATATGGGTTATTTTCCTAGTCATTTTTAACAGTCCCACTTGGTAGGCCCTGAGTTAGCTTATATCTCTGAAAATAGCTTTTTATTTAAATTTGTTTGTCTAAGGGTTATTTATGCCCTTAGTTTCTAGAGGAAAGGAAGAACTCCATAGCCCTCTTTGAATGTCAGCAATGAGCAAGAAAGCTCCTAGGAGTTGGGATGGGAAGATAATGTGGGGAAGCCATAGTCAGCTACTAAGCCCTGATGTTCTTATTCCATGATTAGAATGAAAAGGTCTGTTGAAGTTTTTTTATTATTTTAGATCTGTCCACCTCAACTTCTAGAGAGGGAACATCGCTTAACAGCAGTAATTCTTCCCTTTTACTTGTAAGTGCCACTTCCTCTTTTGTAAATACATCGCTTAAATTAAAAATAGGTCTTTTACTTAAGTAACTTAGTTATCTGAGTGAACATGACGTTCTCCCTTAAATTTTGTGTGTGATGTGGGAAATAGTGTTAAAATAAGACTCTCTGGAACATCCAGTAATAAATGCTCTGTGTTTAAGACTGGATCTGTCATAGCAAATTAATCACTACAGCTGACAGCGTAAGAGGCTTTAGCACAGCAAAAACACAAGGAGGTATAAGATCAGGGCATGTAAAATGTGTTTGCTGTTGAAGCAGAACAATTACCTATCACCTTTAACAACTCATGGAGGATCCCAAAAAGTGGGGGAGGGGCCTAGAGACCCAAAGAGAGGAAAATGTGGAAAGAAACAGTTTTTAAGTAGAAGCTCGTTAAGGACAGAATAGGACCAACTTCAGTCTGTGAAGAATGTCTTATTTTTCAGATGAATTCGTTTCCTTCTTTGGTGATAGTACAATATTTGTTGGCTGTTTTTTGTGTTTTTTCCCTTGTTCTTCTTGCAGATGAATGGACCAGGCAGTTTGTTTGCCTCTGAAAGCTTCTTGGGAATTTCAAGTCACCCTAGAAATGACTTTGGAAACTTTTTTGGAAGTGCAATAACTAAACCACCTGCATCAGTGACCCCAAGACACCCCCTCGAAGGAACTCATGAATTGAGACAAGCTTGCCAGATCTGTTTTGTAAAATCAGGTCAGGACCAAAGGAAGGAGCAGACAGTATTAAACTCGTCAATAACCTGGGAGTTGTTAGGAATTTGTAAATACATGTGGAAAACACCAGCCAGTGTTGACTCTTCAATCCCTGTTTGAGTTCTTTCTTAAAGAAGCAGCAATGTTTGATTTGTGGTCTCGGGAGTCTAATGGGATGTCTTTGCTCTTATTTGATATAATTTTATTTATATACTCATATGGAATAGACTATCTACCTGATTTTGAAAGCTTATTAAAATCTTCATGAAATTTTTCTAAGTTCTAAGTATATGTTTCAAGAACTTGATCATTTTCAAATAGAGCATTATAAGACGAATGTATGATGTAATGTCTATGAAAATTAGTTTCTCTTGGTTTGTTTCATATCTTTACTCCTAAGTCAAGTGGTATAAACAGAATTTAGACTGGACCCAAATTAATTTTTTTTCTTAGTTGTGTATTTAACAGTGTTCTTTATCTTTGGAAGCCATCAGAATTCCTATCGTAATAGTTAAATAAGGGTTTTGGGAGGACTGGTGTTGAATAGAATTTGATATTGTCTGACAAACAGCATAAAAGGCAAAAATTACTTTGGTAGCTTGTTTACATTTGGGGGTTATGAAAATGGGATTTTATGGGAATTTAATAATATCCATCTGCTCACATCTTGGAAATATGCCTGTAAATGAAATGATACTTTTTGTGCATATGAGCATTCCTTTTTATATCTTTTTCAGGCCCTAAGTTAATGGATTTCACTTACCATGCTAATATAGATCATAAATGTAAGAAAGATATTTTAATTGGTAGAATAAAGGATGTTGAAGATAAATCATGGAAAAAAATACGTCCAAGACCAACAAAAACAAATTATGAAGGACCTTATTATATATGTAAAGGTATGTACCGTAATTCCTTAATTGATGTACATTACATAAGTGATAAACGATTTGCTACATTTATTATAATGGTTCCAGTATTTACTAAAAGTGTTTAGATAGAGTTAATAGCAAGTTCCTTGGATTGAGACATTAATATTTTTAATATTATTTTTACCTTTGTTTTTAACTTCTTACGTAGTGTACGTTTTATCATTGTTTATGGAAACAGGGCTTTGCCCAGGTTTTAAACAAAACTGTCTCAAACTTTAAGTTCTCTGACTTAGTCTAAACCGAATCAGAACACTGAACTAAGGCTTTGAAAATATTGCTCTTTTAAGTTGCTTTGGAGAGAACTTAGTATTTTTGTTTTCGTCAAGACCACTTCATCCGAATGAGCTTCAAGTGTCCCTAGATGATTTTTTAATCTTAGTGGAGTGCATGGGAGTAATGAGGTTTTTTTCCCTGTCTGAAAGAAAAATAATTTAGACTTGTAGTGCTGTCTTTTTTAGAGAGTTAATCCCATCCCTGCATAGTAAACTGCATCTCCTTGTGTGAAGCTCTCCATGGATTATTATAAAAATTCAAGTGATGTACTAAATGTGTTTAATATTCATTGCCTTTGAAAAAACAATGGGCCACATTGTAAATGTCTTTTAATTCCCTGTCTTTCTAGATGTTGCTGCTGAGGAGGAATGTAGGTATTCAGGCCACTGCACATTTGCTTATTGCCAAGAAGAGATAGACGTCTGGACGCTGGAGCGGAAAGGGGCCTTTAGTAGAGAGGCCTTCTTTGGTGGCAATGGAAAGGTCAACCTTACCGTATTCAAACTTCTCCAAGAGCATCTGGGAGAATTTATATTCCTTTGTGAGGTACTTTCTCCAAACCTTATTTTCTGCTGTAAAATTGGTGATGGTATCTGACCTGCAAGCCCAGGAGTATAAAGTACTTAGCACAGGGCCTGCCGTATGATAAAGCATGCACTCAGCAAGGGTAGCTACTACTGTTGTCCAAAAGAATAATATTCAGACTTCATATTGAATATTAATTGGTATAAGTATGTAATGTATAAGTATGTACACAAATGTGGTACGAAAGTTCTATTTTATATTATGTTTTTGTGATAATTCTTCTTCTTTGTCTATTCCAGAAATGTTTTGATCATAAGCCTAGAATGATAAGTAAAAGAAATAAAGATAATTCTACTTCTTGTTCTCACCCGATTACAAAGCATGAGTTTGAAGACAATAAGTATGTTGGTAGTTTCTAATTTTTATAATGACAAAATAGATTCTTTTTTAGATTCAAATAAAACCAGGGTAGTATCTGCCCAGGCATCGTACCTCTCCTTTTGTTGTTTTGAAAGATGATGAGTATTTTAAAATGTCTATTAGTAGATTTTGCTGGGAATTAAAAAATGAATTATTAAGTTGATATTTAATACAGAAAAGCATTATTGATTTATAGCTTCTCATGACATGGATTTAGGTATTTTATGGCTTAACATATAATTATCCCACCTCCTCCCCAGTTGACCCAATAATTGCATACAGTGATTTATTTTTTCTCATAAAGATTTAAAATGTATTTTCAGTCTAGAACTTGACATTTATATGTGTGTGTGTATTTTTTTTTTTGAAAAGGCCATGGCAGAACAATATTAAAATGTCACTCCATTTCATCTTAGGTGCCTTGTCCACATTTTGCGAGAGACAACAGTAAAATACTCTAAAATACGTTCTTTTCATGGTCAATGTCAGCTTGATTTATGTCGACATGAGGTTCGATATGGCTGTTTAAGGGAAGATGAGTGCTTCTATGCGCATAGTCTTGTAGAACTGAAAGTCTGGATATTGCAAAATGAAACAGGTGGGTGTGTGCTCAGTTGAGAAGCGTCTCCTTCAGCGCAGTCAGGGTTTGAGGAAACAGTATCAGAGCCCCGTGTCCATCAACCTGATGTGACAACACTGTTGATTTTATCCTGAGCTTTAAACTTGGTGGTCACTTTTCAGTTTTAGAGTGGCCTATTTTGAGTATGGTCTTGTGTCATTAATTGCTGATATGAGTTCATGCATGTAGTGTGGATTTGTGAAGAAGAGAGTTTCCTCAGATGCCACCAAGAGCTGTATTTGTAAATATTTCATTGTGAAAAAGAGTAATGTGGTATTCATTCATCCTTGGTGATAGATTACGCTGCGTGGGGATAATTAGGGAAGTGAGTCTGACTGGGACCAGATTGGTGGACTGTTACTATACCGAGTACCTAAAGGAAGGCTTGTATGTTTCCCAGGTATCTCACATGATGCGATTGCTCAAGAATCTAAACGATATTGGCAGAACTTGGAAGCAAATGTTCCTGGGGCTCAGGTATTTTCCCTTGCATTTTCTACTTTCTGCATTTGGTCTCCTTTCTGGAATGGCCTCATGGATGTTAGTTGTTGGCAGTTGCAGTTTATACTTACAGCTCAGTTACTTTCTTAATGTTTATTGAGTTGAGTAATTCTTAATGTGAAGAAAAATTCTGAATTTTAGTTGATCATCATAAAAAATTAAGCATCCCATAATACCTGCAGTTTTCTTATTCAGCTTAATTGACAAAACACTTGGGGTCCTGGGCTGTAGGGGTTCTTGGAGTAGGGGAGGTGGATTGTTTGTGGTTTTGCTTCCCACCTGGCAAAACTGCTTTATCCACTACCTGCCCCCACCCCCACCCTATTCATCACCTCCAAAGCTGACTTTCATAAATTGAGGTTTGGAGTCTGTAATCTGCTTTTATCATATTCTCTTATATTTGGATGGAGAATTGGAGATTTAGTTATCAGATCATGTATATTACAGTCAAATCATCAAACTAGACAAAAACAAGTTGTATGCTATTATGAAAAAAAATGCATGGCGATTCAGTATTTTGTTCTCAGAAAACTGGTTTTCTGTTAAAATTAAAACGGATCTTGTAATTGTTTAAGGTACTTGGCAATCAAATAATGCCTGGATCTCTTAATATGAAGATAAAATTTGTGTGTGCTCAGTGTCTGAGAAATGGTCAAGTCATCGAACCAGACAAAAACAGAAAATATTGCAGTGCAAAAGCAAGACATTCGTAAGTAGTGTGTGTGTGGAAACAATGCCAATTCCATAATTACCCGCTTCACAGGTGTGAAATCATACATCTGAGGAAAAAGATTAAGTGAAGAGAGCAGAGGAAAGTAGATAATTTAGGAGTAATTACAAAGCAGAAGGGAAAAGATTTTTAGAATTTAGTAGCTAAGAATTCAACAAAATTCAATAGTGTTTTATCTGTATTTTATCATTTCTTTGTTTAGGGTTCGTAGGGAATGTTTATTTATGGATATCAACAGGAAATGAAATGACAGAATCATAAGGCATTTCTTTTAGAGGGTTGAGAAAAAAAATCTCTGGTCCTTTAGGTGCAAACTTTGTACCTGTCCCTTTATTTGATATCTTTGCCCGTGTGTCTTTGTTTTTTTCTGAACCTCATTTTTCTTAGGTGGACCAAAGATCGTCGTGCGATGAGAGTGATGTCTATTGAACGTAAGAAGTGGATGAACATCCGTCCTCTCCCCACAAAGAAACAAATGCCTTTACAGTTTGATGTACATACGTAATTTTTAAGCCACTTTTTTTTATTAGGCATTCAAATCATTAGTAGAAAATAGTATTAATTCAGATTGAAACTGGAGCCCTTAAGTAATGCTCATCGTAATAATGAAATTTAAATGGTCTTCTCTTGTTTTCCTTCCCTTTAGTATGTGTGTGGTTCTGTGACAGTTTTCAGATTGGTTGGAATTTTATGAGTTACTTGGAAAAAGTAAACAGATTATCAAGAACTAGAGAGTGGAGAAACAGTTATGGGTGTGATTTAACTTATTTTTCAGGTGAATTGCTTTTGGGAGGGAATGGAAGAGACTTTCATTTAAATTTGATTCTTCAGCCTTGATACCAAACCCAAGCCCTTCCGTGTTATTACGAATGCTGTTGATGAGTTTTTTCTGTCATGCCTATCTCTTTCATTGAAGTGCTGGATACCAGCTAAAATGTACCCAGCTTTATAGGACCTTCTAAAAGTAACCCAGAGGAAAAATGTTCAATGTTAGAGGAACACCTTCCTCAAAAACCCTTAGAATGAAAATAATAGGGCAACTTAAAGTTAGGACAGTATTTCATTCACGTTTCATCTTGGTACCCTGTGGTGCCTTACGTGGTCTTGGAGGTGATTGTCTGAGCAAAACCCTTGAGTTGGCCTGGGACCTTCCTCTTCACAAGGGAGCGGATCTAGAGAGGGTCTGCAGGATTTCACTGTGAGTTAATGGACAGGGTCTCTTGGGACATAGACATGTAGTAACCTCTCTGCCCCGACGGAGGAAATACTGAGAGAACCTTTTGCCCAGAGAAACAGTGCAGGTAGATTGTGGAGGCCCCCAGTAAATCAGGCCCCCCTTCCTGAATTGCCAGAGAGAGTTGAGGACGAGGCAGATTAATTTCCTATCACCCAGAGTACCTTGCAGTTTTGTAAAACTTACACAGGTGATAAGGTCAGTTTTTGAAGGAGGTGGTATGCTGTGTGTCATCCACACTGGTTTTAGACTCGTGGATTTGGGTGATTTAATCGGAGTCATGCAGGAGGGGAAGAAGGTTTATTGGAACCATTGATATCTTGTGCTTTAAAAGATAATGGAGATTATGGGTGTGTTCCTCAATACTTTGTTAAAACGAAGACGACTGAGAACCATTTCTAGTTCATGAGGCAGCTGCCTAGGACTGCTGATTACTCTTCATCTCGGATGTGCTGTACTGCGTGCAGTGTTACAGTAGCTTATTTCCTCTTTTTTTCCTACCATACTAGATATTGCTAAGGGATCCTTTTTCTAAAACAAGAATAATACTCTGCGTGTGTATGTGTGTAGACAGTGTGGTGAGGTGGAAAGAGAATGGGCTTCAGAGTCTGCCAGAAGGGTCCTGGTCGAGTTACTCAGCGTCAGTTTGCTCATCTGTAAATGGGAGTAATTCCATCATAGGAAAGATTACATGAGATGGTGTTATGTAAAAGTCCAGCACAGTGGCTGGTCTTCTCCTTTATCTCCTGTCTCCCTGCTCCTTACCATTGAGCTTTGAAAGACTATGGTAAATGTTTCCCTAGTAATACCTGACAAGTACTTATTGGGGTTTCACTGGGAAAAGAATACAATAAAGTCAGTCACAAGAATTATTGACTGCTGACTTTATGCAGAAGATTGTAAGGGTGGGGTCACTGGGACGAAACATGCAGTGTTAAGGGCTGACTGCTGTTAAATTTTTCGCAAAAACTGATGCTAAGCATCTAATATTATGTAAACTAAGTAATTTATAGGGCCAGCTCCTGTTGAAACACAAATAAAGTAGGATAAGCTAGCAGTTAACTGTACTAAGATTTATGCTCTATAAAGACAAGTAGATTGATGATATTTAAGAATGAGCTGAGGTTTTCTGGGTTCTCGATAGTCATGGTTCTTAGGGAAGTTGCGTTCTGATGGCTATCACGTTATTTTCTTACCAGTATCACTGTATTTACTTTGTAAAATAAAAGTGCAAATAACCAGAAGAGGTATTATTTTGAATGCTCTGTAACTGGATGGCCTGGTTAGTGTAATATTTGTCTCCAGACAGTGCATATCTAGTGAATTATGGCTGAGGTTAGTTGCCAGTATTGGTTATAAGTAAGCTAAATGTTGAGATTTTTTTCTGAGACTGTTGAGTACCTTTGGAGTAGTCTGCAGTTTCTTTACTGCTTCCCAAGTGCTGACAGGGAGGCATCCTGGGTGTTAAGCAGGGGAGGAGAGGAGCTGTCAGGCTGAGGGGCCAGAGATTCACACTACGGAGATAAAACGTTCTGCTTTGTTAAAAGCAGATACTCTGAATAAGCAAGTTTGTAGACACTTTCTTGTAAGAAAATCTTCTGTATTCCAGTTCCATCCTTTCTTTCTTCTGGAAATTTTCTTTGGAAAAATTTTGAGATAGAAAGCTTAATGTTAATATCGTCTCATGTATTTTGGGCTTGTAGTCTATTTGAATAGAATCAAATTAATCTTATTTTAAAATTATATTACTCAGCATTAGCATGGATAATAATGCTGATTTTGCTTAAATGTAAAAATTAGGCAGTTCTACTAGGGGTACTCTCTTAAAGCATATTCATATCTTTTTCATACAGCTGTGCAATCATATTGCTTCCGGGAAGAAATGTCAATACGTTGGAAACTGTTCCTTTGCTCATAGTCCTGAGGAGCGAGAAGTGTGGACTTACATGAAAGAGAATGGGAGTAAGTTGATGTTTTAACTGTGGCCTTGATACCCGTGCAATCTGGCTCGCCTGAAAGTTTCTTTCCTCTCTGTGAATATGCCAGCTTACCGTGAACACAGGAAGCAGTTTGCATTCTAAACAATTGTACCATTTTATCATGGAGCAGAATCTGACATCTGATCTGTATCTGCTTAGTTATGAATATATAGGTCTGCATCCCTTGACATCATAGATGTGTTCCTGAAAAATGGTCTGGGGAAGGTAGGTCCTTCCATGACTGCTAAATCTGATCATCTGCTCCCATTGTGAATAGTCCCCCCTGAATCAATCATGTTAGAATTGGTAGGTTAGAATTAGTAAGGCCTTCACAGAGGCCTTACTAGTAGAACAGGCCCAGATTCAAAGGCCCAAGGAGAGAATGTTTATTTTGGTCAAACTTCAAGTTTGCTGTGGGAGTCATTGAGAGGGACCTCAGGCAACCTTTCTCTTTTGACCAAAAAATGTTTTACTATAAGGATTGTTCTTTAATCTTAACTGATGGAAATTTACTGATTGCTTAAGGTCTGCAGTCTCTAGGTTACAAGAACCAGTCAGATTGAAGCATGTTACCTGCTGTGTTTCAACCATGTAGAAATTCAGTGACTTGTGTGAACCGGACTCCTCACTGTCATGCTTGGAGAAGGGACATACGGCAACTGGGGATAAACTTGGCCACACGCACCCTTCTCCCCCTGGGGACATCTGGCAATGTCTGGAGACATTTTTGTTGTCATGACTTACGGGGATGTGCTACTGGCATCTAGTGGGTAGCGTCCAGGGATGCTGTTCAACATCCTACAATGCATAGGACAGCCCCCAACAGCAGAACATCATCTGGCCCAGAATGTCAGCATTGCTGAGGTTGAGAAACCTTGACTTCAGCACTTGATAGTAATATGGAATACAGTTGTTCTTACCGTAGGAAGCAGCTAACAGCCACTGCCCAGGACCTGGTCATGCTTGTGTTGTTGTAAATTGCACCCCAGCATGTTGGTCCATTGGGAGTGTGGCTTGACTGATGGACTCCCATCAGGGTCAGAATCTCAGTCCCAGTAGTAGTATGTTTCTCATCTTTCTCAGTAAACACTGAGGAGCATATCAGCTCCAGGCCCCCTAAGCCATGTGAGTAGCCTCGTGTGGTTATGACAGTGATGACAAGTGTTGAACGTGGGGCAACATGAAGCCGTGCCAAGGCCTTCCTTTTGGCAATACCTGTATAATGGTTCTGAGAGTTACACGCCCCCAAGTGTCTTGCAAATGCAGGGAGGAGTTAATTAATCTTGAAAGCAAATGTTTGCCGTCTGACAGTCCTGAATTTGCTGCTTGCCCATGAGTGTTTACCTGCTGCTTGGATGTCGTGGACCATCTCCATGTCTAATATAATCAGTCTCCGTTCAGCCCTCTCACTTTTCTTTTGAAAATATACTTCACCTGATAGAAAAAGTGCATGATTTTGCATGTATTGAAATGGTGTATTTAAATCTTCGCTGCTAAAAGTGACTCATTTTTCTTTAGTACAAGATATGGAGCAGTTTTATGAACTCTGGCTAAAGAGTCAAAAAAGTGAAAAAAGTGATGATGCAGCCAGTCAGTCAAACAAGGAAAATGGAAAACAGATTCACATGCCGACAGATTACGCCGAGGTTACCGTGAGTACTGTTGGTTATTCACCTCTCCGTTGTATCTGAGCCGCTGGTGGAGCCTGTCTGTTCTTTCCCCCATTCTCCAGAACCTGCCTCCCTCCCTCCTTGCCCGCCCTCGCCCAGTATCTTCATCTTCTCTCTCCAGTGGCTCCCTGCCATTAACTTAAGTCTCCCCATTCTAAAAAATCCTTTCTTGGATCCTTTTTCTGACTTGGGAGCCAGAGAATTGTGAGTCTGGGTCTGGTTCCTCTCCTTACTAGCCTGTGACCCTGGGCAGATTATTGAACGTCTCCAGGTGGCGTTGTGATGGGAAGTGAGGTATACTGAGTCTGTGACGCTTACCCCCGTGCCGGGCCACAGGAGATGCCCAGGACGTGTGGGCTCCCCCGCCCCCCAGTCTTCTCCTTCCCTCTTTACACACCTGCACTCTGGCCTCTGCCTCCAGGGTTCTGTGCAGACATTAAGTCACCTGTGGTCTTTTACTATTTTGGTTTTCTTTTAAAATTTTCAAAAAAGTAAAGAGGATAATATAATGAATATCTTGAACCCTCTATCCTAAGTGAACTGATGGTAACAGTTTGTTGTATTTGCTTCTGTAAAATAAATAAAATGTTACAGATAAAGTTGGAACCACATTTGTCCCCCTTCCCAGAGGGACCAGATCCAGTGTGTGTTTTTCCTGGCCATGTTTTCCTGTCTTTGATGTATTTTTTCTTACTCTATAGCTGTTTTTAAATGACGTAGGTGCATGTGTCCACTACTCTGCTACTTGAGTCTCGTTTCGTTTTTTTGGCATCTCTCCGTGTGGATTCATTCGGATCCAGGTCATGTCCATGGCCCCGCCTTGCCCCATTTCTCTGCCTGTGATGCGCCCTGGGAACTCCCTTTTCTGCCAAGGCTCAGTGCTGGGTCCCTTGCCGTGTTCTCTTAAGTGCATCTCCAGTTCCCAGAGCAGGGTCACCAGACTTGCTGGGTCATGAGATTTACCTGGGGTGTTTAATCAGATAGACTCTTCCTCTGCGCCCCAGACATACTGAGTCACAATCTCATGGGAAGTCTCCAGGAATCTGTTCTTGTCCAGTGTTGCAGATGACTCTTAGCCAGGGCATTTAGGAAATACTACCAAACACTTGGAGCTTACATCTGTGGTAGCACTTACACCCCCCGACCAGAGTTCCTTCGGTGTAGGTCTGGGCCCCGGGGCAGCATCTGCCCAGCACGTGTACTTCCCCGGCGCTTGGCCAAAAGCCTGGCCCAGAATGGGGGCTCAGGTCCTGTGCACTGAGGGGAGTTGCTGCCCATCCCTCTGCACTTGGTGAGCGCTGGGCTTTCACATCCTCTCTGCTTTTCCTCGTGGTGTTAATCCTTCCCAGAATCCTCATTAGAACTTGCCCCTTGTCCCCCCAGCAGACATCCTTGTTTGCACACCAGTTCCTATCGCCTGCTTGCTGGGGACTTCCTGGACACCTGGTCTCTTTGCCCCCTGCTCTCTGCTCCCTGTGTTCTGGCACGCCTCCCAGTGTTGAGATCCTGTCCTTCGTCCTAGTTCTGACTTTGAATTTTATGTTCTTGCCCAACTCCCCTCACGAGACGGGCTCCCGAGAATAGGGTCTGGGTCTAAGTCGAGTGGTTTCTAGTCCCCTGGGTGTCCTGAACAGTGTTTGACACATCGAGGGACACAGCCAACACCCACTGACACGACGTGTGTCTTTGTGCACTTTAGGTGGACTTCCACTGCTGGATGTGTGGGAAAAACTGTAACAGTGAGAAGCAGTGGCAAGGCCACATCTCCTCGGAGAAGCACAAGGAGAAGGTTTTCCACACTGAAGACGACCAGTACTGCTGGCAGCACCGCTTCCCAACAGGATATTTTAGTATTTGTGATAGGTATGTCGGTTTCTTAACTTTCCTACCTGAAAACTGCTGATCTCACCTGACTTGAATGGTCATTATGTCAGTAGATAGAGAATATCTGGGTGATAAGTCTTGTAATATTGGATGCTTGGATTTGGGCTCAAGGTTTTAGTTGCTCCTTGAACATTTCTTCACTCTTCTGTGGTCACACGAAAAGATTTGCCCATCTGCTGATACTGGTTTGAAATGTCTTAAGGTAACTGAGTAGAGAAGTGTGTTCATTCAGATTTGCCTGAATGGTCTCTGAGTTCTTAGCAGGGACCGTCTAACCCTTCACCACAACCTTCCTTGTAGTAGATGTTCGTTGGTTTTGAAACTGCCTTTGAATTCTATTTCAGGTATAAATCTGGAACTTACTCAGGTCAAAGGAAAATGTTAGTGTCACTCCTTTAAGTTTACTTAGAACATTTTTCAGTGAAAAACTAGATAATTTTGAATTGTTCCTCATTTTGTTAAATCAGTTTATATTTAATTTCCATATTCAGATGCGTGTGATCTACAACCGTTGAAGACATCTTTTACCTAATGCCACTTCTGATTTCTTTCTACTGCATCAAGAAGGATTATAGTCTTTTTTCCCCATCAATCAGTGTTTTTCATTAAATACATTTAAATAATTTAAAGTACTAATTTCTCTATTGTGGATGTCAAGCCTGTCAACATTCATTTTTTTTTAGGCGTAAGATTTTGAACTAAGTTTTCTGGAAATCATAAAGCTCGTGAAGTGTAGATTTTTATAAACAACTTGTGGATGCTCACCACGCTGACTTGTCCTCACAGGTATATGAATGGTACCTGCACGGAAGGAAGCAGCTGTAAATTTGCACATGGAAATGCTGAACTTCATGAATGGGAAGAAAGAAGAGATGCCCTAAAGATGAAGCTCAACAAAGCAAGAAAAGATCACTTAATTGCCCCAAATGATAATGACTTTGGAAAATATAGTTTTTTGTTTAAAGATTTAAACTAATATGCTGGCTTTTATGTATGTTACCTAATCAGAGCATTGACCAGAAAAATTGAAAGTGTTCTAAGGCACATAGCAGAGGAGCTGCAGATTTTCTGCTTGTATTGGCGTCTGTTGTACCTCCTGAGCAGCAACCCATAGTAGGTAGGAAAACGGGTTGTGTGACAGGTCTGGCCATGCTCTCACGGCATCATTGGCATCAAGTGGCAAAGTGACCGCCACCCGGTTGCCATCTGTTGAACAGACTTTTGGATGAAGTGTGTTGGGGAAGAGGATAAGGTTATGTCTAGGACGACTCCTTGAGTTGGTCCTTCAGATAAGAACCGTGATGATGAGAGAATAAATGCTGTGCTAGGATCAGAACACATGATAGATGAAATTCTTTACACATTTTAAGCAGAATGAATTTGTTTAATAAAGTTTGCTACTTATCTGTACGTAGGTTGCTAAAAAGGATTTTCTTAACTCAGATTTTAAGCCAAATAACCATTTAACACTAGTATATGTTAAATGGGGTATTTTTCTGTATTTGTATGTTTCACTATAATAAGGGAACTGAGGATAATGTGCATTGAGAATATTTTGAAAAATAATCAGTTGACTCAAATTTTATTTCTTGGTCTTTTGCTGTTTAAATGATGATTTTGAAAGATTAAACTTGTACTGTTGGTATTGTGTAGTGTATGGACCAATATTGCCTGTAATAAAGATTTTATATATAGATGTCTTTCATTTTTTCATGTGGTCCTTTCCCCACAAAGAATTGTTGAGACTGGGTGCTAAAATCACAAGATTTGGTTCTTTTTTTTAAACACTTTAAGCATTTAGTGTCAGAATGCAAATTAGAGGGGTGTGAAAGCAACTTTTCTCTCTGTCCTGCTCTCCTCTGGATTTGGGTTGATAAGAGGTTTCTCTTATCAGCTGACACGGTAACTCTTCTAGGGCTCTTCTGCATTTCATTCCGATGAATGACTATCGAGGAGACAAATGGTCAGCTAAGACGTGGGCTCTGGGATTCCACAGAGAACTGTTTAGCACAACACCCTCGTTAGGGCCATTTTGGTTGTTGAAAGACCACTGAAGACATGGTCAGGAGGAGGAGAAAGTGGTCGAGGCAGGACGAAAGGAAAAAAGTATGAAAGAGCCAAACTCCAACCCTGTATTAATAGCAGAGGAAGTAGTAATAATGGGCGTGTCTATTTGGATAAGTTTATCTCCACAGGGTGGTTTTTTTCCCAACATTTAAAAAATTGAGATACAAGTCACATAACAAACTTGACCTTTGAAAGTGTATACAATTCAGTGGTTTTTAGTATATTCAAAATGTGCTAAATCGCCACAATGAATTTTAGAATACTTTCATTACCTAAAAAAACCCCACCCCAATCTGCCCACACTCCCTGCCTCTCAAGCTGTAGGCCACCACTCATCTGCTTTCTGTACGGATTTGCTTGTTCTGGACATAGAAGTGGAATCTAAGTATGCAGAAATATTTGGCCTTTTGAGACTGGCTTCTTTCACTTGGTATGTTTTCAAAATTCATCCTTGTAGCATGTATCAATACTTCATTCCTTTTAATTGGCAAATAATACTCTGTTTTATGGATATACAATATTTTGTTTATCCATTTCTCTGTTGATGGGCATTTGGGCTGTTTCCCTTCTTGGCTCTTGTGAATATGGACACTCACGTGCAAGTTTTGTTGGTTGCAACGAGCTGCCCCATCAGCCCGGGGGAGGTTGCAGGTGGATCCTTCCTGCTCTTGGACTCTCCTCTGCCCAGTCCTCCCACCCTTGACGGAGGTGCCCTGGGCAGGCAGGCTAGTGCTGGAGGTTTGCCCCTCTCCATCACCCTGATCTTGAGGACTGTTTGCATAGAGTCCTCAATGTTCGTTTCCACTTAGTTCCAGGGGCCTGTATCAAATGGGAAACTGAAGGAAAGCACATTCTCTAGGTAGATAATGCAGGCTTCAAGCCCTCTTTAGTTGGCCTGGAGAGAGTAAAATAAAGGCTTGTGAGTATTTGTTGCAAGGGATGAAGGCCAATTTCTGGAAAGCCAATTCTGGGGTCTTAATACAAAGTCTCCAGGAAACAACCACCATTGTCCAGAGTACCCAGGCTCAGGGTGTGGGCTTCCCTCCCATACTACCTGCCATCCTGTACCTTGTTAGGCATGTCCCATTTTGTAAGTAAATGCTTGGAAGCTTTAAAAATTAATGAGCATTATTTCTCTTTGGTTCTAAGAAAGGATTACTATCTGGGAGATGTATATTATAATCTTTCCCCCACCCTCAAACTCCACTGACTTGGCCATGGTATACAAAGTGGCCCTGAAACCTCAGATACTGGTTGATGTGGACAAGTTAGGGCTGACCTAGCCTTGAAGAGCAGTGCAGCCTGACTCTGACTGTCTTGGTGTATTCTGAAATGAATTTATCATTGTTGCAGAACATTCTAGTGCCAGAACAGCAGCCAGATGTCTAGAAAGAGAAGAGGAAAGGAACCATCCTTTTATTAATCCGGAGTGGTTTCTGGCCTGTAAGATGCTGGCCTACGTTGCTGCAAGGTATTGTGGGTCTCATGAGATAACCCACAGGAAGCAAAAGTACTTTGGACCTTATAAAGGCATGTGCAAACGACAGGTGTCCAATGGATGTGTAGCGTTAGGTTCTGTCCTAGCAACCTACAGTGAATGGAGACTGGTGACTTTTGACCGTATGTTTTCGTTAGTAATATACCATGTAACCCAAATCTACACAAAGAATTCAAGAGAACTAGAAATGGTAAATAAGGAAGTTAATATAAAAAAAACTAGAAGTATATTTTTTCTCTTCTTTAAACAAGATTATACAAAACAATGTAACACTATTACTGAGTTTGTAACATAATAGATAAAAAAGTAACACAAAAGGGAGGAGGGAACAGAGCTTTATTGGAGCAGTTTCTATATCTTACTGGAACTAAGTATAAATCTGAAGTAGAAATTCTGAAATTCCCCAAAAATGTACATTGTAATCCCTAGAGCAACCGCTAAGAAAATAACTAAAAAGAAACTTTAAAATCATGAAAGGAATTAACGGTATGCTAGAAAATATCCACTTAATACAAAAGAAGGAAGTAAAGAAGGAACAAAAAAGATGAGACAGAGAAAACTAACAGCAAGATGTCTGGTGCAAATGAACTAGCAACATTTCGGGTCTTGGTGGTTGACACTGAATGCTCTGGTCCACCTACCAAGGTAGCCATTGGTCGCTGCGTTTTACATCCCCGGAAACCTTGCTCCGGGGTCACATAGCTGACCTGTGGCAGAGGTGGGGTCTCATCTTGGCTCTCAGTCATGCTTCTTGTATGTTTTTCACCCGGCATCATACTGCCTCAGTTCCCTCAGTTTTATTTGCCTAGTTTGTAGTTATCGACAGTGGAAGTCTTGATGTGCGGCCCCAGCAGCTGTGTAATTAAGGACATTCACTTGACCCCAGGTAGTCTTGTCCCCCTCTCTCATGGAAACAATTCCTTCCTGTCACTGTCAAATCACATCTCATCCCTCACCGACTTGTCCTTTTTAACCACAAAACTTATTGAGAAAGGACTTAACATTTAGAGTCAGAGAAGACTGAGAGTCAGGGAAGATTGGGAGTCGGCAGTGGGTCACTGGAGCGGCTTCTTAGCCGGGGTGGCCTGCGTTTGTCTGAATTTCTCGCCTACTAGCTTTGTGGCCTCGCTCAAGTGACTTTCCCAAGCCTCAGTTTCCCCATCTGTAAAGTGAGTACGGCAGTGTGGATCCTGCTCCCAGGGCTGTGGTGTAGGGTAGACGCTGCTTGGGCACACAGCACTTACTTGAGCAGGTCGTGGGCACCAGCAGACAACAGTGAGATTTATTGAGCTCTCACGATGTGCCTGGCACTTCCCATGAATTACCTCGTTTAATCCTCAAAACAACCCTGTGAGAGAGGTACTGCTGTTACCCTCTCTTAACAGATGTGCAAACTGAGGCCGAGGGACCTCTCTCGCCTCACTCCTGGGTCCTGGGGCACTTCTCGCCTCTGCACTTGTTTTCTTCCGGAAAGCGGGATCATGAACGGCACCTACGTTCTCCCGGGCCTGTAGTGAGACCAGTGGGTACGACAGCTGTCATCACCGCGGCCAAGCGGGAACTCCCGGGGCAGGGTTGAGGCTCCTTCAATCAGCCACAGGCTGGCCCCGTGTCAGGAGCGGCCGGACCCTCCGCCCGGCGCAGGCGCAGACTCCTCGGAAGGAGGGCGGGCCTTGCGGGACGGGGGCGGGGCTGCAGGCGGTGTTGACGGAGACGCAGCCCGCGCAGGCTCCACGGGCCACGGGGCGTGGCCCTCCGTGGGCGGGGCTTCCGGCGGTGTCGGCGTGCGCGCAGACTCCGTGGGTGCGGGGGGGGCGGAGCCACCTGCAGGGGGCGGGGCTCGGCGGCGGCGGGGCTGACGTGGAGAGTCCGGGTTAGCGGGCGCGGCGAGCTGCGGGATTGGGGAGCGACGGGCCGGGCCGGGCCCTCGGGCCCGAGGTGGCGGCGGCGGCGGTATAAAGCCGGCGACGGGGAGCATGTAATGTCGGAATGTGGAGGCCGCGGCGGCGGCAGCAGCGACGACGCCGAGGACGAGGGCGGCGGCGGCGGCCCGGCGGGCTCCGGCTCCCTCAGCCCGGCCCCGGCCGGGGCGTCCTCGGCGGGCCGGCTCCGCCGCGGGCTGAGCGGCGCCTCCCTCATGGCGCGCCGGCGGCCCGAGCTGCTGTGCGGGGCCGTGGCGCTCGGTTGCGCGCTGCTCCTCGCCCTCAAGTTCACCTGCAGGTGAGGCGGCCCCCTGGGTCCCAGGCCCGGGGGTCGCAGTGGCCTCCGCCGGGGGCAGTCGGCCTGACCCTCCCCCGCCTGCGGCCCGGCCCGCACTTTCCCCTCTCCCCGGCCGGCCGGCCATATGCGAGGTTCGGGTGCCGCTCGGCGCCCCTTCATCCCATTTCAGCACCGCGGGAGGTGGGCCAGGTTCTGGGCTCCTCGTCCCCTGTCGTCGGGGTCTCTTGGGGGTGCACCTGTCACTTCTGCCCAGGCTGTAGGACCCTCATTTATCACCCATTTTGTTTCCCTCTTGCCTCGAATGTAGGATTCACAACCATTAGGGTCCCAGACTCTTCGAGAATTCGTGCATCGATTGATCTAACGATTATCTAGCAGCACCCACTATCCAGCTGAGCCCTGAAGATAAAGAAAAGTCCCCGTGCTCCCTTCCCGTGGGTGGGACGGGCAGTAAATAAGTAAACTTAAAATGATTTTAAAGGGCTTCGGTAAGTGCTGTGCAGGGAACAGAAGCGGTGTGGGTGGGGCAGAAAGGCCTTCGTAAGGAAGCGACATAAGCAGCTCATGCAAGAAGGGGAAGGGGCCAGCATCGGGAAGATCTGCGGGAGGAGTGTCCAAGGTGGAGGGAACAGCAAGTACAAAGGTCCTGAGGCTGGACAAGCCTGGTTTCGTGGAATCCGAAAGGCCCGAAAAGGCTGGAGTATAGTGAGCAGGAAGAATGAAAGTTAATGTGCCTCTCTTTGGGAGAGTACACAAGTACAAAATTTGTTTTAAGTTTCAGGAGTCCTTTTGGCCTCCCAAATCCACAGTGTTATCTCCTGGGACTCCAATTTCTATGTCTGTGTTGCCACTGACTGGCATATTGGCCAAGAGGAAGATTTCAACTGGAGGCATTTTTGTTGAGTATGTGAAGCACAATATGTGGCCCCTGTTAAAGAGATGTCAAAGGATTGGGGATTTTAGTGGAAAGAGAACAAATTCGTTGAGCATTTGTCATGTGCCAGGTGCCATACTTCCAGCAGGGTTTCTCAGCCTTGGCGCTGTTGATTTTTTGGGCCAGATAATGCTTTGTTTTGGGGGGCTGTCCTGGTCATTGTAGGATTTTTAGCATCATCCCTGGGTAGTATCTACTAGATGCCAGTAGCATGCACTTCCACATGTGGCAACCAAAGATGTCTCCAGACACTGCTAAGTGTCCCCTGGGGAACAAAATTGCCTACTTGAGAACTACAGCTTATATGAATGTATTTATTCATTTAACATGTAACCGAGAGCCTCATATGGATCGTTTAAATCTCAATCCCATAAAGTCTAGATATACTTTTATTCTTCCTAATTTACAGATGAAAGAGTTAAGCTTTGGTCGTGTTACAAAACTTGCCCCAAATCACACCCTATTAAGTGGCTGAGCTGGAATTTGGATCCTATAATGTCAGGAACTAGACTCTTAACCTCACTGTTTATTGTGTGCTGCCCAAGGAAAATGTACAAAGTATTTTACAAGGTAGAATGTTGCAAGGTGGTATTTGGGTTCAAATTAGGAAGAGAGGTTCCCCCCCCTTCCAAGAGTGGGAAGCTTACTTATATGTTACTTTGTTCTTTTATACATATAATGCTTAGCGTTTGCTCAGAGAGAACATGACTTAATAGATGTGAAAGTCCTTTGAGATTTTAGGAAGAAGGAAGAGTGTAAATCCAGTTACTGGAGTAGGCAGAGCAAGATCCCTACCTGCTCCAGGCAGGGAGTGAACCAGTGAGTAGCTGCCCGCCTGTCGAGCTCATTGCTGTTTCCTTGGCAAATTTGACGGTCCTTTTAATAGACTCAGATTGATTTTTTTTAGTCTTGTTTGATTAAATGGTGTCATGATACTATTTTATCAGAGTGCAACTGACTCTAACATTTCTGGCCCTGTTCCTATTTTACTTTGAACATCTTCACCTTAATGAGGACAGAGGCTTATGGGAGAGGACGATTTTTTTAAATTTAATTTTTATTAATAGCTCCAGGCCTGAAATAAGTGACAACCCTCTTCAGTGTCTGTTGCTTACCTGAATTCAAACCAGAGAGTATAAAAAAAATTGATTTGGGGTTGAAACACAATACTTGTGCCTTTCTGGGTGTTTAATCTCTATCCTGCCTGCTTTTCTATGCATTGAATCTCTATGACTCCATCCTGCTCACTTGCCTTTCACCCTGATTTGGAGGGAAAAAATTGTGTGTGCGTGTATCTATATATTTATGTGTATATATATTCATTTTGCTTTATTGCATTTTGCAGTTTGAGAGCTGCTTCAGATCCTCTTTGGAAGGGGGTGTAGGGTATGAATCTCATATAAAAATTGGGAGTTGCAATAGGCCTTTCTTGTTTGCAACCAACTCTTGAAGTTTTTTGTACCTGAGACTTAAACTTCAAAGCTGCAGGAAATCCTTGATCTAGGTATAGTTTCCCAAAAACGTTTAGCATATTTAAGAGTTAAATGGAAACTTGTGAATGTTTCTGATGGAGCAGAGGCACGTGTTTCTCTTCCCTGGCTACTGTTTGCTTTTTGATGGGCCGTGTGTTTTATTTGGCCCGTTTACTTTAGGAACTGCTCCGAACACACAGAACGACAATTGATGATTATCCTTTGTTTGGCTGTCACAGACCTACATTTTCCCTCAGATTGTGTTCTTTAACACTTAGTGTGCAATTTGAATAGCAGAAAAATAATACCTCCAAAGAGCAGAGTTTTGGAGCTTTTGAATATGGGTCACTTTTTCCTTCCTCGCCTCTTTGCATGGCTGCCTTCTTGTCATTCAGGTCTCAGTTTAAAGGATACCACCCTGACCACCACCCCATCGGAGGAGCTTCCATGTCCCCTGTCACATCACCCTGTTAAATTCTCCGCATAGCACTGATGGTTTTGTGTGTTTTTATTGTTTGTTTACATGTTTGGTCGTTTGCTTGTCTTCCTCCCTGAGAAAGGAAGCCTCTTGAGAACATAGCACGCTCACTGCTGTATCCTCGGTGCTATGGTATAGTGCCTGGAGCACGATAGCACTGGCTCTGTGAACATTTTTTGAATTAGTGTGTAAGTGACTAAATTTTTCAGGTTATGTAGATATTTTACATAGACAAAGCTTCCTGATTGAGGGGTTCAAGTGTTGGTTTGAGTGAATAAATAGGAGATTTGTTCCAACTTTTAACACCACTACTTTATGATGTTAATGATTTTTGGTTAAAGTAAAGTAACTTTGGTTAAAGTAATATATTTAAAACTGTCTTCTTAATTCTTGACGCTAACACCTAGATACAGAGGAGGGTGTGGGACTCTTTCTCCTATACTAAACAACCCGAGGTTCTTAAGAGTAGCTTAGGTCTTGGGTGTTTTTATGTTTTGTTTTTTTTTTTTTCTTTTTTGATTCTAAATATCCGGCTGACTACTGCATATCTCAGAGCTGGCAGCACCTTCCTTCATGTTCCTCCTTCTTGCTACTTTGCTATTTTCTGAGAAACCAGGTTATCAAGTTCATTTGAACACAGGTAAAGTTAGAACGTTATTAGGTGGCCCTTAGAATCATCCCTAGTAAAGCAAATGGGCCTTCTGACGCTTGGATTCCTTCATACTGTTCATAATAATATATGTCTATATGTGTTTAATTTGCTTTCACGTGTTCAGATGAGGTAAGTAGGGTAGGTTTGTTCATGGCACAAATTATTGAACTTCAGAGTACCTGGAACTACTCAACATTGAGGATCTAACGGTGAAAAAGATTGTCAGGGCCCTTGCCCTCAGGGAGTTAATGATGTGGTGGAGTAGAGAGATAATTAACAGGTAAAATAAGTGAGTTACAGATTGTGGTTGAGGGCTCTGAAGGAGCCGATAGGGAGCTGAGAGAAAAAATGAGGGCCGCCTGCTTCAGGTAGAGTCATCAGAGCAAGCCTCACTGCGGAGGTAACACACTAGCCAAGGTTTTTTCTCATCAGCTTCATTGTGGTATAATTTACATTCAGTAAAATTCACACGTTTTACGTGTACAGATGGATGACTTTTGACAAATGTAACCACCTCCATTTGCTCAATCAAGTTATAGAACATTTTCTTCTTTCCAGAAAACTTCCTCAGTTCCCCTCTGCAGTCGGTCTCCCTGCCCTACTCCAGACTCTAGACAATCACTGACGTGATTTATTTCATGATAGATTAGTTCTGCCTGTTTTGGAATTTCATGTAAATGCATTCCTATTATATGTGTTCTTTAGTGCTTGGCTTGGTGCATTCAGTCTGAGTGAGCTCACTGGTGGCTCTGAATCCCTGGACGTGAGCAGCTGCTGTGGAGAGCAAGGCTGCAGAGAGAGAAGGAGAGAGTCTTTTGGGTGTGGAGGCAAGAATATGGATTATTCAAAGACATCCTTCTCCTCTGCTCGCCACTGCCCTGCCACCCGCACCTGGGAGACAATGTTAGAGAATCATTTTCAACGTATGATTCATGTCTTGTATTCTCTCAGCCAAATGTTGCCTTAGCACAGTATGTAACTTTTTTACTCTAGGACAGTCTTTTGGGAACTCCATTTTTTCAAAAGAAGACGACTTTTTTACGCTTCATTCTCCTTCCACACAAAGCTGCTGTTAGAAGAAGATAAAGTAAGCCAACTTGTTTGTGTTCACTCTTTTTCAGTCGGGCAAAAGATGTGATCCTACCAGCAAAGCCACCTGTCAGCTTTTTCTCCTCGCGGTCTCCGGTTCTTGACCTCTTCCAGGGGCAGCTGGACTATGCGGACCACGTTCGCCGAGATTCGGAGGTGGTGCTGCTGTTCTTCTATGCCCCGTGGTGTGGACAGTCCATCGCTGCCAGGGCAGAAATTGAGCAAGCAGCGAGTCAGCTTTCAGACCAGGTAAGGCTGACATTCAGCCGAAGGATCAAGAGACTGTCAGCCCCTGTGTGCGGGGCTGGTTTTCCCCATAGACACACCTTACCCAGCTGGCTGATTTTGCCAAGGTGAAGGCCAGGAGCCTTACTTTGTAAACTGTGAAGTCTTCGGTAAAGAAACAAAGGATTTCTGAGTGTCGTGGTCGTAGTTGGTTAGAGGCAGGAGCCACAGCAGATTCTGCATCTCGTGATGCAGGCCGGTGCTCATCTCAGAGTGCTGTGCTGTTTGGTTCAGTGCTGAAGGAGGGGGACTGAAAATGTACCTGAATATCCATTTGATATTTGCTGATTAATTATTTTATGTAAGAGAAATTCATTGATTATGACTGCAGTGTAACAGGCTGACCTTTTAAATACTTGGACCAGAGCTATATTCAACTAATATTTAATGTATGTCACTTTTGTGCTAGATAAGAGGGATATATAGGCAAATGAGTCATCTGTATGGCAGTGTTTTTCAACCCAGTGGATCCCAGTCACCCTTTATAAAACAAGTATTTCATAATGTCCCTTTTTCTGTCCTGAAAAGGAATTCATAGATGATAAAAATTTCCTATACATGTAATTTCAAATAGTCAATCTAATGCACTAATTATAACATAAAGATGGGGGAAAAAAAGAAAAGTAATGTATAATTAAATCCTGTGTGTTTCAGTCTGTAAATACTTGGGCAAAATAGGTCCTTGTACCTTTACATAGAAATATTATGAATGGGACGGTTACAAATGCAGACCAGTAAAGGTGTGATGTATTGGTGACTCAGATACCATGGGAGCATTGCTCTCAGTGATTTCGTTTTTCTAAATGGTGAACAGCTCTTGATAAAGTTCTGAATCAAAGTACTTTCTGCCTCAGTTTACACAGAAGTTGCCTTCCTGAGAAATGGAGTGAACATAAAAGCCATGCTTGGGATTCACATATAAAATGGAGGTAGATTCTGGGCTTGAATAATAACAAACGAGTTTTCCCCAACATCAGTGTTGGGCAGGCCATGTAAAACTGCTCTGGGATGATACGGATGACTCTTCCCTGGGCAAAGCAGTTCTGAGCATTGTAGGATATCTACCACAGCCCCTGCCCACTACGTGCCCTGCAGGTTCCCCCAGACATTGCAGCCACTAAAAAGCATCCCACAGGGCCGGCCCGGTGGCGCAGCAGTTTAGTCCGCGCTTGGCAGCCCGGGGTTCGCCGGTTCGGATCCCGGGCGCCCGCCGACGCACTGCCTGTCAGCCATGCCGTGGCGGTGTCCCATATAAAGTGGAGGAAGATGGGCACGATGTTAGCCCAGGGCCAGTCTTCCTCAGCAAAAAGGGGAAGATTGGCGACGGATGTTAGCTCAGGGCTGGTCTTCCCCACAAAAAAAAAAAAAAAAAAAAGCATCCCACAGATTTCTGAGAGGCTGCTGCTGAGAACCACTGATCAGAGGTAACTTGTGCAGGCAGCTGAGTTCCAGAAGTTCATTTAGAACTCTCAGTTGGTTTTTCTTAGAAACAAAGTTATAAATGGTGGCTAGGCTTCCTGCCCAGCCTAGGACAGCCCTTTTAACCGTCGTATATCCCTGAACTATAACTCTTCATTCCCTGTGACACTGATTCTGAGGGGGTTGTGATTTTGTGTTCCAACTTTGGACCCATGGAATTGATCTATTCCCTGTCTTCCCTTTACCCTCTCACTCTACCCCCTTTAAGATGACTAATCATAACCAAACTGGCAGATGCTCCAAGGAGGAAACAGGAACTCTAATGGAGCAATGGGAGGCAAGCTGTATGTTAGCATAAAAGCAGTCACCACTTTGTGAATCATTCCCCAAGTTTTCTGAATTCAGAGAACAGATGGGGAACAAGGGGAGAATCTATTCTATTTTACGGTGTCAATTAGTTGTTGTTATCTTAACTGTCAACTTAAGTGTTTGTCTTTCAGAGTGATTACATAGTATTTTGGTGTGCCAGGCCCTGTGCTGATGCTGGTGTCCCTGTTCTTCTGAAGCAGGGCCTCAGGCTTAGAGGGTGGAGCAGTTTGTTAAAGATCACACAAGAAGTGGTGGAGGTTATAGTGCCATCCACAACTGATGGGCACATTTCAATTTTTTTTTCCCAGCTCCTTCGAAGTTGAGAGCTTATTATTCTGTGTTCTCAATAGGGAAAAGGAGTGGGTTATTTTTGGAAACAGGCAAAAATCTTTTTAGACACATTGCTTAATAAAATTAGCAAACATGGTAGATTGTGCCCTATTTTTGAGTAAAAAATGAGATGACAACCTTAAGTAAAGATATTGTTGCTTTTCTTCCTCATAAATAGACTCTAAAAGGAGCTCTATAGAGTTTCCACTAAGTTTTGAGCAGTATTGCTATCTAGTAAGTGTAAGTCATCTGAAAGTGACTTTTCATTTGTAATCTTCATACTTTTTCTATATTTTATTATAAAAAAATTTTAAACATACAGCAAAGATGGAAGAATTTTACATATATCCACCACTTAAATTCTGCTATTAACATTTTATTATGCTTGTTTGATCATGTATTTGTTCATCTTACTTTCCCTTTAATCAGTGGTTCTCAACTAGAGGTGCTTTTGTCCCCCAGGGGACCTTTGGTACTGTCTGGAGATGTTTTTGGTTTTTACTGCTTGAGAGGGGGATGCTTCTGGCATCCAGTGGGTAGAGGCCAGGGATACTGCCGAACATCCTATACCATCCTCCATCTAGTGGGTAAGGCAGCCTCCCCTAACAAAAATAAGCATAATGAAAAAACTCAGTAACAATTCAAGCCCAAAATGTCAATAGTGCCCAAGTTGAGAAACTCTGCTTCAATCTAACTATTGATCCAGCTTATTTTTGGTACATTTCAAAGTAAATTGCAAACATAGGGACACTTCTGATATACTTCAGCATCCACCTGTAAATGTATCTTTAATCCATATTTTTGCTGTTCAATACTGCATTTTAGAGCATAGCTTTAATCATCTATTATCTTTATTAGTTTTTAATATAGTCATTAAAAATAGTCCTTTGAAATTTGTGATGTTTTATTGTAGGTAACACTTTTTCATTCTCAGATGCTCAGTTTGACTATCAAAAGACATATCCTTCTACTAAGTTTTAGTGCAGTCCTGCTTACAACAAGCTCTGTGGTGCTCATTCACTTTAGAATTCAAAGCAAATCATTTTCCTCTTGGGCCGGACTCCAAAATATTCAGAGTCCTAGCTAGATGCTATAGATGAGAGTCTTTTTTATCGTAGTGGTAAATGATGACCTTCTTTGAACACTTGAAACAATTATTTTTCATACTTTCTGTTTCAGCGAGGAATAGTTCCATTTCTAAATTTTATCTTTTAAACCTTGGTAATTTTTCAGTTGTTATTCATAGTCGTTTGAAACCTTTTTTGGCTCTGCAGGTGTTGTTTGTGGCAATTAACTGTTGGTGGAACCAGGGGAAATGCAGAAAACAGAAGCAATTCTTTTATTTTCCTGTAATATATCTGTATCATCGGAGGTAAGAAATTTTAAGTAGTGTCTCTAATTCCAATTAAATTTATCAGTTTCAAAGTAAATTTTTTTCTGTATAAAAGTATTAGATATTTACTGTACAAAATTGAGAGAAGACAGATAAGCAGAAATAAATAAATAAAAAGGATCTGGATAATTTTATCAGCCATACATAATTACTATGTATTTTGATTCATATCCACCTGTGACTATACATATCCATCCCCCTTTTTTTAATAAAAAAATGAGATCATGTAATAATACTATTTCCTAAACTGCTTTTTCTTTGTGAACATCTTTTCATGTTCTTACATATTCTACAACATTGTTTTTAATAGTACCAGTTACTCCACTGTGTGGCTGTACGTTTCGGAAATTCTAAGAGTATTTTATGGTATAAAAATATACAGAAATCCTTATCCTGTTATCTGGCAGCATAGCATAGTCAGGAGGGTATCTTACCATCTTTTCAATTGGGAAGAAAACTACTAGAAGTCCACAATCCTGTATCCATAATTCTGAAATCCAAAGAGCTCTGAAAACCTGAAAGACTTTCATAAATTTTGTCCCCGAATATATTCATCTGGCCTGAAGTAACAAGAGGCTGCCTATAGTCTTTATCCCGTTTAAGGAGCCGCTTTATTGATTTTGCTGCAGAAATATTGGTGTTTGATTTTGGACTACTGCCCAGAACTTGCTGTGGGTGTTAATGTCTAAAATCTTACTTGAAGGGTTTTGGAGATGGGAGATGGGGTTTTGGAGTTTGTTCAATGTAATTGGCTTAAAGTTTGTTAATGAAGGTAAAATGGGTAAAGAAGATTTGATTAGTAAGAGCTTTACTTTTTAGGCTTTATTTTTTCCCTCCCTCTAAACTTCCTGGGCCTTAATCAATGGAGATTTATAACAAACATCAACAAACTATCATTTATGGATTATCTGTCACATTCCATCACACTTCCATGTCTCTAACAAAAAGTGTTGTGAGACACATAGTGTTGTTTCTCAGGAACTATTAAATAGTATTTGCACAAAAACATACTTTGCTACCCCATCTCCACCCTCAAATTTTTCTCTAGATCTAAGAGTACTTTCTCAGAGTAACTTTTTCATGGTTACTTCTTTTTTTTTTTTTTTTTTTTAAGGTAAGTGTAAGGTGTTATACTTGAAGGTTCTAAACCTCCGTGCTCTGTAATAGGGTGATGAGCTTGCTCTACTGAGGTTCTTTGCATTTCTTTTTTTGGAAATAGGAAATAGGGCACAGATGCCTAGTTGGGAGTATAGGCCTTGCAACTATATGTAAGCAAGCCAGCTGCCCTGAGGTGTGAACTTAACTTGATGTGACATTAAAATCAGAAGAGTTCCCTTGAACTGAGTACAAAATGTCATTTTGGGATATGTGGGTGTACTATATTGTCTTATACTGTTTGTTTTCTTAGCTTTGTAGAAAGATTGACATGAAAGGAACTTTAGAAATATCTAGTCCAACCCTCTCATTTTACAAATGAGGAATTTGAGGTTGGTACTCACCTTGAAATGCTTTCCCCTCATCTTTGTCGGTTAAAGTTTTACTTCTTTATGTCAGTTCAGACCAATTAATACTCATTTCAACATTTATCACTCCCAATGTGCCTAGAACAGAAGAAAGTGCTAAGGTCCTGAAATACCTAAAAGATAGCTTTTTCATATTCTATTTAAGAATCTTCAAGCCTTCTATTTTATACATACACATATGAATGAATGTGTTCCTTCAACTAAACTATTGTGAGCTTTTGGTAGTCTTGAGGTTCTTTTGGTTAATAGTGCTTTTAAATGTGGCACTTGAGTCTCATCACTGGGCAGACCACTGCTGTTTGTGTGTTTTTGTTGTTATTGTTGCTGCTTTTTTTGTAATGGCTTATCTAGTGGTAGCTAGCTGCTTAAAGAAATTAATAGGCTTTTCTGTTTCGTGAGAGTAGATTCCATTTCTTGGCTTGTATTGATACCAGTCACAAAGAAAGTTTATAAAAGGCTCTAAAGCAGGAAGTAGTTTCTCAAAACACTCTCTACAAAGCTCAGCAGCCCTGGGGCCGGCCCACTGGTGTAGTGGTTAAGTTCACATGCTCCACTTTGGTGGCCCAGGGTTCACAGGTTTGGATCCCAGGTGCGGACCTACACACCACTTATCAAGCCATGCTCTGGCAGGCATCCCACGTATAAAGTAGAGGAAGGTGGACACAGATGTTAGCCCGGGGCCAATCTTCCTCAGCAAAAAGAGGAGGATTGGCAACAGATGTTAGCTCAGGGCTAACCTTCCTCGCCAAAAAAAACCCCAAAGCTCAGCAGCCCAAGATCAGCTTGTCCTATGGCAATGGGTGTACTGTGTTGGTAAAACATGTCCCACATCCTGTATTCTGGGATCTTCTCAGCTTTTATGACAAGTCACTGGGACTCTTGTAACATCATGCCAGGAAAACTCAGCAGCTCCTGTTTGCTTGAGTAGATGAGGTTTCCAGATTGGTTACCTCCTTTTTGCTGAACAAAATACATTATCAGGTGATTTTTTGATTTCTTCCTTTAAATTAGAATTTGTTGGTGGGGTTGGTGGTGGTGGTAATTTTTAAACTTGAATTAGTTAGCAAACTAGTTGTAGTAAGTCTTCACTTGATAGAATTGTTAACTCTGGTCTCTCAGCTGTGAATATAGATGCTATTTTTCCTTTTTTCATGCTAATGTTCCTTTGTCTGGCATCATATTCTGCAGTGCACACTGAAGAATTGTGTTTATCTCATCACATTATATGTGTTTGTGTGTTAATTTTGTAACCGTGTATTATAGTATTGTGATCACAGCATTTATGTACTTCTTTACTGTCTGTCTATTGTTGCTATTAACAGTAAGCTTAATGTCAATTTCTATTTAGAGAGAAGAATGGTTGTGGAGTGGCTGAATTTCATCATACTCCCCCACTCCTGCCAAATACCATCCAGTCATTTTTGAGCAATATGTGTATTGCGGGAGAATTTTAAAAAGCCATGTAAAGATTCTGATTAGCTTAGGAGGATAACTGAATGTTGGTACCATTGCTTTGCAATACTAAATCAAATTCCTGTGCGTTCCTAAGCACAACTGGAGGAGAAGATAAGGAAGCTCATATATACACGTTCCTGACTTTATACCTTCACATAATTTTTTCTGTTGCAGTCAAGTTTTAAATAGGTTTAAAGTTCATTTAGTGCTCCTTTGTTTCAGTGCCTGTGGGAATATTTAGTAACTACTTTTTAGCAGGCCATCGGCCAGCTGCTCAATTTGCTCCTTGTTTCAGAGTGATGTGTGAGAGAAAAGTCTGCCCTTACACTGAATTGTGTAGTTGAGATCCTGGAATCCTTTAGCATCTGGTCAGTCTCCAGGATCACCATTCTGTTGTGTTTTATTTTAAAGAAATATTATTGTGGGAATTAAATTTTTTTTCCAGAGACCAGAATGAATATTCTTTGTTTTGAAATTCAGTTTGCAATTGAATTAAGCTCATAAAAGAGTACCTCCCCTTACATAAAATACTTATTCTTAATTGGCCCTCTGGTCTTCTGACAAAGAAGGCTACTTACCTGTGAACCAGTCAGGATCCTAAAGCAAGACATTTTCATTTTGTGGTGTTAATGATTTCAGTTATACATTACAGGTTTAATGCATGTTGTACTATTTTTATTTTTATTTTTTTGGTACTAGTTTTGGACCAATTGAATACAAAGGCCCCATGAGTGCTGTTTACATTGAGAAGTTTGTCCGCCGGGTGATGAAACCACTTCTCTACATCCCATCTCAATCAGAATTACTAGATTTTCTCTCAAACTACGAGGTACCTATCTTTCATATCTCCTCCTGTTCCCAAAGCTTTACTGGGTTGTATTGGATAGTTGGTATTAGAATGGTTTTTTTATACCTCTTGATTTGTAGCAATTAAAAGATCATATTATAGATAAACCCCAATTAAATGCTTTTTGAGATACTTGATTATAGGGACAGTTTGGCCAAGTGAATTTTAAGACAATAGAATACTTGCAAAATCTTGTCTATTTTTTGTTTGGGAATTTTCAACAAGCTTTCAGTTTGTCTCCTGATTAACTTAGAGTATGTAAGAATTAACATACAATTAATATGCAGCTGCAAATTTCTAAAAATTTTCTTTGATACTTAATGGTTTTTCTTGTCAGTTGTAGTTTAGCTTTTTAAAAGAAAAAAACTGGGGCTGGCCTGGTGGCGTAGTGGTTAAGTTCGTGTATTCCGCTTTGGTCGCCCAGGGTTTGCGGGTTTGGATCCCAGGCGTGGACCTGTGCACTGCTCACCAAGCCATGCTGTGACTGTCCCACATACAAAATAGAGGAAGATGGGCACGGATGTTAGCTCAGAGTCAATCTTCCTCACCAAAAAAAAAAAAAAAAAAGAAAACCACAAAACTCGGAATACTTCCTATTTTTTAAAGTGCATAACTATTTCAAGGTCTTATTAACAGAAAGTTTCCTAACATGATTTCTCCACTGCTTTCCCATTGCCAGCTTCAACCCCTGATAAATTATTTTTATAGGATATTCAGTGCATGTTTAGGACAGCTTATTATTGAGAGGCCAGTAGAGAGCTTAAAATAATTTCGATAAGCTATAAAAATAGTTCCACAAAAAAATTCACCAGAGCAAGTGTAAAATCATACTTAGGCACAACTGAAAATGATACTTAGATACAGCAAAACCAGACCGTAAGTACCTAATAGAGATAAAAACCATATGAATCCAGACCTTACTAATTGAGAGTTTAGTCATTGTGACTGGGTTGAATTTTACCTTTTGCACTATGCAGATTTTATGTAGATTGGATATGAATTTCTTTCACTACAACATCATTTACAGCTTTTTCAATCATGTTAGAAACACTATTTATGTGTTAACTATGAGCAGATTCCCCAAGCAGCAGTGTTAATATCTAGTTTTTCTGTTTGTAGTTCTTAGATGTACATTACACTGAATGCTTCCTTACTCTTATGTGGATAAAGGATGGATTTCTGTGCCCCTCATGGGCTTGTCTCCCGTTCTGCCTGGGCAGGCTGGTGGGTGGGAGCTACACTGGAGGCAGGGCACCTGGGTGTAGAGCCTTTGACAGCTTGGGGCAGGTGACTCACCTGCCAGGCTTCAAGGATCTGAGCACTGAGCAGCAAGGATGAGTCCTTTCCTTCAGCCTCTGCATTCTTTGAACCTGCTTTTCAGCAGTACTTTCCGAGATTGTGCTCCCAGTTTGACATGGAGATGTGCCAGTGGCATTACTCAAGCCCACTGAATTATAATGATGTACGACTATGATTAGACTGCATTTAAAACTGGAACCAGGAGAATGTTCCAAGATGGGATCCTATATAGCTTCTGTCGGCCATTAAAAGGGCTTCCTCCCAAAAGCTGTAGACAGCTTTGACTGTGTGAGTATCATCCTTTGCTGGGCTGCTTCTCACTGAGATGAAATTGTCTGGTTGGCAAGAGACAGTATTTGATTAAGTGTGAAAGAACTCAGGAGACAAGCCCAGCATGGTGCTTGTGCAACCATTTATCTTGTGAAACGTACCATATACTGCCTAGAAAAAAGTGATGTCAGTTTCATACACACTCTCTGTAAGATAACATAAAGACAAAATTCCAGATCCAGAAGTGAAACCACTGTCATGGTTTTGGTTTTTTTTCTTTTTCTTTTTTTTTTTTTTGAGGAAGATTGGCCCTGGGCTAACATCTGTTGCCAATCTTCCTCCTTTTTTCTCCCCAAAGCCCCAGTAGATAGTTGTATGTCATAGTTGTACATCCTTCTAGTTGCTCGATGTGGGACACCACCTCAGTTTGGCTTGATGAGCGAGGTGTAGGTCTACGCCCAGGATCTGAACTGGGGAACCCCGGGCACAAGCTGAGTGCACAAACTTAACCACTACGCCACCGGGCCAGCCCTCCACCGTTATGGTTTTGACAGTTGAATAAATAGGCAAGTTAAAGGAATTTTTGGAGGCCCCACTCGACAGCATGGTATACTTTTGGACATTCTTCTAAATTAAGGTTTCATAACCTCAGCATTATTGACATTTGGAGTCAGATGTGTTGGGGGGGGGCTTTCCTGTGCTTTGCAGTATGTTTAGCACCATCCTTTGCCTCCACCTACTAGATACCAGTAGCACCTCTTCTCTCCCTCCAAAAATATCCAGGCATTGCCAAATGTCCCTTAGGGGGGCAAAATTGCTCTAGTTGAGAAGCACTGCTTTAAATTATTCAGATTCCCCAAATAAGGCCTTAAAATGATGCCTCACAGGGCAAACACATCTGTTTTTTCATGTAGCACACAGAATGCCACAATCTAATTGTTATAAGTTTATCTGCTTATAACAGTGACAGTAGAGAGAAGATGAAAATTAAACAGTTCCTTGACTAGAAAATTCTGGAGTGTCATCTGTGGGGGACTAGAGCCAGGAGTGAGTTCTGTTGTCATCAATAGAGCTGTCCCTGATACTCAACTTTTTACTTCAATTGTTTGTCCATACCAAAAAAAGCATGCACCTTAAATATGTTAAGAATCTCGCTAATTTAAGGAAATTTTACTATGAAAGATACTTGTTTTGATCAAGAGCCTTATTTCCTAATTTATATTTTTTATAAATATGGGTTTCAATATCAAGTGTGTTTAAATTTAGTTGTACCAAAATTAGGCTGAAATAATGTTTTTGTGGCATTTCTGAGGTTTGTTAGAATGGCATTGTTTTTTGCTTATGTCTCTAGATGTGTTTGTGACATTTTGTAGGCGTGCATTTGATAATTTTCCCCTCATTAAAAAAACTATATTCATTAATTATAAGTTTATTTGTTTCTAGTCCAGATATTTGTGAGCAGTTTGGACCATCATAAAATTGTGCAGTTAGTATTTATTACTTGGGAAGTGATGATCTCCTGAAATTAATAACTTTCTATATACTGACATGAACTTTTATTATATGTGTACTGAACTCTATTCGTATCTGTTTACATTCCTGTTATAAAGAAGAATACTCTAATTGTATCTTGGTTTGAATTTTTATAAGTCCTACGGGTGAATCCTTTCAAAAGCCTATTTTGAGATGATTTGATGTTGGCTTACCTAGGAGAGTAGAAGTTTTTAACCAATGGAAAATATTTCATTTGACTTAGATATCTCAAACCTACCCAAATCAGATCTAATCATTAACCATAATTTTATGTTTAGAAAATATGACTCTTAGCCCAGATGCAATTTTTAGAAGAAAACCATTTTGCCTTTAATTTACTAAACATTGCAGAAAGACGTTCAAGGGTGACTGTTATAAAATACTTGACTGTGTAAATTCCAAAATACTTTAGTCATTATTAGCAAGCAAATAATGAGTCAACTCTGCATTGGTAAGTGACCTCTAGTTTTCAAGTGCTTTTCCTTCTGATCTTCCAACAGCCATGTGAGACAGATGGAAGTTGTAGATCCTTTGCACAGATTAACATAAGGTACAGAGAGGGGATGATTTACCCAAAGTGGTGACTGGACTGTAGCCCAGGTCTTCTGGCTCCCAGAATTCTTCCTTGTGCACAAAGAAATGTTTAAGGTCTCTGAGTTGAGACTTCACTATCTATATAGAGGTTAAAATGTTGAATATTTTAACTATTTTATGTCATTTTTGAACCTTTTCTTTCATGATAGAAAAATTTTGAAGGTACTGGCTTCTTAATTTGACTCTAACTTTTTTTTCTTCCATTTTTACAAATGGTTCCAAGAATAAAGATTGATAAAGGATGGGGCTATGGCTATTGACTTTCTGTTAAAACAGCAGACTTTTACCATTTCCTATTATTAATTGGCTCATTAGCATTTAGTGCAGAACTAGGAGTGTTCTATGTATGATAATCACAATATTGAGGTAGGGTCTAGAATTTTCTTCCCAGATATGCATTAAAACAATAACCTGCCTTATAAATAATGAATATAGCTAAAAACTGAAGTGAACTTACCAATAGCTACTACAAGGGGAGATCAAGAGCTTTAAGTCATTTTGTTAGAAACCATGTTAAGAAATTCTATTTTCTTCATTTCCTCCAAATGTAGAATGCCTCATCCTCAAGGGGTTTTCCTGCCTATTTAAGATACAGACAGGAGGGGCCAGCCCAGTGGCGCAGCGGTTTAGTTCACGCTTGGCAGGGGTTCGAGGGTTCGGATCCTGGGCGCCTGCCGATGCACCGCTTGTCAGCCATGCTGTGGCGGCGTCCCATATAAAGTAGAGGAGGATGGGCACAGATGTTAGCCCAGGGCCAGTCTTCCTCAGCAAAAAGAGGAGGATTAGCAACGGATGTTAGCTCAGGGCTGGTCTTTCTCACAAAAAAAAAAAAAAAAAAAAAGATACAGACAGGAAAATGTAGTTTACTACTTGTGGACAACATGGTCAGACAGAACCTAGTGTCATTTTTCTTTTGGTGGACATTAAGTTGATTGGAAAGGGAATAGGACTGAGTAATGGTAATGTCACTTTCAAAGTCACTAGTTTCATGGCTCGTCTAATTTTGATATATTTTTAGGCATTCTTTGGTAGCTTCTACATCAGTAATGCTTGTTTATTTATTTATTTTTTATTTTTATTTTTTAAAGCACATGATAGAGTCATCTGATTTGTGCTTATCTACCCACCAAATGCCAACAGTATTAATTAGAATTCTTATCTTGTATCTGCAGCCAAAATATTTTTTAAATCTTTTCACAAATTTCTGTAATTTATCCATTTAAGAGCAGTGGTTTAGCATACATCCATTCATTTATTCTTGGCAGTTTTGGTAAACCAAATTGTCTTAAATTTAAGTGGGATGGGAAAAGGCTTTGGAATCTTTTGGAGGGGGGACGCAGGGTGTTAGGTAAATTGCCAGCTGCCAAAATCTGAGCATCTTGGAGAAAAACCTAGTAGAATGCCTGACACCTGGTGTTATCCAATTGTTTATTAGTAAATGTCTACTCTGAATGTTGAGCAAATAAATAGATACTGTTGCTGTCAATTCATATATTTATAGCACTGTAAATTGAATAGTTTTAAATTTTCTAGGTGTGAGTTAACGTTAGTGCAGAAATATTTCAATTGCCATTAAGTAAAAACACACTGAGGTAACTATTCTCAGAGCCACTAGAGGGTGTGGGTGTACACCATCTGCTGAAATTTATGCTACACTGCAGATGGTGCTCACTTAGGAAAGAAACATTTTATGCCGATGAGGATTTGCTAGCCTCCTATAAATATCCTGTATTCAATCTCCTCATTATAGCAGGTACTGAATATACTGTACATCATGGAATGGAATTAAAAACACATAAACTGGGTCAAGTTATAATCTAGTACTTATCATGTTTTGTTCTTCATTAAATTGTAAACTTGGTGGAGGAGCTTTGTCTATCTTTTGATTTCCATTCATTCATTAACAAATGTTTATTTTGTGCCTACTCTGTGCGAGGCCTCTCTGAGCTGGAAATGTAGTGAGGAACAAGAGAGAGCCTCTGTTTCATGGAGTTATAATGTGGAGATAGACAACAAACAGGAAATAAACAAGATGTAGAGAACTGAGTAGTACCCTCCCAAAATTCATGTCCACCCAGAACCTCAGAATGTGGTCTTATTTGGAGACAGGGTCTTTACAGATGTCATTAGTTAAGTACCTCAAGACGAAATCATCCTGGATTTAGAATGGGTCCTAAATCCAATGACTGGCGTCTTTATAAGGGGAGAGACACAGAGAAGGCCATGTGGAGACAGGCAGAGACTGGAGTGATGCAGCCCCAGGCCAGAGCCACCAAGAGCTAGGAAAGAGGCAAGGAAGGGTTCTTCCCTAGAGCCCTCAGAGAGAGCACGGCCATGCTGCCGCCTTGATTTTGGACTTCTGGTCTCCAGAGCTGTGAGAATAAATTTCTGTTGTCTGAAGCCACTAAGTTTGTGGCAGTTTGTTACGGCAGCTCTAGGGAATGAATATACAAGGTAGTTTCAGGTAATAAGTGCTGTGAAGAAAAATAAAGAATGGTGATATGAAAGATTTGAGGACAGGGAGGTAGGGCATAAATATTTTAGAAGCAGAGAGGACCTCTCTGAGAAAATGACATTTGAACAGAAACTTAAAATGAAGCCTATGTGATGCTACCCAACGCTTAGGAAATTTGGAGAAAATGCTCCAGGAGGTAGGAACAGTAAGTGCAAAGGTCCTGAGGAAGAACAGAACTAGTGGGGCCAGCGCAGGGGGGAGAGTGGTAGGAGATAAGGTCACAGAGGTGTCTTGCTACCATCGTGTATCCTAATTAAATTTGTGATGAGTTGGACAAATGAAGGAAAGAGGAACACCGGCAGTTGAGTTCCCATGACTGTTCACCTGGTAGCTGTCTGAGCACCTGGGAGTGGACTAATAGCAACACTGTGGTTAGAACCTGCGGTTGGATGACCCGTATTCATTGGTAAGCACCAGAGTGAGGAGAGACAATCTATGTATCAGTAGGGCTTGCACCCCAGCTTCAACCCAGTGTCAGGCTGGCTTTTGTGCTTGGCTAGCTCATCTGAAAGAGAGCCTCGGAAGTGTATTAGGCAGGGTTAGAGTTGTCTGCTTTGAACCAGCCCCTGGGTTTATTTTCAGCGGAGCAAAGGGGCGTAGACCTGGAAAGGTCCATGTGTGTGAATATGCATGCATTTTGTTCCCCCAACTCCCCGTTTTCCAGATTTAAGAAAGAACTGTGAAAGAAGCTCTGAAATATATAATCATTTCTCAAATAACAGCTTCTGTTAAGGAGACATTGCACCTTTGGGGAAATGGTTGCAAAATTTGTCTTACCTAAAAGCGTAACCAGAGCTGGTTTAGTAACTTTTAAATGATAATTTGCAGTAGAAATAAACAAATAGCTATCACTTCACTTTATTTTCTCTTATTATTTTGAAATACCAATTTTAAGTTACATTCTCAAGCATGCCAATTTTCAAAATTTAATACAGAAAGTTACAGTATTGTGAATATTTGAAAAATAGCACTTAAAAATAAGTGCCTTGAGTTTTAAATAGCTGGTATTTTACCATTTATACAGCCTTTAATAATCTCATATAGTTGTTGAATCTTATGATCTTCATTTCTTTGACAATGAAAAGTGAAAATAAATTTGCTTGTGGGGTTGTTTGCTTTGTGTTGTTTGTGAAATTTCTTTGATCACACTACTTGAAAATTTCAACACCAGTTCTTCTGAAGCTGCATAGAGGTTTCTTCATCCAAGCCACAGAGCCCCTTGGAGAGCTGCAGCCGTGATGCCATCGACCAGAATAAACCGTTACACTGTAGGGCTCCGCAATGGACCCCTGCAGACGGTCCAACCTTTATTCATTTTTAGAAGTCTAATTTGGGTTTCCCTTGAAGACTCAGAATTCAAATTTATTCTCTTTCCATTAATGTGTGGAAATGTGTATACATAAACACATATGTAATTGCATACATGCACGTAGATATTTACATGTTTATGGACCCTATGTCCACTTCTGTGAAGCCATCTGAGATAACATGATGTGAGAAGAGAGCTGAAATTCACCTCATTTAAGTTTTAGCCATGAAACATTTATTAATATTTGGAATGAATTTATTCCATTTGGTTTTGGTTTGGGAGATTGGTCAGAATTTAAAGAAACTTAAGTGAGTCTATTTTTTGTCCATTAGTTTCCATTTATATTATCTTGTTTCCAATGTTAGCTAAGTGATTAGAATTTCTAAAGATTTTGTCTTCCTTTGTTCTTGGTAGAAGGGCTTATTATACCATCATAGCCTGGTTTGAAACTTTAAGAACCCAAACACTATGTAATTCTACTTTAAGCCGATTCTGGATTGGCTTGTTAAAAACATTTTGAAGGAGTTTAGCAGAAGAAAATCCTGTTTTCAATAACTTTGCTTTCTGATTTCCTCAGTTTGAGAAATTGGTTATTTCCTGGATATTTTTTAGATGTTAGGACTAAACATTCTGTTTCAGTTTCTACCAGAATGAAAACTAATTGATTTATTTAAAAATGAATCTATGAGAATAAGCAAGTGATTCGGATTTGAAAGAGAGTATGTTTCCCTACAGATCAGAAATTCCTCTTTCATAAAACATACTGATTTTAAACTTTACCAACATATTAAATTTCTACTTTACCTTTTGGATCTGAGTTTGTCCCAGTGATCAGATCACCACAATTATTTATTAAGAGCATGGTGTTACGTGCTTTAGGGCTAGAAAGGATTCTTGACATTTGCCTAGTGCTTTATAGTTCATCAAGCTCGTTCTCAGTAACCCCGTGATGAATTGTCTCTGTTTGCTAGATAAGGAAACTGAGGCTTCCCATTGAAGGGTTCACCCAAGATCATTCAGCTGTCAGATTTGAGCTTAGGTCTTCTGACTCCAAGCTTAGGACCATTTCCTCAGGGATCTCTGTTTGGCTTTTAAGACAGGTACAATGATTATAAAAAAGAACTGCGCAGAATGAGTGCCACAGGGCCTTCAAAGAAGGAAGAAATTATTCTGAACAGGAAGGCAGAATGTATCTGATAGGGGACAATTAATTGATTTGGCAGAATGGAGGGGCATTCTGTGCTAAGCTTAGAGAAATGGAATGAGCTGGTGGAAATAAGTTAGTAGGGGTGGAGGAGCAAGAGGGCAAGATGTGGGTCCTCTGCAGACTGACCTTACAAGAGAGGAGGGTTGCCGTTGTGGAATACTGGGTTCTGGGTGTCGGGGAGAGACAGAGCCCCTGGGAAGATGACCTTGGAGCCAATCAGATTTAACCTGATTTCTAGGTAATGTGAAGGTATGTTTGGAGTGAGTGAGAGGAAGCTGTTGAGGAAGAAATCTGAGAAAAGTTACAAAGAAATTATTGATATAGCTTGCCTGGAGTTTGTAAACAAGCAAGTGAGTACTTGAACTTGATGGGGAGGTTTCGAACCAGGGACCTAGGAGAACTGTCAGCAGAGGATGGAAAGACCCACTTAGGGAGAGAAAAGGAAGTTTCAGCTCTGAATTGTGCCTGTAAAAGCTACTGCAACTCCATCCCTTACCCTTTTGTTGTCTAAATGGAGGGAAGGGTCAGCCCTAACCTGCAACTTTTTTCATGTAGTTAGGCTTTTTTAAAAAAATGAAATGCAACAAATTGCAGTTGTCAAATTATAATGGCATGTCTTTCTTGTTTTGAAATATCGCCCATTTCACAGTGACTGATGATACCTTGGTAACCTAATTCTGCGCTTGTTTCTGCAGCCCGGAGTACTCGGGTACTTTGAGTTCAGCGGCTCACCCCAGCCTCCTGGTTATTTGACCTTCTTCACATCAGCATTACATTCATTAAAGAAAGGTAACAATGATCCGTATTAACACATTAATACTTGAACAGAAATGTATGTATATTGATAGCTTCTTTTGCATATGTTATCTTTATGGTTATGTATTTTTTTCTTGATTCCTTTTCTCTATATTTGTATTAAGTAATTACATTGTTTTATGTTCAATTGGCAAACAGAAAATACTATGCTATTTCAAATATAGTCTCTTAAATGTTTAGCTTTTTAAAAAATGTAGCTTGATCATACTGTCTGCAATTGTATATTTTGCACTTTAAAATTTATTTTATTATAATGTCTTTTTTTGTGTGTAGTTGTAAGTTTTGGTCAAAGTTTTTAATGGTTATATTGCCAGTTGGATGTACCACAGTTTAGGAATACATTTCCTTCAAGAAGTATTTTTACAAGTATAAAAGTCACATCACATTACAGCATCAGCCTACTGCCAGTTTCACTATCCTCAAAGCCATTTTTTTTTTAATTAGCTGAATCATGTATTATTTGAGGTCCTACTTTTTAAGTTAAACATCATATCCTGCCCATTTTTCCATTTGCTTCGTGTTCTTTTCATATCAGTCATGACCTCCTGTCAGTTTTCTGTCAGATACACTTGCATCTGCTCACCTGTCTCCATCTCCTTTGTTACTGCTCTGATCCAAGCTCCTTCCCCCACCCCTGGACTAGACCAGTGGACTCTCGCCCCTTCTTCCTCACACTGGGGCCTTTGCATGTGCTGGTCCTTCTGCCTGAAATGTGCCTTCTGCTCCCCCAGCCCCTAGGGCTCAGCTCGCCACCTGTCAAACCCCTACTCATCCTTCAGGATCCAGCTCAAATATTACTTCCACAATGTCCCCCAGTCTCAGTTGGGTACCCTGTTGTATTCTTTCATAGCATTCTTTTCATCGTTTGTATTTATGTTTGCAGTTAATGAGATGATCTGTTTAATATCTGTCTTCTTCCCCAGACTGAGATTTCTGAGGGTAGGGACGGTGTGTCTTCAGTTGAGTGTTCTTTCTCCGGCGTCTGGCACATAGCAGGGGCTCAATCAGTATTTGCCAAGTGAGTGATCAGATTGATGGCCATATCATCTTTCCCCCAGTAGATCAACCAAAAATACGTAACCATCCTTCTATTACTGGGTATTAGATTGCTTCTATATGTATATATTTTTTATTTAGTGTAGTATTAATAAGTCAAACAATTGTATGACTGGCCATTTTAATGTATACATTTTCTTAGGGTTTTGTGCCTAGAGAATCTACTGTATTCACATTTTCCATCCGGGGACACTGGGAGAGGGAATCGAGCTGTCACCTAAGTGTGTCTTCTGTCCACTTGAAAGACTTTGAACCGCACAGCCGCAGATGACTAAAAAGACTTAGTGAGTCAAAGTTTGAATTTTGAAAACAAAACGATACCAACTTAGATCAGCGTAAGAAGCAGATCTTCAAAGGTTTTCTTAGAAAACCAAATAAAGCCCTTGGAAGAAGACCTCCATGGAAGATTCTATAGAAAAGTGTCACCTAGAGTTATTCACTGAAGTGATGGGAGCATTCAAATTCTTGATTTGGAGAGGATACTCCAGGAGTGTGGAAGGATGTTCTGTTGTCTGTTAGATTTTATTGTGTGCTCATAATTCGCCTTCAATTCCTCTTTCATTCGGAGGTTTCTAAAATAGGCTTCTTTTTGGAAAAACTTTTCCAAGTGCAAGATAGTAGCTTTTTCCCCTCTTTCTTTTTGCAAAGGAAGGTGATAAATGGGTGAAAACTACTTGAAGATACAAAACGAACCTCTTTAGTCAAATCACTAATTTCGACAAATGATTATGTGAAATTTCTTCTCCGAATAAATCCAGTCCGATTTACCTTTACTATGTTTCTTCCCTATTTTGTGATTCTAGCTGGGTCTTGTAAAAATCTTGTTGCATATGAATTTTGCAAGAACTGAGATTCATTCTGATTAATCATTTTTCACCTTATTTTTGTGGGTAAGCTCCCACTTAAGCTTCACGAATCATTTTTAGAAGAAAAAGAAATTTGGAATGATGATTTTCTGTAATATGTGCACTGTGAAGGATTACTTAAAATAAAGCTTGCCTTGGGCATTTGGGTTTTTTCCCCTTTTCTTTCTTCTACCCTAAAGTCAAATGGCATTTTGCTTATCATTAATAGCAGATATTCTGTAAGAGAAACATGTGCACACTTTTTTTTTTTTTTTTGACACTACAGTTTGAAATGTAAATTCTAGGTCAATATTGTGTTTAGATTGCGTACACAAATTGAGGCCTGAGAAACATTTGACACACTTCACATTTGGTTATAGAGAGCTTAACTGAAGAAGTGTTTAGACTGTTGTGGCAGAAAGCAGATGTCCTGGTTCAGCAAGCCACAAGCGTTTATAAATGCACATCTTTCCATTGCCTTAATGGTTTTTGTTTTTAATTGTCTTAGAAATAGCCAGGACATTCTCTGACATTTGTTTCTTGAAGCTAGCTGGCCATCAGTCCACAGAGATTTTGAGAATGTACCACATGTGAAGCATCGCACCCAGGTGCGAGGGGTGTGCTGAGAGGGGGGCGCGTTCCCGCCCTCAGGAATGCGAGAGTTCGGTTGTGAGATCTGGGTCTGTGGTACTTTGCCACTCCCTTGAGACTGTTTGTCTAATGTTTGATATTTTCCACATTATAATAAAGGAAATAAAGGAAAATTCACTTACCACCTGAGCGCTTACCGTTAACTGCTTTCTCTTTTTGTTATTTTAACTATTTCCTTTCATCTCAGTTCCCCATGTCCTTTACCTGTTGGTCTCAACCTTGGTGTTGGTTTGTCAGTTTACAAGGTGGCGTGGGCACTAACCCTTTGTTATATCTTGGTCCGTTATTGTCCTAGCTGTTTTACTTTTATCATTATTTTTATAGAGCAGTTCTATATTTTCATGTAGTTAAATCTGTGGTTCTTTTTCTTTTTTACTTTTTTCTAAAAATCTGATGACTAATTTGTTGATTTTTCTTCTTTTTAAATTTAAACATTTAGCACTTTATGCTCCCTGGATTTACTTTGGCTTGAAATAGAAAGCACAATTGACTTTTTTCCCCTGTCTTATTAGCTTATCAGTTAGCACCACTTAAAAATAATGCTTCCTTTCTCCCTCATCTTGATGATGCCCGCTTTATCACAAAATATATTCTTACATGTAATTGGGTCTATTTCTGTGTTTTCTCTTGGTCTGGAAACCTGTTTGTATGAGTGAATATAATTTTCTTTCTTTATTTGTGGGTTATTACTTGGTAAAGTTTGAACTCCACTTCCTTTAGTTCTTGTTTCCTGAATATCTTCTGAACATCTGAATGTCTTGTTTTCTTGAATATTCCTGAATATTTACAAACCTTCTTTTGTATCCATCCATGCAATTGGTTGGATTTTGTCTGGGATTGTATTAAATGCATAAATTGACCTAGAGGTAATTGACATGTTCGTAACATTTAGCTTCCCATTCTAGAATCACAGCATGATTATTCATTTATTCAAACCTTCCTTTTAATTTTTTGTAATAGGTCTTACACATCTCTCATTAATGTTTAATCTTTTCAAAGTGCTGAATGATTAATTGTGGGCCGGCAGTCTGTGTATGTTTCAAGATCCTAAAGGAAACCGGTTCTCTTGTGCTTCTTTACTCTTCCCAGGCTGCAAAGCCTATTTCTCTTTGAATCTTTTCACATTTGATCTTGGCAGACAGGCTTCTTTCTTCTTTTGCCTGAAGAAAATTTTGGTAGAAGTGTCAATATCTTCTAAGTTGCTTACTTGATTTTTTTCCATCTCACGATTGTTTCATTATTTGCTTAAAAATGTGTTCTGGTAAAATGTTATATTCTGCTGTGATTCAGTGACTTTTTTAAAAGAGAAAATTTACAGCAAATTTTGATCCTGTTTTTTATTGACCTACGAAAGGGAAGCAGTGCTGTCTAGTGGGGAGAGCAGTGGCCTGGGAGCCAGCAGTGTCTGGTCCTTATCCTTTGTCAGCCCCTGATGGGATCTATAAACTTGAGCAAAATATTTAACTTTTCTGTATTTGAGTTTGTCTGTCTGTAGAATTGGAGAGGGTAGAGGTAAGGGTAAATGCTTGTTTTATAAGGCCACATTATGTGTGGAAAACTTTGTGTGTGAATAAAGTAATGGCCTTAAAATCTATAGTAGCTTAATTAGGAACCAAGCCACCTGGCTGAAAGCACTTAAAATAATATTGTGTTTGTTTTCTTAAAAGCAGCCACACCAGCTATATTATGTAACTTGACAGACTGGCGGACACAGGTCTTCTCCTCCCTTTCCTGTAGCTCTCTGTACCCGCTTATGTTTGTACTGCATGGTGTTCTCACTGTAGAACTGACTGCATCTGTCTCCCACCAGAATATGAGCTGGTTTGTTCAGATAATATTTACTGAGTCCCTTGAGGCCAGGGTTTTGTCTTCTTGCTCCTACAACTCCAACACCGTGCTTGGCCAGTGTTGTAGCTAAAAGATTGAATGAATGACTAATAAAGGACACTTTATCTTGAAATTGCTTGAGTGAGAATGGTTTTAGCAGTGGGATGTTAAGTTATTTTGGACCCCCTCCCACTTCTCCTCATGCCTGGGCTTTCAGGTTCCATAGACCAGTGTGTTGGAATTATTCACAACAGGACTGGCTAGAGCCCCTGCCTGGTGCATTCTTCTTACTCTTGCTTTCCATTGGCTTCTCACTGTCCCCTGACATAAGAATCCTAATGAATTGAGCTGAAATTCACGTGATACTTAAATATCACCTTGAAAATACGCTAAACTATTAACCTAAGATATTGTTTCCGCTCCCTCCTAAACTTAGTTGACAAGGGAACCTTGTGGCATTAGTTTCCTAAGGAACACTCTTTGGGAAATACTGTTGTAATGAATTTTTTTAAGAGGAATGTGTAGAGGAAGAACTCCTAATTCAAGTGTAGGGTTCCTCTACTCCACCAGGTGGCATCTGACGATGCTGTGATTTGCTAGTACAATTGAGCCAGAACACAAAAAGTGCCCTCCTCCGTATCCTTATTCATGAATAAAGCTTTTTTGGAGCACTTTTCTGTTAGATTGTGAAATTTTATATAACATCCAGCGGTCCGAAAGGTAGTATTTTCTTACCCTGTAGGTAACATTCTTAAAGGCGTTGAAAAAACAAGGGACTGACTTCTTAGGCAAGGTTGACTCTGAGATTGCTTTATTTTCTTGTGTTCCTGGGTCTAACTCTTGGGAATTTGGACCAGGCATTGGGTTTCCGCAATTCTCCATGAATGAAACAGGTTCTAGGATCACTTGGTTTTCTCCAATAATCTCATTTGTTGTCACTATACTCACTCATAGAGGGAAATCTTTTTCTAGCTATCTGCATATGTTCTCAGTCCCTCTGGGTACTGATTAATACACGTTAGAATAAACATATTAGAAATTCCATATTTTTTCCCCAAATATAAACTGACTTTTTAATTATGTTGCTGTTATTTTAGCAAGGATGTCATATTTCATAGGAGATGCTTTTGTTTCCATTATGACTTATCTCTTAAGCCTTGTAAATGCTGCTAGATAAGAACTAAAGCCACAACGAACCTCCCTGCACTTTAAGTTAGATTTAGAAGTGTGACTTATCAGTTAACAAGCATTTGAGGATCCACTATGTGCTACAGCTATAAAGATGAATGAAACTTGTTCCCCACCATTAATGGTGCCACCAGCTAGTGTGGCCAATAGGTAGGCTTGCCCACAACGTGAGTGTGCTGACAGGTCTGTTACAGGCTTTGCTGGAGCATGGAGGCAGGACACAGATCAGATCGGGGAAGATTGCTTAGAGGAGGTGGGGTGGGGTGGGTTTCCCAGGAAAAGGAGAGTCAGCCTTCAGGTAAGTGTGTAAGGAACTAGGGAATGGGTGATAGATGGGGTTGGGGAAAGCAATAGGTGTGAAGGAAACTCAGAACCACATTTAGTGGTCATTTGTAGCTATTTTGATTCCTTGAACGCTGTATTTGAAACATTACACCATCTTCACTTCCTAGTTGTTTTGTGGTATTTTCTACCTTTTTAGAGTTGTCCTGTGTCGGGGGATGTGTGTGTTTTGATCCTATTTCTTCAAGGTCTTTTTTTGAAGCTGAGATAAGCCTCCTAGACAAAGAACCAAAGACATCAAAATCTTGAAAACTCGGAGATCACCTTCTGTAATAAAGTCCATTTATAGAGAAATAACTCAGTGCAGACAAACCCAGTTCTGGCCTCTACTTGACCACTTTTATGTAAAGTTGAGCGTGGTAAGTTGATACTGGACTGAGTCCTTCCATGAGTCAAGCACTTTACCTGATGATCTAGTCTTCATTCCCACTCTTTGAAGTAGGAGCTGTTATTATCTCAGGTGAGGAAACTGAGGCTCTGAGGAGGCTGTCAACTGACTCAGGGTCACTATGGTAGGCTGAAGAATGGCCCCACAAAGATGTGCACATTCTAATCACCAGAACCTGTGAATATGATACATTATGTGGCCAGGGGAATTGAGTTTGCAAATGAAATTGGGTTGCTAACCAGCTGACCTTGAGAAAGGGAGATTATCCTGGATTATCTGAGTGGTCCCAGTGTAATCCAGAAGGATGCTTAAAAGTGGAATTGGGAGGCAAAGAATAGTGTCAAAGTGAGGCAATGTGAGAAGGACTTGTCTGGCCATTGCTGGCTTTGAAGATGGAAGAGGCCACAAGCCAAGGAATGCACGCAGCCTCTAGAAGTTGGAAAAGGCAAGGAGAGGGATTCTCCCCTAGAGCCTCCAGAAGGAACATGCCCGCTGACACCTGTAGCCCAGTGAGGCCCATTATGGACTTCTGACCTCCAGAACTGTAAGATAAACTTATGTTGTTTTAAGCCGCTAAGTTTGTGGTAGTTTGTTGCAGCAGTAATAGCAAACTAATACAGTCACATACCAGTAAAAGGGGAGCTGAGATAGGAACCCAGGACTGCGTTATTCCATCTACTGCTGTACTTTCCTGGGATGAGGCAGGTGGCACAATATAGTGATTCCTGCTACCTGGCCTTTGCCCATGATACTACTTTAAGTATAATGCCTTTCCCTACTTAATATCCACCTTCCTAATTTCTCAAGGCCTAGCTGAAGTCCTGTGGGATTTATAAATACTGCTTAGCCAGCTTGATGTCTGACACTTAGTGGACAGCAAATGGAGATTTCCATACCACTGGCTCCCTTCTTGGAACTCCTGTTGCACTGGTTAGCTGTGTCTCCTACTTAGCAACTAGCATTGTTTTCTAATTTTCTCTTGGACTTTAATGGTATCTTCCTAACAACAAGTTCCTGTAAGCAGGGACTAACTCTCCTGATAGTCATTTTAGTGGCAGGTATCTTGTGTGACTGTGGCCCACCTAGTCACCCCTTCTTGCTGGTCTTCAGGTTCCCCATCTGTAAGATAAGGGAGTTTTGCCCTAGTTGCCTCTAAAGGACACTTCAGCTTGAAAATACATTGGCTCTTGGCCTGTTTTTTAGGCTAAGAATTGTTTTTATATTTGTAAAGCATTATTTGGAAAAAAAACATGGGACCCCTGTGCTAGACCGTAAGAGCAGCCTAAAAGGGAGTGGAAGAGGGATTTCTAAGCAGATCCGTTTCTTTTGTGAAGTCCTTCCTTCCCTGAGGGTTTAAAAAAAAAGGAATTTAATTGAAACACAGACAAGGGAAGTATTTTAATTGATCTTATTTTCTTCTTCTTCTTCTTCTTCTTTTTTTTTTTTTTTTTGCTGAGGAAGATTCACCCTGAGCTAACATCTGTGGCCAGTCTTCTACTATTTTGTATGTGAGCCACTGCCACAGCATGGCCACTGCCGAAGTGGAGCGCACCAGACTTAACCACAAGGCCACCAGGGCTGGCCCTTGAATTGATCATTTTAATATTGTGCTTTGGTTAAAATGAGAGCAGATAGTGTGAGGGTGTTTAGTTTACTGTCATGTTAGTGTATGTGACAGTGTGTGTTTATCTCTGTAGTTTATGTTCCCCTAAAATAATGTATTTGGAACTACCTTTCTCTTTTCCTCCTCTCTAACCCACAAGAAAGAAAACATCACAGCTAAGCAATTACATGTTTACTTGGCAGTGTCTTGGCGAACCCCAGAATGTGCACATTGTATCCATGGTGCCCAAATGCCACATTTGTTTCTAGGTAATTGCTTTGTGCTTTATATTAAGGATTTTCTAAATATGCAAATCTCAATGTCACATTTCTAGGGAGAAAATGCAAGTAATAGCTGTACTATAGACGTTGAAAACAAACATTTCTGTAATGTTCTACATTTTTCTGAAGGTTTTTTCATTTTGATGAGCGTATTTATCATTGGAAACATGTGAAGTCATCACCCAGTGAGTGGTTATGAATCCCTGTGTACGTGCTCAGTAACGCTGGAGGGTGGTGGTGATCCCTCTTTATATGATCGTATTGTTTTCCTTCTTCTTCCTTGTCCAAAACCTTGCAAAGAAGAGTGGGAAAGTAGAAGTTAATGAAAATGGTGGAGTATAGAATAAAATGAGGATTCTTTTCAGGATGGAAGGTCCCGTGATACAGGTTTGCTTTTTGGAATGTGACTACTCCCCGGAGTAAAGAAGAGAGAGAAATTTTCCCTGGGAATCAGTGAGTTCTCAGCTGTGCTGATTAGAAGCCATGTAACTTAAGCTGGAGTGTTTTTGAAGTATGTCATGGTTTATTTGTTAGCAGTTATCTTTATGAGTATTTTTCTTGACTTGATATTCCATTTTGTTCCATGATCCCCGAGAGATTAGCTCACACAGAAGTCTCCCGGAGAGTAGCTGGCCAGTCCTGATGTAAAAATTTCCACGTCGTTCCCCCCCAGCATTTCTGTTCATTCTTTCAGCGTATCTTTGGGTGCCTCACTTTGTAGTACAAGTGCTGTTTACTCTAGGCCTCTGAGGCAGAATTAGTTTCAGAAGCTCAGCAGTTTATATCTGGAGTCACAAGATCTAGATAGAGCCTTGCCTGTTACTTTCTAAAGGAGAGAGGGGGGCATGTTCTTAAAAATAATCATTCTCTGCTGTTGAAAGAGTTTTCACGAAAAAATGCGAGAAATACTGTCCTACGTATCCTTCTCAGATAGTTGCCCATTATTAAGACTTACTAGCTACTGGATTTATTATCTCAGCCTAATTTTCTACCTGAGTTAAATGAATCTTGCTTATTCATCATTATCACCCTGGCACAGTCCGAAGAAATATAATGAACCATGTAGGTATTTTAAAATTTTCTGGTGGCTGCATTAAAATTTAAGAAGAAATAGGTGAAATTAATTTAATAAATTTTATTTAACCCAGTGTATCCAAATGGTTATCATTTCAACATGTAATCAGTATGAAAGCTTTTGAGATATTTTACATCCTTTTTTTGAACCAAATCTTATACTTTTACACTTAATAGCACATCTCAATTCAGATGCTAAGTTGTCATTGGAAATACTTGATCTGTATTTAGACATTATAAAATTTACAGTTGAAAAGTGATTTACATACCCAAGTTGTTTTAAACACACTTAAAAGTTTTCCAATAACTGTGTTGAATATCACTTTAAAATTAAATTAATTAAAATCAAATGGAATTAAAAATTTAGTCCCTCAGTTGCTCATATTTCCAGTTGTCATTAGCTGTGTGTGGCTAGTGGCTGGCACAAAGCACAGTGCAGCTTTGGACACAGGCCTCGTTATCCCAGTGTCCCAGGGAACAGCAGTTGTTTCATAAGACGCTGAGTCTCCTGCAGGCACGTCCTTGAGTTAACATATCAGAGTGTGTTCCTGGTAATCCGCGTTGGTGAGTGTGAGTTGTATAGCTTTGCTTCTGGCAGGACCTTTTATTATTAATTTTAAAGCAAATTAAAAATCTCTTTCCTAACAGAAGAAACTATTCTTATTCTTTCTGGAATGTTTGAGAATGTTAACATCCTACCTCCTTGAGGTAGTTCTTGCCTCAGAATGTGTGTGCTTTACCCTAATACTAAACCGAAGTTTTGATATTAAAAATTGAATTTAAAGCAAATGGTTTTAAGCAAAATAAAGTGGTCTGATATTAAAACATTATGCAAAAGGCCAAAAACAAAAAACTTTGGTACGAACCAGAGGGATCACAAGTGAGCCAGATGAATCTGAGTGGAAACCAGATGGAATTTCAGATCCTTTCATTCTTGGTGCGTCCTTGATGGTTGCCATGAGGGAAATGGTGACCGTGGTGTATGGTAGGCACAAGAAGGCTAATGGAAGCTATACCTAGGGGAGTGTGTGGAGCAGGGATGGAGCATTCTGTTAGTGGCAGAGAAGAACCTCAACCTTGTACAAGATAGCAAGGGGTAAACCTGCATACGTGCCAAAAATAGACAAGACTTAATGGGTCAAAGCAAGGCCGTTTATTACTCAAAGCACACAGACAGTGAATCAGCATGCTAGTGTTGGTTCCCTCACCCCATGTTCCATGGGGGATGTGATGCAGTGGGCCTAGACGGTGGCTTTATGTGCAATGGGTTGCCTTGTAGCTGAGGGACACAGGGCCAAAGGCTCAGCACCTTTTGTAGCAAGTGGCAGATAAGCTCGTCTTCATGCTGTGGTCACCTTGTCCTACTTAGTTGCCCATATGACCAGCTACAGAAACTGGCCTTTCCAGGTCTCATTACATCTTGCAGTAGTCTTTCTGCCGCTTTTCCCTGGGTGGTTAACAGAGACTTGAAACTGGCCAGTTGCCTGGCTAACAGAATTTATTGAGTTTTTTATTATTAATTGAATAGGATCACACCATTGTTGGACCTTTTTTTGGTGGGGGGGAGGGGAGAGCATTAGTCTGAATTTATTTTTAATTACTCAACAAATTCAAAGTACGTAATTAAAATATTGAAGCTTCATTACTTTTAGGACAAAATTATTCATTTTATAAATGGCAAAGACTCCTATTGTAGAGAGGTCTGGAGCCCTACCTAACAGAGAATGTTCAGGATATGAAGATGAGAAGTATTATTTTCTTACATCATTCTTATGCAATAAACTTCCTTGGCTAATTCAAGTACTCCTTATACACGTGGGACTGCAAATTTAAGCTACTTCTCCAGCAAGATTTCCACTATATGCAGGAACTTAAATAGATATGTGATTTTTGTAAACTTCTCTGTCTGTGAAAAACACAGTTTTGACATTGTAATATGTTTTGGGCATATTAGAATCTATTCTGTGCAGGCAGGCTGTCCATTATTATTAATGCAGTTAAACAAGTTTTTGAATGGCCCCTTTCAACTTTTGAGTTAGGCTGTCACTTCTTATTCCTCTGCTCCAATAAATCACGTTGGTGACTTTGGCAGACTATCAAATGAATTTCCCTACTGGCTGCTTTTCCTTTTCTTTTTAGCTGTGGCTGTCCACCAAGATTCAGCCCTCTCTTAGAGAGGGGTATCTTTTGGTTCTACCAATTCATATCCTCTCTTAGGTCTTGCTTTTTCTACTGACAGCTTTGGGATCTGAACTTATATGTTATGCCATTTTTTAAAATCTAAATTTTGAACTAATTCTATACTTGTAGAAATAGAGCAGAGAGTTCCCTAATTCCCTGCCTTCACCTAGCTTCCCCCAGTGTTAACATATCATATAACTCTTCGTAATGGTACTTTTGTCCAAACTAAGACATTAACATTGGCAGAGTGTAATTAACTAAACTGCAGACCTTGTTTGAATGTTGCCAGTGTTTTCACTAATGTCTATTGTCTGTTCCAGGGTCCAGTCTGGGATCCCACATCACTTTAGTTATTTTTTTCTCCTTAGTCTCCTCAAACCTGTGACAATTCCTCAGTCTTTCCTTGTCTTTCATGACCTTAACACTTTTGAAGAATACTGGTCGTTGTCTATTCTGCTGCTCAAATTTTTCCAGTTTTGGCCCCCAGGGGCATCTTGGGTTGGCTCCTGTGTCCTTTGAACAAGTCCCCATCCTTTTATGACCACTTCTTTACTTTTGACACAAGAGATTTCAAGCTCATCTTGTACTTTCCTTGCTCCAGCTCTGGGATCAGCCTGTTCTCCAAGGAACCCTGGTTTCTTTTGTTGGAGAATGGCATTTAGAAACCAAGATCTGGGTGCTGGGTATGCTCTTTGGTATCAGGTGTCATTACTTCTAGGCCTTTTGAGCAGATAGAGCTAGGACATACGTGTATTTGTACCCACACATATGCATACACCTGTAGTTCTCTATTATCTGTGTGTGTGTATGTATATTAAAAGCCATAAGTTTATACTAAATTCCCTCTGATTCCAGTTAAGCACTACAGAGTTCATTTTAGCCTTCCTCTCTTAATATATATCTTCTTCCTCCCACTCCTAGAATCCTTGCTCTCATTGTCTTTTTCTTTCTTTTTTTTTATGGTGAGGAAGATTAGCCCTGAGCTAACATCTGTTGCTAATCCTCCTCTTTTTGCTGAGGAAGATTGGCCCTGGGCTGACATCCGTGTCCATCTTCCTCTACTTTATATGTGGGACGCCTGCCACAGCATGGCTTGATACGCAGCGTGTAGGTCCGCGCCCGGGATCCAAACCTGCAAACCCCAGGCCACCAAGGTGGAGCACGCAAACTTAACCACTACGTCACCAGGCTGGCCATTATCTTTACTTTTATAGTATCCAGTCAAGATACTGTTTCCAGTTACTCAGTTCTTTCTTCCCACCCCTCCACCCCTTCACTGTGGTGTGACACATTTGCACTACAGGTAGGTTTGTTTGTTAGAGCTTGTATTCCACATTGGGTTCTGCCACATCTTGGTTGGTTTAATGATTTTAGTTTTTGAGTGTGTGAAGGGTGTGAAACATTGACATGGTTCTGAGAGTCTGATACAGAAAGGTCTACTCGGAGGAGGGTCCAGCCCCTCATTCCTGTACCTGTTCTTCAGTTCCTGACCCCACTCCTTTCCCCCTTTGCCACCCACCCTATAAGTAACCAATCTCGGTTGTTTCTGGTTTATTCTTCCTGTGTTTCTTTGGTTTTGTGCCATTTTAAACTGATCAGGTTTGTATTAAAGTTTGTCCAGCATGGCTTTAGGGGCATAGTCACTCCCACTTCACCCTCGGCAGCCACTCATCTGAGAGAAAGAGGAGCACTGCAGCAAGGTGGGGCTCGTGTGATTAAGCTGGAAACTCTGTGTTTAGTACTTCAGTATTTTTGTATTTTAGCTACTTGGATATAACTTGGTAACAAAGTTTTAACTGATATTTTATTTAACATCTGCTAATAAAGCAGAAAGGGGATAGGAAGGAATGTAGGGTACCTTTTTCTGCACTGTCTTATCCACCTTCCTTTAACAATAGATATTTTAGTCAATTTTTAATCACACGAATATTACATTATATATATACTCCTTTGTGAAAAAAACAAAGCTTCACACATAAGGATAAAGTCCCCTTTGATCTCCATCCCCCAACACGAAACTACTTTTATCATCCATGCTGATTCTTTATACATTTCTAAACATATGTGCCCGCAGAAAAAAATATATAGTTTTGTAAGTGTGAGGTGTTTTTTTTTTTTTTAACATAAGAGGTATACTTTATTTTTCTTCAGCTTGCTTTTTCACTCACATCTTAAAAATCTATTCATGTTGTAGGGATAGCCCTGCCCCATTGTTTTTAACATCTGCAGAGTATTTCTTGGTGACTCTCCTTAGGTGTGACTCTTAGCACATGTATTTGGATACTAAGAAGTGGAATTGTGGGGCTCCAGGCTATGTCCATGTTTCATTGTAATCAGTACTGCAAACTGCTCTCCCAAGTGGCCGCCATTTTACCTTTTCCACCAGCATTTTATCAGACTACTCATTTCTCTACTGGTCATCAATACTTGATATTTCCTGTGTCTCAAATTTTGGGCAATTTGAGGGTGAAAAGTAATGTTTTAATTTGCTTTCCTCTGAAATAGTGAGGTTGAGTATATTTTCATGTAATTATTAGCCTCTTACATTTCCTTTTCTGTGATTTGCCCATTTTTAACTGCTTTATCTTACTAATTTATATGAGTTATTTTTATATTCTAGATTCATTTATTTAACCAATATTTATTGATCTCTTACCATATGCCCAGGCACTGCTGTGGGTGCTGGGGTCACAACAATAAATAAGGTTTCTAATTTCACAGAACTTAAGAGGAAGTTGGACCAAAGAAAGTCTAAATAAATCAGTAAGATTATGTAGATGTTAATAAATGCTATAAAAAAAATAGGGTGATGGTAGAGATAGTGGCTGAGTGGGGAGGGAGCCCCAGTTTCCCCTTACAGACTTCATTCTCTGAGTATTTGCCCTGAGGTGGGGTGGTCAGGGAAGGCTTCTCCGAGAAGGTGGGGTCAGAACTGAGATCTGAAAGATGAGAAGGAGCCGGCCATGGAAGTGTCCAGACAGAGAGAGAACAGCATGTGCTTGGACTCCGAGGTGGGGCTAGTGAGCGAGGGGGTGGAGTAGCAGGAGATGAGGCCAGATCATCCCAGACAGACACAGCCAGCAGGTAACTGTCCGAGACGTTACTCAGGAAGCTGTGAGGTCTGTTTCAAGAGGTTTCTTCAGCTCCTCCTCCTTTCCTGTCTAGGCTAGGTGACCAAAAAGAGCTTCGCTCCTGGGAATTTGTGCATCAAGACTTGATCATTGGGTTTTGTGGTTGTTTTAAGGCATAGGCTCTTTCTTTAATAAAGGAAAATTTTCTGTTTCAGATTACCTAGGAACAGTACGATTTGGGGTTATCACAAATAAACATCTTGCGAAACTGGTATCCTTAGTACACTCTGGAAGTGTGTATTTACATAGACATTTCAACACATCACTTGTAAGTATTTTGAAATCACGTTTATATTAGCGCAGTGGTTCTTAATCTTGTTTAGGTCACAAACTTCTTTGAGAATTGGATAAAATCTATGGACACTCTCCCTAGGAAAGTGCACGTGATTTTATATGCAAATTGAGAGTTCCTACAACCCCGCTCTAGAGCCCATTGCCCTGGTTAAGAACCCCTGCATTAGAGGGCTCTTGAGTTTAACGTCTAGAAATTCTTTGTTTATATTCTTAGATTCTGATACAGCCTTCCTAGTTTTCCTTCTTGGATGAAATTGCAGAATTATTCTGTTGGAGAATTGTTACTCTAGGCCCATATTCTCAGAGGTTAAGCTTCCATTAGGCAGCATTCTTTGTTCATTTGTTCCATTCATCAAGAGTAGTAATGTGACCTGCCTTTCTCCCTAGCTGATGTCATGGATTTTGAAGATCTTGTCAAGTCACAGTGAGAAGTTGATGGCTTCTCACCCCAGAGAGCCTTGGTTTTCCATTGTCGTCTTTGTTACTTGATTTCATTTGCTTTTTGGTGGACCAACCCCAACTTGGCTATTTCTGAGCTTTTGACCTGTATCCTGCTTAGTCCTGTGCTTCTGCTCTGTTTACTGCTACTTCCTCAGTCCTATCACTGAGAGTTTATTTTTCATAAGTATTTTCTCTCTCTAACTTCATTGGCAGTGTCGGTGACTTATTATAGGTCCAGTAAAGACCAGTACCCTTGTACTCAGTGTACCCAGCCCTTTAAACCTATGCTCCCCTTGGCCCAGTGCGCGAGTCTCGTGCCCTCGGAGGTACTGGTAGGCCCTCTCCAGGGGGCGCCCCCTCAGTGGCCAGTCACCCTGGCTTCTGCATATCTCTAGTAGCCCAGCTGTTGTGCTTTACCTCTTGCAGTTTATATTCTAAAGATCAAATGTATTTTTGTGTTTTCCAAATAGAAATGTGTATCACGATATCAAACTCCCACTGTCCCACTTTGAGAATCACTGCTGTGATTATTTTCCACTGCCCACCCACTCTCCTTGTGCCTCTGTCTAAGCTTCTTCTGACTTCGTCTGCTTTTGCTATCATTTTCCTTCATCCTTCTTTCATAGCATGCTATACAACCAACATATATCATATTTATTTATAGTAAAGGGTACTGGGGAAGAAATTTAAAATAGATGCAGAAAAGAAGGTAGGACTATGAGAATGACATTGAAAAACACATTGGGTTTACTGCATCAATTCCATAGTTTCTAAGGTTGGTGGTTGGTTTTGCAGCAGAATTTCTTTTGTCAAATCAGATATTATTGGGATACCAGTATTTTAAAAAGTAAAAGCAATGGACGTCTATGTTATGAGGCAATTTAAATCTCTTTTTTGGGGGGGTGTAAAATATCTCATTTTGTGGAACCCTCCAGAGCACTTTTTGGGGAGTTTTGTTTGAAGCCTAGTGATTTATATCATTAGAATTTCAAAAGTAATTTTATGTTGACATACTATGGGAAAACAAAGCAGAAAAATCTTAAGTGTCTCTTTCCTTCATTCTGTATACATAAAGTGTGATCCTTGGCCTTGTACAAGTTCTAGGTCATTCATGGATTCATGCAAATATTTATTGAGTTCCTGCTCTGTGCCAGGTGTTCTTCTAGTCCCTGGGGATACAGGAGAGCAAAACAGACACAAACCTAGCAGAGGGCCAACTCCCACCCTCTGAGCCAGCTTTTGAGGGACCAAGGTAAAAGTCGAAATGATCCTTGACTCCATAGTTTCTGTTCCCTTAGATATTCATTGATCTTTTTATAAAGACTTAATAACGTTTAATCGCTCCCTTTAGACAGGGTCGTAGAGATCGTTGTTGCCAGCAGCAGGCAGGGAGAATTATTTGTTGACAGAAGAGTCTGTCTAAAGGGAAAAAGATGAATCACATGATATGAAGGTCACCTCTTGCAGCTGCTTTTGCTTTTTCCAGCCACTTGTGAGGAAATGCTATGTCTGGAGAAGTAGAGCCAGGTTTTAGCTGCAGGGCACAAGCACAAGCAAGGGCAGGTCATGTCACTGCTCTGGGCCTCCTTTTCTTCACCTGTGGAGTGGTGGGGTTGACTGGGGCCTCTTGAGGACAGTGCTGATGCGTTCTGATCCTTTTATCCTCTGTGCATTTATCCTTCACAGGTCTTTCCCAAGGAGGTCATCAACTACACAGCTGAGAACATCTATAAGTGGGCCTTAGAAAACCGAGAGATGCTCCTTCGATGGCTGCGGCCACATGGTGGCAAGAGTCTCCTGCTGAATAATGAGCTGAAGAAAGGACCAGCACTTTTCTTATTTATACCTTTTAATCCATTAGCCGAAAGTCATCCTTTAATAGATGAGGTAAGAGTCATAATCTTAAAGGTATCTCATAGGAAGTAGGAAAACCTCATCAACTTAGACTTCTCTCATTCCACATTCAGAGTAATTTCCACTAGTAGCTGAGTGGCTGCCAGGAATGGCAGCTGCATTTCTGTGGCATGACTCCTCTCTCCTATAAATGGCAGGAGAGCCTGTGCCTAGAATAGGATCCACTGCAGCCTCTCTGGCCACGTTTACACACAGTTGCTCAGGTCTGGGTGAGAAGGACCCTTCTCTTCAGAGAAGGACCAGATATCCCTCTTCCTGCAATGACTGATGTTGGGGAGTGGGACAGAGGGAATGGTCAACAACACAGGCAGGGTTTAGTATGGCCTAGGAGATGCCATTGTCATGGGGGTTTGGCAGGACTGCCGGCCCTGGCCATCCTCAGCCCTGCAGCCAGGAGCAGCAGGGGTGCCATTGGGATCCCTTGTTTTTCTAAACCTTTCCTGTCGTGCAGATAGCCAGAGCAGTTTTCAGAGACAGCCACCGCCAGGAGTCGGCCCTTCCTCCTGCTTTTTCTGCTTCATCTGGTGCACTCTCTCTCTCTCTGTGAGTGTATTTTGTACATGGATCACTTGGAGGCACTTAGAGAGAGCAATGACAATCAGCAGAGAGCGCCGGGGATTGCAAATTGGATTTACTGGGGGGTTTATTTTTTCCTTTCCTCAGGGATCCCTTCATTGGCCAAAACCAATTTCAGACAACAGTGTGCCACTGGCCAGGCTAACCAGACCCTACCTCTCCCCAGCCCTCCGCGTGTGTCTGATGGTCTGCCTGGAGGGAACGGGGAGGCAGGATTCTTGCCCAGCCAGACCCCTCACTGTGCTGCTCTGGAGCCTCTTTGTTCAAGTTATTATCCCCACTGGGGGGCATTCTGAATGAACACTGCTACCCTAGCTGAGAGGAGAAAGAAGGAGAGAGAAAGGAATAGCTTTGGACTTGAAGTAATAAGACTTAATTTCTTTAGAAAATCTTGGTTTTCAACCAAGGTGTTAGCTATGTTTATAGATTTTTACTTTAATTTTTAAAGTTTCCTTCTGGAGAATTCTGCCTTGTCTGGTTCGAGCATGACAGGGTCCTGGGTGGTGTTGGGTTTTATGACTGGAGCCTGGTTCCTCTATTCAGGGGGTCATGGTTGGATTTAGGCACCTGGTGGGAGGACGCTTGCTTTCCAGACCTTTGTTGCTGACTGAACTGACTCCTCCATCTGTGGCCAGGCCTTTTCATCAGTCTGCCTGTGGCTCCTTTCCTCAGGGCCGGCTCGTAGTGTCTCTGGGAGGTGAATGGAGTCCCCAACCTCAGCGTATGGTTGAGGTTGCTGAAAACCAGACGGCGTCTTAGCAATGTTGTGGATTCCTTAGTCAAGTGAAGTGTGCTGTGCAGTACACTTCCCTCTTCATTTCAGGTCAGTTTAGCAAATGTTTATTAAGCACTGTGCCAGGGAAGCAATGTGGAGAGAGATGGAGAAGACAGAGCCTTGGTCTCATGGTCTCGGATGCTTGTCCAATAGGGGAGCAAGAGCCTGCTTATAGTTCAAGGCCCAGGTCAGGAGGAATGGGAGGAGAGAGGGCTCTGCCTCAGGAAGCTGGGGGCTGGGCAGAGGAGAGGGTGGGAGAGGCTGTGGGTGGCCAGGATCGGGGTGCGCTAAGAGAAGCTCGAGGGAAGGAGCAGCCTGAGCAGAGGTACAGGGGTGGGGAAGTTGCAGCGGGTTTAGGTAGTAGGTGGTAGTACAGGTTGTAGGGTCCCCATAAAGGGCTGATAGAGAAGACCCAGGAAAAACCTTTGGAGGAGAGGCCTTGGGTGCTTCTTTGAGGACTTCAGGATTAATTGTGGCCCTCAGTCTCATTGACAGTGAAGAGTTGTCAGCAGATGGTAATAAACTGTTACCATTATTTAAGTTTTCCAGGCAGCAGTATTCCAGAAAAGTGAGAAGTAGTAAGATCTTGGACTTGGATGGTGGCAGTGGGGATGGGGAGTGGGGCATGTGACCAGGGAAATCGTGATGCAGGACCAGCGGTCAGGGGGTAATCAGGGTTGGGCGGGGTGGGAGGAATGAACACCATGCTTACACAGGGTTGGTTCTAAACTCATCAGCTCCTTGATCATGAAAGAGTTTAAGCCTTAAGCCTTATTTTTTCATTACTGCCTTTAGGCCTAACTTTGGCAGACAGTTGAGGAAGCTTCCATTGTTGAGAAGAGAAAGGTCATCGTAGAGTGAGCTAGTAAAGCTGGGGGCTTGCCAAGCAAGGAAGTTAGGAGCAGCTGTAATGGGGAATGTGGTGAGGGTCAAGAAGAGAGGGCCATGTGATGGCCGCGCCGTGAGGCCCAGGCCAGGACCAGCGGCTGCTCTTACACACGTACGCACTCCCCCCACTGGAGAGCACAGCCTGCACTGCACGCAGTGTCAGGCTGCCGACCCCTGGCGTCTCCAGAGAGTCCTAAAAGGTCATAAGACATCTCAGTGTGCTTATCAAAAGAAATGCTTACCACAGCCAGCCAAGAGTTTGTGTGACTTGTTTTCAGTGTTATCAGCACTGCTTTGAGGCATTCGCAGTGCATGAGTCTGGTCAGCAAAGACAGGGTTGTCTTTTTCGGACTCACAAATTTCTCTGATTAAAGAAAATGGAAGGAAGCACTTGCAGTGCAAACATTTAAACTTATTTACCAAATTTTCCGTATTAGTTCACATGAAATTAAATATGACGTCAAGTGATTCACATATGGGATGTAACTGGAGTTGTATTTTCAAAACTGCCTGTTATGAGAAAGGAATATAAAGTAAAATCTGGTTCCATTTATAAGAGAAAAATAAGAATTCCTCAGTCTTCAAGAGCCTTGCTCTATACAAAATATTTTCTTCAACTAAAAATATCCTTTACATGGCTGCTTTGTTTGTGAGAGATAATGAGAAGGAAAGAGATAAGGAAGAAAGACCTTTTAAGGAATTTTGCTGTCCTTAATGTACTCCTACTTGGACTTTTTGTGAAAGACTACAGTAAATACTTGAATATTTGCGGGGTTTTTGGGGGGAGTGTGGGTGGGAGCAGTAATCTACTATTGTGTCTTTGAATATAAAGCATACCAAGATGGGGCCAGCGGGCAGCTGGGCTCTTTATGGATTATATAGGTTTGACCTTCTTGGTATAATATGCTGTCAGAGCTTATCCAAAAAGGGCTGAGGGGGCCACCCAGTGGCGCAGCAGTTTAGTCCGCGCTTGGCAGCCCAGGATTCGCAAGTTCGGATCCCGGGCGCCCGCCGATGCACTGCTCGTCAGCCATGCCGTGGCGGCGTCCCATATAAAGTAGAGGAAGATGGGCACGATGTTAGCCCAGGGCCAGTCTTCCTCAGCAAAAAGAGGAGGATTGGCAACGGATGTTAGCTCAGGGCTGGTCTTCCCCACAAAAACAAACAAACAAACAAAAAAAGCAAAAAGGGCTGAGATGCTTCTGTCTGGGGGAAAATAACAAAACACTGGTTTATCATCTAAAGTAACCTTTTTTATACCCAAGAACTATTCAAATAATTTATTTTTCTGTACAAATATATGTCTTGAATTAACTCTCTCTATAAATATGTTATAAAAGTTGGTGGTTTTTTGAAATTGGAAAAGCACTCATTAAATGGTTTTTACACACACACAGTCTTTAATGAAACAAAATCCTGAGTGACTTAACATCTTTTAACTATGTCGAGATTTGATCCAAGTTAGCACACGATTCTATTTTAGAGAGTAAATGCCTTTGGATTATAATGACTTGCTTGCCTTTCCTATGAAACTGGGGTGGGTGGTGATTGGTGAAAGATATTCAGTTTGAAAGTAGGAGAGTCTTGGAATGAAATGTGAATCTAAATGGCTGCTACTGATCTGAGGATGAAGCAGTTAATCTCACCAGGAAGCAGGAGCACGTGCGTCACCCTGAGATGCCGTTCGTTCACCAGGTAGTTACTGAGCATTTCCTATGTGCCTGGCTCTGTGCTAGGCCCCAGGGACAGAAGGATAAATCACACGTGGTCCCTGCCCAGACGGATCCATAGCTTGTGGGGAAGAGGGCCTCTCAACAATCATGAGACTCTGGGAAGGGCTTCTGGGACCCTGAAGATGCAGAACCTGACTCTTCCCGGGGTGGAGGTGGGGTTAGCTTTACTGAAGCAGCCACCCTGGGATGGGATCGGATCGAGGTTTGTCAGATGGAGGAGGTCTTGGCTGGCCAGGCCCCTATAAAGGTGTGGCGTTGTGAGAGGGCCTATCCTGGTCTAGAGAGGGGACACCAGAAGGGCAAACTCAGGCCAGATTGTTAGGTTTTATCCTCCGGGAAATAGGGAGCCATCAAATGTCATTTGGTAGAGCAGTTTCGTGCTTAGGGTTCTATCTTTAAAAATAAGTGGTGGCAATGTGGAGGCTCAGTTAAGGGAGGGAGAGAATATGGTTGTGGTCGGTGGCAACTGAAGGCCTGAAGTGAGGCAGGGGCCGTGGGGATGCAAAGGAGGGGCCTGCTTCTCAATGCTGTAGTCAGAGCTGGCTGGATTTGAGGCTTGAAGTGACACAGAGGATATGTTGAGGATCAACTGATGTTTCCAGTCTGATGATGCCGTTTTCCTGGAGAGGCAGGTATAGGAGGGGGAAGAGGTCATGGGGGAAGGCAAGATGGATGAGTATGGTTTGGAGCAGGTTGAATTCATAGCCTCCTGTGAGGCATGAATTTATTTGGAAATGTAGGTGATATCAAATATTTTGATCCACTCATTTAGTGTTTAGGAAGTTTTAAGACTATTAGTTAAGATGAAGAAAGAAGACATTATATGGAGGAGTTTTAAAGATTAAAGGAAAATGCACTCAACTAGGAGATGAGATTTCAATTCTGTTTGTGGTTCAACCACCTGGATGTATGTCATGAGGTGAGCTGCTTTATCTTTCCGGGCTTCACTCTTGTCATATGGTAAAGACATCTACCTCTAAGACCCGCCGTCTCTATACTGCTGGTTCACTAATTGGTAATAGAGGGACATGTTCTGAAAAATAATCCAAGCCTCTTTATTAGTAGGTTTTGGGTGACAGCTTCCTATTTGATGCAGTGCTTCTGGCCAGGATTCCTTCTTATGAATCAGACTAGGATGCTTTCCAGGCCTCACAGCTGCAGGGTCTCTCCCTTAGCCACCCCCACGCCCCTTACAAACTCCACCCTGTGTTTCAGATCACCGAAGTGGCCTTGGAGTACAACAACTGTCACAGGGACCGGGTGGTGGAGCGGCTCCTTCAGCACCTGCGGCGAGTGGACGCCCCGCTGTTCAAGTCCCTGGCACCTGAGCCCCCGGTCCAGCTGCCAGACCCGCCGCTGATTACGGCGTCACCCTGCTGCAACACCGTGGTGCTGCCCCAGTGGCACTCCATCTCCAGGACCCACAATGTCTGTGAACTGTGTGTCAACCAGACTGCAGGGGGCATCAAGCCGAGCTCAGTCAGCATGCCACAGTGCAGCTTTTTCGAGATGGCAGCAGCTCTGGATTCTTTCTACCTCAAGGAGCAGACCTTTCATCATGTGGCATCAGACAGCATAGAATGCAGCAATTTTCTAAGTTCCTATAGCCCTTTCAGGTACTACACTGCATGTTGCAGGACCATAAACAGGGGCGTGACGGGCTTCATTGGTTCTGAACAAGATGTTTTTGAAACCCCGACCGTTGCATTTTCTTCCCTCGAGAAGAAATGTGAGGTTGATACGCCAAGCTCCATTCCTCACATTGAGGAGAACAGGTATCTCTTTCCTGAAGTGGACATGAGTAGCACAAACTTCACAGGCCTGAGCTGCAGAACCAACAAGACCCTGAACATCTACCTTTTGGACTCAAATTTATTTTGGTTATACGCAGAGAGGCTGGGTGCTCCGAGCACCACTCGGGTGAAAGAATTTGCCGCAATTGTTGATGTGAAAGAAGAGTCTCATTATATCTTGGATCCAAAACAAGCTCTTATGAAGTTCACCCTAGGTACTGTAGGCGGTTTACTTCCCCAGGCATCAGAAGTTTTGCTTAACTTTTATTTAGGGATCTCATTACGTTTCGTCGTGGGGGTGATGTTGGCTCTTTAGCTCATTTGAAATCTTTAGACTGCAATTGGTCATAATTTTAAAAGAAGCTAATTTTGTCTATTAAATGGAATAGAAACTTGCTAACTCCAAATTTTGGATAAGTTTGTCATTGAGTCCTTGGAGGGTAAGAGTCCAACGTTCCCGATGGGCAGTTCCTATCACGCTTCTAAGGTAGAGTGAGCTGCATTCGGTGGGAGTCTGGCCACTGTGATGGGCAGGGTGGTGGAGAGCTGTTCTGGTGGGAACGGTCCAGAGGGCTGATGAATGTGAGCTTCGTTGTAAAGGAACTTAAACAGAAAACAGTGACACAGTAGAACCACCTGTCCTTCCTTTTTGTCTCACAGGTTTAAGTGTATAAGTATCAAGGCCACCAGGCCTAATTTGTCCTGCTGTTTTATGACACCTTGAGGAATGCTGCTGTGACCTTGGGTGCCTAGATTGTAACAAACAAGTGTCAAATGCAGTAAACAAGTGTCAGGCTGCAAGTCAGCAAAAACCACTTTTTGAGGGGTAAAACCCCATATGGGACAGCGTGAGAGAGCTTGCCCTTGGGGCTTGGCAGCAGTGTGAACTAACCCACACTGTCCTGTTCCCAGGACTTTGCTGACGTCCTTGATGTACACACAAGGAAGTGAGAATTCTAAAGCCACATTAGTTCAGCCTCATTGGAAACCGGGGGCAAGTCAGTGTCTGCCAAATGGAGACAGGAGGAATTTGGTAGGGAGGGAAACCTTTTATTTTCAAGTTTTAGAGAGTATGAAAGCAAGAGTAAACTCGAAGCCTCTGAATAATAGTCCTTTTAGCTCTCTGCTTTTAAGTCCAGGTGAAGCTTGTCTCGTATGTTAGACACATTTGAAAAGGCTTATGTAAATGTTGATTTTTTTCTATATCAAATTATATATTATAAACAAAGCCTCCTGAGTGTTTAAAGGAACCCTGTGACCAGTCATTTTATGAAGTACATACTCTATTAATATTACAAATTGCTTCTAATTCGTGTTTTCTAAAGTTACATTTTGGTGTACTGAGTTTTCTTAAAGTGAAACAAGCCTATATTTTTTAAGTAAGTGTTTAGTGGATTTTCCAGAATTCTGTTCAGTAATACTCAAGCATTTGATGAGCTCATAACGTGTTCACTTTGAATTTAAGGGTAATCTGAAAGAAGCCTTCTTCAGATTTCTTTTCATCTTCTGTATCTACTCTGGAACATCTTGCTCAGTTGTTCTTTGTCCTGTAGTTGGTGGCAAAATTTGTAAGGGTCCTTGTACAAAAAAACAAAGCCTGTGAGTCATTGTTGGTTTGGAGAATTGACTCTTTAAAAGTCAGCTGTATCTGAGGCAGTTTCAGAATTTAGGGTTTATTCAGCTTAGGAAGTAATTCTTGGGTTTATGATTCAAAAACATAGCCAACTAAGTGTTATTCAGATGCTGATAATAAATCCTCTTTAGTGTTCACGTGACATTCTTCACTTCCTCCTCCCTCTGCAGAACGTTTCATTGTTCATTAGGACCTCAAAATGGAGCGAGAAGAGAGGAAAAGAACTGAAACTCAGATTAGTGCTGCTTCAGATGATACAAAGGAGTCTGAAGACAGCGGAGCTTGTGGGGAGGGTAAAAGGCTGGTTCACGTTAGGTTGTTGGATTTATTATGTTTTCCCACTAAATATAATTGAGCTTATTTTTCTTAACCTTTTAAGAAAGAAACTTTAACAAAGGAAACAAAAACCATAGCTCCTTGTTCTCAAATTAATGAGTATTAAACACATTCCACATCACAGTAGCTTGTGAAATTATTGAATTTGTGGTTATGCTTAAAGGTCTCAGTATTGTAGGTTGAAATCTCTTAGAGATTGTGGCATGTTGACGATTTACACAGTCTCAGGTGTCTATTTGTGGACCAGTCTTATTAGAAAACAATAGGATAGAATTCCTAGTCAGTGAGTCTTATGAGCCTCTAACACTGCATGGTGTTTATCTAAGTTACTGTCTGCTGAGTTAATGCGACCGAAGCTAAACCTGCTGCCGCCCTGGGCAGCTTTGTTCAGGGTTTTGCCTGTAGGTGAAGTGTTAAAAATGTGAGCCTATGAATCCATCCCATTTTTTTTAAATGTGGAGTGTAAAGTAGGCCAGGTACTCTCCATGTAATCAGAGAGGGGTTGATCTCATTTTCTCTTTATTTTTAGAGTCTTTTATCCAAAACTTCAGCGTTCTCTACAGCCCCTTGAAAAGGCATCTTATTGGAAGTGACTCTGCCCAGTTCCCTTCTCAGCATTTAATCACTGAAGTGACAACGGATACCTTTTGGGAAGTAGTCCTTCAAAAACAGGTATGGAATCATGAGAGGGGCAAACATCCAGCCATCTATCCCTATCAAAATAATTTCCAAAGCTGCAATTGTTGAGGGGAGTCGTTGGTTTTGAAGTATAGAAGATTAACCACATGACAGTCTTATTGCAGAACGTGCGTGAATTACATGGTGGTTTTCTACTTGCAAAAGCCCTTAAGAAAACACGTAATTGGAAAGATCTAAAGATTAAGTATTTCACTGTAATTTGCACATAAGCAACATTTACCCGGCGCCTGCTGCGTTCTAAGCACAGTGAGGACATGAGGAGCCCATTTCCCAGGCTCCGGTCACAGCCATCTTCCCCTTCCTCCAGGACGTTTTGCTGCTTTACTATGCACAGTGGTGCGGCTTCTGTCCCTCCCTCAATCACATCTTCATCCGGCTAGCTCGTCTCCTGCCGACGGATGCGTTCACTGTGGCACGGTAAGGAAGCCTGCCTGCTCTGCAGCCCTTTGGGCTGTGGGCCTGTCTTCACTCTTCCTTACAGCTTAGCCATGTGGTTTGCCAGGCTCTGCCCATTTTCCATTAACCTTGGGTGAGATTCGGTTGAATTTAATTATCAGCTTAAAGCATGAGCAAAACCCCACTGAAACCAAACTTTTCCTGATGAATGCTGAGGGTTCCTTCTGTGATGTTGAGTGTGTTTAGCCCTGGTTGAATTCATAGGAGGGTAAGTGCAGTTCTGGGGGAGCAGTGCTGACCTGGTTGCTAGGACAGCCCCCCAAGGGGCCAACTTCCTGGAATACCATGGGAAGGGTGCCCCCAGAGTAGCATGGCACTGGGGCCTCAGCCCAGCAAAAGGGGGCCAGTCCCTGAGGTGCTGCCCACCGGCCCTGGGACCTGGAGCAGATCTCTCCACCAGGCCTTGTGTCCCTCCTCATTCCTAAAATTAAGAGGTAAGATAGGTTGGATATCAGCATGTTTGATAAGTGGAATAAGACACGAAAGGACAAATACTGTATGATTCCTCTTATATGAGGCACCTAGAGTAGTCAGATTCATAGAGACCGAAAGTAGAATGGTGGTTGTCAGGGGCTGGGGGAAGGGGGCTGGGGGGTTGTTGTTTAATGGGTACAGAGTTTCAGTTTCGCAAGATGCAAGAGTTCTGGAAATGGATGATGGTGATGGTTGCACAGCCATATGAATGTCCTTAATACCACTGAACTGTACACTTAGAAATGGTTAAGATGGTAAATTTTATGTGATATATATTTTTTCACAATAAAATAAAATTTGAGGGGAGAAAAACAGCTTAGAGGTACTCCAGAGTGAAAAAAGGACATGAATAGGTTTTTCATGTAAGAGGAGAGAGTAATAAACAAGTGGAGAAATTATAATCTAATATAAAACAATAACAAAGTATCCTTGACACTTATTAAATTAACAGATGCTTTTAAGTGATGGAATCTTGTGTTGATAAAGTAAAATTGGTACAGTCACATGTAGCTAATAGAATAAGTAAATTGGCATAACCTTTTTGGAGAGCATTTTAGCACCATCTGTAATTTTTGACCCAGTTAATTTCACTTTGGGGAATTAAGGAAATAGGACTTGCAGAGAAGCATGAGCTAGTCTTTGTAGCGTTATTCATATCCAACAGTAGAGGAATGGCTAAGTAAATTATGGTTGGGCATTTGATGGGAATTTTACCAATTCATTAGAACAATGCTTTTCATACAATTAATTGAAAAGAGTAGAGTATGAAATATATGATTACTGCTCTTAATATGTGGGCATATACACCAAGCCTGAAGGAGAATCCCAGGAAGAAGGTCCTGATTAGCCCAGTGGAATTCTGAGTGGATGTTTACAATTGTTTTTCTTTTAATTTTACAGTTTGATCTTTCTTTGAAGTAAAAATCAGGAGAAAAAAGCGTTTGATTATAGAAGAGAGCGTTCAACACCACTTGTTTAAAAAACGGAACTCTGATAGTTCAGATAGGCTCTCACAGGCAGAGGCAGGAGTGCTGTTTTGTTAATAAAGCTGTTTAAAAACCACTGTAATTTGATTATGTCATTTTTTTAAAAAGTGCATTTCATCCTATTGGACAAATGCATGGCACAGATCCCTCCCCCGCTTTCTGAAAACTCCCATCAAGTTAATAATTCAAAACATTTCCATCTTTTGTATGCACTATTTGTGAGTATTGACATCGGAGCCTCCTGGCTGAGCAGCCCTCTTCAGGCTGCTCCCTCCTTCTAGGGTGTTCTTTTTGCTCCATCTGAGCAGCCCCTGGGGGCAGGGGACTTGCTGCATGCTCAGCTCTGTACCAGCTGCAGGAGGAGCCGCCGCCAAATTCAGTAGTAACTAAGCACAGGTTGGGTAATTTAGCACAGATACCACTTTCTTTGTTAGAAAATTAATCTAAAATCTGCTAAGAAAATACACCTTTTTTGGCCTCCGTCCAGGTTTACAAAATATAAAATAGAGTATAATCTTTCTTTCCTAGGTTTCTTTCATCTTTGGAGAGGCTTGATATATTTTGTGCAATGATTTCCTCTCTTTTTCCAGAGCTAATTCAAAGATTAAAGTATTTGCCCGAATCCCGTCAGATGGGTGGACCGCTCCTGAGGGGTCAGTGGGACATTGTTTTTGGAAGTTCACTTTTACTCTCAGCACAGTATTTCCACTCAGAAAGTGAAGTGGGAAGTTGCATGTCCTCGAAGTATCCGTGCTTCCTGCATGAGCTGTGCCCAGCTTCCAGCTGGCAGTGCACTCACCGAGAAGGGGCTGGGCAGTGTGGGCTGCAGAAAATGCTCCAGGTGCTTCAGTTTTTGAGAAAGTTCTTTCAGGTTGGAGTTTCTTACATTGATCTTTTATTTTTTCTGTTCTTTCTCTTTGCCAGGATTGATGTATCTCAGAATGATCTTCCTTGGGAATTTATGGTTGACCGTGTTCCTACTGTCTTATTTTTTCCCTGCAATAGGTAATGCTGAATTTTTTCAATATTTGGGCAGATGGGATTCTTTTGCTGAAAATGAAATGGGTTTAAGATACTTCACAGAAGTGAAATGTAAATCATTAGTTATTACTAAACTGTTTTGAACAAAATGTATCGTTCAAAAAATGTGCCATTAGGGACCAAGGGTAAAAGGGCTTTGGTGTCACAGTGTCAGATGTGGTGTTTCTTTGTAAGAAACTTGCATCTCCCAGAGTGTGTGTTTTACAGGAGCATGAAATGTGGCCATCAGAACTCGTTCCCTTCCTTGGCCTTAATGAGCGTGCAGTGGATGCCAAGATTAACAGCAAAGAGCTCCATGTTCATGTGGGACAAAACAACAGCTTATCTGTTGAGCCTTACAGGGTGTCAGGCCTGCCCCAAGCTTTCACGTGTGTCATTTCTCATTGAGCCCTCCCGATGACCACGTCGTCCCTCTTGTGCAAGGAGGAAATGGAGGCTGTTATACCTGCCGCACCCCCTTCCTGGGATTCAAGGAGGCTTCTCCCCAAGTGTGCAGCTTTCTGTGAACGTGTCCCATGGGGTTGTACCTTGATCTCTTCACCTTGTCTAAGTGGAACTCCAGATTCAGTGATTACAGCAACTACCCTGAAAGCCCAGCAAGCAGGGATGGGGACCTTAGCAAAGGGGACGCAGACTTGGCAATTAGTGAATGTGGGTGCGGATGTTTTGGTAGAAACGGAGATTAACTCTTGGCCTTTTAAAGCCTGATAAACCAGATGTCCTCTTCCTTTTTATAGATTCTCTTTTGTTTTTTAATTATTTTGTTGAGGTCATATTGGCTTATAATATTGTGTAAATTTCAGGCGTACCCCTTTTGTTTTTAAAAGGATGGGTCCTCAGGGACCCAGTCTCATTACTTTGACAATATCTTTACAGGGAAAGGCATTTGTAGGATTATTTTAGTGAGGTCCCTAACTCACACCTGGGACGTTTACTGTTTTAATTTCCTGTGCTCACTTTTACCTTTTATTGCAGCCACTGCCATGCTTTTCATGTTTCTCTAGGAGAGTGCTTCCTTCGTATGCATTGAGTCATTTCCTTGGTTTTTCCTCTTTATCTCAAAGAATTTCTGCTGGAATACTTCCTGTGGTGGTAGGGTCTTGTCAAATCACGCACTAAAAACAGAGTGTGACTCACTCAGTTCTACTGCTGTGTCCTAACGAGCCTTTTTCTTTCTAAGAAGCATTTAAAGTGCCACACAGTCAAGGAATTGTGGACAGTAACACTAGCAATTTCATCTGTGTGGGACAGAGGTTGGGCATGAAGTTTAATGAAGCGTAATTTTCGAGTTCCAAACATAGTTTGGAAAAGTATTACACCCAGCACATGCCTTTGCATGAAGAAGTTCTCAGCAACTAGAATACATAAATATGTACTGAGAGGGAGACACAGAGGATTGGTGGCAGGGGGTTGTGAGTTTGGGCGCCTGAGTCTGGATCAAGTGCATTTCATTCTCAAGCTGCCTGAAGTGGTCAACATGGAGATGAGCTCATTTGTTCAGACCCCCTGTTGGCGGTCACTGCGGCCCTTTACTATTTTCCTTGAGTTGAAAAGTCAAGAATGTGAATATTGACTATGAGAAGACTGTCCAGTTGTATTTTAATGGAAAGAGCTTCATACACCAAAGCCTTGCTGGTTTGGAATGGAATTTTTCTTATTTCCTACAAACAAGTGGTAGTCAGAAGTGAAGTAAACTCCTCATTAACTGGTCCAAAGTGAATGTTCAGTTTACTCAGAAGGTAAATGGGCAAAGGATATGAGCTGACACCTCGCAAAAGAGGAAATGAGAAAGGCCATTTGGATAACATGTAATAAGAGTTTTTTCAGGGTGCATATGCTTATGTTATTTTTAGTGAAAAGAATATAAAAGTGTATATGCGTTCTGATGAAATAAATTTGGGTATGCACTGGGTTAAAATGTGTGCAGAAGGGAAGATAGGATGTCGACTGATTATTTTGGAGGAGTGAGCATTACAGGTGATCTGGGGGATGCCTCTTGTATGATTTTTACATCCTTTGCAGATTGTCCACAGTGAGCACATCTGACTTTATAACCGTGAAAGAGAGAAACCGTATGAAAGAGCTTGTCCTCTGCCACAGTGTGCGACCTGGGCCGCCTCCTGCTCCTGGCAGGGCTGACTTCCTGTGCAGGGGCATCTTAGAGCCACTCTTCCTTCCACCACTCTGTGTAACATTTCAAAATGCAGGTGCTCTGGCCTGGCGCTGCGCTAGGAGATCAGAAGGGGGGTTCATTCTAATGTGTCCCCTGGGGGAGGACCTCACTTCTTTAGAGGAGCAGCCCTGCCCTCCCTCAGGATTATAGCCCCTTCTTTGGAGTAGATAGCTTACACCCCATTTGTCATTTTTATATTTGGCTTTTTATGTGCTAGAGGTGCATAAACATGCTCCTAGTAGACTTAGAGGAGAGTCAGCTGGGACCTTCTACCACACACTTTCAAGGAGTACTTTTTTGGAAGCAGCTTGTTGACATTCTGTGTGCTTGCTACAAAGCTTGAAAACATTTTAGCACACCCATTAGGTAGCACACCCATTAGGTAGATTCGTGGAGATTGCTCCAGGAAGTCGGAAATGGCATGCTTATAAATGTCATTTTCTGTCCTGTAAATGTCCCCAGATACACAGTAAGGTGGCTCGGCGGCTCATTCCTGAGGGTGATTTGCATGTACTCTGTCCTAGACCAGCTTTGTGCTGCAGAACGTGGTGGCAGATCCAGCCTTTGCTTGTCCTTTCTTGCCCACACTTCACAGGGGCCAGGAGGTTTTTAGCTGTCGAGTGAATGGCTGGAAGGCCCCACTTGAAGAAAGCTTACATGTTAAGAAAGCTACGCTTTAAAGGAGTATGTGGTTATATAAAATGCTCGGAATTATTCCATTTACCTGAAAGTTTCCATAAATGTTGTATAAAATGGGGCAAGTCTGATTTTAAGTTCCCTGTGATTTTTTTATCTCATAGGGAAGGCTGACGCGTTAATAGCACACCTCTCGTCTTGTCTTAGGTATTGGCCCCTGACCCCGTGTGTGGAGAGTGTGCAAGCTTTCAGTGAGTGGTTTCTGGCTGGTTTTTTAAGGAACAGTGTGGTTTCTTTCAGCTAACATTCACTGAGCATTCAGGTAGTTCAGGCAATCCTTACAGCAGTCCTGTGAGGTGGACGGTACTCTTATGACCCCCTTTTACAGGTGAGGCAGTGCAGGGGCACAGAGGAGTCACCTGTGTGGGAGCACACGACAGTGAACAGTAGCCCCGTGAGTCTGCCCGAGCGGGCAGCCTCCGGAGTCTCTGCTGTTATCCTCCACTCCTTTAATGCTCGGAGGTGACCAGGACCGTTGCTTGCCCACCTCATCCATAATCCCGGTGGTTTGATTTATTGCAGCTGGATTGTGTATCCATGGGTAAATGTATCTGTGGTAGAAATTTTGGTCGTCAGACCATGACAAGTTCTAAAAAGGAATTTCTACATCAGGACTTGCGACAAAGCTTTGGGGAAAATGCCCTCATGTGTCACCCTCCTTCCTTATTCTGTGCTCTCAGGGCTGGGCAGCCTTAATTCCACAGAGTCCCGTGGTTGGTCTGTTTATCAAGGGTCAGGGCTCCAGTAACACCTCCCTCATCATGGCAATAAAAATGTCTGCACATGTTGCCAAATGTCCCTGGGGGTACAGTCACCCCCAGTTAAGAAGTCCTGCCTTGGATAATGTGTAATAAATGCTTGCCAAGTATTTCAAGTTTTTCATAATTCACCAAGCACTGTTGATGGCCACAAGTGACATGGGTGACAGTCCTGCCCCAGGATGCCCTTCCTGACACACCACTGGGCCTCTCAGCACATGGAGGCCTGTACCCATGCGCTCCCAGTGCCCAGCGTCACTGGCTTTAGGCTTGGGCCTGGGAGCTCTGGTCTTTCGTGGAAGGTTGTGAACAGACTGAGCTCTTTGTCCTCAGGAACAGACACACATTTGAGATAAGCCACGTTAATTACAGAACAAGGATATGGGACATCCTCAGCTTTGTAGAAAATTTTTTGCCCAGGTAACATTTTCCTTGCTGACTTTCAGTAAGTAAAATCCGCGGCCTGTCTTTGGTAGGAAATACACGGTCTGACCTTGAGCAGCAACTGAGAATGTTGGTGTGACTCGTCTTTGACTCCTTTCCCTCTTTCTCCAGAAAGGACCTCAGTGTGAAATACCCCGAAGACCTTCCCATCACCCTCCCAAATCTGCTGCGGTTCATTCTGCATCACTCAGACCCTGCTTCTGCCCCCCAGAACTTGGCTAACCCTCCTACCAAAGAGTGTCTGCAGAGTGAGGCAGTCCTACAGCAGGGGCACATCTCCCATTTGGAGAGAGAGATCCAGAAACTAAGAGCGGAGATCAGCACCCTTCAGCGAGCACAAGTGCAGGTGGAGGCCCAGCTCTCCAGTGCTCGCAGGGATGAGCACCAGCTGCTGCGGCAGAAGCGGACCCTGGAGAAGCAGCACAGCCTGCTCCAGCTGCACAGCGAGCAGTTGCAGGCCCTGTACGAGCAGAAAACCCAGGAGCTCGAGGAGGTGGCCCGCAAGCTCCAGGAGCTGGCCGACGCCTCGGAAAACCTCCTCACCGAGAACACGTGGCTCAAGATGCTGGTGGCGAGCATGGAGCGGAAACTGGAGGGCAAGGACAGGGCTGACCACCCCGCTCCCCCCAGAGAGGCGCATGCTGACCACCCTGAGCCCGCAGGTGCCCCCTGGTTACCCGGCAGCACTCCTCTGCCTCCCAGTGTCAGCTCCTCGCTGGCGTCCGAAAGGGGCAATGAGAGCAGAACGGACTAACTTTTTAAATGACGTGAAGAAATCAGAGGTGAAAACTGTACATTGGGAATATATTTATGCAAATTTTATTGAAATTTATTGTAAATAAAGATTTTCTCAGTGGTCTAGAAAATCAATTTGAATGTCATTCAGCTTTTATTGAACAGGGATGACATCCCTTCCACTTATTGCACAAACTGGGTAGCTTTGAGACAAAAACAGTAGCACAGTCCACTTGAAGATTTGTCTGAAAAAATCAGTCCCTATTTTCGTGGCTCAGAGTGTCTCCCCATTTCCCTACTGTTGCTTCTGTGATGACACATAGGATGAAAGGTTAATTTTGCCCAACTAGTCAGAAAACTTGAACGCGACAGTTGGGCTATTCAGAAAGAAATCAACGAGAGGTCATAACTAAGTCATCAGAGTGTGTGGCTCGGTGTCTGTGCTAGAAAGAGTAGCTATTGATGAATAAGAACAGGGAGACCTATTGTGTGGCTCTTCACCAGTTCTACAGGCACTTTCACTCTCCTCCCAGAGACCCCACGAGTGCCCCTCCGTGCCTGTGACTCTCCCTCACCGGCACTGCCACCATGCTGATGGGCCTGACGCAAGCTGCAAAGATGTCATCCCTGACAACCGGGGGGATGAGGAACCTCCAGAGAGAAATGGAGAAAGTGACATTTCATCATTTCAAAACCAAAACTTCACTGGCACAGTAAAAACCTCAGGGCAAGTCTGACAGTCGAGGCTCGGGTTCAGACTGGAAATGCCGGTCCCAGGTGCTCCTCGGTTACTGGGGGGACACAGCCTAGCTGAGTGCTGCTGGCTGTGGAAAGTAGAGGTAGAAAGCTTGGAAGTTCTGACATGCGAGGGGAATGGATCCAACACCCTGCACCTTCCACATTTTTCTTGAGTGTCCTTTGTTAGAGAGCAAACCTCCTTGATCTTCCAGTCGGCACCTTGGGGACTTCCATCACCCCTCCCTGCCCACACCCCGTCGTGCCCACTCCAGCCCCCAGGGCCTCTGCTGGTCTCCAGCCTAACCCTCGTGCTTGGCCATCCCCCGTTAGAGGCCAAAGACGTCTCCTCTCCTGTCCTGAAGCCCAGCCGCCTTCTAAGCGTTCCTCGGTAGGCCATCCATGGTACCTCCGTCCTGCTCTCAGCTCAGACTGCCTGACTAGCTACCCCTCCTCTGCCAAGCTGATACTTAACGTTCGACCCCCACTTCAGGTGTATGCTGCTAAAATAAAGGTTCCCTAAGCTCCCTCCTTGGGGCTTTAGAAAGTAGATTAGTTCAAGCTGCCTTTTTAGGGGACACTTGGATGAGGCCAGAGGAGCAGCCTTTGGCCTGACCAGGAGGCTGGAGCTTTGAAGGGGTGGGGGTGGCAGGGGTGGCAGGGGTAGCCACGAGCCACCTAGGAGCTCCCCACCTGTGCTGCTGGCAGGCAGCTGACGTGCTGAGGGCCAGCGCTCTGAGGTTAAGCCAGGGCTGGTCTCCAGTTTATCACCAAGGATGCCGACACAAGTCCCGTTTTCATCATGACAGTTTAGAATGTGCTTACAGTGGTGGGATTGAAAACCTAAGTGAGTTCACTGAAGTATGTACAAGGGTCACCTTGGAGATGCAGGCTGTAGGGGCGCTGGCCCAACCCAGAGCCACCAACTCCTCATCTTGACGAAAACTGAGTCCTGAACCGGAAACTCACTCTCGCCCCACCCCCACCCCAGGTGCCCACTAAGCAGGGGCTGTTGGGGAGCCACCCGGGGGCTCCTGTGTGCTCGTGCACACAGGAGATGACCTTCCACCACACTCGGTGCTCTTAGAGCGGGGTCAGGGGACTCCTAGGTGACCCGCAGAGGAAAGTGAAATCCCATACCCAGCAGGTGGGTGGTGATCTAAGAAAGGAAGCTAATTTGTGAAAAGGGAAGGAGGAAAAACCCTCAAACTTCCCTCCCCCTGCCCTCCAGTGCAGAAAATATTAAATACCACAACAAACAAAAAACACAATTTTCTTTTTCTTGGGCCAATTGGGTTTCAGATAAAGGTCGCCTCCACGGGCTCTGGTGTTTGTAGCGAAGCCTGCGCTAAGTAATGCCGGGTGGAGGCAGCGGGTGAGACGGGGGAGCGCTCAGCATGCTCAAGACCAAAGGGGCAAGAAACTGCTCTGCCACTAGGACGCCTGGCAGCCATCGGGACTCGTGTCCTGACTCGTCCTTCACTGGCCCCCAGGCAGCTGCAGTAGCTTCCTTGCAATGACTCCACCAGCAACAGAAGCTGGGATTAACGACCGAATCTACCCAGAGAAAGAGGGGGCCTGGTTCTTCTCTCACCCATTGCTAACCAAGCAGAAATCACCAACACACCCCCTCCGGTCAGCCATGAGACCTAAGGCTGACGTGTCACATCCTCTCCATACACACACATTACATACATGAGCGCAAGTTGGGCCTCCCATGTCTAAGACCCTCCCCCACAGCCATCCTTAGTACGGTCAGTCCCATGTGCTCTATACAATGTTTTTAAAAATCAGCAAAAAAAGCTTAAGTACGTGCTTCTGGGGCCTATTTACAGTTCACAGGTTTGTGAGTTCACGCGTTACAGTAGTAGCTCCATCGAAAACAGGCTCAGCTAAACATTCAAGTAACAAAAGCGCCATGGGGCCATGAGCCCCAGCAAGGTCAGGTCTGCCCACTGCCTGCAATGGGCAGCCCCACCAGGAGGCCAAGGGGATGCCCAGGACCACGAGTCCTGGCTCAGGACTGCTGGGGCCCCGGGAGACAGTGCATGCGATGACGAAGCCTGGTGAGGCCATGCCAGCAGTGTCACCCCTTCCTCTCAAACGGCAGCATGTCTGTGGTTTCGCCCCTCCCGCACCTCTCGGCTGGCTGCAAACACGCCCAGGAGCCTCCGCATCCCAGCTCAGCCATGGACTTCTGGGCCATTGGGTGTCAGCTTGGCCTTCCTCTCCACGCACGGTCCCTTGGCCGAGTACTGCACCAGCAGGAAGGGCTCCTTGGTCTCGCCATCCCCCACGATGCTCTCCTCATCCTCCGATTGGCTGATGCGCTGCAGCCGCAGGTAGCACCAGCAGCCCAGGATCAAGGCCCCCAGGGCGGCGATGGCAATGAGGATGACAATGACCGTAACCACGCCCGTGGTGGGGCTGTGGTCCATGATAGACATGGTCAGCACTTGGGGAGGCTGGGACCACAGGAAGCTCTTGGGGGTGGTTGGCTCAGCGAGGCTGGAACTCAGGCAGGACACCAGAGCCCTGAAAGACAAAGCAGGGTGAGGGCACATCAGGGACTCTGCTGGGGAACCTGCCAGCTCACGAGCTGGGGCTGGCTCTTCCACGGGTCAGTTTTTTTTTTTTTGCTGAAGAAGACTGGCCCTGAGCTAACATCCATGCCCATTTTCCTCTACTTTATGTGGGACGCCGCCACAGGATGGCTTGACAAGTGGTGCGTAGGTCTGCACTGGGGATCTGAACCCATGAACCCCAGGCCACCGCAGCAAAGTGTGAATTCAATCACTATGCCATGGGGCCAGCTCCGCCATGGGGGTCTATTTTTAATCAGTTCTTAAGCCTGACCATCCCACTCTCATCCTAGTGAAAAGCACATGGGTTGGCTTTCGCTGTTTCTTTGTTCATGATGTCACCAGTGTCCTCTTCGGTCACCCCAGCCCCCTTCCATTCACCACCTTTGATACCCTCAGTGCTTCTGCCTCCAGACAGGCAGTCACCCTCGCTCAGCCACGGAGCCTGAGATGCAGGGGAGGGGGGCACCCACGACCTGCGACCTCACTGCAGCGGAGGCTGAAAGATGGTCTGCATGAAGTGAATGTTCTGGGAGCCCAGCACCACTAGGTGTTCAGTAACCATTCGGGGATTGAAAGGAGCCAGTGCTTCATGATGGCCAGAGATGAGGGATTCGAAAGCAGCGAAATGACATCAACCCCCCTCGCAAACAGGCGACATATATAGCTCAACCAAGTTTTCCGCAACACCTGTGAGAGGGTGCAGCCAGCAACAGCCTTTGCCCACAAGGGAACTGCAGCCGCTGGGGGAGAGCCCTGAGCCACCACACACCATCTGAGAGGGAAGCCAGGCAGCAGAGTCCTAGAAGATGGAGGCACTCGGGAGAGCTCTGGGGAAGCGGGGGAGAGTGGGACAGACCGGCACCCGCCCTCACTGAGCTCAGCGCCTGGTGCAGGAGGCAGACCGCAAACGGATCAATACACCAACCACCTGTCACTACAAATGCGGGAATGCCATGCCAGGAACATGGGACGGGGGCCACAATGCTGAACTGGGTGGGGCAGGCTATACTCAGAGGCGATGCTGACGCCGAGACGTGCAAGAAGAGCCAGCCCTTCTTGGGTAAGAGCGTTCCTGGCAGGGCAATGGCATCTGCTAAGGCTCTGAAGGCCGGAGAGGGCCTGCTGGCGAGCGCGAGGAGCTGAGGGCAGCGGTGGCTGGAGCTGGAGTGGGGAGGGGGTGTGCGCGCTGGACCACCACTTCCGAGCCTCATAACCTCAGACAACTCCTTCCTCCTCTCCGAGCCTCGAACCCTCTGTTACTGCGGCTGGTGAGGGGCAAAGGAGAGTGGGGCTGCAGGAAGCACAGAAGACACAAAACACCCCAACTCAAGGTCTTACTCTAGGTGACACCCCAAGGCCCAGCCAGCAACGCCCGTGGAGGTTGGAGGTGCTGAAGCTAGCAGGCTCCCCGGGGTCCCAAGACCCTGTATTTTTTAATTTCTCCTGCTTTGCCATAAACAGCAAATACCAGTAGCTAACACCCAGGCGGCTGAAGCCGAGGAAGAGCCGCGAAGCCGTCGGCACAGGGCCGCAGGGAGTGGAGGTCGGCGCTCGGGAAGAGCGAGCTGTCGGGATTCATTTTCTTGAGAAGACTGACATCAGCACAGGTAGACAGCGCTGGAAAGGGAAGGTGTTCCCTCCAAACAGGATGGAGCCCGCCATCCTTGAGCAATAACTGCCTTAATTAGACATGATTCTTAGTCACACCAGGGAGTCTCCCCACCCTGCCCAAGGCCAGGTTTGCCTGAAGGTCAAAGGCAGCCAAGTCGAAGCCCCTGGAGTCTGTCCAGGGAGCAGGCCCTGGGAAAACGCTGCAGACCCCAAGAGTACGGCTCTGCCTCCATACCCACGTTTGCAGAGGGGTCCTGGGCAGGGGGGACGATATCCCTGGCGTCTGCCCCCTCCTGACCACCTCCAGGGTCAAGCCGCTGCCAGCACTCTCAGCGGGCCTCCTGGTCCACCCGTGTGAGCCCAGTGCAGCCAGCGCCCTGTCACTCAGAGGAAAGGCGCCAAGTCCTCACAGTGACCTAAGGACCGGACATGATGTGTCCCCACCCCTGCTCCCAGTCATAATGACCCCGTGCTCCCTCCTGCCTCCAGGCCTTTGTCCAGGAAGGTCCCTCTGCCCAAGTGCTCTGCTCCCCTGACTCTTGTTCAGTGGTTCTCAATGGGGGGCAACTGTGCCCTTCAGGGGACATCTGGCAATGTGTGGACACATTCTTGGTTGTCACAACTGGCGGTGGGGGTGTTACTGGTGTCAAGTGGGTAGAGGCCAGGGATGCTGCTAAACACTGCACAGTGCACGGCACGGCCCCCACAACAAAGATCCGCCCCCAAACATCAGTAGTGTGGAGGCTGAGAAACGCTGACCTAGTTAACTCAAGCTCCGGCAGGGAAGCCTTCCTGACCCGCAGTCCGGGAGGGTCTCTTTGTCCTGCGCCTGCACGTGCTCCCTCCCTCCGGGCACTAGCCTCAGTTTGCAACCCTGACTTCTGTAGCACGGCCATCTGGTTAGCACCCGCCTCCCCCATCAGGCTGTGCGCTCCATGAGTGGCTTTGCACACTTCTGTGCCCCCAAGTGCACAGATTATTCTGGGCCTGTCCTCTGCCACCATCAGGGCTACTGTCAGCTCCCACAACCCAGCTCAGCCTCTCCTCTCAGGCCCCCAGATAGGACAAGTGACCTCCCCGACCCCCGGAGAGCCTGCCAGCTGCAGCTGGGTGAACCTGTCCCAACCTCCATGCTCTCTTCCCGCTGGGAGAACAACTCTCCGCCTCACCCCTCCCTGCCCCCCTCTCCCCACGGGACCTCTTGTGTCCTGCGCCTGCTGGGGCGCCTCCCCTCCCACGGGGCTCCTGGACAGGAAGGCCAGTCAGTATCAATTCGGAAGGGGAAGTGTGTGTGTGTGTTTGGGGAGTGGGGGTGGTTCGTGGGCAGGAAGTGGGAAATCAAACAACAGCAGCAAGAGCTGGGGGGGAACCCCAGGAGGCAAACCAGCTGGGGAGCCCAGGAGGCGCCCATGAGTCCCAGGACTAATGAGGAAACTGAGGCAGAGGCAGCCCCAGCTCAGAGACCCTCTGAGAGGACTGGTGACCTCAAAGCCCTGTCTGCTGCCACAGGCCAGGAGGGGTGGGCAGAGCTAGGTGACCAGGCCATACTCATTCGTGGTCCCCGGCCCTCCTCTGACGGCGTGTGTTCCTTCACTCACTAGGCAAGTATCTCCTGAGAACTGATCTATTAAAAAATCTGATCACGTCATCCCCTGCCGGGAGCCCTCCCCAGCATCAGCAGAGAATCCAAACTCCCTGCCTCCCGGGGCTTCTTCACATCCTCCCCGCCTCCCACCTCAAGGTTTCTGCACTTTCTGTTCCTTCTGCCTGGAATGTTCTTCCCTGACTGTCCCATGACTGGCTCCTTCCTATTATTCCGGACTTTCTCAGAAGGTGCTTCTTGGGGGATGCCTTCCCAGACCACCCTGGCTGCAGACTGCCCCTCCGCCCCACGCTTGCCATCTCCTTGCACAACTTCGTTTTTATTTCCCCGTGCTCTTTCCTACCTGGAATTCTCTTGGGTCAGGGAATGTGTTTCCCTGGCTGCCGTCTCCTCCCCGCAGTGGACTGGGAGCCTGTAAGAGGAAGGCACTGTCCACCTGGCCCACTGCTGGATCCCCAGCCCTATGATCAGCACACAGCAGGCGCTCCATCACCGTCTGCTGAGGGTTCCAAGCCCGGGAGAGTGATGAGTTAGAGGAGACCCTGATCGCGGTCGGCGGCCTCCACCCCTCAGCCAGCTCCCTAATCCCGAAGCCGCTTCCGGGACCCTGCACACGGGTCCCCCTGCCTATCCCAACAGACTCAAGGTAACTGGCAGCCTGCGTGGGAGGACAGGCTGCAGCCTGAGTGTGGGGGCAGGAGCAACACACGCACCTGGATCCCGGCAGGCCTGTGACCATGGGGGACAGCTGTCTCCACGCGTGCTGGGGGGGCGGGGGGAGAGGCTGCTGAGAAACAGCCACAGGAAACCTGAAGCAGGAGGGCGGCCTGCCGGGTCCCCCTGAACCCCCTTGGCCTGTGCTGGACCCCATCCACTTGCTTTGCCTCTCCCAGGCCTCCCTTACACCCCTCTGAGCCAAGGTGGCTCCTGCAAGTCAGCTGACCCCTCCCCTGGTCCAGAAAAGCCCACAGGGTGGGACAGGGAGGGCCGCAGCTTGGGCTGGGTAGATGCCCAGGACGGCACATGGGGAGCCTGAACCCCCTTAGAACCATCATCAAAGTACTGAACATTTATTCCATATAGTCATTTAATCCTCCCAACAACCCCACGGCTAATGCTGCCCACCATGACCACCCCATTTTACAGATGAGGAAAGTGAGGCACAGAGAGTTTGAGTGGACGGCCCAAGAGTAAACAGCTAGAAAGCAGGATGTGACCCCAGAATTGCGGCCCAGCAGAGCAAAGGGAGGGGTCTTCCACATGCCAAGGGCCGGGACATCCTGGTGGTCAGAGCACAGCCGGGGGCCTGCGGTCTCTGGGCACTCTGGGGCAGTGATGGACCATTCTCCCCCACCTCCTCTGTAGCATCTCCTTCCAGCTCCCTCGGTCAGGACAGAGGCCGGCATTCGAAGCCCAAGGCCATTTGGATCCCCCCATACAGTGCCAATCCTTCACCCTCCCTAGAGCCCCCTGCTCCGAAGGCCCTCAGTCCTGCCTCCCTCGGCCAAAGGGGGCCCATCCCTCAGATCTCACCCACCGCTCCTGGAAAAACAAGCTCTAAAGCCCACCCCTCTGAGCCCCCCACCCCCTGCCTGCTCTGTCCCCCAGTGGGTTCAAAAGGACAGTCCCCACCTCAGCTACCACTGAGCTGAGGGCAGGCATCTCCCACTGTCCTGCTGTGCCCACAGCTTAGGTCTTCTCCAGTGTAAGGCGGGGTTCCAGTGTCCTCTGTTTCTTCATGTGACCCCAAACTAAGCTTTCACCCCACTTCACAGGTCACTCCACACACTCAAGGCCCAAGGGGGCCACAGCCAGCAGCAGAGCAGATCTGAGTCCCCTCCTTCGCCCCACCCCACCCCTCCACTCGCTACTGTGAGCTGTTTCGACCCAGCCAAGCAAGTTGCTCCCAATGGCCTCGATTTCTCAGTGTGCAAAATGGGAATGAGGCCCTGACCTCCCAGCCAGGCTGTGGGGACAATGAGAAGTGATAAGAAATGTGGGAACGCAAGGGCCATCGGGCCACTGCGTCTGCACATCACCAGGCACCACAGCCTCCTGGGAGCCGCAGGGAGGACAGTGAGCCCTCAGGATCCCCCAGCCCCTCCGCAAGGACCTGCCTCCCAGGAGGGCAACAAGCCTGGTCCAGGCCCAATGCCACAAAGAGCCCCAACCTCAGGAACGTGCTGCAGCCTTCTTTTCGCTTAACTGGACATATCACGAGTGTCACCCGGCCCAGCAGGACACCCGTTCGCCACTCCTGCCCTGCAGCCTCCACCTTCTGGGGCTGCTCTGCTTACAGGGCCAACCTGCCCCCAGGGACTTCCAGCACTGCCCCTAGGGGTTAAGCCAGGCCCCTCCCCCAACAAAGCCATCTGCAGGGTGTGCCAACAAACCAGGTTCTGCCTCTTCAGGGGACCTCAGTTCACAAACCAGAAACATGTCCTGCTTGGTCTCTGATAAGGATTGTAGGGATGACAGGGCACTACTGGCACAGCCAGGGTGCAGCCGAATGTCTGCTCTGTGCCAGGCCGGAGCAGGTACTGGGACCCAAAGACGCATCACCCAAGGCCCCTCCCCTCCAAAAACCAGAACCAAGAACAGCGGGGGATACCGATGAGAGACTAACAATTACCGGGCTGTGCGCAGCTCTGTGGCCAATATCATCTCACCCTCCACGCAGCCCCCATTACACCCCCATCCTCCCGAGGAGGAAACTCGCACCAGAACCCCCCAGGTTCCCCAGTGCAGAAAAGGAAGCTGGCTCAGGCGGAGCCCGGGGATTGCCCCAAGGTCAGTGTGGGTCTCCTGTGGCCCAGGCCTGAGGCTCATGCCCCCACCCAGTGAATCAGCCACTGTCATTCACACAGGCTGCCCGAGGGTCAGCCCACTTGGCCAAACAACTTTGGTAATAACAGGAGATGACTGACAAAAGTTGGCGATGATTACTATGTGCCAGTCTCTGAGCTAAGCACTTCACACTGATCAGCTCCTTTCAGCTTCAAAACAACCATAGTGCTGAGTTATTACTATGCACACTTTGGAGATCAAGAATCTGTGGCTCAGAGAAGTTAAGTCAATTGCCCAAGGTCACACAGCTCAGTAGTTGCGCTGGGATTCAGACCCAGGCAGCCTGGATCCCGAATCCCAGATTTCAACCTGGACACTAAAATGTCATATTCTTAACCCCCACCTCCCCACTCCCGTGCCTGAAGGACTAGGGACCAGATGAATTCCACTCCGACCCCTGCCGGGACAGGCTGGGTAACCAGGCCGAGGGCTCGATGCTGGGGACACAGGGATGACAAGCGCCCGACAGCTCCCGCGTGCCGAGCGCGGGCGACGTGCAGGCGCGGTGCCATGCGCGCTCCACGCACCCTCTCACTAAGCCCTCCAGGCGACGCCACCGTCTCCTCCACGCTACTCAGGAGCTAAGCGAGGCTGGAGGGAGGAAGGGGCTCGGCCCGGGGGGCGACAGCTGGAGAGGCAACTCCAGTCGCCTGACTGGGGCGGGGGGACGGGGGACCACGAGACCCGGTCATGCCCACGCCGCGCAGTCACCGCCGACGGAACCCGGCACCCAGCGCTGCGGCTCGTCCTCAGTTTCCCCACCTGCGAAACGGGCGCCAGACGTTTCCAGGACTCCCACCCCTACGCCCCGGAGCCCTCCTGACCACCCCGGGGGCTGCCAGGACCCCCGCCTCCTCGGTTATTTTTAAAGATCCCGAAGTGTCCCGAGGAGCCCAGCGGCCGGCGCGAGGCTGCGGGCCAGATGCACTGGGTGGGGGACACCCGCTCCCAGCAAAGCGGCCGCCGCCCCCCGCCGCCTCCTTTGTCCGGATCTCGCCGCTGCGCAGCGGACAAAGAACCCCCGCCCGCAGGCGCGGCCCCCCGGAACAGACCCTCCCCCCGAGGCCGCGCCCCCGCCCGGGCTGCCCCTCCCCCGCCGCAGGGACCCCAGCCCGCGGCCGAGCCGCCCGCGCGCGCCCCCGCCCCAGCCGGGGCCGCCCCTTCCCCCGCCTGCAAGCCCCGCCGCCCGAGCGCCCAGCCCGCCCGGTCCCGCTCACCATGGCGCCGCCCGCAGCCCGGCCCGATCGCCCCGCAGCAGCCCCGCGGGCCCGGCTCCGCCCGCCCGCCAGCCCGGTCCGGCCGCCGCGCACCGTCGGGACGCAGGAGCCCCGCTCTGCGGCGGGCGGGGCAGCCCTGGCTCCGCCCGGGCCGGGGCGGGGCCCTCCGGCGGCCAATGGGAGCCCGCGCCGGGGCGGAGGGGCGGGGCGGGGCGGGGTCACGTGCGCGCCGGGCCGGGGCTCCTGGGCGGGGCGGGGCGGGGGCTGCGCGCAGCTGGCGGCGCCGGGGGCGGGGCGGGGCTCGGCGCGCGCGGATTGGGCGCCGTGGTTGCGGGGCCCCAATCCCCGGAGGCCCCGGTGCTCCCGCCCTCGTGCAGACCGGGAAACTGAGGCGCGCGGCAGGTAAGGGTCCAGTCTGGAGCGGGGAGCGGCGGAGTCCGCGGTAGGGCCGGGAGGGAGGCGGGACCCCCGAGCTGGACGTCCTTGCTTGGGGAGCGAGCCGGTCATTCACTCGTTCGCTCATTCATTCACTCGTTCAACACACGGAACAGCGACCATGGGCCGGGACGCCCGCCGCGGCGGGAACAGCCTCGAACAGGACAAACAGGGGCGCTGCCCTCACGGAGCGCTCACTCTGCTGCAGGCCGAGGGGAATTTGCAGCCCCTTGGTCGCTCGTAATCACGGTTCTTGAACGTAATAACTCCGCGAATAGGCCCCCACCACGTGCCAGGCCCGTGCTAACCGCTCCACACATTTATCCAGACGACCCGGAAAGGAAGAACCATCCCATTTTAAGGATGAGGAACCCAAGGCTCCAAAGGGCTGAAGTACCACAGCCAACTTGTGATGGAGGCAGGATTCGAGGCCAGGCTGTCTAGAAGGTTCGAGGCTGTCTAGAAGCCAGTTAGTGCGTAATCTCCACTTGTCTACCCAAGAAGGCAGTCCGGCCACAGGACAACCCCTTGTAGCCAGCTGGGGCCCACAAGAGGGGCAAGGGTGGGTCCTTCAAGGCCCCTGTGGCCCAAGTACCCTGGCCCACCCCCTCTGGCTTGGAAGGCAGGAGGGGGCAGTGGAGCCCATCATCCTGGGAGCTGGGGGGTTGTCGGCAGGAAACGTCTTCCCCAGCCTCAAGCAGACCTCTGGGAGAAGATGGCGGGCCAGCTCACCAGGTGGCCAGGCTCTCCTTACTCCCTCCACTCCAGCCTGGCTGGTCTCTTTCCTGCTTCAGATGCACGAAGCTGTTTCCCACCTCTGGGCCTCTGCCCAGGCTGTTTCCTCCAGACGAAACATTCCTCCACTTCATCCTTCAGATCTTGGTTTAAATGTCCTTCCTCGGAGGACCCTCCCTGATCTCCACCCAGGAGCGGTCCCCTCTGTTGTTCTCCCTCCTGTGCATTGTGAAACTGTACATTTTCGAAGGTGTGTGATTAACTTTTGGTCTGTCTTCCAGGACTAGGTCTGTTCTGTTCATTGCCACGTCTACGGAACAGTACCTGGCCCACAGTAGGTGCTGAAGGCATGGATGTTGAGTGAATGAGTGAGTGATCAGACTGCAGAACTCCAGGCCTGGCCCAGCTGCACCTTAGCCAAGAGGCCAGACCCAGATGATGACCTAGGGATTAAGCAGGAACGGGGACAGAGAGGCAGAGGGAAGCCCAGCTTCAGGCCAGCTGCCCTGGAGGCCAGAGCCCAGCGGCTCAGAACAGCTCCTGCTCCTGAGTCTGCCCAGCGCTGTCCTCAGAGGCTCCTGCCCCGTCACCCCCACCTGGGAGCCCAGAGTGGGAGCAAGCAGGTTGTTCCCACAGCCAGTTCCAGGGGCCTCTGGGTCTCAGCCTCAAGTTCACAAAGCCCTCGTTAATGGTGAGGACATGGGAGGAGCAGGCTGGAGCCCCGGAGCCAGAGCTGGCCAAGCAGTGACAGGGGAGGCAGGGACACTTTGGGGGAAAGGATTCTGGGAGAAAAAACGGTGAAGGGGAATGTGGCACAGCATAGAAGTTGAGAGTCAGACTGCAGGGTTCAAATCCAGCCTTTCCTGCTGGGTGGCTTTGGAAAAGCAGCCTAACCTCTCTGTCCCTCGGGTTTGTCATCTGAAAAATGGGGGTGACGGTAAGGTCGGCCTCACAGGTTGGTTGTGAGCACCTCCAGCTATGGGGGTGAACTTGGCCTTCCCCATTTGGATCTTGGGCAAGTCACTGCACCTCTGAGCCTCAGGCTCCTTGTCGTCATAGTGAGTCCCATGAAACCTTTTGGGGTGCTGAGAGGTGGGGGCTGGGAGTAGCCCTCTGGGCGCAGCCATCATCTTGCCCAGAGTGAGTTGCTTCAGTAATAACAATGACAATAATAGTAATAGCAAACAGTGTTTTAAGCACTCCATATGCAAACCCATTTTAATCCCCATTTTACAGGTGGGGAAACTGAGGCACAGAGCAGCACATGTGCACAGAATCACCTGGAGATCTTGTTAAAATGCAGATTCCGGCTCAATAGGTCTAGACATGACGTTCTGCATTTCTCACACGCTACCAGGTGGTGCAGATGGGGCGCGTCCACACTTTGAGCAGTGAGGTGCTAAGGCACTTGCTAAAGGTCACACAGCTGCTGAGCACTGAGCGCAGATCCAAGCCCACACCATAGGCTGCAGAGTGCTGTGCTTAACCTCGACCCTGCCTGCCTGCACCCCCGCCCCCCCAGCTTTCTCCCCTACAAAGAGGCAGGAAGTATAGCTCCCCTCCCCAAGCCCATTTCCTCTCTCAGGGCTCCTACCACCCCCTGCCATGATGACATCTGGCCTTAGAACCTCCCTGCCCCCAGCATCCCCAGGGTCCTCCCTGTCAATGGCATGGAGCTTCTCAGATGCTCATTAGCCAAGAAGATAATTAAGGGCGAGGGATGAGCTCACCCTGGCTCCCTGGGGCTTGCCGGGGCCCAGCTGGGCCTGCCCTGTGCCAGCCTGGCCCTGTGCCTGCTTCCCTCGGGGTGCCAGAGGGGCTGGGACAAGGGAGAGTCTGACTGGGGAGTAGAGAAACCTCCGCTAGCCTCAGGGGAGACTCCAGCTGGGCCTCCCTGCCCAGCTCACAGCCGCCAGGCTGGGCAGGCGTCTGCTCCTGGAGGATCCCCATAAAGTTCCCAGGCCTAAAAATGGAATGAAAACTGCTTGGCCAGAGGGGAGTTCCCCAAAGGGTGAGAGATGACCCACTGGTGAGTTCTGCAGGGTGAGGTTAGGTGGGACACAGGGAGGGTGTCACCCAGCAATGAGTCACACCCCTCAATTCTCCTTCAAGGGGAGAGAGCCTCACTTGCTGTTGTGCAGCTTTAACGTCTCCCAAACTCTGGCTCAGCACCCTCATAACCAGGAGGGAGCAGACCTCGGGCTCAGAAGCTTGGGCAATCCACACGAGCTAGAATTGAACAACGTTTCCTTGTGTTTATGTTTACGATTACCTTCTATTTTTGGCACAGGTCTTTTCCATTTATGATAGTGACATACCCATTTCTTTTGAAGTCAGTCTATTTAAAGGGGGGAAAAAAGTGAGTTAACTTAAAGCAAAGTATAACAGAAGTAATTGTGGAGGTGGTACAGGGAGATGGAAGCAGTGCGGACGGTGGCGGACAGATGGCTGAAGTGGGGAACCTGCTGGAGGTGAGCCAGCCAGCCGCTCGCAGCCCAGGCACCCCACAGTCCTCTATCCCAGGACCCAGCAGAGCCCCCAGCCAGGAGCTGAGACATCCCACGGGCTCCTGTGTCCACCAGAAAAGTCCACTTGGGTTGTCGTGGGTTGAGTGGAGCCTGGGTGGGCTCTGGGCTTTGTTCCTGGGATCCGTGGTGTCAGTGTGATGAAGAGCAGACTAAGGGAGGGGGACAGCAGGCCTCGCCTGAGGTGCCTCCCACCCCCAGACTGCCCTGCATTTCCATCTCCGGTACCCACACCCCCAAACACGCACGCACCTGAGCCCTGGAGCCCATCAAACATCCATTCACTAAATCGTCCATTCATTCACTCAGTTTTTCATTCATTCAACCAGTCTTTGTTGGGCACCTACTCTGTGCGAAGCACTGTGCTGGGGGCTGTGTCCAGACAGGCAAAAGTCAGCCCTCACGGGGGCTACATCCTCCTGGGGGAAGACAGACCATGAACACAGAAGCAGGTACGGTATCTGGTGTGTCAGATGGTGCACGTGCTGTGGAAAAATGGAAAGAGAATAAGGGGAGGCGTGGGAGCCCAGGGCGGGGGCCTCTCTGAGGAGGTGTGCCAGCCGCCGGGACGGATCAGCCTAGTTCTGGTGCCAGAGAAGCTCAAAGGCGTGGAAGCAGGCAGGTGATGAGCCAGCACTGGGCAGGGAACTCTTTTATTTGTATTTTTTAGTAATTTTTTAGAGAACCCCAGGTACACAGCATGCTGGACCGTTCCTAATGCAGATCATGGCGTGTTCTCTTCCTTGGTCCTTGTATGACCTGCTTTTATGAAAAACGTCCATAGTTATTTTTGTAATATATCATGTAATCTACAGCAGGTAGCCCATCGATCAAAACAAAACTGAGGACCCAACAAGGGCCAACATCCAATCTTGCGGTCCCCCCATTCTGTCCCCACCTGGAGTCCCCATCACCTTCAGTCCTGTCTTCATCACTCTCTGCCTTCCTTCATGTACAGTTTTATTACACCTAACTCATAAAAGTATATTTCTTGTTTTAATCTCTTCTTAGCAACTTAAGGGTCTGTTAGCTTCCCAGAGCTACCACAAACTGAATGGCTTAAAGCAATAGAAATTTATTCTCTCACAGTTCTGGAGGCTGGAAATCAAAATCAAGTGTTGGCAGAGCCGTGCTCCCTCTGAGGGCCCTAGGGGAGGATCTGCCCCAGGCCTCCCTCTGGCTTCTGGTGGTCGCCAGCGACCCTTGTCAGTCCTTGGCTCGTGGATGCATCACTCCAATGTCTGCCGCTGTCTTCACATGCTGTGTGACATGGCCTCTCCTTTTTTCCCCGAACATTCGTTGTTGTCACGTGCTGTCAAGCTGACTCTGCCTCCTGGCGACCCTATGAATGAGTGATGCCCACAATGTCCTGTCCTCGACAGCCCTACTCAGCTCCTGTAGACTCATGCCTATGGTTTCCTTTATGGAGTCAGTCCATCTCATATTTGGTCTTCCTCTTTTCCTGCTGCCTTCTACTTTTCCCGGAATTATTGTCTTTTCCAAAGAATCCTGCCTTCTCAAGATGTGCCCAAAGTAGGACAGCCTCAGTTTTATCACTTGTGCCCCAGCCATAGTTCAGGCTTAATTTGCTGTAAGACCCACTTGCTCATCTTTCTGGCAGTCCAGGGTATCCGTAGAGCTGTCCCCCAACACCAGATGTCAATTGAATCCATTTTTTTTCTTGTCAGCCTCCTTCACTGCCCGGCTCCTGCACTTGTATAGTAATTGGGAAGACGAGGGTGTGGAGAATCTTGGCCTTGGTCTCTAATGACTCTTACACTTGATGATCTTTCCTAATGCTTTCATTGCTGCCCTTCCGGGTCTCAGTCTTCTCTTGATTTCTTGGCCGCAGTCTCCATTTAAATTGATGACCAAACCAAGGTAAACATAATTTTTAACAGTTTTGATGTCTTCATTATCTGCATTACAGTTGTGTAGTTCTTCTGCAGTCATGACTTTTGTCTTGATGCTCAGATGCAAGCCTGCTTTGGCACTTTCTTCTTTCACTTTCATCACAAGTCGTCTCAAGTCACTGCTGCTTTCTGCCAGTAAGATGGTGTCATCTGCGTGTCTTAGATTGTTGACATTTCTTCAAACAATTTTCACTCCTCCTTCCTCTGAGTCTAGCCCAGTTTTTTGTATATGTCCTGCGTACAGAATAAACAGATAGGGAGATAAAGTGCACCCTTGTCTGACACCTTTGCTGTAGGAAACCATTCTGTCTCCACATTCTGTCCTGACAGCGGCTTCTTGTTCACAATACAGGTTACACATCAGGACAGTCAAGTGCTGAGCACACCCGTTTCTTTCAGCGCAGCCCACAGCTTTTCATGATCCACGCAGTCAAAGGCTTTACTGTCATCTATAAAACACAGATTAACCTTCTGAGATTCTTTGGAGCGCTCCAGTACCCAATGAATAATCACAATATCTCGTGTGCCTCTCCCTTTTTGACATCCAGCTTGGACATCAGACGTTTCTTGCTCCATATAAGGTCAAAGCCTTTGTTGTAGCCCCTTGAGCATCATTTTACTTGCGTGAGAAATTAGAGCAATGGCCCTAGAGTTACTGTACTCCTTGGCATCTCCTTTCTTGGGGGTTGGAATGTATGTTGAGCGTTTCTAGTCATTCCCAACATTACTGAGGAATAATTGACACATATAGCTGTTTATGTTTAAAATATGCAACATGATTATTTGATATACGTGTACATTATGGAATGATTACCCAGATCAAGATAATTAACACATGCATCACCTCACATAGTTAACTTTGTGTGTGTGTGTGTGTGTGTGTGGTGAGAATGCTGAAGACCTACTCTCAGCAACTTTCAAGTACACAACACCGAATTATTAACTATAGTCACCATGCTGTACATTAGATCTTCAGAATTTATTCTTCTTGTAACTGAAAGTTTATACCCTTTGACCTACATCTCCTCATTTCCCTCACCCCCCAGCCCCTGGAAACCACCATTCTATGTTCTGTTTCTATGAAATCAGCTTTCTTTCTTTCTTTTTTAGATTCCACATATAAGTGATATCATACAGTATCTTTCTTTCACTTAGCTTATGCCACTTACAGAATGCCCCCACATTTATCCATGTTGTCACAAATATATATATACCACATCTTCTTTATCCATTCTTCTGTTGAAGGCCACTTAGGTTGTTTCCATGTCTTAGCTAATGTGAATAATGCTGCAGTGAACATGGGGGTGCAGATATCTCGTTGACACAGTGATCTCATTTCCTTCGGGTATATACTCAGGAAGGAGATAGCTGGATCTCTTGGTAGTTCTATTTTTAATTCTTTGAGGAACATCCATACCGTTTCCCATAGTGACTGCACCAGTTTACATTCCCAGCAACAGTGCACAAGGGTTCCCTTTCCTCCACGTCCTCACCAGCACTTACCTCTTGTCTTTGTGGTGACAGGCATTCTAACAGGTGTGAGGTGACATCTCCTTGTGGTTTGGATTTGCATTTCCCTGATGATGAGTGATGTTGAGCACGTTTTCACGTACCCACTGGCCATTTAAATATCTTCTTTGGAAAAATGTCTATTCAGATCCTTTGCCCATTTTTAATTGGATTATTTGCTTTTTTGCTATTGAGTTATGTGAGTCCTTTATATATTTTGGGATATTAACCCCTTATCAGAAATATTGTTTGTGAATATTTTCTCCCATTCTGTAGGTTGCCTTTTCAATTTATAGATCATTGCATTTGCTGTGTCGAAGCTCTTTAGTTTGATGTAGTGTCACTTATTTATTTTAGCTTTTGTAGTGTCACTTATTTATTTTGCCTGTGTTTTTGGTGTCTTATCCAAGAAATCATTGCCAAGACCAATGTCAAGGATCTTTTCCCCTGTGTTTTCTTCTAGGAGTTTTATGGTTTCAGGTCTTACATTTAAGTCTTTGATCCATTTCAAATTAATTTTTGTGAGTGGTGTAAGACAGGGGTTCAGTGTCATTGTTTTGCATGTGGATATCCAGTTTTCCCAGCACCATTTATTGAAAAGATTATTCTTTACCCATTGTGTGTTCTTGTTGCCCTTATCAAAAATTAGTTGACTGCATATGTGTGGGTTTATGTCTGGGCTCTCTATTCTGTTCCACTGGTGTATGTACTTGTTTTTATGCCGGTACCTTACTGTTTTGATTACTATAGATTTGTGATATAGCTTGAAATCTGGAAGTATGATGCCTCCAGCTTTGTTCTTCTTTCTCAAGATTGCTTTGGCTATTCAGGGTCTTTTGTGGTTCCATACAAATTTTAGGATAGTTTTTTCTATTTCTGTGAAAAATGCCATTGGAATTTTGATAGGGATTGCATGGAATCTGTAGATCACTTTGGGTGGTACGGATATTTTCACAATATTAATTCTTCCGATCCAAGAACACAGGCTGGCTTTCCATTTATTTGTGTCTTCTTCAGTTTCTTTCATCAATATCTTGTGGTTTTCAGTGTACGGGTCTTTCACCTCCTCGGTTAAGTTTATTCCTAAGTATTTTATTGCTCTTGATACTATTGTAAATGGGATTGCTTTCTTAATTTCTCTTTCAGATAGTTCATTGTTAGTGTACAGAAACACAAATGATTTTCTATGTTGATTTTGCATCCTGCAACTTAACTGAATTCCTTTATTGGTTCTAACAGCTTTTTGGTGGAGTCTTTAGGGTTTTCTGTATATAAGATCATGTCCTCTGCAAACAGAGATAATTTTACTTTTTCCTTTCTGATTTCGATGCTTTCTATTTCTTTTTCTTGCCTAATTCCTATGGCTAGGACTTCCTCCTCTTCTCAGCCATTGGATTTGGAGCTCACCCTAACCCAATATGATCTCATCTAAACTTAAATAGTCACATCTGCAAAGACCATATTTCCAAATAACGTCACATTTACAGGTACTGGGGATTAGGACTTCAATATATCTCTTTGGGGACACAATTCAACCCATGACAAAGGGAATCCCGACAACCGAAAAAGGGGGTCAAGCTGTATGAATCTTCTGGGGCTTAATTCTTCATGTAATAGTATATAGCTAAGATTGACCCATCTTGTAGTTCACTTGTTTTACCTGCTGTGTCATTTTCCACCAGGTCAGTGTACTACAGTTGATCCATCTGCTCTCCTGTGGATGGCCTTTTGGGTGGTATCCAGGTGTCTGCTAATCTGAAGTGCTGTTTGAACATTCTCATAAGTGGCTCTTGGTGCATGTGTGCAAGAGTTTCTCTAGGGCATTTACCTAGAAGTGGAAGCACTGGGACTCAGAATATGTGGATGTTCAACTTTAGGAGATAATAGCCAGCTGCTTTCCAAAGTGGCTGCACTAATTACACTCCCACCAGCAACACATACGATCCACATCCTCTCTGACACTCGGTATTATCAGATTTTACAATGTTTGCCAATTGAGTGTAAAATTGTTGCCAGTTGACATCTTGATTTACGTTTCCTTGATCACTAATGATGCTAAACATCTTTCTCAACCCTATGGTCTAAAATATATTCACCTACATTTTCTACTGAGGCTTCTGAAGCTTTGTTTTTGACATTTAAGTTCATAATCTATCATCATCTGTCCCAACACCAAGGTCTAAAAGGTATTTACCTGTAATTTCTACTAAGGATTTTAAAATGGTTTTGTTTGTTTTTGGCACTTAGGTCCTTAGTGCGAGGAGGGGTTGGTCATATAAACTTAGGAGCTTTTGTAGGGTGACAAGTGTTTTTTGGGGACAGTGGGACAGGATATTGGTCTGGGACTCTTGAGTGTACTGGAAATTGCTCACTGGATTTTGAGTTCAAATTCTGCTCCTCCCCTGGACCGCCTGTGAGATCTTACCCGTCGTCTCTGTGAGCCTCAGTTTCCTCATCTGTAAAATGGGAGTTATAGTAGCTATTGCCGTTGCTTGCCATGAAGAGTACATGAGACAAAGTATGCAGAATGCTTCCCACCTTGCCCGGTACACAGCATGAGAACACTAACTAGATTTCTTGAGCACTTACTATGTGACGGGTAACGTGCCAAGCACTTTCCGTGTATTATTAACTTATTTAACCCCTGGAAACTCCATGAAGTAGATGGTATTTTCCACACTTTGCAGATGAGGAAACTGAGTCTCCATAGGGTGAGTAAATCCTCCGAGGGCACACAGCTAGCATGCGTCAGACGACTTGAGCCCTGGCGGTCTGGCTGCAGAGTCCTCATCCGTCACTGCCACACATCAGAGCCATTCCCCTTCCCTTCCTCCATCCTCCAGAATCCAGCCCGGGTCCGGGGAGAGAAATGGCTGCTTCTCCAGGAAGAAGGGTCTAGAGGTTGGAATGGGGGAGTGGTAGGCAGTGGGGTTGACCCCTGATTCCCCTGTGGCCCCTGCCTGTGACTCTGAGGCTGGCGAGAGGCTGGGAAGGGAGAGTGGGCAGGGCTTCCTGGTGGGGAAGTCCATCCATCTTCCCCCTCCCTTTGCAGGCAGTTGGCAACCACAGTGGAGATGGCTGACTGGCCACAATGTTCCCCGGTGTCGTTCATTATTCACGGCCGCCATCCTGGACCTGGGGTTTCTTGGGGGTGGGGCAGAAATTATTCCCAAGGCCCAGCTACTAGGGGCTTTTATCCACAGTGGAGCCTGAGCACAAACAACCCTCTTTTCTAGACCTGAGGGCAGGGGGCTTTCCACCCAGGGAGGACAGAGACTCGAGCATGAGCCTGCAGACCTGCAGCCCGCCAGCAAACAAAGGGCTTTGAGCCACATTTGAGCCCAGCTCTGCCACTTCCCAGTTACCTTCTCTGAGCCTCAATTTCCTCATCTGTAAAATGGGAATAAGATTTAGAAATAGTCTACACAAGAGGCATGAGTAGCCCACAGCTGGGCTTGATCGCCAGAGTTGCTGTTATTATATTCGCTCTTTCAGTGGGTGTGTCCCAGCCCTGCTGGGGATAGGAGATGGTATGACCCCTGAGGGAGTTTGCAGCCTGCAGGGGGAGACAGGGCCCCAATGTATTAGAAGCCCTGCACAAAGGACTTCTGATAAGCCAACGTGTCCCCCTGTAAAAGCTGGTTAAAGGTGGTTGTTCGTGGAACAGCTGTTTCTTGAACACCAGCTATGTGCCCAGCAAGCCACAGTGGTGAGCAAGGCAGTCATGTCCCTGCATCCATGGACCCACAGTCCGGTGTCCTGGGAGAAGGAAGGGCCGCTGGGCCCTACTAGGAGGGCCCTGCTAGGGTCCGTCAGCGGCCAGGCTGGGGTTCAGGTGAGGGGCAGAGGGCTCCTAGGTCTGCCCATGAGTGGGGTGGGGGTTTATGTGCCCCCATCCCCAAAACCATGCAAAGCTCATGTCTCTCCTTGCCTGTTGGAAGGCCGTGACTGAGGGGCAGGGATAAGAGTGGAGCCTGTGGAATCACCCAGACCTGAGTGACTTATGGGGTGTATTAGTTATCTATCACTGTGTAACAAATGACCCCAACACTTAGTGCTATTTTCTCATAGATTCTGTGGGCCAGGAATACAGGAGCAGATCAGCTGGGTGGTTCTGGCTCAGGGTACCTCAGGAGGTTGCAGACAAGATGCCAGCCGGCAATGCAGTCACATAAAGGCCTGACAGGCTGGAGGACCCGCTTGCCCGTGGCTCACTCACGTGGCTGTAGGCAGGAGGCCTCAGTTCCTCCTTCTCCACGGGGCTGTTTGAGTGTCCTCAGAACCTGGCAGCTGGCTTCCCCCGCATGGGTGACACCAGATAGAGAGCAGGAAGAGTGACTTTTATGACCTAGTCATAGATGTCACCCTCCATCACTCCCACCATATTCTATTCATTACAAGTGGGTTCACTAAGTCCAGCCCACACTCAAGGTGAGGCTCCACCATTTTGGGGTGATTTTTTTTTGGTGAGGAAGATTGGCCCTGAGCTAACATCTGTTGCCAGTCTTCCTATTTTTGCTTGTGGAAGATTGTCACTGAGCTAATATCTGTGCCCATCTTCCTCTGTTTTGTATGAGGGATGCCATCACAGCATGGCTTTATAAGCTGTGTGTAGGTCCGTGCCCAGGATCCATACCCACAAACCCTGGGCTGCTGAAGTGGAGTGCTTGAACTTAACCACCATGCCACCAGGCCAGCCCCAAGGCTCCACTTGTTGAAGGGAAGAATGTCAAAGAATTTGTGGATATATTTGAAAATGACCACAGAGAGTGGCCTTGGACAAGTCCCTTCTGCCTGAGTCTCAGTTTCCTCATCTGTGAGATGGGGGTAATGAGTCATGGCACCTACCTCGCAGGGCCACTGTGAAGACGAGATGAGAAGATACACACGGAGCATTTAGTGCAGGGCCCGTCACGTTAGTTACACCTCCAGTAAATCCCAGTTGCTGTTATCAGCGTGCTTAATGAAAGGGACTTACCCAGGGCCGGCCCCTGTCCTCCTAGCCAAGTGGTTCTCAGCCCTGGCTGCACGTGAGAATCACGCAAAGAACTTTAAAAAGATACCTCCAGAAACCCCCACCCCATTTTCTAATTCGATAGGTCTTGAATGGGGCCTCTAGGCATTAAAGCTCACCAAGTAATTCTTATTTGCAGCCAGGGTTGAAGTCACTGTCCCCAACTGGGAATTCCCAACAGTGACCCATCAACATGAAATGCAATGAAGAAATGAAAAATGAGGTGTGGGAGCATCCCTATAATTCAGTAGTTCTTGAAGTGTGGTCCCCAGGATCACGTGGGAACTGGTTAGAAATGCACAGTCTTGGGCCCCACCCAGACCCACTGAATCAGGAACTCTGGGGGTGGAGCCCAGCGAGCTCTTTCCACAGCTCCTCCCGGTGAATCCAGAGCACACACAGGTGTGAGACCCACTGCTCACGCTCTCGCTCTCTCTCTGCTCACTCTGATGGAACCGGTTGCCGTGTTGTGAGCCACCCTGTTGGAGGGGCCCACACGGCAGGGAAGTGAATGCTGCCAACGTCTCCCAAGCAAGCTCGGAACAGCCGCTTCCCCGGTCAGGCCTGCGGATGAGAGCTCGGCCCTGCCAACACCTAGACTGCAGCCTGCGGAGACCCTGAGCTGGAGGAAGTCACACCCAGACTCCCGCCCCATAAAAACTGGGATAATAAATATTTGTTGTTTTAAGCCACTAAGTTTTGTGGTAATTCATTATGTAGCAAATAGATCACTAATATGGTGGATATTGGCCAAAGGGGGAGAGACGGGTCGGGGGGGATAGAGGGACTTGGAGTAATCTAGAGTCTACATTAAAAGAGATTTAAGAAAAATAAACTGGTTTCAATGTGTAGACCTTGTTTGGGTCCTGATTTGAACATAACTGTTGTTTTTTTTTAAGTTGATATTTGGGAAATGTGAACACTCAGGGGATCCTGGATGATATTAAGCTGTTATTATTCACTTTTATTTGGTGTGATAGTAGTATTGTATGTTTTGAAAAGAGGCTTTCTCTTTTAGAGAAACATACTGAACTATTTCCAGATGAAGTAATACGCTGTTGGGGATTTGCTTTCAAATAATCAGGGTGGGAGGGGGGTATATTGTGTAACAAAATGATTGGCCATGAGTTGATGGTTGTTGAGGGGAGGGGGCGGTGTGTGGAGGCTCCCTTTACTATTCTCTGTGTTTTTGTATATGTTTGAAATTTTCCATAGCCAAAAAGTTAAAAAAAAAATGGAGTGAGCCCAATATGCCCATTTTACAGATGGACAAAGCTAATCCCAGCAGCAGGCAGGAGAATGGGAAGGAATGGGGGCCTTAGCTCATTGACAGTGGGGGGTGTCCCTGAGCCAGGCCTTGTCTTTTGTTCATCCCGGGGAGGGGGCTTGCTTAGGGGACTCTGGGCTGCTTCCCTGCCTGAGCCTGGGGTGTGGAGAGGAAGCTCCCCATCACCCGCGACTCCCAGCTTTCCTGCAGTTCCTGGCTGACGCACTCATCCACCTGACGGCCCCTGGTGGTGGACTGTTACGTCCACACCTGTGACAGGCATCTTTTAAGTATAGGAGTGCGACTGTCATTTTGTCTCCATATATTAAGTCATCACGAGGGGTGGGTTTTGTTGAATTTTATTTTAGACCTCCTTTTTTTTTTTAAAGAAGATACTTGCTCATGATAAAATCAAAGGGACACAGTGAAAAGCCAGTCTCCCTCCCTCACGGCCTCCAGTTGCTTCCTAAGACAACCATTTAAGTCCTTTATCCCACAGGTGTTTGTTGAGCACCTACCACGTATCGTGCACCATGCTGGACCCTGATGTCCAACGGGAATACGATGCGAGCCACAGGTGACAGCTGTACATGACACTGTAAGTTTTCCAGGAGCCACACTGACAAAGTAGAAAGAAACCGGTGATGTTAATGTTAATAATATGTTTCTAAAGATTGTTAATGCAATATTTTTACGTTTTTTCTCATACTGTATTAGCCTGCTCGGGCTGCCACAACAAAATACCACAGCCTGGGAGCCTGAGACGGTAGAAATTTATTTCTCACAGGTCTGGAGGCCAGAAGTCCGAGATCAAGGTGCCAGCAGGGCTGGTTTCTCCTTGGCTTTCCGACGGCCGTCTCCTCACTGTGTCCTCACATCACCTTTCTCCGCGTGCGCCCCCAGGTTCTCTCCGTGCCTCCTAATCCCTTCTTATGAGGACACCAGTCGGATAGGATCAGGGCCCCGCTCGGGGTCTCAGTGCGCCTCTTTAAAGGCCCCGTCTCCAGCGCAGTCATGTTCTGAGGGCAGTGGGTTAGGGCTTCAGCACGGGGACTTGGTGGGGGAGACACAGTTCAGTCTGCGACACACACCATTCCCCCACACCCAGCGTGCGGTGGACCCTCGCGTCACGTCTCTGTTCCAAACAGCCTCATTTCGAGGGCTCAGTTGCCACACGTGACTGGTGGTGGCTGCGTTGGACGGTGCGGTTCTGGGTGTGGGAGTCACAGCAGCAAACAGCAGACAAACAGCCCTGCCCTCGTGGGGCTTCCGTTCTGCTGGAGGAAATGGAGAATTAACAAAGACCTAAAATGCATTGTGCCATGTGTGTTCTGGGGAGAAAAAGAAAGGGGGGAGGGATCCGGGGTCATCCTTCCAGAAAGATGCTGCACGAACACAGGAGATGGATGGGTGGAGGGATGGGTATAGATATATCCCCATTTTAAAAACACAGATGGTAATATTCCATATGTGCTGTCTCTTCTTTGTTCTTCTCACTTGAAAACATCTCTTGAAACTCACACCCCATCATCTCACAAGGACATGCCTTATTCTTTTTGATCTCTTGATTTTAAGGAACAATTTGAAACACATAGAGACACAGTACTGCTGAGCTAGAGTAACAGAACCTGGTGCTTGCTGAGTGCTGACCGTCCCCCCCACCCCGTAAGGTGGGTGCTCTTCCCAAAAAACAATTCGAGTTCATGGACAGTTTTTGTAAACAGGTGGAAAATAAACACTTCTAACTTCAGGGAAATGTCAAGCCCTGGATTGCAGTGCTGCCAAATGGTAGGGTCTGAGAGACTTTCCTGTCGAGGTTAACAGAATAATAAAATACTAATGTATAGTATTATCATATTATGTTAATAAGCAGTAATATAATATATAGTAATATATTAACATAATACATAATATAAAATTTATTATAAATATGTTTAATATAGTATAAATATAATAAAATATTAATAAGAGGAAAAGAAATAATTGAGAGAAAATGCTGGGAAAAGAAGAAATCCAGGACGAGGGGAGAAGTTCTCCCGCAGGAATTGAGACTGCGGCCGGCAGCCCCAGGGCTCATTCTGGGGCTGTGCTTGGGGATGAGGCTGTGGGTGGAGCACTGGGGTCCAGGGGTCCCAGCAGGAATCTGCCCCCTCAGATCTCACTCCAGTCAGGGAGAAGCTTCCAGAAGGGAAAGCGGTGCCAGGAATTAAGATGGAGGCTGCCTGCCGGCCTCCGTGTGTGAGATGAAAGATGGGCAAAGGGCACATTCCTGCCACAGCCCAGGCTCCGAGCCCCAGGACCCTCTGGGCCCCTGCCAGCTGCTCCCTCCTGTTTGTGGGGATCCCGAGCAGCGAGCTCTGTCAGGGCGTCTTGGGGGCCTCTGCAAATGCTGGGGTTCCAGGCAGCGTGCCGGCCCTGATGGAGAACCCCTGTGACTGGACAGGCTGATGGGGTGACGGTAGCACCTGCCTCTGAGGCTGTGCTGAGACAATGCGTTCATATGTGCAGGGCGCCCGGAGCAGAGCCGGGAAGCACCTTAGACGGGTCACTGATGCTGTTGTGACCATCCTGAGCCCTGACAAGCCCCGTGCTGCTTGGGGAGGGCCTTTGCGCTGACCAGACTTCCCCACCTGGAACGGGCCCCGCGGGGAGCGTGGTTCTAGGCTTTGAGTCACACAGGCTGTGGGGTCAAGCCCGGCTCTGCCTCCTTCCAAGCTCTGAGACCCCACCTCTCGGAGCTTTCGATTCTCCATCTGTAGCATGACCTTGGTACCCGGGCGGACTGAGCACTTGGTAAGGACTCTGGCTGAGAGGGATGTGCAAGAAAATGAGAATCATTTCCGAGCAGAGCTGGTGCCTCCCGGGCCTCCCTGCTTCCTGGTGCACTCAGGAAAAACCACCCCCGCTGTGTCACTCGTTCCCAACAGGCTGTGAGACCCCCGAGGGCTGGGAACGGGTCTGTGCTAACTTTGCAGCCCAGCGAGAGCAGATAAGTAAATGCTTATTGAAAGCAAATGCATGAATGCGTGAAAGAATGAGTGTGTCTCCCTGGCCCGGACATCGAGTATCTCTGAAGACAAGGACGATGCCTCTCTCTGCCACAGGGTGATTTGCATTATTGGTGCTCATTAAATGCAGGTTTGGGGGCTGGCCCGTTGGCACAGCGGTTTAGGCCGCGCTTTGGCAGCCCAGGGTTCGTGGGTTCAGATCCTGGGCACTGGCCTACGCACTGCTTGTCAGCCATGCTGTGGCGGCGTCCCATGTAAAGTAGAGGAGGATGGGCACTGATGTTAGCCCAGGGCCAGTCTTCCTCAGCAAAAAAGAAGAGGCTTGGCAATGAATGTTAGCTCAGGACTGGTCTCCCTCACCAAAATAAATAAATAAATGCAGGTTCGTGTTTAACAGTCTGGCCCAGCCACTCCCCCTAGGGCAGGTGTCCCCTGATGTGGCTGGGCCAGGGTTAGGCCACCTGGGACTCACCAGAGGTGCCTGGGGCAGCAGGAGACAGGCCCTGAATGGTGGACAGGTGGGCAGAGGCCTCCAGCCAGGGCCAGCCCCAGCGCCCATGTGTGTATGGGGGACAGGGCAGGGCACAGCCCCCAGTAGCTCTAGGCCCTGGTTTTCTGGCCCAGCCCACATCTGCATGCCCCCTACCCCATGCCTCCCACCCTCCTCCCTCCATCGAGGACCTCCCTGCCCACCCTACGGTGTCCCCCTTGGGAGATGCCCCTTACCTAAGAGGCAAGAGGGACCTAACATTTGTTGAGCATCTACTGTGTGAGCACTGGACTAGACACTCTACCCTCTCTCATGTAATCATTACAATAACTCTAAAGAGTAGATGTTGTCCCATTTTGCAGATGGGGAAATCAAGGCTCAGAGAGGTTATGTGACTTTCCCTAGGTCATTCAGAACAGGATTCAAACCCAGGTCCGCCTGAGTGCCCTGAGCCCCTGCCCCTCATTCCTTCATTCAACAACTCTGTACCGAGCTCTGCAGATGGACCAGTGTGGTGCTAGGAAAGGTGGGGATGAGAGGGTTCCCGCCCCAAGGCATTTACAGTCTAAGGGGGAAGCAGACATTAAACAAATAATTATCTAATTACCCCCTACAGTCCCTGAAGATGGTGCCATGAGATTGTAGCAGGGAAATGTGACCTGGCTAGGGGCCTGAGATTTTCTGGAAGAAGTGACGTTTAAGGCCTGATCTGAAAGCTGAGGAAGAACAACTGTCTGGGCAGAGAGAGGAAGAAAGGTCTTTTCAGGCAGAGGGAACTGCATGTGCAAAGGCCCAGTGGTCAAGTAAGGCCCAGAGGGGAGCATGTGAGAGACACTGCAGGCTGCTGAGATCAGGCAGCAGGGAGGGTGGCTGAGCTTTATCCTCAGAGCAATTCGAGGCCGTGAAAGGGTTTCAGCATTCCTGGGGAGATGGGACTCAAGTTAAATTTTAAAGGGGGGCTGTGTCTGCTTCATGGAAAATAGATCGGAGGGGCCAAGAGGGCAGGGAGGAGGCTCCTGCAGCCCCCGAGCGACTTGGACTGGGGCAGGGAGGGAGAGGTGTGGACGGGTTCAGAGGGCTTTTAGCAAAGAGCCAACAGGCCCAGCCATGGCCCGGGTCTGCGGAGACAGGAAAGGGAGGACCCAGGGTGCGGTCTGGTGTCCTGCCTGAGCAGGGGCCGGCCAGCTGGGAGCAACCTGTTCTCAGGGTCCCTGGCCACTCACCGGCCACCAATCGGCTGAGAGTCCCCTGGCCAGGGCCCTGGGCCTGGGGACAGGAAGGGTGCTGACCTTGCCCCCATGGAAAACACAGTCCAGGGGCCAAGACCCTTTTCCCTCCTTTGAGCCCCGCCCTGGAGCTGCTGAGTGACCATCTCTGGGCCAGGACCCTCGCCTGCCTTCTGGGCCGAGAGCCCGAGGGCCGTCCCCAGGTCCCCAAGGAGGTGTCCTCTTGAGGAAGCCCCTGCCCAGGCCCCCGACCTGGGAATGTCCATTCAGCCATTCGGGATGTGCAGTGGCAAGTGCTGGGGACGGAGTGTGAACAAGAAGACAGGGTCCCTGCCCGCACAGAGCTGACATTCTAGAGGGGAGGCGGGGAACACGAGAATGTGTGAATAAATGGTGTGATATCATTTCAGAGAGGCATAAATGCTCTGACAAGTGACGTGATGGAGACTAAGGGAGAGGGTGGGCTGGGCTTGCATTAGAGAGGGGGTGAGGGTGGGGCCCTCTGAGGACACAAAGAAGCCATTCGTGGAAGAGCATTGCGGGGGATGGGGGAACAGCCAGGGCAAAAGCTTGAGGTGGGAGCAAAGAGCCCAGGGGGGCCAGGAGGGGAAGAGGCAGTGGGAGGATGGGCCCAAGGGGTAGAGCAGGCCTGGTGAGCTCCACTGCTGGGGTGGTGTGGTGGGCTTCAGGCAGGGGGTGTGTGTTCCAGAATCTCCCTCTTTCTCCACCTGGAAAGCCCCTCCCCCTGAGTTCCCTGTTTCAGCTGTTTCCCAGGGTCTTTCCAGTGTCTCTGCCTCCCTCACCCCCAATATAGGTACTCCCCGAGCTGGAATTTCCCCAGGACCTGCAGCAGAGAGGGAACTGAGTCTGCTTGCTGTAAAGGCCACATGCGTGGACCGCCTACGGTGTGCCAGGCCTCACGTCGGGCGCGCTGTGGCCTGAGCCCCTCGGACCCTCACCACCCACCCTTCAGGTTTTACGAGCCCCACTTTACAGAGCAGGAGATCCAGGCACAGTGTGACTCGCTCAAGGCCACTTGGCTCAGAAGGCAGGAGCCAGGATTTGAACCCAACTCAGTCTCATCCCAAAGGTTTGTCAAATCTCATTGAAACCTCATGACAGTTTTGTGAAAATGGGAGTCACAGATTCTTCCGTTCCCTACCTGCCTCCTTTCTTCCCCCCATTTTGGTAAATGGCACCACCAGCTCCCCAGTTGATGAGCCAGACACCCCAGAGGAGCCCTTCTCGATTCCTCTCCCTGGCCGCCCCCTCTTCAGGGGGCTGAGCATTAAATGCCCCTTTATGGGCCCTGTAGCAACTTTAACACCCACCATGTAAGTAGTGGTTCTCTCTCTCTCCCCATTGAGAAAAAAGGAGGAAATTAAATTGTGGCAGGTTATCACTAATCTAGAGAAAGCCACGCTGAGGTCTGTGAGCACCTTTCTCTTAAGATACACTTCACATGATTGCAGTAAACGCAATGTGTCTGGAAGCCAGCCGGCGGTTCCTGGTGTCCCTAAAGGAACCTGCCAGTTGTCCCCACCCCAGAGGAGCCGCAGGGAGGTGGTGCCCCCACCCCTTCTGCCCTAAGAGAAGTCGTAGGAGGGCCCAGAGTCACTACCCCACCTTCCTTGAAGCAGTGCCCTGTTTGGGGTGATGTTCTAAAACTGGTTGTGGTGACGATGCGTAACTCCACAAATACACTAAAACCCACGGAACTGTTCACCTCGAATGGATGACTTGCATAGTATGTGAATTACTTCTCAATAAAACTGTTAAAAAAAATCAGGTGTCCTGTGTCCTCCTCCACAAACGTGGGGGTCCGGGTCTGCTCAGACAAATGAAAAGTAAAAAAATCATGAGAACACTCAAATATTACCTAATAGAAATAATCCGAGCTAACATTTCTTTAGGGCTGGTGACTCGCCGGGCCCTGTTCTGAGTCTTAACTCTTGTGACTCACAACCCTATCAGACAGACATTATTATCCCCCATTTGACAGATGGGGAAACTGAGGCAGACAGCAGGAATATGACTTGCCAAGGTCACAGGCAAAGAAGTGTCAGAGGAGGGTTTGAACCACGAAGTCTAGCTCCAAACCCTCACTTTCCCCCCTGATATACACAAAAGTAAAGATAATAGTATAATAATCAACAAGGGTCCCCACCCCACAGGGACCAATGGGTAGGTCCCACCGTGTTCTCGTCGGCACCAATAAATTGCCGGCTGGCCCAGTTTCCAGACGCACCGCTTTAACCACGATCATGTGAAGTACGGTCACGTGCCACATACCAACGTTTCCGTCAATGACAGACCACATAGATGGTGGTCCCATAAGATCAGTACCATAGAGCCCAGGTGTGTAGTGGGCTGTGCCATCTAGGTTTGTGTAAGTCCACTGTGATGTTCACACAATGACAAAATCGCCTGACGACGCATTTCTCAGAACGTGTCCCCGTCGTTAAGTGACGCATGACTGTCCATCTCTTGCGAAAGGTGCAGCTTCCTCCAGAAGATCTTGTTCCAGCTCTACCCCCTCCCACTTCCGCCACCTGCCCGCTTCTAGTTTATTCTATTGTAAATCATCTCCTCATGGTATTTCATCCATAAATTCTTCGGAACGTATCTCTGTGATAAGAACTCTTTCTTAAATAACCACATTTTCATTTAATCACCGTTTTCACACCTACAAGACGTGAATGGTTCTGTAATATGCTCTAAAATTCTCTTTTCCCTGTTGTCTCCTGCATGCGTTTTTATGGGTGGTTGGTTCAAATCGAGAGACAAATTCCATACATTGCATTTGGCTGGTATCTCTTAAATCTCTTCTAAGCTATAATAATTCTCTTTGTTATTTCCTTGCTTTTTAGACGTTGCAAAAAGTGTGGAATCCTTGCTCGTGATTATTGATTTGCTGCCTCTTAAACGGCCTCCAGCAGAAACCCAGGGGGAGGGGGAGCTGGGGGGAAGGCTTGGCCCAGCCTCCGGGCCTTGTGCAGGGAGAGCCTGGGATTCCCACCTACCTGGTTACCTGAAAAGACGTAAAATCAGGCTCAAGTAGAAACGGGAGGCGCGTTGGCAGCGGCTGAATATAGTCACTTGTCCATTTCGTCACAAGCGCTGTCAGCCCCACCTTCAAAGCATACCTGGAATGTACCCGCGTCTCTCCTGCAGAAGGTGGATCGAGGGAGGCAAGGGAGGAAGCAGGCAGACCGAGGAGAGGCTCCCACAATCCGGGCAAGAACTGGTGGCCTGGGGCAGGGTGGTGGCTTTGGTGAAGAAACACGTTCCAGGAGTGTTGTGGAGGTAGAATCGGTCGGGTGCAGTGGCTGTGTGGATGCGCAGGGTAGGAGTCCTCCGGGGGGCTTTGGACCACGGGCTCCTTTCTCGCTGGGAAAGCAGGCTTCTTGCCTCGAGCTCACGAACGTAGACCCCTCCTCCCAGCTCCCAGCTGCAGCCGGGGAGATGACACACACAGAGTGAGGGTGGCTCACTCCTCAGCACGGGCCACCAGCACCCCACGCTCAGCCTTCCAAAGAGGGTGAGCCAACAAGAGGAAAGAGAGAGAGTGGGACAAGGGCACGGATGCCAGAATCAGCCGCTTCCTAGCGCCACAAGCTCTCACAGCTCAGTACCCCCAGAGCCTCAGTTTCCCCATGTGGGCAGTGGGAAAGCCCACTCCTACCTTGCTGGGCAACGTGAGGAATTAAATGGTGAGCCTTGCTCCTAAGTGGTGGTCTTGCAGAAGAGACCCTAGCTGGCCCCAAGTGGCTCAGGAGGATGTGGGGGAGTGGCCATAGGGAGGCTGGGCACGATGGGAGCTCGGTCTGCAGCTGACCAGGGTGTGGGGCTGAGCACATCCCACTGGTCCTTGTTCCGGCCTGAGCACCCTGGCTATAGGCAGAGCTGAACTAACGAGGGGGGAAGCGATTGGAGGTCTTGTCTGCGGTTCTAAACGTGCCCCCAGCCTGGTCTCTGCCAAGGCTCAGGTGTTTTCTTTATTTTCCTTTTCCACTTTGATGCTGAACATCCTACATTAATGGCTAAGAGCATGGACTCTCGAGTCAGACGGCCTGGATTCAAATCCTCACTCAGCCACCTACCTGCTGCGTGGTCTTGGGCAATTTACTTCATCTCCCCGGGACTCAGTTTTCTCGTCTGTAAAATGAGCATAATCCTACTAAGCTTGTTGTGGGATTAAGTGAGGTTAGGTAATTTTCCTAAGGGTGAGGTAATACTTGTAAAGTGCTTAGAACGATGCCCAGCACAGGTAAGTTGGGAGCCCCTCACTTCATCTGATACACTTTCTACCTGGAATCAGCCGCTTCTCGCAGGAGCCTGTTCCTTTTGGCTCAAGACCTTTGGCTAAATGGGAGTTAGGGACCACAATCCAGGCATTAGGGGGCTCATGGCTCCTGGCTTGTCATTGCATCTAGGCTGACAGCCGGAGAAACGGATAGTTCTCATTCTCCCTTAAGATACAATGTTTTCATTTAACTTCTCTGGTTTTGTTTTGTATCTCTTTTTTCTTCCACAGAAAATCTTGGTTCCTAACATTAATTTCTTTTCCTCTTTATCCTGTATTACAAAGCCAATCGTTTCAACCAACAATACCAGTGTAATGACTCCCTCTGCGATGAGGGTGTCATTGTGGTCTGTTTCTTTGTGGTTCTCTGTCCTTAGGAGCATGCCCATTAGGAATGTACAATCAAAACGCTGTTTTAAAGTCACTTCCAATAATCCTTTGTAGTGTGGTTGCCAAGTTGACATTCAGTCAGGTTTATTCATTTCTATTCGGTTTTTTTAATTTAAGGGATTGCTTTTTTTGGTCTTTGCTTTATAATTTTGTAGACTGTTTGCATTTACAAAATAAACACTCTAAAACAAGATACAGAGGAGCCTAGCTTCCTCTCCTGCCTCCTTCACTCCCTGCCTCCCTCCCTCCCCATAGGTAACCATGTTTGTTAGTTTCTGCTTTATCTTTCCATTGTTTCTTTGTGAAAATACAAGCAAATGTATACACACCCACACATATTCGGAAGACAGCATGCTTGCATACACAGTTCTGCTCCTGGGATTTTGTTCTCGTCTTTTCACTTAATCATACATCCTGGGGATCACTCCAGGGCAGGATTGGGAGAGCTTCTTTGTGCCTTTTCACAGCTGCGTAGGACACTTCTATGTGGCTGTCCACAGTTTATTCAATCAGTTCTCTCTTGGTGGATGTTTGGGTTGTTTCCAGTCTCCTGCTATTCCTAGCAGTGCTGCCACATGAAACCTTGTGGGTACATGATTTTGTATTTTGGTCAGTGTATTTTGGGGATAGATTCCTAGATGCCTTCATGGGATTTTTTTTTTTAACTCTCTTTTAAGATTTTATTTTTTTAGAGAAGTTTTAGGTTCATAGCAAAAATGGAGGATTAAAATCATGGGGTTTTTAATCATAACTGTGATACATATTACACAGGAGTTCATGGTGCTATGGGGATGCATAACAGGGGCTCTGCCCTAGTCAAGGCGGTCATTGAGGGCTTCCTGGAGGAGGTGGTGGTCACGCTGAGATCTGAAGGAAAAGCGGGAGGTGATCAGATGAAGAGAGGAGGAAAAAGTGTCCCAGGCGGCAGCATGTGTTAAGGCCCTGTGGCAGGAGTGACCATGATACGTTCAGGTAAGTGACAGAAGGCTGGAGCTCAGAAAGGAAGGGGAGTGATGGGGGGCCGCACCTTCATCTGGGCTGAGGTTGGTGGAGATTTAAAAGAAGTAGATGAATTGGAGTAATAAGTAAAATGCACAGAACCTGATGATTCTGTTAGTTGGGATATAGATTCTGCCACCACTTCAGAGACCCAAAGTAACTGGTTTCAATAAGAAAGGACTGTATCTTCCCTTTTACATACAGTCCTGCTGCAAGCGTTCTGCTTCTGGTTTGGCTGCTGCAAGGCATTACGGACCCAGGCTCCTTCCACCTTGTTGCTCCGCCATCCTAAGCTATTGTTCTTGTTCTTATGGTCCAAATAGACCACACCACGTCCTGCAGTCCAACTAGTGGGAAGTGGAAAGGAGAAGGGAAGGTGGTGAAGCAGGAGGACCCACCTTTCCCTTAAGGGCGCAACTGGGAAGCTGCAGGCATCACTTTTGCTCACATCCCATTTGCCAGAATTGAATCACCTGGCCATGCCTAGCTGCAAGGGAGGCTGGGAAATGTAGTCTTAATTCTGGGTGGCCATGCCCAGCTGGACATTGGAGGTTCTGTTACTGTGGAAGAAGGGGAGGGCAGACACTGGGGAGCAGCCAGCAGTCTCTGCCACTGTGAGGGTTTGGAGATGGCGAGGCGGAAGTGGTGAGGAGGCCTCTTCGCTCTCTGGCTTGTGCACATGTGTGGGCAGAGGTGCTACTTGCTGAGATGGGGAGCATCAGGGGGCTGGCTCTTTCCAACCTTGTACCACGTAGTTTAAGAAGTGAGCTGAGAGGCTGGCCCGGTGGTGTAGTGGTTAAGTTCGCGGGCTCTGCTTCTGGAGGCCCAGGGTTTGCAGATTCAGATCCCAGGCGTGGACCGATGCACTGCTTGTCAAGACACGCTGTGGCAGCATCCCACATATAAAGTAGAGGGAGCTGGGCACGGATGTTAGCCCAGGGCCAGTCTTCTTCAGCAAAAAGAGAAGGATTGGCAGCGAATGTTAGTTCAGGGCTGGTCTTCCTCACAAAAAAAGAAGTGAGCTGACTTTTGTGCATGGTGGAGGGAGCAGGATTCAGGGTGTTGGGGAAACTGTGGCTGAAGTCTGGAGGAGCATACCCATGGCAGCAGTGCTCCAGCTGATTGAGGAGACAGGGTGACCCCAGATGTTGCTGGAGAAGGGGGCAGGGGTGGGTCTGCACACCTGGCACTCCAGCTGCAGCTCCCCATTGAAGGGGCTGCCTGTATCCCCAGGCAGGAACCAGGTGAGGGCAGGGGATCAATGTCCACCCCTGCTGGCTGGTTGCAGTCCCCTCGGAGCCCTGGCTGGGATAAGAGTGGCACCTCCCCCTGCAGGCCTGGGGAAGGCAGCCTGAACCTGGCCCAGACCTGGGAGACACACTGATCTGGGTTCAAATCCCAGCTCTGCCCTGTGACCTTGGGCAAGTTGCTTAACCTCTCTGAGCCTTAGTCTTCTTCCCTGTCCAATGGGGATGAGACAGGACCTGCTGTACTCTGGTGAGGACACTGTGGGAGGGAGCATGTGAAGTGCCTGACACATAGTAGGTACTCAGGGCTGTCTCCCCTCTGACAACCCTGCCACAACCCACTGCTCCGAGCTGGTGCTGGGGCTCAGCTGTTGGGAGTCCTGGTACCTACCTTCTCTGAGCCAGAGAAGCAAGGATTCCCAGGCCCACGCTATAGGATCCAGTCTGCAGGCAGGTGGCTGGAGAGGAAGCGGTCACCCTCCGGCACTGCAGTGCACCCCTCATTCCCTCCCAGGATGACCCCAAGTGCCCCGTTCACCAGATGTCAACAGGAAAATCCCTACACGCAAGGGGGACCCTTCACCCCTGGAGGAATCTTCTGTCTGCCTGAGCCCCGCCTGGGGGTTCCCACAAAACACACTACCCGTAGGTAGTGGGGGAACCCAGAGGCACATGTTCAAATCCTGGCCTCACCACTTCCTCTCTCGCTGACTTTCCCGCCTGTCCGATCCTCAGTTTCCCCATCAGTCAAATGGGGGTGCTGACACCGCTGGCCTCACAGGAGTATTGGGAGCTCAGACACTTAAGTTGCTCAGTCCAGTGCTGGGCGTGGCATGAGTGTTTACCAATGTCACCTGAACCCTGAGGGTCTGACATCCCCACGCAAGGGGGCTGCTGTCTGTGGTCAGCTGGATAGGCCAGAGACTGCGGGGCACGGGGGCGGGGGGCAGTGTGCCTGCAGGCTTTGCAGCCCCTGAGAGGGCAGGCACGTGGGCACTGCTAAAGGATCTTTTTTTTTTTTAAGTAAACTCATGACTCTCTTACAAATATAAAACGTTTGGACATGCGTCAAGGATTTTATTTGCCTCATGAATTCATGAGGGAACTAATAAGATGTTACAGCCAATTCCAAGGAGCATTAAAAAGCACACACATGTGGAGCTAATTAGAAACGCTGAAACGGATTTACAAATAGGTGCAAAACCCGTCAACACGCCCAGGGCAATGATCCACTGCTCTCCACCGGATGCAGTTCACTTGCATTTCTGTGGAGGAGAATAATTTGCATTACAATCGGTTTTCTGTAAAATAACTTGAAGATGATGAAAGGCCAAGATAACCCAGAAGGGTGCACCAGGCACCATTTTTGCCCATTTCAAAACCTTTCATCATTTTTCCACACACACACAGGCCCGCATGCATGTGCACACACACGCAGAGTCACGATCACTAGCAAATGCAGTCATTCACACGTGCCCGCATCACACATACGTGACACGCTGTGTGTGTCCCTCAGTCTCTGACTCTGGCTCTTTCAGAGTGACATTGATTCAGGCTCCCCCCTCTGTGCCTTTTCTCAGGCTGTTCCCCCTGCTAAGCACACTCCCCCATCACTTCTCTGCCCTGCGGCATCCCGCCATCTCTCAGTGCTCCCGTCAAACGCCTCTCTGAGCTGGGATCCCTCTCGGTCCTTCCTCCCTCCGCCGTCCACGGCCTGCGCTCCGGCGCCCCTGCGGGTGGAAGGAGCGTGGGCTCCAGCGTCGTTCAGCCTGGGTTTGAATCCCAGCTCTGGGACTTCCCAGCTGGGAGACCGTGGGCGAGTCACAGCATCTCTGAGCCTCAGTCTCCCCATCCAGAAAGTGGGGTAATAACAGAGCCATCCTCATGGGGTTTTTTGTTTTGTTTTTTTAAGATTAAGTCAGCAGAAGCAGGGAATGCGCTTGGCAAGGGTCTGACACTAGTCAGTGCTCGCAGATGCCGGCTGTCTTTGCTGTTATGAAAATAGGGCTCTTATTCCCATCGAGGGGGTAGCTGCGAGGCCCTGCGGAGGCAATGCCTGCGAGAGGACTCTTGTCAGCAACGTCAGTGGGGGCAGGGGTGGCTATGACAGCCGGGGGTCTCCTTGGCTCCCGGGACACGCCCTGCCCAGCTGCTGTGGGGCCGGGCCTGGTTCAGAGCTGGGATTAAGTGGAGAGGCTGCCGGGAACCCCAGCCCCAGGAGAGGTGCTGGGGCCCAGATGGCCGCAGCTGGGCTGAAGTCCTGGGGGCTGCGGTGATGGATGGGGGCCGGTCGGTGGAGGAAGAGGCTGCTCTGGACGACAGCCGGTCAGACACTGATGGACGCCAGGGAGGCAGCGAGGACCAGAGAGTCTGAGGGGCTGAGGAAGGCCAAAGCCCAGATCCTGGAAAAGTCTGCCTGGAGCTCAGCTGGAGGAGCAGCCGGGTGGCCCGTGTTAGGCACAGAGGGCATGAGGGGGACGGGTGGCATTGGAGACCTTGGGCACTGTGTGTCCTGGACACTCCCTCCTCGCACCCCATCACGAGAGCAACCCTTCAAGGGCCCAGGAGACTCAACATCAGGCGCTTTCCATCCTCACAACCACCTGGGAAATGTATTACTGTTTCCCCAAGTTTGCGGATGGAGACACTGAGGCTTAAATGGGGTGAAGGAGCCAAGACCTGTGTCAGAGCAAAGCCTTTTCGGCTTCTCCTGAAGCTGAGAGGCCCTCTGAGCACCACTCAGGAGTCCTGCCTCGTGATCACTGCTCCAAATTGCTCAGCTAAATTCTTTCGTTCGTTCATTCATCATCCACCAAACCCCAGTTGACTTCTTCCCCTGTGCCAGGCCGGCTCGGTGCGGGCATACCTGAGTCCTCGGATTCAGACCTCACAGAGCTCACGGTCCCCAAGGGCAGACAGACCCAAGGCAGACTATCCCAACCCAGGACCTTGGGGCTGTGGGGGTGGTCAGGGATGGCTTCCTGGAGGAGGTGGAGGCTGGGCAGAGACCCGAGAACAAGATGAAGGGGCCCCCTCTTCTCGGCAGGGCAGGGAGTGGGAAAGAAGGCTTTTCAGCAGTGGGGACATCTGAGCTGCGTCCTGACAGACTAGTTGGCAGAGGTACAGGCAAGCTCTTCCAGCAGCAGGAACAGCATATGCAAAAGCCCAGAAGCAAGAATCACCATAGGGTGAGGGGGCTCAGAGGGTTACAGTGAATTTAGTATGCCGGCGCCCAGGAGGGAAAAGGAAATGGTAAATGATCGGATCAGAGACCAGACAGGGCCCAGGTCTAGAAGTTTTTTTTTTTTCTCAGTGTTTTTGAGATATAATTGACATATAACATTGTTTTAGGTGTACAACATAATGATTTGATATTTTGTATACTGCTAAATGATCACAATAAGTTTAGGGAACATTTAATTTAGTTAAAACTATGTAACTATAACCTCACATAGTTACAATGTTTTTTCTTATGATGAGAACTTTAAAGATCTACTCTCTTAGCAACTTTCAAATACACAATGCATTATTGTTAACTATAATGACCATGCTGCACAGTACATCCCAGGACTTATTTATCTTATAACTGGATACACTATTTGTCTTTCTCTGCCTGACTTATTTCACTCAGCATAATGCCCTCAAGGTCCATCTATGTTGTTGCAAATGGCAGGATTCCCTTCTTTTTTATGACTGAATCATATTCAAGTGTATATATAAACACCACTTTTTAAAAATCTGTTCATCTGTCGATGGACACTTAGGTTGTTTCCATGTCTTGGCTATTGTGAATAATGCTGCAACGAACATGGGGGTGCAGATATCTTTTTGAGACGGTGATTTCATTTCCTTTGGATAAAAACCCAGAAGTGGGATTGCTGGATCATATGGTAGTTTTATTTTCAATTTTTTGAGGACCTTCCATACTGTTTTCCATAGTGGCTGCAGCAATTTACATTCCTGCCCACGTTGCACAAGGGTTCCTTTTTCTCCACATCCTCTCCAGCACTTGTCGCTTGTTTTTTTCGATGATAGCCATTCTAACAGGGGTGAAGTAAAAGATTTTGAATGCTGTGAAGGATGTAACTTTATCCTGAGGGCGATAAGGAGCCAATGATTGTTGCAGCAGGAGAGTGACTCATGAGATCTGTGTTTTAGAAAGAGAACCCTGGCTGCAGTTTGGAGGGTGGATTGGGGGTGCAGACCAGGGGCCATCTGAAGGACCAGGCAGTGATTCGAGAGAGAGGCTGAGGGCAGGGATGGGTGGGGGGAAATGGCAGTATTGAGGATGCAGAGTGGACAAGGCTGGAGGGCAATAATTTCCTGGGCAAACGTTACCACAGGCATAGAGGTCCTGGTCACCTGTTTATTTAGCCAGTCATTCTGCCCTGCTCCGTATGGGCTGCAAACACAGCTCAGAGGAAAGGAGAGTCTGCCACTGTTGACCAGAGTGGGAGAGTGGAAGAGAAAAGGTCACCAGAGTCCACTATGGACCCCTTTCCTACGTACTAAGGGGTTTGTTGCATACATTACCCCCTCTGATCATCCACACAATCCTACTAGGAAGACATTAATGTTATACCCCTGGCGTGCAGTGTCATAATTCAGGCTAGTGGCTTCATTTGGGGAAGAGGAGGGAGCAGTGACCAGGGGGTGAGCAGCGTGGGGTTTTCTAGGATGCCGATAAGTTCTTGCCCTGCGTAGTTCACGAGTGTGTTTTCTTTGTGAGGGTTTACTGAGCTGTGCACTTAAGATGTGCGCCTGTATTTTTTTCTATAAAGATTTTATGCCTCAACCAAACATAAAAATATAAAAAATACGTTATATGCATCTGACGAATGACAAAGCATTGGGTTGTTTTGAGGGGCTCACTGGCACACTTAAGGTGCATTAGAAGGTGGTGGTTCCGAGATCGGAACCCAGGAACGCTCAAGTCTAGAAACCTAGTTCTGGTCTCTCAGGGGCTTTCGACCAAGCGGCCCTTCCCCGAATGACCTGCAGGGGGAGGCAGAGAGCAGGGGAGGCGCCACGGAGGTCAAGAGGCACCCGGCCAGAAGGGGGCGCTGCTGTGGCGGGCGCGGGGCGGCTGGGCCCGCTGAGCCCCGGTGGGAGGCAGGACTGGGCAGCCTCCGGGGAGTCAGCTCTTACCCCCATTTTACAGAGGAGGCCCCCGAGGCCCAGAGAGCAGGAGGGACTCTCCCAAGGGGTGAATCAGCATCTCAGGATTCCCTAGTCCAGTGCTCCTGCCCGGGAACCTGACTGCATTTCCCAGGACTGAGGGCGCCAGAGAGACCTTAAAGGCCAAGAGTGGCGTCCAGGACCCCCAGATCTCCCCTTAAGAGTAGGCCCCCTGCTTTCACTGATGCCCAGACAGCCCTGCTAGGAGGCAGGGGGGGTGGAGATGAGCCCCAGGCGTGGTCCAGGAGTGAGTAGATCTCCCTAAGTGAACGTCCAGGCTTCTCCTGTGGGTGGGCACCCACCACGCCCTGTATAAGAGGGTGGGGAGGGCCGACGCCAGGTGGCGCCCTTCAGGCCAGGGCGCCAGGCAGCTCACCTCCCGACCTTTTAATTTCTGGCTGGATGTGTCCGGCGCAGGCGCGGAAGCCCCTGAGGCTGCGCGCCCCTGGGGCTTCTCCACCCCCCTCCCCTCCCCCCCCCCCGTGGGGCTGCCCCATGGGGAGAGGGCGGAGGAGCCAGGCTGGTGTCATTCCCCCTTCTGCGGCCTGGCTTTCGTCCTGCTCACCAGCAGTTGGCTCTAGCAAGCAGAGCTTAGGGGTGGCTGGGGAGGTAGGTGGTAAGTGGGTGGGTTCAAACCCTGCTGCTGACGCTCATGCTGTGTGACCTGGGGCTGTCACTCCACCTCTCAGAGCCTCGTCTGTAAGTTGGGGAGACTGAGCCTCATTTTGCCAGAAAGCGGCCTCTTGTGTGAAATGAAATGCCCCACACAGGTGTGGCCCACGGAGGAGGGGCCCTCTCCCCTCTGGCAGACCCCATTTGGCCAGCTGGCATCTCTGGTGGTGACAGCCAGAATGAAAGGCTTTGCTGATAGTAAAATTTTACCCGGGGGAGGGGTGACTCCCCCGTGCGGAAGAATTCCAGATAACTCAGTCTGGTCGGCCAGGTGATCAAGGTCAACACCAGCAGTGACAGGTCATCTTGAGAGCAGACACCGTTGATGTGATTGTGATGAAAACGGCCCTTCGCCTCTGCGGTCCTCCTCCCAAAACACACAGCCCCGGTCTAATCATGAAAAAAACAGCGGACACATCCCAACGGGGGGACATTCTACAAGACACATGACAAATACTCCTCAAAACTGTCAAGGTCACCAAAGACAGGGAAAGCCTGAGAAAGTGTCACAGCCCAGGGGAGCCTAAGGAGACGTGAGGATTAAATGTGATGTGGGATCCTGGAACAGAGAAAGGACATTAGGGAAAAACTAAGGAAAGCCCAATAAAGCACGAACTTTAGTTCATAATAATGTATCAGTGTCGGTTCATTCACTGACACGTGCACCACAGGGGATGGTAATTACAGGAGAAGCTGGACGTGAGTATATGGAACTCTCTGTACTACTTTCACGGTTTTTCTCTAAATCTAAAACTATTCTAAAATTTAAAGTTGATTAAGAACATGTTGAGGGTGGATATAGATTGCTAACTTTATTTTGACTGATGAAGACATTAAAAACCTCCGAAGCCACCTCCCCGCCCCATTTTTGTTTCATAACAGAAAGGATGTTCGTAATGGCAGGAAGACCTCCATCTCGGAATGAAGGACAAGAGTCGAAATGGAGTAAGTCCCGGTTAACGAGAAATTCAGACTTCATTTTTTCATCTCATCAAGGACCCGTGAGAAGCTGGGGTGGCATTAGGCCTGGAGAATGAGGGCGGAGTGAGAAACGGTGACAGAGGGCCGTGGCTGAGAACACCACTCGACCAAAGCCGGAGTGGGGTTCCGGAGTCCGAGGTGCGCAGGGAGCAGGGGTGTGTGGCCAGGGTGGCAGGCGATGAGGCTTCAGGGCCAGTAGGGTGACCAACTGTCCCACTTTGTCTGTGACCAATGGGTTTCCTGGGCACTGGACCTTCAGTTTTTAAAGTAGCACAGTCCTGGGCAAGCCAGGACGGTTTGTCACCCTAACCAAGCAGGTGGGCAGAGGGACAGGAGAGAGCACGGGCTTCTCATAAGGGGACAGCCCTCAGCAGCTGTCCCTAACCTCCTGCAAAGGGAAAGGCAAGCCCTGTGTGGCCAGATCTTGTGATTTTTATTGAGAAGCTAGAAGACTGTTTTTTTTTTTTTTTTTTTTTTTTGGTGAGGAAGACCAGCCCTGAGCTAACATCCGTTGCTAATCCTCCTCTTTTTTGCTGAGGAAGACTGGCCATGGGCTAACATCCGTGCCCATCTTCCTCCACTTTATATGGGACGCCACCACGGCATGGCTGACAGGCAGTGCGTCAGCGGGCGCTCGGGATCCAAACCCATGAACCCCGGGCTGCCAAGCGCGGACTCAACCGCTGCGCCACCGGGCGGCCCCTAGAAGACTGTTTTTTTAAAACATGAAAACTCCCAAGTTTCAAATGTGGGCAGCTAATTCAAACAACTGTGAAATGCTTCTCGGGCCAAACCAAACACAGTGCGTTCTATGTTGGCCCCGGGGTTGTCAGTGTGAGACCCCTGGGATTAGCTCTGATTTGGACCCTTGAGCTGGTCCCTGGGCTCCTCTGAGCCTCAGTTTCCCTGACTGTGAAATGGGAACAATTCTGCCTCCTACAGGGCTGTGTGATCTGTCTTCAAGTCAGGTGCTCAGGCTGACACATGGGAAGCTGTCAGTCAGCGGGAGTTAACAAGAAAACACGCGAGTGGCAACAACAGAAGTGCCCGTCAGCGGATGAATGGACAAACAGAATGTGGTCTGTCCATACGATGGAATATTATTCAGCCTTGAGGAGGGATAAAGCGCTGACACATGCTACAACGCGGATGAAGCTTGAAAACCTTGTGCTAAGCAAAAGAAGCTAGCCACTGAAGATCACTATCATACGACTCCACTTATGTGAAACGTTCAGGCAAATCCACAGAGACAGAAATCAGTTAGTGGCTGCCAGGGGCTGGGAAATTGGGAGAAAACTGGAGAGAGTGGCAATTGCTGCTGGGGATGGTTTTCTGGGAAGGGTAATAAGATGTTCTAAAATTGACTGTGGTGATGGTTGCACGACTCTGTGCTAAAAGCCACTGAATTGTACACTGAGTGGGTGAATTGTATGGTATGTGAATTATATGTCAATAAAGCTGCTAAAAAAAGAAAAGCAAATAAGTTAGTCTTCCGCTGTGTCCCAGCTCCCTGTGCAGCCTTGAGCAAGGTGCTCCCCCTCTCTGGGCCTCAGTTTCCCACTTGGAGGACACAGGTGTTGAATCAGGTACATTCCGAGGGGGCGTCCAGCTGTAACAGCGTATGATTTTATCATGACAGATGGTCATGTATGTGCCAGGGCCACCTGCCCACCGAGACCCAGAATAATTTGGGTCGAGGGTGGCCCATCAGCTGGAAGCCTGTAGTCTCGCCCGCGTCTGACAGACCACAGGGACCGGAAGGAGCCAAGTGGACCCCAGCGGAAATGCACAGATGTTTGCAGTTGACAATAGACTTGTCAAAAGATGCAATTCATGGATTTGCCAGCAGTAGATGCCTGTTTACCAAAACTCCCTCAGTGAGGTTCGCCTTCAGCTCACAGAGGGGGCCGCTTGAGGCCACAGTTGGAGATGCCTGCCTCTTATATCCACTTACCTGCTCTGTGGCCCAAGGCAAGTCACTTGACCTCTCTGAGCTTTGGATTCTGCATGTTTGAAAGGGAGGTGGTGACACCTACCTTGCAGGGTGGTGGCAAGGATTTAAGATGATAAGGTGACAAGCCCTTGGTGTGGTGCCAGCACAAGACGGGCCGAGCAGGGGCAGCTGTTCTGATTCCTTACCTTCTCTCGGCCTCCGTTTCCCCATCTGCAATCTGACAGGGTTTATCTAGACCAGTGGTTCTTAACTAGGGGCGCTTTTACACCCCAGAAAACATTTATGGTTGTCACAACTGTGGGGTGGAGGGTGCTCCTGGCACCTAGTGGGTGGAGACCAGAGATGCTGCTGCACATCTTACAGTGCACAGGACACCCCCCAACAAAGGATGATGCAGCCCCATGTCAGTGCGGCCGATGTTGACAAGCCCTGGACTAATGACCCTACGGTTCCCTCTGGCTGTGGGAGATACTGAGTTTGCGTTGCCTCGTGCTGGGAAAGGCAGCCGGAGCACACAGACCCCCACTGGGCCGTGTGACGATGGACCTCAGGCTGTGACACGTCCTCACCAGAGATAAGAGCCCACTCGACCTGTGCTGGCTTATCTCCTTGTATGGGGATCTCCCTCCCTGTCAGACCCGACATGTGCTCCGTGTTCTGCTTAAGCACGTGCGTGCGTCACATGGCAGCTGGCCAACCCCCTGCTGTGTCTGTCCCCTGTGGGGAGGGGATGGGTCATTCGTTCTGCCACACAAGAGGGGTGCATGCAGGCCAGTGGCCCTGCGTTGGCTGCCGGGAGGGACCCGCTGGGCACAGGGAACCGGTAGATTTTCATTATTGATGTGGTATATTGTCTTTCTCCACCACTAAAATATCAGTCGCAGGGACCGTGTCTGTTTTGCTGCTGGTGGATCTTCAGTGTGTGGCACAGTTCCTGGCACACATTCGGTGCTCAGTAAATACTTGTGGCCTGAGTGCATGACCCAGCTGTCCTGCTGGGGGTCGGGGGAGAGGAAGGCAGGAAGAGGTCAGACGCCCTGCTGGCCGAGGGAAGTCTCAGGCCAGGATGGAGGCTGTGGGAGATCTGGGGACACCCAGTAGGCTCCTCCCATGTGGGATGCTTGTCCCTTGCGGTTCCCTGGGGAGGGGAGAGGAAGCCACCGCTCCAGGTCCTCGGGGTCTGAGGCCCAGCTCCACCGCCGGCTCCCAGGGTGCCCTGGGCCTAGTTCTTTCTCCAGTGTTCCCAGCAGTCACAAGCCTGGTTTCAGTCTAATGTTAAGAGCAGGGACTCTGGAGCCAGGCAGGGGGCTGGGTTCCTGGGCAAGTGTCCTCCTTGCGCCTCAGTTTCCTTGCATACCTGGGAGAATCTGAGTGCCTCTTCGGTAGGTTGTCGTGGAGATTAGACGAGTTGCTATAGAACAGGGCCTGGCGGGGAGGAGGCCTCTGTGAGATGTGCTCGGCTGAGGGCAGAGTCGTCGGCTCTGTGTTGATCGAGAACCTCCGAATCTGGGTGAAGACCCACGGGTCTTTCCCGGACGGCCCGGCGCTTCCACGCCTGGGTGTGTGCCCGAGAGCCGTGGAGACACACAGACTCTTGCACAGGAAGGTTCACAGCAGCATTATTCACAACACCAGTCAACTGGGTGACGGATGAACAAACTGTGGCGCATCCATACAACGAACGTTCCTCGTCAGCAAACAGAAATGAGATCCCAGTCCGCACTACAACATGGATAAACCTTGAAAACGTTGTGCCGGGTGAAAGACACAAAAGGCCCCCAACTGCAGGATTCCACTTACGGGAAATGTCCAGAACAGGCAAATCTGTAGAGACAGAAAGTTAGATTAGTGGTTGCTTGAGGCTGTGGGGGCGGGGACGAGGGGTCGGGAGGTGACAGGGAAAGCGTCAGAGTTTCTTTTTGAGACGAAGAAAATGCTCTAAAGTTGGCTGTGGCGACGGTTGCACAGATCTGTGAATATACTACAAATCATTGAAATGCACACTTTAAATGGGCGAATTATATGGTATGTGAAGTGTGTCCTCGTAAAGCTGTGAAAAGAAGAGAAAGATGATTCCAAGGCTCTCGGCTAAGCCAGGCCCGGTTTTCTGGGTATTTCTTTAAAAATCAGTCACTTGGCCACCAGGGGCAGTGTTGGGCTGGTGAGGAAGGAGCGTTTCTGTGTGGGTTCTGTTCTCCGCAGTCACAGCAGTTCCTTCGCCCGCCTTTGCCCACACCCGGCGCCAACACTTCCCGGGTACCTCGCCTGCTTTCTCCCGCTCTGCGTGGTTGTCTGGGTCCCCCCGCTGTGTCCCCACCTGCCTCCAGGCTGTCTGTCCATCTGTCGGTCCCTCAGCATCAGTCCCTCGTTCCAGCTGCATCTGCTCCTTACAAGGGGCTCCCGGGGCTGGGGGATCAGGCAGGCCCGGGGCAGGAGACTGCGTGTGCATAGAGGGGCTTGAACTTGGGGACCAGTGACGCCGGTGCTGGGAGGCAGCCCTGGGGCAGGGGGTGGCTGCAGCCCCATGTCCTCTGCCCGGGGGTTACGGTGTGGGTCACGTCACCCGCCCCTGCCCAACTGTGCCGAAGCCGAGTCTCTTCACCGATCTGAGAGGACAAGGGAGGCAGCGGGCGCAGAGGGCAGCACATGGGCGCTGGAGATGCACTGGGTTCCAGGCCCGCCTCTGCCAGCCTCCGACGGTGGCCTCCGCAGGTGGTCTCCCTTATCTGAGCCTCAGTTTCTCCATCTGTAAAGCGGGGCTGACGATAGCACCTAGTCCATAAGTTTGCTGTAAAAAAATGAAAGGCAGTGACGTGTTCTAAGCACGTGGCGTGTGGTGGAGGGTGTGATGAGCTGGAATGTGGTGGACAAGGCTCTGGAGTTCCCGCCCCGTGGTAATTCTGGCCGGCTGCGTGACCCTGAGCAAAGCCGTCAACCTCTCTGAGCCCAGAGTCTACATCTGTGAAATGGAGATAACGGTTCTGCCCGTTTCACGGGGGTTCGAGTGAGGATGAAGGGGACCCAGCACAATGTAGGCAGCCTGTGGGCCGAGCTATTCTTGGAGTCATGACTCAGTTCTCATCCCCTCCACATGCGGGGCCGCAGCCCAGGCCACCCACCACGCTCCAGCTCTCTCCTCTCTCTGGGCTCGCTTGCGCCCTTCCTCCCCAGCAGCGTCTCGCTGGTGAGCAGACCTGGACACAGCGGGGCTGTGTGGAGGGGAGAAACGCTGGAACTGAGTCTGGGATGGATGTCACAGTGCCGTGGTCGTGAACTACGCCTTTCTGCCCCTTGGCTGTGACTCAGCAGTTAGGATGCAATTTCCCGTCCTGTGGGAGTCCTGGTGATCCGCCAGAGGGGCCGCGTGACCCCCCCTTCCTGGCATCCAGTGGGAAGACCTCACAGCCGGTCCCCTCGCCAGCGCACGAGGCTGACTGCGGCCGTGACAAAGGTCCTGATTCCTGGAGCCCTCAGCTGCCTGCACCACCAGGGCTGGTGGCAGCTCAGAGAGGAAGTCTCCCTTTGTCCTTATAAAATATGTCATCACAATGACCTCGGTCGTGTAGGTGGCTCCGGCTCTGCCACCCACTACGTATGTGACCCTGACGTCGCCTCCTCTCAGCTTCGGTTCCCAGGCTGCGAAATGAGTGTCGGGACCAGACCCCACTGGCTCATTTGCTCCTTCACGGGTTCGAGCATTGGGTCATCCCGCAAACATCTGTTGAGCACCTACCAGGTGTGCCTGCCGGGTGCTGTGCTAAGTCCAGAGAACCAGGTATGAGCACCTGATGAGGTCCTGGCCCTCACAGAGTGGACGTTCCAGCAGGGGGACAGTCAAGACACAAGCAAATCTAAGTAGACAAATCATGGTGCGCATCACAGGAGCCAGGGAGGCCTCCGTGAGGAGCTGTGGCGGCCGAGCCCAAGAGCCTAGGAGGAGTCGCGGTGCAGGGCGCTGGAGGAAGAACATTCTGGGCAGGGAAGCACCATGTGCAAAGATCCTGAGGCAGGATGGGGCTAATGGTGCTGGAGCTCCCTAGAGGGTGAGGGAGCCCAGGGGGCAGGAGGAGGGGGTGGGGGAGATCAGCTTGGGGTCAAGACAGCCTGAGGAGTCGGTGCTTCATCCTCTGCTCAGGGGAGGCCACCACAGGACCTTTGGCTGGGGACAGACACGATTGGATCTACCCAGGAAACCATTCCTGGCCTCCCAGACGCTTGCTGTGGGGCCCCCGGTGTCCCGCCCACTGTGCTGGGCTCTGGAGCCAGATGATAAATGTGATGGTTAAATAGCGCTGGACGCTTACTCTGTGCCAGGGACCATGGTAAGCCCCGATGTATATTAATATATGCGTGTGTGCGTATTTTAGTAAAAAACTCACTCCAACCTCGTGATGACTCTATGAGATAGGCCTGTCATGATCCCCATTTTGCAGATGGGGACACCGAGGCACAGAGAGGTCCAGTGACTTGCCCCAGGTCAGTCAGTTGGTGGTGAGGGGAGGGGTTGGAGAGAAAGGGGCTGAGGCCAGAGACACTTGTGATCGTGGAGAAAGTGTTGTCAGGCTTGGGGTGTCTGGCTGGGGGACTGGTGGCCGGCGATGCCCTCAGGATGTGGGGCACGTTGGGGAGGAGCAGCTCTCCTGGGTAGAGTCGCTGGGGAGTGGCACAGTGCCCTCCCCGAGTTTGTTTATTGGGGGAAGCAGGGTCCGTTTGCCCCACCTGGGTTTCTAGCCCTTCCTCACAGAGGCAGCATAGAGTGGTTGTCAAGAAGATGGGCCCTGAGCTGTGTGACTTTGGGCCAGTCACTTAACCTCTCTGTGCTTCAGTTCCCTTATCTGTGAAATAGGGAATGTGATGATAGCTCGTCCCTCAAGGGCGTGTAGGGATGAAATGAGATAATGTCTGTGTGGAGTCAGCACCTGGAACGTACTCAAAATATGTTACTAAGGAAAAAAAAAGGCTCAGGCCTGGGGAGGTAGACAGCAAAAGGGCCCCGATCCAGGAGATGCCCCCCAGTAATTTGCTGAAGAGAGGGACACCTGGCCCAGCCTGGCCCCACCCCCCAGAGCTCAGGAATCCCCACTGCCCCCTCTCCCTTTGGGGTAAATATCCGGGGTGCCCGAGCCCTCACTTAGCTGCATGTCAGGCCCTGGCAGGAGGAGGGAGCGACTGGCACTTCGGCCAGATTCCTCCCAAGGTCTCCTTCCTCTGCAGCAGGGACCAGAGGGGCCAACCCTGGTGCCCGCCCCAGTCAGGGCAAGGGCCACCACCCACACAGAAGGGTCAGGAGACCGTCACATGGTGCCTGTGTTTTCACAATGACCATCTTTTTGTGGCCAAGTCATCTGCAAACAGAAACCCCAGTCACAAACCACATGATCCTCAAAGGGTGGGAGGTGAGGGGACCCCGGGGACCCCTCTGGCCGCCTGGTGAAGCCTATGGCCCCATTCCAAAATTATGTTATGTTTTGTTTTGTAAGATGTACCTGGATTTTATTTCTGTTGATTTAAGACTGCATATTTCTTTTCAAAAATATTTTCGTCACATAAAGAATTGACTTTATTTCCAAGTGTCTCCAGCACTGGCTCGACATGGCATCTCTCGGAGGTACTGACCATAAGAAAAATGGAAAGAGCACATACCTCCAGAGGTAAGCAGAGGGCAGCAATTCTGCCCTGCCCGGCACATCCGCCTCTGGCCGGCCGCCGACAGAACAAGAACAATTCTACAAGCACAAGAAGAATGCGTGCATCTTGGTAAACTTCTCAGAATTTTCACAGTGGGCACTTTCTTTGTGCCAGTCTGACCCAGGAGAGATATAATTAATGTGAGCTACATATGTCGTTTTAATTTCCTCCTAGCTGCATTAAAAAAAAACGTAAAAAGAAGGAGAAATTAATTTTAACAATATGTTTTATTTAATTCAATAAACCCCAAATATTGACATTTCCACATGTAGTCAATATTTGTAAATATTCCTGAGATACTTTCTATTCTTTTTTTTGGTACCAAGTCTTCCAAATCCAGTGTGTATTTTAAATCAGCACATCTCAATTCCGACCAGTAATACTTCAACGGCTTGGTGGCCACGTGTGGCCTGTGGGCACTGCGTTGACCGTGCAGCTCTTAGACACTGAACTTTCCTTATGGGGAAACCTTGATTTTTTTCTCCTTAATGTTACGGTTACTTAGGACCTGAATTATGTGTCAGTTTCTTATGCTTCTTTTGTTTGTTTTCTTCTTTGTATAATCTGATTTTGATAAGGACCCAGTGATAAAAGATGATCTTTTAGATGAATCTTCTTTCTTTACTCAGACTTTGAACGTCCTTTTCTTTCTCAGTTTCATCCTTTTCTCCCTTTCAAAAATCTTTCCCCCCTGAACATTTTGTTGTGAAAATGTTCAAACACACAGAAAAGTTGAAAGAATTGTACGGTGAACACCCTGTATCCATCAGCCAGATAACATTTTGTTGTTTGCTTTATCACTTACCCCTTCATCATCCATTCATCCATCTATCTCTCCCTCCCTCCCTCCTTCCCTCCCTCCCTCCATCCATCCATCCATCCACCCATCCCTCTATCCCTCTCTCCATGTCTCCATCCATCCATCCATCCATCCATCCCTCTATCCTTCTCTCCATCTCTCCATCCATCCATCCACCCATCCCTCTATCCCTCTCTCCATGTCTCCATCCATTCATCCATCCATCCACCCATCCCTCTATCCCTCTCTCCATGTCTCCGTCCATCCATCCATCCATCCCTCCCTCTATCCTTCTCTCCATGTCTCCATCCATCCATCCATCCATCCATCCATCCCTCTATCCTTCTCTCCATCTCTCCATCCATCCATCCACCCATCCCTCTATCCCTCTCTCCATGTCTCCGTCCATCCATCCATCCATCCCTCCCTCCATCCCTCTATCCCTCTCTCCATCTCTCCATCCATCCATCCATCCATCCCTCTATCCCTCTCTCCATGTCTCCATCCATCCATTCACCCATCCATCCCTCCATCTATGACTCTATCTATCCATCATATTGTTTTATGCATTTCCGAGTAAGTTGCTAATATCAGTACCCACCCCCTTAGGCACTTTGGCATATATTTTAATAACTAGAGTTGAATATTCAGAAAATCTTTTTCAAAGCAGAAAATAAAATATACAGGTTACAAAAGAAGTCACTATGTTTATCTGCAATGATGGTCATGGGATATAAAAATACCAGTGATTCCTCTTGGTGACAAAGCCACAGGTCCTGCTGACCCTACTGTGGGTGTTGCTGCATTAGGAACTGAAGTCTTATTCTAAATTTCAGTTGCAGGCTGGTGAAAATAAAAAGGTAAATTTTTTTCCGATCCAAATCTACAGATCCTCTGAATTTGAGGACCCCATTCAGTTCTTATTTCATAAAACCCAAATAAATCATACTGTTACCACGTTAAGGCAAATGTTGACAATGGGAACTGCTTCCTGAGCACTTGTGACGTGCATTATCCCATTTAATCCTCACGACATCCCCACGAGGATGAAAGAAAACTTGTTCTCTACTCACAACCCTTCTGACACCAAATGTGTGGGGTTTTGTTCCCCACACCAAACAACTCTCCCATCTGGGCGCCAGCTGGGTGTCTTACAATTAAACTCAGTTCTGACGTTAACTACTCAGAGTCAGTGCAGACCCCGCAGGCTCGGGGCTCCATCCCACAACACTGCCCCCACTTCAGGCGCCAGTCACAAGTGTCGGGTCACCAGGGTCCCCCCACTTCTGTCTGACTTGGCTACAAAGTTGAGGGCTCTCATAACCCTCCCCCAGAGTTTTGATAATTTGCTGGAACAACTCACAAAACTCAGAGGAAGCACTTGAAATACTTACTTATGTTTACCAGTTTGTTGTAAACGAGATGCTAAAGGAGACAGACAAACAGTCGGTGAAGAGACACACCGGGTGGGGTCCGGAAGGGTCCTGAGTGTGGGAGCTTCTGTCCCCATGAAGTTGGGGTGTGCCACCCTCCCGGCAGGGGAATGTGTTCACCATCCCAAAAGCTCTCCGACCTGCTAGTTTAGGGGATGCTGTGGCGGCTTCAGCACGCAGGCGGGGTGCACCATTAACAGTCTCCAGCCCCTCTCCCTCCCCGAGGGTGGGGGTGGGGCTGGAAGTTCCGGGCTTCTATTCATGGCTCGGCCTTTCTGGTCAGCAGCCCCCTGCAGGAGCCCACCAAGATCACCCCATTAGAACAAAAGACTCTCCCACCACCCAGGAAATTCCAAGGGATTTAGGGGTTCTGTAAGTTGCTCCTGTCACCCCCGTCCTTCAGGAGACTACGGGGGTTTTAGGAGCTCCGGGTCAGGAACTGGGGGCAGACACCAAATATCCATTTCTGATTATGTCCCAGAAGGCTGGAAAACTGTTACCAGCCCATCTTACAGCTGGGAAGACTGAGGCCCAGCGAGGTCGTGTGATGTGCTCAGGTTCCGGGCTAGCAGAGGACGGATCTGGACGAATATCGTGTTAATAGCAGCTCTGAGTCCACCAATGGATTATTTCACTCGCTCCTCGCAGCAGTCTTACGGGGCCGTGGGTGAGCCCTGGTCTCCAGGGCCGGAGGACTCAGCTCTAATGCTGACTGTCGTCTAGAAAGTGGGCAGCAAACCCAGGCCTAGGACCCTTCAGGTGGGGCTCCATCCCGTCCCCAGGGCTGCAGGCCTGGCCCCAGAAGGTGCGTGTCCCTCCGCCTGCAGTGGAGCCCCCCTCCCTGCTTCTGGGTGGCACCGGTGCCCGCTCTGTCTGGGCCTGTGTCCCTGATTCCTCAGATGGGGTCATGTGCCCACATCCCAGCTGCCAGGAGGCTGGCGAAATGCAGGGCTTCCGGCTCCAGTTTTCCCAGTGGGATGCAGGCCTTTCTGCCACTAAGACTCATAAGGTGGAAATTTCTCCAAGCAAGGGACAGGGAGCGGCCTGGGTAGCCCCAGCAGCGCCGACGCCCGGTGCTCAGTGCAGGCGGTGGTCTTCCCACCCCGCACAGCTGGAGGCACAGGGAGGGAGGTGACCGGCCTGCGGTGGCCCCACTGTCTTGCTCTGCCCTCCTCCTGCCTCCCCCATAACCGCCCAAGGTCCGCGCTGCCCAGAACCCGCTCTTGCCCCTCGTGGCGATGGCGGGCCGGCCACAGGCAGGACTTGGAGGAGTAAAAAGGCTGGAGTCCTGGATCAGAAGTGCCCTCGGTTGTCCCACAGACAGAAGGTCTCAATCCACAGGATCGGATGGGGCGCTGGTGACAGACCGGGTCCCACTGGGGACGCTGATCCCTGATGGAGGAGGCAGGCGGGAGGAATCTGTTGTGGTTTGGGCTTTTGTTCTATTTTTCCTGGCGAAAGAGAGAGAGAGGGAGAGAGATCAGAGGCCGTGGGGACCCAGCACGGGGGAGAGGCGCCCCAGGCAGTGCGGGCTGAGGGTCCCAGCTCCTGACCCCAGCCCCCCGGCAGGGCAGGGCAGGGGCAGCGGGTGCTCTGGGGTGCCTGTGGTCACACAGACAGAAACCAGCCTGGGTGTGACGGCACGTGCTAACCTGAGAGGTGACACAGCTGCCTCTCGAAGGACAGGGAAGGCCTCTGGTCCCCATGGTCACTCCCAGGTGTGTCCTGTCCACGGCTGGCAGTGGGAGGGAAAGCACTGAAGGGGAGCAAACCAGCCACGGGGGCCGGCTGGAGGTCTGAGGCTGACACTTCCCTGTTGGTTGGTGTCTGCGTGCATGCGTGTGGGGACGTATGTGAGCACGTGTATGCACGTCTTTGCACGCATCACCGTGTGCACACGCCCGCATGTGGAGTACATGCTTCCATTTTTGTGTTCTGAATGTGTATCTGTGTGTGTGTGCGCATACGTGTGCCCTTGTGTGTGTGCACGTGTGTCCATGAGGCTGCGTGTCTGCATGTGAGTGTTTGGGGTTACATGTGTCCCCCTCCCCATGTCTGTGTGTTGGTAAGTAGCCCCCTGCATACCTGTGTATGCTAATAACCGCGGCAAGCATTTATATGGCACTTCCTGCGTACCAAGGGTTTACGTGTATCAACTCAGTTAATCCTCTCAACGCCCGTTTGAAGTGGGTACTATTATTTTCTCGATTTTCAGATGAGGAAACTGAGGCACAGGGAAGTTGAGCGACTTGCCTGAGGGTGCAGAGGTGGGATTTGAACCCAGACCAGCTTGCTCTAAATGAGCCCTCAGGCCACACCAGCTCCTGCTCACCGGGTCCTGGGTCGCCCGTGTCCACGTGGTGCCCCGCTGGGAACATGTCCACCGAGGTTCCGTCCCAGGGTGATGGACCTGTGGGGGAAGGGGTGTCCGTGCACCTGCGGTCAGGCATGTCTGTGAGCGTGTCTGTGGCTCCTGTGCGCACTTGTGTGTGGGGGATACATATGTGTACGCAGGTGTGATGCGGCCAGAGGCCTCCCTCCCCGGGCCCTGCAGTGGGGGCTCCAAGAGGGGCCCATGGTTGCCAGACTGGGGCCGTCCTTTCCCTTCTAAGAGCAAATCTCCAGGAATGGCAGCCCCAGTGTCCGCCCCTGGGCCCTCCCACCCCCCAGGGCCCAGATCCAGCCTTTGTTCCTTCACTGGGGGCTGGGAGGGGGCGGCCACTCTGGGAATTCCTGTGGAATTCTAGGCATTCAGGCTTTCAGGGGCGGCGAGGCACAAGGAACACTCCCGCCACATCTGGTCTGAGGGCACAGCGTGGTCACACGCGTGGAGGCTGGACACTCTGTCCTTGGAGGGAGCAGGGCTGGTGGAGTTTGCAGAACTGAAAGCAGGGCCTGGAGCCCCGCCAGCAGCCCTGGCCTGGCTCTGCAGGGCCTCCCCCAGGCTGGGCCGGGCCAAGGGACCCCACGAGCCAGGACGTGGGCCTGAGGCCCAGAGGGGCAGTGGGGCTGCGAGAGGCTGTGGGAGCCACGGAGTGGTCACAGCTGTCTGTCTTGAGCTGGGACTCACGGGAGCCTCGCATCCTCCCTGGCTCCTTCCTCCTCTGTAAGCGGGGTTTCCGGCGGGAATGGAGCCTGCTGGCCCTCTCCGTCTCTGCTCCTCTCTGTGCCTCCCCCGTCTTCTCCTCCCCCCGCTCAGGCCATCCTCTCATCTTTCTCTGCCCCGTGGAGGGGGCAGCTGACTGCTTAATCCTGCTCTCTCGCTGCACCTGTAGTGGGTTGATGGTGATCCCCCCAACATATGTCCACGTCCTAACTACCGGGACCCATGAGTGTGACCCTATCTGGGAATAGGGTCTTTGCAGATGTTGTTAGTCAAGGATCTGAAGAGGAGATCGTCCTGGATTTGGGGTGGGCCCTACATCCTGTGGCTGGTGTCTATAGGAGACAGGAGGGGGAGATTTGAGCCCCAGAGAAGCAGAGAGGCAGAGACTGGAGTGACCTGCCACAAGCCAGGGGACACCTGAGCCCCTGGAAGCTGGAAGAGGCAAGAATTTACCTGTAAGGCCTCCAGGGGGAGCGTGACCCTGCCAACACCTTGATTTCAGACGTCTGGCCTCCAGAACTGTGAGAGAATAAATTTCTGTTGTTTGAAGCCTCCCCAGTTGGTGCTAATTTATTACAGCAGCCCCAGGAGACTGATTCACCAGCAACCGCCACCTCCCCTGGAGTGCACTGAGCCCATTGTGGCCTGGTTGGTTATTGTCTGCATCCTGGGCTCAAATCCCTGCCACCACCCGCTGTGAGCCGGGGACTTTACCCCTGTTAAGCCTCAGTTTCCACAAATGTAAAATAGAGACGATAATATAAAAAACACTTGGACAGCGCTTAGCCGAGCCAGGCACATGGAGGGCAGCAATGACCGCTATTATGATGGCTGTTGCTGCTCATGGGATGGGACCTGTCACCCGCCCATCAGAGGCCATGGCAAGTTTTCATTTGATGGGGAGGGTGTACGTTATCAATAAATATATCTTGGAATGTCTGACCGTCACAAACCATGGTCAAAATCAGCTTGGAGGACAGTGTCACTGGCTTAGCAGAGTGCTGGGTGCAATGCAAGTGGATATAATTAGTGGTGGCACCAGATTAGCCACTGACGAGGGGGGTGCCCACCCCATTTTCATTCATTCAGCTTCAGTCAGCTTTCATTCATTCATGCCACACCCGTTTCTCGAGCAACTACAGTGACTGGCACAACTGACTCCAAGTCAGTCAAGCCCGAGGGCTGCCCTCAGGGGGGCTCAGTCTTGTTGGGGAGGCAAGTGAACAAGGAGAGAGATGGCAGAGTGGGAGGGTGCGACAGGAACAGGAAGGAGGGGCTCACCCAGAGGAGCTGGAGTCAGGGGAGGCTTAAGGCCAGAGCAGGACAAGTGGGCCTGGAGGAGGTAGGGAAAGGCATTCCATGCAGAGAGAACAGCACGTGCAAAGGCCCAGGGGCAGGCGCAAGTGGAACAATAGGGACTCATAGGTATTTTGAGCAGCCAGGGCACAGGAGGTGGGTCACGATGAACAATGAGGCCCAAGATGTCTCCCCTGAGAGCATGGTCTGCGAGGGGCTGGGACTTGTCCTCAAGGCCTCAGGGGTAATTGGATGGTTTGAAGCAATTCTGGTTCAAGGCCAAGGCCAGACTTCCTGCCTCTCTGACCGAGTTGCCCCTCTGTTAGGACCCCGCTTTGTGCTCCAGACCTGATTCTCACACCAGTCGAGGTAGTTTTTCATCCAGAGGGCCTGAGAGCGGGAAGGGAGCTGGGGGGCCAGGACTCCAAGCTCAGAGAGGTTTGCACACCCCGGAGGCCAGGGGTCTGGTGGCACCCGCACACAGGTCAGTCCGTGTCCGTGGGTGCTGGCAAGGGTCCAGGAAGACCCCCCCACACCCACCCGGTGACTGATAGCAAAACTTCCTCCTGGGCCCCCAGGCCTGGGATGCTCGGAGGCGTGTGCAGAGCCAAGACTTTTGGGGGGCACGTCCCACATGGCGGGCTCTGGGTGGAGGAGCACCTAACACACAAACACGTTTCAGCTGCGCGTCGTCTTGCAAGCTGTGCGCCACTGCAGCTCCAGGTGGGAGCCCCAGGCATCCCAGAGCCGGGATTCAAACCAGCTCCGTCGGCGCCCAAAGTCTGGGCCCTCAGCCCCGGGCTCGGCCGTCACTTGTGGATCCCTAACCCCCAGCACCAGCCACAGCCGGTCGATGAGTCCCCTCCCGGAAGCGGGCATGTGGTCCCCAGGAGGGAGGAGGGGGCTGCTGTGAGCTGGCTGCCACCAGCGCACCGCTGTCCCCCCGCCCCTCACCCACCCCCGGCAGCCCAGAGGAAATGGCACACCCCTCCTCCAAGGACCTCCCCTTCAAAAAGCCACGTGCACCCAAATCCCTTCTCGGGCCGTTTCTAGGGAACCTAAGCCAAGCTGAGGTCATGTCTGATTTCCCCAGCTTAGACTCTCCCGTAGACCCTCAATCCTTCCAGAAAGTCTCGCCTCCTGGGCTCAGCCTTTGAAGCCATCCGTCCTCTGCCCCCTGCGGACCCCCCTTGCCTCTGAGTCCCTGTGCTAGCCCACCACTCAGTCAGAAGGGGCAAGACCAACTTCTTTGGACCCTTTCTATAGAGGCGAGGTTTCTGGAGGCCTCCTTGGGCATCACTGCATTTGTTAGGGGTTGATTGGCTGGACACGGAGCTCTGGAAAACCCAGCTTCCAGGACTCCGGAAGGATGACTCCTCCTCTCCGGAGGAGAAAGGAGCGATGACACAGACGTTGTTTTCACACAAACGTGGAAAATCTGGGGAGGCTCCGAGCGCGGCAGGTTCTCTGGGCCACACCAAGCTCAGGGCTGGTTGGGGCTGGGGTGAGTAATAGTGGTTAGGCAGGATAACCCGCTTGAGAAATGAACCAGGTCTTATTTTGGCTATCGATTCATCACAAAAGAATGAGAAGTATTTTTCCCTCCCTCCATCTCCTTCAAAGAGCAACTGTGTTTTTGTGTTCTGAAGGGCTGTGTTTGCCTTGGGCTGGTGGAGAATCAACAGGCTTTGGTTTTTGAAAGCCTCGGACTTTAGTCAGGACTCATCCAACTGCAAATAGCAGAATCCCACTGAAATTAGTAGAATGTATTGTTTTGTGTCACTGGAAAGTCAGGAGGGTAACAGCTTCAGGCATGGCTGGATCCAGGGGCACAGGCAGTGTTGTCGGGGATCTGTCTCCATCTCTCAACCCTGCTTTCCTCTGTGTTGGCTTCATTCTCAGACGGGCTCTGTCCACCCACTGGCAAGATGGTGCCTCGCAGCCCCAGGCTTCCATCTCACCAGCCTAGTGGAGATTTCCTCTTGTTGAAAGCTCCAGCAAGAGTCTTAAGGTTGAGTCTCATTGACCCAGCTTGGGTCACATGCCGTTACTGAAGCAATCACTATGACCAGCCTCAGTCGTGTGCGTGACTCAGCCCCAAGAGCCTGGGGTGGGGCTGGGAAGAAGGGAAGCCTTGGTAACAAAGGTAAGAGATGCTGTCTACACATGGGGTCCTAGGGAGATGGAACCAGGCTGTTTGGGAGAGGCTGGTGGAGACTCTCTGGGGAGGCAGGCCTCAGAGCAGCAAAGGCCTGCTCCCCTGGCAAGGGGGATCAGATCCCCATTTCATCAGACTTAAAAAAGTGAAATAAGATCTTCTCACAAGTATTACGGAACTAATTCATACCATCAATGGGAGCAAGTCCTAAATTCTAGAACTTTCCTCAATCAGCCCAGACTCTGGAACTCCTGAAGAAGTGGCTAAGAACATGGGATTTGACGGGGTTTGACAGCTGTGTGGCCTTGGGCAAGTCACTCAACCTCTCTGTGCCTCTGTTTCCTCATCTGAAAAATGGGGACCATGACATTTCCTGTCTCATAGGACCACTGTGAGGATTACATGAAGCTCTGAGAGGTTGGGTGACTTGCTCATGTCTCGGGGCTGACGCCAAGTTCTGGGCTCTATCCCCGATGCTGGCACATAGCGGGAGGTTGTTGACTGTTTGCTGAATGAATGAATGAAAGATTAAAAGGAAAGGTTTATCTCTTTCCGCTCAGAGCCCTGTCACTGGGTTCCTTCAGCGCACAACACAGGGGCACTCGGTTCCCCCAGAAGCCGACTCTGAGATGAGGATGTGGGTGCAAGTCGTTTCTTTAGGAGGTAATCCCAGGAGACGCTGTCATCGCATCAGCCCACGCTGACCCTCAGGGGGTCTCCCCCGCTGCGTCACCTCCACTCCCCGGATCTCGCGTACGGCCCTCTTCTGGCCAACTCTGACCGGAACCACCTGGGAGGGGATCTGGGAAACTGAGTTCCCTGCTTCCACGAGTTGACCGGGAAGAGTTCACCCCAGCGGTCTGGCCCACCTCCCGGGGTCCCCGGCCCAGAGCCGGGCAGCTGGGCCCCTCGGCTGTCCTTCGTGTGACTCTCATCTTCCCACAGGCCGTGCGCTTCCCGACACGCTGGTCTCGGGCAGTGTTCCAAGAGGGGGAAAGTGGAAACCGAGCCTCGTGAGGCCCAGCCTCCAAATCTGCAGTGTCCCTCCCGCTGCGTCCTATGGGTCAGAGCAAGTCATCAGGCCGGCCCAGATTTGAGGGGTGAGGAAATAGATTCCACCTCTGGATGGCAAGAGTTGCAAAATATCGTGGCCGTGTTTTTCAATGTATTTTTTCAATCATAAGACACTTAACTGCCATTGTTGGAAATTTGTTATAATATATATGTAAATAAATGTATGATGACAGGGAATGTAAATGGAGCCCCCTAGAAATGTGCAGTGCACAACCTGTGCAACGGTCACAACAGCCCTGCTGATGCCATGGGATTCTTCTATTCTTCTCACATGGCTTGCTGTGGTAGGCACCTGTTATTTTTGAATGCCCCCAGTGTCTAGCACCCCTTCTGTGGACAGTGACTCCACATCCCCACCTGTATTTTAGTGGGGCTGACCCTCTCAAACTCCTGGGGTGGGCATTTGGTCAGGAGTTCTATCACCCAGATCATAGTGATTGATCAAAGGATGGCATAGGACCCAAGCTGGACCAATGAAACTCAGTCATGGGACTTTTGCTGAAATTTTTGGGACAGAGATGTTCTTTTTCTACTGGAGTTTCTTGACTGATTGGAACCCTGGAACCACTCCTGGGGACCATCTTTGCAACCCTAAGAGAAGGGCCTGCCTGAGAATGAAACAGTCACAGAGGGGAGCAGAGCCAAGAGATGAACAGACAGAGATTCCTGACGACAGCATTTGAGTTCCTGGATCCAGCCATGCCTGAAGTCCTTAGCATGGACTTTCCAATTATGTAAGCCAATAAATTCCCTTTGATGGAGGTTTCTGTCCCTTGCAACCAAAAGATAACTTAATGATACAATGCTATTTGAGTCATGATGAGGATTAAATGAGGTGACGATATATATGAAATATGTGGCCCATAGGGGGCCCATTAAAGGTCAGCTCTCAGGAATTTCTCTTGTCCTCCCCTCCCCCCAGTGAATATAGTTCCAACTTAAAATCTACTAAATGCATTAAACAATTTAGAACAGGCCTGGATGGGTTCACTGAACCAAAATTTTACATCATCCGCCCGTACTCTTGACACCCCGTATTCTTAATTTAAATTCTAAAAAGGCAGCAGAAAAGCTTTAAATAACCATGTGAAATGGTGCAAAAACAATCTCAAGAGACACCCTTTTTTGTTTCCTCTGCAAGAGGAGAGCAGGGGGCGGCGTGGGGAGATGGAAATCTGTGAAGCCAGCCTCCTCCATCTGCACAGAATTAGAAAGAAGTTTGCAAGCGTGGAGTCTGGAAGCGGCCCTCTCTGGTGCCTCCTCCTCCCTCTGGCCGCCCTGCAGTTGTTTCTCCTGGGCCTGAGCTTGGACGTCCGGGGGGAGGGGTCCTGGGATTTCTCCGGACCGGCGAGCCGGGGGGCTGCGTGTTTGCAAAAGTATTCGGGCCAACTGTTTACTCTGTGTCTGCTGCCGGCCCACGGCGGCCACGCCGGGCCCTCCAGATGCTTCCAGCTGGGGTCCCGTAAACAGGCCATGCTGCCCGGCCCACCCAGGCCACCAGGGTGGGTTGCCAAAGCGCCCCTCCCACCACGTCACCTCTGCTCACAGCTCTCTGCCGCCCCTCCCCGCCCGCCACCGACAGCTGTGAACTGGTAGGAGTGCCAAGGACCTGCGGGGCCCACAGACGTGTTTTGTTTTGTTCCGTTTTATTTTGTTCTGTAGTGTTTAATTTGAGCCGGTGATGAAAACTCAGAGGGTTTCACAGGAAACTCTGGATGCTGGTTTCTTTGAAAAAATCGGAAGGCCTTGCAATCCTGGGCCTGCCTTCCCACACGACAAAAGCTGGCTACAGCCAAGGAGCAGCGGGGCCCTTGTCTTAGGTTCAGTGGCCCCAGAAGCAGGCTCTGGGACCAGGATCTGGTGCCAGTTGTTTATTAGGGAGGGGTCCCAGGAAGCACTGATGGGAGAGAGGGAAGAGAGGCCGCGGGAAGGGAAGCAGGCAACACACCATGCTGGGTGTCGGTGAGCAGTGACGGCCAGCTGGGCTCGGTCCTGCTGGGGACCCAGGGAGACTGCATGCCTAGAGCACGCCTCGGAGTTGTGCTGCCTGAGGGGCGAGGGAACTGGATGTTTCCCTCCCGCTCCCGTCTGTCCCTGGTGAGGCTGCATCTGGAGTATGAATGCCCTGGCACTGCCAATTTGCCCAAAACCTCAGGTAGAAAGTCACAGATGGTAAGTCACCGGACACGCAGTTGCCACGTCCTGGAACAGCAGCTGCTGAAGAGATGCGGGCAGGGCCTGCCCTTGAGATGGGGCTTTGCTCTCCAGTTTGCCACAGTCCCCACCACTCCCTGTTGTCTGTCTCCCTAACAGGAGGCTGAGGATTAGTTCCTCATGCTGTCATCCTTGGGCTGCCGATTTTCTTACAGAATAGGAATATCCTTCTTTGCCCACGTCACCTTCAAAAGTGGGAAGGTGAACTCTGGCTAAGAATGCCCTGTGGTTATAATTACACTCCGCTGGCTTCTTCTATTTCTGTTGCTGGCCTGGGCCCTTGAGGGGGCTGAGCTGGCAGCCTCTCGCCTACAGAGTGAAGTGCACATCCGTTCCCATGACGCTCAGGGCCCTTGAGGTGCTGGGGTTCACCTGATGACACCACCGGGAGCGTCTTCCTCTGATCCCACTGCGGGGCCGGGCTCTCAGCCCGCATGCACTCATGTCTCCTCACTGCAGCCCCCCCGAAACACCCCACCCCCCGGGAAGCAAGGGTGTCACCTGGGTCTGTCACCGGGAAGAAACCCATCTTGCCTTTAGCCGGTCCCAGGCAACAGAAGCCCAGAGGAACCCGTGGGACACACCCTCTGATTCTCTGCCACTGACTGGGTGACCCACAATTCAGCTCAGTTCTGACACTCACTGGAGTTGGCACAGACCCCACAGGCTAGGGGCTCGGCCCCACAAGACTGCCCCCACTCCAGATGCCAGCCACCAACGGGGTCCCCAGGCTGCCTGCGCTTCTGCCCGGCTGAGCACAAATCCGCGGGTCCCCACACCTTCCACTTCAGGTTCGATGATTTGCTAGAAGGACCCTCAGAACTTGGGAAAGTGTTATCCTTATTCTTACAGTTTATTATAACAGACCCAGATGAAAAGCCAGATGAAGAGGGACATAGGACGGGATCTGGAAGTGTCCAGAACACAGGGGTCTCTGTCCCGGTGGAGTGGGGCTGTGCCACCCTGCCAGCGCGTGGATGTGTTCACCAACCGGAAATCCCCCAAATCCCATCATTTAGGGGGTTTGACTGCGGTTTCATCATGCGGGCGTGATTGGTCAATCCCCGCCCTCCCCCTCCCGGGGTCAGGCGCTCAGGGGTGGGGCCGAAGTTCTCACCTCTAAGCAGGGGGTTGGTTTTCTGGTGACCAGCACCCATCTCAAAGCTGTCCACCCCCTACCCCCACGGGGTCACCACATCTGCATACAAACCACGCTCTTGTTGCTCAGGAAATTCCAAGGGTTTTAGGGGCCCTGTGCCAGGAACCCGGGGCAAAGACCAAATATGTATTTTTATTAGCGCACAGGAACACACAAGCATCTTTCCTTTTCAACTGAGTTGCCACCCAGACCACTCAGACCGCAGCAGATGGGGCTCCAGGAGTCACTTCTCCTTCTGGGATTTCCCTTCTCTCTGCCACCACCGTTCTGTCCCCACCGTCCCGTCCCCTCTCTTTTTCCCAGAGAACCACTGTGTGCGCCTGCCTTCCTTCGTCCTCCCTCCCTCCCTTCCTTCATTCTTCCAGTGTATGTGTGTACTGAGCATCCATTCTGTGCTAGGGGCTGAGCTGGGTCCCCTGACCTGGGTGCTGTAAGCTGGGTGCTCTGCACGGGGCGCCCTGACCTGGGTGCTGGAGAAACAGCTGTGAGTGAGACAGAGTCTGGCTCCGGTTTGTGGGTCTGGCCCTGGCCCCATCTGGCAGCACGCCACGAGGTCCGGGAAGCCAGGTGTCCACTGGCACCAGTGGCCACTGAAGTCCCTGCTGTCTTCTAGGACAGAGCTGATCCGACTGAAATGCAGCGCGTGCCACACGGGCAATTCAAAATGTCCTAGTAGACACCTCTAAAACAGGGCGAAGATACAGCAGCCACAGGTGGAAACAGACCAAGTGTCCCTCAGTGGGTGGATGGATACACGAAATGTGGTCACCCACGCAGCAGAATGGTATCAGCCATTAAAAGGAATGAATTTCTAATACATGCGACAACATGGATGGACCTTCTGCTAAGTAAAAGAAGCTAAACACAAAAGGACAAATGTTGTATGATTCTACTCGTATGAAGTATCCAGAATGGGCAAATCCAAAGAGACTGAAAGCAGATTTGTGGCGGCCAGGGGCTGGGGAGCGGGGAGTGACAGCTGATGGCTATGGGTTTCCGTTTGGGGTGATGGAAATGTCTTGGAACTCGCCAGAGCTGATGGTTGCACAACATCGTGAATGGAATACATGCCACTGAATTGTCCACTTTAAAATGAATTTTCTGTGATGTGAATTTTACTGCAATTAAAAAATAATAAATGAATAAACTCAATTTGCATAATATATCTTTTTTAACCCAATATATCCAAAATGTTATTATTTCAACCTGTAATCAAGATAAAAAGTTATGGATGAGATATTTCACGTTCTTTTTTTGTGCTAAGTCTTTGAAATCCGGTGTGTGTTGGACTCTGGCGCCACAGCTCAGCTGGGACCAGCCACATTTCAAGTTCTCAGCAGCCACCTGTGGTTGGCAACTCCCTCATTAGACAGATGTTCTAGAAAGAGGCAAGGGCTTCTGGCTTCTTCAGAGGAGCGCCGGAACGGAAACCTTTTCCTGCGCAGCCCCCGCCTTGCCATAACTTCCATGTGCTGGTTTGCTCGTAAGTCTCCGGGGCCCTGTCCGCTCTGACCAGTGCTTCCTCCCAGAGGCGAAGGAGTGTTGTGGGTTGAATGGAGGCCTCTCCAAAGAGATGTCCACCCAGAACCTGGGAGTGTGACCCTCTCTGGGAAAAGGGTCTTTGCAAATGTAATTCAGTGAGATCATCTCGAGGTGAGGCCACCCTGGATTCTCCAGGGGGCCTACATCCGATGACTCGTGTCCTTATAAGAGGAGACAGAGACACAGAGGACACAGCCACGTGATGGGGGAGGCAGAGACCATAGACATGCCGCCACGAGCCCGGGGACTCCCAGGACTGCCGCGTAGGGGAGGAAAAGGTTTTCCTCGCCCCTCTTAGGGTCCTGGCTGGCTCTGGAAATTGAGCTGACAAGGACGGATGAAGAGGAGAAAAGCATCCACCTCGGATTGAATCTGCACCTGCACACGGAGTCCCAACCGAGAGAGCAGAGACCCGAGGGAGGGACCGCGGCAGGGAGCCACGCACCTTTGAGGCAAAGAAACAATAAATTTGTGAACGGACAAGACAGGGGTTGGCTGGGGACGTAAGTGGTGAGGGAGCACTAGGAGGACAAGGGTGTTTAACCAGGCTTGTTTGTGCAGATTTCTCAGCCCCGGCTTCCCTGTCCTGGTGAGGAGAACGTGTCCCTCCGTCCTGGTGCAGGAGGGTCCCTTCGGGGCGGGGGATTGAGGGGAGATTCTTCACCCGTTTCGGGGAAGACGGGCAGGATGGCAAGGTCAGAGCGACCTTCCTGCTCCTGCCACTTTCTCCAGCTTCTCCAGCTTGAGGCATTTGCTCTGCCAAGGTGCAATGTTTTGGGGCAGGGTGTCCCGAACCCCGTCAGCCGGCAGCCCCCAGAGCTGGGAGAAGGGCCTGGAACAGATTCTCCCTGAGCCTCCGGAAGGAACCAGCCCTGCCCACACCTTGATTTTGAACTTCTAGCCTCCAGAACCGTGCGAGAACCGTTTCTGGCTTTTCTTGGCACCCCCCGGGTTGTGCTCATTTGTCACGGCAGCCGGGGAAGGAGAGAGGACAGTGAGAGACAGCCGCATCCGTGTCCCGAAGCGCACCACCGCCCCCATGATCCACGGGCGGTTAGAGCCTGGGCCTGGCATTGCTGGACCGGCTTCAAACCTTGCTCGCCTGGGGACAGTGAGGAGGACAGTGCCACCCGCTTCCTTGTGGTCTTGTGGGAGTGAGTGAGATGTGCAGGGAAGTGGGTAAATGTGCGAATCCCAGGGCCCGGCGGGGAGCAGAGGGACCCCGCAGAGCAGAGACGTTCATCTATCATTGCTCCCATCTCAGAGGTGAGGAAACCGAGGCTCCGCGAGTGACGTGGCTTCGCCCAGTCACCCGACAGCACGAGAGGGCGGGGCGGCTCTCTGAGTCCAGATCCCGGCTCCCAGGATGCTCTGTCGGTGCAGCCTTCTCTCTAGCCACCCCCGTCTTCCCAGTTCCACCAGCCTGAACTGCCCAGGGGTTACCTGCCTGCTGAGCCTGCACATGCGCCACACCTTCCATCTCCCTGTCTCCCCGTGCCAATGCCCTTCCCGCTCCTCCCTGTTATCCTCCCTCTGCTTCAACCAGAGCTGCTTCCTCCTGGAAGCCTTCCCTGACTGCAGTCTCCCTCTCAGGGCTCTCCCAGGAGCCCAGCCTGAACCAGTGGGGTCCCTGCCCCCCAGGAGCTGGCAGACAGAGGGGAGAACGTGAATTACTGATCCCTTCGCAGTGGGGCAGGTCTAAACAGGCAGAACAACAGGGTCTGACACTTTGAACCCAGTTGTGACCGAATTACCTAGATAATTAGGAGAAAGAAGCCCCGGGGACCTGACAGCTGGCTGCATTGCGTGTTCCCCCAGGGGAGGCAGCTCTGGTCTCTTTGCCCATGTGAGCGTCCTTCCCTCCCTCCATCCCACAGCGATCAGAAGTGGAAACAAAAACTAGAGTCAAGAACCGGATTGGCTGGCCCTCTCGTGGGAAGAGGGCATCTCAGGCCCCTGTTATGCCCCACATGGGACAGCTGTCGCAGGGACCAAGTGCCGCTGTGCCTCTCCAGGGACAGGACTCTGGGGTGATGGGGAGGGGACCCATGAGTGTTCAGGAGCCACAGGGCGGCTCCAAGACTGTGCCCAATTGCTTCTGGTCTAGCAGGAAGGAACTGTTCCCGAAGAGCTGACTCATTCCCCAAGCATGTCACTTCAGTCCTCCTCCCCCCTGACTTCCCAGGGGCTCCGACAAACAGGGAAGTGGGAGCAGGGGTGGGCAGGGTGGTGGCCAGTTCTGAGCCAGGGCTGGGAAGTGGGGGGCAGGGGAGACCCTCCTGCTATCTGCCAGGGCTCTCCCGGGTTCTCAGGATCCAGGCCCGTCCTGCCCGGGCCTTGGGGAACTCTCTGTCCAGGTTCCCTGTGCACGTCAGTGTCCTGCCAGCTGGGTTGGCTCCATCGCCCACAGGCCACATGCAGTTTGCTCTGGCCACAGATGGCCCCACGAGAGGTCAGCCAGCCATTCCCATGGAAACTGCCCGGGAGTTGCCTAAGGCCCGTCCTTCTTCATTCTCTACCTGCCTTCCAGAAAGCCCAGGACAGCCCACCGACCTGGCTCGGGCCTGAGTCCCAACCCCCCAGGCTGACCGCATCTCAGATGATGAGAGGGCACTGGAGCTCCCAGGAGTCACAGTGTCACTGGCCTGGGAACCACCCGGTCTGATTTACTGATCGTAAATCTGGGCCAGGCAGGCCTTGCGCAACATCCCCTCCTCCAGTTTCGGGGCCGTGGGCAGGGCCTTGAGATCCCCAGGCTCCAAGGCTGGGTTTCCATCCTCCCACGGCCACGTGGCCATGCGGGCACCCACATTCAGATAAACCTCTTAGCCAGGCCAGGTGGCGATTTCTGAGCCCCAGGGGAGGGATGACTTTGTGAATGTGGATATGAGGCTGCCCTACCTCATATCCTGTCTCCTGCATGGCAGCCAAAAGGCTCGGGGGGACTTGCTCCTAATTTGCTGCTGGTTTAATAGCTATTTGCAGGCAATGGTGGGTGGTACAGAGTTTTTATAGGCATGTCCTCTGGGGTAGGGCGGCTAGATTTAGGAAATAAAAATAGAGAACGCCTAGTGAAATTTGAATGTCAGATGAACAACAGATAATTCTTTAGTATAAGTGTATCCCGTGCGATATTTGGGACATACTTATGCTAAAAAATTTTTCATTGTTTATCTGACATTCGAATTTCACTGGGTGGCCTCTGTTTTCTTCTGGCAACCTCTGGGAGGTAGGACGGCCCACAGATTTTGAAGTTCCACCCCCTTGACTTTTCCTTCCTCCCCTTCCCCCGTTAGGTTTAGTTATTTGTGTATCCGGGGGATCTAGGTATCTCAATCAGGATTGACATTTGTCATGAGGTCTTGCTCTGTCTGCCACATACAACCTGGCCACTGATTCACATCCCCCCAGCTCCACCCGAGAGTGAGGCCCTGGCCACATGAGCCAGCTGGTCCTCCTTCTGGTACATTACAGGCCACCTTGAATGGCTGTACAGGTTGTACACAGTGCAACTCTGTATTTTAAAGAGTACCTTCTGCAGTTGTGCAGTGCACAACCTGCACAACCGTGTACAGCAACCCTGTTCTCACTTGTAGATTTTGACCAGCGGGAGTTTTCTTTCTCCCATTTACTCCTCAAACTGGGCTGCCCAAGGACACCATCCCATTCCCCCCAGCTTCCTTGATCCAAGGAAAACTCAAGCGATCTGGGAAGGCACTGAAGCAATGTTTAAAAACGGTTGGGTGCCCAGGCCACGCACAGAAGGGCTTTTGATGCTCAGGGCCGACCTGACGTCTGCTGGAGGGGCGCTACTTTCCTGCTGCCTGGCGTGCAGGCTGGAGTGCAAGGAGCTGGATTAAAGATTTCCTGCCCGCCGCCCACCCGCCACATCCTTTCCCGCTCCTCGCCCTGGCCAACCTCCGAACCTAGGCATAATTTTAGAAACTTAATAGATGCCGCGCTTAACATTCTTGGCCTGGAGCCCATGGGGGCAGGTCCTACAAGAATACAGACATTTCTTTCTTAGGCCATCTCGATAGAGAGCCTCTGTTTTTCCCAGGGACAGGTTTCTGAGGGGCCATTGTACGCAGACAAACTCCTCGCATACTCGCTCCTTTGTGGGGTCCCCCCGCCACCCCATCCCACCCGGGCTGGATTATTTTGCAGGGTCAGTGCCAGCTTCTCTTTGCCCTTCCTGAGGTCCCCAAAGCCACCAGGAGCAGTGGGGCTACCGATTCAAAGGCCCCAGATGGTGGTGGCTGTGAGGACCGCTCCACAGATCGCTGGGCTCATTTGGTGTCTTGAAACTATAAATGACGGACGGGGCCCCCTGGGCCTGGGGAAAGAGGGCCAGCACGACTTTAGGATCTGGACCTTGGACGACAGTGAAGACTTTTGTTTCCTTCCCAGGCCAGGAAAGCCTGCACGGTCTTTTCCGATTTCAAGGAATTTCCCCATTCCGGGAATGGGCTTTCTCGAGGCTTCTGGAGTGTGAGGGAGAAGCGGGTGGGAAGGAGACGCATCCGGGGTCTAATGTCTGTGGGGCACTCATATGGCAGGCTGTGGGCTGCCTCCTTCACCAACCCTTTGGCTCCAGCAGATGGGGGACCACTGATGTACCCATTTTACAGATAAGGAAACCGAAGGTGGGGGAGGTGAAGTGACTTGCCCGTGGTCACGCAGCCAGGCAGGGGCACAGCCAGCACTGAAGCCTGGACCCTCTGCCTCGGGAGAACCCCATCTCTTTTTAAAGAGCTTTATTGAGATATCACTCACACACCACGAGGTCACCCATCTAAAGTGCACTGTTCCATCGACGGCTTTTAGCCTATAGAGTCGTGCAACTGTCGCCACGGTGAGTTTTAGACCGTTGTCATCATCCTGAAAAGAAACCTGCGCCCTCTCCCTGTTACCTTCCGGTCCCCCTCGCCCCAGCCCACAAGCAACCGCTCGTCTCCGTCCGTCTCTATGGATGTGCCTGCTCGAGACACTTCGCATAAGTGGGGGCAGACACAGGGTGACCTTCTGTGTCTGGCGTCTTCCCCTGGGCATCGTGTCTTCAAGGCTCGCCACGTCGTAGCCTGTAGCGAACTTGGTGCCTGTTAGGACTGCGTCCCGCCCCACCGCGTGCACAGGCCGCACTGCTCGCCCGCGCTCCGCTGACCGGCCTTCGTTTCCACCTTTCGCTGCCGCGATCGTGCTGCTCGGAATGTTCTGTCCTCGTCCTCAGTTCTCGCGCGAGTCCCCCAGGCTGAAGGCAGCCGTTCACACGCCCGCCTGCAGGCCCTCTCATGCCGGGGTTTCCTCACCTGGGATCCCCCCGCCCGGTCAGCTCGGACTTCTTCCTCAGGGCCCAGCTTACGTCCCTTTTCTTATGGTGACCGCTCCCAGTTCCTCTCGGCCACAGCAAGAGGCAGGGGGCGTGGCTCTGCTCTTGCGTCCTTTGCCCTGTGTGTGATCACACTTGCTGTGTGATCCTGGGCCACTCGCTCAGCCTCTCTGGACCCTAGTGCCTTTCTCTGTGAAGTGAGGAGCTAATTCTGACCCCCGGGGCTGCTGTGGGGCGTGAGAGGGCAAGAGCTCCGTGGGCTGGAAGCCCGGGAGGGGCGATGTGGCATTGGGCGCGCAGTTGTTCATCTCTTCCTGGCCGTTCTCCCCCTGCCAAGTTCCAGCCCCAAGCCTGGCCCTGCCTACGTCCTGAGCCTCCCTGATCCTGCCTTTAGGGAGCTGGGTCTGGAGCAGAGATTCCTAACCAGGGGTGAATTTGGCCCTCGGGGACATTTGGCAACAGATGTCTTTGATTGTCACAACGGGGGGTGGGTGCTAGTGGTGTCTGGTGGGTCGAGACCAGAGATGCTGCTGAATATCCTACAATGCACAGGACAGTCCCCCACTACAGTGAATGAGCCAGCTCCAAATATCAACGGCACCGAGGCCGAGAAACATTATCGTTACTCACTTATTTTTCACCTGCGAAAATTTGTAAACTCACCTCTTGCCAAAATAGATTAGAAGTAACTAATCAAGATACAATGGGATTGTTTTTAAATAAGAAAACTGTGATTAACAAAAATAACAGAAGGGAAGTAAAATAAAACAACACCCAGGTGAAAGCACACTCTGCCTCCAGGCTGGGATGTACACTTGGTCCAAGCTTCCTAGTGGCCAGAGCAAAAAGGGAAAGAATGAATTTCAAGATTCTCACCGTTCCAAAGTTGAAAACAAATTAAGAACTTGAAGGAAGTCTGGCTTTCCCGGGCCTGTGGAACTCAGGGCTTTCCTCTCACAGGCCCTAATACAGGGGCCGCGGTGATGTGCTGGCGACAAGAGTGCTGTCCCCAACCACAGCCCTACGGGAACACAGTAGTGAGTGTCACATTCTCCAGAGCAGGCCTGTGAGGTTAGGCTGAGGCCAGCCTGGCAGGCAGCCCGTCTTCGAGTGCCCGCCCCGAGTGTGGTGGTTTACTTCCCCGACTTGATGGCAGAAAGCGGTTCAGTCTAGTGATGGGAACGGGGGCTCTGGAGTGGGACCGCCTAGGATCAACACCTGGATTCACTCCCAAGTAGCTGTGTGACCTCGGACCATTCTCTAAACCTCTCTGAGCTCAGTTTCCTCATCCAGAAAATGGGGCAGAAATAGTACTTACCTCCCAGGGCTGTTGGGAGAATTAAATGAGATAGTATGTACTCAAGGCTGACCCCAGGGCTGGCAGAGCAAACGCTTACTCTACACCAGCTCTGACCTCTGTGCCACGGCGGGTGCCCAGGAAGCACTTTCGGAACACCTGCACTTTTTACAGGTAATGAAGGATTCAGCCTTTGGGGTGGGGTCACGTGTTTGGGATCCAGTCCCGCTCCGGGGGGCAGTGAAGGGGTGAAGGTTTGTGGCCGGGGGAAACCCTGCAGCCGCACACGGTCAGATCTGATCCCGCTGTTCCTGCTGCAAACCTTCTCTGACCCCTCGTCACGGAAGGGCAGAATCCAGATGCTTCATCCCGGAGCCTTGGGGTCCGTCCCTGACTTGCAACAACCTTTCTTCTCGGCACCCACCTCCATCCTGTGCCCCAGGCATTCTGAACTCCAGACAGTTGTCCACCCGCCAGGCCTTAGCCCGCACAGGGCCCTCCGCCCGGAATGTTCTCCCGCCCTCTCTGCCTCGCTAATGTATTGACTTGACTTGAGCATCAGCCCCTTAAAAAGCCTCTGTTGGATTTCCTTCCCGCGAGGGAACCGTAGTTTCTTCTTTGTGTCCTCCTCCTTCCCCAGCTACTCTGCCAGGACTGCTGTCGGAACACATATTCACTCATTCACTCATTCATTCACTCGCTCACTCATTCACTCATGGATTCAATCACTCATTCATTCATTCAACAATCAACCACTGGGGCCTACTGTTTGCCAGCCACTGTTCTAGGCACTGGGGGTACAGCAATGAACAAAATGGACAGAAATCCCCAACCTTGGGCCTCTGTGTCTCTAGCCCTCGGACCTAGTAAGTGCTCAATAAACTGCCCAACATAAAGTTCTCCGACTGTATCTTCTGCCTCCCGACTCCCATGGCTTGTGTCCTAGGGACGCTGCTGTTTAGTCCTCCAAAGTGTTCCGCAGGCTCCCACCTCCTTGCTCGTGCTGTTCCTTCTGCCTGGAAGACCCTACAAGGTCAGCCCCATTGTCATCCCCTCTTTTCAGGGGCAGAGGCTAGAGAGCTTGCAGAGCTTGCTTGGGGTCACACAGCTAGTGTGCCCCAGAGCCACCGTTGAGCTCAGGTCCCTCAGACTGCAGAGCCTGCGCAGCTGGGCTCTGAGCGCTGGTCGTGCAGGGCCTTTGGCTCTGACCCTGACCCTTCGCGATGGACTAGGGTCCAAGGTCGCAGAAGGGAGATGACCTCGAATGATGCCAGGAGGCCCCAGGCCGGGGTCCAGCAAGCGGTCCATCAGGATGCAGGTCCTCTTAGCAGAAAGGAAAGGCCGTCAGAGCCTGCATCCTGAGACCCTGCTGGCCTGGGTTCAAACCCCAGCTTCAGCACCTACCGAGTCCTGTAACTCGAGTTACTTCACCTGTCTCAGCCTCAGTTCCCCCATCTATAAATGGGGTTTATAATAGTCTCTACTCGTCGGGTTATCATAGAGATTGAAGGAGATGCCACATGTGAAAAAACAACATAATCCAATAATTTTTAGCCATTGGATTATTGTTCATAATTATTATTGTTGATAGTACTTTATTAATTAGAGTTGTTTAAAATAAATCATAAGAGGACTCAGCCACTCACTTCAGGAGTTTACATGCATCAGCTTTGGCCTCACCTCCTCCAGGAAGCCCTCCCTGACCACCCCATCTGGACGTACCTAGATCCTCTACATCCTTCCCTTGTGCCCTTTTCCCATTGACTGTTGTGACACATTTGGTAGTCTCATTTAAGGCCTGGCTTCTCCCCACCGCACTCAGACTTTCTCTTGGCCATTACCGCTTTCCCAGGGCCTGCCACTGTGGCTGGCATCTGGTACTGATCGATAAATACTTGCTGCACGACCGAACGGGGACACAGTGGCCTGAGATGCCTTTGCTCCTCCCTCTGGAGCCCAGGAGAGGGAAAGCACGTCAGGAATTCCTCTGCAGGGCACCAGTGGGGCCGAGGGCGCCCACGCAGGTGTCTGTAGAGAGGGGAGTAGCCCCTGGCCCTGGGGACCGTGCCATGTGCCCGTCTGTCTTCACGCTGCTGGGGTACGGCCGGGAGTGGGTGAGGCCGGCCCAGTACAGCCTGGTGGTATGTGTGCCTCAGTGTCTCATCTGCAGACTGAAGGCTGTGGCCAGGTCAAGTGTAGCACCTGGCACAGTGGGCTAGGTCCCCACGCCCTCTTCACGTGTTCATTCAGGTGTCGCCTCCTCGCCGTGTGGCCTTGGGCAAGTCACTTCACCTCTCTGTGCCTCAGTTGTGTCCTCTGTAAAATGGAGACCACAGAAGGCGTTACCTCTCTGCGTGGCCATCGGGATTAGGCGAGAACGTTTGTGGTTCCCAGCTTGAGAAGTACTCTGAAAATGTGATAAAATATTATTTTAATCGTTCTTTACTCTTATTCGTTCACCCAGCAAGTATTTATGGAGCACCTACTGTGTGCCAAATGAGCTGAGGGCCAGGCGCTGGAGACACAGTGACCAGGATCCTATTTCGAACGAGCCAGATTCTTTTAAAAATGTTTATGAGACCGTCGGGGAAATGTAAACCCAGCCTGCATGACATTGGATGAAATTCAGGAATTGTTCATTTTTTTCCGACACCTCGTAGATTCGTGGTTATATTTTTCAAGAGTCCTAGCCTTCAAGAGAGTCACACCAAAGTGTTTACAGATGGAATGATCTGATGTCAGCGATTTGCTTCAAAACAATCCGGTCTGTGAAACTAAAATTATTCCTCCCCGGAAAGTTTATTAAAAAAAAAAATCCAGTGGCAGAGGGGGGTGTGGGGGACACAGATGACATCAGATGGGCCACAAGTGGATGATGTTAAAGGTGTTTGCAATAGTCTATGATGAGTTTAACAAAAAAGCGATGATTAACTAAGTGGGCAGTTATACACCCCGCGTGAGCAATGCCCTCGGGGAAAGTGGGAGCCGGAGGGGGGACAGGAGGCTGCCGTGGTCCCATCCAAGGCCACGGGGAGAGCTTGGTCTTGATCCTGAGTGGGCGGCCGGTGACACCTGTCTTGGGTGTGGCTGGGAGAGCACGAAGTGGTGTTGAAGTGCCCAGAACACACGGCCACCCCACGGGGCTCTTCTTTCTTTCCCTCAGCCCCTCTCCTCTTTCTCACTCCGTGTCTTGTCTCATTTCCTCTTCTTTCCCTTCCTCCCTCTCACTTTCCCTCCCTCACCTTCTTTCTTTCTGTGTCCCCTCCCTCCTTCTCCCTCTCTCCCCTCCGCTGTCGGCTGGGGAGGGGCCCACACACTGGGAAGGGGTGGGAAAGCGCTTGCCAGCCTCCTTCCCTTCTTGCCAACCCTCAAAGAAATGTGCAGGGTCTTGCCTGGAGGCGGAAGCAGCAGCTTTTCAGCTACAAGGGACCCCAGGCCTCTTGGGGGTCCGTGGGGGTCCCTGAAGCCTGAGCCGACACTGAGCGTGTCCCCACCCATCCATCTGCCTGTCTGGACAAACGATAGCCCTTGTCTTCTCTGCTTAGCATTTGCCCAGGGCTGTGGACTGAACGTGCCCCCCAGATTTATCTGTAGAGACCGAACTCCCAAGATGATGGTGTCAGGAGGGGGGCCTTTGGGAGGTGATTAGGGCACAAGAGTGGAGCCCTCCCGAATGGGATCAGTGCCCTTATAAAGGAGACCCCAGAGAGCCCCCTCACCCCTCCCACCATGTGAGGACACAGCGAGAAGATGACTGTCTGTGAACCAAGAAGCTGGCCCTCCGCAGACACCAAATCTGCTGGCGCCTTGATCTTGGACTTCCCAGCTTCCAGAACTGTGAGGAATAAATGTGTGTTGTTTTGAGCCACCCGTCTGTGGTGTTCTGTTTTAGCAGCCTGCACAGGCTGCGACACCCAGCATAACATGCTCTGGACCACGTTGGTCATGGTCACAGCCTATGAGGAAGTCCACGGGGCAGAAAGCCCACCAAGGAAAAATGCCCATCCCCCCAGCCCTGGCTTCAGGCCCCGAGGGCCTGGGATCCAGGTTCCCACGGTGGGAGGAGAGGAAGGGACGCCCTCCCTGCCCTCTGGGGTCCTTGAGGCCTGCCGGGCCGAGCCCGCTCTGGTGTGTCTCCGGCCCTGGCCGTTCCTGGAGGAGGAGAGGACATCTCCTTCTTTCCTGCATTGCTCTCTCTTCCTGACACGGGGTACCCGGGTCACAGATGGCTCACGTCAGGAGACGGAGGTGATGGTGACTTCATCACGCCAGCCCTCTCCCTAAAGAGGCCTGGGTCCCAGCCCTTTAGGAAAGCAGTTGGCGGAGCGTTTGTTTCAGGGGCCTGGAAAGGTCTACGCTTTCATTTCCAGCAATCACACTTCTGGGAATTTGCCCGAAGGAACTAATCCTAAAAGAAAGAACGGCCTAGTGCCCGGTGATGTGTACGGCAGCGACATTTACAGCAGGAAATCATCGGCGCCACATGTATGTTGTAAGGCCTGGGCCGATTCTTAAGAAGGCATGTGTAAAAAGGAGTTGTGAAAGCTCTTATCAACATGGGAAATACGACATCATGCTAAGCTAAAAACACAATGTGCGCATGCGGAGACGGCCGTCTGGGTCGGGGTCCGGCGATGTTCCTAATGGTCGTGAGATTATCATATTGGTCTAAACGGCAGGAAAACCGGTCTGCGTGTGGCGAGGGGGTTGCAGCCCCGCTCTCCAGCTGGCAGCCACATCCCCAGGGCTCTGCCAGCGAAAGCCGGGGCTCCTGTTCCATTTTGGAACATGAAGACTGGCATCTTGAGGCATGTTTCCTTTTTGGATGTTCTGTGGCTTTCTGGAAGGGAAGAGAAGGACGTGTGGAAAAAAACCAGGGAGGCCCCTGAAGCCCCCTGGGAGGCAGAGCCCCTCGGGCGGAGATTTGGTCTTTTTCACATCAAAAACCTGTTGACAGCTCACACAGCACAGCCTCTTTCCTGGAGACTGAGGCAGGGATGTTTATTTTTTCTAAAAGGTTTAAAAAGGTCTTTGTTTTACTGCAAAAGGAATACATGCCCAGGCACCCCCTTCTCTTTAGAGGGAGCCACCCTTGGCTGTTTGCGTCCTTTCTTTCTTCTAGATCTCTTCCATATCGAGGGTTTTCCAATTTTTTTTTAGCTACGAGCCACAGTGAAAAAATAGATTTTGCATTGTAACCCAGTACACACAGAACTGGCATATAAGTAAAACAAAAGATTTATGCAATGACCCTTATTATAAGAAATGCCATCTGGGGTGTCTATCCTGTTTGTGACCAGGGAACCAGGCAAAGAAAGGGTTACTGAGGATCTAGTCAACAACTAACAGGGTCTGTCAAATGCTTTTCAGACAAGAAGAAACTGTGTGTTCTGTTTTGCAGAAATTGATGTCCCAATTTTGCAAATGTTGCTGTCTTGCAGAGAAACTTCCACGTTTGCAGCAAGACCCCTGCAAAATGTTCCAGCACCAAGCGTCCGAAAGTCACTTTAACTTGTTAGCATCTTAATTGTGGGAGGGCCAAACGGCCATTTTTAGATCATGCAATGTATGTAATAGCATGTTTACCTGCTACGCATGCGCCCTGAATGAACATAATTGTTACATAGTTGTTACAGATAAACCTGCTTTCCTCCGCTCTCTTGTGCATAAAGTCTCTGCCGGCATGGAGCTCAGAGAGACACTGCCTTGGGAGCCATCCCCCTAGTCTTTGCCGTTGCCTGAGCAAGCAATAAATAGGTATTTCTTCACCTGGTTCTGCCTTGGTTGTGCTTTTCGGCTCTGCACTCACCGAGATGAACCCATCGAGTTCAGTTTGTCCGTGCAAAATAACCAGTAACCAATCTATGGGTGAGAGATATAAAGTGACCTTTACTTGAGCCAAAGAGAGGGTCACAATCCGGGAAGGCAGTCTTCACAAAGGAACAAAGCGTTCGGGAGAAACGCAGTTTTCATTACAGTCTCACATCTTTTTAGAACAAAGAATGTACCTTGAACACACTCAGGGTCCATTTTCATCAAAGTTCAAAGAGATATTTAGTTGCAAATTAGAGGGTCAACATGACCCTGATGTTGGGAAAGGGAACTTATTTTAGGAGTACAAATATGGGCGTCACCAATAGGGCGTCACTGGCTTTGTAGGAGGGGAAGTAAGCATTCTTTTTTTTTTTTTTTTTTTTGCCGAGGAAGATTACCCCTGAGCTAACATCTGTTGCCAATCTTCCTCTTTTTTCGCTTGAGGAAGACTGGCCCTGAGCTAACATCTGTGCCAATCTTCCTCCACTTTATATGTGGGACGCCGCCACAGCACGGCTGACGAGTGGTGTAGGTTCTCACCCAGGATCCGAACCTATGAACCCTGGGCTGCCAAAGTAGAGGGCACTGAATTTAACCACCACGCCGTGGGGCCGGGCCCTGCATTCTTACTTTAATGGTTAAAGCAGATGTACAATGTATGTTTGATAGGCCTTAAATCAGGCTTGTTTTTTTTTTCAGTTCAAGCCGAATCAGTTTTGAATCAGAATAGTTGCCCCATATACCCCAATATGTGAAAATCCCTTGTCATTGTTACATGTTCTGTTCTGTTCTATCCCATGGCTGGGCATAACCCAGTCACGTGGTTTCACGTGCCACTTGGTGTGATTTTCGGTGACACAATGACTGTCAATGTTAACACAACAACACAACCTCGATTGTTGGTACTTGCCTTTTGCCCTTGAGAATTTCGCAGCCCGCCTTATGTAACTGGACAGACAGGGCAATGTCCTCCTCCTTCACGGCAGTAGAGGAACCCATGGAGTGCTTTTCCATAATGCATCTGTCCAGCTCCTTCTTAACAGCCTTTGCTGTTGTCTCCACTTCCCGCTGTCCCCAGCGAGGTTCTGCGGGGTATCCCGTCCCTGCGCAGCTACAAGGACCCCCGTGCGGTGAATTCCCGGGGTGGAATCCCCAGGGCAAAAGGCAAGCACCTCTCACACATCCTGACAGCTGCTGGGAATGGCCCAGGGAGGGGTTCGTTGAGGTGTGCTTCCGGGGGCGCAGAAGGACCCCGTGCTCCACCAGGGCGCCCCACATCCGATGACCACACAGGACTTGGTTTCTTTTATGTTTCAGAACCTGCATATGATGCTGGGAAATACCTATGTAGGCGTCAGAAATGAGTCGGGCCCAGTTCACTTCTCCTTCCTCCTCCTTCGCTTCCTCTTTTGTCACTGGAGGGCTTCGGACGGGGGACCCTCCTCAGCCCTGATTCCAATGCTCTTCTGTGCCGCTGGCCTTTCTGTCCAGGAGCCTTGGGCCTTGGGCCTTGGAATATTGTGCGACGTGGCCAGTAAGTTCCCAGGTGGCAAAAACTGGCTCCATGCATGCGTGCACACGACGGGGCATGGAACCCTGCGGCTGCAGTGAATTAGAATGAGCTTTTTATTTGCAGTTCTATCTTAAGTTCAAATCCTGGTTCTGACACTCACAAGTGGCAAAACCTTGGGTCTTGTTGCTTCATCATTTACAAAACAGGGATTATAATTCCTACTCGGGGAAAAAGGTAGAATAATGGGTAAGCACACAGACTTTAGAAAGAGCCTGTCTGGATTCTGATCTTGGCTTCGCACTGACTAGCTGTGTGATCTTGGGCAAGCTGCTTAACCTCTCTGTGTCTCAGTTTCCTCATCTGTAAAATGGGAGAATAATAGTACTACCTCATAGGGTTCTTGTGAGGATTAAATGAGTTAATATACATGCTAGATTGATGCCTGGCTATGCGTTTATTATTGTTATTGTAATTATTAAGAATGATAGGTTGTCACGATGATTAAACAAGATGATGCGTTTAAGAGCGGCTCCTACTGCTTTCGGCATGTAGTAAACGATCACAATTTTTTCAAAAATTATGATTTTAGAGAGGGGATATTCCTGGTGCAGAATGCAGTAGGTCTAGTAATGAACATTTGAGCCCTCGATCTGGCTAGCCAAGGAAGGAGAAGAAATCTTAGAGGCCCCTTCCCCTCCAGACTGCCTTCTCTTTATTCACGTGCCAGGCCTGTGCTGGGCCTCTGGGCCACATCCATGAGCAACACACGACGAGCCCTGCCCTCCTAGAGCTGGCAGTCTAGCTGGGAGGACAGACGTGGAATCACGAACCTAGTGTCGTTGATTAGAAGGTGGTAAGTGGTGTAGAAAAGGGGGGGCAGTGTCAAGAGGGTGAGGGACGGCTGTAATTTCAGATGGGGGGTCAGGGTAGGCCTGGTTGAGAGGGTGACATTTAAGCAAAGGCTTGAAGGAGGGAGCGAGCCATGTAGATACCTGGGGTTCCAGCGGTCCCAGCAGAGGAAACAGCCAGTGCAAAGGCCCCGAGGCAGGACTGTGCTGGAACAACAGGGAGGCCTGTGTGGCTGGAGCAGAGTGAGCAAGGTCGAGGGTGTTTGGAGATGAGGGCAGAGAAGAAATGGGACTTAGATCAAATAGGGCTTTGGGGGCCTTAGGGAGGGCCCTGACACCTCTCTAGACTGTGGGGAAACTGAGTCAGGAGATCAGGTCGGGGGTGGTTGGTGGTTGTACATGAGTCATGAGGACATGCCACGAGTACGTTCCCTTGGGTGGGACCACTTTCTCATTGTGGAGCTGTGGCTGCTGCTAGCAGATCAAAACTGATTCCAGAAACAAATGGGGGCATGCTCATGGACCTTGTGGGGTTTTGTTTTTGATGGAAGGGGAGCTTAAAAACAGTAGCAACACAACAGTAATAATGACGGCTACGAACAACTGAAATCTTACTGTGTGCCAGGCGTGGCGCCCCGCTGCTTCCCTTCCTGAGGTCATCTCGTTGTCACGGCCACACTGGGAGATGGCAGGACAGCCGAGGAAACGGGGGAGTCTGGAGGGAGGGGCCGACGGGGTCCTGCTGCTGGGAAGGAACCAAGAAGGGGACTTTGGCCCAGGCTTCATGACAGACGCGAAGTCATTACCTCTGCTCGGACCATTTCCTCAAACCGGAGGGGCCTGAGCGCCCACCCGCCTCCCCCGAGCTCTGGTCAGACGCTCTGGAGGTTGGGTAATTCCAGGCTTCCCTGGAGCCGCACGCACAGCCCCCCGCCTGCACTTCTCCTTCTGGCTGGAGGAGAACCCGGCCTGGAACCAAGCTCTGCAGCTGGCGCCGGGCGCCCCGGAGCTGGCGGACAAACACTCGTGTTCAGATCCAAATTCCAGGAAACGCAGCAACAGCTCAGCAATGGTGCGCCGGGAGAAAACCCCAGATGAGGAAGTTCGTGCGAAAGCCGAATGGGAGGGCGCCACAGGCGTCCGGGGTGCAAGGACAGAGGACCTCGTGGGTGCCCCGAGCTGGGGGAGGAACCTGCACAGAGACCACGGCTGGATGGGGGGATGTTGGCAGACTGTTTCCTTTCAGAGGGGGAGGGCAGGGGCTTGCTTCAACAGAACTGCTTATTTCTGTCCTGTGGGCTGGGGCTCTATAGGGGACTCTGTTGGAGGGAAAGGCTCTGAGGCTCAACAGCTTGAAAGACACAGGTCTGGGTGATCTAGAAGGTTCTAAGCTCCAAGAAGCTCTCTTTGACCTGGTGGCTAAACATGGACTTAGAGTCAGGCAGCCTGAGTTCAAATGCCGCTGCTACCGTTACTAGCTGTGTGAACTTTGGCAACTTGCTTAACTTCTCTGGGCCTCAGTTGCTACATCTGTCAAGTGGAGATGATAATACTTCCCTTGTCGGGTTGTTGGGGGAGCAGTGCCTGGTGCACCATGTGACTGTGGGTTAAATAAATATGATTCCAGGATTCATGCTCTGCCCACCCCGCCCCCTCCCGCCCAGGGCTGTGGAGTGGATCTCAGAGAATGAAGCTCTTCTGTGCCATGAAGACGTGTTTCCTGGAGGCTATGACATTGAGCAAGAGCCAGCGATGACGGCAGAGTCACAGGGTACTCACTTATTACTGACTTATTATCTATCCCCCCCGCTCCCCACCAGAACATCAACTCCAGGGGAATTGGACCCTTGCCCTTAGTTTTGTTACCCTGGCCCTCGCCCCTGGAACAATCCTGGCACCCAGGACATGTCAGCTGAGGGAGCGGAGAGGCTGTGTGGCAGCCTCAGGAGTCAGCCAAACCCCGTTCAAATCCCATCTTCAGTCACTTTCTTGCTGTGTGACTTGGGGCTTGTTACTTAACCTCTCTGGGCCTCAGTTTCCTCATCTGTAAAACAGGAGGGTTTTTGTCGGGGGATAATGAGACAATGAATGTAAAAGTGCTTTGTCTGGGGTCTGGCCCCCAGTGGGGACTCAGCTCCCATCATCATCACCATCCTTCTGCATTGGGGGCTCATTCTGCATCCTTTGCCCATCGCGGTGGCTTGCGTATGTCTTGTTAAATAGAAACACAGGCACTGGCGGCTGGTGCCGTCGCCCACGGGCGGAGACCAGGCCCTGCCTGCCGCCTTGGGCCTCCTGCTCAGGCCAGAAGCAGAGCAGGCAGGTAGCACTGCCAGGGGGACCAGAGAGCGCCCAGTCAATGTGAATTTTATGTGACCGGCGGGTGATTTTTTTTACTTTAAGTATGTCCTGTGCAACATGGGAAATGTATTAAGTCTGCAATATTTGGGGCATACTTATACCAAACAACCACTTGCTGTTTGAGATTCAGATTTAACCGGGCGCCTTCGTTTTTATTTGCTGCATCTGGCAGGTTTGCCAAGGCCTCTCCCCGCCCCTGAGCTCTCTGACTTTGGCTCCATCTTGGCAGCAGCAGAAACAAAGGGCTCATGTGGGCCAGGGCCCCGGTGAGGCCAGGGAGCCAGGATCCGGGCACAGGGTGGGGGCACGGCGTCGGGCGAGCCTCTGGTCCCCCTGGCCTCAGTTTCCCCACCTGCCTCACTCCGCAGTAAGATCTCTGCTGCCCAGGGCTTTTGGGAGGATGAATCGTGTGACGTGTGTGGGAAACGTGTTGGAAATGGAGAGGTGTTATGGAAACATTAGTTCCAGAATTCCTTGGTATGAATAACACAGACCGGTCAGCGGAGGCTGTTTCTGGCAACTGGGTTCCTTTCTCGAAAACTCGTTTTTTTGGTCAATTTGTGTTTGTTCTTAAGACGTTAGAATATGGAGACTAGCAAATGGAGAAAAATTCCCTGCGCTCAGAGACAACTATTTATAGCGTTCTTTATCCTTGAAAAAGGTGTGAAGACGTTTTTCCAGGTGTGTGTGTGTATTTTTTTTCTTTTAAACAAAAAATGGGATCATATTCTGCATTCTTTTAGGCAGCCTGCTTTTCTCCCCGGGCTGCTGTCGTTTCTGAAGGGTCAGAAGGTGCCAGGGGAGGCTCTCCCTTTCCGGCTGGTCTGTGGGATGCCAGGGGTACGGACGTCTGTGTGTCCACTTCCCAGATCTCCCTCTGGGCCCTTCTGGGTTAGAACACAGCTGCGAAGTCTTCAGTGGGAAGAGATGCTGTCACGGATGTCATGTAAAAATTGTGTGGCTCCCTCCTGCTGTGTCCTAACAGGGCGCATGTGAATTACCTGGTTTACATTTTTTTAATTGAGATAAAATTCACGTAATATAAAATTTAACATTTTAACCATTTTAAACTCTACAATTCAGTGGCATTTAGTCCACCGAAAATATTGTGCAACCATCACGATTATCAACTTCCAGAACGTTTTTAGCACCCTCATAAAGAAACCCCACACCCATGCGCGGTCACTCCCCATTTCCTACTCCTTCCAGCCCCCGGCAACCACTGAGCAGCTTTCTGTCGCTGTTGATTTGCCTATTCTCCAAATTTCATAGAGATAGAATCATATGGTGTGTGACCTTTTGTGACCAGCTTCTTTCACAAAACATAATGTTTTCAAGGCTCGTCCATGTCGTAACATGTGTCAGTGCTTCGTTCCTTTTTTACAACCAAATCATATTCCATCATGTGGATTACCACATTTTGTCTATGCATCCATCAACTGATAGACATCTGGGTTATTTCCACCTCTTGACTGTTGTGAATAATGCTGCTGTGAACATTCCTATACAAATATTTGTTTGAATACCTGTTTTCAATTCTTTTGTGTATGTACCTGGGGAGGGAACAGCGGCTGCACCATTTTACATTCTCACCAGCCACATATGAGACTTTCAATTTCTTCACATCCTTCCCAATACTTGTTATTTCCCACTGTGCTGACCCCAGAGTGTGTATGAAGTGGTAGCTCATTGTGGTTTTGATTGGCATTTCCCTGATAACTAATGATGTTAAGCATCTTTTCATGTGCTCGTTGGCTATTTGTATACCGTCTTTGCAGAAATGTCTATTCAAGTCCTTTGCCCATTTTTAACTTAATTTTATTTTTTTCTGGTAAAATATACAGAACATAAAATTTACCATTTTAACCATTTTTAAGTATACAGTTCAGTGGCATTAAGTACGTTCACAGTGTTGTGCAACTGTCACCATTATCCATCTCTAGAACTTTAAAAAAAACCAAAAAACTATTTTTTAAAGCAATTTTAGTTTCACGGTAAACTTAAGAGAAAGGTACAGAGAATTCCCAAATACCCCCCTGCCCCCACACAAACATAGCACCCCCTCCATTATCAACATCCCCCACGAAAGTGGTACATTTGTTACAATCGATGAACATACATTGACACATCATAATTACCCAAAGTCCATAGTTTGCATTAGGGTTCACTCTTGGTGGTGTACATTCTATGGGTTTGGACAAATGTATAATGACATGTGTCCATCATACCATACAGAGTATTTCACTGCCCTAAAATTCCTCTGTGCTTCGCCTATTCATCTCGCCCTGACCCCTCCCCCAATCCCTGGCAACCACTGATCTTTCTACCGTCTCCACAGGTTTGCCTTTCTCTAGGAGCTTTTCATTTCAAAAACTGGGTTGCTTTTTGCTGTTGAGTTGTAAGAGTTCTTTATAAAATCTGGATACTTGGCCCTGATCAAATATATGATTTGCAAATATTTCTTCCATTCTGTGGGTTGTCTTTTCACTCTCTTGATAGTGTCCTTTGATGCACAAAGGTTTTTGATTTTGATGAAGTTTAATTTATCTATTTTTTCTTTTGTTGCTTGTGCTTTTGGTGTCATATTTAAGAAGCCATTGCCTAACACGTTTGTTTCCTTCCAAGAGTTTTATAATTTTTCCATGTTGAGCTAATTTTTGTATATGGTGTGAGGTAGGGATCCAACTTCCTTCTTTTGCATGTAGATACCGTTTTTCCAGCATCACTTGTTGTAAAGACTCTTGCCCCATGGAATGGTCTTGATGCCCTTCTCAAAAATCCATTGACCACAGATGTATGGGTTTATATCTGGACTCTCAATTTTATTTCACTGATTTATATGTCTGTTCTTATGCCAATACCACATGCTTTGATTACTCTAGCTTTGTAGTAACTTTTGAAATTGAGAAGTGTGAGTCCTCCAACTTTGTTCTTTTTCAAGATTGTTTTGGTTATTCAGGGTCCCTGGCAATTCTATATGAATTTTAGTATCAGCTTGTTTGTTTTCACCAAAAAGGCAACTGGGATTTTGATAAAGATTACACTGGAACTGTACATCAGTGTGGAGACTATTGCCACCTGTGATGGTTAGTTTTATGTGTCGACATGGCAAGGCTATAGTACCGAGTGATTCAAGTAAACACTAGTCTAGGTGTGGCTGTGAAGGTATTTTGCAGCTGTGGTTAACTTCTACAAGTTGACTTTAAGGGAAGGAGATTATTTTGGTAATTTGGGCCTCATCCAATCAGTTGAAAGGCCTTACGAGCAAAATTGAGATTTCCCAGAGGAAGAATTCCACCTGTGGATGAGAGTTTCGGTTCCCACCCAAGAGTTTCATGTATATCTGTCTGTCTGTCTGTCTGTCTATCTATCCATCCATCCATCATCCATGTATCTGTCCATCTATCAATCATCTATCTATCGATCTATCGATCTATCTATCCATGTATCTCTCTCTCCTTCTGGTTCCATTTCTCTAATAGAACTCTGACTGATACAACACATGAATGTCTCTCCATTTATTTAGGTCTTTAACTTCTTTCAGCAGTGTTTTGTAGTTTTCAGTGTACAAGTCTTAAACTTCCTTAGTTAAATTGCTTCCTGAATTTCATTTTTGTATTGTTCCTTGCTAGTGTATAGAAATGCAACTGATTTTTGTATGTTGATCTAGTATCCTGCCACCTTGTTGAATTTATCAGCACTAATAGTTTTTTTGTGGATTCTTTAGGATTTTCTATATATAAGATCATGTCATCTGCCAACAGAGATAGTTTTACTACTTCCTTTCCAATCTGGATGCTTTTTATTTCTTTTTCTTGCCCAATTGCCCTGTCTAGGACTTCCAGTACAATATTGAATGGAAGTGGCAAAAGAAGAGGTCCTTGCTTGTTTCTGGTCCAGGCAGAAGGCATCCAGTGTTTCATTATGGAGGATGTTGTCAGCTGTGGGCTTTTCATAGATGCTTTTATCAGGTTGAGAAAGTTTCCTTCTCTTCCTAGTTTGTTGAGTGTTTTTATTATGAAAAGGTGTTGGATTTTCTCAAATGCTTTTTCTGCGTCTATCGAGATGACCATGTGGCCGGTTTATTTTTCTTCCCCTCTTGGAAGTGTTGGGTTGGAAATTCAATCGCTGTGGTTTTTTGGGGATTAAAAAAAAGAGTTACAGTTTTACAACTCTCCCCATAAATAATGTCAAGCTCACAGCCGCAAGTGAGTGTTTAGTACAGATGAAAAACCAAAGCCAGCTCCTGTTATGGCTCAGCAGTTGGGGGGAGAAAAACGAATGAGGATGTGGTAGCACCGAGTAAAAGACAGAAGGAAATTCAGGTGTGGGACTGCTTCTCCATCTGTAGAAAGGAAGAAGGAAAGAAAGAGAGGGACGGGAGGAAGGAAGGGAGGAAGGAAGAAAAGCATTCACGCAGGGCTGTTTCTTGAGCATTTTGCTCTGACAGATTTTCTGTAGGGCTCGTGTCTTGCTAGTGATGGTCTGCGACACTCTGGTTTCATGTCAGGACAACAGGTCTTTTTGACCCCCTGAGAATGGAGAATGGCAGAGGCCGGCATAACCCAGCTTCCTCTACAGTTTGAAAACAATAAAACGTTGGCCTTGTTAACAGCAGCCACCTGGCAACTCCCGGGCTTGAGAGGACTTTGAAAAGCTCCCCTCCAGTTGAGTAATACGTCCGTGGCTGATAGTAGCTGGGTTGGCGTGGTGAAGGTGGTGACAGCTGTGGACAGGGAGGGAGGGGACAGTTTGCTGTGCAACCTTGGGCAAGTCGCTCTCCCCCTCTGGGTCTCAATGCCTCTGGGTCTCAGTGTGAAGGGAGGGGATTCCATCACCAGAGGAGTTCAAGGATCCAGATCTACAAATCCACCACGGGGCTCACAGCCTCTCGGCCCAAATGGCATTTGTCTAGATGGCCACACTAGGGATCCGCCCATGTCCAGGACTCTGTACTCTCAAAGCCACACAACTTCCTTAATGTCCTATAATGACTTCCCAGAAGGCCCTCGGATCAGGGCTGCTGTTATCACAGGAGCAGGCAGATGGGGCGCTTATCAGATAGGCAGGCAGCACCCATTAGGGGCAGAGGGTTGAGTGGGTGTTCAAACAGGAATTACTAATTTCCAGAGCTTTCAGGGATGAAGTGAGACAGGACCGAGGGGCCACGGGCTACCCTGGGGGCATACAAAGTAGTAAGACAGCAGAGAGGTTTTATTTAACACTTAATCTGGGTTAACCCCTTTGCTCGCATTATCTCAGTAGCTCTTATGGGATAGGTACTGTTGTGCCCATTTTACAGACAGAAAACTGAGGCCCCGAGAGAGTGGGTGATTTACCACAGGCACACGGAGTGTCTTGGGCTGTCTGGATGCGTCTGAAAGTACAGAGCTGGGTTATGGGAGAGACGGCCGCCCTCCGGAGGCCAGGGATCAGGACTCGAGGTTGCCGGTCCGTTGACTGAGGGCGGGGAAGGGGAAAGAATGGCAGAGATGGAGGACCCAGGGCAGTGGGGAGAGCAGGGGCGTCCGGGCACCGAGCGGGGATCCACGTGCAGGGGCACGATCCCAAAGTGGAGACACCGGGATGGGGCGCTCCGCGGTCAGCGCGAGGGGCCTGGGCTGAAGCGGGGGTTTCCAGGGATGAGCGGGGTCTGGGGTGTACCCCGGGGGTGATCGGAGGGCAGGGGAGACCGGAGGGGACGGGAGGGTCGGGAGGGTCGGGGTCTGCGGCGCGGTCCGGCCGCGCGCGGAGGCGGGGAGAAGCCGGAAGCCCGGGCGCCGCTCCGCCCCGGCCGGTGCAGCCCCGCCCCCGGCGCCGGGCCCTCCTCCGCGGCCGTCCCGCCCGCCGCCTGCGCGCCGCGCTCAGACCTCCCGGCTCGGCTGGCGGCGCGGGCGGCGGTGAGTGCGGGGCGCGCGGCCGGGAGCGGGGTCCCTGCGGCGCCAGCACCTGCCCGGGGCGCGGAGCGGCCGAGGCGGGGAGACCCGGGGCATCGCGCCGGTGGCGGCGGCCGGGAACCCCGGCGGGTCCCGGGGTCGAGGTGGGGTGGAGGGCGCGCGGGGCCGGCCCGGGCCGGGTCTCCAGCGGGGGGGCCGGTCGCCCGCGGGCCGCGCGCGGCGGGGTCGCCGGGCCCCAACCTGGAAGCGCGCCCCTCCCTGCGCGCGGCGCCCCTCTCCCCGGAGAGGACGCCCCGGGGCTTTTCAGGAAAGTCGCGGTTCGCTCTGGAGGCTGCGATCTCCAAGTTGAGGTTTCCAGAGTCATCAGCTGAGGATTCAGAAACAAAAACAACACGAACAAAAAAACCCAATGAAATTCTGGATGTGGATCCCAGAAATTCGGCTCCTAGGGGCCACGGCATCTGCGTTTTTGCCCCTGCGCCCGGGGGTTCCACGCAGGATCCAGGACAGCACTCGGCGGGTGCCTGTGTGACACCCGAAGGCCTAGGGGGCCCCGGAGAGGTGAAAATCCGCGACTCCGCGCGCGCCGGGAGCCTTGGCCCTGGCTGGACCCCTCCCCACGGGGTGAGGTGGGCTCCATGTGAGCGCTGGGGTTGGCCCAGACCCCGTCCCCTGCCAGTGCAGAACGGATGCTTCGGGGCAACCTGTGGCAGAGGTCGACATCGCCCCTCCCCGCCAAGCAAGGCAGGTGCCCACTTCTCTGCTTTTCAGATCAGTATGGATCTGGACAGTGGGGTCGGTGTTGCGCCCGCAGATCCTGGTCAGGGTCAGAGAGAGGAGGTGTGGAGGGAGTGAGTGTATTCTGGAAGGGCCGTGCATTCCAGAGATCAGGCCAGTTGGACCTTAGTAGTTTTCTAGTCGCTTTTGTGCTTCCAGATAGCCAGGCTGAGCCAGGCTGATGTCGCTGCCTGTAGGACTGAGCTTTGGTGGTTGGGAAATCCACAGGTCCTGGAAACCACAGGGCCTTCCCCTCTCAGCCCTCAGGTTTGACTTTCCCACCCTTCTCCCAGAGGGAGATAAATCCTCTCCTTGGGCCAGTGAGCTGGTACTGGTTCAGGGGCTGCCTGGAACGGGGGTTGGCCCTGCAGTTCCCCTGCTGTTTTAAGGAAAGATGTGGTCTACATTAGTGTTTGTTGACTGCCTCTTTTACCTTCCTACTCACACCGCCAGCCTTCACAGGGTGACTTTTTTAAAGGAGGACTAACCTGGATGCTGTGTAGAGAGAGGCGTGAGCTGGTATCTGGGGCTCCACCATTGTTCGGTTTTATCGTAATTGGATCAGAAGGCAGAGAGCAGGTGACTTGCCCTGCCTGGCATAGAATAACAACCATGTTGCCCTTGGCTTTCCTCTCAGCCAGTCCTTGCTCTGGGACCTAAATGTGCACCAAACTCTCTAAGAAACATCTAATGTAGATCTTCTATGGGAGAGGCCCATTTTCCCTCTTTCCTGTTACTTTAAGGCAGTAATAATAGATGCTTTTATTCAAGTTTGAAAAAGTATCCTGGTAATGTTTTCATGGATTAAGTCACTTGTTGATTGATCTGAGACTAAGGATCAATTTCTTAAGTCTCTAAAATACTAGATTGAAGTAATTCTCTGTCTTTGAAGTCAACTTTCCTTTGTTCCTTCAGTCCCTTTTATGAGCTGGCTGTGGGGAAATAAAATGCTCTCCTTACCCTTTAAAGGACACAGAAGAAATGGCTCGCGGTCCTGAGGGGTTTACGCTGTGGGCGGAAAGTGGAAACACACAGGTGATGAAAAAGCCAGCGCTCACTAATGCCTGGAAGGGGCTTGAGAGGAGTGGAAAGGAGGGAGCTGTGAGCCTGGGGCCAGGTTAGTCAGGGAAAGGTTAAGAGAAAAGCAGAGGCCTGTGTACATGTGGCAGAAGGGACATGTGGACGTGGTGGGCAGCATTCCACACGAGCAGAAGGGTCCCAGCCAAGCTTCGGAGGAGGCACAGACAAGCCCAGGGCTGAGGATAGTGAAAGGGGAAGCACTGAGACGGAAGGAGCCGGGAGGTATTTCCAGCCCAAGTTAATTTTCAAGTAGATCAACATGCATATACTTCGTTGCCATTAACCATTCCTGCTGCTCCGAGGTGTGTATCACGCTGTTCTGGGACCAGGCTGGTGCCCTGCAGGGACTTAAAATTCTCCCCCCCAAGATGAATCAACCCAGAGCTACAGTGACAGGGGAAAAAAGGGGATCCATAAGAGAAAGTCCTGGAGTCTTGGCGTGGTGACTTGTCCTCTTTCATTTTCACTTTTACTGCAGTGAAAATAGCCCAGTGGGCGAGGTGGTCCATCTCATCGGGCAAATAGACCACCTTAACTCTGCCTTTGTTAATACAGACGTGTCTGTATCTTTGGTGCCCATATCGCTGCCCGTGGCCTGTTCCGAACTTGGTGGGTGTTTACTTATCTTGAAATTATTTGAGCTCAAAGCGGTACTTTCCCGGGGCCCCACAATTTCATCTCGTTTAAAGCTGAGCTGGCACCCTGGGCAGCCGTGATAACACTCCCAGGGCTAATGAAGTTTTCCCCGGGCTGCAGGCTGTTTCATTGAAGAGCTGGGTGTAATTTCATAGGGTTTGAGGCCTGGACAGAAGGAAGGCAATATCGGGGATGTCTGTGTGGGGATTGCTCCTCCTGTGGTGGGTGGGAGGTTAATTCACCATCCTAAAAGCCAGAGGCACTTTTGTCTTGATCCGTGTTAATTTCAGAAAAGCTAGTGATGGAGAATTGAAGCTACTTAGCTGTCCGAGTTTTAGAATTGACAAGTGTTCCTGGGGTAAATTGAAGAGCTCAGCCTTGACTTGCCTAACCTTGCATCCAGGGAGGCTGTTCATAGACACGCATTAATATTTTTTAAAGTTATATAAGAAAGTAACGATATGACAGAAAGTGTGGAGAATCAAGAAGATCGGGCCCGATCTCACCATGTGAATGAAACAACCAGCATTAGTTTTCCTTATTCGGCGTCCTGATCTTTTGTCAGGGTGCCTGTTTATGAAGTTGTAATCCTGATTACAATCCAAGCAATTTCGTCTCCTGATGCAGCCCTATTAATGTTCTCCTTGCGCCGTTTCATCAAGAAACTATCATTCTTGTGGAAACTGGGGGTGTGGTTTCACCAGGAATCCAGAGTGAAATTGCCCTCTCTGATTCTGGGGGAGCAGCCCAACTCCCCAGGGGAAGCATTTTTCATTCCACAAATCACTGTAATTTGTAGTTTCGCCATGTTTGAACCTGGCTTTCAGATTGTGGTAATTTTATCTTGGCCTTGTGGAACACATCGCCCTGCAGAAACAGACCGAATTCAGAAGATGGAATTTGAAACCATTTCTCTGAAGAGCTTCCATATTTTTATGGAGGTGTACTGAATTTGAATTTGTTTTGGGGTCAGATAGCCTAAGAATTGTGCAATTTTTCACTTCCTTTCCCAAAGAGAGCTGGAGATCCCAATGTTCCCTTGTGTCTAAATTCTGCCGCCTCATTAATTTAGAGTTTAAAAAGCACCATTCGCCTTGGACATTTTCTGGAGCTACATGCAGGTTAAATTCCATTACGACAAAAACAGCATTGCAGAATCTTTGTATTTTAAAGCTTGCTAGCCAGTGGCCCTCAGTGTAAGGATTCTGAGCACTATTCCATTTAATAAATGTACAAGTTGGATAGTTCCTTAGGGTTTATTGAAATCAGGTCTCACTGTGCTTACATTATTGGAAAGAACATTTTTCTCCAGAGACCCTAAAAGACCAGATCTTTCTGGCCTTCCCAGCTGTCCTCCACCTTATGTACCAACTAGGCTGTTTGCTTAGGAGACCTGACAGTTCGCACGTATGCCCTTCTTTTGCTGAAGGAATGCCTTTTTTCCTGGGGCCCTTTCTGTGATACACATATTCTCGGACACCCAGCTCTGGGTTTCTTTTCTGGAGCTGGAGGGTGGGGGCGGGGAGTGGAATTGAATAATCTTCCTTTTTCTTCCTGAAAGAACTGATCTTAGAGGATTAAGTTGGTGGTTAAAAAGCTGCTTTATCCTCTCTCTGAAGGCCCTGCGTTTTGTGTGTCGATCTGACACCTAAATCAAGGAAACAGTTCTATACGCAGCGTGAGGATGTATTTTTAGAAGACTGTATCACCCACATGTGGTTGAAACCACTCCAGTTCGGAAATCTACATCAGAAGGGAGGGGAGGTTTGTGGCAGTCATCCTGTCCTTACAGCTGGGAGGAGTTTGGAGATTCCATAAACTTTAAGGTCTGACCACTTGCTTAAATTTTGAGATCTCTCTCTCTCTTTTTTACCTCCCTGATTAGAAATATGAGAAACCCTGATCATCACCCCGCCCTCCACTTAATCTTTGGCATTTAAGCAAAATACACTTTAAAAAAATACTTTCTTAAAAAAGAAAGCAACCTTTTAAAAATTTTGGTTTTTTTTTTTTAATTGAACTTGAATGCCTTTGGGTGAGGCCAGCCTGTTCCAGTTCACCTTATAATTTTAGATTGGCAGGAAAGTTGCAAAGTTAGTCCGGGGGAGTCCTGTAAACCCCTCACTAGCTTCCCCCACAGTTAACATTTTGCATCTTCACCACAGAACATTTGTGAAACTGAGAAACTGACATCGGTACCTCGCTATGAAGCAAACTCCAGGCTTTACTTGGAGCTCATCAGCTTTTCCACTGATGTCCTTTTTTCTGTTCCAAGGTCCCATCCCAGGTACCACATTGCATTTAACCACCCCATCTCCCAGTCTCCTCTGGTCTGTTACAGTTTCTCAGTCTCTGCTTGTTTTTCATGACTGTTTTTGAGGAGTACCGGTCAGGGATTTTGTAGAGTTTCCCTCCAGTTGGCTTTGTCTGATGTTTTTGTCGTGATTACACAGAGGTCACGGTTTGGGGGAAGAAGGCCACAGAGGTGAAGTGCCCTTCTCGTCACATCCCATCAGGGGGTATGTGACATCCACATGACATTGCTGATGACTTCATCCTTCTTCGGTAGATTAAGATGGTGTTTGCCAGGTTTCTCCACTGTAGTTTTTTTTTTCTTTCTCTAGACTGTTCTTTAAAAGCAAGATCCTAAATCCAGCCCATAGCCAGGAGAGGGAGGGTGGAGATTAAACCTCCTGGAGGTGGGAGAATCTGTGCGTATCCTTTGGAATTCTCCTGTAAGGAAGATTTATCTTTTCCCTATTTAAAAAATACACACTTCTAAAGAGCTTGTGCTGTGGAGATCCCCATCGCATACGGGATATATCTGCCACATATGTGCACCAAATCGCATCTCTGCAAGGAGGTGGTCTGTGCGTGGCTTTCCCAAAGCCCCGTGGGGAATCCAGAGAGATGTAGAACAGAGCCCTTCCCCTGGAGGGGTGTCGTGTGGTCCAGTTAGGGAAAAGGATCTAACTTGCTTACAGGAAGAAGGTGGGACGCATGAGGAAGGCGTGTGTCATCGGGGGCCAGATGGTGGGACAGGTCAGGGGACGTGGGACAGGCTTTAAAAGCCGTAGGTAACATTTACCACCCTCTTCTCACCTTATCCCCAAGTCTTGCTAAAGGTGAGACTGTTGTTTTCTATAATTTTCAAAGACATGGCAGTTACAATCCTTGCAGTCATCTGGAATGTAGCCAGAATTGAGGAAATAAGCAAATACAAGACTCCCAGGAAACACAGATCTTTATCATCCACCAGGTGCCCAAGCTTGTTGCCTTACTCACAGCAGGCACCGGAGGAAACGGGTCACTCTTCCTTTACAAGAGTTCGTATGCCCTGGGTTCTGGTTTCCCCGTCCTTGGAAGCTGTGAAGAAGCAGAGGGAGGGAGGGCTGGGGGCTGCTGGCAGCCCCAGGTCGGGCCGTGGGCAGGCAGCCTGGGAGAGCACAGAACCACAAGCAGCCGACACAAGCATTTTCTGGTTTATTTATTTTTTTAGACTCTAGGAAGGCAGGGAGAAATATGGGATCGATTTTGGAAAATGGTCAAGAGACTTTATGGGAAGGGATGTTGAAAGAGACCGTCAGTCAGAATAAAGCAGCACCAGAAGTCGTGAGACTGGAGTTCTCCTTGTGTTCAGACGTGATCTGGGGCGAGGACCCCCTTGGCTGTGGGCCGTGGGCCTTTCATGTGTGTTTACCCTCGTGGGGAGTCGTCGGGGGGCTTCTGCCATGATTGGTTTCTAGGTCTTGAGGCTTATTTTTAGAATCTGAACTCTCCTCCTTGGCAGGCGTTGAATACTTTGGGGGTTTTCAAGTCACTCTTGGGCTGCTGGTTAGTTAAACAGAACCCTTGTGTGGGGTCTCTCCCCAGAAGGTTCAGCCTGGTGCCCACCTCGCCTGGGTCGGGCTCTTGGTGGTGTGAAGGCTCCTGTAACCTGACCCCACCCTTCTGGTCAACCACTGGTCGCCTCCCCACAGGACGCAGGTGTGCCTGCTTCTGTGTGCTCGGCCACGCTGTCCCCTGCCTCCTCTTCTGCCATTGCTCGTGTACCTAGATCCTCCACTTGCCTTAGAATCTGGACTCAGTTTCCCCTTTGTGTCTGCTCCCACGTCTCCCCATATTGGTTAGCTTTGCCTCCTCAAATGGGTTCCTTAAGGCCGGTGAGGGAGGGTCCATGTCTCCTCAAACCCTTGTCCACCGTCAGCCTTAAGAACTTCCCGCATGAGAAATGGATCGTAGCACAAAATGGGAAGAGAGGAACTTTATGTTGGTAAATGGGATGTTGTTCGTGTAAATTCGGGGATGATATAGAGGGAATTGTAGAATGCTGGGTGCTCGTCTTCTCATCAGATGGAAGTAATCAGAAGCTTTAATCACTCTGCAAACACTCAGGGAGGGGCCGAGGGCCAGGTGCTAGGCAGGGACATGAGACACAGTTCATGGGACAAAGGGCTTTGGTGACGTCACTTCACCCACAGGCAGGAGGCCACGGGAGGCCAGCCTGGGGAGGGCAGATACGGGTTTGAAGAGGAGGCTTTTTTTTCCATTAAAAAAAGAGATTTAACTTACTTTATTTCAAATTAAATTAAATCTATTTTTAATTAATTTAAAGTATGTTATAATTAAGTATATTAAATTATAAAATGAATTATAAAATTATACATTTAAGTTATAATTAATAAATGTATTTTATTTAATTTACAAGTCTTTCCCTGCTATCCGAAAGGAGAGCGTTCCTATGAAATTTTGTAAGCCGAAATGGCATAAAGCAAAGCAATTACCATTAATTTATATGGGAAAAAATTTTGAGCATTCCGAGACCCAAAAATAACCTACCAAATCCTACAAATACACATAAAACCTAAAATCACACTAGCATGTAGTAAAAACAGGAATGATATGATACACAGCCTATAGAAAGTAGAAATAGTGTATGCACAGTGTAGTTTCACTTACCAGAATGGAGAAGACAGGAGCACGCGAGGGCTGAGAGGTGGTGGTGGTGGTGATGGGGTGTTAGGCTGAGTCATCGGAGGTGGGGGTGGCTGTCATAGGAGTCATAGGAGCCTGGGGCGTAGGAGAGAGAGGAACAGGGTCATCTGTTAACATCTCTTTGGGGCAGGTAGGTCGCTAACGTCAACCCCTTCTGTGTCTGCCGCCTCGAGGTCGAAGGTCGAGGTTCATCGTCTGCCGTGGCTGATGGCAGGCTTGAAATACGACAGTGCGCTTGACTGCTCAGCCTCTCCAACGGCTCGCTGCAAAACAGACGCGGAATGCTATTTTTGCCTTTTTTCATGAAAGTGAAAATTGTCTTCGGATTTCTTTCGGTTATCGGAAACAGATACTCATGTAGGTCTTTCGTACAAGGGAAGTGGCATAAAGCGAAATTTCAGATAACGGTGGAAACCTGTATTTAATTTTCTTAATTTAATTTTTTGGTCGTGTAATATTGCTATGGATCAACATACAAAAGACCAACAAGGGTGTAAGAGTGACAAGTGTTTGTCCACTGCATCCGCCAGCCCACCTCCCTCCTCTGCTTACCCGCAGCCCCTATTGTCATTTTATTGTGCATATTTTGTGCATATTATGTAAGGAAATATGTATATCCTCCTTCCTTATACACAAATGCTGGCCTACTATAAACACTGTTTCAGCTTTTTTCATGCAATGATATATCTCAGAGATAACTGCGTTTCTGTCTGTAAAACTCTTCGTTGTTCTGTTTTGGTGGTTGCACACCATCCCCTTGCACGGAGGGGCCATAACTGATGCCCCAGTTCCCTGCTGATGGACAGTTAGGTGGCTTCTAGCAACACAGCAGTGCATGCCCCTGTGTGCTCATCATTTTGTCACTTCACCTATGATGGGATTATCTCTCATACGGATTCCCAGAGGAGGAATTGCTGGGTCAAAGGACTCATGCATGTTAAATTTTGGTGGGTGCTTCCATTGCATGAGCCTCAGTTTACCTTCTCACCAGCCCTGGGTGACGTCCGCACCCAGGCCAGCTCCATGTGCTATCAAATATCGCCGTCTTTGCCAGGGTGAAAATGGCAAATCGAACGATGGGTGAAAAACATCTTGGTATCAGTTGTGGGTTTTTTAAAAACACAAACCTTTTATTTTAGAATAGTTATCGATTTACAGAAAAGTTGCCAAGTTAGTACAGAAGTCCCATATACTCCTTCCAGCCTCCCCCGTTGTTAACATCTCACATCATCAGTGTATTTGTCACAACTAGGAAACTGACATTGGTACCTTACTATTAACCAAACTCTAGACTTTATTTGAATGTCACCAGTTTTTCTGCTGGATTCTATTCCAGGATCCAATCCGGGATCCTACGTTGTATTTAGTTGTTACGTCTCAGTCTCCTCTGGTCTGTGACAGTTGCTCAAACTTTCCTTGTTTTCCGTGACCTTGGTAGTTATGAGGCGTACTGGCCTGGTCCCCTGTAGAAAGTCACCCAGTCTGGGTTTGTCTGATGTTTTCTCATGATGAGCCTGAGGTGTCAGGGGTTTTGGGGAGGAAGACCACAGAGCCGAAGTGCCCTCTTCGCCCCATCATATCAGCAGATGCGTGAAGTCCACATGATTTCTTGCTAACGATATTAAGCTTGACCCTCCGTCTCTGCATCATTTTAACTGCGTCTCCCTGCTTTGGAGAGAGGAGCATTTTATCATACGTGAAGAGCCTGGGGGGCTGTCCAGGAGTGGGCTGTGGGCAGTCTGATGGCTGTGGGGTCGAGGAGTGGGGGGACCATGGGGACTGTGTGCAGACCCCTGAGTCCCTGGGGACCTGGTGTGGAAGGGCTGATGGGGAGGGAGCCCCTGAAGGACGGAGGTGCAGGGCTGGGCCAAATGAGGAAGTCCTTCCAGAGGAGGTGCCTGCAGCCTCTGGAGAGGACAGGAAACAGGAAGTGGGCTTGGAGGGGTCGAGGCTGAGGGAGGAAGGAGGCCCGTGGTGGGGGGTGAATCGGTGGACATGAAAGAGAAGCAGGGAGCCAGAGGGGGTGGGGACCAGGGCTGAGGGAAGAGGGGCGCTTTGTTTTTACATTTTAACAGGGAAAGATTTGAGCCACCCTGGAGATCTCAGGAGAGGGGCCAGCTGAGAGGCAGGATTGGCAGGAGGGGACGTGGTTGGAGCAGAGTCCCCTGGGAGATGGCAGGGCATGCTGGGATGGCCACACTCACGGGGTTAAAGTGAACTTTGAGCCAGCGGCCAGCGGAGGGCTCCTTCTGGGCCGAGGGAGGGTGGAGAGATGCCTGGGGGCTAGGGTGGGAGGCTGAGGGGCTCAGGTGTCTGCCGGGGGGGGGGGGCAGAGGTGTGCGCACTGGGGGCCCCCTGTGGCAGTGGGGAGAACCCCCTTGAGAATCTGCAGGGCTGGATGGGATCCGGGCCATCCAGCTACGAGGTGGGGTGTATGCGTTTCCTAGGGCTGCTGTAACAAATTACCACAAGCTCAGTAGCTGAAATAACACAAATTTGTTCTCTACAATTCTGGGGTCAGAAGTCCAACGTGAGGGTCACTGGTTAAAATCCAGGTGTTGCCTTCCTCCTGGCGCCCCGGGGGAGAATCCCTTTCCTTGCCTTTTCCAGCTTCTAGAGGCCACCTGCATTTCTTGGCTCACGGCCCTTCCTCCATCTTCAAAGCCAGTATCATAGCATCTTCTCCCTTCTCGGCCCTCCGGCCTCCCTCTTATAAGGGCCCCTGTGGTTACACTGGGTCCACCTGGATCATCCAGGATACTCTCCCCATTGCAAGGGCCTTAACTTAATCACAGCCGCAAAGTCCCTTTTGCCATTTAAGGTAACACGTTCGCATATTCATAGGTTCTGGGGATTAGGACATGGACAAGTTTAGGGGGACATTATTCTGTCTGCCAGACTGGGGGTGGGGGTGGGAGGGTCAGACTCTAGACAAAGATGTGACTGTCTACCTGTGAAGCTGTGGGTGTAGTGGCCCCATAATGGGAGCCCGCGGTGTGACAGGGTCTGTGCTTGGATCCTCTTGCCTCTTGGCAATGAAACCTCTGTGTCACTGGGCGAGTGACCCCCTCCCTGGGCTTTCCTCTGCTTCCCTGTGAGTACTAGAACTAATGCTTTTAGGGTAACCCGGTGTTCTGAGCACAACTGCTCACTTCATTACCCACAGCCCTCTGAGGGGTAGGTATTGTTATTAGCCCATTTTCCAGATGAGGAAACAGAGGCATAGAGAAATGAATCAACTCACCCAGGTTCACACAGCCTAGAAGTGGCAGAGTTGGGATTTGAACCGAGGAAGCTTGGTCCCAGAGTTCCTGCTCTTCAACATTCAACCTGCCTTAAAATTCCATCCTCTTAATTTTCTTTTGGCCCTTTCCTCCCCCCTCTGTGCCCCACCTGCCCACATTCTTCCATGTCTTGTCTTTCCTCGGAATAACTGTTGGGTATTCAGCAGGCCAGGCCGAGGTCCACGCCATTCCTGCTGTCCCCTGAGAGACGGGCGGTGCTCACCCACTCTCGTAAATGACGAGAACACAAAACACAGGTGTTGCTGAAAGTCCCACGTGTGACGCTATCTTGGGCACCAGGCAGAGACGTCCCACCTGTGACATCTCTGAGCTCAGTGGCTGTGGCCTCGGTTTCCCCACCAGATCAGTTCCCATCTGGATTGTGCTGTGAAGCCCTTTGTGTTCTGTACAATTGTCCAAGGAGAGTTCACAGCGTTGGGCATTGTCTCTCTGTCCCCTCCTCCTTCTTTCCCTTTGGGCCCTGCCTGCCTGCCTGTTGGTCATTTCACCAGAAGAGGATGGGGTGGGAAGGAAAAACGACCCGAGGCTCCTTAAGTCCCTCATCGGCCTCACTGATTATAACAAGACTGAGTGAGGATGGAGGTACGTGCAGAGGTGTGAACTCTCTCCGCGCTTTCGTGTCCACACATGTCAGCAGGAGTTGCTGACATTTATGGCATCTCGGGGTACAAGCTACTTAGAGCCTCTGAATTTTCTTGACACCCATGAAAACAGACAGGTGGTCATTTCTGGAGAATGGATGACAAACCATGCATATTGAGCAAGAGGCTTTAGAGCCACCCCAAGGACCAGGTAATGAACAAGTGACAAACCAAATCTGAGTTTGGGGTGGTGGCAGCCGGGAGCCTACTCCCGAGTCCGGACTGTGAATGGATGCTGCAGTCTCAGGAAGCGCCCCTCTCCTGAAGTCGCCTCCGTAACCCCACCCAGAACCGGGAGTGGGTTTGGCAAACCCCGGGGCGCCTTCTGAAGCGTGGGAATCTGGGCAGCGTCAGAAACCTGCGTCGAGGAGGAAAACTGACCGATTGGGGTTTGGAGATTGTGGCCTTTTTTCTTTCTGATTTTATCTTGTTCGTGTTTACTCGCGTCCACACTTCCCTTTTCAAGTTCTTTCCACCCACATCTTCACTTGATCTGCTGCGACATCCTGGGGTGCCCTGCTGCGAAACCCCACTCCCCCCAGGAATCCTGGAGGAAAAGAAGGATTCCAGACCCAGTTAAGTGATTCCAGTTCCGGAGCATGTTTGGTGAGGCCTTGGTCAAATTCTCGTGTTACCCTGAGCTGAGCTGGGAGACCGTTTGTTACTGAGGCTTGTCCTTACGTAAACATCTTCCTTTAAAAACGTAGTTTTCTCAAGTTGTAAGTTGAGGCTGTCAGGGTCAGACCCTTCCATTATGTCTGCTTCCTATAGTTGATGCCATCCAAGATGGGTCCTGGTGTCCTTTTTATACCTGGGTATTTATTGTTTTCTACAAACAGCTGTTGAAGTGTCGGGGTGCCTGTCCTAGTTTGCCTGGGCCTTTCCCTGTTTAAGCACCAAAAATCCCATATGCAGGGAAACCCCTCCGTCCCGGGCAAACTGGGACAGTGGGTCACCCTATGAAGCACCCATGGTGTTTTGAGCCTAGTTCTAGGTTCTGGGGATGCAGATTTTGATAAATTTCAATCCTGGCCCTTGTAGGGCTCACAGACTGATCAGGAAGACAGACAAGTCAAGAAAAGTGCTCCGTGACAAGTACAGGAGAGAAACACGTATGTATAACAGCTAACACGTCCTGAGTGCCCGTGTGCTCTCGTTGCTCTGGGTGCTTTTCACAAGGGGATTCATTTATTCCTCCTAGGAACTTTAAGAAACTACCACTGTGCCCATTTTACAGATGGGAAAACTGAGGCACCAAAGTCCTGCCGTGGGGCGTAGGGGAGCCTGCATGCGACCACAGGCGGTCTGGCTCCAGACCCTGCACCCTTATTTCTGCATTGTGTAGAGAGGTTTGGGGAAGAATTAATTTTCCCTAGGGAAGACCAGAGAGAGCTTCTTGGAGGAGGTGACATGCAAGCTGGGGTATGCTAGGTGAGAGGACAGAGAGGAAAGAGCATGCCCATGAGCATGTTTCTGGGGACTAAGCAAGCCTGCAGACACAGATTTGCAGAGGTGGTGGGAGGTGAAGTGAGAGACCGGGTGGGGAGTGGGGGTCCAGTGCATCCCAGGAACCCCTCCATCCCGGGGAATCCAGGACCTTTGGTCACTTTAGTGGGGGGCATGTTGGAGGGGTGGCAGAAAGACCCCAGTGGTCTTGATTTTAGGTAAACAGGGACCACTGGTGGGTTGAACTAAGGCTCGTGGTGAATTTGGAGGCTCGAGTTGCAGGCTTGTGACATGAAGACTAGAGATTTCCAGCAATACCTTTTTTTTCTTTTTATTGAGGTAAAGTTCACGTAACATAAGATGAACCATTTTAAACTGAACAGTTCAGTGGCGTGTAGTCCATTCACAGTGTTGTGCAACCATCACTTCTGTCTTGTTCCAGAACTTTTTCATCGCCCCAGTAAGAAACCTCATCCCCATTAACAGTCACTCTCCCAACACCCTCCCCCAGCCCCTGGCCACCGCTAATTTGCTTCCTGTCTCTGCAGATTTACCTTTTCTGGACACTTCGTGTAAATGGAATCATACAATATGTGGCCTTTTGTGTCTGGCTTCTCTCAGTGTCATGGTTTTGAGATTCATTCCAGCGATTTCTTGAAGCTGACTTATCAGTGATAGAGCTGGAGGGCCGGCCATCTCCAGACATCATCAAGACTCAGACCATGCCCTTCGAATTTAGGATTCCAGGCAGAACGCTCCAGGCTTGGCCCTGCAAACGCCAAATGAATGCCTGTGTGGGCACGGAATGAGTGAGCGCCTGAAACAGCAGCTCCCACCGGAATATTTCAGGGAATTCTGAGGCTGTTGAGGCCGAATTTTTTAGGAGCAGATCTGTTGCTGCAATTGAGGTCCCTGGTGGAGTTTATTCCCACATCCTGAGGTTTCAGGATCAGTTCATTAATATCAGTTCAGGGCGCGAAGATTGCGGGACCCGAAGGTGTGGCTTCTCTGCAGGATTTCGAAGGCCTTTTCCTCCTCTTTCGACAGTGATATCAAGAAGCGGAGGCTGAGCTGCTCTGAGACTCGGTTGGCAAGAGAAGCCTTGGCCTTTTCCTCCCAGGGTGTTGCAGCAGGTGGCTGAAACATCCCAGCACCACGCTGTCACTTTAAATACGCAATTGTGGAGAAACATTGCATTTCAGAAAGTCTGAGATCTCCCGCCTCGTTGTTTGTCTTCCCAAAAATGAGAGGGAAGAGCTTTGTGGATGTCTGCCTTTGGCTGATTATTAAGATCCTGGCCCCTGATCTTTATTAAAGAGCAGATCATTTTGAATTGCAAAGTCCTCAGGGACAAAATTATTTGGAATCTGTCATAGGCAGGTAATTGTTCATCTTGTCTTGGGTGTGCGGTGTGAAAGTCCGCAGTAAATGCACTTCTTACGCGCGTTAGGGAGGCAAAGAGAGAGGTGACTCCTTGTGAGGCGTTCAAATGTGTTGCTTCCACTCAAAGTTTATTTTCTTTTCATGACTCATTTGGGGGAAAGGTGCGCAAAACGAGGCCACTGCTTGTGCGTGGATCTCCCAGCCTGGGAGGTGTTTTAGTGAGTTCCAAAGAGCTCCGGAGTCTGATGGGCGTGGGTTCAAACCCCAGCCCTGCTACTCTGTGTGACTTTGGACAAGCGGCTTAACCTCTCTGGGCCCCCGTTTTTTCGTTTGTAAATCGAGATGATGATGACAATAATTCCTGACTCGGTGGTGTGGGGATTACATGGGATGACACATGTAGGGTGTGAATTACAGAGCCCGGTGCGGTAACGTAAGAGCCCAGCTGGTACGGTTCATCCTAATGCAGCTGTGAATCCGGGATGGGGATGCGGAGTAGAGAGAACGAGATGAGTGCTAGATTTTGCTCAGGCCAGAACCTCTGGACTCAAAGATGCCAAAATAAGCTTTAAAGAGCCTAGTGATCTAGTACCCCTTAGGATCCTTTACTTTCTTCCTGGGGTGAGGACCCAGCAGATTCAAGATCCAGAGAAGTGAGCAGTGCAGGAGGAAGTGGACACCAGCCTGCCCAGCCCTGCTCGGCCCCAGTCCAGCAGAGGGGAGTGTCCCTGGGCTGGTCACCCTCACCCTGCCCACCTCCCTTGGTTGTGGCTGATGAGCTTAAGGTGTGAGAGGTCTGGTCGTGGCTGGAAAAGAATATACAGATGTCAGGAACGCCAGGACTTAATCAGTAAAAGGTTAAAAATGTGTTTGGACACATTGCCTTTATGACAGCAAGAAAAGAGGGACACGTTTTAGAAATACTAAATGAATAAATATTGGTGCTTTGGAAAACTCATTGTGCCCGAATACCTCATTCCACGCTGTGGATTGTCAGTGGGGACACGAGGGAGTGAAAATTGGTTCTTAGGGGAGGAGAGAGGTGAAAAAAAGTCTAGATATTCCAGTGATGCGTGGCCCTCCAAAACTCAACCTGACCCAATGAAATCTTATTTCTTAGTATTTAATTTCTCTTGTTAGGCAGAAATCAAATTACATTTTAATTAATTAATTAAATTTAAATATAATTTAATTTTTCTCCTTGGGGGTGAGGGTGGGAGATGCCGGGGAGGCAGCTGTAATGAAAACAAGATGGAGAAATCCTGTTTTGTACCAGAGTTGGATGAGCGAGTCTCTCCGACTCATTCCTGTAGGCCCAGGAAGAAATAGCCGTATACCCCTCACCGCCCATTGAAGAGAATCTCTTTCACCCAGTGAATTGTCGAGACTCGGAACGTGGGAAACTTTTAGTTGGGGACCCCGGAATTCCAGGTGGCATATTTACAGATGAGAAAGTGGGGGCCAGGACCATGCATCCGGTCATGAGCCAGTTTCCAAGGCCAAGCCCAGTTCTTCTTGCATCAGAAATGCATCTCCAGGCATCAGAAATGCCTCCTTTTCCTTTTCGGTGACCAGCGGTCCTATTCGGCTACAGAACGTGAGGCCCCAGGGCAGCATGGAGACTGCGGCCCCTTGTTCCTAGAGCATTCAGGATTTCAAGGTGGCGGCACAGAACGTTCAAGGGAGCTCGGGCCCTTCTGAGTGCAGGCCCTGTGGGAAGTCACAGGCCACACGCCCACGAGGCCAGCCCTGGTCACATTTTCCATATTTGAAAAATGCATTTGCAAGCCCTCTCTGGATTTGGAAGTGGCTAATGAAAGAGTCATTCCGAGATGGGGAAGGCGGATCTCCAGGTCTTGGCATTTTCTTGATTTCTGTGGGGACGGGTGGAAGGCGGATGGAGAATCGCCTTCAACGTGTTCCCTTAAAGGACAGTTGAGAAAAGCCACTCTCGGGCATAATGACAAAGTTAAACAACGGGGGAGGGAGGCAGGAGACCCCCTTGTTCTTTTATTTGCCCCCACAAAGCTCCCTGTGACTATGGCAACCTGGGTTCCCCAGAGGCCGCCCAGCCACCCAGGCCACCAGAGGGATTCTCAAGGCTGTGCTTTCCCCGGGCAAAGCTGTGGTTTGCTGTTCTGTTAAACTCGGTGATGCTTTCCTAGGGTTTCCAGTTTGTCCCAGAAAAAGAAGTATTTGTGCCAGCGCCTCAGCACTGGGGGGCCTGATCTGGAGGGACGAAGGGCTCTCTGGTGGCAGTGGAGTGGGTGTCTGTGTGTGACTGTCTCTGTGTGTGTGTCTCTCTCTGTGTCTGTGTGTATGTGTGTGTGTGTGTGTCTCTGTGACTGTGTGTGTGTGTGAATATGTGTGTGTGTTGGGGTAAGAGACTGATTGCCGCTCTTAAGAGTGTCACGTTGGGGTGGTGAGGAGGAGGGGTGGAGGCAGGTTGAGCAAATCCTTTCTGGAAGGGTGGGTGGGTGGGTGGCTAGGTGGGCCTCCTGCCCCGGGGGGATGGGGGAAGCCAAATTAAAAAGAAATGGGGGGGAAAAGAAGAAAAAGAAGTGGGACTGACTGGAGTGGCATTTTCTGTCCTGCGGCCTGGGGGAAGGAAGGCTGTGGAATTTATTTAGAAAGCCTTGAAACCAGCTGGTTATTTATTTATTTTTTTACGATTCTGGCCTGCTGCTCTTGTTCTTTTCAGAATTATAAGCATGTTTTTGTGGATCTTTGATCCAAAAGCAATGTTCCCAAGAGACAGTCCTGAAGTTCCAGAAAGTAAGATGTGGTTACAAGAAGGATGATGCCCGGTCAATAAACGGGGCCCCAGGCCTTCATTTCCAGAAGAAGCTGCTCAGGCCCTTCCTTTCTCTAGAAGTCACGGAAGGAAGGCCCACCCCGCCCCTAACACCTGCACATTCACTCTTGACGACACCACTTCTGGTCGCATTTCTTCACTTCTGGAGGGAGAGGCAGCGGTTTTGAAGAAGAGAAATTCGCTCCTCGGTTGAGCCATTGCCTCCCAGCGGTTTGGCCCAAACTGTCTGCACAATTGAGGGCGCCCCGAGACCTCCTTCTCCCTCCCAGAGCACTCCGTGTGCAGCCATGGCAAACGGTGCTGTCTTAGGCTTTCTGTCCGCCTGGTGTTTGCTGCTCTTGTGGGTTTTTCTGACTCAGTTTTCGTAAATAAATGTGTAGGCAGCTCCGGGTCTGCTTTTCCTGAGACGGGAAGGGACAGTGTGTCCTTGATGGTCAACACAGATGTAATTACTGCAGAGCACCGAGGCCTTGTCCCCTGGCTGACGTGTCCACCAGCCCAGTCCGCCCCAGAAGCAGATGTGGGGGTTCTTGGGGCCGGCCGGGAGGGAACATCAGCCAGCTCCGGGGTGAGCCTGGTCAAGAAGTGTCCTGGGCTGCTGTTTGTGGTCTGTCTTCCCTCCTTCTGTATTTCTCTTCCTGTGTGTCCGATGAGGCTGGCAACATACCCTAACCACTTTTCACAATCATCCTCATTTTTAAACCCTGAGCCTGTTTTCACAAAGATGTCCTGTGGTCTTGTTAACCCTCCTCTGCCCTCCTGCTTAACCCGCCTCCGTAGACTTGTATGAAGACCCCGGTCTCCTCCACCCACGCACAGGGGCCTTGCAAAGTTTGCTTCTTGCTTCTCTTACAGACCTTCTGCTTCATCTACCCTTTCTAGGGTTGGACCTTTCCTCTCTCTATAACCTTCTGTGGCTCCCACTGTTCCATAGCGTTGCTGTCCCGTAGAACCAGAAAGCGAGCCACATGGGTAATTTAAAATTTTTTAGCAGGCACATTTTAAAAAGTACAAAGAAACAGGTGACATGAATTTTAACAACATATTTTACTTAACTCCATCTATCTAAAATACTATCATTTCAACATACAGTTAATATTAAAAAATTATGAATGAGCTATTTCACATGAATGCCTTACAAAGTTTCTGAAAGCCAGGGTGTATTTTACATTGACATCATATCCCAAATTGGATGCTAAAATAGTATCAAAAACATTTGGTCTCTAGGGGCTGGCCCAGTTGCGCAGCAGTTTAGTTCACGCTTGGCAGCCCGGGGTTCACGGGTTCGGATCCCGGGCGCCCGCCGACGCACTGCTTGTCAAGCCATGCTGTGGCCGCGTCCCATATAAAGTAGAGGAAGATGGGCATGGATGTTAGCCCAGGGCCAGTCTTCCTCAGCAAAAAGAGGAGGATTGGCAACGGATGTTTCTCAGGGCTGGTCTTCCTCACAAAACAACAACAACAACAACAAAAACACATTTGGTCTCTATTCAGAGTTCATTAAATTTGCTCTTGAAAAAGTAGATTCACATACTCAGGATGTCCCAGACTTACATAAAAGTTTTCCAATAATTAAGTTGCATATTAGATTTTTTTTGTGTGTGTGTAACATCCGTGCCCATCTTCCTCTACTTTATATGGGACGCCTCCACAGCATGGCTGACAAGCAGTGTGTCGGCAGGTGTGCAGGATCCGAACCCGTGAACCCCGGGCTGCCAAAGTGCCAACTAAACCGCTGTGCCACCAGGCTGGCCCGCATATTAGATTTTAAATTTAAATTGCTTAAACTTAAATACAATTTAAAAATTCAGTTTCTCAGTCACACTAGCCCCATTTCAAGTGTTCAGCAGCCTTGTGTAGCTGCTGGCGACCATGTTGGGCAGCCTAGATGGAGAACATTTCCATCCTTCCAGAAGGTTCCATTGGACAGCACAGGCTTATACCAGATACCTCCAGAGGACTTTCAAAATGTTCTAGAACCTGGCCCCAACCTATCTAGCTTTATTTATTGACTTTATTTTACACGTGTTCACTTTCCCATGCCTCTTTTTCCACTTCGAAATGCCTTTTTATGTCTTCCCCCAGAGAAATCTCCTCTTTCGGGCTCGGCTTCAAGGCAGAGCTTCGTGAAGGATTCTCCCCTTCTCCCCGCAGCAGAATTAATTGCTGCCTCTGCTTCTGCCTCCCACGGGTTCTAGAAGCCGAGGCAGAATGCGTGGGAAGAGGCGCAGGCCGGTCGGAGCCCCCGGACCGTGGCACGCTGCCCTCCCAGCTCATTTCCTCTCTTCTCCTGGGACAGGTTTGAATGGATCCTCTAACACAGCCTTAGCCCTGCCCCATTGGCAAAACAGAGCCACACAAAGGACGGCACTGTGTCCTCTCCAGCTGCCCCGGGGCTGCTGCGCATGGGACTTCAGACAGGAACACAGCCCGGGTACAGGAGATGTAATTCTAGGCGGGCATCAGCTCTGTCGGGAGAAAAAAAAAAACTTTCTCTGCCCTCACAAAAGGAAATATGTGCCTGGCTGCCCTGAGACTCATTTTTCAAAATGGGAACTGATGTGTGTGTGTGTGTTTACTCTTTAAAAACCTGTAACATGCGTACAGAGAAGTGTACACATCTTCATTGTACAACTCAGATTTCCACAGAGCGAACGTACCTGTGCAACCGGCCCCCAGAGGAAGAAAGACAACATGAGCAGCCCCCATAGAAGACCCCCCAGCCCCCTTCCAGACTCCGCCTCCCAAGAGGAACCACTTTCCTGACTTCTAGCCGCGTGATTCATTCTGCCTGTTTCTGAACTTTATGTAGATGAAATCATTTTTTGGTGTCTGGTCTCTTTTTCTCGGCACTGTAATTGCGATAGTTCGTGGTTGGGTTTTGAATGTCTGTCTTTTCCGTCCCCTGAAACGCTAGTAGTGAGAGCCACAGCAGTTACAAAGAAACAAGAAAAAACACTAGAATGTGAAAGACAAGTCGTTGGGTGACGGTTTCAAGTGCGAAGAAACTTCTCGAATTTGGCTGTTTGCCCTTTGAGATTTTCTCAGTTTTGGTGATTTTCGGTTGTCATTATTTACCTTTTATCTTTACGTAGGGAATCCCTTGTTAAGGTGACAATTCTTGGGTCTCAAAGGGACGTTAACTCCCTTTCTGGCTTTTGGACAGGGCTGGACATGAGTCATTGCCTCAGATTTTCTGGTTGTCACGTAGAAAATGAAGGATTAGAGTGGAAAAGGGGCCATCCCTGTGGCCTAGGGGTTAAGTTTGGCGTGCTCCATTTCAGTGGCCCGGGTTCGGTTCCTGGGCGCAGACCTACACCACTCGTTGGCGGCCATGCGGTGGCGGCAAGCCACATATAAAGTAGAGGAAGATGGGCACAGATGTTAGGTCAGGGCTAATCTTCTTCAGCAAAAAAAAAAAAAGATTAGAGTGGAAAAGAGAGAGAGATGTCCATTGAGGTTCTGATCTGGTCTCTTCTGATTTTGCTTTAGGTAAAATGTCTGCTCCAGGATCCTACCAGGCGGCCGCTGGGCCTTCCTCGGTGCCAACCGCGCCCCCGTCCTATGAAGAGACGGTGGGCGTTAACAGTTACTACCCCACGCCTCCAGCCCCCGTGCCTGGGCCGACCACGGGGCTCGTGACGGGCCCGGATGGGAAGGGCATGAATCCACCTGCATACTATACCCAGCCGGTGCCGGTCCCCAACGCCAACGCAAGTACGTGCAGCCTCCCAGGTCCCCCTTACCGCCCGGGCCTTGGGGACTCCATGAGAATGGACAGAGAGAGTCTGCTTAAGGGTCTGAGCCAAGTGCCAGCCAGTCCAACTTGACCCTTTCTCCTGAAATTTCACATGCAGTCTAGGTTGCACGTCGGTGAGGCTTATGGCTTTTCCATAATAAAGGACAGTTTATGAGCTTTCCCAAGACCACCATAAACCCATCCTTTGACGCTTATCACAGAGGTACAACCAACTATTCCGGAGAAATCTGGGAAGGGGAATTTGCTTTTAAGGGCCCCTGCTCCTCCTGCTGAGGTTTGGCAGGAGAGCCCCTGCCCGAGGCCAGGGCTGGGGTAGGAGAGGGAGAAGAAACAGCCCTGAGGGAGGAACGGGTGAGCTGACACCCGCCCCAGCCCCCCAGCCACCATTCACTCCCCTGCCTCCCAGTGACGTCTTCGTGACTTTGCCCTTTGGTACCTCCTGCCGCCCAGGTGTGCCCAGGTACGTAGCTGATTCAGTGTCACCAGCAGCTCAGGAGGAAATCACCAGCTCAGGGAGTGGGCCCGAGAGTCAGATTGCTGGGTCTACCCACCCTCCTTGTGCATCAGTTTCCCCACCTGTAAAATAGTGCTCGTCAAGTACCTCCCTCAGCGGGTTGTTAAGATTAAATACAATTCCATGAGTCATCGTTTGATAAAAGTGAGTTAATGTTGTCATTGTGCTCAGCTGACTTTGACCCCTCCAGATGGAGCAGGACCAGGTAATGACTTTAGACTCTTGAAGATCACGCTCTGATCAATGCGTAACTCATTCTTGCACCAAAAAAAGTCTTAGTGAAATCTACATGTGAGTGCTCAAGTATGCTTCATTACTGCTTTTCTAGAAGTCTTTCTAGGAGTATGAAGTTCAGTTAGCTCTGGGCGATAGTTAATTTCCCTTAATTCAATCTCCCCTAATTCATAGCTTGTAGAAGTGGCATTCCAACAATGTAGAAAGGAGCAGAAGGAAGTCACTTTGACAGAAATATGAGCTTAATCAGCTTTGCCAAAAAACGAAAAGAACATACTGGACTCTAAGGGCTTCCTGATTTACATCACTCTGGATTCCCTTCTGTTGACTGTGAATGTCTGTACATGTTTTTCGCTTAGTTTTCTCTTTTTAGCATGATTTTATGGACTCATTTCATGTATCGACACGGCTCCCCGACTTGTCTTAAAGAACTGGGTCCGTGTTCTTTGGCGCGGTGATCTCAGCCTTATCGCTGGGTGTTGGAGTTCACGAAGGAGCCCCGTGTGAGACGAGGGGCTTGTTTATCACGGTTTACTTTGTACCAGGCACGACGGGTGGTTTACCACCCTTATCTCGTTCAGTCCTGGCAACAACTCTGTTCCTTCCATGTTTTTAAACAACAGCTTTTTTGAGATACAATTCCCGTAGCATAAAGTTCACTCTCTTAAAGGATATACGATGCAGTGGTTTGAGTGTATTCACAGAGTTGTGCAGCCATCAGCACTAATTCCAGAACATTTCCATCACCCCAGAGAGAAACCCTGTACCCGTTCGTGTCGCTCCCCATGCGCCCTCCCCCAGCCCCTGCAACCAGTAATCTACGGATGAAGAAAATTGAGGCGGAAACCCATCACATCGCTGTTTCTGAAATTACCCTCTGCAGACCACCTTCGTAGAACCACTCCGGGAGCTTCAAAAGCGGTTTGGGGACCCTGCCCCGGACCTGCAGAATCAGACTGTCTGGGGGGCAGGGCCCAGGATTCTGCATTCTCGATAAGCTCCCCGCATGGTTCCACAGACAGTTGAGTTTGAAAGCCTGGTTTCGCTGAGCCCAGTCCCTCTCCTCCAGGAGCACAATCTTTTCCCATCTCGTACGTGGAGGTTTTGAGAGCCCCTCTGCTGATAATTCTGGAAATCTGCCACCGCTTCCTCTTCTTCTCTTTTTGTCATTTTCCTCCCCACCCCAGCTTTTAAAATTTTTTATAAAATACATGTAACATAAAATGTGTCGTCTTTAAGCATTTCTAAGTGTACAGTTCAGTGGCGTTAAGTACCTTCACATTGTCGTGCGACCGTCACCACCACCCATTTCCAGAACTTTTTCATCCCACAAAACTGAAGCTCCACACTCATTACACAATAACTCCCCCCTCCCCCCAGCCCCTGGCAGCCACCGTTCTTTCTGTCTCGATGAATTTGACTGCTCTAGGTGCCTCACATACGTGGAATCATACAGTATTTGTCCTTTTGTGACTGGCTTGTTTCACTTAGCATAACGTCCTCAAGGTTCGTCCACACTGTGGCAGGTGTCAGAATGTCCTTCCTTTTTAAGGCTGAATAATGTTCCGTTGTGGAGGGACCACATTTTGCTCATCCATTTATCCATCGACGGACACTGGGTTGCTTCCACCTTTTGGCTGTTGTGAACCTGGGTGTGCAGATGTCTCCTGAGACCCCGCCTCCCCCCCCTTTGCTGTCTAACGAACGTTTTCCTCGTTTACTGACGAGCCTGCCTTTGGTCTCCTCCCTCCCGTCAGTTGCCGTGCAGACCGTCTACGTGCAGCAGCCTGTCTCCTTCTTCGATCGCCCCGTCCAGATGTGTTGTCCTTCCTGCAACAAGATGATTGTGACCCAGCTGTCCTACAACGCCGGTGCCCTCACCTGGCTCTCCTGTGGGAGCCTGTGCCTGCTGGGGTAAGTCTGGGGTCCACTCGGGCCCCGGGCTCTCTCACCTTCCTCTCGCAGGATTTCTCGACGGGGGCGCATACTTCTGTGTTGTGGGGCCGTCCTGTGCATTGTAGGATGTTGAGCAGCATCCCCGGCCTCTACCCACTAGATGCCAGTGCATCCCTCCCCCTGCTGTTCTAACCAGAGATTCACCCCACTGCAAACCACTCCTCTTGAGCTTATTGGGGCCTGGAAGCCGCTGTCCCATCCGTCACTTCTTCTCGTTCATCTGCTCAAACCACCCCCTGCATGGAGGGACAAGTGCGGCCACCACGTGCATCTGTGTAGGCTGAGACTCAGGGATTTCTTTTGCTTCTAGAATTTCACAACCTAAATAATAATGTTTGTCTGACTCTGAGAGAAGCTTTAAACAGTCCGTACATTAAAAGACTTTACAGTCGTCTCTTCGAAACTTCTTATCTTTTTATGACCTCGAGTGTGTTTCCCGTTGCCCACGCGAGGAGAGCGTGTAAATATTTACGTCTGCACCAAGGGTATTATATTGAAAGAGAGAAGAGTTTCTGTTCTGGGAGGAATTTGAGGAAACACAATTTAATTTTTTTTCCCCAGACGGACAGAGGCGGCCTCCTGCTTCCTGGCCACGGAGTTGCAGAAGCCACGGGGCCTCATTTTCTTTCTTGAAAGAAGCAACATTTGTCCGTTTCTTTTCAGGAGCCCTTGTCTCTCGTGCGACAGCTGGCTCATTCCTTAGGTTACGAGGGAACGTATTTCTCTTCCTAATTTGGAAGAGAGGCCCAGAGCCCCAGAGAGCTTGATTAACTTCCTTGAGGACACGTGGTCGGGGGAAGAAATGAGAGCGAACAGGTTTCTTGGCTCCCATTCCCTGTCCTGCCCAGGGGCGTCCGCTGATGGCTGTCGTCTTTACTCCCCGGACAGAAAATGCTAAACAAAGCTCGTTGCCTTTGGACATTCATATTCAAACTAATTTTCTTCTTTGAAATCAGGGAAAGACAGAATGGAAACTTCTGTTGAGTGTCGACCTCAGCTGATGTGGCTTTCAAATTGAGGCAGCTTTTCTGTCCCTCCCTCCTTTTTCTTCCTTAAGTGTAGTACTGTGGGTTCAAATCCTGCCTCCCATTGCTGTGTGACTGTGGGCAAGTGACTTCACTTCTCTGTGCTCCAGTTTCCTCATCTGTAAACTGGGGGTAATAATACCCACCTTGAGGGTTGTTGAGGATAACATAAATCAGTGTGTGTGCAGTGCTGCTTGGAGCCGTGTCTGCCCATGTAGGCCATAGGTTAGGGATATCTCTAAGTGGACTGGCAGCCCTATTTGAACTTGGGGAAACTTAGGCAAGGAGGAAATTTCTTTCACAAGGTCATTTCCTCATCAGGATATTTCCTGATTCTGCTTTATGTAAATCAATGTCTTCCTGTAGAATGTTGATTTTTAACTACATCTTTGGCAAACGTTGCTTGTATGGCTGTGGGGTGTTTTCTGACGCCAGCCGACTCTCCACCACCGGCTGGGTGTCTGGTGCTTCAACTCAGTTCCGACGCTGACTACCTGGAGTTAGCACAGACCCCACAGTGTAAGGGCTCAGTCCCACAGACTGCCCCCCACTTCAGGTGCCAGTCACAAGTCTTGGGCCACTCCTACTTCTGACCGGCCAGCTATAAATTGGGGGTCCCGCTATCCCCTCTTCAGGTTTGATAATTGGCTAGAACAGCTCACAGAACTCAGGAAGGCATTTTACTTCATTTACGGGTTTATTACAAAGGATCAGGTGAACAGCTAGATGAAGAGGTACCTGGGGCGAGGTCAAGAAGGGTTCCCAGTGCAGGAGCTTCTGTCCCCATGGAGTTGGGGTGTGCCACCCTGCTGGCACATGGACGCATTCACCAACCCAGAAGCTCTCCAGATACGGTTATTCAAGAGTTTTTATACCCCAATCCCCAGCCTCCTCTGCCTCCCCAGAGATCTCTGGTTGCTGGTGCAAGTTCCAACCTCTAACCACTTGGTCTTTCTGGTGACCTGCCCCATCCTGAAGTTCCTAGGACCCTCCCCTACTCGCCTCATTAGCGTAAACTCAGGTGCCCTTGAAAGGGGCTTGTTACGAATAACGGAAAACACTCCTGTCACTCAGGAGATGCCATGGGTTCTAGAGCTCTGTGCCAGGAACCAGGGACGAAGACCAGATACTCTTTCGTGTTACAGACTGTAGGCAGGTCCTGCCTGTGTGTGCTGGTGATGGCTGACGTGGGTTAAGAAGTGTTATTTGGGGAGCTTTACTTGGTTGTTGCTGTAAGAAGCAGCCTCCATGTGGAAAAGTGATCAGTCTAAGACGGAGGTCAGCAGACTGCAGCCCGGGGACCAGATTAGCCCGTTTTAAGTTTTATCGGAACATATCACGCCATTTGTTCCCGGATTGCCTATGGCGCTTTCACGCCACAACGGCAGGATGAGGCCCCTGGAGCCTAAAATATGTCCTCTCTGGCCCTTCCCAGAAGTTCACTGACCCCGATCTAAGACTTTGAAAGATGCCCAAAGGACCCAAGATGCGCAGATACCCCTGGGACAGTCTGTCCGAGGGAGCAGCCGTGCTGTTGGTTGGTGTGTCAGTTTCCTAGAGCCGCCGTGTCACATTGCCACGGACCTGTGCCTTAAGACAATGGGAATTTATTCTCTCACAGTTCTGGAGGCCAGAAGTCCAGAATCAAGGCACTGTGCTCCCTCTGAGGGCTTTAAAGGCAGAATCTTTCCTTGCTCTTCCAGCTTCGTGTGGTCCAGGTGTTCCTTGGCTTGTGGCTGCATCACTCCAACCCCTGCCTCCATCTGCATGTGGCCTTTGTCCCTCCCTGTATCTCTCTGTGTCCCCTCCTCTTACGAGGACACCAGTCATTGAGTTTAGGGAACTCACCTGGGTAATCCAGGATGATTAAGGTTCTTAATTATATCTGCAAAGACTCTTTTTCCAAATAAGGTCACATGCACAGGTTCCGGGGGTTAGGAGGTCCCTCGTATCTTTTTTGGTGGCCGTTGTCCGAACTGCTACAGTTGGTGACGTGCTCCGTGTGTGGCTGATCTTGTTCTTGCAGGTGCGTGGCGGGCTGCTGCTTCATCCCTTTCTGCGTGGACGCCCTGCAGGACGTGGACCACTACTGTCCCAACTGCAAAGCTCTCCTGGGCACCTACAAGCGCTTGTAGGACTCGGCCAGACCTGGAGGGAGCCGTGTGCTGCGGAAAGTCCTTTCTGACTGTCACCCAGCGCCAGCCCTGGCGGAGGGGCCACCTCGGTGGCCTCATCTCTCCCGGGGCTCCACCTCCGTGTCTTCTTTCGGGGGGAAAATACTGCAAAAGTAACACACCTTCAAACCCCAGGAATTGCTGCTTGGAGTCGGCCACAGGACACGCAAGGACGTTCACGTCGAGTGCCGGTTCGAGGTTTCCCGCCCGCCGTGATCTCAAGTCATTCCATCTCACTGTGGCCGCTGCCCCGCCTGAATATTCTGTTTGCTGTTGGTGGGGTTTTCTTGCCTCAGTGGGCCTTTCTGGTGGTGGTCTCAAACCGAGAAGCCACGAGTTGCCTTATTTTAGAGACTGTTCTGGCCCGAATATGGCAGAACCAGCCTTTAGTGCCTACCGTTGTATCCAACTGTTCCCACTTCCAATGACAAAAATCTTGCCTTATCGACCAAGGGCTTGGTTCTCAGATTCTGTAATCGCGGACTTTTCTTTTTTTTCACTTTAATTTCTTAATTCATTTTTTAAGTACAAGGGGGGGCTATTCACACCCACCAGACACATATCCACGAGGTCATAAACGCATGCTAGAAATTCTGGGTGGGGTCTTGTCATTGGTCTGCCTTCCGTCAGTTCTTTGTACCAGTCCTCAGCTGCTTTCCACGAAGTGCTTTTTTCTCGTGGAGGAATTGTTTGTATTAACAGTTTTTATGACCTCCTTTTGGTCTTAAACGCCTTTGAACATAATTTTGAGAGGAGCAGTTTATAGAGCCATCTTCCCTAACCGCATGACTAGTGTCATTTTCCCATCTGCCAGTGCATTCGCACATGTTTTTTTCTCAACAGAAAAAGTAATGGGTCATTTCATCCTCTGCCTTTACTTGGGTTTAGTGTGCTTCTTAAGAACCTCTGGAATGGGACTCTTAACGTGGGGCCCGTTCAGGGTTCCCAGTGGTGTGTTAGGGAAGACAAGGGAAAGCATGATGGAGCATGTCTGGGTACCATGCTGCTGAAATGGGGACCTGGACTGTTCAAAGGAATCTGAAGTCTGATTTTATTTTTCCGAAATGCAGTTTGTTGTCTAACGTTGGAACACGTGATTTCTAGGACTCAAACAGCAAACCAGAGTTCTCGGTTCCCTGCTGTGTCATCTTTGAAATCAAGACAAAACTGGGCTGGACTTTCGGGAATCCCCGTTTGGATGATAAACAGGCACAGGGAATGCCTGTGAATAATATTATGTGGAAATCAAACCTAGACCTGGAATGAAAATATGTATATTGGTTGAGAATTATAGTCGTAACCATTGATTCAGCTTATTCGTTTGATGTTTTGAAAGTTCCAGTAATTATTTTTGCAACAAATATGGATACTACATAGTACTTTGGTGTTACCTGCTTTTAAAAAATAAAGTCTTTGGTTCACTCAGTGAACTGTTTATCAGTTCTTACAGTGTGAAGAAGGGTCTCGTGTTGTGTTTTCAGCCCTCGCTACAAAGAGCCTGTATTTGCGCCATCGTGGTAGAAAATCCTTCGTGATAAAAACTTCAGACTTGCTGAATATCCCTCGATGTCAAGATGACCGATGTTGAGTTGGGTGATTATCGCTAGCGAGTCAGGTTCGAGCACTGGGCGATTGGAACGCAGTAGGCGTCATCGGTGGCAGCAAGCCATAGCTTTCAAGTTTTAATAACATGCACGGAAGAAAGCCGTCCTCATTCATTCTCCGAACAAAACAGGCTTTGTTAATTGATCAGGGTGGTTGTGTGCTAGAAGGGAGGACGTTGTAACTTGCCAGGAATATGAATGTCATTCTCCCTTTTCCTACCTGGTGATAGAGCTTCATTTTGGAAGGTGCGAGAAAAGGGCGTGGCTCTGGGCGTGGCTCTCGTCAGTTAAACCCTAACTTAAGGGTCCAGAAAAATTGCTGCTCTCCCCATCCTGATGGTGTGTTTTTCTTTCATTTGACAAAGTTGGAGCCCATGCATATTGAGCTCAGCCTTCCTCAGATCGTGGTGTAGAAATGATTTCAAGTTGTTATTAATTACATATGCAGAGTCTTCAAAACGAGAGCCCTGTTTCAAGGACTGTAACATCTATATTCTGTGGAACTTTAAAAATAACCTCAGATGCCTAGAATATGAAGCATTCATCGGACATTCCATTTTATTGTTCACAGTGTGTGCTTACGTACATATTTTTGCGAATTAAAAGGCTCTTTTGTTCCACCACTGTTTGTTGGAGGGTTTAAGAGTTAGTTTGTTGCCAACACTGAATCGCATTCAATTAATGAAAGAGCTTTATATCTACTTGGACCTCAAAGAAGAGTTTTACCAATTTCAGATCCCAAATGGCTATATCTCTTGTATACTGTTAGTCCGTCCAGGCGAGGTGGCCTATACGTAAGTGTTGGTTTGTGTCTTGTTAACAAAAAGTATTCAGTTATCGCATCTATTTAAGCCAACTTCAAGCACGTGACCGATTCCTGGCTGACCAAAGCGTTACCCACGAAAATGTTTTCTGTGGGACAACTGGCTTCCCAGTTGCTACCGAGAACACTTCTCTTGGGCACTGAACTATTTATAAATGTGGCTTCATGCATTCACACACAATTTGGCCTCGGTTTTCTCCCCAGGGACAGCTTCTCGTGTCCGGGATGTTAAAATCCTTCTCTGACTGTCTGGGCTCAAAGAACTCTGCTAGGAGTAAATGTAGACGTTGGAATTTTACTTACAAAATTCTGATTTGCATGTTGGATCCTATTAAAGTTGCTTCCTGCATTTATGACTCAAATGTTTACAGTGGGTCGTCTGTTTTTTATAGACACATGAGTAAATTGAAAGTAGATCCAGCAAGGATGATGAAAGATGAGATGATGAGAGAGAGAAACCAGGAGATTTTTTTTCAGTCTAAGAATTTTAAAGAAAGATTCTGACGCTAAGAAAGATAAAAAAAAAACAAAAAACACAAAAACAATTCACGGCCAAGTATACAGTCTAGTGCATTTAACTGTTCTGTGACTGTTCTTTGCAGTATTAGGAAAATGTTTGCACATCGAAGTACCTTTTTTTTTTTCCTTTTAAATAAACTATTTTTTAGAGCAGTTTTAGGTTCACAGCAAAATCGAGCAGAAAGTCCAGAGGTGTCCCATATATCCTGCACATGCACGGCCTCCCCCATTATCACCACCCCCACCAGATGGTACATTTGTTACAACTGCTGAACCTACATTGACACGTTGTCACCCAAAGTCCATGGTTTGCATTTGGGTTCACTTTCGGCATTGTGGATTCTGGGGTTTTGGACAAATGTACAATGACATATATCCACCGCTTTGGTATCATACAGAGTAGCTTCACTGTCCTAAAAATCCTCTGTGCTTGTTCATCCCTCTCTCCCTCCCAACCCCCAGCAACCACTGATCTTTCTACTGTCTCTATAGTTTTGCCTTTTCCAGAATGTTGTATGGTTGGAACCACACACTATACAGCTTTTGCAGACGGGCTTCTTTCACTTAGTAATATGCATTTGTGGTTTGTCCGTGTCTTTTCATGGCTTGATAGCTCATTTATTTTTATCCCTGAATAACATTCCATTGTCTGGATGGACCGCACAGTAACTACTCTTAAAGTGCTTAGTATTGCAGCATCTCAGCAATCTTGTATCCGGTTACCCAGACGGGCAAAATCAATTTAACGGGTGTGTCCGATAGCAACGGGTCACCGTAGAGCACAGCATTGTTTGTCAAACCTGTGCTTACATAGTTGTGTGTGTGTGTTTGGGGGTCACAGTGCAAAGTCATTGCCAAGGACAACACCCAGGAGCCCCTGGTCTGGTACATCTGTGGTTTTCGTGTTGTTCATCATTGACTGACTGCTGTTGTATCCGAGGCAGCTTGGGTCCCAAACACGGCCCTGCGGGGGAATAGGGAGCTGTGGGCCCAGTGCTGCCCTGCTGACATTTCTGGTACCTTTTTTTTTTTTTAAGCTAAAATTCACCTAACACTCAAGTGTACAATTCAGTGACATTTGGTACATTCACAGTGTTGTGCAACCATCACCTCTGTCAAGTTCCAGAACGTTTTCATCAGCTCAACGTAACACTCCAGACCCATTAAGCAGTCACTCCCCATTCCCTCCTCCCTCAGCACCTGGCAGTCACAAATTTTGCCTCTGTTTCTTTGGATTTACCTATTCTGGATATTTCATATAAGCAGAATCATATAATATATGACCTTTTGTGTCTGACTTCTTTCACTGAGCAGCATGTTTTTGAGGTTCATCCACATTGTAGCCTTTATCCATGTTTTATTCCTTTTAGTGGCTGAGTAATATTCCGTTATGTGTTTATTCCATATTTGGTTTATCTGTTCATCCATTGGTGGACTTCCTGGTTGTTTCTGCCTTTTGGCGATTGTGAATAATGCAGCTGTAAACAGTTATTTACAGGTTTTTGTGTGGACGTATGTTTTCAGTTCTCTTGGGTATATTCCTGGGAGTGGAATTGCTGGGTCACATGGTAATTCAGTTTAACTTCTGAGGAACCACCTGGTGGCTTCTTCAAGAAATGTTTCCTATTGCAAAGCCACGTCTAGCGAGGGCTACCCATTTGGAACTGCCCTGGCATGGAGAACTTGGACATCTTCTGCAGTGGGAGCTGTTTGGAGCAGCCTGGTGGCAACAGAGTTGGATTCGGAGCAAGAAGACCTGCGCCCTGGGCTGGCCTGCCCCACTGCTCGACTGATCTGAACCCCCTTGCGCCCTTCTGAGGCTCCCACTGTGCTTGAAAAGTGAGGATGCTGCATCTCAGTGGACCCTCTGTGTGGAAGATGCTATGAACCCTAAAATAGAGTCCTTGGGTATTCGACTGTCGGTCCTTTGTTTACCTGTGTGTCCAGCTTGGGATGCAGCGGTAAGGGGGGACGCTGCCCCTCCCTTGTGGGATTGACAGTAGAGGGGGAGAGAGACATCAAATAAGAAAACCCAACATTACGGCTGGTATAGACCAGGAGGGAGAAGGGCAGGAGAACAGCGTATTATAGTGATTATACTGGGGGGAGGGGCATCTCCTCTGGAATGATCGAGTCGCCCTGACATTGCCTCCTGGTTCGGAGGCAGCCTTTGGGGTTCGATGCTGGACAAGTCTGAATGCTGCATTGGGGGGTTCGTTTCTGTTCTGGGTCTTCGTGTGATTTCATTTGCTGTTTCTCCCTGTCTTGGGGGGGATCACTGGATTCCTTCCATTTTCTCTGGAAGAGTGGCAGCCCTTGAAACACAATCCTCTTCTCCAGCTTGCTGTCCCCTGACTCCCTGTTGGTCAAGCAGGAAGGGCGAGGCTGGCTTCCAGTGCGCAGGGGATTCCGGTGGGCTGTGGCTCTGTGTACCTGCCTGTGGTCAGTGGAGGATGTCACACCTGCCCAGAGGGCCACAGGGATCTCCCAGGCGTCTGTCCTTGAGGGTGGGGACCCCCTTGAACCCGGGCTCATCTGCGCAGACTCTGCCATCCCTAGTAAGGATGTCGTGGAAAAAGGGAAAGTGGGAGACATTGGACAATGGCTGTCAACGGTCCGTGGGGGATGTTTCTGCTTTGTTCTCCGGGTGTCCCGGGCTGAGAAAGTGGGGAAGGGAGCATATGGTAAGAACACAGACAGCTTCTTAGGATAGTTTTCTAAGCTATAATTTGCATTTCTTGTTCGTGTCTGAAATTAAAGTGGTAGAAAAATTAATGCTTCACATAAATAAGGCTGGTGGGGAGGGGGTGGGTTGGGGTCTCCTCTCTGGAAGTGTTCCAGCCTGAAACTCCGCCCAGCAGCGAGCTCCCAGGGGCTGGGGGGTCGGGGTGTCTGTGATCCCCAGGGGTTCATCGGGCCCCATCAGCCGGCATCTGACCTCTGCAGGCTGTGACCGTGTAATTATGGGATTCTTGCCGTGTTTTGCTGAGAGCCTTGCTTTTTTTTTTAACCTTGTTTTATCTTCCCCCTGTGCTCTGTCGTAAACTCCTAGATCAGCTCAGGCCTTTATCAGTGACCAGATCGCATGTGTGTGCACGTGTGGGTGCACACATGTGGGTGCCTCTGTGAGGGTGCGTGGGGGTCTGGGTGTGTGTGAGTGCATCTGTGCATTGTGGGTGTGTCTGTGGGTATTTGGGGGTCTGGCTTTCTGTGATGGGAGGGCCTCTGGGTGTCTCTGTAGCTGCTGAGTGTGTGTGTGTGTGTGTGTGTGTGTGTGTGTCTGGGTATAGCAGAGGAAAGGGAAGCTACAGAGCTGCACCCTCCCGAAATCCACCCCTGAGCGTTCCCTCCAGGGCGTCCTGAACACGCCTTCAGTCCTCCATCTTGGGAGCCCTCCAGGGACTTTCCAGGCCCCCCAGCCCAGCGGGGGAATGGCTGTCCCCTTGCTGATCTCAGGAACTGCCGTTTGGAATAGGTGACGTGCACGTGGACACGCCTGGCCTCGCCGAGCTTGTCAGTCGCTTCCCTTGAAGGTTTCGGGCAGGTGATTCCCATTGGGAAAGACTCTTCTGGAAGCTCTGCAGTAGGACCAGGGCAGGCGGTGGCGCTCAGCCTGGGTTGCACATCACAGTCCCCTGGGGGAGCGTTTACAAACCTCCGTGCCCGCCACACCCCACCAATTGAATCAGAACTTCTGGGGGTGCGACCAGGCCTCGGGATGACCTCTCCATTGGGCATTGGGGGCACTGTGCCTGGGGCCAATGATACTTTTAGGGGCTCAAGGAAGTGCTTTGATTTTATTGTTTTTAATCAGAAGGGGAGAGCCTGAATATAATCATTGAATGCACAGTGATGAATGCAACCTGGCTTATATTCCTCTCTTACCAATGCCGTCTTCAAAGGCACTTCTGGATGTGTTTATGGAGGGAGGGGCCCGGGACGTCAGCGCGTGACTCCAGCGTGTCCCCAGGTTGCAGGCTCTGGTCTGGTGTTTGGTTTCAGTTTCAAGGCTCTGTCGTTGGTGTGATAGAATCCACTGTGCCTCTCTTCACTCAGTAAATGCTTTTCGGGTGTGTGACGTGTTCCAGGGACACAGCAGCAAGTAGGGACAGGCTCCTCGGGCTTAGGGAATTGAAACAAGAACATCATCATTTTAGGATTGCTTTGCGTGTTATGGTAAGATTATCTCGCACACTAATGCTTCTTTGCATATTGTCTTCACCAATCCTGCCAAGAACTCTTCCAGATGGAAAGGAAAAAAAATCACCATTTTACAGATAAAGTAACGGAGACACAGAGTAAGTGTAATTTACAGAGGGCCACTGGGCAGTCCATAGCAGAGTGACTCCTTCCGATCCTAAAATTCACCTTGGGCTTGTTAAAATACAGATTCCTGGGCCTCTTGCCTGGAGATTCAGATTCCGAAGCCTGGGAGGGGCCCAGGAGTATGCATTTTTTAAAAAAGCATCCAGGTGGTTCCTGAGGGCAGGTGAGTTTGAGGAACGCTGCTCGATTCGGCCTGGGACCAGATCAGCCGGAGAGAAGGAGCCGAGGTCAGGCCCGAGGAGAGCTCCCAACCCCGAACTATTGCTACCTTGATCCAGATCATTCCTTGTGGTGAGGGCACTGTCCCGTGCACTGTGGGATGTTGAGCTGCACCCATCTAGCTCTACCCACTAGATGCCAGTAGCCCCTCCCCCCTAGTTGTGACCACCAAAAACATCTCCAGAGATTGCTCAATACCCTGGAGGGACAAAATCGCCCCACTGAGAACCCCTGGGCTGAGTACATGGGTCAAAGCAAACATTTCCCTTGTTTGGGAGTTGGGGGTGTCCCTCACTGACCCAAGCACGTGCTTTTAAAATATGCCAATTTCCATAAAAAGGAGTGAAGTCCTGATACAGGCTACGACGTGGATGAACCTTGAAAACGTGATGCTCAGTGAAAGAAGCCAGGCACAAAGGCACATTGTGTGAGTCTGTGTATGTGAAATGTCCAGAATAGATAACATCCATAGAGACGGGGAGCAGACTGGTGGATGCCCGCGTCTCCGGGGAGACGGGAATGGGGAGGGAGGGACTGCTTAACGGGTATGGGGTCTCCTGTGGGGTTGCCGAAAATGTTTTGGAGCTAGATAGACGTGGTGGTTGCGCAACGTTGTGAATGTACTAAAACCCACTGAATTGTTCACTTTAAAATGGTTAATTTCATGTCAGGTGAGTTTCACCTCAAAAAAAGGTGCCAATTTGTATGAGGTCCTGTGACAGCTGGTAAAATGGGGGTGGAGGGAATTGTGAATGCAGTGTAAATCAGAATGGCTATTCAAATGAGGTCAGAACTATTAACACGTGTAATAAGAGTATAACATATAATTAGATGATATTTAGAGGGCAAGGGTAGAAATTGAGGGCGGGACCTCAGTGCGGCCGTCTTTGGCACCAGTACAGTGCCTGGTTAGAGTGGGGGGCAGTGCATGCTTGTTGGATTTGAGAAGGAAAAAGAACTGACAGTAGCTCTGTCAAGAACTGTGGCTCAGCCACCTGCAACCTGTTGTGTGGCTGGGGCGAGTCATTTAAAGTCCCTGGGCCGAGTTCCTCTCCTCTCTAAAAAGAGGCAAGGTGATCCTTCCAGCTCTAAAAGTCTGTTCTGGGGAAAGGGCAGGTCCAGGGGAAGGTGACCGAACATGCTGAACACACCAGAACATGCCAGAAGATGCTGGAACACGCCAGGGGCTGCTCTCTTGGGTGAGCTCGGAAGCTCCTAGGTGAGCTAGGAAACCCCTCACGACTCAGGCTTGGCACCTAAGAGCAAGTCTCCATTAGGACCAGGTAGTGTTCCACTTTGATAAGCTGGATCAGAATAAGCCAATCAGATGAGACTTGACCGCAAGAACCAGCCACCGTGTTCCCTTCCCACCATCTGCTGCCAGGTGTGGGCGTCCACATCAGCACACCTGGCTCAGTGTGAGGACGGAGCCAGTGGCCACCTCTGCAGGTCATTTGAAAGCCCCTACATACCTTTCACAAGTGGGTCATGGGGCTGCCTCCCTCCATGCTGGCCTGGGAATGCCACCATCATAGTGGCATTGCAGTCACCAACCCAGGGTGAGGTGTTTCTTCCTGGGGTCATGGTTGACAGAGCCCATCCCTGGAAGCAGGAACAAATAAATCCTTGGGCATGGGTTATAGACCTCATGTGGTCTCATTTATGACCTTGCAGGCCCCAGCAGCTGGTGTGGAGGGAATACCAGACAGGTGTATTCTGTATGGAGGAGGTGGGGTTTGGAAGCAGGTGTTTATTATAGAGCTGAGGCCCAGGGGAGGTGGCCCGTGGGTCTCTGAGTAGCTAGGAAATGGCGGAGAAGGTGCTGGGAGAGGCAGGCCTCTGAATGAGGGAGAAGTGTTCAGACTCCACTGCAGAATCTCCTCCATAAACAGCCGTAAACAGACAAAGGGCTTCCGGGGAAGAATGGGTTTTTTTTGGTAATACCTTTATGGAGATAGAGTTCACATGCCATACAATTCACCCATTTAGTGTACAATTCAGTGACTTTTTAGTATATTCACAGAACTTTGCAACTATCACCACAATTAATTTTACGACAGTTTCATCACCTCGAAAAGAAACCTCATACCTTTTTGTTGTCATCCCATCTTCCCCCACTCCACCACCCCCGGCTCTAGGCAACCACTAATCTACTTTCTGTCTCTACAGATCTGCCCATTCTGGACACTTCATATATATGGGATAATCTGATATGTGGTTTCTTGTGTTTGCCTTCTTTCACTTACTGTAATGTTTTGGAGGGTCCTCCATGTGGGAGCATGAATGAGTCCTCCGTTCCTATTTATGTTCAGATAGTATTCCAGTGTATGGGTAGACCACATGTGTTCATCCATTCATCTGTTGACAGCTACCTTTGTGTGTTTTTTTTTTTTTGGTGAGGAAGACCAGCCCTGAGCTAACATCTGTTGCCAAACCTCCTCTTTTTGCTGAGGAAGACTGGCCCGTGCCCATCTTCCTCTACTTTATATGGGACGCCGCCACAGCATGGCTTGACAAGCGGTGTGTTAGTCCACGCCCGGGATCTGAACCTGTGAACCCCGGGTCTCCGAAGCGGAGTGCACGAACTTAACTGCTACGTCACCAGACCCAGACCGGCCCCAGTGGTTACCTTTTTATCTTTAAGAAGGTCATGGTTCCATAATTGCTACTTATTGGATCAGCTATTCAAAGAATGAGCTGTGCACCATTTGTCAGTAAAATAATTGTTTGTTAGACAGTTTTCTTCTGTATTCCTTTAAAAATATTATTACAGTAAGTCGAGGTAGGAACTTTTGAGGATAAAAGCGGCCGCTGTTGATGATTATGTCAGACAACAGATGTGAATCGGGGCTGTCCTGGGCAAAGCCGAGGTGTGGACGCCCCCTTCCTGGGCTGGGTGAGGGCAGTGACCCGGCTGGTTCCAGCAGGCCCTGGGGAAGAGAGCTGAGTCCTGTCTTCATTAAGAATGGATGTGTGATTTCCCAGGCCTGACACAGGCCATTACAAAGGCTCTACCTGGCAGGCCCCCTGGGGAAAGCTGCCTGCCACCCCATCCCCAGACTTGGTGACAGCCAGCTCTGCTGGCTCTGCGGGGAGTTGCAGTCACGGCTCAGGCCCCCCGGCCGGCCATGCTCTTCACGTATCTGCATTCCTACGGCTCTTAATCTGAGGCCTATGGGGGGGTCTCCTTATGAGGGGCTGTGACCGGGGAGACCTTGAAGACACTCTTCCCCACCCCCCTCCTCCTGAAGGTGCATTAAACTGCTGGAGCCTTTTGTTTTCTCCCTCAACAGTGAGAAGCCCCCCACGTCTGGCTGACCTACCTGACCTGCCCCTTCCTGGGGGGTCAGCACTTTCTCCAGTTTAGCATCTTGCTTACACCACCCCATTGCAGTAAGTGATTAAAGGCTTATCAACCCTTTCATTTGTGGCTTGTTGCTGTCACCTGCTCTGACACCTGCAGCTCAGCTCGCTCTCTCCCAGCTGAGCTCCTGACAGCAGCTGATGGGTGCTTGCTCTTCGATTGTCGAACGACGTTGACCAGTAAACGGGGCAGGTAAATTAGTAGATAGGTTTGTGGGTGCTGGGGGTCACCCCATCGCAGTGTGGTGGTGAGTGTCGTATTGAAGACCACAGGCTGGGTCCTCCATCTGGGGGAGAAAGTGCTGAGCTCAGCTGCTGATGACTCCGAGGGGTCCACAGCCTCACCGAGATTTTTCTCTTGCTTGAGTGATCCCCAGAGAAGATAGCTCACCGAGACCTTCCAGTGCCCTACACAGCAATGAGAATTTTCACTTTGTCCCCCAGATAGTTTGCTTAAAAGCAACGCAAGGGTGAATATTTGATCTTTGATTGTGAACCTGAGTTTGGCTCTTGGATTTCCGCGCCCCCTGCCCACATTTGTGTGTTCCCTCTGGGTAGGTATTACATGCGTTTAACATTAACCAAATGTTGTTGGGTACTTACCTGTGTGTGAAGAGCTGCAGGATTAATTTCTAGAAGCAGAACTGCCGGGACAAGGAAAATGGGCTTCCCCTCCCCCCTCAGCAAGCATTTATTATGGACACCACGTGCAGGTGTTTTGAGGGATACAAGAGGGAGGGATGGTCTTTGCCTCTCTTTGAGTTTCACATCCCTGGCCTTTATCCACCTTCTGTCTTTCACCTGCAAAATGTCCAAATGCCTTTTCTCCTTTCTTTTCCCTCACAGAACTGTGTCTTCATTCTGTCCCAGCTGCCAGCGTTACATCCGGGCTTCTTGGCCCTCTCACTCATAAACTATTTGTTTTTGAATAAGCATTATATGGCCCAGAGCAAATTTGAAATTGTAGAGTGAAAATGGACTCTCTCTCACACCTCTGGCCCCACCATCTCGTTTTTTTTCCCCAGACAAAACCACTGTTCCCAGTTTCTAGTGGATCCTTCTAGAGAGTTCTACACATTAACAAGCAAATACATGTATTTTCTCTCTGGCTTCTATCTTTTCTTTGAATATATAATGGCGGCATAAAACATGTAATACTCCATATCTTGCTTTTTTCGTTTAAAATAAATAAATATCATGGATCTCACTCGTCTTTTTCTACAGCTGCGTACTACTCCACCGTACGGATGTACGCATCATTTATGTAACCCACCCGTCCTTGTATTGAAGGACGTGGTGGTGGTCTCCAGGCCTTGGCCGTTACAGGCAATGACGCTGTGAATAATCTTGTGGGTTCACTGCTTTGAACATGAACAAGTGTAAGGGTAGGCTAATATGGTGGGCAGAATGGCCCCTGAAGATGTCCACACTCCAATCCCTGGAACCTGTGAATATATTATGACACAAGGCCAGAGGGGACTTTGCAGATGTCCTTAAGCCTGCAGACCTTAAGATGGGGTGGGCCCAATGTGGAAAGCTGAATGATGGCCCCTTAAATACGTTGAAGTTCTTACCCCCAGAACCTGTGAATATTGCCTTTTATGGCAAAATGGACTTTGCCGATGTGATTAAGTTAAGGACCTCGAGATGGGGAGATCATCCTTGATTATCCCGGTAGACCAGTGTCATCACAGTGCTCCTTAAAAGAGGGAGACAGGAGAAGTCAGAGTCAGACAAGGCGATGTGACCAAAGCAGAGATTAGAGTGACACACTTTAAGATGGAGGAAGGGGCCACATACCAATGAGTGCAGGAAGCCTCTAGAAGCTGGAAAAGTCAAGGAAACAGATTCTCTCCACTCAGAGCCTCCAGAAGGAATCAGCCCTGCCAACCTCTTGCTTTTAGTCCAGTGAGGTCTGTGTCAGGCTTCTGACCTCCAGAACTCAAGAGAATAAATCCATGTTGTTTTGTCACTAAGTTTGTGGTAACTTATTACGACAGCAATAGGAAAATAATACTCCCAATCTATCATGTGAGCCCTTAAAAGCAGAGAATTTTCTCTGGCTGGAGGCAGAAAGAAATATTCGCAGTGCGAGAGGGGCCACAAGGAGAGCCTGAGAAGGAATGTTGGCCTCCGGGAGCAAAGCCAGGCTCCTTGCTGGAAACGGGGACCTCAGTCCTGCGATCGCAAGGAACTGGGTTCAGCCAACAACCTGAATGAGCTTGGAAGCAGACTCATCCCTGGAGCCTCCAGAAGGATCGCAGCCCTTGGTGGGTTACATAAATGACATATATCCACACGGCGGAGTAGCACGCAGCTGTAGAAAAGAACAAGTCAGGTCTGTGGTATATAATTAAATAAAACAAGATTCAAAGTGTTGCGTTTTTTTATACCACCATTGTATGTTAAAAGAAAAGACAGAAATAAGAGAGAAAATGCATGTATTTTCTTGTTAATGTGTAGAACTCTCTGGAAGGATCTACCAGGAAGTAGCAACAGTTTGATCTCAGACTTTGAGAAATAAATGGGTGTGGCTTTAAGCCACTCGACTTGTGGTAATGTGTCGTGACAGCAATAGAAAACTAATATAGGTAAATTCCTAAAAATGGTATCTCCTCTAGAAGTGGGTCAGAAGTAAGTGCATATAAATTTTAGCAGTTGCTAAATTTCCTCCTCAAAGATTGTGCCCATTTCTGCCCCATCATAGTGTATGTTCCCCATAGTGTGGCTGGAAGCCCATTTGTCACAATGTTTTTATCTTTGTCAATGCAGTAGATGGACAGGATATCACATGGTCAGTTTTTAAAAAAATGCAGGCAATGTTTCATTAAGGTGTCATCGACATACAGCGAACCACACTTATTTAAAGAATATGATGTGATGCATTTTGACATATGTTTATACCTGTGAAACCATCACCACCATCAAGATAGGGAGCACACTCGTTACCCACAAAAGTTTCCTCATTCCCCTTTGTAATGTAAATTCCTCGTTCTATACCTCCCCAGGCAACCACTGATCTGCTTTCTAGAATTTGCAGTTTCTAGAATTTTATATAAATGGGGACATCCAGTATGTACTCTTTTTTTTTCCCCTGGCTCCTTTCGGAATAATTATTTTGAGATTCATCTATTTTGAGGTTCATCCACGTCGTTGTGTGTACCAATAATTTGTTTCTCTTCGTTGCTGAGTAGTATTCCACTGGGTGGATGTACCTCAATGTGTTTATCTGTTCACCTATTGGTGGACATTGGGGTTGTTTCCAGTTTTGAGTTTTACAAACAAAGCTTCTGTGACTATTTGTGTCCAAGTTTTTGCATGGACATGTTTTCTTTGGGGTAGATATCTCAGAGTGGGGTGTCTGGGTCATAGTGTAGGTGTGTGTGTGACTTTTGAAGAAACATACTTGGTATCTCTGTCTTCTATTTCTTTTATGTCTGAGGTTGAGCCTATTTTAGTTTAATGAAAATCTACTTATGTGTCTTTTTCTGTGAACAGGGTGCTCATATACTTTGTTCATTTATTGACTAATATGTCTTTCTCCCCAACTATATGTGATGCTATTTTTATCATGTGATAACTCCCATGTGTACATGGTTCCTTTCTGGCTCCTTTGTTCTCCACTTGAACACAATATGGAACCTGAAGACACTTGACCAGTAATTTCCAACTTCTTCATTTTGCCAATGAAACAAATGAGTCCAGAGAAGTCAAATGACTTGACTAAGATCACACAGCTAACCACAAGTAAATAAGGAGAGGAGCTATCACTCCCTGCCCCCACCCTGGCTTTTCCAACATCACTAATAATCAACAGGAAGCAGGTTTTCTTTCAAAAGATAAGGCAAAAAATAGAAATCATATAATGTCTGCTCTCAAACCACAATGAAATTAAACTGAAAACCAATAATTGAAAGATAGCAGGAAAATTCCAAAACACCTAGAGATTAAACAACACACTTCTAAATAACACATGGGTCAAAGAAAAAAATCTCAAGAAATTTTAAAATATTTTGAACTAAATAAAAATCAAAACACAACTTATCAAAATTTGTGGGATTCAGTGAAAGCAGTGCTTACAGGGAAATTTATAGCATTGAATGAATATATTAGAAAAGAAGAAAGATATAAATCAACCATCTAAGCTTCCACCTTAGGAAACTAGAAAAAGAAGAGCAAATGAAATTCAAAGAAAGAAACAGAAAAGAAATTATAAAAATTAGAGGAGAAACCAATGAAATTGAAAACAGGAAATCAGAGAATGAAGGAAACCAAAAGCTGGTTTTTTGAAAAGGTAAAGAAAACTGACAAGCCTCTAGCCAGGCTGAGAAAAAAGAGAGGGGACACAAATCACCAATATCAGGAATGAAAGAGAAGACATCACAACAGATCCCATGGACGTTAAAAGGATAGTAAAGGAATATTAACAACTCTGTGCCCACAAATCTAATAACCTCGATGAAATGGACTAATTCCTTGAAAGACACAATGTGCCAAAACTCACACAAGAAGAAACACACAATCTTAATCGGCCAATATCTATTAAAGAAATTGAATTGGTAATTAACCTCCTAAAACAGAGAGATACCAGGCCCAGCTGGGTTTACTGGTGAATTCTACCAAATATTTAAGGAAGAAGTTATACCAATTCTCTAGAATCTCTTTCAGAGGATAGAAGCAGAGGGAATACTTCCTAACTCATTCTATGAGGCCAGCATTACCCTAATACCAAAACCAAGCAAAGACATTACAAGAAGAGAAAACTAGAGACCAATAACTTTCATGAACATAGATGCAAAAATCTTCAACAAAATATTGGCAAATCAAATCCAACAATGTATAAAAAGAATTATACACCATGACTAAGTGGGATTTATCCCAGATAAACAAGGCTGATTTAATACTTGAAAATCAATTAATGTAATCCATCACATCAACAGGCTAAGGAAGAAAAAAAATCACATGATCATATCAATAGATGCAGAAAAAGCACTTGACAAAAATCTAACACCCTTTTATGACAAAAGTTCTCAGTAAACTAAGAATAAAGGGGTAACTTCCTCAACTTGATAAAGAATATCTACAAAAAACCTACAGCTAATGTCATACTTAATGGTGAGAAACAAGAAGCTTCCCCACTAAGATCAGGAACGAGGCAAAGATGTCCCCTCTCACCACCCCTTTTCAACATTGTACTGGAAGTTCAAGCTAGTGTAATAGGACGAGAAAGGGAAATATAAGGTATACTGATTGGGGAGGAAGAAATAAAACTGTCTTTGTTCGTAGATGACATGATAGTCCAGGTGGGAAATCCCAAAGAACTGACAAAAAACCTCTCGGAACTAACAAGTGATTACAGCAGGGTTGCAGGATACAAGGTTAACATACAAAAGTCAATCACTCTCCTTTACACCAGCCATGAACAAGTGGAATTTGAAATTAAAAACATAATGCCATTGACATTAGCACCCCCCAAAATGAAATACTTAGGCATAAATCTAACAAAATATGTACAAGATTTATTTGAGTAAAACTCTGATGAAAGAATTCAAAGGAGAACTAAATTTTTTTATGTTCATGGGTAGGAAGGCTCAATATTGTCAAGATGTCACTTCTTCCCAACTTGATCTATAGATTCACTGCAATCCCAATCAAAATCCTGGGAAGTTGTTTTGTGGATATCAACAAACTGATTCCAAAGTTTACATGGAGAGGCGAAAGACCCAGAATAGCCAATACAATATTGGAGGAGGAAGACACAGTTGGAGGACTGATGCTACCTGATTTTGAGACTTACTGTAAAGCTACAGTAATCCAGACAGTGTGGTATTGGTGAAAGAACAGACAAATAGATCAATGGAACACAATAGAGAGCCCAGACATAGACCCACATAAATATAGTCAACTGATCCTTGATGAAGGAGTAAGGCAATATGATGGAGCGAAGATTGTCTTTTCAACAAATGGTGCTGGAACAGCTGGACATCCACATGCAAAAAAATAAATAAATCTAGACACAGACCTTACACCTTTCACAAAAATTAACTCAAAATGGATCATAGACCTAAAGGTAAAATACCACTATAAAATTCCTAGAAGATGACGTAGGAGAAAGTCTAGAGACTTTGGGTATGGTGATGACTTTTTAGATATGACACCAAAGGCATAGTCTGTGAAAGAAAGAATTGATAAGCTGGACTTCATTAAAATGAAAAATGTCTGCTCTGCAAAAGACACCATCAAGAGAATGAAAAGATAAGCCACAGACTGGGAGGAAATATTTGCAAAAGACATATCTGATAAAGGGCTGTTATCCAAAACATACAAAGAACTCTTAAAGCTCAACATATAAGAAAACAAACAACCTGATTAAAAAATGGGACAAAGACCTTAATAGACACCTCACCAAAGCAGATGTACGGATGGCAAATAAGCATATGAAAAGATGCTCCATATTCTGTGTCATCAGGGAAATGCAAATGAAAACAACCATGAGATACCACTACCCACCTATTAGAATGACCAAAATCTGGAACGCTGACAACACCAAATGCTGGTGAGGATGTACAGCTACAGGAGCTCTGATGCATTGATGATGGAAATGCAAAATGGTGCAGCCACCTGGGAAGACCGTTTGGCAGTTTCTTACAAAACTAAGCATACTTTCACCATATGATCCAGCAATCGTGCTCCTTGGTATTTACCCAAAGGAGTTGAAAACTTATGTCCACACAAAAACCTGCACAGGGACATAGCAGCTTTATTCATAATTGCCAAAACTTGGAAGCAACCAAGATGTCCTTCAGTAGGTGAACGGGTAAATAAGTTGGGCGTGGTACATCGGACAATGGAATATTATTTAGCTCCACCGAGAAATAAGCTATCAAGCCACAAAAAGATGTAGAGGAAACTTAAATGCATATTACGAAGTGAAAGAAGCCGATCTGAGACAGCTGCCTACTCTATGTTTCCAAATACGACATTCTGGAAAAGGCAAAACTAAGGAGACAATAAAAAGATTGGTGGTTGCCAGGGACTAGGGGGAGGGAGAGATGAGTAGATGGCGCAGTGCAGCTACTCTGTGTGATACTCTAATGGTGGATACATATTATAAATTTGTCCAAACCCATAAAATGTAGAACACCAAGAGTGAACTGTAACGCAGACTATGGACTCTGGGTGATGATGTATCAGTGTGGGTTCATCAATGGTAACAAATGTACCGCGGTGGTGGGGGATGTGGATAATGGGGGAGGCTGTGCATGCGTGAGGGCGGGGGCATATGGGAAATCTCTATGCCTTCCTTTCAGTTTTGCTGTGAACCAAAAACTGCTCAAAAAAATAAAGTCTTAAGAAAAGATATATGGCGCTAGTGGTTCATAAAGGACAAAATCAGACGTGAAATCCTCCAACCAGGTAGGAAGAGCTCACTGCGCCCCCTACTGGTCAGTTCTTCTCTACCATCTCGCCCCAGCTCTGCAAAATCATAACCATCTTGAATGATTTAAAAAGAGGGCTTCTTAATTTTGATAACTCTGACTTGGGTGTGATGGCCTTAATTCAGGACTGGAAGCTTGATCCCCAGTTGTTGGCAAACCCAATCCTGCAAATTCTTTCAAGGAGGAAGCAGGACGTAGTTTTGGTGGAAGGAAGAGGAGGGGGAAGGCTTGTCTCGGAGGGTCTGACTGTGAATCAGGTCCTTGAGTCCTGGTACTCCACCCAACCAGTTCACCAGTAATGACAGGCATGAGGAAGGGAGGCCAGAGGTGCAGGGAGCCCTACCCCACCTGACACCGGTAGACTGGGGTGATGGCAAACCGGGCTGGTCATCGGATCGGCCTGGAGGGAGGGCCCCACCCTCGTGGTTCTGATTGTCCAGGCTTAGGATGTGATGTCGCTGTGTTGACTGGAAACCACCGCATGAAAGATTGCAAGGTTTTCTCTCAGGCTCCTGACCACGAACCGGGGAGGAATCCAGGCCTGTGGGCAGAGACTAGAGTCTTCTGGAGAAGACGGAGGAGGTGATAACCACTGAGCAAAGCTGCTAGAGTTAAAAGACAGGAGACTCTGGAGCCATGTGGGGTTAAAATGCTCATGAGCTGTGTGACTTTGGGCAAGTGACTTAACCTCTCTGTGTGTCTCTACTTCCTCATCTGTACAATGGGATGATGCTAGTTGCACCTTGCAGGCTATTGTTGGTGGGGGAGGTTTGGCTGAATGAGTTAATATTCAATGAGCGTTTTGCTCAGAGCCTCATACATTTTCTTTTCTTTATTGCGATATATTTGACGTACAACAAGATGTAAGATTAAGGTGTGCCACCTGCTGATTTGATACATTTCTATTGCAATGGTTGCCACTGTCATGTGACATTGTTACCTCTGCATTGTTAGTGATGGCTAACCCCTCTATCCCGTCACATGATTATCATTTCTTCTAGCATTGGGAACAATTAAGATCTAGTCTCTTAGCAAGTTGAAAGTGTATGATATGGTTTTGTTGTCTGTAATCACTGTCCTGTGTATTAGGTCTCCAGGACTTATCTACTGGTTGCAAGTATACAGTTTTCTAGTAATATTATTATCTTCAAAGTCCCAAGGAAACCTCTCCTTCATAAACTGCTGTCACGCATTCCCTGACGCAATAACCCTTCGGTTCTTGGAACTAGAGCTCTCGTTGGTGCATTTCATATCTTTTGCATGTGCCTCTCACTTCCCTAGTGGGATTTGAGCTCCTCCAGGCTAACCCCAGGGGATGTAGTTTTCTTGCCTTCTTCACAGCATTTAGCACCACCCCAGAACACATCGTGGGCCCACAGGCAGCTGTAAGCTGAAGAGCCTTTTAAATCTTCAGCCCTATGGGTTGGGGGCTTCTGAGGTCCATCAGTGAAAACGTTTGAGCTGGAGGAGGGGAAGGCAGAATTATTGGTTTCAAAATATGTAAAGACAGCAGCCCAAGTCTAAAAGCATACTTGTTTCCATAAAACATGGTATGTCAACCAGTCAACTGTGTCTTAACTTAACTCTAAGAAAGTTACATTTAAAGTCCATTTAACTGTCCATCAAGGGAAGAATGAATAAGCAAACTGCAGTTTATCCATTGAATAGAATAGTATTCAGCCATAAAAAGGAGTGAGTGACTGACACAGGCTACAACGTGGATGAACCTTGAGAACAAGATGCTCAGTTAGAGAGACTAAAGGCCGCATATTGAATGATTCCATTTACAGGAAATATCTAAAATAGGCAAGTCCATCGAGACGGAAAGCAGCTCCGTGGTGACCAGGGACTGGGGTCACAGGAATGAGGAGTGGCTGCTTAATGGGGACGTGGTTTTCTTTTGCGATGATGAAAATGTTCTAAAATTGGTTGTGGTGTTGGTTGCACAACTCTGTGAATATACTAAAAACCATGGAATTTGTGTACTTTGAAAGGGAGAATTGTACGATATGTATTCGATCTCCATCAAGTGGTTTATAAAAAGCTCATTTATCGTGGAAAGAGGTGCATGTGAGGAGGGGCTGGTCCCTGGGGCTTGCAGAGGGCTGAAAGAGGTGGTGGCCGAGGAGGTTGACTGATGGAGCCTACAAACCAAAGGTGCAGGTGGAGGAGAGTCTGAGGTGAGGGAGCAGACGGGGGGCCTGGGGGAGGACACTCAGCACGAGTGAGCAGACCCCCTCACCGCCTCTACCTCCCAAAGGACTTCCTCTGTCGTCACAGCTGGTGGTCCTAACGTGTTAAGGAGGGTGGCCTGGGGCCTGAGCATTGAAAAAGCCCGCAGGTGTCCCCAGTTGGATGAGAGCCATCTCCCAGGCTCGGCTGAGCCCGCCCTCCCATTGGCTCTGCCCACCCTGAGCAGCGGGAAGGACAGACCTCAGAAGTAGAAGTGGTGACGGTTGTGAGAAGTGGTGAGGGTTGTGCAATGGTCGTGGATGTAATCAATGCCACTGACCGAACTGCACACCTTAAAATGGTTAAAACGGTAAATTTTATGTTACATATATTAGACCGCAATTTTAAAAAACATCAACCCATGGCTATGTTGCCTCCTGCCCTGAGAACTCCATTGACGAGGCTGGAAGAGGCAAACCCTTTCCCCCTAGACTGAAAAGGGATTTTCCCCCTCACTGGTCAGAAGCCCCCCTCGGATCCTCCTGGGTGGGGTACTAAGAACTTTATTGGAGGTTTCTGATTGGCTGGGTCTTAGCCCTGGAAGCCCCCTTCTCCCCTCCCCTTTCCACCCTGTCCAGGGCTGGGACTTTCTCCTTTGGGAAAGAAGGTTCCTTTAGGGGCCCTCTGAGCCACTCCAGAGAGAGAGGCTGGTGGTGTGGGGCTCCCTTGGGCCAGCGGTTGTGCTGGCGCCCATGGGGCTCCTGGGTCTAGTCCTGCTCTGGGCTCTGGCGCCAGCGACTTCGGGGAGTAAGTAACGCTCTTGCGGTCCTGGTTCTGTCTGGGGTGAAGGGGCGGCAGCCCAGATCCACCTGGGACAGCGTTTTCGTAGCCAAATGCCTGTTTACCTGTCCCTCTGCTGCCCCCCTGGTTTTACCTTTCATGGGGAAAAGGAGGGAGAGGTTACAGGTGGATCTCTCATCTCTCGCTCCCATCTTCCAACATCTGGAAACTGAAACCAGATCTGGAATCCTGCGTGATGAGACAGTGACTTCTGGGCTCCTGGAGCCTGGGTGCAGGGGTGCTTAGCTGGTCTGTAGGGGTACAAGGTGGTGTGCCTGAAGATACAAGTAGCTCTCTAATGCAGGGTGACACCGTGAAGTGAACTTTAATTTTGTTGTCTATTACCGCAGGAGGGTCTAGGACAGTGCTAGCCAATAAAAATATAATAAGCCAATATGTAATTTTAAATTTTTTAGTAACCACATTTTAAAAATGTAAAAAAAGCAGGTGAAATTAATTTTAATGACATATTGTACTTAACCCAATATATCTAAAATATCATTAGAAAATGTAATCAATATAAAAAAGTATTAATGAGATATATTTTCCATTCTTTGAAATCCAGTGTAATAATTATACATAGGGCATATTTCAACTTGGATGCTAAATTTTCATTGCAAATACTTGACCTGTATTTAGACTTCCTAAAATTTAGAGTTGAGAAAGTAGTTTCATTTCCTAAGTTGTTTCAAGCATCCTTAAAAGTTTTGCAATAACTGACTTGAGTCTCAGTTTTTAATTTAAATTTAAATTAATTAAAATTACATAAAATGAAAAATTTCTCCATAACACCAGCCACATTTCAGATGCTCTCTTGCCACACGTAGCTGGTGGCTACTGTACTGGACGGTGCCGGTCAGACCACAGCTGTTTAACACTGTATTTTCAGCATCTATTTGCATGTCACACAGTAGGTACTCGTTACATCTGTGTTGGCTGGATAAATGAATGAACGGGGATCAGAACTGACATCCCAGAAAGCTCTGGGCTGTAGAGATGACATCAATTTCAGTCCATTTCAGATCTCTCCCTAGAAACCAGTAGGGTCTGGTGGAAAGATTTATTGCCTCCCAACACTCAATGTTTTTCCCTTCTTGGTGGATCTATTTAGTAGGATCATTGAATGGTCTCTGTTTTTCTGAAGCCTTAAAAAAAATTTAGATGTGTTTTTCTTTAAGGGCTTGAGAAATGGATGGGAAACAGACAGTTCAAGCAGAATGCTCTCAGAACACAGCCTGCTGCTGGGAGCACCTGCAGGCTTCACTGCTCCCGGCACCCCTGGGCGGTAGGGCAGATGTCAGGGTGTCGGTTGAGCAAACAGGCAGAACACACAATTGGGAGTTTAATGATTGTGCGTAAACATGTTTAATTTGGTGCCCAGGGTCCGAGTTGTCAAAGAATTGAAGGAAAATTGGAAGGGAAATCGATTGGGTTAAATGTCTTTGAAATGTGGTTTTATCCATTGATATTCTGCTTTGATGCAAAGAGCATTTTGTTAGATGAGCTAAAATATTCAGGCGAAAACCCTGCCAGATATCCTTCCGTGTTTTATTGTTTCAAAGGGTCTAAACAAAATGGTACAAAATGCGCTTTTCCCGCATTTGGGGGAGGTGTTTTGATTTTCAAGGGATTAAACAGGCTGGCATGTGTAATGATTACAGTTGAGGCACGGTGGGGTGGTTTTGAGGATAGAAATGGTGTTATTGAAAAGGCGTCAAATGAAAATGGCTGCAGACAGGCACCTGGGTACGGCTGTTCCGGAGGGCACGGGTGGTGCTAGGAACGATCCAGGCAAGTGGCTGGAAGGCAGGACAAAGGAGGGTTGACAGTAGGGGGAGATGGGAGGCCTTGGGTTGGGATGGATGGGGGAGTGCTGACCCTTCCCAGGGAGGAGGGTCTCGGGACCCCCGCAGAGTGTCCTTAGTGGCCTGGGGTGACAGCTGAGGAGGTCCTGGCCCGTTCTGTTTGTACTCCTGGTTGTTCTCTGCAGCTTAGATGGCGGGGAAATGAGGGGTCCCGGGACCCCCCAGGGAGCAGCGCTAGATACTGACATTTAGCGCTGCAGCCTCTTGGGCTCGCCTTTCTTGGTTCATCCATTCATTCACTGATTCACTCATTCACTCATTTATTCATCGATGATAACGTAGTGGTTAAGGCTGTGGACTCTGGAGCCAGGGTGCCCGAGTTCACACCCTGGCTTCACCACTAACTAGCTGTGTGCCCTTGGGCAAGTCACTGAAGGTCTCTGTGCCTCATTGTCTTTATGTAAAATGGGAGCAATAAGATTGTCAGGAGACTGAAGGAATTGAATATATAAATTGCTTGGAACAGTGCATGACACGTGGTAAGTGCTGTGTCAGTGTTAGTTGTATTTTCATTCATTCGTTCAGTTGTATTCATTCGTTTATTTCAGTCTCTACTGGGGACCAGGTACTTTTCCAGGAGCTGGGGGATACAGTGTTAAATAAGACAACCAAAATAATCAAATCATAAAAATTTTAAAAGAGTTTTGAAGAGAATAAGGTGCTAAGATGGAGACTGACAGGTGGGGTACCTACTCTGGACGGGGGGTCTGGGAGAGCCCCTCTGGGGAGGGGCGTCTATGCTGACACCTGAAGGAGTCTGGGATGTGGAGAGCAGGAGGAAGAGTGTTCGGGCAGGAGGGAACAGCGCATGCAAAGGCCTTGAGCTGGAGGAGAAGGACCAGCGTGGCTGGAGGGCGAGAGTGGGGTGAGGTGTGGCCAGAGAGACAGGCAGAGGCCGGCTCTCATGGGAAGGATTTTATTATGTGGGTGCATGGTGGGGGGCAGACTTAGAGGTTGTTAAGCAGGGAGTGATGTGATAGGATTTAGATTTTTAGAAGATGACTCTAGCTGTGGAGGGTGAATTGTGGACACGGGGAATAGTTAGGAGGCTACTGCAGATATTCAGGCAAGAGGTGTGTCTCTGCCTAGAGTGATGGCTGGAGACACATGGACGGAGAGAGAGGAGGATGGAGGGAGGGAAGGGAAGAGGGATGGATGGATGGATAGAGGGAGGGAGAGGTGGGTGGAGGGAGGGAAAGAGGGAGGGAGGGCCGGATGGAGGGAAGGAGGGATGGAAGGAGGGAGGGAGGGAGGGAGGGAGGGAGGGAGAGAGACCTGCATCTGTTGATGGAATTGGCAGAGCCTGCTGACATGTTGGATTTGGGGTGATAAGGGAGAAAAGTGGAAGCACCAATGACTCCCAGGTTCCCAGCTTGAGCAGTTGGGGAGGGGGGTGCGGTGGTGCCAGTGCCCGAGATGGGGAAGAGCATGTTGGGTGAAGGGTGGGGAAGTCACCCCCAGTCCTGTGAGAGAGAGGAGAGCTGGTATTATCTCTTCGTGTCCCCTTGGCCCCTTGGACCTTTAACTGTCTCCCTTCACCAGTAGGTCAGTGGCCGTGAGGCGGGGCTGTCCCATGCCTCCTGCTGGCCTTGCTTGGTTCCATCTGATTTGTGATCTCAGAAAGTCCAGATTCGCTAGCGGGACAGGCGGCCTCCTGCATGGTGGCGTGCACAGGTGAGCGAGTCTGTCCAGCACCTTATCACCCTCTGGTGACCAGCAGCCTGAGACGGGGTGGGCTGGGGGTGATTGGGGTGGGTGTGAGGCAAGGTGTGATTAGGGACAACCCCAGAGTGCCTCGTCCACACTCCCAGAGAGGACAGATGGGGGGAGCAAGGCCAGTTCTGCAAAGGCCACCGAGTCACCAGCATTTATAGAAGAGAACGCCACACCCAGGGTAAAATGCCGTCCCAGCCCCTCAGCCTCGGGCCTTTTCCACATACCAGGTCGAATAAGTCTTTAGCCAAGTGATTCCATTTGCATCTTGGGGTGGAGTAGATGAGAGAACCCTGACACAAGTTCTCTGGAAAGAGAGAAGCATTTGGGGAACGTGAGGTGTGATTTTGTTTGAGCTCAATGAAAATGTTAATTCAATTACAAGCCCCAGAGAAGGGTGGGGTGTCGGAATGAATACTTTGTGCTTTGCAGTTGGTCCCCTGGTCTAAACTGAAGATTAGAGAATCACAGACTTCTCTGCTCCCTAACTCAGATCTTCCCCAGGGCAACTCCTGAGGAGCCAGACCGCCAAGGTTTGGATCCCAGCTGTGTGACCTTGGGTAAGTTAGTTAACCTCTCTGAGCCTCAGTTGTCAACTCTGTAAAATGGAAAAAATAAGAGCACCCACCTCAAATTTGGTTATGAGGCTTAAATGAGTTCATGTAAATGTAGATCAGTGGTTCTCAGCCAGGGTGACTGTGCCCCCAAGGGGCATTTTGCCATGTCGGGAGACATCTTGCTTGTCACAACTGGGCTGTGCTACTGGCATCTGGGTGTAGAGGCCAGAGATGCTGCTAAACATCTTATAGTGCACAGGACAGCCCCTCACAACAGCATTATACGACCCAAAATAAGAACAGTGCCGAGCCTGAGAAGCTCTGACATGTATCAACTCCTAGAAGAGGGCTTGTGCACGCTAACCCTGGCTAACATTGCTGAGCACTTATTATCTTTATTTTCTTCTTCGCGGTCAGAGGGTTCGCAGCCACGCAGCCTTCCCCCAAGCTGGCAGTGGGCAGATCCCGGCCCAGATGGAGAGAGGGAGGAGGAGGCAGGAGGCCTAAGTAGTCCAGCTGGCTTGGGTCTCAGAGGGTGACGGACTGCCCAGGTGACACTGCGCCCTCTGTCTGCCCTCCAGGGTCGGCGGATCCCCCCCTCCCTGTGGGCACCAGATACACCTATCGCTTTTCCACCATCACCAGCACCGGCCTGAAGGGGCCCCGGTGGAGGCAAGTGGACTTGGCCTCCAAGGCTTGGTCACCCTCGATGTGCTTGGCCCATGCCAGATGGCCTTACGGGTGAGTGTCTTTGGGCAACCAGGAGGTCACATTGACACTAGGGAGAGCCAAGGGGACGCCACAGCCCCTTACATTTCCAATTTGTCTAATAGATGGAGAGGAGCTTCCTGAGGAATCTCAAATTCAGCAAGTGAGGGCTCTGGCGAGTAACATGGGAATGTGGCGCCATTTTGGTTGTAGGAAGTGCCATGGTGGGCCCAGTGGGGGAGTCGCAGGGGTTCAGGCAGGAGGCAGGGCATTCCTTGGAGCAAGTAGAGCCACAGGATGGGGACAAGCTGTCCTTGGGAGGACTGAGGGTCACAACTGGGGAAACTGCAGGTCCCAGGGGTGAGCAAAGTCAAACCAAGCCAAAGCCTTGTGGACAAAGGAACAGACTGGGGTGGAAACCTGAGGCCTGGGTGGGGCCTCCAGGCCTGCCATGGGCTCCTTTGTACTGGACACTGGCCCTGCAGTGCCTGGGTCCACAGGCTCAGGGTAAAGGTGAACGGTGAGGTGGAGTGGTGGTGGTAATCCTGGGTTCAGTCAAGGCGGAGTTATGAGCTGGACTCACTTGGTGCTTGTGGGTTTCTTTTTGTCAAGATTTCCCTGAAGCTCTCCCGTGTTCTTGCAAGTGGAAGCGCCTTCCCATTCTTCTCTGTCCCCTTTCTGGTGACTCTGTTGTGTTTCCTGAACAAACCCTCTCAGCCTGTGTCAATGGCCTCTTACTTTCCACTGAAGTCTTATCTCATATTCGAGAAGCATTTTTGAACTGGCTGGAGCGTTTGCTGACAAGAGTTTCTCAAAACTGTTTTGTTATGTTTTCATGTAGACTACGATGGGGTCTTTCATGGGGTGGCTCTGAGCTGCCTCTGAATTCTTAAACTATCCAGAATGTCTGTTCTGGTCAGAGCTGCCACTTTATTAGAGTCTTTGCCATCCTTTCATGTCCATCAAAACACTAGCAGTTGTTTTATCTGCGGGGCGAGTTTTCACAAAACAGATGGTGTACTGCCACAGTTTTATTCATTTGTTTACTCTGTTTCTAGCATTTAAAAAAACTGATAATGTCAAATGATGGCAAGGGTAGAAAGAACTGGCTTATTTTGAAGATTTTCTGTGAAAATGGAAATTTTACAGCCACTTGGGAGGCAATAGATTAAGTATATTTTTGTGTGAAAATAAGTATTCAGAACAATGAATTTTCACAAAATGAACACACCTGTGTAGCTACCACCAGACCGAGAATCAAAACATGACCCCATAACCTCCCTCCTTCTCCCTACTGGTCACTTCTCCCGGAGGGCCGCCTGATTTCCAGCACCGCGGATTAGTTTTCCCCGTCTATGAACTTCTCTTTAATGGAATTACACAGAATGTTCTCTTTTGTGTCTGGCCTCTTTTTTGAATTTTTTGATTGTGGTAAAATATACATGACTCAACATTTACCATTTTAACCATTTTAAGTGTGCAGTTCAGTGGCAATAAGTACATTCATAATGTGGAACCATGACCACTATCCATCTCCAGAACTTTCTCATCATCCTAGACAGAAGGACTGTACCCATTCAACACTAACTCCTCATCCCTCCCCACCCCAGCCCCTGGTGCCTCTATTCTACTTTCTGTCTGTGACTTTGCCTATTCTAGACACTTCAGATAAGTGGGATCACGTGTCACCATCAATTTGTGATTTTCTGTGTCTGGCTTTTTTCTCTTAGTATAATGTCTTCAAGGTTCATCCACACTGTAGCATGTATCAGAACTTCATTCCTTTTTTTAAAAAAAATTATTATTTTTTTGGTGAGGAGTATTTGCCCTGAGCTAACGTCTGTGCCAGTCTTCCTCTATTTTCTATGTGGGTCGCTGCCACAGCGTGGCTGACGAGTGGTGTAGGTCTGTGCCCGGGATCCAAACCCGTGAACCCGGGCCACTGAAGTGGAGTGAGCCAAACTTTAACCACTTGGCCATGGGGTTGGCCCTTTTATATTTTAGTTGTGGTAAAAAACACATAATATAAAACTTAGCCTTTTAACCATTTTTAAGTATGTAGTTCAGTGGGTTTTTTAATATCTTCCCTGTCTCTAGTTAACTTTTTGAACGTACAGAATACAGTTATAATGAAATACTTTCAAGCAAGTGGTCAGACAAGAAGTGGTCTTGCTAACGTGGCTGAGGGAGTCATTGTCCAGGACAACATCTCAGTGCCAAGTGGAACTGTATTTCACCCCAAGACTTCAAGCCTGGGTGACTGGGGAGATGACAGACCCTCTGTTGGGGGAGGAGCGCTGGTTTTGAGGAGACGGAGGAATTGGGCTTTAGACAAGATGAATGAGGATTAGTTACTTTGAAAAAGTGAAATCATAGGGCAGTAGAACTATTCCATATGATGCTATAATGATGGACACATGTCATTACACATTTGTCCAAACCAACAGAAGGTCCCACCCCAGGAGTGAGCCTTGATGTAAGCTGTGGACTCTGGGTGACGACGTGTCAGTGCAGGCTCAGCGACTGTAACAGATGTACCACTGTGGTGGCAGATGATGATGGGGACTCTGTGCACGTGTGGGAGCAGGGATACATGGGAGATCTCTGTGCCTTCCCCTTAATATTGCTGTGAACCAAAAACTGCTCTAAAAATAGGCTAGCAAAAAAAAGTGAAATCAGTCATGTTAGGGAGGCAGAGTTTAGGGGTGATTTTATTTTTTATCTTTAGAAAGTCCATCTTCTTTTGCAATAAATGCACGCACGCACGCGCGCGCACACACACGACCATGGTGATACTGGGACATCCTAGTCTTTTATCATGATGGGCAAAGCCTTTCTGTCTGCTTTGTAATCTTAACTTTCTCGTTTATACTGTATAGTCATATGAATCTCTCACCCAAACTTCTGGGGCCTTTTTGGGCAAAATGAGAAGCTAATGAGACCTTCTGGAACACTTAGCAGGGAGCAGCAGGTGCCTGGCTGTTTCAGTTATTGCCCCTGGAGGCATTCGGCATCCACCACCCGGGAACTAGAACCTTCAGCTCGAGGGAGGGATCTCTCTGCCTGGACCCCAACACGGGGCCGGGCCCCAGAGCTGCTTATGGGTGGGTGCTGGTGAGGTCCCAGATGTCCAGGGGGGTCACGGACTCACGGTGCTGTCTGCTCCAGCTCCAAGACTTTCAGGTGCCGTCCGTCCTGGGGTCCAAGGCGGAAGTTCTGAAGGAGTCACAGAGTCTGAGGTAAGACTGGCCTCGGGGCTGGGCCTTGTCCCTGGCAGGGCTGGACGTGTGAGCCCTGTCCCCTCTTCTGACGGCTGCTGGGCACTGGGTGCACCCAGTTAGACTGGAAGAGCCCAGATAGGGTGACCCCCTGTGGCAGAGAGGTGCCATTTTGGACTGAAGTTCAGGGAGGGCTCCATCTCTGTTTTGACCTTGTTGGGCACCCAGACGGGACCACTGAGGAGGATGATTGGGAGTTGTCACCATGTAAGAGACTTGAGTGACTCCAAATGGCCTTAGCTGGTGGAAGGGACTCACTCCCTTATTCCCCTGCCTGTCACCCCCAGCATGTCCAGATTTTATATCTGCCAAGCACCCTCTCGGCTCATCCTTGAGAACATTCTAGAAGGCACTGGGCACCCCTTGAGGCCTGCCCTGCCCTCCTGCCAGGATGAGGGTTTTCCTGGAGACTCATGGCCTCTCCCTTCCCAAGCTAAGCCCCCTTTTGTGACCCAGCCTGGCCTGGAATCCTCCCACTGGTTTGTTTCCCAGGACGCCCTGACGTTGGCCTCAGTGGCCTGAAAGCTCTGTCCTGCCGCCAGCCCGAAGACAAACCATCCAAACCATCGCGGCAGATTCCTCTTCCTTTTTTATTGCAAATTCGTTTGTTACAAAAGAAAGCCTTTGTGCAAGGATGCAGGGATGGGGGATGCTGCGAGGGGCAGATGGATCCGGGCTAAAAGGCTTACGGTGGTCCCCTCCACGGGGGCAGCGGGAGCTATTGTCCCTGAGCTCCTTGTCAGAAATGCTCAGTCAGTGGGCCGGGGGCTGGGGGCTCCTGAGGCCACACTAACGTTTGTATTCTGGAAGGGGCAGGCACCATTAGCATTTCTCTTAGCTGAGGCCTGAGACCCAGGGGGCTGCCTCCAGCCAAGCTGGAGAGGGGCAGTGACCTCCTGGGGAGGACAAGTAGACACTTCTGTCCCTCAAGGTTCTGCCTTGCTGACCGGCTGGGGGGGTTTGGGGCCTTGGTGGTTCCTCCCCCTGAGTCCCTCACTGGGCTGAGAGCAGACACAGGCTCCTTTCTGCCAGGTGAGGTGTGGCAGGAGGACCAATGGGCTGAATTCTGGTCCCAGTTCCTCCCTGACTTGCTGTGTGACCCCCTCCAGTGGCTCCCCCTCTCTGGGCCTCGTGTCCTTGTCTGCACAACCACGGAGTCTCAAGTGGCTTCCAGCTCAGGGTTTCTGAAACCAGTGATGCCGGAGCCCACCTGCCTGGGGTTGAATCCCAGCTGCAGCCCTGTGCAAGTCACTTTACTGCTCTGAACCTCAGTTTCCTCATCTGTGACATGGGTGGGGGCATGCTAAGTACCTCCCTGGTGGGCTGGGAAAATGAGAAGCTTTGGAACGTGGGAAGCCCGTGAGAGCTCAGCTTTGTATGATTTCACACTGGGCTCACACATATGTACATTGTGTCCAAGGGGCAACAAGGCTGGGGGCAGCTTTGAGCAAAGAGTTGGCTGCCCTTGTGTTGTTTGATTCAGAGGTTGCTGGAGAGCCGAGGAGGGAAGCAGGGCCGTACGGGGAGGTGGGGGTGCCCTGGTGATTCCTCTGCAGGCTGATCTGTAGGAGGGGCAGGGATGCTGTGGCCCCAACAGTGAAGAGGTGGCCTGGGGCCTTGGAGGGGCCCCACCTGACACCCACCCACCCGCAGCGCCGCCCTAGGCCACGTCCCTGCTTTATCCTGTGCGCTGGGTGCGTGGCCTGCCTGTGTCCCCACCGTGCTGAGCTGCACTGGCCGGGGAAGGGGAAGCGCGTGGTGCTGAGCCTCGTGCAGGGTCACCCCGGCGACCCTGGTCCCTGGACCACAGACGAGGTGAGACCAGGAGCCTGGAGGGAGCCGGGGGCAGCGGGGAGCAGGGGGCTGACCAGGTCCTGCTCACTCGCCCAGGTGGATGTACTGGGCAGATGTCCCACCACGTACCAGCAACGGGGCTCCAGGCTGCACAAGCCCAAGGAGCTGGCGCGGTGCTCCCTGCGCTCCCAGGCACTGCCGCTGGCTGCCATAAGTGCCTTCCCCTCCTCTCCTTCCCTCCTCCCTACTCCTCTCCCTTCCCCGTCTTCCCCTCCCCTCCTGTCCCTGGGTCCCTGCAGGTGACAGTGTGCTGTAGAGAGTGTGTGTCTGGACAAGGACAAGCCATGAGCATTGTTGGCATTAACACCGTCCTCACACAGTCTTCACGCCCAGAGGCTGATGCCCGACTGTGTTTCCTTTTCAAACTGAGGTTTCCTTGCTGTCCTGGGGGTCACTGCTGGCTGGACCTTCTTGCTTTCCTTGTCCTTCTCACCTCCGTCAGCCTTTGTCTGGGCTGCGGTTGCTGCAGTCCGGGTGGGGAGGGGGTCCTGAAGCTCTGTTGTAGCCCCCAGTCCCTCCACCCCCCAGCCTTGGCCCTCACTGCCGGTCTCAGGGGCCCCAGCCGGGGTGCACCCAGCCAAGGCCTGGCCTCAGCCACTGCCTCTTCCTCCCAGGGTCCAGCGGCCCGGCCTGGCCCGCCTGGCCTGCTCCAGAGTTTCCGGGCCGCCGTGCTGCGGGAGGCCTCCTGCACGGAGCTGGAGGCGTGGGGCCCTCGTGGAGACGGCGGGTGCCGTGCAGATGTGGACGCTTTCCTCACCCGCCCTGCTGCATGAGACGCCCCGGATCCGGCCATCACAGGCGACCAGGGGTGGGTGTGGGGACCCTTCGAGGACCCTCAAGCAGGCCTAGGCCCCATCGCTCTGCCCCTGTCTGCACACCCTGGACACTTTTCTGAAAATGGCCATTGTCAGGAGAGTCAGCAGCTTTTTCTAGACGTTTCTCCGAAAGTTTCTGTGGGCTCAGATGGCTCAGGCTTGGTCTTGTCCTTCTCCCTGGCTTGTCCTCAGTGGAGATGGAATCTTCTGGTTCCTAGCTTTTGTGGAACAATTCGCCTTGCATCTGATGACCCCTCAGCCTGACCATTCTGGGGACATGCTGACTCAGGTTCCCTGATTTTCTGGAAAGTTCCTGCCAACACATAGCATTTCCTGGAGCTTGGCTTTCTCCGACGGTTTTGCTGGAAAGAAACAAGTGAGGCGTGCGTCTGAGGGAGAGATCTTTTTTCATGATTGAAAACCAGCTCATTTCTTGAGTCATGAAATAGGACTGGTTAATTCTCGTCGCCGACGTTTTGGGAGGATCCACTGAGGACCCGGAACCGCCCTGAGTGCTCTGGGCGGGTGATCTAAGGTGGTTCTCACAGGACCCATTAGGAAGGTACTGTCGTTAGTTACATTTTTCAAATACGGAGACGACGGCTCCAGGAGATAAAATGACTTGTCCCAGGTCACACAGCTGGTGAGAGGCAGAGCTGCGACTTGAACCCTGGGTCTGTCCTACATCTGTCCTACCCCGTGTTTGCCTCGGAGGACAGACTCGCCACACCACCCGAGGACAACCCAGCAGGTGGGGCCTGAAGCCCTGCGGCTTCCCAGCTTCCCTCTGGCTCCATGGAGCACAGCTATGATGCTGTCCTCAGCCCTCCGCGGGCACGGACACCAGCAGTGACCGGGCATCTCGTCTTGTCAGGACCTCGTGGCTCCCCCTCGAACTGAATGAAATGTTCATCTTTTTTAACAGCTTTATTAAAATATAATCCCTATCCCATACAATTCACCCGTTTAAAGAGGGCAATTCAGTGGCTTCTAGTATATTCTAGAATATTCTAATATATTCTAGTATATTCACAGAGTTGTACCTCTGTCGTTGCTTTAGAACATTTCCATCAACCCAAAAAGAAACCTTGCACCCGTCAGCCATCACACCCAGTCCTCCCCCTGTCCCAGCCCTAGGCAACCACTAATCTGCTTTCTGCCTCTGTGGATCTGCCCATTCTGGACATTTCAGGTAAACAGCGTTGTACAGTGTGTGACCTTTATGTCTGGCTTCTTTCCCTTTGGATCATGTTTTCAAGGTTCATCCATCTTGTACCAGGTGTCAGAACTTCACTCTTTTTATTGCTGAATAGTCTTCCATTGTCTGGATGAGCTTTCCATGTTTTCTCTGTCAATCCCAAGAGGGCTTTGGAGTCAGAACTGGATTTCAGTCCTGACTTTGTGGTGTGTGACTTGGGCCACCGGCTTCTCTCTGTGCCTCAGCTTCCCTAGCTGTAAATATAGGAGTATATCCACCCTTAGCCCATAGGTTACGGGGAAGGTCAGAGGAAATGGTTAAAGCCTTCAGCACAGGGCCTGGGATGTGGCATCTGTAACCTCTGGTCCATGTCCTCCATCTGCCTTCTTTATAGAGCCTGAATTTCCCAAAGACACACTCAGAAAGGAGTCTTCGTCTTCCTTTAAATTCGGCGCCTGGCTCACATGGCCCTGGCGTGCTCTGGTCCTTTCTTCCTGGGTTGTCGTTTGTGGAGATGGAATCAGCTGGTTCCCAGTTTTTGTCGGATGATTCTCCCCAGATCTGAAGACCTTTGGGGAGTGTCCAGGCGTGTGCTCCTGTTCACGCCAGTTGCATGCATTTGTCCAGGCACCTGTGGTGTCCCATGCCCTGCCCAGGCCCTGGGGCTGGAGCTGTGACCACAGCGGATTCGATTCCTGTTACCCTGAGGTTGACACCCTCGTGGGGGAGAGAAACCACCAACAGGTAAAAATGTGGACCAGGTGGTTTGAGGTGTTGATACGTGGTAGGGATGAGATTAAACAGCCACGTGATGGCCAGTGACAGGAGAGTCAAGAGGGCCTCTCCGAGGAAGTGACGTTTTTGCCGAAGGGTGAAAGGGGCTGGCTGCGGGAAGATGTGGGAAAGAGCATCCAGGGAGAAAACAGGGAGTGCAAAGGCCCTGAGGCAGGAGTGGGCTCTGTATGTCCCAGGTGCTCTGGGGCTAAGGAGAGGTCTAAGGAGCAGGTGGGTGAACATGTGCACCTGCGTGGAGATGGACAGATGCGGGGTGACTGCCCTGACCTGGGGGTAGCCAGACCATGTTGGACAGCATCTGGAAGGCACAGTCCTTTGCTAAGGAGCATCAAGCCTAAGGGACGGGTGGTTTGGGGAGTTGGGGTAAGTAAACCTCCTCACAGCTTATTGGACCATCCCCCATGGATGGGCACATGGGTTGTTTCCCATCTTTTGCTGTGAGCAGGCCCACTGCTGCCATGATTTTCCTCGTGCACGTGCCCCTCACCTGTTGCCTGAATCATGCTGAAGGAAGCGTTAGCAGTACGTGGGGGCGGCTCCCAGGGGGCCTTCTGGCTCACTCTGGTGTTCCCCCACGTGGTCATGCCGTCCGGTGCTGCCCACCACAGATCCAGATGATGGAGAATTAACCCCGAGTAGCCTGTTGTACGAATGGGAGGGGACATCACCCCAGGCTCCGGTGGCCACAGTGGCTGCATCCGTGAGGAAGCCGTGCCTGGCTCAGACCACGAGCTTTGAGGTCAGTGGCTTTTCCAGCCCCAAGTCAGACTCTGCCCTGGGCCTGGGTCCCTGGGACACCTTCCTCTTCCTGCCCAGGTCCTTTATGGCCCACTCTCCCAGATGTTTGCTATCAGGGCTGCTGTGTACAGTTGGGCAGGTCGTGCACTGCACAACTGTGCCTGGTTGTGGAAGCAAAGAAATCTAGCTGGTGTGTGCTAAGCTTCGTGCCCCAGTGCAGGTTGGATATGAGCAAAGAGGAGGCCTTTTTCTCATTTGTTGTCTATGGGCAAACAGTCCTGTTGGGCCCCAGTCTAACCTTCTGAATGTGACTTGTCCTAGAGCTCTCAAGAAACCTCTAGCCACCCCAGGCCTCTGCATTGAGAACTTCCCGCGAAGTCCCAACCAAGTCAGAAACACGTGGTCTAGGCCTTCTGGGACTCCGGGCTGTTTGGTGATGTGGAGGTCCCGTGGCCCAGAGAGGTTCCGGGGCTCTGAGACGCCTGGCCGGTTCCTTCCTTTGTGACAGTGGCAGCGTTTCTGAGGGTGCGGCGGCCGTGCTGTGGTGACGGGCCTCCTCCTCCCCCCGTTTCACTCTGAGGTGGACCCTGCACCACGTGAGGAGGAGAGAAGCTTCCGCACCGTCCCTGGGGAGGGAAACTGGCGTCTGGGCTCTGTGTCGCGGCTGCCTCCCCACGCTGTCCTCCTGCTAGAACCTTCCACGTTCACAGGAGCGAGGTTCCCGTCGGCGGGGCCCGCACTGGCTGGTTCGCCCACGCCGTGACCTCTCGGCGTGTTCAGCAAGGCGAGGGGCTTGCTGTGGTGGCGGGCACCGCTCTCGGCCCTCGTGATGACGAGGGGGGACAGTCCCCGCTTCCACGCAGCAGAAAATCCGGGGCAGGGAGGACAGTGGTAACCATGGCAAGCGAACGAGGATTTCAGGCGTTGATGGGCGCGGGAGGGGAACAGAGTGGGGATGTGGCTGCGTGGCCACCTTAGACCAGGGTCTAAAGCAGGAGACGCTGGAGTCGAGAGCTGCGCGGTCCCTCGGAACTCTGGGGGAGGAGCGCTCCGGCAGGGGCTCCCGCCAGGGCCCGGGTCCTGAGTCTGGATGGAGTGGGCGTGTTCGGGGAGCAGGCGGGCCAGCCCCGCTGGGGGTAGACGGTGAGGACCAGCCGGTGCCAGCTCCTGCGGGACCTCGTGGTCAGGACGCCTTCCAGAACATTCTAGGCACACAGAGATCTTTGGCATCCAGAGGCATCCAGGCTGGGGTCAGTCGGCCTCCGGCTCTGGCGGCTGAGCTGAGATGGCACAGACCCCCGTGTCCTGCTCGGCTGTGGGAAGCAGAGCCATGAACCCAGAGAGCCTGGGGGACTTAGCAGGGCCGCCCACCAACTTAGGTGAGCTGAATGTCCTGACTCCAGGGAGCTGGGGGACAAGCAGAGCAGGGAGCGGGGTGAGGGAGCAAGGTGGGGCTGGCGTGGGAGGCAGTTTTAAATGAGGGATGTCCCGGGAGGGCGTCCTGGGGAGGTGACAGTGAGTAAAGGTCTGAAGGAGATGTGGAGTGTGGACGTGGCAGGATCAGCAGAGGGAGGCCACAGCGCGTGCCCCTTGTCCCCTCCCGGAGAGCTCTGCCCCGACCATGAAGCGGGCCACCTCGCTCTGTGCCTCTCCGCCTCGTCACTCGGGTTGCTCTTTCCTTTGTGGACAACCACTAGTGGACCTTGTTCTTTCCTGTTTGCTGTCTGTCTCCTCCTCCCCATCCCGACCGTCAGCTCCTCCACAGCCGGGGCCCGTCTGCCTCATTCCCCGTTACACCCGGCGGGGGGACACGCTGTGCTCAGTACACGTTTGTGGAAAAAGCGTGTGAACCCTTATTGCTGAGCTGGGCCGCGTCGTAGTGATAATAAGACCAGGTCCATGTTCTGCTAGTTTCTGAGGGCTGTCCTGACAAGTTACCACAAACTGGGTCGCTTAAAACCATAGATATTTATTCTCTCCGAGTTCTGGAGCCAGAAGGTGTCCACTGGGCCGCGCTCCCTCCAGGGGTTCTGGGGGAGCTTCCGTCCTTGCCTCTCCCAGCTTCTGGTGACTGTCAGCGTTCCCGGGCTTGTGGCCACATCACTCCTGGCTCTGCTTCCATCTTCACGTGACGGAAGTGGGCCACCTCTTCTGTCTCTTATAGGGACACTGGTCATTGGATCTGGGCCCACCCGGATAATCCAGGATGCTCTCATCTCAAGATTCTTAATTATGTCTGCAAAGACCTCTTTTTCCACATAAGGTCCACATTCACAGATTCTGGGAGTTAGGACATGGGTGTATCTTTTTGGAGCCACTATTCAGCCCATCACAATTTTATTGAGCACTTACTGTATGCCCAGGCAATAAGCTAAGGGCCTCGCTTGTATTATCTGGTTTAATCTGTCAGTAAAATTCTTAGCATCACTCCTCAGTTTACAGATGAGGAAACTGAGGTTTGCAGAGCTTGGGAAACGTGCTCCAAGCCACCAGCTAGGAAGCGACAGAGGCACTGTAAACCCAGGCTGCCTGGCCCCTCAGCAGGGTTTCTTACCCTGGCACTACCGACACCCGGGGCCAGATCCTTCTTTGTGGTGGGGGCTGTCCTGTGTGTTGTTCAGGCATCTCTGGCCTCGACCCACCAGATGTCAGCGTTACTTCCACCCCTGGTTGTGAAAGCAAAAAGTGTCTCTAGATGTTGCCAGATGTCTCCTGGGGAGCACGGTTGCCCCTGTTGAGAACTGCTCTACAGCCTGTGATCTAACCGTTGTGCTGCCGAACCTCATGAAATGCTGGAAGCCACGGGACAGGCCGGCACCCTCTGACCCCCTGACCAGGCATTTCCCCCGGCAGAGGCTGCTCAGGGCGAGGCGCGCTGCGGGCCTGTCTCCCCTCCTGGAGATTGGCAGTGCCAGCCCCAGAGGGCACGGGGCGGCTGTCCTGTATTTATAGAGTGAAAAAGGAAGTGAATTGTTCCCGCCGGGGAGGTCCCTGGGGCTGGGGGTGAATTGCTGAGGACCTTGCTCCTGAAAAAGGCTTTGCAGGGATGCCTCGGTGCACATCCAGCGACTCCTGGGCCCCCCAGGAGGGCCGAGGGCCCGTCTGGTTGCCAGGGGGACCGACCTCGTGGCTTCAGCTGGGAAATGCCTCCACCCTCCCCATTGTTGGTGGGCAGGAGACAAGATCGGTTTTCCAGTCTGGAAACAAAACCAGGACCCAGTGCTCAATAGAGAGCAAATTCCCCTGCCTGACCCTCCGCCAAGAGGCCCAGAGTTTCAGCATGGGGACGGTGGGCCGGGCTGGCAAGGGTGTCAGCTGAGTGAAGGAGAAGGCTGGGAGAGGAGCTGGCGAGCCGTCCAGGCTGGCTCCCCGGCTGCCAGGGAGGACGCCTGGGAGGGCCCAGCTCATGACCACCATCCTGTATTCTAAGAACAGGGAGTCCAAACGACAGGCATTTATTAAACGCCGACTGTGTACAGCCAGGCATTTTAGAGACAGGATAGACAGTGGTGGGCCAGAGCTGGCTTGTCCTGGCTCTCGAGGACTGATGGTTAGATTTCCAGGAATCCTGTGGGCTGGTTGTTAAACACAGACGTCACTAAAGGTGAAGCTCTACCTTCCTACAAATAAATGAATCGTATTAGAAACAAGGGCGGTGAATATTCAATCATCACTACCTAGTCCTTTTACTACACTTCACTGGTATCTCTGCACGTGAGGTTATTGTGCCTCCTAGAGCTGCGGGGGGGAATACACCCATGAGGTGCTCTGCATGGCTCTTCCCGGGTCTGTGCTCAGTGAGAGCACACGGGCCCTTCCAACGGGCCACCGAGGGAGTGTTTACACTGTGGAAATTGGCAAACACTACAAGTCAGGGCTGGCTTTCTTTTTTATGCCCTTGAGTGTAGGACACTTAAGAGTGTGGGTCTAGTGGGCCGGCCCGGTGGCATAGCAGTTAAGTTCCCCTGCTCCACTTCTGGTGGCCTGGGGTTTGCAGGTTCAGATCCCGGGCAAGGACCGAGCTTGTCAGCCATGCCGTGGCGGCGTCCCATATAAAGTAGAGGAAGATGGACATGGATGCTAGCTCAGGGCCGGTCTTCCTCACACACACACACACACACACACACACACACACACACACACACACACGCAGAGCACGTGTGTCTGAGCCCAGAGCCTCTCGGGTGATGCTGGGGAAAGGTGGGCACCAGGCGGAGGGAAATGGAGCTGAGCCCATCCGGAAGGCAGGCAGCGGGCCTGCAATTGAGAGTCCCCGGGGTAGCCGCCGCAAACTGGGTTGACAGAGAGTCTTTGAGCCCAGCAGTGGTCAGCCGACACAAGGGGCTGGCTTGTGTGTCCTGCCCATGGAAGTAAAGGCAGAACTCAGGGTGGCCACGGCTCCAGCAACAGAAGGCACATTATGGGAGTGCTCCCGGACCCTGGGGGACAGATGTGCTGGTGGGGGGACTGCTGAGCTGGCCAGAGAGGGGCCTGTTTCACAGCCTGCGTCTTGCTGAGGTCAAGCTGTGTGCACGGGGACTCAGTCCCCCGGCTCAGAGCAGAGGCGGCCCGAGGCCAGGCGAGCCGGTCCCGCACCCGCGGACCCCTGGCAGGGGCGAGTGGGGGCAAGCAGGGGCTTCAGTCCCGGCCTTGGCCGAGCCGGGGAAGCGTGGGGGCTGCCGGCAGGAAGCCAGCGCCTGGCTGCTCTTTCTGTGGCTTTGGGTTCAGGCCGAGGCCACAAGCCTGAGACCGAGGGGGCACCGGGGAGGGGGGGGCGCGGGCATCCCAAACCCAGTGTCTCCTGAAACCCGCGGGGCGGGCTCTGAATCGAGCCCTTCATTTCTTTGTGAGTCTTTGGGTGACTGTGTCGGTCCGGCCTGCAGACAAGGGACCAAACTGCAAACCATTACTGTGCAATTCTGAAAAGCATTTGCATATTTTTTCATGAAAAGGATCAGAAAAGACAGCCACCTCACTACCTGGGTGAACGACGCGAAGACTCATTGTCACAGCTGGATGATAATCGTGGTGAACGTTCATTGAGCTTTTATCAGAGTGTGAAGCCCTCCCAGGCAGATGTCACGTCTCTCTTTCACCACCGCATCCCTGGCCCCTAGTGCAGCGCCTGGTACACAGTAGGTGCTTAATAGGGGCTTGGGATTCCGTGGAGAAAAGCCCAGACATGTGGCCTCATCTCACGGGGCCTGTGACTCCTTTGCTGGAAGCTACTGGCGTTATTCCCACTTCCTCTGCAGCCGGGTCTGGAGGCAGGGGGATGGATGCGATGACCCTTGGGTGCCCCCTGCTGCTGGGCCTCTCACACTGCCCCCTCTGACTCCCAGGCCACAGAGCTGTTCCCAACGCTGGTGGCCGAGCTCCAGGGCCTGCCTGCCCCTGAGCTGTTGGAGCTCTGGCGACGTTCCTCCTTGCAATGCCAAGACAAGTGGTAAGGGCCTCTCCCCGGGTGGGGGCTGGACCAGGAGCTGGCTGGGGGTCCCGGTGGGCTGGGTGGTCTTGTTCCATGTCCCCACTGAGGGATGGATGGTGATGTCTCCTTTCATCCCTGTGAGACTGACTTGGCCTTCAGTCTGGGGACATCTGCCAAGAGGATTAACTGGGGAGCTTGGAGGCTCCCTCGGGGCCCCAGTCTTCTCTCGGAGACTAGAAGCTGAAGGGCCTGGGGTATAAAGACAGCCATTGTTCTCTCCCCCAGACTGGGACGCTCTGGCTGAGAGCGGGAATTAGCATTCCAATGCGCCTTGGGTCCCCTTCTGCGGGGGCGGCAGTGCTGGGCAGGGCTGGGATCCACCACCTGCCGACCCTGCTGATGTGGGGTCTGCAAGGGTGTAGAGGGACCCCCACGCGTGGAGGGGAACCTCTGAGAAGCCAGCTCCAAGGGCTCAGGCAGGGCTGTGCAGGCGGAAGCTCAGGGCTCCTTCTCCGAGTCCAACCATTCACCAGGCCCCTGAGATGCAACTTCAGGCCTGTGAGCTTTTCAAAGGCTCTCAAAGTATTTTGAGACCTGAAAAACATTTTAGCAACTCTGAAATATGAAAGGAAAAAACTGCAAAATCAACATTACCAAATGTTATTTGAATGACTACAAAACATAATAGCTAATGCAAAGATATCTTTTCAAGACCTTTAATCGCTCATTTAATCCTTACAATGACCCTGTGGGGTAGGTGGTTTAGTATCCCTACCTTATGGTTGCAGAAGGAAACCAAGGCACAGAGCAGTTAGGCAACTTGCCCAAAGTTGCACAGCAGAGCTGGAATTTGAACCCAGGTGGTCTGTGCTTCTCCATTCAATTCTTATGGGTGTTGATGATATTTGACTTGGGCACATTTTAATTATGTTTGATGTGGGGAGGGGCCTCCAAGTCATATGGAGCTGCCTCTTGCCCTAGTGACACACCCTTCTTCTCAGTCTGCATTTTCCCACAAGGCCCTGTGTTTCACCTGTCCCTTGGGAGTCAGAGAGGCGGGAGGCTCTCCCCAAATCTAGAAGTTTCTAAGAGGACTGACTCTCTTGAGAGAGTCTATTACCCTCACCTCCTCCTCTATCCCTGCCTAGAGGCTCATCCCCCAGGGCCCAAATCTGTAAGGAGAAGAGAGGAAATACAAGGGCGAGAGGTGGGAAGAGCAGGCAGGATGTCACTCAGACAGTGGCCTGTGTGTTCTTGAGGACTCCCGGTCACCCTGGGGCGGGCCAGCTGTCAGTATTCCCATTTCACAGGTGAGCAAACGGAGGCTCGGAGACTATTTCTGGGCAGATGGTGTGGGTCAGGGTGGAGGTGGGGGGTGTGGTCCTCTATGGCCATGGGTGTCACGCATCAGGGTTGACGGGTTGGGGGCCCAGTCCACCCCCACCTGTAGCCCCGCTGGCTCATGTGGCCCCCAGCTTTGGGGACCTCCCACTCCTGCTGCGACCTCAGGACCACCCGCCATTCAGTCCCTATTCACCTCCTGGAGCCTCGAGCCTTGGATGGCTCCCGGGGTGACCTGAGGTGCTGCAAGATGAGGCCTGGAGGGTGCTCAGGACGTGTGGGTCACCTTCCTGACGTCCCTCGGGCCTTTCCGGGTCCCACGCAGCCGCCGGTGGACGCCCTGCCCTATTGTGGCACCGAGCCCTGCGTGGGGCTCATGACGGAGGTCATCACAGCGGGGGAGGTGGAGGCCGATGACACGGAGGCGTGGCTCTGGTCGCTGGCCTTCATCCCACAGCCCACGGATGCCATGGTCCACACGCTGCTGGTGAGCCCCTGCACCCCACCCCAGCCCCCGAGTTATCCCTCCTGAGCTTGTCCAGGCTTTGTGCCAGCCCCTCGGGGGACCAGTGGAGGCTGGTCCAAGAGATCTGGGCTTGAGTCTCAGCAATGTGCCTCCCTGCTGTGTGATCCTGGGCAAGTGACTTAACCTCTCTGAGCCTGTTTTTCTGATCTGTAAGATGGGATGGAACAGTACCTCCCGGCTAGGCTTGTGCCAAGAAACGAGATGCTGCGTGTAAGGCAGCTCTCCTGGAGTCTGGCAGGGAGTCCGAGTGCTTTAAGTTAGAGCTGCTCTTATTACTGTAAACAACACATTTACTGAGTCCTGAGACAGGAAGGCAGGAAGGCGTGTGAAACCAGGCAGACGACTTCTAAGAATACCTGCAATGGTATTTAACCCTCACGATGCCTCTGTGAAGTAGGTGCTTCTATTACTCCCATTTTACAGATGGGGAAACTGAGGCCCAAGGAGGCTGGGTAGCTTGCCGGGGGTGACACGGCTCTCTCCCCTTCCCTTGGGCCATGGGCGTGTCCTCACTTGCCAGGGGGCACTGTCACTTGTCACTCCTCACCCTGTTGTCCCAGACTGGTGGTGGCCAGGACTCAGAGGCCACCAGCAGGCAGGGGGAGGGAGCACACGCGAGAGCTGGTAACCGGCCAGCCGAGGTCCCCGGGAGCGTGCGAGACCCCTGCGCTGGCCCGGAGGGGTCTCTGTCAGTCCCTTGTGCTGGTCGGGCTCTGGATGACTCTGCAGGCGGAGTGTAGGGCACACCTACCCCTGGCCTGACACCTGACACTTGACCCCTGACTCCAGGGTTTGCGGTGGGGCCGGTCCAGGCAGGCCATGTGGTTGGGTCCGCTCAGCAGACAGGAATCAGGCACTGAGTCGGGGCCAGGCCCGGGCTGGGCCCTGAGAGGGCTCGCCCACAGCTCCTGGCCTAACAAGTGGCACTCTGGCCACCAGGGACGCTTGTGCCGTTTAGTACCTGCCAGGGCTCCGCCAGTGCTGGGCAGGGTCAGTCTCCCCGAGGCCATCTCGCTCTTCCTTCTGCTCGCGTCTTGGCCTGAGTGCGGTGGCTCAAGCGCAGACTCTGGTTCTAGACCTCCCAGCTTCAGATCCCAGCCCTGCCCCTTACCAGCACGGCCTCGGGCAAGGGGCTTAGCGTTCTGTGCCTCAGTTTCCCCGTCTGTCCAGGGGGGAACTCATAGGGTGATCATGCGGACTCGTGAGTTGTGTGCCAAGTGTTACGTACGGGGCTGGTGTGGCTGCTGGACACGCAGAGCGGGTGGGGTCCCTCGGCTCACGGAGCCCGGGACCTTCCCTCACCTGCCTCCCGGGGGTTCTCGTCCCTCTAGGCTGGAGCTTGCCCCTCTCTGGACTGTCCAGAGGGACGTGCGTGTGCTGGGTGTGTGCAGCCTGGAGGGAGGTGGGGTGGGGGGACGGTGGGGGAAAGAGAAGGAGGAGGGGGGTGGAGAGGGAGGAAGGCAAGAGTATTTTAATACACTGTTATTTTAGAAGAATTTTAGATTCACGGAGAAGTTGCTGAGACAGCGCAGATGATTCCCGTATCCCCCTCGCCCAGCTTCCCCCATCGTTAACATCGTCCGTCACCAGAATGCCTGTCACAGCTAAGACACTGGCACCTCACTGTGCACCAGACTCCAGCCATTCAGATCCCACCACTTCCCCTGCTGTCCTGTGTGTTCCCGGGCCCCCGGCCGCCCAGAGCAGCTGGTGGGTGTGTGTTTTAACTATGTCTGAGACGACACGTTCGAGAGACTGCCCTGCTCCGAAGGGTCCGGTCTGATGTTCCTACACCCGTCTTCACCCGTACAACTACCCCCAGAACAAGATATAGGACGTTCCCCGCTCCCAGAAGCCTCCCTTGTGCCCGTCCCTCGGTGACCCCAAAGGTCACGGGGATTCTGACCTTTCCGGCGAGCACTCGGTGTTGCCTGCTCTTGACATTCACACAGCGGGCTCACGTGCGCCCTGGAGCCTGGTCTGTTTTCCCCATGTTCTCCGTGGCACTCGTTCACGCCTGCGTGTGTGCACATACACGTGTGCGTACCTGTGTGTGTGGGCGTGTGCATGTGAGTGTCCAACTTTGTTCCATTGCTGGGCCGTGTTCTGTCACCTCCGTTCCATTCCCTCTCTCCCTGGTGTCTTTGGAAGAGCAGGAGTCTTAGTTTTGTGAAGTCGGCTCGTCAGCCTCCTCCAGCTGGCGCTTCCCCTCCCCAAGGTCGTGAAGCTTCCCGAGTTTTCTTCCACCAGTTTGTTGTGTGACCTTTCGGGGAGGGTTGGTTTGGAGACGAGGAGTTGGACTTGGGACAGAGGAGCGAGCGTCGGATCCCACTGGAAAGTGACGTCAGTTGTATGGTCGCGGGCTTGGGGATAATTTTGTCTTTCCATCTTTAAAAATTACAAAAGGGAGAGGGAGCATTTTAAACAGACTTTTAATTGGAGTGTAACTGAACCTTTTTAAGTTAGGGGTTTTTGCATTAAGATCTGGCGCTCTGGTTCCTGTGAAACCCAGGAAGGCTGGCGGTTCTGGGCAGACCCCCAGGGCAGCCATCCACCGAACAGGGTGGTTACTGTCTGGACCCTCTCAGAGGCCGGGCCTGACGCTAGTCCACTGGCCTGGCCCTGCAGCTCCGAGCCAGCCAAGTGGCTCCCGCTTGCGCTTGGGGCGGCGACCTCTGGCAGGCGGGAGCCCTCCTCCCGCGTGTCTGAGTGGCTTCTGCCCTCCCAGCCGCGCCCTGCTCTCCCTCCCCTGTATTAGGAAAACAGGGAGTGTCTTCATTTGCCAAATCTAGGATAACATTGAATGTGCTTTTCCAAGCCACGTGTCCCCCCTCCTTTCCCAAAGACAACACATGGAGACGCACACACACCAGGACTCACACACATACACCCTGAGAACACCCTATGGGTACACGTCCACACACACCCACACTGAGACATGTTGAGACACACACACCAGGACTCACACACGTATGCCCGGAGGTACGGATGTACACACACACGCCACACACACACACGCGCACACACACCAGGACATTCACACACGGACACGTGAGGACATCCACCCACACCTGGACACACACACACACCAGGATCCCCTGGGACGTGTGCACATACACACATTGGGATGTGCATGGACACACAGGGACACACCGGGACACCCTTGGGTGTGTGCACATGCGTGCGCTGGGACATACATGTATACTGGGATGTGCGTGTACACAGACACAGGCGGGCCTGGTTTTCGTGAGTGAGCCCAGAATTTGCATTTTGAGAAGCTGCGAGTGTGGGGTGGCGCCTGGCCTGCGGCCAGACCCTCCAGGGTTAAGTCCTGGCTCCACCACTTCCGGCTGGGTGACCTTGGACAAGTTACCTAACCTCTCTGTGTGTCAGGATTAGAGGAGGTGATACATGTGACATGTTACAGCAGAGCCTGGCACATAGAGAGTCCATCTAAGTGTTTATTAAATAAAATATGTCTTTCTCCCCTTTCTGCCAAGAGGCCTAGAACCAGCGCTCCCCTGTCCTGAGCCCCCACTCCGTCTCCACCCCTTGGCCCTCCTCTCAGTTGAAGCTTCAGTGTCCTGGGGTAGGGGAGGCTGAGTGCCAGGGTTGGGCTCTACCGAGGAGCTGAAATGACCCTAGTCCCAGGTCACTGCCACTGCGAGGCCCCCGGAAGAGACGGCCCTCATTGAGCCGGGCAGGTAGGGCCGTGTGGCCCCCAAAGGAGGCTCCTCAGGGAGCCAGACTCACGGGGCCCCAGGATGTGCTGCAGGGCAGGGCGGGAGGAGGGAGAGTCTTGATTTTCAGCCAGTTTGGAGCTGGTTGATAAACAGCCATTATTAAAAATTAAATGATATAAGCTTACAATTCGAGAAATTATGTTAAAACAAAGGTAATAGATATTTAATTCCTAATTCTCTTACTACACCGTACTGCACCCAGGTCCTTGGGCTTCTCTATGTGGCCGTGTCTGTGTGTGGACCTGCCACGTCACGGTGTGCCTGCTGCTGACCGCCCATCTCTTCCCAGCTCCTCGTGCACGGAGTCCGCTGGGATCGCCGTGGCGCGAGCACTTACCCGGTGGACACTGGCGAGCACTACACACGGGGCTTTTTGTTTTCCTGGGTGGGTAGGTGGGCGGGGCACTTGCTGCCTTTTACCCTAATGCCCCTGGCCGTGCGCTTCCATTGTGGTTCTTTCAGATTGGACCCAGAGCAGCCCCAGTTAAGGACAAAGTCTCCAAGTACTCAGAGCAAATTCTTTCCCCTTTTAACCTTTTTGCCCAACTTCCTATTAGGACCCCGAGGGAAGAGCAAAGCCAGTGCTAGCAGGAGGGCTACCCTCCAGCCCCCGCCCAGGTCCAGGACAGAGTGGTGCCAATCGCCCCAGCCAGTCACCCCAGCTGACTAGCACGGGGTACAGTGGCCTGGGAGCCCTTTCCAGACTCTGGCAGACCATCCCTCTCACTCCCAGAACAGGAGGCGAGTGGTGCTATTTGGGAAAAACTGTCCTGTTGGGTGGCAGGGCCCAGCTTGTCTGGTTTCAGCCTCTCCTGCTGTAGACAGAGGGACTGTGGCCTCTCCTTGGGGATCACGCGCTCCCAGGAGAGATGGCTTGTCTCTCGTGCAGCTTTATTGAAAGGTGCAAAAAGCTGGCTCGCTCATTTTGTCCACTGATCGCAAAAGAGAACTTTGGTTTTATTTCTTGCACATGGCGGATGTCTTGAGAGGCGGAAGAGGCCGTTCTGCTGTCTGGGGTGGGGTCTGGCGCTCTGTCCGGGATTCTCCACCCAATTCTGCTCAGAAGACCTCCTCACCCCCACGCTGCCTCACAAACTGGAGATTTAGTCCAGGGGTTCTCAGCTTCGCACTGCTGACGTCGGGGCTGGACAAGTCTCTGTGGTGGGGCTGTCCTGAGCGTTAGATGACCAGAGGCAGCACCTGTGGTCTTTGAAGCTAGATGCCAGCAACGCTGCTTCCCAGTTGTGACAACCCAAACTGTCTCCAGACGCTGCCAAATGTCCCCTGCCTCACATTAGCCCAAGGGTGCGCTTCTCTATCCCAGATGCACATTCAGGGTCACCTGGGGCGCTGTAAGAAATGCTCCATGCACAGGCCCCACCATACACCAATCTATTCAGACTCTGAGGGGTGGGGGCCCAGGCCTCTATTCTTAGGAAGCGCTCCGGGGGGATCCGTGCGCAGCCGGGGGGAGGCCCCATCTGCACACCGTGAGGCTTGTGACGGACCCCTCAGCAGCCTTCTCGGCTGGGGTGGGGCCGGTTTCTGTCCCCAGCCACTGCTGCAGACCCCGGGGGCCAGCCCCCGTGCCTTCCTTGGCATCTCAGCCCTGGTGCACAACCTCTGTGCCTCTCTGGACGGGCCCTGCGGGCAGCTGCCTGGTGTCAGCTCCCACGTGAGGATCCTGGGAGAGGCCGTGGGTGCAAACTGCACCTTCCAGGAGCCCTCGGACGCTGACCAGGTGAGGACAGCCAGCATCCTGGGCACGGCCCCTTGGTGGGGCTGGTGCCAGGTGGGTGAGCCGTAGGCTGAGTGGGTGGGGCCGGGTGCCCCCACCAGGCCTCCAGGCCCCGCTGTCATGTTTCAGGTCCCGTTTGTGTTGAAGGCGACTGGCAATGCTGGCCTGGCGGCCACCACTCTTACCCCCTCACTGAGTGCTTGTGCGTCCCTGAGGAGCCACCCCCCTGAGATCCAGCTGGGGGCCATCCAGGCCTTCCGGAGGGTTCCCTGCTCAGCGGACGTGAGCTCCTGCGTGCTGTTTCACTGGGGTTGCAGTTGGGCGGGAGTGGATCTTGGACTGCTGTTTAGTTCCCTTCTTCATTTGGTCATTCACTCATCGTATACTTCCTGACACCTACTATGTGCTGGGCACTGGCGTGAACAGGTGTCCGGGTCCCTGTTCTCACGGAGCCTGTGTCTGGAGTGGGAGGCAGATATTCATCAAATAAACACACAAATAAGCAGATGATTACAAACCACAGAGAAGCCATCCTGGGCTGCAAACCCACCGGTGATCTGATCGCTGGCCCGCTAGCACCTCTCTGCTTCATCTTCTCCTTCCCTCGCCCCCTGTTGGTCTCCCTGTTGTCTGCCTCAGGCCCTTTGCATGTGCTGTTCTCCATTCCTGGAATGCCTTTCCCCTGGATATCCCCAGGCTTCACTTCTTCACCTCCTGAAGATCTTTGCTTGATAATCTCTTTCACTGTAGGGTCCTCCTTGGCTGTTTCACTTGAAATTGAACCTCCCAGGTCCCCCACACCTCCCGCTTCCCCGTTTTATTCTTCCCTCCTTAGCACTTAGCACCACTTAACATATTATATATTTCACATATTGACCTTGTTTACTGTCTGTCTCCCTGCACTAGAATGTAAGCTTCAGGGGGACAGGAGCTGGGTTTGTCTTGCTGCTTGTCACCAGCACCTAGCACAGTACTGGGCATGTAGTAGGTGCTCAGTAAATACTGCATGAGTGGATGGGTGGATGGCTGTACTATGAAGGAAACGAACAGGTGCTGAGGGAGAAAGTCACAGGGTGATGGAGGTGGCATGCTTAGGAAGGGAGCCGGGAAGCCACGCCCTTTAGAAAGTATCTCCCAGGTGTCAGGGACTGTGCTGTTTTTGTAAATAAAGTTTTATTGGAAGGCAGCCACACCCATTTGTTATGTGTGGAAACTGACGAGGCTCTGGGCTGGGGCTGTGGAAGGACTGGGGATGAGCGATGACTGGGGAACCTGCCACCTCCCACAACCCGGCCTCGGGTGGGAGTGTCGGGGAGAGTGGAGACGTCGGGAGAGCTGGGGCAAGGCAGCGGGGCCACCTGCTGGAAACAGTGCAGGTCTGGGGACATGGTGCTCCTGGGTGGAGGTGGGTGGGCCCGGGGTGATGGCCTTCCCTCTGCCCAGCCAGCGATCCGTGCTCTCCCACCTGTACCAAAGCCCCGCAGAGGATGCTGGGATCCGCATCGATGCCCACCTGGCCCTGATGAGGTGCCCTGGCGAGGAGGTGTTTGCCCAGGTGCAGTGCACCCAGGCGGGCGAGCGGTCCACCCAGGGTGAGCAGCGGCAGGTGGGGGTCGGGGGGCTGGGGCTGGCCTGGGCGCCTCCTGGGGGGTGCAGGGGTTTGGGAGCATCCAGGGATCCTGCGCGGGTCCCTATTATGGATCGCATGTCACCGTTTTCTCAGCCCTGAGAGGTACCCAGTCCTTTAGGTGTAGGCTCTGCTCTTGACTGATCTGCACAAACAGCCCTGGGAGGTGGATTGTTCGTTCATCTTACAGATGAGGAAACTAAGGCTCAGAGAGGTGCAGTGAGCAGCCCGAGGTCACACAGCTCATAAGTGGTGGACCTGGGACTCAGAGTTGGGTCTGACTTTCAAGCCAGGGCTTTGCCCACAATACTTCCCTTTCCCTTCCAGAAAGCACATCAGAATTCCATGCATAGGTTACATTTCCAAGTTCCATCGAAGCACTGTTTGCTCCTGTCTTTCAAAGAGGACGTGAGTCTCAGTAATTAGTCTCCTGAGAAGCTCGTGGCATGTGGAAATAGCAGGACCCGGGATGGGGGCTCGGGGGCTCTTGTCTCTGGGCTGTGCCGGCTCCAGGCCCATCCCTCACTACCCCTCCCCTTCCCCAGCTGCCGGCCGGGACCCGACTCCAGTGGGCTCCTTTGTATGGGGTCACCTCCTGCAGCTGCTGGAGGCGGACGACCCCCTGAAACAGGCCTTCCGAGAGGCCCTCCCCGAGGACATCCTCAGCCGGGAGTTCCATCCGGAGATCTGGAAACACTCATCCTATTCTGAGGTCACCTTCCGCTCAGGTATGGCCGTCCTGGAAGCCGCTGTTCCCCTCTGGAGCCACAAGGGCTCGGGGATCCGGGAGCTCTAACTCCTGAGCACATGTAGATCAGGGATGCTGTTTCCCATGTGTCAAATATTTACATGCCACCTGCTGGATTTTCTGCTATATTCCTATAGCTCCTGCCATTTTTGTTGGAAGAGGTCAAAAATAGTTAAATATCAGCCATTTCATAGCATTCAGTTGAATACTTCCATCTTTTCTCTAAACTGGTTCTTTTTCATGTACGCTTATTTAAAAGGAAACTTTCTATCACTGCCATTAATAGGAAATCAGTTTAACTCTGTAAAAAGAAGGTAATCCTAAAAAGAAATAAAATGACGATGCAGCACTGTGGGTGGATTCTCATAGACTCTATTTCTGCCAAGGGCTGTGAATTCGAGGATGGTTTTTCCCTGGGTCAAAAAGGGAGATTAGCACCACACTGGGACTGCCACTTCCATGCTGTAATTAAACAGAGAGTCAAAAGGGAACCCCATTCCAGCTCGGGCACCTGAACCACCTCAGCCGCTCTGGGAAGTCTGGGGGTGGGGAGTGGTGCTCTGGCTGTCCCTTCTCCGCCAATCAGCAGATGTGGGTACACTTGCAACTCTTCTGTCCTGGCCTTGCCTCTGCCCTTGGTAAGGCTGACGGGTGAGCCACCCATCCTGGTTGAGAGGATGCCCCATGGTCTGACCCTGTCTCAGGCTGTGGCCCTTGTGTAGCCAGACCCTACCCTGTGAGGGGTGCAGGGTGTACCAATTCTCTCTCTTCTCCTAGCATCTGGTAGCCTGGGAGCCAACACGGAGGGGACCCTTCTCTTCTCTCCGGCCTCCTTTCTCCCTCATTCTCCCACAGCCAACCAGACCATCCATGCCCTTGGTCATGCCTTCAACCATCTGGAGGTAAGAAGGGGCCTTGCTTCAGTCTCCTCGGGGCCTCTCCTGGACTCGGGGCCAGAGATTATCCCATCTGTCCATCTTTCTGTCCGTCACCTCTTGTCTCAATTGATCCGCTCCTACATCTTTTACTCCTAGCCCCCTATATCCACCCACCCACCCATTTTTCTGCCCATCCACCCATCTATTCACTCACCCACCCACCCATACATAAGTCCATACATCTCTCCATCTACCCCCATCCATCCATCCATTCCTCCCTCCCATCCATCTCATTCATCTACGTACCTCTCACCCATCTCTCCATCCACCCCCCCACCTACCCATCTATTCTCCCAGTCATCCACCCATCCACACATCTATACATCCATCCACCTTCATCCATCTGTCTGTCCATCCATCCATCTATTCATCTACCCCCATCCATCTATCCATTTGTGTACCCTCCCACCCATCTCTCCATCTACCGTCTCACCCCCCCATCTATTCATCTGTTCTCCCAGTCACCTACCCATCCATCTATCCACCTATCCATCTATCCACCCACCCACTTACCCCTCCATCCATGCACCCACCCATCTATTGCACAAATGTCTGTCCTCTACCTGACATGTGTCAGGTGCTGTGCTGGGCTCTGAGAATATGACAGTGAACAAGAGAGACATAATCCCTGCCCTCTCGGTGCTCACAGCCCAGAAGCAGGCCTTACAGAATTGGGAGGAATTCTCGCTGTGTGGCATTTGTCAAGCAGGTGCAAAGGTTAATGATCTCCTGAGGTTGTGCCCCTTTACTTGGCCTGGGTGGCCCCTGCGGAGCCCGGTGCTCTGCTCAGGCGCCCAGCTCCGCGGCTCTTGATCACTCGTGTGAGTGAGTGGCTCCTCCCTGGGCCCCTGGCTTCTCTCCCCAGCTGGGGCTCCGGCTGGAAAATGCCAAGGAAATCGCCCGCAAGCTGTTTGGCCTGAAGTCATTCTGGGCGCAGGAAGAGGAGAGAGAGGCCCAGCCGGAGAAGTCCCAGGGCCAGGACCAGGGCCCACATCACAGGCAACCAACCCTGACTGTCCAGGAGAAAGATCCGGAAAGATGAGAGACCTGCAGCGGAAGATAAGGGCAGCACCCACACCCACCCCCCTCCCACCCCTCGTCATGGTCAGGCGCCAGTTTGGGCGTGTGGACCGGGGACGCAGGTGTCCGTGAACTCTGACCCTGCCCTCTCACCCCTTACAGAAACCAGTTGCTGGGCCAGATCTGAGCAGTCAGCTGTTAGCCTGCCTTCTTTTGAAACACTGTTTATTGAAGTATCGCAGACATACAGAGAAACGCCCAAGTCGTAAATGTACAGCTCAGTGCATTTCCACCAACAGCGCCCATCCTTATAACCAGTGCCCAGACCGTCACCCGCACCCCAGAGGCCCCCCACCCCTGCCTCTTCTAGTTTACCCACCCCAACCAAGGGTGATCACAATCTGACTTCTAACAGCATCAATTAATTCTACTTTTTAAATATCAACTTTGTTGAGGTATAATTGACCTATAGTAAACGACCTGTGTTTATTTATTTATTTATTTTTTGTGTGTGTGAGAAAGACTGGCCCTGGGCTAACATCCGTGCCCATCTTCCTCTACTTTATATGGGACACCACCACAGCATGGCTTGACAAGTGGTGCATCTGTCCACACCTGGGATCCGAACCTGTGAACCCCGGACTGCTGAAGCAGAGCGTGCGAGCTTAACCACTACACCACCAGGCCGGCCCCAACAGTGTTAAAGTGTACAATTTTATAAGTTTTGACATATGCATACACCCACGAAATCATCACCACAATAAAGCTAATGAACACAGCCATCACTCCCAAAAGTCTCTTATTCCTTCATAATCCCTTCCTCCTGCCTCACCCCTGTCCCCAGGAACCACTGATGGGCTTTCTGTTGCTACAGATTAGTTTGCATTTTTCTAGAATGTTACATAAATGGAATCATGCAGCATTTTTTTAAAGTGTGTACTCTTTTTTGTCTGGCTTCTTTCATTCAGCATAATTATTTTGAGATTTATCCATGTTGTAGAATATACTAATAGTTTATTTCTTTTCATTGCTGAGTAGTATTCCATTGTATGGATGTACCACAGTCTGTTCATCATTCACCTGTTGGTGGACATTTGTGTTGTTTCCAGTTTGGGGCTGTTGCAGATAGAGCTGCTATGAACCTTCGTGTACAAGTGGTCATATGAACATATATCTTCATTTCTCTTGAGCAAATACCTAAGAATGAGATGGCTGGATCATATGGTAGTTGTATGTTTAATTTTTTAAGAGATTGCTAAACTGTTTTTGCACAGTGGTTGCACCATTTTGCATCCCCACTAGCAGTGTATGAGAGTTCTAGTTCCCCCACATTCTCGCCAACACCAAGTGTGATCGGACTTTTTAATTTTTGCCATTCTAATAGTGTGTAGTCGTATCTCGTGGCTTTAATGTGCATTTCCCCGATGACTAATGATGTTGAGCATCTTTTCACGTGCTTCTTTGTCATCCGTGCATCTTTGGTGAAGTGTATGTTCAAATATATATATATATTTTTTTTTTAATTAGATTTGTTTCTTATTATTGGGTTTTGAGAATTCTTTGTTCTGTAGACAAGTCCTTTATCTGGTATGTCACGTGCAAATATTTTCTCCCCGTGTGTGGTGTGGTCTTTATATTCTCTTAATAGTGTCTTTTGAAGAGGAGGAGTTCTTGATTTTGATGAAGTCAAGTTTATCAGTGTCTTTTGTACATAGTGCTTTGGGCGTTATATCTAAGAAATCTTTGCCTCGTGCAGTGTCACAGAGATTCTTAGGGCCTGCTAGAGATCTCCAGAGTTCTCTCTCTGTGCAGCTCTGTCCTCTCCCATCCTCCGCCCTGTGAAGTCCAGCCACCTTGGTCTCCCCGGACTCCCAGCTCCTCAACTCCGGGAGTCTGCCATGCTCTCCTCCACCCCTCCTGCACCTCAGCCTGAACTGTCTCCAGGCAGTGAGCGGGGTCTCCCCTTGCTTGCTTCCCATCTCTCAGGGTTCATTGTCTGGCGTTACCTGATGTCTGATGTCTTGGGAAATTTTGTTGAATCTATTTCATCTGGATTTCTAGTTGTTCCACGTGGGAGGATAAATTCAGTCCCTGTACTCCAATCTGAAGTCACACCCAGTTCCTTTTGTGGACTTTATATCGATGGAATCATTTACCATGTACTCTTAAAAAAAAATGAGGTGAAATTCACATCACATGAAATGAACCACCTTAAAGTGTACAATTCAGTGCATTCACGACATTGTGCAACCATCACCTCTACCTGATTCGAAAACATTTTCGTCACCCCAAAGGAGACCCATTCCCATTAGCTGTCACTCCCCATTCTCCTTTCCCTCAGCCCCTGGCAACCACTTAATCCGCTCTCTGTCTCTGTGGATTTGTCTGCTCTGGACATTTCATATAAGTGGAATTATACAAAATGTGTCCTTTTGTGTCTGACCTCTTTCACTTACATAAGCTTTTGAGGTTCATCTGTGTCGTAACATGTATCAGAGCTTCATTCCTTTTTAAGGCTGAATAATACTCGCCTGTGTGGAGAGACCACATTGTGTTCATCCACTCGTCCACTGATGGACGTTGGGGTCGTTTCCACCTTTTGGTGAGTGTGAACGATGTGACTCGTGGCCTCTTTTTCGTGTCTGGCTTCTTTTACTTAAATTTTGTTCGTGGGATCTGTCAGTGTTGCTGCGTGTGCTTACGGTTAGTTCGTTGTCCTTGCTGTGTACGCTCCGTGCCGCGTTTTCCTTCCCAGGTCTACTGTTGATGGCTTTTGGGCAGTTCCGGTTTCTGGCTTGTTGCAGAGAGTGCCGTGAGCCTTCCGGCGTGCGCCTTCATGGATTTCCGTGTACATTTCTGTCGGCCGTGTGTCTAGGAGCGGAATTGCTGGCTCAGAGGAGGCGTGTGTTTAGCCTGCTTTTTCATTTCACGTTGTTTCGTGAGTGTTTTCTCACTGGAAGCTCACTATAAGCATACATTTTGGTGTCCATTATGCGGGTGGGGACCCCACTTCACATAACCATTCTCCCATCCGTGGACATTTAGGCTGCTGGCACCTGTGTGCTCCTGTAACATGTCATTGCCTTGTACATCTCAGGGTGATCGAAGTGGGTGGCTGGGGAGTTTGTTCACATGTTTACCAACCACCAGTGTGAACCCAGCGCCGGGAACACAAAGATGGTCAGGACATGGTCTCTGCCCTTAAAAGCCTCTTGGCCTAGATCTGGGGCCAGCAAATAACTTGAATGAGGGTGGTGGGCTGGGTATAAACATTTTTTCTTAGCATCCACAATCCTTTTGGTCTGTTATTTTCTCATTTTTGATAGAAACTCTCATCCCAAGATATCTTTTGCACAAGCACAGTGACGAATGGCAACAAAACTTGGCTTCAGTGTTGGAGAGACAATAGGGGCTGGTGGGGACTGTGGCAGACAGGAGAAGCACCTGCCCCGGCTAAAAGTGGCAGCCACTGCTCAGCTCTGGCCACTTGTTGCCCCTTGTTGGTGGGGGGGGGGAGGCCAATATTTCTCTTTTTTGAGAAGCCAGAGATCTGGACTTTATATAAAACCTCCCAATTTTTAAACATTAGAAACAAATTCAATTTAAAAAAAATACACACTGCATGAAGTACAGTGAGAAACTGTCAGAGAGCAGAGGAGACCGAACAGACTGGACAACTAAATGCAGTGTGGTCCCTGGATTGGATCCAGGAATGGAAAGAGGACTGGAATGGAAAAACTGGTGAGATTCAAATAAAGCCTGGAGTTTAGTTAGTAGTAACGTGCCAGCACTGGTTTCTTAATTTTCTCCGTGCTCCCTGGCGATGTAAGATGGTAACGATGGAAGAAACAGGGTGGGGGTATATGGACGCTCTCTGTACTAACTTTGCAACTTTTCTGTTTATCTAAAATTCTTCCAGAACAAAAAGTTTATTCACACACACGCTCTACGCTGAGCAGTACCGCGCAGCTCAGAGAAAAGATGTCTGTGGATTCTGCCTGCAGGGCGTGAGTTTGCAGTCCCTGTTCTGGACCCCACCAGCCCTTGACCTTTCTCTCCAGCCACCCCTCGTCCCTCTCAGTGTCCAGTCACCTTGCTCAGCTAACCCAGACCCCTTCCTGCTCTCAGGTGGCTCAGAGGCGCAGGGAGTGACGGGCGCTGCGATGTGAGCTGAGTGTGAAGGTGTTGGGGCACGAGCTGAGCTTTGTCAACTGTGGGGCGATGGGGAGTCACGAGAGACGCCGGTCCCTGAACCTGGCTGAGCTCGCAGTCAAGCTCCTGAAGGTACGTCCGCCCCCCGTGCCCTGCCGGCCCCACGATGTTTCCTTTGATGCATTGGGAGGGAGCACTTAAGAGTGTGGAATGTGGAGCCAGACTGCCCAAGTTCAAATCCTAGCTCCTCCACTCACCTCCTTGGGCATGTTGTTTAATGTGTCATGGCCTCAGTTTCTGCATCTGTGAAATGGGCATGATATAGTACTAATAATAATATCTACCTCATAGAGCTGCTGAATCAAATGACTTAAAGCAGTAAAAATGCAGCAAAGTGTTTAGAATGCACCTAGCACGGACTAAGTGGTCTGTACCACCGGCAGGGCCCACCCTCTCCTTACCTGACTGACCCTGACCTCTGACCTTTTCCCCTAGTAAACTGCCCAGGTTCAAACCCCAGCTTGGCCTGCTTCTAGCTACATGGGCTTGGCCAGGTTATTTTATCTGTTTGTGGGCTCAGTTTTCTCATCTGGAAACTGGGGATAGTGATAATGTCCCCTCTGAGGGTTGCGTGAGGAGTAAGTGAGGTTGCACGTGCTGGTGCTGGGTGCTGGGTGCTCGGTGCTTGCCTGGCCCGTCGCTGGGGCTGTCACGTGCACTGTTATGGCTCTTTGGCTGCGGGGGAGGAGGTGCAGGCGAACCGGAGACTGAGCCTGGTCTCGGAGGAGCTCGCCTTCCCCACCATGTCCGGCCTCCCTGCCCGGCTGGCCCTCAGTGCCTCTGCCGCCGTCAGTGTCCGGGTCCGAGGGACCGCTGACTTCCAGCGGTGCTTGGATTTCTCTGTGAATGGTTATGTCCGCCCAGGAAGCTGGCTCCTGGGAGCTGGGGGAGGTGGAGGGGGGACCTGCCTGCAGAGGGCTGCAGAGAGCTGGGGCGTCGGCATGGACTGGAGGGGGTGCCTGATGTGCAGACCACTCATCACACCAGCTTCTGTCAGTTGAGGTTTTTGTGCCGAGACCATGAGGAGATGCTGGGCGGTTATGCCCACTTTGCAGTGAGAAGACAGGCTCAGCGAGGTCAGGTCACCTGCCCAAGGTCACACAGCAGTGCGAGGCGGCTGGGATTCTGGCCTCGCGTCACTGCACATGCTCCTCCCTCTGCCCTGCTCTGCCTCTGAGTGGGGGGGGGGAGCATGTCAGACGCGAGGGCTCCGAGCCCACGGACCCGCACGGCCACCCACAGGGTGGACACTATTCTTACTCCCACTAACGGCTGAGGAAACAGACTTGAGGCCAGTTTGCTGCTGGCCCCGGGCCACACGGCGTGAACGTGTTGGGGCAGGATTTGTACGATGCTCATTTGATTCCGTAACCTGTCACAGGCCTGCTGGGCGACTGTCCCCAGCCACTCAGCTGGCCTGTCCTTGGTTTCTGGTCTGATGTGGGGAACGTGGGGGACCTGTGCTGGCTGCTCTTTGCCGGGGAGACCCTGGGGCGGGGTTCGACAGTCGGGCTTCCAGTCCTGGCTGTCCCGCGTCCCAGCCGTGGGACCCCAGCAGCTGGCATCGCCTCTGCAAGCCTCAGTTTCCCCATCTATACAAAGGCCAACCATGGCGAGGAGAGGGTGGACGATAGGTATAGTGTGCATAGTGCACGTGGAGCGCACGGTCAGCGGTGGCCACGGCAGGGGGGCCGCTCTGGCTCAGGACTGCGAGGAGGAGCGGGGGGGTGGGGGGGTGACAGGCGGGTTGGTGCTGGGTTGCGGCCCCCTGGGCCCGCAGGTTGCAGCCGGCGTGCGCCTCTCCCTCAGCGCCCTGCTCCAGGTCTCCGCGCAGATGGGCACGGCGGGCGCCCTGGGGCAGGCTGGGCTGCGGTGGGTGACCGGCGTCCGCGGCACGGCCAGCCCGGACAGCGGCATCCGGGCGAGGAAGGGCCAGGCCACCGCGGTGCACCTGAACGCGCCCGAGGAGACGGCGGAGCTGCTGGGTTTCAGCGAGCATCCTGGGCCGGCGGGCAGGGAGCCAAGTGTGTGCGTGAGTGTGTCTGTGAGTGTGTGTTGTGTGAGCACGTGGGTCTGTGTGTGAATGTGTACATCTGTGGGCGTGTTTGTGAGTGTGAGTGGGGTGTGTCTGAGTGTCCTGTGTGTCTGTGTGTGTAAATGTGCGTGTGTGTGTGTCAGTGTGGGGTGGGTGTGTCTGTGATGGGGACTGAGGGCGGCGGAGAGTGGGGTGGGGACTCTCATACTCCCCAGCTCCTTCTGGGCATCCCTCCCGGGGCCTGCTTGTCCCCAGTCCCCCGGGGAGGTGACGCTTGGAGAGCAGTGATTTCAGAGGAAACAGGTGAAGCCAGGCTGCACCCACCCCCATCCCCGCCTGCTTCCTTCCCTGTTGTCCCCCCACTGCCCTCCAGGCCCTTCTCCCAACAGCAGCCAGTGGGGTCCTTTAAAATGTCAATTAAGACCTATCACACCACCCTCCCATGTTTAAAACCCCTCACTTGCTTCTAGGATAACCCAGGTCTACACGACTGTCCTACCCGATGGGGGCCCTGCCCGCCTCTCTCATTTGTCTCCTGACACTACTTCCTGCCCCTCCCTCACCCCCCCTCCCTCTGTCCTGACCCCCTCACACCACCCTTCTTTCTGTGCTCCTAAAGAGGCCACTTCACTCCCACCTGCTGTTCCCTCTGTCTGGAATCCTGGCTCCTTCGCTTCCTTTGAGTCTCTGCTCAAATGTTATCTCTGCAGAGAGAGTCCCCAACCCCCAGCTAAAGAAGGCCCTGCTCTGTCCCCAAGACCGACCCGATGCCCATGCTGTCCCCCATTTTAGGATTTTCACAGGGCTTGTTGTCCTCTGTGTCCGTGGAGTGTCTCCCCGGACAGAGTGTGAGCTCCCCAGAGACCTGTCCTGTTCATGGTGGAATTGGCCCCAGTGCCAGGCTCCGGCGGCTCAGGGAGTATTTGTCCGGTGGATGCATGAGAATGACTTGTCGGGGACGACCCTCTCTCTCACCCAGCTCTAAGCTGTATCTTGTCACCGCAGATGGCGTGTGGACCCTCAGTCACGCTCACAGCTCTTCTGAGGCCCGATCCTGTACCCACGAGGAAGGTAGGCATCTCAGTCATCGTCCCAAGATGGGCCTCCCGGGGGCAGAGGGGAAAGACACCAGCTCCAAATTCCAGAGTTGATGCCCCTGAACTCAATGATTCTGCTTCTAGAACTCCACCTCATGAAAAGAAACCAAAACTGCTTTAAAATGCTCTGTGCACAAAGATGTTCACGGCATCATTATTTACAAGAGCAAAAGCCAGGAAGGAGCTCAACTATCCAGCAGCGGGCGACAGCTGGTACCGGGCCTGTGAGCTGAGGGTGGGTTTTCACATGACTGAAGAGTAATCAGAAGAAGAATGTTTTGTAACGTGAAAAATTTGTGAAATTTGTATTTCAGTGTCCACAAATGAAGTTTTATTGGTACATAGCTGTGCCCAATCCTTCATCTACTGGCTGTGGCTGCTTTTGTCCTACAGCCAGAGTTGAGTAGTTGTGACAGACCATGTGACCTGGCCATTTACGGGAAAAGTTTGCCAACTCCTGGTTTAGTAACCCATCGAGATACCCCATCACTTTAAAACCTATACTGAAGGAGGTATTTTAATAACACAAGAGAAGTCTTTGATGATAACGTCAGATGAAAGGCAACAAAATTGAGAAAAGATGGGAAGGAAATACCCCAAAGAGTAGCGAGTCTTGCGATCATTTTTTGAGTTAGGTGGGGACAGGCTATTTAAATGAATGTGTTACTTTAGGCGAGGCGCCGTCCTAAATGCTTACTGACCTGGTTGTCCTCACAGCTGCGCCAGGAGGCAGGAATTATTATCAGTCCCATTTGACAGATGAGAAACACCGAGGCACAGAGATGTTAAGTAACTTGCCCAAAGCCACAGAGCAGGGAAGTGTCAGAGCTGGAATTTGGACCCAGGCAGTCAGTCTCGCTCTGGTGCCTGTCCTGCGCAGTAGGGCGTCACCTCCTTAAAGTCTACGCCAGGGGTCCTCAACTGCGGGTGAGGTTGCCCCCCAGGGGACATTTAGCAATGTCGGGGGACACTTTTGATTGTCATCACTGGGGTGGGGGTGCTACTGGTGTCTCGTGAGTAGATTGCAGAGATGCTGCTCCACATCCTACAATGCACAGGACGGTCCCCACAACGAGGAGTTTTCCAGCCCAGTGTGTCAGTAGTGCTGAGGCTGACAAAGCCTGGTCTACGCAGTACTGCCTCCTACGACTAATGTCTCCAGATACTGTTTCTCCAAAGACAACAGGGAGGCTGGCCCTTTGCTGACGTGAGCAGCCGCAGGCCCCACCCGGAGCCCTCTGGCTCGCTGCTGGACCGGTGCTGCCTGCTCCCCTCTCTCCGCAGTGGCCCGCACCTGGGGCTGGCAGCTGTGCACCGAAGTGACCTGGCCGGAGGCTGGTCAGCCCTCCCTGCTCTCAGTGCCCGTGTTTGCGGCTGTGACGCTGAGGAAGTAGGACCGGAAGCTCCAAGGTGTCTGCTGGAAGCCGCCTACACCCTCCACTCCCAGGTAGGCCCTGTGGAATTACCCCTTCTTTCCCAGCCAGCCCGTGCATCTCCCTAGGTCTTCTATTCAGGGATCAGCCCTGGGGCTCACTTATCAGGACATGGCACTCTTCTCTGGAGCTGTTGGGCTGGGCTGGTCCTGCCATAGGCTCCCTCCTGCCACAGGACCCTTGCACATGCTGATCGTCTGTCTGGGGCTCTATGACTTATTAACTCTGAATCAAAGTTCATGTCTCAGTTCAGGGGGCCCCTCCTCAGTGAAGCCTGCCCTGATTACCCCAAAGTAGTTGTGTTCCTTTGTTACTCACTCTAATAAGACCATGTTCCTTCCCTTTCGGTCACTTTTATGTTTGTCTCTGAAGTTCGTCGGTTAACAGCTGCCTTCCCCACCAGTCACTCAGTTCCTGGGAACAGATCCAGGTTCTCTCACCCCCGTGTCCCAGCAGCTGGCACAGAGTGGGCACTCAGCAGCCTCCTGTCCGATCTCCCTGCTCCCACTCCTGTCTCCTTACCATCTGCAGCCAGCAGCCAGCTGGACTTTCCAAAATCTCAGACAGATCATGTCTCCTCTGCTCGGAGCTCTCCAATGGCCCGCGTCACTCTGAGTAGGAGCCAGACGCCCTGGCCGACGGGCCTTCAGTGACCCAGCCCTGCCAGCCTCTCCTCCACATTTCCCCGACTATTTACCAAGCTCACTGCTCTCCAGACACGCTGACCTCCTTTTTATTTATGCCAAGCACATTGCTGCCCCAGGGCCTTTGCACCGGTGGTTTCCTCTGCCTGGAACACTCTTTCCCAGATATCCATCTGACTCCCTCCCTTGCTTCCTCCAGTCTCCTCAGAGGCACCGCCCCGACCACGCTCTCAGGGCCCCTTACCCTCTGAGTTTGTCAGCCGAGCACCCGTCACCAGCTGTCGTCTTACCTACTTCCGTGTCTGGCGGTCCTGTGCCTGCCCGTCTGGAGTGTGGGCACCAGGAGGACGGGACTTGGTGTATCTCACGCCCAGTCGTACTCCCTGTGCCCACACTGCCTCACGCACGGCAGTGAACGTTTATTGGTGTGAATGAACGTGTGTTAACGCAGGGTGTTAAGGGGGCTTGTGTCTTAGGCTGCGTCTTCCTGGCAGCAGACCCGAGCCAAGGATTCGGGTGAAAGTGATTGAGAAAAGGCTCCAGGAGGAGAGATTAGGACAGGGAGGGGGAGGAAGCCGAGCGGGGGGCGATGTCAGGAGAAGAGGCGGCCTCTGCCTGACCCCGGGGGAGGCCTGGAGCGGGAGTTCTGTCTTAGAGTTTGATCCCTCGAGACTACAAGCTGGGACGCTTTTTCCTCCCGTGCCGGGGGGCAGTGTTCTGGAGGCCCCGGTGCCAGGCATCAACAGCAGAGCGTGCGGAAGCTGCCAGATGAGCAGGCAGAGCTGGTCAAGGGGTCCGGGGGCATCTGGGCGGGGCCCCAATGCTGTGCACACAGCTTGCTTCTCTCCTGGCGGATTAGGACCCTGTGGACGTGGTCCTGGGCTGTCCTGCAGGGCCTCGCTCTTCCCCAGGATGCTATTTAAGGCCCCAAATTCCTGGTTTGGTTCTTGTCTTACGAGGTCAAGGATGAGCATGAGAACTCAAGTTTTTGACCAGTGTGGCTGGGGGTCCTCTCTAGGGAAGAGGAGGGAAGCTCAGGGCCAGGATGGGGTTCTCGATCTTGGGGACTCTGCTGGGTTTCCAGAAGGACAGCTGGCTCCCTCAAGAAGCCTCAGCCCACCTCTTCCTGGGCACGCCCAAGTCGGAGGTGCCCAGGGGTGTCGGGGTGGACGTCAGCTACAGCTTGCCCCAGAGAATTTCAGGCTGAAGCTTCTCCACCCCAGGAAGAAAATCGCACTGGATGGTAATGACAGTGCCCCTGCCATTCGCTGTGCCCCTCGCCGTGTGCCAGACCCAGGGCCGGGCACCTGCCACGTGCTCACTTGTGGATCCCCCAGCGACCTTCTGAGGTCAGCAGTAAGTCCAGCCCTGTTTACGGGCGAGGCGCCACAGGCTCAGGGATGGGAAACCAGGAGGATGTACCTGGCGACTGCAGGGCAGACCCCGGACATTGAACCCTGGTCTCTAAACTCTCATGTTGTCCCGGGAAAGATCGAGACTCTCCAGAGTGTACGCACGGGTCACTTGGAGCTGTACTGGATGACAGGGATGTCTACTACATCAAGGTTCGCTCCACATCCTTGGCCACCCGTGTCGGCCTGCCACCTGCCACCTTCCTGGGCATGTCCACCCCCATGCCAGAGTCCCTGCTTAATAACCGCCACCACCTTTGGAGTTTTAGCAATTCCTCTTTTGCCACCTGCCAATAACATTTGTGACTTCCTGTCACCCAGAGAAGTAACAAGAAGGAAAAAATGGGCTCAAATCTCACCACCATTGATGTTGAAAATTGATAATAATAGTAACACAAGAGCACACTTAAAAAAATTCAGAGGGGGGGATGGCCCAGTGGTGCAGTGGTCAAGTTCGACATGCTCTGCTTTGGTGGCCTGGGGTTCTCAGGTTCAGATCCCGGGCGTGGACCTACACACTCATCAAGCCATGCTGTGGCAGCATCCCACATACAAAACAGAGGAAGATGGGCACAGATATTAGCTCAGGGCCAATCTTCCTTGCCAAAAAAAAAAAAATTCAGAGTGGAGAAAGGTATAAAATGGCAAGTTACAGCATTCCAGTCCCCAAATTTCCAGAAGAAGCATCAATGCACACACAGAGAAATCTGTATTCGTGTCCCAGGGCTGCTGTAATGAAGTACCCCAGACTGGGGGGCTTAAACATCAGGCATTTCTCTCTCCCGGCTCTGGAGGCTGGAAGGCCAGCATCAAGGTGTAGGCAGGGCTGGTTCCTTCTGAGGCTGTGAGGGGGAATCTGCTCCAGGCGTCTCCCTAGTTTCTGGTACCCGCAGGCATCCCTTGGCTTGTAGACGCTGTCTTCTCCTCCTGTCTTCACATTGCCTTCCGTCTGTAGGTGTCTGTGTCCACACTTCCCCTCTTCATAAGGACGCCAGTCAGACTGGATTAGGACCCACCCTAATGACCACATCTTAACTCCATCATCTGCAAAGACCCTATTTCCACATAAGGTCACTTTCACAGGTGCGGGGTTAGAACTTCAACATCTTTTGGGGGGATACAGTTCAACCCCTCATACTATAGACTTGCAAAACCTTTTAGTTTTGAGTTTAGTTTGTTTTACATGAAGAGGCCATACACTTCTCTTTGTTTTCTCCTTGCTTGTTTTTTACTCCAAAATATATCTTGGCAAACTTTTTGCACCAGCACGTGCTAGTACAATTCAAATTTTATTTTGTTTTAAAAAAATAGGTAATACATTTAAATGGTTGAAAGTTCAAAAGCTATGAGAGGCTATAGAACTGCGTGGCTGATATGTCGAAGTGAATTAGAATTAAAGAAAAGTAAAGATGCAGTTCCTGAGTTGCACTAGCCACTTTTTAAGAATTGTTCCATCACTGCGGAAAGTTCCACTGGCCAGCACGGGTATAGAGTTAAAACCTCTCCCTTCCACCCCTCCCCAAAGCTGTTCATTTTTTGTGATTTCTCTCAGAAAAAATCTATGCCCACAGCCCGCAAATAGGTATCAGTATATTCCACCCACGTTTTTAAAAATGAAAGTGTCTCCCGTGTATTTTGAATGATTGCGCTATAGTCCATGGGATGGGATTTATTTCGCTAGTTCCGTAGTGAGGGGATCTTGCATTTTCCCCAGGTTTTTGGTCTTATCCGTCCACTGCCCTGAGCACCCATCTCTGCAGGGTAAATTCTAGCAGTGGCCTCCCCGGAGCAGAGGCTGTGTGCATTTTTCTCTTGTAGGTCCTTTTCAAGATTCTCAACCCGGGTATCTGGCTGGGACTCGGTGGGTCCACGAAGTCCTTGCAGTTTACAGAAGTTTTGTGTCTCCCCAGAATCGTACCTTCTGGGGAGAGGGTTTAGACCTTCCATCCAATGCTCAAGCAGGTCTGTGACTCCCCAGAAGGGTAAAAACAGCAGCTTTAGACTCACGCCCGCCCAGCAGGACCTCTGGGCATCTTTGGCAGTGAGTCTGGCGATTCTGCCTCGGCTTCCAGCGTCTTCTCAGAGAGGTCCGGACTTGAGCATCTGGAACCGGGGCTGGAATTTCTGCTGCGTAAACACGCTCTCCGCTCCCAGATCCGCCTCCTGCCCGGGTGGGGAGACGACCAAGCGTCTGGGGAGAACGTCTTCCCCTGGAGCCCCAGCTGCCTGGCTGCTGAGATTGCAGACCCTTTCAGAGCTCCCCGGAGCCCTCGAGTCTCCAGCTGTTGCTAATGGCCTCCCCTCCCCGCAGACTTTTCCGCCGCTCCCCAGAGGGCTGTCTGCAGCCTGGAAACATTTGCCTTTAGAGAAACTCCAGTTCTAGCTGCCCCAGGCCCATCACAGTCATGGTGACAGCTGGGGCTCCGGAACTTTCCGGAGCCTGTTCTGGGAGGGGGGGACGCAGGTGGCCTTGGGCCCAGGGTCCCTCCTTCAGTCCTCTTGGTAAGCCCATGTGAGATAAGGAAACCGAGGCACGTGAGCTCAGGAGTACAGAGCGGCGTCGCAGGGTTCAACTCAGCCCGGAGTTGATGGGGTTTAAGAACAGTGAGGGGAGAGTGTGGCATCTCAGCGCCCCGTCCCCCCGTGCGCAGTGCCAGGCATCCCGGAGTCCTGGCTCGCCTGGAGAGCCCTGGTTTACACGTGTTGTCCCAGCTCAGTTGTGACGAGTGCTCTCTTTGTTAAGTGTCCTGGTGTGCATGAGAAATTCTGGTCACCCTATTCACCGGTGCACTGCGGCCGCCCGAGCAGCCTGTGACAGGGACCAGATAAAACTGCCGCCAAGACACACCATTAAGTGAGAGACGCAGAGCAGAGTGGAGAGCCGGCGTCTGACTTTGTGTGGGGGGAACGTGCACATGTATGCTCGTGTGCACGCGTGTACACACACAAACATGTTCATACACGTGCAGACAGACGTGTGTGGGCCCAGGCTGTCTCTTGAAGAGGCACACGAAGCTGGGCGCAGTCATCGTCTCTGAGGGGGACTGGGAGACCAGGGAGGAGAATGAAACCTGTAGTTTTCAGTGTCTTGATTCATTTATTCAACAACTCTTTATCAGGCACCAACAACGTGCCAGGTCCTGGGAAGACAGCTCAGTGAAAGGGACACACAAACGTCTCTCCTCTCGGAGCTGTGTTCTCACGGGAGAGACAATACGTAAGGTGAATAAGCAACCTGCACGGTGATAGGTGGGTGTAAGTGCTATAGGAAAAGGGAATCACTGAGCTGGGTACGGGGGCTGGAGTTACGTGAGAGGAAGGGTCTGGGGTTGGCTTCAGTTGTGATAGGCTGACCAGCCTGGTGGAGAAGATAACTTTTAGCAAAGACGTGAAGGATGTGCAGAAGAGAGCCACGTGGTTCTCTAGGGGGAGGGCATTCCAGGTAAAGAGCATGGCATGTGCAAAGGTCCTGAGGTGGGAATGTGCCTGGAGTGTTAGAAGCACAGCATGAAGGCCCGTGTGGTTGGAGCAGAACAGGAGAGGGAACAGAGGGGTGAGAGGACAGATCACAGAAATTCTTGCCAAAGAGTAATCAGAAGACAGTGATTTGTAACTGCTGTCAAGGAGCAAAGGCAAAAACAGGATTTATGAGAGAGCGTAAAGTAGCAGACAGTCTGAGAATAGTGAGGTCGTTTTTACAACTTTTGGGTAAACGGATCAGCTGGCGGCCAACAGAGGTCTGTGGATTGTTCTGCAGTTGGCAGGGGCCATCAAAGATGACCGTTGCAATTGCTATGGGTTCTCCAGAAAATCTCAAGCTATGGAGAGCATTTCAGGCCGTGCCTGTGTCCCCCTGCCAGTGTCCTCCTGGGGGCAGCTCTGCCGTCATCTGGCCAGGTCTGCGCCACTGACCTCCAGAGAAAGTCTTGGCTTCGTTGGTCTTCACAAGGACTTTGGCTTTTACCCTGAGAAAGATGGGCACGCCATGATCCTACGTGACTTGAAGGGGTCGCTCTGATCACTGGGTGAACAGATGGCTGGGCTGGGAGGGGCGGGAGAGCCGGGGGGACGATGTCACAGTGACGCAGGCGCGATGACCAGGGCTTGAGCCAGGGCAGTGGTGGCCGTGGCTGAAGTGGTCGGATCCCGGAATATTCCGCAAGGGGAGCTGACCAGAGGCTCTGATCGGTTGGATGACGGAGGAGTGAGAGGGGGAAAGGAAGAGTCCCTCATATTTACGCCTGAATCGTGTTTAAGAAATTGGAGAAGGACCAGCCTAGAAGGCCATTAGCTAAGCTCTGTCCCCTACCCTCCTTCTGGGCCAATTCTTGTGGTCAGGACTGGGCCTGCTGGCCTAGCCTGTCCCCTCAGGTGATGCTGGGGCCTTTCCAGGGCCGGAGCAACCTGCGGCCAGGAGTGGACGGTGAGGCTCAGTGGTTCGAGGCCCAGTTGGAGGTGAAGCTGGTGACAGCGGGCAGCCCTGTGGTCCTCGCTGGGAACCTCAGCTGGCAGGCGGGCAGCAAGTTGGCCTTCTCTGTGTTGCTGAGCAACCTGCTGAGCGACCAGGCCCACCTGTCAGGTAGGAGGGGGGACCCCTTCCTGCCATGCCTTCTCAGCGGCCAGGCTGCGGGATGGGGAGGCTGAGGGCCCCACTTGTAGTCCGTGTCTCCCCAACCTGCCAGTGTTAACATCCCATCTAAGGAAAACTCCAGGCTCTGCATTTGCTCACGGCTTCTGTGTGATCCCCCAGATGCCCCCTCCAACCCGCTGACCGCCCCCCATGAAACATAAAACAGCAGCTTTCGGACTGTTTTGATTCTGAGCCATGTTACACAATGTGTAAAAAACACATTTTGCATTTTGACCCAAACCACACGGGGTACCGTTTAAATCTTGAACACGTGGCCTGGCCTGGGCACTGAGCAGTCTGAGCGGATGCCCGCCCTGGTGCCAGAGCTGGGCTGGAGCCCCCTGGCTATGCTCCTCATGGGGTATTCTGGGAGATTCCAAGGGAATGATGTCAGGGGCTGGGGCTGCTGACCACCTGGCCTGGGCACTTTGGTATTTCAACGGGCAGGGCTGTGCCTGTGCGGCCTGGCTGACTGTCAGGGGAGCAGAAGCAAGTTTCAGGAAGTGAAATTTACCAGATGACCCATGATGCCCCCTCATTTCTCTTCTCTTCCACGCTGTCATATTTCTTTCTACTTTATTTAAGAACCTTTGGCCTGGACTCACAAAAATGACTTTTGGGGTTGCCACCCCCAGTGCAGATAACACTGTCAGCAGCCCCGATGTGAGTGTTCCTTGGCGGAGACTCAGGCGTTGGTTCTGCCGGGAGCCCCCCACCCCAGGTCCCCTGCGGGGTCTCAGTCCCCGGGGAGTGGGCCACAGCCACACCGTGCCTGTGCTTCTGCGTGCCCACTTCCCCCACAGTGCTGCTGGAGAAGAAGGCAGACGACGGGCTGCAGGCGGTGGCCCTGGGCGGCGAGTTCCTTGTCCCGGGGCCCACGGGGCCTGCTGCAGTGGTGGGGCCACCTCTGGACCAGCTCCCTGACGATCAAGTACGGCCTCCTGGCTACGGCGCCCTGTGCTGGGCTGAGGGCGAGGGGTGGCAGGACCTGCACCGTCTCCTGGAGCTGTGGCTCCCAGGGCAAAGGGGCCACTGTCACTTTGGGTGTTTTGACCTCATCACACTGCTCCTTAGCCAACTGGTCATTCCTTTGGATCTGAATGGAACTGAGCACCTGCTCGTTAAAAAAGAAGGGTGTGTGTGTGTGTGTGTGTGTGTGTGTGTGTGTGTGTGTGTGTGTGTTGGGGGGACGTAAACCTGTCTCTTAAAACCTCCCCATCAACAGGTTCCAGTGAGTGACACTAGGTGGGGCAGATCCGGGGGGCGGGGGTTGGCTGAGGCTGGGCCGAACGCCCCTCTCCTTGGAACCGGGGTGGAGGGCTGCCCGGCAGAGGAAGGGCAGGGGCTCTGGGTTGCCCTGCATGGGTCAGGCGAAGCAGCTGCTGCAGGAGTGCAGCACCAGCCAGAAGCTGCGGGCGGAGAGCGGCCCGGAGGGCACCTACAAGCTGGAGCTGGACCACGAGCTCCACTGCACGCAGATCCCAGCGTTCAGCCACAAGGTGGGTGCCCAGGGCGGGCGGGGAGTCTGGAGAGACTCCTGGGGTCAGGGAAGTGGCAGTGTGAGCACGCTGAGCTAGTCCTCAAGGAGATGGATTTGCTCAAGCTCACGGGTGGGAGCGGATCTGGAATTGGAACTTTAGTCTTAGTCTTCCATCCATTTGTTCAGTTGGTCTTTATTAAACACCTACTGTGTGCCCAGCACTTTGGGGAGAGCTGTGCACAAGGCAGAATCTGGTCTCTGCCATCCTGTTGCTGGATGGGGGCAGAATGAAAGACATAGACCAAATCACGGGAAACTTAACTACCATGAGTGGTAAACGGGGCAGAGGCTGAGAGATCATAACAAGGGGAGTCTAGTTTGGATGGGCAACAGGGAATGCTTCTTTGGGGGAAATAAATTTCAAGCTGATAATTAAAACATGGAACAGTTCTGTTCCCGTAGAAGCATGCTGCAAGCAGAGAGAGCAGCAAGTGCAAAGGTCCTGGGGCAGGAGGGAGAATGGAGCAGTTAAGGATCTGGCAGTTCACCAGAGTGGCTGGTAGGGTGAGCAAGAGGGAGAAGCAACTGTTCTTTTGTTCATTTACTGGTTTCAAGTTTGCCCCTCCCACTGGACGGTTGCTCCTACAAGGGCGGGGTCTTCTGGTTCCTTCATTCCTGGGTATGTGGTGCCCAGTGCTGCACCTAGTACCTACTTGGTACCTGGGAAAAATGTGTTCAGTGAATGAATAAATGGATGAGCCTGTGTTGCCTCCAGCTGTGGTTCAGAGGTAGGAGAAGCCAGCAGGAACCCGCAGGTGTGAAACCCTGATCCACTCAGGTTCTGCCCAGGGAGCCAGAGACTGCCGTGGGAGAGTGGGGGGCAGGGGGTCTTGGGCTTCTATGAAGCAGATCAGGACTCATCTTCCCATGGCTGCTGGCTCTTTCAGCTCTTTATCAGGGCATGGACCCGGGTGAGGCCCTCACCTCGGGCTCAGAATTTAAGAGGCACCAGAAATGTGGTCACGAAAGCAAATCGTATTCAAATGCGATATTTTACAAAATCAAAATCACTGCAAAAAAATCCATACCTCCTCCAGAACTGTCTCCCCAGGGAAGCAAGCCGGCACCCTGGGTGGGTGGCAGCGAGGAGGCCCGGGAGGGGGCAGACAAGGCTTCCTTGGGGTCTCCCTGGTGGGGTGTGTCCCCAGGTCCGGCTCCGACACGAGGATGGCTCGGGCCACCTGCACGGGCAGCTGGAGGCGAGCTACGGGCGGCAGTGGGGTGACAGCAGCGACAAGAGGCGGCTCCACGTCGGCCAGACCTTCCAGAACGCCTCGGGCCCAGCCCTGAGCACTTACTGCGTGGAGGTGAGCCCGGGCTCTGCAGAGCCAGAGTTCAGCTCGCCCGGGGGCAGCTGGGCGCCCCACCACGTTTTCTCAGGCCTTGACGGGAAGGACACAGGCGGCCAACACTCAGGCTGGTGACCTTACCTTTCGCTCTCCAGCCCCCGCATCCCTGGGGGAGTTGGACGGTTGCTGGAGTGCCACGGGGCCATTTGTAAGGGGGCTCATCTGCAAGGCTATTTGCAGTCTGTTGTCTGCAGGCGGCTTGGGAAACGCAGATTTCCAACTGAAAAAAGTGTGTTTTGGGTTCACTTTGAGGTTTTCCTGGAGGGGTAGCTGTTTTTGATGAGTCGGGAATAACGGAGCGGGTAGCCCCTGGACGGGTGATGGGCCCTTAGAAGGCACACGCTTAGCTTTGTGTGTTTGTTTTTAAAAATTTTTAATTGTGGTAAAATATATACAACATAAAATTGACCGTTTTCACCACTTTTAGATATACGGTTCAGTGGCATTAAGTACATTCCTATCGTTGTGCAGCCATCGCCACCATCCACCTCCAGAACTTTTTCATCTTTGCAAACTGAGACTCTGTACCCATGAAACAGGAGCTCTCCGTCCCTCTTCCCCTGAGTCCCTGGAAATCACCATTCCACTTTCTGTGTCCATGGAATTTGACTACTGTAAGTGCCTCACATAAGTGGAATCACACAGTATTTGCCTTTTTGTGGCTGGTTTATTTCACTTAGCATAATGTCCTCAAGGTTCATCCACATTGTAGCAGGTGTCAGAATTTCCATCCTTTTTAAGGCTGAATAATATTCCATTGTGTGGATAGACCGTATTTTGTTTATCCATCATTCGTCGATGACACTTGGCTTCCACTTTTGGCTCTTGTGAATAAAGGTGCTAGGAACATGGGTGTACAAATATTTGTCTGAAGCCCTGCTTTCAGTTCTTTTGAGTATGTACCCAGAAATGGAATTGCTGGATCATACAGTAATTCTATTTTTGACATTTTTAGGAACCGCTGTACTGGTTGCACCATTTTACACTCTCACTGACAGTGCACAAGGGTTCCAGTTTCTCCACATTGTCACCAACACTTGTTATTTTCTGGGTTTTTGTTGATAGTAGCCACCCTAATCGGTATGACGTGGTACTCGTGGCTTTGATTTGCGTTTCCCTAACGATGAATGATGTTGTGCATCTTTTCATGTGCCTGTTGGCCATTCGTGTATCTTCTTTGCAGAAATGTCTGTTCAAGTCCTTTGCGCATTTTTGAATCAGATCGTTTGTTTTGTTGTTGTTGAGTTGTAGGAGTTATTTATATATTCTGGATATTAATCCTTTATCAGATATATGATTTACAAATATTTTCTCCCATTCCGTGGGTTGACTTTTCACTCTATGGATAGCATCCTATGATGCACAAAAGTTTTTAATTTTAATGCAGTCCAATTTATCTATTTTCACTTTTGTTGCCTGTGTTCTAGGTGTCATATTCAAAAAATTACTGTCAAACCCAATGTCATGAACCTTTTCAATCCCATGTTTTTTCCTAAGAGTTTTAGCTCTCATGTTTAGGTATTGGATCCATTTTGGGTTAAGTTTTGTATATGCTGCAGGGTAAGGGTCCAACTTCATTCTTTTACATGTGGATATCCCATTTTCCCAGCACCATTTGTTGAAAAGACTGTCCTTTTCCTGGTTGAATAGGCTTGTCACCCTTGTTGAAAATCATTTGACCATAAATGTGAGAGAGTTTATTTCTGGGCAATCTATTCTGTTCTATGGGTCTATATGTCTGTCTGTATGTCACTACCGTACTGTTTTGATTACTGTAGCTTTGTGAGACCTCTAACTTTGTTCTTATTTTTCGAGATCATTTTGGCTATTTGGGGTCCCTTGAAATTCCATATGAATTTTAGGGTGGAGTTTTCTATTTCTGCCAAAAAAAAGAAGTACCACTGGGGCTTTAATAGGGATTGCGTTAAATCTGTCGATAGCTTTGGGTAGTATTGACATCTTAACAATATGAAGTCTTCCAGTCCATGAACATGGGATGTTGTAACATTTGTTTGTGTCTTTTTAAATTTCTTTCAGCAATATTTTGTAGCTTTCAGCGTACAAGTCTTCTGCCTCCGTGGTTAACTTCATTCCTAAGTATTAAATTGATTTTAAATGGTAGCAATCCTATGTGAATAAATTCTCCTTGTGAAAACAAAATATAATTTTTGAAATAAGGCTAAAATTCCTTTCGCAGTTATCACCTCTGATCCTGGTCCCTTCCTCAGCTGCCCCAGGGGAACCACAGTTGTAGTCCGGGGCACCGGAGAGGAGGTCTTTTCCTGTTCGTTTGCTCTGGGGACCCGTCACAAACACTCGGTTTTGTTTGGTGAGTCTTGCTTGCGTCCTTCAGCAATGGATCTTGGAGAATGTTCCTTGTTGTTTTATAGAGATCTCTTCTATTCTTTCAAACGCCTCCGTCATGTTCCATATGTGGCTATCCTGCATTTTATTTGGCCATTTCACTCTTGATGGCTTCTAATAATGTACGCCTGAGCATCCTTGGGCATGTCTCCCCAGGCACATGTGTGAGAAGGTCTCTGGGGCAGATGTCACAATGTAGAATTTCTGGGTTATGGAATTTGTGCATTTGTAATTTTCAGGCTTTTGCCAGTTTGCCCTCCAGAATGTCTGCACCAATCACCCACCTCCCAGCCACACCCAAGAGGAGCACTTTCCATGCTGTCACCAACGCTTGAGTTTTACCATCTGCAAAATATTGCTGATGTCGGTGGAAATGGTATCTCACTGTCTGAATTTGCATTTCCCTGATTACTTAATAAGGCTGAGCAGCATCTTTTTGTGTATTTATTTGACCATTCCGTTACTCTTTCTGTGACCTGCTTTTTCATATTGTTTGACATTTGAAAAAAATTAGAATACTTGACTTTTTTATTGATTGGTAACATACCTCAGGGCCTTTGCACTTGCTATTCCTTCTCCTTGGAACACTCTTTCTCTCACTTTAAAAAAAAAAGTGGATTTACCATAGTTTATCCTTGAATTAATTTTTATTTTTATTGAAGTAATACATAGTTTGAAAAGTGAATTAGACTATGAGTTGGTAAATGTTGAAGGTGGGTGAGTGTTACATGGAGGCTCATCATATTATGTTCTCTATTCACATATGTATTTAAAATAAAATTTTTAAAGTTTTTAAAAAGTTAAAGTTTATAACAAATACAGTAATTCTCTGCTTTATGTCTTCCTATCTCAAGTTTTGCATAAAACAGCAACTGCTATAAATTCTTTTAGCTGTTTCTTGTTATAGTGTCTATCTTTTAAAATAATCTAATCACGCTATTATTTCTTGAGTTCTCTTTTAGGCGTTCTCCATAAATTTCTCACTAGAGAGGATGAAAATTTAACTATTACACCAGCCTTTTTCAAATATCTATTTCCTTCCATCCCCCTAAAAGAGTTACATTTTATTAATATTCAATGTTTACATAATTGTAACTCTATAAATTTCCTTCATAGCGAAGACACATGGTGTTCTATGATTCTAACTTTTTGTTTTTCCTGGAGTTATGATTGCCTTTTTTTCTCTATTTCATTGGTTTTCTATTTTCCTACTATTAATTATTCCCAGAATTTTTAGCAACAGTGCAAAACTCTTCTCCAGATGGTCAAACACATCGGATTATTTATCAGCTTCAGTTCTCATATTTTTCTTGGAGACCCTCTTCCTGGAGCCTCTGTCCTTCTGCTCCAAGGAATACCAGTTGCACAGCTGTGGTCCTGGGGCCTCCCTTCACCATCATCCTGGGAATTCCTCCTACTTCCCCTCTGGGTCACAGCCCCTGTTTCTTGCACTCCTGTCATCTTCTCCCTTGGTTTACTCTTTTGTTCTGATGGAGCACACCTTCCAGTAGCTTCCTGAGAGAGGTTGGGTACCTGGGAGGTGTGTTAGTTTCCTAGCGCTGCTCTAACAAATTACCACAAACTGGGTGGCTTAAAACAGCAGACATTTATTCTCTCACAGTTCTGGAGGTTAGAATTCTGAAATCAAGGTGTCAGCAGGGCCATGCTCCCTCTGTGACCCTCGGTAGAATCCTTCCCTGCCTCTTCCTGGCCTCTGGTGGCGGCCATTGATGCTTGGAGGGCCTTGGCTTGCAGCTCATAGCTCCAATCTCTGTCTCTGTTGTCACAGGGTGTTCTCCCCGTGTGTGTGTGTCCAGACTTCCCTCTTCTTATAAGGACACCAGTCATATTGGATTTAGAGTCTACCCTACTCCAGTACGGCCTCACCTTACTAATTGTATCTGTGATGACCCCACTCCCAAATAAGGTCACATTCTGACATACTGGGGGGTAGGACTTCACATCTTTTTGAGGGACACAATTCAGCCCATGACAAGATGTAAATGTTTGAAACCTTGAATGTTTAAACCGTCTTCATTCTACCCGGGTAATTGTCTGAGTGGAGAATTCTAATTTTGCCCTTTCGCATTCTGAAGATGTCCCCCCACTGTTGTTTGGAATTGACTGAGAGGTCTGATGCCATTTCTGATCCATCATCTTTTGTACATGACCCTTTTCTCGCTCTCTGGAAGCTTTCAGGGCTGGTCTGTATTCCTGTGTCTTTAGATCTTATCACAACGTGCCCTGGTGTGGATCCACTGCCAGCCATTGTACTGGCCACTTGGCATCAGCCCTTTCAATTTGAAAACACATCCTTTGGGTCTTGGCGATTTTCTTTGGTAATTTCCTTCCCTCTGTGTTCTGGAGTTCCTCTTGGTCAGAGGTTGGTCCTCAGAAATGGAACTCTAACTTTCTTTCTTTTCTCTCCTTTGTTCCATCTCTTTGTCCTTTTGCTCTGTTTTGAGGGCTGGTTTCCTCAACTTCATCTGCCAGTCCTTTTACTGACATTTTAATTTTGGCTACCTTATATTTCCAAGAGCTCTTTTTTGTTCCTGAAAGTTCTTTTCTTATAGCGTCCTGCTCCAGGAATACATTATCTCTTCTTACTTCTCTGAGAGTATATGTTCTAGAATTGTGGGGTTTGATCTGTTCTCCCTGAATTTCTTTTTGTTTCCAAATTTCCTGTTAGTGGCTTTTCCCAAATGCCAGGTAAGACTTGGGTATGTGCTTATGTTTACAAGTCAGCTACTCAGAGCTTGTGTGGAAAGAGGCTCATGTGTAGGGTGAGGCTGCATTTATTGATTGGTGGGCTTCCCTGCTGAGTGGTTAGGTGGGGACCTGGCTCTCACTGGGGACCCTGGGGTGTGTATCTGTGGACCTTTTTTTTTTTTGTCATTCTGTTCTTCTGTGGAGCAATGTTCCCATCTCCTGTGGGATGGGTACAGCGGGGCAGGGCACTGGGCTCCTCTCTCTTCCCTGTTCCCCCCGTTCTCAGCTTGGCAGCTCACCCTCTGCCCTTGCTGTGCCTGGTGTCCCTGCATCCAGGCCTCTCTGCCTCAGTTTCCCCAGACAGTAAATCTCCCATCTCCAGTGCAGGGTGGGGGTTGCCCTCCCCTGTGACAGGCTCCCACTGCCTTTCATTTAGGTCTCAGCTCAATTGTCACATGATCATGGAAGTCTTGGCTGACCCCCCGATCTTAATGGAATTCCCTCTTTATCTTCCTTCATGGCACTCAGCATTTTCTACTTAGGTCTCATTATGTGTTTATTTGTTTGAGGTCTGTCCCTCCCGCTATCCACTGCCCCTCGACTACAAGGTCCGTGAGGGCACAGACCGTGACCGCTTGTTCACTGCCAAGTCCAAGTGTCTTGAGCAATATTTGTTGAATTAGTCCTCGCAAGAGTTGGAATATTCGTTACAAAGTATGCGAGGGGTTCTGCGACCTAGCTTGGCTGATTGTGGAAGGACAGAAGGTTATGTTGAATGTTACCTTCTTGACGATGGTGATGACAATGCTCTTTACTCTTCTCAACGGGTGCTTCCTCTGTCCCAGTACCCCCTGCTCAGTACCGTTGTACCCATTTTACAGACGACGGAAGCCCGGGCTCGAAGAGGTCACCCAGCTTGAAGAGTAAAGGCCGTGCTCTTTATTACCACACTCCAGTGCCCCTCCCCAACTTCCTCAAGCATTTCTTTTGACCAACGTTATTATGGAAAATTTTCAAACATACAGAAAACTGCAGAGAATTATACAGTGAGCGCCAGCATCCTCTCAACCTAGATCCCACCGTTAACATTTTACTCCACTTGCCTTATCATGCATCTATCCGCTTATCCATCCATCTTATTTTTTGGTGCAGTTCAAAGTGAGTTGTAGACATCAGTGCATTTTACCCCTAAACATTTCAGTATGTGTATCATTAACTAGAGCGAAATGCACATATCTCCAGGGAACCATTTGATGAGTTTTGACAGGTGCACACACCTGTGTAACCCAAGCCGCATCAAGATTCAGAGCATGGCCATCATTCTAGAAAGTTCCTTCCTGCCCATCCCAGTCATTCCCAGTTCTGAGATATGCCTTTAGTGGCTGTGATGAGACTACAGGAGCCTCTTGCCACCTGCCAAAGCTCCCTTCATACCCGGTACACCAGCTTCGCCCTCTGCCTCTCACAGGAGCCTTGAACCTGGACAGTCCGTGGCTGATGGTCTCTGCAGCTCACAGACTGTACTGGCCCCACCCAGCCACGTTCCAGGCTGTCCTGGAGCTCACGCTGGGCAAGGCCTGGACTCTCAAGAACCTGGTGATGAACGTGGCCTGCAGGGCCCAGGGCCTTGACAGGCAGGGCAAGATCCACGTCTACACCCCAGCTACCACGTATCTCCGGGTGCGCATGCTCGGCCACGCCCCCTGCCCCCCCCACCTGATTCCCTGCCGTTTAGATCTTCCCCGCAGAGGGGGAAACCGTGGCCCGTGCCCACACCAGGTCACTGATGTGTGAAGTGTGGCTCACCCAGTGTTAACAACCTTCAGAGTTAGTTGCCAAGTGAATTTGGAAGAGTGGACCCCCAAATCGATCTCACTTTCCCATATTCTTGCTTAGCAACTGATAAAGTAAGAAGTGAAAGTAGGTTGAATGGTACCTTGGAAACAAACAGACATGAGGCTTTTGCCGAAAACCAGAAGGAAAACTTAAAGGACGTGGGTCAGTTTTATGCCAACTGCTGAGTATAGTTAAGTACACCTTTTAGCGCGTATGTGATCACAGAAGTTTGGTCACGGGGTTTGGAAGAAAACCAACCAGCATTATCGCCAGAGAAGGACTTCCCTGGTGTCAGTCTAGGGAGCCTGGCGTGTAAATCCTCTCCCCGTCCTGGGATGACATGCAGACGTGGGGCGATCGAGGCCTGATGGGCCTGGAAGGAGGCAGCTCATTGGGTCCGTCTGGGGACAGCACAGTCCCCTCTGAGGCCGGGGCCTGGTGGTGTCAGGGCAGACTCAGGAGGAGCGGGGCCTTCCTGGCCAGTGTAGGGACCTGAGGCCTCTGTGTGCAGATGGAGCCAGGACAGGAGTGCGAGGCAGGGCCAGCCAACCAGCTCCTGCAGATGACCCAGCCAGAGGGCGTGATGGTGGCCTGTCCCGGGCAGTGGCAGTGGAGGTGGTGTCAAGTGTCCAGATTCCAGAACTAATTTGAAGGTGGAGCTGATGGATTCACTGACAGATTTGCTGACGGATTGGCGGTGAGGAGGGAGCAAGGGAGAAGAGACACATGACCCCAAGCAGCTGGGCGGAAGGAAGTGTCGTTTGCTGAAATGGGGGAGCCGGCAGCGAGGGGCCCGCAGGTTCTGGGGGGAGACTGAGGGTCAGTGACATCTGGGACGCGGTGATAGGGAGTTCTAGTATGTGGCGGGAAGGTCAGTAAGGCCCAACCCCATCTTGGCCCCGTCAGCTCTCCTCGTGGGGCCCCTGAGCGAGCTGTGTGAACGGGGGCCGTGGCGGACCGGGCACCAGGCACCATGATATTCCCGGTGGGGCTTGTGCTGGGGCATGGGCTGGGGGGCAGCGCCCAGCGCGAGGCTGGAGCTCCCTACGTCCCCCAGCCCCAACACAAGCCAAAATAACACCCAGCTCTTCCCGGGTCTGAAGACCACACGATGATGCAGGGAGAGAAGGCCACCTGCAAGCGTGTGCCCTCAGGGCACAGAGACCCTGCCCGCTAGTAGTAGTGGCCCAGGGAGATCACATTCCCTCCCGGAGCTGAAGGGCAGCCAGGGAGAGGGAGTTATGTCTGCTCAGGGTTGGGAGATGGAGAGGAGATTTTCCTCAAGACCCAGAGGGAACAACGAATCCCTGGACCAGTCAGGAGAGGCCTTGCAGAGATGGCATTGGAGGGGTTTTGAAGTATGAGTAGGAGTTCACCAAGTGGGAATTGTGTATAAGGGCAACCCAGAGGGAGGGAATAGAGTGTGCAGAGGCCTTGGTCACTGCCCCTGCCTCACTGTAGGTTTCCACGGTGATGACCTTGGCACGGAGCCTCTTCCACAGCCGAAGTGAAGTAGAATCAGCCTGGAGTGCGGCAGTGCAGGGCGAGATCCAGGCTGAGGACAGCCGGGACTGTAAGATCCTTCACTGCTGGTTGAGGGGCCCCCAGCGGGAGCTGAACCTAATGGCGGCCTACAGGCATGCGCAGCAGGTGAGACTCCAGGTGGCCCGTGCTGTAGGCTCCATCACCGAGAGACCCCGAGTCCCTCTCCTGGGACGGGAAAGGGCTTCATGCCACCAGCTTGGCCTATGACCCAGGGCCTCCCTGAGCCTCAGTTTATCTGTAAAACGGACCCCAGCTGTGTTAGCACAGACTCCAAGTTCCTCGTTCCTGGCTGGGCGCCTAGGGAGGTGTGGGCATGGCAGTGTGGCCGCCCGATCTTGTGATCTGATGGGGTGGAAGCTGCAGGCTGGTTCAGCAACCCTTCTCATCAGTCCCGGGGGCAGTAGGTGGGCAGTGGGAGCAGGATGGTCCTGCTTGGTCCTTGCTGGCCATCCCCCCCATCAGCCTGGTTCTCGTTGCAGCCCCAGAAGACCCACGTGTTGCTGACGGCTCTGGGGACCCGTGCTGGGGGCCAGCCTCAGGGCCTGCAGTTGGAGGGCGAGCTGGAGGAGCTGACACAAGACAGGAGGTTGTATCAGAAGTGGGGGACCTTCCTCCTTAGGCACCTGCCGCCCTTTCCCCCAGGCTGAGTCCCCTTAGGTGCGGTGCCTGCCCAGGTCTCCCCTTCTCCAGCGTGAGGGTCACCAGGGGAACAGTGCTGCCCGCGGGGGCCCGCGCTGACCCGCAGGGCCCAGGCAGAACCTGGAGCCCAGCAACAGGCTGCCTGCCTTGAAGTCCCCCCGCACCCCTAGCCCCCTTCCGTTAGCATGCTGAGGTGGGAGCAGAAATCAGAGTCCCATCGCCCCAGCGAAAGCTGCTCAGGGGAATCTTTTCAGTTCCTAGGGGCACCGCTGGTTGAAAAGGTTGTTCCTTGTGCATGTGCAGGGAACAGCACGGGGTTGAAATTGGCAGACCTGGCCTGAATTCCAGGTTGTGTACTGACCAGCTGGCTGACCTTAGTCATCTACTGTCTAAACAAAAACAGTAACGAAAAAGTAACAACTGTCATTTGCAAAGATCTCATTTGTTTATTTCATTTATACTTACTGGGCACCTACTGTGTGCAAGCACTTTTCTGGGTATGTGAGAAGCAGCAGAGAATAAAAAGGACGGAAATCCTTGCCCTAGGAAGTTTGCATTTACTGCAGACACATAATCTCTAATCATCCCAACCACCGTGTGAGATGGGTGTCATTATTTTAGCCCCCGTTTTACAGATGGGGAAACTGAGGTACAGAAAGGTCAATCAAGTCCTTTGCTGCCCAAGGTCACACAGCTAGTGAAAGGGGGAGCCTGGACTCCAGGCCTAGTCTGTGGGACTCCTGACCCCATGTGCTGCCTGCCTGTCCCTTGGGTGTCTGCTGCCAAATGGTGATGGAGACCCCAGCTGTGTCCAGCTTACTGGGCTGTCGAGAGGGCACGGCGAGATGGCGAATGGGTGTCGACTGGCAAATTGTAACACACAGGACTGACGTGTGGCCCGATGTTCTCCTCTCTGTGATAAAGTCTAACTCTGAGAGAGAGTGACAGGCCTGGTCTGAGCCTACGGGGTACAGTTGTCCCCCTGACCCTGCCAGCTGCTTTAATGGCTTCGGCCCGCCTCCCCGTCTCCACGCCAGGCAGCCGTTGACTCTGCCCGTCCCGCAGAGCCTCCTCGTGCGGGAGACCTTCGTGGCGGAGAAGCAGCAGCAGCGGTACTCTCTGGACACTAGGGTTGTCCTGCATGGCCGAGAGGAGACCGTGCAGACCATCGTCCTGGGCTACCAGGCAGGACACCCCTATGTGATTGGGCTCCAGGGTGCAGCTGGGGAGGGGCCTGAGAGCAGGAGGGAGGCCCCATCTGCCCCGTCTCTGCCTGTGTGTGCTTCTCCCTCCCAGGTCTGTGCAGGCCTGACCCACCCATACAGCGGCAGGGCCATCCCCAGGACCCTGGAGGGGGGCGCAGTTACATGGAATCGACATGCCGTAGGAAGACCCCAGAGACCTTTCCACCCAGCAGTCCCCCATTAAGCTGCTGTCATCTCTCCACTGGGCGAACGAATCACTCCCCTGCTGGGGTTTTCTATTCCACTGTCCCCCTGCTCCGGTCTGCTTGCCAGCCCAAGGGATCTTTTCATCATGCCAACATAATCACGTCACTCCCGCACTTAAAATCATTACAGCCTCTCTTGGGATAAAGACCGCAGCCCTGACCCTCTGGTCTGGCCGACCCGCAGCCTCACCTGAGACCTGCTTTCACCTTACCCCCTCCTTCAGTTCCTCACCTGCTTCCTTCCTGCCCCAAGACGTCTGTGCTCTGTGCTGGGAGTGTCGCTCTCTCCTCACCTTTGCGTCCCTCCCTCCTCCTCATCTAGGGTTCTGCTCTAGCATCATCTCTTCTGGGAAGCTTTCCCTGACCCCCAGCCCACCTCACACCCCCAGTTACACCCCTGCGTACCCCATACCTTTTGCTTCTGGCACCTGTCCCAAACCACAGTTCTGTTTTGGTGTGATTCTTTGACCAATCGCTGTCCCCTCTGCCAGTCTGTAAGATCCGTGACTGGTACCATGTCTGCTTTATTCACCGTGGGAGCTGCGGGGCCGGGCGCATAGTCAGTGCCTAATGAGTCGTTGTCCCCTCTGTGCTGTTGAAAATCCATTGCATACCTGAGCCGGAGTAGGGTGGACAGGCACCTTCTGTGAAGGACTAGAAGGTAACTATTTTAGCCTTTGCAGTCGCACAGTCTCTGTTGCAGCTGCTCATCTCTGCACAGAATCACCATAGAAAATACGCAAAAGGATGGGCACAACTGTGTTCCCATAACACTACAGATGGAATGTTTGTGTCCCCCAGGTTCGTGTGGTGGCACTGGGGTGGTCTTGGGAGGTGATTAGGTCATGAGGACAGAGCCCCGGTGATGAGATCAGTGTCCTTGTGAGAAGAGGGAGAGCACCAACCCGCCATGTGAGGACACTGAGAAGACGGCCGTCTGCAAACCAGGCAGCGGGCCCTCTCCAGGACCCCCGGTGCTCCCTGATCTCGGACCTCCAGCCTCCGGAACCACGAGATGCAAGTTTCTGTTGTTCGAACCGCCCAGCCTCTGGCGTTTTGTTATAGCGGCCCGAGCTAAGACGACTTTATTTACAGAAACGGGCCAGAGCTCCCTGGGCCCTGAGTTACAGGGTCTCAGCCCGAGTCCTCCTAGGAGTGAAGCTCATTTTTGCCTGTGTGTGCTTTCAGCAACTTATTTCACCTCTGGACCTCGGATTCACCTGTAAAATGGAGACGGCAGTACTCACCTCTCATGCAGTGGTTGTGAGAATCGAAACGTAATATAATAATCTGTCTCTCGAGCACTTAAGACATGCTTCCTAGGCCCTCCTCCAGGTCTCCTTCCTGACCCCTCCAGGGGTAGAAGCTCCGGGGGATAACCCCATTCTCCAGCAAGCATTTATTGAGCACCAACTGCGTGCCAGGCCCTCGACGAGGAAGACAGTGATGCGCTCTCCCTTGCGGGATGTACAAAGGTCTGTTAGAAGGAGAGGGAAGCTGGGCCAGCAGTTGAGCCCTGAGACCTGTCCTCCTGGGGCCTTGCTTCCCCACCAGCTAGACAGGGCTGTGAATGGCTCCCAGAGGTTTGGTAGCTGAAGTCCCTGGAGCTCCTGCAGGGAAACAGGGCAGGATGACAGCCCGGAACACCTGCAGAAATGTTTCCCTGTGGTGGTTACTGTTTTTCAAACCGGAGATTGCAGAATGGTGCCGTGGGCCCAATGCGACCTGCAGGTGTGTTTGGTTTGGTCTGCGTCGCATTTACATTTTGCAAAAAAAAAAAAATTAATTGTCAACATTTAAAATCACAAGATTTGGGATAAAACCCAGATTTCTGCTTCCAATTAAAAAAAAAAAAAAAAAAAAAACAGAAGATCTGACACACTGGGCCTAAAATCCCTCCTGACAACAGGCTAGAACCAAGGTGATGGAATCCTTTAATTTGGTGTCGCTTCTTTTTAAAACCCTGTCTTTGTTCAGTGACACCCATTTTTCTCTTCTCTTGGATCTTTATTCCTCCTTCATCTTGGTTCTAAAATAAAGCCATGTATTCTTTTAAAGATGTACACCGATAATAAAATTCTGTGGTGAGACATTTTTAACTTCTCAGCCAGCACAGATGGGAAAAGATGGCATGCTGCTACTGTGTGCTTGGCATGTGGCGGAAGCTAAATAGCTATTGCATGAATAAATGATTCACTATGTGTATGAGTTTCCTGTGGCTGCTATGACAAATTACTACAAACTTCGTGGTTTAAAACACAAATTTATCTTACACTTCTGGAGGTCAGAAGTCCGAAATGATTTCACTTGCCTAAAATCAAGGTGCTGGCAGGGTTACATTCCTTCTAGAGGCTCTGGGGAGAATCCGTTTCTAGCTTGTCTCTTCTAGCTTCCAAAAGCCGCCCTCATTTCTTGGTTCATGGTCCCTTTCTCTGTCTTCAAAGCCAGCACAGTAGCATCTTCCACTCTCTCTCTGACTCTGACCTTCTGGCCCCCGTCTTACGAGAACCCTTGTGATTACCTTGGGCCCACTGGAGAATCCAGAATAATCTCCCCATCTCAAAATCCTTAATTGCACAGTCCCTTTTGCCCTGTAAGGTGACATATTCACAGGTTCCCGGGATTAGGATGTGGACATCTTTGGGAGCGTGGGTATTATTGTGCCTGCCACACTAGGAATTAAACCTCTTCCACCTCGGCATGGCTCTGGCTTTGGGGTTTCAGGCTATAACTAGTGAGTCTGCATTCTTCCAAATATTGATTGAGCCCCTACTATGTGCTGGGAACTGTGCCGAGTGTCAGGAATATAGCAGTGAACAAAACAGACTCATGCCAGGGCACCCCCTTTGAATGAGACACAGGCCCTCAAGCTTGCCCCCTCAAGCCTACCCAACTGCCCCTACCTGTGGGCACTGGAGTTTACCATCCCTGTTGGAAAGACCCCACGTGCCCCTGTCCCCACTTTCTGCCCTGTGAGTGGAAGAGTGTAGACTGTGCTTTAACCCGTCAATCTTGGGACTGCTTTCATCTGACTGCTGGGGTCCCAGCGTGACTTCTGCAGGCCCTTGGAGACGGGAAGTAACCTCTCTCAGTGCCGCTGGTTCTTGCACACCCAGGATAAGAACAAGGAGGTCGAGGCCACTTTGAAAGTCAACCAGAAAGTCATGTTGCACTTAAAGGGTCTGCACCAGGACAGATCTCAGCATGGGGAAGTCCGGCACCGCCTGGACCTGGACATGGCTCACTCCTCCCAGGTACCATCCCCAGGTCGGGCAAATGCTGGCATGTGGCCTCTAAGTGGAGCTCAGCTGTCGGCACGAGTAAAAGGTGCTGTCTCTTTCTTCCCAGTTGGTGTTCCCCCAGGCCCTGAGTTTGGACGGGGACATTGTCTTCAGATGGAGTCCCCAGGGAGCATTTGACAGTGGCGTGGACGCAAAGGCTGCCATCAACCACAACATCACGTCCCAGGTCCGGAGGCTGAGTTCTGAGGGGGAGGGGTTTTAGTGTTAGAGTGCAGGTGTCCTGTATGGGGTGGCTGAGGAGGTGGCAGGGGCCCTGGAAAGCTGGCAGCACAGCTCTTATTTTGGCAGTATGCGCGTGATTAATCAGGATGTGCTGACTGTTAAAAGTTTGCATTACCATGAAAGTTTACTCCCCGGTCTCATCACAGGTCAGTGTGGCTCTGCTCCACACGGTCACTCAAGGACCCAGGCTCCTTCCACCTTGTGGCTCTGTCCCAGCTGGTGGATGGGGAGAGAGAGGGTGAGAATTATGCAGGAGGTTTTCCTGGGCCAGGTTAATAAGTAGTTCATGGCACTCCTGGCCAAGATTCCATTGGTCAGAACTCATCACATGACTCCATGCAGCTGCAAAGGAGGCTGGGAAATGTAGTTTCAGCTGAGTCCTGGAGGAAAAGGAAATGCAGTTTGGTGAATGTATAGCAGCCACTGTAGGTATATTTGTTCATTCATTCACCATATATGGATTGTGTCTCTGCTGTGGGTCAGGCTCTGTGCTATGTACTGGGGATGCACAGGTGACTGTGTTTCTGTCCCCATTTCTAAGGAGCTTTCAGGTTCAAATCCCAGCTCCACTGCTGACTAGCTGTGTGACCTTAGGTAAATTACTCAACCCCACTGAGCATCAGTTTTTCCAGCTGTGAAATGAGGATACTAATACCAGCCTACCAGATCAGGGCTGAGGATTAAACGAGGTGATAATTGTAAAACCAGTGCCTGGTACGCTGTCAGGGTCAAATAGCGGGAGCCGTGGACATGGGAGGCATGGGCAGGCACCATGGCAAGAATCCCAGCCCCATGTCTTGGGCCTCACTTCTCATGCCTCCGAGTAACGCAGCCTGAGTAAGATTTAGGGCTGAGAAACGTTGAGGGAAGATGGAGGTTTCCGGCATCTGCTGTTAGGCATGGGCTTTGGGCAAACTCTGGGATGACCTGTCCTTTCTTGGCCCAGCCAAGAGGTGGCCCAGCCAGCCACTTTCTGGAGTTCTCCATCCCACTCTTCTTTTCCCTCTGATCCCCCCTTCTCCAACTCCCCCTCCCCAACAGGTCTCTGTCCAGCTGAACGGACCTGACTCCCACTTGGTGTTTTTCTTCCAGCTCAGACATCCCCACGGACCAATATTTCCTCCAAACTTACAGGTACGGACAATGGTCCCTTTGGGATGACCTTGAACTGCCTGCCAACTCTTGTCTCTGAGCAGCCAGCTTGCTGGGAGATGTGGCGGAAGGAAGGGAGGATGGAGGCCCTGGGGAAGGAGGAGTGGAGGAGGCCACACCACGATGTTAAGCTTAGCCAGAGAGCCCCTCCAGAATCAAGAACAGATGGCAGGGAGGTTTCCAGATCCATCATTTGGAAGTGATTGTCCAGGCAAGAAGGGTTTAGTGTGTGTGTGTGTGTGTGTGTGTGTGTGTGTGTGTGTGTGAGAAAGGACACATTTCACCCTTGAAAATGGAGAAGAACAGAATTGTCCTCCAAACCCTGTCCTGTATGTGGGTTTGGGAGAAGACGTAGGATCCTGTTTTGACTCTGGGTGTTTTGCCCAGGGTGGGGTAGAAACCCTAAGGGATTTCACTCTACAAGGAAATAAAGGAGCGGAGACGGAGGACCGGCTGGGAACGCCCTTAGAAAGCCCCACACGTGTGCTGCTTCACTGAGCAAGCCGTATGTGCTGTGTGCACAGGAGTTAGGCAGTGGGCCAGGGAGACAGAGGTGTAGATGGGTAATCCAACAGTAATGAGGCCAGAATTTGCTAGCAGTTTTTAAATGCCTGCTGTGCACCCAGCCCTGGGCTGGTGGGTTTCAGAAGAAAACTCGAATGGAACCTGAGAAGGGCTGTGAATGATGGAAACTGAGAATTCTCAGATGCACATTTTTTCGACATCTCTGAAATCAGGATGTGTCTTCAGATCCATGCAGGTTCACTGTTTCCTTAGCAGCCTTTCATTTTCACAGACGGCCATAAAATCGTGGTGCGTCTGAGCGCCCCTGGCATCTCGGATTCGAGGACACGCTGTCACAGGGATCAGCTGCTATAGGAGCTGATGTCTGCTGAGGGTTTACCACGTGCTGGGTCTGTTCCACACCCTTTACGTGGATCCTCTCATGGATGCCTGGCGATGTGCTGTCGTACCATTTTGCAGATGAGAATCAGGCAGAGGTGACCTCACTTGCCCAAGGTCACCAAGCGCATAAGTGGAGGGTCTTGGACGGGAACCTAGGCATTCTGGCTGCAGAGCCCGTGCTACCCCTGGACCCATCCGGGAGAGGAGGGTGGATCCCCCTGGAAGCTTGGATGCTGGTCATCTAATGGGTTCAGACTTCATTTTTACCTTTTAAAGCAGCAGAACCTGTGTTCACGTTATCTCAGTGGTTGGGTGGGGGCTGGGGGCGGACAGCAGCTCTGCCTTTTGTACTTCTGTCCCCCCCTTGACATTTCCCTGAGGTATCTCTACGCTGGACTTGTTCAACCTGATTTTCATTATCGCCCCTTTAAGGAGCCTCTTTAAACATTTTTTCCTTAATCGCTCCCTTTATGAAATTTTAATTCTACAGATATACTGTTTTTCTGTTTGTGTGCTGTTCCATGCTTACCATAAAAAGGGTAATTTTTTTTACCCACACCCCCAAGAATCAATTTTTGCATTTGGGGGCCATACTGCTCCCGTTGAGAATGCGTGTTCTGCAAGAGCCCTCGGGCCCACAGAGGCCAGTTGGAGAACACACGGGTGTCACCTAGGAGTTCTCGGCCCAGGCTGCACGTTGGAATCACCCGGGGACGTTTTAGAACATACTCGATCCCAGCCCGGAGATGCTGAGTGGGTCAGGAGGTCCCAGGCTTACTTTAAAAAAAAATTAATAAACGTCATTGTTTAGAGCAGTTCAAGGTTTACAGAAAAATTGGGCAGAAAGTACAGAGAGTTTCCATATACCCCCTCCGACCCCAACACACAGTTTCTCCTCTGATTGACATCATGCGTTAGTGTGGTACAGTTGTTACCACTGATGAACCAGTATTAATATATTATTATTATTAACTAAAGTCCCTAGTTTACATGAGGGTTCACTCCTTGTGTTCTATGGCTCTGTCGGTTTTGCCAAATGTGTGAAGTCATACATCTGCCTTTACTGTATCATATGGAATAGTTTCACTGCTCTAAAAAACCCCAGGTTACACCTGTTCATGCCTCCCTCCCCATTAACCCCTGGCCACCACTGAGCCATTTACTGTCTCCATAGTTTTGCCTTTTCCAGAATGTCGTATCGTTGGAATCATGCAGTATGTAGCTTTTTCAGACAGGCTTCTTTCACATAGGAATACGCATTTCCAGTCTTTTCGTGGCTTGATAGCTTTTTCTTTTTATCACTGAATAATATTCCATTCCGTGGATGTACCACAGTTTATCAGTTCATCTACGGAGGGACCAGGCATACTTTTAAAAGCTCCCCAAATGATTGTAATGTGCACACTGGGCTAGACCAGTTTCTGCCCTGTAGATGGGGAAACTGAGGCCCTGACTCTCGGTGTGGCCCCTCCTTTGGACACCCTCTCTTTTGACCTCCAGAGCTTTTGGGGGTCTCTGGGCCCCAGGGGGCACTGTTTGGGGCTTCCTTTTCTGTAACTGAGTCACGCAGGGACTCTGCTTTCCCAGCAGCTCCCTTCAGGCACAAGCATGACATTTAGAGTCAGGCAGGCCTGGGTTGCTTATGTGAACCTCTCTGAGCCTCACTTTCCCCGGGCAGCTGGGGAACCGCCAGCCTGGCTCTGGGTGGGGCGTGTGCCTGGGGCCCTGGACACCGCCAGCTTTCAGGCAGCCTGAGTCACAACATCACCTCCTTGAGTGAGGCAGGTAGGAGGGGTCGACAGGGGCAAATGGTTCCTCCCCTGAAGACAGCCAGGTCCTGGAACCAAGTGGGGCGGGGGAGATGAAGGAGCCCCGGTCCCCAAATCCACCATCTAGCTCGATGTTAGAGCCAGGCTGGGTTAGATGCCCTGGTTCTGTGCTTCCAGACATAGAGCTCACGCTAAACTCTCACAGAGTACAGAGCATTTTCCATACAGAGAGAACTTTCTCACAGAATCTGGAAATTATCTTTTTACAAATTCATCATGTTGTGGAGGCCTCTGTCCCCACGTCCTACAAGACGTTAACCAGTTTTCTCACCTGGAAAACACAGATAATCAGAGTAAAACTTCCCTAGATCATTGTGAAGATAAAATGAAATAATGTCGATGGAACAGGATAGAGTCCAGGAATACACACATACGGTCAATCGATTTTTAGCAAAGGTGCAAAGGTAATTCAGTGGAGAAAGGAGAGTCTTTTCAATCAGTGTGCAGAAAGGATTGGAAATCCACACGTAACAATACCACCTTGACCTTCACCTGATCATATACACAAATTAATTCAAAATTAACCACAGACCTAAATTTAAAACCTAAACCATAAAGCTTCTAGAAAAAAAACACAGGAGAAAAATTTTGTGGCCTCAGGTTAGGCAAAGATTTCTTCTATGACACCAAAAGTATAACCCATAAAAAAAAAAGATAAATTGAACTTCATCAAAATTAAACACCTCCACCCTTCAAAAGACACAATTTAAAAAATGAAAAGACAAGCCATAGATAAGAAGGAGATATTGTCAGAACACATATCTGATAAAGGACTTGTATAAATGATTCCCAAATTCAACAATATGAAAACAAACATTTTGCCCATTTAAAATGGGCAAAAGCTTTGAGTAGACACTTCACCAAAGAAGATTTACAAGTGGCAAATAAGCCTATGAAAAGATGTTCAACAAAATTAGTAATTAGGGAAATGCAAATTAAAATCAAAATGAGATACAACTACAAATCAATTTTGTAGAAAGACAAAACCCCTCCAAAAACTGACAATACCAATTGCTAGCAAGGATGCAGAGCAACTAGAATTCTCACACATTGCTGGTGGGAAAGCAAAATGGTACAGCCACTCTGGAAACAGTCTAGCAGTTTCCTGTAAAGTTAAACATATACTTTCCATACAATCCAGCAACCCCACTCTGCAGTATCTGTCCAAGAGAAATGAAACCATGTATCCCTACAAAAACCTACAGGCCAATGATAATAGCAGCTTTATTCACAATTGGAAAATACTGGAAACAACCCAAATGTCCTTTAACTGTGAATGGGTAAACTGCAGCATATCCACTTAGTGGAATACTACTAAGCAATAGAAAGGAACAAACTACTGATACATGCAATGACTTCGGTGAATCTCAACCACATTATCTTGGGCAAAAGATGCCATACTCAAAAGTTGACGTCCTGTCTGATTCCATTCATGTGACGTTCTAGAATAGCCAAAACTATAGGGACAGACTTCAGCTCAGTGGTTGCCGGGGACGAGGGTGCGGGAGAGGTTGACTACAATGGGCAGCAGGAAGGAACTTTCTGGGGAGATGGAACTGTTCTGTATCATGACTGTGTTGGTGGGTACACAACTGGATAAGTTCATCAAAACATAAAGGATTTTTTCCTAGATGTAAATTATACCCCAAGAAATATACCTCAATAATTGCCTTCAAAAATGAAGCAATGTGTGCTAAGTGTTAAGAGACGAGGACAGTGATCTGGTACTTATCAGCTGAAAATAGTAACCTCCGGAAAGATGAAGGGGTGGCCATCAGTGTGACTCAAAGTAAACTTGACGAGAGCAGTACTGTTGTGACATTTTTTTACTTGACTGTGTTGAAATTATTTCAAACCTATGTCATTTGATCTTTAGACAGTTGTTTTATTACGAAATTTGGTTTTGCCACAATTTAACCATTTAGGGATTAGGAGGGTCAGTGTTAACGTCACTACAAGACTAGAGAATGACGGTGTCTCCCCACGGTTGGTGGAAGAGCAGAGTCTTCAGATTCTGAAACACTGGCCTTGGACAGATGTCCAGCGAGGGCACTGTGGTCAAGGATGTTTGGGCGAAGGATCCCTTTTTGTGTAATTCTGACTTTTGGAACCTTGTCAATGCTTCACATAATCAAAAAATAAATACGTAAAATCAATAAGGATGTGGGAAACCTAAAAATGGGATACAAACAGAAACCAGTGGACCAAAATGTATTTCAAACAATTAGCAGAATCAGATGGGTGTGGGTGAGAGAAAACTCCAGCTAACTTTTGAACACAGTGTTTGGATTTATGCCTAAACAAACATTGAATTCTAGTGAATAGGGTTTACTTTCTCAGAGGTGTAAGTTTGTGATTCTGAAACTACTTTCTATGTATTCTAGGGCTGAACAAATAAGTACCTATATTGTAGATAATTGGAGCCAGGTTTCTTACTGTTGGAGAAAAGAACAAGAAATATGAAAAGGGAAGAAACCAGAATAAGCCTTTTGGTGAAGGACTGGAATTGAGGACATCAGTATGAACTAATGGTTTTAAACTTATCTGTCTGTAGATAGACAGATATAGATGTGTGTGTGTTTGTAAATACATCTATTTTCTAGGTCTGTCCATTGAGAAGGCCTAGAAGGACTGATACTCCAGTAGGAATAAACACACCTAGCACCCAGATCTTAGTTTCTAAATACTATTTTGTGCTGAAAGGAACCAGGGATCCCTGGAGAAATGGCTTATTTCATGTCAGGGAAAATATAAAATGGGACTGGGACATCTTTCTGGTCATAAAGGAAGGAAGCGCTCAAAGAATGACAGGGACACGTCAGAGGATACAGGAGGAGCCGTAGCTCCATCAATGGTGGGGAAGCCCAACTGGACCAACTCTCCCAAGATGACAACTGTGACTCTGGACAGGCAGACACTGGAGGGGAGTTCACACTTGGTGGGAAGAACTAGCACTAGATGAGTTCCACGTTTTTTTTACTCTTTTTGGTGCCATGAAGGTTGTGAAAAACTCTGACAGAGCTCTGCAGTCGTACTGATTAAACAGAGAACATAGGTCAAGGTGATGACAGCAAATGGAAAGTGAAGTGAAAATTCTGGAGACAGCCACAGAGGGGAAACCCCAACTTCTACCTATAAACTCTGTGCAGATCTTTGGCTGGTCCTTGAGCTTCACAAGGATGGGACAGACTCTAAGCACCCAGCTAAGATAAGAGAACTGACGTGATGTCAGCTGCAGCCCCCCAGAGGGGAGACAGAGCTCGCATTCTGAGTCCAGCCAAGTTAACTGCCAGCTAAAATATTAACTCTCTTTGGGGAAATATAAAAGAATTCAGAGTCTCTACATCATTCAAAATATCCAGAATACAATCTCAAATTACTAGACATACAAAGAAGCAGAAGAATATGACCCATATTTAAGAGAAAAGGCAACCATCAATGGAGATCAACCCCAAGATGACCTAGACGCTGGAATTAGCAGGCAAGAACTTAAAAACAGCTCTCATAACTATGCTCAAGAGTATAAGGAAAATATTCTTGTATTGAATGAACAGACAGGAAATTCCAGCTGCAAAATAGAAACTATGAAAAAGAACCTAATGGTGATTCTAGAACCAAAAAAAGTACAAAATCTGAGATTAAAAAAAGTTTATGGATGGTCTTAAAAAATTTGTTGGGTGGAGCCTGGAGAAGACAGAAGAAAGGGTCAGTGACCTGAAAGATAGAACAATAGATATCTAAAGAAAAGAGAGAAAAAAAGACTAAAAAAGTCAACAGAGCTTCAGAGAGCCATGGAACAATATCAAAAGTTTTAAAACACATGCAGGTGGGAACCCCAGGAGGAGAGAAAAGAGAAAATGGGACAGAAAAAAAATCTTTGAAGAAATAATTTTCCAAATGTGTTAAGAGATATATACATTTACAAAATATCCTTCAAGAATGAAGGTAAAATAGGACATTTTCAGACAAAAACTAAGGGGATTCATTGCTAGTAAGCTTGCACTAGAAATGTTAAAAGTGGTTCTTTAGACTGGTGGGAAATGATACCAGAAAAAAGTTTTGATTTTTAGAAAGGAATGAAGAACACCAAAAATGGTGAATATGCAGGTAAATAAAAAGGCTACTTTATTTCTCTTAATTTCTTTCAAATCAATATAACTGTTTAAAACAAAAGTTATAATGTATTGGGAGGTTTATAGTGTATGTAGATGTAATACCTAGGACAATGTCAGCAGAAAAGATAGGGCACGACAAACTCTAGATTCTTACAATTTATGTGAAGTGCTTCAATATTAACTCTAGAATGTGAAATAATATAAAGAGATGTAAGTTAAAAGAGCAATAGAGAAATTAAAACTGAGTTCTAAAATTTTTTTAATTCATCCAAAAGAAGGCAAAAAAAGAACAATAGAACAAAAAATATATGGGAAAACAAAGAGCAAAATAGTAGACATAAATCCAATCATATCAGTAATTACATTAAATATAAATCAACTAAATACTGTAATTAAAAGGCAAAGATTATCAGACTGGATATAAAAGCAAAATCCAACTATATATGGTCTACAAGAAATGTACCTTAAATACAAGGAAATAGATATGTTTAAAGAAGAAGGATGGAAAAATACATACAATATAAATGGTAATAACAACACAGGAGAGGCAACATTAATATCAGAAAAAAGACTTCAAGACAGAGAGTCATAGGAGAGAGAAACACTCCTTTCATAATGATAACTGGGTCAATTCACCAAGAAAGCATAATAATCATATATGTTTATGTGCCTAATACCAGTAAGTCAACATACATGAAGCAAATGAACAGAATCAAAGGAAGAAATAGAGAAATCCACAATCATAGTTGGAGAGCTTAACACCCTTCTCTCATTAATTGATACAATACCAAGACAAAAAATCAGTGAGACTATGTATCAGAACAATGCAAGCAAGCACCTTGACCTGAATGACATTTATAGAACATTACCCAACAACAGGAGAATACAAATTCTTTTTAAATGTGTAAATTATGTTCACAAAATAGATTAGACACTGGCGCATAAAACAAGTCACAACAAATTTTAAAAAACTGATCCTACAGGAGAGATCCTCTCTGACCACAGTGAAATTCAGTTAAATATCAAAAAGCTATCTAGAAAAATCTCAAATATTTGGAAATTAAGCAACATACTTCTAAATAATCCATGTGTCAAAGAAGGAGTCACAAGAGAAATCTGAAAATATTTCAGAATAAATGATAATGAAAATACAAGATGTCAGAATGTGTGGGATTCAGCTTAAGGAATACTTAGAGGAAAATATACAGTTCTTTATATGCTTATACTAGAAAAGAAAAAAGGCCTAAAAGTCAATGGCTTAAGGGTCCACCTTAATAAATGAAAAAAAGAAGAGCACAGTAAACCCAAATTACGTGTAAGAAAGGAAATAGTAGAGATAAAGATTGAAATTAATGGAACTGGAAAAAGACAAGAGAGAAAATTAACAAAACCAAAAGTTGGTTCTTTGAAAGGATCAACAAAATTGACGAAATCCTACTTCGATTAATAAGAAAGAGAGAAGAAATATAAATAACAACTATCAGGAATGAAGCAGGACTATCACTACAGATCCTACATACTTAAAAAGATAGTAATAGTTATAATGAATAACTTTATGCCAATAAATTTGATGACTTAGTTGAAATGGACAAATTCCTTGAAAAATATCACTTACCCCAACTGACACATAATGAAATAGAAAATCTGAACAGCTTTATACTATTCATTTTCCAAAAAAAATTTTCAAGAAGAAAACTCCAGATGGCTTCACTGGCAGAGTCTGTCAGCCATTTAAGGGAGCGTTAACACAATCTTACACAAACTCTTTCAGAAAATAGGAGAGAAGGAAATACTGCTCAACTTGTTTTATGAGGTCAGCATACAAAGGAAAAAATTAAAACCTAACAGTGGAGAAAGCTGGCAGACACGACCTTAATCAAGTGATCAAAGTTAATGTCACCAATATTGGGACAAAGTGACATCTAGATGTGCCTCTGGATACAATGACGCATCACTTCTGCAGTATTTTGCCAAGCAGGCTTTCTTGAAAGTTGTCAGGAGGAAGCGTCTGACAAACCCTAAATGAGGGATATTCTACAAAATGACTGCCCTGTACCCTTCAAAAATGTGAATATCTGGGGCCGGCCTGGTGGCCTGGTGGTTAAGTTAGGCGTAATACACTTTGGTGGCCCGGGTTTGGTTCCTGGGCATGGAACTACACCACTCGCCGGCGGCTATGCTGTGGCGATGACCCACATACAAAATAGAGGAAGATGGGCACAGACGTTAGCTCAGGGCCAATCTTCCTTAGCAAAAAAAAAAAAAAGTAAATATCATGAAAGAGAAAGAAACACTGAGAAACCATTCCAGAATAAAAGAGACTGAAGAAACAAAGCAAGTAGATGTAATGCATGATCCAGGGTTTTCTTTTACTATAAGGGACATTACTGGGACAAGTGGTGGAATTTGAATAAGGTCTGTAGATTAGACAACAGCATTGTATAAATGTTAATTTTCTGATTTTGATAACTGTATTGTGGAATGTAGGAAAATGTCTTTAGTTTTAGGAGATAAACACTGAACTATTTAGGGGTAGCGATCTACCATGTCTGCAACTTAGTAAAACACAGTTCAGGAAGAAAACCTATTTTCATATACAAATAAAAACGTTTTCTACACACACACACATATGTGTATATATACAGAGGGAGACAGAGAGAGAATGTGAAAGCAATTGTGGTGAAATGTCCATAACTGGTGAAGCTGGGAAAAGGGCCTGTAGATTCTTTGTACTATTCTTGCCACTTTTCTGTGAGCCTGAAAGTACATCAAAATAAAAACTATTAGGAAAAATATGCTTCTACATGGAAATCGAAATATAATGATGTACACCTGAAATTTATATAACGTTATAAACCAATGTTACCTCAATAAAAAATAAATTAAAAAAAAAGAAAAAATATGCTTGGGGACCACAGCACCCAGCTCTTCCTCCTGGATATTTCCAACGTCCGTTAGCATGTTAAAGGCTCTGACAAGTCCTGCATAAGGAAGCCTGTTTAGCATTTAGTTAGCAGAAGATTCACTTCTCCAGTGTTAATTTCTGACACATGGGTAACACCAGCGTGTGAGATGCTGGAATAAAGCATCAGTGGACTTGAAAATGTGTAGAATTAATCTGCCCTGTGGTTCCATAGAAAGTGCTTGCCCAAAATCCCCGCTGCCCCGCCCCGTGGCGTTCTCCTCATCCTCTCCGAGCGTCTCCTTCTGCTCCAGCACACCCGCGAGGGTCAGGAGGCGGGGCACGCTGCCCAGCCAGCCACCGTGTGCTGGGCTTGGCTCCGCACGGGCGGGACCCGGCCTCCCCTCCGCTCGGCTCCTCGGATGCCTTGAGGAGAAGCTGGGCTGTGTTCCGGTCCAGGAGTGCCTTGGAAAAGAGCCAAATCCTAGGAAGGAAAGTGACGGCGGATGACGAGGGGCAGCATCTGTCCCTGCGGGTGAATGGCATGTTCCTTCAAATAAGCAGGCCAGGGCATAAGAGGCGGGTTTCTGAACCCCACTGTCCAGACCCATCATTGGGTCTTTACTGGACCCTCATCCACGGGGACACAGTGTAACAGGGGTTAAGATCATGGGCGTTGGGGTCAGCCCACCTGGGCTTGAATATCAGTCTGCTATTAACTTGTGGTCTGGGACAAGGACATAACCTCTCTGAGCCTCAGTTTCTTCTTCTGTGCAGTGGGGGATAAAATAGAACCACTGATATTGAGCTCATATTGCTAATGCGTTATCAATGCATGTTATTATGGAGGGGGATGAGAAAAGCAGCCCAAGAAGCCTGCTGTTAAACTTCTTGGAGAATCGGGGCAGGGGACATGGTCCCCATCATCTACACGGGATGTTCTTTAGAGGACACCATGGGAGACACTCCCCTGGACTATCAACACCAGGAGCAAGATGGGCCATGCTTGGTGCACATCCACACAAGTGTGTGAGTGTGTTTCCCTTATACCTTTGCAAATAACGCCACTGGTTGGCTTCTCTTTTTGCATTGACTACTAGGAAGCTCAGGGCCAAATCTTCAGCTCAGATCTAGAAAATGTAGAGAACCTCATGGCAAGCATTTTGTTTACTGATGCCATTTTAAGCACTTTCTCATTTTTCTTTTCCCTCACCTTAATTTCCTCGTGTATTTTTTAACATCTAGAACAAGAGTTGGCAAACTAGGAGCCTGTGGGTCAAAACCAGCCCGCCACCCATTTAGTAAACAGAGTTTTACTGAAATACAGCCCCGCCCATTCACTTACCTGTCATCTATGATACTTCTGTGCTGCAACAGCAGAGCAGTTGCAGCAGAGACTGTATGGCCCACAGATCCGAAAAGATTTACCGTCTGGCCCTTTACTGAAAGTTTGCCAATTCCCGACCTAGAACAATATACATTTTTATAATCTGCCTCAAACCCTTTTTAGATTGGAGATAAGGACGGGCGGTCAGACAGATGGATGAACAGACGGATGTACAGACAGCTGTAGATGGTAATCTGAGGACAGGGTTATCTAGAACCATGTCCAAAGTCTTGGATCCCCTTGAATTCAAAAAGGCTGCCAACGTTGGGACTGCAGAGGAAAAAGGGAACTAACATTCAGTGCAGACCCAACGTGTGCCAGAGCGTGCCATACTGGTGTGGAATTCCCGTGTGCTGCTCAGTTAATCCTGGGACAACCCTAAGAAGCAGGTTGAGAAACCGAGGCACAGAAGGGCACGTGGCTTGCCCCAGGTCCCAGGGGCAGCGACAGCAGAGCTGGGATTTGAGCCCAAGCTGTGGGCTCTGGATCCCAGAGCCCTGACGGCCGTATCGTAGAGGACACATCACTATGTGGAAACAGCCAGAGATGAAAGCCTGGAGGGAACGCCAACATAGTCCCACGACGCTCTAGTGAGTTCTGTTTTATTCTTTATACGTTATTGTAATCTTGCAAGTCATCGACAATGAACACTGTCATAACTAAAAACGTGGCAAATTGAATGCCTCCTCCTTCCCCTCCCTCAAAATCGAGGAGGGCGCGAATGGGGTAATTCGGCGTGCTCTCAGAGGGACAGAAGAGCACGCCTCTGAGTGATGACCTCCCATCTCCCAGGACACCAGCCCTTTGCCCTCGGAGGTCCCCTTCCTCTTGCAGGCCACCTGGGAACCGTCACCTGGCTGGGGCGACCTTGCCGGACAGCTGCAGCTGAACAGCCCTGGTGGCTCTGAGGACCGCCTGGTGGAGGAGGACGCCCATACCCCAGCCCCGACTGCTTCTCCGGGTGTCCCGGCTGCCGTCGGCCTGGACATGTGCACAGACAGGGAGCCATTGAGGCTGCGCTCTTTGTAACGCCCGGCAGCTGCCTGCACCTGCAGAGAGGCAGGAGAGGGCTCAGAAGGGGAGGGGCAACAGGTAGGGTCTGTGGGAGCTGGGCATGCAGGAGGACCCCTTCCTCCAGGAAGCCTTCCTGAGCCACTCCAGCTCTGAGCATCACTGAGCACAGCAGACAGCACTCAGGAAGAGAAACGAGATGGAGGGAAGAACAGGGGACAGCCTTCTCTGACCCCTGCCCCTGGCCCAGAATAGAGTCTCACCTTGTCCTTTCCACCACGTGTGATGTGGGAATATCCATCTTACAAATAGGGAAACTGGGTTTCCAGAGCCCCTGCCAGTGTGAGGCCTGAGCCTGGCCCGCACCTCCCTCCAGAGGCTTCCCAAGACCCCCAGCTTCTATTTCCCAAACGCCCTCTCGGACACGTGTCTCCTCTTATCTCTAATCCCGTGTCCATTCGGCAGATGAGGAAATCGAGGCCGGGAGAGATTAGAGTCCCGCAGAGCTGTGCAGCAAAAGGACCACAGCCTCGGAATTTATGAGTTTGTCTTTCTAGTAAAAGTCTGAGTGCAGGAGGGAAGTGAGGGGAGCCGTCCTCAGCTGACCGTGACAGTCACATCTTGGTTTCATAACCTGTTAAAAACCACCAGCTGGGTTTTATCTGGGGCGAGAGATGGTCTGAGAATCGTCCTGTGACGTTTGGGGGAGGGGAATCCGTGACTCTCAGGACTGGGGGACGCTGGACTCCTGGGACCGCTGTCCTTGTCTGAGTGGGACAGCCACTCCGCCTGTGTCCTTGTCTGTCTCCCCTCCTGACACGGCTTCCTGGGGCAGGGACGGGTCTGGTCCACTGGCAACCCCGAGCACAGGGCCCGGCACTCGCAGACACGCTGTCAGCTGAGCCACGAGAGAGAGTAAAGCATCATGGGATAAAGTGGGGCTGCCCACTAGAACCTTCCATGATGATGGAAATGTTCCATTCTTTGCTGTCCAGGACAGTAGCCGCTAGCCACGTGTAGCTCCTGAGCACTTAAAGTGGGCTCACTAGTGCGACTGAGAAACCGAATTTGTACTTTTACTTCATTTTAATTTAAATTGAAACAGCCCGTGTGGCTGCTAACTCTCCTCTTGGACAGCACAGATTTGAAGCGTGGACTGAAGACAGGTCGGGGTCAGACCTTAGCTCTGCTCCTAGCTGTCTGACCCCGGGCAATTTGCTTTGCCTCTTTGAGCCTCAGTTTTCCCATCTGTAATGTGGGGATGGTGACTCCCCTCTCAGAGCTGTCAATAGATGAAAAGAGATTGTCTTTGTAAAGCTCTTTGCCTGGGCTCTTCTGAGTGTTCCATGACGGACAGCTGTGTGTTATGACTGCTGCTGCTGTTTTGTTGTCACTGTGATGGGGATGGAGCACAGGATGGTGGGCCAGGGGCTGGAGGGGTGAGAGGGTGGAAGAAGGAGAATCGGGGTCACTCCCGATGTGGGGCCACCCTCTGACCCTCTCTCTGTGGTCCAGCAGGGCCTGGGCCTCCCAGTAGGGACACAGCCCAGTGGCTCTCTGCAGGCCACGGGTGGGGAAGCAGAGGCGTCAGGGGCCCTCACAGTGGCCGGCCAGACCACCACCCTGACCTTGGTCGTGGCCGTCCAGCAGTCCGAGGGCACACTCCGAGCGAAGCTGGGGCACGCGCTGCCTGCACTGCGGGCTGTGCCCCCAGAGACCTCACAGACCCTCCAGTGCGGGTGGGAGGCCGGGCGCCCGCTGGGCCTCCAGCTGCTGGCAGGGCCTGTGAGCTTCGGGGCAGTGGTGAGCTGCACCTGGACCGCAGGCTGCAGTGGCGGGTGCTGGCCGAGAGCTCCTGTGAGGCCCTGCAGGTAGGCGGAGCTGGGGGTGGGTGCGAGGGGTGGGCATCGGGGTCTCCAGGGGGCAGGACAGGGGCCTTCTTTCCGACCACTGGCAAAACCAGAGAGGTTGGGTGGCCCCCAGAGGGATGGACTCATCAATACTTACTGAGAACCTCCTCTGTGTGCCGGAGATACAACCGTGAACAAAGCAGAGATCAACGCCTGCCTGGGGGAGACGGGCGATCCCCAGGGTAGATCAGTGAATTAGCTAGTGGTGAGAGCTGGGGAGAGATGGGAAGTGGGAATGGGGGGAGCAAAAGGGCGGATATTGCAATTTGATATAAATCGGTCAAGGTCGGCCCAAAGACAGGATGACTTTTGAGCCCAGACTTGAAGGAAAAGAAGGAGGAGCTGTGTGGGTATCTGGGTAAAAAGTATTCTAGGAATGGCCAGTGCAAAGGCCCTGAGGCAGCACCCAAGAGGGAAGGGCATTCCCCAGTACGGGGGTCAGACCATTCCTATAAAAGTCCAGACAGTAAATATCTTTGGCTTTGCAGGCCACGCAGCCTCTGTTGTAACTACTCAATGCTGCCCTTGTAGCACAAAACACCACAGACGATATGTAGATGAATGGGTGTGACTGTGTGCCAATAAAACTTTATTTACAACAGCAGGAGGTGGGCTGGATGTGGCTCCGGGCTGTAGTTTGCTGAGTCCTGTTTCATAAAGAGCACGTGAAGTGGGAGAGGGCTCAGATTCAGGATGTGTGGTAGGGCTGAGAGAGCACTGGGTGGAAGTTTGGATGTGGGTGTGGGTGAGACGGCTCCTCTGCTTTTGTCCTGCGTGACGGGAGGCCTAGGGTTGCCGTTCCTGTGATGGGAGGACGGTGGGACCAGGAGGAGGAGGAGGAGGCGGAGAGGGGCTGTCACTGACCCGTGAGTCCTATTTTGGACGTGCTAAATGTGTCAGGGCTGCTGGACGCCCGAGTGGGGGTGTTGGGGGGCAGCTCTTGGAGTCAGGAGGTCAGCCGTGGTCTGGACTGGAGGCCTTGGCCTCTAGGGGGTCACCTTTAAAGCCACGAGGCCGGCTGAGATGGCCGTGGGGTGGGCGCAGACTGAGCCAGGGCACCCAGCTGCAAAGCTGGAGGGATGAGAAGGACAAGCCAGGAAGGAGCAGGGACCCCGAGCGAAAAGAGGTCCTAGAGGCCAAGGCGGAAAACATTCCAGAGAGGAGGGGAGGGTTAGCGGGGTTGAATGCCGTGTCGGGCAGGTGGGGGGTCAGGCAGCAGCCACAGGGGGCTCTTGGGAAGGCCACTGCTGGGGAGTCCACCTCTGCGGCCAGGAAGCACCAGTCTGTGGATTGCGGCTCTGCCCCTTGTCTCTGGGTGGCCTGAGCAAGTCGCTGTGCTTCTCTGCGCCTCAGTTTCATCATCATAAGATGGGGTGCAGAGACCTCCTCTGCTATCAAGGTTAGATAAGATGGCAGACCCCCCGCGCCCGGCACTGCCCACTGCACAGTAGGTGCACAGTGAATGGCAGCGTCCTTCCCTACTGTGTGCTCAGGTGATGTGCTGGTGGGAGGAGCCGAAAGACACTCGCGGGGGCCAGTCTCACAGCCTGTTTCCTGGACGGGCTCCCGTCTGTCTGTCTGTCGAGGGCAGGTGTTTGGGTTCTGTGCGCCTGGGGAGGCGGAGAGGGAAGGAGCAGAAGAGGTGGGAGAGACGAGGTCCGCAGCAGCCAGTGGCTGCAGGACTTGGCCAGGCTGGTGTCACAGCCTTGGTTCTCTTGGTGCAAAACTACGATCCCTCGTGGTTTCGGGGGGGCGTGGGGGGGGGAAGCTCCCTGAACAGCGCAGAGCTGAGACGGGACCCTCGGGCGCTTTGAGAACCTGGTCACAGTCACCAACCCTCTCCCGGGAAGACTCGCACGCACGTGCACACCCACGCCCCATTTTGCGGCCAGTTCAAGGGGGGGCTCAGGACCCCTGATGCCCACTTTGGGCCCCGCCCTGGTTAAGAAGCCCTGCTTTCCTGTCTCTTTAAACCCTCCTAGGCCCTGGGGGTCCCGGGCCGAGTCGAGGGCTCTGGCTACATCGTGGTGAACACCATGGTTCTGGACACCCAGGTGCTGGTCACCGTGGACGCCAGCACGCTGCAGGGGCTGCTCATCCTCAAGACCACTGAGGTGAGGGCGCGGGTGGGTGGGGTGCCGGGGCCGCGTGCTCATGAGGCCCCAGGAGGAGCGTTCGGACACCCTCCTAACTCCAGAGAGCACCCTGGGAGAGGAGAGCATTGGGACCCCCACAGAGAGGAATGAGGATTCCGAGGAGAAATCCCTCCGCTGCCCTGGCCTCTTGGGCCCTCCCAGTTTTCTCTTGTTTGTTTGCTTTTTGTACAATATGTACACTGTAGAGAAGTGCAAAGATGGTAAATGCAACAGCTTGGTGAATTTTCATAAACCCAACACTTACCACCTACCTCAAGGGCGGAATGTGACCAGAATCTCAGAAGCCCCCCTCAGTCCCCTTCAGCTTACTAACTACCCCCATGAGTCCCCACTCAGATGACTCCTTGTATGTTGTGTATGTAAAAGCACATGGCATGTTCCCTTTTGGGTCTGCCTTCTTTTGTCCAGCATTATGTTTGTGGGATTCACCCATGCTGTGTGTTGTTGTTGAGTGTTCCTTTTCACTGCTGTATAGTATTCCATGGTGTGGATATATCACGATTCATCTAGCTGTTCTACTATCAATTAGCGTTTGGGTAGTGTCCAGATTTTTAATTGTATATTATTTTATTCATTAATCATGTGCATGTTTTTATTTTATTTTTAAAATATATAATTATAAAATACACATTGATGTAAACTTTACTATTTTATTTATTTATTTTTTTGGTGAGGAAGATCGTCCCTGAGCTGACATCTGTGTCCATCTTCCTCTATTTTGTATGTGGAACGCCGCCACAGCATGACTTGATGAGTGGTGTGTAGGTCCGTGCCCGGGATCAGAACCCACAAAACCCAGGCCGCTGAAGCAGTGTGCAAACTTAATCACTATGCCCCCGGGCCGGCCCCCCATCTTAATTATTTTTCAGTACACAGTTCAGTGGTGTTGAGGGCATTCACGTTACTGTGCTGCCGTCACCACCACCCATCTCCGGAGCTCTTTTCATCTTGCAAAACTGAAACTCTGTGTCCATTAAACAATAACTTCTCATTGCCCTCTCCTCCCAGCTCCTGGCGGCCACCACTCTACTTTCTGGCGCTATGGCCTGACTGATCTAGGTCCCTCATATAAGCGGAATCATGTGGTGCAGCCATGCGTCACTTAACAGTGGGACTACGTTCTTTAGGCGACTTCATCGTGCGAACATCATAGTGTGTTCTTACACGGACCCAGATGGTACAGCCTACTGCACACCTCGGCTCTATGGGCCCATCGTCGTAATGCAGTCCGTTGTTAACTGAAACGTCATTATGCAGGCATGACTATATTTGTCTTTTTTGTGACTGGCTTATCTCACTCAGCATAATGTCCTCGGGGTTCATTCATGTTGTAGCGTGGGTCAGAATTCCCTTCCTTTTTAAGGCTGAATAATACTGCATCATAGGGACAGACCACATTTTGTTTATCCATTCACCTGTCAATGGACACTTGGGTTGCTTCCACCCTTTGGCTGTTGTGAATAATGCTGCTATGAACACGGATGTGCAACTCTCTCTTCAAGACCCTGCTTTCGGTTCTTTTGGATTGTGTCCAGTTTTGCCTCTTATCAATAGTGCTGCTTCGAACGCTGTTGCACAAGAGTTTTAGCGGACACGTGCGTGGAGTGGCATTGCTGGATCACTCGGTGTGCGGGTTCAGCTGCACTTACTCAACTTTAGTTTGAAGTGGCTGGCCTTCCCAAAGCTCCCTGGGAGATTCACTAGCCGTTATTTAACTTACGTGACGTAGGGTTGTGGGCACGTGACACAGGGTTGCTCACGTGAGGAGCAGCCCCATTGCGAGTCATCGTGAGCGTCATTCTGAACTTCTCGTGAGCTGTCCTTTGGGCCACTGTTGGTTTTCTCTGTCCCCTGTGTCCCAACCTGCAAGGCGTGTCCCTCCCAAGCATTCCGTGGGTCCCTCCCTGTACCTCACTGAAGACATCCTCTCTGAGGTTCCTCCCCTGGGCGCCTCCCCAGTGAATTTTGTGGGATTCACATGCCACTTCCTTTGTAGCAGACACCCCAGGTGCATTCATTGCATTTGGTGAAAATCTACCCAGCTGTTTTCACACGATGCAGTGGCCAATGGGGAAGGGAAAAAAAGAGGCTCGATTTAATGTCTGTGAGTGGTTTATTGTCCTCTGTGGGAGAATCTGGCCACCTCCCAGGCACGTGAGTCTTTCTTTCTCTTGCTCCGTTGTAGGCCCAGCAGGATATGGACTTGTTGCTCACACACAACCTGCCCCAGTCCGGCCCCTGGGCCCTCCCAGCCCGGGTCCTGCTGGACATGGCCACTGAGAGGCGTGGGCCCAGCTACAGGTGCACCCTGTGGGTTGGAGTGGACGGCAGACAGGTGTGGGGCTCTGCCGGTGGGGGCTCGGAGAGGGGGGGCCGAGGGGACAGCCCAGCCCAATGGTCGCATGGTCATCCACCCCAACAGGTGTCCAAGGACCTGACCTTCACTCGGCGGCCAGAACATGTCTCCCTGGAATACACACTCCAGCACAGCGTCCCCGTGCTGCGGACGCTGGGGGTGGAGGACAAGATGGGCCTGCAGGTCAGCCTTGGCGAGCACCAGTGATGGTGGAAATCCATGCAATCATTCCTTCATTCAACAAACCTGTTTGAAAGGGGTTCGGACCTCCTGCTGAGCTTCAGTCTCCTCCCGTTTCCCCATCTTGGCGATGGCACCGCCCACCAGCCTTCCAGCTGTGCGGCCCAGACCCCTGGAGTTATCCCTGATCCATCACAGAAGCCCACCTTCAGCAGATGCTGACCGTGCTACCTCCCAAGTGTTTCCTGAACCGACCCCTCCTCACCCCCTCCAGCGTCACCGCCTGCTCCAACCCCTCAGGTCACACCAGGGTTCTCGCCACCTCGCTGGGCTCCCTGCGTCCACCCTTGTCCCCTCTGGTCTCGTCTCCACCCAGCAACTCCCTGAGTCCATTCAAGTCCCTCACTAAGAGTCCAGTCAACCGTCCCACCAGGATCTGCCCACCCTGTCTCCGAGCTCACCTCCCACCACTCCCCTCGATGACCTTCCTCCAGCCGAGCTCACTCTCCAGCACTTTCCTCAGACTCCCCGGGCACACCCCTGCCCCAGGTTAAGGGCTCAGTCTCACAAGACTGTCCCCACTTCAGATGCCAATCACAAGTCCCAGCTTGTCACCGTGCTTCTGGCTAGAAATCGGAGTTCCCATGACACCCTCCTCGCGTTCGGTCATTTGCTAGAACGACTCACAGCGCTCAGAGAAACACCTGCTTACATTTGCTGGTTTATTATCTAATAAAGGATACGCTAAAGGATGCATACGATACAGGATATCGTATCGCACATAGGAAGGATACGATACAGATGAAGAGGTGCACAGGGTGGGGTCTGGAAGGGTCCTGAGCACAGAGTTCTGTCCCTGTGGAGTTGGGGTGCACCACCTTCTTGGCACATGGGTGTGTTCGCCAACCCAGAAGCTCTCCGAACCCTATAGGTTAGGGATTTTTGTGGAGGCTTCATCACATGCGCACGATGGATCATTAGCTCAATCTCCAGCCCCTCTCCCCTCCGCCAAGGATAGAGAGTGGGGCTGGAAGTTCTAAGCTTCTAATCACGGCTCGGTCTTTCTGGTGACTCTCCCATCCAGGAGCCCACCCAGAGTCACCTCATTAGAACAAAAGACGCTTCTCTCACCAGGAAGTTCCAAGGGATTTAGGAGCTCTGTGTCAGGAACCGGGGTCAAGGTCCAAACATTAGCAGGCACTGGGGCAGAGACATGTATGTGTGTATGTATATTTCTTGTTTCACACCCTCCCTGTCTCCCCATCATCTCCCCATCACCTGACACGTGGTGCCTTTTGCCTTGTCCCGATCTCTCTCCCACCGCTGACATTTAAGCTCTGAGGCTGAGACATTCCTGTGCTTCCTGCGTGGCACCGTCCCCAGGTGTAGGACGGGACCCGGCACACAGTAGGTGCTCAGTTGACGTGTTGAAGGATGGAGTGACACTCCTGCTTTATGAAGTGGGTGACATAGAGCAGCGAGGGGCTTTGCCACCTGCTGCCACGTACTGTGTACTCAGCCAGCCATCGCTGCTGCTGCTGCTACTTCTGTGATTCACTTATGTGCCTGCGGTGCAGAGTTTGCAAACTCGGTTCCTGCGGGGTCCAGGGGGCAAACGAAACTGTGCCAGGTGGGCTGTGTGGGGGACACCGAGAGTTCATGCCCTGACTCAAATCTTCCAAGTTATATGTATTTTTTAAACTTTTTTTTTATTGTAGTACAATACATATAACATTTACCATTTTAACTATTTCCGAGTTTACAGTTCAGAACTGAACCTGGGCCGCTGAAGCAGAGTGCACCAAACTTAACCACTAGCCCACGGGGCGGCCCTCAGAACTTTTTCATTATCCCACCTGGAAACCCCACACCCATTAGCAGTTTCTCCTCCGGCGGGACACCCCACCCAGCAAAACAGCGCATGTGCAGTCAGCCAAGGGGTAACCCTGTTCCTCAAACCTACTCCCTCGAGGGGGTCTCCATTCCTCCCCCCACAGCGATGTGGGTTTGCAGGAGCTGGTGCCAGCTGGGCCGGGCTGGCTCTCTCTGCACAGGGTGGTCCAGCCTCTCCTCAGTGTCATTCCAGGTCTCCATGGACGTTCGTGACAGTGGCTCCGGCTTTAAGCATTCCGGACGCATCTCGGCAGGGCCCACGTCTCTGAACTACTCCGTGAGCTGCTGGTACCGTGCCAGGCTCCTGGAGCTCTCTGGCCGGAGCGAGCACGACAGCGGGGCCTGCTGCAGCCCGGGTTCCCGGGTGAGGCCCGCCTCAGCGCCGAGCTGCAGATGCCCGGAAGGGCCCCCGGCTTCCCCCACACTGGGAGCCTGCCCGCCAGTCTCAGGCCTTGACCTGGGCACCCTGAGAGCCCCATCAGCCCCGGCGTGGCCCTAGGCTCCAGGACTAACCTGGACACCTTGCCCGAGGCAGCGTGTGTCCATTTCCTCAGCTGCCAAAACTGAGTAGCACCAACTGGGGGGCTTCAGACAGAAATTTACTCTCAGGCACTTCTAGAGGCCAGAAGTCAGAAATCAGGTGTCATCAGGGCCGGGCTCCCTCTGAAGGCTCTAGGGGAGCATCCTTCCTGCCTCTTCCGGCTCCTGGTGGCCCCAGGCCTTCCAGGCTGCATCGTTCGGCCTCTGCCTGTGTCTGTGCCCCTTCTCTTCATTTTACCAGGACGCCAGGTAGGGCCCATCCTCATCCAGCACGCCCTCGTCGAACTTAATCACCTCCGCAAAGATCCTAGTGTGTCTTTTCTTTTATTGCCCAAATAAGAGCACATTTACAGGTACGGGGGGGGGGGTGGGGTTAGGACTTCAACATAATTTTGGGGGCAAACAATTTCATCCATAATGGAGGGGGAAGGGAAGACAAGAGTAATAAGAGCCAGCGTTGACTGAGCGCTTACTGCATACACACCAGGCAAGCTGTCTATACAGAGCTCAGTGAATCTGCTCAACCACCCCTTTCACGCCAAGGGAAAGTCAACACCTGCAGTGGGGCCTCTGAGGCCTCAGGATCTGCACCCTCACCTCTCTGACTTCATCTTCCAGCCCCTGCTCATTCCATTCATTGCTATTCTTCAAACACATTGGGCTTACTCCTGCCTCAGGACCTTTGCACAGGCTGTTCCCTCTGCCTAGAATGCTATTCCTCTACACATCTGCTTAGCTCGCTCCCTCACCTCTTTCAGGTATTTTTCCAATGTCATCCCCTCAGTGAGGCCTTCCCCGCTCACCCTACTTACTTGCACCCCCACCTCCCTCCAGCTCTCCCCATCCGCCTTCCTGGCTTTGTCGTTCTAAGGTGCTGTGTAACTCACTTATCCAGTATCTGTATTTCTTAATGCCTGTCTTCTCCCCACCCCACACTAGAATGTTCACTCCACGAGGACAGGGAGGATTTTTGTCTGTTTTGCAGAGCGACATAGAGTAGGTGCTCAGTTAAACAGCTGTGGAATGACCGCGTGAACGTGAGGTAGGGTTAGTGACACCACCCCATTCTGCAGGGGAGGAACGGAAGCTCAAAGAGGTTAGTCACTTGTTCCAGGCCACACAGCCGGTTAAGGATGAAGTCGGGTCTTGAACCCAGTCTGTGTGACTCCAGAGCTGCCCTCTGACCCCATGGAGGTTGCTGCCCTCGGGACACCTGGGTGGTTCCCCCGTCCCTCGGGTCATCTTCTCCTGGCCTCCAATCTTTCTATCCTTGGCCCTCGGCCTCCCATCCGGTGATCAGGGACCTGATCAGATGAGACTGTCTCTGTGAGCTGACCTCACGGGCCGCTCTGAGGAAGGGTTTGTTGGGGACGTGGTAGGCAAGTGATGGGACCGTCATCCAGGGATGGCCTTGTCCACTCCGCCCCAGTTCCTGATCCTGGGAGGCCTGGTGTGGTCACCTCCAGCCAGGGTGACCTCTCACTTCCGCCACTGCTGTCCCAGCCCCTCAGGGGACACCTTCTGCATGGCGTAAACACCCCTGCTGTCCCCGACAGTGGGGAACCTCCCGGGCATGGAGACCATGTCCCCTCCCTTCTCGTGCCTCACACATAGTAGGTGCACGTGGTTGAACATTGCATAAGGAAGGAAGGAAATGAACATTCCCTGAGACCCACTGTGTGCCCCACAGGCAGGTGTGACGTCCCTCGCGGTGGGCAGGCTGGGCCCACTTTATAGATCGAGGCTCAGAGCTGCAGGCTTATCCTTGTCTGCCCGGGAGCACTGCCCGCCCTGCCGGGCCCAGAGGGCAGGTGACGGGCCAGAGCAGGGAGCTGCACCCCCAGGAAGCCACCTCAGCTGTGAGCTGGGATCCAGCTTTTCCGTCTGGGAACCGTTTTCTAACTGCAGCCGGAGGAGTGTAAGTCAATGAACAGTAAGAATAACCCCTGACATTGAGATTCCAGATCCCGGAGCCTCCTTTTCTGGAGGGTTTTCACCTGCCCCCGAGAGGAGGTGTGTCCACTTGGAGGCCCGGCCCCCGGAAGGGATGCCTGCAGGGTGGGGGGGTGGGGTGCTCCAGCCCGGGCCCGGGAGGGATGCCTGCAGGGTGGGAGAGGTGGGGCGCTCCAGCCCGGCCCGGGAGGGATGCCTGCAGGGGTGGGAGGGTGGGGCACGAGGGATGCCTGCAGGGTGGGAGGGTGGGGCGCTCAGCCCGGGCCAGGCGAGTTGCAGATCAGTCTCATTTGACATCAGTTTGATATTTGACCGACCCTGGAGAGAAGTACGCGTGCATTCGTTCATTCCCTCAGCAAGCACTGGACGCCTGCTGTGTGTCAGGAGGTGTGCTACAGCTGGGGACATTGCAGGGAACAAAACCCACAAAAGGCCCTGCCCCCACGGGGCTGATATTCTGGATGGGGAGGGAGCAGGAAGGGTTGGGACTTTAGATGGGCAATCAGAGGAGGCGTCATTTCAGCAGTGACCCCCAGTGAGAGGAGCCAGCCAGGCCAAGATGGGGGGACACCTCTTGACAGATGATGTCACTGGAGCTCAGAGAGATGAAGGACTTGCCCAAGGTCCATCCCACTGGCGTCCTCAGGGCGTGGCCCCTCCTGCCGTCTCCGGGGCGTCCCTGAGCTGGGAAGGGAGGTGAACCTGAGTCCCCAGCAGCCAGTGCCAATTTCTGCCTCTAGAGACCCAGACCCGGGCCAGTGTGGCCCTCTGTGATGGGGACAGCAGGGTCTGCGTGGACATGGCAGCCATGGTGGCCCGGCCGCTGAATGGCACCCTGGAGCTGGTGGTGAACGCCAGCCACTCGGCTCTCGCTCTCTGGAGGCTGGGCCTGCCCTTCACCGGCCAGGTGAGGACAGGTGGGCCAGCCCTGGCAGGGGCACAGCTAATTCTGCAACTCCCATTCGGTTCCTGGTGTGCACAGGGGACCCACTGTGCGCACGATTGACGGGGATGCTCTTGCCGCATCTCCAGCACTCTACAGTTTGCAAATGCCTTGTTAACAATCCTAACAGTGGTAGCCAGCATCTGCTGAGCACCCTCCGTCCTCCCAGCCGTGGGCGGGTGTGGCCTGGCCTCCCGCAGCCCCGTGTTCCGGCTCCTGTCTTGTCCTTTCTGACTTCCCCTCTTTAATCAGAATCAAAGCCCAGCTTCCATCTGTGCAGCGCCTGCTGCCCGCTCTGCACTGTCCTGAGGGTTCTCTATGCATCGATTCGTTTCCTCCTAAATCCCCAGGGAGAGGCAGTGCGGCCCAGTTCTGATGAATTCCATCTCTGGAGGTCAGATCCCAGCTCCACCACATGCTGGCTCTGCGGCCCTGGGCAAATCCCTCAGCCTCTCTGTGCCCTCAGGGACCTCGTCTGGGAACTGGGGGTAACAACTGCACTGGAAACGTGAGTGTGAGGATGGAATGAGGTAGTACCAGCTCTGCACTCAGACGGGGCCTGGTGGAGTGGATGCTGTAGAAGCGGGCGCTGCTGTGATGATGACGATGGTGACAATCAGCCTTACCGTCATCCTCACCACCATCCTCATCATCCTCACCGTCATCCACATCATCCTCACCGTCATCCTCACCACCATCCTCATCATCCTCACCATCATCCTCACCCTCATCCTCACCATCATCCTCATCATCCTCACCATCATCCTCACCATCATCCTCACCGTCATCCTCATCATCCTCACCATCATCCTCATCATCCTCACCATCATCCTCACCGTCATCCTCATCATCCTCACCATCATCCTCACCATCATCCTCACCGTCATCCTCATCATCCTCACCATCATCCTCACCGTCATCCTCACCGTCATCCTCACCGTCATCCTCACCATCATCCTCATCATCCTCACCGTCATCCTCACCATCATCCTCACCGTCATCCTCACCGTCATCCTCATCATCCTCACCATCATCCTCACCGTCATCCTCACCGTCATCCTCACCATCATCCTCATCATCCTCACCGTCATCCTCATCATCCTCATCATCCTCACCCTCATCCTCACCATCATCCTCACCGTCATCCTCACCGTCATCCTCACCCTCATCCTCACCATCATCCTCACCGTCATCCTCACCGTCATCCTCACCCTCATCCTCACCGTCATCCTCACCGTCATCCTCACCGTCATCCTCACCCTCATCCTCATCATCCTCACCATCATCCTCACCGTCATCCTCATCATCCTCACCGTCATCCTCACCGTCATCCTCATCATCCTCACCGTCATCCTCATCATCCTCGCCATCATCCTCATCATCATCCTCATCATCCTCATCATCCTCACCCTCATCCTCACCCTCATCCTCATCATCCTCACCATCATCCTCACCGTCATCCTCACCGTCATCCTCACCGTCATCCTCACCCTCATCCTCATCATCCTCACCGTCATCCTCACCGTCATCCTCATCATCCTCACCGTCATCCTCATCATCCTCACCGTCATCCTCATCATCCTCGCCATCATCCTCATCATCATCCTCATCATCCTCATCATCCTCACCCTCATCCTCACCATCATCCTCACCATCATCCTCACCATCATCCTCACCGTCATCCTCATCATCCTCACCGTCATCCTCACCGTCATCCTCATCATCCTCACCGTCATCCTCATCATCCTCGCCATCATCCTCATCATCATCCTCATCATCCTCATCATCCTCACCCTCATCCTCACCATCATCCTCACCATCATCCTCACCATCATCCTCACCATCATCCTCATCATCCTCACCATCATCCTCACCGTCATCCTCACCGTCATCCTCACCGTCATCCTCACCGTCATCCTCACCATCATCCTCATCATCCTCACCATCATCCTCACCGTCATCCTCACCGTCATCCTCACCGTCATCCTCACCATCATCCTCATCATCCTCACCATCATCCTCACCATCATCCTCACCATCATCCTCATCATCCTCACCATCATCCTCACCATCATTCTCATCGTCATCATCCCTGGGTCACATGTGACAGTGTAGGTGACCTGCCCAAGGTCACATAGCAAGCAGGCAGCAAAAGAGGGACCCAGGCTTCCCTGCGATGCCCTCCCACCTCTGAGAAGGGGAACCTGCTGCAGCCCCCTGTGGCCATGCCTGGCCCCCCTCACTTGGTGAACTCGCCTTGCCTGGCTGGGCCCCCCCCCCCACAAGTCACAGAGCGCATTCTGGAGCCAGGCATCAAAGCCTCTTTCACATCCTCCTGTTTCAGAAAATCCAGCGATGCCCCTGCCCCCACTGCACTCCACTGTGGAAGGAGAGGCCATTGCCAGGGCCCAGGGGGCCAGGGTGACACCCCTCATGTAGGGGATCTGTGTTGCTGCACCCCACACCTGAGCAACCGGCTTCCCTTACTCCCCGCCTTCATCTCAACCCCTTCTCCTGGGGCTGGGTGGTGGGGATCTGCATGGAGCTCATTCTTTGCTGATGCCTGGGGTGCAGGTCTGCTCGGGGGGCCCAGGGCGGGCACTGCCGACCTGGCTGCAGCGAGGGAGCAGACTTGGGCCCTGCCTGGGGGCTCTGAGCGTCCAAGGCAGTGTTAGACGGGGCCGGGTCTGCCGGGCATCTGCTGCACCGTGCCGGGTGGGGACAGGGATGTGCTGGGGCTGCAGAGTGCGGCCTGGCCTGTGAGGGTCCTCAGGCCCCCCACCCTCCCCACACCTCACAGCCTGCTCCCCCTCCCTGGCCCTTCTCAGCTCGTGGTCCGGGAGCTCTGGACAGAGGCAGAGGTGAGTTCCTCCCCACAGCTGACCTGGGAATCTCAAGCCAGCCTGGTCCTCGACGTTGTGGCCTGAACCAGGCACTCAGGTGAGAGGTGTCTGTGCCTCTGGGGGCCCCCAAGAGGAACGGGTGAGGGAGCCATCAGCTTTGTACCTACTGTGTGCTGAGACTCGACTCTTGACCCCCAGCACCTCCTTGAATCCTCCCCACAGCCCCACTGCATAGATGTGGAAAGAGAGGGTCAGAGAGGCAAAGTGACTTGCCCAAGGTCACACAGCTAAAAAATAACCTTGATCTTTGGGGGCAGGCCATGGATGAAGCGTTCTTGGTCTCACAAACTAAATGCACCCAGGCCTCAAATACATATTACTAACTATGACAGCTCTTCAGTCTGTGGACCTACTGGGTGCCTGGAGCAGCGCTTGGTGGTCTTACACGTATGTGCAGTGGGGGGGCACCAGCCAGGCACTCACGCTGGGTCACTGGGGGAGATGGGGAAGCCACTTGTTAACGGTGTAGACCAGTATTTCTCACCTGGGGGCGAGTTTGCCCACCCAGGGACACTTGGCCACATCTGGGGAAGTTTCTGGTGGTTGTAACTGGGGAGGGAGTGCTGCTGGCTTCTACTGGGCAGAGGCCAGAGCTGCTGCTAAACCCCCTCGAGGGCACAGGTCAGCCCCCAACAAGGAAGTATGTGGCCTCAGCTGTCCGTCATGCTGAGGTGGAGACAGCCTGATGCAGAGGAGCCTCCAGAATGGGCGGCCCCTCCGGGCTAGCAGCAGCGGGGAGACATTAGCACCCCGGCCTGGAGGGGTGGGGGCACCATGCGGACAGGGCCTACGGGAGGTGCCACAGAAGATGTGCAGTCCATGCTGCTGTAGCCCTATCCTGATGGGGAAACCGAGGCTCGGAGAGGGCAACTGAGGAACTTGCCCCGCATGCTGGGGCTAGGCAGAGGCTGGGCCGGGATTCAAACACAGGTCCCCTGGGGCTGGAGTCCAGCCCTAACCCCATACCACATGGCCCTCAGACCTCGGGGCATGTGAATGGCCCTTCTTGGGGCTGCTGATGTGTTTCTGGATCTCTGACCCTCTGCTGGGGAGGTTGGCTTGGTCCCAGACAGGCCCTGGGGGCCCTGCTCAGGGCGCCTCGTGCCAGGCCTCAGACGCTCTCCTTCCTTCCAGCAAAGAGCCGCATCGCCTCCCCGCCCTCCTGGGCTGCTGCCCCCGCAGAGCCTCAGCCAAGGTAAGCAAGCCCGGCCGCCCCAGCTCCTGGCTGGTTCCAGATGCCCTGCCCGAGGCAGGCCGGGGGCCGCGCAGGCTGGGCCCCACTGGGGAGCGTTAACACGTTAACATCTGTCCGCAGGCGGGCCTGCGGCAGGCCCCAGTGGGCCACCCTCGGAAACCCCTGGCTCCAGCTTTCCCAAACATGCCCAGGTTTACATTCCTGGGCCAGCCCCCGCAGCCCCCAGCCGGGCCCACGAGGCCCTCGGGAGCTGGGCCAGGCCTGCCCCCCCAGCGCCTGGCGCCGCCTCCCCGGGCCTGGCTCGCTCCCGGCAGCTGGATCAGATGACGCACGCCTTGGAGCTGAGCCGGCGCCACCTCCCAGGTGTCCCATCTGCCTGCCCTCGGCCCAGGGTCCCTGCATGTCTTCCTGCCCTTGTCCATGAATCCTGTTCCCACCTGGCCTCTGGAGCCCCCAGGACATCCGTCAGCCATGCGTCTGCCCTGCGTGTGGCATCTGGGGTCCTGGGGTAGACAGGAGGGCCCATGTGAGACCCAGGCCAGGGTCCCCTCCCTCTGTGCTTCCATTGTCTATTTCCCTGTCTGTCCCTCTTCCCCAAATCAGGAGCTCCTGGAGGGCGGGCCCAGCACCTGGCACAGGGCCCAGCACACAGTAGGTGCTCAGTGAAAAAGTGAATGAATAAATGAATGAATGACTGCATGAGTGAGTGACTACACTTGCCAACCGGTCACTTCATTGTCCCAGCAGCCTGCCCCGGCCCAGGCCACCTGTGTTCAGACCCCTACTGTGCACCAGGCCAGCACCCGCACATTCACCCGCGATTTCCCTGCTCCCCAAGCAACTACACAATTATTCAGGGAACCGCTTAGTTTTCCCCCAATTCTTACTTCAAATTATTTCCAACCTGTGGAAAAGTTATTGCAGGACAGTTAACATTCACCAATTGTTAATATCTTGCCACATCTTTCTATTTATATCTCTATATGTTATATTTATTTGTACAGTCGTACATACACACACTTTTCTGCATCATTGAGAGTTGATTTAGAGACGTTTCTGGAGACATTCATCCCTCTTTACTCCCAAATACTTTAGCGAGTGTTTCCTATAACAAGGAAATTTCTTTATAACAGAATATTATTACAGAATTCAGAAAATTGAACATGTGATGTAATCCTGTTATCTAATATACAGTCCATAATAACATTTCCTGGTTGTCCCAATAATGTTCTTTTGAGCTGTGTCGTTGGTCGTAAATCCAGGATGCGCTCTGGGATCACCCTGGGTTCTTAGTCAGCGGGTCTCCTTAGTTTTTTGATCTAAAACAGGGGTCTGCAAACTTTTACTCTAAAGAACCAGAGAGTAAATATTTTAGCCTTTACACCCAATATGGTCTCTGCTGCAACGACTCAGCTCTGCCCTTAAAACAAAAAAGCAGCCTTAGCCAATATGTAAATAAGTGGGCGTGGCTGTGTGCCAATAAAACTTTATTAAAACAATTTTATAGTGAACACCCACATACCCGCCACCTAGATTTTCTCATTCATATTTCACTCCCCTTGCTTTCTTGCCTAGCTCCCCATCCATCTTAATTTTTGATGCATTTCAAAGTAAGTCACAGATATCGATATACTTCCGCCTAAACATTTCATGGCCATTAACCACCTTAAAGAAAAACTCCGGCATTAACAACTTTGCAGTGCCCAGGCAGTTGTTTTGCAAAAATCCTCCTTTTGGATTTGTTAGGCTGTTTGTTCGAGATGGAATTCAGGTTGAACATTTTTGACCAGGGTACCACTAAGGTAATGAGGCTTCTGGAGAGCTCTTAAAAATATCAATTCTTGCCCCTGTTCCTGGAGGTTCTGTTTTCACAGGTCTCAGGTGGGGGCCCAGAATCTATATTTTTAGCAAGTGCTCTACGTGATTCTGCTCTTTAGCCAGCCTGGAAGTTAGCACGATCTTTCATACAGTTTTCATATCGACACATCGATAAAGTGGGTCTCATTATCCCCATTTATCAGATTGGAAAGCTGAGGCCAGGGGGTTTAAGGAACTAGCAGAGGTCGTTCACCCCTGCGTGGTGGGGCCGGAACTGGTGCCCTGGTCCGTGCGCCGTCCTCTGAGCTGGACTACCCTGCTGGCTACGGTGGTGCCGCGACTAGAGTTCTTGCCTGCCGGCCCCGGGCCAGTGGCTGTCTTCAAGTCACTGTTACGGCATGAAGGGCATGGAGAGATTGTTGTCATGGCCACACCTAGTGGCCTAAACTGAGGTTCAGGACCCTCATTTCATCCAAGTTCATCCAGTCCAGGAAGCTGTGAGTCTCTTGGGACTTGGGGAAGCAGAGCCTGCCGGCTGGAGCCAACATCTTCCTGAATGTTCCATCAGAGCCTCGATGAGATCTCTCACTTGCTTTTCTTCTGACCCGGATTCGGTCCTCCGAGAGTGAGGCCGAGAGCGCGTTAGCCTTGGTGGTGGAGGAGCGTCATGTCCGCATCAGAGCCAGGCCGGCGGCTGCTAAGGCCAGGCTCACCAACATTGTCAAGCTGGAACAGACCTTCCCCCGGGTGCGTGGAGGACGGCCAGGGCCGGGGCAGCCCGAGGCCTCCTGGGACAGCCCTCGGAGAGAAGAGGAATCGTCCTGTTCCCGGGAGGACGCAATGCAGGCAGGGCTGGGCAGAATTTGCTGGAATGGACTCCCAGCTGGTCTCAATGTTCTTCCCTCCTTCCTTTCACATTATTTATTGAGCATCTAGGTGCCAGGCCAGGCACTATTCCAGAAACTGGGGAGATTGCCTAGAACAGGATTGATGAGTCCTTCCTCTCATCAAGTGTACAGTCTGGTGGAGGGTTGACAAAAAAAATCACATAAATAAATGAGAAACTATACCAGATGGTGATACATAGTACAGAGAAAACAAAATGAGGTGATACGAGTGCGAGTGAGGAGCCATTCAGATTAGGTCGCCAGGAAAGGCCCCACTGAGGAGGTGACGTTTGAGCTAACCCCAGCTGACAAGCAAGTGTCAGCCATTTGAAAATCTGGTGGAAGGCATTCCAGGCAGAGAGAACAACACGTGCAAAGGGCCTGGGGCAGGAATGGGTTTGGCACCTTGGAGGACTGGCCACTGGGCTGGAGCAGAGTGGGTGGGGGGAACGGTAGGAGGTAGTGGGGGTCCGATTGTGCAGGGCGGGTCAGGCCACAGGGAGGAGTTTGGATTTTCTTCTCTCTGAAACTGGAAGTCTTAGAGGACGTGATCCAAAGGATGATTTCAGTCCCTCCTCCTGCTGTGCAGGGAGGGACCTACAGGGGCAGCAGAGACACTAGTGAAGAGGCCACCATAATGAGCAGGGGGCAGTAGTGACGGGTTTAGAGACATTTAAGAGTAAACTCCCCTCCTCCCCACAGCGGCCCCCTGCAGTGCCCTGGAACCACCCTCCAGCTGTGGTACCACCGGTGGGGAGAGTGCGCCTCTCTGAGCCTTTGCACAGGCCGTTCCTCCTGCCTAGAATGCCCTTCCCTGCCTTGTCCACCCACTTCTTCCTCTGTGTTCCTTTGTCCCTTGAATATCTTTCGTGGCTCCTTGTGCCATCATTTTCTGTCTCTGTGACCGTCTCCCCGACAGCCTGGGAGCCCCTGAAGGGCCAGGACCACTCTCGGTTATCTTTGTGCCCCAGCGCTCAGCACGGGGCCTGGAACATCAGACTCACGAACGTTTGCTCAGTCCCACCATCAGCCGCGGCAGCTCCGCTCGGCGCCGCGCGGGTCCAGCCCGGGCTGAGCATGGCGCTCGCCTGATCCCGCGCGGCTGGGCAGTTGTTCTTCCCCGTGTGGTAGACGAGCAGACTGAGACTCAGAGAGGCCAGGAGACCGGCCCAGGCCACGAGCTTGGAGTGGAGCGGAGGGCGGCTGTCCTCTTCACGGGACACGCAGTCTCCGTCACACCCCGCGCCTGCACTCCCTCCCTCATCTTATCCGCCCATCCGCCCGCCCGCTGACCCCCTATGTATGTAACAGCCCAGTCCTCTGGTAGTGCTCCACAACACCCCTTGTCTCTCCTCTTCTGGAAGCTTCTCTTCTTTCCTACCCCAAGCAGGAGCAGGGGCCGGTCCCCCAGTGACCGGCTCCATCTTCTCTTCCAGCTCAGGGCCCTTCCCAGGGAACTGGTCCGGCAGACCCTGTACGAGCGAGCCCGTGGCACCCGTGTCCTGCACCAGACGGTGCTGTGGGACCGCCAGGAGGTGGCCCTCCCTGGGCCCTTCCCCGGGCCCTTCCCTGAGCCCACCGGACTCTCAGCCTGCAGGGTGAGTATCCAAGAGGCCCTGGCAGGGGCCCCTTCACTCAGAGAACCATCATTGAGCACTTGCTTATCCAGGTGCTGTTCCAGGCACTGGGGATCCCTCGGGAAATAAGACGCCCAGGTACCTGCCCTCGGGGAGACGGACATGCACGTGAACTAAATAACGTCAGAGCGTTTCCAAGAGTGAGAAGGGCTGGGAAAACAAACAGGGTTTGATCTGGGGGTGTGGGGCTCCTTTAGGTGGGTGGTCTAGGAGGGCCTGTCTGAGGAGGTGACGTTCAAGCTGAGCCCTGAGTGACAGGAGGGAGCTGGCTGTGGCGAGGATCCGAGGAGAGGCATTGCAGGCAGGAGGAACAGCAGGTGCAAAGGCCCTGCAGTGGGAACAAGCTTGTTGTGCTGGAGCAACAGCAGCGAGGCCAGCGTGGCCGGAGCGGAGTGAAGGGAGGAGCAGGGAAGAGATGAGGTGGCGAGTTGGGGGATCCAGGTCCCGCAGGGTCTCAGCCCCGACAGGGAGCCGGGGCTTTACTCGGAGTGTGACGAGAGAGGACGAAGGGGCCAGGGTGGGGAAGGTGTGGCAGCTCCTGGGGGGGTTCGGAGCTGAGGTGGACGACTGAAGGTTGGCAGGGGAGGTGAGTGCCGTCCCATGGGGCCTCCCACAGTGGCCCAGTGGTGGCACCTGTGACCCCCGAGGTCCTCTGGGAAACAGGCCCCCCCGGAAGGGGCTGTGCAGCCACGTGAACTGTCAGTCTCTGCGGGAGGAGCCCCCTGACGCGGAACAGAGCCCTACTCTCTGCCACGTGGGAGACATAGTGCAGACCCCGGCCCGGGCACGGCCTGCTGGGTGGCCCGATGGCATTCCCCCAGGGTCACGGTTGCCGCACGTGTGCCCTGCGAGGCAGAGGAAATGTGTGGAGCCTCAGTACACCAAGGCAGTGTGCATGTGTGTGCGTGTGTGCATGTGTGCACACGCAGGGCGCCCATGGGGCTGAGTAGCCCAAGGACCCTGCTCTGTGGCTGCAGAGCACGGAGCTGGCAGGTCAGAGGGTGGCAGGAGTGAGGGGTCACGGCTCTGAGTGTGGGGTGCCCGAATGTGGTCAGTGTTCCCTGGATTGATGACCGACGGTGCCTCAAGAACCAGTTAGTGCCACCGTCTCTGGGCACAGCCCCCGGGAGCCTGTATAGGGATGGGTGACACCCCTTCCAGAGAGTTCGGAGGTCACCATGGTGGCCATTGTCCACAGGGAGGTCTCACAGGGACTCCTGCTTGGGGGTCTGGGATGGCCTCACAAGACGCAGGAGGTCAGGGCTGCTGGACTCAGCCTAGGGGATGAGGGAGGAAAATCCAGGGCAAGGAGACTGTCCCCAGTGAAGCCTCAGCTCTGGGGGGGCCCCTGTGTCACTCCCCAAGATGGAATGACAGCATAGGACAGCCGACTGTGGCCCAGGTGGGCATGGGGCATTCAGAGGGGCTTGGGTCGCCCATGAGTGGGAGGCAGCTAAGAGTGATACAGGCTCTTGGGTAGGGGTGTATCAGTCAGCTGCTGCTGTGTAACAAATGTCCTGAAACTCACAGCTGACAACAGTAAGCACTGGTCACTGCTCACGAGCCTGTGGGTCAGCTGGACAGTTCTGGTCTCACTCCCACATCAGGGTCGGCCCCAGGTTGGGTAGGTGGCGCTGCTGATCTTGGCTAGGCTCTCGAACTTGTTTGGGGGCTGGCTGGCTGCCAGCTGATCTAGGACCCCCTCGGCTGAGACATCTGGGCTCTCCTGTATGTGGTGTCACCATCCAGCAGGCCAGCCTGGCTCTGTTATGGTGGGTGGGCCGGGGTCCCAGAGAGCGAGTGGGAGCTGAGGCCTCTTAAGGCGGTGTTCTGTCAGCAGGTCACAAGGTGGCCGGGTTCAAGGGCTGCGGAAACAGATTCCTCCTCTTGACGGAGGAGAGAGAAAGTCTCATTGCGCAGGGAGGGGTGGCGCTTTGGGGCTTCACAGGGACAGTTAAGGGGGTACACTGAGTGGGACGGTGACTAAGTGGGTAGCTTCTGAATTTTGTGCAGATTATCGGAGCCTGTGGCCCGAGTGGCCCCCTGCCCGAGTTGGTAGCCATGTCAGCTGAGACCCACACCCCGAACCCCCTCGGCCTGGAGCCGACGCCCTCAGCTCATGCGCCCACCCCTTCCTGTGCCTGGCCCAGTGGAGGCCACCCACCCGCTGCCCGGCTCCCTGCCGAGACACTGCTGCCTCCGCCTGTCCTCCGAGCACTTGCGACGCGGCCACCGGGATGACCTGGTCGTGGGCTGGGATGGCAAGAACCAGGTAGGTGCCAGGGCTGGAAGGAGGCCCTGGGAACCCTGCCTGAGGGGACACTCGGGGCCCCGCCCTGCCCGAGGAGCCTTACCAGGGCCACAGACTGGGCCCGATCCCCAAGGGACCAGGGGAAAGGCCCTGGGTTGGGGCAGGAACCGGGGCGCCGGCAGCGCCTGCGCGGGAATACTGGTGGCCAACGGGTACTGAAGGCCTGTCTGTGCCAGGCGCGTCAGCCCCCTCCCCAGGCGATGAAATTGAAGCTCAGAGAGGTGCGGTGACTTGTGCAGAGTCACAGAGCTAGTGGAAAGCAGGGCTGGGACTCGAACCCGTGGATGCTTCCAGCGCCTCTGTCCTCAGCCACCACATGTCCCACCCCCAGTCATATGTTTGTCCCTGTCTGCACCTCCCCAGCCCTGACGTCCCCCTCTGCAGAATGGGCGGAAGCTCTCGAGCGTCCCACAGGGCTGGGCTCCTGTGCTCAGAGCCGCTGCCCTCTCACCGTCGGCCTTGAAGAAGGGGGTCTGCGCCGGGGGGGAGGGGACGGCCTCCCGGGGAGGCCTCTGGCTCACCCGTCCCCTCCCCAGGTGGTGGTCTCCTCCTCTCTGCGGCTGGGGCGGGGTGAGCTGGCCGCCCGCCTGGCCCTGGCTCACCCCTTCAACCCCTGCTGGGGGCGCAGGGGCGGCAGGCAGAGCCGGCAGGTGACGGGGAGCGTCTGCGGGACCGGGGGCGGGCTCTGGGGTCAGTGAGCCGCTTGCTGAGCCCACGGGTGGGCCCCCGGGGCCGTGCGCAGGGGAAGAAGATCTCATTTGTTCATCAGCAACAGGACGTCTCTGGAATGAGAGTCCTGAAGCCTGGGACCCCGAGGGGTCCTTCCTTCTTTCATTCATTCCTTCATCGCTACCTTATTAAGCACCTGCTGTATGCCAGGCGGTGTTCAAGGCACACACACGGTTCCTCCTTGACGGAGCTCGCATTTTAGTGGGGGAGACAGTTTACAAGCGTCTCTGCTTCCTCATTCATACAATCGTTTGGTCAGTCAGTCACTGTGGGGCGTAGGAGCAGGGGGCTGGACTCCCCATCTGGCTGGGTGGCCTGGGGCAGCTCGCGTCCCCTCTCTAAAGCCTCAGTATTTTCATCTGTGAAATGGGAGACAGTAGGCCAGCACGTGCCAGGAAGGACAGGTGAAAGACCCTGTCCAGAATTCAGGCAAATGAATGAATAGAAAAGTAAGAGTTGTGATAAACACTGTGAAAAAGTAAAGGGGATGCTGAGATAGAGAAGAGTTGGAGAGAGGACTATTCTAGATGGGGTAGTCAGGGAGGGCCTCATGGGGGAGGTGGCTTGTCAGCTGGGGTCCCACAGGTGGGAAGGAGCCACCTGTGACAAGCTGGAGGAACAGCAGCATTACAGGTGGAAGGAACAGGACGTGCAAAGGCCCTGAGGTGGGAACAGACTGGGGTGCTTCAGGAAGAGCCAGAGGCAGTTAAGACTGGAACCAAGGACGTGACATGGTAGATGAGGTCAGGCGAGGGGCAGACCGGGCAGGGCCCGTCTTGGTCAGCTCAGGCTGCCCTAACGAAATACCACAGGCTGGGGGGCTTACACAACAGGAGTTTATTCCTCACTCTTCCAGAGCCCAGAAGTCTGAGATCAAGGTTCTGGTGAGGGGGTCTCCTGGCTTCGGCCTTCTCGCCGGTCCTCACGTGTCGGGGGAGTGATGGCTCTCGGGGGTCTCTTCCTGGGAGGGCACCAATCCCTTGGGAGGGCCCCTCACGGCCTCCTGGAAACCCAGTCGCCTTCCAGTCACCCCCTGATGCCATCATACTGGGGGTTAGGGCGCCAACATCAGAATTTGGGGGTCACAGTTCAGTCCACAGCAGCCGCGGGGCCCCACTGAGTGGCTCAGATTTCCTTCTCCTTGGAAGTGACACGTCCGGGTGTTGAGAGTGAGGTATTTTCCATCTAGACACTTCCGGCCTCCCTGTCTGGGCGTGGCTTGGAGCTCTGGCTGTCGGGGCGGGAAGGGAGGGCAGTGTCTCCACTCCCCCCTCCCCCCATCCCCTACAGGGAGGGGCAGGGGGCCACCAGCTTCTCCGCCCCCCCTCCCACCTCCCACCAGCATTTCCCCTCCTCTGTACCCCCCACACAGATGGGGGGCATCAGCCTCTCCCCTGCCCCCTGTCCTCCCCCCAGAGCCCCCATCTCGACACAGGTGCAGCTTGCCTGGAACAGAGGGCAGCCCCTGGCCTTGCACCTCACATGGGCCAACAGGTCCCCCCGCGCAGCACCACATGGGATGGCTGTGTGGCCGCCTCCCCGGGGCAGGTATGCACCCACCGGGCTGCCCAGCCAAGCACAGGGCTCTCCCCACCCCTGGGTCCCTGTGCTGGGCCCCCAGGTCACGACCTCCGTCCTCTTCCCCGGCAGCTCCAGGAAACCTGGGGCCTGGGTGCCCTCAGGGTCACACAGACCCCGGCCATGTTCAGCGAGCAGCTCCATCTGTCCTGGGACCAAGGCCGTGTGCAGCAGAACCTGACGTATGAGGTGACGCCTGGGGAGCCAGGTCCCACCCGCTGCAGAGGTGCCTGGCTCTGGGGCCATGTGGTCCTGGGTGCAAGTGCTGGCTAGCTGCTGCGGGACCCCAGAAACTCATTTCTCCGCCGCAAGCCTTGGCTTTCTCATCTGTAAAATGGGTGCAATAATCCTTCCCCGACTGGAGTGTAGCGAGGGCTCTGGGAGATACGGACAGCAAGGTACCCAGCATGAGGGAAGTCCTCGGAGCAGATGTGGAAGGAGCCAGGGACCCCAGTGGGCTCCTGGGGGTGGGGGAGGTAGGGAGCCCAGGTTCCCGTTGGTGTCAGAGTCGGGGTCTCCCCAGCATCACCGCCTGCTTGGGGCTCCTGGTGGTGCCGAGCGCTGTTCTGCAGGGCCTGGGCCGTGGAGAAATGGGGATGGCTAGCCCTGGGAGCCCCTTAGCTCCTTCTGGGGTCTCCCACCCTGGGTTCCTGGGACTCTTTTAGGCCCAGTCTCCTTGGTGTCCTCAACAAAACTCTTGCCCAGAGTGTCAGTGGCTGCTGTGGCTGACCAGGCTCTAATGGTGGGATTTCTGGCACCTGCTCTCCCCTCTCGGGGGTCTCCAGCTGCAGCTGGCTGTGGGCATTCTCTTCTCTTATGAGAGGAGCCCCCACCCCATGGTGCCCTCTCATTCCAGAGGCATCAGCCGTCCCGGCCAGACAAGATCCGTGCAGAGGCCACACTGGAGCACGTGCTCCCGGGCTCCTGCACTCCGCAGAGCTTCTGGGGAGAAGTGGAGACCGACTGTGCCCACTGGCTGCATCACCCCCTGCACCTGGGGCTCTGCGGCCTGCCCAGGGTGAGTCTGTCCTGGGGAAGGCGCCCAGGGACCCACGGGGTGGGGTTGGGGGTGAGGAGAGAGGATGGCACCTGCAGAGTGCAGGGGCGTGAGCGAGGCAGCTGGATGCTAAAACCACGGCTCTGCCATTTGCCAGCTGGGTGACCGTGGGCAGGGCACGTCTCCTCTCTGAATGTCCAGTGTTTCATCAGAGGAATGGAAGAAGCGGTAGGTTCCAGCACGAAGGGGGAGTGTGAGGTTTAAGAGATGTAACACAGGAAGAGTGCTTAACGCATAAGCAAAAGCCGCTATCAACATCACAGTTAGAGGTGAGGGGTTGGGATCCCTTTCCCCCCAACAAATCTCCTGGGTTTGTTAGCTGGTTGATTGCTCCTCCCTCTCCTCTTCCCTCCCTCGCTTCCACCAACCCATCCACCCATTCATCCTCTCTCCCATCCACCCACCTTCCCATCCATCCATCCATCCATCCATCCATCCACCCATCCATCCATCCATCCATCCACCCATCCATCCACCCATCCATCTCTCTTGCCTTCCATCCATCCATCCATCCATCCATCCATCCATCCATCTATCCATCCATCTACCCACCCATCCATCTATCTTCCCTTCCATCCATCCACCCGCCCATCCATCCATCCATCCATCCACCCATCCATCTATCTTCCCTTCCATCCATCTGTCCATCCATCCCAGGAGTCACAAACTTTTTCTATAAAGGGCCAGATAGTAAATATTTTAGGCTTGCAGACCATACAATCTCTGTTACAACTACTCAACTCTACCATTGGGCCATGAAAGCCACCATAGATGATATGTAAATGAATGGCTGTGGCCATATTCCAATAAAAATTTATTTAAAAGAACAGGTGATGAATCAGATTGGGCCATGAGCCATGGTTTGCCAACCCCCAAACTATTCATCCGTTGATTCAGAAAACATTTGTGGGGTTTACTTAAGCCAGGCCTTGTGCTAGGAGCAGGGACAAGGATGGTAAAGGGGACACAGGTCCTGCCCTCCTGGAGCTCACATTCTAGTGGGTGGAGGAAGATAAACAAGATGCATGTATGTGGTCAGGTGTGGTGAATGCTGTGAAGGAATGAAGCAGGGACAGGGGACAGGGTATTGCAGGGGGCCTCAGTGACCAGTGCAAGTTCTGCAGAGGGAACAGTCAGTGCAAAGGCCCTGAGGCAGGAGCATGCTTAGGGTGATTGAGGAACACAGGGCAGCCCTTACAGAGGGCACAAGGAGGTGAGGTTAGGAAGATAACGCAGATCCGTAGGCTATACCGAGGAGACCAGCTTCTCCTCTAAGTGAAATGGGAAGGCTGAGGGCTTGGAGCAGGGGGACAGTGTCTGATTTGCATTTTTTTAGATGTCAGTCTGGCTGCCAAGTGGAGGAGGGGCTGTGGGCTGGGGCAGGAGTGGAGGCTGGGAGACCTGATAGGCTATTGCGGAAGCCCTGGCGACCTGGACCAGGGTGTGGTGGGGGAGGAAGCCCCTGCACCTCTCTGACTGCTGACACCCCATCCTCTTGCCCCAGGCCCTCTCGTCTCTGGGGAGCACAGCCTGGGCAGCAGTGGGCTCCTGCTGCATTCCCACTGCCAGCTGGGCCTCGCTCCAGACCCAGACCACAGCCTGCACCTCAGTCTGACCCTCTGCAACCACAGCCGGGCCGGATGCCCGACTTCTCTGGGAGCTGGAGATGGGTGGCCGGGTCGGGGCTGCTCACCTGGAGGGAAAACGCGCTGACATCCCTCTGTCCTCTGGCCAGTGGGCACCCCACTGCCTGGGCGGCCCCGCCATCTAGTGGCCATTTTCAGAACTGCAGGTGGGCAGCCTGGTGGGGGCCAGAGCTGACCTGTGGCTGGAACCCCTTGGCCCAGCCCCGACGCAAAGCTGCTCTTCTGCTGCCCCAACATCCAACCCTTCGTATAACCGAGAGGCAGCGGCTGGATGGCCCGGGATTGGAATCCCAGCCCGGCCTCTTCCTAGCTGGCAACATGCTTCACCTCTCTGTGCCTCAGTTTCTTTACCTGTAAAGTGGGGAATAATAATTGCTCCTACCCCACCTTCCACGGGACTAATATTGCAAGGATTAAGTATGCTCATATGTGCAGACTGCTTAGAACAGTGCCTGAGACAAAGCAGCCCTAAGTAAGTGTCAGCTATTGTTATTCTAGCTACTGCTGGCCCGGTCTTCTCTCCCTCCCGCCTCCCGGCAGCCTTGGGAGCTTTCTTTCCAACCCTTTCTTCTCCAAGCCTCAGTCTTCTCCTCTGTCAAATGGGAATAAATCCCACCTCCTTTGCAGGGTTGTTGGGAGGAAAAAGAGGTAGCATTTGCACAGCGCACGCACACAGTAGGTGCTCACGAGATGGGTGTTTCTGTCCTGCGTCTGGAGATCACTCAGCGGCCGTTGCACTTTCAAAAGAGCTTTCTTCTCCGAGGTTCTCCCGGGCTGACTCTCCTTTCCGTTAGCCAGCCAGGCCCCAGCCACCCCCGCATCTGTAATCCCAGTGCCCCAAGGCCTGTCTCCCCAGAATCAGAGGCCTAGGAGCGAGCCCCGTGGGGCCCAGCACACGGCGGGTGCTCTGACCCCTTCTCACTTGCCCACCCGTCTCCGCCCGGGGTCTGTGGCGTGGGCAGAGGTCTGTCCAGCCTGGTTTGGTCCTCACACCAACCCAGTGGCCCCTGTGCAGAGGAGCGACAGATTTGGGGAGGTCAGGAACTCACCCGGTCTGCTAGCTGCCAACCAGAGGGGCCCTCGCCATTCGGTGACAGCGACTAGGGTGCAGCTCGGACACAGGCAGGCGTCCAGGACAGAGCTGCCCAGTGTGGTCCGCAGACGCCCCCATCAGGCTCCCTCATGCCCTGTGAAATCTCCTGGTTCCTGGGCTCCACCCACCCACCCACTCGGAAGTCTCGGGAACCTGCATGTCAGCCAGCACCCTGGTTAGGGTCCCACGGTGGCCATAACAAATCACCCCCAACTCAGCACGTTACACCACAGGAATGTCTGCTTCCGCAGTTCTGTGGGCCAGACGTCTGAAGTCACGGGGGCAGCAGGACTGCACTCCCTCCAGGAGCTCTAGGGGAGAATCCTTCCTTGCCCCTCCTAGTTCCTGGTGGCTGCCAGCAGTCCTTGGCTTCTGGCTGCTTTATTCCAGTCTGTGCCTCTGTCCTCATGTGGCCATCTTATAAGGGCATCAGTCATTGGATCGAGGGCCCATGCTAATCCAGTATGATGTCACCTTAACTTTATTACATCTGCAAAGACCCTATTTCCAAATCATGTCACATTCACAGGTTCCAAGGGTTAGAACTTCAACCTGTCTTTTCGAGGAACACAATTCAACACGTAACACACCTCCTACACACACACACACACACACACACACACACACGGGAATTCTGATCCTTGATAAATACTGAGAACCACTGTTCTACATCATTTTATAGATTTTGAAACTGAGGCCCAGAGAGGGTAACCCGCTGATTCAAGATTGCACAGCTTGATAGGTGCAGTGTCTGGACTAGAATACAGGGCAGCTGAGTCCAGGCCAGAGGTGGCTTCCCTCCCCTCAGTTGCTGCTTGATCAGCCCGTTGCCCTCCTTCCTGCTGGGTCTCCCCAAGTTCCCTCCTTTTAGGGCCTCTGAGGCCTTTCCTGACTTTGCCCCACCCTTTGGAACTCACCTGTCCTGTGTCCCTCCCCTCCCCAAGGCCGGGTGCCTGCAAGGATTGGGACAAACTGCTCAGGGACAGGCTTTATGCCAGGTGCCACCCACGATGTCTCCTTGAGCTTGCTGAGACATTTGCGGTGGTTCTCGCGCAAATACAGAAAACCTGGCCCGCAGGTACAAGCCCCTAAGTCCCGGGACTGTGAAAATGCCAGCGCCCAGGCCCCAGGCCAGTTAGGTCCGAATCTCTGGGCTGAGGCCTGGGCATCTGGGACTTTTAAGCCACTCAGATGGTGGTGCCACTGGGTTGCTAGGCCCCAGGTGTGGATTTTAATAAGCACTTTCTGCAGTTGGTGGGGATTCCGAGCCCTGTGACGGGTGTGAGGTTGGGGGGGTCCCAGTGCCCCTGGAGACGTGGGGTGGGCAGCAGGCATGGCCTTTTCCCACCCTGGGCCTGGGGCCAGCGGTGGACGGGGCAGGGGCAGGGGCCAGGCCCCGCTCAGGTCTCTGCCCGCCCCCTCCCAGCTCCTCGGCCCTGGGGCTCAGCGGCTTGGCCTGCTGGGCCCGGTCTCCACCTCAGCTTCTCGGAGCTTGGTCCAGCTGGAGGGAAACGTGGACGATGGGGACGAGAAAGTGAGGCTGTCGGTGTCCTGGGCCCTGAACTGCCTCCAGGCCTCTGTGGCGCATGAGAAAGGTGAGTGGAGGCGCTGGGTGTGGCTCAGCGGGCTAGGTGGGACCCCAACTTCATCCAAAAGAGGACAGAGATCAGGGCGTTGAGAGGTCAGAAGTCAAAAGAAACCCTGTTAGGACTTTGTGGCCCCCCCACCTTGGAGGTGACAGTGGCTCCCTGTGGCCACCTGTATTGACTGTGATGTTAGGAGAGGCTGGGGGAAGGGTTCAGATGGACGGACCAGAGGTGGGTATGGCCTGGGGACAGGGAGGAAACCAGGCTTCAGGGGGGTCAAGAGGTTGACTTGGGCCACCATGGTTCAAGACCCTCAAATGCTAGGGCCTGTGGGCGATGGGGAGCTACAGAAGGCTGTGGGGTGGAGAAGGAGTGGGCAGTGGGGAGGCAGGTGGATGAGTCCTGGGTGCAACAGCAGGTCCCTTCCTGGCCCCAGGGAGCCAAGAGGAGAACATGGTGCTGCGAGTGTGTGCCCACAGGCGGATGGCCGAGGCGGAGGCCCTGCTCCAGGTCGGCGGGCAGCCCGGCCAGCCCCTGGGAAGCCTGACCCCGCGGGCCGCCAACCAGAGCCTCCGCCTCACGGCACACGGCTGCCCGGGGACCCTGCTGGGCCGCGTGGAGGTGAGAGGGCCGGGGCGGGGGAGGGTGGTGGTTCTCTCCGGGGCAACGGCCACAGGCCAGGAACCGTGAGCCCTTAGGGTCCAGCCGTGCCCCAAAAACCAGAGGCAGGCAGCCCACAGCATGGCAAGCACATCCTCGGGCCCTGCTGCTGGCACGGAGAACCTTCCGTCCACTCATTCCTGCGAGGCCCCGCTGGAGCCCCAGCTTGTCCCTCTGTGTCCACAGTCCAGGGTTGTGGCCACTGGGTCCCAGGTCCAAGCCCAGCTGGAGGAGAAGATCTGAGGCTTGGATGCCTATGTGAGAAGGTTCCAGCACCTAGTGGGTAGACTGTGTTGGGGAATCGGGGGCGCGCTTGGAAAGTGGGAGGTAGGGCAGGGGGATCTGCGTGGGGACGCCCCTCTGGCCTGTCCTGGGCCCCATGCTCACCAGGCATGAGGGTCTCCTGGAGTTCTCCATGCCCCAGACCCTGCCTCAACTTCCCTGCCCAGGTGCAGCCGGCGGTCCCCGTGGACGGCGTGGCAGGACCCTCCTGCAGCTGTCCCAGGTGGGGCCGTGCAGGCGAGTGGCCGGGTGGTGGCTGTGTTCTGGGGCCGGAGTGGCCAGGCCAGGTAGGCGCTGACGCACCACTTGCTGCTCTACCTGGAGAGGCTGCAGGCGGGGCTGGAGCAGCTGCAGAAGGAGCTGGAATGTGAGTGTGGGAGCGAGGGCACAACCCTGTGCCCAGATCCACCCCCGACCCCGGGACCCCAGCCCAGGCCCTTCAGCTTGGCCTGGGCCCGGTCTCAATCAGAAGGGACACTGGATTCCCAGTGGGCCGCAGCCCAACTTCTAGACCCTCCCCCCCATTTCTCTTTCATATTCTTTCGGTCTGTTGTCTCCAGTCTCACAGGTCTCCAAGCTAATGTCCCTTATTCCCGCTGCCTTATTTCTTTGGGGTCTGCTGCCCAAGTTTCTTCAGTCCCCGCCTGATTTCTGTTGGGTATGCTGCTTTATTTCTGTGAGGCCCACTGCCGTAGGGTTCCAGGGCCTGTTTCTGGTTCTGTGATAGACACCCGTGCGGCTGTGCCAGTTGGAAGTCACTTCTGTCCTGGTTACCGCATAGCCGCTGCCCCGGGTGCCCTCCTGGTGGTGCTGGGACCTCTGGCCTCCACAGTCCAGGAGGGCAGAGCTGACAGCTGGCCCAGCACCAGGCCGGGCATCCGTTTGTCTGTTAAGTGTCCTGTCAGCTAGGCTTATGTCTCTGTGTCTGAGCCCTGGGACCACCCCCGGGTCCAGTGACTTGCTAGGCGCGACAGTCTCAGTGTGCACCGTATCCATCGCTGTGATTTGTCACAGCAAAAGGAGACGGAGCGTGACCAGCGGAGGGAAAATGTGCAGGGGGATGTCGGAGGGAGACCAGGACAAGCTGCCCAGCCTCCCCCAGCAGGGGCACACGAACGCCCTCAATTCCCCCAGCTTCGAATTTTGACCCACACGTGTCAAGCGTTGTCTACCGGGGAGCTCGTCAGAGGCCCCGACCCCAGGTTTTTATTGGGGGCTGGTCATGTGGGCAGCCTCTGCCTGGCACACTCCAACCTTCCAGACTCACAGAAGGAGAGGGGGTGCTCAGCATAAACCACACTGTTTGTACAGTGTAGGCACAGTGAGGCCCTCGTGTCAGTTCTGGGGACGGTGGGAACCCACCCGAAATCCTGGTTCTCAGACACCAGCCAAGCACCGACCTTGTGACCAGGCCTTTCAAAGGCAGGTCCGCAGACCACCAGGCTGTCTTCTGCACCGTCTGTGGTGCCGCCGCCTAGCTCCAGGTAGCAGACCCTAAATCCTGGAGTCCTCAGTCATCAGGGGCACTGGTTTTCCTCCCTGGGCCTGGGATGTGGGCAGTGGCATCTTGCTTGCAGCCAGGAGCCCAGAGGCCCCACGATGGGTGGTGGCTTCCTGTCGCAGGGCCCCTGGCCACCCTGAAGCATGCCTACTTGGAAGGGATACCCCGGCTCCTGGACGAGGTGTGGTAGGAGCGGGCCGAGGAGGCCATACAGTGGCTGCAGGCCTGGGTGTCCGGGATGCCGGGTGCCGGGGGGCTGAGACCCCGGGGCACCCTGGAGGCCTCGAGGGGCACCTGGAGCTGGTGAGGAGGAGCGAGGGGGCGGGATGCGGGCCCCCAGGGAGAGACGGCCCTGACGGTGCTCACCGCCCCCTCCCTCTCCAGGCCGCCCACCAGATGCAGTCGGGCCGAAGCCACCTTGTCACGGGCACTGAGGAGGCTCTGCAAACCCTTGCTGGACGTGTACAGCTTCTCAGCCAGGTAACTCGGGCTCTGCGGTCCCCTGCATCCCTGTCCCATGTGAGGCACCGTGCTGGATGCGTTTACACCCACAAACTCATTTACTCCGTCCAACAACCCTGCCATCGAGACATTTCAATCCCCGCTTTACAGGTGAGGAAACTGAGGCTTATTCTTCACTGCGTAGATGCTTTACGAGCACTTTCTCTGAGCAGGTGCTGTCGATGCAGCCATGAGTGAGACAGACCCTTGCCCTCGTGAAGGCCACAGTTCCTGGGGGGACAGTCACCAAACACAACACTGGGTCGTCCGCATCAGCGGTCAGCGGACTTTTCCTGTGACGGCCTGAGAGCAGTGTTTGGGCTTTGCACGCCAGACGGTCTGTCACCTGTCCTTCGGTTTGGGTTTTTTAGTCTTAGCTCTCTCTCCTCCTCTACCAGGAGCATTTCTGCATGGCTATCCTCAATAGTGCTAATTCGTTCCTCCATATTGTCAGTTCTGCTCTTTAAAGACTCCATTTTTTCCACTATCTCGTTGATTTTGTTTTTCATCTCCAATAATTCTGATTGGTTTTTCTTTAGGGTTTCAATCTCTTTTGTGACATAATCCCTGAATTCGTTGATTTGTTTCTGTGTGTTCTCTTGTATTTCGTTGAGTTTGTTTATGATAGCTATTTTGAATTCTCTCTCATTCAGGTTATCAAATTCTGTGCCTTCAGGGTTGGTTTCTGGGTGTTTGTCATTTTCCTTTTGGTCTGTAGCCCTGACATATTTTCGCAAGGATCCAACGGGGACGGCTTTATTTTTACCCGTCATGATTAAAGTTAGTCCTGCAGTTTCCCCCTGCTGCCACTAGATGGAGATCACGAGCGGTTTGCTCTGAGGCGGCTGCAGCCCCCGGAGGGATTATGCTGAAACGCCGGGTGTGTGGGGGGAGGGGTCCTCTCTTTCTCCTGCTTGACCTGGGGGTTTCCTTTCTGGCTCTCTTAGGGTGTTTGCTACACCCCCCAAACAGTCCGTCGTCGCTTCCCCGTGGCGATCTCGCGACAGTCTGTGAGAGCACCTGGATGGCGATAGTTTTCCCCGCTGTGGGCCGCCCCTCCCCCCTCTGTCCGCGAACCGCGCTGTCTTTGCCGATCGATTGGGGAGGGGGAGTACAACCTCCTACCTCTCCTCCCGTCCTCCTGGGCTTCCCGCGCCTCCACCGTCCGATGTATGGCAGCAGGGGTTTCTCAGAAGTCCTTCGTAGTGTTTGATTGAGCTCTGTTGGAATGTGAATGATGTTTTTGTTGTGTCGTAGGGGGCAGAGATTCAAAGAGGGAATCTCACCCCGCCATGATGCTGACGTCACCAAAAGCCGGTTTGGGTTTTTTAATTAACCCTTAAACAAGCAGAAACCATTCTAAGCTTGCAGGATGTCCAGAAACAGGACACAGGCCAGAGTTGGCCCGTGGACCGTAGTTTACCAGCCTGTGATCTGGGATGCCAGGCGGCAAAGGCTACGGAAGAAACTAAGGTGGGACGAGTGGGTCGAGGGGGCGTTTGAAATAGCGCAGCCACGATCAGCTTCAAGGAGAAGGGGCCACCTGAGCGAGGGCTTGAAGGGGGTGAGGGAGCGAGCATGCGGACCGCGTGGGAAGAGAGTTCTGGACGGAGGGCACAGCCAGTGCAAAGGCCTGGGGGTGGGACTGCGCCTGGCCTGCCTGGAGGGGACAAGAGGGTGGGTGGGGGTGTCTGAGAGGTGACGGGGTTCCAGGTGGCTGGGGGCCCTTGTGAGGACTTTGGCTTCCACTCTGAAGTGGGAACACACAGAAGGTCTGAGCTGAGGGAGGATGTGACCCACCTTTCATCTGGAAAGATCCCTCTGGCCCCGGTGTTGAGAAAAAGACTAGGGGTGGGTGGAGAGAAGCGGGAGCCCATTTAGAGTGGTCCAGGCAAGCTGGGAGGGTGGCTCCAACAGAGCAGTGGTGGCCGTGGTGGGGGTGCGAGGTGGTCAGATTCGGCACCGGTTAAGGGTGGGCCTGTAGGATGTGCTGACGGACTGATGTAAGTGGTGACAGAGAGGATCCGGGGATGACAGCAAGGTCTTTGGCCTTGACAGCTAGAAGGACAGAGTGTCTGTTTATGGAGCAATGGGGGATGACTGGGGCAGGGGGAGATGGGGCTTTATTAGTTTCTGTTGCTGCTGTAGTAAATTACCACTAATTTAGTGGCTTAAATCGACACAGATTTATTCTCAGAGAATTCTAGAGGTCAGAAGTCCGAAATGAATTTTAGTCACAGTCAAGGCGTGGGCAGGGCTGGTTCCTCTGGAGGTTCTCGGGGAGAATCCACCCCACGCCCTCTCTCCTGGCCCGGGGGCCGCCTGCGCTCCTCAGCTCGGGGTCCCTTCCTCTGTCTTCAAAGCCAGGAGCCTAGCGTCTTCTCCTCTCTGACTTTTGTCCTTATCGCTTCTCTCTCTGACCCTCCTGCCTCCCTCTTCTAAGATCCCTTGTGATTAATTGGCCCACCTGGATAATCCATCTCAACATCCTCAGCTTAGTCACACCTGCTAAGTCCCTTTGGCGACATAAGGTAAGGTGGTCCTAGGTTCCAGGACTCGGGCGTCTTTGAGGGCCATTATTCAGCCTCCCCTGGCGGGCGTAGGGGCGGTCAGGAGTTCCTTTCTGGACACCTTGATTTTGAGAAGCCATCAGGACACGTGATTAAGATGCCCACGCGGCAGTTGATGCTCTGAGGCTGGGCTGTAGAGTGATGTAGGAGTCATCAGAGAAGTTACAGGCCCTGAAGGCGCGGCTGAGCCAGAGCCTCAGTGACAGGCTCGGGGCCTAGGGAGCCCTCACCTCTTCCCCTGGTGGGCAGGTGGCCTGCCAGGGACAGGGGCTTGGAATAGGGGCGGTTCCCTCCTCCCGCAGCCGGCAGCCTCACAGAGCATCGGGCAGGGGGAAGCATGGGCTTGAATCCAGCTCCACGTAGGGCAGCCCTGGATCGGCGCTCTGTGCCTCGGTTTCCCCTTCTGACAGGTAAGAGGTAACGTGTGGAGTTCCTGCCTGTGGGGGGGGCTCCTGCTGCCAGGGCTCTCGGTGCTGTCAGAACACAGGCCGACGAGGGGAAGCTGCAGACAAGGCAGGGTTTGGCTGGCACGGAGAATGACGTACCAGCCAGGGCTGTTTGAAAAGGGAAGGAGCTGCCTGGTGAGTATGGGACCCCGTCACCGGGGATGTCCCCGCAAAGGGCACCGTAAAAGGGACTCAGGCCACTTCCTGCCCCAAACTGCAGGTTCCCTGGGCTTCTTGGGGGAAGGTAAATGTCTCCCACCCTCCTACACTGGCCCACCGACAGCGGAGGGTGTGAGGTAGTCCTTGTCCCCCTACAACTCCAAGCGGGGCTGATGTCTCCCTGCTCCTTCAGATCCCACAAGGTTGACTTAGTTCCAGAATCCTCAGGCATAGAATTCCTGAGACCTCCTGCTCCAGGTTCTTTGGCTCTGACCTCCTGTTTCTGCCGAAGCCCTGACGGCTGTCAGTGCCCCCTCGTGGAGCCCCAGGTGTGGGCCCCGCCCCCACACGGAGCCGAGGCCCCTGGTACGAGATCAGAGCCTGCATCCTTAACGTGGGACAGCAGTTTCGACCCCAGCCTCTCCTGCCAGCCCCGTCCTCCTCCACCTCCTCGCGCCGTCGCCCACAACGAAGCCAGCTCCCTCCCTCCAGGAACCACTTGGTGGTGGTGACGCTGCCGCTGCTGCCTGCAGGATGAGCCCCTGGACGTGGCCCGGGTGACCAGCTACCTGGTGGAGGAGAAGCTGCTGCCGCTCTGAGACCTGTACGGGACCAACGTGCTGGCTGAGTACTACCGGCTCCAGTGCCACCTGCTGGAGGGCCCCCCAGCTGTGAGTCCTTTGCCGCAGGGGACCCCTCTGCCCTTGGGATGCAACAGCAGGACCTTGCAAGGGCAGACGGAGACTGGACCTGCTCCAGGGGGATAGCGGGTAGCCCTAGCATTCATTGTAGGGCTGGGCCCATCTGGTCCCAGGCTGAGCCCAGAGGTGACTGGACTGCCCAAGGTCGTGGAGGACGAGGGCTGGGCTACAGCTCCGGGCTTCTGTCCAGAAAAAGGAGCCTGAGCCTGGGGCCCGGCACAGAGGCATGGCGAGTGGCTGAGGGCTGCGGGCCAGCGCTGTCCCTGTGGACCCTGCCAGAGAAGCAAAAGGCGACCCCCACGTGTAGCCAGAAGGCCACTAATTGGGTCCAGACTCTGGGTCAGGCAGGGCTGCAGCCACGGGCTGTGCCAGGACCACACGCAGCCCGGGGGGAGTTCGCATCCGCTCGTGCCTGAGTGTGACCCTCGCGAGCCTTCTTACCTCCCTGGGACTTGGTTTCCCACCTGTGAAGCTCACTACCCCCGTGGTAATGAGCCTGTGCTGTTCTTGAGCCGACTCCCTGGAGCCGGGGAGGGTCTCACGTCGGTGGGCAGCCGTGGCCCCCGGGGCTTGGTGAGGACTGGGGCATCAGTGTGGGTTCTTCTAATCGCACAGGGGGACCGCGGAGGCTCAGGCGGGTGGGATCCCTCCCGGAGTCAGGGGTACTGTCACATCTAGGCAGCGGGGTGAGGTAGGAACGGCCTGGTCCGAGTTCCACATGTGTATGACCTTGGGCGGCCTGTGACCTTCAGCTCCTAGTACCCCCTTCGTGAGGCCATCACGGGGCAGCAGCTGCCTGGTAGTGGCTTGGGCATGTGTTCAACACACGGTGCTTCTCCTCCCCCAGCCCAGGCCGGCGGACACCCACCCCCACCCAAGCCACTGCTCAGCAGCGTGCTGGCCGGATGAGTCAGAACTGTCCCCTTCTCGGGCCACCCTCTGCCCACCATGAAGGTGGCAGAGACAGGTCCCCATGGCCCCTCCCTCCTGTCGGATGGAGCCTTTGGTCATACACTGTCTGATAGCGTCATGGAATGTAATCCACATAGCACGCAATTCACTCATTTAAAGTGTACAATTCAGTGGCTTTGAGTCTATTCGCAGCAGTGTGCACCCCTCACCGCGGGCACTTTTAGAACATTTTCATGACCCCAAGAAGACACCCTGCATCCCTTATCCATCCCCCCCGACCCTTGGCTACCACCCATCTCCTTTCTGTCACTATGGATTTGCCTGTTCTAGACACTTTGTATAGATGGAATCATGTAGCCCTTTGTGGCAGCTTTTACCCCAGCAGAAAATTTTCAAGGTTCATGCACGTCCCTTTGTCCCTTTTTAGTGCTGACTTGTATAGCCTGCTCTCCTCGGGCGCCCCCAGAGCTCAAGTCATCTTGAAGCCTGGGGTTCCTGGGGAGCTAGCTGCTGGGCCAGGAAGGAAGAGCTGTGGACGGACCCCATCTCCCCACTTGGGCTGCCCATAAGGACAGAGGCCACGGGGCAGGCTGAGCAGGCCCTGGCCATCCTGGGGTGCCCCATGGGCTCGGGGCCCCACTGTAGCAGGCAGACCTGGCCCTGCTCACCCTGTCTCCCGGCCTCTTCTCCCCAGACCACGCTGTGCTGGCCGGGGCCAGGTACATGGGGACCTTCGATGGCCGGGTGTGGGGGTCTCGGTGCCCCCTGTGGCAGCCTGCTGTCGGCCAAGGACTCCACGCACACCTTCTCGCTGACGCGGAGCCAGGTGGGCTCGGGGCTCGTGTCCCTGTCCGCGAGGCTGAACTGCACCACCCTCATCCTCTACCCCTGCCTGAAGGTGAGTGTGCGAGAGGGAGGGGCCCGGCCACCAAGGGGCAGGTCACCCAGAGGGATGACACTTTCCTGCCTTTTGTCACGTCTGGTGCCCATGGAGCCCGTCCCCTGTCCTGCTCAGCCCCTCTCTGGCCCACAGACTTACAGGCTGTACGACTCCTCCCTGCCTGGGGAGAGCTGTCCAGACCTTGATCTGCCTCCTGCCAAGATGGGGAGGGACGTCCCCCGGGTCGAGCTGACCAGCGAGGATGGCATCTCTATCGCCTGTGACGTCTGAGCCGGCCTCTGCAGCCTGACTCTGGGCCTCTGGCGGCACGGTGGGTCTGGGTCCTGGCTGGCAGCCTCCAACCCAGTCAGTTGGCCTCGCCTAGAAGGGCCTCTCCGGGCTAGACCATGGGTCAGCTTCCAGGGCTGAGGCCAGTGGATCCCCCGTGAGCAGCACTCACCGTCCTCGCGAGACCCCGGGCTGTGGGTGGGAGGGACTCCCTCGGGCCGCTGCTGCCCCTTAGGGGCTCACAACCTGAGCGGGCGTGAGAACAGCCAGAACGGCTCAGAAGTGGAAGGAGGTCAAAAGCCATCTCTCCCTGCTTTCATCATGTCCAGCTCTGGACAGGCCCTACATCAGGGGCAGCACAGCTAAATCCAGCTCCACTCACTGTCCACCGGTTCTAAAGCTGTAATACATGCGGGCTACTCCTTCTCACGTGATCGCCCCGTCGGCCCGTGGTACAGGGGCCTTGACCGAGGTTGAGCGACTGGCCCACTCTCCCAAGACTTGAGCCCAGGGCTCTCTGACCCCACGGTCTGCCCCCTTCCCTGGGACGTGTTGCTCAAGTATGTGCTCCCCTTGATCAGGTTAGGCAGCCCCAGGACAACTCTCTTCCATCAGGATGAGCTTGCACTCTGGCCACTCGGGACAGTGGACAGAGGGAGGGCACAGATGCCTTCCTCAGTCCCTTTCCTTTCTCCTCTCCCTCTGATGAAGGTTTAGCACTAGGGCTGGTGTGAGGGGGATCAGGTGTGGAGGGGCTAGGATTCAGCATCTCCCCCAACCCTGGCCAGCAGCCTCTCACAGCATGGCCCGCCTTCCCCTGCCTCACAGGTGTGTCCGCTGGCCTTCTGGGCACCAATGATAATGAGGCCGGCAATGAGCTGATGCTGCCCGATGGCACAGTGGCCGGCAGCCCGGAGGAGATCACCGTCGCCTGGCAGGTGAGCTGGTTGGCCTGTGCATCAGTTGGGCGCTGTGGTTGGGGGTGGAGATCTGGAAACGGGTGACCCCAGTGTGCCCTCGAGAGGGAGGCGTCTGTGTGGACTGGCCGTGGACTGTAGCTGAGGTTCCTGGCCTGCATGCTCTGTGCCTGCAGAGAACTTCTTGGGCTGAGGGGGTGGTCATCCCTTCCTTAGGCTGAGCTGCCCAAGAGAAAAGAGGTCCAGGTGGGAGGTCTGCATCTTGTCTTGTGTTTGTCCCACCAGGTGGGGGGGTGACTACAGGGCCGTGGAGCAGACTCAGCAGGCGTGCCACGGACAGAGCCCCACCTGCCGGGCCTTCTTCCAGGACCCCCACTCTGGGGAACTGGGGAACTGCTTCAGGGTGGTGAGTGTGGGCCGGGGCCTGGACCCTGCTGAGGCCACTCACACGGGACTAAAGAAGGCCCTCGCCCCCATCTAGCGTACGCCCCTCCTCTGTGCTGTGCCCAAGGGTACAGTGACTGGGTGCCGGATTTCAGGTGGACCCCACCCCGTTCCTCAGCCTGTGCATCCAGGACGCCTGTGGCACCCAGGAGCTCCAACCTGCCTGCACCCTGGCGACTGCCTACATCCACCTGTGTGCTCGGGGCTTTGTGCCCGTGGACCTGCTTCCACAGTGTGGTAAGCTGCCCCGGCCAGCAGGCACTCTGACCCTGTCTGACCTCTGCCTTCCAGACCAGTTCCTTTCTCTTAGCTCTGCCCGGGGACAGGCACTCACTTATTGCAAAGAGCTAAGAGTCAAAGTTATGTGCAAAGAAGTAAGAAAGAGAAAAAGAGGCCCAAAGACCCCCACTCCAAGCCAGGTCTAGCAAGCCCTATGACCTCTGGCACAAGAAGACAGTAGCTCTGGGAGGTCAGGCAGCCATAGAGTCACCTCCTGAAAATGTACAACATTGGGAGACTTGAATACACTCCTACAACATCTGGAAAGCCCTGGGGCACACCTGCAACCAGTGTGGTGCGTGATTCCCGCGGCCGGAGCCCCACTGCACAGACGTGGAAGTCAGCGATGGCAAAGAAAACAGGAGTGGACTCTGTTAAATTATTCACGATGCTTCTAAAGGAACGGCAAGTCTTCATTCAGCGGCCTATCGCGATGGGGACCACAGCAGCAGGAGAGGAGAAGATTGGGTTCAACTCTGAATATGAGGAAAGTGAGAATTTATAGCCCGGGAGCAGGGAGGGGGTCAGTGGAAGGAAAATTACTGAGAGGAAACATCAGGGGAGATTCTGGCTTAACCAACCTGACAGGATTCTCACTACAGGCAGGCCAGGTGATCAGACAGCACCTGGTGAGGAATGCTATTGGATGCTGAGGAGCTCAGTGATGGAGGATGAGGGATTCTAGCCAAGGTGGCTGAGCAAGATTCTTGCTAAAACTGGACGATGCAAAGATGAACACGGAAGCCCAAAAGTCAGGGCCAAGTCAAGAAGAGAGTTCTGAGGAGCCTGAGAAGAGTTTGGCCAAGAAGAAAATCTTTCTCTAAGACCTTCAGATGCTAGAATTAGAGATTATTAAAGACATAAAAGAAGGAATTGAAAAATGATAAGCATAATTCCAAAACTAATTTCTAGAAATGAAAATTATTCATTGAAATTTAAAACTTAACAGATAGATTCAACAGCAGAAGAGAAAATTAATGAACTGGAAAATATAAAAGAGGGAAGATGAATGAGACAGTCTGTGTCTAACAGAAATCCCAGGATGAGAAAATAGAGATTTAAGAGACGTGACTCCTCAGATTCAGGAAGCACGAGGTGTCCAAAATAGTATAATAAACCCATACCAAGGTCCTAAAAGCCCCCAAAGAGAATAGAAAGAGGTGATCTTTTCATTAGGATAATCATCAAGTGGATAACCTAGCTCCCACCAGCAGTGACAGAAGACAATGGAATAAATCTTTAAAGTGATGGAGAAAATAATTCTCAAGTTAGGTTTTATGCCCAGTTCAACTATTATTTAAGATTAAAGATGAAATAAATTCTCAGCACTGAACTATCTGAAAATATCTTCACCACTGATGGACACTCACTAAAGGAACATAGCCGTGCACATTCATTCACATGCCATCTGTGGCTGCTTTTGTGCTCCAACAGCAGAGTATTTGTGATAGAGACCACACAGCCCACAAAGTCTAAGATATTTACTATCTGATCATTTACAGAAAAAGTTGACTGATGCCTGGTGTAAACCTAGGAAAGCAGATGGAAGAAATCAAGAGAAAGTAATGAAATAGGAAAGAAATGAACAATAGAAATGATCAAGAGAAAAAAAGAGACACAAATCAACAATACTAGGAATGAGCTAGGAGTCAAAACTACAGATCCAGGGGCCACCCGGTGGCGCAGTGGTTTAGTTCACGCTTGGCAGCCCGGGGTTCGCGAGTTTGGATCCCGGGCGCCTGCGGACACACTGCCTGTCAGCCATGCCGTGGCGGCGTCCCATATAAAGTGGAGGAAGATGTTAGCCCAGGGCCAGTCTTCCTCAGCAAAAAGGGGAGGATTGGCAACAGATGTTAGCTCAGGGCTGGTCTTCCCCGCCCCCCCCCACAAAACTACAGATCCAGTAGAGATTTCAAAAAGTCACTCAACAACTTTGCTGATAAATTTCAAAACCTGGATTAAATTATTTCCTAGAGAAATACAATCTGCCCAAACTGATTTGAGAAAGAATGTTAAACCTAAAGAATCTCATAGCTATTAAATCAACTGAATCTGTAGGTTAATGCGTACCTCTAAAAGACAACAGGCAAAGCTTAGTGAAGAGTTATTAGACAAGTCCCCAAAGCATTATTCATAAAAGAAAAAAAAAGTCAATAAACTGGACTTCATCAAAATTTTAAAATTTTGCTCTGCGAAAGACAGTGTTAAAAGGAAAGAAAAACAAAGTACAGACTGGGAAAAATATTTGCAAATCACATATCTGACAAATAACTCATATCTAGAATATATAAAGAACTCTCAAAATTCAACAGTAAATAAACAATCTAAATAGAAAACAGGCAAAACACATGAAGACATTTCACCAAGGGACATATGGATGGCAAATGAGCACATGAAAAACATGTTCAACAGTCCTGGCCATTAGGGGAGTGAGGCAGCACTTCACTCCTGTTAGAACAGTTAAAGCATAAGGACACCACCAAATGCTGGCAAGAATGCAGAGAAACTGGATCTCTCAGACAGTGCTGGTGGGATGTGAAATGGTTTAGCCACTCTGGAAAACAGTTTGGCAGCTTCTTAAAAAGCTAAACAGGAGGAGTGATGTCAGCATCATGGTAGAGTGAGCTCTCCCCTTAGAGTCTCCCCTCTAAGATACAAGAAGGACATTCATACACCAACAGAGGCCATCCACACAACACAAAAGATGTCTGAGAGACCCAGGCAGCTGTATATCTGAAGGTGGAGGTGCTGGACCCCCCGGAGGACGTGGAAGGAGGTAAGGAGAGCTCCCCTCCCCCCCCAGCAGTGACCCTGGGACCATGCGTGGCTCTGAGGGGGGGAGGGGCAGCCCTCCACAGGAACACTGTCGCTCTCCAAGTTCCCTCACAACTCAGGGGAAAGCTCCACACAGAGGTGACTGGACTGTTGTGGGGGTGTCTTCATCAAGCCTGCACCCCAGGAGAGCAGACAGTGAGGGAAGAGCGGGAAGCCCCCCGGGACTGGGCAGGTGAAAGAAAGCGCTCCTTCCCCTGCCCGGCGCTTCAGCTCAGTTGGTCGGCCAGGGCACCTGTGCATTCCTTAGAAAAGCAGCAGCTACAGAGGCCAAGGATCCCAGGCCACTCAGAATACACAGCTCTTGACCCCCACCCAGTGGCGGCAGGTGGAAGCTGCAACCAGATATTATGACTATGTGGAGGCACAAATCCATGCTGTCAAACAGTATGAAAAAATATGTTAAATCTCCAGACCAGAAGGAAAACGACAAGCACTTGGAAGTCAATCCTGAAGGCACAGAAATTTATAATCTAAATGACAGAGAATTCAAAATAGCTATCATAAAAAAGCTCGATGAGTTACAAGAAAATACAGAGAACTCAATGAAATCAGGAACTTCTTCACAAAATAGATTGAAACTATAAATAAAAATCAATCAGAAATGTTGGAGATGAAAATCACAATGGAGGAGATAAAGAAAAATCTGGAATCTTTAAAGAACAGACCTGACAACATGGAGGAGAGAATTAGTATTATTGAGGATAGGAATGCAGAAATGCTCCAGATGGAGGAGAAGAGAGAACTAAGACTAAAAAGAAATGAAGAAATTCTCCAAGAAATATCCAACTTAATTAGGAAATGCAACATAAGGATTATAGGTATCCCAGAGGGAGAAGAGCGGGAGAAAGGAGCAGAGAGCTTGTTCAAAGAAATAATAGCTGAGAACTTCCCAAACCTGGGGAAGGAGCTGGAAATACAAGTGAGTGAAGCCAATAGATCTCCTAACTATATCAATGTAAAAAGACCCTCTCCAAGACACATAGTAGTGAAGCTGGCAAAAGTCAATGACAAAGAATCTTAGGGGCAGCAAGACAGAAGAAAATAATGTACAAAGGAACCCTTATCAATCTTTCAGCCGATTTCTCAGCAGAAACCTTACAGACTAGGAGAGAGTGGAATGATATATTCAAAACTCTGAAACACAAAAACTTTCAGCCAAGAATACTCTATCCAGCAAAAATATCCTTCAGATATGATGGAGAAATAAAAACTTTCCCAGATACACAAAAGCTAAGAGAGTTCATCACCACAGGACCCCCACTACAAGAAATGCTCAAGAAGGCCCTCATGCCTGAAAATAAAATAAAATAAAGGGGATACAAAGCCTTGAATAAGGAGAAAATTAGGTAGACAAAAATCAGAAAAATTGTAGTTGTCTATCAGAACAGGTTAGGAAACACTTAATTATAACATCAAAGATAAAGGGAAGGAAAACACCAAAAGTAAATATAATCTTGTCATTTTAACCACAAACTGAGAATACAAGATGGAATAAGTTGTGACAATAATACCTTAGAAGGAGAAGAGGTAAGGGATGGAATCGACTTAGTCTAAGGAAATGAGGCCATCAGAAAATGGACTATCTCATCTATGAGATTTTTTATACAAACCTCATGGTAACCACTAAACAAATAATCAGAACAGAGACACAAATGATAAATAAAGAGAAAACTAAGAAAATCATCATAGAAAACTACCAAACTGAATTGGTAGTCCAAAACACACAGGACAAGAAAAAAAGGAAATGCAGAAGAACCGGAAAATGAGCGATAAAATGGCAGCATTAAGCCCTCAAATATCAATAATCACTCTAAATGTAAATGGATTGAATTCTCCAATCAAAAGACACAGAGTGGTGGGATGGATTAAAAAACAAGATCCAACAATATGCTGCCTCCAGGAAACACCTCTCACTTCTAAAGACAAACACAGACTCAGAGTGAAAGGATGGAAGACAATACTCCAAGCTAATGGCAAACAAAAGAAAGCAGGAGTTGCCATAATTATACCAGACAAAGTAGACTTCAAGATAAAACAGGCAATAAAAGACAAAGAGGGGCAGCATATAATGATAAAAGGAACACTCCACCAAGAAGACATAACACTTATAAATAAAAATGCACCCAACACAGGAGCACCAAAGTACCTAAAGCAACTATTAAACCTAAAAGGAGATATTAACAATAACACAATAATAGTAGAAGATCTTAACACCCCTCTTACATCAATGGATAGATCATCCAGACAGAAAGTCAATGAGGAAATAGTGGACTTAAATGAAAAACTAGACAAGATGGACTTAATAGATATGTATAGAACACTCCATCCAAACACAACAGATTACACATTCTTCTCAAGCACACATGGAACATTCTCAAAGATAGACCATATGTTGGGAAACAAGGCAAGCCTCCATAAATTTAAGAAGATTGAAATCATAACAAGCGTCTTTTCTGACCAAAATGCTATGAAACTAGAAATCAACTACAAGAAAAAACTGGGAAAGTGACAAAGATGTGGAGAATAAACAACATGCTACTGAACAACCAATGGATCATTGAAGAAATTAAAGGAGAAATAAAAAAAAAAATCTGGAGACAAATGAAAAGGAAAATACACCATACCAACTCACAAGGGATGTAGCAAAAGTGGTCCTGACAGGGAAATTCATAGCAATACAGGCCCACCGTAATGAGCAAGACAAATCCCAAATAAGAAATCTTAAACTACACCTAAGAGAATTAGAAAAAGAACAAACAAAGCCCAAAGTCAGCAGAAGGAAGGAAATAATAAAAATTAGAGCAGAAATAAATGAAATAGAAACCAAAACCAAAACAAAAAAACAGTAGAAAGGATCAATGAAACAAAGAGCTGGTTCTTTGAGAAGATAAACAAAATTGAAAAACCCTTAGCCAGACTAAGAAAAAAAGAGAGAAGTCTCAAATAAACAAAAGTAGAAATGAAAGAGGAGAAGTGACAACAGATACCACAGAAATACAAAGGATTATAAGAGAATACTATGAAAACATATGCCCCCAAATTGGACAATCTAGAAGAAATGGATAAATTCTTAGACTCACACAACCTCCCAAAACTGAATCAAGAAGAAACAGAGAATCTGAATAGACCAATCACAAGTAATGAGATTGAAACAATAATCAAAAATCTCCCAAAAAATAAAAGTCCAGGACTAGATGCCTTCTCGGAGAATTTTACCAAACATTCAAAGAAGATTTAATACCTATCCTTCTCAAACTATTCCAAAAAATAGAGGAAGATGGAACACTTTCTAACACATTCTTTGAGGCCAACATCATCCTGACACCAAAGCCAGACAAGGACAATACAAACAAGGAAAACTATAGGCCAATATCACTGATGAACATAGATGCAAAAATCCTCAGCAAAATATTGGCAAACCGAATACAGCAATACATCAAAAAGATCATACACCACGATCAAGTGGGATTTATACCAGGGACACGGGGATGGTTCAACATCTGCAAATCAATCAGTGTGATAGAGCACATTAACAAAAAGAGGAATAAAAACCACATGATCATCTCAATAGATGCAGAGAAGGCATTTGACAAGATCCAACATCGATTTATGATAAAAACTCTCAACAAAATGGGTATAGAAGGAAAGTATCTCAACATAATAAAGGCCATCTATGACAAACCCACAGCCAACATCATTCTCAATGGGGAAAAACTGAAAGCCATTCCTCTGAGAACAGGAACAAGACAAGAGTGCCCACTCTCACTGCTCTTATTCAACATAGTACTGGAGGTTTTGCCCAGAGAAATTAGGCAAGAAAAAGGAATAAAAGGAATCCAAATAGGCAACGAAGAAGTGAAATTCTTGCTGTTTGCAGACGACTGATCTTATATATAGAAAGCCCAAAAGAATCCATTGGAAAACTATTAGAAATAATCAACAACTACAGCAAAGTTGCAAGGTACAAAATCAATTTACAAAAATCAGTTGCATTTCTATACACCAATTACGAACTAACAGAAAGAGAACTCGAGAATACAATCCCATTTACAATTGCAACAAAAAGAATAAAATACCTAGGAATAAATTTAACCTAGGAGGTGAAAGACCTATACAATGAAAACTATAAGACACTATTGAAAGAAATCAATGATGACATAAAGAAATGGAAAGATATCCCATGCACATGGATTGGAAGAATAAACATAGTTAAATCGTCCATACTACCTAAAGCAATCTACAGATTCAATGCAATCCCAATCAGAATCCCAATGACATTCTTCACAGAAATAGAACAAAGAATCCTAAAATTCATATGGGGCAACAAAAGACCCCGAATAGCTAAAGCAATCCTCAGAAAAAGAACAAAGCTGCAGGCATCACAATCCCTGACTTCAAAATATACTACAAAGCTATAGTAATCAAAACAGCATGGTACTGGTACAAAAACAGACACACAGATAAATGGAACAGAATTGAAAGCCCAGAACACGCATCTACGGACACCTAATCTTTGACAAAGGAACTAAGAACATACAATGGAGAAAGGAAAGTCTCTTCAATAAATGGTGTTGGGAAAACTGGACAGCCACATGCAAAAGAATGGAAGTAGACCATTATCTTTCGCCATACACAAAAATTAACTCAAAATTCATCAAAGACTTGAAGGTAAGACCTGAAACTATAAAACTCCTAGAAGAAAATACAGGCAGTACACTCTTTGACATTGGTCTTAGAGGGATCTTTTTGAATTCCATGCCTACTCAGACAGGGAAACCAAAGAAAAAATAAACAAGTGACACTTCATCAGATTAAAGAGCTTCTACAAGGCAAATGAATCCAGGATCAAAATGAAAAAACAACCCACCAGCTGGGAGAAAATATTTGCAAATCATATATATGACAAGGGTTTAATCTCCACATTATATGAAGAACGTACACAACTGAACAACAAAAAAAACAACCCGATCAAAAAATGAGCAGAGGATATGAACAGACATTTTTCCAAAGAAGATATACAGATGGCCAGTAGGCACATGAAAAGATGCTCAACATCATTAATCATCAGGGAAATGCAAATCAAAACTACACTAAGATAGCACCTGACACCTGTTAGAATGGCTATAATCACCAAGACAAAAAATAACAAATATTAGAGAGGTTGTGGAGAAAAGGGAACCCTTGTTCACTGCTGGTGGGAATGCAAACTGGTGCAGCCTCTATGGAAAACAGTATGGAGATTCCTCAAAAAATTAAAAATAGAAATACCTTATGACCCAGCTGTCCCACTGCTGGGTCTTTATCCAAAGAACTTGAAATCAACAATCCAAAGAGGCTTATGCACACCTATGTTCATTGCAGCATTATTCACTACAGCCAAGAAGTGGAAGCAACCCATGTCCCTCAACTGGTGATTGGATAAAGAGGATGTGGTGTGTGTGTGTGTGTGTGTATATATATATATATATATATATATATACACACACACAATGTATACTACTCAGCCATAAAAAAAAAAGGACAATCGTCCCATTTGCAAGAACATGGATGGACCTGGAGGGCATTATGTTAAGTGAAATAAGCCAGACAGAGAAAGACAAACACTGCATGATCTCACTCATATGTGGAAGATAAACTAACACACGGACAGAGAGAACAGTTTGGTGGTTACCAGGGCGAAGGGGGTTAGAGAGTGGGCACAAGGGGTGAAGGGGCACATTTATATGGTGACTGACAATAATGTACAACTGAAATTTCATAATGTTATAAACTATTATGACATCAATAAAAAAATCAGTGGCATTTCTATACGCTAGCAATTAACAATCCGAAAAGGAAATTAAGAAAACAATTCCATTTACAAAAGCATCAAAAAGCATAAAATACTTAGGCATAAACTTAACCAAGATGGTGAAAGACTTGTACACTGAAAGCTACAAAATGTTGCTGAAAGAAATTAAGGAAGATACAAACAAATGGAAAGACCTCCCACATTTATGGATTGGAAGACTTAATATCATTAAGATGTCAATACTACCTAAAGTGATCTACAGATTCAAAGCAATACTTATCAAAATCCCAGTGACATTTTTTCAGAAATTTAAAAAATCCATCCTAAAATTCATATAGGATCTCAAATGACCCCAAATAGCCAAAGCAATCTTGAAAAAGAACAAAGTTGGAGGTCTCACAATTCCTGATTTCAAAACTTATAACAAAGCTATAGTAATCAAAACAATGTGGTAGTGGCATAAAGATAGATATATAGGCCAATAGAATAGAATGTCCAGAAATAAACCCTCATATATGTGGTCAAATGATTTTTGACAAGGGTGTCAAGACCATTCAGTGGAGAAAGGACAATCTTTTCATCAAATGGTGCTGGGAAAAAATGGATATCCACATGCAAAAGAATAAAGTTGGACCCTTACCTTGCACCATACAAAAATGAACTCGAAATGGATCAAATGCCTAAATGGAAGAACTAAAACTATAAAACTCTTAAAACACAGGGGGAAAGCTTCATAACATTGGATTTGGCAGTGGTTTCTTGGATATGACACCAAAGACACAGGCAATGAAAAAAGAAATAGACAAACAAGACTTCATGAAAATTAAAAACTCTTTGCATGAAATGACACAACCAACAGAATATAAAGGCAACATATAGAATGGGAGAGAATATTTGCAAATCATATCTAATAAGGGGTTAATATCCAGAATATATAAAGAACTCCTACAACTCAACAACAACAACAAAAAACCTGATTTAAAAATGGCCAAAGGACTTGAATAGACATTTCCCCAAAGAAGATGTACAAATGGCCAACAGGCATATGAGAAGATGCTCAACAACACTAATCATTAGGGAAATGTCAATCAAAACTATAAGGAGATACCACTTCACATCCATTAGGAATGACTACTATCAAAAAATTAGAAAATAGGGGCCGGCCCGGTGGCGCAGCAGTTTAGTCCGCGCTTGGCAGCCCGGGGTTCGCCGGTTCGGATCCCGGGCGCCCGCCGACGCACTGCCTGTCAGCCACGCCGTGGCGGCGTCCCATATAAAGTGGAGGAAGATGGGCACGGATGTTAGCCCGGGGCCAGTGTTCCTCAGCAAAAAGAGGAGGATTAGCAACGGATGTTAGCTCAGGGCTGGTCTTCCTCACGAAAAAAAAAAAAAAAATTGGAAAATAATAAGGGATAGCAAGGATGTGAAGAAATTGAAACCATTGTGCTGGAAATGTAAAATGGTGCAGCCACTATGGAAAACAGTATGGCAGTTCCTCAAAAAATTAAAAATTAGATTACTACATGATCCAGCAATTCTACTTCCAGTTATTTACCCAGAAGAATTGAAAGCACGGTCTCAAAGAGATATTTGTACAGCCACATTCACAGCAGCATTATTCACAATCGCCAAAAGGTAGAAGCAACCCAAGTGTCCATTGACAGATGAATGGATAAACAAAATGTGGTCTGTCCATTTATTCAGCCTTAAAAAGGAAGGAAATTCTGATACATGCTACAACATGGATAAACCTGGAGGGCATGATGCTAAGTGAAATAAGCCAGTCACAAAGAGACAAATACTGTATGATTCCACTTATATGAGGCACCTAGAGTAGTCAAATTCATCGAGACAGAAAGTAGAAGGGTGGTTGCCATGGTCTGGAAAAGAATAATGGAGAGTTGTTTTAATGTGTACAGAGTTTCAGTTTTGCAAGACGAAAAAGCGTCCTGGAGACTGGTTGCACAACAATGTGAAGTGGTAAGTTTTATGTTAGGTATATTTTACCATAATTAAACATTTCTTAAATTAAAAACCATTTTCTGAGCACCTGCTCCATGCTAGGCCTGGGGATGCAGCGCTGAATGCTGTACTTACAAACCCTGTCATAAAAACGAACACACTTAAGGAAAAAAAATGCTAAGATCAACAAACAGCACAGACAGTAGACAGAAACCCAGGGGGAATCAGAACTGGCTTTATCCAACACAGACTGAAAATTTTGGCAAGAACTAGAAATTATTCAAAGTATAATATCATATCTGAAAAAGAACCAAAAATATAATCTCAATAGATGACAGAAAAGGCATTTAATAAAATTCTCTAATACTCATATTTTATTTTTAAAAATTCTAACAAATGAGGGACAAGAGGGACCTTCCTCAACCTGACAACGTGAGGTGTTTGGGGTACAGCCTTTAACTCACAGGCGGTGGTGAAACATCGGAAGCGTTCCCTTTAAAGTTAGCAATGAGATAAAGATACACTGTCTCTGCTTCTGTTACATATTTTATGATGATCCCATCCCACCCAGTAAGACCAGAAAAAGAAATGAAGTGCAAGAGATTGGAAAGGAAGACAGTTTTAAAACTCACCTGCTAATGGCGACTTGCCTAGAGAGGGTGCAGGGGCTCTGCCCAGGGTCTGTGACCCCGAAGTTGTCGAGATCCATGCTTCAGTGTGAGCCAGAGATCCAAGGGGTGAGGCTGGCTCTTTCTGAAAGTGGAAAGAAATCATTCAGAGGTCACCACATGTTCTAGAACCATCTGCATGTCCCTGCTGCTTTTGTGGCCTGCATACTCTCTCTTCATCCTGGTTCTGGTGTAGGGAGCCGTCTAACCACACCTGCTGCTCTTCCAAAGGGGGAGAAGTCCTTTTAAGGAGGGCCACTCTAGGCTGGACACTGCTGGGCCTACAGAGTGCCAGGGGCTGTAACAGGGGCCCCCAGCACGATTCCAGGGATCAGAGGGGGCCCCTTGTCCTCTGGGCCCACAGCACAGCTTTACTTCTCTTTTTTTTCTAGTTTGAGATTCTGCTTCAGCTGGCACCAGGCTGCCAAAGATTTCAAACTCCTTCACCTTCTGCCACAATCCCAGCTCCTCATCAAGGTGAAGATTCTTGGCTGGGGTAGAACAGCCAGCAGAAATGCCCGGAGGCTCAGAGTTGTTCACACGCACTCCAGACACAGGAAAGAAGAGCAGTTTGTCAATGCTTTCAAATGCTTCTGGTGACAAGAAGGTCCACAGTTGGTCTGGATAATTCTCTGCCTTCCTCAACACCTGTAATCTAAGAGACAACCTGGCCACCGGGCCCACCTCTGAAGAGGGAACTCCACTGCAGCAACTGTTCTTGCCCAAGATGTTTTCCACTTGCTCAGCTGCTATTTCTGAGGCCTTCGTTGTGTGAGCCCTGGCCGCCCCTGGGGTCTTCCTAGCTTCTTCTGCCCTCTGCAGGGGTCTCCTCTGAGGCACAAGTTGCCTTGAGGCAGACCGATGGCCCCAAATCCCTTAATCACAAGCCCGGCTGGGGAGCTTCCCTCTTTGGGGTTGATACTGAATCTAGAACTGAACGTTTCAGGGGGCATTCGAGAAGCCCTCCTTCCTGAAGGGCTGGTTTCCCCAGACACGTGCTGTGAGCACTGGGCATTCAGGCCCCGAGGATACAGCATTCAAAGTTGTTCACTTTCTTTGGGGGGCAGGCTTTTTCCTTGAGTGTTCAACTGAAAAAGAAAACTGGTGGAATCCAAGAACTCATCCATTGGATGGCTTGGGCTGACCATCCACTGGAGAGACAGGGGAGTCTTGGGGGCTGTGAAACCTGCCCACCAGTAGGGGGCGCCCTCAAACCCTCTCTACACCGAGTCCCAGGGTCCAGATTGCAGAGCAAAGGGCGAAGTGTCAGCCACGAGGAGTGGGGCAACCAGGTCAGATGCCAGACGCAATTGTCCCTGCCCCCCCCCAATAAATCCCTGGCACACAGCAGGTGCTTAATAAAGTTTAGAAGAAGGAACTCTGGAGAGTTGGAGAGTTTTTAGAAGACGGAGTGAATGGGAATGGGAAGCTGGTCCTGCACATTCCCACACTCTGGAGGGAAAAGGGAGGGCAGGAGTGATCTGATTTATTGAGTGTGTGCCATGTTGTCATGGGTTACAACTAAGAGAGCCTAGAGTCCAGACACTGCTCTTTGAAAGATGCTTGATCTTTTCTTAGACCTTCTAAGAGCCCAGTGAGGAATGGGTAACCCCATGTAACAGAAGAAACAGCAGGTTCAGAGAGCCCAGGGGACTTACCCAAGGTCACACAGCTAGCAGGCGCACTGATCTGGGCCTGTGTCTCCCAAGGCTGCCCAACCTCCTTCATCCACCTTCTACTTTCCCAACAACAGCCTTGTGCCATATTGTCTGCCCTTTAAGAAAGAGTCCAGCCCTTTCCCAAGCCATAATATGCAGCACTTGTTCATTTTTTCCTAATCACATTAAAATGCCCCATAAGCCATGTCACGCACGATCAGAGATGTACCCACAACTGTGGGAAGCGCTGTGCTGGGCCATGTTGCAGGAGCTCGGCCCAGGAGGAGGAGGGAAGGAGACGGTTCGCAACGGAAGGCAAATTGTTGGAATGGGGCGGGGGGGGGACCTGAGCAGTTCAGAGTTTGATGCACTCACAGTTTGCAACAACATGCAACCTGTTAGTTTCTAAATCTGCTCAATGGATCAGTGATTTCCAGTCCAGAAAGGAAACTGCAGACTTCCCACCATGCCTCCTACACTGCCCATCCAGTGCTTCCCAGGAAAGCAGCAGTGGGCTGGGCACTGGCAGAGACCCAGGGAGGGAAAAACAGTTGTCCTTTCTCAAGGCAGACTTGCAACATCAACACTCCACAATGTTGGGTGTGTGGGTGGGTATGCAGAATTAACAGAAAAACAGATGGGAGGAGAAATGATTCCATTAAAAATACCTATAAATATTCATGTCTGCAGCAAATAGAGAGCAAGTACAAATAAATCTGGAAAAAACTGAGTCTCCGTGATATAATTTGGTAAAAGATAGGAGTGGGCAATTCAAAAGAGGAAAAATACAACTGAGGAGTAAACATTAGGCGGAAATTTTAATTTTACTGGTAATCAAATGCGAATGAAAATAACAATTATAACTTTATCTATTACATTGCAAAATAGGTATTTAAATAATAATACCCAGAACTGGTGAGGCTGTGGGCAAAACCAATCCCCTCAAATTCTGTAAATGGCAATTTCAATTAATACAACCTTGGTAGTGTGTTTCGAAAGTCTTAAAACCATTTACTCCTTTGACCTAATAAGCCCACTCCTGGGACCTTAGTCAAAATGAGGGAGGAAAGGGAAATATAAATGATTCCAAAAAAATTTCAAAATAATTTCATTATTCAAAATGCTGGAAAATTATAAACAGCCAACAGGGAAATGATTTTTTAAAGTTGTGGCATAATAATTGTGTAGGGGAGGAAGACAAATCCTCTACCCACTCTGGGTCCTTCTGGCTGGGCCATGAATTGAATTGACACGAGACAGAGTAACAGGAGAAAATCTAACGAGGCTTTACAACATGTATACACGGGAGAGACCCAGGAAACTGAGTAACTCGGCCATCTGGCCGAGTTTGTCATCTTAAATAGCATCTTCAGCTAAAGACAAAGCAGGATGTTGGGGGTAGTGGTTTGGGGCTTCAAAGGGGAGGAAGGCAATTCACATGGAAATGAAAAGCAAATGTTTGGTAAACAGAACTTGATAAGGATGGGCTTAGCAAGGACCCTCACAGTCTACAATACCCAGAGTTATCTATGGTGATGGCCCATCCTGGGGGCACGCCTTTTATCTTAAATTCTTTTAGGCAGTTAGGAGGAAGGCCAAAGTTTCTTTCAGGGTCTTTTGTTCTTAAAAATAATCAAGCCAAGGCAAAGAGATACATTTTGGGGTGGCCAATTCTGATCCCCTGCAGTTGCATACACTATCTTGAACTCATTTGTCAAAAAGTCCAATGTGAAGCAATGTATTAACATGAAAAAAAGATTAGGCTCCAAGTAGAGCAGAAGACTGCATAAAAATCTGCACTAAGAATGACTGTATATGGACAAAAACTGGTAGGGAATAAAGGAAAATGGAAACAGTTCATATAGGAAGGGTGATGACACTGCAGGTGATTATTTTTCTTTTAAAATTCCCTTTATAATTGTTATGATGCTGTTTGTCCCAGAGATTTTTAAAAATGGAAGAAAGGGAGGGAGAGAGGGAGGGAGGGGGCAACCCAAATGTCCATCGCTGGATGAATGAATTTTAAAAATGGCATATCCATACAATAGGACACCATTCAGCCTGAAAAAGGAAGGAAATTCTGACACATGCTCCAAATGAATGACCCTTGAGGACATTATGCTCAGCGAAATAAGCCAGTCACAAAAGGACAAATATTGTATGATTCCACTCATCCAAGGTTCCTGGGGTCGTCAAAATTGTGGAGACAGAAAGTAGAATGGGGGTTGCCAGGGGCTGGAAGGAGGGGAAAGGGGAGTTAGCATTTAATGTGTCAACACAAAATAACCAATATCCCTTCTATAGATAAGGTGAGTTTACTTGAGCCAGAGTGAGGATTATAACCCAGGAAGGCTTTAGAAAGTGTTCTGGAGAAGTACAGTCATATCTTTTTAGAACAAAGAACATTAAACACACCCGGGATACACTTTCATCAAAATTTCAAAAGGTATTGAGTTGCAAATTAGCAGGTAAACATGACTGTGGTGTCAGGAAAGGGACTAATCCGGGCGTTACCAATAGGGGTAGGAGGGGAAGTCTGCATTCTTATCTTAAGAGAGTGTCTTCTTGGATGGTTAAGCAGATATACAATGTTTGATAGGCCATAAATCAGGCTTTTCAGTTCAAGCCGAGTCAGTTTTGAACCCGAATAGTTACTCCATATACCTCAATATGTGAGAATCTCTTGTCAAATCAATATAGAGTTTCAGTTTGGGAAGATGAAAAAGTTCTGGAGGTGGATGGTGGTGATGGTTGTACAACATTGTGAATGTATTTAAGGCCACTGAATTACATACTTAAAAATGGTTAACATGGTAAATATTATGCGTATTTTACTACAATTTTAAAAATGAAGAAAGGGAAGGAAGGAAATAAGATCCTCAAAGGAATTTTTTTTCTGAAATCGGGGGCGGGGCGGGGGGAGCAGTGCACGTTTCTAGGGACAGAAGCCTGGAGGCGAGCAAGGAGGTGGAGATGGTGAGTGAGGAAGAGGAGGAGAAAGGAGGCAGGTACCCCTTCCTACTTGAAGCTGGAGTTCTATCTTCAGGGAGAATAACATGCAAGTCACTTTCTGGAAGAAACTTCTGTAAGGGAGGATAAAAATCTTTTTCCTCTACCCATCTTAGGTTCTCTGGCTGGGGCCCTGTTCCTCAGGCAAATAAAAGACAGATTGACAAGAGAAAAACAGAAGTTTATTGGCCCGTGCATCTAGCATGCACGCAGGAGCGCTCAGTGATGTAACTCAAAGGGGTGGTTTGAACGTGGGCTGATGTAGCATCTTAACAAAATAACACATTTTCAGAGACGTGACCAAAGGAAAAGGACTTTGAGCTTCTAGAGGCTTCTAAACTGTTGTGGGAAGGTAAACATATGGGGAACTGATGGCAGATAAGGGTAGTTTTTAGCAGGGCTTGTTATGTAGGTTCCTCTGGTGCTGATAAGGGTCTAGAGCTGTCTCCAGTGATTAACTCTGTCCTTCCTGGTAGAAAGAGGAGGGGGGACATCTTTACAAATGTATGTCCTGCTTTTAGGCAAATAGGGGGAGGACAGAGAGCTTCTCCCCGTGTCAGCTTCTGCTCAGTTGTCTTCAGCTCAAAATAGCCCTTATGCCCAAGAGGCATGTGTTCAGGTGGCATATTCTGTCACACTTCACCTCCATCAGTCCCATTTTTGGCATCCGGTGGGTTGTGGCCAAATTAAATGTGGCCACTGAGTGGAACCTGAGCAGAAAGGGGAGAGGAAAAACTGCTCACGTTAGACCGTTGTGGAAGCGAGGAGGAAACTGACCCGGTCAACACATCTTAGGAAAAACTGAGCCAGCTTTTATTACCTAACCTCACTTCTCGATTATTTTTAAAGACAGGGAAGGAGTGGGTGGAAATGAGGTTACCCTGAAGCCCTCTGGCCAGCAAGATCTTTGGCTGTTTAACGCAGAGGATGCTTTCCAGCAACTTTTGCTGCCTCCGGGACTCTGGGGAGTGATGTGTGTCAGCCTATTTCTCCAGGACCAACTTGGAAACATGTATGGGGCAGTTGAGCTAATCAAGACGAGGAGACTTTCAAAGCTGTCTATGCAAGCAAACTTGAAAACCTAGAGGAAATGGATATTTTTGGGGGGGCGGGGAAGTACCAACAAGTACCAAAAGAGAAAATATCTAACTCTACCAGAAGAAACTGAGAAAGTTGTTAGAAAGATACCACCAACCCCCAAGCCCCATGATGGGGGGCAGGGGGCAGGGAGCCCAGCCTTGGGGATGATGGTTTCCCAGTTTAAATGCTAATTCCAATGCTATTTAAACTGCTCCAGGGCCTAGAGGAAGAAGAAACACTTCCAAATTCTTTATCAGAAAACTATAGAACATTGATATCAAAAGCCAATAATTGTGGCACGATAAAGGAAAACCACAGGCCAACTTCATCTGCATAAAAATCAATGCAAAAATCCAAAATAAAATATTAGCCCATAAAATCCACCTGGACATTAAAAGGAAAAATCACCAGAACCAAGTGAGATTTGTACGGTATGACAGCGATGGTTTGATATTAGGACATCTCGTAATTCACTTTATATTACTGTTACCACACAAAGGGCACGATCTGCTCGCCGCAAGACAAAAGCCAATCGTCAAGAGGAAAGATGGTGGTGAAGAAAGGGCATTTATTACAGCTTGTTAGCAACGAGGAAGATGGCCAACTAACGTCTCAAAGAACCATCTCACAGAACAAAGACTACAGGCCAATTATATAGGGGGCTGGTCTCCAGGTGGAGGAGGCATCTGGTCTCAGGGTGGGGCATCCGTCTGTTCTTAGTTCCTGAGAGTCTTTTGTTTTACTTGACATGAGTCAGAGACCAGAGCAACGCCCTACACCCTGATCTTTCAGTTGTCATTGATGACGGCTATCAGCATCGATTCTATGCCCAGGGGTCATCACATTCCTAAGGAACTCAAGAGAACAAAGTTATCAACTTATAGCAGCTGGGAGGAGCCACAAAACCCACAGAGTATGTCTGGGCTAGTTAATCAGGGGTCATTCAAAGTTACAATGTGGTTTCTTTTCTACCATACGGCTTCCCTCATGTCAACCTTGTCTTGAGCCAGTATCGTTACTATATTAAAGGAGAAAAGTTATGATCATCATAGATGTTGAAAGGCATTTGACAAAATGTATCATTTATTACAAAAGCTTCTATCAAATTAGAAAGAAGGATACCTCCTTAACATGATAAAATTACATCCATCAAGTCAAAACTCAGCATCATTTGTAATGGCTGGAAGCAACAGAAATTTCCATGAGACTCTGGAACAAAAGAATGCCCTCTATCACCACTATTTTGTTTGGGAGGTTCCAACTGATAAAAGTAGGCTAGAGAAAAGAGTAAGAAATTGAAGGAGAAAAGAAGAGGTGAAATAATTGTTTATTCTGAACAATCCCCAAGAAGCAACCAAAAAATGTGGCGAACAGTAAGAGATTCCACTAAGCTGTCGGGCACAGAAGTAACACACCCACAAACCTAGCCTTCCTATGTACAACAGCAAGCAGTTAGAATAGTTAACAGAAGAAAATATCCCACTTACAACAGCACCTGCCAAAAAGAAAACTCAGAAATAAATGCACTACCATGTGTACGATCTATATGAAGAAATCTTTTAAAAGCCGCTGACAGATACAAAACAATGCAAAGAAAGCCATACTGCATACCTTCTTATCTAGAAAGGTTCAACACTAAGAAGATGTCACCATCAACACCAAGGGTTGGGAGCACATGGAACCACACGCTGGTGGGAACGTAAGATGGTCTGGCCACTCTGGGAAACAGGCTGGCGATTTCTTAAAAAGCGAAACATAAATTTACTGTATGGCTCAGCAATTCGACTCCTAGGTATCCCTCCAAGAGAAACGAAAATGTGTGCTCACACAAAGACTCACACACAAATGCCCATCAACTGTTAAATGAATGAACAAACCGTGGTGCATCCATACTATGGAATGCTGCTCAGCAATAAAAAGCAAGTAAGTACTGATACCTGCCACGACAGAGACGAAGCTCAAAGACACGTGAAGTGAAAGAAGCTGGGTGCAAAAGACCACATGTTGTGTGATTCCATTTATGTGAAATGTCCAGAGAAGGAAAACCAATGGAGACAGAAAGCAGGTTAGTGGCTGCCTAGGGCTGGGGTTTGGAAAAGGGAGTGCAAATGGGCACAGGGACTCTTCTTGGGGTGACAGAAATGTTCTAAAACTGGACAGTAGTGATGGCAGCACAACGCTGTAAATTCACTAGACATCATTGAAATGTACACATAAAATGGGTGATTTTTACAGTATAAAAATAAAGCCATTAAAAAAGGAACTTCTTGGGGCCACCTGGTGGTGCAGCAGTTTAGTTCGCGCTTGGCAGCCCGGGTTCGCGAGTTCGGATCCTGGGTGCCCACCGACACACTGCCTGTCAGCTATGCCGTGGCGGCATCCCATATAAAGTGGAGGAAGATGGGCATGGATGTTAGGTCAGGGCCAGTCTTCCTCAGCAAAAAGGGGAGGATTGGCAACAGATGTTAGCTCAGGGCTGGTCTTCCTCACACACACAAAAAAAGGAACTTCTTAAATTTAACATATAAACAATGTGATCTCAATAAAAATACTCCACAGGGATATGTGTGCATATTTTTTAACTAGACAAGCTAAAGTTCATGAAATTTTAAAAAACAACAACAACAATAACCAGGAAATTTCTGAAAAGAAGAATAATGAAGAACAACATACCCTACTAGATCCTAAATTAGATCATGACACTACAGTAATTAAAACAATTTCATACCAACATATGTGTACCAATATGTACATAAAACAAATCAATAGCAAAGAAGAAAAGTCAGGAATACACACAATACATTCAAGAATTTAGTATATAACTAAAGACTTCATTTCAAAGCAGTTGGGGGGAAGTACTCTTTAATTGTTGATATTAGAATAACTGGGTAGCATCTGGAAAAAAAAGATTGTTAGATCCCTCTACCACTTTATTCCTTCCATCAAAATGAATTCTGGATGAGTTGAAGATTTAAGCACAAAAAATGAAACTGTAGGGCCAGCCCCGGTGGCCTAGTGGTTAAGTTTGGTGTGCTCCGCTTTGGCAGCCCAGATTTGGTTCCTGGGCATGGACTTACACCACTTGTCTGTCAGTGACCATGCTGTCGTGGCAGCTCACATACAAAAAGAGGAAGATTGGGAACAGATGTTAGCTCAGGGTGAGAAGAAAGGAAGGAAGGGATGGAGGGAAGGAGGGAGGGAGGAAGGAAGGGAGGGAGGGAGGGAGCGAGGGAGGGAGGAAGGAAGGAAGGAAGGAAGGAAGGAAGGAAGGAAGGAAGGAAGGAACTATAAAAGTACTAGAAGAAAACCCAAAGAAACTTTTTAAACCATCTTTTGGTAGGAGCATCCTTTCAACGCATGACTCAAACCCCAGGAGCCCATAATATATGTATTTTATGATCTAATAAAAAGTTTAAAAAATCTGCATTGCCAGCCCCAATGGATTACTTCTCCCCCTCTTGTAAACAACTCTAAAACTAAACAGAATATATAAAACAATTATTTGCAGAAATTGGACAGTGCCGCACAGAGCTGCAATCCTTGAGAGAAGAGAAGTGCTTGAGATGAAGTCCACATTCACTGTGGATTTCTTTGGAAAGGAGCACTTTCCAAGCTGCTGAGCAGGGATGGATAGCCCAAGCAGAGAGCAGCAGTCTTGTTAACTGGAAACAGAGACCAGAGCCCAAGGATGCTAGGGTGCCTGGGACTTGCAGGACAAGGCATAGGAGAGGAAGGAGCCCCAGAAATCTACACAGAGGTTCACCTTGGATCCTTGGCCAAATCCAAAACTGTGCATGTACAGGGTGAGACTCTATGAGTTCTAGTGGAAAACAGCTCCTGCGGGAGGGGGTTGAGAACTGAACAGAAATTTTAGAGGTCATACAGTTCTAACCCTGCCTAAGAGAAGAGACCCTGACAAACATCCTAGGTGTTCAGTTGACACCCCAGAAAGGCCAAGCCTTAAGAGTACTTACCTTGCCCTTGGAGTAGGGGATATACACTATAACTAAGGTGGGGGGACTGAAATATACCCATTCTAACAAAGCTGAAAACCAAGGCTTGATATGTCCAAGGTGATCAGTCAGTAATTTAACCATCCACAAGAACAAACTCGACTTTTTTTAGAGGAAGATAATATAATCCAGAATCTTTACAACATGTCATCCACAATGTTCAGCATACTATCCAAAATTACAAGCTATGTGAAACAGGAAAACATAGTTAATAATAGCAGGTCCACACATGACCCAGATGTTGGATGAGCAGACAAAGACTTTAAAAATATATTAAAGAATTTAGAGGTGAAATGAGACAATGGATGAAGTGATGGAAAATTAAAAGAAAAATGGAAACTCTATAAAAGAACCAAATAGAAGTTTTAGAATTGAAAAATACAAATATCTGAAATGAAAAATCCATTGGATGGATTTAACAGCAGACTTGTCACAACCCAAGAGAGAATCGGTGAGTTTGAAGGCAGGTCAATTGTAATTATCCAAACTGAAGCACAAAAAGAAACAAGAATTAAAAATGAAGAGAGAAAGAAGAAATTAAGTACAGATGTCTGAGACCTGTAGACATTCAGTGACAAGTTGTCTAATATACAAGTAACTGGAGTCCCAGGAAGAGGAGAGAGAATGAGCAGAAGAATATCTTAAGAGATAATAGCCAGTAAATTATCAAAATCAATGAAAGATATCAACACACAGATCCAAGAAGCTCAGCAAATCCCAAACAGAAGACCACACGTAGACACATCATAATCAAACTAATGGAAACCAAAGAAGAAGAGAAAAATCTTAAAAGCAGTCAGAGGACAAAAGACACATTGCATTTATGGGAACAACAACGATAATGACAGCTGAATTCATTAGAAACAGTTAAGTGTTTCCTAGGACCCAGGCCCAGCTCTGGGACTCCTGCAGTTTCATTAGGTGTCAGGAAGTTCCTTTTGCTAAAAAGTAGAAACAACCAAATGCCCATCAACTGGTGAATGGATATACAAAATGTGGTCTATCCACACAATGGAATACTATTCAGCCATCAAAAGGAATGAAGTGCTAATGCAGGTTACAACATGGATGGACTTTGAAAACATGATGCTCAGCAAAAAGAAGCCAGACACGAAAGGCCACGTATTGTACGATTCCATGTATGTGAAATGTCCAGAATGGATAAATCCACAGGGAGAGAAAGCAGATTAGTGGCTGCCAGAGCATGAGGAGGATGGGAGGATTGGGGGGATGATGGCTAACAGATATGGAGTTTCTTTTGGGGGTGATGAAAATGTTCTGGAATTAGATGGTGGTGATGGTTTCAAACCTTGTGAACACACTAAAACCCACTGAATTGTATACTTTAAAAGGGTGAATTTTATGTTATGTGAGTTATATCTCAGTTCTTTAAAAAAGACTAGTAGGAAAAGGAAAGCATTGCAAATGATATTTTGGTTTCACAATAAAACATGAGATTCTTTTCCAAACAAAAAAATAAAAGAAAAATCCCTTTCAGTTTCTGCAGACTTCTTCAGTCCCCCATCCACCCACCCAGGGAATCTTTTGTCTGCTCCCACCCAATCAGATAAAAGGCCTTTGTTTGCCTTTGAATTTGGAGCTTGGCAGGTAAACTGGAAAGAGGCCCCAAGTAGAGATAGAGAGAGCGAGGAGTCCCACAGCCCCCCTGGATGTGAGCCTTCCACGCTCCATGACTAACTTTACCCAGAAATAGGCTTCCCTTCCTGTTTATCTGGGAGAAGGAATAAAATGGACCTTGTTTTTCTTTTTTGCCAATAATTTATAGAAGCCAAACTTTGCAAACAATGTTTTCCTTAGCAACCCCTGACCCATTCTCTTCAAATACAAATTGCTCTCCAGTAATAGGACTGTCCTTTTCCAGCCAACCTAAGTTCATGTTGAAATCTCACTTAAACCAGAAAAGTTCAGGTTTCCACACAGGCTGGCCCTGGGCATTTGCAGGAATGCCCAGGGCTGAAGGCCAAAGGCAAAGAGAACAAGGAGCCAATGCTTTCACCATATTTTGGTTGATGCTTCTGTGCCCACGTTGGCAGTGATGGATTTACTTTTGAAGCTCATCAATTTGGTCAGTTTTCTCTATTAACGCTAACAAAAGACGCATAATCCAAAATCACAGATATGACAAATCAGGAAAAAAATGATTTTGGAAAAGGTTGACTTAAGGAGTGACAATTTTAATGCATCATTGTCTGGTCTTTCGGGATTTACTCTGAATCCTGTGACAGATGGCCAAGTCCGGTGTCTATGCTCAGGGACCTCCTGTTCTAGAGAAAAGATGCTGTCTGGGGCCCTTCCCCCCTCTTTGTCACTGCATGTCCCACTCAGCCCGCCTCTCAGCCTAGACTAGAGCAAGCCCTGCTCATTTCACTAGCCTTACCAGCCAGCGGTCTAGAAAAGATGTGAGTCAGCTCACTCAAAGGGTAGGGTGACCAAATTCATCTGCATGCTGCAGACCACTGCCCGCCCTGCACTCTCTCTCCAGACCAGGACCAGCTTCCTGCAAACTGTACTGTCAGGGCCCCACACCCAGGAGCCACAACACTTGCCTGAATGCCTGCAAATTAGGTAGCTGCTCCTGCTTCAGAGCCACTTAACACAGGGTCTCAGGTGACTGCAACGGGTCAGAGTTTCCATAATACAAGGGGCTGGCCGGCCATGGAGCCCCTCCAGACAGGTTATTCTAGTCCCTTGGTCTAGAATAACCATCTCAGAGCTGCTTTCAGGGAGCCTCAACAGCTTGCTAACCTGCCCCTCGACTGTTTTCATGACTGGTGGCCCACCTCCATAAGAGCAGGTGCATTTCACATGACTGTGTTATTCACAGTAACCGGAGGGGCCAGTGCCAAAGGGCTGGGTCCTGTTACATGCATCCTGTGCTAAAAATTCCTGGGAGGCCCAGGACCCAGCCCCTCCCTATAGTGTTACTGTAAGTGGCTTGTCCTGAGCTGGACGAGGCCCGACAACCCTTTCCGTCAGCGTTGGAGCACCTCCCAGGGGTGCACGAAGGTGGTGCTTGCAGGACGCTGGCAGCTCAGCAGGAGGCCAGCTGTGCCTCAGTGGCCCTGGTAGATCAAGCCCACAGCCCAGCCCAGTCACCCTGGGCTCCAGCCAGCCAGCCTAACTGGGGACAGCCATTCCCAGCCATCCTCCGGGATCTGAAAGGTCCTTCCTTTTCCGTGAAGCCTCTTTTGGGGTTTCAGGAAGGAAGTGGAAAGAGAGAGAGGAAACCACAAACACTTATAACTCTAATAGCAGCATCACCTCCTGCTCTGCGCCCCCCTCCTGGGGAGACGCTGTGGGGGGGAGGGAGGGTGCCCCACGTGCTGCAGAGCAGCCTGAAACCACCTTGGGGAGGGGAGCGTGTCATTCTCCCATCTTATAAACGACACCACGGTGGCTCTGAGAGTTGAGGCCTGGGGACTGAGACCAGCCAGCAAAGCCGGGACGTGGACACGCCAGGTCTTCCTGACCTGGGGCCTCAGGTCAGGGGTTGGTGTCTGCAGTGTGGGGACCAGAGGAGCCGATGGTGTCAGCCAGGGCTGAGTTTCATTCTGCTGACAAAAGTTTCCCTCTTAAGGACCTTGGTGGGGCCAGGGCCCAGCCAATCTGTCCCTGGGGATATTCTCTTACCAAGAAACCCAACGAGGACGAGAAAGCAGGACCATCCACTTCTCCATCTCTGAAAATAACTTTGTGAAAATGTGGAACAAGCCAAGCACTGCGCTTATAATCAAAGGGTCAGGGATTCCTCAGCCCAGAGAGGACTTAAATGGTGGCTGTTTCCTTTTCCTGTCTGGGTCCCAACCTCTGCCTCCAGAACCTTTCATGCCGAGGTCTACATTTAAAGCCAGAATGAATCCCCACTCCCGGCTGTGCCCGACACCTATCCCTTTGCGCTAGCCAGGAAGGCTGGGTGATGGACAGGATCTTCGCTCCCCCAGACGGAGCTGGCAACACCCAAAGGACCCCAGACGCAGACGTGAGCTCTTTGCCCCTTTTGTCACTGTGGTGACCACCCTGGGAGCGGATTACGCCCCCTTAAACTTTCTGGGAACACTCAAGGCCCAGGCACTGCAGAAACGATTAAGTCAGCTGAGAAGACACATGTTTTTCCAATTAGTGATGAACCACCCATGTTGGAACTTTTGCAAAACTGGCTGCTTGCTTTCACATTACCCAAGATTCCTCATTCTTTCTTTCTCCATTAAAAGTTCACGAGGTTTTCAAGCAAATTTGGTACTAAAGGCCCATAACCATGGAATAAACAGGATGCTCATGGCGAAACGCCTCCCCCGGAACGCTAGAGCCAAAAGTCTCATCTTCCATGAGCTGTGCAATGAGGGAGCAGATGGAAATTAACTTCTACCTACCGAACATTCCCCACCTCGGGCTCATCAACACACATCAATGTGGGCAATTACGTTTATTTTGGAATTGGATATACATTTTATTACATGCATACATCTCTATAAAAGAGTTTTCCCACTGACATCTTTCTCATGCCGAGTCCGGTCCAGCCTGCCAAAGTGGGGAGACCGAGATCCCAAGCCAGTGAGCTCATTCTCCTTAAAGAGCCTTGTCACAAGCCAGAAAGGCCGTTCTCACGCCTACAAAGATGAAGTAGGTCTCCCGGAGGGCAGGGCTGCTTGGGCGGCAGCAGGAACTCACATCATCACAGCCAGAGCATCGCTTTGTCAGATACAGTCCACAGGACGAGTTTAACAAGGCCATTCTTATTCCCATTTTGCAGATGAGGAAAGAGAGGCTCATAGAGGCTGTGTGCCCCAGGCCAGACACACCTTGAGTGATGGTGGAGCTGGGACTTAAAACCCTGTTGTCTGTCCCTAGAACCTGCTTTACTTCTTACGCTTTTGTGTCTGGCAGGTCCTTGTGGTGGAAAGAATTCTAAGATGCCCTCTCCCAAGTTTCTCCCCGCTGGTGTGCACACACCTTCTCCCAGTTATTCAGTCCAATACTAATCTAGGTGTTGTGTGAAGGGAATTTGGAAATGTAATTAAAATCCCAAGTCAGCTAACCTTGAGATGGAGGGGCCTGACCTTATCATACGAGCCCTTTAAAGTGGGGCCTGGAGGACAGATGTGGAAATCAGAGACTGGAAGCAGCAGCAGAATTGGACACTGTCCCTGGCTTGAAGATGGACGGGGATACATGGCAAGGAATGAGGGTGGCTCTGGGAGCTAAGAGCGGTCCCCGACTTACAGCCAGCAAGGGAATGGGGCCCTCAGTCCTGCGGTCACAAGGAACTGAATTCTGCCAGCGACCTGAAAGAGCCTGAAAGCAGATTCTCCCCAGAGCCTCTGAAGGTAGCTCAGCCAGCCGAAACTTTGATTTCCGCCTGCTGGGGCCTGGAGCAGAACGCTCACCCAGGCTGCGTAGGACAAGATGCCAAGTGTGTGGCAATGTGTTATGAGGCCCTTCAGTCCCTGACCAATGGTCTCAAGTCCCCGCTGTCACACCTACCAAAGGCTCTGTGTCCTCAATGCCTTTCAGGCCTCCCAGGAGCCCGACACCACCACAGGGCCCTTTCCAGCACTGTTCCTTCTCTGCAGGAACCAGGTAAGAGGAGAGGACGGGCCTTGGAGTTAGAAGATTCTGAGCAAGACTTGACCTCTCAGGGCCTCCACTGTCCCACCTTCTTTCTTAACTGCTGACCTCAGGCCAACCAGATGCTCAAGACCTGTACTGCCCGAGACCACCCGTAGACGTTAGCCACATATGGCTGTTTCAACTCAAATTCATTAAAATTAAGTAGAATTAAAAATTTAGTTCGGTGAGTAAGACTGCCAGATAAAATACAGGACACTCAGTTAAATTTGAATTTCAGATGAACAGAATTTTTCAGTATAACTAAATCCCAAATATTGCATGGAATATACTCATACTAAAAAGTATTAGTTTATCTGAAATTCAAATTTAACTAGGCAGCCTATTTTTTTATTAATCAAATTTGTTTTTCAGAAGTTTTAGATCTACAGAAAAATTGTGACCATAATAGAGTTCCCCAATACCTCACACCCAGACCCCCTATTATTAACATCTTACATTAGTATGATACATTTGTTATAATCAAATGGACCAATGTTAATATATTATTATTTTAAAAGTGCAGACTTTATTCAGATTTCCTTCGTTTTTTGCCTAGTGTCCTTTTTCTGTTCCAGGATCCCACGTTACACTGAGTTGTCATATCTCCTCAGACTCCACCTGAGCCACGTGTGGCTGGTGGCTGTGGTATTGGTCAGCACAGGCCTGGGGCAACTCAGTTTGCCCTGTGACAATTTCTCAAACTTAGTTTTTGAAAACCTTGACAGTTTTGAGGAATACTAGTCAGGTGTTTTGTAGAATATACCTCCACTGGGACTTGTCTGATGTTTTTCTCATGAGTAGATGGGGGTGGTGGGTTTGGGGGAGGAAGACCACAGAGGGAAAGGGCCATTCTCATTGCTTCCTTCCAAGGGCACATGCTCTTGACATGACTTATCACTGTTGATGTTGACCTTGACCACCTGGCTCAGGTGTGTTTGTCAGTTTCTCCACTGTAAAGTGACTCTTTTATCCCCTCCTTTCCACACTGTCCTCTCTGGAAGGGAGTCACCACGCACCGGCCATGCTTAAGGAGTAGGAGGCAGCCTGTATTTTTATTCATTTACTAAATCTATCTGTAGCACTCATCACGTCAAGTGCTCAACAGCTACGCAAGGCTCAACAGCCCTGTTCTAGAACATCAAATTAAAGCAAATAGTCTACCCAAACACAGGTCGTTCACGTACCACTCGTACTGTTGTTCACTTACTATTTTCCTTTACATGGACTCATTTTTTAAAAGGGAAACCTGGACTATCTTGCGACACTCTTGGCAGTGGCCCAGCACCAAGGATGGTCCAGGACGTCCAAGAGCAGCTGGTAGGTGGTCCAGCCCATTTCCTCCACGTGGGCTTTTCCATCCTCTGTCTCCTCCTCCTCAGGGAAGCTGGGGGATGAGTGCCCCCTTGGTCCTGGTCCTAAGGGCTCCTGAGTTCTTCATTTGTCCTTCCTCTGGACTCCAGGGTCCCCATCCGAGGAGACGAAGGGTTCACCAGTCAGTCAGTGCCAGGGCAGCTCTGACTCCTCCGGTGCCTCCGGGCCAGGAAGCTGAGAGCTGCGACTGCTACACCTGGTTGGTTGTAAGAATCACCGGAGAGCTTTCTAAACACTTAGATTTTCCTGAGTCCCACCCACACGGATTCTAATTAAAGATGTGGGTAGAGACGAGGTTAAACGCAGCCCAGGTGGGGCTGATGAGGAGCCACACTAACTAGTCCTGAGGCCTCTGTGCCCGTGCTCAGGCTGGGCGGTACTCTGGGCAAGTCTCTGCACCCAAAGGCAGCACAGCCGTGCACAGGAGGACCCCAGGGCAGGGCCTGAGTCTGACTTGCTTTCTAGAACAGGCACCGTCTATTTGATGAAAACTTCTGGTTCTGCTTTTCCCGCCTCTCAGGGGACACAGGTGCTCACAGACCCTTCTGTTTGCCCAGGAAGAGGGGGAGCTGAGTGGTTTGGTATTTCTAGGTGCTCGAGCTTTGTTGTTTCTTCTTCTTCACGTTTCCTGCCCATGTTTTGCCTCTGGCCCCTTGGATAGGGACAGAGCCAGACCGCATCCCTCTGGGTTGCCACCACTGCATTTTGGGAGCAGATGAACTTGTCTGAGTTCCACAGGTTCTTAGGTGGAGAGCGACTGCGCTCAGGATGGATCACGCCCGGAGCCTCCCTGGAACAGATGTAGATGATTTCGATGAGATGTGGGGCATGGAGTCGATGCCGTCAATGGGATGAGCCCTTCAGAGACCTTGGGCCCAGGTGAATGTGTTTGCATCTGGGAGGCACGTGTGTCTTTGGGGGCCAGAGGGCAGACAAGGTAGGCAGAATGTCTCTCCCAAAGATGTCCACATCCTAATCCCCAGAACCCGTGAGTATGTTCCCTTATGCGGCCAGAGGGACTTTGACGATGTCATTAGATTAATGGCCTTGCGATGGGGCGTCTTCCTGGTGAGCCCACCCTAATCACATGAGAGGACTTTCTTGGGCTGTAAGCAGAAGAGATGAGGCAGAGTGGGAAGTCAGAGAGGTGCAAAGTGTGAGAAGACACCATGTGGCACAGGGGGCAACTACGTATCTTCTGTTCACTGTGTGTGTCCCCAGAGCCTGGAACCCAGTAGGTGCTCGATAGGTACTTGGCCACAGAAAGACGGATGAGGTGAACATTTCTGAGCACCTGCTAAGGCTACCTGGATTCCAGTTAACAGCCATGTAGATGAGCTACTTCACCTCTCTGACCTCAAATCATCCCTTTTCTAGATGACAGAAATACAGCTCAGAGAGGTGAAGCGACTTGCCCAAGGTCACCCAGTGAATAAACAGCAGGGCTGGGGTTCAAAAGCAGGACCATTGGAACCCATCTGGTGGCCGAATCCTACACCACTCTCCTCCCCCACCCCTAGATGGCTTGACCATAATGGGCAAAACTCCCTGGGTGGACAGCTGAGAAGCTTCTCATGGCCTGTTCTGTTCCTTTGCGTCCTTCTGCGACTTTTCATTCTGGCTGTCATCCCAGTTCCGACGGCACAGGGCAGCTCTGTCCGCGGCTGGCCGGCAGGGGGTGCTCGCACCCCAGTGTAAAGACCAGGAACTCCCAGTGCCATTTCAGAAGGAAGGCCCTGGCCACTTCCCTGACAGCGTGGGATACCAGCTGGCCTGAGACTTGTCCCTGCCACAGCCTGCTGGTCAGATGCCCTGGAGCAAAGGACTTCACCCCCTGCCCCCCGCAGTTTTCACAACCATAAAACAGAGGATGGGATGTGCCTCCCAGAGGCACTGACAGGGAAATGAAGGGGAAATGACGTAGGGGAAAGCTTCTAGCAGTCCCTAGCATGCAACTCTTGGTTAAATTTGCATTCTTTATCAAGAGATACTTAATGATTCTCCTAGGATTATAATTTTAGATTCTGCCCAAACCACATAAATCTTTTTTTTGACTCAGCTGTCTCTCTCCTTCTCCTCCAGCCTTTTATGTCTTTACCAACTCTTCCCTGTCTTTGCTTCAAAAGATCTCAGATGCACGGTCTAGCAAGTGCCCTCGGGCCAGTTATGAACTACCTGACGTGCTTGATTCAAAAGTGCTCTTCGGCTTGTAAGGGGCCTCCTTTCATTTGCAAACTGTCGTGTGCCAAGTGTAAATTCAAGAACATGGTGCCTTTGCTTGTCTATTTCTTCTGTCTTCCTACCTAAAAACCAGCCGTTCACCCAATTACCGACTGCTGGTGTCTGTTATGCAAGGCTCCGAGGTGGGTGGAGATAGAGAGATAAAGACACAATCACATCACTGGAGGCCCCTCCGATGGGGACAGATACTAACAGATGATTTCAGAGCAATTTATGTGCCTATCTACAGAGATCGGCACTGAGAAGGGGCATCTAATCGGGTTCCCAGGGACCTGCTAGGAACCACCCTGTGAAAGAAGAACACTCTCTACTCCACAGACTGACCTCCAAGCCCAAGGTCAGACAAGAAACGGCAGGACCAGGCCTGGAGCCCAGGTGTGGGCTCTCTCCCTTATCTGAAGCAGGCAGGGGCCCCTCATGGTGTCCTTTCGCACGGGCTCCAAGAAGCCTGCAAAATGTAGGTCATTATGGCTATAGGTGCATTTTCCCCCCTTATCCTTGCAAACAGGCAGCTGTTCCGCGAGTCTGGACCCTGGCCCGAGGTTTAGCAACACCAGCCCTCGTCCATTTGCTGGCCCGACAGATCTCGGGACCACGTAATCACAGCTGAGACCCTTGAAATCTGAAGACGACTCTACGCACGGCGTGTCTTCCAGATTCTTCTTCTCCTTAACTGTTAAATCAGACGCAAACAGGCCGGGAGACAAAACACTGCACCACTTCACGGGGTCGTTCCTTCCCCTTCCTGCCTCACCTGATGCATAAGAATTTTGCGGTAAAACTTGAGCTTTACAAGAATATGCAACAGAAAGAATTAGGGAACTCAGCGATCCAAAACCAGCTAAATGAGGGTTTTCGCTTTTTTTTTTTTCTTCTAATGTAAAGCAGTTCCAAGAAAAGTGAAGTCACGGCCTAGGGTGCTTATTTTCAGTTCTTAGAAAAGAGCCAATTTCAAAAGGGAAGCAGAGCTGCCGGAGCACACAGCCTGCCCTTGTCTGGCGAGGGGTGCTTCCTGATAAACCAACTGTGATTTGACACCAGGAAACTAAAACCCCCGCCCGCCCGCCCGCTGAGGAGCCTTTCTTTTGGTGATGTCAAGGAGGAAATGCTAGCTGAGACAGTGAGAGTCATTAATATTCAAGGAACCACCACAGCCAGGTGAACACTTCCAGCACGGAGCCACCAGGAGCCGCTGGCAGTCCGGGGGGACTGTTGGAAAAACACGGGCACCCCCATTTCCCACCTCCCACACTCCTGAGAGAGTTCATTGCCCAGGCAGCCATTTCAGCCCTGTCAGCATTTTTCAATCGGGCATTATTTAGCAGAAGTTAGGTGAGGACAAATGGCGCAGGATATGGTTCTCGGCAGCCCGGGTCAGTTTTCCCTACAGAAAAGTAGGTTTCAGATAAGGGGGAAGCTTAGTAGGGCAGACTTCAGGGTAAGATCTTAAGGAGTCTCCCGCACACCCAGCTCAAGGGCTACTGTTGGGAACCCAGAATTATTTTTGGAATAAAGTTTTAACCTAAGAACCCTGTAACAGATCTCATGGACGACATCAAAATTAAACGTCAATGTCGCCAAAAGCAATTGGTCAGTTGCCCCAGCCAGGAGGAGCCGGACATAACAGCTAAATGTCATGGGGTGTCCTGGATGGGATCCCGGAACAGAAAAAGGACATTAGGGAAAACTAAGGACATCTGAATAAAGTATACACTTTGGTTAATAAAAACATCTCACTATTGGTTCATTAATTGTAACAAATGGGCCATACTAACACAAGATGTTAATAATAAAGGGAACTGGGGAGAGCCAGCCCTGATGGCCTAGTGGTTAAAGTTTGGTGCACTTTGGCGGCCCAGGTGTGGTTCCCGGCTGCAGAACCACACCACCTGTCTGTCAGTAGCTGTGCTGTGGCAGCAGCTCACCTAGAAGAACTAGAAGGACTTACAACCATACACAACTATGTACTGGGGCTTTTGGGGGGAGAAAGGAAGAAAGAAACGGGAAGATTGGCAATAGATGTGAGCTTAGGGCAAATCTTCCTCTGCAAAAGTAAATAAATAAAATAAAATGTTTTTAAAAAAGGAAACTGGGTGCAGGTATATGGCAACTCTTTGTGGTGTCTTTGCAATTTTTCCATAGATCTAAAACTATTCTAAAACAATATTTTTTAAAGGCAACTGAGGGATGTATGTAAGAACTTACTACTCCCAGCAACAATCATTTGGCACCTACCCTGTGTGAGGCATGTCAAAGTGATTTACACACATCATTTATTCATCACCTCAGTGTTATGAGCTGCGTATAATCTGCATTTTATAGATGAGGAAACCGAAGCACAGAAAGGTTGAGTAACTTGCCCACAGTCACACAGCAAGTTTAACGACAGATGAAGGGCTCATATTCAAGTCTTTGGGCTGCAAAGCTCCCAGTAAAGCTCAGCAACATTGCCTGAAAATCCTCAAACTCTGAACATAAACTGGCTCAAAACAAGCTTCAAGCAGTTTTGAGCTTGAACAAACCCAGATCAGTAATAAAAACAAGCCACTTTCCAATTTGCCCCACCTTTAAAAGGAACTGCTATAGTTTACAAACAGCAAATCCAAAACACTGACAACAGGATGTAGAACAGGAACTCTCATACACCACTGATGGGAACACAAAAGGGTGCAGCCCCTTTGGAAGACAGTGCCATCGGCTGAATATGTGTCCCCCCCAAATTCATATATTGAAACCTAGCCCCCAGTGTGATGGTGTGGGGGTGGGGGGATTTGGGAGGTGATTAGGTCATGAGGGTGGTGCCCTTATAAAAGAGACCCAGAGAGCTCCCTTGCCCCTCCCTCCATGTGAGGATACAGTGAGGGGACAGCCATCCATGAGCCAGGCAGCAGCACCCTGAATCTGCCAGCACCTCCATCTTGGACTTCCAGCCTCCAGAACTGTGAAAAATAAATTTCTGCTGTTTTTAAGTCCTCCAGTCTAAGGTGTTTTGTTATAGCAGCCCAAACGGACTGAGACAGTCTGGCAGTTTCTTACAACACTAAACCAGACTCACCCTACGACCTCCAACTGTGCTCTCAGGCATTTACCCCGATAAGTTAAAAACTGATGTCCACACAAAACCTGCACACAAATCTTTATAGCAGTTCTATTCATAATTGCCAAAAATTGAAATCAAACAGATGTCCTTCAACAGGTGAATGAATAAACCAACTATGGTACATCCATATGATGGACTATTATTCGGCAATAAAAAGGAGTGAGCTATCAAGTGACAAAAATACATGGAGAAACCTTAAATGCATATTGCTAAGTGAGAGAAGACAGTCTAAAAATACTACATACTATATAATTCCAACTATATGACATTCCGGAAAAGGCAAACTATGGAGAGAGTAGAAGGATCAGTGGTTGCCAGGGGGTAAGGGAGAGGGAGAGATGAACAGGTGGAACACAGAGGATTTTTCGGGCAGTGAAACTATTCCGTATGACACTGTAACGGGGGATACATGATATTATGCCTTTGTAAAACTCACAGAACTGGACATCACAAAGGGTGAACCCTAATGTAAACTATGGATGTTAGTTAATAATGTATCAATGTTGGCTCATCAATTGTAACACATGTACCACGCCAGTGCAAGATGCTACTAATGGGAGACACTGAGGGAGGGGGTGTACTGGAACTCTCTGTACTTTCTGCTCTTTTTGACTGTAAATCTAAAGCTGCTCCAAAAAATAAAGCCTATTTTAAAAAAACACACAGCATATAAAACAATTTATTAGTGGCAAAAGATCAATAACCCAGCAAAATTCTACAGCAACGCAGGAACGTAACCTGACTCCCTTGATATTTACAATCTAAGGGAAAATGAAGGCTTGGTAAGAAGGAGAGAGCAGAAACCCACATCCGATACAATCACAACAAAAAGTCATTCCAGACCAAAAATGTAGGAACTCTGAATCAGGAGGTTGCTCCCTTGCAGTGTCTCACCAAAAGTTAGGAGGCAGAAGTTTAGCTAATGTCTGCAAGTCGTTCTCAATCTTGATTTCAGTTTCAACAAGAAATTTTGAAAGTGTTTCAACATCTCCAAGGGAAGGAAGAATAGCGGGCATCATCATCCCCATCTACGGGAAATGGACCTTAAATGGTTAAGTGGCGTCTGAAGCAGAAAGAGCTGTGTCCTTGAGAGGCGCTGTGCTGTCTGACTCGCAAACTGGACATGGAGACTTGGAACCATTATACCTTTGTCACAGTCTGTTTTCCCGCCCACAGTCACACTTCAGTCACCACCGGCAATGACTGAGATTTAAATTTTGCATCGTAAAACAGGGTCGCAGCGGTGACGGAAAAATGTATCACCACTTGTAAAACTTGGAAAAGGCAACATGAGAGTTCTGTGTGCTTTAGAGAGAATTAACACACATGAACCAAAAAAAAAAAAAAAGAGAGAGAGAGAACACAACATCTGCTTTTCATCAGCACAGCCATCAAAGCAAGGGGCAGCAGGGGCTGAGTGAACCGGAGTGTCCCAGCGTTTAGAAATCCTACATCCGGGCTCCTCGATCAGCCAAAGCAAAGCCCTCCGAGAAACTCCGGAGAAATATACAATGAATGATGCCCATGAAATCCACATGGTATAAGAACCTCAGTCGTTTGAGAATGTCGGTTGTTTTCATGACGGTTCCAAACATCATCTAAGGAATAATCCTGTGTAAATCTTCCACTTCCAGTTCCCACATCCTTTCGTGGATGGGATTATCGGAAAGATCTGTCATCTTCACAGCCTGAAGGCATGGCTCGGGGCTGCAGGCCAGGACCACTCCCATCACCATCACATACTTTCCTAGAAGAAGAAAAGCCTGCGGTGATGTTCAGGTTGATCAGAAAGAAGAAAAACAGAGACGCTGTCCTTCAGAGGGCTTAACTTGATCAGAGAGGCAAACTGGAGCAAAAAACCGCAGAGGGTAGGTATCAAAACGCCAAGGCAGTGATCAAAATATATATACTGACAGTAAGTTCAACATTTAACCTGGAGGACGACGCCTGTATCTTCTCTGGTTTCTGGTTTTAAAATGTTAACATGACACAGTGCAAGCGACCGTCGTGCACAAAGCAATCAAGCCCGAGGAATGGAAGAGACTCATTAGAGAACGAGTTACAAGCAGACAGAGTGCTCTAAGGCAGGGCAGGAAACCCAAGCTTTTCTCTTAATTCGTGTTCCCTGCTCAAGGCCACAGAGTATGTAACTGGTCTCTGTGCACAGGACCCGTCCTCTTTCTGCAAAGACACCCCCCAACAGCCCCAAAGCAAATCCAATTTTCCCTTGATGTTGCCAAAAGAGCCGGGCAGGCGGCAACCCCTCCACGCCGCCGCCCCGCCATTCCAACTGCCCAGGACCAACCCCTGCCGCCTCCCGCTATATCCCGACCACCGGCTGGGCACACGCAAGCAAATCAACAAGAGGGTAGGCGCCATGGGGATGATCTAATGACATATTAACTGAGACTTTCTTCCCATTCCCTTGGGGAAGTGGCTCTCCTTGAAAGCAAAACTTGGCCAGTCTTAACCACACAAAACTCAACTGTGTAAAAAACCCCAAACACAGCAGGAAGGGCAGGCATGCTGCCAGCCCCCACTGCATGCCCCGGTGAGGCCACTTTAATCAAGCTGCTTCCAACGACAGGGCTGTTTGCCTGCGGGCCCCAGAGCTCAGACAGGAGGAAGCCAGGCAAGCTGACACCTGACCCTCTGGTTTTCACCCCCTGGCCCCATGTTCTTAGGTTTCTCTGAACCCATCTCCAGAGTCTACTTGAGCAGGTTAAGTGGGGTTCCACGGTGACAGAGGCTAGTTTTAAAAATACACTTGCCATACCCTCTGAATGGCCCTGAAGTGCTGGCAGATGGAACCCTCAGGAAAAGAATGACTGAGACCCAGGAAAGGAAGAACAAGCCCAAGGAGACCCCGACCAGGGCAGGCTCACAGGAAATCTACGTGAAGGCGCACACGACCAGACAGACGAGCTCAAAGACTTTCGCTCTTTCCTCCCAAGATGAGACCACCCGGTTACTGGTCTGTTCATTCCACCCACGCCCTCTCCTCCCTCTCCTCCCCGCTCTCCTCTCCACTGTCTCCCCTTCCCTCTCTTCGATCAGCCCTTCATCCTCTGGGCTTGACCACTTCAGCGGCTTCCAGCTGGTCTCCTTCCAGCCGCTGCCTCTTCACAACCATCCCCATCCGCTGCTGCAGCGATCTTTCTCAGATGCAGCTCCTGCCTCCAGAACCCTCCGATCGCAGTGCGGTCTAGGGAATCCTCAGTTTCTCTCCTCTCACCCTGCAGACTGGGAGCAACTTGCGGGCAGAGAGAGTTCTGACTCAACTCTGCATGTGCAACACCTGATGTTTATGAAACAAATGCTGGATGTTCCAGGGAAGGACACAGCGGGGTGCAGTACTGACGTGATGCAGATGGCTAAAGGCCACCTTGAAGCAGGCAGGCCTTTCCACAAACAGCTCGGCAGGATGGGAGCCCTCCTACCTTTCACTGCTGCCCCACATTCTGCCCCAGGTTCCCCCAAAGGCACGGGGCCCTCTCTCACCTCCAAGCCTTTGCACATGCTGTTCCATGGACCTGGACAATCTCCTGCCACTGCACACAGACATAGGGTGACCAACTATCCCAGTGTTAAAACGGAAAGTCCTGCATCCCAGGATCCCGAGTCTCAGGCAACCTGGGAGAATTGGTCCCTACAGACAACTCCAATGCATCCTTCAGGGCCACCTCCTCCAGGAAGCCTTCCCTGGCCGCACAGGCCTGGATCAGCTGTCCCTCTTCTGCACCCACAGCACCGTGCACTCAGGCTAGAATACTATAACTTTGTGTTTTAGTGGCCCGCTTACTTTCCTGGCTCCCTGCCTGAAGGCAGTGACTGGCTTTGTCAATCAAGACTTGGTATTAACTAGCAAGAGGAAAGGGCACGACCCCTGCCTGCAGGCATTCGGGCCAATAGGTAAGTCAAACAGGTTCACCAACGGTCAGTGCCCACTAAGGTACCTATTGGGGCCAACCTTATGCCATGGCTGGGACCAGACATGGGAGATGATAGCCCCAGCCTGCATTCAAGGAGCATTGCCTGGGGACCAGGACATCAAAGAGCATGGGTTACATGCTAGGCCAAGAGCCAGCAAACGTTTTCTGTAAAGGGCAGGATACTAAATATTTCAGGCTTTGCAGGCCATAGGGTTTCTGTCGCAACTACTCAAGTCTGTAGCTGTAATGGGAAAGCAGCCCTAAACATTACCTAAACGAAGGTGTTCCAATAAAACTTTACTTACAGACACTGATATTTGAATTCCATATACTTTTCACATGTCATATTATTCTGATTTTTCTCAACCATTTGAAAATGCAAAAAAATTTTTCAGTTCGTGGGTATTCAAACGGAGGTGGCAGCCTGTAGTTTGCTGACCCTGTGCTGGACTAACACTGCAGCAGAGGGCAGAGAGAGACGGAGCCTGAAAGATGGGGCAGGAGGTGAGGCAAGAAGGGAACAGGAGCATTTTATAGAAAGTAACCACGGTCACAATTTTTTGAACCTTCACTATGAGCCAGGAGCTGTGTTAAGGCCATTTTTCATTTCGAATCCACACAACAGGCAGGAATTACTGGCCTTTTTTGTAAGAGGCAGGACAGGTCCAGAAAGCTTAAGAAAAGTGCTTCAGGGAGCTCAGCTGGGAAGGGGCAGGACCAGGAATTCAACCTAACCGTTCAGGATAGTTGTCAGAAAGGCAGTCTCGGTCCTCCTGTAGTCTGGCCCAGGGGTTCTCAAGGGTGGCTCCCCAGCCAGCAGCATCAGCATCACCTGGGAGCTGGTAAGAAGTGCAAATTCTCAGCTCCACCCAGACCCACAGACTCAGACAGCAGGAGGGTGGAGTTCAGCCATGTGAGTTTTAACAGGCTCCTGGGGTCAGTCTGATGCTTGCTGGTTTGAGCACCACTGGTTTAAAAGAAGAGGCAAATATTCGCCAACTAAAGCCTAAGACAGTTCCATGAAGGAGAGGTAGAGGAGAGGGGCTCCCCATTCCTGAGGGCCGGGGAGGGCTTCCCAGAGGAAGGTGGGATGAACAGAAGTTTCCCAGGACAGTATTTTCCAAAATGTGATGGAGAAAAAAAAATTGCTTGTGGGGAGGGGGGCTTGCTACCAATACAGATGCTGGGGGCCCCTCCCCCATCGGTCGCACGGGCTGCAGGTGACGCTGAGCATCAGATCCGCGTGGGTGGCGCAGGGCTGGGGGAGGGGCAGGGGGAAGACCCCGGGGCGAAGGCCCGGAGGTAGGCCGGCCAGGCTCCGCGTTCAGTCGGGCGTTACCTGGGGCGAGGCAGGGGCGCCCGCGCGGCACCCGCTCCAGGCCACGCACCGAGAAGGCCCCGCTCGGGTCCCGCAGCCGCGCCTCGCCGCCGCCCGCCGCCACCACCGCGCCCTGCATCCACACGGCCGCCAGCTCCAGCGGCCCGCGGCCCGCCGCCGCCCGCGACAACCGCCACGCGCCCGGGCCGCCCTCCGCGTCGCGCCGCAGCTGCTCCGCCAGCACCTTGAGCGGCGGCGACCGCGGCAGCTTCACAGCCGCCGGGCCGCCGCCGGGAAACGAGTCCGCTGCGGCCGCCGCCGCCATTCCTCCCCGCCGCCGCCTTCCCGCCAACTTTGATAGGCAGTGGGGCTCGGCCTGCGGCCACCAATCAAGGGCGTGCTGTCAGAGCCGGCCAATGGCCGGCGTCGGGAGGCGGGGCCTCCCCGCCGAGCGGCCCCCACCTAGCCGCCGGGAGTGCGCATGCGTACGTCAAGTAAATAAACGCCCCCAAGCTAGGAATGAACGGGTGAAACGGCTTAAGAGAGAATAAATAAACGAAGGGAGGGAGGTAAAGAACTTCCTGTTTCCACGCACCTCAAAATTTGGCATGCATGCAAATCACCTAGAGAAGGCGAGACTCCATCTTTCCATTGCTTTGCATAGTGCGGTACTCTCATTAATAAACACTAGTAAACATTGAAATGCATGACGAACCCATGTTTACTGGGAGCGATCAAGAATCGAATCAAGACAGAAGGTTAGGAAGAGGGACAGGGACAGCTAGTAACATTACCCTTTCTTTTATTACTATTTTATATTTTAAGAACATTATAAAAGTTAAAATATCTTACTATATTTTTTCACAAAAGAAATGCCCATTCATTGTAGAAAATTTAGAAAAGGAAATCTGGGATAACAAAAAAATTGTGAAAATCATTCAGAGATATCCACTGTTAACTTTAGGGTGTGTTAGCTTCCATGTTTTAAAACATGTATACACATATATATTTGATCTACAAATATTGTCTTGTATATTGTTTTCATTTAATAATAAACATCTTTCCGTATCTACAAATATCCCTCTGCTTCCTCTTGAATGACTCCATAATATTCTATTTGTCTCATCACCTATTTAACCAGTATCCTATAGTTGGACATTAAGGCTATTTCCAATTTTTCACTTTATAAAATCGCTACTGTGAACCTACTTAGAGCTAAATCTTTGTGCACATGTTTCAGATAAATTCCTAGAAATGGAATTGCTCCAAAAAATTAGGTGTCCCCAATCAGAAAAATTCACAATCCTAAATCGGGCAAACCTTAAAGTCAAGACCAGTCCTTAGGTGACATCGTACCCCCAGGGCCTCCTGCAGTACAGATGGCACTGCATACAGCCGGCATACAGAGGGTATTCAGCGGGAGCTTGATTTTTATAAAGCAGCTAAGACGTACTGAGCCCGGCCCTGTCCTAAGAGTTTTGTAGGGAGTATCCCACGGACTCCCACACCCTGTAAAGACTGTTCTACACAGATAAGGAAACCGAGACTCAACGGGAGCCAGGCGGCTTGCCCCGGCGTCTCTGGCAGTAGCTTCTGTGGGGGCCTGGCCTCTACACCCCAACCCTGAGCTGTCAGTAACAAGGCTCCTGGGTTGAGAAGGGAGCAGTCAGATTAACGAAGAGAGAATCCAACCCCTTCATGCCTGGTGGGTCCCCACTGGCCTTCCCCCAGGCTCCCGAAGGCCAGAGAAGTGATGGGGGTGAGGGGTAAAGGCTGAGGCTCCGGGGCTCTTGTCTGAGCCTGGGAATTTCCCATTTTCTTGGCCTTCAAATTGACACACACACACACACACACACACACACCCTCAAGCCCCAATGCCTTGTTGCTGGCACAGTGATCTTTCCAAAATGCAAGTCTGAGCACAGCAGTGCCCGGTTCACAACCTCCTGACGGTGTAGTCCGTGCACGGGAATGTGAGCATTCCAGGGAGAGGGAACTGCACACGGCGGGCCCAGAGAGGAGAGAGAGAGCAGGAAGCATTGAGCAAAGCAAACTGCCAGTATTTCAAAACGTCTGGGACGCAGAGTGCAAACAGAGTGGGGACAGACGAGGCTGGACCCACACAACCTCATTTCTTATCTCCATTTCACAGACGATGAAACTGAGGTTCAGGCCAAGACAAGCCTGAGGCCACCTGGTTAGTGAGGGGTAGAGCCAGGACTCAAGCCCAAGTCCATCTGACCCCAAACCTCACGCTCCTTGAGCCACACGTGCCATCTCACTGTCCACACTGTGGCCCACCTCCCCACCCCAGATGTATCGTACCTTTGCTCACGCTGTTCTCCGCCTTCCCCGAGTCTCTCCCACTGGAAACCTCGCTCAGCCACCAAGTGCCTGCCACCACCAAGAACCTCTCTTTCAGGGAGCCATTCTGGAGCCCCGTGATTCAAGTTCATCCCTCCCTTCCAGACCAGTTTGCTGACACCCCTGACCCACATCTCTCCACCTCAGCCCTATTGACATTTGGGGCTGGATCATTCTGTGCGGTGGGGCCGTCCTCTGCATTGTAGGATGTCGAGCAGCATCCCTGGCCTCACCCACTAGACGCCAGTAGCACCCTCTTCAAGTTGTGGCAACCAAAAATGGCTTCAGACATTGCCACTGTCCCCAGGAGGGCTCAGTCACCCCCTGTTGGGAGCCGCCGCCCTAATCCGCGACACTCACTCCATTCTGTCTTGCACCATAAATACTTGAGTCTGTGTCCGTCTTACCAACTAGACCAGGGATTCAAAGTCAGATGCCAACAGCGGCCAGGCAAGTCACCCTGGTGCAGCAGTGACAAACTGGCCTTCATGTGTCCCAACAAAGGGGCCGATCACACTCAGCCAATGGTTGCCACAAGGGACTGTGGACCCAGTGTTGCCAGATTTGATTTTTCAACACATTTTAATGTATAATCTCCACATTTTAAAAAATGTTGGCAACGTATTCAATTCTAAAACAAATAAACAAATAAACAAAGGCTGGGTGGCCCTGAATGCTGTCTGTTGGTGGCTCTGGCTTGTGGGCAGCCAGCCTGCAGTCTTGGTCCCTAGAATGTGAGCTCTTCCCCCGGCGGATTGTGTGTTAACTAACGGGCAGGTCCGTGGAACCTCCAGCAAAATGTCCAGGGGCTGCAGTGTCTCACCAGCTTGTAGAGTTGCAAAATTGCTGTCTCAAATGATTGTCCTAAGCAGACAACTGGGGACTGTGGACACGTGCTGGGTGAGCCCTCCCTCCATGGGTGATTAGCTCCCTCTCCACCGCCACCCCCTGCCCTGGGGCCTGAAGCAACCCTCCTGGGCCCCAGCTGCCGAGTGAGATCAAAGACCCTTGGAAGGGGGTTTCCTGCCACCTGAGGACACAGGTAAGGCAGGGGAATTCTGGCCTTGGCCTCACACCAGCCTGCTCGTTCACTGGGTCCCAGGCAGCTCAAGCCACAAAGGCTTCTGGTGGCCGGGAACAAAGACCAAACCCTGTGGTCCTAAGAAAAGTGGTTTGTTCTCGAAGGCTCTCCACGCAGTGACATCTTCAAACTAGCGACAGTTGTCATTAGCTGAGCACTTACTGTGTGCTAAGTACCATGCCAGGTGCATCACGTGCAGAGTCTCAGCTACTCCTCAGGACAACCCTGAGAAGTAAGTGCTTCTCTTCAGCCCATTTTACAGATGAGGAAACTGAGGCTTGGGCAGGCGATGTGACACAGCTGCTAAGAGGTGGAGCCTGGGATCCCAACCCCTTTTGGAACAAAGGGCTCTCTCAGGTGTCTCAATTATGAGGCCCCCAGGTGACAGGGGCTCCTACCCACTATCCTGGGTCATCATCAGGGAAGAATTCCCTGGGGAAACGTTTTAAAGTGCAGGTTCTATCAAAAAGACAAATCTTGAGCTTTACTTAATGAAATGCACAAGAAAGGATGCAGGGGATGACGGGGTGTACAGATGTCTGCAACTTCCTTTGAAATGCAGCCAGAAGTAAGGCGGACTGACGGGTGGATAGAGGAGGGGACGGGAGAATGGATGTGCAGCAAGGCGAGTTAACTGTCTGCCGTGGAATCTCAATGCTGGTTGCACGGGCGTCCACTGCACTGTTCTTCCAATAACACAATGTCGGGAGAGAAGTACAGGTTCCAGGGCCACACCACAGCCTTCCTGCATCACGATCTCCGGGAGTGGGAGCTTAGAGTGATTTGGAGGCCCAGCCCACTTGGTACCAACGCCACCCCGCTTCCCCCACCGTGACAAGCAGGCTTCTATTCCCTCGTTCACAGATCACCAGAAAGTCGCTGGACAGACAGACACTTCTTAGCCTCTGGAACCCCTTTTTCTCGATTCCACGCCAGAGCATGGGGTCCTCCTTCCCACAGCCCCAGCCACGGAAGCCGCAGGCCCAGGGCAGCCCCGGGCTGGGCTCAGGGAGATCGGTAGGAAGAGGCAGAGTTACACGGCTCAGGCCACGAGGACGACACCCCTGGACCCTCTACACCAACAGTGATGTCCGCTCTCCACTGCACACTCCGGGTGGCCAGGCCCCTTTCCAGGAGGAGCCCGTAAGCACAACCCGCATCTTGGAAATAAGAGCCTTCCTTCCAGGCTAATAATAATAACACCAGCAATTGCTTCTACCACTGCCACTACGGGCCAGGTGTGGTACCAGCTGCTGTATGTAGATCTGCTCGTTTCATCCACAAACCCCTGCCAGGGACCTACCTCCACCCCCGCTTTACAGAGGAGGAAACTGAGGCTCAAAAAGGCACTAAGCTTACAGCAATCAAACCCACGTGGTACTGACATAGGACAGACATATGGATCAATGGAACAGCACTGAGGGCCCCGAAATGAAGCCATACATCTAGGGCCAGTTGCGTTTTGACCAGTGTCGACAAGATCATTCAATCGGGAGAGAACTGTCCGTTCACCAAATGGTGCTGGAACAACATGCAAAAGAAGGAAGTTGGACCCCTACCTCACACCATATACAAAATGGATCAAAGACCTAAATGTAGGGGCTAAAACTATAAAACTCTTAGAAGAAAACATGGGGATAGATCTTCACGACCTTGGATATGGCAATGGATTCTTAGAAATGACACCAAAAGCATGAGCAACAAAAGGAAAAATAAATTGGACTTCATCAAAATTAAAAACATGTGTGCACCAAAGGACATGAGAAAGACAGTGAAAAGACAGCCTACAGAATGGGAGAAAACATTTGCAAATCATCTCTCTGATGAAAGTCCAGTATCCAGAATATATAAAGAGCACTTGCAACTCAATAACAAAAAGGACAAACAACCAAAAATGGACAAAGGACTTGAACAGAATTTTCTCCAAAACAGATACACAAATGGCACATGAATAAGCACGTGAAAAGATGTGCAACATCATTAGTTGTTAGGGAAATGCAGAAAAGCACTAAGCTGGAGTCTGAGCCTGGATCTGACTCCAGACACCTGAGCGTCCTGGGTCTGCCCCCTGACTCACCCCGACACGCGTCCACACCCTCTACGGGCCAGCCCAGGGTGCTGACACAGTCAGGTCACCGGAGGCTGCATGGTACTGCTGGGGCTGTGAGCTGAGTGGGCCTAGGTGAAATCCGAAAACCTGATGGCCAACATCCCTCAGACAAACAGTCCTGGTCTATTTGGAGTTGCTGCTGGATCCCAGAACAATGCCTGGGATATAGCAGCTGTTCAATACATGTTAATTGAATGAATGAATGAATGGCAAGGTTATGGCATGGCAGGAGTTATAGGTCAGGTTCCTGGGAAGCTCGCAGACTGGCAAGCAGGAGGTCTCCTGGGGGAAGGCTCTTGGGGGCAGCACCTGCCAGTGTGGGAGGGAAGCAGGAGAGGCCGAGGGAGGAGCTGAAGGGGGATGCCACCCCACGGGAAGTTCTGGGGCTGGAACAGCCCTGCTGAGGTGTCCCACCCATGGGAAGGGGGGCTGGGCCTTTGTACTCCATACTGACCAGTCATTGGAGGTGACTTGGGGACATTCTAGGAGGGACTCAGCTGGCACCATGAGCCACCAACTCTCCAAGCAGTGGGGAGTGAGTGTCTCAGTCTGGAAGGTGGATCCGAGCCAGGCACGCACCACAGTGGCCGCAACGGTCTTCTCTCTCCTGGCTGCGCAGTTCAGCTCAGACGCAGTTAGTTCCCACTGACCTGCATTCATTCATTCAACAAGCATGCAGCAGGCACCCACTATATGGCAGGAACCGTGCTGGCCCCTAGCGGTGTAGAGACGTACAAGGCAGGCCCAGCCCCTGCCCTGAAGGAGCAACAGCCCAGTGGGGGGACAGACACCACGAGGTCACCTCTCTGCCTCCATCTCCTCCCCTCTCTCCTTCACTCTCTCCACTCCAACTCCAGTCTCCTCCTTGCTGTTCCTCAAACACGCCAGGCACCCTTTTGCCTCAGGACCTTTGCACATACCAAGTCTTTGAAATTGCTGTGTATTTGATTCTGACAGCCCATCTCAACTCACACTAGCCACAGTTCATGTGCTCAGTCGCCTCATGTGGCTGGTGGCTACTGCGTTAGACAGCTGCTGGCCACAAGGCCCTGGGCCCGACTTACCTACATTTTCCTTGCCTTTTCAATAAATCACAAACCACCAAGGAGGAGATCTATTCTGTTTCTGGCAGATTCATGAACTCCCTGGTCTGTCTGCAACCCCACCACATTTCTGTCATTAAGTGAGAAATTAGCTTCCTTGAGAAATCAGCTTTCAGGGCTGGGCTGGTGGTGTAGTGGTTAAGTTCAGGTGCTCTGCTTTGGCGGCCTGGGGTTCTCAGGTTCGGATCCTGGGCATGGACCAATGCACCGCTTGTCAAGCCATGCCGTGGCGGCGTCCCATATAAAGTAGAGGAAAATGGGCACAGATGTTAGCCCAGGGCCAGTCTTCCTCAGAAGAAAAGAGGAGGATTGGCAACGGATGTTGGCTCAGGGCTGGTCTTCCCCCCACACACACACAAGTTAGCTTTTATTGAGCACTTACTGTGTACCTGGCAGCGTTACAAGCCTTTGCACACTTCACCTCACTTAAGTCTCTCGATGACCCTATACGGTAAACAAAATCATTGTGCCCATTTGATAGATCAGAGAGGTCAGGGGATGTGCCCCAAGCACACAGTTCATCAGAGGAAGAGCCCACTGTGACAGCCTGGACAACTGGCTCCAGCGCCTGTGTCCGTAACGGCCACACTGCTCTCACGTGCTCACTCACTCGTGCACCCAACGCCGGCACTGGAATCCAGGTGGTGAGGCACTGAGCTGGCAAACCAGGTGCCCTGAGGCCAGGTCTCTGCCACTGCCTGGCTGGGTGGCCTTGGGCAAGACTCTGTCCCTCTCTGAGCTTCAGTTTCCTCTTCTGTGGAATTAAGGGGCTGGGTCATGCTAACTCCTGGCCTGCCTGTAGACAGGACCTCTGCACGACTTGATCGGGAATTCCCCAGGACTGGAACCTCTGGCCCCAAGGAAACCCTCCCACCTCACCTCTCATGCCAACCCTGGCTGGTGCCCCCCCCACTGCAGGCAAAAACGTGGCCAAAGACATAGGTGAACGCCCTCCCCTCCCCCAAAACAGAGCAGGAGGCAACGATCACCGAGCACTTACGAACACAGTGTCGTCTCACCCTCACAGGAACCCGGTGAGGCAGGCACTGTTACTACACCCATCTTACAGACATGGGAGACTGAGGCCCAGAGAGGTTTAACTGACCCCGGTCAAACAGAGCAGAATCACACACACTCACCATAAAACCCAGCGTTCCCATTCCCGGGCATCTACCCTAGAGAGACGAAAACCTAGGTTCCCACAAAAACATGAGTGTTTATAGCAGTCTATTCGTGATCACCCCAAACAGAGGCAACCCAGATGCCATTCCACAGGCGAACGGAGAAGTGAACTGTGGTACATCTACGCCACGAAACACTACTCAGCAGTGAAGAGGACTGGGCAACGGGGACCTGCAGCAGCTCGGATGACTCTCAGATGCATTCTGTGGGCAAAGGAAGCCAGACTCAGAAGTTCACAGACTGCAGGGTTCTGTGTATGTGACGTGCTGGAACGGCTGAAACAATAGGGACAGAAAACAGATCCATGGTCGCCGGGGGCTGGCGGAGGGAGCTGACCACAAAGGGGCAGCAGGAAGGAATTTTGGGGGGTGAGGGAATTATTTTACGCCCTGGTTGTGGTGGTGGTTACACGAATCTCTACCTGCGTTTAAATTCATAGAACTGTGTACACACACACACACACACACACACACACACACACACACACACACAGCAGGATCGCAGCCCTGGGCTAGCTGTCTCCATGCAAATGACAGCAGGTTGCCTGTTGTCACTGGCTGTGGCCCAGCTGGAAAACACCATTTCCTCTTCAGGGAACTCAGCCTAGGAGACCCAAGAAAATCCAACGGTATATAGATTAACGCTGAAAGAGTACCGGGGGTGCGGGGTGACTGTTTAACGAGTAGAGGTGTCCTTTGGGGGAGATGAAAATGTTCTGGAACTAGATGAAGGTGGTGGTGTGCAACACTGCGAACGTACTAAATGCCCCTGAATTGCACACTTTAAAATGGTTAATTTTATGTTATGTGAATTTCATCCTTATTTTTTAAAAAAGGTTCAAACCAGAAATAAAAAGTATCCAGGGATAACTGTGCCCTAAATCTACCCCAAGGAACTTGGGCCTCAGAGAGGTTAAGCAACTTGTCCAAGGACACACAGCCAGTAGGAAGCTAACCCTGCATCAGTCCGCCTCCAAAGCTTGAGTTCTTTCCACTGAACATATGCAATAAAATGGGTTAAAAATCACCCAAAAAAGTGACTGGTTATTATCTGAAGCTCCAACCGTTTCTCCTCTGCCGTGGATGACCTCAGATGAGCGAACGGGTGGCTCCAAAGAACACCTTTCCCAAACCAGAACTGGGGACACAGAGTCCAGTCCAGGATTTCTTTCTCCCTGAGTGGTGTGACCTGATTTATGTGAAAATTCCTGCAGAGTGTAAACAAGAAAACCCGGCCAATATATTGTACCCGTAATGGACGCCTTTTTCTGAAAAGATCACAGTTCTGTGAAAGTGGAACTGTTCTAGAAAATCAAGACTGAGCATCACCGTGCATGTTTGCACAGAAAGAAAAACCCTTCTGAGAAAGGCAGTGGGTAGAAATGTCTTACTTCATGGGGCAGGAAGGAGAAGGGGACATGAGATGTCGACGGTCCCCCAGGGGCAGCAGGCGAATTTTCTGTGGGTTTCGGGCGGCTTAGGCTGGGGGGCAGGGGGATGGGCACGACGGCCAGCCGCCGAAGCCTCAAAGCTGTTTCTCCAAACCGGAATGCCCCAACTGCAGAAAGAGGTAGTTTCCCAACTGTCCTAGGACTGAGGTTTTGGGGGGGCCGTGACCCTTATAGGTTCACTGAGGCGTACAGCTCTCCTGCCCAGCGGTCGCCTCTGAAGGACTTAACCTCAGCCTTGCAAAACGGCAACTCTCTTGAGTGAGCCCAGCTGGGAACGAGGGAAGTATGAGTCACCCCCAGAGGTTCTTGAAAAAAGGCTGTGCTAGGATGCCGCGGCCACCGGGCTGGGAGACAGAGTTTGCACGAGCCTGGGGCTGGGTCCTGGGTGCCACCCCCCAGCCCCCGCTGTCCTGTGGGCAGAGGGCCGGCGGTAGAGGGGCTGGGCAGTGCCATTTGCAAGCTCCCAGGATGGCCCTTCCGCCTGGGCACCTGCTGCCGGCACAGGGGTCTTGGGGGAGCCGGAGGGAGCCAGGCTCCAGGAGGGGTAGCTGCGGAAGCCTGTGGACGAGGGGAGAAGAACCCCGGCTGTGTGCCAGCCTTTCCACTGAGCCACTCCAACGTCTTGCCGGGAAGGTTTGATGTGGCCCCATTTTACAGAGAGAAAGATTGAGTCTGATCTCTTGATTTCTTTCTTCATTCAGCAAGTATTCACCGGAGGCCTGCTCCGTGCCAGGCACAGGGACACAGCACGGACAAGACAGACAAGCACCCTGAGGTCATGAAGTTGACAGTTTGGTGAGGGGCGAGGAGAGAGACCGTTCTGGGTGATGTGTATGGACGTGGAGGAAATAAGCTGGGGACAGGGCGGGTTTTTATCTGGAAAGGCTGTCGGCTGGCAATGCTCAGTCTGAGACCTGAATGCGGAAGAGCCAGTGATTCCAGGAAGGGGCTGTCCAGGCAGAGGGGCGGCAACTGCAAAGGCCTGAGGTGGGGCCCACCCTGTGTGTGAAGAACAGAAAGGCCAGCGGGGACGGTGTAGTGAGTGAGGGCGCAACGGGCTGTGAGGTCAAGAGGTAGGTGGGGGCCTGATCGGGCAGAGACTCCCTTTTGGTTGACAGGTGGCGGGATTCTCGTGACGGTTGGGAGCGGGAGAGAGAGGCGCGTTCTGACCTTCATTTTCAGTAGATGGTCTGGCTGCTGTGTGGAAGACAGAGAAGCAGAGGGACCAGCAGGAGGCTGTGACCGCAGAACGGGAGGTGGCTGAGCCTTGCAGCAGGGTGGTGCTGGGAGATGAGAAGTGACTGGTTTCAGTCACCCCCCTGCCAGTGGCCCCATGAGGATGACAAAGAGAGGAGTCACGGATGACGCCCAGGCTTGGGGCCTGAGCCACTGGCTGGACACAGGTGCCCTTGGATGACTTGAGCAGGGCCACCCGGCCAGGAATTGACTATCCTTCCTTCTCCCTGGAACTCCCATCTCCCCCAAAGGAAAGCCCAGAGGGCTCCCACGGGCACTCAGGGACGTCTGCGCCCCTGCCTCCTCCTGCCCCTCCATCCTGACCTCTCTGCTCCTCAGGGCACAGAGCTCTTCTCACTCTGCCCTGACACGCTGTGCTGGTCCCACCTTCACACCTTTGCTCGCTCCGATCCTCCTGTCACGGGGCCCTTCCTCCTCCCTTGGTTTTAGCGGAAGCCCCGTCCCTCCAGGAGGCCTCTGCGGGGCTGTCTGGGGTGGCGACTGTAAAGTTAGCTTGACCACCTCCCAGCACGGGACCCTGAGCAAGTTCTGTGAGGCACTTGATTTCTTCATCTGCAAGATGCGATTGAAAACGTGAATACCAACCACGCGGGGGGAGCTGCAGGACTAAAGAAGGAGCGCTCACTCACTTAGCTCCTGGAACAGAAGAAACATCAACAACGGTGAGCCACTGTTACTTCCAAGTGGAACAGAAGCGACACTGCCGGGCTGGGACCCCTGCGCTCACTCGGGAAGCACGTGTGGGTGTATGAAAGGGCTGCTCCCGCCAGGAGGACAGTCCCGTTCGTGGCCGCGTCTCTGAGGTCACACCCAATGGACCCATAAATGATTGCATGCCCCCCTGCACGGGGGGCTTCCTACCCTGACCTTACAAGAGGGGAAAGTGGGGCCCAGGGCCACACGGCTGGTCTTGCTGTGGGTGGGTTCCTTCACAAGTCTTTCTCTCTGGCCAGCTGGGCCCTGGTGACCCCTGAGATGGGTCCCCAAGATGCACCCACACTTCCTGAGGCAGCTCTGCCCTTACCGGCCCTGTGATGCGTGACTCCCCTCGGGCTCCTGCGGTTGGCTTCACGCCGCAGATGCCACAGCCGGTGGGGCCTGCAGCTGGCAGGAGGGCCAGATGTCCTGCCTCATTTACATCCCGCCACACCGGCAGCCAGAGGCACGAGGAGGAGAAGCCAGAGGTCAGCAAAGCCTAGGTCACGGTGCCCACTGCCACGGCTGTGCAGTGTCTGCTGGGAACCAGACCATGAGGTTACAGGAATCGGGGCCCCTGAGCAGCACTGAATGTGAAAGCAAAACTCACACACATGCATGCAGAGGCACATACATGTGTGCACGCACACACACAGGTGCCCACAGGCACGCACACGCAGGGCACACGCGCTCCTCTCCTTGCAAACCACTCCGCCCCAAATGGCCACCTCTCTCCATCCCCGCCCAGCGGGGAGCCCCCCCGGCAATCAGAGCTGCTTGGACGTTGGGGAGACCTGGGCTGGGGTCCTGGCTCCGTCTCTGCCAGCTTGGTGCCTTCCATAAAGGACTGGACCTCCCTGCACCCCAGTCTCCCTCATCACTAAAGTTGAAATCATTATAATCATAAACATAACCTGCTTCCTTAGCAGGGGTTGCATGGCCAGCCAAGCACGCAGTAGGTGCTCAATAAAAACTCTTTAAGGGAACAGAAACAACATTCACGGCAGACTGAGGGGCTGCCGTGTTGACAGGTGGAACCCCGTGAATGCTCACAGCAACCCCAGCAGGCGAGAGGGCTCTCATCTTACAGAGGAGGAAACGGAGGCCCTGAGGGTAATGGTGTATTGTCCAGGTCACCGAGGTCTGCAGGGGAGCCCACACCTCCTGACTCCAGCCCAGCGTGTCTGTACAGGGAGGCAGGTCCAGGCACAAACCCACCAGGGCCCGCCCAGAGCTGTCCCAGGGGAGGCTCCCAGCCCACCACACTTCCCTCAGGTCCTCAGGGGTCCCTGGCCAGCTGGCATCAGGGGCCAGTGAGCAGGGGCCAGCAGCTACAATGGTGGGGGCTGACGTGAGGACACAGGCCCAGAGAGGGGAGGGGACTTGCCCAGGGTCACCCAGTGTATCAGTGTCCTAGGGCTGCTGTAACAAATTAACCCAACTTCATGGCTTAAAACAATAGCAACTTATTCTCTCGCAGTTCGGGAGGCCAGAAGTCCAAAACGGAGGTGTTGACAGGGCCACACTCCCTCTGGAGGCTCCAGGGGAGGGTCCTTCCTTGCCTCTTCCAGCTTCTAGTGGCTCCAGGCTTGGAACTCGGAGCTGTACAATCCTCGTCGCTGCCTCTATCTTCGCATGCCCCCTAGCCCCCGCCCCCGCCGCCCGTGTCTCCGTGTCCCAAATCTCCCCCTGCCTTTCTCTTGTAAGGACATCTGTCCCGGGGTTTAGATCCCACCCTAAATCCAGGATGTTCTCATTTCCAGATCCTTAACTTAATTACATTTGCAAAGACCTTTTTTCCAAACAAGGTCACATTTGCAGGTTCTGGAGGTTAGGACGTGGACCTGTCTTTTTGAGGGGATGCTATTTAACCCACTATTCTCGGTAAGGCAGTGGTAGGACCAGGCAGAGCCCTCCCCCCATCCCAGCCCTGATCTGGGCTATCAGCAAGAGCACAGCTGGGACAAGTGGCAGATTCTGGAGCCTTCTGGCCAGGCTTGGAATCATGACCTTACCTCTTATTTGCTATATGACCTCAGGCAAGTAACTCACCCTCTCTGTGCCTCGGTTTCTTTGCCTGTGAAATGAGGATAAGATAGTCCTTACCTCATAATGGAAATTAAATGAGTTGACACATGTAAAGGCTTAGAACAGTGCTTGCCTGGAACCTAGAAATCTTTCAATAAATGTTTGATAAATAAATACATAAAATTGTGCCTGGTACACTGTGGATGCTCAGTAAATGCTAACTATTGTCTGAGGGTGGCTGGTGGAAAGGATTCCTCACCAAGCGTGTCCCTGGGTCCCCCTCCTCACTCCCCTGCGCCCCCCGCCTCCCCAGAGAGAGGCAGAGAAAGTCACGATAGTCCCACTTGTCAGATGGGAACACTGAGCCCTGGTGGGGGGCACCCCCAAACCTGGTGTCCTGGCTCCAGTTGAGGGTCCCATGTGCTGGCTCCCCGACTACGTCTGACCCCCCAGGACATCTTCAAAGCAAAAAGAGCAAAGCAGGACGAGTCAGCAGGGGTTTCATAAAGTGAAAGCTAATCCTGGGGAGCAGAGTTCTCAGAGGTGGTCCCCAGGCCGGCAGCATCAGTGTCACCTGGGGACCTGTGAGGAACGTGCACTCTCGGGCCTGCCCCCGAGTTATAGGAGCTCCAGGCAGCACTGTCCAGGTGACACTGACGCACGCTGAAGTTTGAGGACCACTGGCCTGGCTGTACAAAGTGTAGAGGGAGATCCAGCCCCGCTGAGCTAGAATCCGGATCTGCCACCTAACAGCTCTGTGGCCTTGTGCACGGCACGTCCCCAGGCCTCCACGTCCCGCCTGGCTCGTGGGGCTGCCCCGAGGCCTCTGGGAGTCCACACCTGGCACCGTGCAAGTGCTGCTCACTGCGATGATTCCATCTTAGGGACTGGCTGCCCCCTGACACGATGGGTGTCAGCATGCGTGTGTGAGCATGCGCACACCACACATCTTTCCTGTTAGGAAGAGATGAAAGCTGTAGCGAGCAGTTGGTTTCTTCAAAACTCCATACTTGGTAAATTTTTAAAGTTGGCTGTTAACTCTACCAACCAAGTCTGCTGACCCGTGAAATCCTAAAGTCAGGGAAGCAGTGCTTGAAGGTCAGAGGTCACTGAAGCCCTTTCACAAGTGGGTAAACCAAGGCTCCTCGACTGCCCCTGGGAACTGAGATGGTGCCAGGAGCTTGCTCTCGGGCCACTCGTGGAGCGCCAACCCCAGAGGAAATAACTCCTGGCTTCCATGGAAGTGTCACTGAGTCACCCCGGGCAAGGAAACAGGAATGGGGGGGTTCCAGGAGATGGGGCCATCCCCAGGACCCTGCGTTCCCTCAGAACCTCACCTGGGCAGAGGGAACCCGCAGGGAGCCCGGAAATGGCTGGTCTTGGGTCTGGGAAGGCACTGCGGAGCTGATGACAATGACTATAGGGAAGATAACAGGTGCCATTCACAGTCGCCTGCTCTGCAAAGGGGGAGCGCTCCCATTGTACAGCGGGGGAGAGCAAGGCTCAGAGCTGAAGCCACGAGCCCAAGGTCACGAAGCCACAGTGTCAGAGCGAGGGTTGGGACTAGGTGTGTCGGACCTCAAAGCCCAGGGGATTTCCAGGTTTGGGGGCCTCAGGGCACTTGGTTGCTACTCCCAACCCCCCAGCCTGACTTGACTGGGGCTACGGAGGGGGAGGCCATGGCTCCCCACACCCATCCGCCATCCCTCTCCATCTGCCAAGGTTTCAGTCCTGACAGAGGGAGCAGAACAGAGGGGCGGAGCCACAGGGGATTCATCGTCCGTCACGGGGCATTTTGGGGTCCCACCACCCCACTCGATTCCCAGGCCAGATGGACACAGCAGTCGACTCAGGACTAAGCAGCAGAGCCCTGACCCAGAGGCTGCATCCAAAAAACGGGTTCACATTCCCCACCTGGGAGTCTCGGAATCGTAGGAAGCCGCAGGAGCAGCAACACCCATTCCGTTGTCCCGGTCTCTGTCTGTTGTCCCCAGACTGCACAGTGGAGGGACTCAGGGGCTGTGGGCGGGCGGGGAGGCTCCGAATGCAGCCGGGCGTCTCCTGGGAATAGGAAATCCTTGGGGACCAGCTGCTGGTGTCAGCAGACAGGCAGGCAACCGGGGCCAGTGGGAGGAGGTCACTGAGATGAGTTCAGCTCCTCAGCACTACGGAGGGCCCTGCGAGGAGACATGGGGCAGGGCCAACATCAGGAGGGGGAATGACGTGTGGACACCAGCTAGGCAGTTACTGAGCACTTAGGATGTGTTTCGAAATCTAAGGGCTCCACTTGTATTTGTGCATTTCATCGTCACAAACAACCCAATGAGGTCAGTTTTCACACGCTAGAAAACCAAGGCACAGAGAAGTTAAGTAGCAGCCCATGATCACACAGCAAGTCAGTGTCGAGCTGATTCTGACCTCGCACACCAGTTATCGAGCTCACACTCTGTGCCACCCAGCCCTGCAGCCCTGGTGGGGGTGGGGGAGAGCCAGGGTGGACACAGGGAGGGCAGCCAAGGGTGGGGAGCAGGTGGGGTGGGCAGAGGCCACTCACAGAAGGCCCCAGGGGTCACCAACAGCAAGAGAGAGAGAGACAGCAGGCAAGGGGGCCCTGTCGCAGAACCAGCCGTTGCTGAGCGAAGGAGGGAGTGTCTGGGGCCCTTCCAGAAGGCTGCATGGCAGTTATCAGACGCCTTAAACTGCACACTCCCCTTGAAGCAGTAATTCCACTTCTTGGAAGCTCTCCTAAGGAAATTCTCCCCTTCCTCCTCCTGGGGGCTGAGCAGCAAAGCGTGTGGCTTTGTCTCCCAGCCCGGGGACCACACGCATTTCCTGAGAAACAAGGCTGGCTGGGGTGCGAGGGGCTCCCATCCCCCCCAGCACCTGGTGGGGAGGGGGGATGGTGGATGGGGGGGGATACCGAGAGGGTGGAGTGAGGGAGAGGAAGGCGGAGGGCTGAAGGCGCTGCGTGTGGCCAGGCCCCGGTGATGGTTCATTAACCATTCTCTGCTCCTCTGGACACCGTTCTTGGGCTGGATTTTTTTTCAATGTTATTTAATGTTGTTTAATTCCCTGTCCATGTAGCACCCAAAATCATCTGTGTGTGTGCATGATCTTTTCCATCACGGTCCAATCTACAGTAACGTACACTCATCTGAAGTGTACAGGTCAATGACTTTTTACACGTACGCACACACTTGGAAGCATGACCCCAATCAAGATTCGGGCCCCACTATGCAAAGTGTGGTCCTCAGACCGGCTGCACCCACCTCTCCAGGGAGCTTGTTGCAAAGCAGAACCACAGGCCCCACCAGCACCTAGTGGGTCAGAGTCTGCCTTCCACTGAACAAGACCCCAGGGGATTCATGTCACCAGGCCTGGAAGTGGCTCGGCCACGCCTGGATCTCACTCTGTCGCCCAGACCCGATGCTCGGAGGCCCAGCATTTCACAACCCCCTGGAGAGCCTTCCAGTCCCCTTGATTCACCGAGAGGGAAGGGAGTCACACACAGCAGGTGACTAACTGGTCCAGGGCCCCAGTTGTCCCAACCAGGCCTCTCGCCCCAGACTTCGCTACTTTGTACTTCGACTTACCCATCTGCAAATCGGTGTAAAGATCTCTGCCTGACCAGCCCCCCATAGCAGTGGGAACCTTGTCCACTGGGGGCTGGAGATGTGCCCAGCACTTTCTCAAGCGCGTCCCTGCACTGCCTCACTGAAGCCACACAACGAGCTGATGCAGCAGGAACTATTATCACATTAATATCATATTAATTAATATCAACACCATATCAATAGGAATATGAATATCATATCCATAATGTGCCATTTTACAGGGGAGAACACTAAGGCTTAGAGGGGTCAGGCAACCTGCCTGAGAGAGCCACACAGTGGGGCAGCCTGGATCTGAACCCAGACTGAGTCCAAAACCCTAACCCATTTTAACCAGAATCTTTCAGAAAATGAGCAACACGGGACGTCCCTCCAGCAAGCCAGTTTAAGAAAGAAAGCTTCTTTCTTTTCTTTCTTCCTTTAAAAAAAAAAAGCACAATAATAATGCATGCACACGATTTAAACAAAAATTCAAAGCATCCAAAGGCTTTGCAGAAAAAGTCAGCTTCCCTCCCACCGCATCCCCACCTCCCAGTTGTCTTCCCTGGGGCAACCACCATGACCAGTGTCGTGTGCCTCTTTGAAAAGATGCTCTGCATGTACCAGCACATGGAAATACATACTGTTTTCTCTCACGTATACAAATGGGAGCACATTCTACATCCGGACCTGTTTTTATTACTACCCTGCCCTTTCCCTCCCCATCAGCACATAAAACCTGGGTTATGGTATGGATGTCCCATCATTCCCCTTGCCACTCCCGGACTGCTGGGCACACGGGTTGTTTCCAGTCTTTTACGACGACAGCATTGCTGGGCCGAGTCCCCCAGCGCTGCAGTCGGAGCCCTTCTGCGAGATGCCTCCCAGAGGCGGAACCGCCCAGAGCCGGGTGTGTGTGATTTCGACCTTGGCAGATACAAGGGGCAGTTCTTATCTGCCAGCCTTGGACGGGGCTCAAAACGTCTGGCGCCTCTTGTGCCCAGATCCTGGGTGAGGGCTGAGGGGAGGGGCCCGGAGGAGGGAAGGTCACTACTTTCCAAGAAACTGAAAGTGGAACCAGAGAAGGTGTCGGCAGTGCTGCAGGCTCTTTGAGAGTGAGGGACCTGGCTGTGCGGCCACCTCTCCAGAGATAAGGGCCTGGAGCCTCCCTTTCGCCGAACGTCCTGGGGGGACAGCCCTGCCCCACCCCCACCCCACTCGCACACCTTGAAGCCTCCCAGACTTGGGCCAGGGCCTGGAAGGCAGCAGAAGCTTCTCTGTGTGTTTTCTTCACCAACAGTTATATGGCATCGGTGGGTCAGGCCACATGGGTGCCAACCTCCCTTGGGCCAGGTGAGACTCAGGTTTTACAACTACTCATTGAAGGCTCGCTGGGCACCAAGGACGGTTTCAAGCACAGTACAGACGTTAGTTCAGTTAGCCCTTGAGAACACACCACGAAGTACGTATGGTTATTATGCCCATTTTCCAGAGGAGAAACTGCGGCCAGACAGGTAAAGAACCACATCGAGGTGACACAGCTAATGAGGGGCAGAGCCCGTGTCCTCACCATTAAGCAACGGGCAGTGGCTCTCACACGTGGCTGTGCTCCATTCCTTGGGGGAGCTTGTTCAGACACGCTGTGCTGGGCCCCACACCGGGGCTCCTGACTCCAAAGGTGCACGGTGGGACCTGAGATTCTGCATTTCTAACAAGCTCCAGGTGATGGTGTGCTGCGGGTGAGAGACCACGCTGTGAGAACCACTGCTATAAGCCATCTAGAACATTCTCAAAACAAGCCGATCAGCCGTGGCTCTCTACATTTGTAAGGACCCTTTACTGGACAAGAGCTGGTCATCAAGGCCTCAGACCAGGGATTCTTCTTTTTTTTTTTTAACGATTTTTTTTGAGGAAGTTTGACCCCGAGCTAACATCTGTTGCCAATCTTCTTCCTTTTTGCCTTTTTTCTCCCCAAAGCCCCAGTAGATAGTTGTATGTCATAGTTGTGCATCCTTCTAGTTCTTCTATGTGGGACGCCATCTCAGCATGGCTTGATGAGCGATGTGTAGGTCCACACCCAGGATCCGAACTGGCGAACCCCGGGCAGCCAAAGCAGAGCAAGCGAACTTAACCACTACGCCACCGGGCTGGCCCCTGGAGACCAGGGATTCTTCACGAAAGGTCTCATGCACGTCTACCCCCAGTGCCATGGCCGGGTGGCCCGGGCTTCACCAGTGACCCTAACCCCAAATGAGGAGCCACGCACAACACACCCACCAGAAGACGCAAAACGCAAAAGACAAGAGCAGGTGTGGTGAGCAGGGGAGCCACTGGACTCCTGTTCGCGGCTGCTGGGAGCATGAGTTGGTACAACATTGTGTGTCCTGCAGCTGGACATGTGCACAGACCCCGAAATCCCACCTCTGGGTGTATGCCCCAGAGAACTGTGGTCGCAAGATCGCCAAAAGACACGTTCAAGAACGCTCAGATCGGTGCTATTCCTAACAGCCCACGCTGGGACCACAGGACCCGTCAACAACAGATCAGACAAACAAGTGTGGTCTGTTCATACAAGAGGATATTATACGGCAATGAGAACGAATGTGTACAACGGCACACGGTTGTGTGTGAAGCACCCAGACGGAGCGTTCAGACGAAGGAGCCAGACACAAAAGAGGACGCAGGGCACGATTCCATGCATGATGTTCGAGAACAGGAAAGGAGGCTCTGGTGATGGAGTCTGACCGCCAGAGCCCTGCTGCGGGGAGAGGCACAACCGTGCAGGGCCCCTGGGGGCCCTGGGGCTGCATCTTCCCTACCTCAGTCTGGGTGGTGCCCACGGGAGTGTGTCCACGCGTAAAGTTCCAACGAAGATTTCGGCACTTTACTACTTATATGTTATGCCACAATAATTTATTTTATTTTTTAGTTTTTAACTGTAGTAAAATACACATAACATAAAATGTACCACCTTAACCATTTATTTATCTTTTGTGAGGAAGACTGGCCCTGGGCTAACATCCGTGCCCATCTTCCTCTAGTTTATATGGGACGCTGCCATGGCATGGCTAACAGGCAGTGCGTCGGCGGGCGCCCAGGATCCGAACCCGCGAACCCCGGGCTGCCAAGCACGGACTAAACCACTGCGCCACCGGGTGGCCCCTCCTTAACCATTTTTAAGTGCACAGTTCGGTGGTGTTAAATACATTCACATTATTGGACATCCATCTCCAGAACTCTTCATCCTGCAAAACTGAAACTCTGCACCCATTAAACAGCAACTCCCCATCCCCCTCCCTCCAGCCCTTGACAAGCACCATTCTACTTTCTGTCTCTGATTTTGATGACTCTAGGGACCTCACATAAGTGGAATCATACAGTAGCTGTCCTTTTGTGACTGGCTTGTTTCACTTAGCATAATGTCCTCAAGCTTCATCCATACTGTAAGATATGTCAGAATTTCCTTCCTTTTTAAAGCTGAATAATATTCCATCATATGGCTAGACCATATTTTGTTTATCCATTCATCCATTGATGGACACCTGGGTTGCTTCCACCTTTTGGTGATTGTGAATAATGCTGCTACGAACATGTGCAAATGCACAATTTTGTTTTACAATTTCACACACACAGATGAGGAGGAGGCAGGACAGAGGAGGCTGGACAGAGGTTCCAAAGTCGAGTTCTGGAGTCAGACTGGGCTGGAGACCCAGCCAGGTGCTGACTAGCTGTGTGACCTTGGCTCAGGCACTTGCCCTCTCTGAGCCTCCATGTCCTGGTCTGTACGGTGTGAATAATCTCACTGCCCTCTTATGGGGCTGGTGAGATGATGCAAGGAGAGCACTCAGCACGGGCCTGGCACAGAGGAGGCATTCCATCGATATTAGCTATTCTTGTTATTCTCACCATCATCACCCCACACAGCCTCTGCGCTCAGTCCCCAAGACCCCAGAGAGGGTCTTGACCTTCCAAGGGCAGTCCTTCTCACGGAGCAGGGCTTCAGCGGGCCAGAAGGATCCCCCGAGGAGTCCCAGAATGATCCAAAATGCAAAGGCTGCCTTCTTTTCCAAAGGCAAATGGCATTTCAATCAATTCCAGGGTCTAACCGTTCTTCAGTAGGGTGAATGGCCCCTTACTAGGAACTGTGTTAATGAGGGTCATTTAAAATGGGACAGTTGTAACTTTAGTCTGTTTTCTTCCAATTCTTCATGACCACCACGCTGATTTCTCTCAGGGTTACATCCGGTTACAAGCTGCTCCCCGGGTGTGTCTCGCGTCCCCTGAAATCTCCGCAGACTGCAGTGTGCAGTGTTGCAGGCAAGGGTCCACAGCTGGGCGGTGTGTCCAAGGGCATCTGTGCCCCTCACACACACACTGTTGTCTTACACCTGGGGGTTTAGTCCTTTCACCTGGAGATCTGTTAAAATCCACATTCCTGGCCCCCATTCCCCACAGCATGGGATTCAGCAGGCTGGGTGGGCCCCGGAACCTGCATTTTAATAAGACTGTGGGAGGGGCCACAGTCCACACTTCCAACTACGCTGCGCCCACCGCGCGCCCCAGCTTCCTCTGCCGCTGGGGCCTGCGGGGGCCCGGTCCTCCTCACTCACCAGCTCCAGCCCTGTGGTTCTCGGCGGGCGTGAGAAGTTTCTCTCTTGTGGAAATTTTTTTAAATAACAGCTTTATTGATACAACCCACATACCATGTACTTCACCCATTTCAAGTGGTTTTTAGTATATGTACAGAGTTGTGCAACCATCCCCACAGTCAATTTTAGAACATTTTCATCACCCTAAAAAGACACCCTGTACCCATTAGCAGTTCCTTCCCACTTCCCCTCCCCCCAGCCCTAGGCAACCAGGAATCTACTTTCTGTCTCTGTGGATTTGCCTGTTTAAACATTTCACATAAACGGAATCATAGAATATGTGGTCTTTTGTGTCTGGCTCCTTTCACATTGCATGTTTTCAAGGTTGATCTGTGTTGTAGCCTGTATCAGAACTTCATTCATTTCTATCGCCAAATAATACTATTCTGTAATATACCCAGGGAGCTTTTAAAACACGCTGATGCTGGTGCCCCACCCCGCCCCAGATACGCTGATCCCATCAGTGAGAGGGGTGGGTGCAGGACAACAAGATTTGTAACGCTCCCTGGGCGGGGGGTTCCATCTGCCGCCGGGGGTTGAGAATCCTGCTGTCACTGCTTCGAGAGTCCAGGGCAGGTCCCATGACCACCATCTCACAGACCAAATCGGGGCTCAGGGAGGGGATGTGACCAGCCCGGGGTCTCACAGACAGAGCAGCTGAAGAGGATCTGACTTCCTCCCTCCATTTGGCCAGCATTAATGAGGCGTCAACTGTATGGCTGGCGCCATGAGATCCAAATGGCCAAGACCAAGACATGCCCTCATGTTACTCAGTGTCCTTGACCAATAGAGAAAGCCCGGCCTCTGTTTAAGAACCAGTGGAATGACATGGGAACGGAAAGGAAGAGCCACAGGAGACGTTTTAACCACTGTTTTAAACAAAGCAATGGTTCTTGGTCTTTGGGGAGTGCTGACCCCCTTGAGAATCTGAGGGACACATGGGACCCTGTCCCCAGGAGAACGCTTTTGCAGGGATTGTGTTCTGCCTACAATTACAGGGGGTTCTCTGTCCTTTGAAACCCACTGATTCACAGTAGGTCCTTGTCTTACACAGAGCACACAACATGATCGTACATTGAACATGTTATTTTCTGAGCACGAATGATGTGCCGGGTGCTGGGGATACAGCTGTGGGCAAGACGATACCCTTGCTCTCGGGGGGTATTGTGTTGTGGTGCAGAGAGGCAGGGAGGAAACAAATAGAGTCGGGACAAAGCACTCATAGATTCATGCAGGTGTGGGGTGGGTAGAGAATGTAAGCAGGTGCTAAAGGCTGTGTTGTGCCTGGGAGGACAGGGCAGGCCTGTGATATTTCTCTGAGATCTCAATGATAAGAAGGGCATTCCAGGCAGAGGGAACAGCCCCGCAAAGGCCCTGAGGCAAGAACGTGATTTCAATTCCAGCAACCCAAAGGTTCCTGGAACCCCAAAGGGGGCCATGTATAATAGATGAGGAGGAGGGCAGGGCCAGGGTCAGAGAGGTGGGTAAGGGCAGAGTAAAAGGTCTCAACTATTCAATCAACAAACGTTTGTGTCTGGCTCCTTTTCTAGGCAAGAGGACATGGCAATGAACAGGTTGGACCGGGCCGAGATCCCTTGCAGCTGGGGGTGGACAGAGTGTGCACCTTTGACAAAATACACCTCACAGCCGAGAGGGTAAGGGTGGAGGCATGGGGCCAAGGCCGGAGGCTGGGAAAACAAAGGGCCCCGTTTGCAGATAAAACGTCACGTGTGGGGCTTGCACCAGCCTGAAGCAGCCGCAGGATCAGTGGTTGTTTGCCAAACAGAAAACGAGACTAAAGGTGCTTTCAACCAAGTCCTGAGAGGGGGATCCAGCTGGAGTCAAACCTATTAGCTTTGCTAAAACTCCTAAACCGGGCAAAACCGGCGCATCCCGACATTTTCTCTGAGATGGGACATTTTATATATGTAAATCTACGTCTGTATTTTTGGAACACCCGCTATGTGCCAGGTCCTGGGCCGTATGCTAAGATATTACTATTATTCATATCCTTGTTGTCGTTTTTCAGACCGCCTCCTCGGATTCCTTTTGGTATTTATCTGCATCTCCTGGGTAGTGGGTTGAACAGCACCCCTAAAAAGATATGTCCACTTCCTAACCCCTGAAACCTGTGAAGGCGACCTTATTTGGAAATAGGGTCTTTGCAGATGTAATTAAGAATCTCAAGATGAGATCACCCTGGATGGGGGGCCCAAACTCCAGTGACAAGTGTCTTGATGAGAAGAGAAGCCATGTGGAGAGGGAGGCAGGGACTGGAGTGACACGTCTACAGTCCGAAGAACACCGGGGGTTTCGGGCAGCCCCCAGCAGCCAGGAGAGAGGCGTGGAACAGATTCTCCCCAGAGCATCTAGGAGGAACCCGCCCCCCACCCGCCACCCACTCTTGGTTTTGGGCTTCAGCCTCCAGAACTGCGAGAGAATCAATGTCTGTTGTTTTCAGCAGCCCAGTTTGTGGAAACTTGTTACAGCAGCCCTCGGAAACTAATACAATGTATATCATTTATTAACGAGTTTACAGACATGGCGGTTCTTGCTGGTATTTTATACTGATTTGGGGGGATCAAAAACTTTGGGGGACTCCTCACATAGCCTGCCTGATTTCGAATCTACCCCTCACTGTGTAATGCGGGACAAGTTCTTTGGTTTCTCTGGCCTCAGTTTCCTCATCTCTCCAACGAGAGGACCAATGGATTAAACGAAATACCAAATATGAGTGGAGGTGCTGTGCGGGCGCACAGTAGGCCTCCCAGCTGCTGGCATTTCTACTGTTGTGGCTACGGTCTGAGAGTCGGTCAAATGGCTTTGGCAAGCCCTGTTGGGGCCCTCTAATCCCCTCCCTTCAGGAAAGGGGAGGGGAAGGAATAGGTCTCAGGAGCCATGGGGGGAAGGTTCTGGGTGGGATTCTGCAGAGGGAACACTGTTCCCCGGAAAACTCTGAGCCAGGTTTCCAGCCCAGCAATGGAGGCCTCCCGAGAAGAGGTAAGGGGGGCACTTTCTGATCCCCAAATGCCCAACCCGGGTCACCCTCTCCACTGGGCTCAGCAGGCACCGTGCTAGGGTCAGGACACCTTCCCAGGCCCATGGAAATGTTTTAATTTTAAGCGCTTTTCAAATAAAAGGGAAAAACAAACATGGTGATAATGAATACATAATAATGAACACGTATTAATGACTCCAGCCTGGGTTATAGTCATCTTTATACCGACGCGGTCATAAAATATAATTTTATTTTTTCTTTTTTATGGAAAAAGGTATCCACAGAAGCCATAAAGCGTCCCTGGACAAACTCCAGGAGAGGGACAGAAGTGGAGGAATGAGAGGGACAGGCCAGCGTGAGCAAGGAGTTTCAAAATCTGGACCAGCAAGGGAGCAGAGAGGCCCGATTTGGAAGCGGCACTGGCCACGCCCGTGCCCCCCGCCCTCCTGGACATCAGGCCAGCTGTCCGGGAAGGCCAGTGCTCCTGGAACAGCAAACCCAGCCGCTCACTGTCCTGGCACTGCCCTCAGGCTTCACAGGTAAAATGATCTTTAATCCTCCCAACAACCTTCTGAGACAAGGACCATTATTATTCCCATTTGGTAGATAGAGAAACTGAGGCCAAGAGAGCCCTTGCAGTGTCTGGCACACCGTAGGTGCTCGATTAACCTCCGCTGAGTGTGAACGGGAGAAACAGAGGGGAGTTAAGGCCTGTCCCAAGCTTACACGACCGGTAAGGGCAGAGCTGGGATTTGAACCCAAAGAGCCTGCTCCAGACTCCCAGCTATAACCACCACCCTCTCTTGCCTTTTGGCACGCGTGCCAGGCCCTTCCCTGGTGGTGTTTCTAATCCTTACACAGAACCTATAAGATCCATCTTACCAGCCCTGTTTCCAGATGAGGAAACTGAGGTGCAGAGGATGGAACACTCCTGCCCAATTTCCACCTGCCTCCGTAGGTGGCTTCTCTTCCCTCCCTCAGCAGAGGCCTTTGGTCCAAAACTGGGGTTTGGGGCTGGGGCGCCCGGGAGGGGAAAGCCGGCAGTGCATGTCCAGGTGGCCCAGACCTTTGCTGTTTACCTGGCGCCCTGCCCTACCAGAGCAGGTGACGAATGGTTAGCTGACCCTTACCCATTATCCCAGCAAGAGAACAAGGGATGACCTCCCGCCGACCTGGGGGGCAGGGGCAGGGCTGGCAGCTGTCCAGCCCTGTTGTCCTGATGGCTAAAGGGGCACCTGCTTTCAGGTCAGCCCTCCCCAGACTGCAGGGCTTAGAGAAATCAGGCTTCGGGGCAAGAGAGATGGTCTGGGAAGGCGAGGCCCTGGCTTCCTTTGGACTAGGTTCCCCCAGGGGGATGGAAAGAATCTCGGACCCAAGTCACTTCCTTGGATAAGTCAGTGCATCTCCCTCAGCCTCAGTTGATCCACCTATAAAACGGGGGCTTCCATGGGGGCTTTGGGGTTGAGAGAGCCGGCTCTGATCCTTCCAGACTGCGGGCACTCGGGCCAGTCTCAAAACTGTGCTGGCCTCGGTTTCCTCATCTTTCAACTTGGGTAATGACGCCCATCCCGGGGGCCTATCTTGTAGAGCAGACGTGTGGGAAGCTTCCTGCACGGCCGCCCGCCCCAGGAGACACACCTGCGGTGTTTCCTGCACACGCAGACCCCCGCGCTGTAACGGATGTCCTGGAGGTTCTCACCGCGGGGCTGGGGACAGCTAGAAAGAGTGCTCAAGCACTTCTCCCTCTCATTTTATTAACTTCTTTTAAAACCACAAAACTACTAGCCATGTGCGCTGAAACATGTCCCCTGGGACAAAGGAAGGTGTGCTAATGTACACATTTCTCCCTTCCTTGAATCCAGCCTTCTGGGGAAAATGATAACAATTTGGTGTAATACAAATTTCACACTTTTCCCTCTTCTTGGGCGAACACATTTGGACACCGTCTGGGTTTCGAGCTCATAACCACTCATGTTTTCTGTCTTCTTTTTCCAACAGCCCCCAATGTCGCCACCTGGAGCACTGATTTGTGCTATAAATGCCTCGATCGCTACACTGGACGATGTGGCTTTGGATCCCCTTCTGCAGGTGGGGAAACTGAGGCCCAGCCTGGAGTGAGTCCGAGCGGAGGGGCTGCAGTTGAGAAGGAGATCTCGGGGACTGGGCGAGCGGCCGTCTGTTGTCAGGGCTGTGCCCCCCGTGCGGCACCCGCGGCCTCTGCAGCCCTGCCTGGGGGGACATGTGCAGGGCGCGGGCTGTGCGTCTGCCCTGGCCCCATGTGCCTGCCCCGCTGCCCAGGCAGCCAGCTGCACAGCCCCACCGCAGACCCGGCGGGAAAGTGAAAATAAACCCAGCTGGTGGTTGGAGGCTGGGTTTCTTTTTCCCGTCAAAGAAGTGCCTTATCGTCTCTGGGCTGTGTGTGTATCGGGGCCACCTGGGCTACTTTTCATTTTCTCAGGGAATAACGTTTACATAATAAAGTGTATCAACTGTACCAACCTTATGCGTCCAGCTTGATGACTTTATATATATATATGTATTCACTGCTCGAATTAAGATCAAGGGCATTCCCAGCTTCCCAGAAGGTTCCTTTCTGCGCCTTCCCACCCCACCCCCAGCAGAGGCAACCACTGCTGTGCCTTCTTTAAATATCAGTTACATCGGCCCGTTCCTAAACTGCCCACGGAGCAACCAGTCACACGGAATGACCCTTTCTTGTCTGGTGTCTTTCCCCCAACGTGACGTGTGTGAGGGTCATGTGCGACGTGGGTGTTCATAGTTTGCTCCGTTTTATTGCTGAGGGGTGTCCTACTGCATGGATGTACCTCAGTTTCTTTATCCAGTCTCCTGGGGATGAATGTGTGGGATGTCTGCAGTGCGGGGCTATCAGAACAAAGGTGCCGTGAACACTCGGGCACAGTCTTTGTGTGGAAATGTGCTTCTTTCCTCTTGGGTCGATACCAGGGAGCAGACTGAGTGTCATAGGGAAGGTGTATGTTTAACTTTACAAGAAACTGCCAGACGGTTTCCTCCCCGGCTGTACAGAGCTGTTTTAAGACCTCAGAGGCCCTGGCATGACTTCTTGAGCAGGTCCCACTCCACATCACAGCAAACCTACAAAATGACCTGTGAGCCACATGAAACATCTTTTTTTTTTGGTGTAAAAATACTTTTTTTCAGAGGCTTTTCTAATTTTGCTTTGTGAAATTATTGGCCCCAAGTGACTCATTTGCTCTGTGGGTCTGCCGGGGTTCTCAGCAATCACGTTTGGGCAGTCTGACAAAGGAGACAACCAGATTCCCAAACTGTTTTTCATTTGGAGTGAGATTTTTACAAACACCTAACGAATGACCTTCCCTTCCTCACGTGCTTTGTGAACTCCTATTCACCCCTCAAAACCCCACTCAAATGTCCACACCCCCATGAAGGATTCTAGTTACAGGTAATTGCAGCCTCTTCCCTCCTTCCATCAACTCCAGATCCAGATGTGTGACCCTGATGTCACACTCTCTTAGAGGAGAGCACTGGGCACTATGACAGATACTGCATTTGAGGAGCCTATGTCTAGAGCCCAGGGCCTCCATGCCTCCCTGAACGCCTCGCCCATGCTGAATGCCTGGCACATGTTTGCGGACCTGGTTTTTCCAGAATTCTTTGTATGTCAGGTGCCCTTACCCAGAACTGCAGGGCAGGTGGCAGAGGAGCTGAGACCACCGTGAACCTACAGGCAACATGGTGGGTGCTGGGGGCAAGGCCAGAGTTTTCTTGCAGTTCTCCAAGAGGCTGTCTCTGGCCCCCAAAGGGCTGGGAGGGAGAATCTTTGATGGTCTTGGAAGGAGTGTTCCCTGGGAGAGGGCACCAGTGACTTGTAACCATGGGGAGAGGGGACAGAGAGCATGCATGCATGCATGCATGCATTCATTCATTCGACAAGCATTTAGAATGCACCTTGGCTCCCTGCACTGGGCCCTGGGGATGTGACAGGGAACAAGACAAACAAGGTCTGGGGGGAACAGCTAACACGCAAAGATGACTTCAGATCGTGATCAGGGCCATGACGAATAAAATAGGGGATGTGATAAAGATGAGGGGGAAGACTGTCAGACAGGGAGCCCAGGGAGGACCTCTCCGAAGAGCCAAAGACATGCATGACAAGCATCAGCCAGCCAGGCAAAGCTATGGGGCCAGAGTGTTCCAGACAGAGGGAGGAGCCAGTGCAAAGGCCCTGAGGCTGGAACACCTTGTGCTGGAAGACCAGCCAGGCGGCCCTCAGGATCCCGGGTTTCTGCAGCATGCAGGGTGAAGGAGGTGAAGATGGGTGTGTGCAAGGGAGAGGGAGGGGGAGTTTGGTCTCAGGCCAGCCCTAGCGACCCATGAGACTGGACTTGGGGGTGGGGGGACCCCAGGCCCTCAGTTCTGGGCAGTGACAGTCTGGCATCTCCAAGTCCAACCCAAGGGCGTTGCCCACACCTCTGGGTGGGTAAGAGATTAGAAAAGTGACAGGTGACTTGACCAAGGTCCCCGGCAACCTGTGCCATGCTCCCCCATTGCACCCCAGCCCACTGGTCCTCTCTCGCGACCTCTGACTCTCCAAATCCTCTCCCTCCGCAGGGCATCTGTCCCTGCTGTTCCACTACCCAGAGCGCTTTTCCCCATGCTCCTCCCAGCTAACTCCTACCCACCCTGTGGGGCCTCAGCTTAAATGTCACTTATCAGAGGGGTCTCCCAGACTGCACCTCCCAATTTAAACTAGGTCCCCCTTCACTCTTCCTCTTACAACCTCCACCTTTTCCTTTGTGGCATTTAACATAACTGGCAATTCATTTTATGTGTTTGTGTGTTCTTTGTTTACTGAGGCCCTCCACCTGGGAGCCCTCTGCATTAGCACAGCACCCCCCAACAGTAGGCCCACATTTACCACATGAGCGAAAGACCCCGATTCTGAGTCCAGCCCCCTCAGAGTCTCGTGCCCCCGTCCCAGCCTCCTCCACACAGGAGACACTAACGGAAGTCCTCCACCCTCTCCTGGTCCCCAAGATGTAAAAGCCTGGGTTGCCCTGATCCCTCTAACTACAGTGGCCTCACTGGGAGCGCAGCCCACCTCCCCCTGCCCAGGGCCTGCAGCGTGGACAAAGCCCCGGCCCCACCCAGCCAGCCGTGGAAGGAGCCACCCTGGCAGGAGAGGAGAGGCCCAACCAGTGGGCAGAGCACCCCCAGCCTCCGCCTGCCCTCCAGCACTGCCCCTCCCCCACTCCTCACCTGAACACGTCTGCACGTGTGGGGTTGTTCCCAGGTTTGCTTATTATTATACTAATTTTAAAAGGAATACACTGAATGCAATGTGGGATTCTGGTTTGGATCCTGGAACAGATAAAGGACATTAGTGGAAAAACGTGAAATCTGAATAAAGTCTGTAGTATTATTAATAGCGAGGTACCAACGTCGTGTTTGGTTTTGCTAAATGTGCTGTGGTGATGGAAGATGCGAACAACGGGGCACTGGGTGAGGGGCGTACGGGAACTCTGCACTAACCGTGCAACTTCTCTGTACATCTAAAATTATGCCAACATGAGAAGTTTAGTTTAAAAAAGAAATTACAGGAAAAAAGAAGAACGCAAGTCACCCATCAATTGGTAAAAACGGTAAAGCCTGACGACGGCAGAGGTCCGCGAGGACGTGGAGAAAGGAGGGAGGCGAACTGGTACACACACCTGCAGAGCCCGCGAGCACGGCGGGTCAGGTTCGCAACGGGCACATCCGCAGCCCCACGTTCCTCCACGGCAGGGCTCTCAGCGTGGCCCTCGGACCAGCAGCAGCATCACTGGAAACCTGTCAGAAATGCAGATTCTCCGGCTCTGCCCCAGACAAACCGAAAAACGAAAAACCAAACTCAAACCTCTGGGTTGGGCGCCAGCAATGGGTGTTCTCACAGGTTCTGATGCCTGCTCGCATTTGAGAACTATTAGTCTCCCGAATGTACTCTAGAGAAATCCTTGCGCACAGGCGCAAAGATGGTCCGTCCCGCAGCCCTGTCTGTAACGGCGGAGAACTGGAAACAGCGTCGATGTCCGCCCGGGGGAAATGCAGCGGCAGTCGTAGGGCCGTCTGCGGCTGTGCACGTGGAGGCCTGGCCCCTGCTCGGCTTCGGCCCGTGCGCCCGCGGGTGGATCTCACACCCACAGCTCTCAGCAAACAGAGCAAGTGACGGGAGACATGCCGTGCGACGCCGGACAAAGGTTTCAGCCCCCCGAGGGTGTTGTGATTGGGGACACACACGTGTGGATATAAAGATGGGCCCAGGAATGATAAACACCAACATTCGGGGAAGAGAGAGAGGAAAGGGGATGAGTTGGGGAAGGAAGGAGTAAAAAGGCAGCAGACTCAGAGCTACCTAAAACTGAGCCAGAGACTGGGGATGAGATACTCTGCAGGCCTGAGAAGCTTCATTAAAATAATTTTGATGGATACGTGCTCTTTAAAAATGATTCACAGAAACACATATAAAGTTAAAAGTGAGGGTCCCTCATTTCAATCCCACATCTACTCTAAATATTTGGTGAATACACTTGCAAAATTGGGTCTATGCATTCCTGAAAAAATAATGAATGTGATATTCTAGCAAAGACAAAACTGTGGAGATAATAAAGAGATCGGTGGTTGCCAGGGGTGGGGGAGAGGAGGGGGGGATGAAGAGCAGAGCACAGGGGACTGTCAGGGCAGTGAAACTACTCCCTACGATACGGTGATGGTGGACACAGCATTATACACCTGTCCAAACCCACAGAATGTCCACCGTAATGTAAACCATGGACTTTAGCTAATAATAAGATACTGATATTGGTTCATCAGTTGTAACAAATGTATCACACTAATGCAAGATGTTAATCACAGGGGAAGCTGAGGTGGGAGGGGGCAGAGAGGGGCGTATGCGAGAACTCTCTGTACTTCCTGCTCAGTTATCTGTAAACCTGAAACTGCTCCTAAAAATAGTCTATTAATTTAAATAAACAAATTAACCCTAAAATGAATGTTTTCTTTAATGAATGTCTTAATGTTTTTTAAAATGAAAAGCGGCTCTCAATAACAGGATTCTCGGAGCTGTCCTTGTACACGCTCTTTCTGACCACCTGCAGCACTCCAACGGACCAGTTATAAGTTCCAGGCCAGCGCCTGCCCATGGTCACCGAGGTTGGCTCAACCTAGTGGCTCTCACTGGCAAGGCTGTGATGAATCGGTCACGGACATAGCCTTTGCTCATCTGTGAGAGTTCACAGTTCATCACCGCGGGCCGCACTTTCCAATACGGGAGCCACGAGCCCCAGGGGGCAGTGGAGCACCTGCAACGTGGCTTGTCAGAATTGTGATGCGCTGTAGGGGGGAAATCTACCCGGATTTCCAATACTTGGTATGAACAGAAGAATGTAAAGTAGCTTATCATTTCTATACTGATGATGTTAAAATGATAACATTTTGGATATATTGGGTTAAATAAAACATTAAAGTGAATTTCACTTGTTTCTTTTTACTTTATTTTAAGGTGGCTACTAGAAAATTTACAATGACATATACCCCACATTTGTGGCTTGCATTTCTATTGGATGCTCTGTTGAGAGGACAGATTTATGCAGGTGGAATGCTCAGTCCAGTAACGCCTGTGGAAAGGTTGCTGATATATGTGGTTAAGTAAATAAGAGTAAGATGCACAAATGCGGTGGGATCTACTTGCTTATTCTTTTTAAAGACAACAAACTTCACGTGTGTGTGCGCGCGCACATATGAGTGCACCACAAAAGGTCTGGAAGGATCCACCAAACTATTCAACTGGCTGCCCAGGAGCAGGGGCTGGTGAAGGGGGACCACGGCTGTTTACGCCACCTCCTTCTGAATGGTCTGAATTCTTTTCAGTAAGGATATTTACTTATTTACTAAGCAACAAAAAATCATCTCAGAAAGGGAGCGCATTTAAAAGGATGGTGGAGCTCCCAGAGTCAGGCAATGGTCCTCATGGCGGGGTCCATGTGCCTCCAAAGCAGGATTCAGGCCGGCTCCTCAGTCCTGGTGGGAGCGGGGACAGCTGGGGGTGGAACCAAGGGCAGGGGCTGGGCTCAGCCTGAGTCGGAATCCTGACTCTTGAGACTCTGGGCATCTCCCTAGACCTCTGGGCTTCACTTCCCTTCTTTATAAAATGGATCATAATCCTTCCCGGCCACACAGAGCTGCAACTGACCAACGAGCTAGAAAGCTCAACCAGAGCCTGGCAGTGGGCGCTAACAGACCCGATCTGTGTCCTCCACTGGGAACGTGGAAACCCTCAGCGGGTAACTTCGGCCCACGCTGCAGCATCAGCACCCACATCCCCTCCCTTCCCGCTCCTCTCAAAAGCCAGTCCCAACAGTGGTGTCCTGCTGCATCCCGTCCCTTCTCGCCTGCTGGGGGGCAGGGCTCCAGCAACCCCCCCTCAGTCTCATCTATTTCTTGTTCTCATTCCCACCAGGAAGCAATCATGCTCGATTCTCCCATTTCAAAACCAAACCAAACCAAACCCCGTGGTCCCACTTCCTCTGCCCGCCACGTTCCTGATTTCCTGTTCCCCTTCGCAGTGGAAGTCCTTGAAAGCTGTCAGCACTGGCTCTCCAACTCCTCTCTTCCCTTTCTCTCTAAAACCCACTCCCACCAGCTCTCCTCAGCCCACCACTTCACACCAACTGTTCTGAAGGTCGCCGGAGTCCGCCACGTTGCTAACTCCATGGGTGAATTCTCGGTCTCCCTCTCCTTCCCTCCTCCCCAGAGCTCTTTCTCCACGCGGCTCCCAGGACCCGTATACTCTCCTGGCTCCCTCAAACCTCCCTGGCTGCTCCTCAGCTCCCAACTTCCTGACGCTCCGGTGGGGGCTCTGGGCTTGGTGCTTGCGACTGTCTTCATCCTCATTTCCACCCACCCCCTTGGTGCTTACTGTGGCCCCCAAAGATGTCCACGTCCTAATCCCTGAACCCGTGAACATGTTACCTTACACGGCAAAAGGATTTTGCAAATGTGACTAAATGAAGGATCCTCAGATGGGGAGATTGTTCTGGATTATCCAGGCAGGCCCAGTGTAATCTCAAGGGACCGTATAAGGGAAAGCGGGAGGCAGGAGGGTCCGACTCAGAGATCTGAAGATGTCACACTGCTGGCTTTGAAGACGCAGGAAGGGACCACAAGCCCAGGAATGTCAGCAGCCAAAGGCAGGGAATGAGTTCTCCCCTGGAGCCTCCAGAAAGGGTCCCAACCCTGTGGACACCTCGATTTTAGCCCCATAAGACCTGTTTTGGAATTCTGACCTGCAGAACTGTAAGATAATAAATTTGTGTTGTTTTAAGCTGTGAAGTCGTGGGACTTGGTGACAGCAGCCACAGGACATTAATACAGTGACCTCATCCTGTCTCATGATCGACACGCTGACAATGCCCGAGTGTGTCACCTCCAGCCCCAGTGTCAGGCTCAGACATCGAACTGCCTCCTTGACACCTCCGCTGAGAGGTTGGAATTCTGGACCTTCCTCCCCAAGCCTTCTCCACTCAGGGCCTCCCCTACCCAGCTGATGGCACGTCCATCCTTCCAGGTGCTCAGGCCAAAAGCCTCACAGCCATCCTTAGCCCTTCTGTCTCTCTTGCTCCCTCACCGAGGCTGCTGGGAAGTCCTGTCGGCTCCATTTTCAAACTAGAGCCAGAATCTGACCACTCCTCACGCCACCGCCACCACCCTGGTCTGAGCTGCAGTGACCTCTCATCTGCATGATGGCCGCAGCCTCCTCACGAGGCTCCCTGCATCCACTCCCACCCTACGTTCTTCTCGTAGGGCAGATGCGGCAGCAGAGGGGTCCTTGAGTCAGAGAATGTCACTCCTGTGGTCCCCATCTCATTCAGAGTAGAAGCTGAATCCTCAGAGTGGCCGAAAGAGCCGTCCATAATGTGGTGCCCCCCACCCTGTGACCTCAGCTCTGCTCCCCTCCCTGCTCCAGCCACACCGGCCTCCTTACTGTACCCTGAACACAGCAGATACATCCCCACCCCAGGGCCTTTGCACTGGCTGTTCCCGCTGCCTGGGATACTCTTCCCAGACATCCATGTGACTGACTCCCTCATTGCCTTCAGGATTTTCTCAAATGTGACCTATCAATAAGGCCTGCCCTGATCACCCTGAATGTTGTCCCAACCACCCCCGTAAGCCCAACCATCCTCTGCTTTTTCTGTTTTCCTTTCAACCTACTCTACAGTTTCCTTATTTATCATGCTTATTGCTCTGTTTCCTGCACTAGAATATAAACTCCGTGAGGGCGGGGATCTTTGTTTTGTTTACTGTACCTAGAACAGTGCCCAGCACAACAGGCATTCAATAAATATTAACTGAATAAATTCATAAATGGAAAGGTATCGGGGTAAAGGTTAACAATCCCGAAACCACTACATGTGTATACTAGAAGTGAACAATCAAGTAAACGATAGTGGAGGGCGGGAGCGGGGGTTCTCACAGTTGGGGTGGGAAGTTACAGCTAAGCAAGGGGGGAGGCCAGAATGATCCACATGGTGGTGGATTACGGTTGGAGACATCAGTATGAACTCGTGTGTATTTTAACGGTGATACAGATGGCTACCTATAGAAACATTTACAGATTTGTGTATATGCACAGGTGAATATACACACACAAATTTCCTTGCTCTGGAAGCTGAGAAGGCCTAGAGGCAACAGCATCCCATAGCAGTGAGCACACCCAGCATCCAGATCATGGTTTCTAACTCCATTCTCCAATAAAAGGAACCAGGGCTCCTTGGAGAAATGGCTGATTCTGGGGCTGGGACAGCAAGTACACAAGATGGGCCCAGAGCACCTCATAGGGCCAGAAAGCAGGGAAGTGCTAAAAAATTCACAATGATGGGGGTGTGTCAAAGGGACATGGGAGCCTAGTGAAAGAGCTCCTGATGGCCAATAAAATAAAGTAGTACTGGATTATAACCCACAGAATGAAATATCCCTGAGTCTATACTGATATAAATATATGATTAAATAAATCAGTGAGGGAGCAGAGACACATTTCCAGTGCAGAAGAATTTCAAATCATTTATGTACGTACTCTGCCCTCAAGAAGGTGGGGCATAACCTCTCATCCCTTAAGTGTGGGCTGCACAGAGTGACTTTCTTCCAGTGAATACTGTATAAGATGAGGGAAGAAAACGAGTAAGTCCACAGTAGAGAAAGCTGACGAACGCTGCCTCAGCCAGGTGGTCAAGGTCAGCGTCGACCGTGACGAGTCATCTTGCGAGCATGCACCCTCGGTAGGAGGCGAGGAGAACGGCTCTTTCCCTCTGTGGTTTTCCTCCTCAGAACACACAACCCCCAGCCGAACCGTGAGAAAAACATCAGAAAATCCCAATTGCAGGACATTCTACAAAATACCTGACAGTGCTCCTTAAAACTGTCAAAGTCACCAAAGACGAGGAATGTCTGAGAAACTGTCACCATTCAGAGGAGCCTGAGGAGACATGGTATCCCGGAGGGAATTCGGGAACAGAAAAAGGACATTAAGGAAAAACTAAGGGGATCTGAATAAAGCATAGCCTTCAGTTAACAATAATGCATCCAAGTTGGTTCAAATGCACCATGCCAATATAGGATGTTAATAATAAGGAAAACCAGATGTTGGATCCGGAACAAAACGGGCATTGGTGGAAAAATTGGTGAAATCCAAACAGAGTCTGGAGTTTGGTTCACAGTAACATGCCAGCGTTGGTTTCTTGTGACAAATGTGCACGGTGATGTAAAATGTTAACAGCTGGGTCAGAGGTATATGAGAACTCTCTAACTAACTTTCCAACTTTTCCCAAAAGTAGAAGTTTATGAAAGACAGAAAAATATCCTCACAACTAAATGGGATCATGACACATAGCAATTGAACAGATAATACGATAATGGGCGTTATAATTTTTTATTTTTATTTTTTCTGAACACGGAAATAACTCATTCAACATTCAGCAATGCCTTGGCCCTGAGACAGGTAAAAAATTCCAAATAATGCAAAAATGAATAAAATAGAAAGTGAAACTGTCCATAATTCCACTCCCCACTGCTAATCCAATATATTATATTCTGGACTTTTCCTTAATGTGAACACCTATTTTAAGATTTTTTTTGCCAACATGGGATGCTGCCCTACATGTTGGTACCTCGGCATCCCGTGGACGTCCTTCCGTGTCAGCGCACATCCCTCTACACTGTCTTCCTGAACAGCTGCGGGCTCTTCCGCAGTATTAACTGACTGACCATCTCCTTAAGATGAACATTAAGTTACTGCCAATTTTCGTCCCACAAATAATGCTCCAGTGGACATCCTCCTACACCACTTTTATGAACACGTATGAGAATTTCTGCAGGATGGTTCCCTGGCTGCGGAATCGGGGGTGCAATGGTACATTTACGACGTTGTCATCTTACTGCCAAGTGGTCCTTTCATTATTCTGGAACTTAACCGCCTGGCTCCACCCTTCTCAAGGCAGAGGGGAGAGCATATTCCCCTCCCCGGCCTTCACCTCTTTGCTGACATCTCCGCTTGATCAAGGCGGCTGTGGGTGGCTATTGTGACATCAAGATGTGGGGGTGGGACAGGACACACAGTGTGATTGACCAACCAGGACCTCAGGGGACAGGACTGGATGTCCTTCTGAGACCCAGCTGTGTTCAGATGGCAGGCATCTCGGGGGTTAGAGCTGTGTTTCTCAACCTGGGGACACACCCTACAGACCTGGGGCAGGGAGAGGGTGAGTGACATTTCAAAAATCATACTACAATACGATGATTTTACACTTGGAAAATGACAATAAAAGCATTTTATCATACAAAGCATTGGGTTATCATTCATTTCTTCATTCAACAAATATTTGGGTTTCTTTTACTTACTGGTTAGTCCCAGGACTGGGATTGGCCACAGTGAACAGAATTAAGTTCCTGGTCTTACAGAATTTATATTGTACTTGGAGACAAATCATAAACACAATAAGTATGAATCAGTGGCAAGTGCTGCATATTTCAGGGTAACAGCCAGCCGCTAGAACAAACAAACCCCAACATTTCAGATGCCACCGAGGTCCTCCTGACTCCAGACTAGGCCCAGTGCCCCCCTCGCAGCTCACGCCTCCTCTTCCCGGGACTTAGAACCCATTTCTGTGATGACGTCATGAACGCCGCCTCCTCCACGGAACCCTGAGGCCACGACTTGTTTTTTCCTCTGTAGCCACAGGGACCTTCTTTCGGTTCCAAGCTTTTTCCTGTCCCCCTGCTGAGTCTCCAAACCAACAGACCGCTCCCACCAGCCCAGTCTCAGCACACACGTCGCCTCCTCGGGGTGGACTTGTCAGACCTCCTTGTCCTAGTTCCCTGGCGGCTATTCTGTCCACCACCGGCTCCTGTGTCCCTCCAGCTATGTGGCAGAGGGAGAGAAGCACCCAGGGAGTCACTTTCCTTCCACAGCATGATGTTGCTGGGAAGCACAGCCCATGGACTTGACCTCCAGGCCTTCTGCGTGGCTCACTAAGGACATGGGCACAGAAGTAGAGTGTGTCCCTTTTGGGCCAAGGCAGTCAAGAAAGAGAAGAGCCTTCCCCACTCGCTCTCCCTCCGTCCAGTGGCTGGACGTGGATGTCCGGGAGACGTGGGGAGCTATGTGTCTGAGAAGGCAGAGCTGTGGTCGGCCTGAGGCCCTGAATGACCACGTGGAGCAGAGCCACTCACTCCCTCCCCAGCTGGGACATCCACAACGGACAGAGGTTGGCACAGCTGGCTCTCAGCTTAAATGTCACCTCCTCAAAAAGGGCTCTCCCAAGCACCGTGAAGTCACCCACTAGTCATTCTCTGTCACATCACCCGAGTCCATGCATATCTGTGATAAACTTCGAAGTCTTTGATCACTTTTTTGTTCATGTGAACACTGTCTGTCCAACCAGAACGTAAGCTTCTTGGGGGCAAGAACTCTGGTCCCTCTTGTTCACGCTGTGTCCCCACTGCCTCGAATAGTGCCTGGCACACAGGAGATGCTCAATAAAAACCTGAATGAAGGCGTGATCCAGCTCACGTCTCAAATGTCTCTCCTGTAAAACAGGGCAAACACCAGCCCTGCCGTCACGGGGCTCCTGGGGACCACGTAGGTTATGTGTAAAAAGTACTATGTTGGGGCCGCCCGGTGGCGCAGCGGTTTAGTCCGCGCTTGGCAGCCCGGGGTTCGCAGGTTCGGATCCCAGGCGCCCGCCGACGCACTGCCTGTCAGCCACGCTGTGGCGGCGTCCCATATAAAGTAGAGGAAGATGGGCACGGATGTTAGCCCAGGGCCAGTCTTCCTCAGCAAAAAGAGAAGGATTGGCAACAGATGTTAGCTCAGGGCTGGTCCTCCTCACACACACACAAAAAAAGTACTATGTTACAGCATTGGGGGTGATAATTTTAAGTTAATCTAGACATGAGTCAATAAAAGATTTATTGCTAAGCTACCGTGTGCCAGGTGCAGCCTTCTTAGTAACTTGGTGGACGTCAGCTTCAAATTCATGGTTGGGGTGGGGTTCTCGAAGTTTCTGGCTGCACCCCCTCTGGGGCAAAGAGTACTAATGATCTAACTGTCCACTGGCCCCTTTCTCTCTCCTAAGAACTCCAGCTTCATTCAGAAGGGCGGGTGCTCTCGCAGTAAAGCAAACGACCAGATGGGGAAGTAGTTGGGTGGGGTGTCTGGGAAGGCTCTTTACCAGGTAACGACTCTTTCTGCCCCTCCTCCTCTGCCTCCTTCTGCTTGGACAGTGGATATGGTTGATTCTCCAGCAGGCCCAAGGCTAGCCCTCAGTGTGCCTTTGTTCAAATTAGAGAAAGTCTTCCACTGTGAGCAGTCAAATTAGGAAAAAGACAGCTCCTGTGGGCAGAAGCATGCCTATGGGCGCTGGGCCTGCCTTGGCAAGCAGAGCACAGGCTCGATTTCAGTCTCCACTCAATCCCTTGGCTGAGAGCTTTGAGCAGTACACGAACTGCACAACTGTCCATGGCAGCCCTGATTTTGGACTATGAGGCAACCTTGAGGATGGGAAACACTTGCTGAGGGCAGAGCCGAAAGATAAAAGAAGGCTGGGCCCTTGATAAGGGTGGAGCCCCTACATCAGCCCTGTAAGGCCTTCCTCCTGACTTCTTTCCCTTTGGTTTTAAAAATAATTTTAATAATTTATTTTGAAAAAACTTCAAAGTTACAGAAAAGTTGCACAAATCAACCTAAGAATTCCCCCCCACCGAGACTGGTATGTTGGTAACATTCTTCTCCATTTACTCCACTACCCCCTTCTCCTTTCTTCTCTCCCTCTTTCTCTGTGTAGACATGCACCCATTGTTATTGTTCTTTTTGTGCGTCACTTGAGAGCAGTTGGCAAACACAATGCCCATCACCTCTAAATAGTCCAGTGTGCACGTCCCCAATACAAGGACACTCTAGTGACCGCTGAAGTCACCTCTGACTTCTTCTTTTTTTTTTTTTGTGAGGAAGACCAGCCCTGAGCTAACATCCGTCCAATCCTCCTCTTTTTGCTGAGGAAGACTGGCCCTGGGCTAACATCCGTGCCCATCTTCCTCTACTTTATATGGGACGCCGCCACGGCGTGGCTGACAGGCAGTGCATTGGCGGGCGCCCGGGATCCGAACCTGCGAACCCCGGGCTGCCAAGCGCGGACTAAACCGCTGCGCCACTGGGCGGCCCCTACCTCTGACTTCTTAAGTGAAACATAAAACTTTCGTCCAAAAGTCACTTATTTCCAGGGCCGGCCCGGCGGCGCAGCGGTTCAGTTTGCACTTGGGCAGCCCCGGGTTCACGGGTTCGGATCCCTGACGCACTGCTTGTCAGCCATGCTGTGGCGGCGTCCCATATAAAGTGGAGGAAGATGGGCACGGATGTTAGCCCAGGGCCAGTCTTCCTCACCAAAGCAAACAAACAAAAGTCACTTATTTCGGTTTTCTGTTATAAGTAACCAAATCGAATTCTAACTGCTACCCTCTTTATCCCCAGCACTCACAGGGGAATGTGGGAAAGACCACACAAAACTCGGAGTGGTCTGGCCCCATCTTGCCCACGCTCGCCCAGCTTCTCTGCTCCAACCACGTGGGCCTCCCTCTGATTCCTGACACCTGCCAAACACCTTTCAGCCTCAGGACTTTTTTTTTCAATTGAGGTAAAATTCACATCACATAAAATTCACCATTTTACAGTGAACAACTCAGCGGCAGTTAGTCCATTCACAATGTTATGTAACCATCACTGCTCCCTAGTTCCAAAACATTTTCATTACCCCAGAAGGAAACCTGGTACCCATCAGCAGTCATTCCCGATTCCACCCACTCCCAAGCAACCACCGGCTGATTTCTGTTGATGGATTTTTCTGGTAAATCTGGATGTTTCCGGTAAATGGAATCACACACCATGCGCTGCCTCAGAACCTCGCACCAGCTGTTCCCTCTTCCCAGACACTTTTCCCTCCTCCAACTCTGACCCATCCTTTAGGAATTCACATTACCAGCACTTCTTAGGGGGCTTTCCTAGGGCCTCCTATGAGGTCATATCCCCCAATATGTACCCTTATAAAGCTCTGAAGTTTCTCTTCTCAGCATTTTTCACAATTACAATTATTCAGTGTGGCTATTTCATTCATGTTTCCCATAGTTAGACTACAAAGTTTATTAGACAAGAATGTGTCTGCCTTATTATCACTGTATGCTGGGGCCTAGCCCAGAATCTGGCACACAGTAGGTGCTCAATAATATTTTGTTCATTGACTGACTGAATGAACAAACAAGTGAGTGCCCTTAGAGAAGTCATCTTGTCCCCCTCAGCTGGTGACACGGGAGGCCCCGACGCATCACAGCCCCGCCCCGCCCTCCCCAAGGGCCTCCCACAGGCCCATATATGGACACGACGGAGGGCAGCTGTGGCCGGGGTCTGTGAGGTCCAGGCCCCTGTGACCTCACAATGCCCAGGGCCTGCCTCCGCGTCTATAAGAGGCCCCGGAGCCGGCCCCTGGCTCACAGCCCACCAAGTTCCACCTGCTCACAGGTTGGCTGGCTCAAGCAAGGTGGTACCCTCTGCTCTGAGCACCCGGGCCGAGTCCATCCGGCGCCATGGCCAGATACAGATGCTGCCGCAGCCAGAGCCGGAGCAGATGCCGCCGCCGCAGACGGAGATGTCGCAGGCGAAGGAGGCGATGCGCTCCAAGGCGGAGGAGAGGTAAGGGGGGCCCTCCGTGGCTGGGGCCGGGGAGCTGGGCAGAGCTGGGGGCCAGCCCAGGCTGGGATCTCCACTCACCCTCTCTCGTTCCCCCCGCAGTGTGCTGCCGCCGCTACACCGTTCTGAGGTGTAGGAGAAGATGATAATGCACGAGATAGCAAGTCCACCACACTCCTGCCTGAAATTTTACCAGCCTTCAAGACCCTCTTGCCACATCTTGAAAATGCCACCATCCCGATGAAATGAACAGGAGCCTGCTAGTGAACAATGCCACCTGTCAATAAATGTTGAGGACATAACCGCACTTTCGTCTCTTTGCCTTGAGAGGGAGCTCAAGGAAGGGGGAGGGCTTGGGGATTAGAAGTGGGGGGAGGGCTTGGGGACGCCGGGAAGAGGGGACACGAGAGTGACCGTTGTCCCACTGGATCTTGTTCCACACTCTTGACCACTCCCAAGTCACAGGCAAAATCTGCCTCCCCCGACCACCTCTTCATCAACTCCTACCCGTTGGGGACAGGAGCCGGGCCAGGCTCCCCTGTGAGCACATCTCTCCCCAACTCTGCACTCAGTGGCCTTCTGTTGGCAGCTTGAAACGGGCCACAGAAACGCAAATGCTACAAATCAGCGCTCTCCCCCGCGCCGAGAGCCAGGTGAAGACTTACCAGCTCAAGATTTCCCAGCCCATCACTATGTCCCCCCAATCCCCCACGTGCCCACATAGGTTTATTTCAGCCCAAAGCTGAGATCCCCACTCTCAAAAGGGGGCTTCAGAAGGTTCCATTCCTCATATCGCAGCCCCGGAAGTTTCCGGCTCTGTTGGGTACAGTGATAACTCGCCCGGGGAGCGGCTGAGCTGAGCTTTCAGTCAATCCTCAGCTCCATGAAGGAGGCACGATTCACCCCCACTGTCCCCAGGAAACAGGGAACTGCCCACTCAACCCATATGATAGATACACCGAGGCTTTCAAACCCCCGGGAGACGTGGGGACGGTTCACCCCAGACACCTCAAACGGCCAAGGGGAAGTCCACTGGACATCGGTCTACTTGGCTCAGAGAACTGTCAGACCCTCTGACCTAGAGCCCAGGTCACAAAGCCCAGGGCGTCTCCTCAGTGACCGGGAGCTCTGAGACCTGGTTCCCTAAAGTGACAGGGCCACTGAGCACCTTAGAAATGTCACGGCCCTGCTTCCGTTTATCGAGCCCCACGGTGTACAGGTGTTCTGCCTTCACCGTTGCCAGGCCTCACACCAACCCCGCAGGACAGGTATCGACAACCCCATCTCTTCAGGATGCTGAGCGGTGAGCTGAACCCGCTTCCACGGCCCCATCACTAGACGGCTTCCCGTCCCCCGGCAGCGGGGGGAATCTATGGCTGTGCACAGACCAGCTCCAGCCAGGGAGACTGATTTAGCAGGGCAAGGCCTGGGCATTCACATTTTTAACAAGTGCCAGTGAGGACAAGAGGCAGCATGTGAAGCCCAGGGTGAAGTTAAACCCTCCGAATTAGCCCTGTTGCCGCTGTAACAAACGACCGTGAGCTTCATAGCATAAAACAACACACATTTATTATGTTACAGTTCTGCAGGCCAGAAGTCCAAAATGGGCCTCATGGGGCTCAAGTCAAGGCATGGGTAGGGCTGCGTCCCAGCTCCTGGAGGCCGCCTGCACTCCTTGGCTCGTGGCCCCTTGCTCCATCTTGAAAGCCAGTGGCAGAGCATCTTCAAATCCCTCTTCCTGTGACCCTCCCGCCTCCCTCCTCCATCGCAGAGGGACTGTGTGACTACTACACTGCACCCACCTGGACGATTCAGGACGCCCTCCCCGTCTCCAATCCTTAACTCACTTGTGCACATAAGGCGACATTCACAGGTTCAGGGGTCAGGGCCCAGACATCTTTGGGAAGAAGGCATTCACGTGTCTACCACGTCCTCCCTGACCTCTGTGAAGGGGGAAACCACAGTTTTCCAGTTGCTATGATTCTGATTCTGGGTTCCAATGGGATCGTGAAAGTACAGAGAGGCCCGGGAGGAGGGCAGAGTGGGGGAGGGGAGAGCGTCCCCTGGGCTGGGCAGGGGCGGAGGGCCAAGCCCAAGCGCATGGACTCTGAAGCCCGGCTTTGCCCCTTATTTGCAGAATGACCTTGAACAAGTCACTTAACCTCTTCTTGCCTCAGTGAGGAGGAAATGAGTAAATGTACGGAAAGTAAACGAAGAACTGACCGGCATATATAACCACTAAATAACTGTGCGGACAGATAACCAGTCATAAAGCCCCCCACACGCTCTGACACTGTAGTAAACCCCAGACCGTGGCACAGCCCCAAAGGTGCTGAGGAAGCTTCAGGAATGATTACAAGCGGATTCCCATCAGTGGGGTGGGACGAGCGCCTGGATTTGGACAAGAAAGAGTTGGTGCTCTTCTTGTGGCCTAAGAGTCCCACCTGCTACAAAGGACCAGGGGCACGCTTTACAGGCAAGGCAAGGGGGTGGCTTGCCCTCGTGGGCCCCTGCTCTGTGTTGCCTCTGTGTGCTGGGCAGGGTGGGGACAATGGTGGGGTGGGGCCGCCGAGTCATAGTGGGGGCTCCCTTTATATACGAGTCCCCAGGGAGCTGCCGGCAGACCAGACCAACGTTAACAGCAAGAGCAGGTGGGCAGGCTGAGCCCTCCTCCCTTGCCCCCAGGCCAGCTGCAGCCTCAGCCCAAGCCGCCTGACCCGCGAGCACAATGGTCCGATACCGCGTGAGGAGTCCCAGCGAACGGCCGCAGCAGGGCCCCGGGCAGCAGCACGGATGCGAGGGCCAGGGGCAGGAGCAGGGGCAGAGCCCGGAGGACATCCAGGCCAACAGAGGGACCGTCGGAGGCCACTATCGCTACAGACAAAGGCGCTGCTCCCCGAGGAGGCTGTACAGGATCCGCAGGAGACGCCGCCGCTCGTGCAGAAGGCGTCGACGACGCGCGTGCCGGCACAGGAGGCACCGCAGAGGTCCGCCCGCCCCTCCCCGCTCCCATCCCAGGCCCCCGACGCCCCGGCCCCGGCACAGGAGGGTGGTGGGAGGCTCATGAAGCACTGGGATCCTACCCATCCCCACCCAGATCCCCAGGGGGCCCTGTAACCAGAAGTTTCTTTTCCAAAAGGCTGCAGAAGGACGAGAAGGAGGAGAAGATGCAGAAGGCGTCGCTAACCTTCCTGGGCCCATCCCACTCTCGTCTGGAAATGAAGGAAAAGACAGCTGCCGAAGAACCGCCTCGCAAGACCACAGCAGTCTCCCCACGTAGGATACCCAAGCCCCGAGTTTGCAAGGGGCCCACAAGATCTTGAGCAAAAAGTCATCGACCAAATAAAGCCTGAGATAAGAACCGTGCTGGCCTGTCAGGGTCTTCTTGACGCAAATGGCACAAACTCCTGGGGGGTGGGGGGCAGCAGAGGGTGTGGGGGCCAGGGGAGGGGGCTCAGCCCTGAGTGCTCCTAGGCACTAGGCACCGTGCTGGCGTGTTACCCTGTGACACTGTGGGCGTCCTGTCACCCAGAGCCAGAGTTTGATGCTGGGCCTTTCATGATGCCAAAGGCCACACTATTCCACCTTGACCTTCCATTTCCTTACCAAGATGGGTGTCTTTATTTTTTTGTGAGGAAGACTGGCCCTGGGCTAACATCCGTGCCCATCTTCCTCTACTTTATATGGGACGCGGCCACAGCATGGCTTGACAAGCAGTGCGTCTGTCTGCGCCTGGGATCCAAACCTGCGAACCCCGGGCCGCCAAAGCGGAGCGCGAGAACTTAACCGCTACGCTATCAGGCCGGCCGCTCTCTGGGGGCCTTAAAGGCCAGGCTCTCAACCTGAAGAATCTTAAGGGGTGCTGGGTAGCCGAGATGGGAAGCAGGTCTGGCATGCTCCAGCAAGAAAAGGCCAGCATGGAGGGAAAAAGAGAGGGGGCTGATCATTGACTGATGATTGGATAAAGAAGATGTGGTGTATATTTACAATGGAACACTACTCAACCATAAAAAAGACAAAATCATCCCATTTGCAACAACAAGGATGGACCTTGAGGGTATTACGTTAAGCGAAATAAGCCAGACAGAGAAAAACAAACACCGTATGCTTTCACTCACATGTGGAAGATGAACAAACACGTGGACAAGGAGAACAGATTCGTGGTCACCTGAGGGGAAGGGGGCTGGGGGTGTGCATAAGAGGTAAAGGGGCACACGTATATGGTGACTGACAATAATGTACAACTGAAACTTCACGGTTATAAACTATTATGACCTCAATATTAAAAAAACAATGACAAGGGGCTGAACCGTGTGAGGCCGTGTGGGCTGCTAGAATTCTGAGATGGGACCCTGCATTCCTACACTTTTGAAGTCGGTGTCGGCAGGGCCACACTCCTTCCGGAGGCTCCAGGCCAGAATCTGTTCCTGCCTCTCCCTAGCTTGAGTGGCTCCCGCAATCCTTGGGTCCTTGGCTGTGGCCGCATCACTCCCTCTGTGGTCACACTGCCTGCTGCGTGGAATCTCTCTGCCTCCCTTAGAGCAGCACTTGTGATTGCATCGAGGGCCCACCCGGATAACCCGGGAGGCGTCATTATTCAGCCGACCACAGCCGCAGAGGATTTGGGGCTCGAAATTGGCAAGATCTGATCTACCCGTTGGAAAATGGATGCCCAGTGCTCACAGATGACCAAGGGGACTTAACTCCCCACTCCCACGCTGAAATTGCATTGTATGGGTATGTGTTGCCAGAGAGACCTGCGACCCCAAAAGCTGAGGAGCCACTGCCTTTAACGGGTGATTTTGAAGGATAAGAAGGAGTTAATAGGTTTTCTTTAGTTTTATAGACGTATAGATTATAGAGTGCACAACTTTTACGTATACTTGTGTAGGCACCACCCAAGAAACCAGCATTCCCTCCCCTCGCAAAGGTAGCCACTATTCTGTGACCCATTATCACATACTGTCAACAGTTCTCTTGGGCTGAGTATTTCTGGGATGTGGGGAGGAGTCTGCACTCCTCTGCCTCTGGAAATTCTATCCCCAACTCTCATCCCAGCAGAAAGTGGGACTTTTGCCACGGCAAACAAGGCCAGATGGAGGAGGTGACATGGCAGGGTGAGGTAGTAGTTTGCCTCGATCCTGCCCTGGAAGGGAGCCAGGGGCAGGAAGGGCAACAGATGCATTCGATGCTTCTGGAAGGAGAAGGAGGCCGGACTAAGTGAGCACAGGGCCTGGGTTCTGCAGCTTCCGATGAAGGACAGGCTCTGCCTCCACAGCTGGACCCCTTGAAGGAGCCAGAGTGAGCCTCCAGGAGGGCACCGGAGCTCAGCGGGGCTGCTGGTAGCCAAGGTTTGAGTCAGGTGTCAGCCCAGACTCAGGTAGCGGGGGCGGGGGCTCCAGGGGCCCCTTTGTGATGTCAGCGCCCTGCCTACCTCCCTCACAGCCCCTCCACGTCCCCCCAGTGGCCTTCGCTCCCAGTCCAGAGAGGCAGCCAAAGCGGGCAATGGGTTCCCACTGTGCCAAACTCGGCACGAGCCACAGCCGGGGCCACGAATCCTCCATGAAGAAGCTCGTGGCCTGCGTGAGTCAGGATAACTTCTCCTTGTCATCGGAGGGCGAGGAAGAGGAGGAAGGAGAGGAAGGGGAGGAAGAGGAGCTCCCGGTGCAGGGCAAGCTGCTGCTGATGGAGCCTGAGCCACAGGAGGAGGGCGCCGAAGACGACGACCCTGCGGCCCAGCAGAGCCCGGAGCCCAAGCAGACGCACTCCTGACTCACGACGACAGCCCGGGAAGAGGGCCTGCCAACGTTCCAGCGAGAACTTGCAGAAAAGAGTCAATAAAGAGTCTCCAAGAACTCTTCTCTTCTCTGTCCCAACCCTGCGCCGGTGATACCGTGTGCGTGCGCACGTGTGTGTGCACGTGTGTGTGCATGTGTGTACATGTGTGTGCGTGTGTAGATGTGTACGTGTGTGTGCACGTGTGTGTACATGTGCACGTAGACAGGTTGAAGAGCAGGAGTCAGTGACCCCTGTTCCTGACGTCCGGCCAGAAGTTCTCACAAGGTCCACTCCCTGTGACTTCTCGGCCACCGTCTCCTGCTTTGTGGGGTGGAAAATGTGGCAGCCTGCCTGGAAAGTCACCTCTGCCAGCCCTGAGACCCCATCTCCGGGGGTGCGGGAGGGGGACAGACTCCTCTCCAAGTCTGAGCAGACACAGCACCCAGCGGGACAGTGAACTCCCCCTCAGCAAAACCCCCATTTTCCGCTTTAACTATGGACCACCTTGTCTTAAAGAGCACTGTCCTTGGGAGCTCAGGCCTGGGTTCAAATTTCTTTCTGCTAGCTGTGTGAACTTGAGCAAGTCACTGTCTGTCTCTGAGCCTCAGCCTGCTCCTCCCTGTTTAAGGGTGAGATTAATAGCCACCCCACAGGTCAGTCGGTGGGGAGAATTAACTGGAATGTTGGGTGGGGCCAGACCTGGCACGTGGTGAGTGTTGGACTAAGACAGGTATTGTTGCTGGAGTCGTGGTGGGTCCGTCTGCCTCGCTGGCCCTGGCTTGGGGGTCAGAGCTCGTAGAGGGGCGGAGTACTTCTCAGCCAGATTCTTCTGCCGCCATCTTCACCCTCGAGGGGACCATCTGTGCCTCCCCCGCCCCGGAGGCTCACTCTGGCTTCATCAAGGGGTCCAGCTGTGGAGGCAGAGCCTGTCCTTCATCAGAAGCTGCAGAACCCAGGCCCTGGGAGGAACCCACTTACTCCCGTCTCCTTCTCCTTCCAGAAGCATTGCAATGTGTCTGTTGCCCATCCTGCCCCTGGCTCCCTTAACCCTTTTCTTTCCAAAAGACATGACAAATGTGATCTCCGCCCTCTTCCCTCAGTAGCCCCCCAAGTGCCAGCCATCTGGGCCCCAGAATGATCCTCATCAGGGCTGCTGAGGGTGGGAGAGGCCATATTTCCAGGGAAGCCTGTTTCCTTGGGGACCATGTGGAAAGCGACATCCGAAGGAGGAGGCCCCACTGTCCGTGACACCTACCCTGACCCCCTGACCAAGGAACTCAGTCAGCCATCTTTGTCCTCTTATCCAAGTCGCACTGACCCAGCTGCCTGTCCACTCGCCCAGGAAACATCTGTGAAGCTCCTGCTGTAAGCCAGGCACCCTGCCAGTCACTAGGGGCCCTAAGATGAATTGAACACATTTTCCGTCCCCCTGCGCACTCCAGGGTGGGGAAGTGCCGAGTCGGCAGTGGAGGGGTGGGAGGTCAGGGAGAGGGTCCAGAGACCCAGAGAAAGTCTTCACAGCATGGCCCAGCACCCACCCTGCCCCAACCCGCCCCACTGAGCCCACACAAGGCAGGGCCGGTAGCACAGAGCCGAGAGTGCCCTCCATAATCCCCGTGGATCACTTAGTGACCGTAAAGCTGGACTAGAGGAGCCGGACCTGGATTTGAATCCCGGCTCTGCCACTGTCTAGCTATGGGACTCTGGACTGGTTATTCAACCTCTCTGAGCCTGTTCCCCCTTTGTAAAATGTAATAATCATACCTACCTCACGGGGTGCTTTGGTTTCTTAGGGCTGCTGTAACAAATTATCACCAACTTAGTGGCTTAAAACAATAGAAACGTACCCTCTCACAGTCTGAGGCCAGAAGTCTGAAATCAAGGCATCAGCAGGGCCGCACTCCCTCCAGAGGTCCTAGGGGAGGGTCCTTCCCTGCCGTGTCCAGCTCACGGTGGCTCTGGGCATTCCTTGCTTGTGGCTCCGTGACTGTAATCTGTGCCTCTGCCTTCCCACGGCTCTTCTCCCCGTGCGTATGCTCTTCTGGCTCTTACAGGGACACTCGTCACTGGATTTAGGCCTGCTTGGATAATCCAGGGTGCTCTCAAGATCCTTAAGTTAATTATATCTGCAAAGATCCTTTTTCCAAACAGGGTCATGTTGCCAGGTTCCAGGGTTAGAATGTGCACATATCTTTGGGGGCCACCACTCAGCCCACTTACAAAGGGTCCTCGTGAGGCTCCAAGACAAAGCTGCCTAGAAAGGGTGGACCCGGAGCCCAGCCTCACAGGGGGTGCTCACACAGGAGGTAAATGAGGGCGATTTTCACCGTGAGCGTTGTGACATGTTTATTAAGAAATAAACTGCAATAAAAGCAGATGACAGCAAGTCCTCATAAGAACAAGAGGCAAAGTTGTGCAAGAGCAGGAGTGGGAAGTGGACATGGGCTGGGCTGGGGGGGGCGGTGTTTGCAGGGGGAGGGGAGATGGAGACGGAGGGTGTTCCATGGGGGGAGAAGTGGGAGGTATAGGCTGGGAGGGGCCAAGAGCTCAGCCCAAGGGCGTGGGCCAAGGCATGGGGACTATTGCTAGAACGCCCGAGACTAGAAGCCCCGACAGGGCCTCGAGTGCAGACACAGGTTGGGGCTTTCTCTTAAGGCGCTGGGAAGTCTCAGCGGGGACGGCGTGAACCCAGCTGTACGGCAGGGCTTCCTTAGCGGGGGGTGGCGGGGAAGAGTTAGGAGACAGGAATCCGAGGGAGGAAGACGGCTTTCAAGAGCCTCCTGCAGCCTGACAGACATCTCAGGCTCACAAGAATGCCAGGAAGGAAGGAATGACATCTCTGTCACATAAGGAAAGCAAGCCTTGAATGTCAAAACGACCTTCTCAAGGTCAGACATCAGGGCAAAGTGGGATTTGAACCTGGCTGTCAATCTCCCAGCTTTCACTCTTGCTGGGGAGGTGGGCGTGCCAGGCTGGCCGCAGGGCCACCCACCAGTCCCTTTGGTTCGTCTCATCATTCGTCCATCTGATAAGCAACATCCATCTCTCGGTGCACCAGTCATCTGTCCTGTCGACCGCCCGCCCGGCCAGCAGGACTGGTATCAGGGCTGGGCTCCTGGCTTCCAAAGAAGAGTCGAGAACGCTCAGACGGCATTTATTGAGCTCTTACTGTGGGCTGGCCCTGAGCCGGCTGCTGCACACAGATGCTCTCATTCAAGTCGGCCAGTGTTCCTAGGAGGCAGGTATTCTTATTGTCCCCATTCTACGAAGATACGGAAACTGGGACCTGCAGATGTGAATGGCAGGTGAGTGACCAGAAAGGAAGGAGTAGATCTGGGATGTGGACCCAGCTCGAGCTGACCCAAGGGTCCCTACTCTTAACCAACAGATGGGATGACCCCAGAGTGTCCCTGAAAGCTGTCCCGCCCTGCAGGTTAGGGTCAGGGGCAGAGAGCTTTGTCCTGGCCGAGCAGCGTCTGTTACACTGCTGTGGCCTGTGCTATCACAATAGGCCCCAACTATATAACCAGCGGCTGCAGGGCCTCTGTAAAGCTGGGTGCACTGGAAGAGGAGGAGGAGGAGGCCTCTGCCCCTCCAGGTGTGGCCTCCCATGGACACCAAGACACAGAGCCTTCCCATCACCCACACCCAGCCCCATAGCAACTCCCGGCCCCAAAGCCACCCCTGCAACCAGTGCAACTGCGGCCACCACTGCCAGAGCTGCAGCCGGGGCCAGAGCTGTGCCACCGGCCACTGCAGCCCACCCGGCCACCGCAGCCAGAGTCCGAGCCCCACCCCACCGAGGCCTCACAAACATACCATGCACTCCCGCCACAGTCCCGCGCGGCCCACCACCCATTCCTGCAGCTACTCCAAGAGCAGAAAGAACTTGAAAGGAAAGGTGAACAAGAGGAAGGAGGTCAAGAGGAGCCAGCGGGTTTACAGAACAAAGAGGTGGAGTTCAGGTACGTTTCAGGCAGGTGACGATGGGCCAGAGGCCCCCGGATGAGGGGAGTGGCCCAGCTGGAGCTTGGGGGCAGTGAGGTGAAGGCTGCAGCCTCCAAGCCAGAGCACAGAGGAATGACAGGCAAGGGTGAAGAGGGAGGAGAAAGGGTGGCGGTTGTATATATGATGCATTGCTGGACTAGTTCTTCGAATAACCTGGATGAGTTGACTGGGAGGATGGACAGATGGCAGATTGGCTAGATGGAAGCATGCGTGGTGGATGAGAGGCTGGGTGGACAAATAATTTATGAGAAGCTTGGTTAGGTGGAGGGATGCGTGATAGAAGGGTTAGATGGTTGCTTGAGCGGATGGAGGGAAGGAGGGAGGCAGGGAGGGATGAAAACGCAGCTGTGGAATGACCGGCGAGTCTGATGGATGTGATTAGCTGAACTGGATTGATGCACTGCTATAGTAAACTAGTTGGTTGGCTAATGATTGATCAGATGATTAGATGTGATTGGAAGGATGTGGTTGGTGAATGGATGGTGAATTGGTTGGCCATAGTTGGATAGATGGAGGTATGAGTACTGATGAATCTGATGAATCGGTTAAATAATAGTTGGCTAGGTGGGTGGATAAATGGGTAGATGAACTAACTGAATGGCTAACTGGATGGATGAATGGAGTAACTGAATGGACTGATGGATGGAATAGATGTTTGGACTAGATGGGTCGCCTGGATTAATGCTGGATAAATGGATGGACTGGGTGATGTCACGGAGGCGTGGACGATAAAGGGGGTAAGGGGATGGAGGGACCTTGATAGCCTAAGCTCCATCCACGCCCCCTATCTGATTATAAATGAGCAGTCTGAAACGCAAAGGAGAGGGTGAAGTGACTCATGAAACACTCAGCTATTAAAGGGTGCCTTTCCCACTGCTATCCCCTAGGGCGGAAACACAACTGAGACGGCACCCCATGGCTTGTTCCTGCGTGGGTTTCACCCAAATGAGAAACGCCATCACACGTGGACTGCTAGAAAGAAGTCAAACTTTTGCAGGAACATGTCAGCCCCAGTGATTTCTATGCAACATTGATTAAAGCTCGTACACTGGATGACTATCCTCGAGTCGGCATTTTGATTTCACGGAAGGGGTCACGTGTTTGGGGCGTGGTTCAGAAGCACACGGCAGGGTGGGGAGCAGGGATGTGCCTCGTGATGGGACCTTGGGAAAGTGTACGGAGCTGATGCCGGCACAGGGGCAGAAACGAACGGGTGTGCTTGGGCAGAGCCCTCCTGTGTGTACACACACAGGATGCCCACGGGCCCACACACTGTCCATGTGCTCCACACCCACTAGCCCACCCAGGAGCACAGCAGGAGACAGGCGGGAAGAGGGGTTAGGAACGTGCATTTTACCGTCCAGAGCACCCTGAGTTTGAATCCTGGATCATCGAGTTTCCCTGCTGTGTGACCTTGGGCTGGTGATCAAGCTCTCTGAGCCTCACTTGTTGTTTCAACAAACTTCTACTTAGGAACCAAATGTGTTCAGGGCCTGTGCTAGGCTCTGCGAACACAGAGGACACAAGGCCCAGTCCAGAGAAACAAACACTTACCCACAAGATTTGCCAGTCACAATCAGTTCTATCAAAAGAGCAACGGGATGTGATGCAGAGCAACTCTGGTGCTGTGGGGGATGGGGAGGGAGGTAAAGGAAGGCCCAGTGGAGACCTGAGGGAGGAACATTCCAGGCCAATGGAAGAGCATGTGCAAAAGCCCCAAGGAAGGAAAGAGCTTGAGGTGTTCCAAACGCTGGAGTAGCTGGCACAGGAGACGCAGTGGTGGGACAGGAGGTGGGACTGCCAGGAGGGACCAGGCCAGGCAGGGATTCGCAGGCCGCGGGGAGCCTGGACATGTCTTAACTGGGCAGGTGACACAGTCTGGTGTGTTTTTAAAGATGATGCTGGCTGTGCCGTTGTAGGGGACAGAAGGGACAAGGGGAAGAGCCGTTGGCAGGGTGTGGCCAGGAGAGAGGGACGGGGGCCTGGACTGAAGGGTGACGCTGGAGCTCTTCCGAGACAGATGGGCTGGAGGGAGCAAAGACTTCCCGAGCACCCACTGTGCAGGCATCGGACTGGGGGCCCGGAGAGAAGACAGGGGAGCAGAGCCCTCAGCCGATGCAGCTTCCGTTAGATGACTGATCAGTCTTTGCATCTGTAGAATGGGCGCTCTCGCTGGGTGGCAGGGGGCTCCATAAGATCACGTGTGTGAGGTGGTATCTGGGCCCAGTGCTCCGCACAGAGTAGGCCCTCAGTGAGCCTTTGCTGTTAGTAACACGGCATATAAAGCACTAGACAATTTTTTTTTTTTTGTGGGGAAGACCAGCCCTGAGCTAACATCTCTTGCCAATCCTCCCCTTTTTGCTGAGGAAGACTGGCCCTGGGCTAACATCCGTGCCCATCTTCCTCCACTTTATATGGGACGCCGCCACGGCATGGCTGACAGGCAGTGCGTCGGCGGGCGCCGGGATCCGAACTTGCGAACCCCGGGCTGCCAAGCGCGGACTAAACCGCTGCGCCACCGGGCAGCCCCCCTAGACAATTTTTTTTAAGGAATGAGAGCTGCCAGGGAATGGTCGGCGTCCCATGTAAATTACCTTCCGACCTTCAAACCCACAAGCCTTGGTTTGAGGTCAGATCCACGTTCACACTGACTCCTGCACTCCCGGCTGGGGGACCTCGGACTAGGCATGTTGGCTCAGACTCACTGGCCTCGTCTGTCTAATGGGGTAATAACTCCCACCTGAGGGGGCTCAGCAGCCCGATGCATGTGAAGGCACCCAGCCCAGCGTGGGGCACACGGCTGCCTGCTGTTCCCTTCTGTGTTACCTGGCATTTGGGCTAACGGCACGGGGTGAAACGCATGGAGACGGGCGATGGGGCGGGCGTGGAAATGATGAGGCTGTCCGCAGTGGAGGCAAAGGGACCAAGAAACGGGCAGGGGAGCCTTGTGGGAAGGCCTTATTGGGGCGACCATTTTGCCATATACACACGTATCGAATCATTATGTTGTACACCCAAAACTAATATAATATGTCAATTATATCTCAATGAAAAAAAAGGAAGTCTGAGTTTTGCAGGACTCTGAGGTCAGCTGAGCCCGCCCTGGGCAGTGGCTGTGCCCGTGGAAGGTCCTCTTTCAGATCTCAGCTGTGTGACTTAGCAAGTCATTTCCTCTCTGTGCCTCAGTCTCGTCCTCCATAAAATGGGAGGCCCAAGTGCTCCCTTGAGGGGTCGCTGCGGGGTCCACCGAGAGAATGCACACGGAGGCATCCGGCAGAGGCCTGGTCCACGTCTGCACCCCGTGGGTCTGTGACCTCCCCTCACAGCAGGGAAACGTTCCAGTGGGGCCATGCACCATGACAGGGTGTGGGGAGAGGCCCAAGCAGGCTGGGGAAATTCCGATTTATCCAGCACCCACTGGGTACCAGATGCTGCAACAGAAATGTTTTCACTGAATCCACACACCCTCAGCAGGAGGGATCGCTGTGCCCACTTTACACGTGAGGAAGCTGAGACTCAGAGGTGAAATGATTTGATCAAGGTCTCCTGGAGGGCAGTCTGTGATCAGAGATTTATGCTTTGCCCAAAACTTCCTGGTTCCCTATCTAAAAATGTAAGGCCACATAATGCCGTGACAGTCATTAACATCTCAGGGCAAAAGGGTTTGGGAAGTGCTTCTAGGGGGCATGTTTTAAGGGAGGAAGTGGAGACAGAGAGTCAGAGGATAAGGTCAGGGACTTTGAGCCCCACTCACCAAAAGACCTCCTATTCCTTGGGCAGCGTCCTTTTATGATATGATCACCGAAGGCAGGAGATCTATTATAGACACATGATTTCCATAACAGAGGAAGTGAACTGGAAAGCAGACAGATTGGGTCACATGTGTGGTTTATGGACCCATCGTCAACCTCACATTTCCCTGAAACCAGCACTCGGAAAAAAGTGGCACAAACACACAGATGGACAGTCACACATACAAAGAGATCGCCATTCAAACCCACTCAGACACAGAGACCTAGGTTCACATGTGAATTCCCAAACACACACACACACACACACACACACACACCCGTACATGCACGCATGCAGGCTCCCACATGCCTCCCCTCCCACACGCTGAAACACACGAGCAAGCTCTCACCAGTGCCTCGACCCTCTCGAGTCAGACACACGATGACGAGAGGAAAAAACTCAAACCACAAACTCATTCTTTCACTTGCTTGGTTTGGGGTGGGGCCACAGTATTTGGGGGGCAGGCCTGCTGGAAACCCAACTTCAGGAAAGAGAAAGAAACAGACGCTAAATTCGGCCGCGGAGAGGCTGTGCAGACTCTGAAGGAGACCTATCTCGCCTCTCTGGTCGAGAGATTTCATTTCAGTGGGATGCTGGGGTGACACGAGGTCTGGGAAATAGACACAGCCCGGCCTGTGGTGGGGCTGCCCGCGCAGCTGCCAGGGGCTGTCACTCCTGCGGGCACTAGTGGTCACTAAGGGGACGGGACTCAGCAGTCCTGGGGGAGGGGGGACCAGTTAGGGAAGAGGGTGCAGAGCTTGCACTGAAATGCCCATTTGAGGTACGAATCAGGAGGAAAAGTACCTCAAACTCTGTAGCCGCAGAGACCCACATTCAACTCCCAGCTCCCCCATTCCATTGCTGGGTGACCCTAGGCCTCTTACCCTCTCTGAGCCTTATTTGCACCTCATGCTTTGTGAAGGGGTCCAAGAGGCCACACTCTTCTTGATTGCTGCATCCCCAGTACTTATCATGGTGCCTGGCACGTATCAGGAGCTTAGTAATTATTTGTTGAATAAATGAAAAAATGAGCAGGAATTAAAGCGACAGTGAGATGCTATTTGTGTACCCATCAAATGGGCAAAGCCAGAAAAGGTCTGATGATAAGAAGTACTGGTTGGGGGATGGGGAAGCAGATACTGTCGAATGCCACTGCCGAAGGGGGGACATGCACAGGCATGTTTGCAGGACACCGGGCAGTATCTGTGAACATTTAAAGTGTTTCTCACACATGTGTGCCAAGAGGATGCACAGGGAGGGTCAGGGCCACATTGTTTGTAAGAGCAAAAAAACTGGAAACAACCTATGTGTCCACCCACAGGGGATGGCTACATGAACACACAAACTTCATTGAGGAATATCATGCAGGTTTTAAAAGAACGGGGTTGATCTACATGTGATCTACCCACATGGCTAGGATATGTTGTTGGGTGAAAAGAGCAAGATGGAGAAAGATAGACCATTTAGACAGGAAAAAATTCTACACAAAGCCACACTGTATTTTTTTTTTTTTTGGTGAGGAAGATTGGCCCTGAGCTAACATCTATTGCAATCTTCCTCTTTTTGCTGAGGAAGATTGGCTCTGAGCTGACATCTATGTCCATCTTCCTCTATTTTGTATGTGGGACGCCACCACAGCATGACTTGATGAGTGGTGTAGGTCCGCACTCAGGATTTGAACCTGTGAAGCCCGGGCCGCCTAAGCAGAGTGCACGAACTTAACCACTACGCCACCGGGCCAGCCCCAGCCACACTGTTTTTTTATGGGGAAAAATGCAGGTATGTAAGTGCATAAAGATCTAAAAGGACATAGACCAAGCTGGTGCCTGGAGTTACATGTGGGGAGGGGAAATGCTTTAATTATTTTACCGAGGAAACGAGAAAGCAAATTAAGCAGAAACAAAGGAATGAGCATCAGTGAAGTAGCCGGTGGGTGCTCAGCGAAGCTTTGTTGACTCTGAAAGGAGACAGTACGGGAATGTTGAATACAAACTCTGGGACTGCAAACTGCTGTTCTTCTCTGAGTCAGTGGCATCAGTCCCTTTCTGGGCTTGCTGGGCCGGGCAAGGTGACAGAGAAGGCTCTCCCCAGAGGGACTCATCGCCCCAGGGCAGGGAGAGGCCAAGCCCAGCCCCCGCCTTCCTCCAGCCACGCCTCGGCCTATAACCATCAACCATCGGGGTGGCACTGGGGGCCTCTGCTGCTCACCTCACCTCATCCCCTGCCACTTGCCACTTGGGTCCTCAGATTCTTGTCGCCAGCGTTTTGCTGGAGCTGGGCTCTGCCAGCATGCCATTACTTCTCTACCCTTGGCTGAGTCCCGCTTGATCTTTAAAATTCAGGTCAAGGATCACCTCCTCCCAGAGCCTGCCTCTGGGCCCTGCCGGCTTGGCCAGATGCCCCTTCCCGCGTCAGCAGACAGCGGGCTTCCCGCGTCATGCACTCACATAGACTCTGCTGCCGGGCTGTGTGCCCTGAAGGAGAGGCCTCCCCAGACGGAGAGAACCGGGCCAAATTCGACCTCTCGTCGTGGTGTCTGCCCTTCTCAACAGCGTTCTCGCAGAGAGGGGACACTGAGCTGAGCTGTCGTCCTGCCTCTGACTCAATGTCCCCAGCCTGCTGTATGTCAGTTCTTATGTCTAGTCCCATAGTTTTTGCAAATTCTTTTCTCCCCTCTGTGTCAACTCCCAAAGAAAACTGGGATTGCTTCTTGTCACCTGCTGACACCTGATGTGGCACTTACGGGATGCCAGATCGGCTTATTAGAACAGTGTGTAAAAACAATAAATAGACTCCAACTGAGGTCTGGAGGGATTTGCTGGTGAACAGGCACTGGGCCTGCCACACTTGGGCTTTGTGACAGTCCTTGGGCCACTGGATTAAGTCAATTTGCCTGAAGCCACAGCGCTGGGGGGGTGGGGAGCTGGGACTGGAAGCAGGTGTGTCTGGACTGACAACCGTGCCCTCAGAAATCCTCTTTCCTGCCCCTCCTGCTTTGGTGTTATTAACACAATAATAGTGACTGCTTTCTGAAGACTGGTTAATACTTCACACCATCTCCGACCTGATCTCTCCTTTCTTCCCCTGTCACACGGGGATAAGGGGCCTGCTAGAAGGCTCTCGTCAGGTCTTCCGAGGGCAGCCCGGGAGCCAGCCTGTCACCACTCTGGAGTCCAGCCACCGGCTCCTGTCGTCGCTCCCTGGCCTTGGGGCTCCTCTGTCCGAGAGGACCTTCTCCTTGGACTGGAGTGTCCCGGCTGCACACCCCTTCCCCACGGAAACACGACATCTTTCCTGCTGTCGGGACGGGCTGGGCCCAGCTTCGCCCACACAGCAAGTCAAACTCTTCAAGTGGGGCTGCGCCGAGCCCCGGGGCTCCCCAGATCACCGTCACCAAGCCCCACAGCTCCCTGAGCACAGTGTTTCTCTTATGAACGGCGACACAAAACTCCACCTCGCAACCACGGGCAAGAGCAAATAAGACAACAGACCAGAGCTGCCACCTGGCCCAGAGCAGGGACTCAGCAGATGGCGATTCCTTTCCAAGGTCCCCCAGGGAGTGAGGGCTGACCCCAGAACTCAGCCCGTGGACTCCCAGGCAGTGCTCTCTCCTACAAAGCACAAAGGTCCTGGCTTGCCTTAAGGACCATCCTGGCGCCCATTTCAGGGGCTAGTGTGGTCACACCCAGGGGGTCAGGGATAGACCTGAGGTGTGTCCCAAGGCCTCTACTGCAAGTCATTGTGGCTAAAGCTGCAGCTGCCTGGAAGGTCAGCAGCCAGAGCACTCTTTCCACACCCAATCCCACAGTGTCTCCCGGGCTTTAAGGGCTGTCCCCTGCAGTCGGGCAATATCCACACCTCTCTCACCTCCCAACAAGGCCCTGCCCCATGTATCAGACCCCTGCCCACTGCTCTGCCTCACCCCTGCACTCACTCCCTTGTTCTCTGCACCAACTGCACACGTCTCCTTTCTGATCCTCCTGCATGCCCATCATCCCCACCACGGGGCATTTGCACTGGCTATTTTAGCTACCTGGAGGCCTCTTCATCTCATTTCTAGAAAGACCTCAACTCTGCCGTCACCACGTCCAAGAGGCTTTCCCTGACTGCCTCATCTCACCCCTGCCCTACCCCACAAACACCTCATCGTGCCCTTTCTCCCTGTTTGTTTCCCCCATAGCGCCTACCATGGTCCAAAATGATCGGTGAATTCACCACCTGTCTGCTTGAAGACCCCTCAGTCCCCAGCGTTGGCAGAGAGCAGGCACTCAATAAACACTTGCTGGATAAATACCAAAGGAGCCAATTAGATACGTTATTACCCCTATCTTGCAGACGAGGAAACTGAGGCACGGAGAAGCTCAGAAGCTTGCCCCAAGCCACGTGCTTATTCAGTGACAGATTTAAACCTGGGCCGGCTGACAGCAGAATGGACGCTCTAAGCCCCACTGCTCGGGGCTCCCAGAGCAGACTCCCCTGGGAACCTCGGCTGCCCCGTCTGTGAGAAGAAAAGGAAGGCCGAGGAGCACTGGGGCAGAGGGCAGTTTCAGGATTACATGCCCCGTCCAGGGGCTGCTGTTCCCAGCAGGACTTTGCCGAAGCTGGAAAGAGAAACCGAAGAGCTGAGCTCTGGGGGCCAGGATCTCGACTCCCCGCCGGCTGCTGGCTGGCCCCTGCACATCTGGGGAACCATCCCACAGGCCTGGCCGTGGTCCAGCAAGCTGTGGACACAGGGCTGTCCCAACTGCCCTGTGACAGGAAGTCACTTGTGCTGAGTACTTTCTCTGTGTCTGGCACTTGGCTTCAGGCTCTGCATGCATCGCTGCTCTGTGAACCACAAAACTTCCAGAACCCATCTTGCAGATGGGGCAAATGAGGCCCAGAGAGGGCGAGTGGCTTGCCCAAGGTTACACAGCTGGGAAGCAGCAGGCCTGGAGTCTGAAGGCGGCCCCTCAGGGCTCCCCCGCTGCCTGGCTTCCTGGAAGCGCAGCCCTGGTCCTCCCGGACAGCGGTCCAAGAGGCCGATGCCTGTCAGTCAGCTTCTTTCTTCTTCCCTTCTGGCATCTGGATTTGGTTTCGTTTTGAACTCAGGACTGCAGAAAATGAAACCAAAGCCATAGTAACCGTCGCTGTTGGTGGTGAGGGGAACACATGTGTGCTCAGTGACCTGTGCCTGACGCACCTCGGCTTCCACTGGCAGGGTCCGGTCAGGGAGGGACCGGCCCGCCGTGCAGGCCAGGAATCTGAGACTCAGAAGGACCCAAAGCCACCAAGGGTGAGACGGAGGCTTAGAGGCCAAGACCTGGAACCTCCCCAAGCTCATAAATGAGAGGGAAGCCGGCAGACCAGTCGCCACTCCTCCCAGGCAGGCTCAGGACACACACGGAGCGCTCTGATTTCTTCGGCATCTACTGTTTTTCCAAAAAGTAGATGAGGATGCGAGACCACCAGGAATGGGGCTGGGGGGCTAGTTTACAGTACAGTGGGCAAGGGCAAAAGCTTTGGCTTCTGATATCCTGGGTACGAGTCTCAGCTCTGAGCTGCGTGCCCCTGGGCAAGTGACTCTCCCTCCGAGCCTCAGTTTCCCTATTTGTAAAATGGACAGATTGGATTGTTGTGCCACTCCAGTGGTCTAAGGACTGTAAAGCATTGAGCACACAGTTTAGGCCAATATATCACAGGTACCAGTAAATGAAATGAAAGAGGGGGCTCCACAGGGATGGGTGGGAGTGTGGCAGTGAGAGGGGGGCCAAGAGGAGGCCCGAGTCCCCAGGGAAGAGGCAGCTCTCCCAAGCAGCCATCGAGGCTATCAACGGGGGTCTAGGGGACATATGCGCCATCAGCTACTTATAGATGCCGTCCGTCCAGAGGCCTGCCGAGGAGACACGATGGCAGGAAGACAAGTCACGCAGGAGCCAGCCCAGCCTGGCCACGTTCTCTGGGCAGGGACCACCCCCCTCAGCTCAAGTGAGAAGGAGGTGCTCCCCCCCACCAATGCTGGCACCCAGGACCTGGTTCTCACCAATAAACTCCCCCTGAACTTCCTCTGGCCTGTGCTGCTCGGGCTGGGGCTTCTAAAATGGGCCCAAGGAATGAAGCCACGTGTGCAGACTCCAACACGCTGCCACACCCACAGGCCCTCTTGGAGGAACAAGAGTGACAGCAAACACCTACTGAGTGCTTATTGTACACCAGGGACTGTTCTAGGCACCTGACCATAATCACTCAGTTAATCCCCTAGCTATGAAGGAGGTACTATTTTTACCTGTCTCACAGAACAAACCGACACAGAGGGGTTAATTTATGCCCAAGGTCACAAAGCTGGAAAGCCACAGAGTTGGAAGTGGAATCCAGGTAGTCTGGGTCCGCAGTCCAGCTTTTAACCCCTACTTTAAATTTCATTCAGCACCCACCACAGGCACAGTCCCAGCAGGTGCTCTGGAATGACCACAGCACCTAACCACCGGCACATGCACAGCTCTGCATCTTCTCTCTCATCCCCTTGCATACAAGTGCGCTCATGTGCACTTGACCCAGGACAATCACATCAATGATCAACACCAGCCGCTGCCGACAGGAAATTCACGGAGCCTCTGGGGTCCTAAGCAAGGCCGGTTCCGGGCCACCCCCTTGTGCTCAGGAGGAAACACAGGGCCTGGGCGCTGCACGGGGCCAGGAAAGGAGAGGGCCAGGAAGGCGCCCAGGGCTTCGAGGAGAGGAGCTGGTTGGGCGGCAGCCTGAGAGCCGCCTGTAGGGGGCAGTGTGAGGCCAGTCACCATGCCCCTAGCTTGGCCTGTCTTCTGTGTGACCCTGAGGCAGACTACCTACCCACCAGCTCCAACCCTCGTTTGTTCCTTCTCTCCTGCAAAAATATGTGTGCCAGCCAGGCACCTACTCCGTGCCCTTCCATGACCTAGGATCACTGGATCACAGACAAATGAACAAACTATAGCCCGCACCACCAACCCCCACGATCATCCCAAGCCCCAGGTGTGAGTGCGGAGCGGGGGCAGATGCTTGACTGAGCAGCGGGAGGGGAATCTATCAGGTAGAGGTGGGGGCAGAGGAGAGCTGACCAGGAGAACTCAAAGCAAGGTGGAATCATCACATCTGAAAATGAACAATCTTTTCATTGGGCTCCAAAGCGCGTCTGGAGGTGCCCAGCTGCCCCTCTCCCCAGAATAAAAGCGAGGACTGTGTGCCTCCTCCAGCGCTCCCCACCGGCCAGTCACTGTGAATCACAGCCCCTCCCGGTCTCAGTTTGCCCAGCAGTCGCCTAGCAGGGAGGGAAGCCGAGGCCGCAGGGGTCCTGGCCGGCCCCGCCTGGTTTCCGAGGAACTCAGCCGGCCCGCAGTTGAGGCGCACTTCGCGCCGCTGAAGGGTTCCTCCGAAGCCTGTGGTCAGGCCGCCACTTCCTGGGAAGCCCAAGTCGGGACCAGGGACACCGACGGGCCGGGAGGGGTGCGGGGGCGGCCGCCCGCGGCTCCGGAGGCAGGACGACGGCGGGAGCAGCCCCGAGGGGCCCGAGGCCCAGACCTTCAGGCCGGACCCCAGGACGGGTGGAGGGGTCTGGCTCGAGGGGAGCAGAGGACAGAGATGTGCCCGAGATGGGTGCCGAGACACCCGGCGGGGGAGAGGGGTGTGTCGGGCCCAGTCCAGAGTAACCTAAGGCCTGGGCGGCAGAAATCTGCCACCGAGGGTCATGGGGGCAAAAGCAGGGGCTTCAGGTCCGAAGGGGGCGTCCGAGAAGTGGGCAGGGGGTTCAGGGGCGGGGCCAGAGAGCTTGATGGAGGGGTCCTAGGACAGCTGCGAGGCTAGGTCAGGGTAAGGGCCCCCGCGGAGCAGGTCCCCGGGTGTTTGGAAAAGACCGGGCTGGCGGGGCCGCCAGCGCGCGCCAGCGCCTGGGCCGAAAAAGAAACCGAAAGTGGCGCGGGAGGGCGGGGCCTGAAGGGGGCGGCACTCGGGGCGGGGCCTTCCGCCGGACCCGCCCCCACGCCGGTTTAAAACCCCAGTGCAGGGGCGGGCGCGAGCAGAGCGAGCTGCGGCCGTGGCAGCTGCACGGCTCCCGGCCCCGGAGCATGCGCGAGAGCCGCCCCGGAGCCCCCCGCCGCCCCGCCCGCGGCCCCGCGCCCCGCCGCCAGGTGAGCCGGGCACCGGGCAAGGATGCGGGAGGGAGAGGGAAGGGCAGGGAGAGGAAAGGACCGCGACTGTCGGGCCGGCATCGGGGGCTGCGTGGAGGGGTCGGGACCGCCGCGCCCCCGGCTCCCGCCGGCCCCACCCTGGCAGCCCCCCGCGCGCGGGGTTCCCGCAGCGCAGCTTTTCTCCTGCCTTTGCCCAAATCGCCAGGACGAGGCGCCCATTCCTGGCCTGGCCAGCAGGCGGCGGCCGCGGGGCGGCGAGCCGAGGGCCGGGTGGCCGGAGTCGGGGCAGGCTTCTCCCGGCACCTCTCTCCACGCCCCCCTCTCTTACCCAAACTCCGAGCGCCCCGTAGGCTGGACTCCGCCCCCACCCGCCTGGAAGCGCTCTGCGGACGGGGAAGCCCATTTTCTAGATGCGTCCACTGAGGCTCCAAGGGGCCGCGCCGACTTGGTCCTCCGCCCTCGGCACTTTCGGGTCGGCTCAGCCTGGAGCCCCATCCCTGCCCGGACCCTGCGCTCACTGCCTCTGTCTCCCTATCAGCGCACCCCTGGACGCTATGGCCCACCCCTCCGGCTGGCCCCTCGTGTAGGATGGTAGCACACAACCAGGTGGCAGCCGACAATGCAGTCTCCACGGCAGCAGAGCCCCGACGGCGGCCAGAGCCATCCTCCGACTCCTCCTCCTCGTCCTCCTCCTCGGCGCCCGCGGCCCCGGCGCGCCCGCGGCCCTGCCCGGCGGCCCCGGCCCCGGCCCCGGGCGAGACGCACTTCCGCACGTTCCGCTCGCACGCCGAGTACCGGCGCATCACCCGCGCCAGCGCGCTCCTCGACGCCTGCGGCTTCTACTGGGGGCCCCTGAGCGTGCACGGGGCGCACGAGCGGCTGCGCGCCGAGCCCGTGGGCACCTTCCTGGTGCGCGATAGCCGCCAGCGGAACTGCTTCTTCGCCCTCAGCGTGAAGATGGCCTCGGGCCCCACGAGCATCCGCGTGCACTTCCAGGCCGGCCGCTTCCACCTGGACGGCAGCCGCGAGAGCTTCGACTGCCTCTTCGAGCTGCTCGAGCACTACGTGGCGGCGCCGCGCTGCATGCTCGGGGCCCCGCTGCGCCAGCGCCGCGTGCGGCCGCTGCAGGAGCTGTGTCGCCAGCGCATCGTGGCCACCGTGGGCCGCGAGAACCTGGCGCGCATCCCCCTCAACCCCGTCCTCCGCGACTACTTGAGCTCCTTTCCCTTCCAGATCTGACTGGCCGCGCACGCAGCATTAACTGGGGCGCCTTGTTACTTATTATTAATTATTATTTCCCTGGAACCACGTGGGGGCCCTCCCCGCCCGGGTTGGAGGGAGCGGGCGTGGGGGGCGAGGCGCCTCCCCCTCTCGGCTGGAGATGAGGCCGCAGACCCCTCCCCACCTCTTGGGAGGGTGCCCTCCTCCTGGTGCTCCCTCTGGGTCCCCCTGGTTGTTGTAGCAGCTTAACTTAACTGTGTCTGTGGCCAGGACCTGAACTCGTACCTCCTACCTCTTCATGTTTACATATACCCAGTATCTTTGCACAAACCAGGGGTTGGGGGAGGGTCTCTGGCTTTATTTTTCTGCTGTGCAGAATCCTATTTTATATTTTTTAAAACCAGTTTAGGTAATAAACTTTATTATGAAAGTTTTTTTTTTTAAGAAACAAGGTTTCTATAGCCTGTGCTTGGGTTAGAGGTTTTCCTTGGTTCTGAACAGGTGCAGGGGAGAGGGGTCCTAGGACTGCCCTGTCTGGCTGGAGGTGTTCCGTGGCTGGGAACTCTGCGTGGTGCCACGCACAGCTCTCAGGGCTCCGACGGGACGTGGGTCTAGTTTTGGTATTTTGTCCGGTAAAATGGAAGCTCATGTTGGAGCACTTGATGTGTGCCAGACCCGATTCTGTGCTTTATCTGCTTAAATTTGCTGAATCCTACAGAGACGACCCTAAGAAGCAAGGCTCTTACCCCATTTTACAGAAGAGAAAACCGAGGCAGGGGTAAACTGGCCTGTGGTCATTCCTGTGTCACAGAAGACACTTGGGCCTTTTTTGGCAGTCCACCCAGAATCTGTTTGGAACGGATGACAGAGAGGAAACATCTTTCATTCTGTGACCACAACGACTTCCAGGAAGGGGGGGCTTGATGAGTTTTTGGAAGGAGTGGCACATTCTGAATCTCAGTCTCGGGAGGCATACTTCAGATGGGATGGCCCGACGTCCCTCCCACCCTGTTCTGTCTCGTGTACTTTTTGGTGAACACAGCTTGGAGCCAGAAAGGCGCTGTGGTCTGTGGAGGCAGGAGGGCCCTGCTTGCGGCTTTGGGCAATTCCCTTGCCTCTTGGGGCCTCAGTGTCTTCCCCTGAAATGGGCTCGCTGGAGAAGGTGACTGCTGTGACCCTCCGCAGCAGGTGTCTGCACGTTATGGAGGAGGTGATGTTTTCAAGAGCCAGGGGAGGGAGGGGTTGCTCTGGGAGCTTGTGGGGCTGGCCTGAATCACCAGAAAGGGCCCGGGACACAGGTTTTAGGGCTACTCCTGTGTCTGTGGCTGGCCTGACACATAAGCCGTGCCGGCAACTCAAGGCTGTGCCGCTATCCCCAGTGAATTGAGACATTTTCAGGGTTAGGGGTAGGCGGACGCCTTGCACTTCATTGTGAGAAGTTGGCACGGCCCTCTGCAGCCTCGGGCACACTTATAATGGAGTGTCCTAATATTTAATAATACCTTTCAGCTTCAAAAGTGCAGCATAAAATTAACTTGATAGTCGGGCAGCTGGAGCCGCCCCGGCTTGTCTTGGGGATTAAATAGGTGCCAGGCCTCAAGGTTAAGGATGGCCAGGAGAGATTTAGGACCGTGGAGAGCTTCCGCAATTTCATCCTTTGGGGGGGGGGGGGATGACGTCTCGTCTCTGTGCCTCCACGGAATTGCTGCTTTTTCTCCAAACCACCTCCCTGCCCTCTGTCCTCCGTGTGGACCAAGTCCTGTCCTTGTTTTGACCTTCCCTGTCTTTCTACCCAGCTTGGGCAGTGCCAGGAGAAACAGAGAAATCCAAGGAGGCAACGCTTGGGCATATCACACTTAGTGAACGCTTACTGTATGCTGGGCCCTGTGCTACCTTGTTGAATCCTCACAACTAGCCTGTGAGTTAGAAACCTCTCCCCCATTCTTCAGATGGGGAAACTGAGGCTGAGAGAGGCATACCAGGGCACACAGCAAGTGGCGGAGCCAGATTTTCAAACTTAAGACAGTACTGCTTCAGAGGCTGGGGACCACCAGGCAACAGAGCCTCCCACGAGGGCCTAACGGCTGCAATAATAACAGCAGCGGCTGCCAACGTTTACATATAGCATCACTGCAGGCTCCACCCCAAGCCCCTAGTTACCTATATTAAAACATCAACCTTCACCCTCCCCTTATGCTTTAGCTACTATTAATATCCCCATTTTACAGATGAGGAAACAGGGCCTCAATCTAAAGAGGGACGAATTAGCAGGCAGTTTACTATATTTTCAGGGTTTTTTTCTCCTTTTAAAAAAGTTTAAAAATCACATCTTCATTCCACAAACCCATTCCCCTTACAAAACCTGGAGCGAAACAGCGAAGAATAAAGGCCCCTCTGACCACACTCCCCAAAACTGGCCCCTTCTCTTTGTGAGTCATTTCCAAAGAATCTATACCAACATATGTACAGTGACCTAAAATGACCCAAAAGCCCCCGGGAGCTGCACTCCAGGCCCCGTGTCACCGGGATTGGGCACACCCCAGTGCAGGCACTCCTGCAGAGGAAGAGGGCTGGGGGGGGGCGATGTTACCATGTGGCTTCCCCCGTGGTGCAGATTCTCTCTCTCTCAAACCTCAGCTTCATGATTCAGCAGTGCTGACGTCAATTTACAAGAATGAAAAGTGAGAGGAGGGTTTGTGTGTGTGGGACGGGGTCGGGGGCCCAGGTGCCGCTGAGGTAGCCTCTCCCAGAGTGGGCGGGCTGGGTGGCGTGGGGCACGCAGGAGGGGAAGGGAGCAGCTCTTGAGAATGACGGGGACTGCGCACAGGAGTGGGAACGGCCTTCCACCCGCATCAAAGCTGCCCCTGAGCCGGGGACTCGGATCCCCATTTTAGAGGTGCGGAAATGGGGGCTCAGAGAAGTACAGTCACTTACTCAGGGTCACACAGCTCAAAAGTGATAGCCAAGACTGGCACCGGTCCATCCCACGCTAAAGGCAATTGGTTTCTTGAAGAGTGGGGGAGGGAAGAGGGAGGAATCCTGTGAAAATGCCCATTCCTCGGCCTCCCCTCGGCCTGTCTGATCCTCCCGACCTCAGGAGGGGAACTGTTCTTGTCCCACAGCCAGGAAGTAGAGAGCTGGGCCTCCTCCCGCGGTGATGCACACGGAGCACTTAGTACAGACCTGGCAGCACATCCCCGGGTGATGCGGGGCTCCGTCCGTGAGCGCGCAGGTTCCCGTTCACCGAGCACTGTGTGGTCCAGGCAGGGGTCCCGTGGAGGTCACGTTCAGGGCCTCAGACAGCAAACGACTAGATGTGAAACCAAAGGGACAAGAACATTCCAAGTAGTGCCAGTGCTCAGATGAAAACTCAACAAGGTGGCTGGATGGGGGTGGGGCTGTTTTAGAAAGAAAGGTCTGGAAGGCTCCCCTAAGGTGACACAAACTGTGCCTGGAAGGACAGCAGCAGCCAGCCTGGGAGGTGGGCATTTCAGGCCGAGGGAACAGCAAGTGCAGGGGCCGTCCGCGGGGAGCAAGTGCACCCCATTCTAGAAGAATGGCCAAGCCGGAGGCGACTGAGGGAAGGTGAGTGGCAGAAGATGAGGTGGGGAGGGGGGGCGGGGCCGGAGCCCTGCAGGCTGGGGTGAGGAGAGCAGATCTGAAGTGTGATGGGGAGCCTGGGGCTGACCAGGTCCTCTGGCTGCTGGGTTGAGATGGCCTAAGGCAGGGAGGCCGGTGACACGGCCTTAGGCTTCCTGCCTTATTATGCGGGTATCTGGGGAGGGGGTGGGATGGGGGCCAGACCCCTCAGCTCCAGCCAATCAGGCCAACAGCAGGGCAGGGGCAGCCACAGGACCTGCGTGGCCGGACACTGGCACCAGGTGTGGGCCCAGCCTGGAGAGGCCAGCCCTGAGGCAGGTCAGTCAGAAACCCCAAATAAGACGAGACCCCCCAGCCTGGGTCGGAGCAGAGCCCCAGGGCACGGCCCCCCACACTCCAGGGAGAGGCTTCCTGGGGCAGCGCTCACCCGTGCAGGGCAGAGCTGGAATGGAGGTGGACTGGGGCCTGACACGGGGTGGGTGTGGCCAGTGCTGCCTAGAGGCCTGCTCCGCAGGCCCCTCACCTGGGCAGCACCTGGGCAGCCCCCTCGCCTGGCCTCCACCACTATCCAGACTCCCCAGGGCTGGAGGCTTGCAGGGAATTACATGGGCTTAGCCTGATGGGGGGAGGGGAAGTCTCAAGGTCCCGCAGAGAGGGGCGTGCAGTCTTCAACAAAGCAAATTCACTCGGGGACAATGGTGCCAAGGTGGGCGCTCAGACTGCCCCTCCCACCGCTGCCTCTGGCCATGGGACCTGACAGCCTTCATGGGAAACGGGTTCCACGCTCTACACTGACTGTTTGGCCCCAATACATCCCCCTCCCCCTCCACATACCACTTTGGGGTCGGGTATGGCCAAATCCCAGTCCTCCAACGGCTCCTCGGCGCTCAGGAGAAGGCCCACCTCTCACGAGGATCCTCGAGGCCTGCGGGTGGCCCCCGTCCACGAGTCTGGACTCAGCACTCAACACACTCCCTCCTGCCACCGGGCCTTTGCACATGCTGCTCCCCCGCCTGGTGCGGCGTGGGCGGTGCTGCCCAAACGGTGGAGGTAAAGAGCTTGGATAAGCACAGAGCGCCGTCGCCCGCGCCCTAGGGGCCCGCACGGCTCCCGCGCTCCAGGGCCCGAACGTGATGATGACGTATGCTGATGGCGTCACGCGCCGCCCTCACCTGCAGCCGCCGCCAAGACCACTGGCCGCGAACTCGGATCTGTCGGCGGCGCTCGGCTCGACTCGGCAACGCTCGGCTCCCCTCGGCCTCCCGCCTCCGCGGGGTCCTAACGCCCCCATGTGCCTGCTGCCCGCGGGCCATCTGCGGGCTCTTGGGGCTCGGGAAGACCGAGGCCCAGAAAGCGCACGTCCAGGTCAAGGCCATAGTAGCGGGCCCTCCCCGCCTCCTCTAGTCCTCAGAGACCAAAAAGCGCTTCCACCCCATCCCAGTCCACACTGACCCCTACCTCTCCCAACTCACAGCCCTTAGGCTTTCCTCACCTGGAAACGAGATTAATAACTGCCCCGCTCCATGGGCGCAGTTAGGTAAAGGGTGCCGGCATGATAGGTCTCCAATAATTGGGACCGGCCCTCTGCTTCCTGATTGGTGCGTTGCCGCTGTTTTAACAGAATGCCATCACTGAGCACCTGATGGGGCTAGCACTTGGCCAGGTTCCGTCGTAAGGAGACAGGCTCACAAAGCTGAAGGAATCGCCCCACGCGTGTGTCAGTGGCAAAGCCAGAGTTTGACTCCGGCTGCTTGAAGCCCAAGTTCATGATCTTACCACCACAGCGCTCCGGAGTTCATGGGTTTAAGCTTCGTTTCTGACACGTAGGACCCCCCCCCCCCCCCGAGGATGCTCAGAGTCACAGGACCAGGCAGTGTTCAGAGCATCTCCCTCTCCTGCCCTTTCCCCGCAGCGCAGGCTGGGAAGCCAGGGGAGGCAAGTGGGCTGGTAAGTTATCTGCAGGGCTGCATTAGAACCCGGCCGAGGAGAATGGCCAGGGCTGCCTGGTCAGAGGGACCCTGGGCAGTGGCTCTGGGCGCTGGTGGGGCTGGCTGCAAATGGGGCCGTGGATGCACATGGGGAGGGGCAAGGACGGAACAGCAGGAGCCAGGGAGCTGGACCCTGTGCAAGGGTAGGGCTGGGAGGGTGACATTCAGGGCTGGCCCCACCTGGGGACCTGCAGGGGCCTGTGTGGTAAGACATGTACTCCCTCCCACACCTGGGTGCAGCCGGGAGGGGCAGCCAGAGGCACGATGGAGAGGAGGGGGCAGGGTCTGGGTGAGTCAGCCTCGGATGGCGCCTCCGCACCAACATTTCACTCCAGGAGGCAGCAGGAGGAGCAGAAAGAGCTGCCCAGGACCTGGGGTTGAGGCCTGGACCTGCCGACTGTGTGACTGTAGTGGCCTCATCTGTGAAACAGGAGTTAGACTCAGTTCGACCCACTCTCCTCTGCTTCAGAAGGGTCATGAGGATCAAATGATTTAATATAAGTGGAGACAAAATGGATCACCATTCAAACATAAGAATTATAATAATAATTATTATTTTGCATCACACAAGCTGCCCAGACGTATATGAATCAGCATAGCCATGAAGTCAGACAGACCTCCTCCCATTCCCAGCTTGCCATTGGCTAAGAACAGTGCTGGCTACCCCCGCCACCCCTGTGGAATGCTCGCTAGACGCTAGGCATTGTTCTGTGTAATCCATGCATAGCATCTCATTTAAGCCTCAGAGAACCACATGAAACAGGTATAATTAGTATTCTCCTCATTTGCAGATGAGGAAACTGAGGCACAGAGAGATTAAATAAGTGCCCAGGGTCACACAGCAGGCAGGGGGCAGAACCCAGGGGATTCTGACACAGGCAGCCCGATTTTGCAGCCCTTCCCTCAGCTTAAACTCTAAGCTGAGGTGGCCAGACCATCAGACACCGGACTTTTATGATTTTTGCCAGATCCATCCACGTTCCACTATTCTGTGATTCCGTTATTATTTTCTTCAAATCAAGTTACTTGGTTTCCTTAAGTTTTATTTAAAGGGAAACGTATCGTGACTGGACACGGAAAGCCAGAATCACCTGCCGCAAAAAGGTAACCCTGGGAAAGACAGTGAAATGCCGACAATGCTAGCGAGTTCTGGCTAGGTGCTGGTGTCTCGCTCTGCTCTGAAAGAAGGTCTGTTCTCTGTTACGCTGAGCGGGAGGAAGAGAGAGAGAAACGTCAAGTGCCAGAGAGGTGTCTAAAACACAGTAGCACCCACGTGAGACTTTCTCCTTGACTTTAGCAGAGAGACTGTCAGAGAATGAACATAGGAAATCGCTCTCATGGCAGAGGGAGGGCTCAGTGTTTTATGAAACTGACCCTGTGTCCCACCTAAAACCATCATCCAGAGACTGTGCAGGGCACCCGTCCCACGCCTGGAAACACTGCCCAGCTTGGCCACCAGATGTGTCATGGGCAAGAAGTCCCTTCACTAACCCTGAGCCTCAGTTTCCTTGTCTGTGAAATGGGCATCTGGCTCTCACAGGGTATGGAGGGTTTTCAAAAAGTGATTATACATAGGCACAGAGTACGTGCTCAATAAAAAGCACCGTGTTGGTAGGGCAGTCGGGGGCCCTGTGCCCCCGCCCCCCGAGCTTGGGACACTGAAAATGAAACCCCGACGCGCCCAGCCTGGGGCTCCTCGGTGTCGTTTGTCTCATCTTTTGCCGAGTCCTCTCTGTGCTAGCCTGGTGACAGGAAGGGCCACAGTTCCTGGAAGGTAGATCAAAGCGAAACTCGCTCAGGTCCAGCTGGGAGGGGCCTGCCGGGCTCCCCCGGCAGGCGGGCAGGGGCACGGGGGCAGGGGGATGAATGCACACTTGACCCTTAAAGTGGGCCTCCCCTTGGCTGGATTCGAGATGGGGAAACTGAGGACCAGAGAGATGGGCTCCGGCCCCTTTGCGGGCTCTAGGAATTGGGTGTGTTCACCCAAATTGCCAATCGGATTGCCTCCCAGCTCTGTTCCCACACACCCCTGAGCTCCCACTGCAGATGAGTATTCCTGTTAGCTCCCCCTTGTCTAGCACTTTCTAGGCCTCATGTGAGGTTAAGGTCCTTGTCTATGATCTCATAGCTGGGAAAAGTAGTAGAAGCAGTATTTGATCCAAGCAAGATAACTCCAGAACATTCCAGTGGCTCCCAACTGCTAGATAGTAAATTATAACCCCATTCCCGTGAGATCTGAGGTCCTTCACCACCTGGCCCTGATGTACATGTCTAGCCCCACACCGTCCCCTTCACATTCCCCATCTGCTTCCATCTTCCCCAATTTCTCATCACTCCCTAGGCCTTCTGAGCACCCCAGGGAAAGCCTTTGGTGTTTCCCTCGCTTCCTCTCCACTCAGCAAACTCCTACTCAACCTTCAAAACCCAGCTCAGCTATTACCTTCCCCAGGAATCCCTCCTTGACTGTGCTGGGCCCCCCCGCCTCTGTTTCTGCCTGTGTTAAAGCCGCATCAAAGTGCTGAGAGGTTTGCTCTGTCTTCTAGACTGTGAGGACCAGGAGGGCAGGGACCATCATGTTAGCTGTGTGATACAAGCAAGTTACTTAGCCTCTCTGTGCCTCAGTTTCCCCATTACTATCATCGCCATCTCCCAGGACTCTTAGGGGGAGTAGATGCATCTATGTGTAAAGGGCTTAGAAGCATGCCTGGCACAAACAACGTTCTCTAGAAATGGAATAACAATCCTGCAGTGAGTGGAGGTGACAGGCTACACTGTGGGGCAGTGGCGAGAGAGAGAAGGACGTACCAGGGCCGTGGATGAGGAGGCGCTGGCACATCCCTTCCCCGAGGTGCAGGTGTGCCCCCTCAGTGCCCCCACAACACACACGCCAGGTATGTTAGGCATAAAACTGGCAAAAATTCTCTTATATGTTTATTTCAGTGTGTATTAGGGAGAAATTTATCACCTCAGACCTGAGGTGTTGTGGCTCTTCTAGCCTGAGACGACAGCAAAGTAGGTATTGAGATTTCTAAAAAGTTGGGAGAAGGGCATTTGGTTAGAAAAATGTGGTAAAAAATGTCTTAGGTGAATGATGACGCTTGAGGAGTGCTGGACTAAAAAAAGAAAAGGAACAGAGAGCGGGCTGGCCCGGTGGCATAGTGGTTAAGTTTGCGCACTCTGGTTCGGTGGCCCGGGGTTCGCAGGTTCAGATCCCGGGCGCGGACCAACGCACCGCTTGTCAAACCATGCCGTGGCGGCGTCCCATATAAAGTAGAGGAAGATGGACACGGATGTTAGCCCAGGGCCAGTCTTCCTCAGCGAAAGAAGGAGGAGGATTGGCAATGGATGTTAGCTCAGGGCAGGTCTTCCTTACAAAAAAAAGAAAAGAAAAGGAAAAGAGACAGAGAGGGAAGAGGAGCGAGAGAGATGGAGAAGGAAGAGAGAGATACGAAGAGAGTGAGAGAGTCAGAGAGAGAGAGGAGGAAAGGGATGGAGACAGAGGCAGAGAGAGGGAGTGAGAAACGGAGATGGAGAGATGGGGGAGAGGGGAGAGCGGAGAAAGGGAAGGGAGATGAAAGACAAGAAGGAAGAAAGGAAGGCAAGAGAAAACGGAGAGAGGATGTGAGAATAAAAGAAAAGGACACAAGGATGGATGGGTGAATGAATGAATGAGTGAATAAATAATCTAAGGTGTGTATAAAATAAACGGCAAGTGAATGAAGGGGAAGCACTGGTGGCCGAGCCGGGTGGCAGACCCTTAGCCCCGGCAGCCCCCTGCTCCAGCCCTCGTGACTGTGTGGCTGGGGCCATGCGGGACCCCTCTGGGCTCCGGGCCTGGTCCATGTCCTGAAGTAGTGACTGTGCTCTTGACCCCGGATGCTGGGAAGCCATGCCTGCAACGCCCTCCCCTCCCAACCCAGGACCTGGGGCACCTACTCCGCTCCAGCCCCAGGAAACTGAAAGTAAAAGCCGTGCAGAGCTTTGCCCAACCTTCCCGTCCCTCAGCTGCTTTCTTAGAAGTCAGCTGCCCGGGCTTCCACCTGCAGCCTGGACTTCCTCCCTCACCCAACAGCCCCCTCACCCTGGAGGGTGCCAACTGCCAGCAAAGACAGGGCCAGAGGCCTGTGCTGCAGCCGGCAGACCCCCTAGGATGCCTGACGGTCGTGCATTCATCCCAGAAATGTCTATTCACACCTGTGTACCCGGTGTGGGGGGAGCAGACGAATCTGAGCCGCTCAGAGAAGAGAAAAAGGCCTTAGACACAGTTTCAGCACCACCAGATCCAGGCCCCAGTAGGAAGGTGGCTGGAGGATTGGTGGGGGGCACCAAGAAAAGAATAACTAATTAGGCCTAGGAATCGTGGGGAGGAGAGTGGGAGACTCAGAATCAGAGAAGGCTTCCCGGAGGGGGTGCTGTCTGAGTCTTCAAGCATGAGTGGGAAGGAGTTTACCTGGGCAGCCTCTGGGGGGAAGGGCATCTCAGGCAGAGGGAACAGCATATGCAAAGTGATCTATGTTGTCTCCCATCTCCCATATAACTGCCCCTGGCAGCCATTGTGCCCACTGTGTCAAAAGGGTTGAAGAAAAGGAGCACAAGACAGAGCTCTGATGCACTGCATGAGCCCCTGCATCCAGCCATGCCTGAAATCCACCTCTGGACTTACCTGTTACACACACCACAAGTTTCCTTTTGCGCTTATGCCCGTCTGAGTTATGTTTCTGTCCTTTGCAACCTGAAGAGTCCTGGGTGATCAGGGTCTGAACAGCAGCAAGGGTCAGGGTCAGGTTTGGCTGGAAGGAAGGGCAAGCAAGTGAAACGGAGCCACGGATCCCAGGAAGAGAGAACACCACTCTCTGGTCTGGACTGGACAGGACTAGTTTCTCCAGGAGCTGGGCTGACACTGATGCCCTCGCTCTCTGATGTCTGTTCTGGAGGAAAGCTGGAATGCAGGCGCTTTCACACCTCCTGAATCACGGTGGTTCTTAATAGCTTATGTTTTCACTTTGGAAAAAAAATTCCACATTAAGAAAAATTTTCCTTCCCATTTTTTTGAAACATGTTATTTTGAGAGCAGTTTTAGGTTCACATCAAAACTGAGTGGAAAGCAGAGAGTTTCCATGTACCCAGTGCCCCCACGCTCACACAGCCTCCCACTGTCGACATCCCACACCAGTCCACATTATTTTTTCATTTCCACATTTGTTTTTAAATTTTTAAAAGCATCTATCAATGATGTTAGTATTAAATGCATTGTATATATTTTCCTGATTTCTACAGGTACCTATGTTTTTTCTTAAAAAAAAGAAAGACACCAGTCTCTATGACCCATATTGTAACCGACTTTTTCCACTTTGCATTTCACGAGCGGCTTTCCAGGTCGTTAGTGACGAGGTGGGGGTGACGGTGCCCGTTTGATCAGGGAGGAAGCCGGGGCCCAGGGGAGCAGGGAAGGGGCCTGGTGTTGACCTTGGGATGGACATTTTATCGGATGCTGTCCACTGTCCCCTGGGGTTTTGTTCCTTTTTCATGGATGGGAAAACTGCTGTTCAGAGAGGGCAGTCACTCTGGGCGGGGCCCCAAATCCTTGTGTGGGGCGCAGAGGGGCCGATGGTCGGCAGCCATGAGACGAGGCACAGCGGGGGCTCTGGGAGCTGTGTGGAGAGAGGAGGGAGGCTGGCCCTCCGAGGAGCGCCCTGAGGGGACACGAGTGCTCCAGTCCCTGAGGGACAGCCTTGCCTCACCCCGGCCTCAGCTAAATTCCTGCCCCTGTGGACACGCTGCTGCTTAACTTTCCAGGATCCACCTGGTGCAGAAACGCTACGTGCCTCTGGCTCGTTCTCATCCCAGAGCACGTGCTAAGTGTCTGCTGGGTGCGGGGCATGCTGGGAGCTCCACATGCACACGTGGTCTCAATCGATCCTTCTTACCACCTTATGGGGTAGGACTGTTATTATCCCCATTTCTCAGATGGGGAGACTGAGGCCCAGAGAAACAAAGTGGCTTGCCCAGAGTCACACAGCTAACATGTACCAAAATAAATCTCGGTGAGGTCTGAATCCAGACAGAAGCATCAACATCCAGGTCGGGTCTCTGACTTTGTGAATTATTAACTACACACACACACACACACACACACACACACACGCGAACTGGCTGAGTGGTCTTGAGTGGTGTGCCACAGAGCTCTGGCCCCATCTATGTCCTTCCTCCCATCTGCCTGGATTCCTTCCTAAGAATCCAGACAACCTGCTTGTTGCAAGGATGGTGAAGCCCTGGGCAACAGAATCAGGATCCCAAAGGAGCTCTGGATTAAGACATTGAGTGGATGCCTGGGTGGAAGTTAAGACATAATGGAAAGTCCTACAGCGGGGTTGAAGGATCAGTTGCCCCAACACAGGCTGGCCTCCGGCCTGAGCAGTGTAGTCGAGTGTAAGCTGGGGGTTAACCGAGCACCGCGCGGCCTGCACGGGCTGATCTGCCAGCAGCACCTTCCCAGCAAGGAAGCTCAGGATGAGAAGGGACCCACAGTGACAGTGCTGGCTTATGTCCCTCGCGTACATGAACGTCGAGCCTTTGCATCATGCCTGCACGTGGCGCGTGCTCAGGAACGGCGGGTGACATTGAGTGCTGGTGACAATGAAGAACGTTGACACCCATCCCGGGCACGTGCTGATGCTCAATGAATGGAGTTGCTGTGGGTTTGACAAGGGGAGAACGGGTGGAAGGACTGGAAACGTTGAGCGTCATCTTGTCATCGGCGATCCGTTACTAGATAGGAGACGTAAAGTGTGTATGACCATGGAACACAAGGGCCGTCTTTATTTAGCATTCGTGGCACGCAGGCCCTGTGCTAAACATGTCACAGTATTTCATCTAAATCTTGAAACAATCTTCTGGGTACATTGTGTGAGGCTGAATCACATGAAATTGCTGTTTCTGTAGATCAAAAACACAGTGGTGGCAATTTCACGAGGTTCAATCTAATAGCATCTCCATTTCACAGGTTAAGTAAACTCTGTTGGCAGGTCCTGGAGGCTTCTGCCTGCTCAGAGGATTCAGATTTTGTCCTTGGCCTCTCCTCGTCACCCACCCTCTCATTCTGGCTACCCGCGCACCCACCACCCCGCCCCGTTGTGGCCTGGTCTCTATTTACAGCCCAGGTTTCTGTGAACTGGGGACTGAGGAAGTGACTTATTCCAGAGTCATCGCAGCCACCCAGAGATAACGGCATCCAAAAATTCTGAGTTTCGGACCGACCCCCCTTGCCCTCACCAAAGTGGGTTTTTTTTTTTCCCCGCCTCTCTGGATTTCCAAGGCCCAAACCAGCAAGAGCGAAACAGAAATCGTGTGTCTGCCCGCCAAGTGGCCCCTGGCTGGTGGGCAGATGAAATGGGGTGGAGACGCGCGTCCATTTTGCTGCCAGGAGCACTGAGGCAAATCCGTGCCCAGCCCGATTGCCAGTTGCCCTGGTCAGGGGCCGAGAGGAGAGGGGTGGGTTCCTGGACGCCTGGGGTTCCAGCCTGGTCCAGCCCAGCCTGAGCATCCCACAGACCGTTGGAGCAGCCCACCCCGCCGCTCCTGGGGCTGCTGCTGAGCTGACAGCCAAGCCGTCGGGGCGCTGGGCCCGGAGGGGCGGAGTATTTCCAGGTAGTCAGACTGAGAGAGAGGGTGGCAGCTGCGGAGACAGCGGAGGAGGAGAGGGGCAGCCTGGTCCCCGCTGCGCGCAGCCCGCCCGCCAGGCATAGCCGGTCTTCGGGGAAGTCGCCGAGTCGGAGTTCCAGGAAGCGATAACGCTTGTTGAAACCTCTTTCTTGTGGCCTGGTCTCGTCACATGGCTTGGTGGGGACAAACGTCAGGCAGGGCCACAGGTCTGGGCCGGCTCGCACCCCAGCAGCTGCTGCCACCTCTGCTGTCCCCCAGAGGCTGAAGGGGAGCGGGGGTGGGCAGGGAGGCGGGCATTTGTGGTCCACCCCGCCCCCCACACACACCTGGCACAGGCAGAGAGCAGATTTGTCCCCTCCCAGCTGCTCTTGCCTCCTGTATCCCCCTGTCGCTGGTTCAGCCCCCAATTCCCCATCCAGCAAATGGGGCTCAGCATCCCTAGGCTGTAGGGTTGCTGTGAAAGCACATGGTTGGTGCTGAGGAGATAGAAATTCTTTGTTCCTTTGCATGAAATCAGGGAATTCTAGAACAGGGTTTCTCTACCTTGACACTGTTGACTCTCAGGGCCAGGGAATCTTTGGTTGTGGGGCTGTCCTGTGTATTGTAGGGTTTAGCAGCATCCCTGGCCTCCACCCACTAGACACCAGTAGCACCCGCCACACAACCCGCCCCCCCCGCTCTGGGTTGTAACACCAAAAATGTCTCCACACATGGCCAAATGTTCCCTGAGGGGCAAAGCCATGATCTAGATTCAGTGCCCAGCACACAGCAGGTGCTCAGGCATTAGTAGGTCTTCAACCCTGACAGCAGAGCACGTCTGGTTCATTTTTATTTCTCACCACCTGGCATCGTGGAAGTGCCCAGGGGTAATCTGTGGGGCTCTTCGCCCCCCAGTCTCTATCAACCTGTCACCCCACACCCCTAGTAAACATGCCAACTGAATAAAAATGGTGCTGGAGGCCTTGAACTTGAGGACGGCAGGCTGAATTGAGGGTGGGAGCAGGCCTGACACAAGGGGTCAAGGGAAAGGCCACACGCCCCTCAGCAAGACGCCCCTTTCCCTCCATCCCTCTGTTTGGTCCCTGGAAGCTGGCAGCCCTGCCCTACCCCGGGCAGGAGTTTCTGACCTGCCTGGGAGGGGCCGTTTCAGATGCTGACTCGGGAACCCTACAGTGACAGCCAGACCCTGCCCGGGCACCAGGGTGAAACTCACCTCTCCGCACGCCCTGCCCGCGGGCCTAGAGCTCCCGACGATCTGTTTTCAGTTTCCTGTTCCTCGACGTGAACTCAGAGCCGAGCATCAGGGACACTTGAGGCAAGCTTGTAAAATGAAAGTCAGAGACCCAAATCAGCAGAGAAAAGAACTTCTAGAAGACAGAGCCAATGTGAGGAGCAGGAAAAATCAAGACATCACCCTCAGAGAAATGTAAGATGTTGCGTCTATAAGACAAGAACAAGAGGCTGTGTACGGAACATTCAGAGAACGAGGAAGGACAAGAGAGGGAAGAGCAGAAAGAAAAACTTGAATATTAGCGTTGGAAGAGAGGGTTGAGGAAATCTCCCAGAAAGACATAGAGATTGAAAATAGGAGAGAAAAGGTAAGAAAATTGGAGGATGATTCCACAAGATATAACATCTGATTGATAGGAGTTAAAGAGAGAACAGAGGAAGTGGAGGGAAGAAATTTTCTAACACTGAAGGAGATGAGCTTTTTTATATCAGAAAAGCCCATCAAGGGCTGCATTAATTTCCTATTTATGTGTACAAATGACCCCAGCTCTCAGCAGCTACGGTGAGCAGAATTCTAAGATAGCCCCTATCATTTCCCGCCACCGCGGCTAACCCCCAGAATGTGTATATATGATGGGTTTTGCTCCTGTGGTTAGGTTATGTTATATGGCACGGTTGACTTTACAAAGGGAGCTTATCCGATGAGCCTAACTTAATCACACGAATCCTTTAAAAGCAGAGTGTTTTCTCCGGCTGGTGCCAGAAAAGGAAGGCAGTGATTTGAAGCACAAGAAAGATTTGGTGCGCTGTTGCTGGAGTGCAGGAGAAGCCACATGTGGATGGAACGTGGATCACCCCTAGAGCCGAGAGCAAGGAAACAGGGACCTCAGTCCAACAACCGCAGGAACTGAACTTTGCCAAAATCAAGAATGAGCTGAGAAGCGGATTTTGCCTCAGAGCCTCCAGATGGGAACTGAAACCTGGGCTGACACCTTGATTTTAGCCCGGTGAGACCCCGAGCAGAGAATCCAGCCACCCCATAGCAAACTCCGACCTGCGAAAATGGTGAGATGATAAATGTGCGTTGTTTTAAGCCACAAAGTTTGCGGTAATTTGTTACGCAGCAATAGATAACGCACACAGCTGCTTAGAGCAATGGACGTTGATCTCACAGTGTCTCTGGGTCAGGAATCAGGGAGTCACTCAGCTGGGTGGTTCTGGTTCAAGGTCTCTCCTGAAGCTGTTGGCCGGGGCTGTGGTCATCTGAAGGCTTGACCAGGGCTGGAGGACTTGCTTCAACGGTGGCTCATTCACAAGGCTGCGGGAGGCCTCAGCTCCTCACTACAAGGGCCTCCCCGTAGGGCTGCTCGAGAGCCCTCGCAGCATGGCGGCTGGCTTCCCCTGGGCCAGGAGAGGCAGGGCTTTGCAGTGGTGCCAACTGGAAGGCCCGCGGGAGTCTGGCAGACGCAGAAGCAGAGATGTGAGAGAGGACGGGCTTATCTGAGGCGGATGCTGGGGGAGTCCTGGAAGTTCAAGGCCTAGAATCAGCCAGCTCCGAGGTAGCGTCCTCTCACAGCTGCTGCTGGTGTGTGACCAGGAGCGAGTCTCCTTCCCTGAGCTCACGTGTCCCAGCTGGAAAATGGGAATAACCCTGGGATTTACCTCATGGGGCATGCATTTGTTCATTCACTCAACAAACATTTATTGAGCATCTACCATGTGACAGGGATTCTTCTTGGCCCTGGGTTCTTAGCAGTGACAAAAACAGATCAAGTCCCCTGCCTGTGAGGATCCTACAGTCTAGCAGGGGGAGAGAGGGACCATAACTATCAGCCATGCTAACGAGTGTGTCAGATGGACATGAGTGCTATGGGGTAAAATCAAGCAGGTGGGGGGCGGGGGGGTTGGAGCTGCCAGGTCTGAGTCGCTATTTTATGTGGATGTCAGGGGAAGCCGCTCTCAGAAGCAGGGAGCTAAAAGAGGTGAGTGAGCTACCTATTTGGATATGGGAAGAGCATTCCAGGCAGAAGCAAGAGCAGGTGCAAAGGCCCTGAGGCAGCATGTTCAAGGAAAGAGGCAAGTGTGGCTGGTGCAGTGTGAGTGAGGGGGTGAAGAGTAGATGAGGTCAGAGAGGTGGGGGGCAGTATCAGATCATGTAGGGACTTGCGGATCCTTGCAAGGAGTTTGGTTTTTACTCAGAGTGAGGTGGGAGCATGGGAGGGCTCTGAGCAGAGGAGCTGCTGGGAGGATTAAATGAGACAGTGCATGGAAAGCACTCAGGGGTGTGCCTGGCACATAGGAGGGGCCCCATAATTACTGGCTGTTATTATTACTGTGGTTATTATTATTGTTGAGGTACTAGGAAGCAAATTGGAAACTATAAAAAGCTATGGAGATGCAAATTTTCATTGCCTGACAGAGCTTTTCAAATATTTTCAACTTGCTATCGTTAAGCACTGACCATGAAAAGATAGGTTTCGTTTCTTTATTTTATGGAAGAGTGACCTAAGGCTCAGAGAGGTTAGGAGATTTGCCTGGTGCTGCACAGTGCAAAAGAGCAGAGCCCAACTCACCAGAACTCTGGTCTTCTGAATCCAGGCTGATGGCTGCTGGTTTGGCCGTTGTGGCTGAGTCCTTGGTGCAGGTGGCAGGTGGTGGCCCCTGTGCAAAAATTTGGGGTGTGCACTTGGGACCCTCCAGCATCACAGAAGAGAAAAGCCTAGAGCCCCCGGGCTCTGGCCTGGCCCATTCAGGCAGAGGAGGGTCGCAGAGACCAAAAGAGGCCCCAGGGCATCACCGAGGATGACTTCGGTCCATGTAACAGGAAGCCTGATGCAAAGGGGCTTAAAGAAGCTGGAAATGTAATATCTTGTTCAACAGGAAGTCCAGAGGGGGTGTGGGTGTCTGGACTGGTTGATTCAGCAGCCCCACCAGGCCTCCGTGGACGCACGTTGCTTCCATCTGTCTGCTCTGACATCTCAGCATTGGTTCCACCTGAGGCTGGTCCTAGGCTGGCCGTGCAGATCCAGGTGTCACATCCAGAAGAAAACCAGAAACTCTCTCTCCCCAGGGCTCCCCATTAGGAGCAAGGAAACCTTTCCCAGAAAACCCCCAGCAGGCTCTCCTCCTGTCTCATGGGCCAGAATTGGGTTCCCTGCCCATTGCTGGAACAATCACTGAGCAGGGACACGGAATGAGTGTTGGACAGTGTGTCAAATTGATTGAAAAACACAGCCCAATTCTCCATCCCTCCCTGAACCCATGCTCTTGACAATATGACTTTGCTGCTCCTCTCATTAAGACCATTAGGTGACTGTGGATGAAAGAGAGCACTACTCAAGATCAGCCCAGCCCTGCCCAGACCAGAAGAACCACCCAGCTGACCCACAGACTCATGAGCAACAGTAAATGTTTATTGGTTTAAGCCACTCAGACTGGGGATGTTTGTTACGCAGGAAGAGCTGACTGATACAGGAAATTGACCACCTTATGCAGTTAACTAGTCATTGGAGGCTGGGCCTTTTAGAGGAGCAGGAATGTCATTCATTCATTGACTACATCTTCCTACCCCTTCCGTGCAGGTTCTGTGCTAGATGCAGGAAACTCAAAGATTGATGAGGCCTGGCCCCTGCCTGGGGGAACCCCCACTCTGGGTGGGAGACAGACTTGTCAACTGCAGCTTATAGCCCTCCTGTGGCTCCCCACTGCCTGGGGAGCAGGTCTGACTGAGGTTTAGCATGCTGCCTGATCTGTTCCTACAAACCAGCCTCATTCCTTACCCTTCCCCACACCCTCTGCCCTTGGGCCTTTGCACTTGCTCATTTCCCCTTCTGGACTGTCTGGGCCACCTTCTATGACCTATGAACACTATTCTCCTTCGAGACTCAGCTCAGGTATCCCCTCTCCCAGAGCCTTCCCCAAACCACTTCCCACCCGAGTCAAGAGCACCTTGAGGCTCCCACAGTCCCCTGGGCTTCCTCTAGCCCTGCCTTCGTCACTCTGCACTGTGACTGTCTATCCTTCAGTCCAGCTGCCTCACTGCACAGATGTGGAAACTGAGGCCCAGAAAGGGGAAGTGACTTGCCCAAGGCAGAGCAGGGCTGGAGCCCACCCAGGGCTGTCTTGGCTGCCCATCTGCTTTCTTCTCAGCGTCCCAGCCCACGGGGGACCAGACGTGGCTGTCCTACTGCCCTCCTACTGTGCACCGGGTCCTGTGCTAAGATGAGACTTCTGGGGAGTTCTCCTTGAGCCTCCATCCTCCCAACAGCCCTGCAGGGTAGACACGGGCAGCATCCCACTTCCCAGATGGGGACAGGCGGCTCACAGGGAAGAGGCTGCCAAGGTCACATGGCCAGGAAGGGACAGAGTGGGGACGGGAGCCGAGACCTCGGTGCAGTCTGCGTCTGGCCTCCTCCCCAGCTTTCGGGCTGGGCCAGGGTCTCCACGGTGAGAGGGGCATGGAAAGAAAGCTGGGGCGAGCAAGGGGAGCAGGGGCTGCCGGGGAAGCCCCGAGGCAGGAAGAGGCAGAGCAGAAAGTGAAAGGGGCCGGGGGCCGAGAATAGCTGCGGGTGACAGCAGCCAGGGACTGCAGACGCCAGAAAGAGAAACCAGGCTGGGCCCCAGGGCAGGGGGGCATCCACTCCCTGGGAGGGGACCCTGGGCCTGGGGAGCGGGGGCGGGGGGGTCCTGCTGGCCCATGCAGCCCTCACCTGGATGGCAGGCCTGGGTGGACACCCCAAACTATGGGAATGGAATTGGGGTGAAGGGGTGTCTGGAGGAGGGGAGGATTTCACTGCTGACTGTATACAGACTTCCACATCGCTTGTACCTGTCACAATGAGTGCAGAGGGTTTGGGGACCAACAAAACCCGCCAAGACAAACCAGCCTGTGAAACACGAGCCAGTGCTGCAAAGAGAAACCTGTTTACTAATATCTCCATCATCTGCCGCCGCTGTCTGTAGAGTTCAGCGCCGTGGTTAGGCAGCCTGGGTTCAATCCCGGCTCTGCCACTGGCTGGCTGTGTGACCTTGGGCAAGTCACGTCACCTCTCTGGGCCTCTTTGCTAACATCACCTACTTCATGGGGGTGTCCTGAGGATTAGCTGAGTGGGTAGATGTACAGGGCACAGAACAGCTCAGGGAAAGTGCTCACCAAGCATCTTAGCTTGTATTCTTTACCAACACACACACACACACGCGGAAAGTCCCTCCAGAATGTAAACGGTGCAAGAGCAGAGACTGGGTTTTTTCACTAGTGCGTCTCCAGTGTCTGGAGCTGTGAGCGCCTGGCACACAGTAGGTGCTTAATAAATGTTTGCAGAAAGAAGGAAGGAAGAAAGGAGGGAAGGAGGGAGGGAGAGAAGGAGGGAGGGAGGGAGGGAGGGAGGAGAGGAGGGGATGGTAGGGGAACCGTTACCGCGCTAATTCCAGGTGTGGGGCACCCATTGTGTTTCTCTGTATTTTATGCCTTTATCACATTGCCACGTATCACTTGGGTTAATTGGAAAAAATTGTTTCCAGGGAGAACCCCTGGGAGGTGGCTTGAAGGCGTGATAGCCTTTCAGGTCAGGGTGGCCCCAAGACCACCCACGCCCCCTGGGAGCCCCAGAGACCAGCAGGCAGGGGAAGCGACAGGAAACTCGACAGGACAGGCTGTTCTCAGCCTACCGAGAACCGCAAGCGAGAGGACGCGCTGTTCTGAGATCTGCGCGTACCCGCCCCCCCCCCCCCACGGTGGGGGTGGAAGTGTCACCAGCGTCCAGGGTGGGGACCTCTGCCCTGGCCTGGGGATCTTGCGGCTCCTCTGATCTCTACGAGGAACTCAGGGTGGCTTGCTTTCCAGGAACGCTTCCTGCGACTCGGGCGGTGGCTTACAGCCAAGGTCTGGGGAGGCTGTGTGACCTCGGACACCTCTCTGGGCCTTAACTTCCTCACCTGCAAAACGGAGGAAATAGGACATCACATGCGGGGGCATTGTGAGGATTAAGAGTGAAGTTTGAATGTGTTGTTTCACCAGCAACTACTTTTTTAAAAATTGTAGTAAAATACACATGACATCAAATTCACCATTTTAAAGTGTGCAGTTTAGTGGCATTTAGTACATTTACAGAGTTGTACAACCATCATCACTATCTAGTTCCAGAACATTTCCATCATCCCCAAATAAAACCCCATCCCATTAGCAGTCGTTCCCCATTCTCCCCGCCCCCAGCCCGACACCCCCAAATCTACTTTTCTCCCCTATGGATTTGCCTAGTCTGCACATTTCATATAAATGGACTCATGCAATGTAGTATAACCTTCTGTGTTCGGCTCCTTTCACAAAGCATGACGTTTTCCAGGTTCTTCCACGTTGTAGCCTGTGCTGCTTTCCTACGATTCCTACAATCCATCAATTACTTTTAAAAAATGATTTTTAAGAGTTTATTGAGGTAAAACGTACAATCAGTGGTTTGTTCAACTTGATATATTTTGACATAGGTGCGTGCCCGTGGAACCACCACCTGGGTCAAGATACAGGACATTTCTAGCACCTGAGAAAGTTCCCTCAGACCCCCAGTCCCCTCCTCCCGGCCAGAGGCAGTCCCTGGCTCTGGTTTCCGTCCCCACTGATGAATTCTGCCTTCGGATTAGTGGAATCACGCACCGTGTGTGTTTTATATCTGTATATTTATATACACCTCTGCTCCACACGATGTCTGTGAGCTTCACCCAGGCTGTTGTGTGTAATGGGAGTGTGTTCTTTTTCATGGCTGAGTAGTATTCCATTTTATGGTGCATCGCACTGTTATCCACTATCCTGTTGGTGGACACATGGGTTGTCTCCCGTTCGGGGCTATTCTGAGCAATGTGCTGCGAACGTCCCCGCACCTGGCTGTGGGGGCAGGAGCGCTTGGGTCCCAGGGTTGATCCCCAGGAGGGGGACTGCTGGGGCCCGAGGCTGGGTCAGTTAGTTTTAGCAGGTGGATGCCGCCGGTTCTTCTGAGGGCTGGGTGGGTTCCTTCCTCGCAGCAAAGCGCCAGAGGGCCTGCGGTCTGCACCCTGGACAGCGCTTGGTGCGATCAGCCCTGCAGATTTTAGTCAATTTTAGAAAACTGAGTTTAGAAAATTTTAATTTTTTATTAGGAGTTCTCACTCTTTAGATTAAATAAATACACTGATGAGAGAAAACGGCAGGATAGAATTCCGCACGGGTGCTGAAGCAGACAGACAACCCTTTCCAAAGCGAGCTCTAAAACCGAGGAGTTGCTAACAACTGCTGCTGACGCCGCCCAGCAGGCCCCATGGCCCAGGCCGGGCCCAGCACCTCGTCTGCACGAGCCCCCACAATCCTCGCAACCATCCTGGGAGGTCCGGTTATCGTCCCCACTTTACTGATGTGGAAACTGAGGCACAGAAGAGGTTACGTGGGCTGCCAAAGCCACACAGCCAGCAAGAGTAGAAGAACCCTGGTCCCCAGGTCCCCGGGGTCCCCCAACTCTGCCCTGAGACGAGGGCCCAGCAGGCTGCGGATGTCTGAAACGTTCCCCCGGAGCTTGATTTCAGAAGGATGGGGAACCAGAGCCTCATCCCACAGCCCCACTCACACCCACCACACACGCACACCACACACACTCATACATGCGCACGCTTGCACAAGTGTGTTTACAATACACCCTCACACACCCCACCTCTCCCATACACCCACCATACATGCTCAGACATATACACTGTCACACACACATCCTCACATAAGTACATTCACACACACCACACACACATATACATGTGACACCCACACACACCTCATATTCACACATACCACACCCTCACACATACCATACACACAAACACACACACTCTACACACTGTCACACACCATAGACACAACACACACACACCATACTCTTACACAAACACCATACATGATACATCCTCTCACACACCTGCACAGTCACACACGCACCACACACACATACAGCCTGGCACACACACACAGACTCCAGAGAGCAGAGCCTCATCGGGGACACTTGCATACAAAAGGCGGGTGTCAGGTAAGAGGACGTTGCTGCAAAGCCAGCCCCCAATTCCCACCCTCCCGTCCTCAGATCTGAGACGGGTCCTCAGGCACTGGCGACTTCCTGCGGGCGGGGCCCGCGGACAGCCCCCAGGCCTGCGGTGAGGTGCGCCCGTGCAGGCTCCAGGCCACCTCCCCTCCTGCCCCGCGTCAGGCGGCATCTTTGGTGGCCGCGGGGACTTCTCTGTGGCACAGCTCCCGCAGGAAGGTCGCTGCTGTTCCTGCTCCCCCCGGCGACCCCGCGCCCGGGGTTTTGGGGGCACTGCCTCCCCTCTCTCCCCTTAGGAGGAGGAGCAGCAACGGCCTCCTGCTGGTGCTAGTCCCGGGGGGCCTCGCCACCCGGTTACCCTCACTAGTGTAGCCATTTCCCTTGGAAACGCCTGGTGTGGTTTCTCTTGTCCTAACCGACATGTGGCCAGGCAGGGATCTAAACTCAGATCGTCCGACTGCTGGGGCTGCAGGTGTCACCGCTGTGCAGCCCTGCTTCTCAGGGGGCCTCCTCTACAGTGCGTCTCCAGCTCCGTCCACTGCCCCCGGGTCTACGGGCCTCTCACACCCTGCTGTCTCGTAGAGCTGGGTTGCAGTACCGCCCACTGCCAGCAGGTGGGGAGCCAGCAGGCAGGAAATTCCCACCGTCTTACCAGCAAGGGCTCCCACAGAACACCCGGTTTAGACAGCCTCCCTCCTACTAAAGGAGGCAATGGCTTCATTTACTAGTTAATCGCTAACTGCTGGCAAGAACCTCTGGCCAGTCAAGATTCTCCAGGAACAAAATTCCCGGCAAGAATAGAGAGCTTACATACTCCTCTGCCTAAACCACACTGGCAGGGAGGGTAAATGCACACTTTCCAAGTGGTTTTTGCCAAAAATAGCTCCCAAAGTCCTCCGGCATGGAACTTCTGATCTAAGCCAGTGTGTTCTTCAGGTCTAGAAATTCTGTACGGTTGAGCCTGCATGCTTGGCACAGCTTCCCTCCTTCAGCAGACAGCCCTGTGCCCAGGTAGGAGGGGGTCTGGAGTCAGAAAGGCCTGAGTTAGCAGCTCAGCTCTTTCGGTCACCTGCTGTGAGGTCTTGGGCAATTTGCTGAACCTCTCTGAGCTTTAGTCTCCCGATCTGTAAAATGGGGATGATAATACCTGCCCTGGGGGATTGTTGGGAGGGCAAAATAAGCTAAGGTATGTGTTAAGGGCCCGGCACAAATAAAAAGTGCCCGTCCCCTTTATTCCAGTTTTCTATGACGTTTCCCATGGTGCACCCACATGGAATACTATGCAGTTTAAAAAAAATAAAGCCATTCCGTGCATATTAATATAGAACTATTCTGAAGACCATTGCTCAGTGAAAAAAAGCAGAGTGCAGGACGGTATGTGGGGCAAGCAGCCTCCAGGTCACCCAGATAGTTCTTACCCCCTGGCACGCACGCCCTTATGTGGTCCTTTCCCGCAGTAACTGGGGCCGACCTGTGTAATTAATAGGATAGGGTGGAAATGTGCCTCTCCTGGTGATAAAAGATACTGCAGCTTCCACCTCGCCCCCATTTGGATCACTGGTCCTGGGGGGAGCCAGCTGCCATGTTGAGAGGACATTCGAGCATCCATGTGGGGAGGGACTGAGGCCCCCTGCCAACAGCCACGTGAGTGAGCCATCTTGGAAGTGAATTCTCCAGCCCCAGCCAAGCCTGCAGATGACCACAGCCCCCGCTGACATCTGCCTTCAACCTCACGTGAGACTGAGCCAGAACCGCCAAGCTGAGTAGCTCCCAAATTCCTGACCCTCAGAAACTGTGAGATAATAAAGGTTTATTGATACTTTAAGCTGCTAAGTTTGGGGGTAACTTGTTATGCTGCCGTAGCTAACTAATCCAGCGTGTAGAGCATGCTAACATTGGAGGGATGCTTTAACTATCTCTAGAAGGAAACAAGAGAAACTGGTATCGGGGAGGGAACTGGGTGGCTGAGGGACAGAGAATGGGGGAAACCTTTGTCCTTTGGCATTGTGAACCATCTTCTCAAAAAGGTCACCTGAATGTCGAATAAGTAAATAAAAACGTAGGCAGCCCTCAGAGAGCAGCAGCTGTGATTATTCATTCCATAAACATTTCTCGAGCTGCTGGAAGCCCCCTTGAGTATGTGTGGCTGAATCTACAACATGGGTTTATGAAGAATAAGAAAGGCTGGGGGTTGAGAGTCGCCTTGGAGCCCCATATGTAGAGCTGTGTGCCCTGGGGTAGGTTGCTTAACCTCTCTGAACTTCAGTTTCCTTATCTGAAAAATGGGGATCATCAGTATAACGATGGGGCCTAGTGTTCAGCTAAAGACCAGGCATGGGGTAAACACTTAATAGATTCAGCTGTTCTTATTAATAAGGTTCAAGGATCCTGCCCTGGGCCAGGAGAAGGGAGAAACCCACTGAGTCCCTTGCCCCTGCCCTGGAGGCAGGCTGGGGTAGGTGGCCCACAGGGACCAGCTGAGCCAGCCTCCCAGGGTAGAAGCTGGATGAGAGGGTTATGAAGGTGGGGTGGGGGACCAGCGGAAGAGAGAGAGAGACCCCACTCCAGGATCACCTGCTCCCCCAGCCCCCATCCTTCCCTGTGCAGGACCGGTGTGGGGAGCAGCCCTGACCCAGGGAAGCCCATGGCTGCTGCCGCCTGCTCCCTCCACCCAGGCCTGGTGGCAGGTGGAGCGCTGGAGGTGGCTCCGCTCCAGAAGGAGGGGGCGTGGCCTCTCCCAGGGCCCCGGGGTGGGGGGCGAGAGCTGTACACCCCGCGTTCTGGCCTTGCCCCAGGACTCACAGCTGGGAGCAACGGGGCAGGGGCCCACCAACCACGAGGCATCACTTGGAGGAGTGGGAGGGTTGAGGGGTGCAGGGAGGGGCCGAGGAACCCCAAAGTTGGGGGTGCTCGGGCTTCAGTCCGCCTGGAGCTTGGCTCTCTCTCCATCCTGGGTGGGAAGGGTGCTTGGATGACTGGTGCCCATGCACTGTGATGACTCCACAGGGGGCCGGAGCAGGGCAGTGGGGAGAACTGGGGAATTCCCACTCGGGAACCCTGGGCATCGGCCTGGTAGAGCAGAAAGGTGTTGGGAAGCTGGGCTGAGGCTGTGTCACCATGTGACCTCAGCAAGTCCTGAGGCACAGGAGAAGGTGTCGCCATGCGCATCCTCACTCCAAGGATGGCAGGAGGCTGCACCACTTTGGGGCCGCCTGGGAGGCACCCTCTGGCCTGGCCGGTGGGGAGAGACTCCATCGGGTTGCTTTGCTCATGACTCATGCTTTATGGGACCAGCCTTGTCCCCTGGGAGGCACTTTCCAGGCAGGCCCGCATATGGCCCCTTCTGCGTTCTGCAGATGTCCAGGCTTCAGCTATGCCCGGCCCAGGCCAGGAAGAGGCTGGTCAGCCCCCGGCTGGGATGGGAGCCTTGCTGGGACTGGGGGCACCACTTTTCTGGATGGTGAGCCACCCGGGGCACTTTTGGCAACGTGGCCAATATAGCCAGTCGTCCACAAGATAACTCTGCACCCCTCGTCTGCCCCCATCAGGACTCCCGGTCCAGCGCGCCCCATCTCGGGACAGCCGCCCTTGCACAAGCCAGCAAGTCCAGACTCAGCCTCTCCCATCCTCTCAGCCTCCAAGTCAGCAACGGTCCTCAGTCTGGGTTCCCCGGAAGCAGACTGGAGACGAGGGTTCCCGCACGTTCCCAGGAGGGGGAGGTGGGGTGGGAAGGAGGCTCATCAAGGGGATGAACCCTGCCGAGGGACTCACGCTGGAGCAGAGACGGGCACCCAGTGGGGGTTCTGATCAGGGCAGGTAAGGACCGCCATGTCCCCTGTGATGGGTCAGGGCGTCCCCCTGGGGGCCGTGAATTCCCAGCCCTTCTGGCTCTCCATGGGTGCAGGCGAGGCTGGTTCAGCAGTGAATGGTGCTCTGAAAAAGAGGGGTGGGTGGTGCTGCTGCAGAGAAAGTTCCCCCGGGGTAGGAGGGAGGCAGTGAAGGGATGGGGGATCAGGTGGCTGCCGAATGCTCTCCACTTGACGTCTATTTCTGGAAGACTCTGCTTCTCGACATCCCCACAGTGGCCCTCATCTTCACTGGGACACCCAGGAGCCTCTGAACCAGGCTTCTGCCTCCCTCTGGCCCCGCGAACCGCTGTCCACACGGCAGCAGAGGAGACTTTCTGAATGTGAAGCTGGGCGGATAACCCCCTCCTCTCAGGTGGGCGCCCAGCCCTCAGAGGTCGCAAACTCAGCTGCCTCCAGACGCAGGGCGGTGAGGCGGGTGAAGGAACAATGTGGGCTGTACACACCCACAGCCCTCCCCAGAGACCCCGTTTGACGGAGACTGGGGTGGAGAAATACCCTCATGTCTGAGACGACGATACAAGTGCCAGGAGAGATGGGGGGGGTGGGGAAGGGGCAGCCCCTGCTTGACTCCAGCAAGCTGTTCCTACAGCCGGCCCAGGGACAGATGCGTGTGTCAGGGAGGCAGGAGGGGCACACAACTGGGAGACGCAGACAGGGAAGGCGGGTGGAGCACGGAGAGGGGTGGGCGGGGCAGCCACGGGCAGGGGTCCTCCTCCCAGCCCCGCAGGCCAAGCCTGGACCCTGTCCTCACAGCAAGAATTGGCGTGGAGAGCGGAGCAATACAATCCGATCCGGGGCAGGTTTTGAAGAGGCCATGCTGGCTGCTGAGGGGACTCGGGGTTGCTGGGGAAAGAGCAGGGTCCAGGAGACGAGGTCAGAGGCTGTTGGCATGGACAGTCCAGAGGAGAGGAGAGGTGGTGTGGACCAGGCTGGTGGCTGCAGGGACGGAGAGGGGTGGGCAGACACGGCTAGGAGGCCTTGCTGAACGACTGGTTGTGGGATGGGCAACAGCCACGGCTAAGTCTCCTGGGGACATGCAGGCTGGAGGCTCAGAGTGGGGACCGTCCATCCCAGGATGCTCCTTATCGTCCTTCCAGGAGCCCTGAGGGTGCCCAGGCAGAGAGGACTCCTGGTGGATTCGAGAGGTGTCCCGATGTCCCTGAGCCCCGTGGGATGGTGGCAGGGTGCTCAGGCTCTCCGTGTAATCTGACATGTCCCACATGTATTCCAGGGTGAAGGCGAGGGAGGAGGAAGAGGTAAAAGGTCCAGGAAGGGATGGAACCCCTGAGACAGCTCCCAGCGTCCCACGTCCAGGCCCTACACCAGTGTGTTCACGCACCTGCAAAGTGCTGCAAGGTGGGGGGACTCCCCCATTCTACAGGCGAGGGTCGGAAGGGGCGAGGGCCAAGCCCAAGACCACCCAGCGGGGGGGACAGGGTGTGACCCCCAGTGCAGGTGTGACAGCCCCCACTGCTTTTCTCACCTGCCTCAGCAGGACTAGCCCCCCTGCCCCACCGCCATCAGCAAACCCTGCTCAGAGTCGGGACCTGGACACCACCCCCGCATGGGTCCTTCCTTGCAGGACTGGTTCCGACTGTCAAAGTGGAATTGCTTGTCTGTCTTCCCCAAAAAGGTCCGGTTCCCAGCAGGGCTGTTCTGGACAGCGGGAGAGGAAGGACTATTGAGGGGGCGTCCCAAGGATGTACTTACCATTCTCCAGGCATTCGGCCAAAGGCTGTATTTTCCAGAGCAGGAAACCGAGGCACAGCGAGGTTAAGAAACTGGCACAGAGAGAGAGCCCATTAGGGTCCCAGGGCCCCAATTTGACTTTTAAATTGTGTAATTTGAGGAAGGAAAAAAAGTCAAGTACCTTATATGACCCTGGGTTTTCAGTTTTCATCTGTAAAATGGGAAAAGAAGCCCAGATATTCTTCTCCATCCCCAGGGACAAGGCCTGTGCTGCCCGGGGTTCAGGCGGAGTGAACCATGGACTTGGCATCCATGTGCCGCTGCCCTCTGACCCAGAGATTTCGCCACCCTCGCTCAGCTCCCTCCCCTGCACCCACCCCTGCCCCGCCGGGGCTGGCACGGGGCAGCTGAGCGCTCCGTACCCCCTCCCCTCATTTTCCCAACCCTTTTTGACCTTCCTCACATGTTCCCAGACCCCCAGGTGCCCCAACTGAGCCCCTCCTTCTGGACAGAGGTGGCCCTCTGGTTCTGCCCCTCCTCCAGACTTGGCAGTGGTATGGAGTTCATAGACCTGTTTTCCTTTCCCAAATCATGTCTGAAGGTCTAGACCAGCTTGGCTGGAAGGAACCCAACACCTCGTCCATGAGGAGGAAACCCTGAGAAGCAATAAGTGCTGTCCGAGGGCAAGACAATATTGGGAACCTAAGTCCAGGCAGCCATGGAATTCAAACTCCACTTTCTATGGTCATGTCAGGTCATCCAAACCTTTGGTGGCTCCCCATTGCCAGCGACACCAAATCCCAGCTCTGTCCTTGCCCATCGCCACCGGCTCAGTCTTCTTTCTGGCTTCTGGGACTATCTGCTAGGACCATTGCAGTAGTCTCTTGCTTGGTCTCCTGCTCTTCTAGTCTCTCCCCATCTAGTCTAGCTTTTCCCCAGCAGCAGAATGAGCTTTTGAAAACACAAATCTGGTCAAGTCACACCTCCAGTTAAAGCACGTCATTCGGTTCCACTGCCTGCAAGATAGTGTCCAAGCTTGCTCTTCGCCCGGCATTTGGGCTGTCCTAGATCTGACCCCCGCCAGCTTCTCCAACCTCATCCTCCACCCTGAACCCCACACTCCAAACCCAGATGAGTGGTCATCCCCAACCCTGTTGCTTTCAGGTTTCCCTGAAGCCTGACCGTGACTGTTTCCTGGTCAGCTGTTCCCTGCACTCCAAATGCACTTCCTGTTCTTCCTGTCAATACTGATCCTCTTCAAGTTTGATTTCAGTGGTGCCCTCCCGAGGAGCCTCCAGGGGTCTTAGTGACAAATACGAGAACCCAACTGTGGCTCATTTAAACAGAAGAACATGCTGAACAGATATTGGGGTGCTCACTGAACCCCCAGGAAGCCCCACATGAAGAAGAAGGCAGAATGGGGAAGCAAGACCCCCACTCCAGTTCTGCCATAGAGCCAGCCTGGGGATGCCCATGCATCTGCACAGCTGCCCTGGGAACTCGATGTTGCCGGGTCTCTCTCCAGAAAGACTTTTCCAGATCCTTTCTTTGCAGGACCAGCTCCTAATTCAGACTCCAGAGCAGGGGCCTCTGATTGGCTGAGCCCAGGTCACATGGCCACATCCTAGCCACAAGGGAGGCTGGGAAAGTGGGTGTGGCCTATTTGGGCTCCTGCAGTGGTAGGCGGCTCTTGCCCCAAGGCCCATGGTGGGCAGGGGGTGGGATTCCTAAATGTAGGAAGGGGGTCAGAGGGTGGGGGCCTAAAGATGACCAAAGCTTGTGACTTCCCGACCCCCAGGCACAGCGGAATATCATCATTCCCTCCTTGACGCCTCCCTCTGCCTTGCCCCATGTCCAATCCTCAGCCACCGTGTAGGCTGAATGTCCCAAGTATGGCTTACATCCTGCCTTCTCTATGCCAGCTCCTCAGGGAGCCCCTAGACCAGGGGAGGAGGCAGGTGCTAAAGGGGCAATGACAGCCTCGTGTGGCACATGCCATGATGGAGGGACATGCAGGGGGAGGGGGAGCCCACAGGAGGAACCTGGTCCTGCTAGGGGTATCCCGGAAGGCTACCTGGAGGTGGCAATGCTGTCTTCAAGGATGAAGAGGAGTTAGAGAAACAAAGGTGGAGGAGATGCCAGCCCAGAAAGAGACTACTGCTTGAGCAAAGCCACAGAGGTGTAAGAGGGGCTCCTCGGAGTTCTGGCATCCCCCGGGTGTGCGTGAGGTGGGGGGGCTACGAGATGAGGCTACACGGGGAGGGGGGCCTGATTGTGTGCCATCTGTGGGGCCCGGCTTTGAGCAAGGACTTGATGCCAGGGCAGTGGAATGACATGGGCAGATGTGAGCTTGAGAATGACCCCTTGGACAGCCTGACTGGGCTGGGGGGAGGCCAGCCAGGGGCGCGGTGAGAATCCCAGCCCGCCAGGCTTGGGCTGGGACCCGAGGCTGGTGGGGCAGCAGGGGCCAGAGGCTTCGGAGGCCCAGTAGGCTCCGGGCGGCAAGCAGAAGTTTGCCATTGTCGCTGGGGCATGTCTAAGCGACTGGGAGAGCTGCGAGCCCCGGGCAAGTCTCTGGCCCAGGGTGGGGTCCTCAGTTTCCTCATTTGTAAATAGAAGGGATCGGGTGTGGTGACCTCTGGGACAGGGACCGAGAGGCCACCTCTGCTTCCTGCTCCCCGCCTCACGAGCTGGGGATGCAGGGATGAGAGGCGGAAGCTGCTGCCCGGCTGTCCGCGAGGCCGGTCCAGGTGGGCTGGACACGTGACTGTCCGCCCAGGTCTGGACCGAAGATGGTTTTCCCAGCAGAGCAGGAGCCCGCGGTGCAGGCTCCCGCCTCAAGGGCTGCACCAGGAGAGAAAGGAATCGTAGCCACTTACAGCCCTCCCCTCCCGAGGGGGCCCCACTGGGGCCAGGTTTCTCGGGACAATCGATGCCATCATTCCGGGAAGCCTGCCGCAGGAGAGGCCCCGATTTCCCCCCATTTGCATAGCCACAGTAACAGGAAACGGGACACGCATTGCCTCATCAGCACGAGCTGGGCTGGCCCGACCAGCTCAGGGCTCAGCTCCGATGACCCAGCCTGGGCTGCCCACCCCAGCCCCCCGTCCCCGGACAGCTGGCCCCAGCTGGGCGCCTTGTCCGGCGGCCAGTCAGGTGGCCGGATAGCTAGGCACACCTGGATGTCGGCCACGGAGACCCCAAGCAGGCCGGCTGCGTCCCCCGGGAAGGGAGGGGGGGCTGTCAACAGCGACAGCTGGGTGCTCCAATGGGGTTAAAGTGCACCGTGCTATTGCTTAGCCCTCCTGGTTCCCAGAAGTGACAAGTAGACTTGCGTCCTGCAGGAAGTGTGCCTGTCCGCTACCTGACCCCCTGCCTGTCCCTTCCCAGTTTCCCCCGCTCCTTTCCCGAAAGCCCTGGGACTCCAGCAGGAAGCCTCTTTCTCAGATGCCCTCGGCAGCTGCCAGGCGGGGCTCCAGGACCCCACGTGCTGAGCAAGCGGGGCCTTAGCCTCAGCAGAGCCAGATGGCCTCGGTCTCCCCGTCTACAAGGAGCATAGACGCGCCTCCCTCTCCGGGTTGACGAGGAGGAGGAACCGTGAGCGAAGGCGCCATAGAAATGCTAGTTACTGCTCTTCTAGAACTCACGTCAGACTGTAGGTCACGGTGCTTCAGGCCTCTTCAAGGCAGCTATTGAAAGAGAAACCGGATTTTAACATTTTGTGGAGCAAGGTGGAGGAAGGTTAGCATCCTCGGAGACTTCCTGTGGACACAGCCTGCCCCGGGTTTGGATCCCGGCTCTGCCACTTGCTGGCTGTGGCCTAGGGCAAGCTCCCTAGCCTCTGCGTCTGTAAAATGGGAATACGTAGTGGTACCCACCCCTTAGGGCCGTGGGGAGGACTAGAGAGATGAGGCATGAAAGGGGCCTGGTGGGAGGAGCAGTGCAACGTGTGGGGCCGTGAGTCCACCAAGAGGGTAAGCGCGACTCTGCAGCCGCCCCTGTGGGAGGGGCCAGGGTTACAGAAATGCACCCTGCATGGCTGTGTCCGTGGCCCTCAGAGAGGGCAGAGCTGAGGGGAGGAGGCCGGAAGCACTAAATCCTACATGAGGAGTCCAGAGAAGGGCTGAGGAAGGCACATGCCTGGCAGGAACATCCAGGGAGGCTTCCTGGAGGAGGAGATGTCTGAGCTGGTCTCAAGGATAGGTTTGACAACGAGGGTGGAAGAGGAAGCATCCCAGACAGAGGAGTCAGCCCAGGCCCCCAGTGTGCCACCCCCTGCACAGGGCCCCTGGGCCTCCCCACCCAGACACTGTCACTCTTTCCTGTGCTCCAGGGTCTTCAGACCCCCACCAGTGGGGATACCCTCTTTCCCAGGACATGGGAGCCAGCATCACAGACGAGGCAGGACAGCTTGGTGGCACCACGCCTGTGGGCTGGGCCCTGTCCTTCCCCATGGGACCCCACTCTCCCTCCTTCAGGATCCCTGCTGCCAGCATTGTAACATACAACTGTCCTCTGGTCATTTGTCTATGCAAACAATTTTTTTAATGTTATATCTTTCTTTTTTATTGATGTCTTAATAGTTTATAACATTGTGGGGTTTTAGTTGTACATTATCATTTGTCCGTCACCATGTGGATGCATCCCTTCACCCCTTGTGCCCACCCCTTTCCCCCTGGTAGCCACCAACCAATTCTCTCCATCCGGGTGTTAGTTTATATTCCACCTCTGAGTGAAATCATGCCGTATTTGTCTTCTTTCTCTGGCTAATGTCACTTAACATAATACCCTCTAGGTCCATCCATGTTGTTGCAAATGGGACAATTCTGTCTTTTTTATGGCTGAGTAGTATTCCATTGTGTATATATACCACATCTTCTTTATCCAATCATCAGTCGAGGGACACTCGGGTTGCTTCCACTTCTTGGCTATAGTGAATAATGCTGCAATGAACATAGGGGTGCATAAGCCACTTGGGATGGTTGATTTCATGTCCGTTGGGTAGATGCCCAAGAGTGGGATTGCTGGATCATACAGTATTTCTATTTTTAGTTTTTTGAGGAATCTCCATACTGTTTTCCATAGAGGCTGCACCAGTTTTATGCAAACAATTTCTAAATGAACAAAAACTGGGTTGTAGTTTTCAAACTCTTGGAACTTGCTTTTTCCTTTAATGATACACCGTGGGCATTCTCCTGGAGGAAGATATGTTCCAAATCACCATTTTAATGGCTGGGGGATGATCCACGGTATAGACAGACTGCAACAAATTTAACCAAGTCTGTAATTTCAGCAAACATTTCTTTCTTTCTTTTTTTTTTTTTTTTTTTTGGTGAGGAAGATTGTCGCTGAGCTAACATCCACGCCCATCTTCCTCTATTTTATATGTGGGACGGCACCACAGCACGGCTTGACAAGCAGTGTGTAGGTCTGCGCCTGGGATCCAAACCTGCGAACCCTGGGCCGCCAAAGTGGAGTGCACAAACTCAACCACTATGCCACTGGGCCGGCCCCTCAGCAAATATTTCTTGAGGCAGCTGAGGTGTGTGCAGCCAAAGGAACAAGGGCCCAGAATCCTTTGGTTCTCTGTTCTGATCCTGGCTCCACTTCATAGAGCTGTGGGACTCTGGACAAGTTACTCAACCTCTCTGATTGTTCTTGGCTTCCTGAAAGATAGGAGAAGACCAGCCTCTGCTCGTGCCTTACGATGGGACTTCCTGGAGACCCTGTGTGTGGTGTACTTAATTAAGCACAGTGCCCTGTGGACAGGAGACGCCCCATCCATGGGGTAAGAGGGTGGTGGTGGTGTTATTACTTGAACCCTCCCTGAGTGTGCAGTCTGGGGAGTAAAGGGTTTGCTTGTGACCACGGTGTGAGGCAGAGGGAGAAAACGCTCTGGGGCTACCTGCCCCCCTCTACACCCTCGTCCACAGAAAGCACCCGAATCTCTTCGAGGTTGGCTGGTCTCCAAATCCCCAGAACCGTCTGGGGCTGCCCGACCCACAGGCCGATCACCTGGCTCCCTCTAGAAAGGCATCCTTGGTGCCTGAAGCACCGCCGCCTGATCCCTTCTCCCTGGGTCCCTTTTCATATGCAAATTAACACCCCAGGGAGGCTCTGTGATGGCTTTAGTGAGGGTCACCACTGCGGACAGAGGGGACTCCCCAGATGGGTGGACAGCTAGACGGGAGCACAACCAGCCCACTCCTGAAGGGGCCCCAGTGGTAGGGCAAGAAAGCCCCAGCCTGAGCCTCTGACCCAAATCCCCAGAAGCAAATTCCCCTGGCGGGGATCGCCGGCCCACGTCCCCAGAGTCATCACCGCAGGCCTCACTTCTGCCCCTCCTCTCCCAGCGCTCCCCAAGGATCTCCTGGCTGCTCAGCTGCTCTGGGCCTCGGGTGTCTGCACAATGCGGATATTGCGACTGTGAAACGGAACCACTCGAGTGTCATCTCCTTTTTCTGTGTGAGGAAGACTGGCCCTGGGCTATCATCCGTGCCCATCTTCCTCTACTTTGTATGGGACGCCGCCACAGCATGGCTGACAAGCGGTGTGTCCATGCCCGGGATCCGAACCCGCGAACCCCAGGCCACGGAAGCAGAGTGTGCAAACCCAACTGCTACGCCACCAGGCCGGCCTGGATGCGACTGTCATTTCTGCGGGGCAAAAGCAGGTGGGCTGTGGGCAGTGTCACAAGGTCCCATCAGACGTCCAGCTCCTGGAAGGTGCGGGGACGCAGTGAGGAAATGAACAGCAGCCCGTGGCACAGCGCTGGGCTCCGTGGATGTTTACTGTCGACACTATTATCTGTTGGGGGGCATGGAGCAGACTGTGAGGTGAGACCTCAGTGCCCAGAAGCTCAGCCCGGGGCAGAGGGAGGCAGGAGGGCCACCCCGGCCCCACCCTGGGGGTCACCAAGGTCTGCAGCTGTGGGCGAGGTCCCCTAGTCTGGGAGTTGCCAGGATACCCTCCCCTGGCCCCGCCCACGGCCCCCGGACTTGCTGTGTCTTCTGATTCTCATTTCTGCCCCCAAAGCAAGGCCCAGGGAGCTGGGCGGGGCCCGGAGGTGGGCCTTCAGGAGGTGACTCAGGGGAGTCCATGCCCTCTGCAGTTATCCCTGGGGAGTGATGAAGTGGGGTGTCATCATGCCATGCACGGGGGGGGGGGGGGGCCCGTCGCCTGACCTCTGCCCTTGTTCTGACTCAGGGCTGGTCTCTCCTCCCCTGCCCGGGGCCAGGCCCCTACTCTGAACATTTCATTCATTGATTCATTCCTCTCATTTGTCCATTCATCGCATCCTATCGATCACGGTGGCTCATTCGAGTGACTCATCTGCTGGGCCAGCTCATTCATTAGTAATACGCCTGGCCATCCTTCTGGGGCCTGTCCTCCCGCAGCTGGGCTGCCAGGTGCGTTCTCCCCTGCAGTCCTCCCAGGGCCCAGGAGGAGGGCTGTCACCCCCATCATACAGAGCAGAAAACCAAGGCACAGGTCAACTCAGCACCACTGTGTGGAGTCAGGACTCGAATCCTGGCCTGCCACCATCTCTAGAAAAAAATGTCACCGTCCCCTCCAGAGCCATGCCTCCCCCGCTGGGCTGAGGACCCCTCCTCTGCGCCCCATACCAGCCTGAGGGTGCCCCAACACAGCTCACGCACCATGCGGAAAGGTCACTGTGACTAGGGCAGGCTGGCCCCAGACTGTGACGCGGGAGGGTGGGGACCTGGCTGACCACCTGTGTCCCTGCGCCCATCACAGGCTTCCTCACCTCCCCTCTCAGAGACTGGCCTTGTGAAGGTCACTTCCCTTGAGGTTACACAAGATCCCCAAACCAGCAGTCCGCTGCCTGCGGGAGGCCAGCACGTTCCCTCCAGTTCTCAGAGAACTTTCAGAGACTTCCACGATCCCATTGTCTCCCCACTGCACGTGGCTCTCTCTGGTCCTCATCTCGTGGACCCAGGAGAAAAACTCAGCCTTTCCGTGAATTCCTCACACTCCCAGGGGGCATCTGTGAGAAGCGGGTCTCCCAGGGCCCGGAGTGTAGACAGGGAGGGGTGTGGTGGCGGTGGTGCCCGCGATTTCAGACGGACATCGGACAGGGGACAGCGGAGCCGCGGACCTCGCTGGTAGAGACCCCCAGGTGAGGACCCTCCGCAGGTGGGATTTCTCCGTGGTTCCGTGGTGAACTGTGAATTATCCTCAGCGGGGAGATTGGTGGGTGGGCTGGTGCCTGTGTGACGAGCCACACACCACAGGACGGGACGTTCCCTACAGGGCCGCGAGTTTGCTTTGCCTGATGCTCCAGCTGGAAGCCTGTTTTCACCCCGATGCTGCCCTGGCTTGAGAATCAACCCGGACCTCAGACCCCACCCTCTAGCCGCAGACTTTCAAGCTCTCACGAGACCCCCCACCCACCTGCGGCTGCATCCCCGGGTTGGTGGGCAGAGTGAAGCCCCCTTTCATGGAGGGGGCAGCTCTTCAGGGTCCCGCCTTCATGCTGGTCCTCCGTTCCTGCTCCCCTCCACGTTCCTTTCCAAGGCCACGCCCCCCCAGGTGGGCAGAAAGCCCCAGTGCCCCCCTTAAGTCACATCCAGTCTACCTGATGTCCCCTCTTTATTGCTGGCCCCTGAGATTTCCTTTTCTTCTTTCAAGCTTATCAATATATATTTTTAAATTAGTTCTACTTTTTATATTTTATCTCCCTAAGAGCCCCACCAGGGCTTCCCGTGGCCCTCGGGATAAAGTCCGGGCTCCTTGAAACAGCCCCACACATGATTGCATTCAGTTTGCACAATTCCAGGAAGGAAGGAGTACTGTGTCCATGAATCAGATGAGGAAACTGAGGCGCGGAGAGGGGCAGAGGAGCCCTGCCCGGTGTGGAGGGTGGAGGGGCAAAGGAAACCCTGGAGTCTGTGACGCCTGCTCTGCCTGCCTCCTGGGTGCCAGCCGGAAGGCCAGGACCATGGAGCCCTGCCCGAGGCTGCCTGACCCTCCCTCCCTCCCCCGGAAGTGGACACGTGACAGTACGTGCCTGCCACTGGCACCGGTGCCCGGCAGGTAAACACTGGGTGTGGCCCTTCCTTCTAGGAACAGGCTGCCCAGAGGTTTCCTTCAAAGAAGAGAGCGAGGCCCTGTCCATCATGGCCATCCTGGGCTGGGCCAAGGGCGCCACTATGTACCGAGGCCACGCAGACAGCAGCACGGAGCATCCTGGTTTGGCCAGTGAGACGTACCGTCAGGGGTGACAGCCCGGGCTCTGAGGTCAGAGGGACCGGCCCCCATGCTGCCCTCCCTCTCTGGTCCTCGGTTTGCCCATCCGTACGATGGGGCAGACAACAGCCCCCACTGCACGGGGCGTGGCTGCAGTGAGGGAGCCCCTAGGTAAGGCTCTTGGCGTTTTCTCATGCCACCCGCTCGGGCCTCAGCTTCCTCCTCTGTTAACGGGGGAAGAGCAGGGCCTCCTCACAGGGCTGGGAGGATGGAAGGGGCCGAGGTGTGCAAAATGCCTGGAGCGTGGCCAGGCAGTGGCGAGGGCTGTGCGGGGTGGACTGGGATTAGGATGACGACCCAGAGGTCCCAACAGCAACAGGTTCATCCTCATTCCTGCTGACGGCAGGAACCTTCGCTCACCACCCAACCGTCTCTCATGGTTTCAGTGACTCTCTTCCAGGTCGACTCTTTCGATTCAGGACTCGTGTTTTCGGTTCCTCCCCACTCCGTCCGTTCTCCCAGGGGTGACCTCCTTGTGGGAGAGAGGGCTTCTGCTCCTCTGACTGCCCCCTGTCCCTGCCTGTTCCTGGTGTCCCAGGCTGGCAGCTGCCCACCTGTGGCGATCGTTCTGAGCAGCAGCTGCTCGGCTCTGGGGGTCGTCTGGGGTGTGGGAGACGTCGCTAGGGCCTCCCAAGATGTCCAGTTCTCCCCTCCTCCCAGGCGCACACCCCCTTGCAGGTCAGTGGGCTCCCGGGCCTTGCTTTAGCTAGTGAAGTGGGGCAGATGTGATGTGTCACTCTGGGCTGAGACACAGAGCCGGTGGCCCCCCTGCTCCCCTCCCTGCCCCGAAGCCTCCTGTGGAGAGGCGGGGCCTCCATCGGCCTGGGGCCCGAGTGACTGTGACAGGCAGAGCTCCTGCCCCCCATGCTGGACATGTGGTGGAGGGAGACCTAACCCGGGCTGTGTCCGGCCACTTGTTACTGCAGCGTAACCTAGGGGCGCCCTGACTTCAGGGGACACATAGACCCTCGAGTCTTTAGTTGGATTCTGGAATTCTCAGGACCCGGGCACTGGAAACTTCTAGCTTTTCTGCAGGCCCTTCACGGGCTGTGGGCACCGGGGCCGGGCCCCGTATCAGCCCTGCCTCGGCGTGCGTGTCTCATGGCCATGTCCACCACCAGGCTGCCCCCCGTCCTCCGAGAAGCAGGCCCCAGCCTCCTCTGATGTCAGTTGTGCCCCATCCACCCTCTCTGGGTTTCCACAGCCTCACACCTGTCCTGCCTTCCTGGGCTGAGCCTGGGCTGGTCTCCCTTTTTTCACCTGGTAACCACAAACCTAATCTCTGCTCGTTTCTATGAATTTGGTTTTATCTTTTCTTTTTTTTGGTTCCACGTATAAGTGAGATCATATGATGTTTGTCTTTGTCTGACTTATTTCACTCAGCATAATGCCCTCAAAGTCTATCTATCTTGTCACAGATGGCAGGATTTCCTTCTTTTTTATGGCTGAGTAATATTCCATTGTACACATATACCACATTTTCTTTATCCACTCATCCATCAACGGGCACTGAGTTTGTTTCCATATCTTAGCTAATGTGAATAATGTTGCAGTGAACATGGGGGTGCAGATATCTCGTTGACACAGTGATTTCATTTCCTTCGGGTATATACTCAGGAAGGAGATAGCTGGATCTCTTGGTAGTTCTATTTTTAATTCTTTGAGGAACGTCCATACCGTTTCCCATAGTGACTGCACCAGTTTACGTTTCCAGCAACAGTGCACAAGGGTTCCCTTTCCTCCACGTCCTCACCAGCACTTACCTCTTGTCTTTGTGGTGACAGGCATTCTAACAGGTGTGAGGTGATACCTCCCCATGGTTAATGAATTTATTTCAAACCCAACACTTCAAAAGCTAATTTTCATCAAACAGGACATTGCACAATATTGCCCCAAGCGGATCACCAGTCTGGCTTGCCCTAAGCAGGTGACTGTCAACAAGTAAAATGAAAATGAAAGAAAACAATCAGTTCTGGCTCCAGAGGTTGCCTGTTGAAAATATGGGGGGGGGGGGTGCTTTCTTTTGCAGAAAGGGGAGATGAGGAAATGTTTGAGTGCACCTGCGGGGATGGCTGTTAAAGGCGGACAAGCACCCAGCGGAGACTCCCTCTTTGCCTTCACATGAAGGACTGAAAGGGGATGCCTTTCTCTCCTGCAACCTGAGGTTGAGGCCCCCTGAGGCATTTCTCTCATTTGGGGGGAACCAGCGGGGGTGTGGAGAGCCACCGGGAGATCGTAAGGGGGACGGGGGGTGGTTTGGGAAGGTCCCTGGGGGCTGAGGTGGAGGGGCTGTGCTCTGCGGATGGTAACGCTGTCCCCGACCTTCCAGGCTGCCCCTCTCACTGGCCCTCCGTGGACGCACTGTGGGAGGAGGACCTGGGTTCGAATCCCGCGCCATCACTGGAGCGAGTCTCTGCTTGGCCCCCACCTCAGTTGCCCTCTGGGGAACAGGGCGGCCCCTCCCGGACCCGGGGAAGGGAAAGCACTCTGGGAGGGGCAGAGCGGGAGTGAGACGCGCCGCCTCTGAGGAGCACCAGCGTGGATGTGGATGAGGCGCAGTGATGCCAGCAAGGGCAGGGCTGCGTGCGAAGCCTGCCCGCGGGGCCCGGGCCGTGACCGGGGCTTCCCTGCTGGGCTGGAGACAAGGGGTGGGCGCCGGAGCGGGGCTGTCGGGGTGGGAATCAGTCTCAGCCCCGGCTCCCAGATCTGCGACCTTGGGCAAGTCTCATGCCCTGTCTGTGCCTCGGTTTCCTCATCTGGAAAACGGGGAGATCAGAGTACCCATCTCGCAAGTTACTGAGAGGATGAAATGAGATGAGTCACGGCAATATGCTTAGTGCAGGGCCTGAGGCACAGGTGGTGCTGAGCAGAGGCTAATGGTGAAGATGACAAAGATGATCTAGATGATGAAGATGAGGATGAAGATAACGAGGATTATGATGATGAAGATGATGAAGAGACTGAGGATGAAGAAAAAGAAGACGATGGAGATGATGATGAAGACGATGACGAAGATGAAGATGGTGCCGGTGAAGGCACAGATGACGATTATGAGCCACGTTTGCAGAGTAACGCAGGGCGGGAAGGCAGAGGTTAGGCCTTCAGAACGTGGGCCGCATGACGACCTTCCCGCAACTCAGAAGCACCCGGGGGGACGTGTCAGTGGCCCCAGAGCCTGGAGAGTCCTAGATCCGCGGCCGGACCCTGTGGTGGGCTGTGTATGGGGCTGCCTCTCCAGAGGCCGGGCGCTCCCCAAGGGCAGAGGTGGTCTCTGCAGCCCCTGCCCAGCCTTGGACAATCCTGCCCAGAAGCTCCAGGGGCTGGGAGGCCACTCCCTGGGGTCAGAGACCAGGGTACCCATTTCACTCATCCTCCCGCGCACCTCAGGGAGAAAAGGGTCATTGTGCCAACACCCTGGGGCCAGCCACTTGCCACCCCTCCTCTCGGTAAAGTGCAAAGTCTGCCCACCGCCCTTCGGGAAGAAGGGGTCTGAACTTCCATTTACCTGAACTACCTTCCCTTTAGGAGGGGAAGCGAAGGCCCAAAGATGGGAAGTCACTTGCTCTTGGTCACGCAGGAAGTTGGGTGGGCAGCCAGGAATTGGCCCGGGGTCTGATGGCCCCAGGGTCTCTGCGTGTGTGTGCACAGGTGCACATATGTGCATTGTGGGGACATGTGTGCGCACATGTGTGCACATGTGTGCACATGTGTCCACACGAACATGAATATTTACACGTGCGTGTTGTGTGCACGCGTGTGTATTGGAGCCTTTGGTGCGAAGCAACAGGGCCTTGTCAGATGGGTGAGCCAGACTTTCGGCAACTGCCTCCTAACTGGCTCCTGGCCTCAACTCTTACCCTGATCCAGAAGATTCTTCAAGCAGCAGTCTAGGTGGTCCTGTTAAAACCCAGGTCATGACATGGTCCTCCTCTACTCATAATCCTCCCGGGGCTCTGCGTGCTCCTCAGAGAAAAGTCCGAGTCCCCCTGTGGACTCCCAGGACCCCTGGTCCCTGCCATCATCTCTGACTCATCTCTCCTCTCACTTCCCCAGCTCCTTTCCAGCCACACTAGCCACACCAGCCCAACATGCCCCAGGGCCTTTGCACTGGCCGTTCCCTCTGCCAGGGATACTCCTACCCCAGATGGTCCTCCCTCCTTCCTTCAATCTTTATTCAAATGTCCTTTCTCAGCACGACCTTCCCTGATCTCCCTGTTTACAATCGTGGCCCCTCTCTCCTCCTTACCCTTCCGGGGCTCTGTTTGTATTTTCTCACGCACTCTGAACTTTCTAGTCACTATAGATTTACATATTTATTTTCTTCATTGCCTGCCTCTCCCTGCTGAGAGGTGGGCTGCAGGGCACAGAGCTTTGTCTGACTGTTCCCTGCTGCCTCCCCCATGCCGGATATGGTGCCTGGAACACAGTAGGTGCTCAACTGATGTTGGTTGAATAAATGTTCAAATGGCGGGGGCAGCAAAACCTTCCCTCTCTGCCCACTGGGCCTCCCGGGAGGGGCCGAGGGCAGTGGGGCTCTGCAGCCACCTCCTCACAGGGACAGATGCCACCGAGGCCAGGCAGAGGGTACAATTCCCAAGGTATTTTGGCAGCAGCTGCCCCGAAAGGGCTGCTCCCGCCCAGCAGATTGGCAGGAAGGCCCAGAGTCGGTGAAGCGTGGGAGATAAGCAGGTTCAGGAGACGACACAGATAGGATGCTCTCCAAGCAGTTCCTGCGAACTGGCTGGGCAGGTAAAGAGCAGGACTTCCCTGCCAGCGCCCCCGGGTGGGGAGGCGGGTGGGACCCCGGCCCTGCTCTCTGAAAGGCAGAGGGCGTGAGTAGGAGCCTCACAGACTCCAGCTCGAGGCTCCACCGCGTCTGAGCTGGGTGGCCTTGGGTTACGGGTTCCCAGTGTGTAAAATGGAGATAATAGTACCAGCGTGCTGGGGTTGTTGGGAGGATAAACTGAGATCAGGCATGTAAGGCACTTCGCTGGGCTTGGCCTGGAGGAAGTGTCCATTAAGTGGGAGTGGTTGCTATTCTAGTCCCTGCAACACTGCTTAGCAGCTGTGTGACCCTGGATAGCTCACCCACCCTCTCTGGGCTGGGTCTCAGTTGCTCCTCTGTAGAGAGCATAATGCCGACCTCATAGGTTGTTGGGAAAGCCTCCCAGCATTTTACAGAAGCTCAGAATGTGCTGAGGGGGCTCATCTGTCTCAGAGGAGCTTCCACCCCTGGGAACATCAGATCTGCAGCAAATGGAAGGGTCCCAGTTGACCACAGCTGGGATAGACTAGGGCAGATGGAGGGAGGGGAGCGACTGGCCACGGAATGTGGAGGACGGAGAGGGGAACTCCGAGGAGGCTCCACAGAGGAGGTGAGCTTTGAGCTGGGCCATAAAAATGGGGAGGATTCAAAAACTGACAACACTCAGCGCTGGGGATGCTGTGGTGAAATGGCATGCTGCTCGTGGGAGTGTCAATGGTCTGGCCTTTTCAGAATTTGGCAATTTGTAGCCAGAGTCTTAAAATGATTTCTGTTTCTATGACCCGGCAATTCCTAGGCTCAGAACCTCTTCTAAAGATTGATAATATAAAATGTGGACAAAGGTTTATGCATAAAGATGTTCACTGCAGCGTGCTTTAAATTAAGGAAAGTGGAAGCAACTTTAATATCCATCCACATCCAACAGGTGACCCAAGGGACACATCCCGGGGCAGAGCTTTTTACAGTCTTTGGAAATGGAGCTTCCAGGAACCCTGCAAAATGCTGAGACCAGGGAGTACGTGTCTAAAGCAGGACATGGAATTACACCCAATGTATGACTTCAACTGCTAAAATGCACAGAAAGAAGACTGGAAGGAGATCTGCCAGCATACTGACGGGGTTGTCCCTGAATGGCAGGATTATGGAAAATATTATCTTTCTATACTTTGCCAGTTTGTCACCAGAGCTATGCCATCCTTTGGCAGTCGGTGGAAGCAACAGAGCAAGAGAAAAATCAAACACATCAAAGAAGAAAGGAATGGAGAGGGGAGGTGATGGGCTGCTCAGGGGGACACTGGGCCCTCTCCCTCGGGGCCAGTCTGACACACCTGTCGGTCTTTCCTCCTAAATATATTGCCAGCCACCCATTTCCCTTGTGACCCCTCCCCACAGTGGCAGGTGCCTCTGACCGTCCTCCACCTGCGGGCCCAGCCATCTCTTGCAGCACCCGTCCCGTCACATGCCTTCTTTGCTTCAATTCCTCCGAGGCGCCCCACTGCTCTCAGCACCAGAGCAAAGCTCCTGGAGCCGCCTCCGAGGCCTGGAGTGGCGGTCAGGCAGGCCCCCGGGCACAGGCTCACATCACCACGCGCTCCTGCCTTTCCATCCGTCTTGCTCACCAACCATCCACGCAGAGCCCAGCCCGGCACAGAAACCGCTGCTGCAGAGCAGGGCCTCGGCACAGATGTGGGTCGAAGGCACTGGTGGTTTCTACCCTCGCCCGAGGAGTGTGCGGGGAGAGGGAGCCCAGGGGACGCGGGAGGGCTGAGCTCCTCCCGTTAGACCCATTTTCCAGATGAGGCAACAGAGGCCTGAGAAGTTAGTCATTGTGCCTTTTGTGCAGGTGGTGGAGCTGGGAAGTAAGGGTCTGTCTGCCTGCCCGCTGGCAGATCCTGGCCTCCAGGAGGGCGGTGACTGTGTCTGAGTCACACTCGTGTCCCCAGGATGGCACTCGGGCGGCTCTCAGTCCAGTGCTCGCCCAATCGAACTGGCCTTCAAAAGCTGAAGGCGGCTACTCGCACGCATGCTCACATTCACGGTGGCCTTCCTCAGAGTCACCAAAGGGTGCACACAACCCGAGTGTCCCTCGGCGGTGAACGGATAAACGAGACGTGGTCTGTCCACACCACGGAGCATCACTCAGCCTCATACGGGAGATTGGGACACGGGCCACAACGTGGGGGACCCTTGAAAACTTTGCGTTATGTGAAGTGAGCCGGTCACAAAAGGTCACCTATTGCGTGACTCCACCACCAAGACGCTTCACAGGCAGATCCACAGAGAGAGAAAGACACGTGGGGGGAGCAGGTAACAAGAGGGACTACTTAGTGGGTCTGGGATCTCCTTTCGGGGTGACTCAAGTATTCTGGAACTAGATGGCAGTGGTGGTTGCAAAACATTGTGAATGGACCTAAAGCCATTGAATCGTTCACTTTAAAATGATTAATTTTATGTTACATGAAGTTTACTTCAATTAATAATAACAATAACAATAATAATAATGATGATAAAAAGCTGAAAGAGGCGCCACCTCCTTGACACCCACCCCGCCCCCTCCAATGTCCTAAAGCGGGAAGGTGGGGGCAGGTGGATCCCTCCTGCTGTCCCGCGCCCCGGCGGGGAGCTGGGTGCCTGCTTCGGGCTGAAATGGGCCACTCTGAGCCCAGGCCCAGTTACTCTCCAGCCCCTGGACCAGAGAACATTCCTGTGGCATGTGCTCATTTTCTTTGCTGTTGGTGAGTTGTTTGGTGCTGGCCCGGAGGGAGGCAGAATGAGAGGCAGTGGAGGCCCTGGGTCTCGGCCCAAGGGCAGCAACTCGGATATTTTAGCTGCCTTCTTGGGGAGGGGACACAGGCAGCAGTGGGGAGCCCCCAGGAAGGTGGCCTCGGTTTACCCACAGGGGCTGGACCAGTCACACACAGATTAGCTTGTTCAGCTATTTAGGGGACAGGATGGTGGGCAGACAGACGAGGGCCCGGCTCCTTGAGCCTGACACGGGGGTTGCACACTCGGGGTGGGGGAGGTGGGGTAAGAAAAAAATCACTGCAAGCCACCAATCCCCAGTCACTGACCCCAGGCCCAGGTGGGGTGGCGCCAAGGGGTGGTGAAACCACGCTCGGCCAACGACTAGTCCGACTTCACCTCTAAGTGACGGTCACCAGGTGGAATGTGGGCCCACGGTCCCCAGATCTGATTTTCAGAGAAAAGTCAGAAATCCAGATATTTCCATGAGATCCCCACTTTTAAAATCTTGGCTCAATTTTTCTTTGAAAGCCTGTGCAACCCAAACGGAACACGCCGGTTTGCCACCCCTGGTTTCATGGGCGTAGCCGACCTGTTTGGGGCCCTGTCTGCATTCACCTCTGACTCGAGGGCCCCCACCCCCGCCAGCCTCCCACCTCGAGTGCCTGCGGGATCTGATTTTCAGTCCCAAGGAGCCTAACTTGGAGCCATCTGGGCTTCTGGGCAGGGTGGCTGGGAGGAACCAGGACATTCTCACCTGGGACGACCTCAACCAACAGGGCAGGAGAGTGGGCGGGCAGGTGCTGACCTCCCCTTCTCTCCGGGGCAGTCCTGAGGTCATTCCACACGGCTCTGCAGAGGGTCCACAGAGGGGCTGAGCCCCATTGACCAGCCCAGTTGTGCCCTGTTTGCTGGTTCCTCTCCTTCTGTCCCTGTCCGTCTCACTCTCCCTGGTCCCACTCCCGCTTTCTGGGGTCACCCCCCCAAATAAACCAGCAGCACCCGTGTCATCTCCGGCTCTCTCAGGGGATCCCCAAACTAAAACAATGGGATTTTGGATGCATCAAACAAACAGAAATAATTTGAGGCATGACAAGTGCCAGGAAGGAAATAAGTGGACCCTGATAGAAGCAAGCAGGGGACTGACTTCAGAGTGGTCTCTGGAAGGTGACAAGTAAGGGGTGGCCAGAAGAACGAGAAGTTGCCGCAGGTGCAGAGTGGGGGAGGGCGCTAAGAAGGGCAGGTGCGGGAGGCCTGTCCTAGGAAAGAGCTTGGGCCTTCTAGGACAGGAAGGAACGGGAGTGGCCGGGGCTGGCTGTCACCTTGACTGTCCTTCAGAATCACCTGGGGGCCTCAAGAAAAATTCCCCAACCCAGAGAGGCTGGCGCTAGGTATCCGTGAGGGGCCTGGGGGTTTTGGGGATTTTCCGAAGCCCCTCCTCCCCTCTAGCTGAGCCACTAGTGAGAACGGCTGGCTGAGGTGACTCCATGCCGGGCCCAGCGCTGGGTGCTCAGCTTACCTGTCCCCACTTCATCTGTACCGCCAAGGCCCCCGCCAGGGAGAGTCCCAGGTTTAACCACGTGCTCAAGGCCGCGTGGCAGGGAGTCAAACGCAGCGACTTGAGCCTGGTCTGCGGCTCTGAAGCCGGCTCGGGGCCATGAGGTTTCGGTGGACGTGGAGAGGCCAGGAGAAGCTGTCTCAGCTCAGACGCCTGGGGGAGGGTGGGGGACACAGAATTTCTGATGGTGGCAAAGTAGAGCCCTCAAATGCTCCTGTCGTCGTCAACTCAGCCCTGGCAGATTCTCTCAAATGTCTCTGGCTGGCCTTGGGAAGGTCTGGAAGACAGCGGAGTGGACACAAATAGGGTGAGGCGGAAGGTCAGGGGCATGGGCGTAGACTCATGGATGGGATTCAGGCTTTGGGAATCTGAGACTGTGTCCAAGAGTGGCCCCATCCGAATGTCCATCTGTCCATCCAAACATCCAACACACATTCACGGAGAGCCCACAGCAGGCCATGCCCTGTACCCGGCCTCGGGGAGACTGGCTCAGACAAGACACAACCCCTGCCTGTAGGTGAGTCTACTAGAGGAGGATTGAAAAAAACATCACTCACTCACAGTTGGCACCACACCGTGGTCTGTGCGTGCTGATCACAGCCTCTCCGACCTGGTGGTCCTGAGATGATGTCAAGGGGAACAAAGATGCAGACTTAACCACAGTCCCTGCAGGAGCTGCCTCTTCTCTTCTGTCAGCCCTTCTGCTCCCTTCCAAGAGAGAGCCCTGGGTGGGCGCTAACAGGGCTCTAACACGAGCTGGTCTCTCTTTATAACAGAGAGAGGGCGGGCCTTGGGCCCAGGGCCCACGGCAGGTAAAGGGTCATGGTTCAAATTTAATTACAGGGATTTGCTTTTATTGTATTTACTTGTATGGTATACTTAATTTCTGGCAAGTATAGTGGGGTGAATGGTGACCCCCTCCTAAGAAAATATGTTCACGTCCTAACCCCCAGGACCTGGGAATGTGACCTTATTTGGAAACAGGGTCTTTGCAGATGTAATGAAGTTAAGGACCTCGAAAAGAGATCATTCCGGATTAGGGTGGGTCCTAAATCCAATGTCTGGTGTCCTGATAAGAGAAAGGGGAGTGGACACAGAGGTACAGAGGGAAGAAGGCTGTGTGAGGACGGAAGCAGAGACTGGAGTGATGTGGCCACAGGCCGAGGAGGACCAAGGATGGCCAGCAACACCAGAAGCCAGGAGGGAGGCTGGAACGGATGCTCCCTCAGAGCCACCAAAGAGAGCCACCCACCTGACCCCTGGATTTCGGATCTCTGCTCTCTAGAACGGTGAGAATGAATTTCTGTTGTTTGTTTGTTTGTTTGTTTTGGTGAGGAAGATTAGCCCTGAGCTAATATCTGTCACCAATCCTCCCCTTTTTTGCTGAGGAAGAGTGGCCCTGGGCTAACACCCGTGTCCATCTTCCTCTACTTTATATGTGGGATGCCACCACGGCATGGCTTGATGAGCAATGTGTCGGTCTGCGCCCGGGATCCGAACCTGCAAACCCCGGGCCGCTGAAGCAGAGCACGTGGACTTAACCACTGCACCCCGGGGCCGGTCCCTCTGTTGTTGTAAGCCACCAGGTGGTGGTAATTTGTTGCGGCAGCCCTGGGAACAGATACAGCGAGCAGCGCTGGTCTTCTGCTTCCAGCGGTAAAGTCTCCTCTTTAAATACACTGAGCTGATAAGGTGAGTCCAGAGTTGAGGAAGCGACAGTGCAGGTGGGCACAGGCGACTGTCCCGGAGGGACGTCAGGCTGAGCCGGGTGGCCTGTGGCCCGGGAGGAGGCCAGGCAGGGGCCGGTGCAGGCTGGGCTAAGGGGCGTGGGGCGGAGGTCCTGGGGGTGTGGGGGCCGCGGTGGCTCAGGCAGGAGCCCTCACGCAGCCCCCCAGCCACACACTCGAGTGAATTCCCAGGAAACCCCGCGTGTTCCCGGTTCAGTGATTCAGACTGATCTTCCTTTGGAGAAAAGCACTTCGGATGTGGAGGGTTTTTTCCCACTGCCCTGGAGTGCCACGAGGAGGCAGACAGAGGAGAAGGGGGTTTCCAGCAGGCGGCTGGCTGGGAAGCTGCCCCGAGTGTGGGCCATGAGGTCACTGGCTGGCAGGACACTGCCTGCCCGCCCTCATTTGCCCTTCCAACTTCCAGGTGCCCTCAGAGGATGCACGGACAGGCCTGCCGGGCACCTCCACCAGGCAGACCCCCCGGGCCTCACCTCCCAGTTCCCCTCTGGTCGGACTCTGGCTAGGCACTGGACAGGCCCCCCGGGGAAACACTGGGCCACGTCCAGCTGGAGGCCACACAACGCTCTCGGTGAAGCCTCTGGACGCTGAGAGGGGGCTCCCTGGCCTGCCTTGCAGACGAATAACTGAAGACTGGAAGAGCAAAGTGACCGGTCCAAGGCCACAAGCCATTCCCAGGTTTGAGCCTGGGCTGGGAAAGCAGGTGGGGGAAACTGCCACTGAAGGTCTCATGCCAAGAGCCCCCGGGGCCCCCAGGACCCTGCCCTTAGCTGAGCCCTTTGCCTGCCCGACTCCCTCCATCCTAACCGACGAGGTGGGCATGTTCCCATCCTTACTTTGCAGACGAGGAAACCCAAGCTCAGAGAGGTGACCTGGCCACGGCCGCACGCTGGCGAGTGGCAGGGTCTGGCTCCAGACTCGTCTCCTGAAGAGAAGCTGGCACTTCCCTAAGAGTCAAGGGGCAGAGGAGGAAAACGCATTAACGGAGCACCCCTCTGTGCCAGCTCCGTGCAAAGGGCCTTCAGTCAGACACTGGCTCAGGGTCTCACTGACCAGGTCTGGGGCGGCACGTGGTTCTGGTTTGTGGACAAGTGTTCCAGACGATCCTGACACCCATTCACGCCCGGGAACCACTGCTTCACCTCCTTCTTCCCGTGAACAGCCCAGAGACGCTTGGCCCAGGGATCTGGCCACGCAGGCAGAACTAGGAGCGCAGGACTGGGCTTGCACTCCAGGGCCCTTGGGAAAGTCGCTGAGTCCCAGTGGGCCTGTTTCCTCATTGTGCCGAGGCAGAGCTGTGCTGCAGGAGGGCCCGTGCAGGCGTCTGCCCCTCACTCCTGGTACCCACCTCCAACCCTCGGCTGGCCCAGTGGGGCTCTGAGATCCTCTGGAAAGAGCTCCCAATAGCTGCTTTCCCTGGTCCTGACCCTGAGGCCTGTCTTCCACCTTCTCCCTGGGTGTCTTTCCAGCAAGTTCCTTTTCTAGACTGAAGTCATCACGATGCGTGAATGCCCACGTGCCCACAAGGCAGGGCTGCTGTGGATGGATGAGGCTGCAGGCCGGCCCCGGCGCAGAGCAGGATCCAACCTCAACCCAGGGACCCCAGGGCCTCTGCAGCCCCAATAGTGGCCAGGGCGAGGCTGCACGCCGCGGGCAAGCCCTGCCCTCAGCAGCAGCCTCCATCTTCCGTTGGCATCACCTCAACCCTTGGCCCCAGGCTGGGGGTGGGGAGTTTCCCTGTTTATGCTTTGGACTCAGTTTGGATTTTACCTCAATGCCAGAAGGTCCCACCTGCTTCTGGGCCAGGTTTAAGCTGGAGCGTCAGCAGTTTCCATAAGAACCGGTGCACCCATTTCCAGGGATTTCCAGAGCTCACGCTGGTGCATGTTGGTGTATTCTGGCATGGTGCCCACCCCAGCACGGACTTCACTGACTGTCCTCGGTGGGGAGCCCTGACTGCCTCCCCCGGCCCGGCAGCAACAATGCAGAGGCTCCCTGGGTCCTTGGGTGTCAAGCCCTGTGCTGGCCCCGTGAGATGAGGCTCTAACGGCGGAGGCCCCGGTGCACAGGTGTGGGACCTGACGCTCAGATGGACGACCCCACCCCCCGCCCTGTGGACTAAGCACACTGCACCTGGCTGGCGTTGGGAGCGCTTTCTAAATGGCCGCACCTGAGGCGTTTTCCCAGCCCTGGGTAGGACCTGCCCCACCTTCCTTTCAGAAACTGGGGAATACCTGGCCAGGGTGGGGGCAGGAGGTCCCTCTGCCACACCCCACCAAGCAGCTGCGACAGGCCGAGGGTCAGACAGCAGAGACTTCCCTTCTGCCGGGCTGTGGCCTCCCTGCCACAGCACCACGGAGCAGCAGCCACATTCTTGGTAACTCTTTCTCTTTTATTGCCAAGTTCAAATTTACAAGGAAGTTCCAGTTTTCATTTCCACCCTCGTGTTCAGTACTCACGAAGCATGAGTCATGCTGGCAAGAGCAGGTACTTCCCTGGAAGGGTCCCGTGGCCGAGAAGCATGGGGTGTCCCAACCCCCACTCCTCCTGGGACAGGGATTACTGACAGTCTCATAGCTCAGAAGAACATTAAGGAACCCTTACAGTTTATACCCGGTGTCAACATGACTGCATTAAATATTTCTTATTTATTGCATCTAGAAAAGAAGATGAGAATCAGTTCACTCCGTGCCTCTTTTTTTTAAACAGTGCATCTTAAGACCTTAGAGAAATCTGGTGTATGTCTTCAAAGAGGTGCGCGTCTTCACTCACCTGCTGGGCCACTGTTAATGAAGGAGGGTAGGTGGGGGGGCTGCCTTCTGCAGAGCGAGTGAGTGGGACAGGCTCGATGGGGGAGAGGGTAGCAGACAGCCTGCTGGTGGCGGGAGGACCCTCCTCCCCCCGCCCCGGGTTGGGACATGTGCCCCACATTCTCGCCGTAGCTTTGGGGCTGGTCCCCTGCTCTGCCCTGGGGAGCCCCTGGCCTCGCCCTGTCTGACCTTCAGAGAGAGGTGTTCTTCCTCACTCAAGCCCCCAAACCGGAAAGGACATGCGTTTCTCCACAGCAAATTTCAAAGCTGAGGTTTGGGGGTTCACGTGGCCAACTTTGTCCCTAACTGGGCAAGCCCAACGGGCCCAACGTGGGCGTGGGGAGGGTGGGTCTGGCCCCTCTCTCTGTGGGGATGTGCAGATGGTGGGCTGGGTGGCTTGCCAAGGCTGATCCCACAGATCTGAGTCCAGGACCCGCGTGTCAGAGGCCACGGCCCCGTCCCCGGCTCTCCAAGGACTCCTGGCTCTTCCTCTCTCTGCCCGGCTCCAGAGACCCAGTGCTCTGTCTGGACTGGCCTGCCTGGGGGTGCCCCCGCTGTTAGGTTTGCAGGGTACTCCTGAAGACAGAGCTGTGCCCACCACCACCAAGACGGCCAAGAACTAGCGAGGCGGGTCCTTCATCAGAGCCAAGGCGGTGCCCACTTCCTCGGGACCCCAGACCTCCTAGCACAGGACGCGTGCCCCTCCTCCTCACCAGTAAGGCCTCTGGGAGCCCCTGGTTAGAGAAAGTCCCCACCCACACACCTAAAGGCATCCTGTGAGGGGAGCTACCCACAGGCTCTGGGCTCCCCAGGCAGCCTGGCTGCGTGCCCACCCCCGGGTGCCCACCCCCAGGAGAGGCCGGCCCTGGCCCGAGGCGTGGGGCAGAAGCTTGGCCCGACTGGCACCTCTTGTTCAACGGCCCACGGCGCCGGGCTGCGCTCAGCTCCCCAGCCTTGGCAATGCTGCTTCAGGTCCTCTGGACATGCTGTCCCCTGCCCAAGACCTTTCTCCTTTAGTGCTTGGTGGCCACGAAGCCACTTGGAGCCACTGGATTTCAAACGGCCGGCTGGTGGTCCCGGGGGAGGGCCTGGGTCCACCTGCACAGGCTCATTCCTCACAATCACGCCACTGGGCTGGGAAGTCATTCTCCTCTCATTTCTGCCGCCCCAGAGTCATTTCAAAACCAGAAGTGCATGGCTCTGGGCCGGCCTGCTCCTGTATCCAAGCAGAAGATCAAGCAGAAGATCAAGCAGGACACGTGGCTGCGGCCGGGGGAGGGGGCACCCCGACCCTGACGACACGACTTTTCTCCCCACGGCCTTCTCCTTTTCTTCTGTCCCACCTGCTTTTCCTTCCTCGGGGGCTCTGCTGATGGTCACGGCTTGTCCCTCCTTGCCAGGGACCCTGGAATTTCTGCCTAAATGGCCTCCTTTCTGAACTGGGCCTTTTCTCCGTTGAAGCTGGGTGGGCACATCTCCCCGGAGAGCTTCTGATGGCTGGAGAGACCTGGCCCCACGGGCACCAGGCTGTCCAGGGGACCACCGTGTTTCCTCTGGGAGGTTGAAATGTGGCCTCAGTAGATGGTGAGCACTCGGAGCGTCTCCTGAGGACACCCCAGTAACCAGACCAGGTGGACACTGACACTGTGTGCCGACACTCCTGTGGACACACGTGGGGGAAAGCTGTGGAAGGTCTTAGCACTGATCAGAGAGGCGAGGATCGCTTGGCTGTGCCTGGCTAAGCAGAAGGAGCATCGTGGTGCTTTACTGGATACATCAGAGAACTGGCCCGCACACCCAGCCCGAATGCAGAAGGAACTGTGGGGTTTTCACTTTAAAACAAGCTTGTGTCTCTGCAGCAGCAGCCGAGAGGAAGAGCGACAAAGCCCGAGCTCCCAGGAGGACTCCACAAGCTTGGCCGTCACACCGTTGCAGTGGGCGGAAGCTGGCTCTCGGGCGGTCCCTGCACACGGGCACACACGCAGTGAAGGACAGCTTCCAAGGCCTTGTTTTCCCATCACAGCCACTGGGGCCAGAGTCTTCCTGGTCCCAAGTGGCTCTTTCTTAGACAAACAGAGATGGCAACCACTGAAGGTGATGCTGGAGAACTGTCCTGCGTGGTTTTAGTCCAGAGGGATGAGAGACGGGTCCTGAGGGGAAGCTGGGTGCACCGTCCCCTTTCATGGAAAGATGGTTCAGGTCACCCAAGGCCCTTGGCTCCCATGGCAGAGAAACTGTCGGCCCTCTCAGCTGTGGGTACCTGAGCATACGTGTATCTCCCTTGTTTTCATTTAAAAAATGATCTAAACTTTCCAGGAAGGTACTTTATCATTCCACAGGTTTACAGAGTTAGTGAGTAATAAAGAAAAACCAATCACTTAAGAAAACAGAGAAAGCCAGACCTAGAACTCTAAAACACTGGGAAGTTCAAGGGAAAATGAAAATGAAATCTTAACACTAATATTCCACTTTGAACATGACATCAAACCTTAGGGTTGAGGATTTTTTTCGTGTTTAAATAGGTGCCTTTTAAATAAAATGCTTTTTATCTGCTGCCAAAAGCGGAAATAAACATCCAAAGGAGATGTTTATCGAAGTCTGCTTTTCTACCAGTTTCTACCCAAAGTGACCTTGTCTGCTTCTTCTGTGCACGCTGGGGATGGTGGCAGAGGAGCCGTGAGACTGGGGAGGGCTGGCGGATGAAGGCAGCGGTGCTGGTGGGTCCTGCCACCCCCAGGCCGTCGGGCTCAGAGACCAGGAACCCAACCTCCTTCCTGAGGCGGCCACCTTGGGCATCGGGCTTCGCTGGGCATCAGCTCCAGCCTGCTCTCAGAGAGGTGCAAGGTGAAGGAGGCATTCAAACGGAGCGCAGGAGCACAGGGACCGTTGGTTGAGGTGGTCCTGGGGGCCGTGGAGAACTTCGGACGCTCCCGATGTGTCTTTCAGTCAGCTGCATCAGGTCCCCACCAGCGGGGCACACACACAAAGGGAGGCTGCTGGGCACCGACTCAGTGCTCGGCTGGGCACGCTGGCTGCGGGTGCGCAGCCTGCTCGCCCGGGGTCACCGTGTCCACTGTGGGCGTTGGGGGGACGCCGGTGAAGGTGCGGAGGCTGTGGGGGTCGACGGGCGGGACGAGGGTCAGCGACTCCATGCTCAGCGTGTCGGCAGTGTCCTCACAGAGCAGGGAGATGGTGGGCTGCTGGGTGGGGATGAGGCTGGGGGACAGGTTGACTGTCTCCAAGTCTGTGCTCCTGGCCAGGGTCTTGCTGGGCCTGGCATCTGCTTCCGTTTCGTTGGCGGTCACCAGCTGGTCGGGAAGGTTAGGCTGAGGCTCTTTGGCGGTCATGGGGTCATCTGGGCAGGGAGAGAAAACAAAGGTACACTGAGCTCTGCGGTGCTCTGCTCACCTGGCACCCTCTGCGCCCGCCTGAACAAAGGCCCAGGGGAATCTGGGTGGGAGATGGCAGTGTTGGAGGAACAGCGTGTCTCCACTTCCTCCTTCTGGGGACATAGAAGCTGGCAAATCCAGTCTTACCCAGGCCTGGGGAGAATCTGTCAGGGCCCAGAGTTACCCTGACTTGTGATGCAAGGGAAAAATTACGGGCTTGTGCAAAATCAGTGAGTGGATTAGAAGCCCAGTTCCTATGTGCTGGAAAATGGGCTGGCAGGCTCCACATGGGAGCGAGTCCTGGACCACCTGTCTGATGATATAAGTACATGTTTACGGAGGAAGTGGGCTTGGGTGGGCTCATGACTTCAGGCCATTTCCAGAGTCTACATTTGGTGACATTTACCCAAGAGGGAACTCACTGTAATATTAAAAAACAAAAAACAAAACAAAACAAACCTGAATTCTATGGAACTTTTCAGCTTGCAAAGCCAAAACCAAACCTCTGACCATGGTCTGTCTCCTACTCCTTCTCTAAGTGCTGAGTTTGCACCCAGAAAGTGGCTGCGATTGCCCAGGCCATTCCTGTCCCGAGGTCCCCAACGGGCCACGGAGAGAAACCATGTCAGGAGGAAGGCAGGAGAGGCTCCGCCCGATGTGGTTATTTTTGGAGCAGCAATTTCTTCTTCTGGTGCTTTTCAAAATCCTTGATTAGATTTAGACAGACAAATGGCCTATTTGCTTTCCAATGACGAGTTTGCCTGGACAGAAACACCAGCTGCAACTGGAGTTCACTGTGGGAAACGTGTCCAGGACTTCATGGGCCAGTGTTTTGAAAGCACTGAATAAGAAGGCTGTGGGCATCCCGCATGGAAAGCAAATTCTTATTTGTGCAGATCTGGGGTCGACAAAGCACTCTGGCAATGATGGCAGACTTTTTTTGTTCAACGCGATTCCAGTGAAGTTAGTTTTTTTTAAGTTAAGCCAAAACAAAACAGAGCTGCAAACTGAACATAGAGCAAAAAAATGGAAAAGCCAAGAGCAAAATAAAACCAAAGGGCATACAGAGCGGGATGAAGGAGAGGAAGAGGGTCCCCGTCGTGGAAAGTACAGGCAAGAGTCTGTCTCCCCAAGTTCACGCCAGCATTCCTTCCTGCAAGACCCCTGGGCAAGATGAGCTCTCAAAGGTCCCAGTTAATTTCTTCATAAGGCCTTTTTTTTTTTTTTTTTAAGAGAAATAAGGCCCAGAGGAAACCACTGCGTGGGGCTTTGGGTCTGTCCTCGCTCTGGGAGGGTGGCAGTGGGGCACCGGTGAGCCCTAGTGGAAAAAGTGACTCAAGGTGTGATCTGAGGCCAGAAATGCTGAGTAAACACTCCACGCGGATTCTGGTTTCTCTGAATTTCAACAAATTTGCTCCATTCAGTAGGGAAGCCCCGTGGTGACGGGCTGGTGGCTCACGTTCTGCCCCAGCACGACGTGCCTGTGGTTCATCAGAACGCATGGCTCTCTGGGAGGGGGCTCACCTGCTCTGTGGCCTCCACTCGTCTCCGAGGAGCGTGAGCCTGTCTCTGAACTTACGTACATACGGATCCACACGTATGTGTCGCTGCTGACGCGGCAGTTTAGACATGACTCATGCTCCAAATGGCAGTTCTGTGCCATCTGGGGACGGGGCTGAAGGCGTTTCCTTCACGTTGTATCAACGCTTTTATGTACAAGTTCCCTCTTTGCTCAAGGCTGCATTTGCAAGCAGATATTCAAAAAACACTCAAAAAAGCTGGTAAAGCTCCTTCCCTGATCCCTAACGGGGTTTTTGGTGATGAACAGTCAAGGACGTGGGGAAGTTGCCATCAAATGTGTTAAAAAGCAAACAAATCAACAAACAATACCACATGCACAGACCTGCTTTCTTCTTTAGGAAAAGAACCAACAATTTTATTAAAAGGGTCGGTTTTTTCCCCTTAAAAATAGCCTCTATTTTTTTTTTAATGGGAAAAAATAACCTTCTCTGGCCCATCACCCACAACACTGTCTTACTTTTTTTTTTAAACTAAGAACTGCTTTCTGAATGTGATCTACAAATTTATCCATTCAAGAGGGGGAAAAAAAAGGAGAACTTTGCCAGGTTTTCACCGGGGGAAAAATTACTCAGCGAGGACACATTTTTGGTCAAGTGTCAAGCTGCAAAGGTTACTGCTGAACCTCTGGCTTCACTTGCCTGCTGGTGTTTTTGAGCTCTGAGGCCACCAGTTGGGGCCTGGCCCAGGAAACGAGGGATTTGGAGAACATTCTGGCTTCCCAGCCAGAGGCTGGGGAGATCAGTGGAGGCCGGAGTGGGAAATCTTGGACATCCAGATCTCCGTGGCTCTGCCCTGAGCTGACACCAAGGCAGTGGCCCCCATGTCCCTGGCCGGCAACCTCAAGCTGATCTGTGGCTTTGGGGCAGGGGCTCGGCTGACCCTTGGGAGCGAGTGACAGTTTCTAGTAAAACTGTAGATTTGACGTGATCAGGCTGGGAGAGGTGGGCCTGAGTGATGCAGGGAAGAAAAGGACAGCGCAGCACAGCAAGTCAGAGGGCAAAGCTCAGAGGAAACAGCTTTTAAACGCAAAAGAAGGCAAACGGCTCCTGACTGGCAAGTGCACCTGCCAGGTGGGAGGGCACGTGTGGGAAACCCTAAAAGCAGCGTTGCAGGAGAAGGCAGCAGTGGTGGGCCCTACACAGCGAGGGCTGCGGGTCACCGCCCCACAGACCAAGCTCGCGGCTGTCTGGAGCACTAAACGTAAGAGGGGGATGTGAGGAGTCACGCCCTTCAGCGTGCCTACAAGTGAAATGACTTTTGGCCTCTGGCTGGACGATGACTGAATCTACCACTCAGCTTTGAGGAAGGCCAGAGGAAAAAGGAAAAAGAAAAAAAGAAACGAGTTGACTTCTTGGTTACTTTGTGCAAATTCTACTGCCCAACCCACGTGGCCTAAACTGCGGGGCCCTGCGGGGACTCGGCTGGAGAACCCCCTCTAGCCCCAGGCCTGCGCCCCGTGGTAGTTTCAGGAGGACAGCGCTCCAGGCTGCCCGAGACTGGCTGGGAAGAACTGACATGCGGGTAGGAGGGCCGGGGGGATTCGGTCCTCAGATGGGAAGAGGCCAGAAAGGGGACGGAAAAGCAGGCTTCGGGGAAGCCGGGGAGACGCCGACTTCCAGACCGGCTCTCGGGTGGGCAGCACAGGCTCCCCGGGCCCGGCATCCTGGGAGGCCGGCTTGCTGTGCAGAGCCCGCTGCCTGTGGGAATGCGGCGGGAGGGGCGGCGTGGCCGTGGAGGCTAATGGCGGAGACCTGCCTGAATTGACTGTGCGAGAGGCGCCGTGACAGCTGCCGTTCGAAGCACTAAACCCAGTGGCCGCCGTGACTGTCGGCCTCCGACAGGCTGAACACTCGCCGGCGTCCTTTCCTGCCACTCCTGACTAGAGGGAAACACAGCGACAGGTCATAGAAAGCCTTCAACAATGGCACAGAGAAAGGTGACACGGAGAGGGGACACAGCAGCAACGGACACTAAGCATCGATGAGAGCGTGAGAGGAGAGGGGGCTCGTGACAGCTGGGGCCTGGGGCATAGCCCCTCGTGCGGTGAGACAGCCCCTCCACCCCCCAGGAGGAGGCCACGTCGAGACAACTAAGAACCAAATCGTGTGCTCGTGGGCTCAGTCGGGGTAAAGACAGCGAAGGTTCCATCCTGTCGGAAAGGAGAGATTTGGGGTCATCAGCAACATCTGGTCTCGGTGAGGAACCTCAGGGGCAGAAGAACAGAGTTGCCTGTTGATTTTAGATGCGAACCGGAAGTTAAGATGAGAACCCTGCATACCCAGGGCCGTCTGAGGAGGGAAGGGCATGCGGCTGGAGGGTCGGAGCCAAACCAGCCAGCGACACAAGCAGATAGATTTCTGGCCCCAAGTGACGAGGCGAGGGGGCTCGGTGTCACCATGCTAAAGCTGGCAGCACGGCTCTTTGAGGTCTGGGTTCTGGGAGACCCCCTCTGCAGCCACAAGGCGACGCTCTCCAGGCAACGCCCTGGGGATCCGCACCTTTGAAAACCAAGATTGAACCACAGCAGGAAGATCTGAGACCAGGTGCCCAGCGGCCAAGGGGTGGGTTCTAATCAGCTGAAACAGAAATGTTAGGAGCATCGCACTGGGAAGGAAGGAACCGTAATCTCTGGGACAAACTTGGGACTAGAGCAAAGCTTAAAATTCATGTCACAGAACACAATAAGGTGAATGTACCTAATGCCACTGAACTATAGGCTTAAACATGGCTAAAATGGTACATTTTATGTTAACATAAATTTTACCACAATAAAGAAAAAGTAATGCCATGGAGAAAGCTGGGAAGAAAAGGTAACATCTTACTTGGGGTTTCTGCCCTTAAAAGTCCCGCCCAACGGTGGTGACCGAGTTTGGTGACAGTCTTGGGCTGTCTGGCTCGCAGTGGCCCACACGGGGTCGTGTGCTGGGGGGAAGGTTGTACGTCCAGACAACGGGGTCAGGGAGCAGGTGAGGATGGGGAGGGAGGCCCAGCAGAACAGAACCTCGGCCCTGTCAGGCTCCCGACAGTGGGCCACACAGGAGCCAAACTCGCCCTTCCTTCTATAACCCCTCAGGGAAGAGTCAGAGCGGCCACAACCATAATACCATCGGCCTTAAAAATGGACACTGCAAAGAGCAGGCTGGCCTTCACTCTGATTTCATTTTTTTAACAAATGATTTTCCATCCTCCTCCTCAGAGCAACTGCCCCAGAATGTGTGAAATGCGACACATCTGGATGGAGGTCGGAGGCACACGAGGCTGTTGAAGGAACTTGGTGTAGGTCACCGAGCTCTCATCTGAGGAGACGGTTTTTTTGTCAGAGTGCCATGCAGAGCAACTGTGTGTGGGAGCGAGTGTGCACTTGTGTGCGCGTGACCGTGTGTGCATGCACAGGTGTTAACCCAGAAAATATTTCGAAAGAATTCCTACTGGTCTTACATTTGGTTCCAAAGTTGGGTCTATTTTCTCTTTCCTGCCATACGTTTTCTGCAATTTCAGCTTCTCAAAACCATAAAACGTTTAAGGAGAAAAAAATGCTGATTCTAACCCTGTAATTTTCTCACTGGGGAGTGAGCCGAGGCCTCGCAGGCCAGCTGTGCTGGACGAGTGGGCGACAAGACGCCGGGTTCCAGGTGCTTCCGCAGTGCAGGGGGCCCCAGCTCAACCCAGGAAGATGTGAGCATCTCAAAGCACGTTGTGTAAAGGACAGTGGGGACAGGTGGACTCAGACGTCGGGTGTTAAAACCGGACAGTAAAGTCCCCTTCGGCTTAGCTTTAACAGGTCAATAATCGACAACGAAAATGAAATCCCCTTGCTCCCCACTTCTCTGGTTGGTTCCTTTGGTTACCATGGAATTCAGTTTTGACCTTTCCTTCAGTCTGGGGTGTCTCTTGGCCCCGATTTGAGGGCCAGCACTTGCTAAAAAGTCACTCACAAGCATCCACAATTTGTCTCTGGTGTGCAAAAGAGACTCAGAAGCGGGTGCTCCCCGCAGAGGCAGCATCTCTGGGCAGCTGGCAAACCGGAGACCCCTCCAGGCGGAGTCCTTACCCCCGGCTGTGAGGGGCCCTCTGCCAGGGCTGGGCATAGGCCTAAGCCCTGACGGGCACGGGGACTGTTTCTCAAAAACAGACCACCCCCAGTCTGTACCTGGAAGGGCAGAATTTATAGGCAGACCCCAGGGAGATGGGAAAAGAAACCAACTTGTCTCCTGCCAGGTTCCGGCTTGGCCTCGGTGGACTTATGTGAGAACCACAGGCCGCCTTCCTCACAGACCCCAGTGACGCCTCCTCTGGGAGCCTTCCGGCCCCTCCTGCAGCTGTTCTGTGCTGTCAGAGCCCCTGCACGTTTCCTTCACTGTAGTTTGTAACTGGGCACTTATCTGTGTGGTCACCTGATGGACCTCGGCCTCCCCTGCTAGCCTGTGGGTTCCACCCTTTACTACCTTCTGTCCCCACTGCCTGCACCTAGGAGGGAGTCAACAGAAACCTGTCTGTTTAGAAAAGTTAATACAGTGGGGCTGGGGTACCAAGGCCAAGGCGGGCAAGATGCAGAGACTAGCAGCTAAGAGGCCGAGAGGTCGGGCGGGGGTGCTGGGCTGGTGGAGGGCCACTCTCTGAGGGATGCTGCTGCGATCAGGCCTGACACCCACGAAACCTGAGTCGCTCAGACTGAAGGGCCCACGGGAAGCTGAGAAAATCTGTATTTGGGGTAAACATGGGCTTCTTTCAAACCCAGGCAGGAAACTTAAGGTTGGCTGGGCTGGACAGAGCGGGGAGGCAGAACACAGAGCCGAGCCGAGAACAGCGTCATGCCCTCATCAGGGGATGAACCCACTTGGGGTGGCAGAGGACAAGTGGCTGGCTGGGGTCCACCTAGCTGCTGATTTCGGGGGACTGCCAGGTTTCCCCTGACGGGGGCCACAGAGCCCCACCTTCGCTGGCTGGGGCTGTACAGTCACCCAGGCCTCTGTGAAGGGGCTGCGGCTTTTCATTTGGGCTCTAGAACAGCCATGCACGTTGGAAGGAGATAGGCGTGCACTTCACAGGCTGCCCCCAACCGGGATCTGAACCCGAGGCCCCAGTCTCTGTGACAACTTTGCTGGATCCTCAGACAGACCTAGGAACCGCACCGATATTCCTCTGGGTTATTTCAGAAGGGGGAGCGCAGGTTTTGGAGTTGCCAAGGCTAAGGGTCACGTCCGGGCTCCTCTCCCCAGTAACATCTTGGCCAAGTCGCGTGACCTTTTGGAGCCCCCGTGTTTCAACTGTACAATGTGAGATGGACGTGGCAGGATTCAATGAGGGGGTGTCTGTAAATGAGCGCAGTGCCTGGCACACGGGGGGCTCAGTTTTGGGAGGAGCATCTCCTGGGATGCCACGCGGCAGGTACACACCCAGAAGGCTGTGCGGTGGGTGCCCGTGCTGTATCGACTGCTAAAATAGTGCGAGGGCCACCCCTGGCTTTTACAGATCTCCTTGTACAATTCCAGGTTTCCAAACCGTGGAGCAGAGACATGGAAATGGGGCCTGTCCCATCCTCTGGTGGATGGCATCTCTCGTGCGCTTTCCCAGCCAAACACCTGACCTACAAAGTGCGGCTTCAAGAGCAAAGAAGCCACTGGAGTTGGCTAATTCCAGCTGCAAAGGGGCTGACAGCTGCTCTCCACAATGGGCACTTCCTGGACTCAGAAACTCTGGAAACACAGCGATGGGAATGCTTCTGATTCAGCCCTGTGACCTCAAAAACCGCTTTGAGGACAAGTAGCCCCTCAGCTGGGCTGCAGCTGTTTTCTGCTGTCCAGGCTGGGTGGGCTTCGGGTAGAGGCCCGGGCCCCTTCCGCCGCCTGGCTGGCCCTCCAAGGATGCCACGTCTGGCAGGTTGTGGCCAGGCCTCGTGGGTGGGAAGTCTGGTGAGCAGGCAGCACGGGGTCAACCTTTCCAAATCAGAAGTCTGAATGCTGGGCTGCCACTCCGGGCTGATGGCAAACCAGGGAACTGGCAGAAGGGCCCCAGTCCCAGCAAAAACGGCCTGCCTTCTTCACTCCTTGGCTCCTGTCCAGCTGGCTTGGTGGACAGCAGGGAGATGCTGCAACCACCTGATAGACCTACCCTACAGGGGACATGGAAACCTCATGTGCTGTTCTCCGGAAGGACCCGGAGGCTTTGGCATTGAGAGGCCAGTGAATGGCGGCTCTCCGGAGACCTGCTGCCCCAGCTCATGGGCCTGGGGACAGAGCTGGTCCTGCGGCCAAGCACCTGTGACAGGGGCGAGCTTGTGGGCTCCGAGGCTCTCTCCTTCCGGGGATCAACAGCTGGGGCCTTGTTAAGGGTGAAGCGCAAGCTGCCTGCCAGGCTGGCCCTTCATCAGGCGGTGAGTTATTTCAGCGTCGGCAGAGATCTGGACAGGCAGGCTGGGCTTTAAACTTTTCCTGTCAGGCAGCATAAAAAACGGGGACTTGCACGCTTGCCTCCGCAGGCCTGCTGGGGATGCGCCGAAGAGGAGCAGACACCCAGGAGGGCCCGCCCATCACTTATCGACTGGAACTGCCTGGCTGCCCGACAGCCAGGCTAATGGCCCCTGCACTTCTGAGACAAGAAGACGTGTTGTTGGCACCATGCAGGGGATGGTAGGGGTACGGACAGAGGGGCTGAGAAAGGTCAAGAAAAAAGATACCGGGCACTTGGCGGACGCTGAGCCTCTGGGGGAAGGTGCAGAGCTGGGGCCCCGGGGGCCACGCTCAGGTGAGCATCTGCTTACGCGGGTCTGATTTTGATAACGTGGGTCTCTGCTGGTTTCAGTTTTAGGCAAAGAAGTGTATGGCTCATTTGTCTGTTTAGCTGTTGGCTGTGCTTCCTTAAAAATGAAAAAAAGGCGTACATAGCTACACCTGGAAGAGACCTTTCACCCAAAATGCAATTGTAAGTACACGTGTGTTTGGGCGCACACAACAGAGACACAGAAACGTGTGCATGCAGGCACCACGTGGGTGCACACACGAGCACACAAACACACAACCCTGCACTCCGGCCCCCAGAGCCAGCGTGAGCCCAGCCTTCAGAGGGGGGCTGAGGACTGTTCTTGGCTTCTAGAGAAAGCTCCGTCTGGATTTCCCAGCTACAGGAATGGCATGGCCCCTGCTCAGCTATGCAGCCAACCTTAAATGGGACTCAGAAATAGCTCAGAGAGGGTGGTCGTCTCCCCCAGCTGGGGCAGGGACAGGAGCCGCGTGGAAGAGAGTCTAAGTGAGGTGGCTTGAGGGTGACCTTGCTGCCGGAGCCTCGTGAATGGCAATAGGAGACTGAGGTAATGGATGCTCGTGGAGGAGGGAGGCTGCAGGCGGGCTGAGTGGCCTGAGCCACCGGCATGGAGACTGGGCTGGTTAACCCTTTGCTGGGGAACGCAGAAGCTGAAAACTCCAGAGAGAGGTGGGAGCACCCAGGAAATCTCTGCCCCAGTCCTGAGGGGATGGTGGCCAGGGGCCCTCAATTTCCCTGGCACCACGGGGCTCATGCCCTGGCACATCACTTTTGTCATGACCCATCGATCCGTGACTTAACAAGAGTTTGGTCAGGTGCCCCTGAAATATGATGGGTGAGGGCTCTGGATGGGACCTCGCAGGAACAGCGAAGGACACCGAGGGTCCCCAAATGGGGGTGCAGACCAGGGTCACTGGGGGCCTCCCAAATCAGAGACGCCCTGGGGCCTCCAGATGCATGGGGTCATGCCGCATTCTCAAGGCCATTGCCGCCGTCCCTGCTCGGTCCCTGCTCCTCTGGCTGCATTTTGGGGCCGTGGTGTACAGGAAATGAGCCTGGCATCTTTACTCCTGGGATCTCACACAGAGCACTGAGAGGCTCACGTGTGAGGGGCTCACGGCAGCTGAGAACATGGGGGACCCGCTCACATGTCTCCTTCCAGGCTCCCTGCTCACGGGGTCCCCCGTGCCATGTTTGCACTTGTGCAAGTTACAGGAGGGCAAGATATGACTCAAGCACATCCTGACAGACTCTCAAAAGGGTGGCAGGATGTGCCCTGGTCACGGACGAGTGGACTGCACCAAACATTTAAAGAGGAAACTGGTATGTTACGGAGGAAAAACAATGAGCAGGGACATGATTCTTTTGCAGGGCTTCAAACAACCACGTCTGGGAGACCCCTCTTCGTGATACCTAAGACCTTGGAGTGATAGTGGGGTGGATGTAGGCTCAGTCCGCCTGCCGTGCATCCCCTCCGGCTCTGCAGTCAGGGAAGGCCTTTCAGAGGACCAGCCTGCAAAAGGAGGGAGTGCTCCCCTGCGGGGACCCAAATCAGCCGGCCCACGGGCAATGTCCTTTTACAGCAGACGCAGAACCCCCGAGTGGCAGTATCCCCAAACACAGCAGCAAGGAGGAGCTGGGTGTCAGCAGTCTCAGCACCGAGGGATCATACGGTTCCCCAAAGCCCCCTGCACCGTGTCACGTGGCCAATACCTGACGGGCTTTGGGTGGCAGAGGGGGTAGACGATGAGCTGGCGCCCCCTGAGTCGCAGTGGCTGGTGCTCCCGCTGCCGCTGGGGCTCCCGCTGGCAGATGGCGACGGCGAAGACAGGGACGGTGAGCTGTGCTGGTTTATGCACTGGGCCACGGCGAAGCCTATGAGACAAGGGGGTCACGTGACCAAGCAGGAGGAAACAAGCCAGCCTGGCGGGAGGGGGTGCTGCCTTCCCCACTGTGTGTGAGACCCCGTGGGGCAAGCCCTCACCTCAAAGGCAGGGGCCTTAACGTAAAGGCTTCGCTAACCAACCCAAACCCAACTCCTTGAAAGTCTGGGTCTTTTCCCTGCAATGAGCTGACCTCGCCGGTCATGGGACTGACCTGGACACATTTCGAAGCCGTTTCAAGGAAAAGGGCGCAGCCAGCCACACAGCCGAGGGCAGGGCGGTGGCCGTAAATCTGAGCGCCTGACACTGGCTCAGCAACGCGCCAGCTGTGCCTTCCAGGAGAACAGACGGTCTCGGACCTTCAGAGGCTCTTGGTGAAGTTCACACAGGGACGTGGGACATCCTACCAGCAAAATCTCGGGCCTTTGCTATTGTACCTGAGTTCTGCCAAAGGCAGGGTGGGAGGGGAGAGCCCCCAAGACTCTTCCTGCCTGAGAATTTGCTCTCTCCTGGTGGGTCTGGAGGGTTTGGCGCAGGAGGAACGAAAGCTCTGGTGAGAAGCTACTGATTCCAGAGTTCCACGTGGCCCTCAGAGCAACTCCAGGTTTGGAGATGGGGACCCCAGCATGGGGGAGTGGACAAGCGCCCACGGCTGGAGACACTCAGATGTGGGCAAACCCTGCCTTACCACGTAGAAGCACCGGAACATGCACCCAGGGTCATTTCCCAACCGCTAGCTGGGGGTGTCACGGCCAGCTACTCAGCACCCACTGCGGTGGGCACAATGTCCATCGGGCCCCTGCACAGGGCGTGGCAGGTGGGAGACGGACGTGTGCTTTCTGACGAAAGGGGCCTCTGAGCGAGCCTGCCCGGAGCCCCGCACCCAGCAGATGCGTGCTCTTTGCAGACAGTGCCTTCTGCCCTTTTCACAGTCTGCTTTCCTGAATGGCCAGGGCTTCTGATTTTATGCAATAAACACATGAAGACTCCCATGGAACAACGGTAAAGGTGCTCCGGGCACCCCGCTGCTCTGCCCCGTAATTCAGAAGCAGCAATAAGTCGGGTGGGGACGGGGGACGGGGGGCAGGGCAAGTCCTCCCTCCAGCCAGAGCAGAGACCCTGACCCTCCAATCACATCAGACCCCTCCGCCCCCTCAGCGCACTCGCCCCAGCCAGCCCCAACCTCACTGACACCACTGGCACTGCCTGAACCTCACGTGGTCCAGCCCCCGCTGACACTTCTTCCAGAAGGTTCTCCAGGCCCTGACCATGCCTTTCTCAGGTCTCAGGAAGGTGACAGGGCGTCGAGCAGGGGTCAGTAAACTACGGCCTGCTGACTGTTTGGTAAATAAAGTTTTATTGGAACGCAGCCAGTCCTTTGCTTACATATTGTCTGGGCTGCTTTCGAGCTAATCAGTGATGCTGAGGAGCTGCCAAAGAGGCTGCACGGCCCACTCAGCCTGAGATATTGTACTCTCTGGCCCTCGACATAAACAGCGTGCCGAGTGTGGCAGAGGATGGGGCATGAGCTCTGGGACCAGGAAAGCCTGGTCTCTCTACTTTCCTGAGCCTCCCTCCCCTCACCCACTGGTGGGTGAGGACAGGGCCTGGCTGGTAAGGGCTGGGGGGCGTGCAAAGGGACCTGCTGCTCTTTTACCCCCTGAGGACTTAGTGAGACCCCCCACACCCAGCCACCGCGGAGGGGCCGTTTCGTACTAACGTTTGGGTGAAGTTATTTTGTCTAAAGATCAGCTCCTTAAAAGCCGGGTCTCCACTAATACCCCTGGCCAGGCCCTCCTGGTTATTGGCAATGTGACGGCTGGAGGATGTGAGGCCTGGTGGGAGCACGGTGGGGAACTTCACTGGCTCCTCTTTTGCAGGGGACAGTACTCCTAGCTCCCACCTCCTGGGGAGGTCCATTTGCTGAGAGAACAGCAGGATTACCGTGCTGGGTTCTCAGGAAGAGGCTTTATGTGATATACGGTGTATGGTGAGGGGGCCCTCGTATCAACCGTGGCAAACATGGAGGCAGATCCAACGCCAGGCAGGAAGATTCCCAGGGGCGATCTGCCGCAGCCCCACAGAACCAGCTTTACAGCTGCCTACTGCTTCACCACTTCAAGCGGTAACCCCCAGTTTACAAGCTGTTTACTTGCTTCGAAAATGAATCACCTCTTAACCAATCAAAACGTCAAGATGGCTTTTCCCAAGCTGCTTATTTATCAGAGCCGTGAACAGAGGGGCCAGCGAATGCGGTAACAGAGCTGGGAGGAAGCCTTTTACGCTCCTGACAATGGCCCAGCCCGAACGGATGGATGATGTGGCTGTCACCAAGGTGGTCACCCACTGCTCTCTTAAGACACGCGTCTTCTCTCTCATGTTCTTTAAAGCCCTGGTTTATTACTGTAAGACACCCGGGGCGGGGCGTGTGGGGTAGCGATGAGATGCTGAAACTGCAGTCAGGATTCTAAAGTTCCTTCATTTGGGCAATGGATTGGGGGTTTACCCATAGACTGTGTACCTTTTGCATAAATTACGCAATAAATATTGTGTACCTTCTGCACGCACTGAGAGTTAAATAGAAAGAAAACCCCCACCAGCCTCTGATACCACCCGTCCACAGGGTCTTGCTGAGCAGAGGCAGCTGAACACATCTTTCCCTGGCCTGCAGCGGCTAGAAACCTACCTCCCTTCTTTTCCTGCTTTCCAGTCTCCTCTCCCCTCCTCCATGGCACTGGGGACCCAGAAAGGCTCAGCAATGTTGTTTTGTTTTTGCTGGGTACCCAGACTTCCCCTGCCATTTCGAGGGGCTCTGACCCAAATGGAGGTGGTGAGTGCGTTGAGAGTCAGTCGGACATGTCAGAGAGTCAGGCAGGCTCTGGAGCCAAGAACTCAGGACAGGCGCCTGTCCTGTTCTTGCCTCATCCCCACGGGGCTGTTCTTGATGAACTAGCTTTGGCGGAGGTGCCAAGGGGCTTTCTGGGCGCGAGTCAAACACACATGGACTGCCAAGTACTCGCAACCATGCCAGCGATCGTGGGACAAGGGCATGGGCGGAGAGGCCTCCCTGCGATCTCCTGCAGATAACATTCCTGGCTCTCCCTGAGCGTGTCTCAAGAACAGGCTGCGAAATGTGTGTCAAAGGCCAGCTGGATTTTCAGACCATCTGACCCATTCCACACCTAGAAATTTATGCTGCGGAAGGCACTGTGGGCGGATCCACATGGCGAAAACTACGCGGATGTTCAAAGTGCTAGTGTGGGTGACAGGGAGCTGGAGACCACCGAAATATCCAACCATTAGGGAAAGGCCAAGTGAATTCTAATATGTCTAGATGATGAAATTCTCTGTTGCTGTTAAAAATGCTGGGATAAAAGAAGATTAAGTGTGGAGGGAAATGCTCAAGACATAGTAAATTTAAAAAGGTTAGAAAAAGCATGTCCCACATGCTCCCATTTAAAAAAAAACAGAGAAATTCAGGCTCTGCCTCCCTCCTTGTACTGTACAGAGCAAACAGTCCGGAGGGATCGAAGCTGAAGTCATGGGAGAACCAGGTGGTTTTATCACGGTGAGTTTTAGTTTTGTTTTTTTGTGCTTGTCTGAATTTTCCAGGAATTGTCTGCATTTTCCTACTACCAATACTATTTTAAACTAGAAAAAGAAGGGAAGAGGGAGGAAGGAGGCAAGGTGCGTGGGAGCTGGACAGGCTCAATCTCCCGGGTCCTAACACACCCCGGGATCTGTTCTGACCTCCAAAGCTCTCCCCGAGAAGCAGTAAGAACCTTCCAAAGCTGGGGCCAGGCACGATGCTCCAGCAGCGGGTGGACCTGTGCCCAGGGTGAAATGCATCCCCTGCTTTCCAGGAGCCCTGGTTTCACAGGGGCAGGCTGGGGTCTTCCCACTGCCCTCTGGCCCCATTCTGCCCGTTCTTCTGGGAAGATGAACTCATGAGTAATTCTCTGGCATTTGTCAAGTGCAAAAATACCACAAAAAGGTCATCCTTCTAGTTTAGGCCCACTGATAGAGGGAGCACTGAGCTCGGAGTCAGAACCCCAAGTTCGACTCCAAGCTCTGCCCAAATGGTTTTGTGACCTTGGACAAGCCCCTCTCCTCTAGGGGCTTCCATGTCTCTGGGTGAAAAATGAGACAGTTGGTGAGGATCTCTTGGCTTAAATGGTCAATAGTTTTCTTTTTACCTATAAATCTGAATTTGATTTGAACCCTCTGACCTTTTTGGGAGGTGGGCAAAGAGAAGACACTGAAAATGCACCTTGAATAGACTTTGCCCACACCCTTCTCTTTGGATGGAGCACTCGCCCAGGCTCTCCCCGCGGAGAAGCAGGCTGCTATGTGAACGGATCCAGAGGCGGCCGACAGCAGCCCGGGGCCTGCGGATGTGCTTTGCTTTGCTCACATCATGTTTGTGTTTGTTTCAAGAATTTACACACTGGGAGATTTTATATACAAATCTGGATTTCTGGCTTCTTAAAAAATAGAAAGATGTGGCATTACTGGGCCTCATTCCCACGTGGCAGCACCCGGAGGTAGGGAGTGACCTGGTCCCCTCCTCTCCCCTTGACTGGCCTGGGGCTGGTAGGCATTTCAGTTGTTAATCTCTGCTATTTCTCCTCAGAGTCTCAGCTCCACAGGACTCACAGATGGTCCAGCCCCTGGAGACCTTGCGTGTCATCTCCCTCCTCAAACTCTACGCTCCAGAATCACTGGGGGGCATGTTGAGACGGGGCCGCCTGCCTCTAGCAGCCCAGGTGGGTCCTCAGACTGCATGAAAAGACCCACTTGCTCTCTGCCTAACCTGGGCTGTTCCCTTGGTCTGGAATTCCCTTTTGCCTCTTTTCTGTCTTCACAAATCCCTTCCCCATCCTTGAAGGCTCACGCAGCTCAGGGCCAGCTTGGGCAAGAGTTTCTGCGGCCAGTGGGGTTAACTGTTCTCTCCCCTGTGCTTCCACAGCCTGCCCTGTCCAGCCTTGGGGCCTTGTCAGCTGAATAGGAGTTGGCCTTCCCAAGTAAGGCATAAGAAAGTTGACTGCAAAGATGCTTTGCTATTTTGTGCCACGACTATCATTAGTTCAATAGCTAGCACCTGAAATCCTCTGGGATTAAGAGGGTTTTGGACATGTTTCTGATATTGTGAGCTGTCTCCCAATACCCATTCTCCCCTTCATCTGCAATACAGAGCCTGGCAGCTAGGCATGGCCATGTGACTAAGTTGTGGCCAATGCAATAGAAATGAAAGTGGCATGTTGGATTTTCAGGAAGGCTTCTTAAAAGGAGAGAGGTGTGCCTTCCTCCATTCTGCTTCCTGAAACATGGATGTGATGGCTGGAACCCCCGCAGCTATCTTGGACCATGAGAACGAATCATGTATTAGGGATGGCAGAGCACTGAACATTGAGCGTGGGTCCCTGATGCCTTTGTGGAGCCCTTGACTACTTGAGAGGGAAATAAACTTCTCCTTTGGGTTTTTCTTTACTATGGAGTTGAATCACATGTTAACTGAGTTGCAAAAAAAAGCTTTGTTAATGCAGGGATGTGAGCTGAGCTCTGTAAGGACAAGGGACTGGCTGGCTCCAGAGCTTCCAGTGCGGGGAAAGCTGCTTGCACTTCCTGGGAGAAATCTGGGAGTGGTGGAGTGAGGAGAAAGAGGGGAAAGAGCAATTGAGATGGGGAGGTGACCTCCCCCACGACCCCCTAAATCTTTAGGAAACACTCCTTCAGTTTTTTCCTTGTGTGGTGCAAGTGGACTTTTTTGGTGGAAACCAGTGAAGGGACTGAGTTTCCGTCTGGGTTCACACCAGGCCACACAGAGATCATGCACGAGGGCCAAGACCTGGAAACAGCGGGACCACGAGCAACTAAAGGGTGGAAGGCTTGCATGTGCATGGGCTAGAGAACTGGGGGTTTGAGCCAAAGGTTTCCTAAATCTCTGAGGAGCAGGGAGGCCCCGGCTGACCTCTGTGGTCTGCCCAGAACTTGCACTGTTTTGCACACTGTAATGCCTCTGAGGATACTGGCTATGTGGCTGAAGTGCAACTATTTCAGGTTAAAAACTGGAAGATGTAAAAACTACCTGAGCACGTGGGCGAGTCCACAGGGACCGTGTAGAGAGCTGAAGGGGAAGGAACCCAGTGGGCTTGGAGTTCATCCCAGGGGTTCTGCTGACCGGCACTAACCTCACCCCACAGCCTCATCCCCACAGAGGCTCTTACACATCAGCGGCTTCCACGAAGGATTTGAGGTGGCTTATACTTTAAAATCCAAACCGAGGTGCCACAGATACGAAATACTGAAAGCCACTAAAACACAAACTAGATGACGAGAGTCCAACAATACAAGGTGGTGGGAAGGGAAAAGTTAGACCAGAACAACATCCAGCTATGGGAAGCCGACGTCACCACTGGCTCTGCACTTCCTGGGAGCCAAGACCTCGAGGGAAACTGCCCCAGGTGACCTAGCTCTTGTGACATACCAGTTCACGGGCAAGGTTCCTGTCCCATTTCCCCTCCAGGGAATGTTCCTGAAGGCAGCTTCCGGGAGATACAGCTGCCTGACTGCAGATGGGGCCTCATTCTGGACAGATAATGCCACGACACAGTGCTCTGCAAACTTTTTTTCTCAACAGTGAACCTCTAGTTTATACACAAGATGCAGATGCTGCCCTGGCCGCATGGGGCCTCACCGAGGGTGGGCTTCCCTTGTCTCTTCCAGACACCTCTGCAGATGCTCTCTTTGAAAATCACACACACGGCAACCGGGTCCCTTAAAGGCCTGAGCCAACGGGCTGCAAACTCGAGTATGAGGGCCGATGGTAACATGGGTGAATGAGGAGCAGCTGGGGTGAGAGGCTGACCGTCCTCCCCATCTGCCACCTGCTTTCCCTCATTTGATTGAGACATGGACAATAATAAACATGGGCAAAAAATAAACATGGTACTGGAGCCATTCAGCCTCTGTGTGAGTGAGTGATAGGGACTGGTGGAGACTGGAGAAAACTGGGCAGTGCGGCTCCCCAGCCTCTCCTGACTGTTGCCACCTGAGCACACGGGCCTTAAGTGTGACCACTGTTTCCCGCTCTTGTAGAGAAGCTGGACGCCTGGATTTTTATGTAAAGCCTCCTGATTTTTAAAATTGTTGATGACTTAATTCACATTCCTTTTTTAAATGAGAAGCAGGCAACCCCAAGCAAGCCAAACCAAGCACGTCTCCCGTCCGCGTGGCCCATCAGCGCACAGCCTCTGCTCCAGGTGAGACCTGGGGACCACACGTCAAGGCCGCGCTGCCCAAACTCCTGACATGTGGCTTCTGAGTCTGAAGGATGTGACCCGAAGCCATTTCAGTCTCAGATAGACACGCTTCAAAGAAGGCCAGTTTTCCAGAGACCTCATTTAGGAAAAAAGCTCTAAGATTTGGAGAGGAGAGCTATCTGTCCTAACAAAAACCGACATTTATTCTTGCTTGTTCCACACTAAAAAGCATAAAATGAAACCTGTAAGGGCTGATTCGGGAGAAGCAACCCACGTATTTTCCAACAGTCTCTGACTTGAATGAGGACTGTGGGTCGAGGGGGCCCCAGCCTGCCTTTCATTAGGAAATTCATGCTGCCCGGCCCAGCTCAGGTTTCCACGATGCAGAGTGCATATTTTCTCACCAGCCCTCGATGCTGGGAAACAGTAAAAAAATCAATCGGCCTGGTGACCTCGTGCACAAAACCGAAGACAGCAAGCGCGGCCCTGGCCTTCTCTCTCCCTTACTGGCTCCTTCCACGGCTCTGCCCTTTCCCCTCCCAGTGCAGCCTGCCAGGTCCCTGGGGGTGAGGCGGGGACTTGGGCCTGCTGGTGGCTCTGGAGATTCTGCAGCTTACAGGGTCTATGGGTGACACAGGGCTTTCTCGTCCACGCTTCTGACTCAAGAGGCTGGCTCTGAAGCCCAACTCCCAGCAATATGAGAGCGAGGCCAAGGGCAGTGGGGCCGGGAGCCCCTGAGTGGTGGGCCACACCAGAAGCCAAATTACCCACAACTCTTCAAAGAACACGTGTGAGGGGGCTGAGGGAGCAGGGTTCAAGTCCAGATTCAAGTCCAACAACACACCCACAATGGGCCAGGGGAGGCCTGGGTGCCCACCCGGGACTCCTCTGAGGAATTTGCACGAAAATGAAGGAGTCGACCGACATGGGTGCTGGGTTCAGAATGGCAGCGACTCTGCACGCCAGCAGGACCCTGGGGTCCCCCGCAGTCCCCTCCCTCACTGCTAGGACTCTGAGGTCTGAGCGAAGAAGACTCAGGTGTCCGTGCAGACACCCTCCTTCCAGTCTCCCTTTGGCGAGCCACACACAACTGACCGTGTCAGGGTTGTGTGCACAAAACTCTGGGCTTCAGGGGCAATCTATGGGCTTCCCTCAGTGGTCACCCTGTGATTTCTGATTTTCTTCATGTGCACTTCCTGTCCAGCCCAGGGGGGCAGATGTGTAAATCAGGCACCTGGGAAGGTGCTGTTTCCACCGCCTCCCTTGGCCAAGCCTGAGCCACCCCACCACAGGCGACCCCCTAGATCACTGACTGGCTGCACCTCAAAATGCTTAAAGACTTTATTTCTGGTTGCTTTTAAAGGGATAACATGTCCAACATACAAAAATAGTGGGGAACTTGCAGACTTTTTTAGTCTAGAGCTCTTTATCCATGGATAAATCCTCTTGGATTTTAAGGACTAAACTTGAAAACCTGCAGAAAAGAAAAAATGGTCTTTCAGTATCTTGCCTTCTCTTTGTGCCAGCTCTGTCCCAACTTTGCCCCCAAAGTGTTTCTGCTCTCAGGCGAGGCCTGCCTGAGTGGGCTGCCACCCACGGGAGAGATCCAAGGCCGAATCAGCCCTGTGGCTGCTGGGGGCCTCTGGGCTGCGCGCACGTCAGCACCCTGCTATGCTCAGCTGTGCTGGCATCCCTCGGCCGCCTCGGACATGAGCCTTCTCCAGGCCATAGAGGGTCGGCCGGCCTGTGGGGGTCACGGGGGGGACTAGATCGCGGAGAATCTCTCACAGTGGCATAACCTTGCTCTGGACTTTTAAAACTGAAGGTTCCCAGGACTTGGGCTTTGTTCCCAAGGACCGGGTCCCTGCCTCGCCCAGCCCCTGCCCTCTTCCAGTGGAATTACCGTCTGTACATTAGTAAGCAAAGAGCTCCACAACAGTTTCTCAGCAAAGGCATTAGAAAGCCCATCAGTGGCCGTCTCGGCTGCCTCTCTACTGAGGCAGGAAACAAGGCTGAAAAGGCAGTGAGAGGGAGGCGGGTTAGACAGTTGTCAGGGAGCTCTTCCAGATGCAGAGGGGGGTCAGCGACCCCTGGCTCCTCTGGCCCCAGGGCCTGGGGGGCGGAACCTGGAACCACTGGCAGGGCTGGGGTGGGTCAGCTATAGCCCTGCTTGCAAAGGACAACCTCCTGAGTTTCTCACTGGCCCAAGGATCCCTGATTCTTTTCAGCAAGTCTCTCACTCAACATGGGCTCTCAGGCCAGACGGGGGTGAGGCCATGTGGTGTGTATCCCACACTGACATGTACGCCCTGCCTTGTGTGTGCAGAGGGGCCAGGGAATTAGTTCTGATCTTCTGCAAAAGGCACGTGCACTCGAGACATACTCAATACCCTCCCAGAGCAGAACCGCACGCGCGCGGTCCTGGTTCCACTGGGGCATGTCTGCCAGGACCCGGGTTCTGCCCAGCGGGATGGTTCACTTCTGCAGCTGGGCCACGCCACCAGAGCCTCTCCTGACGTGTGTTTGAACAGATTAGGGCGAGCCCAGACCGACAGATGATGATGTTCTAGTGCACATTATCTACAAGAAGAGCTGGAGATACTATCTGGAACTACGTGGGTCAGACAGAATCAGGGCGTGTGCGCAGAGCCACACAAAGATCGCGAAGGATATCAGCCCAGCACAAGCTCAAAAGTCGTAACTGAGGTCGAGTAGATAGGACTCTGTCTACTTCTGTCCCAGCAGACCTGTGGGACACGGGTGCACATGGCTCTGTCAGCTCCAAAGGAGAGGCCTTGAGCAGAGCAAAAGCCGGCTCTGGGCCTGCAGTGCCCACTCCGGGTGCAGGAGACAGGGGAAGAGAGCGCCCGGGGGTCCGGTCACCCCGCGTGCCCGTGTGACCTCGAGGAACCACTCACCCCACAAGCCTGTGTGCTCTCACATGTAAGTGGGGTGACAAAAGCACCCTCACAGGGCCCGTGGGGACAGAACGAGCTGATACAGTCTTAGTGTTCGGTTGGCGCTGTTCTGATAACTGAACTGGCATTTACAGCTCCTGGAACTCGGGCCCAGTGAGGCAAGGACTGGGGATTTTCATTTTTATAAGTGTCTTCACACACAGGGTTTGTGGCAGAGGGAATGGCTCAGCTCTTTAGAGAAAACAACACAACACAAAGCAAAATTCTGCCTCATGTTAGCAGTGACGACTGAAGGTTTCAGGAGTTAATAAAGACAGAGCTTTTCTAAAGTAACTTTAAATATCTAAGTTTAAGGGATTTATATGAAAAGTGTCTTAGAAAATGGGGTTCTTGTTATTTTCACCTAGATTCTTAAAATCTCATCTGTTATGTTTGGGTTCAAGACACACACAACTGTGTTCTGTTTGTTAGTACTTCTTTGCTAGAGAGTTGAACGTATTAGGTGGAACTGTATGTAACTGCCCATATTCAACCAACATGCCCAACAAAAACAGCAATTTCATACACTTCAAAAGAATAAGAATTTGTCCCTCTTCAAGATCTCCACTGCAATAATTCATGGACGGAGTGGAGGGGGACACAGCCAGCTGTGTATTCAAACAAGTGGCTTTCCCTAGCTCTCCCTTTTAGTTCCCATCACACCGTGTGTGTGTGCACATGTGTGTGCTCCTCTCTCCAGCTTAGATTCATCTTTTCATTTCTAAAATGGAGCAGCTTCAACAAAATGCTTGGAAATGATCTGGGCACTTAAGGAGAGGAGTGTGTCTTCCTGACGGAGAATTCCTGCAAAGGGGGCTTAGAAGGCCTTGGAGGGACTTTTCGGGTGGGCTCCAGGGTGATCCACTTTCCCTTTGTGCTTCCTTGCAAATGCTAAGCTAATGTGTTTGATGCTAAAATCGCCCTGGCTGTTCTGCATTTGTAGTTTTGACTTATTTTTTTTTAGTATTATTAATATTTCATCATAAAAGTATTGATTTCCTTTAACTAAGAGACTTTAAAGTTTGTTGCATCCTTAAGCATGATTTTATTATGTCTTGGGGCTAAATGTATTTTCCTCTCCCCAAAGGAATGCTTTTCCTTTTATATAATGTGTGTCAAGAAGAAAAAAGGAATTGATTCACACAATTCTGCATTATAGGCAACTTTTAAGGAATGTCCCTAGCAGGTACACTGGATCAACATCTCCTAACTGTGACCACAGGGTCTCACTGTTAAGCCTTTTTATCTGTTAGAGGTAAGAACCAAGGCACAAAATTTACATTAAAATATGAGACAGCTCGGAGAGGCTAATATGGGAAAATTAGGACAACTCTAGACATGACCCCAAAGCTGAACGATACCTTACAAGTGCCCGAGGACTCAAGAAAACCTGTTTTCACACTGTCATCTCTCTTCCTTCCTTTAAGAAAGCTAACAGAAAACAAGAAGAAATACTGCCGGTTTGGGGTTGCCCAGAAAGGCTCACTTCCCTCCTTATCTAAATTACCGGCGCCAGGTGCCAGTTGCAGAGTTGGGGACGGAGGCTCACTGGGTTTTACAGAACCGTCCAGGAAGCGGGCGGAGGCAGTGACTGGCAAACCGAGCGCAGCGCTCTGAAATGTTTAAATATTGAACATCCTCCCCTCCTCCACATCCATTATTAACTCGGACCCACATCGCTGCGTCCGTTGACTTCACTTCTTCCCAAGAATCCAAGACACAATGGACAACGCTCGGGCCGGCGAGAGGGGCGGGGCTGAGATTTGGGTTTCTTTCTTTCATACCCTCGCTGGAAATTCTTTACGGTCAGCCCCATGTTTCCAGAGCCAGGAATTCCTGGAAATGCCTCAGCCTTTCCATGACCCCTGGCGCCCGAATGCAGATGATTAGTGCCCCAAACATCGACACACCGGGCTCTCTTCCCCTTCCAAACAAGGGGGCAGGGTCGGAGGAAGGCTGCATGAAAGAAGCTGTCGCCACCAGACCCACGAGGCTGCGGGAACGTCATCTGGACAGGCGCTCTGCCGTTCGGGACCAGCATTCCCTCGGCTGCGCCCAGGTAGACACAATGTCCGCAATGCCATGTGAACGTTACAAGTGTCCAGTTAAAACAAAACATCTGTCTACCAGATCTCCTTTGCTCAGTTACGAGACAACGGGGGGGAGGGGTTTGGCAGTGACCCCTGTGACACACGAAGCTCATGAGATGCCAGCAGCCTGGGCCAGCAGCCAAGCGGACTCAGAGCCGGGGCTGGCGTCTTTCCTCGTGAAGATGAAAATTTGGGATAGGAGATATAAACCTAAAATCTTCCCAGAAAACAAGGCAGCAACTTTTCTTGGGAACAAATAAGGGGGGACGACAAGGGACCATGCATTACGGCCTTGCAGAAACCAGCCGCCCTCCTGTCACAAGGAACGTCCTTCAGATCTGCGAGTAGGGTAAGCCGGTTACAAGCGTGCGCTGTTCCTGGGCTCTTATCTGTTCAAGTGAGATTGTCCCATACGGCCGACCGGCAGCCTCCACTTTCCTTTAAAAGACAGTGCTACATTTGAGATCGATGTTTTCCCCTGAAACGCCGTCTAAATTTATCCTTCCCTGCATTCTGCTCTCTGCACTAAGCTGGCGGGCAGCGCTGGCCCTTGCCCTGCAGAGTGGAGCGTCTTCTCCCGACGCCGTCCCTCACTGGGAGGACCCGAGCACCTAGCCCTGTCCTCTTGTCCATCACACACACAAACCCCTCAGGTCCCTCAAGGATTCCTCTGCTGCCTCATTCAGCTTCCTGGTTCTTTACCTCGCCCTGGCTCTCAAAATCCACCCTGAAAAGCCATCAGGCTGGCTGGCTTTGAACGACGGCTCTCGAGAACCCCTCCTGGCCAGCTCCTGCCCCCCAAGGTGGCTGAGTGCTCATTACTTGATTGCCTTTCAAAGCAGTGGGATGATGTAGGCTGCCGTGGGCTTTACGGACTGAACTAAACCGGAGAACTTACTTCTCTCTCTTGGCCTCGCCTGGCAAGCTGCCCTGTGAGTGAGATGTCACTGACTGATTTAATGCCTGATGCCCAGGGAGCCCAGGATTTCTGAAATCTTTATTCGTAGACGTGGTTGCAGGAGAACATGCCCTGAACAGACATTTTGAGCTACGATTTCTACTTTGCTATTAAGCTATGGACTCTCTCTCTTTTTGGCAGGAATAAGAAATAAAATAAAAACGAGACTTGATAGAAGGGTTGCCCATCGCTGGCAGGCACGTGCACACATGCTGTAAAGAGGGCTTTGCCTTGAAGCACCAGGAGGCTGACATCTCTGGAGAGTTCTAGTGCATAAAAAATATGAGGCCTGGGTATGGCCAGTCGGGCATCCCCCACTCTGCTTTCTGAAAAGCAACCTTAAATACAGGCATTCCCATTGACCCTAAGGAATGGTTTCTAAAGGAATAACTGGGAACATGGACAAAGATTTCTTTACAAGGATGTTCATCACAGGGCAATTCGTAATGCAGTAGAAAGAGCTTAAGTAGCCAATATAAGCAGACTGGCTAAATAAATCTTAGCTAATCCAGGCTGTTATGGGTTGAATTCTGTCCCCTGCCCCAATTCTGAAGTTGAAGTCCTAACCTCTAGTACCTCAGAATGTGACCTTATGTGGACATAAGGTCCTTATGCAGATGTAATTAATTTTGATGAGGTCAGTAGGGTGGGCCCTAATCCAATACGAGCGTCCTAACAAAAAGGGGGAATTTGGACACAGAGGTGTGCACAGGGACACCACCATGGAAGATGAAGGTGGAGATTGGGGCGATGCTTGTACAAGCCAAGGAACAAACAGATGGCCACAAACCACCAGAAGCTAGGAGAGAGGCATGATCCCTCTGCATCGCCCTCAGAAGGAACCAACCCTGTGGAGTCCTGATCTCAGACTACCAGCCTCCGGAACTGTGAGACAATAAATTTCTGTTGTTTAAGCCACCCACTTTGTGTACTTTGTTAGGGCAGCTGTAACAAACTAATATTCAGACAATGGACTATTATGCAGCCTTTAAAAATGAAGCTTAGGCAGAGGTATTCTGCAGCACCAGGAAATGCTTCTGACATAATGGTGACGTAGTTAGAAACGAAACCCCACACCCAGCAGTTCTGATCTTGGGCTGCACATGTGCACAGAGAGGTGCATCCAAGGATGCCCATTGCAGTGCTGCCTGGGATAGCGAAAACCTGGAAAGGATCAAATGCCCAGGCAAAGAAACACACACACCCACACTGGAATACTACACAGCCATGAAAAGGAATGAGCCAAATCTGTATACGTTAACACAGGAAGATTTTCGATTCACAGCAGTGTCTGAAAAATCAAGCTGCAGAAGGGTATACAGAATTATGATTCTGTTTAGGTTAAAAAAAAAAAAGGCAGCCCAAATCATAAGACCATTACAGTTTCATAACCCCTTATTCTAAACCCTTGAGGCCATGTGTGTTCTGGAATTTAGAATCTTTAAGGGTTAAAAGGCCATGTGGCACATACATATATATTAGGTCACCCCCTCAGCTGGGTCTCAGGCAGTTAAAAACCAAACATTAAATTTCTGCAGGGAAAAAACATGTATATTCACAACAAATGGCATCTGCAACTCTTATAAATAGCTTTAAAGAGCTCAAGGGCAGGTTTCGGCACCAAGCGAGTTATGAAAAATCTTTTGGTTTTCAGCACTGCTTGACTTTCAGAATCACAGAGGAGGGGATGTGGCTCTGTCCCATCCATTGGCTACGGGTACACAGACGGAATGCAACTGCACAGAGAAGGGTCTGGAAGGAGATAAGCCAAACTGTGGGGTGTCTGGGGAACAGCAGTCAAGGGGGACTTAAGTCCCATTTGTCATGTTTTGATTTTTTTTAATGAAGCATCAACTCATGTATTTCTTGGGTAACTAAAAAATTAGGAAAAAAAAGAGAAGGGGGAAAAAACAGAGGAGAATAAACAGAAATGTTAATGATGCTTGCTTCTGGGGGGTGGGACTGTGGCGGTTTCTTCTTCCTGCAGCTTCCAGCTTCATTGATAATTTTCTACACTCATGTATTAATGCACACAAATGAATTCAACGGCCTGCAGTGACAGCAGAACAGCTGACTGGTTCCATCAGTTCCCATCATCCTCAGTTCCTCCCCAGGCCTGGCGACTTCACAGGCCGCGTCCGTCCGCTGCTCCCTGACTCGCTGCCGCCACCACCCCAGTCCCCTCCCGCTCCGCGTGGCCGCTGCACCTCCACTGCCGTGAAATACGGCCCCTTCCCGGGCTGCTGCTCACACACTTGCCACTTTGATTCATCATCTCTCTTACTCTCTCTGTCCTTTATTTTTCTGCCCTCTTTGGCCTTTGATTGCTTCTTGGGAGTTTATCATATTGAACTTTTATCCCTTTCCAGGAAACCCTATTCTTTTTTTCTTCCCTTTCACAATTAATAAATAATCGTGGGAGTACTTCTTCGGAGAAAAGCACATCCTACCTCCCAAACAGAACTGCGGGAGCGTCTCTCTGGGCCCTTGCAGGCCCGTGAAGGGCACATCACCTGTCACTAGGGGACAGCATGTTGGTCGTCAGTGCACTTGGGGGAAGGGTACCAACGGTGTTAGTGTCTGAGCTGCTCTCGATCCTGCAAGACTGCTGAGCTTTCAGAGCCATCCTGCAGAGAGGGGACGAGGAGGAGGCAGCACTGGCCTGGGGTCTAAGCACCGAGGAACAGCCAGGGAAACAGAGGTACAGCAGAAGAGTTACAGAGCAGGCTTTGGAGACAGACAGGTTCAAACCCTAGCCCATGCTGACTGCCTGTGCAGCCTTGAGCCTCGGTCTCCCTGGTACAGCGTGGAGGACACGATCCCGACCTCCTGCACTGTTGTGAGGATTACGTGAGGAGAATACACACAACCACACTTAGCACAGGGGCTCACGGGTAGTAACATCATAGGTCAGTAACCATTATGAAGTCGTAGCACGGCTCTGACCACTTATCTCCGGACACCCTCACCAGTTTCTACCACGCAAAGAGAGGAGCACACCGGCCCTGATCACCTCCCAGAAGTAACACGGAACATTTGGGATCGTATTTGAGAAAAGTCAGTAGAGTGGGCTGGACAGGGCGGCTGAGTCTCCCAGCACCGGGAAGTGACTTCCGGAGCAACACATGGGACTGTTCACCCGTTTTCTGTCTCAAATCCCCGACACGAGCTGCTCGCCACTTGAGAGGTTTCCGACCAATGTGCCCAGCAGTGATTCTACCTACTTTCTTTCCCAGAAGTCATGATTCTGAGGTCAGACCACAATCATCAGAGATTTCTGGAAAGGTATGAAATGCAAACTTATCTCATAATTTACAGGAAAGAAAAGGGAACAGGAGGCTATTTTACCAGCAATAATAGTCTTTCCTTCAAAGTCAAAAAGAAATGGAAAAAAGGCAAATTTTAGGGGGGGAGGAAGGGTGCCAGGTGAGTCCAGATTGCATCAAGGTTTCCAAATTATTCTGGAATGTGTTGTGGGTTCCAATTTCTTTTTTCACATTTGGACTGCTTTAAGGAAAATGTTGCATAAATTGGACTATGTTATGATCAAAATGGGACACAAATGAGACAGTCTAGTCTTGAGAAAAAGATGACAGCTTTGTGACGGCCCGACTAGTTTAGAACTGTTTTTTAATATACAATAGCTTTACTGAGATATAATTCACATACTGCACCATCTACCCATGTAAAAGGTGCAAGCCAATGATTTTTAGTTTATTCAGAGTTGTGCAACCATCACTACAATCAATTTTAGCACGTTTTCGTCCCCCGTAGAACTAGCTGTGGTTATAACCAGTAGCAGGGGTTACAAGCACATTTATCCCCAACTATGCCGAACGAGCCTATAACCTGGCCTTTTAAAGAAGCTCCCACTCCAGAGTCAGCCATTTGTTCTCCTGCACGTGGCATAAAACACTCCATTCTTCACATCAGGCCCAAGCCGGAGAACCTTCCCTTCTAATACAATTCATCGGAAAAACGTCCTGGGTCAAATTTCTCCTTCTGTGCTCTCTGTTAATGTGGGAGGAGACCTGGGCCGTTGTTGGGAGCGCTTGGCTGAACACCGTCCTGGGAACCAGGACCAGGATCTCGGGCCCCATTATCTGGCCAGGGTGGAAACTGACAACAAAGGGGAATTCTCTGCCCAGCCAAACCAGTGGCAGGTGTCATGTGGACAGCAATGTTTTCACTCCTTGGGGATCTGGGCAGCTTTTGGGCCAAGGCTTCAGTGGCTCTCCTAGCCGTGTGGGCTCCTGTCTGGGATGGGTTTCTGCCCAGCTTTGCTCCTCCACCTCATCCCAGGTCAACATCCCTTCCTCAGAGAAGCCTTCCCGGACTCCCTGTCCAGGTCAGATCCCTCTGTTGCACACCATCCCAGCTCTCAGCAGGTTTCTTCAGGGCCCTGAACACGGTTGGCAGTTCTGGACTATCTATGGCATCCAGAGTGCCTGGGGGCTCCAAATGGACTGCTCTGTTCGGCTCACCCGAGTCCACAGTGAACAATGTCTAGCACATAAAGGGGGTGCTAAAGATTTGTTGGTTCCATCCATCCATCCATCCCTCTCTCCCTTCCTCTCTCCCTTCTTCTACATCCACCCATTCCTCCCTCCCTTTATGTCCATCCATCCATGCAACACTTTCCAAGCACCACCTCTCTGCCTCCTGGTTCAGCTCCAGGAGCTGGGCATTTAGCAGTAAAGAAAACACAGTGACTGCTCTCTTGGAGCTTACAGTTCAATAATGGGATGGGGTGGCAGACAATGAGGACATAAAAGTGCTGGGAAGGATGAGTGCTGGGAGAGAAGGAAGCAGGCAGGGGGTATCTGGAGTGCTGGGAGGGGCAGGGTTGTGATTCCCACAGGCTGGTCAGGGCAGGCCCCTCTGAGATGGTGAGGTCTGAGGAACACCCCGAAGACAGTGAGGACAGAGCCACACAAGTACCTGGGACGAGAGTGTTCCAAGCAGAGGCCACCCAGTGCGGGGGCTGCAGGGCAAGACGCGCCTGGCATGGTCAAGGCTCAGCCAGAGGCCCCTGGGGCTGCCTTGGAATGGGCCAGGGGGACAGACGGGGAGGTGAGGTCAGCCTTAGGAGGAGCAGAGGGACCGGACTGTGTGGGACCTTGGGGGCCACTGTAAGAAACTTGGCTTACATTCTGAGTGAAAGGGGAGCCAGTGACAAATTTAAGCAGAGGACACAAATGACCTGACTCACACCTGAAAAAGATCTTTCCAGCTATGGTGCTGAGAACAGATGGAAGGAGAGAAGCAGGGGGACTGATTCTGAAGGCCGAGGTCAAGTCAGCAAACAACATCTGCAGGCCAAAGGGCCAAATCCCCAAGTTGACAGTGGGCCTGTTCTTGTAGTGGAGTTGCACTGGAATGCAGCCGCGCCTGCTCATTTACATATTTGCTGCAATGGCAGTCAGGTTGTGACAGAGACCACCTGGCCCCAAAGCCAAAAATATTTACCATCTGGCCCTTTAAGAAAAGTCAGCCAACCCCTGGCCTCGGAGACTGGACTCTGACCAGGCTTCCCAGGTAGCGCTGACAGGCTGGGGGAGCTCTGGCCCCTGAGCGGACCAGCAATTTGGTCTCCAGCTGCTCTGTGTGAGGACATGTTTATGACCACCTCTTCTTTCCAGCTAAGTGTGGGTCATCACATTCCATGGGCAGCCCAGCCTGGGGCCGGCCCCTGTGAACAACTGTTTTCCTGCTCCCAGGGCTGTGTGTGGTCAGTGTAGAGGGCGGCCTTTAGCCTCCCTGTTGAAGCCCATCCACGCTCCCCTGGGCCCTCATTGAAGTCCAGGATGGTCAGCCCGGTGCAGGAAGTCATTCCCACGCAGCCTCACCTCCTGCTGCCTCCCGCCTCATACATCTCGGGCCGTCTGCAGGACCCACAGGCACACTGGTTATCACAGCCTCGATCCTGCTATCTGCCTGGGATGCCCCACGTTTAACCTGGCCCATCTGTCAAGACCTCCTTCTGGAGCCCTCCTTGCCCTCCAATTCTGGGAGGGCGGGCCTGGGCTCCCACACAATCCCAGTGCAGACCAGACTCCTTAGCGATAGTGGGTTAGGTGTCATATTCCTAGGACACCATGAACTCCTTGAGGGCAGGGCTTGTCCAGAACCTTCCACTCCCCAGTTCTTGGCAGAGCATGGCACAGAGCAGTGCCCATAATGGGTTTCCTGAAAGCATGACAAGCTTTGAAGAATTGGCCTCTCCTGAAACTGGGCCCAGGGCACTGAATATATCCTGCTCCCATACCCCGAAACCCTCAGGACCCCAAACTAGCTAAGGAGCAGCTGCTCTGATGGAGGAGAGTGCCTGTCTGAGCACGTGCTCAGCTTGCCAAGCTGCCACTCCATCTCTGGGCTACGAGGGAGGCAGCTGGGTACAGGTGTGCATCAGATCACGGAGAAGGGACCTCAGTCGTGCTGGGCCCTGTACTGTGCAAGCCCACTGTAAGTACTCAGTGAATATTTGTGGATTAAAGAAAACGACAATGAGGCCACAACATCTGATCCCAATGGTCACCCAGAACCCTCTTGTAAAGCCACCTAAGAGAAATTCAGTGAGATTTTTTTCATCTCTAATAGCATTCTTAAGGCTGGATGGACCTTAGAACGAACCAGGGAGCTTCAAAAAACACCAATGACCCTCTCCTCACTCTGATTTAACTGGGCTGCGCTGGGCACGGGCATTGGGGCTTGTCAAATGCTCTCAAAGAGATTCTAGAAATGTGTAGCCAGGGCTGAGGGCCACAGGGTTAGGATGGTTCAGCCCAGGGCCTCAAGCTGGAGAAGATCTTGCATGGGCTGGCACTCCATGCTTCCAAAAGGGCCATGCCTCTACCCCTGGGCACTGTGAGGGCAGGTCCTGTGGGCCTCTCTGGCTGAGTGAAGGGGTTCTAGTCGACTGACCTCCTGATCACCTAAGTTGGCCGTCCCATGGAACCTAAGGAGGTACGGGACATGGAGGGACAAGTCCGCCAGCTTGGAGGAGCAAAGAGCTGACCTGAAGGCTATGCGGAGCTGAGCAGGCCCCAACATCTCTGGCAATGGGAGAATGAGACCACTCCCCAGCCTGAGGCTGGAGGGACATCCCCAGACGCTGGACAGTGCTCTCGGTCCCTTGCTCCTCAGGGGATGGTACTGCTGTGCCTTGTTTGGATGTGGTTCCTGATCCAGATTCAGGAATGCGCTCACTTTAAGGTGGATGAAGGGAGGTCAGGAGTCATTAACCAAGTGGATGGCTAAGAAAGTGCCAGGTGCCAGGGACAGGAGACGCTTGCAAGGCCTGGTTTTGGGCTTAGAAGTAATTATCCTCCCATGGGCTTGCTAGTTATGGGGTTCTGATCCTTCTGGCAGGCCTCTGAGCCATGTCCGTAATAACACAGGATAGGGAAGAAGAGTAAAAAGGAGAACTAAAAGAGAGAGGCTGGCAAGAGCATGGGCCAGGGTCAGGCAGAGGTAGGATGGAACACTGGTGCTGCTGACTCGCTGTGCTAGTCCAGGTAAGTTACTAAACCACCCTGAACCTTAGGAAATCTCAACCGCAAAATGAGCATACGCCTACCTATCCCCAGGGCAGTTCTGAAGGGGAGATAATGAGTCCATGGAACATGCTTGGTACAGAGCTTAAAGCACATAAGGCAGCCCATCGACGGGAGCCAGGGGAGCCCAAGCCCTGTTAGTGATGGGGAACCAGGGTAGCCTACCCCCCATCAGTGATGGGGAGCCGGGGAGCCCGGCCCCTGTCAATGAACAAGAGCCAGAGAGCCTGTCCCGTCCCCTCACTCTGCATCCCAGTCCTTCCTGACTCGGGGCCCTGCACGTGCTGTCCCCTGCCTGGAACACTTTCCCACCTCCCTATCCAGTCTGCTCCAGTGGCTCCTTCCGCTATGAGCCCACACCACCTACTCAGGAAAGCCTTCCCTGATTCCCACTAGAGAAGGCCAGGTTCCCTGTTATCAACTAATTACTTACTGGTACGGTTATTTGAATAATGCCCATCAGTCTTAAAAGACTGCAAGCTCCACGTGGCGGGGCCACGAATGTCTGGTTTGCTCACGGCTGTCACCCCAAACCTAAGCTCAGCCCCTGGCACATAGCAGATGCTCAAAAACGTTTGTTGAATGAAGGAATGAATGAAGAGACGAACTCCGGGGCTTATCACAGAAGCTCACATTTGTGGACCCATGAAGGCGACGAGCTAAAGAAGTCCACAAACTTGCACCACTGAAGGGCTTAACTATACTCTGGGCCAGACCTAGGACCTTCTGTAAAGTTTCTAAATTCATCCCTGACCAGCAGACCTTAAATCTCCACCGCAGAGGCTCCTGCACTCGGCTGGCACACCAGCATTTTCTGCTGCAGCTCAGCGCCTTATTGTTTTTTTAAAGAGTTCTGGCTGAGAGCCAGCCTGGGCTGCAAAAAGTGGGAGAAAAAGCTGTTGATACATCACACCTATTGGGCAAATGTCAACTGGCTTGGGGAAGCCAAGACAACCACTTAGCGCTGCCAGCCAAGCGCAGGCATCTCGGCCTGATTTATCAGCAAGCTGACAGGCGTGCTCAGAACACCCTGCTCAGCTCCATGGTGGAGACGGGAGCTCAGGAGCCAGAAGCGAGGGGCTGCAGTTGAGACCATCGTGTCTTAGCTTCTAACTGTGGCCCCCCTCCCAGGGCAAGGCCAAGAATCTCTTCCAGTCCTAGGCCCTCAGGAGGATCCCCGGACGTGGGACTGAGCAGACTGTGAGGGCCCGCGAGTGGGTTTCAGCAGTCCCAGGGACCACTGTGTGACCTGGCACAAGTTACTTAGCCTTTCTGGGCCTTGGTCTCCAAATCACTGTTAAGTGGGGACAGTAACAGGGCCGTCCTCCCCAGGTTGCTGTGACCCCCCCCCCCCGCACCGCCGCCATCGTGGAGACGCTTAGCCCGATGCTGGCAACACGGTGAGCCTCAGAAAACACTCCTCTTCAGCGGCGCCCGGGCCATTTAGACATTTCAACCTCAGAAAGGCTCATGGTGGCAGGGTGCAAAGTGCACGGGGGCATGCTACCGCATCCTGGCGGTATGACCTAGCTGGTCACCTGACCTCTCAAGCCTCAATTTCCCCATCTCCAACACTCACGGAGTTGTTGGGATCAAGAATGGGAAATGCTCTGCCAACTAGGAGGTGCTACATGACATTCAGGGACAGCACCGTCCTCAGATCTGTCACAACCAGGCAAGCTGTAACAAAACCCCTCACCGACCACGCCAGCCAAGGGTGCACCCTGCCCTGCCCTGGCTCTCAGCTTCTGGGTGGACCAGCGGCCCCCGCACCCCTGTCTCCAATCCATTCCCTACACAGTAGCCACAATGAGCTCAGACAAACACCAATCAGGCCAGCACGCCGCTCTCAGAGTCTAGAGTGCTCTGAATGAAATCCACACGCCCTCCCAGGCCTGTCTGTCCCACCTGGGGGACCTGTTCCCCTGCCCCCACTCCCTGTGTTCCCGGGACATGGGTCCTCGAGGTGATCCGCCATCACTGACTGCCCCTCAGTGATCTCTGGCACAGCGGTCACCCCACTTCTATGTCTGTCTCCCCATGTGGGCTGTCGGCTGCATGAGGGCCTGGAGTGGGGCCACAGGAGGTGCTCGGTGTGCTCTTGCTGGAAGAACGCACGACACCTGAGGTGGCGCCTTCTTTGGTGGCTCCAGCGGGGCAGGTGCACAGAGGCCCCCTTGCCTGGCAGAGTCTGAGAGCCCTGGCTAGAATACTCGTGAGTGCCCTGTGGAGGCGGGCCAGCTGCCCAGCTACAGGCTTGAGCCCTGGCCACAAGGCTGGAATGCTGGCCCGCCACCCCCGAGCTGGCCATTCTACCCACTCTGGGCCCTGGTTCCCTCCTCTCCAACAGCAGAGACCGTCACATACCGGGACTGTGTAAGGCACCTACCGAGTGCTGCCCTGTGAGGCAGGTCCTCTCCTCAGCCCCATTTCCTAGAAGAGGAATGGAGGCTCAGGGGCTTTACAGAACTTCCTGTCACCACACAGTTGTCAATGGGTAGGTGCTGACTTAAAGCCAGATGGGCCAACTCCAGGGTGTGTGCCCCTAACCTCCTCATGGCAGTGGCTCCCTGGCAGGGATGTGGCACAGTTTAAATAGCATGGTGGTATACTTCTGGCGCACAGTAGGTGCCCAAGTGCTGGCAGCTTTTAAGCTGCTCGAGGTCAGCAGCTTCCTGTGGGTGCCTCGGCCAGTACAAAGGACCCCCTGCTGAACCAGTGGGGACAGGAGTCAGTACGGGGTGGTTTCTGCATTTGCTCTCTGCTGAGCGTGGGGTGAAGAGGTCAGAGAGAGGGGACGATGAGCAAGCTGTTGCCTCCACCAGGCCCGGCCACTGTTTTAGGATGCTGGAACGCTGCTCTGAGCTAGTGGACATTTCCCTTGGGTATCAGGCTGGAAATCTGGCAAAAAAAAGCATTTTTCCAAAACGCCCAAGATTTTATAAATGTCAACTATTTCAGAACATTCTCCAGGTTACTAAAGGGAGGAGGTGACTGGGGGAGGCTCATTCCATCGACACTGACTTTTCCAGCCACCAGGCCGTCCCGATGATTTATGAGGACCTGCTCCACCCAAGAGGCTGGAGTGTGCGGGATCCAGCAGCTGAGGCCCAACTGTCGGCCTGTGAAGTCGGCACACTCAGAAAGCCACAACAACGGGTGGCTTTACCTCAGACGCTCCACAGAGCCTTCACGTCAACTTAGCAGGAAAGGAAAGAACATCGGGCAGGAGACAACCTTTTTCTCAGGAAGGAGGTAGAAGCACTAGAAGGAGCAGGAGTCTGAAACCAGGCTCCCTCTCTGTCGACTCTGGGACTCTGGGCAAGTGACTTTGCTTTCTGAATCTTGCTCGCCCCAGCTGCAAAAGTGGGATTAGTAACGTGACAGTTTTTACATATTTATCTTCTTCTTTTATGTAACGCAACTAGCCAATCCCTAGCACATAGCCGGCATTCGATAGATGGGACTTTTATCCTGGGGCCTTAACAAAAATCTGTGATGCCATAAGTATACCACATACGCCACGCATCTGAATTTTTACCAACGCGCAGATATTCTGGGAGGAGTCACTGCAAATCACTGTCCAAACTTAGTATTTCATACAGTTGAAATGTCTGCTCCTGAAATCATGTTGGGAGGGGGCGGCTTTCAAGGACTTAAGCTCACAGCAGGCAGCAGAGGAGACAGAGCAAAACAATTCATCAGCCCCAACTGGATGGGCTGTGGAATGTTTCTGCAATTACTCTGGGGCTTAAGGAAGCAGACTGTTTAAGTGTGAAGAGATGTCACAGAACAGCCATTCCCGTCACACTAGGATAATATTGACTTTCAGCCCTTTGGGAATTTGAGATGTTAACAAAATAATACCGTGTGTGTTTCTGGAGACAAGCACATTTATACAAAATGCCACGGCTGGACAGCTGCAAATAAAAGAAGCTGTATTTTAGCCACGGGATGCTGGCTACAGAGAGAAAAGAATCATAGAAAGTCATAACCTCAGCAGAGATGCCAGGAGGTAGGAGCAGAACTCACTGGTGGCTCCGTCATGTCAAGCTCTGACGCTCTGTCTGGGATGACAAACCAAGCCATGGGTTGGCCAGCCCCAGGAGACCCCTGCCAGCCCCTGGGAACCTTTCCAATTATCACAGCTCCTGAACGCCTCCTGGACAGAACAATACCCACAATAAAGAGGATTTGGCTGGTTCAGAAGTTGGGATCACAAAAATGCCCTTGTACCTAAAGGCACAGAGAATACTCAGAGAGAAAATGAGGCTCCTTGATATTCTGCCTTAAACGAGCCCTGTGGCGTCCCTTTCCCTCCACCCACATACTTCACTGGTCACTAAATCCTGTGAGTTCCACAGCCTAGATATTTCTGGATTCACTTCATGGTTACTCACCCCAGGGAAATCCTTGCACAAGGGTATGTGGAGGCACTCATCATTTGTGAAGGATAAAAAACTGGCCACAACCTAAACATCCATCAACAGGGGATTGGCTAAATAAACAGTGGTTTGCCCACATGATAGACTGCTCTGAGCAGTCCGAATGAATGAGGGTGCTCTTATGAACTAACATAAAAAAAAAACAAGACATATTGTTGAGTGAAAAGAGCATTCATCTAGGTTAAAAAAAAAGCAATCAAACTACAGTACAAGTACAGTATGTAAACGCCCAGAAAAACATACAGAAGGATATACACGAAGCTGAGGAAGGCGTACCTCTATGGAGAGACTTTTTCTCGTCCATAAGATGGGCATAGCACCACCTCCTGCACAGGGGGTGAGCGCCAAGGGAGGGGCTGAGTGGGCCTTGGGTCTCCTCTGTCCATCCCCTTCTCCCCTGCCCTTCCCGACTGCAGTCAATCAAAACCCAGGTCCCCTGACTCACCACTCCTCTGCCTGAGGAGTCTCAATGGCTTCCTGTTACTTCAGGCTGAAATGCCAACCCTTCGGCAGCCTCAAAGCCTTTTGCATTGGAGCCCACCTAGCTTTCCAGCCTGTCTCTCATCACTCCCCTACCCCATGGCCATGCCACCAAATGTCGCCTGCTCCCTCATGCCTTTGCACATGCTGTCCCCATCACGCCTGCCTCTTTGCTCTGCACAATCTGCTTATAAGTCCGTCTCCCCTGGCCAGTCCTCTCCATGTGCTCAGCACAGTATTTATTTGATTCACAAGAGGCCTCAGTAAACACTTGTTAAACGCATCCTCCCTTCCTGACCCTAGTTAGTGTATATGTCATGTAACTTCCTCGGAATTTTTCAAGTTCCTTTTAAAAATGCCAGTTCTTCCCTCACCCATCCCCCTGTTCCTTCTCTCCCTGGGGTCCCCTATCCTGGCCCCTAGGAGCTGCCACATGCCTCCCTGTGAACCTTCAGCATTATTATTGTGTCCCATCCCCGCCTTCTGCTTTGGTTCTTCTCGCTCTTAGCGGGTCCTTATGAATTAACCCTCCTTCCAGCCGTCTGCACGCTCAGCAAGGCCACTTACTTGGCATCTCATTCTCTTGGATCCCAAGATAGGCACTGTGACTGATTCTTGGGAAGTGGTAAAGTGGTTCTCAAACCCTGTTCTGGGGGGAACCCTGGGGTTCATTGAGCTAGTCAGAGATATTTCAAGGCAAAAATCAAATCAAGGTGGTCTTCTTCTAATTCACAGATAAAACTAAGGGCTAGAATTTTCTCAGTTTCTGGGTTTTTTTCTCATAAACGAGCCTTCAATCCTTGGCATTGGCTATCACTTGTCTACTAATGACAACATGTAGTTGATAAAACAAATGACTCAGCAGCAAAAAATGAACAGCAATAGAAGAAGGCTTGGAAAGTTTCTTCAAATAATTTTACGGACTTTTCCTTTGAACGCAGAGACTTATATCCACAGAATACAGTCATGTTCTCTGCTGGTTTCCATGCTCCTGGTTCATGTGATGGAATGAATACAGCACTAGTTCTCAGGGTTCCCAAAGCACACCTGATTCCCAGGTGTTCTGCCACTGAGCAATCTTCAGGACAGAAGACACAGCGGTTCATGGAGCGGGAAGCAGACAGGCCTGGTGTGAAGCCCAGGCTGGCCACATGTGAGCTGTGTGACACTGGGCCAAGTGCTCCCCTTCTCTGAGCTCAGGCTTTCTGGTCTGAGGAACGGCCTCCTGGGGCTGCTGTGAGGTTCAGCGGGGACTGCCTGGCTCAGGCAGGTGCGGACTGAATGATGGCAGTCAGCATCACGGGTGTGCGTGCTGGGCTGGGGGCCCCATGGACGGAGTTCTGCCTCGAGGAGCTGTGGGACCTCAGGCAAATCACAAAACCAGAGTCCCCATGGCCCTCCTGCAGGAGGAGGCAAATTCTGCCCCATTGTTTTATCAGCACCTGATGAAAGCCTTTCTGAATTGAGCAAACCTGTACAACCGCAGGCCGTCTTTGCTATTTACAGCAGAAGGGGCGGTTGGATTATTAACCTTGTACAACTGATCTAATAGGTAGAAAGGGAACCTATTATTTGGGGTCCCAAGGGTAAGCTTTGACTATTTTTTTTTTTTAAATCAATCATGTCTTAGCCTTTTTTTATTTTTGAGGAAGATTGGCCCTGTGCTAACATCTGTTGCCAATCTTCCTCTTTTTTGTCCCCAAAGCCCCAGTACCTAGTTGTATATCATAGTTGCAGAGTTGTAGCTCTTCTATGTGGGACGCCAACTCAGCATGGCTTGATGAGTGGTGCATAGATCCGGGCCCATGATCCAAACCTGTAAACCCCGGGCCACCGAAGCAGAAAGCGCGAATTTAACCACCATGCCACGGACCGGCCCCAGCCCTGGCTATTAACAACAACAATGAAAATACTGAGAGCTGCTAACCTTTACTGCATACTGCGCATGTGGGACACCGATCTAGGCAATGACGTGCATTAACTCCTTTTACGCTTCTGATAGCCTAAGGAGCTAGGTGACATTTCATCTCCACTTTTTTTTCTTTCTAATTGTGGAAAATACACGTTATACAAAATTTATCATCTGAACTATTTTTTAGCGTACAGTTCAGTAATGTTAAGTACCTTCACATTGTTACACATCGTCCCCATTTTTTACGTGAATAAACAGGACAGAGGGTGAACTGACTGGCCCGAGGCCACGAACAAGCATAAGGTGGAGCCAGGACTGGAGCCTGGACTGCCTGCTCCAGGGCCATGCGAAGCCACCTCCTCCTGCGGAGCCTCAGCTGGACAAACACTCCGCTGCCAAGAAAAGAAACCTCACAAAGGACGAACAGAAAGCACGATGGGAAAGGGCACTGGGATTTACTTTATGGATATCTCAGGTGGCGAGATTTAGTGCATTCTATCTTTTCTTGGTGCTTTTCCAATCGTTCCGCAGTAAGTGTGCCTGACTTGTCCTAAGATGCTCGGAGACGAGAGCCGACGGGACCTGCAGTCTCCGGGGCATGGACGGGCATGCGCTGGTGTGCACACTAGCAGCTGTGCCACTTGCTCTGGCAAATGCCCGCCCATTCTGTGCTGCCAGCGAGGCTGTCCCCGTGGGCCTGCCGGAGCCTACAGAACATTCAAGGCAGAGCCAAGGTCAAAGGGCACAGTGAAGCTGGGATTTTGGTCTCTTCCCACAACCTCCTGCACGGGCTCTCCACACTCTTCTACGTGTGCAACCTGGCGAGCGTTCCCAGCTCTCTGATGCACTCTTATCACTGGAAGGCTCCAGGGCACGCAGTCGCTGCAGTGGTCTGAGGTACGTGATGACCCCGAAGAGTGAAGCAACACTCAACTCTCCGGAACTCGCTTCTCCTCTCTGCCTCCACCCCCCAGGAAGAGCGCGACTGGGGCACGAGGCTGGCTCTGCCTGCTGTGCGCCACGTTTTGCAAGAGAGCGTTCCTCAGACAACTAGTGCTAGTGTGTCTACTGGGAAACCATCTTTTTGGGGCATGTTCCAGGTGAGGGAGCCTTGGGGGCCCTGATCAGGAATGTGGTCCCTTCCCAGGCTGTGTGCTCCCAGCCTGACAATGTCTTCAGGTTCTCTCATCGCAGCTGCCCTGGGGGCTCCGAGAAGAGGCCTGGCGAGCAGGGACCCCCAGGACCCAGCTCAGGGCTGAGTTTTGAGTGGGACCCACACCTCCGACGCAGCCACCTGGAGGCTGACCTCTTAGAGACGATTGCCAGAAAGCTTGGGAAGGAGCTCAAATCCTGCTGCCTTTGCTCAGGCAAGATTCTGAAGTCTCGTTTCTGTTTTTTGGTCACGAGAGATCAGACCAGCAGCAAATTTGCACAAGGACGGGCCTCTGCATGACCCTGACCTCCGGCCTGGTTTGGAGGTGGTAGCTGTGGCAGAAGAGTGTCTTTCTGGATCAGGGATTGGCAGGGCCGTCCCTGATGCAACGGAGGCAGGGCTTGGAGCGAGAGGACCCGGGAGTGTGCGAGTGTGGCGGACAGAAGATGGGCATGGGGAACGCTCTGTCCAGGCCAGGGCCACATCGAGAGTCCCTTCTCTAATAGGGGCTGTCTTGCCAACCTCTGACACTCAGAGACAGGCAGCAGAGCCGTCATGTGAAGCTGCTCAGCCATCACCAATGCCAGCCCTGAAACTCATGGGATTGGGAGGCAGGAAGTGGAGGTAGGATCTCGGCCGCCTCTGTGAGCTCTGCGGCCTTGTCTGAGCTTCAGTTCCCTTCCTGTAGAGCAGGGCATGTGATACCAGCTTCCAGAGCTGTCTGAAGGATAGAATTAATGCATACAAAGTGCCTGGCACCATTAATTCTTCTGGTCAAACTACTACACACTTCCAGAAACAGATGACTTTTCCATCTGAAACACGCCTAACGTTGGAGCCAACAACGGGGTTCTGCCCGATACCAGTGAGGCCTCAGGTGGGGACAGCTCACCTCAGACATGCCAGAGGAGTTAAAGGGCATGGTGGGGGCTCAGGGTCTGACCCAGGCAGGCCAGAGTGCAAAGCCTTGCTGGGGGGAGGGGTATTCGGCGTGACCTTGGGCAGGTTGCAGGCAGAAAGTGAAAATGGCAAAACCTTCCTCCTGAGGAAGATCAAATGAGAATCTGCATAAAGGGCTTAGCAGCTCAATACATTGTGCCTTAAAAAAAAAAAAAAAAAGGCCTTGGGGCTCAGAATCAAGTTTCTGTCACTCACCCCCAGTGGCTGGGGAGCTGCAGGCCGGGGAGGGGTTAACGGGGCTGGGGAGACTGCAGGAAGGCGGCAGGCGGGTTCCTTGGGCTCCTTCCCGGGGGGGACCCCAGAAAGGGTATATTTTGCCTTGGGGAGCTAGAAGGAGAGAACTGGCTCAAGTTTTATAATTGGAAACAAGAAAAATAACAGCCCTAAAAAATTAGTTTCTGGGAAACATTGCCATGAGATGACATTAGCACCTAGTGCGTTATCCCCGGGGGGGGGGGGGGGGGGAGAAGGCAGGACTGAGGTCTATGAATTAAACATCGATTTTTTTTGGATGTCAGTCCGAGGCTTTGTGGTCAGCTCGGCTGGCTCCGGGCACACTGTAATCGCTGCATTCCTCCTCAGTTACTCAGCTGCCAAAGGCCGCCTCTGGAACCGCACTGCCTTTCCATGGAACTATTAAGTGCTCTGGGTCAGCCGGTTTGTTTGCTTTTGACAAAGATAACACCTGTGGAAAGCACAGCACTCTCCGGGCTCAGGGATTTAAATGTTTGCCCAGAGACAAATGGCGCCCTGAATCCAGTAGGACAAGAAGAGAGAAGAGCAGAAGAAGTGATAATGCAGATTTTCCAGCTGGCACCCGAGCCACCACCAACTGGTACAGGTGCCAGACCCAGGCGTGAGCAAGAGAGTAAAGCCCCCGCCACCGGAGTTTACAGTCTGTGGGGAGAATGAGACCAGCCCAGCTGCCATCCACCAATCCATGTGCCCACTGCCTTTGACAGTCACCGAGCACCTGCTCGCTCATAAGCGTCAGCAGTTGAGGGCAGGATGAACAGAGACCCCGCACCTTCCACGCTAGCGAGGGCAGTGACGCAGACAAGACAAAAGGGGCAACTTCAGCTAATGGTAAGGGCTCTGAAGACCGTGGGGAAACAGCTCCTCAAAAAGTTAAATTATCATATGACCCAGCAATTCCACTCCTAGGTAGATACCCCAGAGGACTGAAAACAGGTGTTCAAACACAAACTTGCACCTGCACACTCACAGCAGTACTACTCACACTCGCCAAAAGGTGGAAACAACCCACACGGCCACGGATGGGTGAAAGAGTGGAACACACTAAATGTGGCCCATCCACACAAGGGTGTATTATTCAGCCATGAAAAAGAATGGAGCTCTGATACACGCTCCAACACGGATGAACCCCAAAACATGATACTAAGTGAGAGAAGCTGGACACAGAAGGTCACATATTGTATGATTTATATGAAATATCCAGAATGGGTAAGTCCATAGGGACAGAAAGCCGTGGTTGCCAGAGGCTGGGGGCAGGAGGGAATGGGGAGTGACTGCTTGATGAGTCTAGGGTTTTATTTGGGGTGATGGCCCTTTGACTGGAGGCCACTGCCCTCCCACGCCCAGGGGCACTTCTGGGGAACAGCTTCTGTTCTAGGGGCTGCTGGTCCACTCAGCGTTTATGGAAAGATGCCCTTGTGGGCTAGTTCGACCTGTTGGCAGATTCTGGCAATCAGCTGTCACCATGGGTCGGTGGGACAGGTCCTCGAGGATGCTAACCACGGAGCACCGCATCTCAAAAGCAGACTCTAGAGCCGGTCACGCTGCCCACCTGCCTAACTTTCCCTACCCACACCCCCTCCCCAGCCAGGCGTGCACTCAAGGCTCTGCCCTCCTGGAGCTCAGTGAACATTCTGTGGGGGCGAGAGCCATGAACATAACACTGGCCAATAAACAGAATTTGTGATTTCTCTCCAAGCCAAAAGAAGAAGAAAAATACACCAAAGTGGTTACTCACCTATTAGCCCTGATTTATATTCTGCTTTAACATCTCTTCCTCGGAAATGAAAGGTATATTTTCACCAAATAAAATCATTTATAGCTTCCAAAGGGGAGACACACTGCTCTGTGACAATTCCCTGGGCCTGCAGGTGAAGTGGGAAGGCACATCATAACAGAGCCAGCTCCTCCAGCACTCACCTGCGTCCAGCGTCCAGGGCTGTTCTCTCCCCTGTGAGTTATTCCCTGGGCAGGAGCATGGATCCCACACCGCCTGGGAGTTTGCAACAGTGCGGCCTACAGCAAGGGACCCAGAGCAAGACCATCCAGCGGCGGGAAGGGGTCACACTGCTGTGCTCACAGGCCCGGATGGCAGCCGTGGATGCCACAGCATCAGAGACTAACTGGGCCGTGCTGCTGATGACCCCCTCCAGTCCCACTCTTAGTCTTTTGAAACCTCTGAGTAAGGGGAGGGTGGTGGGATTCTGAGATGTGCAACCAACCCCAATCTATCACCTGGGTGCATCTGCCCTCCGGGATGCATACCCCGCTCACCCGGTGACAGAATTAAGCAGAGGAACGCTGCTTACGTTCTCCTGGGGGTCTCAGTTCCCTCTTGTTCCCTTGTCAAAGTGCCAGAGACTAAAGCACCCGACGTGCAGGGCCCCCAAAAGAACTTCCTCGTCTCCCTGGTGTTTGGAGGAGGGAGATGGCACTGGGAGGGGTCTGCTCCATGGCAGTGCGGGAAACACGTGCAGGCTCGTCCGTCCTCCATTCAACAGGTGTTGAATGTACAGCGGGGACCAGGACAGACCAGGTCCCCGTGGAAGTGACATTCTCCATTGGAGAGAAAGACCATGGCCACGTAAGGAACCCCAGGGCCCTGGGGGAAAATAAACCAGGCTGCTGTGATGGAGGGGAGGGGGTAACCTTTGCTAGAGGGGGATCAGGAAAGGCCTCTGTGGGTAGGTGGCATGCAGACAGGCCTGAGCAGTTAGTAGGAAGCAGCCACACACAGGTCTGGGGAAGAATGTCCAGTGCAAAGGCCCGGAGGTGGGAGAGAGCCCCGTGACAGAGAGCAGTGGTTCTCAAGGTGTGGTCTGGGGAACCCAGAATTACTTTCATAAAAATCACAGGACAGCATTTTCCTTTTACATTCATTCTCCCAGGAGAATGCAGAGTTTTCCAGAGGCCACAAAATGAATGCTATCACAACAGACTGAAAGCAAAAGCGGATACGAGAATCCAGCTGTCTTCTATTAAGCCAGATATTAAACAGATCTGCAAAACTATAAAACATTAACTTTTTTGTTTTGTTTTGAAAAACACAGTTATTGTTCATAAAAAACTATGTTATTTGAAGGGGTCCTGAGGCCAAAACTTTCAGAAGTGCTGACTGAGCGGAGCAGCAGGGCTGGTATGGCATGAAGAGTGGGGGGCGTGTCTGAGAGGCCGGCTGGGGCCAATCTCACAATGATCATGCAAGATCAGAGTGGGGGATCTGGATTTTATTCTGAGTGCAATGGGAAGCTACTGGAGGGTTGCAGGCAGGGGCATGATATTATCTGATTTATGTTCTAGAAAGATCCCTCTGGATGAATGGAAGGGAGGGGACAAGACTGGAAGCCCAAGGATCCTGAGGATGCTGCTGCCGTGATGGAGGGAGAGATGCTGGAGGCCGGGAGGAGGAGAAGAGGTGGGGTACATCCTGGAGGCAGAGCAGGCCAGTGGGTGTGGGAGAGGAAAGAGAAAGAAGAATCAAGGATGATTCCAAGATGCTAGGTGGCTGTGGGGCCGACTACTGAGACAGCAGGCGGTGAGGAGGGGCGGGACGGAGGGAGAGAGTGCTCCCCTCCCTCTCTCTGAATCACGCTGAGGCTCATGGGTTTCAACGTGTCCTTTAGATCAAATCTCCAGCCCAGGCCAAGGCAGGAGGACAGCGAGGTGTCTCTACCCAAGGGCCCAGAGCCGCTGCCCTGGAGGGCACACTGTAAGAATGTCCCCACCCCACCCCCCACACCTGAGTGGCACTTCCAGGGGTTGTCAGCGGAGAGACACAGCCATGGGGCGGATGGCCTCCTTCAGCAGCTACCTTTAACTCGCCACAGTCCCGGCTGTCCCAACCTCACATACCCTGACCCTGGGACCAGGGACAGGACACTGGGCATTCCAGCTGTGTCAACCCCCCTGCCAGGCAGGCCCAGGCCACTGTAAACAAGGCTATGTCCCCAGCACTGAATGACCTCACACCTCCCCTGGAGCCCAGGCAGGGTGGGAGAAGTAAGTAATAAGTCATTGTAAAGCCTTCTGCAAACAGAGAGATGATTATGCAGATGCCAAAGAATGTGACACTTGGCTCTCCCTTGTTCCAGAAAGGATGGAGCAGAAATAAGGCCTGGGCTTTTCTCCTTAACCTGTTAGTTTCCAAGGTGAAGGAAGCCACGATGACCCTAAAGAAATGATTTCTTAACTAATATAATGTTATGTGTCAATTATAACTCAATAAAAAATTACAAAGCAATGCTTATAGAAACGTTATAATAAAATTACAACTTGTGCGTTAAAAAAGAAAGAAATGATTTCTTATGAGGCCAATCTGTATCTAGTTAACCTAGACTCATGGTCGTCATTTATATTTACTTAGCAATCATCTCTAGAGAATATGAAGCAACCTGGAGAATTTTTAAGAAAGATTCCTCCAGACCCTGGAGCAGGCAGAATCATCTCACATTTCCCGGCTAGAAACAGAGGCAGTGCTGCAATCAGTCTCGAGGCCTAAGACTGGATTTAAGAATGAAACAGTTACAGGCTGCGGGTGGCAGCGTGAACCGGTACACTTTTTCCAGAGTGCATGTTGGGACCACAGAGATCGAGATGAAAATCCTCCCCTTTGACTCGGCAGATCCCCTGCAGGGAATTTATCCCACAGATGTGCAAGATTTGCACAATTACACCAAGAAACCCCAAGGATGTTCACTGTGACGCTGGAAGAGCGAAACACTGAAAATGACCCAAATATCCATCAATACGAAATGTCATAGAAGATATCTTTGATCCGTCTCTACGATAACATACCATACAACAGTTAACAAGCATGAAGTTGATTTACAGATGCTGACGCGTAAGACCGACTTCTCATGAAGTAAAACCAGCAAGGCGCAGGATCGCATATATGGCATAACCCCGGGCGTAAAAACAGACAAGTGAAAACATACGTATGACATACGAACAAGCATTTCTGGAAGGACATGCAAGAAACTGTTAACAGTGGTTACTTCTGGGGCCAAGGAGACTTACTTTTCATTTTATTGCGTCCTGTTTGGATTTTAGAAACTCATGTGCTTACAGTATATTTCTAAAATAAATTAATCAAACCAAAGAATGAAAATAGAATGCACCATGAAGTGTAAGGGAAACAAGGACGCTGTTTTGGTCAGGTTCTTATGGCTGCATTTTGTTCTTAAATCAATAACTGCTTTTGAAAACATTTTGCAACATTTGCAATTGAAGTTTGAAACCCTAAACACGGAGAGGTTAAGTTGCAGGGGACAGCTTGGCCAGTTTTCTGCAGTTCTGTAATCAAGAGCAAGGTTCTCTTTCGGGGGATTGGGGTGCATATGGACTTACTTAAAGCAGATGTGTCAGAACAGGAAAGGGAGAGCCCGCCCGCCCTTCTGGAGAAGCAGCTCTTTCTGCTGCCAAGCCGACCTTGACCTTTCTATTTGCAGTTCTCTTTGGGGGAGGGTGGGCGGGGTTAGAGATGAGCTCTGGTGAAAGTGGGAAGAAAGGCTCCCAGCTCCCAGATGGCAGCAGGACCTTCTTCTGGAGTCTCACTCCTTCAGGGAGCTGTAACAGGACCCACACACACTATCTCTTTCTAGTCATCCTGCACGGAGAAGGAAATTACTCTCCCACAGCCTCATTACTAATAATCTCAGTATTTCTAAGAAATCTCCATAAACTTCTTAGTCTTAATTCTAAGAAGTTCTTCCACATCCCCAACAAATCTCTGGAAAACCAAACCTAGGTGGCAGAACACCAAAGAGAAGGCCAAGATTTCTTTCCGGGGCTGTGTTTAATCTTGCGCTCCATAAATTCTAAGAAACTGGTGCTTCCAACTGACTGGATTTCTGAGAGCGGAAGGGACGCTTACACAGGCTCAACAGAGAGAAAGCCCTGGAAAACCCCTCAACCCCAAGAGGAGAAAGAGGTGGCACAGGGTGGGGCCAGCTTACCTGGCACCTTGTCCACAGATGCGAACACTGAGCGCTGCACCGTAGGGTCGCTGCTGCCCCGGCGGCACTGGTCGTAGAAGCGGAAAGGCAGGTGCTGGGTGGAAGAGGAGGAGCCGAGTCCAAACCCCAGGACTTCGGTCGTTGGCTGGATGGGGAGGTCCAGGAGGGCTGCATGCAAACAAACCTGTGGTTCATACTCAGCACGTGGGATGGGAGCACGGGTGGCGAGACCCTGGTGGGGTGGTTGTAGCCAGAATGGCTGTGGCCCTGCCAGGCACATCACTTGGGTGATGCCAAGCAGGCAGCTGGCAGCCTCGAGCTGGGGAGACCAGTGGGACACCAGAGGTCCTGCCTGAGGCTCCAAACACAACTGGTGCCTAGAGGGGGGTTCAGAAATGGATGCGGGCCAGTCTCTACCCCAGCTTCTCGGCTTCCACACACAAAAGACCCTTGCCAAGGGTTAGCCTCGGTGCAGTTTCAGACCCCAAAGCAAATGGGGCCAAGTCTGCCCTGAAAGCCTATCTATCTATCTATCATCTATCTATCTGCCCTGAAAGCCAAGTCTGCCCTGAGAGCCTACCTATCTATCTATTTATATACCTATCTATCTATTATCTATCTATCTATCTATCCATCCACATATGGAGAAGAGTGTGTGGGAGAGAACATACACGTGTATGCACGTGTATTTATAAGTATATGTTCATCTGTCACAGTTGCCGTCCTCCCTTCCATACACAAATCTCATGATATAGCCATTTGGAGGGGCTTTTTAAAATCAATTTAAGAAATACCCAAGGCGTTAGTTCTAACAGCCACTTTATGGTGTAATTCTCAATTTCCAAATGAAATATATAGCCTTCATGCCAGCTGTGAGAAATCGCTTTACATTAAAAAAAAAAAACCCTCCGAAAATAAATCTTAAAAGAAAGGACTGAATGATTTAAGTCACTTTGCACATTACAAAATGCTTCAGTAATGATTTTGTAGGCCAAGTTTCAGCTGAGTGAGAAATAAGACGAGGACGATGCGGGATGACGGCCTGCGCAAATCAACCCGGCGTGCGCGGGAAATACCTCGGCCCACAGTGCCCAACAACCCCGCCCTCCAAGTGTTTATTTTTAGGCAATCCCTTGAGAAAGCTCCTCTCCTCCTGCAGGGGGCTGAACCTCCTCCCAGCGACCACGCTAGAATGACCACTGGCGTTTGAACTGAAAGGCATTGATGTCTTGAGAAAGACTGTTTATAATTTTAGGATTTGGTAGGACACCACCCCCAGCCCAGGGGAAGCCTGTGCCTTCTGCCCTGATGAATAGAACGTCCCTCTCTCAGCGCCTTTACTTCTAAGAAAGCTAGGGCCTCAGTATTGGGCCTCCTCACAAATTCACCACAATCCCTGTGAAATGTAAAATGACTTCCAGATCCAGTGCTGGAGCACAGCCCCTCACCAAGCAGGGCCATCTCTCCGAGAGCTGGGAAGGGAGAGGAGGAAGGGTAGGAAGTTCTGCACTGGGTTCTGCCAACTAGCTGCCTAAGTGACTTCAGGCAAGTCACTGAGCCTCAGTTTACTCTCTTATATAATGGGCAGAACAGGCTCTACTGATCTCAAGGGCTGTTTTAAGGACTGAAGGTGGCAGAGGAATGTTGAGGCATTTTGTAAATGTCCGCCAGAGAATTTCTGTGTGCAGGAGCGAGAACAGCTGTCCCACACTGACGCCTGCCTGTTCACCCCCTCCTGCCTGGGAGGGAGGGCTCTTCTCCTCTTCCATGCAGCCGGAGAAACTCTCTACAAATTAAACACTTAGGAAGTGGGAAATTCTGAGCAGACTCTCCATTCTCTCACTGAAACACAATTAATTCCTGAACTGTATGTGTCCTCTTCTAGAAGAGTTACGGGGTTTCTCCAGGTCAATGTGAGAAGCACGCTGACAGCCCTGTGGCTGCTCCTGCCCGCCGAGGGCTCAGGGGACACTTCGCCAGGGCAGCCACTCACCAGCTATCCTCTGCATCTTCATGCGCCTCGCCTGGATGCGGCCCTTGGCCAGGCGCTGCTTGGCGATGATGCAGCGAATGTGGTCCGAGAAGAGGAAGGTGGCCTGGAGGATGGGGAAGGGCTTGGAATGGGGGCTGGATGCAGGCTTGTGGATGGTGATATTCAGGGCACGGCTGTCGTCCTCCACGCCAGTCACCTGCATGTCCTGAGGCGGGAGGAGGCGAGAGAATGGGTGTTCGTTAGGTTCAGGAGGAGGGTGCTTGCTTAGAAGCTGTGGCATCCACGTCTAGTTTAGAAGGAGGTCCCTCAAATTCAACTTTGCTTTTGCTCTGAAGGAGGCCATCAGCCTCACAAGACTAAGAGAGTCCAGGTGGGCACAAAACAGACCAGGCCCAGTGGGAGAAGACAGGGTGAAGCACAGAGTTTGCTAAAGGAGCTGATGCTGGTTGTGGTGGTAGGACTGTCCCCACCAGGACTTGAATTAGCTAGTGAACAAACAGGTCCACTGGCCTCTTCAAGGGGCCGTGAGGAACCCAACAGTCAAACTCCAACAATTCTTCCTGCTGAGAAACCAGAGGGAACAAACCAAAATTCTTATCGCCATCTGGCATGATTTTAGATATATTCACTCATCAACTGACCAATTTCTTCCTTGTTTCTCTTAAGAAGGGGGCATTGTTGGCACCCATGCATATGTCTCTGAAGAATTTCTGGTCCCTAAAGGAGAAAGCCAACCCTGAGAAAGGGACAGGGAGGGCCATTTAGCAGATATCTGAAGAAAGCTACATTTGAAAAGTGGAGAAGAAACAATGTAGAGTAAGTATAATAAGGATAAATAGGATAAAGGATAAAGGATAAAGGATAGGATAAAGGATAAAGCCTCAGAATGGATTCTGTGTAAAGAATTTGCTTCTCACAAAGGTTTGAGGTGCTTTAAGATAAAAGCATGAGACAGGAGATGGACATGAATGTCAGAAATGCTGGAGAAGGTGGGAAAAATGTTGAAAAAGGCTCATGAGGTAAGATGCTTACTATTCATAGGCATTACACCTAGCACAGGCTCTTTGGAAATAATCTGTGCAGTGAAATGCTGCAGTGGGGATTAGATGAGATATTACACATTTAAAGCAGAGAGGCTGGCATGTAGTAACAGCCTGACAAATAGTAGCTGTTGGAAGATGACCAAAAGAAAAGGTTTATGTGGCTTTCATTGTCTGATGGAGGCATGTATTAATGCTTTGAGGGAGAAAAACACTTTCCTGACACTAAATTTTAAAGGAAATTGATCATAAACCTAGATAAATAAGAAGCACTAAGTTAGCTAATGGACAACCTCTTATATGGAAGTCTTTTCTAAATGAAAGATTCTTCATATAGTTGCTTCTCACATCACCCTTGGCAAAAGACATTTTTTAAATGAAAGATCTTGAAAAAGAGGAGGTTGGGGAAAAGGGTGCAACAGCATCTTCAAACATGCGGTGGTTCTCTCGGAGAGCGGGACACTGCCAGCAGGTCACACTGTGGAGAGACGGATGTGTGTCAGCCTGAGCAAGGCCTCGCCAGCAACCAGGACTGCCCGAAAGGAAATGGATGGCCTCAGAGCAGGGCAAGTCTCAGGTCTGGAGGAGTTTGCTGGACAGTCAGGGACTGGGGGTCTGACAGGGGCTATGAGCTTGAAGGCCGTTTTCTACTCTTCCGGTTCTACGCTTCATTCAATCAATGAGATGGCATTAGTCACCCATCATAGAGACGAACATTAAGAAAACTCAAGCCCCAACTTGGCATTTGGCAATTTAGAGCCCAGCTCTGCTGCAGAGGGGGTGAGGACAAGGGAACTCTCATAAATTGCCAGTGGCAACAATCATTTCAGAGAGGAAATTGGCAGTGTCTATGAACACTAAAAATAGGCACATCCCAACTTCTTGGTATCTGCCTAGGGAAACCCCTGCCCAAGTGCATAAGGAAGTAAGGACAATTCTGTTCATAGCAGCAGTGTTTGTAAAGGGAAAAGCTGGACACAGCCACAGGGCACTGTCTAACTATGCCGTGCTACGGTCACACAGCAGTTAAAGAATACCAGTCAATCTGCATAAACTAACATGGTCAGCTCTCTAAGATATACACTGAGTGAAAAAAAGTAAAGTTTAGAATATGCTCAGTGTGACACTATAAAAAATACACATGCTCGCTCCTTCTCAAGTATGTATACACAATTTTAAAAACAGTACATATAGTTATACGCATTTGGCAGAGCACCAGATCTGGAAGGATCATACTGATTATGGAGAAGAAAGCCTAAGAATTGAAGGTTTTGGTCAAAGAGAACTTGGCCCTTGTCTGTGCAATATTTTAGCTTTTCTCAGCGATACACTGTTCATGTAGTCCTTGTGTCATCAGAAATTAACTGTAAAGATGATATTTTTGTGTGTGTTTGTAGAGCCAACCAAGAAGGGCTTCTGGAGTTCTTGGCCACCATACCTGCAGAAGGCCTGCGAACTTGACCACTCCCCAGCCAAGCCTGGACACGTCGGGCTCCACTAAACTCATCTGGTAAATATCAACAGCCAGGAAGCGCTGGACCAAGCCGCCATCCTTGGTGATCACCGTGCACGCGATGAGGTCGCTGTTGTCTAGGAGGAAGGAGAGGACAGCAGAATGAAGTGCAGTTCAGCTGCCTAGCCTGATGGAGACACTCAAGCTGACTTGCATTCTGCTGGGCAGTGGAGCTCAGTGGGCAGAGCCCGGGTTTGGAGTCACACACACCTGGGTCTGAGTCCCTCCTCTGAGTTATCTTGGGCAACTTTTTCACCTCGCTGGGCTTCACATTCCTCATCTAAAAAAGGAGGATTAATGCCCATCCTTCTTAAGCGCTATTTGTGCGGACTGAATAAATACATAAAGCATTAGTACAATGTTTACTGCACATTAGGTGCTCAAACCGTAGTTAAAAAAAGAACCAATAAACTGAGATTCCCAGTACCATTTCAGTGCTTCCTTGAAGACCAATGGTGGTTTACAGTTGTGATGGTGTTCACCCAAGTTAAGCGAAGACAGGAAAACAAGAGTCCCCTGCTCGGTTACAGAATCACCAAGCCTTCAACTTCACGTGTGGCAACTTAAGAGCCGAGTTCTGCAACAGATGGTGTGTGATCCTGGGCAAGGCACTTGGCCCCTCCGAACCCTGGTATTCCATCTACAAAAATGGCAGTAATTTCCCTTATCTTGAGATGTTTGGTGTGTTAAATGAGAACAGATAGGTAAAGCATCTAGCAGGGGGTCCTCAGCACATGCTGGGCCCCTTCTCTTACTTGAAAGTTATCCCTAAATTTGATGTCTAATTTAGTGCCTGTCCTTGAGGGCTGTGAAATCACCCGACTAACACCGGATCATTAAATCTATGGCCTGCTTTGAGTTCCCTCCAACGGAATCTTCTGCTACACGTTTTAAAAGAAATAGCCGAACCAGGAAACAACCTAAATGCCCCTGAATAGGGGAACAATTTGAGTATGATTTTTTCCCCCATCGCATGAAGAATTATATACCCATTTCAAAATTATGTTTAACCAAACTGTGAACAGTGGTTACCTGTGGGGAGGGAAGTGAGAACTGGGGGTGGGAACATGTGTGTTGGAGGCGGGGGGAGTTTCAATGGGAGAACTTTAATTTTTGCCCTATATACCACTATATTGCTTGAAATTATTTTAAAATGAAAAAGTACTCAAGATGCACTTTTGAAATACATATTAAAAACCCAAGTAAAAAATCCTATTTACAAATAATTGCAATGACACTGGAAAAGACATTCAAATTTTAAATGAAAAAGAGGATAAAAACTTTATTACTATGATTTTGATATGTTAAAAAAGTGTATCCCTACAAAGAAATATAAATGCAGAGAAATATACTAAAACATTAAAAGAAGTCACTCATAAGAATGGCAGGTGGGTTTTTTGGAAACAGCTTTATGGAGCTATAATTTATATACCATAAAATTCACCCATTTTAAGTGTACAGTTTGGGTTTTACTAAATTTACCATTGTGCATTACTCCATTCCAGTTGTATAACACTTCTTCACCCCATTAAGTTCTATCAGGAGCACTGCAACCAAATATTTGCCTTAAATTTATTGGTGGTAGGTGGGCAGGGGTGGGGGCGGGAGAAGGTAACACAGATGGTATAAATTCTGGCCCCAAACAAATATGATGACAAACAAGGGCTCAGGGATTCTCCAAGGATTTTTTTCTCCATTTTTACTTTTAATCTGGATTTCCAGGATGACATGTAAATTTCTTCTCTCTCTCTCTCTCTGGCACCACCTCCCCACACACACCTCAGTCTAACACTCTGAGAGTATAACCTGTCTGGGATGCTGGCCTTATGGGAATGTCTTCCGGTGCATCCTCCCGGCTTGTACAGGCCTCGAGTTTCTGTCTGTTCTCCCCAGCATACTACCACCTAGAATGGCCAGACACCCCCATGGCAAACACCAGCACCAGACAGGCTTATTTCTCTGGACTGTACTTTCTTATTATCTAGGGGGAGAATCTTCCTCCCTTTCCCAATAGTCCAGCCAAGTATTTTAAAAGATTTCTTAAAATTATTTTCTCCAGAATTTCTAGTTCCATACTGGAAGACATCTAGTTTTCCGTATTATCAGAAACGGAAGTCATCATATTCATTCTTATAATTATTTTCTTTGTGGTACACAGAGTTTATTTTCTTTACTCAATACTTAAAATGACAATCTTTTACTTTTTAAAAATAGAAAATAAACAAAACTCATAAGGATGCCTTTTCTTTCCTTTTTAACTTTCTCCCTGTCCTTCCCCTCCCCCGTCTCCCCACAGGACAACTCAGCTTCCTTCTTTTCCCACATTCACAGAAGTCGTCCCTCTGAGGGAGTGACGGGGGAAAGCAGGCACAGACAGAGGTGTCAGCGGGGTTGCAGCAGGAGGAGGCAGCGCCCTCATAAAGCCGAGGGTATTCAGGAGGGAAAAAGACCTACCACCTCCGCCACAGAGAACAAAAAAAGGAAGGACAAAACCCCAAAGCGGAACAACTTTCAGAAATGTAATTGAGACATCAAAGCCCTGTGCAATTTCATAAGAAAACTAAAGGGCAACCGTCACCGTGAGCAGGAGCGCTCTGAGAGGGAGCCTCTGGCTTTTCAGAAGCTGTGGGTGCAGTTAAGGAGAAATGAAGCCGGTTTCCGCGGCTAAAGAGAATGGCATCCTTCAGGGAGATCAAGGGAATGCTGGTTGGGGTGACTCGTTTGTGGGCTTCGGTGTCCTTTTAGGGAACTCCTTCACCACCTCCATCTACACACTGGCTGTGGGCATTCCCGTCGGGAGCCCTGGGGGACAGGGGCTTTCTGCTCGCCTTTGGATGGCACAGTGTCTTGGGCAGAGGAGGACCCAGGAGAGAGCTGCTGAATAGAAGCCAATTCTGCCCACAGTCTAAGCCCTCCACCTGCTGCCTTCATGCAGGCACCTATGGATTTCGCTCCGAGCCAGGGGGAGCCATGCCAGGTGCTGAGGTACTGGGAGGGACAAGGGCACATGGGAGGACTCAGCAGCAGGCATTTCTGTTGGGTGTGTGGCAGCCCCATGAGCCTCCCAGCCTGACTCTAGCCTGTGGCTAAAGGAGACCAGCAGGTGACAGGTCATCCATACACTGGTGCTGCCCATCTGAATCTCCTGGGTCCCTCCCCCACCAACTTCACTTCAAAAGGGGTGGGACCTAGAATTCTATTTTAAAAATTGGCCGAAAGTTGTCAAAAGACAATATAGGAGAATATCCATGTGACCTTAGGGGCAGGGAAGGATTTCTTTAAAAATAAACAAGAATCAATGCATACAAATAAATAAAAATGAGATTGATAAACTGACTACACCAAAATTAAAATATAACTCATATATAACAAGTGACTTTACAGACTAAGGGAAATATTTACAAAATATCTCTAAGAGGCAAAAGACAGCAATAAACATGAAGGACTCCTAAGGGGCATTCACAGATAAGAGAATGGGGACAGCCAATTAATACACACAAAGGTGTCACCCTCATGAGAAATCAGGAAACAAATTAAACCAAGATACCATCTTCTACACATTGGATTAGCAAAAATAAAAATGATAACATCAGGTATGGGTGAGGATATAGAAAAAGTGACATCTCAAAAGCTGCTAGTAGGAGAATAAATTAACATAGCTCTTTTGGAAGGTAAATTAGCATTATTTGTTAAGATTGAAAGTTTCACACCATATGACCTGGCGATTGGTATGTTCCCAAGAAAAACACACATATGGGTCAAGAGACACGAACAAGGATGTTGAGGGCAGCGTTTGGGTCTGTAATGACCCAAATGCCCAGCAACAAGGGAAAGCCTAAAAAACCGTATGTTCATTCAGTACAAAACCATATGGAAATGACAAGGACTGAATGAGATCCCTAGAGTTTTCAACATGGTTAAGTCTCAAGAGCATAGTGTTGAAGGGAAAAAGCAAGTTGCAGCACGACACACGCAGGATACACAATTCGTATAAAATGAAACCATACAAAACACACTGTACTTTTTCTATAGATTCAAGCACGTGGATGTAAAAGAAAAATTTAAGAAAGCGTCTGGGGGCTGGCCAGGTGGCGCGGTGGTTAAGTTCGTGCATTCTGCTTCAGCAGCCCGGGGCTCGCCAGTTTGGATCCTGGGCACAGACCTACCCACCACTCATCAAGCCATGCTGAGGTGGCGTCCCACACAGAAGAGCTACAACTCTATAACTATGATACACAACTATGTACTGGGGCTTTGGGGAGAAAAAAGAAAAAAAAAATAGGAAGATTGGCAACAGATATTAGCGTAGGGCCAATTGTCCTCAAAAAAAAAAAAAAAGGAAGAAACTGTCTGGCAGGGTGCAGAGATTACCTCTTTGGAAGGGAGGAGGTGGGATTGAGGGTGTGGGGTCAAGGTCATCTTAGTTTATATGTAATGTCCTGATTTTTCAAAGGGAAAAAAGAAGTGTGTCATTTGTGTACTTAAAATTAAGTGAAAGGTGAATCTCTCTCTACATTCATACACAAAGGGCCTCAGGTCCTTCTGGGGCCCGGCCAGGTAGGGGAGCAGCACCAGGCCAAGCTGGTTGGCCAGCCGGCTCTGCCTGATCTGGAAGGTGGTGGCGATCGTCAGGAACAGGGCAATGGCAAGAAGCTGAGGGCTCTCCGACCGCACCTCTTGGTACACAGGTGTGCACATTTCCAAACTGGCCGGTGTGTGAGCTGAAGGGCTCTGCCTTCCAGTTCAACAAACGCATGGGCATCAGGCACTGTACGGGGGAACGAGACCAAGAAGAATGAGGCCTGGCTCTGCCTCCAGGGGCTCAGGGACCAGCAGGGATGCTCGGGACCCTACAACACAGTGCAGACATAGTCTCCATCTGGGAAGGGACCAGACACTACGGGCAGAGCAGGTGGGATGACAGCTGTCTCCATCGCACCCTGGGACCAGGAAGGTGTAGCGGGCCTTCCGGCAGAACCTCACTCCAGAGAGGGGACGTGTCCCTCCTCTCCTAGGCACTGCCTTTTGTTTCATTTATTTGAAAGGGGAGAAGATTTGCCACTTTATTTTATCTGAAAATATTAAGCTTATCGAACTCTTTGGATAGATAACACATTCATATATTCCATTTAAAAAGGTATGAAACTTTTTTACAGCGGACAGTAAGTCTCCCCTGTCCCCCTCCCCGAGGCAACCGTCTAGCAGATTTCTTGTCATCTACCCACCATGAGTTTCTAAGTGTAGCTACGCTGCCCTCGCCTTGTCTTTCACAAATGGTAGCATGCCATACACTCTCTGTGTTGGGCTTTTTCCACTTAACCATATGTCTTGGTGACCCATCAGCACACAAAGACCCTCCTCACTCTTTTTCAAAGCTGCCTTATCTCCCACTGAGAGTAGGGATGACTGTCAATGACTGAACAGCTCCCCAGCGGATGGACATTCAGGTTGTTTATAAGCTTTTGCTACAACAGACCAAGGAACATCCTTATTCATATGTGCAGGTGAGAGTAAATCTATAGGAGCAAAGTAAAGCTTGTGCTTAATTCTTCTCTTGAAAGTGCTCATGTTTTACTAAAATAAATTTATTTACAAAGGAAACTTCAAAACATTACCATGAATGGGAAACCAGAATTATTTACAATAAGGTGACCATGAAAATAGATTAAAAAGGCCATTTTATTAAATTAGATCTTAAAGCCTGCTCTTTTGATCAAAAGGGAGACCCAAGATTAGAGAAGTTCTAAGACAAATGAGTACCAATCTGAGACTTTCTTCTTGATGTCATAGAAAGGACCAGAGTGGCACTGAAATGGATTTTCTTACGGACTATACTTTCCAAAGATGGCCACAGCAATACCTCCCAGTGGACACGCTCTTGTCACAGTGTGCCTTGACCCTCCTCCATCAAGTGGTGGGGTCTATGTCCTTTCTCCTTGAAGCTGGGGGGGCCTGTGAAGGCCTAGACCAGTGGAGTGGGGTGGAAGTGATGCTAGATGAGTTCCGCGGCAAGGTCATAAAAGTGCTCTTGGAACCCATCCGCCATGCTGTGAGGAAGCCCAACGTGCCACGGAGACCCCCTGAGAGAAACCAAGGCCCCAGGCCCACAGCCAGCCCCCAGCTGATCCTCTAGTCCCCAGCTGGTGCCATGCGGAGCAGAGATGAGCTATTCCCACTGAGGCTTGGGCAAACTATAGATTTGTGAGCAAAATGAATGACTGAAGTTGTTTTCAGCCACTAAATTTTAAGGCGGTTTGTCACTCAGCATAGAGAATTGCAACAGTGACTTACTGCCATTTAGTGCTGTATCCAGGCACACTTAGAACTCTGAAATTCCTCCAGCACCACCAAGGGGCTGCATACCACATGGTGGGAGACTGGCCTGGAGAAACAGCTCAGGCCTGGCGATGTGGAATGTGCAGAAGGTCCTGCAGTGTTTAGCGGAACAAAGGGAAAGGAGAGCAGCCATTTTCCAACAGAAGTTGAAGAGGTTGGGAGAGAGGAAAAGAAAAGGAAAAAGCACGGAGGAGCCACCTCACACGAAGAACAGGATCGGAGCAACCTGGCCCGGTAAAAGCAGCTTGGGCTCTGGAGCCACGGAGACCTGGGTATAAATCCCAGCTCTGCCACTAACAACTCGGGCAGGCCACTTCCCGCGCTGAGTCTCAGGTTCCCCACTTATCAAACGAAGCCCTAAGCCCTGGCAGGACTGCGCCCAGCGTGCACCACGAACCGTGAGCGCAAGCTGCGGGGTCTTCAGCAGCCATGGTTGCCACCTGGAAGCACCTGACGTTTTGGAGCCAGGACTCTGGTAAGAACCCTCTGCCCGAGGTCAAGTCATGCTTCCTGAATGCAGAGGGAGAAAATGAATCATGGATTTTGGTTGTTTCTCAGAACTCCTGGGGGGTCATGTGTAGCAGGCGAGTTATACAGGCCCCCCTGACCTCTCATCCATGGTTGCCTCGCCCACCAGTCACTCTCCATCACGTCCACGCATCTCACCCTGCTGCACCCCAAGGAGGCCAGCCTCCAGTCATCCCGTTGACTCCTTCCTTCCCGGTTGAGGCTGCTCCCTGTAGACGTAAGCCCCAGGAAGGCAGGGCCCCTGCCTGTCTGCTTGACTGCTGTATCCCCAGGAGGGGCCTGGGCAGTGGCAGGCACTGAAGAAGTGTTTGTCCACTGGATGGAGAGATGCTAATGTCTTCTGGTCCTCCCATTTTGAGGCAGAGGACTTCTCAACCACTGTCTTTTTAGCCCATGGGCTAAAGCCTTCTCCATAGCTCCCTCTGACAGGCTGTAGCTCATTACTGAGCAATAAATGGGGCTGATTGACTTTTGCTGTATTTAAATGATCCCTTCATAATAAAATATGGATGCCAATACCGTAATTTAATTCTTGGCGTTGGTGGCTCCAAATACATTTAGAATCAAAGTCTCTATCCTTCGAGCGGGATTTCTAGGCCAGCTGAATTCCAGCGCTTTGATATCCAATACCCTGGGCTTTAGGACCAATTCTTGGAACACCACCACAGCTGGAGTTTAGATTAGCAACTCTGTAAACACTACCAAGCCTTTCAGGCATGCATTGTTAATCAGAGGTCAGGAGGGGCTGGGAACGGGTACGCTGATTCCTTGACAAAGGCAGGCTCACCCTGGGATTCCAAGATCCCACAGCAGACCTCACAGCTGATAGGAGAGCAGGATTTCCTTTGTGAGCCGAAAGGCACATGACTCCTTTAGGAACATGTGCGGCCTCTCTGTGCATCCAAGAGCAGACAGCTCTCTATCCTAGGGTCTGCAGGCAAGCCTGGGATTAGTGAGGGGGAAGCTGCAGTGGCTGTGGGCCCTCACACAGCGAACTTAGACAAAGGGATCACTGACTTTCCCTGGAGTTGGTGGCACTGTTCGGTGGGGGAGTTGCTGCCATTTGGTGCTTTGGTTCCTTAAAACCGCATACTGAAAGGTTGTCAGGGCTGAGTTTTTGGATAGGGGACCCCTCCCACTGCAGTTTTATGACTGCTGCTGGCGCCACCACCATCCTTTCCCGAGTGCTTCTGTATGCCAGGCCCTGAGGTCTCACTTGACACGTTCTTGGGATCCTACGAGGTGGGTTCACTGATTCCAGAGGACACAAACTGTGGGATGTCATGCAACCGCCCCAAGGACATACAACTGATAATGACATGATGAGGGATGAAGCCAGAGCGAACGTGTGACCTTCACACCATCCTGAACGAGCTGATTGTGACCTGAGGTCCTAGGCCTCTGGATGGGCTGGAGGGACCGACCCTCGCTTCCCTCAGGGAAGGGGGTACCCCTGACCAGGGTTAGCTGCTGGTTGGTTCTGGCAGGGGACAGTCAATTGACCCGAGCTCTCAACAGGCAGGCCCCAGGGGTTCTGATCTCATGGGGGCGGATGGCACGGAGCTGCCTGTACGCTCTGGGTTGCCCTTGGTGAGGTTCCCCCTTCACCGGGCACTTGGTGCCCCTTCCAGCAACAGACTGAGTTCCCTCTCTAGCTCGGGGAAATGCTGCCTGTCTTCCACCTTTGAGGGTTCCTCTTCCTGGCCTGCAGGGTAGATGCACACTGGGTGTCTGCTGCCCCTCGGGCTCTGTTCAGGTGCAGGGATACAGTGGGAGCAAGACGGGCCGAGCCTTGAGCCCTCATAGAGCCTTGAGACTAGGGGACAGGTGGCAGCCCTTTGGAGCTGTCCGACACTCTGGGACTTAGCCTGTGTGAGACAGAGAAGATACTCTGTGGCAGTGAGTAAAACTTTGACAGGGACTTCAGGGAAAACCAGCCTGGCATGGCTCCCTGACGACAGGATGCAGCTGAGGGGAGAGGCCCTAACTGTCCAGTAATGCACAGCTGGGAAGTGACTGATGAATCATCGGGCTCCAGTTGGCTCTCGGGGGGTTGGGGTGGGGCCGGAGTGGGGGAGGCAGGCATAGCCTGTACGAGGGAGTCAATCAGAAGCCCAGTGGGAAAGAGCAATCCATCTCCCAACTGTCACCACTCCATCAACATCCACTACAAAAATGAAAACAACTGGCATTCTGGGCTGTAAGAGAGTCACTCACACAGGTCCTTGGGAGCTACCCTGAGTGCTTTGAAAAGGAAGCTCTGTGCTGATTCAAATGCACCCCAGCAGAGTTGGGGTGACAGGGAACCAGGACCTGGCAAACCTACAGATCCACGAAAGGAGAGTGGTCTTGTACGAGTGACACCCAGACCTTCTAGAGCCTGATTAACCCCAGGGGGAGACTCCACGCACAGCCCATGACATTCCCAAGTCAAAATGAGAGGGATCCGATTGCTCCTTCTTAGGGTGTGAACCAGCATACTCAATTAGGTTGGCTGCTTTTCCTGAGAGTCAAACCAATCCTTTGAAGAAAATTAAGTAACCATTTCTCCATCAACCCAGCAACAGCTTATGGGTTATTTGCTTCAAGTAGCAATCAATTACTTTGTCTTCTTTGAAGCTCCCTAAAGCCTTCCTTCCCAGCACAGCGCAGGGGCAGTCGTAAAGCGGGATGTTTCCTGGATGGAGAGCGGGTCTTGGCATATTTCTACTGCCGGGCACACGAGTCCACTCCCTCCAGGAATAAAGACAGGAAATGTACTGGTGTTGTTCCTTGGATTTGCAAGGGGGAACGGCAACAAGGGACGCAGATATTAGGACATGTGCTGAAGTCCAGTCACCGAGGGAAACTGTGACCTAGCGCTAGGTTCCAAGGCATCAGCTGAGGTCACCAGGGCTACCTCAACAGCTGCCACACGGAGGACTGAGGCCTCGGCATCCTCTCCACTCGCCCCATCCAGAGTGCCAAGGGGCAACTGTCTGCAGCACTGTTGCAAGGGCTCCGTTCCCACCCCCGCCCGCAGCTCAAATGCAGGGGAGTGGTGCAAGAGCAGCCCCGAGCCAGGCCTGGGGCTGAGCGCCCGGAGCAGAGCTGCAGCGCTGCCACTTTCCAGCTGTGTTGACCCTGCCCACGGGACTTCGCTTCGGTCGCCTCATCTGTAGGCCAGGGTAATACAGCGACTTTATAGCTCAACCATGATACACATGAGGATGTATTTAGGGAGAAGATACTGATGTCTGCAATTTACTTTGCAATGCATCAAAAAAAAAGAGAAGATGGGTTGATGGATGAAGGAGCCGAGATGTGACAGAAGAAGCACAGTAAAATGTCAGTGGTAGAAGGTGGATGGTGGGTATAAGGATGTTCACTGCACAATTCATTCAACTTGGTTGTATGCTTGAAACTTTTCAAAATAAAATGTTGGGGAAAAACTGACCTCCTAGGATTGTCGTGAAAGTCACACAGTACACGGCAGCATGCTGACACATGTGCTGGGAAATCAACGATGCCTGCAGTGTGACTATTATTAATTCTCTGACCTTCTTTACATCACACTTTTGTACGATTACTACAGGATCGCCTTGCTGTGAAATCTATTTGGATCTGAGTCTGAATAGCAGAAATGTAATAGGAAGCACGTGGATGTGAGAGGGTACTTGGAGTGCTCTTTCTAGCATCTCTTAAACTTGCAGAATTTTAACGTCACCCAGTGGATTCCAGGGCCACCAAGGACACTATATCAAAGCTCACTTTGTTGATATGGGTGGGGTAAGTTTGTTGTTTGTTCATTCAGCAATTATTCAAGCAGTTACCGTGTGATGGGTCGCTGTCCTGGTGACTGTTAAATGACCCAGGAGCAATAACTAACTGGACGGAGAGCACTGGTACCATTTTCAGACAAGGAGCCTAGGGCTTGGGGAGGCCAGGCACCTTGTCCCTGGTGCCACAGGCTGGAGACAGTGCTGAGCTTGGGCTCGGCTCTACCTGCTTCCAGAGGAGGGGTTTTCCACGGCCACTTCCTTTCTCTTGCTGGAAATGCACACGCCATGGCTAGTCAAATAATGCAACCAATTTCACAAATTGGCCAAGAAAACCCATGATACGTCTTCATCTTTCCCCCTTGGAAAATTTCAAGAGACTCTCTTCTTGAGAGAACAAAGAGTGAGAATTTGACTTTTCTTGTTCCCACATGTCCAGACGTGTGTGGGGCAGCTCCCTCTGACTGCTTAATTCTACATAAGGATGGGCAACTTGCAAAAGCCTTATTCCTTGTTCCTTCTTCACACTAAACAAAGTTCACAGAGAGACAGCTCTGTGAAAAGGTAATTACCAGAAACAGAATCCAAATGAGCAGCAATTCCAAGTAGAGCATGGCACATCCCCTTATCAAGTGACACACAGCCTGCCACCAGAGGCACGGTGAGCTGATCTTTATAATGCATTGGTGACCACACTTATCTCTACACTTGCTCTCCCGGAATGCCACATTTGCATAGTACATTGCATAATTTCCTCTCTGAAAATGGCCCTGTTTAGCATGAGTAAATAAAGTTACCTAACTCTGAGGCAGCCGAATGGGAATACTTGAGATTTCCAAGAAAAGATTTGAATACCTAAGCTCTTCACTATGCAGCGCAAGAGAGACTAACACCGAGTCCACTTTCATCCGGCTCCCTCCTTCCTGCTTTCAGCAGCCTAGCAGCTGCCCACGGAGGATATCCAGGTCTTCAGAAGCCCACGTGCCCCCACCCCCATGACTTCTCTGCTCTGGGCCCCTCCACAGGGTGTGATCAGGCCGACCTGGGCTTGAATCAAGGCTCTGCCTTTCCCTTCCTTCTTTCATTTTTCCACCAGTCTCTCCACCCGGTATTTGCCTCCTGGCTGCTAGGTACCAGGCGCTGGGCTTCAGGGATGAAGGAGGTACATACATCCCTGCTCTGGGTGACCTTTCTGAACCTCAGTCTCCTTATCTGAAAAATGGATGCACCACTAACCTCACAGGGACTCTGTGAGGAGCAAATGAGATGAGATGCAGAAAAAGTTTGTGATTTTTCTCTGTATGCATTGTACGGGCACATGTCTCCTTTCTCCCTCTGGAGAGAAGGTTCTTGAAGATAGGGCCAAATCTTCTCTTTCCCTTGGATTCCCTCTTTAAGACACTTCATGAGAGAGTGCATAAGGGTATTCTAGACAGCAGATCCTGGTCCAGGGATCTCCCTCCTTGGGTGGGTCGGGGGGTCCTCCTGGCAGAGAACATCAGTTAGAGAGTTTTCCCCAAGTGTGAAAAGCTCCAGGGTTTATATTGTTAACCCCACTAAGAAGGCATATGTGGGTATCACATCCAGAGGGCTCACAGGCTCCTCTTTGATCCATTCTTGCATCTAACCCTTCTTGGCCCAGCACTAGCCTCCCATTTTCCACCAATCCTTTGGGGTTTCAGGCTTTTTGCCTCATTTTGGTCGGAAGGGCTGGAGGGGCATCTGCATGCATTTCCTTGGCCGTCACTTGGGTCTTCCCTCTGCGTCTGTCCCTTCTCTGGGTCTTCCCTCCTGGGGCAGCACAGTCTCGTAGTGAAGAGCTCAGGTGAGGGGTGGGACCAGGCACTCTGCTGTCTCCCTTCTGGTCCTCAGGTACCTCATCCAGAAAACGGCAGTGATGACAACAGGACTTTCCTTAGAGCGATACGTGTAAAGTGCTAGGATAGCGCCTGGCACTCAGGAATAAGAGAATTGTTCTGAATTCAACCCAGCAAGAGCAAGCAGGCTTTGGGGAGAACAGTGAGCTGAGAGCGGGAAAAGGCCTGGGTCTGAATCCCGGCCCGGCACTTATGAGGTCAAGGCAATTGACCCTCCTGGGTGGGCCTCAGTTTCCTTCTCTCTCAAATGAAGAGGCTGGGACTAAACCACACGCCTCTTTTCTGATGGGAAAGAACGTCTAAATTTCATACCAGGGGACACATTTATGGCCGTTTGGCAGAAATTAGTTCACAGAGTGAATGCTTACCGGCATAGCAGTCTGATTTTTAATTAGCTTGTGGGAATTCAGTATACTTCCAACATGAACAGTAAAATATGGGGGACCCCTGGTGGAGACAAGCCATACCTTTGGCTTAAACAAAAGCTGTATACTTCACACTCCAAACAGCCTGCTTTATGTTTTAATCTCTAGTGCTCGAGTATCAGAAAACGTTTGGCACTAGAACAACACTTCCAAAGCATATGATTTAAGGTGATATGGTTAATATGAAACCAAATCTTATCAGCATAACTCTGTACAGTCCTACGCACCCAATCAGATGGGCTTCTTTGTTATTAAGCCATATTTCAAACAAGATAAAAATGAAGAATCTTAACTATTTTTCTTCTTTTAAAAATAAACTTGAAGTACTCTATTAAATTCATGAAGCACAAAATAAGGAAATTCATTCATTCATTCATTCATTTTACTTTAGTCATTCAAGGCAAGTGGGTCCTCCCAAATACTTCTGAAGGAAGTGTTGAAGTCAGCGGGGGAAAGGGCCCGTGGGATAGGTCAACCTGTGAAGACATGGTGAGTTTGGGACACTTGTGTCCTTCGGTGGGGCGTGCGGAACAAGACACTGGGGCCTGGTGGGGGGTGAGGTTGGAACTTTTCAGTAAAGTCTGTTTATTACAGTCATGCCAAGGAGTGTAAACACACGCCCAGGAACTGGGGATAAGGAAAAGCTGTCATGGCAACTGAAGGTTTTGGCCTGTGGTTATTTACTGAAGCTTAATTCAGGTCTTTAATTGGAAGTTTATAATTAAGACCCAGACTGGAACTTATAATATACATGAAAAAAGGGTTTATTAAGGATATGAAAAAAATCAACAAGATTTCCCATTCATTCCTTTAATTACTAATTCAACAAATATTTACCTAGTGTATCCGCTATGTGCCAAGCACAGGCCCAGGTACTAAGGATGCAGGGGGTAAAAAGAAGGTCCCCACCCTCACACAGCTCAGTCTGGTGGATGCAGACAGACCATAAACAAATAAATCTATTAGTATAAATTGTGCTAACACAATGGGAAGGCAATGCTTAACCTGCTTATAAAGAAACTCTTGGATTTGCAAATCCTGCAAACATACTTTTCCAAAGTTCCACTTGTAGACACCTGTCTATGCTAATTTCAAATCATAATAGTTACAGTTTATTGAGTATTTTAAGAAGCACCCGGCTCTGTGTTAAGTACTCAAAACAATCCAGTGAAGAAGGTACTATGATCCACTGGTTACAGATGAGAAAACAGAGACCCCGACAGAGTTAAGATCCTGCCCGAGGTCGTGCTGCTCTGATCTTCAGTAAGGTCAGTTCCCAGGACCCCAGGCAGGAAATACCCAGTGAGTCAGGTCCAAGTGCTTCCGTACACTTGAAACCAAACCCCAATCCTGTAAAAAGATTCCGCAGGCCACACTCTAAGTTAGATGAATCCGAACCGGCCAGGATTCGACCACGCTTGACCGCCTGTGCTAAGACACAGCTGCTTTTAGAGCAAGAGCCGGGCTGGGCTGTGTGAGCACCACTGCCTTCAGCTGCTCTTGCTGATCTTGTGGCGGAGGAAATCCACCGACAGGGAGAGGAAGGGAAAGGTTCCAGAGAGACAGTGCTTTTGGCACGATGGTAGGAGGGAATAACGGGTGGCGAGAAAGCCCAGACTCGAGGAGCTGTGTGTTCCGCATAGCTACGTCCTGGCTGCAGCGTGGCCAGCACTGAAAACCCTGCTCCTTCCTGAGCCAGATGCACAGAGTATGTTCGCAGAGCTAGGATGCTGCGGATTCAGCTTTGTTAGGCAAAAGGAAAGAAAAGAAGAGGTGGGCACTGCTTTCTTTACGTGAGAGCTGGTCAGGCCATCCACGGGTAAATAAGAGTAAGGCACAGGCTGAGGAAGTGGGGAGATGGCCAGGCTGTGGGGGTCTGCCGGACGCCGGGCACGGGTGGGGAGGTGGCGCTGGCAGCCATGCCTCTAACCCTCAGGTGCAACTCTGGCTGGACAAGAATCACAAGCCCCACTGTTTCTGCTTCCTGCCACGTGCTGGGTGCCCACACACAATGCAGGCCCGGGCCTCCACTTTCCCATCTGTAAACAGGGGTGATAAGAGCACTCAGCTCGCAGGCACTGGAGAACAAACAAGCAGAGGCGGTGCCCAGTGAACATCTCTGCTCTTGTGGTCAACACTGCTCACCTGCCTCCGGGCCACAGGGGAGGGCACTCGACTCAGCAGGGTTCAAAACACAGAGCCGGGATTCTCCAAGACTCCAAAACCGGTGCTCTCCCTGTTTCTGACTTATCCCCACTGGCCAGTGTTGCCTATTAGGACTTTCTGCGTTGATGGAAACGTTCTTCACCTGTGCTGTCCAGCGCGCGAGCCATCAGCCACATGTGGCTTGAAATTTAAATGAAAGTGAAATAAAATGAAAATTTCATTCTCTCTTTGCTAACCACATATGGCCACTGAGCACTTGAAATGTGGCTAGTGTGACTGAGGGATAGACTCTTCAGTCTCTAGAATGTTCTTTTCATTAATTGAAATTTAGATAGCCACATGTGGCTCCCAGCTGCCGCGTTGGACAGTGCAGGGCTGGAGGAAACCAAAGAGAGAGAAGAGACAGTGAGCACCGTGTGGAACTGTGGGAAGTAGCCCCGCTTCATTCCTGGCTAGGAGCTCCGCGGGAGAGTGAATTGTCTCAGGAAACCTTGGTGACACAAGGGAGCGTGACCCCAGGGCCTGGAGCTTCCTGACCTGGAGGAACGGGACGCTCTGGCCACATGCGCTCTTGGCTCTCGGCTCACTCAACATGGGAGCCTTAGCGCCCATGTGTCACCTTAGCCGCCCCGGCCCCTGCAGATACCGCAGAGGGACACAGCTCTCTGGAGCACCAGGGATAACAGGCCGAGAGGCACTGCACTCTTCCTCTCACTTCTGGGCGGGGATTCCTCGTGGGCCGCCTGCTTCTCTCCAGCCAGGCCTCCGAGGACAAGCAGGGCCTGGTGTGTTCACTGCCCGGCTTTCTCTCCATCTTGGCCTCCATGTGGGGCTGAGCACAGGGCAGGGGCAGGGGCAGGGGCAGGAAAGTCTCGTGGAACAAAAGCTGCAAAGTTACTCCCACGCATCGAGCACTTGGAAGGGAATGTCAGACAACTGAAAAGGCTGCAGCGCAGACACCTGGACTTGGAAGGGATCCAGGATTTCTACAATGAGGCCAAGGACAGCCTGGGGCACCTGGCACCAGTGGTCAGTACAGATATTAGGGCTCTGGAGTTAGGGGGCAGGGCCTGGGAGAGTCTATGGTCAAAGGCTTGGGAGACCTTTAGAGCCCAAATACGATGACAGAAGGTGACACTGAGGCCCAGCGCTCATGGTTCTTCAGGAAGAAGCGACGGCCGGGCTGGCTCCCCTTCCTGAGGAGCCTGACGATTCTCCCAGGAGGAGGGGACTCAGCAGAGACACTCCACAGGTCAGGACCTAGAGATCCCAGGTGGCAATTCAGAACAAGAGGTTGACCACCCCTCAGTCCTCCCATCCCTGCCTGGGTCCCTGGCACCCACAGGCCACCTTCCCAGCATGCAGGCTCACCCAGCCCTTCCACAGAGAGGGGGCTGAGCAGGATCTGACTTCTGGCTCCCTACCTTCTCCCCAAACCAGCTTTTTCTTTCTTTTTGAGGAGTGGGCACTGAGTGCCCTTCTGTGAGTCACTGTGCCACAGAGGCCTCGGTTAAACCTTATAGCAGGGGCTCCCAAACTTTGTCATTAAAAACACTGATGCCAGGGGGGCTGGCCTGGTGGCGCAGTGGTTAAGTTTGCACACTCCGCTTTGGCGGCCCGGGGTTCGCAGGTTTGGATCCTAGGCGCAGACTGACACACTGCTTGTCAAACCACGCTGTGGTGGCATCCCACATACAATTAGAGGAAGATGGGCACAGAAGTTAGCTCAGGGCTAATCTTCCTCAGCAAAAAGAGGAGGATTGGCAATGGATGTTAGCTCAAAGCCAGTCTTCCTCACAAAAAACAAAAACAAAAACAAAAACAAAAAACACTGAAGCTGGCTCCCACCCGGGGATGGTCTCGTTGCACCAGTATGGGGTGTGACCTGGGCACTGGGAGTCTTCAAAGTCTCCGGTGACTGTACTCTGCAGCAGCTTGCAGACCACAGCCTTCCAGCATTGCCTGAGGAGGCAGACCTCCCTGGTCCAGCTGAGGAGACAGGCCTGGCCAGGGCCACACCCTGAACAACAGTGAGCCCAGCCTTGACAAAGAAGCTTACGATCCTGCTATTACAACACAAGGATCCTGCAGCCCACTGTTAACGCAAACCAAAACACAGCACAAAATCCTTTTCCTCGTGTTACTCTGAGACACTGGGGCAAGATGTTTCAGGCTGTTCAGAGAACAGATGTCCAGGGGGCCTGGGAACCGGTGAGGTTCCCACGCACAGGGAAGGCGCTGAGAAAACACCAGTGACTACGCGAGGCTGTGATGCCATCCCAGGTCTGACGGATTGCTTACAGCGTCCTCGGGAGTTAACGAGAAAAGCCCTGAACTCAGTCCTACATGTCAGTGCTCTTTGCCATTAATGATTTGGGGAAATAAAGACGTAAATTAATAGGGCGGGGAATGAAATTAATTGAGCCAACAGTGTTAAAAATATTTCTGATACATCAAATTCTAATTAAAGATTAACACACACAATGGAAATATTAAAAGGCATTTAAACAGAGGCCCCCAGAACACAGGGAGGGCATGAAATCTGTCAAGGGTGAGGGAATCGAGCAAATCCTTCAGATGATAAGGGAATTGTAAGTGATGTGAGGCGTTTACTTACAGCTGTAAATTTCAGTCAGGAAAACAGCGCCTGGTTACTCCTGCTTCACTGGTACAGCCTTCCCGGAGGGCAATATGGCAATAGGTGAAAGAAAACCTTTCAGCTGGGCTTGCCCTTGAACCTACAAGTCCACTTCTAGAATTGTACCCTACAGCCCTCACAGAGATTCAGCTACAGGGAAGTTCAAACTCGGGTGTGTGTGTGTCTGTAGGGCTGAAACAGGGAAAAACTCACGGCTAAAGGGAAACTAAGTCTTGGCAGACTCTCATGGTGGGGTGTGATGTAGTTAGTTTTTAAAAATGCTCTTAGAATAGCATTTCCTAAATCTCAGTCGTTTCTGGACCACCCTAAGGATTTTTCCATAGTTGTACCATCTGTACCATTTATTTGATATTTTCCTTAAATTATGTCCCCCCACCTTTTATTTTTGGTGAGGAAGATTGGCCCTGAGCTGACATCTGTTGCCAATCTTCCTCTTTTTGCTTGAGGAAGAGTGTCGCTGAGTTAACATCTGTGCCTAATTTCCTCTACTTTGTATGTGGGACGCCACCACAGCATGGCTTGATGAGCAGGTGTGTAGGTCTGTGCCCAGGATCCAAACCCTTGAACCTCAGGCTGCCCAAGCGGAGTACACGAACTTAACCACTACACCACTGGGCCAGCCCCTTATGTCCCTCCCTTTTAACTTCCATTTTTTTTAAAAGGAAACTTTGTATCATTTACATAAGTGCAAAATTAGCATCATCTGTCCGTAGAGGACACAACTATTTATATGGACAAAATATTCACAGATGTACCACCAAAAATTTTCTCAGGCACTGCCTCTTGAAAAGCATTGCTGAGAAGAAGGGCTGGTGATGTGGAAGGGTGGGCCCAGAGGGCCTGTTGTGAAAAATGAAGGCTACCAAACAGTATGCACAGAATGACCTCGTTTTATGTAAAACAAACTCATGTGTTTATCTTTGGGTTACAGCAGGGTTACAAGTGATTCTTAAAATGCTTATCTCTATTTTCTCAATTTTCTACAGTAAACTGATAATACTTTTATGATCAAAAAATAAATTTAAAGAATTTCAGTGGTTCTATATTTCTCCCAGGGGTCCCCCTGTGCTTCCTGGGAGACAGGTCTAGAAGGACACAACTGTAACCTGATTATCCCCGGGGAAGGGGGGAGGAAGAGAGGGGGGAGGGGCAGGAATTACCTAGTTGTGCTTTCTTAGAAGGACAATGCATTTGTACAGTATTTGTGTAATTAGAAGTTAATGAAAAACATTAACTTCCAAAATGAAGGCCCCATTCAGTGCCAATCTTACACCACTGCCACGCTTCTGGCTCCTATCTTGCTCGACCATCCAGAGGCGCGTGGCCAACTGCCAGGCCTCTGTTCTCAGGAAAGGTCCTGTCTGCAAGCAGCTCACTCGTTGCCCCCAAGACAGAGCTGGCCGTGGAGAGAATCCGAGGTCCGACGGGTGAAGATGGGGCAGGTGGGGAGAGCGAGCCGCCGGGGTTAGAACGTGTGGCCGGGCTGAGGTTAGGGCCTACGCAGCCTCCACCTCTTACAGGGGCTTTTTTCTTGTTCATTCTTGTTCCTTCTCCACTCTCCTTTCTTCTGCTTGTTGTCCTTCCTGTCTTTCTTCTCTCTGGTTTTCACTCTTAAAGCCTGGCCTAGAAAAGGCAGGCTTTCCACGTTCCACAACATTACCGCCCACTTTTTCCTGCTATTTACATCAAAGATCCCAAGCTCACACATTTGAAACAGAATGTCGTTTAAAAGATTACCAACTTAGAAAAAAAAAAAAGATTAGCAACTGTTCAAAGAAGAAACAAGTCATGGAAAATCTGACTTTCTTTCTGGTTCTGCTTGATCACACCTCCCAAGAAGAAAGTAGAAACTTCAAAGGCATCCCGGGTACTGAGGGAGCCCAGAACTGAGAAAGGTTACTTGCTTTTTCGTGGCTGATCCACTGGTGGACTTTTTCCACCCCTGAGACAAGGGGTGCTGTGCTTAAAGGCCCATGGCCCCTTTAAATTGGCCCCCACTTCTTTATAATAAGGATAACTTGCTTCATTCTACAGACTTTATTGATTTAAATGTGATTCATGTAAAATTCATGGCAACCATGCAGAGCTAATTTTTCACATTTGAGTTGTATTATGAACTCCATGGCAGAGGCAGTAGGGAAATGAGAGAAGGCATATTTGGGCAGTATGGGCCAAGGCAGGCATGCAGGGCTCCAAAGGAAAAAAAAAGGAGGGGTTCTTTCTAAAGAATTCAGATGCAAAAAGGACACACAGTTCTCAAGGGAAATACCTGGTACACGCAGTCAGCTGCAGCAACCAAGACTTGGACGGGGGTGGGGGAGGCCGTGCCTGCCAGCACCTCTACTTCAGAGGGCCAGGCCTCCTGTGGGACTCAGCTGCCCAGGCCTGAGCAGCTGGGGCCTAAAGGGCCCATTAGGCACAAGGGCACCATCTGCCTCCTCCTACAAACCCTGTACCTGTAGGTGAAGCCTGGCCTTCAGATTGGGTAGGGGCCCTCCAGGCTGTTTACTGTAATCACTCATGAGGGCTGGAAACTTTGCAGGCAAGGCCTGCCTGGGACTGGAGTGGAGCTTCTGGGTCAAGCTTCTGGAATCCCTGACTCACATCAGCTTTCAGTTTCCCTTTGAGCCCCCGGAGCCTGCATCTTCTGTCACCCAAAGGTGACAGAGCAGCAGGGCCTCTTACAAGGTGGTTCATTAGGACACAGGTTGGGAAGGGCCCTGCAGGGCCAGCAAGTACCCCAGAGAAAAGGCTGAGACCAGGGCATCACTTAGAAGGGGGGCAGTACCACTTCCTAATGCGGCTGCTATAAAAGACAGAAATAAACCGCCATGTCCCCGAGAGGGCCAAGGAGACCTACTTGCCTAATGTCCAAAGGCACTCACTCCCACGCCCTCCCCCTCTGAGGACCCTCCGTCCCACCCTCCACCCATCAGACCCACTGCCCCACCCCCACGGCCTGCCTTGGTTTGGCCATCACCCTCTCGCTCCCGGTCCCACGAGAGGCACCTTCCACCAGTCGCCTGCCTCCAGTTGTGCTACCTCACCATCACCTGTGACTGTGACTGTGGAAAAGAGCTTTCTGGAGCACACATCCCACTGCGTCATGCCTCTGCTCAAGGCACAGCTCCTCCTTCCTTCTGAGGGTCCCCTCTTGACACTGCCACACCCTCCGTGCCCTCTGCTCTCCCATGCTGCACTCCTCTCAAGCCCAAGGATGCTCAGTCCCATGCACACCCTGCCCTTCTCGACCCATGCTGTGCCCTCTGCCTGGTGTGCTTCTCCCCACTCCTGAAGGCCTGGCTGATGTTTACTACTTCAAAAATAAGTTTACTTTGCTTCAAGAGAGATTTATTTGGTGGCTACTCAGAGCCAGGTAGCATGGCTACAGAGAGAATGCTGACCCATCTCCGCCCTCCTTCCACCAGGGGAACAGAAGAGAAAGAGACAACTAAGTCTGAGAGAAACCACTCAGGTGCCCATCAAGGCATGCCCCAGGGCCCTCGCACAGGACGCCTGCTGTGTCTTTGCCTGAGCACCACAGGATGTGTCAGCTGCTCTTTAGGGGCCGTGACACACTCAAAATACACATTTTTGAGTGCTGGACTCATACATGCCAGGGTGAGTATGGCCATGGGAACCGAGACCGGCTGAGGAAAAGTGCTTCCTTCTCCAGATGCCCCGGCTCCGGGTCCCAGGCTCTCTGTGAGGGATGGCAGGGATGGGCTGCTCTACCTAGGTCGGGACTCCTCGCTCGGTCTCTTTGCTTTGCTGAGCAGGTCTGGCTGAACTCACGTGAGATGAAGGTGCACTCTGTGCAATGCCCCGAAAGCTCCATGGGGTTGTGGCGGGAGGATGGGGGCGCTCGGGAGAGGGAGAATCCCGGGATGGATCCGGAGGGATGGTCCAGGTGAAGACGGCCCTCGTCCTGGCTCCTCCCTGCTCCACAGGAACCTCAACACTCGGGGGGCTGCCTGCCTCCTGGTCTGTCTCCCACTAGACTGGGGACGGTCATGACAACGAGGACGACAATGACAGCTGGCAGGCACTAAGCATTATATTATGGGCCAGGCACCAAGCAGGCACTTGCTGGTATATCAAGTAACGCAATTCTCAAAACAACTCTGTTTTACAGATGAGGAAACCGAGGTCCGCAGAGTGCTAGCAACCTGCCCGAGATCACACAGCTAACAGACAACAGACCTGGGAGATTCTGGCTCGGAGCTCCTGCTCTTACCACTGTGCTCAGAACGAAAGGAAGAAAGGAAGAAAAAAGAAAGGAAACCAAAAGTTTTTGGAGTGAGAACTGAACTAAATTATGTTCAAATTTGTATTTGCAAATCAACTTTTAAGGAAACGCTGGAAATGCCTACGAGCCAGGGAATTGTTTGTGTGTTTTAAAAAAGCTTATTTCCAGTTGAGTATGGAGGGCCCAAGCAGACCCTACAGCGAGAGCAGGCCAGCTGGTGGGGACGCCTTCTGACAGAGCAAACCCATAGAAACTAGGGGTTACATGGCTCAGAATTGCCCCCAGGGGGTCAGAGCACCCCTGCTTGGGACCAGTTCCATGGGCACACCTTTCCTGCAAAAAAAGTGGGGTGCTTCAAAAGGGAGAGCTCAGGCCCTGATGGGCTGTAGCTCAGTTACCTGAAGCCTGGCAAGATCATTTTGTAGCCTCAGGCACAAAACTCTGGTTCACGCTTCTTAGAGGCCTGCTGCATTCCAGGCACAGTGCTCAGGGCCTTCCTGACAACTCTCCTTGCTCTCCAGACGAAGGAAACCTCAGGCTCACATTCAAGGTCCTGCTAAAGCCCCCCAGCGGGCGAGCGGCGGCCTCTGGGGCACACTGCTTACCCTCTCCCTCTCCCTGCTGTGGTGCCAGGGCCCCTCCCTATGCGGTGTCCCTCATGACAGCGCTGCAGAGGTGGGTGGGAGGCCCTGAGCCCCAGGGGAGCAGGATTTGCCTGGGGCACATAGCTCTGCCCGCCCCAAGTGGCTGGGCCAGAACTGCAGCCTCCAGAGCTGCGCTTGTGCCTCATGGCCCTGCTCTCTCAGAGCCTGGGGCCCCACAAAGCGAGCCTTCTTCATCGAGAGGCTGACACTGAACAGGCCAGAGAGCTTGTTCCGAAAGCCACACACCACTGCCCTTTCACCCTCTGGAATACGCGATACCTTTCTCAACACAAGTTATCAATCTCCTGTTTCTTTTCATAGAAGCAGCTCATAGTGCAAGCTGGGGTAGATACAACGCAGGAGGGAAGACTGCTTACTTCAGGTCTTCCCTGAGAAAGGAGGCTGGGAGCTGTAAAAGCACAGTCCACGAGAGCCTCCGAAGGCACGGGCCTGCAGACTCCATGGCGGTGGGGCAGCGTGGGCAGGTGGGGGGGAGTTACCGGAAGGGCTGCAGTAACAAAACGGTCCCCTGTGGAGACACAGAGGCTCCACAGCACTATTTCAGACGCGCACTCACATCACACTCTTCTCCCTGAGGACATTTGTCATGTAAGAATTCCAGTTCGGGTCCCCCATGGTCCCTCTTCTGACCAGCCCCTATGAATCATTCAGTGAATCCACAAACACGGGAAAGAAAGAAAACATTTTTAAAGCTCTTCTTTAAGCCAAGAATTTCGAAGTGAATGACGATGGGTCACCCAGGCAACTGGTGAAGCTTTAGTCTTATGAGGCAGATCCCCCTTCTGTGGTTCTTCTGAGGAACCGTGCAGGGGACGTACTATTTTACGTGATGGAGATTTGGCAGAGGACCAAATAACTAAGCAAGCATATTTCTGGTACTATTTTAAAAGAAACAACTGCCAAGCAGAGGGTTGGGAACGTCTAAACAGATACCCCGAGTGTGAAGGATGAGAGAACACAGCTGTGTGTCCTCTAAACATGCAGGAAGGAGGCAGGAATTCCAACTGCAGGAACTCTTCTGGCACCTCTCTGATGAGCGGACACTGGGATGGGAAAAACGAAGCAGAGCACAGGGCTGACTGGTTTGGATGGAGACCCATGGGAGGCACTGGGAGGGCTGAACCCAAGCAGCAAGCCCAGCCCAAAGCTTCTTGCCAAGCTGCCCTGCTGTTCCCACCCACACCCTTCCCTGAGCTAGGCCCTTCACCCCGGCCACCTGGGGTCTGGAAGGGGGACTTCCCACAGCCCCCTCTGACTACTTAACCAGGGTGACACGCTTAGTAGAGAGAGGTGCTCTTGCCAGTCACGCTGGCACAAATTAAAGAGGCCGACAGTGGTCAGTGTGAGGGAGGGGTGAGGGAATGGACTCTTCTCTCCACAGGGAGCAGTAGGCCCAATGGGTGTAGCTGCTTTTGTGAAGGGCAACTGGACAACAGCTGTCATACATACTTCTAACCTCGACTTCACAGCCAGGACTTGTGAACGGAGCTGCTTACCAGGCCGTTCAACACTCCCGAGTTCTCTGAGACGGTGAACAACCGGAAGCGGTCCAAATGCCCGTCAGTGGGGGTGGCCACACAAGGCTGGTACTGAGGCACTTCCATTTAATTCAGTAACGTGCAATCTCAAGAACAAAAAAACTAACAACCCAATTAAAAAATGGGCAAAAGACCTGAACAGACGTTTCTCCAAAGAAGATATACAGATGGCCAACAGGCACATGAAAAGATGCTCAACATCACTAATTATCAGGGAAATGCAAATCAAAACTACAATGAGATACAGGAAACAAGTGTTGGAGAGGATGTGGGGAGAAGTGAACCCTCATACACTGCTGGTGGGAGTGCAAACTGGTGCAGCCACTATGGAAAAGAGCATGGAGATTCCAACTAAGAATAGAACTACCATATGATCCAGCTATTCCACTGCTGGGTATTTATCTAGAGAATGTGAAAACGTGAATGCATAAAGATACACGCAGCCCTGTGTTCACTGCAGCATTAGTCACTATAGCCAAGACTTGGAAGCAACATAGGTGCCCATCAAGGGATGAATGGATAAAGAAGATGTGGTATATATAACAATGGAATAATACTCAGCCATAAAAAAGGATGAAATCTGGCCATTTGTGACAACATGGATGGACCTCGAGGGTATTATGCTACGCAAAATAAGTCAGAGGGAGAAAGTCAAATACGCTATGATCTCACTCATAAGTAGAAGACAACAACAACAAACAAACACACAGAGACAGAGATTGGATTGGTGGTTACCAGAGGGGAAGAGGGGAGGGAAGAGGGCGAAAGTGGTGATTAGGCACATGTGTGTGGTGATGGATTGTACTTAGCCTTTGGGTGGTGAACATGATGTAATCTACACAGAAATCGAAATATAATGATGTACACCTGAAATTTATATAATGTTATAAACCAATGTCACCATGATTAAAAAAAAAAGAGCAAAAAAAAATTAATGCAATAATGTGCAGATAAGCTCCACCCATGTGTTCCTGACATAGGAAAGCCCCATTTTTAATTGCAAAAACCAAGTTATGGACCAACATGTATATGATCCCATTTGTGTAAAAACTACAGGGATAGTTGTGTATTCAATAAATATTTACCCCATGCCTACTAAGTGCCAGCCCCATGCCTGGGCTGGGGTGACAGTGGGGAACGAGACAAAGTCTGTGTCTGTGAGTAGAAACTTACATATGTGCAGGTGCAGAGAAGAGGGTCTGGAAGGAGACACACCAGACTGAGCTGGGAGTCACTGCTGGAGAGGCTGGTCGGCGTGGGGTGGGGTCGCAGGATGGCTGGGGAAGGTTGAAGGGGTACTTTCACTTTTTACTCTACACACTGTATTGTCTGAGTTTTTTACCACGTGAATGTGTTGCTGTATCACTTGGTGACCTTTAAACAGAAAAGGAAAACATGAACTCACTGACTCAGCGGCAGGACTGGGTCCAGGACAGGTGCCCACTCTATGGGTGGGCGAGGGGCAGAGATGGCATTAAGTGTCGGCCAATTTTCCAGCCAATGCCAAGATTTTGATCTTGCATCATTCCCAGGCCCTCTGGAAATGACAGGTTTGCAGGGCACTGACTCGAGTGGCCCATCAGTCTACTCTGGAGAAGGCTCAGCCCAAGGCTGAGGTTGCGGGCTTACTCTCAAGCCTGAGGCTGCACATCAGAGGGCAGAAACCCCGACAACACTGAGTTTCCTCAGCTGGCCCAGCCGAGGGTCACTGTGGCCTTCTCCCAGCAGCTCTTTGGGTGTGAGAAAACACCCCAGAGGTTCTTCTGGGCCCATTCTCCTCCCCAGCAAGCTCCCCCCGCTCCCAGCGGAGAGTGGTATGTGGAGAACAGCCCCGGAGCATCAGCAACAGTACTGGAACAGGAAACACTCTGGACCTTCTGGCTAAGGGCCACCTGACTCTGCCCTGGCGGGGCTGAAGGCAGAAGCCTGGCCGTGGACAGGAAAGCAAGGGGTTCTGGGGGCCAGGCAGCCAGGGCTCCGAGGCTGGTTCTGCCACGTCCCCGCTGTGCATCTTCGGGCCTATCACATGTCCCCTGGGAGCCTCAGTCCTCAGACGTAAAATGAAGGCATTACCTGCTTCACAGGTGTAGGAAGATTTCTTTCACCTAATACAAAAAGTGCTCCATCAAGCGCCTGCCACAGAGTTGGGCCCACGTATGTTACCAATACTGGGACAAGACCATTTGCAAATCAACCCCCCTCCCCAAATGGCCTGCCCCATCTCAGCCCAGCCCAGCTCAGCATTTGCCTAACGTCTTGAAATCCCTCTAGGTCTTAATTCACTGAGTTCTTCCCTTTCCCTTTCAGTCTCAGTCTTTGCTCCTCCCTCATTGATTGTTCCTCAGATTTCACTCTGGCTCAGTGTGTGTGTGGGGGTGCTCCTGATCCCCTAAACCCCCAAATGCAGGCTGCTGAACTAAGAGGTTCCCAGGGCATTGGCAGAGGATGTGCATTCACCTGAGTGGCTGAGACATGCACTGCTCACCAGCCATGCCCTCCCCCATATCCCCACCCCCTGACAGTCTGGTGGGCCCATGGGGGCAGGGAGCAGAAAGTGTGTCCCCTCAGGGCTGAAGCATTTGAGAGCTGGGGCATGGCCCTCCAGTTCTTTCATTCTTTCCCCTTCACACTGAGGAGGTGGGTGTGTGCCAGGCAGCGCAGCTACAGCCTAGTCTCTGAGTGACGTGGGGAGCGGGGCACCCAGCTGATCCATGTGGGACAAGCAGAGTGAGCGAGAAATAACTCTTCCTGGTGTTAAGCCACGGAAGTCAATCTGTCCCCGCAGCACAGCCTGGCTAGACCTGATGAATACGGTGCACAACACCTGGGAGCAGGTCCCCCAGGCTGTGAGAGGAAGCCACCGAAGAATAAAACACCAGGTCGTTCTTGGCTCTGGCAACCCGAGACCACAGGGGGCGGTGACGACCGTGACTGCTTATAACACACGGGCACGGTGCTAAATACGTTTGAGCGCATTTCTCACCAAATCCTCCTTACAGCCTTATGTTATTTTTATGTTATGTTATGTTGTCGGGCCTCATTATCCTCACTTTACAGATGAAGACACAGACTCGTAAAGATGGAGAGAGCGACACAGCTCCCTCGTGGTGAGGGAAAAAGCTGGGACTTGGCCCAAGTCTGTGTGTGACACCAGCCTGCCGCCTCCCAGCATCTCCATCCCGCGGGACGCCATCTGAGGCAAGTTTTCTCTCCTTCACTAAAATCATCGTGCCGTTTGTTTTTTATAAGCCACAGATGTGCCCTCTGACCATCCAATTAAGGCTTGCAGCGTGAAAATGGGTCTGTCAATGTTTCGCTCTGACAGCCAGGCCAAAAGCACCTTCCCGTGATCCCATGCAGGACAAGGACGTGGGCTTCGCAGCCCCGAACGTGAATGAGTCTGGCGCTCGGCCCCAGCTGAGAACGGGTGTCAGAGAGGGGCCTTTCGACCTCTCAGACAACGACAGATTCCCGGGAAGAGGGACGCGGGGGCTCGCTCCCTCCCCCAGCCCTGAAGAAGGCACGGCCGGCTCTCCGCAGAAGGCCTGCTGATTTATACCCAGGGCCGGGAGAGGCTCCCCAAACCAGGGCCCACAGCCGCCGTGAGTTATTTCAGCCAACGCGCAGCCATCTGGCCACGGGCCCTTTCTGCCTCTAGAATTGATGGCAGGGTATTAATTTTCCTCGAGGTAATCGCCATCCTTGCCTGGGCGGCTTCTTCCTAAGCAGCATCTGCCTGGGAGCTGCACAAGGGCAGGCATTTCAAGAGCCTGGAAGGAGCACCAGGTAGAATGTGGTGTGATTTACTACATATTTTGACATATTGATTGACCCTTAGAGTTTCAGATCGCCTCCCTCCACAATGCAGATGACTCACATAGCTGGGCAAGTTCGGAAGACTAATGCTGGGTCCTCGAATCAAGTCTTGATCTCCTTCCAACTTCCCAGTGAGAAGAGAGATCAACCCCAAGTGAGGACAAATGTCAGATGTTTGTCAGAATGGTGAGGTTTCCAAGAATGCCCATGGGCCCCGGAATCACAGTCTGTTTTTGAAAAGAAGGCCAATGTCCTCATTTATGGGCTCAGTTTCTAAGCCACTTTCTCAGTTCCATTCATTTACATCTGGCAAATCTTCACTGAGTACCTACCATGTTATCAGCCCTAGGATTCAACTGCTAACAAAAGAGTCAGGTTTCTGCCCCCAAGCAGCTTCGTGCCCATACAAATCAACCGCATGAAAGTAGAGAACTACAAGTGGTGGCGATGCTGTGAAGAGAGAGATCTGGTGGTCAGAAAAGACTTTGCTCAGAAGTGAGCTGTCTGCAGAGATCTGAAGGATGTTAGGGAGTTAGCCAAGCAAAGGGGATCATGGTGGCAGGAGAGAGTGCCCCAAGCAGAGGGACTAGCCCACAGGAGAGTCAGAAGCAGAGGGGAACCTGTGAGGCACGGTCTGGGAACTGAAAGAGGGTGGTGCCGCTGGGTCCCAGAGTGGGCAGTGTGGCTGGAGGGCGGGCTGAGGGTCAGACTGCACAGGCCCTGGTGGCCTGGAAGGCTTGGGCCTTGAACAGAGAAACCAGCAAGGGAGAACTGAGCATGGATGACAGGGGTCAGGGGTCACGTGTCCTGTCCCCACCTCCTTGACTAGTGAAAAAGCCCATTCCTGGTTTCCATCCCTGGTTGAGTCAACACACACAACGGCAGACAGATCAGAGCTGTCCCTTCTCCCCTGAACAGCAAACTCCATGACCTGCTCCCCTGACTGGCCCTCTCAGCCAACAGAGCAGCTCCACGGCCAGGAAGTGGCTGGGAGAAGAGGCTTCCCCAGGTCTGGAGACAGGGCTGGGGCTCAGGAGGGGAAATGTCAAGATTTGCTGGAGGAGGAGCTACAACCTTAGACCCCGATGGGAGTCCCCACTTTCTCCCCAGCTGGGCACATGCAGCTGCCTCTCCACCTCCCACAATTCTCAGAGCTAAACATAATCTCACACCCACGCACAACCCAACAACAAAGCCAGGATATAGATTCACCAAATATGGAAGTTTTAAAACTTTATATCCCTGCCACCCTGGACCCAGCTGCAAGTGAGTCTGGCCTTAGGGAGGAAGCGTTCCTTTCTTTTCAAGAGAAGAGAGAAAGTTGAAGAAGGGACACAAGAGGCAGGGCCCCTTATCTCTGTTCCCAGCATCCGGCCCAGGCCTGGCACATAGTAGGAACTCAGTAAATGGTTGCTGAACAAATGCAGAGCCCCTTAGGCCAAGACACCCTACAGTCACGTGCCGCATAACGACGTTTTGGACAATGACAGACCGCACATACGATGGTGGTCCCATAAGATCAGTACCACAGAGTCTAGGTGTGTGGTAGGCTACACCATCTGGGATTGTGTAAGTACATGCTGTGATGTTCACACAACGATAAAATTGCCTAACGATGCACTTCTCAGAACGTGTCCCCATTGTTTAGTGACGCATGACTGTACTCATTCCCAATCCACTAGTAAACCCATCAGGACGTAAGCCTTGTCAAGTCTCATTTTTAAACCCCGAGTTTTCACCCAAATGAAACTTCGTATCACCCAATATCACATAAGGAGTAGTGGCAGGGGCTGTCACTTGTTTTCTAGAGAAACACTTTCTTCACAGCAGGAAGAGAAGTGAAAGCCTGGACTGGGGTCTTGGGGATCGGTGGCCTGGATGGGGAAGTGGCACCACCCATGAGCCCACGGTCCCTGGTCCTGAGGGTGAGCGACTGTAAATGAGTGGATTTGGATTTCTATAAAGTGAGTTACTGTGCTTTCCTCTTACATACACATGCATGTGCTACACATAAACACACACACGTGCACACAGAGTATCTAAGGTTATTGTGGGTTTGCTTTTTAACAAGAGCCATCAAAATGGAGGGAGGCATTTTCAGAACTTTGCAGAACCTCAATTCTCACACATACACTTAAGGCCTGAATCAGAATGTTTTCCATCATGGTCAACAAGGTTCTCATTTCTTGAAACAAAAACTAAAACCTGAAAACACATTTATTTTACTTCATTTTTAAATCCAACCACTTTAGTCAAGGACTAACATTCTGCAACAGACCATTTAATAACTGGAACTCTCTAATCCTTTCCTGGAGAAAGGTCCCTCTCAAAACCAAACTGGGGCTTTTGATTAAAATTTTTCCGGGCCAAAATCAGCCAGAGAGAACCCCCATTCTCAGTACCACTGTCCTAGACTAACGGTGCGTGAGAAGAAACAGTCAGTCTCCGTGGTTTGAGGACCCAAGGGAGTGGTACCGTGTGTGGGGGAGGTGGTCCAGGACTGGGGGGGTCAGATGGCCGTGGAGGGTGACGTTTGAGCCTTTTACGGCAAAAAGGAGAGTTTTGGGGAGAAGTAAGCCTGAGCTGCCCGGGAGAGCACCAATCATAGGAAGAGCCTCCGCAGCAGGAACCCAGGGGAAGGATGGAGAAGACTGGCAAGAAAGGCAGGAAGTGGCTGGGTGCCCGGAACTGGTGGAGGCAACTCGGGGAATGTCAGTGGGCAGAGACCAGGGACATCTTGGGGACGGTGGCAGGAAGGGAGGAGGCACAGAGAGAAGAGTCTTAACTTGTGCTACCAAAGTGGGGCCATGCTGGGCACGCCTCAGCCCTGCACGGGGCGGAAAGGCCAAAAGGATCTGCCAAGGACGTGGCGGGAGGCAGGGTCTGGTCACATAACCCAAGAGCATCCGAGGGGTAACTGTCCCTAGCCTGTCCAACTGCCATTGGTTCTTGGGGACTCCTCGACTGCAAGGTGTCACACAGAGCCTCCACCCCACCCCCTGCCAGCTTCCATATCCCAACTGTGGAAGGTTGAATAATGGCCTCCAAAGGTGTCCATGCTCCAACCCTAGAAACTGAATATGCTATCTTCCAAAGGGAGTTCCACAGATGTGATTAAATTAAGGACCTTGAGATGGGGAGAAGATCCTGGATTATCTGGTTGGGCCCCATCTAATAAGATGGGGTAGAAGAGGCAGGCTGAAGTGGAGGTCACAGTGATGTGGTATGAGAATGGTTCAACTCACCCTCGTTGGTTTGAAGATGAAAGAGGGGCCATGAGCCAGAGAATGAAGGCAGCTGGAAGCTGGAAAAGGCAAGGAAATGATCCTTCCCTGGAGCTTCCAGAAAGGAAAGCAGGCCTGCCAACATCTTGATTTTAGCCCAGTGAGACCAATGTCAAACTTCTGACCTACAGAACTGTAAGATAGTAAATGTGTGCTGTTTTACGTCACTAAGTTTGTAGAAATTTGTTACAGCAGCAATAGGAAACAGACATACCACCCGATGTTCTAGACTCGGGGTATTGACCAGGGTAGCCACAAGCACCTTTGGTCTTCACTTAGGATACCCCCATGCCTGGAACCTTCTTGTCCAGCTTGTCTGCCTGCTAAACACCCACTCAGAACAACACTCAGCTCAATAGCTGGGGCCTTCAGAAGCAATTCCTGTCCCTGTTTACCCCCACCCCCAGCAAAGGCCAACCATTCCCTGTCCCCCACACTGCACCCTGTATCCATCTGTTGATGTGACTCCTGCGAGGATGCCACCTGCTGCTTTTGTATTTCTAGCACCTAGCACGTGCCCACCACTCAGTAAACGTCGGATGGGCGGTTGGACGTGTTGGTGGGTGAGTGAATGGATGGAGGAGTCCCAGCCCAGAGTCAGGTGTATGAGTTCTGCAGTGAGTCTTGCATTTGTGTCCTGGCTCCCCCACTTCCTGGCAGTGTGACCTTGGGCAGGTGATTTTCCCTCTCTGTGTTTGGCTTCTTCATCTGTAGAATGGGAATAATAACAGGACCTATTTGGCCAGTTTGTGAGAGTTAAATGAGTTACCCCATGTAAAATGCTTACAACAGTGCCTGGCCCGAGGAAATGGATCAATAGATGGTATCTAAGGGCTGGCCTGGTGGGTAGTGGTTAAGTTTGCGTGCTCTGCTTTGGAGGCCCGGGGTTCGCGGGTTCAGATCCTGGGCGCAGACCCCTACACACCACTCATTAATCCATGCTGTGGTGGCATCCTATAAACAAAAGGGAGGAAGATTGGCACAGATGTTAGCTCAGGGACAATCTTCTTCAAGCAAAAAGAGGAAGACTGGCAATAGACATTAGCTCAGGGCCAATCTTCCTCACCAAAAAAAAAAGGGATAGTATCTATTATCATCACTGTGTGATCCAGCTGAGGATGCTGGAAGAGGAAGGGAAGCAGCTAAAGCCAGGGGCCGAGGGAGACCACAGGGAATGGCAACAAGGCTGCATAAATCTAGCCTAGAACCTTTGCTAGACACTGCCTGGGACTCACATTTCCACCTCCAGCTTCCTCTATGAGAGTCTGGTGCCGGGGATCACAGGCGTGAAGGCAGCAAAGGGAAGGGGCCCAGCGTGGAACAAAGAAAGCTGTAGATTTTCATCAACTTTGCTGCTCTGGAGAATGCAACCATCACTGGGAGAGAGGCAAGTTTTATGAGCAACCAGTTAAAGGCTAAAGGTTAACTGGAGTCATTTAAATGACATGCATATTTCCTGGCTTTGCACAGCTCTGGAAAACCCCAGTTGCATTTAGAAAAACGCAAAGCATGTTATAAAACTCAAAGGCCTGGGTATGGGTAATGAAAACAGATGAATGCAAAAGATAATGTGGATGTACCAAGTTGAAAACCAGGAAGTTGCATGGGGCTTTTCCAAGTACAAGGATTTATTAGGGAGAGGAAAGGTCTATCTCACCTTGACCCTGGTATAAAAAATGGTGGCCCCAAGCAGACCAAGGGAGGAAGGAAGGAAAAATGGGATGAGAACTTTTAGCTCTTAATTAAAGGCGAAAGACTTTAAAAAAGTCAGGAGACCTGGAAAGGCGGGCTCAGTCCCACTGACTTCTAAGTCTTCTGGTCTGCCTGTCTGCTCCTGAGGCATTTTTACAACTCTGTCTGAAGCAGAACAGGCTGTTTCCAGAACTGGTTGGTTCAGGACAACCAGAGAGTTAGGGATGGGCTGGGGTTTCAGTGCTGCAAAGACTACTAGCTCTGCAAGGGTCGCTGACACCCAGCCGACGCTCTCGTCCAGCCCACGTCAGTCATAAACAGGGCCGAGCACAGATTAGTTCAGTGGCTGCTGGAGCATGCGTGCAGCCAGAGGGCCGCAGGGCTGGGCTGGGGTGGTGGTCCAGGAGGCCCAGCCCATCACCCAGGCCCTTTCTGTCTCCAGTAAGGTGCCCAGGCTTGCGAGGTGAAGTGATTTGACTTCAACTGAGGCAGAGGCACACAGCATGCACAGTTAACTGAGACAAACTCAACTGCGCGTGTTCAGGAAGAGGGGAGCGAGATGTAACAGCCTCAATACTACAGGCTACTCCGGCTGCTAACACCACAGAAGGAGCACAAGCCCCGGCGAGCCTGAGGGGCAGGTGGGACTCTGCCTCCCTCATGGGCCCACTCCTCCTGCCTCTCCCCGAGCACCCCTCACAGTGCCCAGCAGGACTCTCACGTAGGACGGCCAACCTCCCCTTCCTCGGTGCTCAAGGACAAGTCTATTTCAGCTCTGGAGTGAAGACTGGCTGTGTTGGACTCGTTGAGCGATGTTACTGTCCTAAATGTCACCTTCCCAAGGGATAAGCGTGACTTGGACAGCACAAGGTTTCCACCTTGGAAGTGGACTTCAGAACCTAGAGAGATGTGACCACTGCATCATGCCACCAAAGCCAGCCTCCCTGGCAACATCTGGTTGATTAGGAGGTGGGCAAAGAGAGCTCCAAGAGGGAGCTGGACTTCATGGAGAGCAGCAAAGTGGAGACCAAGTGTTCAGTTCCAGAACACTCCTCATTCTGTCCAACAGTGATTCTCAACACTGGGCTGTTCAATGGAATCCTCTAGGGAGCATTTAAAAATAGAGATGCCAGAGCCCCATCTCCAGAACAAGTGAATCAGAACCTTCTGGAGTGGGGCCTGGGCACAGATAGTTTTCAAAGCTCCTAAACTGATTTTAAGGCACAAGGCGGGTTGAGGTTCTCAGCTGTTGCCCTCTTCTGACACAGACAGCCCCAGGCCAGAACCCGCCAGCCCTCCCATCACCCATGGCCAAGTCCTGGCCTATGGAGTTTGGGGCAAGTCAGACGCCCTGAGAGCAGTTCCTCTGACGGGTAGCCACACGCAAGGGCAGCATGGCAAAGCAATTTTCACTTCTATTTTCAGGCAGGTCAAAGTGAAATGACAATTTAAGCTTGTTAATGTCCCAACAGCAGTACTCTGTATATTTCTTAAAAGCTCAGCAGAGCAAACAATGTTTGACACTCATTTGAAAAATCGGTCCAGATGGCCTCCTGTGCCCCACCGCTGCTGGTCACCAGGGACACGGCACTCCTCGTCCCAGGCATCCGTACGTCTTAAATCGGAGACTCAGTGGTCATTCTGTGCTATTCCAAGTGCTTCCTATGCCTCCGCCTTGACCCTTACTTAGTATTCCAGGTGACAACACTCATCGGAATGGAACCCGTCCCCTCCTAAGAGAGGGCGGAGGAAGGGGCTGCTCCCTTTTCCCCCCTCCCGTTCTTCTCAGTGGGGACAGGGGTGGGCTGGAGGGTGAGGACAGCTGAGAGCAGAGCGGGTGGGTAGCAGGGCCGGTGCAGGGCAGGTGGCCTGTTCCTGTCACGGACCTTCAGTAAAGGCCACAGTCTGTTGCTGCTTCAGTCTCCCCAGAGATTTGTTCTGGGTATTCTGTGGTTGATCAGATATCAGGGCCAGAAGCCAATCCTCTCCTCCTGAGGCCTGAGCAGTCACCAGATCCTGTGTCGTCCCTGGTGGCTGGGACACTGGTGGTTGGGAGCGAGGAGCTCTGTGTAGGCAGAGCCCCAGACAGCCTCACCGAGTGGGCCGAAGCGAAGGATGTCTTGAAACTCAACGTTAACCCTCAACCCTGCTCCCCTCACGAATTCCTGTTTCCTGTGGCAGCTCACTGCCCTCCCCCCTCAGCCAGATGTGGTAAGAAGGCTGGCTTTGGCAGCACTGTGAGGCAGAGCGGGGGCTGGGGAGGCACTCTGAAGCAGTGGCCTGGGTGGGACTCTCCGGTGTTCCTTATGACACACAGGAGGGAGAGCTGGGGGAGGAGGGCGGGGGCACTCATCATGCAGGCCCTGCAGATCACAGACAGGACTCTGGAGGGTTCTGCCGGCCACTTTAAAAGGATGCCACAGGCTCTTGGTGGAGAAAGGGCAGTCGAGGAAGCTGCACCCCAGTCAGAGGGAAGTTTCCAGAGACTGGACCAGGGTGGAGGCGCTGAAGATGGTGAGCAGGAGCCAAAATCTGGATCTATTTGATGCCTGAACTGACAGGATTTACAGAGAGCTTGGTTGTAGGGATGACAGAAGACAGGATATTCCAAGGCTTTTGGTCTGAGCGATTACAAAAACGGATTACAATCTGTTTATTGACAGGGAAAGACTGTCAGGTTTGAGGTGCGTCTCTGTTGGCCTCTCCTGGCTGGGCCCTATAAAGTCGCACCAGGAACTGTGCCCCTCCCAACAGCCCCGTGAGGTACAGACAGAGAGATCCAGGGTTAGGGGGACACCCCCATGTCACAGAGTCTAAGAGTGCCAGGGCTGGGACCCCACTACCAGTCGGACCCCCATCCACTCTCCTGGACACCCTGAGATGCAGCCATTTCCAGAATCTGTCCACTTCCCCAGGGCTGTGACATGCCTCCGAAGACGCTGCTCCTTGAGCAAATCTAAGCCACCAGGTCCCCTCCGATCAGAAAAATCAAAACCATGGCCCCATTTTCAAACACATGGGAAGGACTGGGATTTGGAAAAAATACTTAAATCGTAGAGTGCCTTCAGCAGAAATGATCATTTCAATAGGCAAAGAAGGAAAAAGCTCAAAACCCAGTCTCTATACCCAAACACCTCATTTCCCCGATGCACAGAATGGAAGCTAGAAATTCTGCTGTGTAGAGGAAAAAAATATTAATTTTTGTCTTTTTCAGAACTGTCCTAGGACCACTTCAATACACAACCAACAAAACAGGGCACAGCCATTAGGTGACCTTGTGATTTCAGCAGAACATGTCTCTCTAATGTAGCTCAATTATGATTGTAAGTTTATAAAACAGGGAAAGATTACAGGAATATACATTAAACCACATCAATGAGAGCTACTGAGAAAAAAAATAGGTCCAGCAGACAGGTACCAATCAAATAATCAATACGCAGGAAACAGCTACATCACTCTGCTTTAAAAGAACCAAATAATGCTGCAATTGGATTTACTTAAAAATTTTCCACTTGAACAAAACTGACAGCTGTATTATAATCACATTTCCAGTCACTTCATAAGATACAAATTTCATTTCTCCATATTTCTACTTCATTTCTGAAAAGGGGCCAGCAACATTATTCATCAAGCACACGGAGAAGCAGCCTAATTCATAGAGAGGGGGAAACGCTGTTAATTGCATGTTTTCCGTTCCCTTAGAGAATTGGTGGTTTAATTCAAACGTGATTTTTTTTTTTCTGATCCGTCAATTTCGGGGTCCGAGTTGCAAAGGGGCAGGAAAAAAACCCCAGCATTTTAGCCCTTAGGAAAAATGATTTGAGATAGCTCCACTGTTGAAATTAAGACATACCACATTTTTAGAAGATGCCAAGGTGGGTGTAAGATTCTTGGTATATTTCATTGGGGGGAAAGTCTGCCCTGGGACCTTTGTATTCAAATGTATGGGAATGATGAACAAACTTCCTTCTTTTAACTCAATCCAGCTGCCTCAATTACTCAACATTTAGAAATGCAACTTTCATGTTAATGAAAGCACCGCTAAGTGTCTATGAATAATTAAAGCGACTGCTAAGGTTTTAATCAGCTCAACCCAAAGAGCCCTCATCAAGTGCCCACTGTGTGCCAGGCCCCGTGCCAGGCCCCAGTGAGAGAAAAGCCAAGTGGTCAGTGCATGTCTGAGGTGTGCTTGGGGAGTGACGAGAGGAGGCTCCCTAACCCAGCAGTGAGGAGGAAGGAGGTTGGGAGAGGGGCCTGGGAGGGCAAGCCAGGCAGGGGCAACAGCCTGGGCGAAGGCCGAGAGGTGGGAAATGGCAGGCTGTGTCCAGGAGGCCGCAAGGAGCACCACAGCCAGGGGGCTCAGATGCAGCACGACATCAGGCAGAAGCGGAGGGCCGGGGCCAGCTCAGGCGGTGGTGCCCGGGAGCTCTGAAGTTCATAAGCAGAGAAGTGACAGTGGGCGAGACGTGCCTTCTGGACACGGGGCAGCAGGGTGCGTGGACTGGTGTGGGGCAAGGCCATGGGCTGGGATCCCACAGGGGAGACACTGGGCATGGAGAGCCTGGGCGGGGGAGGGGGCAGAGCTGCAGAGGTGCGATGGCTGGCGACCCCCTGACCATGGGGTTGGAGCAGGGTTGGCAGTGGTTCCAAGCTGGCAGGTCAGGTGACGGGTGGGTGGGGTGCCCACCAGGGACTTCGCCACACGTGTACATGTGAAGAGACCCAGCACGGACGTACTCCCTTTAAAGACAAAACCTGGCGGGAGAGCACGGGCTGAAGAGCCACAAAACCACGCTCGCCTCGAGATGGGACTTCAAAGGCCATATCCATGCTCACCTCTGGGGTTTCACATTAACAGCATCAGCCCCCCTCAGCGTCAGGACTACACAGACCGCTCCTCCGGGGCTCTATGTCTGACGCTGGAACTAAGTCACCCCCGAGGAGTCATGTGGGTCTGAATCAAGCCTCCCCTGCAGGTTTCACTTCTTCTCCAATCAGCCGAACCCACTTTCCTGAAAGTCATCTTTCCAAGAAACTTATCATTTAATTAACAAGCCTGTGTGACCTCCTCCACTTTGCAATGTATCCCATGGACAGAAACAGTCATGAGGCTTTGCTTTGTCAGAACACCCACAGAGAACCTTCTAACAAGAAAAACAGTTCAACGCCCAGCGCATAGTCCAGATGATGAATGCTAATGACTTTTTACTAGGAAAGCCTCCGCACACTGAGGATGATGCTGAGCATTTTTGATGGATTTTCTCTTTCAGTCTACTGAACAGTCCTGAAGCAGAAAGGCTCCGAGAGGTTAACTGGTTTGCCTAAGGTCACACAGCTGGGATTCAAACCCAGGTCTTTTTGAATCCAGGGCCCTGGTTCCTAAACATTACACTCCTCACTAAATGTTGGATTTTCAAAGTGCTGATCTCTCTCTTTGCACTTCCTTAAGCTTTAATTTTGAAAAATTTTAAACTTCCAGGAAAGTTTCAAGAATACTACAATAAACAGGCATATGCCCTTTTCCTGGATTCATGAATTGTTAATATTGAGCTGCATTTGTGTCCTCTCTCATGCTATCCACACATTCACATATTTTGTGAATCATTCAGAGTTGCAGGCAGCATGTCACTTTACTCCTTGACACTTTAGCCTATACTTCCTAAGAACAAGGACATTCTCCCACAGGACCACAATGCCATCATCACGTTCAAGAAATGTGATATCGACCTCAATTATATCATCCAATCATAATCTATATGCAAATTTTTCCAATTTTACCAAAAAAAAGTTCTTTAAAGCAACTTTGTTTTTATTCCTCAATGCACGATCCAATCCACTTGACAGCTGTCATGTCTCTTCCGTTTCACTAATCTAGAACAGCAACTTCGGCCCTTTCCATTTTGTCGGTCTTTCATGACATTTACATTTATGAAAAGTTCAAGTCAGTTGTCCTCTAGCATGTCCCACATTCTGGATTTGTCTTTCATAGTCTTTATTATCTATACTATTTTCTCATTTTCGCCAGGATGAAGCACACGACAACGACTGGGCCATCAGCAAAATAAGGCAACATAGAGAATTTTCCAGAACTGACAGATAGGACCACAAAACTATCATTGGCCTTGCAAGAGAAGCAAATCAATGCACTCACATTTTCATGGACTTAAAATTAAACCGAATAGGGGCCGCCCGGTGGCGCAGCGGTTTAGTCCGCACTCGGCAGCCCAGGGTTCGCGAGTTCAGATCCCGGGCGCCCGCCGACGCACTGCCTGTCAGCCACGCCGTGGCGGTGTCCCATATAAAGTGGAGGAAGGTGGGCACGGATGTTAGCCCAGGGCCAGTCTTCCTCAGCAAAAAGGGGAGGATTAGCAATGGATGTTAGCTCAGGGCTGGTCTTCCCCACAAAAAAAAAAAAAAAAAAAAAAAATTAAACCGAATAACTTGCTTGGGGAGCTTCATAATACTCTTGCTGGAAATGAATCTCTAGGCAATCAGATGAATACACAGCCAGGGACTCCTACTTTGTCTAAAAGTTCCCACCTGCAAGGGCGTGGGGGCGGAAGCATGCAAAGTGCTGGGAACTGGGGAAACAGGGAATACTCCGGGGTCATTCACGGCATTCACATTCACATTCGTCAACGAACGAAGGGAAATAAAGAGGGGGACTTGGTCTGGAATTCAAACATGGCTGGAGAATTTGGAGTACGGTTGCCATGTGAGCGTCTGTGGGCTTCGTAAGTGCCTACAGCTGTGCTTGTTCCGGGGAACAAGTGGTTTGCAGGTGGGAAGCACAGCCAGGCGGGCCGTGAGGTGGGAACATGCCTGTGTGTCTGAAGAACAGCAGGGAGCAGAGAGAACCAGGCGGTGCCAGATGATGCTCAGCCTCACGGGTCGCTGTAAAGGTCTCTCCTTCTAGTCAGAGTGGGATGAGGCCACTTTGAGCAAAGGAAGAACATGATCTGACTTATATTCTAAGAGGATGACACTGGACACTGTGTCAAGAGTAAACTGAAGGGCACAAGGCAGAAGCAAGTGACCGGTTAAGGGGCTATTGCAAGAATCCAGGGGAAAGATGGTGGCAGGGCACACCAGGTGCTGGGGTGGAGCTGGGAGAGATGGTCAGATCCTGGATGTATTTGGAGGGAATTGCTGAATAGGTGTGCTGGCCAACTGGAAGTGGAGTTTGAGAGGAAGAGGGGAGTCAAGGATGAGCCCCAGGTTTTTCCCACCAGGATGGAGCTGCCACCAACCGGGAGATGGGAAGGCTGAGGAGAGGCAGGTTTGTGGGGAAGATAGAGCTCCAATGTGTTTGTGGTGAGCGTGAGATGCTGAGCAGGCAGCTGGGTACTGAGGTCTGGAGTTAAGTGGAGGCTCATGGTTGGAGACAGAGCGAGCTGGCGAGAAGGGCGCACGCCCATGAAAAGAGGCAACTCACTGCGGCCTCTGGGGATGCAGGCCCCGCGGGGCTAGACCGTCCCACATTCTAAGTGATAGATAGCTGGGTTTGTACAATAAAATATCCTGATTTTAAAATGCTGGCAACTAACATAAAATTTGCTTGCAAACATTCTGCCAGACACCAAACTACATCTGTGGGCCTATCTGCCTGAGGGCCAGCAGTTTTCAATCTCTTTATACACCTCATCGTCCTGCCTTACAATAATCCTGCAAAGGCAGGCATTGCTGCTCTCGTTTTATCAATGAGGGAACTGAGGCTCAGAGACTCAAATTGATTTGTCCAAGGTCACACAGCAAGGAAGAGGCACAGCTGGGATCTGGATGCCAGATCTGTCCTTTCCTAAGTCTGCATTTTTCTGGGACTCAAGGCTTCCTCCATACCCTCAGCCACCTTCTTAAAGAGGCAGGTCCTACAAACAGCCCAGAGGTGGAGGGATAGTCCACAGCAGCCTGCCTCGCCAGGAGAGGCGCACAACCGAAATAGTATTATAGTTGTTAATGATTAGCTTCAAAGGCACGACGGCTCAGGTCCCAGAGAACAAGGTAGATCAAACAGGACAGCCCCGTGTGACAGAGTCCCCATGCAAGCCACAGAGCAGCGCTCAGAAACAAGTCGCTGGGGCAGACTGTGCGAGAAATGCGTGGGCACCATCTTCTGGACACTTCCGCACGATGCTCTCCCTGCTGTAATGCTGCCCCCCGACTCCATAAATCTATTCTGCACACTGAGGCCAGAGAGGGCCTTCTGAGGTACATACCTGGTCACATCACCCAGTTAAAACTCTTCTCACTGTGCTTAGGATAAAACCCCGAATACTTGATCCACCTGCAAGGGCTGCATACAGGGCCCAAGCACTCTCGGCCTCATCTCACCACCGCCTCAGCTCTCCCCCGGCCCTGCCATTGGCCACACTGCCCTCTCTCATCTTACTCCACTCCCCTTCAGCTCCAGGGCCCTTCCTGACACCCGGCCCTCAGATGGGGGGCGCTCCCTCAGAAGTGTCCCTGACCTCCGGGCAGATCAACCCTGCCACCTGCTCTCACAGCCTCGGCACAGAGGCCGTCTGACTGTGGTTCGCCTCCCCCAGAAGAGTGAGCTCGAAAAGACAGAGACACACCGGCTTCCACTCTTGTGATTGGTCTGCACTTGGACTGTTTTAAAATACACCCCATTAAAGCACAGTATGTGGGACTACAGCTGCCACTGCTGTTTCTCGGAAAGTCTGTCCCTCATTCTGAAATGATGCCCTTCCTATTTATCTGGTATTAACTGTCCTTTCGTTTATGAAATGATAGTTCATAAAGGCTTAAAAAAAAGTCTACTTGGTAAAATAAAAAGTCGGCACTCTATCCCAGGGGCTTTGTTGGGTTTTATTTTTGGCATTTTACTGGGCTGTAAGTCTGAGGTCTGGGAACCCATGGGAAGCACCGCTCTATACTTTGGTGGCTGTTTTCCAGGCCCCCAGACCCTGACAAGTGTGTCCGAGCCTGGGTGGGAATCAGACCAGAGTACGGAGACCTGCTTATCTGTGGGCATTGCTTTGGGGGCTTCGGGCCCTCTCTCACAGACCACTTGATCTAGGATTCTACTCAACTGCCATAAGGCTCTTCTGAGGAACAGCCATCTAGGTTACAAGAGAGCAAGAGTGGACATGCCAGTAACTGTGGAATGGTTACATGAGACGTCGCAGTCAACAGAATATTATGCAAACCACTAAACACGATTAATTCTGAAATCTATGAGATAACATGGAAAATGGCTTCTGATGTGAACGTGAAGAGATTCCCAACCCACTCCCCCAACATCTCGGCCAAGCTGCCTTCCAGCACCTCTTATCTGACCACCCAACTAACCTCGTCATCCTCCATCTGGAACCAGCTCCTCCTGCAGAGCTGGCCCTCCAGATTACAGAATCACCATCCGCCCACCCCTTGCTGCCCGATTGTCCCAAGCTCAGAACCCAGAGTCAAGCCACCATGGTGAGTCAGGCACAAAATGCTGTCCTCAGACTGTGTTCCCTGCCCCATCCCCACTGTCACTGGCTCCTGGGATCCTGCCACAACCTCCTAAATGGCCTCCTTGCCGACACGGCAGGCTGTGCTAGGCGCTTCACACACATTAAGTCATTTATTCCTCCCATCAACTCCCATTCTACAGATGAGGAAACTGAAGCTCTAAGAGATGAAGTTACTCGTCGAAGGTCATACACTGACAAGTGGCAAGGGGCAAAGCTGGGACGTCACTCTGGGCACAGACTGGCTCCCAAGCCCATGCTCATAATCACTGTGGTTCGTGGCCTCTCTAGCCCCTGACACGGGTCACCGGCCTCTGCCGGGACCATCTGGCCTGGCAGTTCCAGTTCTAGAGTGCACTTTTAGGATAGATGTCCTTGTGGGCACCCTGTGGTGGCTTCCCACTGCTCCGGAATTGAGATCTAGTTCATCTCAGCCCCTCCCTCCACAGCTCCTTACCTGCCAGCCACACCAGCCTCCTTTAAAATCCTGGGACACGCTAAGCTCTCTCCCACCTTCCAATCTCACCTCTGCCATCCCCTCTAACTGGCGGGCCTCATTTTTGCATTTTCTCATAGAATCTTCTGGTCCCTCCTTGCACAGCACTTATCCAGAGAGGCCTTCCCTAACCAGCCCATGAGGTCTTTTCTCCTAGTTATTCTCTAGCACAGGACCCTGTCCATCACCTCCACAGAGTCATCTCAAATCAACCTGGGATTGTGCATTTACCTCCTCACCTGTCTGTGGTCCTCCCCTGTCCCCCCGAACTGGAAGCCCCACAAGAGCAGAGACTAAGTCTGGCTTTAGCTCACTCTCACGTCTCAGCCCCAGCACTGGGCCTGCCATACAGCGGTGCTCAATAAGTAGCTGAATGAATGGATGCATTTCATAGGTGGATTACAAAGTTCAGAATACAAGATCAGGCACGTGCAGCATATGGCATGGCTGTAACTATGTAAACGTCAAGTGCCCACATGGATAAGGCTGGGAAGGAAACCAGAAGTTTCCTGAGGATGCCTGGTTGCCTGGTATCTCCTTAGGGTGCCTGGACAATGGGGGAATTTGCCCCTACTGTGACTGCCCACGTTATTGGGAAACAGGTAAAACTCCTTTCAGGAGGCTCTGATGCCAATCCCAGCAGGAACCTGGCTTGTCCTCTAAGCCTGCCTGTCCTCGGAGCACCACTGGGCACTGTCGTCAGCAGGCCCACTGGTGAAGGTGCAGAGCGGCTCGCCTGCACAGGGCACAGCTCCCTTCATCTGGGCCCAAGCAGCCAGGGCTGTCTCTCTTACCCTCCAGAACAGTGCCATCACACAAGTGATGGACTGGTGTAAATACTTCAGGATATGCTCCTCAAAACGTTGTTAAAGCAGAAAATGCCAGCCTCGTGGTGCCCCACAGTCTATTGCACTTATTCAGCAGCTGCAAAGGGACAACATTCACTGAACACCTACTGTGCGTGGGGCTGGCGCTGTGTGCTTTACGTACATGATCTCATCTGATCTCCAACAGCCCTCCTTGCAAAGCCTTTTAGAACTATTTTAAAGGCAAGGCCACCGAGCCTCACAAGCATTAAGACCCTGAGCACGGTCACAAAGCTGATCGCTTCCCACTACACCAGGGTCTATGAAGTCAAATGTCGATGGGGCCGGGGTGGCAGAACACAGGAGGGCACAGGCCCCATCTCTGGGGGCTGCCCTCCTCTCGCCCTCTGCTCCACCCAGAGCAGCAGCCACCCCGTCGGGACTGGGGGAGCTCATGATTTGCAATGTTGGCAACCAATTCAATTAAGAGGAATAGCCCAAAGTCCCTATCTGTTACAGAGAAGTATTACAGACGTAATAACACGATGTCTTCCATTGGCTTTAATGCACTGGAGGGGGGTATCTTGTACGCGCGCATGCGTGTGTGTGTGTGTGTGTGTGTGTGTGTGTGTGTGTGTGTGTGTGTGAGGAAGATTGGCCCTGAGCCACCACCTGTGCCAATCTTCCTCTATTTTGTATAGGGGACACCGCCACAGCATGGCCTGATGGGTGGCGCATAGGTCTGCGCCTGGGATCGGAAACTGCAAACCCCGGGCCGCCAGAGTGGAGGGCACCAACTTAGCCACTATGCCACCGGGCTGGCCCTGGAGGGGTATTTTAAAGAGACATGGCAGGGCAGATGAAAGGAGACTTAGCAAAAGGGTAAAAACCTGTTGAAGCTGAAGGCTGGATACATGGAGATTCAGGGTGTTGCTCTCTCTAGAAATCCAATCTATTTTACCTAGTCTAGTCTTCCCTTCCCATCCCCCTTCCTTTCCTCCTCCCTGCCTCCCTCCCCCTTCCCCTCCTTCCTTCCTTCACAGCTGCCAGTTCCTGACCTCTGCCCCGCGCCCCTCCCGCCCCCCCCCCCCAGGGAAAACAAAACAGGCTTTAAGCAGTCTGTCTGCTTCTTTCTGGAGGGGTGACGCCTCTCTGATGCTCCTCGTCAGGAGCCACCCTGCCAGAGCTCAGCGGGCCACACAGGGCCTGGAGGCGGCGCAGGTCAGCAGACCCGTGAGATGGCTCCCGAAGACTCTTACTCTGCGGTTTCTTATCAAAGTGAGTGTTTAGTAAACACACTTTAGGTCACCTCTTCCTGCTGTGCTGAGCTGGCATTCCTTTCAGCCTTTCAAGCCATATCACCCTAGCTAACAGTTGACCGATCCCAGACATTTCTCCCTGCATCAGCTTCCTCAGGCTCGGCAGGGAGACAAAGAAAGCACTGCGCTCCTAGGGAGCCTGCCCAGCTTCCCGTCGGTCAGCACCATGGATGCCTTCACCCACGTTAGGCTTCCTGCATTTCCTATACACAGAGGCATTTTGTGAAATGCAAAGCATGCCAATTTTTCCCCAATGGAAGGTGAGAAGCTGCAGCATTTAAGAACAATCACCAAAAAAACAAAAGCAACAACACATGCATATCTTATTCTAGTACCATGTGCTCATAAAATTCATAATTCCCAGTATTTTCTGGACGGCGCCCTCTTTAGCAAAGACATAATTTGCAATCAGGCAGGGTAAAGACACACAGCCATTACTTTCTTAATGGCCAACTACCCAAAAAGGTTCAGTTAAGTGATCTCAACTAGCAACCTAATCAATTAAAACTGATAAGTGAAATACTTTCAACCTTTCCTTCAACAGGCCATTCCTAGGGGGAGGAGGGAAGAATGTGAATTCCCAGCATAAAATGTAATTCCATTTCACAGATACAAACATTCTTGCTGCCCTCCCGGAGTGGCCCCCTTTAAAACAAGCTGTTTCCCTTCCTTTCCTTGAATCAAATCAGAGAAAGACTGGTTTATGGTTCTCTCCAGCCAACTCGATCAATTTAAACCCTTACAGAAATCCCTGTGGCCATTTCTCAAGAGGGAAAGGACCAAAGGAGATGGGCACAGAGCACAGAGGTGACAGAGCTTCCTTGTTCTCTCAAGACAGAGAAGGAAAAAAGAGCATAAACAAGAAGAAGGCAAGAAAAAGAAGTTAGACAACCAGGTAAAACCCACAATCATTATTTACTGAGAATCTTCTATGTGTCAGACAGTGTGCTCTGCTCTTTATACAAATCACCTCATTTTATTAGTGAGTAATAGTGGCCACATTTTCCTGAGCACAGTTATATGCTAGAACTATGCTTGGTCATATTATATTTCACTAAAGTTTCAAAACAACCCCATAATATAAGGAGGATCATCCCCATTTTACAGGCGAGGAAACAGAAGCTGTGGGGGTTTCATTCATCTGCTCATGGGAATACAGAGCAGAGCAGGGGTTTCTGGCTCAAAAGCCAACCCTCAATGGTCTATATCCTGGTCGCTGGTAGCACAACTGAATAGTTTTGTCAAAACTCATTCAATTGTACACTAAAACTTGATGAATTTTATTGGATGTAAACTATATTTCAATAAAACTGATTTAAAACGACGACGACCCTCTCCTCAACATACACTACAAAGAGTGGCTGTCTGCTGTTCCTGCCTGCCCAGCTTCTGTCTCTCCTTTGTGAGTTTCCTTTGAGGGCCCCCTCGTTCCTCACTCTCAGCTGATGGGGTTCAAAAGGAAGAGGTCCCACCTCCCAGCTCCAGGGCCAGACATGCGACCCTGGCCTAGCCAATCAGTAAATCACATTCCTCTGACCACTGACTGGTTCAGGGATGGTCACATGACCCAAGCCAGGCCAAGAGAGCCCTGCCCTGGACTTCTATGAAAGTTAGGGAAAGGGAAAGAGAAGCTCTGTTTCTTAGCTTAGCTGGTTCAGCAGATCTTGGAGCTGCTGATGGCCATCTTGTCACTCCCTGGTGAGAGCCCTTCTGAGGATGAAGCCAGAACAGAGGAAAGCAGAGCTGCGAGATGGAGAGTGGTAGCTTCCTAATAACACTGCTTGAATACCTAGATCTAGCCATGCCTGAAGGCAGAACTACTCCTGGACTTTCCAGTGACATCAGCCAATTCCCCTTTCTTTTTCCTTAAGCCAGCCTAAGTTGAGTTTTCTGTCTCTTATAACCAGAGTCCTAATACATCACAATGCCTTTAAGAAACAGAAAACTATCTTGCACATCAATGTGCACGTGCCCCCCGGCAAATGGAGGAGAGAACTATATGAATACGAGAAGGGTTATGGGAACATGACCAAGCTTTAGACCCACTGTCTCCTTTCACCTGAGCCTCACGCTGCAGAGGAGAGCGCTGCGGCACTGCACGGGTAAATGAGCAGCCAAGGCTGCAGGCTAGGCACATGGCGCTCCAGCCCCCAAATCCTTCATCTTTACCTAAATGCTGGTGACTAGCATTATTGAAAGCTTTCTTTCATTCAGCAGCAGAATCCTTTAATCACTGGAATCATGCAGAAAACCCTTAATATACAAAACCAGTCAAACTGTTGCTGCGATGATTCTACGGAGGGCAGGGATCCTGGGGCTGTGCCCACCGCTACTGAGACCTCCATTCACCCTGCATGGACCGCCCAGCAAACCATCTGCACAGCTCTGTCTGACCTCCAGGAAGCAGAAGCCGCAGACCGACTTCAAGGAGCCCAGAATCTAGGGCCCCTTCTTGGGAAGTTTTGTGGGACGTGCATGCTGTGTTAGCTCATGGTCACAGATCAACAGCAGCACCAAGTGCAGGCCTCAGGCCAACCCTCCCGGTGGGGCGTGAGTCAGCGTGGCGGGGCCGTCACCCCCCACGACTCAGGACGGCCAACTCACTCAGGTCCAGGACATCGTCTGTTTTGATCAGATCCTCCTCCCGCGTCAGCGGCAGCTGGGTCTCAGGCTCCCCTTGCAGTTGCAGGGACAGGGACCGGAGCATGAAGAACACCCGGATGGCCTGGACCAACAGTTCAGAGAGCAGAGAAGAGTGAGAGGACAGTCATTTCGGCTCCATATGGAGAAATCACACAGCGACTCTCGACGTAAAAAAAGAAAGAAAACAAAACAAAGCCCACCCCTCCCTCCCAGTATTGTGGCTCTGATACTTTCAGAGCAAGATAAAAAACATCAAAGGGGCACCAACTGTTTTCAGTTATCCACTGGCTCAGGTTTGGGCTGCTTGACCTCAACCGAGCACCTGTCATTTGCCAGGACCTTTCCCTTAGTGTCACGCGACCCTCATGTAGGCAGCCCCACTTCACAGACGAGGCACAAGACCCAGGGAGGCGAAGGGACCCGCCCCAGCCACACATCTAGGGAGGGCTAGCACCAGGCCTCCCCCAACCAAACCAGCACGGAGCGTGGGAATCCTGGTCACCAGTGAAACTGTCTCACGGTGTGGGGCGGGGCAGACACAAGAGGGTGACATGCTGTGGGACGCAGAGCCCGCCAGACCCAAACAAAACCCTGCCCCTGCCCCTCCCTGGGTGAGCCTTCACCTTGGAGCCCCAGCCCCTCGGCCTTACAACACGGGGTGTGCCGCTGACAGGGCAGCGATCTGGCACCTGGCAGGTGTGCAGTGATGTCAGTGCCGAGTGCCCCTCACATGGCCCCAGCCAGCTATCTGGGGGCAGAGGCGGCTCCGTCAGCACAGGGATTCCTGGCCTGTGGAAGAGGTGTCTGGGCGGAATCTAGTGTGGCATCAGGCATTTCCAGAGAGCAGAAAAAGAGCAGAACCCCAGGCCCTAGAAGCCAGAGAAGTTTGTATAGAAAGTAGCCTTCACCTTGGGGCCGGCTTGCCCTGGTGGTAACCCCGCCCCCTTAAGTCCTAGGTTGGGGCTGACTGGCCTAACAACCAGAGGCCAGGAAAGGGAGGGGCAGCCCACAGGAGAGGCCACCTCCAGGCCTCCCTGACTCTCTGCCTGGGGGGCATGCACCTGAGGGGAACAGCTCCAGAGTCGGACATATAAGGTCTGCGTCAGACTCCCAGCTCCACCACATTGGGCCAGGCCCTTGGCCTCCATCTGTGAAACGGGGACAGTAGTCCATACCTCACAGGGCTGCTAGGAGGTTCTGAGAGAATGCTGCAGGGGAGCAGCCAGCATGTGTTCCATAAAAGGTGACCATCCTTTACTCCAGTCACTCAACAGCTGGGCACGGGGGAGGGCAAGGGGACAAACCACTGTCGCCATCGGTGAGCCACACAAAGATGAATTCCAGCCCGCTTTTGGATCTTCTTGTCTGCAGTTCTGAGGGCCACAGGCTTGGCCTACTGAGAGGAGGCTGCCCTTTATACAACAAGGTGCCTCCCCAAACAAGAGGGGGGACAAATTACTGCCTGCAAAGGGCCGGACTTGCACTGGCTCCTGATGACCCAGGCAACAAGGATGCCCATCGGCACCGCCAAATCCTGCCCTGGCCTGGACCTGGGGGTGACCCTGAGCCAATTACTTCATCCCCTAATGTAGAAAATTGGAAGAATGATCCCACCTCCTGGACCTGTTCTGACTCTGGTATCCCTCCTGTCAACCATAAGCACTGGACAAAGATAAGCTTTTATTTTATAATGAGGATGATGATGGTGGTGGTGGTGGCATTAGTATTGATCGGATTGTTCTTAGTTTTTTAAAGTACAGTCACGCATCGCTTGACGACGGGGACACGTTCTGAGAAATGCGTCGTTAGGTGATTTCGTTGTCGTGCAAACATCACAGAGTGCGCTCACACAAACCTGGATGGTATAGGCTACTACACCTCTAGGCTCTATGGTACTAATCTTATGGGACCCTCGTTATATACGCGACCATCGCTGACTGAAATGTCACTATGCAGCACATGACCGTACATTCTTTGTAAACACATCTGAAACAATCAGAAGAAGAAGTGCAGTTTCACTAAAAAAAAAAATCAAAACAGCTTTTATTTATTAAGCACCTATTGTGCACCATTATTAAGCACCTATGAAGCACCTATGAAGCACCAGGCACTTTGGGCACCTTATTGCCATGTAAAGATTTTCCACAGGCAGAAACAGAGCTGAGAGGGCAGAGCAATCTGAGTTTACACGGCTGATGAGGCTGAGCTGGCGTCTGAACCCAGGAAGGTCTGATAGTTGTGTCACTTAACCTAGCACACGAGGAAATTCAGACGCCCGCGCCAGCCCAAGTACAGAAAGCCCAAGATGTGGGTGGTCACTTGGACTATTTGGCAGTTTGAGGTCTCAAGTAAAGAGTCATGACCTCAGACATGAGGGAAAAGAAAGAAAAAGGCCCAAGTCTTGGACAGTCAGGTCCAAGCGGAGTGGATGCTTCATTTCTGCGTCAAAAACGTCTCGGGGTTCTGAAGGCAAAGAAATCAAGCAGGGCCGTGGCCAGGGGATGAGAAAGAGAAACGTGTGTGGCTCTCTACAGCCCATCACTCTGAAAACTGGAAACTTCCCAATATAAAAGGAGTTTGGAATTTGGCTCCTAATGTAGACCTTTTTGGTGAAACAACGAAAATATTTCCAGGAATTCAATAAAGTAATAAAAAAATATAATTTAGAATATAAAACATATAAGATAAAACTTCCCAATAATACTTTTCCTGGTTCCTGCCCTGACTCATAAGAGAAGGAAGAGCACGTGAGAAGCCCACACCCATGGCTGTAAGGAGGGCAGATTCCCACAGGGCCAGGTGCTCCCCTTGGGGGACAGCTGGGATCCCATGGGGGGGTCGATAGGGTCGGGCGGGCACGTTGACCAGCCCCACAACTCCAAAAATCCACAAAAGCAAGGTAAGATTCTAGGTAAGGGGCATCAAATTCACCCAACCGCCCCCTAAAACAATAGCCACTCCCTCTGCTTACCCAGGGCCTGCCAGGTACCGGTGGAAGCCGTACCATGTCATCTCATTCAAGTCTTTTAACGACCCTGCATGGTTCCCATTTTACAGACCAGAAACCAAAGCCCAGAGATGTTAGGCAGCCTGTCCAAGGTGATTCAGTTAATAACTGGACTCCAAAGTCTGTGTTCTTCCAATCACATGCCCCTGCTTTCAAAAGATTTAAGGCTTGGGACTCAGGCTTTTATTGAGTGCCTTTCTTTACTTTGCTAAATAAACATGCAAACTAAACAGTATCACGAAAAAGGAAAAAGGAATCATTCTTCTTTCAGATGCTTCTATAGAATGCCAGGAAGACTGACTCTGGGAGAACAGAGTAGATCTGGAAAGGGGTGACCGCTGACCAAGCTCAGATATAAGGAAGAGTCTCGTCCAGTTACCTTCAATGCACGTGGGAGCAAACTCAGGCAAGGAGAGTCCTGGGCAATGAGTCCTCAGAGTGGGGCAGGAGGACGGCTTCGAAGTCAGACCGACCTTGGTTCCACCTGGGGTCAGGCAAGTCACACGAATTCCCTGAGACCAGGCTCGAGCTCTGGAAATGGGGTACCCACCACCCCGATCACAGGGCCACCGTGAAGGTGCCAGACAGCGCAGGTGACACACAAAGCCCTGGGGCTGGCACTGGATCAAATGCTCAGTTCGGGCCCTCTCTTCCGGTTCCCTTGCCGCATTTGCAAGCTGCTGAATTGAGGCGACAGTCACTCAGGTGAGATGCCCACTGAGGCCATGGAAGTGGCTGTGCAAGTCAGTCATTCTTAAAAGAGTGCTGGAACAGTTTAAGTGGGAAGCAGCCCATTGGGAAAGCAATTTGGCAACTGTAGAGTCACAAAAAATGTTCATACCCTTTGAATCAGAAATGCCACTTCTGGGAATCTATCCTAAAGAAATACGCCAAAAGAAAGAAAACACTGTATTCATGGAGCTGCTCATTACAGTTCAGTTGAAGATAATGTAACACTGAAGGCAACCAAAATGTCTGCCAGCAGGAAAATGCCCAAGTAAATTATGGCAGAAGCCACCAGATACACTTTTATGCACCAGTAAGAAATTTGAACTTATTAAAACTACATTACAACATGAAAAGTTCTTGCTCTACAGTGGAGAGAGAAGGGGGAAAATGAAAGCAAGCCCATAGTACACTTTCCGGCGACCATGGAAAGATGTGTCTGCAAACAAAGATAGGGAGGAGACACAAAAATGTCTAAGTATTGTTTGTTTAGGGTGATGAAATCGCAGGAAATTCTTTCCCTCTACTTTCGAAACTTTACAAGATGTTATTGTATTTTCTTTAATGCATAATACACATCTACAGAGTAAGAGCAAAATATCCTATTTCCTCAAGGTCAAGAGTGGTAAACACAAAAACTGTTTGTGGTTTTACAAGGGACCAGGGAAACAGATGCAGGGACAAATAAAACTTCATGCAACTACATTTATTTCACAATGGCTTCCAAGAATACTACATAAAGATGGCTAGTGGCTTAAATTCAGATTTTGATATTCACCAAAAACCCTTTCCCTAACTCTCTGTTCTCTGGTGTTAGGCTTCAGTAGATTGAGGTCATTAAAGACTATTTCTTTCCCACCTAAGATGCTAGAATGCTCCACCACTGTCCAGCCCACATTTCCTGGGTGCTTACTGTCTGCCAGGCACCAGGCTCGCCACCTCACAGTCACTCTCTCTCATCTACTTTGGGCAAGAGCTGAGAGGCAGGACACAGCAGGAACCCAGGGCTCAGGGGGGTTAAGTAAGTTGCTCAAGGTGACACAGCTGGAGTGGGGACTGAACCTCGGCTGGTCTGACTCAGGAGCCTGTGTTCCTTCTTAACTGCTTCTCTCAACCGCCCCTGCACACGGGGTGGGTCCAGGCCAAGTCCAAGGTTCTGCATGCATGTCCCCATCAGACCCAGTAGTTCCAGTGACCTTCATTTCAACATGAGTTTCCCTTCTCAGACGGCATGGCTCAGCAGCACTCTTGCTATTTCGGTTTTATCCTATATTATTTGTTCACTGTCTATTCTTGTATCTTGCACTGTGCCTGGCACCTAGAAAATGCTCAACAAGTATGCCGAATGGAAGAATAAACAGTCATTTGCAAAATGCAAGAGGGAAAAAGGACTCTACTGCCAGATGCCTCCCCATGGCCTACAAGGCCCCGCCCCCTCCTCTCCTCGTCTTTACTCACTCTGCTCCAGTCACCCTCTCCCTTGAACATGCCATACCCGCTGGCATCTTAGGGCCTCTGCACTCACTGTTCCCTCTGTCTGGAAAGTGCCTCCTGTAAGTTTTTGCACAGCTGCTCCTTCTCGTTCTTCAGGTTTCAGCTCAGACATCACCTCGGCAGAGCAGCTTTTCCTGATCATTCTGTCTGAAGTAGTGCCACCCCTCTTTCCTTCAGAGCCTTTACTACAGTGCGATATCAAACTGTCATGCGCTTGCTTGCTAATAAACTTTCCCTCTCTCTATGTCCTGTGAGATCCAGAAGGAGGGACCTCTGCCCCGTCACTTCTGCCACCTCAGGCGCAGCATCTGGCAAACAGTAGGAATGCAGGGGCCCTCTGATGAATGTACGAAGGGATATTTTACAGGTTAGGAATGATTTACTAGTAAGGGTTGTTCAAGCTTCTCTGACAAGTCCTTAAGGAAAAGAAAGGGCGGGATTTCTAAAAAGGATCAGCCTCCTAAAAGTTATAAAAGTCTACTTGGTGGAAAAAGAAAAAGAAAACCTTTGAATCCACAAGGATGAAATGGAATGTTCTTTGGATACAAGCAAAGAACTTGAAACAAACCACATAACCCCTCAATTGCTTGCTAAACCATACACTTCCTTTAGCTCAGATTCAAAGCACACTGTTGTGTTCTGAAGTCTGAAATGGGCTAGGGAGCTAAGCTTCTGAAGGATTCCAGACAGCTGTCTTGCAACAGGAACTGCACTGAGGTGAGTGGTCGAAATTCTCCTTCAGAAATTAATTTTTGAAGTCACAAAGGGAAGCTTTTCTAAGGTGGATGGCTTTGCTTTGAGGCGGCTGGCCCTATTTTATACCATTCTGCCACCTTCTCCCTGGCTCTAAACCCACAACTCTGGTACTTGAGAATTGCTTTTATAAACTGGTCAGACAAGGCTGAACAAGAGACCCCAGGGAAGCCCAGGTATTCCCAGGGGCTCTGTCTGTTCTTTAGTTTGGACCATGCATCCCATCTGGGGAAGGGAGGTGGGCAGCACAGCCCTGGGAACTGCAACCAAGTGAGATGAGGGGAAAGGGAAGAAGAGGACCCCAACCCTTAAGAACTGCTACTGGCCCTGGGTGTTTCTGCCTTTCGCTGAGTCCTCACAAGAACTCTGGTGAGGCAGGCTACTTCCTAGATGAAGAGAGAGTGGCTCAGAAGGGAGAAGAACCCCAAAGCCCGAGCAACCCTCCCTCTGCCTTATGCCTCAGCCCTGAATTTATCCCATTTTCTCCTGTGGGTCAGGACTGTCTGCCCCAAACCAGCAGGGCACGATGTCAGCAATCAGCTGACAAGGCCAAGGTCCTCGCTGGGCTCCAAGGCCCCCGAGATCCGGCTCTTCCAGCCCCTCCAGCTTCATCATTTCCCAAGTAGCCTCCCTCACTCTGGGCTCCAGCCATGGTCCCCTCCTTGGAAGTGCTGGAATGTGCCACATCTCTCTGGGCCTTTGCCTCCCGCAGCTGCCCAGCCCATCCTAATTCCTGGCTTAAGGACCATCCCTCTGGTGCCTGCTCCATGTCCCTGCCCAGGTAGGATTAGGGACCTGACCCCATGTTCCCCCAGTAGTGGCCCCATCCACCACATGGATGATGCTGCCTTTTCCCACCTCACCCTCTAGACTCTGATTCCTTGAGGCCTGGGGCTGTGTTCTACGTCTCTGGTGTCCAGCACTGAGTAGGGCTAATACATACAGTGAAGGGAGCAGTGGGTCAGAGTGGCTGAGAGTTTAGGCTCTGCAGGCCACACCACCTGGGCTGAATCCTGGCTCTGTGACTTATCAGCTGGGTGACCTTGAGCAAATCACTTGGACATCTTTGTGCCTCTGTTTCTTCCTCTGTAAGGTCAGGATACTAAGGGTGCCAACCCTCAAGTATGGTTGTGGAATTACATGAGGAAATTCACATAAAGAACTGATATGAATGATCTAATTTATAACATACGAGCTCACGTAAGTGTTAAGAAAACCTGATGGACCCTGAACCAAAAAAGAAGGATGCAACCCACGGCAGCAGCTCTCAATGTTCACAGCCTCCTGAACCTTCTGGCTCAGGGGCCAAGGAGGACCTGAAGGACAGGGTCCCCTCTGGCCTGGGGACACTGCAGTCTGGGCAGGGTACAGCGTCATTGTAACCTTGATGGGAGCATGTCTTAGGCCAACCAAAAGCTAAGGGTGAGCGTGCCCGCGTCATGAAGGAGTCGCTGAGACGACACTCACTTGTCAGAACCAGCTCTCCTGTGAAAGCCACGCCAGGATGCCCAGTGCAAACACCATGGCCCACAACAACCGTGTGCCTGGCTGCGGGGCCTGCAGCGCTGGCTGGGAGCGCAAGGAAGGAAGGCATCGTTGGCTGGGACAGGGTGGGTCCTGTGGTGAGGGCTGTGGGTTTGGTCAGACAGCAGGGACCGTGGATTGACTTAAGATACAAGGTCCAACTTCAACTTCCTCTGCCCCGCCCAGGCCTCTGAGGCAAAAATCACCAGGCGGGTGGAGGGAGGCCTCGAAATCCTCTTGTCTGAGGTGGATTCAGCAGGTCACTCCTGCTTCTCAAAATCCAAAAGTTAAACACCTCTGCCTGGCTCGGTACACTCGGATTAACTCAGAAGAAGATGCAGGCTGATAACGGGAGGGAGCCGAGTACAGTGAATTCCTCTCATTTATCCACTAACATTCACATCTCCAGGGAATGATTTTCTAGGAAAAGGTTATGGTGCTTTCTAAGAAAGAAACTGTGATCTTATGAGGAAGATAAAATACCATGAACAGCCCTGCGAGACTGCTTCAGAAAACAAGTGCTGATAACGGAAGCACACACTCCAGCTGGGTTCTGAGAACTGCTTTGCTCTTCACACACGTTTCCCCCGCAGGCCGGCAAGAATCACAATTTCATTTGTGCGCGCCTGGCCCCAGGATCACTCAGATACCTTCACATCGCACCATTTCTGGAGGTCCTGAGCCACTCAGGGCTAAGATTTCACACCGGCCTGACCTGCACTGCGTTTACTCTGCTCACCCCCTGCATTTGTTCGCAGAAGTCCAGCCCCCCGGCTTTCTCTCCCAGAGCTCAGGGGCTAGGCCTGTGCTCTGCACCAGCAGAGGCATCCTGCTTGCAACCAACATCTGCTGCCAGATGCGATGGAATTCCCATCCGCACTTTAACATGGGCAGCACGTTCTGGAAAGTTACACCTGGTGGCAGGGTGTGAGCGAGCTACTGTTACCCACTGTCTGAACTCATGTTGGGAGGCCGGCTCTTGACCTGGTCAGAGACCTTTTCCTCCCTGCCCGGGAGTGGTTCCGGCGGACAGCCACCCAGGAGAGGCCAGGTCCAGCACTAACTCACCCGCCGGGTCTTCTCCACGTCACCGCACGGCAGCCGCTTCACGAAGTCAATGCCCGTCAGCGGTGTGCCCGTTGGGGGCAGCAGGATGGAGGCGTCCATCATGAGATACTCCACGTTCATGGGCTTCATCTAGAAGAGACATCACAGGAGACCTCACTGGAGGAGGGGAGGTTACACACCTTCACCTACGCAGTAGGTGCCCACGTCGACCTGGATTAAGACTGAAGTGAAGCCTTGAGGCAGCCAGGCATGGGAGAGAGGTGCCTCTTCTGCTTTCTAAGTTGCAGATCTTTCCTCAACTGGAGCGACAGCTCAGACACTCTTGCGAAGTTGCCTCCCTGCTACGAAAAGCTGTGCTTTCTCCTCCTCTCATTCCCCCTCCGCCCAGCAGGCAGGGGGCTCCTCAGTAAGGAGGCTGATCCCTTTAGGGTGGTTTGTCCCGTGCGCGAGCCTGACTGCTGCCCGTCTCCTCTGTACTTCCAGTTATGATGACAACAGTCGCAGCAATGCAGTGACTGCAGCTTCCTAACTTCGGGGCAGGAGGTGAGCCAAAGGCTTTCCATGTATGCTCCTGTTTAATCCTCCCAACAAATCCAGAGGAGACATTTCCCATTCTGCTAATGAGAAAACAGAGGCTCAGAGAAGCCGAGGAATGGATCTGGGTGCACTCAGCTGGCTGGTGGCAGAACCGAGACACAGACCCCCTATGCCTTCCACCACATGACCAACATTCCCCCTTCCTTCCTCACCCCTTAGCATCTCACCAGGGATAGTATACCAAAGCCACTTCTAAGCACCTACTAAGTGCCAGGGACCTGCAGAGCTCATCTACTACTGGACGGCGGGTGCTGGTGCTGTCCCATATTCCAGAGGGGGACACTGAGCTCAGAGGAAGGACATATGCCCATGGCCACTGGGTCAGACAGGGGCAGAGCTGCCTGCCTCCTTCCACGCCACCTCCATGAGGCCTTCTCTGATTACCAAGACACAGGGTAACATCACCTCCTCTCCCAGAACTTTGCTGCATCAGTACTGCCCACTAAATGGACACATGTTGTTGGACACTGACACTTCGTTTACCTGGCATTAGAAAGGAATGACATTTCACAAGGGTAAATTTTCTGTGAAATTAATTTTACTCCTTCAAGCATTCCAAGTTTTGTGTGTCTTCTATTTTTAGGAGGTGGGCTTCAATCATATCATACTTTCCCCTTCTGTAACACAAAGCTGAGTGAATGGGGCAAGGCTGTGGTGAGGACCCAGCTGTCCTGAGGCCCAGTGAGTGGGCTGGGAAGCTGAGGAGCCACTCAGCACACGCCACTTGCCTTTTCCTTTAGGACACTTGGAGCACTTTTCTCCCACTGCCTGAGGCCCACCACCCCAAATCCCTTCATCCCTGGGAAGGGGCAGCAGAATCCTGTTCCCCACCCCATGACTGCCCTTGGCACCGGCCTTCCAGCAGCATCTTCCCAGACTGCCTTTCACACCCCTGAAGCTCCCCTCCGCTCTGCTCCCCCTGCTCTCAACCAGCTTCCCAGGAAGCCCCTCCTAGCCCGCTGTTAGTGGGAACAGCAGATGGTTGCACTCACTATGCCTTCTGTGTTAAACTAGAGGCAACAGAGAAATGAATGGAGGGTCAAAAATTAGGGCCCAGCTTAGGTGCAGGGCCCTCTGTGGGCACTTTAGCAGCACCCAAGGGCCTGTCCCCACTTCACTTAGCTTAGCGGCTGGCCTCTGAAGACTGAGCTAAGGACTGACTTTCAGATATGGGGGCTGGGGGGTGTCACCTTTGTATTTCTCCACAGTACAGGCATTGTGCAGGACACACAATACATGTGTGATTAAGACAAACAAACAAACTCGGGGAGCTCCCCACGGTGGGAGAGGCAGGAACCAAATATTCATTGTGCACAGACCCCACAGGGGCTACCTCTTACGTATTTCACATCCAGCCTGGGCAGCCACGTGGTACAGGCCCCATTTACAGACGGAAGAGTGGAGGCTCAGAATGTAAGCAACCCGCCCAGGCTGCAGTTAGTGAGTGACGCAGCAGAAACCACGCAGGGATTTAAGAGCTTGAGCTTTTCCACGTTGTCAAGTGACGGAGGAGCCTACGTTTCCAAACAGGAGACCCAAGTGGGGAGAAGGACATTGAGGAAGACAATGTCACAGGGGTGAGATAAAACGGTGGCTAACCACTGACTCTACTCCACTCTAATTAACGGTCCAAAGAGGAGAAGACTCTTGTAGGGGCAGGGGAATAACGGGGCTGTGGCCGTCAACAGGAGTGAGGGCACACGGGCAGCCCACACATCACGGAGAGGAGGCCTGGGTGCTGCCGGGGCATTTCTGGAGATGAATTATGCCAATTTATGCTTTTCCCTCGAAAAGGCTCTGCGGAGGCCTCAGACGTGCCGTGAGTGAGGATGTGGTAAGGGCCTGGCTGTCCAGATACCCGGTGAGCGGGCTAGGGAGCCAGGGAGCCACTTAGTGCACGTGGCCTGCCTTTTTCTTTTTAACACTTTGAACATTTAGGTTTATTATAAACTTCCCTAATCACTTCACTCTTTGGTGAGTAATGTCCATGAAAAAGATCGTTTATCATCTATTTATTGAGTGCCAACTTAGGGGCAGGTGCTGGGGATGCAGAGACAAATGCACGAAACAGAGGAAGCTGCAATCTTCTGAACCTATCTTTTCCCACAATTCTGTCTGTTGGGAGGAGAAAGAAGTTCCTGGGCTGGTGCTGCAGATTCAAGGAAGAGCTACACACCGGAATATTCTGGTGGCACGGCAAAGAAGGAGGGAGCATCATATACACAGAAGGGCAGGGGATCAGGGAGCGAATTGCTCTGCTCTGGAATTCTGGCTCTGCCCCTCACTGGTGGGCAGATGTGGGCACCTCACTCAACCTCTCCAACTCTCGTTCCCTTATTGGTCAGAGGAGGGTAACCATAGCAGCTACTCCGCCGAGTTGACACGGGGATTAAGAGATTTAATATGGACAACATGCTTTACACACCTGACATGGAACAGGTCCTCAGTTCAATACTATTCATATCAAAATGAATCTTTCTGACCCAGCTTATGACACAGCCCAGCTCAGGGGGAGTGAATGTCATCTGAAATTTCAGCAGTGGTAGAATCAAGAGGCCCCATTTGCAATTCACATCCCCCCTCGGCCTCTGCCATCTGCTCAGAAAGCCCGCCTTTAGACAGAGTTCTCTCTCAGCTCGGCAGGGCGAGCTCCACAGGTGCACAAGTGCGTTCGGGCCCCATGACTTACTGTCATGCTTCTGTACTCATCTTCAAACATGTCCAAAAAAATTTCTTCTCCCTAAAAAGAAAGAAAGGGAGGGAAGAGAAGATATTAAACAACAAAGCATATAAAGTCCAGTTCGAGGCCTTGGGGGCCTGTTTGTCATCAGCGAGTTCTCGTAAACCACCAGTAAGTAACATACACACGTGAACAGGAGTACACACGCTCAGATGAAAGAACAAATATCAGATTGGACCTCTCAATGTTTTTCTCCTTTTTTAAAGCATATGTAGTTAGATGTCTTCTATCAAAGCAATTTGAAAAAAACAACAAAAACAATACTACATTTAATTAAAATATAAAAATGGTTAATATTTTCCAAGTGTTTAATATCATCTATTTGTCGAGAAGCTTGGAAAAATGAGGACTCCTGGTTAAGCTGCCATGTTAGAACTACGAGGCTCCGTGCCTCGGAAAGGAAGAATATAATTAAATATGCTTAACACTAAAATTACACGCTTGTTCCATTTATTTCTGATGCACATCTTTGGGGTTTTGCAGTTCCTCAGGGCTGTGACTCTGCCCAGGAGGTCCTTCTCAGAACAGGGCAGTGGGCATGAGCTTGGCTCCAATTCACATAAACCAGGGGCCGAATGCCAGCTTTACCTCGCGAGCCGCTCTGTTTCGCTGCAAGAGTGGGAAGACAGCCCCCATCTATGCGGGTCATTGTGAAAGTGAAATCAGTTACCGCGCATAAGATGCTGAGCAGAGCCTGCCACTCAGTTGGGGCTGGTAAATTTTAGTGCTCAGGGTCATTATGATCACTACTGGACGAGGCCATAGATGGGGAGGGGAGATTCAGACAAACGCGTCATGACTGTTAGAACTGTCCTGTCTCTCTCAGAGGTCCTCAGTCTCTCTCTCTCTCTCTCACACACACACAGACATATACACAGACACAGACACAGACATACACACACACACACACACTCGGGGTGGGAAAAGGACTAGATCCTTTATATATTTTTCCAGTTATCAGAACTACAGATAAACTTGAATATTCTTGTGTGGTGTAAATATCACACAATAACCATAGAAATAACAACCCCTGAAAACCCAAAAGCTTCTGAGATACTACACTTCGGGTGTAAATCTTTTAGGCTAAAAGAGAGCTGGGTTGGGAGAAGGGAGCTGCAGTTCAAATATAGCTCTCCTTTTGTTAATGATAAAGAAAAACTTTCCAGGAGAATGCCTACATATATGTCTTCCTGTTTTTTCAATCCAAAAGCATTCTAGGGGGGAAATAAACTGAGAGCAGTTATACTGGAAAGAGATATAAAGATGGCTAACGCAACCGCGAGGTTTCTGCCTTCTTGGGGCTTCGCTAGAGGACGTGTATCCTCACTTAGAGGTCAGGTGTGGTTGGGGATGGTCCAAGGGGAGACTGGGCTTCCCCCCCCCAGTGAGTGGGGCCCACAGTGCTGCCACCCTCATCTGGGCATGTCCCCTGTGTTGCAGCTACATGAGGACATCTGAGCCCGGAGAGGTGGATTTCCAGATTACAGGACCTGGTTTTATCTCAAAGAACACTGACAATAATGGACAATGGCTTAAAAAGCATCCTGGAAAGAAAAAGACTCCTGTGCAAATATGTATATAATTCACAGCAGTCTAAAGAGAATACAAATAATGAAAGCACAGGTGAACAACAAGAACATGGCAGCGCCGACACCTTTCCTCCTCCTAAGAGGACCTCTTCATCAGCTGCATTCCAGGGGAAACCATCACTAGCTGGATCTGATGTGGAAGCCAAAAAATCAGAAAACTACAAGGACTGTCTGACATATGGATTAATCCACTATTGTCGACAAGTGATGAACCCTGCCTACGAATATATTATGCTTTAGGATTACAGCTAAACAAAACCTCACAATGAGATATTTTTAAAACAAATCATCTGGAACCTGAAGACATAGCTACAAATTTTTCAGATACTGAAAGTCATGGAGGTCCTTTACAAAATCTCACTAAACTTAATGGTAAATGTTGAGAAGCCTGTATGAGGTTTCCTAGAATACATGTACATAATATACATGTATATAATTCATAAATTCACATGAAGCTCAAAAGTAATTTTATATGTATATGCATATATAATTCATGAACATATAAGTTCATACGTATAATTTAGTCACATGTGCATTTATGTAAATAATCCATAATTTACACGTAAATTTATCAATAAACAAATTCATACATAATTGATAAATTGTCATATACTAGGGGTGAATCCTCAAAAGTTGTACTAAGGAGAAAGCATGGGCAGAAAAGTGCAGAGACCACTGCTCTGGAGATTGTGAACTTGGGCATTTTCATTCAGGAACCACAGGTGTAAGAAACCATTGAAGACATGCGACCTTCAAGTGCACAGGGCCACACACTACAGTCCTGTTTACACGGCGCACACCGCTCCGCTAACCCCTGGACTCGGCCAACTTACCTTATAAAAATGCCGCACTAGGTGAACGCTCTCTTCTCTCGCACCCTGTTAACAGAGAGGGAAGGCGTGAGGGAGGCAGGTCTCACGGAGGAGAGGGCGTCAGATAAACTACGAATTCTAAAATCTGAGGGTATCTAAGACAGATGCTGGGCTAATATCCTTAATCTATAAAGTGGTTTTTAATGAGAGAAGGAGGGAGGGAGAGCTCAAAATAGAAATGGGCAAAGGATAGGCATTCAATGTGATAACATGGAAAGCTGTTAATCTTCAGGTAAGTGGGGGAAATGGGTTATAAAATATGACCATTATGACTCCATTTTTATAAAAAAATGCATGTGAGTGTATGTGTGTATCTGGAAAGACACACCCAAAGTGTCAACTACAGCTGTTACTTTTTACCTCTCTGTACTTTCTAAATTTTCTAAAATAAACATGGAAAATAAGGTGGAAAAAATAAAAGCTATTTAAAACAATGAATGTATATATAAGCACAACAAACTACAAATAAATGTATGTGTTTGGATATACATAAGACTTTTGTAACACAAAAGAAAAATTTAAAAATCCTGGACACAAATACAGAGTCAAATAATTGTAACAGAAACTACTAAAATTCACTAAGTGGGCCCATCAACCTGGTCTCAGCAGACGGGCAGTTCTGCTGGAATAAGCGGGCTGCGGCGGGGCGGCAGGGCTATGAGGCCTAGCTGCTTCCCACTGGTGCTGCGGACACCAGGGGCCGGGGCTTAGAGCTGGACCCAGCTGTTTCCCTCTGACCTCCTCCCACTCTCCATGGCACAGGCAGCAGGAGGCAGGGGGCCCTCACCTCCAGGCAGGCCAGGTGCACGTCCTTTATGATACAGCCTGTGCTGGTCACAACTTGCTGCTTTAGGAGCAGGCAGCTCAGTTCCAGCGTCGCCAACCGGATCTTCCCATCTGCAGAGCACACCAAGGTCAGCTTCGCGCACCCCGGGCTGCACGCCCTTCAACACAGTCTCACGCCTTACCTACTCTGGGGTTAACAGGTCAGCTGACTGGCCGACTATACGAGGCCCCCTGACATCCAGTGGGGATACAGAGGGAACCCCCACATGCCAACCTCCTTCCCAACTGATTACAATAGAATGTTCCCATCAAAACTGCCTATACCAAATACTCCCCTGCAGTCCCTTCATCAGGGGAGGGGAGGCAGGAGAAAGAGGGTAACTAATTATTACTGAAGGCCTAGAAAGTGGCCATCTGGGGTTGCTTTGCTTGTCCAGCATTCCTTCCCCTTCAGGGACGAGCACCCCCACTTTCCTTGGGAGAACCAGCAGCCCCAGTCTTGGTCATGTGACTTGAGTGGAGCTGGTCCCAGGAATGGGCACATCACCCAGGCTGGTCAGGGTGCTCCAATCCCCTGGTCATGGTGATTGGACAGGGGATAGGCAAGGGAGCCAGTCAGCAGTAAGGCTCGACTCCACACCTTGCCGGAACCATTGTGCAAGAGAATCCCTCCTGTGCTGGGCTGCGGAGAGGAGAGGAGCAGTGTGGGGGCCTGAGTGGCACGAGCACGATAACCCACAGTGCCCTCCCCCCGCACCCTTGCCGGTGTTTTCAATCTTTTGTAAAGTGTTCTGCAAACTGGGCCCTGAGTCCCCACTTCCCACTAGATTGCCCAAAGTGTCTTTCCCATAGCAAGTCTAGAGCCCAACACAGAGAGGAATGGCCGGAGCTGCTGGCAGATATCTTGCCAACACAGAAGGCTGCAGAGTCCAAAGAAAGTCTTAAAAACATTGTTTGAGCCCCTGGATCCAGCTGGGCCTCAAGCCATGGCCCAACAGACTTAAGGTTACACAAGCCAACAGTTTTGTTTACTTCTGTTTGTACTGTTTCAGGGAGGGTGAGTTGGGTTTCTGTCAGCTGCAACCACGCTCTGACTGACACAGCCTGCTCTCTACTGTCTGGGCGCTTTACAGATGCTCCCCCAAGGAGTCTCTGTAACACACTGCAATGCGTGCTCAAGTCAAGTGACCTGTCCAAAGTCTCACTCTGAGCAGTGGTGGACTCCAGGCACTCTGAATGCCAGAACCCACATCTGGCAAGGCTCCTAGAAGCATCTGTGACTGCCTGACCAAAGGGCAACCTGCTCTTCCGCAAACTCCTGCCTGGGGCTTTAAGCTCACTTCTGGGGAAAGGTCTCAATGTAGAAGGAGGGGCCAGCAAAGGGGGAATCTCCAGGCCACGCCTCCGAGGGACAAGGATGGGCCACTGGGAAAAAACTCAAGGCAGGTGTCCCACCGCACATCTCCCTGCCTGTCCTTTTGTAAATGCCTCACGTGTCAGGTGGGGAACAGATGGGAAGAGGGACTCTGTTACCAGGGCTTCTTCAGCATGATCCAGGGGCCACTGGGAAAGGCTGGGTAGTCTCAGCTCAGTGGCTCTCCCTGCCACAGCCCCACTGACAGCCCAGCACTGACATCCTCTGTGCTCTGGCCCTGGCCCGGCGGCTCTGCCCGCCTGCCCTGCTCCGAGCTCAGCAGTTCTCTGGAGCACAGGCTCAGTCCTGCCTGCCCTCCACCGAGCCTCACTGCTGGCCGGGTCAGAAACACGCCTTCTGCTGCCGCCAGGGAAGTAGGACGTGATTTTCCACCAGGACCCTTTTTCCTCTGCAAGCTCCTGCCAAGGAGCTGACTTTCTCTCACGGGCCCCGCCTCTTGAGGGAAACGGAGGGAGCAGCAAGCCCCTTAGTCCTCGTCGCAGCTTCCAGACTGTTCCTCTGAGTTGCCTGAACCTCTTCCCTTCAGAAATCCAGGCTGTTCTATACACCAGCCCGCAAGGAGTCCGCTGTCCCTTCCCACCCTGGATGTTCCTCTTCCAACATCCAGGCCACACTCCACCTTCCTTGCCCACCGGGCCACATCCACTCACACAGCTCCTGCCAATCATCCCCTCAGCCAGCATCTTCAGGACACGCTCTGCCTCCCTGGACTGGACCTCTCAGCAGAAACTGACCCCACCAACACCCCTTGGTCCAGAGTCACACATGGCTCTCTTGCCGCCCGACACACCCCTCCTGCCCCTCTTCTTTCTATGTGAGGCCTGGCACAGACTTCTGTGCTGGCTCCCCCTCTACATCACCTCTACATATCCTAGTGGCCCAAGGCTTGGTCCTAGACACGCCTCCCTTCTCTCCCACGGTTTTAAAAACCATCCACGTGTCTGTGAGTCCCACAGTGTTAGCTCTGGCCCTGACTCCCTCTGAGTTCTAGATTCCATCTCCACACGGAGACCCAGACCGCCAGGACTCCACAGAGCCCAGCTGCGGCTCCTGAAAGGCAGAAGCCATGTCTGTCCCGCACTCCTCGCTCGCACTCAGTGGCTGGCCTGCAGGAGGCACTCAACAAACGTGTGTCAAGTTTACTGGTGCCCCGTTGATACTCTTGAGGCCGTGGATCTGGCTCTCCAAGCCCTGCACTCACTCCCCAGCAGTCGCACTGGCCACCACCTGACATGGGAAGTCCTCATCTGCGATCACAACCCCCTCCCCTGCCCTTCTCCTGAGCCGACCTGGGCCCACCCCTGGATTGCTCCAGATCGCACAGCTCAGCGGTTCTCTCTCAACCAGGCCGTGTCTGTCCTTTCCCACGCACTCACTCACACCCCCACCCCGGCCTCTCTCCCCGCCTTGGCAGATAACCTGCCTTGCAATCAGGGTTTCTCAGCCTCGGCACTGTTGATGTTTGGGGCCAGATAATCCTTTGTCTTCGGTGGCCGCCCTGTGCGCTGTAGGATGTTTAGCAGCATCTCTGGCCTCCACCCATTAGATGCCAGTAGCACCACCTCCCTGAGTTGTGACAACCAAAACCGTCTCTGGACATTGCCAAATATCCCATGGGGGGCAAACTGCCTTCAGTTGAGACCCACTGTGCGAGGTCATCCCACCTGCCGTCTCTTGCCCTTACTGCAGCTGCAGATCAGTGTTGGCAAAAACCTCAGAGCTGGGCTGACAAGTGCCAGACACTGGGCGTGCCTTGTATTATCAAGATCACCTGGTCCACAACTTCCAACCTTCCCCCTCACTCACACTCAGCCTAGTTCATGCTCAAACATGGCCTCAGGCCACCCCAAGAGGAGGGCCGCCGACATTGGCAAAACAGGCTGAAGAAGGGTTGGGTATGGAAGGAAAAGAAAGACAGGGTCTGGCACAAACGTCATGGGGGAGGAAAGAGGGGAGACCCAGAGATGAAGACCCAGCTGCAGTGGGCAGGAGGGTAAGGGTGGCCCAGGTATAAGTGTGCGCGGCAGAGGGAGAGGCCGAGCTCTGCCTGGATTCCTGGAAGGGCCAGGTCTAGAACTAGGGCTCCTGGTGCCCAGTGTGGGGGCCTGGCCCCTCTAACCCCAACGCTCCTGGGGACAGCCAGCAGCCCAGGCACCTGGCTGGGCAGCGTTGTTCATGATCCTGATGAGTCTCTCAGTCAGCAGATGGTTGTAGGTGGTCTTCTCGGCTACGCTGGGCACCGGGAGCTGGATTCGCTCTAGTTTTTCAGGATCCATGCCTGGAATGGGGAAAGGAACAAGCTGTAAGAGGAGCCGCCTTACTGAGAGCGCTCCTCATCCTGAAAGGGCCCCCAGAGCGGGGCTCCCCCAACCCTGGCCATCCATGGTCCATCTTCATGATTTCTGCCACGACTGGTTGCTGCCTGTACTGTAACTTACCTCAGAGTTTTCTGTAAATGGAGTTTAAGTAAATATATTAAAACATGCATCTTCTACCACTATGTGTAAATAGGAAATCAGCATTGCTGCAATGTTGACAGTAATGGTAAAAAAAAGAAAGAAAACCAAACCAAATGATGTTTTTACATTTTCACCAAAGACCATTGACTGGCTATTCATTATGGCCTTAGGCCTGCTCTGTCTGTGTTAAAAAGGGAGACTGGCAGTTACTTAAAAGGTGTTGAAGACATACCAGGCCCAAATAGTGATGAACTCCTGGACACAATCAGAGGGACCGGAAAGGGAATGGAAAAAGAAGTAACTTTCGCAGGGTGTTGTGCTTCACTGCCACTTCATGCCAGGTCTGTGTACCACCCGAGGCCGCTCCTGCATTAGACACATTCCATAGTGGAGGAAACACAGACCTGGGGACACAGAGACCCGACAGAAAGGAAACTACACTCAGATCCAACAACCACACCTCAAGCTCTTATTAGCAGCAGACTCAGAGCTGGGCCCACAACTCAACAAACTCAGGGGGCACCAGGTGCCGTCCTGGGCGAGGGGGTGGCATTACCAGAAAGTGACCAGCTAAACCTTATTTCAGAAAGGTGCAAAGACAATGAAACCAAGAGGGCGGATCTATCTTTCAGAGGCAAAGGAATTGCTTTTCCTCCAGCGAAAACTAACAGCATTAACAGACAAGACAGGGGAGAGGTGGGTGGGAAGGAGAGAGGGAGTGGGCAAAGGCTGTGAACCGAGGGTCATTTTTCCTAAAGCAGAACCTGGGAGCAGGGGCCACAGGAAGACCCGTTGGGGCTACTCAACAGGCCAGGTGTGGGACAAGAGGAGTTCCAAATCCTCGTCCTCTCATCTAACAAAGCTCTGGAAAAATACACTTGCAGAAATAAACACTTCGCTTGATCCAAGCCTGGAGAGCTGAACAGACTGTTTGTGCTTGAAGCACGTCTTTTCCTGTTATTCTACAAAAGGGGGGAAGGTGGCACTTCTCGGAACTCTTGAAATACGGCCCCTTGAGTACTAGATGACGCTTCATTTAGAACCTTGACAAAACAGTGGAGGATAGCACTGAAGAGCTGATTGTCTGGATTCTAAGTAACTCCTACACACACATTGACGTAATAAACCATAACAATATATCTTGCTTTATTGAATTCCTTCCAGCTCTGAACTAGAGGCTAAGTCATGCCAAGGAGATGACACGGGTGAGGGACGGCCCGAAGGCTTGAGTTGGGTCGGTCTCTCTCTCGCCCCACTATTGTGGCTTCATCAAAAAATCTGACTGCAATGAAAATTTAATTTGCAGATTCTATATCCCACTGTGATGCGAAATGTCTAACTCTGAAGCATTCTGGTTTATTAAATGGCAAGAAGAACATCAACCAGATCTTTCTGGCATTTGGTTTTTTCCAGAGATGTCAACACCGTCCTATGATCTCTCTATCTTTTCGTTTCTGGCCCTCTGGGAACTGTCAGTCAGTGCTTCTGGGAAAAAAACGGCTCCTCGGCCTGCCTGGTGCACCACCTGATGTCATGACCCGGCCGTCTGTCACCCCGTCACCGAGGACAGCGCAAGGGGCCCAGCTGCTGGCTCCCTTGGGAACATGATGGTGGCTGGCAGAACCAAGGAGAGAGAGAGACTCAGCCAGTTCTTGAGTTTCCATGGCAAGCTCCATTTGTCTCTCTCCTATTATTGCCCCCTACTCCCTTAGAATTTTCGAAAATGAGGAAATCTGTGGCAAAATCTTCTCTCATAAGGAAGCAAAACACTCTGAGGTTATCCTGACTTTCCTCAACTGGTGGCTCCACTCTCTGTGAAAGGAGGGGCCCTGGAGGACAGAAACACCTCAAGAACTTCACAGGACAGATTCCAGTCCAACCTCTTCCTTTAGTGAGGAAATTAAGGCCCAGAGACATTAAGTCATGTCGCCAAAGTCACAGAGCAAGTTAGAGGCACAGTTAGAACTAGGATGATTCCAAAGGTGGATAGGATCCAGATGGCGAGGGGATGGTACCACCAGCATGGTAAGCCAACCACGGCAAGCAGTGTGCAATGGCCTGCCCTCTGTGCTGGCAACAGCCACCTTCTCCAGGCCTCCTTGTGCCCTTGGGCTCCCTCTCTCCCAGGGTACCTTCCATGCCATGGCTGGGGTGGAGGAGAAGTAAGCTGGGCGTGGGAGGAATTTTGTTTTGATGCTTTATCCTCTCTGACCCTCAGTCTCCTAACCTGTGCAATGGGGATAATGACGGTAAGTGCCCGTCCCATGGTTGGTGTCAGGATCCAGAGGGAAGAAGCACGAGTCATGGTTCAATAACCGTTGCCTGTCGTTATTATGCACTGACAGGAATTTTTACTTTGAGCATGGCTTAATGTACCTCTATAGTTTGTGTTACAAGAGGAAAGAAAGAACGAAAGGACTAAAAGGAAAACAACCTAACAAAAACTAAAATCGAGCTAATAAGAAGGCACGCTGAGCTCTCTGGGGGCCAGGTCAGGAGACGAGCTGCTCAGATTGGATTCTGAAGGGTGAGTGGGCATCTGCCTTGAGCTCCACGGGGCGGGCCAGAACTCATCAGGCCCAGGGTGGACTGTCAGGAGTGTGGTAGAGCCTGGGGAAGGCGAGCTGGGGGTTCTGGGAGGAAGTGATGAGGCAGACATGGGGCAGAAGGGACAGGCAAGGCTTGGATGCCAGGACCCCTGGAGGGCATCTAGGGACACTATCTGGTGCTGCTCTGGCCTCCATTCTCCCGGCCACTCAAGGTGATCTCCATGCTTCCAGCAGTTTCCCCGAAACAGACTTGGTCTTGCAAACATTCTATGTGAGGTGGATTTTACCCCCAGCCACAGGGAGAGAGAAAGCAGGGTCAATTCCACACACCACAAGGCAAAACTTTGTAAAAAAAAAAAAAAAAAACCTTTAAATATCTCCGTTCTTTCCCCAAAGTTCCTCCTAGGCCAGGTGCCTCATTTTCTCTCCCCTGTCTCTCTCCTCTCTCTCCCACCACGGCCTCTAAAACCCCCTCTATTACTCGGAATTATCCCACCCTGGCCCTTGGCTTTCAAGGCCTGTGCAGCAATTCAAAAGCTCCAGACATTCTTCTGGGTCCAAACAAAATGGGGGCTGACAGTTGTGAATGAACAAGGTCAACACCACGACATTACAAGGACATGCAAGTGAAGGGGAAACAGCACACATGGGTGTTCAGTCACTGAAAAGAAGGTTTTGCTGCAAACCCGATCGAGTTTCTTTGCTAGCCTTTTCCCTCTGACTGAAATAAACACTGCAGATAATATATTGTCCTATTTGCTTCAAGCCTTAAGTGCCGAGTGGCAGACAAATTCCAAAGAAGCCCAGATGGACTTCATACGGCCTAGGAAGACACATGAGCAAGTGCAGTCTTCCAGCAGACCACAAGCTTCCTACTCCCTTCCCGCCGGGTCAGATCCTGCTCGGCCTGAATGAGTCAGACTGGTCCCCTCTCCATCACTTCCACTTGTTCTCAGGGGCAAGGCAGGGGTGGAACTCCCAACTAATGAACTCAGAGAATCCAGAATAGAAGGGAAGGGTGTGGCTCCGAGATGTCAGTAACCAGTTACTAAGCTTCTCCTCTAAGATGTGACTTCTGGATTCTTCCTCCTTAGCGGAAGCCCCCTTCAGGATAGGGGTGGAAGAGATCCAGACCAAAGCTGCATAAAAAGAAGTAGACAGACAAACCTGGATAAAAGGACTACAATAGTGCCAGGTAAATAACGGTCAATGTTTTTTTCTTTTGACTATGGAAGGTCTCCTTGGCTGTGGCCACGCAAACATTGCCAGCTCTGGAAAACTAGAGACCAGCTATTTTGAAAGCTAACCAGATGTTGGGCCGATTTCCAGTGTACTTCCAGTCCTGATTCTGTGTCAGTCGAGATCCAAAATGATGTTTTGCCAGCTGTCTGCCTGGTGAGAGCCTCCCTTTATCCTAGTACCTTTCAACCTTTCTCATACCTCTTATCCATGTTCCAGTAACTTCTCAGCAAAACCAAAAAAACAAAAAGCCCAAAATTCCTCTTGGGTAAACAATGATAAGTGGAGGAAGCAGGAGTGGAAGGGTGGTGCATAGAGTGGGGGACCTTTAAGAATACAAAAGCTGCAAAACTCACCCCCCTCCCTTGGGCTGGGGCTCTGCAGACTTGACAAAGGAGAGGAGGCTGCATTTTCTATTACAGATATGAACCAGAATTCATTATGCGGCCCAGCTGAATCACGATGAGCGCCTTCCTACAACTGGTCAACCCTTTCCACTGTGGGATGTTCATTTCGGTGCAGCTTCTAATCTATTATGATTTACTGGAAGGTCTGAGCTAACATTTGGTTTTTATTAACATTGCTCTTATGTTAAAATTGTCTTATGATGAAAAATCTATCAGAAAGAGACTATTTCATTGGGAGCCCTGCTTGGAGGGTACCGATCTGGAAAAGAGAGGCAGAAGGTTCAGTGCCGCTAACCGCCTGCTGCCTAACCAAAAACCAACCAACCAACCACCACCACCAACAACAACCCCCACCAAATGCAGACCCTGTGCCCACAGGCTGGGACTGGAGCATAAACCAGTTGGCAGCTCCCCAGCTATGCAGTTTCCCCAGGGGCCCCCAGGTACCCCCAGGTACCTGGGCCTCAGGGAACCAAACTCAAACTCTCCAGCTTCCTCTCTAAACCTGCTCCATGGCCCACGCTCACTGGTTCTGGAAACGGCACCATCAACTGCACAGTGGCAGGAGTCAATGTCCAGGGCATCACCCAGACTCCGCCCTTGGGGCCCCTCCCATCCAAATCAAGCAGAACTCCCCCCCCCCCCAGCCCTGCTCCTCTCCTTGTCTCTCATCTTAGTAAAATGGCCCCACACAGTTGCCAAGTATCCCTTTCACTCAACTCCCACATCCAATCCCTCGGCTCATCCTGGCTCTAGCTCCAAAATATATCGTAAAACCTTCCAGTTTTCTCCATCTTTACAGCCAACACACTAACTCAATCCACATTATCTCTTGCCTGGACTACTACAACAGCTTCCTAATGAGCCTTCCAGTTTTTTCTCTTGCAACTCACTCCCCCACCTCCATTAATCTACTTTCCATCCAGTAGCCAGACTGTTTTTTCAAAAATTTCCATCTGACCACGTCACTCTTCTATTTAAAAATCCTTTAGGGGCTTCCCACTGCACTTGGAATAAATCTAAATTCCTTTTCATGGCCTTCAAGGACCTTCACACTCTGGTCCCTGCCCACCTGGTCAGCCTCACTTTGGCCTGCTTTCTGCTCCTCAAACCTGTAAGCTCTCTCCCACCTCAGGGCCTTTGCACATTCTGTTTCCTTTGCCTGGCACACTCTTGCCCCAGATCTTTGCAGAGCTGACTCCTTCTCACTCTTTGGACCTTGGCTCTGATGTTCATTCTGCAGAGACGCCTTCCCTGGCCACCCTTGCTGGTAACCCCTGCACCACCACCACTGGTTTATTCCTTATCACTCCACAATCACAATTTATCTTTTTGTTCACTTGAATGAGGCTCATCAGATTTGTTCCAGTGCCTACGACACTGTCTCGCGTGGAGTCAGTACTCAGCAGGTATCTGTTGAATGAGAGAAAGCCTTTCAGCATCTCCTCAACACTGCCCACACTGCCCACATCTCTCCATCTCCTCTGTCTTCTGGCTGAACTATCGTGAACCCGTTCCAAGGGAGGCAGAGAGGATCGGATCAGCTGCTAGATGAACTGTCCTTCAGCGGCCCCCACGCAGCTCCTAGGATGCAGCTGTCACTGCCCACCCACTCCCTGCAGACTGGCTCCAGCCTGCCCAACTCTCAGAACACCCGCCCACGCTGCCCAACTGCCTGATGAATTGGACAGACATCCTACAGATGCCTCACAGGTTCTTATGCCCCCTTATGCTCTGCACTCTGCCAGTTAGCCTTTCAACCCTCTGGCCACTTCTTTCCTGGCCCCCTGAACCCTCGGGCCGAGTGTCCTTGGGAAGTCTGCCCTGACTCCTGCAGGTGGGGTCCATGGCCGTCACCAGGCCCATCAGCTTCCACGGTGCCGTGGCCTCCTTACAGGTCTTGTCTACCAGACTGATGCTTTCTTGGGCAACGGCCTTGGTCAGCCTGCAGTTTGTGGCCCTGTGTGGAGCGCTCTGCCTGGCATGCAGCTGGTGCCCCACCTGCACTTGCTGAATAGCCACACGAGTAAATTCATCATGATCTAGCTGATCTACACGGTCTCGTGGAACCAAAGGAGATTTCAGACCACACAAACGGTCATGTTCAAAATAAGGCAAACACACATAAGCCACGTAGATTACACTAGGCTTTCCCGCTTGAACCCCCATCAGAGCTCCCACTGCTTCAGAATACAGTCAAAGCTCCTGACCGCCACGTGCGCCCCCTCGCCGGTCATGCTGCTTTCCCCTCCCACCACTCTCGCCTCGTGCCCTCCACAGCAGCCACACCTGCCTCTGTGAAAGTATCTGTTTGGTTCACCACTGTATTCTCAATATTAATCGCAGTGCCTGGCATCTAACAAGGGCTTCAAAAATATTTGTTAGAATGTGAATGAATAAATAAACGAATAGCATTAGCAAGAAATGGAAGAAGGAATGAAATTCCCTCAAATACAGAGTTTCACTCTTTTAAGAAGAAATCCCCAAGACAGACAGGTAGGCCCCCCCCAGGCAGGACCTCGGGAGGGTGGGCTCTCTGGGCCACAGCACTGGATGAAGGAGCACTGCAGTGTGCGTGTGCAAACCACAACTTTTCCACTCCCCAACACAGGTTGAGGCTCCAGGAAGGAAGTTGTCGGGAAAGCCAGACACCCACAAGACAAGGAGTTGACCCATGTGCCCCTTGGCCCTCGGGAGCCTGGCAACGTTCCCCCCAGACAGCACCTTGCCTGCTGAGGCCCTGAGCACAGGTACCAGGAAGAGAGCAGCCTAGGGGAGCTGCCACACGGCCGAGAGGCAAGCAGTTAGCAAACTTGGGCTGGGTGCTGACCGGACACTAAGCCGGGGACTGCAGGGGCCACCAGGAGAGACATGGTCTCTGCCTTTAGAGGCCAGGCAGTCCAGAATGGGAGAGAAAATATATAGAAAAAAAGAGGAATAAAAAAGTGCCGTGGGAACTTCATGGAAATTAAAAATGTCTGCTCTTCAAAAGACACTGTTAAGCAAATAAAAAGACAAGCCACAGACTGGGAGGAAATCTTTGCAAAACTCATCTGATAAAGGACTTGTACCCAGAACTCTCAAATATAAAGAACTCTCAAAACTAAACAACAAGAAAATGGGCAACCCATTAAAAATGGGCAAAGGATTTGAAATGATACTTCACCAAAGAAGGTATGTGGATGGCGGATGAAGCACTTGAAAAGATACTCATGATCGTTAGTCATTAGGGAAATGCAAATTAAAATCACAATAAGACACCACTACACACCTACTAGAACAGCTAAAATTAAAAAGGTGACACACCAAGTATTGGCAAGGGTGTGAGGACACTGGAACTCTTGTACACTAGTGTGGGATATAAATTATACATCCACTCTGGAAAACAGTTTGGCAGTTTTTCTTAAAAACAAACAAACTTACACCTATCATGTGATTCAGCCATCTCATTCCTCAGTATTTACCCAAGAGAAAAGGAAATATATGCCCACAAAAGACTTGTACATAAATGTTCATAGTAGCTTTATTTGTAATGGTCAAAAACTGGAAACCCAAACGTCCATTAAGAAATGAATGGATAGGTCTGGCCTGGTGGTGTAGTGGTTAAGTTCACGTGTTTCACCTCAGTGGCCCGGGGTTCACAGGTTCGGATCCCTGGTGCGGACTTACGCACTGCTTACCAAGCCACGCTGTGGCAGGCGTCCCACATATAAAATAGAGGAAGATGGGCACGGATGTTAGCTCAAGGCCAATCTTCCTCCCCAAAAAGAGGAGGATTGGCAACAGATATTAGCTCGGGGCTAATTTTCCTCACCAAAAAAAAAAAAAAAAAAAAAGAAATGAATGGATAAACAAATTGTGGTATGTTCATACAGTGGAATACTATTCAACAACAAGAAATGCACTACTGATACACACAACATGGATGAATCTCAAAATAATTATGCAGATTGAAAGAAACCATACAAAAAAAGAGTACATATTGCATGATTTTATTTATATAAAATTCCAGAAAATGCAAACTAATCTACAGTGACAGGTAGCAGTTCAGTGTTGCTTGGGGAGAGGGGAGGAAGGAAGGGGTGACAAAGGAGCAGGAGGAAACGTTTGGGGTGATGGACCTGTACATTGTCTTGATTGTAGTGATGGTTTCATGGTTGTATACTTATCAAGTTGTACACTTTAAATATATGCAGTTTATCGTATATCAATTATACCTCAATAAAACTTTTTTTTTTTTAAGTGCCACGGCTTCCAGTCAAGATGCATTGGATATACCCTCCTGATTCAAGCAACTAGAAAACTAGGCAAAATATGTAAAACAGTGTTTATGAGACACTAGACAGGCAGCAGAGGAGAGCGACCCTGAGAGAGAAGAAGCAAAGGCGGTGGGCCTGGTGACTGCTGCAGCTCACTGTCTACAAAGGGTTTCCAGGCCTCAGCACAGGGAGAGGAAACCCAAACCAAGCCCACAGTCTCTCTGAGATGAGAAGGCAGAGTCTGGACTCCAGAGAGGCCAAGTGGCCAGAACTGATAGGAGAGAGTACTGGAGAGGAAGAAGTTGCACAGTGAGCTGCAGAGGGTTCCTTTTGAGGCTTCAGCTAAGTTCTGCTCTGTGCATACATGTGAGGAAAGGGAAATACCTACAGGATGAAACAGGCGGAATAATCCCTGGAGCTCACACAGGGCTGAGAAGAGTTCATGTTCCCACCAGCCAGCGTCAAAAGACCGCCTAACCATGGCTCATCAAGCAGAGTCCTCAGAAGGGGATTGCCTCAGTAGTGGGGCCAAGTGAGCCTGAGACTAAAGGCTGCTCTGGACTAGCACCAATAAAGCTTAAAACCAAGCCTTGAAAAGGATCAAACAGATTTCAAATAACTTAACCATGTTCCAGGACAAAGCCCAAAAATATTGAAAGGAAAACAAGAATTCAGCATCCAACAATGTAGAATTCATAGTAACCATCAACCAATCAAAAATTAACAAGAAAGCAAAAAAAGAAAAAGGAAAATATGACCCAAAACCAACCAGAAGAAAAATCAATGATAGAAACATAGCTAGAGGGGCCAGCCCATTGGTGTAGTGGTTAAGTTCACACACTCCGCTTTGGCAGCCTGGGGTTCACAGGATCAGATCCCGGGCACGGACCTACGCACTGCTTATCAAGCCATGCTGTGGCAGGCATCCCACATATAAAGCAGAGGAAGACGGGCAAGGATGTTAACCCAGGGCCAATCTTCCTCAGCAAAAAGAGGAGGATTGGCAACAGACATTAGCTCAGGGCTAATCTTCCTCACCAAATAAAAAAAGAAACATAGCTGGAAATTACACAGATGATACAAAAGACAAGAAGAAAGCAGAAGAGAAATTATAAAATATTTTAAACTAAATAAAAATAAAAACACAAATCAAAATTTATTGCATGAAACTAAAGCAGTGCTTAGAGGAAAATTTACAACATTAAATTCTTATTTTATAAAAGAAGAAAAGTTTAAAAATCAATGGCTGGTATGGGGAAGATATGACTGAAAAGGAAGAGCCTGTGGGAATGTAAGGTATCCTGATTATGGTGGTGTTCACACAAATCCATACATGTGCTAAAATTCATAGAACTACGCAAAGAAAGACTTAATTTTACTGTATGTTGACTTAAAAAGTAAAAATAAATTGATTAGCTTAAAAAATCAATGATCTAAACTTCTATCTTAAGAAACTACAAAAAGAAGAGTAAATTGACTCTGAAGTAAGTATCTGAAGAAATAAAGATAAGAACAGAAATTAATGACTATAAAGCAAAAAAACAATACAGAAAAATCAATGAAACCAAAAGAAAGTTCTTTGAGAGCATCAATAAAATTAATATAAAACTGATAAATCTCTAGCTAAACTGATCAGCAAAAAAAAAATGAAGACCTAAATTCATGAATACCATGAATTAGAAAGGGCCATTACTACAGATCCTACAGACATTAAAAACGATAATAAAGGAATATAACAAACAAGTTTATGTCAATAACCTCAACAGTTAAGATGAAATGACAAATTCCTTGAAAAACACAAGCTACCAGAGGTCGCTCAAGAAAAACTAGATAAGCTTCAATAGCCCTACATCTACTGAAGGAATTGAGTGGTTAAAAACCTTCCCTCAAAGAAAACTCCAGGCCCAGACAGCTTCACTGAATTCTATCAAACAGTTGAGGAAGAAATAACACCACTTCTACAAAAACTCCTTCAGAAAATTCAGGAGGGAATATGTCCTAATTCATTCCATAAGATGAGTATAACTCTGAGAGCACATAAAACAAGAGAATTACAAAGAAGACCAAAGATTAATATCACTCATGAATATAGATGCAAAATCCTTAACAAAATTCTAGCAGATCAAATCCAGCAATGTACAGAATGTGCCTGCCCCATGAGTGGTACTAACCCAGAGTGACCATCACCTGAAGACATCAGAGAAAACTTCCTGGAGAAGACGACTTCTGAGTGGACCCCTGACAGGCAAGCTGAATTTCAATAGGTGGGGTAGAGAAAATGGCAGAAAAAACATAAACGAATACAAGAAGGTGGCAGACTAGCCAGAAAGAAGTAGGCATGTTGGCACCAACTGGGGTGGCTGCTGGGCTTCCAAAGAAGCTCCTTTCTCCAGGAACAGTCCTAGACACAGGGCTGAGCCCCCTGGGGCCAAGTCCATGCTACGTGACCCTGACTTCCCAGCCATATCTGACTGTTTCAGAGTTAGACACGCTACTAATTGGAGCAATCAGATCTCTTGTCCAAGAATTTGAACCTTGAATGGAGACAGACTCCCAGCCTGGGATCTGATGGGGCCAAATCACAATCTACCTTGAGGGAAGTCCCCAGAGCTGGTCGGTTCCTGCCCTGCCCTTGGCTTTTCAGCAGCTTCCTGGATCCTGTGAGTTGCCCCAGGGACCTTCCTATAGACTTTCCCTTTTAGTTAAGTTAATGAGGTGGTTTCTGTTGCTTGCAACTAAAAGAACTTTAAAGAGTTCAGTACCATGACAGCAACCACAAGTTTACCTCTATGAAAGAGTTCTATCACTACACAAAAATTTGAACCCCTGGGCCAGAGCCCAGCGACTGTGAAGGGAAGTCAGCGCATCAGATCAAGCTGGAATGGTGGGTGCAGTCTGGACACTCAAAATGACAGCTACAGGAAGGTGGAGTTTAAGGGAAAGAAGAAGGCACCAGAGGTTTCTGAAGAGGGGAGGTCATGGTCCACAAAGGCTGACAGAGGATGACCTGGCAGTGCTATGGAGGACAGGTTATAAGATGGCCGTACGTCTGACCCCTCGGGGAGGCTGTGATGACAGCCACTGGAAGGATGTGCCCAGATCTCTCTTGCTCTCATACCTTATGTTCTTGCCCCCAGCACCCAGCTGAGAGCCAGGCACTGAGTTGGACTCAGGTAAATTCTGCTGATCAGAGAGGCTGAAGAGGAAGAATTGACAAAATGCTAATGACTAAATGCTGGGATCAAAGGAGGGAAGGAGCTAAAGGTCATGGCAGTTTCAACCTTGGTTGGCAATTTCAACTGAACCAGAAATGGCAGGAAGTGTGACGAGGTCAGGGTATATTTATGGGGATGAGTTTAGTGTAGACAGACTGTTTCCAGGTGTTGCTGAAACTCCTAGGTAGGAGTCTCAAGCACACAACCGGCCGGAGTTCAGACTGCAGAGCTGGAATGAGGAGGGCGCAGAAGGTGGGGGCTGGGGGAGTGGTGAGCCATCCATAGTGGGAGTCCATCAGTCTTGTGGCATTCCGTTTACTCCCAGTAACTGAGGGCTCCTGCGTGCCAGGCACCAAGCCAGGAGCTGGAAGGCATCGCAGAAGCCCTAGGAGTGAACGAGACCATGGAGGGAAACATCAGCAGGATTCAGAGCTTGCTATGCTTCTTTGAGAAGTCTCAGGCTGGATCCACAGACTTGCATGTGAGCGCAATGACTTACACATGAGAAGAGCCTCATGGTCGGTCCTGTCTATAGCAGGAAAAGCCTGGAAACAGTCTCAGTGTCATTCAATAAGGGGATGGCAGAAGAAATGATGGCACAGACATATGATTAAAAAAGAACAAGGCAGTTCTATAGGGATGTAAAATGATGTGCCATTACATGACGACATGAGAAAAACAAGGTATAGAACAGACAACAAGGAATACCTCCATTTATGTCTGGGGGGGCAGGTGTAGAAATAAAATCATATATACTCCTACTTGGGTTTGCATGGATATCTTTAAAAAGACACACAAGACACTGGTAGCATGAACTACTTTTGAAGAAGAGAGCTGGAGGACAAAGATGGAAAGGCAGGCTTTTTCGCTCATTCTTTTGTCAACTTGTTGATCATGATTAATGGTCTAAGAATAAATAAAAACTTCGTTGAGTGCTTTTTAAATGTCTCTAGCCATAGGCTGTCTTAGTAAAACCCACCTCTACCTACAAAACCTACTAAAACATCACTTTGATGCAAAGTCTTATTTAGGCCAAGCCCAGCTCTCGGCAGGGGCCAGAAGGAATATTCTTGATGTCTTCTTCGAAGAGATTCTGACGTGGAGGTTTCAGAACTTGCCCGTGTCCAGCCAGGTGGGGCGGACACCCGCAGCTGTTCCCAGTGAGGAAGTGAATGAATGAATCCTAATCGAATCTGTCAGTTCTGTGGGAGTCTGATGCTGACCACTCAGCCTCAACAGGGGAAGCCAGAGAACCACACCTTTCTTCAGAAAGGAAACCTACGCTTCCACACAATCCACCCAGAGTCTATTTTAGTTCTGAACCCAGAGCAAGAACATCAACTATTATAAATAGCAAAACCAAGATTACAATTTCACTGATTTCAGTTCTGATGTTAGGAAAGAGGTTGGCTGCTAAGTTAGTTGTAAACCAAGGGGTTGGAAGGAAACCACAGTGTGAAGACAGTCACCTTGGGTTAGTCAACACTTGAACCCTTTTCCCCCCATACTACCCGAGTAACCAATTCCTGTGGCTTTAGGCTGTAGAAAAGCACCTAAGAAATTCTAACAGGGCTGAAGAGAAGTTTGTGGGAGTCTGCCAAAACCAGAAAGGAAATTCCTCAAGGAAAATAGCATTCCTTTTTACCCCCACAGAGCAGGAGGGAGAGATGCCAGGAAGGCAGGCAAGGCGAGCAGGCTTACCTTTGTTATGAGACATGGCGTACAGGAGGCAGAGCACGAACAGTGCGTGGTAATCATCGTCCGGGCTGTCCAGGGCGTGGTACACCATATCCAGGAAGGGTCTGGAAAAGAGAAGGGGCATGCATGAGCCTCGTCGTGCACACAGGTGAACACCTCTCTTCTCCCACCTGCATGTGGGGTGCTAGCGGCCTCTGTTCTCACAGCTCTGCCACCAGCATGTAGCGAGTCCACCATGTGCCCAGTCCGGCACCAAGCACTGAGGACACAAAGACAAACGAGAGACAGGCTCTGCCCATGGGAAGCTGCTATCTCGAGGGGAAAAGGACTGAGGAACAGACCACTAAATCACTCAACAATCGTTCACAAGCTGTTCCAGACATCAGGGATAAATGACAAAAAGTCCCTGCTCTTGTGGCACTCCCATGCCAGTGGGCAGAGACAGAGAACAGACAGACCACATCGTCACTTCAAAGAGTGACAGGAGAATGAAAACAGGGCAACGGACCAGACTAACATTTCTAGACAGGGCACCACCAAGTCCAAACAACTTCGGAATGTGGGCCTACAGCCAGACCGCCTGGGTTCAAATTCTGATTCTGCCTCTTTGTAGTAGCAAACCCTGGGTAAGTTACCTAAAACCTCTCCATGTCCCCACCTGTAAGATGGGGATTAAACCCATACGGGGTTATTGTGAGGATCCGAGTGAAATGATGACTAAAAGGCATCTAACAGAGGGCCAGGAACATGGTGGAAAGTGCTAGTACACGGGAGCTGCTATCGGATTTCTATTTTGAATATTCCAAGGGCTCTTCTCCAGGATCTCACTTTGGCAGATCCCAGCCCAGCAATGTCTTGGACCGACTTGCCCTCACTGGTAAGAATCAATATGAGGTCTCCCACCTCTGATACTTGGTGGGTGAGATCTACAGAATGGCTGCAAGTATCACAAACCGCACACCCCAAATGCTGCCCTTCCAGGTGAAGGGCCTGGCCCGGAAAGACTCTTTAACACGAGGATAATAGAATATGCACAGATCTGCCCCGGAGGCAGGAGGCTCTGATCCCATGACCATCTGCGGCAGCCCCTCTGGATGCCAGGCTGAAGCCAAGACAGCAGAGTGCCTCAATCCGTGACCAAGGGCACTTAACCCCTGGAAGGACACATAGCTATTGTCAACATCAGTTGTCGAGGGGGACTGAAACGGTGCGACAGAGAAACGGGGAGACTATTCACTGCATAAGCTTTTATAATTTTCTGAATTTTGAACTCCATAAATGTACCATCGATTCAAAATATTAAATTCAAATATGCAAAAGAGAAAGTAGTGAAAACATACTTGTCATAACATTTCAAAAAAACACATGACACACAGAAATTAAAGGAAGAAACTTAAAGGGGATGTTTACATTTGGGCTCTGTTTCTCCTGAGCCCCAGATGCTCTTGGCCCCAGATTGGGCATCACCCTTCAGATGCGTGAACAGTTTTGCCACGTGTGGATCTGGGTTTCTGTAAGCCTCCAGGGATAACACGTCCAAACTTAAGAGCAGGATAAAGTAGAAAATGTTTTCTTGTAAACCAGCTGCTTGGAATTTGGATTGTATTTTCATTTTGGAATAATACGAATAACCAAACGCCCAGTAGCAGAGGGAGGGCTGGGTGGATGTACCATCTTTTATGAGATGAAGTATTATGAAGCCATTAGCATTTTGTTTACTAAGAGTACAATAAAGTGAAAAAGATGTTTGGGATTTGATATTAGAAAAAAAGAAGAAAAAGAAATAATAGACATGGTATAATATAAATTATTGGGGGGGTGGGAGGGCAGAAATCCCACTAAATTGGCATCGAAAGATGACTGGCAGGAAATAACCAAAATGTTAGTAACAGCTGCCTCTGAATGCTGGCATCATAGAGACCTTTTTTTTCTTCTTTATACTTTTCAAGGTTTTTTACATTTTCTGAAAGTGTAGTACTTTTATAATTTTTTTGTTTTTTTTTCTTTAAGAAAAGAATGTTTTGAATGGTTTTTAGTCTCTTAGGCCTACGTTTAACCATGAACGCAGATATAACCCACAATGTACAGAGAATATAAGAACAGTTCCGTTTTGTGCTATGCTGTTTCTTTGGACAAGTGGACCAAGTCAAGATCCAATTCACATCAAGGAGAACAAACTGCCCCCTTCCCCCACCCCCAGTGCCCTCCTCCCTGCTCAGTGCCAGGAACTGGGAGGGCAGGAGTCCCTGGAGGTGTTTCTGACAACAAACAACTCAAGACCTTTGCAAAGGAGAAGTCAACTCTCTATCTGGGCCAGTCTCTCCTTGGCATTTGGTCTCAGAGCACAGCAGAGTTCTGGCCCAAAGTTCCCAGGGCCACAAGCCTGCATGAGGCCCAACTCAAGGCACCAGGATCAGCTTCCATCATAAGCCACACAGTACAAGACACCAGTGAGACACGCGAGTTAAGAAACAATCTTAATCAAATCTAAGAAAACCCCTCTTCTCTAAAATTCAGGAAAAAGAAAGAAGAGTCAACCCCAACATTCAAACATAACATTCTGGTCTGTTCACCTTTTTATTTGACAATACACGGGTATGTTTTTTCCTGTAGCAAAGCTACAGTATTACCATACTATGTAAAATGTGTGCTCTGTCTCCATTTATTAGGTCCTAAAAAACCAAACACATTGTGACAGTATTCACTTAAAAGCAGCAGCTAATATTCTATGAAGCAGATGCATCTCCATGTCTTAAACAGCCCCTGCATTTCATCATTTGTAGTTTTCCCAATTATTCATTCCCAATAACCAATGCTGTGCCAAGCATCTAAGGGTTGTTTTCCCCCTCCCTTTCTGTGTTTAGAATGATTCCCTTCATGCTCAGAGCTTTAGGAGTTACATTTTTTGCTTCCAAGCACAATCAGAAAGGTCTTTGTAAGTTACAACTGATAGCCCACACGGGGCACTCCGATGTTTTTTATTAATCACAACTAATAGTGGCTCCCTTGTGCATCTGATAAAAATTAGTCCTGTCTGTTAGATAATTGAAACATTTCCAAGCAAAGAGACAAACAAGATGTGGAGGAAAAAAATAGTATGCTTCAAATTTTCACTTTAAATTGGATTAACAAGTGGGATGGGGTCTGTGTGTATTTCAGCCACCCCATCCTGCGGGTTCAGGAAGTGAATGTCTTGCAGACTGACAGAGAAACCTCGTTGTGCATTTATTAACACTAAAGTAGGATTAGGAAGTTATTGCAGGGGTCTGTGCCACTTGATAAGGAAATAATGCTGAAAGGACGAAGCCCTCCTAACAGCTTACTGCACACTTTGGGAGCAGCCTTCCACCCAATTCTATTCTGGAAGGGGTGGTGCTACAGCAAGGTTCCAGGAAACATGGTGTCTCAAAGGTTTAAGAGGATGTAGCTTTGGTAGCCCATCACTGAAACAAACCATCAGGCAAAACATTGAAAGTGGATAGCAGCTTTGAATCGTGCTGGCCGAGTCACGAGGGCAGGCCCTATGGACAGCGGCGTTTGTGGCAGTGAACGAATGAGACAGGGAGAGCCAAATACTGCTCCCAAGGGGATCCTTCCTGGGAGCAGCAGAGCATTGCCAGAAGTGGTTAGGACAAGGCTACAAGGTGGCCCACACCCTTTAGGATGGGACCCAGCACCGAAGTGCTTGAGGATGGTGGCACCATGTCTCAGTCATTCTCTTTCCAAGGGGTGAGCACTACAGTGTTGAGTGCCAGCTCTGTCCCCCTGGCCTCTCGAGAAGAGCCATGTCACTGGTGGCCAGGGGCTGGAGAAGCAGGGAAAGGCAGGACGGCTTGGCTGACAGGCAGAAGCCATTTGGGTGGTGGGAAGAGGCCCTAGGTTATGCTTACTGGCACCTTGGCAAAGGCACCCACCCTCACAGCTGAGCTCATCTCCTCATCCCAGAGACTGAGCAGCAACCCCCAGCCTGAGGGGGAAGCTCGTGGGCAGCCCCACCCACAGCCCCAGCACGAGCGCAGCAGGCGGGGCCCCCCAGGTGGCTACCTGCTCCACTGCACGCTGTCCAAGCCCGTGGCGGCAGCGCTCTTCTCCTCATCCGTGGTGTTCTGCTCCTGCACGGAGGTGCTGGCTGCCAGCTCCGGGAGCTTGCTGCGCTCCATGATCACCATCTCTATCTCTGGAAACAAATACAAAGACCGGAATGAGCCCAGACAGCGTCACAGACCTGGATTTACAGACATTACTTTCCAGATGAAGCCCAAGTAAACTGCACCTAACACATCAAGCAAACGTTCAACAGCAGTGACAGGAGCACGCTGTCCTGGGAACACACGGGGGAGAAATAAGATGGAGTCCAGAACCTCTCTCTCCTTTCATCTCGGCAATGCCAGGAATCATGGCCCTGTTTTTCTTTTTTTTTGGTGAGGAAGATTGTCCCTGAGCTAACATCCATGCCAATCTTCCTCCACTTGCATGTGGGAAGCTGCCATAGTATAGCTTGACAAGCGGTGTGTAGATCCCCACCCGCCATCTGAACCTGTGAACCCCGGGCCACCGAAGCAGAGCATGTGAACTTACCCACTATACCACCGGGTCGGCCCAATGGCCCTAATTTTGACAAGAAAGCACAAATCACAATCATTTATTTTATTTCAAGATTTTCTTTAAAGATATTTATTTTATTGATACCATACTTCCTTCCCAAAGGAATTGAGGCAGTGTAGAAGCAATGATATGTGGTTAACAAAACATAACCAAATTCACTGAAAATATTCTGAAACTGTTTACATTGACCAAAGCCTTTGCTTTCTCTTTCCACTTACAACTTCCGGAAGCCAGAGAGAGGTTAGGGACCTCATTTTATTTTTCCAGTTAAATAAGGGCAACTAGTAGCAACCAACTTAAGCGTGATATACATTTTTATTTTTCAGAACAAGGTATGAACTAATAAAGGAAACATTATAGAGATGGATGGTTGTTGTGCTATAAGGTGTTAGAGTTGGACCTCCAAATACTTAGTTCTTGGAACCCAGAGTTCAGGTAATTTCCCCCATCTTCGGGAGACATAATGAGGGAAAGAGGGTTGATGAAATGTGAACCTGTATTTCTCTTTCCAGAAGGACAGGAGCATACCTGGGGCTCTGATGGCCTCTGCCATCATCCTCCCCGGGACTCAGGCAGGGGCCTCCCACTTGGCCTCTGCCTCCTTTCTTGCTCCCCGTAGTTTGGCCTCCACACAGACCCAAGAGATTTTAAGTGGGAATTAGCTCATGTCATCCTTCTGTTCAAAACTCCGCACTGCCTTCCCACCAAACTCAGGGTGAGATCCAGTGCCTACCGTGGTGTCAAGGCTTCCTCGGCCTGGCCTCCCTCCACTGCTGACCTCACCTGGCCCTCTTCACCCCACGCCACTCCAGCTGTGCTCAGCTTCTTTCTCGCTCTTCTTTGATCGGCCCAAGCTTGTTTCTGTCCCAGGACCTTTACACATTTGTTCCTTCTGCCTAGAATGCTCTCACCCCAGGTCTTCCCTACCCAGGCACGACTCAATCACATCATTCAAGGCTCAGCTCAAATGTCAGCACCTTGAAGACAACTTCTCAGACACCGGCCCCCCCCAACCTGTTTTATCAACTGAACTCCATACTTCACTCAGATATCCTTAGTTTTCCCTAAGATACTTTTTCTGTTGCGGGATCCCATCTAGGATGCCATGTCACATCTAGTCACCATGTCTCCCGAGGCTCCTCTGGGCTGTGACAGTCTCTGAGACTTCCCTTGCTTTTGATGACCTCACAGTTTGAGGAGAACTGGTCAGGTATTTTGTAGACCGTTCCCAAATCTGGGTTTGTCTGCTGTTTTTCTGATAATTAGACTGGGGTTACAGGGTTCTGGAAGGAAGACCACAGAGCGGAAGTGCCCTTCTCATCACATCACATCACATCAAGGGGACAGGCTGTCTACATGACTTGACTGCTGATGTTAATCTACATCACTTGGCCAAGTGGATGTTGGTCAGATTTCTCCACCGGAAAGTTACTTTTCCTCCTTTCATTCCATACTCTTTGGAAGCACGTCATTAAGCGCTGCCCACACTTAAGGAGTGGGGAGTTATGTTCTGTCTCCTTGAGGAGGGAGTAGTTACGTAAATCGTTTGGAATTCTTCTGTATAGATCTGTCCCCTCCCCCCTTATCTTGATTTTACTTTACAGCATTTATAACTACCTGGATCTTATGTTTTCTATTTATTAGTTTGCTTGTGTCCTGCCTGCCTTCCCCCACTAGAATGTGGGCTTCATAAGAGTAGCTGCCTTATCTGTCGTGTTCTTCACCGGAACTCCAGTGTCTGGCCGGGGGCCTGGCGCATGGCACATGCTCAATAAACATCTCTGGAATGGATGAATGGATGCCTAGTCTAGCCCAACGCGGGAGGTCTTGGCAGCAGGTAGGGCCAGCAATGATGCATAGCTGCAACACGCAGCAGGGGGATCCACGGCCCCACCCATCTGTGATCAAGACGTACACAGTGCTCTCACAGGGAGGCGCTGCATCCCCACCACCCTTCTGGAACTCTGTTAGGCATGACTGTGCTTGCGATTGTCCTCTGGCATGGAGAAATGCACCCCCCAACACGTCCACATGGGCCCGGACCTTGGGGGCTCGCTCTCACCAGCCCCTTCCCTCCCAGTGTGGTCCGGAATCAGAGGCCACAGATCAGAGTCTCCAACAGGGCTGTCCCCCATCACACCAGTGGGGGCCAACATGTGATTTTTAAGTGGTATGTAGACAAACGTTTTGTTTGCATAGTTTTGTATTTATTTTAATGTGCACTAGAAGAAAATTCTCACTACACAGAAAACCTGTCCTTTTGTGGATATTACTGCTTAGAATGAGGCTAAATTTAAGAAAAAAACAAGTGAGTCAATTCACAGAAAACTTTTGAATAAACAGTCGTCCAGGTAACACATGGACACAGCAAAGAGCAGGAGGTGGTGCAGACTGCGGTCTGAGAACCATCATTCTTTCCTGTCCTTGCATCTTCACCTCCATCAACCTCCTTCAGGTGCCCTCCACCACCCCAGTCTTCTCCACAGTTGGGGTGCAGACACCTCAGTGGGTATGCAAGATGATACACTGGGCAGTGCCCCTTTTCTTTCTTTCTTTCTTTTTTTTTTTTGGTGAGGAAAATTAGCCCTGAGCTAACATCTGTGCCAATCTTCCTCTCTTCTGTATGTGGGATGCTGCCACAGCACGGCTTGACAAGCAGTGTGTAGGTCCATGCCTGGGATCTGAACCCAAGAACCCTGGGGCCGCCGAAGAGGAGCGCACAAACTTAACCACTACGCCACAGGGTCGGCCCCCTTTTTAAATTATTCTCACCTTTTAAAAATCTATTTTTTTGTTTTATGATTTACATAACATTAGCACAGTAAAATAAATATGTATAAATAATAATAAATGCATATATATTTGGGAGACGTATGCTTAAATCATGTATTATTTGTGTTTACTGATGGGGTATGTCATCAAAGACATCTGAAGACTACCAAGCAAGACTATGGTCACTGGCTTTTGCCCTGTGACCTTTGACCTGCCTGCCATACTGCTGCAAGCTCCCCTTCCCCCTGCCTGACTGACATGGCAGGAACTCAGCTTCAAAGACTACCCAAGGGTATGGGGCCAAGCCCTAGTGCTTCTGGCTTTTTAATCTCCGTGGACACTATCAGAATTCTGGAGCAGAGGAGAGGTTAAAGATAATCTAGTCTAGTGCTCATCAAACTTTGTTAAGCAGTTGAGTACTAATTTTGAATGACAATCTCCTGTGGCACACCACCACAGTAAACGGATGAGAGCAGCGCTGCTCCCGGCAAAGGGTGGGTGGGTACCCAAATATCACTGACCACGGCTTCCCGTATGCACTCCACAGAGGCCCCCAAAACTCCTTTCCAGAATTCCAGAGCTTCACACAAAACTGCCTGAAAACCAGTTTGGTCCTGGATCCTGTATACAAGGACACAGAAACCCAGAAGTACAGTGACTCTTAACACAGCTAAAAGTAGCAGCAAAAGCCAGGACTGCTCCCCTTCGCCACCTCTAACGTTAGGAGGAGGTGCAGGACCAGGCCCACAAGGGCCTCTCCATGCAGAATGAGGTTCTCGAACTTTGGCTGCGTCACCGTGGATCTCGCAGCTGCACCCCTATCCCCCACCACATACTCCTCATCCAACTAGCAGAGTTGTGGAATGAGCTGCTCCACTTAGATTAATTTTCTAGATGAATGTAGAACAGTTCTTCCAATGCCAAAACAGTTTTTTCCCCTTTCTTTTTAACAATTTTAACCAAACAACTCTCAAAAGTAGTGATTCTTACCCAGGGTCTGCCAATGCCCTGAAACTGTATGCAAAATGCTATGTGGGCATGAGAGGAGCGGGTAATAGGTCTTTGGGAAGAGGGTCTCTCCAGATTCTCACCATTCTAACATAGATTGTACAGCCATCTTTAAAAGAGGAGGCTGAAAAGGAATTGACCTTTCCTGGTGATTCAGGGTCAAAGTGAACCCCTCTTTATGCCACACCAGAACATCTGGCATGGTTCTGCATAGCCTTCTGGGCCCCCATTCCCGCATCTCCCTGCTGACACCACGCCTGCCTTGGTGCAGCTGAGCTCCCCTCCCAGCGTGCGTGCACGTGCTGCTGCCACTGGGGAAAGCAGAGCAGTGGGCTCACGTGGACACAGATTTCCACTGGTGGTCACGGAGGCCAGGCCTCAGGCTCTGATGATGGATTCCAGGAGGGGCTCCATCTGAACTTCAGTTACTATACCACAAGCCCCCACCCCAACCAGGTTTCTATTTTGGAGTTTGAAGGGATTGCTGCAATAATCTAGCCCAGTTTTGCTCAAATATCAGTCATTTGCCTGCCTTCACAATTTTTGCTATGTCTGTGTGTCGTCCATACTATTTGTAATTTACGCAATCATTTTATTTGAACTATATCACTTTTTTGTTTTTTTTACTTAAATACATTTTAAAAGGAAACTTTAAGTCACTACTCTACCCTTCAATTGAGCAATCCCACTTGCAGGAATTTATCTGGAAAATACACCTCCAACAATATGAAAATGCACACGTACCAGGGTATTCACTACAGTATTATCTGTAATTGCAAAATACTGGAAACTACCTAAATGTCCAAGCGTAAAGACTAGTTGAATAAACTATGGTACACACACACAGTGCAACTGTAAAAAGGAATGAGGAAGATTGCTGTGAACAGATATAAAGTGATTTCCAGATATATTGCCAATAAGTGAAGAGAGCAAAGTGCCAAAAAGCATATATATATTTAGTGTGCTACCCTATGTATAAGACACAAGGAAAATAAGAAAACATACATAAATCTGCTTCTTTTAATAAAAAGAAACGTAGGGAGGATATTCCAGAAAATTATCAAGTTCGTTATCTACCAGAAGCGAGGGGAATGAGATGGAAGAAATATAGGAAGAGGGGTACTTCTGTGAACATACTTTTTGCATAGCTTTGAGTTTGTTAATATTCCATATATTTTTAAAAAAGAAATGAAATCAATAAGAATGGGAAGGGAGAACCCTAAACTGAAAAAAGAGAACTCAAATTTGTTTCAAATGAATATCATACCTACTCTAAAGAGGGAAAGGCAAGGAAGGCAGAACAGAGTAATCCAAGTAGTTTATGAACACAATACGTGACTCTATACCCTCAGTTTGGGGAGAGGTCAAGTACTGGGGGTGGGCGTGGGGAGAACTGCAAACAATACTGAACTCTTTGTTTATTAAACAATAAACAATTCTGAAGCTTTTTCAGATATGTTATAGGATTGAGCAAAGAAATGTTGATGTCATTGGGAACCAGGGCTCTTGCTGTGGAAGAAGAGACAGAAATCTGGAATGGAGGAAGGCAGGAAAGGACCCTCTGGGAATTGACTGGAATTGGAAGTGTTGGTATGAACTTATGATTTCTAAAACATGTCTATGTATATGCATGTTTGTATGTATGTACACATATGCATGAATAAATGTGTATTTTGTGTATATCCGTGCATGTATTTCCTAGCTCTGTCCATTGAAAGGGGCAAAAAGCAAGACAACCCTGTAGCAATGAGCACATCTGGTGCTCAGATCGTGGCCTCTAATACCATTGCCTATTGGGAGGAACCAGGGCTTTTCAGAGAAATGGTTAATCCCAGGGATGGGCAGCATTGGTACGAGATGAACCTGGAATACCTTGTTATGCCAGAAAGTACAAGGACTGCTTGAAGAAAATGATGGGGGCTTATCACAGCAAGGACATAGCAGCCAGCTCGAAAGCTTCCCAGTGGCTAATCTGGGACAATTTGAGCATTAAATTAATTAAATACAGTAATGAAATATAAACCATTAAAAAACTGGAATCCATGAGTCTGTGCCAAGGATAGATAAATAAATAAACAGGGAGAAGGGAGGAATCTTGCTCACAGTGGAACGCTGGGGGCTGACTTTTACACATGGAGAAAGTGCTGACGTTGGAAAATCAACATTTTGCCACCATCCTGACTGGATCCGCCAAGAACCATCAGTGAACACCAAATCTAAGGGGGGATTGTCATGAGGTGCAGGATATTGGCATTATCTCCAAGTGTCTCCTCATGGATTGCTGATGAGTTGCAAAGAAAAGAGAAAGTAATTATATGGTGGAGAAACTGGGCAATACCTTAACCAGGCGACCAAAATTAACAACACCCATGAGGGACAGAAGGATATCATGTGCCTCCAGATGTGACAACCCGAGAAGGACATGACGTCACCTACACTGTATTCCTGCCAAGAATGCAAAACCTCAATCTAATCCAAGAAAACATCAAAGTCAGAAAGAGAAACATTTTACTAAAACAAAGGAGGGGAGGGTCTGTATTCTTCAAAGACGTCAATGCTGTAAAAGAGAGAGAAAGTCTGTGGAAATGTTCCAGAGTAGAAGAGGCTAAGCAGACACAACTGAAGGCACTTCCTGACCCGAGATGGGCTTTTGTACAGGAGGGAGGAAATATGCTTGCTATAAAGGACATTGTTAGGCCAACGGATAAACTGGAACATGGACTGTAGAAAACGATTTTGAAGTTGATGACTGTACTGTGGTCGTGAAAGAGAATACCCTGTTCTTAGCAAGTGCACACTGAAGCTTCTAGAAGGGAAGGGGCATGATGGTTCTAAGTTATCCTGAAAAAACGTGTGCAGAGAGACAGAAAATACAAATAAGAAAGCAGATGGTGTATGATATGGAAAGTGGAAGTGGGTGAAGGGTAAACAAGTGTTCTTTAGTCTATTTTTGTTTTTCCAACTTTTTGTAAATTTGAAAGTATTTTCAAACAAAAAGTTTTTAAAAATTACTACTATAAGCATAAACCAGTATAAATAGAGAGAACTGTGAAAATACACATGATGAATAAAGAAAAAGGTGCTGAGGGGGCCGGCCCGGTGGGGTAGCGGTTAAGGTGGCGCGCTCCACTTCTGGTGGCCTGGGGTTCACACGTTTGGATCCCGGGCGCGGACAGACACACCACTTGTCAGCCAGATGGTGGCGGCGTCCCATATAAAGTAGAGGAGGATGGGCACGGATGTTAGCCCAGGGCCAGTCTTCCTTAGAAAAAAAGAGGAGGATTGGCAGCAGGTGTCAGCTCAGGGCTGGTCTTCCTCACACACACACAAAAAGGTGCTGAGGCCTGTTGAGTGCACTGAAAAAGGGAGATCCGGGAATGTGAGAGAGGTGTTGAGACGCGGCACACCAAACATGAGGCCTCCCCTGGAGCGAATCATTCAATAAGAATCCTCTCGCAGGGTCCAAAAGGCCCTCTGTCCCACTTAAAACATCTCCATAGCCCACAGTTGGAACAATGCTGACCCAGTGTAATCGCTGCGTTTTATGGAAGGGGAAACTGAAGTGCAGCAGGATTAGGTGGTGGGCCTCTGCCTCGGCTGCTGTGGGCCGCTCTTCTGGCATTGCTTGTTGGCTACATTATATGAACGAAGGTCTATGCAGTGTTAGTTCTTGTGCCAGGCACCATGGCCCATTATCTTGAAGCCTCCAGCACCCCAGCCTGGTGGGTGGCACGACCCCATTACACAACTGGAGGGTTGAGCCTCTGGGAGAGGAGGAACATGCTTGTGAGGCTGCCAAGCTGGGAGCAGGAACCTAAATCTCCAGCTCCTCAGGCTTCAGCAGACCCTGCCCAGGCCCTCCTTGGCCTCAATCATCTCCACAAAAACCTCCAAAGCAGAAGATTTGCACACCCATGTTTATAGCAGCATTATTCACGATAGCCAAAAGGTGGAAGCAACCCAAATGTCCATCAACGGATGAATGAATAAGCAAAATGAAGTATATCCAAAAAATCCAGCCTTAAAAGGCAGAAAATCCTGCCACAAGCTACAACATGGATGAACCTTGAGGACATTACGATAAGTAAAATAAGCCAGTCACAAAAGGAGAAATACTGTACGATTCCCCTTATATGAGGCACCTAGAGTAGTCAAATTCATAGAGACAGCAAGTGGAATGCTGGTTGCCAGGGGCTGGGGAGGGGGAACAAGGAGCTCTTGAACGGGTATGGAGTTTCAGTTTGGTAAGATGAAGAGAGTTCTGGGGCTGGATGGTGGTGACGGCTACACAACGATGTGAATGTACAGGAGAGGTCCGAGGACCCTCAGGACCCAAGGATGTCAACTTCTGCCTCAATATGACAATTCTGGCCAAATCCATTCATGTCCCCAATACTCGAATACTCCGATTTTTTAAATAACAGCAATAATTCATCCACTTGCCTGGACGACGTACATTCTAATCTGATTAACATTTGGTAAATGAAGTGCTTTTCAGGGAAATGGCAGGCATGACCTCCCAATAGTCTTTGACTTCACAAATTCAAGGATTTTCCCAGTTTCCCTCTGTGTTCTACATTCCAGCAATCACAGTGAGGACAGACAATAAAAAGAGAGGAAGGGAGAACAAGAAGGCCTTAAAAAGAAGGTTACAGAAGGAGGAGTAAGATGCCCTTGCTGCTTCCCTAGGAAACAAGGGAAGGAATGCAGGCTACTCGTGGCTTTGGAGCAGAATTTCAAGAGGCAAATAGCACCTGGCAATGACAGAGTGTGTATTCGCTGAGTATTTGCAGTACCTCCTCCTTTGTTTTTTGTCATCTTTTACCAAATAGCACAAGATTGAACTCAGAATGTTTTTCTGGGAAGTCGCTTTTCCGAGGATTTGTCTAAACTCATCTACAATCCTCCTTATCCTGGTTAAGCCCATTTGAAAAGCTGGCACTCCCACCTGTCTCTAGAGTAGTGGGCCAGCCTACCAATCCTTCTCCCTCCCGTCCCACTATCTCACTCACACACACACGCTCACCCACCTCACGTATTCGTTATAGAAATTAACAGAGAAATAGGCCCCACAGAAACTCGCCAGGGTGCTCAAGCACAAAGTCCCCCAACCAAGCACAATTGCCCCTTCAAGCTCCTCACTCTGCTCTCTGCCTTGGCCAGGGCTCCTACTCAGTGCTCACGTGTCAAGTGCTAAGTACTGAGGCACTGACGTTCTCATTTCTGACAACCTGAGGGCCGGGCATCATGAAGTCCCCTCTATTGGACCCAGGGGCAGCCCTTCATGGGTCTAGGATTCAGACCCTGACCTCCAAGTAGCTAGTCCATGGCTCATCCCAATCAGGAAACTCTGCCGGGCCTGGGGTTGGCTCTGGCTTTGCAAGAGGAGTCAGAAATGAGGCCAGGGTTGTATTTTATTTCAGTAGACTTTAAAAAAAGGCAAAGCTGGGGCTCCAGACTGCCAGGTACCCCCAATTCCCCGCTGACCTGGCAGGTTCAAAGTCAGCGCTGTTGCCCTCACTCCATGCCCTTGCCGGGATTCCAGAAAAAGAGTAGGCTTTGAAGGTCAGGCCATGAAATTGAGGCCTACTTTTTCCATAGGCAAAAAACAAAAGCCAAACCCCATTTTTCAAACAAGAAGTTCAAATGATTCGTTCTCTTGTCTCAGGTCTGTTTATCAAGCCACTGCTCTAAGTGAATCCAGAAAGAGATGACTGCACTTTCAGACTGAAGAGTAAGCTAAGACACAAACAGGCATCCGAGTGAACACTCCTTAGGCTACAGGGACTAGGGCTCCTCTCTTCTTCCTCTTAGTGTTCAATTTCTGCAAATTTAGGGGCTCTGTGATTTTCTTGGTTTCAGAATGAATTGCCCACCACTTGGGACCTCAGGCAGAGCAATTTCTTTGCAACCCAAGGATGGGAGCAGGGGGTCATTCACTTCACACAACGTCCTCATCTGGGCTTAAAGAGGAGGAGGTGTGAACTCTGCGTGCTGCATTTGCGGGAAAAAAACATGTTAATGCCCATTTCAGTCAGATCATGGCAAATCTGTGACTCGTGACCACACGCCTTTCATTCTGTGCTTTATACCACCTTTTTAGGTAAAGATTTCACCACGAAAAGGGGGGGACCTGGTGCCAGCATCTCTTTACTCAAGAGTCACCTGTGCCTGTCTGTTACAGCCAGGCTGTCAACAAGCCCCTAGATTCAGGGACAATGCAAGAAGCTTGCTAGAGAATAAATAATTTTGCAGGAGAAAACAGCCACATATCCACCTTAAAATAGGAAGGGAGAAGACAGCCCTGAGGGGGATGAGGAATCCACAGAAACACAGTGTGGCTTTTGAGGGAAGCACCAGCTGTTTCTGCCCGCCCAGCATCCATGCCCCCAACTTCTGATGAGAGAGCCTCATTGTTTACTGAGGGAGTCACAGTAGCATAGACACCTGACCCTGGCTTGGCCAATCAGCACAGAACATCCCTCTACAGCAGTGGACAAGCCAGGCCCATGAGCACCTACGAGCATAGGCCCCCAGCCTTCCGCTGCAGCCAGTGGGAAGGACCAGCTCCCTCTCCACTTGGTGGCTAAGTTGGCAGGATGTGAGCCTGGCACTGCCAATGGTCATCTCTGCACCTGGCTGCAGCCCTGCCCAAGCCTCCCAGTTATGTGAACAATCATCACCCTTTTTGCTTAAGCCAGTCTGAGTAGAATTTCTAAATCTTGCAAATGCAAGGATCCTAACAAATACTCATTAAAAAGAAAAAGTCATCATGTGAATTACATTTTCTATATTCATCATTTCCAGATGGGAAAAATGAGGTCCAGAGCTTAAAGAGATCATCCAAGGCCACAAGAACCCTAGAGGTTGAGACAGGACTGCAAGTCAATCTCCCATCTCCTAGGCACCTTCCCCCAACAACACTGTCCTCTAGCTTGAAACTGAATGAGAAAATATGTCTGACACCCTTCCAAGTCACAGGAATTATCAGCTGTGTGGTTTCACTCAAGCTCAGATACAGTCTAAGGAGGGAACACCCACCAGCCATGCCTTCAAATATGAGAATAACTAAGAGAAACGCTCCGGAATACAACTGCTGCCACCCAGTCAGGTGCCTCTGCTGGACGGGCCTGGGAAAGTTGTATCTGTTTATGGCGAGCTGGGTGGGAAGATACCAGGCCCATCATATTCTGGAATGACTCATACGTGTTCGACAAAATTGGAGAGCACCAATGCCGAGGGGGTCGTTGAGAGCCGTGCTCGACTGAGCTCTGAAGTCAGCATCAGCTGTCCAGGCAAGGCCTCTGGGGAAATTCCCGGGCCCCGTCTGGCACAACCTGGCTGAGTATACACCCGGAAAACATGTTTTTGGAGGCTGGTGAATATTTCTCCCCTTGCCCCCTGCACAGGGCAGGTGGGCTCAGCACGCAGGGAGTCCTTACCCCGATCCTAACAGCGAACTGGAACGGCAGCCTTGCTGAGCCACTGAAGCCCCCGTGCGCCAGGACTGGGCCGCCAGGCTGACTCATGTGATTGTGTGCTTGAGGCCAAGCCTGCCCTGTCCACACCATGGTTAGTCACGGCCCAGGCCTGGTTAGAGAGCAGCCCTTAAAAGGACTGGAACGAAAAGAGGTAGCATCTTTCCAAAACAAAATCGATGAGAACACAGTGTACAAAATGGGGTGAAGTTGTCCATTTTTCCCCCAGTGTGGCTACAGCACAGCTAAACCTAGGGTTTAAGCAGACAATTTTCTTCTGAGTTAAAAAAAAAAATCAAAATGATCCAAATAAGCAAACAAGGATGGCTTACCTTGTGCTTGCCCCTCATCTCCCCACCAAAGTGACATTTGTTGTAAAACATTTCCTGAGCCAAAAAAGAATTCCTAAACCAAAATGCTGACTGCACACTTTGAACAGAATTAAAAGCATGCTGGAGATCTCCGCCTTAAAAAAGAGAGACGGGTAGCACCAGGGAGATGCTCTGGTTACACTTATCAAAATGTGATTGTGGCATTCGCTGACAACTGCCAAGAAAATCAGAATGGGCCCAGCGGGGTGGGGACGGGGGCCAGTTTTGGCTGCATAAATGTGGCAAACTCCCAAACACAAATGAGTTCCCAGTCACTGATTTACTGGGCTGCTCTGTTTTCCAGCTTCAGATGCCGTGGGCTGGGGGACTCACACAGTCCAGGCTGATGGGCCTGGCTCTGGAGCAGCCATTGTAGCCCAGGGCCCAGGAGGACAGCTCGCAGGAAGTGCTCCCCACACCCCCAGCAGACCACAGCCAGGCACTGAGAGCCCCTGTCTGTCCCAGGAGGGGTGGCGAGAGCTCACCTCCAGTGAGCAGAGCCCCCGCCCCACTTCCACCTCATCACCTCCCCCACCCTGAGTGCCCGGGGCTGCGGCCAGACACCCCCTCTGTGTGGCTATGAGCCCGGCCCACGACACAAGGAACAGGACGGTTAAAACATACTTAATCCCAGAGCAGACAACCCTCTCCAGATGGAGAAGGTTTTAGCATCTAAACAAAAGGGAGGTGAAGAATAAACCAGAATCATTCCCACAAGTGCAAAAAGAGGACTGAACAATTCTGCTTATCGAGCACATATGCACCAAACACAAGTATACCTCACTCTAAACAGACAGGACTTTAAAAAAAATCTTAGTGTAAGAACCTGGGGGATTACATTTGATTATCTGAATCCCAAAAAAACATTATCTTATTAAAAGCATATAATTTCATTAAACATGGATCCCTTTTCTTCCTTCAGTGCACTGGCAGTAATGACTTCTGTCAAAAATCGTAATTCCAGGTTATGGGGAATGATAAGAGCAGCAATAACAATAAAGATGATGATAATAATAATAGTTGCAGCAGCAAATACTTATGACATAGGCCAGGCACTGTTCTGAGCACTTATGTGCATTTACTCATTTAATTTTCATAATAACAAAGTAGACCCTCTTTGTTACCCTCTTTTTACAAATGGGGAAACTGAGGCACGGGGTTAGGAGTAAAGAACCTTGCTCCAGGTCACCCATCCAATGAGGGTGGGTCTTGTACCGGATCTGCCCACAGCTGCCTCCAAATGGCTGGGTTGTATAGAATGAGGTACACCTGTGTCAGGAATGAACGGAAGCACCCACTGAGATACGGGGGGACCAGACACAAATGACAGCCTGTCTTGCAGTGCAGGCGGCAGGGTGGCGTTCACGGGCGCACTCACCTTCACTCTCCCCACTCGTCTTGATGCCTTTTGAACCACCCTCTGTACCTTTAGCCTTCTCGACGTCTTCTTGGGCATCCTCGGTGGGCCCTTTCTCCTCATCTTCTTCCTCCCCAACATTTTTGTAGTTGGGTCTCTTTTGCACCCGCCTCTTGCCCTTGTGCTTGTTCATCTCAAGGGACCGTTCTAGCGTCTCGGTGGGTTTAATGAAGCACCGAATGCTGGGCTTGGCCTAGAAAAGTCGAATCAAGACAAAAGACAGATTTGAACCTTGGAATCTCACTGGAACCGATCAAGTTGCCCAAGAGTTTCTTCCCCAGGAAATTAATTTCCAGAACAAAAAATGCTACCTCCTAGTTTATTGTTATGACTATTTTTAACATCATCATTATTAAATAATCAAAACAATAGCAACAGCTACCATTTATTGTCCACCATCCTACGTCAGAAACTCTGCACTTTACCTATACCAGCTCTGTGCTTCCCAGAGATGAGTCATTTGCACAAGAAAAACACTTCTGGTAACACTTTTATGATACAAGCACACGTCCTTTTATCGTGTTCCACTTTACTGCGCTTCACAGACATTGCATTTGTGTTTTTTTTTTTTTACAAATTGAAGGTTTGTGGCAACCCTGCAACAAGCAAGTCTATTGGCACCGTTTTTCCAATAGCATTTGCTCACTTCATGTCTCTGTGTCACATTTTGGTAATTCTCACAATATTTCAAATTTTTCATTATTATTATATTTGTTATGGTGATTTGTGATCAGTGATTTTTTTTTCTTTTTTGAGGAAGATTGGCCCTGAGCTAACATCTCTTGCCAGTCTTCCTCCTTTTTTCTCCCCAAAGCCCCAGTAGATAGTTGTATGTCACAGCTGCACATCCTTCTAGTTGCTCTATGTGGGATGCCGCCTCAGCATGGCTTGATGAGTGGTGCACGGGTCCGTGCCCAGGATCTGAAATGGTGAACCCCGGGCCGCCGAAGCAGAGCATGTGAACTTAACTGCTGCGCCACCGGGCCGGCCCCTGATGATCAGTGATCTTTGATGTTACTACTGTAATTGTTTTGGGGCACCACGAACCACACCCACATAAGACAGCAAACAACTGATTAATGTGTGTGTTCTGACCGCTCCACCACCTCGCCGTTCTCCTGTCTCTCTCCTTCTCCTCGGGCCTCCCTATTCCCTGAGACACAACAATATTGAAATTAGGCCAATTAAAAACCCTACAATGGCCTCTAAGTGTTCAAGTGAAAGTAAGAGTCACATGTCTCTCACTTTATATCAAAAGCTAGAAATGATTAAGCTTAGTGAGGAAGACACGTTGAAAGCTGAGACAGGCTGAAAGCTAGGTCTCTGGTGCCAAACAGTTAGCCAATTTGTGAATGTAAAGGAAAAGTTCTTAAAGGAAATTAAAAGTGCTACTTGAGTGAACACACGAATGATAAGAAAAACAGCCTTATTGCTGATATGGAGAAAGTTTTAGTGGTCTGGATAGAAGACCAAACTAGCCACAACATTCCCTTAAACCAAAGTCTAATCCAGAGCAAGGCCCTAACTAACTCTCTTCAATTCTATGAGGGCTGAGAGAGGTGAGGAAGCTGGAAAAGAAATGCTGGAAGCTGGCAGAGGTTGGTTCATGATGTTTAAGGAGAAAAGCCGTCTCCATAACATAAAAGTGCAGGTGAAGCAGCCAGTGCTGATGCAGAAGCTGCAGCAAGTTCTCCAGAAGATGTAGTTAAGATAATTCATGAAGGTGGCTGCACTAAACAACAGATGTTCAATGTAGACAACACAGCCTTCTATTGGAAGAAGATGCCATCTAGGACTTGCATAGCTAGACAGGAGAAGTCAGTGCCCGGCTTCAAAGGACAGGCTGACTCTCTTGTGAGGCACTCACGTAGTTGGTAACTCTAAGTTGAAGCCAATGCTCATTTACCACTCCAAAAATTTTAGGGCCCTGAAGAATGATGCTAAATACTCTGCCTGTGCTCTATAAATGGAACAACAAAGCCTGGATGACAATGACAGCACATCTGTTTACAACACGGTTTACTGAACATTTTAAGCCCACTGTTAAGACCTACTGCTCAGAAAAAAAGATTCCTTTCAAAATATTACTGCTCGTTGACAATGCACCTGGTCACCCAAGAGCTCTGATGGAGATGGACAATGAGATTAATGAGACAGCATCCCTTCTGCAGCCTGTGGATCAAGAAGTAATTTGACTTTCAAGTCTTATTTTTTAAGAAATACATTTTGTAAGGCTACAGCTGCCATGGATAGTGATTCCTCTGACAGATCTGGGCAATAAATTGAAAATCTTCTGGAAAGGATTCACTATTCTAGAAGCCATTAAGAACATTCGTGATTCATGGGAAGAGGTCGAAATATCAACATCAAGAGACTGGAAGAAGTTGAGTCCCACCCTCATGGATGACTTTGAAGGGTTCAAGACTTCAGTGAAGGAAGTGACTGCAGACGTGGTGGAAATAGCAAGAGAACTAGAATTCGAAGTGGAGCCTGAAGATGTGACTGAATTGCTGCAATCTCATGATAAAACTTTAATGATGAGGAGTTGCTTCTCAAGGATGAGCAAAGAAAGCAGTTTCTTGAGATGGAATCTACTCCTGGTGAAGATGCTGTGAAGACTGCTGAAATGACAACAGAGGATTTAGAATATTACATAAACTTAGTTGATAGATCAGTAGCAGGGTTGGAGAGGACTGATTTCAATTTGTGCGTGCGTGTCTCTGTGTGTGGGGAAGATCAGCCCTGAGCTAACATCCGTTGCCAATCCTCCTCTTTTTGCTGAGGAAGACTGGCCCTGGGCTAATATCTGTGCCCATCTTCCTCTGCTTTATATGGGACGCCACCACAGCGTGGCTTGATGAGCGGTGGTCGGTCCATGCCTGGGATCCGAACCTGTGAGCCAGGCCACGGTAGCCGAGTGCGCGAACTTAACCACTACGATGCCCCAGGCTGGCCCCATGACTCCAATATTGAAAAAAGTCCTACTGTGGGTAAAATGCTATCAAACAGCATCACATACTACAGAGAAATTATTTTGATGAGGCAAACTTCACTGTTGTCTTATTTTAAGAAACTGCCACAGCCACCCCACCCTTCAGCACCCACCACCCTGATCAGTCAGCAGCCATCAACATCGAGGCAAGAGCCTCCACCAGCAAAAAGGTTACAACTCACTGAGGCTCAGCTGACGGTTAACCTTTTTTATCAATAAGGGATTTTTAAATTAAGGTATGTACATTATTTTCTTAGACATAATGCTATTGCACACTGAAGAGATACTACAGTGTAGTGTAAACATAACTTTCATATGCAGTGGGAACCAAAAACTTCGTGTGACTCACTTTACTGCAGTATTTGCTTTCTCGCGGTGGTCTGGAACCAAGCCCGCAACGTCTCTGAGGTGTGCCTGTACTCTGCGTGTCAGATGCTGTTCTGAGGGCTCTGACCATATGAGCTCCCCTCAGCTTGACAACAAACCCACAAGACAGCACTGCTGTCAGCCTCATTTTACAGATGAGGGTCAGAGGCATTAAATGACCTGCCCAAGGTCACACAGCCAAGAGGTGGCCGAGGTGGAATTCAAACCCACGCATTATCTGCACAATTTATGTCTTAACTACAGCACACTGATGTTATTTTTAACTTCTGATTTAAATAAATTTATTTTAAAAGAAACTGTAGGGGGCGCCCAGTGGCGCAGTGGTTTAGTCGGCGCTTGGCAGCCCAGGGTTCGTGGGTTCAGATCCCGGGCGCCCGCTGATGCACTGCTTGTCAGCCACGCCGTGGTGGCGTCCCATATAAAGTAGAGGAAGATGGGCACAGATGGCCCACCTGTGGGCCAGTCTTCCTCAGCAAAAAGAGGAGGATTAGCAACGGATGTTAGCTCAGGGCTGGTCTTCCACAAAAAAAAAAAAAAAAAAAAGAAAAGAAACTGTATATCACTACAGAAAATGGAACACCAGTGTACCCTGCTATTATAAAAATAAGTAACAGAAAAGAGAAAGCACTGGCGTACTGGATGTAGCCAAATGCTGGCTCTCTTTAGCAGGGGAGCCTGAAAAGTATCAGCGAGGAGTTAAAGATTAGCTTGCCCTAGAGGTAGAAGTTTATCCCTGAAAAAAGTCAGAGAAATGAAAAAGGGCATGTCACCAGTGGTCCATGTCCCGTATTGTGGAAGACATGGCTGTATCAGTCCTTATAACAACCATGAGATATAGGGATTATCAGTCCCATTTTATAGACGAAGGGTTATAGTGACTTGCCTGTTGTCACACAGCTACTGAGCTGCAGAGTTAGAATTTGAATCGAAGCTTGCCCAACTGCAAAGCCCAAGATCTTCCTAAAGTAATAGGGCTTCACCAGGAGCTCAAATTCAGCTCCATATTTAGTACTCTTAAAAAGTATTTACATGCAAATAGGCCAAGTCTAAAAAGGAGCAAAGATAAAAGAAAACTGATTTGTTTGGGACAGGACTCTGACTGAAATGTTTTTCTCTTTCCAGGGTCTGGATGATGTTCAGACACCATTTTGTCATTAAAAAAGGAAAAACTTTTGAAGTAAACTTTTCCATTATCTTGATCTGGTTTATCCATCTTCTGAATTTACCCCCAACAACCACCAATCGTATTCTGGGGGCCACCGTACCCTGCCAATAAGTGGAATGTGCTCAAAGAACACATTAATTTCAATAACGCTCAAAACAAAACCTAATTGAAAGCTAAATTAGCATCCAAATCCAAACATTAATTTTTATTTACCCACTTTGGATTATTCATCCACAAAAATGACAGATAAATTGAGACATGATTCTACTGTCCAGGAAACCCAGATAGCGCATTACAGACGCCAACGACCAAGAGCCCAGAGATGGGAGCATTCCGAGCATGCACTGCTTGACAGACAGCATCCATCAGAGCCCACTTAGGATGCTGTGTGATCAAACACAGCCCTGGACGCCCCCGCCATCCTCTCCTGAAGGACCCGAACCCAGTAAGTTAGGGTCCCAAGATCAAGTGACTGCTTCCTCCGACCACGACTTACTCCCAGTGAGTTTTAGAGCACGGCATACTCAATTGAAGCTTTCAGAAACAGAAAACCAAGACCAAAAAGAGCAAAACACCACCCAGTTAGAAGTTACGAGCAGAAATTCACATGGATGGATGTAGAAACCTCTCCCTGAGCTCCGTATGGACTCAGATGTACAGAATAACCGGCAGAACTAAGTGAAGTGGAACGATGCACAAGGTTCAGGGCTGATCAGAGCGGTGTGAACCCCAGCTGAACCCGACACGAGCTGTGGGGCCTCTCTGAGCTTCAGGATTTTTGTCTATAACATGGGGCAACTAATTCTACTCTCCTAGAACTAAATGAAATCATGGATATAAAGTTCCTTCAGATCCTGGCGGTACGGTAAGCCAGGACAATTAGCTCCTTTTCCCTGCCTTCACAAAAAAAAAAAAAAAAAAAAAAAAAATCAACTGTGAAAATGAATTTAAAAACTTTCCAAAAGGATCTGCTTTTCTCGATGATCAGGTGTTGGGGAAGAGGAGGGGAGAGGCATGCTTACTGGGGAAATTTCAAACCTTTAAAATGCAACCTACCCAGTTAACAGCTGGAAATAACCTAAATGCCCATCAATAGGGGAGTGGTTAGGTAATTATAGCCTGTCCATAGAGTGGGAATCCACGTGGATGTTAAAAAGACTGAGGTCTTTTTATATCTAGATATACTGATGCAGAAACAGCACCAGGATGAAAAAACATGAACAGGGAATACAGAAGGGTCCCTTTCAGGCAGAGCTTTTCACAGGCTACATGTGATGGTGTAAACACAACTTTTCCTGGAAAGCTATGTAAGAATATATCAGTATTTCACCTTTGGGGAAAGAAAGGAGGTGGGTGGTACTGTGTGTACACCCGCACAAGTGCACTTATAGTTTTTCATTTCTATACTTTTCCATTTGGTTTGAAATTTCTAATCACGTACGCATACCAACTTTTAAAAAAACTCAACAAGGATCATTTGGACATTGGAATTATGGACTTTCCTTTTTTTTCTTCTGTATTTGAAAAACCTGATTTTGTTTTCTTAACACTAACAATCTCAAAATCCCACAGTTCCCATGGAGAAGCTGACAGGGCTTGGCCGGGGTGTGTGGGCAGAGATCCGTGGTCCCTCCTGCTGCTCCTGTCAAGAGCCTCCTGGCTGCTGGGCTCCCAGGAAGCTCCGTTGACACTGGGCAATCCTGACGTTCCTGACGGGAAGTCCCCAGGAGAAGGGCCCTGTCCTTCCTACTCCCCACCATGCTCTCGACACTAAACCAGGTGCCTGGAGCAGGGCAGGGCCTCAACACATGGCTGCCTGCACCAGACTGGGTCCAAGGTGAAGGAGAGAACAACAAAAAAAGATGAAAAGGGAGGGAGGGAAGAAAAAAGGAGCCTAACACCCTCAGGAGTTGGACTTAGCACTGTGCCATGAAACTAACCAAAAGAAGTGGAAAAGCCCACTTTAGAGTCAAAAGTCAGAAGGCCTTTGGGTTTATCTTCTCATAAAGAAAGCACACCACACACGCCCCAGAGAAAAGTATTCCGCAAACAGGTCTATGTTTCCCCAATGCCGCAGGCTCGGGGTTCACCAAGGGCTCACCTCCCAGGGACCTAGAGTGTGCACTGCAGGAGGAGCAGAGAGGTAGGGGCCCTCCTTGCCAACTACACAGATTCTGCCAGGTACCCAACTGGGGGGTGCAGGGGGAGACCTGGGGCTCTGTAGCTAGACATTTAGGCTAGCTTCTGGGGTCAAGGCCAGCTGAAGGCCAGCAATGTGATTTCAGGGGTGGCCTGAGGGTCTAACTTCTCCCTAAAGTGTCTGCCCCTGCCTGCTGGTTAATGACGCCTTCCACCAGCCTCACCCCTTCAACTTACAGCTTTGGTCCTTGCTTCAAGGCTACATACTCGAGAAGGGGACGCTCCAGGGCTCAGTGGTAACTAAGGCCTTTCAGGGGCTGTGAGATCTGAGAGCAGAGGCTCTGCAAGGGCAGCGAGAGGGGTCAGGAGGAAGGATGGAAACGCATGGCCCGGACGTCTCAGGGAAGGAGCAGAGGCAGCATCGCCAACACCACAGATGTCAGACAGGACGTCCTCCACTGGGTCTGGGTGCGCCCCCTTAGAAAGAGCCGGACACAGACTGCACGTGAAAAACCAAGTTGCAAGCAAGCAAGGATTCCATTTACTGTTAAAAATCAAAACTATTGATTTAAAACATGTACATATCTATCATGTTTTCCTGCGCTGACAGATATTGGCATGACAGGACACAGAGCAAGGTCTGGAAGGATACACAAACTGAAAACAGTGGTTCCTTCTGAGGAAGATACTGAGGTTGGGGGAACTTTCACTTTCTACTCTCATTGCTTCTGTAACGGTATGGGGTAAAACCTCCGTTGTTTTACCCCAAGAAAGTACTCCCAGTGCTATTTAAATGTAAAGAACACCTTTAAAGAATGTACCTAACACCACTGAACTGTACAGTTAAAAGTGGTTACTCCATCATAAATGTTGTTATATGTATTTTACCACAATTAAAAAAGAAACCTTTGAAAAGGCACCCCTAGAAGTCAGAGTGGTGATCAGCCAGGGGAGGGAGGGGGTGGTTACAGGCCAAGAAGGAGCTGTATGGAGTGCCTGGCAGGTTTTCTGTCTCAACCTGAATTACACACAAAAGTAATTCTAAGCACAAAGCCAGCAAGCTGTATGCCTAAGATTACTCCACTTTTATGCACTTTATTTATGTCATCCCTCATTTAAAAAAATATTTACCTAGAGATTTTCAATAAAGTCAGATTGTCGTAATGCCTTCAGCACAAGCTGGGAGTGATCAGACAACCTGGGAAGCGGGACTCACTGCAGTCACTGAGCCCTGACCAACACCCAGTGCTGGACTAAGAGCCAGGGGACCATGGGCCACACCTTCGCAGAGCTTACAGTCCAGCTAGGAACAGGCAGTGCACTGTGGTGTGTCCCACGCAGACACCAGAAGAAAGAGGGGCGACGGGGGCAAGGAGGAGGGAGTGGGGAACTCTGCCAGGTCAGGGGTGGGGGGAGTTTAGGAGGGCTTCATGGAGAAGGAAAGGACTGATTCGAGTCGTGGATGTTAACAGGAGTTCACCAGAACACTCGGGAAGAGAGGAGAATGGTAGGAAGGCCAGCTCAGAGCTCTGGCCATTCACCCTTTATTCCTGTCAAAGCCAGGGTCACCTGGAGCTGGTGTGCTTGGTGACAGCGGTGGTGCCCTGGGACACAGTGTGCTTGGCCACCTCCCCAGGTAGCAGCAGGCCCAGGGAAAGTCAGGGGTGGTACTGGGCAGCCAGGCAGCCTCTCCAGCCAGCTGCTCACGAAGGAGCTCCTGATGCTCACGGCCTGGGAAGAGATGCCGAGGCGCCCCGGCCTCCGCGCCTGGTAGAGACACCCTGTACAGTGGGTTTCTTTGCGCCTACTCAGCGGTGCAGTGGGGAGCAGAGAAGACAGTGGCTGGCAGTGGTCAGGAAAAGGAGCGTGGGGATACCAGGCAGGCACCCAGGAAGAATCTTGGTTGAGAAGAAAAGGAGGGAGAAAGAGCCTGGTGGCTAGAGGGGGCAGGTAACAGAAAGAACAGCTGACGAGGCCCCGGAATTCTGTCTGGGTCTGTAGGGGTGTTGCAATGATCAAGCTAAGAAAGCTCACCTTCCAGGCTCTACCAGGCCTAGCCCATTCACGTTCTGAGGAAGCAACTAGAATCATTTTGTTCAAACAGCTCTGCTAAGGGATTTGAGAAGCAGGAGAAAAGAGGCAGGCCATGCTGACCAACAAAAACACGCCCCACCTAAGGGGAGACCTGAGTCCAGATCTCAGACCCACTGACTGGCTGAGGGGCTCGGACCAAGTGAGCCTCAGTCTCCTCATCTGTAAAACAGGGATAACAGCAGCTCCATCACATGCTGCCACGGGGCGGAAATGAGCTCCCAAATGCAGAGATGCCTGGCATAATGCCTGCCACAAAGGGCACTCTAGAAATATCTATTGACCTTCAACCCCCTGGCAAATAGATCCCCAGGATAGAAGAGCTGGCAGGGGAGGGGCTGATATTTAAAAAGCAATCACACTCCCTGTTTTAAACCTGACTCTCTAGCTCCTAGCAACTTACTGTTCGCTGGCTTTCTGGTTTGGTAGTGGCTAGACTCGGCCTTCCCAAAGTGCTCCTGGGGCCCTGGCCAGCCTCAGGGCGGGACTGTCAGGAGGTACAGCAAAGGCAGGGTGGGATCCTGGGCACGGTGGAGCAGCCCCAGCCTGCTCGAGTCCTGGCTGCGCTGCTCACTAGCTTCTCCTCTCTGGGCGTCAGTTTCCACATGCATCAAATGGGCTTCACACTAGCACTTCCCCCACAGGGCTGCTGTGAGGTGCCAAGAGGGAGCACACTTTCTCATTAACTTTTCCAGGAAATGATAACCATCAAGAATACCCAGCGAGCATCTGAAATGTGCCCTGCACACTCTGAACACTATATATACGTCACTTTACCCTCCAGGCGACCACAGAGGGCAAGGGCCTGGCCCACGGTCACCTGCGAGTGAGCGGCGCAGCCAGGACCTGAGCCCAGGAAGTCTAGCTTCCGTGGCCGCGTGCTCAACCAGTCTGCTGGACGGCTCACAGTCACGCCGCTCCACAAGCACTCGCCGAGGCTCCCGACGTGGGGCCAGCCTCCGGGAGGATGGATGTCAAGGCCCTGCCACGCCCGGATCTCACTAATCGGAGGAGCAGGTAGCGCCGTGGAGCAAAAGCTCAGGACAGTTGACACATCACTCACCAGGCAGCCCTCCGAGCTGACGATGATGACGGCCAACCACAACATGTAATTTCTTCCCACTCTGTCTCCCGTACACAGAGCACCACATGTCACAGGGGTCACGTTGGCCCAGGTTTATACCAGCTACGACCAACAGCACTGCCGCCGCCAGCGAAGGGAGGCTGGCCGGGTCACCGCTGCACAGCGAGCCTACTCTCACTCCAGAATGAGGCATCAGCAAGCCGGCGTCAGACGGAGTAAACTCAGGGTGATGTATGGGTGCACGTGCTACATGCCAAACCGTGAGTAATGCGGGGCTCCTGAACCGAAGCCCAAACACACGTCCAGAATGCACAACTGTGAGCACAGCAGGGAGGCGACCGGAGGACGCTGACAAATTGAATGGGAAAATAAAACCTCGGGAGGGGGCGGACATGAAGAGGTAACAGGCCACTTCCATTAACAAGAGGAGCATGGCACTCTTCTCCACGAATCGGCCAACTATCAGCGAGTGTTGCAGTGCAGAGGCATAAACCAAAGAAATGCCCATTTATCTGGAATTGGAACAATCCCAGGGCTCAGAGGACTCGCATTGCACAGGCGCTCAGCACTCTGACTTGGAGAGAGACAGCAGGTAACATCAGGACGGCGCTGTGAGTTCTTAGAAAGCAACCTCTGGGGTGTCGCTCGGTCTGTAGGAGACCGGCCGCATCCCCTGGCCTTCTTCACCCAGGTCATCTTCTCTGACCCCCCCAACGCTTAGCATTGCCTAGTCTGTCCCCCTCAATGCCATGTCTGGCATTCAATCAAGAGCCACTGGATGCATGTGGGATGAATTTAATTGCAAGATATTTATGATTGAAGATGCATGCAAAATAAAATACCTTACCCTCTTTCATTAAACAATGGCATACGAAGCACTTATTTGGTAGCTCTTTAAGAAGAATATTTTACTATATTTTGTTCCCTAAAAAAAAGTAATCAACTGTGAAATACTGGTGACTCTCAGTAACCAAAACATTCAGTCCAGAACACGACACTCTCCTATATCTCAAGCTGAACTGGAAATGACCATCACTGCAGATGGTGACATAAGGGCATGAAATAGAAACAGCGTGGGGATTTGGGGCTGGATGCCTGCAACCCCCACAAGTGGGTGACGAGAGAACGATCACTTGACCTCTGGGAGTGTTGGCTTCCTCCTGCGGAGAGTGTGCCGGTAATACTACCTCGCTCTCTGCGTTATTCTAAGCCTTAAAAGAAATGTTAAATGAGATGAATGAGCCCGTTCCTCTCCTATAAAAGGAAAATGTCCCCCTCTCCCGCTGACCCAGCATGTTTCTTGCATCCTGGCCTCTCTTCTGACCCCAGACACACTGAGGTCTTTGACTCACCATCTTCCACACCTTGACCATCACAACCCTTGCCCCCACCCCACCCCGCAACTCTCAACAGCGCGAGCTCCTCCACCTTCAGTCCTCAGATCCAATGTCAGCCCCTCAGGGAGGACTTCTCTCCCCATCATCTCCCAAAGCTGTTTCGTATTTCTTCCCAGATCCAAATCTAAAACCTGCGTTGATGTGCTGGTTTACTGTCTGTCTCCCCCGCCAGACCGTCAGGATGGGACCTCGCCTGTCTTGTTCAACCTGCATTCTCTGCGGCCAGCACAGCGCCGGCCTGGAATGTGTGGGTGCTCCAGAAATACTTGTGGGACGGAGAAGGGAGGGTGAGCAAGCCAGCCAGCCTGGCACGCAGTAAGTACTCAACAGACGGGCGCTGCTCTTAACAGGGATGACCCATCCAGAGTTCAAGTGTCACCCAGAACAATATGTTGGAGTAAATAAAACCCTTGAATGTTATTTTTCTTCTCTTTGCTTATGAAGCTTCCCAGAATCTGTCCCCGTGCTTGGCTGGAGGTTACCAGGAGGGTCCCCTGGGGTGAGGTTATGAGCATCGCAGCAAGTGGTCAGCGGGCAGGCAATCTCAGGCCAGCCAGGACTCAGAACTCACGGGGGAAACCCCACTAACCGTCTCCTGGGAGGAGAGTTATACCCATGAGCCACGTTCACTGTCCTCAGTCGGCCACGAGTGACACACCACTCCCCTCCCGGCCCACTGTGGTTAAACTGCTCGGGCACCAGAGAGGGAGGTGAACGGACTGGCCCTCTTCTCGCCCATGTGTGGCCCCCCAGCCTCCTGTCAAGCAAAGCACCCCTGAGCAAAACCAAGTGGGCTGGTTCACAGACTCTGGCGTTGACCAAGACTAGATTTCCTTGGCTCATCAGAGGTATGGTGCTCGATTCCCTCTTGAGATTTGCTATTGCAAGACAATCACCGTTTACTGCAGGAACCATGCTAAACACTGGGGACACAGAGGTTAGGATGTTCCCATTTCTCTCAGTGTAAACTCCTGAGTCCTCCAAGGTGCCACAAGCCTCGGACCCTTGTTCCCTCCCTGACCTCAGTTCCTACAATGCTCCACCTCGCCATGCTGCTCCTTGCTGTTCCTCCGACATGCCAGGCATAATCCTGCCTCAGGACCTTTGCACTGGCTGTTCTTTCTGCCCAAAACACTCTTCCCTCAGATAGCTACATGACTCACTCCCTCACTTCCTTCAAGTCTGCTCAAATATCACCTTCCCAACGAGGCCCGCCCTGGCCACCCTATGGAGAACTGCACCCCCCCACCTTCTCTGCCTCCTCCTGCTGCTCTTCCAGAGCACTTCTCACACTCTAACAGGTTGTACCATTTACCAATAGTTTTACTGCTCCTCTCTCTCTTCCCACTACAACAGAAGCTCCAGGGGGTCAGGGGTCTTTGCTTTGCTCACTGGTGTATCTCCAATGCCTAGAACAGTGCCTGGTACATGCCCAATAACTACTTGTTGAATAGATGAATAAATAATATTGACCCGGCTTCAAGGAACTCAGAGTCTGGTTAAAAAACTCAAATGCCTGAAGGGGCCAGGCTCTGACGAAAACTAACCAAGTCCTAGGGCAGAGACACCGGAAGTGGTAGGTTCTCCATTTTTCTGTTCCCACCCTTGAGTTTCCTGATTTTCACAGAAACCTGGAAAAAGTCACCAATGGCTCAATGCAGACTAGGGAAGGTCCCCACTCGGCAGGGGGCGTGACACCACCTCACCCCATGGGGCCGTCTCTGGCCCTGTGGCCACCACAGCCATTCGGCGTCATGCTGCCAGGCAGACACAGAAAAGCCAGCTTGGGTCTGAGTCACAGAGGCTTCCCCACCCCACCCCACCCTCGCTTTGCCCACTCTGGTTTTCCCTGTCGGCTCCTCCAGGATGTGGCCATTCCGAGAACCCCAGGCCCTTCTCTGGCTCACTGGACCAGGACCAGCACCCCTGGCCCCTCGGGTCCGGTCACTCGCAGCCCCGGCTAAAGGCCGCTCCTCCGTGAGCCTCCACACCGTGGGACCTGCGTCAGTCGTTCCCATCTTCTGCACAGGAGAAAGGGGGAGGCGACTGTTTTTGAGAGCTCTCGTCTACGGCACCCTGTTGCTGCGTGGATCATGTTGCCCTCCAGATTCTCTTTGATTCTGTCAGGTCCTCCCACATGTGGACCCACGCTGCCCCACTCAATACTGCTGCAGGCGGTAATGGCACCTTGGAGCTGCGGGTCTGTCGAGGAATTACGGGGTCGACCACAATGGCCCAGCAGAAAGGGAGAATACAGAATGAGCCCTAATTCTTCTGTGGGAATGTTTGCATCTGTGCCAATTAAGCCTCTTGATTTATCATAGTCTACTTTTCACCTTCGGTGTTCACAATCAACCCTCTCCCAGAAGCCTATTACCACTTTCAGGAAGAAGAATGTGTGTGCTTCGGAACCAGCATTGATTAACCAGGGGTCACGAGTAAGGTCAGGGGCCCTGAAAGACGCGGGGGACTATAATCCGGGCTGCAAGGGGGGTTGTCCTGCCTGAGGCCTTCAATTCTCCCGAGGCTCGGCTGCCCTGCCATTCCAGCCTGGTTGGAAAGACAGCCCTGAGCGGTGACCAGGGGACACAAGCCAATGATTAATGCTCTGATTCTGCAAACAACCCAGAGAAGCCAGGCTGCTACTTTCTCAGCTGCCGGCTCCACATGCCATGTCCTGGCAGCATGTCCTGCTAGCAGAGGGTCCATCACCTAGAAGGACACATGTCACACAGAGAACTGGCAGCTACCATCTTAGGTGTGTACTCACTCTTCTGGATCCCCTGAGAATCTTCTGGAGACCATCCCAACTGGCCGAACTGGAGCCTACAGAGAGACGGCTGATGTCCTTATTTTGGGACTAACAAGCCTATTCTGCCCCAGAATTCTCAGTCCCTGCTCTGAATCCACAGCCAGCCAACCATGTGAATGTGCTCTAGCTCATTAAGTATTCGCACTTTCCAGAGATCGAATCTGGGGCTGGCTGAGCTGAAAGTCCCAGAATGCACACGAGGCCTCAGCCCACTGCCACTAAGCGGCAACATTCACGATCAGTGCTGTCACTGTCACTGTCACTGCTGCTAACACTTGGCCCTCCGCGCCTGTGTGTCTGGTCATGAGGCCCCTCCCTAAGGGATGCACTAAGTGTGCCTCTACGTTAATCATCCCCAGAAGGGAGGTCCCCAGGAGGGAACACAGGGTTGTTGCACAACCTCAGAAACTAAGACTGTTACAAGGCTAACAGCTAATAGTTAGGCCTTGATGTGTGCCAGGCTTTGGAATACGCACTTGACACTGCATTTGATCCTCTTCTCAAAGCCATGTTTGTTATTCTAACTGGAGAGGTGAGGAAAGTGAGGCCGGGAGAGGTGGACTAACTTGCCCTGGACACACCTAGTAAGATGAGGAACTGGGATTTGAGGAGACCCAGCAGTCTGGCTCCAGAGTCTATTCCACTCGACTGCTCCTTAAGGTGGAAAGCAGAACAGCACCAAAAGCAACCCACTCTGCCACGCCTTCCCCCAAAGCCTGGCTCTGCACAGAGAAGGTGGCATGTGAGGGTCAGGCTCTGAGGCTATTTCTGTTCTGAGACTCATCAAGAACATCACGAGAGCCCTTGTGACCCTGCCACCAGTTCACCCATCACTCACTCATTCCTGCAGTGAGCGCCCTAGAGCATCTCTGGCAGGCCCCAGGATAGCACAAGCAATGCAGGGATCTCCAAGACATGGTCCCCTGTCCTCGCAGGGGATGGGAAGCCCAGAGAAGGCAGGGGTCATCTCCTTCCTGTGCACCAATGCACCCCTGCTGAAGGAATGGATGAATGAATGCAAAAACTAAGGAAACTATTCCACAGAAATCCAGGATGACAAAAGTCCCTTTTTAAAAAAGTACCTACAGGTAATGATGCATATCCCACAATCTAATCTATATGTTCACTTTGCAAAATAACGAGATGTTAGCAGTTTCAGAATTAGTGTTCTCTCATTCTATTTCCCCCAGCAAGAAACACGATCTGCTCTGCATTAGAATTACAGCAAGAATTACCCCTTAGCAGAAACCATATGATTTTAATGCACAGATGAATTTCAATTAGACATTTATCTAACCATGCTGATGTGTTTTAAACTTAACCCTAAATTACAGACTTTTCAAATAACTCTGCTCTCCCCTCTGCTTCTCTCTCTTCAATTTTGGTTTGGTTTTGTGAAAGGTCTGCTGGTAAAAATGAAGCAATACCAGTAACTTATCTACAAATTACGGGAAGGAGAAAGTAGGTTAAAAAAGACCAAGAACTTAAAACAAGTAAGATCAAACCACATCCGAGTTAGGCAGGAAACAATAGGAGACTGTTCTCGCTCAGAGGGAAGGAAGGTAAATCTCGCCAGGATTATTGTCAACGAATCATAAATGAGATTCACCTCCACTCTTCCCGAATTTCAACTGCAGTCACCAGAATGCAACAAACTTCGATTTCACACACGGGGAAAGGTAATAACCGGAAGTAGAAAGCTGACACTTTCACTTGGGCTGGCAATTCCTTCCACGCTCAAAAGAATCTCATTTTCAGTTCAGGCGTCCACCACAAGCAGCTGTGTGTCTATCACAATGGAGGCAGGAACTTCATCCCCAGAGGAGGCCATTGGGAGAAAGAACAGACCTCCCAAATGCTCCCTCTGATTAAAGGGTTCAACTAAAGTGGGGTATCCTAAGCTGAGAGGTCGCCAGGAAGTTTCCGCAATTTGCTTTTGCTCAGATTGCAAACCCCACGTATCACCGTCAATATCCTGCTTGTGCTACTGTACTCGAGTTCTGCAAGACGTTACCAATGGGGGAAACTAGGGAAAGGGTACAGGGATCGCTCTGTATTATTTCTTACAACTGCATGCCAATCAATTTCAATGAAAAATCCCTGCAAATCCCAGTGCCCCGACAATCTCTGGGTTCATCTCTTGGAACCCCAAGTCTAACTTCAGCAGTAAGGGAAGACCTTCTGTGACGAAGGCTTAGCAGCCAGCTGAGGATCTGGAACTCATGCAACAAAAGAAAGTCCAAACGGACGCCACACGTTCTGACTTGTTAACGTACACGTCGCAGGAGTCAGCAGCAGGCCAGGTGGGGCCTGGGCAAACCTGACGGCGAACACACAGCTTGTCTGCTGGGGGCAGCCTCCAAGAAGCCTCCTGCGGGGACACGTGCGCAATGGGACCAGATCTTCTCACTGTTCAAGACGAGCCTGAAATCTGGATTTTTACAGGAAACTTCCTAAATTCTACAGTTGGCAATTCATAAAATTTTCTTCTAAACACTGTGAAGAGCAAACCAAACAGCTCTGCGGGCCAGACTGCAACCTATCAGGCCCTTGATGGGCACGTGAAATCTATTTTCCCCCATCCTCCCCTCAGCCCTCCGGAGCAGGGCCGGCTCTCCGTCTTTTCTAAGTGGGTGAAATGACTTGCCCAGGGCGACCTGCTGGCTGGCGGGGTCCTCAGCAGCTCTGACCGGGGGGCCTGGCTGATTCTGCTGAGCCTGCATTCTGTTACTTGCCTTCATTCAGCAAAACCTAGTTTAAGAAAGCTGCAAAAAAGCATCTCTGGCTCCACAAACACCAAGTCAGCCCCACATTTTCTACAGCATGTGTTGTAATGACATGAACCATTAAGGGCGTCTTTCCTGTTCAACACTTGTCACACCTGTCACCTCTAGGTTAAACCCTCACCAAACACTACTCCTCCCCCTTAGAGCACTCACAGGACTTGAGATAGTACATTTATTTGTATATCTGATCAACAGCTGTCTCTCCTACTGAACTGTAAAGCTCCAACGTGACAGAGACTATTTAGGATTTTGTATATCCCCAGAACTAGCACAATGCCTGATCCAAAGAAAGGGCTTAATAAATACTTGTTGAACGAATCAAAGAAGGAATAGACCAGACAGGGGCCGTGAAAAGGCCCCATTCAATTCAGCTGAACTAACGCCACCACCGACAAGGACACAAAGTTTCTGGGAACCTTTTCAGAGGCTCCAGTGCTCCCTGAAACGGCCTGGCCAAGCCACTGTACACCAGAAAAACCAGAAGGGCAGGGGACTCTTGTAATTGTACTCCATGCAGTTCCGGCCTTTTGGGCTCAGGCTCACACCCCACCCACTCACTCAGATACAGCAACAGTCTATGGCCAAGGGCAAGCCCAGCCCCTCACCTGTGTGCAGACAGCCTGAGGACCCGGCTGCAGAGCCAGGGCCCTCATGAAACAGCCTTTGTGTCAAACGCTGAGCTCATCTCAGACACAGATGCCGGGACCATGCTGCGGCAGATACGATGACAGACAAGATGCCTGCCATAAGCAGCCTAGAGCAGGTAAGACCTCTGATGAGAGGGAGCCAGGAGCAAGGGCCTTCCAGGCTGTGGGTACGGTAGGGGCACAAGCACAGAAGCAGAAACCCAGGGCGCGCTGGGGAAAGAGTGAGCTGGACCAGGACTAAGGCAGCCTGGAGCTCAGCGCACGTGAGCAGGATAGAGGAGGGAAGGCAGGCAAGAGACAAAGGCCAAGCTGGGAAAGGCTCTGGAAAAGTCATAACACTGGTCTTAGGTGTTTTCCTTCAGCAAAGCACAAAATGCAACTTCAAGGCTTCTGCAAACCTGCTGTTTAGGCCACAGTTCAGTGACAACTTGGGAGATTTTGCATCAAAATGCAAACTTCCAGGTTTTCTGGAAACATGAGAAAACCAGGCAATACTGTATCCATATTCCTGCAGAACAACTGCAGGCTGAGGTAGAAGAGCAGCTGTTCACAAAGGACACAGACATTCTCCAATTTGTCACAGTCCCCACCACTCCCTACTGCTCTCACATGGGGCCTGCATCATTCATAGATGTTCCCTGTCTATCCTCTGCAGACATCTATGTCTTAGACAGGTATTCTCTCATTCTGTTCCAACAACAGCGTCTCACAGATACACAACCCGAGGCCCAGAACGGTACAACTCCATGTTCCATAACATATCAATCAAATCCACTCTTAGTACCCAACCCTAGATTCTCCTGGGTACACATTTCAAGGCTCTGACTAGGTTCCCTGAATCCCAGAGCAGCTTATGCATCATCGTTGCTGTAGAACCAGAATGTTGGTTTCTGGTTTTAGAGAGACACACAATAACAAAACGAGCAAGGGCCTCTTATCAGTGTCTAGAAACAGTCCCGAGGCTAACGACTTACACAACTTCTCTGAACATCCTGTTCCGTCTTAGCGTACGTCTCAGACAGATCACCATTCAGGATGACTTCAGCTAAGGAGTTCACCAGGGGTGCGTGATGTATAATTAGGAAGACCTGGTGAGAAAGAAGAAATAGGATTTGCATTGAAGTGTGTGGTCTTTCAACCTCTTCCTTCCTTCATCTGAAACAACTGGTTGGGCTATAAAGTCCCATACTAAGCAGCAATCCCTATGATGCAGAATTCAAAGAATGGGGCACATTTAGGAGAAACCAGTTACACTTTCCTCCCTCGAGGGCTGGCCCTTTCTTCATTCAGACTGTTGCCTAGTTGGCTGACTGCTCCTCAGCGGAAGGAAGTGCATTACAGCGAGACTGTCCCTCATGGCTGGGTGAAGCCAAATCTGGCCTAAGTGGAGCAACATGAGAAAGGAGCAGCCCAACCAGCACACTCCTTCCTCTCCACAGGCATTTTAGTGTCAAATTCGATTATGACGAGACTTGAGGGCACCGGCCGATCCTTTAGTTATGCGGGAAGAAAGGACCGGTGAATCTTGTCCCAATCAAGGACTTGGCAAAGGGTCAGCTGCACAGAGATTCCATCACTGGAATGACCTCTGACCCCGGTGGGGGGCATCAGCACACTAAGATTCCACGGCAGCATCGGTAGGTGTGGAAACTGTGCGGAAAAAAAAGCCACACAAGCCAGAGACAGACCTAGTCATGCCAGGAAGCAGACTCAGAAGGCGCTGGGCTGTCTGGGATGGCCCTGCTACCCCATCCTGTTGCCCAATGTTCAGAGGAATGGCTTTAGGAATCAGGGTATTCAAAACAGCCTAGCCAAGCGGGCTCAGGCACACCTGCTACTTTGTTTTAAAATGCAAAGGCAACAGGGGTGTAGCACAGTGTGGGATGTATCTACTATTTGCACATAAAAAGGGAGTGTGCACACATTTGTGTTTGCTTATATGCGCATGGAACGGGGTTTCTACACCATGGCACTATTGTCAAGCCATAATTCTGTCTTGTGGGGGGCTGTCCTGTGCACTGTAGGATGTCTGGCAGCATCTCTGGTCTCTACCCACTAGATGCCAGTAGCACCCAAACATGTCTCTGGACATTGCCCAATGTCCCTGGGGCGGGTGAAACCACACCCAGTTGAGAACCCCTGGCAGAGAAAGTCTCTGTAAGGACATAGGAAAACCCTGTAACTATAGTTGTCTCTGGGGATAGAAATCAGGAGACTGAATAAAAGCAGAAAGGAAATTTGGTTTTCACCTGTTTGAACTTTTTAACTTAAAAAAAATTTATTAAAAAAATAAATATTGTAAAAAAAAAAACAAGTAAAGGCAGAAACCGAAACATTAGCTGCCTCTGGCGAGTGGGATTGGGTGCCTGGGGGACAAGGGTAAGAGGGAGACTTTTCCCAGTATGTCATTTTGTACTGTTTGAATAGGGTGAACATATTGTTCAAAAAAAATCAATATGATGCAAATTAAAGGTACAGGCAGAATGGCCAAAAGTGGTACCTTCCTAAACAAAAAGGCACATCTGTTTTTACAACACCAGGGAGAAACTTTCATAGACTATATGGTATGATCAAATGAGTGAACCCATGTCCAGGGCTGTGGCAGGCATTCAAATGTTAGTGATGATGGTGATGATGATGATTGTTCTCACCTTCATCACGGCCAAATTACTACCACATTTCACCCAACCACTGAGGTCATTCATTCCACAAATATCTATTGTGCACCTTGTATGAATGTGACCTTAACTGATCATTTGTTCATTCTTTTATTCAGTCCACAAACATTGAGTGAGGACCTATGAGGGCCCACAGACAAAGGCCACCAGCTCCCGCCTGTGGACGCACAGGGGGCCCATTCCTTCCTGGGCTCTGGATGGAGAGAAGCGGGGGAGAGCCAGTCATTGCACCGTATGTGGAAGCATGCACAGGCTGGACTTGAAAAGCTGGGCCAGCCTGTGCACGCCACACTCTCGTGAACTCTCACCGTGAGCGCTCATTGAGCAGTAGTTTAGTTTCAGCAGGACGGCATCCCCGTCACACTAAATTAATGTTGTTAATGTGATTTGCTTGGTTTTGTAGCTGTGTTTGTAAAATAATTTATAAGGATGCTTCAATGTAGGGCTTAAGGACATGGGATTCGAAGTTTTCACACATTCAGGCAACATCATGATAAAGATAAATGAAAATTAGGAGGGGGGGCTCCACTACTCAAGCTGAGGAGCCCCAAATTATAAGCTATGCTTTTTGTGAGCTACTGAAACAAGTCATTAGGTACCAGAGCTGCTGCTTCTTCACTAAGAAAACAGGAGGAAAGGGGTTCTCAGAGAAAAGGTGCGGCCTGACCCGTCTCCCTGAGCCGCCGGCCGTGGGGGTGGGCAGCCTGCTCCTCAAGGGGAGCTGCCTGTGCAGCGCTCCAGCAGCTTGCAGGGTCCTGAGGCTGCGCTCCACTCCTGTGGCTGAGCATCTGGCCTGCTTGGGTCCTGCCAGACCCCACAATCCCAGGCAGGAGATGCTGTCAGATTTGTAATGAGGCGGTGGAAAAGGAGCCAGGAGAGGTGGGGGTTTGCACTGAGTTCCATCGCACAGAGGGGCATCCAGAAGGAGTCGGCAGCAGTGCAGAGCTCCGAGCAAGCGGCGCTCCCAGAACAGGACTCCGAGGGTGAAAGGTGAGCAGGCCACGTGCGGATCCCCGACTGGCCAGGCGCTGGGAAGAGGCCAGGTCTGCATCTCTCTTCTCAGGCCAACCGGAGACAGCCCCACCTCAAACTTCAAACAGCCCAGGGACCAAGAAGAAGGACATTCTCTCAGGAAAGCAAACAAATACCTGTGCTAGTGCAGAAGTGGGAACAGAGCTCTGGTCAAACGTCTGATGACTTGACAGTCAAGTGAGATGGCCTGAGAGTCTGGACTGCTCGTAATAAAAATATTTTTAAAGTTATGTAACTGGGTCGCCATGGAGTTTTTCCCTTTTTGTAAATATTACCTAATTACGAGAAGGAAGCACACTCGCTTAAGGGGGGGAGGCAGACAAATTGGGTCAAGTCACAAATCTGGGACTGAGGCTGCTACAAGATACCTTCTAGAAGGTAATCTGGGAACAAGAACTGTGATAAAAGCCTTAAAAAGCCTTAGGGGAAGTTTGTTAAACCAAGGTTAAACACTGGGTCCTGCAGTCTGGGGCTTATTTCAAAATGCCGTGCATGAGACCCATGCAGTCCACACTTCCAGGGTATTTAAAACACTCTTTGGTTGTCTGAGAAACCTCAGTCCCCACGATAAAAATCAACTACATACATGGCGGGTTTGATTTCTTTTTTACTTCTTAAATTTCCATCCACTACCATGAAGACAATATACAGCACCTCAGCTCCGTCTGGAAGAGAGAATCCCCTCTCCCTTTATTGTTGTTTTATTTCAAGAGGGGGGACGCTGAAAGAGAAGACAGGGTGACGTGGCCTGGGAAATTTCTGACAAGCAGCAGTGCTCCAAGGACCCCCAAACGCGGTGGGGACTTGGGCGCGCGATCAGACGTACCTGCGACAGGAGATAGAGGGACACCGGCAGGCTGATCTTCGGTCGTTCCCCTCCCTAGTGAAGGTTGAGGGGAAAGGGAGAGAGAAGTGCGGGTCACACACGTGAGCGGCACAAGATACATAAAGCCAAAAGCCACCGGTCTGAAGGAGAGGCGCCCTGTCCCCCGACCTCCATGACCCTGAGGCTGTTCTTTCCTGGTGCTAGTCAAAAGTCCACTCTGCAAAAGAAATTTGCAACCGAATCCCATTCAAACCATTTTCGAGGCCACTATTTTTCCACCTGAGAAATCTTTCACCATTAGTCACAGATTACAGGCTGGACCCAAGAGAAGAAATAGCTCCTTAAATTACCAAGAATGTTAATTTCCCCAGCTGGGGCCCGGAGAGCCCAGCTGGAGAGGCCCCCCCGGGAGGCCTGTTCTCAGGAAGAGCTTTCAAAACAGGAGGCAGGGAGAGGCTGGGGCGCTCTGGCCCTGGAAAAGCCCCTCGGTTGGACTAAGCTTCAGTGAGCTCCATCTCACACCAACCCTGTGAGGATCTGCAGGACCCTTGCTTTGCTCAGGGAGGTTAACTGCCTTGTCCAAGGGCACAGAGTGCAGAAAGGAAAGAGGCAGAATTTGAATCCAGGTCTGAAAACTCCAATCCCCGTGCTTTCTCTCTGCCTCCCAGAGCTGCCCCTGGTAGATCTAGTTAGGGTTGCAATTTTCTTTTACTTACTTATTTTCAGCGAGCATCTCCATGCTCCACCTCCAAAAAGAAAGCTACAGCCCCTTGGGACACATCTGCAGAGGCTGAAGGCCTTGCAGAAAACCCAGCTGGGCTGTCCTGCCTCCTGCCAAGGCCTCTGCCCCTTAACTCTGGGAGGGGCTGGGCGAAGGCGTCCCCTCCCCAAAGTGGCATTTCTCATGGGTCATTAGGAAACCACCAGCTCAGGAACACCTGGAGGGCAGGTTGAACACGCAGAATCCTGGTCCACCCCCCAACGGAGTCAGGATCCCAGAGAAGGGGAGAGAGCACCTGAGGATGTGCATTTTAACAGGCACTAGCCCCACAAGGGAGCCGAGGTGCTAAGTGTGGACAATCATCGCCCTGGGAGCTTTCCCTAAGTGCACTCCAACCCTCCCCATCCATTCTGTGCAAGTTCTGTGGCTGGCTGGATCTTCTCCAAATCAATCAGCTCTGGCAACTATCAGAAAAAGTTACCAGGGATGAGAACACCTCAAGAGAAGGATGCATAGAAACCTAAAACCTAAATCTGTAGAGGTTTCCTGTTTCCCTCTGATGTCAGTATTCTCTTCTCATTCACTTTTACAGTCTACACGCACACGCACAGTCTCTCCCGCCCGCCCGCCCTCTCAGGAAATAGGAGGAAAGGAAAGGAACACCAGTGTGCTTTGAAAGAAATCTCTCTCAGGCGCAAAACCTTGGTCCCTTGCAAAGCTCAGTCCTATTCAAGGTGACTGTCATTCCCTCTTCTGAAGACAGCCTTCAGCCCACAGGAGCAATGGGGCCAGGCCCCAGACCCACCTTATCCTGGTTCTCCAGCGAGTACACGTAGAGGGGCAGAAAGAGCCTGTTGAGCAGGTGGTCCGTGAGCACGTCGTTGAGAAACTCACAGTTGATGATCAGAATGTCATTGAGATAGTGCAGGTGGTCCAGGTGCTCAGCCACCAGGTCACTCAGTTTCCCCCGATTCCGGTGCCTGCCAAGAAAAACGACACCCTCAGCCTGGAAGCCGAAGCTCAGAACCCTTGGGCCTACAATCAATGGCTGGACTGAGGTCACTGGTGCTTCACTCATACAACAAATATTTGACCCAGTCTCAGGAGGCACCTATCCTGGCCCGACCAGTGGCACAAACAAAGAGAAAATGGACAGGTCCACTGCAATCGACTTGAGGGGACTCCTGGGGTTCTGCCACCCTGTGGGGGCCTCAGTGCAGCTCACTATCACCACCACCACGGCCCAAAACAAAATGAGTAAACAGAACAAAAACCAGCTAAGCCCTTAGCAAGCCATTTCTCAAGAGCAGCCACTAGTCAACGTGGCAAGATCCCCTGGCGCCCAAGATAAGCAGCATTAATGGAGCAATAAATCCTTGCTAATTAAAATGCTCCAGACGAGTTCTGAAGAGAAAAGCAGGCTCAGCAGCTGCATCCGACCCCCTGGCCCTGACCATCTGTAGGGCACGGTGCAAGGCCATGACATCTCAGTCCCAAGCCCAGGAGGTCTGTCTCCTTGCACTGACGCAATAGGCACGTGGGTAGGGCCCCACAGGTGGGTCAACCTCACACTTGCCAAGGGCAGAGCCCCTGAAACACCACCGCCAAGGAGGTCTCTGTTGCAAAGAGCAATCATGCTAGGGCGAGATGTTCTGTTTGTATTATGATTATTACTCAAGCAATAGATGGTCAATTTAGCAGACAGAAAATTAAAGAAAGTAAATGCAAAAGAAGTCAAAGTCTCCCATAGCCCCACCACTAACAGACAGTATTTTGGGACTTGTGACCTGATAGACTGTTTTTCCACATTTCTATGTCTCCCACAGTCACATCCCAAACGCAAGTGTTAACATATCTATCCATCTAACCATATGAGTAAAAACAGGAGCAATTTTGTTTCTTTTATGTAATTTTCAACAATTATTCCCTATTATATTTTAATAAGGTATTTGGTAAATATTTATAGCAAATACATGTGGTAAAGCCTAATAGTAGGATGAGGACCTAAACCCATGGCCCCCCTGAGCCCTAGACCATTATATACAATGTTTTGCAAACTTTCCCCCACTTAATACGATACTAGGGAAATTTTTCTTTAGTAGGATAATGCACTTCACTTTTTAAACCTTTAGTTCAAAAAATATCAAAGTAATATACGCAGACGGGTTTAAAAATCAAATAGTACTGAAAAGCTGGTAATAAAATCTAGCAACTCCTGGCCCAGCCTCCCCCGCCCCTACCCACACTCCAGAGGAGGTAGTTTTTAACTCTTCTAGTTGTTTCTGTGAATAGTTCCTCCCAAATTTCTATAAAACCTGCAAGGACCTCTATTTTGAGATTGAGCCATTTTAGATATTACATATTGATCTCCTGTTACGACGGAACTCTCTGAATTCCCTCCACCCCTTCCCCCAATAGTCACAGCAATTGGTGCTGACGTCGTCATAAACATTCACCACAGAGCCAAAGAGAGGACTAGGAGTTCGTGGCCTTCCCCGTATAACTTTCTGTTCTTTCTGGAGTTAACTGCCTTATTATGTTTCACATCCATGACTGTTCATATCCATACGGTCCTTATTTCCCAAATGCTCCATCAGATCTGCCATCCTCCCATCCCTGCTTCCTTCCCGATATCGGAGCTAATATTCTCTCTCTCTAGCCCCCCTCCTGCAGGAGACCTCTCTCCTAGGTCCCTTTATCATCCTGACCCCACCTAGGTGTGCCTCTCACCAGGTCTGTGCAAAGCTGTCACTCTGGGGCAGTGGTTCTCAACCGACAGCGATTTTGCCTTAAAGGAGACATTTGGCAACGTGTGGAGACATTTGTGGTTGTCACAACTGGAAAAGGGGTGCTACTGGAATCTAGTGGGTGAGGCCAGGGATGCTGCCAAACACCCGCCAATGCACAGGACAGCCCCACAGCAAAGGATTACCCAGTTCAAAAGATCCATAGTGCCAAGGGGGAGAAACCCTGCTCTGGAACATTCATTGCTCTGGGGCCCAAATCACCATCTTAATCTTTCTTTTTTAAAGCAGATTTACTGAGATAAAATTCACAACCATAAAATCACCCACTTGAAGTGTTCAACTTAATGGTTTTTAGTTTATTCACTAAGTTGTCCAACCATCGTCACAATCAATTTTAGAACAATTTTTATCCCCTCCCCCTAAAAAAGCCCTACCTTCATAGGCAGTTGCTTCCCATTTCCCCATCCTCCAAGCCCACTCCTCCAGCCCTAGGAAACCACTACTCTACTCTCTGTTTCTCTGGCATGAAATGCCCAGAATAGGCAAGTCATACAGATGGAGTGTGGTCCTTTGCACCTGGCTTCTTTCACTTAGCATTATGACGCCAAGGTTCATCCAGGTGTAGCACGTGTCAGAACTTCATTCCTTTTTATTGCTGAATACTATTCCACGGTATGCAAATACCACACTTTGTCTACCCATTCACCAGCTGACAGATTGTCTTAATCTTTTTACCAGCTGCCCAGCACCCCATCTACGGGTGTACTGAATTTACTTACCCTATTCCCCTCTGGTAGGTATTTGAGTTGTTTCCAACTTTCCACTGTTATAAAAAGCAGAAAGGTGGGTGGAACCTTTTAGAGTATAGAAGTCCATATTCTGCCTAGTTTTGTTTAGTGCCGGTTTTTCCTCCATGAAAACGGAATTCTCCTTTAACCCCTCTGTCTACCTAATAAGCACCCCAGGAGGTCACTTACTCCTCATCGGTCTGTACACAGTTATCAAGTTCGATCACGTGGCTCCCGATGAACCAGACCAAATTGGAGAAGTAAGGAACAGCAGTTTTATCTCGGATATAGTGCAGCATGGCCTGGTTATCCACTGAGAAAATTCACAAAAGAGAAAAAAAAGTCAAGCTACCAAAAATAACTTGTGGGAGATCTAAAAAAAAAAAAAAAAAACCACAACGAAAAAGCCCTCTACTATAATCTGAACCTTTTCTGTCTTTCCTGGAAATACTTGAAAATGGTTATCTTATTCATAAAACTATACTCATCAAGGCAGTTCTTATGCCATTTCTATAATTAATAAAATTAATTAATTGGGCTAAACATTAATAGTGCATTAGAAAGCCTCCTTATCAGCAAAGCGTTTAGCTAGACTACAACGAAAACTATACCATTCTCAAGCAAGTTTCCTGTATTTACATGTAAGCATAAGTTAAGAAAGTGGAAAACTAGAAGTTAATAACTTACATGACACTGGAATAAGGAACACGGGAATCGTCATTGAAGGAAAGGCAAAAAACAGACAACAGTTAACAGAGTTAGGACCTGGGAAGGTGAGACAGTTGGTCAGAGGGATAGAGAGCTGGGCAGGAGGCATCTAAACTGAAAGATACAGGTTAGAGAAGAACAAGAGAAAACAGAGCAGGAGGCAGCAGAACTGCAGCTTAGACCAGGTTGCAAACTCAGAAGTCTGCCAGGCTGGCCGGTGACTCAGTGAGAACTGGGGAGCTCAGGCCTCAACCCCAAAGACGGTAGCTGCTTCTCAACACCAGCTCACCACTGTCCTGTAGGACTGTGGGCCCAGAAGAGCCAAATCTACGTTTTCAAGTCAGAAATCCAGATTATTACCCAACCTCTCCCAATTTTTAAATATTGGCAACTATATATTTTTTCAAAAAATATCTAAGCCAATTAAAACATGTCTGATTCAGCTCTCGGGTCCTCAGTTTGTGACCCCTGGATGGGCCCCACTGGGCTCTTAGAAAGGCTCTTCAATTTAACATAATCCCAGAACTAGACTGAAGTGAGTCCCTGAGGAACTCCCGCCCCCTCCCAATTAGGGGTCATCTCAAGTAATAACATCCAAACTCATGAAGGTGAAAGCCATTTGGTCCTTGATAAAATGGAGTCCCAGCTCCAGAGCGATGGATACAGGGGTAATAACCCCGGCATTAGGCAGAGAAGCCATCAGTCCGTTGGGGAACTCGCGTCCAGCCAGCCTCTGTGCTAGTGCAGGCAGGGAGCCGAGGAAGGGCTTTCTCCTGGAGGCAATGTTTGGGGCATTAAGAACATCTTGAAAAAACGAGGAGTTTGTTGGGCTTTGCAGCCGGCAGAGAATACAATACTGCCCCCTGCTGTTTGGACATGAAATGGTCTCACACATGATGGAAAGATAACCTAGTCCCTCGCTGCATATTTTACTATCGTTTACAACTTTGCTTTATCTAATTATCACATGGGCGCTCTGAGTCCCAGCCCACATGGCCTCTCTTAGGACATTATGTATTGCTTCTGTGTATCAGCACTGAGTAAGACTTTAACATGCAGAACTGAGTGTGCACGGAGAAGGCAGCGGTACAAAAATTACGTAAGGGGCCAGCTAAATGTTCACTGATTATAAGCCTTCCATGAGACACGCAACCTCAGCTGTAATAAATGAGCTCCCTGTTACCCCCAGAGAATTGTATGTACAGATTTGTGAGAGCAAGCATGAGCTGTCAAGTTAGAAATCAGACAAGGCCTGAGCTCACAAGGAAACTTACCTTTGTAGACGTTTAAAGTTATGGTTCTTACAGCAATTCGAACCATGCTTTCAGGGTGATTGAAAAATTTGATGGCTTCTGTGTACAGGGCAAAGTCATTAGTGTGCTAAAACAAAAGAAGTACCAAAAATGAGTTAAGTAACCTAAGGTAGGACAGGCTGCCCCCCACCCCAGTTTTCTGAATCCTACCAGAGACATCAGTAAAAGACAAAAAACTAACAAACAAAATGTTACCCACGTGAACCTTCAGCCAGCAGTTCATTCCCAATGGGGAATGTGGGAAGGGATGGGGAGGCGAGATCATGGAAGAAACAGAAAAAAGTCCAAACAATGCCAGACCTGGGTTCACGATCTGTTCTACCACTTCTTAGCTGTGTGATGTAATATTTCTAAGCCTCTGTTTCTTCATCTATAAAATGGGGATAGTAATTCCCACTTCATGGTTGTTAGAATTAAATGAGATTATTTCAGACCCAGTGCTTACCCCGCTGCGTGATACCTAACAAGCACTAAGTAGTAATGCTAGCTGTTACTATTAGATGCCGCTTCAACGAATCAAAGGCAAGTGTAAAGTTTACTACACTCAGAACCTCTTTTGGCTATTATTATTTCTCTATTTGGAAATACTAAAAGGGTAAACATTATCCTGGAGGAGGAGGGTCTTGGGAATCTTCTGACATTTAAAAGGGATCATCAGAACAGATCAAAACAGTTCAGAACAACGGAACTCCTCTGTCTGAGCCAGGACCTGGGCCTAGAGCCGCACAGTGGTGTGCTCTACTGCCCTCTTCTGGCGAGTTTTCCCACCTGGCTCCAGATGAGGTTCTGAGGACACCCGCAGGCAGCGAGGGCAGCGGGACCTACAGCAAGGTGACGCTGTCCTCAAAGGACACCACCACTTTGAGCACCAGAAGTCAAATGTACCCTTAATAAGTGGTGGCTACTGTACCGGCCCACAAAAAAGAGGAAACCAAGCCCACCTCAAAAATGAGGCTCTTACCACTCCTCTGGTGACCAGCAGGATGTTCTTCCAGAAGCATCACTCTGGCCCCAGAATCCCAGGGTTCTGCCCTCCCAGCCAGGTGCATAGAAGCCCAGCTGACTCTGAGTGGAGGGAGAATCTGGCCCCCTCTCTGGACTGAACTTGGCAGGTGGGTTTTCTTCCACTGGGAGACCCTCTGGGAGGATGCTAACGTCATCCATCTGGTCCCTGGGCATGTTTAATGAGCACCTACTGTGTGCCAGGTTCTGGGCCATACAATGTTAATTTTTCAAACTGCCGCATATTTTGTGGTTGGCAGCTAGTGTTTCTCCCCTCTGAGGCCAGCTCTTCCCCACTACTAATCTAGACCAAAAAAATCAAGGTTCAGCCGCTGTTGCCACATCATATGGGGATAGCTGGATGGATTTTGTCCAAACTCAGAGGACATGTTTTGGACTATGGTCTGACTTCAAACACAGGCTGTGCAGTGCCAGTCAGAAGACATCTGCTACACAAACAGCAAGATGGCCCAGTGATCCTCACCTCCTGTATTCACACACTGTGCCATCCTCTCCCACACTGCATCAGTGCTGGCCTGTGCGGCCTAAAGAACATGGTGGAAGTGATGGTGCGTGGTTCTGAGGCTGGGTCATAAAAGGCATTACAGCTTGCCCTGGTCTCCTGGATCATTCATTCAAGGGGAAGCCAGTCACCAAGCCATGAGGACACTCAACAGCCCCTGGAGAAGCCTATGAAACTGAGGTCTCCCACCAACGGCCAGCATTGACTGGTCAGCCTATGAGGGATCCACCTTGGAAGCAGATCCTCCAACCCCAATCCAGCCTTCAGACAACTGTAGCCTCATGAAAGACTGAGCCAGAATTGCCTTGCTGGCCGCTCCCAAATTCCAGAAACACTGTGCTACAATAAATGTGACACAATTTGACCAGTAGGACAAGAGGAAGTCTACTGGGAGGCTTCTGGGAAAGAAGTTTTTTGGAAATTAAAAAGGGACACAAGAAGGAAAGTGATCTCATCAGGCTCTTTGGCAGTGGCATGTGAGTAAGCAATGTCTGGAGCTGGTGCAGCCATTCTGAGACCATGACGGGTCAAGCCTGAGGACAGTTGCCGACTGGTCAGCAGAGCAGAAAAATGGAAAAGGCTGGGTCCTTGATGAGCCACAGGATGAACCAGCCCCAGGACAGCAGCACCTGTACCTTTTGGTACATGAGATAAATTTACCTTATTGTTTAAGCCCCTTTTAATGGTGAGAACAGCAGCAATTTATTTATTTAAGTTGGTAGTAATTCTTCCAAGGCATACCAGGGCCATTAGGTTGTAAAGAACAGCAATGGCTACGATCTTAGGGAGCCAAGTACACACTAGGTGCTTTGAGGACATCACCTCATTTAATTCAATCCCTGGAAAATCCTACAAGGTGTATATTATCATCGCCATTTCTCAGATAAGGAAACTGAGGCCTGGAGGACTGGACTTCTCTCAGGTCACACAGCAGGGAGGTGGCAAAGCTGGGTCTGACTGGAACTCCTGTTTTTCCCACAGGGCAACACGGCCCCAAGTCAATTTCTGGGCACTTCCGCTCCCTGCCAAGCATAACGCTTTCAGGTAGCACAACCTGAATTTTACATCAAAAATAGAGATAACTTCTTAAATAAAGAAAATTTTTAAGCATGCCAGGGTCAAACAGAGTTGCTATGGAAACCAGGAACCAGCAAGTGTCTCAGGCTTCGTCAGAGACACCAGGCCACTCGGGGGAAGGTGCTGCTCTGGCTGGCCGGCTTCCCACCCAAACGCACGCTGTGGCAGCTACTCACCTCATTGTAAAAGAAATGGACAGTGTGGTTGTTGAGTTTTAATGACAGTGTTTTCAGGAACGATATATAATATGCCATAATCTCCTCGTCGGAAAAGTCAAACTTATGGACAATGATGGAATTGACATAGTTATTAGAGAGCAAATAATCTAGAGGGAAAAAACAAAGGAAAACAGGTTAGTTCATGCTGGAGGAGAGACAGCAGAGAAAGTCAGGTAAGGAGCAGCTGACCTCGTAGAGGGACTAGACCCAGTGAAGCTTTAACAGGGAGCCCCTTAACCTTTAACCAGCAAACAAATCAGCCACTCTGTGTAGCCACCAGAAAGTTCAAGAGCAATGCCAGAGGAAAGCCCAGCCCACCCCTCCCTCCCACACCAAATAGAAAAGAACCCTTGAACACATTCTTTCATTGCTGGAAAGTTCAGCATAGAGCTGGGGGTGGGGCAGGTGAGTTGGTGCGTGGGCAGTTTCATACTCCACCCACGGATGAGGGTAAAAAGCACTGAGTTTTATAAAAAGCTGCCCCATTCTGCCATCAAGAGTCACCCCGTCATTCCTGAATGCCACAAAGGGCTACACATGGTTTTTTCCTCCCTATGTAGCAACATGATTTCATAAAAGCCACTTCATGCTGAACCTCCACTACATGCCCAGGACCAGGCTGACCGCTTTACATTATAATTAATCATCACGACAATACTGCAGAGTAGGTCTCAGTCTTCTCATTTCGCAGATGAGAAAAAAAGCTCAGAGAGGTTGATTAATCTGCCTGAGGACACAGAGACAGTAAGTCACAGAGGTGGGATTCAAACTCGGGTCCGACGTCGAAGCCTGTGTTAATATCATGCACTAATGGGGGCCAACAATGAAAACTGGGTGAGGAAGGCCTGGGGGCACTGGGGCCAACTGGAGAATGGCCACCCCCTCCAAGCTCCCAGCCCTTGACCTCTGCAGAAACGAGAACTTCCGACTATGCAAGAGAAGGTGGAAAACACGGATTTTAATGCTGCATCTCCTGATTTTGAAGCGTTGGCCACTAGATCAACTCGTTTCTAAAAGTGTGCTGGCCAGCAAAAACAGGCCTATAGACCAGCTGCAGCCCGTGGGCCTGCAGTTCGAAATCTTGGCGCTGGCCAACAGATATGTTCTCTGAGTCCTTACCAGCCAGCCTGCGAAGCAGGCACTGCTGTTCCCACTGTCTGTCCTCTGGGCGGCCAGTCTGTGAGCTCTGACCATCTCACCTGCCTCCCCACAAATGGCTAAACACAGACGGTGACCAACAGCTGCACGTACAGGCAGATACGGGAGGCAGTGGAGCCGGTGGTTCAGAGCCTCCTCACTCCAAGTCTGGTCCTCGGACCGGCAGCACAGCATCACCTGGAGTTTGTCAGACGTGCGTCATCTTGGGCCCCAGCCCTGACCTTGGATCTCTGGGGGTGGCCCTACAGGGCTTCCCACCACACTCACGTTTGAGAGGCAGTGGGTTCGAACGTGGACTTGGATCCATGCTGCCTCTGCCATTTCCTAGCTGGGTGACCTTGGCAAGCCGCCTACCCTCCCCACTCCCCAGTTTCCTTGTCTGAAAACTAGAACAACAGAACCTTCCTCACGGGCTGTTGTGAGGGTTAAAGGAGATAATGCACAAAAAGCACCAAGGACAGTGAGGGGCACACGGTAAGCATGCAGTGATGCCGGCTGCCATTCTTCTTACTATCACTGGGGGAGTCCTGATCTCCGCCCCCATATTCCCAGGACTGAACACAGTTGCTCTCCGGTGAATCGGAAATAAACCCTTAAGTTAGTTGGTGCCAAACAGGTACCAAACTTAGGCTAAAGTATTACTGAAAAGGCTGCAGTCACCAAAAACAACACAAAGAGCCATCCAGAAGCATGGGGCCGTGAGAGGGGCCACAGCCGGGTCCTCCTCCGAAGCCAGCCCTCTGGGAAAGCCACCGTGTTCAGAAAACTGAACTCAGATTTACGGGGGGGGAGGGGGGTAAGAAGGATAAATGACTTTTGCTTTTATTTTTATTTTCGAATTATAAAAAGAAAATGTCCTCATTATAAAACAACAACAAAAAATGGAACATTTTGTGTTCCATTGAGTGTTCTCGGAGCGGGCTTTGCAGACAGGCCATGAAGTCTATAGTCTAAGAATGGTTTTCAAAATCTCCTGATTACAATTCCTGAGGCAGATCCTGGAGTTGCTCCAACAGAAGTGGCAGTGGGTCTGGGGTGGGTTCTAAGAATCTTATACTCTGTTTACAAATGAGGTTTCACATATCACAAATCTGAAGTGTACAGCTTGACATATGTGGAAATGCATATACATGTGAATCTTAAGTACATGTATTTATGTACATATATATATATATATACACACACACCTCTCACAAATCTTAGGTGTCCAACTTGATGAATTTTTGCAAATACACACACTATGTAAGCACCACCCAGATCAGACAGAGAACATTCCCAGCTCCCCAGAAGGCTCCCTCATACCCTGCCCGGTCATTACCCCCTCTCCAAAGGCAATCCCTAGTCTGACTTCTATCACCATAGACTCGTTTTGCCTGTTCTGGAACTTCATAGACATGGAGTTATACAGTGTTATACAGCCTCATGTCCAGCCTCTTTCACGCATCACCACATCTGAGAGTTATCCATGTGGTTCATCCTTTTTTTCTGTTTGCTATATAGTATTGCATTCTTTGAATTGTCCACAATCTGCCTGCCCAGAATCTAAACTTGCTACAAACAGCCAGGTGATGCAGACACCTAGAGCACTTCCTTTACATTCTGTCACTGTGGCTGTGGTTGGAGACGAATGGGCTGGCAGGAGAAGGGACTGTTGGGATATCATGTTGAGCCCCACTGTGATTGGTTAGCAACTTCCGGGCCACGAGAGGCACAAACGCCTATGCTGGCAGCTTCAGACGTGCAACCGTGAGCCTCTCGGCTGCATTCTCGAGCTGGAAAAGCCACACGCTCCAATCATTCCCCGGCGGGGACTTTTCCAGGGCCTCCACGCGATGACTCTGTGGGTGGCAGGGGCCACCATGGGGACAACAGAGGCACCTCTATTATTTGGCTGGGATTTTTCTACTACCCCCTCACTGTGTGGCCGACTTTCTGTGGTATCCTTTTCTAATAAACCCAGGAGTCTGTAAGTAATCTCAGTCTCTCGGGCCTTCTGTCACTTAGGTCACCAAACCCAAGAGGCAACAGGTGCACTCGTGAAATGGCTGCTTGTAATAGTGAAAATCCGGAAACCACCTAAATGCCCATGGTCAGGCTGCAGAAGTTATGGCCCAGCAAGATGCAGCTCTTAAACCAAACTAGGGATGCATGAACGGACAGTATGAAAATCTCCGATACATGGGTAGGTTGGGAGAAAATGAAGCGAACAGCAAAATAGCATGTGTCCACTGAACTGTTAGGGTGAGATTCTACAGAACTTTTGCTTTCTCTATTTTTGTAATGTTCCATTTTTTGTTGTTTTATAATGAGGACATTTTCTTTCTATAATTAGAAAATAAAAATAAAAGCAAAAGTCATCTATCTGTCTCACCCCCCATTAAATCCAAGTTCCGAAAAAGGCAGTGATTTCTGCCGCTTTTGCGGGGCTTATAAAAGCGCTCTGGTGAATTCCCCATACAGCCAGCGGGTTTCTCACAGCATGGCACCCTTTTTACTCACGGTACAAGAAAAGCCATATGAGCCAGAAACCCCAGAATTTTCAATTGTCCCAACCCCCATCTTCAATCCCGTAGCCCTGTGGCTAGCTGGGCTTAGAAAGGGTCACCAGAGAACAGACCTTGCGGGGAATGCTGGATTCAACGATAAAACCACCTCTTCTGGACACTTCCATCTGCCAGACCCCGTGCTACGCTCTGCACACCTGCTGTCACACTTAATCCTCAAACCACTCTCTTCCCCACTTCACAGATGCAGAAGCTGCAACATGGAGAGTTCACTCCCCGGAGCCCACGTGGGGAGTAGGTGGCAGAACGAGGCCTGGGACCTGACCTGGGCCCTGAGTCCAGGGCCTGCACCACTGAGCTGGGTCTTCCCCTCTCGGAGTTTTTAGAAACCACATGCAATTCATATCCAGCGTAACAAACGCTGATAACAAGGGAAACCACTCAGGAGAGTGAGTCAACTCACATTTGTCAACTCAGATTCATCGGGAAGGGCAAGGAGTGTCCTGGGGTAGCAGCACCACCTAGTGGCCGCTTCCAAGAACAGCCATTCAGCAGCTCTCCTACCTCTCCCTCCTTCCCCTGTGGAGGAACGCCACCCTCTCTACCTCCTTCCACCCACCAGAAACATTTTCCAAACCTGCCTCGGGGACCCAGAGCCTGCCTTTGACATAGAAATCCAGTCACTTCTCTTCTCTTCCCTACTTTTTGCAGAAAGGGCCCGGGGCTTGCTGTAGTCATCCTGGAATAATAAAGCTAGTGGTCAAGCCCAGAGAATTAGGAGCTAGACCAGGGTTTCTCACCCTCGGCACTGCTGACATTCAGGGCCGGGTAATCCTTTGCTGTGGGGCTGTCCTGTGCACTGTAGGAGGTGCAGCAGCACCCCTGGCCTCACCCACTAGATGCCAGCAGCAACACGCCCCCATCATTACCACAACCAAGAATGTCTCCAGACATTGACAAATGTCTGCTGGGGGCATGATCACCCCCAGTCAAGGACACTGAGCTAACTCACCTGGGCTGAAACACCTTCTCAATTCAGGCCTTGCTAGAGCTGTCACTCTGGGCCACAACTCGGACTCTCCAGGTGTTCATAAGGACACCAAACACACCTGCCTCTCAGATGGGGGTTTCAGATGAAGAACCGGGGCTTAGTGAGGGCAGGGGACAAGCTCCAAGGCACACACTCGCCAGGCGGGCAGTGGGACCGAAGCAGGCCAGTCAGGCCCCAAAGCCCATGCCCTTGCACACTCCTTGGCCAAGCTCTTCCTCACCTACTGCTCCCAGAGTTTATTCGTTGCCTGATTATTCAGTGACCCCAACTCTTTAATAACAAATTTGAAGAAGAAACGCACACACTCCCAGAATCACTCAGCAGAGGGGCCCTCTCTTAGCCCTTCACAGTAGCCCACCACACAGGGATAAACCTCGTGTTATGGATGAACTGCTTGCCCCCAAATTCCTGTGTTGCAGCCATAACCCCTAATGTGACTGCATGTGGAGGTAAGGCCTTTAAGGAGGTAATTAAGGTTAAATGAGGTCATAGGGTGGGGCCCTAATCCGATAGGACTGGGGTCCTTATAAGAAAATGAAGAGACCCCAGAACTCTCTCTGCGTGTGCAGAGGAAAGACCACGTGAGAACACAATGAAGAGGCAGCCATGGAAAACCAGAAACCAACCCTGCCAGCACCTTGATCTTGGACTTCCAGCCTCCAGAAGATAAATTCCTGTCGTCTACACGACCCAGTCTGGGGTACTCTGTCACAGCAGCCCAAGCACACTAAGACACACAGTAAGCACAGACATTCAAAAAACACGAAAAGCACGCCAAATCACACACTGCCGACGCTCAGCAGCGCAGAGGCAGGTGTCAGGGATGGTCCTTACAAAGTGAGGTCTCGTGACTGATATTCTCAAAGAGGATGTTCAAGGTCTGCAGCAGCTGAACACACACGTAGCGGCCGGATTTCTGCCGCAGGATGTTCAAGAAGAAAACAAACATGTTCTTCTCCAGGAAGAAGCTGGGGAGAGAATGGGAAAGTGTCAGCGGCGTGCTTCCACACGTGGAAATGCAAATCCTCCTCTGGTGACGTGCGCACACACGTGTGTACACGTCCCCAGGCATCCACAGAGCAGTGAGGCCATGCCACTGCATGGCCTCGGCTCCCATGCCCTCCAGCCCCACGGTGCCGTCTCCCATCAGGTAACACGCAGCCTCTGGAGCTCTCTCCCTGGAATGTGAGAGCAGTGCTGATTCCAGGAAGCAGTGAACTAGACTTCCGACAGAAGGGGAAAGATCTTCACCTACTAAATGATTACACAGCAATCTATGCTTATAAACCCGACAGGCAGCATTTTCCATCAAATATTTTATATCCTTAGTTTTCCTTACTAAGCCTCTTTTCTTTGCTCTCCATATCTTTGAGTGTTAACTGACAACAACCAGAATTGCCCACAAAGGGGCAAGAAAACACTGAATTTAAAAGAATTTTGGTTTCTAAATCATCAAGTTTGTAGCTTCCATATCTGGGGAAAAAGAACCGGAAGGAAACCTTAACCAAGATCAGGTTACCATCCCCAAGGATCACATGGACATCGTGACCACTGATGTGACGGGATGAGAAGGGCCCTTCACCTCTGTGGCATTCTTCCCCATAACCCCAGACTAACCAGGAGAAAAACATCAGAGAAACCCAGATTGGGGGACATTCTACAGGACACCTGGCCAGCACTTCTCAAACCATCAAGGTCATGAAAAACAAGAGAAGACTAAACGCTGTCACAGACCAGAGGAGATGGGGAGACGCAACAACTAAACGCACTGTGGGAGCCTGCACTGGGACCCGGGGTGGAAAGAGGGTATTACTGGGACCTGACGGAATCCAAACCAAGTCTGGAGTTCAGTTGATAGTAACGCACCAGGGTCACCTCTTCAGTTTTGACAAATGCACCCTGGTCATCTGAGATACTAACAATGGGGGGGAACGGGGTGAGGGGTAGATGGGAACTCTCTGTACTATCCTCACAACTTTTCTGTAAATCTAAAACTATTCCAAAATAAAAAATGCATTAAAAACAAATTCTCCCGGGGACTCTGTTGAGCAGCCACTTAAGAATCACTGGGCCTCTAATAGCTCAGTAGTTTTCTAAGATGACAGACGGACTAAGAAAGTCCATTCTAGTCAAGGGGGACATAGTTTCTAATCTTTAACCCAAGGGCCTTTCTCATTTCCAAAAACAGATACCAAGCAAGCAACCAACCAACCAATAAATTCCCCATGCATCGATACAGGAAGCTAGTCCCGTTGACAAGCAACACCTCACGTTATTACAATGTTCTCCTTTGGGGATCACGGCCAGTGTCACAGGTTTGCATTTTTAAGAGTTTCCATTTTCCACTAGCTTTATCTTAGATGACCTTAGTGATAAAAATATAGAGCTATCTGGAAAATCAGGATATCTAATAAGAAGCCAGGTTGGAAATGGAACACCTTTATTTGTTTTAAATGGGTTTTTAAGCGGCCTTAATACTTAAACTTGAAATTATTTTATATAAAGATAAAATTTGCGTTTGGTGGTTGTCATAACCCAGATCCCTCTGCACTCAGACATTAAGACCAGTCCACCGGGGAAGCAGTTCATGGTTTACAGCCCTTGCTTTTTAACCGTCCAATAGGGACACCTTTTTAAATTATCATTTCCTAACATTTCTTGAGTGCCTACTCTGTACCAGGTACAAGGCAGGGAACTTTCTCTCCTTTAAAGATGAGGCAAATGAGGCTGGCGTAAGATCGCTCATCTACAAAGTAGCAGGTTGAGGAGAAACCCTTCGGGGCTCTGGGTGTGAGCAGCTGCTTCACCACTTACCGGCTCTGCGACCCCAGGCAAAGGTGGCGACAGCCACAGGACCCCCACCTAGGCCAGCTGGGAGACTGAGGTGGATCATCTCATTGAGGGCCCCAGCACTGTGCCTGCCCACCAGGAAACACAACATATGTCAGCCCTCAGTGTCCCCCCGGGGCCTTTCAGGTCACTTAGAATCTAACTACCCAGGTCAATGTCTCCTTCCTGTGGGGACATAACCAGACACTACTTGGAAAATTATCCATGACGTTTTCAGACTTTCTAAAGATACTCATTTCCATAACTTCCCCATTTTCAGCTTGCATTTCTACAGTGTTTCAAGGACATTTTATATAGACAGATAGATATCTGTGCAAGACCCAACTGGCGTCAAATCCTGACATCATCAGGGATGACTCATGATACACATTTAGAAAAATATTCAAAGGAAGAAGAATCAAAATACAGATAAACATTAGAAACCCTTACTCAAATACAGAGCTGTCATTCTGATCTCCCCAAATCAGGATCTCGGTGATAGAACGGATGGTTTCCACGAGCAGGTTCCGGTTCTGTTCTGTAACTGTGGTGTTTTTGGTCAAAACGTGGTACAGATACCTGAAAGGAAGGAAAGAAAATTAAAGATTACCAACTGAAATCCAAGCCAGGCTTAATGACCATTAGCAACATTTTGGGGACAACTTGGCTGTGCTTTTTCAGACTCAGCACAATTCCCATTCAGATGAGTCATAACTCACCACCGAAGAAAGATGGCGGACAAAGCTTTGAATGCTAAAGAACCAGGGACACACCAACCCCAACTGAGGCAAGAAAACGTCAAGACAGCTATCCTCAAACTCCAGTGCACAAGAGAATCACCTGGAGAGTTGGATAAAGTGGGGGCTGCGGGAGCCCACCCGGAGATTCAGGTCCAGTGGGAGGGAAGACCAGGTGAGGGCCTTTTCACACTGTCCCCAGGTGAGGCTGGTGCTCATGGAGCAAGTGGAGACACACAGCTCAGGGCTGGATGCCTAAATGAGGCCTACAGCCAGGCTGATGCAGAGATTCAGAGAGGTAGAGTCACAGATTAGGGAGGGTGGGTCCTAAAGCCAGTGGCTGGGGCAAAAACCATGTGCAATCAAGATTACCCTTGGAAGGCCCATACCCTTAGAATGCCCATAATCCCCCATAAAGAGCAGAATGCCCATCAGAACTGACAGCTCAAATGAAGCGGGTGGTTTGCAGTTCAAGGGCACCAATTATATTTGCTGAGTACAGATTACAGTGAAGTGGGCTTTCGAGGCTATGGCACTGCACTGCACTCACCCAGATGTGCCTGGAAGGCCTGTGCTGCTCCAGACCTGTGCCAGCCCCTGGGGCAGAGACAGGTAGGCCCAGTCCAGTCCTCAAGGCCCTCTGCTAGTGGCGCAGGCAACCAAAAGAATCGCTGAGGCCGGTCCTGAGCTGTGTGGGGACCAGCAGCCTGGCCGGATGCTCTGGGAGTGCTGCCTGGCACAGCTTTTAAGAGACGGTGTCTCCAGGGCCCATGGACTGAGGTAACCCAGCTGATATGGCTTGGAAAGGAAAAGGGGACACCAAGACAGAGTGACTCAGGAAAAGTCACCTCCTGACTTCTAAGGCCACCTTCAGTTTGGAGGTAGGGGCTGGTGACAGCAAGGCAGGGAAAGATTAGATAGGATCATCCCATCAAAAATCTCTAAAAATGGGTAGGATATAAAGAGGGAGAACCTTGCAGACAGAACAATAAGGAGCAATCTGCTGTTTTAGGGGTTGAGTTTTATTTATTAATATTGTTGCTGTTTATTACATTTTAAAGACATAGTATAATCAGTCATTTAATCATTTAATAAATTTAATTAAAATTACGTGCAACTTTTAATATGCAGTAACTAGAATAGCTCTCCAAAAATAGAAATCTCCACCACTTGTGCCCAGATCTACTGGCAGAGCTCCATGTGGGAGCGTGAGGCCAGTTTCCCTCTGTGATAAGGTAACTCCACAGCACTGAACCAGCCTGGGATGACTCACAGGGGACCCAATCACGAATCTACGTCTCCATCTCACCTCGAGTGCATCTTCCCCAAAAGACTCAAAGAGCAGAGTTTTTCAAATTATGATTTGCAGGCCTCCTGCATCAGAATCACCTATTTAAACTGCAGATTCTAGTTCCCCATCCCAGACCATGGAATCTGACTCCTGGGTGTAGGGCCCCAAGTTTGCATTTTGAACGAGCTCCCACTGAAGTTTCAGAGCCACTGCATCACCCACACCATGGCCATCAGTGACACTCTTCACGCAGTCCACAGTACACCCCACGCCCTGCTGTGACAGGCACTGTGGGCAGCGTGGGGAGAGGCAGATTCTCCCACTCTGGTGCTTCCTTCTGTGTAGAGGATACACCCATTAGCATCCCACATCACACTCCTGGCCCAGTAGGAGGAAGGGGCCTGAGTGAGCGGGCCTGCTCCAAAGACCCCCCAATAGGGATAGGAAGAGTTTAAAATCTTTAAGACCAGCCCCGACTCCTGTCCATTGTACTTTCTTGCTGCCCCGACCAACCAGCAAACTCTTACTCATATTTTAAAACCCAGCTCAGGCATCTCTTGGCAAAGCCTTCCTTAAAGAACCTCCCTCCCTCCTGCCAGAGTGGATTTGACTGTTCTCTCCTCTCTGGCACCTCTGTACCCATATCCATTTGCTGCTGCACAGACCACCCTGATGTGCAGTGATCTGCCTCCCTTACTAGACCTGAGTTCCTCAAGGTCAGAAACATCATCTTACTGATCTTGGTGACCCCAATATACTCCAAACTGTCTGGTACACAGTTGGTGCTCAATAGATGTTGATGGGGTGGGGGGACCATCTTCATGAACGTAAAGTAGATCAGAGAATACAAGACTGAACATAGTCAGGGTCCAAATGCCAAACACAGCAAGTGGTGGCACAGAGCGGGAGTGAAGAGTCCAGGCTTTTAGAGTCGGACAAACAGACTCAGGCTTGATTCCTGGCCCTGCCACTTCCTAACTGTGGTCTTGGATGAGGCACTTCACCTCTCTGGAGCTCAGCTTCTGTAAGAGTCAAGGCCTCCTCCTGGGTTGTTCCAGGGATTCGATGTGATAACACATAGAAAGAGCCAAGCATCGTGTCTGGCATACAGTAAGCACTCAATAGATGCAGGGTTAGCTGCTGCTACTATTATTATATTGTGGTTGTTATGATGGGGGCCGTTATTAACATCATTACTAAATTATACAAGGAATACTCCAGGAATGTAGGGGGAGGTGAGATCAGGCTGGAGCCAAACAGCCACGAAAAGAGGACTTCAAGGCAGGAGTTATGGGAAGGGACAGAGAAACCAGAGCAGGAAGTGGGAAGTTTGGTATTAGCTGGGGGATCTTGGGCAGGTTACTTAATCTCTGTGTACCTCAGTTATCTCACCTGTAAAATGGGAGCAGCGATATTTAGTTACTGCCATAAATACTTTAGTACCTACCTATTATGGTGGTGTTGGGAGGAATAAACAAGTAAAAAGACAACTAGCCCGGCAGTAACTATGCACAACACAAGTGCTAGCTATTGTTGTTCTTCTCATCGTCATCTGCATTAAATAATCTCTGAAAAAAATGCTAGTAACCATGAGGAGGCCCTTAGAGACAAACCCAGGGGAAAGCGCAGGGTAGGAAGTCCTAAAAAGAAGATTCTAGGAGCTGCCACATGTGGTGCAAGATTACGTGCCTGCCTCTGTGTGTTTGCGGGGCTTCACTTGACCCTCATATCACAGTAACCTGGGGACAGCAACTGAGGGACATGCAGTAGCCAAGTGGCCGGGAGGCGTGGTCTGCGAGTCCCAGGTGTCCCGCGGCCTCTCTGACACTTGTGGCCCATTGCCTCCTTCAGCAGAGCCACTCTGCTGGGAGGGTGCTGATGCTGCACTGGGGTTCTACCACATGATGACTAACGACTTTGAGTGCCTTTTCATACATTTATGGCCATCTGAATATCTTCTTTTGTGAGGTGCCTGTGCAAGTCTTTTGCCCATGTTTTACTAGGTAGAATACCTTTTTCTCATTTATTTGATGGAGTTCTTTACATATTCTGAACACAAATCCTTTACTGGATATACATACAGCAAATACTTTCTCTGGATGTGGCTTCCCTTTTCAGTCTCTTTAGAGTGGCCTTTGGATGAGCAGAAACTCTTAATCTTAACGTAGTCCAAGGATTTCCCTTAAGAAATCCTTACCTCCCCCAAGGTCATGGAGAAATGCTGTTTTCTTCCAGGCAAGTTACTGTTTTACCTTTCACATTTTGACTTAGAGTACGTCTAGAACTGATTTTTGTGTATGGTGTGAGGTATTGGCCAAAATTCATTTTTTCATATGAATCTCTAGTTGTCTCATCACTTACTGAAAAGGTCCTCGTTTCTCCACTGCACTGCAATGTCACCTTTGCCGTTGATCAGGTGACTACATGTGGACCTCCTTCTGGATGCTCTAGTCCCACTGCCCCATTTGTTTACCTGTGTGCCAATACCACGCTGTCCGGTGACTGCAGCTTTACCATAGTCTTGCTATGTGACAATGTAAGTCCTCCAACTTCTTTCCTTCTGCTTTTTTATTATTATATTGGGTATTCTGGGCCCTTTGCATTTCCATATAAATTTAAAAATCACCTCCTCAATTTCCACAAAAAGACCTGCTACAACTTCCTTGAAGACTGACCTAAATCTATAGCTAAATATGGAGAGAACCGAGATCTTTACAATAGTGTAACATCATGACATTTACATTTCTTTCAATGTTTGCTGGGTGGGGTCTTGCACATCTTTTGTTAGATTTATTCCTAAGTATTTGATGCTTTTTGATCCTGTTGTAAATGGTAGTGTTTGAAATATTCATTTTCTAAATGTTTGTTGTGGATAGAGGGAAACACTCACCAGATCTCAAGCTCTAAATTTCTGTGATGGTTACACCTGGACTGTTTGCCCCCACAATGCCCTAGCACGCTGTTTTAGGAAGAGACCCTCAGTACATGTTTGCTTAAATGTCCTGGGGAAAAAGAAAGCTGAATGGATTAAGGTTTAATATTTTAATGCTGCATCTAATCCCAAAGCTTTGGAAGATAAAGTAATTCAACTACTTCAGAGATATTAATATAGTTTAATAACTTTCTGATTTTAAATGTAACACTCATTTTGGAAAGGCTGGAAATTACAACAACAACAAAAGAGAAATGGCAATTGTCAATCATGCCACTGCCCAGAGATGACCACTGTTGGGGCTGCAGTGTATTTCCTTGGGTCTTTTTCTTTGCTATGGATATTTACACAGTCAAGCTCACACTGTACGTCCATTTCCATGCCCATCTTTTCTCCCACCTCTGACTAAAATAAGAGCATTTTTGTTACTGACAACTGTTTGCAAGCATCTGTAGTGGTCACATAGTATACCACGGATAGGACAAGCACAGCAGTTCCTCTTCTGCTGGGCATTAGGATTCCTAATGATGCTCAACAACGTTATGATGGCCATCTGTGTGTGTGCAAGGCTGTGTCCATATCTCAGATAAGTTTCTAATGACAGGTTTTGCTCTTACGATAATAATAACTGTTATACAATGATAACATTTTCTCTCCAACTGTGTGTGTGCACACTTTCATCATCATCATGATAAAAACAGTTACAGCCTCCTATTGCCAGGCCCTGTTCTGAGTGCCTCAGATGTGTTCACTCATTAAACCCTCACAACAATCCTACGGGGCTGATGCTCTGGGGAGCCGAGGCGCTGGGAGGCGAGGACCTGCCCAGAGTCCGAACACAGGGGAGCCAGGCAGTCTGACTCCAGCCCGCTTGCTTATAACCATCACAGTATAGAAACTGCAAACAGTGAAGTCAGCACTTTCATTAGCCAAGTATTTACATGAAGTCATGAATGCCTAGCATACAAGAGAACCAAATATACAAATAAACCAAAATGGCATGAAAATACGTATCAGACCTTAAGTCCTTATAACTGACCTTTCCTCCATTTCTTTGGAAATGAGCCAGCATTATCATATCTCCAGAAGCAGCTCTGCAGAATGCAGAATCCCAATATCAGGCCCCTGCACATGAGCAAACTCGGTCTTGAGAGACGTGCTTAAGAGTTTGAAATGCCTGGAGACCAAGACACTGCAGCCTATTGCCCACACGCAGCAACACACTAGAGGCTCATCACCAAGGACTATGGACTGTAAACAAATCCGGCCTCCACAGACCCTGCTTTCTCAAGAGAGTCACTTATTTCACAAGTTAAACCATTACAGTTAATAATAATTATGTCCACTTTGGAGACAGACATACTAAGTTCAAGTTCACACAAGTTTTATTTTTTTTATTTATTTATTTTTTGTGTGTGAGGAAGACCAGCCCTGAGCTAACATCCGTCGCCAATCCTCCTCTTTTTTGCTGAGGAAGACTGGCCCTGAGCTAACATCGTGCCCATCTTCCTCTACTTTATATGGGACGCCGCCACGGCGTGGCTGACAAGCAGTGCATCGGCAGGCACCCGGGATCCGAACCTGCGAACCCCGGTCTGCCAAGCGCAGACTAAACCGCTGTGCCACGGGGCGGCCCCAAGTTTTATGATTTCTATCATAATACGTCTCTTAGGATGCTCCTATTGGAGGAAACTTATCCACAAGCTAGAGTGTGAGAAAGGAAAGTGGAGTAATGGAGGCCTAGGGGGACTAGAAATCCTCTCCCCCAAAGCACACACTGCCAAATAACAATGTCTGGCGGGGGCAGGGAGATGACACGGAGCCTGTGTCTGTTTGGCCTGCTCAGCACCAAGGCAGAGACTCCCCAGAGCGCCCCACTCTGTGCCTTGAAAACCGCCATCTGGTCAGCCCAGCCTCTGGCCAGCAGGACAACGAAAAGCCCCACGCACGGTGGAATGGGACTGGAGGACTAGGGAAAGGTGTTACAGGTGGTGCTTCTCCACATGAATCACCCCCGGAAGATGTCAAACTGGGCCAACAAGTGAGACCGGGTTTGAGACGACGGGGAGCCAGCAGTCACAGCAAGGGTGTGGGCAGGGCTTTCAGCCCTAGAAAAAGCCACAGCTCCAGCACAAGCTGGCCAAACTGGCAAGAACAAACCATTGTTAAGAAAAGCCTGGCCAGAACCTGCCTCTTTGGTTCATCCTGTGACAAGTACCTGTAGATCGCTCACTATGTGCCAGGCCCTATGCCAGCATCTGCCAACTCCCAGGTGAGCAGTCACACAGGTCTCTGTCCTCAGGAAATTGGGAGAGACAAACATATAACCTAGTGAGACCGTTTCAGCAAAAGGCAGGGCTGAGGAACCCTGGCCAGCTTCCTGGGATCTAACTCACAGTTGGGATAAAGCTGGAAGAGCCCAGAGCACCTAATGACTAGTCTAACTGCTTGGCCATGAGAAGACTGGATAAGATGACGTGTTAACTGAGTGGGCCAGCGGGGAGAGGAACAAGCGAAGTTAGAGATGATGGCAATTTTCGTGAAAGTACTGGTCTTTTAAGGCTACAGCTGGGCATTTGGATGGGCAGGAAGAGGAGGGAGCTCAGTGCAAAGAGCAAAGATGCAGACAAGTGGGCTCGTGAGGTGTGTATAACAGTAAGTGAGAGAGAAGGGCCACCAACGTGAAATGGCATGAGAAGTATCTGTGGATGATGGCAGCCTGCTACCCTAACTGACTAGGAGGCAGTAGTCCCCGGGGTGGACGCCCACCTCCAGTCTGGCCCTCCTGCAATCCATTCTCCAAACTCGGCTGGACCACAGCACTCCGGTTAACAAACCTCCAATGGCTCCCCTCTCTTCTCAGCCTAATGACCAAATTCCTTAACACGATTTATAAGGCCCAGCGGGACCTGGCCTCTGTGACCTCTCCTGCCTCATCCTCGCTCTGCTCTTGGGTCCTACACCACCCTCTCGCCCCATGTGTACCCCCTTAGTGAATGGCCTGAGTCTCTCTCCTCCACGCTTCTCAAACACTGTTTCGCCTGCCTGAAGCGTCCTCCCTTCCACCCTGCCCACCCCCACAATGACTGAAAACCACCACCAACCTCTCATACTTTAGGTCTCCAATTAAACAGGCATCTGCCTACAAAGGATGCTCCTGACTCCCCAGCCTGGGTTAAAGGGCCCTCCTCTGTGCGCCCAAACTAGATGGATGGGAACAGAGTCTGGAGCGTTCTGAAGGCCTGGAAGAACTTAGACTTGACATAATGGCTGCCTCGGACTCACTATGAGTGATAGAGTAGGCATGATATTCTAGGAAAATGAATCTGGCAATATTGTACCCCAAGCTCTAAAAATGATCAGTGCTATCTTAGGCAAAAGTTGAATATACCAAGAGGAGGTGAGCGTCTGCCTGCTGGGTATACACTCCTCCTCTCTCTGGGTAATAACCCCCGATTTTCCCATGGGGAACCATCCCTTTCTCTCATTCTCTGTGCACTCGCTGAAGAGGAGCTGATGCCACCCTGGCCCCAGGGAAGGACCAATTAGAGCATCCCCTGCCCCTTGCCACAGTGACTAGTTCAGGACAGGCATGAGACCCCAGGTCGATCCAACAATACTCACTTCTGGACTTCTGCTGGCATTAAGAAAAGAAGCTCTCTTTCTCCCAGGGATTGCTAAGCTGATACGATGTCAGCCTGGAGCCTGCTGAGAATGACACCAACATAGAAGCAAGCAGAGACAAGAACTGGGAAGAGGCAGATCCTGACAGCTTCTTCTCAACACCTGGACTCAGCCAGCGCTTGGCTAGGACAGACTGGTCAGTGACAGCAGCCAATTGATTCCATTTGGGGCCGAAGGCTATTCCAGCTAGGTTTCTGTCACTTGCAAATAAGAATCTTGACCCCCACACAAAGGCGATCAGAATTAAGGCAACAACACAACACAACACCAGAAAGTTCCATCAGTTTGTGGAGTCACAGCTCCTGGTCCAGGTGATGTTTCAGCAGCAATCAAACAACTCCATCAGTAAAGGTTCTGCTTGGTGGTGGGCTTCTGATAGTCATGTCACAGCCGCGCCACTAGTCTGGGCAACAAATAACCTCTTACCATTTCAGTCTACCTCAAATAAATCACTAACTCGATTCGACAAAGACCACAGGTACACAGTTTTCCATTATTTAGCAAAACTAAAACCCTAACAGGAAAATTCCTTTCCAGTCTGAAAGCTGGGAATGTTATGAACAATAATGTAGTTCAAAAAGGATTTCTAGCTCTCTATACTATCTTCTCAATTTTTCTGTAAATCTCAAAGTGTTCTTAAAAATAAACTCTATTAAAAAAAGGGAGAGGGTTCCCAGATGGTTTGCGTGCCAAAAAAAAAAAAAAATGTCAATTCTAAATTCTTTTAAATATCTTAACCTTTCCTCTCCACCCACACTGCCCTAGGTCTGGGCAAGAGTGTATTAGGAACGGTCACGTGTCACTGGTAGGGTGACCAATTTGTACTGGTTGCCCAGGACTTTCCCAGTTTTAGCACTGAAAGTCCCACGTTCTGGAAACTCCTCAGTCCCAGGCACACTGGGATGGTTGGTCACCCTACATGTCAGATGAAGCCCAAGCCCCGTTCTACCTCCAGCCTTGTTTCCCACGACTACCAGCCCTACCCTAACCCTCCACGAACCCCAGGGTCCCGCCCCCACACCCCACTGCCCACATGGTGGCTCCTGCAGACTCTGCTCTGGTGCTGCCTCCCCTAGAAAGCTTCCAAGAAGGGTTCCCACAGAACCCTGGGCCTACAGCGACTCCAGCACTTGTCACACTCTACAGTCACTGGCTCTGTGGCTGTCTCCCCGATCAGGCTGCGAACTCCCTCAGGGAATGAGCTGTCCTGTACCCAAGGCCCAGGGTGTCCACTATCAGAGCCAAATGAAGGGCCTCACAAATGTTGGGGTGGACACTAGCTGTTTATGGCACTCTTCCAAGTCACTTTGGGATCTTCTAAGCCCCACATCAGTACACAAATCATCAGGTTCTTCAGGCTGTAATATGGATTAAGCTGATCTGCCTGATCCAGGGCAGGCATCTAGCGTTTCCAAAAAAGAACCTGATGGCTGTGCAACCTAAACAACGAAGCTGGGCAGCTCCCAGGATACCTCAAAGGAACCTGAGAACCTTCACCATTCCCTGGCCGGCCAGCTGGCCGGCCAAGATGCCCCCTGCAGTGGGGCAGACTCCCAAGTTGAAAGTCTTCCCAAACTGAACTAGAGGGAAGTTTTATTCAGAATGACAGTGTAATGAGTGCAAGCACTAGAGTCAAATCCTGACTTTGACACGTCTCAGCTGCTGTCACCTTGGGACAAGTGACGTAACCTCTTTGGACCTTAGTTTCCACTTCTATAAAATGGAAACAATAATAGCTCCTATAACTCATAGACTTGTGAGGACTAAAGGAAAAGACACGCAAGAAGTCCTTAGTGAGTACCCGGCACAGAAAACACATTTAATAAATATTAAAGGAATTTAAAAGGGCTAGAGTCAGGCAGAGTTAGGTGAGGGCCTGCAGGTACCTGGATGCTGGCAGAAGGCCCAGCCTCCTTCAGATAAGCATCCTCCCTTCTCAGCCACATCCACCCACTCTCTAAATTCCTGAAATCCTTAACTCTCTCCCTTTCCCATTCAGCTGCCCTCCCATTTAAGATTCCTGCTTCCCTACACACCCCTATCCTTGTCCTGGGGCTCTCTCCTCCCCATGCCTTCTCTCACCACCACCCCCCCAAAACCATCCCTCACCATCTCCTGCCCTCCACTCTCTGAGACCCACAAACATTTATTAAACGCCTGCTCCATGCTAGAAAGCTGAGAATCACTGAACCCCCAACTCCAGCCAAATGAGAAGCCCCCATCTAATTTCCCTCCCACCAATCCTCTCATTGAGCCCCTGTCTTCCTCCTACTGTTCCCCAGCCCCCCTCCCATCCTTCCTTCTTCCCATTAGTAATCTTGGGAGCTCCCTCTGGAAACCAGCCTATTTCTCATCACCAAAGGTTTACCCACTCCCCCAGCCATCTCCCTCCCCCTGCCACTATATTTTCTTCTCTGAAGTCATTCCCTCCTCAAAGGTCTCTATTTTTCATCACCTCCGCTCCAAAAATACTAGGCTCTGCCTGCATGCACTGCACCTCTCCCCATTTCATTCATTTTTTTCATTCTTTAAGTATCCACTGAGCTTTTATTGCATGCCAGGCATAGCGCTAGATGCTGGGAATACAGCTGTGAGCAAAACAAGCAGTCTCTGGCCTCCTGGAAGCACCAGTTTCATAACAGACGGAAAAGTAGTAAAAACAAACAGGATAATTACAGATAGTGGAGATGCATTGAATGAAATCAAGAGAAAGATCCGACAGAAAGGAATCGGCGTATGGGAAGCACTTTAGCTCTGGTGAGCTGGGAAGGCCTTGCCTAGTTGATTAACACAGCTACCTCTATTGGCCACCTACTGTGTAACACACACCGGATCAACCTCTTTCCATGCATAACATTACTGAATACTTGCACAATGTTCACCATCCCCGTGTGCATATGGGAAACCAGAGGCTCAGAGAGGTGAAATAATTTGTCCAAGGTCACACAGCCATTAAGTGGTGGAATCGGGATTTGAATGTGGGTCTGACTGCAAAGCCACTCTATGCACTCTTGCTTATAAGGTCCCCATTTGTCACCTGTCCTCCCCCAGAGCTCTACTTCTGAAAGTCCCTCTTTAGACTCTCCCAAGAAAATAATTTGTCTTTAATTACTGCCCTTTACTGAGCACTTGCGTGTGCTTCCAGCTTTATATGCATTCTCTTATCCAACCCTCAAAACAACTGTAAGAAGTAGGTGCCAGTCAGAACATCCGTTTTACAACTGACGAACCTGAGGCCTAAATTCACATACTTAGATTCGAACCCAGATCTGTCCGACTCCAGGAGCCAGACCTCTGACCCCTAAGCTGCCCAGCCTAAGAAGTACGACCCTGGGAAGCCTAGTGCCCACCGTCTGCCCCCAGCAACAACGAAGTCTGCGTCCATGAACTGAAATCTCATCCCCTTACTTTACAGATGGGGCTAGTAAGACTCTGAGAAGCTAAGCGAGTTGCCCAAGGTCACACAGAGAGGAGCGGCCGGGTCAGGGTTCGAACCCAGGCGCCCTGACTCCAGAGCCTTCGCTCTTAATCACCTTACAGCCTTTCCCAGGCGTCTCTCCGCCCTCCACCTCCGCTCTCACGCCTCCCAGCGCCCCCGGCCCGGGGCTATGCGCCCCCATCCCCCTGTCCGGCCCCGCGGCCTCCCCCTCCACCCCCAACACACTCACTTGAGGTGGTCCAAGGAGTGGATGTTGCGGGAAGACTTGCCATGGCCCCCGCCCACCCAGCTCCGCGAGCGGCCAAACATGTCGGCGGCCCCGGCCGGTCGCTCGCCTCACGGTCTCATGCTCAAGCGGCCGAGCGGCCGGGCGCCGGCAGCGGCAGCACAAGCGGAGGAGGCAGCGGCAGAGGTGGTAGAGGGGCCGCCAACCACCTTCCTCCCCAGCCCACAGCCCCGCACTGACATTCAGCCGGAACCGGCCGTTCGACCACCGCGCTTTACGGCCGCCGCCACGAGGAACGCTGGGAAATGCAGTTCGCCGGCGAGGCTCCCGCCGACAGGACTCCGCGAACGAACTACAAAGCCCGGCGTGCCTCACTCAACAGCGGGCTCCGAGAAGAGGCGGAGCGAGAGGAGGAGAGCCCCGCAGGATCGTCCGGGTGGGCGGGAATGGGAAACTTAGGGGCGGAGCCCTGAGGAGGGAATCTGTGAGGATGGATAAATAAAAGTAATCTCAATATTAACAATTATTAGCTTTATGACAAGAATAAGAATAGTTATTGCATAGCGTATACTATGTGCCACTGTCCTAAGCGCTTTATATATATTGAGTTATTTAATTCTCCCAACAACCCTCTGAAGTGGGTGCAATTATTATCCCCATTTTACCGTCAAGGAAACTGAATCGCAGAGGGGTTGACTTGCCCAAGATCATGCAGAACTAGGGTTCAGACTCAGGCACCCTTATTTTTATCCCCCGATAAACTAACCTGCATCAAATCGGTAACAGCCTTGTTTGTCCTCACAGCCTTTTTCTTTTTCCACTTCCATTTAAAAATATGTATGGAAAGGCCTTCAAGCAACAGTGTACCAAAACTGAACGTCCTGTACTCCCAGAGGACTTCTCTGGTCTTCACCCAAAACATGCCATTTCCAAAACAACCACATTAAAAAAAATGGAAATACTCAACTTCCTACATGAGCCAAGAAGATGTATCTAAATTTCTCTCCTGGATTAGGAGTGGGAAGCTCTGTGGAGGCAAGAATGCCCTGTTCACCATTTATTCATTCATTCATTCCTATGCCACATAGTTATCTAAGGCCTACTGTGTCCCATTTACTGTGCTCAGGACGGAATTGGGCTAAGGGCCAATGTTCTCCCCACTGCCTAGCGCAAAGCTTGGAGCATAATAGGTATTCAACAAATATTGGCAGAGTGCATGAATAGAGGAAGGTTTGCTTCACCTTCTGCAGCTGGAGAAATGGAGCCCAGCGGAGGGTTAATGGTTTGCTCTGTAATTCATCTAAAGGGGCAAGAGACAGTCGTGGAGAAAAAAGGGCAGGTTCTGGCCTCCAAACACAGGCAGGCTGCCAGGGTCTCTCCTTTTCTCTGGGCCTCGGTTTTCTTTTCTGTAAAAAGGGGTAACATACTACACTGCCTTATCTGGCTCCAATTAAGCAATGCATGCAAAATGCCCAGCCAGTGTGGCCTGAGATTTAAAGGTTTGTTGAACTGCTTTGGAAGGCACTGTGGACGAGATCAGTCTCCTGAAGGATGTACAGGGTTGCCCATGAGGAGGGGAATCAGCCAGTGGAAGAGACTCACTCTTCTGTGTACTTTTGGTTGAATGTTTAACCATGTGCATTATTGTCGTTTGTAAACGTGGTTTACTAAGTAAAAAGAAACAAGCAGCAGCTCTACTGGCTGAAGGTCTGACCTGCCTAGAAATCTCTTTACTCAGGTGTCCCTGAACCCCATAAAAGCAGAAAGCCCCACAATGGGCAGACCTTCCAGCAGCCAGGTCGAAGGGGGCACTGATTGATCATCCCCACCATAAAAAATTGGCGCTTTGGGAAAGTCCAATATTTTCACTATTAAAGTCCACCACCCCTCTCCTACCCCGCCTCTTTTTCAACTGGTAAACTGAGTCCCAAGGAGGCGTGGCACCATACTGAAGTCCAGCAAAGTTCAGAGGAAGCTTGTGGTTTCCCGCAGCTTCCGTGGCCTCAGTATAAGTCCAAGTTTGAATTGTGTTCTGTCTTTTTCCCCTCCCCCTACTCCGGGGTCACCGCAGAGCCCATTGGATTTGAGATCAGGGCGGAGTCTGGATCGAGGGAAGCACCTCAGAGGCCAGCGCCCCGAGGGGCGGAGCGAAGCGGTACCCGCCCCCGGACGGCTCGGGCCAATGAGCGCGGGCGTTGAGCGGGCCAATGAGCGCGGGCCGGGGGTGACAGGCCAATGGGCGTGCAGCCGCCCGGGAGGCGGGGCTCGGAACGCGACCAGGAGGGCGACGCGGCGGCCGCAGCCATGGGCGCTGCGCCTGCGGGGACACGGAGGGGTCTCGAGGAACGGCCGGGCCGGGTTGGGGAGACCGCCGCCGGGACTGGCCCTCGACGCTGAGCTGCGGTGGGGTCTCCGCCGGCGCCGCGAGGCCCGTGAGTGCGAGCGGGACGCCTCGGAGGAGCCGGGCAGCCGCTGACCACCTTAGGGGGGCCCGCCTGGCCGCCGGGCGGATCGAGAGGGCCGTGTGGGCACATCTGGGGGTGCAGTGACCCCGCCAGGCGCGTTTTGGGGGCGGGGCGTGTCCGCAGGGCCGCCGCCCATCCCCGGGGGCACCGCCGGGGCCCAGCGCCGCCTCGGTCGAGCCAGGGGCGCCCCTGGATGGCTGAGCTGCCCCCTGGCCGGCCGGCCGGGCGCCGCAACGGCTGAGCTCGCTGGGATCGCCGGGCCGCCGCCGCCCTCGCCGCCCGCTGCATGCCCGGCGCCCGGGTCGCGGCCCACCTGGACGCGCTGGGCCCCCTGGTCCCCTACGTTCCGCCGCCGCTGCTGCCCTCTATGTTCTTCGTGGGCCTGTTCTTCGTCAATGTGCTGATCCTATACTACGCCTTCCTCATGGAGTACATTGTCCTCAACGTGGGCCTCGTCTTCCTGCCCGAGGACATGGACCAGGCGCTCGTGGACCTCGGCGTGCTCTCCGACCCCGGCTCGGGCCTCTACGATGCCGACTCGGAGCTCGACGTCTTCGACGGTTACTTGGAATAGGCTTGGCTGTCGTCCCCCTCTCCCCTCACGACCCGCAACCCTCCATCCGGACCAGCCACCCAGATCATGCCGCCACTGCTGGTTGGAGGTACCGTCTGGCCAGGGATGGAACCCCCAGGACGAGGCCCTCTCCCGTCTCCCAAGCCTGTGAGTGCCCTCTCTGCGCAGAATGAGGGGGGGTTGGGGCACTGGCGAGGAGGAGGGAGGTATCCCCAGGCCGGACACACACCCCTCCCCCAGGCTTCTGATTCCTCCGTCCACCTCCTCCAGGTCTATTTGGATGCTGGAAATGGCTAGACCCCTCTTCCTTAGTTAGGGCTGGAAAGCATCCCCCCGGGAAGGTGACAGCTGTTGAAGAGGGGAAGGGAGGCAGGGCCTAAGTGGTGTTTGGAGTAGCCATGGCACCTACTGCCACAGCTTCTGGAAAAGGCCTTTGTGCCCAAATCTGTTTGAGGCAGAGCTGTCAGTTCTTCCCCTTATCCTCCGCCTGGCTTGATGGTGACCTTGGCTTTTTGAGGATTCTCACTAGTCCTGGAAGGATGAAGATTTGGAGTGTCAAAAGAGGTAGGGAGCCAGGCACTGATCACCTTCCTGTGGCCCCCTGGGAGACTGGGTGGGGAGAACAAGGGCTCCCAGCCGAGGCTGTGAGAAGAGAAACCTCCTTCGGCAAAGAACGCTGTACTTCCTTTTGGCCTTCGGTTTGCTGCTGTTTGGGAGTCGGATTTCAGGGTGCCCCAGCTCGGCAGTTCTGCAGCTCGAATCTGCAGGGGCTGCCAGTTTTGCAGGCTGCCTTCACAGACCAGGCAAGCTGGGGGTTGGTGCTAGGGCTGGCCTTGCTGCGGTGTTTGCAAGGCCTCCAGGGATTCTTGGGCCAGCAAGGGACCACAAGATCATTGCACTGAGGTGTTAATGTCCTGCCTCTAGGCTGCGACCAGGCAGCTGTGTGTCCAGCCTCACCTTGTGTGTTAATGGAAAGGAAGTAAAGGTCTAGGAAGGAGAAAGACCTGAACAAAGTCACACAGCCGGGAAGAAAAGCAGCTGGATTAGATGAGACAGCCAGAGACAGGCAGGCCGTCGGGTCTGGTGAAGGTTCACAGGGCATGCAGAATCCTTAGCTGGAGCCCCTCAGCTGGACAGTACTGGAGTGTCAGTGGCAATGGAGAGGGGATACTGAGGAAGTGGGCAAGGGCTCCTTTTGGAAATGGACACGGATGCCACTCTCTCCATGCAGGCTGATATAACCCCTCTCTGTTGCCTGTCTCAGCCAAGATGACCATAGTCAGAGTGTGATGCAGGGTGGGGCAGGATCTGCTGGCAGTAGCGCTGGGGGCTAGGAGCTCCCCTGAGGGGTTGGCAGTGAGATTTCTTTGAAGAAAGCTTCATTTGAGCTCAGTGAGACCTTAAGCGAGAGCCAAGTGCCAGATGATGTGTGTGTCAGCTGCTCCGCATACCTACCCGGTCTGCCTGTCTGCCTTCCATCCATCCCTCTAGCCATTGACTGATCTGTTCTTTTATCGAACAGACGTTTACTGGGTACCTGCTGTGCCTGTTGTGTGAACACAGTGTACAAGACGGACTCAGCCCCAGCCCTCCTGGCACTTGGTGAGAAAGACAAGCAGGTTCCCAAACAAGATAACCAGATTTTTTTTTGAGAGCTACGAAGGCATGGGAGAAGGACATGGGCGTCCCCTGTTGTGTTCACTGCTGTTTCCTCAGCATGAAGAACAGCACCTGGCGTTTCGTAGGTGCTCGATAAATGTCTGTCGAGTGAGTGAAACAGAAGAATAGAGTGGGCTGCCTCTGATAGGGGGTCAGAGAAGGGCTCTCTGGGGAGATGACACATTTGAGCTGAGCCCTGAATTGATAGAAGGAGCCAGACGTGAAGATCTGGAGAAGAGCAGTCCAGGCAGGGGGAACCGCAGTGCCAAGGCCGCGGGGTGGGAGAGGGTTGGTTCTTCCAGCCCCTGAAAGGAGGCCAGCTGGAGAGCTGCCCCAGGGGAGGTCAGTGGGGTGGGTGGGATCAGACTGTGTGGGACCTGGGAGGCCACAGCCAGGAGCAATGGAAGGTCCTCAGAAAGTTTTAGGCAGGGGATGGCACAATTCCAATTCATATTTTGCAAATTGACTTTGGCGCTTGTGGGCAGAATAGGCTGTAGGGGCAAATATGGAAGCAGGGAAGCCAGGTAGGAGATGTTCAGTTGCTCAGGCCAGAGGTGATGGAGGCTTGGATGAGCCAAGGTTAGTGAAGATGGAGAAACACGAACAGACCGAGAACCCTGTTGGAAGGTAGAACCTATGGGATCCATTCAATACCGGTACTGAGTACTGATCATATACCACACCTAGTTCTAGGCCCTTTGCATATTCAGTCATTCAGTCATTCAACAAATGTTAGCCCTGCCTGCTCTTCTGCCAGGCTCTGTGCTAGGCCCTGGGGATCCCAGGATGAATCCCTGCCCTCAAGCCAAGCGCCTGACTTTCAGACAGTGTAACTTGGTGAAGAATGTCTTATTTTATCTCTTCACCACATCAACAGAAACACTTCCTCTTCCAAATGAAAACATTGGCATTCTCTGAACCAAAAACTGAAGCACAAATGCTTCAACATACGTTGCAGCAAACGTTTGAGCAGAAATACCAGGAAGTGTGTCTCGGGCACCCTTGCAAAGCTTTCAGAGTGACAGGGCCTGACCCTGGGAGCGGGGAGCTGGGGCTGTGGGAAAAACTCGTCCTGGAGAAATGGTGGAAGCCACGCACAGCATTCCTTCTTCCCCACTCCCAATTCCAGGCCAGGGTGGCCATGGCCCCAAGGACGGGGGTAGCCCAGACTCTGGAGTGGAGTGACTGGAAGCAGGAAAAGCCTTTGTGAAAGATTAAAGATGATCTGGCTATACCTCACCTCCGGGCCCCTTTCCATAAACAGAGGAACACCAGTAGTCAAATCTTACTCTTTCTCCCTCATTCTCACGTGGACACCGTCTCATGTTACATACGAGCCAGTCCAGGAAACACTGACTAAGGGGGAAGGCATGCCAGGCAGTGGGGACCAGGGTGGATTCGAGACACAAAAGATGCATGCACGTTTGCTCCCTCTCTTTCCTTTTTGTCTTGTGTGTGTACCCACATAATTCAGTTCCTCAAACGTTTGTTGAGCAGCTGTTTAAGGACGCCGTATTAGGGTCATGATTAGGAGCAAGGACCTGAGATTCAGATGACCCGCGTTCAAATCCCAATCCTAGCTGTGACCTTGGGCATGCTATGTACCTCCCTGTGCCTCCGATTCCCCTTCTATGAAGGAGGGATGATGAGAATCTACCTCGTGGTAAGGATTAAATGAGATATATGTAAAGCTGGTAGAGCTTCCTTTGCATAGTAAGTGATATGTTAAAATTAACCACTATTATTGTTGTCAGATATAATGGGAAGTGCGTACACTCGGCCCTTGCCAATGTGTAAACGTGCACATATGCTCATGCGTGAATGTTTATACCCCACGACAAGCAGAAGAGGCCTGGCTGCCTGAATGCTGGGTAGGTCCAGGTCTAGACTCCCGGGACAGACTTCCCACTCTGCCTTCCTGGCCCAGGACCCTCAGGAGACCTTTCCCACTGCTCCATGGTCTCCAAAGGCCACCAGATCTGGAGCCGGGAGAGCTGCAGCTCCGCAGTTTTCCTAGGGTGTTCGTCTTTGCCCAGGAGCAGGGAGTGGGGAGCCAGGAGCGCCCTCCTTCCCAGGAGAAAGGGCCGCTGCGGCTGGCCTGGGAGCCGGGGGATTTCTCCTGTCCCAGCAGTGCCCATGTGGAGGCCGCTCAGCTGGCTGATTTGTCCCAGCAGCTGCTGCCTGTCAGCCTTCTCTTTGCACAGAGGGAGGGCCGTGAGAGGGGAGCTTCGCTGCGCTGGAAATGGAGAGACTGTTGTTGCCAGAGTCGGTGCGGCCTGGAGGAGCTCAGATTTGGAGCTAAGGATAACCAGGTCCATTAGTCTACTTATTACAGGGTATCCCAAGCTTCAGTCTCCTAACTGGGTGCACAGCTGCTTCTTCCTGATTTACCTGCCCTGGTCCCTCTGTGCCAATCAGTGACCTGTGCCATCAGCAGAACAGCCAGGCTGGGCATATCGCTGCCCCGCTTAGAAACCCAAATCTTCCTTGGGGACACAAGCACAATAGATTCGGGTCATGGGAGATCCCGCAGGCAGCCGGTGGAGCTCCAGGCAGGGGTCAGGCACAGGGGGAAACCAGGTGGGAAACTGTGGCTGCCATCTGGTCAAGAGACAGGTGATGGTGGCGAGGGGAGGCAGGTGCACCCCCAGGCCTGACTGACTCTCCAGCTCTGTCGTGACAAGAGGCTCACCGAAAGGGTGCTGGCCACAGCGTGTATCAGTGCTGGCCGCCCCTTTGGACAGGAGAAGACCCCAGTATGTGTCTCCAGACAGCTGAGATGCCGACGGTCCCATTCTCTTGGCCCTGAGTTATGCAAACTGGAGAGTTCATCCAAGGGACACCCTCACAGCCCTTGTGTCTGTTTTATTGAACTAAGAAATTAAGAGCTCCTATCAACTTGACCATTCGTATTTCTGGTTTATCTGCTGTCTTTCCCCCCTGGGACTTCTGAAAACATATATGGGACTTCTAAAAACATATATGGGACTTCGGAAAACAGCCTGCTTTTGGGAAACCAAGATCACAATAAAAGGGACAAACATCATTATCCGCATCTCACAAGTAAAGAAACTGAGGCCCAGAAAGGGGGACGAGGGGCCAGGGGAACAGAGCCAAGTAAGACAGCTGAGCCTCCCAACCCAGTGCTGGGGAAGGTGGGGGTGCTCCAGGGAGGGGCTCCCAACCCCCATCCTTGGAATACCATCCACGACTTTGCCAGGCCTACTTCACAGACACTCTCGCTCCTTTTTTTCTGAGTTTTTGTAAAAAACTTTATTCTGAAATACTTTCAGTTATATAAAAGTTGCAAGAAGATTACAAAGAATTCCCGTATACACTTCATTGAAATTCACCAATTGCACCGATCAACTTTTTGCCACGTTTGCTCACATATGCAGCACATGCTCACTCTGTGTCTGTATGTACATGTATATATACACATATGTATACATGTAAAATTATTTTTCTGAATCATTTGAAAATGGATTGCAGACATTATGCTCCTTTACTCCTAAATATTTTAGTGTGTGTTTCCTTAGAATAAGGACATTCAACTTATCTAAGCACGGTGCGGTTATCAAAATCAGCAAATTTAACATTGATAGAATCTTATGACCAGTCTAATCTCTGACTTTATTCAGATTTCAGCATTTGTCCCAGTCGTGTCCTTTCACGATAAACAGGCAGGGAGCCGAGGTCCAGGATCCAATCCCACATCACCCTTCGCATCAGCTGTCATGTCTCGTGCGCCTTCTTCAGTCTGGAACTGTTCCTCAGTCTGTCTTTGTCTCTCGTGACATCGACGCTTGTGAAGAGTACAAGTCTGTTATTTTGTAGAATGCCTCAGTTTGGGTTTGTCTGACGTTTACTCTTGAGATTAGATCCAGATGATGTACTTTTTGCAGGAGTACCAGAGAAGTGAGCACACCGTGGCAGGGAACCCGTGACATCTCTCTGCTCCATCACTGGTGACATTATTCTTGATCACTTGGTGAAGGTGGTGTCTGCAGCTCTCTCCACTGTAAAGTTACTATTTCTCCCTTTATAACTTACAGTTTACAATTAAGTACACTGGTTTTAGTGCTTCATCTTTAAAAAATCTACTTTTTTATGTGAGTTTATTTTTAAAAGACTGTTTATGTCAGTGAAAAAGAAAACCAGCATCACTTGGCATGGATAAAGAGAGTAAGTGCCAATGTCATTACTTCTGGCCAAAAACTAAAGCCAGCTAATGGCGCAGGGCCTCTGGCCTGCTCTTTGTTAAAAAGGGAGATTAGCAACTGTCAGGTGATAAATATACAGCAGGCTGCTCACACAGACACACCCTCCTTGGTAACTGACCCCCAAGAAGAGGAAGGGCGCCCGAGGAAAGGGGAAGGCTTCCTGGGCTGAGCCCCCTCTGGGTCTGACACACCGTCAACACTGACAGATCACCGTCAACACTGACAGATCATATATCCGGAGCTGACTACGCATCCTTCACCACCTCGTCTATGCGCATGGAAGTTAAGTGCCAGAAGTTAATGACATTGGCACTTACTCTTCCACCGAAGTGGAACTTTCTCCCCAAAGTAATCATACGGATTGACGGGGAACCGAAAAGCGAATTTCTTGCTCACTGTGTGTGACTCGGTGTTATTTAAGGCCCTCTCCATGTACCCCCCAAAACTGTTGCTTAGAGGCTTTGCAATCAGACAGGTTTGGGTTTAAATCCCAGCTCCACTGACACCTTGGACAAGTGACTTGACCTTGAACCTCGGTTTCCTTCTCTGTAGAATGGGGATGATAGTAGTACCTGCTGAAGGGCTCGTCGTGCACATAGACGAGGTGGTGAAGGACGCGTAGTCGGTTCCGGATAAATGATCTGTCAGTGTTGACGGTGTGTCAGACCCAGAGGGGCCTCAGCCCAGGGAGCCTTCCCCTTTCCTCGGGTGCCCTTCCTCTTGGGGGCCAGTTACCAAGGAGGGTGTGTCTGTGTGAGCAGCCTTTGAAGCAGCCCAAGAGTGGTGATAACTGGTCCCTCATAGTTGTCATCACCTGCCCTGAGTCTGCTTCCAGTTCCAGTCACCTCCGGAAGGGGAGGGCTCCGTTCCTGGGACTCCTTCCTGGCAGGGCACTTGGCAGGGTAGTTAAAAATAACTGCTTCTCCACGTGAAAAGATGTTCAACATCACTGATTATTAGGGAAGTAGAAATCAAAACCACGATGAGATATCACCTCACACCCGTCAGATGGCTGTTACTAAAAAGTCAAGAAATAACAAGTGTTGGAGAGGTTGTGGAGAAAAGGGAACCCTTGTACACTGCTGCTGAGAATATAAACTGGTGCAGCCACTATGGAAAACAGTATGGAGATGCCTCAAAAAATTAAAAATAGAAATACCATATGATCCAGCTATTCCACTTCTGGATATTTTTCCAAAGAAAATGAAAACACTAATTGGAAAATATCTATGCACCCCTCTGTTCATTGCAGCATTGTTCACAATAGCCAAGACTTGGAAACAACCTCAGTGTCCACTAAACTGATGGATGGATAAAGAAGATGCGGTGTATATATACACAATGGAATACTACTCAGCTATAAAAAAACACAAAATTGTGCCATTTGTGACAACATGGATGGACCTTGAAGGTATTATGCTAAGCAGAATCAATCAGAGAAAGACAAATACCATATGATTTCACTCATATGTGGAAGATAAACAAACACATAGATATAGAGAAGAGATTGGTGGTGACCAGAGCGGGGGAAGGGGGTGGGGGCAGGTTAAAGGGGCACATCTGTATGGTTGGGGATGGAAACTAGACTTTTGCTGGTGAACAGAATGTAGTCTATACAGAAGCTGAAATGTAATGATGTGCACCTGAAATTTATACAATGTTATAGACCAATGTGACCTCAATAAAAAGATAAATAAAATAACCGCCTCCCCCATACCGTCTCCATAGCTTCCCTGAGTGTCACCCTGTGAAGCAGGCAGGGCAGGGCTCATTAGCTCCATTATGGAGGGAGGGGAACAGGCCTGGAGAGGTTCACTGACTCACCCAGGTTCCCAGCTGTGAGGTGGCCGAGTCGGGCCTCCTAGCCATACTCCCCTGCTTCCCCGAGCAGGTCCTCTGCCATCACGTCCCCGGGAGGCAGTGAGGATACCAAAGCAGTGCAACTGCTCTGTCAGTGCCCTGCCACCTCTTGGGCACTTGGTACTTTTTCCTCCTGACCAGGGAAACCAGGCCCAGACTCACTTTTGCAGGCTGGGGGTATCTGGCTAGACTTAATAGTTTCGTTTTCATTGTATTTATTTTTAGCATTGCCTTCTGTTTATGCCAAATAATACTGTTTTTTATTCACAATAGTGACATAAAAGTTCCTTTTAAAATTTTGGAGTTAAAAAAAAGTGTGTTTATTTAAAATACTACTAGTATTTAAAATTTAAATAAATGGTCTGGGTGGTTCTTGGATGTGGCAAGAGTCGTGAGGGTGCTGGGCAAATGCTGCCCTTCAGAAGGCCTCAGGTTCTTGGGCATGGACCAAATGGAGACGCATTCTGGACCAAGAATCCTTTTTTTTGTGAGGAAGACCGGCCCTGAGCTAACATCCATTGCCAGTCCTCCTCTTTTTGCTGAGGAACACTGGCCCTGGGCTGACGTCCTTGCCCGTCTTCCTCTGGACCAAGAATTTTCACAGAACCTGCAGCTGATGCACGTGAACAGCCCACGTATAGACCAGAGTCCGAGGTTGAGAAACTGGACGGGACACTGGCTTCTACCAGGGACACAGGCCCAGGCAAACGGGCAGCTTCTCCTTTCCCGTCCCCTTCCGGCCACGAGTTCAACTAGACAAGGTGGAGGCCCTCGTGTCACACAGCCCGCCGCTGAGACGACAGTGGGGACACAGCAAATCCTGTCTGGGTGTTGCTGGTCTTCAGCCGCTTTAGTTGGTTGTTTGGCACGTGGAGGACGAGGAACGAGCAGTGGGTTTGCAGCAGGCAAGGTCTTTGGAGGAGAAGATGGCTGCTCCTTTCAGAAGCTCCCTAGCCCTGAGGGGCCCTCTGCCCGTGTGTGTTTTCTAGCTGAGAACAGGTAAGGACGGGGAGGGGAGGAGCCGCCAGGTACTGATGCCTCGTGTATGCTGGGAATTGCAGGCGTTCCACCCACACGATTCCGTATAATCCTCACAACAAACAGCCTGATGAGGTAGGCAATGTCTTCATTTCAGCTGAGGAAACAGGCCCAGAGAGATGAGGTGACTTGCTTGAGGTCACACAGCTAGGAAGGGGCAGAGCCAGAATTACCCCAGACAGGCCAATTCCAGACCTCGCCCTGGCTGCCCCAGAGGAGAAGGACAACAGGATGGCTGACCTGCAGAGAAGACTCCCCTTTCACCATGTCCAGAGCATCGCCCCAGCAGCACCCTTAAGACACAGGGCCTTTTCCTGACTCAAGCCAAATCCCAGACTAGGCAGCTTCTCTGCAGAGGTTTCCTCTGAGACATTGCTTCTTAAAATGGATCAAGTGCCCAACAATCTTTCCAATGACAGAAACGAGTCAGCTGGCCACTCCCTCTGTCAAGCTCGGGAGAATGGCCTGGAATGAAAGGTTACAGTTGCAGAAAGAAAGAAAAAGAAGCCAGTGGCTGATGGACTGTCTGTCGTGCTCTAATGATGTTAGAAGTTTGGAGAACCTGCTGCCGTGGATTCTGTAAGCTGCAGCTCCAGGATGCTTTTCAGCCTGGGGCTTTTGATGCCTTGGAGGAAAGAGATGAACCTGAGATGCTGAGAATTAAGACTTTGTGGTCAGACTGTGGAGGTTCAAATCCTGGCTCTACCCTTTACAAGCTGTGTGGCCTGGCACAATTTATTTAACCTCTCTGAGCCCCATCTGAAATTCAGGGATGATGGTCCTGCTTGCCCCCACCTCCTAAGGTTTTGAGGAAGAAATGAGCTAAGACATGAGTGAAAGCAGTAAGTACAAGGGGAGCGTAGAATACTCGATAAATGTCAGCTATTGTCAAGATTCTCCTTTGGGGTTTGCTCTGAGGCCAGACTTGCAAGTCAGAGGAACAAGGAGATTGATCTTTAACAGCCACAGTGGGTGGTACGGATGAGAGGTCCCAGGACATCCTCCAGCCACGAATACATCTCTGTCCCCTACTTGCTCTGTGACTTAGGGCCCGTCACTGCCCTCTCTGGGCCCCTTCATTCTTTGTGCAGTGAGTGGGACCGACTCCAGTCAGGGTCTCCCAAACCTCATATGACACCATCAACAACTTTTGCTCTAATCTGCCTGTTGCCTGAACTATTATTTACTGGTGTTTTCTTTAAACCAGCTCTCTCTGTAAAGTGGAATTAGTGTTCTAAAAAGAGAGGAACGTTATATTACTATCAAAAGTGGAGAACTGGTGTCATGTGCCATAAACAGAAGGTGACCCTACAGATAAACAGTGAAAACAAGAGTGTTGGTGAATTCCAGCTCAAGCTGGCGCTGGCCAGGCCCGAGCCTGTTCACTCGGGAGGCTGGCACCTGTGAGAGGCGCCCCTGCCAGGCGGACTCTTGTCTGGCTCTCAGCTCTGGTCATCGTCCACGGATTGGGAGAGGAGTGAGTCCCTGTTCTGTGGGATTCAGGTTCTCCAACACCTTGTCCACACAAGTCTGCCGTGGGCTCAGGTGTGGCCCCTGCCACAGAGGCCTGCAGTGAGCCTGGCCAGGGCGAATTGATGCACAGTTCTGCTTCAGGTTCCCAGACCCCAGGGCTCTCGGGAGCACCAGCACTGACCCCACAGGGGACCCCGGAGGTTCCCTGGAGGAGGGAGGTCAGCAGAAAGTGGACTCCTGACCGGATAGGAGGGGGACCCATGAGCACTGTCCTAAAGGGCCGGGCCGAGCCCTCCGATGCTCTGGCTGCAGCCCCGGCGTCCCCTCCCCACCGCCCAGTCCAGTGCAAGGTGGGATGGGGCCCTAGGCCGCGAGGACTTGCCTGCGTCATCAGTGGGAGGCGGGGAAGTTCTCTGAGCAGTGGAAGGACGTGTTCCCAGCTGGCCTCTAGAAGCGAATCTGGCAGAGGACACAAGAAGCCTGGCTCATGGGGCCCTGCTCACCTCTCCAGCCGTGTCTCCCCCGTGGGCTGCCTTCTACCCTCTGCCCCCACTCCACACCAAACTACAGGAGGGTCCAGGACCTGCCGTGCCCTCACCACCAGCCCTCCCTCTACCTGGCCTGCCCTTCATGCACAGCCTTCCCCGGACTCTGGGTTCCATTCTAGTGAAATTGCTCACTAGATTGTCAAAGATGGGCTGTCCTCATCACAAGGTCCCCAGTGTCCAGCTCGGGACCTGGCACACAGGAGGTACGAGATTATGTACTGTTTAAAATCTCCAGTGGGACAAAGCCCTGAAGAGCTGAGCATCCTTAGACTAGTTACTTACCCTCTCTGAACCTTAGTGTCTTCATCTGTAAAATGGAATTGTAATAGTATGTAACTCCTGGGGTTAGGAGGGTTGAATGAAATGACCTGTGTAATGCCCCATCTCAGGCGTGCTCTCCCGGGAGCAGACCCTGGGACGAAGATTCAAGTGCAAGTCGTTTATTTAGGAGGTGATCCCAGGAACTACTGGTGAGGAGTGGGGCAGTGAGACAGGGAAGGGGTGTGTCACTGAGTGGGTCCCACTGCGGCTCTGGGCTCAGTCCTGCTCGGGAACGCCAGGAGCCAGCTTCCATGGAGAATATGCTTCGGAGTCGTCCCGGCTGCGGGTGCGGGAGCCAGGGTGTTGATCGCTGGTTGGAAGGCAGCTATAGGGAGAGGCTAGCTCTGCCTGCACTTGCAGGCCGGTGGTCAGGCAGGGTCTGGAGGCAGAGAAAGGCCTCAGGCAAGGAGGCAAGTCCCTGCGGGTGGAAGCTTCAGGTCATCATGCCCTTGAAGGGTGAGTGAGGGGATGGGACGAGGCACCCACAGCCTCTGCCTTGGGCTCGTGGCACATAGTAGAAGCTCAGGAAATGGCAGCTGCCCTGATTATGATCGTTTCCATCATTGTCACTAGTCCAGTGCCAGCGCTCTGCCTGTCACAACTGTGCAACTTTAGGCAGGTCACTTGGCTTCTCTGAACCTTGCCAAGATTCATGGTTCTCAGTGGATGCAGTTCTGCCCCTCGGGTGGCCCTTGGAAATGGGGCAAGGAGGCATTTTTAGTCGTCACAGTGCCTGGGAGTGCTAATGGCATTTGGTGGTCAGGGACCAGCAATGCTGCTAAACATCCTGCAGGGCCCAGGACAGACCCACGTCAGAGAATTGTGCTGCCCCCAGTGTCAGTACTGCCCTGGTGAACAGTGTTGCATGTTTAATATATAAGTTTATTTGATGCTCAGCAGCATTGTCTGAGCTGGCAAAGATGAAGCTCAGTTCCAGGGCAGGAGGGTGGGCGTGGACATATACGGTGCTGCAGAGACACTGACACCCAGCTGGACACAGAAGGGAACAGGAAGCGGGGACCAGCCGACGGGCCCGGCAGTGGGATGATGCCTTGTCCTGGGAGGACAACCAAGTGGGGCTGCTGAGTAGCTTGGCTATGGCCACAGCCTTCCTGTAGGCTGCAAAGCATTTTCCGGGCAAGGTGGGCGGTGCTGCCAAGCCCTGCCCACTACCCAGAGCGTGCTCGGCTGCCCGGAGCTCACGTCAGCCAGCAGACCCTGGGTGACCCCCGAGCAGGCTGCCCTCCTTCCTCAGGTAGCAGGATCACCTTCTCCCTCCCAATAATGGACAGTCCTTCTCTCCCATGTGAAATTGCACTGGTTCTCCAGCCCAGGGTCCTTAGAAATTAGGCAAATTCATTAAAAAGTTATTAATAAAAATTATAGGAAAACACCCCTAGCCTGAGTCTGGGGCTTCTGGTGGTTCCTGAGTGGGGGAGATGGAGGAAGACTTCCCTCCCGAGGTCTAGTGGGTGGGTCCAGATCCCCCACGAATGGGTGGCAGGGCGGAGCTTCCAGGCTGGTAACGCCGTTATTCCTTCCTGTTAGGCCTGCTCCCCTCAAAAGCTCCGTGCCAACAGAGAGGTTCCCGTCCAGACCCGGGATGGTGGGACGGAGAGATGGAGACTGAGGGCCGAGCTCGGGAAGGTAGGGGCGTCCGGAGACCTTGGCCGCCCGCAGCGTCGCACAGATGGCCTTGCCTCGGCTGCTGACCTTTCGCAGTTGCGATGGATGTTTACAGGAACCCAGCCAGAGCCCGCCTCCCCGCTCTTCACCCCCCACCGCACCCGCTTCCCCCACTTAAGCTTCGAAGAGGACACTTCACACCCGGGACACACGCAAAAGCGACTCCCAGCTGTGTGGTGCCAGTGGAGCCCGGCCCAGCTGGGTCTGGCCCCGTCTGGCCTTAGACGCAGCGACTGGTTCAGGGAGTGACTGGGAAGGAAAGGGGCGGGGAACGGGGCGGGGCCGAGGGTAGGCTTTCGACTTATTCATTTCAAGTTGCTTGTTCTTCATCAAGTTGCCAGAACTGACACATCCTGCCCGGGGAGGGCGCCGCGGTGCTCCTCTGGCGGGAAATGTGTCTTGAAACTGAGTGGTGTGAATACTTGACTTGGATACACCTGCGCAAGCAATACTTAGGAGGCTCACTTCCTTCAATTAAAAGTGTATGCAACTCCAGCCCTGGCCCTGCCTGTTTCTTTCTCTGAGATTCGGGAAAGGAGCCCTTACGCAGAAGCTCATGGTTGACAAAGGGCAGGAGGGTCGGGGCCCCATTGGAGATCCAGTGGGGTTTGGAGCGCTTACTCAGCTGGGCTGGCGGGAGTCCCAGAGGCCCCCTCCTAGCTTGCACAAGCCTGACAAGCCAGGCCAGACTTTGGGGTGTTGGGGGAAGGCCTGTGGTCACACTGGAGATCGGGCCCAAGTCCCAGGGAAGTCGGAGGTGCGGTACGCTCCGTGCTGGGCACACGGGAGACCCCGCTGAAGATGAGGGATGGGTGAGTGAGGGGAGGAACGAAGGAGTGAGTGAAATTGGGTCCACTTCAGTTTCATGAGAAAAAGGCAGTAATTCTCCAGTTGTAGAGCACTGGATGCTTTTCAAATCACCTTCCATGCGCACCTCGTTAACCAAGGCACAGATAATCAGCTCCGTTCTCCGTTCTCCGGGTGAGGAGACCCAGGGGGCGGAGTGAGGGGCTGGCGGGACAGAAAAGACCGTTGCAGGACTGCTTGTCTTCATGTGAGTCTAAGGAGGGGATGCTCGGGAATGTGAACCAGAGCAGGTGCTCGAGAGGCCCACGGAGAAAGGTGAGCGTGCGGAGGGAGGCGTCGCTGGGAGAGGCCCCAGGGGAAAGGAGGGGCTTTGAAAGATGCTTGGACTTGAAACCCACTAAACGGGAACCACGCTGTCACTGCAGCGTGACCCCAGACGTCAGATGCTCGGCTCCCTCTGAGCATCGCTTCTCCCGCCCCACAATTCGAGCACACTGCACCCGTGCCCGCGGAGAGCCCCTCCAAGGAAGTCAGACATCGAGTTTGCATCTTGACTCCCTCCTTTATAGGGGTGTGACCTTAGGCAAGTCACATCTTCTGTGAAACGGGGACAGGAATTTACCCACCTTGTAAGATGACTTTGTGTTCATTACAAAGGTTCCCCTCTGGGCTGAGGACACCAGGACTCAAAGCTTGGCAAGCAGAGCCCAGACTGGATTGTAGCCCCCATTTGCCCCCTTGTGCAAGAGCCTTTGTGCAGTGCACAGACTGCCCAACCACACTCAACAGCCCTACCCTGAGATTTTTAAATTTTACTAAAATTAGCAACACATACCAGAGCATCTTATTCACCACTGTGCGTTCAGTTCATATTTGTGGAATGAAGAAAGCAAAATTGGGGGGATCATTCATTCCACAAACATTTACTGAGCACCTTGCTGAGTGCAGAGGGCACAGCAGTGAACCAAGCAGACAAGTTACCCACCCTCCCCGAGCTCACATCCCAGGACAAGAGCAGATGACACAACAAATAGGTGTGACAGATATAAACTAGTGACAGGGTTGGAGAGTGGAGGGTGGAAGGGGTGTCTTTAATAGGATGGTCTGGTAGACCTTCCTGAGGAGCTGTCCTTCACACAGTCCTGAAGGATGAGAAGTCGCCATGGGAAGAACATTCCAGGCAGAGGCAAGAAAGAAACACCTATTCATATGTGCTAAGGACAGCTAACACATATCAAGTGTTTGCCAGGCCCTTGTTCTCAGTGTGTCTGCTCCTTGAATCTCCACGTCACCCCATGAGGAAGGTCCTGTACTTATGCCCATTTTACAGATGAGGAGACTGAGGCACAGAGAAGTAATTTGCACAGGTGGTGAGTGGGCATCAAGTCCAAGCCCTCTAGCTCTGGAGTCTGTGCCGCTGACCTAGACTATGAGTGAGGGGCTTGGCATGGTGCCTGGCACAAAGCAATAATAATGCCAGTATTGAGCACTTCCTATGTCTCTTGCACTGTGACGAGTGCTTTACATGTATCAGCTTATTTAATAAATGGTAGTTATCGTTTAAAAGTCATTGCTATGAACAATTACAGCCTCTGACCTCCTGTTGTCATCTCTGAAGAGACCACAAGCAGTGGGGACAGTAGCGCCCTCCTGTCCACCTGCAGGGGGCGGCAAAGGCCTGGACTGGAGGGAGACTGGCTCGGTGCTCACCCCTGTGGCTGCACAAATGGGAGCCCCGTGGAGTCCACAAGGTCCACAAAACAGGCACACCCTGAGGGGTGACGCCCGAGCTATTTAAAACCCAAACCTGGGTCATGACGCCTGATGCCCTTTGCAGCTGGGCCGAGGCAGGAGGCGCCCCCTCTGCAAGGACTGCCAACCAGGCGGCTGGGTCTGAATCCCTCGGACCCTCTCGACCCCTGACCCCCACTTGGTGGGAAGAGGAGGCGAGTTCGCCAACCGGGCATCAGGGCTGGCACCCTAGAGCCGAGCAGACAGGTCCCACTGCTGCAAGGAGAAAGCCAAGTTGTCCCGAATCAGGGCTTCTGACTGAGCAGGCGGTGCCCCAGTGAGAAACAACAGCAGCCAAGCTGGCGGGGCTCTGTGCAGAGAGCGAAGCTGCCAGTCCCTCCGGGCTGGCCGCGGCCGAGGCAGGATTCCAGCCTGGCTGAGAACCAGCCCAGGACGGAGCGGCCGGGCAGAGGCAGACGTTCCCCTCTGCAGGCTCACGGCGCCTCGACCGTGCTGCTCCCCAGACACCGCACCTTCCCCCAAATCCTAGGAGGCCATAAAGAAAATCCGTTCCAGAAAGACAGGACGAGGCCAAGGTGGATTCTGCTGTCTGTGTGTGTGTACTGGGTCGGGTAGCGGGGAACGACGGCCCCTGTCAAACTGGACAAAGAATATGGTAGAAGGGCTGCTGTGTGACTTCTAAGGCTAGGTTACCTTCTCTCTTGTGGTCTCTCTCTCCCCCCCTTTTTGGGTGACCACCCCACCACCCAGCCACTGCTGTGAGGAAGCCTAAACCGCCCACACGGAGAGGTCCCTGTGTGACAGTTCCTTAGAGGGGCCGAGTCCCCCACCGGCCAGCATCGAGTGCCCGACACAGGAGTGAACGAGCCTTTGGAGGACTGCAGCTGACACTGGGGGGGCAGAGCTGTGCCCGCCGAGCCCTGCCCAAACGGCAGGTGTGTGAGCAGAATAGACGCGTGTGCTGGTTTAAGCCTCTGCGTTTTGGGGTGGTTTGTGATGCATGAGATGACCGGAGCAGTGGGTGCCCCAAAATGTTAATGGTGGGATCAACTGCAACACCGACCTGCCTGGGAGAGGCAATGAGCCATTTATCATGTAGTGGAAAGAGACACAGGAAATGAAGGCAAACACGCAGATGTGGTTCCAGCCCGTCTCCCCTCCCCTCCTCCGTTAGTGTACTGCTGGCTGTTTTCCTGTCAAGGTCCAGTGTGTCTGGCCAGGCCTCGCTTGGCCTCGGCAAACAGTCAGTGCAAACAGTAAGTCCCACAGACGAACGCAGCTGCCACAGAGTCTCAGCCTGTCGCGTTTGGGAATAAGCGGACCCCGGGTGCCCACTGGTGTCTTCAGAGCACTGAGCGCACCCGCCAGGAGAGCGACGTGGAGAAGCGCTTTCTCCCCAGGCTGCAGGGACCTGGGGAGGAGGAGATGTGGCCGCCTCCATCCTCGCTCCGGCACGGCCACGCTGTCTGGAGTGTCCTGCTGGGAATGCCCCAGGGCTCCTGGGGGAACTGTAGCTGCCACCAGGCGCCCGCCCTTCTGCCAGAGCCACACCGGCTGAGCAGGGCGGGCATCACCATGAGCCCGTGGGAGCCCGGAACCGGGCCTGAGTCTGTCCGCAGAGCAGGCCGTGAGTCCCTCCCCAGCTGGGCGGGGCTGACCCTGAGCCAGGCCGCGTGCCAGGACGCGAGGCTCGTGGGATACTCCCAAGAAGAGCTGTGTCCACAAATAACCAGGCCAAGGTCCAGCGTGGTCAGTGTCCTCAGAGAGCTGCTGTGGAGGTCGGGGGGGAGGTCAGGAAGCTTTAGGAGGGAGCAGCGTGACACATGGAGAGCGTGTTGACATCGGGGATGGGAGGGACGGTGGGAAGGGAGGAGGGGGATGTCGCAGGTCGGGGGAGCATGGAAGTGAGGGGACAGTCATCTGCACGGTGAGAGACAGGACACTTGTAGAGCTAATTCCTAGGAAGACACCCGGGGCATCTGGGCAGCCCACAGGTGGAAACAGTCACAGGGATGGCTTGGCTGTCCCGGAAGGACGACCTGCCCGATGCTAAGGGCTGTGGGATGGGGCGGCCGACCCACCTGTCCTTCCCCAGGTCTCCAAGCTCAAAACCTTGAGGACAACTCCACTGAGCCCAGTATGGAGAGGGGGGAGGCCCCAGATGGCGCAGGGTCCGGGGGTGGTCACCCAGCTCCCCGCTGCCCCCATACTTTTTACAGATTCCTCCTTCACTGGGACACTCACCCCAGTGGCCCCTGCGTTTCTCCCTCCCAAGCCCACCCCAGCTACCTTGCCCCGGGCACAGCCGGGATCATCTCAGGCTGATCCGGGAGTCCAGCTGCTGCAGGTGTTCCTGGACGCCAAACGGGATGGTGGGTGTCCACATCCTGCGAGGGGGCGTGGGACGCAGAGGCCGGGTTAGAGGAGAGAGGGTTGCCTGGAGACCCCAACACAAGCTGCCACCAAACCCCTCCTTCCACCCAGCCTCGAGCCTTGGGGACTTCTCACCTGGCAGGACCAGACCAGAGGGGGGTCACAGGGACAGCAGAGGCCTAGGAGCCCCGAGACCCCTGTCTTTAGATCTGGTTCTGCTGCTGACTTGCTGTGTTACCTCAAAAAGGTTAGGTAACTTCTCTGTGCCTTATTCGCCTCATCTGTAAAATGGGTGTTAGAAGATCTACCCTCTTAGAAGATACGGGTGATTGTGTAGATGAAAGTGCTTTGAAAGAGTATCAAGTGCCAGTGTTGGCCATTAGACATCATGGTGACATGATACTAAATAAGCTTGAACCATATGAAATCGCCATTTTTCTAGGTCAAAAATGGTTGCATATAAGCAATTTCATATCGTTCAAACTAATACATTGAGCATTTTCGTGCACCAGACACTGTTCTAAGTGCTTTATATGTCTTGACTAATTTAACCTCACAAAACTGCCTGGGGGTAAATATTATCACTCCCATTTTACAGACGATGGAACTGAGGCCAGAGGGGTGCATGTCTGTTTGCCCAAGGTCGCACGTGGGTGAGGGGCTGAGCGGGGCTCGGGGCTCACACCCTGAACCGCAGCCTGGGGAGCCAAGACTTACGCCAGTGTCTCCACATGAGGGCACTTCCTCAGGCTGGCTGTGAGCTGCTGGGCCCCCGTGGCCGTGAACTTGTTGTACTGGACACTGGGGAGAGACACCGTCCTGGGGCTTGGCCCTCGGGACCATCCAGCCCCCCCAAGGCCACCACCATGCTCTTGACAACCAGACCTCAGCCCAGCCCCTCCCGTGATGCCAGCAGGAGACCCCCAGTCACCCCAGACCCTGCCACCCGCCGCCCAGGCTCCCACACTCACTCCAGCACCCGCAGGGACACCATGTCTGGAAGCACGTGCGCCAGGCTCTCTGCTCCCTCATCACAGATGCAGTTATTGTACAAGCTGCAGAAACAGAGGGCAGGGCAGGGGCTGAGGGTGCTGGGGGGTCAGGGCCGAGGGTACCCACACCCAGCCGGGATTACCACCCCATTTTACAGAGGGGCAAACTGAGGCCCAGAGACTTCAGGCTGCCTCTCTGTGGTCACACAGCGAGTCCAGGGAAGCAGCAGGACTGAGTGGAAGTAGCTTCCTGGCTGAGACTTCCTGAGTTCAAATCCCAGCTCTGCAGCTTGCTGCCTGTGCGACCTTTGGGGAGTCACTTACCTCCTCTGTGACTCAGTTTGCTCCTCCATAAAATGGGCACGATAGAGTAATTGTGGGGAGGAGTAAATGAGTTAAGGCTGGTAAAACACCCAGGACGGGGCCTGGCACGTGGAATGAACTAATGTTAGCAATGGTTATTACTACTCCCTGGGGCGGGGTGTGAGGGTTATACGGGTTACTGTAGAGGGTGTGACCAGCACTGGGGATAGCGAGGGAGAGAAAAACCCAGAGTCACTGGGCCGGCTCGGGTTTCTGTAGTGCATTCACAGCCACCATGAGCAGCGTCGGAAATAGTTGCTGGTGCCGACAACTGTACACTCATTACCGCGTGTCCTTTTAACAAGACAGGTGCTGCCGCGGTTCTAATTTCAAGGCCATGACTTTGCCATGACTCAGCCTCAGGGCCCCACTGCAGGGCTGCATGTAAAAGCAGCAGGTCTACACCGCAGCAAAGTGGATTCAGGCTCAACTCCAGCATCCCCTGACGTCATGGGTTGGCTGGTACCAGGGCAGGAACCAGGCGGAGGCTTCCAGTGTCTTCCTGGCGTGGGTCTCAGAACCCAGGAGGCCCTACCTCCCCCCGCAGGCAGAGGGTTCTTCCCACGTTTCATTGGTGCCAAGGTGTACACGGTCACATCTGAGTGTCACTGAGATCAGGTTGCCACTGATCATCAATGAGTGTCGGAGTTTAATGAGTAGCATTTTGTCCTCTTAATGGTGTCTTACAGTGGATGGCATCTTAGATTCCATAAAATAAGAGGTTTCTTCAAGTGTCGGTCAGATCAGGTTATCGCCCCCACACGCCTCACCTGCTTCTCCATTCACAATGGAAGAACCCCAAAACCCCTTCCTGCCACACAAGGGGCTCCCTGCAGGATCTGGCCTCCTCTGACCTCTCTCACCTCATCTCCCACCCTCTGTCCCTCATTCCCTATACCCAGCCGCAGTGGCCCTTATGACGCTCAAAGACCTAACCTCTTTCTCTCCTCAGGGACTTCGCATCTGCTGTTCCCTTCCTGGAATGCTTTTCCCTGAGAGCTTCCTGTGGAAGGGAAAGGGTCGCCTCCTCAGAGGTCTCCTGACCTCCCTAGTGAATTCAATACTCCCTACTGTACCCTCTTGGGCCCTTGTTAGTTTCCTTCCCAGCATGAATCACTATTTTAAATTACTTTTTTTATGCATATACTTATTTATTATGCAAGAAACTGGAAAGCAAGAACCCCATTTGTTTTGTTCTTAGTTGTACCTCTAGTTCCTAGCACGGTTGTTATTAGAGAATATTAGATGCCCTGCACAACTCTAGGGGGTGCCAGTCATGTGGACTATGAGTTGCACAGTACACAACCTACACAACTGCACTTGGTGACCCTGGCTGGAAGGATAGAGAATGGATTCATCAACAATTAGACGAACCAGATGCCATCTTCCCTGGGAATCTGACTCTGGCTGTCCTTGGCAGGTGACAAGGGCTGGGGAAGGAGAGGGACGTTCCTCTCAGCCTGGCGAGTGAGGAGAGCTGACAACACTGAGCTGGACGACGGGGGCTGTGGTCCAACCTCTCGGTCCCCCCATTAATCCCTGGGACCTCCAGGGGCCAAGCTGGAGGTAATCAAAAGCAAGAAGCACTATGCCAAGGCCCACCAGAAGGTGGCAGTGTAGGCACTGACCAGTGTGGGAGTGACAAGAGCCAGCCAAGGCTAGCTGTGGGCAGTCAGCCTTCTAGAAACCACCCCCCTGGACTCCAGAAAAGACTCAGTCCTGCCATCCCCCCGGGGAACGAGGACCAATATTTATTGCACACCAGAGCTCCTTCCACAGGCCATTGGAGGGTACCCATTTTCCAGATGAGTCAGCGACTTGCCCAGAGTTTATCAGATGTTCTTTCCCAGGTCCTGCTGACCCTCGTGTTTGGGGCCGTGGCATTGCCCAACTCCAGGCGGTTGCGTTCATATTGGATTTTAGGTTGATGCCCTCCCCCACAAGGTGTGTGACACCAACGCAGAACAGTCTGATTGCTTCTAGGGTCCCAGTGTTGGACTTCGCGGCTCTCTGCCCTCCCCCAGCCCACCAGCTCAGCACCTGCCGGGTGCGGGGCCCCACTCACCTCAGCCTGAGGAGGGACGCAGCCAGCGAGGGCAGGGCCTCGGCAAGCTTGCAGGCGCCCACATTGGTGATGTTGTTCTGGGACAGGCTGCAGGAACACAACGAGGGGGAGGGCTCAGGGCCACACTCGCACGCCCCTTGCCCATCAATGTCCATCTGTCCATCCACCCGGGCTCGGGCGGAGCTGGGAAACTCTCGCTTCCTCACAGGGTGGCCCAGAGCAGCAAACACATGACCAGTGACCTCGATGAGAGTCATGGGTAATGAACTGTGAATGGAGCTGTGGGTAGACTTCCGCTAACTCTTGGTAAGTAAAAAGATACTGTTACGTCCTGTGGCTGAGTGGGATGATGAGGTGAGGACACAGATGAGACAGAGAGATGGCTCTCCCCCCACGCTGTTTGACAGTTTTATAGCATCATTTCTTTTCCCTTTGGACCACTTTTAAGCACTGTAATTAAATAAGTGTTCATGTCATTTGTTAACGGCTCTGGGCTCCGGAAGACGAGGGATCGGGTCTGTTTGTTCATTACTGTATCCCTGGGCCTAGAGCAGTACTGAACACATACTAGGTGGGCAATGAATATTTAAGTGGGGAAAAAAAGAGGGAGGGAGGGAGGGAGGAAGGAAGAACAGAGGGACAAAGGGAGGGGAATCTAGCTTGCTCACCGTGTTACCTAGAACACTATAAATTACTTGAGAAGTCTCAGTGTCCAACAATCGAGGAAACCCCTAAGGGGATTCTGGTGAATTCTGTGGCTGTCCCGATCATGGTTATGAAGTGGAGTGTGGATAGATTTTGATGATACCCTATAGGTTCAGTAAAATATCATATCCATCGTATGATATTTTATCCATCATATCCATCTCCTACTTCCCAAAGCCCAGAACAGGTTTTTTTGTTTGTTTTTGCTGAGGAAGACTGGCCCTGGGCTAACAACCGTGCCCATCTTCCTCTACTTTATATGTGGGACGCTGCCACAGGCTTGATGAGCAGTGCATAGGTTTCCTCCAAGGATCCGAACCCATGAACCCCAGGGCCACCAAAGCAGAGCACACGAACTTAACCATTAAGCCACTGGGCCGGCCCCCAGAATAGTGTTTTAAAAAATAAAAATTTACTATTTTGATAATATTTTACTGATGAATCCTAATCTCTCTCTCCTTCTTCACCCCCCAGTGTAATTTTGTCTCACTAAACATTGTTTATGTTCATTACTGAATACTTTGCAATGATGGGTTTATTCGTTTGCTTGTTTATTGCGTCCCCTCACCAGAAACGCCCTCAGGTCAGGGCTCTGCTTTGTTTAAAGCTGGGTCTCCAGGGCCTGGAATGGCGCCTGCACGTGACAGGTGCACCTTCAACATTTGTTGATTAAATCAACAAATGATTGGTTGCATGGATGATTAAATAAAGAAATGATTGACTGAGTGGTTGGATGAATGAAGGAATAAAGAGGGAATGCATGAATGAGTGAATGGGTGAATGATTAAGTGGATGAATGATTGGATGGATGAGTAAATGAAAGAGTAAAGAAGCCAGCTGGACTTGGGGGGCCAAATGCAGCAGGAAGGACAGGCCCAGCCCACTCACTTAAGTGTCTCCAGAGCCTTCAGCTGCGGGAAGGTGGCCGAGAGCTGGGCGACACCCTCGTCCCCAATCTTGTTCTCACTCAGAGAGTCCAGGCTGCAGGTGGAATCAGATGGGGGCCATCAGCCAGCACCCAGAGGCCACCTCTCCCTCCCCCTCCCCCCGACCCGGCAGTGGCTCCTCCCATCCCCCCACCCCTGGACACACCATAGGCAGACAGCCTCTCCAGAGCTGTTGAGAGCAAGTCCTCATCACCTGGGGGCACCAACTGGCCAGCCAGGGGACAAGGTTCTAACTCTGCACAGGAGTTTGCACAACTTCCTTAACCTCTTGGGACCTCAGCTGTACCGTGGATCATGCTCCCGACCCAGCTTCCCCATGGGGTTGCTGGAAGCAGCGCACAAGGCCGGTAGGGAAAAGTTTCAAAGGTCACAAAAGGATTTAACTTTTTTTTGTTATTGGGGATTCCCATCTGCCGTCCCTTCCCTGCAATGGGGTCATCTGGCCACTCAGACCAGCCACACTGAGGACACAGTAGGACAGAGAGAGTGAGAGAAATGGACAAACAGGGGCAGGGTTTGGGATTCAAAGCCCGAGAGTGCAGGGAGGGGTCTGGGGTCTTTACTCACTCCAGATGCTGCAGGGAGGAAAAGGCCTCGAGGATCCTCACCAGTTTGGGGAAAGCCTGGGGGCCCAAGACGGGGCCCAGCCTAGGAGGCAAAGAACAGAGGTAAAACTCTGCCTCAGTCAGGGCCCCTCGATTCGGCCCCTGGGTGGAGGGAGGCAGGGCACAGAAGCAGGCCCATCTGAGGCCCCCCCCACCCTGCCTCCCCAGTGCTGTACCTCCCCCACCTATACCAGGCAGGACCCCAATCCCTTCTTCTCCAGGCAGATTTCACAAAGCCTCCCCGGGCGGCCCGCTGGATTCCCAGCTGGGGGCTCCCCAGCTTTCATCTTTGAGAGCGGGAGCCAGTTTTCACCCCTGTGCACAACCACATGCACCCTTCTCCCACCCTGGCATGGAGCAGGGTTCCCAAATGCTGACCGAGGACCACCACCAGTCCTGAGGAAGATGGCTGACTTATTTGCCATTGCGTTTTAGTAACAAATAGAACCATTTCTCGAGCACTTATTATGTACCAGGCACACGCTGGGTCCTTCACTCAGATTAGATCTCATTTAATCCTCACAACAACTGAGCTAAGGGCGCTTCTTATCTTCACTTTACAAATGAGGAAACAGAGGCACAGAGAGGTTAACTCACTCACACAAGGTCACACAGCCTGGATTGATCTTAGACCAGACTTTGAGGAAATGAGAAAAATAAAGACAATAGAGGGCTGTTTTGTTTTGTTTTTAAAATATGGTTAAATGTATTCAATGTCTTAAACTGTCTTTTATTCTGAAATTATGTCCCTTGGACTTTTTTGACATTAAAATGTTCATTCTTTGATAAAATTATGGTGCCAGCAGTGGTTATTTTGCTTGTTTGAATGAACATAACTTGATAAAAAAGAAAAGATGGTAACTGTACGTAGTCACTCAGATTCACTCTGAAATATTGTGTCTTTGAAATCCCAAAGTCTGGGAACCACTAGCCTCAATGAAAGGCCACGAGATGGAGTCTGAAATCCAGTTTGAATCCGGGCTCCGCCGCTTAGCTTCCGCGGGGCCTTTTGGGCAAATCCCTTCACCTCTGAGTCTCCATCTCCTCAAATTTAGCCCCAATCCTGTGAGGTGGTCAGAAGGGTTAAGGAATTCATTCATCAAGTGTCGACTGCTTGCCTACCCCGTGCCAGGCCCACAGAGCCCGTCATGGAGACAGCCACGAACAGCACAGACAAAAATCCTCGTTCTTGTGAGCTAACATTCCAGATAATCAAAGAAATGGTCAACTATCTGGCATGGGAGAGGATAAGTGATAGAAAAAAGTACAGTGCCGAGTGGGGTGGAATTGTACTTTTAAATAGAGGAGTCAGAAAAGGCCTCGCTCAGTGAAAACAGAAGGCGGTGAGGGGATGGGCCAGGCAGATATCTGAGGAAGAGCGTCCTGGCAGCAGGCACAGCCAGTGTAAAGGCCCAGAGGCCAGACCATGCCCAGTGAGGCTGAAAACTGGCAAGGAGACCCGTGTGGCTGGAGCGGAGTGAGCAAGAGATGGGAGATAAGGATGAAGACAGAAGTGGGGGCCAGATCAGGAAGGGCCATCGACCAGCAGAGTCCCTGCAGGGTTTTGAGCCTGATCTAGGGGCAGATGAGGACCACAGGGCGCCTGGGACAGTGCCTGCCAGTCACACACCCAAAATAGTCCTTTCCTTCCTTCCTTCCTTCCCCAGAACTTTCTTGGGGCTTCCGGCCTCCAGGTGGTGAGTCTCCCTGTTCTGGGCTGTTCCACTCCACGGCTGCTGTTCCCCAGACCACAGTTCCGACCTTGCACTAGGGGCTTTTTAGGCTGAAAATAATTCAAAGCCAGAAGGGGCCTTCAGCGATTGTTTTCATACATTTCCTCTTTTCAGCAACATTTTTACCTCTGCACAAATTTGGCACCTTTGTCTCCATTGAAAACAAGATACACTTAGCTTTTTCTGGGGTGTCGGAGGAGCAGTGATCAGGAGGGGCAGGTAGCTCGTGGGTGACCAGGTAGGGACCTTGGGCAACTTACTTAACCTTGCTGGGCCTCAATTTCCTCATCTGTGAAATGGGGGAGATAATGGCTATCTCCCAGTGTGGCTCTTGAAATTAATGAGATTATATACAAAATACGCTGAGCACAGTATCGGTGTTTAATAATTCCTTCCTAATCGTTAGATGATTTCAGACCCCTAACAAGGACCAAACACCAATTTAGCCTTTTCCTTTGTTGGAGCAAGAGCCAGGCCGTCCTGACTTTTGTGACTTTGGACAATTTGCACTCTCTAGGCCTTGGCGTCTGCATCTGCACAATGGGGAGATGACAACAATCCCTCCGCTGGGCATGGCCTCCCAAGCTGGCTCATCCCTACTCCTTGTCAAGCTTCAATGCTTCAATCGCCTCCTCCAGGAAGTCCCCTTGACCCCCCCCCCCCAAGCCCACACTCTCACAGCCCTTAGGTTTCCTGCCACGAATCTCAGCAGGTGGTAATCCATCATCTATTTGCTCCAGACTGCAAAGTCACTGAGGACAGTGGCCTTGGCCATTTGAGTAGGCCTGTTGGATGAGCGGATGCGAATGAGCATGATCACCAGTAAATGGGCCAGTTAGCTTCACATCCGAGAAACTCCAGCACTAGACAGGACTGGCCATGGCTGCTGGAAGCTGGTTTCCAGAGTGGTGGAGCAAAAGGGTAAGAATGACTCTGGGGACCCATCTCCATTCTGGTGGCACAAGCCCAGCTAATGCTGGCGAAGAAACTGCATGGGGACCCGAAACAATTCACCCCTTTGCTTACGCAAACTCCAGCTTCTTTAGGTCCCGGACAGCGGGGAGGTCCCCAGCTACGTCTTCAGAGGAACTTCTTGTCCTGGAAAGAACAGGCAATGTTAGGGGAGCAGGCTCTTTGCCTGTCGCTGAGACCCTACCTGTGTGTCCCAGGATGCCTGCCCCAGTGCCCAAAGTTCCCGGAAGGACTGCCTGTCTGTTAAAAAGAAAAGCCTCAGGACAGTACGTTATTAGGGCATTACTGTGTGTTTCATGGCAAAGAGCCTCAGAGCAGGCACTTACGAACACCCATCCCAGACAGCGCACAGTAGGTGCTCAAACAAGGAAAGATGAAGGAATGAATGAAGGACAGTTGTCCTGTGGCCAAGTTTTCTCTGCCCTCTGGACCTTAGGGCTCTGCCATCTGCAAAATGGGGACGATCCTGGTCCTGGTCGCCTTGAGAGGTGGCCACAGGGGTCATTTCTGTTCTTGGGTGCAGAAGGCAGCTCATAACTCTCAGCGGGGGAGAGCACCTCCCTGGCTTTAGCTGAGAAAGAACTGGGTACATGATGGCAAGTTTGAATGAGACCAAGTGATACGTCCTGGTGGCTCTGCCCAGGTGGTGACTGCAGAGAGAGATTCTGGGTGGCCATTGTCCGGGGGATGGGGGGCAAGGGATGTCCCAAAGGAGAGGAGGCACTGGAAGTGCTAATGGTGAACTTAATGTCAGGTCCTGCATGTCCTCAACCTGCGTGCCCTCTCCCCCTCACCTCTGGATCTGCACGAGGTTGCCCAGGTCTTCCACATCCTTCACGGACTTGGCCTTGAAAGGCTCAATGGTGAACTTCTCCTCCGCCACCTGGAGTAGCTTGGCCTCCCCACGCTGCTTTAGGGACTCCCACAGCCCCACTGTGTCACTCAAGGCAGCCCTGTGGAGGAAAGGCCTCAGACCCAGGCACAGTGACTGGGCTAGACCGTAATGGAGGGGCAGCTCCATGAAGGGACCACCTACTTCTTCAGATACTTTCCTTCCTCAGTTTAACCCCTACCTCCTCCAGAAAAACTTCCATGACCACTCCAGCCCTTATCGATTCCTCCTTTTTTCCCTCAACTCTCCTAGTGGTTTTCTTTCCCTTTTTGCTTTGGCTACCAGGAAGCTCAGTGCTAAATTCTTGGTTGAACCACTACAATGGTGTAGGATCTTACAACTTGGCTAAAGAATGTTTAGGGGGAAGGTGGGAGAGATTCTCTGGAGATTAGGCTGAAGTGATCAAACAGATTGCAGAAGGATTTAAATGAGCCAAATTAAGGAATTTAGACCATTCTGGGGGGAGGAGTGTTCTTCTGAAGGATTGGAAGCAGGGGTACAGTATGATCAAATGCAAGTTCTGGGAAGACTGCTTTCATGGTTGAATATAAAGTGGAGTGGAAGAGGAGAGAATGGAGGCAGGGAGGTCAAGGAGAGGCTGTGGCTTTAATCCACCCATGACAAACTGGTGGTTTGATCAGGGGATGCAGAGAAGAAAACGAATTTGAACCCAGATCAGTCTTAGGTTCTAGACATGGCCCAGACCTGGCACATGTCGGGCCTTTAAATATTGGTTGAAAGAATGATGCTGCCCCTTTCTGGCTGTGTGACCTTGGTCAAGCTGCTGTCCCTCTCTGAGCCTTGGCTTCATCACCGTAGAAATGGGGGGAATCAGTTCTGCCCCCAGCTGGCTGCTGTGCATACTCAATGAGACCCCACAGAGCCAGCACTGGGCATAGCACCAAGACCACACAGGTGCCCAGTGCAAAGAACCCCTCCTCTGTCCCCTGCCCCCACCTGAAACGGGTGACACAGCTGAGTCCCACGAGGCTCCCCAGTCCAGAGGGGTCAATGCCAGTGCTGCGGAGGTCCAGGGAGAAGTCTCGGCCTGCCGCCTCCAGGGCGCTGCCCAGAACGTGGGTGTCGGGGGGCATGAGCCGGGTGCCCAGGAAGGAGAGGCGGGCCGGGAGCCCCTGCACCACGTGCTGCCAAAGCCCAGCGTCCAGCGCCTCGTGGGCGCAGTGCAGCAGCTCCAGCAGCCGCCCTGCCCGCAGTGTCCCCGGCTGCAGCCGCTTCAAGTACCTGGTGAGCACCTTCTGCTTCTTGTCCGCCAAGGGGGTCCCTTCCGGCCCCGCCAGGGCTCCCAGGCAGCGGGCGCGAGGCTGGAAGACCAGCCCGGCCAGAAAGCGCGGCACGCCCTCCAGCCAGTTGTCATAGGGCCTCTTCTTCCTCGGGGTCAGTGCCAAATACTGCGGCAGCTCTTTGTCCTTGATTTCGCCGCTCAGGGCCAGCCACACGGCCCCCAGGAAGCACTGCAGGAGGAAGCTGGAGAAGGCCAGCTCGGGCTCCGCGGCCCCCGGGATGGGCTGCACCAAGCCTTTGGCCACAGCCCAGGCCCTCACCTCGGCCGACGGGAACTGGCCCTCCCGCAGGGTGCTGTGGTGTCTGCGGCCCAGCTCCCAGGCCAGCCTGGCCAGTGCCACCAGGGCGCCCGGGGGACTGTCGTGGGCTGCCGGGCTCAGAAGTCCAACGTAGAGTCCCGTGAGCGTGGAGGGCAGCTCGGCCTCGTCGCCCCGCTCCAGGAGGGCCTCGGCGAGCTGGCAGGCCGCCCGGCACACTGTGGGGCTGTGGCTGTGACGGAGCAGAAACGGCTGGCCCCGGAGGAGCGCCAGGGCTCTCTCCTGGTGTTCAGTCCCCCCCGAAAGCTCAAAGTAGCGCGTCACATAGGTCTCGGCCTGCTCGGCCGAGAAGCCGGCCATCTCAAACAGGGCGTCAGCCTTGCTCAGACTCTGGGCGAGGCGGCCCCGGGGCCGGGCCGTGAGCAGCAGGGTGCAGCCGCGCAGCAGCTTGCGCTGGAAGAGGCCCGCCAGCAGCCCCCCCAGGGAGCGGGGCTCTGGGGACACGGGGCCGCCCGCGCTGTGCAGGAAGCCGTCTTGGGCTTCGAGCTCCTCGAAGGCATCCAGGATGAGCAGAACGCGGTCGGGCCTCCTCAAGATGTGGCCGAAGACCTCATCGTCCACCGGCAGGGGCTGCGGGCCCAGGGAGAAGAGCAGATCCTGCAGGCGGTAGGTGTTCCCCGGACGGTCCAAACAGTGGCAGGGGAGGTAGAAGACGAAGTCGTACTGTGGCAGCCGGCCGCAGCCCCAGGCCCGGCTCACTGCCCGGGCCCAACGACTCTTCCCCTGTCCCGCTTTGCCCAGCACGGCGACCACCTGCGTCTCACGCGGCCGCCGCCGGGCGCCAGTGGCCTGCAGCACCTCGGCCAGACCCCCGCAGGCCAGCTGCCGCTCTGCCCAGTCCGGGGTGGCCAGCTCCCGCTCCTGGCTCTTGCTGCTGCTCCTCTCCAGACGCGCCCTCACCAGGTCCACCTCCACCAGGATGCCATCCGGGCCTGCGGGCTCGGCCTGGTACTTGTCCTGTAGCGAGCGGTAGAACTGCTCCACACTCTCTGCAAAGGGCAAGGGGTGTGGGGGTGATGCTAGTGACAGGGCTGGCTGCCACGAGGACAGTTGACAGGTCAGCCTGGCCACCATCACTAGCTTCTTCATCCATTCACCACATAGTGTTCATCTCCCTGCCTTCTTTCTTAGCTGCCTCATTCAGTTATCCAGACACTCATTCATTCACTCCCACACTCATTCATTCATTCACCTTCTCACTCATTTATCTATCCACGCCTTCATTTATTCACTAACCTCCTCCTTCTTTTGCTCACTCACTATAGGAAGGTCTTGGGGGAGTGTTAAGAGTTAAGATAGTGGAATCCGTGTGTCTGGTTCAAATGCTAGCTCCACAACTTAGTAGTGTCATCTTGAGCATGTTCTAGATCCTACTGTGCCTCAATTTCCTCATCTGTAAAATGGGGATAATGTTAGGGTTGTTTGCGACTTTGATGATTTCATATATCTAATGTGCTTAGAAGGGTACCTGGAACAGAGTAAGATTCAGTAAGACGGCCGTTCTCTTACTCGCTCTTTTATTCCCACCTTCCATCACTTCCACACTCATCATCAACTTCTTCCCTTATCCACTCACTCAATCACCCACTCTTCCCTCATCCATTCTCTCAGCCTCGCAAACGAGATGTCAACACCTAGCGTGGAGGTACGACAGGCAGGTCCTCCATAAGTATCACTTAAGTGGTGGAATGAACGCTGAAATGATGGCGGAATGAATAAGTGAATGAATGAATGGGTTGAGTGAATGAGTGACGTGAAGCCAGATCTGGGCTTTGGCCTCCAGCACACAGGGCAGAGGGACCCTGCCGCCACTCACCAGGCCATTTTGGAAGCTTGCTGGAGACCTTGCGAGCTGCCGGGCATTGGGTGGGCGACATCTCGTCATCTGGAGATGAAGAAGCTGATGTCAGAGTTAGGGTGGGGGCATCCGGGGGCTTCCCTCCCTGGGGCATTCAGTCCTCCAAGCATCCCTAGGGCAGAGCCGACAAGGACCGGGTCTCCCCAAGACGGAGGTTAGAGGTTATGGCCTAAGGCTGCATCCTACTCAAAGATGTCTTTTTTTGGCCAGCTGTACTTTAAAAAATTTCACCAGTGTCTTAAAAATCACAATATCTATGTAAAAATTGGGATTTCCAGATTCTGCTGACAGTTCAGAAGGTCTGGCCACACTGGGCCTGCTGTCCTGCCGGGTGGCAAGCAGCTGAAGGCTGGTGGCCCCGCTCAGGTGGGATGCGGATTCTCCAGGTGACCCCCTAGAGATGCTCCCTGCTCTGTCTCGCCCATCAACACAAGCCGGCTGTCCCCGCAGGCAGCCCTGTTGGTAGATCCTGGTTGTCTGAGGCAATTCCTCCCCCCGGGGCTTCAATTCTGCTTCCAGTGACTCTCACAGGCCCGAGGGTCCTTACCTGTCACACTGGCACGGGAGGTCAGGGCTGGTTCGGGCATGCCGGGAAGGTCAGCTGCCGATGGCGCAAAGGGGCTGGTGGAACCGGGCCGGTCTGGGGACTTGGGGAGGCTGTGGACAGCTGGGCTGCTGGAAGGAGGCGCCTGGCTAGCCTGGGGCATCTTGCCTACGTGGGGAGGGAGAGGGGTATAAGAATAACCAGGCACCCATCCAGGGATCCACTTGGGTCACCCCCACCCCAAATCAGGCTGTGGGGCTTGGGAAGTCTGGGGAGAGGAAAGAGGCATGTCCAAAGGAGGACATTTCAGGACGGAATTGAGGAAAGAGCTCTGGAGTGACATCTAGCTCCTGAAGCCTTCGTTTCCCCGTCTGGGAAATGGACACAAAAAGCTCCATAGGGAGCTTAGAGCAGGTGCTATTATAGCACACTTCTTGCTGGGTGGTGAGTGCTCATTTGCTTAGTGTCAGGAATGCTCCCTTCTGGGGAGCATCATACAAAAACTGGCATGCAGCCTTCAAAGGATGCTCTCGAATTAAGTGGAAGTGTTCCCCTGGCCTCATCCTCTCTCCCATCCCTGAGAGTCCAAAGGTGCCTTCCCCTGGACAACTCACAACCCCACAAGTCAGAATGGCAAGTCAGCAAGGGCCAGTTTGCTGATCAGGAAACAAGGCAATTCAGAGAAAGCTGTGCAAGGATGCACACCGAATGGTTCACAGTGGTATGCTAGATGAGTGAGGGAGAGGCTTAGTAACTCTTGTTAAGCATCTCTTACTGTTTGGCTTATTAATGAGCATGTACTGATGTGATTTAAAAACGTAATAAAGTTTAATTAAAAAAACAAGAAACACTAAGGCTCAGGGGGGAAATTGATACATGGGAGGCCACATAGCCACTCAATGGGTCACTCACCCAGACCACCTTGGGGAGCTCTGCTCCTCTGCTTTGATTTTTGGGAAATGGGGACAGAGAAGGGTACTCTGGGGAGGGAGGATCAGGAGAGGGTTCTCGGCTACAATTGCCAAATGCCCGGGGGTGGAGGTGGGGGAAGGGTCAGGGAGTAGCCAGCGGCACACTCACCTTGGTAGATGAATACACCGGAGACCCCTGTCCTGGCCCCTGAGATTTGCCAGAGCCCCTGGGGCAGAGTGGGGAGCGTGGGGATGATCTGGATGGGTCCAGTGGGGAGACTCAAGCAGCTCAACAAGGAACTGGAGGGGGACACTGTGAGACACAAAGGCAGTGAGGTGGGACCCTCCACAGCATCTGCTTGTAATCCTGTTTCATGGTTATTTGATTAACATCTGACTTTTATAAAGGGCTCCAGTCTCCCTGAGAGCAGCAGCTCTGTCTGTATTGCCCCTGGCGGTGTCCCGAGCATCTAGCAGAGCAGCTGGCACAGGGAAGGCGGCTGGTTCACAGTTAGTTGATGAATGCATAGGGCTGGAGGGTGAATTCCCCAAATGGTGGAGAGTCCCTGCGGTGCCTCCCGGGGCGGGGGGCGGGGGGGGGGGGGGGAATGTGTTCCCTCCAAGGCATGTCCTCTGGCCTGGGCTGAGCTGGTGGGGACTGTAGGGATGGGACTGGCTGGGATGGAAGTGAGTGACATTGATGGGGGAGGCGGATTCCTGTCCCTGGTGGTCCCTTCCTTAGCCACTCCTCGGGCACCTCCAGGGAGCAGGGAAGCCCACCCTTTCCAAGCCCCTAACATACCAGGCGTCAGGATGGTTTCCTCCAGCCGGGTCTGGCCCGATGCTGGCTCCTTGTTAAACAAAGCAGCTGGTGACGGGCAGGGCAGAGTCGAAGAGTCACTCACTGGCCCCACCAGGAAAGTGCCAGTCACCAGGGGCACGGCAGGGGACTCGGCTGTGAGGAAGGGGGCCGTGTGAGAGGCTGGGTGAGATCTGGGTGCCTGGAGGGGCCTTCCTGGGGTGGGGGGGCTCCGGGAGCAGAGTGGATCTCTCTCCTGGGAGTTGGAGGAAATGCCTGTCCTCTTCGCAGCCCTGGGTGAAGCTGGTTTGATCAGCAACTGCTCTATGCGCTACTCCGCCTTGTGACTGGGCCCCGAGAGCTCCCCAAGATGGAGAGCAGGGGCGGGACAGACATATGAATGGGCTGTTGGCTCCAGGCCCCTACCACTGTCCACAGCCAGTCCCTGAGCTGCTGGGGCCCCGCAGACACGCCAAGCCCTTCCCATCAGACCGGGGCACGGGTTTATCTCCTACATTTAACTGGGAGATCCTGGAGGGTGGAGACTGCCTCCCCATCAGACTAGGAGTCCCTTGAAGACGGGGACTACTTCTCCATCCCCCTGGGGTCTTCACAGGCAGGGCCCCTGTGTCCCCATCATATCAGAACTTTCTGAGGACAGGGACCAGGCTTCCTCCAGCAGACTACGAGCCTTTTATTTCTCAGCCTGTGCCCCACACAGGGGCTGGTCTCCCCACCTTTGCAATAACAACTGGGTGGGGAGGGAAGGGGGAGGAAGGAAGGTGGGGGGAGAAAGGGGAGGAGAGAGGAAGGGAGGGGAGGAAGCATCTGGTGGGAGGAGACGGTGAGCTTGGGGGAGCAGGCTCACTGAGGCATGAGGGCTGTAACGAGGGCGGAAGGGCGCTGGGTGACCGCTGACCCTAGGTGACTGCACTCTGAAAGGAGAAGAGTGGCCCCTGAAGGGCGGTGGAAGGAGGTGAGGGGCGGGCTCTTGGCTCTGACTTGGAATTAAGAGGGGGAGGTGTTAGGGGAGAGTCTCTGTAGGAGAAGCTGAATCTCCCAGCAGCCCTCGAACTGCAGAGCACGGGCTAAGGAGCCATGATCTTGGTTTGCATCCCGGCACCGCTTCTCACTAGCTGTGTGATCTTGGACAAGCGGTTCCGCCTCTCTGAGCCTTGGCTCTTCCACGCCAGTTTAGTGCACCTGAAGAAGCCCTGCTTTCCTGCCCTGCCGCCCCCTGGGCCCGCCCGCCCTGCTCACCTGGCTTCCTGTGCTTCCGGTCCTCTGGCAGCTCCTCGGGGAAGGCTGTGGAGAGAAGACCATGGTCAGCTGCCCCAGGGAAGGGGTGTTCCAAGCCAGAAGGAGCTTATGGACCCAGCCGGCCACATGGCCTGGCCTTAAATGGCTGGCAAGTGGCCTCAGTTTCCACTCCCTTCTCTGCCTCTGACCATTCCTGTCCTCTCTCGTCTGCTGGAGCCCAAACCCCCCTGGAAGCACCCAGCGCAGTAAAGTTCTGGAAGAGGCAGAACCACACAGGGGACACAAGATGCATTTGAGTTTAAAAAAATAAAAATAAAAACCATCTGCTTTTGATCCCTTCCTAGCTGTGTGTCTTTGCAGCAAAGCCTCCCTGAGCCTTTGCTCTCTCAGCTGTGAAACTGGGGCAGTGATTCATACTTTGCAGGAAAACACTGGAGAAATCAGTGAGTGAGCATCAAACACTTAGCACATCAACAGAGAGAAACCCTATGTGTCCCTCAGCAAGGGACTGATTAGACAAAGCGTGGCTCATCCACCCAGTGAAATACCACACAGCCCCAAAAAAGAACAAGGGTGCTGACGGACATATGGGGAAGTGTACCGGTGTCTGCAATTTCCTTTGAAACGTTCCAGAAATAAAATGAATGAATGGGTGCATGGACAGAGGGACAGACAGATGGACGGAGATGTGTTAAAGCAAATACAGCCAAACATTAACTGTAGAGTGTAAGCGGTGGGTGCACGGTTGTTCGTAGTACACTTCTTTCACTTTTACTACATGTTGAAGCATTTCATAATAAAATGTTGGGGAAAATATTTACCAAATGAAAACAAAAAAAGAAAGAGAGACGAATTCCCTGGAATCCCACGTGTTCTCCATCAGTGATGCGGAAACCACCTCCCAGACGTGTTAAATGGAGAAAGCCGAGTGCAGAAGAGTGTAGGGACGACGTGGTCATTTGCAAGGAAAAAAAATTTTTTTAAAGAGCTGGCTTATAAATGAATAGAATATTTCTGACGAGGCAAAAGAGACACTGGCAACATCGGCTGCCTTCAGAGAGAGACACTGAGGGACGGGGGACAGGGGTGGGAGCAAGATTTTTTTTTTCACTGAATATTCTTTGCACCTTTTGAATTTTTATACCGTGTGCCCGTTTCACCTGTTCAAAAATAAATACATAAGCCCAGGGCTTACATGTGGGCTGACACATAGCATTCAATGACCTGTTATACAGATATTTTCACTCGATGATATTTATCGAGGTGTGACAGCCTCCCAGGCACTGTGCCAGAGGTGGGGATGCAGTGATGAGTAAGAAAGACAGGGGTCTTGTCCTCACAGCAGGGGGACTAGGCAAAAGGCAACAAACACAGTAAGTCCAGATTGTGACAAGTGCTAAGGTGCCAGGAGAGACACAAACAAGGCGAAAACAAGTGCTTTTATCTATGTGGAAAGGGTGGTCCAGGAAGGCCTCCAGGAGGAGGTGACATTTCAGCCAAGATCTCAAACATTCGAAGGAGTCAGCCATGGGAAGAACTAGGCGAAGGGCACTCCAGAAAGAGAGAATAGCAAGTGCAAAGGCCCTGAGGCTGGAAAGAGTATGTAGGTTACAGGAATGAAAGAAGCTGGTGCGGAGGCAGCACAGCGGCTCATGGGGAGTTTGGGGAGCTGGGAAGGGTTAGATCACGCAGGCCTTGTGGTATGTATTTTGTAGTCATTGAGGGTTAGGACCGCAGCAAAATGATGGGATTTGCATTTAAAAGCTCACGGTGGCTGCCAAGTGAGGTGAGATGAAGGAGGCAGGGAGACTGAGCAGGAGGCTCAGAGAGGGGCAGGTACTTGCCCAAGGTCACACAGACAATAGATAGCAGATCCAGGATTAAAACCCCTTTCTTGCTGACTCCAGAACCTGTCCGTGAGGACCTCCCTCAAACACAGGGCTGACAACTAAGGATGGGAGAGAAGCCAGAGCCCAAAGGTCCTTTTGGAAATGGCAACCAAAACAGCCAAGGACAGACACCCACCAGGAGAGTGCCATTTGCACCTGGGCCACCGGCTTCCTCCCTGGGTCACCAGCAAGCAGTGGCAAGGGGCGAGGTGAGTGGGACACTCAAATCCAGGCAGAGTGGACGGGATTTGACAAGGGAAACAACTGGGAGCCACAGCAGGCTTTGGAGCCAAGGCAGGGCCAGGACACAAGCAAGGCTGGTGGGGTCAGGAAGGGACTCACTCACGTCTTTTCTGACTTTTCCGCCCTGCTTCCTCCGGCACGTCCACACTCTCACTGATCATCTCTTCCAATCCTATGTGCTCGACTTTGGAGAAAAACCGAAGATGCCAACACACACAGTCAGCAGAGGCCCAAGGTGAGCCTCCCCTGTCCCTGTGTTGGGGAGGGATCTGACCACCCATCAGAGGGCGGCCATTGGGTACTACGGGCACTCCCCAAGGAACAAGGAAGGAAATGCAGGCTTAGTCAAGAGCCCCCCAACTTACTGAAAATGTCTTTGCTCAGGCCCTCCAGCTGGGAGTCCTGGAACACGTACTGGTCCAGTTCCGCTGCCCAGACAAGGAAAAGTGTGGTCAGTCAACGCGTTCTCCCTGAACGCTTACTGGTGCCAGGCCTTGGACTGGGCACCAGGGAGCTGTGACCCTCCAGGTCTGGCACAGAGTAGGGGCTCAGTAAATGTTTGCTGAATGAATGATCAAATTAATGAAGGAACATTGAACCTTCATGGGCTCTTAATCTAACTGAAGGGATAATATGTATCCATGAAAACTTATCTATTGCTATAAAGTCGTGCAATGCAGAATGGTAGAGTTGTCATGGGGTTTGAGTTTAAATTCCAGCTCTGCCCCCCACTAGCCCTACTAGCTGTGCAACCTTGGGCCAGTTACTTAACCTCTCTGTGCCCCCATTTCCCTGTCTGTGTAATGAGAATAAATAACGCCTACAACCCAGGGATGGATGGTGAAGACTAGAGGCTCTGCATTTAAAGGATCCAACACAGTAGCCAGTATACAGTAGGCACTCAATAAATGATGGTTAATTATATGAAGTAGAACATGGCTTGGAGCCAGTGAGAAAAGAGTTATCATGGCAGGAGGTCAGAGGAGAGAGTATATAGTGGGATGGAGCAATATGGGAGGGCTTCCCAGAGGAAGGGATCCTGGAGGAGGCCTTGAAAGATGGGGCAGAGTCTGAGAGGTGGAAAGTGGAGGGCTTTCTGAGGTAGTGAGGACAGACTGAGGAAAGGGTATGTTTAGGAAACTCTGAAAGACAGGTGTCTGCAGTAGAAGTTTCATGCTGGGGAAAATCAGGACTTGATTTTACAGGCCACGGGGAGCCAGACAAGACCTCTGAGCTGAGGAATGGAGGGATGGCAGCGTTCCTGCTGCTGCTGCTGCTGATAAAGACAATAACGCCGATGGGGACAGTGGTAGTGGTGGGTGGTACCCAACACTGACTGAATGCTTACTCTTTGCAAATTCCTTTTCTAGACACTTTACACACAGAAACTCTTCCAGTCCTCAGCCATCCATGAGGCAGTTGTGATTCATATTCCCATTTCATACACATGGAAGCCAGCGTACAAAAGATGCCTCGAACCACTGCATGCCCAGGCCGGGGTGGGGCCTCCTAGCTGCACAGGGAAAACCCACAGACCTGAGGAACAGAACTGGGTGAAGCTGTTTCCTCTGCTTGCTTCGGCAGCTCCCACTTCCTGGGTGGAGAGGCCCCTAAGCGAAAAAGCCCCTAAATCCTCCACCAGTTCCTTCAGTTGCACGGAAATGTGAATGCCCTCAGCCCCAAACACTTCTGCTTCCCCGAAGTAGATTCCCAGGAAGGAAGGAAGGAGGCAGGCTCTCGGTTCTGTAATTTTTGACACACACTGTTACTACTCCTCTCCATTTTCTGCCCTTGCGTGATGCTGGATTAACCATGAGCTGGGGAAAGACTGGCCATATTCATGCTGAGCACAGACCACCTCAGTGATGTGGTTCTTGGGTTGCCAGGAAAAGGGCCACTAAGAAGAGTTGTGCGGGTTGTTCACTGTACAAAAGTGCTCAGCTAAGAGGGCAAATGGGGGCCGGAATCAAGTCTTCACTTTGATAGCCAAGCTGTTACTTCCTGGTAGGGGCTCCATCCTCCAGAAAAAGGGCATCTTTTTCTAATTCAATAAAGCTTTTGTATGAGATGGTAGCCACCCTGGTGAAGAGGGATCCTTTACCCCACCCCACCCCCCAAACAACAATGACAGAAAACCTCTCCCCAAAGAGTTCTGCCCTTGTCTGAAAGCTATAGCTCTTTTTAAAACTGCAAACCAGCCTCTCAGCTTAAGCCTTGGCCAATATCCCCATCCCAACACTTTCCTCTTTGTGGTTAAAAGTAGGGACTTTGAAATGAGAAAGAATTAGGTTAGAATTTCAGACCTGCCCATTACCATCTCTAATGCAGCCTTGGGTTGATTGCTTCACCTCTCTGAACCACAATTTCCTCATCTGTAAAACGGAGATGCTAACAGTATCTACTTCCTTTGCTGTTGTAAGGATTTGAGGCAATAATTGATGTACAGTGATTAGCATGCTACACATGTCCCAAAATCTAGTACTCTAAATACTAGAGTAGTTTGGCTTAGGAGCTGGGGAGAAAGAGAGGGAGGGGTGTATGGTATGGGCTTTGTGGGAAGGAAGGGAAAAAAGGCAAGAAATACAAAACGATATAGAAATGGGGGCAGAGGATGTAAAAGCGAGATTTGTTTGCCTGGTGGTCATTAGCGAAGGGGTCTATTCCCCTCCATCTTCCTTCTTCTAGCCCCTGCTCCACATCCCCCTTGCCCTGATTTCTGAGGGAGGGGCCTGCTGTGGCTCATGATGAATAGGTGAGATTAACAAAAGAGAAAAAGAACCTTTCCCCTCAATGGTCCTTTTTCTGGGCTCAGGACGCTTCCTCACCGATATTGGCATATGCCTCCCTGGTCTCTTCATCACCTTCTATGTCACACAACAGCCTGCTGAACTGTTCGCAGTTGATGGTGTCCGTGTCGGGTTCTGGGAGGAAAAGCCCCTTGGATGAAGCAGGAAAGATCTGGGAAGAGGGCTGGTGGGGAAGGAGGGAGACGGAGGGACGGGGCTGGGAGATGTCCCCATTGGGAGCGCCCTTCTCGCTGGGGTTGGAGCTGTCCGTGGTGCTGACTGGCGCTCAGCCGTCAGCACCTGCCCAGGTTGCTGGCTGTCTCCACGGCAAGCTGAGGGGTGGGGTCGGACTTGGGAGGGGCCAGAGGGAGGAGAGCCCACCTGAGCAGAGCTCGATCTCTTCTTCTTCAGCCAGGTCCACATGGTCATAGAAGTGGTAGAGCTGCAAAGGGTCAGCACTGCTGTTGAGAAGCTCCAGGTACCCGCCTTCCAGCGGCCCCAACTCCATGGCGGCACACTGTCCACTGCCTGGAAGGGAGACGCACTCAGTCATCTCATGGAGTGTTTGAAAGAATTGACACCTACCACAGTTCCCAGTTGCGTTGCTCGGTGAGGGCTGGGGTTGGGGGGAGCCTAAGAAAGTGGGCAAAGGTGCTCATTCAGCACCTCCCATATGCTCAAGGCAGTGGGAAGAGGAAGCTGTATGTCCTTCCTCCAAGGAACTTAGAATCACATTGGGAAGATGGCCATGATACAGAAGAGGGAATTGGGGAAGCGTAGACTCAAGACATCTCACACCTGGGAGCCAGGAGACCTGAGCTGGTGCTCCATGAATGACAACGGCAAAGATTTATAGAGCACCTACTATGTGCCAGACACATGGGCAGGCAACATTTAATCCTCACATCAACGACCATATGAGGTAGGCACTATCACTATCCTCATTTTACACATGAGTAAACTGAGGCTCGGAGAGGTGAAGTAACTTACATAAGGTAGCCCAGGTCCAGGTGGAACCAGGATTTAGCTCTGGGCAGTCTGGCTCACAGACCTACTTTTAAGCATTATGCTCTCCTGCCTTGGGTGGCCTCGAGCAAGTCTCCGCTCCTCTCCGCGTTCTGTTTCCTCATCTGTAAATTGAAGGAGTTGGCGCAGATTTTCCCTAAGATCCTTCATTATCATTTGTTGAAGGGCATATCCGATGCCTTAGCTACCACTTCATTTAGTCTTCAAGACAACCCTGGACATGTCCACACAAAGGTCTGTGTATGAATGCACACAGAAGCATAACTCATAATAGCCAAAATATGGAGACCACTCAAATGCCCATCAATGGATGATGGATAAACAGAATGTGGTATATTCACACAATGGAATATTACTCAGACACAGAAAAGAATAAAGTACTGATGCATGCTTCAACATGGATGAAATTTGAAAACATTACGCTAAGTGAAAGAAGCCAGACACAAGGGCCACATATTGTACAATTCCATTTACATAAAATATGCAGAACGGACAAATCTTTAAGGACAGAAAGTAAATTAGTGGTTGGCTAGGGTTGGGGGAGAGTTGTAGGGGGAAATGGGGAGTGACTGCTAACGGGTATGGGGTTTTTCTGGGGGAGATGACGAAAATGTTCTCAAGTTGAGTGTGGGGATGGTTGCAGAACTGCGTGAATATGTTTAAAACGACCATGGAATTGTACACTTTAAATGGGTGAATTGTATGATATGTGAATTACACCCCAATAAAGATGTTAAAGCAAAGCAACTCAGCAGCCCTGGAAGGTAGGTGTTATTGTCTCCATTTTGTAGGTGAGGAACTTGAAGCTCAGAGGCGGTGAGCAGCCTCCCTGAGATACGCGGCTCTTGCTGGCTCGAGCCAAGCTGAAGCCTCACCTGTGTGGTGCCCACGCCCCTGCCCCGCTCCCTAGCTCAGGTAGTCTCTGATTCCACGGTGGGTTCATTTCCTAGGGCTGCTGGAACAAAATACCACAAACCGAGTAACTTGAAACCACACAGCCTTATTCCCTCACAGCTCTGGAGCCCAGAAGTCCAAAATCAAGGTGTTGGCAGGGTCCTGGTCCCTCTGAAGGCTCTAGGGGAGAGTACTTCCTTGTAGCTAGCTCTGGGGACGGCTGGCATTCCTTGGCTTGTGACCTTGTGGCCGAATCACTCTAACCTCTGCCTCATCAGCACATCGCCACCTCTTCAGGTCTCAAATCTTCTGCCTTTCTCTTAAAAGGACATTGATTTAGGGCCCACTCGGATAATCCAGAATGATCTTATTTCAAGATATTTAACTTAATTACATCTGCAAAGACCCTTTTTCCAAATAAGGTAGCATTCACAGGTTCCATGGATTTGATGTGGACATATCTTTTTGGGGGCCACCATTCAACCCACCATATGTGAGACACAGATACGTGCTGGAAGCAATCAGAGGAAGCTTCTTGGAGGAGGTGAGAGGAGAGCTGGCCTTGAAGGCCAGAGGGTCTGAGACAGCTTTCTGAGTGGCCCCACTTGGGCCAGAAGAAAACAGAGTTGAAGTGGGGAAGGACAGTGGGAGGGTGAGGGTGTGAGAAACACACACAACTCACCACCATCTTCCAGGTGCTTCTCTTCCCTTCACTCATCAACAACTCCCCCTACCTATGGAGAGTCTGAACACAGACTCCAGATATCACAGAGAATGAACTTTCCAGTCCAACATGGGGCCCTGGCTGGAGCTGCCTGTTTATAACAGGTTGGATGGGGGCTGCCGGAACGCACACGTAACAGACTTGCATCAAAAGCCCAGCCAACCATGGCTGGAGGAAGCAGAACCGAAAGAATAGGCCATCTCTCTTTTCTTGGAGTGGGACCAAGGCTGAGGGGCGGGGGACGAGGGTTCCACCTCTCCCAACGCACTGGCCTGAGAACCAACCAAGCAATCTACTCTTCTCTCCAGGGAGGTGACCTTGCCTCCCGCCTGCCTCCCCTTTCCAATCTCCGGCATTTACTGAGAGCCTGCATTGTAGCAATCTGCCTCTTTTCCCAAGCAAAGAGGGCTGGTGACAAAAGCTCCAGACTGACCCAAGCAATTCCGCGAATGAGTTGTGTGACTTTGGTCAAGTTACCCAAACTCCCGGTTTTCTCTCAAGGCAACAGGTCTGCCAGGGACCTTCAAGATCCAGCTCCTTCGTTCTACAGAGCAGAAGATGAGACCCTGAGAGGGAACATGCCTTCCAGGAGGCCCGACAGCCTGCTGGTGGCCGAGCCTGCACCTGATCCCCCAGCACAAAACTCCCAGTCCAGTGCTCTTTCCTGCCAACCAAAATGTTTCCATTCAAATGAACACCCTCATTTATCTAGGCCCGGGAATAGGGACCAGCTCCCATCACAGATGGGCGATGGCAGGAGGTGCAGCAGGGAGGAGGCTGAAGAAGTCTAGCCCAGCCTCACTGATTGACAGGCTCAGCTTCAAACTTTGGACAACATCACCAAATGTGATCAAAGACCAGAGAAATACACTGACAGAAGAGAAAGAAAGCAACTCGTGTGAGCTTTGGAGTCAAATTGCCTGCCTCTCTACCCACTCTACCTACCAACTCACCACAACCCGGGAAAGTTCATTTTTCAAAACTCTTGGAGCCTCAGTTTCCTCATCTGTAAAACGGGGATACTAATACTGGGTAACTCAAAGCATTACCTGAGCTAATTCTCATACAGCCCTTAGGAACGTGACTGGCGCTTAGTAAGTGCTTAAGGAATGGAAGCTTAGAGCAGCATTCAATACATACATGATGAACACAATATGGGTAACGGCCATGCTATTACTATTATTAATTCCTCTTACCTCTCTGAGGTTGATAAAGGGATCCTTTCTCTTCCATTCCTGCCTGAGATACCACATGGTAAAGTTGAGCTTTCTGTTCTTTTGTGTAAAGAGGCCCCACAGACTGCATCGGAACCAGAAAGCCCCACAGCCAGGAGTGCAGCCTGGAAGGGCTGATCGTGCCCCCCATCAGCACCACTGAGAAGGTGCCTGGGAGGAAAGTCACCCAAGGGCCCGAGTTCTGTGGTGTTGACTCAACCCGGACAAGAAGAAATCTCCTCTCAGACCTCGGCACCTCCCTTCTTGCTTCCCCAAGACAAAGCCTGCACCTTACGCACTTCCTGTAGAGGAGACAGGGGTCTGCTGCTCCAAGTGGACTCCTGCTCCACCCTCATCTGAGCTCCCAAAGAGCTCGAGAGAGAAGGCAGGATGCAGTATTGTGCCCATTTGACAGAGGACGATGCTCAAACACCTCGGTGAAATGGCTTCTCCAATGTCACCTGGTTGGAGAGCTTGAGCTTGAGTCCCGGCTGGGAGGCATTAGGCAAGAGACTTAACCTCTCTGAGCATCAGTTTTCCCACCACTAGATCGAGATAATGACACTTACCTAGAGGACAGCTGAAAGGTCAGGAGGGGCTCTATGTGATGCGCCAGGCGCGTGGGGACCCACAGGCAGAGGAAGCCCATCATGTTGGGAAGCCTCAGACCTGGGACTCAGACCCGAGTCTAGGCTCCCAGGCTAGATCTCCCAAGGCCACAGCACCTCCCGTTCACGCCCAGATCTACTTGCATCTTGGCCTGGAACCTCCTGGTGTTCCCACAACAGTGTTTCCTGTGTCTCCAGGTGCTTAGGAGGTCTTCAAAGGCCCCTCAACTGGACTCTGTTTCCCTACCTGCAATCCCAGAGGGGGCTGGGGACAGAGATAGCCCTGATCACCCCAATGCAGCTGCCCCAGCATGGGGCAGATTATCGAGGCCAGGAGCCCCATGAGGGCAGAGGGGTGTCTGTCTAGCTCCCCTACCCCCAGGCTCCAGCATGCTCCTGCACATGGGGGGCTCTTTCCACCGACAGGAAGGATGCATAACTAGAATTCACAGGTGCCCTCTGAGTGCAAGGCACCAAATGACATGAGGTATAGACATCGTCCCATTTAGTCTAGCTCACACATTAGCTCTCTGTATTCCCATTTCTCAGATGAAGAAACAGGCTCAGAGAGAAGAGTAGTGAGCTGGGATCTGAACCAACTGCCTGGCTCCAAAGTTCTCAGCGTCTTCTGGTCCCTTTTGGCCCCCAGCTACCCTGGGGAGGTGCCCTCGCCCAGTGCCAGAAGGTGTGGGTGGTTAAGACGATTTCTCCTTTTGAGGAGTTGTCTGGGGCACAGTAGAGGAGTGGTCTGTGTCTTTTTGGTAAAAGGGCAGTATTTTTAGAAGGTTCTCTTTGATCCCAGCCCCTGGACCACCTTCCACATCCAACCTGAGAAAAAGTTCCTAATCCTTTTGCCACCAAAATTCTCTTTCAGGGGTTCATTTCCATCCTACTTCACACTACACTACAGGTTTTTTGTTTTTGTTTTTTGCTGAGGAAGATTAGCCCTGAGTGAATATCTGCACCAATCCTTCTCCACTTTATATGTGGGCCTCTGCCACAGCATGGCTGACGAGTGGTGTAGGTCTGCACCTGGGATCCAAACCTGCGAACCCGGGCCGCTGAAGTGGAGTGAGCCAAACTTAACCACTCCACCATGGGGCCAGCCCCTACAACGCAGGTTTTGAAAGACCATATGCACCAAAATGGCTTCTGAAAAAGATTCATTTCTCTCTTTCCTGAGGGAAATCGAATGATACCAGAATGTTCTAACTCAGATCTAAGCACCTCAATGTTCAGTGTACGCAGCTCTTCTGTGAACAATGTAACAGTCCATCTCTGCTGGGGAGATTCTTTTGTGTCTGGGGCTGTCTGGATGCTCTACATTTATGATCTTGTTTCGACCGTCACAGCAACCCTGGGAGATTGGTATTATTATACCCATCTTACAGATGATGACAATGAGGTTAGCCTCGATTTATCAGATGCTTTCTTCCCAGAAAGGGGAGTATATCCTTGAGGGATGAGGAGGTGTTGAGAGGGAGAAAGGGGCTCTTTTGCTACCCCAAAAGTCTTCGGCACTGACTGCTCTGCATGTGACAGCAGAGTATGAGAGGAAATACGTCCCTGCTTGCTGACGATACTTCTCCTCCTGAGGAAGGAATGGAAATCTCTGAACCGCACGTCTAGAGACATGGGTTGGAGTCTCGGCTCCGCATTGATCTTAAGCACATTTCTTTACCCTTCTGAGCCTTGGTGTCCCCAGCGGGGTGTGGGAGCCCACTCAGTTGAGGCATTTGGGGGTTCTAGATTCCTCGCTGCCTGTCAGCTTTCCCCCTCCCTTTCCCCCAAAGCCCCCCAACACCCCCCCGCTCCCCAATCTCATGACAAGCTGCTTCTGGAGGCCAGATGGCGGCAGGAAGCCAGGAGCCCAGGGACTCTTATGTACCGTGACCAGCCCCCACCCAGCATCTCTCTGGGGCTAACAGATCAAACAAGTTCCTCTTTTCCTCTTGCACTCTGTGGTCCCCTAGATAAACTCTAAGAGACATCTTGCAGGATGATTTACTGAGCATCGCCTTCAAGAAATTCACTGGACTTAGTTCTCCAGGGGCCCTGAAGAGGTTTAAAACACAGTCCCTACCAAGCAGCTTGCAGTGTGGACCCAGATGACATTTCAGGAGAGAGATAAAACATGGTAATAACAATACAGTGGTTAAGAGTGCAGTCTCTGGATTCAAACCCCAGTTCCACACTAACTGTGTGGCCTCAGATAGGTTACTCAACCTCTCTGAGTTGTGGAACCCACTCCATTTGGTTGGCATAGTGTCTACCTCGTTAGGTTGCTGTGACTTGCCTAAAGTGACACATCCAGCAAGTGCTACTAATATGTAAGCTCCAAAATGAAAACAGCGAGGTGTCACTTGACACTGGACAATGGTGAAAATTAGAAAGCTGGGCAACACCAAGGGCTGGTGGGAGTGGAGTGCTGCAGCCACCCCGGAGAACAACCTGGAACCACTTAGAATCCCCACAGATGGTAGACCCTACAACCTAGCAATTCAGTTTTGGGTAGACACCTCCCAGAGAAATGCTCCCGCAGCTCCACAAGGACGCTCATCTGCGGATGCTCCGTGCTGTGCTGTTTGTGGTCACAGGGAGTTGGAGGCCATTTGGGTGTCCATTGCCGGAGAAAGGACAGTAAAAAGTAGCTGCTGCGATCAATGGAGGGTGACGCAGTGACTAGAAGCAACAGACCAAATGTGTACAGAGCAACGCAGGTGGATCTTAACAACACGAGAGGGTGAGAAAGTAGGAAACAGAGTGAGCTCTGCTAGCCCAGGTGTAGACATGCGGAGTGACATAGACGCACATTAAAAAGCAGCACTTGGGGCTGCCTGGTGGCGCAGTGGTTTAGTCCGCGCTTGGCAGCCCGGGGTTCGCGGGTTCGGATCCTGGGTGCCTGCCGACGCACTGCTTGTCAGCCATCCTGTGGCAGCGTCCCATATAAAGTAGAGGAGGATGGGCACGGATGTTAGCCCACGGCCAGTCTTCCTCAGCAAAAAAATAAATAAATAAATAAAAAATAAATAAGAAGCAGCACTTATTTGACAAGAACGCATACAAACAAAAGATGCACCTTGAATGCATGAGAACGGGTGCCCAGAAAGGGTAAAGAGAAAATTAACCAAGAGAGATGCTTCGCGTGGACCACAGGTCAGAGTGTACTGTGAAGTGAAGTGTGCAGTTAACCCAAGGTTGAAAGGCTCCTGAAGTTTAAAAGAAACAAAACAAAACAGAAGTGATGGAAGTTTCTTCATGGGGTGGGGCATTTCTGTGGCTCACCGACAGGGCCCCAGCTGCTCGAAAAGGAACAAACCTGAATCTTGCCACCCTGGAGGCCTCTGGGGAATGGGGTGATCTAGGTCCTAGAGCCCCCAGTCCTGGGGGAGGAGGTGAGAACATGCAGGACTCGGAGAGGGACAGAAGGCAGGCGCCATCTGCAGACGAGGAAGCCCCAGCACTCTGGCCTGCTCTTTGCTGGCCCAGTGCAAGTGTCCCAGGAAAATGAGACAGAGAAAACTTCCGGAAACTGCTGGTCTCACTCAAGACTTTCACTTCCTGGAGGGGCTTGAGGAGGTCACAAGAGACAGAGAGTTACGTGGCAACGCTCAGGGGCTTATGGGGCTGGAAGGCAGCTGGAGGTTCTGGTCACCCAAGGCAGGAAGATTGGAAGGTGTGTGAGTGTGTGTTTTAATTACCATCACAATGACTCCATACAGAGCACAAAATTGATTGTTACCAAAGTCCCCATTACTCCCTATTGCCTTCTACCTGGCCCCATTTTGCACAATTATGGCCCCTCAGGCATTTGAGTTTGCCACCGTTGGCTTAGAGGACCCATAAGTTCCCTTCTCTCTCTGACCTGCTGGAAAGATGATGGCTTGGGATGGAGGGGTGATTGGGGCAGGGAAAGGATTAAATTCTGTCCTGCCCCACAATGGAACTGAGATGCACAGGAGGGTCTCTTCCTACAGAAGGGCTTGGAGGGGGCTGGCCCTGAGCACCCACACTGGCCAACTCCACAGAGGAAAGGAGCGGGAAGTATGACAGGTGCAGTATCCAGGGGGCTGGGTGTGTCTTCCCAGCTCTGGTTCCAGCTCAGACTGAAAGGGGATTAAGAGGTAAGCTCTCTGGGAACTGTGGGGCACAAAGGGTTGCTCCCCATTGGACCCCGCCAGCTGATCCACCTGGCCCTCTCCAGTTCCAGCACTCACAAGAATCTTGGCATGTCCAACACAGCTTGCAGCCCTCTCCGGGCTGGGACCAGCATATGCCGGGACAAAGGAGCCTCAGAACAGGAAAGCCAGGAATGCAGCAAGATTGGCTCCAGTCCCTGGTCTCAGGGCTTCTCAGCAGTTGGAGGGAGGGCAGAGGAAGCGGGTTGGCACAGCCATGGAGACCGCTGAGTTTACAACAGGCTGGTGGGATGGGATCAACACAAGGAGTCATGAGACCCGAGATCGGGCCCTGCTCTGCCTCTGACAGGCTGTGTGACTCTGGGCGAGCCCCTTTCCGTCTCTGGTCCCCAGTGCCCTCAGCAGTTAAATAAGAGGGTCATACTGTTTATTTATTTTGATGAGGAAGATTGGCTCTGAGCTAACATCTGTTGCCAATCCTCCTCTTTTTGCTGAGGAAGATTAGCCTTGAGCTAACATCTGTGCCCATCTTCCTCTGTTTTTTTTTTTATGTGGGACACCGCCACACATGGCTTGACGAGCAGTGTGTAGGTCCGCGTCTGGGATTTGAACATGTGAACCCCGGGCCGCCAAAGAGGAACACGCAAACTTAACCGCTATGCCACCGGGCGGCCCCAAGAGGGTCATACTAGAGCAGTGGCTTTCAAATGAAATAGTACAAGGAACCCAAATCCCAGAACGGGTGATGTTGGAGCTATTCGATGAAAGGGGATTGGGGGTCCAGAATCTCCCCTCCCCAAAACGGGCTGCACAGAATACAGTTAAAAACACAACTCCACATGGCAGCTCCGGCCTTGACCTCCAGATACGCCCTGATTGGACAATTTCGATTTGTGTGGTGGATGCTGTGGCGTGTGGCGTGCTGCTCAGATCAGCCCCTGTAGGGCCAGCTGCTGGAGGGCTAGTGGCTCAGAGCGCGCAGCTCAGCCTCTCTGGGAATAACCCAATTCACGCCCCTTCTCCACGGGGGGTCCACATGATTGGTCCCTGTGGGGTGCAAAGGTCTGGTCTCTGTGCCTCAATTTGGGACAGTCCCTGGAGGCCGCCCCAGCATCACTGTTCCCCGTGAGATTAGCCGAGACCTCTGTTGTGACTGTATTGCAGCCCAACTCGTCCCTCTGCCCAGTCCTGCTTCTCCCCATTCCCCTTGGGCCCCGCTCCTGCCCGTGACCTCTCCTCAATAAATCTCCCACGTGCAAATCTCCATCTCCGAGTCTGCTTCCCGGGGAACCCCACCTGAAACAAACTGTTTCTGTTTTTCCCCAAGTGGGGCCTGGAAGCCCACTAAAGACCCCACGGGGGCCACCTCTGAGAGCTTGGAAAGCCCCCTATCTTCTCTGGAACCCACTGAGGACATCCTCCTCGTAGCAACTGGGAAAATATTGGAACTCAAATGAGACAACCTCAGCTGGTGCCTCTGCCTGTAAATGGCACAGTTCTTGGGGGTGAGGGTCCTGGGGGTCCCGGGATGAGAAGGGACAAGACAAGCTGTGAGAGCTGGGGCTGGGGGAGGAGGGCACCTTCAGTGCTCGTCCAGAATGCAAGCCCCCTTCCAGCTTGCCTGGCCTCTCCACCTCCAGCGGCCTCCCCTCTGCACGCCTAGCTGCAGTCCATGACCTCGAAAGGAGTCCAACAAGTTTTTCCTGGAAGAAAACTTGAGCCTGGTGCCGTGGCGGGAGAGAATGAGGATCCTGCAGCTGCAGTCAGCAAAGCCAGGCCCCCAGCTCCAGTCCTCGCTGCTGGACCCAACACCAGCACCAGGCCCTCTTCCAGACACTCTGCTGAGATGAACCACGGCCTGGTCTGACGACAGAGCCCAGCGGTTGGCAGGCTTGGCTGTGAATCCAAATGGCCTGGAAAGGTGCTAAAGACACAGCAGCCCAGGCCTCACCCCCAGAGGTTCTGATTCAGTAAGACTGGGCAGGGCCCAGGAATCTATATTTATAAGTGAGCATCCCCCTTGTGCCCCACACCCGACATGCACACACTTGCCTTGTAGTGATTCAGAGAACTAAGATAGGTTTTACTTCTGAGCAACCTGAGTTTCCACTTGCCAAGAAGACATTGCCCTCATCTTACGCGGCTTCTCTTGACCACCGGGAAGTCTACAACTCTCCTTCTCCCAGCGAATCTTCCAAACTCTCCATTTCTACCACCTTTCCACTTCTGCCCAGCTAGAAACCCTGGAATCAGCTTGAACACTTCCTCAGTTCTTGTGTTTTTCCTTCCAAAATTCCCTCAGTAGCCATCCCCTTGATCTAGTAGCCCCCAGCCCCACAGCCTAGATTGTTACAATGATTAGCAGACATTTGGTCCCGTCCAAAATGTCCATAAGACATTTGGTCCATAGGCAATGGGTACACACCCAAAGGTCCTTGACAGCTGGTCCCGACCAAAATATCCATGAGCATATTTGGTTCATGCCAAATGGGTTTGGACAGGATCAAATATCAAGGCCCTTTTGGTGTGGACCCAATGTCTCCACGGACCTTTTGGACAGGACCAAATGTCCCACAAGGGTTACAATAGCTGCCAAGTCTTTCCACTAATCCAGAGTCTCCCAAACTTTAAGCATTCTTCTGCCTCTACAATTTTTCAGTCATAGCTGCATATTACCTGTTCCATAATTTACCTTAGTACTTTCTGTAAATTAACTTTTTAAAGAAATAAATATATTTATTTTAAAAGGAAACTTTGTAGAATTGAAAGCAGGAAGTCAAACACATGCTTATACACGAATGTTCATAGCAGCACTATTCACAGTAGACAAAAGGGGGAAACAACTCAAGCGTCCATCGACAGATGAATGGATAAACAAGATGTGGTCTATCCATTCACTGGAATGTAATTAAGCCATAAAAAGGAATGAACTTCTGACACATGCTCCAACGTGGATGAACCTTGAAGACATTACACTAAGTGAAAGAAGCCAGACACAACGACAAATATTGTATAACTCCACTTCTGTGAGGTACCTAGAGACCCAGAGTAGCCAAACTCACAGAAACAGAAAGTAGAGTGGTGGTTGCCAGGGGCTGGTGGGGAGGCGAGAACGGGGAGTTAATGTGTAATGAGTTTCTGTTCGGGAAGGGGAAAAAGTTCCGGAGATAGATGGTGGTGATGGTTGCAAACATTGTGAACGTTCTTAATGGTGCTGAATTGTACACTTAAAAATGGTGACGGTGGTAAATTTTCTATTATTATTAAGAAACAAAACTCTGTCACTACCTTGCACAGAAAAAAAAAAAGTAACACTTGCCATTGAAAACAAAACAATGTTATCAAAATAATGCCAGCTGCCCTACCACTTTGTTAAAAAGAAACATTAGCTAGTATTCCAGTGCCATTAAAGATGCCTACACACAAAAATGGAGGATTGAAAAAGAGTCAGAAAAGCTCCAATTTCCTCCCTACAAGTACCAGTGTCAGTTAATGCCTTTTCGAGAACTATCGTTGGACCACTGACCATGTATGTGTCAAAGTCTTTGGAATCCTCCCACGACTTCCCCTCAGATCTTTCTGTGCAATCCCTCTAGAATCTATAATGCTTACTCCTGGCACATGTGTGTTCTTTGGTGGCTTTTCCGAAGTGTGTCTGCACATGTCAGGCAATCACCAAGAAAGTGCTCAGGCCTCACCCATCCTACAGATAGAGAGGGGAAGTCACTTGTCCAGGATGACTGATGGCAAGTCTGAAAACCATATCCAGAAGCTTCCCCCTCTCCCTCAGGCCACTTCCCTGGTTGCCTGGGACTGACCCCAGGCCTTGGCCTAGGGTTCTCGTGTTAATTTTCTGACTCTACTCTCCACAAGTGCTGAGGTCTTAAGATGTGAAACCAGGTCCCTGTCATTGGACAGACTTTGCTGTATCAACGAGTCTCCCTCTGACTACCCAGCACCTGCCCAGCATTTGTGGAGGTTCACATCCCCGCCCAGGCACTGGACTGGGCTCTCGGAAGACCTGAGTTCAAATCCCAACTCTGCCAACAACTCAGCTATGTGGCCTTTGACAAAACCTCCCCGAGAAGTCCCCAGAGGTTTTATAACATGGAGAGAGGACAGGGGTTGCACCACATCAGTGCTTCTCAATGTATGTATGACCTTTGGACCTCTAACACAGTAATCACCCAGGAGAGATGTTTTAAACTGCAGTTGGGAGCCCCACCCCAGGCCCAGCCAATGGGATCTGGGGGCAGGGCCTGGGGACCTGCACTCTAAACAGACTCCTGGGTGATTCTTGTGTGTTGGAAGCCTGAGGCCCCCTGGCTCAGTTATTTAGAAGACCTGCCCACTCCCCATCTTGGGATCTTGGGGACTAGTCCTTGTCTAAGGCAGCTTAGGATTTGGAAGGCGATGCTTTGCTGGGGTCTCCTCCCCTCCCTCTTCGGCTCCACCAGGCTCTAGAGCAAGAAGCATCAACATCCTTAACATTCTGATTGGCTAGAAGTATTTCTTTTCTTGGGGGGGGGGGTGGCACATAAATGGATCACTTCCTGCCAAAGTCAGGAACTGGAGGGGGGTGCTGTGGACTCCTGGGCTTGTGTCCCCTCCCCTCTGTCACCTTGGGCAGAGAGAGGGGCTGTGGGACCCAGAGGAGAACTGTGGATTTTAAGGGTCCCAGACAGAGCTAGACATGGTGGCTCCAATTCTGGCGTCTGGGACCCCAGAAAGCCCCCCCTTTCTGGGGCCCCTTAGTTTCTCTCCTTAGAGGGCGTGGCTCAGGACCCCAAGGTGAAGTGGAGATGCCAAGAGTCATAGACAGTTGGAGAAAGCCCCTGACCCTCAAGATGGTCAAAGAGAGGCCAGGATTTCTCCAGTCTGCCTCCCCCATAATCCTCCCTATGTAGGGGACCCCACCAGGAGAGCCGGGTACCCAGACTCCAAAGTTAGAACAGGAATATGATCCAACCGGGAAACTGAGGCTCAGAGAAGGGCGGCCCTGGTTCAAGGTCCCCAGACAGGCAACGCCTGTGTCCCGCTCTGCGCTCCCCTGCGTGCCTCTCCGGACTCCAGGACGCGCAGAGCGTCTGCAAGCCAAGAGTTTGGTCCCGCCACCTGTCTCTGCTCTGCGCGCTTCTTCTGTGTCCCAGTCTCCGCTCCTACTTGGCTTTCCCCACCGCCACCCCTTGGCCACAGTGCTCTGGGCACGGCAGCCTGGCTCCCGGTTCCCCGCTCCCGGTTCCTGCGTGGAGTCGTTCCAGGGGTGCTGGAAACGAGGAGTCTCCGGGGTCTACACTCGGCACATTCCCTTCCCCCTCCTCCAAGCCTTACTGTGTGACCTCGAGCAGGTAGCTGCCAGTTTCTGAGCCTCGATTTCCAGCCTGACATTAGAGGCTGCAGAGGGGACCGTGGTAACCTACCGCTGTTCCCCGGACTCCCGTGCGCTGCCAGTGGCTTCTCCCTCCCGCCAGCTCTGGGGCTTTGGTGAGCCTGGGGCGGGCCCGTGGCCACCCCATCTCCACCCCCTGCAGCCGCCCTTTTTCTCTTTCACTTTCTCTCTCCACCGCGCGGCTTGAGCCAAGCTGGGGAGCAAGCAGGCTCCCACGCCTCTCTCTGCTGTGCCCACCACGTGCTTTCTCAGCAGCGTGCACTCCTACACTCCCGGACGCTGGCGGAGCTGCCAGTCAGCTCCTCGAAATAGCCATCCCCTGCCTCGGGGGAGCTAGCGCTCCATGGGAGTGATCTGCTAGCCCTGGTCTGCAGGGAGTTCCTCTCCACCCCTGGGTGGCCCTCGATGACTCTCGAGCTCAGCCACACCGTGAAGGTGGCAAACCACTCCTGCAGAGCACATGGACCCAGAGACTCACTCGCTGAGCCATTCACTCGGGGAAGCCAGGTGTCCTTGGGAGGAAAAGAAAATTCCTCAGGGACCTTCACTGGCTGGAAAGAGCCCCGGAAGCCCTGTGTTCCCATCAGCACACCCCTTGGTGCCGGTCCTCCTTCCCTTCCTCCTCCAGAGTCCTGGACCCTGGCTCTGCCCTCTGTGAGACTGTGGGAACATCACTTCACTTCCCAGGCTTGGATTTCCCAGGCTCATCTGGAATTGAGGGGGTGGGTCAAAGTGACTTCTGACCAGTCTCCCCCTCAAAAACTCCCCCAGGGACCAGCTCGGTGGCATAGCAATTAAGGTCTTGCGCTCCCCTTCGGTGGCCCAGGGTTCACAGGTTCAGATCCCAGGCTCAGACCTACACATGACTTGTCAAGCCATGCTGTGGTGGCATCCCATATAAAGTAGAGGAGGATGGGCATGGATGTTAGCTCAGGGCTGGTCTTCCTCACAAAAAACAAAACAAAACAAAAAACAACTTCCCCAACAAGTTCTGGCTGCATTCAACAGAGCTGGCAAACTTGTCATCAATCTGGGTTCAGAGGATGCACACATTTCCACGGTGGCTGAGAAGGTGTCCCACCCCACTCCACCACACAGCAACGGCAACACCAACAATATTGGGCTCCTATGATGACATTCAGTTCCCGCTAGGTACCAAGCACTATGCTAGACCCTTTGATCCCTCACCTTAACCTTCTCCCATTTATAGCCCAGAAAAACACCCTCAAAAAAGTTTGGTGACATATTCAGTGTCACATTACATCCAGCCAACAGTGCAGCTGGGATTTAAACCTGCCGCGCTGCCTTCACAGCTGGTGCCAGCTCTCTGTGCTATGCTCTCTCTCCCCTTCTGCCCTCCTGTCCCCCATTTCTTGCCCAAAACACCATTTGGAAACTGGAGAGAGGGCAGCACTTGTCCAGGTGACAGGCTATGGCCAGCCAGCTGGGGCTCAACAACTACCCCAAGGGACTGACTCCAGCTTTGGTTTCTCAGCTTCCGGGGGATGAGGTGGGTCTGGCAACGGTCCCGTCCTTCGAGAGCACCCCTCAGTGTTTATCTGGCAGAGAAAGGACATTGTGGTTGGCCAAGCCAGGCCATCAATGCCGAGAGCAAACGACACGCCCCCTGAAAGTTGGCCCTCTAGAACCCTTCAAGCTGATAAGCCCTCTCACATTCCAGGCATCTGGGCTGAACTGAGTGTCCCTCAAGTGGGAGGAAATGGCCAACCAGCTCACTTCCTCCAAGAGCCCCAGCAGAACAAGGACCCCTCTCTCTGCCCCCCACCTCCCAGTTCAGAGCAGTGTCTCTGTTTATTTGGGATGGCGGGACCAGCTGAGACCTCACCCTAAATTAAGAAGTTTTCTCAGCCCCAACTTCCTCCACCAGCCTTTTTTTACCTTGGGGCTCTGGCAGGCAGGACCCCGCAGGACGTGGAGCCAGGCAACGCATGGTGTGGGGAACGCAGTGAGGCGGCAGCTCCTGGAGTCCGGCAACCTCCTCTGGTGCCCTCAGCCTGCCCAACGATGCCTTCGGATGCCCGGCTCAGGCCTCATCACTAGCCTGTCTCTCTGCACCGGTCAGGAGCCCGCCGGCCAACACTAAGACAGCATGCAAAGGAAGCAAGCAAGGGACCAGCAGAAAACTCTCCCCCTCAAGGTAGCCCCAAGTTGTCAGATTTCTGTGTCTAGACGTGCTCTAATTGGTCCATGCTCCCTTAAACCCTCCTCTTGCTTCTGATGTTAATTTCAGTTCCTTGTTGTGGTGATTTTAGAAGGTCTTGAGTTGTCTGTTGGGGGAAGCTTCGACTTGGTGACATTCTGAAATGGTGGAGATCACAGTGGAGCCACTGGGGTCCAGCTGCCAACATCTGCCATCCTCTGCAGGATGGGGCAGAATCAGAGCCCCACAAAGGCCTCAAGACAAGCTGGGTTCCAGAGATTTCCTAGATTCCACTCCCCTCCAACACCCCCATCCCCACCCCAAATTGCCCTGAATTTCCCTGGAGATCATGACTGGTCCTCCCATCATTTTTATTCCAAGACATTGGACTGAAACATAAATTACACTCAAAGGGGTGTTACCCCAAATATGATATACTTACAGCCAAATGGTTTGGGATGACATGCAGACGTGGTGCTAAATAACATTGACTCGCACAGGGAGAAAGTCAGTGCCCTTTCAAGTCCCTGTCCATGCTCCTGATGGCAACCGGGAGAAAGTCTCCGTTTGGGGCTTACATGTCTGTAACCTGTCTTCTAATGCATGATCTCCCCATTTCACAGAGAGCAGCCCCCAGCCTCAAGCCTTCGTTCCACGACAGTATTCAACTAGGATCGAATAACGTTACTCTGCTGTCCTGTTTATAGTTACCTTCCATGTGTGGCATTCATTTTCGTTTAGGGTGGACATGAACTTTCCTTAAAAAATGAAGTTGAAAAAAAAATCTGAGTGGTCTGAGAAAACCTGTCAAGTAAATAATAATGTAGATGGTGTAAGAAATCATGGGGCTGGTACTGAAATGAATGGAGTTGGGAAACAATGACTTAAGTGCATCACTCATTTTTACTGAAAGAGCACTGGGTTGGGAGTCTGAAGAGCTGAGGTCTAGTCCCTGCTGTTACTGGCAGGGGTGTAGCCTTGGACCCCTCACTTCCCTTGTGTGGGGCCTCAGTTTCCCCACGTATGAAATGAGGATAATGATGCCTGTCTTTCTACGGTGATCATTTTGAAGCAGTAGCTGCTTTCAGAAGTCCAGCGGGGGAAGTAGGCAGGCAAATGAGAACGCTAAGAGTCAGCTGGAAGCAGAGCCTGGCTTTGTTAGGCTAACAAAACAGAAGTGACAAGTTTTAGAAATCCCAAGAAGTCTCGTCTTCCCATGACCTGGTGCCCCCTTGACCCTGACCATTTAGCCGTCCTGAGGCCACCTACAAGAGTCCCTCCCTGTCCTCAGAGGCAGCCAGCTCTAATGGCCATGGCCAAGGCCATTCTGAATGAGCTTCGCGGCAGGGCAGAGCTGGAAATGAGAGTCAGCCAGGCCGGGGGGCGGGGGGGGGGGGTGCGCACCTGCGTGGATGTCATTATCTCTCACCTGGACGACTGCAGCAGTCAGCTGCCTGATCTCTTTACATCCTCCCTCACCCCACCCCACCCCACCCCTAGACCCACGCTCCACAAGACCCAAATCTGATCACGCCTGTATCCACACGGAAGGTTCCTGAACAAGGCGGTGACGTGTGCCAGCCAGTGTGTGTGGCTGATGGCAGAGGCTGTAGATGGCACAAGGAGGGTCTGGAGTACAGAGACCAGGGAGGACCTGCTGTGGCGCCCAGCCGGGAGCTGATGGGGATCTGAATTTCAGCAGAGGCAGAGGAGATAGAGAGATGAGGACGGTGCGGGGGGGTGGGCAGGCTGGCGCAGAGGTAGAAGACAAGCCTCCTGGACTGAGTGGACGGGGCAAGGAGCAGGGAGGAGGGGTTAAGCAGACTCTGAACCCAGGATGTCTGCCTGTTAAGGCATGCTGCATTCCTGCCAATGTTCCTTTTCAAGACTCCCCCGGAGGTGGTGACCTTTCTCCTGAGCCCGGGGCTGCTTTGGATAAAGTCTATTCCCTCCTGACTGAGGGGCCTTCTCAGCGCTGTTGAAGCCAGCCTTGCCCTGGGCATCTGAATTTCCTTGTCTCGAGTCAGGATCTAACCTGACAAAGAGCACTAGCTACCAGCAGAAGCATTGTTCAAGTCACCAGCCTGGGGTCCCCTGCCAGGTACCAAAGAGAGGAGATGGGGGAGAACTTGACCTTCCACGTAAGAGTAGCCTGCAGAAAGCTTGCCAGCCCCTGCCGCGCACGGGCTCCCCAAACTGACCCCTCAGCCCTCCCTGTGTACCCTGCTCCAGCAGCGTCCCCCAAGGACCAGCTCCTGCCTTCTCCCCATCGGGCCATATTTCAGCCATCCTTCCAGGCCCGAGTTCTTGCCTTCATCTCCCTTCCAGCTAACAATAATCTTCTGCTTTATTCATTTTTAGAAAACTTGTTGCCACGTATTTGGCAATAGATCACGCACTTCCCATTTCACCAGTGTTGACCCTGTTGCCTCTGGTTAGGTCGAAAAGTCGTTAACGTCTGGGATCTGGTGTTTTATTTTCTTATTTAAAAGACACACGACTCCAAGAGCTTTTGAATGAGTGGATGGAGTTTGGATTGGACTGATCTAGGCAGACTCAAGCTCCAAATGGACGAAGAGTCCTCCCTTACCAGGCTGTGAGCGCCTTTTCTTATGCTTTTTCTGATCACCCTAACTCCTAGCGGGTGCTAAATGAATGACTAAGGAGGAGGGAAGAAAGGAGGAGAGAAGAAAAGGAAAAGAGATCGTAGAGAGGGAGTTGAATAGGTGGAATAAAACTGGTATGTGTCCCTGTCAGGCAGGTAGGAAGGTAAATGACAACGTAGACCTATTAGGTGGTAAATATAAAAGCAGATGAGTTGGTAGGAAGGCAGGTAAGTTGATACATAAATATGCAGGCAATTAGATAAGTAGGAGTGATAAATTGATGAGTAGATATAAGTTGATGAATTGATAAGTAGATATTAGTAGGTGGTCAGGTAGACCAGGTAAGGGTGAAGGCAGGCAGGTGGGTGGATGGGCAGGTGGCTGGAGACACCAAAAGAGAGTAAGTCAGGACACAGATGAGCTGCTAAGGTAACAACAGAGAATAGAAACCGCCCCGGTTGGGTCAGGCACCGGGCTTAGAGCCAAGTTGAGTCTGGAAGAGGCCACCGGCCGGCCTGGGAAAACCCGTGGGGAAGCTCCAGCTTCCGGGAGCAGGTGTTTCTCCTTCTGCGGCTCCTGGGGGTGAAGGTGAAGTGGATCTAACCGGCTGGGAAGCCGCCCAAGGTGGAAGGACAACAGCTGTCCTCGGCAACATGTCTCCTCCTGGGAGGCAGAGGGGGTCCCAGACCAGAGCGGCCAGGCTCCTGGGAAAGGAAGGAGGAGGAGGGAGGCATGGCCCCTCTCCCTCCACAGCCCGGTTCTGGCGGCTCTCATCCTGTGGGCCAAATGGGGAAGGAAACTGGAGGAAGAGCTGGGCCGCCAGGGCTTTGTCCCTCCCTTTCCAATAAATCAGGCGACATCCTAGAGGGAGCCTTTGTTCTGTGGCTCCTGGAACAGAGTCCTCACTGGCAAAAATACGGCATCACGAAAACGCAGTGACAAAACAACAATGGAAAGCCAAAGAGAACAATAAAATATGAGACCGTGCCCAGGGTGGGGGGTCCTACAGCCTCTGAGAAAGCATGCCCAAAAGGCACCTTCACAAACCCAAGGCCAGCCGGGTCTGACCTGCCCCCAGTCACCCTTCTGTTCACCCCCAGGCTGTGGCGGCCCCTAACCCCACCCTCGCGGCTGATGAGTCAGACCCAGCTCTCCTCTCGCAGGAAACACACGCGCCTTCCGTTGGATGATGTCACTGAATCCCCAGAACAGCCACTCTGGGTCCTATTATTGCCTCCATTTTATAGATGGGGAAACTGAGGCCCAGAGGGGTCCCAGGAAGTGCTCACGGTCATACCCCTTGGAATCAGGGAGTCACCACTGGCACTCGGGCCGTCTGACGCCACAGCCCTTGTGCTTCACCAAGTGCCATGTTGACTCATTTCTTGAATGTATGCAGCACCCAAGCCCTCAGCCCTGTGTTTGGAGGAGGTGTCTAGATGTTGTGTGGGGACCCCAATGAGATTGCAGACGTGATTGTTTTCTCAGCATCTTAAACCCCTGGTTTATTTTCCCCCTGTCCAATTCTCCTTGCTGTTAACTCCTTCTAGAGTTATCTATCTAATGCCAAGCACTGCCTTGGATAGTTTCCCAGCTAGCATCTCATTTAACCCTCATTATAGCCCTGGGAGGTTTATATCATCACTCTCATTTTAGAGATGAAGAAACTGAGGGTCAGAGTGGTCCAGTCACATGGCCAAGGTCATGCAGTTTGTAAATAGCAGAGCATGGCCTCAGACGCAGAGCTATCCAGCTTCCAGCCTGGTTCTTTTTCTGTCACTGCCATCCTAACTCTGTTCTCTGGCCTCAGATTGCCCTTCCAGGCGTTGTCACCCACTGTCGACCAAAGAATGTCCAAGTGTTTGCCTTGATTCCTGAGGGAAGCTGCTGAGTTCCATCAGGACAAGGACCTTGACTCCCAGGCCTCCCCCAAGCTTGCCTGGGGCTGGATGCACACATGCTGCTTTGTGTAACAGAGTCAAAACCCCAAGGTCACATCCCCAGAAGTGGGCTTTCTGCACAACTTCAACTGAAGAGCTGCAATATCTGAAGGTGCCTTCTGAATCATCAGGCTAGTTTCAGTTTGAAGATGACCAACCTGTTTCTGGTAGGTTTACGGTATCCCTTTGGGTTGTTTAGAAGGGGCAGCCAAGCAAAAAGTGCAGCAATAGGTCTGGACTCATGAGGTCCAGCAGCCCCACCCCCTCCAGGCAGTGACCTGAGGCAAATCACTTAACCTCTCTGTGCCTCAGTTTACTCATCTGTGAAGTAAGAATAATAGTAGTGCATGAACCATCCATTCACCCATCTACCCACACATTCCCCATCCACCCACCCACCCATTACCCATCTACCCATCCATCCACCCGTCACCCACCCACCCACCCATCCATCCATCCCTCCATTCATCCACCCAACATTCAACAAATACATATTGCCCACCTATCCTGTGCCAGGCTCCGTGATAGGCATTTGAGATGCATCTATGATCAAAACATAGATCCCTGCCCACGTGGAGCTTATTTTCCAGTGGGAGAGTCAGACAACGAACAACAAACATAATACAAGGTAAAATATATAGAAGGTGAAAATGTCAATCTAGAGAGCAGGCTTGGAGTGTGGACAGGGAGTTGCAATTCTAAATGGGATGGTCAGGGTAGGCCTCGTTGAGGTGACATCTGAGCAAAGAGTTGAAAGACATGAGGAGGTTGGCCAAAAGGATGTCTGGAGGAGTATTCCAGATGGAGGGAACAGCATGTGCAGAGGTCCTGGGGTAGACAGCGAACAGTGAGGTGCCAGCCTGGCTGGAGTAGATGGGCAGGGCAGAAGTAGGGAATGAGAGCAGAATGGTGATGAAAGCCAGATGGTGAAGGGCCTTGTGGGCCATTGTCTAGATTTAGCTTTTCTTCTGAGTGACGGGGAGCCAGTGTAGGGTTTGGAGCAGCGGAGACTGAAGATTATAGGGTTGTGGAGAGAGTTACAAAAACTTCACATGGATGATTTCCTCTTCTGAACCCCCATTGAAACTGAAGTCAGTGCCCTTTATTTACAAACCACGCAATTCTCTTTCCTGTTCTTCCCCTCTGAAGCTGCTTCCTCCCCGGGCACCGCAGGAGCACACCTGCCCGTAGTCCTGGGTCAAGCCTCACAGCCCTGAGGGGAGCTGGCCTGGAGGACAGGACGACAGAGCAGGGACAGGAAGCCATTCGTCCTTCTCTGCCTCCCAGCCCCCTGAAGACCATGCCACCCTGAGCCCAGTTCCCTTTCTAGAGTCACGTGGGATCAGAAATAAAAATATTACATCCCCAGGGAGGAAACGGAGTTAAATAAGAGGAACCAGTGCTTGAGCACGGAGAGGAGGAGGGAGGGGCAGAGGTGTCGGGCAGCCGCTGAGTAAAGGAGCGTGCAGGTTTTGGGGGGGGGGGTACCAAGGAGGGAGGAAGGCTTTGACTTCCCCCAGGTTGACATCTGTACCCCCATCCAGATCACACAGGCTGCTTGCACTCCCAGTGAGAAGCCGGGGAGATCATTCAGGTGATAAAGATGCCCCGTCCCCCCAGGGATCTGTCAGGAACAGAGAGTAAAAGATGTGTCCAAGAGTCCTATAGAGACCATCTGGGTGAGTATTTAACCACAAAGACAGCCAACCCCATTTAAACTTGTGTCTTGGCAGAAGAGTTGGAGAAATATCTACCCCGCCCTGGTGCCCATGATAAGACCCTCAAATGGCTTTTGACTCCTCCAGGCCAAGTGTAGGATAAGAGCTTGTCTGCTTTCAAATCCAGCCTCCACCACTTCTCACCCGGGGAATCGGGGTGAGTCACCTCTGGGTGGTCTCTCTTTTCTTCTTTATGTGTAAAGTAAGGATGGGGCTCATCAAAGGGCCTAGGGTGGGTGTGAGGACTGCCTAAGAGGGTGCTGAAATGTGCTTGGGCCATGCCTGGCCCTCAGCAAATACTCAATAAACGTGAATCACTGTTATGATCTCAAGTTTCAAATTTCACAGAAACCATAAAGGGACCGAGAAGGGCTGGAATTTATGACACCAAGTCATAAAATTGGAAAAGCACAGATTTGCATAGAGACAGAACAAACATGTGTCTTGAGGAAGAACACTGTTTGCAAAAAAGTCAGTACTTTGTAACCGGGAAGGAAGACCTAAAACGTTTGAGGAGGCAAAGGTGTGAGTGGAAAGAGGATGGAATAGGCTTGTTTTTCTGATTTAAGATGCATTGAGTGCCATCACTACTCTTTAAAAATAAGACTCTCTTTCCCTCTCCCACTCTGATCTGGTTTCTATTCTCTGTCTCTCTTTTTCTCTCTCTCCCCGTCACCTTCCTCTTTCTCTTCCTCCCCCGGCTCTCCCTCCCTCCCTCTCTCCTTCTCTCTCTTTCTATTCTGTCTCTCTCTTCCCTTCTCTCTCTCCCTGTCTGTCTTCCAGTTTCTGTCTCTCTCCGTGACACAAATTCACACACACGGGCGCGTGCCCACATACGCCCGCACGGCATCCTCTGCTCTCCAGCTCTTTGGCTCCTTCTCTCTGTGGCACCCCATTTCTACATCTTTGAACCACACTGATTGTGCCTGCATCCGTCTTCCCCCCGCCCCCGGCCGTGAGCCTCTGGCACGCAGGAGCCGGTCTGTCCACCTGTGCCCGCCGCCCAGTGCCCAGCACAGGGTCTGATGTATCAAGGCGGCTCAGAGAGTGCCCCAGGGGGGCATTTGGCTGCACGCCCCCAGGATGGTTTTCTCTTACACAGAGCAGGATGCACACCGCATCCCTCCAGCACACCCAGCATCACAGACTGAGTTCTCCAAGCACTTGCTCCTCCTGCCAGCTCCGCCAGAGGCCCTGAGTCCTGTCCAGCTCTGCCTTCCCATCTCGGACGGGAATGATCACGTCGACTTCCCTTCAGGGAGGAGGGAAAATCCTCGAGCTGCCTACACCCAGTCATTGCTCCTTGAGGAAAGGGATGCCAACTTACCATCAGGGTCCTTGTAGCCGGGGTCCCTCTCGGCCGCCGGGGCCTGCAGCCCACTCCAGGCCAACTCCAAGAGGGCCAAGTTCGGGTCTCCTTTCTCCAGCAGGGTCAAGGAGATCTTCCTGGCCAGAGCCTCGCCATCGGGCTCCTGGAGCAGGGCACAGTAGTACTCCCTGGAGAGAAGGTCCTCTGCCAGCATGCTGTCCAGGAGGGCCTGCACCTGGCTTGGCTGATGGCTGGACAGCAGCATCTGGACGTGAGTCAGGATGGTCTGGAACTGGTTCATGGCAGTGCTCAGAGGCAGGGCAGCTGCCTTTGCCAGAGCCTGGGATCTCTGCTTACCCTGCCTGCAGCATCCAAAACATGAAGTGAAAAACAGGATGAGGGAACCTCCGCAGTTTACTGCAGTTGATTCCTGCTTAGGAAGATTTCCTCATTTGCATCGTAGGCTGGGGCGCCTAATGAATGGATGGAAATGTGTTCTTGGGGTGCTTCAGACCCCACAGACATTCTCTGGTCCCACCCGTGTGCGTGTGTCAAAGAAACCTGCAGCCTCGTGGATTTCATCAGGTCCAATCTGGTGTCTACTAAGAGGAACACAACTTGCCTCTTTGGGGGTCTATAGGGTGACCGGGCTTTTCAGACGTGTATCATAAAAGGAAGGCATTGGGACTGAGAGTTTAAGCAGTTGGATTTGGAGCTAATCTGCCTGGGTTCAAATCCGAGATCCATTCCTTGCTCATGATGTGACCTTGGGAAAGTTGCTTAGCCTCTTCTAGTCCCCATTTCTCCACCTGAAAAGCTGCAGTGATAATAACAGTCCTCGCCTCATAGAGTTGTTGGGAGGATTAAATGAGATAATGTATACAGAGCACCAGCACATTATCTACAACATGTAATAGTTCAAGAAATTTGAGTTCCATAAATATGAGCCATTATTACTATTGTTATTATTGATTAATCATGCAAACAATTCTGTGTCACCTTGGGCTCAACCTCACTACACCTCAGTCTCCTCCTCTGCAAAATTTCCCGACAGAAGTAATCCAATCTCATCAACTTGTCTTCAGGATTAAAAGAGATAATGCACTTAAGGGGCTTAGCACTGGACCTAGTCAGAACTTAATGAACATTGACTATATACTAATATTATCCCCAATTTACTAATGCACAAAACACAGGCTTTGCATAGGAGCCAATCTGTTTTAGGATTCTACCCTAAAAATCCCCAACCCCATTTTTTTTTATCATAGCTGATTGCTCTCCCTGAAACACACCATGACCTTGTTTCCGCTCCTGGCCTCAGCTTTACCATCTCTCAGATGGGACCATTTGCATTGTTCATGTCAATGAGACAAATAAGGATTTCCACTTCCAGTATGGCTGAGTAGCTCCTATGTGACCAACTTTACCACAGATAACAACTGTAAATTCTGGGGAAAAAATATAAAAAGCAACTACCTGAAGGCACCAGAGAGTGACCAGAGCAGGCAGATACTGGAAGGCAGTCGACATGTGGAAGACAAGAATAACACTGGTGAATTCCCAGCTCATGAATGTAGCCCAAAGGCAGGTCTCAATCAGTGCTGTGCAGAGCAACTAAAACTCTGCACCAAAAAAAAAAAAAGAATGCAAGTTTTACTGCCCTAAATAACCAGAGGACAGATTTTGGGGTAACAATAGCTGCTGGAGAGTAGGGGGTAGAAATTCTAGAAAAGAGAGAGACAGAGAGAAGTAGCTCCAAATTCTGTGTATAAACTGCCCAAATATCTGGCTGACCCCAGAACCACGTATGCATTCATGCACAGACTCCAAACAGTTCAGCTAAGGCTAAAGGATTATGATTTGAGTTGCAACCTACTATGCAGGTGGGGTGAGGGTGGGAGACTTTGCATTTGATTCCAACCAAGATATGAGCCTGCTAAAACAACAACAAAATATTCACACTATTCAGACCATAACAGAATCCAGTGTTTACAACATATTATTCACGGTGTGCAGTATACATCCAAAATTACTTGACTATAACAAAACAGGAAAAAGGGACCCACTCTCAAGAAAAAAAGACAACCAATGGAAACAGACACCAAGATGACCCAGGTGTTGAAATTAGCAGACAAGGATTTTTAAAGCGGTGATTATAACCATGAATGAAAAAGACATAAAGGATGTAAAGGAAAATATGCTCATAAAAGTGAAAAGATAGGAAATTTCAGCAGAAAAGTAGAAACTATTAAAAAGTTACCAAATGGAAATGATCAAAGTGAAAAGTACAATATATGAAATTTTAAAAGTCACTGGATGGGATTAACAGCAAAATGTGCATGACAGAAGAAAGAGAAACTTTAAGATGGAGCAATAGAAATTATTAGATCTGAAGAACAGAAAGAAAAATGTTGAAAAAAAGTGAGCTTCAAGGATCTGTGGGACAGTCAAAAGCTCCAACGTATACATATTTAGAGTCACAGAAGAAGAAGAGATAGAGAATGGGATAGAAGAAAAGATTTGAAGAAATAAAGCCCCAAACTTGTCAAATTTGGTGAAAGGAAAACAGATCCGTGAAGCTCAGCAAGATAAACACAAGGAAACCACACCTGGTACATTATAGCCAAACTGCTAAAAACCAAAAATAAGGAGAAACTCGTGAAAACAGCCAAATCAAAACAACACATTACTTATAGGAGAGAACGTGAATTATCACTGACTTCTCATTAGAAACTATGGAGGCCAGAGGACAGTGGAACAATATCTTGGAAGAACTGAGAAGAAAAAAAATTATCGACTCAGATTTCTAAATCCAGTGAAAAATCCTTCAAGAATGCAAGAAAAATAGGTATTTTCAGATAAAGGAAAACCAAAAGAATGTGTTGCAGCAGACCTGCACTACAAGAAATGCCAAAATAAGTTCTTTAGGAGGAAGGAAAATGATACCAGTTCTCCAATCTGCAGAAACTCTGATCTGCAGGGAGGATTGAAGAGCATCAGAAATAGTAATCTCTAGGTAATTATACAAGATTGTTTTTCTGTTAATTTATTTAAAAACATAAATGCTTAAAGCAAAAATTATAGTATTGCCTTGTGACTTTTAAATATATGTAGATATAACATATATGATGACTATAGCATAAACGATGGTATAGCATAAAGGATGGTTATTGGACCAATACAGTTACAAGGTTTCTACATTTTATATCAAGTGGTACAATATTACCTCCATGTAAGTTGGGAGAAATGGAAGAAATGTTGTTCCTTGGGCAACAACTAAAATAGAATGCAAAAAGGTATAGCTAAACAGCCATTAGAAATTGATACAGAATTTTAAATGAGACAGACTCTCAACCCTTGGTTTGAATAAGCAGTCCAACAACATCGTGATATTATAAACTTTGTGCATAAAGTCAGAAGGTAGAAATTCCAAAGCTCTTTTTCTCACCTAACAAAATATTTATATTTTTAAGCAAATCAAGATGTCAATGTTGATATTATTTCCAGGGCAACAAATTATCAATTAAGATAATCAAAATTGCATATGTTTTTAGGCATTAAAGGTCACAGTTCACAGGGCAGATCAATAATTTTTGCAGGCTGGGTATCTTAAAATACTCCTTTGTATAAATAACACTTTGAGGAATAGTTTTATGAGCACAAAATGAAGATTTACATTTTTGCACAGGTCTTTTCTCATGACAGGAGAATGAGATGGGCACTTGTGCAAATGCTGTCAACTTTATCGGAACTAACTTTGTGATGCAGAGCAGCAGCTGCTTTACTGCAGATAGAGGGGAAGAGGAAACTTTCACACCCCCCTTTCCCCTTTCTTTCTGAAATTTCTTTTCTCAGCAGTGAGAAGACCATGGATTTTCTTGGATAAGACAGTAATGCCATCAATTAGCCCTGAAAAAAAGAAAATATTTGAGGAGCTTCAAACTTAGGCATTAGGTATGAGGCCAACATTACCCTGATACCGAAACCAGAAAAGGATGACACTAAAAAGAAAAATTACAAGCCAATACCACTGATGAACATAGATGCAAAAATCCTTCACAAAATACTAGCAAATCGAATACAACAACACATTAAAAAGATCAAGTGGGATTTATTCCAGGGATGCAAGGATGATGCAACATCTGCAAATCATCAACGTGATACACCACATTAACAAAATGAAGAATAAAAATCATACAGTCATCTCAATAGATGTAGAAAAAAACATTTGACAAGATACAACATCCATTTATGATAAAAACTCTGAATAAAATAGGTATAGAAAGAAAGTACCTCAACATAATACAGGCCATCATATGATAGATAGCATCATCCTCAAGGGTGGAAAACTGAAAGCTCTCCCTCTAAGAACAGGAACAAGAAAAGGATGCCCACTTTCACCACTCTTATTTTACATAGTATTGGAAGTTCTAGCCAGAGCAATCAGGCAAGAAAAAGAAACGAAAGGGATTCAAATTGGAAAGGAAAAGTAAAACTGTCACTATTTGCAGATGACACGATTCTATATATAGAAAACCCGAAAGAATCCCTCCAAAATTATTAGAAATGATAAATGAATATAGTAAAGTTGCAGGATACAAAATCAACATGGAAAAATCAGTTGTGTTTCTCTACACTAACAGTGAAGTAGCAGAAAGAGAAATTAAGAATACAATCCCATTTACAATTGCAACAAGAAGAATAAAATACCTAGGAATAAATTTAACCAAAGAGGTGAAATATCTGTACACTGAAAACTATAAAACATTGTTGAAAGAAATTGAAGAAGACACAAAGAAATGGAAAGATATTCCATGCTTGTGGATTGGAAGAATTAACATAGTTAAAATGTCTAGGGGCCGGCCCGGTGGCGTAGCAGTTAAGTTCACACACTCCGCTTCGGCGGCCCAGGGTTTGCAGGTTCAGATCCCAGGCGCGGACAGACACACTGCTTGTCAAGCCATGCTGTGACAGCGTCCCCTATAAAGTAAAGGAAGACAGGCATGGATGTTAGCCCAGGGCTAGTCTTCCTCAGCAAAAAAAGAAGAGGATTGGCAATGGATGATAGCTCAGGGCTAGTCTTCCTCACACACACACACACAAAAAGTCCATACTTCCTAAAGCAATTGCTATCAAAGTCCCAACAACACTTTTCACAGAAATAGAACAAAGAATCCTAAAATTCATATGCAACAACAAAAGACCCCAAATAGCCAAAGCAATCCTGAGAAAAAAGGCCAAGTTGGAAGTATCACACTCCCTGATTTCAAAACATACTACCAAGCTATAGTAATCAAAACAGCATGGTACTGGCACAAAAATGGATACACAGATTAATGTAACAGAACTGAGTGCCCAGAAATAAAACCACATGTCTATCAGCAGCTAATTTTCGACAAGAGAGCCGAAAACATACATTGGAGAAAGGAAAGTCTCTTCAATAAATGGTGGGAAAACTAGACAGCCACATGCAAAAGAATGAAAGTAGACCATTATCTTACACCATACACAAAAATTAACTCAAAATGGATTAAAGACTTGAATGTAAGACCTGAAACCATAAAACCCCTAGAAGAAAACATAGGCAGTATGCTCTTCAACATTGGTCTTAGCAGTATCTTTTCGAATACCTCAGACAAGGGAATTTCCCCAGACAAGGGAAACAAAAGAAAAAATAAACAAATGGGATTACATCAAACTAAAAAGCTTCTGCACAGCAAAGGAAACTATCAACAAAATGAAAAGACAACTAACAACTGGGAGAAGATATTTGCAAATCATACATCTCGTAGGGGGTTAATATCCAAAATATACAAAGAACTCATACAACTCAACAACAAAAAAAGAGACAATTCAATTAAAAAATGGGCAAAGGATCTGAACAGACATTTTTCCAAAGAAGATATACAGATGGCCAACAGGCACATGAAAAGATGTTCAACATCACTAATTATTAGGGAAATGCAAATCAAAACTACAATAACACCTCATGCCCGACAGAATGGCTGTTTAACAAGATAAGAAATAACAAGTGTTGGAGAGGATGTGGAGAAAAGGCAACCCTCATACACTGCTGATGGGAATATAAACTGGTGCAACCACTATGGAAAACAGTATGGAGATTCCTCAAAAAATTAAGAATAGAACTATCTTCTATGATCCAGCTATTCCACTTCTGGGAATTTACCCAAATAACATGAAAACACTAAGTTGAAAAGATATTTGCACCCCTATGTTCATTGCAGCACTATTCACAATAACCAAGACTAAGAAACAATCTAAGTGCCCATCAACGGATGAATAGATAAAGAAGATGTGGCATATATACACAATGGAATACTACTCAGCCATAAAAAAGATGAAATCTTGCCATTTGTGACAACATGAGGGTACCTCATAATACCCTTGAGGGTATTATGGTAAGCGACATAAGTTAGACGAAGAAAATCAAATACCCTATGATTTCACTCTTAAGTGGAAGATAAAAACAGCAACAACAAACAAACACATAGAATCAGAGGGCAGATTAATGCTTATCAGAGGGGAAGGGGGAGGGAGGAGGGCAAAAGGGGTGACAGGACACGTGTACGGTGATGGATGGTAATTAGTCTTTGGGTGGTGAGCATGATGTACTCTACACAGAAATCGAAATATAATGATATACACCTGAAATTTATATAATGTTATAAACCAATGTTACCTCAAAAAAAAAAAAAACACAACAAAAAACTTAGGCGTTAGAAAATTCTGAGGGGCCAAAAGAGAATTTTAACAGATAGAATAGATGGCATGTGATCTTCAACCATGGCTGGCAGAAGCCGGCAGGTGGTCAGTTGCTGGGAGGAATAAGGAAACCACGTTCTTAAGTACCTCACCTCTGAGGCACTTGAGAGGGAGGACCAGGGCATGAGAATCCATCCCCAACCCATCCCCATCCAGGGTGGGGATGATGGATGATGAAACAGCAAACACTGGGCGCACAGGGTCAGGGATTAGAGTACGTTCTTCTAGCCATTTGCAAGGCTTCCTTCTTCTTTCCTATCAGTCTAGCCACTGCTCAGTCATGTGCTTCGTCAGGAAACCTGAATGCCAGCCTGCACCCAGTCACCGACTCACTGTGCCACCACAGGCAAGACATTTCCTCTCTCTGGACCACAGTTTTGTCACCTGCGAAACTAGTGGGTCAGATAACACGATCCCTCGGATTTCTTTCAGTTCTGAAGTGCTGCCATTTTCAGAGAGGTTTTACCCAGCTGCAGAACCCTCTGGTCTCATGGCTCCCCAATATTCCCCTGCTACTAGTCACGGGTGCAGCATTTCCTCCATCTCCACTCATTCAGGTCCCTCTACATGATTTTTTTTTCTCAGAATCACTTGCAATCTGTACTATTATTTACCTGATATTTTGCTTTAATCTGGCTTATTTATTTATCATAAAAGGAAATCTCATATCCCTATCCCAGTTGGAAAGTCATATCACTTGCCCAAGAATAGTGGACCACTATGACAAACGCACAGAAAGTAGAATCATAATATGGAAGTTTAGATTCTTCTGCTTGCTGAAGTGTCTGATCCTGAGGTCCAATCTCTCTTTGTGACAGAGGGTGGTTAGCAAGTGCTAGAGAGGTGTTAAAGATAATGTAGTGCCAGGCGGAAGCTGCCTGCACCAACAAACTAGTAAAAATTTTACAAGCTATAAAAGGATGTAGAAAAATGAGAGTACTCTTGCTCTGCTGGAGACCTATAGATTGGTGCAACCACTTCAGGTAACAATTTGTCGATACCTATTAAAATGGGAGAGGTACGTACCAGCTTTTCCACTCCTCAGTGTACACCCCAGGAAAATCCTTACAGATAAGCATGTGACACACGAAGCAGCATTATTTGTGATGGCAAAAAATTAGAAATAAAAATCAACACCAGAATAGATACCAACGTCTTTTATAAACATTCTGGAGTATATGTGGCTTCAATGAATTAAACGTAATGGATCCAGTCGAAGTGAAGGAATTTAATGGTTGTTAAAATGAAGTCAGTCAAATCAACTACACATTGGGATCTAGCGCAAGTTTTAAAGGTTTAATGGTTGAGTCTTTGCAATTTTCTCTTCTTGCATCTCATCATCGCGTAGTGTTAACACATAAAAGTGAATCCATAATCTGCTAATTCCATTAGTGTTATATTTCTAGGAGACCCTTAAAACAGGTTACTACGGGCTCTGAATTTAGATATAGGCATTCCAGAATCTTCTCATGAGCTCCTGCTAGTACAATCTCCGCACCTGTTGTGGCACTGGCCATTCATCATCATCCACCTGTAACTCCTTCCAGAATCATCATAAGTTATGCATCACTAGGGCTATCTGATGGCACTTCCATGAAAAACTGATACTTTTAGAGAAAGGTGCTATTCGTCTTTATGTGTATTGAAAGATGGTGTCTTTAAATGGTTTCTGTCTGACAGTCCCATGTGGTAAAATGACCACATTAAACCTGCCTCATGGATGGCAGCTTCTTGGAGCATAGCCAGATGTTGGAGAGTTTGAGCTCCATTCCTAATTCTGGTTCTATTTTATGTTTCTTAAAATTATTTGATTATTGTTACAAAGTTGGATGGTTTTTAAGCTAAGAGCAAATTTCTATATATTCTGTATAAGGCTTAAGAATGGCTGTCTTGGAGAGGAAGACATTATACTATTTACGAACAGCGACAAATACACTGTGCCTATCTATAGTTTCATCTTTGAGTGTTTGTGACTTGACTAGCTCCCTCCTGTATATTGTTACAATGTGTAGAATCAGTTAAGCCCTTGTGATGTTTTGTGTGGCTGTAGACTTGTGCAATGTGAAAATAATATGTAAAGAAAAGTTCTATGATTACAAAATCAAAGTTATTGAATTTTATTATTGAAAGTTGAAATTTAACACATACAAACAGAAACCAATAAAAGAATACAGTCATACGCCGCATTACGACATTTCAGTCAACAATGGACTGTGTATATGATGGTGGTCCCATAAGAATCATCCCATGTAGCCTAGGTGTGTAGTAGGCTATACCATCAAGGTTTGGGTAAGTGCTGTAGGGGAAGAAGAAATCTTCCTCTACCCTTCTAGTTTCTTCCGGCTTATCTAAGAATTAAATTGACATGAGACAGATTGATAGGAGAAAAACAAAAAAAAAGTTTAATAACATATATACATGGGAGAAACCCAGGAAAAATGAGAAACTCGCCAAAATGGTCAAAGCTCTCAGCTTAAACACCATCCTCAGCTAAAGACAAAAGAAGATGTTGCAGGTGGGGAAAGTCAAGGACTTCAAAGAGAAGGAAGGCAATTCACAGGTGGGTGAAAAGAAACAAACGGTTGTTTGGCCACACAGAAACAGAAGAACACAGAGGGAGCCCAAAAACCAGGCTTTCCTAGGTTCCTCCCCGTCCACCACCTAGTTCATGTTATGCTAAGGTGATAGCTCGATTCCTGAGACAGATTTTCTTATTTGAATTCTTTTAGGCAGTTAAGGGGAGGTAACAAGAAAAATTTTCTGAATCTATTGTTTCTTAAAAATAATCAGACAAAAATAAACCTCATGTTAAAGAGACACACTTTGGAGTGGCAAGTTTTGTTCCCCTTCAGTGCACTCCTTGATGTTTGCACAAGATGAAATTGCCTGACGACACATTTCTCAGGACGTATCCCCGTCGTTAAGTGACACATGACTGTATAGTCAATTCATTGGCCAGAAAAAAAAATCACCCCAAGAACCTAGAAACAACTTAAATATCCTTCAAAAGTAGAATGGGTGAACAAGTTGCATTTATTCCTACAATGCAATCCTACACAACAGTTAAAATACATGAACTAGGGCTACATATATTAACAGGCAAAGCTCAAAAACTTAAAATGATCAATTATCAAGACGGGATACTGGTTATTTCTAGAGCAGAGGGGGGTGTGATGGTGAGAGGGATGAAGGGGAACATTGTCAGGGAGAGATTCACCGGGGACTTAGATAAATCTGTTCTATTTCATTAGTGGATTTGCGATTACATAGCTATCCAGATTCTTACTTGTTATAACTTCTTGTATGTCTAAATATTCTATTAGGTTGAGTCTTATGAAACTAGTGATACTTGTCTGTTTTAATATACAAAAATAGCCATTTCATATGATGTGACCTAAAATAACGGTAATAGTGATGAGGATAAAGAATTGAAAGGGGACTCTCGTGCTACAGGATTCACTGTCCTTTAAAGCTGATAGGTGAACCCCTCTTCTCCAGTTACCTGGTCACCAGTAGGGTGGTGCAGGAGCCACACCTTGGGAAACAGTGATTTAACGAGTGTTGTCATGGTTCCATCACAAATTGAGACCTGCGGTCTGGCCTTGGGGATGAGAAACTTGTGGTCTGCGACGAGAAGGAGGGAAAAGAGAAGGTGCTGTGGGGTCTGCAGAGAGGAGGCAGCTGGGTCACATGCAAGACACTCATGCTCTAGGCCCCCAGATCAAAGTCAGGGCTCAGGTAGTCCTTGGGGGGTCCCCCACCTGATGAGTGAGAGATAATCGCTTTCTATCCCCTACTTCTCTGTCTTGGAGATCAACGATGATAATAGTGATGCATTAAAACACTCGGATACCATTTCTTTTTTTGTGTGTGAGGAAGACCAGCCCTGAGATAACATCCAGTGCTAATCCTCCCCTTTTTGCTGAGGAAGACTGGCCCTGGGCTAACATCTGTGCCCATCTCCCTCCACTTTATATGGGACGCCGACACAGCATGGCTTGTTAAGCGGTGCGTAGTTCCGCACCTGGGATTCAAGACCGCGAACCCCAGGCCGCAGAAGCGGAGCGCGAACTTAACCGCTACTCCACCGGGCCGGCCCGTCAGACACCGTTTCTTGAGTGAGAGTAGTAGGAAGCCTGAGGCTTTCTGTACGTGGTCCCGTCGTCACCAAAGACACCACAAGGTGAGTGTGAATCATCTCGTTTTACAGATGAAGCCCAGAGACGTGACGTTGCAGAGCCTGAGCAGGAACCTGGGGAGAAGTGCCAGGCTGTGCGTTTGCAAAAGGGGAAGAGAGCCTGGAGCACCACGTCTGCCAGAGTGGCTGCTTCCTCCTGAGAGGAAGGGGAGACTAGCTCCCTGGGTCCATGGACCCCGTGAGCAGGGAAGGGCTGGGCCCTGTGGCTGCCTTGTGTCTACCCACAGACCAAGACAATGGGCTGCTGCATCTCAGCCTGAGTCACCTTGACCACCCCTTGGGGACATGGACTGCTATGTTTGCTTCTTGGGTTTTCCCCCAAGGCACGTGGAGTTCACTCCTGGCTTGTGACTGCAAAGGTAATGGGGAGAGTGGGTGGGGACCGGCATGTAGTCTACATGCTGATAATATAACTCTCAGAGGCTCATGTGGGCCAGAAGTGGGAGTTAGGAGACCTGGACCTAGTGGGGTGCTGGAGTTGGCTTCATCACCTCCCCCTCTGCCACTGACATCATCACTGCCCACATCTCCCCTCCACCATCCCCGTCATCACCACACCTATCTCCCCGACCACTTCCATTATCACCACACTCATGTCCCCTCCACCACCCCCATCATTCCCACCACTATTTCTGCGACCACCGTCACGTCCAGCACCTTCATCATCATCATTCCTGCCATCTCTATCATTTCTATCATCCCCACCACTACTTTCACCACTTCTACTACCTCCATTGTTATCATGATCCCTATCAATTCCACCAGGTCCATATCTCCATCATGATAAGCCCCCGACCGCAGCATTATTACTGCCTCTGGCAACATGCATCATCTACTTCAACTCAGAAATCTCCACGCCAGGCTATACAGCGGGTATTCTTATTATCACCATGATAAATAAGCTTGAAGAAGATTCAAAACCAAGTCCATCTGCTTCCTTTTGACACTCTTAACAAAGGGGTGTGGGGACCCCTTGTTGACATGGAATTTGACCCAATATGGGGATGCCATCTGTTTCTCCCAGTGGTAAATTCTGGAGATGTAGAGAGGATCAAATATTTCTCTACAAGAGGATTAATACTTACAAAAGCAGTTTGGGAATCACAGGGACCTGAGGCCCAGAGACATCAAGTGTCCCGCTCAAGGTCATGCAGCCAGTATCTGCCAGGATTTAAGCAGAGAGTGTCTGCTGTCAAAACCTACAGGATCCCAAGCTTAATCTCTGCCTTAGTCACAGAGCTGGGGTGATGCAAGCCCTTTGCAAACTATCAAGGCTGTGGCAGCCGTGGAGATGTGCCCCTGTGCCCTCTTCAAGAGAGAACCTGCCATAGAGTGAACAATCAGCCAATAGCTTCCATCTGTGGATGCCTTTGGGCTCTGCCTCAGCTTGTAAGTTCATGCCAGGTGCCTCGCAGGCAGTCTCTGGGCAATGACTGATCATGGCAGTGACAAAAGGAATCACCATTTATGGGCAGTGTGGGGCTCTTCTATGGGTAATCTATGTACCCAGGCTCCCTGTTGACTGGCTGAGCCTTCTCAGAGCTGCCGTCCAGTCTGAGGCTCATCCTCCATAATCCTCCTGTCTTCCCGTCTCTTTTCATAAGTGTCAGATCTGCCTGCCTATTCCTGCTCTCTCTCGCCTTTCACTTTCAGAAGTGATATCCCCTATAAATCTCTTGTACCCCAACTCTGTCTTGGTGTCTGCTTCCTGGAGGACCTCAAACAACACAAAGGCGTATATTTGTACCATCATGGCATAGGGAACTGTCTTCCTTCCTGGTCTTAAGCTATGACTTTAGACACGCACCCTTTAGCCCTGTGGAATGAGTGTATACCAACATAACTGTTTCCCGTAGCAACTATAATTATTATAAATCAACTGTAGCGTCATAACACCACACTGATACACATCTGGCCTGTGCTGGCTGAAAGGCAGCTGTAGGATAAGAGGGTGTGGCTGGTTTTCTTGTGAGTATGGGTGGATTTGAATCCCTGTCTACCATGTATAAGCTTGAGCACATCCTTTTACCTCTCTGTGCCTTAATTTCCCCATCTTTGAAATGGCGTTAATCATCCCAACTTTGCAGGGCTGTTTTGAGGGTGAATTATTTAAAGTAACAGAAAACAGGTATATAAGGCCTGACATATAGTAGGCATCCAACAAGCTCATTCATTTATTGAGTGCCTACCCCAAATGTGGCACTCTATTAGGCGCTGGGAATACGGCAGTGAATAAGAAAGACAAAAATTCCCGCTCTCGTGGAACTTACAGTCTTATTAGTTAAAGCTAAATCTGAAATATCTTGAAGATATCCTAGCCGGAAAAACTAAAGAAGATAAGCCTCTCCTTTGAGAAGAGAAAATATGAGACCAGAAGTATAAGTATTGCTTTAAGAGGGAAATAAACTCTAGTTAAAGGAAAACCAGGAAGCAATCTCTTGGAGCTTTTGACATCCAGTGCTGGGCAGTGAACTCTCTCTGCCCTGAAATGTTAATGAGGCATAGATTGAATAGTCAAAGTGGGTTAGTTGGATTTAGTACGATAAGGTCAAATGTTCCAGGTCAGAGTGCATTTTGTTCCTTCTTATGAAGTCCCATTATCACAAGGGCCAAAGAGACAAATGTTCTCTTGAATGTATACAGAGTCTGTTTTTAATTCTTCTAGTTATCATTTATTTTTAACTTAATTATATTATGATCAGAGAATGTAATCTGTACGAGATTTGTTAAGGCTGACTTTACTGTCCAGCTTATAGTCAATTTTTGCAAACATTCCACATATGCTTGAAAAGAATGTGTATTCCTCCAACTTTGGATGCAATTTTCTACATAAATCCCTTACACTGAGCCTGTTAATTGTGATGTTCATACCTTACCTTTTGTCTGTTCAATCTGTCCATTAATGAGAGACAAATCTTAAAATCTTCCAAAATGATGGTGTTGTCAATTTCTCCTTGTAGTTCTATCAACTTTTGCTTTATATATATATATATATATATATATATATATATATATATATATATATATATATAATATATATTTTGTTTTGTTTTGGTTTTTGAGGAAGATTGGCTCTGTGCTAACATCTCTTGCCAATCTTCCTCTTTTTTTTTTTTTCCTGCCCAAAGCCCCAGTACATAGTTGCGTATCATTGTTGTAGAGTTGTAACTCTTCTATATGGGACGCCACCTCAGCATGGCTTGACAAGTGGTGAGTAGGTCTGCACCCTGGATTTGAACCAGCAAACCCCGGCAAAATGGAACTTGCAAACTTAAGCCCTACACCATCGGGCTGGCCCCCTTGCTTTCTATCTTTTGAGGCTGTGTTATTAGGTGCATTGAAGTTTAAAATTGTTACATCTTCTTGTTGAATTGAACTTTTTATCATTGTGAAATGACTTTCTTGACCTCAGATAATGCTTTTATCTTAAGGTCTATTTATCTTATACTAATATAGTGAAACTACCTTTATTTTTGTTATATTTACCTGGTATATCCCCATCATTTGACTTTTAATCTCTCTAGTGTCCTTAAGTTTTAAATATACCTCTTGTACATAGTATGTCCAGTCTAAAAATCATTGTCTTTTAACTGGAGGGTTTGATCCATTTATATTTATTGTGATTACAAATCTATCTATATTAATATAACATGTGCTTTCTATTTGTCCCACTATTCTGGTTTCTTTTTCCTTCCCTCCTTCCTTTCCTTCTTTTGGATTGAGGTGTTTCTTTTCTTTTTTCTAATTCTCATTCCACATTTTAGAATTAATTTGGAAGTGATACACCTCATGCCCATTCTTTTAGTGGTCACTCTAGCTATTTTAACATAAATACTTAAAGTCTAAATTGAATCAATAGTTTTACCTTTTCCTAAATAATATAAGAAGCTTAAAATACTTTAACATCAATCACTCCCTCCCAAGGTATATGATATTATAAATCCAATACTTTAGTTCTAGTTTATCCTTTCCCAATTGAGACATTGTACTTGTTGTTCTGTAGTTAATTTTTGTTTCAATTTACTTACACATTTACAAATATCTTTGGTGACCATTCCTTCTTGAATCTTAGACCTTCCTTTTGGGATTTTCCTTCTTTCTTAATTGCCTTTTAGAATCTCCTTTTAGAACGAGGATTTTTTTGATGGTAAACTCCGTTTTTGTCTGAAACTATCTTCCTTTAGGTATTTTTCTTAAAAGACAATTTTGATGGTTACAAACTTCTAAATTGACAGGTATTTTCTTTCAGTACTGTTTTCTCACTTTTTCCGACTTTCATGTTGCTGTTGAGTAAAAAGTTATCAGACTAATTGCTGTTCTTGGCAGATCTGTTCTTTATTTCTGACATCTTTTGAGTTTTTCTCTTATGTTTTATTGCTCTATAGTTTCTTTTTATTTATCCTGCTGAGGATTCAGCGAGATACCTATAAACAAAGTCTGGTATTTTTCAACAATTTTGGAGATTCCTCAAGCATATCTTTGAATATTATCTTCTTCCCATTTTCTCCATTATTTACTTTTGAAATTTGTATATGTTAGACCTATCACACTACTCTTCATGTCTTCTAACATATCTTTCACATCATTCTTCTTAAGAATAAGTGAGCCAGGAAATGTACTAGTCTACTGTTAATCTGCCTCCTAAGTTTTAATTTTTAGTTATTACATTTTTCATTTGTAGAAGTTCTTTTTGTTCTTTGTGAAACATGTTCAGTTGTTCTTTATCGTCTTTTGTTCCCTAATTATTTTTTTCAAGCTTCTCTTTTACTCTTTAAATATATTCAGTGATCTTCTAGTAAATGTTTAACAAACTGGCTCTCCCTCCAAAAATAAATAAATACTCTAATTTATAATGTTTGCTATAAATACTCCCACCATGGCCAATTGCAAACTACCAACACAATATTGGTGATCATGGAGTTGGTCATGAGCTGGCTTAAGCACATCACTGATTTTAAACATGTTTGTATTTATGTTCTGGTATCTGAAGTCTGTGAGTCTGTTTCTACTCTTTATTGCATCTACTCATTTCCACTCATGGTGTTGTGCTTCCTTTTCCCTGTGTGTGATTTTTTTTTTTTTTTTTTTACTGTGAGCCAATCATTTCTTTAGAATTTTATTACAGGTGAACTTTGAGTCCTGGTGTAGAGTTAAGTCCCATTAGTGAATAGTCATCTTCTCTTCTGCTAATCCCTGGGGACCCTGCTTCCAACTTGTAACATCTTTAAATGAAATTATTTGCTTGAAGGTTTGTTTTTGTTTTTGTTTTTTGACTACTTAGGTAGCCACAAACCTGAGTGAGGACCCGCTTGTAATGACAAATTCTCAGGTGAGGTTTTTGTCTTCCCCTACCTTCAGCCTTAATATTGAGACAGGCAAGTTTCATAAGCTGCCTCCTCTGTCTGTGAGGGTTTGTTTTTCACTCAGCCATACAGAGAGGGTATAGTTGTTTGGGGTCCAGTTCTATGAAGGGATCTACTGTTAAATTCTCACCTGGGGTGTGCCCTAGACTCTGTCCTGCCCTTATACCTTCTACAACTTGTAAAGAGGAAGCTCAAATTCTCCAGAGTTTGGAAGACACCCTCAGGAAAAAACTGATTTTGATGCGTGCCCACCACCCAGCATTGCTGATTTCATGTCCTTGGGGATTCTGGATTCCTTACTTTTGCGCTAATCAGCAATGGGTTGAAAAGACAGGTTCGAGTATTTTATTCAGCATTTTAGTTTCAGAGGGCAGAGTATTAGAGTATCTAATCCTCCATAGTGCTAGAATTAGAAGTCTTTTTATTACTTCTAACGTATAAATGACTTCGAGGTATGTGAAATTTACTAGAATCTTTTTCTTAGTCCTCTTCCTCCTTGGACAAAGTCCATTGCTCCTCAGACTACATAAATTTTCCATAATTTATAGTCATTGAGATAGCCACTATAGTTGCTATAATTCCTTCTGGAACTATTTGTGACAAACTTTCATTAAATAAAAGCACTTCTGACTAAAGATAAAGCTACCTAACCATGATATGACAACTCATTCTTCCACACATGCTCAAAACCAAACCCACTGGCTCTGAACTCAAAACCTGCTCCTCCTTCTTTGTTCCCTGAGTCAGTGGATGATCCCGTCTCCAGGACTTTGGCCTGGGCCAGGGCAAAGTCCTGGAGTCCATCTTCCTCCTGAACCATGTCCTCCTCCTCCACACAATCTACTCCCGTGCCCTTCAGTTATATGGCTAATGTATTTCTGGAGTTTCTTATCCACCTTCATCTCTTCCCAGCCTAAATTATAATCTTTAATTTAAATCTTCCCCATCATCTCTCATCTAGCCTCCTATGTGGTCTTAATCTAACAGCACATTATTTGACAGTTAATCTTCCTGACAATCCTATCAGGTAGATACTGTTATCATCTCCAATATAAAGATGAAGAAGGTGAGGCTTATAAAGGTAAAATGAGGGTACCAGGGCTAGTCACTGGTGGAGACTGACTCCATTCAGTGGTTTAATCTAGAGCCTATATCTTAGCCACCACTCTCTAAAGTTTTTCTTACCTTCAGCCTCACCTCCTCTAATTCACTCTCCCCCATAACAGCTGGAGAGATCTCTCTAAACTGCAACACTGAGCGTGTCCTGCCTCAACTCAAAACCCTCCAGTGGTTCCCCACTGCCTTAGGATAAAGCATCAGCTCTTCAATAAGGCTCATGTCTACAGCCTCAACTCCTATTGTATAGAATCATCCCTCACCCCATTCCACTCTGCTGCAGCCACATCACAGCCCACTCACAGTATCTGAAGGGAAGCCATGCTCTTCCATCCTTCTGTGACTTCAACTCACACTATTCTCTAACTGCATACATTTTCTCCTCTTCTTATTTGGTGGACTCCTACACATGCTTCAATGCCCAGCCAGATGTTACTTAATGGAAGACTTTCCTGACCTACCCCAGGCAGAATTAGTCATTGTGTCCTTTACCCTATAATCTCTTGGCAGGAAATGCTTGATCTTTGAGGCTCATTTGTATCAGAAAAAGTCAAGTAAAAGCAAATTAAGTGAGAATTGGACAAAAATTTCATAGTAAATGTCAAGAAAAAAGGGGTTTTATTGAAACTCTACCTTAAAAAAATGAAACTAAAATTTATGGACATTGTTCTATTTTTAGCTAACAAAATTATAATTGCAATACAGTACTAATTCTTAGACTAAACAGACGGTAAAGCCAGAGGTATTTCTCCTTTTTTTGGCATAATTTCCTGACAAAAATTTGTTTGAAAGTATGATGTAACATCCTTTTCTACAAGTTTCATATCATGATCATACAGAAAGTCATTTTTGTGCAAATGTTATAAAATGCTATCAGTTTCCCAGCAGGCCTTCCTTAGTCTTTTCATAATGAAATTATTCTCTTTTAAGCACCTGTTCTGTCTTCTCATCAATATCTTCTTCTTTAGTTGTGTCTTGGTCTAAGAATTGCATCGGCCAATTCCTCACTTGTCAATGTCTTTGGGGGTGCTTTGAGTAGTTCTCCAACATCGCTTACATCCATTTCCAGAAATTCTGTAACTTTGCAAGGATTATCTTGAAAAGGATCACAAACACTCAGACAGACTGACCAATACCCAAGAAAGAGGGTGTTGATGTGATGGACAGAGCCAGATGCTGGTATTCAGCAGGGAGGGTTCAGCTGGTCTGTGGTCTAGTTAACTCTATTGGGCCAAGGTCAGTTTCCCAGGTCTGATAATGCACTGTAGCTCTGTGAGATGTTGCCACCGGGGGAAGCTGGGTGAAGGACACACCATATTGCTTGATACTATTTTTGCAACATTTTATGCATCTATAATTATTTCAAAATAGAAAGTTACAAATATAAAAGTAACTCACAGCCAAGAGGAATCTGAGGAAACATGGAGACTAAATGCATGAGAACTAAACATAAATGACCAGATATGTCATTAAAATTTTCTTGTAATGATCACTTTTGCTTTCCTAGGCAATCTCATCACTGGGTGAGGAGTGGGGGTTTCCACTAAACCCTTCCATGGGGTTATAATTATTTATTTAGCCAACACCCTCTCCCGTTGGACTGTGAGCTCCTTAAAGCCTGGGAATGGATGTTATTCATCTTTCTGTTTCCAATGCCCATCATAGGGTCTGGCATCGATGAAGCCTGTGATAAAAACTTAATGAGTCAATGAATGAATGAAGAATGAAGGAATGAATGGACAAATGAACGAAGATGTGAACAAAGAAACTGGAAGGTGGGGTTTCTAACTTGGTCTTGGCATAGCAGAGCCCTGGGAAGGACGATGCCGGTGATGTTTCCTCTAGAGGTGGTTTAGCTTGAGTTTTAGTGGTAATGGCAGTTACCACAGGTGATGGGAAACCTGCCTGAAGGATTTACTCTGCCTGCTCTTAGCAGATGCAGGCAGGTCGTGTTGCCCGCATATCCCTTCTTGCCCCCCAATTAGTGAGGACGGTTGGGGAAATTTCAGGGGTGGTATGTTTGGGAAAGCCCAGTTTGGGATGAAGCCGCCTCCACTGCACCCTGGAAGGTGCCCTGTGGCTAAGAACCACTTCTCCCCACGCTGCCCCGCCTCAGGTGCAGGAAGGGGTTAGGAGCTGACCTTGTCCTCCTGGGAGCTAACAACTCCATCTTCAAAGTGGGGTATTGATTCCCGCCCTGTCCTTGGTTTTCTTCTCCCTAAAACTGATAAAAGATTGATCCTGCTACCCACGTTTAGTCCCTCTCCCTAGAGGCAATCGAAAGAAATTTTCCAACATCATTCAACACATACTGTCATGCAACTTGATTGTCACATTTTTCATTTAATGGATTTTGGACGCCTGTCTATGTCCATGCATGCGAATCTCCTTCGTTCTTTTTAAGAGCTCTTTAATATTGCAGGGAATGGACATATCATTGTCTACCTAACCAACTCCTCTTAATGATGGGCATCAATATAGATCTGGTTTTGTTACAGACAACGCAGTCGTGGTCAGACACCTCTAAATGCCCAGATGTTGCTGGCTAGGGCTTAATTTGCCCTCCCAAAAGGTGGCATCTGTTTTCACACTCCCGACTATAGCATATGACCATGAAGTCGAGCCTTTTGAAAGAAAAAAGAAATCACATTACTCATGATGATGACGCTTGCCATACAACAGAAGAATGACCCTCATTGTACAAGGAGATTTTCTGAGCTATTTTTGTTCTACTTCCAGCCTCCTAACAACCTTGTGCAGACAATAGAACTGGTGACTGGTGTTGCTAATTTAATCATTATTTTACAAACATTCAGTGCCAAGCCCATGCGGGGTGCCGCGGGCGGAGGCGGGGAGCTAACGATGCCCAGGAGGAGAAGGTGGTGCTCTGAGGCCCTTCGCTCTGCTGCATGTTCCCCTCCAGCCCCAGCTCCATTTCTCAGCTCCCTTTGTTTATTTTCCCAACTTTATGAGAGATAACTGACAACATTGTGTAAATTTAAGGTGTACAACATATTGATCTGATACACTTATATAATGCAATATGATCACCACCATAGGTTTCGCTAACACTTCCGTCATGTCACATAATTACCATTTCTTTTTGTGGTGAGAATCCTCAAGATTTATGCTCTTAGCAACTTTCAAGTACATAGTACAGTATGGTAACCTGTGTTCACAACGCTGTGCGTTAGATCCCCAGAACTGATTCATCTTATAACTGGAAGTTTATACCCTTTGACCAATATCTTCCCATTCCCCCACCCCGTTGCCTCTAGTAACCAGCACGCTACTCTCTGCTTCTATGAGTTTGGCTTTTTAAGATTCCACATATGGATAAGATCATACAGTATTTGTCTTATCTCACTTAGCATAATGTCCTCAAGGACCATCCACATTGTTGCAAATGGTGGGATTTCCTTCTTTCTCATGGCGGAAAAATATTCCATTGTATATATTTGCCACATCTTCTTTATCCATTCATCTGTTGACGAACACTTACCTTGTTTCCATATCTTGGCTATTGTGACTAATGGTGCAATAAACATGAGAGTGACGATATCTCTTTGAGATCCTGTTTTTATTTCCTTTCGATATATACCCAAAAGTGAGACTGCTGCACCATAGGGTAGTTCTATTTTTAAGTTTTTGAGTAACCGCCATACTGTTTTCCATGGCAGCTGCACCAATTTACATTCCCACCAGGAGAGCCCAGGGTTCCCTTTTCTCCACATCCTCCTCAACACTTGTTATCTCTTGTGTTTTTGTGACAGCTGTTGTGACAGGTGTGGGAGCAGGGTGATATCGCTCTTATCTCCCTTTAAAGCCAAACTCCTTGAAAGCATTATCTGTACTCCTCTGTCTCGGATTCCTCTCCTCCCATTCTCTCCGAAATACCCTCCAATCAGGCTTTCACTCCAACCATTCCCAGAAACTACTCTTGTCGAGGGCACTGTGCCTGCACACTGTTGAAAACAACCAGCAGCGTTTGGCACAGTGCACCACTCTCTCTTTGAAACCCCTCCCCACTTGGGATTGCTTCTTCTCCTGTATCTTCTCGTCGCCTCCACCTCTCAATGTCAGAGCACCCCAAGGTTCTGTCCTCAGACGTCTTCTCTAGCCAGGCTCACTTCCTGGGTGATCACATTCAGTCCGTGGCATTAAATACCATCCATGTGCTCTTGACTCCAATGGTTACGTCACCATCCCAGACGTCCGCCATGAACTCTAGACCTGCCTGAACAACAGTCTATGCATCATCTCCATCTGGATGCCCAACAGACATCTCTAATGTAACACACTCACACATGAACAGTCATCAGGGAAATGCAAACCCAAACCACTTCACACTCACTAGGGTGGCTATAATCAAAAAGATGAAGGAGAGCAAGTGTTGGCAAAGATGTGGAGAAACGGGAATCCTCATACATTGCTAGTGGGAACTGTAGAACAGTGCAGCCACTTGGGAAAACAGATTGGGAATTCCTCCAAAAGTTACACCGAGAGTTGTCACGTGACCCAACAATTCCACTCCCTAAGAGTGGAATATACCCAAGAGAAGTGAAAACATGTCCGCACAAAATTTTGTACACGAGTATTCATAGTAGCCTTATTCGATATAGCCCCAAAGTAGAAACAACCTAAATGTCCATCCATGACGAGTGGATAAACAAAATGTGACATATCCACACAATGGAATATTATTCATCCATAAAGAGGAATGAAGCGCTGATTCATGCTGTAACGGGGATGAACCTTGAAGACATGATGCTAAGTGAAAGACGCTAGGCACAAAGGGCCACGTAGTGTATGATTGCATTTATAAGAAATGTCCAGAAAAAGCAAATCCACAGAGACAGAAAGTAGATTAGTGGTTGCTAGGGGCTGGGAGGAGTGGGAATGGGGAGTGACTGCTAATGGGGTTTCTCTTAGGGTAATGAAAATGTTCTTGAATTAGATAGTGGTGATGGTTGCACAACTTTGTGAATATACTAAAAACCACTGAATAGTGCGCTTCAAAAGGGTGAATTTTATAGTTATGTGAATTTATCTCAACTAAAAGAAAGAAGTTTACAAAAATGTAAGAAACTCACAGCTTCTTCCTCCAAACCTACTCAGTCATCACCCTCTTCATCTCTGTTGATGATAGTCCCACCCTTCTGGTTCCCCACACGCTCCGTCCAAACCATCAGAAAAATCTGTTGGCTTTACCTTTGAAATATATCCCAAATCTGAACACTTCTTACCACTTTCACTGCCACCGTCTGTGTCTGAGTCACTAGCCTGTGCCACCTGCTTTTTCCTGTAGCCACTACAATGTATTCTCCATCCAGCAGCTAGATGCTTTCCCACGGGAGTGAGTGGCTCCTCTGGTTGCTGGCAGCTCCAATGGCTCCCATGTTGCTCAGAGGAAAAGCCCGACTCCTCTCTGCACCTGTAAGACCCTGACATTTTGACCCCCTACTCCCTCTCTGACCTCACCTCCTCCCGGCCTCCCCCTGCCCACTCTGTTCCAGCCCTGTTGACCTCCCTGCTATTCCTCAAGTACATCATCCCCAATCCACCTCAGGGTCTTTGCACTTGCTGTTCTCTCTGCTGGAATTTTCTTCCTCTCCGTTATTCACATAGCTCCTCCTTACCTACCCTCCTTCTCTGCTTTATTTTCCTCCGTGGCATGTATCTCCCACCTAAATGTGACCTACACAGGGACAGGGATGTTTTCTGTCTTGTCCACTGTTGAATCCCCAGGGCCTGGCACCAACTAGGAGCTCAGCCAATTCTTGTTGAACGCAGGAATGAATAAACTGTACACAGGCCGTGCTTAGGAGCACCCCCAAGAGGATGGGGACCAGGAAGCCGCAAGGATGGAATATGTTTCGGGGCTTCCAAGAGCTCGACACCTATTTTTTCATATAGTCCTCATAACAGCCCCACGAGGTAGGCAGCTATTTAATCTATTTTCGGACAAGGAAACTGAAGTTTAGAGCTAAGGGCTTGGCAGAGTACCCAGCACAGAGCAAGCCTTCAATTAATACTAACACTGGTGTGGTTGTCTTTGTAATTTCCTCCCACTTATCATTTTAACCCCACCTCGATTCAGCTCAGCCCTCTCGCCAGTGCCCTCCAGTCAGAGCCAGTCTGTCTCCCCACCCATGCACAGAGCTTCTAATGCCCCCTCCCTGCCTTTGCCCTCCTCAATCCACCCACCTGGAATTCTTCCTCTTCCACCCACTCTTCCTCTTTACTCGCCAATAACCCTAATCCACCTCACGAACTGACTTCACTACCACTTCCTCCAGGAAGGCTTCTTGGATTAACCCGCCCACCACTCACCACTTCCATATTCTCCTCCGCTTCTTGTCCACTTTCAATCGCTGACAACATTGTAGCTTTGCTTGAAGCTTGGCACGTTACAAGTGTTTTCACAGATCAAACAGCACACGTTGGGGAGCCTGGTAAACCTCTCCCAAGCTGTGTGACCTTGGGCAAGTTAACTGACTTTTCTGAGCTTTGTCTGTGAAATAGAAGTAGAAGTAAGTCCCTACCTCTTAGGATTGCCGTGGAACTAAGATAAGACATGGTAAATGAAATACCTGAGCCCAGCACGTAGTAAAGGTCCAATACAGATGAGTATTTATTATTATTATCTCCAAATGACCCTGCAGGGTAGACACTTCGATCTCCGTTTTACAGAAGAGGAACCCAAGGAGAACAAGGATGCAGCAGTTTGTGCAGCTCACAGTAGCGAGCTGGACCTCGGACCCGATTTCTGCCTTTCTGCTCTGCTTCACCACGTCTTTTAGGGATTCAGTTCTGATATTTCACTTTACACTCCCTGGCATTTGTCTCATGTGTGAATTGTGAATCATTCTCAGATTTCAGGTTTCACCCAACAGTGATGACAACGCCCCAAGGTTCCTAGGCCTTCAGATCTTTTGAAAGCACACTCATCCAAGCTTTCGCGCTTGAATCGCCTGGCAACCCGACTAGGTGGGTAAGGCGCGTCCCCACTTCTCGGACAGGAAAACTGAGGCTGAGAGAGGCAAAGCCACTTGCTCGTGATCCCACAGCAAAAAAGTGGAGAAGCCATCATTAGAACTAGCCCAGCATTCACCCTTCACCGACTCACATGCCTTCTCTTTTTCCCTCTCCCCTACCACCCAGAGGTTCTGCATTCAGCAGGCACTCCATTAGTGCTTATTTGAAGCTGCCACCTCCAGAGTGGGTGATAACAAACACGTGTGGTGACTGGCTACAGAGACACTGAGGAAGACCCAAGGAGGGCGAGTGGGGTGAGCTGCTGCCGTAGCCTCGCTCAACCCTGGGAATTCTCCTGTCCCCAAGCCAGGCTCAGCCTGTGCCCTTCTGTGCGTCATCGGGGGGCAGTGGGGGGGGGGTAGTAATTCTAAGTATCCAACATATTTTGGGAGAAAGTATTTCAAAACAAGTTTGGTTTGTTTTTTTTTTCATGGGACTTCCTCCCAAGATAGAGAAACCACAGTGTGAGTTCCCCTTTCCAAATAAACACATTCATCTGCTTCTCCAAATTTGAACTGTGCAGGGGACAAAGACTCATCCGGATTCCAGCAAAGTCTGGCTCCTCCTGTCTGGGAAGCAGCCTCATTTATTGCCCACTGTTCTTCAATCAACAAGCACATTGCAGCAGAGCCTGCAAACTGGCAGGGGACCAATGCGACTGGCATGCAAAATGAAGGGAGTTTTTAAATGTGAAAGGGAATGTTCTCATGGAGGGTGTTGTCTGCTGAATTGGGCCCCTCTCCGCAAAATCACATGTTGAAGTCCTAACCCCCCAGGACCTCAGAATGTGACAGTATTTGGAGATGGGGTATTTACAAGGGTAATTAGGTTAAAATGAGGACATATGGGTGGGCCCTAATCCAGTGTGACTGGTGCCCCAATAAGAAGAGGAGATTAGAACACAGACACACACAGAGGGAAGGCCATGAGAGGACACAGTGAGAAGGCAGCTGTGTCTACAAGCCAAGGAGAGAGGCTTCAGAAGACATCAACCCCGCTGACACCTTGGTCTTGGACTTCTAGCTCCAGAATTGTGAGAAAATCAATTTCTGTTGTTTAAGCCACTCAGTCTATGGTAATTTGCTATGGCAGCCCTAGCGAACTAATACAGAGAATGTCCTCCCTAGTTGGACACAGTCTCCACCACTCTCTATTGCCTTGTACATGCCTCCTTTACTCATTTACATTGCCTCTTTTCTCTTAATGGTGTTTGAGTTTACACCTACTGAAAGGCTACTTGTGGAAAGTTTTTCCCCCATTTTTTTTTTACTGTGGTAAAATACACATAACATAAAATTTATCGTCTTAACTATTTTTAAGCATACTGTTTAGTAGTATTAAATACATTCATAGTGTTGTGCTGTCATCACCACCATCCATCTCCAGAACTCTTTTCACCTTGTAAAACTGAAACTCTATACCCATTAAGCAATAATTCCCCACTCCCCACTTTCCCCCAGTCCCTGGCAACCACCATTCTACTTTCTGTCCCTATGAGTTTGACTACTCTAGATGCTTCATATAAATAGAATCATACAGTATTTGTCTTTTGTGGCTGGCTTATTTCACTTAGCATAATGTCCTTAAGGTTCATTCGTGTTTAGCACAAATCAGAATTCCCTTCCTTTTTAAGGCTAAATAATATTCCACTGTATGGATAGACCACAATTTGCTTATCCATTCATCCGTCCGTGGACATGGGCTGCTTCCACGTTTCAGCTATTGGAATAAGGCTGCTATGAACATGGTTGTACAAATTTCTCCTTGAGACCCTGCTTTCAGTTCTTTTGGGTGTATAGCTAGAAGTGGATCATATGGTAATTCTACTTTTGGTTTCTTATGGAACTACTGTTTTCCACAGCAGCTATACCACTTACATTCCCACCAAAAACACACAAGGGTTGCAATTTCTTCACATCCTCAGCAACATTTCTTTTCTTTTTTTATAGTAGGCATCCTAGTGGGTGTGTGACACTGCCTTCCAGTCTTGATTTGCATTTCCTTAATGGTTAGAGATGTCGAACACCTTTTCATATGTTATTGGCCATTCGTATATACTTTTTTGGAGAAATGACTATTTAAGTTCTTTGCCCATGTTGGATTAGGTTGGTTGTTTTTTTGTTGTTGAGTTTTAGGAGCTTTCTATATAAGCTGGATATTAACCCCTTATCAGATATACAATCTGCAAACATTTTCTCCCATTCTGTGGGTTGCTTTTTCACTCTGTTGATAGTGTCTTTTGATGCACAATTTTTTTCATGAAGTCCAGTTTTTCTGTTTCTTCTTTTGTTGGCTGTGTGTTGGTGTCACATCCAAGAAATCATTGCCAAATCCAGTGTCATGAGCATTTGCCTTATGTTTTCTTCCAAGAGTTTTATAGTGTTAGGTCTTACATTTAGGTCTTTGATCCATTTGAGTTCATTTTTGTATATGGTGTGAGGTAAGGGTCCAACTTCATTCTGTTTCATGTGAATATCCAGTTTTCCCAGCACCATTTATTGAAAAGACTGTCCTTTCCCCATTGAATGGTCTGGGTACTGTTGTCAAAAATCATTTGACCATAAACGTGAGGGTTTATTTCTGGGTGCTCTACTCTGTTCCATTTGTCTGTATGTCTGTCTTTATGCCAGTACCACACTTTTGATGACTATAGCTTTGTAGTAAGTTTTTTTGTGTGTGTGTGTGAGGAAGACCAGCTCTGAGCTAACATCCGTTGCCAATCTTCCTCTTTTTTGCTGAGGAAGACTGGCCCTGGGGTAACATCCATGCCCATCTTCCTCTACTTTATATGGGACGCCGCCACAGCATGGCTGACAAGCAGTGCGTCAGTGGGCACCTGGGATCTGAACCCACGAACCCCAGGCTGCCAAGCACGAACTAAACCGCTGCGCCACTGGGCCGGTCCCAGCTTTGTAGTAAGTTTTGAAACCAGGAAGTGTGAGTCCTCCAGCTTTGTTCTTTTTCAAGATTGTTTTGGCTTTTTGGGGTTCCTTGAGATTCCGTATGAATTTTAGGGTGAATTTTTCTATTTCTGTGAAAAAAAGGCCATTGGGATTTTGATATGGATTGCATTGAATCTGTAGATTGCTTCGGGTAATATTGACATCCTAACAATATTAAGTCTCCAGTCCGTGAACATGGGATGTATTTCCATTTATTTATGCCCTCTTTAATTTCTTTCAGCCGTGTTTTGTAGTTTTCATTGTACAAGTCTTTCACCTCCTTAGTTAATTCCTAAGTATTTTATTCCTTTTGATGCTATTGTAAATGGAATTATTTTCTTCATTTCCTTTTTGGGTTGTTCATTGTTAGTGTATAGAAATGCAACTGATTTTTGTGTGTTGACTTTGTATCCTGCTACTTTGCTGAATTCGCTTATTAATTCTAACAATTTGGGGGGGGATCTTTAGGGTTTTCTACATATAAGATCACATTATCTGCAAACAGAGATAATTTCACTTCTTCCTTTCCAATTTGGATGCCTTTTATTTCTCTTTCTTGGCTGATTGATCTGGTTAGAACCTCCAGCACTATGCTGAATAGAAGTGGTGAAATGGGCGCCCTTGTCTTGTTCCTGACCTTAGAGGAAAAGCTTTCACTCTTTCACCACGGATGTGGTGTTCACCGTGAGTTTTTCATATACAGTTTTTATTATGTTGAAGTAGTTTCCTTCTGTCCATAGTTTGTTGAGTGTTTTTATCATGAAAGTTGTTTGAATTTTGCCAAATCCTTTTTCTGCATTAAATGAGATGATCACGTAATTTCCCCCCCTCATTCTGTTGGTGTCGATCATCACACATTGATCATTTTTTGTATTTGAATCATCCTTGCAATCCAGGGATAAATCTCACTTGGTCATGGTGTATAATCTTTTAAATATGCTGCTAACTTTGGTTTTTGAGGATTTTTGCATCAATGTCCGTAGGGATATTGGCCTGTAGTTTCCTTGAAGTGTCTTTGGCTTTGGCATCAGGGCAATGCTGGCTTCAAAGAATGATCCAGAGAGTGTTCCTGCCTCTTCAATTTTTTGGAAAGGTTTGAGAAGGACTGATATTAGTTCTTCTTTAAATGTTTGGTAGAATTCACCAATGAAGCCATCAGGTCCAGGACTTTTCTTTGTTGGGAGATTCTTGATTACTGATTTAATCTCCTTACTAGTTATTGGTCTGTTCAGATTTTCTATTTCTTCCTTATTTAGTCTTGGTAGGTTTTGTTTTTCTAGGAATTTGTCCATTTCATCTAGGTTAACCAATTTATTGGCAAACAATTGTTCAGAGTACTCTCTTATAATCTTTTCTATTTCTACAGAAGTGGTAATAATGTCTCCGCTTTCATTTCTGATTTTAGTAATTTGAGTCTTTTTTTCTTGGTCCATCTAGCTAACGGTTTGTCGATTTTGTTGACCTTTTCAAAGAACCAACTTTTGTTTCCATCGTTTTTCTCTATTGCTTTTCTATCCTCATTTTGTTTGTCTCTGCTCTAATTTTATTTATTTCCTTCCTTCTGCTAGCTTTATTCTTCTTTTTCTAGTTCCTCAAGTTGTAAAGTTGATTTGAGATCTTTCTTGTTTTATTAAAGTAAAGGTTTATAGCTACAAATTTCCCCCTTAGTTCTGCTTTTGCTGTATCCCGTAAGTTCTGTAAGAATTACTTTTGGTCCTTCACCTCCCATGACCACCAAACCCACCATCTTCAGGGTGCTTTCTCACGCCATTCATCAGAGCAAGCTATTTTAAGTGCTGCCATTCATCTGCTGCTCTGTGTTCTTCAGTTCCAGGAAATTTTTCCTGCATTATCTCTTTAGTAATTGCCTCTCTTCTGTTTTCTCAGTTCTCTCTTTCTGGAACCCCTTTTAATCAGATGTCAGGCATCCCAGATCCACCCTCTCATTATTGTACCCCTTCTCTCCTGTTTTCTGCATCTTTGTCCTTTTGTTCTGCTTTCTGGGAGGTGATGTGCAAACCCCACCAATGTCCTTTCTCACCAGTTCTCAGGTGTCCCCTTTCCTTGCTCTGCTGGTCAGTCACCATCTATTACCTTTTACCTTCCAAAAATGTGCTGGTTTCTCTTGCCCGCTTTTATCTCCTCTTCCATTCTCTTCCTCTCTTCCTTTCTCCTCTTTTTTTTTTTTTTTGTCCATTCCTGTATAAGTTATGCTGATAAAGCAATGAAGCCTGTTCACAGAGGCCTCCCGAGAAGGAGAATGGGTTAAGAGGCCCACCTGCCTTATGTGCCTGCTCAGGTTTCCTGCCCCAGCATCTCTCTTGCTCTATACAGAAAGCAGAATGGTGGAAAGAGATAGAGACAGGTAGTGGGTTGAATTGTGTCCCCCTAAAAGATATATCCAAATCCTAACCCCTGGTACCTGTGAATTGGACCTACTTGGAAGTTGGACTTTTGTAGATGTAATGAAGGATCTCGAGATGAGCTCAGCCTAGAGTTGGAGTGGGCCCTAAATCCAGTGACTGTACCCTATAAGAAAGATGTGGAACACAGAGACACAGGGGAGAAGGCCATGTAAGGATGGAGGCAGAGACTGGAGTGAAGCTGCCACCAGCCGAGGAATGCCAAGGATTTCCAGCAGACACCGGAAGCTGAGAGAGGCAAGGATGGATCCTCCCCCAGCGCCTTCTGAGGGAGCGTGGCCCTGCTGACATCTTAAATTTGGACTTCGAGCTTCCAGAACTGTGAGAGAAGAAATTTCTGTTATTGCCCACCATTTTGTGGGAATTTGTTATGGCAGCCCTGGAAGCTAACACAGAGAGCTAGATTCAAATTCATGTGACCTTGAGCAATTCATTCTACTTCCCGACGCCTCAGTTCCACCTGCATGAAATGGAAACGGAGACAAGAATATCTCTCTCACAGGGTTGTTGGACTTTAGTGTGCCACTGAATTCCTTGGAGGGCTCATAAACACAGACTGCTGGTCCCCAACCCCAAACTTTCTGGATGGGGCCTGAGAATCTGCATTTTAACAAGTTTCTAGGTGATGCTGATGCTGCTGATCCCAGGAACACACGTGGAGAACCACTGCTGTAGAGGATCCGAGAACTGGACCAATTAGGAAAAAGTAAACCCCAGGGAAGCTAAGATGAGCTAAGAGAGGGGAGTGAGGGAGCAAGCAGAAAATCCATTGGGTTGTGTGTTGGGAGGGGCGTTAGTAGGAAAGTTAGAACAGCTGTTCTCAATCAGGGATGACTTTGTCCCCCAGGGGACATTGGCAATGCCTGGAGACGTTTTTGGTTATTACAACTGGGGGAAATGATGCTACTGGCATCTGGCGAGTAGAGGCCAGGGATGCTGCTGAACATTCTACAGTGCCTGGGGCAGCCCCACGACAGAAATTATCTGGCCCCGAACGTCAGTAGTGCCAAGATTGAAGAACGCTGACTTAGACAAATGGTTCTCCTGTCTGTCTGCATATTAGCATCACCTGGGGAGTTTTTTAAAATGTCTGACGCCCAGGCTGGACCTCAGCCCACTACATCAAACTCTCAGTGGTGGGACCCCGGCACCTGGTGATTCCTATGAGCAGCCAAGGTGAGACCACTGACTGAGAGCAGTGTTGACCCCCACACAGATCACTCAGGGTCTTGTTAGAAGGCAGATGTGAATTCAGTGGGTCTGGGAAGGGACCTGAGATTCTGCATTTCCAACAAGCTCCCAGGTGATGCTGATGAGGGCATTGGAGCTCATCCCTAAGAGCTGGGTCAGTGGGGGTCACTGGGATCTCCTTAAAGGCTGGAGAGATGTTTCTAAATCCTTTCTCTGCTCTTTGAGATGTACCACCCCAACTGTTTCCTCCAGGACCTGAGTGTCCTGTCTTTGAAACACAAACATTCAGGGAGACGACTCGCTCCCTCTCCTAGTCCCCGTGGAGGAAAAGGGCCTAACGTAACAGGCACCTTGCTCCGATGTGCCCCACTGCTCCTGTCATGGAGAAAGCAGACGCCTGTTTCTCCTCCAGACAAGTGTCCAGAACAAATCCAGGTGGCCTAGTCAGGGATAAACCCCCTTTGCACCCCTCAGTCCTCTCCCTGGGCAGATCCAGCCTTTTATTTTGGGGAAGTTGAGTCCAGTTCTCACTGGGCCCTCTTCCGGTTGCAAGAGCATTGCTGTAGAAAACCTGTACTCAGCGCTCGATTTCCCGGCGTCCGGCTTTGTTGACCTTTGGTGGAGGGAGCCAGGAGAATAACGACCTTGAGCTCGGCCTCCTCTACCTTCCGTTCTCCTGTCCGGGCGCCTGTTGGCCAATGGAAGCTGGAGGGTGCAGAAGCCTCCCTGCTGATGTGATCCCTGTGGGGCAGCCCCCGTGCAGAGAGCAGATGGGGAAGGAGGGAGGATGGCCCGTCTGAGGGCAGCGGAGGGCATGCTGTTTCCTCCAGGGTCTTCTCATTGCCGTCTAACAACAGTCGTGTCATCCATCACTTTACCCTAACACAGCCCTGAAAAGGACCCCTTCTAAAGGACGTGCTCCCAGTACAGCACTCCCACCAGCTATGTCTCAGCCACACTAAGACGTCTGGCCTCTCCAGGTGACTTCTGATGTCAAAGAGATGAAGGTGCACCATCCACACCCCTCAGGCCACACACGTTACCGCCTTGAAGTCACGGCGTCTGGCCCGTGCCCAGATTCCAGCCAAGAGAAGTAGCAGCCCAGACAAAGCCCCGGCTTTCAGTTTCAGGCTGAGTGTGGGAGTGCAAGGCCAAGCTGTGACCAAGGACTCTAGAAAATATCTCCTAGTTCTGCAAGCTCAGGAAACCCCCTAAAACTCCCAGCAGGCAGGGGAGGGGGGAGGCAGAAGGGGCTGCAGGAAGGAGGCCCCACACACCTCCCTCGTTTTAGACTCGGGAGTGTGGCTTCCCTCCTGCCGTGTCCCCAGCCTCCCTGCCTCCTCCCTCTGGGCATAGAAACAGAAAAGGGATTCCCGGGAGGCGAGGTGCTCTGTTTCCTTCCTGAAGGGTGTCTGGCTGTGCCCACTAGGACAAACAGAAAGAGATGGAGAAACAACTTGAAAGCATTGCTCAGACCTGGGGGAGTGGGAAGGCTGTCCTCCGAGCCCTGGGGGCCAAGGGCCCCCTGTGCTAGGAGAGGTCACGGAGTCATGTTTACAACAATGGGCCACCACTGACTCACCGACTCACCGATGCACTGACTCACCGACTCACCGACTCACCACGAGGTGAATATTTTAAATCCAGAAAGGAAAACAAAACTTTGCTGTTAGAAGGCAGGACAATGGTTCCCCTTGAGGGGGGTCTGGGAGGGGACTGGAGGTCTGGAAACAGCCTGTTTCTTGATCCGAGTGCCGGTTACATGGGGCAGCTCAATTTGTGAAAACGCATTAAGGTGTACGTTTACAATTTTGCACTTTTCTGTGTGTATGTTGTGTTATGCTTCCCTTTAATTTTTTTTCTAATTCAGTAGGCTTTGGAGAACAGTCTGGTAGTTCCTCAAAAGGTACATGAGTAGCCACATGACCCCACAATCCCACCCCTAGGTGTCCACCCAAGAGAACTGAAAAGAATCTGCCCACACAGAAACCTGTACATGAGTGTACACAGCAGCATTATTCATGATTGCCGAAAAGGGGAAACAACCCAAATGTCCGTCAACAGATGAACGGAGAAATCGCACGTGGTCTGTCCATACCTGGGAAGATTGCTCCGCAAGAGAAAGGAATGAAGCGCTGACACCAGCTACAATGCGTATGAACCTTGAAAACATGCTGCTCAGTGAAAGAAGTCAGTCACAAAGGACCGCATACTGTGTGATCCCATTTGTGTGGAATGTCCAGAATAGGGAAATCCATAGAGACAGAAAGTAGATAGTGGTTGCCTAGAGTGGGGGACAATGAGGGGTTTGGGAAGTAATGGCTGAGGGGGGAAGGTATCTCGGGCCAATGAAAAGGTCCTGAAATTGACTGTGATGGCGGTTGGATCTGTTTATAGATTAAGAGCCACTGAATCGCACACTTTAAATGGCTGAATTGTATGGTATGGGAATTACATCTCAATGAAGCTGTTATAAAAATTCAGTAGGGCATCAGCGTTAGAAAGGATGGCAGACCGTCGGAACGAACAGCGGCTGGCACACCTGCAGGGCTACACCGGTGCCTACAGGTGCCCCCAGCCATCGGGCAAACACCGGCGGTCTGTCAGCTTCTCAGGCCCTGGAAGATTTGGGATGGCAAACCGGGTGGAGAATCTTGAATAAAGGAAATGTACACAAGACGAGGCCCAACCTGTGGGCTTCCCGGAAAGGGATCCTGAGATAAAGAGGTGCGTGGAAATCGTTTATTTGGGAAGGGATCTCAGGAAGGAAAGGAAGCCAGCACAGGTGATGAGTAACCGAGGCTTGGTCCCACCTCAGGGTGGGGGAGCCAGGGCATTTATCCACCACCTCCTTCTCACCCCGGTGAAGGCTGGGCGCCCGCAGGCGAGGAGTCGCAGGGTCTGCAGGGGGCACTGGGCAGGTGCTGGACTTGCTGTGCCAAGAGATGTGGGAGGGCAGCCCTGCATCCACCTTGCCTCTGAGTGCTCTCGGGTGCAGAACCCTGAGACAGTCCTGCCCCACAGGCCTCAGTTTCCCTATTTAGAAAGTACACAGAGAAGGCAAGGAGGGCAGTGCTCTGGCCAGCATATTATGCCCCTCAGGGGACATTGGGCAATGTCTGCAGATGTTTGTTGTCACAACTGGGTGGAAGTGTGCTTCTGGCATCGAGTGGGTAGAGGCCAGGGATACTGCTAAACATCCTACAGCGCACAGGACGGAATCCCATGATGGAGTTACACCCTCCAGTGTCAACAGCGCTGCAGCTGAGAAACCCGGGCTGGTGGGGAGCTAAGAGCTATTTCCAGCTTAAAAATGCCAAGCCCCGCGTGCACCCCGAGAAGACAGATGCTGACCTCATGCTAGTCAGGAACGACTGTCCCCTTGGCCCGCCAAGGGACCCTGGCTGCCCTTCAGAGGCAGAGGAGCCTGGGCTGCCCCACTTCAACGCTGCTGTAGACTTTTCCTGCCCTGACCCCACCACACTGGGGCTCCCCAATGGGCAATGGGGACAGAAGCTAGGACCATCGCTAGGGTCTGGAGACAGCCCTCTGAGCCCACACCCCGGATTTGGAGGCAGTGTGATTCAGAGGCAAGTTCAGGCTTTGGGTCACACATGCCTGGAGTCAAGTCCAGCTCTGCCACTGACCAGTGGGACCGCGTCAAGTTGCCTAACCAGTCCGGGTTGTGGGAGAAGCAGCTCTTGAGTTTTGGAGTATCTGCCCTTGTGGCTTTTAGATCAGGACTTATATGGAAACCAAGGTTGTCTGTGGTTGGCATCTTAGTACCGAAGTCCTCTCTCTCCACCCAGCTGTCCTGAGAACCTCTCATCCTGCCCAGTTTCTGCTCCCCTGAGCCTGGAATACTGCCTGTCTCTTTAAGACACATCCCCGAACTTGCGTCACGGAGCCAACATTATAAGTCAAACCATCCCAAACATAACCCACAGTGGATGAATATCCATCTAGCCATTTTTGCATGATGCAGTGCCTGAGAGAAGATACAGGTATGGCTGCTGTAACAAAGACCAATGTAGAAGTGTATTTCTCTTCATGTAACAGTCCAAGTATACGCCATCCAGAACAGGTGACGTGGCTCCATGGTGCAGGAACCCAGGTTCCCTCTCTTTTGTGGCTTCCCCATCTTCACTCATGGCTTCCACCTCATGATCCAAAATGGCTGCTCCAGCTCCTGTCATCATGACTGCATTCCACCAGAGAGAAAGGCATAACCCCAAAGTGGCACAATTGACTTCTACTAGCTTGGTCACATCCATACTAACTGCAAGTGAGGGCAAGAAAGGTAGTCTTTAGCTGATTGGGGCATGATGAGCTAAAAATCCTCTTTCATAATGTACAGCATGGTGACTACGGTTAATAACACTGTATCGCATATTTAGAAGTTGCTAAGAGAGGGATCTTAAAAGTTCTCATCACAAGGAAAACAACTTTGTAACTATGTATGGTGATGGATGTTAAATGACCCTATTGTGATCATTTTGCAATATATGCAAATATTGAATTACTATGTTGTAACCTGAAACTAATATAATGTTATGTGTCAATTATATCTCAATTTTAAAAATTCGCTTTCAATGTAAGAAAATATTGGGGTCAGCTAGTAGTTTTTGCCACATGTAACAGAAGAACAGAGAAAATTTAATTTTATTTGTGTGTCTGGATAACACGCTGACCAAGAAGTGTGAAGAGAAGCCCCACAAAACCCCAGAGGGTGATAGGCAAGAGGCTGGAGTGAGGAAGAAACACTTTTGGAAAAGCTGCCAATGGTTTTCTTTTGTCAATCAACAAACACTCATCAAGCATCTACTTTGTGTCCGACTGGAGGAGGTGCCGGGTGTGCGGAGCAGGAGGAAGTGGGGAAAGGCCTGCTTGTTCCCAGCTGATGTGATTATCAATTTTTTGCATGCCTGTATTCACTCAGCCTCTGTTTACTGAGCACCTACTGGGTGCCGGGCCCTGGCAGGGGGTCGTGAGGAGGGAACAAACCCAGCCTGACCCCAAAGGACTCTCACAATGAGTCTGCAGAGCCCACAAGCCACATGGAAAAATCCTTCTGTTACAATCTTTAACAGAAAATTCTGCCAGAATCGTGTCTGCCTGGGGCGAGGCGGGCGAGGCTGGGCACTGCCCGTCCTTCATCAGCACCAGCTGCCTGAGGCCTGGACCCCCGCCCCACCCCAAGCTGTCCAGCTGCGGCCCTGCCCCTCTTTTCTGACATCCAAGGCCTGGAGAAGCCACCTATGGGCCTATTCTCTGGGCAGTGGGGACCCCTTCCTCTAAAAGTGACCAGGGCAGGGGTGTGGCTGGCCCGGGTGGAATATCATCCCAGTGGCTTGGGGAACACTTAAGGTGACCAGCTCATCCTGGTTTGCTGGGACGGTCCTGATTTTCACTCTGCAAGTCCTGCACCCCTGGATCCCCTCAGTCCGGCCAAACTGGGCTGGCTGGTCGCCCCAGAGCTCTGACGGTAGTTTGGTTCCCCCTCTTCCCCAAACCAGTGCTTCTCAACCCTGGCTGCCCATCAGCATCACCTGAGGAACTTTTAACAAAAGCTGCTGCCTGAGTCCCACCTCAGACCAATTCATTCAGAGTCTCCGGGGTGGGGCCCGGCACGGGTCTTGTGAAAAAGTCTCCAGGAGATTCTGATGTGCAGTGGGGGTGAGAGCTCCTGGGCCTGGAGAGAACGCGGCTGTGCCAACTTTAGCTGGGGATGGAGTTTCGTCTTCTAGATCAGGTGGGCGCTGAGGAGAGTGGACAAGGACCACTGGAGTGGAGTTCATCGGCTCATTCATTCACTCATTCACCAACTATGTAAAGAGGGCCTGTCACAGGTCAGGCGCTGTCCTGGGGCTGGATATGGGGTGGGGGGCAGAGGACAGTTAGGATGCGCTTTCGTTCCAGTAGGGGACACAGACGGTAAACACAGAAGCCACCTGGATCCTTTCAGAGGAGGATGCTCGGTAGAGTGATATGTCCAGTGAAGTGGGGGAAGTGGGGTTCTTAGATGTTGTATTAATTTCCTAGGGCTGCGTAACAAATTACCACAAACTTCAAAGCAATGGGCATTTATGTTCTCCGGTTCTGGAGGCCAGAAGTCTGAAACTGACGGTAGAGTGATATGTCCAGTGAAGTGGGGGAAGTGGGGTTCTTAGATGTTGTATTAATTTCCTAGGGCTGCGTAACAAATTACCACAAACTTCAAAGCAATGGGCATTTATGTTCTCCGGTTCTGGACGCCAGAAGTCTGAAACTGACGTGTCAGCAGAATTGGTTTCCTCTGGAGACTCTGGGAGAGAATGTGTCCCGCGCTCCTCTCCTAACTTCTGGGGGCTGCCAGCGATCTCTGCCTCCCCATCACACGGCCTTCTCCCCTGTGTCTCCTCCTCTTCTTCTAAGGACACCAGTCACTGGATTTAGGGCCCACCTGGGAAACCCAGGATGATCTGATCTCTAGATCCTTAGTTACATCCACAAAGATCCTTTTCCCAAATAAGGTCACATTCTCAGGTTCCAGGGGTTAGGATGTGGACATGGCTTTTCTGGGGCTACAATTCAACCCCCTACAGATATGCTGGCAGGGAAGGCCTCTGAGGACGTGTCTTGGTGTGAATCATTCCAGAAACTGACTCCAAGGCAAGGATGTGCGGGGATGCCAGGAAGCGCTGCTGGGAGACAGGGCAGCGAGGCAGGGAAGGGAGGGAGCCAATCTGAGGTGCCTTACTGGGCAGACCACTGCTCTGGGTGACCAGGGCCCAGTCCCGCTGGGGACCTCGGGGAGACTGTGTAGAACAGGGACCTCAGAGCAATCCCCCCCCCCACCTCAGGGGGAGGCGCTGGGGCCTTTAGACACCAACTCCTGAGAGTCCTTGGTGGGGGGAGCTCCCAGGGGCTTTACCACCCGGCCCTGGGTCTAGTAGCTTCTGGAAGACAGAGAAAGCCCCCAACAAAGAACGGAGGGTGTTTGCAGGCATGGGAACGGCAAGTGCTGACAGGTCCCTGTGGGACACCAACTGTGGCTGCTCCAAGAAGTGACATTTGAGCTGCCACCTGAAGGATATGAAAGCTGGGCCGTGTGACCAAGCATGCCAGGGCGCGGCAGGCGAAGGAGACAGCCAGGGCAAACTCCTGGAGGCAGGAGCGAGCTCGTGCCTCACAAGGATGGCAGGGTGGCTGCCGTCAGTGAGGGTGGCAGAGGTGGCAGGAGCCCAGTGGGAGAAGTCTCCGGGCCTCACACAGAGTGAGAGCTGGGATTCACTGTGCAGGCAGAGGGAGGCCTTTGGAGGGTTTTAAGCAGGAGTCCACAGGATCCAGTTACTGTTTGACAACAGTCTCACCTCAGTGGCTCAGAGGATGGATTGCAGGGAGGGGGCAGGGCAAAGTGGAGAAACTCAGCTGTAAGGGCCTGGCTGTGTCTCAGGCCGCTGTGTGGCCTCAGGCCAGTCCCCTCCTGCTCTGGGCCTCAGCTTCCCATCTGAAAAACGAGGCCAACAAGGCAGGCCTCCTCTGCTTCAGAAGGGCGTTTGGTGACTCTGCTGAGATCCTGTGAGCACAGTCCCTGAGCACATTGGGTGAGGGCCCCTGGCTGTGATGGAGCAGAGGAGGGGTCTTGACACAGCCCCTCGGGCACAAGTGGCCAGGCCTGGGCCAATCAAGCTCAGGGTGGGGTCTCTGCTGCGTGGCTAGGTTTTTCCAAAAGTGAACGGAGCTAAAATTATGATTTATGAATGCTATGTCCTGGAAGTGTGAAGACCCAGTGAGTCTGAGAAATGAAAACTGAGTCTTGGAGATACCTTAGCCACGTCCAACCAGCCCTGGGGCTGCTGGTCATCTCGTTCAGCGCCCTGGGAAGCAGGAGCTACAGCTGATTATTCTCTGTAGCTGACCACATGGAGCTGACTCAGCATTCACATCTGAGTGAAGAAAGTTGAACTGAATTCTGAGAGAGCTGTGTAGACAGAAGCTGGCTTCCCCAGAGTCCAGGCGTGGTCACGTTTGGATAATGCCCAAATCTCAGTATGCCCAGTCCCCGCCTACTTGGCCTCCAAGAGGTCCAGCTTCATCCATCGTTCTTCTTCCCAAATACATCCAAGAGCCCCTAAAGGTGTCCAGGAACACTGGATACCCATTTACCAAGGGTTCACCACGTGCCAGGCACTGCGCTAAGCACTTCATATGAGGAAGGACTGTTATCCCCATTGTAGAGTTGAGCAGATGGAACCCCAGAGACATGAATTCACCTTGCGGAAGATGCTGAAAGACATCCATCGAAAGCCGTCTCCTCCATCCTGTACAACAATAGGCTTGTAGTCAGTCAAGCACACAACTGGACTACATTTCCCAGCCTCCTTTGCAGTTGAGTGTGGTCATGTGACCAAGTCCTCTCCAACGGCATCTCTGCCTCTTCTGGGTCCTTTAAGAGAGTGGATCTACGTCCTCCATGTTCTCTTTCCTCTTCCACTTTCTAGGTATGGGAGACAACAAGGTCCTAGGGCGTAGTAGAGCCACCCGACAGAAAGGGCCTGGGTTCTTCCACGTGGAGAAGAACTGCCCTGCCAGCTTGAACACCAACCCAGGGCTATTAAGTGACCAAGAGACAAATCTCTGTTATGTTAAGGCTCAGAAAATGTAAGGGCTGTCTGGCAGCCCCGTCAGGCTAATTCGCAATGGTCAGCATTGTGGTAGAGCCGGGATTTGAACCAGGTTACCAGAGCCCAGGAGTCTCAGCTTTTACTCGCTGTGGTGTATGGCCATGAGGTTGGGTTCTGCAGGCACTGTCACCCCCAGCACACCGGGCTTTGTCCATTCTCCCACTTCTGCTGGCCTCGGCCACCCTCAGCCACTGGGAGGTTTAGAGTCACGAGCTCAGGATGGCCGTTGCTGCTGCTGCTGCTGCAGAGGGTGGAGCCAAGGCCATTCCGCTGTGGCCACCATCTATGGAGCTGGCCAGGGCACAGATACCCCCAGTGGTGCTGCTAGCCAAGCTGGGGCTTCTAGCTCAAACCCTGACGCTCTCGCAGGACGAGGCTGCCATCCGCCAGCAGGTCACCAGTTCCCTCCGGGGTACGCCATCTGCGCACTGTCCCAGACAGCATGGCTGCCTCCCTCTTTGCGTTATGCTCCTAACCGGTGCCCCACAGCAAGGCTGCCTGGGCTCCTGGGCACACTGCACATAAGACTTCAGTGCCAAGGTGGCTGGAGTGGGGACCTATTTTGGCACCACTGGCCACTGTGCCTGGAGCCACTGCTCCTCCCTGACCCCAGGCTTCAGTGCTGAATCAAACTTACCCCTCTAGGATCCTTATTTCCTCCCAGTTATCCTCGTTTCTGGCACCCCTGCCTGCACACAGATGCTGCATTTCACGAGTTGTGCTTGGACATCCCTGAGTACCGCCAGGGAGAAGTTTCAGAGTTGGGGGTCCCATTTCTACATACAGTTGTGGCCTGTATGTAGAGAAGGGAAGGCACTGAGAGTCGGGGACTCACCTGGGATCAACCACGCCGAGCAAGTGGGTGCCCAGAGCCAGAAGTGCCTGGGAATTCCTGTCCCTGCGGGGTGCTGCCCTTGACCAATGGAGATGGGTGGGAAAGTACAATAATCCCACTCCCTCACCTGAGTGGGGACTCTGCAGTCAGCCACAGTTACTTCTGTTATGGGCTGAATTATGTCCACCCTCCCCAGACTCCTCTGTTGAAGTCCTAACCCCCAGGACCTCAGAACGTGACCTTATTTGGAAATAAAGTTGTGTCGGATGTAATTAGTTACGATGGGATCGTACTGGGGTAGGTGGGCCTTCAGTCCAACATGACTGGTGTCCTTATGAAAAGAGGAAATTTGGCCACAGACACACACTCAGGGAAAACGTCATGTGAAGGTTGGAGTGATGCTGTCACAGGTCTAGGAACTCCCAGCAGCCAGGAGAGGGGCCCGGAACAGATCCTCCCTAGTCCCTTCAAAGGGAACATGGCCCTGGTGACCCCTTGATCTTGGGCTTCTGACCTCCAGAACTGTGAGACAAAAACTTTCTGTTGTTTAGGCCACTCAACTTGTGGTCCTCTGCCGTGGCAGCCCTAGGAAGTTAATACACCTTCTGTGGGACTTAGCCTTAGAATGTCCGTGCCTGTGTGACCTCCCTCCCCCTCAGTGACCTCCCCGCACTCCCCAGGGACCCTGCCTGTCACCTCATGTTTACGTGAATTCTCGTCACAGGGCAGAGTCTTCTTCTGGGCAAGCCCATCTAAGACAGCGGGTTTTAAGGAGCGATCGCAAACTCACCAAGGGCAGACAAAGAATGTGCAGGAGCCAACTGGTCGCTGGGTGGAGTAACCCCAACTAAAGGGGCACAGCCACTGCTCAGCTCCTGCCGTGGGGGACGAAGGCTCGATGTTGTCTGAGTTTCCAGTTTCTCAAGAGAAACCAGAAATGTAGATTTAAAAAAAGTGATATCTGATTTTCAAATATTGGCAATTAACTCCATTTGTTTGTTCTTTTAAACTACTCGGGTCCAACTCAAACAGTTTTGGAGACCAGATCTGGCCCGCGAGCCAGCACTTTGCAACCTCGAGTCAAGAGCTTGGCAGGGACTGCACACCCCACCTTTGTGTGATGGGAAGAGCTGTGAGCAGGAGGCGGGAGACCGCTTGTTAGCTGTGTGCACCTGCTTAAAAAAGAAAAAAACAAGCCTCTCTGAGCCTCAGTCTCCTCATCTATAAAATGGAACCATCTCATGCACCTGGCTTACCTCCTGGGGTGGTCACGAAGGCAGAATGACGTAATTTATTTAGCAAACACCATGTGCAAGCAAAGTTTTGAGCATGTGGTAAAATATTAACTCCTTTATTCCTACCCCCGTCCCCAGAAGGAGGTACCCTAAGTACCCTCATTTCATACACAGATCTGAGGCTGAGAGGGTCGGGAACTCGCCTGAGATCTCCCAGCTGACAAGCCGTGGATCTGAGCTTCACCTCCAGGCAGGCTGACTGCCGAGTCTGTGCTCTTAGCCACAGCACTTGACTGCCTCTTGAGATGCATTAAAATGCGTTATAAACTGCTTTTTCTTTTTTATTGCAAATGGGAGGGAAAGATGGATGTGTGCCCCTTGGCCTTTTCTAAGGAGCTCTGTCTCAGGCAGCAGGTGCTGCTCCTGGGAGGAACGGAGCCTGGGTGACATAGTGACACAGGTTTCCTGAGTCCATCTGGATCAGGGCCAGCGCTGAGCCAAACAACCCGCCACCCTTTCTTCTCAGCAGAGCATTTCCCGTAAGTGGTGGCTCCCTGCCTGCTGGCTCACAGAACCGCCAGGGCTGGCAGCCAGGAGATGTCTGGGCTCCTCCTCCACTAGGGCAGGGCAGACCGGGCCAGTGAGGCCAGCGCTTCAGAACTGGGGCCTGCCCTAGGAGGTGATGTGTGTGTACGCGTGCGTGCGCGTGTCTAAGAAAAACCTGGATTCAGACCAGACCCCCCGGGTGGGAATCCAGGTCTGCTTGCCCTGACCCGTAACATCCTCATCTGCACAATGGGCGGAGACTCGCCGTGGGGCACATTCCCCGGAGTTGCTCATCTCTTCATGCACTGACTCACCAGATACTTGTCGAATGCCCACAGTGTGCCTGGCACCGTGCTAGGTGGACAGAAGGGGCACTTGCTCTCATGGAGGTAACACCCTAGTGGGGGGATGGGGAGGAGAAAGCTTGCTAAACTAATAAGAAAATAAGATAATTAGAGATCATGGAGAGTGCTAGAAAGAGGACAAAACGTGCCTAGATCCCAGACCCTAGAGAGGGATTGAGTCATGGGGTGGGACATGAGCTGAGAGTCAGGGAGGGCCTCTCAGAGGGAGACCTTGTATTTTCAGTCCTAAGAAATCGGTGGGAAGGGCACTCCCGGCAGAGGAAACAGCAGGTGCAAGGGCCCTGAGGTGGGAAGGAAATTGGGAATTTCTGGAAATCTTAGAGCTTGGCCAGTGTTACCAGAGCATAAAGAGTAGGTGGAGGGGCTGGTAGGTAGGAATGGTCAGCAGGTCCCCACCAAGCAGGGCCCAGTTGGGGCATGGCAGTGGAGGCCACCTTCTCTGGTGGGGCACAACCCAGTGGACCTCCAGCTGTTGAGGGAGAGACTAGTGTCATGATCTTCCCAGCACTGGACCCATGGGAAGGACCTGCCAGGCGCCCGCTGCTCCAGAACGAGGCCAGAGCCGCAAGGAGCGCCCTGTCCACTGGATAACAACCACTGCCCACTCGCCCAGCTTTCTGGAGAGAAGGCCCAGCCCTGCTGTGGACCTGACATGCCCGCCCCTTGTCCCGGCCCTTGAGCGACAAGAGGCTTTCTCCGCCTGTTTGTTGACTCCTGGTGAGATGGCGGGTTGCTTGGCAGGCCAGGCAGGACACATCAGACCTTGGCTGTCCTTTTGTCCCCTGGTCTGGAATTTCCCCTCCTGGGGGAGTGACTAGCTGCCCTAGCAAAGGCCTCCCCGCTCAGCAAGGGCCGACTGAGCTGGGAGTAAGCTTCCAGCACAGACGGGAAGCATCACAGGACTTCAGAGAAGGAGTCCTCAGGAAGGGCGGGCAGCAGGGAGAGGCCACAGGAGGGGACAGGAATGGCAGCTGCAGGAAGGAACATCAGCACCCAGCTCCCCTGCCAGGCGCTTGACACAGATCAGTCTTAATCCTCAGGCCACCCCACCAGGGAGGGGCTCGTATCATTAGGACACGACCAGCAGGGAAACAGAGTCACACGGTGGATAAGCAACTCCCAGACCATGCCAGGAACCAAGCTGCGCAGACATTCCGCTCCTTATCCTGCGGGAGAAGGGCCGCTGGCACAGAGGGTTAACTGTGTGTTTGTGGGGGCTCTGTGATCAGAGCCGGGGCTGGAAAAGCCCTGAGCTGCGTCCATTCCCCATTAGGCAGGTGGAAGCGGCAGCCCCAGGCCTGTCATTCCAGGGCCTGCAGGGGCTCCTCACCCTCAGCCTGGCATCTCCACAGGTGGCACACTCCCTAAGACCCTGCTGGCACATCTGCCCGCCTGGCACCTGGCAATGGCCCTGCCATTCCCCCCAAGCAGGGTTGCCAGATCGAGCAAATAAAAATATGGGAGCCCAGTGAAATTGAACTTGAGGTAAATAACAATAATTTTTTAGTATAAGTATATCCCTTGCAATGTTTGGGACGTACTTATAGTTAAAAATTATCAGCTGTTTATCTCAAATTCAGATTTACCTGGTGTCCTGTATTTCATCAGGCTACATTCTGTCTCCAGGCCAGGGTGTGTCGAGGCCCACGAGGCCCGGGGCTCCCACCCCGGTGTCTGGGGGCTGCCACTGCCCATCTCGCCCTCCCGCCTCCCACAGAAACTGCGCCCACTTCACAGGGCCCCTCCCGCCTGACCCGGCCCCTGTCCTTCTCCAGGCTGGCACCCAGGGAGGGGCGCCCAGGAAGGCAGAGCAGGGGGCTGAGGGAGGAAGGTGGGGTCCCCCCATGCACCGCCCTTGGGGTCCCCCGTCCACATTGTGGGGGGCAGGCGGTGCCCGGGGTGAGCCCAGGATTTCTACCCAGATGGACCTCAGCTGTGCCTGGGCCTCTGTTTCCCCATCTGTGAGATGCACAACTCCCGGGGTCCTTCACCCACTCACCCCCCCCCAGAGTACTGTGCTCAGTACTGTGCTCCAGACACGGGGGAGAGCACTTAGAGAGACACACAGGTGCTTGCCCTCTCAGGGCCAACATTCTAGTTGTAGATGGACAAAAACAAGCAAGTAAAAAAAGAAGTCACAAGAGCTTTTTGAAAATTGCACTAAATGCCCCAAACAGAGCTGCCCAATCTGGGACGCATCACAATGGAGCCCTTGAAATGGGGCGAGTCTGCGTGAAGACGGGCCGTCAGTGTAAGGGATGCACCTGGGGTGGAGACCTGGTAAGGAAAAAACGTAAACTATCTTTTTCATAATTTTTCAATTGCTTACATATTAAAATGGCCATGTTTTGGATATACCAGGTTAAAGAAATGTATGATTAAAATCAATGTCTCTGTTTCTTTTTACTTTTTTAGACGTGGCTACCAGAAAATTTAAAATGACACGTGTGGCTCACGTTAGATTTCTATTACTAGAGAGTGATTGGGTGGGAGTTTGAAAGGAGGACAGGAAAGTCGCTCTGAACTGAGCCTTGACATAAAAACATGTTTATGCACAAATTTAAACAAATATTAAGAGCAGAGTAACCCCCCTGGCACTTGTCCCGGCTCAAAGTTCTCAACTCACACAGCCCATCTTTTTGCACTGACGCATTCCCTCCACCCCCTTCCATATGATTTTGAAGCAAACCCCGGCATCTTATCATTTCACCTTAACGTTTTGGTATGGGGCTCTAAAACTGGACTCTTCTGAAAAACAAAGCCACAAGCAATTCCGCCCCTAGGTGTGGAGCCAGGAGAACTGAAGACACATCCACACAGAACCCGGTGCGGGAATGTTCACAGCACCACCGTCCATAACAGCCAAAGGGCAGACACGGCCCAAATGTCGCCAGCTGATGAAAGGAAACAAGATATGCTCTATCCACACAACGAATGTTGCTCTGCAATGAACTGGAACGAAGCACCAGCACAGGCCACCCCACGGACGGACCTTGCAAACGCAACGCTCAGTGAAAGAAGCCAGATGCAAAAGGCCACATAGCGTATGATTCCACTCACAGGAAATGTCCAGAACAGGCAAATCCACAGAGACAGAAAGCAGATGAGCGGTTGCCAGGGGCTGGGGGTTGACTGCCAATTAGTACAGAGTTTCTTTTTGGGGAGATGAAAACTTTCTGGAATTACATAGTGGTGATGGTTGCACAATTTTGTGAATATACTAAAAACCACTGTATGTTACACTCAAAAAATGTGGATTTTGTAGTATGAGAATTATATCTCAATTTTTAAAAGCCACAATATCATAACATGCCTTAAAAAATGAATAATAATCCTTAGTATTAGGGATCTTATCCAACACCCTGTCAGGGTTCATTCCCCGATTGTCTCATAAATATTTTTATTTCCCACCGCTTGTTCGAATCTCATCCTAACAGTGTCCACACGTTGCACGTAATGAATACATAGATCAATCTCTTTAAACCAGAAGGTTCCTCTCCGCAGCTCTTTTCTTGCAATGTGTCTCTGGAACGACCCAGGCCCTTTGCATGTCCCCACGGTCTGCGTTCTGTTGCATCCCTGGGTGGGAGATGCCACAGTCTCAGCCTGCCTGGCATCCCAAGTGGGCCGCCCCATCCCAGGGGCAGATGACTTGCCAAAGAAATGTGGCCGTGAGGCTGGGGCTGGGACTGAGCCAGGGCACCACATAAACAGGAAGGGCCAGGCCTTATCTGCAAACTGTTTGCCTAACAAATGGTGACGGTTGTCAGACACACCACAAAGTCCCCACAAACAGGACCCTTCCCAGGCCCTCTTACCTGCCACTCAGCACGGACTTCACGGGGACCTCCCACCCCTGCCGCCAGAGCTGCACCCGGCCCCGTGCGGACGTGGGAGCAGAAACCCGGGTCTCTGTCCTCAGCCAGGTGGCTTCCACTGTCCCCCTTTCATCAGGCGGACGCCGATCTCCCATGCCAGGCCATAACGCTTTGCAGGGCAGGGCCAGCTCCCCTCTGCCAGCGGCTCCTGAGACTCACACTGCTATTGTAGGCTGGCCAGATTCCGCCCATTCTCGGAACACACCCAGGTCTTTCCCTCCTCAGGGCCTTTGCACCTGCTGTTCCCGCTGCGTCCGTGCTCCCCCAGCAAACACACTGAGTTTTCACAGGGCCGAATGTGTAGAGGCTCTGAGTGGCCCTTCCTGATCTCCTTCCTAAGATCCTCCCGGCCCCTGTCTCTACACCTTGGTGCTCTCTGTTTTGACTTCTCGAGGGACCATTCACATCTCCCCTAACTCTTTGCTTTCTTTTTGCCAGGTTTGGTAATTCTTATTCTGTCTTAACTAGAATCTCAGCTCAGTGAGGGTAGGACCCTGTGCCTAGCACAGAGAAGGTGGATGGCTGGGTGGGTGAAGGACCCCGGGAGTGTGCAGGGCAGGGATTCTCTCCCCATCTCACAGATGGGGAAACAGAGGCCCAGGCACAGCTGAGGTCCATCTGGATAGAAATCTAGGCCTCACCCTGGGCACCGCCTGCCCCCTACAAAGTGGACGAAGGGCCCCTGAGGGCAGCCCATGGGAGGGCCCCACCTTCCTCCCTCAGCCCCCTGCTCTGCCTTCCTGGGCGCCCCTCCCTGGCTGCCAGCCTGGAGAAGGACAGGGGCCGGGTCAGGCGGGAGGGGCCCTGTGAAGTGGGCGCAGCTTCTGTGGGAGGCGGGAGGGCGAGATGGGCAGTGGCAGCCCCGAGACACCGGGGTGGGAGCCCCGGGCGGGCTTCGTGGGCCTCGACACACCCTGGCCTGGAGACAGGGTGTAGCCTGATGAAATACAGGACACCAGGTAAATCCGAATTTGAGATAAACAGCTGATAATTTTTAACTATAAGTACGTCCCAAACATTGCAAGGGATATACTTATACTAAAAAATTATTGTTATTTACCTCAAGTTCAATTTCACTGGGCTCCCGTATTTTTATTTGCTCGATCTGGCAACCCTGCTTGGGGGGAATGGCAGGGCCATTGCCAGGTGCCAGGCGGGCAGATGTGACGGCCGCCCTGGGAACGCCAGGCTGGGGGTGAGGAGCGGCTGCGGCCCGGGAGGGACAGGCCTGGGGCTGCCGCTTCCATCTGCCTGACGGGGGAAGGGGCGCAGAGCTCCACCAGTCAGTTCACGCCCCAGCCCTGCCTTCTGGTTCAGGGCTCCTGGGGTCCCATCTGGGAAGGGCCACGCACGGTCCTCTGTCTCAGCTGCCATTTGCCCTGCAGCGTGGGGCCCAGAGTAGGTGCTCGGGGAAATGGCCAACCGAGTGCGGCGCCTGTTCCCCCATCATGACAGACGCCCCTCAGTGGAAGGAGGGACTCCAGCACGAGGCTCATGTCCGTGTGCTGCCCGCCTCACGGGGGTTCCTTGACCCCAGGCCCCTCTGCTGGTGACTATGAGTCACTGTCACCAGGGCCCCTGTTTCCTGAGCCCCTTCTCTGAGGAGGGCGTTTCACAGGTGTTTTCTCTAGTCCTTGCATCATCCCTCTGGGGAGGGGAGAGGTGCGGCCCCATTTTACAGACGTGGAGACTGAGGCCAGAGAAGTCCTCTGCCCACGGCCACTCAGTCAGGGAGTGGCAGAGCCACGTTCCCAGCCAGGCCCACCTAACTCCAAATATTGACCTCCAGGGCCATCCAGAGGCCAGTGGCCACCTGAGCCTGGAGCCCCTTCCCCCGGCGTTGTTCTGGCTCCAGCGATGGGCTGCTCCTCTCAGCTTTGCTCCCCAAAGCCCTCCCGGGCCAAGACCAGGGGAAGATTACTAGTGTCAGGACCCCAGTGGCCATATTCAGTGGTACCAGTGTGAGGGGAGAAGGTCAGTGTTTCCCAGAAGTCTCTGTTCCCAAGAACTCCCCAGAGCGCTTATTAAAAGCAGATTCCCGGGCCCGGGCCCCAGAGATTCAGAAGGCCTGGAGTGCGCCCTGGACTCGGCCTTTTAACCAGCAGCCCCAGGTGAATCCGCTCCGCCAGTTTCAAAGCCAGTGACGAATTCCCTGCAGAACCCTGGGGCTCTCTGCCCACCCCCCAGATTCCGCAGGCTGACCCCGCAGAGGGCCATCTGGGTGGGCGTGCAGGGAGGCGCTTTCTTCTGGAGGGAGTGCCGGAGCCCCCAGGTCTGGCCCCAGCAACTGCATCCTCAGCCTTTGGCCCCTTGTGGACAAGTCAGGAGGGGGAGAGGGGCATCACCCCCTGTTTGGGGGTGACTTCCACAACCCCAACCCGATGGCTGAGAATGACTGTTTGTCCCCAAATGGGGCTTCCAAGGGGGCTTTCCTACCTCTTCACCCCCTTGAGGACTCTCTGAGCCCCAACTTAACGGATACCAACAGCTGGTGGTTCCCAGGGTTGGAGGAAAAACCCCTAAATGTTCTGCAACGGCTTCTCACCTCCACCTGCTGGGGCCCCGGGTGGGAGGGGAAGCGAGGGCACCCCCATCTCTCAGTGTGACAGTCACCTGTGCCTGGAGCTGGTTTGGGGCTGGAAGAGCCAACAGGCCTTTCTAGAAAACCAGGCTTTGGTGGTTTAGATCCTTACAGTTCAAAGGGTGGTCCAGAGGCCTGAAGCCTCAGCATCACCCGGGAGCTTGTTAGAGTGAAGACCCCCGACTCCTGAAGATGGCATTCCGTCCCCAAGAGAAAGCACCCTTCCTCCACACATACCTGGGGTCAGTTTAGGGAATGGAGGGGGTGCCAGCAGCTCCCTGCAGCTCAGCATCCTCCTCCTCCTCCTGGGCACACCCCGGGCTGGTCGCCCCTGCAGGTACCAGCAGTGGGTGAACTGTGTCAGGAGCTTGTGAAGCAGTGGCCCTTTTCCTGGTCACCAGGGATGGGGGATGGGCCCCCACTGCCCGTGGCAAGAGGGCAAAGGGCAGGACTAGGGGTCTTGGCATCTTCACTCTCAGCCCTCTGCCCCTGGGTGAGGGGTCAAGGGAGAGAGAGGGCAGAAAGGAGGGGGAGTGACCTTGTCCTGGGCCAGGAAAGACTTTCAGGTGGCAAGCCTCCTCTCCCGGGAGGTCCCTGGGCAGGCCTATACATCCAGAAACACTACTAATACTGCAGAGTTTTTTTGTGCTCAGTATGTATTCGTCACCCCGATGCAAGCAGACGTGGTCAGCAGTGGTTCCCGAGTTGTGGCTGCGGCAGAATCCCCTGCTAAGAGGCAGATCCCAGGGCCCACTCCAGGCCTCCTGAATCTCTAGGGCCAGTCCTGAGAATCTGCTTTGACTAAGGGCCTTGGGGAGTTCTTGGGATCAGAGACTTTTGGGAAACACGGGCCTGCTCCAAACTCTGAAGGAGGCTGTCCGATGCTGACATTCATTCATTCACTCGTTCACTTTCTCCCTCCACATTTATGGAACATCCACCTCATTCACTGACCCACCCGCTCTATTCCGCCCAGGATCACTGTTCCCGGTCCCCAAGTCCGCCTCTGAGCCCGAATCGTCCCCTCCCTGCCACCGCTCTGTCTTCGCCCTCGGTCCCTCCACTCTGGGCGTCAGCTCTTTGTCTCCCAAGCGCAGTCCCCAGCGAGCCCCTGGGCCCTGGGACCCTCCCAAGCCCCGCCCCGCCCGGGCCGTCGAGCCCACCTCCCCAGCCCGCGACTGCGCTCTGGGCCCCGCGCGCCCCGCCCCCACCCGGCGACCTGCGCGGAGGCGGCACCGCGGGGCGTAGGCTCGGCCCCCGCCGTTGGCCACCCGCGGGGCATCCCAGCCCCTCGGCGGCGAGAGGCGGAGCCGGGGACTGGGGTGTGGGCTCCTGGTGGTCTCTGGGGAGGATGAAGCAGGTAGGGCCGCGGGGATGCTGAGGTGGGAGGATGGTGGCGAGGTCGGGAGGAACCTGCGGGAGCGTTGGGAGGAGCGGGAAGGAGGGATGCTCGAGCCTGGGGCCTGGGCCTGGGCTGGACCCCAGATGGGCAGGAGAGAGGAGAAGCCCTCAGCTGGGCTCGCAGCCGCAGGGGAGGAGCCCCGCGAGCAGAGAGGGTGGAGGTGGGGATGTGCACCGCGGGCGGGCCTGCCACGCGCCTTTGGTGTCTCCCCAGGCTCTGGTGGACGATACTGAGGATGTGTCCTTGGACTTTGGCAACGAAGAGGAGCTGGCCTTTCGGAAAGCCAAAATCAGGTATTTTGGGACTGGCTTTGGACAAACAGCGCCCAAAGCTGCAAATTCATTCACTCACATTTGCTCACCTACTCATTCATTTATTCAGAATGTATTGAGCACCTAGTGTGTGCGAGACTTGGGCTAGGGACACAAATCAGACAAGGGTGAGGGGACTAACATTGAACAGGCAAATACAGTGTTAACACGATAATTACAGAGTGTGAGCAGAGTTGGGAATATAATCAACAGGGTGATGAAAGAGAAAGTAACTGGGGAAGGCTGTTTGCCCTACTGTAATCAGGGAGGGCCTCTCTGAGGAGGTGACCTTTGAGCTGAGCCCTGAATCATGAGAAGCAGCCAGTCATGGGAGACCCTTGAGGAAGGGTGTTCCAAATGGGAGGAGCAGCAGGTGCAAAGGCCTGGAGGCTGTGTTGGAAGGTCAGAGAAAGACCATGGTGTCTGGAGGGTAGTGGGGGAGGCTGGAGAGGTGGACAAGGGCTTGAGTTTGTATTCTAGACCCTGTTTCAGCTTCTGGGTCAAGTCACTTGCCTGCCCGAGACCTTCGGCATGCCAGAAGGTGGCAGGACTAAGACCTGAGGAATGACCCACCGACCCTGGTAACTCAGGCAGCTGCCACATCTGGAAAGCCCCGTGGCTCAGCCACACTCACTCACCTACTTCTGCCCCCTCTCTCTTTGCAGCTGTCAGAGCCAGCAGACGGGGGCCTGGCACCTGGGACTTCAATTCTCTGACTCAAATCCAATAACCCTCAGAATGGAGTAGGATGGAATTAGTTTCCTAGGGCTGCTGTTAACAAAGTATCGTACACTGTTGGCTAAAACAACAGAAATTCTCTCACAGTTCTGGAGGCAAGAAGTCCAAAATCAGTTTCCCTGGGCTGAAACCAGGGTGTCAGCAGGGCCACACGCCCTCCAGAGGCCCTAGGGGCAAATCTGTTCCTTGCCTTTCCCAGCTTCTGGTGGCTGCTGGCTTGGGGCCCCTCCCTCCTTCTTCAAGGCCAGGGTGAAGCATCTTCAAGTCTCTCTCTCCCCCATTTTCACATTGCCTTTTCCTCTGTGTCACATCTCCCTCTGCCTTCCTTCCATATGGTGACTTGTGATTGCATGTAGGGCCCACAGATAATCCAGCATAATCTCCCCATCTCAAGATCCTTAACTTAATCACATCTGCAAAGTCCCTCTTCCACGTATGGTAACATTCACAGTCCCAGGGATTAGGACCTGGATGTTTTGGGGGGCCATTATTCAGCCTACCATAATGACCAGTGATTGTCTTTAAGGAAAGACGCTGAAAGAGAATTGGAATCCTGGGGAAAGAATCTTACAGAACATCTAAACTCATTATATGTTCAGTCTTTACTGAGCACCTCCTGTATGCCCAACTCTGGGCTGGTGGCTGAGGATGTGTGGTATACAGGACACACCCCTACCTTTATGGAGTTGCCCAATCCAGAGAGCAAGGATGGTCAACCTCGACTCTGCTGACATTTGGGGCCAGACGCTTCTGTGCTGTGAGTGCTGTCAGTGCTGTCCTGTGCATTGTAGGATGTTTAGCAGCATCTCTGGCCTCTACCCACCAATGCCAGTAGCACCCCACCAATGATGTCCCCAGACACTGCCAAATGTCCCCTGGGAGACAGACTTTCCCCCAGTTGAAAACCGTTGGTGTGGGGGTGTAGGGTGTAGGTATGCCCATGGCTGTTACGACTCAGTGTTTTAAATGCTGTGATAGGCGAAAGCTTGGGCACCTCCCCTAGTCAGGGGAGAAGTGACAGCTAAGCTGAGCCCTGGAGTGGGGGTAGGAGTTAGCTAAGCAGGGAGGGAGGGAAGGATGTCACATGCAAAGACTTAGAGGTGAGATCATGAGTTTAGAGAATTGAGAGCGGTTCACTGTGGCTCATGACCAGGGATGCTGGGGAGTGGTCAAGACCCTGAAGGACTTATAAATGAAGTTCTGCTGCACTGTCCACTAGAACTTTCTATGAGGCTGAGAATGTGCTATGTCTGTGCTATCCAATATGGTAGCCACCAGCCACATGTGACTGTTGAGCAGTTGATATGTGGCTAGTGTGACTGTGAGACAGAAGTTTGGATATTCAGTTTTATAATTTAGATTTAAATAGCCATATGTGACTACCATATTGGACATTGCAGTTCTAGAGTTTGGTCACCACTGAAGGGCTTTGCACAGGGCAGTGACATGATCAAAATTGCAGGATGAAGGGTGGATTGTGGGGGCAGATGGAAGCAGGGAGCAGAAGCTGGGAGCTTGGACCAGGGCACTGGCAGGGGTGATGGAGGGAAGTGGAGGGGCCCAGAGGCACATAGGAGGTAGAATCAGCCGGCCTTGGTGATGGTCAAGACGTGAGGTGGTGACAGGGATATGCAAGAATGATGCTTAGGCCTCTGGCCTAAAGATCCAGGTGAAGGAGCACTTCTGGAGTCAAACATGTTGAGCCCAGAGTGGCCCTCGTTGGGTTGTGGTGGAATGTTCTAACGGCCAGGTTTGGTGGGCAGCTGGGAAGAGAGGCTGGCCTCTCAGGGATCATCTGGGCTGCATTCAGAGACCTGGGAGGCGGACCCGTGCGTGTATGAGAGCCACCAATCCCAGAATCCCCTGGGGTGCCTAATGCAGATTTCTGGGCCCAGCCCTGGACCTACTTAACCAGATTCACAGAGGATGGGCCTGGGAATGAGAATTTAAAATAGCATCTCTAGTTGATTCTGATGCTCAAGAATAGAGATGGCTCTAAAATCCCAAGAATAAATGAATCCACCCAGATAGCAGGGTGGAAAGGGGGTTCTTAACTGAGGCCTGTGGACAGGCTTCAGGGGGTCCAGGAACCCTCTGAAAATTATTATCTAAGTTTCATATGTGTGCTGCTTTAGGGAAAGGGCTCAAACTTTTATTAGATTATCAAATGATCCAAAACAGTTAAGACTCACTAGTATAGGGTGAGAACTCTTATTTGTAAATTCCATGTCGAAATGGATGCCAGGCTGACCTTGCAGGGAGGTGATGTTATGGGAGGGGCCCTGTAACAGGAGTCTGGGATCTCGGGGCCCCTCCTTCCTTCACCACTTGGGGCCTTGTGATTTTGGACAGGTCATCTTGCCTTGTTGGGCCTCCGTTAACCCGTCTGTAAAATGGGGATAACTGGAACAGCCTGACCTCACCGCGTGGTTGCTAAACAATTTGTTCAGGAAATATTTACCCAGTGTCTGTGTCCCAGGTGCTGGGCTAAGCCCTGGGGATCGAGCCCCGGTCCCTGCCCTTCCTGTCCCGGTTCCAGGTCAGTGAGGTGCAATGTTGCAGTGGGGGCTCCTCGGGGAAGGCACCTGGCGGGATCAGCAGAGGATGTGCCTCCACAGCACATCTGGGCAGGTAGAGGAAATGTTGTCCCTGCTCTATGTGCGTGTTTTTTCCCGGTGGGCCACTTTTTTCTTTTTTTATTGTGAAAACAAACCCCACAATATAAAATTTACCATCTTAGCCATTTTTAAGTGTACAGTTCAGTAGTGTTAAGTATATTCATGTTGTTATGAAACAGACCTCCAGAACTCCTTCATCTAGCAAATCTGAAACTCTGTATCCATTAAACAACAACTCCCCATTTCCCCCTCCCCCCAGCCCCTGGTAACCATCCTCCTTCTTTCTGTCTCTATGGATTTGACTACTTTAGATACCTCATATAAGTGGAGTCGTATAGTATTTGTCTTTTTGTGATGGGCTTATTTCACTTAACATAGTGTCCTCAAAGTTCATCCATGTTGTAGCATGTGTCAGAATTTCCTTCCTTTTTAAGGCTGAATAATATTCCGTTGTATGTGCGTATCACATCTTGTTCATCCATTCGTCTATCAGTGAACACTTGGGCTGCTTCCATGTTTTAGCTCTTGTGGATAGTCCTGCAATGAACATGGATGTGCAAATATCTCTTCAGGACCCTGCTTTCAATTTTTCTTGATATATACCCAGAAGTTGAATTGCTGGGTCATATGGTAATTCTATTTTTAATTTTTTGAGGAATTTCCTTACTATCTTCCGTAATAGTTGCACCGTTTTACAATCCTACCAGCAGTGCACAGCGTTCTAATTTCTCTACATCCTCACCAACACTCGTTATTTTCTGTTTTTTCATAGTAGCCATCCTTATGAGTGTGAGGTGGTGTCCCATTTTGGTTTTGATTGACATTTCCCTAATGATTAGTGATGTTGACCATCTTCTCATGTGCTTGTTGGCCATTTGTACATCTCCTTTGGAGAAATGTCAGTTCAAGTCCTTTGCTCATTTTCTGATTGGGTTATTGGATTTTTTGCTGTTGAGTTGTAGGAGTTCTTTATATATTCTGGATATTAACCCTTTATGAGATATATCATTTGCAAATATTTTCTCCCATTCCATGGGTTGCCTTTTCACTCTGTTGATTGTGTCCTTTGATGCACAAAAGTTTTTTAGTTTGATGTAGTTCTGTTTGTCTATTTTTGCTTTTGTTGCCTATGCTTTTGGTGTTGTATTGTGTATATGTGTGTGTGTTTTAAATTGAAATATAATCCACGTATCATAAATTCACCCTTTTAAAGTATACAATTCAGTGTGGTTTTTAGTATATTCACAAGGTTGTGCAACCATCATCACTATCTAATTCCAGAATTTTTTCATAACCCCAAATGGAAGCCCTTTGCCCGTTAAGCAGTCACTTCCCATTTTCCTCCTCCCTCCAGCTTCTGGCAACCACTAATCTGCTTTCCGTCTCTATAGATTTGCCTATTCTAGACATTTCATATACATGGAACCATACAACATGAGGCCTTTTATCTGGCTTCTTTCACTTAGCATCCTGTTTTCAAGGTTTGTCCATGTTTGCATTTCTTTATTCCTTTTTTGGCTGAATAATATTTCATTGTATGGCTAGAGCACATTTTGCTTATCCATTCATCAGTTGATAGACATTGGCATTGTTTCTGCCTTTTGGTTCTTATGAATAACGCTCCTATGGACATCCGTGTACAAGTTTTTCCGTGAACATATATTTTGAGTTCTCTTGGGCGTAAACCTGGGAGTGGAATTGCTGGGGCATACGATGACTCTCTTTTAGCCATGCTGTGTTGCAGACCAACTTTTAGTGAGTTCTCTGAGCTTCCAGCTGCCTTGGGGAGTAGGAGGAGCCTGGACTCTGGGTCAGACAGACCCAGGTTTGGACCTTGATTCCCCCATTCCCCAGCCAACTAACTGCGGTTGTGGATTTGCCTTGGCGGACAGCCTCACAAGGCACAGATAGGCTTAGACAGGCTTTCATGTAAAACTGTGTTGACTCAGCTCTATAGAAGGATGCAAGGTGGTGACACTGCATCTTCATCTCAGTGGGAGATCCACCACTGCCCAAACGCACAGCTCCTTTTGCTCTGTCACTTACATGGGCCATGTTGGGCTCCCGGGGCAAGAGCCACAATGCTGTGAGTTGCCTTGAAGCATAGAAGCTTCAGCCTCTGTTTCCTGCCAACCCTTTCTATGATTCTGTTCACCGAGGTCCAAGGCCTGCTTGCCGGCTCAGCTCCTCTAACCCTGGGCTGGTTCCACACTACGAGCTGGCAGATATGACCCTGCCACGGGAGACCCAGGTCATTCCCAGGCAAGCCTGATGTTAACACTTTACTCACAGTGACCTTGAACAAGTCAGGGCATCTTCTGGATCCCCCATTTTCTCATCTGTAAGATGGGGGTGGTGTTAGCTTCTTCATAGGGTTGGATAAAGAGGACTAAGTGAGGTGACGAATGTATATAATGAGCCTAGCGGGACCCTGACACCTCATATGGGCTTCATAAATGGTATCTATTATCTGTCTGTAGGTGTGACTTCTGCATCCTGTCTCTGTGGGCAGGGCGGGGGTGGGGGCATGTCCTCAGCTGGAACAGGATGTCCCACTGGGGTTGTCCCAGGAGCTGGAGAATCCCTCCTATGGAAAGTTATGTTTATGCTTTCAAGGCACTCTCTTCACAAAATTCATTTGGACCCGAAACTCTTAGGTTCCAATGGATTCCCACCCAAAGTAGGACGATCTTCTCTTGCCTTGCCCCAGATGGATTTCGTGGATCTGATTTTGGTTTCAATTGTCAGGGCTGGTTTGTTGGTGGGGTTTGGTCAGCGTTGCGTGGTTAGTCCTCATTCAGCCCAGGGGGCGTCACAGTGAGGCAAACACTGTCCTCTAGCCCCAGACACTGCAGGGAGTCGTATGTCACTGGGGGCCAGGTCCCAAGGCAGAAATCACGTAGAATCAAAACTACCCCTGCAAATCCCTAATGAGCCCGGCAAATGAAATAATGTTTTGTCTTTCAAGGAGTCTTTCACCATCAATTTATCTCCCTATGTTGCAGGCAAAAGCTGTTCCTCAAAATGAGCCGCAGACGAAGTTGTCAGCTGTTTTTTTAGGGGAAGTTATACTGAATGAAAAATCATAACAACAAACACTTAGCACTTAGTAGATGCAGGCACTAGTCTGTGTTTTACTTACAATAGTTCATCTAATCTGTATTACAGACCGTGAAGTAGATACTGTGATCTGTGTCAGTTTCAAGATGAGAGAAATTGAGGGAAAGAGAGAATCAAGTGACTTGCCCAATGTCACCCAGCTGTTAAGTTGCAGGGTGGGGATTTGAACCCTCAGAGTCTGGCTTTAGAGTCCGCATCTTACATCACGCTGTGCTTAGGGGGCCACGTGCTCACACAGGGAGACGGGACAAGCTCTGCTGTGGGATCCGCATTTTTGGGGCTTCTGTCTTGTGTTACTCCGGGGAGTACTTTATATTCTCCTTGAGTAAACGAGAGTGCAGGACGGCCCCAGCTCTTCAGAGCGGGCTCTCCTCACTTGGCACTGCTGATATGTGGGGCTGGATAATTCTTTGTTGTGGGGCTGTCCTGTGCACTGTAGGGTTTTAGCAGCAGTGGTACACACCCCGCCCCAGTTGTGACAACCAAAAATGACTCCTGACATGGCCAGATGTCCCCTGGGGGCAAAGTTGCCCCTGGTTGAAAGCCCTGATTTTGACTATTTTCTCTGTCTGTCTGGGGTTTGGATTTGGATGAGGTCAGTTTGCATTTGGGGGAACTCAGAGCATTCCTGACACCTCTGTGTTTGATGTTGACCCAAGGGACACAGGTGGGGTGGGGGGCAAAGAAGCAGAGGGGGCAGGCGATGGTGCAGACGGAGCCTTGGTGGCTGCCTGTTATGCTCAGAAATCAACACAGGCACAGCCCTCATCGCTGCCACACACACACACACACACGCACGCACGCACGCATCATGCTCCAACACACTAGGGAGAATTTTGGTTTTTCTTTGTTGTTACTCCAGGAAGTCTGTTTGCCTTAATAAGGTGATGACCCCTTGCCCAGACCCCTGTCCCCATTGACTTTGCGGAACAAGTCATGCCACCCCCTCCCCAGTCTAAAATCTATTTTAAAAATATAAAAATATGACACATGAGCAAGTCCTACCGAGAGCTGATTGTTTAATTTTAAGGAAGGTCCATGATTACCAAGGAAAATAACCCGCAGAATCAGGGAACTAGACAAATTTCAGTTCTCTTTGATTAGGGCATGGAATTGCATGTTTTGAAATTAACTCTCTACATCTACAGCAGCTTAACTTCCTCTTATTTATATTTCTTGTTAATATGAAATTGATTGCATAAGCCGTGCCAATAATAAAATCACCCAAGGGAGATTCCTGCTGAACTGTGACCCACATAATCGGGGAGGGCATTTGGGGACCGGAAGGGGACGTTGGTCAGGTCCCTTGGTGTTCGATATTGGACGGCAGCTTGACCGTGTGGACCTGGAGCACTTAGCTCACTCATTCGTTTATTCCAGGGTTGAAACTATTGACGTTTGGGGCTGGGTTATTCTCTGTTGCAAGGACTGTCCTGTGCACTATAGGATGTTTAGCAGCATCTCTGGCCTCACCCACTAGATGCCAGTAGCAGTCCCCCAGTTGTGACAACCAAAAATGTTTCCAGACATTGCTGGGGGGGACCCCCAACTCACCTTTCCTTTGGGAATCACTGGTTTATTCTTTTGCTCACTCATTTATTCATTAAATCAACAAAAATGTCCAAGGATCTTTGTGTGCCAAACACTGTTCTAGGGGACACAGAGAAAACCGGACAGGCCTGGTCCCTGTCTTCATGGAGCTGACATTTTAATTATGGAGAAGACAGTGAGCATATAAGCAAATATCTAAACAAAGTAACTTCAGAGAGTGGTAAGAACCATGAAGGGGAGTGTGAGAGAAAGGGGTCCCGGACCAGGGGGCTCCTTTAGATCAGGGAGGGCTCAGAGGAGGCCTGAGGAGGTGCATTTGGACTGAGACCCGAATGCGGAGGAGGAGCTAGGCATTGGAAGATCCACAGGAAGAGAGTTCTGGCAGAGGAAACAGCAAGTGCAAAGGCCCTGAGGTGGGAGGAGTATTCTAGGGATTTTTGGAACCAGGCCTGGGGTAGAAAGTGAGAGAGTGGGAGGAGGAGACACAATTGGAGATTTGTTAGGGGAAAGGATGTGGAAGGCTTTGCAGATTCCGATGAGGAATCTGGAATTTTGTCTGCTTTTGATGGGCAATCTCTGGAGAGACTTGAGCAGGGGAGAGTCTGATCTGATTGACACTTGAGAAAGCTGCCTGTGACTGCCGTGTCTCCTGGAGGGCGAGCATGGAAGCAGTGAGATCTGTGAGGAGGCCGAGGAAGGGGCCAGGGTGCTGGATGCTGGTGGCTGGACCAGTTGAACTCCAGGGACACGCATGGGAACTTGGCTCAAATTGACCTCTGTCTGGATTCTGTCAGCTGCAGGCCTGGGACTTCTGAGATGGGAGAGAGAGAGTTGAAGGCAGAGGGTCCCAGATGTGGGCGCGGGGTCTGCATTCCCGGGAGATCTCAACTTCATCAGCATCCCCAGGGAACTCCAAGGAAGGGCCAAAACTTGGGGTTGCCGGTCCCTGAAGATGCTGACTCAGCAGGTGCTGAGATGGACTGAAAGGCTCCTGAAGGTGGTTCTGCTGTCTTCCGAGCGACTTGGCATATTTTTCTAGGTTGTCTGTTTCTGGGTAAGTAGGGAATGTTCACATGGTTTGTGTGTGTGTGCGTGTGTGTGTGTGTTCCTTCATCAGGGTGGGGATAGGAGTTGATACAAGCCTTAGCCATATATTCTGGCAAGTGAAGCGATGACATTTCCTTATTAAAGACCAGCTCAATAAATTCCGGTTGGAATCCAAGGGGAAAGGCCCTGGGGCTGGCCCTTCCCCAGCCCTGAGGAAATCCTCTTCACACAGGGTCAGCCTTGGGTGTCCCATGGCCAATTACTCATTCCTCACTCATTACAGGAGTAAGGAGGCTTCCAGAATGACTCAGAAACAGCCACAGATCGTGTTAATGGATCTTCATGTTTTCTCTGAATTACAGTGCAGATGCCTCTCTCCCCTAGATGTTAAAATAGTTTAGAACAGACATTGCAAAGTGGACAGTCAGCTGGCCAACTCCAAGCCTCAGACATACTCTTGTAGGCCAGGGAGGTGTTTTAAATGAATGTGAATTTAAATTTAAAAATTGGAGCAGGTCACATTAGGAATCTGACTTGTTCAGAGTAGAGGAGCCATGGAGACCGAAGGCAGATGGGTGGTTGCCAGAGGCTGCGGGGAGGGGAAAATGGGGAGAAACCGCCCGATGGGTATGGGGTCTTACTCTGGAATGATGAAAATGTTTTGGAATAACAGTGGGAAGTGCTAAATGCCACTGAATTGTTCCCTTTAAAATGGGTTCATTTTATGTGATGTGAATTTCACCTCCCTAAATTTTTTTGTTGTGTTGTTTTTATTTTTTAGACTTTTAAAGCAGTTTTAGGTTCACAGCAAAATTAAGGGGAAGGTACAGAGATTTCCCATATATCCCCTGCCCTGCTCCCATGAACAGCCTCCCCCATGATCAGCATCCCCCACCAGATGAAACATTTGTTACAGCTGATGAACCTACACTGACACATCATAATCACCCAAATCCATAGTTTACAATAGGGTTTACTCTTTTTCTTTCTTTTTTTTTTTTTTGTGAGAAAGACTAGCCCTGAGCTAACATCTGTTGCCAATACTCCTCCTTTTGCTGAGGAGGATTGGCCCCAGGCCGACATCTGTGCCCATCTTCCTCCACTTTATATATGGGACGCCGCCACAGCATGGCTTGATGAGCAGCGTGCGGGTCTGCACCCAGAATCCAAACCTGTGAACCCTGGGCTGCTGAAGCGGAGCGCGCGGACCCCACCACTATGCCACCAGGCTGGCCCCTAGGGTTCACTCTTGGTGTCGTACATTCTATGAGTTTCAACAAATATGACATGTATCCACCATTATGGTATCATACAGAGTAGTTTCACTGCCCTAAAAATCCTCTGTGCACCACCTGTTCATCCTTCCACCGTAATCCCTGGCAACTGATCTTTTTACTCTCTCCACAGTTTAGTCTTTTCCAGAATTTGTACAGTTGGAATCATACAGTTCGTAGCCTTTTCAGACTGGCTCTTTCACTTAATAATATGCAATTAAATCATTTAAAAAAAAGTCTGGATTGCTGACTTCTTTTGAGAAGCTGTTAGAGTTGGAAGGGTGGGCTGAGTTGAGTGGGACCTGCTCGTTCTGGGTGAGGCCCCACCCTCACCCAACTAGTTGACTTATTTACCAGCCCAGCTCAGCCCTGTAAGCACCTGAGTTTGCAGCCCCCCATCTGCACCCCTCAAGGACAGTGGGGACCAAACATTACTCCAACAATAGCATTTCTACACTTTCCAGGGTGCGAGACCCTTTGAGTAGGAATTCCTGTCTAATGCTATAGTTTTCTCCCCAAACCTCTTGAAGCCACCGCCAGGTGATTGACCAGCCTGTTTGCGATACCCCAGCCTCGGGGGTCAAGCTGTGCATGGCCATCTGAGGCCACTCACCCTGAGCCCCTGTGTTCCTGCTCATCCCCCAGCCTTTATATACACTAAGCTCTCTGCTGCCAAATTTATCCTTTAGGTCCTCAAATGTTTTTTAAAATTCACTTATTTTTTAGCTGAGATATAATTCATACACCATAAAATTCACCCCTTCAAAGGGTACAACTCACTGTCTTTTAGTATATTCAAAAAGTTGTGCAGGGGCCACCCGGTGGTGCAGTGGTTTAGTTCGCGCTTGGCAGCCCGGGGTTCGCGGGTTCGGATCCCGGGCGCCCGCCGACACACTGCTTGTCAGCCATGCCGGGCGGTGTCCCATATAAAGCGGAGGAAGATGGACACGGATGTTAGCCCAGGGCCAGTCTTCCTCAGCAAAAAGGGGAGGATTGGCAATGGATGTTAGCTCAGGGCTGGTCCTCCCAACAACAGCAAAACAAAAGTTGTGCAACCATGATCATTATCTAACCCCAGGATATTTTCATCAGCCCCCAAAGAAACCCGTGTCCTTTAAATCTCAGTTCTCATCACTGCTAAGCCGCAGCCCCTACTCTGAGCTCGGTGCCCCTCCTCACAGCCCCCACAGCCCCTTCCACCCCAGGCCTGACGGCCAGCTCTCTTGTGTCCACCTCTCGGGTTTGTTAAAATGTCAGTCAATAGCCAAGAGCCCCGTGGGTGCCCTGCCCTGGGACAGGCTCTTGTAACTGAAGGATTAGCACCTGGAACCGCAGGGCCAGCTGCAGGACCCTGCGCCATTGTCTGTTCTGATTGGACAGCAGCCCTGCCGGGTCCGTTGCTGAATATTTTGATGGTGACTCTGCTTACCCCATTAATGACACTTTTCACACTGAGTTGAAACTGCCCGTTTGCTTCTGCCTCCCTCCGGAGACTGGTGACGTCCGTGAGGGCGGGACTCCGTCCACTGTGTTCACTGCCTTCTCCCGGATCTAGCACAGTGCCTGGTAAATCATAGGCACTCAATAGATGTGGCGGTGTTGCTTTAAGCCCAATCTATCCAACTCACTTATTTCTTAAACAATTTTGAAAATCAGTTTAAAACATTGGTATGTTGATTGCAAATTCAATTCTATGTCCTTGTTCAATTTAAACTACAATTTTGATTTTAGCGTTGGTCATTGTTCCGAATACCAAATTAACCTGCAGACAGTAAATACACATCCACGGCAGTTACAAAACCTCTGCTTTCAGTGTGATGGCGAGCGTTAGTGGCTGATGAAACCCCAGATGAGAGAATCGTAAAATACAGCCACAAAATAGGTTAAGTTAGAAAATAATATTTTGAATGCATGTCCTTAAAAGGACTTTAAAAAACCTTTTACTGTGAAATAATTTCAAACATACAGGGAAGTAGCAAGAATAGTACAAAGAGCTGACATGTAGCTTTTACCTTAATTCACCAGTGTTAACACTGCTGTGTGTGTTTGTTTTCTGAAGAGTTTGAGAGTAAGCTGCACACGTTACTTACCCCTAAATATTTCAATGTGTCCTCTAAGAACAGGATATTTTCTTGCATAAGCAGAGTACAATGACTGAAACTGAGAAACATATCTAATCTACAGTCCATATTCCAATGTCCTTTATAGCACCTTTGTTTTTTCCCAGTTCAAGATCCAATCCAGGATCGCCCACAGCATTTAGTCATCCTGGAGCAATTCTCAGCCTTTCTTTATCGTTCATGGCATGGACAGTTTTGAAGAATAAAGGCCAGTAATTTTGAGGAATGTACCTGAACTTGGGTCTGTCTGATGTGACTCATGATTAGATCCAGGTTATGACTTTTGGCAGAAATGCTGTATTCTTTTTTGTGTGTGTGAGGAGGACTAGCCCTGAGCTAACATCCGTTGCCAATCCTCCTCTTTTTGCTGAGGAAGACTGGCCCTGGGCTAACATCTGTGCCATCTTCCTCTACTTTATATGGGACGCCACCCCGGCGTGGCTGACAAGCGGTGCGTCTGTCTGCGCCTGGGATCTGAACCCGCAAACCCTGGGCCGCCAAAGCGCGAACTTAACCACTATGCCACCAGGCCAGCCCTGAAATGATGTATTCTAAAGGGACATTTTTTTCAAGCTCTCTCACTACAAAAGGTGGCCCAGAAGTGGCACTTTGTTTTGCCCTTCACTACCTCTTCCCTGCACCCCAGCCCTCACCCCTTCAAAGGGTACAACTCACTGTCTTTTAGTATATTCAAAAAGTTGTGCAGGGGCCACCCGGTGGTGCAGTGGTTTAGTTCGCGCTTGGCAGCCCGGGGTTCGCGGGTTCGGATCCCGGGCGCCCGCCGACACACTGCTTGTCAGCCATGCCGGGCGGTGGTCTTCCTTTGGTCTTTGATTCTCTTAGGGAGGAGTCGGTTCCAAATCCTGAGGCAGAAACCAGTCAGACTGGATGTGGAACATCCTTTTGTTTGTCAGGAAGCATGAATATTTAAAAAAATGTCACAGACTGTTCTAAAAGAAGAAAGAACCTAGTTTAATGGGGATCCCACAGGCCAGGCTGTGGTAGTGATTCAGTATTTGCTTAATGAATTAATATGATTTTACTCACTTCTCCCATTAAATAACCTGTAAGTTAGGCTCTTTGTTTCTAAGATGCTATCATTTTAAAATACCCTGGTTCAGTTATGGCTCTTGGGGGTGGGAAATAAATACCATATTAATATTTGCAACCATTCGTGGATGCATCTTGATTCCAGACACATTAAAATGGTCAAAAATAAAAATGTGAGTAAAGATGGGATTCTCTGCATTTTGCAGGTAAGGAAACGGTAGCTCCAAAGAGCCAGGTACAGACCTGAGCTCACACAAGAGTTAATATTGGACGCCTCAAGTCCTGCCCACTTTCTAGCAGAATCCACTAGCTCTTTAGAAATGAAAGCACATAAATGGATGAATTCCACTCTCTACTTCCAGGGCAAAAAAAACACCCCGCTCTGAGCAAGGGTGAGAACAAACAGGAATACAGGTGCCTTACTTTCTTCGACCTCTGTGAGGCTGCACCTGCTCTAAGCACCTTTCTGCTGGCTGACTTCCGCTCCAGCCTTCTGGAAAGTCAGTCTTTGGCCTCTCTGCTTTTTTCTCTCCCTCAGGTAATACCGCTGAGTCTCCTGTTTAAAAGAGGTCACTGTAACTGCAGGTGCCCTCGTGATCTCCATGAACTGGAGGTGAGATTTCCCCCACCCCTAGCTGTCTTCAAGTAAGACTGGGAACCTTCATTTTACCACCTGGATTCTTAGAGGAGCCTGATCTCCTCGTCCTTCCTGTCCTTTGAAACCAGCTGACGAAACATACTGTGGGTTATACAGAGTTAAAACTCTTCAACATGAGAGCCTGTACTAGTTAGCTATTGCTGCATAACAAATTACCCCCAAACTTAGCAGCTTCAGACAACAAACGTTTATTATCTCCCACAGTGCCTGAAGGTCAGGAATCTGGGAGCAGCTGAGCTGGGTGGTTCTGGCTTAGGGTCCCTTGAGGTCGCAGTCATATGAAGGCTCAACTGGGGCAGGAGGTGCCGCTTCCGAGATGGCTCCTTCACATGACTCTTGGCAGGAGGCCTCCATTCCTTCCCACGTGGGCCTCCCCATAGGGCTGTTCCCAGCATGGCGGCTGGCTTCCCCCAAGGATAGCGAGGAAGAGAGCAAGAGAGAGTGACCAAGACAGAAGCCACAGTGGCTATTATAACCTAATCTCAGAAGTGACATACAATCACTTCTGGTGTATTCTATCAGTCACACAGACTGGCCCTGTGGTTCACTGTGGGAGGGGATACACAAGGGTGTGAATACCAGGAGGTTGGGATCATTGGGGACCATGCCAGAGGCTGGTTGCTCACAGATCCCAGCCCAAAGAAGGCACAGATGCACCAGTGTCTACAGAGTGTCCACTGTGCTCCAGACCCTGATGTTAGGTGGATGTGATTATCCCCATTTTTCAGGTGAGGAAACTGGACCAGAAAGGTTAAGTCACTTGTGTAAAGGCACACAGTAAATGGCAGATCTGGAATTTGAAAGGCAGTAGTCTGCTTCTCTGGCTACTTAAAAAAAAGTTAGTATAGAGTTCCAAACATATACATAATAGGATAATATAAAGAATCCCATGTACCATCACCCAGCTTCAACAATTATAAACTCATGACAATCTTTCATCTAGACCTGCCTCTTCTCCCTCCCCTGATTATTTGGAAGCAAACCCCAGACATCACATCACTCCAAACATAAATATTTTGATATATTCTCTGTAGAAGACAAGAATTAATTTTTAAAAACAAAACCACAATAGCATTTTCTCACTGTAGAATAATTAACAGTTCCCAAATATCAAAATATCCAGCGAATGTCCAAGTGCCCTTGACTATCTCATAATTTTACTTATTTATTATTTGTTTGAACCGCAATTGAATAACTTCCACACGTTGTAATTGGTTGCTGTATTTCTTAAAGGTCCCTTTTAATCTACAAGTATTCCCAGTCCTTCTCTCTCTCATTTTTTCCCCCTTGTAATTGATGTGTTCTGTAGAGCTTCTCACGTCTGGATTTTGCTGATTGCATCCCTGTAGTGTCCTTTAATATTTTCCTTTATCCTCTGTATTTCTTGTAAATTAGTTAGAGTTAGAGGCTTGATGAGATTCAGGTGTGATTTTTTTTGCCCCCCCCCCCAGCAGGTGGTATGTTCTTCCGTCATGGGCTACTAGTGCCTGGTTGTCCTCAGCGGCTACTCTTAAATTAATTAGGGGCTGTGGCGTGGTGGCGTTCTAATTCTATCCTTCCATCTTCATTTGTGAGCCAGAATAATCTAGAAAAGAAACTCCTGCTCTTCAAATATTTGGTCATTGCAAGATATACTTTATAGAGAAAAGGCATAATAAATGCTTGATTCTTGCCCTTCACTTTTCCATTCTCAAATAATGAGTTCGTTCCCAGCATCCCCCATAGATGACCACTGACGGTTTTAAGTATCACATGACTCACGGATTGGGACATATTCTTACTGCTACTCAAATTGTCCCACCTTTGGCCAAGGGGAGCCTCTTCCGGTTGGCTTCCAAGTCTTTTGATCTGACTCCTGTGGCCTCTGACAGCTTCCTTGCTACCTGGGATGTTCCCGTGTCCCAGCCTCATTGCATGCATTTCTCCATCTGTGCCTGGAATCGCCATTTCTCCAAGGAGCCCTGGCTCCTTTGGAGAAGGGAGTTTAGAGGCCGCAGTCTGGGGTCATCTCCTGCATCAACTCTCAGCCTCCGTGGCTAGGAGTGTTTCGAGGCCTGATTATCATCTCTTAATGGACATATTTTGGGGAGTCACTGTTGTCTCCAAGTCCATGTCCCTTTCAGTTGATCTGTGGTTCATCGGGGCTGGGGGCGGGGCAGCCGACCGGTGGGGCAGTCATGAAACTCCGAGGGGAGAATGAGTGACGACTTTGGTTCTGGTGTTGAGTCTGTGACTCAGAGCAGCTGCTAGCCCATAAGGCGCTTTCGTGCAAACTAGAGAAGATGACCTTTGCTCAGACAGACACAGTTCCCGCCAGGCCACGCAGCTGGAGAGTGGAGCACGCAGCGCCTCATTCCCGCAGCGCATCACCCGTATTTGCTTCTTTGCTCCAACCCCGCGGTTCACTTCACCTCTCTGGGCATCCATGTCCTCATCTGCAAAGTGGCTGTCTGTCTTCTTCTTACCTTGCTTATTTCTTTGGGCTTATTTGTCCCAAGGCAGATGTTATGGCTTGACTTGTATCCTCCCCCAAAAAGATATGTTGAAGTCCTAATCTCTAGTACCTCAAAATGTGACCCTCAAAATGTGAAGTAGGGTCTTGGCAAATGTAATTGTTAAGATGAGGTCATCCTGGAGTCGGGTGGGCCCCAATCCAGTATGACTGGTGTCCTTATAAAGAGACAGCCACGTGAAGACAGACACGTGGAGAACACCGTGTGACAACGGAGGCAGAGACGGGAGTGGTGCAGCTACAGGCCAAGGAACGCCCAGGGTGCTGGCTGTCGTCAGAAGGTGGGCAAGAGGCCGGGGATAGCGCCTCCCGCAGAAGGAACCCTGTAGAGATGAGATGTTGGACTTCTGGCCTCCAGACTTTGAGGGGTGAATTTCTGTTGTTCTAAGTCACCCAGTTTGTGGTGCTGCTCCAGCAGACCTGGGACACTCACACAGCAGATGACGGCTTTCCTCTATTCCCTGCTGCTCCAAGGGTGGCCCATGGACCAGCAGCATCGGCATCACCTGAGTGCTCATTAGAAATGCAGACACTTGGGTCCCACCCCAGACCTCCCGGGTCAGAATCTTCATTTTAGCAAGAGACCCAGGTGACTCGGATGTGGTGATTTGTATGTTTCATAAAAAGGTGATGGAATGATGACTCCCAGCACAAATGCACTGTTATTTCTGATAATAGCTGGCCTTTACGAACACTTGCTGCCCACCAGGCCGTATCCTAAGCCCTTTGGGTGCATTGTTATCCTCATGGGAATCTTCCCAGTGTCCATGCTGTCGGTACTCTTACCGGTGCATACGACCACGCGAGCGTGCAATGCACTACTTCAGGGAACACGATTCACAGGGACTACGATTGAATGGTGCCCGCTGTGGTGGTGTGCAGCGCAGCAGCCCCGACTCGTGTCACCCCATTTTACAGATGAGGACACGGAGAGAAGTCACTTGTTCAAGGTCACACTGGTCCTCGGTGGAGCTGGGATCGAATCTGGGCATCTGATAATGTGTGTCTGCACTTGTACCTAGGACCCTCCACTCACTGCCCCTACACCCTCTTTCTAAGGGAGAGCCAGTGAAGGCAGCGTCTCTCCCCCATTTCTTTTCTCTCTCTCTCTCTTTTAAATTGTGGTAAAATACACATAATGTAAAATTGACTATTTTAACCATTTTTAAATGAACAGTTCAGTGGCATTTAGTACATTCACAACGTTGTGCAACCGTCCTTGCAATCTAGTTCCAGAACATTTTCATCACCCCACAAGGCAACCCCAGACCCATTAAGCAGTCACCCCCCACTCCTCCATGTCCCCAGCCCCTGGCAACCACTGATCTGCTTTCTGTCTCTGTAGAGTGGCCTATTCTGGACATTTCCTATGAGTGGAGTCCTACAATAGGTGGCCCTTTGTGTCTGCCTTCTTTCACTGAGCATCATGTTTTCAAGGTTCCTCCACGTTGTAGCAGGTGTCAGAACTTCATTCCTTTTTTTCATATTTTTTTTTATTGTGGTTAAACATGCATTACATAAAATTTACCATTTTAACGATTTTCACATGTACACTTCACTGGCATTAAATACATTCCCATTGTTGTATGACCATCACCACCATCCATCTCCAGAACTTTTTCATCTTCGCAACCTGAAGCCCCACATACATTAAGCATAATTCCCCATTCCCTCCTCCCCCCAGCCCCTGGTAGCCTCTATTCTACTTTCTGTCTCTATGAATTTGCCTATTCTAGATACCTTTATAGGTGGAACCATACAACATCTGTGCTTTTTTGTCTGGCGTCTTTCACTTAACCTCATGTTTTCAAGGTCTGTCCACATTGTATCGTGTGTCAGTGCTCCCTTCTTTCCTATGGCTGAATCGTATCCCATTGTGTGGATAGGCTACATCGTGTTCATCCACTCGTCCGTTCACGGACCTTTGGGCTGTTTCCACCTTTTGGTGATTGTAAATGTTGCTGCTACGAACATGCGTGTACAAGTTTTTGTTTGAAGACCTGTTTTCAGCTCTTTGAGGCTCTCATCTCTTTGGAAAACTCTGGGTCTTTAGCTAAGGAATCGGGTTCATGATTCCAGCAGCAGCAGGAGGGAATCCGCCAGGATGCCCCAGGGAGAGCGGAGAGGATCCCACACAGGGCCCAGCCTGGGCCGAGTGCCCAGGGGCCCACAGACTTGTCCCTGGACCTTCACTTTCATTTTGCTGCTGAGCATATCCAGCCTCTAAAGTTGGGATGTCTCTTTAAAAAGAAATGAAGAACAGAAACAAGAGGGAAAACCGTGGCGACCAGAGGGAAGTCTGTTCTTTTATTCACTTCCACACGTGCTGACCTTTCAATCGAAGCTGTGAGGATTGAATGGGCAGCATCTGCTCAGATATCCCAACAGTCCGAAAACCTGCCCGTCCCGGGCTCAGATGTCGAGGGAGGAGGAGGACGTGCTGTTGTTTGAAGTGGGAAGCCAGAGTTTGAAGGACGATGGAGCTAACATTGCATCTGGAGCATTCTAGAGAAGAAGCGTCAGATTCCTCCCAGACAGCCCATCCCCTGGGTTAGCCAGGCCCCACAGGGTCTCTGAAGGGCTTGTGGGGGTCTCTGCTTTTTTAGGAGTGGGTTCCTTCAGTCCATTCCGCTTTGTTCCTGGAACTGAGTTATTCGTCTTCGAGTGTACGAATCATCTGGGGTCGTGTGAAAATGAACATTCTGGCTCAGGAGGGGTGGGGTGGGGCCTCTGACCCTGCATTGCTGACAAGCTCCCAGGGCACGTGGGGAGCTGGTGGAAGGAGAAGTGGCCAAGGGATGGGCGGGGGGGGGGGGTCCCCTTCCTCCCCCATCTTCATGGCGGCTCGCTGCCGTTTGCAGAAAAGCCACCTGACTTGCAAGTGATGTCGGGGCTGAAGGAATAAATAGCGGTGCCCTACTCATTTTTAACAATGGGGAAAAACATCTGTCCAACAGAGGCCATCCAAAAAGAGCATTACTGGTCAAGGCTTTTTCTCACTTTCTCCCGTTTTCAAAAATCTTGACCATGAATGAGTCAGACAATACATAGAGTGATATTAGCCACAGGTCCTGTCTGCTCTGGCGTTGTAGGTATTTTATCTCCCGGAAGCCTCAGACATCTGAGGTAAATGTTGTTCTCTTGTTTCACAGATGAGTAAACAAAGGCTCTGAGCGGTTTAGTCCCTTGTCCAGGGCCGTGGACTCAGCAAGGATGGAGCACGAATGAGGAGCTAGGCTCTCTGACCTTCTTCACTGTGCCCACTGTCCCGGTGGGGCCCAGGCTGGGGACCAGGTGGGCATTTGTACTTCATATAGGGGTGGCCTTTTTTTATTCTTGCAGAGGGACTAGTAAGCCCAGAAGAAAGGACCTGTTTTCTGGAATTTTCCTCATGCACCCCACTGTAATGACCAATTACTCAGTTGGGGATTTTTAGGTCTGAATTTTTTTTTTTTTTGACCACAGATGGCCCCCAGAATATCAACTCATGGGCTTGGTTTATTCTGAGAGGCGTCTTGCCTCAATGCAAACATGATTTCTTTATTTTTCTACTTTTTAATTAAAATTTACATAAAAGTACAGAGAACAATGAACCTAGTGTTCCCCTCGCCCAGCTTCAGCCGCGATCAGCACATGGCCGGCCTGTGTTGTCTTCGCCCCCATCCACTCACCGCCCCCAGGTTATTTTGAAGCGAATGCTAGACATCATCTCAGATGCTTTTTTTCAGTGGCAAAGTAAACCAAGCAGGAAAGATGCTGTCTGTCCTCAGACCTTTGCCACAGTTGAAAGCAGAAAGCTTTCCAGAGTGTCTGAAAGATGAAAGAGAATTTAAAATAGGATGTTTGATGAGGAATTCAAGCTGGAGACATAAAAAACCAGAGTACAGTTTTCAAAGTAATTTAAACAAATCAAGGGCAACTTTGAAGGATACTGTTAGGTCACTGCTGAATTTAGGATTAAATCAACCTTTTCCCCCCAAATCAAACCTCCCTTAGAAGTTTGTGGGAAGGGGGAGATGGGTGCTTGTGGGACCCTCTCCTCCCCTTGTTTTACTCTATTTACATGTCCAGACAGAACACGCCCACAACCTGTGTCCATTTTTTAGAGCAGTTTTAGATTTACAGAAAAATTGAGCAAAAAGTACAGAGAGTTCACATAAGCCCCTCCCCACCCCAAAGTTCCCCCTGTTATTAACATCTTGCATTAGTGTTGTACATTTGTTACAATTGATGAACAAATACATTACTATTAACTGAAGTCTGGAGTTTACATCAGGGTTCATGCTTGGTGGTGTACAGTTCTGTAGGTTTTGACAAATGTGTGACACGTGTCCACCATTGCAGTATCATACAGAGTGGTTTCGCTGCCCTAAAAATTCCCTGTGCTCTGCTTATCCATCCCCCTCCTCCAGCCCCTGGAAACCACTGATCTTTTTACTGTCTCTATAGTTTTGCCTTTTCTAGAATGTCATATACAGTCATGCGCCACGCAATGACATTTTGGTCAACGACAGACCGCATGACGACAGCGGTCCCATAAGATTTGTACCATACAGCCCAGGTGTGTAGTCAGCTGTACCATCTAGGGTTGTGTGAGTGCACTCTGTGATGTTCGCACAATGATGAAATTGCCTAACGACACATTTCTCAGAACATGTCCCCATCGCTAAGCGACACATGACTGTAGTTGGAGTCATACAGTACGCAGCCTTCGCAGACTGGCTTCTTTCACTTCGTAATATGCATTAAGGTTCCTTCGTGTCTTTTCATGATTTGATAGCTCATTTCTTTTTAGCACTGAATAATATTCCATTGTGTGGATGTACCACAGTTTATCCATTCACCTATTGAGACACATCTTAGTAGCTTCCAATTTGGGGCAATTATGAATAAAGTTGCTGTAAACATCTGTGTGCTGTTTTCGGTGCAGTCATAAGTTTTCAACTCATTTGGGTAAATATTAAGCACGAGATTGCTGGATGTGTATCATGTAGAATTTTTAGGGTGATGCAAAGATTTTGGTCAGTGACTTCAATCAGAATTTTTTTTTATTGAGGTGTAGCATACATACAGTAAAGTACACGAATCTTAAGTATAGGGTTCAGTGATTTGTCACACATGTGTACACACGAGATCAAGATACGGGGCATCTCCTGCGCCCAGAAGGCCCCCTTGTGCACCTTCCCAGTCACCGCCCTCTCCACCATCCCCAGAGATAAACTTCCCTGACTTCTAGCACAAACCGTTGGTTCTGAAGCTTTTGAAAGCAGATTTTTTTAGGGGGAAGGGACCCATAGTGGCAGCTTGCTTCATTTTGGTTTGTTTTGAGTGGACACTAATTTCATCACCAAATTGTTCCTGGAGCAGGGCTTGGCACCCTTTCTAGGTAAATATTTTCAGCTTTGTGGGCCAGCGAATGAGTGAGCATGGCTGCATTCCAATGAAACTTGACTAACAGAAACAGGAAGTAGGTCACATTCATGTCCAGGCCCCACTCCAAATCTGAACCCGCGTGTCCTGGGACGGGGGCAGCCTTGTGCACATTTTAAGGCCTCCTCAGGTGACTTGCACACACATTCCAGGCTGAGAACCTTCTGCATTTCCCTCCAAGAAGGAAGATAATAGGTGTCCTGGGGCTCAGAACTGTGAAAGTGGATTTAAACTTAAACAAAAACCCATCAAGACTCGCCCCACGTTGACCACACTTTAATTAGGTCATTTCGTTTCCCCCTTTCACCATCTGTCTGTCCTCCTCCTCTCCTTGAGGTGACAGGCTTTTCTACCCGGCCCGGTGGAGGAGAGTGCTGGCCACCGGGTGGAAAATGCTGCGTGCTGAAGTCGAGGGAGGAGGAGACTCTTCAGTGAAAGCAGGGCGGGGGGATGTGAAGCGATCGATCGGGAGTCTGGGGGATCCCTGCAGTGATGAACATCTGCCCCCGGGGAGTCAGAGGGAGAAAGCTGTGGTCAGAGGGGGAATTTTACGGTTTGGCTCCTTGGAGGTGGAACAGTTTCAAGTGACTGTGCGGGCTGAGATAACAGCTATTCACAATTACTGAGCGTGGTCTGCGTTTCCAGCACTTGGTACGTGCCGCCTTCGCTCGATCTCTTCAGTATCCTAGGAAGTGGTGCCTGTCAGCGCTCCCATTTCACAGAAGCGGAGACTGAGGCATCGAGAGGTTACGTAGCGTGGGGAAGGGCCACGGAGCTTCTCAGAGGATTTGAACCGTCAGCCTAGCACCTCTGTACGGTTTACCTCTCAAGGGGTGACCAGGGGGGCGCCTGGGAAAGTGGAGTTGGAAGCCAGTGGTTTTGAGAGATGGAGGTGACTGTCCGTGTGTGTGTGCTCCGCGGCTGCACATGTGGGAAGAGAATGCTGGGAAGATGGAGGACCCCATGGCAGGCAGGGGTGAACAGGCTTAAGCCATGGCCTTTAAAACTCTTAAAACTAGAAAACGGATCTGAGACCACGTTAGTGTTAGCTGGGGGCACAAGGTGTGCAAACTCTGGAGGTGGACTGAAGGAGGGTTTGGAGGGTTGCCCAGAGAGCATCCTGCATAAAACAGGATTGAAGCAATATTTGAAAGCGCAATAGGCATCCTTTTCTACTTGCTTTGGGGTTTGTTTGCATAATAATAATAATAATACTTTCCATTACAAGTTAAGGAAACAGTGAGTTAACCAGGACCCGATTAAGCAGAACCTTCCAACAACTGGAATTTTTTCTGCATTTTATTTCAAGAAACCACAGCCAAAAAGAGAAAAAGTGAGTGGGCAGGGGATTTATTTGAACGCACTAACTTCCAGGTTTCACCTGGATCAGTGCACAGTTGGGTCTCTCTGTTATGTCTAAGTCTATGTTGTTCTACAAAGAGAACAGGTGTTCCCGGTGATCCTTAATGGGGCTCAATTACAAGGTTCGACACAACAAATAGTTGTCGGAATCTTAAATGCCAGGAGCTATCAGGGATATAAAATTATCTAAGACATGGTTTCCGCCCTCAAAGAACTTTCAGTTATCGCAAGAGGACTCATTTATCTTTGGGGTGGAGGGGCAAAATTGTATTAAGTCAGTTAGTTGAAAGATCCTCAACAAGATTTAAGGCAAAAAGGGTATAAGAGATTCCTGAGTCTTCTGGAACATTCCAGATTTGGAAGTTCCACGTGATCACGCCTGATTCTTAAATGCCGGCTACACTTCCCAGGCTGGCTTTTCATCCAGGCCTCCAGGGAGCTCAGAGTCCGAAAGCACAGATGAGAGGCGTTCTGGGGAGGAGCTGGTGTCTGGGCACGGCCCCGCTTCCTTTGGAACATCAGGAGTAAATGCAGACATCACTATGAATTCTGCTTCTGGGGCCGGCCCAGTGACGGAGCGGTTAAGTTCGAGTGCTCCACATCGGCAGCCTGGGGTTTGCAGGTTCGGATCCTGGGGGTGGACGTACACACCGCTCATCGAGCCGTGCTGCGGCGGCGTCCCGCATACAAAGTAGAGGAAGACTGGCACAGGTGTTAGCTCAGGGACCGTCTTCCACACCAAAAAAAAAAAGATAAAACAAAACCAAAAACAACAAAAAATTCTGCTTCTGAATCTTAGTTCGCGTTCTCTCGGGAGTAGAAACCGCACGGTTCTATAGGAGCCCAGTTTGCTTGCTCTGACCGCACCCCTTGGGGAGAATAAGCAGGCTCATCCCTCTGCAGGTCTGCTGGCGACCTCTAATCACCCCAGAGGTTGCAAGTTGGTGGCTCGAGGGCCAGTGCAAGACAGCCTGCAATATTTTGTTAAAGTAATTAGTCACCCTTATTTAAAAATCAGATTTCCCATCACAAGTCTGGATTTCTGGCTTTCCGTGAAAATATCGGGTCAGCAGTACTGGGTGAGGTTTGCTGAATGGAGTTGCCTGCTGTGGAGGGAGGCCTGCCCCTACCTCCCCCTCCTCCCTACCACTGGGGTGGCTCTTCAGCTGCTATCCATCTTCAGGCTTGCACTGTTGCTTTCTTGTAGTGAAGTGTTTTTCTCACCCTGTGCTCTACCGAAGTGGATTCCAAAGAAAGATATAGAAAGCTGTTAGTGTCTTCCACCTGGCCCATGTCACCCACCACCACCTGCCTGGCCCCTATAGGCATTTGTTATTTATCTGTTCTAGATACATGGGTGACCCTTGTTATTGATTTTCCCTTGGGTCTCTTATCTTTCAGACTTTTTTTTTTTTTTTAAAGCAATTGATGTAGGGGCTGTCCCAGTGGCGTAGTGGTTAAGTTCACGTGCTCCGCTTCGGCGGCCTGGGGTTCACAGGTTTGGATCCTGGGTGCAGATCGACGCACCGCTTGTCAAGCCATGCTGTGGTGGCGTCTCATATAAAGTAGAGGAAGATGGGCACAGGTGTTAGCCCAGGGCCAGTCTTCCTCAGCAAAAAGGAGGACTGGCAACAGATGTTAGCTCAGGGCTGGTCTTCCTCACACACACACAAAAGCAATTGATGTAGGATAAGTGCAGTCCCCTTAGTTCTGTCTCTTCTTTTGTGTCTACAGGCACAGTGGACAAGAAGCGTCTTCCCCTAGATTAAATTTCATCATTCAGGTGCCACTCATTACCAGCAACTATGAGTGAGAACCGCCGTTCGTACGTCACGATCATTTCCCTCTATCCAGGAACACGAGTTCCCCGATGACATGAGACTCTGCACCCGTAGGGGCATGTGGACTCCCTGCTCAGTTACTGGCGGAATAACCCAACCTTTACCTTTGGGGAACTGGTCTTTATCGCGGCGAGGTGGGAAGGCATGATCTCGGTCACGTTTCACTTCAAAGGTGATTGAGTTTCGCAGAGGGCAAGTGATATTTGGAATCAAATGAGAGGAAAGTACTGGATTCTTCGAGAGGGAGAAAAAAAATGCTGGTGTAATGATGACAGTTGTGGGCCTTCTAATTATTGATGTCCTCAGGGCTGCAGCCTGACTGAGTTTGGGTTTGAAATGCACTGGGGAGAACGTGGGAAGTCAGAATCCGTGGAGTGAGTCCAGCGACTGCCCTTTTGGCCCTGGAGTGAAGGGGCTTCTGGGTTCTTTCCTAGGCACCCCTTGGCCACCTTTTTCCACCTGTTTTTCCGAGTGAGTGCCATTGTCACCTATGTGTGCTGTGATTGGTTCAGCAGAAGCTTTGTGGGCTGTTTTGTCACCGTGCTACTCCTTCTGTCCTTCGATTTCTGGTCTGTGAAGGTAAGGCCCCCTCGCCTGTGACGCTATTGCTCCCAAAGCACATGGGCTGCATTTCTGGGTGGTGACATTCCTGATGCATGTAGCTGATTTGGGCCAAGAGGTGCTTTGGTTTAAACTGTTGATACATAAAAATACTGAGGGGCCGGCCCCATGGCATAGTGGTTAAAACTTTGGCATGCTCTGCTCTGGCCCAGGTTCACAGGTTCAAATCCCAGGTGTGGACCTATACCGTTCATCAGCCATGCTGTGGCGGTGACCCACATGCAAAATACAGGAAGATGGGCACAGATGTTAGCTTAGGGACCGTATTCCTCAAGCAAAAAAGGGGAAGATTGGCAACAGATGTTACCTCAGGGCCAGTCTTCCTCAGCAAAAAAACCCAAAAAACAAAAAAACTGAGCTAGCAACACTTAAAATTAGAGAAAAAATACATTGTTTAGTGTTGAAAAAATGACCTCTGGGTATCAATTGTCATAGTTGCAAATGTGTACCGTATGAGGGTGACAACTCCATATGGCTCTGGATTTTTTGTAAAATTTACATATAATGTGTATTTAAAACATGTATTTGGCAGGGTGGGGGGGGTCTGTCACTTTTTAAGGTAAGCTTAGTTAGAAATTAGAAGCCTCAAAGACTGATTTTGGGAAACCACACAGTTCAATCCCTCTCCCCGCTGCCCCCAGCACCAGTTCACCATGAATTAGTGACTTTCATTGTATTCACCGGTGAAAAGACAACGACGCTCTTTACCTATGGCATGCTTAGAATCGTTTTGTCCATTTTCCTCAGAACGTAACCGGAAGACTCATGGTGGGCCTTCGCTGGTGGAACCAGATAGACGAGGATGGGAAAAGCCACTGGATTTTTGAAGCCAGAAAGGTATTCTCCATTACAGATCATCACCAGAACCAGGAAAACGGCCGTGGGAAGTCCCCATGGGTTCCTCTTGGGCTTCGTGCAGATCTGATTGCGACCTACACGACGCCCACTGCTGCTGGCGCTCTGTCCAAAGTCGCGTGTCACAGAAGCGCATGTGAGATACATGAAAATGAGACATGCTCCTTTGCAACCATTTTCACTGGTTTTGAAAACAGAATCATTTTCTCGCCACAGGTCTCTCCAAATAATACGGCTGCCACGGAAGCTGAAGCACGAATCTTCTGGCTTGGCCTCGTTATCTGCCCGATAATTTGGATTGTGTTCTTTTTTAGCACCTTATTTTCCTTGAAGCTAAAGTGGCTGGTAAGGCAACACCTTGACTCTGACGTTGCTTTGACGTCTGTACAGATCACTGGTGGCAGGAGTGGGTTTTTACTTATTGATCAGTTAATTGATCGATTGAAACAGCTCTATTGAGATATAATTCACACACCAGGCAATTCACTCATTTAGTGTGTACAATTCAGTGACTTCTAGTGTATTCACAGAGTTGTGCGACCATCACCACAGTCAATTTTAGGATATTTTTATCACCCCAAAAAGAAGCCCTGCACCCTTTAGCCATCACCCATTCCCCCCAGTGCCATGCTCCTGTTTCCCCCCAGCCCCGGCTCCCACTAATCTGTTTCTGTAGATTTGCCTATTCCAGATATTTCCTATAAATGGAATCATACAATATGTGGTCTTTGTGACCGACTTCTTTCACTTAGCATAATGTTTTCAAGGTTTCTCTGTGTTGGAGCAGCTATCAGTACTCCTTTCTTATGGCTGGACACCCCTATTCCATTGGATGGATATGCCACCTCGTGTTTATCCACTCACTCACTGATGGACATCCGGGCTCTTTCCACCTCTTGGCTTGTCTGCCTAAAGCTGCTAAGAGAGGAGTTTTAGAAAAAGTGTATGACGTCCTACGTTAGACAGGGCGTCCTTCCCGAGAACCCTCGCCTGAGAGTCCTGAAGTTTTATTTAGGAGTTAACCATATTTCACTGCCATGATCTGGTTCATTCAATGAGAAAACAAAACATCCGCAGACAGTGTAGACAATAGCGTGATTAAAAGTGTGGGCTCTGGAACCTGGATCCTGGCTCCATCACGCACGAGCTTGGTGACCCGGGCAACTTCAGTTTCTCTGCGGTTCAGTTTTCTCCCTGTAGGATGGGGTGGTAATGGCACCGGCCTCTGGGGTTGCTGCTGATTGAAAAGTGTCCGCGAGTATTGTAAGCGCTCGATGGAGGCTGGCTGTCACGAGTAGGTATAGGCCAGAGCCCCTCCCACCTGGTTTGGGAGGAAGATTTCAACATGTGCTCTTAGGAGAATTACCTCTGCTTTGTGCGAGCACAGGCCCTTGTGATCGCTGGGATTTCTCTCCAAGCCGCTAACCTATACGGCTACATCCTCTGTAAGATGGGCGGCGAGAGTGACGTCAGCAAAGTGACAGCCAGTTTCCTGTCCCAGACGGTGTTCCCGACGGTGAGTGACTGGAGTCTGACGCCTGGACCCTGCTTCCCGATGCTCAGAGGGAGGGAGGCCTGTTGGCAAGTGCTGTTTTTAGTGTTTTCCACATCAGCCAGGCTGCCACTGTTAGTTTTTTCTTTATTGTGGTAAAATATACATAAAATTTACCATTTTAACCATTTTCAAGTGTACAGCTCAGTGGCATTAAGTACATTCACTGTCATGCACGTTCACACCGTCCATCTCCAGAACGCTTTCATCCTCCCAAACTGAAACTCTGCACCCGTGAAACATTAGTGCCCTGTTCCTTCCCCCAGCTCCTGGCAGCCACCATAGCGACTCTGTCCCTACGAGTGTGACTACTCTAGGGACCTCATATAAGTGGAATCATACCGTATTTGTCTCTTTGTGACTGCCATTGTTAGTTTTAGGTGATTTTTAAAAACTAAAGAACCACAAAAAAAACTTTTTTTTTTTTAACCTAGCATATATTTCTAGAAGTGAGAAACAGATCTTTTAAGTTTGAGCAGGCTCGTCCTGAAATGGTTTGAACAGTCTTAAATTTGAATGGTGCTGCTTTTGCCCACACTGAGCAACCAGCTCTGCAGGCTTTTGGCACATCGTGGGTTTGCTGTGGCCTTGAATCAGCAGACTCAGACCGCTCATGTGTGAGGACGGAAAGCCATGGTTGACTTTTCCCCTTGCAGGCCTGCCCAAGCGACTTTCAGAAGCCTGGCCTTGGGGGACTGGAGATTCACAAGCATTAGGTAAGAGGCGGGATCAAGGGGGTGGTCTGGGCGGCCCAAAAAGTGCAGTTCCCCTGGACTTGGCTGTGCCTGTGGTCCGGGCGGCTCCCCCAGTGCCCTGAGTGGCCCGGTGCGTAGCAGGCAGAACCGGCCTGTGCTCCGGGCCTTCTTGGGGCTCTGCAGCCTCACCACCCTTTACAGGGGTCCCAGCTTCCCCCCCTGAACACGTTTAAACTTGCCCATGTGTGCAGGCATGAAGGGAGGGAGAAGGGAAAGGAGTGAATGGAGGGAAAGAACAAGGGGATGGACCCACCCTTCCACTTCTATGCCGGAGTAAGATGGAAAACAGGAATTTACCCTTCCCTCAGCTGGTCTCAGTTCCCGTGCGTCTCTCACACACACAGTGAGCGTCTCAACGGCAGCGTGGATAAGTCGAGTTTACATGATTCTCCTTTTATGTAATTTTAAAAAACCCTGTGAAGCTGGCTGGTACGAAGCTGAAATTACTGGCTATAGTGTACACATATCACTATATGGGGTGCAGGCACAGACCCCAGTTCTGTTTACATGGGTGACTGAAGGGCGTTTCAAGGTTTTTTGACTACACCCGGCTGCGTCGTATGCTTGCCCTCAGAGCAAGCCCCAGCGTGAGGCTCTGTCGTCATTTCAATTTCTCCTCACTCTGAAGAAACGCTGTTTGGCCTGTGCTCTTTGAAACGATGACTGTGTATTCTGCAGCGAAGCCACACGGTCCTCCCTCTGGGTCTATTTCAGGCTTAGCTTGGCGGCAGCAGGGGCCTCACTGAGAGGTCCTGTAATCTCACAAGCTTCCAACAGAGAATTCCACAACCCGCAACTCTTGGTTTTTCAAGTGAAGAGGGAAAGAGGTTCGAGGAGAAACTTTTATTTTTAAAATGGTACATTTGTCAAGAATGCCCTGTACGTTTGTTCTAAAGACAAGTGTACAAATATTAGAGGATTAAAGTGTCTCTGAAACAGTGACATCACACCCTGCCCGAGTCTGGTCCCTTTCTCTGGCTCCCGCTGTGTCCTCGAGCTGGTCAGGTCTGACCGGGCGTGCCGCTTGCCTCCTTGCTGTTCTCCTGTCTCAGGAACCGATGAGCTTCTCGTCTTTGGGCTGATGGAGACGACAGAACTCTTGGATTCCTGGAAGACAAGATGGCAGCTCAGGGGCACTGACCGCGCAGCAGTCTCGCACGCAGCCCTGCCCTGTGCTGGCGAGACTGAGCCCAGCCTGGGGCTGAATCCCAGACAGCTTCATTCCCAAAAGAGCCCTGTTTCTGCCGATGCCCTGAAGCTTCGAAAGTGACCTGAATGTCGTCCATCTGTGGTTATGACCACAGACTGCAGGCCTGACATCGGCCGGTTCTACAGATCAACGGTCCTGGGAGTGATGCCGTTTACTGCTGCCACCATTGTATGAGGTAAAAAGAACTCAGCCACAAACCGAGCTTGACTGCTGACACCTCTGCCTTACATTCGAGGCCTCCTACAGCTGCCCATTGGCTGAATCAGGCCTGCACGTGGATTTGGTCTGGCTCACTGTGCTTTTTTTGTTATTAATAATTTCTTTTTACAGCTTTACAGAGATGTAGTTCCTGTACCACAACATTCACCCTCACCGTGCTTTTTAAACAATGACTTAGTTCACAACACTGAGAGATTTCTCATATAGAGAAATGGACTGAAGAGAGATCTCAGAGAGAGAAGACAGACTGAAGATTTCTCATAGACTTCTGGCTTCCTGGGCTGAGCGGGTCATCCCGGACTCCACTACCCCTACTGTCCCCACCCAAGGCTGTGTGGCAGTAACCATTTATGATCCTAGATAGGATCTTCTCACACTCAGCCCACTTCACTCATTTATGTCACCTTCTGGCCCCAGTACCATCTAAATTCACAAGATTCACATAAACACTTACTTTGAATTATACTTCTGTAGGCTAACGTGGCTGGTGAATCCGGCGCGTCAATCATAAAAGACTGTCCTTTGTCACAACTCTTCCCTTAAAGAAACAAATGAAAGAAAATCAAATCTGCGAGGAAAACATAGTGGCAACGTGAACTTGAGGCTCCTTCTGTGCCCGTGACGTTCTGAAGATCTGGATGGTGATTACGTCACTTGTAACAAAGAACAAAGCTGAGAAAGAACGTCAGGGGTCTCTCGGATCACACCTGCCTCCCCTCCGTGCAGCCTGGCTAGCATCTCAAAGTGGCTCTGACCCACACCTGGCCAAGGGCCTTTAGTGTGTGTGCCTACGAATCATCTGGATGGTGTGTGGCAAATGCAGGTTCCAGGGCCCCCAAAAGAACGATTCAGCAGCTCCCGGGTGGGCCCAGAACCTTTAGAAGGTTAGTTCTTTGAGTAAAAAGATAATGAATGCACATAATAAAAATAAGTATGGAATACAAAAGGTTATACCATGAAAAGTGAGTCCAAAAGAGGCTACCAGTGTGCAGATGTCTTTCTAGAAATATTATCTGCATATAAATGTGGCACATACACACTCTTAGACTTAACACACAAGAACGAATGGGAGCACACAACACACGTTTTGCCCGTTGCTTTTTCCATGTATAATTTTATCTAGAAGCTCATTCCCTGTCAGCATCAAGCTCTCTCACCCCCTTTCCCACTTCCTCAAGGCAGGCCTCCCCCAGACTGCACTCTCGGCCCTCTCCTCTCTGCACCCCGCCCCCCGCAATCTCGCCTGGACGGGCATGTCCCCTCCTGACGCTTCTCCCGAGCCTGCTGACAAACCTGAGGCCTCCCCGCCTCTAGACCCCGCACCAAGAAGGAACTCGGCTCTTCCCTTGATGTGCATCCCGCGTTCACTATTTCTGAGTGACATCCCTGTCTTCCAGATGGCCCAGGCTGGACAGCAGGACATCTCGGACACCTCTTCCTCCCCAACTGTCAAATCCTGTCACCTTCCTTCCTGTGTGTCCCTTTCTATCCGTGCCAACACCCAGGCCGTGGGCAAGTCCTCACCGCCCCCGCCCCCCCAGTGCACGGCCCACAGGCCTGTTCTCTAAGCACACACGTGCCCACGCTCAAAAGTCTCACGGTCTCTCATTTCCTGACAGATGAAGTCCGAGCTCTGAGGCTTGGCTGCACAGCCGTCCACAACTGGGCTCCAGACTCTCTTTCAGCCTCCCTCTCTCGACCTCCTTCAGCCCAAGCACCTCTGCTAAACGTAACTGCCCCAGTTCCTCGTGGGTGGGGTCATGTCACAGCCACCTCTAACTTAAGCAAGTTCAACTCTGTTATCTTGGGGAAATAACAATTTGGAGGTGGGGCATAATTTAAGGAGTGTGGGTGGCCCTCCCCACTCTTCCACTCAGCAAGCTGATGCCCTGGAGTGAGGATGGGATGGAGACAGGGTCAGCCACCCCTCCTCCAGTCCTGGTGCTGCTCATGGAGCAAGCATCTCAAAGGTCTTGGGGGACTCTGGGACTTAAATAGGAGCGTTTTTCCTGCAACGTGACCCTGAAGGCAGGACAATGACTTCACCTCGTGCTCACTGAGAGAAATGGGGCCATCAGCATTGGACACAAAGGGGGCTGTGCTGGGCTTTCCGGGAGGCAGGACGTGGGGGGCATCTTCTACGGCGTTTTCAAGGCTAGTTCTATTCTTGACTTTCACCTCAGAACCTGACTCCCGTGTAAGATGGGACTCCACTGCATACCCCTGGCATCCTCCCCAGGTCACTCCCTTGCTGTGATCTCTTCTTGGCAAATTCCTTTCCTAGTGCCCCCCTCACCCCAACACGGCCCTGATGGATCTCTACTCCGCTCTTCTAGGCCCAGCCCAACCACGCCCTCCTTGCTGGGCGCTGATGGCTCCCTTGGCTACATGCCTGCATGGTTCACTGGCGTGAAGGCCTCCCTCGGTGACGGAGGAGCGAGATTGGGGCATTGAGACTCACCCACCTATGTGTGGGTCCAGGGGCACTCTGCCGAGGAGAGGGATCTTCAGATCCTGGCACATGACCTCCGCGCCCCCGGTTGTTGGCGGGAATATCTGAGACTCTTTCTGTGAGGCGAATCAAAGCGGGGAGGAATCGTGATTTTGTTTCAGAATTATAAGAATGGGCCACATTTTAAAAAAATGGCTATCTTGATTGTGAAACACTACCAAAAGGATTTTCATGATATCAGCAATAGAGGATTTTAATTGTGAGTCCACTTCCTGAAATGGTGGGGAAAGCAGAAACAGTTTCACAGAGAACCATTCCGATTACTTCCTCAACCACGGGAGGGGATTTGGTGGAGCTGACGCGCCCTCACCTTACAGTTCGGGCAGATGAAACCACTCATGTTCTCCACCACCCCGATGACGGGCAGCTTCACCTTGTGGCAGAAGCTGATTTCCTTCCGGACATCCTGGAGTGACACTTCCTATAAGGTTCAAAAGACTGGTTATTTCAAAGTCAAAGTATAAGAAAGGGAATGCGTGTGTGGCTGAGGGGGCGGCTGCAGTGCAGCGCGTTTACCACCATCAGGCCTCAGAGATTTGTGCCCTTTATTCAAGAAGCATTTGTTTAGCGCCGACCATGTGCTAAGCCATATTCTAGGTGCTATTTGTCTCCCACAAAGCCCTGAAAGGATAAACGTGAACAGCCAAATATCAAATGTACAATGAATCTACAGAAAAGTGACCTTTTAACATCTCTCATTCTACTTTCTTGTCAACAAAGTGTGTGCTACTTCCTAGGTCGGGGGATGGCGAACGACGGCCTGTGAGCCACTTCTGGCCGGCTGCCTGTTTCTGTAAATAAAGTTCTGGAACTTTACACACTGTCTCTGGCCGCTCTCGTCCTACAATGGTACAGCCGAGTGGCTGCGAAAGAGACCCTATGACCATGAAGCCCAAAATACTTACTCTCTGGCCCTTTACAGAAAAAGTTTGCTGACCTCTGATCTCGCTTATTATGAACAAACAACCTCAAGGACAAATTCAAATTCACTTCTGAACTCTGCTTGTCCTGCAGTGTGAGTACTGCGGACAACCATCGCTTAGGGCCCTCCCCGTCCCCCCGTGTAACATTGCGGCAGACATGAGTGTCCACGGACTGGTCTGGCTTGCTGTTGTCAAGAATGGCTACTCCCTGGCCTCTGTGGCGTTAGCAGTCACGGGCTCCCGAAGGCTCACGGCTTCGGTCCCCTCCTCCTCTCCTGAGGCACAGACTCGGCTCTTGCATCTCTGAAGCTGGCACAGAGGACAAGGCTGGAAAGCCCATCGGCTCTTAGTGTCTGCACCTCACTGCACCTCTGGGGCTCTCTCCCTGGTGTTCTGTCAATAAAAGCCCTACTGCTCTGTCAACAATGACCCCAAAGGAAAGCCACCTGCCTGTGCTGGGTGTGAAGGGCTCTGAGAAAGTGGGTGTCCTAGTGTGTCACATTTTCCAAAAAAGTTATACACAAAGGACACAAATGTGGAGTGTCCTCCCGTGGCTCCTTGGAGAAGGGCCAGTGTCTGTACCGTCTGTCCCCTCTCCTGGAACCCCAGGGGACTCCGTGTTTTCTCTCACAATATACGTGGTATTGGAGAAGCCATCTTCGTGGCAATGACATTTTTGTTGTTGTTCTAGTTTCTTATTTTTAGAGCAGTTTTAGGTTCACAATAAAATTGAGCAGAAAGTACAGAGAGTTCCCATATGCCCCTTCCCCCACAACAGAAAACCTTCCTGACCGTCAACATCCTGCATCAGAGGGTACATTCCAACGAGGCTGCCTTCCTTCTAGGTGATTTCTCTGGGACTCTTGATAGTACTGCTGGTATAGGGTGGACGCCAACCACTTTTTAAAAATTCGACAGAAAACATTCCTAAGGACACATCCATCTTCTTTCCACTGCCATGTCCTGGGCCAGGCCCCCCTCCACCTTCTAGCCACCCACCCCGTGTCCTGCTCCTCCACACGCACCAGAGTGATCGGACAGCCACGAATCCGTCACACCACTCCCTGAGCCAGGCACCCCCACACGCTGTGCCTGTCACACCGTTGACACAGCATCGTGTGTGTGCGTGCGTCACCCCACAGGCCATGAGGGAGGACCGCTCTGTTGTACTGCCCCGGGGCACTTAGCAGGTGCTCAGTGAGGGGTCGTCCTGGCTGACTCAGAGACAGACTAACATACAGCTCCTTTATTGTGCTTCCCGAGGAGTGGAGAAGAATACCCTGAGGAGAAGTACAACTGAAGAGAGCAGTCTGTTGGTTTCTTGGGACCCCCTATATCAAGAGCGACAATACTAAAGCGCATCATAGACCTGACTCTGGATTTACTCAGGACAGTACCCACCACTGCTCTCTCCTCGGTCAGGTTCAACATGGCCTCCTGGCCCAACCTCTCTGTGACTGGCATAGAAGGAGCTGGGCATTGCCGAAGAAGGGGCAAGGACCACAGCAGCTTATCCAGAAATCCCAGTCTACACCCCAGCCCTGTTCTGTGGAAAACTAAGGAGATTTCCTCATTGTTTGGAATGCGAATGGAAGAAGCACTGCAGACTGTGGGGACACGATGCATGAGCGCAGCAAGGGAGATGTGGCCAGGAGGGACAATCTGAATTATCATAGCACCAAGGTCTTGCTGGCTTCGTGAAGGGAAATTTAAAAAGCAATTATGAACCAGTACTGTTTAATCCATGGACCAAGAAAAAAATGTGGGACGCTTGTCACCTGCAAATGCTGGGACCAGAGATAAATAAAAGGTTTCTGCAGATCCAAACCAGGGTCTGCTGCGGAGCACGTGTTCTGAGGAGCCGCTTCGAGACCAGGATGCGGAGGAAGAAACCTTTCATCGTGGCGCAGTTTGGGCCTAGCTCCATCCGGCCATCACTCACCTGAGGAGTGGTGATTATCACTGCCCCGTCGATGCGTGCCGCGGCCAGGTACTGGACAACTGAGAGGTGTTCATCCGATGTCCCGGGCGGGGTGTCCACGATGAGGTAGTCGACCTCTCCCCAGTCCACGTCGCGAAGGAACTGCTTGATCATGCCTGGAAAGAGAAATCCTGGGGGATGCCTCTTATCTTTTCCCTTTTCTGTACTTGTGACTCTCTTTACAGAAACACAGTTTGTGGTCTTTATGTGCACTTGGTCCATGCTCTAAATCACTGGAATTCGGCAATGCCTGGAGACATTTTTGGTCGTCATGACTAGGGTGGGGGTACTACCGGCATTTAGTGCACAGAGGCCGGGGGTGCTGCCAACATCCTGCGATGCAGAACACAGTCCACTGTCCTCTCACAAAGAATTATCTGGCCCAAAATGAGGAGTGCTGGGGCTGAGGAAGCTTGCCCTAAATGATGCTGGCCTCACTGCCTTGAGCCTCACTGCCCAATCACCCTGGTATCGATCTCACCTCCCACACTTCTCTCTCTGACACAAATAAGCCACTACAAAACCACAATAAGAATAATTTCAGTTGGGCCGGCCCAGTGACGCAGCGGTTAAGTTCACGTTCTCCACTTCAGCAGCCCGGGCTTCGCAGGTTCGGATCCCGGGCGCGGACCTACACACTGCTCATCAAGCCATGCCGTGGCGGCGTCCCATATAAAGTAGAGGAAGATGGGCACAGATGTTAGCCCAGGGCCAGTCTTCCTCAGCAAAAAGAGGAGGATTGGCAACAGATGTTAGCTCAGGGCTAATCTTCCTCACCAAAAAAAAAAAAAAAAGGAATAATTTCAGGGTTACGTAGGTTTAAGGAGAGAAAAACTCATAATAGATATTAAAAATTACAAAATGAAAACTGATATTTCTATTAGCTTTCCTCAACCAGTGAAGAAAGAGGCAAGCGGATGCTTAAAAATAATACTCTACAAGGCCCAACAGGATGACAATTGCCATTCTGATAGGAAAAGATGCAAAGAAACCCAGAGCAGTCCTGCCCTTGGAAGAATGTGATAAAAGGCAGGGGTGGCAAACCATTTTTCTTTGGTCCCCTCCAGATAACGGCGTCGTCGGGGCTGCTGAGCAAGAAACCCACCGACATTACCCCCAGGTTGTCTTCCAGGAACTGCAGAGGATGAAGCAAGAAACATTTTTACTTAAAACCACCGTGTAAGGCACTTCCCTATGTCTTCTGTCTGAGCTCTGGCTGAAAAAATCATTTTGAGGGCAAAATCACCATGTGATCTATGAGTATATTCACTCTTGGAATCCTCAAATCATTTTTGAAAAAAGATAAAAAGGGTTAGCATACTGGGGAGATTTGAAAGAGGCACTGATGCTGCCATGACAGGAAATTTGGCTGAAATAAATGAGTATCATCTCCTTAACTGTCTTAACCCGGGTTGGCCAAATCTGGCCCACCTCCTGTTTTTGTACTTAACATTTTATTGGAACATAGCCACAGTCATTCATTCACCTAGTACTACTTTTGAGCTACAACCACGGAGCTGTATGCCCCACAAACTAAAATTATTTACTGATGACCCTTTACAGAAAAAGTTAGCCAATCTCTGACCTTAACTGTATTCCCTGGGCCTAGAAAAGTGCCTCAATAAATATTCGTTGACTGATAAACAGGTGGGTTGAGAAAAATGTTGCCAACCCATTACATATCCATTAGGTACACGTGACCCAAACACACTACCTTGAAAATAAGGCAAAGATGTGAAAACTCACCACTGGAGACCAGCCTGAGCCGCTCTGGTGAACCTGCGTGAACACGAGTAGGGATATTCATTTGTAAATTATGCACAGACACATTTTATGCAATAAGAATATAGTTTTATAAAATGCAATTCATCATCTCATATGCTACCACTGAAATCTTGATAGGGAGGGAACAGCTGGCAGGGAGTAATGGATGATGTAATTCAATACCCTCTCCGTCCAGGTTGGGTTATTTTGAAACTCTGCTTAGACATCTAGCCAGGAAACTAAAGTTACCTGAGTTCACATATAATTTCGGGTCAGAGGTATTTTAGAAGTGTGACAGACATCGGTGGGGGTTGTTGAGAAAATGCAGGTAACTGTGGGGCAGTGCGGTTGCCCTTGTGAACGGCCAGGAGTGAAGGAGTTACCTTCAGTGAAACAGGTGACAGAGCCTGCCCGCCAGTGGCCTGAGCTTCACCTCTGACCTGCTGGCCCCACAGGGGCAAGGCCTGGGGGGAGGCGTGTCAGTGGGAAGCCCACCGGGGCTTCTTCAGCAGGTGTTCATCAATAGCCAGGGGTCAACTCTGCACTTCTTTATTATGAAACTAGAACTTTCGCAACTTCCAATTACACCTCAGTCTTAGAAATCGTGCTTTAGAGCAACATAGGAGCCAAAATAGAAAGACTGTTTCTCTTGATGAAATCATACTTTTTTAAACAGCTCTACTGAGATGTAATTCACAGACCACACAGTCCACCCATTTAAAGTGTGCGACTCAGTGGCTTTCAGGATGCTCAGAGTTGTACAGCCACCCCACAATCGATTTTAGAGTATTTTCATTCCTCCAGGAAGACACCCTGCACCCCTCAACTGTCACCCCCTCTCTCTACACTTCCCCCAGTCCTAGGTGACCATGGTCTGCTCTGTCTGTACAGATGTGCCTGTTCTGGACATTTCACAGAAATGCAGTCATACAATATGTGGTCTCTGGTGACTGGCTCCGAAGTCTTACTTTTTAAGAAAACCCACTCATTCCTATTTAGACTCGTTCTCTAAGGTGGTGGTGGTCTTAAAACGGGTAAACATGATGACCCAACAGTGTAGGAGAAGAAAATAGTTCTTAGAAGAAAATAGGAACTTCTGTTTTCTCTCTCCATTTAAAAAGTTCCATTTCTATAAACTAGTTGTGTTCTGGTACAGTAAGTAGTATATGTACATAATGTACGAGTAAGTAGATGTACACCCATCCTGGGGGCCAGAGCTACAAAGCTCGTTACTCATGGTAAGTGATCACAGATGCTGGATCCGCTGCTCGACCTCGACCGTTGAGGGCGTCAAGCCCCTTTCCAGCTCCCTCAGAAGCAAACCCCAAGCCCTGATCAGGGTCCACAAGGATTGGCCCCCTCTGCCTTTGGCTCCGCTCCAGCTACTCTCCCCTTGTCACTCTCCCCAGCCCTGCTGGCCACTTTGCTGAGGACACGAGGATGCTCCTGCACTTGCTCCCTCAGCCCAGAAGGCTCTTCCCTGGCTCTCCACAGTGGGATGCCCCTGACCGCAGCTCCCCCTGCCCAGCCTGTCTGTCCTCTTACCTGCTTTAGTTTTGTATCATCTATCATCTGCCCCCTCCCACAAGGGCCAGGGTCTTTATCTGCCTCGTTCACCACTGCACCCCAGCACCAGGAAGAGTGCCGGCACTTTGATAAAGAAAGAACCAGTCTGGACCCCTGGAACCACCTACCCCTCCAGCCCAGCTGCAATGCCCCACCCCCAGGGGACCCTTTCTGGGACTGCTTTGCGCCCCCGGAGGGGAGACCAGCACCTACGCAGACTGCAGCGGCCCTGCCCCCACCCTGCGTCACTGGCCCGCCTCGCAGTCTCACTTCCCCAGGGGTGACCACAAGGGTAGAAACACTCCCTGGCTTCCAGGGTACAGACCCTAGCACACCCTGGCCTAGCCTTCCCAGTCAGAGCTAAGTTTCCGTGTCTGACTTCTGCATTTTACTTACTGTTTCCCTTCCCCTCTGAAAAGGCATTGAAGCAGATGCTTCTCAAAGGGTCTGGATGAACTTTAGACATAATCCCGCCCCCCAAATTCACAGCTGTTTTGAAAGCAGACAGATGGACTAGTGACCATCTACCTGATTTCGTCGTGTCACGTAAAACTCTAAGGGCCCCGCTGACCTGTGTTTGGGTTTAGCAGTTCAGTGCTAGTGTTTCCTGTGCTCTGTAATGCAGCCATTACCTGCTCTCCTTCCAATCCCATTATCTTGGGAATTGATGGCCCACATATATCGATGTCTAGAAGAGCAACCTGGGGAACGTGGAGAGAGCAGAGCAGTAAAGGAAGTGAATGTGTAGTCCTCCAGATGCACACAGCTGCAGTGGGGGGGGGGGGGGATCAGGGAAAGGAGTGAGGGTAGAAGGCGGAAAGAAACTGGGTCAAATGTGGACCAAGTGGAATCTCATGGGGGAGAGTTACAAAGTTTATCTTCCAGGCCATGGAGATACAGTCCAAGACTCCTAAAGAGAACCTGGCAAAGTACATCAACACTGACACCCCCCTCCCCCCACTAAGTCTGGCCCAGCTCTGGGCTGGTCTTACAGACCTGAGTGTCAGGTCACTTGGAGATTCAAGTCCAGCCACTGTTTACTCAGCCTTTACCATGTGCCCGGGGGGTAGGCATCGTTATCTCTGCTTTATAGAAGATGAAACTGAGGTTCAGAGAGGCCCAGTGTCTTGTTCAATGTGCAAGGACATAAACTGAGGTCTCCAGACTTCAGTGCCAGGGCTTTTTTCCACTACCTCATGGGGCCTGGCGAGCAGGGCCAGAGTGGACCTTCTAGCTAAGCTCTGACCAAGCCCTGTTTTCCTGTGATCCTGAAGGTAATGATGCTTAAAGGGCTCAACTTGTAAAAAAGAAAATGAAAATAAGAACGAAATCTAGACAAGCTTTTTGCTAGTGATAAGTGCAGCCTTGGACGACTCCTTCCACCCAAACAGCCTGCTTTCCCTGGCTGACAAATGACAAGGTCCGAGGTGGCCTTCAGGAGCCCTCTGAAGAGCAGGGCTAATATTCATCTTGAAAGCTCTGATGTCTTGGATCCAAAGAGCAGCACCTCTAGGGGCCGGCCTGGTAGCACAGCGGTTTGGTTCACACTTTGGCAGCCCGGGGTTTGCGGGTTCAGATCCTGGGTGCCCGCCGACCCACTGCCTGTCAGCCATGCTGTGGTGGCGTCCCATATAGAGTAGAGGAGGATGGGCATGGATGTTTGCCCAGGGCCAGTCTTCCTCAGCAAAAAGAGGAGGATTGGCAACGGATGTTAGCTCAGGGCTGGTCTTCCTCACACAAAAGAAGAAAGAAAGAAAGAAACAAAGAGCAGCACCTCTAGGTAACTTTTTAACTTGGCCTAAACTTGCTTCTTGCTTCCCTCTTCAATCCTCTCAACAAACCCCAACCTCCTACTTCCTCACAAGGACTCACACTCGTGGTCAGGAAAGCGGATCCACGTTAGGTCAGCCGTTTGCCTCACGCGCCCTCTGCTGGACTTCTCGAAGAGCGCCGCTCAACCTGGCAACCGGCCTGCCTGCCTTTGCCTTCCTGACACTTGGGGCTGACGTGTGTTGATCCACAGGCACCTTACATCGGAGCCTCACGACATGGGAGATTATGCCATCACTCAGCCCTAACAGAGACTTTCACCAACACAACACTCTCAGGTTTCAAAGCCACCCAGTCTCCGTGCCCTTTCTTTTGGAAACAATCTAATCAGTTTCCTCCTGAGGAATTTCACTCCCCACAACCAAGGGGGTGACTCAAGTGAAATGATGCAAGGGTGCAAGAAACAGGTCATGTGCACTCACTCTGGTGGTGGGACCCAAAAGGGTGGTGACGTGTTCCTGCTATTCAGATCCACAGTGGCCCTGTGTCCTATCCCTTCCCGACTTCCTGCTGATCCTGTTACTACCCCAATAACCGTCCAATTAATTCCCTTTCTGCTTGAGTTAAGCCAGGGAACCCTAGCTGAGAGAAATATGCCTGCATAAATCCTACCAGGGCCTCTATGGAAGGTGCTAGAAGCCTGATGGGAGGAGGAGGCCCTTGCTGCACCTCTCCCCGCCAGAACGTGGTGGAGTGGGGGTGCTGCAGGGCTGTCAGGGTGCAACGCTCTCCCGTACCCAGCACCCCAAAATTCCCCTTAAGAAGAGGTCACAGGAAGTGGGCTCTAGTCCTAATCCTGGCACTCTGGGGCCGTGTCACCTCGCACACATTGCTTCTCCTCCCCGAGCCCGTCTGTCTGGGCTTCTGATCTGTGAAGCAAGTGTTTCGGGAGATTGTCAGGCCCCTTCAGCTCTCGAGTCTATAAACCTGAGGTGGGCCTCAGACACTGCAGTCCTGAAGCCCCCAGCATGGATCCTCCGATGAAACAGTTCTCCTTGCAGATCACGAGGCAAGACAGTAAACTGCTAATTTACGGGAACTGGTGACTTTTCCAGTGGAAAGAGGGTGCGTGGTTCTCTGATGTCTCACAGCTCAGGCTTTACACCATAAAGCCTCCCGCTCCTCCCTTCGAAACTCACACATTTGGCAGCCTGCCCGTGATTACTCACGGGTGTCTCCCAACCTGCTCCCTCTTGGTTCAAGGCCCTTTGCAAATGAGCTGTCAGTCACCCGCCTGCCTTGAGCGCTAATACAGAACAGCCTTGCTGTTAGTGCTGCGCTTCCACCAGGTGGCAGGCAGGAGGGGACAGGGCGTTCCCCACCGTCCTGCTGAACTGGGCAGGGGGACGTGTGCTAGTCACTTGACTCAGTGAGGCACACTCAGACTTGGCGTGCCGGCACCACGCACCCTTTGGCGATAGTGACGGTTTCAGTCACAAGTTGTTCTGCCGGGGAAATATACTTTCCTAAGGGCTACCCGACCCCCGCATAAAGAAATCCAGCTTGTCTCGCCACAGTTCCCCACGGGATGGTGCTGCCCTTCCATTCACTGCAAAGTCTAGACGTGTGTGCAGCGGGGGCTTCCGAACGGAATTACACAGAAGCGTAATTACATGTCAACAGCTGTCTATTCACAAGTGGTTACTTGCAACTGGCCTGGTTCAAAAGCCCGTCTCCAGGGAGCTGTTTAAGACTATGCCTGGCAGCTTCTAAAAGCAGAGATTACTCTGGGTAACACAGATAATCTGAGAAAACAGATTTCTTGGCCAGCCACGGCCAATAGAAATTTGACCCTCAAATGCCAAGAGACTGTTGACTGACGGAAGAATGAATGGACAGGTACATTTTGAACCTGCTTAGCCCTGTACTTGAGTAGGCTACAAACTCACCATCGCTGAAGCAGAAATCATCCTTGTGCTCCACATTCCCGTTAGTGGAACGAAGTAATAATAATGATTGCTATTGCAGACACGCACTGAGTACTCACCGCGGGTCAGGCCCTGTGCTAAGCACTTCCCATTTACTCAGTCCCGAGTCTCATTTTACAGTTGAAGAGCGAGGCAGAGAGGGCCTGAGAGCCTGCTCAAGGCCGGAGCAGTGGTGGGGGCAGAGGTGGGATGTGAACTGGGCCATCCGACTCCAGAGCCCGTGTTCTCGGCCACCACGCTAGACTGCACCCGCCATGCTGCCCCAGACACACAACTAGACTTCTGGCTCCTCCCTCTTCTCCGAAGGTTGTGAGGCCCTGCTCTTCCAGCTCCACGCCCTTGCCCTCATTTGTTTCACTCATGGCCCTAGTCTGGACCCTCGTGGCCTCTCATGGAGACACGAGCAGCACCTCCTACCATCACCCTCTATGGATCCTCAACCACACGCTCGGCTGGCCATCACTGCGATGCTCCTAAAGCAACACTCAGATCATGCCTCTTTCCCATCCAGACGTCTCACCGGGGCATTCAAAGCCTCCATGGTCTGGCTCAGTCTCATCTTCAGCCCCCTTCACTGGAGCAGAGCCGCCAGACTGCCTGCCCCTCCAAGTCTGCCCGGGCAGTCCCACCTCTGTGCCTTTGCCTCCATTCTCCTCCCCCACATTCCATCAGTCCAGAATAGGCCAGAGCTGCCTTCTCCAAACCCAGGTGTCCCCCCCAGTCATGTCCCCCGTTTCCCAAATCCCTAGAGCATGTCTTGGATGGCAGACACCAGATTCCAGAGAAGCCCACCTCAGCCACCAGTAGGCCAGTGCAAGCAGCTCCACGCATTAGGAGATGATCAGAAGAGAAATGTGGGATAAGGCAGAATTCAGAGCCCAAGTGAGTGAGAGGAACACTGAGCTTCACAGATCACGCAGTCCAGCCTCTTCCCTGTCCCAAGGCTGTGGCCTGCCCAAGGTTTCAATCCTCCTCCAGAGATGCCCCTACCCAGCCAGCACCAGCGCTCTGGGGCCACAAACCAAACCAGGGCCCAGCAAACTACAACCTGGGGACCAAGCCAGCCTGTCATCTGTTTCTGTACAGCCCACAAGCTAAGAATGGCTATTATATTTTTAGAGAGTTGGGAAAAAAAACATCAAAAGAATACCTTTATTTCATGATGTGAAAATTATATGAAATTCAAATTTCAGTGACAATAAAGTTTTATTAGAACATGGCCATGCTCATTTGTTTACAGACTGTCTATGGCTGCTTTCATGTTTAAGGGCAGAACTGAACAGTTGCTACAGAAATTGTTGCTACAGTTGCTACAGAAACTGTATGGTCTACAAAGCCTAAAATATTTACCATCTGGCTCTTTACAGAAAAAGTTTGCCAACCCCAGAAGCAAATTATAATTTCTTAATCTAATGATTCAAAAAATATATTCCTGGAGTCCTTGGATACTGGTGAGATGTTTCAGGGGCCACTGTGTGTGTATGCGTGTGCATGTGTGTGTGTGTGTGTGTGTGTGTGTGTGTGTGTGTGTGTATCAAGGGCATGTCAGAATGATGGGCTTGATCCCCTCGCCCACTGTAGCTGGCTTTATTTTTTTGTGTGTGGAAGAAATAAAGTCTTTATTATATTAAGATCTTAGGGTGCTATTTCACACTGAAGTAGAATGGGTTATCTCACATAAGTAGAAAGTACTGAAATTTATCCAGGTTTTAGAGTTGTAAAATATAACTGGTAATATGTGGCAGTTTTGAAATTTCAATATTAAATTAAATGCACCTCCACAGTCCCTTTGAGCACTGTCTTTGTGTGTGTGTGTGTGTGTGTGTAAGACTAGCCCTAAGCTAACACCTGTTGCCAATCCTCCTCTTTTTTCTGAGGAAGATTGGCCCTGGGCTAACATCCATGCCCATCTTTCTCTACTTTATATGTGGGACGCCGCCACAGCATGGCTTGATAAGCTGGATGTAGGTCCGTGCCCGGGATCTGAACCTGTGAACCCCAGGCCACTAAAGCGGAATGTGCAAACTTAACCACTATGCCACTGGGCTGGCCCCTAGCACTATCTTTTTAAAAAAAGGCAAACCAAAGTGAAGGGCCATTTGTCAGAGTCAAAAAGAAACTTGAACTGAAAGTCAGTTAGCCCTTATATATAAAAATAACTTTCAATATTCAAAATGCACAAAGAGAAAACTAATTTTCAGAAATAAATCAATGTATTAAAGAAGGCACACACAGAGACCATGGAAAGAACTGAAGTGGTAAGGAATGGCTTTTGACATGAACAAAACAAAATAAAATTGATTCTATGTTACATAGAACTCTTCGGCGGGCCCCTAGTAGTGCTCTATTAGGGGGAGAAAAGAGCATTTAGCTGGCAATTCAATTAGAGTGCACAGCAGGCTCCCTCACTCAGCACCAATACACAAGCCCTCAGCGAGGTCCATTGTTTCAGGGGTCAACGTTTTGGGCAGTGGGGTTCTAAGAGACCCCCATGCTGCTCTAGCAGTTCCGATATGTACACTTTTTTTATTGGAATTTTGAGCAAAATTTCATTTTGTAAAAAAAAGGTGGAATGTATTCTGTGTTAAAAAAACAAAAATTGAAAACCACAATATTCATGGTTTTATTAGGTATAAAGGGTAATCAAAGTGAACACTGGGATCATTTTCTAAGGTTGATGCAAAATTATCATGAGTCCCAATGTATTTTTAAAATCACAGGCACTGCAAATTTCCATTTGACCTTTTTTGGTAAAAAGCACCTTTTTCTTCCTCATCCTACCACACCTTCTATTAAAGCTGGAATCCAGAGAGCAGCACTGGGTAATCGGAGGTTTCATGCCTGTCTGTGTACCTGGGGAGAAGTGAATGGCCGAGCGCAGAGGTCGGTTAACATTTTCTTCAAGGACTAAATGGAAAATATTTTAGGCTTTGTGGGCAAAATCAAGGACACTAAGTAGGTACTTATGCAATAATTTAAAAGCAACCATTTATAAATGTAAAAACCATTCTTAGCTCACAGGCCATGAAAAGACAGCAGATGGGCTGGACTTGGCCATGGGCTATAGTTTGCAGACCCCTGGCCTAGATAAAGGCAGAAAGGGGTTAATAAAGAGAAAGAAGTTTGAATTAACATAATAAATAATCAGCATGTCAAGGGAAATGGACACCTGCTATCCATTTTCACAGCTGGAGAATCCAAGAAAACACTTCATTTCACTGCCTGACTGCTATGCGTTTCCTCGCTCTCTCTGCAGGGATCTAGATTCCAAAGAGGCCAATTCCACTTTAGTCTAAGGAATCAGTTCTCCAAAGCCATCCTGAGGCCTCAGTTCAGCCTCTTCCGCTTTTCCCCAACGTCCCACCTGCGTGTTCTCATCCTCTGCTAGGCCGTGGGCGAGGTGCGCGCTGAATGTGCTTTTCCCAACGCCGCCTTTCCCAGACAACACCAAGATTTTGTGTTTCACGGTCTTCATTTTCTCTTTGATTTCCTCTATGGCTGCAAAGAAAGCAATTCAGGTGATGAAGTCCCTGACTAAATCTCGAATGTCACTCTTGCAATGGCCTAGAAGGAGCTAAGTCCTTGGCACTGTTTCAGGGGATCATGTGTGAAGTACCACCTAGTCAAGGGTAGTACTGTACTAAGTGCTATAAAGAAAATAAAGCTATTCTCATGTCTGAAATTTTCTTATTTATTGGTTTATTTGTTTGTCTCCCGCTATGAGAACAGAAGCTCCACAAGAGTGGTATCTGTCTGAAGTGTTCACCACTGTACTCCCAGCTCCAGAACAGAGCTTCACCTAGTAATGGTTCCCAATCTGGGGGCAAAATCCACAGGGGACATCTGGCCATGTCTGAGGACATTTTTGGTTGTCACAAGGGGTGCTACTGGCATATAGTAGGTGGAGGCCAGTGATGCTGCTCAATGTCTGACAATGCTCAGGACAACAGAGAATGATCCACCTCCCAGTGTCAATAGGACCGAGGTTGAGAAACCTGGACAAACAGCAGGCACTTAAGTACCTGTCACTGATAACTATCACATATGATACTTATTATATTTGCTTCACATTCAATATTTAAGGATATTTCACATCCTTAAAACAACACGGTGACATAACTGAGGAAACTGAGGCTCAGAGAGATTAAGACTCTTGCTCAAGGTCATACTGTCTGTGGGCCCCAAGAATCAAACCCAAGTCTCCCTTTGAACTCCAAAATTCTTCTCCCAGCCTCCTGCTTTCTAAGATCCTTTCAGTAGGTTCCCAGAGTCCTCGCCACCCTCCAGTTTGTCCTTCATAGTACTTATAGCGGTGACGATCTGCACGCTTGTTTATTGGGGGTCTCCCCTATTAAACTAACATCCACTAGGGCAGTGACCTGCCTCACTCAAGCTGTGTCCCCAGCACAGACACGGTGCCTACGAGGTGATTAACACATATTTCTGTTGAATGAATGGACAAGCTCTCCTCAAAAGGAAGAAAATTTTGTCCAAAGAAAGTAGCTGGTGGAGGCACGATTTAAGCCCGGGATCCCTGACTCCAAAATTCATACGCTCCTCCCTCGGCCGACGGCCTCCTCCCGACCCTGTCGGTTACTGTCACTCAAACCCCATCCCCACCCCTCACCCCTGCCGACTTTCTCCCAGGCTCTGCCCTCTTAAGACCCCTTTTGACTCCACACCACTCACTGATCCTTCAGGTTCCGTCCCCATCTCAATACTTATCTCCGCTCCTCTCCTTTCAAAGGCCATGCCCCCCTGGCCTGTCACTCATTCCTCAATCCCCCCCCATCACCCCGCCTCTTCTGCGCCCGTCCCTCCTAATAGGCCTCCTGGCACCGCCCCTGTCACTCATCCTTCAGGTCCCGCCCCCACCGCCCATTTCCCCTTACGCCCCGCCTCTTCCGGGACCGCGCCTTCCACTTCCCGTTCAGGCCTTGCCCCGTCCTTACCCGGGTCCGGAGTGGCGCCGGCTCCAGAGGCGCAGAGCCGCTGGTTGGGGCACCCTTGACATGCCGCCCCTCGGCCCGCCTGGGCGCTGCCGGTCCCAGGACAGTCTGCGTGGAGACAAGATCACAGTTAGAGTAGCTCCTGCCCCTTCCGCCCTGCCACCCACGCCCCCTCCTTGCGCTCACCGTGAGGCACCTCCTCCATTTTGCTGCTCTGGACCACTACGTGGTCACCGGAAGCTGCCGTTGCGTATTTCCGCCTCGGGGCGCCCAATCTCACCCTCCAGCCGCGCGAAGTAAGTCTCGGAAAGAGAGGACTGTGCGCACGCGCAAAAGTTGTGTTGGGATGCCTGGGGCTGTTTTAGTTCTGTTCTCTTTAAAGCTGAGCTGCAGGTATCTATCAGAGATACTTGAGCGTGTATCTCCTAGGAACAAGGGCGTTATCCTGCGTGGCCTCAATACCATTTTCATACCCAAGAAGTTTAACATTGGTGCAAAATTATTGGCTAATATTACAGTTTATATTCAAATTTACTCAACGGTCCCAAATAAGACCCCCCACATACCTCCGTCCTGGATCCAATGGAGAGTGGTACCTTGCCTCTTGTTCCATCTCTTTAGTCTCTTAATGCAGAACAGCCCTCCTCTCCCCCTCCCTCGCCCCCTTTTTGTCTTTCGTGACATTGATAAATTTGAATAGCCCAGCGCCGGTTGCCTTACAGAAGATCCCGTAACCTTGGTTTGTCTGATTCTCCCCACCCCATGATTAGATGCAGGTTAAAAGTTTCTGGCAGAACACGCTTGAGTAATTTGCTGCTGTATCACCGCTGGAGACGCGTAATGTCCGTGGTCCCGCTGTTGGTCATGAAACTGGATCACTTGGAAAAGATGGTGTCCTCCATCTTTCTCCCCTGAATGGTACCGTTATTTCTGTTTATGAACTGGCATTCCTCTGTAAATAAGAGCTCCCCTCCCTCTTTTTTGAAAATCACTATGGACTTGTGGATCTTTTTTTTTTTTTTTGAGGAAGATTGGCTCTGTGCTAACATCTGTTGACAATCTTCCTCTTTTTTTTCTCCGCAAAGCCCCAGTACATAGTTGTACATCATAGTTGTAGAGTTGTAGCTCTTCTATATGGGATGCTGCCTCAGCATGGCGTGATGAGCGGTGAGTAGGTTTGTGCCCAAGATCTGAACTGGCGAACCCCAGGCCACTGAAGCAGAACATGTGAACTTAACCACTGAGCCACTGGGCCAGCCTGTGGATCTTTTTATTCTATGTTTTATGATACATTATCATTATTCTTTCTGGTCAATTTACCCCCAAATTTGGCTGGTGAAGCCTCTTCAAGCCAACTCCTGTGTTTTGGAACCAGTCCAATGTCTTTGAGCACTTTCTTGCTTTCTGATACCAGAAGATGTTCCAGGCTCCCCTTCTGCTGCAGCCGTTTCTCCAAGGAGCCCTGGTGGCTCTTCCTGGAGAGTGGTGTTTAGAAACCAAGATCTGGTTGCTAAGTGTGCTCATTGCTACTGAAGTATCGTTGCTGACAGATTTGGCACAAAGGTTAATGAGGGAACAAACTTTATGCAACCTCAGGCACTGAGGATATAGAAACTCATTTATTACACAGTAATGTGTATCCGTTGCCTATTACTACCACCAGTTATACTGCTTGCTATTGGCCAGCTGTAATTCAGTGCTTTATGTGATTACGTAATTGATGCCTTTCAACAATCCTTCCCTCTAGGTTCTACTCTCTCCATTTTTGGATGAGAGGTTCAAAGTGGTTAAACTACTTCCCTAAACTCACACAGCTAATAGCGAGGGAGCCAGACTGACGATCCCAGGCCGACTGACGATCCCAGGCCGTCTGGCCCCAGGGCTTGCCCTCTCATCCATAACACAGGGTGCCAACCGTCTCTGTGCTAGGTGCCAGTGATACCAACTGACCTGGTTCCTGTCGTCCTGGAGCCCAACCCGGTTGGGACAGCAGATAATGAAGCATGTAATTACAGTGCGATAAATGCTCTGACAGAAGAGGACCAGGGTGGTGGGGGTCAGGGAAGAATTCCTGAAAGCTGTTTGGGAGACGCCGAGTTTGGGACAGGGTTGGGGGTGGAGTGGTAAGTAGTGTTTCAAACTGAATAAACAGCGTGAGCAAAGGCCGGGGGTCAGAGTGGAATTCACTTATAAGGCAGGGACTGTTGTTATCTCCATTTTGCGGGTAAGAAAACAGGGCCACAGAGAATGCCTTGCCCAAGGTCTTAGAGCCAGGAAGCGGCACAGCTGGGATTCCAGCAAAGTCTGCTCTAGGGCCTGGGCTCTTAACCACTCTGCTGTACATTAGAGGCGGGATGCAAATTATTTCCCTTTTACTGAGGAAAGTGAGGCTCAGAGAGGTTAACTGGCTTGCCCAGGGTCTCACAGCCAGCAGGCTCCACGGAACTCTTTTGACCGCAGGCTCTTTTTCCCCCAGCGGCACTGCGGAGGCCTGAGGCCGGCCCACTTCAGAGCTTCCTTACTGGTGTCCCTGAGACATTTCCAGCATGTTCCTCGCAGCTGTTTTGGTGGCAGTGACTTCAGGTCTCTCTTTTGTCCCAGTCACACAGGGCCCTCCCAAGCAGCGAGTCCCTGCTCAGTGGCGGGGAGGAAGTGTCTGCTGGTTTTCAACCTTTCCCTCTCTGCTCATTCTCCCACAGGCTATAAAAATGATCATGTTCCACACTGAAAAGTAAAATAAAACCAGATAAACCTTCTCTCGGCTTTGCTCCGGGTCTCTCTCCTACTCTCCCAGCCGAACTCCTGTCTCACCTGGGATAGAGTTTTCCATCTGTTGTAGTGGGAGGAGAAGGGCAGGAACTAGGTTGCAAAGCAGATTCCCAGGCCATCCTTGACCTCCTGAATCAGAAACTCGAGGGCTGGGCCAGGGAATCTGCATCTTTACGCTGTCTCAGGATAGTAATTATAGCCACTAAAGTTTGAGAACCGGTTCTTTTTTTTTTTTTGGTGAGGAAGATTGGCCCTGAGCTAACATCTGTTGCCAATCTTCCTCTTTTTGCTTAAGGAAGATTGTCCCTGAGCTAACATCTGTGCCCATCTTCCTCAATTTTGTATGTGGGACGCCTGCCACAGCGTGGCTTGATGAGCAGTACATAGGTCCACACCCGGGATCCGAACCTGCGAATCCTGGGCTGCCGAAGTGGAGTGTGTGAACTTAACCACTACGCCACCAGGCCGGCCCCGGGAACCAGTTCTTAAGGTAAGTACTGTTCAAGACTCTGTTCTTGGCCCACATCTAGTCACACTTTCCACATCCTCCCTGGGTGAGCAGCTCTATGTCCATGGCATCCCCAAGGCCATGTTTCATACCCACTATGAAATATTCCCTGGTCTCCAGCTCCAGCCCCTGTTTCTCCCTAAGTTCAGACATGTGCATCCCAATTGATACCTATTGGATTTTACTGCATGGATGTCCTGCAAGCATAATAAACTTATGTCCACAGCTTTTCTCAAGCCAGTTCCTGCTTCTGGAGTTGTAATCTCAGAGAGTGGGTCCACCACTGCACTGAGAGCTCAAGTCATAAGCCTGGGCATCTGCCTTGCTGAGTTCTCTCATCTCCCCTGTATCAGCTACCAAGTGCTGCATAACAAATCACCCCAATACATAGTGATTAAAACAACAGTGGTTTATCATTTCTCGTGACTCTTCTGGTTTTATCTGGGCTCACTCGTGTGGCCTTATTTAGGAGGGAGTTGACTAGAAGATCCAAGATTCTCATTCTCATGTTTGACTCGATTTCCCTCGATGTGGCCCCTCTCTTTCTCCACATGGTCTCTCATTCAATGGTCTAGCTTGAGCACCTTTATGTGGCAGCTGGACAAGGCTGGGAACTGGTGCAGGGTCAGTTTCTCACATTCTGTTGGTCAAAACAAGCCACAAGCGCATCCCATATGTCTCATATCTGTCACCATATGTCTTGATGGGTGGAGTGGCAGGCGTGCATAGAGATGGGGGTAAATGTTGGTGCCATCGTTGAAGACCTCCATGATGCCTCCCTCTCCATCCAATCAGGCATCAAGTCCTGGGGCTTCAATTCTGTGTGATCTGGTGGCCTGGTTGCCCAAATGGCCCCAATTCTTGACCTCTCTATCTGTGCCCCCTGCTGTCTAACTTGGCAGTGCCCTCCCATTGTGGGTGGGCATTCTGCTATCCCCCTTGACTCTGGGCTCAGGCATGTAACTTATTTTGCTAATGAGATGTTAGCAAATGTGACCTAAGTAACCCTGGTAAGTGCTCTTGCCTTTTCCACTTCCCCCTCCTGCCCCTCTGCCACGGCTGTGAGGACATCTCTGGGCTAGCCCCCTGCAGGTCAGATGTATGGAGCTGAGCTGAGTCACCCCGGTTGTCCCAGCCAAGGCCATCCCAAACAAGCTCATTGTAGTTCCCCAGGGATGCAGACAACAGACACTGCCATCTTGTGCTGCCACCGTCTGAACACAAGCCTTGAGAGGAGGAGAGCATGATTGTACACTGCTTCTTAGATGCTTCCCTCAGAAATGACACCTATTCACCCACTTTCCATTGGCAAGGATTAGTCACATGGTCACACCCGAAAGGTGTAGGGAGTGCAGTTTTATATGCCTGGAAGTAGAGGAGACCCCGAGAGCAGTGGGCACAGGACTGTCTCCCATGCTTCCTCATGTGGTTTCTCTGCTACAAATCTTACTGGCCTTTCCCCACACATATCAGATGGTGTCACTCTGCTACTCATAAACCTTCAATGGCTCCCTATGACCCACAGGCTAACACCCAGGCTTCACATGGTTTTCATTGGCTTCTGTGACCTATTTTACCCTTCCAGCTTCATTTCTTGCTGTGTGCCAGCGTGCATGCTGAGCTCTACCCACTGAACAGCTGGCGTTTCCCAGGGCACCCCAGCCCGTTACTCCATTGCTCACATAGGTCCTTCTGCCGGGAATGTCCTCCCCCTGGCTCTCGCCTATCCGGCCGTGACCCAGTCCTCTGTGGCGCATCAGCTCTCAGCATCATCCCCTCGTGGATGCCATTCCAGCCTGTGGAGCTGTGTTCTTTGCTGGACGCAGCGTGTTCCAAAAGCCTGAGCCCAGTTTTCTGTGTCCGTAACTTAGGAGGTACAAATGCTACAAACGGACAAAAATCAGCATTTGAAAGTTTATTTACGTTTCCTTTACATTTAGTTTTGTGAGTTTGAAACAATAGATGTTAAATTTTTATTGTAGTCCCTCTGATTGAAGATGGCAGTGATGACTAAAACAAAATTAAAGTTAAGAAATTTATTGTTTTAAATGTGGAAAGCTTAGTAAGTGCCTAAGGTTTAAGTAGCTAAATTTTAAAATGATTTTAAAAATAAGTTTGTAAAGCGAGAGAGACAGTAAAAAGATCAGTGGTTGCCAGGGGGTGGGGAGGGGTTGGGGAGGGAGGGATGAGCAGGTGGAGCACAGGGGACTTCTGTCTGATACTGTAATAGTGGACGCATGACAACACGCACTTGTCAACTCTCACAGAACACGACCACCACCAAAAGTGAACCCTAGTGTCAACTATGGACTTCAGTTAATAATGTAGCAATATTGGTTCACCAGTCACAGCAAGTGTACCTTGCCAGTTACTACTAGGGGAAACTGGACGGGAGGGTGAAGAGGGAATATGTGGGAACTCTTTGAACTTTCTGATAGATTTTCTGTACACCGAAAACGGCTCTCAAAACAAAGTCTGTTGATTTTTTGTAAAGTTTGTTTATACTTCTGAAAGAATTGAAGCTTAAATCTGCACTAAGACTGTTGGGACACCAGTGCATATACCTTCTCTAGCAGGTTTCTCAGCCCAGCTGCACACTGTAATCACCTGGGGAGTTTTATGCCTGGGTCCTCCTCCCCCACACCAGTTAAATCAGAATCGGGCGTGGGGCCTGGGCGTGTAAAGAGGTTCTGAACTCAATTTCTAATGTGGGGAGGGGGTTTCCCCATACCAGCAGTGCTCCGGGCACCGGCTAGGTGTCCTACAATTCAACTCCCTTCAGACACTCTTCACCCAGACTCAGCATCAGATTCTGCAGGTTAGGACTCAGTCCCACAAGACTGCCCCTCTCTCCCCACTTCAGACACCAGTCACAAGCCCAGGTTGTCACTGGTGCTTCTGACTCACTGGCCATAGGTTGGGATTCTGACGACGCCCTCCTTGGACTTCAGACACCAGTCACAAGTTCAGGCTGTTACCTGCACTTCTGACCAACTGGGTATAAATCAGATGTTTCCATGACCTCTTCCCCTTTTGGATTCGATTAATTTGCTAGAGGAGCTCACAGAACTGAGAAACGTTTTACTTACTAGACTACCTGTCCATTATAAAAGGATATAACTCAGGAACAGCCCGATGGAAGAGACGCACAGGGCAAGGTATGGGGAAGAGGCGTGGAGCTTCCATGCTCTCTCCAGGTGCCCCATTCTCCCCAAATCTCCGCATGTTCACCAACCCAGAAGCTCTCCAAACCCCATCCTTTCGGGTTTTTACAGAAGCTTCATTACATAGTCATGATTGTTTAAATCATTGGCCTTTGGCGATTGATTCAGGCCTCCAGGCCCTCTCCCCTTGCTGGAGGGAGGTTGGGGTCAGGGGCAGTTCATTTCCCTGGCAACCAACCACCATCCCTAGGTGTGGTCCAAAAGTCACTTCGTTAACAACAGACACCTTTATGGCTCTCATCACTTAGTAAATTCCAAGGGTTTTAGGAGTTCTGTGCCAGAAATGGGGACAAAGACCAAATGTATGTTTATTATTACAATAAATCACAGCATGTTTTAAAAACTCTTCGGGGATTCTAGTGAAGGCATTACAGACTTCCATGGTGGGGACGGGTGAGATGAGTGAGGGCAGATTACACGGGTTTCTAGCTCATGCTCTGAAGTCAGAGGACAGGTGTTCAAATCCTGACTCCACCTCTTACGAGCTGAATAACATTGGGCAAGTAAGTCCCTTCATGTCTCCACCCTCAGTTTGCTCATCTGTAAAGTGGGGATACTAAAAGCATTTGCCCCATGAGGTTGCTGTGGGGGTAAAGTAATTCACGCAAAGCACCAGGCACGGAACATCCAGAGAGCAAAGATCCAACACAGGCTTGTGTTGAAGTAAACTTACGGGTTGTAAGTGAGAGTTGCAGAGAAAAGATCCTGCACGCTTATTTACAGATGGGAGGATGGAGGCCTAGACAGGGAAAGTTGCCCCAAATCACATGGCGGGTTAGTGGATGAAACCAGACTAGCACCTGGGTCAAACTGTTTGAAAATTTAGGTGCTGATCCAGCAGGACAGGCGCATTTTAACCGCACACAGGTGGTGAGAACACGGCCGTGTGAAACGCACAGCAGGTGCCTGCAGTTCCGAGTTTCTTCAGTAGGTGGTGCTCGTACGCCATCTATCATCAAAGTAGTCAGGAACTGGGAAAAAATTTAAGTTTAGGAGTAGAGAATTTTCTACCTTTTTCCTTAGATCCAGCAAAAATATCTAACAAAGGGCTATGTACACGGCAGGCCCTTAACATATAATTGAGTTAAAAAATAAGGTTCAAGGTTAGTGATTACCGGAGGAAAAGGTAAAAGGGGGGAAGGTGGGGGGAAGGTAAAAGGGGTAAAGGGGTACGTGTGTATGGTGACGTATAAAAACTGGACTGTTGGTGGTGAACATGATGCAGTCTGCACAGAATCTGAAATATAGTGAACACCTGAAGTTTACAGAATGTTGTAAGCCAATATGACCTCAAATAAAATAATTTTTTTTTAATGGTTCAGATCCATTATGTATACAGAAGCCAACTTGTGTATTGGTTAAGAACATGGATTCTTGAAAGCCAGATGTCTGTATTCAGATCCCACCTCCCCATTCACCAGGTTTCACGTCTTTTCTTCATGCCTCAGTTTCCTCCTCTGTAAAATGGCAATAATATTAACTACCTCAAAGGGTTATTGTAGGGAGGATTAAATAAGTTAATACGAGCAAAACAGTTTTTAACAAGTGCTTGGCACATTTAAACCCTATATAGGTGTTGGCAATTATTAATTTATTCCTTAAACAGCTTTATTGAGGGGTAACTGACAGGCAGTAGACTGCACATATTTCAAGTGTACAATTGGTACGTTTTGACTTATATATACACGTGAAACCATCACCACAATCAAGACAGTGAACACGTGTATCAACCCCCAGAGTTTCCTCCCGTCTCTTTGTAAATCTTCCCCTGCCCCCCATTCTCAAGCAGTCACTGATCTGTTTCCTGTCTCTGTAGATGAATTGGAATTTTCTAGAATTTTATATAAATGGAATCATGCAGTCTGTGCTCTTTTTCATCTGGCTTCTTTCACTCAGCGTATTCATTCTAGATTCATCCACGCTGTTGCGTGTGTGAAGTTCATTTCTTCGGGTTGCTGTGTGGTATTCTGCGATTACACCACAGCTTGTTTGTCCACTCACCTGTGGGTGGACGTTTGGGTTGCCTTCAGTGTTTTGGATGTTACAGGTAAAGCTGTTATGAGCATTGTTGTCCAAGTCTTTGTGATGGCACATACTTTCATTTCTTGGAGAGGAATGGAGAGAAACTGGAGCAGTGAGACACTGCCAGGCTGCTTTCCAGAGTGGTCGTGCGCTCCCCTGCTGGATGAGGCTTTGGTGGCTCCGTATTCTCACCAGCGGTGGGCAGGGCCAGTCTTCTGGATGTGTGACATTCTGATAGGCACAGAATGGGGTCTTATTGTGGTTTTAATCCGCATTTCCCTCGTGAATACGTGTTGAACACCTTTTCATGTGCTCAGTTGCCATCAGCATATCTTTGCCGAAGTGTCTGTTCAAATCTTAAGCCAATTTAAAAAATTATGAAATTTTCTCCTGTGGTTGATGGGATTGGGAACTAGCTGGGGCCTGTGGGAGCTCTGGGCATTGTGCCCTCCAGTCCTTCTGGGTGGTTCTTTCCCCAGCCTGGGGTTGTTTCCTCACACTCGAGTGCAGAGTGCTCAGCTGAAGACCCAGGGAGCCCTCTGCACGTCCCCGGCGCTCTCTCTCGATGGCGCTCTCCTCTGGCGAGCTCTGTTCTTCCGACTCCAGGAGCCTTGGCGTCCTGCTGTCCCGGCTGTGACTCCTTAACTTAAGAAGTTCCCCCTCCCTGTGCCACCCCCTGGAAACTTTCTCCAGGTGGTGAGCTGGGGCAGCAGTAGGCTCACCTCATTTATTTCCCATCTCTCAGGAGTGACTGTCCCTCAGGGCCTGACGTCCAGTGTCCTGAAAATCACTGTTTCATGTATTTTGAGTGTTTTTGAGTTGTTTCACATGGGAGGGTACAGCCAATCCCTGTTACCAAATCTTGGCCAGAAGTGGAAGTCCTACTAGGTTAGATATATGAATATATATAATAGATTAGGTTAGATGTATGAATATGTAATATATGTTGTCTATAGTATAGTATAACATTACATAAGAGTAATATATACTATAATTTATATGTAAATATGATATTATATGTGAATCATATATAATATATATTATACTATGTAATATATATTATTATATATAATATATACTATTACACTATTACTTATGCTGTTTTGGAAATAAATTTTAAAACTTTTAAAATAAAATTATATATATATCCATACAGAAGGCTTAATCAAAAAATGAAAGTCTCCCTCTGTGCCCCTCCCCCTCTGCTCCTGCCCCCGCCCAGAGGTCATCCCTCTGGCTGGCACCGGTTCTTGTGCATCCTCCCGAAGTGTTTGTGTGTACATAATTACATATATAGCTGCTTCAGTGGGATCACACCGTACAAACTGGTCTCCATCTGGCTTTCTTCACTTATATCTTGGAAATCTTTGCTGATCAGCAGATATGGGTCTGACTTCTCTTTACGTTGCAGAGTGTCCTGTGGAATGGACGCTGTGTTGTATTTAGCCGTCCCGTCCTGAGGGACAAGTGGTCAGTTCCACTCTTCTCCCTGCTACAGTCAAGGCAGCAATGAACACATATGTGCATGCGTTTTAACACGTGTGTGCGTGTATCTGCAGGTAGGTTTCCAGAAAGACTGCTGGGTCATTGGACACCTGCCAGGGCCTGTGCTCTAAGCACCAAAAAGAGACCTTCTGAAATTCAAAGTGAAAAAAATTAAAAGGTTTTATTGTAAAATACAATTTTTGTTTCTGAATGATACAAACTGACATGGATGCTGAATTGAAAGAAGCTTCTTTCTGGATTGTCTCTCTTTCCTGTGTGTCCCTGTTTTGCTGGTTGTCTAAGCACTGCTTGGAGCCCCCTCCGGTCACGAATTTGGGCTGTCAGGAAGGCAGAGGTGACAAGATTCCTGCCTGCCCACAGGGGGCACCCAAGGAATGCTCGCTGACTCGGTGAGCTGATTTGATGCTGCAGAAAGTTGTCAGACACGCTGCCCCAGACACGACCTGAGACAGCCTCGATGCCTTCCTTCTGCAGACAGACGGCTTTCGCATCAGATTCACAGATGTGGAGCCCTCCCCTACAGCCCATGGAGGTCAGACAGCCCCTCAAAACAGCAGGGTCCAGGCAGAGACAGGGCTGGAGGCTCTGAAGTTTGGGAGGCCGAGCTGGGGTGGAGGATTGGGACCTCACTCTGGGGGTCAATCTCCCCTCTCCTGTCCCCCCAGCCTCTCCTACTCCACCTCCCACAGAGATCTCAGAAGGAGAATGCTTTAAAAGAGATTGAAAAGATCTGGTGGATGAGGGATCTCCAGGCAGGGGTGTCCCTGGTGAATTTGACGCCCTCCTCCTCTGTACAACAATATCCAGTGGTAACTATGTTCCTGGTTTGTTTTTCAGTTCTGATACAATCGACAAATAAGAAGATTACATTTCAGTTTTAAAGTTACTGAGTTTAGTGAAAGATTTCATGTATGAACTAAAACGTCACTTCCCAGACAATTTTATTACACCTTGCAGGTCACCCTCTGCTTCACTGTTTTACATTCTATACGCAAATAAGAACTCGACGTGGTCACAGAGAATGACAGAATGGAAGTAACCTGTGTTCTGGTTTCTTCGTCTTCCTGTCACAGCTCACCTTGACCATGTTGAGTCTACTGGCTGAACACAGGGAAAGCAAGCACCCTAAGGACTTAGAGACGGAACTGCAGCCAAAGAGAGCACCACTGATTCCCAGCCGACGGGAGCTTACTCTCCAAACCAGCGAACACAGCGGAGCCCGCATGTGTGGGGGCTGACTGCATAGCTGGGAGTTCTCCGAATCACTCCTCTGAATCTATGTTCAATACAATATTGATTAAAGAATAAGTAATTAAAATGTACTGATTTGAGACTTAGGAACATTTTATTAAAACTCAAGAGTAACCTAAACAGAATTACCATATGACCCGGCAATTCTCCTCCTAGGTATACATTCAAGAGAATTGAAAACTTACGTCCACACTCAAACTTATACAGGAATGTTCATAGCAGCATTATTCATAATAGCCAAAAAGTGGAAACAGCCCAAATGTCCATCAACAGATGAATGGATAAGCAAAAGTGATCTGTCCATACAGTGGAATATTATTCAGCCATAAAAAGGAATAAAATACTGATACCTACTACAACATGGATGAACCTTGAAAACCCCACTGCCCCACCCTTGGTTAGGCACTGCTAAGGAGTTCCCTAACAGTCACGCTCAATGGACCTTACTTTTAGTATTTTTACTTCCTGAATTTTTAGAAGTTGATTCCTTGGGTCTTGAAGACTGAATTGTCAAGTTTTACTATTCTTTTTTGGTTGAGCCATGCTGTTTTCAATTTCTCTTTCTCATTTAATAGCATCTGAAGTTCTATCACTTCATCTGTGTGTCCATCCATCCATCCATCACTTCATCCATCTGTCCATCCATCCATCCATCACTTCATCCATTCATCTATCCATCCATCCGTCACTTCATCCATCCATCCATTCATCCATCCATTTTTTCATTCATTCAACAAACCCAAATTGTCCACCTACCATTTTCCAGGTATTCTACTAAGTGCTGTGGATACAGTGAAGATCCTTTCTCTCATAGAACTTATTTCAGGGCCTCACTCCTCCAAGTATGGTCCTTGGACCAGCCTCAACGTGGGAGCTTGTAAGAGATGCAGCATCTCCGGCCCTGCCCAGCCCTACTCAAGCAGAATCTGCATTTTAGCAGGATCATTGGTGGACACATTAACTGTGAGAAGCGCAGATCGAGAGGACTAGATGGGAACGTAAGCCTGGGGGAGATACATCAGTTATTGTTTTTCAGAACTGAAAGCAATGCACCATCAATGCAGGAGACCTTGGAAAAGCAATGGTACAGGAGATGCTCCAATCCGCCCCTTCAGCCCCGAGTCTCTTCACGTTTTGGACAATCCACAGCACAATTCTTTTGCTTGACTTTCCCGGCAGCCAGCTTTCTTTTATATTGTCACTGTGATGCGCAGAATAATCACCCCCCAAGACGTCCACGTCCTAACATCCGGCACCTGTGAATATGTTTCCGTACAGGGCAAAGGGGACTTTGCAGGATCTCCAGACGGGGACATTACCCTGGATTATCTGGGTGAGTCTGATGTGATCAGAAGGGTCCTTGTAAGAGGGGGGAGGGTCAGAGAAGGGAGAAGATGCTACACTCCTGGCTTTGAAGATGGAGGAAGGGGCCTCGGGACAAAGGATGTCGGCAGCCTCTGGCAGCTGGAAAGAGAAGGAAAGGAATTCTCCCCTGGAGCCTCCAGAAGGAACCAGGTCTGCCCCCACACACCTTGATTTGAACTCCTTAAGATTCATTTTGGAATTCTGACCTCCCAAGCTGTAAGAGAATAGATGTGTGTTGTTTTAAGTCACTAACTTTGTGGTGGTTTGTGGCATGGCAGCCACAGGAAACGAATACAGCAGCACTCTCCCACAGCACCCGGCTCCAGATTTAACAGAATGCCTTTTGATTATCGTAACAATCATGCCATTTCTCTCGACCGTTAGTGTGACTTCAGACAACCTGGACATCGAGTCTGGCTTTTCCACTTCCTGGCTAGGGGACCTGCATTTGTGAAATGACGAGGGTGGTGGCCTGAATCGGGCTTCCCACTGTGCTCTGTGGAGCCCTAGGGACTCAAGGGGAAGGTCCCCCGACCTCCGCTCCCTCCAGCCAGAGCACCTCAGGGCCCTTTGTGTCACCTGCCCTGCTTCTCTGGGAGAGTTTATTTGAAGACAAACTTCCACATCAGAGAACCTGTTTGAAAACCGCTGCATTTTTGAAAATGTTTATGCTAAGAGGTTGGGGGGAAAACAGAAACCCGACTTCACTGAGAGGTTCTCTGAGCTCCCTGCCAGCCCTGTTGGAAGTACATCTAGGATTTTTATCTGGCTGTCTTTCCCAGGGGAAACAGGGCATTACCCCAGCCATTTCTGGAGACTCGCTGTGTGCCCTTGTGCAAACAAATTCACCACTCTGTAAAATGAGGGAGCGAATAATACCCACCTACCAGTGTTATCAAAAGGATAAATGAGGGCCCAGCCCCATGGCTGAGTGGGTAAAGTTCCCCGCACTCCACTTTGGTGGCCTGGGTTCGCAGGTTCGGATCCTGGGTGTGGACCTACTCCACTCACCAGCCATGCTGTGGTGATGCCCCACATACAAGGTAGAGGAAGACTGGCATGGATGTTAGCTCAGGGCTGATTTTCCTCAAGCCAAAAAACAAAAAAAAAACCTCAAAAAACAGAGGAGAATTGGCAATGGATGTTAGCTCAGGGCAAATCTTCCTCAACAAAAGCAACAAAAAAGGATAAATGAAATGATGTGGCAAAGTGTGGTATAAATGATAATAATAGCAATGACAATTGTTGAACGCCGACTGTGCTGATAAGTACCTTGTATGCACTTTTTGATTCTCACAAACCCTGTCCAAGGGAGGCACAGTTACCATCATTTTCTAGGCTGGAAGAGGAGATGGCACTGGGATTCCACTCGAAGGAAAGGCCACCTCTGCCTGGACAGCACTGAGCAGATCTCCCTCTGTGCACACATCCTGGCCATGGGAGCTGCTTAGCCCATAGTCACTGACCCCTTGACTGGCATTTGCGTAAACAGGCTGAAGTGGAAGGTCAAGGCAGATACTTAACAAGTCTGTTTGTATCCAACCTCTCCCCAACTTCCCAGCCCTGACATGGATTCTTCTCTGTCTCTTTACAGCAGAAAAAATGCACGAGGCATATATATATGTATGTGTATATATGTATATATAATATATATGTGTGCATATATATACACATACACAATATTTGCAAAGTCAAATATCAGGACTTTGAGATCAATTCTTTTCTTCGAGGAGCTCCACCTTGCTTAGGAAAATCAAGCCAGAGCCCCAAATGGCTGAATGGCAGACGAGTTAGTTTCTCTGGTGACAGTTCCATTTTGTGGATGGCCGACTGTCAATGGGGTTGGTCCTCGCACATCTCCCCCCATCATTCCAGCAAGCGACCTGGAGCCCAGGTGAGCGAGGCCCCAGACGCTTCTGGCCTGCAGTGAGCTGTCCATGCTGGAAGTCACCAAGGGACTCTTTTTGCCCATCTCTGGGTTCTCCTGAAGCCCCACCCGCCTTCCACAGCAGCCCTGTGACTGGTGCCAGGCGGGGGGGCCTTGGTGTTTATGCCTGAACGCACCCACACCTACAGTTCCAGGCTCCCAGCCAAGGCAAACAGGCAGGAGCCACCACCCCTGACTAATATCCCTGGGTGTCTGAATCGGAAGCCATCACCCAGGTTCAAGGGAAACCTGGCTGCTCCCCCCAGAGACCCACGGGGTGGGAAGAGCTTTGGCACAATATATGTGCACATAAAAAATATGTGGTAATGAAGTAGATATCCAGAGGCCCACAGGAGCGGGGAAACCTTCAAGACAATATATATCCAAGTAAAGAATATACATGCCCTTCCATCCTGTAACTTCTAGAAGTTATGCTCAGACATGCCCAGAAATGTATGTGGCAGGATATCGATTGCACTTAGCATTATGCTGAGGGAGAGAGGCAGGGCTCAAAGGACTGCTTACTGCATGATCCCTTTACATTGCATTCTGTGGGGACAGGGGCAGAGTGTAGGGCACAGAGGAACTTCCTGGGTGGGGGAAACGTTCTGGTCTTGATGGTGGCGGTGGTGTGCCTCTGTGCCTTTGTCAGAACTCATGAGACTGTGTGCTGAGGGGGAATTTCTCTGTGTGAAAATTGTACTCCATGCACCTGACTTAAAGAAATGCACATGGAAGGACGTTGATCGCAACAACGTTTGTGACAGCAAAAGACAGGAAACAAGTTAAATGCCCAGTCATAGAGAATGGTCAAGTAAATACTAGCACCTACATATAACGCAGTACTACACAGCTACTAAAAGGAAGAGATAGATGTGTGTTGCCAAAATGAAATGATGGTGAAGAGTTGTGCAGAAAATGGTGTGCATGGTATTTACCATTTATGTAAAAAAGGGTATAGATTTGTATATGCTTGTATACATATAGAATATCTCTGAAAAAAACAGAAATCTGGTAATAGTAGTTATATCTGAGAAGACTGGAAGTAGCTAGGGACAATGAGAAAATTTTTAATTTTGTTTTATATCCTTAGATACTGCTTTACTATGAACACTGAGTGCTTAAAAAATATCCTGAATCTTGTTGGTCCACTTCTTGGCTGCCCTCGATGTGCAGGCACTTCCCGTGTGTGATGTCCCATCTTAAGGATCCTGCAGGGTGAGCCTCGTAGGTACAGAGGGGTCCAGAGCCCACCCAATTTTCTTACCACGTCTGATAAGATAGGAGTGTCAAGGCTTTCTTTATAGGTTTGCTGTGGAAATTAAATAAATGAGTTTATGTAAAGCATCTAGTATACAAAAGGTGCTTAATAAATGTCATTTTTCTCTGCCTTAGTCCTCTCATACCCACTCTGCTTTTCAGTTCTGGTTGTAGGCAACTGGAGAGAAAATCACCATTGACTATCACACTCCACTAGCAAGGACCATTTGAGGGTTAGTTTCTTCTCTTTCCCATTTCAAAAGGGGGAAAGGCCCACAGATCAAGCATCCCTCTTGTTCTATACCTTAAGATTTTGTTGCCACTCCAGCAGCCAAGGAGGGGGACGTTTCTTGATGGGATATAAGTATTGATGTAGAATAAGGGCTTGAATACTTTTTCTGGAATAATAACACTCATTCTAGATGTCCCTTCATTCATTCAATGGTATGCTGGGGGCTGGGACTTAATGGTGAGCCAAAGAGACATGGTCTCGCCTCCGGGAGCTCATAGTCCCCCCGCTTTATTAATGTTGGGGTATTGAAGTATAATTTACAGCAGTAAAATTCAGCCTTTTTAGTGGACGGTTCTGTGGGTTTTGACAAATACCTGTCGTTGTGTAGCCCCACCACAGTCCAGATAGAGAACAGTGCTGTCACCATCCCCAGATTTCCTCGTGCTCCTTTGAGGTCAACCTTCCCCCCATCGCCCAGCCCTGGCGACCGCTGCTCTGTCTTCTGTCTGTGTGCCTTTTCCAGAATGTCGTCTAAATCATACAGGATCATATGGGATCATACGGGTTGTAGCCTTGGAGTGTAGCTGCTTCCACTTACGTGATGCAATTTGATATTCATTTGTGTTGTTTCATGTGCCAAGAGGTCACTCCTTTTTACTGCTGAGTAGTATTCCCCACTGTGGATGTACCACTTTGGTGCCATCTTGGGGACATAGAGAGAAGGGAAACACCTAACCTTGACCCTGAGCTGGTAAAGTTGACTGGAGTCAGTTGACTGCACTAAATTTTCTCCCGTAGGCAGAGTAGGTGTGGAAAGGCAGATTCGATTGTTACACTAAAATAGATAAATGCCATTTATTGCACCTCCAACTCTGTGGATTGAGAAATGCATGTTCACTTGGCTGGTTTTTGTCTATTTTGGTTAGGACAGTAGGGCCCCAGCTGGCCTGAAAGCAAACAAGGCCCCGGAAAGCCCTGCTCCCGCAGGCTTTATGACAACAGTGCCGAGTCACAGAGGTCCTGCCCGTCTCTAAGAGAAGCCCCTTCCCCTTCCTGGGTGCCTTGGTCCCCTTGGGCAGAGATTTGCCTGAGCGGGGCTGATGGGAGAGGATGGAGTTTCTTGGAACCACTCAGACCGCCAGTTATTGTGGCCCCAAGAAAGCCTGTGGCGTCAGTGCACTGCCTCCGGCTGCACCGGCCCCGGTGATCCAGGAGTGTTACCAGCCCTATTACCTGCCCGGGTACCGCTACCTCAACTCATGGAGACCCAGCCTCTTCTGCAAGGTCTCCAATGCCCAGACCTGCCCGGACGAGGGAGGCATGTGCAGAAGTGCCCTGAGACCCCCCACCATCCTGCCAGTGCTCCGCTCTGCCCTCTTCTGTCGCTACAGCCCCCACGACTGGGACCAGTCCAACCAGCTTCAGATTGGCGGGGCCGAGGCCTCGCGGCTGTGGGCCGGCCGGCTGACGGGCGACTCCATGCGGCTCATGCAGGACAAGGACCAGCTGACACGGCAGATGCAGGAGGGCACCTGCCGGAACCTGGGCCAGAGGCTGTCGGACATCGGTTTCTGGAAGTCCGAGCTTAGCTACGAGCTGGAGAGGCTGCTGAACGAGAACCACAGCATGGACACCGTCAAGAAGAGGCTGGAGTGCGCGGCCGATGAGCTGAACTGTCCACTGAAGGTGCGTGGGGTGGGGAGGGGCGGGGAGGCCACCGCGGTGCAGCTGCACGAGCTCCACCTCCCGTGCGTGAAGACCAGGGTGACAGGCACCTTGCAGGTCGGTTTAAGCTGCATCATCACCTATGATCAGTTTTTAAGGTAAAAAACGGACTCTTTCTTAGTCAATTCAGGATTATCCCAGTCAAATCAGGGCTCCTCAGACCAAATCAAATTTCCTTTTCTCCTTAGGAGAATTCTGTACTTGCATGAAGATTGCAGAGATTTCATCAAGACATTACATGCATGCGTGTGCATGTGTGTGCATGCGTGTGCCTGTGTGTGCATGTGTGTATGTAGTGTGTGCGATGGTCTTTAGAGGACATACTTAAAATAACTGCTTTATTTTTCTCCGTAGCCCTTAGCACCTTCTAACATACTCTATAATTTACGCATTTCTTTATTGTTTTTCCCCCCGACTAGAAATAGAGGCCCTCTGGGGGCAGAGATTTTTGTCTGTTCTGTCACCAGTGTGTTCAAGACTGATATTCAGCCGTGATGTCCCAGTATGTCTGTGCTGGTTCTTAACGAGCAGTGTCTGTGCTGATGGCCCATTGTCCAGCCCAACGTTTTGAATGTCTTCCCAGCCTAGCACAGTGTAGGCACACAGTAGGCACTCAATAAGTATTTGTTGAATAAAGGAATAAATACCTGACTCTGGACATTCTCCCCACTTCTTGGTCTCCCAGTCTCCAGGCAGATCCCAGATCAGTTGGATTGCTTTTGGCTGCATGTAACAGATATTCGACTACAGCAGCTCAGCCAAATAGGAACTGATTTTTCTGTCATAATGAGAACTCCAGAGGGAAACAGATCAGGCTGCTGTAGCCTCCACTTGATGTCAGAAGGGACCCAGGCTCCTATTTTGGCTCAGCCATCCTTAGCGTGTGGTTTCATGTCTCACATTGCAAGTTTCTGCTTGCAGGGGGCACTGTGATATTCTCATTGGGGGCAGGAAGATGGGGGTGAGGCAAAGGGCAAAAGTGCCGGCTGTGTCTGTCCCTTTTTATCAGGGAATATCAGTTTTCCAGAAGGCCCATCATGTGAGTCCATTTTTAGCCCATTTGCCAGAACTTGCATGGGCTCCCTGGCTGCCGCCGAGGAGTCTGGGTAAGTGTGTTTTTCACTGGATCCTGGAGTGGACAGTGAGGGAGGAGCCGGCATTATCCGCCTCGTGCTGTGGGAGCTCATCCTGGCCACAGGGGATGATGTTCTGTGGCTCCCTGGAGCGTGTAGGGAGTCAGAACATCCTACCTCAACACTCCTGCAGCCGTTTCTGCTCCATGTCAGGGGTGGGGACTTCTGTAGGAGTGGTCCTGCCCCCAGCTCCCCTGGGGGACACAGCACAGGTTCTGGCCACTAGGGGGTGGTCCTTCTGTTTCCCTACACCCCCAGATTTCTCCCCTGCTCAGAGACCCAAAGCAGCATCCAAAATCCATTGCTCTCCTCCCCCACTCTCTTCTGACTCCCCCAGTCTGTCTGGGACACCCAGCTCTGCCTATCACACGTGGCCTCCTCTGACAGCCATGTGGTGGCACGGAGACCAGAGGCATCTCAGCTCTGTCCCCTTCTTTCCATCTCCAAGGCCAGCACCTCCATCCAAGAAGCCTCTCACTAGACAATGGTCACTGCCTCCTTCCTGGCCTGCCCACTTCTGCTCCCCTCCAACCCATTCTCCAAATAGCAGTCAGGGGGGTGATTTTAAATATTAAACTGGATCTCCACAGTCCCCTGCTAAAACCCCCCTCACTGGCTAATGCACAGCAGTTAACATCTAAATTCCTTATCACAGCCTCTAGCCCCCTACACAGCCCAGCCCCTGCATACCACTCCAGCCTCCCTTTCTCTCCTTCAGTCCCAATGGCTTCCTGTCTGCTCCTCCTCCTACCTCAGGGCCTTTGCACCTGCTGTTCCCTCTTCCTGGTGCACTATTCCAATTCATCTCTGCTGCTTCTCATGATTCAAGTCTTGGTCTGTCACCTCCTTAGAGAAGTCCTCCTCGGCCCCCCACATCACCTGACGATTTTCATCACAGCCCTTATCACAGTCAGAAATGATTGAGTTTCTCTATGTGTTTATTTGTGTGTGTTCTGTCCCCTCTGTTAGAGCAGGGACCATCTCTTCAGTTCATTGCAGTGTCCCCAGTACCTTGATCGAGTGTGACACAGACAGGGGGCTCCGTGAATTCTTCTGGAGTCGATGAATCCCTCTCCTTTCTGAGTTCCCACGTGCATTTGCATCCTGACGCCAAGATCTCATGCTCCCCTGCTTCCTTGGCACTCCCACTGCTCTTTGTGACATCACAGGCTGGTGGCCCAGTCGCCATTCTTTCTCAGTCTCCTGTGACAGGAGCCCCCCTGAGCTCCGCTTTTCCCGTCTTCTGTTCCGCTCCGCTCATGTCCCCATGACCGTTATAAGGTCCAGGGCTGTGTGGCAGGGTGCCTGAGTCGCGCTTGGCCCTGGGCACTTTCCAAAGCTCTCCCCCCTTTTAGAGATCCCCAAAAAGGGGTTTTCACGTATATTCAAAAGCAAGATTTATTGACAGTATTCTGAGTGCTTTACCCCTGTCAAGCCAACTTAACCCACACAGCAGACCTGTGAGATATGCACCAGTGCTGCTCCTGTCCGCAGTCATGGCACCCCACGTCCCCCGCTGAGCTCGAGCGGGAGGCAGAAGCCCACCCACAGGCACAGTGATGAGGCCGCATGAAGCATCCAGGTTTCCTGGGGATAAAACAGGTCACAGCAGAGAAGGTGTGAGTCACCTCTGCTCTGGCTCTACCTGGAGCTGCAGGGAGGAAACACTCTTCCCCTGCTTCCCCCAGGTGGCCCTGGAGTGTCTGTACCATCGCGAGAAGAGGATCGGGATTGATTTGGTCCACGACAACGTGGAGAAAAACCTCATCCGGGTAAGGTGCCTCTGGGTGTGCCCAGCCCCCGGAGGGAGGAGGGAGGGCCAGCTGGTCAGGGAAGTTTCTGGGCTGCCTGTCAGAAGCAGAGGCCCCTGCGTCACTCCATGTAAAGTCAGGGCTCAGAAAGCATGGGTGGGGGTCTGGGTGGCCGTGTAGGAACAGGGAGAAATGAGGCCGTTTGACCCTCAGTCTTTTCATCTCCAAAATGGGCATCATCATAATAATACCAATAAATAACAATGATAAAAGCTAGCATTTATTGAGCACAGCTGTATGTCACACACTGTACCACTTCATATGCATTATTTAATTTAATGGTAAAATGATCTATAAATGAGCACTTGCCACATAGTAGGTGCTAAATTTTCTTTTAGTCTGGAAGTATATAAAAAGGAAAGAAAGTAGGATAAAGAGCATGGAGCCTCCACAGTCCACCTTAGCCACCTGACCCTGGGATCACATGGATTGAGACAGGAAATGGCCCCTGACCGGACCTTTCAGCTCTTGGGGTCGAGGGTGGGCATGAGAGGCGAGGGGTGGGGGCGCTGGCAGGGGAGACAGGACACTGTGAGTTTCTAAGGGGCACCACTCCTTCTGACATTTTTCATTGCAGGAAGTAGATTTGTTGAAATGTTGCCAAGATCAGATGAGAAAACTAGCTCAAAGAATTGAAATCCAGATGCGGTAAGAGCTGCTTTCTCTCCCTCCTCTTAGAGTTTGTTTTGGATCTTCTGGGTCTCTGGGGGCAAGCCAGGTGGGCCCCCTGTCTCCAGGTGGTTCTTTTGATCTGTGGTCTGCGGGTAAGTGTTTAACAACCAGTTCTCCGCGAAAGAAAACAAAAATCCCGATTTGCAGCCTTTGCCAATTTCAGTGTAAATGCTGCCCTGGCGGCTGATTTCAGTCTACCAATGTGATGCGACTGAGAGGTGCATGGTCGATTTCTGAGTCAGCTCATCCCTGGTTGTGCTTGTTTGCCATGAGGGCTCGGCAAAACCAATTGGCCTCACTGCGGCCCCTCTCGGCCTGTGGCTTCCCCATGCCAGTTCTGAACTTTGGGAAATGGCAGAGAGTGGGTGGCATTAGGCATCAAGGTGAGGGGCCAGAGCATCTCCAGAGCGGGGCTGGTGGACGCCTTGGACCAAGAGTCTTCAAAAGGAGTCAGCTGTTTGTTCTTGGAAGATTATGTAACTGGTGTCATGACAAGCCAGGAGCTCCCGTTGTAATTAAAGAGAGGACGAGTTTTACAGGGCTTGGGGCCCGTGGCGAAGCCCTTGGCACCCAGCTGCCCCTGCGGCAGCCTCCCTGCCTGGCCCTTGAGCTGGGCGCTTGCCTTTAACACTTGCAAGGCACGCTGCTCTGCTGGTTTCTTGTCCGCATTCGCTCACACACAGATAGCAAGAGGCAGCTGGCAACCTTGCCGAGGCTGCCCCTTCCTGCTGTGTGGGGCACGTGGGCAGCCCAGATGGGATGCTCGGGGCTCAGGCAGCTTGCAGATGCCTGGGGGCTTGGTGCCCTGGCTTGCTGTGCCCCTTAAACAGCAATCACCCCCTCTACACACACACAGCAGCCCCTCAACTCCACGGAGGCAGTGAGAACTGGGTGGCAGGGTTGGGAGAGAAGCTCCCAGGGTGGAATAGCATCCTGGGCAGTGTTGAGAAGCTACCTGCAGGTCAAAGGGCGTGGTCAGGGGTGGAGGGGTCTGGAATGAGATGCACACACAGCAGTGGCTGGAGTGACAGTTGAGTGGATGAAAGCAGGGTTGAATTCATCAATTCTGTCCTGATTTCTGACGATTCCACCCACACTTGGACTGTCATTTGCCTAATATTTGTCTATAAATTAATTTGCTTAAAAAACCCCCACAAATACTTGTATTTAAACAGGAAAGTTTTAACAAAGGGAGTGCTTTGGGCAGGCACATGTCTTTATTGTATTTTTCTTGCCCTTATTTTTATGATCACCTATTTTTGGCAAGAGAGAATGGTTTTCCATTTGTGGTTGACGTCGGGCTGTGACAGAACTCGGTGCTGGGGTGACAGGAGGGCTGAAGTTTGGGAAAGGGGACAGTTTGAGCTGCAGAGTGAACAAAAGCCCAGACTTAAAATTGGGGAGCTGGACCCTGGAAGAGAAATGCTGACACCTGGCCGGGAGGAGGGCTGCCTGGGCAACCCCAGGTGGTGAAGCAAGAGGTGGGGAGAGCTGGGGGAACCGAGAGACTGAGGTGAACAGAGATAGTCACATAGACTGGGAGACACAGAATAAGCACTGACCTCAGAGGGAGAGACAGACAGAAAAGGAAAGACACAAAGCGATCAACAGAGAGAGATGGGGAGTAGGGAGACAGGGACAGAGATGCACCAAAGAGAGAAATCAAGAGGTGAGACAGAGAAAAAGAGATGGAGAGGGACAGACACAGAGGAAGAGGAGGAGAGAGGGAGATGCAGGGATAGATCCCAAAAGAGATGAAGGCAGCCGAGGCGATGAGAGCAGGTGGAGGGACATCCCCCTTTGCCAGGACCGGAGGCCAAGCACCCTGGATCGAGGCTGTCAGACCTTGGGCAGCGGCCCGTTTGTGAGAGAATGCCTGTCATGAGGCAGGGAGGCAGCTCGTGCTGCTAGGGCAGCCTAATTAACCTAGAACTGGCCCGAGCCTCATTAGCAGGGCAGACCTCAGTGTGTCCTTGCCCCTGTGGGGGGGTTCTGCCACTGACCGCTCAAGTGGCTGCCCTGGGCTGTTGACTCGTGGTTTTCTGAGGCCCCCACTGGGGCAGGGTCGTGTCCTCGCCAGATGCCCCAGTGAGGCAGAAAAGGTTCTTCCTGACTGGGAAGGAGCCAAGTTTCCCTGGTGGGCTGACAGGGTGACTCTTGGCACTGGCCGGCATCCCCCTCATGAGCCAAGGAGGGGAGACGGGCTACCCTCTCTTTCCCCAGCCTTATCAGCAAAGGCCAGGAGGCTGGGCCAGCTGACCAGGGCTTCTGAGGTCCAGGTTCGCTTCTAATGCTCTGGCATGTTTCTCTTCTACATTCTGGCCTTTCTTCACATTCCAGTTCATTAGGCAGGATGAGGCCCCATTTCTTCATGGTTCTGCCAATTCAGAAGACCACAAGGGCCCAGGATGGGTGGTCCTGCCCCAACATGGCCCCCTGAGCATCCTGATAGGTGGGGGCCCACCATTGGGATTTCATTTCCTTGCTCCTGGCCTGTTTGAAACCCCTCACTAGCTCCCAATATCCATAGCAGAAAAAGAAAGTGGCAAAAAGATAGAGACAGATAGGGGAGAGGGGGAGAGAGAGAGAGAGATGATGGCCCCAAGACAGAAGAAACCAAGACAGATGAGGCAGAAAGAGATAAAGATGGGAGAGAGAAAGACAGAGTCAGGGAGAGACACAGAGAGTCTGAGACGGAGAGAAACCAAAAGAGATGAGTCAGAAAGAGACAAGGAAGAGAGAGAGAGAGACAGCAGAGACAGAGCAAGGGAGAGAAAGAGAGAGAGAATGACAAGAGGCAGAAGGGGAGGGAGATCAGTGGGAGATGTGCACCTGTCACTCTAGTTGGTGTCTGGACGTCAACTCCCGCAGTCAGAGTTTTCCCTTCTCAATTCTCTTTTAGTTCTTCAAGGCCAAAGTCCCAGGTGATGCTTATGTGTCTTTAACACTGACCGATCTCCTTTTTTCAGTCAAGAGAGAAACAGAAAAAAGTTCAGGCTTAGAATCTTCTGGAGACAACTGATTCTAGCTAGGATTCTAGCTTAATGTTTACTGAATATTTATGTTTGAGGTGACCTATTAATGGAAAGGGTTACTGGTTTTCCTTGAAAGATAGTGATGTAGACTTTCTTTTTAAAATACATTTATTTATATTTTACAAGTGATTTAAAAAAGGAAAGTAATAAGTAAATAATAGTACAGATACTTTGATAATATGGCAAGAATTATAAAGTGGTTCTCCAATGTCTGGTGTTCGGCAAACAGCGGCCTTTAAGTCTAAACTTCTTAGCCATGATACCAGCCCTGTGGGCTCCAATACTGGCCCTGCCCCATTGTCCTCTCCTCACGTCAGTCCCTGACTCCGCCCAATCCTTGACCCCGCCCCATCCTTGACTCCACCCAATCCTTGACTCTGCCCAGTCCTTGACACCACCCAGTCCCTGACTCCACCATCTTTAAAGAGCTGCTTACGGGTCCCTAAACATCTGGGAGTCTCTAGCTTCTCCGCTTTTGTGTGTGTGGTGTCTTCAGCTTGGAATTCTCATTCTCCCACCCAACTTTGTCTGTGATGTCTCCTCCTATTATGAAAACCCAGCCCGGACACCTCCTTGGAAGCCTTCCCTAACCACTGCCTCTCCCTGAGCTAACGGCTTCCTCTTCTGTGTTACTTTGTGTCCTTTTCAAACCTGCACTGTTGCCCTTACCATTCCGTACCATGTTTAGTCTTACTGTATTTATTTATACAACTTGTGAGCAACTTGAAGGTAGTGACTGGGTCTTATTCATGTCTTTTCCCTGTGTGCCTGGCACAGGATCAGACACGATGATTGTGAGCTGATTTTGTCCAGAGTGTGAATTCGTATCTTCTTAATCAGGTCAGCAAACTGCAGCTGGAGGGCCAAATCTGGCCCACCACCTTTCTTTGTAAATAAAGTTTTATTGGGAGGAAGCCACTCCCATAAGTTTACACGTTATCTGACTGCTTTCTTGCTTGGTTGAGTAGTTGCAACAGAGAACATATGACCCATGAAGCCTAAGATGTTTACTATTTGACATTTTACAGTAAATGTTTGCCTACCCTTGTTCTGAATGACAACAGGTCTGCTTAGATTAGGGGGAGGGTGTGTGAGTGGGGGAGGCCCTGGGTAGTGGTGGGGGCATCAAGGTGGAAGGAAGGCTGAGAAGCCACTGGGTGTGGACAGAGCACCCTCTTGGAGATCAGAGACTTGGCTTTCAGCAGTGGCTCTGCACTGACCTGCCGTGTGACCTCGGGTGATGGACCCTGGGTAAGTGCACAATCCAGAGACAAATCCTCCCCCTCCCCACCCCAGGGATAACCGAGATGCTCAGCACGCTCTGGAGAGGGACCTCGAGGACAAGAGCTCGGCCCAGTTTATCGACGAGAAGTGCTTCAACCTGAGGAACACCTCAGACTGCATCAGCTTCTTCCACGGCATAGAGAAAGTCGATGGCACGTGAGTGCTGGGCTCCCGGTCCCCATCCCTGGCGGTGCCTGATGGGAGTCAGTGCTTCTGAGTCCCCTCCTGCCAAAGAGCCATAAGGAGGCATCCTGCACGAGTCAAGTGCGAGGCGGTGTGGATGAACGGGGGTCCCGTGTTGCAAGACGTGGAGTCCAGTGCTGGCTAACTCACGACAAGGTGCAATTTATAGGAAGGCTGTGAGAGAGCCACCGACTCCAGGGGAAGGTTGTAGCAGCTTGAACAAGCCAGGGAGAGGGAGCTCATCAGATATGTTGTCAGAGCACCACTGTCTTTCCATTCGTGCCCCATTTTGCCCAAGATTCAAATGTCAGCAAGAGCAAACAAGCGATTGGCTTAGTGAGGGCCACGTGGCCACCGTGGCTCGGCCGGGGCATGCTGGGGCTCCTGGATGGGCAGTTGCACCAAACAAATTCCAAAACAAAATGGCTGTAACCAGAAGGAGGAGGAATTCAAGCTTGGTGGGGAGAGCCAGCTGACACCCACCAGCGCTGGAAGTGGTTCAAGAGTGGATTCTGGAGCCAGGCTGGCTGGCTTCAAATCCAGTGTCTACACTAACATCTGGGGCAAGTTACTTCCTCTCCCTGGGCCCTGTGTCCTCTTCTATACCACTGAAGTGAAAATTGTGCCCACTCCCAGGGTGGCTGTGAGTATAAAAGGGGGCGTCTAGTGTAGGGAAGCGACAATGGCTAACATTTATTGAGTGCTTGCTGTATGACCTCATTTACTCATCACAACAGCTGTGAGGTAGGTGCCTTCTGTCTGCCCGGCCCTGTCGTGGGCCTGTCACCGCATTACAGAACTTCCTGCAGAGCTACGGCTGTTTTCCCAGTTGGCAGTCCAATAACGAGGGCTCTGGGTGCAGGCAGAGGGTGTGTCTGTCTTGGTCCCTTTTTAAAAAATCTCTAGCACATAGAGTTGTGCTTGGCATATAGTAGGTGCACAGTAAATGTTTGTTGAGTGAGAGACTGAATGAAAGGAGGAAGGGAGGGAGGGAAGAGAGAAGGAAGAAGGAAAGCAGTTTCTTGGCGGTCTCGTGGGCCCACACCCAGGGTCACTTTCTGGATCGTAGCAACTGTGGAAGTGGTGGAGGACCCTTTGTGGGTTTTGGCAATGATGACTCCTGGGGAGCTGCCTCCTCTTCCTGACAAGGCTGACTCCCCCACAGTGCTGGCAAGGTGGGCAGGCCTTCGGGGGGCTCAGCCACAGCCGCCCATCTGGATGGGGAGTCCAGAGGGTTCCCTTCCCAAACTGCTGCCTCCCTGGAAACCGGGCAGCCAGGCCAGCTGGCAGAGACTCGATTTCCATGCCCAGGAGGCTCCGCTATTTCAAGTCCCCACCCAGCGACTCCAGCTGGAAAGTGACAGCTGCCATTGGTGGTGACTAATCGCTCCCCAGATGTGCTAGCTCAGGGCTTTGTAGTTGGGGTTTTCTTAAAGCAGAGCCGTGTCTGGGCAGGTTAAAGGACGTTTGGAGACTCTTGAATTGCAGTATCTCTGGTCCCTGCTGCTCTGATTGCCATGGATTACCCGATGATGAAGATGATAGTGATGATAGTAGATGCCTTTCACCAGATGTTTGCTGTGTACTAGGCACTGACTGAGAGCTTTACACACAGCGTCTCACGAATCATAATATTCTCCAGCACTTACTATTGTTAGGTGCTGTAATAGGGGTGTCACAGTTAGTCAATCAACAACCCTGGGGGTAGGCACCATTATTATCCCCATTTTACCGTGAAGGAGACTAAGGCTCAGAGAGGTGAAGTGACGCCCAGGCTCACACAGTGAGTGGCAGAGCCACGATCTGAGCCCACGCTGGACTCTGGGCCGGTGTGTTTACCACGGCGCCTTCCTGCCTCTCCAGCAAAGCCTGCAGTCTCCTCCATCTTTAGAGGACACAGGCTCCAGAAAGCTTACCCCCTACTGAGGTGCACCACCTTTGAGGACACAGGCTGCCTCGGGCAAACTCCCCCCAGGGAGAATGTGATTAAGTGTGTTATTTTCTCTGGGGAGCTCAGCTGTCTGCTCCAGAGGAGGGCAAGGACCTAGAGGTTGCGGCTCATGACATTGACAGTGTCCCATCCGGCAGCGGGAGATACACGCAGACAATCTGCAGGTCTCTATCTGCTGTCCTGGTGCCTCCCCCTTCCTCCATCCTGGTGAGTAGCTGTGTGACCTTGAAAAGACACTTCACCTCTCTGAGCTTCAGGTCTTTGCTGGATGAAAGCTCTGGATCAGACACAGCGCCCTCTCCCATCTCCAGAAGCCTGAGACCCCTGTTTATTTCTTGATCTTAACTCCTGCAAAAGCCAGACAAAACCCATGTTGTATACATTCTTTAAAAAATTTCCATTCACCGTGCGATCTAAGTGTGCTTTAAAGTGACTGGAAAGAGACTTCTATTTCTGAAAATTGAGTCCCTTTTTTCTATTGCCTGAGAATAAAAATCTGCTTTATTTAAAAACTGGAGACTTCCTGGTTAAAAAAGACCTTGAAAAGTTATCTAGTCAGCTAGATCCTGAAGCCAGCTGAAAGAAATGCACGTCCCTCCTTCTGGAAGGCTTCCCAGAGGAGAAAACCCCCATACAGTATGCTGGTGGCCTGTTGCAAGGACTTACCTTCTCTGCCAGGAAGAACTTTGTCTAAACTGAGACCCTATGGCACCACCTCTGAGAAGCCTTCCCTGCCTGCCCTTTCTAATTAGGCTGCGTCTCCTTTCATCCCCCAGATCCATTCTGCAGCGTCCCTGCTGTGAGTCTCATAGAGGAGGCTGCCCTCTGCAGCTCTTTGCCTTCTGGTTCCCAGTTGACTTCAGTCAACAGGGAGGACAGCAGCAGGAGACAGAGAGCAGGAGGAGGAAGTTGTTGGGGATTTATTCTTCCTGCTCCCTCCCTCCCCGGCTTTGTGCTCCTCTCGTTTCCTCCTCTCCCACCTCTCCCTCTCCTCTCGCCCTTGACAGCTGGGGTGCTGACAGCTTCCTGCATTTGCTAGTCCACATACACCTCAACACCCTCTGCGTGGTCCATTTATTTCCTTTTATGACCTTGACTGACACATTAGGACCCCACTCCATTTGTCTCTCTCTCGTCATCCTGCTTCTAAATGCCTTCATAGCACATAACACCGTGTGTAAATATCTTCTTTATTTATTGTCTATCTCCTTCCACTGGAAATTCATCGCCACGAGGAAAGGGATGTTGCCATTCTTGCTTATGACTGTGTCCCAGGTGCCTAGAACGAGGCTCGGCGTGTGGTCAGTGTTCAAAGAACGTTCGTTAAACGAACAAGTCAGTGAATTGAAGGGCCCCCGCAGCCTCGTGCCCGAAGCCTGCTCCTTGACCCGTCTCTGTGGTTTTGGCAGTGGCAGTGTTAGGGAAAAGAGGTCTTCAGGGAAATCTCTCCTCCCCGCAACTCACCAAGTGCCCTTCGGTAAACAGCTGCTCTCTCGAGGCTGCAGTTGCCTCCCCTGTAAAATGGGGGGTTGGATCAGCCCAGTGGTTCTCAAATGGGGGCGATTGTGCCCTCTCCCCCAGGGACAATTGGCAATGGCTGGAGACATTTTTGATTGTCACAACTGGGGCGACACTACCGTCATCTAATGAGTAGAGGCCTGGGATGCTGCTAAGCCTCCTACGGTGCAAAGGACATCCCACGAGAGAGAATGATCCCGACCCAAATGTTAAGAGTGCCAAGGGTGGGACACCCTGGATTGGGTGTTCTCCAAGGCCCGCCCCCAGACCCCCGATTCCCTACCTGTGTTAAATTCGTCCTTGCGCCTCTTGCAGAATCTCCGTGCCCGAGACCTGGGCCAAGTTCAGTAACGACAACATCCGCCACTCGCAGAACATGCGGGCCAACTCCATCCGGCTGCGGGAGGAGGCCGAGAACCTCTTTGAGACCCTGTCGGATCAGATGTGGAAGCAGTTCACCAACACTAACCTGGCCTTCAATGCCCGCGTGGCCGAGGTGACAGATGTGAAGAATAAGCTGCAGACGCAGCTGGCTAAGGTAAGCGAGTTGCACCTGAGGACCGTCATCCACTCCGCCAAACCCTCGCCTTCCTCCGGTGGGTCTCAGCAGCATCTGGCCAAGCTGCCTGCCCGCCCCGTATGCTGAAATGGTCCCACCCATCGTCGCACGGTCTATGAGCTCGTCCACCCCAAAAGGAGGCAGGGCTGTGAGCTTTCCAGGGGATTCGAGCATCTGGAGTAAATCCTTCCTTGCTCACCAGATGATGGAGCGTGGAGCTTGGCCTGGCTGTCACCTCAGCACCCAAGAGGCTGCTCGTGGCCCCCAGGGCCCTTCACTCCACCTGAGGGCCACGTGGCTGAGCGTGACCAGAGAGGGTGGGTGTAGAGCCCAGGAAACCGGCTGAGCAGATCTTCTCTGCCCACATCAGCATCTTTGGAAATGTAACTTTTTGACCTTCAAAGGCTCCCCAGCATCAGGACACCCTGCTGAGGGGTGGAGTGCTTTCTGAATGGAGGAGTCGAAGGACTGCCTGATCCTGTCCCTCTCTCCTGCTCCACCCCCCTCCCACTCTTTTCACTGCTCCCTTATTCAAATGCATCATGCTGTTTCACACCTCTGGGGGTGTCCTCTCTGTGTAGAATTTATCCTCCCTGGTACACATAAATTTAGGGTGCCTCCTGGGGACCAGAGGCTGTGCCAGCCACCAGGAATGAAAAGAGGAGCCACACAAATGGTCCCCTGGTCCCTGTCATTGGGGGAGTTACCTTCTGGTTGGGGAGCAGTGGTGGCTGTGAAGTTTATACACAGGAAGGACCAGGGATGACAATCTGATTGGAGGGGCGGGAGGCAGGGACTAGGCTCGAACCTGTATTTGCCAACAGGGTTATAGAAATGTATATTGTATGTATATTTGGGGGTGGGGTTAACGGGCTGCATGCAGGTTTAATGGGAATTACAGGCGCGGTGTAAGCCCACCCACTCTGCCACCCTTTCACCTGGGGTATGAAGGAGACAGATAAAACAGAAGTTTCTCTAAAATAATTGCAAGTTTGTAGTAAGTGGTATGGGAGAAGAGCAAGGAGATGCACAGAGATCCTCATGGGGATCTTACATGGTGGAGCAGACAGGCAGGGGACATTTACATCAAGAGCAGATTGCGAGGGAGTCGGGCAGCCAAAGGATGGTGGGCAGAGTATTCCGGGGAGAGGCCAGTGAGTGTGAGGACGTGTGTGGGATGAGGTTGGAGGCAGGGTCCTGTAGGTTCTGGTGAGGGGTTTGGATTTTACTCTGAGGGCCTTCGAAGGGTTTTCAGTGGAAGGCGTTGGGATCCAATCTCATCCTTGGGTGGATCTCTTTCCCTCCTGGATGGAGAAAGGGGTGCAGAGGTTAAGAGTGGACACTAGGAGAGGGTTAGGAGGCTCTGGAAGGAGTCTGGTGAGAGGGGCCACCTGCACTAAGGAGGTGGCATCAGATGTGAGAGGGAGGGGAGGGATGTGAAGTGTCTTGAGAAGGCAGAGTTGACATAAGTGCCTTCCTCCCTCCTTCACTGAACTTTTCCTGTACATCCCCCCAGAACAAGGTTAACATGCCTTTCTGTAAAGGGCCAAGTCTTATTTCCAGCTCTGCAGGCCATGCTGTTTCTGTCACAACCACTCAATCCTGCTGATGTAGACAGCCCTGGACAGTATGTATGCAAATGAGATGGCTGTCTTCCAATAAAACTTTATTTACAAAACCAGGCAGGGGGCCGGATTTGGCCCACAGGTTATGGTATGCCAATTACAAATGTAGTTTTGTGTAGTTTGTCATCGCTCCTTTCACCCCGTGGTGTTAGAAGTGCAGACTGAGCGTGACTGCCTGGGTGTGAATCTTGGCTCCACCACCTTTGTAACCCCAGACAACTTCCTTAACCTCTCTGTGCCTCAGTTCCCTTATCTGTAGAATGGGGATAGTAATGTTTCCGACCTCAGGGCTGCCAGGGGGATTATCCGTTGTTAATGTAGGAAAACTAGCTGAACGAGTGCCTGGTACCCAGTAATCACTGCGTCTGTGGCTGTGATTTCACCGTGTTAGTTGATTTACGTCTGCATCTCTCCAGAGCATGGCTCCTGATTCAACTGTGTACCCCCACTGCCCAGTGGACTGCCTGGCACACAGTAGATGCTCCTTAAATCTTTGTGCGACGAATGAAAGGAATCTACAATGTGGAGTTTTGCACTCGTGATTTTTAAAGAATGATGCACGAATGAGTGAATACTTTTAATTCCAAATATTTTCTTTCTTTCTTATGGGAAAAATTATTGTATTATTGTGGTGAAATATACATAACAAGAAACTTACCATTGTCTTAGCCCATTCTGGCTGCTGTAACAAAAATACCACAGACTGGGTAGCTTATAAACAACAGAAATTTATTTCTCACAGTTCTGCAGACTGGGAAGTCCAGCATCGAGGTACTGGCAGATTCTGTGTGTGGTGGGGGCCCGCTTCTTGGTTCGTAGATGTCTTCTCACCGTGTCCCCACAGGATGGAAGGGGTAAGGGAGCTCTCTGAGGTCTCTTTTATAAGGGCACTGACCCCGTTCGTGAGCCTACTGATGACCCAATCGCCTGTCGAAGGCGTCTCCTACTACTGTCACTGTGGGGATTAGGTTTCGACATATGAATTCGGGGAGATACGACATTCCGTTCACAGCAGCCAGTAAGTGTGTAGTTCACCAGTAAGTTCCTTCACATTGTTGTGCAACCATCACCGCCGTCTATGTCCACAACTTTTCTCATCTTCCCAAACTGAAAGAACATGTTTCAACTCCAGGCCCAGTAAACAACAACTCCCCTTCCCCTCTCCTTCGAGCAACCACCGTTCTATCTTCTGTCTCTGAATCGACTCCTCTAGGTACTTCCCAGAAGTGAAATCTTACAATATTTGTCCTTTTGTGACCGGCTTATTTGACTTAGCACAAGGTCTTCAAGGTTCATCATTGTTGTAACACGTGTCTGAATTTCCTTCCTTTGTGAGGCTGAATAGTACTCCGTTGACTGCATACACCGTCTCCATTCATCCCTCGGTGCACACTTGGGTTGCTTCCACCTTTTGGCTTCTGTGCAAGCATTTGCTTTTAATGAGGCATTTCATATAGTGGATCAAATACAGTTCATTGTCATGTTTCGTGGCACAAAGTCTGAGGCCTGGAGATGACTTGGGTTGGCTCCTTTGGTGGATCTTGGTGGCTGGTTTCTCATCTGTGAAGCAGGGAGTAAGAAATCCTATTTGATGACATTATTGTGAGGATTACTGAGTTGATGTCTATGGAGCTCTTAGAACAGTACTTGGCTCGTGGTAAACACTTAATTAAAGGTAACTGTAAGTGTTAATATTATTATCAGTGGAGAGAACAAGGGTCTTTTGGGTGGGGGTGGGGAGCAAAACCTTTTTCCTTCCCAAATTTCTCCAGGGAAGTTTTTTTTTTTTGCTGAGGAAGATTCACCCTAAGCTAACATCTGTCGCCAACCTTCCTCTTTTTTCACTTGAGGAAGTTCGCCCTGAGCTAACATCTGTGTCAATCTTCCTCTATTTTGTATGTGGGTTACCACCACAGCATGGCTGATGAGTGGTGTAGGTCTGTGCCCAGGATCCAAACCCACAAACCCAGGCCGCTGAAGCAGAGCGCATGAACTTAACCACTACGCCATGGGGCCAGCCCCTCTCCAGGGAAGTTTTGAATTATTACAACAACCTCATCACTGATGATCAGAGAGTTTTTGCAACCACGTGGATTTGTATTGATAGTCCTTATTTAATCACCAGCTGCTTTGCAAGTAAGCCAGCACTCATTTGAAATACACCAAACCTCAACATGATTCAGCTGACATTTGCCTCAGCAAGGACTTGTCTTCTGGTTGGTGACTATCTCACATGGTGTTTTTATTTTCTCTAAGGTAATAAAAGAAGGAGTTGCTGTGATGAAAATAAATGAATAGCAACCATTTCACCTTTCAACAGATTGCTTTAGCTGGAGGATTTGAAATGCTCCCTTTAAATTTTAAGTGTTAATTGTTGAGCTTGGCCTGATTCTCCTTGGCAAGAGGTGTTTCTGGAAAATTCTCACCTGTGCTGCAATGCAGTTATTGCCCGAGTGGTCCTAGGAATCCACTTTGAAAGGCCAGGTCTACACTGCTCCCGTGCGGACTTTGAATCCCCCAGTAGTTGGGGGCTGTGTAGATAGCCATAGCTGTTTGCCATGATCCTGGTGTTCCATTCCCAAGGCCACACCCCAAACCCTGTGACTTGTCCTGGTTCCTTGCACTTTGGAGCTCTGGGGTATCTCCCAGGCTTATTGACCACTGTTAGGAGGGAGGCTGGTGACTTCTCTGGGCTGAAGCTGTTGATGACCCTAGAGTGGGCTGCTGCCTTTGAGAGCTGATCCCTCCTGAGAGCTGGGGGCCCCAGGGGTCTCCAGCCAAACATAAGTCCACACCTGCATCCGATTACCCAACTGAATGTGCCTTTTAGGGAGGGGACTCTTAGTGTGGGGGAGAAGACGAAAGGACCTGGGGGGAAGAGGTGTGGGGGCAGGGACACACTTGTGGGAACTAGACTGTGGTGGGGAGATGCGAGTTGGTGTGTCACGTGGACGCAGCATTAATATCATTTGATCACACAGTGAGAAAGTTATTCATTCCTCATCTTTTTCGAATGTTTGTGATGATTTCAAGAGGAAAGTCTTCATTGGATGCTAGAATGCCTTCCTTATCTCTTTTTTGTTGTTGTTGAGGTCACATTGGTTTATAACATTTTATAAATTTCAGGTGTACATCATTATGTTTCTGCTTCTGTATAGACTACATCATGTTCATCACCAAAAGTCTAGTTTCCATCCATCACCATAAACATGTGCCCCTTTACCCTTTGGCCCTCCTCCCACCCCCTTCCCCTCTGGTAACCACCAATCTGTCCTCTGTATCTATGTGTTTGTTTATCTTCCACATATGAGTGAAATCATACAGTGTTTGTCTTTCTCCGTCTGACTTATTTCACTTAGCATAATACCTTCAGGGTCCATCCACGTTGTCACGAATGGCAAATTTTCATCCTTTTTTATGGCTGAGTAGTAGTCCATTGTATATATATACCACATCTTCTTCCTCACCTCTTTAACGCCAGCTGATCTCCCTTTTAAACAGAGCACACCAGCCTCAGGCTAAGAACTTTGGGCTGGCGGCAGTATCCAGCCAGAGTTAAGTAACATGGTTTTACTTTCATCATTTCATGCCTTTTTATGGTCATTTCCATTTATGGCAAATGATGCTGATTTTCCACTCATAATAGTGATATAAAGTTTTATTTTTAAATAAATGCATTCAAGATTGTTTTTAAAAAGTGAATTGATCTGAAGAAAAGATCATTAATCATGTTACAAGTGGTGTGAGAGGATATGGCAAAATTGGTAAGGATGGTAGGTGAAAACCCGACTCTTGGAAAACAGCAGTGTAGACCTGTGTGTCTCAAGTTTTACCGTGTGTGCGGTAATCACCAGTGTTACCTGGTGGTTGCATCAAAATGCAGATTCTGACTGAGCGAGTCCAGGAGTGGGCCTGAGAATCTGCATTTTGAACAGGCTCGTGTTGGGGGAAGGGGGTTTGCCAGCGCTGCCGGCGGGAAGTACCAGACTGTGGGTTGTAGAGCGCGGTGGCTTTGACAAACATCTGGGTACGCAGCTGCTCCTTCCCTCTCTCCTTCCCTTCCCTCCCTCTCCCTCCACCTCCCTCCCTCTCTCTTCCTTCCTTCCAGACTCAGAATGTTCGGGGAACCAAATCCTTCCAAAAGGCAAGCCGCCGTCGTCTGGTTCTAATCAGATTTTCTCTCATTGCATTTTGCTTCCAAGCTTCCAAGCCAAGCCCAGCCATTCCTCCCTCAAGGGGCCAGCCGGCTTACCCCATCACACAGATCGTGCTGATTTGTGCAGATGTAAACGCCCCTCTGGGATTTCTGCCACCCCCCAGCAACGCGTGTCCTTAAGTCAAAATCTCATTTTCCCATCTTGGTTATTAATGTGGCCGGAGCAAATGATGTTAGGAGGTGGGGCATCGGGATCAGCCAGCAGCACAGCCTCGATCGGATTGTCAAAGAGAGGCATCGATTTCTCTGCTTCCTCGCAAGAGCTCTCACGGCACATGCACGTGTGTAGGCTTTCTTGTGGTCAGAGGCAGCAAACGGGAGGAGCCAACTTTCACCCTCAGAACGTGCACCCTCCCGCCTGACCCACCTGGAGCCCTCCCATCTCAGTCAGTGGCTCTGACTTCGAGATGCTTCCAGGGGCTTCCAGCGGCTCCAGCTTCCAGGTGCTCAGTCCCAAACCTTGGAGTCCTCTTGGATGCCTCTCGCTCTCCCACCCCACATCCACTCCATCAGCAAATCGGTTGGTTCTACTTTCAGAATCTCATCGCTTCTCAATCCCTCCTCTGCTTCCACCACCTCTTGCCCGGATGATCGCTGTGGTCACCTAACTGCTCTGTTTACTTTTGATGTTGCCAGCTGGTTAACTGGCAGCTAGTTAACAGGGCATTCGATCCTTGAGTAGGCCAACTAGATTTACAGAGAAAAAAAGTTCAGTTGCTTTAGATTTTTCAGAAAACCTGAGAGTTTAGCTGGAGAGTGTGGGCGACAGGCTCTCTCTGGGTAGCACCTGCCGGTGCCCGTGGGTCACCATCCTCACTTTGGCCAGGCCGGTCTGCACCACTGCTGTAGGGAGAACTTCCCAGCACCCCTCACCTTTGCAGTCGTGGTGCCTCACAAAATGCACGGTGCACGTGAGTTCTACGTCAGTGCTGTTGAGTGGTTTACATCAGAGGATAAACACTAGTGGTCTGTGGGTGAACTTGGCCCATGTGTTATTTGGCCCCTCACATTTTTCTTTCAACAGCTTCATTTATACTTGACACCTAATTATCTACATGTATTTCAAGTGTGCAATCTGAGAAGTTTTGACATATATGTCAGGAAGCCACAACCTCAATCAGGGGGTGAACACATGGAAGGTTTCCTTGTGCCCCTTCGTCATCGCTCCCTCCTGTCCCTCCCTCCCCCATTCCCAGCAGAACCACTCACCTGCTTTTTGTCTGCAGATCAGTTTGCATTTTCTGGAATATTACATAAAGGGAGACAAACCCTGTGTACTCTTTTTTTCCTTTTGCTTCTTGCACTCAGCATAAAAACTCACACCACTTGTAACACGATTAATTGAGATTCCTAGTTTATTCCTTCTTATCGCTGAGTGGTATGTATTGTGTGGGTATGGCATCGTATGACTATACCCCTGGTACATATTGTATCCGTGTACCACAACTTCTTCATCCGTTCACCTGTTGACGGACATTAGGGTTGTTTCCAGTTTTTGCTGTTACCGATACGTTTGTATGCACTCTCATAGACTTCTTTAATATTTTGGTAAAACAATGGAGATTTCACACAACAACTCAGATTTCCAGAATCTCTTGCAAGATTAGTAGCTCTAGCAACTCTGAGCCCACATTTCTGCGGGGGAGCAGCGGGCAGGATTGCGTCTCTTTGGACAGGGCCGGACCCTCCAGGTTGCGTCAGCCCCCACCACCCTCCGTCCCGGCCCGTTGCACTCACGGGCGTTGCCGGCCTGGGTCCAGCAGGCACTGGTCCAGTGTGCACTGGCACATTCGGCTCTGCGCGTGCTCAGAGGAAGAGCAGGGAGGCAGATCCACAAGCAGCCCTGAGGCGTGGGAAGGTTTAACGGAACACAGAGGGGCTCTGAGTTTTAGCCTTGAAAGCTTTGCTTTTGCTCTGAAGTTTCTTTGGGTTTTGACTTCTCGGTGGTCACTGACACCAGCAGAACCACCAGTGCCAGGGAGGAGGGCCCACAGCCGGCCATCTGAGTGCCCCGATGCCTGCCACCAGCCCCTCTGTTTGTCCACGGAGGTCTGGAACCCAGTGTGCAGTGGGACATGCTTTTGTGCTTCACAAGCGGCCAGATCCCTTCCAGCCCCGGTGCCCGCAGCCAAGCTACTGACGCTCTCGTGTCTAAAACTGGCCCAGCCCAGGGGAAGTGGAGCCTGGGCAGTCTGGCGAGGAGGGGCGGGGGCCAGGCCCAAACACCACTGCGCCTCACTGAGAAAGTTCTCTTTTCAAGTTCTCTCCACCCATCCTTCTGCTGGTGTCAAGGAGCAAGACTCCACGTGATGCTAATTTGTCCTTACCATCTCTTTCATTTGCGCTCTCCCTTTCTAACAAGGTGCCAAGCTTCAGCCAGGCTTTGAACCTTTGAAAGCAACAGAACTTAGAATTCATTTCTTTTTTTCTATTTTCTCATTGTTATACTGTCTATTAATGATGAGGGACGCTAGTTTTCCACTTGTGGCAATAATATAAAGATTCCATTTCAAATACATTTGTCAAAGGCTAAAAGGGAGTTGACTTGAAGAAAAATGTTAAATAATCGTACAGATGGCATGTGGGTATGGCAGGTTAACCCTCAGGGCCACATGCAGTAGGCCTCTCTGTCGGATGCTCACCTTAGCCAAGAGTAGTCAAAGGCTCTCGGGTGTCACTGGGCTCAGGTCTCATCACTGTACCTGGGCGGTGTGTGCCTGGGGACACCCAGCATGAGGGGTCCATGAGAGCTCAGATATGGGTAGTTCTGAGAGCTGTGCCAAGTGGCTGGGTGGCGGGGTGGGGGTGGGGCTGTGTCACCAGTTATCTGCCCACCGTGACACTGTGCCAGATGGGAGAGGAGCTGCTGGATCAGGAAAACAGAGCCAAGGTTCAGAGCTGGGAAGGTAGCCAACAGATGCAGGAAGTTGGAGGGACCAGACCAGACGGGGAGAGAATGAGCGGGTCAGCATGCTGGGGGTGGGGGCGGGGAGCAGTACAAATGAGCCTGTTTTGAGTTCTCTTTGTGAACACTGCTGATGCTCGAGGAAGCTATTACTTCCCTCCTCCCACTGCATGCTCCAGTTGGTGTTAGCCAATCATCTGCTTTGACTGGAAGCCAATCACTGGGATTGGTTACTGCAGAGACAAGAGTATAAGATGCAGCCTGGCCGGGGCAGAGGGCTGCCTTGGCAGCTCCTGGATATGGGTATGTCCCAGCAGTCTCCTAATTTCTTCCAAGTTGTGACTTGTCCACCTTTGAGCCCTCATCTGCTCACCTGCTTGGGACCTGCTGCCCAACCTCACCTACACTCCTGGCTTTCACATCTGCTTGCATCCTGGTCCAGATTCCCCTTCCATGTCAACGTTCTTCACCTCCCACAAGTGAGACCCACAGTGCAGTGCAGACGGCTGGGTTCAATTCTGGCTCAAGCACTTCCTGGCTCCATAACCAAGGTCGGGTTGCCCCACCTGTCTGTGCCTCAGTTACCCCCTCTGTCAAATGGGAGCAGTAACGCTTGGCAGATATTTGTTTTGAGAATAACAGCATCAGCGCCGGTTACCGCGTAAGTGCTCGGTGACTATTAGCTGTAAAAAGCCATGGTCTGATTTATGACCTGCTGAAGCGGAGGGACAAGCAAAGTGTCTGAAGGAACACGGCATCTGGAATCAAAGGACCAGGGCTGAATTTGGGGATGGCTAAGGGACCTTGGGAAAGTAACCCACTCCTGTGAACCTCAGTTTCCTAATCTATGTGAAAGGAATAATCCTGCCAGCTGTGCGGATCAAGTGAGAAGGTACAGCTGAACAGTTCCCAACTTTGGCTACACACTGGAATCACCCGGATGCCCGGGTCCCCTCTCTAGGGATTCTGATTTAATTGGTTGGGGTGTGGCCTGGGCATCCAACCTTTTAAACTCTCCCCAGACTGAAAACCAAAGGTCCAGAGTTCAGGCCAGTGGTTCTCTAGGTGTGCTCCTTGGACCAGCAGCATCAGCGTCACCCGGGAACGTGTTAGAAATGCAGATTTTCTCAGGCTGCATCCCAGACCTAATGAATCAGAAACTCTGGGGCCCAGCCATCTGGGTTTTAACAAGTCCTCCAGATGTGTCTCCCAGGTGTAGGCATGCAACGGCTAATTTTGCTAATTCCCTCCCTCCCTCCCTGAAGCCGGTATTTACTTCACACACCATGTGTACTACACTCTGAGTTAGGTGCTGGGGATACAACGTGACCGGGACAAGATCCCTGCCCTCAGGGGCTTATGTTCCAGTGGGGAGACTGATTGAAAAAAGAAGTAAACACACAATTAATTAAAAATTGTGATAGCTGTTAAGAAGGAGACGCGCAAAGGCCTGAGATAGTGCATCACCCTGCATTTTCACAGAATCATACAAGTGTCCGCTCTAGCAGGGAGCCCCCACCATTTCCAGACCCCTCCAGGACTTCCAGGACCCCTGACCCCTGGTGGCCTCGCAGCAGCTGATGTTTGTATTGGTCTGGCATTGTCTGAGGCAGGTGGCTACCTCTGGACAGAAGCAACTGTGAGCAGGGCTTATGCAACATCTGTCCCCAAGAGGAGGAGTTCTCACCTGGGGTGAATTCACTCCCCAGTGGCATTTGCCCCCAATGTCTGGAGACATTTTGGTTGCCACAACTTGGGGTGGGGGGGTGCTACTAACAGATAGTGGGTGGAACCCAGGGGTGCATTCTACAAGGCACAGGGCAGCCCCCACAGCAAAGAATTATCTGTCCCCAAATGTCAAGAGTGCCGAGTTTGAGACTCTGGAGCGTCCAGGTCCTGAATTTCTGGCGAGGTCCGTCTGGAACCTTCCTCGATCTCCTTGCTCCTGGGGTTGGCTGCACTAGAGAATCTTCCACCACTCGACCAGAAAAAGGATTCCAAGCTGCCTTCTCTCTTCCTGAGCTGAGAAAGCTGCACCGAGCCAGGCATCTCCTTGGAAACCCCTTGGCTTCACGCAATTTGGAAAACAATAAATTTGCAAAGGTTGCACAAAGCATCCAGAAGCCGAAAGCCGGCTGGAACTGCTAAATCCATTTTTTCCCTCCACATCAAAAATAATTTCCTGGCCTTAGAGGCTTTCTCAGCCGTCACAAGATGAGACGCAGGCAGATGGTTTTACACGGCAGACAACCCTGCCAAGCACATCCCCGCTTTCAAAGCCTTCAGGGGGATTTCTGTTCCAGCCAGGAATGGCAACGTGCTTTTCCGCTGAGCCGAGGCCGGTTTCATCCGAGGCAGATCTGGCAATTGCCTTTCACACCCCCCACAAGGCCAGAGACCATTTCCAGTGCAGACCTCGCCCTTTCCTCATGCCAGGGGCTGGAGCTGGAGGGGGTGGGTGGGATTTGCCCTCAGCTCGTCCCCTACAAGGGCTGAGGGAGGTGGTCATGGTCTAGTCTGCCGTCCTGCTGCAAGGGGAAGGAGAAAGAAGAAAAAGTTCCCCATAACCACAGAAGAGGTATTAACCCTACTGTGTGCAGCAGAGTTCTGGCTGCTTTTCTTAGGTTAACTCACCTTCCCCTCCTACAACCCTATGAAAAGGGATCATCATTAGCCCTATCTTACAGATGAGGAAACCGAGGACAAGTCATTTGCCTAAAGTGACCCCCACCCCCACCGGCAGCTAGTAAATGTCGGACCAGGATTTGAATCTAGGTATCTTGCTCTAGAGTTTATGCTTTGAGTTCACGTGAACATCTCCCCCACTCCCACCAGCACAGCCTGAAAACAGCAACAGTAATAACAGGTAACATCTACATCAGTGGCTCTCGGATGGGGCAGTGTTGCCCCCCAGGGGACATTTGACAATGTCTGGGGACATTTTTGGTTGTTACAGCTTGGCAGAGAGGCGCTACTGGCCTGTAGTGGGTAGAGAGACTAGGGATGCTGCTAAACATCCTGCAGCACACAGGACAGTCCCCACCACAGGGAATAACCCAGCCCCGAATGTCAGTAGGGCCAAGGCTCAGAAGCCCTGGTCTCCTGGCATTGTTTGATTGAAAAAAAAAGAAAAGGAAAAAGGTAGTAAATACATAGATAGATGGATACGTGGATGAATACATGGACAGATGGATGGATGGACGGATGGACGGATGGACGGATGGATGGATGGATGGCTGGGTGGACGGATGGATGGGTGCATGCATACATGGATGGCTGGGTGGGTGGATGGATGGTTAGAAAGTGCTGACGTTGAGACTCTATAGAGCACCTGCTGTGTGCCAGCCACAGTGCTAAACCTGAGGTCCCTAAGTCAATCTTCGCAGTTACCCTCTGAGGTAGATGCTATTATGACCTCTGTTATGTGGATGGGGAAACAGGCTCAGAGAGGTGATTTGCCAAGGCCACATCCTTGACAGTGTGGTGCTGGCCCTTAGACTCAGGCTGGCAGCTCCCAGGCCTTTCTTCTAGAAGGCTCCACCTGATTTTAGGGGCTGGGCAGGCTGAAATCTGTGAAATCTGACCTCTCCTCAGTTGGCATGCTCCATCGGTTTCCAGTGCCCCCCATTTTGCCTTTTGTATGCTCCTGTGGCCTCGTTCCTTCTGCGTCTCTCTACCCCGACTTGGGGTGGCCTTCCTGCCTCTCAGTGCCTCACTGGCCTCCTGCTGGCCGCCTCTGTCCAGCCTCCAAACAGCAGCCAGAGGGACCTGCCTCAGACTACAAATCCGACCATGTCCCTCTCCAGCCTTAAAACTTGAATGTGCATATGGACCACCTGAGGGTTAAAGAGCAGATTCTGTTAGCAGGTGTGCAGTGGGGCCTGAGATTCTGCGTTTCTACAAGTGCCCAAGTCTAGCGATGCTGGTCCACGGACTACACTTTCAGTAGCAAGGCGCCAGAGAAATCATTCTCTTCTCTGAACGCTGGAAACCTGAGGAGCAGCAGCCTTGTATGAGGTGGGCTGCTTAGATGGATCAGGACTTCCTCCGTGCTGGGCTACAGCAGGGGTCTCAAACTACGGGCCCCAGCGCCAGATCTGTCCCTTGCCTGTTTCTGTAAATAAAGTTTTATTGGAACACAGCCACCGCCATACGTATATATTGATTGTGGCTGCTTTCCCACGACAGTGGCCAAGTTGAGTAGTTGTGACAGAGACCGCCTGGCCCGTAAATCCTGGAACATCTACCAACCTGACCTTTACAGAAGAACTTGTCCACTGTCTAGAGCATCTTCAAGATGCTCCAGAAGGCTGAGTATTGGGACTTGCAACCGTCTGAAGGGGGTTGGCTTAAAAACTTAAAAACGAAATCAAACACACACACACACACACACACACACACACGGAGCCTACCTGCAGCTAGCCCGTCTCGGGCTGGGTCTCGAAGGAAGTGGCTCCGGGCACGTGTGGGACATTGATGATGGATTGGGGCTGGAACAGAGCGTGTGACCTGGTCCAGGCGCACTCGCAGCGCGCTAGCCAGCGAGGAAGCACAGGCCTCCAGGCCCCACTTGCTGGATGAGGGAATCCGGGGCCCCGCACAGCCCAGGCTTCTGAGTGGGGTGTGAGTTCCCCAGCTGGTTTGTGTTAGGACTTGGATGGGAACCTGCGTCTCCTGACTTCCTGCCCAGGGCTCCTACCTCCCAGGCACCCCGTGTGGAGGCCCTGTGGCTGGGAACCTCCCTGGAGGGAGGCTGGGTAACAAAAAGAGCTCTGGTTCCCCTGCGGGGGGATGTGGCCCCCATCTGCCTCGGGCTGGCTCCCTCTCCAAGCCACATTCCAGAGACGGAGAAAGAGGATGTCCTCCTCCGTTGCACAGGCGACCCCTGCCTTGACCCCTTACGCCCAAATAAGTGGGTTGATGGGGGCTGAGCCAGAGCCCTGGACTGGGGGTCTGAGGGAATTGAGGTTGCCTGCAAAGACAGATTCTCTCAAGTGAATCTGAGTTTCCTATTGTCTTACATTAAGAAGAAAAAAAAAGACCAATGATCCCAAAGGAAAAACCTCATCACAGACTGAACGTTTCAGGGTGGGGGCTGGGGGTGGGGTGGGGATCCAGGGCAGTCCTGTCGAGTATGCCAGGCACTGGACTAAGGCCTTTACACTCCTTGTCTCATTTAATCCTCACAGCAACCCTGTGGGTGAGTTGTTATTGTGCCAATTTTACGGACAAGAAAACTAGTGCCCCGCACAGTGTCTGGATCAGTAGAAGGGGCTCCTGAGTGAAGGGGCTCAGTCGATGTTGAGTACATGATTGCAAGAGGCACAGAGAGGGTAAGTGACCTGTTCAAGGTCACACAGTGGGGAGGAGCAGGAGCTGGAATTTGAACCTAGATCTGTGTGACTGCAGAGGGAGGGACACCGTGAGCTGAAGTGACCTGCCCCTTCCTGCCACCCATGCAGGGCGAGTCGGAGGCTCGGGACTCCTCCTCCTCAGTCTAGAAGCCTTGACTGGCAGGTAGCCTGCTGCATGCACAGTGCAGAGCTAGGGGCTGGGGAGCCCAGCTGGAGCCCTCCACTCCCACCAACGCTTCTAGTGAGTTCCAGCTTCGGGAGACTCCTCCCATGGGGTGACCCCCTGAGCCAATCCCCAGCGACCCCGCCCAGCTGCAGGTGAGCCAGGCTGCGCCCCAGGGAGCCTCTTTCTCCCCACTTCTTCGGCTTTGTGGGAGCAGAAAGGTTAACATCCCTGGGGGCTGCGGGGGTGGGTTCCTGGGGCTCAGGGCAGCCTTGCGGGGCTCAGGGACTGGGGAGAGAGAATCACTCTACTTGGCCAAGGGAAAGTGGGGAAAGGGGCATGATGGCTTTCTTGTGGCACTTTCCAGGGTGTGTTTGTGGGACACACACACACACACACACACACACACACACGCACACACTTGCTTTGGGAAGAGCGGGAGGCGGCACTGTTGATCTGTGACTGCAAAGGAGAGCTCATGCGTCTCGCCCGCTGTGTGCTGGGCAGCGAAGGAAGCAGTTTATACACCCACTGAGGTTTCCAAGAGCTCCTTCTCCCAGGCCCGGTACTCATGGCCTCACCTCCACTCTGTGGAATGGGAATGATTATAATCCCTGTTTTACTGGAAAGGCTCAGAGAGCTTAGGACACTTGCCTAAGGTCACCCAGCTTAGACGTGCTGGAGCTGGGATATGGGTAGACCCAAGCAGTCTGATGCCAACATCCGTTCTCTTGTCTTAACCAGACACACCATGGTGTGCATTCCTCCTTCCAGGCAGCCAGTGTTCCCTGAGCACCTGCAAATTGGCCAATTAAAAATGATGTTCCCTAGTGGTCCTGGGGGAAGATTTCGTCCAGTGTATACCCAGGAGTGGACTTGCTGGGCTATGTGGGTCACCCTCTTAGACTCGGGGCTCTTCTCCCAGGGGACGTCATGGAACTTGGGGTCCAGGGACCAGGCTGACCTAGAGCTCAAAGCTCAGGTGCCAAGGCCAAACCCAGGGTGGGCCAGGCTGGCACTGGGAGCCTGCACTGGTGCCGAGCAAATCCTTAGCTTCTTCCTTAGCGTGAAAGTCAAGGCTGCTCTGTCTCCAGCTCCTGCCCCTGGTCAGCCCACGAGGTCTCTGCCTCCCGGCCCTTGGGGGTCACATTCCTCAGACTTCTGGAGGCTGAGTCACTGCACCCAGGGCTTCTGGAGATGCACAGGCTGGCAGGACTGGGGTGGGCGGCAGGGGCTGACCCCAGGATGGAGTGTGTGTGTGTGTGTGTGTGTGTGTGTGTGTGTGTGTGGCTTTTTTTCTCCCTTCTCATGAAGATGACCCTGGTTGTGAGTGACAGAGGCTAGACAAGAGGTTACAGGGAATGTTTCTGGCAGAGAACACACCCGCTGGGGCAGATTTGCCTTGGGTGTGAGTGACTGATTGGTTCTTGAGCAGCTACTTCTGGAAAACCTCTACTGTTCTGGAAAATCCACTGGCAGGCCTGCTCAAGAAGTGCCAGCGGGGACAGGGGGTGGTGGCATGGAGAAACAAGCAGCAGTCGGTTCCAGCCGTCTCCAACACCAGCAGATGCCAGCCCCAGAAGGAGCTGGCAGGCAGGGGACCTCACGGTGGCCCAAGGATCCCCTCAGCATCCTCATTCCGGCTGTCACCGCCCGCTTAGCATCCCAGCTCCCTTTCAGTTCTCCCACCTGCTGTGTCCATGCACCTGGGAGACACACCGTGTGATACGGGGCTTCCCAAATTCAGTCACTCCTGCCACCATCCCAATTTTGCCATATCCATGTACCACCTGGGCTGTTATTTACTGTATATTTCTGTTTAAATGGAGTCACTGAAAAATGCTTAAAAATACATTCGTTTAAAATGTGTTTGTATCACTTCTATAAATGGAAAACCAACAGCGCTTGTGAAGGTAGAGGGTAGCTGGGAAGATACATATAATGAAAGCTGAGCAGACTTGATAAAATGTAGCAGAGGCTGTTGCCTGGAGAAGCCTCCTCATTCCGCAGCAGCTCTCTGTTCATCAAGGGAGGGGAGCAGGTGTTGGGGAGGCTGTGCTCAAGGGCTCGCTCCCGCAGGTGGTCCGCAGGCTTGAAAAAGAATGGATAAGTTTCGGTTCTCCAGGGACTCCCGGTCATCTATCATGTTGCTGTGTCCCTGTCCCTCCGCTGTGCTTGTGTAGAGCTCCTGGAGGACTGAATAAACATGTATTGGGTGACTCTTTTGTGGCTGCATCTCCCACCAGTGTCCTGCACACTAAAGGCATCTAATATATGTTTTTAACAGAGAGGAGGTGGAAGGAACTTGAACTTCTGTGATGCTGTAGAAAGCACTGTTGAAATTGTAGTGAGCGCTTGTTGGTGCCTAATAGATGTCTGTTGCATAAAGGAGCAAATGAATGCGCGAATAATCCACTAGCATGTAAACTCCACAAAGACAGGTTTTCTCTGTGTTCCGTTCACTGCTGCGTCCACTGCCCAGAACAGTGCTTGGCACTTAATAGCTGCTCAGTGAACATTGTTAAGTCAAGTGAATCAGTGAACCCATGAATTAATGGTGAGTGAATGAAGAAATGATTGAGCACATGAATGAATGTTGGCCTTTTCCCTAGACTCAAGAAACAGTCCTTTTGTAAGCTTTCAGGCCTCCAGTGAGGCTGGCCGAGCCCTGAGCTGGGGCCCAGGGGGTGGAGAGATCTTGCAGAAGAAGCCGGGATAAGTGCAGCCTGGGTTCCCCGCGCTGCGGCCCTCACTGGCAGGCGAGGAGCATCCTGGGACCTGCCTTCACGGGCAGGGCAGGGCGGTACCACCAGCAGATGACCCCTCGGTGGTGTTCCCCTCATACCACCCCAGCAATAGGCTCCGCCCAAGTAGGGACATCTAGATGGTAGAGTGATGGGCTGTTTTCCACGCTGGGCACTGTGGTGCCGAGAAGCATTCTTCGTCTATAGAAGGCTTGATTTCTTCTGTACTAGGCTGGGGTGGGGCTTTCTGAGCTTTGCATATCTGTGGCAGGTTTCTCAGGAAAATCCCCAGGACTTCTAAGAGAGGTGCTCCCCCACTGGAGTGTTTACGTGCCAGCACAGAACATTCTTATGGGATAATGTTTAACCAGCATGTGGTCGCCACCGCTCTGATTCTGGGTGGCTCTCTGAGGGCCAGGCGAGGGGGCCGGCCTTCCTCTTGGGTGGGCTTTGAAGGAGCAGAGCAGCCTCCTGCCCTCCCATAACTTTGCCGCCTCACCTCAACCCCAGTTGGAAACGGGCATCCTTTTATCCTCCTGAAGTAGCAAAATGCTCTCTTTCTAGGCTTTTTCTTAAACTCGTAGAGAAGCCAGGACTTTAATTCTTTGGAAAAATTTGTCTTGTAAGCAATTCCTTGGTGCCGAAACAATCGGGGCCCAACCCAGCTAGAATAGTCATCCTAGTACCTGTTATGATTTGTGAATATTTCATAGCTCACAAAAAAGGGAAAACAAGCATGTCTGTGAAGTCCTTGAAGGCGGGGACTGGGCCCTGTGCTTGTGACCTCCCCATTCAGGTGCAAGGGCACACTCACGTGCAGTTTTCCCAATATCGAAATCTGAGATGGACGGGACCGTATGAATCTTAGGGTACATTGTTCCCAAACTTTAGTGTGCAGAAAGCCCATCGGCTGGCTAAAAATCGAGACTTCCAGATCCCACTGTGATTCATTCATTCATTCACTCATTCATTCATTCAGTGAATGTTTATTGAGCTCCTGTTATGAGTTGAGTTCCCAGATTTAGCAAATAAAAATGCAGGATGTCCAGTTAGACTTGAATTTCAGATCAACAACGAATCACATTTCAGTGTAAGTGTATCTCCTGCAGGAGTTGAGATATACACTAAAAATGCTTTCTTGTCGATCTGAAATTCACATTTAACTGAGAGCCCTGTATTTCATCCGGCGGCCCTCAGTCTGCACCAAGTACTGTTCCTGGCGATGGGGCTACAGCGTGCACGAAACAAGCCCCTGGCTTCTGGGAGGGAGACAGGCAAGCAGACAGACAGATGCTGCAGGAAGGATGCTGGAGGAAATCATGGCAGGGTACCGCTTCAGGCTTGTCAGGAACAGAGCATACATCTCCTGCCATTGGGCCCTGCCAAGTCTGGGAGGGGTGTTAGCAGAGTCCCCCCACAGAGACCCTTCTTGTAGGAAAGGGCACCCTGAAAACTAGAACTGCTCACACATCGAGGGCTGCCCAGGGGTGGTAAGGAGCAGAAGGGATATTTCCACCACAGTGAGGTGACAGTGTATTTGTGGTTGACTAAGTGCAAGATTAGGTTCCTCCTGGTGATGGACTGTGCTGGAGTGCCCGTTCTTTATCTGTCCTCTGATGCTTTTATTTTTTATTATGGAAAATTTCAAACACACAGAAGTAGAGAGAATCATATAAAAGACTCCTCTCCTCCATGTTCCCAACACGAATATCAACACTTCACCAATCTTTTCTTGTGGTTGACCTTTTTCTGATTTTTACTTTATCTTCTATGAGGTGCAACAATTTTACAGTAACGTGCACAGTTTGATGAATTTTGATGATGATTTTTCACCTGTGTTTACACCTACGAAACCTCTACCCAGATCAAGATGTAGAACATCCCTGGTCCCAAGCAGGCTCCCTCCTGTCCCTTCCTGGGATCTGTGCTTTCATCAATTGTGGGGCACAGTGGTGGCATTCTATCGGGGAAATACTTCTACAGATAAATAGAAAATTTTGACTCTCTCTCTCCCTTTCTTCCTCCTTCCTTTCTTTCTTTTTCTTTTTTCTAGGTTATTTACTGACCTAATTGTTAGGAAAGTAAACTCTGGATTGTAAAAAGATATAGAACAACCTGAAAAAAGAAGATAGAGAACAACCTAGATTAATTCAAATCAAAGCGGATTTAGAGATTAGCTGTTCTTTTGGAATATCTGTGTTCATCTTAAAGGCCTTCCTTCCCTGGCCTCCCCTCCACCGAGCACTAATTGGCTGAGTCCCGTGGATATTGGAGATTGGAAACAAAACCATCCGTGGCGCCCACACCTCCCCAGTGTTCACAGTGTCCTGAAGCTGCTTTCCCAAGGTTGTCTTGGGAAGAGCGAGGTCCCTGCCCCACAGGTGTTCAAGGTTGGGGAAGGAGTCATTTAGGCACCTGACCGGAAGCTGTACTAGCTGACCCCACGCTCCCTCCGTGACACCCCGTGTGTTCCCTGCAGACGCTGCAGGAGATCTTCCAGGCAGAGAACACCATCATGCTGCTGGAGAGGTCCATCATGGCCAAGGAGTGCCCGCTGAAGGTGGCGCAGACGAGGCTGCAGTGCCGGACCTGGCGCCCCAACGTGGAGCTGTGCAGGGACATCCCACAGTTCAAGTGAGTTGGGGGGGGGCCGGAAGCAGAGGGGTGGGACTGGGGAGACCCCCAGAAACCTGGGCCTGAGAAACGGACGCCCACCCATCAGGACATCTAGTCCCACAACTCGACAGGGCACTGGGCAGGGATGTGGAGTTCTGGGGGTGCCCTTGAAGTCTCCCCATCATGGAGGCCTTCCCCTCTGCACTGCAGCCTTATCACCTGCCTAACGAGGGATGCTTTTGTAGCTCAGCTGTGCTCCCAGGCCCCTCCAGCTTTCTCCTATGACCAACAAGAGGCAGCCTCCCAAGCCAGAGACGTGGCCTGTGCCCTTGGTTGCTTCACCCTCTCTCTCTCCAGGCGCCCATGAAAGAGGAGCCGAGCTCACACCTTACTCATTCTCCATGGCCCTCTTTGTGAAGTTTTCGCCTGCGAGCCCTTGGAGTAGCTTAATCCCACCCGACCCGCTTAGCTAAGGAAGGGCTACTCCTGTGACAGAGGGCCTCCTCACGGGAGAGGGGGCAAAAAGCTCACGCAGGCCCAGAAACAGGGTTTGTGAGTGTGGGGTAAGAGTTTGGAATGGGATGATGGGGGGATTATTTTCCCATGAATGTGCTGTGTGACTTGGGGCAGGCCACTTGGCTGCTCTGTTCCCTCCATGCTAGAGGCACTGTATTAGTTTGCTATTGCTGTGTAACAAATTCCCCCACAATTCAGTGGCTTGTCCTCCTTCTGAGCCTAGAAGTGGAGAGATGTGGAGAAGAGAGGTGGAGAAGTAAAGGGTGGGGGGGAATATGCTGAGAAATGCTGGGTGGTTCTTTGTGACGGTGTTTTCACAGCCTTGGATGCTGCCTGAGGTGATCGCCTAGGTAATGGAACAGCTGGGGGTGCCTGTTGGGGGAGTGGGCAGGCAAAGTGACCCCAGTCTTTGAACTTGAAGGCCTGGCCCCCTCCTCTTCAGCCTGCTGTGGACCTGCCACGTCTTCATCCCTGGAGGTGGGCGCAGCGTGGCCAGGGTCCCACCCCAGCTGGGCTGGAAGGGGTCTGGGTCCTGGGCAAGGGGCTGGAGAAGGCTCTCCTGACCCCTCCCCCACTGCCCCCTGCTTCTTAGCCCCTCAGGTTGGGCCCAGTTCCCCCGGGGGCAGAGGGCTCAGATAACCCGTTTGTCCCCCCAGGGGGCTCGCAGGGAACAGGGCTTTTGGAGGACCGCCAGGTGTTGTCCTGGAGGCCCAATGCTCTGGGACAGCTCCCTGCCTCCTCGTCCACCAGCTGTGCCTCTGAGACGGGGGGACAGAGAGCGCAGATGGGGCACGCTTGGCTCTGGAGCCCGGGCTGCGTATGTGTGTGTGTGTCTTTGTGCGTGCTGTGTGTACTTGTGTGTATATGTATGTGTGCGTGCTGTGTGTACATGTGTGTGCACAACTGAGCAGCTAACAGGACTCGACTGTCTGCCTCTCCAGCAGCTGAATTGCCCCGTCTGTGCATTACTTTCCTTGCCGCTCCCTCCAACCCCTGCATGACCACCTCTGGGCCTTCTTTTTCCTCTTCCTTCTACAGGTAGCCCCTCTTCTCCTGACCCTCTCTAGTCGCTCAGGTCCCATCCATGCCCATTCCCCAGAATGAACACCCATTTAAATTTGAATTTAAATTAATCAAAATGAAATAAAATATAAAATTCAGTTCCTTGCAAACTGCATTTCAAGTGGTCAGTGGCCACGTGTGGCTAGGGGCTACCGTATGGGACAGCACAGAACAGAACATTTTTTTCCATGGCTGCAGAAAGTTGGACAGTGCCGGTCGAGAGGTCCCCAAGGAGGGAAGGGGCTCCAGGCTGCTTCTGTCACCTGTTCCTGGCCCAGGCCTGCCATGGGGAAGCTCACCCTCGTGTCTAACTCGAGTCCCTCCAGCAGCGTGTCCTCCAGCGGAGCACAGTTCATTCCCCCTTCCCCGCAGAGGTGGGACCCACGGCACAGCCCCACTACCAAGCCACCCTCGCGGGTCACCGGTGTCTTCATTTCCTAGGACTCCTGTAACAGATTGCCACAAACGGGGTGGCTTAGAACAAGAGAAATTTAGTGTCACACACTTTTGGAGGCCAGAGGTCTGAAATCAACGTGTCAGCAGGGCTGGTTCCTTCTGGAGGCTCCGAGAGAATCTGTACTTGCCTCTCTCCTGGCTCCCGGGTTGTAGCTGTGTCACTGTGTCTGCCTCCACCTCCACGTGCTCTTCCCTGTGTGTCTCTCTGGATCTCAAATCTCCCCCTCCTTTCTCTTGTAAGGAGATCAAGTCATTGGATTTAGGGCCCATCCTAAATCCAGGATGATCTCATCTCGAGATCCTTAACTTTATCACATCTGCAAAGACCCCATTTCCAAAGAGCATCACGTTCACAGGCACCAGGGGTTCAGACTTGGGACATATCTACTGGGGGACACTCTTCAACTCACTCAATCTGGATATTGAAATAACCTCCTAACCTGTCTCTCCTCTCTTGCCCCCTTCCAGTCTAGTCTTTACAGAGTAGCCTGGAGGTTATCCCCGAATCTGAATCAGCATGTCGTCCCCCCCATTTCAACCCCCTCCCCCAATGCCTTCCCACTGCACTGAGAGCAAAATCCAAGCCCCTCGATTTTGCCCGTGCTCTTCTCTCTAGAACTGCGGTATCCAGTTCCGTAGCCAACAGCTGTATGTGGCTCTTCCATTTACATTTAAATGATTTAAAATGAAATACAGTTAAAGATTCTGTTCCTCGGTTGATCCCACCACAACGCAAGTGCTCGTGAGCCCCGTGTGGCCAGTGGCACAGTGTCAGGCGGTGCAGGTGAAGAACACATCGAGCATCGCTCAGAGTTCTCGTGGGCGGTGCTGCTGTCGGGCGCGTCTCTCCTGCTCTTCACATGGCCAGCTCATTCTCTTCTTTTTTCTCAGCTCAAAAGCTCCCCCCTCAGCAAGACTTTTCCTGGTGCCTTTGGGAGGTTCCGGAGAAGCAGAGCTTCAAGAGAAGGGAAGTGGGGAGGCAGGACAGGAGAGCCCAGCTTCAGCCTGATCCCACAGGGGGCTCTGGAGCATGAATTGCACCACACACGGAGCTGTTCCCACCTCGAGGGAGGGGACGGCCTTTTGTGCCCCTTTGTTGGTGAGCCACTGGCTTCTCTGGAGAAGGGTAGACCTATGAGCCATCAGCAGCCAACACTCACAGCAGCTGGGACACAGGTGTCCCAGCCCGTATGGGGGACCTGAGCAGGGCACCAAGAGCAGACACCACACCTGACTGTCTTATCTACATGAGGCTGCCCCTGTTATCTGGGTTTTTTTAAAAATTGTAATAAAATACATATAAAATGTACCACGAGTGATATTTAGTACATTCACAATGTTGTGCAACCACCACCGGAACATTTTCATTCATTTCTCCCAAGAGGAAATCCTATGTCAGCCGTCGCTCCCTATCCCCACCCTCCAGCCCCTGCAACAACTACTCTACTCTCTGTCTCTGTGGATCTGCCTATTCTGGACATTTCATATAAACGTGTCTCGTTTCTTTCACTTAGCATCATGTCTTCAAAATTCATTCATGTTATAGCAAGTATTTTGGCTGAATAATATCCCATTGTGTGTGGATAGACCACCTTTTGCTTATCCATTCATTCACTGATGGACATTGAGTTGTTTCCACCTTTTGACCCTTGTGGTTAGGGCTGCACAAGTGTTTGTATAAGTATTGTCTGAGTATCTGTTTTCAGCTCTCTTGGGTCTATACCCAGGAGCGGAATTGCTGGGTCATATACTAATTCTACGTTTAAACTTGCTGAGGAGCCGCCAGACTGTTTTCCCAAACATCCTGTCTGTTTCTTCCATTGTACTGATCACCCTTGGTAGCTCTGTTGTGTATTTGCCTATCTGCCTGTTCTGCCCCTGTCTTCCCTGACGGCTGAGCCTTGCCCCTCTGGCTCACTGCCGTCTCCCAGTGCCTGACCCAGTTCCTGGCACATAGTAGGTGCACCTGTGTCGAACGGCTGAATGAACTGTGCCTTCTCCTCTGCTCTCACCCCAGGCTCGTGAATGAGGTGTTCACCATCGACGACACCCTGCAGACCCTCAAGCTGAGGCTGCGGGAGACCCAGGACACACTGCAGCTGCTGGTGATGACCAAGTGCCGGCTGGAGCACGAGCTGGCCATCAAGGCCAACACCCTCTGCATCGACAAGGAGAAGTGCATGCGCATGCGCAAGACCTTCCCCAGCACCCCGCGCCTGGTGGGCTACACCTGAGCCGCCGCCGCAGGCCCCTGGCACCCTGCTCCGCGCTGGGCCCTCATGCAGCATAAAATTTGAAAAGGCAGAGAAACAAAATAAAAGAAAGTGTCATTTTCTCCCTTTCCTATCATGAAAAAAATATATATATAAAAAGCCAAAATAAATGTGCCCAAACCAAAGATCCTGGAGCTCATTCCTTGCTGCAGAACCAGCCTCGTGGCAGATCCCAGGAGGAGACAGACTGCGATCCCCCGGGGGTGGAGGGAGCACTGCGAGCTTGTCAGCATTGCCAGGAATGGAAGAGGCAGCGTTTGTATTTTACCTGTTTGTCCGTTTAGGAGCACAATATAGACCATGGTGTCCAAAGATTGGACACCGGAGCTGAGAGCCCAGAGACCTCAGCTGTCACTGAGGAGCCGTGTGGCCTTGAACAAGCTCCTACCTGAGCATCCTCATCAATAAAATGAGGACAGTCCAAGGTGGAGGTGACTGCCATCCATGGGGGGCAGTGCAGAAAAGTAGGATTTGGAGTCGGAAATCCTGGATTTGAATCCCAGCTTTGCTAGATGGGATGTCTGAGAAATTGCTCTGGGAGAAGAAGGAGGAAAAATCAATTCTGTGGATGGGGCAGGAGGAAGCAGGTAAAGGTTGAGGGAAAGCTCTATGAAGAAGTGACATTGCTTCAAAAAGTTAAGCATAGAACTACCATACGACCCAGCAGTGCTACTCCTGGGTATATAACCAAGAGCATTGAAAACAGATTCTCCAACAAATGCTTGTACACAAATGTTCATAGCAGCACTGGTCACAACAGTCAAAAAGGGGAAACAACCCAAATGTCCATCAATGGGAGAATGGGAACACAAGATGTGGTGCACCCATGCAATGGAATATTATTCAGGCACAAAAAAGGAACGAAGCACTAATACCTGCTACAATACAGATGAACCTTGAAGACATCATGCTAAGTGAAAGAAGTCAGACGCAAAAGGCCACATATTGTATGATTTCATTTATGTGAAATGTCCAGAATAGACAAACCCATAGAAACAGCAGATTTATGGTTGCCAGGGGAGAGGGAAATGGGAAGTGACCACAGAGTGGGTGCAGGGTTTTATTTTGGAGTGATGAAGATGTTTTGGGACTAGACAGAGGTGGTTGCACAACATTGTCAATGTGCTAAATTTTGTAGAATTGTTCACTTTAAGTGGTTAATTTTATATGATGTGAAATTCACCTCAATTAAACAAGAAAAAAAAGAAGTACTGTTGGGGCTGAGTCTTGAATGATGAGGAGGTTGAGGCAGAAGAGGGCGGGATTTCCGGTGGGAGGAATAGCATGGATAAAGGCAGGGAGCCATAGTCCTAGGGGGAAAAGCCCTCGGAGAGGTGTGTGAATCACTTAGAAGGGTCGACTGAGGCCAGATCTTGAAGGACGAATAGTTTAGACTTTTTCCTGAGGTCAGTGTTTCCCAAACTTCATTATTCACATCAGTGCTTCCCAAAGTTTAAAGTGCATGCACAGATCACGCAGAGACCTGTTAAAATGCAGATTCTGGGGGGCCGGCCTTGTGGTGTAGTAAAGTTTACACACTCCGCTTCAGCAGCCTGGGGTTCCCAGGTTTGGATCCCTGGTGTGGCCTGATGCCCTGCTTGTCAAGCCATGATGTGGCGGTGTCCCATTTAAAGTAGAGGAAGATGGGCACGGATGTTAGCCCAGGGGCCAGTCTTCCTCAGCAAAAAGAGGAGCATTGGCAATAGATGTTAGCTCAGGGCTAATCTTCCTCACACACACACACAAAATGCAGATTCTGAGTCAGTAGGTCTGAGATGGAGCCTAAGATTCTGAATTTCTAACAAGCTCCTAGATGATACTCATAGTCCAGGGACCACACTTTGAGTAGCAAGAATTCATACAACACTCCCACAACTTTTGCCATAAACAAGTACCACCTTTACTATTATTCACTCAATCTTTTAGACTGTCACACTTAAAAAGAACTTAAATTTATTTTAAAGGTGAATTTATAGCATGACAGTAAACAGGAAACCTGCTTTGCCAAGTGTTGAACAGAACAAAATATTGCTAATGATGTCTGGGTAGGTCATATTGTCTGAAGCCTTCTCTCCTTTTGTTCAAAAGGGAGATCAGCAGGTCTAAAGAGGTGTTAAAGACTTCTTAGCATCCAGTGGAGACTCGCTCCTTGAGGTAAGTTTGCTTGAAAGAGGATAGAAAAGTCAATTTTCCTGCAAATGAGTTTCAATGCTATTTAAGGCCTTGAATACGTCACACCTAAGGAGTCACACCTGCAGGCAGTAGGGAGCCCACAGGCTCTTTAAAGTCAGCATGTGAAGTGATCAGATTACTGTTTTAGAAATAATTCCTCGATGCAGAGGAGAAGGAACTTAGAGGAAGGTGGGGAGACCAAGCCGTTAGAATTTCAGGCATGAGATGCAGAGGGCCAGGATTAGGACAGGTGCATGGGGAACATTCAGGAGGCTGATGCCAAAATCTTTAGAGTGTGGGTTGTAAGGGACAAGTGGGAGACCGGGATGAGGCAAAGATGCCAGGCTTGGGCAGCTGGTGCTGGGGGATGCTATGCCCTTGAGGACTGGAGTGAGGGGGTCAGTAGAGGCTTTCATGTGTGGTGTTTGAATCATTGCCCGAGGGACATCCTGGTGTAAATACCTGAAAGGCAAGTGGAAATGTGACCATGGAGCTCATGAGAGAGACTAGAGAAGCTGTGCCTGGGGATACAGGGGATAGCCAAAGACTCAGGTACAGGGAGATCCTGAAGAGTGAAAGAGAGGTCCACTGGTGGGATGTGATGCTGGGGTGGGCAGAGGACCAAGGAGGGAACAGAAAGGCAAACAGAGGCTGGAAGAAGCAATGTCAAAGGGATTGCAGAAAGAGTTGCAAGAGTGGGGATGTTCAGATGAAGAATAAAGAAAGTCCTTTGGAAGCAAGCATCCTAAATATACCATTGTAGGGGAGGAAGAAATTTTCCTCTCCCCTTCTAGGTTCTTCTGGCTGGTCTAAGAATTAAATTGATATGAGACAGATTAAGAGGGGAGAAAATCAAATTTAATTTCATATGTACGGGAACCTCACATACACGAGAGGTTCAGAGACAGAAAGGTAAAGTGAGGTATTTATGCCATCTTGAGCCAAGGAATGTGATAGCGGCCTGGGGCTTCAGAGAGGAGGAGGGTGATTCAGAGGGTGATAAGAAGAGCAGATGTTCAGTAATTCGAGGTTTGCTCTGCCATTCAGATAGGTCATAAAATTTATTTCTGGTAATAACTCATTATGGGCAAGGCCCCTAATTGAAAATCTTTAGGGGAGAGGTAAAAGTTTCTTTTGAGCCCATGGGGTCTCGATTACCTCTAGCTCAAAATATTCCCACATGCCCAAGTGGCATATCTTGGGGAGGCCTGTTCTGAACCCCTTCACCATTGACCCAGGTACCCATGGGTGTACACTTTTGGAAAGCAAATTGGCATTGTGTGTCAGAAGCCTGAAACATATCCATGCCCTTCGATGTATGAATGTCTTTCTTAAGACTCTATCATCAGAAAACTTTCCCAAACGCAGACTCAGATGTACGCATTAAAGAGTTATTTATCATAGGAAACCTCTGAAAGTTATATCCAACAGCAGAGAGAGTGGCTAAGCAAAGTGTAGCACGACCAAGGCATGGAATATTAAGTAGCTACGAAAATGATGCTCACCAAATGCTTTCATGCTGAACGAAAAGCACAGAATACAAAATGGTGATGAAACCTGTTCTCAACTGTGTCAAACGTGCACAGGAAAAAAGATTGCATTGAAATGCCCTGGAATGTTAACAGAGTCCATGTGAGCAACTGCCAGTTTCTTGTTTGTTTATATTGTGAATTATCTACAGTGAGCATGTGTTCCTTTATTAATTAGGAGGAAATGCTTTTCTAAATAGACTTTTTATTTTGCCAGTTTTAGATTTATAGAAAAGTTGCAAAGACGACACAGACAGTTCCCACGTGCCCTTCACCCACCTTTTCTGATGTTAACATCTTATATAACTGTTTGCTATGGTGCATTTGTCAAAACTAAGAAATTAACATTAGTGCGTCACTATTAACTAAACTCCAGAATTTGGTTTTCCACTGTTTATCCTTTTGCTAAGATCCAGTTCAGGTACCACATTGCATTTAGTTGTTAGTCTCCTCTGTGACTGTTTCTCAGTCTTTCCTTACTTTTCATGACCTTGACAGTTTTGACAAGTACTTATATTTGTGGGTATCTGAAGGTATTTGTCAAATGTCCCTGAAATTGTCTGATGTTTTTCTCAGGATTACTGTGTGGTTACAGGTTTGGGGGAAGAACAGAGGTGAAGCGCCCTCCTCATTCCTTCATATCAGGGGGTTCATGAGATCTGCCTGACGTCCCGGTGACGTGATGACGTCCTGGCGATGTTCAGGACATCCACGTGGCGCCCCTGGCAATGTTCAAGACATCAGCATGATGTCCTGGTGATGTTAACCCAACCATTTGGTTAAGGTGCTGCCTGCCAGGTTTCTCCACTGTACAGCCATTGCTTTTCCCTTTCCATACCCTGTTCTTTCGAAGTGAGTCATTAAGTCCAGCCCACACTCAAGGGCAGGGGGATTAAGGTCCACCTCTTGGAAGGGGAGTATTTACATATATTATTTGTAATTCTCTAAGAAATGTGTGTCCCTTCACCCTTATTTGTTCTATCATTTATTTGCATCAATATGTACTCAAGGACATTTACTTTATTCTTCGGGTTATAATCCAGTGCTGTATTATTTATTATGTTGCCAAGTCCTTCCAGCTTTGGGCATTGGGAGCTCTTTCCAGTTGGTTCTGTGTCCCTTTCACACGCCCCACCCTTTTGTTTTTGAGCACTCCCTGACTTTCTGGCACTCCAGGATGCTCTGGGCTCGTCTTGAATATTTTTCTGCTGCAGCCCTAGAATCAGCCATTTCTCCAAGAAGCCCTGGTTCCTTTTATTGGAGAATGGTATTTAGAAACCAAGGTCTGGGTGCTGGGTGTGCTCGTTGTTAAGATTTTTATTTTTTCAGTTATTCTTATTGTGGTAAAATCATATGACATACAATTTACCACCTTAGTCATTTTTAAGTATACAGTTTAGTGGTAATAAATACATTCGTAATGTTGTGCAGCCATTACCACCATCCATCTCCGTAATCCTTTTCGTCTTCACAAACTGAAACTCTATACCCATTAAAGAGTAATTCCCTATTCTCCCCTCCCCAGCCCCTGACAACCACCATTCCACTTTCTCTCTCTGTCATTCTGACTACTCTAAGTACCTCATATATGTGGAATCATACAATATTGGTCTTTTTTGTGACTGGCTTATTTCACTTAGCATAATGTCCTCAAGGTTCATCCATGTTGTAGCATATTGCAGAATTTCCTTCCTTTTAAAGACTGTATAATATTCCATTGCATGTATATATTGCATTTTCCTTATCTGTTCATCTGTCAGTGGACACTTGGGTTGCTTCCACCTTTTAGCTACTGTGAATAATGCTGCTTTGAACATGGGTGTACAGATATCTCTTCGAGACCCTGCTTTCAATTCTTTTGCGTGTATACCCAGAAAGGGAATTGCTAGATCATTTAGCAATTCTATTTTTAATTTTGAGGAACCACTATACTGTTCCCACCAACAAAGATTCCAATTTCTCCACATCCTTGTCAACACTTGTTATTTTCTGTTTCTTCAATAGTAGCCCTTCTAATGGGAGGGAGGTGGTGTCTCATTGTAGTTTTGATTTGCATTTCCCTAATGATTAGTGATGTTGGGTGTGCTCATTTTTAAGGTTTTTTTTTTTTTTTTGCTGAGGAAGATTGGCCCTGAGCTAACGTCTGCTGCCAATCTTCCTCTATTTTGTATGTGGGTCACCACCACAGCATGACCACCAACAAATGGTGTAGGTCCATGCCCAGGAACCAAACCCAGGCCACTGAAGTGGAGTGTGCTGAACTTAACCACTAGGCCACTGGGGCTGGCCCAAGAAATTTTTTTAATAAGAAAAAAATTTTGGTGCCCAGGAGGCTTTGGATGAGCTGGAGGAAGTGGTTTTGGGAGAGTGACGGGGTGGAAGGCAACGTGGAGGGAAGGGGGGGTGCCCTGGGGTTTCAGTCACCTCTGTACCTTCAGTCCCTGCACACAGTGGGTGTCCCATAAATACTTTATTGAACGAATAGTAAATGGCCAAACAAGTGTATACAAATGCGTGTATATCCATCTTGGAGTGCTGGGTTATTTCTGAGAGAAAAAGAGCATGGTTGCATTTGGATGTGGGGAAGTAAGCCCTCCAACCTGTCTGCTGTTTACAACTGAGGGGCCAGTGATGCGGGATCCCTCCAGGGCCCTCAGGAGCTGGCACGCTGACCTCAGCCTCGCAGGGTGTCTCCCCCCTGCAACCGGGCAGGAAATCCTAGAGACAACCCCCAGTGTGGCTCCCTGCCAGGCCTGAGAACAAATTAGAAGACTTTGGAGGATCTCCAGTTGACTTGTTTCCCTGTTGGCTCAGGAGGCATGCAGTCCAGCTGGCTTCAGGGAACTCACCACTCCCTCAGCAGGGTGTGTGTGTGTGTGTGTGTGTTTGTGCAAGCATGTGCTCGTGCTTCCAGCCTTCTCTTGCCTCCATGGCCTAATCCAACATTTTAGCATTTTTCAAAAGACCAGACTGGTGCTAGAAATACAGCAGGCTTTGGAGAAAAAATGAGAAACCACAGAAAGGGGATGGAGTTGACGATGTAGGGACTGACAGGCTTATGGGCATGGACTTGAGTCCCAATTTACAGGAAGCCTTCAAAAATGTATAGTCAAACGTCACTTAATGACAGGGACACGTTCTGAGAAATGTGTCATTAGGCGATTTCGTTGTTGTGCAAACATCATAAACTGTACTTACAGAAACCCAGGTAGTACAGCCTATTACACACCTAGGCTCTATGGTACTAATCTTATGGGACCGCCATTGTATATGTGGTCCATCATTGACCAAAACGTCATTATGTAGTGCATGACTGTATTGAATTAATTGCCAACATTTACATAAATCCTGCATCAAAGATGGGATTATCTGGCTACCCTGCACCCACAATCCCCTGTGTAGCGGATATGCTGAGCTTGCAACATTCATTTTGTCACAGTCCCCACCACTTCCTATTGCCACACACCAGTCCTGCTTTACTCACATATGTTGCCTGCTGACCCTTTAGGCAATTGATTTTGTCACTCCACCTTGTTTAGGCTCCCTGAAAGACCATTTGATCCAGCCTAGAAAATTGAGGCCCAGGGGGTAGAGAGGAGAAGGGACTTCAAATGGGGTCACACAACCACAGAGGAAGCAGATTTTGGGTAGGGATGAGGTCACTTTGCTCCTGTCCACTTGACTTCCTATGATACCATGCTTCTCCCTGTGAATTGTTCAGAATTTAATATTGTGCCAGACACCAAAAGTGACTCTGTCCTTGCTGTCCACTTCCCAGTTGGGGTGCATGGGGTCTAAGACATAAAGGCTGGAGTTGTTGGGGCCAGGACACTTAAAAACTTGAACACTGATCTCTTTCCCAATTCCATTTCACTAATTCAGCAAAACCGAGTCCAGGAAAAGGGTAGTAAAACCTCAACAGCAATGCTCTGGGAATGCAAAAGTCCTGGGGGCTGTTCTTTTTCTGGTTAACAAAGGTGACCCGGAAGGCTCTTTGTTTCGGTTTTAACCTTTGGAGCAGGTTGGTTCTTGGGTGAAGGGATGAATGAATAGACTGAGCGAGTGAGGGCTTGCGGAGGAGACACTTTCGAGCCCTCATTTTTCAGAAAAGAAAGCCCCATCCAGAGAGGCATAGTGATTTGGTCACACAGAAGTTAGAGGCGGAGTTAGAGGTGGGATTCTCTCCAGAATTCCCAGGCTGCTGCAGGAGACCTGCGGGAGGGTCTCGGTCCGCTTCCTCGCCCCGGTTAGGAGAGCTGGGGGGCCAGGCTGAGTCTGTCTTGGCTGAGGATGACCTTGAAGGCCCCAGAGTTGGACCGTCTGGTCTGGGAATGAAAGTGGCTGTGGATTAGGATGCACAGGAGGGCCGGCCTTGGAAACTGCGTTGCTCCAAATGAGGTGGTTTCCATTCATTCATTCATTCATTCATTCATGTCTTCATTTGAGCACCTGGCATATGCCAGCATCCGTGCTGGGCGTTGCAGCCCCAGCAGGGCACATCCAGGCCGGGTCCTGCCTTCGTGGGATTCACAGCCACAGTTGTGTGTCAGAGGTCCCACGGGAAAACAATTCTGTTTCACTGCGGAGTCAAATGAGACTTTTAAAAACAGGCTTCAAATTTATATTCGTGTCCCGAAAAAGTGAATATGCAGGGCCTTCTTTTACTCAACAGACGGTCAGAAGAGGCACCTGGGTCTGACATTCCCGGAAGCTAAGCTCCACCAGCTCCACACGGACCCATCCTCCCCTCCCTCCGCCTGGGAACAGCTCCGGGCCCTGCTTGAACCCAGGCCTAAGATCAGTTTGTGGTTTCTAGAATTTTATATAATGGACTCATACACTAGGCACTCTTTTTCTGTCTTTCCTCTTGCACTCAGCAAAATTGTTTTGTGATTTGTCCATGTTGTTGCATTCAACAAGAGTTGGTTCCTTTTTATTGTTGAGTAGTCCACTGTCTTTCCCATTGTGATGTGAGTGAAACCCAGGCCTCTGACCGCGTTCTGTAAACCTGCGTGATCTGCTCCCTGCCTCCCTCCACAGCCTCTGCTCTTACTCATCTCCCCACTCACTTTGCGCCAGCCATACTCTCTTTTTCTCCATTCCTCAACACACCCAGCTTATGGCTGCCCCAGGGCCCTTGCACTTGCTGCCCCCACTTCCTGGAATATACTTCACGTGTATGGCTCCAGCTTGTCATTCAGGTCTCAGCTCAAATGTCACCTCCTCAGTGAAGCCTGCCCTGACCACTCTACCTCACCTCCTACCTCCATGACTATCCCGTTACCTTGTTTTCCATACTTCACAGCACGTACAATCACCTGAAATCACGTTCACGCATTTATTGTGTGTCTCTCCAGCAGTGTGTGAGCTCCATAAGAGTGGGATGAATGAATGAATGCAACTATGAACAACCCATGACAACCTGTTTCCGTCATGATGCCGAGGTGCAGGTTAAAAACTCTGGTACAAACTCTTAATAAGGCAAAGACGGAATCATCCATCAATGACAAAGCTTGAAGAAACTTCAGGACACCGAGTAAGATGTCCAGACATGAGCCGAGTAGGGCACCTTAATTCCCACTTCAAGAAGCAGTAACTAGACCAGAACCCCCCGCAGCCCCGAATCCAGCTCCAGGCTCTGGTTGCTCCACTGCTTGCCATCCTGTACTCAGGGGCCTGGCTTCGCTCCGTCAAGATGACCCCAAAGGTGAGAGGCTCGAGCCCCCAGCATCCCTTTCCCTGGACCCTCGCCCCGCCTCCACCTCCGCGCTCTCCCAGTTGTAGGTTCGGTGACACCCACCTCGTGGCCCACACGGGTCTCAATCAACATAGAAAGACTCACTGCCCACTCCGGGGGCCGGAGCCACCCCCTCGGGGAACAAGGACCTGGACATTTAGAGTCTGTTCATATGCCCTCTGGGCACCTGACCGAGCAGGCCCAGTGCGGCCGTCTCCTCCTTCCTCTACAGCTCTGTGGACAGTCATCGGATCCCTGTTAATCCTGTTCACCCCTACAGACCCCCAGATTCCTGGCTGCTGACCGCAGACTCCCGTATCCCAGCAGGACGGCATCTCCAGGTTCACTGCCCGGAGCCAGAGCCGCCACCTGTCCCTCCCTGAGTAAACGCCCCCACTCACTCCACCCAACCTGGGAGTCAGTCCTCGCCTGCCCTCGCACCCACGTTCAATCCATCAGCAGGTCCTGGCGGCTCTCCCTGTGCAATCGCCTCTGAACTTGACCGCCGCTCACCTTCTCCATCACCGTCCTAGACAAGCGCCCACATCTCTCACTGGGGGACCGGTGCGGTGCGGGGTGAAGATGAGTCCACCCTGACTGTGGCCCGGGCACTGTCAGGAGAGGATCCTTGAGCCCGGGTAGAAAAAATAGGTCATACATCTCAAATGGTATTTCAACTACTATTTAAGTGATGGTGGATGCCATCGCGTTCAACCCACACATTATTGAATTGATACTGGCCTTCTGTTATAGAGTTTTCTCGACAAATCCTGAAAACGAGGACTCTTTCATGTGGGGAAGAGGCCTCCTAATCAATGTTTAAGAGGGGCGGTGCCACAATGTGGTTAAAAGCAGGGCTTTCAAGTTAGATGTGGGTTCTAAATTGGACCCCACCACCTACTAGCTGTGTTGCTGTCGGGAGAGCCGCCTAACCATTCTGACCCTCAGTTTCCTCACCCAGAAAATGGGGCCAACAATACTCTTTCATCGTTGTTACCCAAACATCCTTTTATAGGGTGATCATTAAGGCCCAGTGTGACTGCATATAAAGGGGACTTGGTACTACTTTTAGAATAACACCTCACATTTATTGAGTACTTACTTTGTGCCAGGCCATTTTTAAAAAGTACTATCTCATTTAATCATCACTCAGCCCTGGAACACGGGTTCTGTTTATCATGTCATTTTATGGAAGTGGCAATGGAAGCACAGAGAGGTTAAGGAACTTGCCCATAGTCACACAGCGAATGAATGGCTGAGGCAGGACGTAAGCCCAGCTGTGTGACTTCAGGGTCTGAACCGCTGACCACAGCCTCCCAAATAAAGGAAAAGCGATAGTTTAGGGTGGACCTAGAGTCCAAGAGGGGTCTGGCAAGGCCATTGGCAAAGGCCAGCCCCGCAGGGTAGTCTAAAGAAACAGAGGACCCCACAGCCTTACTCACCAAGCCACTGACCCAAGGGAACAGCATTTCTCCGTTCTCTGCTAACAAATAGCAACAACAATAATAATAATTGGAGGTGACGTCTTGAATGCTCGTAAGATGCCCACTGCTTTCCACCCTCTGTCCCAGGTCATCCCGCACCCATCCTTTCAAGTTGCTATCCCCGTCTTACAGGTGAGAAAACTGAGGCACAGAGAGGCGAGGTCACTGGCCCGCAGCGACACAGCCAGGATGAGCTGGCACGGGCCCCCAGGGGGCTCCCCACTGGCACTCCCACCCCACACACCCAGCCAGCGTCAGGCGACAAGGCGCCGGGCGGGAGGCGGCTGCATTTTTTCCTTTGCTCAGAAATGTCAGCGCGTCACCATCACACAAAGTCCCGGCTGTTTGCTCCCGTGGTTCCGGGGCGCTCTTGACAAGTGTCCCCTCCAGCAGGCTGGGGGGAAGGGCAGGAATGGGAGGCAGGTTCAAAGGACACAATTAAAATTCCTAAGGAACTATGTGGAGCCCTTCCATTCCTCCCCAAAAACACACAGAACATTCTTGGTCTCCATATGGACAGGGGGCTGGGCTCTGAGCCCCTGGCTGCTCCTTCTCCGGGCCCATGTGACTGCAGACTGGCTCCGGCAGGAATTCTCTGTGTCCCAGAGACAGCTGGTCCCTCCCTCCTCCCCGCCCAACTATGCTGCTTGGGATTCCTGGCGCTCCTCGGGGGGCAGGCTCGTGTGGGCACCGTGGGGAGCAGAGCCCAGGAGAGCCTGAGAGGGGGCCCCCCCGAGGGGCCGCCGGCCCGGCCCCTCCCCTGCCGCGTGCCCGGTAGGTCTGGGCCCGGCAGCGTGTGTGTGTCCTGGGAGAGGGTGTCCCCGGGCTGTAGGTGGTCTCGGAAGATGGGGAGGACCCATCAGCTGAGGTTGTGAGTCAGAGAACTGGCCCTCCCAAAGGGGGTGAGGCCTCCTGTCCCAGTGAGGGGTCATCCTGGTCAGGAACTGAGAGAGGCCAGCGAAGCCTCCTGCCCTAGCTGGGCAGGGGGTGCTCCCTCTCAGGTTCGCCTCACTTTTAAGGGTCTGGGGGGAGAGGGGACGGGGGGTGAAGGCTTAGTGGGCACAGGACTCTTTGGGGGTGATGAAAATGTTTCAGAACCAGATAAAGGTGACGGTTGCACACATTGTGAATGTACTAAACACCACTGACTTGTACACTTGAAAATGGTTAATTTTATGTTATGTGAATTTCATCTCAATTTTTTAAAAAAGAGAATCAGCTATGGCTGGAGCAGCCCAACCCATTCCTCCTTCTTCCAGCCTTATTCTCCTACCTCAGTGTGGAATGTCTCCACTAGATACAAGAAAACGTACTGATTGAAGAATTAGAAAGTATCTTGAAATTGTATACGATAGATCAATATACACACACAAATGTAAACCCTGGGGCTCCGGGGGCCACACATGCAGGACCCTGAGGGCCTCCTTCCATTCTGCTCCTTGCTCACCCTACCTGGTCCTGCCCCTGCCCCCAGTCCCGCCCGCGGTGCTCTGGGTTTAAATCCTCGCATGGCAGCTCGCTCTCTGGGTGACTGTGGGCAGTTCACTTAACCGCTCTGAGCCTGTTTCCCCATCTGTAAAAGGGGGGACAGTGGTAATAGTTTCTACTCACAGGGGCTTAGCCAGTTATTTGGGATAACGTCTATGAAGCGTTGGCCGCAGAGGCTGACACACAGCAGGGGCTCCTAGCTGGTCCTGCTAGCCCAGTATCTGTTAGCGACCCCTGCTGTCACGCAGAGAGCTCCCGGCCAAGGGAACCTTTCAGAGGCCTTGCCAGCCCAGGACTTGCTGATCCACACACAGATTTAGCAAGTGGCAGAGAGATTTTGGTGATGGGGGCCTCACTGCTGCCCCTGGAACAAGAAAGAGGAGGGGGAGAGAGTTTGATGCCCCCAGGAGGATCACGAAGGGGGTGAGCCACCCTTGGAATGGAAGGATGCAGAAAACGCTGGTGGGATATGGCCCTCTCCCCACCCTGGTTTCTCATAAACCCCAGTGGACCTGGCATTACCCAGAAATGGTCCCAGGAGCGTTTTCATCAGTTCGCAGCCAAGGGGTCATTCGTCCCCTCCCCTCCACCTATCCTGGGTTCTAGGAACTGGTCCAGGAACTTTAAATCTAGTTGAAGAGGAAATAAAGATGCTGGGTGGGTGGGCAGAGGCGTCCCCCAGGTTATGGGGGTGGTAGGCCTGGCTACTGTGGAGGCAAGGAGATATAAAGAACACACACAACCCAACGACAAAACAACAAACAACCCAAACAAAAAATGGACAGAATACATGAACAGACATTTTTCCAAAGAAGATATACAGATGGCCAACAGGCACATGAAACAATGTTCAACATCACTAACTATTAGAGAAATGCAAATCAAAACTACAATGAGATATCACCTCACACCCATCAGTATGGCTGTTATTAAAAAGATGAGAAACAAGTGTTGGAGAGGTTGTGGAGAAAAGGGAACCCTTATACACTGCTGGTGGGAATGCAAACTGATGCAGCCACTATGAAAAACAGTATGGAGATTCCTCAAAAAATTAAAAATAGAAATACCATATGATCCAGCTATTTTACTGCTGGGTATTTATCCAAAGAACATGAAAACACTAATTCGAAAAGATATATGCACCCCTATGCTTATTGCAGCAATATTCACAATAGCCAAAACCCGGAAACAACCTTAGTGCCCATCAATGGATGAATGGATACACACACACAATGGAATACTACTCAGCCATAAAAGAGATGAAATCTTGCCATTTGCAGCAACATGGATGGACCTTGAGGGTATTATGCTAAGTGAAATAAGTCAGAGAAAGACAATTACCATATCATTTCAGTCATATGTAGAAGATAAACAAACATGTAGATATGGAGAGCAGATTGGTGGTGACCAGAGGGGAAGGGGTGGGGGGAGGATGAAAGGGGTAAAGGGGCACATGTGTATGGTGTTGGATGGAAACTGGACTTTTGGTGATGAACACGCAGTGTATACAGAAGTTGAAATATAATGATGTACACCTGAAATTTATATAATATTATAAACCAATGAGACCTCAATAAAAAGAAAAAAGAATTCTGCCAGAGACCTGGCCCCACCCACCTGGGGCCCCACCCATCACGGTTGTATGCAAATGAGGCCCAGGCTGTAGCCCCGCCCCCCAGGCCTCTGAGTGGACTTCGGGCGCCAGGTTCATTTCCCTGCCAACCCAACGTACTTGGGAGCCCAATCCCCCATGGGCACTGTCCACCTTCCCCCACTGCCTCCTCCTACCCTCCTCTATGGGACTGAGGAGGGTCTGCCAGCCCAGACTGCAGGGCGTGGGTGCTGGTGGGAGAACGGGCTCAGTCAGGCGCAGAGATGGGGAGGAGAGTTCCCTGAGGGGCTGACTGTCTGCTCTTCTGCGCTCCCCTTGCCCATCTGATAGCGTCTTGGCAGGTGACTCCAGAGGGCAGAGGAGGTGGGTGGAATGTTGGGGGAGGGTCCTAGGACTGCCTTCTGAGGGGCAAGGGGGCCACAGGTGGATCTTGGCAGTGGGACTGGAAAACGGATTCCCTCCGGAGCTGCCCACTGGCTGCTGGGCCCAGGGGGGATGCAGAGGTGGGCACAGCTGGTGGGAGCAGAAACCAAGTTCAGAGCCTTCTGTCTCCCAAGGCTGGGAGATGGGCCGGGCCTGGGCCTCCGGGCTCCCCAGCTCCCCTCCTCCCTCTGCCAGGGCCCCCAGAAGGAGAGTTCAGAGAGGAGCCTGATCCTACCACCATCTTTCCTGGGGCCTGTAAGGCTCAGTATGTGTATCTGCTGAATGAAAAATCATTTCAAAGCACCAGTCACGTCAGCCCTCTCACACAAATCCCTTCCAGGGCTCCCTAGTGCTCCTAGGGTCACCTCCACCCTGACTTTAATGCTGACCCACTTCTCCAGCTCCTCCTTTCTTCTAAGCTCCAGCCACACTGCTCTTCCACTTTCCCACCCCAGGGCCTTTGCACGTGCTGTTCCTGCTCCAGGAACATGCATTCCTCCCTTTTCACCCAGTTAACAGCCTTGTGCTTCAGCTCGCAATCAGTTCCCTGGAAAAGCCTGACCTGGTCTATCAGATGGGTCCTCTCAGCTTCCTTTCCTTCCCAGGGCTAGCTTGTTTAATTCCTTTTCCTTCAGCCAATGTTTCCACACTCCCTTGATAATAAGAATCATGTGAAGTACTTTTAAAAAATGCAGATTCCAGGGCTCTTTCCTTGCCCTAGAGTCAAAACATCCCGGAGAGGGGGCTGGGCGCTGGGTAAAGAGCCCCAGATGAGTCTCTCCATCTCCCTGGGTGGCCGGCTGACAGATGTCTGCACCCCACTCGGCTCTGTGTGCCAGGAGGTGGGCACCATCTTCTTCTTTATCCTTGCAACCCTAGCTCCAGCACAGCGGCTGGCACAGGACGGGGCTCGCGAGATACTTGTTAAATGATGGATAACTATGGAGTGAGTGGAATTAGTTGCAAGGACTAACTTGAATTCAATTCCGAGTGTGTTTGTCACCCAGAAGGAGAATCCCAGGATGGACTGACGAATCCCCGGGAACTGGAGCAGAGAGACGGTGAACAGGATATTAATAAAACCCAAACCAGGGTCTGAGATCGAGTTTGGGAAGAGGACCCTGCCCGGGCTCTGAGCCCAGAGGAGGGGACAGAAGTGCCCTGGGGACCCACCCCCTTTGGGGAGGCACCTTCCCCCCAACACAGGTGGAGGCAGAGGAACTGTTTACACCTGTGGGGAACTGAGGAAAGAGAGAGAGGACAGGATAACAACAATAATAGTGACAGTAACGAAGCACGCATTTTGGGCACCCCTGTAATGCCATGCCCTGTCCTGAGATTGCACACGTCAGCTCGTGCAATCTACCAGCTGTTTGGGCAGAGACGGTTCCTCGATTTCCTGCCCGGACCCCCTTCCTCTCTCTTCCCTCCCCCTCAACTCCCCAGGTGTTCAGCTCTGAACTGGAACAGCGCTATCCCTCTTGCTCTCTGCTGGGTCCGGATTTCAAACAGCGCCCCTCTCCCGCGGTCCTCCCCTGCACGCACGCCCGCCTCTCAGCAGGCTCTCGATTCGGGGTCCTGAAAACACTGCCACTGCCCTGGAGCGGGGGTGTGGGGTGGTGGGGCCCCTCTGTCTGATGCAAGAGTGTCGGGGTGAGGGGAGGAGGGATTGGGGTGCCGCAGAGGGAGCCAGCCCCACCCCAGCTCTCCTCCCTCCTGCCTTCCCACCCTGCAGCCGGCACCCACGGGGCCGCCGCTTGCATTTCAGGATTTTGAGCTTGGCAGGACGCCTGCGAGGTTCGTTTCGGAGGGGGCAGGGACTGGAAAGAGAGGGCGGGAGGAGCCAGAGGCGTTCCCAGGGCCCCGCCCAGGCTGGGAGGGACAGTATCTTGGAGATCAAAACCCAGCTGGCCCACACCCAGGCCTGCGGGGAGTCCGTCCCCCTTGATGAGGGAGGGGAGGGGTGGGCATGCAAAATAGGGGCGAGTGGGAGGTGGAGGGTGTTGGGGGCGGGTCGCCCTGCGGTCTCTGGGCCCCGAGGGGTTACTCTCAGGCCCCGCCCCCCAGGAGACAGAAGGGACGTGTTTCAGAGCTGGGTGGGCTGCGCTGACACTAAAGGCTTGTTTGCCTGGCGCCCACGTTCGCTGGGAATCGCCCGCGTGGCTGGGCACCCGGAGGCTGCCACTTGCCACTTATGCCAGTGCCTGCAGCCTTGGGCTCCCCCTCCCCTTCCCTGCCTGCATCCCTGGGGGCAGCTCTGAGAGTGCCCCAAAGGGCAAGGGCCCTTGGGTAGTGACCTTTGGGGCAGGGCAGAGCATGAGGGAACCAGAGTGACCCGGAGCCCCTGGACTTTGCCAGGCCTGTAAACAGAGCTGCCTAGAGGTAAAAAACTCTGAAGTTTCTGCCAGCCCCCCTCCCCCTAGAGAGTGTGTGTGGGGGGCGGGTGGGCATGGCCAACTGGGTGACTCGGGGCTGGGGAGTGGCAGACAGGCCAGGACTTGCTGCCCAGGGCTCCCTGGAGCGGGCGTGCGGGCGTCCCCATGAAGCCAGGAATTCTCAGCCCACTCCTGAGCAAGGCTCCCAGAAACAGTCTCAGCTCTGCCCTTCCCCTTCCCAATCTGGGCCCCCAGCTTTGGTGGGCCCAGAAAGGAGGACCCCTGGAAATCCTGGGTCCAGGATCTCAAAAGGAAGCTGGCAGCAAAGCATTTCTTTAGCAAGGAGTGTATCTGGGCTGGGGTTCCCTGGGTCCGGAGAGTGAGGTGTGTTCACGCTGTCCCAGACCCGGTGGAGTGGAGCAGGCTGGGCAGGGGAGGGAAAAGGGATGATTGGCATCCTGGATTCTGACTTTGCCCTCCTGGTCTGTGGAGCTTAAGCAGAGCCAGCTTCCTGGCCATGCAACCTGTGCAGTCACACGGGGCCCCAAATTCAGAAGGGCCCTGCACTTGGCTTAATGAAATTCTTAATAATTTTGAACAAGGGGCCCTGCATTTTGCACTGGACCCTGAAAATTATATAGCTTATCCTGGTCTTAAAACTCAAAGAAAAAGTGGTGACTTTAGAGATTCTATTTAGGGGATCTAAATTTAGGGACTCTATTAGGGGAAGCTTGGAGTGAAAGCTAATTGGAAGTGAGAGCTGGGCAACTTGTCCTGAAGCTGTACTTGGATAATAATAATAATGAAAACAACATATTTTTACGGCACTTACTATATGCCAGTCACTATTTTAAATGTTTTCCATGAATTAGCTCATTTAATCCTCATGGTGCCTCTATACAATCAGAACTATTACCATCCCCATTTTACAGAGGAGAAAACTGAGGCTCAGCGTGGTTAAAAAAGTGGCCCAGGCCCAGTGGTGTGGTGGTTGGGTTTGTGTGCTCTGCTGCGGCCACCCAGGGTTCACAGGCCCAGATCCTGGGCACGGACCTACACACCGCTTACCAAGCCATGCAGTGGCAGGTGTCCCACACAAAGTGGAAGAAGATGGGCGCAGGTGTTAGCTCAGGGCCAATCTTCCTCAGCAAAAGGAGAGGGATTGGCAGTGGGTGTTAGCTGAGGGCTAATCTTCCTCACACACACACACACACACACATACACACACACAAGTGGCCCAGTCAATCTTGGGCAGACCTTCACCTTCTGCTAGAGCTCCCATTCATTTATATTTAAAGTGAGTTTCTTGTAGACAACATGTAGTTGAGTCTTGTTTTTTTAATCCACTCTGACAGTCTCTGTTTTCTAATTGGTATATTTAGACCATTCATATTTAATATAATGATGTCATTGGATTAGTATCTACCATGTTTTTAACTGTTTGTATTCAGTGCACTTTTTCTTCCTTTTTTTTGTTTATCTTCTCCTCTTTTTTCTAACTTCTCTGCTTTTTTTTTTTTTTTTGGTGAGAAAGATTAGCCCAGAGCTAACATCTGTTGCCAATCCTCCTCTTTTTGCTGAGGAAGATTGGCCCTGGGCTGACATTTGTGCCCATCTTCCTCTACTTTATGTGGGACGCCTGCTACAGCGTGGCTTGATAAGCAGTGCAGAGGTTCGCACCTGGAATCTGAACCTGTGAACCCTGGGCCTCTGAAGCAGAGCGCACGAACTCAACCACTACACCCCGGGCTGCCCCACCTTCTCTGTTTTTAATTGAGTGTTTTATAGGATTCCATTTTCCCCCTCTCTTAGCCTATCAATTATACTTATTTTAAAAAATTTGTTAGCGATTGCCCTCGAGGTTTTGCAATATACATTTACAACTAATCTAAGTCAACTTTCAAATAACACTGGACTGCTTCACAGGGTTTTTCCAGTTTCTCCCTCCCCTCTCTTACAGTATGGCTGCCATCCGTTTCGCTCATCCGTGTACTACCATCCCCCAACACATTGCTGCTGTTATCAGTCATTTATTGCAGTTACTCATTTCTTGAATCCTCACAACGACCTTATGAGATAAGGTGGGGGCTGTCCTCACCTCATTTTACAGGGGAGTCTACAAAGGCACAAAGTGTTTAACAGGTTGCCCAGGTTGCAGCCAGCACGCGGCAGAGCTGAGCTCTGAACCCAGGCGTCCTCCCTCTGTGTGGGAAGCAGCCTGCTTTTGTTCAGCTGACACGTTCCATGTCCCAATGGAGCAAAGTTTCTAAAGAGACTTTTATTCTTGTTTCCTACGGCATTTTCATTTACTTTTGTTTTGGCCAGTGTATTATTATTATGGCGGGCTTTGTAGGGCCGAGGAGATAGGGAGCTGTCAAGAGAGCATTTGGGCTCTGGCCTCATTGGTTGACTCCTCCCCAAATCACACCCTGCTCCCCTGAGGGCTTAAGAGTGAGAGGGAGGGACTTGGGGTGCCCACCTTGTGGCGTGAGGTGCCCAGGGCTGGGGCATGCTGTGTAGAAACACAGGCAACTGCTCCCCGAGAGCCACACCCTTGCCTGTGTGGAAAACCTTCTCTGCAGAAGAGCCTGGTCTCTGGATTCTCAGGCTGTGCCCTGGTGGCCCGGGGGTGGCCCGTGGTCCTTGGAGGGAGGCCAGAGGATGCGTGGAGGGGACCCTCCCTGCAGGAGCCAGACTTCCTGAGCCAGTGGGGCAGCACCGTTCCCAGGGGCTGCAGGAAGGAGCCACTCTCTCTCTGGAAGCAGCGGCTGCACCCTGCTGGCATCCTTCCTTCCTCCCTGCTCCCCGAGCACTGCCCCCTTTGGCAGGGAGAAGGAACCTGGCCAAGGGTCCTGGGGCAGGAGTGGGCAGGACAGTCCTTCCCAAGCTTGCTGCGCTGATTTTCCAGGCCAGCGGGGATCTGGAGTCAGATCTGAATTCCTGGGGCAGACACAACCCTAGTTGATCTTTGACAGGGGAGCCAGGCTAGAACAGAGGGGACCTGAGGATGCCCCCCCCGATGCCTATGGAGGTGGGGCTGCGGGGCACCTGTGACAGGCCAGGAGGGTACACACTCTGGTAGGTATCTTTTTGTCTGACCAATGTCTGTTCTTCCTTCTGTCTCCAGCATCCGCATTTCCCTTTGAGGAACCACCCCCTCCCCTTTCTCAAGCCACCTTGCCCCTCTGCTCCAGAGGGAGACAGGTAGATCAGACCTGGCCAGTCACAGACTCCATCCCGGCCGCCATGTTGGTTCACGCTGTGCACTGAGAGTCAGCCCTGGGACTTCCGCTGGGGCTACTGAGAAGAGAAGACCTCTATGTGCTGAGCTTGTTGACCTGGTCAGATGTAAACTTGGAGCTGCTGGTGGCCGACTTCCCTGCCAACAGAGGGAAAACAGAGCCTAAAGATGATTCAAAAAGTGGCATTTCAAAGTAGTGAGAAAAGAATGAACTGTTCACTAAATGGGACAATTGGCTACACATTGAGGGGAAAATTAAGTCAGATCTCTTCCTCATATCACAAACAGAAGCAGATTCCAGTTGGATGAAAGACAAAAGGATTAAAATGTGAATGCAGTGAAAGAAAATGCAGGATAATACTTATTCATAAATTTTGGGAATGGGCAAAATCTTCCCTAGCAGGACATGAAATCCAGAAGCCACAAAAGAACCTATTTGCAGATTGGCTGCATAAAAATGGAAAGTCGTGTAGCCAAAGATACCATTGAAAGGCCAACGATGACTGGGAGAAAGTATTGGCAACATCACAATGGACAGATGTAAATGTCCCAATTACAAAGAGGTCTGACAATCAATAGGACAGAAAGGAAAACCACTTAAACCCAGATTGTGCAAAGGACATGAACAAGCAAGGATAGTCAGCCAGACCATTGTTCACCCCTAGAAACACTGATCAAAAGGACACCTCAGGGGGGGCCAGCCCAGTGGTGTAGTGGTTCACAAGCTCTGCTTCGGTGGCCTGGGGCTTGCAGGTTTGGATCCCAGGCACAGACCTGCACACCGCCCATCAAGCCATGCTGTGGCAGTGTCCCACATACCAAATAGAGAAAGATGGGCACGGATGTTAGCCCAGGGCCAATCTTCCTCAGCAAAAAGAGGAGGATTGGCAACAGATGTTAGCTCAGGGCCAATCTTCCTCACCAAAAAAAAAAAAAAAAGGACACCTGAGGGAAGGGATTAGAAATGATGTCTTGGATGAACTGTTGAAGGAATGGAAAATATTCAGCCCAGAAGGAAATAGGTCAGAGCGGCACTGTCCAATAAAATATCATGCCAGCCACATATGCAATTTTAAATTTTCTAATAGCCACTTAATAAAAAAAGCAAAAACAAACAGGTGAAATTAATTTTAAATTATTTTATTTAAATTATAAATATAGTGTCATTTCAACATTAATCAATGTAAAAATTATTTATTGGTTTTTGGTGCTCTGTCTTGGAAATCTGATGTGTATTTTACAGCACACCTCAATTCGGGCCCGCCACATTTTGAGTGCTCCATGGTCATAAATGGTTGGCAGCTACCATATTGGGTGTTAGAGGCTGAGAGAATGGACCACAGACCTGGGCCCATGTCCTGGCTTTCTCGTTTGCTAGCTGTGTGACCTTTTTGATTTTCCATGTCTTCATTTGAAAAACGGCACTAGACGGCTGTGTGGGTTTTAAATAGAATCCACATGAGTCGTTGGGCTCACTAGCTGGCACAGAGTTAAGAGAATAACAGTTGTTTATTTGCAGTTACTAATTATTACCAAGTAGCTGATAAGTCTGTAAGCACAGTGGACAAAACAAAGACCAACACGTGACAACAGCGGGGCATTAGATTTTGATTCAGCGTAAGAAAGAACTCACAGTGGAGAGCGGTTCTGTCCCGCACTGCAGCTACAGCCCCACGTGGCCACGGAGAACTTGTTAGTCGGATCGAGAAATGCTAAGGTGTAAAATACACACTGGATTTCCAAGACTTAGTGCAAAAAATAGAACGTAAAACATCTTGCCGAGTGTTTTCATATTGATTGCATGCTGAAACGATCGCATTTTGGGTTAAAGAAAACATATTATTAAAGTTAATTTCACTTGTTTCTTTTCACTTTTCTTTTCTTTTTTTTGCTGAGGAAGATTGGCCCTGAGCTAACATCTGTTGCCAATCTTCCTCTATTTTGTATGTGGGACGCTGCCACAGCATGGCTTGATGAGCGGTATGTAGGTCTGCGCCCGGGATCAGAGCCTGCAAACCCCGAGCCGCTGAAGTGGAGTGTGCAAACTTAACCACTATGTCACCAGGCCAGCCCCTCGTTTTACTTTTAAAAAACACATTAATGTGTTCACATATTCCTGTTGGAGAGCACTGATTTAGAACTCTGCAACAATGGGATAAAATGTTTTGCGGAGTAGTGAGTCCCCCGTTCTGAGAGGGTTTCAAGCTGAGGATGGATGATTGGGAAGTCAGGGTGGCACATGATGCCTTTAGAGTTGGGGGTTTGTGGGTTTCTTCAGTCGAGGTCGAGCCACGCAGGGGCTTCTGGGGCCGCAGCTCCGTGCGTGGCTGGAAGGCGGCTGACCGTCTGCCCGGAGGTGGCCCAGAAAGCAGCCCTCACCCCCCCGCAGCAGGACTCAGCTCTTCCAAACAGGAGTCCAGCACGACTGGACGGTTGGCTCAGGCGGCAGCCGCTGGCCAGAGGAGGACGGGACCCTGCCTGCCGTCTGTGTCCTTGTGGCTCAGACCAGCTCCAGGGTCATCTCCACTCCTTCCTGCTCCAGACAGTGTCAGCGGGAGGCCCCCATTGCGCTCTGCTCAGTCCCAGCCTCTGGGCAAAGCTCCCACAGGAGGGAAGCTCTCGGTGCCAGGATGTGTGCAGTAAGTATCTTAGCAGATGCGAAGCCGGGAGCAGCCTTTTCCGCCCCCCCGAGTGGCCAGACAGCTTCCTCCTTGCAGCCTGTGTCTCATCAAGAAAGGGTCAACCCCATACCCCGAGAGCGGGCTTGCATGATGCAAGCCGGGAAACTTAAAAACTGGCACGAATTTTGCTTAATAATTGAAACCCACAACCAGCAGGGTGGTGCGGCCGGGGCTGGGAGCCCAGAGGTTCTGTTCCAGCCCTGGTGTTCTCCGGTTACCGTGAGACCTTGGGCAAGTCCCCTCCCGACCCTGGGCCTCAGTTTCCTCATTCATCAAACAAGGGAGGGGGGCACCGAGGGCCTTTCCAGTTCTGAAATTCAGGGGTCATTCGTCAGCATCTGCTCCTCACAGCTCCTGTCTGTTGCATCCTCTTATTTCTCGTTGCTGTCTTGTCTGTCCCACCTGGATGGCGATGACGATGGCAGTAATAATAAACAGCAGTTAGCATTTGTTTCTGTTTACATGCATTTATCTTATTCCCGACCACTTTATGAGGTAGGGTCTATTATTATCTCCGTTTTACAAACGCAGAAGTGGAGGTCTATGCCCCTCGTACTAGTCTGCCCGGGCTGCCATAACAGAGTTCCACAGATCAGGTAACTTAAACAACAGAAATTGACTTTCTCACAGTTCTGGAGGCAAGAAGTCCAAGATCAAGGTGTCGGCGGGGTTGGTTTCTCCAGAGGCCTCTCTCCTCGGCTTGTAGATGGCCATCCTCTCCCTGTGTCCTCGTATGGCCTTCCCTCTGTGTGTGTCTGTGTCCAACTTTCCTCTTCTCATGAGAACACCAGTCATATTGGATTAGGGCCCACTCTAATGGCCTCATTTTAACTTCGTCACCTCTTCAAAGACCCCATCTCCAAATAAAGTCACATTCTGAGGTACTGGGGGATAGGACTTCAACACATGAATTTTGGGGCCACTATTCAGCTCGTATTACCCCTCAAAGACAGGGAGAGCCTCTTTCCCCAGTACCCCTCACAGGCCTAGCCCACAACAGAGATCCTCAGATGATCTGTTGAAAATCGAGGCGGGGGGTGCATGGGGAAGGGAGAAGACTGGGGGGGTAGGGGACGGAAAGTGCCCCCTCAGGGTTCTCCAGATCCACCCTGGATCCTCCAGACCCACAGCCTAGACAGGGGAAATGGCCAAATGAACAGAAATTGCCTCGTCAGCACAGAAGGGTGCTGATCCTATTGGAGAGGGTCAGGAAGGCTTCCTGGAGGAGGCACCATAAGGAGGACAAGAATCCTAGCCAGGTGAGAGAGGTTGAGGGAGAGCTTTGCAAGCAGAGGGAATAGCAGGTGCAAGTTGGTGGGCATGGGAGAGGGTGTCTTGTGAAGGGGGCTCCAGCGTCAAGTTCAAAGTGGGGGGGGGGGCAGAAGTGGCAAGAGAAAGGAGGGAGCAGTCCAGGAAGGTCCCGGATGCTAAGGAATGTGGACTTAACCCGAGAAACCCAGGAGCTGTTGAACGACGTCAAGCAGGGGAGTAGAGCGATGTAGTCACTACGTTGACCACAGTGGGGTGGGCTGGCCGGAAGCCTGTACTATCACCCACCCCACTACCACCTCTGCCTGCTCTCTGGTCCCGGCCATGCCTCTAACTCACTTACAGCTCGTTATTCCCCTTCCTCTGGGCAGCCAGGGGCCCTCTCATCTATTGTTCAGCCAGGACCACCCTGCGCTGTTCAGCCTCCCAGCCTTTAGTCCGAACAGTTGCTTTGCAAACCCGGCTTACGGGCACAGAGTCTGGGAAGGCTGTGTCCCGACCACGCGGAAAGCATGAGTAATCTTCGTCTGTATAAGGACCGTGCATGCCTTGCTGAGCTCCCCACACACTGGTGGAGGTGGGTCAGGAGGAAGAGTCTCCTCTGCCTGAGCCTCCAGAGGGAGGGGGAGAGGGGGCTAAATTAGGTGCACCCGGTGACACAAAACGTCCCCTGTTCAAGCTACTTTGGCTAATAATAATAATAACAACAACGACAATTGAGTGAATATTTACCAAGCCCTTACTCCACACACACCTCACAAAATTAATTCATCGAATCTTCACAACAGCCCTGTGAGGTAGGAACTACTCTTATCTCTGTTTTACAGGTGGGGAAACAGAGGCACAAAGCAGAAGTCACTTACCCAGGATCACTAGTTGAACTGCTCAAATAAAGGAGAAGGGGAGCCTTTTGCTGAGTATAGATGGAGAAGGCTACCTATGGCTTGCAAATGGTTGTACCATCAGTTTTTGGCCAAATGGTTCATAAAAATTTGAGAGTGCAAACTGGCATGTCCAGTTGTTCCAGACAAAGCTTTAAAATTTTGAAATTAGATGCAACGTTTAAATCGAGAGATTTTAGAAAAATCTGGTTCCTGGCTCCCTCTTGGAAAATTGGAAGTGCTGGCACCCTGGGCCCACATTCCCACGTGGTAACAGTTGTCCAGGCAGAATGGCTGCTGGAAGAGTTCATTTACCCCTATGGCTATGCACTGCCTCGGTCCCACACTCATGGTGGCTGCCTGCCCTGTGGGGTGGGGGGAGCATTGAGTTTGCCCCCCTGCTGGATAAATGTAGCCACAGAAAGTAGTATTAGAAAGTCCTTTAGAAATTGACTTCAGCCCCTTTATTTTACATACGTGGAAACTGACTCCCGGGAAGGCAACGCTCCGCGTCACGTAGCAAATTACACAAAATCCATGCATTTTCATATGTGAAATGTCATTGTCTCTAAAAATCACTTGGGGAAATAGTTAAAATGCAGATTCCTTGGCCCCATCCCCAGAGGTTCTGATGCAGTAAGTCTTCCCTGAGGTCCAGAATCTACTTCTGAGAAGCACTTCCTCCTCTCCTCTGCCCCACACAGGGTGTGATCCTCACTGGTGATCCTGGGACCACACTCGGAGGAATGTTGCTTTAGTTCATGAGCACTTGGAGTAACTGGATGGCACAGTAGCAAGCAGGCCTGGACCAGAAATCCAAAGGCTCAGGTTTTATCCCCGGTCCTGAGTGACCGTGGACAGCTGTCTTTAGCTTACTCAATATAAACATCTAACACCGAGACCACACATGGGGCTCTTCTCAGAGCTTCTGGTCGGGGCTCACACACCTGCATCTCAGGGCCTTGAAGCTTTAAGGATTCCCCATCCCCTCCCCTTCCACACCCTCTCTACCTGCCCCACCTCCCACCTATAGCCGTAGGTGCCGGGTCTATGTGGAACCTCTTTCCCTGCTTGTCATGCAGGTTTGGATGAAACAGACTTTACGGTGGGATGGGTTTTAGAGGAAGGAACCCGGGTGCAGCCCATTCCAACCTCTTACGACACAAAGGGCTGGTGTGTGATCATGTACAAAGCCTTGCAGATAAGCGGTCAGACTTACCAGCCTGTCCCACTCACCCCGGGACAAAACACACTGCATTTACAATAAGGAATCGAATCCGGCACGTGAGTGGAGGGATCCCAGATTGCCAACTCCCAGAGAAGTCGGGGCGGGGCTCTTGCACACACCTCCCTGAAGGTCCAAATCTGCCCTTGGCATCAAGGTTCCCACACGGGATCACCATTCACCACCAGGAGAAAAGCCTCTGTTGATGCGGACTGCTTGCCTGGGGACAGGATTTGGGCACCAACTGGGGATGAGAACTGAAGATATCACAGGGCCACCCTCCTTAACCCTTCTCTTGTTCTGGCTGCTCTTTGTGCTCAGGCATAAATCCCACCACACATAAATTACCTTTGTTTTGCTCTTCACTGCTCACATACCCATGTCATGCCTGATCCTAATCCTCCTGAGAACACCCAGAGAGACTACAATTAGCCTATCTTATACAGTCGTGCGCTATATAACAATGTTTTGGTCAATGATGGAGCGCATATAGGACCACATATGTAACAGTGGTCCCATAAGATGAGAACCATATAGCCTAGGCGTGTAGAAGGCTCTACCATCTAGGTTTGTGTAAGTGCTGTAGGGGAGGAAGAAGTTTTCCTCTACCCTTCTAGGTTCTTCTGGATGGTCTAAGAATTAAATTGACATGAGACAGATTAACAGGAGAAAAACAAATAAAAGTATAATAACATCTATACATGGGAGAAACCTAGGAAAACCGATTAACTCACCAAAATGGCTGAAGCCCTCTCCTTAAATACCATCCTCTGCTAAAGATGAAAGAAGATGCTGGGGTTGGGGAGAGTCAAGGACTTCAAAAGGAAGGAAGGAATTCACAGGTAGGTGAAAAGGAGCAAACGTTTGGAAAGCAAGTATTTGGCCACACAGAAACAGAAGAACCCAGAGGGGAGCCCAACAGACAGGCTTTTCCAGGTTCCTCCCTGTCTCCCACCTAGTTCTTGTTATGCTAAGGTGAAAGCTTACTTCCTGAGACAGGTTTTTTTTTTCAATTATTTTATTGAGATCATAATGGTTTATGACATTGTGTAATGTTAGGTGTACGTTATTATTTATCAATTTCTGTGTAGACTACATCATGCTCACCACCTGTAGTCTAATTTTTATCCATCACCATACATATCTGCCCTGTTACCCCTTTCGCCCACCCCCCAACCTCCTTCCCGTTTGGTAACCACTAATCTGTTCTTTTTATCCATGTGTTTATCTTCCACATATGAGTGAAATCATGTAGTATTTGTCTTCCTCTGTATGGATTATTTCACTTAACATCACACCCTCAAGGTCCATCCATGTCGTTGCAAATGGGATGATTTTGTCTTTTTTATGGCTGAGTAGTGTTCCATTGTATATATATACCACATCTTCTTTATCCGTTCACCCATGGAAGGGCACTTGGGTTATTTCCACATCTTGGCTATAGTGAATAATGCTGCAATAAACATAGGGGTGCATAAATCTCTTTGAATTGTTGATTTGAAGTCCTTTGGATAAACACCCAGTAGTGGGTTAGCTGGATCATACGGTATTTCTTTTGTAAATTTTTCGAGAAATCTCCATACTGTTTTCCATAGTGGCTGCAGCAGTTTGCATTCCCACCAGCAGGTTTTTTAATCTGAATTCTTCTAGGCAGTTAAGGGAGAGGTAATAAAAACTTTGAGTCTTTTGTTTGTTAAAAAATTCAGCCTAAAATAATCCTCATGTTAAAGAGATACATTTTGGGGTGGCAAATTTTGTTCCCCTTCAGCACACTCTTTGATGTTCACAAAATGACAAAATTGCCTAACAATGCATTTCTCAGAAGGTGTCCCCATCATTAAGAGACGCATCGCTGTAGATGAGGAAATAGAGGCCCAGCTCATAAGAAGCCCTGCAGAGAGTGGCTGTCAGATTTTAATTAAGGGAATGAAGACTCTTTTATCTCAGTGAAGTTTTTTGAGACTCATTCTCCTCCCTTGACACCCAGCATTGGTCAAACCATCTTGTATGTCCCAGTAGGTTTGGGTAGCTTAGAACCTTAAAGATTAAGACTTAACTGTCCACGATGGGAGCTGCTTTGCCCAGTATGGGAGCCACAAGCCCCAGGTGGCACTGAGCACCTGAAATGTGGCTAGTGTGAATTGAGATGTGCTCTGATTGTAAAATACACACTGGGTTTTGAAGACTTAGTACAAAAAAAAAGGATATAAAATATCTTATTGATATGTTTTATCTTGATTGCACGCTACAATGATAATATTTGGCATATATTAGTTTAAAGAAAATATATTAAAATTAATCTCACCCATTTCTCCATTCTTTTAAAATATGGCTCCTAAAAAATATAAAATACAAAATATATATCTACGACTCTCATTTTATTTCTATTGGACAGTGTCTCAATAGCTTCCTTCCCAGAAGGTCCCTGAGCCCCTTAATCAAAATTTCTTGCCTGTATCCTAGCCATCTTTAAATTACAGACGTGATGGGGAGGAAGAGATGGATGACTCTTCTTTATTTGCCTACAGAGCCCAAGTCAGAAAAATATCCAGCACTCTTCCTTTTCCCCCAATCCTCTCTTTGCTGTTCATAACCATATTAATAATAATAAAAAAGAAAGGAACAGTATTAGTCTCCTAGGGCTGCTGTGACAAGTTGCCACAATCTAGGTGGCTTAAAAGAACAACAGTTGATTCTCTCACGGTCTGCAGGCCAGGAGTCCAAAACCAAGGTGTTGGAGGGCTGGCTCCTTCTGGAGGCTCAGGGGGGACTCTTCCCAGTACCTGGTGGCGGCCGGCAATCCTTGGCGCTTCTTGACTTGCAACCGCATCACTCCAGTCTGCTTTCGTCATCACACGGCCTTCCCTGTGTGTCTGTGTCCAGATCTCCCTTTTCTTACAACGACGCCATTCGTTGGATTAGGACCCACCTTAATCCAGTGTGACATCATCTTAATTACTAACCAATTACATCTGCAAAGACCCTGCTTCCTAATAAGGTTACCTTCCGAGGTTCCAGGTAGACATGAATTGTGGGGAGACACAGTCCCTCTGAGTACGGGGACCTACTCAAGTGGGGCAGAGGAAGTCTTCTTCAAGGTGACCTGTTTTGGTGAATGAAATAGGCAAATGCGGAAAGGCAGCATCAGGGGCGTGGCCCCTGACATGGGTTTGCACCAGGTGTCTCAGTGACCAATGGGCCACTCTCAGGAGGCCCACCTGCCCCAGAGTGGCTGTGTGGGGGCAGCTCCCCATGAATGGAAAGTTGAGAGAGAAAGGGAGCATTAGTTCTGGGACGGCAAGGCGGCAGATTCTCAGACCTGCCTCCACCAAGCCCCCCCTGGCTGAGTGTGCTGCCCCAGGGCAGTTACCAAGGGCATGGGAGCCACCAACTAGCTGGGACCCAGGGATCTCAGGTCGACTCTAATACTGCTAGCCAGCCGTGCTGGGGGCTGGGGATGTGCCCCTGGGTCAGGAGCCTCAATGCCTGTCAGTCTCCGTCTAGCTCCCCACCAGGACAAGGGCTGCTCCCAGCTGCAGGACCCACTGTAGCCAACAGGTCTTATTTCAATGTCAGACTCAGAGAATGGGGCCCTTGGGAATATGGGTCAGACATCCTGGTTTTATCTCTGGGAGGTGAGTCACTAAGCCTGACCCTGGGACCTAGTGTGTCCCTGGGGTTCTTGGCCCTAAGAGACAGGGAAGGCTCAGAAGGGGAAAACCAACTTGTCTGCAAGAAAGGCATGCTCTGGGACACAGGCATAGGACACTGTCCCCAGACCATGAAGCTGGACACCCCAGATACAAGGAAGATACTCAAAGAGCTGAAATGACTTCCTCTTGATTTCCCATGAAGGCTGTCGGGGTATTTAATCCTCACAACAACCCTGTAAGGCAGGTATTATTACTGGCCCCATGAATTCACTAAGAGTCCTGGTTGCAAATAACAGAATCCACTCTGGCTAATTAGAGCAGAAAAGGCTTGTATTTTGTGTGTGTGTGTGTGTGTGTGTGTGAGGAAGACCAGCCCTGAGCTAACATCCGTTGCCAATCCTCCTCTTTTTGCTGAGGAAGACTGGCCCTGGGCTAACATCCATGCCCATCTTCCTCTACTTTATATGGGACGCCGCCACAGCGTGGCTGACAAGCAGTGCATCGGCGGGCACCCGGGATCCGAACCCACGAACCCTGGCTGCCAAGCACGAACTAAACTGCTGCTCCACTGGGCCGGCCCCAGAAAAGGCTTATCTTAAAAAATATTAGGTAGCTCTCTGAATGCAGGGTGGGCAGACAGAACACTGGGTTTGTATGGTGGATAGCTAGAAATAACACGTACTGTGGGGGATGCTTTAGTGAACATGCAGCTGCCCTAATGCCAGAGCTCCTGCAGACACATGAGCCCAGCCACCGAGGTCCTCAGAGATTCAGTTGCCTCGGCCATGATGTTCACCAAATGTGAAGATGGCGCCCCAGTTGACTGCCCCCCATTCTCATGGAGGTCTTACATGGTTGCGTCTGATGTATGATCTGATGCTTAGGTACTAGATGCAAGGGGACTGTGAAATTGAGTTCTGAGGGGCCAGCCTGGTGGTGTGGTGGTTAAGTTCACACGCTCCACTTCGACAGCCTATGCACCTAGGCACCGCTCATCAAGCCTTGCTGTGGCGATGTCCCACATACAAAATAGAGGAAGACTGGCACAGATGTTAGCTCAGGGGCAATCTTCCTCACCAAAAAAAAGAAAGAAAGAAAGAAAGAAAATGAGTTCTGATTTCTACATCAGTGAGTGTGGGCTTCTACCATGGGCATTTCCCCAGAGACAGAAAAGTGATTTGAAGATGATGGGCAGCCATGAATGTGAGAAATGCCCCCAACGTTCCACCTTACAGGTGAGAAAACGGAGGCACAGAGAGGTTGAGTGACTTGCCCAAGACAACACAGCTAGAGATGGTGGAGGTTAGATTCAAATCCAAGCCGTCTAGCTGCAGAGCTGAGATCTCACACAGACGGACGAGGAGGGTTTGGACAGGTGGAGATGGGAGGTGGGAGATGTCAGACGGAGAGACCTGTGTGATCAAAGGCCCAGAAGGAAGGGGCGGCTCCTTGGAGGAGGGCCCATCGTTCCTCATATCCTGCTAAAGGAAAGGGCAAGGAGGGAGGGGCTGGGAGCCTGGGCGGAGAGCTCCAAGGACCCACAGAACCGCTGCTGCCTGACAGCCATCTGTCGCTCGCTCGATTCCAGAGCTCAGAGTGGCCACGTGCTTGGGTTGGGGTCTCCAACACAGTGGACCGTGATGGGGGCTGGGGGCTCCATGTGTGGTCTGCTCCCGTTGCTCAGCCCCGCGTCCCCGTCTCCATGGAGCTGGCTGTTCTCCGAGTCAGGTTGACATTGACGGTAAACAGAGACATTCCAAACCTGGAGGAATGGGAACAATGCGCCACCATGGGCTGAGGGCTGGGGGCGTGACGCGGGCGGGGGAGGGTTCCCTCCAGGACCCGTGGCAGACTGTGTGTGGCCTCAGCAAATACTCCAAGTGCCTACTGTGTGCAAGATGTGGGGGGAGAGGCATTCCTGAGCTCCCTGCCCAGAAACCGTGGCAGCCAGACCGCAGGGTGCGGGGCCAGCCCCTCTTGAAGGAGGGGAGAGTTTCAATCTTGCCTCTCGGCTCCTTGAGAGCTGGGGAGGGGCAGGGCGGGGCAATCTGAGCTGCCATCTCTGTGAACACTGGGCAGGGACAGTATCGCCACCCCACCCCTGTCAGCGGGCCTGACGCCTGGGAACTGAAGCCAGCTGTCCCCAGGTTGGGCCCAGAGCCGCGAGGTCCTCCGACCCTGCTTTCATACCATTAGTACGAATTCCTCTTGGACTGGAATCTGAGCCAGAGGTATAAGACAAACATCTCGAGAGAAGTTTAAGGACTTCAGACCAAAGTGGGTGGGTGACAAGCATGGAGTAAGACCAAACAGCTCCCTCCCCTGAAGAAGGCCCCCCTGAATCGTGGGAGGGCCCAGGAGATAGATTCTGGGCTGGGGGAGTCACCCCTGCCCCACCCCTGCCAGGCTGTCTCCCGCGGTTGTTCCTAATTCCCACCCCTGGCTCTTGTCTGTCAGGACACAGACCTTGTGCACCAGGGCCTCCCCTCGCTGGCCCCCCCTCACTCTAACATCCGGCCTCTGGGCAGGTATCTGGGGCCCTGTAGCAGCCGACACTGCCCCCCCAATCCCATCCCATCCTTGGTGTCTCCAGACAAAGTGTGGTCCACTCAGAGTGTGGTCTGCAAACTGCTGCCCGTCCACGAAGAGCTGAGCCCAACATGGAGAATAAGGGTTTAGAAATCTTTGGAGCAGTTAGCCATTGCTGCGACATGCAGGCACGTGACAGGTTTCTTGTAGGTTATGAAAGTATTGATTCAGGATGAACTGGCAATCAAGGGCAAGCCACCCAACTGTTCCTTCACCGCAGGTGGCTTGACAAGCTCCCAGCTCGTTCAGGGCAGGAAAGTTTCCCGGGAGCTTTCAGGGCCACCAGCCTCACTCTCCTTCCCTTTGTCCCTCTGAGCTCAGATCCTGGGAGCATCGGGGGACCGCCAGAGCTTCCCTGAGGGGCAGGGAGTGGGCATGGCTCGGTTGAAGTCTGGGGGACCCAGGCGTCCGACAGCTGAGCCCTGGGGGCGGGACGCAGAGGGGACCCTCTTTACCAGCAGCCCCTTCCCCTCCCTCTGGGGCCTGGGGGCTCTCCCCATGGTTCCGTCATTCACTGCGTTAGGCACCAGATTGACAAGCTCCCGCCCTCGTGGAGCAGACCTGGAGCAGACATTCCCACAGCCGGGGGAGGTGTCGGCACTGCAGATGATGAACAAGATGATTTCAGGAGGAAACGAAACAGGACAGTGTGATAGGGAGTGGATGGGGTGGGCTTGGAGGGTGCAGTATATTAAATGGGGGACAATATGCCACCCGCAGGAAAGGGTGGTGGGGTTTTAGACAACTTAACAAGGCACAGGGAGTCATCCTAGAAACCCTCAAGGAGACAAAGGAGGAGGACAAAGAGGAGGAGAGGAAGGAGAAGAAACCTCAGATAGGGTCTCTGCCCTGCCCAAGGTCAAGGTCGGCGTGGCCTCTCTGCATGCTCACACCTGGAGGGCCCAGCGCCTCTGTGAGGAGAGTAGCAGGCAGGGTGAGGACGTCCCCCTCTGGCCCTCTCCCACCTCCCACGTGCAAGAGGAGGTGATGTCCTGCTCACAGGGGCTCACATTCCAGGTGCCCCCAGATCTCGCCCCAGGTGTTGGGGGGGGTCCATGGAATGGTACTGCTCTGTCTCGGGGTCCCAAGCTCCTGCCCTCACCATCCCCTCCTGCCTGCAGATCACAGCATTCATGAACTCTTTCTCCATGCCATGTGCCCTGTGCCCCGTGAGTTCTGAGATGCGCTGAAGCGGGGAGGGGACCCTGGCCATGCTCCCTGCCCACCTGTTTGCACCCGTCCCTTTGGTTGGTCTGTCTGCCTGGCCTCTGGCAGCAGGCCTCCAACCTCATCCTCATGCTCTCCTCTCGCCATTCCTCTCCCCTCCAGGCTCTTTGGGGGAAGCCCGGGTTTGAGGGTTGAGGATCTGGACCCAGCAGCTCCCTCTTCAGCTGCAGCAAGTGAATCGGTTTTCTACAGGCTGTGTAACAGATTCCCACGAACTCTGAAGCGTAAAACAACACGCGTTTATCAGCTCCCAGTTCTATAGGGCAGAAGTCGGGGCACGGTGGGGCTGCGTTCTCTACTCGGGCCTCATGAGGCTGAAATCAGGGTGTCGGCTTGTAGCTGAGGCCCTGGGGAGACTCTGCTTCTGGGCTCACTTGGGCTGTTGGCAGAATTCAGTTCCTTGTGGTTCTTGTCCGACGTCCCCTTATCCTCGCTGGTTGTCAGCGTGGCAGCTCTCTGTTCCTAGAGACCCCCGCACTCCTTCTTGTGACCCCACTTTCAAAGCTAGCAAGAGCACGCTGAGTCCTTCTCAGTGCTCGCTCGAGTCTCTGATTTGCTCTTCTGCCACCAGCCAGAGAAAACACCCTGCTTTTAAAGGGCTCTTGTGATTAGACCAGGCCCACCCGGATAATGGCCCTTTCGAGGAACTCAGAGTTGGTTGTTGAATCCCTTTTGCCGTGGAAGGTAACAGAACCACAGGAGTGACAGCTCATCGCAGTCACAGGTCCCCCCCCCCCCACGTAAACAGGGGGGCCATACAAGGGCAAGGATCACTAGGGGCCATTCTTTCAATTCTGCCCACCTAGGCAAGCTGGCCCCTGAAGTGCCCCCACAGACCTCAGCTGAGACCTCCCCGCTCGGGGCGCACTGGGCTAGCCTGGGCATCGGAGGTCTTGGCTTCAAGCTCTGCCTTTGCCACCAGCTGGCTGTGTGACCTTGGACCAGTCACTTCTCTCTGGGCCTCAGTCTCCTGATCTGTACAGCAGGGAGATTGGATTGTCAGGGGCTCTCCGCCCTGACTGCCCTTTGGAATCACCTGGGGGAGCTTTTAAAAATACAGTGCCCGCACCCCATCCTCAGCGATCCTGGCTCAATTGGTCTGGGGTGGGGACCAGATGTCGGTTTATTTAAAAACCTGCTCAGGAGACTGAGAGGATTAGTCAGGGCCGAGAAGCTCAGAACTGGAAACTCTCTAAAGCAGAGGTTCTCAACCCTGGCTGCACATAGGATCCCCCGGGGGAGACATTTTTTAAAGACCGGTGCCCGGGCCCCACCCCAGAGCCTGACTGAAATGGTGGCGGTGAGGTCCTGGCAGCAGCGTCTTTTAAAATCTCCCCGGGGGTTGCCAATGTGCAGTCAGGCGATTGTAATTCCCAACATCCTGTTCTCTCCCCGCTTACCCTGGGTGGGGTAGGGGCAAGAAAATTCCGGCTGGAAGGAGGAAGCAGGGGCAGGGAGGGAAGCCTGCATTCTGGGTCAGTCCCGAAGACCCCTCCGTGGGATCCTATCTTCCTCCCGAGCCCACTTCACAGGACGGAGGATTAAAAGCCATCATGTCCTGGATTGCTTAGCGCAGTGCTCCAAAAACGGTGTTAAACCAAAACTCTTAGAAGCTCCCTGGGGCAAGGGGGAGCAGGTGTGTAACTGAATCAGACCACAGCCCCGGGAAGGCCTCCGGATTTCTCAGCCCTGGAAGCAGACCCCAGCCCATTTTCAGCGTGGCCACTGCCTCATTTGGCACCGTTTCCTTTCAAACAAATGGCTTCCCCTTCGGGGAGGTTATCAGTACACAGCCCAGGGTGCGTGGGCAGGGCCGGATTTCAGCCCTGGGCACTCCCTGGAGTGGGGAAGGACCGAAGGATGGGGCCCTGGCTGACCACAGGCTGATCCAAGACGAGAGTTCCAGGCAGGGCTGCTTCGACTCTAGCTGTCTACCCCGGGCACCCGGGGTGTAGGGATTTCTCCTCTTTCCCTCGTGGAATGATGCAGTCTTGCAAACAAGGACCAGCCTGCTGGCCGGTGAGCCATGCTCTCCCATCGAGGTCGCCCAGGTGCCCGCCTCACTGTTCTGTAGGGACCCGAGGATGGGTGTCTCCATTCGCACCATTTCTCAAGAGCCTCCCAGCTGGTCCCTCCCCTTCCAGTCTTGTCCTCTTCAATTTCTTTTCCCCACAGCAGCCAGAGTGAACTTCGGAAAACATGAGTTGGATGGATCACTTCCCTGCTCACACTGTTGCTGGGCTTCCTATTGCCCTGAAGATCAAATTCAAACTCCTACCGGCCTCTGAGAGCTGCTTAACGTGGTCCCTGCCTGCCTCTCTGACTTCTCTCCCTCTTCTCATTCTGGTCCTCCTTTTCCTCAAACACACTCAGCTCCTTCCTACCCCAGGGCCTTGGCACTGGCTATTTATTCCCACTATGTGAAATACTCTCTCAGTGGCTGGTCATCTTCCATTCTACCCATCACCCTTCTGAGAGAGCCTCCCAGATCCCCTGCCTAAAACAGCCCCCCATCACTGTCTCTGCCCCTGTTTTGTTTCTTCCCAACACTTATCGCTATTAAAAGTGTCTTGTTTACTGATTTGGGTTTTTCTCTATGATCTATCTCTACCCCTAGAAAGTAAACTCCTCAAGGGCAGGGATGTTGTCCGGCCTGTTGCTGTGGGTTCCTGGGCCTGGCAGATGCTCAGTAAGTGTTGGCTGAATGAATGAACAAAAGAAATCAACAAAGAGTTCAAAGCATGTAATGTGCAAGGTACTGTAGGGGTTTAGAAATGCACACATCACCATCCCGAATGGAACACGTGCCAAGGATTGTTCTAAGTGCTTTAAGTATATGAACTTAATCTTCCAGTAACCCTATGAGGCAGGTAGTAGTAGTAGTATTCACATTTTACAGAAGAGAAAATGAAGGCACAGAGAGGTTAGGTAACCTGGCCAAGGTCACACAGCTGGTCAAACCCAGGCATAGGCAGCTCCCTGTGCTGTACTGTCTGTGGGGAACATGAGGTGTGATGCAAACTGCTTAGCTGGGTGGGTTGCTGGAGGCAGAGAAAATCCATTTCATTACATGGTGGCCACCCCCACAGGGTGAAGTAAGGTGGCAGGGGGCAGGGGGCAGGGGAATGAGGGATTCCCTCACAAATTCTAAAAGAAGCAGCAGAATCCCACTGTGGGGTAAATCCAAAGCCCCACTGCTTCCTGCCACCCCAGGCTCAGTTTCCCCATTTCCAAAGTGCATAGGGGATGGGAGGTTCCAGGGCATTTCTCCCTATTTTATGATTCTATTAAGTGACAAGTGCATGCCACCAACTGATGTCACACAAACTCTGGGGAGGGGGGCAGGGGAGAGGACAGTGCATGCGGCTCAGACAGCAGGGAGAGGTGTGGATGTAGGTCAGCACCTGGGAGATGGCGTGGAGTGGAGCGCACACCTGTAGTTTCTGCTCGCAGTGTCCAGTCCCCCTTCCTCTGCCAGCAGCAACCCATTCTCCTTTGGGACCTACCCTCTGGCCATCTCATGCAGAACTGGGGGTGGAGGGCTGTCCAACAAGGTGCCCTGCCTTCCTCTGGCCATGGGGAGGGCACATAACCCAACTGATGCCAATCAAATCCCCTCTCCAAACCGGAGTCCCAGTTCCTGGAAAAAGGAGGGAAGGAGGAAGGCGATGCCCACTTCTGGATCCTCCCAGGGCGTGCAATGCCCTGTAGCTCCGGTGGCTGGGGAGCCCCCTGCTGCACTTATGATCCTCAGAAGTCCCTGCCTCCCCCTCTGACCTCACTCGCCACCACTTTCCCCATCCCTGACCACATTCTGGCAACACTGTCACTTTTTTATTCCTCACACAGGCCAAACTCCTTCTCACCCCAGGGCATTTGCACATACGGTGCCCTCCACTTGGAACATTCAGCTCCAGACCTTCCCACTCATGGTTGGCTCCTTCTTGTCATTTCAGCCTCTATCAAAGGGGTCCTCAGAGAGGCCTTCCAAGATCACCCGGCTGAACCCCTGCCCCACTCCGCTGGTCAGTGTCTACTGCATCCTCAAGCTGTATTTCCTTCAGGGCACACCTCATCAGTAGCTCAGGTTATTTTGCTGACTTATTTCTGTCTGCTTCCCCTCACTTGACATAAGCCCCATGAGAGCCCTTCTCTGCGTGTCTTGCCTCCCACTGCCTCCCTGGGCCGGGCAGAGCCCCTGGCACTTGGCTGGTGATGAATAAATAGTATCTGAATGAATGACTGAGACAATGGATTAAGTGACCCCAGGGAATCCTCGTAGGGAATGCTTCAGAGAGTTAGACAGTGAGGGACTCTCCTTTGTCCTGTTCTCAGATGGGGAAACAGGCCCAGTGAGAGAAGAGGAGGCCAGAACAGAATGCACTCCACCTGGTCTCCCTTCCCTGCAGGGGCAGAATTTCTCCAGCTCCCTCCAGCTCGCATACTTGGGCTTTGGGGTCACTTCCCACAATCGTGAGCCAAGTCACCCCACGGGCGAGGAATCCATCCGCAAGCCTCCCTTCCTCCTCTCCCCCATCCTCCAGGAAGGAGGCTTTGCTTCTCTTCTTTGTGAGAAGCACAAAGCACTCTCATGGTTGACCGAGGAGCCTCTGAACACCTGGACCTGCAGCACCTGGCAGGTGGGAGGATGGGCGGGGCCCTGCGACCAAGGGCAGGCGGCAGACAAGCCGGGTCCTGCCGTGTGTGCCCGTCCAAACGGATCCGGCTGGCATGTGGGTGGTGTGGTCCAACTGGTTGGGTGAGAAGAGGGTGTGGGCTGGCGAGGGTGCCAGCTGGTGAACTGTGACACCCCCCACCCTGGAGATGGGGCGGTACTCCAGGGAAACACCCAGTCTCGGCACTGACTCTGTGTGGGACTATCAACTCAGGAGAACCCAAATTACCTAGCATCCTTCCAGGAGCCAGGGAGGTGCTGGGCCAGGGTCAGCTGAGTGTCTCACTTCATGGTAGGGAGCAAGGAGGGGGCATCCCAGGGCTGGAACGGAGTGGCCGGGGCATAGAGACTGGTCCAGATAAGGGGAGGAAAGAAGAGGCAGTGAGGGGGAAGCCTGAGTGGGGGCAGTGAGGAGTGGGTGTGGCTATTAAGAGTTGGGAGCCACACGGATCTTTGAGTCTTGGCTCTGCCACCTACTTAATTAACCTGTCTGAGCCTTGGTTTCCTCATCTGTAAAACAGGCATCATAGTACCTAGTTCTCATGTTGTTGTGGGGATTAAACGAGCTAGGGCATGTAAGCTTAGCACTGAGTACATGCGCAATAAAATTAGCATCGGGAGGAGGAGCTTAGAGGGGAAATACTGGGGATGGGCTTGCTTCCATTAACTCTTGCTTCTTTTTCTCCTAAATTTCACTTTCCTTGCCTAGGAAATGCAGGAATGGGCCCCACCCCTCTGGGCCCTTCCAGTTCTGTATTCTGTCCTGTCACTCTGGATAATGGTTGATAATGGCTCCAGCTGAGTGTTAATTGTGGATTGTGGCTAACGAGATAATGACTGATAATGGGGTTCCCCATCTAAGAATATTTACATTTTAATCAGTGACAGTTTGAAAAGCCAAAGAAACATTCTCTGCAGAGCCCCCAGTGGGGAGGAGGTGAAGAGGGGGAAATTGGGCTCAAGGGGCCTTCCTGGGCCCCCACCCCCGCCCCCACGTCTCCTGACGGCACTTACATCCAGCCCTGGGTGTATTAGATGGCGGACACTGGGCACAACTGGAAAGAGGAAGGACAGGAGGAGACGGGAGAGCTGCCTGGAATGTCTCCTTGGGGATCCTGTGACTTCCTCGGTGGGGGCTGTAGAGGGGCAGGAGCAATGGATGTGCCAGGCAAAGGTCTGGGGGCCGCACATGGCAGGGGGCCCTGAGATTCACTCTCTCTTCCTCTATGTCATTGTTCTTAATCACTCGCATTTATTCTAAAACAAGTTTTCCTGAATTCGGTCATCTCGGTACCACCTTCATCATCACTGCGTCCTGGGGGCCAAATTGACCCCATGTCTGCTTTCGTAAATAAAGTTTTACTGGAGCACAGCCATGCCCATTCGTTGAGGGACTGACTTGAGAGCTGAGTACCCGTGACAGAGACCGTATGGTCTGCTCGGCTGAAAATACTTACTATCTGGTTTTTTTACAGAAAAAGTTTCCTGACTCTTGTTTTCCTTCATTAAAAAAATCAACTTGTGTTTTTGACGTAAACTTATTTTAAAATGAAACTTTTTGTCACCGCCATCAATTGAAAACCAGTCTCCCTAGCTGTGAATGGAAGGGCACTGGGAAAATAATTAGAATGAAAGCAAAACAGTGTTTTTCAATTCTACCTAGATGCTCTTGCCTAACCCAATGTCTGAGTTGGGGCCTGAGCGCTCTTTCTTTAGAAGGGATATTATTCTTTCATTCATTCAACAGACAATTGATGAGCACTTGCGATGCACCATGCATTATAACGACTGTTGCCCTTGTGGGGCCTGCTTGGTGCCCAGTGCATTTCTAAGCATTTCATGTGTGCTCATTTGCTAAACTCTCTCTCTCAACCTATGTGGTGGGTACCATCATCCCCTTTTATCAGATGGGCAAACTGAGGCACAGAGAGGTTGAGAAATTTGTGAAAGTTCCACAACTAGGGAGATAGTTATGGGCTGAATTGTGGCCCCCAAAATTCATATGTTGAAGTCCGAACCCCTAGTACCTCAGAGTGTGACTGTATTTGGAGATGGGGTCGTTAGAGAGGTAATTAAATTAAAACGAAGTTATTAGGGTGGGCCCTACTCCGATTTGAGCGGTATTCTTATAAGAAGAGATTAGGACACAGACACATAGAGAGGGAAGATGATGTGAAGACACAGAAAGAAGGGAGCCATCTTCAAGCCAAGAAGTGAGGCCTCAGAAGAAACCAACCCCGCCGACACCCGGGTCTTGGACTTCCGGCCTCCAGAGCTGTGAGATGGTCAATTCCCGTTGTTTAAGCCACCAGTCCGTTACTTTGTTATGGCAGCCCATAAAAGAGAAATGGCAAGAGAATGGCATTCTTCCTCCAAATTTAATGTTATTAAGTCCATGCCCATGTGTCACCTGGAACCACCTCCTGGACTGCCAAGGTATATGTCCCTCACTTTGGGAAATATAAACCTGACCAGTTAGGACCAGCCTGGGTCCATGACAACCCATGGGCCCATGGTGCCCAGCAGTCGGCTCTCCCAGACCCTTGCATGACAGCTGAGCATCTTCAGATTCCCCTGGCCAGTGCGTGGCTCTACTGAGCTGCTTGGACCTGACCATGGTAAGCCGTCTTCTGGGATCCCAACATGTAGACTGACCCCTCTGTGACCTCTCGGTGTAGGGCGAGGCTTGTCAGTTTAATGTGCGTGTGCACCTTCCAGGGATGGTGTTAAAATGCAGGTTCTGACTCTGTGGGTCTGGGTGGGGCCTGAGATGCTGCATTTCTAACAAGCTGCCAGGTGATGCCAAAGCTGCTGCCAGGGAGGGAGGGTGACTCAGGAGCTGGGCTCATGTGAAGATGTCAACAGTCGCCGTGGGTCCCTGCCATGCATGGGAATCCAGTGGTCAGAGAGGAGGGTAGTACCCCTGGGAGCTGGAACGTTTAGAGGCCATTTCAGGAAAAAACAAAACATCTCCTTACTTAAACTTTAGCCAAAGGCTCATTTTCCAGTTTTCTGGCCCCCAAATCTGGGAGCCACCATGAAGGAGGCCCTGGAATAAGTGTTTCCAAACCATAGGACCAGTGTCGAATAGATTTTTATAATCCTGGAGCAGGAGTAAGCTGGGGAGCCTCGGCATGGGTTCTTCAGTGCCAGGCTGAATTGGGGTGAGTTGAGGGGACCCTACAGCAGCACCGGGAAGGGATGAACCAACACCGATGGATGATCAGTGCCTTCTCCCTCTCCAGGGATCTTACAACATTCCAGGTTCCAATTCACTGAGTGATCCTGGACAAAACTTGGGCACCCATTCTAGAACCTTCTGACTCCTTCTTCAAGGATCACCCACCTTCCAAGCTTAAAAGACACACCTCTTCAGAAAGGCCTTCCCCCTTTGATCCCCGTGACTATTCTGTCCCTACAACTTCCTCCCCAAGTCTGTTGTTTGTCTTACAACTTCTTTTATGTTGTGATCACTGATAGTTTTCACTTCCTTAATGGCAGGTGCCACAACTTGTAATTACATGTTTGTTTCTTTCTTATTTATCTCACAGCTCTCCATCAAATTGCACCCTCCACTGGGTCAGGGACCATGTCATTTTCATTCAACTCCCAGCACCTGGTACAGAGCCTGTCCTTTGAGAGGCCCCTCCATAAATAGTTGTTAGATGAAGAAATAAGGACAGCAGCCCTTCTAGACTTTAACACGCATGTAATTGACCTGGAGATTTTGTTAAAATGCAGATGCTGATTCCATAAGTCTGGGTGGCGCCTGAGAGTGTGCATTTTTCACAGGTTCCCGGGGGATGTTGATGCTGCTGCTCCATGGACCAGGCCTTAGGTAGCAGCGACCCAGGTAGTCTGTCCTATTCAGCCATCCGCCCCACCATCCTCATTGCTCGGTCCCTGAGGAGAGGTTTCAAGCATCTCAGAAGCAAGAAAGGATTGATGAAGAATCAGGAGAAGTGGTGAGGAGCACAGAATTAATGAAGTTCCAGAAGCTCAGCTGAGCACAGCCCACCAGCTTTCAGAGGCATCGAGGCCCTGCATGACCCGGTTTGTCTAGACCTGGGGGCCTGAATGAAGATGGTCCCACCCTCCTGCCCAGGATCTCTTCCAGCAAGGGGGTGGGCTATTCTAGGGCTGGAAAAGTTAACCCTTGCTTCACCGGTTCATCTCCATGCTCAGTGCCAAGCTCACCATGCACATTCAGCCTGGCTGTTCTGCTAGTGGGTGCTCCATGATGCCACGGTGACAACATCTGCCCCCCACCCCACCCAAGCACTCACACAAAGCCCCCTCTAGCTGCAGAGAGAGGCAACTGCAGAACATGGTAGGTCAACTGAGCTGATGATGCTCTCCTGGGGCCACCTCTGTGGGAAGGTAAGGTGGTCCTCCATCAGCCAACTTTCTCAATAGGATGTCAACTCGCCATGTGCCTAGGGTGTCGGGAAATCCAGTGTTAAATTTGATGCTCAGTGACTATAAGCATGTTTGGTTAAAGGGCTAATGCAGTGTTTTTCATAATGTGACCCACACACCACCAGCATCAGAATCACTTTGCAGTTGGAGGATAGGGAAAGAGCTCATCAAATATGCAGATTCCTGGGCTCCACCCAGAGCCACTGTTCCAGCACTTCTGGAAGTGGGGCCCAGGAATGTGCATGGTTGATAGGTCCCCCAGATGATTCATATGTGCTGTCACCTTTCAAAATCTCTGGGCTCATATATTTGCTTCCTCCTCGGTCTACGTAGTTTTTGTTTCCTTTTCTGTCAGCTCTATTGTGTACGTGTTTTTGATCATAAGCTGCTTAAATCCCTTTGAAAGCCAGATAGTAGAGTAAATACCTGAGGCCTCGTACGTGAGTAGGTGTCCTAGGAAACCACCCTGACCCTTCAACGCTCTTCGTGCCAATGAATCCACCATCAAAGTGCAGCTCACTCAGAAGCTACCTAATGAGCCCTTCCTTGTTACCTGAACTGAGCCAACTGGTCCCCGAGTGCAGCCCATCCCAGCTCTTTAGGAAACATCTGTACCCTCGGACACTGCAACAGACCAAGCCAAGCCCTTCATACCTGGCCCAAGAGAAGTGCCCATTACATGTGACCCCCAGACTCTTCAGACCTCTAATTTAATATTTTCTTTATATATCTCTCTGCAGGGACTTTGGAGTCTCCTTTGGGTTATTCTCCCATATCCAGTGTCATTCTAAAGTGTGAGCGGAATCTTGGATTCCAAGTTCCTACCATTTCTCACCTAATCTCTCTGCCTGAGCCCACTCTCGCCCTCCCCCACCTTCTCCACACAGCAGCCAATCAGACCATGTTGCTCCTGACTCAAATCCTTCACCAGAGCTCCATCACTCCTAGAGGGAAGCCCTCGACCTTACCTTAGCCTGACCACCTACCCAACTTCATGCTTGCTTTCCCCTTTCTCGCCGCACTGGCTTCTGGCAGACCCTCCCGCCCACCACGTTCCCACCCACAAGGCCTTTGAATGTGCTGCTTCCTCCACCCGGGGCCCTGTCCCTTCCCTTTTGCCAAGCCAACTCCTAGTTATCCTTCAGGTCTCAGACCTCAGCTCCAGCACCACTTCCTCGGGGAAGCCCTCCCTGATGTCTCTGCCTAGGTCAAGTCCCCAGACCACAGGCTCCTCTTCCTAGCACGTTTGTCACACTGATATGTTCACATTTAATTGAGTGATTGCTCAGTTCATTAATTCATTCTAGTTAGGGTGACTGTGCACGCCGGTTTCCCTGGAGGCAGTTCCTGTTTACGATTATTGTCCCACTGCAATTATTAATAGCACCCTTTCACTCTCCAAAGTGTTTTACTTTGGATGATAAACTACACGGCCGCCCCAATGATAGTCCAGCCCACCAGACTGTAAACTCCACGAAGGCACGAGCTGTGTTTATTTCTGCCCATCGTTGTCTTCCCAGCACCTGGCTCCAGGCAGATCCTGCACGGCTTTGTATGACCTAGCCTTGAAAGTGATAGAGCATCACTTCCTTCATATTCTATTGGCCGACCAGACACCAGTCGATGAGCCCAAAGCTCTCAATGGGCTGAGTGTCAAAGAATTTGCAGACATGTTTTAAGGCGATCACGCATCCCCAAGGACTTGCATTTCATCCTTTAATTCATTCATCAAATAGTTATTGATTCCAGCGGTCCTGCCTCTTCATGCACAGTTTGTGCGTGGCACAAGAGTTCCTAGCTGAGAGGACTAAGGGGGTGAAATCCAGCCTGCAGACTGTTCACCCAGCCATATCCGTGCCTCAGGGTCGTGACTGCCTGGAGAAGGGACTGTTTTTTCCCCTTTGCACAAAGGTGCTGTCTTTATGCCAAGCTGTGTGCACTGAGAGGACACCTTTTTCTAAATCATCAGTTGGGAAAGTGCAACGTTTTCTAATTTTCATAAAGTCACCATAAAGACTAGCAGAAATCCCAGCTGATCACTTACTAGGTGTCAGACATCAGGGAAAAAGCCACGAGCAAGAGGCATACAGCTTGTGCTCTCAGGGGGCCTGTGTTCTGTTGGGGAATGAAGACAGTGGGTAAGAAAGCACATAAATAAAAATAAAAATATATACTTGCAGATTGTAAACAGTGTGATGGGAGAAAAGCCCCTCCACCGAGCACCTGCTCTGTGCTGGCTGCTGCAGCCGAGGCCGGAGTCTGGAGGAACTCGGGGAGGAACGGGCAAGAACAAACAGAAACACGCTGTGTCCAAAAGGATTTTACTCCCACCTAAAGAGAGAATTCCAAACTGTTCAGGTGTAAGGACTTTAAGATCAAGAGTCTCCTTTGCTCAGAATGGTTCAAACACCTTCCTGCCGGGAAGCACAGGAATGGATGAGAATTTCTATGTCTCCTATCGCCTTGTCATTCTTTGAATTTTGAACTGTGGGGCCATGAGTGTGGTGCGCGTGCGTGTGTGTGTGTGTGTGTGTGTCTTCCACTGGAAACAGAAGACACCCTTACTTCCCCGTACCCAGAGACTCCTCCAGATTTGTGAGTCTGGCCTGAGTCCTGAGGCTGGGGGTGCCTGGTGGGGCCGGAGGTCACTCAGCTTCGGGGGATGGTCTTCCAGCCTAAGAGACAACCCTCATACACAAAGATATCCAGGAATCTTGGAAAGACAAACAAAGCAGAATACATATCAGTGTCAAGCAGGATAATGAGTGGAACTGACCAGTGTTGGTTAGAAAGTTCCATGAGGTCAAGGGTTTTCTGACAAGTTTTTTCTCTGCTGAATTCCCAGGGTGTCTGGCACACGGGAGATTCACACCAACTATACTTCAAGTGAATGATTGGAAAAGTATTATTTCCCTGAACAATTGTTTGGCAGAAAGGAAGGAAGGAAAGGATTTTTTTTTTTTTTTTTTTTGGTGGGGAAGACCAGCCGTGAGCTAACATCTGTTGCCAATCTTCCCCTTTTTGCTGAGGAAGATTGGCGCTGGGCTAACATCCGTGCCCATCTTCCTCCACTTTATATGGGACGCCGCCACGGCATGGCTGACAGGCAGTGCGTCGGCGGGCGCCCGGGATCCGAACTCGCGAACCCCGGGCTGCCAAGCGCGGACGAAACCGCTGCGCCACCGGGCGGCCCCAGGATTTTGTTTTTGAAAAATTAAAAATATTTAGAAAAGTACAAAGGATACTCTCATAGACTGAAGGAATCATATTTATGATTGTGCTTAAGCTCCCAGGAAAATGAGAGGACACCCTGGGACGTTATTAACAACAGGGACTTTTGTTCTTTTCCTTTTCAGCGTTAAACTGCGCTCTATTCTTTCCAGAAGATGGGCCAGGAGTGCTGGCCTCTACCCGCCCAGCATGTGGAGAGACACCTGGGGACTTTCTTCTGTGACTTGCCAAGAACTTCCCGTGGGCCTTCCCCGGCTCCAGACATTTGGGTGGTAATGACGCTGGTGGTGGAGCGCAAACTCCCCCACTTTCTGTTACTCTCTCTGACTGTGTTTCAAGGAAATTCAAATCTGGGAGCGCTCTGAAGCTCTGTCCCCATGGTGCCAAACCTCCTGATGAATATGGGGAACTACAGTCAAGCAGCTGGATGTTTGGGGTCTTGGTGCCAAACGTTTCTATAATGGGAAAAACCCAGACACAACCCCTTAGGCTCGTTCTGCTCACAGTACATTTGCGGTCACTGCATGGGCTGTCTTGAAAAGACGCGGAAGCCCAGAACAGCATGGTTACCGGATGTATCTCCAGAGGTTTGGAAACTCTGTGGCCATTGTCTTTGGTGACTAGTCAAACTTCTTTGTCATAAGTCAAACGGACAATACCTGTGTTGCGAATTCTTCTTACACTTGCAGAAAGTTTTATGACGGGGAGAAGCAAAGAGAGCCAGAGCGCCAAGCTTATGTGGGAGGACACCAAGGCTTGTTTCTCTGCTGGAAACCATTGTCTCCCTCCCGTCCCCACCCCAGTCTGTGGAGGTGGGCGACAAGGAGGAAATGGTCTCTCAAGAGAGCACATTTCTCAGATCCCACTCTAGGAATTCAGATTTCTTGACTCTTCATACAGCAGCTAGGGGTTTTCCCAGCGGTCTTTCTTGTGGCAATTGGGCAGCCCGCCGAGCCACGCTTAGAAGTGCTGATGGCAGGGCCTTTGGTTGGCAGAGGGGGAGTTTTGACCCAACACTAGTTTCCTGTAACTTTTGCCCTGGGGATTCTCCTGGGTAGCCCTCCTCTGAGGATCCAGCTCCACATCTGGAAGAGTAGCCAAGAGAAAATGTTGCTTGTGAGGCCTTTGAATGTGTTTACTATATTCCTACACCCAGAAGCATTTAGAGCTGTAAGCCAAAGTCAAAGATAGAGTTGGACCCTGAGAGATGAGGTGATTTGCCAAGATAACATGGCTAGTGGGAGATTTTTTGTTGCTTGGCTTCACGACTTGCTTTGCTAATGAAATGTGAGCATGCAGACGCTTTTAATAGCCAGTGTGTGGTTCATCTTCTTATCCTCCCACTTCCCTGAGACCGGCAATGGTCCATAGAGAGGCTGCTCCATCAGCCTGCATCCTGAAGGTGATATGAACACGTGGTCACAATCAATCCACAATGAACATATACTAGGAGCAAGACATAGCAACACTCGTATTGTAAGCCACAGAGATTTGGGGATCATTTGTCATCAGGGCATAACCTAGCCTATCCTGACTGATACAAAGGCTATGGCTAGAACCCAGCTCCCCCAAATCGGAGTCAGTGGAGATTAATTCTCAGTTTGTGTATTGGTTATCTATCACTGTGTAACAAATTACCCACAAATTTAGCAGCTGAAAGCAACACCCATTTTTTAACTCACAGTTTCTGTGGGTCAGGAATATGGGCGTGGCTTAACCAGGTCCTCTGCCTCAGAGCCGCTCACAGACTTCCACCAAGGTGTTGGCTGGGGCTGAGGTCTCATCTGAAGGCTCAGATGGGGAAGCATCTGCTTCCAACATCACATGGTTGTTGGCACATTCTGGTCCTCGGTGGCTGTTGGACTAAAGGCCTCAGTTCCTGGCTGGCTGTTGGCCAGGGCTTCCCTCAGTTCTTTTCACAAGGGCCTCTCTAATACGGCAGCTTACTTCACGAAAGCATGCAAACCTAGAAGGCAACAGACAGAGTCTGCTAGTGAGACAGAAGTCAGTTTTGTAACCTAATACATGGAAGTGACAGCCCATCACTTTTGCCTTATCCTATTCATTAAAAGCAAATCATTATGTCCAGCCCACTCTCAAGGGGAGGGGAGTACACAGGGTGTGAACACCAGGCGGCAGGATCACATGGGGGCATCTTAGCAGCCTATCCCCCAGTTTGTTTTCAAAGGAAATGGCTACTGATTGGAAGTTAGTAAGACCTCTGACATCTGTCAAGATTAAACTGACCCACCAACCCAAAGCAGGCTTTGATGGTTGAATCACATTGGTATTTGATCCATCCCCGTCATGACTTATTGGATTTAGATCATATTTTCTTTTAGATTCTCCATCCTTTTTGCCAGGAGCGCACATATTCTTCTCCATTATCTATTTTGCTATACTCCAAGTTCTGTTAGGCTGTCTTAAGGTTGGGGATCAGATTTGCCCCCAGGCACAAATGCCCTTGGTCATTCCTTCTGAAGATAAAAGAGTCAACAGGAGCAGATTACAAGAAACCGGCAGAAACTTAAAACATTGAAGCCAGAAAGGACACACAGGAGATCAATGAATTCTCAATTACCTTCTCTCTCCAACACTGAACCAAGCTCCCAGCCTTCTCCATGGCCTTCCATGCCTTTCTTACAGTTCTCTCTCTCTCCATAGAAGATGATCGTTTTATCAACCAGCTTTTGCAGTGAAACAAACAACCATGACGCCTCAGTGACATGCAACAATAGACATGCGTTTCTCATTCACACACCTGCAGCTTGGCCGGAGCAGCTCTGTGTCCCAGATGGCAGTTCTGCAGGTCACCTAGGGTAGCTCTGCTCCCCATGTCTTTCATTTTTCTGGGACCAATGGGCTACCTGAGGTATATTTCACTTATGCAAATGGCAAAAGCACAAGAGGGCAAGCCCTACTGCCCAAGCACATTCCTAGCTTTTGTGTGTGTCATGTCGGCTAATAGCTCATCGACCAAAGCCAGTTACATGGCCGAGCTCAAGGTCAAGGGGGGAAGTATGCTCTGCTCACCATGAGGCCACGGCTGGGGCATGGACGTATACTATTACACACAGGGCTGAAGAATTGGGACCCAGAACTCAAGTGAATACACTTCTACTTTCCCCCCACAGCATGCTGAAGTTTCAATCCTATATCATTGAAACACCAGGAGCGGGGATACAGGTGGGTATAAGGCAGGTTTCTGCCTCCAGTCTTGCTGGAGAGACAGGTACATATTTAAAGAGGAAACTAAGAGGTGCAGGTAGCAGGTAATGGCACGGGTAGGTGGGGCTCTTGAGAGGGTTTGGAAACAAGAGACAGAAGCAATCAATCCATTCCTTTCTCTGGGTCCTGGAGAGGCATCATGGTGTCTGGCCAGGTTCTTCCCAGGGTGGGGCACGCCCCAGCAGCAGGCACATGGGAGGTGACTTTAGGTGATACAGGGAGAAGGCATCGCCTAGCTTTGCATCACAGAGTGAGAACACGAGTCCCTTTTCCAAACATCTCGCGATAGTTCTGATCACAAGAAGGAGAAAGTCTCCTTCCGTGCTGGCGTGTCTGTAACACCTCTCTGACACTGGCTGCTCTCCCGTCTTACTAGATCCTAAACCTCAGGTTCGCGGACTCTTTCAGGCAGGTGTCTGGCTAGAATGTACCAACAATGTTTTCTCTGGGTCGTGTTTATATTTGTGAGTTTGTCTTCTATTTTTGGTGGATGGCACTGGTTTCCTGTTTACCATAATGATACAGGACTTCCTTTTAAAATAAATATAGTTAAATAAACAGAGTTGATTTAAAGAAAAATATTAAGTGAATACTAGTTCAGGTGGCATGTGGATGTGGCAATAATTACGGCTTGACCCTGGTTAGCATTTGGTAAATGGTGATATAACGGGAGGAGGAGAGGGGTTTGCTACAGTCAGCCTGGGTTCAAATCCCCGCACCATCCCTTGCATTTGGGCAGATTACTTAGGTAGCTCCTCTGAGCCTCCAGGGCTGTCGTGTTATATTGAAGGTGATGTTTATAAAGTAACTGGCACACAGTAAGTGCTCAGCAAATGGCAGAAACCCACCTGCTCAGCCCCGACCTGGACTGTCCACTCCAGGAGAGCCCTCCGGGTTTTCTCTGTCCTCCAGGTGGCCATGGAACCAGCAGGCACCACTGTGCCTGCCGGTGGGTGAGCCCCCCTAGCCCTCTGCAGCAGCCAGATCCCACTCTGCTCCCGTCCCTGTGGGACCTCAGTTCAAATGAACACCTTTCTGCCCCCTCTCTAGCCTACAAAGAATCTCTTGCTTGGGATGTGAAAGTCTTGATTAGCCACAGAATTTCAGAATTAAAAGAGATGTGACAGGTCAGACACTGGACCAGCTGGGGAACCTCAAGACCTGGGGCGTGGGGTGGCCCTTTGGAGGGGGCCTCAAATCTCCTAAGGATTTCTAATTTAGACTCAAGGAGGCTCTCCCCTTGCAGAGCTCCCCAACAGGATTGCAAAAACACCAGCATGAGAGAATTTAAACATGGCGTCCCAGCTCGGCCAGCTACTGTGCAACAAAGTAGCTTTTTAAAAAAGGGTTTCTAATTCTCTTGTTAGTGACACAAATCTATTGACTTGTATTTTGGGTTGTATGCAAATAACATTAACCTATTAAATTAAAAAATATACTGTAATATGTTGTGGCCCTGTTTTGGAATTCCTTGTTTTCCAATACACTAAATCCACCCCCCTCCCCACAAGTGGGGCTCAGGCCCCCCTGGCCTCCTTCCTCATCCCCAAGAACCTCCAGGGTAGATTAGCTTTCTCAGTTCCCAGCTGGGGAAACTGAGACCGGGAAGAAAGGCAGTTCCTTGTCTTTTGATGTCATTGCCAGGGACAATAAATTCCAGGATTGTGGATTCGGAGGATATGGGTAGTGGTTTGTGTGAGGGCGTGTATGTGGGGGGAGCAGTAAATGGGGTGACTCTGGAGGAGTCCTAAGACTTGGTTTCCAGTTGCCCTGCCACCTCCCACCAAGGCCAGGGCTGTGTGTCAGATAATAAAAATAACAGTAGCCAACATTTGTTGAGCAGTTACTATGAGCCAGGCACTGTGCACGAATTATCACTTGCAAGTCTTAGAACGGCCCGAGGAAACTGGTCCTATTGTGACTCCCATTTCCAGAAGAGGAAACTGAGGCAGGGGAGATTAAGGACAAGATCACAAAGTTAAGAAAAGTGCCAGAGAAGGGGTTCTAAAGCAGGGAGTCGGATTCCAGAACCCTCGTTCTTAACCCTTACCCAAGGAAGGGGAGAGGAGAGAGAGCTGGAAACCTGTAAGGGTGAGCTCAGCGAAGGCAGACTTCTGGCTCCAAGGAACTTCCCACTGCTCGCTCCTTCCCCGACTGCGCTGCCGACTCCGCCCCAAACTTGGCCAAGTTGCGCAGGGAGGCGGGCGGGGGCTGGGGGCGCTCCTCGGGCTCTCCTTTCCCTCCAGTGTCTCCCACCCGCCCCTGCGGTCCCTCCCATTCCGCTCTCCCGGCTCCTGACATCACGCCCCGGGAGGCGGGATCGGGGAAGGAGGGGGCCGTGGGGAGGAGGCTCCGCGCCACCGAGAGGGAGGAGGGAGGGCGCGCAGTTCCAGCCCAGAGCTTCAAAACAGCCCGGCGGCCTCGCCTCGCGCCCCAGCCCGTCGGTCGGTCCCGCCGCCAGCGCCCGGTGAGTTGGGATCGCGCCCGGAGGCCGCGCACGGGGCGCGGGGCCACGTCTGGGGGCTCCGGGCCGCGTGCGCCGGGGGCAGCGCGGGCGCACGCCTCCTGCATGTCCTGGACCGAAAAAAATCCCTGCAGTTGGTGGGGGGCAGGGAGGGGCCGAGGCCCATCCGTGCCCCAAACCCACTCTTCCTCCGCTAAATTACCAGGGCGCAGACCTCCCGCCTGCGCCGAGCTCGCTCGGGACCCCGAATTCCACCTCCCCACCCCCGGACAGCCTCCTGCGCCTTTTGCGCCGAGGCGGGCGGGAAAAGTTTGGGGAGGAGTCAGGGCGGCTCCCCTCGCCCCCGCCAACTTCACTCCCGGAGCTCTCGGAAGCCAGGGCAGGCCCCCTCGTCGCGTGGAGGTCCCCGGGGCCGCGGCGCACAGTCCCCCGCCTCACCGAGCGGGCGGGACAGGTTGCGCCCAGGCTGGGTCAGTGGGTCCCCGGCTTCGCACCCCTCTCGGCTCCGGCTGCGGCTCCGTTGCGCCTCCCAGCGGCGAGGAGCAACTTCCTTAGGTCCGGCCTGGAGACGCTGCCTGCAGGGCGCCTCTCCCCCTCCCCACTCTGGTAGGGCAGGGGGGACTTTGAGGGCCCCACTCATGGCTTCCAGAGAAAGAGGAGGCTAGAGCTCGTATATTGAGGGACTACACATTCTCCCCAAATCCAAGGTCCTAAATACACTCCAGGGAGGTCCTAATTTGGGGCTGTCGTGGAGACCTCATAAATGGGGATTAGTCGGTGGCGCCTGGACCTGAGGGAGACCCCACAGAGCCAAGTCCTCCCTCCAGGCCACAGAACCCACTCTTACTTTGGACCAGGGCTGACAGCCCAGTTTCAGATTTGAGGAAAGGGACGCTGCCCCCTCCCATGGTCCAAAGATACGTGTATGGGGGGGCGCGGTGGCGTGCGAGGTGATCCTTGACTTAGTTGTGTCTAAAATGCAGACCATCCTGCAAAGTGACAGGCAGAGGAAGGGTAAGAGGCTTAGAGAGGGCCTTAAGAAGCCTGCAGCCCAAATACTGTGTGATTCCGCTGATGTGAGGGACCCAGAACAGGCAAATTCATTGGGACGGAAAGTAGAGGAGAGGTTACCAGGGTCTAGGGGAGGGGGAGTTACTGCTTAATGGGTACTGAGTTTTTGTTGGGGAGGATGACATTTTGGGTGTAGGTAGTGGTGAGGGTCACACGCTATTGTGAATGTATTTAATGCCACTGAATTCTTCACTTACAAGTGGTTAAAATGATCAATATTCTGTTATGTATGTTTTACCACAATTTTAAAAAAAGGTCTCCAGCCACCTCTATGGTTCAGTCTGAATGAGTTAGAAATCCCAGAGGCCACTTCCTGTTGCTGGCCACCTCTCCCCCAAATTTGGCCTCAGGATAAGGAAGCAGAAGGAGGATGAGGAAGGGACAAGAACCTGGTTTCCCCAGGAGTCTGGGAGGGATGAGGATGGAACTCAAGCTGATGGAGCGTTTACAGCCCACACCCTCTAGTTCTGGAAGCCTCACACTGTGCCCTTTCCATCCGCACTCCCAGGTTGCACGTGGGGAAAGCCAGGCCACAGACTTTTAAGTCAGTTTCTCAAGCTCGCTGAGCTAGTAAGTGACAGAGAGCCAGACTTTGAGCCTCCATGTGCTTCCCCCCCAGCCCTCCCCTTTTGTCCACCTGGAGATGCCCCGGTGGGTTGTAGGAAGTGGGGGGAGACCCTTCTGGGGAAATCAGGGCCCTGATACTCACAGGGGCCTTGGCAGATGCTGGCGCACAGCTGAGGGAGTGGTGCGGGGGTGGCAGGAAGGTGCGGAACCTGTTTTCCCACTGAAGATTTTTGGATCTGCCACCTCCCCCCGCTGGGAATTGGGGCGTGGGGGTGGGATCCAGAGAGCAGGCCCCGTAGCCTGGAGCCACCGCCTGTGTCCCTCCAGTGGGGGAACTAAGATTTGCCTGAAATCTGGGGACAGGTGTTTGTGTTGGAAGCCACAGAGGTGGCCAGCGGGGTGCGGAAGGCTCTGGGGCTGACACTACACTGCCCCACCCAGAGTTGAGGGGCCGCACCCTCTCTGGCTGGCACAGCCCCAGATTAGGGTACAGCTCACGAAGGGCTAGTCGGGGTCTGGGGCATCTAATTGTCAATACAGGGCACGTCCATTCAGTCCTCCCCGCCACCCCCTACACACTATACACACGGCGATTTATGGCCCGTTCTTCCTGAAATGGAAGTGAATATTTCACCTACATTTACTTTCTCTGCCTGGCGCTTAATGTCTGCAGGGCAGGAGCTAAAACCGTGGGCCTGTGCACACAGACTCAATTTTCCAGCAACAGGTGATTCACAGGGAGGCTCAGCTGGATGATTTTTCATCCCAGGAGCGTGCTGACGCCCCTGCCCTCTGTGGCGTTCCTGATGGGGGGTGGGAGGGCAGAGCTCTTGTCATAGTAAACTCCGCCAGACATGACCTGGAAGGGAAGTCTGTCGAGACAAAAATGTAGGAATGCCTTTCCAGGCCAGATGGGATGGCGCTGGATCGCCGGCTGCTTGGCGAGGTTTGTTTGGGAAGTGGGAGTCCAGCCACCCTCCGGGGGGGCAGATAGTTGTGTGTGTGTGTTGCAACATGTGGCCACTGCCCAGCTCTGTAGACAAGTGGGGCCTCGGACACAGGCTCTGGGGGCTGAGGCGGGGTGGGAATGGGCTCCCCAGCCACTGGGAGCTCCAGAGTGGGGGTGGTGGCAGGCCTTCCCCAAAGGTGGGGTGGGGTCTCAGGCATGGGGACTGGGGAGCAGAGCCCTTCCAGAAGAGGCGGTTTAAGGTCAGCAATGGGACTCCTGTGCAGGACGATGGGCTCTGGGGACGTCTTCTTCGGTTTGGAAAGCAGGCGATTGGCAGCAGCAGCAGGAACAAGGAAAAGGGCTGCAGGCAACATAGACAGACTGGAGGCCTGACTCTTGGATGTTGGCCTCAGCCTGTCCAGGGCGGGAATGGGGGTAGGGGTGAGGGTGGCGGGAAGAGGAGGCTCCCCTTCTCACCCCAGGAGTGGTGGAGTCTGGCTTCCTGCAGGAATTACTCAAATAGTGTCATTTGGGCAGGACCGACCTCGGCAGGAATCATCAGAGGCATCTGGCTCTTGTTAGGGACAGGCCAAGGGGGAGTCTAAAAATATCAGAGGCAGAGCTGCCACCCAGCGCGAGTGCCAGGCCGGTCACCCAATACCCAGGGCCGGGTCTCTTGGCGGTGATGGTGACGACAGGACCAGCGTTAGCATTGCTCTGTTCCAGAGTCACTTGGGCTCTTCCTGGGCTGACGCCTGGAATGGGTGAGAGCTCTCTGCATTCAGGGCAGCTGTGGGCTAGGATCTGAGAATTTCAGGGGCATAAAGGCCTTAGAAAGTCCCGGTTTGACAGCCAGGGACACAGCCAGGGACACGCAGAGAGGTGGAGTGACTCTCTCGAGGTCACCCAGCAAATTGGCGGCAGAACCAGGACTGGGTCTGGGTATAAGGACTCACTGCCAAGGAGCTCAGTGAATGGAGAGTGGTCAGTGGGATTCCAGGCCGGGTCCCTTATGGCATGTGTCATTCATCCAGGACGCTGAGTTTCCATGCTCGCACACTGATGGGAGCTCGGTGCGCAGGGAGCATGCTCGGTCACTCTTGGGCTCTGGGGATGCTGGTCCGGTCTGTGGCAGGATATAGAGAGGAGGGGGGCTGGAGGAGAACCGTCTTCCCATTCAAATGCGCTGTTGGTTTTGTTCAGGTGGATATCCAGTGCTTAATGGGTGGGCGTTGACCTGAATAATTGAATTCCTGGGGCCCTCCCCATCCTTGGGAAGCCGGGCTTCTGTTGATCTAAAAGGGAACCAAGGGCGAAGAGATTGCGCAAATTCCTGCTTCCTAGGTCTCCTGGGTCTCGAGCTGGAGGAATGGTCACCAGGGTGATACTCGGCATCAACATTGTCCTGAGAAATTTGGGTGTGAAATAGTTATCTCCTTGCAGGATGTAGAGATGGACAAGCCCCTCAGTGCAAACTGGTCGTAGTCAAGTAAGTTTTCTCAATGGAGAAGTCACTTAAGATTTCTCTTCTTGACGCTTCTGATTGCAAACTTCTTTGGTGAGCCGTCTTTCTTTAAATTGAAGTTAATAAAAAAAATTTGCAGTGAATAAATATGACCCAAAGTTGTCTCATTAATGTTATTTTAATGAATGTGTTCCCAAAGGATGTTATCCCTGATGGAACACAAGATAATTTTGAAAGATGTGCAGCTGGTCACAAAACAAAAAAAGAGTATGTCTTTTTCTTGTTGGTATTTGAGAAAAACATAAACAGCACTCAAGCCCCGAGTTTCACAGATACTACTGCGTAGAGTGAAACTAAGGGTGATGTTTTAAAACTTTAAGATGTTTTTTAAATAATCAAAGGATTTACTTAATAAGCACAAGTGATCCTTGGGTTTGGCAAAAATCTTAGCCCTAGAGTGACTGCCTTTTGGGAGGTGGCATAACCGGGGCTGGGATGGGCATGGCTCACACTTTTGACAACATGACTAATCTTGAAATAGCTGTGAGCACCTCCCCCCTGCCCCAAGCGCCTCTTCTGCACAGAGGCCTGGATGTTTAGCTCCCGACCTAGATCTGCCACTCAGCTTCCCGGGGAGTCTCCCCATCTTTAATGAGGGTCAGTGTGCCGCCGCCCAGATGGCCTTGGGTGGTTGTTCTGAGGATTGGAGGAGTTGGTGTATGGATGTACGTGGAAGTGGCTGGAGATGTTTCTGGCTTGCTTGCACCAAAGAGGCATGCCCACTTTCATCTGGGCAGTTGTAATTAAGTGACTCTGTGCAGTAAGCTGCTGCAGGCAAAGGGGGATTTCCTTCTCTTCAAAGGAAGTTACAATCTAGTGACGGGGATGATGAGTATAAAGGATGTATGCGCCAGGATCGGGGTCACAAGATGCGATCTCAGGGAAGCCCTCAGGAGTGGTGTGCAAGGGTTTCCTTAAGCCTGTACGGCTGGAGATGGTCTTGGAAGAGTTCCTAGAATTTTCCACGCAGCGATGGTTCCAGGTGTGTAGAAGGGAACTGCGAGAGAACAGGCAGAGGTTCCAGGCGGAGATCCTGCCTGAGGAGCGGCGAGTGTCCAGTGTCCTGCAGTGCAGGGTGCAAAGGGAGGGCAGCCCGGGGGATAGAGCCAGGAGGGCAGAGGGAGGCTGGCGGGTGAAGGGGGCTTCCCTCCACATCCCGAAGAACCCTCTAGAGAGGCAGGCGTGATGATGTTCACCCAGCAATGTTGGAACGAAAAAGAGAGAGAGAAAGGAAAAAGGTGGAAGTCACCTAAAAGCGAACTAAATATCCATTAATCATATTATGGAATATTTTACAGAAGTTAAAAAGAACGAGGTTCGTCTATGTGTACCAATATAAAAAGATCTGTAAAACGTTGGATTTAAAAAGAGCAAGTAGCGGGGGGCCGCCTGGTGGCGCAGCGGTTTAGTCCGCGCTTGGCAGCCCGGGTTTCACGGGTTCAGATCCCGGGCGCCTGCTGACGCACTGCTTGTCAGCCATGCCGTGGCGGCGTCCCATATAAAGTGGAGGAAGATGGGCACGGATGTTAGCCCAGGGCCAGTCTTCCTCAGCAAAAAGAGGAGGATTGGCGACAGATGTTAGCTCAGGGCTGGTCTTCCTCGCAGAAAAAATAAAAAAATAAATAAATAAAATAAAAAGAGCAAGTAGCAAAGCAATCTGTGGAAAACTATGCTATTTATGTCAAAACGAACAAAAGCTAGCTGTTTTCCTGTGACCTCGTACGTATCATGTACATGCAAGGAAAACTGCCTGGAAGGACACATCAAAATGGATCAGTGTCGTTGCCTCTGGTGAGAGGGGAGAGGAAGGGACTGGAAAGGAAGAGACGAGCAAAGGGCCTCCAGCCTTCCCTATCAGAGAGAATATATTCATGAGTTACCTGTGCACCTGCAGTTCCATAAAGGTAAAATGGTCTTCTCTGAATTCGATAAGCAATGGGAGCTTTGCAGGTTTGGGGTTGGGGGGCTTTAGGAGATGGGTAGGTTGGGGCCATGCAGTAATCCAGGACTAGGTAATGGGCACTTCCCTCAGCGGGTGCCATCCAGCTCCCGTGGAACATTCCCCTTGGAACTTCCCATTGTGGACTCCTCGTGGGTGTGATGGGTTTCCCATCTGGGTGCTGTTAACAGACCACTGGTGGTTTGGAGAAGAGGGGGCCACAGTGAGTACATTCGGGTGTGTTGATAGGGCCGTTAGGAGATCCGGGTGTGTTGATAGGGCCGTTAGGAGATCCCTGGAAAGTGTCCAGGTGACCACTGGGGCTGGGAGTCTGCGGCTTTGGAGAGAATTCAGCGAGACACGTAAGGACCTGGGTCTGGGACTGTGTGTGAGGTTGGTGTTGCGAGTAGGAGAAAATGACTTGGGTTTTGCCAGTGTTATCAGTAGCAATAATAATAATTTACCATTGCTATTATTGTAGCATTTAGAGGGTGCACAGCAGTTTACCAGGCCAAGTGCTTTACATCCTTTGTCTCATTTAAAATGATCAACCTTCGAGGTAGGGACTGTTGTTATCCCTGTTCTATAGATGAAAAAAAGGAGTCAAAATCTGTGCTTAAAATCACACGGCGGTTGTGTTAGGATTTGAATCCAAGTCTCGTGGACCCCACAGACCCTGCTCCATTTGATGTGTCCCCATCACGTCCCTCTTTTTAAAAACAAACATCTGCATCCTCCTCTGGAAACAATCCTGGTCCTTGGGGCCAAGAAAGGTGCTTTGCTGCAGATGTTCCGGTGGGTCCTGGATGCCAGCGTTTCCCTCCAAAGTCAGCCGTCTCAGCCCTGAGGGTCCTGGACAACGTGCGCTTTTCCCCTCAACAGCCTGGTCACAGAGAACAGACCTCCATGCCCACCCCAGCTCTGGCCAAAGCCATCTTGATTGGCAGGTGTCAGGTGTGTGTGGCATGGCGAAGGGCATTCTGGGAATCCTGCCTGTCTGAACGGTAGTCAATTCCATTATTTCTGATGGTCTTTGTTTGAATGGGGCAAGGGTTGCCGGAGCAGGGGCTCGTTCTCTTGAGTTCCCCAGGGTATCCCCGACGTCCTGCACAGAGCTGGGTGTGTAGGAAGTGCTCCTTAAATCTCTGTTGATGAATAGCTGAGAGAAGGAGTCGCCCTGGAGTTTTCAGCTGCCTGCTTTTCAGCGGACCCCAGAGGACGAGTCAGAGGGGGGCCCCACGCCTTGGGTGAGGAGCCTGCTGGAGGCTGCAGGGGGTGGGAGGGGAGAGGAGAGAGGAGGGAGGGGTTCTGGGACACGAGAGATGACTGGGGCCCGGCAGCTGCTCCCTCTCGCTCCTACAGTTGGCTCTGCCTGGAGCTGCATCGGGCCCAAGGGGCATGGTCACATCCGTTTATATCAGCGTAACTTGGAGCCTCGTTCTTCCAGGCCGGAGCCCGAGAGAGGCTTAATCATCGACACGCCCAGAGCGTGGTCTACACACCCACAGGCCTTTGGAAATGATTTCTGTAGCATACAGACATGTTCCAAACTGTAATACGCTCATATTTATTCTAGTGTGTTATTAAAATGTCAATCACTTGGCAAGTGATACTGATTTTCCATTTATGGAGTAATACACTTTTAAAAATTAGTCGAGTCAAGCTACTGTGTTTTAAAGACAATTATGAGTAATGAGTAGTACAGGTGGTACACAGACAGGGCAGAAATGATAATGACGATGTGTGGACACTGTTGGCATCCCACCCAGGTCCCCCTTACTGGATCATGTGCCCACCCCGCCAGCTGCTGTGAGTGTTGGCTGTCACAGCTTTCCCTTCTCGGGAGAATTTGGAGAAGCTCCTCACCTGGAGATGTCTGGGAAGTGATGCTCCCCATGCCCCAGGGCTTGCAGACCGCACGCTGGTGCACCCACCCAGGGCCGTCCCCGAGCCCGGCCTGAGGCCCCCCCCCATGTCTGTCCCAGGTGCCAGTTTCCAGGCAGGAGATGGTGAACCTCAGAATATTCCCGCTCCCTGCACTCAGAGGCCTGCCCATCCTCGAGAGCTGGAGGCCATGGGATTCTGAGGAAGGGGAGGATGCTAAGCCTTCCTCCCGAGACCCTCTCACTGGAGATTCTCCTGGTCTTCACCTCCTCCCTGCTCCCGGGGTCCTTCCTGGTGAGGCCTGGAGTCGGGGGGAGAGCCCCTGAAAGGTTACCATCCTTCGCTCCACTGTGTGCCAGGCACTGTGCTGGGCATCAGGGACACAGCAGGGACCAGACAGACATGAATCCTGCCCGCAGAGAGTTTCCAGTCTAGAGGGACAAGGCAGAAAAAAGAAGTGGATGGAGATCACTAAGAAAATAGCCCACGGTGTTTAGTGATTTGAAGAAAATAAAATGGGGCTCACTTAGATTGGATGGTCTTGGAAGGCTTCTTTGGAGTTGAGGCTGAATGAAGGGAAGGAGCCAGTCGCTCCAAGATCTAAGAACTTTCCAGAAAGAGGGAACGGCTTATGCAAACATTGTCCTGCCCTGAGGGAGAAGCAAGCTTGGTCTGTTGAGGAGAAGGAAGGACCTGGTTTGGGGTACTAGCCCATCCCCAACAGTTCTTTTGGGCACTCGGTAAGGGCGGAGACCGAGTGGTCCATGTCCTCGTGTCCTCAAGTAGCGCCTACTGTATACTCTGATTACTCAAGATAGGTGGCTGAGAAGTGGGGTCTCACACTCTCCACCTCTTGGGGCATCCTGGAAAGTGAGGGGCTGGCTCAGTCCTAGCCCTGGGGGTGGGTGGTTGGTTGTAGCTGCAACACGGTCACCTCTGGGGCCTGTAGGGGGCTGGGAGGGCTTCTCCCTCAGAATATCTCAAGGCCTGGGTTCATGGCCCATGGTTTCTACCTTTCCTCCTACATTAGGGGCCACAGCGGGTTCTTAGGTGTCCTGTGGTGTCAGACCCAGGGGATGGAAGTGTTGAAATACCAGCCCCCAGTGAACTCAGAGCTCCCCTGTTTTATTTTTTTAAAGTATACAATTCAGTGTATTTTACTATATCCACAGATATGTGCAGCCATCACCACAGTCAATTTGGGAACATTTTCATCTCCCCAGAAAGAAACCCTGGACGCTTTAGAAGTCACCCCCCTATTTTCTCATCCCCCTCAGCCCTAGTCAACCACGAATACTCTCTGTCTCTGTAGATTTGCCTATTCTGGACAATTCATATAAAGAGAATCATACACTATGTGACCTTTTGGGTCTGGCCTCTTGCACTTTGCGTAATGTCCTCAAGGTTCCTCCGTGTCCTAGCATCTCTCAGTACTTCATTCCTTTTAATGGCCGGATAATACAACATTGTATGGATACAATCCATTTTGTTATCCATTCCCGCTGATGGACATCTGGGTTGTTTCCGTCTTCTGGCTATTGTAAGTAATGCTGCTATGTATATTCATGTAAAGTCTTTGTTGGGCGTGTGTTTTCATTTCTCTTGGGTATAAACCTAAAAGAAGAATTGCTGGGTCCTATGGTAACTCTATGTTTCATCGTTTGAGGAACTGCCAGACTGTTTTCCAAAGTGGCTGCGCCATTTTACGTCCCCTCCAGCAGTGTCTGAGGGCCCCAGCTTCTCTGCTTCCCCAGGTTTGAATTCAATGCCCAGTCCTGTCCTAGTTTCTGGCTCCTAAGAGGCTCCCACTGGTGAGATTCCTATAGGCCTAGAGCAGGTTACTGGGGGCCACGGCTCCTAGATCTAGACGAGGCTCCACCAAAGGTTCTGGGAGAGGTGGGGCCCAGCTCAGTGGGCTGGGGGTGTGGAAGGAAAGGAGGCCACATGTTCTGTGGACCCCTGGGTGGGGACCACTGAAGACAGAATCGGAATCAGTGGAAGAGAGAGCCCTCTCTAGTGCTGTTTGCTGCAGGCTGGGATTCACCATGCTGGGTGATTTTAGGTGGTGCTGGACATGACGTGAAATGACATGCAATCACTCAGTGAGAAAGTGGTTCCCTTTTCAATTCTCTTTCAGCTCTTCTGAGTCCATCTTGGGGAGAATCTTAGTTGGTGCTAACCTGTTTAATGCCTCCCGGACTCTAATTTCCTTCTTTGATGAGACAGAGCAGGGCTTCGGCTTAGCCCTTTGGCAAGCAACAGCACTGAACCCGAACTTGTGAACTTTTGGGCGGGGGGGGGGGGTGATTTATTTTCACAGTCAATCTCTATTTGTGGCAGGTGATGCTGATTTTCCATCTCCAGAGAGCCAAAAGACTTCTTTTTAAAATACGGGCATTTCTGTTAGAGATTGGGTTTATTTAAAGACAAATATAAAGTAAAATCCTCCCGTGGTACCGAAGGTGGTAGGCGATGATTGAAGTTTGGAAAACCTTGTTCTAAAGTTTAGGGCCCAGTGATCAGATGCAGTGTCAGGAAGCGGCGAGGTCCCCGGTCCCGGGGCACAGACAGGTGGGACCTGGAGGCTGTAAGAATAATCCAGGCGGAAGCTGTGGGCGGGGTCATTCTGTGTGATCACACAGACTGCATGAGCCCGCGATTCTTTTCCTGTGGGGTCAGTTTCCCAATTCCATGGCTGGACAGTGTCATCGCTGCAGACGCAACATCAGAGGTGTCCCAGTCGGAAGGTCGAAGTATTGGAGGGGGCTGCCTTTCTTTCCAGCAGGGCGATCTTACAGCCCCCGGGCGTGCTAGTGGGAAAATGTACGGTGTGATTCCAAGTTCATGGGGATGGCGTCCCAGCTGGCTAAGCATCTGCCCCGGTCTTGAGTGTTTCGTGGAGGGAATCCCTTCCTGTCAGTTCCTCCTGACTCCCAGTTAGGGGCATAACCTGCCAGCGGGTTTAGCGGGTCTGTATGGGCTGTACCCCGATGGAGCGATGCTGTGTTAGTCAGGGTTCTCCAAGAAACAGAACCAATAGTCTGTGTCTATAGAGAAAGATTTATTTTAAGGAATTGGCTTGTGCAATTATGGAGGCTGCTAAGTCCAAAATTTGCAGGGTGGGCTGGCAGACTGGAGACCCAGGAAAGAGTTGATGTTGCAGTTTGAGTCCGAAGGCCAGCTACTGGCTTGATCCCTTCTTGCTTGGTGAAAGCCAGCCTATTTGTTCTATTCAGGCCTTCACCTGATTGGATGAGGCCCACCTGCATTATGTAGGACAATCTGTTTTTCTCAAAGCCCACTGATTTAAATGTTAATCTCATCCCAAAACACCCTCAGAGAAGCACGATGGTTCAGCCAGGTTGACACATAAAGTTGATGATCACAGATGGTTTAGGTGGACCAGACACACAGCACTAAATAAAACAGAATCCCTTTTAAACCATTCCCTTTTAAATTCCCTTCCCACCCTTCAAGGAGAAAATCTCAGTTTTGTGCTAATATGTCTTTAAGACTTCCCAAACACGTGTGACATCCTGTTTCAGCAAAGAGAGAGAAAGCTGGCCCTGGACTCAGAGCTTTCGGCAGCAACAGTTTCTAGCTGGAATCTAATAACACTGTTTTGTTTTCATTGTATTTCTTTTTCCCAGCACTCTCTATTTATGGCGGGCAGCGCTGAGTTTCCATTTCAGTCACGATGCAAGGTTTCCTTTTATAAATTTGTAAGTTTTAAAAGTGAGTAAGTGACTAGCCAAATGGGTGGTACACGAGAATACCTGACATTCTGAAGGCGGTGCAGGAATGACCGATTTGGGGGAACATTGACGTAAGCCTAGTGGGGACGGTGTCTGAAATGTCCCTTAAATTGTCCACATGCCCTGAGCTGCCTGTTGTCTGCTCAGAGGCTCATTTCCACTTGGTGACTGCCACCTGAGGGCGGTGGCCTTGGAGAGGAGGAGAACCCTGGCTCTGTGGGGAGCAGAAAGGTGTGGAGGTGGCGGTTCTAAGAAACTCCTGGACCGTGATGCTGGTCGTGATTGGCACAGGTACACAGCACCTGCCATGAACTAGACACTGTTCTAAGCACTTTGGTTCTTTCATCTTCCCACAGTCCTGGGAGGCAGGTGTACCACTGGCATCCCCATTTTACAGATGAGGAAACTGAGGCACTGAGTGGTTAAGCTGCTAGGCTCCAGTCCGGTCAGTTTGGCTCTGCCTGGGCTCTTGCTGCGTTTTGCATGCATTGTTTCCTGCTCGTCTTCTCCCCCTCGGCCCCTTCCTGTGTTCACATACGCAGAGGTGAGGCCTGGCGTCCTGGTCTTGGGGCTCCTCGGGCCTGGCTTGAATTGTAGGCAGTGATTCCTGGTTCTTAACTTACCGGCAAAATCCATCCACAGAAATGACAGCTCTTGTCACTTAGGAAAGATGAGAAGGCTGTTAAAGTGAGTGCTGCTGATCTGGGGATTTCTTGAAAGTCACTAACACCAGGTGCTCTGTGAGGGAAAGGACATTCCGAAGCTAATGGCTGTGAGGATGGGGAACACGCTGAGTTTGACACCCGCCTCACCCCTAGCCACCTAATCCAAATCTGCCTCACCCCCACGCTATGTTGCATGCCTGCAGGTACACTACCAACCCTCTCTCTGGGTGGGGGTGTGGGGTTGCTGGGCGGCATAATTACGGGGAGCTCCTTGGATGACAGCAGCCAGCAGGGAGCTCTTTAATTGCTGGGGTCAGGCAGCAGTCATTGGCAGAATGGCACTTATTAGCTATTCAGCAAAAGCTGCCCAAACTAGCAGACATTCAACAAGTATTTGCCGAATAACCTTGGGCACTGGGGATATGATGATGTGTAAGATGTGGTTTCTGTCCTTGAAGAACTCTGACTCTAGGAAAGCAGTGTTTCCCCTGTATCAGTTAGCTCTTGCTGTGTAACAAACCATCCTGAAATGCAATGGCTTAAAACAGAAAACATTGATTTAGGTTGCGATTCTGCAGGTGGGCAATATGGGCTGGGCTCAGCTGGGCTCTCTCTGTGTCTGTGGTCAGCTGGTGGGTCCTCTGGGAGCTGGCTGGTCTAGGGTGGCCTCCGCTGGAAAAGGTCATCTCTGCTCCATGTGGTCTCCCACTCTCCAGCAGGCTGGGCTGGGCTTGTCTACGTGGTAGCTGAGCAGAGAGTGTAAGTGCATGAAGCCAACTGAGTCCTTGGCTCAGAATTCACAGGGTCACTTCTGCTGCCTTTTATTGATAAAAGAAATCACAAGGGCAGCCAGGGTTCAGTGGGTGGGGAAGTCAATTGCATCTCTTAATAGAGGATTTGATTTGCTAAAATTTCATTAAAACCTTTTGCACTTAAGAACATAAGGGGTATTGGTCTGCATTTTTCTTTTCTTGTAATGTCTTGCCTGGTTTGGGGATCAGGGTAATGCAGGCCTCATAGAACAGTGGGGGGTGTTCCCTCCTCTTCAGTTTTCTGAAAGACTTTGTGTAGAGTTGATATTATTCTTCCTTAAACGCTTGGCAGAATTCACCAGTGACGCCATCTGGGCCTGCAGTTTTGTCTTTGGGAAGGAGCCCCAGGCCCTTGATAAGTATTTCTTCCTCCTTTTGTTGCCAAACTTGAAAGAAAAGTCTAGCTCCATACCTTGACTTCTTAGCTCCTTCGCTCCTTGAAATCTGGCCCCTTTAGTCATTCATTCAACACATCTATATTGAGCATCATCTATAGACTAGGCACTGTTCTCAGTGCTGGGAGTACCACCCTGCAAACACATGCAAGGTCTCTCCAGTGTAGCAGCACAGAGAAATGACAACCCAGTACAGTCAGTAGGACATCAGGTCACGAGAGGTGTCACAAGGAGGACAATGAAGAAGGGCTTTAGTTTATTTCACTAACATTGTTATTACCAGGTTTGCCATTTGAGCTATTTTTCCATCCTGATGCTTTTTTTCAGGTCTCTCCTCCCTCAGCTTCTGGTCCCACCGTCCACTCTTGGTTTCCTCCCATCACTGTGCCCACTCCTCAGCCTCCTTTGCCGGCCTTTTCTCCTCCTTTGCCTCCTCTCTCCCCGCGCTTTCTCCCTGTGAAAGGAGAAAGACCAGTGGCTTCCTCTCCCAGCCACACACCCAGGACACCAGCATTTCCGTTCCCAGCTCCCGGTTTCTGAGTGACAGGCCCGCCCGTTTCCAACTGCCTGGACACATTTCCGCCATCGTAAACCAGACATTTCTAAAACCAGATGAACTGTTTGCCTCATCCTTCAAGAGTGCGCCTCCTGCTCCAACCCACGCACGTCAGTGGAAACAGCATCCACTCTGGGCTGAAGCTAACATCCCCCAGAATCCTTTGCTTGATCCCTCGGCCCATTGGCAGGTCCTGTCGACTCCACTCCTGCAGACTTCTCCATCTCCCTCCCTGCTGCCCACCTCCCTGTTCCTGCCTTAGCCCAGAATAGAATGTTTTTTTCTCTTCTAGAGGCAGATCTTATTACTTTCCTGCTTAAAAACCTTCCCCATCTCCCCACTGCCTCCAGGATAACATTCAAACTTCCCAGGCCCATTACGCTTCTGGCTCAGCTCCGGGCTCTGCCCAGCACACGCCCTCCTCACACTTGTAATGGTTCACCCGTTGCCTGCAGTGCCCTATCCCCACGGCTCTGCCTGGGAAACCGCCCATCCTTTGAGACCCAGCTCAGATGCCGCTTCCGCCGTGAAGTCTCTGGGGCTGCCCCTACCCCAGCACGGGCCAAGGCACCCCTTCCTCTGTGTTCTCACGGCACACGTGTCTCCACGTCATGTTTATTTATTTATACGCCCCTGTTCTTCGTGTACCCGGCAGCTCCCAGGGGACGTGGGGCCTGCCCTACTCAACAGTGTATCACCAGGGCCCGGTGCATGGTGGCACTCGTGAATGCTCCTTGAGTGAATAATTGCTCCATTTTATAGCAATGAGCCATAGGCTAGTAATCAGAAGACCGGGATCTGAGCCCCGGTTCTGCCACCTGCTCACTAGATGATGTAGACAAATCCTTTAAGTTTGACTTCTCGCCTGCCAAGTTCATCGTGGTCCCTGCCTTAGGACATCTGTAGGCATGTCCTTTACCCTGCGTGCAGTGAAGGGAGGTGCTTTCAGCCTGGAGGACTCGTGGGTGACTTTGTGTTCTCTGCTTCCCTTGTCCCCAACTTGCTTCACAAAGCGTGTCCCACTTTGTGAGCCCTAGAGTAATGACATGCAGCAGTGGCCAGCATTCGAAGCCACATGTGGCCCCAGGACTTTGGACCGATGTCCTGGTCAGGTCTTAAAGTAACAGGACCTCAAAAGGGAAGAGAAATTCAGACTTAGGGTGGGCAACATGGTCGTTTCTCTGGTGCCAGATTGCTTGGGTTCAAATCCCAGCTCCAGCCTTTACTAGCTGTGTGACCTTGGGGAAGTTGCTTAATCTCTCTGAGCCTTATTTTCTTTACCTGTAAAATGAGGCTAATTATAGCACCTACAGCAGAGTGTTTTTGTGAGGAATGAATAAGTTAATACATGTAAAGAGCTCCAAGAGTGCCTGGCACACACTGGGCAGTAAATGTTGGCTCCCGTTACTGTTGATGTTGTGGTTGTTCCATTGGATGAAAGACTCGGGCAGAATCATCCTCAGTGGCTTCTGCCCTGGAGCACTGCCAAATCCCAGTGTCCTGTCTGTTGTCATTTCTGGACAGAGCCAAGTATTGGCTTTGTGCCCAGAAGCCCCAGCCTCAGTGAGTGCAAAGCTGGCCTCCCAGGGCAGAGGGCTTCCGCCATCCCCAGGGCATGCTGGCCGCCTGGATATTCTGGGCCAGCTGCTGTCCAGATACCAGGGCAGGAGGCTGAGCTGACCTCTGCCTTCCTGAAAACAGAGGCCAAAGCCACTGTCCCCTCAGTGCTGTGAGCGGTGGGAGGGGCATGGGTTCCAGCCAGCCCGGGGTTGAACGGCCGGCTCTAGAGTGGACTTTGCAGTCCCTCTGGCAGTGTGGCCTGGGCGACTGCTTACCAGGCGGCCTCCCCAGGGTTCGGCGCCCTGAGGCTCCCCGGCTTTCGAGCGGGCTGTGGGTGGAGCACTCTGGGTTGCGGGAACTACGCCGGACCTCCAGACGCCAAACCTCTCAGGTCTGTTTGGAAAGGCTCCACACCTCAGGGTGGTCCTTTCGCCTACAATTCCGGGAAAAGGCTCCAACGCTGACTGGGAATGGGCCGTGGTTTAAATTGTAGGAAGAACTCCTGAGGGTGGGAATAGAATCGAACAGAATCGCGTGGGCCGAGTGGTCATCCTAACACTGTGTTCCCTCCCCGCGGGAAGCCGGCCGGCGCGCCCTCCTGTCCCCTTGCACGTAATGGAGCAGATGCCCAAGCAGCTTCCTTTTAGGAGCAGCAGGCAGGGGCTGGGCTCCCTGCCATGGGGATTTGCGTTTTTATGAAGGGGAGGCAAGGCGGGGGGACACGGGGGGACACGGGACCCTTACATTGCCTGTGGGCAGGTCCTGTGGCCTTCTCTTCACCTTAAGACCCTGATGGTGATGTCCCACCATCAATGGCAAATCAAATGCTGCTTCTGGGGGAGGGAGGGCCCATGAGTCACCAGCAGGACTTTCTCCACACCCCGGGGTAGACGTGCGGCACACACACACACACACACACACGCGCACACACATGCTATTTAAGTCAACATTGGATCAAGGCATAGCAGGACAGCACCCCTACGTAAGAGGTGGCGGGGAGATGCCAATTCTTGGCGTTTCCTGTTCGTTATCTGAGGTCTACATGGACTTTTCCGGGAGTACTGTCCCTCATCCCGTCAACCATCAGCCTTTTGAACTTGAAATTCGCTGAGCCACAAACACTCCACTTTGTGTGCAGAATTTCCACAGCCTTACCCACACCTCCCAAAGCCTCGCCCCTCCTCCTCCCCCACCTCCTCCTCCTCCCCTCTACTCGCTCCAGTTCTGAGCCCGGACGACGCTTGCTCTTGCTCCCAGAAACCCATTTGCTGCTAGTCTGGTTACTGATCCTTTTCCCTTAAATAAATAAATCCATCTAGCTCTAACGTTCTGTGTTCCATATTATTTTGTGGGATTATTTTTATGAGTATATTTTATAGAATAGGGAGTATTTAGGCCTTCAGTCTGAAGATGCTTTACCATGGTTCCTACAGTGCACCAAGTCAAGGTTGGGGGTCCACGTGTTGTGCTCTGTGAAATCCACCTGAGTTTCCTCATGGAAAGGGGGCCATTGTGATAAATTTAGAAAACAGAACTGAGTCTATTTGACTGTCTGAATGAATGAATCTTTTTGGTGATTAAGGAAAAGCTCTATCCAGAATCCAAGCCAATGTCAAAGTAGATCCATAAAGACAACCCACGCGTCAGCTGGGCCAGTGACCTAGTAGGATGAAGAATGCAGGAGACTATTTTTAGTACAAATGCAGACTAAAGCGTAGTTCTTAATCAGGCCCTCCCTTAATTAGCACAGCCATATCCCAGCTTCAGCTGATGGGCCAGTGCCGAGACGCCGCCTTCCCAGATCCCTCCCGCCCGGTGCGAAGCTTGAGGGAAACGCAGCCAAAGGTGAAGGATACGGAGGTGACTGGACGCTGCCTGTGCCCTCTCACCTGATTTAATTGGGCCACCATGATTTTCACTAGGCCTTAAGCCTGTGAGCAGGAAAGAGGGTGGCAGAAAAATGTCCTCAATTTGGAGTTGGAGAAGCAGGTGTTGGAGCCCCAGCTCTGCGAACTATGGTGCATCACCCAAAGCCTTTGTGAGCCTCAGTCTTTCATCTGTAAAGTGGGGATAATGATGCCTTGCTCTGCCAGCTTCACAGGGTTAACATGAAGGTCCAACGCAAGACACGCTGTGTAAACTGCAGCTCGACCTGTAATCACGAGGAGTTTCGTTTCACGTGGGATGACCCCTCTGGGCACCCCCCACGCCCCCGGGATCTGCTTTGTGTCCTAGGCATGTTGGGATTACGAGGGCATCCTGTGCCCTGGCCACAGTTAGAGGCAAATTTGCTAGTCTTCCCTGGAGAATGCTTGTCTTACTAGTCCTGTGACTGCAGCAGCTGCTGAGGCCGCACATGGCAGAGAGCAGAGGAGGACAGAGTTGGGAGTGAGGGACTGGCTGAATCAAGTACCCTGTGAAAGACGAGTCTAACCACAGGCTTGTAACTGAGACTGGACATTTGCTTTGCATCTGGGGTTCTCCATGAGAAGACTTGGAATGATAAAAAAATTTAGAAAGAACTGAAGAAATGTGGAAAATAGATGGAGCCACAGGGGGAGGCAACTAGTAATGCTAGGGAAAAGAAGACTTTTTCCAGAAAAAAAGGCAATCACAGGGGCCGGCCCTGTGGCGTAGTGGTTAAGTTTGGCGTACTCTGCTTCAGTGGCCCGGGCTCAGAACACCAGGCGTGGACCTACACCACTTGTCAGCAGCCATGAGTGGCAGTGACTCACATACAAAATAGAGGAAGATTGGCACAGATGTTAGCTCAGGATGAATCTTCCTCAGGAAAAAAATAAGAGGCAATCATAGTACACTATTTGGCTCTGCAGTGTACAACACTGACATGGTCATAATGTAAATGACAATTACTGATGTGAGTACGACAAGACTGTATTGAGATGACGGGTGAAAGACGACTTCCTAGGCAGGCAGGAAGCCATAATGTTTACAGTAGATGAATGAGGAACTAGAAGTGCATGCATATTGTTTGGAAGTATGGAACTATGGAGGAAAAAAACAGCTGACAGGGTTAAAAGTGATTGCTTCCAGGGATCAGGACTAGGATGGGGCAGAGGCTGGGGTTTTTCATCATATTATCTTTTCGTTTTTGTCTTAATCATCACATGTATCATGTAGATCAAAACATAGTGTGTGTGTGTGTGTGTGTGTGTGTGTGTGTGTGAGGAAGATTAGCCCTGAGCTAATATCTGTTACCAATCCTCCTCTTTTTGCTGAGGAAGATTGGCCCTGGGCTAACATCTGTGCCCATCTTCCTCTACTTTATATGTGGGACGCCACCACAGCATGGCTTGATAAGCAGCGTGTAGGTCCGCACCCGGGATCCGAACCTGCAAACCCTGGGCCACTGAAGCAGAGTGTGCAAACTTAACTGCTACACCACTGGGCTGGCCCCAAAACATATTTTTAAAAGAAAAGTTCTGCAAGTCTTAAGATGTTGATTTCTAGACAGGAACTTGAAGAGGTCACGTAGTGCAGTCTCTCACCTTCAGACGGGTCAACTCCCAAACCCGGTGTCCTTTCAGAACGTCCTGCACAGCCCCTGAAGGAATCGCCAGAGGAAAAACAACGTGGTTTGTACTCCTTGATGAAAGTTATGCTTGAAAGCCACAGAGGCCTTTGCGAAACAGTCATTGACTACTGACAGAATGTCGGGTGCCCTCTGAGGGGTCTCCTACTGAGGTCGAAAGGGCAGTGGGACTGGGGACCAGGAGACCCCCTAGTCCTGGCCTTGCTCCTGCTTCGCTGTGGGATCGGAGCAAGTCCTGGCCCTCTCTGGTCTCAGTTCCACCTCTGGACAGTCAGGGCTTTGAGCTTTCCAAGGGCCTTCACATTTCCACATTTCTAGAACTATAAATGACAGCAAATAGCTTTCTGTGCACTGGGCACAGCAGGGCACAGAGGGGAGACAGATAATAAACAAGTGAACAAATAAGATACTTTCAGATGGTGAAAATGCTCTGAAGAAAATAAGCCAAGGGGATGGGATAGAGAATGATGGAATAGACAGTGCTATAGGGGGCGAGGGTACTTGACGTCGGGTGATCAGGGACCAGGGACACGTCTCTGAAGAGGGGATTTGTGTGTGTGTGTGAGGAATACTAGCCCTGAGCTAACATCTGTTGCCAATCCTCCTCTTTTTTGCTGAGGAAGCTTGGCCCTGGGCCAACATCCCTATCCATCTTCCTCTACCTTATATGGGACGCTGCCACAGCATGGCTGACAAGCAGTGCATCAGTCCACACCCGGGATCGGAACCTGCGAACCCCGGGCTGCCAAAGTGGAGCGCGCCAACTTAACCGCTACGCCACCGGGCCGGCCCCTGAAGAGGGGATGTTTGAATGGAGACTAGACAGTGCGAGAGAGAGCCAGCTGAGGGTGAAAGGGAGAGAGTGCTCCAGGGACCTGAGACCAGGCCAGTCCCGCAGAGTGGAGAAGCTGCAAGGACAAGGGGAGGCAAGAGGGATCAGCAGTCAGTATGACATTTCTTGAAGGGAAAAGAACTTTCTGTGAAGGGCGAGGATAAGTTCGATGCCTCCCTTGGTGTGGTGGGCCGGCCTGCATCCAACATCTAGCCCAGGGAGTTGACTGGGTTGCAGCATCTCCAGAGAGGGACCACAGAGTCCCTGTGCCCGAGGAAAACATGCGTGTCGTGTGGGAAGAAGGAGGCACCGCTGGGAAGAGCCCCGGGAATGGAAGAGGCTGGTCTACATGGGTCGGAATTGCACTTCCAGGGGAACTAAGGGATGTGAGTTAAGTCAAAGACGTGACATCAAAGCTTCTCCACCCACCCGGCCACGCATAAGAGTTGTCCAGTACTGTCATCCTCTGAAGACCCTGTGAAGACCCAGGCTGGCATAGCACTAACCGTGTCCAGGATGCTTTGCAGTAAATTCAACTCGAATTGAATTGAATTGAACAATTAAAAGTGAAATAAATTAAATGTCCATATCCTTTGACCCAGCAGTCCCACTTCTAGGAATCTGTCCTTCAGATAGATTGACACAAGTGTGCAAAGTGCAAGGATGTTTACGGGCAGTGTAGTTTGGAGTAGCAGAAAGCCTGGAAGCGACCTAATGGCCGTCGGTAGGAAACTAGTTGAGTAGATGGTGGCAGGGCCATGTGAGGGAACGCCAGGCAGCCATTCCAGGAATGAGGTGGATTCACATGCTGGAAAAGAATGATCTCTTCAGGGATATTATTAGGTTGGGGGATGGGCTCCCGGCTCCACACCCCTGTCCCCCACTAGCCCTGGGGCCCCCCAGCCAAGTGAATTGGGGCTCTGGGAGAGCAGGCACATCCACTCCCCTGTCTAGGGAGGAGTATGGGAAGGGCAGACTCTGCACAGTGGCCCGTGAATGGCTGAGCGCCACCAATCCAGAAAGTGGACACTGGGTGTTCCCTCCAGTCAGGAGGGAAGGAGTGAGTGAGGGGCCTGGCATGAGGCCAGAGTGTTACTGTGGGGCGGCTCTCTCCACATGGAAACCTGAGGGGTGGGGCATAAGTGTTCCCACCTAACATATCTTTGGAAGGATGCCCAGGAAACTGGGAAGAGTGGTTCCCTGTAGGAAAGGAACTGGGAGACTGGCGTCAGGGATAGTGGTGAAGGGAGACTTCTTTCGACATAAAGGTGCAGGAGTGAAGGGTCATCTTTAGTCCCTCCTAAAGGGTCATGGGATCTACCCTATGAATACTTTCCTCCAACACGTCCTGCGAGGCCACGAGCAGTGTCCTTGGTCCACAGGTTCTATCACTGATTTACCCCATTTCTTCACTGAAGTTCTGAATTCCAGACATTGTCATGGGAGAGTGCCAAGTAGATGACATTTGCTTCTCTCTTCCCTAACTTTCCTGGACGCCCAACAGTTGAAACCAATCTCTAGTCACCCTAGAATGCCCCAGACCTTTCTCTTCCTCTGGACTCAAGCCCTGACTTGACCTCTTGTAAAAACCTCCCCTTTTCTCTGCAGGAGCTTGTCCCTCATGTCTGGAATCCCAACTGAAGCCACTCCCAGGTGTTTCAACAGCGCCTCCCAGACTTCAGGCATTTGGGAACAACCGTCAGGATTTTTGCCAAGGCCGAAGACCACCTGTTGTCTTATTTACATAATATTTGTCTTAAATGACTCACTTCTAAAATTTCAATAAATTTGTTTTAAAAAGTAATACTTTATATATCACTGCTATAAACGGTATTACTTCTTAGGAAAAGAAAGAACCTTAAAAATAAATATAGTAAAATCGAAACAGCATTGTTAAATTCTAGCCACACTCTATGGCCTGCCCAAAGTTCTGCTTTTCCTTTTTGTTAAAAAACAAAATGGACACATGTTAAACAGGCTGGCACAAACGGGAGCTTTTTCCTTGGTGGACTCAGGAGGATTAGAATGAGGAGTTTCTCATCATGTGGTTCTGTGTTATTTAATGCCGTAACAATGCGCCATCCAAAATCACGCCCTCTGACTTTTGCGTTCTACGCTTTGGGAAAGACGGAGTTAAAGCTTCTTTTACCTTTTCTAGAAAGTTTTAGTTGTGTGTCCCTATGCATTTGTGTCGTCTGAGCCGGGCGATATGTGAAGCTATTATCATGGATGATAATATATGAAGCCTGGAGTTTGTGGCCCCGCCCGAGGAGGTGGGCATTTCTGCCCTTGCAGTTGGTATTAAAGTAACATGGTTTTCACTGTGGTACATAAGCCTTTTTTCCCCGAGGGTCAGAAACACGTCTCTTTGGAGGCAGCATATGTATGATGCTGGCTAAGAATGACGCAGACATAAACAAAGGGGGATTTGTCCTTGTTAAAAGAATTGGAAGAATGTCTGAGCTGGTTCATTGGGTTCTTCCAAGTGGTGATGCACAGAATCGCAGCCAGGACCGGCCAGGCTGAGCCCTGCAGCCACACGGCTCCGGGCTCTTTGTTAGTGAGTCCTGGGTCTCAAGGAGTGGCCCCTGTGTGAGCCCAGGAGCCTCCACCAGTCCCACGAGTGAGAGTGAGCGCAGAGGGGACAAGTCCCCAGCTATTAATGCCTCTGAATATCACTTGCAACCAGTATCACTTTCATCAGCTTGCTACGACCCCACTTCTTTTGCATGATTTCCAGTGTCACTCTGCGATCGCCTCCAGTCGTATGTTATTCAGACTGTCCGGCCATAGCGAAAAATGTACTCTGAAATCTCAGTGGTTTCATATCGAAAAGCTTACTTCTCAGTCACAGTATCTGTCCAAAGTGTGAGGCTTCACCATACCGTGGCGGGACCGCCCCGGCTACTCCACTGGGGGAGGGAGCAGGGAGAACTCACGCCTGCTCTTCTGCCCAATGACACGTGCCAGGCTGCTTACGGCTCGGTGGCCAGAATTAGTCACGAGGCTGCCACCTAAATGCAGGGGAGGCCGGGAAATGCAGCCTTCCCATACGCGGTGGTCAGCCGCACGTTGTATTTGAATTTTTGGTCCGATGTTGAATGGGGATAGATATTAACAGGAGGGGTGTTTGAGTGGGGATTAATTTTGTAAATGGTCAGATCATTAGGGAACATTTTCGTATCGTGATCACTTTGCCTTGTTTCCCAGCGGGGACTGTGATAATGAATGCTCGGATGGTGTGCATTCTCCGATGCTGTGCAATTCCCCTGTTGTTGCCTGGCGGGTGGGGGATCGGGGACAGCATTGTAGCTCACACACAGCCACTCCTTCCTGCTCCGGTGCCCACCATGTGCTGCTTCGAAGAGGTGTGACGCTTTTCTGAATCAGGGATTTTAGTTGGTGCTCCCCCCTCCTCCTCACAAGGGGTATTTGGCATCTGGATGCAACATGGAACAGCTCCTCCTGCCAGACTTCGTCCAGAAAAGTCTCCAGGCCAGGAGGGATGAGAAGAGCTGTTTTCGATTTTCTAAAACCCCGTTACAAGTTGCTTATTTTTCATTTTACTTTTGCTTTGTCGTTGACAGATATAAATTTCCCTCTCTCACTCTCTTCAGCACATCTCACCTCTGGGCTTTAAACGCGACCCCTCGCCCCACGGTGCGCAGTGAAAATGCTGGTGCTTCTGGCTTTCATCATCGTCTTCCACATCACCTCTGCCGCGTTGCTTTTCGTCGCCACCATCGACAATGTAAGTTCCCCTTTCTTCTGACCATCCCGGTCCCCCTGGATCCTAGCGTCAATAGGAGTAGGATTGAGAACCCCCAGGGTGATTATGATTGGGGGTTGTCCTCCCTACTAAGGCATGCCCATCTCCTCAGCCCAGGCCCAAGTGGGGGCGGTTCGGAGCATCCCATGTTTAGGTCTGGAGGGGCAGGGACGTTGGTCCTCTCATCCCTGGTTCCCGCACGGAGCCTGGTATAATGTTTTGGGTGTAGGAAGCCCTTTGAGCATGCGCCTTAAATTCAGCCTTCCTCGGGTCAGTGTCTCCACCTTGGCACTCTTGTCATTTGGGGCTGGATCGTTCTTTGTTGCGCAGGCCGTCCTGTGCACCATGGGATGTTCGGCAGCATCCTTGGTCTCTACCCACTGGATGCCAGCAGCACACCCACCCCAGCTGTGATGACCAGAAATGTCTTCAGACATTGCCAAATATCCGTGGGGGGCAAAATCACCCTCGGTTGAGGACCATTGCTCTAGATCCACCAGGTGACGCATCCCAGGTGATCTGTGCCCCTCCTGCCTCTGACATCTCCTTACCAACAGAATCCCTTGTTCCTGGTCCACCTGGCCATGCCTCCCACCCCAGTATCCTTTAGCATCCAGCTCACAGCCATATGGCAGGAATGCATTTGATCAATGACCTGTTGGCATAGATTAATATTAATATTAATTATTAATATTAATAATATTCCTCCTAGCAGGAAATGAAGCTTTTTACCACGGGTCCTCTATGGCCCCCACCCTGATCCAAAGGCCTGGCTTCAGTCCTGATAATTTCAGACTGCAGAGACTATTTAAAGTCAGAAATGCTGCCCAGAAAGCCAAAAAGTGCATCTTACAAGTGGCTGCCAGCTCTGCCTACATGTAGGCTCTTATTGATGAGTCATCATAACAATAATAGCGTGGGCCATCTCGACACCTGTCACTTAGAGTGCTTACTCTGGCCAGGTCCTGGGCGAGGCCTTTTACGTGCTTCATCTCATTTGATCCTCACCTCAAGTCCATGAGATAGGTCCCCTCCTGGCACTGTTTTATGATGAGGGAACTGAGCCTCAGAGCAGGTAGGACGCCTGCTGGAGTTTACACCACAGTAAGTGGCAGAGCTGGGATTTGAACCGTTCCAGAGGCTTCTGACCCTTCTGACCCTGTAAAGGCTGATGAGTCCACTGGTTGAGTTTGGCTTCCTGGAGTTTCTTGAAGAGGCAGGGATCCCATGGATGCTGTGGGTTAAAGTATTTGGACTGATCATTATCCAAAGGGCCCACGCTCTGTGAAATAAATGGTGTTGAGTGTGCTTTTAAAATCTCCTTTTTCTCTTCCTTACATCTGATCCTTGTGGATTCTCAAAAGGTCCCAGACATAGTGAAAGGGATAGACAGACATTAGGGGCAAAAAAGCCATCAGCCACAGCCCAGTTTATCCCATGATGCCCCCCGGAGTATTTATATTACCGTGGCAGCTACTGAGAAGACCCAGGTGGGCATTTTTGCCAACTGGGGAGTCCTGTGGTATTCACCGTGAGTTAGGATCGTGCTGGCACTGTAGCTGGGCACATAGTGGTTGCTCAGTGACCGTTTGTTGACGGGATGGATGGGTGGGGGAGATTCCAGTCTTTGGATGGATGGAAAGCAGAAGGAAGACCATCTGGGGCAGAGAGCAGCAGAAGCGAAAGCATTTGGACAGAAGACAGGAGAGTCTTATCTGATCATTTCATCCGCAGCAGGCTTTCCCCCTAGATTTCATCCTCTTCTAACCACCCCCTGACATCGCCCCTGTGGTTCTTGTGGAATTTACCTGCTGTCTGCTCTTATTACCGCCAACGGAACCTCATCTCCTCTCCTCCGCCTGGTGAGGGCTGGACCTTCTCTTTCCTTTCAGTGGACCAGCAGCTTCGGCATCACCTGGGAGCCTGATAGAAATGCAGAATCCCAGGCCCTACCCCAGACCTCTCGAATCAGAATCTGCATTTTAACCAGATCCCCAGGGGATTCGCCTGCACACTGCAGATGGAGAAGCGCTGGTCCCAAATATTTCCTCAGGGCTGTGCCGCACCCCTAAGTAGGGGGTTAGTGTTTTCATCGTTGATGCACAGCCTTTCCCTGTGTTTCCGTTTTGTGTTACAGGCCTGGTGGGTAGGAGAAGAGTTTTTTGCAGATATCTGGAGAGTGTGTGTCAACAACACGAATTGTACAGAAATCAATGACGCCTTTACCGGTGAGTCTGTGGCTGGCTGAGAAACAGTGAGTGTAAAAATGATGTGTAGGAGAACGCCTTCCCGGCTCTCTGGTTCCTCACTCACAGCATGCTTAGATGGGCCTGGCCAAGCGCCTGGTGTGTGCTGGCGCAGGGGACAGCATAAGCTGGAGACAGGGGTGTGGAGAGGCTAGAGGCCAGAGGGGACACCAACCCCACCAAAGTTGGGCCCCACCCTTCTCTTCTCTGTTTCTCAGCCAAGCAGAGCTTCCCTTCCTTGCCCTTTCTCAGCTTCAGCCCTCATCTAGAGTCTAGAAGATTCTAGAATATTCTCACCTAGCATCTTCTCCCTGCTCCTCTTTTATCCCAGCCTCACCTCTAAATAGGCTCAGAGACTATAATTTACGTTTGGGTCACCTCCCTGCATCTCAGCAGCCTGCACGGCAGAAATCCGAGAGCCGGCTCCTTTATGAGCTGTCTGACCTCGCCTTGGGCAGGTCATTTGAGCGCTAAGAGTCTCCATATCCTGAGCTGGAAAATGGAGGTCATAGCAGTGGACCTGCCATGCTGCCTCTGTACGTGAGCTAAAGTGCACACGAGAAAGCTCGGTAAATAGGGGAAACCCCACTTAAGCACGTGCTACCCACTCTCCTTCACTGAGGGGCGAGTGGCTCTGTGTTCTGTCGTAGAACTGCTGGAAGGGGCCCAGGGCCGGATAAAATATGGGCAGCCAGTTCAATCTGATATCTCAGAGAAACGATGAATAACTTATGTCCCAAGTTTTACATGAGACATACTCATACTAAAAACTTATTTGTGGTTTATCTGCTGTTCAAATTTAACGGGCATCCTGTTTTTGTGTTTGTTTTGTTTGTTTGCCAAGTCTGGCAATCCACATTAGGGAGCAAGGGACCCAAGGGACTCAAAGTGTCCCCACTCCCCCAATGACAGTATCAGCGTTCACCATCACAGCAGCAAAATGCCAATGGGAGGCATCATCTACTGCAGGTTTACTGCGAGGCGCTGGGCTGAGGCCTTTACATAGTGATCTCAGAGCCCTATCAGGCAGGGACCATTGGCCCCGTTTTAAGATGGGGAAACTGAGGCACAGAGCCATGGTCACACAACCAGGAGCAAATGATGGAGCCAGGATTCCGACTTAGAAGTGACCAGCTCTGAAGCTTGTGCTCTCTACCACATATTGCAATTGTGCCACTTCCTCTCCTGGGTCCGTTCATCTGCCACGCTAACCCATGGAAACAGCCATTCTTCCCTGCTCAGCGAACCCCAACGGCCACCAGCGTGCGTGCTCAGCCCGGAGAGCTGGCTGTGCTCGCAGCAACGTACCCAAGCCTCTCTGGTTTGCATCCCACATCCCCTGTGTGCAATTATTCACCTGTTATTTTTCTTTAAAGTAACAGAGGTCAGCCAAATTCAGTCCAATGAGCTAAGAATGGCTTTTACATTTTTAAAGAATTGTAAAAAAACAAAACGAAGAAGACATGTGGTAAGGGACCGTATGGCCGCAAAGCCTCAAATATTTACTGTCTAGTCTTTACAGAAAAAACATGCCGACCCCACTTTAAAACAGTTCACTTTTTCCTTACATGAATTTATTTTCAAGGGAACTTTCCCTCCCTACCATAAAGGGTAAACTGATGCCACTTGTCTAAAAGAAAGAAAACTTAAAAAAAAGATGCTACATTGGAAACCGAATGATGTTATTAATTCTGACCAGACGTGCTTGCCCCCTGAAGGCCCTCAGCCTGTTTCCGGTTCTTTCCTTGTTAAAAAACAAAACAACAGGGGCCGCCTGGTGGCGCAGCGGTTTAGTCCGCGCTTGGCAGCCCAGGGTTCGCGAGTTCGGATCCCGGGCGCCCGCAGACGCACTGCCTGTCAGTCATGCCGTGGCGGCGTCCCATATAAAGTGGAGGAAGATGGGCAGGATGTTAGCCCAGGGCCAGTCTTCCTCAGCAAAAAGAGGAGGATTAGCAATGGATGTTAGCTCAGGGCTAGTCTTCCCCACAAAAAAAAAAAAAAAAAAACAACACAACAACCCAAACCCAGCTACGAGCGGGTGTTATGGAAGTGCTGGCGCGCCCGGTGGAGAAATCCCCCTTGAGGAGCTGGGACGAATGGCAGCAGGAGCAGAGTGACTCCCTCTCGTTAGGGGAGTTTTCTTGCCCGGTGCCCTGAGGGGGTTCCACCTAAGCTGGTCTCATCAGCACCAGGGGTACGTTCTGCACCCCCTCCCCCCGCAACTATGAGAAACCTTGTTCTAAAAACACATGTCCGTCTTCTTCCCTAAAGCCATTGTCTTAGTCTGCTCGGGCTGCTGTAACAGAATGCCGTGGACTGGGTGCTTGAACAACAAGTTTATTTCTCTCAAGATGCAGGCAGACCCGGGGTCTGGCGAGGACCCTTCCTGGTTTGCAGACTGCCTGGTTCTCCTCGTGTCCTCACAGGGCGGAGAGCAGCGAGCGAGCGCAAGCTGTCGTGTCTTTTCTTATAAGGGCACTAATCCCACTGCTGAGGGCTCCACCCTCATGACCTAATCACCTCGCAAAGGCCCCCCAACCTTGGGGGTTAGGATGTCAGTTTTGGGGCGGGGGGACACACACATTCAGGCCATAGCAGACATGTTTTCCATACAGCCATGTGTCACTTGATGAGGGGGACACGTTCTGAGAAATGCGTTGTTAGGCAATTGTGTCATTGTGCGAACATCGTAGAGTGTACTTACACAAACCTGGGTGGTACGGCCTACTACACACCTGGGCTCTATGGTACAAATCTTAGGGAACCACTGTCGTATATGTGGTCCGTCATTGTCCAAAATGTCATTATGTGTCACGTGACTGTATTGCCCCATCACCTGGAGTACTTGCTAAAAATACAGATTCCTGGTGCCCACCCTAGAACAGCTATGTCCACACCTCAGGGAGAGAGGCCCAGGAATCTGTATTGTTGACAAGCCCCCAGATGATTCCTGGAATTGGGCAAATTTGGGATGCTCTGCTCTAGGCCAGAGGGTCACAACTTTGGCCCCACATTGGAATTCCTTTGGGGATTTCACACCCCACCCCCCATCCCTGGTCCCAACACCAGAGATTCTGATTTATTTCATCCCAGTATAGCCTGCTGGATTTGTATTTTTAAGGGAGCTCTAATTTACAAACAAGAAAATGCACACTTCTTAAGGGCTCAGTTCGAAGAGTTTTGAGAATTATATATACACCCATTGACCACCATCCAAAGCAAGATAGAGAACATTCCTGTGACCCCAGAAAGTTTGCTCAGGCCCCTTCGCACTCAGTTCCCCCCACCCCCTGCCCTGGGGACAACCATTCCCGATTTCTGTCACTGGAGTTTCCTTTGGCCTGTTCTGGACTTCACACAACTGGAGTCACACAGTGTGTATTTGCGTGTGTGTGTGTGTGGGTCTGGCTTCTTTCCTCACCATAAGGAATGGGGGAGGGGCTAGCTGCTTTCTGGGTGACCCTAATGTGCAGCCAGAATGAACCCAGATCCATTGCGCTAAACATTTATTAAGTACTCAGGAATTATGCTTCCCTCCAGTCAGTTTCAGGCAAAATTGCAAAAGTGCAAAAAAAAAAAAAAAAAAAATAGAGAGAGAGAGGTTTGCCCTTGAGTTCTCCTCTGCAGCTTTGGGCACTGTCCCCTAAAATCCTTACATGGATGAATGCATTCCACCGGCCCCACCTGATGTGGTGGGAGCTTTACTCTCCCATTTTACAGGTGAGGAAACTTGAGTCTCACGCAGGTGCTCCAGTCCATGCACTTGACCCCTTCTGTACACCTGCAGTGCTCCAGCCACGTCCTTCCCGCACGCAGCGCCCTCCACCCAAGAGTGGCTCCTTTCTCTGCTGAAACCTCCCTGCACGGAGCTGCAGACTCCCCCGTGCACTCGCTGGGGCTAATCTGAAAAACCTCACTTCCCCTTTTCCTAGGTAGTCATCAAGGGTCACTCTCTCAGAGGGTTTTATGTAGTCCACAGAGCACGTTCAGAAGGTCACTGGTCCCTGAGCCCCAAGTCCCCGAGAATCCCCTGGAGATCTTCCTAAGAGCAGACCCCCAATCCGACCCGTCCCACCCTGACTTCTTGAACCGGAATCTGCCAGGTTGGACCCTGAGGGTTTGTAAAAAACCACCAGCCATGAGCCATGCACTCGGGGGCAGTGACCCAGCCGGGAAGGACGCAGAGCAGGTGGTTCTTGCTCCGTTTTCCAGATGAGGACGCGGGCATGGTCCCGTCAAGGCACAAATGGGCACTGGGGGTGTCGGGAGGACTCCCGGCTGCCTTTTGCTCCCCCGGTGTGGACGGCAGCCTCATGCCCTGCACTTTGACTCCTGTCATCCCCACCTGGGAGCTGTCACCGTCACTGTCACCCCGGGGCCAGGGGTCTGCGGTCCTGAGTTGTGTGCCCCTGCGCTTTCCCCGCAGATTACTCCATGGTGCAGGCGGTCCAGGCCACCATGATCCTGTCCACCATGCTCTCCTGCGTCGCCTTTCTCCTCTTCCTACTCCAGCTCTTCCGCCTCAAGCAGGGGGAGAGGTTCATCTTAACCTCCATCATCCAGCTCATGTCATGTGAGTAAAACGGCGGGCTTCCTGGAGTAAGCGTCCCCACCCCCGAGTAGAAGCTGGGAGGAGCAGGGCAGGTGAGAATCTGGAAAGAAGTCAGCTGCCCTGCCCTGGCGGGACATTTGATGTTTTGGAGTTTGGATTTAGTTAGGGGGTTGGGGAAGGCCTCTTGAAGACGTGAAGCCTGAGCTGGGATGTAAAGTGAGTAAGAGTTGTTGTCTAGAAAGTACTGTCTTGGTACGGGGGGAGGGAACAGTGTGCCAGGCAGAAGGAACAGCATGACTGGAGCCCTGTGATGGGGGAGACTGAGAGATGGCCAGTGGGGCTGGAGGGTAGAGATGCGGGAAGCATGGTGGGAGCTGTGCCAGAGAGGCAGCTGGGGCCCGACTCCACGGGATCTCGTAAGCCTCGTAGGATTTGGGAGTCTTCATCTGAAGCTGGCGGGAAGCCAACAGCAGGTTTTAGGATGGTTGGTGTCAGAAGTGGCACTTTGGGCCAGGCCTTTGGGGGCTGCTGGAGATAAAGAGATGAACAAGACATGCCTCAATCCTGGAGGAACTTAGAGAAAAAAGAATTCTCCTGGCATTTTTTTCTACTTTTGAATTTTAGTGAGGCTGAAATTGGATGAAGGAGCCTTGTGCCACAACATTGTCATTTGTTGCTGTTTCTCAGTAAAGAGTTAAAGCTTTCTGATGACAAAAACTTGAAGCCTCTTCCATCGTATTTAATCCTTCTGGGGATCTTTCTGAAAAGCAGGCTCCCAAGGCCCCATCCTGACCTTTTGAACCAGAATCTGCCAGGTTAGAACCTGGGGGTTTGTACTTCCCATGAGCCAAGTGAGGCCGAGAGGGGTAACACGACTTGCCCAGGGGCTCCAGCCAGGTAGTGAGGGGGCGTCCGCTCTGCCCCTTCCGTACTTTCTCTGTGTCCCAGTTAGAGGCACAGGCACCCACTACTCACCCATCAAAGGCAATTGAATCCCGTCCCCTGACATGGGGCCCTGAGGAGCTCCCAGTTGAAGTTTATTTTCCATTGTTGTCTCCATTTGTCTATTTGTCTGTAAGGGCAGTTAGGCAAAACCGATGACCTTGATATATGTCTAGGAAAATCCCCCATAATTTGATATGAGAGTTGTATCTCCCCTTTCTTTCCACAACAGCTCCTTTGGCCATTTTCTGGTCCAAGGACCTGCCCCTCCCCTGTCTGCCCCAAGTCTGCAGAGTGCCTCGATGCCGTATCAGCCAGGGATTTTTCAGGTGTGAGTCACAGATACTGTAACGTATGTAAGAGATGGGATGCTGGGGTAGCCCCTAAGAATCAAAGGAAAAGCTGAAAACCAGGTCCTGGAAGGAGGATCCAGCAGCAGGAACTGACAGGCAGTTGCTTCAGGAAGATGCTGCTGGAATTGAGCTTGGACAGTGTGACTTTGCTCTGGATTCGAGTCTCCAGAGGTGAGAGTCTGACTGGCCGAGATTGTCTTATGTGCTCAGCCCCCAGCCAGAGAAGGACTGGGCATCCTGATGGACAGTCCCCCCAAAACCACCTGGCCAGGAGAGGCAGTAGGTCCCCCAAGGAAAATCAGGGTCCTTAACCTCATCCTGGCACTAATGTCTGTGACTCTTGAGACTGCAGGTGGTTCACTTAGGATGCTTTTGGCTGCAAGTAAGAGAAAATCCAATGAACAATGACTTCAGCCACAAACCTTTACTTTTTTTTACATAACATATAGCCTGGAAGTGGAAGGTGCCAGAGTTGGTTTGGCAACTCAGCAGCATCATCAAGAACCCCCACTTTTTTCATCCTTCTACATTATCATCTTCAGAGTGTCGGTGATGACCTCCTCATGGCCCCAGAAAGGCTACCACAGCTCCAGACATTCATCCTGACCTAACAGTATCTAAAGCAGTAAGCAAGGGAAAGTACAGCAACAAAAAAAAACGCTTTCTCCTCCTTAATCTTTCTCTTTTCAGGGAATAATATTTTTCACTGAAGGATTTTCTGTGGCCAGAACTGAGACACAGATCCATAAACTATAACAAGTAAACAGGAACAGGATTGCCAAGGGAAGTTGGCAAACTACGACCCAGAGGCCAAATCTGGCCCACTGCCTGTTTTTGTAAATAAAATTTTGTTGCATCCCAGCCTCACCCACTCATTTACGTGCTATGGCTGCTTTCATGCTACAACGGCAGAGTTGAAACAGTTGCCACAGAGACCTCATGGGGCCCGCAAAGCCTAAACTATTTACTCTCTGGCTGACCCACGGCTTAGTACAATTATGACTTATCCTCTGGGCTGGGGATGTGGCCGCCCAAACAAAATTGGGTTCAGCTGGCAAGAATGGGAAGCAAAATGGCTACAGGGTAGGCAGCAATATTCCGCCACAAAATGTTAGTTGTCATGTTTCCCATAGACTGAAATAAATACCTGCCACTAATAAAGCTGACATTTGTCCTCAGCTCCGGCCATAGTCCCCAGGGTACCCAGTGCACACGAGTCCGGCTGACTTGTACCCTTGCTGTCTTTTGACAGGCCTGTGTGTCATGATCGCGGCCTCCATTTACACGGACCGGCGTGAAGACCTTCACGGAAATAACCCGGAGTTCTACTCGCTGACCTCGGAGGGCAGATACGGCTACTCCTTCATCCTGGCGTGGGTGGCCTTTGCCTTCACCTTCATCAGCGGCCTCATGTACCTGATACTCAGGAAGCGCAAATAGAACCCCAGGAGCTCGATCGCTTTCACCGCAGTCCACACTCAGATAACCGTTTTGTATGTAATCGTTTTTTTTTTTTTTTTTGTGGTTTTTCTAGCAAACATATTGTTTCCTTTAAAAGCCAAAAGAAGAGAAGAGTTTTTGCATTCTTGACGTCAGAGAACAGACTCTGAAGGCTGGAATTCAGAACTCCTGCCCGTCGGAGACTCTCAACACGACAAAGCCAAAAATCCCACGCTCAAGTCCAAAAATGTCCCGCGGGACGTTTCTTAACCACGGGGATGTGATGTGATGTGACAAGAGACTGAGAAAGCCAGGTCTCGGGAGACATCTCCCCCTAGGTGTGGGCCACACCACGCCCCCTCACCTCAGCCATCCTTCGCTAGTCTCTCTGTCGGTGGTGGAAGGTGGGGTGAGGGGTCCAGGTGAGGGAGGAAACCTCCTCGGATGTTTAGCCAAGTTCCACGTGAGAAACAATTGCCCCTGGTGTTCTGTCCGTCCAGACCGGAGCCCCAGGGCTCCTGTGATGGGCTGGTTCCAGAAAGTGCCGCTCGGATTTCCTGAGAACATCAGCCGCTTGCCTTGGAGAAGGTGATCTTTAACCTGGGGTTCAGATTCAGGCTCACCCTAATCCAACATGTGATCCCTGGAGCACCTTGTAAAATGCAGACTGTCAGCGTCCCTCCCTAGACCTACAGAATCAGGGTCTTCAGGGGTGGGGCCCAGGAACCTGCATTTCTAGCAAGCTCATCGGTGATGCTTAGATGCGTTAAAATTGAGGACCACAGTCCCAGGGCCAGGCAAGCAGAGCTGCCTCAAAAATGTTAAAGATCTCATGTCAGAGGTGGGCGGGTGGGTCTAGACCCCGCTGCAGGCTTAAACCTTGGCCTCCATCAGCACTTGATGCTTCACTGTCTGCCACAGCTGCTTACATCTGGACCACCCAAACTCCAGTCCCAGGCCGGGCGTCCCGATAGCCAGACACCCTGCGGACGGGGCGGTGTGGGGGGGGCAGGCAGCTGCTTCCTACTCTAACACAGAGGCCTCTCCCTTATCTTCCTGCCCTGCCTTCTAAGGCTGGCTGACCTCCACCAACCCCCATTTCTAGGGCCTCAGAGGACCCATCCACCATTCATTCATTCATTCATCAACGGAATCTTGTTTTATGCCAGGCACAGGGGAAACCATGTCGAGACAGTCTCTCTCCTCACGGGGCTCATAGTCTAACGGAGGAGACAGATAAAAAACCAATTAGGAAAACCAATGACAAAGTGTGACGAAGGTTGCAAAGAACACAGCCAAGGATTCAAAAGAGAGGCCCACGTGGCAGGAGGGCGCCTGCTTTCTGCCTGCTGATTTTTAAATGCCCCTGGAGGCATTTAGATGGGCCTAAATGTCGCTCCCCTCAGCCCTGCAGGGGGCATTTATCGGGCAGTGCCTGTGTGTGACACCCAGAGAACACTTACTTCTGTGGAGGGTCCCAGGGTCCTGGCAGCAGGTGAAGCCGGGAGAGGATCCCAGGTTGCTGTGATTCACAAACTTTAGTGGCACAAATGCCGCGTTGGGTACTCGGGGAATCTGCCTTGCCAGGGTCTGGGTGAACACGCACTCCAGGCGATTGCGCGACTACACTGAGAAATACGGCTTTGGGGAGTTGGTCTTTAGGTGTAAAAGCACCGTAAGGTGTGGGGATGCAGGTGACCCGGGGAAGTGACTGTGGGGGAAGCTCCTTGCACCTCACTGTCCTTTCCCTCCTGTGTTTCGAGCGTGCTGTGCTGTCGGGGAGGTGTGCCTGGGGCCAGGATGGGGCCTGTCCACGTCTCAGGGCTGGTGCTATTTCAGTGCTGCTGCGCTTGACCTGCTAAGTGGAGGAGGATTTGCCATCGGCCTTGCTCCAGAGGAGCTGGGGAAACGTCTGGTTTGAGTAGTTTTAGGGCCACCGTAGAAACTTGTTTAGTGCAACATTGTGTTTTCTCTCCATCTACTCGTTCATTCGTTCATTTTCAGCAGAATATTAAATGCTTACTCTGTTCCGGGCGCTGTGTGAGGCCCTGAAAAGACAGGGGTAAGCGAATCCGGACGTCCTCCCTGAGACAGGACCCCCTCCCCCGTGAAAAGGCCACCAGCGCCATGCAGGGTGACACAGGGCTAGTGACAAGATAAATTGCCACCTCCTGCCTCGATGGAAAGCTGTCATTTGTCCTGTTGTGTGTGGGAGTGTGGGTCACACCCCCGGGGTTTGCAGGGTGCTACGAGAGCCTTGTGGAGGAAGGTGGGGCTGGGTGCCCCAAGCTTTCTACCCTGGTGGCTTTTCTATAATTTCCTGGTAGCCACAATGAAACAAGCAAGACCCCTTGGAACCGGAAATCTGGAAAACCTAATTCCCAAGCAATGCATACATTTCCTTCACAAAAAGCTTCAGGGGTATGTGAGCATCTGAAACGAGCCCATGCATTTTCCTGGCTGGTTGCCACTACTGTATGACATTCAGGCCCACGTCCGTCTGTGATGCCAAGGTTTTGTGAAACAGGAGAACTGCCTTTTTCCCAGTGTGACATGCGCTGGGAGGTAGGAAAGAGGGATGGCGTGAGGGAGAAAAGATCCAACCTTCTCACCCGTAGGTAGAAGCAGCCCTCACTTGGTGCTTATGGTCAGTTATTGAAGAACAACAACAAAGAAGATTAGCTGAGACATTCAAGAAGCAAATCTCAGGACCAAATATATTCCTGGTAACACCTGTATTCGAAGGAACTGTAGTTTGCGCATTATAGGACATTTTCATAAAGTACTGTAATTCTTTCATTGAGGGGCTGTGGATGGAGGACAGACTAACTCATTTTGTCATTTGCATTAAAATTACTTTGGGTCTCTGTTCAAATGAGTTTGGAGAATGCTTGGTTTGCGGCTCTGCGTGAATGTATATACTCGTAGCTGGATACGGGAAGATCGGAGACTTGCACACGGCTCCAGGTTGTGCGCCTGTGCGCATCCCTAATCTACAGGCTGCAGTCCTAGGACGCTCTGTATTAACAGACGATGAAGAAACCCAGACCCACAAGCCCATACATAAACACACTAAACACAGAAGCTTAGATAGAAGCATCGTTTAAAATCTGCCTGGATGGGGAATTACTAAACTCGCTAACAGTCGAACGGTTACTTACAATACAGCAAGCTGGACAGTTTTGTATGCTGGGGGGCAGTGGTGATGGGGAGATGCTCGGGAAAGGCCTAGAGGTTAACTTTGAATCTTGGTTTGGGGACAGAGGTGATTTTAGGGTAGTTAGATACTTTCTACCTGATGTGCCTTTAAAAATAGTCCATTTTCTATGTTTTGTATAATCTGAAACTGTACATGAAAAATAAAGTTTAAAACCAATTTGCCTGGAGCAACAGACTCTAATGTTCCCAATTGTGCCAACATCGTGGGTAAAATGCTGCCATTTTGAGTGGCAGGGGGTCATCTAATTTCTCATCAAGATGATAATGGGCCGTTTTTATAGCGAGCAATTGATGTCACATAATTCATGGGACAATCCCCCACTCCCTCTGCTGCTTTAATGGGGCCAGCTTCCTGGATGAATGACCTGCAGGTGCCAAGGGCCCCACGCTTGGTTAATGATCTGCTAGCACCGTCTTAAAATTCTTAACGATATTTGAGCAAACAGCCCCACGTTTTCATTTTGCAGTGGAGCCTGCAGATTATGTAGCTGGGCCTGTTCTTCGGTTTGAATTTAATAAAGACCTGCTTTCAAGGGTGGGGTGATGATGGAAATAAGGCTATCTTTACAGCACACTCCGCAAAGAAAAGAAATTCAGCCAGGATGAGAGAGAGCTTTAATTTTTAACCTAAAGGATGCCAAAAGTAGTAATAGCTGTGTATTTAGGGAACACACATTTCCTTCTCTCCACACAGGGGCTGCAAACTAAAACCCCCAGGGGCTACTCTCCCTATTCTTTGTGTTTCTAGGGTTTTTGGGGGGGAGGTTTTGTCCGTGTGGCAGGGGGATGGTGGTCACCCGAAAGCACTCGATTTTTTATTTCTTCCATTCAGGAAATTAGCCTCTCGTTCATTCATTGTCGGCCATTCACCAAATATTTGTGGCCTAACGTGATTTATCTTGTAATGTTCCGTGTGCATTTGAGAAGAATATGTATTCTGCTGCCGTTGGATGGAATGTTCTGTATCTCTCTCTCTGGTACGTTTGGTCTAAAGTGTAGTTCAAGTTCAGTGTTTTCTGACTGATTTTCTGTCTGGATGATCTGTCCATTGTTGAAAGTGGGGTACTGAAGTCCCCACTATTATTGTATTGCTGTCTATTTCTGCCTTCAGATCTGTTACTATTTGCTTTATATATTTAGGAGCTCTGATATTGGGTGCATAAATATTTATAATGATAAAGGAGTCAATTCATCATGAGGATATTGTAAATATTTATTCACCAAATATTGGTGTACAAATTATGGCATCAGCATTGTGCTAGGTGTCATGATGAACTGCCCTGAACTAGACTATTTTAGTCCCAATTAAAAAAAAAAAGCGAAAAAAAGAACAATACTTGGTGTCACGTGGAAATTATATGACATTCAAATCTCGGTGTCCATCAATAAGGTTTTCTTGGAACACGACCACACCCATTTGTTTAGATATTGTGTATGGCCATCTTCACGTGACAGTGGCAGAGTTGCCACAGAACTTGTGTGGCCTGCGAAGCCTACAGTTCTATGTGGCCCGTTACAGAAAAGGTTTGCCATCCCCTGGTCTAATCAAGTACAAAGGGAGTATCTTTCTCTGGGTCTTTTTTTAGGAACAAGAAGAGCTTTCTCAGAAGCCCTTTAGCAAACTTTCTGATGTCATTGTCCTGCGGATTCCAATTTTCACGCTTAACTTAGTCACTGGCAGAGGTAATTAAATTACCATGCTTAGCGTTGACCTCCAGGCTGGGGATCAGATTCCTTCAGTGAGGGATGTACTTATGAACCACACTCTTAGGAGAGAGAAGAGGAGACTGACTCTTAGGGAGGCAGCCAGCAGTGTCTGCTACAGTCCATCCCTTTGCTGCCTGACATCCGTGCGTGAACCTTCTACATTCATGAAACGAACTAACCCCTTCCCAACAGGTACACACCCCAAAGTCACAAGCAGTTACGCTTCCAGCTCCCACTCCAGGGTCTCTTGGTGACATATTATTATCCTATTTATCAGGTCCAGGTGTGGCTCCTCATGGCCTGGCAACCTATGACTAAAAGTTAGGTCATGTATCCCAAACGTACCCAACGTGTAATGGAGGAAAAGGAATGGGATGCCTACAATAAATGATCCCCTTTGGAAAATGGATGAACAGAAGGAGAATAATGCCCGGTGGCCGAAGGTTCACTGTTGGTCATGAATATCAAGATCTCCTTTCCCTGGTGGGGAGCGAGGTCAGTGGTTGGTCAATGCACGGCCCTTGGTTCCACTCAAGGGGACGATCTCCCTAGTCCACAGTCCTCCAAGGCTGTGTCCAAGATGGGCAGTGGGGAGGAGGCCGCTTCCTCCTTCCTGTGGGTGTGAGGCCTAGGGTCTCAGAAGTCCCTCAGAGTTGGGTAGTCCCAGAGCAGACTGGTCTTGGTTCCTTTGGCCATGCAAGGCCAAGCCAACCAGAGATCTTATCAGGATCTTTAAAAATAAAAATTATTATCACACCAATTTTGACAGGAATCCAGTAGTGGCGTAGCTGGGTGGTTCTGCTTCGTGGTCTTTGATGAGGTGCACCGAACCTCTGAGCCTGACAATTCCTGTCTCCTAGTCCCATGCCTCTCCTGAAGCAATGATTTCACGTCCTCGTAATCCAACCTGTGTTTCTGAGCTTGTGGCTCGTCTGGTGAAGAAGGCTAGAGGAGCCTGAATCCCATACATCTCCTCTGCCCGGCTCTTTGCCTCCACACTGCTGATCCTTAGTTTAGAGCATGGCTTAGCAAGGCCCTGCTTGCTGGCAAAGGCCTGCTGTTTTATTGCCCGAGAGCTAAGAAAAAAAATTTTTTTTGGTGAGGAAGATTTTCCCTAAGATAACATCTGTTGGCAATCTTCCTCTTTCTTTGCTTGAGGAAGGTTAGCCCTGAGATGACATCTGTGTCAGTCTTCCTCTGTTTTATACATGGGACGCCTCCACAGCATGGCTGATGAGTGGAGTAGGTCTGCGGCCGGGATCTGAACCTGCCAACCCGCGCCGCTGAAGCGGAGCACGCGGAACTTTAATCACTTGGCCAGCCCCTGTTTTTTATTTTTAAAGAGTTGTAAAAAATGCAAAGAAGAATATGCAACAAAGACCTTACGTGGCCTGTAACACCTAAAATATTTACTATGTGGCCCTGGTTTAGAATTTGACTTGCCCATCCCTGCAAATCTCCAAACCATTGGATTCTCCACCAGTTTAGATTGCAGGCCTCAGGCAGAAATAATCTCAGTAAAGCTGTATTTTCTTCTATTTTTGCCGTTAGATGGACCATCTTTGGCCCAAGACTGACTTTTTCTTGTAGGAGCATACCGAAGTCTCTAAGAAGCTGAAGGTGGCAACATCCTGATGTGTTTCTACAACTTTTCCAGACACTACAACATCCACAGGTACTTGGTTGGTATAAAATAGGTGACAAGTTAAATCAGGGTTTAACTCTGTCCCATGGGCCAAATCCAGCCCACCACCTGATTTGGTAAACAAATTTTTATTGGTACACAGCCACACCCACTAATTCACATGTTGTTTATAGCTGATTTCAAAGGCAGAGCTGAGTAGTTGACCATATGGACCATGAAGCCTAAAGCATTTACTCTCTGGCCATTTACAGAAGGAGTGTGCTAAAGCTTGGTGTAGACCAGATGTCTTGCAATAGCAGTGCAGGGGCCACTGCTTCCCAGCCTGGGATAGTAGGTGCCTGCTGTCCTCTGCTCTGACACCTCCACATGGCCAGTTCCACAGTAGAGAGCCTGTTGTGTGTAGCACCTAAATTTAGTATCAGTCGGGGTTCTTAGTTGCAAGTGACAGTGACTCCAGCCAATTTAAACAGAAAGGAAATTTATTAAAAGGAAATTAGGTAGTGCACAGGCTTGGACGTATGCGGCCAAATCCCCCTGATTGCCTAGATTGTTCCACAGAACAGTCTGGTAAGGAAACCTGCCATCACAAGATGGGACCACTTGCACCAGGAACTTGATCTTATGCAGCCAGTACCTCCCCTGGAAAGCACCTGTGCTCTATTCCTACTTCTTCAGATTTGGAGCCCGACATGGTGCATCTGATTGGTGAAGACCGGTCATGTGACCATGCCCTAGCTGCAAGGGAGGCTGGGAGTGATTAGCAGGCATTTTCAGTTTCTATAGTGGGAGGCTGGTTCTGCAGCTCACCAAGACGCAAAAGGAAGGGAATTCTCCAGCACAGGAAGGAAGTTCAGATACTGGGCAGTCAAACAGAATGGCAGATGCCTGCTAAGTCCCATTGGACACCAGTTCCTTATTGACCCACAGCTAAGCTAGTGCTTCCCATACTTTATTCATCCATGTCCCACCTGCATGCTCTTTGCTCATAGGTGCGTACAACTGGCACTATTATTCACTGAACATTTTTCTTTAAATCAACTCTTTTTATATAAATACACGTATTCAAAAGGAAACTATAAAGTGAGTTGAAAATCAGCATCAGCTAAGTGACCCAGTTAAAAACTAGACATGATTACAAACAAGAATGCTATTAAATGCATATGGCAAACTGTTGTCTGCAGGAGGTGTTGGGCCTGCGGACTGCTCCTTCCTAGTTAAGAAAGGGGGTTAGAACAGATGTACAGATGTTCAAAAAGGATCAGCACCATACCTGCTTGATGTAATCAGAAAGCTAGTAAGAGAACAGAGAAGATGATCTCTTCCTCCTATGTGTTGTGACTTTGGGTACCACCTAAATCAGTTGGGTACCACTGTGGGTATTTGCCTCGTAGTTTGCTTTCAACCCTGTTGTAGCGTCCTATAGCTGCTGTAAGAGACCACACACATCACGGCTTAAAACAGCATGAATTTATATCTTGCATCTCTGCAGGTTAGAAGTCCCAAGTCAGTTTCCCTGGGTGTCAGCAGGGCTGGTTCCTTCTGGAGGCCCCGGGGGGAGAATCCATTTCCTCCATTTGGGAGCATGTGCCTTTCCAACTTCTCGAGTCTACCTATGCTCCTTGGGTCACGACCCTCCCTCCATCTTCAAAGCCAGGAGCAGAGGGTCTCTCTTCTCTCTGACCTCCTGCCCTCTGGTAGAAGGACCCTTTGATTACACTGGGCTCACCCTGATCATCCAGGATAATCTCCCCATCTCAAGATTCTTAACTTAATCACACCTGTGAAGTCCCTTTGCCATGTAAGGCAATATAGTCACAGCTTGTTGGGATTAGAATGTGGACATTTTGGGAGGCCATGATTTTAACTACTGTGAGCCCCCTCTCTTCTCATCTTTCTTATACAGGTCCATTTGGGGAGGATGTAAGTAACATAAAAAAGTGTAAACTCTAAGGTCCTCACTGGTGAGGGAATTCACACGTGCTCTTTGTTCCTCCATTGTCAGATTTCCCCTGAGTCTCTCTCTCAGGCTGGCCTTGTAATATGTCCCAATGCAACAGGAGATTATAAATATCTGTTTTGGTTTAGCCACACCTGGCTGTGTGGTCAGATGCTTCCAGCCTCCAAGAAAGCCCACCACGCTCATACTCTTGCCCCCTCCTGACCACAATTCTCACTGAGCTTCTGGAATTGCAGTGTCCCAGGAATGGAAGGAGGAAGGGGCTGGAGGAGGCGCTGTGCAGTCTGTCACAGATGGCAGGGGCGGCGTCTCTGCCAGGTGTCTGGAGAGCGCTAATTACAGATCCTGTCTGCCTTTAAGGAGCTGAGGTTTCTGACACATCGCCCGTGGGACAGGAGCTTTGATTTGTCTCTTTCTGTCCTGATCACTGCACTTCTTTCTCCCAACCAAGGCTACGGCCCAGTACTTCTGCAACCAACCAAACCCTCCCTGAGAGGCAGGCCCATGCAGTGTAAAACACATGGGCCTCAGAACCAGACAGGCCTGAGATCCAATCGGACTCTGCAGTTAGGAGCCGAGAGGCCTGAGCGAGTTACTTAGACTCTTTAAGCCTCAAGTCCTTATCTACAAAATGGGGTAATGCTTAGGTCTGAGGGTGGTCTATTTGGTCTCCCATTTGCCCGATATTTGTTGAGTACCTACTATGGGCCACTCATTGGGCTGGCACTGGAGACGTGAGAATGTGCCAGACAGCAAAGTCCCATGGATTCATGGAGCTTACGTTACAGAGGCAGGGAGACAGACAATAAGCAAGAAAAAAAGATAAATAAAATTACAAATTGGAATATAATCTGTGAAGGAAATAGTGTGATGTGAAAAGAGCAAATTGGGGTGGGTAAGAAGGACTCATTGATGAGATGACATTTAAGCTAGGAGCTGTATTTGGAGAGCTGAGGGCAGAAAGGACCAGGCAGCAGAACCAGCTGGTATGCAAGGTTGTGAGGATTAAATGAGATAATGCATGTGTAGGACTTGGCACCATGTGGGGGACACTGAGTGCTTCCAGAGATGCCCAGAACTCCAGTTTACAGAGCACCTTCATATGGATCGTATCATTGAACTTTATTCTTATGACGACCCATCAGGCCGAGAGGGCAGACACTGGTGTGCCCATTTTATTGGTGGAAAAGTGATGGGAAGAGCAGTTGAGTAAGCAAGGAGGCAAATCCATTGCCTTTGGTTTCTCTTCTCCAGAAAAGCTGCCTCCTTTGATGGATGGTGGACACTTGCATGATGGCAGCGGATGAGTTAGCTACTGCTGCGTAACAAACAGCCACAATGCATGGTGGTGTACAATAATAAGTGTTTATTGCTCACATGTCTGGGATCAGCTGGAGGTTGGCCGGGCTGCTCTGCTGATCTTGTTCACAAGTCTGGGTGCTGGCTGAGAAAGGCTGGCCTTGGCTGGGATGGCTGGGGTAACTCAACCATGTTCCATATGTCTCTTGTCCTGTATCAGATTGACTCGGGCATGGTGTCATGGCAGTGGCAGAGATGCAGGAGAGCAGGTGGAAACGTATGAGGACTCTTAAAGGCTTGGAATTGAGACACCGTCACTTCTGCTGCCCTCTGTTGGCCAAGCAGGTTACAAATCTCTCCCAGGTTCAAGGGAAGGGAAATTGACTCCTTCCTTCGGTAAGAGGAATACAGTCACTCTATAGAGGATGGGGGGCGGGGCGGGAGCAATGAATTGAGGCCATTAATGTAATCCATCCCTGCAGGCTTCCATTTAGGGCCATAAAATAGAGAATGGTGTGTGTGTGTGTGTGTGTGTGTGTGTGTGTGTGTGCGCGCGCCTGTGTATGAAGCAATTGAACCATTTAGGGCACAGATGGGATACTTGTGAAAATGCAGATTACAGACTTGTTAAGTCTCTAAGGGCATAACCCAGAATCTGAATTTTATAAACCTTTCAGGTTATTCTGAGGATCACAAAAGTTTACAAACCATCAGTTTAAGGGACCCGACCTACGTATGGAAGTCAGATGGGTTTTCATTTTACGTTTGCAGGTAGACACTGAAACAAGAAGTATTTTATAAAGAGTCATGTATAAGAATCTCCACTCCCCCCTCCAAAAATTATCCTGCTTCCAGTGCATTTGCATTATGGCCATTGGAAGGCCAAGTGGCTAGAAAGTGAAAGAGCGGGTAATACTACCACCCCCTAGTGGTGGTATATAGCAACACAACATAGCAATAAAGCACCATAGGGTAGATGCATTCACATCCAATTTAGCCAAATCCAACACAACTGATAAAAGCTAATGTGCGTTATTCCTCATTACTTTAGAGTAAAGTCTATTACTGCCAGAATGCTGCTGTGTACTGATTTTCATTGAGCTCAATTTATTAATTTTTAGCCATGTCATTTTTGTATTCTTGTTTTCAGTTAGTGGAATATTACTACATTGGGACAGATTTGCAGCTGGATGTCAGTGTAGAATTTACTATTCTTACATGAGGCAAAGAATATATTTTCAGTACAAAACCCCTTTGAAATCATTTTAAATCATTTGTATTATGAAAAGGACTTGTGAATGTTTTCTTTCAAAAGTTTTCCCCGTGGGAGCTCCACGTTACATACCAGGGTTTCTCAGCGCTGGCACAGTTATTTGGGGCCAGATAATTCCCCGCTGTGGGGGGCTGTCCTGTGCGTGTCAGATATTTAGCAGCATCCCTGGCCTCACCCACTGGATGCCCAGTGGCACCCCTCCCACCTCCGAATTGTGACAACCAAAAATGTCTCCAGACATTGCCAAATGTCCCCGGGGGCAGGGAGGCAAAATTGCCCCCAGTTGGGAGCCACTGCTGTAGGGGTTTATATACCAGGAAATACGGTGATTTGCAACGTGAGGAGGCTGCGAGGGCGCTACTGGATATTGCTAGTGAAGGTGGCTGGCCCAGGGCAGCTCACACCAGTGGGAGAGAAACAGGGCAAAGCCAACGACAGCGCACCCCCGCGCGGCCCTCGGCAAGTCTCTGGACACACGGGAGAGTGGCACAGGATGATCCTGGTCCCGAAGTTTAAACTGCACATTTGCTCAATGTTTGTCATCCACAAGAACAGAGACCAGAGGAACCAGGAAGAAATGGCTTCTCCGTGTTTGTAGAAGGACAGTAGTGTGGTTTCTCAGGGGCTTGGCCACAGGCGAGGAAAGAGGTGTGACTTGACGTTGACGCAGGGTTCCTTATTTAACAGATTTTTTTTTTGGCCAGGAGAGGAAGTTAAATTGTGTGATGTGCTGCTGCCTCGTCCAGAAAGCAATGATGGGTAAGGGTGCTGGTGGAGAAGTGAGAGCCAGGAGGGCACCCACATTCCTGATCTGACCCCGAGATGGAGATGGGGGTTGGGGGTGTTAACAAGGCGGCCGTCACCCCTCTATCCTCTTAGTTGTGCTTAGCTTTGTGTCTTCCAGGAGCCTGCTTTTCCTCTTCGTCATCTTCTGTCATCCTATACAGCCTGGGACTGATGGTCTTTCGTCCTGAAAAAGGACACTGAAGGCCCCCCAGACCTTCTCAGAATAAGGTGTGATATCCGAATGGAGAGGAAATACCTCGCTAGGACCAATGAGCCGTGTCACCCCAGGGCTAACCCTATCCTGCTGAGCTGGCTGCCTGCATTCACATCTGGTTCCAGTGTTTCCTTGCTGTGTGACCTTGGACCAACTGCTCGATTTCTCTGGGCCTCTGCTTCCTATAGAATGGGAGCAGCCATGGCAGCAACTGCAGGGGGCAGTCAGTGCTCAGTGAGGACTATTAATCTCTTATTATTGTCAAGTCACTGGGCCAAGGCTGCCTACCAAGTAAGTGGCAGATTCAAGGCTTGAGACTAGATTTTCTGACTCCAAATCCTGGGTTCTCAATCTTGCATGTGCTGGAACCACTTGGGAAGCTTCTGAAGCCCAGATTCCACAGAGGTTGCCACTTAATTGGTCTGGGGAGCAGCCTGCATGTAGAAGTTGAAGTTCTCCAGGTGATTCTGCTGTGCAGCCTGGGCAGAGACCCTGTCTCTGCTCCATGTTATCCTCGAGTGCAATCAAATGACATACTGCAGTATTCGACCTCCTGTGACGGGCTTATTTCACTGAGCATAATGTCCTCCAGGTACATCCATGTTGTCACATGTGACAGGATTTCCTTTTTTATGCCTGAATAATATTCCATTGTGTGTACATACCACATTTTCTTTATCCATTCATCTGTCGATGGACATTGAATTGTTTCCACCTCTTTATACACTATGTAAAAGGTGTCTAAAGTAGTCAAATTCATAGGAACAGAAAGTAGAATGGTAGTTGCCAGGGGCTGGCGGGAGGGGGAATGGGGATTTGCTGTCCAGTGGGTACAGAGTTTCAGTCGTGCAAGGTGAAAAAGTTCCAGAGAGCTGCTGTACAACACAGCGCTTATAGTTAACAATACTGTACACTTAACTTTGATAAGAGGTAGATCTCATGTGTTTTATTTTTTACCACAATTTAAAAAAAATGACAGTCAGGGTCAAACAGGTGTTTCAGGAAGTGCTGAAAGCTCCAGAGTGGGCAGAGGCCACAAACAGCGGGACTGAATCAGAAGGGGCTTCCTGGAGGAGGTGGTGGCTGAGCTCACCAGGTTGATGGACTTTCCGAGAGGAGAAGCGCCAGGGGGGACAGGAAAGTGTGGAGCCAGCACGTAGAGCAGCTGCTGGAGTGGAAGGCAAGCTTTCCTAGGGGGTCGATGGGACAGTCAGGCTGCTGGCAGTTCCAAGCAGGGACTTGGGGCCTTCAGCAGGAACTGCAGACCTCTGCGAGTTGCCTCCTCTTCGTTAACAAGGTGTCCCCTGTCCCCCGTCCCGCCCCCCCACTTCTGCCTCCCCGCCCCTAGGTGAGTTGACACAGTAACCAGAGTGCCTATTAAGGGACAGATGACTCAGCCTCCAGTTCCAGCCTCCATCTTGCTTGGTTTGTTTTCTGGCAAAAGAGGCAGAGAGCCAGCGGGCAAGATGGGGCAAAATGTGTGACTTGCCAGATTTCGCCAGCAGCTCAACTGGTTTCGGATTTAACCTGGAGTTCTGTCTCATTGTCCCTGGAAAAGGCTTTGTAATTTGCTGGCAGGAGAGAAGGGATTTCTTGAAGTGTGGTCCATGGATGCGCTGCATTGGAATTCCCTTGGGAGCGTGTTGAGGACACAGATTCCTGGGGTGTACCCCAGACTTGTTAAGTGAGACTTTCAAGGGGTGGGGCCCTGGAATCTGCCGTTTTAACAAGCTCTCCGGGAATTTGGGCTGGAGAGTGTCAGTGGATCACAACTGGGAATATTTCATAGGATGCTTAACCCTGTAAACCAGGCCAGACAGACCAAATTAGGAGGGGGTGATGGCACAGCCCCCCCAAACCTCCTTCTCTGCTGGATCTCTTCTTTGCCCCACTGAGCACAATGAACACAGAGCAGACCTCAGAGGCAGTTTGAAAATGCAATGACCTGACCTCAATATAGTCCAACCAAAATGATAAATTTAAAAAAGAAAGGAAATTTCACCTCCTATCCGTGGTCCACAGGTTTTCAAAGTACCGATTATCATGTGGATATTTATTGCCGTTTTTGGCCGTCTAATACACAGTCCCCCTTGCTTTAGCAACACCCCAGACTCCTTTTGGAGTCGTCTCTCCATCCCTGTGGGCAATCTGACGGGCAGGTCAATTAAGGTGTCTTGCGGCAGGTGACCCCAGCCAGACCATGGGTTTATCTGCTAGGCTCGGAGAGGATAGAGAACCTATCAAGTCTCCATCAGCCCCCATCCCTTTGATTCTCTGTGCCCCTTTCTGAGCCTTCTCTAGTCTACACCGCAATTCCGTGAGCCACCCTATGTCCCTCCCGTAAATCCCCCTGCTGCCTAAGTTCTGGTCCACTCGACAGCTCTGAAGGCTGTGCCTTTGTCTGTCTGCATGCTGCTGCGATGTTCCGGAAAGCTTCATCCTGTTTTTCATTTGTCACGGGGAGAGGGGAAGAGCTGAGGTGGGAATGAGGGCGAGTCATTTCTATGCCTTTCTTTTGGCCACATTCAACTTAGTGCATCAGAAAAGCCTTACATTTTCATCACAGACAACTTAGAGTAAGTTGCTTCCATAGACTTATTGAGATTTGGGGCTTTTCCCACTTGCACTGAATGTTTAGCTTAAACTAATTGCTTTTAATCTACGTCATTCAGTTCCAGTTCGATGAAAGGGGGTGGAAGAATGAATGGAGAGGAGGAGACGTTTTGCCTGATGATGCAAGGCAAAGGTTTGCAAGGGCTTTTGTTTCCAAGAACTGAAGCTCTGGACTCGAGAACAGAGTCAGGGAAGAGCTTTTGACTCTAAGTTGGAAAAACCAACTAACTCCTAAGGCAATTCCAGTTAAAATTTGTGAATCAAGTTAAGAATCAAAATCAACTGAGAATCAATGTCTGGGAGGAAAGCACCATGTTGTTGCTAGATATTAGCTAAGACTTGCTACATTGGCACCATATTTCAAATATGTTATTTAGTGGCATTGTGACAATCGATTGGTTTCAACACCAAAAAGGACAAACACCAGGTTTAATTTCAATTTCAGAAATGTGAAGAGGCATTACTGCCACCTGGTGGCCAGTTATGAAAATTGTTCGTTCAGGTCTTTTAAGGATGAAATTGGTGACGTTGAACCTGGGAGGTTAAATGCAAACATTCCAGCGCCCTCAACATTTGGCTCTTGACCTGGGCTATGTACATTTCTACATTCAATTAACATCTCAATTATAAACCAAAACAATTTGGTTTGGTTTGGTCAGATAAAAGTTCCTCTTTCACTTATTTTTTTAAATCAGATATTCCCCCAAAGAAGAGAAATGACCCCAGTGATTCCGTTTATGGTCATTCTACATTTTCTTCTGTCGTGTTATTTTTCCTGGAGGAAGAAGGGTGTGCACATTTATTCTGTCCTCCTTAGTGGCCTTGGAGCAGAATAACTGGACCCTGGGGTCTGGGCCTGGTGCGTGCATTGATGGTCCCCTGGAAAGTATTTATTCTTCAGTCCCCCCGCTTGGATGTCACTTCCATGACTCCAGTCCCAGCTGCTGTCATCTTGCCCTGACCATTGCAATAGACTTGTAAATAGTCACTCTGGTCCCCCCACCCCCACCCCATTCACCAGCCTATTTTCTACATGGCAACCAGAGGAATCTCCTCAAGCTTGTCTGATTCTGTTGCCCAGCAGTGGCTCTCCATTACTCCCAAGACAACGACCAAACTTCTTAACACGGACTATCAGTCTCTAACAGTGTCCCAGGTGCTGTTGCTGCCTCATAAACAAGCCCCAAACTTAGCGACTTAAAATGACTTTTATTTTGCTTGCGGTTTTGTGGGTCAGAAATTCAGCTGGGCTGCTCCTCTGCTCCACTTGGCTTCAGCTGGGACATTTAAAACCCAGGGTCTGCTTCAAAGATGGCTTCCTCACTCACGGGTCTGGTGCCTCAGTCCCCCCTGGCCTCTCTCTCTCTCCATGCAGCATCTTGTCCTCCAGGGTCACGGTCTGGGCTTCTGGCACCATGGTGGTCTCAGGGTTAGTTGCACTTCTCACGTGATGGTCGGCTTCTGAGAGGCAGGAAGTGAAAGCCACTTGGCCAGCTCCGAGAGCTGGCATAGCATTGCTTCCACTTGGTCAGAGCATAGACTGCTCTGAGTCAAGGAGGTGGAGAGACAGACTCCACCTCTAGATGGCAGGGCGAGGCCAGGCCACGCTGCAGAAGAGCAGGTGGTGTGGCAGGGACTCCACACTCGGCTGTACATGGTCCAGGCCCTGCCTACCCCTGCAGGCCCGAACCACCACCCATCCTGAACCACTGCCTCTTGCAGGTGTTCCTCCCTCTGCCCTTAACCCCAGGAGCTCTACCCGTTCTGCAGATTTCAACGGAATCAGGATTTCCAGAGGGTAGTCTTACCTGACCCTTCATGGACTCTGAGTCCATGATCCAATGTTTTGTCTCTCAACTTTTTATTTTGAAAAATTTCAACCTCCAGAAATGTTGCAAGAATAATATAATGAACCCTGTATGCTTTTGACTTAGATTCACCAGCTCTTAACATTTTGGTCACATTAGCTTTTACCTTTCTGTGTGTGTGTGTGTGTGTGTGTGTGTGTGTGTAAGTATTTTATGAACCATTTGCGAGTTGGTTGCAGACATCAAGGCACTTGGCCTCCGAGGGCTTTGGTGGCGTCTCTAAAGAGCCAGGGCATCCTCCTATGCAAGCCGGATGGAATGATCAACATGGACACAGCACTATTATCCATACAGTCTATAGTGGGACTTTGCCAGTTGTCCAAATGATGTCCTCTAGAGCTGCTTTTCTAAATCCAGGATCTGCAAGGATCGTGGATGCATTGCATTGTCCCATGGGATCCCTTCGCACACCCAAATCCTTTTCCTTCCGAGGACTTTCCCGATGTGTGTTAAGCCCCTTGGCCTGACACAAGCCCTTCCCCCAGACACTCTCATGCCTTGCTCCTTCTCATCCTTCAGGCCTCAGTTTCTGCCTCTTCATCCAAGAAGCTCTCCTTGACTAGCCTGTCTCACATAGCCTCCCCCTCCCCCCATCATGCTTCACCATATCTCCCTGCTCAGCTTCCTCATGGACCACATTGCTTTGCTCTCCGAAAATCTCATGTGTGCACTTTTTACTTGTTAATATCCCATGTCCCCCACTAGGTCAGCTCCAAGAGGGCAGGGCCAGTATCTAGTCCTGTTCTCCATGTTAGCACCTGGCATGGTGTCTGGCCTAGGGTAGATGTACAATAATTCCTTGACAAATGAATACATGAACATTTCACTGGGAAAATTGAACAAATGGGTGAAAATAGAGTTGGGTTGCCTGAGCTGGCATGTCCCAAGCCTTTACCATGTCATAAACCTCTCAGCACAACTGTGTGTGTCTTGGGCTGCAATCCAGCCTACCCAAGTTTGGCCTCACTTTTGCTCAGAGGAATAACCCTTGCCCATGAATTTACTAAATTAGATTGATGCAGAGCCCATTTGGCCTGAAATAAGGCTTCCAATCCTACTACTAAACTATCCCAAATATCTGCTTGCTATATGTGGGTCCCAATCTGTGAGCAAGAGATGGGTGGGTGTCCCTGGCTTACAGGACAATGTCTTTCTTTTTTTTTTTTTTGTGGGGAAGACCAGCCCTGAGCTAACATCTGTTGCCAATCTTCCCCTTTTTGCTGAGGAAGACTGGCCCTGGGCTAACATCCGTGCCCATCTTCCTCCACTTTATATGGGACGCCGCCACGGCATGGCTGACAAGGTGTGCATCCGCGGGCACCCGGGATCCGAACTCGCGAACCCCGGGCTGCCAAGCGCGAACTAAACTGCTGCGCCACCGGGTGGCCCCCAGGACAATTTCTTTTTCATGGAGAGAGAAGTGGGAGATAAGCACAATTAGCCCAAAGGGAACTGACTGCAAGCCGTGGTGGTGATCAGGGTAATTTGCAGGTTGTCCAAAAAATTCCCCATGATCCCAAGTAATTACACCGTGTGTGGTTCCCACAGTGATAGGGCAGGTTGGAATGATGATTTGCTACCAGGACTGAACCAGCTGTCCTGTACCTGTCCTTCCTTCACAGACACTCTGGACCTCAATCCCACAAATGACTCACATCATTAGGAACCCCCCAAAACTCAATACTTTCTTTAATGTGAATAGTTAAAACTCTGTATGCAAAAATCAGATATAATCTGCCTCTTGTATTATCTTGGCTAAATCCATTCCATCCCAACTTGTCCAATTACATTTACTATATTCCCCTAGAGCCAAAATCCAGGGGAATATAATTGGATTAGAAATAGTTTTAAATAAATCTTGAGTAGAAATATTGTCTTCACAGATCAGACATCATTTACTTCCATCAAAGTAAGGAAAAGAACTTCCAGGTGTGTCCTTGCCCCAATGATCAGTCACAGCATCTAGAAATACGTTCCTTGATATCAGCCTTATTGATCCAACCTACTGTAATCTTTAAAGAATTTTATTTCATTGGCACTGACAAATGGTTATCCAACCCACAACCCCTCTGACCCGAATTCTAAAATTATAGGAAATCATTCCTTTCAAAGAGATTTGAGAAAAATATTGTATCCTGTTGTATGGATTATTATGTCATTATCTATTTGGAAGGGTCTTGCTTGTTGACCAGTGACAGTTTGAGTCTTAACTAATTTTTGTCCTTTTCTATCATCTAAATAGCTAATCTGTTAGGATCTCCTACCATTCATTGTAATTCCTGCAGTCACTGTCTTCTTAGACCTTGCCTGTACTTTTGGATGCTCAGATCCCAGCAGGTGGGGCTCATCACCCCAATATAGTTCTCCCATCGATAGTTCACAGTGTAGGGGAGAAAAAACTTTTCCTCTTCCCTCTTAGGTTCTGTGACTGAAGGCTGTGAATTAAACTGACAAAAGACAGTTTAACAGGAGAAAATGAACACAAATTTTAATATTTTTACATACACAGGGGCTTCACAGAAAATAAGTGAAACCCCAAAGAAGTGGTTAGACTTGGGGGCTTACACACCATTTAAACAAAGGGTGATAAATTTTGGAAAAGTGACCAGATAAAGGAAAGGGAGTTTGGGCTCCTAGGGGCTGTAAATTGTGGGAAGGCTACTAGGAAATGTATGGTAGATAAGGGTTGTTTAGTAGGGTTTGTTATGCAGACTCAGGGCCATCTTCCTGGTATGGGAGAGGGGAACACCTTTACAAAGGGAAATTTATGCCCCACTTTTAGGCAGAAAGGGAGAGGGCAGAGAACTTTCCTGTGTCTGCCATTTCTTAATTGCCTTCAGCTCAACATAATTCTTACGCCAAAGCGGCTTATTTTGGGGTGGCATGTTCTGATCCTCTTCAACGTGGAAAATTAAGTAGCTGCATCCCTTTACCCCAAAATCTCATGAGGATGAAAGGTAGGAACTGACTGAATTGGATTTGTCTGCATCATAGGGCTTTTTTTTTTTTTTAAGTTCAGTTCTTTTACTTCATCCTCTGGATTTGCGTAATGCGTAATACGGAAGTGTTAGTCTATCTCTGAGCTTTTGCCACGTCAGCTGCCATCTGCCAGTTAAAGAAAGGCCTCAGTCTGATTCATGACGTTGGGCACATCTCACTGAGGGAAGATCCTTTGAGGTGATTGACAGGGGCTTGGCATCTTCCTTATTGGTGGGTAAAGCCACCTCCCAGCCCATGTGGGTGTCCAGGAGCGCCCAGGAGGACCCACCTCCATGGCATATTGCATAAGGGCCCAGTGTCATTGTTTTGAACAAATTGTGGTCCCCAGTGGAGTGACTGTGTTAGTTTCGTAGGGCTGCTGTAACAAATTGCCACAAACCTGGTGGCTTAAAACAACAGAAATGTATTTTCTCACAGTTCTAGAGGCTAGCAATCTGAATGGAGATGTCGGCAGGGCTGTGCGCCCTCCAAAGGCTGCAGGGAAGAATCCTTGCTGCCCCTTCCAGCTCTGGTGGCTCTGGGTGTTCCGTGGCTCGTGTCTGCACTGCTGCCGCCTCTGCCTCTGTCTTCATGTTGGGAATTTGTTCGTATATGGCAATTTTTAAAAGGATTTTCTTCTGTCTCCATGGCCACTTCTGAGTGACGTGCCCTCTCCTGCTTGCCCTCTTGCCCCAGTAAATTAGCAGTTACCCGGGAAACAAGGTATTTCTAATGCCCCCATCCCCTAGCAAAGGTTTGACTTTTTTGCTTTCTACCGTTTACTGATAAGGACGTGCTTTGTCCTAGGTACGTCATGTCATCTCATTAATTCTTACAATGGCCCTGTCTATCAGTGTTCTTGGTGTCATGAAGCAGAACCAGTTAAATAAGAAAGAGGGGGAGGGGGAGGGGAAGAGGGAGGAGGGGAGGGAGCCTATTACAAAATGTAGGAGTCAGCTGCCTTCATTTTACACGTTGGGAAAGGAGGCTCAGAAAGATGAAATGAGTTGCCCAAATCACAGTTAGTAAGTGTTGGAACTGGCTTTCAGACCCAAGGGTCTGTTTGAGGTCCATATTCTATGAGAACAACATATGAGACGTGCCGCTTTCCAGGACAGTCTGACAAGCTACTGCCCTACTCAACTCCCCAGAGCAAGGATGCACTTCCTCTGTCGGGATTCCCCAGTCTCAGTGAGGGAGCCATCGATGCTATAGAACTAGGAATTTATTATAGGGGCAAGACTGGCCCAATGTGGGAGAGCTCATGGAGAAACCTATGCCAACTGTTCCCTCTGGGTCTGTTGTTGAGCCTGGAGTCACCAGAGGTCAGCCAGGCGGCAGTGGGGAAGGAAGGATGGATGTGGACAAGACCAAGTACAAACTGGAAGTGCATCTGTGTGTCACCACCTCCACCCTTGAAGCCGTGGGAATCACGGGCCTGCCGGAGAAGCAGAGGGCAGCGCACACATGTGCCCTGTACTTGGACAGGCTGCGGGCGGCTCTGGCAGGAGCTGCAGGTCTGTGAACCAGCAGATCAGCAACAGCACTCACAAGCCACCGCACTCCGTTGCCGTGTCCACCTTCAGAAAGTAGAACATGGCTGCTATTTCACCTGTGTCTGAATCTCAGGCAATGCCTCGTGACCAGTGCCAACCTTGAACTGGCCAGGGAAGGATATCCTGGGAAAGGTAGTTCCAGTTGAGTGACATGGACACGATCCACAGCCACCACACCCCTTATGAGTCTCAAGAGTGGCAGAACACACCTCTCATTGACCAAAAATGCCAGCGGTTTGCTTTCCTAGGTCACCTTGCAGCTTCGACAGATGTCCTAGGATAAGCCAATCAGATGTAGGTCTGGAGCCACAAGGCAGCAAGGTCAGTGGTGACTTCTTCCTGTTCCGACTGTCCAGTCCCTACGAGGCATACATCGAGACCCAGGACCAAGACGCCAGGTTTGAATGGGCTGGGTCTCTGACTTGGGCAAGCCACGTAAGCTCCCTGGGCCTGTTTCCCCATCTTTAAAATGGGCCGAAAATGTCTTATATCACATGGTAGAATATGAATTGCATAAACTGCCTCGGGTTTGAAACCTCATGGATTTATAGCAAGGTATCTTTCTTCCTGCCTGTTTTCCAACCCCGAGTCTTTCTGCTTCCTGGTGATTCCATGAGCTACCCCATAGCCTTCTCTCAATATATGCAATTTTAGCTCATCAGTCAGTTTGGTTCTGTTGCTTAAAGGAGGCATAAAGGTTTCCCAACAAAAGCACATGAAGCCTTTCATGGGGTGGGGGAGGAGTGTTTGCTGTCTGTACTAGACAGTTGTACTGTATCTGGCAGGACTGGATCTTTCTTGTCCTTAGGCTGGCTTTATTCTGGTGTCACTGATAGATGACAGTTGAGAATCTTGCCCCTACCCCTCCAAAAGGCAAGAAATATTAATGCTTTTTGAGCCATCACCTCTAAGACGCCCAATGTCAGCCTTCCCCCCTCTTCCCATTATCATGAAATCTCTTTTGCTTAAGACTTGTGCACCTATAGATATTCCAGAAGATCTGCTTGTTGGGGACCTAGTTTCACTTTGGAGATGCGCACCAAGACCACGCCTATGGTGTCAAGTCTCGGGCTTCGTCAATACAAGGGTTCAGTGCTCTCTCCCGAGTGAGGCCCATCTGTCCTGTGCTGCAGAATGCCCTCCGTTGCCCTGAGCCTGAATGGGACCTCACAGCAGCTCATCTCATCACCTCCAGTTCAGAATTGGGCTCTTTCAGTCGTAAGGTTTTAGAAGGCAAAGACACAGGAGACCAAAAAGTAATAGCTTTATTTATGACTGAAGAAGTGAAGGCATTCACAAAATGGCTAGGAAAACCATTTCCTGTTCATTTTCTTAGAGCCTCTGAGGCCTGAACTTTCACTATGTACCAGGAAAGAATGCCTCTTGAACAGATTCTCTTTTATACTAAGTTATTTTTCTGTTTTTTTCAATGTCTCAGTAGTAGTTACCCAGTTTGTCCTATTGGGCCCTGACTTATACTTATCATGTCTGTTCACTCACTGAATTTCTTGGGCTCCTTGTGCTGGCCACAGCTTCCCTTTGGTGCTCCCTCCGATGGAGGTACACATAGGACACAGCTACTGGAGCCCCTCAGTGTTTACGATCTTTCTCTGAGTAATGATGGCAGCCAGGAAATGAGCAAAGGGTTGCATTAGGGAATCAGCAAATTAAAGCCTTAAATATAAGGCAGACAACTCCATTTTCCTCAAACGAAATAGTGGGTTGGATAATGCTTTACTAAGCAATACTGTGTTTTGTGTATACAGCACACAATGTTTAACTAATTTTATTATATATATAAATACACAAACAGAGAACCTCCAGACTATTTCCCCCCAGTGATTGACATAGCCAAAAAAGGGGGAAGGGGCACAAATTAATAGCCCTTAGAATTTGAACAGAATGGGAAGACATTTATTTTCATAAAATCTTGGTGGAGATGCACCCCAGGCTGACGACCTGGCCTCAGTGAAGAGCTGATTTTTCCTGTATCTATACTGACCACAAGCAGGTCACCAAAAGCTGACTGTCAACAGAGGAAATGGTGGCTGCTTGTATCCTGGGTTTCTGATATAAGCAGCAGCTCTATAGTCACCGAAGGTAGTGTACACACACAGCTTAGCGACATGGTCCATGGTAGTGTATGTTTTAGAATATATCCATCGGAAGTACTTATTGAATGCAAATCAGAAATTCATGAAACTAGAGGCCACTTACAACACAGGGAAGAGGACTGTCCCTATACAAAGGGTTCACAATCTGTACTGGCCCTTTAAGATGGCAAATAGAGGAACATTGTAAACAACTCAAATATGGAAAAACAAAACAAACTGTGGTACAATATATAATTATTGAAGACTTTTTCTTTCAGGTAAGATTTTCAGAAAACCCAGGGATAGACTTTATATCACAAAATGGTCCATATCGCCCAAAAATGTCTTTTGATTGGACAGTAAAATAATATTTGTTGGAAGCTAGAAATTGAGATAAAGTACAGGCCATTGGGAGTGGTAACGCTTTAATTTCTCCAATTTTCTTCCAAATCAACTTATTACTAGGGTTCTCATGGCACAGGAAGAGGTGGTAGCTTTCCACAGGAGCACACTTGGGATTGATTTTGGTGATGTTCCAAGTCAAGGCGATGCCCCTGGGTCTCAGCACCCGTTTCACCTTGAGCTCAGGCTTCTGAGGAGGAAGCGTGTCCCGGATTTTGTCTACCAGTTCAGGCAGTAGAGGTGGTGGTTCTGGGAGAGGTGGCAGGTGCTCAAAGGACTCAAGAACCTAAAAACACATTTATAAAAAGTTGAGTGAGTTGGATTGGTGGGTTCTGATTATTTTAAAGTGGTCACCTGCAGTTCTACAATATATATTTCCCATTCCTCAATCCACTTCTCAAAATTATAAGAACAAAAGGATGCTTCAAGAACATGTGAGGCTAGATCCAGTCTTTACAAGCATAACTTCTTTTGGAGTTAAGATTTCTGCACTCTGGAATATCACTAATCCAGAGTGGGTTAGGTCCCAGACATTCTGGAAAAATATTCCATCTCGTTTGCAAATTGTGTTCCCAAACACTGTGCTAATTTACATGAAAAGTGCGAGTGTACGAGAACAACCATTTCCCTCCTCCTTCATCAACAATGGTTCATACTCTTAAAAATCTTTTCCAATCTGTTGGGTTAAAAAAATGTATTTGTTTTAATTTCTGTAGTTTCTGGAAAATTCAATTAAATTATTTTAATTGTGTAAATAAGTAGACTTACAATAGCACATTTAAAAAGGCACATTCAAGTGCTTTCTAAGCTGAAATGTGACCCAAATGTTTCTTCATAGGTAAAATGGGCACTTTCACTCAATTTGGAAGGAATATCCCTTACAGAGCATTTCAATCAGTACCTGGGCTGCATTTTGTGCCACTGGAGTTTTCTCTTTTGAGATTGAAACAGCTTTCATAGGTGACTCCAGGGTGGATACTGGACTTTCTGTGAAATAACACAAGGTTTAAGAAGTAAAATATATCTGCAATAATCAACTCTATAGCCTTTAAGCAAAGAATAGTTTTCATCCTGGGTGGTGATTAAATGTGAACTAAAATTACAAAACTGTAAAATAAGATAAACTTTTGATAAAAGTTTAAGACCCAAAGGTACCAAATATAGAGAATTTTCCTTTAATGTGACAAAAATTCCCCTCTTAAGGTATATACTTAAGTCATTATGCAACTAGAAACTAGGAAAAATTACGCATGGAAGAGGGATCCCCGCACGGTTGTCCTAAAGTAGATTCTGCTCTGTTAGGTCAACAAGGATGTTTGTAAACATAGAGCCATTTACAAGAATGGTTTGAAAACAACTGGGGAGAGTATAGATGGGGATGGTAAGAAAGAGGGCTTCATGTAAGGAGGAGGGCTGGGTAGCTAAAAATTTCAGAAGTTTAAACATACCTAGCAAGTAGTAAAAACCATTTTAGATCCATTGTGTGTGCAGTGATGTAACTGTTTAATATAGTTTATGGATCTCCCCAAATGAAATTATTTACTAGTATTTTTCTTTTGACTGATAAGGATAATCAAGATTTTCCATTATGTTATAACTTAATAATAAATTAATTTATTAATAACTTTACTGGTGTTAAAAAGTTTTTTAGACGAGGTAATGACTTTATGGTTTTAATTCTAAGAGTCTGTACAGCCTTTTTAACTGGTTTAATTAGAACTAGATTTGTGAAATCATAATCTGCAGGTTAATCATCACACAAATAACTTCTTTAAATTTTCAAGTGAACAATTTCACACACAAAAAAATCTAACAAATGTAACTTTCCATAACTAACACTCCTTCTTTCAAGGTAATAAATCAATAGGCCCTTGACAAATTAAAATAGGCTAGGAGAGAAACTCAATTTTATGATGATAAGAGACAAAACAGGACTTTTATCCTAAACCAGTTAATGTCTACATCCTTCCTCTTACCAATGCCAGTGTCTTGTAAATACTCTCCAGCCTTTATCCTTATCTATATAGAAATGAGTAATGATTACTTCAGCGCTTTGTATTCTCAAAGCAATAGTAGCCAGTACATCATTATTTTAAGGTTCCTCATGAAATCGCTAGGTGAGAACTGTGGCCATTGATATCAACTTAACCCTTTGGTATTTGACCTTCTGGATCCTTTGCTGCATGAATATGCACATGTAGACACACATATTCACTCATGTAAATATTTATATTATAAAAATGATTTTTATAGTTTGGATTTTTAAATGAACTCTTCATATATAATTTATGAACAATAAAATGTACCCATTTTAAATGTGCAATTTTTTGAGTTTTGACAAAGGTACACTGTGAAACCATCACCAAAATCCAGACACAGAATGTTTTTATTACCCCAAGTTCTTTAGTATCCCTTCTCAATCCCTCTGTCACCTCTGGCCCCATGAAACCACAGGTCTGGTGTCACTGAAGATTAGATTTGCCTTTTCTAGAATTTCACATAAATCAAATCACACAGTATGTAGAATTCTTTTGCCCAGTATAACGTTTCTGAGATTCATCCATGTTGTTGCATAAAACAGCATTTTGTTCATTTTTATTAAGTAGTATTTGGCTATAGGGATGTGCCACAGCCTATTTATCCATTCATCCGTTGATGGATATTTGGGCTGCTTCTAGTTTGGGGCTTTTATGAATAAAGTTGCTATGACCACTTGTGTAAAAGTCTTTGTGTAGATGTAGGCTTTCATTTCTCTTGGGTAAATACGTAAGAGTGGAATAATAGTGTCATAGGGTTAGACTACAGTTAATGTTTTGAGAAACTGCCAAACCACTCCCAAAGTGGTTTTTCCATTTTCCATTCCTACCAGGAAAGTAGGAGGAGTCCATGTGGCTCCATATCCTTGCCTACACCTTGTATATTTTCAGTTGTTTTCACTTTAGCCATTCTAGTGGCTTTGTTGTGGTATCTCATTATGGACTTAATTTCCCTAATGAATAGTGATGTTGAGGATGTCTCCTTGTGCTTACTTGCCATCCCTGTATCTTCTCTAGTGAAGTGTCATCTACTTGCTTTGGGTTTAACGTATTCTTTTTTTCCATAGCATCTTAAGGTAGAGGCTTAGACTGTTCATTTTCGACTTTCTGTTTTTTCTAACATAAACATTTAATGCTAGTAATTTCCCTCTACGCACTGCTTTAGTTGCATCGCTGAAATTTTGATATGCTGTGTTTTCATCTTCATTCAGTTCAAAATATTTTTAAATTTCCCTTTTGATTTCTTCTTTGACTCATGGGTTACTTAGAAATGTGTTTAGTTTCTATATATCTAGGGTTTTCCAGCTATCTTTCTGTTATTGATTACTAATTTAATTACACTGTGTCAGAGAACATACTCTGAACAATTACAATCCTTTTAAATATACTGAGACTAGTTTTATGGTCCAGAACCTGATCTGTCTTATTGCATGTTTCATACGCACTTAAAACGAATATGTATCTGCTGTGGTTAGATTGAGTGTTCCATAAATGTCAATTAGGTTAAGTTGGTTGATAATGTTGCTCAAGCTTCTATAACTTTACTGACTTTCTGTCTACATATTGTATCAATTACTGAGAAGGGAGTGTTGGAACATCCAATTATAATTTTCTGTTTATCATTTCAGTCCTATCAGTTTTTGCATCAGGAATTTTAAAGTTCTACTATTAACTGCATATACATGTAGGTTTACTATGTCTTCCTGATGAAAAGAGTGCTTTATCATTCTGAAACAGCCTTTATACCTGGTAGTATTCCTTCTTCTGAAGTCTATTTGTCTGATAATAATACAGTCACTCCAGCTCCCTTATGATTACTGTTTGCATGTTTTTGCATTGTTTATCTTCTTCCATCCTCTTAATGTTAACCTATCCACATATTCAGATCTAAAGTGCACCACATAGTTATCATATATTTGGGTCTTTTGTTATCCAGTCCAACGATGTCTGCCTTTTAATGGAGTGTTTAGACCACTTACACTTAATTCAAATTATCAATATGGTCAGAATTAAATCTACCATCTTGCCTTTTATTCCCTATTAGTCTTGTTTCTTCTTTGCTTTTTTGTGGCTTCTCTTTGACTATTTAAAAATTCCATTTTATCTCCACTATTGGTCTGTTAGCTATACTTCCACTAAAAAAAAATGTTGCTCTAGGCATTATCATATGTATCTTTAATATTTTATTACATAGTCTATCTTTAAATAACATTATACTACTCATATAATGTAAGACCCTTACAAAAGCATACTTCCGCTCCTCTGACCATCTCTTGCACTATTGTTGTGATACATTAACATAGTACATATATTATTAATCCCACAATATGGTGTGACATTCCTTTGTGTAGCTCCACTTTCCATCTGATATTGCTTTCCTTTGGCTTGAAGAACTTAACTTATTTTTGATAGTGAAGGTCTGCTGGCAACAAATTGTGTTTACCTGAAAAAAACCTTAATTTTGGTTTCATTTTTGAAAGCTATATTTCCTGGATATAGAATTCTAGGTTGACAATTCTTTTCCCTGAGCTTTTTAATGATGTCATTTGGTTTGCATAGTTCCAATTGAGAAAACTGTGAATTCTTCATTCTTCTCCATATATCTCTGTATATCTTGTTTTTCTCATCACTTTTAAGATTTTTCTCTTTATCATTGCTTTTCAGGAATTGATTATGATTTGCCTTGATATGGTTTTCTCTCTATTTATCCTGCTTGGAGTTTACTGAAGTTCTTGGTTATGTGGGTTTGTACTTTTCATTAACCTGGAAAGCTTCTGACCATACATGTATGTTAGACCACTTGATATTGTCCCACAGTTCACTACAGGCCTGATTTCTTTCTCCCCAGACTTTTTTTTTTCCTTTTCTTAATCTTTCTTTAATTTGGATAGTTTCTTTCCAAACTATTTGGGTCTAGTACTACTTCCTCCAGTATATCAATTTGTTTTCCTTCTTTGGTATCTAATATACTGTTTATTCCATCCACTGAACTTTAAGTATTTTCTTTCTTTTGAGGAAGATTGGCCCTGAGCTAACATCTGTTGCCAATCTTCCTCCTTTTTTTTGCTTTTTTTCTCCCCAAGGCCCCAGTAGATAATTGTATGTCATAGCTGTGCATCCTCTAGTTGCTCTATGTGGGATGCCACCTCAGCATGGCTTGATGAGCGGTGAGTAGGTCCACACCCAGGATTAGAACCGGTGAACCCCAGGCCGCTGAAGTGGAACACACGAGTTTAACCGCTGCGCCACTGGGCCGGCTCCTATTTTCTTTTTTCCATTTGGTTCTATTTTATATCTTTTATTTCTCTTCTTTTTTTTCCTGTTTTTCTCTAAAACTTTAAGCAGATTTCTATCAGCTCTTTTAAAGTCCTTGTCTATTAATTCTGTCATCTCTAAGTTTGTTTCTATTGACTGATTTTTCTCCTGGTTATGGATTCCATTTTTTCTTCTTCATATCTCCAGTGCTTTTTTAAATCAGATGATGGATATTGTGAATTTTACATGGCTGTGTGTTGAATTCTGTTGTCCTCTTTTAACAGACTTTGGGCTTTGTGTGATAAGCTACTGAGTTACTTGCAATTCAGCGTGATCCTTTCAAGGCTTGTTTTTAGGTTTTGTTAGGGCAAGGCTGGAGTTGCCTTTGCTCTAAGATGAGTTCACACCCACATATTCAGTAAGAACCTGCTACTACGGCTGGTCAGAATTGAAACATTTCCCACCTCTGTTTGAGCTCTGGAAATTCTTCAGCATAAAGCTCCTTGGTCATTCTTTACCCAGATTCATGGAGTTTCACTCTGTGCATGTGTGGCTTAATATTTTGGCAAAGACTCATGAAGACTATTATGCTAACATCCTGTTGGAGCTCTTTTTCTGAGTGGCTTCCTCATTCTGATAGTACTCTTCCCTTCATTCCAGCTGCCTCAGCCTCTCTGAATGCCAATCTGTGTCTGCTCACCTCAGCAAGACAGCCATTCTCTACTTGGGACCTCCTTCACTGCACCACAGTCTAGGAAGAAAGCTAGGGCAATCAATAGGGCTCATCTCATTCATTTCCCTCCTCTCTGAGATTGCAGTCCTGTACTGTAATATCTGAAAAGTTTTTTCTTATATCATGTTTAGTTTCCTAGTTATTTACTACATAAAATTAGGTCTGGTCCCATTTATTCCATCATCACTCTACATATATATATTTTCATAACTTTTATCTCTATTATTAACATGTTTACATCAATAAATGCACTTCTTCTACATTATTTTTAATAGATGAATATTGCTACACCATATAAACCAAATTTGTGCAAGTAGTCCCTTATTTCTAGAAATTTAAGGTTTTCCAAAGTTTTATTTTTCACAAATAGCACTGTAATGAACATCTGCATACTCCCCTATACACTTGACTTTAGTTTCTCCAGGTAACTATTCAAAGAATTTTTAGCTCAAAAGGCTTGCATATTTGTAAAGTTTTTGATATTGACAAAATGTTTTCCAGAAAGATTTACACTCCCATTCACTGTATAGAAACTTACATTTCCTCTAAAACTCATTAATGGAAAATCTGCTGCCTTAATTCAACATTTTTGGAAAGTATACTGTGTGCCACACTATGCTAAAAGGATAGAAAGATACAGATTAATAAAGACAGCAATGTTGCTGAAAAGAACTTCAAGTCTTTTTAGGAAGACAGATATGTACAGAAACAACTACAGAACAATGTAATAAAGCTATTATATAGGTATGCACAAAATACCAAGGGTAAGGAGAGCAAGGAATGCCAATTTCTGCCTGGAAGGAACAGCTCAGTACAAGTGTCTAAACTGAATATTAAAGGGTGAGAAATGGGGTCATCAGACAAGCCTGAGGAGGTACAGAGAGGAGAGCATTCCTGGCAAAGAGAACCACATATGGAGACATGGTAAGGAGAGAAGAAGCACCACCTATTGAGAAGCTATTAAGGTGCAAGTAAGGAATTTGTAGAAGATAAAGCTAGAAAAGTTTCCAGGGTTTAAGTCATTAAGGATTCTGTATATCTTGCTAAGGAGTTTTGATTTTATCCTAAAGACAAAAACATAACCAGATTTGTATATAGGAAATAATATTTTAGGGGAAGTTTGTAAGATTCATTAAAAGCAATAAGTTAGTGCAGAAATATTAATTACTAAGTTATGGCAACAGACCAGGCTAAAAGCGATGGAATTCTGACATAAGGAAATATATAGACCAGATCTGTTAGTGAGACCGAGTCTCTATGTTAGCATGTGGGACTCCATGCTTTGAACTTTTTCTGACCCCATCTTCTTCTCACAACGTGCTTTGTAGAAGTGCTTAGAACTACACGTGGGCAAGCTAATCAGTAACCCGTAGAAAGAATAACTTTTTAGCAGAAAATTTATGACCCCTGCCTGGAACTGTTCCTTCTGTCTCAGATAAGGAAGTAACTGATCCTTTCTTAGATTCCTCAGGAATGTCATATTTGTCATCCATCAGCAGATCTGAAACTGTCTATGGAGAGGTGCCCAACAGTCTGCAGTCATCCATCATCTGACATTCCTGAGCACCCCCCCTCAACCCCTATTTGCCTTATATAAGTTGTTTCCAAATCAGTTCCCTTTAAGATGGTATTTTTTAGACGAAAAGTCTGCCATCTTCTGATCAGCTAGCTCATCACTGAATGAAGTTCCTTCTCCACCACCACCTTGCCTCTCAACTGACTGGCTTTTGTCTTGTGTTGAGCAGATCGAGCCCTTGCTCGGTAATACTTTTCAGGAGACAGAACTGATGGGCTTGAAAACTGACTAGATAGTGGAATGAGGCAGATTTAAGAGTCAACGGTAACTCTTCCACATCTGGCTTGGGAAATTGCTTGAGCTGGTGATACCATTCATCAAGCCTGGGAACATAAGAAATGGCACAAGTTTGATCTGACTAACTATACTCTTATTCAGAACTGGACATTCTACAAGACAGACTCATATCACCGTGAGTTAGCATCATGAATTAGCAGAATCTATCTTTCCAACAGCTGGAATTCAAACTGAAGCCCCCCAGGTTAGAGGTATGACTTATTTTGTTAAGCACTGAATGAATCTGTGTTCTTACTTTTTAATTTACTGTATCTAAAATTCTATATCATGTAGTTTAGAAACAATTTAGTAATCTTGATCATTAAGAAGTAACTGATTACTTCCTTATGGATTCCAATTCATTTTTCAAATTTATATTTCTAATCTTCATCATGAAACTGGAAACTGATGGGTTTTTTAATTCTATGATGAGGTACCTGGAGATTCCAGTGGTTCTAACCTTAGTTTGGATACAGTTAAAAGGGGAGAAGGAATTGGACTATATATTTCCTATACTAATCCCCATTTTTTAAAATATTACTTTTTTTTCCACTAATGCTAATAAGTGGAATTCAAATGTTTTACCAAAAGAGTACTATAGACACTCAAGTGCAGTTATGAAGAGATGAAACCCTATAACTGATTACCAGCCCCAGAGAACTGTATTTTACTTCTTTTTGTTTAAGTCTGAGAAAGAGAGCATTGCTGTCACTCTCCTTCTACATTTGCATGTTATGCCCTAGCATCCTCTCACAGCCACTCTTGTTCTGGTTAAGGAAACAAGGTGCCACAGGTAGAAGAGAGATTCATAATAGCCCCAAACAACCCAGATGCCTTTCAGTAAGTGAGCAAATAAACTATTATACATCCATACCATGGAATACTACTCAGCAATAAAAAGGAATACTACTGATACACACAACAACTTGGATGACCCTCAGGGGCAATTATGCTAAGTGAAAGAAGTCAATTTCAGAAGAATACATATTGTATCATCACATTTATATAACATCCATGAAATAACATAATTATAGTGGTGAGGAACAGATTAGTGGTTGCCAGGATTAGGGACTGGGGACAGGAGGTAGGTGTGACTATAATGGGTTAGCAAGAGGGAGCCTTGTAGTGACAGAACAGTTGTGTAATTTGATTGTGGTAGCAGTTACACAAATCTACACATGATAAAATTGCATGGAGCTAAACACACACACACACTAATACACTAAAACAAACTTCATAAATGGGTCAAATGCATTTTGAGTTGTTATCCTTCCCTCTTTCTTAAAAAAGAGAGAGAAATCCTTTACCTGTGTTGCAGTTTGATAGGCCTTCTTTAGTCAGATCAATCACAGTATCAAATTTCTTTTTCTCTACAGCCTGAAAAGTTGTTATTAAAAAAACAAGATTTTGCTTCAATAGCAGAAAATGTCAAAAAATAGAACACATATCATTTTAAATTACCATTTAGAAGCTAGAGATTGAACATTCTATAAGTCTTTACAGTTTAATTTAACCCTACTATGAAAGAGAAGCTTATGAAATACTGTATGGTTTCTGAGAATATGACTAAGCAGAGTCTAAATGAGTTAATTTGGTAAACAAGTATGGTTGTGAAATATGTTTATCATTAGCTGTTTGCTTCTTAATGTTTAAGATGGACTGGAACCTGGTTATGCTAACTAGTCAGACATTAATTTCTCAGAGAATTAATCTCCCAAAGAATGAAAGACAAAGTGGAGTCATCCAACATGTAGCAACACTAAGGTTCCTAGAACTAGCATATTCAAATAAGTAATATCCAGAGACAGTATTTATTACCTACCATAACTTCAGTTTCAGCATCAGTTGAATTGTTATAATTTTCTGATATAATTCTTCCACTATCTGAAAAAAAATTATTCAAATATGAACATTTGACAAGTTTATTAAACTATTAAATATTTACGGACTTGGTTAATATATGAATGCTGAAACACAACAATAATGGGGATGCTAATTAACCGTTTATTATATAACATAAAAAGTAACTCAATTGACTTTACCTATTCCACAGACTGATGAACCAATTCAAAAAAAACCCAAAATCTAATTTTGGTTCAAGAGATTTTGTCCTTTTGTAACTTTACAACTATATTAGTAATTCTTTTTTGAAACTCTACCTGAAAATTAATAGCGCATTTGAGGACATAAACTTGGAAATGTATACATTTTTTATTCACAGTATCTTTAGACTAAACTACCTGAGATGACTAAGGAGCATTCTTCCTAGAACCAGTAGAAAGCCTCAGATAAATGTAACTATTTGATTCACAATCTTAACAGCCCAAACCATGGGGGCAATTAAGTAGCTATATAAGTGGAGGCAAAGCTTTCTGAAATTAAGATGCAAATATTCTAATATAGTAAAACATGAAAAGAAAACGAGGAATTTTGAATGAGAAATTATGGACCAACAAGATAGCTATTTTGAGAGGAAATTTATTGGAAATCTGAGGTTAAAGATTTTTACAGAAACATAATAAGACAGAAACCCTCAAGAGCAACAAAGTATTATAAAAAAACACAGAAGTTAAAAAATCAAAGATACTAAAGAATAACCAAACTTTAAATCTTAAACAGATTATAAGATAACAGATAAAACAAAAAGACAAACAAAAAACCCCAACACTACCACCCACACAGGCCAGAGCAAACAAGTAAAAATAATGCATATGCAAAGTAAGTAGTTTTATAACTTACAAAGCCATTAACAAACACAGTAAAGACACAAAAGGCCATAAATTGATAAACACAAGGTTAAAAAGAAATCTTCAATTATATTAAGGAATCATTTATTTATTCAGATAATATTAATCACAGATATAAATTTAAACATTTTTGAGAATAGAATTAAAATTTCATTTTATTAAAAGATAATATTCAATTCTCTATTTTAAAAATAGACTGATTTGAGGCTTTCTAATTTGATAGATCATATTTTAATCAACTTAAGATACCTGTTGGATTTGATGTAATTGGAGTTTTCAAATTAGGACTTTCCACAGAAATCAACATAACATCATCATTGTTACTAAAATGATAAAAAAATTAAAAATAAACTAAACATGCATTATTAAGCTTAAACAAGCAATCAATGGTTAGAATTCTTCTGATTTAATATTTTATAACTTGACATGTTTTAATCTAACAATTGTGGGAGGTGGAATAGATATGATGAAACCAAATACCCAAGAAACCCCATGTATTACCAATTAATGATATGACCAAAAGTTCACAGATATCCAATAATAATGGACCCTTAAAACATAGTAGTGATGCATTTACAATGAACCCAAATATACAATCTATAAGTATAACAATATATATAAATGTACAAAAATGCAAGTCACTCTAGCACATATACTTGCCTTCACAAAAATGAAAACCACATTTAACTGAAAGAAATCCATTAAGATACTTTGACTCTTAGAAATACAGGACTATAACAAATAAAGCTATTAAAAATTATTTCTGCCACTATCTACATTATATCACTACAGTAGGACTATTTACCACACATTTACTAAACTGAGGCAATGATGGTACATGATACTGATTATGGTTACAGGACATCCTGAGTCAGAAGATTGTCTTCGGTTCCCATTCGACCCTGACTCCACTTTTATGAATATGACATTTAATCAGAACTTTTGTTAAGAAAATCTTGACACAAATTTCATTAAGCCAATAAAATTGCTAGACGAATTTTCTATACACAGGGTTATACCATTTTCTTATAGATGTTTTTAATATTTAGCTTTTGTATTTTAGGTCTATGTCCATTTCAAGGTATTTTTGTATATGGTGTGAAGTAACAACTAAAGTTCACTTTTCCCCTCTGGTTATTCCAGTAACCTTTGCTGAAAAGACTATCTTTTCCCCATTAAATTACCTTGGGATCTTTGTTGAAAACAAATGGACTATATGTATGTGCTCTAATCTGTCCATTGATTTACATGTCTATCCTTATGCCAGCACCATTGTCTTAATTACTATAGGTTTACAGTAAGTCTTGAATACAGGTAGTGTGTATCTTCCAACTTTGTTCTTTTATAACATTGTTTCCATCTTCTAGGTCTTTTGCATTTCACATAAATTTTCGATCAGCTCATTACTTTCTACAAAAAAGGCTACCAGGATTTTGACTGAGATTGGATCAAATGTACAGAGAAATTTTGTTGAAGTGGCATTAATAACAAATTTTCTGATTTGTGAACATGGCATATCTCATCAGATATTTAGGTCTCCTTTAATTTCTTTTTACTTTTGTACTTTTTAAACTAATTAATAAACTTATTTTTTTAGAGCAGTGTAGGTTTATAGAAAAATTGAGTGGCAAGTACAGAGAGTTCCTATATATACCCTGTCCCCATACAACCTCCCCCAGTATCAAAATCCTGTACCCCACTGGTATGCTTGTTACAACAGAAGAACCTACACTGACGCATCATTGTCACCCAAAGTCCATAGTTTACAATAGGGTTCACTCTTAGTGTTGTACATTCTATGAGTTTTGACAAATGTATAATGATATGTATCCACCATTATAGTATCATACAGAATAGTTTCACTGCCCTAAAAATCCCCTATGCTCCACCCATTCATCCCTCCCCACTAACCCCTGACAATATTTGATCTTTTTACTGTCTTCATAGTTTTGCCTTTTCTAGAATGTCATATAGTTGGAGTCATACAGTATTTAGCCTTCTCAGATTGGCTTCTTTCAGTTAGTAGTATGCTTTTAAGTTTCCTCCATGTTGTTTCACAGCTTGATAGCTCATTTCTTTTTTAGCACTGAATAATATTCCATCGTCTGACTGTACCACAGTTTATTTATCCATTCAGCTACTGAAGGACATCTTGGTTCTTGGTTGCCTCCAAGTTTTGGCAATTATGAATGAAATTGCATTTTATAAGATTCCATTTTCTCTCTTTTCTTAGCATATCGATTATACTTCTTTTTTAGTGGTTGCCCTAGAGTTTGCAACATACATTTACAACTAATCCAAGTCCACTTTCAAATAACACTATAACTGCTTCACAAGTACCTTACAATAACAGAATATTCCTAATCCTCCTTTCTGTTCCTTGTATCATTGCTGTCATTCATTTCACTTATATAGAAGCACGTGCACACACACATACACGCATATATAATCAAATACATTGTTGCTATTATTTTGAATAAACTCTTGTCTGTTAGATCAACTAAGAATAAGAAAAATCAAAGTTTCTATTTTACCTTCACTGATTCCTTCTGTGATCATCTTTTCTTTATGTAGATCTGATTTTCTGATATATCATTTTCCTTCTCTGTGAAGAATTCTTAACATTTCTTGCAAGGCAGATCTAATGGCAACAAATACCCTAAATTTCTGTTTGTCTGAGAAAGTATTTCTCCTTCACTTTTGAAGGATAATTTCACAGAGTACAGAATTTTAGGTTGGTGGTTTTGTTCTCTCAACACTTCTAAATATTTCACTCCACTCTCTTCTTGCTTGCATAGTTTCTACGGAGAAGTCAGACATAATTCTTATCTTTGCTCCTCTCTAGTTAAGGTGTTTTTTCCTCTGGCTTCTTTCAAGATTTTATCTTTGATTTTCTGAGGTTTAAATATGATAGCTTCGGTATAGTTTTCTTAGTATTTATCCTGCTTGGTGTTTTCTGAGCTTCCTGGATCTGTTACTTGGTGTCTAACAGTAATTTTGGGGGAAATTTTTAGACATTTTGCTTCAAATATTGCTTTTGTTCCTTTCTTTTTTTCCTTCTGGTATTCCTATTATGCATATGTTACTCCCTTTACAGCTGTCCCAAGTTCTCAGACATTCTGTTTTTTTTTTTTTTTTTTTTCCTCTCTGCTTTTCTGTTTTGGAAGGTTCTACTGCCATATTCTCGAGCTTAGTGATTCTTTCCTCAGGCGTGTCTGTTCTACTAATGAGCCCATCAAAGGCAGTCTTCAATTTTGTTACGGTTTTTTATCTCAAAAATTTCTTTTCTTGGAATTTCCATCTCTCTGCTTACATTATCCACTTGCATTTTTGTCTACTTTTTCCATTAGAGGCCTTAGCATATTAATCATAGTTTTCCAAAATTCCTGGTCTGATAAGTCAAATATTCTTGCCATGTCTGACTCTGGTTCTGACGCTTGTCCGGTCTCTTCAAATTGTGTTTTTTGCCTTTTAGTATGTCTTGTAATTTTTGTTGAAAGGTGGACATAACAGGGTAAAAGGAACTATGGTATACAGGCCTTTAGTAATGTAATGGTAAGATATGGGGGGAAGGGAAGCATTCTACTAGTCCTCTGATTAGGTCTCAGTCTTTTAGTGAGCCTGTGCCCCTGGAGTGTGAACTTCATTAGTGCTTCTCATTCCCCCCACCTCATTCAGGTGGAACAGGATGGCTAGAGGGGGCTAGAGTTAGGTATTTCCCTCCCTCCATGTGGAAGGCTAGAGGAAGCAGGAGTTGGGCATTTCCTTTCCCCCAGGTAGGTTAAGCTCTGGTAATAGTTTCTCTTCAGGGCAGGCCTTGTTAAAAACAGAGTGCTGTGGTGTATTTCAAAAGCTTCCTTTTACCTTCCCCCTGCTGGAAGCACAAGGGGATTTTTCTCCAATATTCACTGTGAGAATCTGGTAGAGCTCCTGGAGATAAAACTCACAGAACTGTGCCCCCCAGCTCCATCCATAATTGGGCCCCCCTGGAGTTTTTAACTCTCAGATTTGTCTGAGCCTCCAGCAAGCATAGTTTAGGTTTTCCTGCCCCAGCACTTGTTCCCATGGAGGTTTCTGCTCCAGTTCCAGTATGTGATTCTCTGTTTCCGCCTGTTTGTCCCTCTAATTTTGGGAGCAGTAGTTTACTCAGTGATTTTACTTCTCTGATGGATCTAAGAAAAGCCATTGATTTTTTTCAGTTTGTTCAGCTTTTTATTTGTTGTTAGACTGGAGTGATGATTCTCTACATGATGGACCAGAAATGTGAAGTCTACTTTGCAGTTTTGAAGTACGTCTTACAGATATTTTGATAATTTTATCCCTGTGTATATCATATTCTTTGATATTATTGTAACTGGTATTGATTTTGAATGTCAAATTCCAACTGTTTGTTGCCTGTACATAAAAATACTACAGAGAAACAATATGAAATATATAATACATATAGACATATATACACACATCACATAGTATGGAGGAATAATATGATATATATACACATATATACCCGATAAACACAGAAAGTATTTTGTATTTATCCATATATTTATAATTTCCAGCATAGATCCAAATTTCCACCTGGTATATTTTTCTTCTGCCTGAAGTACTTCTTTTAACATTTCCTATGGTGCAGGTCTCCTGCTGATGTATTTTTTCACTTTTCTTTTAGTGTGAAAGTCTGTTTTCCCCTACACGTTTGAAAGATATTTTCACTGAATGTAGAAACTTGAATGGACAGTTTTTCTTTCAATGTTTTAGAGATATCTCTCCATTTCAGTACTTTAGAGATGTCCTCTAGTTTGCACAGTTGGCAGCAAGAAGTCTTCTGATCTTATTTTTCATTCCTTTCTATGTAATGTGTCTGTCCTCTCTGGCTGCTTTTAAGATTTTCTTGTCTCCACTGACTTTCAGCAATCTGATTATGATGTGGTTTTCCTTTATGCTTCTTCTGGTTAGGTTTGTTAACCTTTTTTTTTTACATTTATGCGTTTAGGATTTTCACCAAATTTGGAAACATTTTTAGACATTATATTTTTCTGTCCTCCCTCACCCCCTGCCTAGTAATACTCTAATGATATACATTAGACTGCTTGATACTGTTCCAGAGGTCTCTGATGCTCTATTTTTCTTTTTGTCAGTCTTTTATCTCCCCATGCTTCTGTTTGAACAGATTCTATTGCTATTTCACGGATTTTTTTGTGTGTGTGTGTGATGAAGACCAGCCCTGAGCTAACATCTGTTGCCAATCCTCCCCTTTTTGCTGAGGAACACTGGCCCTGGGCTAACATCCGTGCCCATCTTCCTCCACTTTATATGGGATGCTGCCATGCATGGCTGACAGGCAGTGCGTCGGCGGGCGCCCAGGATCCAAACTTGTGAACCCCGGGCTGCCAAGCATGAACTAAACCGCTGCACCACCGGGTGGCCCCTCACTGATTTTTTTAAAACAAAAATCAATAATTATGTATTCTGTTGTTAATCCTATCGAATGTAGTTTTCCCTTTAGTTATTGTCTTTTTCATCTCTAGAAGTTCAATCTGAGTCTTTTTTTTTTTTTTTACATCTTCCATTTCTCTCATGATGTTCACATTTTCCTCTGCATTGTTGGACATTAAGAGTATATTGATAATAGTTATTTTATGTTGTTGTCTGCTAAGTCCATCAACCATATTATTTCTAGGTCTGTTTCTATCATTTCAATTTTTTCCTTGTTATGGGTGATATTTTTTGCTACTTTACATGCCTAGTCATTTCTGATTAATGTCAGACATTGTAAAATTTACATTGTTGGATGATGGATGATGTCTCATCCCTTCCAAGAGTGTTGTACTTTGTTCTGGCATGCAGTTATATTACTCAGGTTAGTTTGATTCCTTCGAGTCTTTTTAGCTCTTTGGGGTAGGTCCATTGCAGTCTTTGGGACCAATTTAGCCTCACTACAGCTATACCCACCTAAGGAGTCTCCCTGTTGTTCCATGATATAATATTGTAAGTCTCTTCATTACAGCCAGTGGGAAAGCAAAATATTCCCAGACCTGTGCAACCTCCAGGAAACGTTTGGCCTTCTTTCCAACAGTTCTTTCCCCAGCCTCTTGTAGTTTCACCCTTTGCATGTGTAGATCTGTATTCAGCCAATGATTCAAGGGGTTTACTTTGCAGATCTTCATAGCTCTATCTTTATACAATTTCCTCTCTTCATTGTCCTGCCTCACAAATTCTACCCAACTCAGAATCCCCAATTTCTGATCTAAATACAGCGAGACCACTAGGCTGTTTGGGGTCCTCCTACTCCTTCTCCTTAACCTGGGAAATGCCTCCAGCCATAGGCTGGGACAATGGTAGGGTGCATTTAATTTGTTTCCCTTCTCCCAGAAATCAGTCTTGTGCTCTCTGTTGAACAGTGTCTGAACACAATTCCTTTTTAGTCTGGTTTTCCAGTTGTTTTACAGCAAAAGAACAATTCCCGTAGCAGTTAATACTTCATGGGCAGAAGGAGAGATTTTCTACACATTCATTTTCATTTTGTGAATGAACTGTTTTTCATGTACATTTTTAAACAGATTTAATGCAATATTTTTTCCCATATCAAATTTATCAATAAGAGATTCTGACATTGGCCATATTTCTAAGTTCAATAAACAAAACCAAATGTTCAGATCTAAATTTTATCAAGAACATTTTTTTCTCCTATCCATTTTTGGCCTCTAACAAAACTTACAAAGTTTATTTTATCTATATTCTTTTCTACTAGTAATAGTCATCATATGGATGAAAGATTGATAGCTGTATTTTATTGCTTAACTACAAGAAAACCACAAGCAATTCTTCAGATGTTTATTACACTATAGTCAAAATCTCTTATCAATCTCAAAATTCTTCATTGAATATTTCTATATTTCTAATGTTTTTAATATTTCAATTTGCTGTTATAGTGTATCAAATATAATGTTATTTGGAGTCTAAAAAATTAAGCAGAAAGACTTTAAAAAGCAGAGTGAAATTTTTGGCAATCTCACTGGGCTGAGAGGGTAAGGATTAAGATTTGGGACACACCAAGGTGGAGGGGCCCTGGTGAACACTCCAAGCTTTTAGCTGGAATTCACGGAGGGCTACGAATTAAGAGCCAGATGAACTAGACATAGAAGGAGCCTTACCAAAACACCAATAAGCCTCAATTTATACCATTCCCTGAGTAGATTAGGTGATCAGGACCTACTCTATTTGCCATAAGAGAGAATAAACCTCGTCTATAGGAAGATGTTATCATTGAGAGCCTCACCAATTTTTCAGAAATTATCAAGCATGCCAACAGATAGAAACACTGGAAACTGACAGGAAAACAACGGAAACAGCTTAGACGATCCAGATACTGTAGTTATAAAACAAAGGCATTAAAATAGCTCTGATTAATAGTTTTAAGAATACTGAGAAAAGATGAAGAAAATAGTTAAAACTAGATGGAACGTTCATCAGAAAAGTAGAATCTATGAAAAAAAGACTACACTGAAATTAAGAAGAGTCAATTCACATAAAGACACTATTACAGAAACAGACCTGAAATGGAAAAAGATATTTACAGTAAATATATCTGACGAAAAATTTGAGAAAAGACAGGCAACTCAAAAGGAAAACATGCAAAAAGTCTTACAGAAGCTTCACAAAAGAGGATATCCAAAGTGGCTGACAAACATAACAGTGTGCTTAACTTCACTATTAGAAGTAAACACAAATTAAAACCAATATGTAATGCTATAACCATACCAGTGTGGCTAAAATGAAAAAAGTGGATAATACCAAGTATTGACAAGGATATGCAGTAACAAAAACCTCATGTACTTTCAGTGGGAGTGTAACTTGGTACAACTTCTTTGGTAAAGTGTTTGGTAGTGTCCATTAATCCTGAAAATACACATATCCTATGACCTACCAATTCCATTTCCAGGCAAATGTCCAACAGAAATGTACATATGTATATTCACCAAAAGACATGTAAAGGAATGTTTATAGCAGCACTATTCATCATTTCCCCAATCTGTAAGCAACCCAGATGCCCATCAACAACTGTGAATGAGTAAACTGTGGTATATTCATATGATGGACATTATATAGCAATAAGAATGAACAAATTATTGCTGCTAAGCAATAGCATGGCTGAATCTCACAACACATATGTTGGGCAAAAGAAGCAAGCCAGCAAAGAGTTCACTGAGTATGATTCCATTTACATAAATGTTAAAAGCAAACAAAAACAAGTTATGGTGTTAGAAGTTATGATGGTGGTTATTTAGGTTGGTGTGGTAGAGGTGGGATTAGTGACCGAGTGGGAAGCATGAGGCAGACTGGATGCTATTGGCTTTCTTTTTTGATCTGGGTGATATTTACACAATGTGTTTACCATGTCAAAATTCAGCAAGCTATACACTTGTTTGTACAGTTTTCAGTAGGTATTATAGGTCAATTAACTTTATTTTAAAAATTATGTGTGTGTGTAAAGCTTTTAATGCTTATCCTGAGAAATTCATCTATAAATCTGCAAACTAAAGATTGGCATTCCATGAACATTTAATGATATGTAAGTTTCATGAAACTGTTCCACTGACTGTGAGGAATGATGGCTTTTTTTTTCTTTATGAGGAAGACCAGCCCTGAGCTAACATCCGTTGCCCATCCTCCTCTTTTTGCTGAGGAAGACTGGCCCTGGGCTAACACCTGTGCTCATCTTCCTCTACTTTATATGGGACGCCGCCACAGCATGGCTTGACAACGGTACATCGGTCCGTGCCCGGAATCCGAACCTGCGAACCCCAGGCAGCTGAAGCAGAGCACTCGAACTTAACTGCTACGCCACCAGGCCAGCCCCTGATGGCTCTTCTTTTAATGCACCGAATCTGTGAGGCAAACTGAGGACACTGATGATTTTCAGGGTCATCTGGATGCACTTAACATGTTTTCTACTTGCATTTTACCTTGGAGAAGAATTTCTGTGTCTAAAATTAGTAATTAAAATTCTCCAGGTAACATTATAATATAGTAGTTTAAGAACATGGGTTCTGGAGACAAAATTGTCTGGGTCTAAATCCTGGCTCTGCCACTTAATAGCTGAGTGTTTTGGGGCAAGAAACTCTTCCTCAGTTTCCTCATCTTTACAAGAGTGGTAAGTTTATTATTAAGATTAAATGAATATTAATAAAGAATGAGTAGGAAGGAGCACATGCAAAACACTAGGAAATTTTTAAAAATACTGTGCCTGGTAACTGTTTTTTTCTCCTGTCTCTCTCTAAACATTTCTTCACATGAAATTCAAGGCAAGACTTATTCTTTAGACAATATTAGTGTTTCATTCAATCAACACTGGTGAAGTGGTCTGTTCTTGGGTGCCTTAGACCTTGAGGCTTACTTTTCATCTTTGGAAATGATTGCACATAAAGGCATTTTCTTCCTATTTAAATAAGTCCCTTCTTCATCAAATATGTGTTCTGGTCCATAAACCTCTTGTATGAGCTTCTTCAGCTCAGCTGTTACTGCCTTTCCCATTTTCTTCACATTCTAAAAAGAAAAATGCTTAAACTTCCAAATCCAAACAGATTTAGTAATGGCACTCATTCCTTCAGTACTTGGGATATGAGAAAAATCAATTATAAAACCTCCTGGCTTTCTCCAGAGTTATAATAACAGGGGAAGAACATGTTTCTTTCTTTTTCTTTTTCTTTTTGTGGGGAAGACCAGCCCTGAGCTAACATCCGTTGCTAATCCTCCTCTTTTTGCTGAGGAAGACTGGCCCTGGGCTAACATCCATGCCCATCTTCCTCTACTTTATATGGGACGCCGCCACGGTGTGGCTGACAGGCAGTGCGTCGGTGGGCGCCCGGGATCCGAACCCGCGAACCCTGGGCTGCCAAGTGCCGACTAAACCGCTGCACCACCGGGCGGCCCCAAACATGTTTCTTTTTAAAAAGTTCATTTCTTAATATTTAAAAGATTTTTTAATAAATTGTATGTATAGAAAAGTACATAAACTGCTATATAAAATAGCTATGATGGAGCCCCCGGCACTTGAACAATTTGAGAAGCTAGATGAAAAAAATATTTTTAAGAAATAAAAAGTAAATATATCTGTTTGAAGACATTAGAAAGCTGTGGTGGAAACCAGTACTTAAGGAACTAAGATCCCAGAGATGAGGAGGATATACAGAAGTGGGTTGGGCCCTTGCCACTGGTGTTTCTCTCAAGGCATTTGTCAACTAAGGCTTTCAGGAATACTAAGAAGCCAAGTAGAAAGTGGCTGAAATCATAGTGGACTGTACTGGGGAGACAAAAATTGTAATACAAAACCAGCAATAGAGGGGGAGCCATAGGAAACACCCAGACTTTCCAGTGGGACTTTGGAGGGCCACACCATAGGACTGGGGGAAAATCTGAGTAGACTTAGTCTTATAAAGAATGCAAATCAGTCCCAGTTCTGCTCAATTCCCAAATGGATTGAAATGTCATATTATTTATCTATTGCTATGTAACAATTTTTCCTAAAATATAATAGCTTAAAAAATAAACATTTACTATGTCACAATTTCTGTGGGTAAAGAAGTAGGGAGCAGTGTAGCTGGGGTGTTTCAGCTCAGGATCTCTCATGAGGTCTCAGTCAGGATGTTGGCAGTGCTTGCAGTCATTTGAAGGAATGACTGGGGTTCTACTTCCAAAATGGCTTACTCATGGCTGTTGGCAGGGTGCCTCATCAAGGGGGGATCTGCGTAGGTTGCTTGATGTCCTCAAGTAACCTATGCTTGTTGCCATGTAATCATGGCAGTTAATTTGCCTCACAGCAAGCAATCCAAGAGAAAGCAAGAAAGCTACGATGTCCTTTATGATCTAGTTACATACTAGCACTTTTGCAGAATCTATAGCGCAAGACAGGAATAAGCTCCACCTTTAAAGGGAGGAGTATCAAATAATTTGTGGGCATATTTAAAAACCATCAACAGAGGTTGTGTCCCTCTCTCTTCTGCCTGACAGAGTATAGGGTGAGTCCACTTTGATGGAAGGTAACATCATTTAAAGGCTCTACAATTTTCAATACACAATGTCCAAGATTCAAACAAAAAAATTGATAATTTAATAAGAAACAGGAGAAAGATGAAAAATAGCAAATTGAAACAGAGCTCAAAGTAACCCAGATATAAGAGTCATAAGAAATGGATCAGAAAATAACAGTGATTAAAACATTCAACACATGGATGACAAGATGAAGAGTTTCACCAGAGAACTTGAATCTATAAAAAGGAATCCAACGGAAAGGGAAGAACTGAAAATTAAACTAAACTAAAATTAAGAACTCAATACATGGGTTTAACAGCCACTTAGATCCAACTAAAGAGAGGATTAATAAACTGGAAAATATGTTAGTAGAAAATATCCAGACAGAAGCACAGAGAACAAAAAATATGGAATGTACAGAGAGTATACTGTAACTGAAATATCAGAAGGGGAGAAGAGACAGAATGGCACAGAAGCAATATCTTAAAAGATAATGGCCAAGAATTTTCCAAAGATGATGAAAGACATCAAATCACAGATTCAAGGAGGACTGTTAGCACCAATAAGGATAAATTAAAAAACAAAACAAACAACCCCCTCCTAAAAAACTAGCATCATATAGTATACTGATGAAAACCAAAGTAGAATATCATAAAAGCAACTAGAGAAATACAGACATTTTTTTCAAAGAAGCAACAATAAGACTGATGTCTAACTTTTCAACAGAAATTACAGAAATCAGAAGACAATGTAATGACATCTTGAAAGTGCTGAAAGAACTGCCAACCTACAATTCAATTCAATTTTAACAATTGTTAAAATATCCTTTAAAAATAAAGACAAAATGAAATTATTTCCAGACAAATAAAAACTGACAGAAATAATCTTGAGCAAAAGTAAAAAGAGAAATAATAAATGGAGTTCTTCAGGCAGAAGAAAAATTATCCCAGATGGAAAGATGAAAATACAGGAAAAAATAAAGAGCAAGAGAAAGGGTAAATATATGGGTAACTCTAAATGAATAATGACTGTACAAAATAGTGATATACCTTGTAAGATTTAAAATAATGTAAAATTAAAATGCATGAAAACACAAAACATGGGGGGTGAGCAGTAAATAGAGTTAAAGTGTTCCAAGGTCAGGCATTACCTACAAAATGGTAAAAGCAGCAGTTCATATTAGACTCTAAAATTAGAGTCAAGAATCCATATCATGATCTTTAGAATAACTTATATAGGAACAATGAAAGATGCATAATTAACCAAGTAATGGGGAATGGAAGAAAAAAGATTAATCCAAAAGAAGGCTAAAATAAAGAGACAGATGAACAGACACAGATAGACAGGGGAAAAGGACCAAAAAAATAGATGGCTGGGGCCGCCCGGTGGCGCAGCGGTTTAGTCCGCGCTTGGCAGCCCGGGGTTCGCGAGTTCGGATCCCGGGCGCCCGCCGACGCACTGCCTGTCAGCCATGCCATGGCGGCGTCCCATATAAAGTGGAGGAAGATGGGCACGATGTTAGCTCAGGGCCAGTCTTCCTCAGCAAAAAGGGGAGGATTGGCGACGGATGTTAGCTCAGGGCTGGTCTTCCCCACAAAAAAAAAAAAAAAAAAAAAAAATAGATGGGACAAATAGAAAACAAGTAATAAGATTATAGTTAGGAACCCAAATATATCAGTAAGATTACATTAAACATAACCTAAATTTTCTAATTAATAGATAATTTTCAAACTGGATTAAAAATACATGTTCAGTTTAATAAATAATTATAAAGCTAGCACCCATATAGCCATCAACCAGGTAAACATATTTTAAATTATCAGCACTTAAGAAACTCATGTGCTTCTATACTATATCATAAATTTCCTCCATAAATAACTTCCTTGTTATACTCTTTAGATCTACCATCTAGCTTTGAGTTCCTAAATAATATACTGCTTTTCTAGATATTTTTGCACTTCACTTGAATGGAATCATACTCTTCTTTTGTGTCTGCTTCTCAATGTTTTTGTGGGAGCAGCTCATACTGTTGCACGTGACCGCAGTTCCTTCATTTTCATTAACGTACAGAATTCCACCGTGTGGATTTACTGAAATTTATTTTTCTTTTCAACTGCAGATAGACATTTTTTTCCTTCCAGTTGTTGGCTATTATGGAAAATGCTGATAATAAACATTCCTACACATACATCCTATTGCACATGTGTACATGTCTCTAGCTAGGGTATAGGTCAAGGGATGGGACTGCTAGGTCAAAGAATATTCAGATCTTCAATATTTCTACATAATGCCAAATTTTTTCTGAAGTACTATACCAATTTACTCACCCAACAAAATATTAAATAAAACCAATTTCCTTTATTTCAAAACCTCCCCAATACCTGGTATTGTCAGATTTTAAAATGTTTTACTTTTCCTTATCTGATACGAAATGGTATCTCATTGTGGTTTTAATTTGCATTTCCCTGATTACTAATGAAGATGAGCACCTTTTCAAATGTTTATTGGCCATTTGGAATTCCTCTTTTGTGAAGTAGAAGCACAAGTCTTTTGCCCATTTTTCTTTTGTACTATCTGGCTTTTACTCAGTGATTTGTTGAAGTTCTTTACATATATTCTCTACAGACTATATGTGCTGCAAGTGTCTTCTCCCACTCCATGGCCTGTCTTCTCACTATCTTTATAGTGCCTTTTTGAGAAAAGAAGTTTCTAAGTTTAATGTGGTAAAATTCATCAATTTTTTCCTTTATGGCAAGGGTATTTGTGTTTTAAGAAATCTTTGCTTATCTGAAGTTCATGAAGACATTCTATATTACCTTCTAAAAGCTTGATAATTTTCCTTTAGACATTTAGTTCCTTAATCTACATGAGATTGATTTTTAAATATAGCCTTTCATAGGGATCCAATTTCTTTCATATTTCTCCCAACACGAATAGCAAATTAACAGTACCATTTACTAAAAGTCAATCATTTCCCAAATGATCTGCCATACAATCTCCATCACATATCACATATCCATATACGCAAGGTTTCAGGACTCTGTTACACTGCTCTATTTGTATAGCACTTGCCAATATCACATTATCCTAATTATTGCTGTACCGTCCTGACATCTGATGGCACATTTCTTCCAATTTGTTTCTCTACTTAAAGGATATCTTGGGCTCTTCAACCCAATGCATTTAACTTCAGTTTGTCAAGTTCCATAAATTACACACTGGGAAATGGACTGAAATTGTACTCTGTAAGTTAATTTGAACACAAGTGAAAACATTTTACGATACTGCATTGTCTAAACCATAAACATAGGATACTTCTCCATTGAATTCTTTAATATTTCTCAAAGTTTCGTAATTTTCTTCAGAGTTATTACATGTCTTGTTAAATGTATTCCTAGGTAACTTGATATGTTTGGTGCTATTGCAATGGTATTATATCTTTTTAAAATTTTCACTTCCAATTGTTTATATCTGGTATATAAGAATACAACTGATTTCTTATATATTTGAGTTTGGCAATCTTGCTCAACTCTTGTTAATCTTAATAATTTATCTGTAAATTCCTTTGGATTTCCTACATACATACCCCAAGCATCCAAGAATACTAATAATATTTATTGTTCCTTTTTTGAATCCTTTATATTTTTACTTTTCTATTATTTTCTTGCATTGTTGCATTAGCCAACATATCTAGTATAATATTAAAGTGGTGACAGCAGGTATCCTTCTATTTTGTATCTCAAAGGGAATACTTCCAACATTTCACCATCAAATTTGTTTTAGGGTTTCTGTAGATACTCTTTATCAAATTAAGGAAGTTACCTCCTATTCCAAGTTGGCCAAGAATTTGTTTTTAATTATAAACTGATATTTTATCAAATCCTACATTTATTATAAGCTGATAATGATTCTTCTCCTGGCAAATTACATTAATTGATTTATTATTATTGAACCACCTTGCAGCATTCCTGGGACAAGCTCAACTTTTATAGATTGTTGAACTTGATTTACTAGCTTCTTGTTTAGGATATCTGCATCTATTTTGTGAGTAAAAGTGGATGTAATTTTCCATTTCTGTAAAATTTTTAAATTGATTTGAGTATCAGAGTTATATTAGATTTATTATCTAGTCTCACAAAATGAACTAAAGAATATTCCCTCTTTTTAAATTCTTTTGAAGAATTTGTCTAAAATTGGTGTTGTTTCTTCCTTAAATGTTTTATAAAACTCACCATTGAACCCACCCATCAGGGTCACATCACACATTTGTTACACCTATTCTCATACTCACCCTGGGCTGAGAGTGCTGCTTGAAACAGTCATAAATTGCAGGTTCTTCCTTCATTATAGAGCATAAGGTGGACTGCATATATCACAGATACAAGCCACTGACAAATTTAACATATTAGTCTACAAAACGCTATGTTAATGGTATCTTCCCTTTTTCACTTCCATCATCAGCATTTTCTTTTTCGTCGCTTAATGAATTTCAGAACACGCATGAACAATCGTTAACAACAAAGACTCACTGAAATTTGACTCTTGCCCTTCACCAACTATATAAATGCCTTCTTCACAGCAGCTTCCCAGCTCAAAACTAAAATGTGGGCTTCAATATCATGGAATATTAGGGAATTTTTCCAGAGTCAAAACTGCACGTAAATTCCCAAAAGCAAGAATTTACTGTCAACGGTGTAGATCTGTAATGTTTCTCCTTTGTTTTATAGTATCCTTGAGTATGCATAGTTATTTGGGGGAAAGAGTGTTGTTCTTCAAACAATGGCCATCCTTTAATTCAGTTGTTTTTGGTTATATATTTTCCTCTTTTTAAAAGCTCATGTATAATTTAACATGTAAAACTATACAACATTTTAAGGAGTGCATGTTAAGAATAAATAAATAATATTACAAAGCTCCAAAACTGTGAGAATCACCACTGATGAGAAAAGAATTCATTAAAGTGTCCCCCTCCACCTTGAATATAAATCCAGGCTAGGAATTACCAATCGTGTTTCCTTGTTAAACTACTTCTTCCCTACCAGCCCCAAATCTTTTAGACTAGATTGGAGATTAGGTGTCTCAGCTGCTTTGTGACTCAGTGGGACAAATAAGTTAACCTATTCACTCTAATCTGAAGTTATCATGATACCACTTTTAACATGCAGGGAACCAATTTAAGACACTTTTTTCCTAGTCTTACTTACTTTCATAGTCTTCTTCTGTGTAATTTTTTTAAACCACTGTTTCACAGGGCTTTGAATTTCCCATGTGTAGAACTGGAAAACTACTGGAGTGATCCAGTTGATCACTCTAGTCACCATACCAAAGACAGAAAGCATCACAATGAAAAACCTGATCACCTAACCAATTCAAAATTTTATTTAGTACTGTTAAAACAACGATGATAAAAGCTTTGGAGAACCAATTCCATTCCTTCATAATGGGCAAAAATAGTGTTCATATGAATATGCAGCTTTAACTATTTTATGCTTAATTGAGAAAAGGGTATATGTTTACAAGCATATATTTAGATAAATAAATTTTTGCATTTTTATAGAAATGCCTACCTTTCAGAAACAGCCTCATCATGTTCCCGTGATAAATTAATCTTTCCACTTGCTTTTTCTGAAGGATTAGAAGGTTCAGAGTTCACAGAAGTCTTTCTTTCACCTGGACTATTAACTGACACTGGATTCTTATCCAAATTCATGGTCTCTGAATTTGCAATCTATTAATTAGGTGAGGAAAAAGTAGTTGAGGAGAAGGTTACCAGCTGTGTTCTTCTACACAAAATTGATAGGTAAATTTCACTTGAAAATGTTCTCAAAATATACTCGCATATATATGGCAAAACGTATATTAAATTATATGTATTTCAATGGGTGATGACCATTGTAGTTTCTCTGCCAAAATGAATTAAAAAAAATACTTCAAAGAAATAAAAATAATGATAGCACAAATCAACTTCTTAGCTTAGATGGAAAGAAGGAAAAACAAACGCCTAAGTACTTGGACATTTTATTACTATTAGACTATGTTTTAGAAACTATTTATTAAACATTAGACCTTAATGAAGAGACTTATTTTTTGTTATACTTCTAATAATGAGTGAAGACCAGAAATAAATCAAATTTCCAACTTGCTCTTCCCGTTAATGAGTTTCGTTTAAAACTTGGAGCTGAAACATTTAGTCTATGCTTCAGTTGAGAACTTGCAGTATTGAAAATACACATGTATATTAATCAATACAAAAGGACCAATTGATTGCCTAACACATGGGCTTTCCTGATGGATAGCATGAACAAAAATGCAGGTACACAAAGGCAGAATTCTGAAACGTTATATTAAGTGTTGGGAGCTGGGCGCCAGGAAGGGGTTAACCAATGAAGCAACAGCTCTTGGGCCCTTCCAACCCCGGCTGGCCAGGCACACCCCTGTTGTTGATGGGCAGGGGGACATGGGGAACCGTGCGAGCAAATAACCACACCTTGACCTGAATAAAAATAACCTGTTATTGTATGTCGCTGCATTTGCTGTACTTGCTGGATTTTTGCTGATTGGTTGAAAGGTTATAACTGGGTAAAGCCACAATGCCATAGGGAACGGACCACCGAGTCTATGAGGAAGAGAAACTTATTGTATCAACAAGTGCGGAACTAACCAGAAACTGGTGGGGATGTGCAGACGTGGATGAGGAACTTGTCCTAAATATTGATCAACCTATTATGTAATTCCTTGAGCTATATAAGTGCCTGAAGCTGCCAAATAAAGTGTCACTTGGAACAAACCCTCCTTGTGTCCCTCCTGCCCCCATTTCTTGCCCTGTCTACTTTTCTTCTCATCTCCTTGCCCTCATGTTCCTGGAGTGATTGTCGTGTGGGACACGACAATTAAGTGTACAGATTTTATATGTAGAAATAGGTTTAAACAAACACTGGGAAACAACAAAAAATATTTGGTATCCTTTCAGTTCCAGGACAAGGTGGCATAGACTCACTTTTCCCTTCTTCTCCCTTCTAAGTACAACAAAATCTCCTGGAAATAATTCAACAGATAAGCATAAAACGCCTCTGAAAGGTGAAAAGAAGAGGGCAGACCATCTGGGGACGACCTCAAGATTAAGGAGCTACACCACAGTGAATTCCCTGAGGTTTTTTTTATTATCCATATATCCCACACTGGGTGCCAGGAAGGCCAGGGACCCATCTTTCTTCCCAAACTGGGAGCAGCTGTGGCTAATGCCCCACTCCACATCTGCAGAATCAGCAGAAAGATTTGCTGCAAGAGGCATGTCAGCTGGGTCCCCACCTGAGGCAGCAGTGGCCCTAACCAGCTGCAGTAGCAATGTTAGCAAAACCCCGTCAGGAACCAAACCCTAGGACTCCACACCTGGAACAGCAGTGGGCCAAATCCAATGCAGTGTCAGTGGGGCTACCATCCCACAGTTGCGATGGTAGTGGGCGTGGACGACCGAAGAATCAGCAGTGTCCCTGCTCCACACCTGGGGCAGTGGCAGGCCCAATCTACTACAGCGGCAGCAACCATATGCCAACATTTCCTTAACTTCCCACCCACATCACTGGGGAGCCCAGGCAGCACCTGCAGGGATTGAACAGGAGATCCAGCAGAGCCAGAAGAATGAAGCCAACCAGAATAGCACTGCAAGGGCTTTGAAAAGTAAACTGCCATTGAAACTACAGCTCACAAAAGGAGTCCAAGACCTGCACACTAAGTCTAAACAGGGTAACTGCCTGCTGAAAAAGCGTTAAATGCCTAATGTCTTCAAAGAGCCCTCTGTGTAAATGAATATTTTGATCTTTTGACCCTTCCAAGGCACTAGCAAAAGGTTGTCCAGACACACCATTGGCTTTCTCTCCAGAGCATACTTTTCTGACAATGAACCTCCTAATTTTAAGATCTTTTGTAATCTGGATAGGCTCAGAATTTCCCAAATCAAGTCGTGGTTCCTTTTTGCTAAACAGTTCTTCAATTTCTCTCATCCCTCTCACATTTTACTATAAGAAGCAAGAAACCACGCCAAACCTTCAACACTTTGTTCAGAAATCTCATCAGCCTAATAAAAATCCAAATCATCACAAGTTCTGCTTTCTATATCACTGTAGGACACAATTCAGCTAAGCTTCCTGCCAATAGATAACAAGAATGCCCTTTCCTCCAATTTCTAATAACATATTCCTCATTTCCTTTTAAGTCCTCACCAACAGTGCTTTTAAAATGTCCATATTTCTATCAACGGTCTGTTTATGAAGATTTAGATATTCTCTTGGACTGTATAGGTTTTCTCTAATGTGTTCCTCATTTCCTTCTGAGCCCTCACTTGCAGTCTTCAACATCTGTATTTCTAAGAGTCTGTTCAAGGCAACCCAGGCTTTTAAAACTCGTGCTCCTCAATATTCTTCCAGCCTCTACCCATTACCCCAATCCAAATCCACTTCCACATTTTTAGGTATTTGTTACAGCAGCAACCCACACTTCCTGGTACCACATTCTGTATTAGTTTCCTGAGGCTGCTATTACAAATTACCATAAACTGGGTAGTTTAAAACAAGAGAAATTTATTCTATCATGGTCCTGGATGCCAGAGGTTTGAAATCAGTTTCACTAAGCCAAGATCAAGTTATTGGCAGGGCTGCATCCCTTCTGGAGGCTTCAGGGGGGAATGTGTTCCTTTTTTTCCAGCTTCTAGAAGCTGCTAGCATTTCTTTGTAGCCCCTTCCTCCACCTTCACTGCAATCATTCCAACCTCTGCTTCCATTGTCCCATCTCCTTCTTCTGCCTTTGATCTTCTTGACTCCCTTTTTTTTTCTTTTTTGTGAGGAAGATTAGCCCTGAGCTAACATCTGTTGCCAATTCTCCTCTTTTTGCTGAGGAAGATTGGCCCTGGGCTAACATCTGTGCCCATCTTCCTCTACTTTATATGTGGGATGCCTGCCACAGCATGGCTTGATAAGTGGTGCACAGGTCTGCGCCCGGGATCCAAACCCACAAACCCCAGGCCGCTGAAGCAGAGAGCACGAACTTAACCACTATGCCACCAGGCCGGCCCGTGGATCATTTTTATAAGAACCCTTGTGATTACCTTGAACCCACTGGGATAATCTCCCCATCTACAAGCTTCTTTTTACCATATAAAGTAACAAATTTACAGGTTCTGGGGATTAGGTCATGGACATCTTTTGGAGGCCATTATTTAGCACTGTTGGCACAATTAACACAAGTAACATTTATAGAACATTACACCCAACATTCTTTTCAAGTGTACATGGAATATTTACCAAGGAAAAGCATATCTTGGGCTATAAAATAAGTGTCAGTAACTCTCAAGATTGAAATTTTACACAGTATGTTCTCTAACTAAAATAAAATTAAATTAGATATCAATAAAAATAAGATACCTAAAAAAATTCCAAATGTTTGGAAATTAAACTCACACATCTAAATAGCCCATGGGTCTAAGACAATATTGCAAGGGAAATCAGAAATTATTTTGAACTGATGGAAATAAAAAATACAATATATCAAAGATTATATTATAATCTTTGTACTAAAAAGTGCATAATCTAAGCACAAAGAAGGTGCTTAGAAAAAGCAGTGCTTGGAAGGAAATTTATAGCTTTAAATGTTTTCTAGTAGAAAAGAAGGTTAAAAATTAATGATCTTTCTCTTAAGAAGCTGGAAAAAAACCAAATTATATCCAAAGTAAGTAAAAGGAAGGAAATAATAATAAAAAAAAACAGAAATCAATATAAAAGAGACAAATAATAGAAAATTAAGTTTTTTTTAAATTAAGATTTTAAAAATCCTAGCAAGACTGATCAAGAAAAAAAGAAAACATAGATTACCGGAAATCTATATCGGAAATGAAATAGAGTATATCACTACAGATCTACAAATATTAAATGGACAAGGGAATTTTATCAATAACTTTATGCCAACAAATTCAACTTAGATAAAATGAACAAATTCCTTGCAAAGATAACTTACAAAACTGATACAAGATGAAATAGAAAAATCTGAATTGCCCTATACCTATTAAAGAATTTATTTTTCAAGAAAAAGTCTTCCTACAAAGAGAGCTCCTTGCCTGGATAGTTTTCAGAGGTGGAGTCTATCAAATATTTAAGGAAGTAATAAAAATTGTACACAAACTTTCAGAAAACGTGAGGGAATGCTTCCCAATTCATTTATTGAGGCTAGGATAAATATGATACCAAAGCGAATAAAGACACTATAAGAAAAAAATTCAGTGACTGTATACTGAAGATTATACTTAAATTTTATATAAAAAGTATAAACAGATACTAAACTCTACTTAGTGATACCCATGCTGAAATATTTTGGAAGTGTGCATTGCAAAGTGTATTTTGATACAACATATATTAGTACTTATGAATGTACCAAATATAAAGATGGCTTAGGAGATAAACAGATTGACAGATATATGACAAAAATAAATATATTAAAATAGTAAAGGCAGAATTTAGATGCTGACTATATAAGTGTTCACTGTAGAATTCTTTCAACTTTGCTGCATGTTTGAAACTTTTCATCATCACACAATGGTGGGGAGGCAATCACAAGTCACCTCTCTACTCATTTTATGAAAGAAATACAAGTGGCATTTACTTTTGGCTACCTAAGGGTGTCTTCAGAGATAGAGTCACAGGAACATTCTAAGTATAAATTTATTGTCTTTTAAGCCTTCTGTCTTAGTTTGGAAATATATTCATTTCTTACAATCCAACTACTTATAATGTGGGTCAACTAGGTTATTAAAACTTCTATGTGTTTATACCAACCTTGCAGGCTATATTACTGGATAACACGTTTGGTTCCAAACAATTCTTTTGAGATAACAACACTGTTTTAATCCGTCTTTGAAGTTTTGCTATTTTTGCCTAGAAGAAAAAGAGAAAAACAAATAAATAAGAAACCAGAGTACTAAATATCATATAGGGATGGAGGGAAAACTAGTTGCACAGTAGTTTTGTGAGACTTAGGAATCCGCCCAAATAAGAAACTTTAATAAGCCAAAGACCTAAATCACATTTGATGCTAGCTAGTATCACATTCAAGAATGGAAGATAACAACATCAAACTTCCAATTGGTCCACAATAAAACTGTTGGTAGAAATACCAATCAGCAAGTAACCCTAGAAGAGTAAAACAAAAAACCCCAAAAAAGCTTGAAACAGGTTGTACAAGCTCTAATACAGAATATATTTTGAATTAAAAGAAACTGCCTATGCATTAAGTTTGTCAATTGACACAAAATGGCTGATATTTCTAAAAGTATTTCTCAAAGGCCAATATTACTGAGATGTAATGAATTTTATTACCTATTGTATACTATTATCAGGCTTGTGGTGAGGGGTCAGATTTGGGTCTGCCTTTGTTTTCCTTTCCTAACATGTAAAATATTACCAAATTCTATGTTTTAAGAGGACTCAAATGAAATCAAATGAAATTAGAAACTTACGAAGAGTTCATCAGCTATTGCTTCATGTTTATTCCTGCACTGTGTCTTCCCAATGCGTTCAGTCAATTCTTTCAGTTTGTTATCAAATAGTGTGTAATTTTTACTACAGATCTCCTGTTGAATCAAATGTTTGACCTAGAATTTTAAAATAAAAAACCAAAACACCCCACGTTTCAAATTTAAAAGCAATTTTATTTTCTACTTCTTAAAAATAGCTTTGCTCTTTTCTGGGTTTACTGTAACCAATAAAATATACTTTTATGTTTATATTACTGTACCAGTTAAGTTTTATAAAAGTTGAATATTAAATTCAGCAGAACACACCTAATATTTAAATATACAAATGTTAGAAATTAAATTTATTCTCCTAGTGCTAATTTTATTTTCCTATAGTTTCAGTTGAATTCCATAATACATATTAAAGGAACAATAAAAGCCTATATCCCATTTATATTTTTTAATGACCATAACTGAAACCTAGTATTCCATAAAAAGGAACTCTGCTTATCTGAAAACCAGAGCTCAATGAAAACGGTTGGTCTGTAGTAGATATGGAACAAATTATGAAAGTTTGAGCCTTGACTCTGCCATTATCAAGCTGTAAGACCTTTGGGAAGTCACAACATCTCCTAGCTTCATTTCCCTTGTCCACAAATGGGTGATACAATGTTGAATGACTGATGCTCATAGGATTTTTATAAGAACATAAAAAGATAACATGTGAAAGAGCTCCACAAAATGGAAAACCCTGAATTGATATAAAGGAAATAAATATGCAAGATAATCTCCTTTACTTGCATAGTTTTTAGGGGGTGACTTTCGTATTGTTAAAATGTAAAGAAGCCAAGGACAATTACGTAGTGACTAACGCTATCTGGCTTAATGCATGCTATTCTAACAGATCGTAGTAGCTATCACATAAAACATTAATGCATTTCATTACCTGCTGTTTTTTAGAATAGACTGGCCTATTTGCAGAGAGCATAATTAATCTCAATACCCACTGATATGAACAGCTCTGTTGAGCCATACATTCAGAAACACCCACTGCAGTTTTTGCTCAATGTGTATCCTCCTGTAAGCAACTTCTGTAACAGAGTAGGTAGTCTCTCTTAATACCAAAACCTTTCATGACACATTTAAGATATTTATTAGTAATATTTATATCTTTCCCCTAATATCTTGCTTCTTGGTGCTCAAAATTGAACACATAGTTTCTATGTTAAACTCTTTTATACTAATATCACCTAGATGGTTAGTCATATTCAGTAATTTTACTGATCATTCCCAAGGTTTTTCCTTCTCTTTTCCAATTGTTCTTGTTCTTCAGTATTACCATCTACTTGATTTCTTCTGTAATGCTTCATTAACATTTCTTCAGTGGTTTCTCAACATTAAACATGACTGTCATTTTTATTTTCACAACTTTTAAATATTCAATTAAATTAATAAGTGCTCAAAATATATTATGTAAATAGACACTCAGAAACACATACTATTTTTACTAACAGCCATTATCTGGCACCCATGTGCGGTTTTTATGGATTATTGCATGTTTGCCCGTTCACTGGCTGGGGTCAGTATGCGAAGCTCATACCCAGATGAAACTCGGAGAAACACATCTGAGTGTTTTGAAAATGGAAATACTGTTTTGCTAACAAGCAAAGGCCACACAGTGTTTGTCAAACTTCCCTGGTGAGGAAGAATCACACATGGGATACTTGTTAAAAATCACAAATTCCTAGGCCCTAGCACAGATTCACAAAACAGAATTTCCTGGAAAGTTGTATAATTAACAAGCACCACTAATGATTCTTGTCAGGTAAGTTTGACCAAAGAATAGCCTAAAACAACAGTCTCCAACTATTAGTGAGTTCAAGAAACCATAATTTAAACAAGTACTCCTGGTGATTCAGATAGAGGCACTCTTAAAGCTTGATTATTTTGAATGAAATTCCCACCAACAGGTGATTCCTCTTGGTTAGGGTGGACATTTGTTCTCATTTAGTGGTGATGTCCCTCATACAGAAGGAAGACATGGTAACTTCCACCAAACACCTCATAAACATCTTCTGCCAATGGTAATGTGTCCAAATTTATGAAATCAGATGGAAGTCCTAGCTGTGATATGCAGATGGCAGCCAAAGTGGCCTAAAGATTGGAGAAAGACTGGCAATTACATATCCCCAATTTGCCTCAACTTTATAAGATGATGGGTAAATGAATAACTTGGACTTTAGAAGAAAAACCCCTCTACTTTAGTAATTTAATTGGAATCAACTAGGCCAAGATCCTTAAGAAACCTCAAAAAATAAGAGTGAACAGCTCTGGGACTCTCTCAGTAGGAAAGAACAATGTCAGAATGGGAGGCCCTATTCCACTGGGATTCAAACAAGAAAAACAAATGGATGAGAGTTAACCAACTGAACAGGAATTAAAACATCAAGTAAGGGAAAGCTAGCTATTTAGAGATAGGTAAAAAGATAGGAATTAGCTAAAACCCAAGTTGTCTCTGCAGAATGTGCAAGACACTTCCAGTGGTGGGGAGGAATAACCAACTGCATTCCCTAAATCTCACTGGAAAGGACCACTTTCTGTGTCAACTTGGACTGAGTATTTTGTGAGGTAGATAAAAGTAGTGAGTGAAAAAACTGATTTTTCCACGCCAGTGAAATCAAAATGTTCAAAGATTAAATTTGGTCTTTATATATCTACATCAGAACTTATTTCTGAACTCAGCTACTAATTATTGGGAATAAGACACAGCTGGAATCCCCAACCTTTTTCTTAAGCTAGATCCATGCTTACCATAATTCTGCTACCCCTTCCCTGCAAACAATAGAACATTTACATATTTTTTATTAGTGTCTCCTTTGGTCTTCCTGGAAGAAAACAAGAGGTAGAAAAGGGAAAAACTGTTGACTCACCTTTTAAGCTGGTTCTGCATGAATCTTTCAAAAAGGTTTCCATTTATTATGTGAGTACACATTCATGTAATATGTAACTATATAATTGTAACAGTCGGTTTTAGAAAACAATAGTGTTTTTGTTTCTGACATAGCATGATAGTTTGGATTGGGACATTTTGGCCCATTATAGCTGACAGACATTAATCTACCATATAATGACTTTTGATTGTGGCATTCTAGTGGTAATAAAATAGCAAAATATGATCATCAAAACAGGTCTTGATTACAGGACCTACTAAAATTGAAGCTCATTACACTTAAACTCAGAGTTCATCAGACATGTATGGAAACTTTAATACAATGATATGAAATGTGGCAAAAATGAAAGCAAAACGTGCAATTAATGATGCTATAAAGCAAAATGTCAGATAATGCAGCATGTCTGTGTAAACTTTTTTTTTTTTTTTTTGGTGAGGAAGATTAGCCCTCAGCTAACATCTGTTGCCAATCCTCCTCTTTTTGCTGAGGAAGACTGGCCCTGGGCTAACTTCCGTACCCATCTTCCCCTACTTTATATGTGGGATGCCTGCCACAGCATGGCTTGATAAGTGGTGCTTAGGTCTGTGCCTGGGATCCAAACCTGAGAACCCAGGGTCACCGAAGTGGAGTGTGTGAACTTAACCACTACACCACCGGGCGGGCCCCACTGGAAATCAGAGCAAGTAAATCTGAATGCAGCAGGACTGCAATAGACTTCTGGGTTGTCTGAGTGTATGACGTAGTGGTCAACTGTGATGAGGTCTACAAACAGCTATAGCTGCAGATCAAAGAACCCATGACCAGTTCAAAAGAGATGGATTGCTCTGCAAAGCTCAAGGTCATGCAGTGTATGACTCACAAAGAGATTTGAGCATAATATTAACTAAAAAGCCCATTCTCTTTCTGCCACAGCACTCTACCTACACATGATTCTCTAGGTTACTCTGCATAGGATCATTTTCAAGAAACTAGAGGTGTTTTGGTAATGTAAATAACTATCTTTCCCTAATATGTCCATCTGCTAATTCAGTTTTCATATACCAGCTTTGCATCAAGTGAAAGTTATCTGTACTAAGTCATTGTGGAGATCAATTAACTTTTACCTTTTTTTATTAATCAAAAGTTTCTGAAGCAAATATTCAAGCCCCAATATTTTACCTGTTCCAGCAATGCTGTTTGCTTTTCCAGAGCTACACAAATATTTTCATTAATTTGCTCTGAAGTTTTCATGCGCTTAACATTTTCTTTGTTTTCTGAAAACATCCTCTTCTTTGGATTATGACCTTGTGGAGATGAAAAGATCAGCCATAAAAATATTCCTTGTAATGAAGGAAACAGGGGAATTCTCTCATTTAGGGACCCTCTAAGCAAATGGAAAAACTAAAATGTGACCATGGCAGCATTTTTAGAAAATGTAGTTGTATAAAAAAATCCCAACAACTAATCCTTAAAAAAAATGTATATTTTAGGTAGGATTCTGGTCTCAGACACACTTTCCTTTCAATCTTATTTAATACACATTTAATACCTATTTAATAGCAACAAAAACTGAATAAATTATAGCATTTAATCCTCTATTTACAGTTAGTTAAGTAGTCTTACATTATTTTCATAAACAGTTACTTAGGCAGTCCTACATATTTTTAATAGGTAATCCTATTATTATTTTTTAGCTTTTTTTTTTTGGTGAGGAGGATTCGCCCTGAGCTCAATCTGTTGCCAATCTTCCTCTTTTTCCTTGAGGAAGATTGGCCCTGAGCTAACATCTGTGCCAATCTTCCTCTATTTTGTATGTGGGATGCTACCACAGCATGGCTTAATGAGCAGTATGTAGGTCCACGCCCAGGATCTGAACCTGTGAATTCCAGGCCACCAAAGAGAAGTGCGCAAACTTAACCACTATGCCACTGGGCCAGCTCCCTATTTTTAAGCAATTTTAAATTCATCTTGTTAAATGATCACTCTGTAGCCTAGACAAGAACACAAATAAAATTTATCCTATGAAATCAGTTTTTTCTTATATTTCATTAACTGAAACCCACTTTTAATGAAATTTACTTTTGCTATTTTAATGATCTTATAACCCCAGAATTTCATTGGTTAATTATCTGATGTGTTTCTCTTTCACTCTACACACACACGTCTGTATGCATATGTATATATATATTCTTATTATCTGCTTACACTTGGCATGTGATTTACAGGTCAATTCTTTGGAAAGAAATGGGTTCACCAACAATCAAAATAACTCACTCTCATTTTCAACTAGTCTCCTTATTAATCTAATAAATCAAACTCCAAAATAAGAAAAAATAAACCAAATAATTGCCATAAATCACCTTTTGATTTTTTGTACTCTCAAGGGAAAGTGATTGATTCCTCCTTTGCCAGAATTGACTTCCCTTTGTATATGGAGATTCTGTTCCCCCTCCCCACCAAAAATGGTTCAGAAACAAAATATTCTGAAGTAATTATTGTCATCACTTACTTTTCTCCTGTCTATAGGTACTCTACTGTTTCTACATCTGAGACTATAAAATCCTCCAAAGGAAAGTGACTATTTTAATTTCTCCAAAAGATGCAGAAGTATACACTTACTGTTATTACTAGCAGTATCAAGTGAGGACAAGCACATTAAGCTTGTACTTTCACAATCAATGCTGGAATGACAGGTTCCACAGGATTCTTCACTTTTCAAAATGTCAGCAGTATAGTTACTGGAAATGACTGAATTCACCAACTTAGGTATTTTATCAAGAGGCACAGAACAGGTGTCTGAACTTGAAATGTCATTTTGTCTTTTATCGTGTGACTCAAAATTGGAGTTTGTTTCTAAATAGGAAACCATCTTGTTGATTTTCTTATCATCCAAGGTATTGATTACTATAAACTTTGACGTTTGAACTATACCACTCAATACACCGGATGGACGGCAAATGGATGTCATATTACAATTCTCTTCATGTTGTTCAAAAAAGGATCTTGTTACATTTGCCTGACATTCAAGATGGTTGTCAGAAGTGTTTTGTGAATCTTTTGCATCCTGTGTGAGGAGTTTCCTGGAAGATTCTGTTGTTTTACTTGGCTTTTGGTAAGGGCACACAACTTGTTCTTCAATGTAGTCCAATCTTGTTTCCGAATCAACAATTTTTAGTGGTTTTATTAAATTCTCAGAAAATATTTTACTTTTCTGTGAGCATAATGAATTTTTGTTAGAGTCCAATGAGGAAGCATCATTTTCAGAATGTTTACATTTGCTACTTATGACACCAGTACTTGAATTCTGATTACCACTTGACACATTACTCCCAGGTGCTGCTGTTTTTAGTGCTTCAACATTCTTTGACTTATTCAAGATCTCTGCTTGCTTGCGGCAACTTGCAGGCATTGTTTTTTTGGCTTTAAATATCTTCCGTTTACTTCTATCTGGACTTGCCATCTTTCATATCCTAGGATTTAAGATACCATATTTAAATGCATTTCTCCAGCAGACAAAAGCTAACTTATTTCCAATATTAAAATAATGTTCAGACTTTCTCTCCAGATTTAACTATTTTTTTGAAAATTACATCCATTTTCATTTGTCACTGAAAATGTACAAATAATTTTAATTTTTTTCTATAAACCTAAATTATATAAATTCAAAATTTATATTGCCAGTAAGTCTCTACTTGATACTAAGCCTGATAATCCACCTGGCCACTTTTTGTTTTACCACCTCACTGCTATAACCATTAACTTCTAGTTTAAATCATCCAAGCAAGTCATACTTTAGATAATCTAAAGATTAAATTGCATTTCTCCATAAAACAAAAAAGAATGTTTTGCATAGAACATTCTATTGTCTACACATGGTGGTACCTTTTTAAAGCTTTCCTAGTGTTCAAATTTCCAAAATAAATGGTACTGCAGGAGTAATTCCCAATAGCCATGAGTATAAAATGAGCACTAAGAAATACAACATGATGCCAGTTCAAGTAAGAAAGCCAATTTAGGCATTATAATAATTATTATTATTTCTCATAATTTAAGAAGAATCTACGACATAGCAAAGAAAAATATTTCAGTATTTATCCCTCGGTATCCACATCAAGTTTGATCTGAACTGTAGGTATGTAAATGGTTTAAAAGAAAAGAATACTGACAGATTACGATGCAACCAAAGGCATAATAGAAGCAAAAAAAAAAAAAAGAATTATAATGACATGTGATAGACCAGTTACCTAACAAACTATAGAGCACTTATTAAACTCAAAATCAAAGACAGAAAATAGGATCTTTTAAGGTACAAATAACCAAGTCAAAGCTACCTGAATAATTTTTTCATTTATCATTATCTATTTCCTTACTTGAAGCTTTTGTTTACTATATTCTTTTGATTCAATACATCATTTGATCAGGAACAGTTCCAGAATTTGTGAGACCTGAAGGTTGAAGTGAATATTTATTTAGAACAAGAAAAGAAAACAACTTCAAATTTTAAAAACCTGTCATTTATACATAAACATCACAAAATCCAGAAAAATGGCATACTTTTCATTAATTAAGGGCCTCCATACAATACAGAATTCTATTTTTCCTATATGACTGCATATTTTGCTTGGCTCTTCATGAATAAACTTTTTCTAATATTTCCCACAGACAGAATGGACAAACCAAGTCTTTCCTCTAGCATGGTTGATTAATTTTTTAAATTGATAACCAGGATGCATAAAACAATCAGCTTCACCTAAAGATACACTTCTTGTTGGTACTGCTACAGCTTTGTACCCTATAAACACAAAAATTCTTATTTTATTTCAAAGGCAGAATTTCTATTAAAAAAATGTAGGGTGAATTTCTAATTGAATGTGCTATGTTATTGAGTATTTCTAACAAGAGAAAAGTTCTCTTTTGACTGAAATCAATGAGAACTAAATCCTCTAACAATTTTAAACAAAGATAGTTGGAAAACTTTTTCCTGACTACCTTCTGGCTTCATAAATTTTAATCCTTGGCCTCTTCACTACTCACATATTTCAGGTGCCAGGCCCTGCAGACCACATTCCCATCACAATCAGGCCGATAGGCAACAATTACCTACTCTCAAAAGTGACTGTGAACCACAAATGTATCCTATTAAACCTACACTAAGTATATCCTCAACCACAAAATACGTGAAGCCATTCTACTGCCAGGTGACACTAAGGTAAGGAAAAATCAACATGAAGAGACACAGCAGTCTTAAATGATTATAGTTAAAATATCTTACTTTTGTGAATCTTAGAGAAACATCCAACCATGTGAACACATTGCTATGGTCCTTCTCAGGGTCTTTGGAAAAGGCCTAAACTGGTCATAAGCCCTGAACACTTTGGGGTTAATATGCCTCTACATTTGATGCATACAAAAGACATGTAATATCCATTAATTATGAAGTTTTAAGAAAATACTGATTATCTTTGAACCACCCACCATTCAACCAGATATTACTGGTAACTTGCATTTACCTATGTTACCGCATACCATGCCCCCTCTACCTCTTCCCCATCCTGACGCAATCTATATCTTAAATTTTGAGTTTATATTTCTATTGCCTTTTGTAAATTAGTATAATTATAATGTCATGTGTAAACAACATACGACTTAATTTTGCTTGTTTTTGAGCAAACTATAGAGTTTTCTACTACTTGTTTTTTCATTCATATTCCAAAAATTTATCCATGTGGTTGTGTATAGCAATAGTTCATACATTTCCATGGCATAACATTCATAATCCATGGCATATTCATAATCCATTGGGTCAATATAGCAAAACTTGGTTATCCAATTACCTATGAAGGATATTTGGGTTATTTCCAGTTTTCTTTTTCTTTTTCTTATTAACATTGCTGCTGTGAATATTTTTGTCTAAAGGTCCATATCTATAAACATTTCTTGAGTGGGTTTGTTGGGTAGCAATAAAGTATACAAATGTTCAACTTTTTAGGCTAGCCAAATTATTTTCCAAAGCAGCTGTACCAATTTATATCCCTATGGGCAATGTGTGAGAGTTACTGCTATCCACATCTTCTTGAGCCCTTGGTATTGCCAGATTTAATTTTTACCAATCTACTTGGATATAGAGGTATATCTCACTATCTTAATTAGCATTTCCCTAATTACTAACATCTTTTCATGTTTATTGACTATACATGTTTCCTTGTCTGCAAAATTCCTGATTGTCTTGCTCATTTTTTCTATTGTGTTGTCTTTTCTCATTTTTTGAGAGAACAATGTATTATGAATAATAATTCTTTGTCAATCCTTTGTTATATGAGTTACAGGTATCTTCTCTCATTCTGTGGCTTGTCTTCTCTTCCTAATTTTAATATATGCAAATTTATCCACTCTTTTACTTTTATGGCTAAAGCTTAATCTGTCTTCTTTGAGAAATCCTTCCCTAACCCCATGGTAATGTGTGAAATAGTGAGGCCTACTGGTGGTAGACAAGCCTTCTTCTGATCTAGATTATCTGAGGACATGGAGCTGTACCATGGCTGTGCAATGATAAAAATATAATAGAAATGCAGAACTCAGAGTGAATATATAATAGGAATGCTTGCTCAGAGCAAATTATTCTTAAAGTTTATAAACAACTTGAGATAATTGGTCGTAACAGTGTACAACTTGCTAGCTGACAGAACTTAGGGCACTGAGGAGAAGTACTTCACCTGGAAAATCACTGCATTGGAATGCTTACAGAAAGCAAGTAAAACTGCCAGTAAAATGCTCAGGGAAGTTAAGTACTGATAACTGCCTAAAAGGCTCAGGGATAGCTTATGTGTTGTAGATAGGTTTAGTGAAATTTATTACTTGGAAAATAAAAAGCAACGACTCAGTCTAACTGGGGGATCCCCAACACAGTGAGAACTCCTGACTTTTTCAACCAGCTTGAATCCTTTGCTGTCAAGCCACATTTCACAGAGATCTTGGAATCATGGTAGTGTCCTGCAGCACAAGGTCAGAAAGATGTCATCTATATTTTCTCAAGTTTTAAAGATTTGTCTTTTATAATTTAAGTCCTTAACCCATCTAGAATTGATTTTAGCATATAATGAGATCTAATTTCCTTTTCCCCTCAGATGTGTAATTGTTTGACAGTATCCTGTTAATTTTAAACTTTAAAAATCTAATCTGTCCCTTAGATTAGATACCTGCTGATACATACTGTTGTCTATCCCATCAATTTGTTTTAGATGTCTCTTGTAAAACTTATTGAAAATATTTTAACCTAATGAATGTCTTTTAATAGAATATAATCCAATTATATTTATTGTAAATGACATATTAAAGCTTTAATTTACATTTGGTTTTATGCTTTCTGATTTTTACACTTCATTGCTGTTGTGTTTAACTTTTTGTTATTTATGTTATCTCCATATTACTTTAATATGAAAATGTCCTTTTTATTTTTTAAGGACTACATATGCTTCACAATTCCATAGATGCTAATCTATTTAAAGATTTTCTAAAAGCATTCTTCAGCCAACATTTCATTAACCATTGAGGTCAAGAGTGAAACAATATTGAGTATACCTTATCTAAAAAGTTTTTCCTTACTTTCATCTTTACCCCTTTTAGTGTCTTTTTTTCATTGAATTTAGAATTTTACATTCCAGATTTTACCCTACTTTTACATTATATACACTTTCAAGAATAACTTCGGATATTTACATTCTGCTATAGAGCCAAATTTGGCTATTATGAATAATGCTGCTACGAACCAAGTTTTTGTGTGGACATATATTTTCATTTCTCTTAGGTATATGCCTAAGGATGATATTGCTGAGTCATATGGTAACTCTATATTTAACCTTTAAAGGAACAGTTAAAACTGTTTTCCAAAGGGTCTGGACCAATTTACATTTACACCAGGAGTATACGAGGGATCCAATTTTAACACCTCTTCATCAACACTCATTATCTGTCCTTTTTAGTATAGCCATCTTGGTTCAAGTAATGTGGTACCTCATTGTCATTTTAATTTGCATTTCCCTGATGGCTAATGATGTTGAGCATCTTTTCATGTGCTTATTGGCCACTTGTGTATCTTCTTGGAGAAATGTCTCTTCAGATCATTTGTGTACTTTAAAATTGGGTTATTTGCCTTTTTATTACTGACTTGTAAGAGTTCTTTATATATCCTAGATTTAAGTCCCTTATCAGATACAATCTGTAAACTTTTTCTCACATTCTGTGGATGTCTTTCCAATTTCTTAATGGTGTGCTTTGAAAAACTGAAGTTTTTAATTTTGATAAAGTCCAATTTATTTCTTCATTTGTTGTTTGTGCTTGTGATATCACATCTAGGAAATCACTGCCTAATCCAAGGTCATGAAGATTTACCGCTACTTAAAAGTTTTATAATTTTACCTCTAGGATCCATTTTGAGTTAATTTTTGTATAGTGTGAGGTAGGAGGTCAACATTTATCCTTTTGCATATGAACATACAGTTGTTCCAGCACCATTCATTCCCCCATTGAATTGTTTTGGCACTCTTGTCAAAAACCATAGACTATAAACATGTAGGTTTATTTCTGGATTCTCAATTTTATCCCATTGATGTACAGGTCTGTCTTTATGCCAGTACCACATTGTCTTGATTACTGTAGTTTTCTGGTAAGTTTTGAATTCAGGATGTGTAAGTCCTCGATCTTTGTTCTTTTTGAAGATTGTTTTGGCTATTCTAAGTTCCTTGAATATCTATATGAATTTCAGGATCAGATTAACAATTTCTGCAAAAAAAGCCAGGTGGTACTTTGATAGGGACAGTGTTGAATCTGTAGATCAAGTTAGGGAGTATTGCTACCTTAAATCTATCAAATTTTCTGATTCATGAACATGTGACGTCTTTCCATTTATTTAGATCTTTAATTTCTTTCAGTAATGTTTTGTAGTTTTCAGGGTCTAAGTTTTCACTTCTTTTTGAAGCTGCTGTAAATGAAACTTTTTCTTAATTTCAATTTTGAATTGTTCATTGTAAGTATATGGAAATATAACAGAATTTTGTACATTCATCTTGTGTGCTGCAACACTGTTGACCTTGTTTTTATTTCTAAATCGTTTTCTGTGGATTCTTTAGGATTTTCTACATACAAGCATCATGTCATCTGTCAATATAGTTTTTTTCCTTCCTTTCAAATCTTGATGCCTTCTATTTCATTTTCTTACTTAATTGTCCTGACTAGAACCTCCAGTAAAACATAGAATCTGAGTGGCAAGAGAGGACATCCTTGTCTTGTTCCTGATTTAAGGGGAAAACCTTCAGTCTTCAACCATGATCTATGGTGTTAGCTGTGAATTTTTCACAGGCACCCTTTATCAGATTAAGGAATTTCCCAAATATCTCTACTTTGTTGAATGTTTTTATCACGAAGGAACATTAGGTTTTGTGAGAAAATGCTTTTTCACCATCTATTAACATATGGTTTTGTTCTGTATTCTATGGATATGGTACATTACACATGAATATATTTTTGGATGTGAAACCAACCTTGCAATCCTGGGATAAATCCCACTTAGTCACGGTGTATAATCCTTTCTATATGTTGCTGGATTCAGTTTGCTAGTATTTTGTTGATGATTTTTGCACCTATATTCATAAGAGATATTGTTGTGTACTTTTTCCCTTGTCTTTTCTTGTGTCTTTGTCTGATTTTGTTATCAAAATAATACTGGCCTCACAGAAGATTTGAGAAGTGTTCCTTCCTCTTCTATTTCTTGGAAGAATCTGTAAAGAATTGGCATCTTTGCATGCTTGATAGAATTCAACAATAAAACCATCTGATACTGGGCTTTTCTTTGAGTTCTGATTCCATCTCTTGTTATAGGCCTGTTCAGATTTCCTATTTCTCCTTGAGTCAACTTTGTTTACTTAGGGCTTTTTAGGAATTTATCTGTTTCATCTATTTAGTTGATTGGTATACACTGAATTCTTCTATGGTATTCTCTCATCTTAACTTCTGGCAGGTTGGTAGAAATGCTCTTTCATTCTGTATTTTGGTACTTTGAGTCTCTTCATGGTCAGTCCAAGTAAAGGTTTGTCAATTTTGTTGATCTTTTTGTGTGTGTGAGAGGAAGAATAGCCCTGAGCTAACATCTATTGCCAATCCTCCTCTTTTTGCTGAGGAAGATTGGCCCTGGGCCGTGCCCATCCATCCTTCCTCTACTTTTATATGTGGGACGCCTGCCACAGCATGGCTTGATAAACGGTGTGTAGGTCTGTGCCTGAGATCCAAACCCATGAACCCCGGGCTGCCGAAGCGGAGTGCCTGAACGCAACCACTATGCCACTGGGCCAGCCCCATTATTGATTTTTAAAAAACAGCTTTTAGCTTCCTTGACTTTCTCTATTTTTTTCTCAATTTTATTAATTTTTACTCTAATCTTTATTATTTCCTTCATTCTTCTTAGATTTAGTTTGCTATTCTTTTTGTATTAAGGTTAAAAGTTAGGTTATTGATTTGAGATCTTTTTAAATACAGTCATGTGCCACATAATGACATTTCAGTCAACAATGGACCACTTCTACTATGGTAGTCCCATAAGATTATAATGGAGATGAAAAATTCCTGTCACCTAGTGATGTCCTAGACCTCACAACACTGTAGCAAAATGCATTACTCACTTGTTTGTGGTGATGCTGGTATAAACAAACCTACTGCACTGCCAGTTGCATAAAAGTATAGCATATACAATTATGTACAGTACATAATACTGGATAATGATAATAAATGACTATGTTACTGTTTTATGTATTTACTATACTATAATTTTTATTGTTAAGAGTGTACTCTTTCTACTTCTATATAAAAAGAAGTTTACTGTAAAACAGTATGCTGCATTACACTGGCAGCAGCCTCATACATCTCATGTTTACGGCATCTCTTGATTGCATCATTTTCTCTTGTGCTTGATTTAATCTCATGTTGTTTTGTTCATGATGGCCCCTAAGCATATAAAATCCACTGTTAATGTTGCCAGTAAGAGGCCACGTTGAGTGATTGACCTGGAAACAAAATTAAAAGTGATTAAGGACTATGAAGGTGGAAAATCACTGATGGTTATTGCGATACGAGTCAGGCATGTCCCACTCCACCATAGCTTGTAGCTATCTTGAAGAACAAAGTGAAGGAAGCTGTTGAAGGATCTGCTTCAATGAAGGTAATGAGACTAACAAAAATTTGAGAAAGGCCTATATTAGACATGGAGAAACTTCTAATGACCTGGATTGAAGACCAGACACAGAAGTGTATCCCTCTCAGCACCATGACAATCATGGCCAAAGCAAAAAGTTTGTTTATAATAGTGAAAGAAAAGCCTGGACTCAACTATGATATTGAATTTACTGCTAGCTCTGGGTGGTTTAAATGATTCAAGAATCATTATTCATTACATGTGAAAGTGAGTGGTGAATCTGCAAGTGCTGATGTGACAGCAGCTGAAGAATTTTTGGAAACTCTAAATAAGCTGATTGTGGAGGAAAATTACTTGCCATAGCAAATATTCAGTATGGATGAAACCTCCCTATGCTGGAAACGAATGCCTGACAGGACTTGAGTGGAGGCAAGTCAATGCCACATTTCAAGGTTTTTAAGAACAGGATAACAGTCTTGCTTGAGGGCTAATGTTGCAGGCTACAAATTGAAATGCTCTGTGATCTGGCACAGTGAGAACTCCAGGGCCTTCAAGCATATCAATAAGCACACACTGCCAGTGTACTACAGTAGCAATAAGAAGTCATGGATGACCTAGCTCTTCTTCCAAGATACCCTCCTGAATTGCTACGCCAACAATACGAAGTACTGTTTGGAGAATAACATACCTTTCAAGATTTTGCTTATTGTTGACAATGCTCCTGGACATCCTCCCTTTATTGGTGATCTTCACCCCAATATCAAAGCCGTGTTTCTCCCTCCAAACACCACTTCTCTGATCCAACCAATGGATCAAGGAGTTATAGCAGCTTTTAAGGCCTATTACCTGAGGAAGACCTTTGCCCAGGCTATTGCTGCAACTAAGGATGACACTGAGAAGACCTGCAAGGACTGATGCAGACCTGGAAGGATGACAACATCTATGACTGCATCAACAATCTTGCTTGGGGTAATGCCACCAAGGAGTGTACGAATGGCATCTGGAAGAATCCAATCAAGAGGTTCGTCCACGACTTCAAAGGATTTGCCAAGGATGAGGAGATCGCAAAATCAACAAGACCGTGGTTGAAACGGCAAACATCTTTAACCTGGGTGTGGATGAGGATGACATTAAGGAGATCCTATAGCTGGTTCCTGAGGAATTGACTAATGAGGAATTGTTGGAACTCGAACAGGAATGCGTAACTAAAAAATAGGCAGGAAAAAAGGAAACTGCAAGAGAAGGAAAAAAAAGAAGAACCCCCAAGAAAATTCACAGTGAAGTCTTTAGCAGAAGCTTTTGCAGACCTCAACAAGCTCCCTAAAAAGTTTGAAAACATGGACTCCAACACTGAAAGGTTTTCATTAATAGAGAGGAATGTTCATGGTGCATTATCTGCTTACAAGGAAATCTGTGATGAAAAAAAGAAACAAACCAAGCAAACCACCATGGATATACTTCTGAAAAGAGTGATATCTCCTCAAGAAGAGCCTCAGGCAAGTCCTTCAGAAGGTATTCCAGAAGAAGGCAGATAGGAGATGACAGCTCCATGCGTGTTATTGTCCCTGAAGACCTTCCAGTGGGACAAGATGTGGAGGTGGAAGACGGTGATATTGGTAATTCTAACCTTCTGTAGGCCTAGGGTAATGTGTCTTAGTTTTTAACAAAAAAGTTGAAAGAGCAAAAAAATTTAAAAATTTAAAATAGTAAAAGGTTTATAGAATAAAGATATAAAGAAAATATTTCTGCAGAGCTGTACAATGTGTTTAAGCTAAGTGTTATTACAAGAGTCAAAAGTTAAAAAAATTAAAGTTTATAAAGTAAAAAAGTTACTGGAAGCTGAGGTTTATTACTGAAGATTTTTTCTTATAAATTTAGTGTAGCCTAAATGTACAGTATTTTAAAAGTCTACAGTAGTGTATAGTAATATCCTAGGCCTTCACATTCACTCACCACTCACTCACTGACTCACCCAGAGCAATTTCCAGTCCATTCATGTTAAGTGCCCTACATAGGTGTGCCATTTTTTATCTTCTATACCATATTTTTACTGTACATTTTCTATGTTTCAATACACAAATACTTACCATATTATAATTGGCTACAGTATTCTGTACAGTAACATGCTGTACAGGTTTGTAGCCTAGGAACAATAGACAATACCACATAGCCTAGATGTGTGGTAGACTACACCATGTAGATTTGTGTAAGTACACTCTACGACGTTCGCACAACAAAATCGCCTAATAACGCATTTCTCAGAACATATCCTTGTTGTTAAGTGACACACAACTGTATAGGCATTTATCACTACCTATTTCCTAAGAACTGCTTTAACTGCACCCAAAAGTTTTGGTGCATGTTATGTCTCCATTTTTTTCATCTTGAATTATTTTCTAATTTCCCTTGTGATTTCTCCTTTGACCCACTGGTTATTGAAGAGTATGTTAATTTCCACATAGTTGTGAATTTCTCAAATTTCTTTTTGGTATTGAATTCTAATTTCATTCCAGTGTGGTCAGAGAATGTACTGTTATGATTTCAATCGTTTTAAGTTTGGTGGAGTTTGTTTTATGGCCTCACATGTCTATATTGGAGAATGTTCTATGTACACTTGAAAAGAATCTATCTTCTGCTGTTGTTTGGTTGAGTGATTGAAAGATGTCTCTTAGGTCTAGTTGGTTCATAGTGTTATTCAAGTCTTTTCCAATGGATCTTCCACCTAGTTTTCTATCTAATATGAAAGTATTATATTAAAGTCTCCAACTATTATTTGTTGAATTATCTATTTCTTCCTTCATTTCTTGTCAATATCTGCTTCATATATTTTGATGCTGTTATTAAGTGCATATATGTTTACAATTGTTATAACTTCTGGAGGGACTGGTTGTTTTATTATAAAACATCCCTCTTTACCTCTAATATTTTTGTTTTAAAGTCTATTGTGTCTGAAATCAATATAGCCAGCCTAGTTTTCTTATGGTTGCTGTTTGCATGATATATCTTTTTCTATCCTTTTACTTCCAACATATTTGTATCTTTCAGCCTAAAGTGTGTCTCCTGTAGACAGCATATACTTGGATGCTGATTTTCCTTCACTCTGACAATCTCTGCTGTTTGACTGGATTGTTTAATCAATTCACATTTGATATTAATATTGATATAGTTGGCTTTATGTCTGCCATTTTACTTTTTGTTTTATATGTTTCATGTCTTTGTTCTTCTATTCCTTTACTGACCTAGGTATTAGTTTTTTAATGCTTTGTAAGTGGCATCATTTTAAAATTTCATTTTTCTGCCTGCTATTATATAGAAGTATAATCAGTGATTTTTTTATTGATCACTTCTCCAACTAACTTATTAAATTCACTTAAATCTAATAAATTACAGATTCTTTGGAGCTTTCTGTGTAGATAATATTTGTGCCCTTGCTAGTCTTTATTTCATTTCTTTTTCTTGTCTTATTGCATTAGCTAGAAACTCCACCAAGATATGAATAGGTATGCTTTTAGTGGGTATCCTTCTCTCATTACCAATCTTGGACTGGGTGTAAGGTTTCACTATTTCCCCACTAAATACAATTTTTGCTATACTTTTTTGTAGATACTCTGTATTGGATTAATGAATTACCATTCTATTCCCAGCTAACTAAGATTTTATCATGACTGTGTTTTCAATTTTACCTAATGTCTTTTCACATCTATTTGGATGATCATGTAATCTCATTTTTTCAATTAATTTGTATCATACTGAGTCATCTTTTAAAATATTAAATCTAGCTCATTCCTGGAATAAACCTCACTTAGTGGTAATATGCCTTTTTTTCCCATGGTCCTGGATTCAATTTGCCAATATTTTGTTCAAGACTTTTGTATCAATGTTATGAGAGAGATGAGTCTGTAATTTTCATTCATCAGGTTTTGATGTCAAGGTTATGCTGGCCTCATAAAACTGCCAAGTCTTCTTCTATTCTCTGAAGAGTTTGTGTTTGTAAATGGTACCACTTCTTCATTAAATGTTAGAAATAATTCACCATAATGTCATTTGAGCTTGGAGTTAACTTAGTGATAATGGTTTTCAATTATGATTGAATTTTTAAAAATAGATACAGGACCATCCATATTTTCTGTATCTTTTTCTGTTGATTTTAGCTGTTTTTCCATTTCAACACAATTTCAAATTTAAAAGGTTCTTCATAATATTCTCTAATTATATTTGTAATATCTGCAAGATCTGTGCTGTCTCTATTCTTGATATTACTGACATGTTTTTCTTTTTTGTCTTGATCATTCTTACTACAAATTGATCCATTTAATCAATACTTTCAAAGCACTGACTAGGCTTTGCTGACTTTCTATTGTATGTAGAGGTCCATTTCATCATTTCCTGTTAGTATTATAATTCCATTTTCTTCAGGCTTGATTTGTTGTTCTTGTTCCAGCTTGAGATGAAAACTCAGGTTATAATTTTCAGTCCCTTTTTTTTTCTAACTTTGCATTTTAAAGTTATAAAATTTCCTGTAAGTTCTGCTTTAGCTGAGTCCCACAAATTTTGATAAACACTATCTTAATTATCATTGGGTTCAAAATATTTTTAAGTTTCCATTGTAATTCCTTCTGTGATCTGTAGATTATTTAGAAATATATTGATGGATTTCCAAGCAACTGCAGATCTAGTTTTATTTCTGTTGCTGAACATTAGCTTAAAACCACTCTAATCAGAATACCTTCTAAATGATTTCAGTCCTGTAATATACGTTGAGACCAGCGTCATGGTCCATTTTTCCAAAAGCTCCATGTGTACTTGAGTAGAACATGTATTCTAACACTGTTGGGTACAGTGTTATTATATGTCAATACTAGCTAATTAAAATTTCTTAGTTGTGCCAGTCACAATCTTCCAGCTATTAAAACAGGAGTATTAAGAGTGGCCTGCTATGATTGTAGATTTGTCTACTTCTTTTTTGTGTGTGAGGAAGACCAGCCCTGGGCTAACATCCATGCCCATCTTCCTCTACTTTATATGGGATGCCGCCACAGCATGGCTGACAAGCGGTGCATCGGCAGGTGCCTGGGATCCGAACCCGTGAACCCCGGGCTGCCAAGCGCGAACTAAACCGCTGCGCCACTGGGCCGGCCCCTTGTCTACTTCTTTTAATTTAATCATTGCTTTTTCCTCTTACATAGTTTGAAGCTATGGGTACACACTGGTTGAGTTTATTTTCTCTATTTCTGGTAGTGGATTGGTTTTCCTAATTACAAAACATCTCTACCTCTAGTTATACTTCTTGCTGAGATAGTACCTTAATACACTATAAACATTAATGGGCAATTCTTGTCATATTTTTTAAAAATCCACTGAAGCAAATCTTTTTTTACCTTTACTTTTTCTAAAAAGTAAAAACTTTTAAAAAAGGAAAAAGAATCTAAGCTAAGTTATTTAACTTGTTCAAGGAAACACAATTCAAAGCGAGTATTTAAACCCAAGATCTTAAGACTCAAAGAAATCTCACAATACAAGTACAAATCAGATAAGGTATTATGAAGAGATAGGGTAACCTTAAGGGGTATATAGTGGTCAACAAAATGACAAAACTTGACCAACTTTTGCCAGGTGACAATCTCATAATGAGCATGAACTAATCCTTACCATTCAAGTTGTGGTCTATGGACCAGCAGCATCAGCATCTTCTAAATGCTAGTAGAATTTTGTCTTTACTTGTAAAAACTATCAATGTAACAGCATAAAATGAAGCAGTATAAAATGCTCATAATAAAGTAGCTGCTTGTCAGCACTCAATGCCTAGTGGCTACCACTTTTAACTAATTAAAACAACTTTTTTTAAAATCTCAGTATTTTAAAACAATATGTTCACACCAGTATTTCTTGAGTTATAAATTTTAGCCATTATCTATCAAGTTCTTATACTCAGATGAGGATTTAGCTCTTTTCTACACCCTATATGCCTTTTCATTACATTTGTAGTTAAATCACTACTTAAGTTGTTATAGGCAAGTATCCTCACATAACAAATAAGAGTATCTGGTTATAAGATATTTTGTTTTTCTTGAAGCTATCAAATTTTATCTCCTAGTTTCCTATAAACCTATCCTTCATTCTTTTTCAGATTCATCAGAACTGTCATATATTAACATTTTCCCTTATTCTCCACTCCTTCAAGGTCATGTTTAAAGATCACCCCTTCAAGAAAGCCTTCCCCCAAGAGAACTACTTCCTTATCTGAATTTCCCATTAGAAATATATTATTTTTAGTCATGAGCTTTGAGGGCAGAGACATGTCTTATTTATTTTTATATCTTCAGTAAGATGCCTTTCATATAGAAGTTTTATTAAATGATGCTTATATGGATACTCAATTTATAAAAATGTACCTCTAGAAAGCCAACCAGGGTTCTTCTTTCCTTAATAAAGAGTACCAGAACAGGCCTTGGCAACTTTTGCCGTAGCTATCCCACAAGCTATTTCATATCAGCAGCACTATACACAGCAGAGCCTCAGAGGTATACAAATGGCACTACACTTAGCAGATACATATAGTGCCTTTATATAAATAATGGTTAAATTTAGTAAGATCTGTTTATAAACATCCCTTACATCCCTAGAAATTCAATCCCTAGGAGTTCAATAATTCAAATTATATCCTATCATATCCCCTACCCAGAAAAGTCATGGTTGTTTCTCTCTAGATACTGCCTGACTACAATCTTTCTGTCCTACTTAGATTTGTAAAGCTAAAAGATGATAAGAAGTTACCTGAGTCTATGGTAATGCATTTTAAAGGTATTGGGGTCAAGGTTTAATTAAGCCTCTGAGAATTAAGAATACAGTCATGTGTCACTTAACGATGAAGACACCTTTTGAGAAATGCATCGTTAAGCAATTTCCGTTGTTGTGCAAACACTATTGAGTGAACTTACACAAACCTAAATAGTATAGCCTACTACACACCTAGGCTATATGGTACTAATCTTATGGGACCACTATCATATATGCGGTCTGTCATTGACTGAAATGTCATTATGCGGTGCATGACTAAGTATTTAAATGATGTAAGAATATGAGATGGAATATGATAGAACACGGTTCTTTGTAGTTTATATTTAATATAATCTCATTCAACTTAATGAGAACTAATACTCTTGTGTATTTAAAGTTATAAAGTTTATTTTTAACAACTATCCAATATATTATTTAAAATTTGATTACATCAAAATTACAGAAATACATCTGTACATTCCCACTACAAGAGAACTACATGATATGCAACAACAAAGATGCAGGGATCATGCAATATTTTTATACCAGAATTCAAGATACTAAGTAGCAAGGAAATACAGTGGAATTGAAGGCTGAGGTGAAGTACAAGAGTCAATAAGGCAAGCAGAGCAGAAAATTCAAGATGTACCTAGATACACCAGTTCTTAAAAGATGCAAATCATTTCCAATAAAACACTGTTCATACATTTCTGTTCAGGCAGAAGTCAATCTTAGGATGTGGTCTGTACAAATCTGCAGATAAGACTGAGAGTTAAGTAGATTAATTTGATTAGGGTCAGACAACATTTCTAAAAGGGAATTGAAAGATAAACAAAGAAGGCATACTTCACAAAAGCTGAATTCAATGTAATTAGTCCTTCAAACAGTTGCTTCATTTTTGCATTTTCAATAGCTTTCCTGCGATATAAATTATCTTTATCTTGAATGTTCTTCCCCATTTGTTTTGCAAATAGTTATGTCGCAGATCATTTTACTGGCTACAAGTAAATATATGACAAAATCAAAAACAGAGTATTAAATCCCAATCTAGAATAAGTCTGTTTAAATTGATATGGTAATTCTTCTAATGTTTTATTTCTAACGAATTATTCATACAATTATCTTTTACTATATCTTGCCCATATATAGTTGGACACTCGTATCTGCTGGGTGGATGGATTCAACCCACCACGAATTGGAAGGCCTACGAAGGTTGCGTCTGTATCGAACATGTACAGACTATTTTTTCGTGTCGTTATTCCCTAAACAATACAACTATTTACGTAGCACGTACATTGTATTACATATTATAAGCAATCAAGAGCTGATTTAAAGTATACGGGAGAATATGCGTAGGTTATATGCAAATACCACGCCGTTTTATATAAGGGACTTGAGCATCTGCGGATTTTAGTACCTGCCTGGGTACTGCACCCAACCCCCGAGGACAACCAGGGATGACTGGATACGTTTTAGAGCAGTAAAAACTAGCTTATCATAAGCCAGCAACACGTGCTGGCTTATCATGTTAGACACTCATCTTCAACACAGTAACACGGAGAGGTGGAAGTCAACTTTTCCAGTACAGCACGGTTTTAGAGAGACGAAGCAAAAATAATCGCTTCCTCTGTACTGGCGGTATTCTTCAACTCGCCCAAATCGGAGAAAGTAGGTGGGGGAGGGGCGATGGGAAAGAAACGGTCTTTTTTTTTTTAAATGTACTCGTAGAATTGAACTCTATGTTAAAGAAAGAACTCGGTCTGCAGACGGCTCTCGTCGTTCACTTACAGCATCCCTATACTGGTAAGCTCAACAGGTGTACATTACATGTTTGTGCTCCAGATCCCTTCATTAAAAAATTATATAAAATTGGCATATTACTCAATTTTATCTCTGATGTCCTAGACAACAGATATCAAGGAAAGCCTCCCCGCCGCCTGGTGAAATGCGGCCAGCTGTTCTGGCACCCGGTCTCTTCAGAGAAATATGACTAAAACGACTCAAGGAAAAGTGGCACCGGAATCCCAAAGTTGGGGCTGGCGACTACCTTTCACCCGTTACCTTGTAGAAGTCGTCCGAAGCTGCTCCCCCGGCAAACACAAAACCCTGAGGCGATGTCCCTCCGCAGCCCGCCTCACACGGGGGACCGCCCGCTCCCACTTCACCGGCCGCCCGCCCGGGAAGCGGGGGCAGACGCGCCTCTCGCCCCTCGCGTCGTCTTCCCGGCCGGCTCGGAGCACTAACGACTCGGCGGCCGCCTTTCAGTCAGCCCCGCCGCAACCGCCCTGCTCGCGCGGCGCTCCGAGGCTTCCGCTACCCGCCCTCAGAGCGGCGCGCGGCGCCCCCACAACCGCCGACTCGGCCAACCGCCGCTCGCGTGGGGCTCCCGCCGGCCCCAACGTACCTACAGCGGCGCCCAGTGAGCCGGCCGCCGCTCTCAGGACGACCTCTTCGCACCGCAGCCGCCGCGCACAATAACGTTCCCGGGAGGACCCGCGGAGGTAAGTCTCCCTGCGCCCTCCCCCGACGGACTCCGGACCAATGGCAGCACGAACGTGCGGCAGCCCAGCCAATCAGAGACGACCGGGTGGAGTGGGCGGGGAGAAGGGCGGCAGGGAAGTGGAAGTCGGCTGAGGGGCGCCAAGAGTTCGCCTCCCTGGGCGCTTCTTCCCCTCAGCCTTTTGGGCTTTCCCGCCAGGTCGCCCGGCTGAGCGCCTGAGCTAGGCCTTTCTTTTGAGTGACTCCTGTCAGGTTTTGGAAAATTTTCGAAAATCATTATTAATAAAATTTTGTTTACAAAAACAGGAGGCCCCGATTCGAATTTTTTAAATATTGCCTGAAAATATCATTTATCTTGATTATGGAGTATTTTGACAGGGCCTTAAATTTTGCTCCACAGGCGAGTGGTCCTGACCCGGTTGTGTTTTCTTGAGTTTCGTAACTTGTCCCGGTTACTTTGCCACCCTAGGCTGCATCAGATTTTATGAGACCTACCCTGCTGCCAGATAGTCGCCCTCTGGGTAATTATTGAACATTCACTCAATGGTTAGTTTCTGTACTGTCACCTGTACTAGGTGCAGGAAATATAACTGTCAACTAGTTTGACAAAACCCTCCTCATCATGGAAGGTAGAGCTGCCTACTTTCTTATGAAAAAAAATGAGACAAGGAAGAACAATCTAGAAGTCTAGGTCATTAACAGAATAACATACTCTAACCTAGTAGGTTCCCAAAATGTTGTCCAGGGATCCCTGGACTCTACTAGGTCAGTACTATTTTCATAATAATAGGAAGATGTTTGACTTTTTGGTTCTCGTAGTTTCAGGAGTGTTCAATGGAATTTTCCAGAAACTTCTGAAAAACTGACATGTGATATTGCAACATATTGAATGCAGAAACAGGTATGAGAATCCAGCTGTCTTAAGTCAAACACTAAGGAAATTAGTAAAAATGTAAAATAATGCCAATCTTTGCACACTTTTTTTTTAGTTTATAACTACTATTACTAATAAAATCATCATTGCCACCTCTCATTATCATTATATGTCCCTATTTCCGTTCATTATCTGATACATAATAAGTGCTCAATAAAAGTTCATAAAATGAAAGTGAACGAATGAATTCATTCGGAAAGAGTTTTACAACATATATCATTTATAGCATCATTTTCACTATCATGCATCAAAATAGAACAACTGGATTTTATTTAAGGAAAAATTATGGACAACAACGTAACTACTAATTATGAATGCAACATTAAATTATAGGATAAAAGTATTATTATCTTGAAGAATTTTTTTGGTATGATTATTGTGATGATTAAATTTTATGTGTCAACTTGGCAAGGCCATGATACCCAGTTGTTTAGTCAAACACTATTCTAGATGTTGCTGTGAGGGTATTTTGTAGATGTGATTAATAGCTACAAATCAGTTGAGTTTGAATACAGTCAATATGTAAAGATGAAATTTGTAATAACAACAACATACAGGAGGAGGGAAGGAGCTGTATAAGAGCAAGATTTCTATATACTATTGAAGTTTAGGTGGTATTAATACAAAATAGATTGTTATAAGTTTAGGAGTCTAATTGTAACCCCCCAGAGTAACCACTAAGAAAATAACTTAAAATTTTCAAAGAAGAGAAAGTGAGAAAGGGATAAAAATGGTACACTATTTTAAAAAAAGATGTAAACACAGAAGAAGGAAGTAATGGAAAAACTGAAGAACAACCAGGAAAAAAAAAAAAAGACAGAGAAAGACCAGTCCCGTGGCCTAGTGGTTAAGTTCGGCATGCTCCACTTCGGTGGCCCAGGTTCAGTTCCTGGGCATGGACCTACACCACTTGTCTGTCAGTGTCCATGCTGTAGTGGTGGCTCACATACAAAAAAGGGAAAATTGGCAGTGGATGTTAGCTCAGGGCGAATCTTCCTCAGCAAAAAAAAAAAAAAGAGAGAGAGAGACAGAGAAAACAGCAAAATGACAGAATAAGGCCTTCCTTATCAGTAACTACTTTAAATGAAAATGGATTAAACTGTTCAATTAAAAGCAGAGGTAGATTAACAGAATAGATTTAAAAAAAAAACCCCATGATCTCACTACATGCTGTCCATAAAAGATTCATTTCAGATCCAAAGACACAAGTAGATTGAAAATAAAAAGATTAAAAAAGATATTCCATGCAAATAGTAACCAAAAGAGAGGTGGGGTAGCTGTACTAATATCAGACAAAATAGATTTTTAGTCAAAAATTGTTGCAAGAGACAAAGAAGGGCATTGTGTATTGATAAAAGGGTCAATCCATCAAGAAGGTATAACAATTATAAACATATTCACACCTAACAACAAAGCTAAAAATATATGAAGCAAGAATGGACAGTATTGAAGGGAGAAATAGGTAATTCTACAATAATCATTGGAGACTTTAACACCTCACTTTCAACAATGGATGGAACAAGTAAACAGAAGAATGATAAGGAAATAGAAGACTTGAACAACAGTATAAACCAACCAGACCTAACACAAATATATAGGACATTGCACACCAAAACAGCAGAATAGACATTTTTCTCAAGTGCACATGGAACAATTCTCCAGGATACATCATATGTTAGGCCACAATACAAGTCTCAAAACATTTAAAAAGATTGAAATCACACAAAGTGTCTACTCTGGCCACAGTGCAATAAAATTAGAAGTCAATAACAAAGGAAAACTGGAAAATTCACATATATGTGGAGCTTAAAAACCACGTTCTTAAACAACCAATGGGCCAAAGAAGAAATCACAAGGGAAATTAGAAAATACTTTGAGACAAGTGAAAATGAAAACACAATATACCAAAGCTTATGGGATGCAGCAAAAACAGTGCTCTGAGAGAAATCTATAGCTGTAAATGCCTACATTAAAAGAGAAGAAAGATCTCAAATAAATAACCAAACTTTACACCTTAAAGAACTAGAGAAAGTTCTTAAACATACCCAAAAGCCAGCAGAAGGAAAGAATAAAAATTGGAGCAGAGATAGATGAAATAGAAAACAGTGAGTAGAGAAAATCAACAGAACAAAAAATTAGTTCTTTGAAAAGATCAACAACATTGACAAATCTTTAGCTAGACTAACCAAGGAAAAAATAGAGAAGACTCAAATTACTAAAATCAGGTATGACTGTGGGGACATTACTACTGCCCTTAGAGAAATAAAAAGGATTATAAGAGAACACTATGAAAACTTGTATGCCAACAAATTAGATAACCTAGATAAAATGGACAACCTCATAGAAACCCACAAACTACCAAAACTGACTCAAAAAGAAATAGAAAATTTGAACAGGTCTATGAGAAGTAAAAAAATTGAATCAGTAATAAAAAACCTGCCAACAAAGAAAAGCTTCAATGATGAATTCTACTGGTTATTCAAACAATTAACACCAATCTTTCTAAAACTCTTCCAAAAAAATAGAAGATGTATGAATATGTCCTAATTCATTCTAAGCCAGAATAACTCTGATACCAAAGTCACATGAGACATCATGAGAAAAGAAAACTACAGGCCAATATCCCTTATTAATATAGATGCTAAAATCCTCAACAAAATATGAGCAAACCAAGTCTAGCAGCATATTAAAGGGATAATACACCATAACCAGTTGGCATTTATTCCAGGAACACGAAGGTGGTTCAACATAAGAAAATCAATTAAGGTAACACATCACATTAATAGAATGAAGAAAAAACAACCAGCCAACCACATGATCACCTCAACTGATGCAGAAAAGGCATTTGACAAAATCATCATCCTCTCCTCATAAAAACCTTTACAAACTAGGAATAGAAGGCAACATCCTCAACATGATAAAGGGTATTTATAAAACAATCCCCAGTGAGCTGTCTGATTCTTTCTGCCATGTAAGGACGCAGCGAGAAGATGGCCATCTAAGAACCAGGAAGCAGGCCTTCACCAGACACCAAATCTGCCGGTGCCTCGATCTTGGACTTCCCAGACTCCAGAACTGTGAGGAAATAGGTTTTGGAGGCTATTAGGACCACGAGATTGTCCTACTTTACGGTTTTCTACCGAATTTGCAGACAATGAAACATACATATTTCACGTCTAATCTTGATAAAGGATTATCTGTCTCTTTAGCAACTAAAATAGAGCTTATATATGTTTAGAATGCACTCAGCCTGCCAAATCTGAAATTATTCCATTCTCATCAAAGGTTTAGTTTTTGGTGATTCACAACACATGGGTATCAGAGTTGGGGACAGTGATGTGGTTAAAAGATGCCCACAGATAGTGTTACCGAATGTAAGGCATCTTTGAGGGCAAAATTTATGGAAACATCCACAGGGTGATAACTATGCAAACAGGTAAAGATACCAGGTTCTGGTTCCCTGGAGTTCCCCAGTGGTTGTATGGCTATTGATGATCAGGTCCAACTAGAGTGAGGATTCTGCCAGGCTACAGAAGCTTTTCCCTTTCCTGATTTGAGAGAGTACACAGTTATCGCTTCTCCCTAGAGGGAAGATGGGTTATATGTCTGCCTATTTACCAGATGCTTGTCATAAGTCTCTGGTCTCCAGTGTGTTAATGGGAAATCTATGCAGCGCAACCCAAAACATTTACATTACTTTATGCTTGTCAGTTAGTAACAGCACAAACCAACTCAGCACATTCCTCACTGTGTACTTAAAGGGATCAAAGTTTAGTCTCCAAGGTGCTTATATCAGAACTAGGCTTCAGAACTGGTCCATTTCTGGAGGTTCATTTCTGCATAGATTATTGCAAGTGTTGTACTAAAGTGAGACTTTGCTTTAATATTTGTTTCTATTGTTTCTATTCAATTCATTCAAAATCTTATTTTTTTAAATTTTAAAATCAACTTTATGGATATAAAAATTACATAAAACAAAATGCACACATTTTAAGTGTATAATGAGTTCTGAGAAATGTAACCACCAGCACAGTCAAGTTCATCCCCCCAAATTCTCTTGTGCCCTTTGTGGTCACTGTCAACTTCTGATCCCCAGCTCCAAGAATCCCCTAATCTGCATTCAATTTAAATATATTTGTTGCATCCCTTCTAGAATTTCATATAAATGGAATTACACAGTATATACTCTTTTGTATCTTTCATTCAGCATAATGTTTTTGAGATTCATCCATGTTGCTGTGTGTTTAGTAGTTTTTTCCTTTGTAATGGCGAGTAGCATTTTATCGTATGGACGAGCCATACTTTGTTGAACCATTTACTTGCTGATGGACATTTGGGTTTTTTCCAGTTTTCTCTGTTATGAATAAAGTTGCTCTGAACATTTGTGTACAAGTCTTTTGGAGAACATATATTTCTTTTCCACCTAGAAGGTTATATAATAAGTATATGCTTAACTTCAAGGGTCTGCAAAAGTTCTCACCAAGGATCAGAAGGTAAATATTTTAGGCTTTATGGGCCATATGTTCTCTGTTACAACTACTCATGTCAGCTATTATAGTGTGAAAGCAGCCATAGGCAATGCACAATTGAATGAGCATGGCTGTGTCCCAATAAAAATTTATTTACAAAAATGAGTAGTGGGTCAGATTTGGTCCGTAGTCCATAGTTTGCTGAACCCTGGCAACCAAAGTTGGAAAGATTCACTCCTGTGTTTACTTTTAGACATTTTATAACTATACTTCATATTTAAATCTAATTAAACCTTATATTTAAATCTAATTAAACCTTATATATTTAAATCTAGATCAATTTTGAGTTAATTTTTGTAGATAGTGTGAAGTTAGGATCAAAGTTCTTTTTTGTGTGTGTGTGTGGTGAGGAAGATTGGCCCTGAGCTAATATCTGTGCCAATCTTCCTCTATTTCTGTATGTGGGATGCTGCCACAGCATGACTTGATGAGCAGTGTGTAGGTCCATGCCCAGGATCTGAACCCACAAACCCCGGGTCACTGAAGCAGAGCACATAACTTAACCACTACGCCACCAGGCTGACCCCCAAGGTTCGTTTTTTGTTCATTCTGTTTTTCTTGTTTCAGTAACATTTGTTGAAAAGACTATTCTTTCCCTCTTTGAATTACTTTGGCCCCTTTATCAAAAAGCAAGTGATCATATACATATGGATCAATTTCTGGACTCCCTCTTTGTTTCTATTGATTTATACATTTTTTTTTTAGGAAGATTGGCCCTGAGCTAACATCTGTTGCCAATCTTCCTCTTTTCTTCTTCATTTTTTTTTCCTCCCCAAAGCCCCCAGTACATAGTTGTATATCCTAGTTGTAGGTCCTTCTGGTTCTTATATGTGGGATGCTGCCTCAGCACGGCTTGATGAGCGGTTAGTAGGTCAGCACTCAGGATCCGAACTGGCGAACCCCGGGCTGCCGAAGCGGAATGTGTGAACTTAACCACTGCGCTACAGGGCCGGCCCCGATTTATATGTTTATCCTCATGCCAATAACCCATGGTTTGATTACCATGGCCTTACAGTAAGCCTCGAATTCAGAGTGTATAAATCCTCCAACTTTGTTCTTTTTCAAAATTATTTTGCCTATTCTAGGTCCTTCTCATTTCCATATAAATTTTAGAATCCACTTGTCACTTTACATAAAAAAAATGCAGTGATTTTGATTTTGATTGTATTGAATACATAGACAAATACAGTGAGAACTGACATCTTAACAATATTGATTCTTCCAATCCATGAGTAGTTAACACTCTGACATGTACTGTTTATCATGTATATGTGTATTTTTATTTAAAATATAAATAGTAATCCTCTGAGTGCTGGGATTATAGAATACTCTTGTTCTTTTTACTCTTCTGCCTCAAAAATATTATTTCAAAAATATTTAGCTAGATCAAAAAAAGATACTAATTTTGGTTATGCAACAGCTCAATTTAATGATTCAGAGACAAGTAACTATATTAGAAATAGAGAGGATAATTGTTTCTGTCTTTCCAACTAAAATAGAAAATTCATTACCAAAAGAAAAAATATTTGATGGTGTATCCTTAGCAACTAAACTTTAAAAAGGTAATTGAAAGAAAGAGAATGGGAAACTGCATATTCGCCTACATCATAAAAGTATCTTCATCCAAAGAACTGTTTTTTGTACAATGTGAATTCATAATCTATTTTCTCTTCTGAAAGCAAAAGAAATATGTATTTCTAATTTTCCCCACTGAATAAGTCAAGAAACAATGACTAATCTAATGGCAACAGAGTCCCCCAGTATTCAGACTACATATTATTTCCCACTCCAAGAAACCAGAGCTTCTTGGAGAAATAGTTGATTCCAGGTCTGAGCAGGAAAGTACAACTTCACCTGGAACATTCCACATTCATGAGGAAGGGAATTAAATTTTACCTCTTAAATGGAGAAGTATTCTGGAATTTGTGGGCATATTTTAAAACCACCACAAATCCATTAAATGATTTTGACTTTTTAAAAAAATACCCAATTATTATCTATATGCATCTATAAATAATAGAAAATACATATATTGGTCTCTGCCCTGGGTTCTTGGCATAGTGCTCCTGAAACCTTTGTAATTTCCTAAGTGATAAGAGCACTAGGAACATCTCTTGTTCTAATATCTGTTTGACCTTGTCCCTGACACAGGGCTTCTAAAGTCCTTGTAAATTCCTAAGTGATTAGAGCACTAGCAGCATCTTTTGTTCTAATGAGGCAGCTCTGAGTGGGCTCCTGGATGCCTCCTGGATGGGGGCTGGTCACCAGAAAGACCAACCGTAATTAGAGGCTTGGAAGTTTCCGCCCCTTCTCCCATCCTCCAAAGAGGTGAGAGGGACTGCAGATGGAGTTAATAATTGATCATGCCTACGTGAGGAAGTTTCCATAAAATCCCAATAGTAGGGAATTCAGACAGCTTCCAGGCTGGTGAACACAACACCAGGAGGGTGACGCACCCCAACTCCACAGGGACAGAAGCTCCTGCACTTGGGACCCTTCCAGACCTGCCCTATGTACACTTCATCTGGCTGTTCATCTGTATCCTTTATCATATCCTTTAATAAATTGGTAAACATAAGTAAGTGTTTCCCTGAGTTCTGTGAGCCCCTCTAGCAAATTAACTGAACCCGAGGAAAGAGTCATGGGAACCTCCAATTCGTAGCCAAATCAGACAGAAGTTGTCGGTAACCTGGGGACCTACTACTTGCAATTGGCATCTGAAGTGTGGTGGGGACAGTCTTATGGGACTGAGCCCTTAACCTATGGGATCTGAGTAGATAGTATCAGAACTGAGCTAAATTGTAGAACACCCAGCTGGTGTCACAGAAAATTGGCTTGGTGTGGGGAAAAGGCTCCACACTTTCGGTGACCAGAAGTGAAATATTTTGTGTGAGTAAAAAAGGAGACACACAGGGGAGAAACTCACAGTAGGGAAGAACCGGGTTTTTCCCTACATAGGAAGGAAAAAAACCGAGTTATTTTTCCTTTATAGCATCCTTATGAAACACAAACCATATAGAAGCATACGCTATACAGTAAAAAATGAAATCTCTTCAGAAGTAAACTTACCCACACCCCCACTCGAACCTTCCTAGCATGATTTTACAGACTTTTTCCTATTTACACACACACAAATACGTATACCTATACCTACACACATACAAATTTAGAGTTTTGATTATCACGTGAATGAGATCATCCTACCACTCTGTTTATCAATTAAGACATAATACGTCTTGAAGCTCTTTCCATGTCAGCATAGAGCTAGCTCATTCTTTTTAAAAACTGCACCCTATTCTATTGTGTTGATGTACAGTATGTAATTTATTTAACCAATTCTCAACAGGAGGACATGGGATGATGCCCCCTCCTTTTTTCTATTATAAACATTGTTGCAATGAATATCTTTTCAGTTTTGTCCTCTTGGTTCTACAAATAAAAGACCTAGAATTGAAAAAAGTGCTCTAATGGTATCTGTATATTAAATTTTGACAATAACTGCCCAATGGTGGGTTCACAGGGAAGTTGTTCTGAAAGGGAAGTTGTTTCAGGAAGAGAAGACAGACTTTCATCAGTTAGGATGTTTTGCAAGTAACAGAAAACAACCCAAAGTAGCCCAAACTTTTAGAAAAAGTTAGCGATTGCAAAACAAGTGTTTCCTTTTGCCTCCCCAAAGATCCTGTGGATTCAGAGTAACTTGAAAATGTGGGGTGGAAACACAAGGTTATTTAGTGCTAACAACTTCAGCCGATTGCGCTGGCTTTGGTGCAGTCAGAAAAGGGGGGGACAACTATGCTGACTTCCGGCAGACAGCGCGGTAAGGACAGGGGCCTGTGCCCGGGGCCCGGCCTTCCACGCGGGCCTGTGGGTGAGCTGAGGCCCGCGGGCGGCCGCGGCCCGGCCCGGGCTCTGAGGCACCGGCGAATCCTCCACCCCACCACCTGCGGGCCTCGGCGGCCTCGGAGCCCAGCCCCGACCCCCGGGCCGCCGCGTGTGCGTTGGGCCGCGGCGAGCCCCCACCGGGCCGCAGACGATGCGGCGGCACGCACGGCGGCGCGAAGGCAATGGCGGCCACCGGAAGCGCATGGAGGGCGGAGAAGGCGGGTCCCGGCTGTCAGGAGCTCCGCCAACTCGGCGTCAGGCCTAGGGAGCCGCGCAAATCCAGCACCTGAGGTGACTGCTCGGTCCCAATCACACAAAAACGACCCGTCTCCCAAACAACATGGACGAAGGCCTTCAGGGCCCGAAGTGAACGGAGCCAGTGACAGCGACGGTTGGAACCGTTGGGGGCCATCAGGCGGTTAGTCTTGACACCGGAAGCCGGAAATGGTAGAGTAACAGCACATCGGGACAATAGTGAGACAGGCAGGTTAGTACAGGGATCTGGCACCGCAGGGGAACCAGAGGACCCTGTGTCAGCAGATTCCCCGGGGCTATTGAGGGACATTGCTAAGACGTAGTTAACATGACATGCTTGAGAGAATTTTATTACGTATTATAGCTTAAGTAACGGCCAGTTCCCAGACCCACTGTCTCTCCCTGTTTTGATGTGCAGCCTGATAAGCCCCAGGCCTCACCACAACAGGATGAGCTCCACCTAGGTGTGACGACAAGAGGTTAACAGGTACACTACAAAAAGGGCAACTTGACATGTCTAAGAAGCATCTAAAGAATCTAGCAGTGAGAACATCGTGAAACAGGAAAAGAACCCCTACCGGAAAAGCAGGCATATAAAAGATAGCATTGCAAACATACCCAGGGCAGCTCCTCTCTTGGAGTATGCCCGCTGTCTGTGAAGTGTATCTCTTTCTAATAAATCCTGCCTTACTCTTTCTTCCGTTGTCCTGTAAATTCTTTCACTGCGCGACATCGAGCAACCTGGATTTGTGGCCCGGTGACAATAGGAAGAGCCCACCATCCTTTGTAGAAGGCCTGTGCATATGCTATGAAAAAGCTGCTCTCCACTTTCGCCCCAACCTTTAAAAGAAAACTTCTGCTACATCTAGGCTTTCTAGATGTAGAGATTACCTGATGTACGATAAAGTAGAATTAGAAAAGCAAATGTCTTGTAAATGACCATTTGTCAAAAAAAAAAAAATCGTGGAAAAGAAATGTCTTCTGGAATGACTTTTTGAAACGGAATTGTTAGACCATCTCTAGAAGCAACGTCAGGTGCCACATATGTCCATGTTTATTCTGTGGTTTAGAGGACATGGAGAAGAAGAAAATGAGGAGGAAGAGAAGAAGTTTCTATGCCAGACTGGTCATATTTAGAAGACATTTTTACATTAAGACCATTGTTCTTTACATGCATTTTATTCCTCACTATATATAATTGATAGTGCTCAGTACTTTTTTGAAATATCTATTCTTTCTAAGTGTTCTGAAGTACCTGATAAGTAAATGTTGAAAATAAAGGTAGTAAGATAACATATTTTGTAAATATCTTTTTGTTCAAGTTTATGAGAAATATTGCTTGCTTGTTTGTTTTGGAATGGCCAAACCACTTCTTTGAGCACACATTGTGTTTGTGCACTGATTTGGAAGAGGAGAGAGGAGAAACAAATGCAAAGGGCTCTGTGCAAGAGTGTTTATACTTAGGCGAGATTAATCATTATCCCTTAGGTTCATGCATTTTGTTTTACGTTGCTATGCATGTAATAGTGCTTATAATGTACAAAGACCCTCCTAGTTTACAGCATCTAGTCTTTCTAGATGTTAAAGAGCTTGCCAGTCTATGACAAAAGTATAGATGTTAAATTAATACATTTTGAATGCCTTGTGTTAAAATTCCAAGAAAGATTGTCTCCTGAAAATTTGAGCATTATAGGCCACTGTGGAGGAGGGAGGGAAGAAGGAATGGACCTAGGCCAGAATGTTCATATTTAGAAAATAACTTTCAAATTATAACTGTTGTTACGTGTGCAGTTTATGCAGGACTGTTGTGTCTATAGTGGGCAAAGTCCTTATTTGAAACATCTAGTCTATCTAAATGTTTTGAAGTATCCGATGTATGTTTAAAGTAGAGGTAGTGAAATATCACTTTGCAAATATCTTTGTGCTAAAATTCATAGGAAATATTCTTTTGGAAATGGAATTGGTAAATCACCTCTGTGAGCAGTATATTGCTGTATGTACTTGTTCCATGGTTTGGAGGAGATGGGAGGGAAGGAAATGCAAAAAAGTAATATGCTAATGTCTTCATATGGATAGTTTTCGACAAAATCATTTTTTGTATGTTATATGCATTTTGTTTAGCTGTGTATTTAGTGTGTATCATAGACAAATGAGTCCTGATTTTTTTTTTTTTTTTGGTGAGGAAGATTAGCCCTGAGCCAACATCCATCGCCAATCCTCCTCTGCTTGCTGAGGAGGATTGGCCCTGGGCTAACATCTGTGCCCATCGTCCTCTCCTTTATATGTGGGCTACCTGCCATAGCATGGCTTGATAAGTGGTGCATAGGTCTGAGCCCAGGATCTGAACCTGCGAACCCCAGGCCACCGAAGCGGAGCAGGGAAACTTAACCACTATGCCACCCAGCCAGCCCCATAGACAAATGAGTCCTAATTTTGTAACATCTAGTCTCTAGATGTAAAGAGGTTGCCAATGGATGACAAAGTAGAGTTAGTAAAATAAACACATTTTGTACATTTGTGTTGAAATTCATAGGAAAGCTTTTCTTCTGTAAATGACTTTATTTTTTGCTGAGGAAGATTCGCTCTGAGCTAATGTCCATCACCATTCCTCCTCTTTTTGCTTGAGGAAGATTTGCCCTAAGCTAACATCCATTGCAAACCTTCCTCTATTTTGTATGTGGGCCGCTGCCACAGCATGGCCACCAACCAGCAGTCTAGGTCTGCTCCCAGGAACTGAACCCAGGCCACCGAAGCAGAGTGTGCTGAACTCAAGCACAGGCCACCAGGGCATGGCCAAATATAAATTTGTTCAACAACCTCTAAGCATTACACATGTCTGTACGTGCCCACTGAATTGTGGTGGAGAGAAGGAATTATGGGGGGAATGGTTCACGGCCAAAATGGTCATATTTAGAAGATACCTCAATTATAACCATTGCTATGTGTGTGTAGTTTTATTTAACAGTACTGCATATATAATGGACAATTAAGTTTTTATTTGAAATATCTAGTCTTTCTGGATGTTTAGAAGTGCTTTATGTATCTAAAATTAGAGGTGGTAGAATAACATTTTGTAAATAGCTTTAAAAAATTGATGGGAATATTGTATGATTCCACTTGTATGAGGTACTTAGAATAGTCAAATTCAGAGAGACAGAAGGTAGAATGGTGGTTATCAGGGGTTGGGGTTGTGTGCTAACAGGGAGTTATTGTTTAATGGTTACAGAGTTTGGGATGATAAAAAGTTCCAAAGGTGGATGGTGGTGCTGGTTGCACAAGAATGTGAATGTACTTAATGCCACTGAATGGTAGACTTAAAAATGGTTAAGTGGGGGGCCGGCCCGGTGGCGCAGCGGTTTAGTCCGTGCTTGGCAGCCCGGGGTTCGCTGGTTCGGATCCCGGGCGCCCGCCGACGCACTGCCTGTCAGCCATGCCGTGGCGGCGTCCCATATAAAGTGGAGGAAGATGGGCACGGATGTTAGCCCAGGGCCAGTCTTCCTCAGCAAAAAGAGGAGGATTAGCAACGGATGTTAGCTCAGGGCTGGTCTTCCTCACCAAAAAAAAAAAAAAAAAAATGGTTAAGTGGTAAATTTTATTTCATGTAAGTTTTACCACAATAAACAGTTCTTAAAAATTGTTGAGGAATACCATCTTTGCATATGGAATTGTTAAACCACCTGTGTGAACAGTATACTCTTTGTACTTGTTCACTGGGTTGAGGGAGGTGGGAAGGAAGAAATTACAAAGGATGTTTTGCTGGCATGTACTAGAAGATTTCATATTACACATTGCCTGGTATGTTACATGCATTTCATTTGACTTTGCTGTACTGTATATAAATCCAGGAATGTCTTTCTCAAGGGCCAGTGGACCATCTCTTCGAAATGTAATCATTAAGGGAGATAACCTCTATCTCCCAGTTTCTGTGGGAAGGTGGGAATCTAGCTTCAGTGGGCACCTACCAAGTTGCAAAACTACCTTCTGTCATAAATGCTCAAAATAAGAAATTTATTTTTCCTTTGGATAAAGCCAATTAGCAAACACAGATGGCTACTTCAATTACCAGGTGAACTTAGGATGGATCATGTGTGACAAATGGTGCTGTCAAGTCCTCTTACTTGAACGCTAGTTATCATTTGTCTTGAGAACATGTATGTAATGAGTTGTATCTGCTTGTCATGAGAAAGGATGCCAGGACAAAAGGGTGCGATTTTTCCTGTCTTTGCAATCTCTTGGTGGATTGCCTGTGGTGAGCATCACATTCTGGTTTAATCCTTATTCAACAATAAAACTGTTTTCTTTCTCTATTACTTTTGTGGAGAGGATTTCTGGGTTGGGAGAAGATTTTGTTTTTAATTATATTTCCCCAACAATGACAAAAATAGTAGTTAGTAAAAAGTTGGGAATGATGTTGTAAAACTTACCGCACTGTGGATCCAGGTTGCTGTATGTAGCGTTGTAAAAGAACTTACAGAACAGCAAGCACAAGTGCAAAGAGTAAGGAGCTTGTTAGAAAGATACACTCCATAGACAGAGCAGGCACACTCCAAGGGAGGAGCTGCCCTGAGCGGTTTTGCCATTCCATCTTTTATAAGCTTGCTTTTGGGTAGAGGGTCTTTCTGCATAGGGCAGAAGTGAAAGCGGAGGCAGTGGTGAGTCAGAGTAGCAGTAGCAAGAGGAAGAGTGGTGGGCCGCAGCTTCTGTAAATCAAGCAGTTTGGTCCCACAACAGGCAGTCAAAAGGGGTTCTGGAAACTTGCGCTTACCTAAGGTATAACGGTTTAAGCTATAATGCAGCATAAAATTTCCATGAGCATGTTATGTTAACTATGTCTTAGCAATGTCCTAGCAATGTTCCCCACCGCCCGCCCCCAACATAACCCTCCTGTTCCCTTGTGGTTCCAGATCCCTATGCTAACCTACCTGTCTCAAAACCACATCTCCTTCAGTGGGTCATTTTTGGAAAGAAGGAATCGAGAGAAATAAAGGATTGTAGAATACAATGTTCCTAATTAGAAATCACTTTCAGTTATAACCATTGTTACGTGAGTGTAGTTTATTCAACACTACTGTGTGCATAGTGGACAAACTTAAGTCCTTATTTGAAACATCCAGCTTTTATAGAAGTACATAAAGTATGTTGAAAGTAGAGTTAGTGAAAGAACACATTTTGTAAATACCCATTTGTTAAAATTCATATGAAATAGTGTATTTTGGAAATGGAATGGTCAAACTACCTCTCTGAGCAGAGCACATCATGTTTGTGCTGATTCAGGGAGGAGGGAGGAGAAGAAAGTGCAGAAGGCTCAATGCTAGTATGTTTATGGATAGACAAGATTAACCATCATCCTCTTATGTTCTGTGAATTTTGTTTTATTTTGCAGTGTATATCATGTATATAAAGGATAAACGAGTTCAAATTTTACAATATCTACTCTTTCTAGATGTTTAAGAAGTTGCGCATGACAAAAGTAGAGTTAGTGAACTAATTTTTTGTAACCCACCTCTTGGTGCTAAACAAATTTATGTACTTAGTCACTCAAGTAGTGGAAGAGGGAGAAGGGGAAGGGTGGCAGGAGGGGCCCATTGCTATTATCTCCATCTGGAAGATAGTTTTTGACTATATCCATAGGTCTGTATGTGTATTTTTTATAAAATGCCTGTGTTTATTGTGGGCAAAGCTCATTCTTTATTTTGCAACGTCTAAAGCTTTTTGAATGTGTTGAGGTGACAATGTATGATGAAAAAATAGAGCTAGTGAATTAACCAATTCGTAAACATCTTTTAAAAAATAATTAATAGAGGGCCTGGCCCGGTGGCATAGCAGTTAAGTTTGCACGCTCCGCTTCGGCAGCCTGGGGTTCACAGGTTCGGATCCCGGGTGTGGACCTATGTACTGCTTGTCAAGCTGTGCTGTGGCGGCATCCCATATAAAGTAGAGGAAGATGGGCATGGATATTAGCCTGGGCCAGTCTTCCTCACAAAATAAAAAAATTTTTTTTTTTAATTAATAGAAAAGAAGCATCTTGGATACGGAATTGTTAAGCCACCTCTGAGCAGTCAGTGTCAGGACTCATCCATTAGTTTGGTAGTGGGGAGGGATGTAGGCAGATGTGCTCACATTTACATTTTGATGATAACCATTGATGTATGTCTACAACTCTTTTGGCTGTACTGTAGAAGTATATTGTTAAATAACTCAATGGAAACATACCTTCCTGATAATATTTTAAGAGAATATATCTGATAATGAATTCTCTTAAGATCATTGTACTCTATTGCTTTATGTTTCATTTAATATTGAGCATAAGAGAATGCAGTATTTTAACTGTAATTCTGTCAATATCTTTATCTAGAGGCCTGTTGCCATTTTTGTCTTTTATGACATTTTTGTCCCCCAGTGTATTAGTCAGGGTTCTACAGAGGAGCAGAACCAATAGGATTGATTGATTGGAATTGGCTCCGAAAACACCCGGAAACAATGTTTAATGTGGGCACCTCATGACCAGTCAAGTTAACACATAAAATTAACCATCACACCAAGAAAAGCAGGATTTCTTTTTTTTTCTTTCTTTTCTGCTTGATTTGGTGTAGTGTATTCTTAGTTATCTCAAGTGCTCATGGCTTTCGGCCTTTGAATTGGTAATTATCATGATCATGATGTGTGAAAATGCGTGACACATACTGCACAACCTCAGTCACATAAAAATGTTTGCTTAGTTCTTTGTATACACACGTAGGACCTAGAAGGACACGTCAAACTGGCAAGTGTTTATGATTATGGATGACATTGGGGTACTTTGCTTCCTGTGTTTTTCAGTTTTCTATAATGTACATATTAAACTTTAACAGTTTAAAAAAGGACACCATCATGGCAGTGATGTCCAACAACAAAGTTATTACTCTCTTGCTCATGTTTACATTGGCTGCTATGTTAGTTTCCTAGAGCTACCATAACAAAGTACCACAAACTGGGTGACTAAACAACAAATTTATTGTCTCATAGTTCTGGAGGCCAGAAGTCCAAAACCAAGGTGTTGGTAGAGTTGGTTTCTTCTGGAGGTACTGAGGAAGAATCTGTTCCATGGCTCTCTCCTGGTTTCTGGTTGTTGCCAACAATCTTTGGAGTTCTTGGCTTTTAGCTGCATCACTCTTACCTCTGCCTCTGTTGTCACATGACTTTCTTCCCTGTGTGTTCTCTCTTCTTCTAAGGACACTAGTCATATTGGATTGAGGGCCCACCCTAATCTAGTTATGACCTCATCTTAATTAATTCCATGTACAAAGACCCTATTTCCAAATAAGGTCCCATTCACAGGTATTGGAGTCTAGGACTTATCTTCCTGGGGACACAATTCAACCCACAACAGTTGCAGGTTAGTGGTGGCTCTGCTCCTGCCAGAGTGTCTTTCCATTCTTGGATCCAGACTAAAGGAGGGGCCCCTACTTAGCATGTGCCATTCCTGTGGCAGGAATAAACAATAGCTCTCAAAACATCCATTCAGAGGAGGCATGTATTACATTCAATTACATGACAAGTTTGATCACATGCCATAACTCTCTCTGCATCACGAGTTCCTACCTCAGGCTTGTGTTTGTCCAAAACCTGCATCATTTCACAGTCTTGGAGTTCCTGTTAAGAGTCAATTTGTTTCAATTCCTGTTTTGTTTTGTTTTTAGCTAATTTATAGTCATTCCCCTTTTTGTAACTTAACTATAACAAAAGTATCCTCTCTTCTCTCAATCCAGTCAGAGCCCGCTTCTTTGAAGAAGTTTGAAATTTTTCTTAAGAATTCAGATGCATCTTCAGGTGATTAAATGTAAGAAACACATGAAAAAAAAGTCTTAGCACTTAAGATTCTTTCAAGAAAAGATATCAGTTTCTGAAATATGTGTGGAATATGACAATATTTAGGTAATGATTTCACTTATACTCTGTAAATATTTTTAAGTGGAGTACTTTCACAATGTCCACATCAATGGGACAAACTCTAGATGTTGCTCTCAAGTCTTGGTCTATGGGGTAGTGAGGGCAACAGGACAAGAACAAGGTGGTTGTTTGCTCTACATCTGGTGCCATTTTGCTAAGCAACTTGGGTGCAGAACTGTAACTATGCTATATTGTTATCTGAATGGTGGAAACTGCATAGTCATTTCTGAGAGGCAGGGAAGCAGGAAGGGATTCACCACATCCCTGAACTTCAGGAAGTGGGCCAAGCTATCCAGTAGAGGCATGTGATCTTTGAACCTATTGGTTAGAGGTTTCAGAGCACAGGTTGAGAGCTTGTGTTCTTTTGTGGTTTTTTGTTTGTTTGTTTTGCTGAGGAAGATTTGCTCTGAGCTAACAGCTGTTGCCAAGCTTCCTCTATTTTGTATGTGGGCCACTGCCACAGCATGGCCACTGACGAGTGGTGTAGGTTGGTGCCAGGGAACTGAACCTGGGCTGCTGAAGTGGAGTGCGCTGAACTTAACCACTAGGCCACCGGGACTCGCCCTGATTTTTGTTTATTTTTTGCCTTTGGATTGAAGTTAACTAATTCCACTTCACCTAGGAATGACCTATAAACATATGAAAAGGTGCTCAACATAGTTGATCATCAGGGTAATGCCACATAAAACCTTGATAAGATGCCATTATACACTCTCTAGAATGGTGAAAACTGAAAAGACTCACGACAACAAGCATTGGTGAGGATGTGCAGCAACTGATTCTTATATGCTGCTGGTACCTTAGAATGGTACAACCACTTTGAAAACAGCTTGGCAGTATTTTTTGTATGTATAAAATTAAACATATGTCTATCATACCAATCAACAATTTCACTTCTAGATATCTGGTCAAGGTCCAAAAATTGTTTATTAGAAGACAAAAAGTATCTTACCAGCTATCTGGGCATTCCTTACCCCAGTCAAGCTGACACATAAAATTAACCATCACATGTTGCAACTAGAGTAAAAGACCAGAAGAGGAACTGTAAAAATTCTTGTTGGAATATTACTCAAAATCTCAACTAGTGACAACAGCTTCTCACATTGTACTGGTCACTGTTAGAATGATTGGTTTTTTCACTCTTTTATTCCTTTAGTCACTTAGCACATATTTAATGAGCATCTGCAGTATGGCAGGGTCACAGTGAACAACAGTCCACATCCTCAAGGGATTTGTCATCTGAAGTTAAGATAGACAAGTAAATTAGTAATTTTAGTACAGTGTGATCAGTGCTATGGTCACAACATGTGTCACAGGTTTTTGATTTCACTAATAGTGTGCCACCAAGGATCCCTTAGCCCTGTGATATAGAGCTCACTGTCAAAACACGCAGTAGAGGAACAGTGTAGACAGAAGGCATGAGATCCAGATCTTTCTATGTTCCCTGTTCAGATATGGAGTCTTTGGTTTAATATTGATTCCTTGATATGCAAAGAATATATTTGGATCAAGAATTCAGGGAGGTGAATCTCTGAGGAGGTGACTGTAGAAAGCATACAAAATGGAAGAACTCATGCTAAGGACTTGGCACAAGAAAATGGAGTTATGGCTGTAACTGACAACACCTTAAAGGAACACCCACAAAACCACAGACACACCCAGAGATAACCACCAGACAGCATGACAGCAGACCTGGATGAGATGTGGAAACCACATGAAACGGAGAGATGAAGGAACAACAAAGCTGGTGAGCCATCCCAGAGAGAGGACGACACGCTGCTGGTCACCTTGCTGATTCCCATGCCTCTCGCCATTCCTTTCAGCTGGACCAATTTCCTGTTCCAACTCACTGCAATGATGGTGCCAAGGACTTTGTGGATTTTGGTTTGTAACCCATTGCATGTTGAATGCTGTGTTTGGTGTTAATTAATGTGTTCTTATGATACTCATGTGATTTAATGTGTGATGTTTGATTGAGTCTGTAAAGTGACACTGGGTTGTTATTGCCATCCCTGGACCTCAGTCGCTGGAGACAAGATCCTTTGAATTTACCTTAATAAATTCTGGCATTGTGGAAAGACACAAAAGTGAATGGACAGTCCATTATTAACCACTCATTACAATGACATTCAAAGAGATATCTGATTGACAAGAAGGGGGAACAGCTAATGCAAAGGCCCTGAGGTAGGAACACACTGGATGTTAGAGGAACTGAAGGAAGGCCATGTGGCCATAGCATAGGGAGTCCCAGAGGCCTGGGAGGGAGAGAGCAGAGGGAGATCACAGTGGCGTAATTTGGGTAAGGGGATTGGATTTCATTCTAAAGGCAGTGGGAAGCCATTGGAGTACCTCTAGCAGAGATCAGATCTGACTTGCATTGTGCCCACAGAGGTGGGGACTCATTTGTCATTGCTTACTTTACCCAGCTTCTTTAGTGAGGCAAAGTACAGCACTGCGCAGAAATACCAAACTTTTGTGGTTAGCGGTCGCTGACAAATACGTGGTTGCATCTGCTTCCTTACTTCGGAAGAGTAGACTCTAATCACTTTTTCTTAACTCTACTTCCCCTCTCCTAGCCAAAAACAAACAAAAAAACAGCAACAACAGTGGAAGCTTCAATAGAGCTCTTTAAAAAATCTCCTATAGGGCCTGAGGGAACTTTTTTAAGGTAATGGAAATATTCTGTGTCTTGATTGTGGTGGTGATTACTGAGGTGTATACGTTTGTCAAAACCCATCAAACTGTAGACTTAAACTAGGAAAGTTTTACTGTATGTAAATATACCTCATTAAAGTTGATTTTAAAAAGGAAATTCTCTACACACTCTAAGGAAATACAAAGGTGGGGCACTTAGCACTGTTTCAAGATTGCAGGAAACTTCTCAAGGGGATGGTGTTAGAGCTGCTACTTGAAGAATTAGTAGGGTAGTATTGTCATTTAAAACAAGGTTTCAAAATTCTATGACACTCCTCCCATCAAGATCTGTGACTAGTGACTTGTAACTACATGATCACCAGAGTGAGGTGGAAGTGATGCTGTGCTTTAGAAATGGAAGTTTCCACTTTCTGTCCTTTGGACGCTCTCTCTTGGCTGACAGCCAGCCCAACTTGCCAGTCACATGAGTGAGACATCCTGGAAATGTGTCCTCCAGTCCCCAGTCAAACTACCCACCTGAAGCCGAGACAGGCTAGCAGAGACAAGCTCTCCCCTCTGAACGCTGACCAAACTGCAGATGTGTGAGCTAAATAAATGACTGTTGTTTTAACCCACTAAGTCTTAGGGTGGTTTGTTATGCAGCAATAACAACTGATCTGTTAGCCAGATTAAAAGGGTGGTGACAGGACAGGTATTCCAGGCCCAAAATCCCTAAGGGGAACAGTATTTCAGAATTCAGGATTTTGGGTTTTAGAATGGTAATACAGTTCCCAAACCACATTTTCATGACATTTCTAGTGAGTGTTGCAAAATATTAATTCATCTGTAGGAAAATGTGTAAATATGCACAATAAATTAGACAAATTAAGACAATATAGCCACAAATCAGGCTTTGCTACCAAATGAATTTGCTGCAAAAGAAAAGAAAAATTTTGGTTGTTAAAACTATTTTGGATTTTGATTTTGGAATTGCACTTAAGGAATGATGGATGGATCTGTAGTTTGGCCTGCCTAGAAAGAAGGGGAAGAGAGGGGGTGTGGGGAGAGAGATTTGACTTTCAGATAAAGTTCTTTATAAAGAAATAAAAATTCTCATACAATAAATGGTCTTCAATGCCTGGAGGGCTTTGATTTGAGGGCTGTGACCATCTTTGAGGTGCAAAAGACCCAGGAAGCCAGAGGATCTACCCAACCAGTCAGGCCACTTTGGTCTTAGTTTCTTGATATGCATAAAAAAAGATCAGAGTCAGTTCTGAAGGGAGAAGTGGGGGCAGGGCAGGCTGTGAGTGGGGGCGGGGGGAAGAAGGAAATTTTATCTTGAAATTCTATATACTTATGTATTTTTTTGAAAAACTTTACAGGAATGTATTGGTGTATTACTTCTGCAAATATATAAAACATATACCATATGAAATGAGCTAGCCCTGGTGGTCCAGTCGTTAAGATTCGGTGCTCTCGTCTCTGTGGCCTGGATTTGTTTCCCAGTCAACCACACCACCCATCTGTCGGTTGTCAGACAGTGGCAGCTGTGTGTTGCTGGGATGCTGAAAGCTATGCCACTGGTATTTCAAATACCAGCAGGGTCACCTATGGTGGACAGGTTTCAGCAGAGCTTCCAGACTAGGATGGACTAGGAAGAAGGACCTGGCCACCCACTTCTGAAAAAAATTGGCCATGAAAACTGTATGAATAACAGCAGAGCATTGTCTGATACAGTGCCAGAAGGTGAGAGGATGGTGCAAAAAGACTGGGCAAGTTTCTGCTCTGCTGTCCACAGTATCACTAGGAGTCGGAATCCACTCGATAGCACTAACCGACAACAATACCATATGAAATAGGTTCTGGCAATTTTCTTATGATTTGCTCTACAGCATGATTAACAACAGTTGCAGAAAAGGCAGGAGCAGGCCAGAGCAGGGTAAGGGAACCGACATCTTTTGTTTAATAAAGAGGGAGGAGGTGATGCCTCTGATGGGGTTCAGGACACACTACCACAAAATATGGCAACTTGGCATATTGAATATTTTAAGCTGAAGGAGTTTGAGAAAAAGCAGAAGCAGGAAGCTCACTCCCACCTCCTTCTCTCTCCAGCCCTTCTTCCCTGCAACAGGCCATAAAACTCTCCTGTGAGAGGAGCCCTCCCTATACCTGGAGGGAAAGAGCATCCTTGTCTCTGAAGACAAAGGGACACTGAGAAACATCCTAACAAACTGGCCTTGCTAAGTTTCCCCCAGTTTACTGCAATTACCTCAGACTCCTTAATCTATCATATTCCTCCACAACTGCCCACTCTTCATCAAACCTGGCATGAAAGGGCACAGGTCTGCTTCTTTAGGTCTTCATTTCCTTATGACGGCTCCATATCACATAAAACTTATATTAAATAAATTTATATGCTCTTTTCCTGTTAATCTCTTTGTCAGTTAAATTTTTAGACCCAGCCAGGGACTGACTCTAAGAGGGTCGAGGAAAACTTTGCCTCCCCTACATCTCCACAACTTCTCCTCCTAGAATGTTTCCTTGAAAACATAATAGGCCCCATAATAGGTCCAGGCGTTTGATTTTGCTGTGCAAAACTATGGGCTTTCTGATCTTTGGAGCTGTGAACACTTGCCTCCAGGGCTAACTTAGAAGTCTCTCACAAGGTATATGGAGACAATCACAGACATAAGAGACATTTTCATTATTCTCTCTTCTACTTTTCTCTGTAAGTTTGTGTGGCATTCTGTCCAGAATTTGTAGTCACTTACGTGCTACCTTACATGCATGTAAATACTATAATGCTTACTCGATATTAAATTGTGTCCCTATATTGGTATGAAAGGGTCTTTGGTTGGCAGGATTGTTTTATTTCCCCCCACATTGATAGACAAATTGTAAAATAAGCTAATTAAACAAAAGTAAGACTGTCGGGAAAAGTCGCACAATAGATATTCAATTTAAGGGAATAGAGCTTAAGAAAGAATAGAAAGTATCAGCAAGAATACTGTAACCATTGCTCACACTTCTGTCCCACTTTCCACTCAGTGGCCTGTGTCCTGTCCAGCCTGAGCTTGAATGGGAAATGGGAGTCTGTTCTTCTCTCCCAGTCTTCACTTCCCAAGTGGTGCTTGTCACAGAATGAGCTTCTCATCAGCCTGAATATAATTCTAATATGTGAAAAGCAGCTGTTGCTGTTTGACATGGCTCCAAACACAAGTCAAGCAGTTTGGTATACGTGAAAGTACAACCTAATCTAAAGTCGGAGAAAAGACTCAATGTGTTGACTGTTTTGAGAGAAGGTATTTCCATCTCTTTCATCAGTCTGGAAACAGATGTGGATGGGGGGCGGGGAGTAGGTCACTGCTGGGGGAGGAAAAATTTCTCCTCTAGTCTTCTAGGTTCTTCTGGCTGGTCTAAGAATTAAATTGACATGAGACAGATTGACGGGAGAAAATCAAATTTAATTTCATATGTACAGGAACCCCAAAGATATGAAGCTCCTTGACAGTCAGGTAATTGAGGTTTATATGCCATCCTGAGCTAAAGAGAAGGAGGTAGGGTTATAGGACTTCAAAGGGGAGGAAAACAATTCACAGGAAGATGGGAAAAGCAAATGTTTGGTAAACAAATGTTTGCTATCCTATGCAGAGACAATGAGACACAGAGAGGACTTTGATCAAGCAGGCCTTGCTAAATTTCCCCCAGTCGACCACACCCAGCTCATATTCTTTGTAGGTATCTCTGGTGACAGCTCCTCCTCCTGTAACAGGCCCTTTATCTCAACTCTTTGGGCAGATAAGAAGAAGATAAAAAGAGAGAGTTCCTGAGTCTTTTGTTTCTTAGAAATAATCAGCCTAAAATAATCCTCATGCCAAAGAGATACATCTAGGGGTGGCAAATTTTGCTCCCCTACATCACCATCCCAGGGTCTATTCCCAGCACTCCTGACCCTTTGGTGTACTCCATTCTGTTACTCTACCCAATGCCTGCCAGTGAAACCACCAAGAATGGACCCAAATCCCTTGTCTTCCCTCTAGGCCATGCATACTCCTCAATTACGGGTACAAAGCTTATGGCAGCCAGTAGAAACACTTCTGACAATGACCATGAATGACTATGATTTCCTGGAATGGACGATATATCCTTGGGCTCTTCTTTCTAGGCAGATAGACGTCTCCAGTCTGCCTTAAGTAAATATGACTTTCATCCTGGGGTGGCCACTCCAAGTTTTCCAGGACTCTCTCCCAGATCCACAATCATCCTGGGGCCTGGAAGTGGTTGTTGTACATGGAAAGTGATGCTATAAGTTCATGTGGGGCTTCATTTCTGTGTTGGGGGGTTAATGACCTGGTGAGATCCATATGGGATCTATCACCCCACTAGACCAAATAGCCAGTGCCTCAAGTCCTGGGTCCAAGAAAACCAGCCTGGAGGCCTAGGTCAGAGTGGTCTTAGACAACAGAATTGTCCCTTACTATCTGTTGGCCAGCCAAGGGTTGCACTCTACCCTGACTAAACTGTGTTGTGTTTAGGTTAACTCTGGTGGCAAGGTAGAACAATTAGACTCCTGTGTACAGAAACTTGTAGAACGGCTGACTAAGGTGCCCCAATCAGAAGCCTGGAACCTATTCTCTTGTCTGGTCTGGGATCCCTTGACCCCTGGGATCCTAGGGGAGAGCTTCAGGTGTTATTCATGGCTGTCCTTTTCCTGGTCACTGTTCTAACCATCCTTCAGTGCCTCCTACAGCAAAGCCAGAGACTAGCTTCACAATCCTTATGGGTTCAGCAGGTACAGGTGCAAGTCTGCTAGTGGAGTGGAATATGACACATAGAAGCTAGGCTTTGAAATCAAGGGGTGGACTGAGGGGCAAGGATTAACCTCTCCGGAGACTGCTACACTGCAGACTGGCCTCTTAGGGAAAAAGTTGGCTTCCTGTAGAAAGAGTCTGTTTGGGTTGTAGAAACTGGTTAAAGCTGAGAGTAAAGAGAATAAACATTCTGGCAGAATGCTGATATGGTGGAACAGGACTGAGGAGGTATGCCATATCAAATGGCTATGTCTGCAAGACTCAGACTAGAGCCCAAGGTCACATCAGGGTGAAGCTGATACATCCTCAACCACAGAGCTGGTAGACCCAGAGGCTAGAGTTCATCTCTTGGACTCTCATCTGGCTCTGCTAAGTCTGTGTTCTGCCCCGTATGGCAAGGGCCATTGGAGGGGAGAGGGGTCACACACTTGCCACTGCCCTCTCTGTTATTTCCTCCAATAAACATCCAGGCTTGTGCATGTACTGTCAGCTGTCTACCCCTATTTGCTCAATAATGCCCATAAAATCATTTCTCACCTTCATCCTGAATTCCTGGCATCCCAGAACCAGCCAAGACCCATCTAACCTTTCTCATGCTTGAGAAATTATTTGAGATGTTTCCTCCAAATAAATTAAGTAGAAAAACATTGAAAAGAACATGTCCACATGGCATCAAAACAGATTAACAGAGGAAAAGGGCACAGGGCCAGCTGGGTCATTTGAAGACTTAATAGAAAAAAAGACTTTTATTACTTGCATATTCTAGGGGGAAATGGGGGTAATATCTAATAAATACAAGGACAGCATTTCCTCTTCATTCACATGTGACATGAACAAAAGTACTCTTACAAATTCTTCCACTAATATTTAACTTTTTTGTCCCAATGTATTTTAGAAGGCAGAGATACACTCTATAGAATTTCACAATTAAAAGTTAAGCCATTAAGGATATAATTATCAAGAAAAGAAATAACAAGTGTTGGAGAGGATGTGGAGAAAAGGGAACCCTCATACACTGCTGGTGGGAATGCAAACTGGTGCAGCCACTATGGAAAATAGTATGGAGATTTCTCAAAAAATTAAAAATAGAAATACCATATGATCCAGCTATCCCACTATTGGGTATTTATCCAAAGAACATGAAATCAATCATTCAAAAAGATATATGCACCCTTATGTGCATTGCAGCATTATTCACAATGGCCAAGACATGGAAGCAACCCAAGTGCTCATCAATGGATGAATGGATAAAGAAGATGTGGTATATATACACAATGGAATACTACTCAGCCATAAAAAAGACAAAATTGCTCTTTTATCAGGGACCTGCCAACATGGGCCATGTTCACACTGAAACTGTGAAGAAGGCAGCCTGGGTCATCACTGAGAAGTACTACACGTGCCTGGACAATGACTTCCAAACCAACAAGCATGTGTGAGAGGAGATCACCATTATTCCCAGCCAGAAGCTCTGCAGCAAGATTGCAGGCTATGTCATTCATCTGATGAAGCGGATTCAGAGAGATCCAGTGAGAGGTATCTCCAACAAGCTGCAGGAGGAGGAGAAAGAAAGGAGAGATAATTATGTTCCTGAGGTCTCAGCCCTCGATCAGGAGATCATTGAAGTAGATCCTGACACTAAGGAAATGCTGAAACTCTTGGCCTTTGACAGTCTGTCCAACTTGCAGTTTACTCAACCTACAGTTGGGATGAATTTCAAAACACCATGTGGAGCCGTTTGAATCTTTCTGCTGTGATGTGATATTTTCAACAAACCTTGGACAATAATAACAACAGAAAAAGACAAGGGGGCTGGCCTGGTGGCATAGCAGTTAAATTTTCACCCTCTGCTTTGGCGGCCTGAGGTTCGCAGGTTCGGATCCTGGGCGTGGACAGACGCACCGCTTGTCAAGCCATGCTGTGGCGACATCCCATATAAAGTAGAGGAAGATGGGCATGGATGTTAGCCCAGGGCCAGTCTTCCTCAGCAAAAAAGAGGAGGATTGGCAACAGATGTTAGCTCGGGGCAGGTCTTCCTCACACACACACAAAAAAGGACAAAATCATGCCATTTGTGACAACATGGATGGACCTGGAGGGTATTATGCTAAGTGAAAAAAGTCAGGCAGAGAAAAATAAATACCATATGATTTCACTCATGTGGAAGAAAAACAAACACATAGATAAGGAGAACAGATTAGTGGCTACCAGAAGGGGGTGGGGGGAGGGCGAAAGAGGTAAAGGGGCACATGTGTATGGTGACAGATAGAAACTAGACTGTTGGTGGTGAACATGATGCAGTCTACACAGAAACTGAAATATGATAATGTACACCTGAAGTTTACACAATGTTATAAGCCAATATGACCTTAATAAAATAATTTTTTTTAAAGTTCCAAAATAGATTCTGATGATGGTTGCACAACCCTGCAAATATACTAAAAGCCATTGAGTTGTACAATGTAAGCAGGTGAATTGTATGATAGATGAACTATTTCTCAACAAAACTGCTTTTTAAAAAAAGAAAAAAAATTGAGCCATTAAGGTTGAACCTTATTGCTTGCTGACTAGCACCCATTCCTTCCCATTGGCATCAGTCTACTGGATTTCCTTGAACAAAATTAGCCAGTTTAGGTGGAATTGATCCCACCTATAAATTCAGGGGTGGTACCTTGTTGGTTTAAGGCAATCAGCAAAAACAGTTTCATTACCCAGAACTCATGATTGTATTAAGAATGTATCTATGCATGACCAGATTTGCGCCTATGAGAGGCAATGAGATGCTGGCAAATCCTGGGAAGGAGGTTTCCTCCCTTTTCCAAGAAAAATCCAGAGAAAGATGTTGCTTCTTCTAATAGGGACAAAGTATACAGTCCTGACAGCCATCTTTTGACCACAGTGGGAGGCAGATGTAGGGGAGGAAAAACTTCCTTCTGCCCTCTTAGGTCCTGTAGCTGAGCCTAAGAATTAAATTCATGTAAGACAGATTAAAAGGAGAAAAGCATACATATTTAATGTAATATTTTTATGTGTACATAGAAGTCTTCAAAAGGAAAATGAAGACCTGAAGAAGCCATTAGACTCAAAAGCTTACAAAGAACAATACATTGTGGGGATGTAACAAGAGACAAAGGTTTTGGGCTAGGGGCAGTAAACTATGGGACAGTGACTAGGAAATATATAGGGAAACTAATGGAAGATAAGAGTTATGTTAGCAGGTTGGTTTTTACAGATCTAGTTTGGTGTTGACTCCGTCTTTGATGATAAGAATTGTAGGAAAGGAAGAAATTTTTCTCTACCCTTGTAGGTTCTTCTGGTTGGTCTAAAAATTAAGTTGACGTGAGACAGAATAACATGAGAAAAATCAAACAAAGTTTAATAGCATGTATACATGGGAGAAACTCAGGAAAACTGAGTAACTCACAAAATGGCTGAAGCCACCACCTTTAATACCGTCTTCAGCTAAAGACAAAAGAGGATGTTGGGGGTAGTGATTTGGGACTTCAAGAGGGAGGAAGGCAATTCACATGGAGATGGAAAAGCAAATGTTTGGCAAGCAAATGTTTGCCATGCCTTGCAAAGACAATGGGACATGGAGAGGACTTTGATCAAATGGGCTTTGCTAGGTTTCTCCCTGTCTATCACACCTAGTTGGTATTATACTAGAGTTATCTTATGGTACGAGGTCCTTCCTGGGACAGGCCTTCTATCTTAAGTTCTTTTAGGCAGTTAGTGGGGAGGTCAAAGTTTCTTCCCAAGTCTTTTATTCTTAAAAATAATCAAGTCAAAGAGACACATTTTGGGTAGCAAATTCTGCTCTCCTACAGAATGTTCTTCTCTTCCTGCTGCAGAAAGGGCACCTTTCTCATGGGAAATTTCTCATGACTTACTTTTAGGTAGAAAGGGGGTGGTCAGAGAGCTCTTCCTGAATCTGCTGCTTCTCAAGCACCTTCAGCTCAAGGTAATCAATATGCCGAAGTGGCGAGCCAGCCCCGAGGGCCAAGTGGTTAAATTTCGGCGCTCACCACTTTGGCAACCAGGGTTCACTTCCCAATCATGGAACCACACCACCCATCGGTCAGTTGCTGTGCTGTGACAGTGGCTCACATAAAAGAACTAGAACAACTTACAACTAGGATATACAACCATGCACTGGGGCTTTGGGGAGGAAAAAAAATATGCCAAAGTGGCATATTTTGGGATGACCTGTGCTGAACCCCTTTACAGCCTTCGTTTGAAGCCAATTTTAGAGACGGTGGAGAGAGTCCAGAAGGAATCAGGTCATTGGTGACATGGCTGAGCTGCTATACCAGGTCTCAGTTAGTCTGCTCTATCGCTGGGCTTATTAATTTTGTGGGGCAATACATTCTCATTATTGTTTAAGACAGTGAATATGGATCTCTACTGCTTGCTACTCAGAGGATCCTAACAGACATAGTCATTATGTTTGATGCAATGACAAGGAAACTACTAAAAACAGACAATAAAAAAGCCAGAAAGGCAAGGCAATTGTGGTTCAGATTCGGATGTGTGCTGTTCTATCTGTGTAGTCTTAGAGTCGCGGCAAATCTGCAAATTGCTGCAAATAGAGTTGTTGGTAGGAAAGGTTTTATATGTTATGTGTTCAACAGGCTTTCATTTTCACAGTGGTGTATTTATCCAAGAAGCCAGGATGTGGGATGTGGCTGGGGACGCAAAGAGAGATATGTGTTGAGAAGATAGAAATTATCCAAAAACTGAGAAAAGGTCAAGTTACACTGTAAAGATAATAGGTAACAAAGGTGAGCAATTTGTTAATAGAAGGGGAGTTCTGTTGTTTGATGTCCTTGTTAATTGGTGATATATCCAGTTAACAGCCCTGTCTGTGAAGTTTGAATTTGCCCCAAACAACTAATAAAGACATGAGTTTTACAGCTTAATAATCCTTAACTAGCCTTGTGACTAGACCTACAATGTTTAATCAGGTATTTCTGTCTGGAACCTAATCATGCAATATAATCTTCCCCCCCACTTTTGTTTTTTATTAAGATCTCCTTCTCTAAAAGCACTCTGTGTCAGCTTTCTTTTGCTTTTTAAAATTTTACTGAGGTGTAATTGACCTATAACATTATGTTAGTTTCAGGTGTACAACAAAATGATTCAATACTTGTATACATTGCAAAATGATTACCACAATAAGTGTAGTTAATGTTGGTTACCTTACATAGTTTTTTCTTGTGATGAGAACTTTTAAGATTTACTCTCTGAGCAACTTTCAAATAGGCACTATAGTAGTATTAACGATAGTCGCCAGGCTGTACATCACATCTTCATGACTTATTTATTTTGTAACTGGAAGTTGGTACCTTTGGACCCCCTTGACCCATTTCTCCCACCACTCACCCCCCCGGCTCTGGCAACCACCGCTCTGCTCTCTGTGTCTGTGAGCTCAGGTGATTTTGTTTTAGATTCCATATATAGGTGAGATTAGTAAGGTATTTGTCTTTCTCCGTCTGACATCCTGCTTAGCATAATGCCCTTGAGGTCCATCCGTGTTGTCACAAATGGCAAGATTTCATTCTTTTTTATGGCTGAATAATCATTTTGCTTTTGTTGGTTCCTTTTATTAACAAGTCTGTGATAATATTGACAGGCGATCTGTGGTAGTTTGTAAGAATGTCTGCAACAATTCCTCCCCCTCCTGTATATATGCACATTTGCAACAGGACGGATGCTCTTTGTATCAATAGGTGGGGTCTGTTTCTCTTCCCCTGAATTTGGACAGCCTGTGACTTGCCTTGAGCAATAGCACGTGGTAGAAGGGGTGTTGTGCAACTTCCGAGCCCAGGCCTCAAGAGGTCTGGCAGCTTCTGCTTTTGCTCTCTGGGCACGTTGCCCTGAGGCCACCAGGTAAGGAAGCCTGTGGAGCCTGCAGTGGGATGAGAGGCCACAAGGAGGATGCAGGTGCCTCGGCTAACAGTCGCACCAACTGCCAGATGTGTGAGTGAGGCCATCTTGGACCATCCAGCCCAGTTGACCCTCCATTTGAATGCAGCCACATGAGTGACCCCAGGTGAGACCAGCTGAAAGAATTGCCCAACCATCTCACAAAATCATGAAAAATCATAAATCATGGCTGTTTTAAGCCACTAAGTTTTGGGGTGGTTTCTTAGACGTCAATAAATAACTGAGACAGTTCTCCAGATCAGTTCTACCAAGAAGACTGTTTAAAATGTAAAGGAATTGTGAAGTTTGGATACCAGATGTGAATAAAATCTGAAGAAATAAACTGCATATTACCCAGTGTAATGTATTCTCCCAACCTTTTAGGCTCCAAACAGAAGAGTTGAGTCATCAGGAAATGTGGCCACTCCATGAGAGTGGTCATCCGGATAAATAAAATCAGGTTTTGAATTACTTGTTGCTTCATTGTGCAAAAAAGACTGGATGGATTTTCACCAAACATGGAGGGTGTGTTTCAGATGGTCTTGATACTGAACCAAGTGGGCTCACCTCCTGGTGAGTTAAATAAGACTCTACACCAGTGGAAGTTGTCTCACAAAGTAAAGTGTATTTGCAGCAAATAGGAGGCCATGAGGAATCATTTCCAAAGTCATGGTGTCCCTGAACAAAGGGAAGCAGGAAATTATATTTCTGTTAGGGAATGAATATTCAAAAGGGAGAGGCGGGTACACTGCAGATTATGGTCATGAGACTTAATCTCCTCTTGAAGACATCTTTGCATTAAAAATAAGGCAAGGTCATGGGCATAGCTCTTGTAGGGAGGCTTGCTTAGCTTCAGGCTGGTTGCTGGTTGTGTGTCCTCAACATAAAAAAAAAAAACTTGGAGAAACAGTTAAATGCTTCCAAACCCACCCTTGAGTTCCTTGGGGCACTAGTCGGTGACTGTCTGACTTGTGTAGGGGAGGAAAAAAATCTTTTCCCTCTATCCATCTTAGATTCTCCAGCTGGGGCTCTGTAAATAAGACAGATTCACAAGAGAAAAATCAAACAGAAGTTTATTAGCATATGCATTGACCATGCACATGGGAGTACCCAGGGATGTGTAGCTTGAAGGGGTAGTTAGAATTTGGGGTCTATGTTGCTAACTCAGTAGGAGAAGAAGGGGGAGAAAGAGTGTTCATGGATAAGCAAATGACTTTTTGGAAAAATAAATGGGCTCTGAGGAGACTAGATGGGAGATAAAATAATCTTGTGACAACGTCTATTTGGGTGTGGTGCTGACTTCTCATCTCAGGAGATTAGAGTTACTCCTGGAGAGGGGGCTTAAGACAACTGCGTTCTTTTGGGAGGCTCTGCTTTTAGGTAGATAAGGGATTTCAGGAATGAAATGCCTTCAGCCTGAACTAATTCTTATGTCAAAGTGGCTTTAGGGTGGCATATCCTGATCTCCTTCACTTGAAAAGTAGGCAATGAGGATGTGTGGATTTCACTTCAGGGGGCCTTGGCGGGGACATCAAGGAAGTAGTTAGTCATCCTCCAAATAGGTGAAATTGAGTATGAGGAGAAGATCGTGTGACTGCTGATTGGCAAAAAGTGGTCACGTGTACAACAGGTTACCATCCACCCACCTTTCCCTCTGTAAAGCACCCTGCCTGAGCATGGTATGCTGAATCCATGGCCAGCAGACCTTGGTGTTCCCATCTGTAAAAGGAAGTAACACAGTCATGCGCTGCATAAGGACATTTTGATCAAGGATGGCTGCACGTATGACAGTGGTCCCATAAGATGAGTACCATAGAGCCCAGGGGTGTAGTAAGCTGTATCGTCTCCGTTTGCGTAAGTACCCTCTGCGGTGTGTCACACAACCACGAAACCGCCTAATGACGCATTTTTCAGAACGTGTCCCTGTCATTAAGCGACGCATGACAGTATGATCTATCTCACAGTGGTTTTTTTTTTTGTGAGGAAGACTGGCCCTGAGCTGACATCCGTTGCCAATCCTCCTCTTTGTGCTGAGGAAGACTGGCCCTGGGCTAACATCCGTGCCCATCTTCCTCCACTTTATATGGGGCGCCGCCACGGCATGGCTGACAAGCAGTGCGTCGGCCGGCACCCGGGATCCGAACCTGCGAACCCCGGGCTGCCAAGCGCGGACTAAACCGCTGCGCCACTAGGCCAGCCCCTATCTCACACTGTTTTAAGGATTGACTAAGACTCTTTCCTTTAGCTGGGTTCCTCTGAACTGTCTTCCCAATTAGGCCTCAACTTTTGGACTTCTATGTTCTTTGCATCGCCCAATTTTAGCCAGAATCTGTCAATCAGTTTAGCCAGAATCCCCCACCCTCAATATCTGATCACCATGGATATGCGACCAAATTTCTCATCCTCCACCATCCTGATCACCTGGCCTGCCTTCAGCAAGAACACTGTCAGGTCGGTTTATCAGGATCCCCCCTGACCCCTGATGTTTCCTCTTGGTAATTTTCCCTCCACCGACCCCCACCCTGCTCCTGGGCTATAAATTCCCACTTACTTGTCCTTGTTGTATTTGGAATTGAGCCCAATTCCACACCGAGGCCTCTTTTCCCCTGTTGCAATAGTTCCTGAGTAAAATCTGTTTTTGCCACTTTACTGTCTGGCTCTGGGTTTTCTTTGACAAGGTTAATATACGAAAAGCACTTAGAATAATACTGGCACACAGTAAGCCCTATACATCTTAGCTTTCTGATTAATTTTGAAGCCTTTTACATCAGTTTCCCAACTGATGGGAGTAAAGACACACCCGGCCACCAAGGTCCACGAAGCAGCTGTAGACGTGCTTACAGATCCCTGACCCCCCTCCCTTCTGTCTCCACGCCGCTCTTCTCTGGGCTGTGCAGACCCACCCCGCTCCTCCTGTCCCTGTGCATGGGTGGGGTCCTGTTTTCTATCCCAACCCAGGCTCTGAACGTTTCCTTATCTCACTCTATAATGATCTCTCTCTTTCCCAAAGACACGTGATATTTTTCAGCTCCTTATTCCTCTTTCAAGGACCTTTATCTGCTCCACTCCCTTTTCTCCAAGGCCAATACCATTTGTTATCCTCAGAGACATGCTCCTTATCCATTTTCCCTGTGCAGAGCAGCTGGCCCCTAAATAGAATAACTAAGTTCTCATACAGCTTTAAAGAAAGAGGCTTGAGAGAAGGGGGGATCAAGAAGGTATAAATTGGGGACACATTTTATTAAATCTTTGAAGTCTGGGGTTACATGGAAAGTCAAAGACTTTATAACAATTCTATATTCCTTTTTAAGTTTTCATGGCTGACAGGGCCACAGATTTCTCTCCCCTCTCCAGAGCACCACCCTACCCACACACACTTGTTTTTGACCACAGGTGTATTTGTACAGAGAAAATCAGAGTTAAAAAAAATCAATAGTCATGACCATTATCAATAACAGTTCTGGAGAGTTTCTGTGGAAAGACCCTATAACCAGACAAAAAACTTGCCTGCACATGGGAATTCAGTACTGATCACTTTAAAAGCAAAGTCTGTAGAAAGATATTAAAATTGAAGGATATGCAATACCACCACCACCACCAACAAAAAAATGTTTAAAATGATTTTTCAATGGCAAAGAACAGAAACACAAGCCAGAATTTCTGACTCACAAAATTGAAAAGTCTAGAGGGGCTGTATTCAGGCACAGCTGGATCTAGGTGCTCCAGTGACGTGATCAGATAACCATTTCTTCTCTCCTTCCTCCTTCCTTTCTCCATTCATTTCTTTGCTGGCTTGACCTTTATCATTCATTTTATTCAACAAATATCTATTGAGTTTAGATGTGGCAGTCGCTGGGGATATTTCAATAAATAAGACTGACAGGGTCCCCATTCTCATGGAAGTCATGTCCTTTTAGGAGAGAAAGACAATAAATTAGTGAATGGACAGATACAAAATATACTTACAATTTGGGGTGATATGATGAAAACAAGGACTGAAAAGGGCAAGGACTGGAGGAAGACTTATGGGTCTCGGGGGGCAGGGAACGCCTTTCTGTAAAGGTGAGATTTCCTGCCACCAGAGGGAGGAGTAGAAGTCAGCCATGCAAGGATCTGGGGGGAGAGCATTCCAAGCAGAAGGAACAGCTATGCAGAGGTAGACAAAACCTTCCAATGATGAGGAACTGGTTCCGGGGAGACTGGCGCAAGGTGAAATTGGCCAGAGAGCCAGGGGCTGGGTTGTGGAGTTAGGCTAAGGCAGGGAGATGGCATTGATGGGTTTTGCAGACAGGAGTGTGGCTTACATGGATGATGATTTATCTTGTCGAAGATGGTGCTTGTTGCTGCATGAAGAATGGAATGGAGCAGGGTGGGAATAGAAGACCTTCCTGATTCCATCAGCAAAAGGAGGCTGATTTCCACCCACCGTAGCCTGTCACAGCGTTGGCTGGAGTCACCAAATTGTGGCACGGTTGTCCATCCTACAAAGGGAAATCATCGTCATAGCAACAGAGAAAACACAGTCCCTCATCTTCCCCCTGTCAATAGACAACAAGCAGTATGTCACATTATACAATTTTCTGCTCGTGGGGTGCGCCTGTTCGTGTCTATCGACTTCGTAAAATATGGCTATTTTTCAAAATGTCAGAGGCCATTATCTTAAACATTCAGGGTCTTAGGAAAGCTACTTGTTCTTGTGAGCTACTTTCTAATCATAGCCCTTCTGAATTCCTCGTCCTTTCCTTTAAATAAAGTGTCTAGCCATATGTTCAATGAGTAGTATTCTAACTTTCCTATCTCGCCTCACTTTCTTTGGAATTTGTCAATGTCAGAGCTTTTTACAGTGTTACCGTTAAAATGTACTGAACCTTGGTTGAGAAAACTGGCTTTTCTGAAGACAAAGTGATGTTTTAAAAAGGTTGTATGAGAGTCTGTGTCCTGCTTGCAAAAATAGTGAAATCGGGCCTTTCAACTAATTCCCTGCTTAGAATTGAGCTAGCCTTTTCAGTATTGTGTTGACTGTTTTGCCTGGATTTAAACTCACTTTGTTTGCAGTTCAAAATCATCTCATGCTTTTAAGAAGTAAGGTCATGGAATATTTCACCGAGAGAACAGCCTGAGTTGGAGAAAAGTGGGGGCTAAATAAAACACATTGAACATATATGAGAATGGAAACTGACATAATTTCCTGTCCTTGAATTAACCATACTGAGACCCGGGATAGTTTTTCACGCTTTTGTTAAAGAATTCAGAGACCAGGCATAAAACATTTAGCTGCTGATTCCAGGAAATACTTGCTTTTGGAAGATAAGACTGTGAACCATCAAGATTTGCTTCAAGACTTTCAAATCTCTGGGCCCATCTACCCAAGCCTATTATGTCATAAATTATGCCCAATCCTAGGTGTTTCCCTACCTTGCAAAACCCAGCCCAGGCTCTAAAATCCTACAAATACTCTTTGCTAGAGAAGGGGATCAGAATATGCCACCTCAAAATGTGCCACTTTGGTGGAAGAATTATTTTGCCCTCAAGTCAATTAAGAACCAACAAATACAGGAAGAGTTCTCTGCCCTCCCCTTATCCAACCGAAAGCAGGGCATACATTTCTCTTTGAGAAAGCTGCCCTCCCTGCTCCCCCAGTACCAGGAGAGAAAAGCAAGTGACTCTATTGTTACTGAGCAATGGGCTCACTCTGCTCACTGCGACCTGAGCCAATTAATCACAACAAGTTGGGGATCAAGAAAGGAAGCTTTAATTCGATTAACTAGCATAATCGAAGATGGGCGAATGTGTCAAAAAAACCATCTTCCAGAATGACAGAATCTTGAGGTAGTTATATAGGGAAAATTGGCAGTAAGGAGGGGGTTTAGAAAGAGGGGGTTCAGGCATGACAGACTCCAAAATCTTTCATTGTTCCTTTTTTCTGTCGGTGATGATGAATATCTTGTAGGTCTGTTTCCCACCTGTGATCAGCCTGTTCCTGAAGAGAAAATCATAGAACAAAGTTTTAATTTATCAAGCCGTAGGGGAGTAAATACATAAGTGGAGGCCATAAATCAGGAGAGCATGTTTTTAGAGTACGTGCAGCTCAGCGAGTCGTCACACAGAGGAGGGGCTGGGGCCATTTAGTGTAACAAGATGGCCTCACTTATTTTCATTGAAGATGGGGAATCTACACCAAGATAAGTTTGCATAAACAGACCTTCCTAAAATAACTCTCTTTCTGCCATTAGTTCTCTCCATATATTTCCTAGTAATTTCCCCATAATTTATTGTCCCTTGAAGCCCAAACCCTCTGTCCTTTATTAAAAGGGTATATAAGTGCCTGAATCTAACCACTTCTTTGAATTTTCACTTCTTTCTTGTGAACTCCCATATGTGTAAACATTAATAAAAATTGTGTGACTTTTTTCCTATTAATTTGTCTTTTGCTAGTTTAATTCACAGGCCCCCAGAAAAAGAACCTAAGCAGATAAAGGAAAAGTCATTCCTCCCAAACACTAATTTCCCTATTTTGAGATACTACCAAGACCCTGTCAAGGTGATGCTCTCCTTTACTGTAGTAAATCCAATAAACTTAGCTTTGCTTGATCAACGGGTTTTATCAGAGATCCTCAGAGAGTCAATAGCCAACTTATATGTACAGTCATGTGTTGCTTAATGATGGGGATGTTTTGAGAAATGTGTTAGGGGATTTTGTCACTGTGTGAACACCATAGAGTGTACTGAAGGGGAACAAAATTTGCCACCACAAAATGTGTGTCTTTAACATTAGGATCGAGACAGGCAGGTTCGCATAGGGACCTGGCACTGCAAGGGAGCAGGAGGGTCGTGCTGGGGGGTAATTGCTGAGACATAGTTAGCCTACATGCTCATGGAAATTTTTGGCTGCATTATAGTTGAAGCCGTTATAGCTCAGGTAACCGCAAGTTCCCAGACCCACTGTCTCTCACTGTCTTGATGTGTAGCCTGACAAGCCCCAGGTCCTGACTCTACAGGATGGGCTCCACTTAGGTGTGAGAATAAGAAGTTGACACGTATACCACAAACGAGGCAGCTTGACATTTCTGAGAAACATCTAAAAAATCTAGCAGTGAGGGCATTGAGAAGCAGGATAAGACCCCCTACCCAAAAGCAAGCTTATAAAAGATGTAATGGCAAAACTGCTCAGTGCAGTTCCTCCCTTGGAGTGTGCACTCTCTCTGTGGAGTGTATCTTTCTAAGAAATTCATTACTCTTTGTACCTGTCCTTGCTGTTCTGTAAATTCTTTTACAATGTGACATCGAGCAACCTGGACCTGCAGTGTGGTAACAGGATTATTTTTGGCTGATTATTTTTAAGAAACAAAAGACTCAGAAAGTTTTTTCTGTTACCTACCCCTTAACTCCCTAAAAGAATTCAGATTTAAAAACCTGTCTCGGGATAACCTTAGCATAACAAGAACTAGGTGGTGGACAGGAAGGAACCTAGAAAAACTTGTTTGTTGGGCTCCCTCTGTGTTCTTCTGTTTCTGTGTGGCCAAACACTTGTTTTTCAAATGTTTGCTCCTTTTCATCTACCTGTCAATTGACTTCCTTCCCTTTGAAGTCCCTGATTCTCCCCACCCTCAACATCTTCTTTTGTCTTTAGCTGAGGATTATATTTAAGGCGAGGGTTTCTGCCATTTTGGCGAGCTACTCAATTTTTCTGAGTTTCTCCCAGGTATATGATATGAAACTTTTGTTTTTCTCCTCCCTCTCCCCCCAGAGATTAAATCTGTCTCATGTCAATTTAATTCTTAGGCCAGCAGAAGAACCTAGAAGGGTAGAAGAAAATTTCTTCCTCCTCTACAGTACTTACACAAACCTAGATGGTATAGCCTACTACACAACTAGGCTATATGGTTCTCATCTTACGGGACCACTGTCATATATGTGGTCCGTCATTGACCAAAATGTTGTTATGTAGCACATGACCATGCTGTGTGTGTGTGGTGTGTAAATGCAATAAAACCCCCACCAAAATGCAGTGGTCCAAATGATCTGATTGCATAAAACGTGGTGTTGTGTGATTGTGAGGATAATGAAATTCCCTTTTGCATGATCAATCTTTCCATCTCAGTTGTGATCCATCTACACTTGCTAACGTGATTGAGACTTACAAGCATGCTCAAAGTTTACTCTATATCAAAAACATTATGGGGCTGGCCCGGTGGCACAGCGGTTTAGTTGGCGCTTTGGCACCCTGGGGTTCGCCAGTTTGGATCCCGGGTGCCTGCCAACGCACTGCTTGTCAGCCATGCTGTGGCGGCGTCCCATATAAAGTGGAGGAAGATGGGCACGATGTTGGCCCAGGGCCAGTCTTCCTCAGCAAAAAGAGGAGGATTGACAACGGATGTTAGCTCAGGGCCGGTCTTCCTGACAAAAAAACAAAAAAAACCCGTTATGCGGTGGTTTGATTGCAAAAACCATCATAATTCTTTATCTCTTCCTCTACTAGCACCCTTTACAATGTAACTCTGCAGCTCCTCCCATCAAGAGATAGAGTTGTTTTCCCAGGCCTTCGGTCTGTGCTGACTTGTTCAGGCCAGTTCTGCATTTGCCGCAGAATTGAGGGTGTTCCAGTTTCGGGCCTAGGCCTCAAGAGAACATTTCAGCTTTTGTTCTTTCTCTTGGAACCCTGACTCTGTCCTGTGAATAAGCCCAAGTTATCCTGCTAGAGAATGAGAGACCACATTGGGAAATTAGTCAAGGCACCTCAGCCTATAGCCAGCCTACCTCCTGTCACGTGAGAAAGCCCAGCCTAGATCAGCAGAGGCCCTACCCAATCCACATCTAACACATATGTATGTGTGAGCCCAGCTGAGACCAGCAGAACCACCCAGCTGACCTACAGACTCTAAAAAGTTCCTATTCTTTTAAGTCACTGAGTTTTGGAGTAGTTTGTTATGCAGCAATAGCTAAATGATACATATAGCACGGCAGACACTGTTTATTGCCTAAAAACATCTATTTCCCTCTGTTCTTCCTGGCTAAAAGAATGTAAGTTTTGTTCAGATTCCTTGACCTCAGAGAAGGTATTCAATGGCCAATCACGTTATCCTACAAAGAGGATACAAATAGGGATAGGCACATGAGCCATCCTGGGTCCTCCTGGGACCGTCCCTATTGTCATTATGAGTCAAGAATGAGCATGTGAATCAAAATATGTCTTAGTCTGTTAGGGTTGCTCTAACAGAATACCATAGACTGGGTGGCTTGAAAAACAAAGGTTTACTTCTTATAGTTCTGGAGGCTGGGAAGTTCAAGATCAAGGTGCTGATAGATTCAGTGTCTGGTGAAAGTCCACTTCCTCATTTATAGATGGCCGTGTCCTCACATGGCAGAAGAGAGAGGGAGCTCTCTGGGGCCTCTTTTGTAAGGGCACTAATCCCATCCCAAAGTTTCCACCTCCTAATACCATTACACTGAAGTTAGGATCTCAGCATATGAATTTTGGGAGGACATAAACATTCACTCCATAACAGTATGCTGATCAGAATTCTTCCCTAGGGTTTTATATATGGGGTTTAGAAATGAGAAAAATATGACTGAGATGGGGACTAGAAGAAAGCATGAGAGATGAATTTTACATCTGAATATTTTAGAGAAAATTCATATCTGAGTAATAAATTTACCAGAACAGTGAACTTAAACTTTACCTCCTTTAACATACAAACTGCACAACAAGTTAATAGTGAGCATTTGGACTTCTAGGAAGAGAAATGCCGTATTAAAACAAGATGATACATAATTATTTTTATGACTCCCACTGAAATTTTCTTTTTTGCCTGAATCAAAACAGTTGAAGCAATGGATGTTGGTATTGGTTAGGAGAAACAAGTCAAATGAACACATCTCCAAGGAGATTTAAAATGCTTTTGAAACCCTCCTTGAAATAGACCAAATTTCATGTATTTTCTTTGAACTCTATCATTCTGGGCCCTGTTTGCCAGCTTGTCTTGCATCCATATTTTGGACTAAAGCTCCATCTTCTGGAGAAGAATGACATTTAACAACTGCTGGGCACATCGACTAACAGTCAAACTCGATTTGGAAGTTCCTGAGATGATGTCTTTCTTAGTCATCTGAACAATTTCTCATTGACAGCTCATTTGTTCCCTGTGGAACCAGTATCATCTGCACGGGGCAGTGAAACTAGATGTAAGCTATTGATCACCCCCCCCCACCGCCCTTTCTCAAAGAGAGAGTCCTAGCATAATTTCATCTTTCTATTTACGGTGTCTGCAGCAGGAGACTGATTGGAATAATTTCCCTTCTGTCCGCATATTCCTTCTTTGATCCCTCGAATCTCTGAATAGGTACTGGGTATTATTTTCTTAGTCTCCAGAGAAATCAATTTCTCTGCAGCTTTTGCTATATCTTATTCATGTGATCTATACTGAAGCTCCTTCTTGAATGCAAATATTTTATGAAATATTTTACATTAATGTCATATTTTTGACAGATTAAAAAATGGTCAACTTTTTGGTTTTGGTTTTTAGAATAAACTTAAATTTTTAGCAATAGTTTTAGTTTTAAAGAAAAATTGTGAAGATAGTTCCGAGAGTTTGCATGTACCCCACACTCAGTTTCTCCTATTATTATTTTACATTGGTATGGCATATTTGTTACAAGTGAGGAACTAATATTGATGCATTATTATTAATTAAAGTCTATACTTGATTCAGATGTCCTTAGTTTTTACCCAGTATTCTTTTTCTGTTCCAGGATACCATCTAGGACATCACATAACATTTAGTTGTCATGTCTCCTCTTGGCTGTGACAGTTTCTCAGACTATCTTTGTTTTTGATGAAGTTTGAGAAGTACTGGTCAGGCATTTCGTAGACTGTCCCTCTATTGGGATCTGTCTCATGTTTCTCTCATGATTATTATGTGGGGCTGCTGAGTCGCGAGTCAAAAAAGAATTTTCAGGCATGAGCCGCTCGTTCGGTTGTGCACCTTTATTTTGTGCTCAGCATGGGGACAGGACCCATGGGTAGTAAAGAGCTGTGTGCAAGTGTCTGTGCAAGGCCATTATGTATGATTTTAACTATTTTTACTACTCTAAAGAAATGTCAAAGGAAACAGTATTAGGTGGTCTGGTCAAGCAAGTTGATAGGTTCTGGTTAGTCTCAAAGATTAGGGTATGGGGATGGATGAATGAGATGTAATCTTGCATTCCAAGGTATGGCGTGCCTCAAAGGGCACGCAGGCAGGAGGTTAAAGTCATTGATCACCTCCTGAGGTCAATTCCTTCGTTCCTAGCCAGAGGCGATTGAAATGTTTAATCCTGGTGAGTAAGTAGGGAAACTGAGTCGGGCCTCATGGAGAGAACTGGAAATTGTAAAACGAGTCATAGACAAGGTTTTGACCACGTCAGTCAGCCTGGGGTTATGGGCTTTTGGGAGGAAGACTGCGGAGGTAAAGTGCCATTTTCACCACATTATGACTTACCACTGTTGATGCTGACCTTGAAGTCATGTTTGTCACGTTTCTCCCTGTAAAGTTACTCTGGTCACTTTAAGGTCACTGGAAAGTCTCTTTGTGACCTCGGGTGGCTGTTTATTTGGGAAGGAGAAGCATGGTGCTCTGACTGCTCTGTCTTCAGCTGGCGCTACACAGCTGGGCTGCTCCTGGCCCCAGCAGAGACACAGCGGGTGTGATGGGGTCCGTTTGATTCAATCAATTTTATGCAGCCATGGGGAAAGGGTGACCTGGGAAGACAATATGTAAAAGGCAGTCAGGGAGCCAGAGTTGGAATCTGTCTCTAGGCTTGGAAATTCTTTTGTCTCAATCACCAATATGCTGAAAGGTTCTTGGGGTTTCTTTGAGGATGAAATGGAAGGAGCACTCTGGAGTCAGGAAATCTGAGTTTTATTCTGAAGAGTTAGGGTGACTTCTCTGGACTTGGGTGGAGAGGACACTAAAAAATATTCATTAAATCAGCTACTAAATGACTTCACATTGCTCATGTCACTGAATAAGCTAGGTAATCTATGAGGTAAATTTTATACTACTAATAAAATAACCACCCAATGGCAAGAATAACAAAACCAGCAATTGTGTATTGACTCTTACTGTGTGCCTAGGAGTGGGACTTCAAAGGGACTAGACCCATCCCTTAGGCATTCGAAATCTAGCGGGGAAGAGAAACAAATAGACAAGTTGTGGAGTAATAAGAAATACATTTGGTTTTTGTCCCCGCCCCCGATTGCTAACACAGAGCTCCTAAAACCCTTGGAATTTCCTGAGTAACAGGAGTGTCTTCTGTTACTCGTAATGAGCTTCTCACCATCAGGCCTGAGTTTGTGCTAATAAGATGACTTAGGATGGGGCCGGTCACCCATCACCAGAAAGACCAAGTGATTAGAAGGCTGGAACTTTCAGCCCCACCCACCACACTCTGGGAAGAGAAGGCAGAGCTGGAGACTGAGCTCTATAAAAACTCTTGAACAATGAGGCTCAGGAAGCTTCCAGGTTGGTGAACATACTGAGGTGCTGGGAGGGTGATGCCTCAAGAGGGCCTGGAAGCTCCACACACCCCTCTTCCACACCTTGCCCTCTGCACCTCTCCCATTTGGCTGTTCCTGAGTTGTATCCTTTCTAATAAACTGGTGAACATAAACAAAGTGTTTTCCTGAGTTCTGGGAGCCATTCTAGCAAATTATCAAACCTGAGGAGGGAGTTGTGGGAACCTCTGATTTATAGCCAGTCGGTCAGAAGTACAGGTAGCCCAGGACTTGTGGCCAGCATCTGAAATGGGGGCAGTCTTGTGGGGTCAAGCCCGTTTAGCTTGTGGATTGAATTGTTGGACATCCAGTTGGTGTCAGAGAGTTGGCTGGTGTCAGAAAGAATCTGTCACGAGTGAGCTGGGAAATAAGAGTTGTGAGGTGGGCAGGCCAGGAGGCCAGGAGCGCTCAGAGGACTTGAAACTTAAAGAGCAAGTAATGAGTTATTCCACTCAAGCATGTGGAAGAAAGGTATTGCAGGGAAAGGAAGCAGTGTAGACCATACTTGAGACAATATTATTACTATTAAAAATAATTTCAACATAACACCACCAGCTTCATTTAGCACTTACTATGTGCTAGGTAATGAAATTAATGGTTTATAGGCATTATCTCATTCAGCCCCCAAAGGAACCCTATGAAGTTTATAATGTTTGTTACCTGGTTTTTCAGATGTGAAAGTTGAGGCTCAAGGAGGTTAAGTATGTTAGATAGCAAGTGTGAAAAATGACATGACATAAATGGGGCCGCTTTAAAATGGAGTGGGAGCAACCATTCCAGAACTACCTTGCTTGTCTTATTCCAATCCTTTGTACTGGGCCAAACCTCAGTTGTTTTACAAACTATTGTTTGAGAAATCAGCAGGAAAATGGACATACTGATCACAAGGACTGATGATTATGGACTTTCTTTCTGAAGATAGAATCAGTAACCTGTAAAATGTGAAACAAAATGGAGTCACTTATGTCAAAGAGTTTTAAAATGGAGTCGGGAGGCCGTTAAGGAAATGGGTCTTACGTACGTCCTCACCAGATAAAACATGAACTTTTGAACTGGGCCAAACTACAAATATTCCGGGAACACAAGAACACCTGCAATTTGTCACAGTAATGGACTTTTACCTCCCTCTAGTGATAGCCTTAGCAATCAATCACGTTTAGCCAAGACTAGCTTTCTGCCTACAACTCCAATTAAAATTCTTTGTAATGCAAACCTCCCTTCTTTGCCTTTAAAAGGCCCTGACTTTTACTTCCTAGTGGGACACTGGGTTTTTGCCTGAATTTGTGCTTGCCCAATAGCAATTCTTTGACCGCAAATAAACATTCGTTTGCCTCTCATTTTGGCTCTTTAATTTTAGGTTAACACAAGTAAGTGGCTCTACTGTTATTTGAAATGATAATGGAAAGGACAGCAGCTTTGGAGTCAGATAAAACTGTGTTATGATGTATACCTGAAATTTATGCAATGTTATAAACCAATGTTACCGCAACAAAAAATAAATTTAAAAAACCCTCAAAAAACTGGGTTTATTTCCTTGTTCTTCAAACTTCTTGGAAACTTCTGAGCCTCAGTTTCCTGATTTTTAAAATGAGGAAATAATAATACTCATCTCCTGAAGTGATGATTAAATAAGATAAAGCAATCTATGTGGTGCCTGATAATAAAATCAATGCATGGTAGAGATAATATGAAAAAATGATGTTGTTGCTTGCGTCAGTCAGCAATTGCTGAGTAATAAACAGCTGTGAAGTCTCACTGGTGTACAACAGTAAGCATTTATTTCTCAGGCATCTGCAGGTTTGACTGGGGTTTGGTGGGCTTGACTGGGTGGCTCTGCTTCAGGTTGCAAGCTGGTCCTTGCTGAGACTTCATGTGTGTCATTTTGGGGCCCAGGCTGAAGTGGCAACAGCTACCCATGAGAAGCCTTCTTGGGTGATGGCAGAACCACCATAGGGTGAGGCCAACTGTGCAAGTGACTTTCAAACCTTTTCTCAACACCACCAAGCAATTCTCCACTTCTCAGCGGACACTGACTGGGTGTCCTACAATTTAACTCAACTCTGACACTATCTACCTGGAGATAGCATCAGATCCCACAGATTAAAGGGTTCAGTCCTACGAGACTCCCTGTCCCCCCCAACCCCCGGACATTAATCACAAGTACAGGTTGTTACCTGTTCTGACCAACTGGCTATAAATCAGAAGTTCCCATTAACCCCCACCTTGGGTTCCATTAATTTGCCAGAGTGGCTCACAGAACTCAGGAAAAGAATTTACTAACTAGAGTACCAGGTTATTATAAAAGGAGATAACTCAGGAACAGCCAGATGGAAGAAGTGCATAAGGCAAGGCATGGGAAGGGGCCCAGAGCTTCCATGCCCCCTCTGTGTGTGCCACATCCACATGCTCACCAATCTGGAAGCTCTGCGAGCCCCATAGTTCAGGGATTTCTATGGAGGCTTCCATAGAAGCCTCCGAATCAACTAGACATGATTAATTAAATCATTGGCCATTGGTGATTGATTCAACCTCCTGCTCTCTCCCCTGTCTGGAGTTTGGGGGGTGGAGCTGAAAGTTCTAACCTTCTCATCCTGGTTGGTCTCTCTGGCAACCAGTCCCCATCCTTAGGGATTTCCAAAAGGCTCTTCATTAACATAAACTCAGGTGTGATGAATAACAAAAGACACCTTTATCACTCTTATCACTTAGGAAATTCCAAGGGCCTTAGGAGTTCTGTGCCAGAAATGGGGACGAAAACCAAAGTATATATTTCTTATTATTGATATAAGAAAATTTTTATATATTGAAATATATGGGGAAATCATTCTGGTTTGAACTTGATTTGGCCTGAATTTTACTTGAACCAAAAAGCCTGACTTATGGCTTGTCAAACATACATTGTACATCTGCTTTAATCATTACCCTAAAGTAAAGAATGTACTCTTTGAAGATAAGAGTTAATGCCTCCCTTCTTAGGACGCCAGTACTCTTTGAAGATAAGTTTTCCTTCCCAAGAAGCCAGGGTCATGTTGACCCTCTGTCTACTTGTTTTAAGGACAGAACCTTATTCACTCAACAACTTGCTAAAGCCCAACAAATTGGAGTTGATTCCCAAGACCCTGGGATGGCTTGCCACTCCTACTTAGCATATGACCATGGAAGCAACCCTTTACAGGAAACTCAAAGGTCTTCATTATCTTCTGGGTTAGTCAGGACACTTTGGGATGAAAGAAACGAAGGATGTGAGGGGTAGAGTTGACCACAGGAGCTGGAAAATATTTTTACCCTCTCTCACACACTAATTTGGTGCAAAGGACATTTTGATTATGAATGTTTGGATCAGAATGATATCAACATGGGTGAATTGTCAATGAGAAAGCATTATCCAAAGTGAACTCTATTAAGCCAATTTATTTCCGTGATCAATTATCCACACGCGTCAATTAAACTATTCTAATTTTCCTTGAATCTTTTCATTTTTTATTTTGCTGAAATTAGTGGCATAGGAATCAATTGTTTTCCTCTTAAATTTTGCAACAAATTTTATTTAATCTACTATTTTTTCGCATATTGCTTATACTGATTATAACTTACTATTGATTTCATTTTGAGACTATTATTTCTGCCAAGTCTGATTCTCCTGGGATAAATTTAGCAAAGATACATATTTTGTGGAAAAAAATTTGATTCTTTTGTCAATTTTTGACCAGTGGTAAATTTGACCCTCTATGATGTTTAGTTGTTCTCAGTGTTATTTACATTAATAATTTATTGCTGTAATATTCGTTATTAATTGAATAAAAGAATGATAGTATGCATTTATTTTTTAGTTACTCCATGAGGAACTTGTAAGCTAATTTGTAAGGCAGAGAGATGGAAGTGGCAGGGAGATGGAGAAGGGAGAGGAGAGTAGAGAAAAGAAAACACACAGAGTGGGGACAGAGATGGGAAGGGCGAGTAGGAGGCCCTAGAACTCATTGTATCTCTGATTTACAGAGCCCTAGATCAGTTTTCAAGATGTCTCAGATCAAGTCAGCCTTGGTGGTTCTAACTCTCTTCTTGAGAAGGAATAGGACTTCAGGCAGACAGATGTGGACTGCAGTCTGGGCTCTGCTGCTTCCTCCTCGGGTTGCCTTTGGCAAGTCACCTAACCTGTTTGAACCTGGGTTTTCTCATCGGTGAGGTGGAGATACTGAGAATCCCAATCTCATAGGGTTGCTGTGAGCATTAAGAGACTCCAGGTTGAGCACTGGACACAATATTGGCACATAGCAAGCTCTTGTTAAATGTTTGGTGGTAGAATAATCATAATTCAGAATAATAATTTGTTTCTGATAAATAGACCTCTATATTGATCTTCTGTCTCAAGAACTTGCTGAAAACCTAGTTGCTGTTCTATTCTTGTGGCAAACCTGTGACCAGTGGTTTGCCAGGAAATGTTTAACAACTTGCTCTCCAGGGAAAATAAACCCTTAATTTGTATCATTTGCCAATTTCTGTGCTGTAAATATTTCCACCACAACCAATTTCAAGCTACTGATGTGATGCAATGGAATGCGGAGTTGGGAAGAAATATGCAATAGCAACCCATCGTATATTTCTACCACATGGATACTATAGGCATTGTGAGATAATAGAAAATATATGTTGGTCTCTGCCCCCAGTTCCTGGCACAGAGCTCCCCAAACCCTTTTAATTTCCTGAGTGATATGAACACTAGAAGTATCTCTGGTTCTAATACTGGTCTTTGACCTCTGTTCCTGGCACAGAGCTCCTGAAACCCTTGTAATTTCCTGGGTGATAGGAGTGCTTTTTGTTCTAATGAGGTGACTCTGAGTGGGCTCCTCGATGGCTCCTGGATGGTGGCTACTCATCAGAAAGACCAAGTCATGGTTAGAAGCTTAGAATTTTCAGCCCCGCGCCCCCATTCTCTTGAGAAGGGAGAAGGAATGAAAATGGAGTTAATGATTGATTATGCCTTTGTGATGAAGCCTCCATAAAATCCCCAAATTATGGAGTTCGAGGAGCTTCCGGATTGGTGAACACGTGGAGATTTGGGGAGAGTGTTGCACCTGGAGAGGTCATGGAAGCTCTGCACCCTTTCCCCATACCTTGTCCTGTGCATCTCTTCTGTCCGGCTCTTCCTGACTTATATCCTTTTATAATGATATAAGAAAATTTTTGTATATTGAAGTATATGGGAAAGCCATTCCAGTCTGAACTTGATTTGGCTTGAATTTTATTTGAACCAAGAAGCCTGACTTGTGGCCTGTCAAACATAAATTGTACCTCCGTTTTAATCATTACCCTAAAGTGAAGAATGTGTTCTTTTGAAGATAAGAATTAATGCCTCCCTTCTTAACGATGCCAGAACTCTTTGAAGATAAGTCTCTCCATGACACCAGGGTCTTGTTGACCTGCTGTGTACATACTAATCTGTAAAAAACGTCTCCTTGAACCCTTGAAGGAATATATCCTTGTCATGCTTCATGTATGTATCTTTGTTTTGAAGTGGTATATAACTGTGCTAAAAATCACTCTTATCCAGGGCCGGCTTGGTGGCATAGTGGTTAAGTTTGCGTGCTCCACTTTGGTGGCCTGGGGTTCACAAGTTCAGATCCTGGGCGTGGACTGATGCACTGCTTGTCAGCCATGCTGTGGCGGTGTCCCATATAAAGTAGAGGAAGATGGGCACAGATGTTAGCCCAGGGTCAGTCTTCCTCAGCAAGAAGAAGAGGATTGGCAACGGACGTTAGCTCAGGGCTAGTCTTACACACACACACACAAATCACTCTTATCCAGAGTGCTTTCTTCCCTTGTGAAGATGGTGACTCCTGGGCTATAGTCTGCAGTTTGGCTTGAATAAATCTCTCTTTTCTTTATTATAGAATGATTATTGATTATTTGAATCAACAATAATAAACTGATGATTTAGTAAGTAAAATGTCTCTCTGAGTTCTGTGAGCTGCTCTAGGAAATTAACTGAACCCAAGGAGGGGATTTTTGGAACCCCCAATCTATAGCTGGTTAGTCAGAAGCACAGGTGGTAACCTGGGCTTGCAGCTGGCTTCTAAAGGGGGAGTAGTCTTGTTGGACTGAACCCTTAACCTGTGGAATCTGATGCTATCTCCAGTGTCAGAATTGAGTTTAATTCTTGGACACCCCCCTGGAGTCAGAGAAATCCTTCATGGTGTGGGGAAAAAACGTTCACACATTTGGTGACCAGAAGTGAAGTGTTTTGTTTGTGTAGTGTGGGGGGGGGGGGTCCAAATTTTCCACCCCAAAATGTGTCTCTTTGGCTTGATTATTTTTAAGAACAGAAGACTCTGAAAGGAACTTTGACCTTCCCCCTAACTGCCTAAAAGAATTTAAGATAGAAGGGCTGTCCCAGGAAGGAGCTAACACTGTAAGATAATTTAGTGTAAAATAAACTAGGTGTGTATTATAACATAAGCTAGGAAGAAACTAGCAAGCCTATTTTTACCAAAGTTCTCTTTCTGGTCTCACTGCCTATCAATGGCCCAGCAAATATTTGTTTATCAAACATTTGCTTTTCCATCTCCACGTAAATTGCCTTCCTCCCCTCTGAAGTCCCAAACCACTACCCCTAACATCTGATTTTGTCTTTAGCTGAAGATGGTATTTAAGGTAGTGACTTCAGCCATTTTGGTGAATTACTCAGATTTCCTGGGTTTCTCCCATGTATACATGTTGTTAAACTTTGATTTTTCTCGTGTTATTCTGTCTCATGTCAATTTAATTCTTAGACCAGCCAGAAGGACCTAGAGGGTAGAGGAACTGTCTTCCTCCCCTTCAGTTGTAAAGGAGTCTTACAGGAAAGAAAGACATAGTAGAGAAGACTGGGTTTTTTCCCACTAAAATGTAGTGAAGTAACTAGAAAGTGATAAATTTTGAGTATTACCTTTGTGTTTTAATATGATATATAATGTTTATAATATTATAATTTCTAATAGTGACTGTGTTTGACAATCAGCTTGCAAAATCTCTGAAAATTTAACACTCAGCTCTTGAGTGAGCCACTTTGAATTGGCTCCAGCACTATTGCTTATGACACCTCCCTCTCCTTCCCCTCTGTGTCCAACTAATCACCCAGTCCTATTGATTTTACCTCCTAAATATCTCCCTTAATCAATTCTCCTCTCTCTGTCTTTACTGCCACCTTCCTGGTCTAAGACGTGGACATCTCCTGCCTGGATTGCTGTGGACACTCTTCTAACTTTTATTTTGCATGTGCTTCTTCCATACCCCCCCATCCTTTCTTTCTTCTGAAACTAGAGTTAACTTTTTTTTAATAGACCTTATTTTTTAGAGCAGTTTTAGGTTCACAGCAAAATTGAGCAGAAGGTACAGAGCTTTCCTGTACACTCCCTGCCCCCACACATGCACAGCCTCTCTCATTATCAACATCCTCACCAGATGGTACATTTGTTACAATTGATGAACCTATATGGACACATCATTATCATTCAATGTCCATAGTTTGCATTAGGGTTCATTCTTGGTGTTGTACATTCTATGGGTTTGGACAAATGTATAATGATGTATATCCACTGATACCGGCTCAAGACATGGTTGACATAAGGGAAGCCATATTGTAGAAAAGAAACCCTATTGTAACTTTGAATGACCTCTGACTAACTAGCCCAGACATGCTTTGTGGGTTTTATGGCCCCTCCCAGTTGCCATAAGTTGATAACTTTGTTCTTTTGAGTTCCTTAGGAATGTCATGACCCCCGGGCAGAGAGTTTATGCTGATAGCCATCGTCAATGACAACTGAAAGATCAGGGTACAGGGCGTTGCTCCATTCTCTGATGCATATCAAGTAAAATAAAAGACTTCCAGGAACTAAGACTAGATGGATGGTCCACCCTGAGACCAGACGCCTCCCCCATCAGCAGGCCAGCCTCCTATATAACTGGCCTGTATTCCTTGTTCTATAAGATGGTTCTTTGAGACATTAGTTGGCTATCTTCCCCCTTGCTAGCAAGCTGTAATAAACTCTTTCCTTTCTACTATCTTGCTTCTTGATGATTGGCTTTTGTCATGTGGTGAGCAGATTATGCCCTTTGTGTGGTAACACCACCATTATGATAACATACAGAATAATTTCACTGCCCCCAAAATCCTCTGTGCTCTGTCTACTCATCTCTCCTTCCTTCCTAACCCCTGGCAATTACTGATCTTTTTACTGGCTCCATAGTTTTGTCTTTTCCAGAATATCATATAGTTAGAATCATACAGTATGTAGCCTTTTCCAATTGACTTCTTTCATTTAGCCTTTCAGTTTCCACCATATTTTTTCATGGCTTTATAGCTCATTTGAGATTCCTTTTTAAAAAGCAAATCAGCTATCCTTGTCCTCCCCCTATGCCTGCATTCATCTGTCGTGTATACTTGCCCCTCTCCCTCTGGTCAAGATTTTTGCACCTGCCATTTCTGTCTTCCTAATCACTCTTCCTTTCTCTCTGCACCCAGCTAACTCTCATCCTTCTTAAGCATCATTTCCTCAGGGGAGCCTCCTCTACTCTCTCTGTTTGGGTTAAAACCACCTATTTGAGACCGTTTCATCCAGTACCTATGAGATGAAACATTTATTTGTGTATCTGATAAATGTCTGTGTCCCTTATCTAACAATAAGCTCCGGGAGGACAGGGATCATGTCTGGCTTCGTTCCAGCACCAAGCACCATGTCTGGCACACAACATGTCCTCAATAAATATTTGTTGAGTGTGTGAATGTTGGCCAAAGCTAATTAACTGAGTCTTACAGGCCTGCTGTTTCTTTTACGTTATTCCAAATAACACCATCCACTGACGTCAGAGGCCTGATCTGCTCCCCATCCCAGAACACCTGAATCTTCCTCTTAGGTGAAGATGCATCTTATCTCACTCTTTGCTTTGGAGTTTATTCCTTTTGCCAACTTATTCTCTTTATTTACAAAGACCATTAAACTTAGATATGAGACAAGGAATTAAGAAACTGTGTGTGGTTTCTTTTTTTTGTATTTCTCCTAGATTGAATTTTCCAGAAACACGCTGAACATTTATAAAGCATTAACCACCTCACTTATCCCTAAGTGCCAGCTCTGCAGGGATCTGCCTGTGTGATACTACCCTTCACTCTTTCTTTCTGAGTCGTTTGACCAATAATTACTGTCTTGGGTTTTGGACAAGAAAGGAAAACTACCATTTTATTTGGCATAAAGCCCTCATTTGCCCAGTGTGTTCAAAAAGACATTACCCAGAGTAGGAGGATTCGTCAGAGTTGTTCAAACACTCCAAGGCACACTTTTTGCCCCAGTTGTCTGTGGTGCTTTGGGGCAGATATTAATCAAATTCTTGGCAGAGGTTTGTAGGATATTAATGTTGGTTGAGGATTTGATCCATTGTCTGCTTGAAGTGGGAGGAAAAGATACCAGACACACTGCCCAGCTAAGGCTGAATGAATTTCATGGTAATTTAAATGGGAAGGATTGACCAGTTCCCCTTTATGGAGGATGAAATTGAAGACCTTTAGGTAATACCTGTGGGTCTTTTCCCACTGCTTGTCAGTGGTTGAGCCAAGACTACAATTTAAGACTCTTGTTCCAAGTTCGGATTTAGGAAATCTCAGGAGAAGAGCTTCCCTGGTTTTACCAGAAAGATCCAACCTTTAGATGCAAAGTAGAGAATCCTGTCCATATCCAAATGGCCCTGCATATAAGGGAGTTTGACAGTGTATTGAGGAACTGAAGAGTTCTTCTTTTATTTGGATACGTGGTGAAGACACTGGATTTCCTTGCCTGAGTGGACTGAAAAGTTGTAGTAAAACTTCTTTCCCTCCCCTGCTAGCTCAGAGAAAGTTGCCCACAGTGACAGGGAGAGTGGGGTATGATCTTCTCAGAAGTTTACATTTCAAAAGGGATGAATCCCAGACCTTTGAAAAACATTTCTGGGTTGTAAAACTGGCAAGAGGCTTACTTACCTCTGAAGAGATTCATAGACACACCAAAAGGTTAGAGAAAGGATTTACAACCACCAAGTTTCTCATGGAAATGTTCCGGCAAGGGGAGGGGGGAATTGGTCTCTTTCCATTTCAGCAGCCTGGAAAATTCTTTTTTCTCCCCTCATTCGGGTGATGCCTAATGTCCCCAAAACTTTTGGTGTGACTAGAATAGAAAAATAAAATTTATGGTTTTCTTTTCAGTCTAGTTTTTTCAAAAAAGTATTATTATAAAGGCAAGGTGATTTCGCTGTAAAGAAATTGCAGAAGTAAAGAAAATCATAAGGAAACTCAAAATCACCCTTTGAGGTTCACTCTAAAATAATGAACTAATTTGAGACTGCTTGGAAATTATGTAAATATCCTGATAAAATTAACAGTGAATCCTTTTGTATTTTTCCCTCATCAAAGCCAGCTCAGTATAATTGAATAAAATGTATACCAAACGAAATATCATATCTAGACTAATTGTGAGAGAACCAATGGAAGCAATTGTAATTATCACTAACTTTCTAATCACCACACCAGCAGAACACCATCATTTATATAGCAAAATACCACTGAGTGGAAGGTATAAGGAGGAAGAGGCCACAAAAGAAAGGGCAACCTAAGAATTAGAGGTCACCCCGTCTCTTTTCCATTCCTCTTCTCAGAGATTCACTTCCACATTCCCTGCTCCCCACCACCAACTGACCATCACTGCCTTAGTTTATCCTATCTCTGATTCTTCCTTACACTACTGCTTGAATGACCATTCCATCTGACAAATCAGATTACTCACAGTTTCTACCTCCCCTGCTACTCGTTCAACAAATATTTACTGAGCACCTCTGATGTGCCAGCCACCAGTCTAGGAGCTGGGATGCAACCCTGAACAAGACAGGTGTAATCCATCCTAACAATGCTCTTCTTTTCACTGTTACCAAACCAGGTTCGTTTTGCCTGCCAAACAATTATGCCAGTCACCAAGACAATGAGTTTGCAAAGAGAAAGGATTTAATCACAAAACAGCCAAGTGAGGAGGCGGGAGAATCAATCTCAGATCCACCTCCCTGAAAATGGGGACTCAGGGATATTTATGGGGTGGGGGACAAGGTGGTCTGAAGTGTGGGAATAGATGATTGGAGGTAAGGAGAAGTGAGGTAATTGATGATCTGTGCAAGTGTAGTCCAGCTTCATGGCTCTTCATAGTATGCATGCTCACAAAATGACAGCGTTCCCATGATCTGAGGGTGGATTTTTTAGCTCCCTGATGTCAAAGGGTCATTTATCAATCATCTGCACAGGCCTAGTTGATGAGTTGGTGGTCTCAACTGGCCTGAACTGGACAGGGAGTCTCAGTTCCTGAAAAACTCGAGCACCCCACCTGTTACCAGGGTGACCCAAGCATCAGAGGTGTTATCAATAGGGTGGGCTTTAGTAATGCCCACTTAACTACTACTACTACTAAAAATCGAACTACTTTTGCAAACAGACAACTATTAAGTATGGGTAAAGCAAGTTGGCCTCGGTTTCATCACTGTCTTCCTCCTGGTCCACCTCCTCTTCCATTCTTACCTCATTTCACTACCTGGGGCTCCAATACAAAGACATTTCTGGGTATTTATCATCTCTGTATTCCTAGGGTCCAGTCCAGTAGGCCATATTCAATACATTCCTCTGTCATGAATGAATGAATTCTCCTGTATTGAAATTATTTAATCAGAGCCTGGATGTTAGAGCTGTTGTAGAAGGAATTAAAAAACTCCTTGGAATCTTTCCATTTTTATCTATGTTGGTTTTTTTCTGCTTATTAAAATATGAGTCAATATAATAAAAAGTGATTACAGAAATAAATAAAATAGGAAGTGAAACTCCTCCACATTCCTAACCTCTAGAGATAAGAACAGTTCACAATTTGATGTGTACTCCTCCAACTTGTTTCTCTTTTTAGGTAGCTAAATCTATCTATATACACACCTACATATGTATATTTATATCCTATATATAATTAAAAATCCCAAACAGGATCATAGTAGTCAAGCGAATCTTCAACTGCTTTTTTTTTCCCATTTGATAGTATATCATGACTTGAATTTCCTCTAAATTCCTTTCCAATTTTAAATTGTATGCTTCTGACTCAAAGCCAGAGGCTCATGTATTTTTATTAACTAGTTCTCATTAGTATAAAGGAAATACATATACATGGTAAGTGTATTTAACAGTATAGAAGGGAATAAAATGAAATGTAAAGCCTCCCTCCTCTTCACAGTCTGTTCCACTTTCCCAAGTTAACCACTTTTAACAATCTCCTGAGTAACCTTTCAGAAATTTCCAGGACAATAAATAAATAAATATATATATACTTAAATAGACAAATATGTATGTGCACACATACACACGCACATATATCCACAAAAGGAACTCATCTTCTTCACTTGTTATGTAATTCAATAAAAGAATTCCAAGTATTTAACAACTTTGGCTTGGATAAATTTCTCTTATAGAAACCTGTGGCAAATCAATAAAGTCATCAATCACATCTGGAAATTGTCAAATATTCAGCTCCCTAGCCATGGCACAAACTGCTTTCTATTATTTAAAAGTTATTCTCCTCTTCTCTATTAAGAGGTTCACCAGTTTTTTTGTAGGACAGGCTCCCCAGAATGAAAACTGCATTTCCCAGACTCCTTTGTGGTAAAGTGTGTCCATGTGACTACATTTTATCCAATGGGCTGTGAGAGGAATAGCTGTGGGCAGCTACAAGTTTATACCTTATACAGTAAGCTGTATTCCTTCCTTTTGTCCTTCTCCCCTTTCTACTCGTTGTAATGTGGACCTTGGACCATGAGAACAATAACACCTTAGAGATGAAAACACAAGAAAAAAAGACTACTGGGCTCCTGATACCTTTGCAAAGCAGAACCACCAAAACTGCTTGAATTTTTTTGGGAAAGAGAAATTATGCTTTCGTTAACTGAAATAAAGAGTCTGGGTGATACTAGTGAAGGAGTTTATTCGATAATCAGCATGAGGAGTTCTAACCCTGGGAAAACAATTCAACAGAGTGCTCTGATGAAACTGCTCTGAGGTGTGTGAGTTTAAGTGCAGCTTATATCTCTTTCACAAGACAGCGTATGTGCAGGGAAAAGGGGAAAAAAAACCCTTACAACTAGATTTCATATATGTCAAAAAGAGATAGAGTACATCTGGTTTTTCTCTATATTATGCATTAAAGGTAACATAAACAAGAACTCCTTGGTTATACATCAAACAAGTTCAGGGATGCTGATATTACTGTGTAGAGAGAGGCAAGGACCAGGGTTGTTAATCACTCTCTCAATTTCTAAGAAATGCAGCTGGGGGTGTAGCAGCTAGGTATCATTTATCTTTTCCTGTTGCTGATGTCTACAGCTGGGGATTTCAGTAATGAGGTGTGGGGTTGCAAGGTCATTTTGACACAGGCTGAAGATGGCCTGCATGGCTGCTTCACAGTACAGCGTAGGGGAGGAATAACTATTCCTCTACCTTCTAGGTCCTTCTGGCTGGTCTAAGAATTAAATTGACATGAGACAGAATAACACAAGAAAATCAAACAAAGCTTAATACATGCATACATGGGAGAAACCCAGGAAAACTGAGTAACTCACCAAAATGGCTGGAGGCACCACCTTAAATACCATCTTCAGCTAAAGAAAAAGGAGGATGTTGGGGGTATTTGTTTGGGACATCAAAGGGAAGGAAGGCAATTTACATGGAGATGGAAAAGCAAATGTTTGATAAATGAATGTTGACCATGCTTTGCAAAGACAATGAGAGATGGAGAGGACTTTGATTAAAAAGTCTTTGTTAGGTTCCTCCCTGTCTATCACACCTAGTTTATATTATACTACAGTTATCTTATGGTATTAGCTCCTTCCTGGAACAGGCCTCCTATCTTAAATTCTTTTAGGCAGTTAGGGGAAAGGTCAAAGTTTCTTTCAGCGTCTTTTTCCTTAAAAATAATCAAGCTGAAGAGACACATTTTGGGGTGACAAATTCTGATCCCATGAAGCCTCACCTTTGAAACTTTAAGAAGTTTCACAATCCAGAAGCTGAGTTGGTAGATTATTCCATCTCACCAAAGCAGTCTCTTAGTCCTGATGATAGGTCAGTCCAGTTACATTCATTTTAGAAGGTGGTGATGCAGGTGGTCTCCCAAAGTTAAGCCTATATTGTGTAAGCAAGCAATCAGGTATTTAATAAGAAGCATTTTATGGAAACAAAAAGAAAAACAAAGTCAGTGGTTGGAGCAAGTTATAAACCAGTTTCTGAGCCTGGGGGACAGCCAGTCAAGAAGATTTCTAGATGTCAGGGTCAAAGCATCTTTTGCAGTTTGAAATGTCTCTGATGATGTCATCAGGTGTTCAGGTATCTTTTGAGTGGCTTACATAGTAACAGACATACTATCATGGTGATTTTTACAAAGTTTATATCAAGCTCAGTTTCAGTTTGCAGGGCTTCAGGAACAAGGGTGGTTTCAGTTCTCAATGATTCCAAATGAAAATGATGGAAAAAATTGAAAAAGTTAGTTTGGAGATTGGTAGTCAGATATTTTAGTAGACTAGAAGAATTCAGGATCCAGTTCAGTTTACAGGGAGAAAACAGAAATCTCAAGGACAATTAACAGAACTAGAATGTGTATTATAGTTTTCTACTGAAACATAATTTTTCTCTCTAAAATCACCCTCATTTTTACCAAAGATAGCCAAACTAAGACTAACTAGTTTGCAAAATAAGTCTAATTTCAATAAACTTGGCCTAATTGTTTACTTAAGTACAACAAGAATAGCAATTGGTCACACAAGCTCTTTTAAATCTGCTTTGCTGGAACTTTTTATAAGGAATCTCAGATTGAAGTTTAAAGGCCTCTTGATACCAGGAAAGCCAAGCCAAGGACTTGTCATCTGACTCTGCCTGCAATACCTATAGATTTGGGTGAATTCCTCTCTTCTTGAGTTCCCCAAAATATCCTGAGATTCTTTGCACCTGCCAGGGAAGTGACCTTCTTTACTCACCTGGTAAGGTTGCTTGGAACCCTGTAAGCAAGGTACCAGCCTAATATTTCCAAGTGGTTTTATTTGTTTCATAAAGTCAATCTTTGTCTCCAAAAGCTGTTTGGTCCCATCTGAGTCTATGCATGTTTCTCTCAAATATGACATTCCAATCAAAGCTTTGGTATTATCACCACTGTTTCCAATTGTGTCTGATTATAAGGAGAACAGATTCTTATTGAATGTATGCAAATCTTGCCTTGAAAATAAGAATATTCACTCACTAAGAATTTCCAAATTCTGGAGGGATCATGTAGGGAGAAAAAGATAAAAGTTTCAATTCTGCTTGCAAAAGTATAATTTACCAAATTGTTATGAGTCATAGTTAGCTTAAGAGAAAAGAGAAAATGGTGTCCTTAAATCTGGAAACAAAACATTAAAAAATCAGCAATATAGCAAACAAAAGTCATAAAAATTATAATCATCTTCATCAGTTCACTCAGTCCCATGTAATCAACTCTTGATTTTGATCTTTTGTTAGCAGTTTCATGAAGTCATCAGTTTCTCCATTAGAGTTTTATAATTTCTTACCCAGTTCAGTTTTGTGACCTGAAAGTTGATCAGAAACCTGTATTCTAGAGTGTCAGAGTCCTTTCCATGAATACCTCTGAAGATGAAACATATTTGCAAAAGCAGAGTAAAACAAACTGTCTGTAAATGATAAAAGACTTAAAAATGGAAATTGACAAAGAAATTTGGTTATTTCTGTGGCATATAACACTTTGAGATAATAATAGAATTATGACTGATAGCCAGGACAGATAAGAATTTTAGGAATGTTATATAATATTTAAAATACTTATCTCAATAACTTTTACCCACCTGATATCATAGGTCCCTATGAAACAATGTTTAGTTATCTATTTAACCAAAGTGAAAACAGAAGATGTTAAAGGCAAACATAGAGAGTTAAACAGTTAAAAAAAAAACCAACAAACCTTAGTTCTCTTAATAGAGAGACCCCAGCCATTTTGAACATAGGAAATTATTTTGACAAAACAGAATTTCTGTCTTTTAGGTAGACTTACTGAAAGGTAAAGAAAAAACTTTTATAATTTATTTATCAAGAGCAGACTAAAAGTTTAAGAAAATTATCCTTTTAAGAGAGAGAAAACCAAATTCTAATTTTGCACCAGCTTACTTTTGATATTGAAACTCATTTACTTAATTAAATTCATTTTAATCTTAGTCAACTTGACCATGCATCAAACTCTTTTCTCAGAGTTTTTTTTTTCATAAACCTTCTGTAACCTTTTTAAGAAACAAAAATATCTATATTTATTATGCCTTCTTTACTGAAAACATACATCTTACTTTCCTTGAATACATAGATGTTTTCCCTACTAATTTTCAGTAGCTTTAATCACATGTATTAATTAGAATTTTTAACTCTTACAGATCTTAATTTTTAGTGAAAACTAAGAAGTAAGCAATTATGAACTGTCTTTTACATTGGCATTTTGTGGCTTGGTAAGTTTATAAATACTTTTTCTAATTTCTAGAAATGTGCTACTTCATACTACAATCTTTTAATAAAATACAAGACATGTTTACTAATAGACCCCCAAATTTTTTAGCTTCTCTGTAATAAGATAAAGGTAGATAAACTTAGATGTGTTTAGCAATTAATGTTTCAGTATTTTATCTTATTTGAAAATGATCTAGACAGTCAATGAATTTTTTTATCATTTAATTTCATCTCACAAAACTTCAAAGTTTTAAGTTACCAAAAAGATTTTGAAAGTTATTTTAAATACCTGTATAATAAAATATAATTCTCTTTAAAAGTTTGTGTATAGACTCTTATCTCACATCTAAACCATTTGCTCCTAATGATTATGTTTAGATTACCCACAAAAGTTTTATGAGGTGTTAGACAAAATTACCTATCATTGTAAGTTATTATTTTTGCTGAAAAATTTTATAACTGAGATAACATGAGATTATTTGACTAGTAAACCCAGGCTGCATGTCTGCATCATATCCAATGCTGATAACTCTGAGGACATGTGTATTTTAATCAAACCAACAAACTCAGATAAGCTTCTATTTACCAAAGATTATTTCTTACTGTGTTAACTTGAAAGACCTTTGGGTTCATTTCTATTACATTTAGAAATAATTTATGTAAGTGCTTACTTTAGGCCTATTAAATAGATCTCTTTTAGAAATTATACCATCTGGAAGTAAAATATCACACACATATAACATAGACATGCATACACAGAGATTACACAGCTATTGTTTTAAAATTATTGTCTTGAATCAGGTATAGTAATATGAGGCTCACTACTTATGAAAGAGTAATTGGATCCAAATTTTGGTTTAGCAGTTGGAAAGAGTTAAGATCACCTGCTAAATGTTTTTTCTAATATTAGTGGTGAGGACATTTATGACTTTATTTTTTTTAATAACCATCTTAAGATTTCCATCCTGCTGGGATGAGTCTTGTGACTTTTCCCTTTCTGGTTCCTCTTTGTTTCCCTTTTAATATTTGCTTTACTTATCTTATTTTCTAAAAACCTTTTAAAAAGTTTTTTTTCTTGTGGAGGAGAGTCTCTTGACTTTCCCTGGACTTCTTTTTATTTTTTTGTTGATTAACTTAATGTTTTCATTACCGTCTGTAAGACCATAAGAGGAAGCTGAGACCCCAAATTTGATTAAGTTCTTAAGGCTAGTCATTATTTCTTTGTATTTTCTTTTTAATTTGGTCTTTTCATAGGTACCAATAAAACAATTATGATGAGAGCTTTCTAAACAATTTTCCAATTTAAATGATCCATCATCTGGCTGTTAACAAGTAGGATCTTAATAGCAACTCAAACCAATAAGCCTTTTATGGCTTAACCATGGATGCAAGAGACATCCCCAAAAGAGAGTACTAAAGAAGCAGCCCCCAGAAGATCCAGAAATTTCACTCCCAAAAATAGTCTAAGAAAGCAAAGGCCTTCATTGCAGAGGCAGTAACAAGCAACAAATGTTGAGACAACAAAGGGCCCTTATGAAAGCAACTGGGACCCCTAATGACAGACCCCCTGAGAGCTGACACAGCACGACAAAGAGAGTGCATCTCAGAACCCCAGCCTATTTGACTGGATTCCAAGATGCACTCCAGCACAGGCGTCCTCTGGATGGTGGAGACCAGAGAGGTCACAATGCCAAGCTCTCGACATAGAACAAGACAAAAGAAAAAAACCATCTTCTATGCACACTAACAGCTTTAGCTAAGTATTGAGTCTCTTGGAGCCAAACTAATACCTAGGAGGGAGGTACCATGGGGTTGAGGATTGTGTGTGCTTTACAGAGTACCTCATTGCATGAACATTTTCTTGAGGTTGGTGGGGGACCTGTGTCATCTACCCTGTTCTGTGACCAACTTATCCTATCTTGGGAGTCTTCTTGAGGTGGCAAGTGCCCTAATGGCTCTTAGGTGCTTGGCCTGTGCCCACTAATTTTACAGACTTTTTGGCTTCCAAGAGGCCCCTTAGCAACAGCTGTCACCTCACGTGCACGTTAACCCATGGGAAAGTTCACTGGGGGACCAGCCCAGACAACGGGCTTATAGAGATGCCTGTGTCCTGCCTGTGGTTTTTTATTTTTATGATAAATGACTCAAAAAAGAGAGACAAGGAAAAATAGTGATAATCTCTGGGAGGAGAAGGATCAGTAAACTGATGAGAACTCAAGTCAAATTTCCCAGAGTCATCGAGTCCAAGAAGCTAGCTTCACCAACATTTTCTCCTGCTAATCTAAATTTAGAAAAGGGAAAAAACTCACCACTCTCACTTCCATTGGACCCTGCAGGCAGAGATCCAGGAGACTGACATGGTAAGAACTCTTACCTCCTGCCGGCTTTTGTCAGGGGTCCGGGATCTCTCAGCTGTAGTAGTCCAGGAGCAAGCAGCGTCCAGCCAGCTAAGTTTTCTCCTGTCCTTGTCACCAAACTTTAGGGGGAGAAGAATTATTCCTCTACCTTCTAGGTCCTTTTGACGGGTCCAGGAATTAAATTGACATGAGACATGAGACATGAGAAAATAAAAGTTTAATAACATGTATACATGGGAGAAACCCAGGAAAACTGAGTAACTTGCCAAAATGGTCAAAGCCACCACCTTAAATACTATCTTTAGCTAAAGACAAAGGAGGATGTTGGTGGTAGTGGTTTGGGACTTCAAATGGGAGGAGGGCAATTTACATGGAGATGGAAAAGCAAATGTTTGATAAACAAATGTTGACCATGTCTTGTAAAGACAATGAGAGACAGAGAGGACTTTGATTAAAAAGCCCTTGTTAGGTTCCTCCCTGTCTACCACACCTAGTTTATGTCATACTATAGTTATCTTATGGTGATAGCTCCATCCTGGAATAGGCCTTCTATCTTAAATTCTTTTAGGCAGTTAGGGGGAAAGTCAAAGTTTCTTTCAGAGTCTATTGTCCTTAAAAATAATCAAGCTGAAGAGACAAATTTTGGGGTGGCCAATTCTGGTCCCCCACAACAGCATGGATTTTTATTGTACTGACTTAAAGCTTATGCAGTTTGCCTGCTAGATTCGCCTGTTAGCCCAGGGAGGGGGGTCCCCCAAATCTGTCCACAGTTCCATCTTTGCTCTTATATGCCACTGTTATTTGGAGTTTCTTCTATACACAGGCAAGTGTCTGTCCTTACTGTGAGCAGTATTATAAGATATTATTTCCCTGCCCAAAGGCCCGTTTTCTGAATCAAAGGAAGCACCAGGATTAGGTTATGAATGTTTTACCATGATGGTTAAAATTATTCTGGGGAAATTAATTCCCAGGGGAAAAGAAACCTGAACATCAACAAGGGGAGAAATAGAGACATGTAAGCAATTTCTCTCCCAACTTCATTTTAGTTTCCTCCCCAGAAAACAAGGGCAGGATCACAGGGAACCCTTTGAACAGGAGACGTTTTGCTCACGGTACATTTCCCAATTAGCCAGTGGCAGTTCTTCCGTTCTCTCGCCTCTGAACATGATGAGTTTCCATGGAGGCATTTGATTTTCCAACAGAAACCAAGGTTACTAGAGAAAGACAGTGAGAAGACATTTTAAACACAAGAGTGGCCGAAGCAGAACGGGTGACGACACCTGGAATGTTAGTGTCCCCACTGTCTGTTTGCGTTATGAGTCACATCCCTGAAAGCCGGAAGGAAGCTCACACTCCTGACCAAGTGTCAGACTTGATTACTACCTGGCGAGATAGGTCCACATCTTGGTCCTGACCAGACCTGGGAGCAGTAGGGAAAAGGGACCACAGGGAAGCATGGGATAGGGGAAGTTGGAGATTCCTTGACAGGACCCAGGAGCAGGGCCTCATTATCGTCTACAGCAACATTGTAATGTGGAGGTTAAGACTTGCTGAGGAGAACCATCTAAAACTTGGAAATAAGGCAAAAAGATGATTACAACCGGCTAGACCATTTTTTAACAAGCCCACCCAAAGCTTATTTGACTCTCTAGGGGAAGGCAGCACTATTTGCACAGTTGATTAGGGCCCAGACATCTTACAATTCTGTAAAACTAATAAGGCACAGTGATTTTTCTTTTTGGTCTCATGGAGAAGATAAACCCAAAGGTGTGGCTTTACTGCCCTGTAGGGCATTAACCGATTTTGTGTCTAGTGTGGTAACAGCAATCTTATGTCAGCATTCTTTTGTTTTCGTTTTTTAAAAAAATGTTTACATTTCAATTTCTCACATTGAAGTAGCCTTGTCATTATTTGCTTCCCTCATGAACGAGTTAAATAAGACTTGGACACATGCGTGATATCTATTTGAATGAGAATTATCATTTCTTTAAGAATTTTGAGCATTATGCTTTGATGGAGTATAAGGTTTGGCCCCAGGCAGCCTGTTTTGAGGACTGGGCCTGACACTTTGTAGCTCCATGATCAGGAGCATGTCACTTAACCCCTCTGAGCCTCACTTGCTTCATTCATAAAAAAAGGGAATAAGAATAGAACCAATTTCAAAGCGTAACTGGGACGACATGAAGGTTCTTAGCACATGACTGGCTCAAAGCAGAAATCTGTTAAAGGCAGCCACTATTGTGTGTGCTAGGAGCTGTGAGATAGAATGAGGCACCCCCAGCCCCCCACATACCCCCCAACCCTCTCCCTGTTTCTTGAGTCTGCACCTACCCAGTCATGGTAACAGCAAGTCTTCTATGATGCGACTCAAGAAGGAGAAGAGAAAGGGGCACTTTTAGTGTAATAAAGCCCGGGTGTCAGAGGGGACCACTCCTGGCCTCCTGCAAGGTCTGACTGTTGTGTAGATGCTTCCTTTTAAACTGGACAGAGGCCTCTTTTCTTCATTCCCCCAAACTCTGTCCCCAGACGTCCCAAGTCCTCCAGGTCTATTCTAGGAAGCCAGATGCAATGTAGGCACTGCAAACTTGCCCAAGAGAGAAGACACATCACAGGGCTTTAGGGAGCAGAGTGCTCTGAGGAAAGACTCTGACAGGTAGGCTGCGGGGGCCTGCTTCATGGTAACCCCAAGACAAGGAGGCCATGCCAGAGAGTGAGCATCTTGGTCCAGATCTCCAGGCGAGTGATTGACAGAGGCAGGATTCGAATCCACTCACTGAGAGAACTGAAAAAGGCAGGAGAGGGACTGTAGTCACTTTCCCTGTTTGCAGAAAGTGCAGGGGAGAAAAAATAATGTTTCCTCTACCTTTCTAGGTTCTTGGCTGAGACCACTCCCCCCCCCCCATAATAAAAAGGTCAACAGGAGAAAAACAAATTTAATTATGTATGTGTGTATGGAAGCCCCAGAAAGGAATGAGATTTGCCAAATCAGGAAGATTTTATATCTTTTAGACAAAGAAACAATCTGTGAAGAATTGACAAAACAAAGGGGTTTGAGCTAGGTGAGTAACAAGGTTTCTTTGTTTATACAGCCTTCCTGGCCCTAAATTCCCTTTCTCTGGTGATAGGATGCAGGGAGGGTACTATTCACCTGGGCGATATATCTCTTGCTTTCAGGGGGACTTAGGAGGGAGAGTGTCCTTCTTGCACTGGGTGTTTCTCAAGTACCTTTAATTCAAAATAATCAATATGCTAAAGTGGCATATTTTGGGATGATGTATTATGGACCCCTAGATAAACAACTAGATCCTCTAGAAAAGAACTTTACATTTATTTGGACTCAAAAACATTTTATTATTATTATTGTTAAAAGAAAATTCCACAGACGCTTAATTTCCGGATCTAGTTGACTTTTATTTAGTGATTCATGAATTGGGAAGCATCCGGTCTGGAAAACAGAAAGGGGCTCTAAAGAGCAGACAAAGCAACAGGGTTTTGTAGTCCAAGGTAAGCAGGAACAAGGAAGTTATCCTAGGCAACTAATGATTGGTTAATGCATGGTGACTTTCCTTATTTGGAATAACAAGGAACCTTTAAGTTAGGTTAGGTAACTACAGCTGAGCAGACAAGTTCTGATTGGCTGGCTTAGGTTTCAGGTCGCTTAAGTAAGTCGCTTAAGAAAGGTATTAGAACCACCTCAATCTAAGGGCCTCCTTGCTTAATTAATTTAACATTATTATTATTGCAGTGAACTATACCTGGGATCAGCAAACTTTTTCTTTAAAGGGTTTGATAATAAATATTTTACTCTTTCTGGGCCAGGTAGTCTCTGTTTTGACTACTCAACTCTGCCCCAGCATCAGGAAAGTAGCCATAGACAATATGTAAACACAGGGATGTGGCTGCATTCCAACCAACCTTTATCCACAACAACAGGCTGCAGGCTGGATTGGACCTGTGGGATGAAGTTTGCAGTACCATCGTGCCCTGATAAAGCATAAGTTATTTTTAACCTTCATAGCAATCCATGAGTCTAGATTATTATCCCCACTTAACAGATGAGGAAGCTGAGGCTTAGAGGGGGACAAAGTCCCTTTTCTAAGGCTTCACAGCTAGGAACTAGAAGAGTTGGGATTTGAACCCAGAGTTGACTGCTCCAAAGACCACACTCTGTTGCTCATGGTGAAGTCACATCCTAGATGCAAATAACATGTAAATTCAGCTGTGCTCACTCCGGGGAAGAGAGGGAGGGAGAAAGTTTAAAATAGTGTGGGGCATACCAGCCTTCAGTCAGCAATCTGTGCTCCAGGGGTGACTGTGCAATGGGGAGATGTGACTGCTGGTCCCCTGGGCAGTCTCAGGCCCAGCATAGCTCTTGTTACCACACAAAGGGCATGATCTGCTCTCCATGAGACAAAAGCCAATTGTCAAGGGGCAAGATGGTGGAAAAAAGAAAGGGTTTATTACAGCTTGCTAGCAAGGGGGAAGATGGCTGACTCCTGTCTCAAAGAACCATCTCACAGAACAAAGACCACAGGCCAGTTATATTGGGAGTAGTCTCTGGGTGCGGGAGGCATCTGGTCTCAGGGTGGGGCATCCATCTGGTCTTAGTTCCTGGCAGTCTTTTGTTTTACTTGACATGCATCAGAGACCAGAGCAACGCACCCTGTACCCTGATCTTTCAGTTGTCATTGATCATGGCTATCAGCATAGACTCTCTGCCCGGGGGTCGTCACATTCCTAAGGAACTCAAGAGAACAAAGTTATTGACTTATAGAAGCTGGGAGGGGCCACAAAACCCACAGAGCATGTCTGGGCTAGTTAGTCAGAGGTCATTCAAAGTTACAATATGGTTTCTTTTCTACAATATGGCTTCCCTCATGTCAACCTTGTCTTGAGCCGTATCACTCTCACAGTGTGAGCAGATTGCTATACATTAAGGGAGGGTTTTTCTTAGGGTATAACCTGGCTCCTAAATGTAGCTCAGCCATACCACTAATGCCTAACCAAGGAAACTAATGATGTTTCCCTTTACTGGAGGTGAAGCAACTCTGTCTGGGCTGGGCCTAATCAGAGATGGTGCAGGATAGTGGTCCCCAAGTGGAGCCTCCAAGGGTGATTCTCTCTACCCGGAATGTTCACCATAAGTGCTGGCTGCAAAACTTAGCCCCACTGGGCTCAGGCTGTCTGCTGGCAGCAGCAAGGAGGCCGCAAGCTTTGTGGAGCCATGGCAGTCAGCTCCTGGGTGATAGTTTACGATTCTGAGATTTCCTGGAAGATGTAGATTCTTGCCTGGGTGCTAGCGAGTCCTGGGAGTCATAAGCATTGGCTGGAGAAGGCACCGTGGGGCTAAGCAGGACTCAGGAGGGTTAATGCATTGATGACCCAAGAGACGAAATGATGGTGATGCATTCCATGTAAATGGTCACCGCACTGCGGGTCCAGGTTGCTCGGTGTTGCGTAGTAAGAGAATTTACAGGATAGCGAAAGAGAGGTAAGCAAAGTTTATTTAAGTCAGGTACACTCCACAGACAGAGCGGGCACACTCCAAGGGAGGAGGTGCCCTGAGTTGTTGTGCCATTACAGCTTTTATATGCTTGCTTTCTGGTAGGGGGTCTTGTCCTATTTCTCAATATTCTCACTGCTAGATTCTTTAGATGTTTCTTAGAAATGTCAAGTTGCCCTTTTTGTGATATACGTGCTAGCTTCTTGTCCTCACACCTAGGTGGAGCTCATCCTGTTGTGGTGAGGCCTGGGGCTTATCAGGCTGCACATCAAGACAGTGAGAGACAGCGGGCCTGGAACTTGCGGTTATTTAAGCCATAATATGTTATAAAGTTTTCTTGAGCATGTCATGTTAGCTATGTCTTAGCAATGTCCGTCCATAGTGCCGGGCAGTCTGCTGACACAGGGCCCTCTGGTTCCCCTGTGGTGCTAGATCCCTGTACTAATCGGCCTGTCTCATAAACCATTGCCATTGATTTGCAGACATGCTTCCTGCCATCAATGACTTGTATTCAGGGCTCTCTCTGACAGGTGGCATGGTGTGTTGGAAAGAGCTTGAAGTAGGAGGTGGCAGACTTAGGTTCTACTATTTGTTTCTATCACCAACTTGCTCTATCACCTCAGGGCTCTCTGTTTTAGGGCAGCAATATCTTCATCTGTTAAGTGGAGCTGAGATGGCCAGGGAAAGAAAATGAATATTAGGGCAACAAACAATCATAAACAGTGTTTAGTGATCAAGTGAAGCTTTGTCATCATTGATATTATTCCTTCTTTCCCCACTTAAGCATTTTTATTTGTGACTTGTTGAGTCAGCCTCATTTATTCACTCAGATGCCAGGCAATGATACACCCCAGCTTCTCTGCCTACCCCTGGGTCTGACCCTAATGCCTGGCTCCCACCCAGGTCTTTTCCTTTCTTCTGAGCCAAAGAAAAGCCATCCCTAGCTCCAGGGGTGGTAACAGTGGCTGTGGCTCTGCTAGAACCTTGCTCTTCAAGGAGCCAGGGTCCACAAAGAGATGGTGTAGACCACTGGATCACTACCTGGGCTGGTCCAGGGCCCATGTGGAATGGAGCAAAGCCTTTCTCTGGACGAGTCTTGCCTTTGCAAATGTAGGAGAGTGTAGTGGGTAAAAAGCAAGTGCAAGTATTCCTGATGTAGGGGAGGAAGATGACTTCTCCACCCTCCAGGTCCTTCTGGCTGGTCTAAGAATTAAGTTGACATGAGACAGAATAACAGGAGAAAATCAAACAACTTTGATGACATGTATACGTGGGAGAAACCCAGGAAAACTGAGTAACTCACCAAAACAGCTGAAGCCACCAGCTTAAGTACCATCCTCAGCTAAAGAAGAAGGAGGATGTGTGTGGGGGGGTGGTTTGGGACTTCAAAGGGGAGGAAGGCAATTCACATGGAGATGGAAAAGCAAATGTTTGTTCAACAGTATTTGCTGGGCCATGGCCTTGCTAGGTGCCTTCCAGTCTCCCACACCTAGAGTTGTCTATGGTGATAGCTCCTTCCTCGGACAGGCCTTCTGCCTTAAATTCTTTTAGGCAGTTAGGGGGAAGGTCAAAATTTCTTTTTGAGTCTTTTGTTCTTAAAAATAATCAAGCCAAAGAGACACATTTTGGGATGGCAAATTCTGATCCCCCACACTGGCTATCTAACTATTTGGGTAATGAGTGTTTGGACAGAGAGGGATACCAGTAACCTGAAGTCAGAGAAGCCAGGGTTCAAGTCCCAGCCCTCCCACTTCTAACTGGTTTATCTTGGATAATGTATTCACCTTATTTGAGCCTTGGCTTCTTCATCTATAAGATGGGGATAATATCTACCTGAAGGAGCTATTGCAATGAGACAATGCACTGGAAAGACCTGGGAAGTTTTCAATAAATGTTAACTATGCATATCTGGCTGCAAACTCTCCAATGTGCCTATGTGGGGCCAGCCTTAGAGGTCAGTTAAAGCCATGGTGAAGTAGCTGCTGGTTACTGGGAGACAGTTCTCCATGGGCCTCTTGTTCACACTTTAAGAAGCAAAGCACTAACTGCCTTTTGTTCTGGACTTTCAGGCATGTTTGTGTAATGAACAGCTTTGGAAGATAGAGATGGTGTCTCCCTTTAGGTCAAAGGGCAGGCATGCTTACTGTTCAACATAATTAAGATAATGTCTTCTCTGGAGCAAAGGGCCAGCTTGCTTACTGCCCGTTATAAAAGATTCAGGTTCCCTAAATTCAGGGGTCCTCTCTTAGATTGCAGCCCACTGTGCTTGTAGCTGTTATTTGACCCTCTTCGTGTTGCCCTGTGGAAATATGGGTTGGAGGAACCAGCACCAGAAATGCTGATACTCTGGCTACTGCTGTGAGTGATAAACTGAGACCCAGGAGTCTCAGGCCTTTTACCAACATCCATGAGACTGTGATAGGCTAACTTGTTAGCATGCAAGAGGGCTAAAATCTCTGACCCTTGCAGTTCTTGATGCTGTCCTGGTTCAGTATGTCTGCTGTCATCTAGAGAGGACGAGGACAGGTGGAAGCAGGAGGGCAAACCTCCCTCTTCCTGGAATCGTGAGTCAATGCCACTGGTCTCCCTGCAAGTCCTGCTTTCTGCTCCACGGCCTGCAATTCTATCTGCAGAGAAAGCATTTCTGGAACAATCCGTGAGGAGGAGAATGGGAGACAATGTAGGACAACACACCAGGTTTCACCTCTTGCATAGAACAACGTTTCCCAAACTCCAGCCATTTGAGCACCACCTTGATTTTTATTTTGGTCATATCTGCCTACAATCTCCATAGCTGATTTCATATTGTTGTATTTAATGGACGTGTCCTTTTATTTACTTAGATAATTCTTTTAGCAAGAAACTTGCCATCACTATGATAAACAGGAAATCCTGAATTGCTTGCTGTAATCGGAAGACAACTTTGTAAATAAATACGATGAAAACAAAAGTAAGGTTATCAAATAATAACCAGATACAGTTGCCCCTGAAGAGCTTGGTCCTGTTCTTACAGTTACAAAGGGGTATTAGCCAGAATTAGAGAGAGTTTAAAGACAGGATATCACCAAACAGACCTTCCCCTGAAGTAATGAGCAGCACTGGGATATGAATGAAAAGGGAGAGCCTTCCCAATCATATGATTCAGAGTGATCTAATGCCGTGGGAACTTGCTGCCCCAGATTGTCCAAGTGCTGGCAGAGGTTTAGGTGCTACGCTTTGGGAAACACTGGCCAGAGTGATGTCTACCCAGAAGGGCCTCCTGTTCCTGGGTGTCTTCCTTGCTTCCACCTCAGAGCTTGCCCTGCCTCCAGTCTCCACCTTCTTCCAGAACAGCCAGAGGAGGCTTTCCAAAACTCCAACCTGACCGTCACCCACCTCTCATGACTCCCTATTTCCCTTAAGATAATATCCAAGCTCTTTAACCAGCAGCCAAGGTCATTCACTTGTCCTCATCCATCCAACACTTGTCCTGCATTCCAGTCAAATGGGACCACTTACACTCATTCATTCAGCAATTTATTGAGCGCCAAGTGTGTGCTGTTCTAGACACTGGGGCCACGGCCATGTTATCACTTTATGGGGTCTAGGCACTTTTGCTGTCATGGGCCCCTTCCTCCATAAAAAAATATAAAATCAAATTTTACTGCTCTCTTGGTATAAAGGTGAATAAAACCCAGGCTGGAATCATTATTGTCACATTTGTTTGTTTCTTCTGATTTTAAAATAAAATTAAAACATGATGCTTAAAGCATCATGGGCCCTAGGTGCTGTGCTCACTGTGCCTAATGGAGAATTCTGCCCAAACAGTGAACACACACACACACACACACACACACACACACCCCACTTATACACCTGAAACCACTGTCCAGTTCCATGAGTGTTTCCTGCTTCTTCACATCTCTGAGCCTTTGCTCCCTCTGCCTACATCCCCCTTTCTTCCCTTCTCTGCTTGGTTGACGCTGCTCAAGCATGCCATTTTTAATGTGTGGGATTTGTTTTTGGACATATGAGTGCTGCCAGTTGGATCAGCACTGGGTCCTCCCAGCCCATAAAGGTGGCTTTTCACCCTAATTCATTAATTTTGATCAACACAGTTAGGGGGCTGCTGGCCGATGTCTTTACCTTCTCAGCTTCCTTTGGGATTATTCTAGGGTAGCTGCGGCCAGGCCCAGCTAATTCATTCATCCTTCACTCTTGAAACCTTCAAAATCGTACACGGTAACATCCAGCGCCTGAATCTGGCCCTAAAGCTATTCCGTCTGTTTATCCTGTGCAAAACTCTCCACCTAATTGCTGGGAGTCAAAAGTCTGCCACCCTGAAAATAGAACCTTAATGACTGAAGGGGAGACCACAATGGAGTAAACAAAGCTAGCAGGCTGGCAGCACCTCTCAGGCTGAGGGAAACACTGATGGATCTGATGGAATGCCCTTTGAAGAAAGTTCCAGGGACAGCACCAAAGGAGGCATATCTACAGCCCCTGAAAGCCCAGGTCTCATTCCAGCCTGTTCCACGGCATAGTAAATGTTTACAGAGCTGTGTGCTAGATGGTGTGCTAGGGCTGGAAATAATGTGCTGGGCCCCGAGGAAGCCCTCCTGCTGGCTGTCTCCCTCCCCCAGAGGTTAGGTGTCCAAGGAATGTTTTCACAGCATTGTCTTAACACTTACCATTCTGCTGTGTAACAGTCCGCTTACTTATCTGTTCCCGGAAGTTGTCTGCAAATTCTTTGAGCGAACACTGGTATACCCTTGTATCATAGCATCTTGTCTGGCACACGGTAGATTCTCAATAAATCTGTATTAGATGTCTTAGTCCATTTGGGCTCCTCTACCAAAAATACCATAGACTGGGGGACCCCAACAACAGACATTTCTTTCTCACAGTTCTGGAGGCTGAGGTGTCCCAGATCTAGGTGCTGGCAGATTCGGGGTCTGATGAGGACCCGCTTCCTGGTTCATAGACTGTCTTCTTGCTGTGTCCTCACATGGTGGAAAAGGGAAAGGGGCTTCTGTGGGGTCTCTTTTATGAGGGTACTAATTCCATTCATGAGGGCTCCATCCTTATGACCTAATCACCTCCCCAAAGCCCCACCTAATACCATCACATTGGGGGTTGGGATCTCAACATATGAATTTTGGGGGAATGTAAACATTCAGTCCATTGCATTAGATGAATCCCTGAAATTCCACTATTATTAATTCATTCCATTGGGTTGTGCATTGCCTTCTTTCAAGGTGCCTCTTAAAATGCAAACCATCTCAGTGACAAAAATACATTCAGGTCCTGGGTCCTTAGTTATTTAATTTTGTTAATTTATTTAAAACCAGTGGTATATTCCCATGGTTCAAAGTTGTGAATGATAGATAACCCAGCATCCTGATATTATTGGGTGCCTATGAAAAAGGAGCCTGGGAATAGAGATGGATGGAACAGGGAAAGAATGAGCTGGGATACAGATGGGGCTGTCTTTATCATTTTGCTGTCTTCTGTTTTTCCTCCTACTCTGTGTCTATGTTATATTATGTGGTTAATTAAAAAACAAAATAAAATACCTTTACTATCACACCAAAAGTCATTGGTATCCCTACATGATTAGACATGGTAGAACACCTTTATATTAGCCATATATATATTTTTTTGGTTTCCAAGTGATAAACCTAATATTAAAAAAACACACACAAGAATAGCATCAAATGACCTAATTGAAAAGTTCAGAGAGTTTCAGGCATGGCTGGATCTACTGCTTAAGTGATGAAATAAAGAACTATTAGCCTGAATCTTAGCCTTTAGTCTAGCAAACCCAGAAAAAAATACATATTTCCCAACTAATTTCAGTTCTGGGACTAATGCTGATTATTCTGGTTTGCCAAGCCTGGGCCTTATACTCCCTCTTGGGGACAGAGCAGGGGAAAATCAGGATGCTGTTATTAGAAGAAGGAAGGATCCAGGCTGGGAAGGCAAAACTACCTCCTTCCTGACATCTTCACACTCATTAGACTCATCCAAGTCCTGGGACACAGCTTAACAATCCATTTGGCTTTAGATTGACTTTCTGAGAGCTCACAGGTCAGAGAAGGCTCAAAATTTCTGGCACATCATGAGGATAGTTGACATAAAAATTCAGGGCAGAGGGGCTGGCCCGGTGGCGTAGTGGTTAAGTTCATGCACTCTGCTTCAGTGGCCTGGGGTCGCAAGTTCGGATCCCAGGTGCAGACCTACACACTGCTCATCAAGCCATGCTGTGGTGGTGTCCCGTATAAAGTAGAGGAAGATGAGCATGGAAGTTAGCCCAGGCCCAGTCTTCCTCATCAAAAAGAGTAGGATTGGTGATGGATATTAGCTCAGGGCTGGTCTTCCTCACCCAAAAGAATTAAACAAAAAGAAAATTCAGGGCAGAGAGAAGCATCAAGTAGATACGTTGGCTAGTTACCAGTGAGCCTGACTTCTGTTCCAATCAGAGAATGGAAGGGTGGTAGAGGGGCCCTGGTTGGATTTACTCCCAAACCATGATTCTACGCATGCCATTTTTACTGTAAATTTGTCAGTATTTTTGGCCTCCTGACTTTGTTTTTGTCATGTATCCCACTTCCTTTCAGAGATCTGCCTCTGCACAGCACACAGCCTTTTGAGGACTGTCCCATGGCCACGTGTGGACACATGACCCTCCCCAGGGGAATTTGCTCTATGGTGTCAAAGAAAAAAATTATTCTGACACTTGTTAAAGAACAGTAACAAAGACTTTATTCAAAGGACTAACGATGTTTCGATCAATGACGGATCCCATATATGACGGTGGTCCCATAAGATTAGTACCGTAGAGCCTGGGTGCGTAGTAGATTTGTGTAAGTGTGCACTAGGATGTTCACACAATGGTGAAATTCTCAGAATGAGTCCCCATCTTTAAGCGACACATGACTGTACTGCAATGGGAGTTTGCAGCAGGGACGAGATTGGGCTTAACACCAAAAACATGAAAAGTGGGGATTTTTGGCCAAGGAGTGGGGGTGCGGGGGTGGTCAGTGGATGGAAAATTACTAAGAGGGTAGGATAATTCTTGCTAAACTGGCCCAGCAGGAATCTTGCTGAAGGCAGCTCAAGCTGATTAGATGGCACCCTGGGGGATGGTGGCAGATCAGGTACTGAACAGGGGATCAGATGAATAGGGGAGATTTGGGGATTGGTAAAAAGGATAGGTGGGCTCTGAATTGTTTCTGGAGCCACATTTCTGTTCTTGTAAAGACTGGGTTTGTGAGACAAGTACAGTTGTTGTTAATTCCTCAGAGAATTTGGTTGTAACCTGAATGATCTCGAAGCTGCCGCCCATCCAATTACATTCTCTTCGGTTTGCTTCTTTATATCGAGAGAAGGTCTTCAACTAAGGTGGAGATCAGAAGATTCCTGTGTTCTAGATTTAGAGCTGTGTGTCTTGGGAATGTTTTAGCAAATCCTTCCACAAAGGCTTTGGAATGTTTTTCTTCCCCTCTGAGTACGTAGTTTCGTTTTAGCTTAGGGGAGAAGGCCTAAAAATAAGTTCCTTTCAGGCTCTGAGTATCAGCTTCCAATTTGGCTAACTTCTGACCACCAGAGCTACTAAAACAACAACAACAACAACAAAAAATATATATCCTTTCAAATATCTTGTCAGGCTTCAGCCAGGACAAACAGTAAATATTCCTGGAAGTACTGAACAATCCCTTGGACAAAAGAGGTGTCCCCACAGAGAGTGCAAAGTTACTGCTCTCCCAAGATCCAGAGCCATTCTCAAAGACAACCAAAAGCAAGAAAAACTTAAGACAATTTCCCTGAGAGCTGGGTAGGACCTAGCCACAAGTGGGGTGCAACCCACATTTCTGTCCGGCCATATTTTGGGGGCCCCCGACATGACAATTGCCAAGCCAAGTTCTTAGGAGGCAAAATGAGACAAACAAGAGGGTAACTGCAGTCTCTGGGAGAGAGAGGATCGACAACCCACAGGACCCGACGGGAAATTCCCCAGTCATGACTCAAAGACCTAATTCTTACAAAGGTTTTTTGCCAGCAATCTGAATTTGGAAAGGAAGGGGCAACGTGAAATTTTACCTTCCTGTCTTGACCAGACACCATAGGTAGAGATGTGGGAGAGCTGTCCTTGGTAAGAATTCTCACCCATTGCTAACTTCTGCCAGTTTTCCCAGGATCCCATCTGTCTACGGGCTCTGGAGTGAGTGGGGTGTCCCAGGGAGTCTCATCTTGGTCACCAGAAACTGTAGAGGAGGAAGGATAATTTTCCCTCTACTCTTCATGGTGAGTGGTTGGCTGAGACCCCTTTTTTTCTAGGGCATCTCATAAACAGATAAGCTTATCTGGGTTAAAAGTTCTCCACCATGAGGGGCTGGCCCAGTGGCACAGCAGCTTAGTTAATGCTTTGGCAGCCTGGGGTTTGCTGGTTCAGATCCCGGGCGCAGACCAATACACCGCTTGTCAAGCCATGCTGTAGCGGCATCCCATATAAAGTAAAGGAAGGTGGGCATGGATGTTAGCCCAGGGCCAGTCTTCCTCAGCAAAAAGAGGACTGGCAACAGATGTTAGCTCAGGGCTGGTCTTCCTTACACACACAAAAGTTCTCCACTGTGGCCTCAAGGTTAACCTGCTTGTTCAGCCTTACAGCAAAATAATGTTCACCTGGGGCCACACTGGACCCAGCTTAAGTCAGACCCAGTCCAACCCCGGATCTCATCTGCTTTCTAAGTCAGACCCGGTCTGGTTTCCAAATTGGACCCGGTCTGGCTTTTATGTCAGACCTGGTCCGGTTTCTAAGTTGGACTCAGTCCATTCCAGCCTGTTTCCAGACCAAGTTCAGAAGAAGAAATGCCCAGATAATGTCTAGAAGCTGGTAACGCAAAGCTGTGGAGTTAGGATCATGAGGGACTTACCCACCGCCTCCGGACACAGCGGGTTCAAGGGGCTCAACAGGTGCCCACGTCTGGTTGCTCGTTGCTCCTGGGCTGTGTGTGTGTGTGTGTGTGTGGGGGGTCTCCTTTGTTTTCCTCCTCCAACACCAGAGCTGTTAAAAGATAAACTGAGGCATATCAAAAATTTTTAAAGTTTATTTGAGCAAAAATTGATTCGAATCAAGCAACATCCAAACTAGCAGATAGAAAGGAGCTCTGAGGAGCTGTACGAAATGAAAAAACCTTTATAGGCAGAAGGGAGCAGGAACAAGGAGGCTGTTCTTAGACAGAAAGGCTGGTTGATTACTGCAGGTCGCTTTCCTTTAGGGAATAGTAGGGCTCCAACAGGCAGATGACAGAACAGTGCTCGTCGGGTGATTGCTGACTGACTGGTTTAAGATTCCATTTCTGGGAGAGCCGAAACTGTAAGTCAGTCTTGGTTTGGTGATGGGGGGCTTAGCATAAGCCACTCCATTTTGGACGTGTTGTCTTGTTTTTTTTAACAACAGTAACACAAAGATTAGTGAAGCAAGAGTAGAGCTGCAGAGCTGCCTGATTCCTACTGTTCTGAGCGAATTCCACAGCCTTCTTTTTGATTCTTCAAGTTACCTAATATCCTCTCCGTTCGTTCCTCTTCCTCACGAGTTTGCCAGAGCAAATTTCTGTTACTTGCATCCAAAGAACCTAACTAGTGTAGCAGCAGCTCTCAGTGTGATCTGACCTTTCTTGTTAACTCTGTAACACTCTTCCTCTGTAAAATGAGACTATGAATTCCTATTTGATGGTTTGGTGTATGGATTCAAAATAAAATGGCATAGTGCAATGACAGTATGTTTTGTGCTAATGAACAATTTTTAAATTGGGGATCCGTGGGTGGGCTTCCAGGAGTCAGTGAATCTACCAGAATTTATAGGCTGAATTGTGTTTATGTGTGGATATGTGCATGTATAATTAATCAATTAAATTTTTTTGAGAAGAGGGTTCATTAGATTCTCCAAGTGGTCCCTGAGTCCAAATTATATTAAGGCTGCCCTCCCCCAGCACTGGATTATAAGTTCTGTGAGGTCAGGAACAAGCCTAACTAGTTTCTCCCTCTATCCCCATCTCCTAGCACAATGCCTGATGCTGAATACATTAGTCGCTTGTTGAATGAAGAAGAGATAAATGTTAAATGCTTGGAGCTTTGGTTTCCTCCTCTATAAAACTGGAGAGCTGGCAGAGTTGTCCCCGAAGTTCATTTCATTTCTGACCTGTAGTCCCTGGAATTGTATCCCCCAGGGAAGTGAGATGACATGCCCAAGAGAGCAAAGCCAGGGCTCCAGCCCTTAGTCCAGTGCTCTGGCACCTGCAGCATGCAGGACTCTTCCACTTGGCCCAAAGGCTTCCACTCTTGTTGAAAGTCCAGTTTCTGCAAGACTTGATGCCAGGAGTGGGTGAGACAGGCAGTTGGCAGGTGCCCATGGTGAGGTTCTTTGGGAAGGTAGAGGGAAATGGCTGGTAGACAGTTGGTGTGTTCTTCTGGATCCTGCAAGAAAGTGGCATCCTAGTTTGGGGAGACTTGGCTGGTTTCTCCTTCCCAGCCTGTCCAATCACTCTTACTCCAGAAATGAGATACCTTTGTTTTCCACTGATCACCCTGGCAAAGACGATACTGAGCCCAGAGCTGGTGTGTGGGTATGTATGAAGGGGGCAAACTCATGCTCTGTTGGTGTCGTTGAAAGTGGGTACGACTCTCTGAAGGGAGGACAGCTTGACACTATGGATTAGAATTTTAAGGGTGCATATCTTTTCTTGCATTTTCAAAATTTTAGTTTCTGAAAAATCAATTTCAATTTCAAACAGTTTTGTTTCACTTTCAAAATTTCAAGTAATTTTCACATTGGGGAAATTTCCTTAAGAAAATGGTGTCAGCACAAAGAGTTGACATGTCACGTCAGATGTACGTGAAGCATACATCTAAGCTAACACTAATCCTAACCAGTGATTAAAAATTACAAGCAAGACGTAGGCACAAAAGTTGTATTCCTTTATGGAAGAGCTGAAATCTGTCAGCTGCAGCTTCTTGATTGTTTTGAGGTGGCTTTGGATTAATCGGTGAGTACCCAATGATGGGTATGGATCATTGTCCTCAGGGGAGGCAGTTTTGACTTGTGGTTTCCCAGTTTTATCCTCCATTAATTACATAGATAGAAATGCCTGCGTGATTACTTCCCATTCTCTAGCCAGGTGTTCCCCGCAAATCCCAGATTTACTCAGTCTAGACAGGCCAGGAACATCCTGCTAAAGGCGTTTTAGAGATAAGGGCTCCCTGGTCTCTTTCTCTTAGTAAATACCATTAGCCTGTTTTCAAGGAAGTCTGGTGGAGGCCATTCATTAGCAGGTATTCCCTGGCTGGGAAGTCGTGAGTCATGGATGGTTGTAACTCCTTGCTTCCCAGAAATAATCTGGAAAGCACAAAAAGTAATATATAGAAAGGTGGTAGTTATCATATCTCTATGATGATTGTCAAAATTAATTCTCAAAATGTTAAAAAGCAAAGTTCTTATAAAATGCACAGTGACAATGTGTGAGAATTGCATTTAACTTATTAATGAGGGAAATAGCAGGATGAAAAATCTGGCCCGAAGATGGATACAAGAAACTGGAGGAATCGGGGGTTCTGTTTGGGACTCATTAAGTTTGTGACGCCTGTGACACATCAGAGCGGAGAGGTCAGGCAGGCAGTTGGTACACAAATCTCAAACTTAGAGATGAACAGGGTAGAGACATGAATTCATGAGTCAGCAGCATTTAGATGGTATTTCAAGTCCTGGAAATGAATGAGGTCAGCTGGGAAGCTGGCTGAATTCATTACGATATCTTTATGCATTGGAACATTGTAGGGCTCTTAAAGGGATTAAATAGCAGTGAAAACATATTTATGATTTATTGTGGAGTGAAAAAAACACGGCTTAGAGAAAATGACGCATGATACAATTCTATTTGGCCATCAAAAAAGATAGGTGTAAATAATAAAGTTGGGCAAGGTATTCACCCACCAGTTAGCAGTAGTAATCTGAGAATTCTTCCTCAATTGCCAGAGAATTTACAAAACCAATGGCAATACTTACAATGCCTTGCATTTAACTCATGCACTGAGATTGAGAAAGCACTTTTGTGTACGTATTCCATGTAATCCTCAAAAATACCTTTGTAGATGGGGGAGGGGTGTTCTGATTGCCTTCTATTCACCCCATAGGTGAGAGAGGGATCTTTCACGCTAAATAGCACGAGATTGCCCGAACACACAACACACAACACTGGACAGGTGAGGTAGGCAGCCGTGTATTAGTCACATATACTCACAGCCCGGGGGAGGAGGACACTGCATGTCCTACAGGGTCACACAGGGGTTTTACTCAGGGACAGAGTGAACAAACAGGGACTGTGGGGGCAGGTTTTGTATTAACAAGAGGGTAAAGGGCCAGCCCTGGTGGCCTAGTGGTTAAATTCGGCATGCTCCGCTTTGGTGGCCTGGGTTCGGTTTGTGGGCACAGACCTACACCACTAGTCTGTCAGTGGCCATGTTGTGGCAGCAGCTCACATACAAGAAGAGGAAGATTGACAGCAGCAGATGTTAGCTCAGGGTGAATTTTCCTCGGCAGAAAAAAAAGAGTGTAAGGTGATCCCTGGTCCCTATGAGAGGATGTGATTGGCTTGTGTGGACTGGCAGGGAAGTGAAACCCATTAGGTTGAAGACTGAGTGTGTGTAGCTGTTCCAGCGCACAAGGGAACTAGCCAGTTGGAGAGCCCTTCCCTCTGGGTGAGGGGATATCTGGCAAGAACAGAGGAACTGACAGTTAGGCCTTCGGGGCCTTGTGAGGCTCAAACATGCCAAGGCAGCACGTGAAATTCAGGGGCAGGGAGAGCAACAATCAAGAATACGCATTTTATGGCTGTTATCAAAGAGACAAGAAATAACAAGTGTTGGTAAGGACGTGGAGAAAAGGGAACCCTTGTGCACTATTGGTGGGAATGTAAATTGATGCAGCCACTATGGAAAATAGTATGAAGATTCTCAAAAAATTAAGAATAGAACTACCATAGGATCCAGCAATTCCACTTCTGGGTATTTATCCAAAGAAAACAAAAACACTAACTCGAAAAGATATCTGCACTCCCATGTTCATTGCAGCATTATTTACAATAGCCAAGATATGGAAACAACCTAAGTGTCCATCGATGGATGAATGGATAAAGAAAATGTGATATATATTTATACACACAATGGAATATTATTCATCTATAAAAAAGAATGAAATCTTGCTATTTGCGACAACATGGATGGACCTTGAGGGCATTATGCTAAATGAAATAAATGAGACGGAGAAAGACAAATACCATATGATCTCACTTGTAAGTGGAATCTGAACAAAACAAAACTAAAAAATCCGAGATCATAGATACAGGGAACAGATTGGTAGATACAGGGAACAGATTGGTGATTACCAGAGGTGGGGGATGGGGGAACGGGCAGAATGAGTGAAGGGAGTCAAAAGGTACAAACTTCCAGTTATAAAATAAATAAGTCATGGGATGTAATGTACAGCATGGTGACTATAGTTAATAATACTGTACTGTATATTTGAAAGTAGCTAAGAGGGTAAATCTTAAAAGTTCTCATCACAAGGAAAAAAAATTTGATAACTATTTATGGTAATGGATGTTAACCAGACTTATTGTGATCATTTCACAATATATACTAATATAGAATCATGATGTTGTACACCCGAAACTAATATAATGCTGAATGTCAATTATACCTCAATAAAAAATTTAAAAAAAGGAATACCCATTTTACAGATGAGAGAACTGAAAGAGAACAAGCCACATGCCCAAGGGATACTCAGGGACAGAATGTGGTCTTTTATTCAAGTCACTTTATAAATTTTTATTACAAAAATCTTCAAACATGCATGAAAGTAGAGAGAATAAATGAAACCTCATAAAGCCATCATAGCCCTGTACTGTCAAATACGGTGGACACTAGCCACAGGTGGCTATTTAAATTTAAATTAATTGAAATGAAATTTTAAAAAACTTAGTTTCTCAGTCGCACCAGCCACATTTCAAGTGCTCAGCAGCCACATGTGGCTCGTAACTACCGTATCATCCAGCTCGGATATAGAACATTTCTACCACGCAGAAAGTTCTACTGGATAGTGCTGTTTTAGGTTGAACACCTATTAATATCTTGCACATTTTATTCACTTTTATTTTTTACTATAGTGTTTTAAAGCAAATCCCCGTCTACGTAATATTTCACCCTTAAAACAGTTCATTATTTATCTCAATAAAACAAAGGACATTGTCTTATATCACAGTGATCACATTTAACAAAATCAACAACGATTCCTTCATCTCATGTAACACCTGGTCTACAGTTCAGTTTTTGGTTTGTCTTCATAATGTCTTTTTACAATGGGTTTTCGAATCCAGATCCAGACAAGACCCACACCCTGTGTTTGGTTGTTATGCTTCTTGAATATTTGTCAATCAACAGGTTTCTTACCTTCCCTTTTCCTTTTTCTTTTTTCCCATGCCGTGACCTTGTGCAAGAGACCACTCCAAACTCATTTTAAATGTAAAAGCTTGTTTTTTCTCCAATGACACTCTCTCCTTGACCTCTTCAAACCATGAAGGTCAGGCTCTGGGGCTCTGAGTTAGGTTTTGAAGACGTTAGCAAAATTCCTCCAGGGTGGTGGGGAGGTGACGGGCTGTCAAATCGTTGGAAGTAGTACCTGTGTTGATCATAAATCTAAGGTTTGGTTCTTGAGGATGCGGTGGGGCAGGGAGGGAAGAATGCATCCACACTCTTAGCAATTTGGGGCCCACTGCTGGGGGGTGGGGACAAAGTGAGAACAGGGAGCCTGGAGTTGGGAGGGCTGACAAAGAAAACGGAGTTTCATGAAATGAAGGACTTAGTCTTCTGAGTTCACCACTATGTCCCTAGCACCATGAACCATGCCTGACATCGGGAGTGCTCAATATTTGTTGGATGAATGAATGAATGAATGAATGAACCTCTCTGGCTCAGATGCTTCCTTTGCTTGGGGTGGGGATGCCACCTCCCTGCAGTGTGTTTGAAGGATTCAGAGATTCAAGTATGTCAGTTCACTTGCCTTTTTAAACGTGAACTCTCTTTGATATTAGCGACTTTCACATATTCTAGATTTTTCTGAGACTGGATGACAAATGTCTGTGTCATTGTTCTTAAAAGCCCATGAGGACAAAGGTGTCTACCAATTTTCAGTTCAGAAAATACAGTTCTCTCTCTGAGCCTTAGGTTGCTCATCTGTCAAATGGGAATACAAATAATAATATCAACTTCTAGGGCTGTTGGGAAGATTTACTGAGATGTACATAAGGTGCCCAGTGTTTGGCATACAGTAGGCGTTCAATAAAGATTTATGGCATAAATGGATGATAGGTAGGCATGTAAACAAAGGCAAAATGCACCCAAATAAATGTTGGTTAATCTAGTTGACATTTATCTGTGACACCATTGGCAAATTGCTCTTGTACTTGTTTGAAAACTCAGTTTGCTTAATTTTTTATTCTGTTTAATTTGGTCAACCACTCTTGGTGAGTCTGATTAATTAATGAGGATATCAAGGGACATTTTACATTCTCAGTGTCCTTGGATGACTTTTTGGATCCCCTGAAGTTGTTGATTAGGTAAAAACAAGCTAGGGATTCCAGGATGCTTGCTCCTATGAAGGAGGGAATTCACGCTTACTGATTTTGATTATTCTCCTGTTCTTAAAGGGAAAATACGTAATATTTAGCACCTCTTTCCTGTAAATGTATTGTTTTTATCCTACTTGACTGGGCAAATCCCATCAAGATGTGATTTAAGGACACAGAGTTTATGAAAGAAAAAAGCTCTGTCTTGATAAAATGCCAAAAGTCTGTTGAAAGACCCGAAGCAAATCACTGAAGTTTCCCACACCCTCCTCCCGCCATCGGAAACTCTGCTCCAGTCCCTAATGGCCACATAGAGCTGTGTGACCTGGGGAGATTCCAAGTTCTCTGAGCCTCCAAATGAAACCAGGCAGAAGGTAGAAACATTTCTCTAATTATTATTCATAAGAAGAATGTCTTATTGGGTAGTTAGACACCATGATAAGATTAACTTAATTACATAAGCAAAGACCTTATTTCCAAATAAGTTCACATTCACAGGTCCCGGGTGTTAGGACTTGAACGTATCTTTTGGGGGGATATAATTCTACCTATCAGAGATGTTAGTTTATTTTTCATCTCCCTTACTCCTCCTCACTCGGATATAAGGATATAAGCTTCTACGGAGGCAGGCCTGGTCTTTTTATCCTGCTTTTAGCCCCAATGCCAGGAGCACTGCTGATACACGAAACAGTTGCTCAAAAATGGTGTGTTGAATTAATACATGAGTTTTGAATTCTGGTTCAAGTATCCAGATGAAAGTTCTGGCATGGACAATTCCCACCCCCGCTCTCACTCCCACGGTTTGGAACGAGTGCCCTGGAAAACAGCAACGACCTTATAAAAGCCCTGAAAGAAGTGGTCTACATAGGGATTTTTGACAATTTTCAACCAGAACAAGAAATAGCTTGTAGAGTTGATGCGTTATCATTAGTCTTTTAAGATAAGCAGTAGTCTCAGAGATTTTGTATTTCAATATGACAAAATGTGTTAGTACCAAAAAGAAATGAAACCCACAGAGAGGTTCAGTGTCTCTACTTGATCCGTATAAATATGGGAAAAATAATTAAAAAAAAAATTTTACATGTCACATTCTCATTGACAGAAAGGATAACAGAAGTGTTACTATTAATACAATCTTTACCAGTGTTGGCCTCACTACCAAGCGTCACGCATATTTAAGTTCAATTATCTGGTCTTTGTCTTCCCCTGTAAGGTTCTTGCCATTGCTCTCCAGAGTCATTATTACCATCACTTTGCTGACCTGCCACTCTCATCAATAAGACTGATGTAGCTCAGAACAGAAAAACAGCTGTTTGACTGGTCACCGTTCTCAACTAGCAGAACCTCCAGTTCAGTAGCATTTACATCTCCAGCTCTTGTGAGGACATTTGACTAAAAATTTTTTTTTCTTGGGTGAATTTACCTTAAAATATGTAAGGCAGCAGGCCTTGAAGTTTTTGGAAACAGATCTGGTTTAGAACCCTCCCTGTGTCCTTTACTAGCCGTTGTGACCGTGGGCAAGACACTCAACCACTCTGAACCTTAGTCTCTTCATCTCTGAAACGGGGACTAATATCTGCTTTGTACATTAAGCTAGGGATTAAATGAGATCCTGTAGGTGAAGTTCCTAGTCCAGTGTTTACAAAGGGGAACAAACAATTTTTGGTGGGCGGGCAGGGAGTGAGGCAGGGATGTTCTGAATGTCTTTTGGAGTTGATTCATTAAAATTACGCAGGTTGGGCTGGCATTCCAGATGTTTTCTGTTTTAAATCTATTTGGGAAATAGAGGGAGCATGAAAGAAGGCAATGAGGGAGAGATTTGGTAACTACCTCGTATTACTAAATGGTAACTGTATCTTGCCTTCTCTGTCAGTCAGGGTGGGAGGGGGTGGGAGTTAAGCACCGGAAGGAATCTAACATGTCTTGGGGATAGACAGGGACTCTGTCTCCCCATACCTTCCATACTCCTACCAGATTATTAACTCCAGCATTAATTGTGTAAATGGATAACTGAGGTACAGGTTAAAACTTTCTTAAAAACAAAAATAGTATTGGTGATTACTGAAAATTACTGAGGCTGCAGAGTGCACTAAGACTATGGTCCAAATGCCAGCTCCCACCCTTACTGGGTGTGCTTCCTGGGCCCAGTCCTTCACCTCTTGGAGCTGCAGTGGCTCATCTGTAAAATGGGAATGATGCTGGGACCCACCTCTTGGGATTGTTGTGAGGATTAGATGAGCTTGCACACGGGAAGCCCCTGGCATAGTAGGTGACATACAGCGACACAGTGCAGATGCTCTCCTTTCAACGAAGTGTCTTCCCTTTTCTGTTGCAAAGTCTTTTGCGCCTCTGGAGCACGTTTTTCCACGTGATTTATTTTGTTCATGCAGAAGGAAATTTTAGATGCAAACCATGTGGGCATTCGCTTAAACATATATACTCGAAAAATCAGAACCTGGAACTGAGTTTGCAATAGGCAACTGTCTTGACCTTTCACTAAGTGCTGTCGGACAGAACTGCTGTGGAACAGAACCACGACTTGGGAACGGTTTAGTCTTCTGGGGTGTCGGAGCTCTGGCCTTTGTGGTGACAGATGCTCCTGTGGATGTGAGGAGAGAGGTCGCTGTCCCCTCTATGGGCGCCGTTTGCTTCACTGCTTCACTGCACACAAAATGGCCCATAGATTGCCACATTTCCTTTTAAAATATGGAGTCCTTTTATCAAGCATCCTTCAGAGTGCATTTTCTTTTCAATCTCTCTGGGCTCATTTTGGAGCTAAAATAAAATGTTTTCAATTAATTTTAACTGAAGACGAAGTCACTGCGAACCCTGGAAGCTCAGAGTCTGTACTGCGGGCGTCCCTGCCTTTGCAGCCACTCACCTTTGCTTTGCCATCCCAGGGAGGGGCTATGTTTTCCAAAGGGTGTCTGGGGGGCTCTGGTCCTAGGGGATACCCATGGTGCAGTGGTCCAAAGAGCTTGGGTAACACTGGGTTAAATACAGCTAAACTGACTTCTTTAACAAGTTCATTCATGTAAATATTCATTTCATTTATTCACTTATCACATGTTTGTTGAGTGCCCCTTTTGTTCAGCATTGTTCAAGGAGTATGGATACTATAGTGAGCTACACTAGATCCCTCATTTACTGGAGCTTAAAATCTAGTAATGATAACTGCAGGACTTCTCAGAGCCTTTATGAACCAAACATGCCTAATTTGCTTTAAAAGGAAGGTGACGCCCTGCATTTTCTGGCCTGAAAACCTTTTTTAGGAGAAATACCTTTTGAGTTTAGTCTTCCTTGGAACACACCTTTAGGACATCCTTGGGTTGGGAGTGTAGTTGCTACATCGTGGGCACCATAACCACCCCCAAACCTTTGCTGTGCTCAGAAATGATGAGAAAATGCCAGCAGGGACAAGGTCACATCTTAGAAAGTAGGCACCCCCCACCTTCTCATTCCAATCCATGGACCATCTTTTGGTAAGTATGTGTAAGACCCATCCCAGTGCCAGGAGAGTAAGAAAATAATAATAGAAGCAACAGTAGCTGACTTTTTTAAGCACTTAATGAATGTCCAGCCTTAGGGTAAGTGCTTGTTTCCTTAAAATATAATGCCAATGAAACAGATGTTAGCGAAGGGCCAGTCTTCCTCACCAAAAAAAAAATATATATATATATAATGCCAACTATAGCTGGCACCCGAGTGTGACTTCACATGAATCATTGTATTCAATTCTTACAATGACTCTATGAAGTCAATACTTTTTTGTCCCAACTCAATAGATGGGGGAACCAAGGTACAGAGAAGAGAAAAGTGGTCTGCTCAAGGCACCCAGCTGGGAAGTGGCAGAGCCAAGACTGGGGACAACCCCACAGCCCATTACTTTAACCCAGGGCTTCTCAACCAAGGGCAGTTTTGACCCCAGGGGATGGTTGGCAGTGTCTGGAGACACTTTTGCTTGTCATTCGTTGAGATGGGGTTGCTACTGGCATCCTGTGGGTATGCCAGGGATGCTGCTAAACATCCTGCAATGCACAGGGCAGCCCTACGACAAAGGATTATCAGCCCCAAATGTCATCAGTGCCAAGGTCGAGAAACCCTGCTTTGGCCAACACGTTATGCAGGTTTTAGTTCCACTGAGTCCCTCGCCACTTAGTGGGAGGATGTGACAAATGCGCACACTAATTCTAATACAAGACAAGAGTCGTGCTACAGATCTTACCACACAAAGGGCACGATCTGCTCGCTGCAAGACAAAAGCCTATCATCAAGAGGCAAGATGGTGGATAAGAAAGGGCATTTATTACAGCTTGCCAGCAAGAGGGAAGATGGTTGACTCACGTGCAAAAGAACCATCTTAAGGGGGCACAGAATCTTACAGCACTTATATAGGCTGGTGGGTTACAGGGGAGGGGGTTAGGAATGTTGACCCTCGGGTGTTACAGAATGGGAGTCGCCACACCAGATCTTTCAGTTGTCATTGATGATGGCTGTCAGCATAGACTCTCTGCCCGGGGGTCATCACATTCCTAAGGAACTCAGAAGAACAGTTATCGTCTTATTGCACCTGGGAGGTACATATACAAGCAGGGGTCATAAAATCCACAGAGCAGGTAGATCTCCTGGAGGTGCAAATCCAGCTGGGTTAGTCAGAGGTCATTCAAAGTTACAATTGGGTTTCTTTTCTACAATATGGCTTCCCTCATGTCAACCCTGTGTTGAGCCAGTAACACAGACAGGGGGGAATACCCTTTATGGCCCTCATTCAGGCCTTTTTATTTCTTTATAAACTCTTTATTACCATAGCCACCTCCGGGCTAACCCCACTCGGGGCAATTTCCCAGCTGGGAAACTACTCCCAGCTTGATCTCTGGGGCCTCCTGGTGGCCTCAGGAGAAACTCCCGCCTCCTCAGAGACGCCACCAAGTCCTCCCCCATCTGGACCTCACCTGCCCCAATTCCAGCCTCAGCTCCTTTCCTCTGCACACCCGTGCTCCCTCGCTCACTCCCAATACAGTTCCCGCTCCCTGTTTGCGGTCCTCTCCTTGCTGGAGCCCAGGGCCTCTGATGCAGGCTGCCCTCTCTGTCTGGAGCCCTCTTCCTCTTTTGCTTTGCAAACTTAACTCACCCTTTAAGATGTTGCTCAAAGAGCCTCTCCTCCTTGATGCCTTCCTGATTTCCCCAGAAAGAGTGAACTGCGGGGCCTTTTGTGCTTTCGGCTCCCTGGACACAGCTCTGGGATTCACAGTTATGTTATAACATATTTATATGTCTCCCTGTCCATCTGTCTGTCCATCTGTCTATCCCTTGACCGGTGGCCTCTAAGCCTGACTACAAAATATCCTGGAGGGTTTGTTAAAAAAATACAGCCTTCACCACTGGATCTCAACACAGCAGATCCCGGACGGAACTCACATCCTAACCCGTGTTTACTGGGGCTCTGAATGCCAGGTGAGGGCAGAGCATTGAGAGATGGCTCTGTGGGCCTCATAGGGGTTTTGTGAGATGGAGGGATGTGATTCCCGGTGAATGTTGGGAATATTAGTGGCAGGTTGGTGTAGAACGGATGCGGGAGAGCTGAAGACTAGATGTGGGGCGTTTCTGTGAAGGGGCTCCTGCAGCAAGCTGGAAAGGAGGAGACGTGGGCTCGAGCTGGCCTGAAGGCTGTGAGCATGGAGCATGGGGGAAGAGGACCATGTGGACGTGTGGGCCTGCACAGACAGGTCTGGGCCACTGCCTGGCTGCAGGGAGGGCTGAGGTGAGTGAATCAGAAACGACCCCAGTTCCCAGCCTCGGCACTGGAAAGCTGGTGCTACTGCCAGTGTTGGGGAAGGCTGAGGAAGAGGTCCTTTCCCAAGGGTAGGTGGGGAATCAACAGTGGGACCCACTGGGTTTGGGATCCTGGCAGGTCACCTAAGAGGAAACACAGTGCGCCAAGAGGAAGGTCAAGAGAGGAGAAACTGAAGAATCCTCAGAAACACATTTATTGAGGGTCTACGATGTGCCATTTCATTAATTCCAGAAGTAGTCATCCAGCACCTCCTCTCTGCAAGTCCTATGCCACGGATTGGGTACAAAGTGATGGACTAAACAGATATGATTCTTGTCCTCATGGAACCTCCCCTGTGGTGGAGAGGACAGAGAGGAGAAATGTACCAAACATTTTATATCATTAATAATTCAGATAGATGCTCTGAAAGAGACCGAGATAAAGAATAAGACCCAACTTGTTTTAAGTTGGGTTCCCCAGAAGCAGAGTCTGAGATGGGGATTCCCGTGTGATGCACTAAGGGGGTGCTCTCGGGAGAAAGGGCACGGAGGGAAAGCAGGTGGGCAGGGAAGGAGCTGGGTGAAGATGTGGTTTCGGGAGAAGTCCAGCTTTGACCTGATCCTGTGGGAACTCTGGCGTGTGAACTGCATCACGGACCTGGGTAAGGGGGCAAGGGGCTGGGGCTCCCCATCCCCCATCAGCCAATCACTGGCCACGGAAGGACATGTCTGCCAGGTACTTCAGGCGAGGCAGCTCCCTCAGCCCAGGATACTCCTCTGGAGAAGCGTGTGGTGTGAGCCCTGAGCAGCAATACCCGCAGCAGCTGGGAGATGGGTCCAGTGGCCTGATAGCAGGCATGTGGGTGAGACAACAACAGTCTTTGCTCCCTAGGGGTCAGGGAAGGCCTCTGAGACCTGAAGAGTGTGGAAGGTCTGCTGAGAGAAAACCTGGTGGCTGGGGAGAAGGCAGGGCTCAGCATTCCAAGCAGAGGAAACAGCACCACATTAGTCCTGAGGTAGGAATGAATTTGTGTGACTGGAATTTTCTGAGCCAAGGAAAGAATGGCCCAACATGAGGTCAGAGGATCACCAGGGCTGTATAAGCTGTAGTGAGGAGTCTGGATTTTATACTTAGAGCAACGGGAAGCCTTTGGAGGGGCTGTAGGTGAGCCATTGCCAAGACCTAATTTATGTTTCAAGATCATTCTGGCTGCTGTGCAGAACGTGGATTAGGGTGGGCAACAAGGGAAACCCACTGTTCTAAACACTTCACAGACATTCATGCAAATCCCTCAATCGATCCCCTTTTTACAGAGGTGGCAACTGAGGCACAGAGAGGGCAAGCAAGCTCCCCAAAGACACACAGCTACCAAGTTGGCAGAGCTGGGATTTGATTGCAGGTGGTGGTGATGCAAAGTCTGAGCTCCTACCATGGGAGCATACTGTTTCCTAAAGGTCTGCCTTGTTCTTCATCATGTCCCAGCAACTTTCAGCACAGAGTAGAAGCTCAATAATGTTCCTTGAGTGGAAGAGTGTGGGAGTGAGTGGATCTGAATAGGAAGGGGAAGAACAGTTGGGAGCAGGCGGGGTCAGAGAAGTTGAGGGAAGAGAGAGAAGATGGTGGTGGAGAGGTTGTGGTCGTCACAATTCTATGCCCCCAGGAGAGACACAAGACCCTAGAAAAGATGCTGGACTTGGCGAGTGGGGGTCATGAGTGACGCCGGCTAGGGCAGGTTTGGGCGGCAGAGGGAGGAAGCCAGATTGCAAAGGATTAAGGAGTGAGGGGGCGGGGAGACTTGCTCGCCTGATTCAGCCTGGCAGCCGGGGCTCTCCACCCCCAGGTGCGGCCTTGACTCAGGAACGTGTGCGCGCGCCCGCAGGTGCCAAGCGCACGCAGGTGGGTGGAGGAGGCGGCGGGGGAGGACACAGGCCCGGGCGGGCGTGGAGAGTGCGCAGCCTGGAACCGAGAACAGAGCGGTGTGGGCTGCCGCGGGAGCACGTGTGCCGGCGTCCACAACGGCTTGTGTGGTGGGAGCGGGGCGGCGTGGAGGGAGCTCACTCAGGGGCTGGGATGCTTCTCTTTGGAGATGGCAGTGAGAAAGAGGGAGGGAAGGGAGAGAGAAGATGGTGAGCGGGGCAAGGGGCCCGGCCCCTGAGGTTTTCCCCAAGGCTGTAGAGGAAGTAGTAACAGGTAATAGCGAACCTTTACTGAGGACCTACTGTGTGCCAAGCACCGTGCAGAGTGTGCTTAATCTTCCTGAGAGTCTCAGCCTTGAAAGGAACATATTAATAGTATTACCCTCAGGTTGTAGATGGGGAAGCTAAGGCCCAGGTTAAGTCACGTGACCAAGTTGGTCTATAGCAGCACTGAGACGAGCCAGGGATTGGCAGGCTCCACGTTGAAGCCCCTAGACCCTCACCTCTTGTTGGTGCTGCTGCCTTCACCAGAACTTTCTCGTTCAAGTGCAAGCACCTTCTGGGAAGCGGGTGACACGTGGGATTTGGAGTCAGGCCGACCCGGGTGGCAGTCACTGCCCCGTGACTGTGGGTCCTTCCCACCCCACAAGGCTCTGTTTCCTTTTCTGCAAAGTGGGGATATGGAGGAACTTACTTTGGAAAGGTTGATGTGAGAAGCAACTAGATTATGGCAGTTCATTCATTCTTTCATTCATTCATTCAGTGAGGGGTGTTTATGGAGCACCTGCTGTGTGCCAGGTGCTAGTTGCTAGGAATGGGGTCACAAACTAGACTAAGTCTGTGGTCTCATGGAGCTTAAATCCAGTGGAGGGAGGTGGATAAGAGAGTAAATAAACTAACTCAATGATTTTGGATGGTAACAGGTGTTATGAAGGAAATAAGGTGGGGTAATGAGAGAGAGAGAGCATGTTGGCTGGAGGCCTTGGCCAGCTGCTACCTGTGGAGCTAATTGCGGTGGTTATCATGATGCTCTGGCTTCTGCCTCAAACAGAAGGACCCGGAAACCTGAGCCCAAAGATGTTGGCCCCTGGGGAATCCAATCAAAAGGTGGATGCCTGGGGCTGAGGATTTGGGAAAAGACTCCTTGCCTTTCCGTTGGTTAGATTATACTTAGCACGGAGAGATGGAGGCTCAGAGAGGTTTAAGTAACCTGCCTGAAGTCGCAGAACTAATCAATGATGAGGTCAGGATTTGAACCTGGACAATTGGATTCTGGAACCTGGAACCTTCACCAGTAGGCTTCTGGAGACAGCAGACACTTCTGGTTAAAATGCAAATAATCATCCCTGGAAGTCTAACGCACAGGGTTATTCTTAGCTGTTGCGTGAATTTCAGAGTAGAAAGGGCCCTAAGTGATCATTTAGGGTTGTGGAACCTGAAGATCAGAGAGGAAATGTCCCTGCCCAAGGTCACACAGCGAGGCAGCCGGGGAGCTGGGTTAGGAGCCTGAGGACAGATGTCTCTAAAGGGTGTGACACTGTCTCCAGCGTGAAGCTCATTTCAGGTGGCGCTTGTCAGCTGATCCCCCGGCTCTGTCAGCTTCGCTGGCTGTACATCGCAGCCAGTCTTTATGGGCACGGACATTTTTATGCCCTTTATTTAGGCAAAACTCATTCCAGGTTTTGAGTAACTTTGCATCTGGGGACACGCTTCACGGAGCCCCGGGCGGCTGAGTTGGCTCTCGCTGGGTGACGATGACTCACTTTTATTGCCCCATCGCTTTTGAGCCTGTGCCCGCTGAAGATAACCTTGCAGGAGGCTGCAGCTGCCCTGGAAGGTAGCCGCTCCCTGATGCTCTCCCTCACCCCATCTGCAGCAAAGGTGGCATCCAGTCTTCCTGTCCCCTGCCTCCCTCAACCTCCCCTACCCACCTCTCTCCTCTGGTGCCTGCAATCTGTCCCCTTGGGGAAGGAAACTTGCCACCATTTGGGCCCGGGATGAGTAATTGGTACTTAGAGGGAAAATAAAGATGCCAAACACGTCTACGCATTTGTCTGCGTTACGCCCGTGTTCTTTCAGACCCCGATTTCACGTGGCCCAGAGCATTCCGACTTCAAGCACCATTTTCCACACTCCTCCCTGGGTTGGATATGGCTGGGAGCAGCAGAGACCCAAAGTGAGCCTCTTGGCTTTGAGGCAGCAGATGATGAAGCTAAACAGACAGAGGAAAGGGTGACCCCCACGGATGCTGAAGGCGCGACTGATAGTGCAGCCATCACCTGTGGTCACTTATTCATTCGACAAACAAGTCATGAGCAGTCCAGCTCATTGCTGGAGATGAAGTGAGCAGGACACACAAGGTGCCAGCTGCATGGAGTTTATGGTCCAGCGGGGGAGAGAATCCTTAAATGATGATACCAATAGTTACTGAGTTACACTGTGACAAGTGCTTTGCAGAAGAGTCGGGGTATATAAAAAGGGGGACCTGACCCAGGTTGGGGGTCTTCAGGGAGTGTGTTTCCATCCCAACTCACCACCCAGCTGTGGACTGTTCTGAGTGGCTCCCTGACCCTGCTTGCTTTCAACAGGCAACAGAGGCCAGTGGAGATGAGCCCACAGAGAAGGCAGCTGTGGTGACTCAGCCAGTCAGCCCTGGTCCCCAGCAGGGCTTTGCTGTGGGTTAGCTCGGTAAACGAGCACATTTTCCTGTACAAGGTCTTGGAACTCTGTCGTAACGGGCTTGGTCCTCAAAGTCGACTGCGAGATGGAGTCTCTCTGTCCCAGTTATAAACTGATGACTGATGTCACTAGAGTTATCTGTTTTTCTATCTTTCTATCATCTATCTCTTTCTTTCTATGCAGTCATCGATTCATCTATTTTGTCTACCTTCCCACTCCACCTACTTGAAAAAAAAAGTCAAACCTGAATGCTGGTGGACTCTAGGCAGGGTTAGTCACACTTGACACTATTGACATCTTGGGCCAGGTAATTCTTTGCTATCCAGGGGGGCTGTGCTGTGCACTGTAGGATGTTGAGCAGTATTCCTGGCCTCCACCCACCAGATGCAGCCTCCATCCCCTCTCCCCCAGCTGTGCCAAGCAAAAAATGTCTCCGGACATTGCCAGATGTCACCTGGGAGGCACAATTGCCCCAGGCTAAGAACCCTGCTATAGGCCATTAACTCCCCCACTGCCACTCCAGACCACTGGGCTTACACTTGACCTTCTTTCCCAGTGAAGTGATGAGCTGGCCCAGCTGTCCTTCTCTTACCTAGTCTCAAATTACCCTTACCCGAGGACCCTGAGGCTCCAAATGGGTGTCATCTTCCATGGGTTCCGGACAGAACCAAGCCTGGTGTCTGGGGCCAAGCTGATGGCTGCGCTGGCCTGACTCATCTGCACACATTGCCTCCTGTCCTGGGCCCTGTCCCTGGGGATGTCCCCCAGGATTTGTGCACCTCTGACACGTTCTCAGCTGCTGTTCTTCTCAACCCCATGCCCCTCTTCCAAGTATCCATCTTCTTTGGGGAGTTTGTCATTTCCCCCACCTTCCGGGTAATGTTCTTCAGACACTGGCATGGCTCTAGAGGGTTTCTCCAACTTTAAGGGAGTTTATGGGCCGACTGGTGGCATAGCGTTTGGGTTTGCGTGTTCCGCCTTGGTGGCCCGGGGTCTGCCGATTTGGATCCTGGGTGCGGACCTAGTCACCGCTCATCAAGCCACACTGAGGTGGCGTCCCGTATAGAAGAGCTGCAACTCTACAACTGTGATACACAACTATGTACTGGGGCTTTGGGGAGAAAAAAGAAAGAGGAAGATTGGCAACAGATGTTAGTGCAGGGCCACTCTCCCTCAAAAAAGATAAATAAAGGGAGTTTGACCACTTGGAGTTCTCAATAGAAAACTAATTGTTCTATTAGAATCACAGAGTCACAGAGCTTAATGGGACTTAGGGAAGAAGCCCATATGCAGGTGGGGGATGTCTCTGCGTGGGGCCTTGGCAGAATTAGCTCAATTCCTTCTGAGTCCTGATAATGTCCAAACTCTTCTGCCCACCCCACACAATCATCTACTAGACAAGATTACCACCTGCCAGGCTCTGCTCTAAGTACTGGGATTCAGGGGTATCCTTGCATTCACGATGCTTCAAGTCTACTGACAATCCACATATTTCCTTTTCTTGATTTGAAAAGGCTCTTGATTATAAGATGCACCACTAATTCAAGAGTTGCCTTTTGGTGGTAAGAGGAAAGGAAGGAGTGAAGGAAGGAAAAAAGAAAGGAAGATAGTCTATATTAAATATATGTACTTGAGGAAAGAAGTTTCAGAAACATGAAGATAGGATAAACTTTGATTTGGGGTGGGGTGGGGGCTTGAAAAAAATATGCCTATAGCTGGCAAAATGCAATATATTTAGTAACATCCCCAAAGTTGGTCGACTTTTGGGGCTTCGTGAGAGTAGGTGTATTCATTTCCTAGGGCTGCCATAACAAAGTACCACACACTGGGAGGCTGAAAACAACAGAAATGTATCGTCTCCCAGTGCTGGAGGGTGTGAGTCTGAGGTCAAGGTGTCAGCAGAGCCAGGCTCCCTCTGAATCCAGTAGAGGACCCATCCTTGCCTCTTCCCAGCTCCCCATGGTTTGCTGGTGATGTTTAGCGTTCTTTTGTTTGCAGCCGTGTCACTCCAGGTTCTGTCTTTGTCGTCGCACGGACGTCTCCTTGTATGTGAGTCTGTGTCCAAACTCCCCTCTTCATATCAGGCCACCGGTTGTACCGGGTTAGGGGCCCACCCTACTCCAGTGAGACTTCATATTAGCTAATTACGTCTGCAGTGACCCTATTTCCAAATAAGGTCACATTCAGAGGTACTGGGGATTAGGACTTCAACATACCTTTCTTTGGGGGGAGCACAATTCAACCCCATAACAGTAGGTATCTATTGTACTCCCTTCTAATTTCTGTTTGTGATGGTATCTCTGTCTCTCCTCTCGCACTGCTTCTTCCTTTTACATCGCCTCTTGAGTGAATATAACGCAGACCTGAAATATCTTTTTATTTGCTATTTTGTGAAATATGGTTTTATCTTAAACTAAGAAGCCAATTGTACTTTTTTTCCCTATGGCTGCTGTAACAAATGAGCACAGACTTAGTGGCTTAAAACAACACAAATTTATTACGCTCCAGTTCTGGAGGTCAGAAGTCCAAAATGAGTCCTCTGGGGGTTAAAATCAAGGCGTCAGAGGGCTGTGTTCCTTTTGGAAGCTCCAGGGAAGAATCTGTCTCCTTGTCTTTTCCAGCTTCTAGAGGCTTCCTTCACTCCTTGGCTCATGACCTTTTCCTCCATCTTCGAAGTACATCACTCCAACCTCTGCTTCCTTCATCACATCTCCTTCTTCTGACCTTCCCACCCTCCTCTCTTAAGGACACTTGTGATTACATTGGGCCACCTGGATGACCCAGGATAACCTCCCCATCTCAAGATCCTTAACTTAATCACATTTGCTAAATCCCTTTTCCCTGTATGGTAACATATTTACAGGTTCCATGGGTTAGGATGTAAACATCTTGGGTGGGCATTATTCCGTCGTCATGAGGAACCACACCCATGAATGACAACTTTTTTTACACATACTCAAAAGATCTCTCTCTGGAGAAGCAGTCCTTCTCAAAGAAAAGGTGGGAACAGGATAGGAATAAATACCAAACTAGGAGTTGGGATACCTGCCTGTAATTGTTAAAGGGACTGGTTCTTCCACCAAGAATCAGGGCATAAGGTCTAACAAGAGAAGACTTCTTTCAAAATGGGAAGGTCCTCAAATGTCTAGCACATCTGGCTACCGTTGACCCCATATCCAACCAAATCTTGTCAATTCTCCCTCTAGACATTTCCCAACTTGCCCACTTTTTTCCATCCCTGTGGCTGCCAACCTGTCCAAGCCACCCTCGTGCCTCACCCGGATGACTCCAGTGTCTTCCTCACTGGTCTCGGCAGCCACCCAGCACAAGGGATCTTTCTTAGACACAAAGAGGTCATGCCAACCCCCTGCTGACAGTCTCCGATAAGGCTCCTTTGTGGTCAGGATAATGTTCAAATGCACAAGCATGACCCCCAGAGTCCTACGCAGTCTGGCTACTAATCTAAGTCTTGTCTGCTACCACTGTCCCTCCCAGTAGACGCTCCAGCTGACCCCTGTCTCCAGCTCTTCTGTCTTTTCCCAACACTTGCTCTTCCGGAGACTCCCAGGTGAAACCCCTCCTCATCAAGGATGCCTTCCTGGACCACCAGAGAGCTTCCCCCTATTGCAGCACAGACCCAGCTTTGCTGTCATTGCTCCTTTAAATCTGTCCGCCCTGCCAGATTTTAAGCTCCATGGGGGCAGGCCTTGTCCCTGGTGCCTAGTGCAGAGCCCGACACTTGGTAAACCCTCAGCACGTAGTCACTGACTACAAGACCAACGAGCTCTGAATGCCGCTGACCATGTGACTTACAGCAAGTTTTTTCAACCTCTAGGAGCTTCCGCTGCCTCATCTAGAAAAGTACATGGTAGAGACACATTTTACCTTCATCACAGGTATTTTCTGTGTTGGTCTGTATGTATGCATCTATCTATCACTTATCTATTAATCACTGAGAGGCACAGGCAAGTGGACTGTTTGAGAGGCAGCTTCAGAAGGAAAGAGTTCATAAGTCAGAGAGGCCTGGCTCTGAATCTTGATTCTGCTATTTTATTCTGTGTGACCTTGGGGAAATTACTTAACCTGTCTGAGCCTCACTTGAATCCTCTGTAAAGATGGGGCACTACTAGTCCCAGCAGAGTTACATGGAACTGTATGTGTAAACACAGAGCCAGGACAGATAGCTGCTTTAGCAATGATAGCAATGAGTATTGCTAAAAACATCTGACATACTCAAGTCCATTACAAATACTTTTCCCTTTTCAGAGACCCATTGTTGGGCAAAGCAATGTGGTTTACTTCCTATTGCCCTAAACTCCATCTCTCTGTCAGTTCTCTGTTCCTCAGCACTTGTTCTGTTCCGGAAACTTGGCAGGTAGCGTGTGCAGTTATTTTCAGAGGAACGAGTGGGTAAAATCGGCAGCATTTCCCCCGGAGTGTCTGTGCCCGGGGAGAATGAGTTTGTGCTGCATCTGCTTTGTGTATAAAGGCCTTGTCCTCCCCCAGCACCAACCCCCACTCAGAGCAGAGCAAGCCGGGACCCAGGCTGCTTCCTGCGCTCCCATTCGCTGCCAGGGGAGAGCTTGCTGACCAGCCCGCACGGTTGTGGCTGTGCTTCCAGGTGTCTGGATGGGCAGAGGAAGGAGGTCACTGCTGGAGGGTCGGAGGCTTTGAGGGACTTGAGAGCAGAATTCAGGGATTCTTCCGCAACCTGCAGCCCAACTTGAGATGATGATGAAAGCAATAATGACAATGACAGTAGCTACTGGGAGGGTGGCATCCTCTCCCCACTGTCTCAGCTCAGAAACCCAAGTGGGGTCACTTTAACTCCCCACATATAGGGATGGGGGTTTTCCTCACTGCCCTGCTTGGTGTCCAGAGAGTTTGTGTTGAGTGTTATGGTTGTCGAGGGGTGGGAAGGTGTGTGCTCTTGGAGCATCAATACGTGGCAGGAATGAAGACCTTGACCGTGGGGCAGATTCCTCTCCTGCCCAAGAGGATCAGCTGGAGGGGGTGGTCAGCAGGAGAGCCTCTCGTCTAGCAGAGATCTGGGGCATCCGAGGGGTACCTCTCAGCACTGTGTCTGGGCCTCTCACTGGCATCTCCTGGGCATTGGTCTCACTCAGAAACCACTCTTGGGTCAGGGCCTCTGGCATCTCCTTCCCCCCACACCCCCATCCTGCCTGCCGTCTGGTCTCTCACACTAGCCTTTAAGGCAGATCAAGATGATCCTCTACTGACCGTTAACCCGGGAGCCCACATATTAGCCACAGAAAGTTCCCTCCTCTTTCCTTAAGGGGAGGGAGGGTTCAATCTTCACAAATCATCTAATTCTACTTTCTGTACTCCAGAGCTGAGTTTTCATAATTAAACAAACAGGTTGAATCATGACCTTAATCTTTAGTCTATTTCTTCATTTTGCAGGAAAGGAAACCAAGTCTTGGGGGAAACGACTTGCCCAGGTTGGCGTGTGGGACTGAGTAGCCAGGTCAGGATTTGAACGTTGGCAGTCTGATGCCGAGCCTGTTGGTTTCCCCACTGTGCTTTCCTGCCTCCTTCGTGGCCTTGTGCAAATCAGCTTCTCTCAGCCTCCGTTTGCCCTACTGTTCCGTGGAGACAACACCCATCTTGCAGGGAGGTAATGACAGCAATAGTTGTAGTAATGATGATGATGATGGTGAACGCTTACATATTGCTTCTTATTTGCCTCCATCTAAGCATCTTTTATGTGTTGACACAGCAGTCCTCTGAGTGGGTACACTGACTACAGGGTTAAAAGTGATGGGTGTAAAGCAATTATAACAATGCCTGACACTCAGTGGGCTATCAATGGTGGGTCTTATTATTATTATTGTTATGAATAGAGACATGAAATGAAGCTGGTCTTGGGTCTGAGAGGCCTTGTGAAAGCACTGCCTTAATCAACCCTGGCTCCCATGTTTGGGAAGCTTTTCTAGCATATTCTCTCCAGTTTGGCTGTTGGATTCTCTTGGCACCTGCCAAAAGATAGTCATTCCTGGACAGTTAGCAGAGAGAAATTATTTCTCTCTTTAAAGCACTCCACTCTCCCGCTTGGCCGTCATTTCCGTCCCTGTGTTGGGGAACAGAGCCTCTGAGGGCAGCGTGAATCTGGGGCAGGCCTAGGGGATCACTGCTTCCCGCATTGAAGGACCCTGGTGCTTTCCAGTGGAGGAACTAGGGAGAAGTTAGCCCCGGGAGAGAGAGGGAGCACCCCGGGTGGTCCAGCCACCCCCTCTGGGTCCCACAGCCATGAGCACATGAGTGACATGCCTCTTTCCCTTGGAGCTGCTGTGGCCTCCTGAAGCGCAGGCCCCCTTCTGCAGGGAGAAATCTGGTGATGGGGAGGCAGCATCCCACTGGTCTCTGAGTACCAGCTGGCGCACTGGGACCAGCTACAAAACTGAGTTCTGGTTTCCTTAGGATCGGGTGGGAGGGAACCCGGGCCTCCAAGGCAATGGGAATAATAATAGTGATGTTGACAAGGACAGCAGTAACAGCAGCAGCTACCGTTTAATGAGTGTCAGACTACTTGTCAGGCACTCTACATTTATTGTCAGATTTAATCCTTAAAAGCACCCCAAGAGGTGGGCATCCTGCCCCCATTTTACAGATGGGAAAATAGAAGCTTAGATGGCTTAACAGATGGTGTGCCCAAGATCACATGGCCACCAAGTTGCCAAATGAGGATTCCAACCCAGGTCTCACTGACGGCACACTGGGGCTCTCACTGTTAAACTACTTGGGTTTAAAGGGTGCGGTGCCTCCCAATACGTGGCAGCTGCTAAGAGCATGGGCTCTGCATCAGGCTGCTTGGGTTTGAATCAGATGTCTCCCGCTTTCTGGCTGTGTGACACGGGCAGTTTGCATAACTGAGCCTCAGTCTCCTCATCTGGAAAATGGGAGCAATGATGGGAGTAACAGTGCCTCACTCGTAAATCATCATCGTGAGGAGTGAACGAGACAACACTTACAATGCTCAGTGTCTTGGAACATAACACAGTTTCGCAACCTCAACACTATGGACTAGATCTGGGGCTGGATCGTTCTTCGTTGAGGGGGGCTGTCCTGAGCACTGCAGGGTGTTTTGCAGCACCCCTGGACGCTACCCACTAGATGTCAGTAGCACCCCCTCCAGTTGTGACACCCACAATTGTCCCCAGACAGTGACAAATGTCCACTGTAGGGGGAGAAATTGCCCCCATTTGAGAATCATTGGCAACTGCCCGATCCATGTTAGGTGTTTTACGATTATTATTTTGATTGGGCTGTAAGCTACCTCAAAGCTGGGCTGGTGGGGATGTCCTTTTGGGAAGTCCTTAACCGCTTTCACAGCCAGAAGGGCAGCCTCTCAAGGAAATTTGGAGCTGCTCCCTGGCAGAGGTTCCCCTGAAAGGAAAACCATCCCAGACAAAGAGCTGTGCTTTTTGCTTGGCAATAATAAGCAGTTTTTGTTCCCAATCCCTTTTGGGGGGACCGTTTAAAAGTGCCTGGTTCTTCTGTAGCACCTTGATAACTCTTGGGGGCTTCCTTTAGAGTAGTTCAGGCCTCCTATCATTCTAATAATTCAAACAGCAATAACTGAGCACCTCTTGTATGCCAGACTCTTGCAATATGAAGAGGAATCGCTAACACTTAGTAGGCCCTTCAAGTGTGCCAAGCACTGATCTATGTTTCCTCCAGGTGTCATCTCCCTTCACCCTAAAAACACCCCTATTGTTATCCCCATTTTACAGATGAGGAAAATGAGAAACAAATTAGAGCCTCTTGTCTGTGATTACACAGCCAGCAAGTGGTGGAACAGTGGATCACACCCCGGTGGGTCTGGCTCTGGGACCACTTCCGTCATCTGAATTGGACGAGATGTCCTGGTCTAGGGGAGCTCACAGCCTGGAAAGGAAGCCAGACAATGGAGGAAAGGGACAAAGATAAGGACAAACCCTGGATACTGTGGGGCCCTGAGGGTGCAGAGAAGCATCTGAGTCAGTGGTCAGGAAAAGCATCCCCAAAAAGGCAGGCTGGAACTCAGTCTTGAAAGACCAGGTGATGAGTGGGACAAAGGCATTCTAGTGCAGGGACAGAATATTCAACAGTCCCCCAGTCTAGAGACACAGAAAAACATATCATCTGTGTGGTGAACTACACATGTACCGGAACCAAGAGTGTGAGGCAAGGAGTGTCGGGGATGAGAATCAAGAGATGGTCCAGGGCCAGAGGGTCCCGAGCGGAGGAACTAGAAGAATCAAAGAAACCCATTACTCTCTGAAAAGTATCCAAGATGAACTGGGTTGGTGGAAACTGGCTGAAGTAAAAGGACAGCAGGTACATGTCCATAAAATTGAAAGAATGGAAAAAGCCAATGACTTTAGAAATGTTGACCAAAAAACTTAGTGCAGGCAGAATTATACTGAGTGCCAGGAGAACTGCGCACGAGTTGTCTAGGTCACTGGGCCAGGATTGCCGGATTGCACAACTCTAGGGGGCGCCATCCACACCATAGTCTGTGTCAATGGTGCCATCTGGAGCAGCACTGTCCACCGTCACTTTCTGCAAAGATGGAACTGTTCTGTGTCTGTGCTGTCCATTATGATGGCCACGTGTGGCCTTCAGCACTTGAAATGTGGCTTGTGTGACTGAGGAACTGCATTTTTAATTGTATTTAATTTTAATGAAATTTTATTTAATTTTAATTAATTAAAATTTAAATTTCAATAGTGGCTGCCCTTTGGACAGCACAGCCCTGGAGTCTTGCACCATCGTCTGTCTGGCTATAAATTGTGGCTTTGACTTATGTGATCCTTGGGCAAACCACTTGCCTTTCAGAACACTGTTATTTTTCTTTGTGTCATCAGGAATGTTACAGTGAAACATGCAGTGGCACAAATTAACAGGCATCTCAAAGATAATTAATGGTTTGAACGATATAAAAAAGTCAAAACCAACCAACCAAGAAAATCAACAAACAAACTCAAATGACCAGTCATCAAGAAACATGGCGTGCTTGATATCCACGGAACAAAATGTGTTGGCTGGATGGTGTGGGGGAGGTGGAGGTGGGGGAATCTGTCTCATGGTCTCCAGCTCAGACCACTTGCCAGCATCTCTAAACTAGAGTTGACCACTTGTAAATGGAATTAATGGCTGCAATCCTTCACACATTTTGACATATGCCTTTGCAGCTCCTCGCATTACAGAGGCAGGATTGCCCCTTCACTTTGGTTTGGTCATGTGATTCTCTTTAATCAATGGAATGGCAACATGTGTGATGCCACCAAAGGCTTGAAAAGTGCTTCCATGTTGGGGCTTGCCATCTTGCACCTCTCTCATCACCATGAGAAGAACGTGCGTGGGCCATTGCCCACTGGTCCCAGGGAGAGGATGAGAAGCAAGTGGAACAGAGCCAGTGTAGCTACCCTAGGCCAGCTCAGCGAAGTCATCCAAACCCACCCAGCCCAGAGGTAGACCAGTGAGCTCAGCCTGGATCAGCCAACCCCAGCCAACTCACAGATGTGTGAGTTAAACAAGTGCCTTTTGTCACATCACTGAGATTTTGTAGTTGTTATGTGGCAGAGGTTAACAGATACGTGACTATTAATTATTTGATTTGAAATACTCTTATTCTCCTTGAATATTTGAAATTCCAGTATTTAGGGGTCTATATTACATCTTTTCCACCCTTTGACACTCTGGTTTCTCTTGATGGCATTTACAAATTAAATATTTCTTTTTGGATTTTAAGTGCAATATATACTCATTTCGGGAAATGGCATGAGAAAGAAAGAAAATTTTAAAATTATGTGTAATATCAACCCCCAGAGATAACCACCGTGAACATTTTGTTGTATATCCTTACAGATATGTATAGAGATAGATACATACCTGTACACGCACATATAGACACACGCAAACCAGTGCACACACCTACACGTGGGGTCATATTATATAGAGATCTGTGTCCTGCATTCGTTTATTTAGTTCAACATTTATATACATCAGCATTTTCCCACGTCCTTAAATATTCTCCAGGAACATGATTCTTAGCAGCTCGTATTAATATTCTATGATATGTCTGTATCATATTTTATTTAACCGTTCCCTACTTTTGGACATTTCAATTCTTTGCAGTTTTTCACTATTGCAAATGATGCTGCAACGTACATCTTTGCACATAAATCTCAGTGTGCTTCTATGATTGTGCCCTTAGGCTATGTTCCCAGAAGTGAAATTCCTTGGTGAAAGGGTCCGAACAACTTTAATAAAGTATTGCCAAATTGTCCCCTAAAAGGGCAATTTATAGTCCCACCAGCAGAATTGGAAAGGGGTTGGTATTTCTAATTTATAAGGGCACACTGAAGAAATTTCAAAGGAGACAGAGTGGGACTGGGATCTCTTTGAGTTCATGGCTTACAAAGGACCATCAGCTTGGAATCACGTGGAACTCCATTAAATATGATGTTGAGGGAATCCCAACAGTCTTGACTTGCCTGATCACCTCTAGCTGTGTGATTTCTGGCTGAGTTTGGGTAGTGTTGTTTAGAAAAGATAGACACATCTGATTTTTTAAAGTGCAGGTGGTGTGCCCCGCTGATGTCTTCTGTGCTGACAGCACCTGCGTCTATGGAACATCCCTGTCACCTGAGGGCAAACCCCAGCTCCGTCACTTTGTGACTTTGACACTTTGCCAATCTATTTATTCTCTCAAAGCCCAGGTTTCCTCATCAGTAAAATGAGGGTAAAACTGATTTCAATTGGCAAATCATCTAGCAAAGGACTTGGCACTTGGAAGGTATTCTACAAATATTAATTTTGTCCTTTTGTTTCTAAAAAGGAACTGGACCTGCAGGTGACATGGGAAATAGTTACAAATTCAGAGTCATTTCCCAACTGCTTCTGTGACCCTTGTATATTCCAGATGAAGATTTCACAGGTTTATGACAAAATGAAAAAGAATGTGTAGGCGATTATGAATAGAGATACATATATCTCTAAAGGCTTTTCCTTTATTATGGGATAATGTACTTTTGATTTACTATTTTTTTTTTAGAGCTTAAAATCCTTTCTTAAGCAAAATATGGAATTTTGCTCTGGTAATGGCCAAGTAAGTGCTGATTGAATTGATTTTCCCACAGATAACAAATATAAACTCTGGAAAAATATAAAAACCCATCTCCCTGTAGGGCAGATGGTGGTAGCTAAAACTCCAATAGAAAACCTGCACTCTTTCCGGCCTGAGAGCCAGAGGACAGAGTCGTGGATCACCGCTCTCAGAGGAAGGTGCCAGAGAGGGGGAGCCCCAACTCCGTGGACAAATTCCACCCACATCTCCGGCTGACTTGTGAGGCACCTCGCACGTGGCAAACCGTGTGCAGCCCAGATAAGGCTGAGAGCGGTGAACTGAGAGCTGAGCTGCTACCCAGCTCATAGAGTTTGTAGTGAGTCCAACCACCTTCATCGCCTCCCCAAACAAATAAAAAAATCAACACTCTTTGGGGGACATAGAGCAGAATCCGGAGTCTCCATGACACAACATTAGGAATATCTAGGATACAGTCCAAAATTACTTGAAATGCAAAGAAATAGGAAAATGTGACTCATTCTCAAAAGAAAAGATAATCCATGGAGGCTGAGTCCAAGATGACCCAGATGTTGGAATTAGCAGGCAGACTCTTAAAGTAGATACTCTAACTATGCTCAGTGATGGAAAGGAAAATCTGCTCATGATAAATGAAAAGATAAGAAAGTGCGACCAAAAATAGAAACAATAAGAAAGAAACCAGTGGAGATTCTAGATCTAAAATGTACAATATCTGAAATAAAACATTCACAGCCAGGGGTTAACAGAAGAATAAAGATGACAGAGGAAAGAATCAGTGAATTTGAAAGCAGATCAATAGTATTTTTGAAATATTAATTGATGCACTTTCTCTCCATTTTCTTTCCTCTCTCCATGCCCCTTCCACCCAATTTAAACAGATGGCTGGGCTATTTCCTAGGGGGGGGATAACACGGTATAAAAAATATACGGAACAGTGTAGAGAAGGAAGTCTGCAAGTGTGTGACTCCAGTGTTCAAACATCTCAGCTTTTAGGAGAATTAAAAGGATTCAGAAGAATTTCCAAATGGTTGGAATGATTAGAGTTTAGGAAGAGTGAGGCTTCTCCCTAGATTGAGGGGAGGGGAGAAAGGAGGGGAGTTGAGCAGAAATAATGGTGCGTCCTGGAGAAAGACCAAGGCAAAGAGACCTACGGGAGGTCTTGTGCTGGCAGTTAAATGCCCCAGTCCAGAAGCGACACACATCACTGTGCTCACAGTTCATTGTGTAGAACTAGTCACATGGCCCTATGCAGCCACAAAGAGCCCAGGAAGTATTATCCCACCACGAGCCTGAAAGGCAGGAAGCTGGAAACATTTGGTGAGCCAGTGCTGATGGTCACCACAGCAGGCATCTTTGGGACCCAAATCTTCTCCCACTGGGATTGCAACAAATACTTCTCACAGGATCTCTCTGCCCCAGAATCTCCTGGTCTTCAAGCGTTTTCCATCCAGACACCTTTCCCCAAAACAGACTGAGGACTTTTCAGAAAGCACTTTTCAGATGAGCCAAAGTGACACAGGTTGACCTAAACTTGTTTGGGTTTTGTTTGGATCTCTCCTTCTTAGGTGCTCATATTGCCTGGTCTCACTGGTCCGGACCCATGGCGGCCCACCATTCATTAGAGCAGCCAGTTCACTCTTTGTATATCTTTTGCCTTCTTGGCATGTGGGAGGTTTCTTCCCTTTGGCAGCCACAAAGATTCTTCCCTTATCTCAGGAGCCTTTGGAAAAGCAAACCCACTCTTCCCTTCATCACTCTAAGATGCAGGTGCAGACTATAATTGGAGGGACCTGTCTAGTTGGCAGGGAAAACAGGAGTGATGGAAAATTCCACCCAGGCCTCACATCTCCCTGCTTCTCTTATCCTGTCTCATGTCTTTTCTCCACGTGCACGTGATTGTCGTGGCACGCTGAACAGGGTGAGACTTCCCAAATGCACCAGGGCTTTCTGACTTTGCATGTGCTCCTAACTCTGTGGGGAATGTCCTTCTCCTTCGTCTTCCATGTGGGCTCCCACCGATTTATTCGCTAACAAAGATTTACTGAACACCAACTGTGTGCTAGGCAGCTCCCTTGGTGCTGAGGACACAACCGTGAAGAAGACATGGTCCCTGCTGCCCTCATGGAGCTTACAGTCTAGTGGGGGAGCCAGACATTAAACAGAATTCCCAGAGAGTAAGTGCTAAGAATGATGAAGAGAGGATGCTTGGAGAGAGAACAGTAGGGGGGACCTAATTTAGATGGAAGTGGGTCAAGGAAGGAACACTTGGCTGAGCAAGTGGCATTTAAGCTGAAACCTGGAGTGTAGGCAGGAATTAGCTGGGTGAAGGATGGAGAGGAGCTTCCCAGAGAGAGGGGCCAGCATCTACAAAAGGCCTGAATCAGAAGGAACGGGTGCTTTTGAGGAGCAACCAGAGCAACCTGAACAGGACCAGCATGTCAAAGCTCAGCTCAAATATCCTCCCTTCTAGGGAACCTTCTCTGACCACTGCGTGCTCTCACAGCACCTGGCGCATCCTTCCTGTGTGCATTCTTATGTCAACGCCACTTGTTCATGCCATCTACATGCCATCTAGGGCCCCCCTGCCTCTCAGAAGCTCATTTGGTCACTCAACAAGTGTTTATTGAGCATCTTATGTGCGCCAAACTCTGTAGACACGTGGGTCAATAAGATAAGGTTCTTGCCTTCATAAGGCTCATGTTCTGGGGACAGAGATAATAAACAGGTGAATACTTGAATCAATAGTGCAAGTTCAGATGATGGTAAGTGTTCTGAAGAAGCTGATATAGAATTATGTGGTATAGATTGAGGGGGGAGGTTCTAAAACAAACAGAAGGCTGAGGAAAACCTTGAGTGAGGAGGTGATAGTTGAGCCAAGAAGTAAACAGTGAGAAGGACTCAGCCTTGGGAAGATCAGGGCATGGGGGAATGTCTAGGCAGAGCAAACAGCCAGTGCAAAGGCCCTGGGTGATAACAAGATGGGTCTGTTCAAGGAACAGAAAGAAGGATCTAACAGGCTCTTGAAGGCCTGGAGAAGAACTCCGGAGTTTTCTCTAAATGCACTGGGAAGCAATTGGAAGGTTTTAAACAGAGGCGTGACATGACCTGGACTCAGGGACTTTATAAATTTAGATGTCAAGACCCAGATGCATTTGAAAAGCTCGCTCTGGCTGCTGGTGGGGAATCGATAGTGTAGGAGGGGGCAGGCATAGAAACAGAAGACCCCTTAGGAGGCTACTGCAGCCTCCTGGTGGGCAGCTTGAAAACTTGCTCAAATGTCCCTGACCCCATGGCCTGAGATGGTCCAAACCCTTCCCCATGGTTTCTCAAGGGGGTAGTTCCTCGTGGTGGCCTCTGTCCCCAGCCCCCGTGTCTGCATGCTGGCGCACTAACTTGTTGAAGATGAGAGGCCTTACCCCACATCACACTGTCCAGGCACCCCCCTCCATGTCCTGGCACTCTCCTTCATTTTCTGCTCTGGGGAACAGACAAATCCCTCTCACGGTCTCCTGCAGAGCAGTTTCATCCTCTTCTCTTGAAGTCTCAGCACCAATAGCATTCATGCCCATAGGGAATCAATTTTGCCCCCAATGAATTTATTAAGACATCTTCTCCTCCCCCTTTTTTTTTTGGTGAGGAAGACCAGCCCTGAGCTAACATCTGTTGCCAATCCTCCTGTTTTTGCTGAGGAAGACTGGCCCTGAGCTAACATCTGTGCCCATCTTCCTTTACTGTATATGGGATGCCACCACAGCATGGCTTGACAAGTGGTGAGTCTGTCGGCGCCCAGGATCCGAACCTGCGAACCCCGGGCTGCCAGAAGCGGAGCGCGTGAACTTTACCACTACACTGGGCTGGCCCTTATTAAGACATCTTTCCAAACAAACGTAGCACTTTCCCCAAAAGGAATCCTGGTGAGTCAAGCTCTTTCCAGTTTGTGGCATGTCAGCCTCTCCACTTAGCAGGAGAGCTCCTTGAGAGCAGGGCCCGTGTGTGAATAATGCTTCTGTCCTGGGTCAAGTTCTCCCAGAGTCAGACCCTGGGACAAGGATTCATGTGCACATGATTTATTAGGAAAGTGGTCCCGGCAGAAACTGAGAGTAAGGGAATGAGGAAGCAGGACAGGGAAGGAGTTGTAACCAAACAAGGGTGAGAATATCAGACCAAGTTCAGCCATAGCCTGATCCTGTGGGGAGCTCTGGAGCGTAAATGACATCTTACAGTCTGTCCCACCTCGAGTCAAGGAGCAGCTGGGCTTGTACACTCCCGCCCCCACGAGTCACTGGGGATGTCAATTCACAGGCACTTCTACAGCTCTGAGGTATGAGTGACAAGGATCCTGTAGCTCAAAGGCAGGTCCCCCAGGAAGGGAGCAGGAGTGGGCTGGGCACGTAGAAGCTGGGAGATGAGCACCAATGGTGTCTACTCCTGTACCTTATCTCAGTTCCCAGGACAACTGGTGCAAGATGGGTGCTCAGTGTGATGGTTGTTGAATGAATAATTAGTGTCTAGGATTTCAGGCTGGTATGGATCATGTGGGTACGAGGTGACTAGAAGGGCAGAAAATTGTTAGTGAAGAAAACTCTTCTGAGCTTCAGGGTGTGGTGAGGCAGGGCTTGGATTCCCAGTGACAACAGGGGGTGAGGTCTCAGATGCCATCGTGATGGTTAGCCATGCCCTATTCTGAGAATGTTCCAGTAGCAATCACAATGTTTGTGCAGCGTTTTGACATTTACGAGTTGCTTTTTCCACTTAATTTTCTCATTTGGCCCTTAAAACATACCTATAAAAAAGATTATTCCCATTCTGGGGATGAGAAAACTGACGCTCAGAGAAGTTAATTCACCGAGTTTCATATAGCGGAGGAGTGACGGAGCTGGGAGTTGAACTGGTCACTAAAGGTGATTGAGAATGATTAATTAGGTTCCCAAGGATGTTTCAGATGATTATTTAATGAGGTTGCTCTTTGCTTCTGAGGTAGCGCATGTAAGATGGAAGTTGCAAAATGGTGGTCCACGTGCTAATTCTCAGGTGTGTTCTGGCTAGCACAATGCTGTGGTCTGAATGTTTGCGTCCCCACCCCCCTCCAATTCATATGCTGAAATCCTAACCTCCAAAAGTGATGGAATTAGGAGGGGGAGATTTTGAGGGGCTTTTAAGTCATGAATATGATTAGCGCCTTATAAAAGATGCTCCGGAGAGCTCCCTCGTCCCTTCCACCACGTGAGGACACAGCGAGAAGCCAGCAGTCTGTAACTCGGAACTTGGCCCTCACCAGAACCTGACCATGCTGGCGCCCTGATTTTGCACTTCCAGCCCCCAGAACTGTGAGAAATAAACTTCTGTTGATTATAAGCCACCCAGTCTCCGGTATTTTGTTATAGCAGCATGAGCAGACTAAGACACAATATTTTTTAAGTTCATGGATCCATCGTTTTAACATTGAAAGATTTCACGTGAAAATCTGGCTTTCTGGCTTTTTTGAAAACCAGAACATGTGGTCTCACATTCGCTCTTGCTTGGGATTGTGGCAGCTGTCCCCTGTAGATGGGTCATTCCCTCCTCCAGTTTTTAAACATTCTCCACTGCTCCTTATAGCTGTGTTATCCCGTAGGGTGGCCACTGGCCACGTGTGGCTCCTGAGCACTTGAAATGTAGCTGGTCCAAATTGAGACGTCCACTTGAAAATTTTCAGTGACACATGTGGCTCGCGTTGGGTTTCTACGGGGCGGTGCTGGCCTATAGTCTCCCACGTCGGGTCAGCTCCTTGCATTTCTGCTGCCTGCCTGAGTCCACAGGCTCATGAATTGGCAATCCCTGCTGAATGAGAAGGAAGTGTAACTCGGAGTGAGGAGACTAGCATTCACATCTTGGCTCTGATGCTTGCTGTGTGATCTTGGGAAATTACCTTCCTTCTCTATGCCTGGTTTCCTCATTTCATGATGAGGACTTTGGACTTAATCTCCAGCTTGCGGCAACTGAAAGTTCCTCTCCCACACATCTCTGAATTTACCCTTTTGCGATGGGATGCTACGTGCCAGCTTTGATCTGAGCTTTCCCCGCTGCAGCCCCTCCTCTTGCCCTGATTCCCAGCATTCTGGCTGCTTCCACCTCTTTGGGGAGCCCTGTCTCCATCAGGGGCCTCCCTCCCCACTCCACAGGGGGTTGCATCCTGGATCATTCCGCTTGGCTTGTTGCTTACAAAATGAGAGGTTGACCATGTTTCTCTTTTTTTGGTTAATAACTGCAATTTGCCCTCATTTAACTCACATATATCAGCTATTAGTTTGCTCACCTTCCACAATTATTTTCATGCACCTTTGGGTTCATAAACCATTGTTCCAAATGGTGTGTTGCCTATTTTAAGAACTTAATTTGTTTGTAATCTGCGCATCAGCCGCATGATTTGTTTCTTGCTTGTAATTAACTTTCAAGCCGATGCCATTCCCCCGCCAAAAGTGAAACTCCATGTAAAGTTGGTGAGATTAATCATGCTGCCTGCATCCAAATCTTCCAACATCTTCCTCGGACTCAGCAAGTTTGGGGGGAAACGATATTTTTTCCCTTCCACTTCCATCTGTTACCCTGCCGATCTTGGAGCCAATCCATCCATTAGTGGGCTTGAGTGTCGGAGTTGGAATCTGACACTTCAGTTTCTGTACTAAGATAAGCAAACGTTCCCTCCAAACCCTCTTACCCTGCAACTTGAACCCATCTCTTCCTTCCTGAGGGTCTCTGGACTCATGGGCACCAATGAGTCATGGAATGGTTGTATAATACCTTCCGGCTTCCTTTTTCACTGTTGCTCATTTCCACAGTCTTTTGCAACGATATTAATCAGCAGTGTCTTGGATTCATAATTTGCATTGGTAGGGGGAGTGATTGGGTTGGTTATAGCCAGCTTTACTGATCTTCCCATTTAACCCCTATCTGTGGGTCATGGGTGAAATCTAAATTCCAGGCAACTTTCCTCTGTGGCTAAGCAGACTTAGAAATTAGGTTGTTCTAGATCAGTGTGTCTCAAACCTTAATGTTCATATGAGTCCCTGGGAGGTGTTGCTCCCAAAAGAGTCCAGTGCTGCTGGTCTGGGACCACACTTTGAGAGGTGGGCACTAGATTGCACGCTCCATGAAGACTGGAATTATAACAGTCTTGTTCGTCACTCGCACATGGAAGCTCTCAACTATTTGCAGATTGAACGAACGAATGAATGAATAAGCTACATCAGGAATATAGATTACTCTCCACCAGATCGATCTTATTGGAGTGAGATGTCTTCCTTCTTATTCCCACACTAGCAAAAAAAAAAAAAAAAAAGTAGTAATTTTATACATTTCCCAATTTAGGAAGGGCTAAATGTCATACGCTGATTTATCCCCTCCATATATATGGTATTTATGTGTGTGCACACACATATGTTTGGCTTTTGGAAATGAATTTATAGTAACAGAACTGCTCTTCACCATGCGTCTCTGTCTAAGTATAGCCTGCCTGCCTTCATCCGAAAGGGCCCACTTCCAGAGAGCCCTGCAAACTGAGAAATCCTTGTTCCTGTTTTAAAAATTATTCGGAGAGCTGCCTGGTCCTCCCTCTAGAGCACTGGCTTTTCCAACGTTCTTCCAGGCCTCTGATGAGATCGATGGAGGAGCTTCAATTAAGCGCTGACTTTCTGGAATCCTTCTCTTGAACATGCTGAAGCTTCTATTAATTTTCAGCTACTACGGATGGGTTGTGAATTTTTCATGAGGCCAAGATTGTAAATCCACTTATACACACAAAGACCATATTTTTGAAAGAGTCAGGACACGGGATCTGATGAGGGTGCTTATTTAAAGAGACGGAGCAGCAGAATAACTTAAATTGGACCCATTTCCTAATGCACCTGCTTCCATGTTTGGAATTTCATATTTGGTTTCTTCGGGAGGCTCTCCAAATTGTTTTGGCCTCAGGGTCCACCTGAACCTCTTCCTCCAAGGGAGGCTGTGGGTTCTAGATTTCCCCACCAGGCTCCCTGGACTACTGTGGACTCCTGGGGTTTCCTGGCTCAACCCCTCCTGTGGGATGTGCGAGAAAGCCCAAGGAGGAACAGAGGATCTCCGAGGTTGTCATTTGCCCAAGGCCTTGTGGCTAAGACGCAGTGGAGACACTCCACAGACTTAGGCAGTCTGACCCAGAGCCAGCAGTCTTAACTATTATGCTCCACTGTTGTGCTTCTCTAAGTTCATGTGCCAGGGGCTCTTGTGGGGACCTTGTTAAAATGCAGAGTCTGATTCCGCAGGTCTGGGGTGCAGCCTGAGAGTCTACAGTTCTAACAAGCTCCCAGATGATACTGATGCTGTTGATCTGGGATCCACACTCTGAGAACCACCAATCTAGCTGGTCTCTCCCCTGACTGCACGTTGAGATCACCTGGGAGTTTTAAAAAAAAAAAAAGAAAACTTGCCACCTTGAACCTATCCCAGAAATTCCGATTTAATTGGTTTAGGGTGCAGCAACCTCAGCATCATGGGTTTAAAAGCTCCCTGGATGAATCTAGTGTGTAGCAAGGCCAGAACCACTGTTCTAGTGCCTTTTGTTCAAGCACCACTCCATCTGTTCCGAGACCCCCCACCCATCTGCTCCCCTACAGAAGAGTCTAGCCCCCACCTCTGGGATAGGGAGGGACCAGACTGGGGCAGACCCAGGGTCTCCTCCTCACCCCCTGTTGTGCCATGGGCTGGTTGGTGGACCGGAGGTACTCTGGGTACCATGGCAGTAGGGACCAGACAGACGTTAGGCTAAATCCAGCCACGTGCACCACAGGGAGGGGAACAGAGGTCTCCCCTGGGGGGCCAGGAGACACTTTCAAGCTGTTCTTTGCTGAAATGCTCAGCTGCCAAGCTGAAAATAGCTTCCACATTGCTGAGAAGGCTACCAAGTATTTCCTCCTGCCAGAAAGGGGGGCAGTGGGGCCTCTGGAATCCCAGTGAGGTCAATATCACCAGACCAGGATGTGTCGGCAAGCCCTGGAACACTGACTGCCTAGGAGGTAGCTGTGTGGGGCAGACTCAGTGCATCTCAGCTCCATCACGGGTCCACGGTGATGAAGGGCATCTAGTCCAGCTGTTCTTCAGTGATCTAGGACTTTACGGGAGATGCTTCAGGGGATGTATTAGCTTCCTGTTGCTGCTGTGACAACACAAACTGAGTGGCTGACAAAAAACGCACGTTTATTCTACAGTTCTGGGGGGTCAGAAGTCTGGTGCAGGTGTCACTCGGCTAAAATCAAGGTGTTCTTTTTGGAGGCTTCAGAGCAGAATCCGTTCCCTCATCCTTTCCAGCTCCTAGAGGCTCCCTGCATTCGTGGCTCGTGGCTCCTGCCTCTGTCTTCAAAGCCAACACCAGTGGGTTGAGTTCTTCACATATCTCATCTCTCTGACCTCTTCTGATTAATTGGGTCCACTTGGATAATCCAGAATAATCTCCCTATTTTAAGGTTAGCTGATTAACAAGCTTTAATCTGAAACCTCAATTCCCTGTTGCCATGTAATGGAACATGGTCATAGGTTCTGGGGATTAGGATTTGACATCTTTGGGGGGCCATGATTCTGCCTAACAGGAGATTGGGGGTGAGTCTGAGGGTGGGACTCCCTATTTCTGATCCCTCACTTCAACCAGACCAATTCTGTTAAATATGTTTTCGTGTAAAATTTCCTTTGAAGAGAGTATTCCAGGCTAACCAAGTTTCTCGACCTGTGGTCTTATCCCTCACTGCTCTAAGTAGATCTCTGAACCAGCAGCATGAGCATCACCTGGCAGCTTGTTAGAAATTCAGAATCTCAGGCCCTGCCCCAGACCTGCTGGACCAGGATCTACATTATAGCACAGACCTAGGACGTTTTGTACGCACACTGAAGTTTGAGAAGGGCTAGGATAGTCCCCCGAGATTGTGGCTGCTCATTGAAACCACCAAGGGAGTTTTAAAAACGTACTGATGCTGGGGTCCCCCCTGACTCATTGGCCTGGGGTGGGGCCTGGCTGTTGGGATTTTTCATATCTCCCAGGTGATTTTAATGTGCAGCAAAGTTTAGGTGCGGCTGGTCTGGTCTAGCTTCCTCCTTGTGCAGAAGGAGACATTTCCCAGAGAGGCAAAGTGACTTGCCCAGGGTCACGCAGAGTGTCGCTGGCCGTCCCAGGAGAGGATTCACACCCTTGACTTTCTGGGTGAAGGATTTCTGCCCTGACCAAGAAAACAAAAATAGCAGCAACAATATCAACAACAATTCAGGTGGAGTAAGGGGAGGGGGAGCCTTTTTTCCCCCCTGCCCGTAGCCTTCTTTAAAGTTTGAATTGTTTTTAATGTCAAGCATGTTGTAGTTTTCATATACAAAAAATACCAAAAACTGGATAAGAAACAAATAATAACAAAAACTCAGGCTCTCATAATGGTGACCATTTTTGGAAAACCCATCACGTACCCGGAACTTCGTACACAGTCTTTCATTCAGTCCTCACCGTGTCTTGGCCAGGTGGGCGATTGTTGCCCCATTTTGCACATTTTGGGGAGGACCTCCAGAGTTCTGTGGTTTAGGCCCAGAACCTAGCTGATGGCTGAAAACTTGGATGACCCACCGTGAGCTCTTGGCTTGGCCCCTCTTACAAGGAAGGAGGTGTGGGGCTGCGGCCGCCCCAAAGACCTTGTCCCGATTTCCTGTCTCTACCCACTCACCTGCCACGTGCTGTGTGGGTCACCATTCTTTGACCATCAGCGTAGAAACAGAAGCAAGTTGCCGTGTGTCCCCTGCCCGTCTCCTTTTTTCCTTTTCTTCTAGTCTGGGTGGAGGAATCAAGAAAACCGCCCGCCTTTGCCTTCATTAATTTGGTCCCTAAATAGCCTCATGGCACAACCGTACATTACAGAGGAAACAATTCAAAACCTTAATTATTATTATTAAGTTTTTGAAGTTCAAACCCAACGCTTAACACTTACCTGCTCTATTGGGTTAGTTGTAAGGATGATAATAATGATCATGAGGAATAGCTAACATTTATTGAGGTTTACTCCTTGCCAAGTTCTGTTCTTTACCTGTTTGAACTCATTGAAACCTCACAAGCTGAGGAGGCAGCGCTGTCATAGCCCCATTTTACAGATGAGAAAATCAAGCTTCAGAGGGTCAATGGGCTGATGCCTGGAAGTGGCCAGTTCGCGGCTGCGGGCGAGCGTGCAGGCACAAGGGGTTCCTCTCACTCTCCCTCCCCGACAGCTGTCTGGTTAAACCCCAGAGCTTCCTCAGACACACCCTGCAGGGTCTCCTCGCTGAGGGTCCTGACTCCCCCTCTACTTCACCTCCATTTCCCCTCCTAGGCTCTGCCTTTCTCTCTGAGGTGCGGGGAGGATTCTGTAAATAGTTCCCTCGAGGTGCTGGAAGCACTGGGTGGAGAAACTCACTATAAATACCCGCCATTTATAATTAGCCTTTGTGGCGGCACAGTTCTGCGCCTGGGGGAGGCAAACACCTGCAGGGGAGGAAAGTCAAAATGCAGGGCCCTGGGGGCTCTCCAGAGCTGGCTTCTTGGTGCCACTTGAGCTGGAGAGAACCCACAGGGAGTGAAGCCCCCCAGACAAGAACACAGTGGCAGGGTCCCCTGGTCCTGTTGAGCAGCAGACAAGAGCAGTGGGGCCACTAGGGCCTCCCAGCTCTGTTGCTCCCAGTCTGTGAGAAGTGCAAATTAGTTCACTCCTCTGAGCCTCAGTTTCCACATCTGTAGGATGGGGATAATCATTCTTATTGTAAGGAACTAAAGATAATGTATATAAAGGTTCCAGTACTGGTGCGTGGAATAGGTGCCTAATACATGTGAGATTCTTCTTGTTTCCTTAGTGGGCACAGCTGGGCAGATGCCATCTAACTTGCATATCAGATGGGCCTCTCCTGCTTCAAGACTTTCCGAGGCTCCCTATTGGCGGCAGAGGTCCCCTGTGCCTGCATCTTTTCCCCGTGCTCCTCCTCTGGGCTGAGATTCACTCTTGCTCACAGCTGCCGAGTGTGTCCAGCATCTTCTGCTTTCTGCCCTGCGGCCTTCTGGGATGCTGCGAGGACCTGCTCAGCCTGTGCAGAAGTGCAGAAGAGCAGAGTACAGAGCCCGGGGGCAACCATCAACCAATGGGGAAAGGGAGCCCGTGGATAAAAGTGTTACCCTCCCTCCTTCAGGATGGAATTTCCAGGAGGCTCCCCGCTCGCCTCTTGGCGGTTTCGGCAGCATTGAGCCTCTGTCACCCCAGGAGTCATCTTGATGGTGAACATGCGTATGGCTTTCCCTTCCAAATCTTTCTACAACCTCATTCCTACTCGTTGACATTACATCCCAAATAAACCACCTGCGCCAAACCCTTGTCTCTGGCTCTGCTTTTGGGGAACCCAGTTCATGACGTCATCACGCCTAGAATAAGATCCAAACTCCTTGCTGTGGCTGCATTCCAACCTCATCTCCTGCCACTCCTCCCCCCCCCACCCCCCCACTGCCCTGCCTGCTGCCTTCGAGCTACACTGGCCTCCTGTCATCTTCTTTTAACTTACCAAGCATTCCCTTCTCAGGGCCTTTGCACATGCTGTTCCCTCTGACTTGAATCCCCTTCCCTTTGCCCTTCACCTGTGTTGGTCCTTTAACTGACTCCCTCTCTGCCTCTGATCTACTGTAGGTTCCAACCCCCTTTATTCTTTCTCATGACAACCTGTTTCCTTTCCCTTGCATGGATTTGAAGTTGTATATGTATTTGAATGTTTATTTGTTAATTATCTCTCTCTCTTGCTAGACTGTAAACCCCATGTAAATAAGGATGGCCCCTGCCTCGTCCCACGGACTCTATAGTGTCTGGCACGGCTCTTGACACACGGGGCATAGTTAACAAATATTTCTTGAATGAAGATGGAATTCAGTTGGTCGGTTCCCCCTCTATCCCAAGCTGTCTCTATTCTGCCAGGATATGGGATGCTGGCAGAGGGCTTTTATCGGGGGTGGTAGTGTCACAACTAGGTGCCTCAAGAAACTCAAAGGTGGGTTTGGAAGCAATTAACTGTTTTTCCAAGTTGTTTCTTTTCCTGTCCTATGTTAAGGAGATGTAACCACCACCATCCTGAAACTGACCAAGCCTCACCACAAGAGCTATGCCCATGATCTTTGTCTTCTTTTTAATGCAAAGATCTCTCCAGGAGGAGCTTAGACCTCATTATGTGGAAGCACACTCTCCAACCCAGCCTGTGCAGGCAAATACCCGCCTCTCCATTTTGAATATTCATTTCCCCACTGAAATAAAAGTTCCTGCTTCCCTTTGTTCGGAGACGCCATGACTTTGGAAATGATTCCTCATGTCCTCCTATTTGCTGCAAATATACTTTGTGAGACAACTTCCACTGGTGAGGGTCCTATTTAACTCACCAAGAGGCAAGCCCACTTGGTTCGGTAACAGTGGGAGAGGATGCAGGAGTGAGGAGGTCTTTGTCCTCACCTCCCTCACTCCCACTTTGGATCAGAGGATCAGGGGAGACTGAAAGAGACACTCCAGTTTGGGCTCAGGCTCCGGGAGGACATACCTAAATGCTTCCTCCATGACCAGGAGATTTCTTGCACACCTGGTGCTGTTCTCATCTGGAGCATGGCTGGGTGTGACTTCAGGGGGCCCAGGAAGGCTGATCTTCATCGTCGGCCTCTGTAAGGATAGGGCCAACTTATAGCTGGTCTGTGTAAGTCTGTGCTTCTCTCCAGAGATGCTGGAACCATGGACTTGGCCAAGAAGGATTGGCTGTATTAATTGGTGATTTGTAGTGTGCTGTCTGAAGTCTAAAACTGCCTGGAGGAGTCGTGTACCAATTTGCTACATGGTTTATTGGAAAAACATAGATGGATCGTCTGCACCTGGTTTCAGTTATTATGCTGGGTTACTCAGAGGGAGACAAAATGAGCAACTGTCTCATTGAAACATATGCCTTGGCATCCTTGAGGTTGAGATCTCCCACAGGCATTCTAGGTGGTTTGTGGTCCAGAGACCAAGCTAGTCCTGTGCGACCGGGACGGGCCCTGTGCAACTGCTCGTGGAGGCTGTGGATCTGCCTGAAGTTGCTCCAAGTTTCCTTCCTCACGTTGTTCTGCATCCTTTGCCTGTAACAAAACCTTTCATGACTCTTACTTTGTTGGAGCCTTGTGAGTCCTTTCAATGATCTGACCCAGCATAACTGCTGCAGCCTCTCTTGTGTGCTGGGCTTTGGTGACTGGCAGTTTCCTCTCTTGACACTGAAGTTGTAGAATCCTGGGATGTCTCACCTGGGAGGGCCCTCAGGGCTCCCGGGTTCTGACACCTGTTTCTTATGGATGAGAAGATGGAGGCATGGACCCAACCTGCATCTTGTGGGGGAGACGATGGAGCCGTGAACTCAGCCTGCATCTCAGGGAGAAGACAGAGGAGTGGAGACCCAGCCTGAAAGTGTGAATTGCCCACAATCATCAGGCAAGTGATACTCAATTTATTAAGAAAGTAAATGTTACCTATAATCCCATTATCCAGAGACAACAATAGCTAACATTTTAATACATTACCTTTTAGTCTTTTTTACCCTCCACATATATATTTAAACACTATTGACATATATTGAATAAATCATTTTGTGTCCTACTCTTTACCTCAACATTACATTATGAACAGTAGTTGACAATCCTATAAAAGACTCAATTTCTTCGTTTGTAAAATGGGAATAACAATAATAATGATAATAATATCAGTGCCTTTATTATAGGGTTATTGTGGGGATTAAATGAGATAATGCATGTAAAAGCTTTTAGCCCCGTGTGTGGTATATATTAAGTGCTTAGCAAAAATTGTTATAATAAAATACTTTAGAATCATGAATGGCTGCAGAGTAGTCTACTGAGTGACTATGTCATTATTCATGTAATTATTCCTTTATTGAACCCACAGGTAATAGTTATGAATCAGGCAATCAAGTTAACTTTCAGCTCTGTTTTTTCTCTACAACTCCATATTACCCTCTAGAAATGCAAAATGTCAGCGCAGAGTGGGAGTCCATATGATTGTAGATAACAATGGTCACAACTGCCATAAAATAAGGGGTGCCCCAAGCCACTAGACCCTCAGGTGACGAGGAGCCTGTCTTGGAGCCGGTGGGGACTGAGCTCACAAATGCACCGTGACAGCGGAATGGATGGGGCCGATCATGCAGATGTTGGAGAGCAAGAGCCACAGACTCGAGTGGGCCTGGGGGGAGGTCAGCGAGGGTATCCTGGAGCAGCTACAGAGGTGATGTCACTACAGTTTATGTCCTAGTTCAAGCTCCTCTGAAAGCAGAGCCTGAGACAAGGGCGTGGGTGCTGGTGTTTTATTCAGTAGGGGACTCTGGAGGCAGGCGACAGGGAGCAGGGAGGGTGTGTCTTGGAAGGGAGGACCCCCATAAAAGGTGTGTTCTTGAGCTGTGGGTAACTGGGCCTTGGTGCCTCTGGGACCCTCTGAGGAGGCACTGGAATATAATTCAGAATTGTCCCAGGGCACAGAAGCCTGGGCATCAATCCACCCATGGTTGATGGTTGCCCTGGGGTGTAGAGGCTGCCCTGTGTGTGGAAACCCAACTGAATGAGCTTCTGTAGTTCTGGAAAAAGCCCTGGAACAGAAACATGGAGGGATGTGGAAGCCTGAGGAGGGATGATGTCAGGTGCAGGGGATCCAGACACACAGCTGCAACCAAGGCTGGTGGGTTGAGGGAAGCTAGAGTGGACGAGGTGTTCTCGTCAGAAACGAGGCTGGCGTGGTGCCACGGTGCCCCTGTCCTGCAGTCCTGCGTCCTCTACTGCAGTCAGGAAGTTTTCCCTTATGTATGTGGCTAATCTCTCTTGCTCCATTTTCTTCCTGTTTCCCTTCCTGGTAGCCTAAAAGGAGATGCAGAGCAGTGGGCCACAGTCAGAAGGAATTGTTAGAAAAGCTACAGATTCTTGGCAGCCTGACCTTTCCAGTTTCAACCGGGGCCAGACCAGCACTTTCAGAGGACCCCTCCCTTCTCCCTGATTCTCTGTCTTGCCCCCAACTCTCACCTTTTCTTGGTCCACTTACACATGCTGTGAGCACCGAATGTGGCCAGATTATTTGCTCCATCAGGTGGCCCAGATGCTAATGTCTCCCCCCACCATGATAGCTACAGCTGACATTAATGAGTATTTACTGCAAACCAGGCCCTGTGCTGGGTGCTTACCTCGTCTCAATTCTAACCACTGCCCCTGTGCTAGGTTCTGCTGACACCCTCATTCTATGGAGGAGGAGACTGAGACTCAGAGAAGTAGTCATCTTCAAGCATGAGGTGGAACTGGGCTTCAGGCCATAACCACGTCACCTGCTCCCCTCCCTTCGAGCAGGTGCGCATTCGCTTCTTTGTAACATGCTATGTGCTCAGAAGCTCAAGAGGCTGTTCCCTCGGGGCCCTTTGCTTACCTGCCTGGTCTTGAGTAGGAAACAACTCTTAGCACTTGGGAAAATGATAATCACAGTAACAGTAATAGTTACCTCTGCACCTGTCCAATCCCCATTGGACAGATGAGGAAACTGAGGCTCCGGGAAGTGGAGATTTACCCAAAGCCACACAGGTGCTAGGTGTGGGAACTAGGTTTGGAACTCAGCCTGTTTGATGGCAAAGCCCATCAGATTCCCCATGAACATTTACAGGGTGCCTTCCGCAGGGTGGCCATAAAGTCCAGAAGCAAAGGTGAGAATGCATAACACATGATTTATTGATATTAAAATATACACCCAGGGGCCAGCTCAGTGGCACAGTGGTTAAGATTGCGTGCTCCACTTCAGGGGGGCCAAGAGTTCGCAGGTTCGGATCCCGGGCGCAGACCTACACACCACTCATCAAGCCACACTGTGGCGGCATCCCACATATAAAACAGAGGAGGATGGGCATGGATGTTAGCTCAGGGCCAATCTTCCTCACCAAAAATTAAAAAAATAAATAAAACACTTGCCCAAATAATGTATGGTGCCAGACTTTAGGGCCTGTATGTGCTTGGTGGGAGGAGGGATGAGAAATGACTAATGGTTGTAGGTAACATAAGCACTGGGTGGTAAAAATGATGATGAGGGGCAGAGGGAAGTCTGCACCAAAGTGCCAGGCTGAGTCCATGTGGAGAGGCAGGGTGAGGTGGGCGGAGGGTGATGCAAACTTGTTTCCTTTACAAGAAGTGTGCCAGTTAGAGAACAATTGGCTCAGAGGCCCTCTGAGATGATCTAGCTCCTCTGTCGCTTAGGGGTGGGGCAGTGGAGGCCCGGGTAAAGAAATGAACCGTGTAAGACCCCACGGCTTTTCAGGGGCATGGCACGGCCACACCCACTGAATCCGGGCTCTCTGTGGCTCATGCTTACCACGGCCTGTGCCCCAGCTCCTGGATCAGCTGAAGATGTGAGGAGTTCGTTGTGACCTGTGACTCCTTCCCTTCATGGCTTCCCTTCCCCACCCTAGAGCTGCAGCTGCTCATTCCTCCTCCTGCTCTCTGACTAAGAGAACCCCTGAGGCCCCCCTTCTGCCAACCCCCCACCGCCCCCTCTCCTCTGGAGCCCCCAGGCAGTGAGCGGTGGCTCCATGGAGAAGCAGGGCCGTGGGCGGGGCGAGCGGGATAATTATAGTCTTGGAAGGTTTGAATCTCAGGCTGAGAAGCAGGGAGGCAGTTCTCCCTGCCCGATTTGGGAGCTGGGTCTGAGTCAGAAATCATCTCCCACAGCCCAGCTTCTTAGAGAGGCTGAGCCCACCTTGCCCTTCCACCCTCGAGCCAATTCATTCATTCATGCATGTGTGCGTTTATGAAATGCTGATTTTGTACTCACTGCATGACACGCACGGTCTGGAGCCTGGGTACACAGACTGGAAGGGGGGCAGGGGCGATGTGGCACGGTGGTTGATGGTGTCTGTCAGTCAAACTCCGTAATTTGATTGTTTAAGCTCTCTGTGCCTTGCTTTCCTCATCTGAGAAGTGGGTATTATAAATATCTCCCATGTAAGGGGAGAGAATACAAATAAATTCTCTCCTTTAATAGGAGAGAATACAAATAAATCACTAAGCACAGAGCCTGAAGCATGTTAAAAGCTTGAAAATGTTAGTTGTTGATAATATCTTTAAAATTTTTATTAAAGGGTTGAATAATGTTCAGTTCCTGCTCTGGAAAAACTCATAGTCCAGAGTAGAGATGGCAAAGAGGCTTCATGTCAGGTGTCAACTCTGCCTGATTGATAGAAGCTCTGATTGATCGAGGCTGCCTGGAGTATTGTACAGTCATGAGCCACGTGACAATGTTTTGGTCAGTGATGGACCACATATACAATGGTGATTCTGTAAGATAGTACCCTACAGCCTAGGTGTGTAGTAGGCTATACCATCTACGTTTGAGTAAATACACTCTATGATGGTCACACAACAATGAAATCGCCTAATGAGGCACTTCTCAGAATGTATCCCCATCATTAGGTGATGCATGACTGTATTAAGAAAGATTCTGAGGACCAGTTTAGACCCATCAGGAAAAAGAGCATGATGGGTTAGCAATGTCTGCAGTGGGTTTTAGATAAGGGAGAGGTGGCACATATGCCTGGTATCAGCTATCTCTGTTACTGAGTTAGTCCTGGAGGCGAGAAGGGGAAGGAATGGCAGGGAGTATACGGTTAGACCTTACCAGGTATTTGAAGCAAATGTTGGAGGGGTCAGAGCTGCCTAGAAGCTGTTCCTGTGCAGGTATTTCTGAGCATCCACAAGAGATGTGGATTCTCCCTGCTGCAGTGTGCCAAGAGCTTTTAGTCAGAATACACAGGTTTGAATCCTGGCTCTGGTACTCACAGGCTATGTGGCCTTGGGCAAGCACCGGACTTATTCTAGGTCTCGACTTTCCCATCTAGAAAATGGGGAGAATGACCCACCTCTTACCACCTCCCCCTGGATTTTGGTGAGGATCAAATGAGATAATACTTGTTAAGAATTTAGAACAGTACCTGACACATAGTAAACACTCCAAACCTCTTAATTTTAATTATTTATAATTTTAGCCACGAATATCTTGTCTGCCTTAATGAACTGGGGGGTGGAGAGGAGCTTTCTTTCCTTTGTGATCCATTATGGGTCAAATAGTTCTACTCTGTGAGCGCTAGAAACAATCAGGGATTAGTTGGAACAATCAAATTGTTCAAAAATAGAGGATTAGTAGGAAAAAGCTTAACACTTCAAACAATGGGTGAATTGCTCAAATAAATTGTGGTAGGTTATACAACATTATATAAAACGCGATTTCATTTTTATGAAAAAGTATTACTTCATCTGTGACCAGGAAAAGATTTGGAAATCTGAATACCGGGGAGTTAACAACGATCATCCCTGAGGAGCTGGATGGTGGGCGTACCCATTAGAGTTCTTAATAGAAGCCAACTTGGGCTAATTAAGCAGAAAAGGAGCTTGTGAAAAGCACGTTGGGGAGCCCCAGTCCTCAGGTGAACGTCTCAGCTTTCAGGAGTATGACCTGAACTTGTCCGGGGGCTAGCTGGAGCCCCGTGTGTACGAGGAACTTGACCCTGCAACCACCACGATTCCTGAATATAATTAACTCAACGTTGCACCCGAGGGAGGGCCGAGCATTAACAGTCTTTACCACTGAATGGTCAGTAGCCCAGAAGAATGTCCAAAGAAGTCTTGCTTTTCAATTCAGTCTCATCTTCCTACTCGTGGAGTCCACAGGTGGGCGGCTCCTCAGTCCAGCTCACTTGGTCCCTGCTCCCTGGTGGGGAGGTTCCTCAGGTCGCATTCCTGGGGGCTTTTGCCAAGTCTCTTCATAGTCGTTACGGAGGCCATGTCCCCCTTTTCCTCTTCTTGTTTATATAGGCTGTCTGTCTTTCAGGCCCAACCAGCATCAAGACCATCAGACCCTTCTCCTATCATGCAGCGCCTTTCGGTATGAAAGGGTTCTGGGGGAAGGGTTTTACAGACCCATTAGGGGTCAGGATGGATCTAGAAACCCTCACGGAGGAGGAGCCTTCTGAGATGAACTTCAAAGGACAGGATTGTCACAGGCAGGGCTGGGTGGAGCAGAGAGAGGGCAGTGCAGGCTAGAAGAGCGAGGCGTGTGATTTGGGGAAAAGTGGTTTTGTTGAAAAAGACTTGGTTGACACAGTCATTGGTCTTGTTTTCTGTTCTATCAATAATGCCCAAGCAAAGTGCATGACATTCAGGAGGCACTTAATGAACATTAGATAAAGTAATTAAGGAATCAATGAATGCCCAATCTGTGTTACTGGGGGGAGGAGGAGATCAAAGCTCAGCTGGGTGGTCAGTATTTAAATTCCTAAGGTGGGTCGCCATTGACTTTGGGCAACAACATGGTTGTAATTCCCCAGTTGAGTGGTAAGTGATGCCAGCTCTTAGCTGTGGGGAGAAGGGAAGGAAGGATGATCCCTTCCCTTGCCCCCCAAGGTGGGAGTGACAGGTCTCCAACCAGCTGGGCCTCCAGGAGGCCAGGTCCCGATGCACAAGCCCCCAGGCAACTGGCTCTTGCCTCCCCTCCAGGTTTACCTTGCTCTGCTCTTTGCTTTGAAACTTTCTGAGAAAGAGAAAAGTAGCCCCTGACAGCTGGGAGCTGGCCTGGTGCCCACAGCTGGGCCTTGGTGTTCTCCGGCTGAGCAGAAACAATTTCACAGATCACCAGCATCAGACAAGGCCACTCCGTGACCACGATGGGTCAAGACAAAGCAAGACCACTCTACAATTATGTCCGAACACAGACAAAACAGGAGCTTTGTCCAAACCACAAACGTGACCAAACAGCCCCCACCCTAGCTCACATGAGTGACTGCTGCATCTTCATCAATTACAGCTTTAGTCTTACTTCCTACTTTGTAGATACCAGTAAGATGCCCAATTATAGATACCATATTCTATTGGTCAGAAGCAAGTCACAGACCCTGTTGCACTCAAGGGAGGGAATTATATAGGGCGTAACACCAGGGGTGCAGATTATGGGGGACATCTGAGAATTCTGCCTACTGTGGCAGGTCATTAAATCTTCATTTTAATGAGCCCCAGCCCCACCATGCCCCCAGTGATTCAGATGCAGGTGGAAGGTTAGCATCTACATAGGAGACGGTGTGATGTGGTAGAAAGTATGTGGACTCTGCCTGGGACCAAACCCTCTCATACGGGACTTGGGGGGCAAGTTAGTTAAACTTTAAAAGTTTCAATACCTCTGTTTAAAAAATAGGAGGCATCACAATAATAGCTACCTCCTAGGGCTGTTTTGAAGATTGCATGAGAAAACTCGTAAGGACAACTGGAGCAGAGGAAGTAACCAAAAGATGTCAGGTCTCACCCTGTCTCCCAGCTCACACTGGGTAAGGGACACAAGGAAGGTTTTCAGGACTCTTCCCACCCAGTCCTTCCCTGCTAGGTCTTGGTCCTCTTGGGACTTCCACAGCCCCCTTGCTCTCTACTCTCACAGCCCTTATCTGTTTATTATGTTTTCCCCACTGGACCGAGAACGCCTTGGGGCAAGATACTGTGTCAGTTACCATAGGCTAGGTTTTGCTGCAGTAACAAACGACCCCGAAAGCTCAGTGGCCTCCAACTGCAAAGGTTTATTTTTTCCTCACATTGCATGGCCATCGTGGGTTGGCAGTGGCTCTGCTCTATGTCACCTTCACTCTGGGACCTGGCAGATGGAAGAAGCTCCATGTGGAACATTGCCAGTCTCATGACAGAGGGAAAGAAAAATCGTGAATAATGTGTTGGTGGTTAAATCTGCTGGGAAGTGACATGTGTCAGTTCCAGCTGCATATGGGTGGCCAAAACAAGTCACATGGCCATTACTGAGTTCAATAGGGTGGGGATATAAAAATCTTCTTATGAGAGGTAATCCAGAATCTTTGGCAATCAGTGTTAAAATCCACCATGGAAGTCTTATAAAATTCACTCTATGAATAATAACAATACTAATAGTAGCAAAGTAACAGGTGTGGTTCCAGGTTCTTTACATAAATTAACCCATTTAATCCTCATAACAACTCTGTGGAAAGGACTATTTATTGTTCCCATTTTTACAGATGGGGAAACCGAGGCACTGAGCAGAAGTCCCACGGCTACAGCTGTAGAGCTAGGTGGAAACTCCAGGGCTGGGTGGGGAGGGGCAGTGTAGCTGTGATGGGAATGGAGTGGACCAGGAGGGAGCCCTGGGACAGAATTCTCGGATCCAGCTGGGGAGGCATAAGTCTCCTTCCCCTCTGGCTGCTCCTCAGTGACCTCCCTTGGCACCGGGCCCCACAGGGTCTCATCCCTTCCCATAGCTCTCATTCAGCTCCCCAGCTGAAACTCCTATGTTTAGGGCCTGCTGAACACCATAAAAATGTCAATTAAGTTGATTTAAAAACGCTCCCAGTCTCGTTAATAACAAACTGTTGGTGCTGGTGCAGGCAGGCAGGGCTAAGAGTAAATAATATGAATATTAAGAGGTTTCTGCTATCATCGATTATCAATAATACATTATCCCCCACCCCCACCCTCTCTCTGGCTGCCAGGGATCCCTTCTTCCCTGGGCAGGAAGAGTCATTACTAGAAGTCTGAGATTTGGCTTATTCATCCGCTGTGGAGGAGGGATGTGGGCATTGTAGACTCAGGCCCCGGGAATGACCACCCTTGCGACCTCTAGCCTGATGAACTTAAGATGTCAGCAGTTCTGCAGCAGTCTGTACTCACAGTGTGGGCCTCCACTCAGCTCAGCATCTGATCCAGGGCAGGTGCCCTATCAATGTTTGGTGAATGAATACGTGAATGAAATTAAGGGTGCGAGCTTACATTGGGACCTCTGAGGATGAGTCTGGGCTCCGCCACTTCCTAGCTGTGTGACCCCGAAGAAGTCACTGAGCTTCTCTGGGTGTTGGTTTCTTCTTCCGTGGAATGGAGTTGGTGTTAGTAGCACCTTCACAGCTTGCAAAGATTAAAAGAGATGACGCAGGTTAAAGCTCCAGGCACAGAGTAAGCGCTCAATGAATATTAGCCATCAGCATCTTCTTCGTCAGCATCATTTTAATTACAATTGTAACTCTGTGGTGGAGGAACTTAAAGGTTTCCTGGTTCATCCCCTCAAAGGAATATTCTGCAGCCATTAAAAATGATGTTTGCAAAGACATTTTAATAACAAGGAAAAATGCTTATGATAAGTGTAAAAGAGCAGATTGTAGAATTTCTTGTGCTTTGTGATTACAGTGATGTTAAAACAGACAAAAAGAGGATGGAGATACATGAAAACATTATTGGTGATTTTTTTCTAGGTGGAGGAGTTATTTTCTTCAGTATATTTTCTGTAGCTTTTAATTTTTTACAGTAAGCATATTTTGTTTGTTATGAAAATTTCCCAACATACACAAAAATAGAGAGAGACTGGTATTATGAATATATATTATACACATAAACCTATCACTTAGATATAATGATTGTTGACATTTTGCCATATTTGCTTCATCTTTCTTTTGGGTGAAACATTTTAAAGTTACTGGCACCATATTTTATCCCTACATATTTCAGAATGTGTCTCTAAAAAAATAAGGATATTTTCGTACCTAACCACAATACATGATCACATCTAAGAAAATTAGGAATAATTCAGATTTCCTCAGTTGTCCTCGAAATTGTTTTGTTTGTTCGTTTGTTACAATAGGCTTGTTTGAACCAGGATCCAATTAAGGACCATCCATCACGTTCGATTGTCGTGTCTCTTAACTCCCTTTAAATCGAACACAACATACCTGTCTTTTTATCCATTACCTTGACTTGTTGAACAGACTTGGCCAATTGTTCCGCTAAATGTCCCAACTTGTGCATTTGCTTTTTCTTTGTAGTTGCATTGCTTTTATAAAATTATCCCCTCCACAGCTCCTAGCCACTCTTCCAAGTGTGGAGCGATACTAACAGCTACACTTTCCATGTGCAGACAGTGTTCTATGCACTTCATTTGTACTATCTTATTTAATTCTCATAATAAACCCATGGCATAAATACTCTTGTCAATCCCATTATATAAATGACGAACATGAGGTGCACAAGTGAAATCACTTGCCAAGGCTGGATGGTTGGGCAGAGAAGCTATCAAGCCAGCACACTTCGCCACCACTCCTCATTAAAAGAACTGGAAGAGATGCTGCCAACCAGCAAGGAAGGTAGGGAAACCAACTCTGCTTTCCCTTGGAGAAGCTAAATGACAGCTGGGAAGCAGATTCCCATGATGCCCAGGGAGAGTTCTGGAGGGAGGCGATGGATTGGCGTCTGCAATGATTTAATCTGTTATTCTGCTGGAGCTTGGATCTGCTCTGGGCGTCTCCAGGGTTTCCGTCTGCTTCCTTTTCCTCCTTTCTTAGCAGGTTGGAAGGGCCCTAAGAAGCTTGTGCTTCTCCTTCTCTGGGCTTGAGAGTCCCTAGGTCTGCTATTTATAGGCAAGGAGACATAAGACCCAGAAAGCAGCCCTCAAGGGAGCCTCTGCAGCTGCCAGGGTAAGGGACACATGGGATTCACCAACTATTCCATTCTTGGGTCTTTATTTAGGAACATTCTAGAAAAACCAGGCAAAGTACACAGTGCGTTTTGGGAAAGAACACCGGAGGAGGTGTTCAGGCACCTGGATTCTTAGCTAGGTTTGCCCTTGCTGTGGACAGGCTGTGTGCCTTTGGCACCCAGCTTCCCTGGGCCCAAGGGTCCTTCTATACGATATCCTATTTAAAGCTGTCAGTTCTATTTCCGTTGTGAGATTGTTATAAAGATCATATGAGAATAAAAGTGGGAGCATTTGAAAAGGAACAATGGGGATGTGAGAGCTCTCCTTTAGGGTGTACTGCAGGGGGTACAAATTCCACTGTGCATGCTGGCTAGGTAGGTAGCAGCATCTGGTTTCCAGGAGAGCTCCCATCTTCTCACCCCAACTCAAAGCCGTGGTTGGTTGGTCAAGGTGTTGGCAACTGACCCAGGCTAGGCCAATGAATCATTGCTCTGGGATGTTTGGACTTGGGGAGAGAGGGTGGTCATTCATTCTTTCCTGCGGGTTTAGGTCCAAACTGGAAACAGGGGGCATTGCTATGAATGCTTCCTGACTATGGAAGAAGCCAGTTTGGGGAGGGAGGGTGAATGCAGTGAGCCAGAGAGGGAGGGAGACATGTGAGAGCCAGGTTCCAGCTGTCCTTGGGATCTGACTGTATCCCTGGGGTTTGACTGTTCAACCCATTTTTGCTTCTCTAAGCCAACTATTCCTCCTTTTTTTTTTTTGGTTTAAGTGGTTTTGAGATTGTTTCTTCCATCTATTGCTAAAAAGGCTGTCTGATATATTAGGCAACAGGACACCTCAGCAGTCCAGAGAAGGAGGAAGCTAGAGTCTACCAGGAGCTTCGAGATCACCTCCTGTTCTCTCTTCCACAGTTTACAACCACAGTCCAGCATTGTCAACCACCTTGCCTCAGGTCTCCAAGCAAAGAAAGTGGCAAAACCAACACAAGAATATAGGTCTCCTGACTTCCATCTCAGGGCCTCCTTCACCCCTCCAATCTGCCTCTTTTCCATCTGGGCAGCATATAATAGTGTTAAAAAACAGTAACTGTTATACTCCACTGTCTATCGACTATGTACTAAGTTCCGCCCTGTGCTAGGTGATTCTCATGAATTATCTTAATAGTGACCCAGTGAGGACGCTATTATTTTTCTCATTTTCCATAGGGGAGAACTGAAGTTCAGACAGCTAGTAGTCACACAGCTAGTAAGTCACAGAACCAGGATTCAAACGCAAGTCCTTGTGTTTAATCTGCCTCATCTTTGCCACTGAGAGTGGCAGTGGGCACACACCCCTTGGAGCCAGCATCTTGCTGAGTCTGAGGGAGACTGAGCGGACCCAAGAGATCAGTCATTTCCTGCGTCTTGTGGCTACTGGCTTGGAAGTATTGTTCTTGGGCTTGTGTTATTTACCCAAGAATTTGCAAGGCTGCTTCTTGCTTAGGTAACAAATGCCTCTGCAAATATGGATGGAAAATTGGCTTTGCTTACCCGGAAGTGGGGAGAGTTCCAGGCATTCTTGGGAAAGGTGTTGGTGCAAACATATGTGTGTGCAAAAGAGGCCCAGGTTTTGCTCATCAATGCCTCAGTAGAGAAAGGGATTCTTGAAGTCTCTCTGCTAAGGTGGCTTTGGTGTTTATGAACAGAGAGTCTGCACCATGCTGGACAGGGATGGTTCACTGAGGTGCCTTCCAAGTTCACAGAGGTGGCAAAGTATCAACTTCTGATCACCTGTGACAGAACCATCTGGGAGGCTTGTTAAAAATGCAGTGTATCAGTTATCTATTGCTGTGTAACACACTGCCCCAAACCTTAGTGGCTTAAAACAACAATTAGTTTGTTAAGGAATCTGCAACTCAGGCAAGGTTCAGCCATAACAGCTTCTCTTTGCTGGGGCAGCTCAGCTGGGGACTGGAGGATCCACTTTCCAGACGGCTCACTTGCGTGGCTGGCGGGTTGGTGTGCTTGTTGGCCGGGAATCCTGCCGGGGCTGTGGGCTGAGGGCCTTGGTTCCTCCCTCCGTAAGGCTCTCTGTTGGATGCTTGGGCTTCCTCACAGTGGGGTGACTGGGTTCCAAGAGTGAATGTCCCAAGAGAACAATGTGGAATTACATGGCGTTTTTATGATCTAGACTCAGAAGTCACATAGAAACACCTCTGCTTTGCTCTATTGGCCTAAGAAGTAAAAAAGGCCCACCTCATTTCAAGGGCTCATAAACTGAGCCTCTTGATGGGGAAGGGGCAATAGTGGCTGCCTCCAGGGAGGGCAGCTAGGTGGCTGGGGGCAGGGAAGAGAGGGAGGGGAGAAAGGGACGGTGGAGAGAGACAGGTAAGGAGAGGATCACGTCTCACTGTAGGGCTTAGTTTGTTTCTGGCATGCACATATACTGCCTTTTGCTTAAAAAATGAATAAAAGGCTGAGATGGTGGGGAGCAGTGGGTGGGCGTGTTCACACGTGAGTGTGTGTGTCTGTGTGTGCTCACAGTCTGGGGCAGGCATGGGCAACGCTGCGAAAGCAACAACTCCAGTGGGAGGCAGGGCTTCGGCTCCAGGGTGCCCCTGAGATTCCAGAGGGGCACGCTGCCTGACCTCGTCCCTCTCTTCAAACAGGAGGAGATCCAGCTGTCTGCCAGGCCTGAGGACGCCTGGTGACTGCAGAAACACACCCAATAGGCAGAAATCACAAAAATCCTTGACCCTTTCACTAAGAGAAAAACAAAACGAAACTCCAAACAGACAAAAAACCCCCACACCCCACAAATACCTCACTCAAGAAAGAAGGCTGTGAAATAGAATAATATTGCCATTTATTAAAGACCCAATATGTACCAGATGCTTTACCTAATTTACTTCTCACAGGATTTTGCAGACGAGGAAACTGAGGCAGGTAGGCAGAACACCTTGCCCACGCTCGCACGGCTGGAGGGAAGGTGCAGAAGCGTGGTTCCAGCCAGGTCTGTTGGCGCCTGGGTCTGGCTGTCAGACGTCAGTCTTTCCTCCTCTCCCCGTAGCCCGGATCCTTGGGCAGCTTTGCCTAATGAAGAGAAATGTTCTGTGTGCAATTTGGATCTGACCGCTGGACTTGGCGACAATTTATTTTGTGACTTCCCAGTAAAAATGGAGTTCTTTTTTAGGAACAATGACTCTCTGAGCTCAGAGCCAGGAATTTTAATTGGGCAAGAGGCGGCAGTGGGGGGGTGGGTGGAGTGAGCACCAAGTGGGGAGGCAGGAAGCACTTCTTCCGGTCTTCACTGGCTGTGTGACCTTGGGCAATAACACTAATGCTCATTAATAATAACAATAGCCTCTACTTATTGAGCTCTTCTAATGTACCAGGTGCTGTGCATCGCCTGATTTACTCTTCTCAGCAATCCTGTCGGGGAGGGAGGTACAAATATCATCCTATTTTGTAGATGGGGAAACTGAGGCTTCAGACACTGAGCAACCTGCCCAAGGCCACATGAACAGGAAGTGTTACATCCAAGATTTGGGCCTGGACAGAGGGGTTCCAGAGCCTGTGCTGTTACCATTGTGCTGTAATATTGATGCAAATATGAATATAATACAGCCAAACACTTATTGAACATTTTCCATGTGGCATACACTATTCCAATCACTGTATGCAGTATGTCATTTAATCCCCACGATGACTCTGTGAGGTCGATATTATCATTATCTTCATTTTTCAGATGAAGAAACTGCTTCTTTTGTGTTTAGTGAAGCGGTTATCTCCTTCCGCCGCATGGTTATTTTCCAAGAGCCGTCATGTCCAGGAAAAGGGTTAAGGTAGGCACGGACCCGGTCACGTGGGGTGGGGGCTGACTTCGGACTAAGCCCCTCCCTCTGGCTCCCGGAGAGAAGCTGGAGTGGGGGCGGCCGGACAAGTGCCTCTCCTGCACCTTCTCTGGAGGCTGGAGGCACAGGTCGCTCCCCGTGGCTCGCCAAGCCTGTCTTCCATCGCTCCGGGCTGGGCAGCCGGCCTCCTTGGCAGAGCGGGCGATAGCCCGAGGCTCCTGGGCCCCGCATGGCTCGGTGAACTGCGCAAGGAAGGGAGGCTCTGCCAAGGTGTCACCGGCCAGCTCCCCGCCTGGGCACCATCTGGGACGCACTGAGCTGAGAGCCAGGGCCGGCCAATGGCTGCCTCCTCCCCAGTGCGCGCCTCACCTCCCTCAGCACACACCCGGAGCGCTCACTCCTGACACTCAGGGAAGGTGTCAGAGCGTCAGGGACAGAGCCTCCCAGGCAACCTCTTCTTTAGGCCCCAAATCGCCCTGTCAGACGATAATAAACATACTAATAACCGACATTTATTAAACCCTTATGGCTGGGCACCCGCTAAGTGCTTTATGTATACTGTCTCGTTTAATATACTCCCTGCACACCCCATATTTAAGTGTTAGTATCCTCATTTTATAGATGAGGAAACTGAGGCACAGAGAGGCTAAGGGACCTACCCAGCCTCGTGCAGCTGGTAAGTTTCAGAGCCAGGGTTCAGATTCTATTTTTTAAAGGCTGGCTGGCCGTCATAAGTCCCGAATGTAATCTTTGCTCGGTCTCTTACTGGCGGGTAATTCTATCCAGTCCCCTGTTCTTTATAGGTCCTGTTTCTTCTTCTGCAGGGGTTGGTCCACATTTTCAAAACGTGTTCATCAGAGTCCCAGAGTTCTGTCAGGGGCTATGGTGTGGGTGGGGGTGGAGTTGGGGAAGGGTGAGGAGAAGCTGGGGATGAGTGTCAGACCCCGGACCTCTTACCCCCTTTTAACTTGAGATCAAAACTCCACTTCTTGCTGCTTCCTCTATTAGGGTTCTGTGTGAGTTGGTTTATAGAAGTTCTGCTGCTTATGATAAGATTGAACACTAGCAATTGCTGATCTGACATTCTTGTACCCTAAGAGAGGAGGAAAATGAGCCTTGGAGACAGCGAGGGACCCATCTAAAGAGGCCCAGCAAATTAGTGAGTTGGGCAGAAAATGTGTTGGTTCAAAGTGCAGATTCTGGAGCCAGACACAAATGGGGTCAAATCTTAGCTCTGCCTATGAGTAGTGGTGTTCTTGGACAGGGTCAGCTCTTGACTGCTACCCCATCCTTGTTTTGCTACCACTAAGTGCTCCAAGTGGGAGAGTGGATGCCCTGCGTTATTTCTCTGATGGAAGAACTCAGTCACTGGGTCATCTTCCCTTCCCCTCTTCACCCCCAATGCCAACTCCCAACTCAGAGGGCACAGGGCAGCCAAGTGCCTTTGGACCCGCCTGTTATGATGCAGATACCAGGGGTACCCAAGGACTGCCCCCATAAAGAGTAATTTATAGGGACTTTCTATGTCAACCTCTACTGGATTTCACGCCCAACAGATTCTGTATTTATGGATGGGGAAAGAGCTGTACTTGGGACAAGAAGATGGAATAAAAGACTGTGTGTGACCCTAAGCATCTGTGTGACCTTCAGCACCTTACTTCATGTCCCCAGGCTGTGTCCTCATCTTGAAAGAGTGGTGTTGGAGGTTTGATGATCCCTATGGGCCTCTGCAGCTTCAAGATGGCACGCTTCAGTGATCCTGGGCACCAGGAATTATGACCTCTCTCCTTGGCATCCGGACGTTTTCCCGAGAAGTCTTCTCCCTTAGCGCAGACTCATGAATCAGACAGAGTGAGAGCTGACGGAGTCTCCCTCTTTATCAGTGGGGTGAATGATGAGAATTTTGAGTGCTCCTGGCCTTGGGAAACTGGCCTCAAATGGTCTGGCTGCAGAGCTTTCAAAGCAGTCCTGAGGGACTGCTCTGAGGAGAGCTTTTGGTCAGGCCAGTGTCTGTACACAATGAAGTCAGAGCCTGGAACGGAAGAGGTTTCCTGAAGGAGAGGCCTGGCCTCCTCTGGGCCTGGAAGCTGCCCTGCATCAGTGAGCATGAGAAGGAGCATCCAAGACGCTTCCTTGGGGTATAGCAGTGTCCTGCATGGGTACCGCAGGAGCTCCTCCTTGTCCTTTCTCTTCTAGGGGGAGTTGCTGATTTGCTTGGTCAGATTCCAGAACCCTGGTGGAGCCATGTTTCCTAGTGGGTAGGGTGACTGGCTGTTAAAAGGTAACACATGTGTTTGGCTTCATCCTCTCTGAAGCCCAAGTAGTAGAAGCCTCAGACTCATTTCACAGCAGAGGCCTCGCCTTCTCTGTCCTTCTGTCACTTCCCTTCAGCCCCACACACTTTGGTGCCTTCCCTTGATCCATGCCTTTCTGGTTTGCTAGGCACCGTGGTCAGTGCCTCACTCACATCTCCTTGGCCCACCCTGTCTACAGGATCACTTGTAGACAATTCATGTGCACGCTGCTGGCTTCCTGCATTTCTCTGTGCACAGGGTAGCCTGGAAGTGTGGGGAGTTAATGCCCCAGCAGGGACCCTCAACCAGTGAAGGATGAAAGGGTGGATTAAAGCCCCCCAATTCCTTGCCGCAAATGAGATAATTCTGAGGTATATTCTATACAGTCCCTCAGCTGGTCTTCAGCTCAGTTGGGATTTAGTTGCCCCCAGTGGCCACCCTCCCATTCACACGCACTTTATTGACTTTGTCCCTTCTCCCTTCCTCCTGTGCTTCCTGGATGACCTCCCAAATAAACCAAGGTTCTCAGATGCTTATCTCAGGGTCTGCTTGTGATATTGTGATTTATATTAAGAAATATATATATTTGGTCTTCATCCTGTTTCTGGCACAGAACCGCTAAAACCCTTGGAATTTCCTGATGAGAGCACAAAGGTGTCTTTTGTTATGTTAATGAGGTGACTTTCAGAAAGCACCTTAGGATGGGGGCTGCTTGCCTGCCAGTGGATCCAACCATGTGATTAGAGGGTTGGAACTTTCAGCCCCTCCTTCCCCACCTCTGGGGAGGGGAGAAGGGCTGGAGATTGAGTTTGATCACCAATAGCCTATGATTTAATCAATCATGCCTATGTAATGAGTCTCCATAAAACCCCAAAAGGACAGAGTTTGGAGAGCTTCCAGATTTGTCAACATGTGGAGATGCGGAAAGAGTGGTGTGCTCGGAGACAGCATGAAAACTCTGTGCCCTTTCCCCATGCCTCGCCCTATGCATCTCTCCATCTGGCTGTTAATTCATATCTTTTAATATCTTTTGTAATAAACTGATAATCTAGTCAGTAAACTGGTTTCCTGAGTTCTTTAAGCCACTCTAGCAAATTAATTGAATCAAAGGAGGGGGTCTTGGGAAGCTCTGATTTATAGCTGGTCAGTCAGAAGCACAGGTAACAACCTGGATTTGTGATTGGCATCTGAAGTGGAGGGCAGTCTTGTGGGACTGAGCCCTTAAGCTGTGGAGTCTGATGCTGTCTCTGGGTAGATAATGTCAGAATTAAGTTGAATTGTAGGACAACTGGCTGGTGTCTGAAAATTGCTTGGTGGTGTGGGGAACCCTCCCTCCCATTGGAGTTGGGTGCAGATCCATAACTGCCCTTGGAGGGACCCACACTAAGACATATCCTTGCACACCCTTCACTACAGCATTGGGAGAGGCAGGGTGATTTTTCTCCCATTTTACTGATGAAGAAACCGAGGCCTGGAGAGGTTAATGAATTTTCCCAAAGTGGTAGAATGTAGGACTCCTGACTCCTAATTCTCTACTATTCTTTTCTCAACAGTATGACTTAGTGCCTCGAGGCTCCTATCTTATATAAGGGAGGATACTGGGTTGCATTGGGTAAAGACCAAGGAGGAAAGAAATCTGCTGTTGTCTTCATTTTAGTTCCCAAGACTAGCAGTGGATTTGTTTAGAAAAAGCAAAGAAAAAACCCTTTGATTAGAACTATTGATACCTGAATGGGTCACGGGAGCAGGAAGGGATTTTTAGCCTTTTGGATAAGATGTTATGGAAGGGTTGGCTAGCACCTTGGTTGATTCCAGGGTCAAGACCTTTAAGAAAAGTCACAGAATCATAGAACATTAAACATGGAAGGCAGCTTATGTGAGGTCATCCTGGCTAGTCTAAACCTTTCTTTTACAAATGGGGAAACTGAGGTCTAAAGAAGAGAAAGTCTTTAAGGTCACCTGGTAACACAGAAATTAGGATCCGAGAGAACATAAAGGAAATATAGGCAGTCAGAATCAGGTTTTTCTAAATCAGGAGTCTATGAGAACTTGCTAAGTCAAGAATGGGAAATTGGAGTTAACTCTAATCAATGGATGAGGCTACCCAGAATATCCAGAACTGAGCAAGCTTGTGAGGCCCCATATAAACTTTGGGAGAAATAGTTCAAGAATTGATTAGCAATGTCTGCCTTGGTATAGGACGGGTGAGTACTGTTTATTTGCCAATATGTAAAGAAAAGGTTGAGAAGGCTGGGACCGTAGTTAAAACAGAATAGGAACCCACAGGCTGGAATTTGGAGGGATGGTGAGGGTAGGTCACCAGTGACAAAACAATGCCTAAAGGGGGTGGCTAGTCTGGTGTTCAGGTTACTCAGCTACCCTAAATTACTTTTCTGCTCTTTCTCTCTAGGGATTCTATCATATTGCTTTAGAATCCCAGTAACCTTGTAGAATGCAAACACACTTTATTTTACACAGCAGACATTTAAAGCAAAAATTCTGGATCCTGCTCCAAAGTTTGCCTTTAGCCTCTTGTTTTATAGTCCTAAAGTTGATTCATTCCACTTGGGTCTCACTTTCCCCATATGCAAAATAAAGGTGTTGGATTAGGACAAAAATTCTTGAAAAGCATTCAAAGAAACAATAGTTCCATAGGATGGTTGCAGTTATTATGTGGAATAAAGTAGATTTCCCTGATCAATTTCATTTGGAATATTGCTGGATTAATAAAAACTTTTTTAAACCGCAGGACTTCTCAGATCCGTTAATATAAGAATTCACCTTAAAGTGGCTCAGGTAGGCAGAGTTCCCCAAACTTACTTGAAAACAGAAAATACACCATACAGGATAGTCTCAAAAGACCTTTCAGCTTCAAAATGCTATAATTCTTTACCGATTTCTTTTGAGAATAGAGATTTAAAGAGAAGTATCATCAATGATTGGCTCATTTTAGTTCTCTCCTGTAGACATGATAAGGTGGTTGGTTTTTAACCACAGTGTTTTAGTGTCTCAAAGCAAGTGGCAACCATGGGGGTCATTTCTTTAGCAGAGCACTTGAAGATAAATCAATCGAATTGAAAACAACTGAAACAGTTTGTTCCTTAAGACCAGACTAGGTTATTTCAGTTACTTCCATGGTGTGACTGGCGATAAAACCAATTGGCAAAATTGACTGCAGAACAGTGTTGGCTAGAGGGCTTCTTTTTGGGGGAGGGGGCATAGTTTTTGTCAGTATAGCTGCTAGGAGCATTTTCCATCTGAAAGTCTTGCTCAGCAAAATCCTGCTCAGCGTTCTGCCCTGGGTAGTGGCTTTAGCTTTGCAGCACAGCGTGGAGTAAAGTTGTTATGATCACATATGTACTGTTACAGTCTCCACATGTCTGGTGGAGTTCTAGGTGCCTGACCTGAAATGGTTCTCCACACTGGGGAGATGTCCAGCCTGGGGCAACTCCAGCCGCTGTGTCTGTCTTCAGAGATAGACTCTTCCTTAGAATGAAGGGCTGTCTTCTTTCTCTGTTCAAAAGAGGCCACACCTGTTTGATCTACCTTTGTACAAGTCTGGTCACAAATAATTTCAAACTCTCCAGACCAATAGTTTTCATCAAAGACTATTTCAGAATCAGCATTGATATACAAGAATGGAAAGTATAGTGGTTTTTAACCAGGGCCTCATTGGAATCATCCATGGAATTAAAACAAACATGCTTGGCTCCACCCCTGGAGATTTTGATGGAGAAGATCTAAAGTGGGTATAGACATCTGTATTTTAAAAAGCTCCACAGATACAACCCACATGTCCACCAATAGGAGATTGGATACTCAAAGTGTGGTTTATTCATAAAATGGAAAGCTACTCAGTGATAAAAAAGAAAAAGCTGTTGCTACATGCAGCAACATGGATGAATCTCCCAGGCATTAGCTTAAGTGAAAAAAGCCAGTAACCAAAAAATATACAATGTAGAATTCCATTTACATGAGGTTTGAAAATAAGCAAAGCTAGTATATGGTGTTAGAGATCAAAACCGTGGTTTCCACTGGGGTGGGGGGGAGTGAGATAACAACAAAAGGGCACAGGGGCACTTTCTGGGGGTGATGAAAATATTCTATACCTGGTTTTGGGTGTTGGTCTACACAGATGCATACAGTTTCAAAACTTGAACTGAATCCTTAAGAGATGTGCATTTTATTGTATATAATTTATACCTCATTTGAATAAAACAGTCTAACTTCCATGTAAGTCCCCAAATTAGGGTCCTGTACCTATGCCAATGTCGGAGAAATGACTGTCTCCACACAAGGGAAGGGTCTGACCCAGCTCAGCCCAGTTCAGCCTTGAGAAATGGAACACTTGCCTCTTCTCTGCCTTATATCACAAACCCCCCATTTTCATTTACCCTCCAGAATGTCTCCCATCCTTTCTCTGTCTTTTGGATAATAAAACTCTAGAGAACTCAACATAACAACCATCTTAATAATAAACCCGTAGGTCTCCAGGAAGTGTGCCCCTGTCCTGTCTCTAGTTCAGTAGCCACTTCTGCATTCCTGGAAGGAATCCCTTCCCTCCTGAGGCCACCTTGTAGGGACTTCACATTTATTGAGCACCTACTGTGTGCTGGAGCTTGTTGGCTCCTTTACCAAGACTATCTCATTTTCTTTTTGAAATAACCCTGAGAAGTAGGCTTTTTTACTATCTTCTCCATTTTCCACATTAGCAATCGATAAGGGAAGATAAATAACAGGCCCAAAGGTGACATCAGGCTGTTAAGTGGAGGATACAGGATTAGAACAGTGATTGCAAAACCTCTTACAGTTTAAGGCCTCTTTCCTTCCAGGACCTGAGGGGAGAAAAGCAGAGACGGGCGTTGGAAGGAGAGACACATTCGAGTGTAATCCGGGCATAGGTCCTCAATGACAATGTTTTTTATGCCCAGTTGCCAGAATTCAAGCCAGCCAGGCCCCACACGCCCAGGCAGTCCCATGCTCTCTGGCTCACCCCTGCTGGTAGATTAGAAGTGGCAGCCTCAAGGCGACTTTTGCTTGGTATAACTTAGAAAACAAAAAAGGAAGCCAGTGGGAGATGTAGAGACGTCTCTCCTTTTAGGATTCTGGCTCCCTGAGATCAGAGGAGTGGGTTCCCCTACTGGGGTGGCTAGGCACAGGGAGAAGCATTGGAGCAGATTCTGTGGGGGGATGTGTGTGTGTCGGCGCGCCTGTGCGTGGAGGGGGGATTGCTGTACCCAGCGCGAGGCCCTGGGGGAGGAGGAAGCGGGAGCAGAGATGTGAATAATTGATTCTTCAGCCGCACCAGACGCCCGGGAGCGGGCGGAGAGCGTGGTTTCAGAACCACGGACAGCGGCTCGCCGCCGCCGCAGGCGCCCCCGCAGCCTGCCAGCCACCTATCCTGGCCTTGTCCCCGCCGTGCGCTTCAGGAGTCGGCGGCGGCGCGGAGGGACTACGGGGTCTGCCTCGGCGCGCCTCCGGGGAGGGCGGCTGCGGGAGGGAGACGCTTTCGCCCGCCGGAGCTCCAAGCCTCTCCGGCTTTCGCGGGGGCTGCTGCGTCTCGCCGACTGAGAACAAGTCCCTAAGTTGGCGTGGGGACGCCCCTGCCTTTCTCCTCCTCTTCCTTCGAGGCGACCGCAGCAGAAGCACGCCCCGGGAGCCCGGCTTTGCCAGTGCTGTGAATCAGGGTGGCCAGGCGCTCTCCGGACTCCCGCCGGGAAGTGGAGAGCTGAACGCCCGGCGCTGAGCTGGCCCCGCAGGGAAGGGCCCGGAGGGAGCTGCCTTCCCCCGCCAGCGCCTCTCTCAGCCAGGGACCGCGGGGATCCCCGGCCACACGCGCGCGCGCGCGCGCTCCCACACTCACACACACTCGCCCTCACGCACACCACCCCGGAGCCTAGGCTGCGGAGAGGGCTCTCGGGCGCGCTCAGAGGACCGGGCAGCTGCTGTCCAGAGTGGGGAGGGAAGCCGAGCTCCGGCTCTTGGAGGGAGGCGCCGAGGGCTTAGCCAGAGCATGGGGCCGGGTGAGCGCTAAGAGTCGCGGCCGCAGCCATCAGCCCTGGAGATGACCGGGAGCGGCCACTGCTGAGAACTATGTGGAGAGAGGCTGCGGTGAGTGCTGGCGCGGGACGCCGGGCCTGGGCGGCCTCTTGGGGAAGAAGACGGTGGGAGGCCTGGATAGGAGGGGGCGGCAGAACCACAAGAGGGTCGTTGCGTGGGAATGATCGCACCTCCCTCGGGGATCTGGGACCGCGGGAGCCCGAGTTCTTCCCTCCCCCTCTCCTCCTGCGGGCTCATCGCAAACTCAGCCAGCCCCCACCCCCCCCCACCCCATTCCCTGCTCTTTTTCTCCCTACCCTCCTCGCTTAGCTGTTCCTGGCCGCACAACTCCCAGCAGCCGGCGCCAGGGAGGTGATGGGGGTGAGGGTGGAGGTGCCCAGTTAGCTTCTCTTGGGTGGCCAACCCAGGGCTCAGGTTCTCCTGTGCGCCCCGGAGCGGAGCTCTCCACATCGGCCACGGGGTCTGAGGATCCGAACTGGGGGCGTCTCGGGCACGGAGCTTCAGCTCCCTCTCTCTGGTTGAGCCCCCTGTGCGCGCAGAGGGGCTGTGAGCACTGCAGACTGCAGCCTGCCCCCCAGTCCCCCTCCCCCTGCCAGTGGGCTGACCCTGCCTCTCCATCTCTTCTCTGCCCCGGTAGAGCCCTGCTGCAGAGCCTTCGGCTGGGATAGCCGCCCCCCGTGGGGGCGATGCGGACAGCGCGGGACAGCCAGGGGAGCGCGCGGGGGCCGCAGCATGCGGGAACCCGCTAAACCCGGTGGCTGCTGAGGCGGCCGAGATGCTCGTGCGCGCAGCGCGCCCCACTGCATCCTCGACCTTCTCCGGCTACAGGTAAGTCCCAGCGGGAGACCTGGGCTCGGCGGGCCGTGGAGGAGGAAGACTGGACCGAAGGAAGAGCGGGAGAAGGATCAGGGGAGAGAGAGAAAGCGGGAGAGGGAGCACCAGTAGCGAAGCGCGGGAGGAGCACCAGGGGGCGCTGCGGCTCCGCACTCCGCGAAGCTCCTCGGAAGAGCGCCGAGGCCGGCGCGAGTTCGCCCCAACTTCCCGTGGCTCCAGCAGCGCCCGGCCCGAGGGGCGCGCGCCTGTGCACGCGTGCACGACTGTGCTGCTATTTGCAGGCACGTGCGGCTGTGCACCTGGCGCGGTACATGTGTGTACACCGTGTGAGGACGTGTGCGGACTCCGGATGGCCGTGGGCACCGTTACCGCGGCCTGCGGATGTGCGCAGAAATGCGAGTGTGCCTGTGAGGGTGTGCAGCCCACTACCCACGTGCACCTAAGACTCGGTAACGGGAACCTGAAGTGGAAAGCCTGGGATGGGGCTGTACAGTTCATCTCCGTCCGAGAGCGTCTTGGGAGCCTACCTTTCTCCCTACGCACGTTCTTTGCCAGCTCCCACGCGGCGGCCCGCGGGCAGACGCGCCTTCTCCCCGGAATTCTGCATTGCACACGGCGTGCGTGAGACAGAGTGTGTGTGTATGCGCGCGTGTGTGCATGCGTGCGTGTAGGGGGCGGGTCCCGGGGCCGCTTGCAGTTGAATGGAAATCGCCTCATGGCCCCGTCGCGCGAGGTGGGGCGGGCCCTAAGTTCCCCCCAGTACCCCGGAGCCTTGGGCGCACAAGCGAGCGTCCTCACTCCCGTGGGCTTGGGGTGTACCCTGCAGGAGAGGATCGGGGTCTGCAGCGGACGCAGCGTGCAGCCTGGTCTGTGCTGCACCCAGCGACTTCCCGGGGGGCGGGGTCAGTCAACTAGCTCAGAGCGGGAGCAGGGATGCGGAGTCGCGGGGCCGCCTCCGCAAGCCGGGGCTTGTCGCTAGTTTGCTCCTTGTGAGCAGGGGGCGGGGTTGGCAACTTGGTTCTCACTAGCCGGGGTGGGAGAGGGGTGGGTGAGGGGTTTGCTCCGCGCGCCTACGCTCAGGGGCCGTGATCCGCAGCTAACTTGGGGGATGCGGTGGGACATGTGGGCAGAGTTGGGCATAGAGAAGAGGCTGGAGACAGGGCATGAGAAGGAGGCTGGATGCCAAGATGTATTTGGGGACAGGGATGGAGAATTAGCTCAAACTGGAGTTGTGGATAGAGTTGGGGATGGGTCAAGGGATGTGGATGGCGTCGGGGATGGCGAATGGAGTCAGTGACGCCTGCAGCTCGCGCTGGGGTTGGGCTCCATGCTTGGCTCCTAAATCAAGAGGCTGGGTCGGTAATCTGTTTCGTCTAGAACTCTCGCTCACCGCGGCCCTGACTCGCCCTCTCCACCTTGCAGGGACCGTAAGTGGCGACTATGGGCAGACTGGGCTATTGGACCCTGCTGGTGTTGCCGGCCCTTCTGGTCTGGCGCGGTCCGGCGCAGGGCGCGGCGGCGGCGAAGGGTCCCCCGGCGCTGAACATCGCGGTGCTGCTGGGTCACAGCCACGACGTGACGGAGCGCGAACTGCGAAACCTGTGGGGCCCCGAGCAGGCGGCGGGGCTGCCCCTGGACGTGAACGTGGTGGCGCTGCTGATGAACCGCACCGACCCCAAGAGTCTCATCACGCATGTGTGCGACCTCATGTCCGGGGCGCGTATCCACGGCCTCGTGTTTGGGGACGACACCGACCAGGAGGCCGTGGCCCAGATGCTGGATTTTATCTCCTCACAGACTTTCATCCCCATCCTGGGCATCCACGGGGGCGCGTCTATGATCATGGCTGACAAGGTAAGACGGGGAGGTGATGGGCTCCCGAGACCAGGAGAGCGCCAGTCCTGTGGCAGACACCCTTGGTCTTCGGGCATCTGTCTTGATCTGAAAAGGGGTTGTAGCCACCGGCCCTGGTGAGAGCCGGGTGCTGCCTCTCCAACCCGGAAATGAATGGATGATTTTTGCCTTGGTTCTAAAAGTGGGGTACACAGAGGCACCTTGGGTGTGCCAGGAGGAAGTGGGAAAACGCAGAAATAGGATGGGGTCCTGGAATGCTTGGAGATTTCCAAGTAGTGCACAGAGGCGAGCCTGGGGGCACGTGAAACAATATGGCTCATATTCCTATAATATCAATTTTGCCTGATTGTTTTGTGGAAAATGTCCATTTTTTCCCTCTTATGGTGAGCGACTAAAACTATTTCAAAAACGATTAAATGTGGGTATGTTATGAAATAAAATAAAATTCCATAAAATGCAAAGGTTTTAGGTAAAGCACAGAAGGGCAGAGAAATGTCATGCTTAAGCAGACTGCAATTAGGGGAAGAGGGGTGGAACGTTTGAGAAGCCCCGGGCTAGAGGCACAGGAGTGCTCCTCAGGGGAGTGGGTGTGCATGGAGAGGAGGACACTGCAGACCCAGAGCATTGAGGGCCTGGCGTGTTCCTCCATGTTCCCTGGGTGGGGCCGACAAGGGCTCCAAGGCTCTCAGATGGCGGGGTTGGCCCTCAAGGATGGGTTTTGGTCCTGAAGTTGGACAGCTTCAGAATGAAGGAACGTGTGTCCAAGTCTCTTGGCTGAGAATGAGAGGAAGGGTCTTCCTGTGGACCAATTGGGAGTCTTGGTCTGGAGAAGAGAGGAGAAAGACTTGAAGATTTGAGTGAGATGTCGTGAGGGCCTAGTTCGTGCAGAAGTGGAGAGGTGGAAGAAGGTCGGAAGGGAGAAGCTGAGTGTGGAACGAGAAAAAAGGGCAGGATTGGAGTTGTGGGTGCACTGTACCTCTGTCTGAGCCCCAGGAAAGGACTGGGGGGTCGTGAAGGGGAGGAAAGGGTGAGTGTACTTGTATGCTGTGGTCCCCAGCCCTGAGACCTTCTTGGAGCGTATTCCTTAGATAGCAGGAGACATCCTAATGGAGCGGGCAGACATTTGTCACAGCACTTTCCTTCTAACTCTCTCAAAGCACTTTTATATTTATCAAATCAGATGCTACCTCTGCCTCAGCAATTCCCACCAGCTCCTTTGGGAACTGTATTAATTCTTTCAGGTCTCTGGCTGCAGCACATTCAGCCGAAGCACACAACTGATGCAGTATCTTATTAAACATTCATTTTAAATGCTTTGCAGCCTAGCAGAATTCCTGTGTGTGGCTGAGCATTTTCCCAGGCATCTCTCAGTTTCAGGGGGGCTCCTTTCTGGGAGGAAAAAAGTAGGGAAGAGTTGTGTCCTGCCATCAATGTGTGGGCCATTTCAGAACTGGAAAGAGCCTTAGAGTTTACTGGAGCATCCTGTAACTTTCAGATGAAGTGACTGAGGTATAGGGCAGTTAAAGACTTAGCCAAGACCACATGGTGGGTGGTGGAACTAAATCTCTGGTTTTTTGGTCCCACCCTGCGATCTCACATTCCATCAAATCAAGACTATCTTTTAACTTTGTCATCCCTTCTTCAGGAGAGTCAGGGAGTTAATCTCATTTTTTGGGAGGTACTGACCCACGGAGAGGTACAGAGAATCAGGGCCTGGAGGGCTTGTGCATAAGGAATGACCAGCCTTCTGATGAAAGCATGAAGAAGGAGAAGAACAGCAGTTCCCAGCAGGGGCTTGAAGTGTGATTTTGGCATCTAAATGTTATCACCAATCCCTCCTCCCTTCTGAGGTTTTGACTGAAGGAGCAACACACACAAAAGAGTGGCCATGTTGAGAGTGAAATTTCTGGATTGACTAGGGCCCAGCACAATCAATGGAGAAATCTGGTAAGAGCTGACTTGGAGAAGGTGGTTTGAGGCTTAGGCTGGGAGGTCTGCGATGGCCCGTATGTGGCTCAGCCTCTTACCTGACTTACCCACCTGACTGTAGGCAAAGAAGCAGGAACAGCGAGGGGGCTCATAGTTGAGCACCCCCTTGATATGCAGTGGCCCTGCCCACTCCAAATGTCAGGCTCTGACCTACTAGACTAGCAGCTGCTCCTCCCTTGAAGGGGTATCAGAAAGAGAGTTTTGAGAAGTCCAGGGGTATGGGTGGAAGCCTATATGTGGAAGGGTATATATTGGGCCCCATGTGTGGGATGTGCAGGTGATGTTGAGAAGAGTTGGGTTAAAGGGTGGTATTTTGAGAAACCTGGTTGTGTTAAAAAAGGAAAGAGACTGTCTGAGATGTGAACAGCCCTTCTTTCCATTAGTAGCACATCCAGTTGGCTTGTGTCTTTGCCACCTGTTTTCTTTTGGAGCTGAATGCTGAGTACAGTTGGTTTGGCTCTGAAGAAGCAGTCATGGGACGTTGCCTAAAACTCTACCTTGGTTGGGTGTACCAATGGTGTATGGCCACAAAGCCTGAATCTCCCCAAACTGACAAGGCCTCTCTGTCTCCCCCTAAGGTGGTGTTCATTTGGTAAAGCCCAGAACATGCCTGCGTTGTTTTCACTTCTAAATTGGTAACATGATTGTGTCCCTATGGATGAATGGTAGTTAATTTGATTATCAGTTAAACTGAACACCCCTCCTCTGCTTTTTACCTTTGTCTCAGTCTACTTGACCCTTGACAAAAAAGAACAAAGTTTGATAATAATTGAAATGTGTAAAGTGGCAGACTTTTGTGGTGTCAATTTAATTTACAATAGAGATGTTAATTTTTGCTTCTATCAGTGGATAGTCTTGCAATATAGTTAATTTAGAGGTGCAAAATAATCCTTGATGTAGATAAAGTTCTAGCCTTCTCTTGGTTTGGCCATTTTGGTCCTATCCAAACGAAATACACTCTGGTTGCGGTAACATCCCCTAGTAAATCCAGCTCGTGCACCAGACCTTTATCTTCCTGCTCAGTGTCCTCACCTCCTCCTCCCTTTCCCCCCTTGTTCCTAATTGGTCCATGGGGGAAAAGGCGAGGCTGAGATTTTACCTACATCTCTCCATGTGGGTTACTGCTTTATATGTTATTTCTACACATACCTCATCTTCTCTACTGAGTGTAAATTCCTTGAGGATGGATTTTTTTTTTAAATTGTGTTTATGTGTATATGTGTATTTGAAATAATGAATACACCTCCTCCACAAACAGTTTATAAAAATAACGTCTTTTTATCGTAGAGCACTTAGAAAATACATTAAAGTTTAAAGAAGAAAATAAAAATCTCCCTTTCAATCCTATTACCAGGAGTAACCACTGCTGACACGTGGGTCTATTTCCTTCTAAGTTCTATTTATTTAGTTATAAGTTCAAGATTAGACTGTGTATATGGTTTTATTTATTGTACTTTCTGTGGGCTTTCTTAGTCAGAAGTTCCGAGTTTCTCTTTAATTCTAGAAAAATTTTGGCAATTATCTGTTGGATGTTTCCTCTCCCACATTCTCTTTTCTCTCCGTATGTTCTTTCTCAATCAATTCTCCATGCATCTTAACTTAAATATTTTTTTTCCAGTTCTCTATCTCTCTCTGCTTTATTTGGGAAGGTTTCCTCAATTCTATACTCCAGTTAACCAGCTCTTTTCATCGGTGTCTGGTCTATTATTTTGCCTATCTGTTGAGTTTTTAATTTCAACAATGGTTCACTTTATTTCCAAGATAAATAATTTGTCCCTTTTCATACCTGCCTACGTTTTTTCTGTTTTATAAAAAAAAAAACTCTTCTCACTTTGTGGATGTAAATTCCTCCTCTTTCCCTTTGAGGGTTTGAAAAAATACTGATTATAAAGTCTGTCTCTGATTGCTCTAGCATCTTTGTTTCTTCAGGTATGAATTCTTCCATTTTGTAGAGTCTGATCATTGGATGTCCTCATAGGTTCTCTAATTTTTGTTTGTGAACTTATTTTCAAGGCAATTTTATGGTTTCTTCTGCCCTCCATCTGTAAGGGTGTCTGCTTTTAAACCAGAGCTCATGTCAACATCTCAGCTCAGGGCTCTCTGCCTGCTCTATACACCCTACGGTGCAGGCTTGGGTTTCACTCTCATATAGGTGACTTCATTTTGGCTCCTTGATACAGACAAGGGCATCCTTTTTGGCTGTGACTTGTGGTGGATGGTGTGGATGTTCTAGCGACATTCACAGCTAGCAGCACGGTTCTGGGTCCAGTTCTGCCCCTTATCCCCTGGGTGGATGTTGGGATCTCTGCTTCCCTGTCTCCTATTGGACCTTTCCCCCATGGACCATGTGGCTTTGATTCCTTCTTGAAATTGTGGAGTTGCATCTTCTGATTTCATTTATTTTTAGGGAGTTCTCTCCATTTTTGATCTGTGATTCCCTTTTCTTATTTCCAAGCAGTACTCTGTAAATTTTAAAATATCTAAAAATTTATCTATAAATTCTATGTCTTAGGAACAGAAGAGAGAGGTTACTGAGTGTGTTCACTCTGATTTTGACCCAGTTATATTTCACAACCTGCTTTTATTTTTTTCAAACTTGATTTTGTATTCTTGGAATTTTCCCTTATCATTAAATAGGCTTCTCAAACAGGATTTTAAATGGCTGCAGAGTATTCTGTTTGCACCACAATTATGGTAACTCTTCTTCTATTTTTCCACCTTTAGTGAGGTTGATTTCTGGTCCATCTGGGTGTTCTTTTCAGCACCTGGCGCTGATCTTGCCCTCTGCATTTGTTTCCCGGTAAATGTTTGTTGATTGAATCAATCAAGTCATTGGTTCTGCTGCCAGCTTGCTGCAGTTTCCGGATGAACTCACCACGCTGTGGTTCAGGGCTTTCCAGGCAGTGTTTGTTCCCTAAATGCTGACTGATTTCAGAGGTGTGTGCCAAGTCTCCTCTTCTTTCTAGTGGGCAGGTAATTACTAGCCATCCTGGAGATTAACAGAAATTGGGGGTTCCATACAAAAGGTCTGTGTAGCGCTGCTGAGTAACAGCTCATCAGCAGGAGGTGGAAGTTGGTGCTGTTGTGACGGCAGCTCCGGGGTTGGGATGTGAGTGACGGGCCTCTCCATTAGACACTGAAAGCTCATGGGAAGGGCAGACACGCACATCAGAATGTTGGTGGGGCCCACTCGGCTCCCGCTATAGAGGCATCAGGTAGTTTCTGAGAGAGCAAGGAAGCCTGTCCTTAGCCTTGTTGATGAGGCATGTTGGATGCAGTCATCCACTCCTCCTCACATAAGTCACTGGAGAGCAACAGGCATCACTCGAGGGGCACGACTAACTTTCCAAATGGCCCTCTGGGGTCGTCGGCAATCACGTAGACCCTGGATAGCTGTTGTCTGCTGGGTTTGGAATGGGGAGTGTTAGTCTTCCCTTTGGTGGAATATTGCCTCTCTAGGTAGAGTGGGTGGGGGGAAAGAGAGAGGGGAGAGGGGAGGAGAAATATGAATAGAACCTGGGGTTTCTAATAGAGGATTGGTAGCTTCTGATCAGGCCATCGTGAAAATGAGAGGTTACCTTATGAACTAGTGTGTTTTGTTTGTCCTGCACTTAATTTTATTATTTTATTTTATTATTCAAATTTTAATTATTTGTCAACATTTTAAAGTTAGGAGATATCACATTTAAAAAAATCCAAATTTCATGCTTCTTTGAAAGACTCAGAAGGCCTGGTAACACTGGGCCCACTTCTCCCCATGGGGACCATTGGCTGGAGATGAAGAACTCCCCTCCCTCCTTAGACAGGGTAGGTGCTCTTCCTTTCTTCGGTCTCCAGCTTGTCCCCTTCGCTCATTTGTGTTTTGTGCTTGGTCCTGAAGGCGTTAGGGTTTGAGGCTGCCTGATGTACGTGAAGGAGATAGCTGGTCTTTGTTAAGAGACCCTTTCCCGGGCGTTCTCCTTCTCTCCCAGGGGCTGCTCCTCCGTAGGCCACATGGTGTACGTGTGGCCACGCTGCTCTGCTCGCGGCCACCACCATTCATCGACTATGGCACTCTCTCCTTTTGAGCCCACAGGTCTTAAATCCTTTTCAACACAGTGCTCCAGGAAGCCACTACCAACCAACTCGAGTCAGAAGACCCCAGAAAACCTTGGACAAAGAGTCTGGGGATGTAAATTCCATTTCTAAAAAGCAGTGACCTTGAGACAGGCCCTTCGCCTTTCCGAACCTTAGAATCTCGTGTGAAATGAGAGTTTGGGATGCTGTTATCTCTAAGGCCCTTTTGGCTCTGAAAACTTTATCACTTTCGAGAAAAGACTGGCAAGAAACATACCAAAATGTGAGCAGTGGTTATCTTTAGGTGGTCAATTCGTGGCTATTTTAATCTTTTGAAAAATGTCATTCCTGCATGGCTAATAAATTGGACCTTGAGTTAGAATGTCTGGGTTTAAATCCAGGTGTGATCACTTACCATCTAGGTGATCATAGGAGAGTTCCTTAATGTCTCTGAGCCTCAGTGTCTTCATCTTTAAAATGGGGCCGGTAATGGTACCTATTTCATAGAGTTGTGAGATTTAAATGAGATAATGCATGTAAAGTACATAGCTCAGTGCTTGGCTCAAATAAATACTTATTACAGGAAGGCTGTTGTTGTTGTGTCTATCTTTTGTAGTTTTCATTTTTCTCCAGTGTACATGCACTTTTTGATAACCAGAAAAAATACCGAAGGGTGATGTGATGCTATAAGAATATCCCCTGCAAGAAACCGGGAATGAATCCACTGAACTCTTAGAAGTGGAGAGCCCAACATGTTATGATTCACATTTTCTTAGCTGGGACAACCAGAAGATTCCTTTGAGTTCTTAGGACCTGCCATGAGCTCTGTCCTGGCAAACTGAAGATTAAATGTGGCCAGTGTGAAAGTGACTGTGACAGGGGGTTGTCTCAGTGACCTTTACAGTAAATAACTCCACCAATTGGACCCTATGTTTGCACAGGGCTTAGGGCTTTGGGGTGTGGACATACATAGTTTCTCATTTCGTCTCTGCCAAGGATTAAGTAACTCAGTGATAGCTTAGGGAAACTGGCAGCCCCAAAGATATTTGATAAAGAATCCTTATGTTCTTATTTTATTCAAAATCAAGTTAATGATTATTAATCCAGTTGGTTTAGGGAAGGGGCTTAGATTCAAGAGGGACAGTAGATTTTGATGTTAATATTTTGGTTGTCCTAACTAAATGATTAAGATGTTGGATGATGGAATTAAAATTCAAAACTGTCTTTCCAGATTGAAATGAGGGACCCATACTACAGGCTGCACTGGAGGGTTTAAGAAGAATTTACACTCTTGCAGGAAGGGGGAGATGTGGCTTTTCAACTCCCTTGAGAATGCTTTTTGCAAGGATCATGAATCTGTGGACTGCCTGCCGAATCTGGCTCATGGGTGCATTAGTATTTTATTTCACCAGAATAGTATTTAAAATGCTTGAATTTTAATGTCTTTGGATGAAGCATGCATTTTTCAAGTTCACTACAGCCCTCCTCACTCCCTGTTATTTCACATTTGGCCAGATTCACACATTTATGTTAACTGCTGGTCTCTGCAAGAATTTGAGATTGTGAGCCCCAATCACAGGGTTTTTATTTGTTTGTTTTGCATGGACCAGATGCTCAGAAGATTCTTAGTAGTGATATGGCTCTTAAAAAGTGGAGGCCACATTTCTAGAACTATAATGTCCAAATTAAGAGAGGTGATAGCTCCATTATACCTTTTCTGTTGTTAGGAGTGCTTTCAGCTGCAAGTAACAGAACATTTGACCAACAGTGGCTTAAACCATTAAGACATTTTGGTTTTTTATTTAACAAGAAGCCCCTGGTCTGCGTTAGTGACTCAATAACTGGTCAGGGACTCAGGTCCTTTCCCTTCTTCTATTTTGCCTTCCTCAGCTGCTGGTTCATCTTGGTCACAAGATGGCTGCTTCTGTTCCAGTCATCACATTTTCACATACCAGCATTCAAAACAGGAATAAAAGGGAGAGGAAAGAAGCTTTTTTCCAGGTCCTTTATTCTTTCATTACAGTAGACTTCCCCTTATATTTCTTTGGCCAGAACTGGGTCACAAGCCACCCCTTGAACATCACTGGTAGAGATTAACAATCAGGATTCTTCTCTGAGAATGGATAATTGCCACTGGAGCAAAATTTCCTTCTGTTAGCAGGGAGATAGGAGCAACGGCTAAGTGGTACAACTGATGATTTCTCTAGCAACACTAACACCATTATCTGTAGATTTGACTTAGTTCTGGGGGGTAATATTTAAAGATGGATGTTGACAAATGGCGGTGTGTCCAGAGGAAGGGCCTCCAGGACTGTGCAAGATTTAAATGACATATGATAAGAGTCTCAGAAGCAATGTTTAGGGAAGTGAAGCCTGGAGAATAAAAATCTCAGAGAGGATCTGAAAGTTCAAATACCCTATGTGCTGTTATGGGGCAGAAAGTTGAGTCTTATTTTTTTTTTTTATTCAGGGAACAGAATTGAGGCCAGAGGATGAAATGATAAGAAGTAAAGTTTCAGCTTGGTATGAGGACTAAGCTTTGGCAATTAGGTTTCTAATGGAAGACTGTGATGTCTCATAGAATAATAAGTGTTTATCAGACGTGACTGAGCTGAGAGTGAGTGCCCGTCTGTCAGGAGTGGGGTGGAGAGTTGAACTCACATTGTTGAGATTGGACTGAGTCACCTCTGAGGTCCTTTCTAACTCAGAGACTCTGCACCTCTCAAATCCTTGAATTTTTTTTTAAATCCCCAAATCCTGGTACTTTAGGCCATTGAATTTGGCTGGAAACCAACGTCCTTACTTTCTGTGCATGTGAGTAATTCACTATAAATTTGCCTGGCCTGGGGGAGGAATTTATGATCCCTGCATCATCACCTCAAATCCCCATAGGACTTTACATCATCCTGAAGGGGAGATGATATTTGAAAAGCAGAAAACCTATGTATATATCAAGTCACACACACATATATAAATATAAACATAAGTAGGTCAGCTGGCGTCATATTTACTAGTGGAAATGTTTTTGGCTAAGAAGCACATTTACAGAAGATGATGTTTAGAATAATTGCCAATGATCTGCAAATGAGAAGTTTTTGCAGTGCATCCAGTTAATCACAATGACTTATTAAAGTATATTCATAGTTTTGCACATCTTACTGTCGTAATACTTTCATATTCTAAAGAGATAGCCAGAACCCTCCTGATTTTTCGGTTGTCAAATTATTCTTATTTGTCTGTTGTTTTGTCCCCTGCGTTTTGAACATTTGCTTATGGCAGAAACTGCTCTGGGTCCTGTTCCGTTACCTCCTTCCCCTGTTTTCCCCTCACATCTTCCAAGCAAAAACAGCTCCGGAAATTGCTTTCCAAATGCTTTGTCTTTACATTGCAAAATTTAAAACGTCCCATATGATGGAAATGGATATGTTCTTTCTAATTATTTATTTATTGTAATAAATATGTATAGGTGATTGTGTACAGAGTACGTGCACAGAGTAAAAAAAGCCAAATAATACAATACAGCATTCAGAGAAAGAATATTTGCTCAGTTAACGCATGGCAGAGCCTCAGATGCCCGTTCCTCTCCGGGGAGGTGACTGTGTTACCTATTCAAAGAGGAAAAATGTTAATTGGAATGGTGGTTTGTTTCCATTTGTAATTTTTGCTGAGGTTGGTATGTTAAAAGGATCTTTTCCTTTTTAAAATCTCACTGACTTGCAAGAGGTTCTCATTTCCCTTTAGTCCCTCACTGTGCCTATTTTGCCAAAACAAAATGAAAATTCACTCTAGAATGTAAGGTGACTTCTGACAATCCCTGGCACCTCAAAGCTCGGCCCACACACTCACCCGAGGAATTTAAGATAATTCGGGGTGATCTGGGGGGGCTTATGATCACTTTATATTGCTAGTGAAAGCTATGGACCCTCCCCAGCGAATCCACATTCATAAGCATGCATTCCATATTATGCAATTTCAGGGGTTCACAGACCCTCTGGAACCCATTCACAGACCTCCTTGGAATTGATTTATTGATTGGTTTATTAATATGTTCATTCTTCAAACATTTACTGAGCTTGTACCCTGTGCCCAATTGTTCTGTCGATGTATCTGTGATCAAATTATTTGCTTTGACATAACTCAGAATCTAGTTGGAGGAGACTTGCAGTTAAAGCCCAGAGAGATGCAGCTCTGATTAGGGTAGTGCAGGGGGCTGTGGGAATATAGAGGAGGGGCACCTCCTTCTGAGGTCTGCAGGTGGAGGCTTTGTCAGAGAAGGTGCCCTGGAGGGCTCTGATCTAGAGTCGGATTCGGGAACGCCTGATCCAGAAGAGGCTGGCATCCTATGTGCCTGCCTCTGCAGGTGGTCATCGTGTGAGGCCAAGGATAAGCTGCTGGGTGGAGGAGGCTGGCTTATGGAGGACCTGATGCCAGTTTACAGCCTAGGCTTTTCCCTTCCACCTCTCTTAAGGTGTTGCTCAAGGCCGACAGGCTTGAGTGATGTTTTGATAGCTCCTGAATTTTCCTCTGGACCACAGCCCTCACAGCAAAACACTGAGCTTTTTGCCGATTTCTGTTTTGTTGTCACAAATGGCTGAATGTCTCCTGCTCTATCTTGTCTCTTCCAGATTCGGATACTCTAGCCAGAAAGGGCGAGTGGCATTTGAAATCCATATTGTCTTGCACGTCCGTAGTGCCAGGGCTGACAAAAACCCCATATTTTCCAGGTGACTTGTTTTAAAGCTGAGACATTTGTAGGGGTGAGGAAATGTAGTGTTGGTTGACTTAGGTGAATAGAGCCAGAACCCTGGGAAGAGCGTGTTGAGCTGCAGAAAATGACCGGCTTGCTGTGGTTCTGGTGCTACGTGATGGGCATGGCTTCCACCAACGGGATTTTGAAAATGGCTGGCCCTGGGTGAAGACCTGAGCTTCAGGGTCAAACTGCCCTTTAGTTAATTGCTATTGGTTTTGCCTCGGTTAATTGGTACTCGTTTTTTCTTTCTTTGTTTTTTAGAAGGGTATTTGGTAGCGTTAAAAGGAGTACTTTTATCGTGGAAAATTTCAAACACATACAAAAGAAGAAAACATAGTATGATGAGCCCTCCTGTTCTCAACACTTCAACAATTATTAACATATGACCATTCTTGTTTCATCTGTAATTGCACCACTTTCTCAACCCTCCACCACTGGATCATTTTAAAACAAATCCAAGGCATCATTATATTTCACCTATAAATATGTCAGTATATATCTCAAAAAGATAAGGATTTTATGGACTATTAAAAAGCCATAACTGCAGCTAATATAAAAATAATCTATCAAATGCACACTTTAGAGGATTTATGAGATTCAGAGACATATAAAGAAAATAAAAATCACCTTTGATCTCACCATCCAGAGACAGCTGCTGTTAACATTTTGGTATATTTCCTTCTAGTCTTTTTTTCTATACTTTATGTACAAGCACACACTTATACATTACTGATGATATAATTTCACATATTGATTTTAATTTAGTTAATATTTTATCGTGAGCATTATAGCTTATTTGTAAACATTTTTTTCTGCTACATTTCCCATCCTATGGACACATCATGATTTATTTGACAATTTAGATTTCTTCAAATTTGTTGCTTTTAAAAATAATACCTCAATGAACATCTTTGTAATGAAATGTCTGATTTGCAGATTATTGATTTTGAATTGAACTCTATAACTGAAATTACTGGGTCACTGTGCATAAAGATTTTTAATGTTCTTGATACTGCTAATTAGTTTCTAGAAAGATTGGACCACTGGACACTTCCAATAGCCGTGTCAAAGAACCTCTGCTGCCTAACTCTGGCCAGTACTTGGAACAAAAATTTTTCTAATTGGCTTGATGAAAATGTTATCTCATTGTTTTAATTTGCATCTGTTTTATGGCACCTGCTGTGGAATCTATTTTAATTTAGTTCACATTTTTATATTCTCTACGTGTTGCACATCTTAACCTCTATGATATTCCTCATCGTGTAAATGGAAAACCTCAGAAAATGATGGATCCCAATATAAAGTACCGTGAAATAATTTGAATTTTTAAAAAATAATAAATATTTTGAAGCCTGGCAGGGAGTTCTATGCTTATTCATTCTTAGTCACCAGGCATTGCTCAACCGTTGTGTCTGTATCAATGTTGTTGCAAGCATTGCTTTAAAATATAAAATTTCCCAGCAGAAAATCATTTTGTGGGACATGACTATTATGATTTGCCAGGAGGTGGGGTAGAGAACCATGTCCTAGATGTGCCCCTGTCACAGGCTTTGTGGTGAATGGTAGGGATTTGTTCCTTTCTCTGGAAACTGAAGGCAGGGTGAAGATGACAGTAACTGCCCTGCCAGCTGAGAAGGATATTGCATGGGTGGCAGGGAATAGCTGTTCTCTGTTTCCATGGCAGGGGTGTGGCAGTGAAGTGAGTTTTAAACAAAAATAGGAGAGATTTAAGGTTGACATTAACAGGTGTGGGGGGAATCTTCAAAATATCTAACCACTAGTGTGGCATGATCACTGTTATGGACTGACCGTGTCTGTCTCCCCCAGATTTATATGTTGAAATCCTAACTCCAATGTGACGGTCTTAGGAGGCGGGGCCTTAGGGAGGTGATTAGGTCATGAGGGTGGAGCCGTCATTCATGGGATTAGTGCCCTTATAAAGACACCCCAGAGGGCTCCCTCACCCCTTCTGCCATGTGAGGAGACAATGAGGAGAGGTTCCTCTGTGAACCGGGAAGGGGCCCTCACCAGACACTGAATCTGCTGGTGCTTGTTCTTGGACTTCCGGCCTCCAGAACTGTAAGAAATACATTTCTGTTGTTTATAAGCCACCTAGTCTCTGGTATTTTGTTAGAGCAGCCCGAACAGACTAAGACAGTCAGTGATCAATCAGAGCGGACACCCCTTTCATAAGATCCTGGAGCCCCTGTTGTGTCAGGCGTTAGTCCTCTGGGGGCTGATAAGGAACGGGGGGCGTCCCTGAGGGAGAGGCTGAGTGGCAGAGGGACTGGAAGGCCCTGGAGGCTGTGGCTATTCATGGTCAAAACCCAAGCATTTCAGTATTTTAATAACCAGTTCGGTGGTACAGCACATATATCAGCTGGATATCAGACTAGAATATTAGTGAGGTCTCTTATGTCTTTTATGCCCAAGTGTGTGCAATGGATTCCTCAAGGAACTGTCTAGTACAGGACAGAGGTTGGCTCTCTCTCCTGCCATGTGTCAGCCATGCCCTGAAATGAGGAGTTAAGGCTGAGAACATTTCAAACTCCCTCTCCTAAAATATGGAATAGAAACGTGCTTCTTTCTACTTCCACCTCTGAGCCCTGTGTTCTTCCCTCCTCTCCTGTGAGTTAATTTTCCAGCCACACTCCACAAGCTTGCCTCCCTCCCACGAAAAGAGGCAAGCACGGGGGCTGAAGCCAACTTTGCTTCCACCGCCCACTCCCCACCCCCTCATCCCCTGTCTTCCAGGGCAAGACCTTCCCAGGCAACTCGTGTTTTCATGGGGTTGAATGAAAGGGCCTGTTTCAGTCTCTGGTTTGGGGTGTGATGTGGTCATTTGCAGAAGCATCAAAATAATCTTGTAGCTCGCTGGAAATACTCCACACCCCGAATGAGCTTTGTTAAAGATCAACTTTCAAAAGATGGCCATGAATATGCCTCAGTGGGATCATGTATTTGGTTTGCTTGAAGAGTCCACGGCTTCCCTTCCTTCTCCAGAATGGGAAATTCTCCATCCCCGTCTTGGTGCATACAGCTTTTCAAATTCCAATGGTTTCCAGGGAAAAGAGGCACATTTCTGGCTTCATCTGAGGATAGGAGGAAACTGGGATATGTTGAAGTTTATTGTTTGAGAGTGTTATGGCCTTAATTATGTCCCCCTAAAAGTCATATATTGAAGTCCTAACTCCCAGTATTTCAGAATGTGACTGTATTTGGAGATATGGTCTTTAAAGAGGTAATTAAGGTAAAATGAGGTCATAATTTAGGTTAAAGTGGGCCCTAATATAGTGGGACTGGTGTGCTTATAGGAAGAGGCAATTAGGACACAGACGTGCACAGAGCGAAGACCACGTGAAGACACAGGTAGAAGATGACCACCTGCAAGCCAAGGAGAGAGGCCTCAGAAGAAATCAACCCCGCCAACACATTGATCTCAGATTTCTAGCCTCCAGAACTGCGAGAGAATAAATTTCTGTGGTGTATTTTTTTTTTTTTTTTTGGTGAGGAAGATTGTCCCTGAGCTAACATCTGTGCCCATCTTCCTCTATTTTGTATGTGGGACGCTGCCACAGCATAACTTGATGAGCGCTGTGTAGGTCCGTGACCAGGATCCAAACCCGTGAACCCCAGGCCGCTGAAGCAGAGCACACTAACTTAACCACTACACCACTGGGGCGGCACCTAAATTTCTGTTGCTCAAGCCCCCCAGTCTGTGGTTCTTTGTTATGGCAGCCCCAGCAGACTAATGCAGAGAGGTTGGGAGGTACTTCAAGCTTAATTGCAAGGCTCTTTAGTGCGCTTCTTCTACTCCTGAACTGGGAGGGAGTGAAGGTGCTCCAGCCCAGAACTCGGACCCCAGTCTTCTAACACGGCCTTCGTTCTTCTCACGGTGGGGTTTCCATTTTGGCAGTGGGGCACCCCCTTTGAGGAACTGAGTCTTTGTCTTGGATCCTTCCTAGAATACTCCTAAGACTTCCAGTTCCAGTGCTTCCCAAAGACGTCCACGTCTGAATCCCTAGAATTTGTGAATATGTTACCTTATATGGCAAAAGGGACTTTGCAAGTACGATTAAGTTAAGGATCTTCAAATGGGGAGATTCTTCTGGATTATCCGGTGGGTCCAGTGTAATCACGAGGATCCATATAAGAGGAGACGGGGGATGAGAGTCAGAGGAGGAGGTGTGGTGACAGAAGCAGAGGTTGGAGTGATTTGCTTTGAAGATGGAGGAAGGGGCCATGAGCCAAGGAGTGCAGGCGGCCTCAAGCAGGCGGGGAAGGCCGGGAAGCAGATCCTCCCCTGGAGGCTCTGGAAGAATGCAGCCCTGTCGACCCTTGATTTTCATCTAGTGAGCCCCATTTCAGACTCTGGATCTCTAGAGCATAAGAGAGCAAATCTGTGTTGCTTTAAGCCACTTAGTTGGTGGTAATTTGTTACCATAGGAAACCAGTACAGGGGGAGAGTGCAGTGAATGTGCTGGAGGGAGGCCTGAGTGGCCTTCTCTCTGACTGTATCTTAGAAATTCATGCAGATTATGCATCTCATCTCATAATGGAAATATGTTGGTATTAAGCCCAAAATAATTTAAAAAATGGCTTACCAGATAGATGTGTCAGTTTTTCCCTTCACCAAATAGTCAAGCAAAAGTAATGCTCTAGGAAGTTCTACTGTATTTATTCCCCGCCTGTGTACTGCTGGGCCGTGCATGCCTCTGAGAACCCTAGGAGAGTGTGTGCTCTGAATCCGGACAACTCAAAACCTGGCTCCTCAACTCATTAGCTCTGTGTCCTTGGTCAGGTCACTTAACCATTCAGAGCCTCAACTTCCTTATCTATAAAATGGGGTAATAGTAATATCAATCTTGCAAAGTTGCTGTGAAGATGAATAATTATGTGTGAAAAGTGTGTAGCACATTGCTTGGCACATAAAGGAGAGCATGCCATGCAGTGAGCACCATTTTAATAGTCATACATTCTACATATTAACACTCCTCATCTTCACACAGCAGGATGAGGTAGATTTCGTTGTTATCCCCATTTTACAGATGAAGAAACAGAGGCCCCGAGAACTTAAGCTGTGTGTCTGAATTCCCACAGGTGGTAAGTGATAGAGCCAGGATTTGAACTCAGCTAGTTTGGCTTTCGGGCAGGGTTCTTCAGCCTCAGGACTACTGACATGTTGGCTGGATAATCCTTTATTGTGGGGGGCTGTCCTGTGCAGGTCAATGTTTAGCAGCATCGCTGGCCTCTACCCACTGGATTCCAGTAGCCCCCCTCCGCCCCCAGTTGTGACAACCCAAAATGTCTCCAGATACTGCTAAATGTTCCCTGGGGCGTACATTTGTCCCTGGTTGGGTACCATGGTTCTAGGTTTTGAGGTCTGACCACTGTGCAACACTGTCTACATGGGGGGTGCTTAATAATTAAAGTCTTCATTGCACTTTGAACCCCATGTTTCCCAAAACCTTCGAAGCTCCAAATAGACAAGCATCAGTTGATGTTCCTGCCTCTTTGTCTAGCCAGCGTCCAGTGGAATCCATTCCTCTGTTGACCGGCTAGTGTCAGGGCCGAGCAGAACTTGGTGTGCGAGAATGGTAATACTTCTTGTTGGCTTCTCTGGCAGCTGAGGAACGCTGCGGCAGATTGAATACAGGCACCGAGCAGATTGCAGAAGGCACAGACGCTTGTGCACATAGGCGCTTAATATTCTTTTTTGAAGGATGATTCATGTGGCTCACACATGGCCTTATGGGGAGTTGTCTGAACAATTAATATGCCTCCACCAAGTTCTTTGTGCGCAGTTTCTCCATTACCCTTGGACCTGGATGGGTAAAATGAGTCGAGAAATTCAGGGTACCTGGGGGAGAGAGAAGAGGAAAAACAAATTAATAATGAGCTTTCTGTTAATTTGGGCATTTCTCCAAAATACACTGAGATCAAGTTTTGTTTCTTAAACGAATCTGTTAACTTTTATGGTTGATTTGGGTTAGTGCAACTGATTGGAAGAATTCACTAAAGGAGCCAAAATCTCTGGTTCAACTGCACGTAGAAAAAGCTCTGCTCCCTGACCATGCCTCTGCCTCCAAGCGGTGGTGTCAGCAATACAAATCATCAACTGCATAGGGACTACACGAGAGATCTAGATGGATCCCTGATCCTACCTGTTACCAGGGGTCCTGCTTAAATGTGCGTTCTGACGGGGCCCCCTTCCTGCAGCCTTCTCTTTTGTTCCCAAAGCCACGTCTGGTGTCCTGGGTGGTGCACAGTTTTGAAGCTAGATCTGGGCTTGTCCAAATCCATGTCCCACCCATGGTTCACCTGCCCCGGGTCCAGTCCCCTGTGTGGTGTGTGTTTCTGCGGTTTCTGGAGACTATATCCCACTATATTTATGACTCCATCTTTCCCTACTTCCAGAACTCAGCACACTGTTTGGGGGCAGGATAGGTGCTTGGTAGATGTTTCAATAAAATAGTCAGTTAGTAAAACGGCTAGGTCCAGGTCTGTATTAGTTTCCTACAGCCGCTGTAACACATCACCACAAACTTGGTGGCGGAAAACAATAGACTTTTATTCCCTTACAGCTCTGGGGTGGGGGTGGGGCAGAAATCTGAGTTCAGACTCACCGCGCCGAAATTGAGGTGTCAGTGAGGCTGTGCTCCCTCTGCGGGCTCTAGGGGACAATCTGTTTCCTCGCGTTTACCAGCTTCTGGAGCTGTGTTCCTTGGCTTGTGTCCTCCGTCTTCAAAGCCAGCAGCGTGGCATCTTGCTTCAGTTGTCACACCTCCTAGAAGGACCCTTGTGATTACATTTAGGGCCCAATCAAATATCCAGGATCATCTGCCCATCTCAAGACCCCTAATTCAATCACACCTGCACAGTCCCCGTTGCGGTTTACAGTAACAGTTACAAATTCTGGGGATTAGGACCTGGATATCTTGGCGGCCACGGTTTAGCCGACCCCAGGGGCCATTATAACTGTCTCACCATAAAGGCACGGCGAGATTGTGCTAACAAGTTTAATTCACTTCACCGTATTAATAGGGCAAGCTTGGTGCACAGGCCCCGCAAACTCTGGACCTCCGTTCCCTCATTTGCATGTGAGAAGATTGGGCTACGTGCTATTCCAGCTTGAATGTCTTTCCTTCTTTGGGTGAGTCCTATGCAACAAGAAGAGCAGGTTGTGTTGGAAATGTTTGGAGCTTTGCGTTGGGCAGACCTGGGATGGAATCTGAGCTTCAATATTCTCCCCTGTCAAAAGGAATTATATGTGTGTGTGTGTGTGTGTGTATACACACATGTATATGAAATAATGCATTTATAATATATCTCCTTCCTTCTTTCTCCTCTTTGGGCCTCACCTTTCCTCATGTAAAATGGGATTGGGTTAAGGTCTACTCCTTGATGGGGGCGTCCACTGCTTTTTGGAGGTCAGGAGTCACTCCAGCTTGGCTGATGACGATCTGCCTTCAGCCTGCTTGGTGGGACCCATGCCCCTGTGCAGGGGAGACAGGGCCTTCCTCGAAGCAGCTGCTCTTCTCCAGGTGTGGTCCTTCCTAGCTGGAGCTGTGCAGAGGCCTTCGCCGTCTGCACCTGCAGTCCCGACCTCTCACCTGGGTTCCTGTCCCATTCCCCTAGTTGCTTGGTGGGCTTCCCCCTTTGACGTAAAGTAGAATATTCTGTGCTGTGAGCCATGAGCCAAGAGCACCTCAAACTGAACCTGCCCAGAACCTTCCCCTCCTGACTCATCCTCATACTGGGTTCCCTATCTCTCAGTGATGTCCCTGCTCTTCAAGTCACCCACACTCAGAAGGGAAAGGAAGGATGGATGTATGTCAAGCTCCCAGATGTTCAGGCACTGTGTTGCCAGCAGGAATTGGAGGAGTACCATCCTCATTGTGTAGAAGGGACGTGAAGCCCAGAGAGTTGCAGACATTTGCTCTTGGTCACACAGCTAGTAGATAACAGAGCTGGGACTTGAACTCAAGTCTCCCGACTCCATAGCCTGTGTTTTTTTTCACCACAAGAGCTTCTTAACTTCGGTTTTTCCCATGCCACCTTCACAATTTTTTGGCCACTTTGACTATTTTTTTTGTTGTGGTAAAGTATACATAACATAACATTCGCTATTTTAACCATTTTAAAGTGAACAATTCAGTGTTATTTAGTGCATTCATAATGTTGTGCGACCATCACCTCTATTTAGTTCCAGAACATCTTCATCTCCCCAAATGGAGACCCCATAACCATAAAGCAGTCACCCCCCATTCCCTCCTCCCTCCAGCCCTGGCAACCACTAATCTTCTTTCTGTTTTTATGGATTTACCTATTCTAGATGGATTATATAACATGTGGCCTTTTGTGTCTGGCGTCTTTCATTTACCATAATGTTTTCAAGGTTCATCCATATTGTACTAGGTGTCAGTACTTTATTCCCATTCATGGCTGAATAATATTCCATTGTATGGATAGACCACATTTAGTTTATACATTCATCTGTTGATGGACGTTTGTTTCCACCATTTGGCTATTGTGAATAATGCTGCTATGAACATTTGTGTGTGCTTTTTTGTTTAAACATCTGTTTTCAGTTTTTTGGGGTATACCCAGGAGTGGAATTGCTGGGTCTTATGGTAATGCTATGCTTAACTTATTGGGGATTGACCTTTCTTTTTTTGCAAAATGCTTTTCTTTACATCTTAAAAGAAAATAAATATATTTTAAAAGGAAATGCTATATCACTACCAAAAATTGAAACCAGTTTCACTTGCCATAAAAGAAGACCACAGTAAACTAACAAAGAAAATCACACAAATTAAAAAAAAATCTTAAAAGAAAAGTAAATAAGAGGAAACACAACAGTGCTATTAAAATATAACTAGGTGCTATTTCCTGCTACGGCTTAGCATATTACATTCTCCTTAAAAAGGAGATTAGTGAGATATCACCTTACACCTGTTATAATGGCTATAATTACCAAGACAAAAAATAACAAATGTTGGAGCGTTTGTGGAGAAAAGGGAACCCTCATACATGGCTGGTGGGAATGCAAACTGGTGCAGCCGCTACGGAAAACAGTATGGAGATTCCTCAAAAAATAGAAATACCATACGATCCAGCTATCCCACTACTGGGTATTTATCCAAAGAACTTGAAATCAACGATTCAAAGAGACTTATGCACCCCTATGCTCGTTGCAGCATTATTCACGATAGCCAAGTCGTGGAAGCAACCCAAGTGCCTGTTGACTGACAGATGGATAAAGAAGATAAGGTACACACACACACACACACACACACACACACACAGACATGCACAAAATGGAATACTACTCAGCCATAAAAAAGACAAAACTGTCCCATTTGCAACAACATGGATGGACCTTGAGGGTATTGTGTTAAGTGAAATAAGCCAGACAGAGAAAGACAAACACCGCTTGTGGAAGATAAACACATGGATAAAAAGAACAGATTAGTGGTTACCAGAGGGGGTGGGGGAAGGGCAAAAAGGGTAAAGGGGCACATACATATGGTGATGGATTAAAAGCTAGACTGTTTGTGGTGAGTCTGTACAGAAACTGATAAATAATAATGTACACCTGAAATTACACAATGTTATAAACCATTATGACCTCAATAAAATAATTGGAAAAAAAGAGGAGATTAGTGAGGGTTAGAGAGGTGTTGAAGATCTATTAGCACCAACATGAGACTTTCTCATCAACTAACTGGAAGGATTGAAAGAGAACCGGGGCTTTGGTCTGTGTGCGTTGATGTTATTTCGTGTCTTGACTGTGTAAGACAAACCATCTCTGGCACCACATCTGGCCCTTGGGTTCTGTCCATTCTTCCACTGCCTGCTTCTTGGTGACCACCTTTATCACCTCTCACTTGGACTCTGACTCCAGTCTTCTAACCTCCTGCCCACATGTTCACCATCAACCACAGCTCACACCACTAAAGGGGAGCTTTAAGCATCCTACTCTCCAATCTTCAAGCTTTGGTGATACGTCCATTATTTCCAGGTGAAGTCTAAGCCCTTAGCCAGTCACCCACGGATGACTACAGTCTGCTCCCCACCACCTTCCAGCTCTTTCTGTCTCCTTTATTGTACCCATCAGATGAACTGGAGTGCTCGCTCATTCTTCCACATGCCCCATGATTCTCACTCTGTCACTGAGTTCTTCCCTCACTCCTCCATCTTCACCTGGTTGATCTTCATCTTGGATGATCGACCTCTCAGAGTCCTTATGAAGATCCAATGAGATAAGGCATACGGAAACCTTGAAAACTCTAAAAAAGAAATACAAGTGCGAAACATGTCATTGCTAGTCCTGCTTTGTCTTAAGTCCCCTAAGTTTTGAGCGTCAAGGGCTCCAAGGTGCTCTTTCCATTTCTTAGATTTGAAGCAATTGCCTCCCTGCCTCCTGTGCCCTCAGTATATTTTGTGCCACGTGACAGACAGAATGGCCTCCCCACATGACTACACGTATTCCTTTTCTTTACCCTTGCTGTAGCCGTTTTCATCTTCCCGCCCACCAGTGCCTAGTATATGTGGTTTGAAAGAGCAAATCTGTGCCTACCTGCAGGAGAGACCATCTTGTCATCATAGACCAGGAGTGGAGAAAGCCATCGCAGCACCGACTCTGTCACACACATTTTTTTTCCTTATTTTTCTTCACCTGTTAGTTGCACCTTTGAAGGTGCTTCCTCTAATAGGCAGTGAGAGTTTAATCGTGTGGGTGTTTTAAATTTATATTCTGCTACACAGCTGACCACCCATGTGCTGGGCAAGCAGCCCAACCTTGTGGCACGATGCCCCCCCCACCCCGTTGCTCTTTGCATTGGAAGATTTCGGTGGGGCCACGAAATGGCTGATGTTGAAAGCCACCCATGGCAAGAGCGTTGAAGGTCCCTGTAGGGGACAGCAGCTTCCCTGGGGAGAAAGGAGACAGGTGTGTGTGCAGGTGCAGTGGTGGAGCGGGAAAGCTGACAGTTCTCCTAGCCTCAAGGCTAGGCCATCCCTTTCGTTGCCCAGGGTCCCTTCTGCCATGTAAAATGGGTTTTCTGCATGATTATTTACTTTCTTCTCTTCTTTTGAAATCTTTGAGCCTTTGAGCTCTTTCAGTGGGAAAGATGGTACCTTAGACCTTTACACCCAACATCATGATCATTGACAGCATCAAAGTCACATTATTGAACATAATAATCAACAGAGACTGTAGAAGGGATGTATTTAACTTGAGCCATCAAGCAGATGTGGAGGATGAGGCTCAGAGAGGCTGGAGGACTTGCTGAAAGGCACCCTCCTTCCTGAGTCTCAGCTCACGGGTCTCCTGGCCCATCGATGTTGATGACTGGTGCTATTGAGAGGACCAGCAAGGACATCCTTTTTCTGTGACGGAGGATGGCGATAAATCCTCTCCTTACTCCAAACTCGCCACTCACACCACATTGTCTTCAGATAAAATGTAAACTGCTGGCCACATACATCCTCTTACTCAGATTTCTGACCTCTGCCCACCTCTCTAGCCTCCACTCAGTTCTCTTCCTCTTTTGCAATTTGTCTTAGTCCTGCATTTCCCAAAGAGAGTTCTGAGGAATGCCAGTCCTGGCAGGTGCTCCTCCAGGGAAGAGTTTCAGCCAATAGGTTTAGAAGATGCTGAACATCAGGAAACCCTCGGATATTTACAGTACATGTTAGGCCATTCAAGGCTCTGAGAAGTCCTGTGCTACAGACATCTTTTAAACTATGTTTAAATTGTTTCCTAAATCGAGTTGATCACAAAACTCTCCCTTGTTTTTTTATATGATGCTTGTTCTTGTTGGCTTGACAAACTATAACAAAAAACATCACTCTAGTTGCTTCAACACAACTGGCTTCTTTCACATTTTCTGGTCCTTGCTCAAGCTGCTGCTCCTGCCTCTCTTGTATCCTTCAAAACTCGTCTCAGAAGTCATGTCCTCTGGGATAACTTGTACCACCGCCCCGCATGGGAGTAGGTGTCTTTCCTGTGCTTTTGTAGCTTCTGCATTCTGAAGCCGAGGATATTCTTGTTGGGGACAGGAACAGTGTCTTATCTATTTCTATTCATTGAGTCATTCCATAAATATGTATTGCGCTCCCTGTATCCAGGCATACTATCGAAGGCATGGGGGATCCTGGGGGACCAATGTTCCTGCCCTCATAGAGCTTACATTCAAGGGGATGGGGACAAAATATGAACTTATGACAAATACATAATGTGAGATTGTGGCAAGTGCTAAGAAAACAGCATGGTAAAGAGACTGGTAGTGATGGGAGACGCCTTTTGGCATAGGGTTTTCAGAAAAGCTGCATCAGCTAGGATGGGTTAGGGTATGCTGCAGAAACAATAGCTCCTATATCTTATTGGCTTTTAATGATGGCTTATTTCTCATTCACGCAACATGCCTACCAAGGGTTGGCTAGGAGCTCTGCTCCACAACTCCTCACTTGGGGACCTGGGTGAATAGGGCCTGTGCCACATGGAGCACAGCCAGTTGTCATGGTGGAGGAGAAGGGGTGTGACAAGTCATGTACCAGCTCTTAAAGGCTTCAGCTCATATTTGATTGGCCACAACTAAGGCAAGGAGAGAGGAAAGTGCTCTCTTGCCTTGTGCCTGGAAAGAGAGGGAACTGGGGTGGTTGATGGACAGCATTAATGAATACACAGAAACCCTCTCTGGTACAAGGACATGCGAGCAGACACCTTAATGAGAGAGGAAAGGAGCCATGTGGATATGGGGGAGAGGCATTCCGGGTGGAGGAAGCAGCACATGCAAAGACCTTGATCCCTTAGTGTGCAAAGTCCTTTATCCTCTAGTATACAGAGACCCTGACCCTCCAGGGTGCAAAGACCCTAATCTTCCAGCTCTCAGCACAGGGTTTGGCATAGAGTAGGTGAGCAGCTAATGTTTGTTGAATGAATATCTTGAATTCCAGCACTTTCTGCATTTGTGAGATCTTCTTTTCCAGTTGCCCAAGTGGCAGATATAGGTGAGTGCACATCTGTAAGAACAGAACATATCTAACCAGCCCAAACAGACATTGTGTGGTATTGTAGTCTCTCAGTTAAAGGACTTAGAGTCAGTTTACTGAACTTATCTCTGGCTACATAATTGATTTTGACCTGTCCTTTGACTGAAGGCTTTTTCCTCAAGGATCTTATATTTCAGCCAAGAAACAAGATGGAAACATGTAAAGTCATTCTAATCATATAATGTTTATAAAATGCATATAAAAAGGAAAATGAGTGTATACTCATGTGTATACCTGATGGCTTTATTATACTTGAAGTGACTTTATCACTGCCCAGATTTCCTGATACATTACAGGAGGGTAGGGGTGTTGTCTGTCCCCTTCACTGAGTACCCCCAGCATCTAGCATAGTGCCTGGCAAGTGATGGATGACCGATACATCCAGTGCTTGTGGACTGGTTGACCAAGGGAAGGGAAGGCTATGCATCTTTTTGGGTTTGGCTACTGAGAGAGTGCTGATTTCAGCACCATTGCCTGTCAAGAAGGTGAAATGGATTTAACTAAAGGAAGAGTGAGTTTATCTGGTAAAGGCAATGGTGGACTAAACACCTAGCCAAGAAGGATGATAAAACTAGAGACCAATTAACTGAGGCCCCAGGGGAATAAACCAGGTCAGAGGGGTGTGCTCTTGGGGAGGAAGAACAGGCTAGATGGATGAGTAGGATTCCAATAGTGGAGCTGGGGCAAAGATTGCCACATGTGATCCACGGCATTTGACCATAATTATGTCCATATTAAATGCTAACTTTGGCAAAAATAAGCAATTTCCCTGGGCTTATCCAGCCGGAGAGAACAGCATGAATGAAGAAGTAGGCGGCAGAGTACATGGTATGTGTGGGGAACCATATGTAGATGGCTGTGGTTGGAGCATGGGGTGTTTGCATTTTAACCCTAACTCTTCTTGACTTTGATGCTAGTTTGGGGCAAATGGAAATGGCACCAGCCATATTCTTGGATCTGCCATGTGTCTTGATTTTTTTTGGTAATGGCTTGCTCAGTCCTATGGTCCTCTCTTGCTCAGATCACCATTGTACTAGCTTCCTTGGTGACCACTGGTGGGGAGAGGGTGTCTAAAATGGGCTCAGTCGGGCACACTGCGACTCTTTCTCAGGATGAGTGACAGGTTCAGCATCTCTGTTGGCATGATGCTAAGTCAGCAGAAGGTTCTGAGTGTGCAGGCTCAGCATTTATCCTCCCGCTGGTTTGAATGAATGTCTCACCTGAAGCTGCCTTGAGAAAAGCTGCAGTGTCTGATGAGAAGGATCAGGGGTCAGATAGAAACTGGGTTGTCTTGGTGACTTTGAGGTTTTTTTCTTCACTTTTAACAGGTTGGTGTTTCCACCTGGTGAACCTTTAATGCCTTTAACTCAGAGGCTTTGGGGGAGCTTCTACATTAATGGATTTGAAAGTTCTTTGAAAAGCTGAAATTACTGGACAAACACAAGATGGTAATGGCCATTATGATAATTATGATAAAGGTGGGAGGAAACCTTCAATTTTCCAGCTGATATTATTTTAAGGATGCAAAATTGGAGGCTGATAATGTTGGCCAAGTATTGATCTTGCAGAAAATGTCTTGTTTTCCTGTGGGTAAGAGATGTTCTAAGAAAATAGCTCTGTAACTTTTGAATTGAACCCCTAGGGAGTCCCAGAGTTTTGTGACAATATGTCTGCACCCTGAAGGAACATTTGATTTTCATGCCTCATCATTCCTTATTATGTCATGCTTCAGTGCCTTGGTACACGTTGTTACCTTCATCTAGAATGCCCCTCCCCACCCAACCAGCAAAATCAGGGGCAGTTCTTCACTTGTAAGCACCAGACGTGTTCTCTGGCCAGGAAGAGAGAGGGGAGCTCATAAAATTGAGAGGCTGAAGGGGCAGGGCCAAGGCAGCTCCTAGAATTAGGGGGTCAGAAACCACTCAGTATTCTTGGCAGAATTTGGGGGACATGCTGCTCAAAATTAAAAAGCCTGTCAGACCCAGCTTACATCCCATGCCTCAGATCTTGACCAGGGGAGGGCATTTAATAGATTCACCAAGATGGCAGATGGCAAGAGTAAGGATCCCCCAAAGGCATTCATGGTAGTGGTGGTTGCTATGCTACCAAAGAAATTAACATATGTCCATTTCATCATCATTCAGGCCCCAGCTTGATGGTCATCTCCTCTTAGAAGCTTTCTTTGACTTCTCCAGGCAGAGCTCATTCAACATATAACATTCAACAGATATTTGGGCATCTACCATGTGCCAAGCATGTTCAAGGCAACCAGGTGCAGCAATAAACAAGATAGATAAGGTCCCTGCCAACAGGGAATTTACTTTCTAGTGGGGAAGATGGATAATAAAAGAATGAATAACCATATAAGATAAATTCAGGTAGCCATAAATGCTAGGCGAAGAAATAACCCAGGGTAAGGTGAGAGACAGTACTGGGGATGGGTGAGGTGGAGTATTTTAGATAGACTCTCTGAGGAGGTGACATTTGAGCAGAGACCTAAGTTAAATGAGGGAGTGTGTTGTGTGGAGGATGGGCAAAGGCTGACAGCAAGTGTCTAGGCCCTGGGGTGGTGGTGGGTAGGCTTGGTGTGTTCCGGGAACAGACCAGGGTGGCTGAAGCAGAGTGATCAGATGGAAAGTGGGAGGAGACAGGTTCTGAGAGGTGTGCAGAGGCAGCTCCCATAGGGCATGTGGGCCATGAAAAGAAGTTTGGATTTTATCCCAAGTGTGATGGGAAACCATTGGAGGGGTTTGAACAAAAGAGCTACATAACCTTGTTTCTGTTTTCTTAAAAAAAATCAATCTGGCTGCTGTGTTGATGGTAGAAGGGAATGAAGAGGGGACAAGAGGGGCACCAGGAAGGCCAGTTAGGAGGGCATTGTGATAATCCAGGTAGGAGACAAGACAGGAGAGTTACTTGGGCTGGTTGTTGTTGGTGGAAGTGGTAACAATAATCAGATTTGGGGTATGCTTGGAAGGTAGACCACTCTTACTTGCTGACTGGTTGGATATGAGAAGTGAGAGAAAGGGAAGTCAAGAATGAGAAAGAGTGACTCCTAGGGTTTTTACTTAATAAACTCTTTATTTGGGGGATAATTTTAGAGTTACAGAAAAGTTGCAAAGATAATACAGAGAATTTTGGTATACTCTTCACCCAGTTTGCCCTAACGGGTAAAACCCTATAGAGTTTTGATGTGGTTAATGTGGTGGATGGAGTTGCTTTTGTTGAGATGGATAAGACATGGAGAAGCGGGGGATGTCTGTAGCTCTGCTTTAGCCATGTTATCACATCATTTCACATCCAAGTGGAAATGTCAAAGAAGTTGGCTAGATATGAGATTCTGGAACTTGGGAGAGAGCCTGGGCTATAGATGCTGCTGCCTGCATTTACATCATATTTAATGTCATAGAACTCTCTACTCTGGCGTATGTGTTAATTTCTATAATGAAAAACACATTTAAAAATTGAGTCCATTTAAACAAAACGAATGATCAAATAATAATTTAGGTCAGGGGTCAGCATACTTTTCTGTAAGGGCCAGATAGAAAATATTTTAGGCTTTGTGAGCCATAGGGTTTCTGTTGCAATGACTCAACTCTGCCAGTATAGAGAGAAAGCAGTCTAGACTATACGCAAATGAATGGGCATAGCTGGGTTCTAATGAAACTTTAGTTACAAAAACTGGGCGCTGGACCGGATTTGGCCTACAGGCTATAGTTTGCCACCTCCTGGGTGCCTCCAATGTTGAGAGGTCAAGAGGATGAGGAAGAATCAGCAAGGAGGCTGAGAGAGAGCAGGCAGTAGGGTAGCAGGAGAACCAGGGCAGCGTGGTGCCGAGGATGGCAAATCAAGGAAAGGAGGGATCCGCAGGGTCAGACGTTGAGTGGGTTGAGGACTGAGAGTTGGCCAGTGGATCTGACAGCATGGAGATTGCAGAGATCTTAATGAGAGCCTTGTCGCAGTGCGGTGGCAACCAGACCTGACTGGAGTTGTAGAGCAGAGGATGGTAAATGAAGAAGCGGAAGCGGTTGCTACAGACAACTCTGATCATTTTTGCTATAAACGGGAACAGAGAATTGGAGAATTATCTCTAGGAGGTATGGGGTCAAATATGGGTCTTTATTTCTGTTTTTACTATAGAAACTATGTTTGTGTTTCAGAGTTGATCTCTTCCTTTGCCACAGTTGTGCCCTGCGCACACTTCAATAATTTCCTCTTTCACACAGTCTTTTGTTTAAAATCTGTCTTCTCTGAGGGCAGGGTTTCTCAGTCTTGGGGCATTTGTATTTTGGGCTGGATAACTCTGCTGTGGGAAGCCATTGTGTGCACTGTAGAATGTTTAGAGCATCCTTGGCCTCTACTGACTAGATGACAATAGCATCCCCTCCGCTAGTTGTGATAACTGAAAATGTCGTTAGTCGTGGTCACGCATCTTCTGGGGAAGCCGTCGGTCCTAGTTGAGAAGCACTGAGTTACGATGTGAGCTCCTAGACAGCAGGGACTAAATGAACTCTTCTCGGTCTCTCTGGTTCCTTATACTCTGCCTGGTGCATGTTAAGGGCTCAAAAAGTATTTCGTTGAGTGAGTGGTGTTTTTATTATCTGATGACAAGGCCATGTCATATCTGGGTGACCCAATGGGGGAAGAAGGGAGATTTCCAGGGAAGACTTCAGCGTGTCTGATCTTTGCTGGGGATCCAGGATTTGCAACTGCACTTGAGAGGGTTGTGTAGTCGTCACCACGGGGACAACCACATCCAGCTGTCATTTCTCATGCACTTTCTGGACTGTCGAGGCCTCTCACATCACGCCTCCTTCAGCAGCTTGGGCTTGTCACTATCATGCTTTTTCTCCAAAAGCAAGGGGACATCAGAGATGGGGAAACTCTTTATCTCAACCATGGTTATTAACTGTGGATTCTAGTATTCAGGCTAGTGCCTAGAAATCCCCTAGGGTCACCTCCCCAACTCCTGTCCTTCACCTCTAGACAGAAACCCAAAAATGAGTGGACTTTCAGAGTCAGAACAATAATATTAATAACCCTCAGTCTGAAATAGCTCTTCCAATTTACACTCTGTGGGGCAGCCTTTATTTCCACACAGGTTAAGCACATTGGAGGGATATTTGTGTGTGAGCTGGTCTCAGCGGGAGTTGGAGAAGACAAGGAATAGATTAAGTACCTCCCTTGCACCGTCCCCTGATGCAGGCTGACATGATGTCCTCCTTTTTATAAAATGCTGTTGAATGAATGGATGAGTGGATATGCTTCTCTGCTCCCACCTTGTCCCTGTCATCCTTTCATCTGTGTCTCTGCCTAGCATAAGGTCTGGCTGGTAGTTGCCTCTCAGTCTGAATTGATAAAGAACTTATTACCCTAAAGGAGGGCATCTCAGAGTTCCAAGCACTGAGTATTTTTCTCTCTCTTACAATCTTTTCTATGCCGCCTTCATGTTTTTTGTCATATCAGTGTATTACCTACCTCAAGGATCTGCAAACTATGGCAGATCCCTACGTCCCCTGTTTTTGTAAATAAAGTTTTATTGGAACCGAACTGTACCCATTCGGGTATGTACTGTCTATGGCTGCTTTTGGGATACAACAGTAGGACTGAGTAGTTGCCACAGAGACCGTATGGCCCCCAAAGCCTAAACTACTTACAATCTGGCCCGTTACAGAAAAGTATGCCGACCTCTGGCCTACATTATTATTTTAACCAATTTTTTTCTTTAAATTGACTCAGTTTTTTAATTGACTTATTAGTATGGAAATTATCAAACACACAAGAGTAGAAAGAAAATATAATGAACACTCATGTACCCTCAATCCAGATTCAACTCATGGTCCATCTTGTTTCCTTAATACTCCCTCTTCCTTAAGACCTACTGCCTCAATTATTTTAAAGCAAATGCCAGAGATTGTATCATTTTATTATAAAATTTCTGTAAGTATCTTAAAAGATAAGGGCTCCATTAATTGAATATAAACATAATTTCGTTATTACATTTTAAAACGTAATAATTCCTTAATGTCAATTATCCATAAATTGACTCAATGTTTTTAAATATAAATATCTACTTAAGCTTCATTCCAAGCAATAATTTGCCGGAAATTATGGTTTGGATGTGCTATTTATATTTTTTCTCATACACATTAGAATAAGTACTGAATTGTTAAAACCTTTGAAGTGAAATGTATCCATATACCCTCACTTTGGAATACGCTATGTTAAAGAGGCCCCCCCCCAGCAGAAGGTTCTGTGACTTTCTTCTTTGCTCGTGTGAAGGGTCTTAGCGTGTCCTTGTTTTCACCACACGGACAGCGCCGGTCGGCGCCTGGAGGGAACACCGGGGACATGCAAGCTAACCATGAAAGCTGAAGGCACAACAGCTTTACAGTCACCTTCGTCAGCTCCACACAATTTACAATACAATTAAGACCGACAGATATAATTGGATAAACAGAAAAATAGAATTAAGGTAATCTATCCTAAGTGTACCAAATTCCTATAATGAGTTGCTTTCAGCAGTCGTGGAAACATATAATTACCAAACAAATTACATGTTATTTTTATCTAAGAAGCTAATTAAGTGTTCTGTGTAAATTATTATGTGGTGGCACAAGGATCCGAGTTGTAGCAAGTACCTAACTGGAAAAGGGACAAGACCCGCGAACTGTACATGGGTATACGATTGAGAGAGGGGGGAGCAAGAAGGCCTGATTCTGAGGAGGGAGTGGTGCCAAGCAGGGAGCGTTCTGGAGAGCGTTTGGAGGCCTACGGTTGGTTGAACTTGAGCCTGGGTGGTTGAGGTAAGTCAGAGCTCTTGCCTTTATGGAGTCCTGGGTCCTTTTTATTTATTTGTTTCTTAAACTTACTCCCCGTTTGTTCCAGCTGACTTGACCCTGGGCTCCGTCTTCTTTGTAGGACTTAACTTTGCTCCCGTTTCCTTGTGACTTAGCAAATCTTCCAATATCCAAAACCCACCTTTGTGGGTTTGTGCCCTCTCGCTCCCTGGAATGTGAGGAAATGGGCATTTTGGCACATCAAGTTTTTCTTTCCCATAACTCAGAACAAGTAGCCTGGAAGAATTTTGCAGTGGAGCTTTGAGCTGGGGCCAGGCCCCCAAACACATCAGTGTTGAGTGTTATAGGAGAGAGGGACACGTCTCCTCGGTGGAGGCAGGGGAGGAGAGGGTGGGAAGCACTCTGAAGTGGAGTCATAAGACTGGATTTATTGTCCCTCTCCTGCTGTTGGCAACCTGCATGACCTTCTGCAAGGCATCGCCCCTCTCTGAGCCCTGGTCTCTCATCTCTAAAGTGTGGAAAATAGTCCATGGCCTGTTTAATTCACGGAGGTGCTTTGAGGATGACACACCATAATGCAAATGAATATTATTTGTGGTCTAAATCTCAGTAGAAAAAAGTCCAGTTTTGCTGCTAGTGTTAACTGATGGCGGCTGTAAAAAGTTATACAAGGTGAATGATGTAACTGCAAATGCCAGGAATCGTCTTCTAGCCTGGCTAGATCCAGGTGTCATTGGGAATTGGTCTCTCCCATTGCTCAGCTTGGCTCTTTTCTGTATTGGCTTCAGTCTCAGGGACTATCCCCTCACCCCGACTCCCAATGTGGCAAGATGGCGGCCAGAAGCCCTGGACCTTCGTTCCACCAGTATAATGACTCAGAGGAACTAGAGTGCAGGGTTTCCTTCCTGGTGGCTCCAGCAAAAGGCCCAGGGATAACTCTGATTGGGCTCCTCTGGATCATGTGCCCATAACTGAGCCAATCACTGTGGCTGAGGAATGGAGTAGCCTGATTGGCCAGGCTCGTCCTGTGTCTATCTTCGGAGTTGCAGATGGGTTTGGCCCCCCTTGAGCTACATGGAAAGAGAGGTGGGGAGAGATGGTTCACCAAAAGTGTCAGAAGGAAGAGTGTTTTCTGGACTGGAGGCTATGGTAGAGCCTCTTCTCCCATGGGATACCAAGTTGAGTTACGACAGAAACATGCACTAGATTGGGAGTTGGGGAGAACTTGGATTCTAGTCTGGACTCTGTCATTGACTCAGTGTGAGCCCGGATACATCACTTCCCTTATCTGAGACCCAGTGGGTCCGATGGACCGGTAGGGTCTGCATTTCCTGGGGTATCTCGTTTAAACTGCAAATAGCCCTGCAGACAATCAGAATCTGCATTTGAACAAAGTAGTGGGTTGGTTTTTTATTTGACCTCTTTTCTGGTTTCATTTCAATAAGATTCCTCACCTGCCCTCCTTGCCCCAGGAGAAGAGCCAGTGTCCCCCACCTCTTGCCACCTCAGGGCCTAGTAGAGACCTGTTCCATCCCGGGGGGATGCTTACCCCAGCCTCCTATCACTGAGAGATGACGTGGGAATCATGAGAGAAGGCAGACTTGACCTCCAGGTTCCGGGAGGAACAGACCTCAGCAGATCCCCAGCCCCCAGGCCTGTTTCCTGATCTTGATTTTGACTCAGGTTGATGGGTGCTGGCTCAGGTGTTCTGAGGCATTTCACACACGACTGGGCTTAGGCAATTTGGCCAAGCCTGTTCTGTTCTTTTTCAGTTTTCTTAATTGTAAGGCTTTTTGTTTCCCCAATGGAGAACTTCATATTAAGATTCTGAAATCTAGGCACTGCCAGGACTTAGCTCATGACGATATTCTTTTCTCAGCATTCATTTATTCATTCATTCAGCAAACTGTCCTTAAGCACAGTCTATATTCAAAGCATTTTGATAATGATGGCATAGTAATAATTATGATCATGGTAATAGTTGACATGTATTGAAAACTTATTGTGTGCCAGGCAGTGTGCCAAGTGCTCTAAATATTTCATTTAATCCTCCTACTAACTCTCTGGTGCTGTTGGTATTCTTACCCCCATTTGGCAGACAGGAAAACTGAGGCTCATCAAAGTGAAACAGAGTATGTACCCAAACAGCTGGTGAGTGATTGGATCTGGAGTCAAATCCAGCTCTTTCTGACTTCTGAATCTGCATTGTTAACCAAGACACACACTAACACGAGTTAGACTTGATGGAAGGAACCCATTGTTCATTAAATGTTCTCCACAAAGCATTTAGTCCTTACTACCACCATGAGGAAGGTGCTGTGCCCACTTTGGTGCTGATGAAACTGAGGTCTGGGAGTGGATTTACATGGTCAAGGTCACATGGCCAGGAAGTGGCAGAGACCAGATTTGGACTCTGGTTTCTTGTTCTGAATCCAAGGCTCTTGCTGCACCTCAGGCTGTACAGGCCACAGTCTCAAGGAGCTGGCCCCTTGGAGGGGGAGAAGTCATGTCCATTACCTAGGAGTCTGTGACAAGTGCGATGTGGCTCTCACAGGTGGATCCCAAGCTCTGAGGATGAAACAATGACTCTTGGTTGAGCTCATGGTAAGAATACAAGTTCACATTGATTCAGCAAGTACTTTGTCCTAAGTACTTTACATTCTCTTGTTTAATCCTTTTAACAACCCTGTGATTGCTACCATTTTACAGAGGAGGAAACTAGGGGGTACATAGCATAGTGTCTCACACAGAATAGGTGCTTGGTGAATTTTTTACTGAAAAGAAGAAAGGTGACATTGGAGCTGGATCAAATAGGTATAGGCCAGCGCTGGGGCAAGAAGGCCAAAGGCGGCCATAGGGACAGCTTATGGGAAGATACGCTGAATGCGTGAATAAGGAGTTTGAACTTGATCTTACAGTCTGTAGAAAGCTCAGGAGCGAAGGTGAAATTGGTTGTAGTGTGCAGGAAGGACTGGAGGCAGGTGAAAGTCTTGAGTCACTGCAGGCCTGCGGGTGTGTGTGACCGAAGATGGTGACAGCAGGAATGCAGAGGAGCTACCTGGATATCAGGTGTGAAGTGGGTCAGAATGTGACTTTGGAGTCAGACAGACTTGATTTTTTAAAATTTTAGTGTGGAAAGAACACTTAACACGAGATCTGTATTCTTAACAAATTTTTAAGTGTACAGTATGTCACTGATGACAACAGGGGCTGTGTTGTACAATGGATCTCTAGAGCTTATTCATTTTGCTCAACTGAAACTTCATGCCTATTCGTTAGAAACTCCCTATTTCTTGTGAATCAAAACCACAATGAGATATCACCTCACACTGTTAGGATGGTTATTATAAAAAAGACGAGAGAGAACAAGTGTTGGCGAGGATGTGGAGAAAAGGGTACCTTTGTGCGCTGTTGGTAGGAATGTAAATTGGTGCAGCCACTATGGAAAATAGTATGGAGGTTCCTTTAAAAATTAAAAATAGAACTACCAGATGATCCTGCAATCTCACTTCTGGTTATATATCCAAAGAAAATGAAAGCACTATCTTGAAGAAATATCTGCACTCCCATGTTCATTGCTGCATTGTTCACAATATCCAAGATATGGAAACAACCTAAGTGTCTATCAACAGATGAGTGGATAAAGAAAATATGGTGTATATACAATGGATTATTATTCAATCTTAAAAAAGAAGGAAATCCTGCCATTTGCAACAGCATGCATGAATCTGGAGGACATTAGGCTAAGTGAAATAAACCAGACACAGAAAGATAAATATCATGTGATCTCACCCATATGTGGAATCTAAAGAAAATTTAAAAATTTAAAAAGTCAAATTCATAGTAACAGAGAGTAGAGTGGTGGTTGCCAGAGGCTGGAGGTAGGGGAAAAAGGGAGATATTAATCAAAGGTGCAAACTCTCAGTTTTAAGGTGAATAAGTTCTGGAGATCTAATGTACAACATGGTGACTATAGTTAATAATAATATATTATATACATGAAATTTGCTAAGAGAGTAGATCTCAAGTGTTCTCATCACATACACACAAATAGTAATTATGTGAGGTGATGGATGTGTTAATTTGATTGTGGTAATCATTTCACAATGTATACATATATCAAAACATCATGTTGTACATCTTGAATGTATATAACTTTTATTTGTCAAAAATAAAGAAATAAATAATAAAAAATGAAACTTCCCCATTTTGCCCTCTCCCCAGCCCATGGTAACCACCCTTCCACTCGTTGATTGTATTGACTTTTTTAGATCTCTCATATAAATGGAATCATGCAGTATTTGTCTTTCTGTGTCTGGTTTATTTCATTTAACGTCCTTAAGTTTCATCCATGTTGTTGCATGTTGCAGAATTTCCTTTTTTATTTTTAAGGTTGAGTAGTATTCCATTGTATGTATATACTACAGTCTCTTTATCCATTCATCTGTAGGTGAATGGTCGTTTTCACGTTTAGGTTGTTTCCACGTCTTGGCTATAGTGAATAGTGCTGCAAAGGAATGCTAATATCTCTTCAAGATCCTGATTTCAATTCTTTTGGGTAAATACCCAGAATGGATCTTATGGTTGTTCTATTTTTAGTTTTTGAGGAACCTCCATTCTATTCCTAGTGGCCACACCATTTTGCATTTCCACCAACGGTGTGCAAGGGTTCCAGTTTCTCCACATCCTCACCAACACTTGTCATCTTTTGGTCTTTTAGATAATAGCCATCTTGACAGGTGTGAGGTATCTCATTGTGGTTTTGATTTGCACTTCCCTGATGATTAATGACATTGAGCATTTTTTCATACACCATTGGGCAATTCGTACGTCTTCTTTGCAGACAGACCTAATTTTAATCCAGTTCCATCATTTGAGCAAGTTACTTTATCCTCTCTGAGCCTCTATTTTTTCTCTTAAATGGGAATAATACCACCTACTTATTAGGGTCATGTGGTGTGTGCTGCTGGTGCTTGTCCATATCATCCTCAGTCCTCACCTCTGTATGCCAAAGGCTGCTGACTATGAATACATGTGAGTCTCTACCTGCAAGGTCTTTCTGGCTCTGGAAGCAGGTTTAGCCTACCTCCCTGTGAGGGAAGGTGCTGGAAGCAGTCAATGATAGATAGAGAGTGTGGATAAATACTGCAGGTCCTTGCCTTTCAGGTGGGATGACTGTGATGTAGATATTTTATGCTAGATCCCAGTAATAGTAAGGTTCAGTTGCCTGCAGCTGTAACTTGCTTAAAAATGCACCATTTACTGTTTCCTTTTCCTTCCCCGTCTCACTTCTCCTTTCCCCATCAGTGTTTTCTGGGATCATTCCTCAAATAAACTACTGGGAACTCGAATCCTTGTCCCAGGGTCTCCGGGTGGGAGAACTCAAAGTACGACAGGTTATAATAATGATCAAATTGAGCACTGTATGTAAAGGGCTTAGCACAGTCACCTGGACAAGGTAAGTCCCAATAAAGGGTAGCTGCTATCGTCATACCATCATCACTGCCATTATCATCAATCATCATCATTCTGAAGGTGGAATGAACTCATTCTTTGAAGATATTTGCACTGACAGATAAGTTCATCCAAAATTATGAAGAAAAATGTGAAGGAAAAGGTCACCTAGAACGTGTGCAGCAAAGTATTGTAATAGTTTCTTTTTTTAAGGAGATGGTTTATTAATTATTGGTCAGTATTTTTAACCTTCAGTCCTTGTCTAACACCATGGATAACGGGTCTACAATTGAATATGATTAGTCGAGGGCTTTTTGCATCCTAAATTGGTCATTCTGAGTTGCCCATTTTGATTTTATTGGAAGAAGAACTGGTTTCATTAGAACCTAGTTGCAAATGAATGTCACTTTTGAAGTTTCTGTTGATACTTGAGCTTGCGTTCCTAGTTGGCGGCTGGAGAGAGAATTACTCTTGGATTTTCATTGTTTTAGCCTTCATCTGTTGAAGAGGTGAGATTATAGGGTCTGTGCTGTGGGTAATCATGCTCCAGTGTTTACAATATTGGCTTCCCAAACTATAAGATGATGGGCTTTCTGGGAGGGAAGGACAACAGGGGACCTTCAGAATTGATGGGGTTGGATTATGGACCAGAAGGGGAAGAGGGAGACTGATGAAAAGTAGTGATGAAAGGAGAAGCCCATTTGCCTGTAAACTTGCTCATTTGACTTATGTGTGCTTACTCTGGACCTGGGGCCTGGGGGAAGGGATATAGAAATGCATGAGAAGCTGTCTTGAATGTCAGGAATGTAGCATGATGAATATAGCACCTGTGTGATGGTCAGTTTTATGCGCCAACTTGGCCAGGCTACATTCACCGGTTATTCAATCAAACACTAATCCAGGTGTGGTGTGAAGGTGTTTTGTAGATGTTATTAAAATCTATAATCAGTTGACTTTAAGGTAGATTTTCTTAGATAATCTGAGTGGGCTTGATTCAATCAGTCGAAGGCCTTAAAAGCTTCCCTGAAGAAGAAATTCCACCTGAGGATAGAAGCTTCAGCTCACGTGCAAGGGTTCTAGCCTATCCTATGGATTTCAGACATGTCTAGCCATTCCCCACAATTATGTAAGCAAATTCTTGGTAATAAATCTCTTAATATATTCTCCTACTGGTCCTGTTTCTCTGATTGAACCCTGACCCATATAGATTTTGGTGCCAGGAGTGGAGTGCTGCTGTAAGAAATACCTACAAGATTGGAAATGTCCTTGGAATTGGGCAGTGGGGTGGAGGCTGGGAGAATTTTGAGACACATCGTGGAAAAAGCCTAGATTTCCTTGAATGCACTGTTAGTAGAAATATGAATGCTAACAACTCTGCTATTGAGGACCCAGAAGGAAGTGAGGAGCATCACAGAGAAAATGTATATCATCTTAGAGAACACCTAACTTCTTGAATAGGCTGTTGGTAGAAATATGGTTGTTAAAGACACTACCCGTGAGGGCTGGCTAAGATGGAAATGAGGAACGTGTTTTTGGAAACTGGAGGAAAGGGGATCCTTGTTGTATAGTGGCAGAAAGTTTAGCTGAATCACGTCCTACAGTTATGTGGAAATCTGAACTTGTAAGCAATGAACTTGGATAGTTAGCTGAGGAGATTTCCACACAAAGTGTTGAAGGTGCAGCCTAGTTTCTTCTTGCTGCTTTTAGTAAAATGCAAGAGGAAAGAGACAGATTGAAGGAAGAACTGTTAAGCAAAAAGGATGACTTGAGAAATTCTCAGCCTATCCAAATTTTAAAAGATGCTAAAATTAGGAGACTCACTGTCAGGAAAGCTGCTCTGGAGAGAAAGCCAAGAGTGTGGCTGGATAACCTTTTGCTAGTGCCTAGAAAGGATCAAAAAGCCACAATGTCTGATCATACGAAGGGATCTTTGAAGAGATTGGGTGTGTGAGTCATGAACCATTCAGCCATCTAAACAGAAGGCAGGGATAGAGACGGGGTCATCTAGGAAAGATCTAGATGAGCCTCTTGTCTAATGGAATGAATCCCTGTGAAATACACAGGAGACCCACAAGGTTCTTTAAATTTCACACCAGCAGAAACATTGCCAACTTGGATTGAAGGAAACAGAGAGTGGATGAAATGAAAGAAAACCATCACACTTCCGAAATTCTACAGGCAGGAAATAGACTATTAAAATTACTAGGCTGCGAACACATGCTACCCCTTGTGAAAAAGGAAGAATTACTCTGAAGCAGAGCCGTGAAACACGGAAGATTATTCCCAGGCCTTGAAACTTAATGTTTGTTTGCCTCACTGGATTTCAAAATGTCTTGAGTGTGGTAACTAGTTTTTTCTTTCCATTGTTTCCCTTTTAGATCAGGATTGCCTATAACTGGTATCCTATGCCTGTCCCTCAGTTGTATTTTGGGAGCAGATAATTTGTTTTCTAGTTTTACAGGTCCACAGATGGGGAGAAATTTTGCCCCAGGATGGACCACACCCAGAGTCTCATACATTCCTGACTTAGAATGACTGGGATGATGAGATTTGGGACTTTTGAGGTGATGAGATTTTTGGACTTTGAGTTGATGCTGTAACAGGTTGAAATTTGGTGGGATGGGGTGAATGTACTTTGCATGTGGGGCAGATGTGAATCTTTGGGGGCCAGAGACTGGACTGTGGTAGGCAGAATAAGGGACCCCCAAAGATAGCCTCCTTCTAAGCCCTGAATCCTGAGAATATGTTATCTTTTATGGCAAAGGGACTTTGAAGACATGATTAAATTAAGAATCTTCCCATCTCGAGATAGGAAGCTCATCCTGGATTATCTGAGTCAGCATAATGTAATCACGTGGGTACTTAGAGGGAAGCAGGAGAGTCAGAGTCAGAGGAGATGTGATTGTGGAAGCAGAGTTCAGAGTGATGTGGCCACGAGCCAAGGAATTACGCAGCCTTTAGAAGTTGGAAAAAGCAAAATTCTCCCCTAGAGCCTCAGAAGGGAGTTCTAGAAGCCCTGTGACCCATTTTAGACTTCTGATCTTCAAGACTCTAAGATGATAGATTTACATTGTTTTAAGCCACTAAGCTGTGGTAACTTGTTATAGCAGCAAGAAGAAACTAATACAACCTGTGCGCCAGGCCTTCTGCTGCACTCTTTATGCACATTATCTCATTTAATTCTTCCAGCAGTCCTTCAGGATGTGGGTATTATTATCCCCATTTTGTGATTGTGAAAACTGAGGCATTGAAAGTTCAGATAACTTGCCTAAAATAATACAGCTAGTAAGTAGTTGGTCTGGGATTTAACCCACGTCCAACTGATTCCAAAATTTATGGACTAGATCTTGAGTGATAAATGCCGTGGGACATGAGGGCCACAAAGGGGTAGCTTGGAAAGCCATGAAGACAGACTTGAACGTGAGGCTTTACATGTGGCACATGTGATGACCTAGTGGAAGTGGTGAAGCAGATGTTTAAGTGCACGGGAGTCATGTTGCCTGGGCTCAAACCCAGCTTTGCCACTTTTACTGGCTATGTTAACTTTGGGCAAGTTATTTCACTCTCTGGAACTCAATTTCCTCACCTCTAAATGGGGATCATAGTAGCATCTTTCTTACAGGGATGAGGGGCCAAAAAGAGGATAATGTGGGTCAAATGCTTAGCACAGTACCTGACACATAATGTGTCATAAATAAAATAGTAATAATGCTAACAGTAGTAATAGCAATAATAAAATAAGGAAATACCAATAACAAAGATAAACTACTCTTCCTGTTCTGGAACTCTAGGCAAGTAGATATCGGAGAAAGAACACAGGATCCATGGCAGGTAAGGGGCACAAGCGTGTTACAAGCAAGGGGAAGAGCAGGTACTCAAGCCTTTGCACATCCCATACTCCCCACATGGACCAGTCTTCTCTGCCTCTTCAATTGGCTGCTCTCTTCTGATTCTTCATTTCTCTGTTCAAAAGCCACTTCTCCCAGGAAGTCTTCCCTGATTTGGCTAGAAAGGATGCCCTTCCTCTGTGGGCTTATAGCATGAGCTACCTTCCTCCTCCAGTTTTGTCAATATGCTTGGTGCCTCCTGCAGGTGCCTGGACACTCCCTGAGGGTCGAGGTCCCCTCAGTCTCTTATTTATTGCTCTGTCTTGGGGATTTTTTTAAATTCAATGAATGGTGTGATAAGACTGGAGCAGTAGACCTAAGCCATGCCAGGGAGGGCTCCCTCAGCTTCCAACTTCCCATGAATTTCCCGAGTTGGTTTTCTTTCTTTTCGTTGCTGAGAACACCCCAGGGAGAGGCATGGACGCGGGACCTGCAGAGATGAGGCTGGTTGCTTAGCATCTCCATGGCCCTTCACCACTACGGCCCACTCTGTAGCTGTTCCTGGCCTCATTAAAACCTGTTCTCCACCAGCCTCGGTGTTTAATATTTATTGATCGCCCACGGCATGCAAGCTGGTCAATAAGTGTGTTCAGGAGCCTCATTCCATGTCTCCTTGATTGGCTCCTGCCACTTCTCCCATCTCCTAGCTCTTCCAATCTTGCAGACATGCCTTGACTGTTGTTTTATCAGCACCTTTCTAACAAAGGTCCCGGCTGTGGGGATGCAGTAGCTAAGTTCCACTTCATTTGCCTCCAAGCCTTGAGGGCATTGATTTTTATATAGCTGTCTCCTTCCCTCCTATTCCTCCGTCCCCACACTTCTCCAGAATGCTAAAGGGGGGGAAGAGCGCGTGATTGGCTCTGAGTTCCAGCTCCCCAGTAGCTGTGCCTGTGTTAATAGCATCTCTATTAGCATAATCCTTTTGACTCCCCCAGCTGTTTGCTTTCCTGGAGATCTGCCTGAGCCAGGGTGCTACTGAACTTCCTTAATGAAGATATGACAGTGGGTGGCTGGAGACAGGAAGTTGGAGAAGAAAGGAGAAGGGGAGAGTCCCTTGGGTTATCTCCCTGTTACTCAATATTGTTGAATTGGGTCCTCAACTTTCCATCACGTGATGTTTGGATGCTGGGAGGGGAGTTAAATATAGAAGTCCTCCTTTTGGCATTTCAGAAGGTTTATGTAATGTCCTGTTCCTTTTGACAGCAGGGAGGAAGCGGATAGCATGGCTTGGAAGATGGGTCTGTGTCCGCAGCTCCATTCAAAGCAGTCTACTCAGTAGCCTGACCCATCTGCCTACTCGGGGGCTGTTCCGTGAATCATGTTTGCAAAGGCGCAGGATCTGCTCAGCTGGAAAATTCTATTAATTCTATGATTCTACAAGTAGCCTTCACAAGAGTGGGTGCTGAAAATAGATCAGGATGTGGCATTGCCCTGAAATTTGCCTGGGTTACTGATTTGGTTTTTCCTTCAACTCCTCTCTGAACCTGGCTTAGAAATTTGGCTTGCTTTGTCATTTGGATCCTGCCCTGGAATCCCAGGGACCAGTGTTCATGTCCCAGCTGTGTGACCTTGGAAGAGTCTTGGCTTTTTGGAGTCTCATTTTCTCATCTTTGGCGTGTCCCCAAACTTATGCCTTCCTCTACCTTTCCTGTTTAGTAGATGACCCCCGTTTCTATTTAGCTGTTCAAACTTCAAAGCTAGGAGTCATCTTTGATTTCTCTCTCCCTCTTACCCACTGCATCCATATCCTCAGCAAATGTGGCCAGCTCTACCTTCAAAACATAGCCATAAAAGGTTTCTCCATCTTAGCTGCAACTCCTTATGTAAGCCACCGTCAGCAACGTCTTCCAAAGTGGTCTCTGCTTCCAGCCGTGATATCCCACAATCAATGCATAACCTGTCTGCCCAAGTGATTAAGAAGAAGAACAACAAAACCCATAAATCTAATCTCATTAATCCTTTCTAAAACCTTCCTACAGCTTTCCATTTTACCAAGAATTAAAATCAATGCCTTGGCATGGCCTAGAAGGCCTTCCATCATCTCCTGATCACATCTCAGACCAAATCCTGTCCTCCTTTCCCTTGCTCGCTTCTTTCTCTTCCTGGAACAGTCCTAGCACCCACCTCAGGGCCTTCGCACTTGCTGCTCCCTCTGCCTGTTCCCCCAGATCTTCCAGTGGTTGGCTTCTTCTCATCATTCAAGTTTTATTTCAAATGTTGCTGCCTCTCACAGGCCTTTCTTGATCACTCAAGGTCAAGTTGCCTCCACCCCCAGCATTACTGTATCATCGGTATTCCACAGCATAGGTCTATCTAAATATCATTTTGTTTATATTTTTATCTGACTCCTTCCATTAGAGTGTGTGTCCTTTGAGAACAGGGAACTTACTTGCCTTGGTCACTCCTGTATCTTGTATCCTAAGACAAGAGAGTTGTGCACAATGTGTTAAATGAATGGATAAAGGGTGGCCTTGGGGATGGAATAAGAGTATACACTCCCCGCCCCCCACATTTATATATGCTTGAAACTGCCGTGGTCAGAAATACCACGTTCAGAGCAGGAGCCAGACTTCCCATAGCTCTCCAGGTGCGTTGGGTCATCCTTCCTCATATTATGCTCCCAAGAAACTTTTCCTGCCTCTTGTTGAATAAAAATTCTTCAACTTCTCAGCTACCTCATGGGCCTTTGCATCTGTTCTGCATCTGTTTCTTAGCAGACTAGCTTGGCACATGGTGCTTTTTAGAGACATTTAGCATGTAAAGATATTTATAAAGGAGGGATTCTCTTCTATTTTTGCCCAGTCATCTGTCAGAGAGAGGGGGAGCAGCGAGCAGGCACTCTTGATTCATTCTCTTGCCTGGAGAGGGCTGCCCATCTCCATCCTGGGAGGGTGGAACGACAGAGAGGAACCTTCTGCATTCCCAGGCTGGTTTTAATGAAGGGAGCATCCACAATGGTAGCTTTGCCAGTCTCCACATTGTGTACATTGGGCCTGTCCTTTAGGGTTCACATTTTCCAGATGAGTTATTGTTATAGCCACTGCCTTCAGAATCTCCTTAAGAGTGGAGCTGTGAAGTTAGGGGGGCACAGTCCACAAAGCCACCCTCATTTCTGGTACCAATTGCAAATTTGGGGGTCCCAAAGACCACCCTTAGTGTCGATAATTCACTGGAAATAGAGAACTCACTGGAAGCTGTTACATCCATGGTTATGGTTTATTACCACTAAGGATACAGACTAAAATCGACCGAGGGAAGCACACAGGGCAGAGTCCAGGAAAGTTACAAAGGTGGAGCTTCCAGTTGTACTCTTCCCATGGAGTCATGGAGAGTACTACCTTCCCAGCAAGAACGTGTGACAATATGGCAGCACTGCCTACCAGGGAAGCTTGCCTGAGCCTTGGTGCCCAGAGCACTGGGGTCTATGGCTGACTGCCCACATGGCTGATCTCAGCCTCCGGTTGAGCTGATACTGTGTGACTCAAAGCCCCCACCCTAAGTCCCATTGTTAGACTAACAAAGAAAATTAATAGAAACCAACAGGAGGGAAAAAAGTTGGCAATGTTTGCCCAAGGGTTAGTATCGTCAATACACAAAGATAACTTACAAATTAAGAAAAAGGCGAACAGTGGAGAAAGAAAAACAGACGAGAGAAATTAAGAAGTGTTAGAGAATAACAACACAAAGGTTAATAAACCCCCAAGAAAATGTGAAACCCTGCTAATAATACAAAATATTCAAAATGAAATAACAAAGTCAATCAGCGAACAGAAAAGGGTCGTTAAGAGGGGCTCTGTATTATTTTTATAATTAAGGAAAGCAAAATCACAGGTAAGCAAAACAGAGCAGCTGGAAGGGGCTTTCTCAGAGCTCCCTCCTCCATTTTGGCGGGAAGCGGGAGCGGAGGGAGGTCTGGGCTCCTCCCTTCTGGGGCCTCCACGTCCTCATTTTGTCTCCCACCCCTTCGCCCGGTTTCCCTGCAGGTGTGAGTGTGTCAGACCTCCTTCTGTGCTGAGTGGGAGAGAGCTCGCTGCGCTCTGGTGAGCCTTCGAGACTCCTCCTCCCCCAGCTTCTTCCCCGCCCCTCCGGGTAGGACGCCTGAGTTTCTTGGCCGAGGAGAAGGTGCCCTCCCTCTACTTTCCCAGGGTGCCCGCAACACCGCTGTAGGGGTCAGGCAGCCCCTCCCCTCGGCCCCCAGCCTCGTCTAGACAGACCTAGGACTTAGCTCAACAGTGGGGGACCAGGAGACTCCTGGAGGAGCCCTGGGGATTCTGTCTCAGCTCCTTCGCTTTGCTCTCGGCTTTCAGATTCGCTGGAGGAGAATCTCCGCCGCTCCCCGTCATGTCTCGGATTTGCGTAACTGCGGGAGGCTGTTGGGACCATTTACGTGGGGGTTTACTTACTCCTCAGGACTGCAGAGCCCCCCGTGGAGGGACAGGCTGCTCAATAGCGTGTTTCCTCAGCACCGGCTCCCGGAGGTTCCCACTTTTTTTTTTTTTTTTTAAATTTTATTGAGGTCATATTGGCTTACAACACTGTGTAAATTTCAGGTGCACATCACTGTATTTCAGTTTCTGTGTAGACTGCATCGTGTTCACCACTAACAGTCCAGTTTTTTTGTTTCTTCTTTTTTGCTGAGGAAGATTGGCCCTGAGCTAACATCTGTTGCCAATCTTCCTCTATTTGTACGTGGATCGCTGCCACAGCATAGAGGCTGATCCATGCCCAGAAACCGAACCCGGGCCCCCAAAGGGGAGCATGCCAAACTTAACCACTAGGCCATGGGGCCAGCCCCAACAGTCCAGTTTTTACCCATCACCATTCATATGTGCCCCTTTAACCCTTTCACCCTCCCCTGCCCCCTTTCCTCTGGTAACCACTAATCTGTACTCTGTATCTGTGTTGGTTTGTTTCTCTTCCACATATGAGTGGAATCATATGGTGTTTGTCTTTCTCCATCTGACTTATTTCACTTAGCATAATACCCTCAAGTTCTGTCCATGTTGTCACAGATGGCACAATTTTGTCTTTTTTATGGCTGAGTAGTATTCCATTGTATATTTATATACCACATCTTCTTTATCCATCCATCTGTTAATGGGCACTTGGGTTGCTTCCACGTCTTAGCTATCGTGAATAATGCTGCGATGCACATGGGGTGCATAGATCTTTTTGACGTATTGATTTCATGTTCTTTGGATAAATATCCAGTAGTGGGGCGGCTCTGTCCTGTGCCTCTGGGAACTTCCAGGTGAAGCCAAATGTCCTTTTCCTCCCTGAGCTTTTGGCAATGAATGCAAAAGACTTTAAGAAACTCCACACAGGGTGGTGTACCCAGGGTCAAAGACCTTCAATTTCTAGTAGGAGCAGAAGGCCTTTAGGGGATAAGTCCTGACCCCATGGTCTCAGGCCACCATGGGACTTGGTTCCTGCAGTGTTCAGTCTATGGTTTTGTGAGACAGGTGTGTGGCATTCTCCTGTTTAAACCCCTTCCGTGGCATCCCGTGGTCTTCAGAATGAAGTCCAGTATCTTCACTGTGGCTGCAAGACCCTGAGTGATTGGGCTTTTACCTGCTGTTTTGGCTTTGTTTCTTAACCTTCTCCTTCTCTTTCTAACCCTAGGGCCTTTGTACTCACTGTTCCCTCTGCCTGGAATGCTCTTCCACTACTCTGCCCCTGATTGGCTCCTTCTGATCCTTCAAGACTCAGTTTAAATGGCTTTTCTTCAGAGAGTCCTTCCCTAAATGTCCTGTTAACTGCTCTCGTAGGAGCCCTCCCTGCGTGAACTGGACCACAACTCTAATTTAACTTCCGTCCGTTCATTTATGTTGTTCTGTCTCCTCTGTGAGGTGAGCACTCCCTGAGGCTGGGGCCTCTGTCTGGTTCACCACTGAAAGTCTAGTAGAGCAGCTGACACATGGGCCGACTTAAAAATATTGTGAATGAATAGAAAACTCTCTAGGAAAGCAATTGTGATTGTGTCTTTCCTGCCCTCTCCCAGCTCAGTCGTATCTGGGCCACATGAAAAAACCGCTTGCACCCAATAATTTTGGTACCCCTGTATCTAAGGCCATGGAAAAGCTCTGCACCCAAGCCCTGAGCAATCCTGCCCTCATTTATCATCCTTTTCAGGTAGGCAAATAGCCTCTGCTTATCCTGGAGGAACAAAGAGTCGTCCAGTTTGGATGGCACATGTAATAACGGTGTCTGTTTGTTGAGTCCCTACTGCACAAGGTGCAGGCACTTTGCGTACACAATCCCTGATCCCCATAGCATCCCTATATGATAGGTTTTATTATCCCCATTTTACAGGTGAGGAAGTAGAGGCTGTCAGAGGGGAACTTGCACACTGTGTCACTTGACTCCAAAACCCATGCTCTTTTCCCACTATGGAGTGTGGCCTAGTTTGGGGAACATGTGTGCACATGCACACAGCCCTTCTCAAATGATGGTGATATAATGAGCAGGCAAGACCTCGCTTTTAGGAAGACTAAGCTGATGGGTTGAATTGTGAGGGTCTGAAACTTTGGATTTCACTTCCTCTGCCTCTGGGGTCTCTCCTGGGTTTCCTTTGACTGGAAGCAGGTGGACCCAAGGGAACTGTGAGAGGTTATGAGAGCAGCAACAGCCTACATCTTGGATGTTCATTATGTGCCGTGGGCTGTGCTGAGGGCTTTGCTTGTATTGCTTTACTTAATCCTCAGAGCAACTCTATTTTTGCTATTATTTTGAGCACCATTCTGCAAATGAGGAAGCTGAGACACAATGAAAGTTAGAAAGAGCCAGTAGCAGAGGCTGGATATCAACCCAGGTAATCTGATTTCAGAGCTTGAGAGCTCAACCACCACGTACCTACCGTAGGGGAGGAAGAACTATTCCTCTTCCCTCTAGGTCCTTCTGGCTGATCTAAGAATTAAATTGACATGAGACAGAATAACAGAAGAAAATCAAAGTTTGATAACATGTACACATGGGAGAAACCCAGGAAATCTGAGTAGTTCACCAAAATGGCTGAAGCCGCCACCTTAAATACCATCTTTAGTTAAAGACAAAGGAGGATGTTGGAGGTAGTGTTTTGGGACTTCAAAGGAGAGGAGTCCTACCTGGAGATGGAAAAGCAAATGTTTGATAAACGAATGTTTGCTGGGCAATCGATAGAAGAGCTGGCCCAAGAGAGAGAACTTTGATAAAAATGGGCTTAGCAAGGATCCTCCCAGTCTCCCACACCTAGAGTTGTCTATGGTGATAGCTCCTTCCTGGGTCAGGCCTTCTGTCTAAAATTCTTGTAGGCAGTTAGGGGAAAGGTCAAAGTTTCTTTCTGAGTCTTTTGTTCTTAAAAATAATGAAGCCAAAGAGACAGATTTTGGGGTGGCAATTCTGCTCCCCCACACCACTGACTAGCTAACTAAAGCTTTCCCAGACCCTCACAACTCAAGGTGTGGTCCACAGACCAGCGCCTTCAGCATCCCTCAGGAGCTTGTTAGAAATGCCAAATCTCAGGCCTCGCCCCAGACTGACTGGGTCAGAATCTGCATTTTAACAAGGTCCCCCAGGGGTGACTCACGTGCCAGTGAAGTCTGAGATGCACTGCTCCTGAAGCTGTGTGAATGTGAAATACGTACGACCTTACTGAAGTCGAAAGCTGGAGATTTAGGGCCTGTGAGTTCTTGGAGACAATCTGTGACTTCAGTATCTTACAAATTATGGCATTAACGAGCCATTGTCTCCTTTGCTGGAGGGACGAGGGATGACAAATTAATTTAGTACCTTCAACAAAAATAAAAGCAAGTTGAGCTTGCAAAGTTGATCCAAGGCTTGAAAAAAATAAGATGAGGTTGCTGCGGTCTACAGGACGCTGTTGACACTGTGTTACATGAAGTAACCAGGGAGCCCCTCAGCTAGGATTGCTGCAGGTGTCCACATTGCAGGTGAAGTTTTGGCAAACAGCATCCCTGTGGATTGGGAAGGTAACTAGCACATTAGGTCTGCCTGTGACTCACACATCTGCAGACGTGGTGAGAGCAAAAGCACCCTTCAATCCAAAAGAGACTGGCTCCATCTTACTGTGCTGGGGGAAAGACGTCGATTTCATTCTTTGATTCAGAACGTTGGCGTTGCGAGCTATCTAATCATCGTCACTGGACAGCTATTCAGCTCTACTTCTCATTTCATTAGGTCCTTGTAGATGTTCCCTTAGACACCTGAATCCTTCCAGACAAGGAGAGTTTTTTTTTTCGTAACCTTTCCCAACCTATAAATGCCCCAAGGGCTGTGAGGCGCCCACGTGGGCTTTACCGATGATGGATGTGATCGTGTTCAAGTCAAAAGGATGAGCGGTTGCGTAGATGATTGATGTTGTGTATCTCTGAGTCGCCTCATCTTGGGAGGGGATGTGCTGACCATGCATCAGGGTCCTGAGGGTTGGGCGTCCAGCAGGGGACCCCAAGAAGGTCACACCATTTCCATATTACTTTGCTAATTCCTTTCATCTTGCCAAGTTACGTTTAGCAGGTTATTCATCTAATTCTCTTTTTTAAAATTTTAATATTCCCCATTTTTTTTAGGGACAAAAAGAGCCTTTTAGGAAATAAGCATCAGGAAACTAATCAAAGCAGAAACTTTCTGGAAGGAATCTGACAGCAACATGTCTTTAATGACCTTCAAGATCACATGCTCCAGGCAATTACAGGATTCCGGAGAAAATAGCTCATTCTGAATAGTCTAACTTGCTGCAGTATCCCTTCACTTTGCAGTGGTTTCCCCCCACCCCCCTTCTGTAGCTTTCTTACCAAGAGTCTCCTCAAAGAGATTTTACTTGGATTAATACTCTTCCAGTTTTAACAAACTGCAGAGGGGACAGCCGATGCTAAAAAAGGGGACCTTCTGCACGGTGCCAGGTTTCTTCCGAGTTTTTTGGCTCTGTCTGCAGAAGGAGCATAATGCATTCTGATTTGGGGCCAAATAGTATTAGGGGATTTTGCTGCTTAAGCTCTTGAGTATGGGTGCAGCTGGAAAAATAACGTATTTATCAATAGGTTACCAATTTCGTAGCTGGTAGTGCTCAGAAAGAAAGGGCATTAGATGAACTGCAGCTGGACCCATGCTGCTTGACGAAGGAAGTTGTTCTGACAGGAAGCCTTTGTGAAAGGGTATTCAGGAGTCTAGAAGCAACTTTTTACCTTATTTTAATTAACCCGCATTTCCTTCTTGTTTGCAGGACTATATGAGAATTTCTGCACATTCTGCTTTGTTTTCCCTCTTTTTACCTTACAGTGTTACCATTATTTGAAACCTTCCGTATTGAGTAAAATTAGCCAAGGCCAGTGCTGTATTCAGGTGTCAAAGTTTTAGCGTTTGCTCACCCTCCTGTCCCAGGGAGAACAGGTTTCTCTTCGTGTTTGCCTGTATGCTCTGCTATGACTCATAGTCTAGAGAAACCCCCACGTTCCTGTGCAACGAAGGAAAGAGGATAATGATTTCAGCTCAGGCAGAGTGGCCTGCAAACTCTCGATGCGCAGCTGTATCCAGCCAGGCCTGCACTGGCCTTTGTGTTATGGAAATGGACGAACTTGTGCCTTTGTGTTCTCGAGTTTCTTGAGAACTGCCCGATTTCCATGGTCACAGGGACCGGGAACAAGATGTGTGGAGCCCAGGCTCTGCTGGACGCTGTTGTGAGTGATTGCAGAGGAGGAAGCTACCGTGGGCTCATCTAAATGGTATTTTCAAAAGCTCCGTCTGCTTCCCCTTCACAGCTTCTGGGCCTGAGGACCAGGAGTTGTGATCCTCCCAAAAGGCATTCCCAGACAAGGTGGGCGACCTCCCCTGAGAGGTGCAAGCTGATGCAAAGATTTGGTGACCCCCTGGGGCCTATGAGGTGCTTTCATCCTGCCAGAGCTCAATTTAACTCTGTCTGTGGTTGATGTCACTCGGCACAGAGGGTGGGAGTGTGCACAGGACTGTGTATTAGGGAGGCCAGTTCAATTCTTGTGGTTGTCCTGCCCTCAGCCCCTGCCTCCTGAGCCCCCACCGTGTCTTCGTGTGCACGCTGGTTTGACTGGGGTGTCGGACCGATTAAAGTGCTTCTGGTCTGCAGGCTGCCTGATGGCCTGTGACTTTTGTGGCTGGACTTGAAAAGATGAGCTTGAGTGTGGGGTTGTGCATTAGAAATCGGATAGGATTTTCCAGTTAGCCTTGTTGATACGGGAGCTGAAAGGACACCATGACAAGCTGAAGTTAGGAATGATCAGGGGAAGTCTGTGGGTGGGGAGAGTAGGGTGAAGAATCTAGAAGGAGGAAAAATAAGAAACCATGGAGAGAGAGACACACACAAAGAGACAGAGAAAGAATGAGAATACTAAGGCTTTCCTGTGGCAATCTGCATGTATCTTTATAATAAATTTTTTTTCTTGAGCTGAGATGGGTCTTGTTTTTGGCAACTCAAAACACCTGCATAGAAGAGGGATACAGACAGACAGAGATCATGAAAGTATTTCAGACAGAAGGTCTGTTTTCCTGTGTGTTTAAATGTGGAGTCTTTCTGATCTGCTCTCCCCGCCCCCCAACTCCCCACACATACTCTCTCTCTTTCTCTCTCTCACGTAATGAATTAAAAAAAGAGAACTTTAATAATGAGGTAAAATTCTAAGACACATCCAGAAAATTGATGTTTCATGAATTAGGAATCTGAGAAAAGGGTTCATTGGGTTCAGCAGAATTCAATAAGAGAAGGAGGACTGAGTAAGTGATAAAATGATTAACTGATCACGTTGGGGTGGGAACCTCGGGTTAGACTAAGGTTTCTCAACCTTGGCACTATTGACATTTTGGGCCAGACACTTCTTTGCCGTGAGGGCTGTCCTGTGCATTGTGGGATGTTTAGCAGCATGCCTGACCTCCACCCACTAGATACCAGTAACACTCATCCCTAGCTGTGACAACTACAAATGTCTCCAGACTTTGCCAACTGTCCCCCTGGGGTAATATTGCCCCCAGTTGAGAACCACTGGATTAGACAAAAAGAAAGCCTGCTTTCTTTGAACGAGTTTTTTTTCCTTTTCTTTTGAAACTACTATTTGGGAAATACTGAGGAACCTACAGAAATGAATAAGGAACAGTCCCTGACCTGTATGAACTAATGATTCCTGGAAAATATTAAGCATGAGAACAACTTAACAAGTAAAGCTGGAAAATCCCTTTCTCTTGGCTTTGAAGAACAGCAGAGCTATCCATCTGGGTGGAATGGGTGAAGCACAGGCTAATTCAAAGTATATAAGGATGATGGTAGATGCTGTAACATATAAACCCCAAATTTCAGTGGTTTAACACAGTAGAAGTTTGTTTCTTGCTCATGTAATTGGTGAATAGCTTTCCTCCATGTGATGATTCAGGGACCCAGGCTTCTGCCATATTGTGGCTCTTTCAGTCCCCAAGATCTCACTGCCTTCTGTTTCCAAGAAGAAAAAGTAAGGAGAAGTCATGTCCTCTTCTGAAGAGCTTTGGCCAGGATGTGACTTCATTTATGCTCACCTTCCATTGGTGGAAATTAGTTACCTGGTGGTTTCTGACCAAGTAGACTGAACCAATATTGAATGGCCCTTCTTGGCTCAAACTCTGTGACATGCTCTGGTCATGAAAACTTACCACCAGGAGACTTTTCATGTAGAGTGCTTTCTTCAGCAGGGGGGAATGCAGAGTCTTCCTCTATGCCCCATTCAAGGTGGAGCTGGGATAAGAACCCAGATCTCCATGTCCAGCAGTCTGTCGCTCTTTGCATTTCCTCTGCTCTCCTCTACCAGGATTGGAGATGTGGATTGTTCCTAATGAATTTCCATATCCCCTGTACCGAGCGCAGGCTTGGGCACATAAAGCATTCAGTAAATGTTTGCAGAGGGGATGCATGGGTGAAAAATATTGTTCGCACTTTCAGAAGCATGCACTCAAGGACAGTTTTACTTGTTAACCTGAAAATTGCAACATATGTGCGTGTAGAACTGTACCCCCCGCTTGACATTGACGTTACAGGCATCAGGGAAGGACAGACACCAAGTGCTGCCTTGGGGGTGATCATACTTTCCTTTGTTAGCCAGAAATGTGTCAGAAGTCTAACTCAGAGAGCCTTAAGCCAAAAAGAGAAATTTATTTGATCATGTAGCCAAAAATTTCAGGTACCTGGTTTCCGGCAGGGCAGAGGACAGATGCCCAACAATGTCGTCAGGGACTTCTTTCTCTCCATTTCTTGGCTCCGCTTTCCTCGGTGTCAGACTCATTCTTTGGCAGACTCTCCTCAGGGGATGGCAAAGATGGCACCAGCAGTGACAGACACTCATCCTTCAGCTTAGCCACCTCAGGGGGAGGGGCTCCAGAGAATCTCCCAGGGTTGAGTTTCATTGGCCAGTCTGGTGTTACGTGCCCATCCTTGCACCAGTCACCATAACCTGCCTCTCACTGGCCAGCCCAAGTCACATGTCGACTGCTAGAACAAGGGGCGCCCGATCCAGGGGTTGAGAGGTAGGGAGGGGCAGTTCTTCAGGGAAAACCTAGAATGCCATTCAAGAATACGGGGAAAAGGGTGCTGGATGGGCAAAGATACCCAATGTCCACTAGTTTTCCAATCTCCTTATGTAGTGCACCTCTATATTTCTGTACCTAACACTCAGTAATATTCTGGTAATTGTATCTGATTAACCTCTGTTAAGCCCCCTCCCCTGCTGTGACCCCTGAGCTTCTTGTGGAGATTTCCCACTAGTTCAGAAGTCGAGCATGTGGTTCAGGCCCAGGCCATTGGGCTCATTATATTCCCCCAGTCTCGGTGAATGGTTCAGACATGGTTACCTGGCCCAGGAAGAGCCAACGAGATGAAATTAGACTTTAGTTCAAACTTTAGCGAAAGAGATTCTTTTTTCAAAATTAACTTTTTATTATGAAAAATTCCAAAATGCACAAAAATAGAGGCAACAGTATAATAATTAATAGAGATAACCATCATATACCCACCATCCAGCTTCAGCACTTATCAACTCATAGACAATCTTGTTTCATTATATCACCACCCACAGTGGATTATTTTGGAGCAAATTCCCAAATCATATCATTTCATTTATATATTTTTCAACATGTGTCTCTAAAGACAAGAGCTTTTGGGGAAAAAGACTTGGTATTTCCTATTAGAAGGGAATCTGAAAAGATGTATGGGGTGGAGTTGCAGCCGCCATCTTGCTTCTGCTTGGAGCCAGCAACTGGAGCCAATTAGACGACAGCAGAGCAGCAAGAAGGAGAGAAGCCAAGGCTGATGACAAATTTTGGGCCCTGAATTCAGCTGTGCATGAAGCAAGCTTTGCCATTGTTTTTCCAGCTAGGTGAGCCAGAATATCCTTGTTAGCTATGTTGTTGGTGCCCTGCCCGGCTCCTCTTGGCCCGCCCTGAGGGTCACTTGAAGCTTAGGTGGACAATTCCCAACACAGTGATGGCTTCTCACCCCAAGCATGGGTATCTCTCTGCCTAAGGGCTTTCTCTGGCCATAGGATTGTGCTTGGCTTCTGCACACTGCAGACGAGAAGTGGCAAGGAATAAATGCCCCCAGAGCCACCTTCAACCATGAGGGATAGAAGTTGACGGATACACATCCCAGCTTCCTTGCAGCTCAATGAGACAACACTGAGGTGTGTTCTATACTGAGTGTCAGAAGGTCCCTTGTGGGACTGAGTCCCAGTTGCCCCCACCAGTAACCCTCCCATTAATGCACGTGCGATTGGCTTCCTTCTCTTCCATGACTTACTTTCCTACTCCCTCTCCACGCTTCCTGTAATCACCTCCCAACTAAACGGTGTGCCCCCAGTTTCTTGTCTCTGGGTCTGCTCTGGAGAAAACCTAACCTGAGACTTCCCCTTTCCCCCAGTCATTCTCAAAAAAAAAAAAAAAAAAAAATCCTAAGTAATTGTGCCTCATATTTCCTACCCCTAATATTTTCTTGGAATATGAAATAATGGAACCTTCTGGGAAACTCTTCCCCCCTTCCCCAATATTCACACAAAATATTTTCAGCCTAAGGATCCAGTTGCAGAAGCCAGCCAGGTCTCAGGAATACCCTGTATGCAGTGAATTTCACCTGCAGCGTAATAAAAGCCAGGTGCTGTTGGGCACAGTTGCCAGACCATGATAAGCAATATGGATCCCTCAGCAGCCTTGCCTGGTGGTTCAGATGACAATTTATGGGGGAGCAAGCTCCTGGGTGTGCATGTGGAAGAATGCTCTGCTTATCTTCCTTAAGATGGATTTCTGGCGTCTAAGACAAGGAGAGGGGGACAACAAGGAGGGCTGCTGTCTCTGTGGGGATATTTTTAAGTGTCTCTCCTGCTATCTACAAGTGAAAACATACATGTAAACACACACTAAATTGATGAAGAAACAAGTAACTTCAATAAAGGATCCTGGCTGTGTTTCACTAATCTGGAGGCCGGTTATCTAGCATCTTGAATCCATAAGGAAATCACAAGGTAAGCCGAGAAAAAACTCTTAGATCATCTAAAACAACAGTCTTAAAAGTCTATCTATTTTACTCAAAGGAGCATGCTCTTAAGACTCTCACTCAGGACTATGTCACTCTTACTTTACACACAATTCCAACAGAGGGTTGGAAGCACCACATTGTAAGCAGGAAAGGAACACTAAAGTAGGGCCTGCAAACTCAAAAATTAAAGGAACCAGGCAAGAATTGCAAATGATTGAAAAGAGGCCACTCAACCAATCAATGCTACACAGAAATGTGGGTCCATTGTTGTCAGCTCTTCCAATTGTTCAGCAAAAACTGGAATTTGGGATTTTTAAGTGGAATAACTCTACTTTTCTATCAAAAAATATTTAAACAGAAAAGTTTTGAAAACAATGTGCAGGTCTGGTACATTGGGGGCCTGACTTTGCCCCATCAAGTGAGGCATGAATTCTCCATTTTGCCACTGTTGCTTCCACTTGGCTCCTGGGGGGCACTTTAATTTGTGATTCCTTGGTTAGATCACTGGATTTTTGAGCACAGGCTCTGGATTTTGTTTGGGAAATATTTGTTGGAGAAATCAATGGGTACATAACTGTTTGCAGAAGTCACTCTTATTTTGGTTGAGTGGGCAGTGTTCTGAGCTCCCCAAAGCAAACTAGCTGTGGACATCCTGGGATCGATGTGGCTCGTGCCTGGGGACTGCTGGGGACACAGAGAATACATCTTCCTCCTCTCTCTCATGTGTTTACACAATCGGCTTTCAAAGGTTACGATTCCTCTGTGGGCGACTGGCCTGCAGCATCCGCTCTCTGCTTTGCTCGACTCAGTTCATTTCATCCAGGCTGGAAACTCCAAGTCTGGAGTTCTGTTGCCTTTGTGCACCCACACCTCGCTGGGCAGATCGAAAATAACCCCTTCAACTCTCTCTCGAGTATCCAAGCAGGTTCCTCTGGGGGCTTTCCAAAGAGCGTATTTCAGTATCAGCATTGCAGAGCACAGTGGCATTAAGACCTTTTGTGTAGTTTTATGAAGGACCGAACCAATTCTCCTTCTTAGGATGCTCTTGAAGACTCTATTCCTCAAGGTCATGAGATGGTCTTTTAAAAACTTTACAAATAATATTCATTGTATTTATTTTACTTTTATCTGATCCCAAGACTGTTATATGCCCATTGTTTTGGAAATACAGAATAAAATTAAAATGATCAATAATCCTGTCACACGTATTCAACACAAAAGCATTTTTCCTTCTGTTCCCTTTTATATATGTGTGCACTGGTGTGTGTATGTATGTGTTTTAGTCTGTTCGGGCTGCTGTAACAGAAATGTCATAAACAGGATGGCTTGTAAACAACAGGCATTTATTTCTCACAGTTCTGGGGCCTGGGAAGTCCAAGATCACGGTGCCAGCAGATTTGGTGTCTAGTGAGGGCATGCCTCCTCATCGATGGCCGTCTATTCCCTGTGTCCTCGCATGGCAGAAGGGGCAAGTGATCTCCCTGGGGCTTCTTTTATAAGGGCACTAATCCCATACATGAGGGCTCTGCCCTTCTGACCTAATCACCTCCCAAAGGACCCCCTCCTAGTGCCATCACCTTGGGGGTTAGGTTTTTAATATATGAATTTTGGGGGGACAGAAACATTCAGTCTATAGCAGTGTGTACACACACACGTGTGTGTGTGTTTATGTACACACATACATAAACATATAAATATATGTGTATATCGATAACTGAGAATAGTTTATACATGAAGTTTATGTCTGCTTTTTTCACTTACTATCAAATTCCCTGTAAGCATCATTTTTAATGCCTGCGTAAGGCCGTATCTTGCTGGTGCTTATCTAGCCACTTATCCAATGCTGGATGTCTTGGTTGTTTTCACGGAAACTTTTACTAATATAAATAACACTGTGATAAACATCTCTGTGCGTAAATCTTTATATTTCTCATTATTTTCTCAGCATAAATTCCTTTTAGAAATGGAATTAAACTAATCTCTTGGGAGCCCCCAAACTGTCTAATTTCTGTTAAATTCCATCAATTCTTATGAGTAAGAGCTGAAGTAAGAGTCCGCGGAGCTCCACTTAATTGGTCAAGCCAGTAAACTAGTTCTTCTTGATTTCTCTCTGGATTAAATAGGTTAAGAATAGTTACTATCACACAAACCCTCGAATATCAGGGACTTAATCCAGTAGAAATGTATTTCTTACTCACCTGAAGCCTAACATGGATGTTTGTGTTCAAAGTGCAGTCTTTTGCCAAGTGGCCGTTTAGGGACTCGATGCTTCTATCTTTTGGCTCTGCCATCTTCAACATGTGGTGTCTAAGGCCACTGGGCTCTTCTGCATTGAGCTATGGAAGAGGAGGAGCATGGGAGGTTGTGTGTGGACCAAATGTGCCACGGAGGAAAAGGAAGTGGGTTTTGTGATCACTTATCCAGACCCTGCTACACAGTTTCTCCTTATCTCATACATCTAGTCCCTCAGCAGATGCTGTTGGTTCTGTCTTCAAAATCTCCCTCGATTCATCTACCCCATCCTACATTTGTGGGATTGACCCACTTGGTTATGATGCATTGCTTCTTGATGTATTTTTAGATTTGATCTGCTAATACTTTGTGGGGCATTTTTGCATCTATGTTCGTGAGGGATATTGGTCTGTGGTTTTCCTTTCTTACAATGGCTTTGTCTGGCTTTGGAATCAAGGTAATACTAGCCTCATAAAATGAGTTGGGAAGTATTCCCTCCTCCTCCGGTTTATGAAATAATTTGTGTAGGACTGTTTTTTTTTTACCCTTAAATGTTTGATGGGATTTGTCAGGGAAGACATCTGAGATTGAAGTTTACTTGTGGGAATTATGAATTCAATTTCTTTAATTGATGTAGGGCTATTCAGGTTTTCTATTTCTTCCTGAGAGAGTTTTGGTAATTTGCAGTATTGTGATTTATAATAAGAAATATATATTTGGTCTTCGACCCATTTCTGGCTCCTAATTTCCTAAGTGTTGAGAGTGATAAAGGTATCTGTTATGTTAATGAGCTGACTTTTAGGAAGCATTTAGGGATGGGGCTGCTTGCCAGTGGAGCCAACTGAGTGATTAGAGGGTTGGAACTTTCAGTCTGTTGCCTTCCCCCACTACCTTCTGGGAGGGGAGAGGGGCTGGAGGTTAAATCAATGGCCAGTGATTTAATCAGTCATGCCTGTTTAAGGAAGCTTCTGTAAAAACACAAAGAGACAGCCCAGAGAGAGCATGGAAACTCCGCGCCCTTTCCCCATACCTTGCCCTGTGCGTCTCTTCCATCTGGCTGTTCCTGAGTTATATCCTTCTACAACAAACCAGTCATAATCTAGTAAGTAAAATGTGTCTCTGAGTTCTGTAAGCCATTCTAGCAAATTATTCGAATCCAAAGGGGGGGAGGTCCTGGGAACCTCTGATTTATAGCCAGTCAGTCAGAAGCACAGGTAAACAACCTCTACTTGTGACTGGCTTCTGAAGTGGGGAGCAGTCTTATGGGACTGAAGTCGTTAGCTGTGGAATCTGATGCTATCTTCAGGTAGATAATATCAGAATTGAGTTGAATTCTTGGACACCCTGCTGGGGAAGCCACCACCCCACGTTAAAATTGGTCTCAGCCCAAAAGAACATCTTTCAAGGAATTTGTCCCTTTCATCGAAGTTGTCAAAATATCCGAAGTTGTTCACAACATTACTATCCTTTTAATGTCTGAAAGATCTACAATGATGCCCCCCTATTTTATTTCTGCTATTGTCTCCTTTCTTTTTCTCTTGACTAATCTGTCTAAGTTTATCAATTTTATTGACATATTTTCAAAGAACCATCTTTGAGTTTCATTGGTTTTTTCCTATTATTTTTCAGTTAGTTCTCAGCCTAAATGTCGTCTCAGAAGGATATTTCCATTCTATCTAAAGTGGCTTCCCCTTTCGCTTGCCCCCATTATTTGTTTTCTATTTCAGCCCCATGCGTAATTATTTTTCATTTGCTCATTATTTGTTTGTTATGTGCCTTCTTTGCTGTTATATAATTTTCAGATATTGGTGAACAGTAATATGTCTACCCAACATGCTAATGTGCCTTGTGACTTTCCAAGAAGGACACATATGGCAGATTCCAAATGTTTTGGAATAGCAGTGTCTCTAGTGGTTAAGAGTGCAGCCTCTAGGGCTGCCCGGTGGCGCAGCGGTTTAGTTCACGCTTGGCAGCCCGGGGTTCGCGAGTTCGCATCCCAGGCGGCCGCCGACGCACTGCCTGTCAGCCACGCCGTGGCAGCGTCCCATATAAAGTGGAGGAAGATGGGCACGGATGTTAGCCCAGGGCCAGTCTTCCTCAGCAAAAAGGGGAGGATTGGCGACGGATGTTAGCTCAGGGCTAGTCTTCCCCACAAAAAAAAAAAAAAAAAAAGAGTGCGGGCTCTAGAGTTGGCCAATCTGGACCTGAATCCTGGTTCCACCATTCACCAGATGTGTGACCCTGGACAAGTTAGTTAACCTCATTGGGCCTCAGTTTTTGCCTCTGCAAAATGGAAATACAATGGTGCTTATCCCACGGGGTTGAGGGAGATATATGAGTTCACATGTGTAAAGTGTTTAGCACAGTGCCTGGTACACAGCAAGAGCTTAATAAATGCAGGCTGCCTCTTTTACCTCTTTGAGAAGCATCTTGCAGAGTAAAGTGGAGTACATTTTGGGAAACTCTGATTTATGCCCCGGATACTCATGATTTTGACTAAATGGCATGGGGTCATCTGAATCATTGCTGCTAAGAGCTTGCAACTGAGGGAGCCCAGCTGAGCACCCAGAACACACCAACTTGGTGTGGCTTAGGAATCTCATGTGATTTCTGTAACAAGCCACAGGTATGGTTATTCCCATCTTACAGAACGCTGATGCTAAGAATTCCATGCTACAGCGAGGGTCACAAATACTGTGAATCACAAAGTCCCCTCTCAAATGAATTCTGATCCCTTTGGAGATGATGGCTGTGCGGTGTGGTGGCTAAGAGTCCTAGCTCTGTGATCTGGAGGCCTGGGGGTTGAGTTCTGGCTCTGCCACTTGCCAGCTATGTGACCCTGGAGGCAATTACTTAACCTCTCTGAGCCCCAGTTTTCTCTTCTGTAAAGTGATTTGGTACCAAGAGTACTTAATCTAATCCTGGAGGTTATTGGGAGGACTGGGTGAGACGTGCATGAGAAGGACCTCGCCCAGGGTCTGCCTGCTGCTTATGAAGCACTCCCTCACACTCTGTTATTATCCCCAAGAACATCAGCTCTTCCCACCAGAAGGTAATCATCATCATGGCCGGCATCTTGCATGTTCTGTCTACCTCTGTATCCCCACCACTTAGAACAGCGTGGTCAGAGAGCAGGCACTCAAAAATACTTGTGCAGTGGATTCTTCTTCTTCTTGTTTATGCAGTCTGTGCTTCTGACCTCAGTGCCCTGAAGTCGGCAGGAAAACAGTGGCCTCAGCAGTCTAGGCCTTGGTTATCTCAGCCGGCACCTGCTCATCTCAGTGAGTGCTCATTTTCCTCTCAAGAATCTTCTAGACTGCCGGGATCCCTGGGGAGGGACAGGACCTTCAGGGATCCTGTGAACTCTGGAAAAATAACAGTTCTCTTTCACAGGCTGGCATCCACCTTCCTTTAGCCTTGGTTTGCAAATTCCAGACGTGGCACTGTGCTATTTGCTAACCTGGCCTGGCAAGAGCACGGGCATTTATTCAAAGGTTACAGGACTCGGTGATATAAAGTAAAACCAGACTCAGCAGGATCCTGTAAGTATTTTCTATGCAACTACCTGCGGTGAATTTAAAGTTGGCTCGTGGCAGTTTCCATACCAGAGCTGGAGGAGAGGGGTTGTATGTATCATGGTCTCTGGGGGCTGCTGCTGTTTATGCTCCGTGGTCTCCTTTGGTGCGCACAGATCTATCTTGCTTTTCTTCCCCATCTTCCTACACTAACACATCCTGCTATCCAGTGACGAAGCAGGCCACAGAAACAGTCAATGCCATAGCCCTGTGCTGAGATCTGCCACTCAGCTCTTCCAAATACAGAAGGAACTTCCCTCTGGGTGGTTAAGATTGAGGTACATATGCTTGGTTCAACGTTCCTTCAATAGGAAAGTCTGGTCCCTAGCACGCGCCTGCCCCCCCCCCCCATATCATACTCTCTCCATCTTCATGACGTCCCTTAAGGGTAGAGTTTTCTGGATTCGAAGCCAGCTGACCCAGGTTCAAATCTCCACATGTCCACTCGTGAACATTATGTCTTTAGTCCAATTCCTTTGTGTTTGTTTCTTTACCTGAAAATGGAGATTTCGGCAATGTCTTCCTTGGAGGGTTCTTATGAGGATGAAATAATACATGGGTTTACCACTCATTACACAGCCAGCCCATCATTCCTACCTTCCTTCTCTCCCTTCCTGAACCCCTATCTCCCACTCTGCCCATTGTATTGCTGTTCACAAGAGTACTTTGAATTCCTGCCTCATTCTCCTTTCTCCAGAAGTGAAGGAGTTGACTTCCCAATATTTCTTGGAATGACATTTTACTTTGTTAAAAGATCACATTTCCTCCTGTGTCTTCACATTTGTTCATCTAACAAACATCATCTGAGCCCCTTCTGGGTGTTAGGCTGCTTCTGGGCACCAGGAACTCAGAGACAAACTGGTCCTGCTTCCTGCCCTCAAGGAACTTAGGGTCAGCCGCAGAGCAGGATGCTGTAAACCATCTCACGTGTGATGGCGTGGTCAGTGTGGCTGTGTTAAGGTGGTATTTGGGAGCTTTTTCTTATTTTTAAATTAAAAAAATTTTAAATCACAGGAATTTTTTTAAAAAAAGAAAAATCTAGACCAAAAAAACCTCTTCCATGAATTTCTTTTCCTAGGATGTTGATCATCATGGATCTTTCAGATGGGGATATACGTGTGCCTCATTCGTCCATGCTTTCTAGAGTGCTTGGGAGTGCAAGTCTTTTTCTGTACATAATTCCATATATAATAGGTGGCCATATAAAAAATTTTAACATAATGGCTGGCCACATATATATATATATATATAATATATGTATAAATTTTATTTTGCTTTATTTAGAATGTCATAAGGAATTCCTGTGATTAAAATTATTTATGTTTATAATGGCTTCCAAATACTTCATCATATGGCTTGTTTCTTATGCATTTAACTCCCCCCAACTGTGATTTTTAAAGGTGGTTTCCTTATGTTTGTCTATTTTGCGTGTGTGTGTGTGTGTGTGAGGAAGATTAGCCCTGAGCTAACATCCGTTGCCAATCCTCCTCTTTTTGCTGAGGAAGACTGGCCCTGGGCTAACATCCGTGCCCATCTTCCTCCACTTTATATGGGATGCCGCCACGGCATGGCTGACAAGCAGTGTGTCGGCAGGCGCCCGGGATCCGAACCTGTGAACCCTGGGCCACTGAAGCACGAATTTAACCGCTGCACCACCGGGCCAGCCCCTATGTTTGTGTATTTTTAATCTTTATTAACGTGGGGTCAGCTGGTCCTACTGCCCAGGCCTGGGGCCACGCCTCCCAGCAGAAAGCTCTCCTGGCTCTGATGTGACCCTTTGGTTCCCCTCTCATTTTTCCATGTCTGCAGGAAGACATGGTACAAACTGTTAACTTGCGAGGTTTTTGGCAGCGTCACTAAAGGGCAAGGCTGTTTCTCTCTGGGGACTGGCTTCAAGTTGCAACTGTCGTGGTCGTCATTGCTGGGAAAGATCCATGGCCTTTTGTAGGGCTTCGGAGCTTTCTTGCCTCTACTGAACTCCTTCTGTGGGCTTCCGTCTATGGACAAGATTCGGGACGAACTCTGGCTCCTTCGGGACCGCGACTCCAGGCACCACACCCAGAGCAGCACTGCTTGGTTTTCGTGGGGAAGAGCAAAGTCTTCTTTTGGCAACTAATTAAAAGTTTACTTCAGGCTGCTTGTCTTTTATGCCTCCTCTGGGCTCCAGCAACACTTAGCATGTGCCTCTGCTACATCGTTTCTCACACTGTGTCATCTTTTATTTTATTTTGGCTTTCCCATCATCTTCCTCATGGACTCTGAGTTCATGAAGGACGTGGAATTCTGACCCGTTTCTCTTTGTATTCCTGGCACCTGCTGGAGCGTCTGCACACAGTGGGGTCTAAAATGGTGACTTGATGGGAGCTGAGTGACTGTTTCATTGATTTTTAAGGCTGGGTATTTATTCCTTGCACTTTTCCTCTAGGGAATCAGGACTCGGTGTAGAAACTTGGCATCATCATGTGGGTGACCCAAAGAATCCAGTAACTGGAAAATATATATATATATTCAGGAGACACCATTCCTCCCTACAACTAGGTAAAATCATGCTCATGCAAGCTCCCCAAATAAAAGAGCGCATTTAATCAAATGGAAAGCAAGAGGCAGAGGAGAATTAACATAACTTACATATTCATTATCTAATTACTTCATTAAATCATTTATTCCAGTAGTATTTGTTGGACTCGATATTCAGGGCCCTGTGCTAGGCACTGGGGATACAAAGCTGAAAAGACTTTGTTCGCATCTTCTCGCGACTCTCACACGTGAAATCATTCATTGAACAAACGTTTACCGAGTGTCTCCTACTGTTGGAGGTGGTGGGAATACATTGGTAAACAAACAGACGACGAACGTTGACTGTCATCCCAGTGGGAGTATAGAATGATAAAGACACGAGCAGTACTGCCGTACCAGGCTGTTGGCAAAAGAATGAAAAAACACACAAATCCTATAGCAAAAGTCCAAACATTGTGTTGTGAGTTCTTTTCTTTCCAGTGGCCTTTTCTTCTATTTTCCTTCTTGCCCATCTCCACTCTCTGTCTTTCTAGAGTTTGGGAGAGGATGGGGGAAGAGCGTTTCTTTAGGAGCTGTGAGAAATGAACATCATATCTGGTGAGATTCCTTTGGGAGCCTGAGGTTGAAATATAAATAGCTCATACCACATCTGAATCAGTAGCCGAGGTTGTGTCTCTACACATAAGCTGCTTAAAAGAAAAAGTTTGAACTCAACTTTCTTAGCCAGTTTTTGGGCTCCAGCAGAATCATTTCTGATGGGATTCAATCATGCTTTTTTTTCTTGTGTTTATCTGCCATATCTGTATTTTCTGACCTTGCACCCCTATTCATCCTTTATTGATCACCTATTTTATATAGTGCAAGGTGCTAGCCGTGAGGGATATGTCGGAATGAAAGACAGATACAGTCTCGGGCTTTATTGAATTTACAGTCTCATTGGAGAGAAACACCAAATAATGAATGATGCAACAAATTATTTAATTATGATTGCCATAGTTGCAATGACTGGGAATTACAGGCTGCTGTGAGAGTGGGTTTCCAGGTAGAGGGTGGTGCTCAATGAAGTCTTTTCTAAGGAAGAGATGTCTGAACCGTTCTGAAGTGTAATGAGTAATTAGCTAGGTAAAGGCGTGGGTTGGAGGAGAGAGTGGCAGAGGAGTAGAGCATTCTAGCATGTGCAAAGGCCCTGGGGTTGGAAGGACTATGGCCCCTTTAAAGAATTGAAAGAAAGCCAGAATGATTATACTTTAAACATCGAGGAGTGGGAGTAGAGGAATGGAATAATGCTGGTGGCATCAGAAGAGGCCAGGCCATTCAGGGGTAAGTGGGCCACCTTGGGGAGATCCATGAAGGGTTTTATTTAGCCAAGAAACAGATGTGATCAGTTTTTGTTTTTTAAAAGACCCCTCTGGCTGCTGGAGGGGGAATGAATTGTAGGGGGCAACAGTGGAAGCAGGAAGAAAGGCTAGGATGGTATTGAGCTTGTCTAGGTGAGAGATTACAGGGAATTGGGCCAAGAGAGAAAAGAGAAAAGTGGATCTATGGATATGAATAGCATATAGGAAGTAGAGTGACCCGGCATGGGGTATAAAGGAGAGGAAGGAGGCAAGAGTCCCAGAGTTTTAGCATGGGTATCTGGGAGGACGGGAGGCAGAGATGGGAGGCGGGGGGGTTAGTTTGAAGAGGGGAAGGAGATGAGTTTTTCTTGAGCATGTTGGGTTGGAGAAGGCTGCAGGTCATCCTGGTGGAAATGCCAGGGAGGCAATCTAGAGCTGGATGCAGGCAGGCGAGCCTTTGGGAAACTTCAGCCTTGGAGATAGATACTATCACTCTGGGGGAGAAAAAAGGGTGGCAGGAGAAGAGGGCCACGGACTGAGCCTTGAAGATGATCAATAAAGAGTAAGGATTGAGTTGATTTACCATTATACAACCAGCCCTTCTCTTAGGCCACAGTCTTAGAACCAGCACAGATCTGTGAAATGAATGAACAAATGAATGAATGAATTTAATAGTTTCTTCAAACTGGTTTGTATTAGTTTATATTTTTGCTTGGTCCCAGAGGAAAAAAAATTCCTTTGCTTCTGCCTAATAGATTATAGTTTTCAAAGCCCCTTCACAAATATTTTTACCTTTGGCTATGCTCATTTCTGGGGTCAGTATTTTAAGAAGGACATTGATAAACTGGGCTTGTTAAGAGTAAGCTGACTAGGGGAGGTGCAGGCTGCTAAAAATGGTTCCCTAAGAACATCAATGAAGTGACAAGTGTGTGTTTTCCTGGGAGTAGAGAAAAATGGGGAAAGGAGAGGATTTAGTAGTTTCCTATATGTGATTATTTGAAGGGCTAACATGTTGAACATGGAGCAGATCTGTTCCATGTTGCTCTAGAATCTAAAGGAAGAAGTAGAACCCAGAGGAGATAGAATCTGGCTCTGAAAAGTTTCAGGAAGAGCAATGGGTGGATTCATTAAGTTTAGACTTTATCATTGGAGAGTCATCAGGCCAAATAAACATGTCACAGAGGCTCCAGTGGGGATTCTTGCATTGGGTTTGGCTTAGATATGTATGAGCTTTCTTGTCCCTCAGGTTCTGTGAGGTTATTAGGACTTCTGGCAATAGTTTCATCCTATAGATAGGTATTTCTTCAACTGCCTAAACTAGCATCTCCTTGTAACCGCCCCCCCCACCAAATTCTAGAACCATGGCCATAGAATGTGAAGAAGAAATATTCTGGAGGTTAGTTAATACCCGTGACTGTTAGAATTATGTGTGGTTGTGATTCTCTTTGTATCTATTCTGTTTCACTTAAGATGGCTGAAATGACTGATCACTGCCCTTCAGAGACTCATTTATTTTCTGCTCTGCAAAATGTCTGCCAATTGCATCCCAACTTATGCCAGGAGAGCCCTCCCCCCATCCCCAAGGGTGTTCTTTCTTTCAGCAATGGTGATTCAGAGGCTGTGATATATTGGCTTACCTGGTTTGGGTTTCAGCTTTGTCATGACTAGATGTAGGTTGTTGGACAAGTCTACATTCTCCCATCTTCAGTTTCTTCACCCTTAACAAAATGTAGCTGTTGCTGCTGATGGTGTCTACTTCCTCAGAGTTAAGAGTGGTTCTTCCATGAGAGAATATAAGAGAAGTTGCTACATAGTGTCTCTTCTACTAGTCTATGAGCTTCTGGATGTCAAGGATCATTCATACCTTTCTTCTCATTGTCTAGCACAGAGTGTGGCTCAGAGTAGACAATAAATGCTTGTTAAATGATGCTGCAACTGAAGCATCCACTATATGTCTGCGGGGGGGTGGGGGTGAATATCTCAGAGAATGAGTGCCTCAGGGAAAGAGTACTCTAGGACAATGGAGGAAGGATGGTACACGTAGTCTGATTCTGGAGAGACCCAAGTTTGAATCCTACCTCTGCCACTTACTAGCTTTGTGACCTCAAACAAGTTACTTAACCTCTCTGAGCCTGTGTGTCCTCATTAAAATAATGGGCGATAATATCACCAAAATCAGTGAGTTCCTGTGATGACTAGGTAAGTTAAATATGTGAAAATACCTCACCCAGTGCTGGAAACATACTGGTTGCTCCATAAATGCTAGTTGCTACTGCTGTCATCTTTAAGATTACCAACATGTTGCCCGTTTTGCCTGTCACCTTTGCCTTCATGTAGGTAGCTCGATGTTCTACAAATTGAAACTAGACTAAACTTTGAATGTATTCCCCCAAACCTGCTAAACTATCCTCCAGATTATAGCAACAACAATTCCCTCTTACAGTGGTGCTATCTCTCCCACAGAAGACTTGAAAGTTCTGTTAGGGATGGGGGTATTTTGTGTGTATTTTTTTCTTTTGTCTCCATCTGATTTCTTTTAGCCTGAGACACACTGATTTCCTAGGCAGGGAGAGGTGGAGGAGACTGACATCCTGGGTTTTCCTTGCTGAAAGAATAGCCTCTTGTCCCAGGTTTATAATTAGTTCCAAAATAATGGATTGAGATCACAGCCCTAAATGACCCCTGGGATTCTGGCCAAAACCAGGGAGCAATCTTTCTTGGAACCCCAACATTTGCTATTACTCAGAAAGCTTCCTGGTAATTTGAGCCAACTTAATTAATTAGACCATTCTCTTTTATAGCTCTTGGAGTTTTTAATTCTTTGAGACAGTGGACAGCTCTGAGTTACTTAGCTTATCTAGTTCTTTTATATGTTCTTCATGTTGTAGCCTTTAGTCTCTCTTCTCCTCAAGGTGTGCCCGTTGGCTCCTCCAGGAAGCAGAGGCTGGGTCAGAGTCGGGAGTGCAAGGGGTTTATTGGGAAGGGGGGAGGGGGCCTGTGAAAAATAAAATGGGGGAGAGAGGAAGCAGAAGTGGGCAAGGGGGAGCCTCAGACAGAGATGCAGATCTGACAAAAGTGTCTGCCAACTCATCAGAAAGCGCGGGAGCAGAGCTCGCCCACTAGAGGAATCCCACATTTGCAGAAATGGCCAGGCCCCGGTACCCGCACCGTGCTCAGTCACTGGCTGTCTGGGAGGAGCGTGGCCTCAGCTTGAAAGCTGAAATGGATCCTGAAGAGGCTGTGGCTGGAGCTGTCAGTGAACTGCGCTCCTCGTGGTTGAACGACATGTTCTTTCCTGAAGGCACGTCTGAGTGGCACCTCCGTGGAAGCCACACCTGGAGAGGCGTGAACTTGCAAAGTGTTGACCAGCACATCGGTGATGGATACACTCAGATGGTTAGGGAGCCTGGCTGAGTGCCACCATCTGGGCCATTCAAGTCAGTTCCCCCCACAAATATTTATTTATACCCTCTGGATGCCAGTCGTCCTGGTGGGAGACCTAATTGATGCCCAGTGAATCCAGCAGGGACCGTGCCTTCAAAGAATATAAAGCCTTGCAGACAAAATGAGAAGTGTGGACAAACAGCTGTTTTAAAAGGTATAAATGGACAAGCGTCTTGTGACTGGCGCAGAGAAGATCATCGTCACCACCACAGCTGTCACTTATCGAGTCCTCATGGTGGGCCCGGTGCCCACCACTTGTCATCTCATTTCATTAGGAGGTGTGGGCATTGTCATTCCCAGTTTGCAGACGAGGGGATGGAGGTGCGGAGAGGAGAAGTGACTTGACTGACATCACACGACCAGTAGAAATGCTTCTCTCCATCTCCACCATCACCTGTGCGGCTCAGCGCTCAGCATCTCTTGCCAGGACCACTGCGGTACCCCAGGCTGCTATCCCACATTCATCTTAGCTCCTCTCAGAACCATCCTCTCCACTGAAGCCAGTGAGGCCTTCCCAGACGCAAACCCAGTCATGTTGCTTCCCTCCGTAAACCCCTTGCTATAGGGATTGGAATAAAAATTGTCTTATGGTCTTCCAGGTGCTTCCTGGCTGACCTCGGCTACTTCCCCAGCCGCATCTCTCACCTGCCGTTCGTTCCTCCCACGATCACTCCTTGACTAGTGAATTCTTTTGGTGTGCTTCAATAGCACTTGCTATAATTTGTGTTGTTCCATTTACTTTTGTGATTGACCAGCTCCTGTCTCCCCGTGTTCTAAGCTCCATAAGGGTGGAGAATTATCCATTTGTCTTCACTGTTGTGTCTCCAGCACCCAGCATAGCTCCTTGCCCACAGGAAGTGCTCAAGAACTTTGTTGAAAGGGCAGATGGGGCAGTGCTGGTGTTTGAACTGGGATCCTTCTGACCTCACTGCTCTGGGAAAGCAGAGTTCCTTCTAACTGGTAGTGGGGGAGGGTCCTAAAGGCATTCTGGAAGAAGTAGCATTAGAATCCAGCCTTTGAAGCAAGCTGCTTCTCTCCTGTCTCGATGTGGCAAGTTGGCCCCAGTAAACAAGCCAGCAAATCGAATCCTTAGAGATAGCAGGACTGGGTGGCAGAGTATGAACAGATCTCTTCTGACCCATCCTACTCTTGGAAGAAAGCAGCTCCAGAAAGCGTCAGCCGTGTGAAAGAGCACCTACTTCCCCATTTCTTTGAGCCAGGGAGCACTGGTTAGCTGAGGAGGCGGGTGGGCCGGAGGGAGGCAGGACAACATCCTATTTCGTTTTCTGAGTTATTTGTTTCCCCTGGTGCTGAATCTAGGCACTTTGGAGACAGGGCCCTGAATTTGGAGCTGTGGTGATTTGCATTTAATTACTGAGAATGTTCCTCTCTTTTAAAATGGTAATGCTGTTTGCAGCATTAAAAGAAGTTCCTATTGGAATAAAAACACCAAAAGCTTTAGAGTAAGTATCTTTTATACTGCACATGTGGAGTCATCTCAAAATAGGTAGTTGATTTTCATAATGGTTTGGCAATTACCAGTAATGATGCCCTTTATAAATCTTTAAGGTCAAAGAGGGATCTTTGGTCAGATGCGCAAGGTATGGAGAATTTAAGAACCTTCTTTGCTTTGATCCAAATTCCTGTAGATGTAAACGCGGCCACATTTGTCAGCCATCTCCCATCCGTCCCACTGCTGCCCACCTCTGGCTCCATAGAATCCAGGATCATCCCATCACAGCAGACTTGGTCAGGGTCCCTTTCCAGCCCCTGATTTCAGGAAAGTTTCAGGGACCAGAAGAAAGGGCAAAAGTATGTTCTGCTAGTCCCTCTACTGGAACTGGTGTTCCACTCTGGCTGGAGGCTCTGTTCCTTCTCTGCTGCCTCTTAGGTTGGGCGATGGGAGGACGCAGTCTCCAGGATGCCAAGATGACATGTGTCGTGTGAAGATTTCACAGGGAAGAGGCCTGGGTCCTCCTCCTCTCAGATTTCTGACTTCAAACATCTCCTCTACGATTATTTGTTTAATGTGTGCTTCAAATCACTCACTTTTAAATTTAAGTACATTTATTTTAAAAAAGCAGCTTGGCATCAGAGCCATAAATGGAAAACCAGTATCACTTCCCATAAACAGAAAGTAAGAGCAAAAGTAAATACAACGAAGACCAAGCAGGGCTTTTCATCACTAGCAGGAGACTGCTGTCTGCCCGGGGCTCTGAGCCTGAGGCCTGATCCGTGTTAAAAGGGGAGATTAGCACATCTTGTAGGGTGTTTGGGACTTTTTCCTTGACGTTTTTGGAAAGGTTGAAAAAAAACTTGAAAGGGAGCAGCTTTCTCAGCATGTGACTTGATGTTATTTAATTCTGTATCCTGTACCACCTAAAAATTGTCACTGCTGACGCCAATAGTACAGCCTCATGCTTGGGAAAGAATTCTAGCATTTTCCAGGAGACACCTTTGAATTGGTTAATTCTGTAGATTGGTTCTTTGTTTCCTTGGCAGTCTCAGGGAGCCTGGCTTGGGAGTGATGTAGATGACAGGTTAGTTTCAAGGAGTCAGTGGTAGAAGGGCTGTGTATGGGGTGCTGACCAGCAGGGGAAGTAAAAGAGATGGGGTATCTGGCGTGGGTAGGAGGGTATCTGGCATGGGTTGGAATAGTGGAGGTAAAAAATCTATGCTGATTTAAAACTTTTCTGAGCCCCTTTATCTCCTCTCATTGGGTCTAGACCTTTGCTATTCAAAGTGTGGTCTGCATCACCTGGGAGTTGGTTAGAAATGCAAAAGCTGGGAGGCCCCCACCCAAGACTTCCCGAATCATAATATATGTTTTAATACTATTCATAGGTGATTTGTATACCTATGAAAATTGAGATTACACACCGATGATCATGGCAGCATTATTCACAATAGCCAAGCAGTAGAATCAACCCAGGTGTCCATCCATGGATGAATGGATAAACAAAATGTGGTACATACAGACAATGGAATATTATTCAGCCTTAAAAAGGGAATGAAATTCTGATACATGCTACAACATGGATAAACCTTGAGGACATTATGCCAAGTGAAATAACCCATTTACAAAAAGGTAAATACTATTGTGTGATTCCACTTATAGGACCTATCTAAAGTTGTCAAATTCATAGAAACAGAAAGTAGAATGGTGGTTGCCAGGGCTGCAGGAAGGGGAAAGAGGAGTTATTGTTTAATGGATACAGAGTTTCACGTTTGCAAGATGGAAAAGTTCTGGAGATCTGTTGCTCAATAATGTGAATATACTTAACACTACTAAACTGTACATTTAAACATGATTAAGATAGTAAATTTTATGTTATGTGTTTTTTACCACAATTAAAAATAAACTAAAAAGGAAAAGAGGAACACTATTAGTTACCTTAAAAATAATTGAGGAGCTGTGTAGACTGTGGTTCTCAAACTTTAGTGGGCATACTAGCCCACTGGAAGGCTTGTTAAAACACAGATTGCTGGGGCCGCCCAGTGGCGCAGCGGTTTAGTTTGCGCTTGGCAGCGTGGGGTTCGCGAGTTCAGATCCCGGGCGCCTGCCGACGCACTACCTGTCAGCCATGCCGTGGTGGTGTCCCATATAAAGTGGAGGAAGATGGGCACAGATGTTAGCCCAGGGCCAGTCTTCCTCAGCAAAAAAGGGGAGGATTAGCAACAGATGTTAGCTCAGGGCTGGTCTTCCCCACAAAAAAAAACAAAAACAAAAAAACCCACAGATTGCTGGCCCACTCCCAGAGTGTCTGATTCACTGGGTCCGGGTGGGGCCTAAGGATTTACATTTCTAACAAGTTTCCAGGTGATGCTGCTGGCTGGGGACTGTGTTATGAGCCACTCTGCACTAGACCATTCACCTTAGTATGTAGTGGTTCAGAGAATGTCAGAATGTAATTATCCTCTAAGACCCATAGGAGCTCTCAACCCAGCAAGCACATTAGAATCACTTGAGGAGCTTAAAAACAAAAATTAAAACAAATACATGGATGTCCAGGTCACACACCCAGTGAATCTGATTTTATTAGTCTTGGGGGGGCCTGAACCCCTGTATATATTTAAACTGTATATTTTGATATAATTCAAGTTTACAGAAACATTGAAAGAATAGTAGAAAGAACTATATACCCTTTACCCAGATGCACCAATGGTTTACATTTTGCCCTATTTCCCTTACACATTTTTGGTAGGAATTTCACTGAAGTGACATTATATCCTCCTTGGTGCATCACGTGAGGGGGCACACAGTGTCAGTTGGTCCTGATGCTGGTGATACTCATTTTGATCACTTGGTTGAGGTAGTGTTTGCAGTCTCTGCTGTAAAGTTACTGTTTTCCTCTGTGTAAGTAGGAAGTACCTTGCAGGGAGATACTTAAAACTATGTAAACATCCTGCTCCTCATTGTATTTTTGCCCATGAGTTTTAGTATCCACTGATGTTTTCTAGCTCCATCATTCCTTCTCTCTATTAGTTGGTGTTCTGCTAGAAGGAAGAGGGTTTCTTTCTCCTTTATTTTCTTATATTAATATGGACTCATGATTTTTAATTTTTTTCAATGGGCTATAATCCACTACTATCATTGTTTACTTTTATGCTTAAATTGTCTCAAATTTGGTCAAGCAGACCTCTTCAAACTGGCTCTGGTGGTCTTTTGACATGTTCCTGTCTTAGCGTGGGATGCCATAACAAAATACCATAGATAGGGTGGCTTAAATCACAGGAATTTATTTTCTCACAGTTCTGGAGGCTGGAAGTCTGAGGTCAGGGTGCCAGCATGGTTGGGTTCTGGTGAGAGTACTCTTCCTGGCTTGCAGACGGCTGCCTTCTCACTCTGTGCTCACGTGGCCTTTCCTTGGTGCATGTGCATGGAAGAGGGGGTGGGGGGAGAGGAGAGAGAGGAGGGAGCGAGGGAGAGGGGGTGAGAGAGGAGGAGAGAGAGAGAGAGAAGAGAGAGAGGGAGAGAGATCTTTCTCTTCTTATATGGCCACCAATCCTATCGGATTAGGACCCCACCCTTATGACATTGTTCAACCTTAATTACCTCCTAAAAGCCTCATCTCCAAATACAGCCTCACTGGGGGGTTAGGGCTTCAACATATGAAGGGGGAGGGCACAGTTCAGTCCATAGCATTCCCCATGGTTTTTTGCATACTTGTTAACTTTCCAGAACAACAGGATGTTCCAGCTTACCTTGTATTTCCCTGTGTCAACCCTAGAGTCAGCAGTCAGCCATTTCTCCAAGGCCCTGGGTGCCTTTTTGAAAATATGCTCCTCAGATGAGAATAATATGCAGTCAGAACTGAGAACTGCAGTTGTGCACCAGTCCCCTCATACACCCGTATTCTATAGATGAGGAAGCTGGGACTCAGGGATCGGGAGTGACTTGTTCAAAGTCACCTAGCAGGTGAGGGACAGAGTGGAGCCTACAACCCTTCCCTCCTTCTGTGCTTTTTAAAATCCAAAACCTGCCCTCCCCTAACTGTTGTGTGTGCGAGCGTCTCGTTGTTTCAGGGGTATGACTCATTCACTCCATCACGGGTTAATGTGGCAAGTGCAGTGGGGGACAAAGAGCATGACTGGGTCCCTGGTTATAATGTGTCCCCATGGCACTTGTCCCAGTGCTGAGCAGAGAGTTACTTCTTGTTACGAGTGGGATTGTGTCCCCCCAAATTCCTAACCCGCAGTACCTCAGAATGTGACGGTATTTGGAAATAAGGTCTTTAAAGAGGAAATTAAGTTAAAATGAAGTCATTAGGGTGGGCCCTAATCCAATGTGACTGGTGTCCTCATAAGAAGAGGAGATTAGGACGCAGACGTGTACAGAGAGAAGACCATGTGAGGACACAGCAAGAGGGCAGCCGTCTGCAACCCAAGGAGAGAGGCCTCAGAGGAAACCAACCTGCAGACACCTTGTTCTCAGACTTCCAGCCTCCAGGACTGAGAGAAAGTACGCTGCTGTTGTTGAAGCCACCCAGTCTCTGGTACTTTGTTGTGGCTGCCTGAGCAAACAAATTCACTGCTCAGTGAAACCTTGGGGTTTCCGATTATTTGGCTGACATCTGGGTCTCAGGCATTGGGAACCTGGACTGGGAAGACAGGAGATTGAGGTTCCCACCACAGCTCTGGCATTGCTCACGGGGTGCCACATCAGTTCTCCTCTTTGGGCCACGTTTCTCATTTATAAAAGGAAAGAAACCCAACTACCTGAGCTCGATGGTGATGTCTTGGTCAGAGGTCCCCAGGACCATCCCCTCCCTGGAGTCTTGGGCCCCTCAAGCAAAAGCCACATTGTAACAAAGTTTTTGGTCAACTATTGCTGTGTCACAAACCACCCTATAATTCAGTGGCTGAAAACAATCCTTACCTGTTATCATTCACACACCTGTGGGTTGGCAGGAGTTGGCTGATCTTGGCTGGGAAAGCTCCTTGATGTTTCAAGCTGTGGGGATGGCTGGGCTTAGCTCCTCCACAAGCTTTGGGCTGAGGTCTGCTCTGGGGTGTTTGTTCTGCAACTTCGGCTGAGAAGGCAGTGGCTGTCTGGGGAAGTTCCTCTTGTGATGATGATGGGGGCTTGCGAGAACAAGCAGAAACATGGAGGGCCTCTTAAGGCCTGGGCTCAGGACCGGCATGCTGTCCCTCCTGCCCCACTCTATTGTCCAGACCAAGTCATCTGGCCAAACCCAAAGTAAAGAGGAAGGGAAACATGCCCGGCTTGCTCCCTTAGTGGGAGGGACCACAGAATCACATGACCAGGGATCCAGTAAGGAGTGGAGAATTAGGCCAAGAATGTAGTCCTCCAAAACAGGCTCTCCCACTTTGTTTCACCTTTCACCTTTTTTTTGGTTGCCAGGGTATCCCCTAACATAGCCAGAGACTGTAGGCCTTAAATATAAAGCCTGTTGTGCCTCCTGGTTATAATACAGTCACTTGAGTTCAGATGCCAGCACTATGCGGCAATGGCAGCGTGACACTGAGTTTTAGCTGTGTGCTTTTAGACGCTATGGACGCCCAGTCCCTCCCACAAAAAAGGCTGAAGTCGGGGGTCTTGTAGATGAGGATGTGTGACGAGAAACAGGACACACACCCACGACGTGCCTCTGATAGTTGAGATCTTCCGAGAGGCTGTTGTTTTCAGGACCAGGCAATAAAGAAGGATACAGTCTCCTCTGGGCTCTGCAGGCTGCTAGAACAACTGAGTCCCTCCCCCATCTGCCATTATGACACACATATCCTGCCTCCAGTGGAAAGAAACTGTACCTCTTAGCTCCACTTGCCTTTCTTCCTCTCTGGGTCTCAGAAGGGTGGGAGGTGGCATTAAAATTGTTTATGTTTTTCTCAGACCTTGAGATTTAGTGTCTCTGAGTACAAGAGGTGGAGGGCTTAAGAGAAGGGATTCTAAATTTATCTGCCCAATTTGAACCCTACCTCCGTGATACTAACTTGCTGTGTGATCTTGGGCAAATCACTTAACCTCTCTGTGCTCTAATTTCCTCATCTGTAAAAGAGAAATAAAACAGAACGGACCTCACAGGGTTGTTCTGAGCATTAAATTAGTTAATACGTTTCAAGTGCTTCAGACAGTGCCTGGCCCATAGTAAGCAGTTACTAAGTTAGTTATTGTTGTTAAAGGCCAAGTCATTGAGGAAAAACATGCCCATTTCTAGCAGAGAACTTACCATTTTATCAGACAAAGGAGGGTTCCTTCTGCTCTGACATTCTAGAGAAGAGAAAACTTATCGAGCTTGTGAAGACTCCACGATCTCCATCCACTGCCTCCTCATCCCCCTGGAGGCAAAGGAGGCGCTGCTGTCCCACTGTGGTCTGACTAACTGCCGACACAGGAAGATCTCCCAACACACTGCCTCTCTGCTGAAATGCTAATTTATTATTCAACGTAAAGACTGATTTTCCCTGGACTGGAACAAGACTCTCTTTTTAGAACTGAAGGGATTAAAAATATATGCATGTAACTATTGTGCTGACACTATTGTACTGTTTGTGTCACCTTTTAAATTCTCCCTAAAGATTGTTTGAGTCGGATTATTCAGAGAAAGAGGTTACGACCTGTCCAGCTTCCAAGACCACTCCTCCGACTAAATGCTTCCACCCCTTCTTGAAAGGACTGGGCTGTGGAACAGCAAGCCACACAGATGACTAAACTATTCGGTGGGCTGGTGGGGGCTTAATTACTTTTTTAATTACTTAATTACTTTCTCAGTTTTTCATTTCTTTATTGATGCATAATTTACAAATCCTAAAATCCACTCATTGTAAATTCAATTATTTTTTTTAGTAAATTTAGATTTTTGCAACCATCACCACAAGACAGTTCTAGAACATTTTTATCCCCCCTACAAAATTCCCTCAAGCCCATTTGTGGTCAATCATTGCTTCCACCCCTACCCTCAGGCAACCACTGGTCTGCTTTCTCTTTTTATAGGTTTGCCGTTTCTGGACATTTCACATAAATGGAGTCAAATAATGTGTAGTTTCTCAAGTCTGGCTTCTTCCACTTAGCATAATGTTTTTGAGGTGGACCCACGTTGTAGCGTGTATCAGTGTTTTGTACCTTTCTATTGCCAAATCATATTCCATTGTATGCATATACAACATTTTGTTTATCCATTCACCAGCTGCTGGGCATTTGGGTTGCTTCCACTTTTTGTCTATTATAAATAATACTCCTATGAACATTCATGGATGAGTGTTTGTGTGGATGTATGTTTTCATTTCTCTTGGGCAGATACCTAATGGTGGTCTAGTGGTTAAGATCCGGGACTCTCACTGCAGCCCAGGTTTGTTTCCTGGTCAGGGAGCCACACCACCCATCTGCTGGTTGTCACACTGTGGCGGCTGCATGTTGCTGTGATGCTGAAAGCGATGTCACTGGTATTTCAAATACCAGCAGGGTCACCCCTGGTGGACAGGTTTCAGTGGAGCTTCCAGACTAGACAAACTAGGAGGAAGGACCTGGCCACCCACTTCTGAATAAATTGGCCATGGAGACCCTGTGAATACAGCAGAGCATTGTCTGATGGAGCGCCGGAAGGGGAGAGGATGGGGCAGAAAGACTGGGCAGGGTCCGCTCTCTGTGCACAGGGGCACTAGGAGTCGGGGTCAACTTGACGGCACTCACAACAACAAGATGCCTGAAGTAGAAACTGCCAAACTTTCTTCCAAAGTGGCTGTACTATTTCACATCCCATCACCAACGTATGAGTGTTTCCGTGTTTCTATACCCTTGCCAATACTTATTTTTCTTATTAAGCCTTTCTTGTGAGTATGCAAGTGGTATCTCATTGTGGTTTTTTCATTTCCCTAATGGTATTGAGTGCCTTGTCACGTACTCATTAGCATTTGTAGGTCATCTTTGGTGAAATGTCTATTAATTCTCTCAACCATCTTTTCAGTTGTTTGTTTTCTTATTATAGCCCTGTAAGAGTTCCTTGTATATTCCTGATACAACTACTTTATCATATGTATGATTTGAAAATATTTTCTCCCAGCCTGTGGTTTGTCTTTTCATTTTCTTCATGGTGTCTTTTGGAGTGCAAAAATTTAAAATTTTAATGGAGTCTAATTTACCCGTTTTCCCTTTTATGGCTCATAAAAAATGGTGCTGCGTCTAAGAACTCTTTGCCTAACCCAAGGTTATGAAGATTTTCTCCAATCTTTTTTTCCAAAAGCTTTATAGTTTTAGCACTTGCATTTTGAGTTAATATTTGTGTGTGGTTTGAGATAAGGATTTAAGTTCACTTCTTTACATATAGATATTAAATTTTCCCAGCACCATTTGTTGAAAAGACTGTCCTTTCTTTATTGAATTGTCTTGGCATCTTTGTCAAAAATCAATTGGCATATATGTAAGGGTTTATTTCTGAATTTTTAGTTATGTTCCATTGATCTGTATATCTGTCTTTAATACCACACTCTCTTGATTATTGTAGCTTTATAATAAGTTTGGAATTGGGTGGTGTAAATCCTTTAACGTTGTTATTCTATTTCAAAATTATTTTGTCTATTTCATATCCTTTGCCATTACGTATAGATGTTAGAATCAGTTTGTCAATCTTTACAAAAAAATCTGCTGGAATGTTGATGGAGATTGTACTGAATTGAATAGCCTTCCAATCCATGAACATGGAATGCCTCTCATTTCACTTAGATTTTCTCTAATTCTCTTAGAGGATGTTTTGTAGTTGTCAGAGTACAAAGCTTATGCTTCTTTTGTTAATTTATTCCTGAGTATTTTATTCCTTTTGATGCTATTGTGAATTGACTTGTTTTCTAAATTTTGTTTCTAGTATTTGCTCATTAGTTCAACTACCATTTTGTGGATTCTTTAGGGTTTTTTACAGTTTTACTTCCTTTCCGGTCTGGATGGCTTTAATTAATTGACTAATCAAGTTATTTACTTATTTACCAAATTACGCTGGCTAGACTCTCTACTGCAATTTTGAACAGAAATGGTAAAAGTGGACAGCTTTGCCTTGTTCCTGATCTTAGGGGCAAAACATTCAGTCTTTTACCACTGAGTGTGATGTTGTCTGGGGGTTTTTGGTAGAAGCCCTTTATCAGGTTGAGGATATTTCCTTCTCTTCAAAATTCCAAGGGTATTTTTCTCAGAAATAGAAAAAAATCCTAAGATTCATATGGAACCGCATTGTCCAACTTGAGCCCCATCTTTCCGCTACAGAGTAAAGGTGACTTGCTGGGGCTGAGGGCCCCTTCCACCTCCTTGGGGGGACTGTGGGCCCTGCCTCTTGCCCTCTTCCAGCTGCCTCCATTTTTATTTGAAGGCTTCCCCTGCTGTTTATTTTCATCTTGTTTGTAGCAGCTATTGGAGACCATTCCCCCTGACACCTGTTGAGGGTTAGGGATGGGGATGGTAAGATGGGGTCAGGGACACTTGACGTGACCCCAGAGAGTCTCTGATGGCAATTTCCACGCTGAAGCTTAGGGCATCTATTTCAAGGTAGCGAGATGAGTTTCTTAACCTGGGCACCTCTACCAAGGGCTCTGAACCTGGGACATGTGAGCCCCCTATAGTTGCACGCATAGTTGTGTCTGTATGTGCATTTCTCAAGGGAGAGATTCCAAAGCTTTTATTAGATTCTCAACAAGGTATATGATGTCTCCAAAAGGGTGAGGACCAGTGACGACAACATTGATGTTAGTAACAAGTAAACTTTATTGAGTGCTTAGAATATGCCAGATATGTAAGTGTAGATTATCTCATTTAATCCTTGGATCAGTCAGTTTAAGCTTATTTATGCTGCAGTAACAAACAACTCCAAAATCTCAATGGCTTGCAAAACAAAGGTTCATTTCTTGTTCACGGTTTTTGTTAGGTTAGTTGTGGCTCATACCTTAGAGCCAGCACTCAGGCTGAAGGAGCAGCCCCTATAGGGGTCATTGCTAGTGTCATGGCACAGGGAAAAAGAAAGGTGTAGCTCACGAGATGGGTCTTAAAGGTTCTTCTTAGAAGTGGCACATATCACTTCCACTGGCTCTGAGCCTGACATCAGTGGGGAGGGACCCTACAGAGAGGGGCAGTGAATATTTGAACAGTGATATAGTCTACTAAAATCCTTATGAAAATCAATAAGGTAGATGGTGGTGGTTATTATTGTTCCCTTGATACAGATGAGGAAACCGAGTCTCAGAGAGATTTAATTTTTCCCCCAGTGCTGCATAATTACTAAGTGATGGATCCAGGATGTAAGTGGACTCACTCTGACTCCAGAGGCTGTGGCTTTAACCAGGGCATTATACTGATTTCCACGGCTATAGCAGGAGCAGGCTTCTTCTCTCTCCCTCTTCTCCTCCCTCCCTCCAGCTCAGGGCAGTCCAAACACACCAGTCTCTTAAACCTTCAACAATCTTTGACAATGCTCAAGAGAAAACCACTTCCCTCACTCGATTCCACGTTTTCATAGTCCCCAGCCTTGGGACTCATTCTGGAGTGTCCAGCTAGGCATTCGTTTGGCAAGATTCCTGTCCGCTAAGAGCTTACCATTCGTGCCATGGTGGGAATGTGCTGGGTATTTTTAGAGCTCAGCGGCCTTTCAGTGCTGCTTGCTTTCCCCCCAGTCCGTGGATTAACCCAGGAGTGACATATGCCCATGATTTGCCTGCCTGGTCCTGGACACAGTCCTCTGTGTTGTTGAGAAAACAGATTGTCCCAGGTAGACATGTAGCCAGATATTTTTCCCCTCTGCTTCCCGTCTCTTCTGAGCTGTTCCTCCCTTTTGTATGGTGTTGCTTCTCCTGGGGACCCACCATGATTTTGCAGCTGCTTCTGAGCCAGCGAAGATGGTGGGGTTTGCTCATTTGCAGTTAAGTCTGGCCAGGAAGCTGCTGGTTCTTGCCACAGACGTTTTATGTGTTTGCAGCTTTGCCTCCCCTCCTAGGCAGGCGGAATGCACATCCCCTCCTCAGGGAGAGTGAGAGGATGCGGACGGCTCATTTCTTTTGGCATCGTTGCTCCTCCAGACTCATTATCCACATGTATTGAACACCCTCATGGCCCAGAAACTGGTGGCAGTGTCACTGTGAGGCACGGTGGCTTTGGTTTGCTTATTGTCAAAAGCTCTGGATAAGGACCAGTAACATTGCAATTCGTTGCATAGGTGTTGTGACTCTCCATAGGAAGGAAAGCTGGAGACTTGCGTGAGAAGGTACTTATAATATCTGGAAGCACTAACACAGTGGTGATCCAATTCAACAAACATTCCTGAGCACCTACTGTGTGCAAGGCATAGGATTTCGCTTCATGTAGAGGTTGCAATGTTCCAGAAGATATCTGGGGAGCAGATAAACACATCCCTCAATGTAACCCCAGACATTACATTTACAGGATGTGGTAGACATTAAGTTTCTTTTTTCTTTCTCTCTTTCCTTCCTTCCTTCTTTCTTTTTTTCTTTTTATTTGTTCATTCACTCACTCATTCATTCATTCATTCTAGTGTTGTGGTTAAGAGCATAAACTTTGGAGCCAGACTGTTTGAGTTTGAATCCTTACTCTGTAACTCACTGGCTGTATGACAGAACAGGTGATTGAAATGCTGCATACCTCAGCTTCTTCCTTCCTGACGTGGGGTTAATAACACTACCAGCTCTCGGAGTTGTTGCATGGATTCATTGAGTTAATATACACAAAGCACTCCAGTTCCTGGTGCGTAGGAAGCACTGTCAAAGAGTTGGCTCCACCTACCATCATTCATGCAACAGGTATTTATTGAGTGTTTACTGTATGCCAAGTACTGACCTAGGTCCTAATTACAGAGCAATAATCCAAGTCCAAATCCTTGTCCTTGTGGAGCTTACGTCTCAGAGGATGGAGGCAGAAAATAAACAAATAAATATACAGTGCGTCAGCTGCTGATTAAGGCTTGAAGAAAAGTGCCTGAGAGGTTCAAGTCTGACTCTAGGAAAGTCGGATGAGGGAGAGATACATTCCTAATGAGCAGAGATGATGGAAACCCCCCCAGAGGAGCTGACGTCTGCTCAGGTGAAGATGCAGTCATGTGAAGCGTGCACACAACATCCAGCCCCGAAATGAGAGGCATAGTTGTCATATCTCCCTTGTTCCTGCCTCCTGTAGACAGGGATTCTAAATGAGATCAGAACCCAGAGCTTGTTTCTGGCCTTAATGACCTTGGTGTTAGGTTCAGGGTTCAAGTCCTTAGCCCAGTACTGTGCTAAGCCCCACACTTATGGTGCTGAGAAGAAGGGCAGGGTCTGTGCCTGTTCTGCACACCAGTGGTCCACACATTTGGTTCTTAGTAGGTGCTCAGTAAATAATAGGAATAGTCACTGACTCTTTCTAATGTGCTGAACACAGGTTGCCAAGTTCTAGCACGTGATGTATGTTGACTTATTTTATTTTTACAGCTGAAGTGCTATTTTTCTCCCCGTTGAACAGATGAGAAAACCGAGCACAGGCTGGAATATCTAATGTAGGAAGATTCAGAGAAGGCTTCCTGGAGGTGGTGACTTTGAAGCTGGTCTTGAAAGACACCTAGTAGCTTTCCAAGTAGGAAAAGGGGAGCAGAGAAGGGCATTGTAAGCAGAAGCAGCTCAGTGAGAGAGTTTGGTGAGTGTGCAGTACGGAATGCAGAGCAGGGAGAGGTGGGCAGAGGGCGAGGGGTAGGCATGAGGGGCTGTGTAGAGCTTACTCAGTAATTTAGATTTCTATCTTGACAGCGTTGGGTAACCATGCAAGTAATTTCTGAAACGGAAGTGTTCTGTCATCAAAGCTACTTTACACAAAGGTTACCACTTAAACCAGCAACCAACAGCTTAGCACTTAATTAAATACCGTCTCACAATGTTTACCCCCATCTCCCAGCAGCCAGGCACACCTTCTCACCTGCATTAGCACCTGTTTGGGGTCCAAGATGGATGGGAAGAATTAACATGGGGAGTGTTGTGTCTTGCACACCTGTTAGAGATTTGCACACCCAGAGCTAGCTCTCTTTTTCATCATCTCTCTTCTAGCTCCTGCAAATGCCAAATGGTGGGAGTTTCTTCTTGGCTGAAGTTGTTGTTTTTTTAGGTTTGAGGCTCAAACGTTTCCTTTGAAAACATGTTTTTTTTTTTTTTTCCTCAAAGAGCAACTTGTTCCTCCTGTGCTAGTAGAGTCCTCTCGTCCTTAGCCCTTAGAGGAAGCTTATTTGATCATGCTGTATCAAGTCAGCCCAGGGAGCCCATGCTGGCCTTTAACTTTCAAAAAGAGAGTGACAGGGAAAGGAAATGGGCCAGTGAGGTTTTGAAGTCTTTTCTGTTTTCTTATTATTAAAGGAGTCCATGTGGGGGATGTCCACTGCTGCTTCCTCATGTTGGTACCGCTGACATCATCTGCACCCTGACCTCCTTAGGAATGGTTGGTTCTCGGCTGGTGTGTTAGCTATCTATTGCCGAGTAACAAATTACCCCAGACCTACGTATTATCTCCCAGATTTTGTGGCTCGGGAGTCTGGGCCTGGTTTAGCTGGTTCTCTGCTCAGGGTCTCACCAGCCTGCAGTCAATGGCTCGGGTCCTTTTTCAAGCTCACACGGTTGTTGGCAGGGTTCATTTCCTTATAGCTGTAGGACTCGTATCGGCTTCCTTGATCAAAGCCAGTCATGGAGAGAGAGAGATTTTGAGAGAGTCTCTCTCTGTTTCCAGTCCCTGAGTGCAGGGAAAGTCTAAGCCCTCTTTTAAAGCACTCACCAGAGGTCAGGCCCATCTAGGATAATCTGCCTTTTGATTAACTCATAGTCAACTGAGGAGGGACCTTAATGACATCTGGAAATCTCTTTGCCTTTATCATGTGATACAACAAAATCACAGGACTAGTATTGCATCATATCCATGGGTTCCACCCATCCTCAAGGAGAGGAGATCATATAAGGGCGTGGGTCATTGGTGGTCATCTTAGAATTCTGCCTGCCACAGCTGGTAACTCAAATCAAAGAGAGACACTATCCTAATCTTCCTGATTTTTGGATTAAGCTTGTGGCTTGGAGAACAGCTGTTTTCCAAAGTCCTCTCCTAATTCCATTGTAAGAGGAGGTGGAATGTGACCATACAATGTTTTGGAGGTTTCACGTCTGGTGAATGGGAACCACTGATACAGAAGACATGTCCCTTGTTTGCAGAGCCAGGTAAAGGCCACCTGTTTCTGGGTGGGCTTTGTTAGAACTGATTTCTCTGCCGGATGAAATAGACCAGTGGCTTCGTAACCCTGTGGAAAAATAAGTGTTCTGGAAGCTGACAATTTCTGGAAGTGAAGCTGGCCTCAGACCTCCTGACTCCACGTCCTTTTCTTTCTTTCTTTTTTTTTCTTAGACATCTTTTTCTTTTCTTTCAGTTTTACCTAGATACAATTGACATACAGCACTGTATAAGGTTAAGATGTGCAGCACAATGACTTGACTTACATATAATGCAAACAATGACCACAATAAGTTTACTTAACATCCATCATCTCGTGTAGATATCCGCCCCCCAAAAGAAGAAAATGTGTTTTTCCTTGCAATGAGAACTTTTAGGGTTTACTCTCTCAGCAATTTTCAAGTGTTCCGTATAGCAGTGTTAAGTGTAGTCATCGTGTCGTACATTACACCCCAGTGCTTATTTACCTTATAACTGGAAGGTTGTGACTTGTGACCACCTTCCTCCAATTCCCCTTCCTCCCACCCCCGACCTCAGGTAACCACAAATCTAATCTCTTCTTTTAGGACTTTGGTTTTTTTTTTAGATTCCACATATAAGTGAGATCACACAGTACTTGTCTTTCTCTGATTCATTTCACTTAGCATAGTGTCTTCAAGATGCATCCATGTTGTTGCAAATGCCCAGGTCCTTTTCAACTTGGCGCCCTTGAGCTGGCTCTTTTCTGTCCAAAGGTCTCAGTTTCCTACTCTGAAAAATGAGGGAGTGGGATCAGAGAGTCTCTGAGGTCCCCACTCGTCTTAGTATCAGTTCCGCAGTAGGACCCGGAGCCCGTGAAGATCACCTTTGGAGCATGTGTCGTGTAAGAAGCAGGCAGGTGTGGGGAGGGATGCCCATGAGCACATCTCAGGTATGTTTTCCTTCCCCAATAACCAGTTCCAGCTGGACGCTTTGTCTTCAGGAAGGCAGAGAAACCCTCCAGGCAGAGAGAAGTTCTGTTTGCATTTACAGCTCTCTCCAGTCATATGTGAAAGCGGCAGGATGTTGGGCTTAGGGGCCCCCCGGGGTTCACGGGGCTTTCTCTCTTAATGCCTCGATCATACGTTTTAATCAGAATAAATTTCGAGCATTAATCTTCAGTGCTTGTTCCTGCCATTTCCAGCCACTCGACGCTTTTTCATAAACAAAGTGACAGTTTGATTGAATGTGGTTTTTAATTAAGCTGCCTTCACTTGGAGCAAATTTCTGGGAGGGTAAGTAAGGAGTAGAGTTTCAGAAGTGCGAGGTGAGGCTGACTTCTGAGAAACATCGCCAAGCAGTTTGGGAAGAACAAAGGGAACCTGGGGAGCGGAATTGACCAGGCGCCGGAGTCCCCATCCGGGCTGGCTGCCCCCGTATTAAGTTGCAAAGGCTCAGCAGTGCGTGCAGCTGCCGCACGCTGAACTTAGGGCAAAGCTTGTGACATCTTAGGAAACTGCCCCACAGTGGCTATTTATATTATCGACATTTAAGCTGTTTATGGCACGTCACTCTCTTCCACAGTTGGGACTTCGCAGAAACAAAATGAAATAAGACCACTGTTATTCTGCCTTCGGCACAACTCAGAGTTTATGAGCAGTGGGAAACTGCAGACAAGACCTTCCAAGATCTTAGAGTCTCACGGGGGGGAGGGGCGAAGACATTCATGGGACAGAACATACAAGGTGGGAATTGACGAAGGGGCTACCTGAGCGTGGAGGTGGGAGATGTGGCTGGGAACCACTCTACAAACTCTTCAAGTGGCTGTGCAAATAAAATGGGGGACAGTATGTCAAGGGGCAGCGTTGGCCTCCTCACGGTGGTTTGCGTGGTGAGGGTCTCAGGCGTTATCATCCGGATACAACGCAAGGATGCAGGTGAGGACGATATCGTCCTAAGTAGCATCAAATCGGAGCCCCGCCCCTCCCTTGGTGTCCTGTGGTGTAGATCTACCCTGATCAATAGCTGCTGCTGCGGAGAAATCCGTCAAGCCTTCACGCTCTGCGTGAGTCATCTCCCTGTGGCAGGCCCAGTGCTCAGCTTCCAAGAATAGCCTAGCCTGAGGGATCCGAGCTTGGAATCCCTTCCAACTTTCAAGGCTTTGAAATTTGGCGCCCACAGAGGTCTGTGCTTAGGTAACGGGGTGCAGATGGCTCGGTGTTTGTGGAGACGGTGGCTAATAACCATCTCCTTTCCACCTTTCCTTTCTGCAAAATTCCAGGAACTCAAAATTCCAGGCCAGATCGCGTGGCTTACAAAGGAATCCTAATCATGAGGAATCCTAACGGTGCATTTCAGTGGCTTAAACATAAGGTAATCAGGAAGCCCACTCATTCCTGTATTTGCTCTTTCAACAAATATTTGCTGACTGCCTTGTAAGTGAGAACCACAACGAGAAACCCAACAGGGGATCTTGCACAGGTGAAGCAGATCTAAGTATCCTGAACACACTCTGCGGTACTGAATCCTGGCAACCAGGCAAGGGAGTGATAAAAACAATAGCTGACCTTTATTAAGCACTTACTGTGTACCGTGTTTTAAGCACTTCACATGAATTAGCTAGATCAATCTTCACAACAGTTCCACGAGTTAGTTTCCATTATCCACCTCATTTGCCTGTTAAGAACAAAACGGTGCAGAGAGTGACTTGCTCAAGCTCGTGCAAGCCTGTAGGGAGCTGTGTCAGGAACTGAACCCCGGATTCCCTGATGTGAACACACTTAAAAATCACGATGCTTACCCCTTCTGTCCTCACAGCGCCCTTCTGTCACTTCTTCCCAGAACGTGCTAAGCTCTTTCCTGCCTCGTAGGCTTTGCATTTCCCTCTGCATTGGCTCTTTCTCATCCTTCGGGTCTCAGCTCGAGGGCCAGCTCTTTCAGAGGTCTTCCCTGACCACCTCGTAAGCTCTTTCCTCTTATTCTTCAGCCCGGCACTTTATTTCCTTCACAACCCTTATCATATTGTGACAGTACCATGGTTGCTTGTTTGCTTTCGTTTATATGCCCCTCCCTGCCAATCCCCACTAGAATGTAAGCTCCCGAAGGCATGGGCTTTGTGTATCTTCTTTACCTCCATATCTGTGGCCCTAAGAGGGAGCCTGGCACACGGCAAGTCCTCAATAAACGCTGTATTCACTGGGTGGTCAGAGGAGGGACGGATCTCAGCATCGTGGACGCCTCGTTGTTGGAATGAATGGAGTGGTGAGTGTGAGGCTGTGCAGCTACTGTCATTACTGTCGTTACCACGACTGGTGAAGAGGAAGGACACGGGACTCAGAAGGGACAACAGAACATTTGGGGTTGTAGTGCAGAACCAGCGACCTGACAGTCAGTCAACGTGCACCCCTTCCTGGGGGGCTCTGTCAGCTTCTCCCTTCTCTCCGCTGTAGGGAGCTGTGCCCTTGGTTCCATTAGCTGCTGCGGGCAGGGAAAGGAAGAAGATCTCAGCCTTGGGTGGCGCCTCCGCAGGGCAGCAGTGAGGGAGCAGAGATGAGGATGCTCCCACCTCCTCCCAGGAGCTGGGGACCCGCCAGGTGCTTGGAGAATCCCCTGGTGTTGTCGGCTGGCTCCCTCACAGCGCCTCGTTTTGCCTTCCCTGAGATTTACTTTCTTCTCCTATGCTTTGCTCATCTGCCACTAGCGCATGCTAGAAAGAGGACTTACTCTGTTCTAGAACATTCTACCTGTGTGGCCTCTTTGTTCCTCTGTGAAATGAGGATTACACTGACCAATGGTGCAGTCACGAGGATTAGGTGGGACTGTCGTTTCCCCAGCGCAGTTCCGGGCACTTGGTGGGTGAAGCTCCGTGGTGCTTGCCCCATACCACTAACGACACAAACTGACCACGTCTTACATTTAATGCAGGTTTCGGGCATCAGACTAAGCACTTTGTCATTATTATTATTATTAAAATGTTTCAGTTGTAACAGCTTTATTGAGGCGTAATTGACATGCAGTAAACCACACAACTTAATACGTGTTGACATATGCGTCCACCCATGAAACCATCACCACAGTTTTACTCAGTCCTTATTGCATCCCCATTTTACAGATGAGGAAACAGAAGCTTCGAGAGATAAATACTTTATCCTGGATCATGTGGAGGGCCAAAGGCAGAGCTGTCTGATCTGGCCTGAGTTCCTAACCACTGTGTTGTTCTGCCTCCCGCTGTAGCAAATGTTTCCCTGCTCCGTGATGTCAGAGGATGTGTGATTGCTCACACTTGCCTTGGAGGTTTGCAGAGCTAAAGAGAGAAACAACCTGAGTTGTGTTAATGGGTCGGCTTACCCATAGTGGAATTCTTGTGCTGCTTTCTCCCACCTGTGAAAGGATGTCACTGAGCTGGCTTTACAAGGGGACGAGCAGCTCTACGAGGAGAGAGCGATGGTCTCAGCAAGTCAGGTCGCCGAGATGGACAGCATCCAGTTTTCCAGTGGGAAAGTGTGCTGGATGCATCCAAAAGCCAGAGACGGATTCCAGTTCCCTCAACTCAGGGGCCACCCGGGAATGTTTTGGAAAATCTTACAGGTGTTGTTAGACGTGGCGTCCCAGTTCCCCAGAGTCTCAGAATGCTGGATACACGTGGAGGTTCCAGAAGCTGCAAGGCACGAGACTTGGGCCTGTCCACAGTGAGCTTCCCCTCTCCCTGAAAGCTCGTGTGTGGACTCCGGCTGGGTCAAACTCTGGTAGTTTTGTATGCTTCCCGTAGACTCCACGTGCTTGCTTAGACTCTTCTCTTCTCCTGAAGTATCTTTTCTCCATCTCTGTGACCCGTCCAGTCCCTGGAGTCATGCTGCCTGGTGTAATTCCCTCTTCCACTGCTTACTAGCTGCATGACCTTGGACAAGGTACTTGATCTCTGGGCTCTCCATGTCATCAGTGGGGATGGTAAAAGTGCCAACCACACGAGTGTGTTACATGCACTGACTGTGACAGCGCGTGTCAAACGCCTAGTATGGTGCTAAGACCCGAGCAAAGCGCCAGCGGATGTTGCTGCCATTGTTGTTGCTGTGGGAGTTTTTGTTATTAACACCACACGCTTGCCCAACTGGTCCCTCTTCTTGGGCTAACATGTCCTTTCACCTTCTCCTCCTCATGGCTGTCTAATTGGTTGCTCTTCAAAGTATTCCCTTCTCCAAAATCCTTCTCTGACATGACCCCCCTTTCAGGTTGAGAACCCCTCTTCTGAGGACCATTCATCCATCCCTTCCATAAGGGATGAGTGCTACTATGTGCCAGGGAAAAGGACAAAGTGGACAAAATCCCCGCCCTCATGATGCTTCCATTCTTGAGTAGGAGGAGGGGGAAGAGGCAGATGAGAAATAAGGTCAATGAGTCAAATATAAGGATAAAAAGTTGTAACTGCTATGAAGAAAAATAAATGGGGCAGGGAGGTTTGGGGTCTGTCCCAGTTCAAGTCTGTTGTTTCAGGGTGATTAGTGATGATCTCAGACACATCTCGGTTTGGACGATAATATGTTCACCTTAGAGACGCCTTAAGACATTCATCTTAGAGACAAGGAATGTCAGAGATGAGGCTGCAGTTTTAAATATGGTGTCAAGGAAGGCCTCGCAGAGAAGACGATATCTGAGGAAAGACACAAAAGAGGCTAGGGAGTGGACCATTCAGAAGAGCATTCTAAGAAGAGGGAGTGGCATATGCAAAGGCCCTGAGGTGGGGGCATTTCAAGGGTGTTTGAGGAACACTAAAGGGGCCAAGGTGGCTTGGGAAGGAAAGGAGATGATAGCAGAAAGGTAACTGGAGGTCGGCTGGACTGTAAGGGGCCTTGTAGGATGGAGTGAGGTCTTGCCTGGGACACCATTGCAGGGTTTTGGGCTTATAAAGGAGGTAGACTGAGTAATAGGGCCATTCTGGCTGCTGTGTTGGGCTGGGTTGTAAGAGGGCACAAGTGGAAACAGGGGTACGGTCGTCCAGGGAAGAGGTGATGGAGGCATGGACCAGGCTGTGAGGGGTGGTAGTTGAGCGTAGGGTGGATTGGCTGATGGATGGGACTCGAGGAGTAGGAGGAAGAGAGGCATCAGAGATGCCTCCCAAGTGTTTGGCCTGAGCAACTGGAAAGCGGGGGCTGCTGTTGGCCGAGATGCCTGTTTGATGTCATGTTAGTTTCCTATGGCTGCCCTAACAACCTGCCACCAACTTAGTGGCTTAAAACACACCCATCTCTGATCTTCCAGTTCCGGAGGCCAGAAATCTGACACAGGTGTCACTGGGCTAAAATCAAGGTGTCAGCAGGGCTGTGTTCCTCCTGGGGGCTCTAGGGGAGAATCGTCTGTTGCCTTTTCCAGATTTTCGAGGCTGCCTGCATCCCTTGGCTGTGGCTCCTTTCTCCATCCCCAGAGCCAGCAACATTGTGTCTCTCTGGGCCTTTCTTCTGTAGTCACTTCTCCCTCTAACCAAGGCCAGGAAAGCTTCTCTGCTTGTAAGAACCCTTGTGATTATATTGGGCCCACCCGGTCATCTAGGATCATCTTTCGCTTAAATCACAGCTGCAAATTCCCCTTTGCCGTGGAAGGTAACAAACTCACAGGTTCCAGGGATTAGGACGTGGACCTGTTTGGGGGTCAACACTCTGCCGGCTGGCACATGTATCCAGGTGGAGGTGCTCGGAGACAGTGGATGTTTGAATGTGGATTTGGGTGGGGGGCATGGCTGAAGCTACATCTTTGGAGGAGCCCACAGCCCTCTCGACTCTTTCAGACTCACCTTTGGTGTTTGTTCAGCCCCTGTGGCTCTTTCTCCTCCAGACCACGAGCACGTGAGGGCAAAGCCTGTGTCTTCTCTGTATTTCTCAGAGCCACACCCGAAAGAGTGTTCTGGTTGGTCTGTGACATGAATATAGTTTGAAACCAAATTTAAACCAAACTTGTCTGTTACACAAGGAATGCGATGTAGGTCCTGGGTCTCTGGACGGCCTCTAGCACCTGCTCTCCGCCCCGACTGCAGCGACAGCAGGCCTCCTAGGAGCTGATGGTAGACGTGAGCCTGTCCAACTCATGTTTGGGCTTCCAGGCCCCCGGCTTCCTCCCTCTGGGTATGATCTTGGCACCGTGGTTCGGGATCTGTGGGACTGATGCCGCAGATGTTCCTGCTTGAACATTCTCCTGTGGATGGTTTTTGGGTCAAGGCCCAGTTCCACAGCCCACTGGATCCCGTTGTGAGTTAATTTGCAAAGCTTAGCAGTGCCTAGCGCAGCAGAGAGGGTAAATAACGACAAGCAGCAGGGTAGGGTAGACTTCCTACCAGTGACTCAGGAAGGCCTGTGGGGTGGGCTCTCCACCCACTCTGCTCACTGACACCCCAGGTGCAGGATGGGGGATGGGCCGGTTGGCTCTATATCTGGGCACGAGCAACATTCTAATCTTTTTGCGCCTTCTTGGGACAGCACAATGGGCACGTTTTTCACTCTTGCAGGTGGATCTCGGAATGAACTTCCTCACGTTGTCGTAAAAGGGAGTGGTTTGAATCCTCTCACTGCCCTTCTAGAAGCACAGTGTTCAAGAACAGTTTCTGGATTCCCTCTGTCTTTATTCAGAGTCTAGATTGACACATACTAGCTACGGGATCTTAGACAGGTCATGTCCTCTCTCTGGGCCTCAGTTTCCTAATCTGATTGTGTGTGATTGTGAAAATGATAATAACCAACACTTATTAGATGTTTACTAGGTTCCAGGCACTAGATACTATTTTTTCCCCAATATACAGAATAGGAAACTGAGGCACAGAGAGGTGAAATCACCAATGCAAAGTCTCCCAGACGAGCAAGGTCAGGGCTGAGGGTGTTTTTGGTCCAGTTTGTTATTGTGGTAAAATACACATAACATAAAATTTACCATCTTAACCATTTTTAAGTGTATAGTTCAGTGAATATAGTTCAGTATTAAGTACATTCCTGTTGCTGTGCAACCATCACCACCATCCATCCAAAGAATTCTTCATCTCGTAAAACTGACACTCTGTACCCATTAAACACTGACTCCCCATGACCCCCTCCCTCTGGCCCCTGGCAACCACCTACCTTTCCTTCTCTCCCTCGCTCCCTCCCTTCCTCCCCTCCTTCCTTCCTTCCTTCTCTCCTTTTTCCCCATAACCTAGCTTCTGGTAACCACCATTCTACTCTCTATTACTAGGAGTTTGGCTTTTATTATTATTCTTGTTGTTTTAGATTCCACAGGTAAGCGAGATCATGCAATATTTGTCTTCCTGTGTCTGGCTCATTTCACTTAGCATAATGTCCTCCAGGTTCATCCATGTGGCCACAAATGACAGGGTTTCCTTCTTTTTAAAGGCTGAATAATATTCCATTTCCCTTATCCATTCATCCATTGATGGACATTTAGGTTGTTTCCATATCTTGGCTATTGTGAATAATGCTGACGTGAATGTGGGTTTGCAGACATCTCTCTGAGATGCTGATTGTGTGAGACTTTAACCTGGGTAGTCTGGCTCCAGAGCCATGTTCTCAGCTACTACATTATGCTGTCTCTCGATAATAATAGACTCTTACTTCATAGAATTTTTTTAAAGAGTAAGACAAGGTATTTGATCTATGCACTTAGCCTGGTGAGGAGGAATTGGTTGCTAAATGATACCTAGTATTTCTAAAATGTTTTAAAAAGTTTTCTTTAAAAAATTTTAATTGAGATATAATTTCTGAAACATAAAATATACTTTTTAAAAGTTTGTAATCCAATGGTTTTTAGTATATTTGCTATATTGTGCAACTATCACTGCTATCTAATTCCAGAACATTTCCAAAAACCCCAGAAGAAACTTTGTACCTATTAGCAGCCACTCCTCACTTCTCCCTGCCACCCCAGAAATCTACTTTCTATTTGGATTTGCCTATTCTAGAAAGTTCATATAAATGGAATCATACAGTATGTGGACTTTTGTGTCTGGCTTCTTTCACATAATATTTTCAAGGTTCATCCACCTTGTAGCATGTATCAGTACTTCATTCCTTTTTATGGCCTCATAATACTCCACTGTGTGGCCAGAACCCATTTTGTTTATCCATTTATGAGTTGATGGACATCTGGGTTGTTTCCACCCTTTGGCTATTGTGAATAATGCTGCTATAAACATTTGTGTATAAGTTTTCGGGTGGACATATGTTTTCAGTTCTCTTGGGTGTATACCTAGGAGTGGGATTGCTGGGTCACGTAGTAATTCTATGTTTACCTTTTTGAGGAACGGCCAAACTGTTTTCCACTGCAGCTGCATCATTTTACATTCCCACCAGCAATGTACCGGGGTTCCTATCTCTCCACATCCTCATCAACATTTGTTATTTTCCATTCTTTTAATTTTACCCCTTCTAGTGAGTGTGAAGTGGTATCTCGTTGTGGTTTTGATCTGCACTTCCCTAATCACTAGTGATGCGAGCATCTTTCATGTGCTTATTGTCTATTTGTATGTCATCTTTGAGAAATGTCTATCGAAATCCCTTGCCTACTTTTAATTGGGTTATTTGTCTTTTTATTGTTGAATTGTAAGAGTTCTTTTATGTTCTGGATAGTAGCCCCTTATCAGATACATGATTTTCAAATATGTTCTTCCATTCTGTGGGTTGTCTTTTCACTTCCTGGAAGTGTCCTTTGATGCAGAAAAGTTTTGAGTTCTGATGAAACCTGCCTGGTATTATTGTTTATGATCCATTTTCCCCTCTAGTCCCACTTTTTTTTTTTTTTTTTGCGGTGAGGAAGACCAGCCCTGAGCTAACATCTGTTGCCAATCCTCCTCTTTTTGCTGAAGAAGACTGGCCCTGGGCTAACATCTGTGCCCAGGCAAACATCTTCCTCCACTTTATATGGGACACCGCCACGGCATGGCTGACAAGCAGTGTGTCTGCAGGCGCCCGGGATCTGAACCTGCGAACCCCAGGCCACCGAAGTGGAGCACGCGAACTTAACCGCTACGCTACTGGGCCAGCCCCTCTAGTCCCACTTTTTTATCCTCAGACATCATGGTTGCTTAGGAATTTGCTAGTGCTCTGCTGGCTCTGGGGGTGAGGAAGAGAAGACCAGCCATCTGTGCTTTGTCAGATCCCAGACTCAGGATGAGGGGGAAGGAGGAAAGAGGACCGTCAAGCCGCCATCAAGGCTGGCACCTTAGTGACCACTGCCGCCACCCCCAGCTTCACAATCCCTTTCTCAGACCAGCCCTGCATGACATCAGCATGTGATGAAATGACCCTTTGAGTCTTTGGAAACACCAGTCTATAAACGTTCCTTCTGTCTCCCGTGGGCCTTGCCTGCAAGCACCTTCCGTCTCTCCCTAGGGGTCAAGAATGCTCAAGAATTGTGAGGTTTGTCCCTGAGTTTGCTCAGCCCGCTTCTGCATCTGTCTCAGCTCACTTTTCCTCCTGCTTCTCCATGGCCATCTTGATGAACACCAGCTGCAGGCCCTGACTATGCCCAATTCTAGAGGGTCCCAAACTTCAGTGTGAGTCAGAACCACCGTGGAGCTTGCTATCAAACATGTGGATTCCTGGGCCATTCCCCAAAACACTGAATACGAATTTCTGTGGGGAGGACCCAGGGATGAGCATGTTAAACCAGATCCTCAGGTGAATTGGATGTCGGGGGTCCTCAGACCACTTCTTGAGAGGCACTACCCTGTAGAAGCCGATTCACTCAGATTTGTCCTGAGATCCCAGAGAGGATCAACTCGGTGGTTCTCAAACTTGGCTGCATATTAGAATCACCTGGGAACCTTAAACCTCTCAACCCCCAGGCCATATCGTGGACCAGTTAAATCAGAATCTCTGAGCACGGGGCTCAGGCATTGGTAGTTTTTAAAGTTCCCCAGGTGGCTCCAAGGTGCTGACAACCGGAGCTTATATAACCTGCCTGGGACTGGCAGCCATAAACGTGTTATGTGTTAGTTCCCTTTGCTAAGCCCTCTAACCCACTCAGGTCAGCTGGATTCGCGAGCTTACTCTCTGCTCTTTTACCCACGCTGCAATTTATTCTTTGTTCTCATGCTGCAGTCTGAGGGCACAGAATCGCAAGAGGTGGAATGTGCACACATCTCCAAGTTCCCTACAACAGGGGTTGGCCAGCCACACACGGCATCCCTTGAGACATCTTCACTCACTCTCACGATGATGCTAGTTTGACCCAGACTTACAGAGGGAGTCACTGACATCCCAAGCCCCCAAAGGCATTGTCACCTTCTGATCATGAACCTGTGGCACCAGGGTCTTTCTAGGGAAGCTTGCTCTATAAAGTGGGCAAGAGTGTGGGCTTTGGAGTGAGGCTGCCTGGTTTGAATTTTGGCTCCACCACTCAGGCAGGCAAGCTCCTGGTCCTCCCTCAGCCTCTGTTTCCTCCTCTGTCTAATGAGGACACATAGAAGTACTGAAGAATTGTCTTAAGCAGATGAATGGATAAAGAAAATGTGGTATAAACATACAATGGAATAATAGTCAGCCTTCCAAAAGAAGGAAATTTTGCGATGTGGGACGACGTGGATGAACGTGGAGGACGTTATGCTAAGTGAAATAAGCCAGTCACAGAGAGACAAACACTGCATGATTCCACTTCTACGAGGTAGCTAAAATAGTCAGATCCATAGAATCAGAGAGTGGAATGGTGGTTGCCAGGGGCTGGGAGATGGGGAGTTAGTAATCATGGGAATAAAGTTTCAAGTAGGTAAGATGAGGAAGTTCTAGAGAGCTGCTCTACGACATTGCACCTGTGGTCAACAAACTGTATTGTGCAGATGAAATGTGTTAAGAGGGTGGCTCTCATGTTAAGTGTTCTTACCACAATAAAATAAATTTAAACGTCAATAAATAATGTGATTGAGCTTCCAGAAAGAAAAAAAAGAAGTGTCTTAAGAATTCAACAAGACAATCCATGTAAAATATTCAGCCCCACGGCAGGTGTCCCCTCCTCTCCCTTCTCCTCCAAGGTTGCCTTCCAAGCAACAATGTGGACAGGCAGGGCAGGTGCCCGGGACCATGCCAGCGACAGAAATGACAGCCAAGTCCCTTGTCCAAAATGCTCTCAGATGCACAGACCCTGTGTATCCCTCTCCCTGGCCACCCCAGCCCTGCCTGGTGAGAGTCATCATTTGTCCTCTACTCCACACCGTCCCAAACTCCATGTCGATTCCTCTCCGAAGGCACAGCTTGTGATAACACCACGTAGCTCCATCCTGCTTATCTAACGCACTTGAAGTTTCGCTCAATACAATGTCCTCAGTGTGAGGCAACCAGAAGAGATACCTGTCCATCTTCTTAGCGAGACCCGTGTCCCACCTGGTGAGACTCTGAGAATCCTGCTTGACTCTCTTATTGCAGATGTAGAGTGTAGACTTCTCAGCACCTCCCTTACCTCACCTGGGTCCGCATCCAAATGACTGACAGTGACGTGTTCTCCTCGAGCCAATACATTCACTACCTTACATTTCTACTAATGTAATTTCCAGAATATTTCCAAGTTTATATATCTATGTGATTATACCTTTACAAAACCTCTGACCACAGATCCCAAGTTTTCATTCAACAGTGTTCAAGTTTAACCGTGTGCCAGGCGCGGTTCTTTTATGTACCTATTCCTTAAACTGGTTTCCCAATTTCAACAGACTAGATTTTGCCTTCTGATCAATACTGCCCATCACTCGGCACCTGGAAAGTGTCGGACAAATGATAGTTGTTACTCTGGGAGGATGTAGAGTCCTCATGCTCTCCACGTCCAGGGCTCTCAAGTAGTGGCTGTATTAATGCTAGCCGCTCTCTCAGACACAGAGAAGTGGGGAGAGGAAGAGAGGAAAAGAAACCTGAGCAGACAGAAGGGAGCTGACTCCTTGGAGGGAAAAGTGCCCCTGAGAAGAGGAGTCGAAGGAAACAGGACCCTCGGAGCAAGTCTGCTCTACACACCATCAGGTCCAGATGGCCTGCGTATGAGGCAGCCTGCAGAGCTGGCTGACCCAACCACCGAACGATTTACAGCCGGTTTACAAAATCTCAAAGAGGAGCCACAGAAGTCCAGACAGAAGTAGAGGGAGAAGAAGGACCTACTTAAAATTTACTCTCTGGAAAATATGATGATGAGTGATCAGAGAACAGGAGAGCGGGAAATTCTTAAATATCTGAGTGTCACCAGGATCTTGGGCCCTGGGCAGTGCTTGAAGTTTAGGAACAAATCATCTCAGGCCACGCTGGTAGCATTTTTCACCATAATTACAAAAAACTGACATAGAGGAATGTTATAGATGGCTGGCTTCTGAGCTGTAGATCAGCGCTCCTCAAACTTTAATGTGCGCACGGATCCCCTGGGATCTGGTTCAAATGCAGATTCTGGTTCAGCAGGTCTGAGGTGGAGCCTGAGGTTCTGCATTTCTAAGAAGCTCCAGGAGACACTGATGCTGCTGGTCTGTGGACCACACCGTAAGCTGTGAGGCTGGAGGAGTGTTTGGTCAACAGATGCATGGGCCTGAGTGGAGGTCTTCCTGGTGGTGTGGAAGCAGGTGGGGTACCTAGAATACATCGCTGGCATCTCGGGGCGGGGGGCCCGTGTCCATGGGAGGACTTGGGGGACTCACCCTAGGTCAGGGTGAAGAGTCAGCCTTTCTGGCTACCTCTCAGTAGAGAAGAGGAAGATGTTGCTTTTGAAGTCCCAGGTATGAATTGATTCTAGAGCTGCTGGGGTTGAAAACATTGTCACTGAGCCTAGAGAAAGGGAGGAGGTGGTCAGGGGGTGGACAGGCAGGAGAGAACCCGTGGGTACTGATTGTTTCTTGATTGTCTTTTCTCTTGCTTCCCGCCCCCAACCTTCTCTTCCTGTCTTTCTCACCTCAATAATTGCACCCAGCATCCACCACCCGACTGCTTAAGCCTACGACCTGGGAGCTGTCCTCAGTCTTTCCCTGTTGGAAGAGGCAGCCCTGAGCAGCTTGCTCCACCCCTGCATGGCTGCATGAGTGGCCTTGAGCCTGGAATGTTTTCTTGCAAGGAGATAAAGAGCCCTCAAGGCCTGTTCTGGACATATCTCATTGCTCAGACATATCTTTCCCTGCTCTGAGCTTCACGTGTACTTCTTGGTTCTGCTTAAGTGTGTGCGTCGTATGGCACTTGGCCACCCCTTCCTGCTGTATCTGCTCCTGGTGGGGAGGGATTGGGATCCTTCCACTGCAGCACGAAGTGGGGTGCACACACCCACACTGCAGTGTTGGCTGCGGGGTGGATCTCTGGCCATGGGGGCTGACACACTGGGAGGGACTGGATCTGTGCTCTCTCTCTCTTTCCTCTTGCTCTAAGTAAATGCTGGACCTCTTGAGCCAGTGTGCGTGTTGTTTGTTCTTGGTGACCTTGAATCATGCACTGATCTCTTCCCTGGGTGGCCCTTATCTGTCTTTTAACCTTGGCCGCACAGCCCGACCACCCACTAAACAGTGAAACATTCCCTTTCTCTCTTCCCTCATTTCCAGTCTAGTGCAATTTATAGTTATTCTCCTCCAAACAAATATCTCAAATTCTTCTCCGTCTCCACTACCACCACCATCGTCTCTCACCTGGACCTCTGGAGTAGCCTTCTGACTGGTCTCCCTGCTTCCACCTTCGTCCCTCTCCAATCCATCCTTCCCGTCACACCCGGGTCACTTCTCTTCTCGATAGACTTCAAGGGCTTCTCATGACATCTTGGCTAGAATCCAGATACCTTCTCAGGACCTGCAAGGCCCTACCTTTCTCATCCTCTCCCCTTTGCCAGCGGTGCTCCACCACACTGGCTCTCTCTCAGTTCTGAACACACCCTGGGTGTTCTTAGAGTCTTTGCGTATTCTGTTCCCTTTGCCTGGAACCATCATGGCCCCTCCAAAACAAAAAGGACCCCTCTCTTCTCACTGCCGGCTCCTCTGTCCTTCACATCCCTGCTCCACTGTCTTTTCCTCAGAGAGGCCTTCCCTGACTGCCCCGGAGGTGGTTAGTCTCTGACACCTGTACTTTACCATCGTGGCACTAATCAGAAGTTTGGCTTAGCCATTATCGATTGCCTGCCTCTCCTGGTTGGATGTAAGCTCCGCGAGGACAGGGACCCTGCCTTTCTTATCTACTGTGAAATACCCAGTGCCCGGGTCCAGGCTCATAGGAGGCACTCAATCCATACTGGTCAAAGGAGTGAGTGAATTGAAGAATAAATAAGCTTTGGGAAAGGAGAGGACAGGGAGGAGTGCATAAAAGGCTAACATTCACTGAAGCACCTACTGTGCGTGTTACACTCCTACCATCTCATTTACTCCATCCCACAGATTGCTATCAGATTCGTCTTGTGGCCCAGAGAGTTTAATTAACCTGCCAAACTTACACAGCCTCTGGGCAGCAGAGCTGGTTCGCACCATGCTTTATCTTCGCCTAGGGTTTCTTGGCCTTGGAATTATGATATTTGGGTCCAAATAATTCTTTGTTGTGGGGTGGAGGAGGTGGCTGTCCTGTGCGTTGTAGGACATTTAGCAGTATTTCTGGCCTCTACTCTCTTGAGGCTGGTAGCACCCTCCCCAACTTATTACAACCAGAATGTCTCCAGACTTTGCCAAATGTCCCTTGGGGGAGAAACTAGCCTCCAGTTGAGAACCAGTGGCTTAGCCTGTGGATGATTTCAGCCTCTCATACGTGCCTCGACTCCAATCCCCACCCACTGCAGTTGTCTTGCAGAGCTGCTGTTTTTTTTGGACTCTTCCTATCCCGTCATTTTCCGCAGTCCTCCTTGTACGTCCCTCTGGGAATGCCACAAACTGATGGTGATGTTCAGAGTGTTGCAATAAACATTTGCTTTTCTGGTTTATTTAAGATCAGCCCCATGTTCAGATGCTTGTGTCACTGGCATGGATGCTAACAGGCCGTCTAGAAGATGTGCAGTATATTTTTTCCTCTGCCTAAATAAACGTCTAAGTGTTTAGCATGAGATAAACCAGTGTGTTTATGAGGAGATAACTTGTCAAAACAGACTCGTGGCTCCACTGCTGGAACAGCCTAGCCTCCTAGCCTTTCTTCATTCAGAAACAGAGTATGATTTTTTCTTGGGTGTTTTATGTGGATTTAAAGTAAAAATTTATTTCTGTCCTTTTTTTTTTTTTGGAAAGAAAAAAAGCCCCAAATGCAAGTGTCTTTTGCACAAGGGATGAAGCTTCAGAAAAAGCCTGAAATGTAAGTGTCTTTTTAAGCACAAGGGATGAAGAGAGAGAAAGGACTAGAAAAGAGGAATGTATATGCTAGAGAGAGAATGTGAGTCAGTTTCTAGCCAGGGGATCCAATTAGAGGTAGGGCTCCCTTATTGGTTCATTCATCCATCCACCCATCCACCCATCCATCCACTCATCCATCCATCCATCCATCTATCCATTCACTTACCCAGCCACCCAGCCACCAATCCAACCATCCGTCCATCCATCCATCCAAGATATGATGAGCTAGGGAGTGTGCTGGTGCTGGGAGCTGGGTGCCCACTTTCTAGGTGTTTTGGTGGAAGAGACACAAGTCAACATCGTTACGTTAGGACACAATATGTCAAGTGCTGGGATAGAGGGAAGCACAGGGTCTAGGGTAGTCAGAGGAAAACCCCTTGACATAGTATGGAGAGGCAATCAGGGAAAAGTTGCTGGAAGGGGTGAGCTGAGGGTTCCCTAGCAATCCTTGCCCTCCCTTCTAGCTCCAGCCAATGCATTTGAGCGGAGAGTTGCTCACGTTCAGCAGGCAGCCCAGAAGAGGGCAGAGAGGGAGTTGTCTGTGCTTACTGCTACTACTGCTAGTTTCTTTAGAGCTTCCTGTGTGCTCTGCATGCTTACAGATGATCTCATTTAGCTCTCACAGCTGCCCTATGAGGTCAGCACTATTACCAGATGAAACCGAGGCCCAGAGAGGTGGGAGATGACTGTACTTACCTGTCAGGGTTATTATAACAATTAGGGGTAATGTATTTAAAATTTCTGGTACCCAGTACCTGCTGCATATCATTATTACTCCCCACAGGGATTCCTCCTGCTAACATAGGGGCAGTTCCATGGTTGCTGAACAAAGCTGGTTTCAGTGTTCACCCTCCTCTTCCTCCTCCGAGGATAGAAGCTTCCATTTTACACCCTTCGCGAAGCAGCCTGAGGATCTCTGCGCTAGAGTCTTGGGTTTAATTGATTTGCTTGTGCAGGGCCTGAGCTGTCTCCGTGAGCGTCCAGTGGTGGTCATCAGTTTTAGAATATACCCCCTCTCCAGCCTTGATTGCTGTCTGCATTCTCCAGCCCTGACTTTCAGCATCTGCATCTTTTTTGGTTTGAGTGTTTTGGTGAGGACCACTGTCCTATGGCCTTGGAGCTCAAAGTGGGGACAAGGAGGAAGACCTCTGATGCTGCCCCCCTCCCAACTCCCTGACAAAGTCTGGACGTTGTTTCAGACTCTTTGGACTTTTTTTCCCCCTCTTAAACTATTTTTCAATGTGCAATTCAGTGGCATTAAATATATTCACATGGTTGCGCAACCATCACTACGATCCATCCCTGTGACTCTTTTCATCTTGCAAAACTGAAACTGTGTCTATTAAAGAAAAACTCCCCATTCCCCCTTGCCCAGCCCCTGGCAACCACCCTTCTACTTTCTGTCTCCATGAATGTGACAACTCTAGGTTTCTCATATACGTGGAGTCGTACAGTATTTGTCCTTTTGTGACTGACTGACTTCACTTTGCATCAGGTCCTCAAGGTTCATCCATGTTGTGGCTTGTGACAGGCTTTCCTTCCTTTTTAAGGCTGAAAATATTCCACTGTGTGGGCATACCACTTTTTGTTTATCCATTCATCTGTCGATGGACATTTGGGTTGTTTCTACCTTTTGACTATTGGGAATAAGGCTGTTATGATGGGCTGGTCTTATAAATCAGTAATAAAGCCAACATCTACTAAGTGCCTACTGTGTGGCAGGTGCTGTGCTGGGCTCTGCACACACATTCTCTCTTTTAATACTCTCAGTCCCATGGGAGGTTGACCTTCTGTCATCACACTTAACAGACATTGGGAAGGGAGGCTTAATTTGGTTCCGTTACTTGTCCAAGGGTCTCAGAGTGATAGATCCTGGGTGGGAACACTAGTCTCTTTGTGGCTGTTCGTTTTTATAAACAGTGTAAGCAGCTGTGAATGAGGTCTTGTTCCCTGAGGAGAATGAGATGGCCCATAGTTCTTCCTCTGCTGACTATGATGCTCCCTTGTATTTGCATGGCACCCTTTCTTTTTCAGCACACATCTATCTTCAACCTACCGTTTTAACTCCACAAACACCGGCTCACCTTGAGACTCTCAGCTGTTCCTTCCCTCTCTCCTTTTCATGACAGAGGGATAAATAAGTTGGCAATCTCTGTACAAGAAGGACATGATGAGACAGACAGGATCAGAGTTCTGGAAGGACCCTGGGGGCTGCTTCATGAGCTAATATTCAGCCAACCCTCCCCAGAAGTGCATTGTAGCCGAAGTAAAGACCGCCATGAGGCACAGAGAGGGAGATTCATTCCAGATGTCAAAGGCTGTCAGGCTCTCACTTTGATGCTGGGAGATATGAAATCCTGTGGCAGGACAGGGTACCGCCTGCTTTCTAAAGCCTGAAGGACATTTCCACTCAGCTCCTCAGATGGGGCAGGGCTGTGAGTGGCTATAGATGGTGTCAGGAGTACAGGAGAAATGATTTCCTGGTTCTTGAAGTCATGATGTCTAAATCCATTTCCAAAAGCTTTCTCTCAGGGAACAACCTTTAAGGTGTGGGCAGGTACCACTCAGTGTGCTATTTGTATAGTCTTGGTTTGGGATGGAGTTTGAGGCAATGATGTAGCCAACCCTGTTCCAGCTTGCCATTCTACTTGGTGGCAAACAAGATCTTTTGTAATTATTAACACTGTTAAAAACATGCTACATGCCAAGCCCCATGCTGGGTGCTTTATATCCATGATCTCATTGAATCCATTTAAAAATCCTAGGGGATGGAACCACATCTTATAGATGAGGAAACTGAGCTTAAGTAACTTGCTCAAGGTCACACAGGGAGCAAATGACAAGGATCCAAATATAAATTAAATGAATTTTGGGGGTGGGTGGATCCTGGAGGCACCTCAGAGAGATGGGAATGATTAGCCTGAAGGAGAAAGAGAGACCTCCATGGCATATGTATTAAATTGTCATAGACGGAGAAAGGAAACAGTGGCTTTAACAAGGAACCCTAAATAGAAAGTCATAAGGGTAGATGCTCTGAGTTGCAGGCACACTATTTTGCTAATAGTTGTTTCTCTTGTGGGTACCTCCACCCATTGGCTCTCTGGTGGGTAGCTGCAGGCATATATTTATTTAATGATGGTTAATAATTCTCCCAACTAATGCCAGGAAGGTGGGCTACCTTAAAGTAAAGCACCGCACTTATTGGCATATATGAATTCACAATTGCTCCAGAGATTTATTACCCTCCTCCTTCGTGTGAGTCACTGTGTGGAGAGCATTCTTAGATGTTATCATCAAACTTGGCTACGTTTCCATGTAACTTTTTGCACAGTCTCAACCCTTCCCTTTCATTTACACTATTATAGATTCTCCAGTTTATGTTACCATCTGGTCCCTGAAGGTAGGTGATATTCAAAAAGTTTAGCAGTTGGTCGGGCCTACGTACTGGTCAATTTGAATGGATGGACTGACCAAATGAATGGATGTCAGCCATTTGACAAGTGGCTGGATATTAGTTATGCCCCGAGGAACTGGAGAGTTCCCTGTAGTTTAGTCCATGGTATCAAACAGTAATTTATGTTTCACTGAAGTGTATGAAGTCAAAACAGAGACTTAGCAAGCAAAAGTCAGAGAATATGGCATGTGAAGCAAAGATTTTCAATGGGGACGTGTGTGTGTAATATCCTGGGATGCTGATAGCAGGGGCTACTGAACAGTGACATCAGTTGATATGTTTTAATTCCTATTATTTCAAATAACACTGGAGGAAAATGCAAGTTAAAAAATGTATATCAAGGGGCCAGTCTAGTGGCATAGTGTTTAAGTTTGTGCACTCCACTTTGGCAGCCCTGGGTTTGTGGGTTTGGATCCCAGGCGTAGACCTACACCACTCATCAAGCCATGCTGTGGCAGTGACCCATGTACAATATAGAGGAAGATTGGCACAGATGTTAGCTCAGGGCCAATCTTCCTCACCAAAAGAAAAAAAAGTATACTAAGATAAATGGATAAAGAAAAGGCAGTATATACATACAATGGAATATTATTCCACCTTAAAAAAGAAGGAGATCCTACCATTTGCAACAACATGGATGAACCTAGAGGGCCTTATGCTAAGTGAAATAAGCCAGTCACAGAAGGACAAATATTGCATGATTCCACTTATATAAGGTACCTAAAATTGTCAAACTCACGGAAACAGAGAATAAAACCATGGTTACCAGGAGCTGAGACGAGGGGGAAATGGGGAGTTTTTGTTCAGTGGTATGAAGTTTTGGTTATCCAAGACAAATTAGTTCTACAGATTTGCTGTACAGCGTAATGCCTATAGTCAGCAGTTTTGTGTTAGGCACTTAAAAATTTAAGAAGGTAGATCTCGTTTCAAGTTTTCTTGCCATGAATAAAACAAAACAACACACACACAAAACCACAAAGGGACACAAGGAAACTTTTGGACGCAATGGACATGTCTGTTACCTCGGTAGGGTGGTGATAGTTTCACTGGTGTATGAGTATATCCATTTATGGGTGTACACACGGGTGTACACATTCAATATGTGCAGTTTATTGTATATCAATTATATCTCAGTAAAGCTGTTTAAAAATGTTTATCATGGGGCATGGGCTATAAAAGCTTGAGAAACCCTAATGTAAAGGCATGAGCAGTAGAAATAAGCATTGGTTTCATGTAGCTATTGGGATACCATGGAGCAAAATTGTTCATCTTTTTCTGGTTGATAAAGAGGGTCCTCATTGACAATGTTTGAGGGTTTCTGTGGCAGAGCTTTGGGAATCAGGCCAGGCCTCAGTCCCCAGAAAGTGAAGATGACGAGGGGCCAGTGTCAAAGCTGTTCTGGTGCATCAGAATGGGCAGAGGAGGGGACGTGCCTGGGATGCACTAACCAGTATTCATCGAGTGTCTGCGGGTACAGAACTCACGCGGTTGCTGTGGCTAGTGGGGGGTTGTTTAAGAAATAGAAAAGTCAGTTCCAGCTTCTCAAGGAATTTCTGTTTTTTGTAGGAGAAACAAAGTATTCACCAATGAAGTCAGTTCAATGCCACAGTTATTAATGAGAGCCTACCATGGGTAGGAAAAGCGTTCTGCTTGAGAAGTAACTTGAGAATCATTGCAAAATGATGTTTCGGTGTGAACTGAATGAAGCAGGACAGAACAATCCTGTATGTATTGCAGTGAGACACAGACCCCAGAAGGCTAGAAGTGTGCCCATTAAGAGAGGCTTCCAGGATGAGGTGACAGTGGGGTCATGGATATAGTGGCCACCTCCTCAGGGCAGCCTGAGAGGAGGGTGTTTGCTCCGCCTGCTTCTGTAAATAAATTTTATTGGAACACAGCCACACCCATTTGTTTTCTATTGTCTGTGGCTGCTTCTGTGCTACAACAACAGCAGAGTTGAGCAGGTGCAACAGAGACCCTGTGGCCCACAGCCCTAAAAGTATTTACTCTCTGACCCTTTGCAGAGAAGTTTGCTGACCCCTGCCTTAGGTAAAAGCTGATTCTCACAATCCATGGGAAGTGTGTTCATCAACAGAGAAGTCAGACATGTGGGACCCAGATTCCCATCCCATCCCAGCTACTCATTTTCCACGTGCCTTTGGTCAGGCGGTTACCCTGTCTGAGCCTCAACTGCCTCACTTCTGTGATGGGGCCACTGAGCAAATGATTCCAAAGATCCTTCCAGGACTTCTCTGATTTTAGCAGAGTAGCTGGCTGAATGGCCGTGCAAAATGGCAGGCACCAGCTGAGTACGTTCCATTTTGCTGCCAAGCCGGAGTTGCCTTTGTGTTCTGTTTGTGACAGTGTCCCCTTCCCCGCTTTGGGAGGGAACACCTTCCTTTCTTCACCGTTGATTGACAACTGACATTTGCTGGAGCTGACATTCATCAGCTCCGACTTTCCCCAGCCACTTTCCAACATGTTCCATTCATCACTGTGACTTTCTAGTGCCTCTGCCACTACTAACCTTCTCAGAGGCAGAAAAGAGGCACTTAGAGTTTATAACGACATATATAATGTCATGCCACCTCTCTCTGCCCCAAAGTTATTTCACTGTGGATTTGAGAGTCTTTTTCAGAAGAAAGAAGGGGAAAAAAAATCTCCTTTTCATGGCACCCAGCGGACCAAAGTGAGACCCTCGCTTGACTGTATTTAAATCAGAGTGAATGAGTGGAAATGAGTATGTAGAGGAATCTCTGTTCATTTGGACCTTAATAAGCATTGTGGGCAGGTTCCTGCATTTGTTAGGAATTGTGTTTGCCAGTGGACAGGGCTGGGAATCAGTTGCTAAAACAGAAATTTATTTCCCCCTAGGTTAAAGAAGTCTGGAGGCAGGTGGTTCAGGGCTGGCATGGTGGCTTCGTGGTGTCATCATAGACCTACGCTTCTTCTGTATTTCTGTCATGTTCCTAAGCACATGGTTTGCATGGTCAAAGTTGCTTCATGGTCCAGAATGGCTACTGGAGCTCTATCATCTTTTGTCAGGACGGCGTATATAATTTTGTTTATTTAGTTCCATGACTCTTCATTAGCTACAGGAGAAAGTCAAAAGTCCTTTCTCTGTTATTCAAGACCCTCCATAGTCTGTTGCATAAGTTCCTTTCTAAAATTATTACTCCTTTCTGAACTTTAGAAATTCTCCAAATAAATTTTTTCCTGTCTTGCCCATTACCTCTCCAAAATATGTCTTCAAACTGCCCACGTCCTTCTGTCTTCACCACTAGTGCAAGCTGGGGCTCACTGAGCCCTGCACTTGCACAGTCCTGAGAGTGAGTGCTTCCTTACATTTTGTATCCTTGCTGCCTCGCTCTCCTTACTCTAACTCCAGCCCTGGCCCAAGCCATCATTGTATGATTCTTTGTTTAATGATCCATTATAATCCATATATGGATTATATATGGAATATAATCCATATAAATCCATTGTATGAATATTTGTTTACTATTCCATATATCCATTGGAGAAGAGACTATGGGTGTTTTGCTCATCACATAGTGGAGGCTCCAGAACTTTTATATCAGAAGGGCCTAATTGCCACCAATGTGGTTGCAGGGGGTATGGATGGCTAGGAAACTTGCCTTGAAGATCAGTTTGCTTAGCAAGTCCATAATATTTACATAGATTGTATTTATACTTAGGGTCGGTGATATTAGCAGGGATATTAGCATGCATTGGAGGAAAACTCATGAAATCTTGCTACTACCATTGTTACCGTTGTATACCTAGCACACAGAACAATGCCTGGCACATAGACCCTAAAAAAAACTGTGGGTGGATGGATGGATGGCTGGCTAGATGGATGGATAGATAGAATGAGTGGTAGATGGGGTGGATGGAATGAAAGGTGGATGGATGGATGGATGAAGCAAATGGTGGATAGGGTAGATGGAATGAATGGTTGATGGGTGGATGGATGGAATGGTGAATGGGATGGATGATGGATAGAATGATGGATGGAATGAATGTTGGATGGATGGATGGAATGAATGGTGGATGGGGTAAATGGAATGGTTGATAGATGGATGGAATAGTGGAAGGAATGAATGGCAGATGGATGGATGGAAATGAATAGTGGATGGGTGGAGGGAGGATAGATGGAAAGATTAGTGGTTGGGGATTGGAGAGGTGGAAAGGATTGGTTGGTGGGGAGAGTGGTGTATTAATTTCCTAGGGCTGCTGAAACAAGGTACTGCAAATTTTGTGACTTAAAACAACAGAAATTTACTATACCAGAATTCTGGAAGTTAGAAGTCCAAAATAACGGTATTGGCAGGACTGTGCTCTCTCTGAGAACTCTAGGGGAGAATTTTTCCTTGCCTCTTCTAGCTTCTGGTGGTTGCCAGCAATTCTTGGCATTCCTTGGCTTATAGATGCCTCATTCCAATCTCTGCCATTGTTATATGGCATTTTCCTTGTGTGTGTCTCTCTCTTTTCTCCTCTTGTAAGGACGCCAGTGATTGGATTAGGGCCCACTCTAATCCAGTACAACCTCATCGAACTAATTACATTTGCAAAGACCCTATTTCCAAATAAGGTCATATTCTGAGGTTCTGTGTGTTCATGAATTTTTGGGGGCCACTATTCAACCTAGTACAGGTGGTTAGAGAGTTGAAGGGATGGATGTGTGGAGTAAAGGTGGTTGAGTGGGTGAGTGGAGAGTTGGAAGGAAAGATCAAGGTGGTTGGAAGGGCGGAAGGATGAATGGATGAACATGTTATGTGGATGAGGGGAAAGATATAGAGTTGACTCAACAGAGGGTGGAAAGTTGGATGGCAGAACGGTAAATGAGTGAAGAGATGGATGGTTGGCTGATTGGATAGATGAATGGATGAAATGTTTAGATTAAAAACTTCATAGTGGAATTCATGGAACATATTTTTGTTTTCTCTTTATTACCTAGAATGACACTTTGCATTCAGGAAGTACTTATTAAATATTCATTATCTGGTTTTCTCTGCATTCAGAAATGCTGTTCACCGGAACAGCTACTGACAGCTGTCTTAGGCTGTGAACTTCCAGGGGAGAGGGGTGTATGTGTGAATTCATTTGGTGCAATGTCCAGTCTGGACGTATCTTTAGCCTGGAACGTGCTTCTGGTGCCCAGGACAACTCTGAGAAAGAAATTACATGTTGGGTATAATGCCTGCTGTTTAGAAACTAAAAAAATATATGGGCATCACTATTTCATATCCCAATTATTATATATTTAAAATCTTAACCCTGACGTCAGATAAATATGCCTCAGGCATGCACAATTGCCTTCATTATTTCCGATCGGACAGGAGTTAATGTAGTGTTGGTGATTCTAAAGTTTGGGTATTGATTTCTGTTGAAAGTTTTATTTTGTTTGCCTAAGGAAGGGCTTGGTTGAATTTAAAAGCACCTATTCTGTTGATGTCTATTTAAGTGATTGAGTTTGCCAGCGTTCTTTTAACAGGAGATTTGCAGATTGGTGCCAGATGGATTCAGTTCATCATATGCCGAAGATCCTCTCAGATGCTTTGTCTGCTCAGAGCATCCTTTAACACTGGTCCAGATATCTCCGATGAACTCCAAAGTCTCCGAGAACTAGCCATATCATTGTGCTTGCAAACTTTTGTTTTTTCTCTCTGAAAAGAAAAAGATTTATAAACGCTAGAATATTTCAGACATAAAGAGAAGGGCAGAGAATAAAATAAACACCCATGTAGCAACTATTCAGATGTAACAAATGTTAACATTTTGTCATATTTGTTTCAGATTTTTAAAATACAAAGATACTCTTGAGTCCTGTCACCTCATTTCATTCCCCTCTCTCCCTCATCCGAGGAAACTGCTAACCTGGAGCTGATAAACATCCATATGTGCATGCAAACCTAAAGAGTATGTGGTATTAGTATTTTTAGAGCTTTTTTACTAACAGTACTGTATTGAATGTATCCTGCAACTTGTTTTTTTATTTACTATCATGCTATTGAGTCATGTATGTTTATAAATTTAGCTCTAGTTGATTTAACTGTTTTATGGTATCCGTTTACAGATGTATGAAGATTTTTTGTTGTTAGCGCCCTGGAGTTGATTCCGACTCCTAGTGACCCTGTGTACTGCAGAGCAGAGCCCTGCCCAGTCTTTCTGCATCATCTTTTCACCTTCCGGTGCTGTAACAGACTGTAACAGACAATGCTGTGATATCACTCATGGGGATTTTTGGCCAATTTTTTGGAAGTGGATGGTCAGGGCCTTCTTCCTAGTCTGTCTTAGTCTGGAAGCTCTGCTGAAACCTGTCCACCGTGGGTGACCCTGCTGGTATTTGAAATACTGGTGGCATAGTTTTCAGACTCACAGCAGCACACAGCCCCCACAGTATGACAACTGACAGACGGGTGGTTTGGTTCCCTGACCGGGAAACGAATCTGGGCTGCGGCGGTGACAGCGCTGAATCTTAACCACTAGACCACCAGGGCTGACTAATAAAAATTTTTACTCATCTGTAAACTGAATGACGGACACCTTTTTGTTATTACAAACAATTAAGCAGTGAACATCCTTGCATATATGAGAGATTTTTCTCAAGAATATATACCTGTAAGTAGAATTTCTGAGTCACAGGATGTGGGCATCTTCAGCATCACTAGAGATTGCCAATTTGTTCTGCAAAATGCCTGAGCCAGTTCATGATCTCACAGCAAAGAAGGAAAGACACAACTTTCTTGTATTGTTTTCACATCTTGGTATTATTAGTCATGTCGCTTTTTGCTTATATAATAGGTGTGAAATGGAATCTTACTATTTTTTTTTTCAATTTGCATTTGTCTTGTTACTTGGGAAAATAAGTATATTTTCTTGTTTATTGGCCATGTGGGTTTTCTTTATTATTAGGGTGATTTTTTTTCTTATTGATTATATGTATTTTTAAATATATCATGGGTACTAATTTTTGAATCTATTAAAAGTATTGCAGAATTTTTTATCCCAGTCTTTAGTTTGTCTTTTACATTTATGCATTGGATCTCATAATAAAAAAAATTTTTAACACATGAGAGTTTATCAAACTTTGTCTTAATAGGCTTTGCTTTTCATCTTTTAAAATAAATCATTCCCTATCATAATGACATAAAGATAGAACCTTTAAAATGTAAAGTGTTGCCTTTCACATTTAGATATTTATTCCATTTGGGATATGTTTTCTATGTGTTGTGGAAGAGGGATCTAGTTTTATTTACTTTTCATATGGAGAGCCAATTATTTCAGCACTATTTGTTGACTATTCCACCATTTTCTCACAAATTTGCAATGATTCCTCAGTTTTATAACTCTTTCTGGATTTTCTATTTTGTTCCATTGAACTATATATTTATCCTCATACCTTTTCATACTGTTTTTTTGCATTAATGTGGCTTTATAATAAGATTTGATTTCTGCGAGGATAACTTATCTATTATGTTTGTCTTTATCATAATTTCCTTTTTTCTTCATAGGCCTTTTTACCATTAGATATAAATTTTGTATTCAGCTTGTCATATTTGATGAAAAATTCCATTGATTCCAATGAACGATTAAAGTTGTGTTGAATTTATAGATTTACGTAGAGTAAATCAACATTTGATAGGGAATCTTCCTATTCATGAACATGGTATAGCTTTTTCATTTATTTGACATAATTTAAGTCATTCAGTAAAGTTTCAAAACTTCCTCATAACTATCTCACATATCTTGTTTCACATTCCTGGGTGCTTTATAATTTTTTTATACATATTTTGAATGGGATAGATAGCTACAGCCATAGATAAAACATTTTCTATTTGGTGGTTACGGGTATGTGGAGACATTATTATTTTCTATGTATTGATGTTGTTTTGAAAATATTCTGAATTTCTTATTAGTCTTGATTATTTACCTGGAAATTATCCTGGATATTTCTATGTAGGCAATCATATTGTCTGTATATGTTAATATTTTCTTTTCTTTCTAATGCTTTTATTTCTTAAATAATCTTTCTTGACTTAATACATAGGGCAGGTCTTCTAGTTCAATGTTAAGTAGAAGTGTTATCTAAGAGCTTTATATGCATCATCTAATTTACTCCTCACTACTGTCCTGTGATGTATGTCCCTTTTACAGATGGAATAAATGAGACTTGAACTAATTATGTGAATGGCCTAAAGTTGCCCAAATAATTAGTCTTTTTAACTCTGGCAGCCTGGCTCCAGAACCTAGGTTATTAACTACTCTACAACATTGTCTTAAAAAATAGCTTTATTGAAGTATAATTTATGTCCAAAAAACTGCACATGTTTAATGTATACAATTGGATGAGTTTGGACATATGCATACCCACATGAAACCACCACCACAATCAAGGTAATGAACATATCCGTCACCTCCAAAAGTTTCCTGTGTCCCCCCTTTTGTGTGTGCCACTGCCTTATAGTCTTCTCTTTTGTAACCCCGAACCCTGAGCAGCATGCTCACTCCAGAGTTAGAGTTCAGTACACAATGGCTAAATGAGTCAGGAGACCAGAGTTTGAGTTACTTCCCTGTCACTTAGCTAATTGCTTTTTGTCATTTGGCCACTTTTGACTCAGCTTCCTCCTCAGTGACCAAATGTGCAAGAAAATCCTTGCCCTATCCACTTGAGAGTCTCAGTTCCACCTACAGAATTAGCCTGCTTCTCTTCATTCCAGCTGCCCTACACTGGACCACCACCACTGTTATCTCTTACCTGGACTCTTGCCACAGTGACTAACCAATTTCCTTGCATTCTCTCTGGTCGTCCCATATTCATCCTCCACCTCCTGCCAGAGGGGCCCTGAAGCTTTTTGCAGACAGCTGTACCAGGAAACTCTGCACATCAGTCCCTCATCTCTCCACTCCTGTTCTCAGATGTTGCTACATAAGCACTTACGTTCTCTTTAGAATTCTCAGTGATGCAAAGACTAACATGGCTTACAGGCAGGCAGGTGACTTGGCACAGCTTAGATTAAAACACCGTTTGTCTTTTTAAGAACATGGAGTTGAGGTTTTTACCTGGGATGCTTTGAGGAGACCTTTTGTTCCCCTCCTTCCTGGCCCTGATAAGCACAAAGCCCTTTTCACTACAGGAGGTGGGGTTTAGAGTAGGCAAAGGGGTCTAACCTTGACTCCATTCTCTCCCCAGGCCAATCCACCTGCTCTTATTAGCTGTCTGACTTTGGGCAAATTAAATTAAAATGGGAATGTTCATATAGGATTTTTGAAGGTTAAACAAAGTGATATATGCAAAGTGGCTACAGAGTCTGATACACGGCAGATGCTCCATAAATATACATTATCTTCCTTTTAGCCTGATATTTAAGGTCTTCTAGATCAAACTACCTGTTCAGTGGTATCCTCAGCCACTCACCCACAGAATCCACCTGTCTCAGTCAATCTGATTTTCTCCTTGCATTTGGAAAGTTTGAGGTGAAATGCCTTCATTCCACCATCCTCTGTCCACTGTTTTTCCGATGGTGGCCCTGAGCTGTATAAGAACGACCTGTGGGACTTGTTCAAAGTGCAGGTCCTCAGATTTCACCCAGACCCACTGTCTGACTTTCTAGGGGTAGGTCCCAGGATCTGCATTTAAGAGAAACTCCCCGGTTGAGGGGGATCTGCTCTGTGATTGAGACTCGCTGCCTCGACTGATCCTTCTTTATGTCTGGCACGTGACCACATCTTCTAGGAGGTCTTTCCCACCAGCCAGCCCTGGGCGAGCTTGCCCTCCTTCCAACCTTGAGGCAAGTTGTGTCTTTGCCCACCTCTCTCCCTGACAACCAAGTGTCATTTCTGTCCCCTCGGGCAGATGGTGAACCCCTGGCGGGCAGGGCCTGTGTCTTGTTTCCAACTTGACTCTTCCTGTTGGAAGTTTACAGTGCATGACACGTGCAAGAACTTAGCACGAGTGTGGTGAGGAGCACAGCCTTTACAGTTACCCGTGTTCAAATCCCAGCTCTGATCTGGTACACCTGGACCAACCTCCTCCATCTCACTCTTTTTTATTTTTTATTGAGATGTAATTGACGTGTGACTTTGTGTAAGTTTCGTGTAACTTTGTGTAAGTTTAAAATATACAATATGTTGATTTGATACATTTTGTATATTGCAATATAGTTACCATCGTAGCATTGGCTGATGAAGCCTCAGTCATGGCATATAATTACCATTTCTTTTTTGTGGTGGGAACAAGTAAGATCTAGTCTCTTAGAAACTCTGAAGTTTATAATACAGTATTGTTGTTTATAATCACTATCCTGTGCATTAGATCTCCAGGACTTATTTATCTACTAGTACCAAGTTTGTACCCTTAAACAACATATTCTCAATTTCCCCACCTCCCAGTCCCTGGGAATCACTATTTTACTCTCTGTTTTTACAAGTTTGGCTTTTTTATCTTCCACACATAAGGGACGTCATACAGCATTTTTCTTTCTCTGTCTGACTTATCTCATTTAGCCAAATGCCCTCAAATTCCTTTCATGTTGTAGCAAATGGTAGGATTTCCTTCTTTTTCATGGCTGAATAATATTCCATTATATATATATATATGTATAATCACAACTTTATCCATTCATCTGTTGACAGACACTTAAAGGTTGTTTGCATATCTTGGCTATTGTGACTAGTGCTGTAATAAACACAGGAGTGAAGCTATCTCTTCAATATCCTGTTTTCATTTCCTTGGATATAGCCCCAGAGGTTGAATTGCTGGATCATATGGTAGTTCTATTTTTAATTTTTTAAGGCACCTCCATAGGGTTTTCCATAGAACCTCAGTCTTCTCAACTATAAAGTAGTGACAGCTGCGTCCTCCTCGCAGGTCTTAAGGGGAAGATTAAATGTTATAGGCTCTTTGAAAAGTAGTTTCTTCTTCTCTCCTATTCCAAATGGGGACTAACTTAAATCATCATGAGAATACATCTATCATTAGGATTCTCTTTTTGTTAGTTTCCTCTGCAGTAAGATTTAATAACCTCCTGAATTTCCTGACGACGTTGTTTTCAACGTGCGTCACGTTGCCTTCTGGCCTCAATCTTTGTCCCACGGGGATTAATCTTTCCAGTCCATTATGATTCTGCAGTTTTCTTATGGAAGTCTTCAGTAAAATAGGTAGCTTGGGATCTCTCAGCACAAATGAAAGAGGTTTTTTTAGCATTTGACAGTGATCTGAGGAATGAAAATGCATCATTATGATATCCACATTGCTGCAAGTGTAGCCTCTATGGGATACCCATCTAACTATGTCACCCCTCTGCGATGTAGAGAGGTTTTGAGAAACAGAAACCCTACAAGGCTGAAGTGGAGAGAGGAAGTGGGGAGAGGAGTCCTTTGTGTAATGAGATATTTTGAGCCACTTAGAGCACCAGCCAAGGGAGGCCAAGTGTGGTGGGGGTTGTTGTCCTGCAGGATGGACTGTTGCTTACCCATGGGAATGCTCGTGTCTGCAGGGCACAGTGCTGGGGTATGTCAGCATTTGGTGACACTGATATCTCTGGTCTGTTTCCCAGGACAGAGGGATGATTCAGCAGACACAGATCTATCCAGGCACATTTCCTGAGTGTTAATTCAAGTTGAGGAATGCAGGCAGTTTGCAAGCAACATGTCCTCACGTATGTCTTCACCAAGAAGGCTGGAGTTGTGCTTGAGGCAAGTGGGAGAAGCTTCCTTCTTGCTGTTGTTGACTGTGTTTGGAAATTGGATTCTTAAACAGCTCCTGATGTGTTGGCTTGAGATGCCGGGCGGCAATCCCAAGCCCTGGAAACTTGACCCAGGCTGCCAGGGAGGCTGGGATTCATTATGAAGGCATTTAAAGGAACAATTATTTATGTGGGACTTATTAGGTATCAAGCACTCCTTTAAGTATTTAACAAATGTTAACTCATTTAGTCCTCATAATAACTTTATGAAGTAGGTATTGTTGTCTCCATTTTACAGAAAAACCCCTGAGTCATACAGAGGTTAAATAACTCACCCAAAGCTACAAAACTAATAAATGTTGGGAATGGGATTCTAACCAGTCAGTATAGCTCTAGAGTCTGGACTCTTAATCACTAAAGTAAAAGGAGATTGTCTTAGTTGGGCTCCCCCCAGAAACAGACCTTGACTAAAGATTGAGTGTACCTGGCTCATCTGGGGCATGCAGAGGCACCGGTGAGAGAGAGGCAGGTGATGCAAGGAGGGGAAGGCCTCCAATAAGGGGTATGTTACTAAGCCAGATACCAGGTGGGTAACTGAAACTTAATTCTGCAGGGAAGTTCTAGGAATCAATGTCAAACACATGCCTGAGAATTATTCCTGCTGAAGAATGAGGGAGCTGGGGTATTTATACTCCCACACCCATTAGTCATCAGGTAAAGGCTGTTCCAGGGTGGGGTATGCATGGTGGGTCAGAAGGGTCTGGGGAACGTGGAGTCCAACATCTTCAGGTTTGCTTTCTGATAAAGTTGCTGGTGCTGGGCACTGGGAGTCAAGCTGGCCTTGCCGAAATGGTAAGAAGGTCTAAGGGGATTTTGGCGAAGCACCAACAGCATCAACATCAGGTGTGGGACTCAAGTCTGTAAAACCATGGAACAAAGTGAGGAAGATTAACAGGAACTGAGGTCCCAGTTCTAAAATCAGACAGTGATCTTCGAACCAAGAACACAACAATAAGCAGGGGCAACATGTATTAAGTATTGATTGTATCCCAGGCATTTTGTTGGGCTTTTTTGCAATCATTATCTTATTTAAATGTGAAAATGCTGCAGAGAGGTAGGCTTTATCACTTCCATTTTCTGGATGAGGAAACTGAGATTGAGACAGTAATGCCCCCAAAGTAGTAGAGAGTAGAGCCAGTACTTGAATCTAGATCTGTGATCTATGTGCTACCAAATAATGGTTGTGGTAGTTTTACAGTATAAAAATAAATGCTTGTTTATACAAGAAGGTAAGTTCCTTGAGGTCAAGGAATGAATCTTTTCATCTATATATCCCCACCATCTGTATCAGTGGTTTTCAACGAGGGGCAATTTTATCCTTCAGGGACAGATTTCCCCCATTTGGCAATGTCTGGAGACATGTTTGTTTGTCATGATCAGGGGAGGGGATGCTACTGGCATCTAGTGGGTAGAGACTGGGGATGCTGACAGACATCCTACAATGCACAGGACAGCCCCCACAACACAGAATTATCTGGCCTAACATGTCAATAGTGCCAAGACTGGGAAACTGATCTACACAGTGCTCAGTATGTTGTCAGGCTCAATAAATGTTAGAGGAATGTCTGACTGTTGGGTGGTGAAGTGTAGATGTGCCACCCTTCAAAGGGAAAATAAAATGATACTCGTGAAGAATTTAGAGTTCACTGAGCATTTTCATATGCACTATCTCATTTGACTATCATAAAATCCCAAAGGAGTGCAAAATTGAAGGTATCACCCTCGTAGAGATGAGGGAAATGAAGTGACTTCTGAAGATGACGGAGCTGTGTGTGGAGCTGCTGCTGGAGCTTAGCTCTGTCTGACTCAGAATCCAGGGCTCTTATTAAACTATCCTACGCAGCTTCTGAATTCATTTAAAGGTGATGTTTTGATCTGCTTGTGAGTGAGAGAGGCAAAGTGGGCTTGTTATGGGGAAGATAGGAAGGTGTATGTATTAGGATGCTTTTGGCTGCAAGTAACAAAATCCCAACTCCAACTTGTTGCATTAATAAGGGTATTTATTACCTCATGTAACAAAAAGTCTTGAGATATGTTGGCCCTCGGGTTGGTTAAGTCATTTGGGGAGCCATGACTTTAAAAAGACCCCGCTTTTTCATCCTTTTCATTGGCTACATCCTCAGGGTGTTTATAAGATGTGTGCTACAGTTCCAGGTGTCAGATGACATGTCAGCAACCAGGAAGAGAAGAGGGACCTTCTATTTCATATCTTTTTTTTTTTTTTTTTTGCTTAAGGAAGATTAGCCCTGAGCTAACATCTGTGTAAATCTTCCTCCACTTTATATGTGGGTCACCACCATGGCATGACTGATGAGTGCTATAGGTCTGCACCCAGGATCCAAACCCATGAACCCTGGCCAGGAAGCTGATCCCATGAACTTAACCACTGTGCCACCAGTCGGCCCCTTCATATCTTTTTACGAGTGAAAGAAAACATTTCTCAGAAGCCCTCAAGATGGCTTTCCCTCATGCCTCATTGGTCAGAACTGGATCACGTGCTCACTCCTAAACCAATCACTGGCTGCAGCAATGGGGCTCCCATATTGGCTTAGAGCAGTGGTTCTCAGCTCGGGGAAGTTTTGTCTCTCTTTCCCCTGAGGGCAATGTCTGGAAATATTTTTGGTCATCACAACTGGGTGTATGTGGGGAGGTTGCTGCTAGTATCTAGCATGTAGGGGCCAGGGATGCTGCAAATATCCTACAATGCGTAGAACAGTTCCCACAGCAAAGAATTATCTGATTCAAAATGTCGGTAGTGCAGAGGTTGAGAAATCCTGGTATTGGGCAAAAGATTTAATCCCGAGCTTCATGAGGGAGAGGTAGAGAACTGAACAAAATGGAGACTCTATCAGCGTGGAAGAAGGGGAGCAGAGAAGTTGGATGGGCCACCAAGATGATCTGCTGCAGAAGGACTTTGCACATTTTTGATGACTGATCTCATAGGAGACACATGCAGCTCTTTTCTACAAGACGTCTCTGGATGGCTCTGTCAGACAGTGCTGTGGCCTGACCGGGCCATTGGCCTGACCCAGTCTGGCATTTCTTATCTCCATCAGGCTTGCTGCCAAACCCTGAGGATAGGACGTCACCTCTGGCAGGAGATCAGTCAGGATTAATTGATGGCGAAGCTGTGTCCCACTTTGAACCTCTCTCTTCTGCAGCCTGAGCAGTGCAGACCAGTTTCCAGGAGGCCTGAGATGGAGCCTGCTGTGCAAAAGGATGTGAGCTCGTTGGAGACCCCTGGCGAACATAAGGGGAAGGAAGCCTGTTTTTAACTTGCTTCTTTTGGGTGGAAGGAAATAATAATTTCCTGGGAGAGGGTATCTGTCCTTATTTATTTTTTTGGTATTTGTATTTTTAAAAATGCCACTTTGCAGTTTTGAACTCCTGGGATACATTTTCATAGGCCAAACCTTGTCAGAAATCCTTGAGTCAGGTCTGCAAGACACCAAAGAAAGCTTTGGCCAGGTGGCAATGAGCTGTTGTCAACTCGAAAAAGAGTATGATACCAACTAATGGTCCCCCCCAAAATGTTTTTATTATTTTTATTTTCCAAAATGTTTTTAAAAAGAGTTATTTTTGAGCTGTTTTCTGCCAGGTGATTATGTAGAGTAAATGTTTAATTCAAGACCAGTTTCTTTGTATTGCCCAGTAATTCATTGATCATTGATTGGGGAACAGTAACTCATTTAATGCTTAACTAAACAGATAACAATCATCACACATTTCTGTGCCAATGTTTGAATGCTTGCGTTGTGCCCTTGCCTTTTCACAATGGTGAAAAGAATCCATTCCTTACTCTTAGAAGGTCACAGTAAAATAGAGGAGACGGTCTCAAACATGTCATTGCAGTGTGGTGGGCTGAGACCTGCGGTAACTGTTACAGAAACACAGCCGACATTGGATATCATTTAAATCATAAACGTGTTCATCCATTTCATCAACGTTTATTGAGCATCTATTAAGTACCGACCGTTAGTACTTGGGGAATTGAAAGTATGTGGTTTTTCACACACCTGATTCCCAAGAGCTTTCCAAGAGCAGATCATCCTAAAGCAATAGGATTCTTGTTTTATTGAAGATATCTACATAACACACTGATAGCCTAGAAAAGGGATTTAATTTGGGGACATGTGGATGGCGTTAGGAAAGAATTCACAGGGAGTGTGCAAAGGCATAGAGGACAGAAGAGGCATAAAGGAGAGCAGGCAAGTCGAACTTCTCAATGCAGCAAAAAGCCAAGTAGATATGATTTAAAAATAATATTGCAGCCCCTTCCCATTGGTCAGACAGTGTGAAAGTGCTTATTAGGCACCCACATTATGCCTAATACTTCGATACCTAAACTCAGCGGCTGAATAAGAGAAGCATTTGGCACAGGAATTTGATCTTAAGAAACAGACAGCTGGGCTGATGGGGGCAGGTGAGGATGGTTGAAACAATTTGAAAACCTTTTAGCACTAAACTGTGTAGTTCCGGTTATCAGTGCAGTAGGGGTTCAGAGCAGGAAGACTTCACTGTGGGCTGGAGTAGTGGCAGAAATGTTCCCAGCTGAGATAATTGAAGGTTGGTGGTGTCTTTGTAGGATATTGAGAAATAATACCTCTATAGTGAGAAGTGGAAAATCACATCAAGACCTGTCCCTCTTTGGGAGGCTGTGTGGCAGAGGGTGTTGTTCGGCCCTACAGAAAGACAAGGGGTGAGCATTCAAGGTTTGGGCTTGCTGCTGACGTAGCCCTGGCTGCCTTTCTGAGTGAATCTTGGGGAGCTATCTTAGCATGCCGTTTTACTCATCAGTGTGGTGTGTTGGAAAGAACATGGACTTTGAGTTCAATGGGCATATACTGAATCCCAGCTGTGACCTGAGACAAGTTATTTAACCTCTTTGAGCTTCAATTTCCTCATCTTATAATAGGGATGATAATACTAAGTTGTAAGATCCTGGAAAAATTAGAAATCACCTGTAGGAAGTGTCAAGGATAGTGCCTAAGGTGAAGTACTGGTAGCCTGTTGAATGTAGCTCTTTGAGTTGGGATGTGTTTAGCTGCAGTAAGAGAACTTTGACTCAAAGTAGCTTATATAATGTATGGTTTATTGTCTCATGTGACCAGAAACTCTGAAACAGATCAGGCTTTGGGATTGGTGGATTCAGTGGCTCAGTGTCATCATCAAGAACCCAGCTTCTTTCCTTCTCTCTTCCCTCCCATCCTTGGTGTTGGCTTCTTTCACAAGTTGGTACCAAAAGGATTTCTGAGGTTTGGGGCATCACATCCAGACACAAACATCTAGAAGAGACACTTTATCTTCCTTTGTCCCCGTTAGGAGTAAGTAAGTAAGCTTTCCTCTGAACCCTGTCTCCCTTAGCAGCTTCCTCTCACTGTATCACTGTCCAAGATTGGATCAAATTCCTGAACTATGTACTGAAGGAGTGTATTAGTTAGCTATTGGTGCATAACAAATTATCCCCAAACTTAGCAGTTTGAAACAACAGGTATTTATTATCTCACAGATTCTGTGGGTCAGGAATTCAGGAGCAATTTAGTTGGGGGATTCTGGGGCTTGGGGACTTTCTTGAGGCCGTGGTCAGTACATTGGCCAGGGTTGCCATCAATGTAAAGGCTGGACCAAGGCTGGAGGACCTGCTGTAAGGACGGCTCACTCCAACGGCTGTTGGCAGGAGGCTGCATTTATGCACTTTGAGAACCTCTCCATGGCGCTACTCGAGTGTCCTCTTGTCATGGCAGCTGGCCCCCAGAGTGAGTGATCCCAGAGAGAGGAGGAAGCCACAGTGCTTTTGTTGACCCCATTGATCCCATCTCAGAAGTCACAGCTGTCACTTCTGCCCCATTTCATTCTTTAGAAGTGAATCACTGAATGCACCAGAGGGGACCAGGCTCCACCTTTTGAAAGGGAGGGAGTGTAACAAAATTGGTGGACATATTTTAAAACTGCCATATGGGCGGTGCAGCAGAAATTCTGTGATTGTCTTAGAACAATCACCTGGTGGTCAGAGGTGGCGTGCATGTGGGGGAGCCAACCACAAGGACTACCGTGCAATTACCATTACTAACATGAAGAGCGTGCATGGAGCGTCTCCTGTGTGCATCTCACTGTCCCGGGTGCTGAGGGGGACACGGGGATGAATTAGACTCGGGCCCTGGTAATTACGGTAAAGAGCAAGTGTAAGATGTGCTGGAGACTTTATTACGATATGGCAAGCTACATGGGCCCCAGGAGCAGGACAGATAAAGTGCTGGAAGGGGGTGTAGATTACGGAAGGAAATGGTTTACTCCAGTGAGCACATTCATGGAGACTTCATGGAGGAGGTGGGAGTTGAACTGGGCTCCATGGAAGGGGTTATTTTTACACAGTCAGAGATGGGGATTGGGGTTGGTGAAGAGCACGAGCATATCAAAGGTGTCAGCCAGCATTTATTGAGCACCTAATGTGTACCAACCACCTTACGTATATTTTTTAACTCTTATAACACTCTTGGGAGACAGGCAATATAATCCCCATTTTACAGATGAACAAGGTCAGAGACATGGAGTGGTCCCCCAGAGGACCTGTGGCTAGTAAGAGGCCTCACTCAGAGCGCTTGCCTGAGGGATGACTTGTGTTTTAAAGGACTTGGGGGCCAGCGTCTTGCCTGAAGAAACTTGGCTAGCTTGTTCAAAGTCAGGCTTTTACATAATAATTGAGCTTTAGGGAGTAGGTACAGCAGAGTGAGTAATGTCTTTAGAAAAGAATTTGTCATTTTATTGAACCTTTACTGAAGATTCTCCCTAATTATCAAGCCCACACCCCACCCCGTGCATTGAAAATATGATTCAAAATTTATCAAGATTACTTTGCGCACCTCTCCCCCTGGAATTCCTACTCTGCATTATACTTTTTGTAGGCTGGGCTGGTGGAACAATTAGCTTGTAAAAATTAGCTTGTAAAACTGGGAAGGTCTCATGGAAGAAGTAAGTTCTCAAAAATTAAATTCACTTTTTTAAATTATAAAGGTGATAAGGTTTATTGAAGTAAAAACACTTTAATTGTTAATTAACACCTGGAACTCCACCCACTCAGATAGTCACTGATGGATGGGAAATGAGCCCTGGCGGGAGAGGGGACTGAGTCACCCATGACTACTTTGCCAAGATGCTCTGGTGTCAGGTAGAGGCTGGGAAGGGCTCGTAGGAAGCGTGGAGAAAACCCACTCCCCAAACCTGAGACAGAAGGGAAAGTTACAGGCTGTGATTGCTCCTGCCCAACACAGACAGGATGCCTCACCAAGGGAAGTGTAGGACCTCCCAGCCTCCCCCTCACAGCTGTGTCTCCCCCACAGCTGTGTCTCCCCCACAGCTGCATCTCCCCCACAACTGCATCTATTTCCCTCCCACAGCTGCATCTCCCCCACAGCTGTATCACTTCCCCCTACAGCTGCATCTCTCCCCACAGCTGTATCTATTTCCCTCCCACAGGTGCATCTCCCCCACAGCTGTATCTCAGCCTCCAGAATGGCTTTTTGAGGAACAGAGAGGCAGATGTAAAGAGAATTAGAGGCACAAATGTGTGAGTGTGTTGTGTGTATATGTGTATCTGTGTGAGTATGTATATTGCCTGTGATGTGTGTGTTTGTGTGTGTGAGTGTGTGTGAGAGTGTGTACAGTTTGCCCGTGATGTGTGTTTGTGTATGTGTAGTGTGCGTGTGCAGTATGAACGCCTGTATTTGTGTGCATGCATTTGTGTGTGTGAGTGTATTTGTGTGTCTGTGAGTTTATATGGTGCTGAGTGTGTGGGCTTGAGTGTGTATGTGTGTGTTGCTGCCCCACATCCCTCCTCTGAGTGAGTGTGGAGGAAGGGCTTCTCCCTCTCCCTCCTTCAGCGCAGCTCCTTTGTACCTGAGAGAGGGGACAGATTTCCACCCAGCGCCCTGTTCTCAGTTTTTCTGAGACAGTCTCCTTGCCCTGGTGAGGGGCCAGGCCCCAGCCCCTCCGAGGCACTGACCGCAGGCCCTTCTTCTGGAGGGGCCCTCGGCTGGCCCCTCTAGCCTGTTCCCTCTCACATCGCGCAGTCCTTGGCTGCCCCACTGCTCTGTAGGTGGCAGCGTTGATAAGCCTTGCTTCTGTCCTTGCATCCTGGAAGATTAGCTTTAGCAAACGCCTCTAAGACTTCAGCTTCTTGCCTTTTAAGAAAAACTCTATCTTTTAAATTTTAAAAAAGAAAAGAAAAGAAAACCTAGTGAGTGAGGTTTGAATAAGGCAATATTTATCTGAGACCCCGGGGATGGAGCGCAGGTTTGGTGCGGGGTTGGAGTGCGATTCATGTATGCTTCCCCTGTGGACGTCTCTCCTCATCTGCCTTCCCGTGGTGAGTTGAGGATTCTTGCTGGACGCAGTGAAACCTCTTTAAATCTGGCACCAGGGGCAGGACCAGCCCCTTCTTCTCTCCCTTTCTTTTCCACTCACTTTGTCATTTGCTCGATCCACAAACATGACGGAACGCCTGCCCCATGCTAGTACCAGGGCCACAGAATAGAAGCAGATGTGGTCCAGTCTAATTTGAGGGAGACCCAAAGTAAACACACAGTGAATTTGCAGTGTGAGGGCTACGGTAAAGACAGGACATTGTACCACATGGTCTGAGGGAGGGGTGGGAGAGCTTCCTGGAGGAGGTGACACTGCTCTGATTTTTAAAGGACTGGTTGGAATTATCTAGGGCAGGGGACATGTGGCGATGTCTAGGGACATTTTTGGTTGTCAAAACTGGAGGTGGGGAGAAGTTGCTGCTAGCATCTGGTGGGTAGAGGCCACCCTGGAATGCACAGGACAGCCCCTCACATGGCAGAATTATCCGGCCCCAAAAAAGTGCCGAGGTTGAGAGACCCTGGTCTAGGCAGATCAGGAGGGGAAGGCGTTCCAGGGAGTGTGGTGGAGATGAGAGGAGCTGCAGGGAGCTGGGCTTGCCTGGAAGGACCGCCAGGTGTGGGGGAGGCTTAGAGATGGGAGTAGAGAAGTTGTCATGTGCAGATTAATGACAACGCTAGAATGTCCTGCTAAGGTGTGTAGGCTATTTTAGGATGAGGCGGGGTGGGGCATTAAGGGGTTTTAAGCAGGGAAGTGACATGATCAAATATGCTTTTTAGAATGATCACTGCATACTGAGATGGAAGGGGGCAGGGCTGGACCTGGGTCGGGGGTCCGGTAGGTGGCTGTTAATACAGGCAAGTGGAGAGGCAGCCGCTGTGTTTCCGTGGTAGGGCTCAGGGTCGGTTCAGTTAGCTCAGGGCACTGGCAGGCAGTTGTTACGTATGACGGTGGTTTTCATATTTCAAGAAGAACGCCGTGGAGAGAAAAGCATTGCTGAGGTGAGCGCCCAGCCTTTCACGTGGCTACCAACACCCTTTCATTTCAGTTACCAACCAGGTCAGCACGTTGCATAATGACGGGAGCCATTCCCTCTTGCTAACCTGAGCGGAATTCTCCAGTAGCCCAAATTCTGATGCTTGGGCTGGTGACGAGGGACGTCGATGGGATGATGTGTCCTCGAGGCAAGTGAATTTGTCTCCACAGCACAGATCCTCTTGGGATTGGAGGTGTTACCTGACAGGGAGTCGTGGGTGAAATTGTGTCCACTCACAAAATATACGCCTAAGTCCTAACCCCAGGACCTCGGAACATGACCTTATTTGGAGATGGGGTCTTTACAGAGGTGATCAAGTTAAAGTGGGGTCATAGGGTGCGCCCTAATCCAAAATGACTGGTGTCCTGATAAAAAAGGGAAATTTGCACACAAAGTCAGGCATGCATAGAGGGAAGATGATATGAAGACACATAATTTTTTAAAAATAAGAGGTACTAATATTTTTATTATGGCATAAATGGGAGAGCACCATCTATAAGCCAAGGAATCGGAGGCTACCAGAAGCTAGGAGAGAGGCATGGGACAGATCTTTCCTCAGCCCTCAGAAGGAACCAACCCACCCAACACCTTGATCTCAGGCTTCCAGCCTCTAAAACCACGAAGGAATAAATTTCTGTTGTTTATGCCACCCAGTCTGGTCTTTTGTTACGTTAGCCTTAGGAACTAATACATCAGGGTAAGCAGAATGATTAAAGGGGGGGGGGTCCTGGTGTATGTCAGAGAGACCCCCAATCCCATAACAAAAGTGACAGGGTGTTGGCAGGGAATCTAACAACCATTCAGTCACCACTTTTACCTGGAAGCAGGAGGCAGAAAGGAAATTAAATGGCACAAAAATCTTTTGATTACCTGGTGCAGTGGTTCTCAAAGTGTGGTCCATAGACCAGCAGCATCAACATTACCTGAGAATGCAAACTCTTGGGCTTCCCCCGAGATCCCCTGAATGAGAAACTCCAGGTGGTGCCGAGGGATGCTCAAGTTTGGGAGTCACTGGCTCAGGTGTATGAGACCTGGGAGAAGGCAGAGGAAGCTTCATGGGGGAGGCGACACTTGAGGTGTGACTTGAAGGATGGGTTGGGCTTTAGGGGTTTGCTCAGGGGGTAGAGTATATGAAGAGGCATGTGAAAGAAAGTGAGTGCAGACACAGGGGGAAGAGAGGATGAAGTCAAAGATGTTATGTTGTAAAGGATTTGAAAGCCAGAATGGGAGCCCCAGAAGGAGTTTCAGGACGATTACTATAGGATGAAGCATCAGTGTGTAGGGTGTGCGTGACATTCAAATTCACTAGACCTGTTAGGATGCTCCCCGCCAACAAACCACTGAATACTCCCCACTGTTTCTCCAAGTGTGGGCTGCAGACTGGTGGTTCCTGAGAGAAATGAAGGAGTCACACCAACACCAGATTAAATAAGCAGAATCACAGACCCCCTTTTTAATTCTTGCCTAGTTTTCCAGGATATGTCAAGGAGAAAGTCTTAATCAGAGGAATCATGTCTCCAGCACCAGCTTTTCTCTCTTTTTAATAAAATGTCACTAGGTCTTTGGCTGAAGGCCTTGGGCGGGCTTCTGTCCCCAGCTGGAATTCACCAGCATTATTTTGTATTTATTGTATTTATTTTTATGGCTGCCTTTATGTCCTGGTGAATGATATAGATGTTTCATTTATGGTGCTGTGAATAAAGTTATTTTTCAAAATAAACTTATTTGAGTGAAAACTTACAACTTAAAAAATATTAAGTTGCTAATAAAATAGGTGGTTTGTAGATAAGGCAAAAATCACAAAGTTCGTTTATGAATGATGGAAGTTGGGGAAACACCAGGGTAGAATGTTAAAAAAATTGCAAATGTTAAAGAAGAGAATGGTTGAATGTAAGGACGGTGAGGTCCAATTCTGGTGGCCTTAGGGCTAGGACAAGGTTATTCTTCGTGAAGGTTTTTTCCAGAGCAAATGTGAGGTGATATAACAGCAGTACGTGCGTGCACGTCTATGTATGCATGTTTGTATCTCTTTATATACATATATGCATGTGTCTGCATGCATATCTATATATGTGTGTGTATGTATATGTATACATATGTATGTACATGTAAAAATACGTTTGTGTATGTATAAGGCAGGGATGCTGAGGACACCTAGATTTTGAGAATCTTTAAGAACGCCAAGAACCAACAAATCTGAATAGATACCAGTTTTCTCCCACCTGGGGCTATTAAAAGTTGAATGACTCCTTTATCTCTTGACCTTGACCATTCGCCAGCAAGTCGTGATTCTTCTCCCGGAGCCTGGCACCATTGTATCTGAGCCAGTTTTGACCCAATTGTGAAGCCTCCCTGATCACTGACCCAGCCTGAAGGTGATGGCTGTTGTCTCTGGGAACAGAGTGATTTGTCAGAGAGCATAGAACTGTCTGCCCTTGCTGCTGATCTAGGCTCTCCTGGCAGCCTGGCTTCGTGAAGACATCCATCTATGCCAAGACCCTAGCCCTGCCTGTGAGGTCTTCCCGCAGGTATTCCTTGCTCATTGTTTGGCCTGGGGTGATAGGAAAAAAGCAAAGAAGAGGCAGAAAGTGGGCCCACCTGCCTCTGTCTCCTCTTTGCTCAAGGAGCCGGTGAGGTGGGAGGAGGAAGTTGCCTCTTGCGTGCCTTTCTCATGTTTGGCTGCTGGGCTGGACGAGGCTGGAGGACTCACCTGTTTTGGTGGGCAGTGAACAAGCGTGGACTCAGCTGCGTTGGGAGGAGTGGGGGACGGGGCTTGGAGAGGACTGATTGTGGTTCTCTGTGTGGTCCTCTGCTTAATGCTGGTGGCACATGCTTCATGGGGTCCGTCTCCCTTCCTGGACCACACGCGATGTCTTGTCCACACCTGAATCCCTAGCACCTTGGCTCTACAAAAGTGTAGCTTTCATTTCTGAGCATTTTACACGTGCAGTAGATATTGCCATCCCCATTCATATATTTGGAAACTGTGCCTTGGAGGGGTTAAGAGACTTGCCAGAATGAATGAATGATTTGAACCCAGGCCAGACTGACTAAGGCCTCACTCTCTAACCTTTGCTCTCTGCAGAATTCCATGTGGTAGAATCTTGGTAAATGTTGATGGAATTGAATTACAGCCCAAGGTTGGTGTGACAGGTGGGGGCACCAGGTATGAACACCTGAGAAAGTCGCAGAAATGCTCCTGATCCTGGTATAAACATGTGCCCAGGAGGGCAGGGCAAACTGTGCCAAGAGAGGCAGATCAGCTGGAGCACCAGGGGTGTCCTGGGAGCTTGGTGTGCTGGGGGCCATGGCATGGTGATGGGTTCAAGGGACTCGCCATTGGGCGAAGACATTGGACATTGGTCTCATGTGAGTGGAGGCCTTGTGTTCGGAGTTCCAGCTGGGGGTCAGGCAGACGTGAGGAAACCTCTCTGGCCTCAGCCGCCTTATTTGTTGTTTGCGTGGGTTCCACCACTGCTGCGTGATAGTTCCGAGCATGGACTGGAGTTAGAATGCTGGGTTCACACCCCAAATCCACCACTTTCTAGTTGGATGTCTATTGGAAAGGCCCTTTTGTCTTCCATGCCTGTTTCTCCAATCTGTTCAACCTCATTAGAGAGGTTGCAAGGGCTGTATGTGTTAATTTATATAAAACACTCAGAACAGGCAGTAAATGCCCAGCTGACTGGTTTGGTGGGAAAATCCAATGAGATATTGACTTTTAGTAGTGCAAAAGGCCTCTACAGAAACTCAGCAGATGTGGTGTTTGGATTAAAGTGTCTTGTGGAAGGTTTCAAATTCAATGGATCAGAAAAGACCTGGAGGTGAGATGGCGTGAGTCTTTAAATAGCCACTTAATTTGTGCAGTGGTGCCTGTTACTCCTTACAAAGCATCGTCATAAGTTTTATCTCTTTGAGGCCTCCCATCCTATGGAGTAGCTATTACTGCCCGAGATCAGCAAGCTTTAAGGACAGCTTTAAGCTTGTCCAACAGTCATGTTCCTTTGGTTATTAGTTCAGGTATTTCTGGAAAGCCTACTATGTGCTAGGCTTTGAGGGTAAGATGGGAGCAAAAACAATGCTCTCTGTGCCCACCTGGAGCTCTCTAGAAGGGGAGGCACATATGAAGAAAAGTATCTCCCAAATAAATATATAAAAATACCCTGTGATGAGTATTGTGAAACCACAGGCTCTGTGAGAGCTGAGAGCAGATGACAGGATTTGACCCACTCTGGGAGGTCAGAGAAGGGTTGCCTGAGGACGTGGACGGAAACTGAGATATGAAGACTAGGAGGGGATGACTGGGTGAAGAGAGAAGAGTGTTCCAGAAAGTGGGAACAGCCTGAGCAAAGGCCCTGGGGCAGGAGGGACTGTAGTGAATATGAGGTCTGAAAAAATGCATGAGAAGACTCCAGAGCTTGGAGAGTGAGGACGAAGGTGGGCAAGGGTAAGACCGTGCAGGGATGTGCAGGCCACCTTTGGAAGCTGCATCTTTATTGTAAGAGCAGAGAGAAACCACTGAAGATTTCCAAACCATGGTGGAGGTGGGTGGTGAGCAAGAGCATCCTCTGACGGACACATGCAAACCAGCTGGAGGGGAGCAGAGTGGGTGCAGTAAGTTACAGTGGCTGAGCGGTATTCATCATTCCATGGATCAGCCTGGGAGAGCTGATGCTCTAAGGGAGGAAGTCAGACACAGAGACGAACAAGTGAAGATATACTGTGTCAGGGAACAATGGGCTGGGAAGAAAAACTGAGAGCAGGTGTCTTGGTCTATTCGGGCTGCTGTAACAAACGACCATCAACTGGGGGGCTTAAACAACAGACATTTATTTCTCCCAGTTCTGGAGGCTGGAAGTCCAAGATCAAAGTGCCAGCAGATTCAGTTCCTAGTGAGGACCTGACTACTGGCTTGCAGATGGCTGACTTATTGCTGTGTCCTCACATGGCCGAGAGCAGAGAGAGACAGAAAGCAAGCTCTCCTGTGTCTTTTTATAAGGGCACTAATCCCATTCATGGGGGCTCCACCCTTATGACCTAATCGCCTCCTAAAGGCCCCCCCCAATACCATCCTATTGAGGTGGGGGTTAATATTTTAACAGATGACTTTGGGGGGACATTCAGTCCATAGCAGCAGGGGAAGAGAATAGAGAGTATCAGCTGCCATTTAGTTGGGAAAGACCTCTTGAAGTGCTGACATCTGAAGTGGGGGCAGCAGCCACGTGAATATCAGGAGAAGGGCGCAGAAGGTGCAAAGGCCCTGAGGTGGGAACAGGCTCTGTGTGTTTGAAGAACAGCAAAGAAGCCAGTGTGGCTGTAGAGAAGGAATAGATGGTGTGTTCAGAGAGGTAGCAGGGGCAGATTACGTGGGGTCTTGAAGTCCATGTTGAGGATTTAGATTTTAGTCAGGGAGTGACAAAGAGGCCACTGGAAGCTGGGGAGCTGGGAACTGACATGAACTCAGTGGCAGAAGGATTTCAACCTGGGCCTTTCTTTTTCTGATTCCAGGGCCCCACACCACTCTCCCAAGTTCAGATTTCTCCCTGGCCTCATGAATGTTAGCGTATTTTTATGTCAGCAGCCAGTGTGGCACAGCGCACCCCCTGAACAGCACATGAGACATAGAACCAAAGAGGCTCTACTTAAAATTTTTTTTTGGTGACAAATTATAAACTTGTTAATTGTTATTCCCACTAGAATGTAGGCAGCTTGACAGCAGCAACTGTGTGTAGCTCACTGCTGTATCTCTGGGATCTTAAGTGGTATCTGAGATTGTAGATGTCGGTAACTATTTGCTGAGTTAACGGATTATCACCCAGAACTTTAGTTTCTATCTAATGCCTCCTGGCCTGAGAGCAGAGATTCAGCAAAGAAAGAGGAAGGAGAAGGTTGGAGAGAAGAGAAAGATGGGAGAGGCCCCTTTGTATTCATCAACATAAAAGCACAAAATAAAAAGTCCTGGGCTTAAGGCAGAATGCGAGTAGAAAGTATCCTGGACAAAACCTTTCCATCCGAAAATGTCTGGTCCCTGTGCAGGCCCTTCCCAGGATGCGTGGATTCACAGGCGCCAGCTCAATGCCCAGGGCAGGAGAACTCGCAGGCAGGACGCCAAAACTCATACCCTCTGGATTGTACACCCTCCTCCCCACAGCAATGGTGAGGCCTGAGCACATCGCTGGTGAGATCTGCGGCCGCACCACCTCGTGCTTCCCAAGGAGGCAGCATCTCAGTTGTAAAGACTCTGCTAATGCCATCACGTCATCGTCCGGAGCAGAGAAGGGGGAAGGAGACCCAGCATGTGTGTTACGTTTTCTGCTAGGACTGACTAATATTGTGTGACGAGAGAAATGCAAATTGTATAACATTTAATGATGAAAAAAATCCACCCGAGAACGTGAAGATGACTTGGAAAGTCTCTGAAACCATTTCTTCCCGTCCGTGGGCAGCCCGGCGCAGCTCCTTGCCCGCGCTCTGTTTCCATCACCAGCAGTAAACGCCCAGGACCCTGTGGACTCCGCAGAGTTTCCACTTTAACTGGCCGCATTCTGCAAACAAACGAGAAAGCCGCTGCCTGAATAAGGCGGGGAACTTTTCAATCACAGACGAGGTGAGGCATATGCTTCATCCTCAAAATAAATGTTGGGGCATTAACTGTTAAGTGCTGCATTGGGTTTTTCTATTTAATGTTTTATTCAACATTTCTGTCTTCTTTTTAAAATGCTGTTTTTCATTTGAATCTACATGGTGGCAGCCTTTGGGAAGATGTGTGATTAGGCTGGGAAATAGAGTGTTCTCTTTGGGGACTCCCCTCCCTTCTGATTTTCTAAAGGCAACGAAGCCTGTGGCCTGGATTCATGTCCTGCTCAAGTTTTGTGGAGGAAGGATGGGGTTGGGATTCTGAGACCTTCACATGCGTACGGTCGTGGATGAGCAGAGGACCAGTGAGGACTGTTTAGCATCGTTCCTCTCCCCTCCTCCATATTACTTGATTAACATTAGCTGATGACAAATATCCCCCCTCCCCCCTTTTAATGGCTCAACAGAGGGGATGGCAAACTACTGCCCGTGGGCCAAACCTGGCCTGCTGTCTGTTTTATTTGTAAATAAAGTTTTATTGGAACACAGCTACACTCGTTTATTTACAGATTGTCTATGGAAGTTTTCATGTTACAGCGTTGGGTCATTATGACAGAGACCGTGTGGCCTATAAAGCTGAAAATATGCTCTCTGACCCTTTACAGAAAAATGTTTGCTGACCTCTGACTTAACAATAAAGCTTATTTCTCATTCATGCAATGGTCCATGCTGGTCAGCCAGCAGCTTCCTGTCATGTGGGAATTTAAGGACACAATGTGTACCATGTTGTGGCTGTGCCATCCTCTGACACCTTAGAGTGTTCTGCAACCAGCCAGTGGAGGGGGGAAGGAGAGAGGAGAAGGCTTCTCAGCTCTTAAAAACTGGGCAGCACATCCTATTGGTAAAAAGTAGTCACATGGCCGCACCCAGATGCAAGGGGTGCTGGGAAATGTAGTCCCTGGCAGGCAGCTGCCTCCTGGTAACAGCTCCACACTCTTTCTATAAAGGGGAGCACATGCTGATTTTGGACAGATAGCTGTCACCATCATGCTCTTTTCCCTCTATGCTGGATGCCTGGCTTTGAATCATCACTCTGCCACTTATTGACTGTGAAACTTTGGGGAATTTAGTTGAAAAGTCTGTGCCTCAGTTTCCTCACCTTTGAAATGAGTGTGACAATGGTGCCGACCTCACAGAGTCATTGCGAGGAGTAAGCCATACTACAGGCCACGTGGAGTGCTTAGCGCTGGTCTGGCATGGGCATACAGAGAACAAATGTCAGCCGCCAATGATGACGATGGCATTCCCAGCGATGCTGCAGAAAACCAGAGGCTCCTCGGCAGCATCCTTTAGAGCACTTTGTGATAAGTCCCCAACCCCCGCGCCCCCCTGGGGGAAGCCATGCGGATGTGAAAAGAGTTGCTTCCTGGAGAGATTTGTCCAGGCCAGGGCCATGGGGACAGAGGATGGAAAGGGTCCTCTGTCCCAGGCCCACAGTGTCTGTCTGGCATTCCTGGGAGGAGGGAGGAGAGAGAGGAATACACAAGCGGAGAGAGTGCTTGGTTCTGGGGGCAGCAGCATATCCCATTCTGTCCTTTCCTGAGACAGCATCCTCTTGCTGTGACAAGTGGTGGAGGAGCATCTGAACGGAAAGTCACAGAGGCACTGGGCCAGCCCTCGCTGGGAGCATGCTGACTTTACCACTTCCATTAACATACCAGCAAGCGCTCCTCGTGTCTCACTAGGTTCCTCTCCCACCCTAGAAGCCAAGAAACTTCCCAGAACGTTCTACTGATGCTCAGAGCACCACTGGTTGGTGGTCAGAGCAGGATGTATTGTTCCATTTTGCAGATGGACTCACTGAGAGACACGCCAACCTCACTCAGCTGGTCAGTGCAGACCCAGGACCGGCAGCCAGGCTCCTGCCCTGCGGTTGCTCTTATGAAGGTTGTTTCTGAGACTAGGCTAGATGAAGCTTCCTTGGAGCATGGAGAGAAAATTCATTATATTCTAACATTGATATGTGGGTGTTCTTGCCAGCAGAACTGCTAAACTTTGCTGTGAGACCTTGGACAAATCCCTTCTCCTCTCTGGGTCTCAGTTTCCACCTCTGTAATATGGACAACTTCTTTATAAGGTCCCTTACACCTTCATGTGGATGCCAGGGGTCGGGGGAGCTATAAACAACTCATTCTCTCTTGTACCAAACACTCTCTGAGAGCCGTCTATGGGCTCTGAGTGCTGTGGACACAGCAGTCAACACAATGGACAAAACCTGTCTGCTTTGTGGCTCCAGTCTAGTGCAGGGGGGCGGCAGAACAGACATAAGCAGTACAGTGTGTGAAACGTCAGCTGGTGATCAGCACTAGAGAAGACGGAGCAGGGAAGGGCGAAAGAGAGGGTTCATGGGTGATGCGATGGGGTTTCTGTTTTAAATAGAGCCATCAGAGAGGGCTTTGCTGAGAAGGAGCCATCTGAGAACAGACAGGTCAAGTAGGAGAGGGTGCAATCCCACCAGGTACTTGGGGAAGAGCATTGCAAGAGAGGGAACAGCAGGTGCAGAGGTCTGGAGGTTCCTTTAGCTGGTGTGAAGAACCTGCAAGGACCGGCTTTCACAGTTCCCCGATTGGTTTTTCTTGGTGGGGGGAGGGAGGAGAGAGAAAAATAGACTCGGTCTTGTCTGACACGTCTCTAACTGAGTGGAGTTGGTGGTTTCTCTTGGGGCCATTGTTAAGGCACTTGTCTGCTGGTGGTGTCCTTCCTTCTGTGTTCTCTGCAGCCCCTCCTAGCTTGACGGTGCAGCTGAGTGGAGCATCTCCGTGTTGTCTCGTTGCTAGAAAGGGAGAGTTAGAGACGGGCCCTAATGCCCTTCTTGGATCAGAGGGCAAAGTGATCTGAAGACTGAATTTAGGAGTTTTTTGTTTAATGGCCTGGAAAAATCCTTCTGCCTATGTTGGGTACCTGGCATAGGTCACATTCAAATGCCAAGAAAAAAAGAGACTGAAAGGAAATCTACCCAAATAACAATAATAAGTAATAGCAATAGTTTTCCTGTACATGCTGGACAGTGCATTAAGCATTTTATCTTATTTTTTTTACATTTTGTTACTTCTGTCATACCGATGAGGAAACTTAGGCTCAGGAAGGGGAAGTGACTTCACCCAATTCCCTGGGCAGTGAGCACCTGAGTTTGGTTGAACCCAGCTCTCTGCCATCAAGGAGGCCTCTGTCCTGGTGGTTGCCACTGGGTGGGGATTCTGGAAGTCTTCTCTGTATCCTTCTGCTTCTGCGTATTTTGTCCATGGTGAGTGTCCAGAGCATCTGTAACCAGGAAGAAGGTTGGACTGAGAACAGTGATGATGTGGGAGCCAGATAGCATCGTAAGAGTGGGAGAGGCTGCCTTGGGGTTGACTCCAGGACTCCAGTTGCCAAGCTTGCTTTCCTGACTTGCTCAAGCCACTTGCCTCCCTTTTTCCTTTGGAAGAAACTTCCACTGCCTGGATACATAATGTCATTGCAACCCTGTCCAAAGCCCTGGTCTGGAAGTCTCCAGGGTTTGCAGCAAGATTTCTCTGAAGCAAGACTGTATCTCCACCTGTAAGCCTTTGCATAGCCTAGCCTGCCTCTCACGCCAGGTGACACACCTGGGGTCATGGCTCTTGTCAGTACCCTTGGGTGGACTCTGCCCCATATCCTACTCATGTGTCTTTATTTTCACCCTGGGGCAAATTGTCATTTTCCTGGAGTCAATTTAGAAGGCACTCTGGCCTCCTTACTTAAACACGTTCCAGAAGTCCTGCTGCTTTCCCAATCTGGCAAGTTTAAGACATAACACCTTTTGTTAAACCCTGGAGCCATGAGTTTCCTATAAACATGAAAGTTTATGATTTAGCTGTGCCACTAATAATTTCCTTTCCTTGTTAGCCCCTCTAATCCCTCTGCCACATCTCTCAATTTTCTCCTTCACTCTGCCCGTTCTTTCCTCCTTTCTCCTCTTCATCTCTTCCCATTTCTCTCTCTCTGCCTCTCCCCTCGTCATCCCCTCTTTTTCTCTTCCTCCTCTCTGTTCCTCCCCCAGCCATATCCTTTGGCCTTCCCAGCCTCTCTCCACTTTACCTGTTACCTCCTTCTTCTTCACTCTTGGATTATGTTGTTGGAGACTGTGTTTGAATTAAAAGCTCATTTTGTTTCCTCAAAAAATGAACAACCACCCAACCAAATAGCTATTCTGTGTCTACAAATGGTCTCTCTGCCACTCAACAGCTCTTACTTGACATAAAGTAATTGCTAAGCAGTGGGAGAGCTATTGTGCTTACTCTTCAGTAAGTGGTGAGTAGGGGGTTATGCTTGAACATGGACCTTTCCAGTACAGCTGAAGCTTCTCATCTTGATACAAGTCTACCTCTGTTGGGTGAGAATGAGAGTCTCTGAAAGCCAGGCCCACCATAGTATATTGTGTGATTTCCAACAAGTGATAGGAGACAGAGAAGAGGTGGTGAGGACTTAGGTTAGCTGAGACGGAATCACATCTTTGCTTAGAACTGTGTATGGCATCAAGAAAGTCTTCACAAGAGTCTATAATGAGCCACAAATCCAAGTGAACTGGCAGATATCTGATGGGAGTCTGATGGACTCAATTTGAGTTCTTGTCTGTCCTGGGGAGAGGCAGGAGGCCATGGTAATTGAGAGCTTGTCTTTGGGTTCAAATTCTGGGTCTGATGACCAGCCATAAGACCTTGGATGAGCCATTTAATCTCTCTGAGCCCCAATCTGCTATTCTGGACAATGGGCCCATGGCAGCTTCATATGAATGGATGAAATGGCATAATGTGCAAAGTGCCTAGCATCAGGTGTATGCTTAATAAATATTTGCCATCACTGTTTTCACTGTTTTGGGATCTCAGGTTCTCTGTCTGTAAAATGGCATCAATGCCCACCTCCCAGCCCGTTGGGGGATTAACCGAGACACCATATTTTCAAAGACCTCTATGGAAGGCCTACAGAAATGAGTGGACTTGTTACCACTCGTATAATTTTTGTCTGCAGGTTCAACTAGCAAGATGGTAATGCCCATTTATATCAACATACACTGAAAACTTTCATCTCATGAGAGCTCATTGAACCAGGGCAAGAGGAAACACAAGGCTCTTTCTGGTATTTTAATTCCATCGTACCTATTTCTTTCATCAATAGTTATTGAAGACTTTTCAATACTCACCATCAGCGGTAATGGAAGATGTTGGTATTCAAACCCTGGTATATCCTCTTACTGGTTTTAAGATTTGTGCCAGATAACTGAACAAATCTCAGCTTTAGTGTTCTCAGCTATAAAGTTGTAATCATAGTATTTACTTTGAAGGGTCATCATGAAGACCATCCTTACATGCACCAGAAGCACTATAGAAAATACCAAGTAGACAACGCAGTTTCTGTCCAATGTATTCTACTTGGCTTCTGACGGTGTTTTTAGAGCCACTGCCTTAGTTGGCTGAGTTACTGTGGATTTGAAACTACCTCACTCTCTAGCTTTGGAATGCCACTGGGATACTAGGAGCAGCTGGTGGTCATCATTTTGTTTGTTTATGATGTGGTGTAAGATTAGCCTGGGAGAACTCAGCTGGAATCTTCCATCTCGATGTCTGGTGGTGGTTCATTCCTGATTGGTAGAGCCCTCTCTTTCTAGGCTTGGGAATGCTGGTTCATCATCCAGGTTGTTTAAGCAAGAAAATTAAGTTATATTATCCTGATGGGCACGATGTTCTTCCAGATTCCTGTATTAACCTAAAAACTGAGCGGTTCATCCGTGGTAGACTTTGGAATACTGAAGTGTGGTAGTCACGTGGATCACATGCTATCTTCTAGTATTCTCTAGCTGTGCTGTTAGGCCAAATTTTAACTTTCTGAGAACAGTGTCACTGTTGTCAGTTTTCTCCCAAAGTATTTGGCGTAATAGTTGACAACGAGTTCTTCTCACATACTTGTTCGTACGTATACGTATATATATTTACACACGAGGAAACTGAGGCTCAGGAGGTTAGTGACTTGCTCATGGTCACACTGCCACAGTGATCCCCATAACTGGGGGAGGTGAGCCCGTTTGAGCAGAGGCTGACGGGCGGAGTGCATCCTAGGGTCACTGAATGTCCTGACCGGGCTTGATGGATGTTGGCCTTTGACAGCATCCTCATCTGCTCCAGCTGCTCTGGCTTTTCTTTCAGCCTGGAATGCTCTTCCCCTCACTCCTTCCATGGCTGGCTACTTCTCATCGTTACGTATCACCTCCTCACATAGGGCTTGCCTTGCTTCCCATTGATCGCCTCCTGCCCATCTCCTCCATCAATGTCCATCTCAGCTTCTTTGTTTCCCTCCTTGCACTTCCACCATCGGTAATTATGGAACATATCCCAGTTCACTGAGTGGTTAAGAGCTTGGGGTCTGCAGCAGATTGCTGAGGAGAGAATCCTGGCTTCACCACTTACCAGTTGCTGGGATGTTGGGTCAGGTTTCTAGGCCTCATTTTCCTCTTCTCTAAAATGGGGATAATAATAGATCCTACCTCAAGGGGTCATGCAGGAGGGCAGAGCCTGGCACACAATAGGTGCTCAATAAATGCTGACCATTATTTTGATGAGTTTGTTCACTTGCTTTTTGGTATACCTCCCCCACAACACTCTAAGCTCCATGTTGGCACGGAACCATCTGTTCTATTCAGGGTTGTATCTCAGGCTCCAGCACCAGCACAGTACCTGAAACATAGCAGGTTGAATGGATCTGTGCTTGATCAATCCATTCATTTAATCCGTCATTCAATGCCTACGTCCTGTGGCTGCCTTAGAGCCGGGAAGGCACAGGTTTCTCAGAGGACTCAGCTGTGATCTTCCTTCTTCCACTCACCCAGTGGCTGGTCCCCAAAGGCCATGTGTATGCACCTGTGGGGATTCTGGCAGCCACCTGCCCCATGGAAGGACTTCTCCTTGAGCTCAGCCTGCTGAATCGTAGCAGATTGGGGCTGATTAGATGTTAATGAGTCCGAAGCTGCTTGGTAAGCTGTTTAGCACATACTCAGAGGTGAGAGGAGAAGCCCGTGGGATGCAGTGACATCGTGTGCAGGGTGCAGAAGCGCAGGGGACTTGAGAGAGACCCACAACAGCTCAGTGATGTGTCCAGACTCTGCTGCTGTGGTCCTCTATGCTGGGGCTGACACAGGTGGGGCACTGGGCAGGGGAGCAGCAAGGATGATAATGACAGTTATTATGGGTTCCAACATGATTATTTACCCTCATTGTGCAGCTGTTGATTGGAACACTTAATTAATTCACCTTATAGCATATGGCTAGTAAGCAGTGGAGTTTCACATTTGACCTCTTGGCTCCAGAGTCTATGTTCTCCTTGGTTATTCAGAAACTCAGTGTGGAAAACTCTAATCTTACGTTTACTGAGCACCTTCTGTGTGCTGCATGCACTAAACTCCCACCTTATATTGAAATCATAATATTCAGAAGTTCAATTTTATATTTATTGATCACTTACACTGTGAAAGGTGTTTTCTACACAACTGACTTCTGGACTTCTTGTAAAAATAATGCAGGGCCAGTATGAGGATTCCCATTTTCCAGATGAGCAAACTGAGCCCAAAGAGCTTTAGTGCATGTGCAAGTGCATGCAGCTAATAAAGGATGGAGCCGGGTCTGGGTAGAGGTTCACTTCACTTCAAGGCTGGTCCTTTCCCACTACACCAGTGCTTCTAAAACAACAGCAGTGGTGGGATGTCCTTTTTAAAAAAAATCATTAATCCTTCATTGTCAGCTACTTTTGAAAACTAAAATAATTAGAAACATGATCCCATATTTGGACACTGCAGCAGTGCCAAATTGATATAAAAGTTCCTAAACACTTATTCTCAATTTCTGTACTCATCTTGTCATGGACTCATAACAGACAGGTCCATGGACCACACTTTGAATGTAGTCTTTGAAAAGCATGCACTACTTCTCTGCTACCTCATCTTTTTCTTGCTCAGTGGCTCCCAACTCTGCGTGCACATTAGCATCCCCAGGAGACTTTCTGATTTAATTGTTCTGGAGTAGGGGCTGCATCTGAACTTTAAAAAAAATACCCCATGTGGTGATAACATGCAGCCAGGGTTGAGATGGTCTTTGACTGTTTATGTCCATTATTTCACTTGAAACAGTCTGGTGGAGCCAGATCTAGCACCTACTATCTTGGGCCACAGGTTAGGGCTCTTTCTGTTCTTTTGGTACCCCAGAAAAAGCCCCCTTCTTCCTATTGGATCCTGGAAGCCACCTCTGATTAATTAGAGGCCTGATTCAATGGGAGTCCTCATGTACTCCCAAGACCGTGGCTGGATGGTGAAAAAGGGAAAGAATGAGGAAATTGGTACCCGGGCAGGAGGGAAAGGTCTGAGCAGCCCCTGGCGCTGCATATGAAATTGTAAGGAAAGTTTGTGTGCATCCTCAGGGACCTGCAGAGAAGCAGGGCCTGGACCAACCCACCTGCTGAGATGCCTCCCAGCTCCAAAGTTTTATGATTCCAGGATCACTGAGCACAGCAGTCTGGGTGGCATGAACCTGCTTCTTTCATTTTCCTCTTTATTTATGAACTTTCTCCAAGATGTAGAAAAATGCAGAGAGCTGTTTTACACCACTTAGATTAAATATTTACCCAAATTTCTGGCCCAAAGTAGAGTCTATTAAAAAGTTTTCTTTTCAGATCCGAGACTAAATGTTCTAAACCAACCACCCATGGGGAAAAAGTATGGTTTTTTGGTTTCAGATAGTGAGCACAGAGCTACCTACAGAGTCTCTTCATTTCTTCGGGGTAATTTTGGATCCGCCCTGGACGTCAGTGCGAGGTAACCCCGGGAGCCATGACTCCTGCTGCCCGCAGTTCTGAATCCTGTCTGGTCGGCGCTGAGACTGACCTGGCTGCTCTCTGGGAAGAAAGCATTTGCCAGGCAAATGAGTAGAAAAAGAGGAATTGGGGCACGAGGTGGGGGTGGTTTCATCCACTTGAGAGCAAACCGTTTTCTTGCCTTGGGTGGATAAATTGTTTATATGCAAATAATGCTGCTAATTAGAAATGTGTTTTATCTTTGAAGTGTGCCCACAGATTTCTGCTTAGAAATACTGTTTTAGCTTTCCTCCTTGAAATGGCTCGCAGATTTTACCATTTCCCCGCAGCCATCCTTACGACAGTGCCCACCATTGACCGTGGCCCTGCTGTGTGCCAGACTGTGATGGATGCTTTACATGCGTGATCTAATTCTAGTCCTTACAACCTGATAACAGTAATAATGGCAGCAATGATTATAAAGTGATAATAAACGGTAGCTCTCCTGTATTGAATACTTGTCAAATGCCAGGCATTGTGCTGACTGCTCGCTTTCCCTGCACACTCTCATTTTATTCTCCTACAGGAAGGTGCTGTTAGTGTCCCCATTTGACCAATAAGGTGTCAGCAGTGGGGTGATTCCCCCTTTTTATTGATGGGGTAACTGAGGTGTGGAGTGATCTGGCAATCTGCTCAAGATCACAGGCTTAAACTGGGATCCAGGTCTTTCTTGGAGATCTCTGATTCCTTGGACTCATTAGAGAATGGATCATCCTCTCTTCATTGGGTCTTGTTAAAAACACGTTTTCTGAAAAGAGGATTTTTTCCTGGGGCTTGGGGGGACTTGGGAGAAAAAGTGGAGTCTGAGCCAGGACATGGGCCACAATCACTGAATGCAGGTCACAGCTAGTGCCCAGACCAAGGGTTTGCCGCTGTAACTCTGGGTATGTTGTCAATGATGACAATCTGGGTTTCCAAGGTGTCCGTGATTCTGAGTATGGGATCTGGACAGGCAGCAGCCTAGAGTTGAGAGGCGGGTTTCTTTCCTGCTCATCTTCATGGTGCAAGTGGAGCTGGGGTAGGCAGAGTGTGTGGGTGAATGGCAGAGACAGGCATGCCAAGCTGAATGTGTGGCACCAGGACAGTCACCTCCCTGGCCACAGTTTCTTTCCTGCAGCCTCAGCAATAGCTGGACTAGAGGCTCACCCTTCCCTCTGCACAAGTGTCCCCGGACGGACAGTCTGAAATAGCCTTGGGATCCTCTCACCTGTCTACAAGCAGGTCTGGCTACAGAGCCGAGCTGGGACCCGGGCCACCACAGGGCACAGGTGCAGGGAGCCCCTCTCACAGTTTGGTGAGCTGCTCTGCAGGGGCTCCCCGCACGTCAGATATGATGGGACTGCTGCCTCTCGTTTGTGTGCCTTCTGGTGCTACCTGGCAAACTCTACCTTCTTCTCTTCCGACTCCTTCTGGAAAACACCAGCCTTCCCTTCTCTCACCCTGATCAGAATTCTTATAACACCCACCATTTCATTTAACAGGTTCTCTATCACATATTGTTTTACAGTTTTGTATTTGAAATGGCCCACGTGTTTGCTTTGCCTTCCCAGCTGGACTCAATACCTCCTGATCAAGCCTCCTTTTAATAATTCATCTCTTTAAAATAGCCATCTTACCTTTTTTTCCTAATTCTAAAAGTGACATATACTCATTGTAGAAATGTTTGAAATCAGTGTATCAGGGCCAGGCCTAAGTGAGCTCATGTGGCACTCAATTTGGGTACAAAATTCAAGAGGGCGCCAAGAAACTCAGTTATCAAGATAAATGCTATTTTAATGTCGTATTGTAAAAAGCAGAAATTAATGTAAAGAATTCCCTGATGAACAGAATATGGAATTTTTAAATAGAGAGAGGACCTGAGAAGACTGGCACTGGGTTGACAAGAGAGGCAGATCAGGCAAGTGCGGGGTGGGATCCTGTCTTTATTTCAAATTTTGGTATTTCTTTTATCATGGACTTTTTTGGTGTTGATTCTTATTTAAGAAAAATATTGCATTAACGTATTACTTATCTTTATTGCTGGGTCTTTGACACTCTCTTGAATTTTGCACTCAAAGCAAGTGTCTTGTTCACCTCCCCTTGGTCCCAGCCCTGGTCATAACAGCCCGTGTTTACTGAGCACTCACTGTGTCCCAGGCTGCCCTTCATATCTTTTAGGGGTACAGTCCTCACAACAACCCCATGAACTAGGAGCTGTTACCATTCACACTTCTCAGAGCAATGGAGACCGATAGAGTAGTAACTTGCTACTAACACACTAGAAAGAGGCAGAGTCAAGATGCTAACCGAGGCTCTTTGGCTCCAGAACATGCACTCGGGTTACCAGCCCCTGAGCCGAAATAATTTCCAGTCCTGCCTTCAGTCATAATCTCTCCTGGTAGCCTTCTCTGACCCCCTGATTCATCAGGTGCCCCATGATGATGCCTTTGTGTCACCCACAATGGCATGTAAACATTATCTATTTACTTGTCTGTCTTTCTCATGAGGCCTCTTAAAGATGGCTGTTTCTTCATCTTCCTGTGGTTATTTTGTGGCCGGAAGATGAGAGGTTTACAGGCCTTTTTGCTTGGGCTTGCTCTCCTGCCCGTCAATGGCTCTGGACTCAACCTCGTTTGCCCCCACAGAATCACACTCTGTGGAGGACAGAAAGAGGCCCATCGTGTCTTATCTTTAGTTGGTAAACACAGCCTGTCTCTGTGTTTGTGCTCATCCACCATGACCCATTAAGCAGCAGTGGCCTGGGGCCATTTTCCAGTGTGACTGATGATGTTTGACGACTCGGCAGAGGAGGTGTGGGAGGCTCCTCTTGTGTGCCAGCTGCATCCTGCTGCCCAGTGCGAATAACGGTGGTGGGGTCGGGGGCCGTTCTGGTCACATCAAAGATGCTTTCGCCTACGTTGCCCTACTGTGGAGGAGCAGTGTCATCACTCAAAGGGCAAGAGGAACTATTGCAGAACCTCAGCTCAACTCAACTCCTGGCCTCTCAGTTATCCGCTCATCCCATAGTTGCTATGCCAGACGCTCGGGGCTCAGCAGTGATCTAGAAGGACAGGGCTCCCTGCCCCCATAAGGTGCATGATTTGGTGAGTGTCATCTGCACGGTGCACTAAAGTGGGTTTGTGATTGACAAGCAGCTGCAGCCCCTTAGAAATACTCGATGCAGTCCATCCGTGGGACAGTAGTCTTTCTTTCCTTCTCCAGGCATGTGTGCAAATCCAGTGTGCATGAAGTGGAGGTCCTCCTTGTCCTGTCTGAGCTGTGTGCTGGAAGTTGCATGGGGTGGCAGGAGGGACACTCAGCATGAGAAGCCCACGCTCTAGTTGGGAAACTAAACAACTCTCAGATTTCCAAGGTGTCTCTCCTGACTGTCACCCACCCTGTCACAGGCTGAGTTCGGTGCCCCTCCTCTGTGCCCCCATGTCCCCGTGGGCTTCCTTCACCTAGAGCATACCCACCACACTCTTGAGTGAGGGTCTGCTTGGGTGTCCATTTCCCACACTAACCATGAGCTCCCTCGGAGCAGGGACTGGGTTATTTCACTTCCCTGTCCCCTGCAGGTGCCAGCGCCTGGTAAATAGTACATGCTCAGTAAATGTTTGTCCAAGGAATGCAGTGAATGGATGATTGAGCAGGTGAAAGTGCTTAAGAGCAAGCTTATGCTGCAATGTTAAATGCATGCAAATTAGTCTCGTGCAAACTGTGGACGTAAGGGCAAAGTGATGTTCCCATTGTAAGTAGACTCAGAAATTTGAAGTGCTTTCAGAATCAGCAGGAAGTCTTTTTTTTTTTTTGGCTTGAGTGAGCTAGTTAGTTGTTGTGTCGCTGACTTGAAGTAAGTCACCTGGAAGCAAGTCTCTGGTGGTGTGCCATGTAAGGTGCCAGGGATTAGGATGTGGACATCTTTGGGGGGCATTATTCTGTCTACCCTACATGGCCACCCCTTTAGACTCTAGTGAATGGCCTTTAGTATTTCCTTTACCTGCCTCTCCACTGTAGACAGTTGCGTTTGTGGTCCCTGAGTTAACTAGAGTTGGCTAGATTGGATTGAATAGTAATTCACTGGCAGGTTTCAGGGATGCTCTGAAAAAGCACATCCCTGCAAGAACAGGAAGGAGGGCCTCTCTGGGGACCTAGGAAGTGGGATCTGATGGGCAGTTACTTCAGCACATGGCAGTCAGGGTGAACCAGCTCCGACCTTGTGTCTTCCCCCTTGAGATGTGAAGTCTTGGAGGAATGAGTCTGATTGGTTGATCTGGGTCCCACGTTGACCTGGGCAGGGCAGGCGCCTTGATCGATGCCCTCACCACTGTGACTGGGAAGAGGTGATTCCCAAAAGGAAATAAGACGTTGCTACCAGTAGAAGGATTGGATACTGATGTCTGCAGTACCTTTTTACTTGAAATAATTTTTAGAGTTATGACCCAGGTGATTCCCTAGGTCCCTTAGCATCCTATTAAGTATGACTTAAGGATGAGCAGGTGATGTGGAAGAGCTTTGAGAGCTGCTAATGAGCTGAATGAACTTGGTTGAGTCCATTTTCCTTTCTGGGCCTCAATTTCTCCTCTTAAAACAAAGGGGGGCAGCCTAGATCATCCCTAAGTTCCCTCTCACCTCCAAACTTAGAATTCTATCTAGCATAAGCACTGGGCAGATAATCTTAGCATTAAAAAAGTTAGTTTAACATCGACCTGCAATTAATGATGAGCCATCTTCGGAGTAAAGGCAGAAATATTTCCCAGTAATTTCAAATTGGTTCATGAATCAGAAAAAGTGGGGAGAGGTAGGCGAGTATCTCCCCAGTTCGTTGTGGGGTGATGGTTGCTAAGGAAGAGTGTGGCATTGGTGGCCGGGTGCACTGGGCTGGCCATGAAGAGTTGGGCTGGGATACTGTGGAAGCAAATGCTACAGTCATAACCCAGCAAACCTGCAACTTCAGCACTCGGGGCTGCCATGTTGCATGCTCTGGATGCTGGTGGGAGACTATGCTAGTGGAATACAATATGAATGCTGCCCCCCGGAGCTGTGCAAAGTGGCAGTCCTGGCCAAGAGACCAGCACAGCGAAAATACCCGTCATCCCTAGGGACCACAGTAAGAGCCCTGGAGAGGCAAGGTAAGATCTTTTACTACTTGGGCAGGTGCCTGGGGTTCAAGGTCTCCTTTTTCAGGTAGTCATTCCTTGTTAATGCTGCATATCCATGGTATTCACGGAGTAACAGTAATGCTGGGAAACGTTTATTGAGAACCTACTAAGTGCTAGGGACTGTGTTAGATGCTTCCTATACATTATCTCATTTAATTTTACAATAATTTTCAGAGGTTGGAAGTGGTTCTAATCTTCTCAAGACTAAACACTCTCTTGTCTCTGGAGTAAGCTCTTATCTTGAAAGTCGTGGAGGACCCAGAAAAATGAGGACGTGGGAATTCGCCTAGGTGGGGATTCCTCTTGCATAAGCATACAGAGTAATATAAAAAGCTAGACATACATGCCTAAAAGAACAACTAGGGTATTCATAACAAGATAAGGACACCAGATAGGCCTTGTTTTTATCTGCCTTTTACAGACAGGAGGATGGAGGCTCAGAGATGTTCGTCAATGCGCCCCGGCGCACAAAGCTAGAAGTAGAGAGCAGGAATCTGAACTGAGTTTGAAGTTATGTGTGTCTCTGCTTGCAGAGCAGAGGGGACTAAGCTTGGGTCTGGCCCCAGATAAGTGGCCACTCCATGCCAGGCCAGCATCTTTAGGAAACTCAGCTCCAGTCCCTGTGTGCGTTTGGCTATCATCTGCCCATTTCTGCCTCTTGCTCATCTCTGTTCCACATGACCTCTGCCTGCTGAGTGTGCCTCTGGCCATGTGACCCAGCTGCCTGGACACTCCTCTTCTGTGCTGGAAGGGGCATTGGTGTTCATTTCCCACAGGAAAGATTGGGTTGGCAGGTTTTACTCATTTGAGGGAGGCACTGAGAACATGGACGGTGATGATGGGAAGCGGCCTTTTGCAAACCATACTCAGATCAGCAAACTGAGTTCAGATAAGAAAGACCCACAAGGATCACCTGGGGCAGGTGTGCTGGTGAGCTGAGACACAGATTCCCCTGCACTCCATCCTGCCCAGATCTCTCCCCATCACCTCTGGCCTCTCCTGATCTGGGTCGAGGGGTGTGCTATCCTTGCAGAGTGAGCTGAACCACAAATAAAAGGCCACTTACGGTTCTGAGCTGAGCATTCCCTTCCACAGCACAACCTGCTGACTTTTGCATTAAGAAAATTCCCCCTCCTCTTAGCTCTTAATCCCCCTCCATTCTTATCTACCTTCTGCCTCTCTCTGGATGCCAACTCTATTGTGCTCCTGTGATTATATATTTAAAAATATTTATTTCTTTTGAATAGGCAATACACGCATGTGATAAAAAGCTAATCAGCCCCACCGTGTGTAGAGCAAGCATTTCCCCTTCTTAATCTCCCTTCCTGGAGGAACTGCTGTCTGTTTCTTTTACATCATTTTGTCTGTGTGTGTACTGGGTTAGATCTTGTGAAATTACCTAATTTATAGGTCATCGTAGTCGCTTACTGGCAATTTCACGTGGTTCAGTCTAATTCAAGCATAAATACGGGACCTATGTCTTGTCACCACCTGGCATATAACATATTGTCATGTGCAGTGTCGTCTCTCTCCATCAGGCTGTAAACTCCATCGAGCCAGGACTTGCTTTGTTCCCATTGCTGTGTCCCCATGCCTGGCACCAAAAAAGGCTCCCAGTCAATAAATGGATGTATGACTCACTCTCTTTTCATAAGTGGCAGCCAACTCTGGACACCGTTCTGCACCTCGCCTTCCTTGTTTGACACTAGGAGTCCCATGTTGTTCTCTGCCAGTTCGTGTAAGTCGGCTTCACTTTCTAATCAGCTGCGTAGAATGTGCATCCATGATGAGGATGTACCCTAGCTGATGTGACCAGTCCCCTTCCGATGGCCATCTAGGTTGTTCCCAATCTCTCGTCATTGCAGACAACAGTGCCCTGAACATCTTTGCACAGACCTCCTTGTCCACACACTTCAGTACTGTAGGGAGTTTACTACAAGTGGAACTGCTGGGTCCGAGGTTGTGTTGCTCTTTTGGGTAGATATGGCCTGATTGTTTCACTGCCCAGGGAGGAATCCCCAGTCTCGTGGGTGGCTATTTGGTCTTTTGGTTATTCCTGTTAGAAACAACCCACCCACTTTCTTGGGGTCTACAGAACCACAGTAATGGCAGGGGGAGTGATGGCACACCGTTCAGCTTCTAGAAGTCTGTTGCTAACCCCTGTAGTCACCGGCAGTCCGTTCTTCGTGGGCTAACCTGTTACATTTGTATTAGAAGATGGATTTCTCAGCATGATACAACCAAATTAGTTTTCCTGTTGGAAGCCGCCATAGGGTGCTGGTTGGGGCACAGTCGCAGCATAGGCATGAGACAGCAAGATGTGGGGGGCAGTGCTGCTGGGAAATCACAATCTCTCTTAGGAACAGGAGCTGTCAGGGCTCAGGAGAGCAGTTCCCTCCATTCACTGCAGCCCCTACCTCCTCTCTGTGGAGTTATTGTTCTTCCCCCTCAACTGGATCAGGTCCAGCCATTTTCATAGTGTATGTACTGTATGCCAGATGCTTTGTGTCCAAGATCCAGTTTAACTTTCTGAAGAGTCCTGTGAAACAAGGATATTAGCCACATCTTAGAGAGGGTGTAACAGAGGCTCAAAGAGGTGGAATGACTTGCCAGAGTAAGCTTTTAAAAAATGTAAATAAAGCTAAGTCACTTCCTGCTTAAGACCTTCCAATTTAAAGCCCACCCGTGTTCCTACCTGGCCTCTGCCACTAGCTCCAGTATAATCTGAATCCCACTCTCTTCCTCTCACGTCTCGCTCCAGCCACCACAGCCTTCTTTCCACCACTTAAATCTATGAGCTCATTCCTACCTCAGGGCCTTTGCACTTATCCCTCCCTCTGCCACGAACATTTACCCCCCAAATTTTACGTGGTTGGTTTCTTCCAGCCACAGCGTGAATGTCAGCTCCTTGGGGATGGCACATCTTTCTTGACCTCTCCCTCTCATCGCACTCTATCTCACTGCTCTGTTTTATCGGGCACACTGCTCTTCTCACTAGCTGAAAAAATTGTTTTCGTTCTTTACATGTTTTACTTGTTGATGTGAACTTTGGAGTCACTTAAAAAAAAACGTGTTTTAGAATCTGGGTGAATGCTTATTTGTCTGGGATGGTTCCATTGAAGTCCTGACCATAGGCCAGGAGAACATGGCCAGTGACCTCTCTGGCTGCAGTGAGGGTGGTGTCCTGGGTTCCTGGGACCATTTTGCTCAGATGGACCACAGTGGCTACTCATATTGCATTTGGGAGGCTTGTGTTCTCTCGCACGAAGTAGGTCATTATTACAACAACCTGTAGCCCTACATAGATCTTCACTGAAGGGAAAGCAATGACTGGTCAGTGCTAGCTAAAGCTGTAGGATGAGGTTAAAAGCTATCCTTTAAGAAGATGTGGTATATATATACAATGGAATAGTACTCAGCCATAAGAAAAGACAAAATTGTGCCATTTGTGCCAGCATGGATGAACCTTGAGGGTATTATGCTGAACAAAATAAATCAGACAGAGAACGACAAATGCCATATGATTTCACTCATATGTGGAAGATAAACAAACACATAGATACAGAGAAGAGATTGGTGGTTACTAGAGGAGAAGGGGTGGGGGCAGGGCGAAAGGGGTAAAGGAGGACATATGTATGGTGATGGATGGAAACTGGACTATTGGTGGTGAACATGATGTAGTCTATACAGAAACTCAAATATAGAGACATACACCTGAAATTTACACAATGTTGTAAGCCAATATGACCCCAATAAAATAATAAAAAACAAAACAAAACAAAAAACGTGTCCTTTAAGAATTTATGGTTTCAAAAGTAATTCATTCACACAATCATAGATTGATGTAGGTGTGTGTATATGTGTGTGTGCGCATACTTGTGCATGCACATGGTTGCATTAGAAATAACAAATAAAAGTCAACACAGATATGGCCATATCATGCCACTGGGTGAAACCTCCTCCCTTTTGTTTTCAGGTTGAAAAGTAAAAAGTATTTGGTGGAATTTATAATGGAGTTGGCAAAGTGTCAAGCCACAGGTTGCATGAGCTTTATTTGGCTGGCATGGTGTTTTGAATTAGTCTCCAACATTTAAAAATCAGGAAATATTACATGAAATTCTGGGTTTTTGAAATTCTGGGTCATTGGCCATCTTGAAAATTTAGATCTCAGGTGCTATTGCCTTTTGAAATGGCAGTAATGACATAGAGGTGAGTAGTGATTTCTTTAGGTAGGGCGTGTACCCTCAAGTTTGTGACTTTTCCCATCTGGGTCACTTCAGTCACTTGTGTCACATGCACATATGCCCCTATAGGATTTGGTTTTGTGACTTCCTTCTGAAATTTCTCATCCATTTCCCTTCAAAATGGGAAATAGTGGGGAATGTGAGTAATAAGAAATGATATATCCATGTTTGTTAATTGGTGTAATTGCCCAAGCTCACCGACACAAATAGCAGATGTCTGAGAGAGAGCTGGTGAGGAATCAACATTTAAGATTACATTGGCTCAGAATATAAGTAGCTTTTGATATCTAAATCTTCCCTACTACTTTGCACATCAATGCTTATTTAAAATAAGTGCTGGCAAAGAAGTAATTACTTGAAATGATTACTTTAAGAGATGCATCTTGCTAGATGTAATTTTTTTCAAACGATTATTTTAATTGATTAATGCTCATAACCTACGTATATGCCAGTGCCCCTTGTGGTCCAGTTTCAGAATTTTGTCAAATTCAGAGAAACATAGTTAACAGTTATTAAAAATAAATTCCCATCTTTACTTGTATCTTTCCAACAACGTTAATGGGGATCTAATTTATAATGCACTTTGAGTAACAAGTCTTAAAATCACCTTCCTCTTCACTTCTACTCTGTATTGCCCCATGTAGTAGGCTGGATAATAACTCCCTAAGATATCCATGTCATAATCCCCGGACTCTGTGAATGTGTTACTTTGTGTGGCAGAAAGGACTGTGCAGATGTGATTAAGTTAAGGATCTTGAGATGGGGAGATCATCCTGGATTATTCAAGTGGACTCAATGACATAGTCACAAATATCCTTACAAGGAGATAGAGGGAGAGTCTACTATAGGAGTAGATGAAGGCATTTGGTGGCTGAAGCAAAATGCTATGCTTCCTGCTTTGAAGAAGAGGAAGGTGTCATGAGCTAAGGAATGCAAGGACTACAGCTCTGGGAGCTGGAAAAGGCAAGGGGACAGATTTTCCCCTAGAGCCTCTAGAGAGTACCCCTCTGCTGACACCTTGATTTCTACCCAGTGCACCTGACTTAGGAGTTCTGATACCCAGAACTGTAAGAGAATAAATGTGTGCTCTTTTAAGCCATCAAGTTTGTGGTAATTTGTTACAGCAGCCATAAAAGACTAATACGTCCCATTACTGGCCTCTTTGTGTATTCTTAAGCCTCTTCAGGTAACTTTTCCAGACCCCCTTTTGATGCCCTTTTATGGGCAACAGTGAGGCAGCACACACAGGGAAGTTGGACAGTAAACCACCATCTTTCCCCATTCCATGATTCCTTCCCAGGAGGGACACAGAAAATTACGGCAGATGGAGCAATGTGGACATGTGCCTGAGTGGTCTGTTATCTGTAATGACTTGACCAAAGTCAATGGGAGAACCAATAACTCAGGAGAATTCAGTCTTTCTCAAGCGTTTATCTCTTCCATTTATAACTCAGTTTCTTTGCTTTTGTGACCTCATTCTTTGCTGCACAAGCCCACCCAACTATTCCCTAGACTTTCCTCTGACATGGAGCTATCTAGACTACACGTGGCTCTGCCTCTAATTATGGTATGCTTCATTTGCATGGGGTTTTACTCATTCTAATGTCACTAGTATAAAGTAGGAGTCTCATTGCCAAGGCAACCAGAAGTGGGAGCATGCACAGTTTCAGCCTTGTCCAAGAAATCAGATCTACTTGGTATACTCCCACTGTGTTCTTGCTTTTCCTGTCTTCCATAGCCAAAATAATGCAAACCATTCCAGGGTCACCCCTGTTCATTCTTTTCTCTTTTTGTTAATGTTTTAGCAGGTCTATACAGTTTTTCCTGAATTCACTAACTTAGTTCTTTATTTTCTTCTAGCTAATCCTGATATTTTTTCCTTTTCCCCTGTAATAGATTTCCTATCTGAAATCCCTCTATGCTAATTATTATCTTCAACACCTTCCACATGGGCTTTTCTCTTTCTTCCACTGCACTCTTGGCCACTCCATGCCTCAACCATTGGAATTGGAATCCAGGACTTCTGTTTCTGCCCTTCATCTGACTGAACTACTCAAAAATGGATGGGGATCCATACTTCCCATATAGAAAGACAGATGGAGGCCTCCAAGAAATGTGGTTCTTATTTTACACTGACTGCTTTATATTTTCTTTCCCCTTCAACGTGCATCAAGAGATAGATTGGGTCCTAATATCCATAATTGTTAGTCACTGCAGCCACACACCCACTCAGTGGCAATATGCCAGATATTTCTAGTAGTTAATGCTTAAAAGTTTATTCCATTTTATAAAGTGTTGATGAATTTTGACATGGATAAAAGGCCTCATGGTGTTCCATGGGAATTACCTTTCTCATAGAGGCCACAAAATTGGCCCACTGGGCAATTCTGGGTCACAAATGGGTTCTCTTTGACCTACACAAGGTCTTAAATGTGAATGAGTTGCCAACTTTTAAAATAGGAATACTTCACACAAAACCCTGATTTCTGGATTCTCTTGAAATACTGAAAGATCTGGCAACATTAAGGTTGTATTCCTATATGGCCACAGACAGCTGGAGTTGAGTTGTTGCTGCCTCTGGGGATGAGGCAGTCTTTGTTTCATCTCGGTCTAGTATTTATCCACCCTACTCTGCTCAATTTTATTACCTGCCTGATTTCTGTAGGCATCTGAGTTTGCAACTTCTCTCAGGGAGCTCCAGGCTCACAGGAGGAAGGCACCATGTAGACATCCACACGGACCCCTCCCTCACCCACCTGACCTGTGAATATCTCTCTTCTGTATCTTGAAACTGGTCCTTTAGCCTCCGGAGAAGAAGTGCTCATTGCCTTCCCACATACCTATTCCTTCTGTAATCAGCTCCCCCTGGGAGAAAGTTCTTCCACAGACTGAAGTAACGTTTTCATCTCTTAAGTCCTCCCACCCCTGGTTTAGAGATATACTCTTGGGGCATCTATTTGGATTATTATATCCCTCCCATACTTGATTTCCACATTCTCAAGGGCCCGGGCCCACTAAGGGCTATCAATTGAACATTTGCACTGCGCTAGTAATTATAAAGCACCAGGGACCCTGATGTCTCATCCTGTAACATTCTTTATCTGGTTGTTTAATGCCATTTGAAAGCTGCAGTCTAATATGTGAGGCCATCTGAGAGATTTCTCAAGGTTCACCTAGTAAGACCCAAAGCAAGAGATGTTCGTTTATAATGATAATGGTATTGATAATGGTCATGATATTAGTAGCTACCTTTTATTGGAAAACTGCTGCCAGGGTAAACCATAGGCAAGGATAAATGCTTAACAAGCATCATTGTATGTAATTCTAATTAAAGGTAGGTATTCTCCCAGTTTATAGATGAGTAAACTGAGGCTCAGAGAAGTTAAACATATTCTCAAAGGCCATTGTGGTTGACATTGTATTTGTCTCCCCAAAATTCATTCCTCTGTCTTTTGGTAACTGCCATAATTTTCCTTTGGTTATCCACTCCTACCCCATGCAGTTCATGTCCTTTGGGGAAGACATGCCACGTGACTCAGGCTGAAACCAATCAGTACAATTCCCATCACTGGCCACAGTGATTGGTTCACTGGTTCGCATGAGTCACAGTTAAGAACAATGAGATTGGAGACGATTTGGCTGGAGGGCTTCTGCGAATCTTCTGAAGAGACCCTCTTCTTACCCAGAGCATGGAGGAGCACGCGCGTGACTCCTAGAATGGTTGGCATGTTCACATCTTGTGTCCACAGGACGGTTTTAACATAGCGAATGCAGGACAGAAAGTTGGAAAGAACAAAATCCTGATGGCATCACTGGTCCACTAACTCAAAATAATCCTGAAGCCAACTCTATCACTGGTCATTCCAGTCACATGAGCCGATACCACCTTCTTTATTACATAAGATGGTTTGAATTTTCTGTCACTTGCAACCAGGTGAATCCTAGCTGAGGGATACACTCAGCTAGTAAGGAATGGGGCCGTGATTCAAACACAGGACTGACTCTTCTGATGTCTGGTTCCAAAGTCTGTGCCATTTCTTCTGCTCTTCTATGCTTCGTTCGGATAGGCCTTCTTTCAGTAGGGTCACAGACTCTCAGAGATGGAAGAGACCCATGAGATTGTACTGTTCAGCCTCCGAGGTTACAGACAAGGAAACTGAGGCCGGGAAAGGAAAAGTAACGTGTTGAAGTCAGTTGGAGTCAAGGATAAGATGGGCTGACCCAGTGCACTGTTCTTCTTCACACCACACACCTTTATCCCGTTTCTGTGTATCATACTTTGGTTTTTCAAAATGGCCTTTTCTCATTGATTTGGAGCCCTTGTGTCCCATCACAGATAGAATGCATGATGGGACAGACTTCTGGGGCCAGCAGGACTCTGAAGATGGTTTTTTGAATTCTACCCTTTGTATTGCAGCCAAGATGAGGACCAAGGCAATGGGGATGAAAAGATGAAGGTACCCAGTATGGCATCAGTTTCTGGAGAATGAGAGAGAAGGGAGTGAATGAGGACCATGGGGAAGGGAAAGAGAAGAAAAAGGAGGGAGAAAGAGGAAAAAGATGCTCATGAGAAACAGAAGAAGCATGAGGGGTAGAAAAGAAGAATATTTGCCTTTCTCCTCCTTAACACAATGGAATCAGTGTAGATCAGATTGGCCAAGGTACCCAGAATGCTTCTTCTCTCTTCTCTGTTTCCTTGGGTATTCCACACCAAAGTACCTTCAAAGATTTTTAGGGCCACTTAATGGTGCTTTAGAACACAACTCAGTGCTTGGTACTTCAAACAAGTACCCATTAGTGGAAAAGGAAAGAGATATTGTATTAAGTAATTTTAGAGGAATTTCAAGAAAGAAGGATATTGGATTTTTACCTTTTCTCTTGACAGCTGAGCCCTGACTGCTTCTCATTTTCCTTTTAGGAGGACAAGAAATTTTCTTTCTCTGTAGCACTGGGAGTAATACAGAAGCAGCAGCAGCTAATCCACGAGTCTCACCGTATGTGGCAGGCATCATAATGGCTTCCCAAAGATGTCCATGTCCTAATCCTTAGAATCTGTGGATATGTTACCTTATGTGGCAAAAGAGTCTTTGAAGATGTGATTAAATTAAGGATCTTGAGATGGGAAGATTATCCTGGATTATTTGGGAGGATCTAATGTAATCACAAGGGTCCTTAGAAGTGAAAAAATGAGACAGGAGGGTCAGAGCCAGAGGAGGAGATGTGATGACAGAAGCAGAAGCAGCACAGGTCTGAGTAATGAGATGCTGGGAGGGGGACCCGAAGAATGTGGTAAATCCTAGAAGCTGGAAAAAATCAAGGAAATGGATTCTCCTCTAGAGCATCCAGAGGAGCACAGTCCTGTGGCCTCTGATTTTAGCCCAGTGAAGCCCAGTTAGAACTTCTGACCTCCAAAATTATAGGATGATACATGTGTGTTGTTTTAAGCCACTAGGCTTGCAGTCATTTGTTACAGCAGCAAATGGAGACTATACACCACGTGACAGGACCTGTGCTCAATGTTTTGCATACATTCTTGCTTGATTTTTCTCAGTCCTTCTTTGTGAAGATTACAAAATACTGCTCAGAGAGGTAAGTTAACTTATCTGGGGTCATTTCTTTAGTTAAGCCGTTGAGTCAGGATTTGAATCCAGTCCGATACCAGAACATGGACCCTTAACCTTGTCACTCTCCTACTTCCCGAATATGGCTGGGAAGTCTTAGACATAAAGATGTCCTTTCTGGGCCATCAGGTGCCTGGGAAGCTGCCTCAAGTGTAAAGTTCTGTGCTGTTCTAGGGGAATACTTCACCTGTATAATAGGAATTGTGAAACACTGGAAACTCTAGCTTAACTTCAGTTGTTGTACTGATGCAGTGCCTCCATGGGCTCCCACATGACCACAGGGATAAGGATTACACTCATCCTGCGCCCTACCCATCCCCCAGCTTGTTTATGTTCTTCAATTAGCTGTTCAGGAATCAGCCATGAGCAGCAGGAAGGGGAAGGCCGTGTGTGTGATTGGAACTGACACATCACCTGAATTTTGGGGGGGTGGGGGGAGTATTTGTGATTATTGTCAGAACCATTCATAGAGTTGGAGAGGAAGGTCAGAAGAGGCTTCCCAATCTCCTGAAAAGGGAATAGAACATTGAGGGGGCAGGGAGAGAGCAAGGGAGAGAGAGAGGGAGAACGGAAGAAGGGGAAAGAAGGAAGGAGGGAAAGAGAGACAGATAATGAAATCAATGGAGAAAGATACACAGAAAGAGATATGTACAATAATACAAGCACAGAAAAAAGGAGTAACATTTTCAGGGCAATTTGCCAATCTTTATTAAAATTAAAAAACCACATACTCTGTGATCCAACAGGTCTACATTTGTTTTATTTTAGTAAAATACTCATAAAGTTTACTGTTTGAACCATGTTTAAAGTGTACAATTCAATGGCATTAAGTACAGTCACAGAGTTGTGCAACCATCACCACTGTCTAGTTCCAGAATTTTTTCATCACCCCCAAATGGAAATCTCCCCTCCCCCAGACCCCAGCAGCCACCAATCTGCATTCTATCTGTGTGGATTTACCTCTTCCGGACATTTCACATGAATGGAATCATACAATATTGTGTCTGGCTTCTTTCACTTAGCACAATGTTTTCGAGCTTCATCTGTGTTGTATGTAGCATATAGCAACAGCAACAACAACAACTAGACATGGACTAAATATTAATTGCAGGGCCATGGCTAACCTATGACCCATCTTACCGTGGGACAAAAGAGCTTGATAGAATGGAGTAGAGTCTTGTACTGAAGTGGAGGGGTCTCTAAGACATTGTTTTGGGTGAAAAAAGCAAGTTATAGGACAAAAAGCATATCCTATTATTTATGTGAAAAGTTATGAATTGGGATGATATAATTTTATATATAGATATAGGCACATCAATGCACAGGCAGAGGTTCGGATGGAAACACAACAAATACATAGCACAACGGTAGTTACTGTGGGGATGAGCTGGGATTAGGGGTGGTGATCAAGGGAACCTTAGCTTTGTCTCTCAATGTTTGGACTTGTCAAAGGAGCATATATTCATATATTGAATGTGTACATATAAATGAATCAAATTGAAAGAAAACAGGAGAAGGAGTGAAAGAGAGAGATAGAACCCAGCGATGCCAAGAAAAAGGCACAGAGGGAAGCCCACAGATAGGCTACGACAGCTGGGATGGAATTTGGGTGAAACCGTTCATCACACCATTACTCTACCCATTGGAGCAGAACAGCATGCGTGGGGGAGAGTTGAACAGCCAGAGCTTTCAGACTAGTCCTCCTCTCCGTTGTGATAAACCAGCTTTAATTGTAGCATCTTGAAAGCTGGTGATTATTGGTTTGTTCCAGCGTTAGAAAGTCTAGAGGCCGGTTCAGGATGAAGCTACTGTTTCCAGTCGTACTCGGCAATCAGTGTTTCAATTTTAGAGAATGTTTTCCAAGCTTAATCAAGTTGTTCTATCTGTGTTGTCAGGATGCTAAATTTTGGGCATGGTGGTGATAAAAAAAATCGTGGTCTGCTTAAAAGAATGGAAGAGCATAGTTTAAGGAAATGTGTAAAGATTGGCGTCTTTGGTTTGAAACTTCGTAGCAATTAACTACTCAATGTGTGAGAAATAATTCTGTGGTTTTTTTAAGAACCTGGTAGAGGAATCAGACCGGAAAAATGAGCAGCATTCTTTTTATTCTGTTTTCCTTGTTAAGAACTGTGAGTTCTGGTTTGGGACCCCCACCCCTATTCATTTACCCATTCTTCAGAATGATTTAATGAGTGGTTAGTATGCACCAAATGCTAGGGGTTTAAAAGTAGGCAGAGTCTCTTCCCAAGGATGGAGCTTCTAGTTTATTGGGGGAGACAGATATTGAACAACAACCACAACAATTAGGTATATGTGATTATAAAGCCTGACAAGGGAAATTCTTTGTAGACAAATGAATTTGGAATATTACTTACAGGTGTGCCCACCACAATCCACTCAGGGACACATCACTTGGGAGGACATGTCTAGTTGGATTTCCACACTCTGGCCTCAGGCAATTAATTTTCTCTCCTAATGACTAGGGTAATGGGTAGGAGCAAGTCTTCTGGAGTTCCGTTCGCATTTATTTAAACTCAGTTTCCACGCGCACCCACGTCTGAGAGAATCACTGTTTGGGAGAGCATAGAGAGCATGCATGATGGCAGTGGGGAGCAGAAATGGTTTCACACAGCAATATTCTGGAAGAGACTGAGGTTTCTTCCTTCTCCAGCTAAATCACTGAGGCAGAAAGAAGCAAATAATGACACAGTTGGATGTAATTGTTGGAGATGACCCTCCACCTTGCATGACTCGCCATTTTCTTGGCTGTCTTGCTTCTTCCTTTTCTGGCATCCTTGTCTTCCATCCTTTTATTACTTTATTTCCACACTTGTTTCTCCATGGCTTTCTTTCTTTTCCAAACCCTGCTTTCTCTTTCTATTTCCTTCTGTTCTCTTCCTTCCTTGTCTCCTCCCTCTTACTCCTTGTTCTTTCTTTGACCTTCCCATCCCATTTCCTCCTTTGTCTATTCTCTTACCTTTTTGCTCACTATTGTTCAATGTACTTCCAGCTCTCCTTGTTTCTTTGATTTCTCTACCTCCCTACAAGCCCCTCCTCCATTATATCTTAGACCCATTGAAGGTCCCACGTGGAACCTTCAAGCTTTACTTAGTTATCCCTCCTTAAGTTGCAATTAAGGTTATAGGGACCACTTACCCCTTGCATTGAAAAAGCATTCTGAGGACATAGGATTGGGGCACCTCCTCAAACGAGGATGAGTGAGGACATTGGGGAATGTAGAGTGCAAGAATCATTAACATGATGAGCACAGTATACATTGTGTGGGGGGAGACAAGGAGGTGGGAGGTATTTTTATTAGATGACCAGGACCTTGGGTACATTTATCTGTTTGTGGAGGTTTCATTTGACGATGGATCAGACAGATCTGAACCCTCTTCCATTTGTTCACACATGTCCGAGCCTTCTGCTTCCATCTGGGCAGTGTAGCTGGAAAGAGTGGGACGTCCTCATGATATATCAGCCAAAACAACAGCAACAACAAAATTCCTGTCTTGATGAAACTCCTAAGGGGGTGAATACCTAGGAAGCCTTTTAAAAGTAGTATTTTGTTATCCATCCCCTCCATGAACCTGCTTAAAATTCTCTTTTGTCTTGTTTGTTCCCCAAATTCCCTTGACCATCTCTAGCTCTTGTGTCTTTCCTCTCTCCTCCTCTGTTGACTGGAGCAGCTCTTTATCCTTAGATAGTCTTAGCTTTGCTTTCCTTTATCCCTTCCCTCACCTTCCCTAAGTCTTCATATGCCCGATTTCTTGCCATTTGGGTCTTCAGAGTGACCTTCTCTCTTGATTCTCTCTTGCAGTTAGTTATTCCTGACCTTTGGTAGGAGGGAAAAGACACCTTGACGAGTTTGATGAAAGCCAAGGGCTCTCTTCACAGGAACATGCACATACACATAAGAATTTTCATTTCTCCCGATTTCAGAGCTGCCTGAAGCCCATCCCTGGACCTTTCGGGCATCTGTACTGCCAGATCAATCTCTAAGAGTGGCCCCCCTTGTCACACCCTATCACATCAGCTTGCATTTATTTGCTTCTTAACCCTATAACTAGCTGAAATTACGTTGTTAGTTAGCTTATTTACTGCCCTCAAGATCCTGGCCAAGAACACCTCCATTACCATAGCAACTGTAGGCAATCAGAAACGCTTCCAGGATAAAGGAAATCCAATGACATGGAGATGTTGAGCTTAGAATTTTGTCTACTATTTTTTCATGCTAAGGTGATATAGGGGCCCCTGGCTTGAAACTTCATCCAGAAACTCTCCATGTGATACTCAGTGGTTTCCATTTGTGGTCAAACCTTTCCCTGTCTCTGGTCTTCTCTTCTCTTTGCTCTTTGTCTATTTCGGTAGAAATCAGTAATTCCCCCTTGTCTTGCCCCTGCATTTAGCAAAGTGAATCAACTCTGCAGTCTCCCTACTCCATTGACACACAAAGGCTAGCATCTTGGGGAAGTGGATCCTTGGAGCAGAACTTAGTTAAGAGAATGTTTTCCTCCTAATTGATTGGATCCTATTGCTGAGACCCTCTCATTCCACCTCTCACCTGGGGATGTGGAGGGCTCCATGGTCCCCTGGACAATGACATTTTGCTTTATTGCCTTGGAGAGAAGGAAATACAAATCACAGGTGCAGGCAATATGAGACGAGTAACCCAAGTCACCTCTTCAAATAACTGAAAGAAACTCTCCAGGAACCAACAAATGGGTTTTGAAGTCTGACAAGTGCAAGGACCTCTTCAGGAGTTTGCCTTGGAAATTAGAAAAATGAGCCCCGGAATTGAAGATCGAGAGTTTTCGTTTTGCTTTTTAAGTGGGAAAGGAGGTGTTTCACAGCGTTAACCTTACTGCTGAGCATTTGTGCTGGAGAGGTGAGATTAGAACATGTAGGATGATATTCCGGGTGATGAATTTCTTCTTCCCTTGCTCCAGGATGTTTGAGAATAAGTATCCATCTGCAATTCCTGTAAGATAGCAAACTACTCTTTGCACGTGAGTAGAAATGACAGTGCAACGCAACACCAGGGGATTGCAATGATGTGTCTGAAGTCCGGGAGAGTAGTGAGAAAAAGGACAGCATCCCCTTCCTTCCAAGAGCCATCTATGCCGATTTGTGATAGACCTTGAGGCTTCTTGCCCCTGTTGACCTGGAGCCTGGGGTCTTTACAGGGCGTGGGGGTGGGGTGGAGGTGAGCAGACTTAGGTTTTGGTCTTTGTTCTCCCTTCCATAGAGTTTTTTGGTGCCTTTGGAAAAGTCACTCAATTACTCTGTGTCTTTGTTTCCCCACCTGCAATACAGGATGGAGACACGTCCCATGCACAGGAGAGATTTAAAATGGAAGAGTCGCAACTCTCAGGGAAAATAAAATATATATTTTTTATGTACTAGAGTTTACCATCATTATTTATTGCAGGAAAAAGTAGTGTTGGAAGCAAGATTGTAGAGGAGATAATTTAGGGCCCAAGTATGGCTCCCGTTGTACTTCATGTTCTGTACTGTTCAATTGCTTAGTCGCGCGTTGTCTCTCTGTCTCCGATTTGTCCAGTGTCAACATTTCCCCATGAACTGCATTTCGTGTGGCTGCTTTGATTCCTCTTTGGCCTGATTTATTAGCCCTGGTTGATGCAAAGTGAACCTCTGTGTGAAATCAAGAACAATTTATAACCTGCCTCATCAGCAAGTCTATAGAACATTATTCACAATAAATGAGTTAGTTTGTCCTGTTCTTTGCCTCTGGTTGAAGGAGCTAAAGCAGGGCAGGTTATTTTTGCCATAGATACCATCTCCTTAACTTCGCAAACTGAGAAATATATTGGCCTGTTTCTGACCTTTGATGGCACAAAGAAATAGGACACAAATAGTTTACAGTCAACTGGCTGAGAGTGAAGCTGGCCCTTTTTCTGCTGAGCAACTAGAATATCATTTCTCTGTTTCATCTTCATATGGGAACATCAGCTCTGAGAGCTCGTAGGCTCGTAGACATATAAATCCCTCTCTTCACCTCTTCCAGCTCCCTCTATACACTATCTTGTGTGAGAAGGCTTCATATTAAGAACCTTGATTGCAACTTGAAGAAACATCACTTATTTTACCAATTGGACCATTTAATTATTCAGAGCTAGACTTTGGGGTCAGATGACCAAGATTCAATTGTTTCTCCACCTTGGGGACATCATTTCCTCTCTGGGACCTGTTCTCCTAATCTGCAAGTGGAGTTAATGGTTCCTCATATTCAATTGTTGGGAGCATTAAATCTGATGACTCCTGGGATGTGCTGACTGTGGTGTCTCGTTAGGAAATGCCAGGCATTTGCCTTTTTCCATTTTCTTTTTAATGAGGACATTGGCATCTTATAAATATCAAGTTATTTGTTAAAACAAGAAAACCGTGTTATCTCAAATCTGCCTTACAAACTCTGTTAGCCAAAATTTCTCCTCCACTTGACCTTTATGAGAAAGAGACTGGTGAAAGAAGTGTCAATGTGAAGAACGTAGTCAAAACTCTTTCTAGACAGAATCTAGGGTCAGCATTCATTTTCTCTTAACCCTGTATTTTTGATCCCTGGGCAGAGATGACTGATGTTCAAGGGAGAGCACCAAAGCCCTGCCAGAGTCAATGTTACACATCAAGATTCGACACACATCAAGATTTCCTCTCTCTATTAAGGCAGGAAAGTGGACCAACATATTAAGTTTTCAATATTGTCTTGATGGGAGGAAAAAAGCTTAGTTATAGGATGAAACTGTTAGCTGGATGGGTATATTGATTACACCCTCTTCCTTCTCATCTTTCTGGTTGACGTCATTCTGTTCTTGTGGATCTTGAGCTATGTTACATCCGAAGTGGGAGTACTGGGGGCTTTGTGGCATTGTGGAAAGAACATGGGCTGGGAGTTAGTCTGACTTGAGGTCAGATCATGCCTTGGCTGATTTCTAGCTGTATCAACCTGGGGAAGTTATTTGGCATCTCTGAACCTTCTTTCTCTCTTCCTCATAATTGAGATAATCATGGCTTCTTCAGAGGGTTGCTGTGAAAATGAAATTAGCTGGAGGTCAAGGACCTATCACAGTGCCTGAGATAAGGAAGCTTCTCTTTAGATATCTTTGTCCATGTTAAAAATGTAAGTGTGTGTGTGAGAGAGAGACGACCAGGTAACCATTGGAGTGAATAGACTTGGAGGGGACTGGAGAGAGTTTCTGGGGATGTTTTGGATCTGGATTTAGGAAGTGGTTACATGGGTGTGTGCAAGTCTTAAAAAATTGAGTGGTATACCATAATGATTTTCCCACTGTTCTTATGTATTAAAATTTTACTAAAAATGTGTCTGTGAGATATATCACACCCACAAATATGTGTTTACAATGATGGGCCTCTTTCTTTCAGTGTCCAGGTGAGATACAATCCCAAAACATCTTGGCATCTCCTTCCTTCCCCTGTTGATTCCTGTCCCCAACATCAGATGTGATCTATACCCCTATTTCTCTTCAGACCTGGTATTCTTCCATTGCCTCTGTTAGGTGGTAGGTTGGTGTACTGGGACCCATATGGACTTTGGAGGCAGAGAAACTAGAGTTTGAATCTTGCATTTATTTTTTTACAAGCCTCAGATTTTTTGTCTGCAAAGTGTTTGCTGCGAGGATTAGAGATGATTCAGGTAGACCATTTAGCACAGTGTTGGACGTGTTAAAGAATTAGCCTCATACTCTTTGGATTCATCTCTTGGGTAGTGGCAACCCCCTGCTCCCAGTCTGGAAAGATGTTGACTTTTGTAGAGCAACCTCTTGATATTTATTAAATTGATTCTATGCATGGGAATTTTCCTCTTCTAGAATGGTGTATCTACCCAAATTAGACCTGAGTCACCTAGATCCCCCTAGAACTATTTAAGACCATTACCTGAGAACTGGGCCAAGCAGAGTGAACAGATCTCATGTGAGTGAGAACTTCTCTTTCTTTGCTTTCATTTAAGCCAAATATATACAATTTGTATGTCTAATGATTTGCTTCTGTTGGGGTCATTGGTTTTATTTTCTCAGCTTAGCTCAAGGCAGGGGTGACCAGATATTTTTAGTATGCCACTTTTTAAATATGTGTGGGCATATTTGTTTGCCTTCTTATGTCCTCATTTATTTCACTGCATTTGGACAGGGCATAAACTAGCTGTCATCAGGTAGATACTATTCTTAGTGAATAGGCAGAATTCTACTTGTGTGCCTAATGGCAAACAAAGAAAACATGATTCTAGCAGCTTTTATTTTTCCCTCCCTTAGTTTCTGACTTACAGATGGAAGTGGGTAGGCTTTGATACACAACTACATAATGAATGCTTTAAAAAGGGAAGAGGTGGCAAGTCTTTGGGTCATCTTTGTTGGTCTATTGCCCAGAATCATTTTAGAGGGCTCTGGGACAAGCTGTGGCTCTGTTTTTCCATAATTAGTAATCTGGTTGCAGGCACTAGACATACTCTGCAATAACAAACAGCCATAACAATAAGTATCAAATTATGTGCCCAGTGAAAAGTCAAGTCCCTAATACAGTGTCTCCAAGTGGGGTCCATGGAACACCTGCAACAATAACACCAGGTGTGTTGGTTGAAAACTCAGATTCCTGGGCACCATATTCAGAGATTCTGATTCAATGGGGCTGGAGTGGAACTCAGGTATATGCCTTTTAAAAAGCTCATTCGGATGATTCGGATGCTCACTACATTATCAAATTACTGCCTCTAGAACTCTAAAAGTTTGGAGGGTGGAAAAACCCCTATGTGCGGTTGTAGGGTTTATGGAAGAGAGAGAGTGACATCTAGATCTTGAAAGATGAACAAAACATTGACAAAATTAGCATATTTTACTTCTTTAAAAAAGCCTTTTGGTTATTATAATAAAGGCATATGGTTAAAAATAGAAGATACTATAAAATATAATAGGAAAAGATCACTTGCAATTCCATCACTATCATAACATTTTTGTTAGTATTTCAATGCTTTGTTTTTCTTATGAGTGTCTTTTAAGATCATCTTGTACATACATTTTGTGTCTTGCTTTTGTTCACCTAACATCATAGCTTAAGCATTTCCCATGTTATTACAACCTTTCCATAAACACTTTCTCTTGGTTGTAGAATTCCTTTTTTATTGGTTGTGGAATATTCTGTACAGTGAATTTCCTTTCTTGTAAGTGTACCTTGGTACCCAGGTAGTAGGGACAGGGTGTTGATGGTTTCTGTTTCTATAGGAAGGTATATACTTCTATATTTCTTCAAAGTTGTTACTGCAGCCAAATGATTAAGAACTTTCCATTTGCTGGGATCCCCAAGATGACTGTGATTACATATGGTTTTGGCCAGGTAACAACCTCATTCCAATGTATTTTCCTTTTAAAACACTGACTAATAAATATCACTCCCTGATGATGGGGGCAGATAGGAACCAGAAGGATCGATTGAAATATCTTCCCATTCCATATGGAGAACCATAGAGAAATGAGCATATAAGTCATTTGGCCCCATGCTGGGTGTTGTAATAGCGCCATTGGTTTATTCTTACTGATGGCAAGGGAATCGCTCTCCCCAGATTTAGGCCCAACTGAACTGAGAAGCGGACTCAAAGAGTTGGGCAATCAGGCAACTTCTGTCAATACTTTGGTTTCTGGCAGAGCCTCATGGAGAGTCAAGCTACTCTTTAGAGGGTGTGTGTGCACGTGCATGTGTGTGCATGCATATATGCACACATGTGAATGTATGTATGAAAGAAGGGGTGAATACTGGTATGTGTGCATTTGTAGCTGAAAAAGTGTCACATCAAGCATAAGCTTACAAGGAAAATCTGAGAGGTAGTAGCTGAGCTTTTGAATGTCTTTGAACCCAGTTCTCATAAAAAGACAGGGCAACAAAGGTAATAAAACAAATTTAAAAACTCATGGGTAGTATCTTCAAAAAGAATTATGAGACAGGGATGTCCCCATCAACCTCCAAAATGAGTGTGTGGATAAAACCACTAACAGCTACAATTGCCATGTGGCACTGGAAACCGTGTGTGAGAAAGCAGAGACCAAGTTACTTGTGATGATGCTGAGATCTGAGAAGTCCAAAATCATGATCAGGTCCTCCTGGAATGCTGGGCAGACCCTTCTAAGGATGAGAGCAGAAATTGGGGGGTGTCTTGGAGGCTCCAAGTGAGAATGCATGCAGAGGGTCTATGGGAAGGGCTAAGGTCTATGGGAATGGTCTGGGGGTATGGGCTTATGAACTCTCAGAACTGACAAACCTGAGTGTTCTTCCAGGACAAAGCCCTGCACTGAGGAGAAAGAGCTAGGAGTAGAAACCCACTAGGCAGGACAGAGACAATGGGGAAAAACGACAGAAGTCCAGATGAAAGGGCGCGAGAGGAGCAGAAGAGGAAGCTCTCAAAAAATCAAGAGGCTGTATTTTTAATCACTTCATGATAAAAACAGAACAGGGAACTCTAGAGCCATGAAGGAGAGAAGCTGTCTTGGCCCACCACTCCCTCCTAAAAGTACAGGAAAACTAATTTCACTGAGAAAAGAGCAACACAAAAGGATCATAGTGGAATCCCATACAAAGTTATTATGATAAAAAAGAATGCAAAGTAGGATACTGAATGAATATATTAGAAAATGCTTGGGAACTGTAAAGTCCTATATACATGTAGGGGATAGATAGATAGATAGATAGATAGATAGATAGAGATAATGAAAGCGCATATAAAATCATAGCCACAAAACAAGTGAGAACCATAACCAAGCATTTCAAAACTAGCTAAAAGAAGCTAACAAAGTGAAAAATTAACATAAAGCTGAATTAGGAAATCTTAGAAATGAGGGGATTGGAGGAAAAGAAATTGGAAGAGAGACAAAAGAAGTCATGAGAAAACTAGAAAGAAAAGGAAAAAATCATCTTAGAAATGAAGGAACAAAGTAGTGAGTAAACCCAATGGATAATGCCTTAAGTAAGTAGAAGGTAGGAACGAGAAAAATTTAAACACTCAAAAATAAATTGAGATGAAAATGATTTCCTAGAAATTGAAATATACAAAAGATAGGCAAAGAAGATCCAAAATATACACAAAATGGGAGTCCTTAAAAGAAAAAAACCCAAAGCAATAGAACAGAACAAATGTTAAAAACCATAAGAAAGTTCCAAGAAAACTTTCATGAAATATAAAAAGCTAAAAAACTGTACACTGAAGAGACATACTACATATTGTCGCAGATTGGCCAGCACTGAGACTTATTCTAGTAAAACTATTGGACTTCAAAGGCAAATAATATAAAACCTTGGAGAGAGAAAAAGTTACTAGCTAATTTCAATATTGCTGAGAGTACAGAACCAATAGGCAATAGCTTAATAAAATGAAATACAGAAGTATTGCATTATTTTCCTAGGGCTGCCATAACAAAGGACCACAAACTGAGGGGCTTAAACAACACAAATTTAATGTCTGACAGTTCTGGAGGCCAGAATTTGAGATCAAGGTGTCGGCAGAGTTGGTTCCTTCTGAGGGCTTGTAAGGAGCAAACTGTTCTATGCTTCTCCCTGGGCCTCTGGTGGTGTGCTGGCAATCGTTGGTATTTCTTGACTTGTAGAAGCGTCACTCCGATCTCTTCCTACATCTCCACGTGGTGTTCTCCCTGTGTGCGCGTCTGTCTCCAAATTGCCTTTTTATGAGGATGGCAGCCATATTGAATTAGAGTCCACCCCAATGACCTCATTTTAACTTGATTATCTCTCTCTGCAAAGATCAAAGTTCCAAATAAGGTCATATTCTGAAGTATTAAGGGTTAGAACGTCAACATATGAATTTGGTGGTGGGGTGGTGGGGATAGGGGACACAATGCAACCCATAACAAGAATTATATAAAAATGACCACTGGAATATAAAGATAAATCTTCCTGTATATGAAAATGTTGAAGAATGGTACTGAGCAAATGATTACATAGTGAAAGAGTCTTTCTCTCTCTCTGTTTTTCTCTATTTATCTCTCTATCTACACACACACACACAAACACACACACACTGTGTGTGTGCATATAAATATATCCACACATATATATAATATAATGAATACCTATGGAAAGAAGGAGGAAATAGACTAGAAGAAGTAGAAACTAGACTTCTTTGAATATATACTATTTTATAGATTTGATTTTAGAACTATTTAAATATTTTATCCAATTATAAAAAGTAAAATAAAAAAGGAATTCCTGTAAACTGAAAATAAAACAAGTGAATCTAATTTTTGCAATAACCACACAGAAAGGAACTATTCCAAGTGACTTTAAAACTGAACTTTGTACATACCTGATGGAATACACTCTAAGGACAAAAAGAATAGCGAAAAATCTAGTGCTGTTCTCAGGATTCCTGGAGACAGTAATAATGTTGTTTTCCTGAGACTTGTACGTGTATAGTGTGAGATAAAAAAATTAGTAATTATGTTGATGACATTGTAGGGGATGAAAGTAATTTTCCCTCTGCCCTTCTAGGTTCTTCCCTGAGAGCCCCCTGTAATAAAAGACAGATTAACAGGAGAAAAACAAGCAGAAGTTTACTAATATGTATGCTACACATGGAGACATCCAGGAAAACTGAGTAACTCTCTGAAATGGTCCAAGCCACCACTTTAAATACCATCTCCAGCTAAAGACAAAAGAAGATGTTGGGGGGAGGCAGTTATGGGAGGTGACCAGGAAAAGCACAGTAAAGAAGGGTGAGGTGGTTATGCAGATTTTAGTCAGGCCTTCTCCATTGATGAGAGTTTCTAGAGACTGAGTTATCCTCCTCTTCCTGGTGCAAAGAGGGAGACACCCTTACAAATGGAGATTTCCCTTATAAATGTAAATGTCGCTTACAAAATTGTAACTTCTCAGTTTTCAGGGTTTTTCCAGTGTCTGCTGTTTCTAAAAAGTAATCAGATCAGAATAATCCTATGCCAAAGAGGTGTATATTTTGCTCCTGTTCATCATTGAGAATGAACATTTTGTCATGAGAAAAATTAGAGATCTGTGAGGCTTAGTCCTGAACTTGAATAAAAATATCAGTTTGAACTTAGGATGTATTTAAACTAAAAATAGCTGTACTCTAAAACAACCAACCCAGCACCCCTAGCACTCAGATTTTGGTTTTTAATACTGTTTTCCATGGAGAGAAACCATTGGGACAGTAGCTGTTTCAAGGTTTGGGGCTGATCCTTCCTAGAGCAGCTTTTCATGGCAGAGAGCAAAGCAGTTACCAAAGACTGCAGGTCCAAAGAACTCAGAAGCCAACGAAGTCCCCCTGGCCAGAGATGGGACAATTTGGGCTTCAATACTGATGCTAACTGCAAGAGATTGAAACACACAAAATCGGTGAGTTTAAAATAATACATTCATGAGTTTATAATAAAATATTTTAAAAGGTAACTTATTGGGAATCTTTGGAAGATGCCGGGAAACCAACTCATTGTTTTAAAAACCTATGTAGGGGAGGAAGAACTATTCCTCTACCCTCTAGGTCCTTCTGGCTGGTCTAAGAATGAAATTGACATAAAATGGAATAATGGAAGAAAATCAAAGTTTAATAACATGTATACATGAGAGAAATCCAGGCAATCTGAGTAATTCACCAAAATGGCCAAAGCCACCACCTTAAACACCATCTTCAGCTAAAGACAAAGGAGGATGTTGGGTGTAGTGATTTGGGACTTCAAAGGGGAGGAAGGCAATCCACATGGAGAAGGAAAGGCAAACGTTTGATAAATAAATGTTTGCTGGGTCTTCTATAGACAATGTGACCTGAGAGAGAGAGAACTTTGATTAAAAAAATGGGCTTAGCAAGGACCCTCCCCGTTGTCTATGGCGATACCATACCCAGAGTTGTCTATGGCGATGGCCTGTCCTGGGGACAGGCCTTCTGTCTTAAATTCTTTTAGGCAGTTAGGGGGAAGGTCAAAGTTTCTTTCAGAGTCTTTTGTCCTTAAAAATAATCAACCCAAAGAGATACATTTTGGGATGGCCAATTCTGATCCCCCACACCTACATAAATGGAAAGAATCAGCATTTATTCTGCCTTTCTTATATAAACTATCCCTCAGGCTAACCAAATAGTTGATGGGGGAAAGTTTCTATTTTTGGCATTGTTCTAGGTAATAAATGAAGAAAGAATAGTAGAGTTAGAATATCACTGCATTGCAAACTCTAATGAATTAATGGATCCAAGCAATGATCACCAATGCCTGTTAATGTTACAAAAAGAGACAACTAGAAATGTTTGTTTCCTAAAGAAAGTACACATATCCCCTATGACATGGCTTTGGAAAAATAAATGAAATCTGCATCTGATCAAACCTTTAGATTAAACCACCAATTTCCAACAAATATGGAAGGAGAAATAAAGCTGTTAAATGACATCATGGGAATGTCATCAGCAAAATCCAGACTGTGGGAAACTGAGAAAAAAGACACAGATTTTTCAGCCAAAAATGCAATGGAATAAAATAAGAAGGTGGAAGGGGAACCCATACATTAGAAGAGACTTAAGAGTCATAGTAACCAATCATAGTATATGGATCTTGTTTGTATTCTGGTTCAAAGAAATAAAATGTTTGAAAGGAAAGTATATGGGACAATCAGGAAAATGTGAATACAGACCAGACACTTGATAATATTAAGGATTAGAAAAATATTTCTGAATGTGATGATGGTGTTGTGATATTTGAAAAGGAGCCTGACTGTTGGAGATACATGCTGAAATATTTGCACATGAATTGATATGATGTCTGGGGGTTCACTCCAAAATAATCCAGGGAAAGGAGGACATTGGTAAGAATAGGGACAAGCCAAGATTGATCATGAATTGAAAGCTGTTGAAACCAGGGGATGTGGTACATAGGCGTTCATTATAATGTTCTTTTTTCTGTGTTTGACATTTCCCATAGTGATAAGTTAAAAAAGAATATGGTGACCTAAGTTTACGGAAACATTCCTGTAAATGATCTAAGTGGGCTACAACAAAGCCTTGCAGATGGGTTCAATTCTACCAGCCCAATTTCTTTTAAACATTGGGTAACTATGAGGGTAACACTGATATATTGCAATATGATCACCACGGTAGCATTAGCTCACACCTCTATCATTGTCGAGCCGTGCCCTGGCAGCGTCCCACATAAAGTAGAGGAAGACGGGCATGGATGTCAGCCCAGGGCCAGTCTTCCTCAGCAAAAAGAGGAGGATTGGCAACGGATGTTAGCTCAGGGCTGGTCTTCCTCACACACACACACAAAATAATAAATAAATTAGGGGAAAAAAGAACAGAACATAAGAAAAATTGTGAGAACAGCATGGCAGCACTTGATGATTTTAGGGGGAGAATTCATCAAGTCAGGAAGTTAATAACAGACAGTATGGGTGGCATTTTCAGTTTTTATCCTAATGATGATTTGTGTATTTCCTGTCTTGGAGTTCTTTCAGCACCTTATGTGTGCCTGACAGTCACAGTGACTGGTGTCTTTTCAGTCTGGAGCCCATGCCAACTTCTTTTCCTCTTCTAAGTTAGCTGTGGGGCTTAGAGGCCACTGGGTGAAATGTTCTCTAGTTATAAGGGGGGATTTTCCAATATCAGCAGAATAGGTCTATGATGTCACTTTCTATATGGTGTGTGTGTGTATTTATATATATAATATATTATTTTGTATATAGTAATATATGTTATACATTAATATATAATTTTTAAAAATCCCATGATATATATAATGTCCCCTATCTATATATAGGATTTTACAGTTCCCAAGTGTTTTCTAATACATTCATTCATTCAGTGACTATTTATGAAATGCTTAGATAGCTGGCATTAGATGATGCATCTATTGCACTAGATGATGAGGATACAGTATGAAAGACCAGATTCTAGCCTACACTATAGTGTAGGGAGACATCAATACATGGGTGAATAAACCAATCACAGATTTTGAAAAGAGCTATGGGGAAAAAAAATAAGCGGAGATCTGTGGTCAAGACTAATGGGGAAAGGCCCTGGTCTAGAAAGGGAAGACCTCTCAGAGCAGGTGACACTTAAGCTGAAACCTGAAGGTTGATGGGAAGAGGTGGGGGAAAAGCATTTCAGGCAGAGGGAACAGCCAGTGCAAAGACACTGAGGCGAGAAAAAGCTGATCACAGTCTGGAAACTGCTGAGGTCTATTGTGATTAGAGTACAGTTCCTCCTTATCCACAGAGAATAGGGTCCAGGACCCCCAGGGGATACCTGCAACCATGGATAGTACCGAGCCCTTCAGTAGTTCCCCCTTCTTCACGGTTTTACTTTCCTCCGTATCTGCAGTTTTGCTTTAGCGGGTTACTGAAACTGCGGATGGGGCGACTACCATATAACCAGTGAGAGGGAGAGTGGTCCCACATATGGATTCTAATTTCATCTTCAAAATAACCACATGGAGCTGTTCTCATTGTTCCTCCCATTTTACAGATGGGAGAACTAAGGCAGCCCTCTTGTGTCATTGCCAGTAAGTCATGGAAGAAATTGTGAATCCTTTTCATCAGACTCCAGATCTGGTGTTTCTTCCAAGCAGATAAAATAAACCTGTTATAGTCTTAGTCTCTTCTAGCCTCCCTTTTCTCACAGCCAGAGAGGTCAGTGGAAGCTGTGCGTGACATGATGAGGGGGAGGGCCTTGCACAGAAAAGAGAGGCGCGATCCCATGTGCTCCTCATGTGGACATTAGGGTTTCTTCCTGGGTTTTGCTGTGGGAGTAGGAAATGGGGGCACAACTTTGTAATGTCTTAGAAGTGTCTGTGCGTATGTAGCAGAATTGACTGTCACATCCATCTGCTGTGCTCCCTCTGTCTCGCTGAGTAACCTGCCCTTTCAGATGAAGAACGGGCGGTGCATTATGTCATCAGAACAGAGATTAAGGCATCGCTCTGATTCCGGTGGAGCATCGGCTCAGAATACGGAGCAACTTGTTTTCATCTTGCGAGAGACGCCAACTAGTGATTCCCTGCTCACTCTTCTTCAAAGAGGAAAGTCATAACAGCCTTCTGGAGAATGATCTTCGTGGTGAAGTTGGCTGGGGTCACAGAAGGGGAGAAATTTGATGTCGTCACTGAGGGTAGACCCTTCCTTTATGGAGGGGGAGGAGAAGGAGACCTATGGAGCCCTTTACATACTCGTGTTAATTGTTACAAAAACCCAGCCGGACTAGGAATTATAATCACCTTTCTGCAAATGAGCAAATGAGGCTAAGTGAGGAACAGTGACCTGCCCAGTTCGCACAGACAGGAGGAGGCTGAGCCAGGCCTCTGCACCCTGGAGCACACAGCTTCTCTGCGGATGCTTTGGAAAGTGAGTGGTTGATGCTTTGCTTATGCTATCACATCGTCGTGGTGTAGAAACGTAGCATCCAATTGTCTCACGTTGCACGTAAGATGAGGCTCAGAAGGTGAGGACTGTGTCCAAACTCACTCAGCTAATGAGCAGCCGAACCAGGACCCACGTTCTGATGCCAAGTCCAGGGCCTTCTCACACCATCACTGCCTTGTTCTTGCCAAAGGTCTTCTTCTTCTTCATTACCTTTGTGGTCAAGCTGCAGGGTCAACCTGATTGAGACTGACCTTCTAGTGGAATTAGAAAGTCCTATTTCAGTTTGCTTGGAGTTGGGATTGATGTGAAGAGAGGTATATATTCATCAAAGTCTGCTCCCCTGGGGAAAGCCAACCAATTGACCTGAATTGTGTGTGTGTGTGTGTGGCGGATGGAGAGGGACACATTTACACATGGGCACATTTACATATGCGCTAGTTAACATCCAGTGGCAGAGTCACCTAAGTGTGTGCATACGCTCTGTCTTTACCTGTCAGCTCTGGAGAGAGTGGAGCTCCTGGATGTGTGCACAGCTCTCCTTTACATTCTACATATGTGCTCCAATACACATAAGGAGCTTAACCTAGCGTCTGGCAGATGACATGCAATGAATGTTACTAATTTGTTGGTGTTTTTTTGCTGAGGAAGATTCGCCCTGAACTAACACCTGTTGCCAATCTTCCTCTATTTTGTCTGTTGATCACTGTCACAGCATGGCTGATGAGTGGTGTAGGTCTGCACCCAGGATCCGAACCTGCAAACCCCAGGCCACTGAAGTGGAGTGTGTCAAAACCAACCACTATGCCATGGGCCGGCCCTGAATGTTACTAATTTTTATTATAATTTTCTCATTTAGAGTGAGGCAAATGATATTTCCTTAGTTTTAAAGAGATTAGGAAACTGAGATTTAGAGACTTAACTAACATCTCCAATCACACAATTAGCAAACGAGAGACCCAGGACACAAAGCCAGGTCTGTTTGATTTTTGAAACTGGTGTCCTGCATTCCAGCTGCACAGTGAGTGGGGGCCGGGTAACCAACTGGTTGATTAGAGATTCCTCACCAGGATCAGTTAGGGAATGCAGAGAGTTAACTCCCTCTTTGTTGTTGGAAGCAGAACAAAGAGTTGTGGGCCCTCCTGTTTCGGGCCTTGGATAAAGTTCATTTACAGCAGCCGGCTGAGCACAAGAAGGATAGAGGATTTTGTATTCCACTGCTGCGGCCGCCTTTGCCTGATAAGGATTGGATTCCGAGATCTCGTTCCTCAACCAGTGTGAAGCCAGTCCAGCCACCTGATGGATAGTGGCTTCCCCCTGAGGGATAAATTTAGAAGTCCTGCCAGATGAACAGCTTCAGAGGACGTGCATCATTTGCGAGGCTCCTCTGGGCTGGGGGCTGCCTGCCTGAGATTCCATTACTGGAACTGGAGCGCTCGCTCACTCCCAGTTTTCTGTAACTCCGCTGACAATATCAGTCGTGTTAGAAGACAGCAGAAACTTGGCTCCAAGCATTCTTGGATGCTGATTGCCACCGGCACACTGTTCTGTGCCTGGGTCTTAATTTACAAAGGTGACATCGAGTGAGTGAGACACCAAGTCAATGCCATGGAAAGAAAAGGTTCACGTTACTCACAGTTCCCCCAGAAATGAGAGCCATGGCCGCCACGCGGGGCCACTGGAGGAGGCCAGGTTTGGGTCAGGAAGCGGAAGCTGGAAGGAGTGGAAAGTTTAGGCCAGAGCTTCATTGGAGTTTCCAAGGGAAAGCCAAAACAGTACGGGGTAAACAGTTTAGGATTGGCTATTTTGAGTAATTTCAGGAGGCTCTAAACTATACGGGTGGTCCCCAGTTGCCTGGCATGCGGTCCTTGGATGATTACAGCAGAGGAGTGTTGCCTCCTTGGGTCTAAGAGGCAGATAGAGGAGGTGTAACTCTGGATTGATTCGTTTGCATGTCAAAGGGATGCTCCTGAAGTCCTTTGGCATCTCTAAGAATTGGCTAGCCTCAGAAGGGGCACTCTTTCCTGAGTCAGAAAAGTTTTTTAAGATGTCAAAATGTCATAATATACAGAAAATTAAAAATATGTATAGTACACACATCTCACTCTGAGTTGGTTTGGGATCCTGGACCTTGGAGTTTTCTGTTGGGTTTTTTTTTTTTTTTGAGGAAGATTGGCCCTGAACTAACACCTGTTGCTAATCTTTTGTTTTTCTGCTTTTTTTTCCTCCCTAAAGCCCCAGTAGGTAGTTGTATGTCATAGGTGTGCATCCTTCTAGTTGCTCTATGTGGGGCGCCACCCCAGCATGGCTTGATGAGTGGTGCATAGGTCTGCACCCAGGATCCGAACCCTGGGCCGCCGAAGGGGAGTGCGCGAACTTAACTGCTAAGCCACTGGGTCGGCCCTGTCTGTTGGTTTCTAAATGCCAACTTCAAGGGGAAGTCTTGGCTTCCACTCTTACTGCTAATGGGAGACTGAGCAGAACGGAGGAGGGAGCTCTTGGCAAAGGATCGGGAGACGGGGGTCTGGCAGTGACTTGTTTTCTGACCTGAGACCAGTTAGTCTCCTCCTTTGCACACGTGAGAGAGGTGGGTTACCTTATCGTTTCCGGAATGTGGGATGCATTGGGTAAATGATGGTTTTAGGTGGTAGAGCTCAGCATTAAAGACCATGGACTCAGAGTGGGCATGCAATAATGCACTAATGCTGGGATTTAATAATATGGTTTTATTTTTATGGTGATTATTTATGTAAGTGACAGAGTTTCCCATTTATGCAAGGTATAAAATTTCACATAAGATAGCTTAATTACATCTTAAAAAGTGAGTTGATTTACAGACAAATAATAAGTAATGGCAAATATCTGTGATTGAAGTTGAAGAGAAACGGATTACAGAGTTGTCTTATTTCTCCCTTTAATACCATCATATATTTTGGGATTCTGTTATTAAGTGCATACGCATTCATGATTGTTGTATTTTCCTGATGAAACGGCCCTTTTATCATCAAGAAATGTCCCTGTGGTAATGCTCTTTGTGTTGAAGTCTGTTTTATCTGATGCTCACACAGATGCTCCAGCGTTCTAATGCTTACTGGCTGTGTGGTGGATCTTTTTCCATTAATTTACTTTCAGTCTGTCTGTCTTTAAAGTGCATCTCTTGAAGATAGCAAATAGTCTTGCCTTTTTTTATCCATTCTGGTAATCTTTGCCTTTTAGTCCACTACCATTTAAGGTGACTATTGATGTGTTTGGATGAGGTATGCCGTTTTGTTATTTGTGTTCTTTATTTGTCCTGCTTTTCATTTCTCTCTTCTCCCTGTCCTGCTGTATGCGTTTTCTATTGCTGCCAACACAAATTAGCACAAACCCAAGGGTTGTAGGACTGAGGTCTGCATTTCCTTGCTGTCTGGGGGCTAGTGTTTGCTCCTAGAGGCCGCCACACCCCTTCTCAGGCTTCCTATGGTCCCTCCAGCAAAGGTGGTTCACGTTCCCCTCATCCTTTGAATCTCTTCAGCTTCTCTGCCGTATCTCTCTGACTCCAGCTGGAGAAAGTTCTCTGCTTTTAAGGACACGTGATTAGATTGGGCTCAGTGGGATAACCTCCCTATTTTAAGGTCCTTGAATACACCTGCAATCCATTTTTCATGTGACAACGTATTCACAGGATGTATGGACTAGGGCATGAACATCTTTGGGGGCCATTCTGGCTCGAACACCTGCCTTTTACAATTTTTTAGGATATTTTAGAATTCCATTTTAACTTGTTTATTGGTTTTACCTGTATGTCTTGTATGTTTAAAGTGATTGCCCTGGGGATTGCATTAAACATCCTGAGCTTTTCACAAGCTGCTTAGGGTTAATATTGTATCACTTCATGTAAAATGTAGAAACCTTTTACTGCATGGGCCCGCTTACCACCCCTCATCATCCTTTGCTGCCATAGTGTGATATGAATTGCATCTACATACATTAAAACCCTGGGATACAATGTAAGAATTTTGGCTTTAAACAGTCGTATGCATATGTATTTTTTAAAATTAAGAGGAAAAATAGTCTTTGACACATACTCAGATGGTTAACAATCTCTAATGCTCTTCATTCGTTCCTGAAGGAATCTGGGTTTCCTTCTGGTATCGTTTCCCTTCAGCTTGAAGAACTTCCCTTAGCGTTTCTGGAAGTGCTGGTCAGCTAGCAATGAATTCTTAGTTTTCTTTTATCTGAAAGTCTTTAATTTGCTTTCATTCTTGGGGATCATTTCCACCAAATATAGAATTTAGGGGTTTCCTTTCAGCACTTTAAACATGTTATTCCACTGTCTTCTGAACTCTATAGTTTCAAATGCTAAGACTGTGGAAATTTTGAATCATTTTCTCCTGTTATAATGTGTCATTTTTCTCTTGCTCATTTCAAGATTTTCTTTTTCTTTTGATTTTCATCAGTTTGACTATGACGTGCCTCTCGTAGCTTTCTTCACATTTATTCTGTTTAGGATTCTCTGAGCTTTTTGAATTTGTAAATTTGGTTGTTTTTTTTTAACCAAATTTGGGAAGTTTTTAGCCATTATTCTTCAATATATTTTCTTCTACCCCATTCTCTTTCTTTCAGGGACGTTAATCACATGCATATTAGACCTTGCTCTGCTAATTTTTAAAAGTCTCTCTTTTTCAGATGTGTAATTTCTGTTGCTCTCTCTTCAGGTTCTCTGACTCTTTTTTATGTCATCTCCATTCTCATATTAAGTCCATCTGGTAAATTCTTTGTTTCAGATACTTTCTATTGGTCACTAGATCCAAGAGGAAGTAAAAGAAACCACCCATCATTGGGGAGGGCGGTAACAAATGTGTGGCCCTCCTCAATTCACCCCACTTGTTGCTGACTCTCCTCTCTGTCCCCACCACCATGTCCTTTGTTCATCCCCTTCTCATCTCTTTACAGGACCCCTGACATGGCTTCTAACATGTCCTCTTCCCTCCAGTCTTGCCTCTCTCATATGTCTATCTGCACAAGTCCTTGCCTTCTTGAGAAAGCCTGTCTCTGTCTCCCAGAGTGAATGTACTTTCCACCTCTCCATTATTCCCTGGTGTTCTGTACATACTTTTGTACTGACCACGTTGTCCTGGTTATAAGATCTATTTGTCTTCCTCACCAACTAGTCTGATTTCTCCGGGGAAGGGACCATATTTGATACATCTGACGTTTCTTGCACTGAGAATTCACCAGCCTGTGTCCCCAAAGTTGCGGACTTTGCCTGCTTTGTTTATTATGCCCCCAGTGCCTAGCTCCGTGTCTGGCTCATCAGATGCTTCATAAATATTTCTTGAACTGGAATGATTTTTTGGTTTTTTTGAAATTCACACCGTGAGTTAAGGCAGAACTGGATTCCAGAGTTGTTTCCCCCTTGAAGTTAATTCTTTCTAGGGCTCTCCAGCAGATGAGTGAATCTAAACAATCCTCAAGGCCTCTTTTCCGGTATATCCAGCTTATAGCTTGATCCCCATATCTCAAGAGCACTTCCTTTCATGTTTTAAAATATAAGCTGAGTTTAATAGGGTGAAAAGAATTGAGGATTTTCCCACATCAGTCTCTACACCAGTCTCTCTAAGGGGTAGTGCACCAAGCACTGCCCTATTTCTTGGTTTCAAACTTGAGGAAATCGGCTCCAAGCTCCAGGACTAAGAAGCAGAGTGTGCATCACATACTTGTTGCTCTGGGCCATGAAGTTGACAGGTGAATTTCTTCTGGAATAGTGTAAGAAAAGGAGAAAAGAGAGTTCAGTGATTCACCTGGAAGCCCAGGAGGTTGGATCCTGGCGGTTGAAGTCACGTGCTCACTCAAACTTTGAATTTGAGCTTCCTTTTCTCTATCAACTGTTGTGATATTTGGCGCAGAACAAGAACTCGGTGGATGTCTTTGATATGAAAGTTGTCTCTACCTATAGCAGTGATTCTCAAACTGTAGTGTGCAGAAGAATCACCCGGAGAGCTTGTTAAAACACAGATTCTGGGCCCCGCTTCAGAGATTCTGGTTCGGTAGGTCTGAGGTGGGGCCCAAGAACACGTGTGTCCATTGGGCTCCCGTGTGTTGCTAATGCACCTGGTCCATGAGCTACTCAGTGGCAAGGCTTTGAAGCAGTCTTTCTCAACAGTGGAACTCTTGACATTTTGGCCCGAATAATCCTCTTTTTTTATTCTTATGGTAAGAACGCTTGACATGAGATCTACCCTCTTAGCATATTTTTAAGTGTACAATATAGTATTGTTAACTATAGGCACTGTGTTGTACAGCAGATCTCTAGAACTTATTCGTCTTGCGTAACTGAATATACCCATTGAATAGTAGCTCCCCATGTCCCCTCTCCAACCCCCTGGCAACCACCATTCTACTCTCTGTTTCTGGAAGTTTGTCTATCTTAGACTCCTCATTTAAGTGGTATCGTGTGCTATTTGTCCTTCTGGGTCTAGCTTATCTCATTTAGCATAGTGTCCTTCAGGTTCATGCATGTTGTCGCAAATGGCAATATTGCCTTCTTTTTTTAAGCTGAATAATATTCCATTGTACGTATATGTCACATTTCCTTTGCCTATTCATCTGTTTGGGTTGTTTCCATGTCTTGGCTATTGTGAATAGTGCTGCAGTGAACGTGGAAGTGCAGACATCTCTTTGAGATCCTGATTTCAATAACTTTGTTCAATTTCCTAGAAGTGGGATTGCTGGATCATATGGTAGTACTATTTTTAATTTTTTTTTTTTTGCGAAACCTCCATACTGTTTCCTCTGGTGGCTGCACTAACTTACATTCAGTGTACAAGAGTTCCTTTTCTCCACATGCTCGTCAACACTTACCTTTTGTTTTCTTGATAATAGCTGTTGTAACAGGTGTGAAGTGATCTCTCGTTGTGGTTTTGATTTGCATTTCCCTGATGATTAGTGATGTTGAGCATCTTTTCACATACCTGTTGGCCCTTGCAGAAATGTCTATTCAAGTCCTTTGTCCATTTTTAATGGGTTGTTTGTTTTTTTGTTATTGAGTTGTAGGAGTTTATTACGTGTTTTGGAAATTAACCCTTTATCAGAGATATGGTTTGCACATATTTTCTCCCATTCTGCAGGTGGCCTTTTCACTCTGTTGATGGTTCCCTTTGCTGTGCAGAAGCTTCTCAGGTTAATGTCATCCTACTTGTCTATTTTTGTTTTCGTTGCCTGTGCTTTAGTATTATATCCAAGAAATCACTGCCAAGACCAATGTCATGAAGCTTCTTTCCTATGTTTTCTTCTAGGAGTTTACAGTTTCACATCTTAAACTTAAGCCTTTAATCCATTTTGAGTTGACGTTTGTGTATGGTGTAAGATAGGGATCCAATTTCACTGGGTAATTCTTTATTGTGGGGAGTTTTCTTGTGCATTGTAGGATGTTTAGCAGCATCCTCGGTCTTTACCCATTAGATGCCAGTAGCACTCCCTCCCTCAAAGCTGTGACAACTAAATATGTCTCCAGCCATTGCCAAATGTCCCCTGGGGGGCATAATCACCCACTGTTGAGAACCACTGCTCTAGGGTTTCTGGTATAGATGGCCCGGGATTGATGTATCATTCACTGAGCAGGTTCGGATGGTGGATGATAAGGTCAGATTTAGAGTCTGTTGAGTTCAGTCAGCTTATAGGGTACCATAAATACTCAGTTATTTGGGTATAGAAGCCCAGTGGAATGGTCAGGCCTAGGGATATGGATTTGAGATCCATCAGTGTATAGTTAAAACCATAAAGAATGGATAAAATTTCCAAGTAAATGACATACTAAGAGAGGAACAATGGACATAAAACAGAACTTTGGGGAACACGAACTCTTTCAGAGGTGAGTGAAGGAAGAGGTACTCATAGAAGGAGTGATCAGGGATAGAGAAGAAGGACAAGGAGAAGAAAGTGTCTCAGCAAACAATGGAGGAGAGTGGGCAAGGAGAAAAGAGAGGTAATAGTCGGGAGAAGAAAGATTTACTAACACCAGGTCTGAAAAGAGATCAAGGAGCATGTCTACCAGAAGATCATCTTGAACACAGAGACCTGTGCTGTGCGATTTGATGGCCACTGACCACATGTGGCTACTGAGCAGTGGAAATGTGGCTACACTGAGCTGAGATGTGCTGTAAATGTAAAATTCACATTGGATTTCAGATTTACTCTGAAAAAGAAAGAATATAAAATATCTCAATCTTTTACAGTGATTGCACATTGGAATGATAATATTTTGGATATATTGCGTTGAATAAGATACATTATTAAAAGTGATTCCACCTGTTTGTATGATAAAATGTAAAAGTACGTCTGTGGCTTGCATCCTGTTTCTATTGGACAGCACTGGTATGGAACAGAATTTCTGTGGAGGGATGAGCATTAAGAACAGCAGATAGTTGAGGAGCAAGTGGAAGGTGGAGACGTGGAGCTGGAGAGTAGATTATTCTTTGGGCAAAAGGGGAGACAAGTGATGACATTAGGGAGCGTGGACTGCTTGCTCTTTGGCAGAAGAGGGAAGATGAGTGATCGCATTGTTAGCTAGGAGAACACGCATTGCTACAGAGTTTATTCTTAGGAAGGGAGGAAATCAAGCATGTTTGAGGCCACATGTAGCAGTCAGTAGAGGGGAAAAAGGGATAGATAAGGAGAGAGAAGAAAGGAGGAAGCAAGATAGGACCTACAGAGATTGTCACCCACAGGTAGGTGGGGTGGAGGGGAGAGGACCTTCTCTCTATCTTTAACTGCCTTCAAGCCTCATTCTTTTCTCCTGAAAAATGGGAATGGGGATCATGTTGTAATAATAATGCCTCTCCACATTTAATGGGGCTTTAAATGGGCTTTAAATGAGATAATAGATGAGGATCAACTTTGTAGGTGATGAAACACTGTGTGAAACACTGGGCCCACAGTCACCAAATGCCTTTCTCTCTGACAGTTTGCTGCCTTAGCCTCCTGGTGTGTTCACAGTTCATATTCTTTACTACCACAGAGCTGCAGGAAGAATTCACCCCAAATTTCAAAATGTGGGACCTACTCAACCCCAAATCGACTGCTCCCACGTGGAACATGAGTGATTTTAAACAGTGATGGGCACTGGGTGACCCCTGTGCAGCGGTTATCAAAGTGTGGTGCTGGGACCAGCAGCATCAGCATCACTTGGGGATACGACCCAAAAGTGCACATTCTCAGGCCCATACGAGTCCTACTGAGTCAGAAACTCTGGGGTGGGGCCTGTCATCTGTGCTCTAACAAGCCTTGAGGGTGATTCTGGTTCAATCTAAACCTTTAGAACCTTGCCCTAGTGAAATCAGATCACTATCTTTTTAGTGGAAGGATTCTCAAACCTTGCGAAACTAGTTAAAATATAGATCCTGGGCCTAAGAAGCTACATATTTAAAATGTCCCGAGATTATTCTCTTGAGCTACCATAATATATTGTAAAGCAGGCGTTGGCAAACATTTTCTGTCAAGGCCAGATAGTAAATGGTTTTAAGCTTTGCAGACAAAGGGGCCATGTGCTCTGCCATTGTAGCAGAAAAACAGCCACAGACAGTACATTAAGGAAGGAGTGTGGCTGTGTTTTGGGGCCAGGTAAAATAGGCTGTGTGGTGGATTTGGTCCATGGGCTGTAGACTGTGAACCTCTGCTTTAGAATCACCCTTGGTTGTAATTCTGGTTTGCTTGTCTTCCCATCAGTCATTCTCCATTCATTCATTCATTCATTCTTTAATTCAGCACTTTTTATTGGGTCCCAACTGTGTGCCAGACACTGAAGTGGACATGGGAGATCGACTGCTGACTTCCTAGCAAAGTTCTTGCTGTCAAGGAGCTGGTGGTGTCATCAAATAGGGGAGGGGATTGTTAAGCAGTGTCAAAATGCATTGCGACGTCTGGTTAAATTGCGGGGAGAGAGTTGACTAGCCATCCAAAGAGCCTCTATTCTATAGCCCAGCCCAGTGTGCTTTGTGCTCAATTTCCTGGCTTCCTAGCAGCCCAACTTTTAATGAAGTGGAGGCAACTTTGGGGAGCATTTTGGCTTCCACCCCACCAGTTGCCGGGAGTTCTTCACAAATGGTTTACAGGACTCTTGTCACCCACCGCCGGGCTAGAGCCATTTGTGAATCAGACCAGACCAGCTGGTTGATCAGCACAGAGGGTTAGGAGAGGAATCTGTTCTAGCTGTTGGTATGGAAATGCTGAAACAGGGTGCAGTGTTTGTTCTGCCAGCATATGAGCATGCAACAGACAGTATTTAGTGAGAAAGTCTTACTTTATTAGAAACTTTGGCCCAAATGGAAACTCTAGATTTGTACATATTTTGGAACAATCTCTTAAGACCTGAGCATTCTCAGGATTTATAACTAATTTGGTTCAGATTTGCAAGCCTACTGGGCTCAGAGGCTCTGGCACTTCCTTCTAATATTCCTTGGAATCTGATGTAATAATAAAAATAGTCACATCATGGCTACTAACTATTCTTAGGTACATGTTATAAGCCAAGTACTGTGCTGAGTGATATCATGTGTGGCAGGCAGAATAACAGCTCCCCAGAGATGTCTGTCTCCTAATATCTGCAATCTGTGAATATGTCACTTTACATGGCAAAAAGGACTTTGTAGTTGTGACTAAGGTTAAAGACCTTGAGATGGAGAGATTATCCTGGATTGTCCAGATGGGCCCAATGTAATCACATGAGTCTTCAACAGTGGGGGACCTTTTCAGGCTGTGGTCAGAGAAAGATGTGAAGACGGGAGAATGTTCAGAGAGATGCTACACTTCTGTCTTTGAAGGGGAGGAAGGAGCCATGAGCTAAGGAATGCAGGGGACCTCTAGAAACTGGAAAAGGCAAGGGGAGGGATTCTCTCCTAGAACCTCCAGAAAGGAATGCAACCCTGCTGACTCTGATTTTAGCTGAGAACCTTTTCAGACTGTGACCTCCAGAACTGTAAGATAATATACTGGTATTGTTGAAGCCACCAAGGTTGTGGTAATATGTTACAGCAGCAAAATTACACCATGGTTGATCTCATTAAATCCTCAAAACAACCCTATGAGTTAACTACTAACATTAGTTACATCTTTGGGAAGAGGAATCTAGGGTGGGGTAATTGCACAAAGTCACTCATTTATCAAGTGGTGGACCCAGGACTGGACCGCTGGTTCCAGAGCCACACTTTGTGTTTTTTTTTGTGAGGAAGATTGGCCCTGGGCTAACATCTGTGCCCACCTTCCTCTACTTTATGTGGGACGCCGCCACAGTATGGCTTGACAAGCGGTGCATTGGTCTGAGCCCTGGATCAGAACCTGCGCACCCTGGGCCACCGAAGTGGAGCACACGAATTTAACTGCTACGCCACTGGGCCGGCCCCAGAGCCACACTTGTACTGAGACATCACATTAGCTCCACAGTTTCAAACTCCCTGTGGATCCCTGAGCATCCCTGACGTTTCATGCAGCTGTATTTTTGCATTCACACTTTTGAGGATGCTCTTGCCTTTTCCAAAGATCCACCTGGAAGCTCTGCTGTGTCCTTCAACCCTCAGGCTGTGTGTGTCTCCAAATTTGCAATCAGGCCACAGGGCCCCTTCTTCCTGTGCATCAGTAGCACCAAAGAAGTCCCCACGCCCCATCACAGCACTTACTGCATCCGTCTTCCCACCAGACTGTGAGTTCTTCCAGTTCCCGCATCGCCCCAACTCTCCTTCACCAGGATGTAGCACTATGTCTGGCCCAGGGCTTACTGAAATGCCAGCCCCATGAGGATAGGGGGTTTTGTCTGTCATTGCTGTATTCTGGTGCCTAGGACAGCTCCTGGTACATAGTAGGTACCCAATAAATATCTGTCGAATGGATGAATTAGTGAATAGCAGGTTCTCAGTAAATATACAGAGACTGAGAATTAATAAACTTGTACTAATTATTTAAAAACATTTCATTTATTTTTCCAGCAGTACTTTTTGGAGGTATAATGTACAAATATTAAGTGCACAGCTCGATGAATTTTTACATGTGTATACAACCGTGAGACCACCACCCAGATCAAGATATAGAACATTTCCAGTGCCCTAAAAAGTTTTCTTCTGCTCCCTTCCCATCAACCCCAAGATAAATACAACTCTGAATTCAATCAGCACAGATTAGTTTTGACTATTCTTGAACTTTAAGTAAAGTGTCTGCCTGTTATGTTATGTTATAAATGGGATTGTATAGTGTGCGTTCTTTTTTGGCTGGCTTCTTTTACTTCACGTGACGTTTTTGAGGTTCACCCATAATGTTGAGTGTAGAAAGCTCTTTACTTCTGCATTCACCAGTGACCCCCGTCATTAGATGAGTTCCCAGCCTGGAGGATGGGCCTCCGATTGGGTTACGGCTCCTTATTGACATCTGAACGGTACCTGGTGATTCAGGCTCAGAACGTCTTCCTCACGGGCTGCAGCTTCAGTGCGAAAGTGGTTCCTGGTACACAGCAGAGACTTAATGAGGGGCCATTAAGTAAATGAGTACATCAACAAGTGCATCTCTACCTAGCATCTACTGGGTGTTTACTGTATACCAGGCACTATAGTGCTGAGATTTTGTATTCATTGTCTCATGTAAATGAAAACAACAACAACTCACTTGAATGGTAGGTGTTATTATTTCTAGTATATAAATCAGGAAACTGAGAGTTACATCTTGGGCCCAGGTTGTATGATTAATAAATGGTAGACTGGTTGAATCCAACGAATATGTTCCCCTCACCTGTCTGGGCTGTCTATTTTTAAAGGAAAGTAAACTGATTTTTCCTTTATAAAGGAAACACAGATTAACTATAGAAAATTTGAGAAATACAGAAAAGCAGAAGGAAGAAAACGTAAAGGCATCCGTGTGCCACCACCCCAGGGCAATTACTATTAATATTTTGAATATATTACCTTTTTGTATTATTTTCTGTGTATAGTATATTATTTGTTTGTTTAATATAGTTATGATCACGGTACACCTGCAAAATTTTATCTTACTTTTTCATGTAATCTTTTCCTGGGTTGTTATAAACTCCACAGCTGTGATGTATTTCATTCTACATTCATTCAACTGACGTTTATAGATTACTTACTGTGCGGTATTATTTATTGAGCCCTCCTGTGTGCAGGACGCCAGGCAAAGCTCACATTCTTTATCATTAGGGTCTGCTAAGCCCCACCCAAGCCAGCTTAGTTGGGTCCCATCCAGGAAGCCACACCCTGTCCCCTCAGAGTGTTGATGTTGCTGGATTACGTGCCTTTAATGGATTCCTAGGTTTGTTGCTATGTGCTACTTTTTTAATTAATAAAAGAAGACAACCACAAGAACACCATCAACAATTCCCTGCGGGTTCCTCGGGCTCCTTGCTGTAGCACAGCGGGAATCCTGTGTAACACACTGGAGCAGGGACTCCTGGAATACATCATCCCAGGTGAGGAGTTCAGATATCGCATACCGGGAGCTCGGGTTGCATATTTAAATACTAACGAGGCTTGCTCTGCAAATAGATTGAAGGGATTCCAAAACCTGAGTGCCATAACTTGATTTGCAGAATCAGGCAGAACCTGCAAGCCTGTTAGGAGCTCTTATTGGGGGATGTGCAGGGCGTGAGGAACTGCAATGGGAGGAGGAGACGCCATGTCAGGTAATTTCATCCTAGGTTCGGAGATGAGAGCTGGGGGATGGGTCGGGGTGGACAGATGAAGCTAGCCTTTTATCTCTTAGGAGGTTGGAGAAGATGTTTTCAAGACGGCTGTGAATTGCAGCAGATGAATGCAAATCCAGCCTATTTCCCTGGTCTGGCTGATTACTCATCCCTGTGACACTCGAAACCAAACATCTGAATGGAAATGAGTACTTATGAGATGGCATAGAGCCAGAACACACCCATCAGAGGCCCATAGCAGTGTTTCAGTGGCCTGATGGAAAGATGGTTGTAAAATGTGTGCTATAGGGCATAAGTATCAACATAAATGAGCACTGATTCTTCTCTTTTTGTGCCTTTTCCACACCAACTCCTCTATATTCATTCATCAGTTCATTCACTCATCAAAATTCGCTGCACAACTCCTGGGAGCCCACATAGGCATTACCACAGTGAGCATGGCCCTGTTGTGTGGACTTGACAGTCCTTTGGGGGCAGTTTATACTTTAGGTATTTATTGAGCACCTACTGTATGAGGTTTGAGGAGAGGTGGAAGTCTGAAGCTATTCAAGTTCTAATTTCTGCCCTCAAGTAGCTTGCAATCTGGTTTGAAAGTTAAGATGTGCAATGGATACCTAATACGTAGCAAATATCCTTTCCCCAGCTCACTGTAATCCTTGATGGTTCCTTTTGGCAAGATGCTTTCATCCCATGGGGTCTGTCCTAGGGCCAATTTGAGAACCAGGTGACTCAGAATCTGCTTTAAAGACACAGATTCTTGTGCCCTACTTCAGGTTGCTACACCAGATAGAATCTATGGGAATAGGAGACCACGGGTAAAAGTATGGAGGGGGGCTGAACTTATGTGTGTGTGTGCATGTGTGTGTGTATATGCGTGTGTGTATGTGTGTATATGCATGTATGTGTGCTTGTGTGTATATGTGTGCGTGTGCATGTGTGCATATGCATGTATGTGTGCTTGTGTGTGCTTGTGTGTGTACACACATGTATGTGTGCTTGTGTGTGTATATGTGTGTGTGTATATGCATGTATGTGTGCTTGTGTGTGTGTACATGCATGTGTGTGTGTGTGGTCACTGATAGGTGGGAGGAGTAGTCAATAAGAGGTGTGGATACTCACAGCCTGGTTTGCCAACAAAGTTGACTTTAGAGGCTCAACACTGCGCAGTTCAGCAGGCAGGAGCTATGGTCCTCTGGCAAGTCAGTGTTCAGGGAGGATGGATCTGGTCGTAAGTTCAGGTGGACTGGATGACATATGATGGCAATTATGGTGACAATGACATGTATTGGGAGTTAATTTCGTGCCAAGTGCTTTTACATCATTGCCACGTTTAATCCTCGTAGTCTCTTCTACGGCAGGTACAGTTGTTATCTCCATTTACAGAGGAGGGAACCAAGGCACAGAGAGGTTAAGCATCTTGCCAAAAGTCACCCAGCTTGGAGATGCAGAGCTGGAATCCTAATGCAGTTTATCACTCTCCTTCCTTCCCAGCATAACTGAGAGAAAAGACTGAGAAGCACACACCATAAATATGAAAAATGAGCCAACCTGTTTGGGGAGGATCTTCATCTCATTGGCCAGTGTTGCTCATGAGGGTGACCCATGTCACACTCTGGAACCCTAAGAGTGTATTTGCTGGAAACCTTCACGAAGAGGTTCAGGAGACGTTCTCCTACCTTGGTCTACAGAACAGTTCTCAGATGAGGTTCAGAGAGGTCCAGGGAATACCTCTCCAAGCCACCTGGTCCTTCAGAGTTGCCATTGGTCATCTTTGGGTTGTTAAATCACCCAATGAAAGAAGAGTTGAGATTGCCCCATCCCTTGCCCCCTTTCCTGTGGTTGGGAATTCTGGCTCCATTCCTGGGCATGACGTGATTGCATCCTTCTAGTAGTCTCCTTTCCTCTAGGAAACTGCTTCTTAGGGTTTTTATTTGCCTCATTTCTGCTCCTCTGGCCGCCCAGTGTAAGCAGTGGGTTGCACAGTGTCTTCCAAGGTGAATTGGGGTTTCACAAGGGGAGGCATGAAAAAGAAGGTTCCTTAAAGGAAACCACAGTATCTGGACCCAAATGCTGAGGAATGCTTTTATAAGTGAAAGACCTTGTTCCACCTTGATGGCCCCTGGGGTGAGCAGTGGCCCTGTCATGCAGCAAGAGCAGCCCTGGGTTTGCAGTTCAGTTTGTGAGCTGACCCCGGGTGGGTCCCTTAACTCACCTTCCCCGTGAGTAAAACGAGGGTCTAGTGCCAGGTAGGCCTAGTCTCCCTGGCTGAGAACAGGCCCCAGGCAGGGAACTCATGGGGCCAGAGTGACAGCCCAATGGCATTTCTTTGGTGGAGGAAGTTAAGAGCATTTTGTGATCACAGAGAAGCAGAGGAGTGCTAATAAGGTAATTAGCACCTTTTCTCTGATTAGCAGCCAGGGAATGATTGAAAGAGATTAAATAGAAACTGTGAAAACATCTCTGGCAACTGAGAAATGAGAGAAAGGTAATCGCCTGTTCTCTATGTATAAAGGGATAAAAATATGTTTTATAGGCAGAGAATGGGTCTCTCCGACCCTCGCCCCAGTGGCTTCTTTTAGACCCTGAACTGCAGGTCAGTTGCCTCTGACCACAGGGCCTTTGCACATGAAGCTCCCTCTTCAGGAGAGGCACTCTTTACTCTCCTCTTTGCCTAGGTCACTCCTACTCCAGCATCCCTTCCTTAGTGAAATCTCTGACTGTCTAGACTGTTCATTTTCCTTCATTGTGGGTGACATAAACTTTTCCTCCAAAATGTGAATGTCAATAGCAATTTTACGTTTGTGTGGCTCTTTGATTAATGCTTGTCTCTCCCGTCTAGACCATAAGCTCTGTGGGTACAGGTTCTGTGGCTGTTTTTGTTCACTTCTGGATCCCCAGCCTTCAGCACCGTGCCTGGTACAGAGATGAATAAACAATAGGATGAACAAATGAATTAAAGAAGACACAGTTAAGTGGTCCTTTGCACCGTTCTAGGAAGCTGGTAAAGCTGGTACCATTTGTCAGTCCCACGAAGAAACAGAGGCTCTGAGCATCAAAGAAATGAAGCGTCTTTCTCAAGACACTCACCTCATAAACCAGGACTTGTACAGAACCCTTGAGAATCTGAAATTTTATTCAGCTTTGCTTTAAAAATGTGTATTAGGTTGCTTAGTGGTAAAAGTAGAAGTTTTAAAAATTTAGAAATTAAAACAACAAAAACAGAAATGAAAGGCGGACCACAAAGCCCACAGGATGATGTATTCTGTTCAGACTCCTCGCTTCAGGGTCAGCTGCATTTGAAGAAGGTCTACCTGTTGCATTTCACTCGCCTGGCACAAACCTCGGTGTGCACCTGGGAGCAGCTGGGAGGTGCAGGATTCTCCAGACAGCCTGGAGGAGAAGCGCATCAGGATCCGGGTGAGGGAGAGCACATCGTCACTATTTGCATAATAATCACGGAGCAAATCTACGGCCACTTGCTACAAACTTATAACTCAGCACATGATGAGCAGACAGGATGTTGGCCTGGAGAAAGGAGGACTTTTTTTTTTTTTTCAAAAGTCACCATGTGTGCTTTTTTTTTTTTTTGAGGAAGATTGGCCCTGAGCTAACATCTGTTGCCAATTTTCCTCCTTTTTCGTTTTTTCTCCCCAAAACCCCAGTAGATAGTTGGATGTCATCGTTGTGCATCCTTCTAGTTGCTCTACGTGGGACGCCGCCTCAGCATGGCTCGATGAGCGGTGCGTTGGTCCGCGCCCAGGATCTGAACCAGTAAACCCCAGGCCACCGAAGTAGAGCGCTCGAACTTAACCACTAAGCCAATGGGCCAGCCCCGGGAGGACTTTGACTGCAGTGAATCCTGGGTTTGTTCCACAGCCTGACTCACGTCATGGATGCATTTCATCTGAGTGGGGAGAGGATGTGATGTTGGGCGGGTAGATTCACTAAGACTCAGAAAGCTCACTGAAATCCCAACTTTTTTTTTCTTGTACCTGCAGCGCCTCCACTTTTCTAATTGAGGGCCCGAAAGTTTTGTGTGGCAAGGGACTAAAAAAAATGAAGAGAGTTGGGGTTCTGTGCCAGGATTGTTCAATCACCAGCTCACGGGAGCTTTAGGAAAAGAGGCACGTTTGGGGGCTATTAATGAGTGGAGTGTTCAGTGACCCTTCAGTGCTCTGTTCTCTCTGTCCTGTTCAAATGAGAGGGTGTTGGAAGAGACCGTCAAGGAGATGGCAACAGAAAGAGGATGCAATGTGTGTGAGTTGGAAAGGGCGGCCATCTGACTCCAGAGAGTGTCTGCAAGGCTGTCTGTCTCAGTCTGCCAACCACGTTCAACCTCTGCTTCCTCTGTTCTCTGAAGAGCAGGACACAATTAGGTTTTATGTTTTCTCTGCAAAGGGAAAGGGACGTCCAGAATGAAGACCTGAGGAACCCCATTCTTCAACATTGAAGAATGCATGCACTTGGGAATTAAACAAAAAAAGTTCACTTCATCGTCCTCTAACTGTAGGGAGTTATTTTATGACTTCTTGTGTTTTCTTGTGTAAGTTTCTTTGTCCAGCCAGAAGGAAAGATGTAGAGGACCTGGTGAATGGGAAAAGAGAAGGCCGGGGAGGAGCCACCTGGTCCCACTGAATCCCAGCATCAGATGGATTCTTCCCTCTGCCTCAAAATGCCTTTGTCTTTAAGAAGCGCAGTTTGGTTGGAAAGTGTTGGGGCTTCTTCCCCTGTCTGCTTCACTTCTCGTGTCTCCTTCACTCCTCTGGGTGGCTCTGAGGTCTGGCTTCTACGCCCTCACTCAGGCCAAAGCCCCCCGTGACCCTCTCTCTGCCCTGGGCAGCAATACCTGTCAGTCTTTGTCCTCCTGGACACTCTAGACACCTCTCACCTGTCCCTCCGTCGTCAAGTTCTCCATTCCTTTGGCTTCTAAGACTTCATACTCCCTGCTTTCCCCTTGCACCTCTCCTGCTCTCCTTCTCTGTCTCCTTTTCATACATCTCCCCTTCTGTTAGCCCACACTTTCCAATGTTCTCCTAAAGTTCTCCAGACTCTTTTCATTCCACATGTGTTAGGAGATGTCATCCACAGCTGTCAACAGCTCCCTGCAAATGGGCGACTCCTAGATCTCAAAACTCCGGCCCTAACCTCTTTCCTAATCCTCAGATCTGCGTACCCCGCTGCCTTTCTGGACTCCCCTACACAGAAATTCTGTAAGCAGCTAGTCGCAAACTGCATTCCATGTGTATTTCTCCCTTCTCCTCCCTGTACCTACTTGTCCTCCTTGCTCACTCATTCATTCAACAAACATTTACTGAGCTGCTACTGTATGTCAAGTACGGTGCTAGGTGCCAGGGACACAACCATGAGGAAGGGTCCCTCACCTGTTCTCCGCCTTTGTAAGTGACATCACATTCACCTGGCCATCCTCCTCAAGTCCTCCCTCTCCTCCACACCCCAACCCCCCACCAGTCCCATTAATTGGTTGCCAAAGTCAATAGACTCTATCTCCTAAACTTCTCTTGAATATTTCTCTTCTTCTTTATCCCCATTGCCACTATCCAAGTTCAGATCTTTCTCCCTTTTCTGGGATTGTTTCCATGGCCTCTTGACCTGCTCTTCCTGCCTATTCTTACCCTCTTCCAGGCTGTTCATGCTCTACCCGGAGTGGTCCTTTCAGAAGACAAAAGTCTGATCATGTCATGTCTCTGCTTAATATTCTTCAATGGATTCTTCTCATCAACTCCAGAAAACCTTAGCTCCTTATCTCTTATTTTCACTCACTTTCTGTGTCTCTCCATCCTTCCTCCTTCCCTTTCTTCCTCCCTCCTTCCCTTCCTCTCTTTTTCTTCCTTTTTCCCCCATTCCTTCACTTTCTCCTTGCCTGACTTTCTCCCTTCCTGCCAACAATGATTTGAATATCTTCAATTCAGTTCCACAAGTCTATATATTAAGCTCCATTACCTGGCAGGCTCTGTTATGAACTTGGGATATATCAGTGAACAAACAAACAAACAATATTCCTGACCACACCAAGCTTGTATTCCATCAGGGACAGTCAGACAGGAAATGATAAACATAAGAAGTAAATCCTATGAATTATATGGACTGTAAAGCTGATAAGTGCTGTGGAAGCAGATTCCACGTTACTCCACATCATGAGCCAGCAGACAGGGACCTCCCCTCGGGCCCACCTCCTCCCCCAGCCTGGTGCTTCCCCTACTCTTGGCTGTTTTGCTTACGTTTTGGGAGCACCAAAGTGCTTGCCGTTCCCAGGGCACACCGTGATCTTTGCACCGCCCTGTCTTTGTACACGGATGCTCTCTCCAGACCTCTCTGTCCTGTGCCCAGTTGCCTTCCATTCAGGGGTCACCTGCTCTGAACCCTGACGTCCCCTCTCACTGGGTCAGGTGGCTTCTATTTTTCTGGATCCCCCTGGCACCCCGTGCTTTGCCTGGCCATGGCTCTCAGCTCTACTGGACCGTGGGCCCCCAGAGGGTGGGCCCAGCTCTGCGGCTCTCTCTCTGGGTGAGTCTAGGCAGCCAATGGGCCCCCTACTCTCTGGCCTCAGTTTTCTCATGTATAAAATGGGGAGAAAGAGAGCAATCTACCAGTTTTCCATGGTTGCCACAAAGGTTGCAGGAAATATGAAATACCTGAGGGTGAGGGCATTGGGGGCTGGGAGGTCAGTGGGTGATGTATCAGGGCTCCCCTTGCCTCTGGGACCCTGAAGAAGGAGTCCCTTCTGTGTTCAGTGATGCTGGAGAAGACAGACCTGCCTGAGCTTGAAGAGCACATCAGCGGACCTGGGCTCCTGCCTGAAGCCAGAACCGAGTATGGGTAACTGGGAGTCCCCGGGCTGAGCAGGAACACAAATGGACCATCATTGATCGTGTTCTTCTCCTTTCAAATAGTAATTTGCAACCCTTTTCAGAGGCTGACATTCAATTTTCCCTTTTATGTCACTTCTCAGGAAAACACTCAAACCATCAATTTTTCTCTTAAAATCTCTCCCTTCCCCTTGCTGATGGTCCTACTTCTGTGCTCAGAGTTCAGTTATGATGGTGAACTCTGGTCACAATTAATTTGTCCTATTTTTTTTTTTTTTTTTAGTTTCAAGTGGGTCTTGGCATAGCACTTGTTGCAGGGAACAAATGTTAGCTTTGTGACGAGTGTGTCCACACATGCATGCACAAATGAGCACATGAGAATTTAGTGTTGCTGCGTTAATGGGGCCAGTGATAGTCCATATTCGGTCTACTGGTCTCCAAGGGAATGAGAGATGAATAAGTGTGATGCTCTTAGGAGTCTGTGTCCACATATGTTATCACAAGCTCCGTATTCTGTTCGCTTCACGGGGAAGTGATGAGCAAGCAGACCACTATGCATGAGTAAAATGGGGCAGCTTGGGTTGCTACATCTGTTGGCATTGGTTCAGAGCTCATTCTTTTGCTGTGGAAGCGTTACTTCTAGAGGAAGAAGATGGCATGATCAGCACTGTGCTGAGGAAGGGGTGATCTTTAGGCGGTATTTGAATATATGTAACAGGAGTCACCCTGGGGTCAAGGAAAGGGAAGAAGCAGGTGAAGATGGATGAAGACGAGGGTGCACATTGCCCAGCGGTGGCGAGCAAGGGCTTGGGAATCCAACCGAATTCAAATTCATTCATGTTGACATTAATGCCGCCTCCTCCACGAGGTTGTACTCGATTAAACAAGACACCATAGAAAAAGTGACTGACGACGGGCATGTAATAAAGAGTCAGTACATCGTAGCCACCATGGCTCGGGCATTGTGCTGTCGGGTTTGTGTGCACGAGCTCATCCAATCCACGAAGTGGGTGGGAATTGCTTTTCCATCTCGTAGTGGAGGAAGTGGAGGCTTAACAATGTTGAGTCAGCTTCTCACGGCTGCGGAGCTGGTACGCGGGAGGACGGAGGCCTGCTCTCAGATATGTCTCATCCCCAAAGCCATGTGCCTTCCACCACACCGCCTCACCTCCCACGATTCTGCCGGGTCTGTGCTCCTGCAAAGCGGTTATGGCCATCCTAACAGAACGGGAAGGGCCATGCCTGCTTGGTGGCCCTGTCCAGAGAAGACTGTTGTCGTAGCCCACTCAAGGTGTAGGTTCTTTGAGGTCAGGGGTGACTGATGACCGCAGGGCTGCTTGGGGGCTTTAGATACCCGGGAGGGGCAGGAAGATGTGGATGGCAGTGTGTTCCCTCCTAGACCCCCAAGAGCTTCTTCCATCCGGCTGGGCCAATGCTCAGACCACCACGAGGTCCAAAGGCCCCCCTTGCACCAAGGGGCTGCAAGACTGAAGGAACCTAGGAGAAGCATCCAGCCTCAGCTGCAGGCCCTGCTTGCTTCATTTATTTTTTTGTCTTTTTTTTAATTGTGGTAAAATACATATAACCACGTTACCATGTTAAAATATACAGTTCAGTGGCATTGATGGCGTTATGCAACCATTGTCTATTTCCAGAACTTTTTCATCACCCCAAATGGAAACCCCATACCTATCAGCAGTCACTTCCCATTCCTCCCTCCTTCCCAGGTCCTGGCAACCACTGATCTGCTTTCTGTCTCCGGGGATGTGCCTGTTCTGGACGTGTCATAGAGATGGAGTCAGACAGTGTGTGGCCTTCTGCGTTTGGCTTCTTTTCCTGAGGATATGGAACTGGGAGGGGAGGGCAGGGAAGGGGGCTTGGGCGTGAGGTGGAGATTGGGGAAGGGAGGCGGTGTGTCCCATGCTCGTGAGAGCCCTGAGTCAGTGCTGACAGCGGTGGACACAGGCTCTTGTTGGAATCTGTTCTGTTCCTGGGTTTGGATAGAGGGGGCACCATTTTGTCTGAATCTGTTCAGAGATGCAAATAGCAAGAGTTCAGACAATGAGGAGTACTAGCCCAACCCCCCACCCCTAAAATTGTGTATTGTTTTCTGCCTTCAGGTTGTGAGAGTTTAAGGAGCAAAGGATTCCTGTACTTCAGACACCCAGATTCGCCTCCCAGCTTCCTCGTCTCACACCCCCATCCACACAGCACTCACTTATACCCCGCCTCTCTGACTGCATGGATGCGCCCCTAACTCAGCCACCTTCCTGCTCTCACTGCATGTTCATTCATTCCTTCACTCTGTTATACCCACAACCCACTTCATTCATTCACTCACTCATTCATTCATTCGTTCCTTTGCCCACTTATACCTTCGGCTACCATGTTCTGAGCTCCACCATATACCAGGAACTGGGCTCGGGGCTGTTGCTGCGGAGATTAATTAGCATTAATCTAGTCGCAGGGCGAGAGATATATTTAAATAGTCACTCAAAATACCTGGTAATGACACCGACAATAGAGGCCTGGACAACATGTTCTGGGAGCACCATGCGGGTGGAGAGGGAGGAGGGGAGAGGAGGCAGCAGCGCTGGGCATGTCCCCACGAGCTAGCACATCTGCCCCCAGCTTTGCAGTTCGTGGAGCTCCTGCGTATGTCCTGGCCCCCCCTAGGTAATCAGAACCCCACTAGGTCCATTTTATAGACGAAAACACGGAGACTAGAGGGACTCGGAGACTCGCTCAAGTTTGAGAGCATCAGGGCCAGCATGCAGGAGGGGGGCGGCTGCGTTCCCAGCGGAGTCATTCCTCAGCCGGCAGATGGGCGTGGGCAACGTCTGAGTGACGGGCTCCCTCTCTGTGCACGCCTGGTTCCCGAGTGTGGGGCGGTTCAACCCGGGGCAGCCCCTCTTCCTTCCCTCCCCTGCAGTATGTTCTGACTCAGCCTCTCCCCGAATGTGCTTTGTCGGATAAGATGATGGGACTGACAAGCTGTGACATGTGGCCCTCGCAGCCGGGGAGGCCTGATGGAAACACATGGAGGTGAGGATGTCACGCAACAGACACTGTCTGACGTCACACCCCTGTCTTCCTTAAAAGGTAGAGGCCGCCTGGAGTCATGGCTCAAGGCCACTTCAGGTCCGACCCCCAGGTCTGAGCCTCTGTTCTGCCAAATGCTGTGTGACCTTGGACTGTGGTGTTGGTACTCAAAGCGTGGTCCGTGGACCAGCAGCATCACTGCCACCTGGGAGCTTGTTAGCAGTGCCCCAGCCTGCACCCACGAGTCCCAATCTGCAGAGGAACAAGGTTTCCCAGTCATTCCTGTGCTCATGAAAGCAGCACCTCTCTATAAGCCTCAACTTCCTCAACCGTAAAATGGGAACAGAAACACCTTCCCTGAAAGGTTAGTGTGAGGATGAAATGACCTAAAGCTCTCTGCTTGGCTGATGGGTCGTCCTGGTTTGCCCAGAACTGAAGGGGCTCTGGGGACGTGGGACTTTCTGTTTTAATGCTCTCGGCTCGGTGCCTGGCGCACAGTAAGAGCTCCTTGGAATGGTCATGTCGTTATTAGGACATTTAGGAAACACGTGGGAAAAAGCCACAGGGGGACTGTTTGTATGTGCACTAATGCTGTGCGGGTGGGCTGTAGTGTTTGGGGTTTCGTATTCATCATTGTGGCTGGTCCTTTCATGATGACAGCAGCCGCGATAGTCCCAGCTCGCATTCATCAGGCTCTTGGTAATGTGCTGAGAGCAGCTCACACATTATCTCAGTCAGGGAAGCCTCCTTAAAGTAGGGACTAACATTCCCTCCATTTTAAAAGCGAGAAAGTTGGGGCCAGCCCATGTTGTCGTGGTTAAGTTTGGCACGCTCCGCCTCGGTGGCCCAGGTTTGTGGGTTCAGATCCCAGGTGCAGACCTACACCACTCGTCAGCCATGCTGTGGCGGCATCCCACATACAAAATAGAGGAAAGATTGGCACAGGTGTTAGCTCAGCAACAATATTCCTCAGAAAAAAGAGGAAGATTGGCAACAAATGTTAGCTTAGGGCCAATCTCTCTCACCAAAAAAAAAAAGAGAGAATGTGGAGTTTTGAAGATATTACATATTTTGCCCAAGGCCCTGACATCAGTAAGAGGAGGAGGCAAGACTTGAACCCTCTGTCTATTTGGCACCAATGTCCGTGCCTTAAGTAACGTGAACATACAGACTTCCAAGGCTCAGCCCTCAGAGCCGTTTGGAGACATTTCTTAGAGAACCGTGGGGCACTGTGAAGAGGATGTTTCCGCTATAATGTTTACCACCAGGGCCTGCCCCTAGCAAGTGTTATGGGAACGCCCGAGACCCTCCTTTTTCCAAAAAGAAAGCTGCCTCCTTCCGTTGAGTGGTGGCCTCTCCGTGTGTGACAGCCAGAGACGAAAACTTAACCAACAGGACCTGTTTGCTTTTTCTCCTCGCTGGAATGACTTAATGACAAGCGATTACTGTTGGTGGCAACTTGTCATGTCTTTCTTCTGGGTCATCGCAGCTGTGGCTGTCAGGCTTTCTGAGAGGAAACCAATCTCTGTGGTATATTAAAGAAAGGGGAACAAAAACCAAACAAAAATAAAGGCAGGATGAAGAGCTCACGCAGGGAACAGGGAGATATGTGGAGAGAGGCAGCTGCCCCAGGGGGAGAAGCATTGATAACAAAAAGGAAGGAGGGTGAAGGGAACTGCACCACTCTGTAGTTTGAATTCTTCTAAATTTGGAAGATGAGTGAAGAATGAATCACATTATTCTTCAGGTTTTTTCCCCTAGCCAAAGTGGCATCAGGAATCTTTGGTTGCCAGTGACAGAAAAGCTAATTCAAATTGCCTTAAGCAAAATCAAGTAATTAATTGGGACATGTAATTGACAACAAGGATATGTTGGCTTCAGGTGTGGCTTGAACAAGGTGCTCAAGAAGAATGTCAGGACTTGGTAACTCTCTATCTTTCAGCTTTGCCTTTGGCTCTGATGGTTTCTTTCTCAGGATGGTGTATGGTGGCAGGATAGCTGCCAGAAATTCTGGCTGAACATCCTTCCAGGTTCAAATCGAACATAAAAGACATTGTCTTTTCCTAGTCGCTTGCTCCACAAATTCTGAGAGTCATTCTGATTGGACCAGTTAGGGCATGTTACTAACCCTGAATGAATTGCTGACAATAGGGGATTAGATGAGCCAGTTGGCTTGACTGGGAGAGGAGAAAGGATGGCTCCCAGTGGAAACTCACTATTATTAGTAAAAGGGAGAAAGGCGGCTCAGTGGTCAGGATAGTAAATGCCCATGATACGGCTCAGGGAGCCTAGTGTTTCTCTAAGAAAAGAGGTCTGAAAAAAATGGCTTCAGGTGTACCCACAAGGCCCGTAGCCCATTCACAGGTGGGACTGGCAAGAAAAAGATGCTTCCATGTGCTTGCGTTTATCAGCTCCTCGGAGACCTGACCCAGTGATCTCTGATCAGGTGGGATTTCCCCCTGGCTTTCTGAGAATGGCTGGATCTGGCCTCAGGTAATCCATAATCGCTAATGACCGTGTTTGGAAGCCTTGAGTCAGACACTCACCCGCAGGTTGACAGAGCACCAGGGGAAGCCAGCTTGGGCCTTTGCTGTGTCCTTGCATAGAAATAAGGGCCTGAGTCTCAGCAGGCATCCCTTCTTGGCCAGCTCTGCTAATGATCTAGAAAGCAGGGCTGCGTCCAAGAACAGCAATCTTGTGTGATTCTGGTGAGCATAGAGGATGTCAGGCTGTCCTCGACTAGTTGCAACTGGAATCAAGGAATACGTCTTTCCATGCATTTGTGTATTCTCTCCTCCAGCATTGCATTACTTGCTAGAGGGAGAGCTTGACTCTGGATGGTGAACTGGGACAAGGTCTGAAGTGGCCAGGCAGACGTGGGAGTTCCAGCCACACTATTTGAGGTTAGGGTACCAGTTGACTAAGTGATACAACAAACAGTTACATGCCTTACTGCATCCTCAATGTAGGCTCCCCTCTTGGCACATATCAGAATTCTGAAGGGAAGAACAGGGCTGGTTCACATGAACCCCCAACATTCCCAAAGTTCCATGTCCTCTCCTGGCTTTCCTGCTGGAGGTGCTAATGGTGCATTTAGTAGAAGAATTGTTTGGAATCAAATTGACCTCAGAATTAAATGCAGACCCCTTACCACAATCTTCAGGGCACTCACTGTGTGATATGGCCTCTGCTTCCTGTCCTAACTCATCCCTCAGCATTCCCTCTCTTGTTCATTAAACTTCAGCTGTTCTGACCTGCCTTGTGTTCCCCGAACCTGCCAAACCCTTTCCTACCTTTGCACACGCTGTTCCTCCTTCTTGAATGGCTCTCTTTACCCCCACCCCACCCCTCAGCTTTGCCTGGCTGACTTCTTGGTATTCTTTTGATCAGCTCCAGTGTAGCAGACTGATGATTGTAAAGGTGTGCTCCTCTCTACCCCACTCCTGAACTATTACACCATCTGATTTCCTTGTAATTATTCTGTTCATCTATTTCCTTCTTCCTTATCTATCTCCTCCCATAAGAATGTAAACTTCATAAAAGCGAGGACCTTCACTTTGGTAGTCTCCCTCCCTAGATTCTCTTCCCTGGAACAATGCCTGGCACATAGCTGGAGTTTGTTAACTTCGTTGAACAAATGAAAAGCAATCAATAGATGAATGTTTCTTCCTAGAACAGTAGATCTGGCAGGTGTGCTCAAACACATAAAGCACTGTCTCCTTTTCTGCCCACTGGCAGCCTTGCAGACTCAGAATGCTACTCCCAGTTTCATCCCCAAAGGTTTGGCCCAGTGCCGTGTAAGGTGTCGAGGAGGACATGGTTTGCTGTCCTCGAGAATTCTAGTCTGAGGGGCAGGCATGGAAACCACATACAAATCTGGGCTGAAGGGTGAGATGTAAAGACAACGGTGCCGGAAATTCAGAAGGGGAGGGATAAGTAGGAAGTGGGGGCACTAAAGAATCCACGATGGATGTAGGACTTGGGGCTTGATGGTCAAGGCTACCATCTTCTCCACCCCTAATGCCAGCTCCACTTGACCCAGCCCCTCCTATATGCCACGTGCTTTACGTGCGTTCTCTCTCAAAATACCCACAGAAACCCTTTAAGGTGGTTACTATTATTATCATTCCTATTTTTCAGATGAGGAAACAGAAGCTTAGGTTAAATAACTCACTTGCGGTAAGAAGCAGATCCCAGGCAGGCTGTCAGCAAAGCCCCTGTTCATCTTACAAACCCCTTGCTCCTTGAGGGTCTCTTTGCAGAACACATTTCACACCTGATGGCAACATGACACAGCAAAGAGAGCACCGAATTAGGAGGCGAGAGACCCCAGGTCCCTTCCTGTTGTGCCACAAATTTATGTGAAATTTGGAGCAAGTCATCCAAGGTTCTGGAGCCTCAGTTTCCTCACCTAGAAAATGAGCAGTACCAAGTCTTGCTGCCCGTCAGCATACTCTGGGGAAAAATACATATTCTAGGGCTCCTCAATAGAAATTCTGATTCAGTGGGGGTGGTGTGGAATCTGGAAATCTGAAGGTAGAAGAAATTCCCCAGATGAGCTGATGCCCAGCTAGAGTTGGATACTGAAGGCTTGGATTAGTGTTTTCAACTCTGGCTGCACACTAGACTCACCCAGGGAATTTAGAAAATCCTGGACCCCATCCCAGACCAACTGAATTGGCATCTTTAGGGGTGAGGCTAGCGGGGGTGGGAAAGCATCAGCTTTAAAGTTTAAAGGCTATTGAGCTCTTGAAATGTGGCTAATGTGACTGAGAAACCAAATATTTAATTTTATTTAATGCTTTAAAATTAGGTTTAAATGGTCACATGTGGTCAATAGGTGCTGGATTGGAAGCCAGGCTAGGGTGAGGTTGAAGGCTTGGTGGCTCTGTGTGGCTTCGTTCCTTGCTCCACCCCAAATCACAGAGCTCTTCTTAGAAATTATCTTACATAATACCCATCCCCTCCACTCTAGTCTGAGAGAGGAGTGCACAGACTCTGAGTTAAGAGTGATATTCCTCTCCTGGTCTTCAAATCAGAGCACCTCAGCCACGCTGGACAGCTGCCCAAGCTGGGAACCCAACAGTCACCAGAAACTTAAGATTAAACTTCTCATTTGAAGAGAGAGGAGGAGCGAGCAGAGAAAGGTGATGTTAGATTATTTCAGAAGAATACTGGTAAATTTGCTCCTGAGAGCAAAATGGGGGATGGAATGTAAACCATAAAATGGTCTGATAAGTGGAGATTGCTTGGAGTGGAATTTTGTGTTTGTGGATGATGGAGCTGATGTGCTTTTGGGAAATGGCACCTGGATATGATTTCCCCTCTCAGCTCCAGCCTCCTGCATAAACTGATTGCCAGTTGATGTGAGATCATTGCCATTGGTTTCCCATTTCTGGGGGATTTTCTTTTCTGGTTGGGTGCCTCAAGAAAGACTGAGTGTTAGTTATTCATCAACACACACACACACATACACCCAGCCCCCCCCCCCAACACACTTCTGTTTCCTGTTCTGAATACCTGGAATCAGTGTTTCCCAGTAGCAAAGCATCTGGATTTTGGATTTGGATTGCCTGGCCTTGAATCCTGGCTGTGCCGTGTACAGCTATGTGTGTTGGAAAATTACATCTCTGAGCCTGAGTTTTAAATCTGTAATACATGGATAATAAGAAGACCTCCTAATACATGCTACATTGTACTACATATTGGATATGCCCAATAAGTGTTGGCTGTGGTGATGACCATGATGATGGTGATGAGGAGGAGGAAGAGGAAGAGAAGGATGGATGTAATGGTGATGATGATGGATGATGATGATGATGGTGGTGGTGGATGGTGGTGGATGGTGATGATGATGATGATGATGGAGGAGGAGGAAGAAGATGGGTGATGATAGGACAGAGATCCTCCAGTGGGACAGATTCAGCTTATATGTATGTGAGAATGCTATTTATCTGACTCTTCAGGCTTATCAAGTTTGATACCTTTACTTTTTCTCTCATCCATGGAAATGGAAATAAAATACGTTTAAAAGCTCAGTTACTACACAATAGGAGTGACAGAAAGTACGTCAGGGCTCACCAGGGCAATCTTCCAGCAGGAGAAAGCAAATTCCCAAGGAGTCCTTCTTGATCGTTACGGGGTCCTCTGCATCATTATTCTTTCTGTTGTTCTTTCTGCCCTCTCTGGTAGGCAGAAGGAAAATAAGCTATGGAAATGGGTGTGGGGTTGACAACAGCGACCAGTTCTCTCTTGCTTCCCGGGGATGAGCTTCCTGCTCATTTATTTCCTCAACAAAAATTTATTGGGCCCCTACTGTGTGTCAGACATTGTGCGAGGCTTTGAAGATACTACCTTGAATAACACTCATCCTGCTGGTGAGATGAGACAGGGAAAAACAAATAAATCAGCTTTGGAGTTCATATACTCAGGTCACAGAAATTCAGTTTCGGTTGGACTGACATGGGGCACAAACGTTGGTATTTTTGTTATAACTCTCCAAGTGATTCTCTAGTGCAGCCAGGAATGAGAGCCACTGGTGTGTGCAGGGGAACATTGGATGACATCTTGCAATAACTGAATGGTTGTCAGCATGGGGCCAGGTGGATTTTAGTGAAATCACTTAACCTCTCTTCCAGCGTCTTTATGAGAAATGCCATCCATGAGGGTTGTAACCACTTGCAACACCTCATCTCTTGGGTAGTTAGAATCAAAGAGATAATAGGTGTGGGTGTCCTTTATAGCCTCGTGACTGGGTAAGGGAGATGGAAATTGGTATTAGACTCTTAAACATCAGACCCTGATACCCATGGAGTTAGGTCTCACCCTGGGGACTCAGCAAGCTCTGGAACATTCTAGAACATTAGATTAGGAGACCTGATCTAATGAGACCTCAGTTATGGTCGACCTGAAACACAGAGTTGAGAGTAGCAGACACCCAGAATCCCACACCCTCCTGCCTCCCTCGCTCTGTGTTTAAAACAGTTTGTTCTGCTTTCTGCAGAGCAGTGAGCATGGGGAGGGAACTGCTTCTGCTTCAGAACCAAAGTGGGTGTCTGAAATCTGTTCCTCTCCCCCGGCTGCACGCTGCCGAGGAAGCCGGTGCCAGAGGTGGTCAGAGACTCATCTGTAGAATCTGAAAAGCCCAGGCTGAGTGATGGCAAGAGGAGGTAAGTGCAGGAGGGACAGCCTCTGCTGTCCAGACAGGAAGTGGGGCTTTGAAAGACAGGGCCATTTGGCATGTCAGATGCCAGGCCCTGGGAGTGTGACCAGATTCCCCCATCACCTCCTGCCAGTCCATCAAACCACCTTAGAAAAGCTAAACATGAGCCTCCTCAATGCCGTGCTGTGAAATTATGTTTTGCAAATACTTCTCATTCCATTCCTCCAAGGGATGTACGATGCTTTGGTTCCACATGGTTTTTGAATTTAAAGTTTCAGATGCCAGTGGAGATGAAAGTGGTGCAGGGTAGCTGCATGAGGTCCATGAAGGACATTAGTGCTGGTTTCTCTCCAGAGCATGATTCATCACTGTGAGGAAAGACAGTTCCTTCTCCTCTTCGTGTGGCCTCCTTGGGCTCAGAATGAATGGGCTGGTTTGTGGAGGGAGGGGGAATGTGAAACTAGCATGTCAGTAGACCCAGAGATTCCAGTTTCTGAAATAGGATGAAGGTCTCCATAAGTTTCTGGTGGTGTCCACGTGGTCTAAAGGACTGAGGACGTGAAGAGGAGCCCCGAGACTGCTGGAGTCGGGCACGGCTAGAGAGCCCCTTGCTCCTGCCAGTTCATCCCATCCTCACAGCAGCCCCATGGAATGGTGCTCACTATTCCCACTTTATAGGCAAAGAAGCTCAGATTCAGAAAACGTTTAAGTAGTTACCCACGGTCACGTGGCTAGTTAATGCAGAGGCAGGACTTGGACTCGGGTCCCATAGACTCCAAGTCCCATGCTATTTCAATTATAGTTTGAGTGGTGTGCATAAAGGGGTAGGCTAGAGAGTCTAAACTTAATGCAATAGGTCAAAGGGAGCCATAGACGACTATAGAGGGGAGGAGTGGCATGGTTTAAGCAGTGTTTTAGGAGTTTCAGGCAGCCGTAAATAGGGTGAGTTGTTGAGATGCTCAAGTCCAGAGTGTGAATTACCTCTTCTAGGAGCGGGCAGTAAGTCCCTGATGTGAGACAGCAAGAGTCCTGACCTGTGGAGATGATAACAAAGATGTACGATGGTTGAGTGCTTGCTATGTGGTGTGTCCTGCACTGGATGCTTTTCCACGGGGAGATCATTTAATCCTCACAACCCAGTGAGGAAGTGCTGTCAGTGCCAACAGTACAGCGCAGGGGTGAAAAGCTTGGAATCTCGAAGGCAGGCAAACTGGATTCACAACCCGTGTGACCCTGGAAAAGTCACTCTACTTCTGAGTCTGTTTCTTCATTTGTAAAATGGGGACAATACCAGTTTAGGAAGGTGGTTGGGGATGAGGTTACAGGAGACAGTCCATAGGAGGTGTGGAGCCGCATGACTGTCATAGACTAAACACTTCTGGCATGTTAGCTAGTATAAGTACCACCATTGCCATACCCATTGTACAGATGTGGAAACTGAGGCTTGGAAAGGTTGATTTTTCCCAAGGTCACGCAATTAAGGTTGGTGCCTGGGCTGTCTGACCCCAGAAGTTACCCTGTTATCCATCCTGGGGAGAAGATATTAATGGGGGTCAGAAGAACGCAAGAGGAGAGGTTCAGCTTGGGCTAAAGTATTATAAGACAGGGGAGTGGGGCTGGCACAAGGCAAGGGGTTTGCACATACTGCTACACAGATGGCCTGTGTGAAGCTAGCTTGGGGCCAATGAACTGCTATCTCTATGATTGTCTTTCTCCTCCATGAAGTTCGCAGTGTGGCCCTGCCTTCCTCTGTCCATTGAGAGTCAGATAAGACTGCATTTGCTTACCACCCTGCTCTGCACACAGAGCTGCTCATACATACACTGGTAATGTCTAGCTCATGGCACAGGGAGCAACGGTGTTGGAGCATCCCAAACACTACCAGCTCCCACACCTCCACCTCTCCCCCAGTACCAGTTATCCCAAGGAAGCGTGTGCATGTGGGCTGTCTCAGAGACCGTTTGTGATGGGTTCCAACTGTGCCCTTAGCATGTGTCCCCCTGAGAACGTTCTCTGTTCCTCGTGTGATCAGTGCAAGAAGATGCTGATCTCAGTGCCTTTTGCAGCCATAGCGTAACTCTGGTGACCAGCTTCTTCAGAGGCATCTTTGCTCCATGGGAATTATTACCTCTCTTCTGTAATGACGTTTGGAACTTTTCAGTCCCCTCCAAAGGGGCACCTACAGTGCCTGAGGTTGATGAATATAACTGCCTTGAGACTTCCCTTCTGTGCCTTGTCTTCTTGGTGGGTCCTTTATATTGTCACCTTTTTGGTATTTAATGAGGTTCCGTGGACAGCTGTTGAGGCTTGTAGGACTTCTATATTCTCCTTATCACTAAATATATTTTGGGCATTGGATGGTTCCTTGGGATAGTAGTATGACGATGCTGAAAGCTTTTATTTTTTGGACATGACATTTGAGAGTTATGAGACAATCTCAGATGCTGAATTCTCCTCTTTCACTTTATGTTTAAACCAAGGACATTCCTCTTAGGCTTCATTCACACACTCATTCACTCATGCGTTCCTTTATCCTCCATTTACTGATGTGTCGTGTGCCAAGCTTCTGCCAAGTTCTGGGGACAGAGAGATGAGGACAGCAAAATTTCTGCCCTTGAGCAGTTCACAGTCTTATTGAGGCATGATTTAAAATGATTAATCAATCCAAGAATATTGGATTTCTCCAAAAGCTACTGTAGGGAAAGAGATAATTATACAAAGTCTTTAAATCTGTTACCCACTTTAATTGATTTAACTTAATTGATTTAATAGAATGGTAATGTTGGAAGGGGCCCAGAAGGCATTTAGTCCTGTTTTTTCTCTCTGCCCTCAAGACACTGCACTCAAATTATTCCCCAAACCCATGCATTTTAGAAAGTGGGAGTATTTCGAAGAACTATAGCTTTTGGCCCATTCAGATAAAACTTTCTATTTGGTGAGCACCTGTAGGAAAAATGATGTAGACTTGTTGAAAGAGTTGACATGCACAGCTACAAAGTATTGTTCTGAAAGACGTAAGTGGGATCATCCACTCTTAACACACACACACACACACACACACAGAATGGAATCCCCATATTCATACTTTCGAGGTTGTGTTAAATGCACATGGCAAATACAGCGTGCAAAATGAAGGCATGGCTGCAATATGATAAGGACCGTTTGAGAATTCTTCCAGTTCCCAGGAAAAAAATATATTGCAGCATTTGTCAATCCTGTTTTGCTTTAACACAGAGGCATACCTTCTGTTTAGTTGGCATTTTTGCACCATGCCAATCAGTCGACAACATCGTTTAAGCATCTGCTATGTGCAGATCTTCGATGATCCCAAGAAGGCTGTGGTTGTGGGCTGAAAAGGGAGCTGGGTGTGGAATCGGAGACTGAGTTCAGATGCTTGCTAATCTATGTGACCATTCTGAGCCTCGTTTTTACCCTGCCAGCAATACCAACTTCACAGGGTCATCATGGGCATTTGTGGAGTTAAGGGTTGTGAAGGTAGTTTGTAAATTGTACAACTGTGTGCATCGCCTGCCTTTTTTAAATAGAAATTTGTTCTCGTGACCAGATCATAGACTTGGGGAGATGTTAGGTCTATTAGAGGCCCTTTAGCCCAACACAAGTTACCATGCCACTTTCCAGTTTAAGAGCATTCAGCGGCTCCCACTTATGCTCAGAATAAGGTCTAAGCCTCTGAACATAGTCCCTGAAGCCATGCATGATGGGGTTCCTGCCAAGTTCTTCAACATCATCTCATCCCCTACTTCATGAGCCATAATGAATTCATCTCTAGGTCCTGGAATAGTCAAGATATATCCTCAGGGCTTGTCTGACTGTAATGTCCACCCATTTCCCCTCTCCTGTACCCGGATACTCCATCAACATCCCCTTCTGCCTCTCAGCTCCCATCCATGGAAGCCGCTCTTCCTCAAGTGCCCGCCAAATCAATGAAGGCAGAGACCACGTCTGTCAGTCTTACGTATCATCACTTCTCCAAGCTCTAACATGCTGTTGCCACATAATTAGGTATTCCACGAATATTTGTTGATTGAACAGATAGATGTCCACCTAGCATTTCTTATACTCTATGTTACACAGGAGTCAAGAGTTCAAGGATGGAATCTGACCCACATTGGCTCAAGTGAACATGGGAACTTGCTGGCTCACATAACTAGCAGGTCCAGAGTAAATGGCTTCAGGCATGGAAGACTCCAGGTGCTCCAAGTATGTCGTCAGGAATCTATCTCTTAACCTGATGTTTGTTTTGTCTCTCTTGGCTTCATTTTCCAGCCATGCGCCTGGAGGCCAGATAGAGTTCATTCTGTCAGAACCATATGGACTCAATGGGGGGGGGGGGGATGAACTAGAGGAGAAGAGATGATGGGCTGGCAAAAATAACAGATGTCCTTCACTGTGCCAGGCTGTGGGCTCCAAGTTCAGGGGCCTCCCTCATCTTCATATTTCCAGTATCTATTCCAGAGTGTGGCATATATTAGGTGCTCAGGAATGTTTGAGAAAGAATAGATGTGTGATTTATTTTCCCTCACTTCTAGGAAGGAGCTTCTTTAGGCCTATAAAGACAGGTGGTTCTATAAAAACTGCCTTCTGCCTCATCCTCTGTTTTACTTTTTTTACCTGTTGGCAGGATCCGACGTCTACCTTCTTCCAATTTGGAGCATCCATCCAGCAACAAGCCACAGTCATGCTGAAGATCATGCAGGATTACGACTGGCATGTCTTCTCCCTGGTGACCACCATCTTCCCTGGCTACAGGGACTTCATCAGCTTCATCAAGACCACAGTGGACAACAGCTTTGTCGGCTGGGACATGCAGAACGTGATCACCCTGGACACTTCCTTCGAGGATGCCAAGACGCAAGTCCAGCTGAAGAAGATTCACTCTTCTGTCATCTTGCTGTACTGTTCCAAAGATGAGGCCGTGCTCATCCTGAGTGAGGCCCGCTCCCTCGGACTAACTGGGTATGACTTCTTCTGGATTGTCCCCAGCTTGGTCTCCGGTAACACAGAACTCATCCCCAAAGAGTTTCCATCAGGACTCATCTCAGTCTCCTACGATGACTGGGACTACAGCCTGGAGGCAAGAGTGAGAGATGGCCTGGGCATCCTAACCACTGCCGCATCTTCCATGTTAGAGAAGTTCTCCTACATCCCCGAGGCCAAGGCCAGCTGCTACGGGCAGACGGAGAAGCCAGAGGCCCCGCTGCACACTCTGCACCAGTAAGAGGGGGCTCTTTGCTTGTCTCCCAAAGTGGGATCAGAGTTTTATTGTTGTTCCTTGTTAGTTTAAATACTAAGAGCAATACATACCCATTGCTAAAAATGTGCACCAAAAATAGAAAATGTTGTGTGTGTGCTTATGGGATTTTCTTTGGTTTTGCTTTCCTCTCCCTCTTCCTCTCCTCATCTCCTTTTGTTTTTAAGTAGCATGCTTTGTTTTCTGCAACTTACTTTTTGTATCAACAATATACCTTGGAAACCTGCATGTGAAATCTGTCTATCTATCCTCTATCTGTGGCTATATCTCAAGTATATATGTAGACATATATGTATTTGTACACACATGTATGAATATATATACATACATGTAGGTGTGCCCTCATATGAATGCATGCATATGCACATACACAAGTGTGAATATATGTAGAAATATGTGTGCAGATATACATATGTATGTGTATACATAGATATATATATGAATATCTATATTCTTTGTAACCTATGCATTGCATTCTTCAATAGGGATATACCATGATTTATTTATCCAATCTCCATAATGATAGAAATTCAGGTTGTTTCAGACTTTTTTTTGCATTAGAAACTAAACTGCATTGATAATCATCCTACACCTCTCTTTATGCACATGTGCAAGTATTTCTCTGGGGTTGATTCTAAGAAGTAGAATTTTGGGATCATAGAGCATGTATGTGCATTTTAAAATTTAAGTATCTGTTGCCAAATTGTCCTACAAAGTAACTAGACGAACTTATATGCACACCAGCAGTTTGTGAAATCACTCGACGTCCCGTGTCCTCACTAGCGTGTTACACTTGGGGAAAACTGCTCACCCTGCTGCTCCTACTCCCCGTTTGCGTCTGCATCTGAACTCCTTCGCTTCTTACGTCCTAAGTATTTTTGTAGGTCATTGGAAATCTTGGCAAACATCACTTTTAAAGCTGCGTTATATTCCATCATATGGATGTATCATAATTTATTTAGCTACCCCCATCTTGGTGGACATTTAAGTTAAATTTCATGTTGCTGAGCAACGTCATTGTTCTTTGTGGGCCATCATTATGGCTCAGCTGTTGAGATTTAGAACGACCACTCCTACCCCCATTTGGCATGTTTTTGCTTGATTTTCGCTGATTTAATCCGCACTCGTTCCTCAGATGACAAGCAGTGTAGTGCGGTGATGAAGGCACCGGGCTCTGGCATTACACTTGTCAGGGTTCAAATCTTGTCTCAGTCACCTTCTGTGTGGCTCGGACCATCACTTTCCCTTCCTGGGCCTCAGTCGTTCTTTGGGAAGTGATGATCATAGCGCCTACTTTCTGGGCAGTGACCCTCAAACTTCCGCATGCGTCAGAATCATGGGGAGAGCTTGTTAAAACACAGAGGGTGGGTCACGCTCAGTCTCTAGTTCAGCAGGTCTGGGGTGGGCTCCGAGAATGTTCAGTTTTAGCAAGTTCCTGGGGGAGGCTGATGTGGCTGGCCTGGGGACCACACCTTGAGAACCAACGTTCTAGGGGTTGTCGTGAGTGTTAAATGAGGTGACACATGAGAAGTGCTGCTCAGCAGAGAGCCTAGCACGTCGTAATTATTTCCCGAGGGTCTGAGTGATCAGTGAAGTTGTTTTTGGTCATCAGAAGTGACAGTCAGCAGGCCACGTTGGTTAATTATCAGCAGGTAACGAGTTACACTGAAATGTCTCTGGAAGGCTTTAGAACTGAATCTGCTACAGTTCAGGGAGGGGTGTGTGTGTGTGTGTGTGTGTGTTGGGGTAAAATTGACATACACCTGAAAAATGAACTGTTGAATTAAGAAATCATGGTCCTTTGAAAATTTCCCTCCCTCTCTCCTCTTCCTCTCTTTAACGATCCTGTTCCTACATTGCCACTTTCAGCAATTTAAATAATTGTCCCAATTCAGGAAGGAACTCAGATAAATCAGTATGAGACACAGGAACCTCTTACAGAGGCAGGAGTGCTGCCAGCCCAAAGACAAGGGCTGGGCTAATGAATTCTACTTCCCATAAGAAGTGCCCTGCAGCTGGAATAGTCAGAAATGCATAATTTTGATGGAAACATAACTCAATTTTAGGGCAACTGAAATGTAATATACACAGAAAAAGGAATTTGAGAAGGATAAGTGGCAAGACATTCAGATCTCTTTCCAGTGACCACCCAGAATTCCATTCTTAAAAAAAATCCTACTGCCGTGAAATGCTGTAGAGCTATTTCCAGGAGTTATACTTTGAATGCAGCAATTTTGTAGATGGTATTTCAGCCCCAGAGAAGTCATGCATCAAGTGTGTTAAGCCGTGATCCATTGCCTGTTGTTGAATGAAACATCTCTCCATCCATGGAGCGCTGGGGGTGCCCCCCAGTGGGTGGGGCTGGGATAACAGCACAAGCAGTGGGTCCCTGCCACACTTCCCCCCATCACAGAGCTTCTTAACCCTCTGCCCCCAGGAAAGGCAAGGACTGGGAGCTGGAGAAAGCCCAAAGGAGGCAGTTTGTAAGAAAAGGATTAAGGACATTATATCTCTGTATCCCCTACCCATCACTCCTTCCATTCAACGGACCCTATGCTAGCCCCTGGAATACGTACATGAATTAAGATATAACGTCACTCCTCAAAGAATGTACAATCTGATGAAGATGGGGAAATTTGTCAAAGAAAAACTCAGGCAACAAGGGCTCTTTTTTAATATTAAAAAAAAAAGAATAGTGCAGAAAAGCACAGTCTGGTGCAACACTCACCCCAATGCCCACCACAGAGAGCAAAGGTTAACATGTCACATTTGACTCGAAGTTTTGAAATAAATGAAACTTTGCTGATAATGTAGAAGTCCTGCTTATTCCTCTCCCCAGTCCCACTTTTCTCCCTTTCTCTCCGTGGGAGGGAAAAGCACTAGCATGAAGTGTATGTATCCATATCCATGTGCATGTTTTGTATTTTCAGAATAGATGTACGTGCACCTGGAGACCCAATACATAATTCTTTTAATGTATATAAATGGTATCTAATGTGTTAGAGTTTCCTTTACCTCAGCCTGATGGTTCAAGATCCATCTCTGGGGACACATATAATTCTAGCATATTCATCTTAGTTGCTGTTTTGTATTCTGTGGGATGAGCATTCCATCTTTCATTTGATCATCCCCCTTTGATGGACATTTGGGTTGTTGATGGTGAGGGATCTTCCGTGTGGATAGCTGAAGGCAGAGAATAGGTGTATCTGCAGCCTGAGTTGGACCCATCAGCTTCTTCAGTGGAAGCCCCAGACTCTAGAGTTAGGGGTTCTCACTTCAAGCTTTAGAAAGTTACATTTTCTGCTGGATTAAGAAGTCTTATTTTGCAAAGCATCCAGTAAACAAATAGCTCTCGTTACTCCCGCTATGTAGTAGGGAGGATGCAAATGGCTTCAGAAGAGGTTCAGAGGACATCTCACCTGATGGTTTCATGTTGTGTTACTGAGGGGATCTGGGGCCCAGCTTTGACTGGTTGAGCATGACGTCTTGGGGCTAGCTAGACGTGACCCTTGGTGGTCTTCATGGACATTACTAGTAATCACGCACGGAGTTTGTGTAGTTTGGATACTGTAACAATGACCCATTGCTAATGATGCTGGACCCGGTACAAAGGACTGCTGGCTGAGGTTGATGGGTTCATGATCTTACCATGGGCCTGTTTCTGTTCCTGGGATTTCAGGGAAAAAAAGTGGGGGAAAGGGGGCGATGTTCTTTATGTTGAATATTCCTGGTTTTATAGAAGGCACTTTGAAAAGAGCAGTCAGCATTTTCCAAAGTTCAAAAATAGCTCAGCCATGTTATGTAACCTCCTCCTTGCTACTGCAAAGTTATTAAACATCTGTTCCTTCGCCAAGCACAGAGACGTCACTGGCAACTCCCAGAATTGTGAAGGTAAACCATTACCTGTTCTGCTGGTGTGGGACCTGGGCTGCTCTGTCCAGTTCTGTTCCAGGAATCTGTCCAGTTCACTGATGGATGGGTCCCCTGGGAGGCAGCGTGGTGTCGTGCTTAAGAGGGCGGGCGATGGAGCCAAGGCTGCCTGGCGTGACTCCCTGATCTGAACTCTCCTAGATCTAAGACGTTGGGCAGGTCACTTAACTCTTCCAAGTTGGTTCCCTTGGATGTAACATGGGGATAAGAAAAATTTTGTCTCTTAGCCCAGAGCCTGGCATATGGAAAGCAGTCTGTAAATGGTTACTATTATTGATGAAATGTGTGTGTGTTATAGTCATCTCTTCTTATTGTGGCAGAATTAAATGAAAGCGTATACATAAAACACTTACGGTGTGCGTGATATGTAGTAGGCATTTCACAAACAACTGTCAAGTCATTATCATTGTCTTCTTCTTCTTCTTGTGATATGATGATGGTCACCATAATTATTATTATTCTGATTTATGCTTGTTATACTGCAAACTATGCACAGGCAGGGAAGTGGGAAATGGAGTATATTTCCATCTTGTTTCTTAATGACTGAATTACGACTATGTCCTGTGGCTTTCATTTCAGTTAGGAGAGCAGGATTCAGAGAAATTACAACAATGGAAGTCAAATAGAAGCACTCAAGTCGATCTATAGTGCAAACAATTGAGAAAAAAACAGCTTCTCCCGGGAGACTTATGAATTAGTATTGAAGGGAAGTTATTGGCCTTAATTGATGATACCTGGCGTAAGCACTTATGTGTTTTCTTGATTTACAATGTCAGGTTTCTGCTTTGAGAAGCAACAACATTGTAAATTATTACCCCTACAGGAAGGGAAAATGGAAGGAAGATATATAAGTGAGAGTGAGTTTAATTCATATTCAACTTACACTGATACTTTTTTCAATCTTCATTTCTAAAATAACCACAGGAAAAGTTTATGGTTTAATGACCCATTAAGAGACTGCACTAAACCTGGTTGGCATATTTTTATTTGATAATCAGAATTATCACTGTGGGTTTCTTTTTTAATGCCAATAAAAGAGCCTGCTCAGTTAATTCTCTGAGCTTGACCGGAGTTAAAACTTCCCCGGGTGAATGTGATAACTCTCTGCAAATATTTATCTGTGGGATCGCCATATGCTCGACAAACATTTCTGGCGATGACACCAGGCACTCAGCAGACCAAGCCATCCTCTGGGCCTGTGCTGTAGATCTGACTGGGACTCTGAACTCAGGAATGGGGGAAAAGGCTGAGCTGCAAAGAGATATGTAGGCAGAGAATCCAGGGGCGTGTGCCAGACGAGAGCCCAAAGCACGTTCCATGAGGCTGTGTGACTTTGTGGAATGTGGGTTTGGACAGTGCTGTGTTCCAAACTCCTCATTATTTAGGTTATCCTGGGCCAGTTACTTAACTTCTTGGAGCCTTCATTTCCTTGACTGTAAACAGAGATAATTCCAACCACCAAGGATTACAGTGACACTTAAATGCATGTAATATACTTAGCCAAGCATCTAGGATATGGTTGGCACCCTACAGATGTTAATTCTCCTTCCCTCGGCCAGATGCACAGCTCAATCTGACTCCTCCTGTGTCCTGATGGACCCATGGGAGGTGGGCTGTGCACCCTGGGTGTTCAGCCTGAAAGCTAAGTCAACATTCTCTCTTCAGCATCATTTCTGTTTGTGGCATCTCTCCTGGAACACAGTCCTCTCCTTTTTGGCTGGAAATCAAAAGTACCGTATGCCAACCCTGCAATGCAAGTCAATCATCTCCAATTGGCATCCAATGAATAGCTCGACAAATGGTGGAAACCTGATGCTGGTGACTTGAAAGGGCCAGAAATTGGCTGTGCCTTTACCTTGAGGGAAAGGTGGTTTGGGTTGTTTTGGTGTCACACATGGAGTATAAATGTTGTTCAAATTTGCTTTAGGCCGCATGCAAGTCTTTGGATTTGGGGACCAGCGTGCCCAACAAAAAGATGTGTTTTCTTTCCTCCAGGGTTGAATACTAGGGATGTTTTCATTTTGAAATGTGTTAATTTGGTGACGTATACTAATAGTTGGCTGCAGCTCTCTTCTGTGAAAAGATAAGGCAAAGAAAAGCACCTTCTTCATTACTCTGGTGCCTGCTGACAGAGAGTATATTGGGGCAGGCGGTCTTAATGTGTAAGCACAGGGACCAGTTAGGAGACCATGACATAGTCTAGGAGGGGAAGATGTGACTTGGATTGGACTAAGGCTGTGGATTCAGAGAGAAGTGGACGGGCTTAATGCATGTTTTGGAGGTAAAATTCACAAGACTTGATGGATGAATGTGAAGTGATAAAAGAGATATAAGAATCAATAATTTTTCACTTGTACAGCTGCATAGATGGTGGTACCTTTACAAAACTGAGGAAGAAAGAAATTGGGAGAGAGTGAGTCAGGAACAACATCTAGTTTCAAACGTGTTCAACTGACACACTTTTGAGACGTCCAAGTGGAAATCTCAAGTAGGCCAACTGGAGAGAAGAGTCTGAGCTCAGACTGAAAATACAACACAGGTTTTGAGCCTGTTGGTGGTGGTTAAAGCTCCAGGAGTGGGTGAGGAGAAAATGAAGAATCAGAAGAGGGACTGGGCTCAAACCATGACGAACTTCAATATTAATGGGTAAATAATCCCTGAGGGGAAGGAGATTACTGGAGATAAAGAGTTGGGCTGTGAATTCCAGCTGCCTGTCCCCCACAGAGACTCTCTATCCCCAATCTTGATTTTGTTGTGGAGCCCAGTGGGTGTCTGTACAGTGTCTGCTATGTGCTAGACATCGTGCTAGGTAGAATGGACCTTCCAAATATCTATAATCTATGGCCATTGCTAATCTATCTGGGTTTAGTGCAACCTAGGAGTTAAATAATCATACCAGTAGTTTTAATCAATACATGGAAAAGTAAAATTTATCACGTGATGAACTGCCAGGCAAATCATCAGAGCAGTGTATCCTTGGAGTCAAAGGAAACCAATACCATACTGGGCTGGAGCCGTGATGTCGATGGTGAGCTGGCTTTGGATTTGGAGAGATGAGGAGGTGATACTTCAGAAGGGGAAAAAAACCTCTGCTTTTGTTTCATTCTTGACGTGATCTGGGAAACATCTGATGTCACACGAAACAGCAAAGTTAAAAATCCTTCCCACTACAAGGGAGGAGCATGCAGCACAGAGTGAAGGGCAAGTGCTCAGGGCCGGTTCATGTACAAGCTGTCCTTCCTTTGCTGTCCCGGAGCAGTGTCTGTCTATGCACCTCCTTGTATGTAGGACAGAAGCCCTCCTTGGCGTCCCTTCCAGGTGGGAGCGAGGCAGCCAGCATGGGCCTCTCCACCTGTCCTCTGCCTGTGTCCTCTTTCTTCTCTGCTTCCTCCTCTCTTGCTTCCGTGCAGATGCTGCCTGCCTGCAGGTATGACTGAGCCCCCTGTGCCCATCCTGGTTCCTCAAAGCCTGGCCTGGATCCCAGGGACAGAGGATTCACCATCAGCCTGGTAATGCTGGCTGGGTTCTGTGTGGGCATGGGAGGCCAGCCACATTTTCACACAGGCCTCGAAGTTTGATGAATGAACGGGCTGATCTGCTGATGTCTAGTGGACTCTTGTCCAAATCTCCACAGCCAGTTTCCTGAGGATTTGCTTAATTTGTTTAAGTCCTATCCGGACACAAGGAACAAACACACACCACTCAGTTTCCTGCGTGACAGAGAGCAGCTCTCCTGAGCTGTGTACTCATTTCCTTTTCATTTCCATCACTATTAATAAAAGGAAGTTTTAAAAATTCAATTTAATTAATACATCATAATATATGTGTGGGGGGAGGGGAAACTTCAAGTTTCAAAAGTTATATATGAAAGCATTTATATTTTAAAATGTGATGTGATGGCAATGCTAACATACTCTAATCATATGACCTACCATGTATTGAGTGCCTCCTATGTGCCAATCAGTTTAAATACATTATCTTTAATCCTAATGTGTGAGTTAGAGTGTTTTTGCTGCAGGTGACTATCAACTAAATTCAGTTATGTGATTGAATTATCTCCACATAACAGGAATACCAGAGGTAGTTAGACTTCAGGTGCAGTATGATCAAGGTTCTGGTTCTTTTCCCTATGATCTCTTGACTCTGCTCTTTGAGGAGTGTGGTCTTCTTAAACTGACTTCTTTCATGACTTCAAGTTTGCTGTAAGCAACACCTGGAATTTGGCTACATTAGATCATGTGCACATCTTTGGGTCAATAATAGCTATTTTGAAAATGCCATGTATTGACTGGCTTAATTCTGGCTTCCTGACCCAATCATTAAGGCAAATAAGATCAGGTTAAATCAAACCAGACTAACTCTTAGAGCTGGGAATGGGGTAGGCTTCCTCCAAGGCCTGTGGAGTCTTATGGGAGGCATGGAGTCTCAACAAACGTGAGTTCTGTTAACAATGAGGAAGAGAGAAATGGGTGCTGGATAGACTACCAGCAAGTCAATTATAAATTATAATAACTCATATTACAGATGAGGAAACTGAGGACCAGAGAAGTTACATGACTTGACAAAAGCCATACAACCAATATAAAGTGGAGCCAATTCAAATCCAGTTTTGTTTGGATCTAAACCCCATGATACTACTTTTAGAGGTTGCAAATTGATCTGCAGTTGTGGTATTTTTTTTTTTTTGACTCACAGAATGTTTTTACTGTTTTCAAAGGTTGGATAAGTCCCAATGTTTAAAAGTTGTAAGATTTCATGAAAAATTATATTTTTAGCTAGTCTTGAAAATTTGAAGAGCTGATGTTAAGAATCCCACATTCCTAACTGGAATTCTTAAAAGTTGCGGCACTAGATGTTGGGTCCAAACCCTTTGCTCCTCAGGAAGAGGCTAGGAGTTGTGGGTTCCCTCCTGATTGTGTGTTGGTGTATGGGAGTGGGGTTTGTGGTGAGACTGTGCCTCAGCCTCTCCTACCCCTTCACTGTATTTTGTCATTCACTCGATGTGCTGGAGTCGGTCAGCTAGTGTCTGAGTTTCTTTCAGAGGGAATTGCTCCATGTGTAGGTGTACTTTCAGTATGCCCGTGGGAGGAGATGAGTTCAGAAGCCTCCTGTTGTCACCATCTTGGACCAGAACCTTCCTCCTACCTGGAGATGGTCAAGTGGACTTGGGAAGTGACCTTTAGATCGAGACGGGCTTGCCCAGTTCACCTTAGTCCCTACCTGGGCCACTTACTCATTCATGTTACCTCCATGGCCTCTTTAAGCATTTTATTTTATCACAAGATGTCTTGTATTATTTTATTACCTTTACCATAATCATCATTAGTTGTAATCATTACCAAAACAAGAACTTGATGAACTTTAAGACTGGTGGGTATTAGAATGAGTGATGACAGGAAGTTTTTATATCTTACTTCCAGGCATCTTTATCCTGGGTCAGTACCACTAGATCTGTGGACCACATAGATCTCTCATCCCATACGTGCAGCTTTATGCGCCAGATTCTGGTGAAATCATATAAAGAACTGCTGGTATGTGATTTTCTGTCATTAGCAGCTCCACAAGATTGGAGAGGTACCTCTAATCTTTTACTGACATTTTCTCAAAACAAAACTGGCTTTTAAAAGTTTCAGCTGGGGGTGTCTGGGACATAGTCATCTGGGATTAAGTGGTCATTTTATGTGGTCCTAGGTCATAAACCTACTTCTCCATTCAACTCACAGGTGAGAATTTGAGCTGTTTGTGCCTAGAGTGGCTTGTCCAAAGGCGAGAACTTACTGAATTACCCAAGGAGAGTTCCTACTCATCAGACTAGGCTAATTTGTAGATGTTCTTCTAAAGCTGGAAGAAAATATTTGTTCTGGTAGAGGGTGGGGTGGATGTCCAGCTTTTGTTGCAATATCATGAAATTTGTCAAACAAATGGCAAACGGTGGAGTCTGATGGAACCCACGTCACTTGTTCCGGGTCACTGTTGAAACTGACAATTTATCATCTAAGCCGCATAAAGTAAATGGTTCTTCTCTGATTTTTCTTCTTTATGGTACTGGGGTTTTCAGTATTTGCTATAAAAATAACTTTCAGGTTTGTAAATTCTAACTGCTAGGGATATGTTTGACAGATTTAATGGTCTTAATTATCTTCATTAAATTTCATCATATTGACTTCCACTTCAGACCAAGATGGGGTAAGAGGGACGGAATATATCCTACTGACTAAAACAACCAAAAATGGACAAAATTATATGAAATGATGATTTTCAAGACTGATTATCTGGCAAAAGAAGATAGGAAATAAACTACGTGAGTCCTATGAATGCCCCAGTTCACTGCCTGGAGAGCATTTCCAGCCTGCAACATAAGGATGGGAACCCCAGTCAGGCCTGGAAGATTCTCTGAGCTGAGCAGATAAAGATGAGGCCAGGGACACAAAGGCAGCTAGAGTCCACAGGACAGCCTACCTGATAAAGCCCTGGAGATCTGCCTCAGGACCCCCTTGAATATTGAGCTGGGTGCTGATCACCACATGCAGGTGAGGAAAATACCCAGGGCCGGGGAAAGAAACACCCCCAAAGATTAGAAATAGTGCCTGGCACTCACACAGGGCCAGGAATAGTGTCTGTTCCCACCAGCCAGACTGGAAATCCTCATTATTCACAGGGCATTGGGCTGAGTACAGAAGGTTCTTCCCTCAATAATGGGAAGCTATTCTTCGCTCAGACACAAGGTCCATCCTCGGTTAATGAAGTTATGGAGGCATCTGGCTCTTTGCCCAATTACTTGTTTTTCAGGACAGTCAGAAATTGATGTCCACATAGAGGTTCATGGATGTGAGGCACACAGAATGTGTTTACTGACAAAAAGAATGGACAGCGGGGTCCAGATGGGTGTGGGTGGAATTCTCAGGCAAGCCATGTTCCTTGTCATCATCAAGGTTTTTATGTCATGGTGGAAACAGAACTTATATTAGTCAGAGTTCTCCAGAGAAACAGAACTGATAGGATGTGTATGTGTGTATATATACATGAAGAGAGAGAGAGAGAGAGAGAGAGAGAGAGAGAGAGAGAGAGAGAGAGAGAGAGAGAGAGAGAATAGGAACTGGCTCATGCGATTATGGAGGCTGAGAAGTCCCAAGATCTGCAGTCACCCAGCTGGAGACCCAGGAGAGTCAATGGTTTAGGTTCCAATCTGAGAGCTGGCAGACTTGAGACCCAAGAAGAGCTGATGTTTCACTTTGAGTTCTGAAGGCAAGAAAAGAGTGATGTCCCAGATCAAGGCCATCAGGCAGCAGGAGTTCCTCCTTACTCATGGGAGGGTCATCCTTTTTGTTTTATTCAGGTCTGCAACTGACTGGATGGGGCCCACATACATTGGAGTGGGCAACCTGCTCTGCTTGGTCTACTGGCTCAAATGTTAATCTCATCCAAAAACACCCTCTCAGACACACCCAGAATAATATTTGGCTGAATATTTGGGCACCCTATGGCCTACTCAAGTTGATACATAAAATTAACCACCACAGAACCCAAACTAAGATTTAGGACATTGGATCCTAATCCAAACTTTGCTCTTGTATTTGACTGTAATCTTTGGTAAGACTCTTAACTTTTCTGGTCTCAGCTTCCTCATCTGTAGATTTATGGTGTTGGGTACAATAATCTGGAATTGAATTGCATGATGTCAGAGCTGGAAGGGATGCTGGAGATCATTTAGACCAATTATTTTTAAATATTTCTTTTCTTTGTACATGAGGAAGATTTTGAGTGCGTGTGCAATATTACCACAATCCCTAGGGTGTAAGTGGTAACTTCAGCTCTTGTTTCCCATCCAAGAAAACATTAGAAGGCACACAAGTGATGACAGTGACTCTGCTCTAATTTATATATTTAAAATAAACAATTCATAAAATTTGGCTCAAATTCATAAAATATATTATTAGTTGTAACAAATTCTTTTCAGCTGGTTTTACAACATAAGAATTGTAAATTACTTCTCTGTGCTTTATTACAGATGAGGAAGTTGAGGCCTAGAAGACACAGAGTTCATTTTTCACTAACGAGAGACTGGTTAATGGCAAAGGCAGGCTAAGGCCAATTTTTCTTTCTCTCAGACCTAGGTGTGTTGCTTCCACTGCATCAGTCCTCTTTCCTTCTAGGTCCTTTGTGATTAATAGTAATAATGTGGTGATGATGATGATGATGATGGTGATGATGATGATGGTGGTGGTGATGATGATGATTTTGACTGTGATGACGGTGATGATTATGATAATGATGATGAACTCCAGGGACCTTGTACACCAGTATTTAGCACAGCAGACACTTAATAAATATGTGTTGAATGAGTGAATAGTGATAATTGCTAACACAGTGCTTCCTCTGATCCAGATGCTATGTTAAGGATTTTTACATGCATTATTTTATTCTCATAAAAACTTCATGAAATAATGGTATTATTAATCTCATCTTTGCATGAGAAAAAAATCTCAGAGAGAAAAGTGACTCTCGTAGGGTCACCTAGTGGTGGAACCAGGATCAAGCTTTCCTCTCTGACTCGAGCGCCTAATCCTCTGACCTCTCGCCTCTCAGGGAAAGAGGGGGCTCCAGGTGTGTTTTCATGAGGCCCTGGGAAGTCTTCGAGTGCCATAAAGCACATGCAAAGATCCTCCCGTTGTGAGCAGGAGTCGTTTGCTTGTCTTTCGAGTTAATTTATCATGAGAATGTGATGGATGAGAATTAATTTTATAAACCACAAAACCTTTCTGAAAACGTTAATATTCTCACCATCAATGCCAATTATTATTATTGTCACTATCATGGAGAGACATGTTTGGCATTGCCGGGAAAAAAGCAAGTGAAGATCAAAGGAGAGAAGCTAGTCTTTCCTGGGAGAATTTTTATGAGAATAGTCAGAAGCTCGATTGCAGAGTCATCAACTCCCTTTAAATTAGTTCTAGAATGAGTCCCTTCAGACTTTGTGCATCCCTGAGGAGTGCCAATAAATATTAACTGGATGCAAAGAATGGAGCAAAAACGTCAGCAAGGGAGTCTTGGTAATTCTGACTAGGCAGAAGGAAGGAAATAAAGTGTAGAAGGAAGAGGGAAGCCAATATTTAATTTTGACACTGGGTGCCATCCAGGTTCTAATGGGGTTGTCTGCCTTGATTTTTAAATTGTTCTATTCGCTTTAGAACAAGGAGGCCAAACTATTGGCAAACGTCTTCCACTCGGTGTAGGAGCTGGGGGAGAAAGCCACCGTGCATGCCTCCAAACCATTCCCAGATCTTGAGTTTCATAAATCTTCTGCTTTTGAAACAGAGCATTTCTTAAATGGATTGAGCTCTGAACACAGGACTGGGAGAAAGTGTTTGTCTTCAGCCGACTGGGTGAAAACAAAACAAAACCAAACAGAATCAAAACAGTCCCCTGGCATCCGTTACCCATGTTCATCTACTGATTGCCTGGATCTCATTCTTTCATTTGTTCATTCATTCATTTGCGCGTGCACACGTTTGTTCTCACTCCTTTACTTTTTCATGAATCCAGCACTTAGTTTGTGTCTCACACCTCTAGTAGATATGAGACACACACAGTGATGAGCCAGACAGACAAAGGCTCACCGCCTGAGGCTCCTATTCTAGCGGGGAGACCAAAATAAGTGGATAAACACGTACTGTCAAGGTGGTACTGACAGGGAACGGGAAGAAAAATAGGGCAGGGTAAGGGAATAGAGAACGAAGGGGGCTTATTTTAGAGAGAATGGTTGGGAAGGTGAAGATTTGGCAGATACCTGAAGGAAGGGAATAAGAAAGTGATGTGAAGATCTGGGAAAAGAGGGTTCTGGAGGGGGGACCAGCAAGTGTGAAAGACTAGACTTGGGAAATTGCTTGGATGATTTGAGGAACAGCAAGATGGCCAGGAGGGCAGAAGCAGAATGGGTGAGTGGGACATGCGTTTGGAGAGGTGGGCCAAGTTCTGTAGGGTCTTAGAGGCCATGGTGAAGGTTCCGGGGTTTGTTTCAAGTGTTACAGGAAGCCACTGGGGAGTTTTAGCAGGCGAGCGAGGTAGACTGATGCAGCGACCCCTGAGCTCACACAGGTTGTATCTGGAGCCTCATTTGCTTTTTTCCCCTGTGCTATTTCATTTCCTATTAGAAACAAGCTTTGCTTGGTGTGGAGCATAAGGCACTTGCTCTCCCAGATCCCATGCCTACCCTCCCCCATTATGCAGGCTGTGAGGGGTGGGCCCTGCTTGGCCACAGCCAATAAAAAAATCCCACCCCTCTCACTAGAGCAGTTGGTTCAGGAACAGAATGTTATCTAAGTTGGCCCAATAGAGAGAAGTTTGGGACTATTTGATGTATGGCAGATGTGAGACCTGGAATTTCTGCTGCCATTTTTCTACCTTGGAAGAAACCAGGCTGAGGATAAAGGTAACTCACACACAGGACAGAACTAAGAGAAGTATGCTATGGAGAACAAGCCAGAGCCGTGATCAAGCCACACCTGAAGTCCACTCTACCACCAGACTCCTATAGCCTTTTAAGTTGGCTCAAGTTGGCTTCTGCTAAATGCAACCAAAAGAACTTGATAGATATGCGTATTTGGCAGCTAATCTGTAGTATTATGCTATTTAATTGATGTATTTTACCCTTTAAATTAATGTGGTTGTTGGGGCAGCCCAGTGACACAGCGGTTAAGTTCACACACTCTGCTTCGGTGGCCTGGGGTTTCACAGGTTTGGATCTTGGGTGTGGACAGATGCACCTCTGTCAAGCCATGCTGTGGTGGCGTCCCATATAGAGGAAGATGGGCATGAATATTAGCTCAGGGCTAGTCTTCCTCATCAAAAAAAAAAAAGAAAGAAATTAATGTGGTTGCCTTTAATAAAGCTGAATTTGACCAACAAGGGCATATTGTAAGTAAAAATTTTAGAAAGATTGTTTTGCACAAGACAACTCTAGCTCTTTAATTCTAGACAGAAAACTCCTGATGGACATAATTTGTACTCAGAATATGTTTGCAGCCTTTGGAGGATCCACAGACTTTGGAATCAGATTCCAGCTTTTTCTGCCACTTATTAGCTATGGAACTCTTGAGCAAGCACCTAAATACATCTGGACATCGTTGTCATCTTCTGCAAAATGGAGAGAATGCTGGGCCCCACGCACTGTGAGGAGTCTCTGAGAATTAAATAAGGTGTATAAAGCATTTAACTCAATGCCTGGCACATGCTAAGGGGCCTATGAATGTTAGTTCTTGTAGAATAATATAATTCTCAGAACGACCAAGGAAAGAGGGACCAAAAATGCCACCTAGGTAGCAGGATTCCTCTGCATTGCTTAATTAAGTGTGTTTCATTATTCTAACTCCCCGGGGCTTTTGAAGGGAAAATAGATTTTTAGAAATTTAGAAAGGTAATCTCATTAACTAAGAGAGGGGGAGGAGACAGTCCTTAGGCAGGAAGTGAGAGGGCGGCGATGGTGCAGTTGTGGGGCCGAATTCGCGAGTATTGATGTTCACCTGCTCCTTAAGCGGTAAAAAGATGCATAGAGCCACATAACCATGTCTTTCCAGAGGATTTTTTTTTAACGTAAGGAGAACTTGGGTCCTATAGAAGAGTGGGATGTTCCCATATTTTGTGTAATCTAAGGCTCCAGCAATTATAAAATGATCTTTATTTCAAAAAAGGTTAACATGCAAAAGATGGGCAACTTAAAACCGATGCGATAGAGTACCAGAGCCTGCCATGCCCAGTGTCCTGACGACCCATGAGGCAGGTGATGGCCTCATTCTACGGATGAGAAGATCGAGGCTCGAGAAAGCTGTGACCTTTCCAAGGTCATATTGTTAGGGGACAGCGGTGACAATCACATTCGTCCATTCATTTGAAGGATTTAGCTAGTGCTCAGTGTCAAGCCCTACAGGGGATACACAGTGAAAACAACAGTGTGGCCCTTAACTTCAGGAGGGAATTTAGACAAAAATGAGAAGGGAATCAAATAAAATGATTACACTTCATGATGGCCGCTGAGAAGGAAAGATAGTGGGTACCAAGATGGGAAACATCCAGGATGGGAGAAGCACTTCTCTATATCGGGCGAAGAGAGAAAGCATCTCTGTGGAGGTGACGTTTCAACTAAAAGCTGAAAGGTGAAGAACCAGACGTGAAAAGCACCAGAGAAAGGCATTCCAAGCAAAGAGAATAGAGTCTGCAAAGTCCCTGAGATGGGAAAGACTTTGGTGTTTACAAGGAAATGAAAAAAAATCGTGGTGGACTCCATTTCAAGTCTTTCTGATCATTAGACTGGGCTGCCTCTGTGGAAGGGACTGTTGGGTGTTTGAAGGGCGAGGAAGACCAGGGAGCAGTCAAAGGGATGCTGGTTGATCTCCTCACATCAATTACTTAATCCTCCAGAAGGTGATTCCTTTCGGACATTGACCAACTCCACCCCTGTCCCGTTAAAGCTGGAGGAGATATTTGAAGAGCTTCTCTATGAGATGCGGTGGAAGTGGGAGGACTGTCTTGAAGGGACTGGAAAAGGGAGGATGGTGGAAGAAGAGCTGGGAGTGGACGATGCTGTTGACTTGAGCCAACCCCTAGTCAGAGCTGCGTCACGGGCCAGCTCCCTGCTGGAACACTAGGTGTCTCTGTTAATCCATGTAGCGGAAGGCACATTGCACTTCTCGTATTGCAGTGGCTCTTAAAAGTTGTGCCGTTGAGTCCAGAATGGCTTTCATCTTAGGATCTTCCTTCCCAACAGGAGGCATTGGGAATAAGGGAAGAATGAGAAGATCTCCATTTATAAATGCCCGCGAATGCAGGATGTATGAAAAGCTCCCACTCTCAACCTCCTGGTCCCCTTGAGAGGTTGGGTGACATTTTAATGTCCAAGTACTCATGTCATGAAGCTTTGGGCTGTGTGGCAGGACCTATGGCTAACAGGACCATCATTTTTCCTGGTTCTCCTTCTACATAGACATAGTTAAAAATTATTACAATAATATTACACAGAGCTTTTTAGATTCAAATACAAAATGTCCTTTACTCCTCATAACAATTCTGTGAGACATGAGATTATTCCCATTTAACAGATAAAGATACTAAAATTCATAAAGATGATGTGGTGGAACCAACATCAAACAAAGACATTGACCCAACTCTCATGCCTCCAAATCCAGAAAAGATGAGATATGGTCCCGCCTTTCCCAATAATCTCAGGGAGGGAGTAAAGATGTTGACTAATAACAACAGCTAATGGTATTACCACTTCTACAACAGTTAGCATTTATTGAGTCCCTAGAATGTGCCTGCACACTGGGCTAAGTTCTTTCTATTTTTTAACCAATTTAATTCTCACAACAACTCCATGAAGTAGGCGCTGTTATTATCTCCATTTAACAGATGAGGAAGCTGAGGCTTAAAGAGGTGAATAACAACTTACCCCAGTTTATGTAACTAACAAGTTGCAGAGATGGTTCACAAACCCTGACAGTTTAACTCCAAAGCCGGTACTTGTCATCCCCACTTAAATTGCCTCTATTGATGACATACTTCTGTTTTACAGGAATCACACCAATTGTTTGCACTGAGTATATTCCTAGTTGTGAATCTCTTCTCTTACTCTTGGTAAAAAAAAAAAAAAAAAAAGTACGAGTTTTAGGGACAGGATCCCATTATGCTGTCTCTTTCCACATAAGCAAATGGAAACAAATAATTGGAGCAATTGCCTTGATAAATAATCAGACGATAAAGCTGCCATCAAAGAAAAAGTTGTTCAATACGTATTTTCTACTTTAACCAGAATGTTTGGATAGTTGTGTGGGCCCTCGCCATTCTTCTTAGGGAAGGGGGTTGCTATTATTAAGGATAGTAGATTCAGTTCCAGACTTTCCAATTTTGATGTGTTATTAACCCGTCGATTCCTATTTTTCTGACTTGTGTGTTGCTGTCAGCTTAGCTTCTTCCACTTGCCTTATTAAGAATTCTGCATAGTCAATAGGATGCAAATAAATGGCAGCATATGCACCTCCCTGCATGTGGGATATGTCTCTGTTGGCTATTCTGCCGCTTAGCTGTCTCTGCAGCCTGATGCTTCAGCTTCCGATTGAGACTCTTCATCTTCAGGGTCTGGTCTGACTGCTACTGTCATATCCAGGTGATGGAGCTAACATGGCATTAATGGCAGGTTTGATTCACTGACTTCTCCCTCAGCTTTGGGTCTGAGACCCCTTAGCCTCCAGCTCCTGTCACTCTGGGGCCATTTGTACATCTCCAGTAAGCCTAACTTCCGTGCCACAGCAGACCGTATGCACTGGAACTAGTTCTGGAGCTTGTACATTGGGAAATTTTCTACTGCGGTTTAACATGGTAGAGAAGAACCCAGATAGGCTGTGCCGTTCAGAAGCCAGCTCTGATACTGAAAGCAGGTGCAGACCTGTCAGCCACACAGCTGGTTGAGTTAACTCTATTAGACAGTGTTGGACAATTTTGTTGACTGAAATAGAAACCGGTATGGTGGCAGGTTGTCCATTTGCCAAATGGTGCCCCTGCTAGGCTGCTTTAGGTCTGCCTTTCTTGTGGTGCATCTGCTGGCTTTGGCTGCCAGCAGGTTGGAAACTGGCAGTTCTGTAAAGTTTTATTGTCTTTCTAGGTGTTTCTGTCAAGGAGAGAAATACTAACACTTGCCATTGTTTAACGATGACTTGGCATTTTTGATTCCTGGCTCCACTTCAACTAGAAGAAATTAGTCTCTGATTTTATGTTACTAGTGAAAGTGTATCATCTTTTTGACGAAGAATGATTTTCTACTTCTCTTTAAATCATAGATTCTCAGGAGCCCCTGTGCTAAATGGTTTTCTCATGCTCAATTCTGATCACCTCACGTAATGGATTTTTGTAATTTTCTTGCTTTCTTTTTTCTTTTGAAAATCAGCAACAAGTAGAAAGAATCTCTATGGATGAAATACAATATCCTTCCCAAAGAAGAGATGGAAAAAACATGTTTTCCGAAGCTTCAAGCCCACACCAGTGTGATCTGCCTTCTACATTTTAAGCAGGGTGAGAGCCTTTGAGGATTGAGTCAGAAAATGCATAATGTGACCTCTTAGTTAAAGACAAACAAACAAAAAAAAGGGACCTAGGACATCAAATAGCTCTTACCAATGGCCGCTTTTATGAGTGAAGTGCAAATGAAGCATGGATTAGAGCTCCTTTCCAGGATGCAAGAACCAATTTCCAAAACATGTGAACACTCTCTCGATTGATTGTATTAGCTGCTTAGTTGCAGAACTGTTGAAACAAAATGGGATAACTTATGCTAAACACCCAACACTGTGCCTAGCACATGCTGGACCCCCAATTTCATATTATCATTAATTATTCCTATATAGAGGTGAAACATAAAGAAATCTATTTCGATTACATACTTGTTTGACCTGAAACACAATACTGCCTAACTCGTTGTAATGAATGCCTATAAATCTTGACAAAAAGATCCCTGGGATAGGATCCCATTCTGAAAACGTTCTGAAAATTCCAGATCCTGTCTGGAGGAAAGAGAGAAGAATCTACAAGAGTGTTTTTGAAGGGAAAGAAGTGCCCATGTCTGATATGTATCTATATGAGGAATAGTTGAAGGATCCCACAGAAGGGACTTCTAAGGGGTGTCAGAAGAGTCAACTTCAGTTTGGTTTTTTCTTTTTGGTGGGAAAGATTCGCCCTGGGCTAACATCTGTTGCCAATCTTCCTCTCTCTCTCTCTCTTTTTTTTTCCCCTCCCCAATGCCCCAGTATATGGTTGTATATCTAGTTGTAAGTCTTTCTAGTTCTTCTGTGTGAGCCGCCACCACAGCTTGGCTACTGACAGATGAGTGGTGTGGGTCGGCACCTGAGAACAAAACCCGGGCTGCCAAAGCGGAGCACGCGGGACTTTACCCACTAGGCCATCGGGGCTGGCCCACGACTTCAGTTTTGAAGGTTTGCCATCTGGAAATAGGAGTAGAATTCATCTTTTGCTTTCAGTGGAGAACCAGAGCCAGCAGGTCGAAGTTCCGAGGAAATCATTCTGACTCGGTGCAAGAAGGTCTTTGCTAAACTCTTTGAGCTGTCAGCAAAAGGGACCCTCCGAGGAAGTGGGGGGATATCACTCAGACGCTGGAAACCTTGCGACAGATGGGCAGCTGTGTCAGGAAGGGGTTCTGCAATGTGTGTGGGGTCAGGTGTGGAGGGAGGTGGTTCTGTCGGTTTAGATAAATAACCTTAAAACCCTTCTATGTGGAGACATTCGGGCCCACTGATTTCTCTGCTTCAGAATCTTTCCATCCACTTTTGCTGAACGACACAGCTATTACTGCCCTTTAGAGATGGAATTCTAGAACATTTTTCCTTGGCCTGGAACACTCCACCTTTACTTGTTAACACCAGTGATAACTGGTGTTTATTTCAGTTACTATGTCCCAGGCTCTGCACAAAGTGTGTCACTCTTTTAATACTCATGGCAGCCCTACGAGATGAGTACTTTTTAAAATTAAGGTATAATTAAAACATAATGTTATATTAGTTATATTAGTATACAATGTAATGATTCGATATTTGTATATACTGCAAAATGACCACAATAAGTCTAGGTAACGTCCATCCTCATATATGGTAACAAATTTTTTTCTTGTGATGTGAACTTTTAAGATCTACTCTCTTAGCAACTTTAAAATATGCACTACAGTATTATTAACTATCGTCACCACGCTGTACATCTCCATGACTTATTATTTTATAGCTGGAAGTTCATACATTTTGACCCCTTTCACTCATTTCACTCAACCCCCAACCCCCACCCCTGCCTCTGGCAACCACCAATCTGTTCTTTGTATCTATGAGCTCGTTTTTTTTTCAGATTCCACATATCAGTGAGATGATACAGTATTTGTCTTTCTCTGTCTGACTTATTTCATTTAGCATAATACCCTCAAAGTCCATCCATGTTGTCACAAATGGAAGGATTTCCTTCTTTTTACGGGTGAATAATATTCCAGTATGTGTGTGTGTGTGTGTGTGTGTGTGTGCGTGTGTATCTCACATCTTCTTTATCCATTCATCTGTAGGTGGACACTTAGGTTGTTTCCATGTCTTGGCTATTGTGAATAATGCTGCGATGAACATGGGAGTGCAGATATCTCTTCGAGATCCTCTTTTCATTTCTTTCAGATATATACCCAGAAGTGGGATTGCTGCACCAATTTACATTCCCACCAACAGTGCACAAGGGTTCTCTTTTCTCCACATCGTTGCCAGCACTTGGTATCTCTTATCTTTTTGATAATAGCCATTCTAACAGGTGTGAGATGGTATCTCATTGTGGTTTTGATTTGCATTTCCCTCATGATTAGTGATGCTGAGAACCTTTTAACGTACTGGTTGGTGGTTTCTGTATCTTCTTTGGAAAAATGTCTATTTGAGTCCTTTGCCCATTTTTAAATCAGATTATTAGTCTTTTTGCTATTGAGTTGTGTGAGTTTCTTATATATTTCGGATATTAACCCTTTATCTGATATATGGTTTGCAAAGATTTTTTTTCCCATTCTGTACTTTGCCTCTTCATTTTGTTGATTTTTTTTATTTTGTTTTTTTCTTTTTTTGCTGTGCAGAGGTTCTTTAGTTTGATGAAGTCCCACTTGTTTATTTTTGCCTTTTTTGTTTGTGATTTTGGTGTTTAGGCCCACCTTTCTGCCAGAGATTTTGTAGAAATGATTTTTGGGTAGAAGGTTGGATCTAAAAACCTCTGGGATCCCTGATAAACCTCATGCCCCAATTTAGACTACTTATTGTGTCATTTGAATTAGCTCAGTCTTTATTCAACCATCTACTTACTTTCTTCATCACTTTTTTGAAAGCAACTTTTCATTGTAGTTAAATACATTTAACATAAAATTTGCCATTTTAACCATTTTAAACTGTATAATTCCGTGGCTGTAAGTACCTTCACAATGTTGTGCAACCATCACCACTATCTAGTTCTAGAACTTCTTCATAACCCCAAACAATTCCACTCTTAGTTATATACCCCAAAGAATCAAAAACAGGTAGTCAAGCAAAAATTGTCCATGAATGGTCTTAGCAGCACTATTCGCAATAACCAAAAAGTATGAACAACCCAAACATCTATCAACAGATGAATGGATAAACTTAATTTGTATATCCATACAATGGAATATTATTCAGCCATAAAGCGATGAAATGCTCATACGTGCTCCCACATGGATGAACATTGAAAACATGCTAAGTGAAAGAAGCCAGACACAAAAGGCCACACATTGTGTGACTCCATTTATATGAAATATGTTCATTACTTTTTGTCGTAAAAGTAAACCATCTGTGATATTTTACACTTAGTACTTTTTATTTACACTGATGTACTTTTTTAGAGATATAAAATTCCACTATAGTTTCTTCCTAAGCAATGATATCTATGAAATAATGGGTTTGATATGCTAGTTTCATTTTTCAAATACACATTAAAATAAACCAATTTAATTCTAAAAATAAAGTTAACCCATGCACCGTCTAAATGCATCTGTGTACCACCTGAAGACTTTCATACTTAAGACTTTTCAGAAAACAGCCTTTTTGTTCCTCTCAGCAATCAATTCCTTCCTGAATGTGATCTGCACGGCTCCTAAACTTAAGCTGTCCAGTGTGGCAGCCACTAGCCATATGTGGCTACTGAAATTTAAATTAATTAAAATGAAGTAAAATTGAAAATTCAGTTCCTCAGTCACACTATCCACATTTCAAGTGCTCAATAGCCGCAGGTGACAAGTGGCTACCATCTTGGACGTCACAGATAAATGACATTTCCATCCTTGGGGAAAGGTCAATTGGACATTGCTGTCTGGAATTGGCTTTCTTTCTTCCTGTTGTGTGAAGGAAACATCCCATCTCCCCAGTCCTGTGCTTAGGTCAACCTCTCACTCAGCATCCTCACTTCCCACCACTTGTGCCTGGCTGGCCATTCATCCCCCAGCCAGCTCTGAAACTGACCTACTTTTCCAGTGTCACCAGGGAGGGCTTGATGCCAAACCACACAGCTTGAGACCTCCTCTCGCAGCTCCTCTTCCTGCTTGCTGCTGACCAGCTCTGGACCCACTCCATCTTGCCACTCTCTCTTGCTCTCATCCCACTGACGCGAGGCTATCCTCCCACATAGCCCTCTCCAGCTTTCCTGAAGGGCCCCACTCTGCTTCAAACTCTTTTGTTTTGTTATTCAAGTGTGAGAAGACGTCTCTCCTGTGTTACCACGCTTCTCTCTCCACTCTATTTGTCTGTCTTTCTCCCTTCCCCCAGCTTTTCCTTCTCTTCAACTTCTCTTCCTTTTCTCCTTCCTACTCCTTTGTTTCCTCTTTTTCTTCTTCCTACTCTCCCTACAATTATCCCCTGTAGTTGTAACATTAACCCTTCAAAGCTATTTAGAAAACAAACAGGAAGAGGAGCTATAGAAAAAAAAAAGCTATCTTCTTTCTATCATTTATACAGAAAAGACCAAAAAGCAACCCCTCCTTGATCGAGCAGTTCTTTGCTCTTTAGGTGGTAAATACATCATTTTCTTCCCCATCAAGAGAGTGACTTAGCAATTATGGGCAAAGATATGAATATCAGGGCAGTGTCTGGGACTGCAAAGCTGAGTCTTCTGGGGGACACATTTCCACACCAGAAATCCGTGGCAGGATGTGAAACATTATTACTGCAGAATTTACACAAGGCTGTCAAGTTTCATTATGAGAGTGGGCAGCATTTAGACTGCTATTTAGGCCAGGACATATTTAACTCCGTTCTGATGGTTCTGAGGTGTCATTCAGCACAATGGGACATTCTCCACACTGCTGGGGACTCCAGCTCTGGCCAGATGAAAATCTGCTCCTGTTCATTCAGCAAATGGCCACTGATCACCTACCATATGCTGGACGCTGTGCTCGGGGTGTGGGGCATGTGACGATAACTCAGACACGTTCTTTGTTCCCCAGGAGTTTACCCTCCAGCAAAGGAGCTGATGTGTGTGTGAAAAACTCTATAATAATGAAGTAGAAAGGGAGATGCAGGGGAAGTGATGGGGGTTCCAAGGAGGGTGTGGAGGCTGGAAGCTTAGGGAGCCTTTTGGGAAGAGGTGAACTCTGTGCTGTTTTTGAGAGTCTGAACATGTGAATATTTAGGGGAGAAAAATATTTGTATTAGTTGAGACTTTGTGAATTTAATGGATAGAAAATCAATTCTCATTAACTAAGCAAAAACAAAAGCAAAAGGATTTATTGGTCCATTCAACTGGAAAAAGATGTAGTGTACTTGTTATCCGGTATATAGATTCAGGTGGAAATGATGTCTGCAGATCTCTCTCTCCCTCTCTCTCTGTCTTTCATGTTTCTCTCTGTCATGGCTCATTGTTTGCCCCCATGAGATGGGGAACAGCAACATCTAAAATAAATGTGGATTCACATACTTTTATCACTGTATCTCCTTAAGTCAAGAGAAACAGCTATCCCCTCTAGGTGCAACAGAAAATTCCCAGAGAAGGAATCTGATTGGATGAGCTTGAGTCATGTGACCACTTCTGAACCAATCACTACAGCCAGAGATACTCCTGTTGGCCAGGAAGGGGAAGATCTATTATCGGGAAATGGAAGTAGCCAGAAACAACAACTATTACTGCTTTCCCAGTGGAAGAAAGTGTAGGAACAAAAGCCAAGAAGCAGGAAATCACAAGGACACCATGAGTTGTCTGGATTTGCTCCAATGAAGGACACGTAAAGAGCAGTTTTAGGAAGTAAGGTTGAACGTTAAAGCTGGCTAAGGAGCATGGATTTTATTTCTGGACAATAGGGAGCCAATTCAGGATCTTGAGCAGAATTGAACGTAATCAGAACTGAAGTTTGGAAACATTCATCTGGCAGGTGGGCTTCATATGAGTGTGGGGAATGATATACAGGGAATCTAGATACCAGGTAAGATGTTATAAGAGTTCAGGTATGAGCAAAGTGAGTATTATTTCAGTTATTTTGGTAATAAGTAACAGAAATTAACTCTGACTAGATTAATTTAAACAAAAAGAGGTAATGAAGAAGGAATGATAGAAAATATATTGGGACTTTACTGGGCTATCTTAAAAAATGAAAGTAGAAGTTGAGTAGCCAAGGTTTGGAAAGGTCAGAAGATGAGTCAACATCCATTGATGGAGGAAAGTCACCATTACTTTGATCCAGATCAAACAATTCCTGGTCTCCGTCTTGCCTATCAAGTTTCAAATTCCTAGGACAGAGAATCTGATGGATTCAGCTTGAGACAGATGTACACCTCCCCCACCAGATCTATTTTTTTTAGTGGCCAGGGGAGAAGAACAGATGTTCAGATGTACATAGGTGTTGCATTTTCCAAAGAAGGGGCTTATTGTATGTCAACAAGCCACCCTACATGGGATGCAGTCCTGTGAACTGTACTGGCATAGAAGGAAGCCCAGGTTTCGCTAGGGAAAGGATCATGAATATTCTTAAGTTTGCATTTAGAACAGAGTTCAAATGAGTGGTCATTAGATGTGTTGTATTTCATTTAAAGTATTATTTGTAAATGAATTTGAATGCTGCTGGCTAGGATTTTCACCACTCTCCATAATCTTGCACCTCACCCATTTCTGTCATTGATGTTACCTGCCCTGTCCTGGAAAGCATGAGAGTTTTCAATTCATCCTGAGAACTCAATTTGGTGTTTGCCCTGAAAAAAAGCAAGTAGAAATGGAGTCATGGAAGACTAACCAGTATTCTGATAGGTTAGATCCCCCTGCTGATGCTCTTATAGCATCAGGAAATTTAGTTGCAAATATATCATCATTTATTGTAATTATTTATGTTATTACAATTGTTTCCTGATAATAATTATTTGTTTCCTCCTAAACTCTAAAGACTTTGGGGAAAGGACCACAAGTTTTTTACTTTCCATCTTATCTCCTGCATGTTGCTGGCATATAGTAGGTACTCAATTAATATTTGTTTGAATTGATGTGTTTGCTAAGAAATGGATTTGAATCATTTAAATAGATGTTCTTTTGAGGTCTTACTTAGTGGACCAAACTCTTAATTTATGGTCCTGGTTTTAACACTGAATGTTGCATGCCCAGGAAACCCCTCAGTTCTGGGAAAACTGGGATAGTTGTCCACACTACTTATGGTGTCAATCAAGAAATGTGTTTATTATGGTCCCTTGTCTAAGTCTTAGCACCACTACCATGAATCTTCTCAGTTATGCTGTGTGGTTGCCATGTACTGATTGTTTGCATCCTCCCCAAATTCATATGTTAAAACTCTAGTCCCCAGTGTGATGCTATGTGGAGGTGGGGTCTTTGGGTAAGTAGGGTTAGATGAGGTTGTGAGGGCTATCATGATGGGACTGGTGCCCTTATGAGAGGAGAAAGAGACACGAGATGCATCTCTCTCTGCCAAGTGAGGAGGACGCAGAGAGAAGACGGCGGCCGGAAAACCAGGAAGCAGGCTCTCACCAGACACCAAATCAGTTGGGCTTGATCTTGGACTTCCATGCTCCAGAACTGTGAGGAAAAAAATGCTTGCTGTTTAAGCCACTCAGCCTATGGTAGTTTGTTAGAGCAGCCTGAGCAGACCGAGACAGTGGGGTTACCCTCATTTACACAGGAGTGAGCTGAATTTCAGAGGACTTGGGTGATTTGCATAAGGGTACAGTGCCAATAAGGGTGGATTTAAAACTCAATTCCAGCTTTTCTATCCCCAAATCTGCTCTTCTCTCTACCTCACAATAGTCCCAGAATTCAAAATACTGGGTTATGAACTCTTGTCCTTAGGAGTTTATAATCTAGCAGAGGTGATAAAGCTGTGCAGGTTATGAATAACACAAGCTCAGGGGTCTCCCTTTGTATCATATTCATCAAAGATTGGTGTTTTATTTTCACAGTTCTTCTGGAAGATGGTAGTATTGGGTTGTATTAGTCAGGGTCCTCCAGAGAAACAGAACCAACAAGATATTTAGAGATACAGATATGTAGAAAGAGATTTCTTATGAAAGCCTGGATCACATGATTATAGAGGCTGAGAAGTCCCATGATCTGCCATCTGCAAGCTGGAAGCCCAGGAAAGCCGGGGGTGCAGGTCCAGCCCAAAGCCGAAGGCCTGAGAACCAGGGAAGCCAATGGGGTGAGTCCCAATCTGAATCCTAAGGCCCGAGGCCGTGGAGCACTGATGTCTGAGGGCAGGAGAAGATGGACATCTGAACTAAAGCAGAGAGAGCAAATCTGCCCTTCTTCTGCTTTTTTTTTCTGTTCAGACCCTCAACAGATTGGGCGATTCCCACCCACATTGATGAGGGCTCTGTTCCTTACTCAATCTGCTGATTCAAGTGCTAATCTCTTCCAGAGACACCCTCACTGACACACTGAGAAATAACGTTTTGCCAGCTATCTAGGCATCTCTTAGCCCAATCACACAAAATTAACCATCATAAGACTCTGCAGAAAGAGGTGTTTTTCAAAAATTTACTCCAAGTGGTTGGGACTACCCATAAAGAAAGGTACACTCTAAGAGAGGCACATGCCACGTGAAAAATAGGCATTGAGAGTTGGGAGAGGACTTACTTGATTGGGAGGAATCAGGTAAGACTTTGTAGGGGAGATGTTATTTGAGATGATCTTGAAGGGTGGCCAGTAAACATAATGTAGGGGAGAAAAGGAATTACAGCTGCAGAAAACACTGTGGACAAGGACACGTGGCCTGGCTTGTCATCACCACTCAGTCCTGTGTTTGGTGTTAAGTGGGAAAAACGTGGTCCTGAGTGAAGATTAATGCATTGCTTTTCGAGTCAAGTCAATAAGTGTTGATCACGCTGTACCCAATGGCCTGCTGCTGGGTAAACATGAATGACTGAAGCCAAGACCTGGTCTTTGCTCGTGGTGAGACCGCATGTGTGATTGTGAAATCCTGAGACAACGGTAGGAGACGATGCATTACTCAGGGCTGTAACATGAGGTATGGATTACAATGAACCAAGAAAAGGAAAAATTATCAGTAAAGGCCACATGAAAGAAATCGAGCTTGAAACCAGCCTTGTTACCCCCATTCCCCCTCCCCCACAAAAGTTTTGGGTTCAGATTGAAGATGACAAGATAGGAAGGCATTCTGAGTGAGAACAGCATATACTAAGAGAAGGCGGTAAGACCAAATATATTGTATTTTGGGAGGGAAATCAGGAGATTGGATCAAATATTGCAGAGCTGGAAGGAAGTGGAGGAAACACGGTACCACAAGCACATTTTTCAGAGAAGGTTAACTGAAGTGCAAAGGAGCTAACTGGAAGCAGATGCAGCTTAATTCAAATACTTTGGAATTCATTTTGTTTCAAATAGTCACTCTACCACTTAAACCAGCTAGGATTAATTTTGTTTTCAAACGACAGCAAGCCCAAAACATAAAAGTGGCTTAAACAAGATAGGCATTGAATCTCTCTCCTGTAAAAGAAGTCCAAAGGTAGTTCAGGGGTTGTGTGGTATTCCATGGTGTCAGGGACCCAGGATCCTCTTGGATTGTGGCTCTGCCACCCTCAGCCCGTGGCTTCCACCTCATAGTCCAATATGGCTGCTAGTGCTCCAGCCATCATGTCTGCATTGCAGCCAGGAGGAAGGAAGAAGGGGCAAAGAAGTGCTCATCCCCTCCCTATAAGATACTGTCTATAAGTTGTAAATATATCTTCTCTCTTCCTGTTGGCTAGAACATAGTCACAGGGCCATGCCTAGCTACAAGGAAGTCTGGGAAATGTAAACCTTATTATAGAAGGCTATGTGCCCAGCTAAAAGTGGGGGTTTCTATTACTAAGGCAGAAGAGGAGAGAGGATATTGATGGACAGCCAGAAGTGTCTGTCACCTGTGTAGTCCTTGGCACCATCATAAAATCCTCTGAGCCTCTATTCTTTCCCTGTAAAATGGGAAAATCCACACTAGTTCTCAGGGTGAAAATTCAGGTAACATATGGAAAGTGTCTGGTACAACATTTAACACACATTGGGTGCCAGATACATCTTAGTCCCTTTAAGTGGTTGTTTTTACTCACATATCCAGGGAGGTTACGAGCCCCTAGATCTCCTGGTTTGAAGACCAGGTTTCGACCTGGGCAGCAGCACAGAAGAACAAATTTCTTAACTGTTTTCTGGCTTGTTTGTTTAATTGACTGCTATAAGCAGTAGCATATTTTTTCCAATAATAATTTATAAGGAAGTACAATATATTAAATATTCAAGAGAGGTAGGAATCCTAGAGGCCCATTGGCGTCACCTTCAGTCTTTCTCCTCTGCCTTGGAGTTGGCTCATCCGATCCCCACTGATCCTTCTGGCACAGGTAGATACCCGCTGGACAGATAGGTAAGTAGGGCTCATTGTCAGAGGGCAGGATAACATGACAGAGAACTGCGACATTTTGTTTCTTTAATAAATATGATTGAGCATCTCCTCTATGCCAGAAACTCCTCCAGGTTCTGGAAGGGGGAGACAGCCGAGAATAAAGTAGACAGATGCCCCATTCTCATGGGGCCTATATTCCAGTATGGGGATATCCGGAAATGCTTGGATGAAATTGCACTTTGAACTGATCCATGCCATCCCATTCTCTCTATTTTGGGGGAAATAGTAAGGTGAGGAGGCAACAGCCACGTACGTCTGTCTGTTTGAGATCCTGGATAATTTGGCTGTAGAGACACAGTGGTTGAGCGAGCTCAGGAACTGCTCGTCACATTACTTACGTGTTTTGGGTCTCTTAGAATAGATGCTTATTACACGGGATGGTTCCACTGACCCCTGTGCCAGTCAGTTCCAAATGGTTAGGTGAGGCAGAGTCCTGAGAGGTTAATGGTGATATATTTGGTGCTATTTTGATAGTGTTATAAAATATTATCCAGAATTTCAAGAATTTCCAGACCACCCTGCCTCCCCCACCAGGTCCCTGAGAGAACCACACATATAAGGAATAAGAGCAGAATGGGATTCTAAGAACCACTTTATTAATGGACACTGAGGCTTCCAGTAACTCCTGATCAAGTAGGATTAGGACATGCATCTTAGACCCTATTCTCTATGTCCGGCTCCCAGTGTAGACCTTTGGCCAGCTGGTTCAGGCATGCTGTCTGGTAGTGGGGCGGAAGGAAATGGTCATATTTACAGAGAAAGCTTTGCCCTAACTTACTTACTGCAAATTTTAGACTCAGAGGTTGTATTCCAAAAGACAACATGTGGGGCATGTCCCCCAAAAGTCACCTTTGGCTCAGGTGTGCTCACCAAATAGAGACAGAAAGCCCAGGAGCTGTGAAGGGCAGGCTGTCACCTGGGTCACTGCCCTTGTGCCATAGCCTGGTCCAGGGGTACTGTGGGCTCTGGGCAATCAGATTCGCTCCTTCTCTGTCCTTGATGGAGGGGCCTGGAGGGCGCATTGCCTCCCTTGGGGCACTGGGATTAGCAGCCAAAATGACCCTCCACCATCTAAAAGAAAGCCCTTTAATCTGAAATTTTAGGAGGAGAAAAGATAATTATGTAAAACCATAACAATTACTGCTATTCCTGCTACTGTCATTTATTATGTGCCACACATTCTGCTGGCCACATTACATACCTTGTCTCATTAAATTTCATCTAATTTAATCTCTATAATTATGCAGTGACGTGACTATTACAACCTCAGTTTTACAGAAGAAGAAACGGATGCTCTGAGAATTTAGGATCTTACCTGAGATAGAAAGCATCAGAGCTGCGTTCTAACTCAGGCTGATTCCAAAACTAAACGATTTTCTTGCAGAATCCCCTCTCCGAGTTGTTGCACAGGAAATAAACATTGAATAAACAAGATCCTGGAGGCCTGTGTCTGCTCATTCATTTGTTCATTTATTCGATAAATATCTTTAAGCTTTCCCTGAAAGATGCTCTTCTAGGTGCTTTAGAATCACAGTGATCAAAACAGACAAAGATCCCCACCTTTATGGAGGGGATCTCTTCTAATTTTTTAAAATTCAGTATTGCTCAGCCAAGACAACTAACATTATTATTATTTTTTTAATTGGCTACAATAGAATTTGAGTTGAAAGAATAAATACTCCCTTCCTTTTTTTTTAAACCCAGTTTTTTTTTCGTTTTCTCTATGCTGTAGTTTCTGAGCTCGTTTTGGATGGTGCTGGCCTGGAATATGCAGATCTGTGTGCTGGAGTTATTGCATTTCTGTCTTGACATTTAAGTCCCAGCTCTGCAGTCAGGCCTTTGGTGATTGTTCAGGGCAAGCGGGAAACCACCAATGAGTACGTGAAACTGAGCTCGGGGCAAAGAGGAAGGTGCATTCATTAAGAGACTTGCTGAAAAGATATGGTGTGTGGGTGTTTGGGGAAGGGGCGATGCAGGAGTTGGGAATTGAAAACTGGTAAAAGCACCATGAGTTTGCTCTCAAGAAAGATGAGGATTCATGCCCAGGAGGGAATGGTTAGTGGAGGAAGAGAGGGCGCTGAGATGGACATCAAAGTCGAAGGGATTTCAAACCACCAAGAGAAAGCTGGAAAGAGCACAAACATTTTAAAAATGAGTGTGTCTGGAGAACTGAAAAGAGGTTAAAGAAAACAGTGACTCTGTTTTCAAAAACATGTAAATTAAATGACAAACGAAAAAACGATGACACCCAAAGCAGTTTGAGGAGGCATTTAAGGGATAGTGTGATTCGAGAGAAGGCCCGGGAACGTGGGAAATGGCAAAGCAGATGGAAAATTAACCGAAAATTGAGAAACACTGACTGGGTTATGGTGGCATTTATGAAGCAGTAAGAGAATTAAAGTCTGAAGGGAAATAGTGAATAATAAATATGTCTGGAGAACATTTCCAATAATCAGATTTGAGAAGTTAAAGGAGACACAACTGTAAGGCAAAAGGGAGAAAATAGAAATCTGGAGGAATAAGACATCTTAAGGAATAGTTAAAGGAGCGTACGCAGCCCATATATGGTTGGCTCTTGGCAAAGGGACAGAGGGACCCGAGAAATGAGAACACTGAATGGCTACAATAAGCATGGCTTTAAAAGACCAGGTTGGATTTGGGGAGGGATAGAAAATATGACAGAGTGGAAAAATAGTAAAAAAAAAAAAAAAAAAAAAAGCATGAAAAATTTACATATATGGTAACTACTATTTATTAGGCAACAGCTGTGAACCAGGCATCGTGCTGGGCATTTTATGTGCACACTTGGCTAATCCCACCCCCAAACCTGGGGGTTAGGTATCTGTTAGGTTAAACCACATGAAACTGTCATGGCTAGTTCCTAACAGCTTAACCTGATCCGTTTTTACAAAGAAGGGGATGAAGGCTCAGAGAGTTTTAAATACACCGCCCAGGGTGACACAGCTGGGGAACAGCAGAGCCAGGCTTCGATCCTGGTTCTGTCATCCACCATGTAGAAATAGCTATTCATTCTGTTATTCCTTCTGCACATATTTACTCGGCGCCAGCCCTGTGCCAGGTACTCTGTTTGGCACTAGAAATACAATACGAAACAAGCCAGGAGAAGTCCCTGCCTTCACGATGCATACAGTCTACTGGTTAAAACAAACCAAAGACGGTCTAGAACAGCCGTCCCGTAGAAATATAATGCAAGCCTCATGCAATCTTAAATCTTCCGGCAGCACATTAAACAAGTGAAAAGAAGCAGATGAAATTTGTTTTGATAATACATTTTATTTCACCCAACATGTCTAAAATATTTCAATATGAAATCAATATAAATTTATTCGTGAGTCTTTCACACTATTTTTTTTTATAGAAAGTCTTCAAGATCCAGGGTGTCTTGTGCCCTTATGTTGCATCTCCATTCAGACTAACCACATTTCAAGTGCTCAATAGCCACCTATAGTTGGTGGCTACTATATTAGACAGCGTGGGTCTGCAGAGAACTTGACAATTCTGGCCATTTCTTTGCAGTCATAATATAGGAAAAAAGGCCTACATGTTTTTCAATGTTATTTCTGATCCCCACACGTGGGCTATTCATAGGGCACAAAATGCAAGCAGGAGAGAAATGTTTCTTTCACCTGGACTGCAGCCTCAGACACCTAAGACTATAGATCACCAAGGAGACTTGTATGTATGTCATATAATTTACATATTTTCTGGTTTAGTGTTGTGTATGTCACTGAGAATAAACAAAAACAACTATTTGGCATTTACCACCCATGGATGACAACAGAGGTGGACTTGCTGCAAACCATCTCCTCCTTCTCTATTTTGCCAGCATGCTTTCGTGTATTTATTGCTCCCAATGGAAATATTGAAGGTGTAATTTGAAGCCTAGTAGCAGCCAGAATTTCTGATGTTTTATCTGGTCACTAAAAGTTTACAATCAACTCTCCCAATTGTTTTCGAGAGATAAACACAACGGTGAGATTTTACTGTTTAATACGAGTGCCCAGCAGGTGTTAATGGGGAGCAGGCAGTGGGGTGTATAATGGTGTTTGCCTAAGCAAAGAATTTTGCTCTGGAGCAAGTTTAAATGGGAAGAAATCCTGAGGAAATATGGATTGCCTTTCCTAGAAATTGGATGGGGGAATTGAAGGTAATAGGTAGTTGCTCCCTGCCAATTTCACAATGAAATTACTGTTCAGCAAAAATTTGTTAGAGTTTTTTTTTGTCCTCCCAAGAGACTGAAGACTCTTAATGGAAAAAAAAGAAGACATTATTAACGTTGAGTATAGGGACTCATTGATTCAGGATGTTGAATCTTAAAGGAACACAGAAAAATCTGGAGCATGAGAATGTCCACGTAATCTGAAGAAGAGTGTTTGCATGTAAATAATCACCCTGCTAATTCCATCTGATTTCACTACCAAATGGAAGAAAATGGAATGAGTGGAGGAAACAGAGATGGGAAATTAAAGGAGAAGGAGATTTAAGTAAATTCAACTGACAAGTCAAAAGACCTGGATGCTCAAGAGTACACGTTAGCTCCTTGATTAAAATGATGACTGTGACGTTCGGTTCATGCACCAGAACCCTGTGGACAGCTCCCCCAGGGCCACGTGTCTGTGTCAAATCCGAAACATTTGTTCTCTGGTCTGCCTTTTCCAAACAGATAACACACTGGATATTTCCAAACCTCTGGTTAATTGACTAAAGTTTTCAGTTTCATCCACATTTGGGGCATTAGGTAGATCCAACCTGAACTCTATTCATCCCAAACTGTTGGATTATCAGAACCTGGCTTGAGAGCTCATTGGATTCAATAAAAAAATTAAAAAACACTCAATGAATTGGCTGGCCTAACTGACATTTGGGCAACAGATACAGAGTGACTTGTTAAGAGATTTTCTACTGGCCCAGATAAAGGCCACTCACCAGTGGTCTTTGTCTGCAATGTTTCTGTTGAAATTCCATGAACAGAGTTCTGTCATGATGTTTCATGGCTCTGTGCCTTTGGCTTTGCAGTTTCCTCCATGTAGCATCTCCCCACTTTCCCCTGGCCATTCACCTGGTCAACCCTTACTCTTCCTTCCAACACAACCCAAACATCTTCTACTTGGTTTCCTGACTCCAGCCCTGCCTCCATAATGGAACTGGACACTCCATTCCTTGTGTTCTTCACCAACCTACTTGGTACCTATCTCTAATTTTATACTTACTGTTCTTTATCACAATTATTTGTGCCCCTCTCTAAAACCTTGAACACTGAAATATGTTTGGTTATTTTTGTATCATTTTCCTAGCACAGTTCTTGGTGTGGGGCATGACACATAGTAGGTACTCAAACATGTCTATTGGGTGAATGGATGGATGGATGGATGGATGGATGGATGGATGGATTGATGGATGGATGGATTGATGGATGGATGGATGGATGGATGGATGGGTGGATGTATTGATGGATGGATGGATGTATTGATGAATGGATGGATGGGTGGATGTATTCATGGATGGATGGATGGATGGGTGGATGTATTGATGGATGGATGGATGGATGGATGGATGTATTGATGGATGGATGTATTGATGGATGCATTGATGAATGGAAAGATGACACTTCTGGTGATGATTTGTCAACATACTCAACCACCAAGCATTAACCCCACCCCTACAGTGTGCCAGACAATGTGAGAGGACTAAAAATAACCATGGGGAGCAAAACCAAAAAGGCAACTTGAAAAATATAAACAGCTTAATTTAGGCCCCAACTAATTACTTTGAAAACTGGTTGATAATGAGGAATTTGACCAAAAGTCAGTCCTCCTCTAATGTCTAGTCCATGCAGATGTCTTCTCAAGAGTCTCAATAAAGGAATGTGAGGTGGAACATTCCTTAGATGTGTTTGTCTGGGCCGCATCCATTTAGCTCATCAAACACCAGCCAAGAGGCATCAAAGGAAAGAAGAAACAGGAAAAAAAGTTCTAGTTGTCTGAATAATGAATGATTTTTTAGCCATAAACAAAAATGTTGAAGTCATCTTCAAATGCAGAGAAGCATTTTTACTTCTGCTTCCCTTGGCAGCAAATCCGAGTGCATCACTCCTCTACTTAAAAACTTTCATGGATCTCCAGGGCTTTCTGAATAAAATCTAAACCTTTTAGGGTGTCATACAAGGTCCCTTATGATCTGGCTTCGGGGATTGTCTCCAGACAAATCCCACTGCCCATCAGCCTTACTAAACTATTTCCTGCTTCCCCCAGCCTGTGTCACTCCCTTTGCTGACTCTTCTTTGTTTAAGATGATTTGTCTGCTCAGAATCCTTTTCTCCTACCTCTCCTCAACCTCTTCGCCCTTCAAGATTCCCCAGGAAGCCCTCTGTAAGTTCCTTAGGTGGAGATAGGGGCCCTTCCTCTGTGTTCTCACAACTTCTCACACATACTGCCCATCAATGCTCAGGTGGCATTCTCCGTGCTGTCATTGTTTATGTGTCTGTTGCTGAATTGTAAGAATGTGGATAAAAGAGTGGACAGGTGCTGTGTGTGTTTTATTTTTCTGTATTTAGAGGACTCACCGTAAGGTCTGATACATAGACATTCAATAAATAGTTGTCGAATCAATAAAATATCTTACTAGGAAATGATTGAGTTACCTCAAATGCACCAAATAGATTAGTAGTTACTCTTTTCTTCTTCTAGAATAGCAGCATTTTTATTTTTCTGTTTTTTGACAAACTATTTTTGTTAAAAAATAAAAAGTGTTTACAGAAAACTTGGAGACTGCAAAGATACACAAAAGAAAATAAAAAGTACCTGTAATCCTTCTATACAGAGACATGCCCTATTTTTATCCTCTTTTCTGCTTGTTTAACATTAAATAGTGAGCATTTTCTCCAGGCTATTAACTTGTCTTCAAAAACATGATTTTTAGTGACTCAAATAGTCCATTGAATGGGTGCACAATACTGTTCTTTGCCTTTCCCCAATTTTTTTGTCTTGTCCTTGGAGACCTTATTCTCCTCCCACACAACACAGTCAGGTCTTCTGCACTATGGTGGCCCAGGGGCAGACATGTGACCAGTTAGGCCTATCTCTCCCTTTGGAATTTTTTTGTAGTCTAGTCCTCCTCCTCAACATTTTACTTCTTCAGCTGCTTTTGGTGTTGAAGGGATATAAAGCAAGAAAATGCTGTGGCTTCTAGATACCCAGTCTTTCTGGGGGAAGTCTTTGAATGCTTCAATTCCCCCATACTGTATATATTGAGCATCTTCTAAGTGGTATGTTTTCTTGGAAGTCTTCAACGGCATCACATTTTTCTCAAGCTGCAAGGAGATGAGGACCCCTGGAGACCTTCCCACCCAAATCCTGGGAGATGAGCTCTACCTTGCCTCCCCATCTGCGCAGCCCAACTACAGGCAAGGTGGCTTTGAGATAGAGTATTGTATTTGGAGATAGAATATTGTAAGGCAGACAGACGTCACCTGCAATGAAAATACCTGGGCCCAATGTTGACTGCATGATAAGGTAGACTGTATAAGTCAGTATAAGATTGTATAAGATTATATAAGACTGAGGAGTCATCCTTGATGCCTGTCTCTCCCCCACCCTCGCCTCTAACCCATCACTAAATATCTGCTAAATATTTCTCCACTTGGTCCTGCTTGTTGCTGCTTCGTCTCCTCCTTCTTCTCCTCTTTTGAGGCCACAACAGGGCCAAAGCCAACATCACCTGTCACCTGGATAATGAGAGCACTGCACCCAGCCTCCCTATATCCACTCTCCAACCCATTCTCTACAGCCTTCAGGTCAAGGTATACTAGAAAAGTCTGATTATATTGTCCCCTTGGTTAAAACCTTCAATGTCTTCCTATTGTTTTAAAACAAACACAAAACTCCTTAACGTGGCCTGAAAAGCTTTGCACCATCAACCCCTATTCACCCTCTCATCCACAGCACATCTCACATTCCCCTGTCTCTCTCTGCTTCAGCCTCTCTGGTTAGCAGTCAGTCCCTCATGTGTATTACCACAGGGCCTTTGCACATGCTTCCCTTTGCCTGGAACATGCTTATATCTTTTCTTGGTTAATGTCTTTTCTCAGTTACCTAGTTAATGCTGGCTCATCCTTCAGGTCAAGCTGCACTTTTTTACAGAAGCCTTGCCTGACCCCTGTTTCACTTTCACATAGCACACCCACCTCTGAATTGTAGCACTTGTCATAGATCTGTGATTAATCAATTAATGCCTGTCCTCTCTTTTAGACTGTAAGCTTCATGAGGGCAAGAATCATGGCTGTTTCCTTATTCATCCCCAACCAACTAGCTGAGTTCTGGCATGTAGCAAATGCTTAATAAATATTAGTTGAATGGATGGGATGCCGTTTCTTTGAAGTTGTAGACCAGGTGGTTTATGAGCAAGAAGTTTCCTTTAGGGAAGCTTGTTAAAACATAATGTAACATGCTTTAAGATCCTCCTGTGAGAAGATTATTTGAACAAAGTTCTGTGGGTCTGGCAGGACAGAAAGGTTCCATCCCATGTGCTAATTACAGTCAATTACTAAAGCCTATACAAGATCGGGGATTCTGAGAGCGAGCACAGGCTCATCAAAAAGAGTGCCTAGTCAGTTAACAGTGCCTGCGTGGGTACTAATGCTTCCACAGTTAGAGGCTGCTTGTGATGAGTGATGTCACTGTAAGCTTACGCTTCTTCAGTGTTACACTGATGGCGGGTGGCATCTACTCATTTGTTTGACACCTCTTTAGTTCTTCCCTAAAAAATTGTCTTTCTCTCTTCCTCTCTCTAGATTTATGGTCAATGTGACATGGGATGGCAAAGACTTGTCCTTCACTGAGGAAGGCTACCAGGTGCACCCCAGGCTGGTGGTGATTGTGCTGAACAAGGACCGAGAATGGGAGAAGGTAAGCATGGGTCTATGTGCTGAAGGCAGGGGAGGGATGAAAGTATGGGCAATGGAGGGGCTCAAATTTCTCCTTTTCCCCAAACCTTTCCTGTTGAGCTGCTCCATATCCCATCCCAGGGCCAGGAGCAGATCTTTCTTGGAACAAGGCAGAGCAAATATTGTAAGATGCAGTTAGAATGCTTTCCCTGGGTCAACTGTGGTGATTGTGTGTTGTTCTCTATGTCAGTCTCTCAAATCCCAGTAGGAAGGGTCCTTGAAGGACTTAGGATAACTTAAAGACTGAAGTTTGGTTCAGATCATTGCAGTAGCAAATGTTGACTATATAGCAATGATCATACCAATTTGCTTAAACGTCATAATCACATACCGTGTGGACATATTTTGTCATAGGATGAACCTCCTGTATTTTCACTTACTTAGTCTTTTCCTTTAAATCAACTAATTTCCAAAACTTAAGTGTACCACTTCTGAAAATCATAGGTTGGAGAGGGAGGTTATATTTCTTGTAAAGCACATTTTCTAGTACATATATATTAACTGCTAAAAAACATAAAAAACAACCATGCAGGAAAACATCATCTCATGCAGCTGGGTCATGAGACGAGATGTCTTCATGGGGGATTTAAAGATGATCCCATGCATACAAGGACAGTATCTGTGCCAATTGCACCCTCTCCTCCCCTATAATTCGACTCTCAAATTAGTCACCACAATATCACATACGAGCTGAATAAAAGAGACAGTAAAGGAAGGCTGTGTTGTTATCTTGCCTTTTTTGACAAGCAATGAGCGGCCTCTAAATTACTTCAGCAGCTTGAGGTTTGTCTTCACTTTGCACATCAGACGGAGGCCTGAGAGATCCTTGTGGTAAGAAGTTACAGAATGTAGTGTGGGAGCCAGGCTGTAGTTGACTGGATCAGAAGAGAACACTGTGCAAACAGAAGCATTGACTTTGAGGGGGTCAATGACAGATTCTTAGAAGGGACTGGTGAAGAGGGAGCTTCATGTTACATCCAACAGCTGCAAAATACACATTTCTTCAAGTGCACTTGGAAAATTTACCAAAGTAGACTATATTCTGGAGCACGAAATGATTCTCAATATGTTTCAAAGGACTGAAATAATGCAGGATGCATTCTTTGACCACAAGAGCATTAAAATAAAAATTAATAATAAAAATGTATCTAGGAAATCCCCAGATGTTTGGAAATTAGGTAACACACTTCTAAATAACCTATGGGTCAAAGAAGAAATAAGAAAGATGTAGAAAATATTTTGAATGAGATGACAATGAAAACACAGTCTATTAAAATTTTAAGAATAAAGCTGAAGATGTGCTAAGAGGGAAATTCATAGCTTTAAATGCTTATAATAAAAAAATCAAGGAAAATGTAAAGTCAGAGATTTAGGCTTCTACATTAAGAAGCTAGAAAAAAAAGAGCAAAGTAAGCCCAAATGAAGTAGAAGGAAGAAAATAATAAATATAAGAGTAAAAATCAACAAAATAGAACACAAACTATAGAGAAAATCAACAGAGCCAAAGGCTAATAAAATTCATGATTCCCAGCAAGAGTGATCACACAAAAGAGAGAAAACACAGATACTAATGACCAATACTAAAAATGCAAGGGGGGGAAATCACCACAGACATTATAGATCCTACAGGCATTCAAATGATAAAAAAAAATTTATGCCAACAAACTCAACAATGTAGATAATATAGACAAGTTTCTTGAAAAATCACAATCTTCCAAAACTGACACAAAAGGAAATAGACAATCTGAGTAGCTCTGAATTTGCTAAGAAATTGAATTCATCACTAAAAACTTTCCCACTTAAAAAACAAGAAAATCTCCTGGCCTAGATGTCTTCACTGTGAATTCTGTCAAACATTTTAAAAAGAAATAATACCAATCCACACAGAGTTCTTCAATATATTAGTAATCGTAATCCAGCAACATATTAAAAAAAGATAATACATTGTGAATAAGTGGGTTTTATCCTAGGAATTCAAGATTGGCTTAACATTCAAAAAATTAATTAATGTAATTTATTGTATTAACCTAATAAAGGAGAAAATTATATAGTCATCTCAATAGATGCAGAAAAAGCATTTGACAAAATGCAATTTCCATTAATGATAAAGAAAGGAGACTTTTAAATCTGATAAAGGTTATCTATGAAAACCCTGTAACCAACATCTTATATAATAATGAAAATAGATCCACAAATATACATTCAAATGATTTTTTATGAATAATTGTGACAATGGAGGAAAAGGAAAGTCTTTTTAATAAATGATGTTTGATCAACTGGATATCCATAGGAAAAAAAAATAATAAACCTTGACCCATAGCTCACACTATACACAAAAAATAACTTAAAAAATTTCAGACTTAAATGTAAAAGCTAAAACTATAAAGCTTCTACAAGAAAATATAGGAGGATACTTTTGTGATCTGAGAAAGCAGAATGCAAAAGGCATTAAGCATACAATAAAAATAATAAACTGGACTCCATCAGAATTTAAAACTTTTGCCCAAGTACAGACACTGTTAGAAAATGAAAAAAGCAAGCCACAGATCAGGAAAACTATTAAATATATATATATATTTATATGTTTATATGAATATATAAATATAAATATATATATATTTATATGTTTAAATAAATATAAATATATATAAATAAGTAAATAAATATATATATATTTATATTTATATATATTTATATGTTTAAATATTTATATATATATATGTTTTCAAAGAACTCCTATCCAGAATATAAAAAGAACTCCTATAAATCAATAATAAAAAGAAAAACAACACAATTAAAAGTGGGAAGTTGACTTAAACCCTTCACAAAAGGTATTACTCAGCTGGCCAATAAGAACATGAAAACCTGCTTCACATCAGTGGTCATCAGAGACATGCAAATTAAGGCCACCTTGAGACACCACTGCGCACCCACTGAATGGCTAAAATGAAAGACTGACAACACCAAGTGTTGGTAAGGATATGGAGCAACTGAATCTCTTACCTATTGCTGGTGGGAATGTAAAATTACAACCCATGGTGGAAACCTGTTTGGCAGTTTCTTATAAAGTTAAACATACACAAACCTTATGATCCAGCAATTCCACCTAGGTATTTACTGCAAAGAAATGTAAACATGTACTGAGAAGTTCTATTTGTATAAGAATGTTCATTGCGACTTTATTCACAATAGCAAAACGTGAGAAAGAACTCGAATGTCCATCAACAAGGAAATGGATAAATAAACTATGGTATGTTCAGAAAATGGAATGCTACTCATTAATAAAAATGAACAAGTAATACCCACAACAACGTGGATGAATTGCAAAAACATTATGTTGAATAAAGGAAGCCAGACACAGAAGATTATACTGTGTAATTCCATTATGTGAAGTTCAAGAAGAGGCAAAACTAGTCTGTGGGGTTAGATATCAGAATAATGGTTGCTTCTGTGGAGGAGGGCCATTAACAGGAAAGGGGCACAGGGAACTTTCTAGAATTATGGCAATCTTTGGCATTTGCCAAAATGCATCTAAACTATTACACAAGATCTGTTTGTTTTATGGCATGTCATTGTACCTTAATTAAAAAAAATTTTTTGAAACCCTTCAGATTGAGATACTCAGCACAATAAGCTACCAATGCTTACTGAGTTTTCATGTTTAACTTCCAGACGTGAATACTGTTTATAGCAACAATAGCCATTGTTTATTGAACACCTACTCTATTTTTCCTTTAGATGGTCCACCCAACCACTCACTGACAACTTCATTTATTTGTTCACCCAGCACACATTTATTCAGTGCTTACTATGTGCCAGGCACTATTCTTGATGCTTGGAAACTATCAGTGACCAAGAGACAAAAGATATTTCTGTACTCCTGGAACTTCAATTCTAGTGTGTGTGTGGAGGGGGATGGGGTAGGATTCTACACTTTTGTGATGCTTGAGAAAAGCATTAACTTCTAGTTAACTCTCCCCAGTTGTTACCTCCTCTCTTCCCTCAGATATACCCTGTCGTCCACAGTACTAATTGGCCCACATCTCCATGACTGAGCTGGGTTCCTTTATGCAGCTGGGACTTTGAACCTGCCTTTTTTTTTTTTTTTTTCTTTTTTTTTGCCTGTAAAGCTTTTCTGTATCCTTACCTTCTTTGATCCATCCTTCAAGTTCTGGTTTTTCTTTTCTCTTACAAATGCAAAGCCAAAATGCAGATTGTTTTTTTCTTATCCTTAATAGGAGGTCAAGAACTTGGGCCTTTCTGCCTTATGTTGTTGCATTTGGGGGTTACTTTTCAACCTTTTGAAGTTACACAATCTGGGATCACTTTTGGAGCCATAAAATCATTCTCCTCAGTTGGATTTACCCAGTCCTGGGGCATGCTCGGCTCACACCTATGAATCTTCCGTGCGGCCTTTGGAGCTAGCTCATTTGCCAGGGAGTCTGTTTACAAGGAGGCCACTGCGGTGCAGGTGATAACATTGCATAAAAGAAGGCTGCCCTTCATATATTCCATTTCCAGACACAGAAAATGTCCTTTTAATATTTTGTGTGTACTCCCTCAAATTCCTGTTGAAATACAGCAATTTCCCGAAAAGGCAGCTCGGGGAATTGCTGCCGAGTTGAGCTTAGAATGTACAAATGTTTCCTGTAGTTGGTCTATTCTCTTGGCACTTGGGGGATCTAGTGCTTCAGAAATAATTCCTTGTGCTTCTGTCTAGAAGAAAGAGGAAGCCAGTGAAGCAGGTAAATACCAGTCTTGTCATCTTTAAAGCTGCCCCCAGCAGCAGAGGCTGGAACAGCAGGTCAGCAGAGGGGGAAGGCCTGCAGAAAGAGGGAGCTGTTATTTAGGGACTCAAAGGTGATTTCTTTTCATCTCTGAGGTTACCCAGTGGCGTCACTGGAAGCAGCAGCATGTAATGAGGGTGTCTGGGAAAACATGACAAGCCCTTAGAGGGGCATTGGCTTTCTGCTGGGTCTTTGTGTGTGGCTGGCGTGGATTATTCCAATGCCATGCACAGTGCCCACTTGTGTTCAGCAGACACAGAACTCGGTGCTGAGCAGGCTTTCTCTTGCACATTGGGACTTCCATACCCTTTGCCTCTCCTTTTTTTTTTTTTTTCATGGTTTTGCTCTGCCTTGGAGCATGATGGGTCCAAGGTTTCCCAGAGATGCTTGAAAACAATACCCGGGAGGCAAGCCAATTAGCAGCCTGGGGCAGCACGACCAATACCCTCTGTGCACCAAATCTGTGGCCAGCATTCCATCAGGCACCAGAGCTGATGCAATGATGAGTAGAAAACCATTCCTCTTCTCAAGTAGCTCATAACTGAGCCATCTCTGGGAGAGAGGGGGTGACCTTGATTTGGTCAATTGGGGAAGACTTCATGAAGGCAGGGACATTGGAGTTGGACCTTGAGTGACAGATTGGATTTCTCCAAGTTGAATCACTTTCTTATTAACTACTTGAAAAAATGCTTTGAGAGTAACTCTATTTACCATTCTAGGGTTACACTAGCTTTAAAATGAAAAAACATATATGTATATGCACACATGTATGTACATATATATACAGACTAGCTTTAAAAAGGATATATAAAATGAACACATGGACGGAGACAACTGATTGGTGGTTACCAAAGGGAAGGGGGGTGAGGGGTGGGCACAAGGGGTGAAGGGATACATCCACATGGTGACGGACAAACAATAATGTACAACTAAAACCCCATAGTGTTATAAACTATTAAGACATCAATAAAAAAAAGGATATATAGTTAGAGAGAGAGAGATTTAAAGAAAGATTTTCAAAACGTTTTGAAGTTTTGACTCCAAACATAAATAGGACAAAACCCATAAATATTGAAGTTAAACAATCTTATTTTCTAGAGAAGCGCTAATTAAAGATGATAGAGATGCCCCAGAAGACATAAGGGAGACCCATCATTATGTGCTCCTGAGTGAAGTGCCCCATCCCCCTCGCTTGGATGCATCTGCTTCCCTCTTCATTCTCGCCACTCTGCATTCTCATTGGTGACCTTGGTTTCAGCTGCCTTCCTCACTGTGATGACTCCCAGATCCCTCCTTCTAGCCCAGATCTCCTGACCTCCAGTCTTGCCTGCAGACCACCCCCACGTGGATAGTTCACAGACCTTCAACTTCATCTTGTTCAAAGCCAAAGTCATCATCTTCCTCCCCCAATTATAGTTCTTCTCTTGTGTCCCAGCACAGAAAGCTTCATTCTTATCCTCCCAGTATCCCCCAAGCCTTCATCTTTAATCATCATCTACTCATGTGTAGCATGTCCCTGGTGTTCCTGTCCCTTCAAAAGTTTTTCCCTCTTTGCCAAGGACATCCTTTCCAATGATTCTACATCTGGATAATCCAAAGTGGGTGGAGTCCTTTCCCCTTCATTTCTATAGACACATATACTAACTCCTAAGAGTGTTAACAGCTTGTGTTGTAATTGTTTGCTTGCATATTCTTCTTCACTCAGACTATGAGCCCCATCAGGGATAGGTCTGTTCCTTTCATGTGTTTCTTTGGCTCGACCACAAGGCTTTGTTTCAAGTGCATAGAAGGGTCTCTATACAATCTGTTGGCAATGATGACTTCAGCCACCATTTATTAACAGCTACTCTGTACCAAGAATCATACTGAGGGCTTTACATCCATGATCTCATTTAGTCATTTCAATAACTCATCTAAAGTAGGTATTCTTATCCCTGTCTCATAAATGGAAATTCAAGTTCAGAGGCACTAGTGACCTGCTTCAGATCCCCCAGCTAGTATGTGATGGAAGCAGGATGTGAATGGAGGTCTGCCTGGCCCCAGGGGCTGCATTCCTAATGATTACATCCTACTGAATAACTAGTAGTGGGAACGGGATATTTTAGAGGAGAAATTAAGGAATTTCCTTCTACCCTTAGAATGACATGCACCTCCTTTTTCTTACTGGATGCAGCATATTCCACCCAAACCCAACTCATTGGAACTTGAGGTATAAGTATTTATCGCATCTCACAGGCCCTCTCTTTTTTGGTCCACAGTAGTTCCATCTTCCAGTTTGGCTCATTAAAGAAGGGGATCGATCATACCCTGTTCCTTATGTCTTGTGCATAATGAAGTGGATGCCAGTTAAAGAATTCTTAGTACAGATATGATAAAGGAGATCTTAGAAAAAGCTGAGATTGATCTCTGGAGTGTATAATTCTCACTGTGATGTATCAGTGAGTTATATCTAGTGAGGCTTTCCCCAACAATGATGTATGCAAGGGGTGCAATAATCACATGATGTGATTTCTAATTACAGAAGCTGCAACTCCCTCTCTTCTAAATCATTGTATTTTGACCACCCCTCCATCACTTTCCCACCACATTTAACCTGGAATGGCCCAGTGAGTCTCAAGAACTCATGAAAATGTGCAGAAGATTCCTAGTGTTTGTGTGTGATATCAATAATCTGCAAAAAAGGTTCATCTTGCTAAAGGATTGAAGTATTTATGTAAGCATTGTACTTGGTTTCTGCACACACATATTCCGATGATTATATAAAAGAAGTCATGGAGGGAAATTATAGTTGAGAGGACACCAGTAAATGACAATTGACAGAACAATTGTGCAGATTGCTAAAACTGCAGTGCATTGTTTACACGGTCTACAAACGGGCAGAGACATATTATGCCTTCTGCTATGTGCTTGCTTTGCTTAGAAAAACAATGGCAGCGTATTGATGAAGCCATGAATTCTGGCTGTAACAAGGACTGAAAGAATACTGTTTGTTTGTTTTCAGGTTTTCACTTTTTCATTTACCATTATATCTCTGGTGCTCAATAGCCAAGACTCAATAAATATCTGTAGAAGGGATATGAGAATGAATGGGAAGATTTTTTTTCATGAACTTCTCCAAATGAAGAACCTCTTTTAGTGTGTTCATCCTTCAAGTGTGGTCCTTTGGGCTATCTGTATTGGAGTCGCTGTAGAAAAGATGTAAAGGTCTTAGCCCTGCCTCAAACCTACAGAATAATCATTTCTCATTCTGCTTTTTCATAAGCTCCCCTAGTGATTCTCATGCCCATTAAAGATGTAGAACTCCTGCTTTAGGGCATAGATTTCTCTTTGTAACCCTGAAAAAAATGGTTTAATCTAGGTCATCCTGGTTGTCAAGACTCCTTGCTTCTTAGTCTTTGTGCCTCTTTCTTCCTTTGGAATACACTGCTTAGTAGCAATGCTTAAGAGAAATGGTACAGGGGAAAAGGAGTCTTGTTGCACCTTGCGTAATCTCTGGTGAATGAGACAGTAACAAGGCCAAAAAAAAACACGTTGTCTATGATTGTAGTTCAGTTCTTGTCACCTGGTGTATCCTCAATAGCTACCGAGTTATTAAATGATTTATTTTTCTCAGTTAGATCTGTCCCCCATAAACAGAGGTGGCTGAATTTTGGATATATTTATTCACACATTTATTCCATCAAACAAAATTTCCTGAGTACATACTACATGCAAGTCATTGTTGAGGGCTTCAATAAGACGTGGGCCAGCCTTCAGGATACTTAGAGTCTAACAGGGCACTAGGAGATGCTTATAACTACAGGAGGGTGTGAAATGTGCCACAAAAGATGTTCTGATAAGACTCTATGGTATTTAGAGAAGAGATGTGTTACTTGTAGGCAGACGGATCAAGGGCATCTATACAGAGGATTTCTCATTTGAACAAAGTCTCAGAGAACAAGTGTGGGAAGACCAGTCCATGCGGAACGAACACTGAAAGCCAAAGTCCAGAGGCAAGACTGCTCAAGGCCCATTTGAGGAAGAGTTCAATGTGTTTGAAACATAGCTTGTGTGGTAGGCAGAATTCTAAGAATGACTCCCAACGACCCTCACCCTTCTGTAATCTTCTCCCCTTGGAGGATGAGTGTTAAATGAGTGTTAATATGGTAGAGGCTTGCATGATTGTTACGTTAGATAGCAAAAGGGGTTTCTCGGTTGACTTTTGAGTTAATCAAAAGGAAGATTATCAGGGTGGATTTAACCTAATCACACGAGCCTTTTAAAAGTAGAGAGTTCTTTCTTTGCATCGAGTAGCAGAAGAGGAAGTCAGAGAGATTTGAGCATGAGAAGAATTTGACTGACTGCTGGATTTGGGGATGGAGGGGGCCACATGACAAGGAATGTGGGTGGCCACCAGGAACAGAGTTTAGTCCCTGGCCAACAGCCAGCAAGGAAACAAGGACTTCAGTCCTACAGCCTCGAGGAACTGAACCCGGCCAACAACCTGAATGAGTTTGGTAGTGGATTCTTCCCAGATCCTCCAGCTATGAGCCCAGCCTGGCTGACACCTTGATTTTGGCCTTGTGAGACCCCGAACAGAGGCCCCAGCTGAACCCTGCTGGACTTCCGAGCTACAGAACTGTGAGATCGTAAAAAGACGTTGTTTCAAGTAGCTGAGTTTGAGCTAATTTATTACACGACAATAGAAAATGAACACAGATTGTTTGAAGGGAAATTATGGGAAGGAAGGACCATGCTGGAATTTGAATTATAGACGACAGGACTTTAGTCAGTAATCTTTGGGGCACCGTTGAAGAGCTTGAATTGCAAGAACAGCATAAAAGCAGTAATAATAATAGCTAACATTTATTTAGTATTGATGTACCATGCAGAGGGCTAAGCATTCAAATACATATCCTCACTGAGCACTGTAATACAGACACTACTCTTACATTCTTTTACAAATGTAGGGAATGAGGCCCAGAGAAATTCAAGAACTTCCTCAGGGGCACAGAGCTAGTAAGTTGTGAAACCGGGATATGCACCCCATAACTTGCCCTCTTAGACATTAACTACTGCTTCTTTAAAAATAAAATGGTGATTGGCATGAATCTTTGGGAAAATTTCTAAGGGGCTATTTAAGTAGCTCAGGTTAAAGGGAATGTAAGTGTGAAGAAAAACAGTGGCAGTGGGATTGGAGAGAAATTTCAGAGACAGAATTGAAAGCACATGGCCTTGACTGGATGGTTTGCTGAGAGATTCGTGACAGAGAAGAATCAGTCAGATTTGTTTGTTTGTTTGTTTTTTAAATTTTTAGGCATGGGTCTGTGCTTAGGCACTTCTAGATTGAGTATTTCCAGAAGAAATTTGTGGTGCCTGTAAATGACATTGTTCATCTCTCTTCCCTCCCTCTCCCCATCTTTCCCGTTCTCTCTCTTTCTTTCCTTTTTTTCTCCCAAATCCACATCAAAAGTTAAGTGCTCTTTTTAAAATAGGTTTGGTAATATCATTGTCTGAGCATAGTCTGTGTGAAATTTAATTTGTTTCCTTATATAATGATCATTAAGTTTCTCAAATTATGTGAGCCATGGAGAGGGAAAGTTAAACCATTATAAAAAATTTAAAATTATCATCTGACTTCCCTAGAGTCATGCAGAGTGACTATTTTAAATACCCACATGGTACAATATGTGAGGTCACAGTGAGGAGAATATAGTGGGTCTCTAGCAAATTAACACATCAACCTGAAATAAATGATGTCATGTCCCTGTGCGTGTGTGTGTGTTTCTGTCTTGCAGTGGTTCTTCTTTTTTTTTTTTTTTGCAGTTGTAATGTCAACCCAACTCCAAAAAGAACAGCCATTGAACCAGTGCTTTCCTGCAAGGCAACAATCTGCTAAAAGTTTTCTAGATTTCAGAAGGTTAAAAAATAAAAGGAGTTCATAGGAAAGACATGCATTGATGGGAATGTTAATGATAAAGATGATTGGTGATGATGGTGATGTTGATTGATATGGGGATCATGATGGCAGCAGCTGCCATTAGTTCAGCTTCTATTCTGGGCCGAACACCAGGCATTCAAATATATTTTGAATGCAGAGTGCTTTCAATGCAATTCAATTATCTCACTTAAGTGTCACAATGTTATCTGCATTTTCTCATATTTAAAAGGGAGATAATAACAGTACCCACCTCATAGGGTTGTTGGGAAAGTTAAACAAAATAATATATTAAGTGTTTAGAACACTGACCGGCATATAGCAGATTGCCAATAAATGCCAGTTCCAATTATAATTATTTGAATCTTCATGTTATAGGAGCAAAATTGGAAGCTACATGGGATGAATGACTTGCCCAAGGTCATACAGTGGTGAAGGCAGAATTTGAACCCACTATTACAAGAGAGCCAGAGTCAACCATTGTGTCATCTGGAGTATTCATCTCTATCCAGTCACAAACCCAATTTGATAAGGAAGCTGTCAGAGGGTGAGGGGGCATGATTAAGCTGACAGATGGTATAAATGTAAGACAAAAGCTGTACCCTTGATAGTTTGCCATTGCCATACAGTATGAAAATGAGTGAATAGATTATTTAAATGATCTCATATGAGTAAATTATTCAAAAAGCCTCTCAGTCAGAAGTATTTCTAGAAACTCCTGAACAGACAGATGAAAACCATTTTTATTTTCTGACAGGGTCATCAACTCATCTGTGTTGTAGACGAATGCAAAGCCCTGAGCTCCTCTGATGGAGAGGGGAAGAGAGGGAGGGAAGAAGAGAGAGAGAGACAATAAGAGAACACCAGGCTTTAGGCTCAACACTGCAGAACATAGAATGAGACTTCATTACATCATGTAAGAGAAAGTTTTTCTCTAACTATGTTCTCTAGAAAGCTAGTGCCACAGGGGTCTCTGACTGGATGGTGGCTAATGAGATGGGATCCGGCTTCAGCTAGAGATGGTAAAGCTTTATGTGATTGCTATACTGGTGTTGCAAGTGAGCTTTCATTTGAGGGAAAAGATATAATCTTTCTAAAATAAGTTTGAAAGTGAGTGAGTAAGGGGATTGATTTTAGTGATCCTCTGGAATACAGTGAAAATAAATAGTAAGCTTTTGTTGAGGATCTATTATATGTCAAACCTTACAGTACTGGTTTTTATACTTATTATTTCACTTTAGCTACATGATAACCCTGTGAAGTAGGTGGTATTCTCTGATTTTTGAGTAGAGAAATCTTGGAGATAATCAGTGACTTTTGTGTGTGTGTGTGAGGAAGACTAGCCCTGAGCTAACGTCCATTGCCAAGCCTCCTCTTTTTGCTGAGGAAGACTGGCCCTGGGCTAACATCCGTGCCCATCTTCCTCTACTTTATATGGGACACCACCACAGCATGGCCTGACAAGCGGTGCATCAGTCCGCACCCAGGATCCAAACCTGCGAACCCCGGGCCACCGAAGCGGAGTGCACGAACTTAACCGCTATGCCACTGGGCTGGCCCCCTTCAGTGACATTTTTTATCAACAGCTGAGAAAAGATGCAAACGTAAGTTTGTGAGTCTCCAAATCTGGTGTTCATTCCACCACTTTGCACAGTTTCTAGGACGAATGATGGAAATTTTCATAAAGGACCTAGAGATTCTTGTGGATAGTATTTGCCTTGGAAGTTGTGTGGAAGAGAGAAATGATAACACCTAGCCCTTTAAGTAGACTCAAATCTTACTGTTTAGGATAAAGTAACTACTAACTATGAATGTCTGAGGTGATTGAACTGTTTGTCCATCCATTTATCCACCTATCCACCCAGACAATGATCCAATGATCAGTCATCTAATAAACAATCCATCCATCCATCCATCAACTCATCCGGCAATCCGTCTGACCAACCATCTTTCATCCATCCATCTGGTCGTGCACTCTTGAACCCACCCACTCACCCACTACTGATCCATTTGCCGAGTATTTACTGATAACCTATTCTGTGCCAGGCCTGTTGTAGATATGGGTAAAGCAGAGATGAATAATGTGATGTCCCTACCCTCAGGGAGCTCCTAGTCTAGTGAGAGAGACAGAGAAATGAACTTTCAATTATAACCTGCAAGATGATGCTGACAGTAGAGGTGAGCCTAGAGCGCTGTGGACACCTACCTGGCCTGCATGTTAGGAAGGGGACAAGAAAAGGCTTCCTGAAGGAGCTAACATATGTCTTGAGTCCTAAAGGATGAAGAAGAGTTATCCAAAAGGCAAGAGTCATCTGACCCATTATATTAACTGAATCACAAATCTTTGAGGCCCCTCATTGTTTTTCTTTGTTTCACAGTTCACCTGGTTAGCAGCAGCTGCATTGCTTCCCTGCCCCATATACAACTCCCAGACCTCAGTGGTTCGTTGTCTGGACCTACTCTCCACTGTCTTAGCATTGTCTCTGTCAGTTTCTGTTATTTCCCCATTTGCTGATGGTGCAGACAGGAGTGACATTTGTCTGGAAGAAAAGAGACAGAACAGAGAAGTGCTCCACCCCAGCAATCTGCTTCTGGCTACAAGTGGCTGTGTCAGGCTGCCTTCTGGAGGTGCAGCTTGGTTTTCTCATCTGTGCTATTGGCAGCAGAAGCTGCATTCCCCACTACACTGTTTTTCTTGGCATTAGAGCCTGGATTGGACCAGAGGGAGAGGCAGAGATAGAGAGGGGTTGAATATTCCCAGAGTTGATGTCTAAGAGGTAGAGGACTTACTGTGCCTTCTGGACTCTAAACACAGGAAATTGGCTACCTGAAACCTTGAGATAACTCCCCACATTTTATAAAATAATTAATAATAATAATTACTGGGCCATGCTTATAGCCTAGGAGCTTTATAGTCATTACTTTGATCCCTTTTCAACAGACATTCGATGTGAGTACTATCACCCCCTCCCCAGTTTACATATAAAGAAACCAGCTCTGAAAGGATTGGTGACTTGCTCAAGATTACAAAGCAAGTAAAGTCAATGTCTAGATTCCAGCTCAGGTCTGTCAGATGCTAAAGTCCATTTTGTTTCTACAACACCATATGGTAGAGGTGGGGTTCTTTGCATATCGGTTGTGAAGGTTGTCATTGTTCAATTATGAAAATCTGCATTGGGAGTCCCCCCTCCCTGCATGGTGGATACGCTCCCAGTGTTTACGAAAAAGGCTATTAAAAGTACAAGATTCCCCACCGAACCAGGCATCTCTTCCTGACTTAGCTCAGAACGTCCCACTGAGCTGCATGCAAAGATGCTACATAAAGAGTGTCTTGCATCTTTGTGCAAAACCAGTCAGCATTCCTCTGCAAAGCTGAAGAGGTAAATCACCCCCCACTCCTGCAGTCGGCTGCTTGTTCATTCCTTATCACTCTACCATAAGGTTGGTTATCTGTAGCCATTGTCTTTTGAAAATGTGTTTTAAAACTCATTGTAATCATAGCTATAGAATTCTTGGAGTCTATTTTCCTTCCATTTTAATTATAACCTCTGCAAATTAGAAAAACTGAATGGATCTGTGTGAGAAGGAAGGAGGTAAGGGCTGAACCATCTTGATTTCTCTCAGTGTGAAAAAAGACTCCACTGGAAATGCATATGAGGAAAAGAATCTGAAGTTGGGGAAAAACAAGAGAATCAACTCTTATTCCCTTGGAGGGAGCTGTAGAATAGCTTGAATAAACTGGCCTGTCTTTTCTGTTGTGTGTTTAACTTTAAAGTTGAAACAGACTATCTGAGTTGGAGGAATCCTGATTCTTCACATCGATTCCCACTGTGCTGGCCTCTGTGTGCATCAGCAGATTATACTTGATGGCGTAGTCTTTCTTTCCATGATTAAAATATGTTTGAAGAAAATAGGACAGTCAGATATAGGGTAGGAAAAGAGGGCAAGAATCAGATTTGGATATCAGATCCTGACAACCCCCCTTTCTACAGGGAAAGCTGGAGCATTAACCTCCTTTTAACAGGTGATGCCACTGAGATTCAGACAGGATAAGAGACTTGTTCAAGTTTCCTCAGCAAGGACTGTACACATCTCACCCCACAGAGAGCATTCGAGTTGGTAACTTGAATCAACACAGCAAGATTGGGGTTCCATTACCAGAATGACAACTTAGGCTTTGCATTTGGGAATTGTCATCTCTTTGGATGAAAATGGATGAGGATTCAAAAATATGCAACACATCAAATTGTAGTATAAATCATCGGAGACAAGCATGTATCTAATCCAGAGCCCCAAATCCCAAATCAGTGTTGAAAGATAAGGGAGTGGTCCATGCAGAGCAAGAGAGGTCAGCACCATGGTCAGCAGCAATGGGAAGATGCTCCAGTTCCTGCTTCACTGAGCATGGAGCTGCTTAGCAGCCAAGACATTTAGGACAGAAAGGGCATTTGTCCAACTTTGTAGGATTGAGTTTGGCCAGGGGTAACTCTTAGTTCTGAGAACCAAGCCAACCCCGAAAAGTTGTCGTTCTCTGTATTTCTCAGATAATCAGAATGTCTCCATCAGTAAAATGGAGCTAATGATAATACCCACCCTATGGGGTTTCTGTGAGGCTATTAAAGCTACCATTCATTAAATGCTTCCCGTGTGTCAGGGAGAGCTTTAGATACATGATCTCCCTTAATTCACACAAAAACCCTATGAGATTGGTACTATTATTATCCCTACTTTATAAATGAGAAAACCAACTAATACAGAGAACAAATTAATTTCCAACAATCTGAGCTGGATTTTGAACTCCCATTTGTCTGATCCTGAAACCCACGCCTTGACCACTAACTTCCATTATCTTCCTCAATCCAATTCCACAATGCAGATTACATCACCCAGTGTTGTGGCAGGTAGAGGATTCAAGTGGGAAAAGCATGGAGTTTGTTTTTCCTATATAATTCCTAACAATGAAACAAAGAGCCTAACAATTTCTGAGCATGACTCTGTCACAGGTCCTGAACCAAACACATTACATCTATTATCCCATTTTATGTTCACCACAACCCTAAGCAGTGGATACGATAATTATTTTTATTTTACAGATGAGAAAATTGAGGACCAGAGAAGTGAATTCATTGGACCATGGTCACCCAGCCACTTCATAACTTGTAGGGATTAAGCATAATGTATGTAAAGCATCTAGCATAGAGCCTGAACATAGTAAGAAACAGTTTAATAAACAGGAACTATTATGCAAAGTGCAATGTAGATTTTAAATGACAATTATTTGTGGTTTTTTGTTTTTGCCTTTCGAGTGGATTTCTAGAAGCCCCTGATGGCCATTATCTTTTCTCAGAGGAGTTGGGCTCAAAGTTTAAAGATGGACATACTCAAGGATCATTGTCCACTTGTTTTCTCTGAGTCCCTCATGAGGAGATGGACACTGAGACATACACAATTAAGCAAGTCTCCGGCCCGCAGTCAGAAAACTGCTTCTGGTTCTTTCGTATATTTGCTGCATCTTCCGGGCCAAGTTACTTGAATGAACATTAGTTTACTGCTCTGAAAAATTGTAATAATATGTTCTTCACCTTTATGTGACTCTCTACATGAAGGTCAAATGAAATGAGATAATAAACAACACCTTGTAACCCATAAAGGGCTCATAAACTCTGGGGATTTTATGTTATTATCCACATAGTGACATACAGCACTCTGGCCAGGATGCTTCTTCCAAGTGTGTCTGTTATCTGAAATCTCCTTTTTCTATTTCTCTTCTTTTTTCTCTCAATACAGCTTCTTAGCCAGTTGACCACTAACAACTATATTCATAAGGTCACACTTTTTGGCATAAGGATCCAAGAAAGCTTGGGTTACGTTTATAGTTATGAAATTAATGGTATGCAATAATTGTGCAGAACCTCAAACCAGCAAATGGAATTAAAAATAATTATCAAGCCTTTGGATTTATTGAAAGAGCTAAAAGAACAGCAGGCTGCTCTTGGCAGGACCTCCTCTGTGCACAGAATTATATTAATAGGCAATATCAGTTTTGTCTAAAATAGAGAGCAAGAAGTGAAAAGCATGTCTGCCTCCCCTTAGGGGAAAAATAGCGAATGCATTTCCTGAGTGTCATTTTGGTATATAGGCCCTGGGCCTGGGGTTTTGATTAAATTGATGCCTTGCTCTCTCCTGTTCTGGAGTTACAGCCAGTGTCCTACATTCAGGGGTTAACTTCAACCTCATGCAGACATGCACATTGTAAATGGGTGGGAACTAACCTTGACTGAATACCTACTATGGGCCTGGCTGGGAGATTCACATGAATTAACGTAATCCTCATAAGAGCCTTGTATATAACAAAGCACCTAACATTGGTTGAGCAGTGATCATGTGCCAAATGGAATAATACGTGCTTTGAAGGCGTTATTTTATTTAATAATCACAACAATCCTATGTTATGATTACTCCTATTATGTCCACTTTACAGAGAAGGACACTAGGCCCAGGAAGTAAACTTAGCCAAGATCACACAGCTAAGAAGCAGAGGAACTGGTATTCAGGCTCAGGTTCAGTCGACTCCAAAATCCATGTGATTTTCAGTTCATGTTACCAGAAGAGAACAAATGAAGTTGATAATTGATTACAGGAAGATCATGGTTATGATGGTTATGTTGGTACATTTATGTTTTCACTTGTTTACTTAATAAACATTTTGCATCTGCCATGTAAAAGGCTGTGGGCTGGGTGTAAGGGATACTAAAGAAAACAGAATATGGTCCCCCTCAATTAGTCTGCTAGGGCAGACAGGTGAATATATGATACTTACAATACTTGATGAGATGAGCAAAGAGGAGTTCACCTGGCAGTTTTGTGGGGTCAGGGACTGCTTCCCGGAAGAACTGTCCTCTAAGCTGAGTTCTGAAGGGCACGTAGGAGGGTGCCAGGTGGAGAGTGGGACAGGATTTTCTGTGCAGGATGAGTAGCGTCTGTTAAAACCTGGCACTGAGAGGAGCTCGAGGTACTCAGAAGCCTATGATTAGTTCTGTGGGATTTATGAGTCGATGTAGGTGGGGCAAGGGTGGAGTGGGAAGTTGGTCATCAGAAATGAGGTTGGCGTGAATGCAGAGAGCTAGAGAGGCCAGGGAATAGGCCAGGTCATTTACACTATGGTCAAGCATTTTCACTTGACCAAGTGTAGGGAGAAACCATTAAAAGGCTTTAAGGGGAGAGTAGAATGATCACATATGCAGAGATATTTAGAGTGATGGCTTGGGCTGCTGCTTGGAGGATGGGCTGAGAGGAACACTATTTGGGAAAGGGAGACCAGTCGGTGGTTGCAAGTTAGGAAAGAAAAGGACAAGGACAATTATTCAAATATTAGAACTATCAAGAATTGACAATTGATTTAATACAGATGTGGTGAAGAAGAGAGATGAATTAAGGAATATTTCCAAGGTTGGGATTTCAAGAACTCATATTTGGCACATGAGAGAGAAATTGTGTGTGTGTGTTTGGTAGAAGGTGAGATGATGAGTTCTACTCTAAGCCTGCTGAGTTTGAGATTTCTTAGAGGCAGTAGAGAGGAGCTGGTGAAAGACAGTCAGATCTGAGGGCGGTCAACATAGAAGTGATAACTGAAGAGTGGGCAGTGGAAGAAGCATGAGCGTGGAGGTTGAAGGCAGGGCATGTAGAAGAGGAGCTTGCATTTTGGCAGAGCTGGAGAAGTCAAAGAGGTGGGAAATAGCCCAGAAAGGGTAGGATTATGACGGTCCAGGGCAGGGAGACTCAAGGGAGATGGGAGTGGCCCTCAACGTCACATGCGATGCACCTGTTGGATTTGGTGGTGAGGAATCCACTGTTGATGTTGGCGAGGCCAGTTTTAGAGAAGAGGCCGGTGCAGAAGAGGACCGTGTCCAGAGCACAAATGATGGGATTCATGTTAAACTAGAGGAGAGATGCCTCTTTCATTATTGAAGGAGGGGAGAAGGAAGACGTGTGCAGAGGCAGGTAAGGTTGTGGGGTAGGTGGGCTGTCCATAGAGTCTGTGAAATAAGAAACAGATTAATCAGCTGGGAGTGCGGATGGAGCTGGCGGAGTTGCAGTCTCGTGGGCAGGTGTGAAGGTTTGAAATAGTTTCTGGGGAATGAGAGACAGCCAATCAGGAAAAGATAGAAGGATTTCTACCCAGAGAAGGAGTTCTTCCATTTGAAGCGATATTAATCCATGTGGTTGTGTGATATTCTCTGCCTGTACCTGGAGGTTTACAGGTGAGGAAGTGGTTGGATTGACTCAGAATTGGGGGTGGTGGTGCCAGAGGGTGTGACAGAAGGACAAAGCAGGGGCAGGATAATTGTGGGTATGGCAAAAAAAATCTATTGATGTGACAGGTGAAGAGGTCTACATTGGAACGGGGAGAAAGTGGAGGGATGAGCCATAGTAGAGTGATTGGGAGAAAATAGAGCAGCCCAGCGACCAGTGGCCAAAATGATGGAAAAGAGACATGAGAGTAGCTGAGTGAGAGGTAAATTTAGAATTATTTAGATAATTATCTAAATTTAGAATCATTGAAATTGAGCAATTCTGTGAATTTCTCCCCATGGGAATGGGTTGGTAAAGTGGACTGGAGGTGATCAATGGAGAGAAGGTCAAAAAAAGACCTCTAATTTTACCCATGTAGTCTGACAAGTATGAATGTACTTATGAAGGAAACGATATAATTATCTGAATAGGACAATCCAAAAGATGTGAGAGATGATAAATAGCAGCCATACACGGATGAAATCACCAATATTATCCTCAGGTGTTGAGTAAATCATTAAGAGATGCCAAGGCCAACTGCCAGCTTGAACTCAAATGCAACCAAATTGCCATGTGCACGTAGGGGTTTCAGCCCAACATCCAAGGGCTTCTGTGATCTTGTCTCAGCATATCCCTTTATTCCTCCTTCTCTCTGATCCCCTTTGTATATCATGTGTTTCCTTCAGTGTAGGCAACTTCCTACAAACATGTCCCTTACACTCAACTTCTGTGCTTTTCTCCACACTATTCATTCAACCTTGACGTCTCTTCTTTGTCCAATTGTCCAGCTCCTTTGCCTCCTGCACAGCTCCCCTCAATCACCACCCCTTTCATAATTTCTTCCCTCTCTCACCAGATCTGCTCTCCCACTTCTGCCTTTATTTCACCTTTCCTCCTCTGGCACTTGCCATTCTCTGTTTTATTTTATAATTAATTCCAAAGGCATTCTATTTTATTTTCCCTACTGGTGGGTGGGTCCCTTACAGACAGACACTTAGATTAGGGGTTGGCAAACACTTTATGTAAAGGGCAGCTAGTAAATATTTTTTTGTATGCAGGCCATACTATCTGTATGGCAAGTATTCAATTCTGCTGTTTTAGCAGGAAAGCAACCATTAACATCTACAAGAAAATGAGCATGGCTGTGTTCCAATCAAACTTTATTTATGGACACTGAAATTCAAATCTCACATGATTTTCACATGTCACGAGATATTGTTCTTTCCTTTTCTTTTTTTTCCGACCATTTAAAAATGTAAAATCTAGGGGCCGGTGGCATAGTGGTTAAGTTTGTGTGCTTTGGTGGCCTGGGGTTCACAGGCCTGGATCCCGGGTGCAGACCTATGCACTGCTCAGCAAGCCATGCTGTGGAGGCGTCCCACATATAAAGTAGAGGGAGATGGGCACAAATGTTAACTCAGCGACAATCTTCCTTAGCAAAAAGAGGAAGATTGGCAACAGATGTTAGCTCAGGGCCAGTCTTCTTCACCAAAAAAAAAAAAAAGAGTGAAATCCATTCTTAGCTCGTGGGTACAAAAACAGTTGGCCCTTGGGCTAAAGTTGGCTGACCCTCAGCTTAGAGTCTATTTACTGCTGTGTCGCCAGTGCTGGAACAGTTTACGGCACACAGTAGGCACTCAATAAACATTTGTTGAATAAATTAACAATAAATCAATGTCATCCAACTTCAAGTGACTAAAAACCTAGACAATAGCCTTGCTTTTTGGTTGTGACACTCAGAGTGATCAGGAGTCTTGGGATCCTACCTTTGGCTACAATTGGTGTGAATCTGAAAAGTTTTGGTTTAACCAAGGTGACACAGCTCATACGCATTGTTGTTGAACTTGAACTTGGGTCTTCTGACTCCAGGTGTAGGGTTCTTTGAAACTACTGCATTTGCCAGTATAATTCAACAGGAAATGCCAAGCAGCTGCCTGGTTGGTCACTGAGATTCTGGTTTTGTCCCAGTCACTCTACCAGGGCTCTGGAATTGTTCATTAGTGGCCAGGGTGAGGATAATTGGTTTGGATAAAATTGGATTGACAGTGAGTGTTACTTAGGCCCCGTTTTCTGGAATAGTGAGTCTTATCTGGCCCGCCCTGAGGGGATCCTTGTCTCCCCCACCACCTTCTAATAATCATGTTTTTAACAGTGAGCAAAGCTGTGGTTAAGCTTATTACTCTTTCCTCACCATTAAATCTTCTGTTGGCTTTAGTATTTCAAAGGATCCTCTCGCTGGAATACTTTAGGGCTCAGACAAGCCTGGAGCAAAGTAGTTTGGGGCCAGAGATGAGCAAAGGAAAATGATTGTGAAAATACCATCTTATCTAAGGAGAACTGAAATGCTGATCAGCGTGCATTTCATCACAGCAATGGATTTCACCCAGGCACAGCGGCTCTGGTTAGCATCTTCGTAATAACCAGCAAGGCCTCAGGCACCAACCCCTGACTCGCCCTTTCATCTGGAAGGAGGAAAACATCCATCTCAAAGATTTAAATTTATTATTTTGCCCCAGATACTGAAGAACAAATGCCCATCTGAGACCTGACACCAAGTTCTGAACACTTCAACTTTCACAACCCAATAACTTTTCATGGGCGAGGGGATGAAATGCTTTGCAGTTGATCGATACCCCCAGGTCTTATAACCTTATTTTAAAACTCTGCAGACACTGTCAGTGAGGTTAACTTTGAACGTCCAGGGCCGAGATCCAAATGGAATTGGCTTTTTTTTACATAATGCTGAGTGAGGAAATCCATCAGCTTTTGGCCTGTTCCGTCCCTCAAGTCAGGTGGGATGCACTGAATTCTCCTGCTTTCTTAGCCTGCAATTTAATTACCTAGAACTTCTCTCCTTTTGTAAACTGTTACACACCCAGCCTCAAATTTTTGCCACTTTTCAAGGAAGGTTTCGTTAAAAAAGAATTGTCCAAGAGTAAGAGGAGGAGTCATATCTACATTCATGCCCAGCCTTGTCATAATTTTCAGGCTGGTAAGAATGACTTGATAATCCCAGCATATAAAAGGCTCTCTCAGCCATCAACCCAGCATCCAAGGATGCCTCTCTTGACTGCATCCTAACTCTTACAAGCAACTCTGCTGAGGGAACAAGAACTGCTAAATATCATTCAGGTAAATACTCAGAAAAGAGCTATTTACTCTGTCAGATTGCAAATGGCATTTAATTTATCTTACAAGTGGAAACTACACTGATCTTTGAAATTTACCCAGAAAAAAGCAGAAGGTCAAAAGAAAAACCTTTACCGTATTTCTAAATTGTCTTTGTGAAGGTGTTAAAAATAATAACGGTTATCACTGTTACTGTTATAGAGGACTGACCTTGGGTCAAGTTCTCATCCAATATCATGTGGTTTGCCACCCCCCCAACTACCATTCCAGTTTCTGTTGATTGTCCCCTATTCCTTCATGTCTCCTCCCGAACTGTTTTTGCAGACCTATATGCATTCCGGTTTTCTTCACCCAAGTTTATGTTCGAGTCTTGATAATAACAGATGCAGCAATGTAAACAGAGTCACGTCACCCTGGCTGTCAGCATCTCAAGTACAAAACGATACAAAGGGAAGATGGAATGTTCCCTCCTCAGGCCCCTTATGTAATGGATGGAAATTACCACAGAGGCGAAGAATACGTCTGATCAGCTGTAAGAGCCTTAATTACATTCGTCTTGGTTGAAATCCCCAAATTACCTAATTGTCACACAGTTCACATTTGAAGGGTTGATTTTTTTCCCCTGATCTATTATTTGAGTCACCTTTTGGATGTCGGGGTTAGTGGTGCTGGAATTCACCTTCAACCCTGCAGGGGCTCACTACAGCTCTGCTGTTAGAGGCATTTTCCACGGTGGAATTCAAGGTCCTTAGAAGAATCAATTCACAGGTAAACTGAGGAAATAAAACTGACATACATAAGAGAAAACTGCAAGACGACAATCGCTGGCTGCTGTCTCCCCTCCTCCTGTACTTTACAGGGAAGGAAAATTCGCCCCTCTCCAAAGGGGAAAGGCTACGCCTAGTGGGAACCTGAACTGGGGTGTTCTGCTCCCGAGGACATTGCTCTGCAGCAAGGTCTTTCCAACGGATGCATGGACTATTCCCTCAACAAAGCCAACTGCTCCTGTTTGCCTTGGTATTTCCCAAAGCAAACATGATGGCAACCTTGGGAATTTCAAGTAGTGGTAAGGGCCCCAGGCTCTGGAGTCAGATGGCTTGAGCTCAGACTGATGCTCTCCTTTGTTGTTTGATCTTGGGCAAGTCACTTAAGCTTCCAGTTTCCCAACCAGTCAAATGAGGGTTAGAATGGCCTTCTCCTTATAGGGTTGTGAGGGTGAAATGAGAAAATCCATGTTGGGGTGATCACAGTGCCTCAAGAAATGCCAGTTATTATACATATTAATTATTTAATAATCATTATTACAGCCCGTGGAGGACTGACTGATGCAGAAGTTTCACAATGAAGAACTCCCAACAGCATGTTCAAAAAATTAATTAGTAATCATGAGAGAGCTCCTCTCTCTCTGATTTTTCAATTGGAAAAGTTTTGCTGATTTTTCAAGTCTCTAATGTTATAGCATTCCAGTGTGGAACCAAAGAAGAGAAAGAAAACACTATTAACTATTTAACTCATTACCAGGACACATCACTTTTAAAGGCGTGCAAAGAATTAAAAGTAAACCAAAGAAATAGAACTTGTCTCCATCCCCAGGGACCTGAGAATAGAGGAACTCCCAGGGACGGAAGCTGTAAGTGAACTTGAGAAGAAAATGATGGCTGATTGTTCCAGAGAATTTCAGTTTGAAGTGTGAGGTTGAATGAGCATTGAGCTCCTCTCTTGTTGGCTGAACGTCCAGAGGAGAATGGAAGCAAATATGCGGGTTGTTCGTGGAGACAGCAATGATCCAGACACATCTCCGTGAACTACCAGATCTCTGCTGGGTTCTAAGGCAGTTGACGCCGTTATCCTTCAAGACGTTAGATTATACTGAGAGCTGTTATAATAGGGGGAAAAAATCAACTGCTCCAATGTGAGCTGTGTAACAATTAGGCAATTCTGAAATTTCAACTGAGAAGAATTTAATTAAGGCTCTAATAGCTGATTACACTCATTTAGATCTGCTGGCAATTGCCACCGGTTACATAAGTAACCCAAGAAGAAAGATTTCCGTCTGTTTCTTGTGCTATATTTAATCCTGCTGGTAGCCATAGGTATGATCCTCTAGGTGCTTCTCAAAATGTGCTCCTTGGTCCAATGAGAGCTGAAAGACTTAGGAACGTGGTTGAAAAGTCACATTCTCAGGCCTCATCCCAGACATACTGATGCAGACACTCCAGGGATCTTGGAGCCTGCCTTCTTAATCAGCCTCCAAGGGGAGGTTCTTATTCATGCTGAAGTTTCATAATCCCACCACCTCCGATAATTGTATTTACGATTCTGCATTCAAAGGAAACAGGTGCTTTACCTCAGTGTCTGAAGAGCAAATCTTAGTTTCGCTCTGCCAGCGGCCACCTGAGGCCCCAGGGCAATGAAGACAAAGTAGGTTTGACCCACACTTGCTTTTCAGCAGTTTCATTGTAGAAGTAGATTCGAATATACCATGCAACAGACAGCTGGGTTCCGATGTGACGTTCGGTTTTAGCAGACTCTAGCTGTCTTGGGCAAACTTTAGACTGGGTCTTGTTTTTTTTTAAAAAAATCACTGAACTCAGCTGCAAAGTACTCAGATAGAGCACATTTCAACTTAATGTCAAGCCACGGTGATGGCTCAAACATCTGGGTTGTAGTTTCCAGATCAATCAAATTCAGATCTGCTTTTGGTCTCAAGCAGCAACCCAAGATATAAAATTACTTGTGTGTAAACCTGCTCTCAGCGTGCCTGTGCATTGGATTTGCATGCAGAGCCATGGAAGTGGTGCTAATCAATGATGCTATTTATGCTAAATATGGGCATTAAATCATCTTAAATTTCCTTCGTGGCTACTTATCTCATGTCCTTTGAAAGACTTTATATTTCAGGTGGAGAGAAATAGGTCTCCTGTTTGTTTTGTTTTTCTCCTTAAATTCATCTTCCTGAAGAGTTAATTACTCATGTTTTCTCCGGCGTGGGAGTAAATCACTGCTTATTATCCGGAGTGAAATGTTTTCTGATGTTTTGCACACGTGAAGTGTTTGTTTTGAGGCCTGTTTTCCCTTTGGTTATGAAATCACCCAGTGAGCTAACGGGGCCAGTCAACCTGGAGCATAGGCACTGTGAACTCTGCTTCTGTCGTCAGTTTTAATAAATTTCCTCTCTCATTTTTAATTTTGCAATCCCTATTGTCTGTCTCCAAGGAGAGGAGCTGAGTAAACAGGCAACTTTCCTCTTTTAACTTTGAATTCTAAGGAAAAATTGATGCAACGCTGCGGTCTGATTCAAGTTCAATTCAGCAAATATTTATTGAACCAGCTTGTGGGTGAACGCTATACCATAGCCGATGTGGGTCACTTGGTTGTGGAAGACTGACCAGGCCAGATGTTCTACAGAACTTTAATTTAAGGCAAACTGGGCCGTCATCCCCCTACGATCATACAATCAGTGTCTAAGTTCTGTTGATTCCACCACTTTGAGACTTTGTGAGTTCATACCTGCCTCACTGCTATGGCCCTCTGTCAGCCTCCCCCAGATTAATGCAGCTGCCTCCTAACCCATCACTCTGCGCTCAGAATCTTTTAGGCGCAAATCCTTTCTCTGCACTGCACTGGGAAGAGGTGTTCTAATACGAAAGACTGATTTTATCGCCCCCCTGATTAAAAGTCTTTAATAATCCCCACCCCCATCCCTCTATACACTTCAGTTGCCCTAAGGATAAAGATGGAACCCTTTAACAAGCCACACACCAACTCTGCTGGTCTGGCTCATAGTTGGAAATCACTTCCTTTGAGAAGCATCTTTTAGTTCCCTTCCAGAACAGGAAGCTCTCTGCTTCAATAGCATCGGGGTTTATCCTCAGTATGGCATTTATCTCACTTTGTTGCCGTTGAGCTTTGACTTCTCCTCTCCAAGCAGACTGGAAACTCTGAGGATAGGGACCGGGCCTGGATTGTTCACAGTTGTAGCCCCAGAGCCTCCTGCAGGGCCTGGCACAGTGTAATGCACCAGCAGCGTGTGTGTTGAGCTCATGAATGAACAAGTGAGAGAATTGAAGGGGAAAAGAGAATGTTCTAGAGGCACAGAAAATGCAAAAATGAATTCCAGATGGAGAATGAGGCTCTGAGGGAGAAGTGGCATTTGAGCTGGACCTGGAAGGAATGGGTAGGATTTCAGTTGGTGGAGATGATAAGGAGAGGCATTTTGGGTGGAAGAAATGGTGCAGGAGAAGGAAGGGAAGTGGGTGTCGTTCAGGGTGAGTTTGGTGAGAAGTGAAAAGTGTGTGCATCACTGTGGCTGTGATGTGTGTGAGTGTATGTGCGTGCTAGGAATGTGTTTATGTGCAGTTGTGCATGTGAGTGTGGATGTGAGTGCATATGTGTGTGTATTGTGAGTGTGGGTAGGTATGAGTGTGTGTGTGTAGGTGATTGTATTGTTTATACACATGTGTACACATATACAAAACAATCATACATACATACATATACACATATACATATGTGAGTATGTGTCGGTGTAAGTGTATGTGTGTCTGAAGTCGTACATGTATATGTTGTTTTAGTGTGGGAGTATGTATAGGGTGTACAAGAGAGATTGAAAAAGTGACAGAGAGAAGAGAGAGTGTAGTGAGGTTGGTTGGACCTCTATTGTAGGGTCCATTGATGTAAAGGGGAGTCTGGATTCCATTCTGTAGGCAGCGTGAGTCATGGAAGGATTTGAGTAGGAGTAGATCTATGATTTTGGTGTTTAGATATATGTTTTAGGGGGTGGCTTGGGAGACCAGGAGAGCAATTATGAGATGATTTTCATTGTCTCTTGTAAGCATTTCATGAATAGATCAAACAAGATCAAACACTCATATCTCTTTGAAAGGAAAGCCACAAGCATCCATTAACCTAATTTCTTCCTGCCTCTTGCAGCCTCTGTGACATCTTTCTGAATTTACCCAGACATGAAGGGGTGAATATTAAGTTACGACAGTTTCTGGAGATGAAATTACTTCTGCTCTGAGAAAATACTGGCTGAACATTTTGATAAGTAATCGCTGCCCTTTCACAAAACACTTTCTAGGAGTTGAAGAGCAATTAGCTTTCTAAAAGCACTGTATTTAAATTTTATTAATAAGAACGGATAAAAAATCATTACAAAGTTAATTTCCCCTTTTTATGTTTCTTTTAACAAAATCACTTTTCTCCATCAGAGGTCAATTATTTCTCTTTGTCCTCAAAACCTCAGTATATTTGCTGAACACTCTCAAAGATTTATTACCAAAATTCAGCTTATTTTGAAGGTAAAGATTTTTTTCTCCTCCCACACAGCCTGTTTGGGTGAGTTTGGGACTGTTTTTAATTTAAAAAAAATCATGATAGAAATAAAAATCAGCTTCCTGCCCTATTTCTTGTGTATATAGTGTTTATAAGAATTAAAATAGTGCTAAAATGCTGCCTGATACATAAGTGCCCAGTGAATGTCAACTTTTATTGTTATGAGAGCTCAAGCAACGCCATCATGACTTTATTGCTCTCTTCTCTCTATTTCTTAACTCTGTATTCATTCTTTGATAGATTCTCTGTCATGACCACCTTATCCTAATAGTCCCAGCAAAAGTCCCAGGGAAAACTCCCATTGGCTCAGCTTAGGTCACGTGCACATTCCTGAGCCAATCACAGTGGCTTGGGCGCTAAATGTCCTGATTTGCCAAATAAAAGACACGTGCCTATTCTTGAAATTGGAGGCAGGGATCTCTACAAAGGAAAATCAATACGCTGTAACCAAAAAAATGGGAAATGGATGGATGGGAATGAAGATGGATGGCAGCTCGAATTTTCATGGTGAACACGATATAGTCTATCCAGAAGTTGAAATATAATGATGTACACTTGAAATTAGTATAATGTTATAAACCGACATTGCCTCAACAATAAAAAAATAAAATAAAATAAAAATGGGAAATGCATGATAGGTAGGCAAAAACAGCAGAAGGGAAAATGTGGAGAAAAATCATGATTTGTGGCTAAAATCACTGATGTGGGAAAAAAACTGCCTACATTGAATGAAAGTTAGTAACAAGACATGCTTTTGTGGAGTTAAAACATGAAATCATATAAACTCCCCTTTAAAAGTTTTTTCCCATTGATTTAAAGCATGACAGAATAACAACATACAGCATCTTCCCCTGTGCTGGGAGCCCGTCTGTGTGCTGTACGTATAGTAACTAATTTAGTCCTTGCAGCAATCCTAAGAGTTGTACCACCGTCAACATCCCATTTTTCAGATGACGAAACTGAGGCAAAGGGACATTAAGCAATGTATCCAAGCAGCACAGCAGGTATTTGAGGCCAGGGCGGCTGGCTCCGGAGTTCACAGTTTTGGCCAATCTGCTACTCTGTCTCTCTGAGAGTATAGCTGTCATTTACAAACATTCCCTCTTTTGAATTCAGAAAAAAAATTTTTAGATAACCTTTCTATCTTAGAGTAGTTTTAGATTTACAGAAAAATTGCAAAGACAGTACAGCAAGTTCTCATATACCTCACACCCTGTTTCTCTGATTATTAACATCTGACATTAGTATGGTGTGTTTGTCACGATGAATGAGCCACTATTGATACATTATTGTTAACTAATGCCCATGCTGATAGATATCCTTAGTTTTTATCTAATGTTCTTTTTCTGTTCCATCCTGATATCTCATTCCTGATACAACATTATGTTTAATTATAACATCTCCTTAGGCTCTCCTTGGCTATGACAGTTTCTCAGACTTTCCTTCTATTTTATTTGTGTGTGTGTGTGTGTGTGTGTGTGTGTGTGTGAGAGAGAGAGAGAGAGAGAGGAAGATTAGCCCTGAACTAACATCTGTTGCCAATCTTCCTCTGTTTTTTTGCTGAGGAAGATTGGCCCTGGGCTAGCATCCGTGCTCATCTTCCTCTACTTTATATGGGACACCGCCACAGCATGGCTTGATAAGTGGTGCATAGGTCCGTGCCTGGGATCTGAACTCCCAAACCCTGGGCCACCGAAGCGGAGCATGCGAACTTAACCACTATGCCACTGGGCCAGCCCCAGATTTTCCTTCTATTTTGATGACCTTGACAGTTTTGGGGAGTACTAGTCTGATATTTTGTAGGATGTTCCTACATTGGTGTTTTTCCGATGGTTTTCTTGTGATTAGACTGAGGTTATGTGTTTTGGGAGGAAGACCCCACAGGTGAAGCACCACTGTCATCACATCAAGGGGACATGCTATCAAAATAACTCCTCTCTGTGGATATTGGCCTTGATCATCTGGCTGAGGTAGTTTGTTGGGTTTCTGCACTGTAGGGTTTTTCTTTTTCTTTCCCCAGCAAAAACTTCTAGTTGTACTTCTTCACTGGTTTAGAGCCCAGCTCCACCACTCTCAAGCCATGTGAACTGAACAAGTTACTTAAACTCTGTGCCTCAGTTTCCTCGTCTATGAAATGGAGATAATAATAAGTGGTCTCTTATTCATGGGTCTATTTTTAAAATTACATGAATTAATATTTAAAGCTCTCAGAATAGTGGAAAAAGAAAGACCCATTTTTATCATCTCATGTAATCCTCAGCAACAACTCTGTAAGGTGGGCGCTATTATTTACCTTTCAAATATGAAGAAAACAGATTTCAAAGAGGGAGCTAGTGATTAAGCAGGGCTCTAGGTTTTCACTGACCAAGTTTAAATTCCTGCTTTGCCCCTTACGATGTGATTCGAGCAAGATACTTAATCTCTTTAAGCCTCGGTTTGCTCACCTTGCGATGAGAATAATCATGGCACCTCACCTCCTAGAGTTGCTGTGAGGATTGAGTGGGTTAGCGCATGAAACACCCTCAGCACAGTTCCTGGAAACCCACAGGAAAATGCTCAATAAAGGTTAACCATTGACGTCATCATCATTGCCCAACGGACCACCGCTAGGGCTTGGCCAAGTCAGGATTTGAACCCACGCTCTGCCCTAGAGGATGAGGAAGAGTCAGCTTTGAGTGAAGCCTCAGATTTGGGTCCCACTGGCTTTTGTGCGGCATGGAGGACTCCCAACCGAGAAGGCTCTGTTGACCTCATTCTTTCTTCTTGGTCTTCTGGCTTGGTTCTCAGAACCATCCTACCTACCTCAGAGGCAGGCATGTCATTTGACTGGTCTTTCCTCCCACGTACACAGCTGCCCTGACATACAGCTGCTCTGCAGAATTAAACATCGGGTCGTGAGGAATGATGCCTTCACCCCTTTCCAGTTACCTACTCGTTGCCCTGATCCAAATCAGGAACAAGTTGGGAGGGCAGCTTTCCCTGTACTTTGCATGGAACCTTAGATCTGAAAGACCTTAGAGATCACCTAGTCCAAACCCACCTCCTTCATCTCTGTTACAGGTGAGGAGACTGAGACCCAAACAATGAGGCCAGAGGTCAAAAGTCAAGTGCATGTCATAAGAGAAAATCAGGTTTCTACTTCCTCAGCCAGTGCTTCTGCTACAAAGGCTCACCATTTTCCCAAAGAGAGGCTTAATAAATGTTGGGTTAATGAAAATACTACCACATATGGAGAACTTGCTGTGTGCCAGGAACTGTGTGTTCAGGGACATTTGCCATCACTGTCTCACTTATAACCCTCAAAACACCATGTGAAATTGAAATATTTTCATTTTGTGGTTGAGGGAACGGAGGTTCAGAAAGATTATGTGACTTGTACAAGGTCACACAGCTAAGGGCAGTGGTGGGATTTGAACCTGTCTGTCTGTCTGACCCCTAAGCCCATGGTGTTAATGATTCTGAACGCTTTCCCTCTGTACCATATGAGAGAGAGAAGAGAGGGATCCTGTAGTAGTGAGGCTGATCCATGAAAATCAATGGGATCCATATGCGCACACACATGTGCATGTATCCACCACACATGCACAAGGGCACTTTCCCGCCCTGGTCATGTATAAATGTAACTGGAAGTTTGGCAAGGAACTTTTTCCCTTCGAGCTCCAGAAATAAGGCCATGTATTTAGCAGTGACTGTATCATTTTGCTGTCTTTGATGCATTGAAAACTTCCCTCAGGAAGCATTTCTGGAGGAAATGTGGTGAAACCTGATATCCACTGACTTCTCTGGGCAGCTTATAGGGGTCAGGACTGCTGACCTAAAGTTACAGACTCTGTCAAGTGTGGTGTGCACGATTCCGGAGGGGATTGGGAGCGAGTAGAAGGTGCAGTTTAGAGACTAGCAGGGGAATCACCATCGGGTCAGAGGTGGAACAGGGGTAGAGACTGAGGGCTGCCATTTCAGAGTGCACAGGGTTCTTCTGTTTTGGATACAACTTTTCAAGAAAGGCATATGGGGCATTCGTATTCCATGCCCATTTAATGCCCGTGAAAGCTGAGGCAAGCAGAGAGGGTGTGATTTGATTGAGACTGAGCTTTCTTCTCAATTCAGGGTTTAGTCCAGTGAGTCTTCCTGTCCTCGTGAACACTTCAGAGTGGCTGGAGTCCCTTTGAAATGGTGTTGGCATGACGGTGTTGGCTCTTTCTGGAAAATTTAATATCTAGAGGTGATTCAGACGGCCACCCTCCATGGCGCCAAGTCTGGGAGGCTGAAGTTGAAGTAAGAGGGCGAGAATGTAGGTTCTTGACACTTCAGTGTTTTGCTTAGGGTACAAGATTCCATCGCTGAGGCACATTGGACACACTGATCAATCTACTAGCATTTTCTGAATCATGAACATTTAAAAAAATGCAGGCTGTGTGTTCGTTCGTTCCATCCACAACTATCCAATAAGTCCCTCCTTGTGCCAGGCCCAGAGTTAGAAGCTGTGGACATAGAAATCAACCACCATATATGTAAAATCTCTGCTAGACGGGGAATCATAGTGTAATAATGAGTGAAACCTACACATAAACACATCGATTTTTGAGGTATAATATTGTTAAGTGACTGGAGATTAGATATTTAAATCAAATTAAGGATTTATGAATGAAATGGCACCATGTCTGGGATTTCCTTCAATACAGTACGGGAGAGGTGGTGGGAGTATAAATGAAACAAGATTGGCCATGAGTTAGTAATTAATGAAGCTAGAAAATGGGAGTATGGAGATTCATTCTACTATTCTGTTTATGTATGAGTTAAAATTTTTCCATAATAGAAAAAGAAAAAAATGAATCGAGGGGGCAAAGAGCTTCCACCTTTGGACAGGTTGTATGTTGACGTACGTTCATGATGACTTCCATATACTTTTTTCCATTTTGGCTGGATTAGACCAGATTAACTCTTAGAGTAAATCTCAACTCCTTAACAGGACCTTTGCATCATCTGGCCTCTGCCTGCCTGGAGTGCTTCCTCTTACTCCCCACCCACTCATCTTGGATCCAGTTGCAGCTTAAGTGCCACCTCCTCCAGGAAGCCTTCTGTGATTTCTTTCCCCCTCTTTTCTCTCTTAGACTCATTTGTTTCTTTCTTTTTCCCAGTTTGCAGGATGTATATTTTTGGGTGATTGTTTGAGTCAGATCTGTCTTCCCAATTAGCATAAAAAAATTCCATGCAAGTGAAAACTTTGTTGCTCGTGCTAGAGTACCCTTAGTGTCTAGCACAGGGCTCGACACCTCGTAGCCCCTCCATAAATCCTTGTCAAACAAATGAATCTCTGTTAAACCTGTCTCAACACGCTGGACTCAGTTATAATCCCTTGTAAACAGCGACTTGCGGAGGGGAAGTGAAGGATGTCTGTCCTCCCCTTTCTGGCATATAAAATCTTGGAGCTGGAAATTTTGGTGTTTGGAAGGGGAGCCTGTTGGCCTCAGAGAAGAAGGTGAGAGCCCTTGGGATCTAGGACAGTTTTTACACAGCAGCTTCAGCTCCTCATCAAGTTTTTCCACCCACCACTTGCTTCCACCCTCCTTGGCCAACCCATGGGTGCTTACTTAGACATATTGGGAAGGGAGAGAGGAACTTAGAGAAAATTTAGGAAGTTATTGCACTCTGGGAACTCATAAACCTTTGCAAAGTCTCTCTCCGTGAGTCAGCCTTGGGCTGGAACATTTGCCTACCTCCCACAGGATAGGGTATGTGATGTGGTCCATGACATCACCAAAGATTCTGCTAGCTAAACGGTCTTTGCCTCTATTTATGTGATCTTGGAACTTTAGCTGTCTCTGCAAGGAAGGAAGGGTCTTGAGCTATAACATGATTACTGCAGATCAATTAATAGAAGCACTAGTTGGAAAGCATTTTGGTTTCAAACAGCCCCATGGTATAGCTCTGGTTCCACCACTTACTAGCTATGTGAGTTGGGTAGGTTACATAACCTCTCTGTGCTTCAGTTCCCTGAACTGTGAAGTTGGAATGATAATCCTTACCATGAAGGATTTGTGGGGATTAAACGAAGTGGTATATTGGCACATTTCCTAACAGAAGTGCTCAAATGTGACATTGTTGTGATTATAGCATCAAATGCTATGGTGGAAATAGGTGCAAAGTTCTGTATTAGTAGGAAAGGCAGGGATGCCGTTATAGATTTGGTGATATTTGAGCTATATCTTAAATGTTAACTACAACAATAATAAAATAATAGCAACTACCATGTATGTTCTGTGCTAAGTTCTGTGCTCAATGCTTCATGTACATTTTTGGCTCATTCAAATGTCACTACAGTCCTGAAAGGCATATCCTGTCATTAGCCACATTTTACAGACAGGGAAAGCGAAGCTCAGAGAGGTGAAGTGACTTTCCCAAGGCTACTCAGCTAGTGGGTGAAGCCAGGATTAGCACTTAGTTCTGTTTGACTCCAAAAGCCATTGTCTTACCCACTGAAGTACCCAGCCTCTGGAAAGAAAAGGGATTGGTATAAGGGATTGATATAACATGTCCCAAAAGGAAAAGTTTGGCTATCTCTTTTTCTGTTTGCATATTCATTTTTATTGGTTTGGTCTTTGTCCAACAGCCGACTGATAGTTCGAAGAAGGCAGGAATTGTTCTGTTTTATCCATCATTATTCCCAGGCTGGCACCAGCTCATACCTGATGCTCAATAAATCTGTGCTGAATGAATGGAGAAATTGATGGACTCAACATGCCCTCCCGCTTGTGTTACACATCACCGTATGAGTGGATGAACATGTTTGTGTGACCAAATTACTCTACTGCCCTTCCTGTCTTAAAAAGGAGGGTATCAGTGAAGCTGGGCAATTTTGTAATTGACCACACGGGATGTTCTCTACAAGCAGCAAAAATTTTCCAGTCCAAATGATGAGGTAATCTTAGATAGCTGTAATGGCCCTCTCTCCTCTGACCCCATCACCTCTCCTGGTGTCCAGCATGTCTGAATTCTCTTTAAGGGCCAGAGCTTCATTTCTTGTGACACTTACATTACAGGAGGAGAGGGGAGTGGGTCACGTCAACACAGACAAACCTGGACTTGGCACTTAGCTTTCCAGACGAGGTGTTTTCCTGGAGGTTGGTATTACAAATAAAGCATTGACCTGTGGTGTCAAGCAATTGTGTGTGGGAGCAGGAGGAGGAAGGAGAAGTGCGATGCTGGGGGCAGCTTTCTCCCAGTGTGTATGTGAATAGTGCCAATAAGCTGTCAAATACAATTAAGGTTCAAAAGATATAGCCTTCAATTTGATTTCGCTAAGACGCCGACTGCTGCTCGGAGGGGGTGCGATCGATTCTGTTTTGACAGGTGGTGATGTACGCTAAGCAGTAAAAGTCTCCACTCTGTGCTGGATTAATAAAAGTTCACTTTAATTTGCAACTTAAATAGAATCATATCTGAGCTTGAAGTGACGCTGCTTCTAATTTCCTCACCTGCTCCGTCCCCCTTGTGTTGTCTCTCCCGCCAAGACTTCCTGCTTTTTTGCTCTTCGACTTCATCTTCCTCTTCCCTTTCCTTAGCTCCTTTTTAAATCTTGTTCCTTTTTATTGTCTCTCTTCTCTACTTAAAAGAAAAAGTATAGAGTCCCTGCTATGTGCCACGCACTGTGCTGTATGCTTTTCACGAATTGCCTTATTTAATTCCCAGGACATCCTTCCAAGGTAGGTACAGTTGTGCCTGTTTACAGAAGAGAAAACAGATGCTCGCAGTGGTTAAGAGCTTGCCTGGGTTTGTACACCTAGTAGGTGGCAGAGCTGGGGATTCAAGCCTAGACCTCTTTGATTCTAAAAGTCCATGCTGTTTTCATGACATCAGTGGTCCTGAACTCTAGCAAAACATTAGAATCACCTGAAGGGTTCTAAAAGTATCAGAGCTTAGGTACCACTGCCATATTTAATTAGTCTAGAGAGAGTCTAGGGCATGGGGGCTGCCCAATATTCTGCTTTCCTCTTATCCCCATTTTTCTTAGCATATAAACAGGTATGTATGTTGAGGTAGGTTGCAGAAAAGTCCTTAAGACGGATAGGATTCTTCTCCGTGTCTTTTTTGGGGAAGGACTTGCCTTTCCAGAAGCCAGTCGTGCAAGAGAGCACAGGAGTATCTCTGTGTTTATGACGCAGGTGGGCAAGTGGGAGAACCAGACCCTGAGCCTGAGGCACGCTGTGTGGCCGCGGTACAAGTCCTTCTCGGACTGTGAGCCAGATGACAACCACCTGAGCATCGTCACCCTGGAGGAGGCCCCCTTTGTCATCGTGGAAGACATAGACCCGCTGACCGAGACATGCGTGAGGAACACTGTCCCGTGCCGGAAGTTCGTCAAAATCAAGTGAGTCCGGGGATGCTGTCGGTTGAATGTGCCCAGTCCTTTAAGATAGCACATATCGTTGAAGATGATGATATCTACGAAACAACAATAACGTGTAATATAAGATGTACTCTATTATAGTAGATATAATACAATAATAGATTTTTAAAGGGACTTAATATCTGAAACTACACCAGGTAGTTTGCATTATTTAATTCCAACGACAGCAAGATGAGCTAAATTGTTTTGCCCATTTTAAACATGATAAAAACTGAGTTATGGGAAGATTAAGAAATGCATTCAAAGCCATCCAGCTAGTAAATGGAAGAGGTCCATCTGACTCCACCGCCATATTCTTAACTGTTATGCTGAGTCAACCCTCCCCTTCAATCTTTCCTTAAATAATCATTCTTTTGTATTTTTCTGGCTGCTCCCTCTCCCAACCCTACACCTTCCACTTCCTTCAATCTCTTTTATATTTCCCACATCCAAACTTTTTAAGAATTTTTGCAACTTCTCTTCACTTGGGGGTCAATATGCACCTTACGTAGGACTTTCCGATGTGATCAGGTGGAACTGACCTCCTGGCGGTTTCCTGGCTCACCAGCAGCAAGCAAGCATCACATCTATGTCATTTCCTCTTTTATTACGGTTGGAGAAAGAACTGACATTTTTTATCAGAGCCTCTGGTGAAGGGTTTAATCTGTAAACCCTCTGAAGGAGCATAAAGCTTCATGACCAAGTCCAAGGCCCTGATTATAGTCTTTGCTAATGAAAACACACAAAAATACCATCCTTGTGGGGGGTTCACAAACGGAAAAGGCCTACCATTGGATGGAAATCTACTTTCTTTCTGAGTATATTCTGATGATCTCCTTTCACCTGGCTAATTCTTTCGTGTCCTTTAAGTCTTAACCACTCCCTCCCCAAGTTGAGTTAGTTCTCCCCACTTCCGCAGAACCTGGGTATGTGTGTCTCCATGTCTCGTTCTGCTCAGGCTGCGACAGCAAATTACCACAGACTCAGTGGCTTAAACAACAGACCTTTATTTATCTGAGTTCTGGAGGTTGGGACGTCCGTGATCAAGGTGCCAACAGATCCCTCTGGTTTGTAAATGTCTGTCTTCTCATCGGATCTTCACATGTGGAGAGCAGAGAGAGAGAGGAAGCAAGCTCTCCTGTCTCTTCTTATAAAGGCACTAAACCCATTCATGAGGACTCCCCCTCATGACCTCACCACCTCCCAAAGGCCCCACCTAATACCACCACATTGGGGGGTTAGGGTTTCAACATATGAATTTGAGGTGACACAAACATTCAGCCTGTACCCCTCTATCTCTATCTTTATCACCTGTTTTCATGGCTTATAGTTTGTCTGTATTTCCCCCTGAAATATGAGCTGCCTAAATATAGGGAAAGTGGCTTATTAATCTTTGTACCCCCAGTGACAAGCACAGAACATGACACACCAATGCGGATGATCATTGAATAGACGAGTGAATGGATACTTTTCCTCCCACATTTCAAATTCCAACCTAACTTATTATTATACAAGATGCAAATCCCCAGAGCTCAGCGCTTGGGGTAAAGATAATTTTTTAAAAATATGATTGCTAAGTGTATTATGAAGGCACATTTTGGTTTGGAGAAAATTTCTTTTTGTCAGTGAGCAGCCTCTTTGGAGTTGAAATTCCGAATGGATTAGTCAATAAATAAATATGCAATAAGCACAGTTTATGAGGCAGGCACAGTGCTAGGCACAGGGGTAATACATGAACGGACAAGGAAGACAAAAGACAAGGATCTTGCAGTCATGGAGCACACACAGTTAAAAAAACAACTCAACCAATGAAAGACTAGGGCAGCTCCATGTTGTGATAAACCTTGTGAAGGCTATAAATAAGGTGGTGGGATAAGAGAGTAACTTGAGGTGTGTGGGGCTCCTTTAGCTCACAGAGGTAAGATTTAAGATGACATCTAAAGGATGAGAAGGAGCCAAACATGTGAAGAACTGGGGGAACAGCCTTCCTGGTAGAGAGAACAGTGGGTACAAAGACCCCGGGGGAGGAGAGATTGGCGAGTGTGCGAAACAGAAGGAAGCCCAGGGCAGTGCTAGAGAGTGATGAGCTGGGGAGGGGACAATGGAAGGGGTAATGTGGGAAAGTTGTCAAAGCAGGTCTTGATTTGGGTGGATGTTGTTTGAACAGAACGTGGTCAGATGAAGAAAGCTGATTGGCTGGCACTAAGTAACGAGAATATCCTCAGTAGGGGCCTCCTCCATGAGAACAAGTCTCTGTTTCAATGGGGCCAATCAGGTAGGGACTCTTGTGTTTCACAATCAATAATAGGAGTTTAAAGTCTTTAAAATCAGAAGCTTGGAGCTGAAAACGATAGATCACCAAGTCCTGAGTCACATTCCTACAGAGATAATGAACCCCCAAATGAATTACTCTCTTTAAAGGAATTGACTTTTCTACTGAAGAATATAAACAGATTAACAGGTCCAAATTCACATTTTTGGTTTCTCTGGGAGGTGGTGGCTTGCCTTTTGCCTAGGTGAAATTCAAGTCTTTGATTTGCTCAAAAGCAGTAGAAAATTACTAGGATCCATTAATCCCAACATTAACCCAGATTAGATCAATTGCATTTTCTAAAGGTAACCTCTTTGAGGCAGACTGATTGGTTCCAGAAAGGATTCCTGTTAGATAACATGATTATATCTGTTTTCTGGTAATTTCTCCCAGGGAAAAACCCTTTGTCTCTCACTTCTGGTAAATGAGCGGTCTTGAGGGCACACATCAGTCTTCTGAAAAAACGGGTAATAGGAAATGAGCTGAGAAATCAGACTTTTCTTCTAACCTGTTAGATGGATGTTAAGGCATGAAGAGAAAATTGAGGAAAAATTATCAGGCTTGATATGTAGGGAGAAATGGCCATACTGATTAATTATTCCCCAAACTGTCAAATCGTTGGTAAGAAGAGAGGAAATGTATTTTTAAGCACTTATATGAGAGGTACTTTAGATACTTTATTTTATCTTTCCAACTCTCCTGCAAGGTAAGTATCAGCCATCTCAATTTAGAAAAATAACCTGAAGCTCTGTGAATGAAAGACTCATCTGAGTTTCCATGGCTGTTTGGAGAAGACCCAGGATCTGAAAGCAGCTCTGTCTGACCTGCCTGGCCTTGCTCACATCCCCCAGCCACACTGGGAAATGGTGGAGCCAGGGAATTCAATGGTTTATTGGATCCCTTTCCCTATATTGTTTTTCTGAGTCATCCTCTCTTTTGGGTGATGGTGGAGAGCTGAGGGAGATTGCATGGGAACCATTTCTCAGATGTCTGTGTAGTTAAGTCACACCACCTCCTCACACACACAGGCTTGTGATAGGAACCAACGAAAGTTCCCCATTACAAGTGGGTCTGTGTTTCCGGAATCTCCATGATAAATTCAACTATTGCATTTGATGCAAGTCTTTTTCATCCCGTGTCCCCGGGGCCTAGTTCAATGTCCTACACAGAGTAGGTACTTAGTGGGTGCTTGTTGGGTGAAAATGCATCATTGACCATTGGTACCAAGAAATGCACCTAGTATTAGGGGACCTGTGGGGATAATTAACTCATAAACTGGCTGAGGTTCCCAGTGAGGCCAAAGAGCCATGTAAGTCACTATATGCCTGTGACCCTGAATCTTAAACCTGGGGCATTTGTAACTCCTGTCCAACCCTCCCAGGAATCTTGACCAGGTGAAGAAAGAGGCTGTGATAGAAGAAGGTAAGGAGCAGAGAGTGAAGGAGACACAAATGAGAAGAGGTGTAGATGAGGCATCCATGCATGGCCTATAGTGGCCAGGAAGAAAAAGAGAGAATTTTCTTTTGACATATTTTTCAAAGAGCCACAGATGGAAATCGTATTTGGACATGCCATTAATTTAATGTACTTGAAGACACATTTCTATCACATTTATGGCAGTCGTAACTCTAGCCTGACCCCCTGTGCTCTGGGAAATTGGTGGGAATAGAGAAGGCACCCACTTCCTATTATACTACAGAGTTGAGTCCACCAATCACCATGTGTAAATATACACAGATGTGGCCTCCCACGGCCCCCAAGCTGAGGGAGGCAGGGTCAGAGCAGGTTATCCAGCCTCTAGGCTAGAGAGTTAAGTCTTTATGGTGGTATAGTGGTCCTGGCTGGCAGAAGCGGGTTGGTTGAGCAAAGGTCAGGGACAGGATAGGAGGGAGGTGAAGGTAGCAATTCAGGATAGGTGATCAGTGAACCTGAGATAAGGAAAGCATTGGGGAAAAGATGTCATTTTTGCAACCCACTTCCATTACTGAAAGTTATATTGTCAAGTCTATCCATATTCATGGATATAGATATGGGTATATATCAATGGTGCTTGATGTGTGTGTATATCCAATTGTATATGCAGTATATATAACCTCAGATCATTTGGGGGAGAAAAACCAAACATATGAAAAGGAGGAAGGAAACATTTCTTACCATTCAAAAATAGCTATGTTTCATATTTCATTGTTTTTCCATCCAGATATTTCATAAGTTTATCTGTTTTTATATAGTCATGTGCCACATGGCGATGTTTTGGTCAATGATGGACCACACATACGACGGTGGTCCCATAAGATTAGTACCATAGACCCTAGGTGTGTGGTAGGCTGTACCATCTAGGTTTGTGTAACTACACTCTGTGATGTTCACACAATGACAAAATCGCCTAACAACGCATTTCTCAGAAGGCATCCCCATCGTTAAGTGACACATGACTGTAGCTATGATCATTCTATATCTATTACTATGTAACCTACTTTTTTCATATGGTATAGAAACAAGTATTTTCCTGTTATGAGATTGGATTTCCATAAATATCATTTAGTGCTTAGGTAAAAAGTCTGATGTGTAGATGTGTCAACAATGGAATATTCAAACAAAGCATGTATCTCATGACATGCATGACTCAGTGACAGAGAGTTGAGCCAATGGAAGGCTCCAGTGCAAGGTGGAATCAAGTGTCTTGCCTAGGGAGGTCTTGATCTCCCTACATGAGTTGTCTAAGTACTTTTTGCTATCACCTGGGAAGATCCCTGTTTCCTTCTCTTTTAAAGGCATTTCTGATTTTTGTGGGTGTCCTTTGAGTATGACTTGGTCAGGTGAATAATGCATGGCGGCTGGGACAACGAATGTAAACTTGGTAGATTAGGATAGCTTTTAAGACAGCAATACACTCTATTTTAATAGGACTTTTTCCTGATCAAGGGCATTACTATTTAATAGTGTCACCTTTTACACATCCCTGCCTTTAGGGAGGGAGGTAAAATGTTATGAATGAGCCCTCATTTGATAGATGACTCGATCAAGAGACATTAAGTCCATGGACTCAGGTGGAGAGTAGACCCCAGGTCTCCTGATTCTTAGCTGAGGAGTTTTCCTCAGTAAGGAAGGTGCCTTTCCTAAGTAAGCTACCCTTACTTCTTCCCCTTGGTTGCAAACCTTTATCTGCAATGATAGGATAGAGCAAAACTCTCCTTCGCCTGAGAATTTCACATGCTCCTCTCTTCCATTTTCCAATAAGATTTTATAATCCAGTTTAGATCAGATGACTAAACTCTGGTCTAAAGACATTGTATGTGTTATAAACTTTTAAAAATAAGAGGTGGTAACTTTCATCTGTATAATGGGGATATGAATACTACCTGATTAAGAGAAATGTCATAGAGATTAACGCAACAGTTAGTATAAAGCATTTAGCACAGTGCATAGCAAACAGTAATTACTCAATAAATGTTAGCCATTGTCATGAATACCATCATAACTAAGGACACTTTATACTTTTGCTGTCATGAACTCACTGCATGTCCTTGGAAAAGCCACTTTCTCATTTTGAGCCTTTATTTCCCATATGAAAAATAGTAGAAGAGTGTAGCTAATGATTGTGAACCACTTCTCTGGTACTAACCTTCTATGGTCTTGGGATTTTCTCTACAGCAATTCAACCAATGAGGGAATGAATATTAAAAAATGCTGCAAGGGGTTCTGCATTGATATCCTCAAGAAGCTTTCAAGAACTGTGAAGTTTACCTATGACCTTTACCTGGTGACTAATGGGAAGCATGGCAAAAAAGTTAACAACGTGTGGAATGGAATGATTGGTGAAGTAAGTTATCTTTTCATCCCCCAGGCTTTCTTTCAGACTTGGGGCCTGAGGTCCTCAGGGTTGGTGGGAAGGGTAAATAAAGGTACTGCTCTTTTTTTTGCCTGGCATCCAGGTGGTCTATCATCGAGCAGTCATGGCAGTAGGCTCACTCACCATCAATGAGGAACGTTCTGAAGTGGTGGACTTCTCTGTGCCCTTTGTGGAGACAGGAATCAGTGTCATGGTTTCAAGAAGCAACGGCACCGTCTCACCTTCTGCTTTTCTAGGTATGTGAACTTCACAGTCACTCTTGCTTTCCTACAAGGAATGACGGGTATTTTTCCTTATTTGCTCAAAAGATGGAACCAGATAGGACTTTGTTCAGTTCCATTTTAACCACATCAGCATCTTCCAAAGCATGTTGCATTTGAATTATTCCAATTCACTTTTTTCCCCAGTTAACATCTTTCGTTTATCTTTAACTTGGAAATATCTGCTGAAAATACAATCATATATTCAGATAGTGGTCTTGATTATGTAGAATGTAGATGAGTAGACATATTTCTTAGAGCCTTGAAAACATTTAAAAAATAAACCTGTCTGTTCACAGTTAATTTAAATCAGCCCATAAACCTTTATTTAGCATCCACATGCTCATCCTCCATCCCTCACTAGAAGTAAAGTCATTTATTTACTGGATGTAGAGTGAAAATAATGATGACTGCACAATGATTTATACCGGTACTCTGATAAACAAAATAGAAGTAATCTGAAGAGTATACACTGGTTTAACATTAATGGAATCATATTTTAAATGTGACCATCCTTTAAGTTGAATGATTTGTAAAGGAGTAAAGTCTTTTTACCCTCTTTTGAATTATTCTGTAAGTTTATATTTTTACATAAAAGGCTTTGTGTGTGTGTGTGTGTGTGTGTGTGTGTGTGTGAGGAAGACCAGCCCTGAGCCAACATCCATTGCTAATCCTCCCCTTTTTGCTGAGGAAGACTGGCCCTGGGCTAACATCCGTGCCCATCTTCCTCTACTTTATGTCGGACACCACCAAAGCATGGCCTGACAAGTGGCGCATCTGTCCGTGCCCAGGATCTGAACCCACAAACCCCAGGCCACCTAAGCAGAGGGCGCGAACTTCATGCCATTGGGCCGGCCCCCATAAAAGGCTTTTTTTTAAAGCAAGATAGATCTATATTTTCTATCTTCTGGTTTTCTTTAGCACTGTAAGTTTATATGCATTAAGTAGCCTGGCTAGAGTAGTTGAAACTCATGGAACATAGCCAAAGATTATTTATTTTTTCTTGAAAGGAAAGCGTTGTTCAGTGTTTGGTTATCATAAGTAGTTTTGATAGTGAACCTCATGGAACTCAGATTGACTTTCCCTGGTACCCCCATAAAAGTGGGTTTGTCCCAAATTTGGGAAGGTTAAGATGAACATTGACCCCTAGAAGAAAACTGCATGAGAGAGGGAAAACAGTTAAATTAAGGTCAACTAAATTTCTTAACATTTTTCCAGAGACTAAAAATCCTTTGTCTCTTAGAGACCTAAAACTCCAGACTAGAGCCAATTTGCGGACACCAACTCCAAGCCCGTAGTCTTATTCTTCCCCTGTCTTCATGTATAGGTACCGTTAGCATCCAGTGAAACTTTTTATGCTTCATTCTCTTGAGTGAAATGTTGACTAACAGGATTTTGGATACTGCCTCACTCACAGAGACATATGGATTTACTATTTTCATTTTTGATAATCCATTTAAGCTGTTGAAATCCTTACCACTCACTGGATTTGATTTTGCTCTCACTTCAATTTTTGTAAGCTTTGTTGGAGTAATGTGAACCTGGACAAATAGACACTCATTATGTTCCTTTTGTGCCTGTGTCTGTGGATAATGATGCCCGTATCTTAATAAGGGAGCCTCACTCTACCACAAAAAATGCAACTGACTGATATTGACAACACATGCAGAATCTTGATAATTATTGGATAGATTCTCACTCATTAGTCACTCCTAATCACTTTTTCCTCACTTCCTATCAGACCCATTAACAGGAATCTTTGGCCTTGGAGGTTAAGAAAGGGTTGGAGGAAGTGAGTTCATGGAAAAAATGGAGAGAGATCTCTTTCGTTTTAGAAGTTGTCCACATATCTACTTAGTGAGCTAGAGAGAACTTTTTTTTCCAGTTCAATCAGAGAGAAAATAATATCAATTGTCTCATAAAAGTGGGTTGCTGATATTGAATCTGGCCTCAACCCAGTTTCCCTAAATTCTTATCTTACCTGCATTAGTAGAACATTTCCATAAAAAGTCAAATATTTTTGCTAAACTTAGCCAAACCTCCTTTTCCCCCTACTTTTCCTACTGTATCTTTAAAAATAAAATTAAATGGCAGGCAGAGGAAAATATTTTCAAAGGTGTTTTTACACAGTAGGCTTAATATTTTTCCTAGTCACTAAATTACATCCTTATTCGGTTGACTATGCACCTCCTTATTTACAGTCATTATCTGCAGGTTTTGAAAGTCATAATGAACCGTGCTAAGCTACATTTTTTCCATTCACTGGCTCAGTCATCTGGAAGAGCCAAAACATTCAAAATCTGATTGCATTGCTCTTCATTATTTCCTATTTTCTCTCCTCCACAAACTCCATTAACTCACATCGGAAACACTTGCAAGTAATGCCTCTGAGCTTTTGTGTGAAAATGTAACCAGCGACTCTTCAAGGACAGAGATGGCGTCTCTTGCAATATTTCCATTCAGTTATTTCTAAAGACTTTCCAAGCAGATTGGATTCTTTGATCTAGAGAAACGCTGAGAAACGCTGACCTGAAGTCTCCTAGACTGAAGTTCCTTCATGGACAAGTGTTGAATCTGTTTTAAGCCAGTAGAGGATGCAATCCAGAGCTATCTAAAAATATTTCTGGGTCACTCCTTAGACATTATAGACAGTGCTTCACCATTGCTCTAGTGCTTTTCTTCGTTGTGGGGTGTGTGTGTGTCTGTGTGTGTGTGTGTATGTGTGTGTGTAGTGTCTGAGAATAGCAATGCTTCAAGGCATTAGTAGGTACCCCAAAATCTTAAAACCAGAATACTGCAGCAGAATCCTTTTACTTCTGTGCCATGCTCACAAGTTAAGGGACAAATGTCACTTCTAAGTGAGAAAATATCTGGGATCAGTTGCTCGATCAGCTTCCACCTAATTCTCTGACCAGTTAGTGATTAGGATACATCAACTGCCAAATGAAGTCACTGCAGGTTTACAGGTTCTGATATGTGAATAGAAGAATTCAGGAAGGATTTCCCTTAATATTTTTTATAATGTCATCACAACCTGCAGAGAAAAGGAAGTTGTCAGATTAATAAGTGTGCATGTTTTAAACCAGGATGCCTTTTTTCAGGACCCTGAACAGCACACCACCCCCACCACCAATTCTGGCTTTAACCATGGAATCAAACAGCTATTCCATTTAATTTGGTGTGTGTGTACAGTGTGCAACACACATCACCAAATGCTTTACGTGTATACACTCAATTACTCATCACAGTGATCCTTCTCGAGTAAGATACACTATGCCATTAATATACCCAACTTGGAGGATTGCTTTCACATCTCTATTCTTGAATATTAAGTAATTTTTAATCTCCTAATTATTCATTTATTTCTCCTCCTTTTTGGATACACCTCATTACCAAATTGCTGTGATTTCAGGGACATAATACTGTTAATTACTCAACTAAATTTAACTGAGATAAATTTCAGTAGTAATTTCGCTGATTTCTTTGAGCTCATCTTGGGTTAAGTTAAGTAAGTTGTGTTGTTACCTGTTGCTTTTTAACAGAGTTGCACTATCAAAACTGCAATGCAAAGCATTCCTTCCAATTTTAAAATTATCCAGTATAGTTAAAGCTTCAGATGTATGAATTTCTTGTTACACATTAAGCTCATAAAATTGGAATTTGTGATGACTTCTAGCTGTGTTAGGTAGTCACAAACTTTAATAAGAAGGTGATCTGCTATCAACCTTGTTCTTTATGGTTATTACTAGCTTCATCAGGAAAACAATTTAAAAATAATAAAATTTCTACTATTCAAGAGGTATTATTGGGCTTCTTATATTTTACCCTCAGAAAATGTTTGCTTATGATGAAAAGGATTATAAGTTCATTTGTGTCCAAGGCAGTTTCTTCCCGATGATGCATTCAGGTGGAAATATATTCATTTTTAAAAATTTAGTCTCCACTGATTTTCTAGTAAATCTATGTCGTACATGGATAAAATGGCTCCATTCAGCTCATTTTCATATCCTCAATCAGATTGAATAGAAATATTAATTTATTTTACATAATAGCTCTTACTTTTCTAGAGTGTTCTAAGATTTAGAACCTTGTGACTTGGCCAGCCCTTCTGAGACATCCACATGAAAATGAACTGATGAAAACTACTTTTAGGGGAAATAACCATCTATTACTTCATTCCCTATACTCTTGAAGTGATGCTTTTTCACTGAATTATCATGTGAATGTAATATCCTCAAATGACTTTTCAATTGCATGTAAGCCCATTACCAACGTCGACAAGATTTTAAAATTGTAGAGATCTTATCTGTCTGGAGCAGAAGGTGAAATGGAGACTGTGGTGGTAGTGGTGGCAGACTATGACCTTCCAATGTTCCTGTCAACCCCATGATTTTATGATCCTTTTCTAACAGGTTATAATTCTCCCATTACTTTTGGAATTCCCTGCACGTCATCCCTCCAGCGTGTAAAAATGAAAATAAAAATAAAACCCATGCTGATTTGCAGGGGCCTTGTAATGGCTATTTGAGACTAGTCTTGTTTCTCCCTAGCTTTGGTCCCCTGGATGATTCTATGATTATACATCATGCACCACATAACAACGTCTCAGTCAATGATGGACCACACATATGACAGTGGTCCCATAAGATTAGTACCACGTAGCCAGGTGTGTAGTAGGCTATACCATCTAGGTTTGTGTAAGTATAATCTACGATGTTCACACAATGACAAAATCACCTCACTACGCATTTTTCAGAATGTGTCCCCATTAACAAGTGACACATGACTTATAGAACCCTGTGGCCTCTTTATATGCATTCTAACTTTCTCCCTTGGTCTTACCATTCTTTTGTTTTTATTATCCTTGACCTGATTTGTAAAATATCATATACTCTTCTGTATTTTTATCCTATTATATACAGTCTTATAAAATACCTCAAATATTTTGTAGAATAAAGAACGAATAACCTGTGAATAAACAATGATTAGCTTCTTTCGAATGATCAGATTCACACTAGAAAAAGTTTCTCAGTGAGCCCACAAATGGACCTCTGGGCTGCCTGCTGGCCCTGGTTGTGACGAAGAGCTAACTGACCGTGTTTCTATTCCTCTGGCCTGTTTATCTGCAGAACCATTCAGCGCCTCCGTCTGGGTCATGATGTTTGTGATGCTGCTCATTGTCTCCGCCATAGCTGTCTTTGTCTTTGAATACTTCAGCCCTGTTGGATACAACAGAAACTTAGCCAAAGGAAAAGGTGAGAACACCTTCAAAGCACGATTCAAAGTTGATGCTATTTAATTTACTTTCAATGAGGATTTCAGATTCAAACCACATTATCCTATATTGCCTTGTTATCCCATCGTATGAATGGTGCTGGGTCATTGATACTACTTGTAATTCCATAAAAGTATGGGATATTTACTTCAACTGAAAAAAAGGATAAAACAAATTGAAACATTTTAATCTTGTTACAATGTGGAGTCAGTTGTTAGGTGAAAACTACTGGTACTCAATCTGTTGAGAAAGCAGATTTGAAGTTTTTCTAGCAATTAATTCTAAAAATCTGTGTCATAAGAAATGTGAAAATTGTAGTGAGTCTCAACTTCAATCTATGCAAAGAAAATGGCTTTGTAGAATCTAGTATAAGAACATTTTCCAAACTGCTGAATCATTGCATTCGTTTGATGATAAATATGATTATAAAATGGTATTTTTCCCTAAAGAGTTACATTTTCATCTTGACAGTGCCTGACCCTAGTGCATTGTACTTGACAAAGTGGAAATCAGTAGACAGAGGATTGAATTGGGAGGCATTCATTGGCCATAACTCGTTAAGAGGCTCCCACACAAGCCAGTATTCATGTCGTAAACATAAACACATTACAGCATATTGAGTGAATTTTCCTCAATGCACAACACTTCTAAGTGGGTGGTATCAGAAGCATGTCGGGACCAAATCTCTTCCCTGAAGAATGACTTGAGATGGTGGAAGACAGCAGATCTTCAAGTTACTGTCATTCAAAAACCAGGCACTCTAGTTTGCCTCATATTCTTTTCACTTGGAAGATTCAATTTTGGAAACAGCCAACAGGTCATGGAAATCTATTAGGAACTTAGTTTTATTGAAATCCTCCCACTTCTTCTTAACCATTGAAGACTGGTGATTGCGAATAAACCATCTCCAATCAACCAAATGTGTTAAAAATGCCGTAAATCATCAGGTTCTGTTTAAATGGGAGAATTGCCAGCCTTCACTAGAAGAGTAATGCAACTCTCCAGTGAGGAGCTTTCCAACAGAGTGGAAGGTTAAAAAATGATTCAAAGGCCATCACACATGATCATTTCTCCTTTGGCTGAAGTACAGGCTAGAAGACTACTGTGAAGAAGGGAATCTAGCATGCAAACTCCCCACCCTTTCCATTCCCTGGGGGCTTTTTTGTTTCCTGCTCATATGCATGTGGAAATGCTCAGGAAATGACAGCTAGTTGTTTCTTTGTGCAAAATGGTTTTCAGTTCCATTTCACTGCACTTTATCGGGGAATCTGTGTGGCCCGGTAATAGTACCCATGAATCAGGAATTCCCAAAAGTCTTGGATAGATCCCTTGCAACTGCCTATTTCTGATTCCCAAATAACTGTCACTTCTGATCAATATGCATCCCTAATAAATTAAGTAGTTCATGAAGTTAACTGGGTTGACTCTAATTATTTTTTCCTAAGAGTTCTCAGCCTCTTGGGAATAAGCCCAGAAGATCATAAAACTAGGCAAAGAGAAACAGGAGAGCTTGAGATGGAGAAGAATAGAATTAATTGCCTTCTCTTTGATGTGTTCTGTATGGATGCTATAAGTATTGCTGTAGACTGAGTTTGGCCTCCAATGTGCAGAAAGCTTGCTTCTCCTAGGCTGCCTGCCCAGAGCTTCATAACTTCCATCAATCTGAATTCACTTCTACCCCTTTATTTATTGCCCACTCTGCTTGCCTCGCCAACTGAAGTCAGAGTAGATCATTTTTTCATATCTTCATTTACTTAAATGACATAAAAATTAACCTTCTGTTAAAGGAAGACCTCTTTTTTCCCATGAAAGGAGGGCATAAATTGTTTTTTTTTTTTCCTGTTGTGCGAAACAGACTTGAAAGCCCTACCATGTGTGTTTTACAGCCTGCATATTCCTCACTCCAATACATTTTGCCATATTGTTCTGACTCTTTAGTTAAGTCTGTTGCAAGGAACATTTAAAAATCTTAAAAGGGACATGTAGCTGTTGCAAAGATACACTGAGGGAGAAAAAGTGCTGGGCTATCACAGTTCATTTTCCATGACCCTGCAACAGAACGTCTTCCATCTGTGAAGTGGTGGAGGAATTAAGCTTTATTGTTCCATTCCTTAATGTCTCCATTTGGAGAGGGTTTTAGTTTGGTTTAATTCCTATATTGTGCACACTTTACATCTGAGTTAGAACATGAGCAATTGCTAGGGACATTCAAATTAGAATGTTAAACATCAGTCCCTCTGAATTGCATGGTTCTTATACCATAGCACACACATCCGATGAATACTGAAGCAGCCCCCATGCACACATTTTTCTAAGGCTTTCTTTACATTTATTAAGGAGGTTGATTGGAAATCAAATACAAATTTAAAACAGGTCATAACACTACTTCTCATTCAACCCACATTTTGCATCACCATTTTCTCTTCCTTTCTTTCTCTCTTTTTTTTTCTTTTAAGGAATGTGGCAAAAGTCCAGCTGGATAGAAATGTGGGAAGAATACTAATTTTTAAAGAAAAAGGGACTTATTGTGGCTGTGGTTCTGGGGCAATGATGGGACACAACAATGATGTAATTCCATCTTCTGGCAACCTTCAGTGTTGCTGGCGGCCACCGCATGGTTATCAAACACAAATGTGCATTCTGGGAAAGCGCTGAGAGTGTCCTTTCTGTCGTTTGCAGCACCCCATGGGCCTTCTTTTACGATTGGAAAAGCTATATGGCTCCTTTGGGGCCTGGTGTTCAACAACTCCGTGCCTGTCCAGAATCCTAAAGGGACCACCAGCAAGATCATGGTGTCCGTGTGGGCCTTCTTTGCCGTCATCTTCCTGGCCAGCTACACGGCCAATCTGGCCGCTTTCATGATCCAGGAAGAATTTGTGGACCAAGTGACTGGCCTCAGTGACAAAAAGGTAAGATCGCTTTGCTTTCCTCCCTGCCTGAGGGGTTGATCTTCAATGCTGTCCCCTCAGAAGGGAGTGATTCAGGCTCCCATTGTCCAAACCCATCAACTCTAAAGTACAAAGCCAGAGGGGTTGCTTTTCCTCTTCACTTAAATGGGCATATTTCTAAAAATTGAGGGATTTTAGACCTTAGCTCTCCTAAGTCTAAAAGATTTCAGATCTAATTTGGAAGCATAGTTTCCCCGAGTGGTCCTTTCTCATATTTATGTGATCTTGCTGATGATGCTTACCGAGGCTGTGTGACTCAAGGGCATGTTATAGCTTAGGTTGGAGCTCATCCTTCGAAGGAGGTTGTGATGTTGAGGAAGATCCACTAGCCTGGACGAGGAGAAACTTGGGGTAAAGTGGGTTGCTCTAGGCTGTAGATATCTCCTTGTTCTGTGACCTGGGATGAGTCTCTTATATACTCCATGCCCTGGATTCCTCATCGATGACATGAAAAAAAGTCACCTCAAGCCCTACCCAGAGACAAAACTGACAGCTGCTTTTTACCATGTAGCCAATCAGTCCCATCATCAGCACTCCCGACTTGCCTGAAATTTCTCCAAGGGACACAAAAGGAGCAGAGAGGTTTTTCATTTCCCACTGGTTCCTTTTACTCAGATGCATCTCCCTTATGGGGCTGTGCTTCCCACACCAGCAAGACGGGAGCAATAACACCTGCTCTCTCATTCTCCACTGATATGTAACGAGGGTTGCAGGGTGTGAGTGGCTATTCAGAAATGCACATGGAGGAAGAAAAGAGGTAAACTGGGTACATCCTTCTATTGAAATTTTAGGTTCAGGAAACAAATCCCGACTAGCTAAGCTCAGCAGTGTGGGGATGGCAGCATTGCAGTGATTTTCTGTCTCGTGTGTGTGGATAATTTGTCTCTCTTTATAAAATCTCACTATCCTGCCTTGTTGACATAAGTCTACATATATCCTTTGGGCATTCATCAACAAACTGCTGAATGGAAAATCAGCCCATGAAAAGCCTTCACAGCTTATCCGTGACATATGCTGTGGGTAAAAGAGGCACAGAGAGGCCTGTCGTCAGAGAGATGATGAGGGTTGGGGTGAGTCACCTTCACAAAAGCACCATTGCCCTTGGGAGTGGTTGGCCTCTCTCTGATGGCTTCCCACTGTAGCTCAAGTGAATGCCACTCTACTTGTCATGGCGGCAAAGCCCACCCCCTCATGTTCCCTCCCTCTTGCTCACTAAGGGCCCTCTCTGTTCCTTAAACACTCCAAGTCTATTTCCACTGCAGTGCCCTGTCCTCTGCCAGGAATGTTCTTCCCCATTATTCTCATGACTGGCTCCTCCTTGACTTTCAGGTCTTAGGGAAAATATGACCTCTTGGATGAAGTCTTCCTGGCCACTATGGTGAACTTGGCAGCCTGAGCTTATGCTTTCATGAAACTTAAATTCTAGTAGGAAGAAATAAACAACATGCAAGTAAACGTAAATGGAGAAGAAAATTCCAGGCAGGAATGAGTGTTATAAAGGAGATAAAACTGATGAGATTAAAACTGACTTCGGGGAAAGGGTATCAGGGGAGTGGTTATGGTAGAGTTATCTGGCACTCAGTAGGTGCTCTGTGCATACTTGTTGATTGAAGGAGAGATGCATGGTGTGTTGGACACTGTAGGCACTCCAGCTGGGTTTCTTGGATCTCTTTCCTGGCTCTGTGTGCCCAGTCTCACCTTTGCTGACAAAGGCTCATACTGGGGATCTTCAGAGGATGATTCCCTTGGGGCACTGGAGTGGTAAATGCCTGGAAATTTAAATTCCTTCCATCCTTTCAGTAGCCTATAACCAACAACTGACCAGTGTGACAGTACAGAAACTCAGCTGCTCTGTGGCTTCTATGCAGGGCAAACTCAGACATGCAGTTTACTCTCCAGAGCTCCCGAGGGATCAGGCTGAGACTTTACCTAAAATCACACCCCTGGTTGGCTTCCTCCCCTTCCCCGGCCTCCTTCCCCCACTTTCTTCCTGGTTTCTCTTGGAGTCTTTCCTTAATAAATCATGTATGCCCAATTCCTTGGCTCAGGATCAGCTCTGGCTGACCCCCACCTGGAGCATATGGCATCTGTGAGGCAGCACATAAAGCCGTGCACTTAAGAGTGGGGGAAAGTTGGGTACCTGTTTCCTCTCTGCCACCTATGAACTGCATGATGCCTTTACAGTCACGTGACTTTGCCGTGCCTCCTTCTTCCTCTCTGTCAATTAGGGAATCGTAGTTGTAGTGAGGATGAAAAGGGACTACAAATATGAATCTGCCTTGTAGCCTATAAAATCCTCTGCAGGCAAAAGCACTGTTATGTGATTCCATCACATCCCGGGAGCAAAAGTACAGTTCCTAGAAGAAGCGACTGGAGGTGCAGTGGAAGCAGTGGGGAGCTATGGCCTTTAGGGAGGGACTTTTCAAGAACGTCTTTGGCAGCATATTTTGCTTTTTGTTGCTATTTTCAAAGGCAAGGGGAAAAAAATCCCTTGCTGCATAGCTTTGGGTCTGAATAACATGACCACTTGTGGGAAAACTAATTAGAACCACTAATAATTAGACTGACCTTTTCTGACTTGGAAACACCTAATAACAGATACCATATCCTCACGAAACACAGCTCAGTTTCCGTGCTTGGAGCATAAGCAGCAAGCAGATAGCTCTTTTAATTAAATGTTTGATATAATTAGATAAACAGCGAAATTCTTGGAGTAAATAAGCTAAATGCTCCCAGAAGATTAATAGCAGATACACCAAGAAAGTCTGCAAAATACGAATCTTTATTGAATCAATTTAATACTGCACACAAGTGCTTTTTTTCTTTCTTTCTCTTTCTTATTATGAATACCTGTGTAACAAGTTAGAATTACAATACTTTTAAGCCATTTGCAATATGAGTGCTTGCTGTGAAAAGGTACATGTGGAGCCCATGGTGTGCTCATAGGAGCTTGGGTTTAAATTATAAGTAAGTGAATTCATGGGTAGATGCTCCCCTGGGAATTATTAAAGGAAAGTTGGACTGGTGGTGGGACCCTTTCCAAAAAGCTGGGAATCGCTATGGTAGAGAAAGTGCCTCCCTCTTTGGGAGGCAGAGCAACATCATGTTTGGGGTCAGATGGACCTGCGTTCAAATGCTGACCTTGCCATATAATGGTTGTATGGGCTTCAGTATGTCAGTATCCCCAAGGCTTAATTTCCTAATAAGGGGGGGGGGCATTAATACCATTCTGGCAAGGTTGATATGAGGATTAGAAATAATCCTCACACTGTGCCTGGCACACCGTGGATAATCCTAATCCTATTATAAGTGTTATTTCCTCCTTCAGCCCTCCTCCCTCTCCCTTTCCTCTCCACTCCCCACTCCACTCTCCCCCTCTTTCTCTTCATCTCCCTCCTCCTCCTCATTGTCATCATCACTGCCTGACTCGAATCCTTCTTCATTTCTGGGGTCTGGAGGGTTATTGCACTGAGTTGGCCTTTTGTGACAGCAATGGGGGGAAGCTGGGGAATTTCCCTTGGTAGATGAGCCCGGGAGTCTGTTCTCGTGGGGCTGTGCTGTCTTGGGGCACGGTGACGGGACTGCTGGGGGGTCCTGGTCCACCGGACTCATTGATCGAGTGGAGGCGTCTGAGCCCCTCCCCACTCTTGAGGGCTGTGCCTGTTCCCCACTGCCATCAAGAAGCACGTGGAGCTCAGGAGATGACCACACTAGAAGTAGGGGCTCCAGTTGCCATTGTCCCTTATTTACAGCCACAGAAGACAGATGAATATTTTTAACACATGTGTAGTTTGGGGTTCATAAGAGGAACAAAGAAATGGTTAATTGCTGCATTTTTCCTAAAAAATGTATTTCCTAGACCTGCATCTCTACTTCCTCCAACGTAACGTGCTTGCCATGTCTAATTCACTTGGACGACTCTCAGACCTGTCCATATAGGGAATGGGAAAAAAGTTTAGAATCGAATCCTCGAATCCTCTGTTCTCCAAATTGGAGAGACACTAGCTCTACTATTTGGCTAAAGTCACGCTGGGTAACAGTAGGTGATGAGGTGATGTGTATCAAGCATTAGGGGATGTCGGGTGTTCTTTCAGGCACTTTATGATTAATTGCAAAAGCAATCCCCAATTTACAGGTAGAGAAACTGAGGCTCTGAGAGCTAAAGCAGCTGCCCCAAACAACTCGATTCCTGAGTGGCAGATGAGAAGCTGAACCCTCTAAGCCCAAGGCCAGGTGGAGCCAGTGAACATGAATGGTGAGGGCAGCCTTGAGAGAAGGAAGCTGTAAGGAATTCCACTTACTCTGGGCATGGTGATGACATTGCTCTGTGGTCTTGCTGACCGTGGAAGCCTCTGCATCACCCTTTCCTTTGCTAAAGCCCACATGTGTTTCTTTCTGCTTGCACGCGGAACTCTCTGGGAGAAAGTTGCCCTAGAAATCATTCCTGTAAGAAGCACAGAGTGTGTCCTTGATGCTCGGCCCCAGGATTCAAGAGATGAGCCATCCTGACCCCTGGTTTTCACACTGTAGGTCGTGATTCTTTCGTGAGCCATGAAATTAATTTAAGGATTGTGACCATTAAAAAAACAGAGCATAATGGATGACATCAGAATATATCATGTGTAGAAAGGATCCTGGGAAGTAGTGTGCATGCACACATGTGCATGCATGTGTGTCTACAGGGTGGAGATGGGAAATGTATTGTGAGTCATGCTTTATGAAGTTGGACAGCATTTAGTCTACCGGGAAAGGTTCCCAGATCTTGGTGGTGGGCTGAATTTTGTGTGGATGAGGTATCATCAAGGCCAGAGAAGTGTGGAAATTCATCTCTGAGGCTGAATATCTGCATCACCGTGCAAACCAGAGGCAGGGAGGAAACGGAATCAAAAAGCGCCATGCAGCACCTCAGCAACAGATGGGGAGTGAAGAGGAAGGCATTTAGTCAAATAGGCCATCGCTGGGTATCTCTGGAGATTGGGAGCGGCTGCTACAAGTAGATTTATGGACAGCCCTATTATCTCTGTCCCCCAGAGCAGGCAGCTGTCGAGCAAACAAGCCTGAGCTGGTGGCTCCCCCACTTGGGGTGAGAGTTGAGGCTCTGCTCGCCAGTGTGAGTGCAAAGAACATTTTGCTGTTCATGCATACACACAAACACACACACACACACTCACACTCACAGTCACAACTAAGGCGCCCGGCAGGAGAACCCCATTTGGACAATGTATGGCTACTTCCCCCAAATCTGGTGGTGGCTGCTTATTAGGCAGCAGCATGCCTAATTTAGGGGAAATGACTTTCAACTGGAAATTTTAATTAACAGTGAAATGAAGTGTGAGTCTGGAAAAAAGAATAATGTTTCTGGTTGGTCTGACTCTTGGGTAAACTTGGATGCTCTCTCTGGCAGTTCTTATTTCCGTGGAAGACATGCCGGCCTGGAAGTTTCAGAGACCTCTGGATTCTAGCCCTGGTTCTGCCATGTGTTGGCTGGGTGTCCTTCCCCTCTCTGGGTCTCAAAGTCCTTACTGTAAAAGAAGAGGGGTCACTAGCAATGGTCTGTGAGGAACGATGGACTTCAGACCTTAGCCTGTGGTCAGGCATATCTAGGTTTGAATTCTGGGCCACTACTTGCAAGTAGTGTAATCTTAAATAAGTCACATAAGCTCTCTGGGCCTCAGTTTCCTCATGTGTAAAATGGAGCCTCTAAGATTAACCCCCTGGCAGGGTTGTTGTGAAGACTGAATGAGCCAACATTTGTAAAGTTCTTGGCACAGTGCTGGCCCCAAGCAAGTCCTCAAAAAGTGTTAGACATTATTATCATTACTTTCTGGTTCTAGGATTTCATACTTCATGGGAAAATGAGGCCCAGGTTACTTTTTTTGCCCATGATATTGTCAAAATGAAAAGTAATAATAGTTTTATTTTTGAGTGCCTACTCTATTCCAGGCACTGTTCTAATTACTTGACAAACATTATAATTTTAGATCTTCCCATTGTCACTACAAGGGAAGTAGTGATATGTTTCAGGATGGAAACTGTACAGATGGAAAATAAGTGGAGGCAGTGTGAAGTGACTTATCTGAGGTCCCACAGTTTGTAAGTGATAGAACCTCATTTTGTAACCTGTGAACGCGAGCTCACATTCGTAACCATTGCCCTGTACTGCCTCTAGATTTTAATTGTGTCTCTGGGACTGTTACCACACAAAATTGGAGTTCTCTTGCCCAATGTGCATAAAAAGCCAGTTAATTACAGCATCAGCCTTTTGGAAAGAGATCAGCTTTATTCTACGAGATCAATCTGTGGGGAAACAGGGGGCATGTGCCCTCAGATCTGTCTCCCTGATTCAGGATTTCGGGTGAAATTTAAGAGGTTAGGGAGAACAGGCTGGCACGCAGAAATGCTGGCAGGATGGGTTTTGATTGGTGGGCTTCCAAACATTTATGGTGAGGTTCTAAACTTTTATGATGAAGTGAGGAAGGAATTTTAACACCAGATCTTCCTGAATGAGGGACCCCTTGCTTCTGATAAGAGTCTGACTTTTAAGTTCGGGTCATGTCCCAGTCCTTTGGTTCTGTGGGGAGGAGAATCATTGGTTCTGTAGTCATTTCCAGTCAAGATTTCTTCTGCACATGCTCTAGCTACATGACACTGCAGATTTTCTGAAAGGCAATTCTTAATCACTTTGTTGATAAGATGGGGTCAGTTGAACTGGTCCTGGAGGGCCTGCAGTTATAGGACTCAGACCCAGTTCTTTTGACTCCTAATCTGGTTGGGTTGCCCCAAACACTGAGGTTGTGAACAGACAGTGTCAGCCAATCAGGGAAGACTAGTAAAACGCAGACAATGAGCCTTTACGGAGGCTCAAGAGCCATACAAGACTGGGCATCCCCATTAGGAAGCTCTTGGTTAGTAGGGACTCCAGCTCCACAAACATTCATGGAACGTGCCATTATGCCTGGGGTACGTGAGGCCCCCAGTAAGTATTGCATGCATGCATGAATGAATGAGTGGTGAATGAGTGAATGGCAACATATAGTCATTGTAGGGGAGGAAAAATAATTTTCCCTTTACCCTTCTAGGTTCTTGGCTAAGACTCCTCTGTAATAAAAGACAGATTAACAGGGGAAAAACAAACAGAAGTTTAATAACATGTATACCTCCTGTATATATGGGAGAGACCCAGGAAAACTGAGTAACTCTCTGAAATGGCCCAAGTCACCACCTTAAATAACATCTTCAACTAAAGACAGAAGAAGATTTTGGGGGGTTGGGGGGAGGCCAGCTATGGGACGTGACCAGGAAAAGCACAGTAAACAAGCGTCTGGTTGTTAGGCAGATTTAAGTCATTGCCTTCTCCATTGACAAGAGTTTCTAGAGATTTAGTCTTCTTCCAAGTACAGAGAGGATGACTCCCTTACAAATGGAAGTTTCCCTAATAAATGTAAATTTCTCTTACAAAAGGGTTAACTTCTACTCTGTTTTCAGAGCTTCTCCTGTGTCTGCTGTTTCTTAAAAATAACCAGCCTGGGGTCCGCCCAGTGGCGCAGCAGTTTAGTTCGCGCTTGGCAGCCCGGGATTAGCCGGTTCGGGATTCGCCGGTTCGGATCCCGGGCGCCTGCCGACGCACTGCTTGTCAGCCCTGCTGTGGCGGCGTCCCATATAAAGGAGAGGAAGGTGGGCACGGATGTTAGACCAGGGCCAATCTTCCTCAGCAAAAAGAGGAGGATCAGCAATGGATGTTAGCTCAGGGCTGGTCTTTCTCACAAAAATAAAATAAATAACCAGCCTAAAGTAATCCTAATGCCAAAAAGGCATATTTTGGGGTCGAAATTCTGCTCCCCTTCATCATTTTCTGGGTGAAGTGAAGGTGACTGTAAATGGAGGTCGGAGAAGGGAGTGATTGGTGGGGATCACAGAAAATTTCATTATAAGATGGATAAATGAACTGAACTAAAAGGATACCTTAATTCCAGCTCAATCAAGATTTCCTGAGCAGTGCCTGTGTGCCTACGAGGCTAATCTCTATAACGGGGCTGAAAAACTCAATCCAACAAACATCTGTTTCACACCCAGCCAGGCCCTGGGGAGGAGTACGGAACAAGACAGACACTGTTTCCGACCTCCTGAAGCTCACAGGCCCGCGGAACATGTGATTAAGCAGAAAGGAGATACAAAAATGTCTTTTTGCTCTCCTGGGCTGCATGCGTATGTTTAACTCCTGACACAAGACAGAGTGACGGCTGACTTCTCCTCCTCTTTCTCCTTCTCCCACTTCTTTCTGTCTCTCTCTCTCCAGTTTCAGAGACCTCACGACTATTCCCCACCTTTTCGATTTGGCACGGTGCCCAACGGCAGTACGGAGAGAAACATTCGGAATAACTACCCCTACATGCATCAGTACATGACCAAATTTAATCAGAAGGGAGTAGAAGACGCCTTGGTCAGCTTGAAAACAGGGTAAGGATGGTGGTTTCTTTTCCTCCGCAGGGACTGCCAGCAGATAAATCTTACAGAAAATGACTCTCTGCATACCTTGGTGCTTATCTGCCTCCACTGTTCTGTTTTCTGGAGAGCAGCTTCAGTCAGGATGGACCCCAGTTGAGGGCTGCTTTTGTTAATCTGATGAGCATCCTGGGCTTCCTCCTGAGTCGTGTTAAGGAAAAGGAAATCCAGGACACTTTGAAATGCAAACAGAAGGGTTTCTTAAACTGATAAAGAAGTTGGTCCAACTCCATATGATATTTTAGCCAAATAGAAAGATCTAAGAAGATTGAGAGTTTATTTAAAGTGGTGAAAACAAAGCGGTATAAATTTTTATCTGATTTTAGGTGGGAGTTTGGGGTTGCAGCTTTATGTGAAAATTGATAGCATAACTGATGAAGGAGAAAGGCAATGTGGAGAGAAAAGCAATGAGAACTCCATCTCTGTAAAGATGCAGCTAACATTCCTGTCCACCTGTTGGCACTGCAGAATGTAGCCTGCACGAAATCCCAGAAAATGCAAAGAAAAGACAGCACAGCGGGCAGGAGTGCAGGCTGTGGAGCTAGAGGTGCTTCCCCTCTCCCTGCCATTATTTGTTATTTGACCCTATGTTACTGCACAAAGGGCACGATCTGCTTGCCTCAAGACAAAAGCCAAGTGTCAAGATGGTGGCAGAGAAAGGGCATTTTATTAGAAATAAGGTAGCAAATCAGAAGATGAGGGACTAGTGTCCTAAAGAACCATCTTAAGGGGCACAGAATCTTGAAGCAGTTATGTAGGCCAATGGGATTTAGGGGAGGGGGTTAGGAATGTTGACCCTCTGGTGTTACAGATGGGGAGTCGCCACACCAGGTCTTTCAGTTTTCATTGATGATGGCTATCAGAGAGACTCTCTGCCCAGGGGTCATAACATTCCCAAGGAACTCAAGAGAACAAAGTTATCGTCTTATCACAGCTGGGAGGTACATGCATAAGCAGGGGTCATAAAATCTACAGAGCAGGTAGATCTCCTGGAGGTGCATATCCAGCTGGGTTAGTTAGTCAGAGGTCATTCAAAGTTACCACATGGCTTCTTCTCTACAACATGGCTTCCCTTATGTCAACCTTGCGTTGACCCGGTATCACCTGGACAGTTGTTTAATCGCTCACAGCCTCATATGTAAAATGGGAAGAACAATAGGACCTAATTCATAGGGATTTTGTGAGGATTAAGAGAGAAAATTTGCTGGAAAGCACTTTGGACAGTACCTGGCACACAGGACCGAATTGCTAGTGTTGTTACCTGGTGTAAAGGTTCAATTCTACACTGTGGACTCTTCAAAGTAAAGGATGTGTGAAAGGCATTTTTGAAAGAGTTTCATTACAAGTGATTCTATTTTAAATGAAGGAGTTGTTTAATGAGGAAAGTTTGGCTTATCCAGAAAATTAACTTACTTGGACCATCTCAGTGGCCTGGGATCCCTGACATGTGAAATGTGATTGCAGGGCATTCTCCTTGCAGCTTAATCCGCAGCCTCTTCCTCGTGGCTGCTCTGCAGGCCCATTGCGAAGGCCTTGCTGCTCCTTTGCGTCTGCTGGGGCAGAGGGGGCCCCCTCTAAACCATCAAGCCTGGATCTCTGCGTAATTTCCCAGGAACTCTGGCTGATGATTTTTATCCATAGAGTCTCTTTGGAATCTCTTTGGTATCTCAGCAGGTGCTGGAACGACATTACTTATCAAAACTCATTCACACACTGGGAATGATTTTCTAAAACTTTTTATTGGAGCATAACAAAAATGCAGAAAAGGGCAAATATTAGGTATACTGCTTGATGACTTTGTACAAACTGACCATCCAGGTCAATTAACAAGACGTCACTAATCCCCGGACACCACCCACCATGCCACACCCTCTTCCAGTCACTGTCGCAGCCACCATCCTGACTGCTAAAGCCGTAGATCCTTTTGACCTGTTATTCTAACACATAAATAAAATCATCCCATGTGTATTCTTTTCTCTTTGTCTTCTTTTGGCTCAAGATTCTGTTGGTAAGGTTGTTGCATGTCATTCCAGTTCTTTCATTCCCATTGCTGTATAGAATTTCATTGTGGGGAGATACCACAAATTCATCCATCTCTTCTAATCTTGATAAATATTTGGGTATTGTCTCATTTGGGGCTATTACAGGTAATGCTTCTAAGGGCATTCTCACAGGTCTTGTTGCACAAGTGAGTGAACTTCTCTTGGTATATACCTAAGACTGGAATTGCTAAGCTATAGAATGTATATATGTTCCGTTTTAATAGATACCAGAAAATTTTTATGACTTTCCAGCTTAGTCATGGGTATGGGTTTTTGTTTGTTTCCACTGTGGTCTTTTCATCAACATATACTGTTGCGTTGGGCAGACCATGAGCACAAATGTGGATGACAATGGTTAGAAACAATGGTTGAAGCCTGGCTGGCCCCTCTTCATCCATCAGTCACCCTGAGCACAAAATAGGCTGTTTATTTCTTTTTCAATTTTTTTTTAATGTGGACAAAAAGGAGTAGAGAAATGAAAACCATCCCTGGCCATAAATTGTACAAATTATTTTCCGGAAGCCATACAATAATCATATCATCCATCTTAGCAAACTTGGGCAGATGGTGGGTTTGCTCTCCACTCAATCTCCCTTGTGGGGGATGCTTCACAATGTTACTTTAAACTCAGAAACTAGAGCTAAAGGGGTATGTCTTTTTTTTTTTTAAGAAATACCTCCACACACCCTTAGGGGTGAGGGCACGGCAGTGCTCATTCCTGGAGATTCCATTTCAGTGGGCTTAAAGTTGGAGAAAACTGCTTACATGATTAACAGCTCCCGATTAATTATTTAAATTCATTAAATTTTGAATAGATAATACATTTACATGATTCAAAAATCAAAAAAGTATTATATAAAAAGATAAACAGTGAAGAGCCTTCCTTCCACACTGTTCCTCATCTGCCTAGGACCCCCCATGATAACCACATTTACTGGTTTCCTGTGTATCCTTCCAGATCTTTCTTTATCAATGCATAAACAGCTACAAAGTTATTTTGTACAGATTCATAGTCGTTCCTTATGTGAATATACCATACACTATTTAGTCAGTCCCTATTGATGAATATTTAGTTTGCTTTCAATCTTTTCCTGTTGCAAATAATACTGCAATGAATATCCTTGTGTATGGGTATCACATCCAATGCAGAATGAATTTAGTGAAATGCTGAGTCAAAGACTACAGATAATTGTAATTTTGACAGACATTGACAAATTTCCTTCCAAAGGAAATTCACTTTTACCCCATCAATGTATGAGAATTCCTCTCTCCCCCAAATCCATGCCAACACAATGTGTCATCCGTCTTCTAAAATTTTAAGATAATAGGTAAAACAAGTCCTGAAGTATATTTTAATTTGCACTTTTAACATCAGTAAATTTTTACCATATTTTCATATGTAATTAAAAGCCACCTGCAATTCCTGTTTTGAAAACTTTCATTAGTTTTTCTATTGGTTTGTTGGTCTTTTTCTTAATGTATGTATTAGAGAAATGAGCCCTTTATTTCTGGTGTGATTACAAATGTTCTTCCCAGTTTTTTTGTTTGTCTTGTGAGCTTAAGGGTGATATTTTTTTCCACGTGGATTTTTATTTTTTGTTGTCAAATCTATCAATCTTTTTTTATGGCTTCTGGATTTTCAGGCATAATTCAAAAGTCCTTCTCCACTCTGAGAATACAAAATAATTTTGTCTTGTTTTCTTCTATTTTTGTTGCATTTTTAATATGTGGAGTTTTTCTTGGTGTATTGTATGAAATATGATTCCAACTCCTCAGATGATTATGAGAAACAAAATTTGAGAACTGTCACTACAGAACTGCACCAAGATCTGACAAACTCTTTATGTTGATCATGTCTGCTTATCATCCCACTATGAGACTTCTTTCAATTGTCTACTTCACCACACTTAGTAGTCTTTTTCCTCCCTCTTACATCTCGTTTCTTTGTTTAATTTTCCACTATGAAATATATTATTTTAAAATATGAAAGGTATTATAACATAATTTTGTGTGTGTGTGTGTGTGGGGGGAAGACCAGCCCTTGAGCTAACATCTATTGCCAATCTTCCCCTTTTTGCTGAGGAGGAAGACTGGCCCTGGGCTAACATCGTGCCCATCTTCCTCTTTTTCCTCCCTCTTACATCTCGTTTCTTTGTTTAATTTTCCACTATGAAATATATTATTTTAAAATATGAAAGGTATTATAACATAATTTTACAAGAGTAGATGTCATGAGGGCATTCTCACATTGTTTAAGCAATAACAATAATAAAATGAACTTCTATGTACCCACCACCCAGCTTGAAAAAATAGTCATTTTCCTCCTTCACCATGTACAGCATCTCTAGAAGTTTCCTTCCCTCAGGAAGGTAGAGGGAGGTGCCCCATCTTCTCCCAAATTGTTAAACCTCAGGACATTCCCTATATGACCCCCAATGCCCTAAAATCTAGCCAGCCTTGACTTAGAATACCCAGAGCAGGTAGCTCAGCTACTGGGTCCCACTCCTCCCCAACAAGTCTCTGTAACATCTGTTGCTTCATGAAGACATGTGCATATATACTGGGGTCAGTGAAATGGAGAGGCTTCTTTAGGGGTTATAATTTCTTGGAACACAGGAGGAGGTTTTGGATTATGGTTGAATGAGAATCCCAACTTGGTCTGAGTCTGGGCTCTATCATTAGGTAGCTGTGGCCCTGGACAAGTCAGATCACCTCTCTGAGCCTCAGTTTCCCCATCTAAAAAGTGAAAGGGCTGGATTCTTTGATCTTTGAAGTAGCTCTGAGATTCTTTTATTTGTATTGAACACTTATTTAGAACTTTCCAAAATACAGAATCCAGACAAGCCACATACATAAATGGCTGTCAGCTTTGCAGAAAGGACTTAGAATAACTCTCCAGATCTGGGCATCTCCAGGTCTGGCCAACGGACCAGCTGTGCCTGAATCACATGGTTGCTTGTTAAAATGCAAGTTTCTGGGCCCAACACAGGACCTTCTCTCTAGTGATGGAGCCCGTGAATCTGCATTTAACAAGCATCCTCCTACTCCAGCTGATTTTGATCCCTGCTAAAGTTTGAGAACCACTATTCTAAAGGAGTTTGATAGACATTTTATTGAGACGCCATATAAAGAGTAGACCAACCAAATGCTTATCTTTGGGATCCATAATTGCTTTAAGAAGAGCTAGGCAGAGAGACATTTGAAACTAAGTTGTTTTATTGTTTATTGAAATTTATAATAAATGGAGATAAAGCATTCCAGAAATTATCAAGTAAATCAATGAGAAAATAGGATTTGACATGCAAACATCGACAGAGATGGGATTTTTCAGGCATAGATCCGTTGTGACATGTGGGGCTCTCCTGAACCAATGGTGGATGAGCAGTTTGTGACCCCATGTTTCTAGATCAATGTTTCTTGAATTGTAGCCTGAGTCTGAATCGGTAGGAGTGCTAATAGAAATGTGGATTCCTGAGCCAACAGAACCAGAATCACTGGGGCAGGGGCCTGGAAATATGCATGCTTTAACAAGCTCCTCAGGTGATTCTGATGCACACTAATCAAACTTTGAGAACATCTGCTCTAGAGGAGGAAACTGAAACTGAAATGAATGGAGACAGATTTAGATTTACAAACGCTCAGTCATCAGAAGCCGACATTCTCCAAGCAGTTTTGGCAACTGGGCAAACTGCAAGCCTAGCATTTATGCCAGATTTAAATTCAACAATCAACGTCCCTAGGACTCCAAAGAGCCTAATATTTCAAGACACAGTGGGATGGTTTGTGTTTTTTTATTTTAACTGATTTTCATGTACAATTATGTGTATAAAAAATTATGAAAAAGTCCCAATTTCCTTTAGAAACGTCAATCTTTAGCCATCAGCCCCCCACCCCCAGGCCCCAGTCCCCTATCTGATTTCATTTCCAACCTAGCAATGTCGGGAAACAGACAAGCATCTTTTGGTTTCCTTTACATTAAGTAAATGAAGAGAAGAATTGGAAGAGAGGGTTGACTTTTGACCAATAAGCATTTTTCTGCACAGCCCCAATTGTCCTCAATGATGTGTCTGTAAAAATAAAGGAGGAGGTGGTCGTATCGACCTGCAAGTGTCAGAGCTGTCTTCCTAGAAAAGATGAGCCTTGAACTCCTATTCCAGCACACGGTTTCTCAAAGCCTGTGGGGTTCAGGAATCTACATTTGTATTAGCGCTTCTAGGTGGTCCATGGGCTTTGAGAGGTTAGTTAGTTGAATATTGAGAGATGGTGTTCTGTCTGGCATGGACAGAACAAGGAAGAGGAAGGACAATTCAGGAGGACACAGAATGAGCAGAGGCATGGAGGAAGGTTTGGGCATGTTAAGTTGGAAGTGCCTTTGGGACAACATCATCATATTCCCATATCATCTTTGCATTTATTGACACCTAAAATTTATGAACTGCAGCCCTGAGCATAATCTCACTTAATCTTCGCAACACTTCTGTGAGGTGGGTTCCATTATTCTCCCTTTAAGAGAGGAAGAGCCTGAAGCTCCACGAGGTTAACTAATTACCCAACAGGCTATTTAACTAAATGATACATTATAGAGTTGTTAAATGTAGGAGTTAGACTTGACTCCTCACTTGGCAATGCCAGCTAGGCAGTTGGGTAGGTGAGGTTAGAGTTCAGGGGAAAATTGGAGACTGAAGTTATATATTTTATATATATATATATACATATATATGCATATTTACTGTTGCATATAATATACACATATTATATAATATATACTTATTAATTGACAATCTGAGAGTTGATAAGATCACAGCATCCTCATTTCCATCCTCAAAAGAAACTGGTCCAGGGATGTTGAAATTGCCAAGGCAAAAGTAGACCAGGAAGGTATAAGGATCCCCACGGATGTTTAGCTGCTATGCAGAACAAGTTCTTCCAAGGATGCCATTTGAGCAGGTTTTATTAGCTATATTTTATCAGTCAAGCAGAATCAGACTCAGAGGGTTCATTTTCAGCTGCTGAGTTTGAAAGCAGGCATAGACACCAGGGTTCAGTGAGCTGTTCTCCTAAATGGGATAACATCATATCCACAGAAAATCAGATCGACAATGACCTGGTTTCTGAGATCCACCCCCACGCTGCAAATGAAGCTCAAATATAATTGCTACCACATCATAGAGTTAGGAATTTTCCCTTAATAAAAACTCAGGAAAGCACAGACATCTTTTTTTTTGTACTTGGAATTATTTCTGTTAAACTCTATTAAAACAATCTTAAAGGATTTTTAAGGCCACTCATAACGTGTTAAAAATAGAAAAAATGGGCGGAAAAATTGGGTAAAGTGGGCTCTCAATTCTGTAAACTCAGAGGTGAAAAGAGAGGAATAAAGGAGACTACAATGAAATATATCAAAATGTTATCAGAAATATGACGGGGTGATTAGGATTATGGTCTTCTTTGTATCCTTTTATATTTAACAAATTTTCTGCAACAAAAGTATTACCTATAATAATCAGAAAAAAGTTTCTTCTGAACATAATGCTCCATTTCTTCCTGCATTTCTGGTATTTTTTCACATGTTTATACGATTTACACACACTGAATTGGTGTATGTGCAAATCCGTGTTTTGCTTTTCTTGTTAAATCTATACAGTTTTGTTGGACAGTTTTCACATTTAGTGACTAGGTGATATTTCATTGAGCTAGAGGAGTATTAATTAATTTAACTTTTACTGCTCTGCATTTTCATCCTCCCTTGACTGCCATTGGAGGGCCCTACAAGAAATAGTTATTTTAGGGGCTGGCCCGGTGGTGTAGTGGTTAAGTTCGCATGTTCCACTTTGGGGCGGCCTGGGGTTTGCCAGTTCGGATCCTGGGCGCAGACCTACTTGCTGCTCATCAAGCCATGCTGAGGTGGCGTCCCACACAGAAGACCTACAACTCTACAACTATGATAGACAACTATGTACTGGGGCTTTGGGGAGAATAAAGAAAAAAGAGGAAGATTGGCAACAGATGTTAGTGCAGGGTCAATCTTCCTCAAAAAAAAAAAAAAAAACCCAAACAGACATTAATTTAAAAAAAAAAGAAATAGTTATTTTGGAAAGCTTGCCCATGGTGTTATTGTAGACCAATTTGTTGAGATGATCCTGTATCATCTCTCAGACTTCTGTGCCATGAACAGCATTGTTTTTCTTCACTTTAAGGCATGCTTCTATCTTGTGGACAACTCAATTCCTGAAACTACTCATAGTTTTCTTTTTGCTTGGACTACTGTATAATCCAAGCTTGATTTATGATCCTCTATTAGCAGTTGCGGAGAGCTTATGGCCCGAATAGCTGCTTCCTGACTTCGTCCAAAGCCTTAGCTACTATTCCACCTCTGAATTCACTTAACTCAAATTGCTTTGTCCATATGTTTTCACCTTATTCTATTGCCATTTGAATAAACTACCTGAATTGTTTAGGAACTAAGGGAGGCACTTCTAACTAATGTATAACATTTATTGGGAGCCTACCTATGTGCCAGGTACTGTTTTGAATGTCTTGCCTGCGTTATCTTATTTAAACCTCTAACAATCCTAGGAGACAGTGACTATCAGGATTCCTTCTACAATCGAGGAAATAGGCATGGAGAGATTAAATAGCTGGTCTGGGGTCACACTTGTTCCAGAGCCCATGCTTTGAGTCACAACTTAAAATAATAAATAGGAACATTCTTGTAACATTGCACAATTAGCTTGTTTCTAATTGCCCACTTTTATACAACCCAGAACCAATTTTGTTCATACTTTAACTTTAAAATATCTTTTTCCTTTGAAATTCTTACTACTGTTTTTAAAAGGGCGATATTTCCTTCCCTTGAAAGGGAGAAAGAAATGAATTCACAGGGGAAAAAAATGAAAAAAAGGATGTATTCCTTGTACTGGGACACGTGGTTAGGAGATTCCTCCTGGGGAGACTGTGAAGAAGCAGGGCTCCCTGGCAGATTCCATCTCCTTAGGATCACCTCTTCTTATTGAATGTTAAACTCACATGGTGACTTCAAATATGTGATCTCATGTCATCCTGATTCAATTCTGCCAAATAGGCATTCTCTCTATTTTACAGAAGAAGAAATGAGGTTCAGGAAGCAGAAGGAACTTGTCCAAAGGTTAAGTGAGTGGCAGAGCTGGCATTCAGACTCAACCCAACATCCCATTCTACCCACTATGTGCTGACTCTCTGCTTGTCCTGACAAGTGAATAGTCCTGGGAAGGGCTGGATCTCTTTGTTATGAGGTAGTGGGACTTAGAACCAGGCAAGCTGATGCTCTTGTCCCTCAGTAGCTCAGATTTGGAAAATCTCAATAGTGTGCTTCCCTTCTCTCCCCTGTGAAAATGTAAACAGGTTCCCATTGACCCAGGTGCTAAAATGGTGATGGTGTTAAAGCATCAGCCTTGTGAGTCCTCTTGCCAATGTCTTGCTCTAGCAGTGATGGGGAGGAGTGAGTTTTCCTGGTGCTGGGCTAGCTCAGCTGTGGTAGGCCTCTGGCACAGGTTGGGAGATACTGTTCACACCCCGTGCTAGGTACTTGGGACCAGCCCTTAACAGCTGCCTCTGCCCTGGCAAGTCCAGTCTCCTTCCATTGAGAGAGAGCAGGTGGAAGAGTGATGGGTACCACACCTTAGGTTTCCCAACTATCGTAGTTTCCTCAGGCTGCATAACAAATTACCACACACTTGGGGTTATTCTCTCACCGTTCTGGAGGTCAGAAGTCTGAAATCAACATGTCTGCAGGGCTACACTCCCTCTGAAGACTATAGGGAAGGGTGCTTCCATCTTCTGGTGGCTCCAGGCATTCCTTGACTTGTGGCCACATCACTCTGTCTCCATATGGGCTTCTCCCCTGTGCATCTCCTCTTCTTCTAAGGGATTCTTCTTCTAAGTTGTTGGATTTAGGGCCCACCTAAATCCAGGGAGATTTCTTCTTGAGATCCTTAACTAATTACATCTGCAAAGACCCAATTCCAAATAAGGTCACATTCTAAGGTTCAGGTGGATATGAATTTTGTGGGGGACACTATTCAACCCACTACACTCACCTAGGTTACACTGTGGTTTCCCCAACACCGTCTTCTGATAGGTGTCCAATGTCAGCATGGCCGGAGAAGGCTCTCCTCTGGTGTCTGGGGCTGGGGGGAGAGGCCTCAGTGCTCGGTGCTCCATCTGAGTATGTGCTGCTGGGCGTGACACTGTATTCCACCCGGATGCTGAGTGCACATGGATGCACTGCAGGTTCTTCGTGTGAACCTCCACCATCGGGCGATGTGATTATTCTCCTGGCTGGCTTCCTGTGCTTTCTCCATCCCTGCCTCCTAATCTCAGTGTTTAGTGCCAGGCGCTGGTATAAGCACTTTACCTATAATTCCTCATTTAATCTTCACAGCTGCCCCAAGTGTTTGGCACGTCTGTCATCTCCATTGTATACATAGAGAAACTGTCGTGCAGAGAGGTTAAGTGACTTGCTTGGGCAAGTGCTGGTAAGCTTCAGAGCTAGGATTTGAACTGGCTCTAACATCTCCTCCCTTAACCACTATGCTGTGTTGCTTCTCATTGAAAATATATTTTCATGGTAGAAGATAGAAAATACAGATAAATAAGCATCCCCTTGACCGTGTCCCAAACACAACCCTCCCCCTGCAACCAGGTAAGCACTGTTATCTGTTTGATAGATGTGCCATTTCTCCTAGACCTTTGTTATGTGCTTTTGCATTTATTTATATGTCCACATATAATTATAAAATTTCATTTTGTGGGATGCTATCAAACTATGCAGTGTGTCACAGTTTGGTTTTCGATTAATAATATGTTTTGAAGAGCTTTCCATCTCTGTAGGTGTCTTTTACCTTCATTCTCTTTGACTGCTGGAAACAATTCCATGGTGTGCATACATCACAGTTTATTAACCATTTCCCTCCAGGGGATATTAGTCATGTGGCTGTGTTCAAAAGCCTTGATGAGTCACTCTGTGCACTTCTTCAAGTAGTTCTTAGGAGTGATAGCGAGAAGTAGAATTTCTGGGTCAAAGTATTCATACTTTCTTGAAAACTTTAGTCTTATTCAGCCAATTGATTGATTGATTGACATTTATTTTCTGAATGGCCTCTTGGTGCAGAACATGGACTTTTGAGTGAGAAATACCTAGCTTCACATCCTGGCTCTGATAATTACCAGCTGTGTGACCTTTGGCAAATTAAATAACCTCTTTGAGCCTATTTCCCTCATCTTTCCAATCCTGTCTTCTGCAATTCTTTTGAGAATCAAATGAATTGATTTAGGGAAAGTACCCTGCCCGGAATCTGACACATTATAGGGTTTTATCAAATACTGATTCTTTTCCCATTCTCTCTTTCATGTTCACATGTTTTCTGGCCTTTGAGAATCCCTGTCTTTCACTCCTGGTGTACAACAAGTTCAGCAGCATCATTATCACCACCAGCAGTATGATGTGATGCTTATTAGCTAAGCGTCGTGGATTGGAGTTCCATCTCTGCTAAGGTCCAGCTGTGGGACCTTGGACAAGTTAATCAACCTCTTAGATCCAGTTTTCCCCTTTACGAAATGATGCTGCTTTTGGTTCCTGCACAGAAGAGTGTGTTGTAGGGATTAAATGAGATGTGCAGGGAAGAGCACAGTGTCTGGCACATAGTAAACATTCAAGAAAAGTCTGAACAAAGCAGACATCTTTGAACATCCTTTCTAACATGCGACACACCATGGACTTTGCAGTAGAATGGTTAGCTCTGATCCCAACCCTTGAAGAGTATATTATAAGAACTCTATAAAAGATTTACATTCCAGAAGGAATCAATACTTCTCCTGTGTCAGAACATAAGTTGTAGCATAAAGAAAGAGTAGCATTTGCATCGTGCTTTATAATTCACCAAGAAAATCTATAGCCATTACTTCATTCAACCAGCGTACACCGCACGGGGGAGATTGTTTTCCTCTGGTCCGTTGGGGAAATCAGTGCTCAGAGAAGTGCACAGACTTGCCCAACGTCCCACATATTGTTCCTCTGACCCTACGTCCCACCTGAGGACTTGACCTCAGATTGGGGAAGCCCTACAGTGGCGCCCCGAGGGCGCATTGCCTTGGCAAGGAGTAGACTGGTCTGGAATCACTGACTCTGTGGAACAGCTGGGCCTCAGTTTCCTCATCTGAAAAATTAAAAGACTGCATTATATGATCTATCAACTCCTTGGACATGATTAGTTTGGGTCTAATATTAAATTTAACAGAAACAAAGCAGGATTTGCTGTATCATTTTAACCCTTTCCTGTTTTTGAGGTTATTAGTTGACAGGCAAAGTGTGTGCACCCCATCCCTGGTGTTTGCTCTTGTTCTCTCTCTGTCTATCTCACTCCTTCTTCCTTTCTCTCTCCCTCTTCTTCCCTCCCTCCCTCTTGTCTCTTAGTCTCTCCTTATAAGTTCACCTCCCTCTTCTTATTCTCTCCCTGTCTGTGTGTTACTGTCTCTTCCTCTTTCTCTGTCTCTCTTCCTCACTTGCTCTTTCTTCTTCCTTCCCTTCTCTCTCTTTCTCTCTCACCGTCTTCCTGTTTTACTTGGTGCCTGCTTCCATCTCTATCTTTCCCTCCCACCTTCTCTCCCCTCCTCATTTCCTCCCTCCTTCTCTGCCTCTCTCTGTCTTACAAAATTGCTCAGAATTTTCTCAGTTACAAAATAAATATTAAGCATCAGTCTTTTGCACCCAATTCACGGTGAATATTACTGGTAGAAATAATCAACACAAATTCAACTGACGACAGCTCAAGCACACAGCGTGAAACTTGTTAGTGACTAAAAGTCCGTAGATGACGAATCTTCTTGGCCAATTTGGGATCTGTACACAATTTCAACCCAGGAGAATTGGACTTGGAAATAATAACCACAAAAGAAAACTCGAAATGGCAGAAGTTATAAATTAGTAAAATTTGTTATAGTCCAAACACTGATCGATGAATCAAATCCTTATAAAACTTACACACAAAAGAATTGATCCCAGTGAAAATAATTTCCAAGAAAATTGGAAACAATTTAACTATGCTATGCGAGACATCGATCTAGGAATTAAATTAGCTTCATGGAGTTTGCTCTGAAAAATGCTTCCTTCGTGAAAATGCATCAATGTTGGTATAATTCTGCTTATAAAGTTTGTATTCACAAGCTCAGAGTCAAAATGTGATTCTAGGTGACTTTCCTAAAGCCAGTTTTAGACCATCCTGTGCTCATGGCAGGTAAAATTTCTGTGCATGTTGAGCGTCTCTTGCCCAAGCAGGCACTTTCAAAGGTTGTCATGCCTCAGCGGTACCACTTCTTGGCCCACAAATGCCCTTCACCCATCAATAGCTTGTGTCTGGATGCTGCTTGATGATCCTTACCACCATTGCTTCTTTGCACAATGACGTCGTTGGGGGGAAGAAATTTTCCTCTACCCTTCCAGGTTCTTTTGGCTAGTCTAAGAAGTCATTTGACATGAGAGAGATAACAGGAGAAAAATCAAATAAAGTTTAATAACATGGGAGAAACCTAGGAAAACTGAATAACTCGCCACAATGACTGAAGCCACCACCTTAAATACCATCTTCAGCTAAAGACAAAGGAGAATGTTGGGGATAGTGGTTTCAGACTTCTAATGGGAGGAAGGCAATTCACATGGAGATGGAAAAGCAAATGTTTGGCAAACAAATGTTTGCCATGCCTTGTGAAGACAATGAGACATGGAGAGGACTTTGATCGAATGGGCCTTGCTAGGTTCCTCCCTGTCTACCACACCTAGTTCATATTATACTAGAGTTATCAACAGTGATAGCTCCTTCCTGGAACAGGCCTTCTATCTTAAATTCTTGTAGGCAGCTAGGGGAAGGTCAAAGTTTCTTCCTGAGTCTTTTATTCTTAAAAATAATCAAGCCAAAGAGACACATTTTTGAGTGGCCAATTCTGCTTCCCCACAACGTCATCACTGTCACAACCACCTCCTGAATTTGGACCAGGATTTGCAATTTACAAAACACATTCCCTTCTGTTTTCATCCATCCAACAGCTACCCTGTGAGAGGGGTGTTATTTCCCCATCTTGCAGATGAGAATACTGGAGCTCAGAGAGGTCCCATGATGGGGCCTCATTCACAGAGCTGGCAGAGGTGGACCTGAATCCCACCCACTGTTGCACAGTTGCCCCACTGTGCTGACTGGCCTAAACTGCTGGCTGATGTGTTTCTCTTCCAAGCAAGGCTTTGATGTGACCTAAAAAAGTACATTCAGTTATCATCAAAGAGATGTTTAACTTTCAGTAACACTTTAGACTAGACCTCCAAAACATACACACGCGAGCGCATGCACACACACACACACACACACACTGGTTTCATTAATTCATCAGAACAAGTCAGTGTCTTGTTAAAGGCTTCTTGAATGTTAATGAATGAATAATTAACTGTAACTATATAATTAGCCTTTAAATGTGCTGAGACCCCCCAGAGAGCATCTGAAAACATGCATAAGAAGATGATGAGCTAAAACCGGAAACTTTTGATTAGGAAATGTCAAACCGCTTGACAATACAAGTCCCCATCCCCAAAGGAGCCGCGCCTTGACCAGGGTGATGGTCTTCTCTTGGGTAGGGGAATCAGATTTGCTTAGTCTTGGGGCTACGAGTGGACTTGCAGGCCATCGTGCAGGTAAAAGAGAGACCGACTGAAGGAACAGGGTCAGATCCACACTCGAGAAAGCTGTAGCAGCTCTTCAGAGCTGTTGAAAAATCTGGCAGGAAACTGCTAGGTTAAATTAGCATGGGGCACACGTGACATTCCTCTTTACTTTGCTTCTTTGCAAATTTGCGGAGAGGAGGTCTTATTTCCCCCTCTCACTCTGAATTACTGTCATTTTTAATCATTTGCTTTCCTTGAGGACTGCCGGTGACAGCACCCACACAGGGGGGTGGGCATGTCCTGCAGCCAGCGCAGCGTACATTTCAGGCTCCAATTCTGTTCCAGCCCTCATGGTGGAGAGCTGAAGTGTCGTTTCATTTGTCACAAATGTTTGGAGAAGAGATGACCCTTCGGTAGGGAGTGGAGGCAACGAGGTGGGCCAGGTAGGGGCTCTCAGACCCTGTCCTTTGAGCCTCCTCCACCCAGTGGTAGAAGCGCTTAGCCAGTGCTAGCCATGTGACCTTGGCAGGAGCTGGGACAAAGATGATTTCCTCTTGAAAACACTGAGCAGAGAAGCATAACTGGATTCCTTACCTGGGAGCCCTCAAGCTTCCAGCCGACTGCTCTGAGTTCTGAGGGACTCTTTCTTCCAGTGCCAGCCTTTCATCTCGGTGCTGTTCCAAGCCCAGTGCTGCCAATCACCACCCCACAGCCTAATATATCGCTCTCTCTCCCACAGCCACAGCTCCAATCCCCCAAATGTTTTTGGTCTAAATTGGGCTTCCGTTTCAGGGGGCCTTGTTCTCTTTCTTACCCTCTACCCTCAACAAGAAGCTGTGTCCATCTACATCTAAGTGTCTCCCAAAGGAAGGATGTGCTGGGGACAAGAGATGTTGTCTGTGGGGGTGACTCCAGACCTTACATGGCTGTGCATCTGCTGGGAAAGAGACAGATGAAGCTGAACAGTCTACCAAATCTTTTAAAACTTTGGCTGCTCTGGTCTCTTCTTTGCCTCCTCTTTTAGAACATTGGGCTTGACTTTTAGCTGTGCCCCCGAGTCTGAATGTCATAAGTAGTAGACAGAGCTGCCTCTGTTTATTCCACATGGCTATTCTGTTTATCTTATGGGTCACATGGTCATAGTAGTTGTGTCTGTGGCTCTTGGCAGCAGACTCCCTAAGTCCAAATGCTGCCTGACACCTATCACCTGGGGGGTGGTGTCGAGTCATTTTACCTCTCGGTGCCTCAGTTTCCTCATCTGACAATGGGGATGGCAGTGGTACATCCATCCTTGCACAGTTAGAATGAGTAAATGAAACGATATCGTGCACGAGAAGTATTCAGGACTGGGTTTGTCACATAGAATGCATAAAAGTTGCGAGCCCCTTTGCTCTAAAATCTGAATTCGATTGAATGCATCTGTGTGTTTTAAGCATCTGCCATGGGCCGGGCACTGTGCACATGTTTTACTTATATAGCATCACTTTATTCCCAACAGGCCTCAAAGGGCAGGTATTGTCTGCTCTGCTTTGCAGAGGGAAGACTGAGGCTCAGAAATACAGGCTCCTTGCTCTAAGTCTTTGACCACAAAGCCCATTCTTGAGGATGTCAGTGATTTTTAATTTTTTCTTTTTAATAATGGGAACACTTTTCTTTCAGTTGAAAAGAGATAAAAAGTAGACCTCTTTGAGTCAGAGCAAGGAGGGGAACCCACAGCCCTAGTCCCTCAGCCTCTCCCTGCCCACCACGGAATGCCGGGAGCTGTGCTGTCCACTTCAGTAGCCACCAGCCACGTGTGACCACTTATATCAGAATCTAAATTAAGGGTAAAATAAAAATAAATAAAACTGAAGTGATGAACTAAAATTAAAAACTCGGTTCCTCAGTTGCACTAGCCACATTTCAAGTGCTCAATAGCCACATTGGACAGCATAGATAGAGGGCATTTCCATCACAGCAGAAAATTCCACAAGGCAGTGCTGTCAGAGGGAACATTTTATCACTGATGAGCTTCAGGCCGCCTTAGCCTCATGGAACTTCATCTGCTCATAGATAACATAGGAAAATAATAATAATAATATATCTCCCTACTGGGCAGTTGCAAGGCCCTGATGGGGAGATATATGTAAATGCTGTGCACTCTTTTGTAAAGCACTTTGCAAACAATGAGTGTCTCCATCAGAGGGTCTGTGTAAGCCCCAGGATGTTTTGTGTGTGTGTGTGTGTGTGTATGAGGAAGACCAGCTCTGATCTAACATCCGCCACAAATCCTCCTCTTTTTGCTGAGGAAGATTGGCCCTGAGTTAAGATCCGTGCCCATCTTCCTCTATTTTGTACATGGGATGCTGCCACAGCATGGCTTGATGAGCTGTGCGTAGGTCCACACCTGGATCCAAACCCGTGAACCCCAGGCTGCCAGAAGCAGAGCACACGAACCCAACTACTATGCCACCTGGCCGGCCCTAGCCCCAGGATGGTTTTAAACATGAGGTATCTGTGGCCATTGTATTTGGTCTCCAACCCTGGAATCACCGATGAGGGAGAGAAACCAAGATCACGTGGTCTCGCCATTTCCTTCATGTACTGTCCTCGGTTTGGTTCTGATGTAGCCCCGAGACCACAGAGAGTCGGGCCATGGAGGCAGGCCCACCTTTGGCTCTCCATGGCCAGATCCTCTGAGAGCACAGTCGCCAGCCCACCCCAGGCACCCCCCCCGTGTAACTGCTTTGCTCAGAACCAGCCACGTCTTGCGCAATTGTCCTCCCTCTGACTTGACAGCATCTTGCTTTTGCAAACTTTGTTCCCCGAGAAAACTTCCTTTTTTCTTTCTGCTCATCTGGCTGTTTGTTGCTCAGCTGAAGAAAATTTGTCATGAAATATGGTAATGATTTGCAGAAATCTGTGCCTGTCTATAAAATACTGATTTAAACTGCTGTTGGACAGCTCTGGTCTGATTGCCAGGTACGGTTTTATATTTCCATCCCAGCAATGCATCAGCATGTGCTGGGTTAACAGGATGGGGAAAGGTTTCACCCCATGGATACCAACAGATGGCCTTAACATTTGAATGCCCTTGTGTGCACATATATGTGTATTTATGTTTATTTCTGAGGAATTGAGAGAAGAGAGTTGGGAGAAGCTTAGAAAGTCTTAACAAAACCCAGGTTCTCGACATCTCCATGGCAACTGTGATATGTGAAGTATTGCCGTTGCAAGCACCGCAGCTTCATCAAGAGGACAAATGCTATCCATGGCCTGAAGTCCTCAGGATGCCATCTAGAGTCTCAATTTCTTTACAGAGAGTGACAGAAGGTGACTATTGGCTGGCAGAATCATAGAATGCCACAGCTGGATGAGTATCTCAGTGAGACCACAACGACAACCTCATCTCAGAGATGAGGAACCAACAGTCCAAAAGGAGGAAGGGACTTTCCCAAAGTGGTGCCATCCTCCAAGTCTACGCTAAACTCAGATCCCTTCCACCTGCTCCTCCACTGCTCCTGTCACACGCCCTGCTGACTTCATGCGCAAACTGACCTTTTAAAATTCTCCATCACATATTTCCGCAGATCTCAGTATTGCTGCCTGTTTAGAAAAGCTGTTTGTTTTTGGTTTGTCAGTTCCGGTTCACCATCACCACTGACAATGCCCAGTTTTCTTCCTCTTCCGCTTGGATGGTCTGATCCCCTTTTATTACTCTCAGAGTATAAAATCAAGTCTCCAATCCTAAAGCCTTGGGATGAAAGCTTCAGAGTCTTTCTGTTGGTAAGACAAGCCCGGTAGTCTCCCCCACCTCTAACCATTACAGAAACAAAAAATCAGAATGAAGAACGCAGCCAAATAGTTTTGTTCCCATAGGGAGCCCTTCAGCAGCTGTCTCTGAAAGGATGCCGCATTTTACATCCTCTCCCTGCCACTTTTATTTTTCTTTGCCTCACTGTTTTATGTTTTCCTGTTAAAGAAGGAAAGGCAATAAAGTTGAGAAGGTGTCAGGAAGCTGAATGACGTCTGATTTCATTTTTCTGCCTGCTTTCCAGTTGAGACATCCATCCCTATGTTCAAGGGTGATCATTTCTGCCTTGTTAAATGGCTTTAAGAATTGGAAGCAATATACATACCCATTGATAGGGATCTAGGTAGTGAATCAGGCACAGCTGTGCCACTGAGGGGACTCCTTGTTGTCTGCCTTTGGAAGGTGCTGCCTGGAGGAGCATAAAGACTTCTGAGATGATGATAATATTCTATATCTTGATCTGCATGGTGATTTCAAGGATGTATACGTATGTAAAAATTTATATAGCACTTTATTGTGTATAAGTTGTACCTTAATGAAAATAGATATATCAACAAAGAAACAAAGTGCCATGTTTATTGACTTGGAAACACATTCACTGTGTGTGGTGTGAGGTGAGAAAAGAAAGCAATTTGTGAAAAGGTGTGTATGGAATAATCATATTTGGGGGTTACAACAAGGGTTGGCAAACTATGCTTCTGGGCCAGTCCATTTTTGTAAACAACCTTTTGTTGGAGCAGAGCTGAGTTCATTCATTTATACATTATCTATGGCTGCGTTCATGCTGTGTATTAGCTCCCCAAGGCTGCCATGACAAAGTACCACAGACTGAGAGGCTTCAACAAGAGGGATTGTTTTAATTTCACAGTTCTGGAGGCCGGAAGTCCAAGATCATGGTGTCAGCAGGGCGGCGCTCCCTCTGCAGGCTCTAGGGAGGATCTGTTCCGGGCCTCTCTCCCGGCTTCTGGTGGTTCCTAGACAGTGACAGCATCACAGCAGCCTTCACGTGGCATTCTCCCTGAGTGTGTGTCTGTGTCCAAATTTCCCATTTTTCATCAGGACACCAGTCATGTTGGATTGAAGGCCCACCTTCTCCAGTATGACCCCATCGTAATAAATTACATCTACAATGACCCTATCTCCAAATAACATCATATTCTGAAGTCCAGGGCAGGGGGGGGGGTGGTTAGGCCTTCAACATAGTAATTTTGGGGGGGATATAATTCAGCCCATAACATGATACAACAGCAGAGTTGAGTGATTACAATAGAGACTTCACAGCCCACGAAGCCTAAACTATTTATTATCTTGTCTTTACAGAAAAAGTTTGCCAATCCCTATTTTAAAAAATGTGTGTTTGTGTGTGTATATTTGTATGTATGTGTGTGTGCACATGCATAAAAAATTTGGAAGACTGTTCACCAATATATTACGATTGCCTTTGAGTTATGGAATTATGGGCAATTTAAATTTTAACTATTTTTAATATTTTCTACATTATTTGGGTTTAATTTTTATAATATAAGTGAAGAGTCAACGTGTTTCTTTGGGGAAGAAAAGACATCACTCCTATTTAGTCCTCTCCCCTTCCACACACTACCACCTAACTCTCCTGTCCCTGAATGGTTTGTTTTGTTCGGATGCAAACCTTTCTAAATAGGCCGCTGTTCTCCACTGTTGGGAGTGCTAAGGGCAAACACTTAGCGAATCAGCAAACTCAACTATTTACTCACTTGGGCATAAGGATTCTTCATGTCTTTATTTAGCTGCCTCTTGTAACTTGGAGAGAAAAGGTTCTGGCTTTTAGCTCCTCATTAAAAATAGATCCTTTTATGATAAAGGGATGGAGCGGCCATGAGTCATCATCGCCAGCGTGAAGAAAGTGTGTGATGCTGGATCAGGCCTCGGGAGCTGGGCCCCAAGATGGTACCCCACATCCCCATGACTCCCTGCTTTCTTGTCATTGTAGGAAACTGGACGCTTTCATCTATGACGCAGCGGTCTTGAATTACAAGGCTGGAAGGGATGAAGGCTGCAAGCTGGTGACCATCGGGAGTGGGTACATCTTTGCCACCACTGGTTATGGAATTGCCCTCCAGAAGGGCTCCCCTTGGAAGAGACAGATTGACCTGGCCCTGCTCCAGTTTGTGGGTGATGGTAAGACCTTGAGTGACCCCTATTTTCGGGGGACTTAAGACCCTTGCTTTCTCTGTTTTCTAATTGGCTTTCCAGTAGATCTTTATATGATGAGTTTGCTCACTAAAAATATTTATTGAGAGCCTAGCACATGATACCGTGGTTCTGTAGGTTGCTTATAATGGAAACCAATTTTAGACAACTAAATTTTAAAAAGGAATTTATTTTAAGGATGCAGAAGTGTCTATCTCAGTGAATTTAGGAAAGAGTTGCTCAAATAGATTTAGAGAAAAAACAGGAGCCAGGGCAGTCCTGGGGCCTCAACAGCAGGAATTCATAGGTCCTGTCTCTGGAGCAGTTCTCAATGGGGGGCAGTTTTGTGTGTCATCCCCCACCCCCACCCCCTGCCAGGGGATATTTGGCTATGTCTGGAGACATTTTTCATTGTCATGACTGGGAGGCTGTTTGCTACCGGCATCTAGTGAGTAGAGGCCAGTGATGAGAGATGCTGTCAAATATCTTACAATGCGCAGGACAGCCCCCCACATCTCAAAACACAAAATTACCTGACCCCAAATGTTAGTAGTGCTAGGGTTAAGAAACTGTGCTCTAGAGCAGTGCCATTATAACTAGGCTACAGTGAGTCCCAATCTCTAGTCTCTAAATTCAAATTTCAAATTCCAGAGGAAGGATTCTGGATGCATTTTGGGTCAACGACTCCTTCCTGGACCCATCAGAAGTGACTAAGGGGTGGGGTTATGTTGTACTAACACAGTAGCCCTGTTATTACCTACGGAGGAATGAAGGAGAGGCAAGCTCTAGAAGAGGAACAGTGAGCAGAAATCCCATGGGTTTCCACCACATTCCACCTCTTGACTGCCTATCATGCAAAAATATATATATGTGGTTTCCACCCTCACAGGGCTTACAGTTTAATGGGATTGGGGCATTTATCGAATTGTACAGTTAATTGGACTGACTCTGTGCCCAGCAGCATTTCCTTCTGACTGTCCTTCTCTACTGCACAGTTGGTGATCTCACCGCATCCCATTGTTTCATGACATGGTTTTAGAATCCTGTCATGGTCATGTTGGTTTCCCTCTGAATTATCAACACTGAGATAGGAAAAGCAAAGCCAGCAGAGATGACAGGTTAACACTGAAAACTCAAATAAGTATGAGTGGGATACAAAAGCTCAGGGCATAGGGCAGAAGCTGCATTTAAGAATGGGTGGAGGCTGTATTCAGAGATGGTTACAGAATATGCTATGACTTTCTAGAGCTGGGAGAGGAAAATCTGGCCACCACTATGGCCAAATACAATATTGAAATGGGCAGAGGTTAGTGCGTAGGGTTGGTGTGAATTTGAACAAAGTACATAATTCCTTGCAGCTTCTTCTCTTCTCTCTACTCCCAGAATTAAACCCTAGATTCTCACAGTGCCATCAAGAAATCCAAATATGTTTTATATTTAACTCCCAAATAAGAACATCTGATTCTTTGAATTCCCTGTAAGGCATTTGCACCTTCCTCAGATCACGAGCCATGTTCTCTGCTGTGTAATAGTGATTTGTGGCCGTGTTGGCCAGATATTGCTGTGAAATCTTAGAGGCATACAACAATAAATGTTTGTTTTGCTTATGGGAATGCCGGTTGAGTGAAGAAGCTCTGTCTCCGGCTGAGGTGGCTATGGTGGCTCTACTCCCTCCTGCAAGCCCATGGGTAAACTGCGTGCTCTCTGCTCCACCTGTGTTTATTCTAGGTCTGAGGCTGAAGGGGCAGCAGCCACTTGGGAGAAGCTCTTTTCTCAGCTATGTCAGAGGCACAAAGAAAAACACCTAACTGCTCATGCACATTTCAAGTTTCTGCTTTGTCACATTCATGTCTGTTAACACCCTTCTGTCTAAAACAAGTCAGATGGCCAAGCCCAAAGTGAAGGGATCAGAGGCATACTCTACCTTTTATGGGAGGAGTTTTGGAGTTACATTACAAGGGATGTGGACACAGAGAGGGGTGAAGAATTGGGGCTAATTGTTCCATCTGCCACAGTGGTTGCCCAATCACCCATCCCTGGGGTGAACTTCTCAGCAAACAAGGGTCTCATTTCCACCAGTAAACACCACAAAATCCTAAACATAACAGATAACTGGTCAATGAAAGATTGAGTGAATAAATACATGCATGGATGAATGGGTGGTATTGGAATGTGTTTAACTTGACAGGAAACTTGTAAATATGATGGGTAGCTGTCAAATAAGTGATCTCTAATTCTACTCCTACCTACCATTGCTGTTACTCTTGCAGCATCTATTAAGAAACAGCAACATATTTAGGAATAGGATATGCCAATCACCATACTGGATGCATTACATGTGTTCTTTAATTTAGTATTCATAACAACCTTCTGAAGTTAAATATTGCTTACACCCATTTTACAGAGGAGGAGACTGAAGCTCAGAGGCCTTGTGAGTTTCCGCCCTAGTAAGTGGCAAAGCCTCTGCTTAAGGGACCTTATTCTGGAAAGGGGTCAATTATGTAAGACACTCATTTCTTTAATTCTCTAGGATGTCTATCAAAGTTGGCTAATTAGACACTTGAGATTTATAGATCCTTTAGGAAGGAGTAATTTAGTGTATATCTAAACTGAATCTATTGTCCCATTTACAAATACTCTTGTAAAGGGGTAATCTTTCTTAGCCTTGGTTTACTCATCTGTGAATGAAGGCAGAAATATTTACTTGATAAGGTTGGTGTGAGGATGAAATGAGAAGATACACGTAAAGAGCTTAGCTAAGCGCAGCACCTGGAAATAGAAATGGTTCAATAAATGCTAGCTGTTACCATCTTCATCACCACCATCATCATTATCATCACCATTATCATTATCATTACCATCATCCTTACCAACACCATCATGACCACCATCATCACCATCACCACCATCATCATCACCAACACCACCATCATCATCAACACCATCATGACCACCATCATCACCATCACCACCATCATCATCACCACCACCACCATCATTATCACCACCACCACCATCATCATCACCACTACCATCATCATCACCACCACCATCATCATCACCAACACCACCATCATCATCATCACCACCACCACCATCATCATCATCACCAACACCACCATCACCACCATCATCACCATCCTCCTCCTCCTCATCATCGTTGTCCATCCACAACTCCAGTATTAACACAGCTTATTTAGCATTGTATTGGCAATAATATGGTCAAGTTAGTATCATGGAAACAACCTTTGTGGTGCTGAACAGAAAATGTCCTCTTTGTGGCAAATAAAAAATAAAAAGTAAAATGATCCACATAGGCAAGAGGTGTGTTCCTTGTGCTAGCAGAGCATCTAGATTCTTATAGATATTTTCTGTCCTGGCTCATTGCTTTCCTGGTCAAATGGTTAGGGTTGGGAAATTTGTCTTCTCAGCTTCATCTTTGGAGACCATCTGGAGGCAAAGCCATCAGAGAGAAGATGACGTTGCTCCAGGGGGCATCTTAAGATAATCTTCCTGAAAGCCATGTCCAATTCTGAATGTCTCTTTAGGAGTAAATACATGAATTAACACAGCTGCATAAATATTTCACTTATCTTATGCAGCTTCAGCAGGATTAATTATGCTCTAAAATTAGACCTGTAAAGAGCACAGCGCTGAGCAGTACCTAATTATTATTCATTCCTCTAGACTGGAGTGTTTATCTCTTGTTATAGAGTAGCTTCAGTGGACGATTACGAGTCTAATGAGTGTCAAAAGTATAAAAAAATTTCCTAATGAGCTGTGTAAATATAACCTTTGAGTGGAGTGTTTGATTTTGGGGGAACCTCTTACGTGAAGCCTGCCAGGCATTTCCCTAGGAAAAAAGCTACTAATCTGCCTCAAGAGATACAGAGGATCCCAATAAGACCTTACTTTCTTTTTCTTGTCTAATAGTTGTGTCCTTTATGAATTAGTGGAGTGCACCATAGGAATCTCAGTAGTTTAGTGACAATAGTCATAGGTAATTTTCAGCATTGATCATCAATATCCAATATTTACTGAGAAACATACCTTCCTAGGCACTGATGTTCCAAGAAGGGGATGTCATGGTCTTTTTCTTCTTTCCTTCAAGGAACTAATAGTCTAGTTGGTTGGCACTGTATAAACTTAAAATAGCTAATCTCAAAATATGAACATGTTTATAATAATTCATATATATATGAATTAATATATACATATATGTGTATATATATTCTTAGGTGTCTTGGGTAGGTGAGAGAGTGGTCAAGGAGAAATATGAGATATACTAGTTTTTTTAATGGAAGAATGAAAGGACAGAATAAGTCATAAAGAAAACAGGTGTTGTAAGAATTAGACAAAGAATAGAATGGGCCAGAATTCACAGAGCCTCATTCATTAACTCATCCAGCAACCAGCAAATATCTATTAAGTACCTGGTATCTACCTGGCACCTAAAAGGTGACACTTGAGTGAGAACATAAAGAATGAGTAAGTCTGGGACCTAAAAAAATGGTATTTCTGGCTTCAAAGGGGAGGTTGAACAGGAGATCTCTTAGGTCCCATCAATCTCATGGATTTTGTCATTTGTTTTTATGTGACTCTGGGATTTGAAGAGACGGAAGGAAGATCATAGAGGTTAAAGCCCTTTTGATGTACAGAGGCCAGCAAAAAGATATTGAACAGAACAAGATTATATCATAATATTATTCAGAAGCAAGTGATACTGAGAAAAGGGAGGGAAACAATTGTTTTTGAGCCTGGACGCAATGGTCCAGTACCATGCCAAGTACGTCACAAATGATCATAGTAACTCTTCATACAATATTCTGGAGTAGATCTTACTATCTCCATTTTGCAGAGCAGGAAAATGAGGCTCAACTGGGTTAAGTGAGCTACAGCAGAGCTTTTCAGACTTTAGTGAGAACAGGAATCACCTGGGGATCTTGTTTAAAAATGCAGATTCTGTTTCTGTAGATCTGGGGAGGGGGAGTCTGAGATTCTGCATTTCTAACAAGCTCCCAGGTGATGTTGATGCTGGTGATCTGTGGACAACACCCTGTATAGATTTTTATAGAGGTAAAAATTGAACCAAGTTCATCTGACTCTAGTTCTGATTGTCTTTCCACTAAACCAGGCTTGTGGGAGAAATCTTGGTCACTGGTGGCCAGAACACTTTAGTTGTAAGTAATACACTTTAGCATTGAGAAGCATTTAATCTTCCTCTTTGTACTTTGCTCAGTTTTCATGGTTGTTGGTTTATTTTTAAACTCAGAAATTTACTTGCCCCTGGTATCTAGTCTGAGTTCATTGAACAAATAAAATTAAATATATGTATTTATCATATATTTGTATAAATTATTTGTATGTTATATTCCATTGCACTTATATTTAGGTGTATATGATAGATCTCATATCTGAAATATTTGAAGGATATGGCACATGTATTTATTGTATTCATAGGGTGACCAGCTCAACCCATTTTGCTGGGACTCTCCCAGTTTTAAAACTAGTTAGCGACTCCAGTTATATCATGTTTGGGCATATATGGTAGATTTCATATATGAAATATTTGAAAGATACCACATATATCATTTCAGTCGGATAGGTGCATTGGGTTCCCTTTCTCCCTTTTGTGCTGCAACTTTGCAAGCAATTGTTTTAAAGACTCATCTAGATTGATAACAAATTGGAAGGGACCATACACCCTGCTCTTGTATTAATAAGAAACCTTGCTGCAATAGACTCTAGAGTTTTGGAAAGCACCACTCCTGGATAACGATGCTCACAGATCTTGGAGTGGGGGAGTACTGGAGAGGAGTCAGCAGAGAAGCCCACTCCCTGCTTCTGAGTGGGTCAGTGCTGACATTCCTGATTCCTTCATTTGTTGGCCCCTCTTCCACTGAAGCATGCAGGACGGCTCTTGACAGTAAGAGACCCCATGCTGCCAGCCCGAATAAACAGTGTTTGTGTGATTGCGGAAGTTCTTTGTAGACCTAATTAGGATTCTCATAAATTGCTCTGAGCCACTGGATGGGTTGCTAACATCCTCAGCACTGGCCTTGTCCAGCTTCCCAGCTTAATATCTTTGGGCTGACGTCAGAGTCTCGGGAGGGCTGGACACCCCCGCAGCTTGGGTGGTGATAACCACTCACACCTCCACTCCCAGGATGGGCACATTCCTGAGTGGCCTTTGCAGCCCATCTTCTTATGGCTGGCTTAGGAATGGTATGGCAGTGTGGGCTGAGGGAATCACTGCAGTCCCCCTCATTCCTAAATATTTTCCCCATTCACCTTGCTACAGGGTCTAAAATTCTACCGGGTGGAACATGACTCCAACATCAATTCTTCCATGCAACCCCTTTTAAAAATGAAATTCCTTCCTCCATCTTCTCCTAAGCCCTTTTCCTGATTTGACATCTGACCCATCCTTCAGCCCATATACCCCTTCATAAGGATTTCCTTAAAGACAACATCTCTAAACTAGATATGTTTATAAATTATAAACCCCTTTAGCTCCTCATTCTTGTGGAATGAGCTTACTTATTCTTGTGGCATTTAGCAAAGCAAGACAAGTGAAGGGGTAAGATGGAAGGTTCTACAACTTCTTAGGTGTATAACCTTGGGCAAAATAATTTCTCTGAGTTCCAGTTTCCTTATCTTTAAATTGGAGTTGTTTAGGGATTAAATGTGAAAAAAGAAAACCCATAAAGAAACTAGCCCAGTGCTTGGTACCTATGAGATGCCTACTCATTGCTCACCACTCCATATCCCCAGGCTGACCTCAGTGCCCTGCATTGTAAGTCTCTTGAGGGCATACACTATTATGTCCATTCTTGTTGCCCGCCCCCCCAGGACTCACTACTAAGCTTGGCACACAGTGGCTGCTCAAATAAAACTCGTTGAATGGATGAATAAATGAATGAATGGATTTGAAAACACTATAGATATACTTTTGCAGGGCTTATTTCATCAATTAACTATCTTCTCTGATGAAGGGGATGTTATTTTCTTTAGGAGGGACATTAGGTGTCTCTAGGGAGAGAGACACAAGGAGGAAATCACTAAATCACTGTCCAATATGACAACCTTTGCAAGCCTCTGACCCCACATTCACTATAAGACAGAAGCGAATTCCTCCATTGTCTAATCTGTGTGCTATCGTAGTCAAATATCTCTGTTTTACTTTTTCTTTTTAATACAATTTTCTGAAATGGATATAACCAGCAAGATTATATATTCCCTGACTTTTAGAACTGGAGTGGATCATAAATTGTTACTGAGTTTATGGTTTGTGATGAAGGATGTAAAGAAGAGAAAGAGTGTTTTCCTTAGGGTTTGGCAAACTATGGCCACGTCCCAAATCCAGCCACTGCCTGATTTTAAAAATGAAGTCTTATTGAAATAGTCACATCCTTCCATTCAGGTACTGTCTGCAGCTGCTTTCACACTACAACGGCAGAGTTGAGTTGTTGCAGCAGAAACCATTTGACCCGCAAGGCCCCAGATATTTATTATCTGGCCCTTCACAGAAAAAAATGTGATGACTCCTGGTCTTAGACTGTCTGGAGAAAGAGGAGAAGGGCAGAGAAGACTTAAAATTGTAGGTTGTCCGGGTCTCCTAAGGGAAGGGAAAAGATTAAGATGAGAAGAGGAAGAAAGAAGGGCAAGTAGGATGGGAGCGAAAGAGGGACAGAGAAGTATGAGAGGAAGAAATAGAAGGGAAAAAAGGACAAGAGAGGAGGAAGAAAATGGTAAAGGGACAAAGAAGAGAACAGTCAAAAAGGAAGGAAAGAGGGGGAAAAAGAGGAGGAGGGAAGGGAGAGATGAGGAAGCCAAGAGAGGAAGGAGTGGAGAAGAGAGATCAGAGAGAGATGTGCCCTAGGTGACCAGTCAGGCCCTGTTCAGCCTGGCGTCTACAGAGCAGGCTGGATTTGTTCCACTGAGCGATCAGCCACGTTGCAGATGAAACTGATGGAGTCTGAGAGCCGTCCACTGCCCCATCTCCACTCTGTTGTGGAGCAAGACACAGACCACTGGCTGACTCACGTCTTCCTCGGAGATGTCTAATCTGTCTCCTGCTGGCTTCCCCTGCCAGCAGTTCTTCCTGACATACGTCCCTGTGTCCTCAGATGACTCAGCAACCAGCAGCCTCAGCCCATTTAAAGAGATAAACACCAAAATAAGGATGGGGGATTTGGGGGAGGGGAGGTGCCAAAAATCTGAAATCTCCCTTCATAGGAAGAGACAGTTTTCTATTTCTCTGAATGGAAGTCGTTCAGCAGCTACCATTATCGTTGTTATTCTTATAGACATTTATAATAATAGGTAACACCTAAGGAGGGGTAATACGGGTCACAAAATGATCTCAGTCTTTATATGTATTAATTTCAGTCAGTCCTCACAGCGATTAAATGGCATGAGTTATGATTATTAATCCCTATTTACAGATGAGGAAACCGAGTCACAGGTGGTTTAAGTAATGTGTCCAAGCTAGTAAGTGGCAGATCTGAGATGGGGACCTGGGCAAGCCAGCTCCAGGGCCTTTGCTCTAACCATTATGCAATATTGCTTCTCCTTTGTCTGCTATAACCCTCATAGACATCTTGTAAGGCAGGTTTTCTCATCTGGAAAGGGGCAAAGATGTGATTTACATGCAGATTGGTCAGAATCCAGATTCAGTGTTCCTTCCTCTTGCACAGCATCGGTCCCCTGCAGATGATACTGGGCAAAATAACTTGGCAACAGAGGTTGAGGGTGGGAGAGAAAGTGACCTACACTTACTTTCATTTTTCCGCGGTGAAGGAGACTTGTCCATGCCCCGGGCCCTGGCACCATGGGAACAGGCTTAGCCTAATTTTTGAGATCATTCAACCCTGGCAGTTTGGGGAAAACTCAGGACCCAGAAGCCAGAGATGAGAAGGAATGAAACAAGGACAGAATGTAATTAAGAAGAGTCAGATGTTTGGCCCCGATACAGGCTTGCAGAGCAGCCTCTCCAGGTTCACAAAGACCCATCTTGGTTGCCGGAATTGCTTGTTCCCCACAGAGCTCCTCGGAGCTGCATAATCCCCTGCATTTCAGAAAGTTATTGTTCCTTGCTAGACGTGTTTTAATCAAATTGAGACTTCAAAGTCAGAAATCACAGTTTGGGCTGAGCTGGGCTACTCTATAAGTCATGAACTTTCTAATCAAGTTAGCAAAGACCAGGGGCCATTGACAAAGCCCCCCAATTTATTCACCCATTTGTGCATTCATTCATTCTCCTTCTAGACATTCATCTAACAAAGAATAACTGAGCAGCTTCTAAGCTCCAGGTGGTGGGATGTAAAAATGATGAAAGGCTCATGATCTGTTGCCCTTAATATTCACCTTACTTACAAAGATGCTGTTGACACTTCTGTGTCCATCAGACCCACTTGGGGAGCCTGTTGAAAATACAGATACCCAATTTTCACCCCATCCTCTCTGAGTGATTCTAATACACAATAAGATTTAAGAACCACTGTTTAGAATAACAATGTTTAGCATTTAGGAGCATCTTATTCTCTGATTGGCAAGTACTGGATACAAATGTCAGTGGCCATCAGATCACTCATTTGGGGTCCATGAAATTGGATCTTTGCCCTGTGTTTTATTAATCCTCCTTCTCTCGGGGCTCCTGATTGGGTTTCCATATTTAGAGACCTTGGAGATTGTGAAAACCTGAGGAATAAATGGTGTGAACTTGTAAGCATCCTCCCGCACAGTGACCACAATGGGAAACATTACATAGAAGAAGCGATCAAAGAGGCTTTTAAACTTTCTCATTCAGAAAGGAACAAAATAGACATGAAAGTGTATTTTCTTCCAAAGATTTCATTCTCATGTATTGACTCTGATAACAGCGTTAAAAATAAAGCAGACAAGACTGGAAGACCCACATTTGGACAGAGAATCAGCCAATGCTTCTGTTGATTCAATTCAGCCTGGAACCAGATTTCGCCCAATGGCTCTCCTGATTCTTTACACAAGTAGATGTGGTCTTATTTGACAGCACCGGGAAAGTGTGGCTGGAGACCACTACTGATGATGGGTTGACTAAGTCTAATTTTTTCCTGTGGATTTCATTATCGCTTCCACTCCATGTGGATGACTTTTATATGCACAGAAGCCTCACTTATACACAAAATAGCAGCCTTGATGATATTTACCAAAAGGGGGTGATGATTAATGCGTTTTGATGTCCCAGCAAATAAGTCATTTTGACCCTCCTATGATCTAAAAACTAAGTCCAGGGCAAACTACTTATTTGGAAATGAAATGTTTTCAAATGGAAGAAATGTGTCAGTCCTAAATATAAATTAGCAATAAAGGGCTTAACTGCTTCTCCACTGGCCTGTGACCAGATGGTACCATAAAAATTAGACTTGTTTATCTCCCTCCTAATTTTAACCAGAGACATATTTGGAATAATGATGGAACAGTGCTTACTCCAGAAACTGAAAAAAATCTATAAATATCCTGGAGAGCCGTTGACTCTCCCTCTGTGTTTAAAGCTCCAAGAGTTTTCATCTGCGTCAGTTTGCGGTGAATTTCCTGATGGGTCCCTTGAGATTCAGAATGGCAGTGTTTATTATCCATCTGACACCAGGACTAGAACAAGGTCAGTGATGTCAAACTCATGCCTAACAAGCAGTGAATTGCTCAAACCAGGGAAAGTCAATTGACAAGAGAACCATCAAAGCTGAAATAAGACATCACGAATGGCTTGCTGTAAGTCAAACACTGATGTCACAGAACCTCATGTAGGATTTATGGGGTGGATAAACAGCGGCCCCAAATCCTTCTCAATCTACATTTTTTAAACGCTTTTATTTGAAAAGGCAATATAATATACGTATAGAATCACCCCAATCTACTACCTTAACGTAATGGTTTTTCATTTAGATATTACCTTCTGGTCCTTTTTACTTGCAGAAACGTTTCTGTAAATAAGTATAATTATTGCTTATATACACTTTTATATTCCACTATTTTCACTTATTGTTATATTTTAAACATTTTTTCATGTTACATAATCTGGTCCTCACAAATATTTTAATTTTTGCATAAAATGTCATAATCATTATTAAACCATAATTCACATTATTTTCCTAATGTTAAACATTTCATTTTTTTGCTAGTATAGATAATGATGGGAGGAACATCTTCATGCCTATTTTTTTTCTTTTGAATATCTATTTGTAACAAACTCTTAGATGTAGAATTTGAAGGGTTAATGGCTATAAACATCTTTAGGAATCCTGATATATAGTGTCATATTAATGCCCCAAATTGTTCCCATTTAAAAGTACTTCTAATAATGAATCAGTGTACCAATTTTACAACAATCTAGCACTATTGAGCATATGGTTCTTTTTGCTATTTTAGAAGGTGCAATGTGCTGTCTCAGGGTTGCCTTAATTTGAATTCCTTTGAATACTAGTGAAAATGAAAAAAAATGTGAGTTGTCTTTTCATCTTTTTTGACTATTTAACTATTTTTACATATACATTTTAATGAACATTTTATATATCTTAGTAATTTATTAAAACTTTGGTTGTAATATTTCACACAAAAAAAGTCATAAATGTAACAGCTTGGGGTGTAGTTAAGAACTAAGGCTTGGGTTTAAATATAAGAAATGATCTTTACTAGCTCTATGACCTTGGGAAAGTTACTTGCACTTTTTAAGGGCCAGCTTCCTCCTCTTTCCATTGGGGACTGTAATGGCACCAACCTCACCAAGTTAAATGGTATAATATATGAGAACAGCTTGTTGTAGTACCCATCAGACAGTAGGTTCCCAGTAAGTGTTATAAATGATAACAATGAGAATCTCCTTAAATTGAGATTTATTCTTATTCATATATATAGTTTCTTAAAAAGTCATTTTGATTTCTTTTTTTTGATTGCTTGAATCAGGATTCTGCAAACTATGGCCCACATTGGCCAATTGGCTGTTTTTGTAAATAAAGTTTTATTGGAACACAGCTGCATCCATTCAGGCACTATGTGCGTCTATGGCTGCTTTTGTGCTGTAAGAGCAGAGCTGAGTAGTCATGACAGAGACCACATGGCTCATAAAGCTGAAAGTATTTGCTAATTAGCCCTTTACAGAAAAAGATTGCTGACCTCTGGCTTAAATTATAAAACATGTTCTTTTAAAATAATTCCAACAGTGTGGAAGAATTTAACATAGCCTTGGCCCCTCTATCCTTTAAGACATTTTTCTTTGTAAAATTTCTAAGAAAAGTTTTTTTTTTTTTCTGTTTAGAAGGTCTGCTTCCTCCCACTTTCCTTATTCTTTCCTCTCTTGACCCTCAAAATGAAAGAACACCTTACACCTCTCTAAGCCACTCTTTTTTTTTCCTTCTACATCTATAACATACATTCATTAAATTGCACAAATCTCAATGTCCGATCAATTGTTATACAACTGTGTAACTGCCACCCAGATCAAGATCTCGACCATGACCAGCATCCCAGAGAGCTCCCTCATGGCCCCTTCCAGCCAATATCCCCCCCAAAGGGGACCACCATTCTGCCCTCCATGATCGTGGTCAGCTTTGCCTCCTTTTGAACTTCAAATAAATGGTGGAATCATACAACATGTATTTATTTGTGTCTTTTATGACATTAGTCCATATTAATGCATGTAACTATAGCTCATTATGTTTTCATTACCGCATGGTATTCCATCGTACAAATATACTGCAATTTATTTATGCATTTGCTGTTGATGGACATTGTGTTATTTCTCGTTTTTGTCTGTTTTGAACATTCTTGTATATTTTTTGGAGCATGTAGGCACTCACTTGTTTGGGAATATACCTAGGAATGAAATTACAGGATCATAGAGTGGGCATATTCTCCACTTTAGTAGATACTTCCAACGGTTTTCAAAACCAATTTACATTCTCGCCAGCAGTGCATGTGGTTTCTCTAATTTCTGAGTGCCCTGTTTCTCCCTTCTAGGAGACAGGTAGAGCAGGCTTGTATAACTGAACTCTAGGTGTGCTCATCAGTGGCTGTGTGGTTGGATGTTGTTGTATGATCATAGCCAATAGTTTAGAGATCCAAACGCTTTCTCCAGCTTCCACATTTTGTGACCTTGGTTCATTGAACTTCACCTCAGCTGCATCTTTAGTAACGGAGCAAGGGACTGTAGTGTCTGCCCACATACTTTCCTGAGCTGGAATCTGAATCTAAATACTCTCCCATCCCCATATGCTCTCCTACTCATGCATCTCATCCCCATCTGGTGCTTTAGACTTGGGATAAGAAAGAGGAGGCCAGAGGAGCACCACCACCCCTAATGGGGGGGCAGTCATCAAAGAGAAGTTTGAGAGCTCTCATAAGTCATAACCCAGTCCTCCACATCACCCCACCACTCTCCACAAAAACAGAAACCAGGTCTCCCTCCTGCTTCACCTGTGGATAGTACTGACAATAGGTATAGGGTCCTTCCTAGAAAGGTCTCCTTTCTCCCTGTCTGTTCTTCTCTGGTCTTCTTCCTTCTCCTCCTCCCTCTTTCTTCTCCTCTTTCCTTTCCACTCTCTCCTTCTCTTTCTCCTTCATCCCACAGCTAAGTCTTGAGTGCCCACCAAGCTCCCTGCCATGTCCTAGGCAATAAGGAAAGCAGATAAATGGATGTGATCCTTTTGCATAAGGATTTTACAGTCTCAGAGAGCTTGTTGACAACATTTCAATAAAAGATGAACTGAAAGCAGCGATGTCATTTTGTTTGCTGAAAGAAAGAAGATATTTCTTGGCATGGGATGTGGGATTATTGCTATCCTTTTCTTTTCTTTTTTTCTTACATCTACAGCCTTTTAAAACACAAGGCCCCCTTTGTGATATTAGAAAGTCCTAACTCTCTTACACGATGAGTCAGAGGGCTTTGAGGACTATTGATTGAGAAAATGTGCAGTGTCAAAAAGTTGCTATGAATTCACTGATGCTCACAAATGCATATGCCTTTTAAGTCATAGCATCTTGACCATCTATACGTGTGTGAGGCAAATTGGTTAAGCAGACTCCAGAAGGGCTTGGTATTCATAGAATTTCCTAGACTTCTTGCAATTTTTCTGCAGTCTTACTCCAGAGAATTATTTCCTGCCAACTCCACCCTCTAATGGAAAACTGTGACCATGTACCTTGTTTGACATTTGATGGAGTTGCCCAATCCTCTCTCCTCTTTCCTTTTATCTTCTCCAAGAGGCACAGGTTGGGGACCTGTATACATAGAATTCCCCAACTCCAACTCGCATGGTTGATCATGTGGACTATGAATTCCCAGCCAGATGGCGACAGCAGCAATGAATTCTGCAATGCTTGAGCTCCAATCCACAAAGCAGAGACCTCAGTTGGACGGTGGTGGTAAAACATTTATGCCAAAGACAGCCTGTCTCTGCATCTAACTGGATACATTTAGGCCTAGCCCTATTTTTATTTTGGTTTTGTGGCTTCTCAGCATTATACAGAAATGGAATATTCTGACATTTAAATAAGGGAGATTTATCTTCCAAATTCAGTCTATTTGTGTCCAGAATCTTGTACTATTTCTTTCCTCCAGCGCCCCCTCCCCAACCAAAGGTATTTTTTTTCTCTCCAACAAATGGTTCAATGACCCTCAGAGATCATAGACACAGAGGTCCTAGGCTCTGGGATGCTATTATTTCCAGATCCAAGGTCCCCTGGCTTTGAGTCAAAATGTGAAATTAATGATTCTAAGGCCCCGAGGTCAGTGATCAGATAGTCTGGCTGACCTTACTCTGTTCCAAGGCCACAGACTACATCCCCAGATCTGACCAGCAGCTTCCTTCCATGGCAACTGGACAAGGGGAGGACTTGGCCTCAACCCTGCAGACCCCAAGCCGTCCTCACTCCTGGTACCGCAGTTCAGAGCTCACAGAGACTGAATCTGTTCTCATCGAGAACATGAACCTGCCGATGATGGTGCCCTAGATTTTCTACAAAGAAAGTTTTCCCTTTGCCATTTCCAGTTCCACTCAGGCTTCTGAGAAACCCAAAGTGCCCAATCCCTGGCCAAGACATGAAACAGGATTGAAATGGGGTCAGTTCCCCTCTTGGTGTTCACAGCAAACTCTCATGGATCAGCAGCAACATCCTCCTGACGTCTCTGGGCTGTAGATGAAGTTGGTTCCCTGTGGGGGACCACTGGACTCTGCTGCTGGGATCTTTGATGGGAATTTGCTTGCCCCGAGAGTCAGCCTTGACTTCTGGGTTTCAGAAAGAGTCCTTCCTTTCTTGGGCTCCTGCTGATCCTCAGATCAGTGGATCACAAATGAATCAGGAGAAGAGCCTTGCATCATCTAGACAACACAGTTTGTTGTGTCCAGAATCTTGTACTATTTCTCTCCTCCAGCACCCCCCCACCAAAGGTATTTTTTTTCTCTCCAACAAATGGTTCAATGACCCTCAGAGATCATAGACACAGAGGTCCTAGGCTCTGGGATGCTATTATTTCCAGATCCAAGGTCCCCTGGCTTTGAGTCAAAATGTGAAATTAATGAAGCTAAGGCCCCGAGGTCAGTGATCAGATAGGGTCACCTACTATGTGCCAAGCCCTGAACCAGGAACTGCAGGTACAAGAAGAATAAGACAAGATCCCCAACCTGAATAAACTCACCTCCCACTGGGGAGAACTTAGAAGCAAGTGACGATTATACTCTAGTGTGACAGATTCTCTACTGACAAGATATCCAGGATGTCTTGGAAGAAGAAACCATGGTCTCATACCCACATCCTTTCAGATGGAGACATCTGAGCTGTACCCCAAAGATAGCCATTGCCAAGTTTTCAGCACAATACCATGCAGCTGTTCTGTCCAGAGTAAATTGTTATGGGCAGTGGTGATATTGATGACAATTTACAGTGGATCCTTGTCAGCAATTTCTTGCAAGTGAGTTTCTTCCAGTCACTACATCTCCTAGGAGCAGGAGAGTTTAATCTGCATGCCCTGCCTGCCTCTGAGACCAGGACAGGACTCTCATAACGACTGTGTCACTGAGATAGAATTTACTGGTGACCTTCTGCCACACTGTAGCGCTATTGTTCTAATTTCCCATCCCCCATCCACCTGTAACGGCCTGCTTTATATATTATATGTGAGGAGACACTGGGTTTCCATGGACAACCACTGAAGAATCTTGAATCCACCAAGCATACAGCTTATCTCATCCAATGGCTCCACTGTTCCCAGGATACCCCAAACTCCTTAGCATGAAATCTGAGTCCTTTGTAGATTTGGCTCCTGCCCTTCAGGTGCCTCCTTTGACTGCTTCTTCCTTCCTCCAAATTCTGAACCACTCTCTGATCTCAGAACATCCCATGTTTCTTGCTGCCTTGAGCCCTATGTAAATTCACTTATCTCATCTCACCATGATTACTGGTTTGCATGCCTGTCTCTCCCATAGGACTCTGGGCTAGTAGAGGCCAAAGGCTGTGTGTTATGAAAATACAGATGTCAACCATGTGCCACACGCTTTAGAAATGTTCTTCTTTAATGAATGAATGAATGAGTGAATGAATGAGTGAGGGAGTAAAGCAAAACCCAATGAAGCCCTCAGAGAAAGAATAAGCATTAGCTTCCTTGACTAGAAATGAAACAGAACATCAAACCCAGCTTCTTAAAACTACACACTATTCTTTTCTGTACTGTTACTGCCTTGGGCCCGGTGCTTTGGCCAGGAACCAAGAAAAAATATGTAGATGTGCCTACAAGGATACATGTGTGGGCTGATTTTAGAAGATGTATTTCAGCAAATTCTCAGGCCCTGGACAAAGCCTAAAGAGTACAGGTTCAAAATGGACTTTTACAACCGAGCTCGGGGGAGAAATGCTCAGGAAGTCTGAAGGCTAGTCACATTGCATGCTGTAAAATCCTTTCCCGAAGCAATCCCTGTAGCTCTCAGACTGCCTTACAGAATAGAATGAAATCTAATCTGAAAAGCAACTTCAGTCCCTCTGGAAGTGCAGAGAATGAGTCTAGGGCAAATAAGGCACTGATTTCTCTTACTTTGGGCATACCAGATTCTTCTTGGAGGGCCAAGCCTTCTCTCTGGACATGCAGTCTTGGAATCATAGATTCCATGAAGTGGAAGGATACAGGAAGGGATATGTGGTCCACCCCACCCTCCAGCTTCCCTGGCTTCAGGCAGGAAATAATGATGTCTCCAGCAATGCTTATTGAGAAGCTCATTTAATTACAACAAACTCCTATGAGGTAAATACAGTTGTACTCCACTTGGTGGATGTTCAGAACTGGAGCTCAGAGAGACTGAGCAAGTTCCTTCACCTCTCTGAGCCTCATCTGTAAAATGGGTGTGATAATGGCACCAGCCACATGAAGTTGATAGGAGGGCTACATGGGTTAATTTTTGAAAATTCTAGTACAGCGCCTGAAGCAGAATAGAATTTGTGTAACTTTGTTAAACAAAAGAATAGAAAAATAGATAAATGAATGGAGGGGTGGATAGATAGATAAGTAGGTATCTGGACCAAGATGAAATGGGCGAGAGTTGAATGCAGGCAGTTGGCACTCACACTACCTCCTGTGGCTGTCTAGACCTTACAGGATGATTGACATGCTCCCCCAACCCTTCAGGGAAGGGTGCTCCCTTACGTAACTCACTCTAGTGTTTTCTACCCAAAACATTTTTTCTTGTGATTTGCTGGAAGGCATCTACTTGAATTTTCATTCATTCCTTTTTGCAAATCTGAAACCCATGGCTTCTACCTTGTAAGTGAGTGGACGATTAAGATGAGAGACGCCATGCTCATGCGTGGGCCCGTGCTGTCTGTCTCCTTTCTGTGCAGGATTTGGTCTGACCAACTCTGTACCTTTCGTGCAGCCTCTTGCAGCATCATCCAGGCGGCTAATGGAAGCAAGCCTCAGACATATGCACAATGCTGTCTCGATTATTCTTGCGTGTTCCCTTTGAGATTTACATCTTTCTGGCTCCTGCCTCTCGAAGCTCCACCACTCTGCCAGCTGGCAACGTTGAGAAGGGAGAGAGCTGTGACTCCCTGCTCCATGTCCTGGACTTACGGCCTTCCTCAGGGTGGCACAGAACTCAGAGGTCGGCAGAGATACCTGTGGCTGGCAACATCTTCTCCCCTGAGGACAGATATGGGAAGAACTTTTGAACAGGCATAACTTCCAGGGATGCAAAGGCATTCTCAAGTGCTCATGAGCGTTCTGTTGTTAGAGGTATAAATAGAGAGGGAGAGGGCCTTCAGCATCCTGCAGGGACCAGTCCTCTCAGGGGGAGAAAGGATGACCATTTGGGCCTGGCTGCAGACCCAAAGCTGCCCAGGCCCCCTTTGCGCCCAGGAGAGCACTTAGCTTCTGTCTTCCCAGCAAGAATGATCTGCTTCAGGAAAGAGATTTAATTGTCCCATATACCAGCTTCAGTTCACAAGATCACATTGACAAAGATCGTGGCCTCTCTGTAATGGAAGAAACTGACAGTGGAATGAGCATCATTGAGCTGTTCCTTGGAAAAATGACCTTTGTTGCTTCACCCTGGCTGAGGACATGCAACTTCCCGGCCTTTTACTCTGAAACCCACTGCAAGCTTCTTTTTGCTCCGTATTCCTCTATTTATATGGCAGAAAAACTCACCCAACAGATCTGAACATTTTTGCGATGCTGCCCAACTTAAGCCTGGGGATGGAAGGAAAGAAACAGAAACAGAAAATATGGATTCAATGATGTTACTACGTGCTGCAGGCCATGAGAAATATCAAAATCATAAAACATGGTCCCTGATCTCCCTCAAGGAGATTACAATATACTTGAGTAAATTAAAAACGAAATAAGAAAGTATTTGAACTACAGTTCAGTACACGAGTAGAAGGCCACGAGGCAGGAAATGATTAACTGGAAAATGATTGGAACAGGCTGTAATTGGTATTGAGAAATGCGCATTTATTCTCTCTTCTAGATGCAAGTCTCGTTGACCAAGTTGGCTTGCAGAGGGCAGAGGAAAAATCTTTATATTCCCATCCTGAAAGGAATCAAGATGATGTTTCTTATACCCAGACTGACCCTGTTAGAGGCATACAACACTGGCTGTCTTTGGGACAACATCAAAAGGAAGATGTGCTGGGAATTTGACAAAACATGGCGAGAAGACCCCTTTTTGTGTCCTCACAGGCTCCAAAGGGAGGCGAGAAGTCAACAGCACATTGTATTTTTGAAGGGATGGCATCGGTGATTTTGTGAGAAGAGGAAGCAATGATGTAAATCTTCAGGCACACAGCAGGCAGAGGAATTTGTCTGAGTTGGTGGTGGAGTTGGGTGGACAATGAGATAATATTAGAGTCTCTTGGGACGTTTGTGACTGTGGGAAAGCCCTGGAAGCTGTTGGAAGGAAAGGAGTTGAAATCAAGATATCCCTTCCCATTGCTTTGCCTGCACCACTGATTAACCAGCACCCTTCCTTGAGGGTGAAGAATTTGTAAAGGGATATATTTCCTATTTTTCCTCCCATAAATATGTATGCTTTTTCAATCCTACAAAATTTTTCAATCCTACAATGACTACAAAAGTTGAACACATGTATATGGTGGTGGTACAATGGTAAACTAAACTGACGTGAGCCCCCTTCGTGCTGCAAACACATCACAATGCAGGATTAAAAGCATGTGCACAGACTCACACAGTGCACAGTCAAGGTCAAAAGAGAGGGAAATCCTTAGGTGCTAGAAACAGAGGGAAACGGGATATTCTCATGTACTTTTCAGCTGAGGGGTGGCAGCTTAAGGGGCTATGGGCAGTAGGGGTGGATACCAGAGCTCCAACTTCCACACAGGGGCTCTCAACTGTGCAAAGAGAGTAGAAGATGATACCACTGCATAAATCTGAGCCCTTCAATGAGTTAACGCGTCTGGAGAAAGGAGACTAGAAAAACTGTCCATCAAAGCGAAGAAAGCACAAGAAGACCTGCCATCTGTCTGAAGCTCTGAGTGAGGAATTAAAACCCAAATGAGTAGAGGGGTCTAAATGTTTACTATTTAAATGGTGCAGTAATTACAGTAAAAAAAATTTTTCATACAAAAACTGGTACACTGAAAGCCCCTGAAACCATGGCAGAACCCCACTGCAGCCCAGTGTGCTTGCGAGCCCCATGGGGTTTAGGGGGAGAACAACTCTGCTGAAGATTAGCTCATGACCAAAAGTTACAAGTGTCACTAGGAAGTAATCCACCATGACAGTCAGCACACACAGCAGAAGGATGCGAATCCAAGAACTAAGGTGGGGTGGAGGGGGCAGGGCAGGGAATAACCCAAAATACTGTAGGTTTGAAATTACTAAATGTATAAAAGTTTTAAAAATCATAACAAAAGAGTAGGACATTATGATAAAAAGAACAGGCAGAACTTTAAAAGAGCCAGATGAATGTCACAGTGAGATAAATTAATGTTAAAACATAAAGCTAAGTATTACTAATGAAAGAATACATGAACTGGAAAATAGATCTGTGGGAATCATCTAACTGCAGGACAGAGAGAGAAAGGAATGGAAAAGATTAAAACAAAGTTAATAACCTAGAGGATAGAATGAGAAGGTCCAGAATATTTTAAACAAAACTTTCAGAAGACAAAGAAGAAAAAATAGGATTATCATGTGTCATTAGGGAGTTGAAAATTAAAATAATGGGACACCACTACACACCGTATTAGAATGGCAGAATTTGAAACACTGACAACACTAATCAATTCTGGTGAGGATGTGGAGCAACAGGAACTCTTATTCATTGCCCGTGGGAATGCAAAATGGTACAACCACTTTGGAAGAGAGTTTGGCAGTTTTCCACAAAGCTAAACATAGTTTTACCATATAATTCAGCAATAATGCTCCTAGGTATTTACCCAAATGAGTTGAAAACTTATGTGCACACAAAAACCTACACATGAATGTTTAGAGCAGCTTTATTCATAATTGCCAAAACTTGGAAGCAACCAAGAGGTCTTTCAATAGGTGAATGGGTAGACAAATTGGACATCTATGAAATGGAATATTATTTAGCAATAAAAAGAAATGAGCTATCAAGCTATGGAAAGACATGGACCTTAAATGCATCTTATTAAGTGAAAGAAGCCTGTCTGGAAAGGCTACATACTCTATGGTTTGAGCTATATGATGTTCTGGAAAAGGCAAAATTATAGAGACAGTTAAAAGATCAGTGGTTGCCAGGGGTTGGGATGGGGGATGGGGACAGATGAGCAGGTGGAGCACAGGGGATTTTTAGGACAGTGAAACTACTCTGTATGATACTGTAATGGTGGATTCATGACACTAAGCATTCAGCAACACAAAAAGTGAACCCTAATGTAAACTATGGACTTTAGTTAATAATAATGTATCAAGATTGGCTCAAAATTGTAAAAAATGTACCCCACGAATGCCAGATGTTAATAGGGGAATGGAGAAAGGGAGTATCTGAGAACTCTCTGTACTTTCTGCTCAGTTTTTTGGTAAATCTAAAGCTACTCTAAAAAATAAAGTCTATTAACTTAAAAAAAATAGGATGAGGCAAGTTAATATTCAGAGCGACAAGGGGTGAGATTTTTCCAGAATTAAAGTTATGAGTCATCAGATTGAAGACTCACACTGAGTTCAGAGCAGAACAAATAAAACAAATCCACACCTAGATTCTACACCAAAGTCAAAATGAAATTCTCGAAAGCCTTAAAGAGAAAATATAGTTTGCATGGAAAGTAATGATAATTAGATTAGTAGCCGACTTCTCAGTCTAGATCAGAAGAAAACTCAATAACGTCTTCAAAAGGTCAAGGAAAAATAATTGTCAACTTAGATTTCTGTGTTCAGCCAAATCATTCAAGACTAAGAACAGACCAAAAGCAACATACACTAATTTCACAGATCTTAAAAGGGAGAGTAATATGAAAGCAATAATTGTGATTAACCTCTTCAAAAGAGAATCGAATAAACATTTGGAGTATTTTTTTTTCTTTTTCTCTGCATGTCCCTTTTTACATCTTACAGGTTATATATATACTATATATACACACACACTATAGTCATATTTTTCATTTATCATTATATGCACCTTCCCTTATTTTCATTGTCCTTGAAGGATAATTTTTAAAGGCTGAATCATACTCTAAGTGCCATAATTTAATGAATTGCTAGACAGTTAGTGTAATTGCTAGACATTCAGATCAGAGAATATCCTCTTAAATGGCAACTGGACAAATGCACATTAAAAAGAGACAAATTCATGCTAAGCGTGCCTACTTTTTTTTCCCATTGAAAACCCTACCTGCTTCTTTAATTGCCTACCAAAGTGGGAAGGTGTTGAGTTTGCAAGGGGCCATTCAGAGCCCATTGGGGTGTCTTTTTTTCTTATTTTTCATTTTTATTGATGTGTTAATAGCTTATAACATTGTGGGGTTTTAGTTGTACATTATTATTTGTCCGTCACCATATGAATGCATCCCTTCACCCCTTGTGCCCACCCCCCACCCCCCTTCCCCTTGATAAACACCAACCAGTTCTCTCTGTCAGTGTGATCATTTATACTCCACATATGAGTGAAATCATGTGGTGTTTGTCCTTCTCTCTCTGGCTTGTTTCACTTAACATAATGCCCTCTAGGTCCATCCATGTTGTTGCAAATGGGACAATTCTGTCTTTTTCAAGGCTGAGTAGTATTCCATTGTATATATATACCACATCTTCTTTATCCAATCATCAGTCAAGCGACACTTGGGTTGCTTCCACTTCTTGGCTATAGTGAATAATGCTGCAATGAACACAGGGGTGCATAAGCCTCTTGGGGTGGTTGATTTCATGTCCATCGGGTAGATGCCCAAGAGTGGGATTGCTGGATCATAAGGTGTTTCTATTTTTAATTTTTTGAGGAATCTCCATACTCTTTTCCATAGCGGCTGCACCAGTTTGCATTCCCACCAGCAGTGAATTAGGGTTCCCGTTTCTCCACAACCTCTCCAACATTTGTTGTTTTTTGTCTTGGTGATTATAGCCATTCTAACAGATGTAAGGTGATATCTTAGCATAGTTTTAATTTGCATTTCCCTGATGATTAGTGATGTTGAACATCTTTTCATGTGTCTGTTGGCTTTCTGTATATCTTTCTTGGAAAAATGTCTGTTCATATCCTCTGCCCATTTTGTGATTGAGTTGTTTGTTTGTTTTTTTTGTTGTTGTTGTTCAGTTGTGTGAGTTCTTTATATGTTACGGAGATTAATCCCTTGTCGGATAAACGATTTGCAAATATTTTATCCCAGCTGGTGTGTTGTCTATTCATTTTGATCCTGGTTTCATTTGCCTTGTAGAAATTGGGATGTCTTTTTTTCAATCAACATTTTGTGCCCTAAGTGCACTGCTTGTGGGTGACTTTTGGAAATAATCCTGGATGTTCTAAAGGAAAAGGAAAGAAGGAACTAATATATTTGAGGACTGCTGTGCATCAGGCACTGTGCTGGGCATTGTCTTTACAACAATCCTGTGAAGGCTACTCTTTATGAGAACTTACCATGAGCTAGGCACTCATTTAGGAATTTTGCATACAAGAGCCCATTCGATCCTCACCAGAACTCTAGGAAGTACACACTACTGTTTTACCCATTGCACAGACAAGATAACTGTGGCTCCGATGTCACACGGCTAGTAAGTGCTGAAGTCATGACTGGAATGCAAGTCTTTCCACCGTAGCATGCGGCAGCTTACCCCATGTCTTGTTCCAGGCTTGGGTGGATGTTGAGGATAGGGACAGAGAGAAGCAGAGTGGGCAGAACATACTGATAATGACCCCCAAACCAAAAATCAAAACAGAGACTGTGCCCACCTCTCTATCCGTGCTCTCATTTCATCCTCTGCAATGATATTAGGTAGGTATAGTTGTCATTATTATCTTCACTTAACAAGGGAGTGAACGTAGATCGAGAGAGCTCAGTAACTTGCCTTAAGGTTACACAGTTATAAGTGACACATGTCTGTCCCAAACCCAGAGGTGTCTGCCCCAATGTCCATGCCCTGCTCCTCACTGCCTGTGGATCTTGTCTTCTGTTCAGGCGAGATGGAGGAGCTGGAGACACTGTGGCTCACGGGGATCTGCCACAATGAGAAGAACGAGGTGATGAGCAGTCAGCTGGACATCGACAACATGGCGGGCGTATTCTACATGCTGGCGGCTGCCATGGCCCTCAGCCTCATTACCTTCATTTGGGAACACCTCTTCTACTGGAAGCTGCGCTTCTGTTTCACGGGCGTGTGCTCCGACCGGCCGGGGCTGCTCTTCTCCATCAGCAGGGTCAGTACCCCTGGCGGCTACTTTCTTATGTGGCAGGCAGGTCCAGAAAAACATGGGGCTTCCGGAGAATCAGGAAGTCTTGACTCCTTGGAGTGGGGAGCGGAGTTGACGGTCTGCACATCCTCCTCTCACTCACCAGCCGCTCTTGGGCTTGTCGGAAGGGCATCCAGATTCTGTGCATTCATAAGCCAGGGTTGCAAACCTAGATGACTGTGGAAGCCAGAGAGGAAAGGTAAGTGGGTAAAGCAGTCTGAGCATGAGAAAAATAGCACAGGTGAGATGAAAAATAGCAACTGAACCTGGGTGTCAAGGTGAGGGAATAATAGAGAATGCCAGGAACTATGATGAATTGCATAATTCTTACCACACCTAAAGGAGGGCAGTCATCCTCCACTCCTGCTCAGTATTGTCTTCTGGGAATGCAGGGCGAATCTTACCAGGTCTTCTAGTTTTTAAAAGAGAAAATGGTCATCTGATTATATGTGAAACCTTTCGATTTTTGAATATTAGTAACTAAATCCATTAAAAAATGGAAAAACACCAAAACACTCCATGGGCCAAACACAGCCAGTCTGTGGCCTTCATCACTAGCACCCAGATGTGCCATACAACATTACTAAAATTCCTATGCAGGATGTTATAATTTATGCATGCATTCCAGCAGAACACGCATGACAAAACAAAATCTATATACAACGCTATGTCATATGAGTATACGCAACTAACAAACCACAAGAGCATGTGCAGTCACCAGAGCCTGAAATGGAACACTGATGTGACTAACCATGAGAAAATGCATGCACGTCAAACAGAAAACAAAACATACATTCAACCCGATGTAAACTATAGCACAGAAGACACGCTATAGTGAGCTCAGGTGCGATACAAGAATGTCTCTCCTCATGCCACACAATATGGCATGTGTGGGTTGCCATAAAAAAGATACATGTGACATAATTCATCAATAATGAGAACAATTATGGAAAATGCTGATATTGTGGAGCAGATATATGTGCCAGGCACCACATGAGGACTTTTCTTCATCTCATGTGACCTACGAGCCAACTCGATAAGGTGGGGACTGTTATTAGCCCAACTACAGGTGGCGAGACTCACAGTCATGAGGTATCACCCAAGACTGCACAGCCTTGCTGGAGCCAGGATTTGAATCTAGATGGTGTGGTACCAGCCAGAGCCCACATTCTTGCAAGAAACATCGAACACAAGCCACACAAGAAACTTGATGCAATTCATACTACACCACATTATGTGCATGCAACTCACATAATATATGTTTACATATTCAACACAATCTAGTCACTTACTTGCATCGTAATAAGAGCACACACATACATGTCATTCACTCATCTTCCAACACAGTATAACATTATCTTTCTGCTAATCAATCAATCATCTCTCTATCCATCCATCCATCCATTTATCCACCTATTTCTTCCATTTAGCCACCTTGGAATTATTTTCACTCCAAAAGAGTTTAACACATTAGGATTTGAAACGTGGTGAAAATATTTGGTTAAAACCATCTAATTTTATATGCTAATGTTTATTGGGAAAACTAAATGTTCATTTTAAAAGGAATTTGTGTAATCTTAGCGTTTGGTGATTTTAAGAACATTGGAGATGCACTAGGTACACATTAGCCTAGTGAGGAGAATTTATTTTTTCCATTCAGTGGCACTCTTAACTTGGGTTCTGTGCAAATACATGTTTCCTAATTAGCTTGATGGCATCTAAACATACAGATTGCTTAAAAATAGCATGCATGCATATAGCTAGGTATTATGCCTACTTTAAGCTAATTCTCTCCACCAATTACTAAAGGCTTTCCATGTCCAAGTGATTCTGGGATTATCATGAACAAATGCACACTGTTGCTTTTACTTGTAAATCCTGCTTGTTTTTGGAAGAGCATTGCCTCTGTCTGAGATGCCATTAAGGAAGCCAAGTTAATAGGATGGTCATTATGAGAAATGGACTAAATCCTTCACTCCCATTCCAAGCATCTTGAGGGACAGGAGTGGAGCAGGGACCAGGCAGACAGGAGCAGGCATTGTTGTATTGTGGCTTGACAGGCTGGAATCTGAACTTCAGCCTCCTGTCCCTAGAAAGCTACAGGGACTTCTGTGCCCCTCTGGGACTCCCAGCCACCATCACTCCTGCATCCTCGAGGGCTGCAGGGAGCCCTACTTGAGCGTTGACCCTCCCTCTCCCCAGATAAAATTTGTCTTTTAAAATAAGTGCAATCTGACATGTGTGAATAGAAAGATTTCATACTTGATACTTTCTTGCCTCTGCCATCTACAGAGGAACTCAGAATGGACTCAGCCTCTGATGCTGTGTATAGCAGGGCTTCTGGGTTGCTAAAAAATGTCCTTCTTTTCTGGTCAAGGCCCACCGCCCACCTCTGCAGCTTGTATTATGTGCATATTCACACATATGCCACCTTCCATCTATGCTTACTTACACAGCACAGAGAACACACATGGAAAAAAAAGTATCTTCCTTGTGACTACACAATCATTTTCATTAACAAACCTGCAGTGGGGAATTCCCAAGCAAAGAACCTGCTTTCCTACAGATGCAAGATCACAATTACACAATGAATTATGCTTAGCATGTAAGGGCCTGGGCCAGATATGTTGCCTCCATCCTCTCTAATCCTCCCAACACTTTGCGAGGTTGATATGATCACACCCATCCTACGGATGAAGAAACTGAGGCCCAAAAGCTTAGAATGGGACCGTTTTGGGTTCGCCTTATGTTTCCTTGAAGAAACAGTGCTCTTCTCACTTCATATTTCATGCCAGAAAAAGACACGAGAAAGGAAAATTTTCTGGGTATGCAGGGCTGGGTGGCATGTTTTAGTCAATTTAAGAGTTCAGGCTCCTTTCTAAAGGATGTTGATCCAGGATGCTCTGAGATTGACTTCTGCCCCAAAGCAGGTTTTCTGCACGTCCTCCAGGTTTCTCCATCACCAGTTCTTTCAGCACATTGAACGTCCAGCCGGTAGACTTGAGGCTATTGCTATGCAGCAGACACAGGCAGCCCTCCTCGGGGCTCCATGCCTGGGGAGCTCCCGGATAATGCGATGCAGATACACACCTGAGATCCATGCACTCCTGGCACTGCTGAGGGAGAAGGCCCGAGCTCAAAGAGTCGTTCTTTTAACGTTAGAACCAAGTTTCTCCTGCAGCCCTGGCCTTTGTGTTTTACAGCTTACAAAAACGTGCCCACTTGTCTGCGGGACGCTCTTAACTTTTGTTTTCTCTCCAAAATGCTTTCCTTCCCATGCAGAAAAGAACAGTCACTGTCACCAGTAAAAAGATTGCCTCCTGACACGTGAGGAAGGGGAAACTTAGCAAAGCCAATGACCAGGGTGATGGAAACCGTGGCAGCCTTCCCAATGGGCTCAGAGGAGGGGAGCTTGGAAACAGTGAAGGAAGCTTCTGGCTAACCCGCAGTTGGGACCAATAGACTAGAAGTCAGACACTGTCTTAGTCCATTCAGGCTGCTCTAACAAAATACCACAGACTGGGTAGCTCATAAGCAACAGAAATTTATTGCTTATAGTTCTGGAGGCTGGGAGTCCTAGATCAGGGTGCCAGCAAGGTCAGGTGAGGGTCCTCTTCTCGGTCACAGACTTCTTGTGTCCTCACGTGGTGGAAGGGATGAGGGGGCTCTGTGGGGTCTCTTTTATAAGAGCACTAATCCTGTTCATGCGGGGTCCATCCTCATGACCTAATCACCTCCCAAGGGCCCCACTTCCTAAGACCATCAACTTTTAGGGTTAGGATTTCAACATATGAATTTGGGGGGACACGGACATTTAGACCATAGCAGACACTTTAGGGATCAGGCCCACGCTCCAAGGAAGCAAGGAGGACAGCAGAGCCCATGCCCCATTGAGAATGTTCTGAGAGGTCAGGAGCCCTTGGGGGTAGCAGAGAAAATTGTCTGGAACAGCACACTGAGTCATCAATGCTAATTTTATCTGAGCCCACTGGGTGGCTGAGAGGGCATCTGATTTCCACACCCATAAAATATAACTGGGATCTATGAATAATAGAGAGGAGAAAAGAAAGAGCGAGCTCTGCAGGGAAGAAAGAAACTCCAGCCCAGGGATTTGGCTCCCAAGGTAGAGTTTAGGCTGCTTATCTAACCAGAAAGCCACAGTGGCTTTCTAGAACAAACCTTCCTTGTAGAGGGTAGCATGCATTTTCTTGCAGTTTTGACAGAATGGGCACTGTGTGCTCATGCTGGTGTGAAAGGAGAGAGAGGTGAGGTGACAGCAAACAGGGGCAGGTCAGGGATGACTGAGCAGGTCGTCTAGCTCATGTTTACTGAGCCCCTTGTGTGTCAGGTGCCTTGTCTGCATTATTTTATCTTGCTCTGGTACCCACCTTAGGAATGTATGATTCCCATTTTATAGATGTGGAAATTGAGGCTCAAAAAGATGTAGTGGCTTATCCAAGGTCACAGAGCTAGCAACGGATGGAGCTGGGACTCACCTCCAGTGGGTTCCAGGCCTCTGACTCTTCCCATTATTCTGTAATATGCACCCCTCCTCCTCAGCAGCCCATCTAGAAAATGGGTCAACTGAATTGGAGAGTGCTGTCATCAGAACTTGGGGTGCAGGCAGGGTCCGTCACATTGACTCCTTCCTGTGGCTTCACCTGGCAGATCAGCACCTGGGAACTGCCTTAGCTGTGTCCTGTAGGTCCCCAGGGAAACCAAAGATGGGAGAATGCAGTCAGCAGCCATCCTCTCATCTCCTAAAACATAACTCAGCCCCCAGCCCCTTCTGCAGGCCTCCTCCAAAGAGAGAGACAGCCAGCCCATCCCGGCAGGCAGGAGCGCATTGCTCCGACAGTGAAGTGGTGGAGGGAAGTTCTCAAAATCTCTAGGGGAGGAGGGGAACTCATTAGAATAAAATGGCAAGTTTAGGAAAGAATGTAGAAACTACTGTTTTCATAATACTAACAACGGGAAGAAAAGGCACAAATCTTGACTGATTCAAACATACAGGAGACATACTAATTTTCACCCATAGAAGCAGAATCCCTTGAGGTCAGGGTACAAGATTATATTACTAAATTGGGTGGGGAAGGCACAGGTTAACATGAAAGGCTCAGAAGCACTGTGCTATGTGAAATACTTGGTGCATTTGAATGATTTCCACATCCAGCAGCCCTGGAAGTGACGAGGAGGAGACGTCACCTTGGCAGGGTGAACAGCCAACCACACACGACAAAGAGAAGGAGACTAAAGATAAGGCTGCAGGAAGGTGGGAAAGGGCACGATGCCAGGGTCTTGGACTCGGGAAGACTTAACCATGCAGCCTGGGGTTGAGACAGTTGGAGAAAGAGATGCTCAAACACACAACTGTAGGCTTTTCTGTTTATTGTTCCCTGAAGGCTGGAGTGGAGACCGTCTTTAGAAAACCACAAGGAAAATGCAGCAGTGCAAACGGGTTGAGGCTGTCACAGTCCCATGAGCAACCTTGCTGGTTAAGCTTGTCCCCACCATGGGGAACCGATGGAGCCACGATTATCAGAGGCCACAGTTAATCACACATACTTCCCACTAGTTTATGCCAAAGTCAGCAGCAGCTGCCACATTCGCTTTACAAACCCTTCTTGGGCTGGCTCTCTGTCAGTCTTGGGAGGACCGGGTCAAATCCTGCAGCTTTGATCTGATTGTTCCCTTTAGCAACAGCTGCCAAAATCTGGGGGCAGGAGTGGGGAAAGGGGGACACAAATCACAATATCACTGGTGCTTGTTCGCCTCCTATTGTAGTCAAGAGCTCTTGACTTGAGTTACTTTTAAGTAAAAGTAAACAGCTATTTTTGAGAAAGAAGGAAGATGGGGTGGAAAGCAAGAGGCCTATAGAGGCGGGTGCTTAGATTTGAGCTCCCCAGGAGTTCCCAAATCACTCTGTTCCTGGACGGATTTAAATGCAGCATCAGTGTGTCATTGAGACTCTCCACTGTTCCTAGTAACTAAAACCCAACTCTGACTATGTTGAACAAACTCACACACAAGGAATAGATTAGTGGGGTGAGTGAAAAGTCCAAACGGTGGCCCCAGGGGTTCAAACCGTGCCGTGTCTCTCCATCTCCTGTGCTCTGCCTTTTTCTATGATGGCTTCACTCTCAGACTAGTTTCCCCACATGGTGGCAAGACTAGTCCCCTGCAGCTGCCCCTTCTACCCCAGCATCTATATCTGTCCTTCCAAAACATGTCTGATTGATCACACATGGATTTCATGCCTAGGCTTAGACTAATCAGAAAAGATTCTCTGATTGACCTGTTTGGGTCTCGTGCCTTGATCGATAGCTTCAGTGTGTGGGTAGAGGTAATTCCCCAAAAGAATTAATAATAGGTGATCCTTTTATGCCAACTTAGTTTGCTTGTCAATACCTGACCCTCTGGCATTCAGATTCCAAAGAGGATCCTGGGAAACTTTAATAAAAGCATGAGTTAGTGACCTGGGTATTGAGAGGTCAATTAGACATCCTTACATGCCACTTGGAGGCACTGAGACCCTGGTAGTTACATGAGCATTAGTTGATACCTTTTCTCAAACTCTGTGTATGACTGTGTGTCAGGTAATCTTGAGCCAGAGAGACAAGATAAGCCTGATGCTTTGCCACTGGTCTCATTTAAGAAATATCACCAGGATTCAGACTGGATGTCACTATTTCTCCAGGACACCTCCGAGAAGGACATTTGCAGGTAAAGTTCAGGTGTGAAGTGGTTTCGTGTCCTTGCTGCTGATGGAGTTTTATGTTACTTCCCACAGGGCATTTACAGCTGCATTCATGGAGTGCACATTGAAGAAAAGAAGAAGTCTCCAGACTTCAATCTGACTGGATCCCAGAGCAACATGTTAAAACTCCTTCGGTCAGCCAAAAACATTTCCAATATGTCCAACATGAACTCCTCAAGAATGGATTCCCCCAAAAGAGCTACTGACTTCATCCAAAGAGGTTCCCTCATCGTGGACATGGTTTCCGATAAGGGAAATTTGATATATTCAGACAACAGGTCCTTTCAGGGGAAAGACAGCATTTTTGGGGACAACATGAATGAACTCCAAACGTTTGTGGCCAACAGACACAAGGATAACCTCAATAACTATGTGTTCCAGGGGCAGCACCCTCTTACTCTCAATGAGTCCAACCCCAACACAGTGGAAGTGGCCGTGAGCACAGAATCCAAAGGGAATTCCAGGCCCCGGCAGCTTTGGAAGAAATCCATGGAATCTCTACGCCAAGATTCACTGACCCAGAACCCAGTCTCCCAGAGGGATGAGGGACCAGTGGAGAATAGGACCCATACCCTAAAGAGTCCTAGGTACCTTCCAGAAGAGGTGGCCCACTCGGACATTTCAGAAACTTCGAGTCGGGCCACGTGCCACAGGGAACCTGACAACAATAAGAACCACAAAACCAAGGACAACTTCAAAAGATCAGCGGCCTCCAAGTACCCCAAGGACTGCAGCGAGGTCGAGCGCTCCTACCTGAAAACCAAAGCAAGCTCCCCCAGGGACAAGATCTACACCATTGATGGTGAGAAGGAGCCCAGCTTCCACTTAGATCCTCCCCAGTTCGTTGAAAACGTGGCCCTTCCCGAGAACGTGGACTTCCCAGATGCCTACCAGGACCACAGTGAAAACTTCCGCAAGGGGGACTCCACGCTGCCATTGAACAGGAACTCCCTGCACAGTGAAGATGGGCTTCCCAACAATGATCAGTATAAACTCTACTCCAAGCACTTCAGCTTGAAAGACAAGAGCTCCCCTCACAGCGAGGGCAGCGACCGTTACCGGCAGAACTCCACGCACTGCAGGAGCTGCCTTTCCAACCTGCCCACCTATTCAGGCCATTTCACCATGAGGTCCCCCTTCAAGTGCGATGCCTGCCTACGGATGGGGAACCTCTATGACATCGATGAAGACCAGATGCTTCAGGAGACAGGTAACCCAGCCACCCAGGAGGAGGTCTACCAGCAGGACTGGGCACAGAACAACACCCTCCAGTTACAAAAAAACAAGCTAAGGATTAGCCGTCAGCATTCCTATGATAACATTCTTGACAAACCTAGGGAGATTGACCTTAGCAGGCCTTCTCGGAGCATAAGCCTCAAGGACAGGGAACGGCTTCTGGAGGGAAATTTGTATGGAAGTCTCTTTAGTGTCCCCTCAAGCAAACTCTTGGGGAATAAAAGCTCCCTTTTCCCCCAGGGTCTGGAGGACAGCAAGAGGAGCAAGTCTCTCTTGCCGGACCACGCCTCTGACAACCCTTTCCTCCATTCCTATGGGGATGACCAACGCTTAGTCATTGGGAGATGCCCCTCAGACCCTTATAAACACTCGTTGCCATCCCAGGCAGTGAATGACAGCTATCTTCGATCGTCCTTGAGGTCAACGGCATCGTACTGTTCCAGGGACAGTAGAGGCCACAGCGATGTGTATATTTCGGAGCATGTTATGCCTTACGCTGCAAATAAGAATAATATGTACTCTGCCCCCAGGGTTTTGAATTCCTGCAGCAATAGACGCGTGTACAAGAAAATGCCTAGTATTGAATCTGATGTTTAAAACCTTCCATTAATGTTTTATCTATAGGGAAACATACATAACGGCCAACCTTCTGGAGGGTAAATGTCGGATGTCCAGTAGTGCCCTGCAAAGAGGAAGAGGATTTAGGAAGGTATTTTTTTGTTGGTTCTTTTGCACATGGCTCCATGCCATAGTCTTCCACTCAAGGAATCTGGTGAGGTGTGTACCGAGCACGGCAGATACCAGATAGGTGAGTCCTTAACCAAAATAAATAAATCAATAAAAGGGCAAGTCTCCTGGATGTGCCCGCTAGGTATGTTGGCAATAACGATGTATTGGATGCCAGTGGTGATGTTATGATTTCCTATATTCCAAATTCCATTGAGACCAGTCCGCCATGTAATTTCCTCATCAGAAATACCTAACGGTTTCTCTAATACAGAATAAGCAATATGGTATGCATGTAACTCTGACACAGACAAAATAAAACAGTTAAGAATGCATCTGCGCTGTAACGAGATTGACATGTGCAAGAGATTAGGAAGTTTGGCTTTGTAACTGTTTCAGCTTTCTTGTTATGCCTTCCATCACAGCCCAGACCCAACCCCAGAACTCCAGGCTCCCCCAAAGAATATTAAATCAGTGTGTTCATAGTAACTCTGCTACCCTCCTTATAGTCCCTTTCCAAGACATATCTGAAGTCCCAGGCCACAAGGGCCCTCAGGCGGAGAGCTACAAGCATCTCTTTGGATGTCGATTTGTGTATTTCACAGACACTGTCTCACCCTCAGCTTCGATGGTCTTATTCAGAGCTGCATAAACTAACACATTTATGTCTTCGATATCTAAGTGTGGATCTTCTGTCTATGACACAGAGGCCGTTGTAGTCTATCCTGAAGACTCCTGTGTACGTAAGTTTGCATTCCCCCCTCTGGTGATGACTCAGGGTTGTATAGTATCTGTTAACCCCTCCCCTCCCAGGTAATCATAACTCGTTCAGTCCCCAAACAGTCTACTTAACTGTGTGTTCCCAGAGTTGTTAATGTGGTGGCATGCACCAACAGCCATATGTGTACTGTGATCTGTAAGAAGTATAGTGCCAGCTGTCTGCTGAAGGCTAGCACAGTTTCAGGTGTATCTTCCTTAATGTCCTGAAATTCAGGTAGACACTTGTTTCCGCTCCAATCTCCTCAAATCAAAAGCCTTCAAAACATGAGAGACACTCATGCATCTACCCTGAACATCCTCCAAATTGTGGATAAACTTCCGTGGGACAAGTGATTTCTCTCTTCTGAAATATTCACTCTATTGGAGGCAAACTGCTCCACTAGCACCAATAGAGATAATATGAAAAATTCCTCAAGGCATTTGTCGTTTCTCAGTCACCTCCACTATTCCATTCTTACTCTACTCAAACCTGTGCCTGTATGATATGAAATGATACTCATTTTAAAAAAATGGGGGGAAGAGGGGGGAATCTTTATGCATGGGAAGCTCTTAACACAGTGCCTGGTACATACAAAGTGCCAAAAAAACATAAAAGTAGTTGTTATAACACTTTATCAGGCCATAATTTTCTAGTTTAAAAATAAATATTATAAACCCCACAAACATTATTAATTAAACATTTTATACACTCCTAACCTAGTAATTAGTGTATTTTAAATACACTAATATCCCTGCAATATTTGGGATAACCAGCCATCTTTGCAGAGTACCTGAGTCTGTTTGGTGACTTGCTGCAGAAACCCTCAGCTAATGTAAACCAGCCTGATGGCTTCTTGGTTTCCTCCTGCATTTTGCTTTGGGTTCTTGGAGAAAGGGACAGAGGGCAGGTTGAGAAGTTATCTTGTCTCTTACTCATGGTGTGTTCTGTTTTGTAGGTAGTGTTTTCCTGTGAGTGGGCAGGTGCCAGGAATAATTCTATTAGAGCTTGAGGGTTCATTGACTGGCTCCATCTTTGGGAAAGTGCACTCGACCTACAATAACCCTATAACGATAAAAAGTGGTAGCAGTAAATTTCAGGGTCAGTCGTAGAGAAGCAGAGGGAGGCAACAGTAAGAAAGTCTTCCCATCATTTTTGAGGTTGAAAGGCAGAAGGGGCTGACTAGGCACTGATGACAAATGTACTTGAACATTGCATTTTATTGCTTGGATGTTGCAACCTTGCTGCCCCAAGACCCAACAATGGAGATGCCTAGATTGGAGGACATGGAATACTCACCCCAATTGCTAATCTTAGGCACACCTATGACTGTATTGTCTTTTAGGACTTTCTGCCTTTGCTCTTCCATTGCATTCCAGATCTATATTCCCCTAGCCAGGATCACCTCAATTTCCTCCCAAGACTAGCGTGTCTTAACACGAAATGAATTAAAAAGTCTCCCCAGAATACAGAGCAGTGGTATGTCATCGATCCAAAGAGGCTGCCTGTCTTTCTCCGGTGTCCTCAAAACCCAGGGGGCTGCCAAATGTGACAGAGATCTCCAGGGAGTGCAAATTACACTTGGAAAGATTCCATAGATCAGAAAGCCTTCTTCTAATAACTGCATTATTTCTGCTATTAACTCCGTACTTCTCTGGTTAAAGAAACTAAAAATGTGGCCTTTGGAAGAAGCAACAATCATGTAGTGAAAAAATATAGACTTCGTTTAATAACTAAAGTGTTTTTAAAAATAAATAATCAGAATTGGATGCTATATAATAAATACATAATTTCTCTCTTCCACAAATTCACTAACTCTTAATTGTGATGATACCAAACCTAAGACAATTGACCATTGATCAGACGACCAGTTTCTAAGTGAAAAACAATAATATAGAGCAATTCAGAGGTACTCCAAGTCGGTTCAGTTCTTTGGAAAAAGAATATCAGGATTACAACATCCAACAGTAAGTGACACCTACAGTAGAGGAGGTGACAAGAATTAAATAGGAAGCCCTGAACTATGGATCTATTACAAAGGGTTCCTCTGACATATCCCAGCTTTGAGATCGTAGATTTGTGTATGCCAAGGAGCCAGAACCTCTGAACCCAAATTTGTGCCTGAGTTTCATCTGACTTAAGTCAGAGCTGGCATCTGTAATGATGCTTCGTTAACTCTAAATGGTTTCCTCCACTTGAGAAGGAACCCATACTGGTCCTCAGATCATTACTCCTGAATGCAAATTTTCATGTTTCTGTCCATGGGTAATAGTACACACATGCAACCAACTTAAAATATTCTGTTTAAGAGAAGAGTCTTCTAGGGCATGAATTCCACTCTGGGAAACCTTTGGGTTTCTGGAAAATTGTTTTCATTAGGTTCTTAGGCCGCTTCTGATTTCAATGGCTCTGAGAAGACAAATCCCTAATGGGTCTATTTTTCTGCCAGTGAGGCCTCCATGGGAGGTGCAGGGTTATAATACCCCTACTCACTACTCTTTCATCCTTTGCAAATCTCATTGCATTATTTCAGCCAGCACTGTGACGTAACTGGGTGTCTCATGGATTATTCATGGTTTTCTCTCCTCTGTTTCATAGGGTGCCTGAGAAGTTTTCACACTTAGCTTTTCAGATAAAAGCATTACAATTCACCCATTGGAGCAAGATCACTCAAATTGATTCATGTTATTTTCAGGGGAGAAAAAAGAAAATTACACCTTGTTTACAAATGAAATAGTTTCACTTAAATGGGACTCTAGCCAAGGCAGTCAATTAGTCAAAAGATCCATGGCAACCATATAGTCACACATTGTTTATTCTATTTGATATGTCTACCACTGATGTGTATTTAATATTCTGCACCCTTCTCAGGAAATGACAAATGCCCTGAGTTCTTTGCAAATGGAATTGCTAATGAAAAAGAAAAAAAAACTTGGTGTTAATTAAATGGTGATTAAAAATTTATCTCCTTTAAACCTAAAAAGTGCAGCTTTAATAATAAGTTGTCATATAAATAAATACCTTGCACTGAAATCCCTTGTGGTTTAAGACCTAAATAAATACTAATTTGAGAAACCTAAATATCTTTCAGAAGAGCTGAATATATTTGTTAACTTTATGCACACTCCTGTACTGTTTCTTTGTGCATAGCTGTTGTGCATGAATCCTTGACAGGGGGGACGTGAGTTGTTTCTGAAATAGAGCCTGTTTGTATTAACCATGGCTATAGTAGACACGATTGGACATCAAGGAAAAAAAAAAAAACAAAGCTGAGTAGGTGGAAGCTAAACTCATTGGTTGATATTTAATATGAGTCAAGGGTTTTATATAAAGGCATATCTCTAACCCTCTATATAAGGCTTCTACATAAAGAGTCTATATAAAGGGTTCCCAAAGTAGTGTTTATTTTCACTTGAGACAAAACTAGACCTTTCCTAACACCCCATCTTCTTTTGGTAAACAGGGTTGACAGTGCTGAATGAGAGGTGATGTGGGGTCACCCAATATGAAATGGCCCTTTTCCATTCAATCACTTTACATTGTACTGTGTTCATATCTAATTGTATCGGATGAGGTCAGCGTGCCACTTGATATAGATCAGAGATGATCAAATGCACTTATCCTGTGAATACAAATGCTCGTGTACACATGTATATAATATACATGCCTGATTTCTACAATTCACACGTAAGTGTATTATCCAAATAAAATTGTATATAATGTAAAGTTTATGTTAAAACTTAAATGGTGATGATGGTATTGACACATGGAAAACCCATTCTGGTTATTGATGGGATGATATTTATATAGAGAGGGAACTGTCATTATTTTTTTAATCTCAATTCTAGGGAGGATGACAGAGCCCAAGTGGGATTTGGGTGTTGGTGTTCTTGGTCCCTTCTTAAAAAAATATCAGGTGAAGGGTGTGGAATATATTCTGCTGACGTTTGCTTCTGAAGGCATTGCTGATTTGGACATGTGTGTGATTTCTGTAAACCCATCAAAGGGCATCTTTCCTGTTTAAATCCCTTATCCTCTTCCCCTACCCATGCTCGTTTTGTGCCTGGAAGTACTCTTAGCATGGTACCAGCTAAAGACACCTGCCCAAAAGGGTCTCAGAAGAACATAACTTATAGAACTACACCAAGATTTGAAGCAAGAGGAAGGGAGATGAGAAAATTAAGAGAAAAAGAAGTTCCCCAAGGGGCAGTAATCTGTATAAGATGATGAGGTTGATGGCATCAGAGCCAGGTCTAGAACCCAAGACTTCGTGGTCCAATTCCTAGCTTGGTTCCCTTTACCAGGCTGACCCATTTCTAGGTGTCTCTCAAGAGCGCTCTCCAGAATACTTCTGGAATAAGAGCCAGAGAACCTCACAGAACTGACCCGGCTTTTCTTTGCCTCTCGCGCTATACAGATCCATGCATCCCTCTTTGAATTTGGTTTTCCTTTAAGCTCCCCATCATTCCCTGCCTCAGAGTCCTGGAGAGGGGGAAACTTTTTTCAGAGACCTATTCCCTGGGAAGAGTCCACAAGGGATGTAGTTTAAGACCTCAAACCAAAGATGAAAGCTGGCAGTGATCACTGAGATAATAGAGTTCTATTTCTCAGGAGCCAAGGATGAACAAAGAACGCTGATCAGCTGAAGGGACTTGAGTGAGTATCTACTCTCTTTTCAAAGCCGGTTTGGGATTGGGGAGATGCAAAGGGAATAGAAAATACAGACTCTTCCCATAAGTAGCTTGCAGCCTAGAAATTCAGTTCCCTAAAACAAAAAGAGAACCGAGGACTCATGAAATGCAAACATGGTCTACAAGTAAAAACCAGAAATGACAAATAAAGTTCTTGCCAGGAAATAAAAAATTGCCTGATTCCATGATCAAACCAAAAAAACCCCTTAGACCTGTAAGTAACTTGGGAGAATATAGCTGGTGCTCCTGGAGATGCTCTGGATTATTTTAATCTTCAAAGATGGTACTTAGGAACCTGGGAGCGTCTAGACAGGTGGACAAACTTGCCCTTCTGCATCTTTGCACAGGCAGGCTTGGATCTGGTTCCACCCAGTTCTCCAACCTTTGCCAAATCATGCCTCCCTCCAGCTCTGCTTTATGACATGTGCTTTAAGAAAAGGTTGAAAAATCCTCAAAGGATTAGAAAATAGACCAGGATGTAAAAAGACTATTTCCTGAAAGCTTTTTTGTTCAGTTTTGTTTTTGACTTGTGAAGAATACTTTTGATAGTTCAGGGTACAAATGTATCAGGGAAAGGAGTAGGGAGGATCCCTTGCTGAGTCCCAAGTGCCTACTGTTGTGGCTGGCATCAGTTTCCCTAGTGAGAAAATGGGGCAAGGAGATGGCAAAAAGAATCAAGGTGTATTTCAGGGAGATGGTGGGGTGGGGAGGGAGCTTATTTTTTCCTCTGTCCATCCTATTCTGTGTGTTACTGGAATGTGGGATTCTCTGCTTATCCCAAGTACATGTCTTGGGTCAGCACCCGAATTTGGAAATATCACAATATATCTACGTTGAGTGTAGACCGTATTCTAGGCATATCCTAGAATGCGATCCTCAAAATAACCTTAGGATGTAAGTATGATTGCTCCCATTTTACAGAGAAGGAAACTGAGGCTCAGGTTGGTCTCAGCCTCATCAGGAACAAAATCCCTAGTGTTAGGAATATTCTTGAAGTGCCTGATCTCCTCCAGGGAGGTCAGAATGAAAGTCAGAGAGAGAGATGTGCTGTTTTGAGGTCCCTGGGGCTCCCTCTTGCGTTTCAGTGTCTGTGGTGAGGAAGTTTATTAGTATCCTGCCTTCATCATCTGGTTTGGGATGTATCAAGAACTTCTGGGCATCTCACCTCCATTCACGGCCCCTTCTGAGACTTGAATGCTGTTTGTGTCTCTCCCCTGAATGCTTGCACTCAGCACTTATTTTTTGGGTTCCTGGGGAGTTATTTTCTCTACTTAGCATGTGCCTAATCTTAAACATCCCCTTTCTAATCTCTCTTCTTTTTCTCAGTAGACATCAGGGCTAATTCCATTAAACATATGCAAATAGTATGCACTCACATGTGTGTGGGCACACACAGACACACACACACACGCACCACCTTGTGGCCCCCCATTAAAGCTCTCCTAAACATCACGGGCTATTTTCAGAAATATGTTATTTGTAAGTGATCGTCTTTTCTATTTCATCTATACGTTTGGTTTTCATTGCCAAGCAGACCAAATAAGGTTCCAGGTGTGATGGGGACTGGGAAATAGAGTTTTGCATAAATGATTTTGAGCTTTGGTAGTCAGAATGACTGAGGGCCAGCCATTAAGACTTTTTCCTTCTTGGTCTGTTCTGTTTTCTTCAAATCATCTCAGAGATACTTTCCTGGTCACTCGCATCAAGGTAACTATTGAATCACTGACTGCTTGTTCATTTTGTCTCATTGAACAGTGTTGAATTGGAATATTCCCATTAGACTTTCTAGGAGTCCAAAACGATATCATGCTTAATAGGTCATATAGGCAATGACACTGAGCCCACACATTCCTTTCTTGTATCCACCTCCCGTGCTCTAAGCCACATTCCTCTCTCCTGGCATTTATATTTACTGTGAGGTGGGGCACATGAGGTCCATTTATAGATGAGGAAACTGAGCTGGGATTTGAAGGAGTGTTTTTCTGGGAGGTTCTGTGAATCAATCCTGGAGGGTCAGTTAACCTAAGATAAGCACCCTTCTCTTCATCCCTGAGAAATTCTCTAGCCATTTACATCTTTCAAGCTGGCAGTAAAAAGTCTCTTGAAACAAAGCTTATTATTATTTAACAGCTATTTTGAGAGCCTGTTGTTGGGTCTACAAGTGCGTGACAACATTCTCCCAGGGATGTTGAGCTGTGCAGAAACTGGAACACTCCAAAGAACAATATGGCTAGTGGTATTTCTTCACTGGGGCCGTATTTCAAAGCACACAACTCTCCAGGGAGCAGAAACCAAATTGTTTAAAGTGGAGTCATTTCTCAGCTTAACTTCCTCAAATAAGGTGTCAGCAGTATGCAGAAACAAACAAGATAAAACTGAAATTATCACTTATAAATCCCTCTTATGTGCCACATCCATGAAACAATGAGTTTGTATTTTGGCAATTCTAGAACATTCCTCATTAGCAGTAGCCCTGGGTCATAACCTCTTCCAGTTAATTCTCTCTCACGCCTTTGGGAAGGATTTAAGATGAGCCTTCAAAAGGACTATTAACATAACACGTAGCCAATACCACAGCTGCCTTTAAAATTAATAAGGTTAATTGTTCTTCAGCAAACATAAGTTTGTCTTTGGCATTTTAAATGCTTCTCATTGATCTGACATTTTGCTGTTTCAAGCTTTGAAAGGGCTTAAATCAAAAACTATTGATAGCTGAGCAAATAGTGAAGGTCCGGAAACATAAAAACATTGTTGGTTTTTCCATGAAAAACAATTATAGCCTTTTGAATTCAATTGAGGTTTTTACATTAGCCATCTAAGACTTATTGAATTATTTCTGTTCTCAAGCCAATTCAAATAAATGAACAGTATTGACTTTTTAAACCTATTTTATTAAAAAAAATCTCAAGTTTATTAAGTTTGTAGACACAGCTCTTGGGGCCATAATCACTACGGACATGTTCCAATTTAGAAATTGAAGATTCAGACGACTATTTTGGGTCAAATTCAGGTGATCATCTTTGAAAATTCTGATGGATTTGGGAAGATGAAAGTGGCACTTGTAACATTCAATCTTTCACTGGGAAAGGATGTCAATTGCCTATTTTTTTTTCAAATCAGAGATAAGGTCAAGAATAACATGTTCATAGAAAATTCAGTAAACTACTCGATACAACTAATTACATGGCTAGATGTGGCTCAGATGCCTTTTAAGCCTGAGAGTCCCCCAAAATTTCTTTATTCTTTGTTTTTAACTATGAATCTTAATCTGGTTCATTCCCCTGCTAAAATCAATTTAAAACCATATCCTTGCCAAATTATTTAGTTGGTAGAATTCAGTCATTCATCACAATAGACTGTTTGTGTGTATGTGTTCATGTATAGTATATATATTTCGAGCTGAATATTCAGAAAGAATTAGGTGAGTTAATTGGTGGCTTGAATAAGGAGATCATGAAGATCGTAAATAATGGCCTTCTCAGACAGAAAAAGAGGGTAAACTATTCGTCTTTCACTCATCTTATAAGAACTTGTTGCATAACGCACAAGCCAGTCATTACCCACGAGAAAGTAAGTGAATGAAGCAGCTTTAAAGGTCCATGTCTGAGTCCATCTGTAACCCAACATGGATGAATTGAATTCCATGTGTACAGGGTTTCCACTGACAGCTACATTCCAACACAGTCCAAAACCCATGTCAGAACTGGCTTGATCTCTTGTACGGTGGAGCCCAAAGCAAGCTGTGCGCTCCACTCAGTGGTTTTCATGTGGGAGTAGATGTTCACCCACCAGTCGCAGCAGTTTATACCTGTCACGTTTTAATCCACTGCATGAGAAAGTGCTAATAACTGTATTAAATATTTCCAAGCATAGCTACAAAATTACACGTTTGCTTAACATCTTTCTATGATAGAGGAAGTATATACTATGGTTGTCTTCTTGTTGTATGTCTTTTATTTTCATTCAATGTGTTATCAACTGTTTTAAGGAATGGGGTTTGAAATGTGTGTGCAAACTGATATGTACATAACTCCCGAGGCAACAGAAGTGCCCAGTCATATGGTGTAAAAATGTAAATATGGGAAAATTTCATTTTTCTAATAAAGATAATTTCTGCCAATTGATATGAAAATGAGAAATGGAGTTGTGGTCTTTGTTGTCATCACTGCTGTCGTGGGCATCACTAATGTTTCAGGCGGACGTGGTATTTGTACAAAGGGGAAATGACTTGATTTCGCTCTTTGTGCGATGGAGGAGCATAGAGGGAGGCAGCGAATTGGGAAGAATCCACGAACTGGCGTCAGGGTTTTAGCTGCAAGCTTTGCCATTCCCCTCACCTGGACCTCATCTTCCTGTGCAGTTCCCACACGTGCAGCCTTGACTCTGATGATGTAGAAATTTACTAAGTTCGGTGACTTAGGATTCTGGAAAAGAGTGATGGTTAAAGACCTCCCCTCCTTTTTGTATTCTTGGGAACAGCTTACTGCAAAGGACCACCCTTCTCCATATGCCTTCGTTATGACTCACGATGCCCCCTTGCTTCCCTATGCCAAGGACAGACACACACCCTCCAAATTCCCAGTCTTTGCCTCGTAAATGATTAGCTGAACTTCTTATCCCCACTGATCAATCAGAACAAAATGCCTGTTGACCAAACGTTGGTTAAGCTTCTCTCCTTCTCCTGGGTCCCTGAACTTTGGCCCAGCCTCCTGCTGGGAACAGGCTGGCCTCAGATTCTGTGACCTACTGTCCAGTCATGCCACCCCATTCATCTCACTACTCCACATTCCGTTCTTTCTAGCTTTATTTGAAAACCTCTTTCTGCCTAACCCCTGAGACACTTCCAGATCTTATTGTCAGAGCATTCTTGCTATTGCAACAGTCCCCTTCTCTGCCTTGAAATAATTTTTCTGAATAAAGTCTCTCCTTACTAAATCCACATTAGATTTTTGTTTGACAACTCTAATCCTCATATCGGGGGACATTTCCAAATCAAAATCTGACCGTGTCCACTCCACCTCTCCTTTACTTAAAACCTTCAGCTTAAAATGATGATCCATAGGAAGAGTCTGGATTCCATGGTCCAGGACACAAGCTTTCCAATCCCTGCCATTCCCCTTCCTGCCACATACCTTACGCTGTATCTGCATCAGGTCTTTCGGCTCCTCGGCAAGGACACCGTAAGCACTCATTCTTCCATGCCTTAGCTCGTGCTGTTCTTTCCTCAGGAATGCTGGTCTTCTCCTTGTTGCCTCGTCAACTCTTAACCTCCTTCAAGGTGCATCTTCAATAGAAACCTCTTCTTAGTCTTTCCAAGCTCTCCTCCAGCAGCAGAATTAGCAGTTGACCTCTCCATGATCCAGCCCCATGTACACCCTTCTATTAAATAATTTAGCAGGATTTGCTATATTTTTTATGTGTGCTCTCTCCCCTTAGAATATGAGCTTTTCCAGGGCAGGAGCTATTTAACTTTTAACCTTTGAATCCTAGCACCCAACCCAGCATCTGACACAAAAAGGGCATTTACTAAACACTTTTGGACCTATAGAAGGATAGCTAGTTGGAAGAGTGGATGATGGATGGGTGGGTGGATGGCTGGACGGGCAGATGGATGAAGTGCCTCAGAATCTGTTCTTGGTTTACCTCACTCTCCACCTTGTCTGCCATATCGCACCCAGTCCTTTGACTTTAAATGCCACTGATTACCCCTACATTTTTATATTTGGGTCCAATCTCCCCTATAAGCTCTAGAGTCACATATCCGTATCTATGTTTTATATCTCCACCTAGAGATGGTGAAGACTTCCAAAACCTAAAATGTCTTGAAAAGTACTTTAGACCACCCCTCACACACACAGAAATCTGATCCTCCCCAGTGTCCCTATCTCGGGAAATGGCACTGCTCCTGACCTGATGTCTCAGGACAAATACCTATTGGTCATCCTTCGCTCCCTTGCCCCCTTCACATTCAGTCCATCGGCAAGCTCTGCCTGCATGATCTTTAAAGTGCATTCGGGATCCATCTGCTTCTCGTCGCTTCTACCACTGTCACCCCAGCCCATCATCTCACCTGCTCTCCAGCCTTCACTACCTTTCCATTACAATCAGAATAAAATCAAAATTCTTCCCCAGTCTAACCCCATGTCCCAACTCTCACATTACAGTTCACTCTCCAAGAAAAAGGACAAATGTTTCCCTTTTGTCTTGTCTCATTCCCTGCCCTCTGAGCCTCTCTTCATGCAGCCAAAGACGAGCCATTTCCAACACATTTCCCATTAACTGAAGTGGCACTAAATACCGTCGCTGCTATGAAACTAATCGGCAATTTGTGAGATGCCTTTACATCCATGTAGCCCCATTTGAGGGCATAATTATTTCCTAATTAGAAGGCGATTTATACTCAGAACTTGGGACATTTGCCTCTGCCAGTGGTGTGGCTGTCCAGAATGGTTCAGTTCTTTCTTTTTCCCCCTCAAGATTCTGCTGGCTGAAGCCAGATGACTGGACAGCTGAGTAAACTTAATTAGCAGACAGTTCTGGTCTTGTGGGAGGGAAAAGCTCTCACTCACCAGTCAAATCTGCTGTAATTCCGAGGATAAAACAAAAAATGTTCCTCTTGGAAGACCCTGTAGTCTTCTGCTAGAAATGGAGTTTTCAGGGTCATTTACCTTCTTTTCAGAGAGTTCTGAGGAAATTTGTCAAAGTTCATTAAACTAACTCATCTTTGTAAGGAAGCCTTATAACATCTTTAGAGCACTCCTTTGTAGCAGGAATTATGATCCCCATTTTACGTATTTGGAAACCAAGGCTCTGAGAGTTGAAGTGACCCAGGTCGTCATGAAGCTGGGGTCCAAGGTGAGCACTTGTCAGCTGGACTCCACATCCCGTGGTCTTTCATCTCTACTTCTGTGCTCCCTGTCACCTAGATTCCAGTAGAACACAGGCAGGAACCGCCTCTGTGTCCCTAATGTCTTATCCACTGTAAAGGCTCAATAAATATTTCTAAATAAACAAGTAGCAGAAAGAGGAGTCAGGAAGGCTGGGTTCTTGGCCTCATCCTAGCTGTAACCTTTGGCCAGTCACTCCACTTCTCTGATTCTTCTCGTGGTCCTCTCATGCATGTCTGTAAAATGAAGATATTCAGCTCCAACTCTGCCCTCATCATAGGCTCGTGCAGAGGCATTGTCAACCATACAGTACAAAAGATAACCCCTTTTGTACTGTTTTTAGTTCCAAAACTTAGGAGTTGTGCTCAGGGTATGTCCAAAGAAAAACAACTTCTTATGAAGTGGCTGGAGTCCAGGCCACTTGACCCCAGCTTTACTGGAGACAGAGAGTATCTTTCCCTGGAGGTGAGAAGGGTCATAGATCAGGCCTTTCCCCTGAGGAAGCAGATAGAAAAGTGGCGACAGGCTTTGTTTCTGAGCTCTGCAGGGTTATACATGCAAAGCCTTTACTCCTCTGCTAAGACCTCAGGGAGAAAAGAGGTCCACATTTTTGCTTCTGGAAGCTCCAAGGTGCTAAAATTTCCGGATATGTCAACGCAAAGTCTTGTGCACTCTAGTTTGGCAAAAACTTCCATTTGGCTAGCACGCCGGCAGAAGCTGGGAGCAGACTGTGCTGCGACTTCCCATTTGAAATTCTTTATTTTCCCTTGAAGAAGTGTCCGACTCTCTCCCATTTCACACCACCTGCTGACAGGCCAGAGTGTTTCAGAAGATTTCTCTGTCTTTCCCTTTCCTTTCTCTCACTTTGTTCCTGCTTGAGGAAGAAAAAGCAGCCTGTGCTTCTTAGCTCAGCGGTACTGCAGGCAGCCGTGTGTTGTCAAGGACAGCCTCCTCCTCTTCCATTTCTTCCTAAGCAGATACAAAATCCTGGTCGCCATTTCAGCGGCTAGGGTCCCAGGAACTGGTGACAGCAGATGTGTTCACCACTTTTGTTACTTTTGATGGCTTGTTAATGCAAACAAGAGCCAAGGAATAGGAATGTTCAGCAAGAGATAGAAGGAAGAGGCGGGTCATCTCCTTTCAAACAGCACCCAGGTCCCACTCTGTCTCCCCTATCACCCAGCACAATGAGGAATAAGCACACAGACTTCCCCTTGGAAAATCATAATGCTGTGGCTCAAAAAGGCAAATATCTGTGGCCTCCTGATTGTGCTCAGAGTAATATAGAGAAGTCAGGGTCCAGCCTAGCTCACAGAACTGTAGAATATTTTACTGACTTCAGGATATATAAACATCATCAGAACAGGGAAAGTGATGACGTAAGCCTATTTCAGTGCAATCAACATGCACAGGAGGCTTTATAATCCAGGGCATCCCAAAACCACTATTATAGGTAAAACAGCGAACCACATTCTGCATCTTTCCCAATTCCCTCCCATCATCTTAACAGCTCACATTCCATCATAAGCTGTAGAGGAGAGTAATTTAGAGGAAGAAGTGTGAGCCTTCAACAGTGGAAAGCACTTAACTGGTGTGGGGCATTTTCGCTGTTTGGCGATAAGGAGTAAAGCTCAGGGTCATAAAGCCCAAGTTTCTTCATCAAAGATAAGGTAAGTAAAAATAATAAGACAGACATATTTTCAGCTGCCTCTTGGATATCTTGAAGGCACTCCAAACTCAACATTTTCGGAGCAAAATGCATCCTCCTCCCCCTGCTCCCAGCACTTGCTTCTCTCTGGAGTTTCCTGTCTCAGAGCAGAGCATCATCAGCTCCCAGCCACCAGGCCAAAATCATGACAGTCTTTTTACTCCTCTGTCTCCTCCCTCCCCCTGTTTTGGTTGATTTCCCTCTCCGTATCCTACCTGCCTCCTGCTCTCCATCCCCACTGCCTGACTTCCATCTCTCGTCTTCTCCTACACAAATTATTGGAATGGTCTAATAACAGGTCTCCCTCCCTCCAATATTGACCCACCTTTCATTCTTTCTCCATATACTTGCCGAGGTAATTGTTCTAAGATAAAACTCTGATGATGTCATCCCCAACCGAAAGTCTTTTAATAGCTCCCCATTGCCTAGAGCGTCAAGACCGCAATCTTTGACACGTCTGGCAAGGATTCTCCTGGTCTGTTCTTGCTGACACTGATTCTCTAAACTCGTCTCCCACTACTTCCTTGCACACAGATGCTGATCCAGCCAAAACAAACCCTTGTAAACCCCCAAATGGGTCCTTAAAAATAATGTTTCCTCTTCATGAATATCCTCTAACCATCTGACAAATACGTAGTTATCTTTTAAGTCCTGGCTCACACATCACCTCTATGAATGCTTTCTTGAGTCCCCCAAATAGAGCTAGTGGCACCATCTTCTGAGCCCCCATGACTTTTTGGACACTTCTCCATTGTAGCATGTTATTTGTCCCTTCATATGTTTGCTTTCCCCTACTGTGAGTTTCCCCTTAAAGGTAATGGCCTGTGTGAGCCAACAGGTACATGAAAAGACGCTCAACATCTCTAATCTTCAGAGAAATGCAAATCAAAACCACAATGAGATATCACCTCACAACTGTTAGGATGGCTTTTATTAGAAAACAAAAGATAAGTGTTGGTAAGGATGTGGAGAAAAGGGAACTCTGTTACACTGTTGGGAATGTAAAATTCTACAACTGTTGTGGAAAACAGTATGAAAGGTCCTCAAAAATAGAACTACCATATGATCCAGCAATCCCACTTCTGGGTATTTATCCAAAGGAATTGAAATCAGGACCTTGAAGAGATACTTGCACTCCCATATTCACTTCAGCTTTGTTCACAATAGCCAAGATATGGAAACAGCCTAAATGTCTGTCAATGGATGAATGGATAAAGAAAATGTGGCATATACATATACAATAGAATATTACTCAGCCTTAAGAAAGAAGGAGATCTTGCCATTTGTGACAACATGCATGGTCCTGGAGGACATTATGCTAAGTAAAATAAGCCAGAAACAGAAAGACAAATACTGTAGGATCTCACTTATATGTGGAATCTAAAATAGTCAAACTCAGAGAAGCAGAGAGTAGAATGGTGGCTGCTAAGGGTGTGGGGGGCTGGGGAACAGGAGATGGGGAGATGTTGGTCAAAGGACATGAAGTTTTAGTTATGCAAAATAAATAAGTTCTGGAGATCTACTACAGAGTATAAAGCCTATAGTTACTGATACTGTACAGTATACTTAAAATTTTCTAAGAGGGTAGAACTTATGTTAATTGTTCTTATAATAACAATAATAATAATAATAGGGGCAGGAGGAAACTTTGGGACGTCGTGGATATGTCTATGGCCTTGATGGTGGTGATGGTTTCACAGGTGTATACTTATCCCCAAACTCATCGAGTTGTACACATTAAATATGTATAGCTCTTTACATGTGAATCATACTTCAATAAAGTGGTTTAAGAAAAAAGATAATGACCTGTGTGAGGTGCAGGGAAAGGATTGAGCTGTGGATGATGTGGGAGTCACCAAGACATAGATCATAACTAAAAGTGTGGTTGTGGATGAGACCCTTTGAGAGAGTCTGTTGGATTTGTACTATGTCAACTTCTTGGTTAGGGTGGGCCACAAGAGATCTGGAGGGAGATTTGGGGGGAGAAAGCAGTGATTTGGTTTATGCTTGGAAGGTCAGGGCGGTGCACACACATTTATCTGCTGGCTCACGTCATTGGAGTAGGGTCACAGGCTGACCTGCAACTGCCCCCCCGCCATCTTCCTTTAGTTTCTCTGACTCCAGGGCCAGGTGTGTGTTAAGCTCCATGACTAGGGTGCCAGCTTCTCCAGCAGGACATCCACTTTGTCAAGGTCGAAGACATTAAGGACTGACACGGGCTCCCGTCTCTCATCATGAATCCCAGGCTCATTCTCTCGAGTTCCACAGTGCCCTCGTTCTTCCCTCCCCTTTACACCGGTCTGCCCTTCCTGGTGACCTTCCCTGTAGGCTAAAATCTTCAGCATGAGACACGAAGCCAATAGCCTTATAGACACTGTTTCATCAGCTCCCACAATTGCATGAGGTCAAATCCCTATGACATATCTATCTGTCACCTATCTATCATCTAAATCTATCTATCTATCTATCTAATCTATCCAGCCAGCCAGCCAGCCAGCCAGCCATCTATCTCCTAGAGGTTCTTATCTGATTGGACTCTGACTAATACAGGATTTGGTACCAAGAATGGACATGAAACTGCATTAGTTATCTATTACTACAACACCAATTGCCCCAAAACTTAGTGACTTCAAACAACAAACACATACTACCTCAAAGTGGGTCAGGAATCTGAGAGCAGCTTAGCTGGGTCTCTCATGAAATTAGAGTCAAGATGGCGACGAGGGCTCAGTCCTCTGAAGGCTTGACTGTGGCTCGAGGATCTCCTCCAAACTCACTCACAGGACTGTCAGCAGGCAGCCTCAGTTCCTCACCACGTGGGTGTCTCCATAGGGCTGCTCGAGAGTGCTCACGACATGATATCTGGCTTGTCTGGGGAGAGCAAGTGATCAGAGAGCACGAGGAAGCTGCAATGCCTTCTGTAACATAGTCTCAGAAGTGAACCAACAGCTCTTCCATTATATTCTCTTCAAGAGAAGTGAGTCACTAAGTCCAGCCCACACTCAAGAGGAGGGAATTAAGCTTCACCTCTTGAGGAGAGGTGTGTCAAAGAATTTGTAGCCATATTTTAAAACCACCATATATACTGAGAGAGAGCTGAGTACAGGAGAGGGCCAAGTCTGTTTGACCTCATTTATCCAAGGTGGCTCAACTATTTTTGTTTCTCATCTTTTGCTGCATGTGAGCAGATCTTGGATCCATCTTAAGCCCTGGCCACAGAATTTTAAGTATCAATTGTACCCACCAAAATTTTGAAACTCTTCTTAGCCTGGAGATATTTCCTAAACCTGTAACCACACACTAGCAATTGTATTAAAGTGCACTCCTCTGCTGTAAATACCAAGCTGAATTGAAATGCAGTAGGTCCATATTTGTCAAATGAATAAACTCCATCACCCAAATATGTGCTCATTACCTCACATATTCATCCAGTATGTATTCATTGAGCACATATTATGCGCAAGGCCCTGTACTCAGCTGTGAGACATACAAAGATGAATAAAATAGAATCCTATCTTAAAGATGTTCTCATTATGCTTAATGTTAATTAATCCCCCATATGAGGCCTCAACAGATCTCAAGGGTGAATTTGCCTTAAGTGCTTAAGAGCAGAGGCCCAGCCTTACTTCAGTGATGACTTCTTGAAATTCTGAATCAGCACCTTAAAGAGTGTTGACCAAGTGTTCCTGGGGTGGATGCTTTGGCCAGAGTCAGGGTGCCCCTCCCCTTGGGGCAGCCACAAAGCTGGGTCTCCCAAGACCAGGTGGAGTGGGCAGGGCCTGCTCAAGGTGAGACGCTGCAGAAAGTCAAAGGATAGGTCAGAATGACCCTCTTGTCAGTTCCCTGCTCCCCTTGGGCCTTGTAACATACGTGAGGAGTGAGTGGGTCGAAGGGAAGGTGACGTACACAAATCCCAACTCCTCCTCCTGCCTTACTCGGTGGCTATTTTTGGAACAGGTGCCCTAGATTTACTCCACGTCACAAGAAAAGTTGTCACTTCAGAGCAGGTGAGGGAGGTAGAATCAGATTTTCAGTTTAAAGGGCCACTGGAGGTTGTAGAACTCAATTTGATGAGCAGATCCTCCCACGCCATTTCCGTAAGTGGTTGTCTAGCCTAGATTTGGGCAGCCCCTGTGATGGGGAGCTCACCACTTCCTGAGGCTGTTCTTTGCACTATGGGTCAGCTCTACTTATTTGAAAGACTCCCTACCCCCACTGAGACAAACCAAATTCTCTATATTGTCTACCATTTGCCTTCATCTTGTCTTCTGGACTCACCTAGAATAAGTTAATTCCCTTTCAACAGCAACAATAATAATAATGGTAATAAAAACTAACATTTCTGAAGGACTATGTGTCAGACCCGGACTGAGTCCTTTACCTGCATTATGTCGCTCATTCCTAAAATAACCCTATGAGGTGGATACCATTATTATCCCCATTTTACAGATGAGGAATGTGAGGCAAGTATCAGAAAAGAAATATCGAGTTCCACCAAGTCTTTATTTTCAAGGCTAAATATTCTCCCATTTTATCAGCTCTTTCTCTTTAGTCTTGAGAGATAGCACAATATGGTGGAAAAAGCATAACCATTTGAGTCAGGCTGACCCATATTAAAATTCCTCTTCTGTCTCTTATGACTTGTACCACCTTCAACAAGTCACTTAAATATCTGAGCTGCTGTCCCCTTGTCAACAGGGTTAACATATTATAAGGTCAAGGGAAGACTTAGAGGCTGTATGTGTGAAGAGTTAGCAGATGCTTGATACAAAATAAATTCTCAGACAATGTTATATGTTTCCTGTCAGCATCCTGACAGGACACCACCACCACACAGTGGGGTCTGTCAATTCCTCAAATGTTTGACATGCAGGATTGCATATGTCATACTCCAAATGTCTTCTGATAGTCTGAGAAGCGACAAGGATATGTGTCCCCACTTCCCCGGGAGATAACCGGAGATAATATAGTCTTTTTGGTGGTCGTGTCATACAGATGATTCATTCTCTATTTCCAGTTGACTCAGACCCCGAAGTCTTTCCCCTCTCATGCTCTGATTAGAAGTAACATCCCTATCACATTCTTAGTGCATATTTGGGGCCCAATCCCATTTAAACTATAACCTGTGGAGTCATTTTAGATCACAAACTTGTCAAATGTTTCCCTCTTCCTTTCTCTTTGGACCAGTCTTGGATTTGGTGAACAGCTCACTATTCCCTTGATCCAATAAGTAAACATTTAATCTTCCTTCTCCATCACCCACAGCACCAATTAATCACAAAGTCCTGTCCATTTTGTCTCCTAAGTATTTTTTTAATCTATCAGCTTTTCTCCATCATCACCACTGTAGTCCAGGCCTCTGTCATCTCATCCCAGACAATGATGGAATTCTGTCAATGTTGGTCTCCCTGCTTCTTCTTTTTGTACCTGTTCTTCTTTCAACCTGTTCTTCACAAAGCAGCCAGAGTGAACTTTTAAAAAGGCAAACCATATGACTTCCCTGGTTAAAAACCTTTCATGGATACCCATGGTTCTTAGGTTAAAGACCAAAACATCTAACATGGCCTGAAGGCCACTCATGGGCCACTTCTCCCTTTCTCTTCAGCACCCTCTCTTATTTTGGTCCCCCATCTCCCTGAGCCCTAGCTCCGCTCAGCTGCATTTAGTCCCGAGCACTCTCTGTGCTCCCTGCTGCAAGAGGGAATCTGGGCATGCCATCCTCTGCCTGGAGCACTCCTACCTCCCTCCCTAGTTAATGCCTACACATCCTTCAGGCCTCAGTGTGATTGACAGCATGGACTCGAGCCAACTGCCTGGTCTAGCTTAGCCATTTGCTACCCGTGTGGCCTCGGGCAAATAAATCACTTAACTTTTCTGTGTCTCAGTTTCCTTGTCTCTAAAATAAGCACAACGTAGCAGTATATAATGAAGCTGCTGTGATGATAATATGTAAAGCATAACAAGAAAACTCAGTGTCTGGCATGTAGTCATACTATAAAAGCACGAATAATTATTATTACATAATAATAATTATAATGTCTCAGGAGAGGCTTCTCTGAACCCTCAGATTAAGTCAGGGACTTAGGATACATATTAGGGACCCTAAACTTTTCTGGAGTAGAAATTACCTCAGTTGTAATTTTCCATTTATTTGGTGATTATTTGCATTATACCAGCCCCTTCCACTAAATTGTAGGCTCCACAAAAACACAGATCTGAGTTGCCTTTTCCTCACCACTTTTAGTTACTTCAGTGTCTGGCCCAGTTTGTGGCACTTCCAGGAGCACAACCAATATTTGCTAAATGTGTGAATGGTGCTGTTGAACACAGCAGGAATATCTTCAGGCTGATCTGGGTTCTTTTCTCTGTCTAGTCATCCATCTATCCACTCACATTCTGTAATACTATCACTCAGTCAGTTACAAGTCTTCATCGTGGCTCAGTCACGAGTTTTCTGTCCCATATTCAAGGTTATGGGTGTAGTAGAAAGAACACTGGCCCCAAATAGGGAAGATTCAGATTCAAATTCCAGATCCACCTGTCTCTTTGGATCCTCAGATCAGTCCTTGAACCTCTTTGAGCTTCAGTTGGGGTTTGCTGGGAAAAGGGAGAAAAGGAAGAGATAATATTAGCACTTGCCTTAAAGGGTTGTCGTGTGAATTAAGTAAGATAATAATCACTGACATTTATGGTGACATTATGGAGCGGTCCCCACATTCCAACTAAACTCCTTAATCTTCTACATGGATTGTCCCATTTAATCCTCACCACAAGGCTACGATGTAGGTGGTATCATTTCCCCCATGCCATCTGAGGACATGGAAACCTAGAGTGACTAGTATCTTGCCCAAGGCCACACAGGAAATGGAAAAGACCACACTGGAACTCAACCTGCATGGACCCAGAGCCTGAGCCCTTAACTCATCTTCCCCTCGGCCTCATGCACGATATTTAAGAAGTGCCTGGTGCAGGTCGCATGCTGCAAGTACTGGTGGAGGGATCTCAAAGTTGAGGAAGACCTTCACGAGAGAGGCGGGGAGAGTATTCTACTGTGTACAAACACCTTCCTTCTCCTCTGTCTCCTACAGCTTCCCCCAAACACCCCCTGACATCATCTCAAGATTATCTACTGACATCATCAATTATTCCATAAGCATCAGGGTCTAATCAAGACAGAGATTTTCTAAGAATAGCTTTTATTTTCTCCATACCACTGGCTAATATTGTCCCCCATCTACACAATCTAATCACAATTCTTGCTGATTTGAAAGCAAATATAATAACAATAAGAACAGCACTCATTAGCATGCAGCTTAGAAAGTGGCTCATCCCAAATAGTCTATTTTTTTTCCACATGAGAAGTTTGGAGATTGCTCAGATGAGCCAGACATTACTTGGAGGCAGAAAAGTGGAGGAATATCTGAAATCAAAGAAACCCCACAGAGAGTTATCAATGATCTTCCTTTTGCTGCTGGAGGTTTGGAATGAGATTAGGAGAGAATGTGGTATGAATCAAGGAACTGCAGAGTTGGGGACACAGGCCAGGAGATCAGGAAGGAGTCTAGGAGGAAGAATACCCCCAAGCCTGCTATTATTTGTAATGCCCTTATGTGCCCACATCATAGCACACATCATCTCTAATCCTCATAAAGACATTGGGATGTAACATTCTCCTATTCTATGGATAAAGGAAGTGGGGTTCAGAGAAGCGGGGTAACTTACCCAAAGTTACAAAGGTTGTAAAGGGTAGAGGCAGAATTCAAATAGCTGGGTCCCCCAGTTCATTGCCCATGGGGTGCATGTGTGTGTGTGTGTGTGTGTGTGTGTGTGTGTTTAATTATAGAGCCCATAAACCTCGAGCTCCTTTCCTCAATGTATTCTTTCTCCCTGTATTCTATCTACACCCCAACTCAGTCTCATGGCATTCAATACAAGCTGTAGGCTGACAACTCTCTAATTCATATTTCTAGTCTAGATTTCTCGGGAGAGCTTCAGGCTTGTTATTTTCATTTGCCTACTTGACATTTCCACTAACGGGGGAATATCTAACGGTCATCTTAGACTAAACACTCCCAAAACAAAAACCTGGACCTCATCCCAAAGCGCATTTATTCATCCTGCAGCCTTCCCCATTGCAGAGGTTGGTACCACCATCCTCCAAGCTCACAACAGAGAGCAGAGAGCCATTCTGACCATTTTGTTCTCTCTCAGCCCCACACATACCCATCACATAGCCCCATCCTGCCATTCTCCCTCCATCCACTTCACTGTTTCCACCACCACCACTGCAGCATTGTGGTCTCTCTGCTCCCACTCTTGTCCTCCTCCTTAATTTATTTCCTTCTTATCCCTTAGAATGAAGTCCAGCCTCCTCAAATGACCTTTAAGGCACTATGTGATTTAACCTCTGTGTGAGTTATGTACTTTTCTTCATTGTTATCCAGGCACACTGGCTGTCCTTCAGCTTTCTGAATACATCAACCTTCTTTATGCATTTTAACTTCACACAACCTGCCCTCAATCTTCTAAGATTCCTCTTCTCCTCCTTCCTCCAATGACTCTTATTCACCCTCCTGATCTCAAAGTAAATATCATCTTCTCAAAGAGACTCTCCCAAGCCACATAATCTACAGTATGCAAGGCATGTTTCATATGCTATCTGTTTTAATCATTGGTTCTTTTTGCTCATAGAATATTCATTAGTTACTATTCTCTACAACTCAGTGAAGTAGACATATCTTCCCCTCTTTTATGAGAAAACCAAGTTGCAGAGCAGTTTGGTACGTTGCCCAGGGTCACAGAGCCAAGAAATTGTAGAACCAGGATTTGTAGAACTCAAGTCATCCTGACTCCAGAACCAATATCCTATTCACTGCACCACGCTGCCTGCCCAGCCCAATGCTTGGGTGCACAGTAGATGCTCAACCCAACATACTTCTGTCTCTTCTCCTCCTATCCTTCCCCCAGTGAGTTGCAGCTTAACTGAACGTGCACATTATCAGCCTTCTCTGCTCTGTTCCTCTCTCCTGGGCTAGTAAAACAAACTGTGATTCTTCAAACAAGCTCTCTACTTTTTCATCATGGGAGCTTACAGTGAGTGCCATTCCTTTATTTACTAAACAATTCAGAACTCTTTGGGGCTCTTTCTCTGAGATTGTTGCTATTTTTTTTTAATATGCTTCCCTCCAGGACCTTGGACAGAGCCATCTGGTTCCCATTCCTTCACTGCATAGAAATGTTCAATATGGAGCCCAGTGCCCTCTTGATGAAAGTCTTTGTGCTCCAAGTGCCTAAACTCTAGTGGGGGAGACTGACAAGCAAAATTACTACACAATATGGTAAATGCTATAATAATGTTTGACTGCACAGCAGGCAGAGGGCCAGAGCATCCAATGGGCAAACTGCTTGATCCCAGACATAGCCCACCAAAGACATTTGATTAACAATAAAATCGTTCTCTGTTCATCTGTACCTAATTCCTGAGTGCCAGTATGGCCATCCAGAGATAATAGATTGTATCATTTTGAGTTATTTTAGGTTCAGTGATCTCAGGACACAAACACCTGAAGGACAATTCCTGACCAAAGAACAAGAAGGAAGGATCTCGCCTCCAAATGCCCAGGGATTCCATTTTAGCTAATGAACCTGCCTCATTCCCTCTATTCCTCTTTCCTTCTGTCCTCCCTCCTTTTCTTTCTCCCTCCTTCCCTCCTCCCTCCTTTCTTCTTTTCCTCCCTTCTTCTTTCCTCCTTCCTTCCTCCCTTCCTTCCTTCTCCTCTTCCTTCCTTCTTTTCTTTTCCTTCCCTCCTTCCTTCCTTCTTGTCTTCCTTCTTTCCTTCCTTCCCTCCCTCCCTCTCTCCCTCCTTCCTTCCTTCCTTCATTCATTCACTCCTTTTAATTGATATTTATTGAACATCTTCTACGAGTCAAACACCATGTGAGGTTTGGGAACCTCATGGTAAGTGAAAGGAGCCACTCTCCCTGCTCCCAGGTTGCTCTCAGTCTAATGGAGAAGGCCCAAGCAATTTCAATAATCATTATGCAAGTGCAGAATAAAGTAAGACTTCCAAAGGAAAGAACATGGTTATGGGATGGAGAATAGCAAAGAAACCTGATCCAGAATAGGAGATCAGAAAAGTCATCTATGATAAAATGAAGGCTGAGCAGGAATTAACCAGGTGAAGAGGGTTGGAGCAGACCATACCAGACGTGGAGAAGAGCCTGTGCAAAGGCTCTGTGGAGGAAGAGAACATGGCGTGTTCAAGAAAGGGAAAGAAGTGTGGCCGGAATGCACAACAGCTTTCAATTCACCACCCTGGCCTATAGCGCATGCACATAGCTCTGCAAAGAGTTTCTGCTTAGGGGGGCACACTGGAAAACACTTAGATGGAGAGGTTGATTATATAAAAATGGTAATGGTTGTTGCTCTGAATGCAAAAATGGTCTCAGTGAATAAATAGCCCTGTCAACTTCTATCAGTTGGAAACGATATATTATCTCCATCTCTGCCCCTCTGGCCATTTCAGACGTCCTATGGGGAAAGGAAAAGGAATATATTGGCAGAGTCCCCTGAACTGGGACTTTTGAACCGTGCCCACCTCATGATCCCAACATAGTTTCTTCACAGTGTTAGCCAGTCTTGAGTTCTCGTGTATATTTTGTGTGTACTTGCTCTTCTCCTTTCCACTCCAACGCATGCCACTTGAGGGCAAAGCCATGTCTTTCACCCACCACTGCATCACCAGTACCCACTTCAGCACCAAGCAAGAGAGGGCAGTCAATTGAGTTCTGAAGGGGTGACGTCATCAAGATGGCGGAATGGGAGCCTCTGGACTCTCCCCCAACCCATGGATGCTCCGAATAAACAGCTATGGCTCGGATCAATTCCCTCTGAGAGAAGTCCAGAAATTGCTCGAGCGACTCCTGCACACTGAGGGAGAAAATACCCACATCAAAATGGGTGGGAAAAGCTGAGCCAGAAGCTCACCATAAACCCCACCCCTGGCACACCCCCATACAGTTGGGAAGGAACCCCCAACTCCCAGCTTGTCACTGAGAATTGAAGGGTCTGGACCGCACATCTAGTGCTCCAACTTTTTGTGGCTGCTCCCCGAGGGACAAGCTCCTAACTCACACGTCTCTAGAAGCTAGCAGCCTGGCATTCGCTGGTCCCCCAGGAGCACAGAGAACAAAGGGGCGGTTTTAAATGGGGCACCCAAGCCCTTTCCACAGCTGCCCCTGACTCACTCCAGTAATAAAGCCCATAGGCATCACATCACCCAGGGTTCCTGTTAAAATGCAGATTTCTGGGCCCCATCCCCATATACTGAACCAGACTCTCTTAATAACAGCTTATTGAAAGAAGAATAAAAAAGCTTATTAAAAGCTCTCCCAGGTGATTCTGAGACACATAAATCTTAGAGAATTCCCCTAATTCTGTACTTTTCCTCTTTCACTCACCTGCATTAGCTCTATATTTGAATCAATTCAGAACAGATGAGCTGTCCTGGAGCAAGCACAGCAGAGGGAGTTTTAATGAGGGACATCCTCTGGCTTTATCCATCATTGTTGGAAAACTTAAAAAGCATGAGACTCACCTTCCTGCATCAGAAATGGGCTCCAGCAAGGCAATGAGAATGTTCTTGATCTGCAGGCACAGCCCCGTCAACAGAAGATCAGGTTAACAGTTAACCAACCCTGGTCAGGCTCTGGGAGTCATTTGCTTTTTTATATTTTAAGCTGAATCTTTGAGAGGCTCGGTGGTGAAGTAGACAGTCATGCCTGAGTCCAAATTCCAGCTTCACCATTTCCTAGGTGTGGGATCCCAGCAGGTAATTAACCAATCTGACCTCAGTTTCCTCATTTGCAAAATGAGGATAATAACCAGCTCCAGAACAGGGGAGAGAATGAAGTGAAATAACACACGAGTGCCCACTGCAGCGACCGGAGGTGGATGCTCCGTAATTACTGCTGTAGCCTTTAAAAATGACATCTGTCATTATCTGAACACTTACTACGTATCAGGCGGGCACACTGCTATATATATAATACTCATTGTATTTATAATATATAAATAAATGTTTATGTTTATGTAATATAGTTATAATACAAATATATATAACTATAAATGCATATGTTATAACTGTAATAATATATGGTACATGTGTTTATGTAGAGAGAGAGAGAGACTAATACCTTTGTAGGGTAAGCTTTGCTATTCGTATTTTACACATAAGAAGAGTGAAGTCTGGGGGCCGGCTCAGTGGCGTAGTGGTTAAGTTCATGCACTCTGCTTCAGCGACCCGGGGTTCACGGGTTTTTGGATCCCAGGTGTGGACATACACACCACTCATCAAGTCATGCTGTGGCAGTGTCCCACATAAAAAACAGAGGAAGATGGGCACAGGTGTTAGCTCAGGGCCAGTCTCCCTCAGCGGAAAAAAGAAGTGAAGTCTGAGAGGTTCAGTAACTTGCACGTGGTCGCACAGCAAGTAAGAGCAGAGCAGGGATCAGGTGTTTTCAGTCAACGTTCTTGCTCTTGACCAAGGGGATATGCTGTTTTCTCCTTTTCTACCTTTATCTTAGGGCAGAATTCAGAGAAGAAAATAGTAACTGTTGTTCTGGAGTGTTTGTCTCAATTTGGTTTAGCTCTGCAGTATGCATCCTGTTTATTACAAAGAATAGCCCCCACCTCCCAAGCTGCTGCCATGTGCTGATCCCCTGCTGCCCTAGCCAGATGCTTCCCAGTCACGTACTGTTGAAGACTGGTCCTCAAACCTAGCTGCACAGCAGTGTCTTCTGGGGACCTTTAAACTCTCCTGGTCCCATCAAATCCGAATCCCCAGGAGAAGAACCAGGCATCAGTGCTGCTTAAAACTTCCCAGGTGATTTCAATGGCATTCAAAGATTTGTCTAGAGTTTTCTATATTGGTCTTCTGACAAATCCCAGCTCAGATGTGATAGCGTCACCTGCAGAAAGTTTCCTTAGCCTTTTTTAAATGACACCTTGGAAATGAGTTTATGGGATGGCTGGGGGAGTCTTTAGGGCTGTTGAAAACACCCTTGGTTATCGCAGACCTGGGAAGGAAACACCGGTTTCCATTTGCTCAACGAATCTCAAATAAGCATCTTCCTGGCAGGGGGGCTGTGCTGGGACCCCCAGGGCAGTGGGAATGTGGTGAGTGGAACAGCATCGATTTTGGGGTCAGGCAGTCCCAGTTACTGGCCCTGTGGCCCTGGGCAAATTACCTCTCTGAGCCTCGATTCCCGCTTCTGGAAAATGCAGCTCATAATGTGCATTTGTTAAAGTATAGAGATTAGAAACCATATTAAGAAAAAGTAAACTAGACTGTGCCTGCTGTATAGCAAGTGCTCAATAAACAATAACTATGAATAGCAGTAATTCTCATTTATTAAATGAGATTTAGTTGAACTACATAACATTGCCATTTTGTAGGTCAAAAATAAGTGTCAATAATTTCCTGTGGTTCAGCCTCACTCTGCTGTGGCTTCATGTGGGTTATGGCATTCAATCCTAACAGTGGCCTTTCATGAGCCCCTTTCATAAATGAGAATACTGAGTCCTATGGGGTTAAGAAACTTCCCAAGGTCACCACTAGTAAATGGCAGTGTCTGCCTGGGATTCATCTCCCGGAAATTCCCACGCTGGTTCATCCTCATCCTTCAGGTTTTAGCTGAAATGTTACTTCCACAGAGGGTTTTCCCTGACCCAGCCCCTCTGACATCCCACCTGTTTTGTTCTCCTCACATCACTCATTGCCATATGCTATGTTCCTGCCTATATGTCATTTCTCTCCCTCAACTCGACCTGAATGTTATGAAAGCAAGGATCCTGTTTTACTGACTGCTGTAGGCCCAGGCCCTAAAGCAGTGCCTGGTGCACAGTAGGTGTATAATAAATGTTTGTGAAATGAATGATCCAAGGAGCTGGACAGTCGGATTCAAGTTCTTAGCCCCTGCGCTATGCCACCATCTTCTGCATGATTATATTAAAGTCTTATCCCTTGGGCTTTGCTACTTTGTTAATTGCCTTCTAGATAAAAGAGAGCCCAAAACTTGGAGGAAAAAGTTGGGAAAGGGTACCCTGCCTTTCCTGGTGTGGGGTCTGTTCCCCCACCACCTAGATCAAATGCATAATCACAAATATTCACGTGGATGGAGACACATTATCCATAGCTTACATTCCTTTTGCTCCAGACTGGGGGTGGGGAGACTTGATCATAATCTCCCAAGCAGAAAACCATGGTGACCATCCTCTGGTTCTAATAAAAGTTTGATGATTCAGTGTCTCAAATGACTATAGCCAAATTGAGCCTGATCACATTCACTTTTAAAAGACCATGTTCCAATCACATCATTTTATAGGAATAATTGTTCTGGAGGTCACGCCCAGCATCATTTCACACGGGTGAAATGTTTCTTGTGGTGATCAGGAGTGCTGGACAGAACTTCTCAGACTTGCTTGCTGCCGAGGGGGTGGAGTGTGAAGGTGATTCATCCTCTAGCAGCGTATTCTGGTGCCTGCACACTCCCCGTTTATGTCAGAGAGCCCTACGAGAAAACACAAATGACACCTGGCCAAGTGTTTTCCTGCCTCTTCAGACATACTTATCTCCTCAGGCTGGGATCCCTGCATCTCCAGCTTCAGGCTTTCCAGGAAGAGATGTGCAATAGCGAAGACCATTGTCTTTAGAGTCGGACATTTGAGTCTGCATCTTGGCTCTGCCTCTTTCTAGCTCTGTGACCTTGGAGAAATTGCTTAACCTGTCTGAGCTCTGAATATCAATATGTAGCAGGAAAAATTGTCCTTGAAGTTATTCCAGAAAGAGGCTAGACTCAGATGTCCTAGACGTCACTTCCTGAGCCCATCTGTTGTCAGAAAAGCCAGGTTCTGTGAGTCTAAGAAGAACCAGTCAATACCATTGTATGGACCACTCTTCTATATTTTCTTCTCTGGGATACTTATACAATGATGTAATATATCTTCTACTGAAAGTTAGTTAGCAATACCGTTTTTTAAAGAAGAAAATAAAAATCGCCTATAATTTAACCAACCACTGCTAATATGTTGGGATGGTTCCTATGTGATATTTTTCTATGAAGGTATAAGGAGAAAATATTATTTTAAGATCTGGCCACGTTGGGGCCAGCCAGGTGGTGTAGCGGTTAAGATCCCATGCTCCACCTCAGCACCCAGGGGTTCACAGTTCCGGATCCCAGGCACAGACCAATGCTCTGCTTGTCGAGCCGTGCTGTGGTGGCGTCCCATATAAAGTAGGCGAAGATGGGCACGGATGTTAGCCCAGGGCCAGTCTTCCTCAGCAAAAAGAGGAGGATTGGCAATGGATGTTAGCTCAGGGCTGATCTTCCTCACAAAAAAAAAAAGAAAGATCTGGCCATGAATTTCTTTTAGTGTCTGAAATAATACATTGGAGAGCCTTTTGGTGTAGAAGATGAGCTTGGGGATATTGGTGTGGTTTGGAGGGAGAGAGAGAGAGAGAGGGAGTTGCTCCTTGTGTAGAAGAATGAGAGAAGGTAGACATAGCCCTTGAGAGGGAGGGGTAAAGAGAAGAAACAGAGAGGAGTGTGGGGTCACCAAAACTGTGTGCGGCTATGGGCTAGTGGAAATTTTCTGGGGAGAGAATGGACATTTGAAAGAATAGGGATGTGTATTACTCAGTTTAAAATTGTGCAGTTGTCTTTGTGTTCATTTAACTCTATTATATTCACAAATGCTTTGTGTGTGTGTGTGACTTTGTACCTCAGAAAGGCCTGAATTTTGCACTGGTTCAGTGAAGGCTGGAACAGAGGCAGCCTGAGAGAATCAGGATCCTTAAATCAGAGGTGATCTCGAGATCCTAACCAAGACTTCCCCCAGATAATCCACTAAAAACCTGGGAAGGACTCTAGACTTCCATGGGACATGAAACTGCATGCCAAGTTCATCTTACCTTGATTTCTAGGAGAAAGGATGTGTGTGAGTGTGTGCGTGAGAAGTAGGATGCTTTGGGCTGGTCAGACACACAACAAATCGTGGGTAGTAATTTCCTTATGCCACACCCCCTCCTCATCACTAAGACTCTTTGCATTCGCTGATATGCATGGCAATTTTATTTTGTAGTTGGGGAAGAAAGAAGGATTTTTGATTAAGAATCACTGGGAAAAGATTAATGGAGCTATGACTGAATTTCCATATTAGGTAGAGCTCTTGGTTTCAACTGATGGAAATCCAACGTAAACTGAGAGAAAGAGAAATTGAGGAAGAGAGAGAGAGAGAATGGATGGATTGGCTCATATAACTGAATAATTCAGTAATATTTGGCTTCAGGTATGGATGGATCCAAGTGCTTAGGCACTATCATCTCCCTCCATCCCTTGTCCTCACTTTCCTCTGTGTTGGCTCCATTAGCAGATAGGCTCTCCATGTGAGGTGATACGATGCCACCAAGAGTTCCAGCCTTTCATTCTAGTCACTCAGCAACCACCTGAAAGAGATTCTCTTCCCCATGGCAACCAGCTAAAGTCCCAGGGCTGACTCTCAATGGCTCTGACCAGCTTCATTAAACCCATCAATGTGGACAAGAGATAGAATGTGTGCTAGGGGTGATTCCCAGAGGAATTCTGGGGTCCTGGAAGTCACTGGAGAACTTGAGGCTGGGCAAGCAGAAACTAGAGTGTCTGTTTCTGCCCTAGTTTCCTAGATTGATTTCGGTCCCTTTTGTTAAAGTCCGAAAACCATTCTCTCCCTCCTCCTCAAGACCTAAGCCTCTTTCCTGACTTCCTTTCACACAGATGCAAAGAGAAAAGACTCCCAACCAGCAGCAACAAAGAATGAATGCAATTCAAACATCATGTCCAACTCCCCACCCCATCACCATCCCTCCCTGTGGACAGACTGTGGGTGTAGACCTAGAAGGTCATCCCTCTCAAGACTGAGACCCAAGCCTCTTAGAAATGGAGGAAGGGGTGGAGAAAGGGCACCAGGCTCAAATGTGTGGGCAGGTTCTCTTCTCCTTAGTGGGAAGAAAGACCCTGCAGCAGGAGGACTGGTCCATGGAAGCTTTGCTCTTTCCCTGGAGGCTGCTGGAGTCTGTGCTCTGGGAGTCTGGCTGTCACTAACTGAACCCAGGGGGCAGGAGAAGGAGGAGGAAGAGAGAGGATCCCAGGATTTTTTGCACACTCTGAGTGGTTCAGGGGCAGATAAAGTTAATGACTTTCTTTATGTACTTTCTACCAGTCAGTCAAAGAGGATCCTGTGCACAGGGTCTGGTAAAGGTGGAGTGGTGTGCTCACTGGTATGACACAGTGTTCCAGGGCTTGAGCTCTGGGCTCAGACCACTTGGGTTGAATTCCAGAGCCTCGGGCCACTCTGAGCCTCGGTTTCCTTATCTATAACATGTGTGTATGCTAGCTTGATTTCAAAATTGTCCCCAAGTCTTTACCACTCCCTGCATCCATAACTTTGCAATGTGACCTTGCAGTTTCTCTGGTCAAGAGATGTGTCTATTTCTCCACCCCTTGAACATGGGTTGGCCCTCAGGATTTGCTTTAGTCAATAGCAAGAGATGGAGGTAACAATGTGCCAGTTCCCGGCCGAGGTCTCAGGAGGCCCTGTGTGCTTCCACTGTTGTTCTTGGAAACTTGCCCAGCTGCCAGGTGAGCAAGCCCAGACTAGCTTGCTGAATGATGAGCAACATGTGACCCAGTCACTCCCCACCCCGGCCAACAGCCAGCCAACCACCAGGCATGTGAGCAAGGTCACCCTAGGTGGGCCAGCCCCAGCCACCCGGCCAGCTGACCAAAGATGCATGTGTGAGACCAGTCAAGATGATGTGAACATTTTAGGGTATGAGATGACAGGAGTCTGAGAAATGAGGGCAAAGCAACCCTGAGAGAAACTTAGGTGACTGAGAGAACAAAGTATAACAGTTTCCTCTTCATCCCCACATCTGATTTCGGGCCTCACATCTGAAAGCTGAGGTTTGATATCCCAACAAGGCTGAGCCTATCAATCAAAATGATCAATAGTTCAAACTGGCATCCACCAACCCGCAGACTTTTATTTTCTTGAACAATGAACTGATTCACATCAGCCCCAAGAATGGCAATCTGTACCCTTTCCAGTCCCAGTGAGCCAATGTCTTAAAAAATAGGTATATATTTAGGGTTTCCAAAAGAGATAATGAGCAATTGCTAATAATTATTTGAAGCCATTAGAGTTGGATCCGGCACAATTAATGCCACTGTTGAATTTTGATAATACCAGAAAGATAATTTAAGCTCAGTGCAAGGATGGCTGCCAAGGCGAGCTCAACAATTGAACTGAATTTTCAAACATACAGATGTAATCTTTTCAAGCAGCGTGAATTCAAATGAATTGAGTTGCAACACGATGATGGTCTTTTGCACATTTCCTAGAATGTTCAGAATCGAGAGGCAGATGTTTCTGGGGAGGAGTCTGGCCTGGTTCCTCGGGAGCTGGGTGGAGAGCTGACATTACACCAGCTCAGAGCTGAACAATGGAGGGCCCTTTGAGTCAACGTTGAGTCGTGACTTCTGTATTAGTTTCCTGTGGCTGCTGTAACAAATTGCCACAAATCTGATGACCTAAAACAACACTTCTGGAGGCCAGAAGTCCAAAGTCAAGGCTTCAGCAGGTTTGGTCCCTTCTGCAGGCTCTGAGGGAGAATTCATTTCACGCTTCTCTCCTAGCTTCCGGTGGCTGCCTCCAATCCTTGGCATTCTTTGGCTTCTGGGTACATCCCTCCAACCTATTCCTGAACCTTCACAGCACATTCTCCTCTGTGTATCTTCTTCTTTTCTTTTCTCTTATAAGGATACTTGTCATTGGATTTAAGGCTCACCATAATCCAGGATGATATCATTTCAAGATTATTACCTTAATTATATCTGAAAAAGACCCTTTTTTCAAATAAGGTCACATTCACAGGTTCTTGGTGGGCATATATTGTGGGGGACCACCACTCAACCCACTACAACTTCTAAGGCAGCAGACTCCTGCCTACCTCTGACTTCATCTTCTGCCACGTTCCCCATCACTCATTCATTCCAGGCACTTGGGCCCCATGACTATTCCTCAAATACACCAGGCTCATCCTTAATCAAGAATGCTGCTCCCTCTTCCAAGAGTGTTATGCTGCCTTCTAGCCATTCAGGTCTCAATTCCAGTGTCCCTGTTTCAAAGTGACCTTCCTTGACTGCTCTATATAAATTGGTACCCCATCTCCAGTCTCTCTCCATGATATTCTTCTCTTTTATTTTATTCACGGCATTTAACACTATCAAAAATTATTACAGGTATCTCTTTATTCTTTTGTCTCCTTTCACTAAAATATAAAGCTCCATGAGATCAAGGACCTCCCTGTCTTATTGACTAAAATAACATCTCCAGTGATCTGAGCAATTCCTGCCCCATTGTAGATGCTCAAGGATGAGTCGTTGAGCGAATGATTGACTGTATATGCCATCTTGGGTATTACAAAGTCAGGTTCATAACATGAGAAATTGTCTGACCTTCTAAAAATGAGGGAAGTTTTGCAGAATCAAGAAGAGCACAAGATATGGGACAAGGAGAGAGAAATCTTATCTACAGGGAGAACTGATTTGTGGTGGAGCCCAGGCATCACTGTGTTTTATAAGCAGCACCACATGATTCTAATGGGCAGCCAGGTTTGAAGACCACTGATCTAAGAGAGTCATGGAAATTCCATTCCTTTTGTCAAGTGATTGATGTCATTCTCCAGGCATGTGACAGAAACCTGGCCAATAAGCCACAAGGCTAAATCAGCTGGGGATATTCTGAGAGGTTTTTCTTCCATTTAGAAAAGGGGCACAGAAGATATTGTTCTCCACCCCTGGGTGGCACTGTCCTTGTAGAATATGGACCAAACCTTCTCTGTGTGACTATAGAGAGATTACACTGCATAGGTCACCTCTTCTGTAATTTTTTTACCAAAATTATCCTACTGGCAGTCATATGGGGAGGTCTAGACCATTTTCCATCATCCAAGGACATGGGATATTCTAGATAGTTCCAAGGTTGAAAAATTAAGGACTGTGATGACAACAGTTCATGTTCTTTCCCTCTTTCTGATAAGCCATCATCAGCCATGATTTATTCTTGCCTCGTGGCCTCAAGATGGCTGCTACAGTTCCAGGCATCACACAAAAGCAATGCCACCCAGGATCAGGAAAGAGGTTGTAAATATTTCATGTCCTTCTTCTCCATGGAAGGAAAGCTTTCCCAGAGTCCATCCCCAGCAGACTTAGCCTTCTGGGCTCGCTGGCCAGGTTTATGTGTGTGCTGAGATAAATATGATGCTGTTGGACAACGAGTCCCCAAGAATGGGAGAGTCAATACATAAGGACTCCTAAGTATCAGAGAAAAGAGCCCGGGACCCAGAGATCACAGTGTCCTGGGTTCAAATCCCAGCCCTGGCCCCTTTACCCACTGTGTGACCTGGTGGCCTCTCCAGGCTGCAGCTTCCTCTCTGTAAAATGGATAAACAGCTCTCCTGGTCTTGGTTCTTTTCATCACTGCACAGACTCTCACATCCAAGAAGTCAGACCCAGCAAACTGCAGTGTTCTTTTGGCACCTTCGATTTTTCTCTTCGACCAGCTGCTCTGAGGTGCCAAAGGAAACCAGTCATTGAAGAGAATTACATCCCAGGCAGCCTAAGCATGTGCTAATTTACTAGTTATAAGCTAGAAAACAATTTCAACCAGGTGGAGGTGCCCTGCCCCTGACACTGGCCACCAAATTGTTTACATTTTATTTCTCGGAAGGAGGCTCTGCTATAAGATATCAGAGAGAAAATAAGAGTTCTTTTCTACCCTTCACTCCAAACTCTGCCCTGGCTTAAAAGCCTTACATATTTCCAAGTGCTTAAAAAAAATAAAAACCTCCCAGATAGACACTCTTAATATACCTGTGCAAGTAGGCTGCAGAGAGGAGATGGGCTTGCACTTGTGAGGTTAGAACATGTCGTGTCAAGTGAAATGTACAAATCTGAATCCCAAGCCCCCACCCTAAGCGTTGACATTCCTGTGCGTTTGTGATTTTTAAAGGAAAAGCATCCTTGACTTCCTCCCTTAAAGCAGCAGCACCCCATCAGCGCCTGCATGGCTGAGCCATCAGCTTTCATAAACCAGCTCAGCAGCACAGCCCCCAACTGCCCAGAGACCCTTCTTGCCCCGTCAATTCTCACTGCTCCCACATCTCATCCAATAGACTTCAGCAAAAGCTGATTAATCATGGCTGATGTGAGTATGTATTCACTGCACGCCAAGCACTGTTCTAAGTATATTAACAATCATCACTGAAATTTATATTGAACTTACCACACGTTGGACATCACTTTATGAATAAATCTGCTGCATTCTTATAGTAACAGAATGAGATCAATGATCATCTATATTTTACATTTGAGGAAACAGGCTCAGAGAAGCTGAGTAAATTTCCTGAGGTCTTTAGGGAGTGGCAGAGTCAGATTTCAAACCTAGATGCAAAAGTCACAAATACTTATAATTATATAAGTTGACGTTCTTCACACGAATGGAAATGTATTATATAGAGACATGTCTTATAAACAGTTGAATGTACCTAGGTTTCTGTACGTGAAAATGTGGGTAACGTGCTTTGGGGTCCAGGGCAGCCTGCCCCAAAATATGCCACAATGGCATATTGATTATTTTGAATTGAAGTTACTCGAGAAAAGAGCTGGTGCAAGGACACTCTGACCCTCCTCTGTCCCCCTGAAAGCAGGAAATGAATCTCTCGTGTGAAAGGTACCCTCCCTGCATGGAGAGAGGGAAAGACATCCTTATCCCAGAACTAGGGAATTCAGGGCTGAGAAGCCTGTATTAACAGGTCTTTTTACTTTTTCACTAATATACTACCCTAAACCCAAACTCTATTTAATTCCTTACTAATTAAGAACCCAAATCTAAATGTCTTTGTCCCATCAAATCCTCACAAATGTATTGTTTCTTTATGTAAAAAGCTGTAAAGTTGCCTGCCTTTTGGTCACTCTCTGAGCATCATTTTTAGGATCTCATGTGATAGGTATTAAATTGGTTTTTCTCCTGTCTTGAGTTTTTTTATTATTAGTCCAACTGTAAAAACTTAAGAGGAGTAAGGGGAAAATTTCCCCTCCCCAACGTGCTTATTTGGGAGTAAGGAAAGGATTTTTATTTTTTAAGTGGAACTGAATTAAAATGTTATTTTATTTCCAGAAAAAAAGAAAAGGCTTCGAGTTCTGGTCAATATTGCAGATGTTTAATTCTACCAAGTAGAAGCCACTTCCTGTCCCATCGCAGCTTTTGCTTTGTAGCTGTGAAGGGGACTCATGTTTACCAAGTGCTTAATAGGTGTTGGCGCTGTCCTGGGGATGCATATATATTTTTACTTGAATCTCGTAGAAACCGTATGAATAAAGTGAAAATCTACATTCTACTTGTGAGAAACCTTAGTCTCGGAGATTAGGGAATGTTCCCAGGGCCATACAGCCACTCTGGGGTAGAGCTGGGATTTGAACCCAGGTCTTGAGGACCCGAAAGGTCCACTAAATAGGGCTTCTTTCTAATAGGACTGTTCTAATATTCCAGAAACCCTTTGAGGACATTTCTGATAACTAAGTGTGTCTCAGACAAAGGAGGAGCAGAATTAAGACTGCAAGATAGGGCTGAGTGTTCATACAAATATTTGTAGGGCATCAACTCTGTGCCAAGCACTGGGATAAATGCTAGGGATAGAGTTGAACAAAGCAGATCCTGTCCCTGCCCTGCAGAATCTAGGGCAGAGGACTGTTGTTAAACTTAGAATGGATTATATCATTTCAGATTGTGAAAAGCACTATTATGAAAAACAAAAGGGAGGGTCTAATTTAGCTGGGAGAGAGGAGATTTAGCCAGGAATGTCTGGTTTAAAGACATAATATATGCTAAGCCCTGAAGGATGAGGCAGAATTTGCAGATGAAAAGTGAGGTGGAAGTGCATTCTAGGCAGAGGTAACAGCATGTGCAGAGGCCCTGAGGCAGAAATGAGCTTGGCATTTTGAGAAACAGAAAGGTTAATGTAGCTATGTAAGTGTTGAGGGGCCTAGGCCACAGGATGATGTTAGAGAGGTGAACTTCTCGGAGTCCAGGCAGGGAAACAATGAGGAGGTCCAGGCTTAGGCCAATCAGGAAGAGGCCAGAGCCTGCAGCAGAACACCCAGTGAATTACGGCCCCTGGAAGTCACAAGGGAAGACTAGAAAGGAAGATGAGCTGAAGGCACAGAACAGAGCCATGAAGGCGAACAGGTTGGGGGGGTTGGTCTCAGTGAGCCAGCCAGCATCCTCCTGTGTCTGTACTATTCCTTTCTTCATCCCTAATTGTCTCTGTCATCTTAGCCCCTATCCCTTAACTGGCTTCATTTTACTCACATCCGCCATCATGATCGTCCAAAACACAGATCTGAGAACATCACTCCCCAGCTTTTGGGATAAAACCAAAACCCCTTAGGTGAGCACACCAGCCCCTTGGTGATTTGGGGCCTGCCCACCTCATCGTGTGACTCTCTCCCTCTCCTCCAACCTACAGAATTGAAGCTCCACCTTTGTTCCATGGGATTCCATAATGCCTTGCCTTGCACTCACAGATGGTTGACTAGATTATGTCAAAATCTTTTCTGGCTCTAAGAACCCAAGAAAGAAACGCCAACTGTTTTTTGGGTAACAGACACAACAGATTTGCATTTTTCTCCGGTAGCTCTCTTTTGAGCAAGCACGAGTCAGTAATCCTGCTTCACCATTGCCCAGTGACAAGCCCACGTGTGAGTTCCGTGTCAGTCCCCACTTTCATTAGATGTGTTTGCCTTCGTTTACTGAGACACATCCTTAAAACTGTGGCTTTAGAAAGAAAGCTGCCTGGAGACTTTCTTCTGTGTGGAGGTGTGGCTATATTGAGCTTCCGTTTCCTTCCAGGGGACGGGCAGCGGGAAGTCACCGAGGGATACTGAACACCCTCAGCCTGCTCCCTTGGTGTCCCTCATTCCTGGTGATTTCCTGGCAGCATCTCAATCGCTTTGTGAAGGAGACTTTCCTGAGGAAGAAAGCAGTGTTCACTGAACAGAGAGCTCAAGAGACAGGGGAAGCACAGGAGACTTTGGAAGGATTTTCAAGCTGTGGAGGCAGGGTCATCAAGAAGGTGGGGAATTAATTGGAAGAGGAGTGTGCTGGCTGAATTATTGGTGATGTTTGTGTATTCTTCCTGCTCAGGTGACCCTGGGGGGTCTGCACTGCCCACCTGAAGGACGCAGAAGTTCTGTTAAGAAAAGGAAAAATGAAACTCTTTGAGGAAGCTTTTTGTCCCAGCACCAGGTCTTCTGGCCTCCTGACTTAGCTCCCACTGGCTCTGAAGAGTTTCAGGGGAAAGCTCTGAACCACAGGGGTACTTCTGATTTGCCCCGCTTAGCAACTTCGTCTCTGCTCCTTGTCCGACTTCTCCCACTGCCCACACCTGGACTCCCTCCCTTGACTCCTACCTCCTCCCTGGCTCCCCAGGGCCACTGGCGTGGTTCAGCCTTCAGTGCCCCTCAGCTGGATTGCTGCACTGCCTTCCGTCTGGTCTCCTAACTTTGTTCTATGTATTTCTCCCATTCTTTGTTCTATTTCCTTTAACCTAGTTATTCCAAATGAAAGCTCTGCCATTGTACCACTGGGTTTCATAACTCCTTGTCTTGCATAAGCAGCTTCCTCCACAGAAGCCCATGCTCTCTTTCTTTTTTAACAGCCCATTGAGATATAATTGATATACAATAAACCACACTGTTTCAAGTGTACAATTTTAAAATTTTTGACATGTGCATCCACCTGTGAAACCATCACCACAATCTAGATGATGAACATATGGATCACCCCCAAAAGTTTCCCCCCGACCCTTTAAAATCCTCCTCACTCCCCTCTCTCCCATCCCCAGGAAAACGCTGGTTGTCTTTCCATTATTATAGGTTAGTGTGCATTTTCTAGGACTTTATACCAATAGATTCATACAGCATATGCTCTTTTTTACCTGACTTATTTCACTGGGCATGATTATTGTTGAGATTCATCTCTGTGATACAGGTAACAACAGTTCATTCTTTTTTATGGCTGCACAGCAGTCCATCCTACAGATAATAGGTATGGCACAATGTGCTCATCCAGTCACCTCTTGATGGACATCTGGGTTGTTTTTACTTTGCAGCTACTACATGTAACGCTACTATGGACATTCATGTACACGTCTTTGGACGTACACTTTCATTTCTCTTGGGTAAATACCTGGGAGTGGAGTGGCTGTGTCACATGGTACACTGTTATCTTTGAGCAGATCCTGAATAATTAGATGTTGTGTTGTAGAAAAGGATGATACACATGAATATCTACATACAGTTTTTGGATGCCTACAAGCGTTTACCATGGAACTGAAAAAACATATAACTTCTTTCTTCATCCTTCGTCAACTGCCCTCCCCGGTGCCCCGCAGGTTTCTGCCTTGCTGGTTTCCAGCCTTCAAAACAGTTTATGAAGCAAGCATCCACCCTCTCTTCATGACTCGAGATGTTGTGTGTGCCTAGAGCCATCCTCTGGGTCCTGGCAGCCCCTTCATGGTTCCAGGGTAACTTTATAAGACAGCACGTTGGCCTCCAAAGGAGGGGACAGTCTCGCTGCGTATTTATCCTGCTACAGGAGTCAGAAAGGAAAATACGCATTCACATAGTAAACATCTCCATATTTCGTCACCTTCTCCAGGCAGCAAATATTGAGGGGTCGGTGCCAGCTCTGGAGCCAGACTGCCTGGAATTGGATTCTGGTTTGTGTCATTCTCCAGATCCGAGACTTTGTGCAAGCTACTTAACTTCCTGTGCCTCGGTTTCCTCATCTGTAAAGAAGCAGACTGTGGGTCTTTCTGAGGATTGAATGTGAAAGCACAGTGCCTGGCACATAGTAAGTTCTCTTGAAATCATATCCATTATTGCTGTTAGCCAGTCTCCTCCCAACCCAAGCTCTCATCACTATGGCAACCCGTGTAACAAAAAGGATCAGGGATGAGCTCTCCTTTGATGCCCCCAAAGTCAACAGCACAACCGTCACATTCGGCACTCCGCTTGGAAGATGCCTTGCTAATCTATATTTTTCATATCAGTGGGCCTAAGCACCTATCTGAAGGATAAATGGAAATAACACAGGTATTTTAAAGCAATTAGTTGGGGCAATAGAAATGCCCAAAGGAGTGAAAGTAAAATCAATTATGATAATGCGTAGTCATTCAAGGCCATTTTCCTTGAGATAACGTCAAGTATCTACCAGAATGTTGCTAAGTAGGGAGGAACGTTGCAGAAAAAAAAAATCAATATTTTTCTCCATACCAATCCTGTTTAACTAATGTTGAACCTTGATATAGTAATGTTATGCCCAGGTAACACTGACTTATTAATATTCTTTAGCACATGGCATCTCTGGGAACTTCACCAAGTTCAGTGACTCGGTGAAGCTTCGAAAATATCTGAGGCTGAGTGGGCTGGATTTGAGGGATAATGAGCTTTTTGAGCTCTATCTGATCTTCATGGTTTTCTGTGTCCTCCGTGGAGGGGCTGTCTGCTGCCCCTTCTCCCATCTGCTTCCCTATGCTTCTCCTCGCCTCATTTAGTTGGGAGCAATGTATGAGATAATTTGCCTCCAGTGCAGACTTCAGAGGCTCGAGTCTGCTTTGAGCAATATTGGCAACATCACTTTTGGATCCTCTGTTGTATTTTGATGTCGAGGTTGCTGGCTCAATCTCTGCTCCTCACTGTATATTTGAATAGGCAAAGTTGCTGTAAAAATAACCACTGGTATATGAACAACACATCATGTTTGTATAAAAAGGTCAGGGGTTTTATTTCATTTGCGATTTGCCCAAGAAAGGAGAAGGTTACAAATAGCCCAAGGGAGGCATTTTCAATGCGCGCGAGGGATCAATGACTTAGACCTCTTGATTGTCTAGTCAAGGAGCAGTGAGATGCTGTGGAATGAATTGAGATTTACAGCCAGACAGAACTGGATTCCAATTCCAGCCTTAATTACCCACCAACACGATGGGGAGGCTAATCCCTCATCCCGGAGTTTGGGGCGAATAGGTTTATGGATGTCGAGTGTACAGCACTCAAGGAAGCAAGACACCTTCATCTTCATCCACTGGGGCAAAGCATATTTCTACTCCCAGCCCCAAGATCTTTTCCTTCAGCTGCCCAGTGCGGGGACAGAGCCCAGACACCCTAGAAGGGGACCTCCATGAAGGCGAGGCTCACTCTGTATCACCAGAGCCTGGCCCTGCTGCAGAGTAGGTATTTCATAAAGAAATGATTGAAAGGTGCTGGGTTCCAGGATCAAGCTAAGATTGTGATGTGTGTTGCTGGTACCTATGGGAGTACATGAAGATTTTTTTAGCTGTTTCAGTGCTGATTAAGACTGTGCTGGATTGACATTCACAGCCTCCCAGACACATCTCACCTCCCCTTCTTCCCCTTTGCCGGTTCCTCGCCAATGCCCATCTCTCTCTTGTTCTCGACATCTCTGTGTCTGGCTGAAATGGGCCCGGCCCAGCCTCCCTCTGCCTCCAGCCTGGGTAATTACTTCAGTCCAAGCTGCAGCTCATTACCTCTCTGCAGGTGTTAACTGAAGCAGAGCTGACCTCTCAGGAGTTCATTAGTCAGATGCCGGAGGTAGAACGTGGACCCTGATTGCAGGGGCTCCCGTGACAGCGCTGTGGACCAGAAGTCTCTCTGTTGGAGGAGTTTTACATTAGCATGTTTAAAGAATAAAATAGTCACGATGCATCATGTCTTGAATATCTCCCTGTAGGATGCCTTTTTTGCCAAACTTTAACTTGGCAGGATGCCACCCACTTGTTGTTAGGGACCAGGTGAGAAATAACCCTTAAACTTGTTGTGTGTTTGCTCTAAGGCTGTTGTCGACAGCCATACTTATTACCTAACATATGGCCCTCCCTCTGAGAAGTTCTTAGAGAAATTCTTTTCGTTTTTAGTATGAGAGAAAGCTGTACTTCTCCAGAGCAGCTGCTGGTGGACATGAGCAGCCCAGTGCAACGGGAAGGGGCAAGTCTTGGAGACATCAGACCGGGACCTGAATTTCATCCACACCACTTTCTAGCTCTGCAAACTAGAGCCTCTCATCTTCAAACACAGAAGATAATCCTTAGGTTGCAGGTTTGTTGTGAGGGTTGGATGAGTTAATATATGTAGAGACCTGTACTCAGTTTGGGCTCAATAAATGGTCATTGCCACTGATTTTGGTGTCTATGTATAGACATGTAACTCTTATGACTGATCATTTTTGCTTCTTCTAGTTAGATGGTAGGAGATACAGAAGCAAACTTGTGGCCAACGTTCAGCAAGCATCTAGGACTCTTTGGCATGGATTTTCTGTGACAAATCTTGCTCCTGGTTCTCCCTCACTTTATTGTTCATTTGGTTGGGGTTTTTTATATTTGTGTCTTCTTCATTAATTAGTTATAATTTATTATATCTGAAATATTGTGTATCTCTTTCATACCTGCCTCAAATCCTGTTTGAAACAAACTAGGACAGAAACATTCAATACAAAATTAAAGGGAAAAAAAAGAAGACCTTGGCAGCCTCTGGCATTTCAATTTTCAGTGGTCAATATAAAAAATTTGGAAGAAAAAAATCAATATAGAGGCTTTCAAGAAAATGATTAGTGTCCACTCTTTAGAAATGGAAGGTGTCTTTTCAAAATTAACCCTTTATCAGCTATATGGTTTGCAAATATTTTCTCCCATTCTGTAGGTGGCCTTTTTACTCTACTGATTGTTTCCTTTACTGTGCAGAAGCTTTTCATTTGATGTCATCCTGTGTGTCTATTTTTTCTTTTGTTGCCTTTGCTTTTTTAATAACCTGATTAAAAAGTAGGCAGTTTTTCCAAAGAAGACATATAAATGGCCAACAGGTGTATGAAAAGATCCTCAATACCACTAGTCAACAGGGAAATGCAAATCAAAACCACAATGAGAGATCACCTCACACCTGTTAGGATGACTATTATAAAAAAAATAGACAATAAGCGTTGATGAGGATGTAGAGAAATTGAAACCCTTGTGCACTGTTGGTAGGAATGAAAAATGGTGTAGCTGCTATGGAAAACAGTATAGAAGTTTCTAAAAAATTAAAAATAGAACTACCACCTGATCCAGCAATCCCACTTCTGGTTATTTATCCGAAAGAATTGAAGTCAAGATCTCAAAGAGATATTAGCACCCCTCTGTTCATTGCAGCATTATTCACAACAGCCAAGATGAGGAAACAACATAAATGTCCATCAATGGATGAATGGATAAAGAAAATGTGGTATATACTTTTCTTTGCAGGATTTGCCTCTACTGCAGACTTCAGAGGCTGGAGTTTGCTTTGAGCAATGTTGGCAACATCACTTTTGAATTATATCTGAATTATTGTACATAATACAACATATATTATCGTATATTGTCCTGCAATATGTGACAACATGGATGAACGCTGAGGACTAAGTGAATTACACCAATCACAGAAGGACAAATACTGCATGATTACACTCAGGTGAGGAATCTAAAATAGTCAAATTCACAGAAGCAAAGAATAGAATGGTGGCTGCCAGGGCCTGGGGGGAAGGGAAATGGGGAGTCACTGTTCGGTGGGTATAAACTTTCGGTCACACAAGACAAACAAGTTCCAGAGGTCTGCTGTGCCACATAGTACTTGTAGATAACAATACTGCGTCAGACACTTAAAAATCTGTTAAGAGGGTAGATCTCACACTAAATGTTCGTACCACAGTAAAACTTTAAGAAGAGGAAGGTATTTGCTTTTTATCTCCTCTCTCCCGGTAGGGGTTCAGAAGTGCCTATAGCCCCCTGTTGTCTCCCTTGTCTTTTTTCTTGGAAACATATTATTTGGCACAAGTTGAGCCAACGTCAGTTTTCAAATCAAGGTTGTTTGGCTCCTGTTTCTACTCATCCATTCCCGTTTTCCTCTTTTGTGGGCTAGATTCCTTGCACGTACAAATATTACAATCCCATCATGGAGCCGCCAAGAGCTCCCAGTTATCAAAGTCAGCAAGAGGTGTGGACCAGACCTGGGTGACCCTGGGCATGTTGCATGTCACTTAACTTCTCTGAGGTCACTTTCTTCACATGTAAAGTGGAGAGAATAATTTCTTCCCTACAGACTGTTTGTATTAAGGGCAATAATGTGTTTGAGACCATCTGGCAGGTGCTCAATAAATACTATTTTCTTTTCTTCTAGTTTCCAAAGACTGGACAAACCCAATTTTAGAATTTTAAAACTGAGGTTCTTTGAAACACCTGTTCCTCCTTACCTGCTCTCACTTCATTACTGGGTAAGCTCAGTGCCCCCCACCCCGACACTAATAGTGTGAATCAGTTCCCATCATACTAAACTAGTTTCTGCTGAAATTGGACGATAATAAATTGTATTTTGAATAAATGGTTCATCAGCTTGGTCATCGTTTGGCTGCATAGATGTCCGCAAAGATGGCATTTATTGTATGGAAGCATGGCCCCAGACTGGGGTCCATCCAGCCCAGAAGCCTATCTCCAATGGACACAGGGAGATTTATAGCCTGTACTGTCTTGTGTCAACAAAGCCTAACTCTTTTGTTATAATATTAAGAAAAGCTAATATGGAACACTTAAGCAGGCACCATGCTAAATTTATGCATTTTATGTGCATTATCTCACTTACCCTTTGTATTAATTTTCTATTGTTACATAACAAATTACAACAAATTTAGCAGTTTAAAACAACAAACATGTACTGTCTCCCATTTTCCATGGGTTAGGATTCCAGGCTTAGCTGGTTCCCCTACTCAGAGTGTCATAAGGCCGTGCTCAAGGTATTGGGTGGGCTGCCTTTCTATTTGGCGGTTTGACTGGAGAAGAATCCGCTTCCAATTTCCTTCAGGTTATTTGGCAGAATTCATGTCCTTGTAGTTGTAGGACAGAGGTCCCTGTTTTCTTGCTGGCTGTCAGCCGGGGACCTCTTTAAGATCCTAGAAGCTGTCCTCTAGTCCCTATCATGGTCACCTCCTCCCATAAAAGGACCGCCTAATTCTTCAAGATGAGCAGGAGAGTCTCCAGATCCAGTTGGCTAAGGTGGAGTCTTGTATAATGTAATGCAATCATGGAAGTGACTATCCCATCACCTTTGCCATATTCTATTGGCTGGAAGTAAGTCACGGGTTCCTCCTTACTCAGGGGAAGGGATGATGTGAGGGTGTGGATGCCATGGGGTGGGACTCATGGAGCATCTTAGAATTCTGCTGGCCACACTTCATCACAACTCTATAAGGCGGGTCTTTTTATGATACCCATTGTCAGGCATTGAGGCTTAAATACTTGCCAACGTTGCTCAGAAATCTGGGATTCAAGCCTAAGCAGTCAGCTTCAGAGTCTATGTTCTTCAAACAATAAATTCTGTGAGGAAGCCAGTTCTTGTGTTTTCCCTGAAACAGCCTCGTTTAAGCTCCCATACCTACGATATTGGACTTGAGGAGCATCTGTGTGTACATGGTCTGTAATCACAGAATATTTAGAACTGGAAAGGATCTTAAACACTTTGTCCACATCCCTAAGTTCTGTACATGAAGAAACGAAAGATCAAGAAGGAAAAGGATTTGCTTAAGTCACAGAGAACTAGTAGGTGGCAGAGCCAGTACCAGACAGCAGATGTAGCTGACATAGCTTTTTTCCCTTTCTTTCTTTTTCCTTTCATTTTATTTTCCTACCTAGCATCCATTGCCATGTCCATTTGTTTGGCAACAAGACCTCAATTTCATTTAGATGATATCTCTTCTCCCCTCTCATTCCTTATAATTTAGGTTGAGTTGGTCCTTCCTAGGGAGCTATAGAAATGACAATAAAATCCAGGCTTGGCCAATAAGAGAAATACATCTTCATGATTACAGTAATGGTTGAAAGTAGGCATCTAACCCAAGTTGAGTCAATAAGAGTCATGAGGATCTGCCTTAAAGGTTTTTCTGGGATTATTGAGACAAACATGCTATCTTTCTGATAGGGTTGTTAAAGAGCTAGAATGGGAATCAGGAGCTGCTGGTGACCATCCTTGCCATCATATGTAGAGAGTCACCTCCAAGATAAAGCCAACATAGAGAAAAGAGAGATATTCCTAATGTTGCTGAGTGCCCTGATTGAGCCATACCTGAAGCTGGTACAACTCATAGAATTTAAAGAGACATAAGCTAACACATTTTTAAACCAATACATTTTTGTTCCTTTCCTTCACCTAATTTAAGATGATTTCTGACACCACCAACTAAAAGAATTTTAACTAATGCAGTCTCCTGACTTCTATTTTAGGGCTCTATACCTTGGATTTGTGATTTGAAAAATTACTGACAGTTGGAGACTTCAGAGCTCCACTAATGTAAGAATATTAGAGCTTTCCATCCTATATCTTTAGTCATCTTAGTCACCCCTTTCTCTGCAGTCTGAATATAATGGGATTTTCTTGATATCAGATGAAAAGATATCAACTGGCTGAGATATCCCAATGAGTCAGGAAGATGCTTGGGTGAATTAATACTTTTTCTCCTAAAACTGACCAATATTTATCAGGTTCTTTGGCTCCAAAGGGAGCCAAACTATTGGGCAGATGTCTTCCAGAGATAGAGGGTATAGTGATTGCCAAATCCCTCTCTGGGACTCAGCTGCTAGCTACATGTCCCTCATTCTCGCAAGTACAGAATGGATTGTGTTTCCTTAAGTATGTTAGCTGCATTTGAGTAGCCTCAGCTCTGTCTTTTCCAAAATGGTTATCTGCAAAATTGGAGTGAAGGGTCAGGATTCTAAGGCAGCTGTGTTTTCAAAGGATAAGGCATAAAGCCAGAGAAGGTGGCCATTCCCCTCACAAATCACTGTGAAAGAACAAAGGCTTAGAAAGCAATGAATTGTCTTAGGTTTTTATTGTTTTATTGAACAAAATTGTATTGGGACTTGATGATCCAATTCCAGCTTTTAAGGGCTGCCATCAATCACCATTATCTGAGAAAGGAAAGCATAAGCTTTATGCTTGCAGGTAATAAAATGATTATATGATATCAGCACACAGAACTGGATAATGAATGGCCTTAGAGCTAGCACAAACTAGGTTCAAATTCTGCTTATGCTAATTACCAGCTGTATGCTCTTAGGGAATTTAATTTATGTAAGCCTTCATAAAAGGGGATAATGCTTATTTCACAAGATATTTGGGCAAACGTATAAGGTAGGAACCAGGTTTCAAACTTGAGTTACTCTGACTTGAATGAAGAAGCCCTTAACTATTTCTAGTCTATAAGGATAGTGCCATGTTTTAAAAGCAGCCAGATTGTTCCAATTCCGGGTAAGATGGGGCAAATACACAGCACCCTGCATCTCTGAATACATAGAGCTATAAAACCTGGGCATATGTATCGATCAGCTTTTGAGAACTCTGAAAAGTAAAAAGTAGTGGGCAGATTGGTGGAAAGACTATAATTTGAAGTACCACAGACTCATCAGTAAGTTTGGCATTTTTCCCTCTGGCATCTTCTAGCCTGGACTCAGAGTAGCCCCCAAACCAAGAACTGGACGTCAGTGAAGACTCAGAGAGCGCCAGAGAAGTCCTTGAGGTCAGGGTCCAGGAACAGGAAGGGGGTGTCCTGGTAGACACAGCAGCAGCAGCAGAGAGCCCAAAACTCCTGGGCAGGAAACTTTCTTTCTGATTGAAGCAGCTATGGTCCCAAGAAGGTGAAGCCAAAACTTGCTCTTTTTCCCTCTCTCCTTATATGGCTTGATCCCATATAATACCCATAGGAGTATTCTATGGAGTGAGGAAAATAAAGCCCAGCTCTCTGAATGGATGACCAAGACAGGAAGAACCAAGGAATCAAAAAGTATGTGAAGATCACAAAGTATGTGAAGGGTAGGAGCTTGAGACAATGTTTTCATAATGTTCTTTGAATGACACAATATTGTTCTTTGAATGACATACTGTTCCCTGAGCTGCACATGGGTGCATCTGGTTCTTTAAGGTGACGAAGACCATTGGCTGGATCCCAGATTGACTAACAGGTGGCTCAGGCAAGAGCCAAAGCCAAATAGCACTGCAAAAGCTCTGAAAGCGGAGGTGACATTGAAATCACAACTAGAAAAGGGCAGTAGGAACTTGTGGCCTCAACCAAATGGAGTCAGTTGTCCACCAAAACAAAAATATCAACATTCTCAATAAGATTTCAACAACATTCAGTCTTGTAATATAATACGAGGATACAATCCAAGATTACTCAGTACAGAAGAATCATGGGAAAAGACAATCCAGCAGATGCCAACATTAAGATGACACAGATGTTGCAATTATCTGAAAAATATATTAAAGCATCAATGACAAGAATGCTCCAATAGGCACACACTCTTGAAATGAATGCATAGATTAAAAAGTTTCAGCAAAGGAATAGAAGCTATAAAGAAGAACTAAATGGAAATTTTAGAACTAAAAATACAATAACAAAAATGTAAAAAGCTTACTGGAAGGATGGAACAGCAGAATGAAAATAACAAAGGAAAGAATCAGTGAACTTTGAGATAGATTAGTAGACATTATCCAGTCTGAACAACAGAGAGACAAGATTTTAAAAAACTGACCACAGTCTCAGAGACAATCTTAAAAGGTACAGCATTCACATCATGAAGAACAGAAGAAAGAGCGTGGAGTGGAAAAAATATTTCAAATAATAATTGTTGAAAGCTTCCCCCAAACCCACATAAACATACAGAAGCCTGATGAACCCCAAACAGGATAAACCTTAGAACTTCATGCCCAGGTATATCATAATCAAACTTCAGAAAATTGAAGACAAAGAAAAATCTCGAATGCAGCCAGAGGAGAAAAAAGTATACTATTTATAAGGGAACAACAACTTGAATGACTGTGAATTTCTCATCAGAAACTACGAAGGCCAAAAGGAAGTAGAACAATATTTTTAACGTGGAAGAAAAGAACTGTCAACTCAGAATTTGAGATACACAGAAAATCTCCTTCAAGAATGAAGGTGAAATGTAGACATCCTTCTATGAAGGAAAAGTAAGAGAATTTGTTGCCAGCAGGTCTTCTATAAAAGAATTGCTAAAGGAAATTCTTTAGGCTAAGAGAAACTACACCAGAAAGAAATTTGGAATATTGGTAATGAAGGAAGACAACAGAAATGGTAAATACCTGGGTAAATATGACAGACTACTCTGCTCCTCTTGAATTCTAAAAATAGATTTATTGAAAGCAAACATAAGAATGTTGTTTAGTGGAATTTTTAACATATGCAGATATAATACATAGACAACACCAACATAAAGAGAGAGGGTAAAGGACCTGTATCGTGGTAATATTTCTATATTCCACTTGAAGGGGTAAAAATTGACTCTAAACAGACTGTGAAAAGTTAAGCGTTTTTAGAGCCACAACTACAAAAAAAAAAAAAAAAAAGCTGTACAAGGGATATAGTCAAAACCACAATTTATAAACTAAAATGGGATACTAAAATAGGTTCAAAGGAAATCCCAAAGAAAATTAGAAAATGTCTGGAACAGAATGAAAATAAATTACAGTGTATAACAATTTGTGGGATGGAATCAGAGTAGAGCTTAGAGGAAAATTTATTAGCAGTAAATGCTCACCTTAAAAAAAGAAGAAAGGCCTCAAATCAACAGTCTAAGGCTGCACTTTAAGAAATCTGAAAATAATGAGCAAAATATCCCAGAGCAAACAGTACAATGTTAATATATTTGCTTTCAACAGGAAAGTGATTAAGAGAAGAGTACCGATCACTGGACTTGAGAACAGAAAAGGAGTATGGGAAATCAATGAAACCAAAGATCCTGATTCTTTGAAACAAATCAATGCACTTGATAAATCAACAAGACTGGAAAAGAAAAATGTGCAAAGACACAAATTACCAATGTTAGGAATGAATGGGGGGGTAACGCTACAGACTCTGTAGCTATTAAAAGCTAATATGGGAACCCACAAACAGCTCTATACACATAAATCTGAGCACTAGATAAAATGAACAAATTCCTTAAAAAGTACAAACTACCAAACTCACCGAGATAAGATGGATAACCTGAATGGATGTAGATGTATAAAAGAAATTGAATCGGGGCCGGCCTGGTGATGTAGCGGTTAAGTTCACGCACTCTGCTTCGGCAGCCGGGGGTTTACGGGTTCGGATCCCGGGTGCAGACAGATGCACCACATGTGAAGCCATGCTGTGGCGGCGTCCCATATAAGGTAGAGGAAGACGGGCACGGAAGTTAGCCCAGGACCAGTCTTCCTCAGCAAAAAAGAGGAAGATTGGCAACGGATGTTAGCTCAGAGCTGGTCTTCCTCACAAAAAAAAAGAAATTGAATCAATAGCCAAAAAAAGCCTTCCAAAAAATAATCTCTTGACCCAAATCTAAAATTTATATGGAAAGGCAAAGGACCTAGAATAGTCAAAATAACTCGAAAACAAAGAATAAATTTAGAGGAATCATACCACTCAGCTTTTTGTCTTTTTAACAGTGTTGTTTAATTTTTTTCTTTATTTTGTGGAGGTCACATTGATTTATAACATTAAATAAATTTCAGGTGTACAGTGTTGTCAAAATTTTTTATTTTATTGAGGTCACATAGGTTTATAATACTATGTAAATGCCAGGTGTATGTCATTATATTTCAACATCTGTATAGACTGCCTCATGCCCCTATGTTCATTGCAGCATTATTCACAACAGCCAAGACTTGGAAGCAACCTAAGTGCCATCAATGGATGAATGGATAAAGAAGATGTGGTACATATATATACCACCCAGTTTTAAGACTTACTATAGGAAACTCCAATAATCAACACTCTGTGGAATTGGCAAAGGGGTTGACATACATAGATTAATAAAAGAGAATAGAGAGTTCAGAAATAGACTCAGATAAATGTGTCCAATTGGTTTTTGGAAAGGTGCAAAAGACATTCAATGGGAAAAGATATTCTTTCAACCAGTGGTGTTGGAACAACTGGGCATGCATATGCAAAAAAAATGATCCTTGACTTACACCTCACACCTTATACAAGAATTAACTTAAAGAGGATTATAGATCTAGGTGTAAAAAGCAAAACTACAAAACTTTTAGAGGAAACTATAGGAGGAGATATTTATAATCTGGTGTTAGGCAATTATTAGACATGATGCTAAAAGCACACTCCTGAAAAGACAAATTGAAAAATTGGACTTTATGAAAATTTAAAACTTTTGCTCTGTGAAAGATGTTGTTAAGAGAATGAAAAGACAAACTTACAGACTGAATGAAAGTTTATAAATCACAAAATCAATAATAGATTATATAAAGAGCTTTTGAACTCAACCGTCAGAAAGCAAACAATCAAGTTACAAAATGGGCAAAAGATTTGAACAGACACTTTGCTGAAGAGCGTAGATGGAAGGCAAATAAGCACATGAAAAGATGTCCAACACCATTAGCCATTAGGGCAATTCAACCCAAAACCATGATGAGATACCACTAAACACCTATTTGACAGCTGACATAGACAATACTGCCAATTTCAAATACTGATTCGGACAAACCAATTCGAACTCTCATACTTTTCCAGGGCAAATGGAAATGTTTGGAAAACAGAGTGGTAGTTTTTAATGAACTTAAACACATACTTAGCATATGACCCAGCATCCCCACTCCTGGGTACTTCCCCTGGAGAAATGGAAGCTTATGTTCACACAAAAACCTGTACACAAACCGGTTTATAGCAGCTCTATTTATAGCAGCTGTCTTCATAATGGCCAACACCCAAACAACCCCAATGTTCTTCAGTGAATGGAGAGATAAACTACAGCACATCCACCCATCCTGGGATACCACTCAGCAATAAAAGAGTGAACTACATATGATAAGCCAGTTTCAGAATGTTACATACTATAGGATCCCATTTATATGACATTCTCTCAAAGACAAAGCTATAAGGATGGAGAACAGATCAGTGGTTGCCAGGGGTTACGGGTGGGAAGAGGGTGGATGTGACTGCAAAGGATAATGTGAGAGAATGTGGGGCAGATGATAGATCTGCTCTGTGTGTTGATCATTATGGACAGTATATTTGTGTCCCTCCCAAAATTTATAGTTGAAGTCCCGATCCCTCGTGTGGTGGTATTGGGAGGTGGAGCCTTTGGGAGGTAATTAGGTTTGGATGAGGTCATAAGAATGGAGCCCCCACAATGGGATTAGTGCCCTTATTAGAAGAGGAAGAGAGACCAGAACTTCCTCTCTCTGGCACGTGAGGTTACAGGGAGCAGGCGGCCATCTGAAAACTAGGAAGAGAGCCCTCACCGGGAAGCCAAACCCTGCTGACACCTCGATCTTGGACTTCCAGACTCCAGAACTGTGAGCAATAAATATCTATTGTTCAAGCCACCCAGTCTATGCTGTTTTGTCTCAGCAGCCCAAGAAGACTGAGACGGTGATTGTGGTGGTTACACAAATGGATACAGGTATTAAAATTCATAGAACTGTACACCAGACACATCCATTTTAACGTGCTATAATTAAAAAACTAAATTTAAAAAGCAACTGACTACATCACCTGTCATTGAGGACAATGGAAATGATGAGGCTTCTCCCTCTGGAAAGACCTTAACAAGAGAAAAATGTCACATGATCAATAGCCAACATTTATTGGACATCTAATTAGCAAGAACTGCAATGTTACTCCATTTTATCTAATTTAATCTTTCTAACAACACTAAGCTATTGGTCCTGTTATTATCCCCATTTTGCAGATAAGAGAAACTGATGCCCAAGTGAGATGGCTTTCCCAAATCCATGGCTAGGAAGTGGAGCAGCTGGTAGGGAACCAAGTTCTCGCTGACTCCAGAGTCTGGGCTTTGTGCCAACCGTGGTCTACTGCTTCTGGGGCTCCAGTACTCCCCTTTTCTTGTTTTAAAATTCTGCCTGTAAACGAGGCATGGTCTCGCCAGTAATAAACATCATCTCTGCTTTGTAATAAGTGCTCATCTCACCACTGACCTCTAGTCCATGAGAAACGCTGACTGTGGCTGAGGAATTCTCTTATATTGATTCCGCTTGTTTTCTTTCTTTAATGCAGCTGTTAAATTCATTCAAACAATGTAATTCATCATGAGATGGCCAAACCTGGGTTTTATTGATGCAATAATTAATTAGTTGGATGCCCGGCCCTGCAAAGTTTGTTCTGGATGAATGGCTGCCAGGCGAGGAGAGCCGTGATACAAACCTAGCAGACAGGTTGGACACTGAATCACACCTGAAATGCCGTCAGGGGCCAGTCCCCTCTCGCCTCTGGGCTGGCTGGTGAGTGATGCTACACTGAGAGCTATTGCAGGTGCTGCCTTCATCAGTGACAAAGCTGGGAGCCGGTCATCCTGGCCTTTTCCAAGTCGGGTTCCTGGGCCCCGTGAGAAAATAATTCTGTGACCTAGTAAGTTTAAGATTTACCCTCATGGTGGAGTAGGGCTGCGCTGTGTAGTGGATAAGAGAGTGGGGTCAGACTGCTTGGAGTTCAGTGGTTGACCCTCACGAGCTGGGGCAGTGGATCAGTCATCTTTTTAACAGTTTTATTAAGATATAATTTACATCCCACACAATTCACCCATTATAAGTGTCCAATTCAATGATATTCAGTATATTTACAGATTTGTGCAACCAAAACCACAGTCTAACTTTGAATACTTCCATCACCCCAAAAAGAAACCTCATGCCCTTGCAGTCACTCCCCGTCTCCCCTCCTGCACCCCATCTCTTGGCAGCTACTAATCTAAGTTTTGTCTCAATAAATTTGCCTTTTCTGAAAAATTCATATAAATGGGGTTATACAATTTATGGTCTTTTGTGTCAACTTCTTTCACTTAGCATAACGTTTGAGGTTCATCCATGTTGTAACAAGTATCAGTACTTCATTCCTTTTAATGGCTGAATAATATTCCACAGTATGGGTAGACCATGTTATGTTTATCCATTCATGAGTTGATGAACATTTGTGTTGTTTCCACTTTTTGGTTATTCTGAATACTCATGTACAAGTTTTTGTATGAACATGTTTTCAATTCACTTAGGAGTAGAATTTCTGGGTCATATGGTAATGCTATATTCAATATTTTGAGAAACTGTCACACTATTTTTCAAAGTGGCTGCATAATTGTACATCCTTCCCAGCAATGTGTGAGGGTCCCGATTTCTCCACATCTCCTCCCACACTTGGTATTGTCTATCTTTTTTATTTCAGCCATCCTCATGGATGTGAAGTGCTATCTTGTTGTGACTTTGATTTCCATTTCCCCGATGGCTAACGATGTTGAGCACTTTTTCATGTGCTTATTGGCCATCTGTATGTCATCTCTGGAGAAACGTCTATTTAAATCTTTTGCCAATTTTTAAATCAGGCTATTTATCTTATTATTGATTTGTAAGGGTTCTTTATATATTCTGGCTACAAGTTCCTATACTCCAGTCATTTAAACACTTAGCCTTAGTTTTTCCTCTAGCCTGCATATCAGTGTTTCATCCCAGGAAATACATACTTCTGTTTTCATCTTGTCTGTCCCTTTTTTTGTTGTTCCTTAATCTTTTCCCATGACAAAAGGGATTTGATGTGACACACTCACTGCCTCAAAGAAATAAAACCCCAGACACAACAGGCCTAGAGCAGAACCAGCTTTCCTCAAATTCAGACCTATCAGTTCTCGCTTTCAAAAAACAGATTTATCCTCTTCTATGTCCCACCCATTTGAAGTATTGTTCTTGTCCCCTTCCTCCCAAAAAACTCTAAATTTGGAATAAAAATTCCAGATAAAGCCCTTCTAAAAGACATCAAGGTATATAAGAAAGAGACAAACTTGGAGTTCCAATGCTCTGCATCAAATCCCATCCATGCCACCTTCTAGCTGTGTGTCTCCAGGAAAGTTGCTTAACTTCTCTGAGCCTAATTTTCTGCAACTATCAAAGAGAAAAATAAAACTCAAATTAGTGTTGAAATGCGGAAGAGCATAAAAAACATGATTAGGGGATTAATGATCACCTCATGTGTGTACCAAAAAGTCAATAAAAGAATTTCCTCTGTTCTTGGCTTATTTACTCTCATAGCAACTTCATAAATTGGGTGTAATTATCCCCATTTTATAGGTGACAGAACAGAGGCTCAGAGAGGTGAACTCACTTGCCCTGTGTAACACAGCCTGTGAGGGGCAGAGTTGGGTTTCAAACCCAAACCTGAGTCTCTCCAGAGCCTGTGTTCTTCTTAATGAGTTGCAAATAGAGGGACCCCACTACAAGCTATCACCCCACTGGAGTTATTCCAAGAAAATGGATGAAATCAAAGAGCAGGGTGTCCCTGTGGGGTCACTTGTCCGTGATGTGCTTGCTTTGTGTGGCTGATTTCATCTTCGCTGAGCAAAGGCACTGTGGTAGGTACAGAACACAAACCCAGAGGTAGTTTCTGCTCTAAAGCCATCAAATAAATAAATGCACAAGTTATGACTTTATTACACCCTGTGGTAAGTGAAGTAAGTGCCTGGGTTCGGATTCCAGCTCCACAGTTTACAACTTGGATTCTTGGAGCATCGGTTTCCTTGTCTGTACAAAGAGCAAGTGAATTCCTGCCTCACCAGACTGTGGTGAAAAACTAGGGATATTAGCGAGAGAAGGTCCCGCTCTGAAGCCAGCATCCAACTAAAGGCTGCGGCGGTGAGCGTTGTCTTGAATTCCTGTTCCCAGACGTCTGCTTGCAAATACTTGGAGCCGAGCTCTGCTGCTGTGAGGCCAGAGGCAGCTTCCTCTTCTCCAGGGTGCGGTGGCCCACACAGCTCAGGGGAAGCCGGCCAGTGTGACCTCATTAGGAGAAGAACCAGACCTGACCAGCAGGCGCTGAGAATCCCGCGCCTCTACGAGGAGCTGCAGAGAAATCGCTGTGCACACGATTAGAGTTTTAAGGAAGTCTCAGAATAACAGACCACACGAGGACTTGGTATTCCTATTGCAGAGGAGAGAAATCTGAAGCCAGACGGGGAGACTTCCATTAATTATATTTTAAGGCTCTTTCTGAATAAACCAGGGCAATTGGCTTGCAACTGTATTTAGTAATAGGTCAGAGCCTGCCCGACGTGAGCAGGGGTGGGGGTTAATCTGACGAGTATATCGAGTCTTTGCTGTCTCTGCTCTGTCTCTCTGCTTACAGAGGGGAATTTCGTTTGACTCCACCACCTGGTTCTCAGGGGGAAAGCGCTCTAGTGAATGAGAAGGTGAAAAATCTGTAGATGAAAAATATTCCTGTGTTGCAGAATGGGGATAAGCCCAGCCTGTAACATGGCACCAGAGACCTCTACAATAGGGCCAATGGATTTCTCTCCTGTAGTTGTTATTAGCAGACAGCAGGAGCTTGCCTGCCTGAGTTCAAATCCACACCCTGCCTCTTCCTAGCTGTGTCATCTTAGGCAAGTGACGTAAGCTCTCAGAGCCTCATTTTGCTTGTCTGAGAGACGGGGATAAATCCACTACCTCACAGGGCGACGAGGAGGAGGAAATGGTTCAAAGCCTGTGGCTGATCAGCATGAGGTTGGCTTCCAGCAGGGTTTCTTCAGCTCAGCACTTTGGGCTCTGGAGGGGAAACTGTCCTACGCACTGTAGGAGGCTTAGAAGCATCCCTGACCTGTATCCCCTAGAAGCCAGTAGCACCCCCCCCACTGCAGTTGTGATAAGCCATCGTGTCTCTAGGTATTGCCACATGTCACCGGGCACACAGCAAGTGCTCTAGAAGGGTTAGCATTATCGTCTCCCACCACCTGCCTCTAAAACCCTCCACCTAAATACAACGATTTGAAATTCCCTGACTGGAATGTGCTTTGTGACAGTCCTCCACACATTTGCTCACACCTTCCCTTCTGCCTCAAACTCCCCTTTGTGTCTTCTTTTCCTAAGTACTCCTGGGTCACCTCCTCCAGGAAGCCTTCTCTCTTCCCTCCTCGTCTCCAAAGGCGGGGGTTATTGCCATGCCTGGCACACAGCAGGCACTCAAAGAAGCACTTATTAGCACAGCATTATCACTGTCTGTGTCTCTCTCCCACGCAGGAGTGTAATCCTCAAAGGCAGGAGTTCCTGGCACATAGTAGGAGCTGCTTTAATATCCGACGCAGGGAGTGGGGAAGGGAGGAGCAGGTGGCTGGGGTCCTTGCGAGGAGCACAAAGAAAATCGCAACCCCAGGTTCAGGCCTTCTCCCTCCTGCTTTCATCTGGTTCCCCAGGACACAGCCCAAGAAGCAGCTGGAGTTGCGTCAGCCCCACGAAATAAGACCGGCTCCTTCAATACATCATTAGAAACTCATTTACCGCAAGCCACCAAAGCCGCGTGAGGCTGAGAAAATCGGCCCGTTCCCCACCAACTTTCTCTCGTTCCATGTGTTCGCTTCTTTGATCTGTTTGTTTCCTCCTATTTCGCTGATGCTCTTCATTTCCAAAGAATTATTTCCCCTGCTCCTCGCAGCCAAGTCCCAAACAATCGCGCGCACATATCTGCGTGTTGCTCGAGGCGAGAACGCGTCTGCTGCTGCGCACTTTCTGTAGTCTGCAGGGGTTTTGTTCCAACACCCCAAGTTTCTGGAGCCCGGCCTTGTTCTCGTAGCAACACCCGACTGTTGGATGGACTTTCTCTGCATAGAAAGTGCACACAGGGGTTTTTAATAGAGTTTAATAGCTTAATGTTTTCCAAAACTTCCTAACATTCCCAAACCTAATCAGTGCTGTTGGTTGGCTCTGAAGATAATTCTTTTAACTCATTTGAAAAGCGTCTTAAAAACGAATTAAAAATTTTTCCATTCATTCAAAATTTTCTTCGTTCTTAGCAGGGAGCCTGTTCAGTGTCTCTGTGCTTCTGCTGCTGCACTTTGAGGAGAGGAAGGAAAAAGAGATGGAGAAAGATGCAGGAGACCCACCCTGTGCCAAGCCCCTGGGGAGAAGGAGAAGGTCACAAGAGCCCATGTTTACAACTGAAGACTCTTGGGCACAGGGAAGTTAAGCAAGTTTCCAACGGCCACACTGCTGGTGAGTGATGGACGCAGGATTTTTAACAGAACCAGCTTCTGGAAAACTCGAATGCTGCCACTTTCTCATTCCTCTTGCCCCACATTATTGGACCCCTGGTAACATGTTCATACCTCCTGTGAGGACCAGTCCTGTGAAGGAGCCATGGAAATCCTTTTCAATCTGTCTGTTGTAGAAGGAAAGTCTAGTCTCCATCCTCCCAAGGTGGCCATGAGGATGAAATCTCACGAATGTTTGCTCAGCCAGGCGCCCAGAAAGCACTTTATAATTATTAGCTGGCATTATTATTACCTCCTTCAAAACTTCTCAGTCTTCTGTCCCATTCTTCAGACCCTGTGTGCTATGTAAGATTTCTCAGTGATGACTTCCTTGAGGATTGGGGTCCACATTAGAACCTACCCCGGCTTCCAGCTCACTGCCTGGCAGTGAGCTCAGCAAATGCTGATTGAATTGAACAGCAGCACTGGTAACAGGCTAAATGAGTAAATGGTATGTTAGCAAATATCTTACCTGCCTAAGCAGTCCAGTGCCTTGGGCTGTTACAAATGCACCTCTGAAGACCCTGAGGGATCAAGCTAATGGCAGAAATAGGAGACACGGTAGCAGGCGAAGAGGGGAAATATTTGACAGTAGAAGAAAATTTCTGTCTTCTCAAATTATATTACAAAAAGAATTGTGTCTTCTTTTTTGTGCATTGAAACGGTTCTATTGTTAAAGTTAGGCTTTCTAACTTTTCATTCTTAAGTTGTCCTGATATACTAGCCACTGTGGTGGGTGCTGTTACGGATAAGGGATGATGAAAACGTATTCTTCCATAACATGAAATGAGGTTCATGTTAACAGAAGGAACATAGTGAGCTCCCACAAGTGGGTCTGCCTCCTTCAGGTACTTGGCAGGCTTTTATCTCCTGGCCCTCTGGTGGGATCATGTGACTCATTCTGGCCAGTGAGTTAAGAGCACAAGTGTCCCATTTCACGTTAGGACTATTCATTGGTCTGGTGAGAACCCCTGCTCTCTTTCTTCCTCAGCCTTGTGACCAGCAACATCCAATGTGATGGGTGCTCCATCAACTGGGACTCCAAGCGATTAAAATGCACAGAATTCACCCACTAACTTTCAGTGGGCATGCAGCATGTAGAAGAAGCAAATATTAGTTTTAAGCCACCGAGTTTTCTGGGTGAGGGGCTGTTTGTTATTGCAGTGTAACATAGCCTATCCTGACTCATACGAAAAAAAACATATATTGGATCCTCGCTGTGAACCAGGCACTGTTAACTGCATTACAAAAATTAGCACATTTGGTCATCGTAATAACCCCACAAAGAGATTCTTCTGCAAGTTTCTAATTGAGCTTTGAAAGTTTAGTAACCCAAGGTCACGCTGATAGTAAGTAGGGGAGCCAGATGGACCCAGGAGGTCTAAGTCCTGAGTCCTCATCTTTACTCCTGTGAGATGCCACATTGGTGGCAATTGAATAAATCAGTAAGTACTGTGAAAGGGGTAAAAATGAAGCCACCAAGAATTAGGAAGAGGAAGAGATGATCCAGCTGGTTAGGAATGGCAATGGCTATATGGGGGAGGTGACTGGGAAGCTCCCCACTATGGTAGACAGACCATAAGGTGGTCCCAAGATTCCAATCGCCTGGTTGTCACATCCTGTACAATCCCTTCCCTTTGAGTGTGGGCAGGACCTATACTACGTCCTAGGCAATATAAAAGCCCTTAAAAGGGAAACTCAGCCCTCCCTGTGGTGAGAATTCCTCCTGGCTGGCTTGATGAAGTGAGCAGCCTGTGGAGGAATCTTATATGGCAAGGAACTTTGGGTGGCCTCTCAGAACAGCAGGTGGTCTCCAGCCAACAGCCAGCAAAATGCTGGGCCCTCAGTTCTACAGCTATAAGGAAGTGAATACTACCAACACCTGAATGAGCTTGGAAGGTCAGACCTCCACATGAGAACACAGCCTGGCCAAGACCTTGATAGTGGCTTTATGAGACCCTGAGCAGAGGGCCCCACCAGGCTATGCCTGGACTTCTGACTCACAGAGACTGTGGGATGATAAATTCACATTGTTTTAAGCCCCCTAAGTTGGTGGTAATTTGCTCTGCGGGAATAGAAAATTAATACAGAGTCCAGGATGGGAATATGGATGGAAGGACATTCCAAGAGGCAGGATGAAGAAGCGGCAGCTCAGCAACTTCAGTTCAGGGTGCGTGAAGGGAGGAGAAGTTTGGGGCCTCCTCTGGGAGGGCCTCAGGTGGCAGACTAACATGGCTGAAGTCTTTTAGGTCTAAAATGAGAAGGCTTTGTGGACCTTTCAGCATGGGCGTGATGTGATGCCAGGAATAGAGATGTGTTTGGGAAAGATTGACCTTGAAGTGGGGCTGTGGGGTTTGGGATGTGTAGAGGGTTGAAAGGTGACCCCCCAAAAGATGATATGCCCCCATGCTAACCCCAGGAACCTGTGAATATGACCTATTTTGGAAAAAGGGTCTTTACAGATATAATTAACTTAAGATCTCAAGATGAGCTCATCCTGGATTACCCGGGTGGGACCCAAATCCAATGACAGATGTCCTTATAAGGGCAAAGCCTAGAGCGAAATTGGACAGACAGAAGAGGAGAAGACACAGAAAGGGGAGGAGAAGGCCATGTGAAGTGGGAGTGATGTATCTACAAGCCAAGGAACACCAAGGATGGCCGGCAGCCACCAGAAGCTGGGTGAGAGGCGTGGGGTGGCTTCTCCTTCAGAGCCTCCAGAAAGAGCCAACCCTGCCAACAACTAGATTTCACACTCTAGCCTCCAGGGCTGTGAGACAATACATTTACATTGTTTCAAGCCTCCAATTGTGTGGCAATTTGTTACAGTGATCCTAGGAGACGAATACAGAATGACTTGGAGAGAGAAGATAGAGAAGGAACTTTGTTCAGACAGGAAGACATCTCAGTGGTCCACACATGAGGTGTGAATGCTCCACACCAAACAATGGTGATGGGAATGGATGGAGTGGAGAGGAATCCACACCCCAGTTTTCATGTTTGACCTCCTATTATTTCCTCCACGTGTATTACATACACTCACAGAAACTCATTTATTGAACACATCATATGTCAAGTACTGCACACACTGCATCTATTATTTAATTCACATAATAACACATTAAAGTAGAGATGACTATTATTCCCATTTTGTGGATGAGAATACTGAGACTCAGAGAGATCAAGTAACTTGCCCATGGATACAGCACTTGCAAGTGGCAGAGTCAATATTGAGATCCAAGCCTGTGAAATTCAAAGGACAGTGCTGTTAACCTAATGCTGTACTGTCTCTGAGCTCTTTTTTTCATAAAGAAGCTTCGTAACTCTTTCTTAGATGTGGGAATTCAAGGAATCCTGGAAACACAAACACTGGACATGGGTCTATGCCTGTGGCATCCTCTGGGTACAGCCAGAGCGTTAATTAGCACTTGTTTATTGCCTCTAATTACCTGAGACTCTCTGACAGTGTGAGTTCATGAATGCTGATGTGAGGACAAAGTCACGAGAAGGTAGAAGCAGAGGCCTCGGACTTACAGAAACAAAACTTGGTGTTTTAACTGACCCAGTGGCTTTTGGTAGGGTAGGGTGACAAGGAGATGGGGTTAAAAACAAGGATTGAAATGAAGACCTCTTACCATGTACCTCCTATCCCAAGAGCTCTCACCTGGGTGGAATTATTCTCTAAATAACCCAGCCCAAGGACTAATGGGTTTGAAAGATTGACGTAATTTTAGCATTTGTATTGCAAAACATTGTAGAGCACATCTATTATTATTTACGTGACCAGAAACCATTTCTCTTTCTTCTCGTAATAACATCTTGATGTTGCTTGGGAAGCCACCTGCCCTACTTTCAATTTATGTGAATCCGACGTGGTTGCTCAGCCCCCCACCCCAACTCACACTCAACCCTTGGCTCCAAGAGGGATCATGTGACTCAGACCTGGCCAATCAGCAAATTCCATCTTCTTGGCCTCAGTGATTGACTCGGGAATAAACCAATGAGATTCAATCCCTATTTGTTGGAAATGTTGGGGAAGAGAAGTGTGTAAGTTACAAACAGAGCTGATTGACTTCAGGCTCAGCTATACCCAGAGGGTCAATTGTATAATCAAGGCTCTGTCATTCTCCATCTCTGGTCCTGTTTCCCTCAATGTTGCTTCATTTTTAGGTTCGTTCTCTCTATATGTTGGGAATGCTGGCTACCCGGAGGAGGCAGGGCCCTCCTCTGCCTCCCTATCCATAAGTCAAATTTCATAGAAGTTCTCTTGATTGGTCCTACTTGCCTGCACAGTCCACTCCTTGGGCCAATCACAGTTGGGGAAATGAGGTCCTGTGATAAGTCCAGGCCACCCTCACAGCTGTGGGGAGCGGGGATATGCAGGAACCATGAAGCTTACTCCCAGTGGGGGATGTGTGGTCTCCCCAAGGCAGACAAAATCCAAGTGCCCTCCAGAGTTCCTTTCAACTGTGGGTGGTTCCCTGTCCTTTGCAAACATCCAGAAAACTGACTTATCGTTAGACTTTTCAGACTTGGAAGGGCACACTGGCTTCTCTGTCAATGGTAGCGTTGGCCAAAACTAATTCCTTGGAAGCCTTACAATTCAATTTACAAGCAGGTGTTGATTACATACTAGCGTGCTACTGCCAAGACACAGGCCTTCAGGCTGACGGGCTCACTCGGGGTGGGGAGGTCCTTAGGGACCCCTATCCCTACAAAAATGAGAGACAGAAGGAGATGGTGACTCCTGTCCTCTGTCACCGTCATAGGACAGGCTCACTCACCCTTCCTGTCTCTAGTCTCCCTCTTAGATCTATTCTTCACACTACTGCCTGAGAGATTGTTTCAATTCTAAGCTGCTCATGTCACTCTCCTTCCTAAATGCCAGCGAGTCCCCATTTCCTAAGTCAAAGTGCAAGATTCTCACTTGTTATTCAGGGCTTTTTCCAGTCCAACCAGAACCCAGCTTTCCAATGACATGTCTTCCACTCTTCATCTTCTCCTTTCCCCCATGCCTTCTTATGCTCCAACTGCAATGAGCTGTTTTTTGGTCCCTGTATGTGCAGTCTCTTTGGCACCCCAGGGCCTTTGGACATGTGATTGCCTCTGTCCATGAACAATCTTTAAGACTCTCCTTCTATTAAGCATACACTATATTATAGTCATCTGAGAGAAGTCATAATGCAGTGGTTGAGAGCGTAGACTCTTTAAATCCAACATCCACTTACTAGCCGTGATCTTGGTCAAGTTAGCCTCGGTTTCCTCATCTGTAAAATGAGGGACAATAATAGTACATTTCCCTCTGAACTGTTGTGAGGTTTACATGTGGTAAATCATCTAGCACTCAGAGCAGTGCTCTACTACTTAGAGCAGGCACACACTGAGCATTCTATTGCTGTTGCGCATTCACGTTTCTGTCTCCTTACAAACTGTAGACTCGTTGAGGGCAGTGACTGTGGCTTCTCCCCCTCTGCTCCCTCAGTGTTTATTGTTTGCTCTCTTTCCCTCCTCTACTGCAAAAAGAGGCTGGGTTTCTGAGCACTGTGAGTATTATCAACCCCCGGTTTCATCGTGGAGGAAACTCCCCCGGAAGCAAATCTCAGCAAACAGGTAAACTGAGCCAAGCTAGGGGGCTGGAGCTGTGGCAATGGCCACCATTCAGGGTCAACCAGGATGCCATGCCAACTGCTAACCTAGGGGCTCCGTCTCAGCAGGTGATAGTACAGAGAGCCGACAGACAAAATGTTCTGATGGAAACCGGCACCTGTACAGGGAAAGGGGGGCACGTGGTGAAATGCAGGAAGCAACACCAGGGGGCGGGTTTCAGGAGAGACTGTGGTCCAGTGAGCGCAGTGTGCTGAGTCCGTCTACTGGGCGGCTGGCAGAGGGCCAGGGTGCAGAGCAGTATCTAACCGCTCTGCTCTTGCTCGCAACAGTTGGGCTGTAACTGCTTATACCTCAGACGAAGAATAAGCAATCTAATCTGAAATTGTATGTCGGTAAAAACAAAAACAGGCTGGGACAGAAGAGAGAGTTGTGTTGCTTTTTGATTGCACACACGCACAAATACACACTCCCTTTTATTGCAGGAATTGTATTGCTGCTTCTCCCGCTGCGATGACTCTTTCAGGAATAATAAGATGTCTCTTCCGTTTCAAACAGACCGACAAAAGAATGCATTCCTCCTGATCGACCTGTTTGTGGATATTGAGCACTGTAATAACCGGCCTTTATGTGTTGCCTTAAATATGCATCATCATTGGACCCTCAGGGCAGCCACCAGAGGTCGGTGTGGTAATCGTTTTGGTTACAGATGAGGAAAGGAAGGATCAGAGAGGTGAAGCAGCTTGCTCCAGATCACACAGCCAGAGTATAAGGTAGGATAGTATAAAGGAAAGAGCTCCACTCTGAGGTCAGAGAGATCTGGGTTCTAATCTCTACTCTGCTCCTTAACAGCTGTGTGACCTTGTAAGCCCTTCACCTCCCTGAATCTCCATTTCCTAGTTATTAAAATGGTATAGTGATGCCCACTTCAAAGGTTTGTTATAGATTGAATAAAACCATTATGCAGAAAGGTCTTAACATCCCGTGTACGAATCCCCTTTCTATTTACTCCTGTTTTTCCTTTTTCATAGTGTTGAATAGAGTTGGAGCTTGAACCCAGACTAGCTGATGCCCCAAACCATATTCTTTTCACCTCTCCATGCTGCCTGGAACCGTTACCCTCCGCCTCTGTAATAACACAATGGCGAGGGTGAGGTAATGCCTTCTTGCAAATCTTCTGAGATACAGTGAGGGAGATCCTGGGTGCTAGAGGAACCTGCATTTATTCTATTCATCTGTACAGCGAGTGAGCTCCATGAAGACTTAGGAGGACGGTGGGTCCAACCTGACTGTTACGTACATGTTACATAGTCCATGGGGAGCCAAGTTGCTCTGCCCAACAGAGAGGTGGGTTCCATGAGCTGAAGCCTGGGAAACCAATCTGAGCTTTGGCTGCAGGTGTATGATTCATCGTCACATGAGGGGCCAGGATATAAGATCTGCTCTCACGACTCTCAAAGGGAGTAAGGACAAGGTGTGGCACATGCAGAAATAATTATAATACAGTGTAAAACATGACAAGTGCTGGGTTACCACCGATCAAAGCAGACAAGACCCCTGTCCTCACGGAGCTTCAGTTGCAATAAAATTTCAGAGCCATGAATCAGATTATCATTAAAATGCATGCAACATGGAGGTGCTGCACTCTCCAACTGGATCCATGGTGACTCCAAAACTCATTCGTTCATTTGTGCATTCTTACAAATGATACTTATTCCGCTCCTGCTATATGCCAGACGTCACGCTGGGTGCTGGAGATCAGTGACGAGTAAAAGAAGATGTGGTCTCATCCTCCCATGGAGCCTGGAGTCTGTTGGAAGAGACAGACAGTAACCAAATGTTTGTATAATATATATATAATTGCAACTGTGGCAAGGGCTACAATAAAATAATGTATGATACTAGAAAGTTTTAACCTAGACAAGGAAGTTGGGGAGGACTTCCCTGAGGAAATGATATGAGAGCTGAGAACTAAAGGATGATTAGGCATTAACTAGGTGAAGAATGTAGGATGGAGAACTCAAAAGAATGGCATGTGCAAAGGTCCTGTGGTGAGAAGAGCATCATGCATATGGAGGACTGACAAGAACCAGTGTAGCTCCAAACAATGAGCATCTGGCTACAATACAAAACCCGTCATTGTATTCCCATCTATCACACATATTTGGGTCCCATAACACTTAGTTACTTTGATTCTAAGATGCCAGTGATTGTAAGTTACCCCATTGGTTTATTAAAATGGTTTTTTAAATTGAGAATTAAAGGAAAAAACTAGTGAGAACTTCATTAACACATTAAAGTAATATATCAATTTCTAAATAAACTTTTTATTTTGGATAATTTTAGATTTGCAGAAAACATCTATTCTAAGATGCATTCTGAACGTCAAAACGTGAAGATGCATCTTGGAATTGCAGCAACTCCTATGATTACGACAGTCACAGCTAACATTTATTGAGTTTTTCACTGTGTATCAGACACTGCTAAGCACTCTTGATTTAAAACTCAGACAATACAGATGGAGACACTCAAGTGCAGAGAGATTAGTATGCTTTCCCGGAGTCTCCCTGCTAGGACTGATCAAGTCAGGAAGTCAGGACTTGAGTGCAGGTGGGCTGGTTCCAGAGCTTTATAACCACGACATACAATCAAGCTTTGTAAACTCAGCCTAGCTTCAATTCCCATGATGGCCTTTTCTTCCATCAGTTACTTTCAGGGATAGATAATGAGCTGAGAGCCATTGGATGAGGCTGAAGGGGGCTCAGTCCTTACCCAAGGACACATCCTATGCATTCAGACATGCCTCTTTCCTCTCGGACGTGCTCACTTCTCCCGTGCCAGACCAAATGCCATACAGGAATGTTGTAGATTCCCTGGCCTCCAAGAGAAGATGGTCACCTCCAGGCTCGAGACCAGCCTGGCCACACTGGCTGCACAGTTCTGCTCTGTTAGTACCAGGAGCTTGACATTCCAATGAACGGGACCTCCGTGGGCTGTTGAGGGTCACATGATAATTCGTGCTCCTGCCCAGATAACAGGGTCATCCTTCAATCTCACTTATCTTGTCCACACTTGGGTACCATGAGAGGAAGACAGTCATTACTCATTACACAACTGTTGATCTCTTTTGTTAATTTGTTCATTGGTTTTGTGGCAATTTTGGTGGCAGATATTAAAGTGAATGAGAGAATTCCACCATAAGAAAGGTTAGGAAAAAATAGAAGGTATTCTTGTTCATCCTCAACCATATGAGGGATACTGTGACTAAGTATGCAGACTGCTGTCACCTATAAGGTGGGAGGGTTCCAATATTCCTTGCTTGGCTAAATGCATGATTTTCCCATTCTTCATTTTTCTTTTGGATTAAGACATTTATACATTTTCTAGTTCATGTAGAGCCCTGTAGCCTATAAGGGTTAGAGCTTAAAGGTGCACCTCTGTGCTCAGACTATCTGGGATTGAACTCTAGCTCCATTAGTTTCTTTGCGAGCTTAAACAAGTTACTTAAATTCTCAGTGCCTCAATTTCCATATCTGTAAAGTGAGGTTAATAGTACATACTTTATAGAGTTGTTGGAGGTCCCAGATCATAGTGAGTCTTCAGTAAATGCCCCTTTCCTCCTCCTCCTCCTCATTATTACTGTTACTGCTGTCGTTGCTGTTATTTCCAGTAGGCTATTTTATGAGATCTTTCCAAGCAGCCTGTAAGAAAAGGAATAGCATCATTTTAAAGTAGAGTAGCCCACTCAGAGAGGAATAGGGCTTGCAATTCTAGCCCCCTAATAAAGGGGGATTCTTGTCTGTTCTATTAACTTAATATCCCAGTATCTTTTTAAAATCAACTTTATTGAATTATAATTAACAAACAATAAAATACATTTTAAGTGTATTGTTCATGGGCTTTTATCAAATGTGTAACCTCCACCACAATCAGGATACAGAACATTTCCATCACCCCAAATGTTCCTTTGCATCCCCTCCCAGCCAATCCCCATCCACCAGCCTCGGTCAACTCTTCACCTGCTTTCTGTCACTACAGATTCTGTTTGTCTTCTATAGAATTTCATAGAAATGGGATCATGCAATATGTACTCTTATGTTTGGCTTCTCTCACTTGGCACGGTGCTGTTGAGATTCACCCCTGTATGTGTTGGTAGTTTGTTCCTTTTTATTGCTAAATAGCAGTACATTGTACGGTTATAACAGAGTTGTTTATCTATTCATCAGCTAATGGACAGCTGGGTTGTCTCCAGGATTTGGCTGTTGTGAATAAGGTTGCTCAGTAACTTGTGCATGAGCCCAAGTCCATATGGACTGTGTCACTTCTCTTGGGAAGATACATAGGAGTAGAATTGCTGGAGAATCACAGGATCCTGGCCATAATGTTTATCAAGGACTGCCCCTCCAACCATTCATCCATACTAATACTTACAGATTTTTTTTTTTATTCAGGACTTTTTAAAGATTATGAAGCTAGAACTACATATGATTTATCAGGAGTTGACCTGAACTAATAATACCCAATAATGCCTATCAATGTAGTGGCATTCTGCTAATAACTTCTGATCCTTCTGCCCTAAGAAATAACGACTCACGTAACCAGAATAGGAAGGTCTCTCTCTCCTGGTCTGAGCAGGGTCACGGGCAAGTAACTCCCTGATATCAGAACATGTAGTACCAAGGAGACACACAGATTGCAGGAAACTACTTCAGTCACTCCTGCCCAGTCTTTCAGAAAACAACCTCAGGCTCGTGAAAGACGAGTCAACAGAAGCTCTTGGAAGCAGAGGTGTCTGGATGATGCTAATGCCTGTGCTTGGTCAGAGTCCAATCCTACCCTTTTAAAGTCAACTTCCTTCCCTAACACCTTTTGGTAAAAAATGCAACAGTGTCAACTTTTCCCATCCTCTTCTGTTTTATTTATTCATTCTGCTTAAATCTCACTTCCCTTTTCCCATGAACAGGCATTCCAATGCATTTAATGTATATCATTTCTCTGTAGATGTTCTTGCAAAATGTTATTATTTTGGTGACATGTCTTTTAATTTATATAAATGACCTGGCACCATAACTCATTCTGGTTCTTTCTCTTTTATTTCCCCTCCACTATGTTTTCACATTCCATCTATGTTGCTAGGTGTGCAGCTAGTCCACTTCTTCCAACTACTGTTTGGTGCTTCCTGATGGGCATCCTTCATTTCTCACCTGTCCATTTTCCCTGTGATGGGCACCCCAATCCTCCAACTTCCTACCACAAATAATGCTTCAGTTCTCGTGCGTGTTTACATATAGACCAGTGAGAACATTGTTATGGGACGTATTCCTATGGACTGTATTGCTGGCTCACAGGCTATGAGTATACTTAATCTGACCAAATACTGCCAGATTGTTCCAGCATGCCTGACCCGCACCACACTTCCTCTAGCAGCACAGAGCACATCCATATCATCCCCCAGCCAACACTTGGCATTCCCCAGCTTTCTAATGTTTGTCGGTTCCATAGGTGTAAATTGACATCTCATTGTTTTCATTTGCATCTCTTCATATGTTTGGTGGTGTTCCGGGTTTCCTCTTTGAAAAACTGATTATATACTTTCCAAAAACTGGTTACATACTTTACCTGCTTTTTTTGTTGAGGTTGCTGACATTTTCTTGTTAATTTCCAGGTAATATAAACTTCAAAAGAATAGCACAGTGCCCTGAACAAAGCAGGCTCTCAAAAATACTCGTCAAAGGAGAACAGAAATCACATTCTGGCATGATGCTGGTGGCCTGTTTCCCTAGACAATTAAGGAAACATGCCCAAAAATGAATAATTCAATGCCTGTGTTTGTGGAGGTATCTTGGTTGCAAGCAACAAAAACAGACTGTCTGCCATAAGTAGGGATATAGGGAAACACATTGGGGTAACTTAGTTCCAAATATTTTTGGTCTTTGCATCACTCTGCTTGCTTTTGAAAATCCTGGGAGAGAGGAACTGATTGGCCCAGCCTTTGGTCAACCACAGGTCAGGGGTGGATGGATTGCCTTGACTGACATTCCCACCAAAATTGCATTCGGTGGGCAGCTCACCAAAGGAAAACACAAGTGTTGGAAACCAACAGAAGGGGGAGTGATTCCTGAACAGGTGGAACCAATAAATATCTGCTACGGTCCTCACCATCCCAACAGGATCCTTCCTGCTGATCCCAGTGAGCCATTAGGTGTTCAGAATTTTAGACACTGTGGCCAGGTATAGTGAAAGGCTCCAGGTAAGTTGGGAGGGAAGACTTGGAATAAGGGGAGCCTAATAAATGTCTTTTAATCAAACCTTTATTGAGTACCTACTGTGAGCCAGATACTCTGGGGTGGTATGGAGAGGAATCAGACATGCTACCTTCCACCTTCCTCTTTAAAGCCTCTAGTCTAGTGGGGAAGACTGATATGAAAACATGACCTCTCCTACCAGAGAGATTATTGTAGCTGCTGAAATAAATGGGAAAGGCCTAAGAGAAATGAGGGAGAGTTTAATTTTGGCATTGGGTTGGGGAGGGAGCTGGAGAAGGCTTCCTGGAGGGGGTGCCATTTTTGCTGAGCCATTTATGTAGCAAATATCTATTGAGCATCTGGCATAGGTGCTGGGGATGCTGCAGTGAATAAGAAAGACAAGGTCCATGTCCTCTGTGGTTTCCACACAGGTTCTAGGAAGCTTGACTCTAATTCGCCCATGTCTACCCTTCCAGCTCGATGCCTCCCCCAGCCCTCACCATTACCTCTCACCTTTCTTCCAACCACGTGATGACTATTCCTTATCAGAGAAGTGCCCATGCTCTCTCTTGCATCCATGGAAGTGCTCACACTGTTCTCCTGCCTGGACCCCTCCCAGCCCCCTTCTGTATCTAACCAACCACAGCTTAGATCTTATCCTCCAGAGGGCTCACCGGGAGCCCCTCTCTCCTCTCCTGCCTGGACTAGGTCCCTCCCTTTGTGTGCCCTCACAGCCCCCTGTCGTCCCCTCCATAGTTTCATTGATTACAATATAAACCTTGATTGGACTCTCTGTCTCCTTGAGGACAAGGACCACACTGGATTCATCTTATTTCTAAGTACATGTTTACTAAGTTTTTGGCGAATGAATGAATGACTATTGGGAGAAAACTCAGACTGAGACCTATGTCTTGGTTCTAGTCATGGATCTATGTCAACAATCAAATTACTGTGGGACCTGAGGTAAACCTGTTGCCTGCTCTGACCCTCTGTTTCTTCATCTGTATTACAGAGGCTTGGATTTGAGAATCTTTAGGGTCTCTTCTTAGCTCTGAACTTCTACACTTCCCTCTCTTCCTCTCTCTCTTAAGAGAATTATGACTGTCTTTGTGGAAATGATGACTGTCACAAAGCACTTGAATAATTCAGAAAAGGACAAAGAAGTAATGCCAAACTTACCCCAAATCCCACCATCCAGAAATAACCATGGTTAACATTTGCTGAAGATCATTCCAGATATCTTTCTAAGCTTATACACTAATAGAGGGAGATCAACACATAGAAATAGAATTGTAAAAATGGGATCCCGTTTTTGAAATACAATGTTTAATTATTTTCCCCTGGATATAATAGAAGAAAAAGAAATCAAAATGAAACTAAAGGAATTGCCAAACCCCAAAGTTCCATTATTCTGACGTTAAACACTCGCAAGGCTAAAGCCCTACAAATACGAACAAATCAGATACAAACAAATTTCAACTCAGAGGATAGAACAGATGCCTTTTAATTCTGACCATGAAATCTCAGGCCCTAAGCTAGAAGGACAGGCTGCGGGGTCCTGACAACTTAGTTCCAGCGGGATTGTGAGGGAGTGATGGATGACGGGCTGCCCAGCCCTGGGCCACAATTGATGACAGCACAGTATTGACTTAAACTATTCGGCATGAGAAACCCAGTACCTGAGGCTGTCAGCTGCACTCTCAGCAATCCAGCAGGCCTGGGGTGGACCCCGCAAGCCCCCATCCTGTGGAGCTGACATGTCTGACTGCCTGACAAATCCTCCCCAGAATCTAAAGCGATTGAGGGCAGATGGGGGAGAGGTTCTGGCAGATCTGGAGACACTGTTCTGATTTGGTTCCAGGGGGGCTTCCGGCAATAAATTACACATTTGACTGAGATTGGCCCATCCCTGCCCCACATCCCAATCCCTCTGGGATTCTGTAGACAGATGAACTCACAGTCTGATTTTATCCACTCAGAAGATGGGAGTGTCTGTGATAAGAAACAGAGATGTCTTGACTGATGAAGCAAGAACACAGAAGGACAGGGTGGAATACCAAAGTTGGGATTTTAGGGTTGGGCAGAAAAAAAAAGATGACATCACTGTAGGACAGGGTAAGTCCCAAAGTTCTGGGTTTGAATCCAGAGTCTGCCCTTTAACAGCTGTGCAAACTCAGGCAAGTGTCTTAACCTTTCTGTGCTCAGTTTTCTCACCTGTAGGTGGAGATGAGAATAGTAATGCCTGCTAAAGTTTACTGTGTATAAAAACAGCTGGCAGACATGGGGTTCTTGCTAAATGAAAGCTATTTGTATGACCTTAAACAAGTCAATGTGGCCTCTTTGTATCTCAGTTTTATCATAATAAATATAATAACAATATGGTAATAATAACCAACCATGAATACTATGTATCAGATGCTTAGTGTGTGGTGGGCACAGGCCAAAGAGGTAATTGACAGTTTAATAAGGGATCTATTTACAAAGACGGGGGTCAGGTTAAGGTCTGTGATGAAGGACCCCAGATCTAGCAAGAGTGGCAACCATAACCCACTCGGCCTGAAGGGCGGGAGAAGGATGGGCTTCGGGAACCCAGGGGGCAGCTGTGGCTTTAGGAGAGGGCTGCCCAACAGAAGCGTGGACGTTCACAGCCTGGAAGTTCAGAGTGCTGCAGGGAGAGACCAGGGAACAGTACCCACTTTCCAGTTTCTGCTGTGCCTCCCACGGGCCAAACCCAACCGGAAGCCAGAGGGCAATGGAGCCCGGGGGTGACACAGTCTGCAGGTTTCAGCTCTCGGAGCAGAGAGGGGGTTGAGGAGGGTGAAGGAGATGAGATGCCCAGCACAACTCTGCGCCCGCTGTCTTATTTCATCCTCGCCACAGCCCTTTAGGTGGAGACTGTCATACCCTCATTTACAGAGGAAGGAACCAAACCTAGAGAGCTGAGGAGCCTCTTCCAGGTCACACATCTGGTGAGTGGCAGAGCTGGTATCCAACCCGGATCTTCTGACTCAGGACCCGCCCTCATGATCACTCCTGTTAGTGGTGCTAACTAACCGTTAGAGATGACGAGCGTTCTTATGACCATCTCATGAGGAGGCGGATGAGGCAGGAAAGGCACAGGACACATGGAAGGGGGAGGGCCATCCTCCACTTACCACCAGGATGATCTTTCCGAGACACACCTGAACGAGCCACTCACCCACTTCTTCTATGGCTTCCCATTGTCCCCATGAGAAAAGTTAGGTCTCTCTCCCACTCCTCCGCAAGCTTCACCTTCCTCCACTCCCAACCACGTGCCCCAAGCTCCAGCCACATGAACTAATCCCTATGCACTTGGCATCTGTGTCAGTCAGGGTTCTGCAGAGAAACAGAACCAAGAAGATAAATAGATATAGATATAGATACAATATACATGTATATGTATATGTATATATATGTACATATATACGTACACATATACCTATTAAGAGGTTTATTTCGAGGAATTGGCTCCTGATTGTGGGGGCTGGTACATCTGAAATCTGTAGGACAGGCTGGAAACTCAGGCAGGAGCTGATGTTGCAGCCTTGAGGAAGAATTTCTCCTTCTGCAGCAAACCTCGGTTTTGCTCCTAAGTCCTTTCACCTGATTGAATGAGGCCCACCCACATTATTGAGGGTAATCTTTACTTAAAATCAACTGATTGTAGGTGTTACCCACATCTACAAAATACCTTCATAGCAACCCTAGATCGCTGTTTGATGAAGTAACTGGGTACTGCCGCCTAGCCAGGTGGACACATGTAACTAACCATCACAGCATCCTTTCATGCCCTCGTGCCTTTTCGAAAGCTGTTCCGCCTGCCTGGGCTTCCCTCCCAGCTTTCTCAGTTGTGTGAGTCTTAGAGGCACAGCCTAGATGCCCCTCCTTTGTGAAACCTTTCCAGATTGAGAATGCCCCTCCCCCCTGCCCCCATAGCAGCACCCCAGGCTCACTCAATTCTGCCATGGCATTTGTCACACTGCACAGCAAATACGTACTCCTAGCCCCTCCAACCCCCAAGTAGACTAAGGGCAGAAGCTGGGTATTTTTCAACCCAGTCTCCCCAGCATCTAGCACATGTTCTAGCACATAAAAGGGGCTCCATAAATATTTGTTAAATGAGCCAATTTGTTATAAATAAGAAGAACGTGAAGCAAAAAAGAACTGAAGCTGAGCGGAGAAATGAGGAGATTTGACTACTCATACAACCCACCAATGTAGAAATTTTACCCTGCTCAGCCCTGATTTCAGTGCCTTCCCTCTCTGCTGCTTAGAGCCTAGTGGAGGCAGGACTGCCCCAGGGCCAGCTGAGCCCTTCATTAAAAAGTGCTGTGGGGTTGGGGGCAAAGGCAGGCAGGTCTGCAGAAAGTCACCAGTGGCTGCTTTCTGTAAGAGGGCTGCAATTGGTATTCCACAGTATGTGACATTTTTCAGCTTCCTGCTGGAAAACGCCAAGTGGTTGTAAATCATTCCACTGCAGCTGTCCAAGGGATAAATGCCTGGGAATTGGGAAGGGACGTGGAGACATGCTCCTGCCCTTAGGAGTCAGGCAGGGCTATTTTCGAGGCTCAGCAATTTGTGCTGAAATGCAGGGGTCTTGGTCCCTTAGTTCCCAAATCAACAGGAGTCAGAGCAACATTTTTTCTCATGGTGGGGTCCATGGGAGAAGATGCTGGGGGCCAGATCTCCTGGGAGAGCAGGTCCTTCAGCTCTCTGGAGGTGTAGCCACTTTAGTAAGAAATCTACTTCCACGCTGGGTCAACGTTGGGGAAATTATTTAGACTCCCTGATCTTCATTCTACTTATATGTAAAATAGAGGCAAAAATCGTAGCTACTATGTAGAGTTGTGAGGATTCAATGAATGCTATGTGAAGCGTCTGTAACAGTGCCTGGAACATGGCAACCACTATACAAATGTTTGTAATCATCCGCATCATCATCATCCCCATGATCACCAGCATCATCATCACCACCATTATCATCATCATCATCTTTGTTGTTGTCATCATTATTGTCTTGTCAAATATTTACTTAGCTCCTGTTACACACCAGGTTCCACACTAGGTTCAGAGATTTTCTAGAGACTGAAAAATATGATCCTCTAACAGGAAGTTGGGCATGCAGATGTCTGCAGGTGCTACAGCAAAGGCTTATTCAAGGGGCACAGAGAAGAAGTAAATGCAGGCTTTCAAGAGGAGCAATGTTTGAACTGACTCTTTAAGAAGGCCCAAGAGGAGAGGGAATTGGTAAGGCAGATAAGGGGGTGCTCTTTAGGGTGCAAGATAACTTTCCAGGCAGAGGCAGGGCATGGAGACCCAGACCTGCAAGGTGCAATCGGGGAGCTATATGATCTGGCACAAAGCCTGGTCAGGGATATGAGAGCAGAACTGATGACTCCTCAGAATGTTCCTGAGGCACATCCATGGCCACAGAAGATTCCTAGGACCTCAACACAGTCTAACATATGTTCTAAGTAGATAAGGGTTTCTGCTGTAAGCTGTCTTCACAGGCCAACTCCACAATCTCCATAGGAATGTAGATAATGTTAGATGGATAAATCCCAGGTCATTTGGCCCTGGATTCCTTCTTCAGCCCATAAGAGCTCATAAGAAGGAAGAGCTGTCACTCAAGTGTCCTGTGTGCCTTGGATACTTCATACATGTAATTGCAAGTGTGGTATCAACAGCTCTCACTGAATGGGTTTCCATTTTATATGCCTGGCACTCTTCTAGACACTTAAATATATATTATTAAATTATCTTGAAAGCTGCAAGGAAAAAAATTTACTAAGCCTACTTAATGGATGAGAACACCGAAGCTTGGAAAGCTTAGCTGGCATGTTCAAGGTCATGCAGAGAGTGAGCAGCAGAATTAGGATTCGAATCTTGTTCTGCAAAATCAATCTTTTGATTATTCTAGAGTTACACTGTCCAGTATGGTAGCCACCAGACATGTGTGGCTATTTACATATAAGTTTAAATTAATTTAAATTCAGTAAAATTAAAAATTCAGTTCCACACATGTGGCTAGTAGCTACCATACTGGATCGTGCAGATGTCGAACATGGAAAAATGTTTCTCTTGTGCCAGCGAGAAAGTTCTACGGAACAGCGCGGCTCTAGAGAACACGCAACATCTTCCTGGCATCTGTCTTGTGTTATCAGGAGACGATGCTTCATTTAGTTGTAGCTTTGCAACATCATACTTAAGACATTCTAGAGACCCAAACCTCCCCTCATAAGGTTACCACCAAGGAATAACCCATTTGGAAGGCAATTAGGCAATATGAATCATGAAAGCTGCAATTAATCAAAGCAAAAGGCATAGAAAGAAGCCACAAAATGTGTCAGCTATTCCAAATGTGGAAACTGCGCTGAGAAAGAGCAGGCAAGCCCAAACGAACACCAACTTGCCCACATCTCGTACCCTCCCTTGACCTCAGAATTGCAGAGTTGTGTTTCATAATGTTGTCTGATGGCTTTCATCCACGTCTCTGGAGTTCACCTTCTACAGCCTTCGTGGATGTTAATTCACTGAGTTTCAGCACAGGCCTGTGCCTGCTATGCACCAGGCATGCTGTCGGCACTATAGAGAATCCCTCCGGGACTTTGACTTCACACCTCGGTCTTGATACCTGGGTTTAAGTCTGACTCTGCACCTCTCTGAGGTCTGGCACAAGACCTTCTGTGGCTCTGGACCTCAGTTACCCATCAGGAAAATGAGATCTCAAAAAATGTGATCAAATGAAATGTGACATCTGAAAATCCCCCTGCAAGATGAAAAACACTGCTCTGAAGGTCATTGCTTTAAATGAACTTGAAGACACTTCCTATGGCACCAGTGAGAGTCAGAGGACAGACTCAGAGGAGAGGGGAGGATTAGCTCCACTCATTCAAGTCTTCATTTCACATATGGGAGCAGGGGCATGGGCTGAAATGGCTTTCGAGAGTGAGCACGGGTAGCCAGAGAGACAGAGAGGGACCGGGATGCCAAACTCCCCCATCTCTCTTCTTCCCACTTTATTTTTCCATCCTCAGCCAAGCTGTGAATCTCTCTCTTCTTTCAGACCCACAGGCTCTGAGTGGACTTTCATTATCTGACGTCAATAATCAAGATCCTGGGGACCATTTACTAAGCACTTACCATGTGTCAGATAATCATGTTTGATCCCCATGTACAGACCCTTATTGTACAGAGAGGGGAATACCATCAGAGAGGTTAAGTTCACCGTCCAAGACCACACCACTGATAACTGGCAGGGGAGGTGATCAAGCCCATGTTTTTCTGACTCTGAAGGCATTTCACAGCTCACTGTCCTTTAAGGCAGCATCATTTTGTGTTGCCAATGGCAACAAGATGGTGGGGAGAAAGGATGCTTCAACCATCTGCACCAGGGCAGGGCACTGCTGGAGCCCCTTTTCCCAGGGCTGGTCAAAACGCCCAGTAAGACTGATCACCCCAAGACATGCCGTTTTGCCAAAGCCCTTTGGTCCTTCCACCTGGCAGAGAGAGGAAAGTCACTGGGAGAGCAGAGCCTCTTGGAGGGAGAAAGTAGAGGTGGGTCACTGGGGAGCCTTCCCAGGACATTGAGAAGTAACCTCCACTCCCAAGCCTTGGGTTTCCTCCTCTGTTTGGATCTGCATGTTTATCTTTTTAATTATACTTAACTGAAATTTTCAGTGAAAACACTTCTGGAGGAATTTCCTAATTAAATGAAGAAGCAATATTCTCAAATTATTTCAGGCAAACTCTATCTCCATTTCCTGAGAAGAGAAGAAATTAAAATCCCACAATGACCTTTTAGAAAGATCAAGGCCAGTTTTGTTCCCGTATATCCATTCTAGCTGGCTCCTCCTCCTGTCCTTCCTTCCTTCTCCTCCTTCTCCTTCTTGCAGATTTACATCTCGGGTTTAGAGCAAAGGTAGTAACCATATCTGGGGATTAGAGGATGGGATTTACAGGAGTTCTTGGCGAAGTCCTCACCTTTTGCATGTGGTCGCTTTTGCTGGTTGATCAGCAGGCCCGGAGTTATTTCTATGCTGTGATGATTTTGATCTTCCCAACAACCATTACCCCTTCCTCTGTATTACAGCATTGTCCAGCTTGCAATGCCACTGCTGTTTTCAGTAGGTAGCGGCAGCCCCAGCCTCCACAGCCCCGATGTCTAGTAGATGCCCAACAATCGTTGGTTAATTTCGCTTTGTATGTTTTTCATAACATTTAACACTACCTGACCTGATTTCATGTGCGTTTCATTTTCTCTGTCACTAGAATTTAAGCCACAAGAGGATGGAGACTGTTTCTTTAGTTCAGTGCTCTGTCCCCAACACCCGGAAGAGGCAGTGCATAAATATTTATTCAATAAATAAAGCACGGAAGAGCCACACTTAGCCCTACCGAAGGAGCTGCCCATCTCGAATTCCAAATTTAAGGTGAGAAAAGAAATGAAAGGTGATACCTTGGCATCTGCAGGGAAAACAAATTAGGGGCTTGTGAATCCGAGCTTGGCAAACGAAGCTGCCGAATGGGAGTGCTAGCGTCAGTAAATATTTCATACACGACTTGTGAAAATCATATCTGAGGTTGTTTGCCAACCACTTGAGGTGCATTTTATATGCATTATCACCTTTAATCTTTCACGGCTGCCGTAGGTAGTAGGTTTTCCTTTTTAAAGGCTATCCTTTTGTGAAAACACTTATAGATGAGCTAATCAAGGTATACAGAATTAGGGAAATTGTCAGGACCACAGGGCTGGCTAGTGGCAAGGCCAGATTTGGTCTCAACTCCTTCTCCCTCCATCTTTGTGTTCTAACCAGCATCTCCATGCTTCTCAAGAACTAATCCTTTTATTTCCATAATCGATTTTTATTCTTTCTTTTCTCTTTGCTTTCCCAGCTAAGGGCTTTGAAATACATTTTACCACCTATACTTTTCCTCTTTTCTCCTTTGTTAAAGCTCTCTTGACAGGGGCCTGAATTTCTCCTCTTTGTTATTTAAAGTCTCTCTATTGTAGGATTTTTTGATAATGCCCAGCCTGAGCTCCAAGAGAGCAGGGAGCTTGTCTGCTCTGTCCTCTGTTCCCTCCATCCCCAGCATCTACATCCGTTCTCAACACGGAGAAAAGACACCATAAATATATCTGAATGAACAAATAAGCGTGTTTCAGATGCAAGCAGAATAAAAGATGATGGAGGCGAGAGAGGGAAATCTGCAGTGAAATCCGGAGATCCTGGAAAGGTGGAAACAAGCATCTATTTTGGGGGGGACCCTCGGCTATGAATTATAATTGTAGAAGAGGGCAAGATTGGGAAGCGACCAGAAACAATGATGTAATGTTGAGTGAGTCTGGCTTGAAGCCACATGTGGTCTACTCTCAAAAAGCTAAAAGAATCTAAGGCTCTTTGACCCAGATCAATCTCCTTTACTATGGATGTGGGGAGGATCCTGGTGTTGGTGCCCACCTGGCGGAATGACCCAACACAGATAGAAACCTTCACTTAGGTATTTTAAAGTCCAATTGATTTTAACAAATTCTACCAAAGCCAGGTTCCATCTTGAGCATAATGAAAGCAATGAGCCCTTTGAAAGGCACTTATGAAGCTTTAGATGGCTGAGATCTGGGCGAGTGAGAGCCAGGACACTCAACCTCAGTTCCAAGAGGATGGTGATTTGTCCTGCTGCTCTCTGAGCAGAGCTAGTGGCCCCAAGTGATTTCCCATTCTTATTTGAAAAAGGGTAGGTCACAGTTGTATTAGTTTCCTACGAACGTAGGAACAAAGTACCACAAACTGTGTGGCTCAAAACAACAGTAATTTATTATCTTACAGTTTTGGAGACTAGAAATCCAAAATCAAGTTGTCAGCAGGGCTATGCTTCCACTGAAGGCTCTAGGGGAGGATCCTTCCCTGTCTCTTCCTAGCTTGTGTGGTTACCAACAATCCTTGGCTTGTAGCTGCATCACTGTGATCTCTGCCTCTGTTGTCATATGGCCTTCTTCCCTCTGTGTCTCTGTGTCTCTCTCACCTTGTAAGAGCACTGATCATTGGATTTAGAGCCCACCCTAATCCAGTATGACCCCATCTTAACTTGAGTACATCTGCAAAGACTCTATTTCCAAATAAGGTCACATTCATAGGTATTGGTTGTTAGGACTTCAACATATCTCTTAGGGGGATGCTGTTCAACCCACAACACCGGTCAATTTAGGCTTTTTTGTTCTTGATGAACTCTGAATGGGGGGATTGACTTATCAAGACTCTTTAACCAAGAGGAATCAGAGGAATCATGGAGTGCAAGAGAGATGGCATTACTGATTGGCAAAGGATGGTTCTGATCTCACACACCTTGACTGGACTGCAGCGTGTCTCCAGATTTCCGTGTCTAATTGAGTCTTTTAATACCTCTTTGAGGCGGGTGACAATAGCTTTTCTTTTCACCATCTGGCAGGCCCTGTAAGGAGCATCAGTTACCCATCCATCTCAGAAAGGAGTAAGTCGAGGCACTGAGAGGTTGATGGACACCTAGGACCTCTTCAGAACTGCCAGTGGCTGGTGTCAGGCTGGGTTGCAATGACCTAGTTACTTTTGTGTGAAATCACGACTGACCACTCCTTCTGCTGTGTTCTCCTAGCTCCTCACCCATACCAGGAATATAGAATTATCATATCACATCTCCCTACCTGCTGGTCTTTTCCGGAAGCCTGTGAGCTCTCCAGAGGGAGGGTGAATGTCCCTAAAGTCATCTTTGATTCCATGGCACAAGGCACATCTTGGCTATACCTTGGAGTCACCTGGGAAACTTTAAAAAATATTGATCCCTGGCTTTCATCCCCAAAGATTATGATTTAGTTGGCCTGGGATGTGGCTGGGAATCAGAATTTTAAAAGCTCCCCAGGCAACTTTAATATGCAGGCAGCCAAAGGTTGAGAACCACCACCCTGGCATCTAGTAGAGGTTTGGTAGCAGCAGCAGCAGCTAATATTTATTGATCCCTTATTACGTGGCCAGCCACTGTGCTTTGCAATTTATATGCATTGTTTCATTCATTATACAACTACCCTAAAAGATCCTGGCATGTAGGAGGAAAATGAAGTCTAAAGAGGTTGAGTGATTTACTCAAATTCACCCAGCTAGTAGGTGACTGAGCATGGCTATCAATTCCCTTGACACCTGGACCCCTGCCCTACACCGTTATGTCATACTGCTTTCACCATGCTCTCTGCCTCCTTCTATTGGCATATAAGAGATCCTCCACAAGCCGTTTTTTCCTCCAAGCTTTATTGAGGGATAATTGACAAATAAAAACTGTACATGTTTAAGGTGTACAACATGATGATTTGATGTACGTATACACTGTGAAATGATCACCACAATCAAGCTAATTAACACATCCATCACCTCGTGCAGTTACCTTTTTTACATGTGTGGTGAGAATTACTATATGTTGCAAGTATATTTAATCAAGAATTCTCACAAACTCCTGTAGTTTACAGTGTATGATCCCACACTTACAGACAGAAACTGTGGTTCAGACAGCTGAATGGACTTGCCAAAGATCACAGCTAATAGACAAAGGCACTGGGCTTCACCTCAGGACCGTCTGCTTTCTCTGCTGAAATCACATGGAATGAGCATAAGCTCACTGAGGACAGGGACCCTCTCCCATTTCACTTGTTCACAGAGGCTCTGTAGGGAAGCTGCTAAAGGCCCGGGAGATGGAGACAGATGGCTGAGTTTAGACTCTTAGTTTTTTCATCCACACAGTGGAAATGAGGATAATCACCCCCAAGAGTTACTTTGAGAAATAAATGAGATAATCTATGTCAAAATGCCTCCATAGTCCTAGACAATAAGGAGTATTCAATAAATGCTTCTTCCCTTTTTTCATTCCTTTTCTCATCCTTTTATTCCCCAAAAGAATTCCAACAGGTATTACAAAAAGGAACATTCTTTAGTTTCTTGTGAAACTCTGGTTATAGAACATGATCCAATGATCCAAAATAAAATTTAAAAGATCAGTGTACTGAACAATCACCTTAAAAGCCTATTTATTTTGTCCTAACCAGGAGAAGGGGTGAATGCCAGGATTGTAATTCCAGATCTTTGATCTCGGCCTCAATGTTTACCAGCCGTATGACCCTGTGGAAATCCCTCCTGTCGACCCCTGCTTCACAGATAGCATCATGGTCCTATGGATAGAAAAGTTGGATATCTGTGCCATAAAAAGTTGTAGGTATCTGTTTTCAGGACTCTTGCAACTAAGACTCATGGAAACTCATTTCAAACTAAGCATAACAGAGAATGGCATTGGCCAACACAACAGAAAGTCTAGTGGTGACCTCAGGCACAGCTGGATCCAGGTGCTGAAATGAAATCAGTAGGACTATTTCACACTCCAACTCTTGGCTCTGATATCCTCTGTGTGGGCTTCGTTACCAACTTCCCAGATGGTGGCAAAGAGGTGACCGGCACCAGGTTTACTTTCTTCTAGCTTAGTCGCCCCACAGGTAGCCCCGGGTTTCACTATAATTAAGTTGGCTCATGATATACTTTCAGGCCAGAGCACATCATAATAAAGCAGAGCACTGACCCGGGATCCTCAGCACCCCGACCTGCCTCTCAGCTCCTGCCCACCAACAGACTCTTCCTCTTTCCTCTCACCGCGACAGGCTCCATGGGCACCAATTCTGACCCTAATCCCTCCTCCCCTGTTCATCTCTGTGTTTCTTTATTTTCTCATAGGTGAAAAGGAAATAACAATAGTGATAATAAAATCAATCCCTCAGGGTTGCTGCAAAGATTAAACGAGTGTCGATGTAAATGCCTGACGGATGATAGAGACTGGCGATATTTTGCCTCTTCACTTTGCATCTTCTATTAGATCCTGGGGTGTACAACACGGTGATTCAGAGCTCAGACTTCCAAGGCAGCTTTTGAGTTCTGGCTCCTCCCCTACTCTGAGCAATTTGGCTAGTATTTCTAAGCCTGCTTCCTCATTTGTAAGGTGGGGATAATAAGAGTACCATGCCTTAAATTTGTGTAACAGTTAATTTGGTGCAGCATATGAGAGAGCACATGCCGAGTAAATAACTGAGCCCCAAGGCTCATTGTACACAACCCACAAGTGTCAACAAACTTTTTTGCCTAAGCCCTTGGAGTTCATGGAAGGGATGGAGGGACAGCTTACTCTGTTCTGATATACGAAATACATTTCTGAAAGCCACATAAATGATCCCATCGTCTAGAAAGTGCTTTCAGTCTTATTGCGGTGATCGTGAACTGTTCATGGTGCTCCACGTCCATTTGGATTGGGACGAGGGAACCCAATGGAGTATTCTAAAATGCATACATAAACAGAAGCCCTTGGTCATTTACCACACTAAAATATTTCACATATGCCCAAGGCATGTTTTCCGGTTCATGAAACATTGCACAAGACCTTAGATTCACACTTTATTTACAACCAGTACATAACAGATACACTTCTTACATCATTATTCCTACAAAGATTTGTGAAAGTTTTGAATTTTATTGTTTAATATTTTGAAGGAAGAGGAGAAAGTAAAACTGAATGTTTAGTAGCTTAAATATCATCAAATATTAATTATTTCTGGGATAGTATAGGAAGTCCAATGGTATAATCGCAAACACTTGTTTTGCTAATGTGCAAAAAGCCTTAACAAAGAGCATTCACCTACACTCTAAATTTTTCAAGGAGTTTTCACACTCTTGGTTTTTTTCTAATTTTCATAAGTTTTGTGGACTAAGTAGAGTATTATCCTGATTTTAGGGATAAGAAAACTGAGTCACAGAGAGATTAAATAACTTAGTATAGTCATACACCTGGGTAATGTTGGAAACAGAATCAGAATCCCAACATTAACCTCCCTTCATCTTGAAACTTTGAGCCACTAATATGTGATAAAATTGAAAATATGGTTTTCCTCTCTTTTTCTCTTCTTGAGCTTACACCAACTTTGGGTTTTGGAGAAATAGCATAAGTAACGTATGTAATGGAACCCATTTTGGATAAATAGCATCTGTGAAGTGGATAGTTTTGAATTGCCCGGCATTACTTTCCTCCTTTTTTTCCTCTTATTTGGGGTTCATATCTTATATTTTTTAACACTCTCCAAGTGTTCACCATAAGAGAGTTTAGGTTAATAAAGCATATTTTAAAATTCACTTTAGTATGCATTTTTAAAATTTTTATTAAAGCCACACACATGGTTAAACATCAAATAAAATAAAAGGGCTTATGAAGGACTAGCCCACTGCAGATCACCAACCTTACATCCTTCCCACTCCCATAACACATAATGACAGAGACACTACTCTTGTCACGCTTCATTTTTTCTTTGGATAGTTAATTTCATATTTCTAAATAATGTGATTATTCTGCTATCTACGTATCAATGAGTTTTATACATTACCTATTGATTTCTTGCTATGATAGATAAGGTTGCTTCATTTAAACTACTTCAACTCTCTGCCTCTTAAATATATCACATTTATAAATTCCTCTATTGTAAATATTCCTTACATATCTTCTTTCCTTGTACTATCAACTAGATACAAAGTCTAAATTCCACGCATCCACTCTGCTCCCTCTTCCATTTTTCAATTTCTATTGCCTGTGGTTTTACATTATTATCAAGACTGATAGTATTTATATGGTAATGACCAATTACCACATATCATCAAATCTAAGATGCTGTGGATTGCAAAATGCATCATTTTATTTGCCACTAAGAAAGAAAAGAGACATTGCCAATTCTACTTTTAAAGTGCTGTCAATTAAGACACATCCCAATTTCAGAGATGTTAAAAAAATATATAATCAAACTTTCACACATTGCTGATGGTATTGTAAAATGATGCAGCTGCTCTGGAAAACAGTTTGGCAATTCCTGAAAATGTTAAACATAGAGCTACCATATGACCCAGCAATTACGCTGCTAAGTATTTACCCAAGAAAAGTGAAAACTACATCCATGCAAAAATTTGTAAATGAATATTATAGCAGTATTATTCATAACAGCCAAAAGGCAGAAATAACCTAAACATACATCAACTGGTGAATTGATAAACAAAATGTTGTGCATCCATACAATGGAATATTATTCAGCCATAAAAAAGAATGATGTATTGATACATCCTACATTAATAAACATTAAAAGTATTATGCTAAGTGAAAGAAGCCAGTCACAAAAGACCACATACTGTATGATTTCAATTATATGGAATGTCCAAAAGAGATAAACCCATAGAGATAGAAAACAGATTAGTGGTTGCCAGTGGTGGCAAAAGAGGGAAGTGGGAAATGACTGCTAATGGGTATAGGGTTTCTTTGTGGGATGATAAAAATGTTCTAAAATTAGATAGTGATGATGGTTGCACAACTCTCTAAATATACTAAAAACCACTAATTGTACACTTAAAATGGTGAATTTTATGGGATGTGAATAAGGTTCTCAATAAGGTTATTATAAAAATATGTGGAAAAAATCGTCTTAGAGTTGATGAAATATGGTATGACAAAAATAATGAGGTTGGGGCCGGCCTGGTGGCACAGTGGTTAAGTTTGTGCACTCTGCTTCTGGCAGCCCAGGGTTTGCATGTTCAGATCCTGGACATGGACTGATGCACCACTTGTCAAGCCATGCTGTGGCAGCATCCCACATAAAGTAGAGGAAGATGGGCATGGATGTTAGTCCAGGGCTAATCTTCCTCAGCAAAAATGGGAGGATTGGCAAAGGATGTTGGCTCAGGGCTAGTCTTCCTCACATACATACAAAATAATAATAATGAGGTTGAACTTCTGTTTCTGGAAAGAGGGAGTAGACACACTTTTCCATATTTGTATTTGTCAAGTATAAATAAAAATCCCAGGAGTAATATATAAAACAAGTATAAGAAGATTCTGAAAGATGGAGAGAAGAAGACAGGCCTGGGACCTTGGACCCTGAAGAATGACACAGTGCTGAGTTCTCTGGGTTTTCTTTTTTGTCTCATCGTCCCAGAAATGGAAATGAAGAAACTGGCAACCCATAAATGCCAATAGGCACAGGCTAAAAAAGTCCCAGCCAAAAGGTAATTGTATTATAAATGCAGATAGTAAAGAGACATAAAGGTAAGCAAGATGTCTATACTTTGCTGACTGGTAAAATGATGACACCAGTAGACTGTGATAAGTTTTGTGTACACATAATGGAATATCTACAGCAACAACTGAAAAAGTTATAAAAAAAATTATAGAGAAATCAAAATGGGATTCTAAATGTTCAAGTAACTCAAAGGAAGGCAAGAAAAAGAAAACAGAGAAATGAAAAGCAGAAAGAACAAGCAGGAAAAAAAGCAGACTTAAGCCCCAACTAATCAATAATTATACTAAATGCAAATGCCCTAAATATACCAATTAAAGGACATAGATTGGCAGAGTGGATTAAAAAACATGCTGTCTACAAGAAACTCATTTCAAATATAACAATATAGACAGATTTGAAGTAAAACATTGGAAAAGATATGCTATTAAGCATTAATAAAAAGAAAGGAGGAATGTCAATATTAATATTGGACAAAGCAGACATCATAGCAAAAAAGAAAAAAATACCAGAAACAGATACAGGCATTATATAAAGATTAGAGTGTTAATCAAACAAGAAAACATAGCAATCCTTAATATGCGAGCACCAAACAACAGAGCTGCAAAATATGTGAAACAAAAATTGATAGAAATGAAAGAATTAGATAAATCTGCAATTATAGTTGAGACTTCACTACTGCTCTCTCTCAATAATTGATAGAACAGTTAGACAGAAAATTAGTGAGGGTATAGAACACAATGATACTGTCAATCAACAAGATCTAATTGACATTTACAGCACACTCCACCTGACAACAGCAGAATACATATTCTTTTCAAGTGCCATGGAATGTATTCCAAGAAGACCATGTCCTGGGCCATAAAACAACCCTCAAGTAATTGAAGTCATGCAGAGTGTGTTCTTCAACCACAATGGAATCAAATTACATATCAATAACAGAAAGATAACAGAAAATCTCCAAACCTTTAGAAACTAAACCACACATTTCTAGATAATCCATGAGTCAAAGAGAAAGTGTCAAGGGAAATTTAAAAAATACGTTGAACTAAATGAAAATAACCATACAACATACTAAAATGTGTGGTCCACAGCTAAAGCAGTCCTGAGAGGGAAATGTATAGCACTAGATGCATACATTGGGATACAGGAAAAAGTTTAAGATCAATAATCTAAGTTCCCACCTCAAAAAGCTAGAAAAATAAGAATAAAATAAACTCAAAGCAGGTAGAAAGAAGGAAAAATAAATATAACAGCAGAAATCAGTGAAATTGAAAACAGGAAAACTATAGAGACAATAATGAAACAAAGAGCTGGTTCTTTGATAAGATAAATCAAATTGGCACACACCTAGTAAGACTGACAAAGGAAAAAAGAGAGAAGATACAAATTACCAACATCAGGAATAAACTAGGGATATCTTTACAGACCCTCCAGATAATAAAATAATAAGGGAATGCTATAAACAACACAGTACATATAAATTTGAAACTTAGATGAAATGGGCCACTTCCTTGAAAAACACAAACTACCACAACCCACTCAAAATGAAGTAGATAATGTGAATAGCCCCACAGCTATTAAGGAAACTGAATTTGTAATATAAAGCTCCTAAAAAAGAAAACTCCAGGCCCAGATTGTTTCCCTTTAAAGGGAAGGAGAAGAAGAAGAAACAACACCAAATCTATACAATCTCTTTCAGAAAGTGGAAGAGGAGGGAAAATTTACCAATTCATTTTTTAAAAAATTTTTGCTGGGAAAGATTTGCCCTGAACTAACATCTGCTGCCAATCTTCCTCTCTTTTTTTTTTCCTCCCCAAAGCCACAGTGCATAGTTGTTTATTCTAGTTGTAGGTCCTTCTAGTTCTTCTACGTGAGCCACCGCCACAGCATGGCTACTGACAGATGAGTGGTGTGGTTCTGCACCCGGGAACCAAACCTGGGCCACTGAAGCAGAGCATGCCAAATTCAAACACTAGGACATCAGGGCTGGCTCACCAATTCATTTTAAGAAGCTAATATTACCCTGATATGCTAATACCAAACCCAGACAAAGACAGAACAAAAAAAAGTTCAGACCAATATCTCTTATGAATATAGACACAAAAACCCTCAACAAAATGTTAGCCAACAGAATTCAGCAATATAGGGTTTATTCCAGGGACTTTGCAATGGCTATTAACAGTGAGTGAGTCATAACTTGCCAGAAATGAGGCGTTGCAAAGGACAGCGGGATGGGATTCCCAGGTATCTGATTAATAGACCAAAGAGCCTAGGAAATCATTCAGCCATTCATTAGCCATTAGAGAAATGCAAATTAAAACAAATGAAACATCACTAAACACCTAGTAAAATGGCTAAAATAAAAAAGAGTGACCACACCAAATCTGGTGACCAGGCTGATAGGAAGCCCGTGGACAGGGACGTGAAACGGTTTTACTGTCTCCTGAACTGCTCCAGCTGTGGCTGCTGTAGCTGCAGCCAGGTCTGATTGCAGACAGCAAAGTCTGGGAAGCAGAAGTCACCAGGCTGAGATGCTAATGGGCTTTGTGAGATTAGCTGTGTCAGAGAGAGCAGAGGAGCCCTGGCGAACCGTGGGACCGAAGCCATGCTGAAAATGATGCAGCCTTTTTTTTTTTTCATTGGGACCAGAAGCTCTCCCTGCCCCAGATGCAAGGCTCATAGTGGGATGAGTTGGTTTGTTTGGAGCTGGCATGCTCAGATTCTGGAGTCCGATGCTAAAGCCAGTAGCATGGAGGTGAGCTCCAAGAACTGGTAGTGGGAGCGGCTCTTACGTGGAGAGCTTTTCGGAAAGGTGTTAAAAGACAGAATTAATTATTTCTCCTGATAGGTCTAATAGCGATTTGACATTCTGGACCATGGTTTCCCACCCCCACTGTCTGCTTGATACTTGTTAACGACCCATCACGATGCTTCTCTGCTGCATACATTCAGAGCTGGACCTGGTGACATTCTGAAGAACAGGCTAGGAAGCCTGAATCACATGGAGATCAAGTAGGTGACCTTCACCCCTCTCCTGACTGACAGGTTACAAATCACAGAGGTTAAATATCAAGGCTGAGCCTTGTCTTTCTGAGAAAATGTTTCCTCCTCTTGTCTGTGGGAGAAGATGACACCAGGAGGAAGCCTAGGGACCTGAGATGCATGGCAAAGAGAGTATGGCAGAACTTCCAGTTCTATAGACACTGTTGGCACTGGAGAGGCAAGTGGCGGGAGGGGGCAATCGAATGACTGTATTTGGTCTAGACCAGTGCATCTCAATTTTAATGTGCATACAAATGACCTTGCAGCTTCTGACTGAGTAAGTCTGAGGTGGGGCCCAGGATTCTGCATTTCTGACAAGCTCCCAGGGGATTCTGATGGCTGGGGAACCACACTTTGAGGATCCAGATTCCAGACTGTAATGAATGGGGGATTTGTCTCTCCTTCTTCCCCTCCCCCATCCCCTGGAAAAGAAGCTAGATGAATGGCAGGCCATTGAGTTGGTAGTAGAAAGGACATTGTTATTCGTCAAACTCCTGTCTGTGCTGAGGGCTTTCCATGCACTGAAATGGGCATTATCCTCCATATTTGAGAGATGAGGAAATTGAAGCTCACAGAAAATTTTGGTTGCCCACTGTTATGGGCTGAATTGTGTCCTTCAAAATTCGTATGTAGAAGTCCTAACCCCCAGTACCTCAGACAGACTGTATTTGGAGACAGAGTCTTTCAAGAGGCAATTAAGTTAAAATGAGGTCATTAGGGTGGTCCCTAATCTAATATGCCTGGTGTCTCATAAGAAGAGGAGATTAGTACACAGACACACACAGAGGGAAGACCGTGTGAAGACAGTGAGAAAATGGCCATCTACGAGCCAAGAAGAGAGGCCTCAGAAGAAACCGACTTGCTGATACCTTGATCTTGGACTCCCAGCCTCCAGAATTATGAGAAAATAAATTCCTGTTGTTCAGCCACCCAGTCTGTGGTATTTTGTTATGGCAGCCTTAGCAAACTGTTACACCAAGAGATGGGAAGAACATTCTAGACCAATGGAACAAATGAACTAAGGTCCGGGGTAAGAGAGAGCTTCACGCTGTCGGGAATCTGAAAGCGGATCTGAGCGGCTGGAGGGTAGAGTCAGTGAAACGGATGCAGGAGGGGAAACTGGAGAGATAAGCCGGTCCCGGGAGTGCAGGAAGGGTCTTGGTCCCTATTAAAGGAGCAGTGAGGAGCCACAGAACGGCTCTAGGCAGGCAAGTGAGGTGATGTGATCAGAGAGCTCAGGCTGCAGAGTGGAGAAGCCCCAGAGTGGACTGAGGTTCTTAGGCTGTTTGTGTGAAGCAGGAGGGGAGGGGGAAAGACAGCAGTGGAGGGCCTGCTGACTTCTGAGTGGACAGATGGACCTCATTATTCTGAATACTACCTGGGATGGGGCGGAGGAAGAGCAGGTCTTCTCAAGCTGGACACAATTAACATTTTGGGCCACATAATTCTCTGTCGTGGGGCTGTCCCATGCACAGTAGGATGTTTAACAGCATCCCTGACCTCTGTCCACTAGATGCCGTAGCACCCACCCCCAACCCAGTTGTAACAACCAAAAATGTCTCCAGATATTGCCAGATGTCCTCCAGGAGGTACAAAATCGACCCCTGATTGAGAACCACCAAGGGAGAGGGAAATGGTGATAAAGAAGTCAATGGTTCTCAAAGTGTGGTCTTCAGATCAGTAGCAGCAGCCTCTGGGAATGTGTTAGAAACGCAAATTATTAGTCTCCACCAAAACCTGCTGAATCAGAAACTGTGGAGTTGGGACCCACAGTCCGTGTTTGAACAAGCCCTCCTGCTGATTCTGATGCCTGCTGGTGATTAGATTCTCTCTGGTGTATGAGTGACAAGGACTCAGACCAGATGTGGAGGGACGTTCATTTGGAGGGTGCTGGTGAGAGGGTGTGCGGGCTCTATTCACTTCAGGAAACAAGGCATTTGCATCATGGGTTCATATCTTTTAGCAGTGCCTCCTCCCCAAGTGCTCATCTCTTTCCTTCATGCACTAGGCACTATGACACTCCTGCAGGTTCAGAAAGGGTTAAGACACAGTCCTTACCCTCAGGAGTTAAAGTCCTGTGGCATGTTCCTAGGAAGCATTTTTTTTTTTTTCTGATATAACGAAGGAGCAAGCATTTGTTGAGTGCTAATTGCATGCCAGAAATGGTGAGAGCCAGTCTCACTGTCTCCTCAGTCTTTACAACTATGAATCAGGTCCCATTAACAACCTCATTTAACAGACATGAATCTTAGCTCATGGGGAAAGGAACCAGCCAACAGTCAAACAGCAGGTAAGTGGCGCTCCAATGCATGGCCATCTAACCCCAGAGATTTTAGACTTTTCTTTACGTGGTGCTGTACACAGATAATACTTATCCCCAATCTTGAGAGATGGCATAAAAATGAGCAGAGTTTTGGAAGTCCTCAGAATTGAATAAGAGTAGAGGAAAATATATATATACAAGGACAGAAAAAAGGATTTGAGGGGATATAAAGGTATATACAATGTAGGGTGTAGCCAGCATCAATTCTTTATCAAAGATGGATAAGCAGATTGAACAAGCATTTGGAGAAATTTTGAAGCAGAAAAGGCAAGTAGCCTGAATCACGGGGTCATTAGAAAGTGAACTTTCTGGTACGAGCAGGATAGAGTCTTCTAGGAGGCTGAGAATGGATGCACGAGGCTAAGAAGGAGGTCTTTGTTATGGCAGCACAGTCCAGGACTCTGAATTTAGGGGATTTTGCAGCCACCACCTCAGTCAGTCAGTAAGAACGCATATAACAAGACATGACACAAGAAAATACAGCTCTGCAGCTGGACATAAATTGGGTCCAACAGGACTGGGTGATTCATAGCATCTGATGTAACACCATGTTACAAGGCATGGTGACACAATGAGGCTTAAGCCACATAATTCAACATGACGGCTGAAATGTCCAGAGAAGAAGCATCTGTATCTATATCAGCTGTGTTAATTCCGGTGGTAGCTGTACGAGGGGACGTTATCAAGAAAGGAGCCCAGAGCTGGCAGGAAGCTGACCAGGGAAGGAGATTATAAACATGCAGGACAGCTGGGCAGTTAATTATCATAAGAGCTAGGCTTTGTTTGTGCCAGGCTATGAACAATCAGCAAATATATGTTCATTATGAACATTCAATGCTTTATCTCGTTTAATTCTCATAACAACCTAGAGAATTAGGGACTATTCCCTAAATGGAATAATCCCCATTTTATTGATGATCTGTGCCCAATGGCACACAGCTAGAAGGTGGCAAAGCTGGGATTCCAAAGAAGGATGTCTGATTCCAAAACCCAGAGTTGCAAGCACTACAATCCACTTCCCCCAAGCTGAAGTTTCCTCCAGTGTCTAGCAGGAATGTTTTCAACGCAGTAGAAAGTGGATAGGTGTGGAATAAATGAATGACTATGATTTTTATGAGATGATTCCGTGGCCAGGTGATTTTAATTAGGAACGTTAGCTGGTCAGACATCCACAAATGTGATTTCTTTGGCCCACAGAATGTTATGTTAAAAAAATAGAGTTCCATTTCAAGATTGGAATATTCCCCATAAAAATCCAGATTTCCTGTGTCTTTGGAGAGATTGGGAAATCTAGCAATGCTAGGCCCACTTGGCAGCCATGTGTTGGAGCTGACAATATCTGCACTCTCTGATGTGCAGCACTCCCCACCACTCCCTATTGCCTCTTCTGGGTCTAAATTCAAGTGCTCCTTGACATTTATCATTGCATTTGGGTTATTTTCCTTTCAGGATAATTAAGGAAATAGTAGAAATATTTATTATATCCATCTCTGTCAAATGCAGGAAAACAAAATATAGAATGACAGGACCATGCATTTCAAGAAAATTTGGAATCGTGGATTTGAAGTATAGCCTATGTTTAATATATAAATAGATTATGTCTGTCATACATACATACATCTTACCCAGAAGGCTTTGCTCATTTTCATTTCCAGCTTGATCTCTGTAGGGATTCAGTTGTTCAGCCCCTGGTCTGGACAGTTGATTTCAACAGCCCAATAGCATGTGAGGTCTTGTCAACATGAGGTTTGGTCTATTTGTGAGCAATCGTTAGATCTAGAACTAATAAGAACCAGGCATTTGTTTGTTGCTCTATATGAATTTAAGGATTCATCCATATTTAAGGGCTTAGATCTTGAAACTGTCAATGGGCTACTGCATTTCTTTTTTAGAGCAGGAATCTATTGTAAGACAGTGATGATAAAACAGCAAATATTACCCTATACTGAGCTGGCCACTGTGAGCCAGGATGTTTAGTGAGTTCTATACATGCATGCTTTATCATTCATTTTAATCATATCATCACTCTGAAATGTAGGTGTTAATCCCAACTTTTTTGATAAGGTAATTGATGATCAGTCAAGGTTAAGATAGAAACTCAGGTCTAAGTCCAAAGCCCACATTCTTTTCACTATGTTGTACTGCTTTAACTTTGTCTGATTGTAATATGGCCAACTTTGCTTTCCTTTTCCTTTTAAATTTTTTTCCTGAGATTTACTTGCTGATTTTTCTTTTATTGGAACATTTATTTGTCATTTACAACACTTATAAGCAACATAACTTGGATTGTTAAGACAATTTTTATGAGGAGTTTTTTATAAGGAATTTTTGCCTTGTAATAGAGAAATATATCCATTTATATTTATTGCCATAACTGATACATTGTATATTTATGTGTGTTTGTTCTTTGTTGTATTCTTTGGTACCTCCGCATGGTGAAACATGCCAGAACTCTGTACACAGGAGGTGATCAATGGACACCTGTGGACACAGGGAGGTGCTCAGCATCAATTAGGAGAGAAGATTTTAAGTTAAACAAAATGGGGCCATTCATTCCTTAGCTCCCAGGAGCTGTAAAGATGAGGTAGCCCGAGGTTTGCATCTTTTTCTTCTTATTCTCACCCCTTAAGAGGTTTCTCATACAGAAACCTTAATACATATGGTGGAAAATGCAGGGAGCATTAAAATGCTATACAAGCAGCCCCCACCCTAGCCCCTGGTAACTAACACCCTACGCTCTGTTTCTATGAGTTTGACTTCCTTAACTCCATGTGTAAGTGAGATCATACATTATTTGTCTTCTTCTGTCTGAATTATCTCACTTAGCATAATGCCCTCCAGGCCTATCCATGTCATCACAAATAGCAGGATTTCCTTCTTTCTCATGGCTGAATAATATTCCATTGTGTGTGTGTGTATATATGTGTGTGTGTGTGTGTGTATGTGTATGTGTATATACACACACACATCTCCCACATCTTCTTTATCCATTTATCCATCTTTGGCTCTCTTTCTTCCAAGCTTCCTAGCAACCTTCTCTGATGGACGTGAGGGTTCCAGGGTTAGAGTGAGAAATGAGGAGAGGATTTGGGCAAACAAAAAAGCAGATCTCGTTTCTAAAATCTATATTCTCTCCTCCCCCTCTTCTTTCCCTCCTCCCAATCACCATCTCACTCTCTCTCTCACTCCCATCCCTTCACTTTTATTCCCCCTTCCTCCCTCCCTCTCCCCCTTCCCCTGCTCTCAACTCCCTCCTCTCTCACTTACATAGGTCATGAGTAGAGCCTGTGATTTTGTTTGAAATGCTCTGTGAAAAATACTCTTTAATTAAATCACAAATAATGGCTTTGAGAGGTGGAAGAAGAGAGAACATCACTGAAACTGTATCCACAACAGCCTCAGATTACCAAGTGATGAAAGAGGGAAAGGGAGGATGAGAGAGGATGTGCATTGGGTGCAGGCATTGGGCAGAGCTGATTCTGCATAGGCTTCCCCTCAGGGCAAGCTCCCCAGCTTCCTAGGAACAAGGTCAGTTGAACACAAACACATATTTCAACTTGGACAGGCTTTCTGCAGAGCTCCATGTACCAAGCCCCCCTCCTTTCCCAGGAACTTAGAGAGGCAGAGAGCAAGGAAAGCTCTCCCAGCCAGCCTCTGTGTCTGACGATAGCCGAGCCAGTGACCGAGCTGAGGAAGTGGACAGCCCGCTATACCCTGCTAAATGAATCCAGGCTCCTGTGAGTGCCCTGGTGGCTGGCAGAGACCCCCATCTTATCCACATCTATTGCAGACCCTCCTGGTTGTTCCCTCATCCACCCCCTTCCATCTAATGTCTCCTTTGCCAAAAGACTCTCCACCTAATGTTTTTTCTGGGTGTTCACCCTTTTTCACAAGACCATGTTCTCAGGGAAGGCATATTTTAAAACTGAGGTATAATTTACCTATAAAACATACGATTCTTAAGTGCTCAACTCAATTTTTACATATGCAAATCCCCATGAAACCACCACCCAGACCAAGATATTGACTATTTCCATCATACCAGAAAATTTATTCCTGCTCCCGTCCAGTCAGTACTAATCACTCATCTGATGTCTTACCACCATAGATTCATTTTGTCTGTCCTTGAACTTCATATAAATGGAATCATACCATGTGTATGCTATTGTGTGTTCCTCCTTTGTTCAACATGACGATTTTGAGATTCGTTTATGTTTTTGCAGGTAGTGATAGTTTGTTTTGTTATGAATGAATACACTACAATTCGTTTATCCATCCTCCTATTGAGAGAAGGCACATTTTAAGTGATGAAATGCTGATTTTGAAAGTTCTCTGTGGAAACAGAAAGAAAGCTAGTCCGACTAAAGCAAAAACGTTGTCAATGCTGTGACATCAAAACTTGCTGGGTCTGTCTCACTCTATTTCAGTGCGTTGGCAGGGGGTATGTAAACAACCTCTCTGGGATTATTCCTGGAAAAGCAGGCTGGCCAGAAGTGTCTGAAGTCACTCTGCTGGGCACAGGGCTCTCCCTCCAGGCTAGACTCTCTGGGTCCAGGGAATCCCGGGCATGCTATCAACAAACAAGCAATGAAATGCACTAAGATGCAGTAGAAAAGCATGAACCCAGACAGACAAACTGGGTTCAGTTCTGGAAGTCACTCTTAGCTATATAATGTTTAGAAAGCCACTTACATGTTGTAACCCTCAGATCCCACATCATAAAGTAGGTGTTATAATAAAGACTTCATAACATCATTGTGAGGTTTCAATGAGGCACTAGGTATAACCCTGACACATAGTTGGAAAATGCATATTCAGAAAGGAACCTCTTCTCGGGCTGAGGTTTTTTTTGTGAGGTTTTGTGAGGTTTTTTTCCCGAGAAAAAATCTAGAGGAACCTTTCGACTTGCAGAGAAGAATTCCATGACATGTTTTAACACAGAAACATTGAACATTCTCCCCAGGACTTGTACAGTCATGGCTGTTGTCTGTGTCCTCTGCAGGCCTGGACACCAACAAAATACACACTCCACCATAGTTTGTATCTGGGCTCTTCTACTGGGTTCTCTCTGCTCTCATTCTGTCCCTTCTGACCAGACTCACTCTGGTTCACCCTGTGGAATTCCATCTTACCTGGGCATCCTCTTTCTCTCCTGCATCATTTCTCCACCTTCATTGAATCATCCCACTGGTTTATAAATATGACTTACCAGGTCCTACAGGAAGTTCTTCCACCAAGCCTCATTCTCTGCAGATAATGCCCAATTTCTCTTCTGTCTTTCAGAGCAAAGTTCTTCAAAAGAGTTGACTTCACTCACTGTCTTCCCTTCCTTACCTCTCATCCTCTCCTCAACCCACTCCAGAAGAATGACTATCACCAAAAGTTGGCAATGACCTGGATCTTGCCACAGCCCATGGGAAATTCATCCATTCATTCAGCAGCTACATACTGAGCATTTCTTCGAGCAATGTTTGTTCTAGATTCTGGCATTTATGTCAGCACAAAACAGGCAATGGTTCCTATCCTCCTGGAGCTTACCTTCCAGAGGAGAGTAATGAGGTAGAAAGCCATCATTTTCCCCATTCTCTCTGCAGCACCCCTTCTTCTTGAAACACTTTCTAGCTGTGTGACCTCTGGCAAGACAAACTTTCAATGCCTCAATTCCCTCCTTGTTGGAGGAGGTCATCAAAAAAAACGTGACCACCGGTTGACCTGCAAGCTGGACCTGGGCAATTGAAGGCTCCTCATCCCCTCCCCCATCCTTGAAATGTACCTCCCATCCCCTGTTCCCACAGTGGAGCCATTTTCAAGAATGCAGCCTTGAGAGAGCAATGCCGTTGAGACCATCCGGACGGTATATGTGACTGAACCTAGTTAAGTCCTCTGTGCAAACTCTGAAGATTTAGGCGCGGAAATCTACTTGCCTTAGCAGTCACCCAAGACAAGCCTCCTAAGTAAGTTCCCTTACTTATTAAACCTACACCTACCAATCTAGAGCGGTCTGCCTCTTTCTTCAGTCTCTCCTTGCCTTCCGTGTACAAGGGCTGGTTTGTGAACCCACACTCCTCTGTAAAATGCAGATGATAACATTTACCTGGGAGGGTCATCGGGAAGATCCAGGGAAGAACTCTGTGCCCAGAGCCTGCACACACACACACAGGCATAGAAATGCCGGCTCCACTGCCTGACGTTTTTTCCTTACCCCACAAAATCTTTAATAACAAAGTATGTAACTTTATATTAGTTATGCTTGTAATTATAAAGTAACTTTCACAATAATATATGCAAAGGAATTAAATTGCCTACAGCTCAACATGCATTTTTTTAACTTCCAATTTTACGGTCTAAATCAGCTTTCTGATTTACAGACTTGTACTATCACCTCCGCCTGTCAGCACCTGCCAACCCAGGGACGGCCTCAGCTCCTTTAGCCAAGACCTTACAGAGCTTAACAGCCTGGCCTGAGGCCCTGTTCTTAAGGAATCACATTCTGGGTCTCTCTCTCTCTCTCTCTGTCTCTCATTCCCTCAACTTTTGATTTTGATATAATTTCAAACTTACAGAAAAGCTGCAAGATGAGTATAAGGAAATCCCAATACTCTTTAACCATTTTCTTAACATTTTGCCCCATTATATTCATCATTCTACAAATGTATTTTTTTCTGAAGCATTTGAAAAGTTGGAGACATCATACTCCTTTATCATTAATTTTAGTGCATATTTCTTATGATCAAGAATATTCTTTTTTATAAACAGTGTATAATTATCAAACTTGAGAAATTGAACATTGATATAATACTATCATGAAATCCATAGTCTATGTTCAAATGTTGTCAGTTTCCCAACAATGTCTTTTATAGTCCCCTACCTGACTGTACTGCACTATCCAATCCATGATCAAATGTTGCATTTACTCATCATGTCTCTAGTTTTCTTTCACCTAGAATCTTCCTTGGTCTTTCTTTGTCTTTCTTGATCTTAATATCTTTGAAGAGTTCTGACTGGTTATTTTGTAGAATGTTCCTCAAAATCACTTAGTTAATGCAGCGTCTACCAGGTTTTCCACTACACGGTCACAATTTTCCCTGTAAGATTAATACATCATTTGTATGCAGATACTTTGACACTCTGCACATATCCTGTTCCTTTATCAAACTTTCATAATGATGGTTTAACATTAATTGATGCTTTCTAAGTCCATCAATCCTTCTATATTTGTTAGTTGATGTTCTACCATACAGCAGAGCTTTTCTTTCTTCTCCATTTACTTATTTATTCATTTATCACTTGTATCATTATGAACTCATGGATTCTCATTTTATTCAATGAGTTACAGTCTATTATCCTTATTTATTTCCATACTCAAACTGCACCAGACTGAGCCAGTAGGGACTCCTCCATGCTGTCCCCATGGCCTTTAGACAAATCCACATCATTCTTGAGCACTTCCTTACTTTCTGGCACAAAAATAGAACTCCATGCTCAACTTATACTCTCCCTTCCCAGCCCTGGATTTGGCCTTTTCTCCAAGGAACCCCACTTTCTTTCAGAGGAGGATGATATTTGGAAACCAAGATTTGGACCCAGGTGTGCTCATTGCCGCCACTATACCATTGCTTCTAGGTCTTCTCAGCAGATAGAGCTGGAATATACATACATGTCTACACACACACCCATACCTGTATTAAAAACCATGAATTTGTACTGATACTTCTAATTCTAATCCAACAGCACAAAGAACATTCTAGTTTTCCTCCCCTTCATATTTGCAGCTGCCTTTTCTAACAGTGAGAAATCTAGATCTCATTATCTTCAAATATTTATTCTTTTGCTCAAGCCCAGGATACACAAAAAGTAGTTTCAGAATTGCTAACTTATGCCACTGTGAAAAGCAAACCAATTAACTAAAGTTCAGATTTTGTTTTTAATTCTTTTTTAGGTAACATTTACATAAAATGAAATGCACAAATCTTTTTTTTTAAATTATGATTTGCTGGTTTGTTTTTTGTTTTGAGGAATGTTGGCCCTGAGCTAACATCTGTTGCCAATCTTCCTCTTTTCTTTTTTCCCCCCAAAGCCCCCATACATAGTCATATATCCTAGTTGTAGGTCCTCCTAGTTCTTCCATGTAGGATGCCGCCTCAGCATGGCTTGATGAGCGGTGAGTAGGTCTGCACCCGTGAACCCCGGTCTGCTGAAGTGGAACACGCAAACTTAACCACTACGCCACCAGGCCGGCCCCTGAAATGCACAAATCTTAAATGTACCATTTATGAATTTTGAAAAATGCATATATCTGTGTAACCTACAATCCTGTCAATACGTAGAACATTTCCATCACACCAGAAATTTCCTTTATGCCCCGGTTTCCAGTCAATTCCCCACAACAGGCAACCATTTTCCTAATGTTTTTCACCATAGGCAAATTTTGCGTATTTTAACATTTTATATAAATGGAATCATGCAGTATGTTCTCTTTTATGTCTGGCTTCTTTCACCCAGCATATTGAAGTATTTATCTATGTCGTTACATGCATCAATAGTTCATTCCTGTTTATTGCTGAATTGTTTGTTCATTGGACAAGTATGCTACAAATTATTGACATATTTTCTTGTTAATGCCAATTTTGTTGTTTCCAATTTTGGGCTACTATGAAGCTGCTATCAGTACTCCTGTGCAAGGTTTTTTGGTGGACATATGTCTTCATTTCCCTCCAGTATTTACCTGGGAGTGAAATTGCTGGGTTATTGGATAGAAGCTGTCAATTCTGTCCAAAGTAGTTGTACCATTTGACACACCCACCAGCGATGTATGAGTGTTCTGTTGCTCCACATCCTTGTCAACACTTGGTGTCAGTCTTTTTAGTTTTAGCTCCTCAGATGAGGGTGTAGTGATATGTCATTGTGGCTTTACTTTCGCATTTCCCTGATGACTAATGGCGTTGAGCACATTTTCATGTGCTTGTTCAAAATTTATCTATCTTTGTTTGTGAGAGAGTGTTCAAGGTTTTGTCCATTTTTAATTGGATTGTTTCTCTTTTTATTATTGATTTACAGGAGTTCCTTAGATATTCTGATGTGACTCATTTGTCAGGTATATGTTTTGCAAATATTTTTTCACAATTTATGGTTTCTTGATTAATTTTCTTATGGTGACTTTTGATGAGCAAAAATATTTAATTTTGATGAAATCTAATTTATAATTTCTTCTTTTTCTTCTTTTGTGTCTTACTTAAGAAATTTTTAACCACTCCCAGATTGTGTAGATATTCACCTATATTTTCTCCTAAAACTTTGTGCTTTTGACTTTTATGGTTAGGTCCAAGATCCATCTCAAATTGACTTTTCTGTGTGGTGTAAGGAAGAGATCAAGGTTTATTTTTCTTTCCTCAGTGAATTGCTTTGGTGTCATTGTCCAAAATCACCTTAGCATATACGTTCGAGTCTATTTCTGGACTCTCTAGACCAGACCATTGATTGAGTGGGCTTTCATTGTGCCAGTGTCACAGTGTGTTGATAAAGTAACTTTATAAGTCAGATAACATTAGTTCTCCAACTCTACTCACTTTATCAACATTACTTGGGTATTCTATGTTTATAAAGGCTGCTGGAATAAGAGGCTGAACCTAACCAGAAGCCAGATGGCCAGGGTTGAATCAGTCCCTGGAATCCAGTCTCCAGGTCACAAAGCGGAGTGGAGAAAGGAGGAGAATGAATCTGGATGGACAAACAGAATATCTGACACACTCACGATGCCTTGGTTTTCTCATATATAAAGCCAGGATTAGACTAGAACCTGCTCAGCGGGTCTTTTGTGAGAAGTAAATGTTTTATTATATATAAAGCACCCAGAACAGTGTCTGGCTTATAATAAAAACTGACTAAATGCTGTTACCGTGTTTCTTCCTTTCCTTCTAGTCCACCTGATTGAACTAATCAAAAAATGGTTTGAATAAAAACTTCTAGCTCCAACAGAAGGCAAGTTTCCAAAACATATCTAATAAGTTCTAGTTGTTCCAATTTGTACCGCTGGATGGTTTGCTTATCAACATCTGTTCTTTCTGGGAACTGACAGTCAATTTTCTTACCTGTTAGCCACTGACTTCTCCCATGCAACAAATATATAAAAGCATCCATCATACATTGTGAGACTGACTTTGAGCAGACCATGAAACTCCAGGAACCAAAGGTGAATTCAGATTCATTTGCCTTGAATTTTGTGATAAGCTCATCATTTATCATCTCCTGTCAAGTTGGCCTTGTGTTAGTTGCTTTAAAGTATTATAAAATCTGTAATTATATATATATGAATATGTTATATTTAAAATATAATTAGAAAAATAACAAATGTGCATGAAAGCAAATGTGGAACATCCACAATCATATAAAATGCATAAATTATCTGTAATTCCCCTAGCTTCAAATCACTATATCCATAATATATTATGTTATATACTATACATTATATACTGAGCATTATATATATTATATTATGTATTACAACATAAAGGTTTTTGAGTCAGACAGCATAGGTTAAAACGTAGGTTCTGCCATATACTAATTCTGTGACCTTGGGAAATTTATGTATCCTCTTTAAAATTTATTTATCCCATTGTGAAATACAACAGTGGTATCTAATTCGCAGAGTTGTTATAAGGATTAAATGTGAAACTATATATAAGGTGCCTGGTATTGGACCTAATAGACTATTTGTGGTCCATAAATTAAAGATTTTATTATTATGGAAAATCTTATTTCTGTTTATCAATATTTAAAGTTTTGTGGATGGACAATCAGTTTATTCCCCAAAGAGCTATGTCTGGAAGGAGGAATTCTGGGTAAATAGAAAACTTTACAATTTGAAAGTAGCTTTTACTACGGAGGGAAGGAGAGATTTGGGCCACGACATGGGAATGTCTTCTGGGTACTTCTTATTGCAGCAGGGTCTCTTCCTGATTGTCACTTTAACACGCTCCTCTGAAGACAGAGATTTCTAGAGAAGGTCTGTCACAGCATCCTCATCCATACCAGCTCTCGGGGGACCAGTGGACATATTCTTCCATTTCTCACTGTCAACCCGAGGACCTGGGGACATTATAATCTCATCTGTATAGTACATTTTGGGATGAAACGTCTATGGGTGTTTCACACATGCAAAGGAATAAAGTCAGAAAACCATCAAAAGAAGGCCCTAAATAGTCAGTGCTAAGGATTAGATAGCTCTTTTCTGTCTCATATCCTTCTGAGGATGAGCTGGGGGATAAATTAAATCAACAGATAACAAACGAAATGAAATATTAAAAGGTACAAGGAAATGGATTTTGATATCATGGTCCCTGGACCAAACTCTCTATTAAAAAACACCCAGATAAGAAGGTGGTATTAATTCAGAGTCATGAGTGGACTACAGGGAAATAATAATAATAGTAAATATATTAATAACAATGGCTAAGTTTTTCAAGTGTTTGCCATGCACTAGGCACTATTCCAAATGCCTTTTATATATTAGCTCTTAAATCTTCAAAACAACCCTATGAAATAAGTACTGCTATTTTCTATATTTTTCAGATGAAGAAACTGAAATAGAGAAGGCAATAAACTTGCACAGCTAATAAGTGACAGACCTGGGATTCAAACCCGGGCAGCTAACTCGAATCTCGAGACAGCAGACCTCCAATCCTGGCTTCTCTCGTAGATGAAAATGTGTCCTTGCTGATGTGAATTTAGTTAAACAAGAGGGAGACTCAGGTCTTTGTAAACATCCCTTTAAAAAGAAGCACATGCATTATTAGTGTAAGTTAATCTGGGAGGTAGAGAGATTTCTGTAAACCCCAAGAATAAAAGAAAATGGTACAAAAATGATTGTACTGTTTCCATGTTTTGGCAGGGACCTACCTGTTCAGACATTGTCATTAGTAGCCAAGTGTCAGGTTTGGGGACCAGGCTCATGGTATGACTGTTCCCGCCCTATGCATTCACTGCATTCTTGATGAGTTCTGGAATTTTGACTAATAAAACTTGTAATCTATAGTAGGTCCATGAGGCTGCATCAATGTGATATATAACCCGCCTGAAATGCTACAAATAATCAATTCTGTGGATCTTTTAGAGTCTTGCTTCTAAGAGTGTGGTCTGTGGACCCACAGCAGCACCCAGGAGCTTGTGTGACTGCAGAGTCTCAGGCCCCACCCCAGACATTCTATTGTGGGTAGAATTGTGTTCCCCCTACTGTTATGAACACCTACTACCTCAGAAGGCCACCTCATCTGGAACAAGCGTCTTTGCGGATGGTATTAACTGAAGGATCTCGAGATGAAATCAGGCACACTGATGTCCCCAGAAGAGGAGGAGAAGACGCACAGACACACAGAGGGAAGAGAGAGGCAGAGCTTGGAGGGATACATCCACAATCCAAAGAACTGCCCGGGCTGCAAGCATCCACCAGCAGCCAGGAGAGAGACGTGGAACGGATTCTCCCCTAGACCCTGTAGAAGGAAGCAAGCCTGCCGACATCTTGATTGCAGACTTCTGGCCTCCAGAACTGTGAAGGAATAAACTTCTGTTGTTCTAAGCCGGCAAGTGTTTGGTAATTTGTCAGGGCAGCCCAAGGAAACTAATAGACTTCCTGAATCAGAATCTGCGTTTTAACAAATCCCCGGGGTGACTCATACGCACATTAAAATTTAAGAAGTCCTGCTTTAGCAGTGACAATGCATGTTGACATCTATCACGGTTTCTCAATCTGTTCTAAGGAGCAGGACTACTTTATCAAATAAAGTCCTCAGCTAAACAGATGGAAGTGATTCGTCTCTGCTGGAGTCTGGGGGTTGAGGGGAGAAGCTCGGAATGACCCACTTTGCTTCTCTCTGCTGACTTCAGCCCCTGACATGCCTGCCTGGTTCTATGTACAACTTATGTGTATTATCATCTGCCTCATGAAACGCTCCTGTGCGTTAGGGAAGGTCATGGTGTTAATCAATATTGGAACCAGAACTCAAACCCACTTCCAAGGACTCAAATTAGTTTTGCTTTTTAAAATTTTGTTTTTTTAGACAATCCTGTAAAATCTTACTCAGAAAGGATGTGAAGCGTCTAGCAAGATCATTCTCCCAGCTCTTGGATCATGGATGAGAATTTTGAGTTTTTAGGGGAGTAGGATAAGCTTCTAGGTATTGGTGTTATTTATGGTCTCACGATAGCATCCTTCTCCTTGGAAACTGGACCCATGGGGGGAACACAACTCTAGCTTTGGTTTTGTTAGGCCCCCTAGCTAGTACTACCATGACCAGGGAGAAGATTCTCTCTTGGTAGAATGTAATCAGGGGCAAGGTAGGGTCACAGGTTTTCAGTCTATTGGCCTCAATGGCCTGCTTGAGTAGAGGGTCACTTCTTAAGAGCTGGATATGCCCCAAGTGCCCCAACCAGAGTGGACTTTATGTAGCCAGCAACACACTTCCCCGGGCCAGCCACAGAATACAATGGGGCAACCAAGCAGATGTGTTTTGAGCCCAACACCACTATGGCTCTACTAGACACACAAGCCCCTCCACACACCTTACAGAATCAGACGTTAAGAGCGGGGTCCCTGGAACCAGGAGATCTGAATCCCCACCCTGCCTTTTACTGGCTCTATGATCTTGGGCCACTTAGTTTTCTATACCCCATATAATACTGGTACTTGTGTCATAAGGTGCCAGGAATAAGGTGTCAGGAAAAGGTTGACACACGTAACATGCTTACAACGGGGCCTCGCATAAGCACAAAAGAATCCAGCTGTTCTTCTGTGAGTTTTCACCCTCATGTTGGCAAGCCTCCATTTGCAGCACTTGATCGATGAAGAATGTCGACCCTTCTCTGGCCCTGCCTTCCTTTAGCACATGCCTCATCTCTCACTAGGCACAAGGCCCTTCTTCAACCTGTAATTGCAATCCACTGAACTCACCACTTCACCTGATTTCTCTAGGTCTGAAATCCTCAGCGGAAGCACTCATTATGTCCCGTGGAAGAGAGAGTCGCTATTTTAGTGCATCTTTGATCCTATTCCACCTATAAGCCGCTCCTCTGATTGTGCTGCCTTCTTTCAACTTCACGCCTGCACATACCTAATGCCTGCCCACCCGTCTTGGTTTCCAGGTGGCTTCACATCTACATGACCCATCTGTATCCTAGTACTTAGCCCCAGGCATTAACCAGAATTCTTTTGGACTGAAAAGAAATGAGCTTAGAAACAATTGAGTTCAATCACTCCATTTTTTTTTTTGTGTGTGTGGGGAAGACGAGCCCTGAGCTAACATCTGTTGCCAATCCTCCCCTTTTTGCTGAGGAAGACTGGCCCTGGGCTAACATCCGTGCCCATCTTCCTCCACTTTATATGGGACGCCACCACGGCATGGCTGACAGGCAGTGCGTCGGCGGGCGCCTGGGATCTGAACTCGCAAACCCCGGGCTGCCAAGCGCAGACTAAACCGCTGCGCCACCAGGCGGCCCCTCAATCACTCCATTTTTAAGATGAGGAAACAGAGAGGGATGGATGAAGGGAAAGAGAATTGACGTGTATGGACATGGACCGAGCATCCTCTTGGTGCTAAATGCCTTAGCATTTTGCCTGTATTATTTCAGTTCACCCACAAGGCTATCTTACTAGGCTGGTGTCTCATTCTCCATTTACCAATGACAAAAGTGAGATTCAAAGAGGACTGGATAATTGGCTTAAGGTCATGCAATTGGAAAGTGGTAAATCCACGATTTGAACCAGACCTTCCTATTTCCAAAGCCTGTTTTGGTCATTTCACTAAATCATGTGACTTAGCTGCCATGTGATTTATCCAAGGTCACAGAGCTCACAGAGAATGTCTGGGACTTGAATGAGGCAGCTCCCCTCCCCCTGCCCTCTTCAGTTTGGTTGATTGCAAGGCCTTTTAAAATATATGGTTTTACAATCTGCTCAAGTTATAAAAATGCTAGAAATGCAGATGCCTCATTCCTACAGCAGAAATATTAAATGTTGTTCATGCAAAAGGCATCATCTGATAAACCAGCTGCTTATAGTTTGTCAAATCCAGGCATTGTGATAAACTACTGCTTACCATAAGAGAATGTATTTATAAAACCATGGGAGCATATCAGAGTGGATACTAAATCCCCTTTCTCTTATCTTTATAGAAATGTTTTTCCTTCTCAGCAAACAGAGGGCACAGGGCAGAAGGGAGGGGTGATGCTGCCTCTCTTAAGTGTCCAATCCGATTTAGAGGTCATTCCTGTGAGCCAGGCATCCCCTTCCTGCTTCTTTGAGCTCTGACGACATCAGTCTGGAGACCAGGAAAGAGAGTTTGCTTTTTCCTAGTGGTCGTGCATACTGACCTTCACTTATCACGCATTTATAAGCTGCATCTGTATTCCAAACTGTCAGAGACTCTGGCATGGATAATTAATATCATAGCAGCAACCATCTATTGAGCTACTATGTGCCAAGCACTGTGCAAAGGGCTTTGCATGAATCATCCCTTTTGCTCTGCCAGCAATCCTATGAGGTAGATAATTCTATAATCTCCATTTTACAGATAAGGAGACCGAGGCTTAAAGAGGTAAAGTGGTTTGGTGAAGGTGACATAGCTAGAAAATGGCAAAACTCTTCAAACAGACCTTTCCACCCAGAACTTTTGAAGACTTCAGAGAACATTTTTCAGAAAGAAAGGTTGTTTGGTGCATTTATCCATTGGCTACCATTCCCTGGTGATTAAGCGTTGTCCCTAGGGGTGTTAACTCCCCACACGTCCAGGCTTTGCTTGCACATGAGCCAAACAATTTCCTGCAGCATTGGAGAAGAACCTGAGAGAGAAATCAGAAAAACACATGGCGCATGCTTAGGGTCGGATGCCTTCATGGCAAGGTGGGTCTGAGGTCACACGGAGCTGTCCATTATAGCTGTGGCTGAAATAAGGAGCTGTGGCAGACTCTATTTTCTAAAGATGGCCACGCCAATATATATCCGATCCCACATGTTCTTCTTATAATGTGATATTGGCAGTCCTCCCTCAAGCAATGGGATCTGTATTTCCTTCCTTTGAACTCGATGATGGGTGGGTCATTGTAACTACCTTAACCAATAGAATGTGGTAGAAATGAATGTTGCATGACTTCCAAGGCTAGGTCACAAAAGACAAAATAGCTTCCAACTGGCCCTCTCTCTTTCGGTACATGTCTTTGGAGCCCTAAGCCAAGTAAGAAGCTCATCTACCCTGAAGCTGCCTTGTGGAAGAATCTTAGAGACATGACCAAGGAGCCTTCATTGTGTGAGCCTCCATCTGTCTGAGTGCTCTTGGCATCAGTTGCCAGACATGAGAGTGAAAAAGTCTTCAGAATGACCCCTATTCCAGTCACCATCTAATTGCAATTTCATGAGACCCCCGAGACAGATTGCCCAGCCAAGCTTCTCTCTAATTCCTGATCCACAGAAACCATGGAAGATAATTAACAATGATTTTAAGCTACTAAGTTTTTGGGTGATTGTCTACCCAGCCGTAATAACTACAACATGGGCTATGCGTGGAATTAGGGCACCAAAGGCACTTGTTAAAGCTGAGTCCCCCAGTAGACTGTAAGTTTTTTGATGGCAGGGACTGTCTCTTTTGGCTTTCTGATTTATCTCCAATGCCTAGTGTTGTGCCTGATGCATAACACACTCTCAATAAATGTTTGATGAATGCATGACTGACTCAATAAATAATCAATGCCTGGCACTTGGGGTCAAGAATGGGGAAAGGACTTGTCTGAGGTCAGAGAAAGACACAGACTTCAAGGGTTGCAAAGACCTGGGCAAGTGTGATTCCTACTACAATAACTTGGGCAGTATGCATTCAGGAATTTATTTTTTGCCATCCTCTGGAACCTCATGCTGGGCCTGGCAAGCAGGTCACAAAGAGAAGTGGAATTGTAGGCATCTCATGAAATAATTAGAATCCTGAAATTTTGGTGTCTGAGTGGCACTTTTGATTCATTCCAGCAGGCTCTATGTGGTTTAGCATGAATAAATTGAGGGTATTCATATAAGTGTGTTGGAGGTAAGTTTGAAAATGTAAAGACCTATGACTATGCGGTTCAATACTGTAGCCAGCTCATATGTGGCTACTTAAATTTAAATTAATTTATATTAAATTAAAAATTCAGTTCCTCATTCACACTAGCCACATTTTAATTGCTCAACAGCCTACTGTGGCTAGAGGGAACAATATTGGGCAATGTTGAAATGGAACATTCCACCATCACAGAAAGTTCTGTTGGACAGTGCAGGTCTAGGGCTTCTAGTCACCAACATCTGGTCACTCAATCTTATCACTGTGAGAGTTCAAGGGCTTTTTCTTGTTCAAGGACTTTCAGTTGTTGAACACCCCTTGTCTATCAAGCAGTAGAGATAATGCATTCCATATATTATCTCCTCCAATCTTCCAAATTCTAGAGGTGAACAGTGCCCCTATCATTTTACAACTGAGAGGACTAGAGCTTTGACAGGTCCAGTGACTTACCCAATGTCACACTGCTTGGGCGTGGTAGAGCTGGGATCAAAGATCAAGCTATCCGATTTAAGAGCCAGGGTTCTTCCTGCAGTAATCATTGGCTTTTCACTGAAACCTTGTTATGTATGCATGAAATTTCCTATATGCGTCCTGAAATCTTTGGATTAAAAGAGTCTTACAGTTCAGTTACTCTCCCAGTGTTTCAATCCTCTCTACCCCAGATGGGTGGTAGGATACAGGGCAAGCTTCATGTTCGCTGCTTTGACTCTTATGTACATCCACGTCTACACACCTGGTTTTCAAATGAGTGTTTTCCAATGCAAGAGATGGATGAAACACTGTTAGTCTTTTATCTAAATCATAATACATATTACTCATAGAAATATATGACACAAACTAAAACTGACAACTGTTAAATCTGCACATGGTAAAATTTGTTATAGAAGAAAAACTGACTGAAGAATCACAGCTTTTTGATAACACTGAAATCTGCAAAAGAAAAATGACTCGAGGAAAAAATTAGACTTGGTAGAATGATTAAAAGAAAGTACAACTGATAGCAGCTAAAATTACTGACTGGTTAAGCTGTAGTTGACTAAAAATTGTTGGAAGACTCAAATCTTCTTGACAAAGTTTAAACATGCAAAATTTTACCTGGGAAAACTTGATTTGGTAAAAAGAAAAAAATTAGTAATGCTATTTTTAAAATGGCTAACACTAGTCAGAACTGTCTATGCATCAGCCAGTATGATAAACACTTCATATGGATTATTCTGCTTAATTCTCAGATAAGACTGGGAGATTGATATTAATGTTACCCTCAATTTACAGTTGATGAAACTGAAGCAAAGGGAATATATGGAACTTGATATATTCATGCAACGAATAAAGGCAAATGGTGGAATAGAACCCAGGAAATTTGATTACAGTGTTTGTGCTGTTCAACATATTTTTTTCACTTTACTTACAATACTTATTTATTTTACTCTACCATGCTTTTTATTTGGTTCCCTTTTTGTCTTTTCAGTGAAATTATTTTCTGCACCTCTTTGGTTTATACGAAATATTTTATATTTAACAATTAAAATAAAACATTTTTGGACTTTGTATTTCAAAATAACTTTAAACATAGAGAAAAATTGTAGAAATAGTCTAATAAAACTTTTTTTAACCATTTGTAAATGTGTTGCAGTCACGATGCCCCATTATTCCCTAAATAAATAAATTAAAATATTTTAGTATTTCCCATAACAAAGACATCCTGTTAAATAACTACAGTTCAGCCATCAAAATCAGGGAATTAACATCGATACATTTTTGCCATCTAATCCATGGATCCGGTTCAAGTTTTACCAGTTGTCTTAGTCATGTCCTTTATAGCAAAAGAATCAACTCCCAAATCACATGTTACATTTTACTTCCAACGTCTCTTTCAATCTAGAACAGTTTCACAGTCTTTCTTTGACTGTATGACCTTGATAGTTGTGAGGATTATAAACCAATTATTTTGTAGACTATCCATCAATTTGAGTTTGTCAGATACATCCTTGTTATTGGATTTGGGATATAAGTCTTTGGCAGGAATACCACAGAAATGAAGATGTGTCCTTCTTTATGCATTATATTAAGTAAATGATATTTAGAAATCAAGATCTGGGCACTGAGTGTGCTTATTATGATTGGAGTGTCATTGTTCCCAGGAAGAACTAGAATATATATATATACTTCTTTATCTATATTGAAAACCATGAGATCAAAATACTACCTCCTATTTCAATCCAGTGCCACATAGGGTTCATACCAGTTTTCTCCCTTTCTGTATTTGTAGGTCCCTTATCCTACAGAGAGAAAACTGGCTTATATTATGCCAATACATTTACTTATTTGATCAAACTCCCTGTATGTAGCCAATCTCCCTCTCCACATCACTGTGCAGATGTTTTCTCACCCCATCCAGCTCTGATCCACATGGGGGCTGCTGCTGCCTCCTCACCACATGCATGCCCACCTTGCTCAGTCCAGACGTATGTCTTCAGGAAGGAAGACAGGGAGGAAGGGGAGCAGGGAAGGAGGCAAAGAGGCAGGGTGAGAGCGAAGAAGAAAGGAAGGAAGGAAGGAAAGAAGGATAAAAAAAGAAGAGGAGAAAGAGAGGGAAGGAAAATAAGGCAAAATAATTTTAAGAGAAAAAAAGAATTATAATGTATAGAAAATTGATGCCATAAGCTGATTTAACAGAATTCATATGAGAAAATACTGTATCAAAATAAATTGATCATTTGGGGATAATTCTAATTGAAGGTCTATATTTAAAAACAGAGTAAAATTCCCCAGAAATCAAAATTGTTGAATATTTACCAGATAAGAATGATGGGGTTAAAGATTCACCAGGTCAAAAAGCAGTAGCAACACAATGGGGTTAAAACATTTCTAACCAATATTTATGTGAAGAATTGATCCTGATGAAATAAGACTAGTAAAATTAAAATAGAAATCAGAGGAAATGACATTGCTCTGAATGTATTATAGGGATAATGGATCAAAAATTAAATTGGCTTAATTAAGTTAATAGCCTCAAGAACAATCCGTTTCCTAGGACTATATTGTGAGGATTAAATGGATTAAAGAATGACGTAATGTAGGTACAATGCTGAGCCCATGGTAAGTAGTGATGGTGGAAGTGATGATGGTGGTAATAAAGAAAATTTCCTAGAATGAGTCCCAGGTTCCTTGTTTTGACCCTGGAGGTGATGAAAGAAGTAAAGGTTAACAGGAGGTTGTAGCGTAGACACAGGAAGAATTCAGATGTAATGACTCCAGGTCTCATGGTGAATCCAGCACAGGCACTGGTTTGCCAAAGGAGACCCATGTGGGTGTATATGTTTCAAAAAATTAGCCACTGTGATTTGATTAAAGACCCTAAAGCTGTAGAACCAGCGGCAAATGAAGGCATCAAAGGCATCTTTCAACGCAAAGTTGAGAGACGAAGACCACGTTGGCTGAGAGTGACTGAGCTGTGTCAGATGGGAACTGATTAAACGTATCTGCTGATGAAAGGAGAAAGTGAAAACCAATCTTGCTTTGTCCAGGCTGGCATCTCCCACCTGGGTTTGAAACTTTGATCGATGGCATTTCCACCACTGAAGGAGAAAAACTTCTCCATACCCATCAAGGCAATATTCAGACGGGGCCATTTCAAGTGGACATTATTGTTGCATGAGGAACTTCCCTGATGATTTCCTTCTTTCTCATGGACCCAAAGAGAGAAAAGTCATAGAAATGACTCAAGAATATTGATTATTGTCTGGAGTCAGAAAATAGGGAAAGAGCTGGGATAATACACAGAAAGTTGCCCAAACTTTGACTATTAAACTTAGATTCATTGGTCTTTGGAACACTGCTTAGCACATTCCTAGCTAATTGGTGCTCAATGTGAGTTTGTTGAATGAAAGACAGAATAACTGTGTCTCAGATACTGGAATGGTTTTTTCCTCTCAGTGCCCCTCTCATCCATGATCTAATTAAATTTCATCCAAGAGATAAAAGGACAACAGCTAAGAAGATAAACAGTATACAAAAGCTCAAAATAAGTTGGGGAAAATGGAAACAGCTGTCAGTGTGATTGTGTAATTTGCTGAAAGTTGTATTTGAAGCATGGTTTACACGATTTGGGGCTTGCAGAGTTAAGCCATCTCGCCCTCAAAGAGCTTATATACCAGAAGGAGGCAGATGTGTGAAGGCCCACCTATCCATTTACACAACAATATTTACTGAGCACTTACTATATTTGAGGGGACACAGATATGAAGAAGGCAAAGTTGCCGCCCTTCTAAGAGTTCTTGGTCTAGACAGGGAGACAGATAGTTAAACAGAAAATTAGATCTCTGCATGAGAGCTGTGCTAAAAGCAGCTGTAGGAACAGGATAGAGTGGCCCCAAACCCAGACGGCTGGAGGAAGCGAGTTATAAACTAAATAAGAATGGCAAGGAGAGTCACCAGGGATTTTGCTTAGTGGATTGCTAAGGTAGAGAGCTATCTATTATTCCTCAAATAGTTAACCAATTGTTCAATCACCACAGATTGAATAACGCTTCTGTTCCACACCAATTTGAAACAGCACCTTTATTATGAACTTGCTACCTTATTTTGTGTGTGTATGTGTGTGTGCGTGTGTGTGTTATATTAGCATCTGTTGCGAGTCTCTCCCCTCTGTTCCATTAATCTGTCCCTTTTTGCAAGAGTGCCACACTTTTCCATTTATTGCGCCCCCAGCACTCACAGATATTAAACATATTATAATCTCACCTTGTTACCTTCCTTAATTTTTTTCTTGGCTCTTTTCACCGATTTATTTGTCCAAATGCATTTTAGAATCACTTTGTCAAGTTTCCCAAAAAATGTCCTACTGGGATTTATATTGTAATTGCATTAAACCAGTAAATTAATTAACAGAGAACCTATTTATAATATTGAGTCTCGCCTTTTAAGAATATGGTGTGTTCTACATGAAGCCAAAGTATTTGCTAATGTTCCTTAGCAAAGTTTTGTAATTTTCTTCATACAGTTAAGTTTATTCCTTCAGGGTTTAGAAATAAATTATTTTTGCTGCTGTGGGAGAATGGGATTCTTTTGTGTTGTATTTTCTAACTGCTTATTGCTAACATATAAAAAAACTATTGATTTTTGTGTATTTATTTTTCTGTGTAGTCATTTTACTGCCCTTTCTTATTAGTTCTAAGACTTTTTCAAGTGGCTTTCCTGGGTGAGATAATCACATTGCCTGTAAACAATGATAGTACTATGTCTTCTCTCCAAATAAAGTGATCTTTCAAAAACATAAAACTGGTGATTTCCACTTTCTTGCTCCCCAATGTCTGTAGTACAAGATCCACATCCCCTAACAGGCAATAGTAGATATCTTGAGATCTTGCACACCTTCTAAAGCTGTTTCCTGCATCAGCCCAGCATTCATCCTAGTACAGCCATCTCCAAGTCCCGGCAGCTTCCCAAGCATGGGCCAAGCTCGTCCCTACCCACCCCCGCCCCGCATCCCTGGCCTCTCCTGTCTTTGCCTATCCAGCTCTAATTCCTCTTCACGACTCAGCTCAGGTATTTGACACAGCATCCTAAAGCCTCCCCCAGCTCCCTCAGGCTCCCTCGTGGTCCTGGGTGCCCGATTCAAATCATCCACCACCACAGTCTATACAGGGACAGACTGTTGGGCTGCTTTGCTGTTAGAAACCCTGAGTTTGTACCATTTATAGACTGCATACCATGTGTAAGTTAACACATGCTTCATTTTTAAAATGAGAGTAATAATACCTAACTCATAGTGCAGTTTTGAGGATTAAATGGAATAATAAAATGATTCATACAATCCCTGGTTCATAGAGAGTCTTAAGTTAAAGGCAGCTATGGTTTTATTGTTGCTGTGATTGTTTTCATGCTATTAAAATTTTTCTAACAAATTAACAATTGTTTATGTCGCCCCTCTAGACTATAAGCTTCTGGACGGCAGCCTCTGTTGTTATTATTTTGGGTTTTTCAGCCTACCCAGCGTTGAGTGACTCAAGTGTGGTCTAAGGGTACCTGCATCGCTCACTTGGGGCCCTTGTGGAAAAGGTGGCTTTCCAGATTACCCACACCGGTTGCATAAGAGTCCCCAGAGTCTGGGCCCAGAAATATGGATTTTCAGCAATCATCAAGGGAGCTTTATGTCCTCTAACATCTGAGAACGCTGTCTTAGTGCCCAATGCTGTGTGTGCTCAGCAAATATTGATTGACTGAATGAAGTGAATCAAAATAATTGTACTGGATCATACAGCTGGTTAAGTAGCTTAGTAGGGAATTCACAAGTCACTTTATTATTAGGAACAAAAACAACCTTAGGAGTTCCCAATCTGTCTGTGGTTCACCATTAACATTCAAGGGCTTTAGGCAATATCTGGCACATAGAGTTGGACTGGTAAGTGGATGATGGACACGAGGAAGTCAGAGCCAGGTGCGGCCCCCGAGCCCACGCAAGGCTCCTTTGTTACCCAGGAGAAAAGGTCAGATAAACCCCATGCTCTCTCCATCCCCAGCCCCTCTTGTCACAGCATCTCAGCGTCACTTTTAAAGGGAAATTTCTTTTGTGGAATCAGCCCCGTTGTTGCAGATGCCTCCATTATTTTACTACTTAAAGATCCAAAACAACAATTTGTTTTTTCCATTTAAGGAAGTTCGTCCAACCCCAAAATATGCATGGTTTTTATTTATTTTTTTTTAATTATAAAAGTGATATATATTTATTGGAGAAAACTTGGAAGATAGGGACAAATATATGGAATAAAACAAAACATCAACTGCAATCCCTTTATGTATTATTATCATTTGAATGTTGCTATTTCCATCCTATTTTATTAGGATGTGCGTGTTGTTTTATGCAGCTTGTAAGTTTCAAGCGCTGCCTACATCTTTAAAAGGATTCAAAACATTATTTTCAATAGCTCCATAATATTCTGTCTTATGGATATCCCATAATTACCATTTTATTTCTCCTATTGGACGTGTAGATTATTTCTAAAGTCTCATTATTACAAATAATGGTTTCTTGAACATTCTTATCTACGCCTAATTTGTTTTCATTTGTGATTATTTCCTTATGATAAATTCCTACAAATGGAATTACTGTGTCAACAGGTAAGAACACTTCTGAAGCCCGGGATATATATTGCAAAATGCTTCTTAGAAAGTTTGTAAAAATTTATGTCCCCTGTGGAAAGTCTGATGGTGTCTGTAAATGATATTTTCTGATTTCTTCCTTCTTTTAATGGGAATCATTTCTCCTTGGCTAAAAGGAAGAGTTTTAAAATTTTTGGAGTCTTCAAAAAGCATTGTCAGTCTCCTGAAAACAGAAGCCCAGTTGGCATTCTCATATGTCCCTCTTCCCCTGGACTTTCATCTCAAAAGAACAAGACCAAATTCCCCAAGGGGGTCTGCAGGTGGATTTCTCTACCCACTGTTTGTCCTTGCTTGTAGGAGGGAGAGACTCTGAGGATGGACTTGGGGAGCAAGAGTCAAGCACTCACCTTGGTCTTGTAATTTCCCCAAGTCCTTGAGGATGCTGTCAGCCTTGGGCAGGTTCTTCCAGAATGATGTGTGAGCTGAGAGAAGCTATGCAATCAGCCACAGACAGTTAGGGAGGCGGGGGAGTGAAAATCTCCTCTTCCAGGTAGACTGTGAAGGAAATAAGACTTCCACTTCTCACAGTGAATGAGTAAAGGTCTGTGCAATTTGTTTCTAAATAAAAATTCCCACCTCTCTTCTGTTTCTGAATTCATTTTCTCATTCTGCTACCACCACCTGGAGAGCATGTAAGGCCAATCTGGAGAGGCACTTATCTAAGGATGTGGGTGAGGGGTATTCGCTTCCTCTACAATCTACCCTCATGAGCTACTTCCTCCCTCTCAGAGTACTTGAGGTCCCTTCAGTCATCCCACAAACTTTTATCGGGCACTTACTATGTGCTGCTCATGGAGCATGGAGTGATAAGCAAAAAGATATGCTCTTCAAAATTGTCCAGGTCATGAAATACAAGGAAAGATGGAGAAACTGTCACAGATCAAAGGAGGCTAAGAAGACACAGTGACTACAAGCAACATGCGAAAAGTTGGTGAAATATGAATTAAGACTGCAGTTTAGTTGATGGTGTTATATTGGTGTTGATTTCTTGGTTTTGATGAATGTACCATGGTTATGTAAGATGCTAACATTAGGGGAAGCTGTGAGAAGGGTCTATGGAAACTCTCTCATACTATCTTTGTAACTCTCCTGTAAATCTGAAATTGTTTCAAAATTTAAAATTTAGAGGAAAAAGGACAGCCTCTGCACTCCTGGAACTTATGCTCATGTAGGGGAGACAGATATTCATAAAAAATCACTGTGCTCACTGCCCTGAAGGGAGACAGCATATTCTTTGAGAGTGTAAAGCAGAGGGACCTCACTTCAACTGGAAGTTAGGGAAAGAAGATGGTGAGTGATTTGTGTCAGACCCATTTATCCAGTCTCAGTTAAGAAGGTCAGAGATTGGGAACAATTCCTCACTCTTTGGGAATAAGAGTTATTAAATATGGATGAAACTCAAACCCATGATAGCAGCCTTAGATGTGGGATGCTGGGCAGGACCAGCTACATCATTTGGAGGGCCCAGTGCACAATGAAAACTCAGGACCCCCTGTTCAAAAATTAAGAATTGCCAAATGGCATCAACGGAGCATTAAGCCAAGTGTGGGGCCCTTTTGAACAGAAGGCCCTAAAAGACTACACAGGTTGTACTCCATGAAGCCAGCTCTGATGCTGGGATCCTCAAAGACAGGAATAGCAGGACGTTGGGAGAATGAGGCAATGGGACACAGGAGGAGGAACTTTTGACAGAGATAACAAAGGATCATGAAAGGACAGACCAAATGTTATTGAACACTTACCATACACCAGGTACTGTGCTAGGCACCAGGGCCAATGCCTCATTTAATTCCTCAGCAGCACTATGAGAGAGCATCAGAGAGGACCACTACTTATTGTTTGCTCAGCATCACCTTCCTCCTTGGAACCACCCATCTCCCACCTGGGGCACTGACAATCACTGGACTCCTCCCACCACCACAAGGGTGAGCATCTGACTGAGACTCCTCCAACCCAGATCACAATGATTGGTTCAGGGCTGGACATGTGACTGCAGCCGAGCCAATCAGGGTTTGAGGTGGCCATTTTTGCCACTGCATGGGAAGAGCTTATCTCACAAAGGAACCCAACAAGAGAACTGAGGGGTGTGTGTGTATGTGTGTGTGTGTGTGTGTGTGTGTGTGAGAGAGACACACACAGAGACAGAGACAGAGACAGAGAGAGAATATTCCTTCATTTGTGCCTCTGGATCTAACTTTACCTGAAGCCTCCTCTGTACTTTTCAGTTAAATGTGTCAACAAATTTCCTTTTATTTTTGTTCAATTTGGTTTGAATTAGGTTTCTGTCACAACCAAAAGAGCCCTGCCTATCACAGGTAATATTATCATGCTCATTTCACAGATGAAGAAACTGAACTCAGAGAGGTTAAAATGCATGTTTAAAATCTCACAGCTAGTACATGGCAGAGCTGGAATTCAGACCCTGCCCCAGTCTGACCCCAAAGCCCAGGCTCTTTTTATGACACAAGCCCCTGGGTACACTGCGGGTTGTGGGCTGGGGGGAGCCAGGAAGATGGCAGAGCAGCACTGAGAAGGGCAGGTGAGGGAGTCTCTTTCGCAACTGAGCCTGTTGCCAGCCTTGGATATCACTTCCCTCCTTTCTAGACTTTGGACTCTTCCACGTTACATGTGTCCTACAGGTTTCCCTGGGGCTTTTGGTCCAGGCTCCTCTCACCTCCCTCCCTGAACTCTGATCTAAAGAGGCAACTTACTCAGAAGAGAACCAATCACTCAGAACTTACCCCAACTGCTGGGCTATATTCCTCTTGACTGACCTGCCCTCCTGAGCTTGAAGTCTTGACTTCATGGCAGTCTTATGTGTCACTTAACTCTTTGGAGGGACATCTCAGCCCCAACTGCTCCATCAACCAGCTTCCAGATATTACAGGGAATTAAAATGCCAGCTGAGGTGGGGAGTTAGGTGAACCAGGTTATGACTGAATCAGAGGCCTTTCATGGAGCCTGGGGCGGAATCTGTTAGCGTTCCTCAACTATCCGTGCATCCCTCTGCATTTCCTATCCTCCCATGCAGCTGCGTGGGCCATGTGACTACTGCTGGCCAATGAAGTGTGAGAACAATTACCGATGTTGGAGCTCAGACTATGTCACTTCTAGGTTGAGGCATTTAAGAGCAGGGTGACCCTTGCAACACTCTTCCCCTGCCACAGTGACTATGGAGGCTGTGTGCCTTGATACATCGTGTTTTATGTAATAAAATTGTATTGTGTTAAGCCACTGAGATCTCAGAGTTTATCTGGTGTAATGGCTAACTTTAATTACCCGGATTAATATGGAAGCATAAAGTCAGTTTGAAGAACTTCTGTTTAGATATGTTGGTTACTAATAAAATCCTTCTTTGAGTGGCTTTTGTTGTCCCTATCGACCTTGGCTAAAAGCCCTGTAGGCTCAGAGCCTAAAACGAGTTTCGGATGGCACCTTCTATAGGTGATTTGACCCAACATGGCATTCCCTACTTTGGGGATTGACGGAGTTATAGTTTATGAGGAAAGATGGGTGAAGGGGAGAACCAGTGGGAACTGATTGAGTCCACATTTCTGGGTTCTTTTTTATTTTTTTTGGTGAGGAAGACCAGCCCTGAGCTAACATCCATTGCTAATCCTCCTCTTTTTGCTGAGGAAGACTGGCCCTCGGCTGACATCCGTGCCTGTCTTCCTCTACTTTATATGGGACGCTGCCACAGTATGGCTGACAAACAGTGCGTCGGCAGGCACCCAGGATCCGAACCCGCGAACCCCGGGCTGCCAAGTGTGAACTAAACTGCTGTGCCACCGGGCCGGCCCCTAGGTTCAAATTTTTATTCTACCCATGACAGGCTGTGACTTTGAGTAAGTCACTTAACTTTTCAGCCTCTGTGTCTTCTCTATAAAATGGGACCAATAATAGTACCTATCTCATCACAGATTTGATGTGAGGATCAAATGTAATAATCCATGTAAAGCATTTAGCACAGTGCTATGGGATGTTAATATTTGACAGAGGAGGAAACTGAGTCTTTGAGAGATGAAGCGATCTGGTCATGCCACCCAGTGACTTGTTCACAGAACGTGGATGGGAAGCCAGCCCTGTCCGAACTCCAGAGCTGGTCACATCTTCTCTATGCCTTTCTGCTTCCCGCTTCTCCTCTTCCCTCGGGAGGGCCTCCTAACAGCGTGCAGCATCGCTCTCTGTGGCATAGGCTGCAATGTAAGAGCATTGTGTGTGGGGTTCATTTGTGCCTCAGCCTCGGGCTGTGCTCCCTGGTCAGGTCTCTGGGCCACAAGGAAGGGATGCTGGGAGTTGATAGGGTTTGACTGTCATTGGAAAGAAGACTCTGGAAACAGCTAAGACAGAGACAGTCTTAGAGCCCGTTCATGTCGGTGAATGAGAACCTTTGAAACTGCTCCTCAGACCCATTTAGAACAATAGAAAGACACCATTCAGACTCAAATTCCTCTGCCAAGTGTGTCTCCCATTAAGGCTTCCTTTGTGTGGGCCCAAACAATGGGCCATGATAATCTAGGCCGGTGAAAAGGAACAATATTCCTGTGAGGAAGTACAAGATGGCATTTCTCTGAGACGGCTTTTGTTGGATGAGCTGTCATTGAGACATGGGGAGGGGGACCATGATAAGCAAATGGTTTGCGGGGTCAGAGTTATGTGAAGAGAAGATAAAGAGGGAATCTTTCTGAATAAGATTTGAGAAGGCTGAGAAGTATTTTTATGATGTTGCATAAGAAAGAAGAAGATGCAGTGGTGAAAATGTGACTTCTACCCAGTATCTTCCCTTGAGGTAAAACTTTCTGAGCAAAATCATCAATACCTTCAACGTTGCTTCCTCCTCATCATGGTCATCATCATCATCATCATCACGGGTACCATTTTTGAAGCACTTAGGATGTGCTGGGACTTCACATCCACTCTCTCATGTTGTTACCATGTCGTGTGAGGTTGTTATCTTTATTTCTGTTTTATGGATATGAAACTGAGACTCAAAGAAGTTAAGGAAATTGCCATTAGTCACATAACATGTAGTAAAGAATTTAACTTTGCCCAAGGAAAGGTCTGATCTTTGCCCTTGGCTTCTGAGAGGTAACCTCTAAGCCCTTGGAATGGCATCCCTGATAGGAGTGCCTTTGTTTGCCTTCGGCCACACAACATGCTTTAGGGTGGGGACTAGTCACACAAGGTAATTGAGGGTGGGGGCTTTGAGACACAAAACATCAGCTCAACTTCCAGGAGGGCTGAAGACTGAGATCATTCACATGGGCAGTCAACCATGCCTATGTGACTGAGCCTCAGGAAAACTCTGGACACTGGTCCTGGGTGGGCTTCCCCAGTTGGCAATACTTCACGTGTACTGTCACTCACCATTGCCAGGAAAAGTAGTTCTGTCCATGAGCCCGCTGGGAGATGACCACTGGAAGCTCCAGGCTTGCAACTTTCCTGGACTCTGCCCCATGTGTCTCTTCCCTTGGCTCATTTTCCTCTGTATCCTTTCATGGTAATAAACCATAACTGTGAGTTTTACAGCTTTCACAGAGTTCTGTGAGTCCTTTTAGTGAATTATCCCACCTGAGAGTTGTCTTGGGGACCCCCAAAGTTGGTAATTGGTATCAAAAGTTAGGGTGGTCTTGGAGACTTCCAAACTCTGCATTTGGTGGTCAAAAGTGAGGGTGGTCTTGTGGACTTCGCTCACAGGTAGAGTGAGATCTGAACTGTGGTCAATCTGACTCCAAGTTAATTGGTCTTTCAAAAAATGGAGCAGGTCTCAGCCATGATCCCAAATCTTGCTGTGTACAAAGATTCCACGGGAGCGTGTCAAAAATGTGGATACCTAGACCCCATCTCAGTTCTACCAAATGAGAATTTCTAGGAGGTAATGTCAACGAATTTCTACTGTGAGTTTTTAATAAAGTCTCTGATTGATTCTAATGAGGCTAACCTGGCACCAGTTCAGAGATGCAGGGAACCACACTGCTCCATGATATCCCTTTGCTCCACTGTTTACAGGCATTTTCCAAGTCAGGCATGTAATTCTCACATGTGATGAATCCCCCAAATGCCTTCAGTATCTGTATTAGGCTGTGTCTTCCTTGAGGGTGGGGACAGTGTCTTTTTATTTCTGCCTCCTTCACATCCAGCACAGGGATTGGCACATAGTAAACCCTCAAATCTTTGTTGAATAAATGAATTAATATATTTCTGGTTTGATGCATTCATAACTAACTATGTTACCTGGTGCAAATGATTATAAAATAAATTAATATCTATTGCTCCACATTTTGGAGCCTGCTATGTAGAGATAGCCCACTGAGAAGCAGCTGAATCACAAATCAACCCCTGCAGTGTAGACTCCTGCCCTTGTGACTTACAGCTAAGGGCTCATATTGGAAACCACTGTTGCGTTGTTGGTCCCCGGCACCAAGCACACATGGCGTATCTCCCCCAGTCAACAGACATGTTGGCCTCTGGCTGGATTTCAGTCTGTTTCTCTGATGATTGACTGCCTCTCTCTTCAAGATGCTCCCCCACGTCCTCCATAGGGAATTCCCTATATGCCACATCACCTATATTTTAAGTCAAATCCACTTTAAACATACCTTCCAAAACCATATGGTTGAAAGCATCTATGCATTTTTGTGTGATACAGGGGATAACAGAAAAAAGGATTTAATTTACCCACATGCATGTATGGCCTCCCACACTGAAACTGCTCCACCACAGAGGCAGAACATCAGGCAGATCCACGTCTGCTCTGACACAGAGGAAGGAGAGGCCTTGAGTCAAGGGAAGTAGGGAAACCCTTGATGCCCCCAAAGCCGTAGTAGGCACTTTGTGTGTCATTTCATTTCCTCCAGATAACCCTGCACCAAAGGGCCTTCGAACATACTGTTTTCTCAGCTTGAAATGCCTTCTACTTTGTCTTGGCTCTTATTCATCCATAGGATCTTAACTTCAGTGACATGAACGCTCCCCACTCCAGACCATGTCCAGTCTCCCTATTACACATTCCTACATCACATATATGTTACTTCCATCTGTGGGACTCAGCTCAGTTGTAATTTTACCTGCTCATCTGTGTGATTCTCCTTCCTCTCCTTCCTAACTCTACTCTGATGAGCAAAGATGATCTTTCACACAGGACAGGGATTGGATTTAACTCACCACTGAACCCCTGCACCCAGCACCTGGTAGATCTCCACGGACCTATTGCTGAATGGATAAATTATGCCTAAAGTTACAGATGAGGCTCAGAGAGAAAAAGTGACTCTCCCAAAGTTCCACAGCCAGGAAGCAGCAAAGCTGGGGTGGAAGTGCTCTGGATTCTGCTGTCTACACTCTCTTCTCCCAGCACCCCCTCCTCCTACTGAACCAAGTGGGAGGCTCAGAGCAGGTTTAAGAAGTCTCTTATCAGGGGCAGCTGCCATCTGACTCAAACTGAGGAGGCAGGAGCTGGGGAAAGGATAAAAGGCTATTTATTATCCACTGGGTTTCAGAAGGAGACTTGCTTTAGCAGGTTATTTCCCAGGGGCCAAGGATTTTGATCCCTACATTGAAGAAAGTGTCACATGGGATAATGCTGCTTTATGGACTGCTCCTCTGGCCCTTGGGAAACTAGAGAGTGTGGGAGAGAGGCTTTAAATGGGATCAGAAGAGGACATTAAAAATGGCATTCTACTAAAATCCAGGCTCTGACTACAGTACCTCCATTTCTAAAGGGAGGAAAAGCTATTTATTCAGCTCAGCAAATCTCGTTTTACTTTTCTAAAGGCAGCAGGATATAGTGAAAAACACAAGGGCTTTGAGGGCAGAGAGACCTGGGACTTGGTCTCTGACCTGCTGCTTATGAACTGTGTGACCTAGGGAAAGTTGCTTAACCTCTTGGTGCCTCAGTCTCACTTTTGGCCTTGGAGGACAATAGTGCCTACCATTCATGGCACTGGGGGATATTTAATGAGACAAAGAATTTAAAAGTACGTAGTAGGGTGCTTATCACAGGACAGATGCTCAGGAAATCTTAGTTCTCATCAAATGAAACATACTCATCTGAATTAACACTTCCGTCATTAGAATGAGGGCAGACAACAGGGATCGTGGAAGAGAGCATAGGAAGAAGGAACAAGTGACCTTTAGGGTTCCCTCCACACAGAGATATCATGATTCTCCTTCTTGTGTGTTGATTGTCTTTGGTGTTAACACAAACCAGGATTCGTGTTGGGGGAAATCATTTGACATCAAAGCATGAATAAAGTGGGATCTTGGCCATTAAATACTTGCCAGGACTTTTCCGTGGTGAAGGTCAATGACATCTTCAGGCTCCTGGCTCAAGATTAGAGATAGCTGAATCTCCCAATCCACTTACTTATTCAGAGTGGACAATGATAATGATAGCTAACATTTGGGGGGTAATTACTTACCATGAGCCACTCACTGGGCTAACATCCAGACACTAATGTATCATCTCGTTTAATCCTCACAGGCTGAAAAGGTAAATACTGTTATTATCCCTATTTTACAAGTGAGGGAGCTGAGGCTCAGAGAGGCTAGGTCGCTTGCCCAAGATCACACAGCTGGTAAGTGATGGGACTAGGATCTGAATCAGGCAGTCTAACTCCAAAGCCTTTGCTCAAAGCTATGAAGCTACACCACTCCCAGCTGAGCAGGCTTTTCCTCCATAGAAAGTCCTGTCACATTTAAGCCCAGAGACATGTGAGATCCTCATCTGTAAAGTGGGGATCATGAGAGCAGCTAAGATAAACGACTCTTAGTAATTTCAGGGTCTGCACAGAAGTTCACAGACAGTAGAGGAGATGCAAACGGAAAAGTAGAAATATAATATAACCTGATGTGCTGCAAGGGAAGAGTGAGGCTCCTGGATGGGGGATCAGAGGAGGCTTTATGTAGCAATAAACTTGAGCTGAGTCTTTGTTTTAACTTTTAAGAAAATGTTGTAATAAAGATAGTTGAGTAAATAAAAAATAACTTCAAGATAAAACTTTTCTATCATGGTTATGCAAAATTTCAATATATTATGATTTACTTAACCCTGAGTAATAATCAATTCTGGGCTATGGGTAGATAAATGGAATGGCCTAATAAGAATAGTGGACTTCAGATCACATTCTTGGCCTGAGCTGAATCTTGAGGGAAAGTTTGATGAATAAACGAAAAGCAATAAGTAAAGTATATATATATATATATATATATATATATATATATATATATACACATTGAGGAAGCCATTTGGTTTAAAACTAATTCAGCCCGAACTTGTTTTTCCAGAAAGTCCTGATGTGGCCTGTCAAGCATGCATTGTACAAGTGCTGAAACATTCACAATATCCCAAAGCCAAGAAAGATGCCCTTAAGATAGGAACGTGTGCCTACTCCCCCCATCAGCATTTCTTTAAAGATAAGCATTTCTTCCCAGAAACTAGGGGTCAAACTGACCTACTGTGCTCATCTTGTGACCACTGGCCTGCTGTGCTGGTAAAACATCTTGTGACTGTAGCAAAAGAGCTATTCCTGTCATATATGGTACATGTTCCTTGTTCTGTATAACCAGTCTGTACACGTAGCTTCTTCAGAGTGCTTCCTTCCTTGGTGAAGGTTCTCTCCCGGGCTATATGGTCCTCAGGTTGACTCACAATAAACTCACCCCAGTTTGACATATAGATTGATTATGAGTTATTTGCATTGACAGGTTGGAAGTTGAAGTTTCAGCCTGAACTGAAAACTTGAAGGAGTGTTTTAGTTAGAAGAGGAAATGGGTGCTCCAGACTCTAGCAGTGCAATCTCTACTATCTAAGGGAGTGTTTAAGGCTCTAGCTATAGTGCACTGTGGGTTTAATGGGACCCTGAATGTCTTTCCTGCTATGCAGTTTGCACCTGACATCCCTTGAATGTCCTGCTATTCTGGAAATTCTACCTGGGGGGCTTTTGTAAATGATGGGAGATGTTGCAGCAGCCAGAACTGTCCCCCTACCATTACGGTCCTGGGGCAGCTTCTAATAACACAAAGAATATTTGTTGGGTTTTAGAGGCCCTGGGATGTCCCTCATGCTGTGGGATCAGATGCCCCAAGTTCTAAGCTGAGACAAAAACTCTGACAGAATTTTATTCAACATCAAAATTATCACAACATTCTAATCCCATTCCTGCACGTCACCATGGAACACAGGGAGTAAGGGGACACATTTCTGTTTTCTTTTCTTTTTCTTTTTTTTTGCAGGCTAACCAAATCTTTATTTGGTTTATTAATTCACACCTTATTTTAAAGCATTGCAAGGTAGAAGAATTACGATCACAATTCCTTGGCACCATGATAGCATTCCCGTGTTAATACTGCCTGGGTGAGGGAATGGTGTGTGAAGTCTATTGTGGGAAAATTATCTCTTTTCCCCTTCTGGTTCTTATGGCTGGTCAAACAATTTAAATGACATAAGTCAGGTTAACAGGAGAAAATCAAAGTTTAATATGTGTACATGCAGGATTTACATAAGCATGAAGAATTCCAAAGACAGTCAGGCAAAATGAGGTACACATGTCTTTCTGGACTAAAGAGAGAGAGAGAGAGAGAGAGTTCTGAGACTTCAGAGGGGGAGAAGGCAATTTATAGGGAGATGAAAAGAGTTAATATTTGGCAGACAATGGGACCTGAAAGAGATCTTTTGATAAAATGGCCCTTGCTAGATGCCTTCCTGTCTACCACACCTAGAATTATCTATGGTGATAGCTGCTTTGTGGGACAGTCCCTTTTATCTTAAATTCTTTCAGGCAGTTTGGGGGAAGGTCAAACGTTCTTCCTGAGTCTTCTGAGTCTTGATTGTTTTTAGTTCGAAATAATCCACATACTAGAGTGGATTATCTGGGGTTCCCTGCCCTGAACCCTATCACTATTAAGTTAAATACTTTCTTTCTTTGAGGGCAAATCTTACCTGAAAAGTAAACAGAGTGTTGATTCACAATCACAAAATATAAACAGTCGAAGTTTTGTAACAGAAAAATCCAAAATTAGTATAAACGGTTTTTAAATGAGAACGAAAACTAAATGGAGCAAGTTGTCTTGCGGTCATGAAAGCTGCCTCCCTCCAAAAAAACCAATGGTGGCACATGAGTTTTGAATAGCAAAGAATTTAAAGAGGGACTGAAAATCATGGGTTATTTGTTGAATGAAACCAACCTTGGAATTAAAGCCACTAAAGCCACATTTTTAAATTTGTTTCAAGTCCAGTAATAAAAAAAAAAACCCACCCATTAGTATTTGAAATTTTTCATTTGTGCTTATTCTCATTTTAGGCAGATTTCTGATGGCATCTTGTCCAGTGGCTTTTTCTTATCCTGTGATTTTTTTCAAGATTGGGGTGGTCTTTGAAGAGGTGCATTATCTAAAATTTACAAATCAATGGATTGGGTCCTCTGTGTGGGGGGTGTTACTTGTCATAGCAGGGGACTCTAAAACAGTTAATTTGGGCAGTGGAAAGAATAAAAGAAGTCCATGCACGGATGCACAGCCATTCAATTTATTAGGCTCAGCAGAGACTTGGAGACTGGCGAGTTTGAAGTTTTCTATCTGAGCTCATTTCCAAATCTGTTTTAGTGGCAAGTCTCTGTGTGCTTAGTTAGCACCTCTCCTTTGAATTTGAATTAATATTGTTTCTCTGCCCTGGAGCTATGAGTCCCCTGGAGAGTTGTGTCACACCTGGGTGTCTCTCCCCCTGTAGCTGAGAAGGGGAGCAGGTCCAGGAGGTAATGGGGGCACAGCTGCAGCAAATTGCTGCCCATTTGTACTCAGGGCTGATGCTCAGTGATGCTGGGTTTGTTCTTGGAAAGTTAAACCCCTCCTCAGCTGCCTCTGTTATAGAATGCATTTACGAAGCCTGGGCAGCAGGCAAAGGCAGGAATTTCAAGTCATAAAATGCAAGGAGGCACATACTTCTCATAAAGTTACTCTTCAAATTTATTGTTTAAATACAGAAAAGGATGATCACATTCACCCATGACATCTGCTGTCAAGGGCTGGGTGCTGGAATGATGCAAAAGATACAGAAGACACAGCCCAGTTCCCCAAGGAGCTTTCATGTCTGCTTCCTCCAAAGTCTGAAAATTGTTTATGGTACTACTAAAAATAAATAGCCAGCATGTATTACTTATTACATGTCACATCTGTACTAAGTGTATCCTATTTAATCCTCAACACAACCCTAAAAGGCAGGTGCTGCTATCATCCCATTTTATAGAAGGGAAGCCAAGGCACAATGAATGTAAGTATCTCGCACAAGTTCTCAAGTCTCTCAAATAATGGAGCTGATGTATCGTGGTATTGTGATTTATGAGAAACATATACATGGTCATTCAGATGACCAAAGTATATTTCTCATATCTACTTTGCCTTTGCCCACAGTTCCTAGCTCACAGCTCCCAAAACCCTTGGAATTTCCTGAGCGATAAGAGCAATGGGAGCATCTTTTGTTACAATATTTGGTCTCTTGTCTTCAGTTCATGAAATATTTAGAGCCATAAAGGTGAAATAAGTATCTTGTTATTCATAACAAGTCCTTTTCCACCACAACCTGTTTTATGTTAATGAGGTGACTTTTGGAAATCACCTGAAGATTGGGGCTGGTTGCCAGGGGAACCAACCATGAATAGAGGGTTGGAACTTGCAGTCACAGCCCCTGATTTCTGGGAAGGGGAGAAGGGTGAAGGGGAGCAGAATATGACACCCCAAAATCAGCCTACTTGGCTTAAGGATTACCTCGAGGCTGATTATTTTTAACAGGGGACACTGGAAAAGCTCTGAAAACTGAGAAGTTACCCTTTTGTAAGAGAAATTTACATTTATAAGGGAAATCTCCATCTATAATGGTGTCTCCCTCTCTAACCTTAAGAGGAGGATGACGCTAAATCTCTAGAAACTCTTATCAATGGAGAAAGCAATGACTTAAATCTGCATAACAATCACACCCTTGTTTACTGTGCTTTTCTTGGTCACCTCCCATAACTGGCCTCCCCCGCCCCCAGCCTCCCAACATCTTTCTTTTATCTTTAGCTGGAGATGGTATTTAAGGTGGTGGCTTGGGCCATTTCAGGGAATTGCTTAGCTTTCCTGGGTCTCTCCCGTGCATACAGGAGGTATATATGTTTTAAAACTTCTCTTTGCTTTTCTCCTGTTAATCTGTTAATCTCCTTTTATTACAGGTGGATCTCAGCCAAGAACCTAGAAGAGTAGAGGGGAAGTTATTTTTTCTCCCATAGAGGGGCTAGAGGCTGAATCCATCACTAGTGGCCAATGAGTTAACCAATCATGTGTATGTAACAAAACCTCCATAAAAACCCAAAAGGAGGGGGTTTGGAGAGTTTCCAGGCTGGGGAACCAGAGCGCTTCCATGTGCCACCTTGCCAGGCCCCAAACTCCACGAGGACAGAAGCGCCTTTGTTCGGGACCTCACCCTATGTATCTCTCCATCTGGCAGTTGATTCTTGTCCTTTACTATCCTTTGAAATAAATTGGTAATCTAGTGAGTAAACGGTGTAACCCTGGGGCCAGTTTTAACTGACCCGATCTTGTCAACAGGATGTGAAAGTTGTCTTTCAGGGGCAGTGAGCCAAAACTGCAAGTAACGTAGCTGGAGCATGAACAGAGGAGAAAATTTTGGCCTGAAATAACACCCAGAACCCAAGATTATCCCCCACGGAACCAAAGCACCAGGACACGACTGGCATTTGAAAGCCAGGCTCTCTTCAGAAGCAAGGGGTCCATTGTCTAGGAAGATCCGGTGTTAAATCCCCTTCCACACCTTACCATAAATGTTTAAAGCCCTCCAATTGAAAGTGCCCCACCAGAGCTTCTGCATACCAGCCCATTCCCCATAGCCTCTTAAATTTTGCCCCAAACCCTGGAGCAGGGAGACAGATTTGAGAGCCTTGCTTCCTGCTTGACCTTGCAAAAAAAAGCCTTTTCTTTTCTCAAAAGCTGGTGCCATGGTATTGGCTTCTGTGTGCTTTGGGCAATGAACATTTACTTGGTAACAACGGGTTTCCTGAGTTCTGTGAGCTGCTCTAGCAAATAAATCGAACCACAAGAGGGGGTCATGGGAACCTCCGATTTACAACCAGTTGGTCAGAAGTACAGAAACAACCTGGACTTGCAACTGCATCCTGAGTTGGATGGGGTCGCTGGAACCTCCAGTTTGTCATCAGTCTGTCCAGAGCACAGGGAACAACCTGGGCTTGCAGTTGGGATCTGAAGTGGAGGGTGATTTTGTAGGACTGAGCCCTTAACCTGGAGAATCTGACACTATCTCCAGGTAGACAGTGTCAGAATTGAGCTGAATTGTAGGACATTCAGCTGCTGTCCAGAGCATTGCTTGGTGGCATGGGAGAAACCCCCTCCACACACTGGAAATTGGGTTAGAGAACATTTTACATGTTAATCCAGGAATCTGGTCTGATAATCACTCTGCTAATTAAGATCTAGGCTGTGGTGAGTGATTAGGAACATGCAATGTGCCCAAACCCTGCTCCAAAGCACCAAGCCCCTCACATTCCCTGAGATGCTCTATAGCCTTCACCTGGTAGTTACAGCTGGACCACATGGCTTAGCCCAAAAGTCTTTGAGAGTCTCTCCCCATCACCACCACCACCACTCCCAGCCAGAATCTTAGCTCTGTTGATTGCTAGAGGATGAAATGCTCACAAAAAGAAGATGGAATTTGACAAAGATAGCTGTTCCTGCCAGGAAGCAGTTCTGACCATGTACCCAGGATCCTGGGGATGAGGATGGAGAATGTCTTAAGAGGGGAAATGTTCAGAGTGCAGGGAAGGGAGTTAAGATTCAAAAGAGAAGAAAGAAGTTAGCTTGCTATGGCAAAGACAGTGTCCTGTTAACCAAATCTCTTTTCTCTTCTTTCTGGTTACACAGACTACATCTCCCAACCTCCCTCAAAGATGAACATGCTACCACACAAAATTGGTTTTCTTGCCTGCTGTGCACAAAATCCAATTATTATGTCATCAGCTTTTGAGAAAAGAAAAGGCTTTATTGCAAGGTCAACCTTCAAGGAGACAGGAGGCAGAAAGCTCTCAGACCTGTCTCCCCGACCCAGGATTCGGGGCAAAATTTAAGAGGTTAGGGAGAACAGGCTGGTATGCAGAAACGCTGGAAGGGCAGGCTTTGATTGGAGGGCTATAAACATTTATGGTAAGGTTTTACACATTTATGGTAAGGTGTGGAAGTGGTTTCACACCAAATCTTCCTAGACAGCAGACCCCTCGCTTCTGATGAGAGTCCGACTTTCAAGTTCTTGTCATGTCCTGATCCTTTAGTTGCATGGGGGGGGTAAAGAATCTTTGGTTCTGGAGTCATTTCAGGTCAAGATTTTATCCTCTACTCATGCTCTGGCTATGTGGATTGTGAATTTTTGGCTTGCCCCTGAGAAACCTTTTGTTGATAAGATGGGGTCAATTTGAACTGGTCCTAGAGGGCCCATGGTCAAAAATCCCTCCTTTTTGTTGTTCATTCCTCAATATTGAGGGAAATTGGGTTATGACCACTCGAGCTGCTTCCTGCTGGTAAGGGGCATAAGTTGTTCCACCTCATTGAACCAGTCTCTTAGTAAGGCGGTGATGCAGGTGGCCTCCCAAAGTTAGGCCTATATTGGGTAAGCAAGTAACCATGTATTTAATAAGAAGTATTTCTGGAGAAACAAAAAGAAAAACAGGGTTAATGGTTGGATCAAATTAAAAACCAGTTTCTGAGCTCAGGGGGCAGCCAGTCAAGATTTCTAGACATCAGGGTCAAAGCATCTTTTGCAGTTTGAAATGTCTCTGCTGATGTCTTTGGGTGTTCAGGTATCTTTCTGTGTGGCTCACATAGTTACAGGTGTGAATTTCTCTTAAGTTCATATTAAATTGTCCAGCTTCAGTTTGCAGGGCTTCAGGAAAAAGGGTTATTTCAGTTTTCAATGATTCCAAATGAAAATGATGGAAAAAAATTGAAAACATTAGTTTGGAGATTTGTAGCCAGATATTTAAGGAGATTAGAAGAATTCAAGATCCGGTCCAGTTTACAGATAGAAAACAAAAATCTCAAAGACAATTAACAAAACTAGAATCTAATATCCATAAATGTGTATTACAGTTTCTACTGAAACGTAATTTTTCTTTCTAAAATCACTCTCATTTTTACCAAAGCTAGCCAAATTAAGACTCATTGGTTTGTAAAATTAGTCTAGCTTCAATAAAATTGTCCCAATTATTTACATGAGTACAGCAAGAATAGCAACTAATTATATAGGCTCTTTTAAATCTGCTTTGCTGGAACTTTTTATAAGGAATCTCAGATTGAACTTTAAAGACCTCTCAAGGCCGGGAAAGCCAAGCCAAGGACTTATAATCAGAATCCACCTGAAATACCTATAGATTTGGGTGGATTCCTCTCTTTGTGAGTTTCCCTAAAATATCCTGAGGTTTTTGCACCTTCCAGGAAGTGACCTTCTTTATTCATCTGGTAACATTGTTTGGAACTCTGTAAGCAAGGTACCAGGCCAATTTCCAAGTGGCTTTATTCCTTAGAGTCAACCTTTGTTCCTTAAATATGTTTGGTCATATCTGAGTCTATGTATGTCTCTCTCAAATATGACATTCCAGTCAAAGTCTTGGTAATATAACCAATGTTTCCAGTTGTGTCTTGTTATAAGGATAACAGATTGTTATTGAACTTATGCAAATAACCATATTGCCATGAAAATAAGAATACTCACTCATCAAGAGTTTCCAAATTCTAGAGGTATCAGGTAGGGAGAAAAAGATAAATGTTTCAACTCTGCTTACAAAAGTATAATTTACCAAGTTGCTATAAGTCATAGTTAGCTTAAGAGAAAAGAGAAAAGGTTTCCTTAAATCTGGAAAAACAAAACATTAAAAATCAGTAATACTTTGAACAAAAGCTCATAAAAATTAGAATCATCCTCATCAGTTCATCCAGTCCCATGTAATCAATTCTTGATCTTGATCTTCTGTTAGCAGTTTTATGAGGGCATGTTTCTCCATTAGAGTTCTGTAATTTCTTACCCAGTTCAGTTTTATAATCTGGAAGTTTATCAGAAACCTGTATTCTAAAGCAAGTGTCAAAGTCCTTTCCATGAATCTCTCTGAAGATGAAACACATCTGCAAAAACATCAGAGTAAAACAACTGTCTGTAAATGACAAAAGATTTTAAAATGGCAATTGACAAATAAATTTGGTTATTTTTGTGACATACAACAATTTAAAATAGCTAGAATAATGACTGGATAACCAGGATGGATCAGAATTTAGGAATGTTATATAATTTTTTAGAACACATATTAATAAAATTCACCCACACAATATAACCAAGAAAGTTTATCATTATTTACCTGACAATACTTCCCATGTAATTTAAAATACCAAACAAGCCTAATTAGTTTAATATCTTCCTCTTTTTAGAAAGAGAAAATAGTCTTTGAGAAGTCCCAGGGGCCCATTGGAAATTCTCAAAGAAACTTTCAGGTGAAAACGAAGACTTTATTTTGGATTTGAATTTTGGGAAAAGTTTGTCAAAAATGTCAAAAGGTTTGAAACACTTGGTCAAAAAGGAAACAATGCTTACTATGAAACAAGGGTTAGTTATCCATTAACCAAAGTGACAACAGAGGATGTTAAAGACAAAGATACAGAGTTAAACAGTTTTAAAAAATCTTATTTCTCTTACAGAGAGTCTAGCCTTTTAGAGAACATAGCAAATTATTTGGACAAAACTTAGGTTTTCTGTCTTTTAGGTAGACTTACTCAAAAGTAAAGAAAAATCTTTCATAATCTCTTTATCAAGAGCAGACTAAAAGTCCAGAAAAATTATCTTTTTAAGAGAAAGAAAACCAAATTTTAATGTTTGTACCAGCTTACTTTTGATATTAAAACTTCTTCACTTAATCAAATTCTTTTTATCTTAGCCACCTTGACCATGCAAAAAAACTCTTTCCTCAGGTCTCCCTTTCCACAAACCTTTTATAACTTTCTTTTTACATTCAGAATTTGTCCCATCCCTTCTTTCTTCCCTCCTAGTACTTTAGGACAAACTTATCTTTCTTAACAAAGCAAATAAAAATAGAGCCAGCCCTGATGACCTAGTGGTTAAAGTTTGGCTCACTCTGTTCTGGCAGATGGGGTTCAATTCCCAGGAGCAGAGCCACACCACTCATCTGTCAGTAGCCATGCTGTGGTGTTGGCTCACATAGAAGAACTAGAAGGACTTTCAACTAGAATATACAACTATGTACTGGGGCTTTGGGGAGGGAAAAAAAGAAGATTGGCAACAGGTGTTAGTTCAGGGCAAATCTTTCCCAGCAGAAAAAAAAACTCTATTCCTTAAATCTTCTTTACTAAAAACATACATCTTACTTTCCTTAATTTTTTATATATATTGGCATTCTGTGGATTGGCAGATCCAAAAATATTGTCTAGAAACATGTGCTTTCTCGCAGAAAAATTTTCAGTGTGGCACAAAACATGTTTAAACCCAAGTATTTTTCCAGTTTTTCTCTAATAAGAAGCCAAAAGGTAGATAAATCTATGTTTAGTAATTAATATGTAATATTACATCCTATGTGGAAATGACCTATTTACTCAATAAATTTTATCATTTAATCTAATATAACAAAACTTTAAGGTTTCAAGTTACCAAAAGGTTTTGGAGTTATCTTAAGTACATACATACACTGTAACACATAGTTATTGTTCAAAAGTTCACCCAACACTTTCATCTTTTTCACATCTATTTAATTTACTTGTTCCCAATAATTTATTTAGATTGCTTACAAGACTTCATGAGATATTAGGCAACATCAGCTATCATTCTAAGTTATTATTTTTACTAACAAGTTTTGTAACAGAGATAAAATGAGCTTACTTGACCAATAAACTGAGGCAGAATAAAGGCTGCATGTTTGCATCATATCCAATGTTGATAACTCATATTCCTATTTCAATCAAACCAACAAACTTAAATAAGCTTTCTTTTACCAAAGATTATTTTACATCATGTTAGCTTGAAAAACATTTGGGTTAGTTTCTACTACATTTATATAAGCATTTACTTTAAACCAATTGAATAGAGCTCTTTTAGAAATTATACCATCTGGAGGTAAAAAAATATATATATATATATTTATATATATATATCACACATATATAACATATATGTAGAGATACATACAGAGATTCCATAGACATTGTTTTAAAATTACTGCCATAAATCAGGTACAGTGATACAAGACTCCATAGCTGTGAATCCAAATTTTGTTTCAAGATTTTCTACTAACATTTGTGGAGAAGACACTCAAGATGCTAGATTTTGGGCAAGGTCTCTCTTATAGCCACTTTTCTTTTCCTTTTTCCTTTTTTCCCCTACAGTCTTAGGAATTGGTGATGGGCTAGATAACAGTTCCTGGAGAGGCTACAAGCCTTTTGAGATAAAGGAAGTGGGTGGAATCTGAACTGCCTCTAGAGTTGCATTTCCAGTTTTGCAAAAGATTTTTTTTTGAGGACAGTTGCTCTTAATTCCTCACAAAGTGGGTTGTAACTTAAATGACATTATAGGTTGATCTACCTGTCCAACTATATCATTGTTAATTTACTTCTTTCCTTCTGGGTGCTTAGTTTTATTTTAACTTAGGGAAGAAGTCCTAAAAAAAAACTCCTATCAGGCTCTGAATATCAGCTTCCAGTTTGGCCAAATTTCTGATAGTAAGTTGCCAAATCCTTTTAAATATCTTGTCAGGTTTCAGCTGAGACAAACAGTAACTATACCTGGCAGTATTGGACAACTCCATTAATCTTTAACATGCAGTTTCCCAGAAAATCTCTGAGTCTTGTTAACTCTGGTAGGGGTTCATATTGGGCCCTCCTTTGAAGGTGGATTATGGGGGTGTCTGTAAAGCCATGACCTAATAGGCTTTTCTCTAGGAACCTTTAATAATTTAATTTTCTTCTTAGCATTTTGCAACAAAACTTTCAATAAGGTTATTTTGGAATTTTGAAGTCTTTGCTTTTAAGTACACTTTTAAATGATTTTATCTAATCAGAACGTTCCTTCTAATGGCCAATGTAATTCCCCTGAGGCTGATGGCAGTTTGGTAGGACCCTCAGGCAGTTTGGAGAGTACAGCCCACATTTCTGTCCAACCATCTCTGACTGCAAAATGGGGTGCAACTGAGTGTTTGTCTGGCCATATTTTGGGACCTCCAACCTGATGACTATCAAGCCAAGCCCTCAGGACATGAAACAACCTTAGTAAGATACTGCAGTTCTTTGTAAGTATTTACAGCTTCCAGAACCTTTAGGTTTTGAGCAATTGTGCCCAAAGGTGACATGTCTGACTCTTTAAAGATGAAAGACTTTGTTTCTCAGTTTGAAGGCTCAAAAAGAGCCCAGAGTGGCCACTGTATTTTAAATTATCCCAGGTTATATTGCCAGCCATTTACACTTATCTCCATCTTAGGGGGATTTTCCCAAGGCAGCCGCAACAAACAAGGTCTTTCTAGGGGATAGTGTTTAGGGTATAATAGTGTGTGACCCTCATAAGGTTAATTTCTAAAGAGAGTTTGTTATGTTCACCAAGAAATTAGTCCCCAAACAGCCAATTTTAACAATAAAACAAGAATAGACACAGAATTCCAATACTCTGGGACTCTAACCCAGAATTTGGGACTCTAACCTGATCCTTTGAGTTCCCCAGCAGCTATAACCCTTTTAAATTGTCTCCCCTGGAGTGGGAGTCAAACCCACAATTCTAGCCTTGGAACTTTAACCTGGCGAAAATCTCCCCACTGGAGACTAACCCACAATACTAATGAGATTATTACACAATTTAGGCACAGGCACGTTTTAATGAGGTCACTCATCAAAAAAATGTCTGATACAGGAGCTGTTTCTTCTTTCAAATGAAAAAAAGCCTTGGGACCTGGAGCACTGCAGTGGAAAACAGGAATCCAATCAGCTGAGCCTCTGGACAAAATTGTCTAGGTGGCCACTTAGGGTCGATGAAAAGACCCTGCACCCCACTGGGGGTTCCAGAGACCTCAGCAAATGGTCACAGGACCTAGTCCCTTCATGATTGCCAAAATTGTCACTGCACAAAACTGGGGTTCTCTTCCTCAATGCACATAAAGAGACGATTATGGCATCAGCATTTGAGAAAAGAAAAGGCTTCATTGCAAGAGCAACCTGCAAGGAGATAGGAGGCAGAAAGCTCTCAGATCTATCTCCATGATCCAGGATTTGGGGCAAAATTTAAGAGGTTAGGGAGAACCTGGCATGGCAGGTTTTGATTGGAGGCAATGTTTGATTTTTAAACATTTATGGTAAGGTTTTAAACATTTATAGTAAGGTTTTAAACATTTATGGTAGTGTGTGGCAGGGGCTTTAACATCAGATCTTTCTAGACAGTGGACCCCTCGCCTCTGATGAGAGTCTGACTTTCAAGTTCTGGTCATGTTCTGGTCCTTTGGTTCTGTGAGGGGGAAAATCTTTGGTTCCAGGGTCATTTCAGGTCAAGATTTTCTCCTTTGCACATGCTCTGGCTACATGACTTGCAAATTTTTGGCTTGCCCCTGAGAAAACTTCTGTTGATAAGATGGGGTCAGTTTGAACTGGTCCTAGAGGGCCCATGGTTATAAATGTGGTCATAGGACTGAATTTTGAACAGGAATGAATGATATGTGCCTTTTCCAGGCCTATCTCAAAAATTTTTATATATAATTCCCAGCAGTCTCTTCCCACCCACCAGCTGAATTTCACTGTTAAGAATGACCTTGGAATATCATGTTGAAAATGGCAGAGCTTCCATTGGCCTGGGTCCCTGAGAGACAGTATGGAATAGAGCCTGCCCATGAATTTGGAATCTCTTTGAACTGTTAAATAAGAAAAAATAAACTTCTGTTGCATTGCAGCTAATATACACTTTGGATCTATTTGTTACAGCAGCTAGCTCTGCCCTAAATAATACTCTATTCTCAAGGAATTAAGAGAAGGCATTATAAAAGAGAAAATCTTGAATGGTGTCTGGGAGGATGGGTCACATCTTATGTAGAGCTCTGTATGCAATAGGTCCTCAATGAATGTGGAAGCTGACTGTAATAGAGAAAGAGTCCTAGGAAAATGAGCTGGAAACCCAGATATGAGGCTGTGGTTTGGAGGTCTGCACATTATGGCATGGGGGAATGAACCAGAGAAGGAAGGGGATTCATTGTGATCTGGAGTATCCCGGGAAGCTTTGGAAGGTAGTAGCTGCCACAAGAAGGTGCATCACTTTGGAACTTGGCTACAAAATGATACCACGGGGCAAAATAAAGCAAGATCATGAGACCTGGGTTCTAGCTTTGGGTCTGCATCTGTCCCTCTCTCTGGCGCTCAGGCAAGTCACATCCCCTCTTTGGAGAGTCGCTGCCTCTTTTGTCAAACCAGGAGGTTGGACAAAAGATAATCATTAGAAGAGGCAGTCTCGCATGATGGTAAAGAACCTGGGTTCTGGGATGAGATGCCTAGGTTCAACCCAATCTAACATGTATTGGCTCTGTGGCATTTGGAAAAGTTTCTTAACTCCTTTGCTTCAGTTTCCTTATCTTTAAAAAAACAGGTTTAATAAAAGTGCCCATTTCATTGGGTGGTTTTGAGATTTAAATGAGATGCTAAATGCCAGGCACTTAGCATGGTCCCTGACTCATTGCATGTGCTTGATAAATGCCGTCCATTGCTGTTGTTACTAAATCCTTTTCAGTGGAGGAGGGGAATCAACAAATAGGCCAGATCTAGGATTCACCAAAAAAAGCATCCTATATCTACTTATTCCTTAGGTCTAGATGGGGCAGCCCTCACAGCTCTGCCTAGAAAAGCTCCTGCTCCCCTGGGAGAGCCCTGGAAGGGACAAGGGGATCATGGTGGATCCACTACCTAGAAACATCCCCACATGCACCCAGGTGCTGGCTTTACATGAAGAGGAATCTCAAACTAGGCAGCTTTGTGCACCACTTTGAGAACAGTCCTGAGCACTTGGATTGAATGGAAGGAGAGATGGATTTGCCCCTGAATTCATTCAGCCTAAAGCAGGAGGAAAGAAAGCAGGTGTTAAAAATAGAATTAAAGTTGGGAGGGCAACAGTCACAGGGACCAGGGCATAGCAGCACTATCCACTGCAGGCAGCATGGACAGGGTCTCTGGTGCGGACACAGCTGCACCTACTGGGTGGAGGGAGATTGAAAACCAAAGAATTCAGGACACCAATCTCAGATTCTCACAGGAAGGAAGGATGCTTTGTAGGGTGGGGATCCAAAGAAGCATTGTCCCCAGATGACTAAGACCAAAAAGCATGCCCAGGGAAAGTGATCAGAGACTAACAGAGCTGAAAGGATGGTAACAAGAGCTATCATTTCTCAGCACTAATTTTGTGACTATGCTAAGCTCTTTGTAAATATACTATCTCATTAAATCCTCTAACTCCCTCCCATGAGGGAGATACAGTTAAAATCCCCATTGTAGTCATGAAGACACTAAGGCACAGGGAGGTAAAGAAACTTGCCTGAAGCTACACATCTAGGAAGAGACAGAACTGGGAAAGAACCACAGGGTCTGTCTCAGTAAGAGCCCCAGGTCATAACAGCCATGCTATATCGAGACAACTACCAGGAAAGCATGCAATGAAGGCAGAGAATGAAAGCAGGAGTAAATGAATGAATGCGTGGATTGATGAGAAAATTGAGGCGGAGGAAAATTAAGGGAAGAAATGAAAGCCGGTGGGTGAGCCTAATTCATCAGATTCATTGCCATTAAATACAGGCTGTGATGCTTTGAGAAAAGGCCATGCTTTACCTTGAGCTTCTTAGAGAGCAGAGAAGACCAAACAGCACAACCACATCTCGATGCCTTAAAACAAAACGCAGCTCGGTGCCAAGGAGTCCTAGACCCCTTTTCTTGCTAGTTTATTTTATTTTTCCAAAGACACAAAAGAAAGTTCCAGGGCTTCTATGCAATGAAAAGCTACCTTTCTTTTTCATATATGGTTATACAAATACATTGATATGCAGAGAAAAGAATTTTCTAGATAACTTTGCATCCTTACTCCTCTTCCACCCTTCCCACCCCCACAAAGCCCAGTGTCCTGGAATAATAATATAAAATCTCATTACCTTATAGTTGAATGGCTCTTTCTAACTTTTACAATCAAGTTTGACATCCACTCAATAATAAAACAGTAATTTATTTAGTCCCTAATGGAGGCCGAGCTCACATGCTTTACTAACATGATCTAATGTGATTTCAACAGCCCCCATGTGGTCAATATTATAACTTGCGTTTTTGCAGATGAAGAAACGGGTTCAGGGACTTAGCAAGCAGGACATGGAGATGGAATCCAAAGCCAGGTAGGCTGGACACCAAAGCCACGCCCTTTCCACTACCACACACTTCATTAAGCCTATAGTTCTCTGCTTTGGCAGCTCGTCATAACCTCCTGGGGAATTTTTTTGTTTCTTTTTTTTTTTTTTTTTTTGGTGAGTAGGATTGGCCCTGAGCTAATATCTGTTGCCAATCCTCTTCTTTTTTGCTTGAGGAAGACTGGCTCTGAGCTAACACCTGTGCCATTTTTCCTCTATTTTGTATGTGGGACACTGTCACAGCATGGTTTGATGAGCAGTGTGTAGGTCTGCACCTGGTATCCGAACCTGTGAACCCTGGGCCTCTGAAGTGGAGTGAGTGAACTTAATCACTATGCCACCGGGCCAGCCTCCTGGGGAACTTTTAAAAATAACTAATGTCTAGGCCTCTTTTCAAATCAGAAGGATCCAAATCAATGGGATAAAGGGCTGGCTGATCATCTGGCATTTTAAAACTCCATCATGTGATTTTGTTTTTAATTGAGGAGAAATTCACATAGCATAAGATTAACCATTTTAAAATGTACAGTTCCACAGAATTTAGTCCATTCACCATGTTGTGCAATCACCACTTCTATCTAGTTCTAGAACATTTCCGTCACCCTGCAGAAAATTCCTTACCCATTAGCAGTCAGTCCCCATTCCCCCTTCCGCAGTCCCTGAAAGCCAGCAATCTGCTTCCTGTCTCCATGGATTTGCTTATTCTGGACATCTCACATAAGCAGAACCCTACAAGATGTGACCTTTTGTGTCTGGCTTCTTTTACTTGGCATCATGTTTTTGAGGTTCACTCATGTTGTAGCAGGTTTCAGAACTTCATTCCTTTTTATGGCCGGATAGTGCAATAATCATTGAAAATTACAGTTGCATACTAACCCTCACAGTCACCACGGGAGGATTTGGGAGGAATATGTTTTCATTTCCATTCTGACAGGTGAGAAACTCAGGCCATGTGATGTGCACAAAATCTCATGAAATCTGTCTACTCTTCTTATCTCCAAGCCAGTGGTATTGTCACTACACGATCCTTCCTTGACCAAACTGAACAAACGACCCATTTCTATCATTTGTGGTGTTTTTTCCCCTCCATTTTTGTGGTCACAAAACCCACATAAAGCTCGGACAGACCCTTCAGGATCCCAGAGATGCACTCGTTGGGGCCGAGGAAGGGACTAGACTCTTGGATCCTTTTAAGTCTTGGCAGCTGCCCTTTTTCCCACTTAGGAAGATTTAGAAGCCCTTGAGTGGGAACATCTCAGTCACTTCAGGAAACTCAACCACCATCATTCCTTCCTTCATTCATCCCACAACACTAATCAATTGACTCCTTTTGTGTGCTAGGAACTACGCTACCATCGGGGGATATAGAGGTGAACACGATAAACATGGACCTTGATTTGGGGAGTCAACTGTCAACTAAGGAAAGGCAGAAATCAAGTGGGAAGTGTACTCGATAGTTAATTGTGTACAAGAGAGGTGGATGCCACAAAGGAGATGTGCAGGATTCTTGACAGGGTAAAATAGGGGGCCTGGTCCTGTCTAGGGCTTGAGGCAATGCTTCTTCAACTTCAGCATGTGCGTGCATCACCAGGGACTTTGTTAACATGCAGATTCTGACTTGGAGACTTGGGTGGGGTGGGGAGACTGAATTAATAACAAACCCACAGGTGAGTGATGCTGCTGGTCAGCAGACCATACTTGGCAGAAGTGATGTGTGAGCTGGGCCCTGAGGGATGGGTAACAGTTAACCAGGGATGTTCCCTCTTCTGAATGTCTGGTCACTGTTGCATTTGGAAGGAAGAACCATTCTCTGGATGTCTTTCCATCCTGGCCTCAGCATGGCAGACATTGATGGAGAAATGGTTAGATGTTCAGCAGCAGGCGGGAAATAGACTCTCCATCTTTTTACAAACATTTCATAAAGTCCTTGGTATAAGAGGCTCTGGAGTTATGAAATTTGTGGAGACTAAAGCAGCCAGACTTTTCAAGAATTTCTGGCCCCATTCCCTCATTTTAAAATTAGAACCTGGGACCCTGCGCATTCCTTGGTATTGTCAACCCTTATTGGGCACCTGCTGTGTGACAACTCCTATGCCATGCATGTTATTCACATTCGCTTGAGCAATTCTCAGGACAATGCAGAAGAATTGGTATAAATATCTGCCATTTATAAAGAAGAAAGTATAAATAAATGCTTGTCCAACACCACACAACTAGTAAGTGATAGAGCTGGCACATAATCCCAGTCTGCCTAACTTCAAAGCTGTACTCTTTGTGTGGCATCTACTGATCTGAGCCTTTATTCAGGCATCTGCTTAATTTTGAGGCTCACCTTGGTTAAAACACCTGGTGCTGGAATACAGGCAGGCAAATGAGGGGCTGATTTCATCTCATGAATTTTCAAACGTTTCTCCCACCCAGTCCTATTGCTGCAAAACTCTTTCGATACTATTTACTGTGTTGACAACTTCATCTGGGATTTTTCAGTAGTCAATTTGAAAAAAAAGACTTGAACTAGCTTTAGCAATGTCACAGTGTGACTCTCTTCCTGGCCCTTTCTCATCTTTCCCTGTTTCTATTTGGCTTTATCCCTCTTGTTGTCAGCAGCCTGCATCCATGAGAGCCATGCCGAGGAACTCAATTTTTACTTACAGAAGGTAGGGATCCATCTTGTCATTTCTCCCTTATCCCAATCCTGGCAAGCTAGCAGGCAATTGAGTAAACTAGCTCATTTATTAGGGGACTCATGACAGCAAATAGGACAATTGGAGCTGATTCAAAAAGATATAACAGATTCCAAGCCCAAAATTGACCCTCCAGCAGAGAGCGTCCCTTATCAAGCCAGCATCCTCAGGACCAAACTTGGGAAAAGGAAGCTGGTAATTTAATTAGAATCCCAGCTCTTTGGAGAGTGAAAAGTGATCATTTTTCATCGTGGCTTCAAGGACACCATTTTACTGGTAGCTCTCCAACTCTATAGTCCATGGTCAAAACTCATCAAGAGCGTGACACATGGTGTCGTGGGAAGGACACAGAGCATGCAATTAGACAGAGCTCCTCCCTCTGTAGCCAGCATCTTGGGCATGTCAGGTCATCATCTTGAACCTCACCTTCCCAACCTATAAAGTAGGATGAATCATTATTCCTGCTGTGACTCTTTGTCATAGGGTTCTGAGTACTGTGGGGAGGCATCCCACCATGTGCCTGACATGCAGTGGGCACTCAATGAAGACTGGCAGCTACTGAGGCAAAGCCCACATTAGCTGGAGGAAATGCTCACTCTTTCTTAGCTAACACCACTCCGGCACTCCCTGTGTGCCAGGCGCTGCTATCCACACTTCACAGATGTTAACTGATTTAAAAATTCACAGCCACTCTTTCATATGGGCATGTTATAACCTCCATTTGACATATGAGGAAACCGAGGCTCAGGGAGGTTGTCCAAAGTCATAGAGCTAGCAACAGTAGAGCCCGTACTAGAACCCCAGAGTCTATGCTCTTAAACAGAACAATATAATGACTCTGCTGATTAAAATTGGAGGCATTGAGACCAAAAAATAATAATAAGAGTGAATATTCAGTTGTTGGCTGAGATCAGCCAGGCACCTTATGTGCTCCATCTCATTAGTCCTTGTTGGAGCCCGATAAACTAAGTCCCGTCATTACTACCATTTATAGATGAGGAAACTGAGGCACAGAGAGGATAAATAGCCTGACCCAGGTTACACAGCTAGTACGTGGATTCAGATCCATGTCTATCTAAGTGTAAAGCCTGCATTCTCAACCACTCTGCTACTTTGTGTACTAAACAGGGTCAGCTGCATCGGCGCTCCCTCTGGGCCAGTGGAGGTGCTCCTGGCTGGAGGAAGACTAGCTGGAATGACCTCTCAAGAGTCCCAGGTCAAGTTCAGGGTCAGGGTGGACAGCTGCGCTGCACTCAAAGTCTGAGCCACCCCAGAGAATGATAGTGACGAAAGACGCTCGGAGATCATCACACGTAGAACCCATTCTACAGATGCGGAAACTGTGAACAAAGAGGAGAAGGGATCTGACCAACAAAACCAGTGCTGAGTCCTCCCTTCAGGCTACCTTGTCTTCATATGAAAGAAACCCTCTAGTATTCTCTGATAATTATTCTCAAAAGAAGGTCTAACATATGGGAAAAGCTTTCAGTAAATATATAATAACTGTAGCAGTTTTTTATAACAGTAAAAAATAATATGTGAACAACTTCAATGTCCAACAATAAGGATTGTTTAAATAAATGATGGTGGTATGGAAATAACTCAAGTGTCCCTGATAAATGAATGGATAATGAAAATGTGGTATATACACACAATGGAGTGCTCTTTAGCCTCAAAAAAGAAGGAGATCCTGCCATTTGCAACAACACGAATGAACCTTGAGGACACTCTGCTAAGTGAATTAAGCCAGTCACAGAAGGACAAATACTACACGATTCCACTTATGTGAGGAATCTGGAATAGTCGAACTCATAGAAGCAGGGAGTAGAATGGTGGTTGCCAGGGGCTGGGGGAGGAGAAAGGGGGAGTTGTTATTCAATGAGTATAAAGTTTCAGTTGTGTGAGATAAATAAGTTCTAGAGATTTGCTGTACAATATTGTGCCTTCGGTGAACAATGATGTATTGTGCACTTAAAAATGTGTTAAGAGGGTAGACCTTATAGTAAGTGCTCTTAGCACGCACGTGCACACACACATACACACACACACACACCCCTAAAAAGACACAAGGAAACTCTGGGAGGTGTTGGACATGTCCATTGTCTTGATTGTGGTGATAGTATCATGGGTGTTTGCATATGTCCAAACTCACCAAACTGTACACATTAAATATGTGCAGTTCTTCATATATCGATTATATCTCAACAAAGCTGTTTGAAAAAATCGTGGTGAGTCCACACAATAGACAATGTGCAGCTGCTCTCAATAGTGTTTATAAAAAGTTTATCATGGTGTGGGAAATGTGTGTGATACAATGCTGAGTGAAAAAAACCAGAACTCAAAACTAGGAAGCCATAGCCATTTCCTTGGGAGGGGGGTCAAATGATTATTCTGCTTCCTATTATTTCCCATATTGTCCAGTGTCCAATCACTCACCCAGCACAATGGCTTTTACCCCCTTTAATGTGTCTTGAGCCTGTTGACTGGTCACCACCTCCATTTCCAATACCTGGGCCCAGGTCACCTTCATCTCTCACCTGGACAGTGGCAACAGCTCCTAGCAAGTCTTCCAGACGTGAGGTCTGCCCCTTCCTGTCACGTCTCACAGAGTAGCCACGGTGATCATTCTCAAACGTGAGCATGCCCGTGTTATTCCCTTGCTTCATCCTTCCGATGGCTTCTCATCATCCTCAGGGTAAAGTCTGAACTCCTCAAGGTGACACTCAACTTCCCTCTCCAGCCTGATCCCATTTTTCAGTATTTTCCATCTCTCACTCTACATGCCAGCCATGCAGAAAGTTTTGCAATCCCTCTGACCTTCCAAACTCCTTCAAGCCCCAGGACCCAGTCACATGGTGTTCCTTTTGTCTGGCACACCCTCCCTTCCCTTGGCTAACTTCTGCTTGTCCTTTCATCAGCTTAGCTATGACGCCCTCTCCACGGCCTTCCCTCATCCCTGAGACTAGGTCAGTGCCCCTCCTCGGGGCTCCCACACTCCCACTTCCCCATTCACTGCACTGCTTATATTTTGTTGTAAGAATCTATTCTTGTACCTGGCTCTTCCACTAGAAAGTAACTGCTGTAGGGGTGGAGGCAACGTCTTTCTTATATTCCAGCCCCAAATCCCAGTGTACTCGGCAGGCACTCAGTAAGCATTTGCTGAAGTGATGCATCAGATAACTCAGTTAGGAGGCTGGTTTGGGGGTCTAAATTATCCAGTTATTTGAAGGAAAATAAATTTGGGGGGGAAGCTTAAGTGATCCCTATCTGTTATACAAAAGGAAACTTTTCCCTGAAATATAATTTTATTTTCCTCTGTGCTATAGGATTTAGCCCCTCCATATTCTGAAATGCAGATGGTCAAAGTAATGTTTTAAAAATGCAGATGCCCAGGCACTACCCTCAGAAATTCTAATTCAGCAGGTCTGGCATGAGGCCCAGGAATCTGTATGTATAATAAGTCCCATGGGGGACTTTGACACACACACACACACACACACACACACATCCAACTTGGGGACCACTGAAATATGTATAAGCCTAGTCTCCTGCTTGACACAAAATAGGGACTCTAAAAAGGAGGCATGGGGCCTCCTAATTCCTTCCTTCTCGGGTCCCACATTTTCTACCTATTGAGTGACACGTGTGAAGTAGCCCCCAGAGCTGCATATCCACACTTCCCCCAGCTCGCTCCAGAGCAGAAATGCACACCAAGCCCATCAGACTGCAGAACGGACTATCCTTCCTGCTTATTAACAATATTACAGAGGCAGCTGGCCGACAAGTTAGTATGACAGGTCTATTTTCATACGGAAAAGAAAATTATAGAGAGGCATAAACATTTGCTAACTAGAGAGACGTTATTATAGCTTGCAAATTGCATTCAGATGTTCAGTAATACTGGAGTTAATGAATTTCTGGGAGTTCTTCGGCAAGTGAGCCCATCCTAGGAAAAAACCTTTCTTTTCTCGGTTTTTATTAACAGGGTGTAGCCCAGCCTCCCGATCTGCTCTGAGGGTTACTAGCTGCAAGGGGAATCCTGAGTCTGGAGGGGTCTGGGGGCTGTGGGGAGACAACACTCACTCCACTTCAGTTCAGTGTAGGACTGTCAGGGAAGACCTTTCTGCTCCCACACCCTGCGTCTTTGCGGGAATTCAAGGGCAGAAAAGAATTACTGAGCATTTACCGTGTGCCAGGCCCTACACCAAGCACATCTCACTCACATCTCATTTTATCCTCCCCACAACTCAATGGGGTGGGATTTTTCTCCTTTTTATAGATAAGGAAAGTGAGGCACAAAATGTTCAGGGGTCTTGCTTAAAATTGAACAGCTAATAAACACAAGAGGTGAGGTCAACCCATCCAACTTCAGAACCCAGACGCTCAACCACCAAGTTCTAGATGCGAGGCTTAAACCGCCCTGTAAGGCAGCTATTGTGGTACCCATTTTACAGATGTGTTTCCAGAGGCTCAAAAAGTCATTTGTGCAAGAGATGAAGCCAGGATTTGAACCAGATCTGTATGACTCACCCAGCCAGTCAGTCAGCTGATACAGTTTGAAATCCTGCTTTGTTCCCAGGCTCTGGGACAAGCAGTTAGGAACACATCAGACTACCCCAGCCCCAGAATTTTATGCTGCTTGCTGCTCTGGGACTCTCTCTGGCATGGCAAGCCCCTGGAAAAGATGTTGAGGGCATTGCTATTTATGATCATTGTGCCCTCTCTCCCCTCACTCTGCTTGTCTCTCTTTATCTTGACCCACATCCTTTGGCCACCAAGATACCTTGCCTTGGCCGCCACCCAGAATCTGATCCAAATAGTGCTCCCCTTTCTGCCTTTAGGACCGCTTTCCAGGACGTGAATCCATAAAATCTAGTGATGGTCAGCTACCATTCCCCCATTGTGGAAGACACTAAACTTTCCAATCAAAATATTCCAGGACATTCTGTCCACTCTTCACATTTGCAGATGGGGAAACTGAGATGGAGATAATGAGTCTACAAACCAAGGAACACCAAGGATTACTGGAAACCACCAGAAGCCAGGAGAGAGGCATAGAACGAATTCTTCCTCAAACCTCCCAAATGAACCATCCCAGCCAACATCTTGATTTTGGACTTCTGGCCTCTAGAACTCAGAGAGAATAAATTTCCACTGTTTTAAGCTGCTTTGTTAGTGGATATTTGTTACAGCAGCCCTAGGAATCTAATATACCTACCTTATTCCAAAAAGTTTTATAGGGTTCATTTAATACAAGACAAAATGAGTTTAATGAAAAGGCCATGTAGAGTAGAAGAAAAGATGGAGATAAGAGCCATGTGCATAGACGAAATGGAAACTGTGCTGGAAACAGACAACACGGTTGGGTTCCAAGCTTTCTAGTAGCTGATGCAAAAAGAGAACCCAACATCTCACATGATCCACTGTATCTATAAGAAACATAGTTACACAGAAGGAGCACAGAGACCTAAGTCAGGGTGAAGTGTTCCTCAAAGGGAGAAAAGGTCTGTTGTGGTTTCTCGAGCAACTTTCTTATAAAAATGCCTAGTAAATATTTGTTGAAAGAATCAAGACTTTTCCCAGAGGCAACTGTTCCAGAAAGTAGACAACGCCTCAGGTTTTGAAGCATATAATAAGGGTGAAGAGAAACTGACTAGTGTATCCTGGAGACATATTTTTAAAATACATATTATTAAAATATTAAACAGGCCTCCTAGGGACACACTGTCTGCTGTTTCCTCCTTCAGACCCTGGGTGTGAATCCTCAGTGTTGATCGCACACTCTTCCCCAGAGGCAGCACCAGAAAAGCCGATTGTCTTAATGTACCCTCAGCAGCTCAGCGGGGACTCTGGTCCTCGGGCTTAGCCGAGAGTCTGCCCTCCCACAGGCAACTTGCTCTCTCTTCCCAGAGGGACCATACATCTAAGTTCATTCTTTTCTTTACGTCTGTATAAAGTCAATCATCCGTTTGCTCATCCGATGCAAGCCCTGATGTAGGTGCGAGGAACTCAGAGATGAGAAGACCAGATTGGATGGGGTGGTAGACAGCAGAGGTTCAAGAACATCATCACCTTTCTCTTCCTCTCTTCTTCCCAAAACAAACTTTGGGAGATACCAGGCTTGCCACATGGTTGACGGTTGTGATTGGGGAGCATTGTGAAAAGCATATATTCTGTTCAGCTCTGTCAATGGATGAATATCGCGTCACGTTCTTTGAAGTCTGGATGATCAAATCTCAGCTCCTAACAAGTACTCAGTCAGTATTTAAGTGAATGAATCAACAAGAGGAGATCAGAAATTGGTGCTTGTTTTTAAGATGAATTCCTTGTTTTTTTTTAAAGACACAATTTTAATTGATAAAAGTAATAGAAAAAATTCAAACAGTACAAAGTGTATACAATGAAAATTAAGCATTAATTCCATCACTTAACCCCTCCCCCAATTCTCTCTACAAGTAATCATTATTAAAAAGTGTGTGTGCACATGTGTATGTGTGTGTCTAGCCTTCCGGAGATACTCCAAGTGTATACATATCCCTGTTTTCATAATTAGAAGTATACCCTAGGCACTGTTTAGCACATCGCTTTTTTCCACTGAAAAATTATATCACGGTCATTACTCCTCATCAGGGCATATTGGGCTATTTTCTCCTTCCCAAATGCCACAGTGTATACCACTGTGAGGATAGATCAATTACTTAGCCAATCCCCTATTGTTGGACACTTAGGTTATTTCCAGTCTGCACTGTTGTAAACAACAAACATCTTCATTAAACACAGATATGATCACATTTATGGACACACATCTTAATACTGGAATACTTGTGTCAAAGGATAAATGCTTTTTTGTCATTTTAACAGATATTACCAAACAGTTCTCCAAAATATTTGCATAATCCACAGTCCTTCCAACAACATGTGAAAATGACTATTTCCCCATACGCTGGCCAAACCATGCTTTCCTGGCATTCTCAATCTCTGCCATTCTGCCTCCCTAGTGGGTTGACAGTTATTCATCTTGCCTTCATGTAAATCCTTCTGAACAAGAGAGACTCTCTAAGCTGTGTTAATGAAATTAAATGCCCTTCATTAAGGGCCTGGTTCAGGATAAATTGAATTCTAATTCTGTTCCACCTCAGCTACTAAATTTTGTCACTGGTCTGGGCTTCCCTCTCTAGATTGGGACTCAGTGAGTCCCGCTCAGATAGAAGCTTGGGTGTTATTTGCAGAGCATATGGTACTGAGGAAACAAGGCCAAGGGCTTGGCATCACCATTAATTAGGTTGTTCCAACATGGAGCTCTGTTTGCTCATCCAGATGTGAATCATATTTTACATTCTCGTATTTTCCCTTATGAGGCTTTTGGAAGGAAAGACTCACATGCCCCGGCAAGGGTTGAAGATGGAAAGCATCTGGAAAGCTTATTTTATCAGCATTGAGCCAGTTCCTGGGGCCATGTTGGGTATAGTTCAAGGATTCCCAAGGTATACGAGACTTTGAGAAAGTCACCTTGTCCATGCCCCTGCTTCTTAAGTTAGGGAATCAATTTAACCCAATTTAATAGAAATTTGTGCAGCCCTAATATTATGTGTTAAGCTCTGTGATACATCCTGAGAATACATGGTAAGCTAAAACACACATGTGCAACCCCAGGTTAGGGTCTGTGCATCCTTTACTTGGGTTCAAGGAGCTCCATTAACTCTCTAAAATCACGTACATAACTGTGCACGTATGTGTGCATGTTTGTGTGTGATCATATGTACTTTCTGGGAAGAAGGCCCATAGAGTTTATCCTATTGATAAAGACCTTCCCTCAAAAAAAAAAAATACCACTTAAGAATTTATGAATCCAGGAGTAATGGTGTATCTACCTTTACCTTGAGGACATTGGGAGCCATTTCCAGGATTTCTATCATCTCAGCACCCGTGAGGTTCTTGCTTTTCTCCAACTCCAGTTGGAGTGAAGTACCTCCTGCTTTGACGTGCCTCCATGCCCACTGCATTACCACTGGCAACAAATTCTTCCAGTCCTTAGAGAAATTATACTAAACAATGCAGTGATGGGTGGGTACAAGAGGTGCCCATGTCTGGTGGCAAAGGAATTAAACTATTGAAAAGTCAGAAAGAAGAACTGACTTCCAAAGTCTGATGCTCACTCAGACTTTCCTTCATTCCCTTGCTCATCATTCACCCACTCAATGATGAACGCAGGCTCTCATTTATGCACACACCATCACTCACTCACTGTCTCGTTCACTCATCATTTCAGGCAACACATACTCATTCACCCACTTGCACACTTAGTTACTCTGTCACACACTCATGTGGTCATTTATTCATTCTTCAGACCCTTACAGAGGACATATGTATCTAGCAACCTTGGGATTATAGAGAGGAATGACCCATGTGCCTCTCCTAAAGGAGTTCATAGTCGAGAGGGGAATCAGATGCTCAGACTAAGAACTACAATACATTGTCTTACGTACCAAGGAAAAACACTGTAGAAAGGGTCTGTGCAAATTGCTGAGAAGGCTCCAAAGAGGGGGCAACTTACTCATCCTTGGGAGCAATGGGGAATGCTTCACAAGCTGGGTCTTGAAGGATGACTGAGAGTTTTCTAAGCATAGGAGAGGGACAGGCATTCTAGGCAGATGGAACAGCATGTGCAAAAGGTCAGAGGTGGGAAAATACTGGAACATGGTGTACATTGAAGAGATCAGTTACAATCTGATTTGTTTTGACCTATAAGTGTGGCTGCTTTGAGGAGAAAGTGCTCAGCTGAAGAGCCCACAGGAAATTCTACAGCTCTTGGTGACACATTAGCTGCAGAGACGGCACAGAGAGCCAGGATATTTGTTTCCCTCAACATTATGTTGATTGGTCTCTAGATGCTACTTTTCCTTGATGAACTCACTCCAGAAACACATTTGGCTTTCAGCAGTGACAGACGCCCTGCCTACAAATGACTGATTTACTGTGAATGAAATAATCTCTTTCCATCTTAGGACTTAGTTTATGGGACTCCTGCTATGATTGACTGCCTGACCTTCTAGCCTTTTCCGTGGCCCTGCTCTTCCTCCCTCCTGTGACTCCTGCTGCACAGGAGTGGAACAAAGAAAGGCTCATAAGCAGAAATTAAATTTAAGAGAGGTGAAATAAAAGCTGCTTGCAAACATGTGGAACAAAAATGCATGGGATTCAATACTCTTGGCAATGACCCATATAACCTTATTTTCAAAGTTGTGGCCACTTGAAGATCTTGCCTAGAGACACTTCAAGTGACTCAGATACAGGAAAATGTTGTTTAATTGGGGAGACAATATGACATGTTGAGCAAGCTCACGGATTTTTGAGTCACAGAGAACAGATTTCAAATCTTGGCTCTGCCATCTAGACCCTATATGTACCAATCAGGACTCATTGGGTGCAAGTGACAGAAAACCTAACTGAAGCTGAAAATGTCACCTCTCCATTCTGAGAATGAGCAATGCTCTTTGTTATCTCCAAGATTTTCAAATACTATTTCTTATCCTTTGGATGGTCTCCATTTTTCCAACCCTTCACTGGAATAACCCTTACTTGTCTCTTTAGATCATAGCTTAGCTATCACCTCCCCTCATAGGCTGTAGTCACTGCTATGGTAAGCCACCCAGATTCACCTCCAGCTACCAGGATGTTGGTGGCTGACAGATCTCACCTAAGTCTTTCTCCAGGAAATGCCTTCAACCAAAGAGAACCATCCCACCCACAGTCACTCCACCTTCCTTGGGCTAAACCACATCCACTGACTCTTCCACGTGGCTATACAGCAGCCTGACCCCTTTGTCTCAAAGAAGTGCAACTCTTGGGGCCATCCCAGCTCCAGAACTCACTGTGGGATCAGCTGAGGCCTTGTTGCTCCTGCATCAAGGTTCACCTCCTCCTCTGCCAGATTGCAGTTCTCTCACTCCCCAACAGGTGTTGATCTCAAGGGTGTTCCCTGATAAATCTGCTGTATGAAAATCTCCAATTCAGAGTCTATTTACAGGGGAACATGATGGAAGACAGAAGCTTTCCTCGACATCCCGTGAGACTAGGTCAGATATCAGGTGAGGGCAATTTTCAGCTGTCACCGAAAGCCTCACTCAAAATTACTTAAAAATTAGGACATTTATTGTCCCCCATGGAGAATCCTAAAGTAATACAGGCTTCATGGTTGGTTGATTCATCCGCTCAATGACATCCTCAGAGACCCAGATGCTTCTCCTCCCTCTGCTCAACTGATCTTAGGGGCTGGCTTCATCCTCAGGCTGTCACAACATAGCTGCAGCAGTTCCAGACATCATATCCAGACATGGCAATTCCTAGAAGCAAAAGAGAGACCACCTCTTCTTTTAGGAAAGAATACACTTTTCCCAGAATCCCCTGAATAGGCCCTCATATCCTCATTGGTCAGAGTTGGGTCACATGCCCACTCCCGAGCCAATCACTGGTGAGGAGAATGAGGCCCACATGGGGATGGGGTCTGCTCCCTATGAGGCACCTGGCTATCGGAGAGGGGTGGATACTTGAAGAATGTTGGGATTCTGTTATTAAAGAAGAGGGTGAATGGATGGAAGGTAGACAACCAAGAAGTGCATCCTCCTCTGCATCCCTTAGCAAGCTATATCTCCTCCTTATATCTCCTCTTCATAATGCAGTGAAGAAATCTGCTTCTTCCTGTATCTCCCTCATGAGCAGTTCACCTATCCATGCCACACACTGGAAGATCCAATGATGAATAAAACAACACCCCTACCCTTTGAAGTTGACATTCTGGTAGAAGAGTCAGAAATAAACAGACAAATTGACATACATGTAACATCAGTGGTAAGCACCATGAACAGAAATAAAACGAGAAAAGGTAATTAGGAGTGATTAGGGTTATTCTTTAGAAATTGTGGTCAGGGAAGCCTTCCCTGATAAGATCACGTTTGAACAGAGACCCGGAGGAGGCAAAGGAGGGAGCCGTGTGTGATGCTATCTAAGTGAAGTGTTCTCCAAGATTAGCGGACGGCAGGTGTCGAAGCCCAGACAGTGATTGCCTCGTTCAAGGAGAAAGAAGAGGCCAGCGTAGCTGCTGGGAAATAAGTAGGAGGTAAATCAGTGCTGCCTAATAGAAACACAATATGCTCACAAATGTAATTCTAAATTTTCTAGTAGCCCCCTTTTTCAAAGAAAAAGTGACATTAATATTAATAATATATTTTATTTAAGCCAATAGATCCAAAATATTATCAACAGTAATAATATTTAAAAGTATTGACGAGCTATTTCACATTATTTCTTTCATATTGGCTTCAAATACTTCCAATCCGGGAATACACGCCCAGCTTGTATTTCACACTCACAGCATATCTGAGTTTAAACTAGCCATATTCTGAGTGCTCAGTAGCCACATGTGGATAGAGCAGATCAAGATCATATAGAACCTTGCTGTGTGGTTTTTATTCATTGGGTTTTATTCTCAATAAAATGGGAAGGCACCAGAGGGGTTTGAGCAGCTTCATTTACTTTTTTAAAGGGGACTGCTGTGGGTTTTAGCAGAGATTTTCTCCTATGGGCATCAAAAGAAGAAACAGACCTGTTCAGAGGCTACGCTCAAGGGACCACAAGCAGCAGGGAACAACCCCCGCCCCTGAATGCAGAGGTGGCTGGACTCACAGCTGGGATGAACTTCCGTAGATTCATCCCCATCCCATCCCTCCATCTGTGCTGAGGGGTTGGCCTCATGCAGATGGAATTTCCATGAGAGAGGCTGGTTTACTCCATCATTCGCTCAGCTGTCTTCGTCTCAGTCTTCATCTGCCCATCCATAAAGGAAATCACACATGGTAACTACTACAATTTGTGGAAAGTATAGAAAACCAAACCACATTCTCTGCTGGTGTCCACCCTGCATATTCTAGCCCAGTGGTTCTCAGGCATTTTTAGCTTAGGGATCTTGCCTTCCAACTAAATCGTCTGCCAAAGTCCAAGTCGGACACTCCTTAATCTATAAATGGGTTAGGTTCCATGAAACTCTCTGTTAGATCCACTTGTGTCAAGGTCCTGAGACCCTGGACAAGTGACAGATGCTCACCCATGTAAATAAAGCCACGTTCTATATGCTGACTTGTCTTGTTCTGTTAAATGTCCACAGAAATTTTATTCAAAGATGTTTACACATTGACCTTCTTTTTATCACAAATAAGGCATGAGTCACCTTCATAAATAAACCACAAGCCCTAGACTTTAAATGGCCCCATACAACCGTTCATGCCATTGCCTGGTGCTGGGCAAGGTGGACCCGCCTTTGCTCTGGTGGGTAGCTTTGTTCATTTCTAGCAATTTCCATGTTTCTAAGTTGAACTGTTTATAAAACAAATAAGGACAGATCAGAGTGGTCTTGAGCCAGCCCTAATTGGCTGTTTTCATATCTTTTCCTTCGAAGTGAGCAGCTTTGATAAACACGTTTTGAAAACCATCCTGCTTTTATTGTCCCATGTCTCCAAAACTCCAGGCATTCACATGGACTCTCACAATTTTTAAACAGCTTTGTTGAAGTATAATTTACATATAATTTATGATTTTTAGTAGATTTACAGAGCTGTGCAACCATCACTGCAATTGAATTTCAGAACATTTCCGTCATCCAAAAAGAAACCTCACGATCATTTCAGTCCGTCTTCTCTTCCAGGCAGTCACTAATCTACTTACTTAGATTTGCCTTTTCTGGACATTTCATATCCACGAACTCACACAATATGTGGCATTTCGTAGGTGGCTTCTTTCACTTAGCGTAATGTTTTTGAGGTTTACCCATGTTCTAGGGCATATCAGTACTTCATTCTTTTATACGACCCACTCTCACCATTTTTGCCATACCCAAGTACGACCCAAACTTTTCGTTACTTACTGTTTTCTTTAAAATCACTTTTTTTTTAAAGCCATGTTAAAAGAAAACAACGTTTGTACTATGAATGGAAAACCAATACTATTTATAATAATGGAAGGGAACTAAAATAATGAAATAAAATGAAATGCTGTCGTGAATTATATCTCAGTAAAAGTCAATCAGGGGTCAGCTGGTGGTGCAGCGGTCAAGTTTGCACATTCCACTTTGGCGGCCTGGGTTTCACCGGTTCAGATCCTGAGCGTAGACCTACTCACCTCTCATCAAGCCATGCTGAGGTGGCATCCCACAAGGAAGAACTAGAAGGACCTAAAATTAGGATATACAACTATGTACTTGGGGCTTTGGGGAGAAAAGAAAAAAGAGGAAGATTGGCAACAGATGTTAGCTCAGGGCCAATCTTCCTCAAAAAAAAAAGTCAATCAATCAATTAATCAAACATTATTTGATTCTAGTTGGTTATGGACTTCTGTGAGGTTCTAAGCCTGAAAGCTGGTTCCAATGTGTTAAAAGGAGAGATTAATAGGTGTCATTTGGACCTGATTTAGATGACAAGATCCTTGCAACCGATGCTCTAAACAGATGCAATTTTTAGACAGGGAGGCTCTTGGGAGCGACTGTCCCTATTTTGCTTGTAGGGGGAAATAAGTAACTCACGGCCAGAGGGTGGACTGTGGTGGGTTTGAAGACATGTCCACAAATTTTTTGTCACCATCAAGTGGTGAAGTTTAATTCCTCTCCCTTTGAATATGGGCTGGCCTCTGTGACTTGCTTCTAATGAATAGGATGTGGCAGAAGTGATGCTCCATGACTTGTGAAGCTAGGTCATAAAAGTGATGTAGCTTCCACTCCATTCCCTCTCTTGGGATACTCACCCTTAGAACCAAGTCACCATGTTGGGAGGAAGCCCAAGCCACACTGGAATGACTACATGTGGGTGTTCTGGCTGATTGTCCTGAGATCCCAGCCAACAACCAGCACCTATGACCATAGGTAGATGAATGAACCTTTAGATGGTTTCTGCCCCAGCCTTTGAGCCACCCCAGCTGGATCAAGGATGAGCAGAGACAAACTGTCCCCAGAGCCCTGCCCAAATTATAGATCTGTGAATAAAATAAATGTTGTTTTAAACCACAAAATAGTGAGACAAACAGGCAATTGCCCTTAATCTATAAGGGATGCTAAAACATCCCTGGAGAGGTAACGTGATGGAGTGGCATGCATAATAGAACTCCTGTCATGGAGAGTAATGTGGTTGGGAAGAGCACTCATAAATATCAGTGTGAGCAGATGACCCTACTCTAGGAAATGTAGACGGCCACTAAAGTGTGCTCTATGGAGGGTGAATCTCAACTAGTGGAGGGCTATTTGCTTATTTTTTGTTTTGGCTAAATTGAGTGTTGGTGTCTCCATTGTAGATGAGCTCCTCAGGCAGGAAAAATGACAGCTCCTCTTAATGGTGGTGCCTCATCTTCCCTCATACACTACATATCTTTCCTCTAAATAAATACTAAACAATGTGCAAAGAACATTGGTTTGAAGGGGCTTCCCTGTGCTCCTGCGTGTCTTGATCTGGCCTTCCTTTGCATTATTTCCCCAAGATTTAGGAATATCTTGTCTTCAGATATTCTGTCATTGTCCATTCAATCCAATTCAGATGTGTACCACAGGCGATAAAAAAAAGAAGTGTTAAAGATCCACTAGCACCAAACTGAGCGTTTCTCATTGAAGCGTTCCAAAGGATTGCAAGATAATCAAAAAGGGAATAACCTTCTCATTCTTTGATTCTATTATTTAATGCTCTCCTGTATGCTTCTTTAAATAAATTTAGGTGTCATCAGAGGTTTGCCTCCCACATTTTTAGGGGATGCCCAGATGACCCCTGTGTAGGTATTTGCTTTGTTCATAATAGATGCTTAGGTGGGTGTCCCTGGGATTAGAGACCTATGCTTAGAAAACTTTAGTTCTTAACTTTAAATCTGAATTTGAAGAACAAATGCACAAGTTATGCACAAGACCTTGGCTTGGTACACAGTCATGAAGCAGAAAACTCTTCCTCCTCCTTCCACACCCACCTCTAGACTCCCAAGCCCTGGATTGTACTATAATTCAGCTACACCACAGGATAAATAGGCTAGCCTATTCATTCATTGAGGGAATGCCTTGGAACCTGACCCCTTGTTTTACACTTCCTTTATGTTCTGAGTTCTAAACATGTTCACCCCAGTTGTTCCCCAATTAAAATCTTTCAGTGGATCCTCGTGGTGCTCAGAATAAAGTCCCAACTCCAACCATACCGACTTACTTGGTGTTTCCTGAATGTGCCCTGGTATTTCACATCACTAAGGTTTTGCACATGCTGTTCCCTGTGTCAGAAGCACACTTCTTACACTTCTTGCATAGAATCCACTCCTTGACACTTGCTTAAGTCTTGCTTCCTTCAAACTTACCCGGGTTACCCAACCCTGCTTCATGCACCCATAACCCTCTCCAAACACTTAACATGGGATGCCATGCTGTGAACATCCTGTGTTAACCAAAACCTTACTGGACTTCCAGCTCCCTAAGGACAAGAGCTTTCTCTTCTCTCTATCTCCAGAGCCTTGCCAGATCTCAATTTATATTTGTGCATGAATGACCTTGAAAGGAACCTATTAAATATCAACTGCTTTTAAGTTAGACAGACAATCGAATGCTGCATCTTTTGTAAACTTCTTAGATCACTTCACCACTAGTATTTTAGTGGTGTTCATTAATTTTGTCTCAACTTCCTTTTGAAACTGCCTCCCAACCTTGAAAACATCCCTAGCAAGGTGATTTTGCAAGCATGCCCACAGTACACACCTAAATTCAGTAGCTCAGATGAAGTCTTCTGTCACCTCTTATTTCTCTCTTCTCTCTAATTCGTGGTTATCAGTAGCAGAAATAGCAAGTGTTCTGTCCTAGGCTTTGTTCTCTCAAACAGGAATGTTCTTCAAGAAGTTTAAAGTGGTTCTGAGGAGGGAAGTCAAGAATGCGTCATGCCAGGGAGAAGCCCACCTGGCAGAGTAGAGAGAACACTGGTTCTAAGCCAAACACTCCAGTTGTCCACTGAATCCATCACCTCCAGCCCACTCATGGACATTATTCCTACAATCACCCCATTTTTTTCTTGCATCATAAAATTTTCCCTCTCTGCTGCATCATTCTCATCAGAAACACAAATGTGCTGCAACACTTCTTATCTTGAGAAAAATCATCCCTGGTCTGTCCAGCTACTGTCCCATTTCTTTGCTCTTTACTGCAAACACATAAAAAGAACTGTCTCCACTTGTTTGCTTCCTATTCTCTCCTGCTTTCTTCCCCATGTCTCCCCTAAGCAATTCCTGCCAAGGTCACCAATGATATCTAATGTGCTAAAACCAGTGTAAATCCTCTGTCCTAATCTAACCCAATTTATCAGCAGCTTTTGAAGCAATTAATTGCTCCCTTCTTGAAATACCTTCTTCACTTGGCCTCCATGGCCTGATTCTTAGCTATCATCTTACCCACTAACTATGCTTCTCAGTCTTCTTTGCTGGTGCTTTCTCTCTTATCCTCTAAGGCTGGAGTGCTGCAGGGCTGTCCCCAGACTCATTCTCTTCTCTATACTCACACTCCCTAGTGGTTTCAACCATCCCACGGCATTGAATAGTGTCTCTATAATAACGAATCCCACATTTTCATCTCTTTCCATATCCCTTTGCCTCTTCATATGTTTTAGGTGTCTAACAAGCATCTTTAACATAACAGGCACAAAACTGAACTCTTGACTCCACCCTGCTCAAAATCTGCCCTGGCCAACATCTCCCCATCTCGGTAAATGGCAACTTCTAGTTGTTCTGACAGAAAATGTCCGAGTCATCCTTGACCCCTCCCTTTCTCTCACAACACACCTGTAGAATTACAAGCAGGTCTTTTCTCATCACATGAGCAAAATAGGCCAGATCTCGGCTGCCACACACACCCAACCAAGCCCTGGTGGGGCTGGCTGCAAGCCACAGCCACCATCACCACCCAGCTTCTGGAACAGGGTTAGTGATGAGTGATGGGGGGGACAGAAATACCTTCCGGGGAAAAGGAGGTTGGCACTTCTGGGGCAGGACTTCAAGGTTCTGGCAAAGAGAGCAGAAAGGACACCTTGTTTCCCCTCTGAGCCAAGGCTGCCTATAGCTATTTGCCCAGTTGCAAGAGTCACTACCTAATGACCAATCAGAGTGACCCTCCACGAGGGCATCACTTGAGGGGCAGTGGGGGGCACACAGTGGGGCTGAGGAATGAGCACTGAACTTGGAGTCAGGAGCTCAAGCAGTGAGTCCTGATGCAGCCTCAGGTTTTGTGGGACACTTAGCCGCTTACCTGGGTATCTCAGTTCACTCTCTTGGTGCCAGGCCAGTTCTTCAGCTCTGGGGTGTTCTTTCCTTGTCCATAAAATGAGATCACACTTCACAGAGCTGTTGGGAAGATTAATGAAAATAGTATCATCTGTATGGAGGCACATAGTATTAGTTACTGTCATGTTGTGGGTATGCTGCCCTTTCAGAGTCTCCATTCCCTCATCTATAAAAAAGGGGGAACATCGCATCTACTATCCTAGAAGTTGCTGTGAAGGTATTTAAGAGAGCTTTATGAGGACGATGTAAGGTGGTATTATTTTTACCCTCTATTGTCTCAAGTGTTCGAGGCTGCAAACGAGAATCTTTGTTCATACATCTAGAGTAATGCACATCACTCTCTATTAAAGTCACTTGTGTGTATTCTGCCTCTCCAGCAAGACTGTAAGCCCCATGGGGGCAGGGACCATATCTGTGTTTGCTCGTCATTGTCATCCCAACACTTGTCACTCAATAAACAGTTGGGAAAGGAAGGACTCTCTAGTGCCTTGAAGGTTTCTTTTTCCTACCCGTTTACATGTTCAGTTTCACAAGGAGTCTCCCAACTTCCTGGCCCCTAAGAGCCCCCAGGTTAGGAAGAGAGACAGACTAATCCAGGACCTACTGGCAGTGGGCATCTGTGGTTGTGTCTGCACTTCCTGTAATGAAAGCCTCCAGACTTCTCTTTGGGAAACTCCTTCTCCTCACTCTCAGACATGATTGGTGGGTGGGAGAGCACTCACCTAAGAACTAACTAATTGGTATATTTTTCTCCCAACCATGGTGATGGGCTTCCGGATGGGCATGTGACCCATTCAAACCAATGAGACCCAGTCTTGAGATTTTTGACTTCATCTGTTGAGCAAGTGAATCTTTTTCCATCAGGACTGTAAGTGAAGTGAGGAAAAGGGAAGAGGGATTCTGATGAACTCTTAATGACATCGTTCCAACCTCTAGATCCAGTCATGTCTGAAGTCCCTAGACTGTTCAGTCACAGAAGCCAACGAATTTAAATTCCCTTTCTTTGCTTAAATTGCTTTGACTAGGGTTTCCATCACTTGCAACTGAAAGAATGCTGACTAATTTCTAGCTAGGATACACAGTGGAAAGGGCACTGCAGGTGGCATGAACAAAGTAATGTAGGAGGAGTAATTGTGTCTGAAGTCACTGGCAAACGGGGGCGACCATTGCCCTTGAAAGGGCAAACAAATTTCAACAAGCAACCTCACCCTGCCCCTCTCCAGCTGCAATCCAGACTCTACTCACTTTACAGGTAGGGTGAAACTCCCCAGGTCCTGATTTGATATGCACACAGTATTGAAGAAGGAGAGAAGAGAGAGATGAAGAAACGACAGCCTTCCAGGAAGCAGTATCATTTTAAATGTGGAACTGCTGAGTGTTGACTACACAATCTGTTTAGGGAATATGCAAATTATACACAAACTGTATGCTTATTTTAATTGCAAATCCCTTGTGACCTTCCTACCCTGTCTTCCACACACCTGATTTGAGGCCCCAGGGGGGAAATGCTGGTGGGAACTTTCAATCAACAAGTATTTGTTTAATAAACTCTTACTCTGCCTCTCTGCAAGGTGTTCAGCCTACAAGACTTGGTCTCTGCCCTGGAGGAGTTGGCAAGTGAGCCGGGGAGAAGGGAGGAACCACAAGAGACAATTAGTACATAATAGAAGACAAGATGTAATTAAGTGCTAAATGCTGGGCTGTGGACTGGAAGCAATTGGGTGAAGTTGCAAGAAGGCCAATTTCAGCTCCATGCAAGGGAGAACTGTCTGGTGGATGGATCTGTCCCTCAAGGATAGTGCAAAGCCAGATTTTGTTGTACCAGAGCTTAATAGAGATTTGAAATTATATGAATAATAATAGCAATCATGAAGCTGGAAATCATACCAACTGGGTTTGCATCCTGGCCCTGTCAACTAACCATTTGACTTTGGGCAAGTGCCTTTGTTTCTCCATCCTTAAAATGGGCCTTAATGGCAGCCACCTTACAGCAACATAAGTGTTAGAGATCCTGCAAGTAAAGCATGTGAAAGGCCCAGACTCATCATGGAGGCAGTAGGATGATAACAAATAAGAGTCAAGTGGATCTGAGTTCAGACCCCTAGCTCTGCCATTTGCAAGCTGTGTGGCCTTGAATGAGTCATTTAACCTCCCTGAATATCAATAAATACTAATGATGATGTTGATGATTAGTATTATTGTTGTTGATGATGTTCATACATGTACATGCACGTCTTCTTCTGTCTTCTTCCAGAAGCTTCCCCCACACATGTGGGTGATCCCAATATTCTCTGTTGAGTAAGCTCTTTGAAAAAGAAAACCAATCAAAAAGCACACTTACAATTGCACCCCAGACTCACCTCTCCAGAGCCCCTGCAATGAATGCCCAAGCAGACATGTTTCCTGATATTTTCACCTTCCTTTGTTAAATAAGGCTGTTTTTTTCTTAGAAAAGCAACACACACTCATTGAGGAGTTTTGAGACATTTCATAAACATATAAAGATGTATATTTAGATCATCCACAATTTCTCCATCCACCCAGGGATGAACACCACTTCCTAGACTTGTGTAGACAAACAAACTACAGGAATCTTTGTGAGCTAAATAGTTCCTAAGGTATGACCACAAAATATGTTCAGACAGTATATGGACTAGAGGGGAAGTATAAATCAACCACTGAGTTACTGTTCAAGAAGTGCCTGGGAAACAGCAATGAGATACTGTCACTCACCCTCAAAATGACTACAATGAAAATAAGACTGACAACATCAAGTGTTGTCAAGGACATGGAGGAACTAGAACTCTCACATGCTGCTAGTGGGACTTTAATTTGGCACAATTACTTTGGAAAACTGGAAATATCTGTTAACACTAAATGCATGCCCATCCTATGACTGAGTGATGCCGCTTCTAGGTATGTGGCTGGTATGGACAGAATTGTATCCCCTCAAAATTCACATGTCGAATTCCTAACTCCCAGTACCTCAGGATGTGACTGTACATGGACACAGGGTTTTCAAGGAGGTAATTAAGGTTAAATGAGGTCATTGGCTTGGGCCCTAATCCGATAACTGGTATCCTTATAAGAAAAGGAGACATGGACACACACAGGAACAACAGTGTGAGGAGAGAGGGAGAAGATGTCCATCCACAAGCCAAAGAGAGAGGCCTCAGAGGAAACCAACAGTACTGACACCTTCTCTCAGACTTCCAGCCTCCAGGACTGTGAGAAGATAAAAGTCTGTTGTTTAAGCCATCCAGTCTGTGGTACTTTGTCACAGCAGCCCTGGTAAACTTACACAATGACTAAGGACAAGTAGTGCCCGTGTTCACTAAAAGACTTACCCAGTAATGTTCACAGAGGCTTTGTTCATAATACCCCCAAATCGGAAACAACCCAAATATCCATTGACAGGAGAATGGATGGAGAAAGACAATAAATTGTGATATGTTCATATAAAGGAATACCACACAGCAATAAAAAAAGAACAAACTACTGATACGTGGATGAATACGGATGAATCTCATGGGCATCGCTGAGAGAAAGAAGTAAGATGCAGAAGAGTACACACTGTCTGGATCCATTTACATCAGTTTTCAGGCACAACTAATCCACGGTGAGAGAGGTCAGAATGGTGGTTACCTCTGGCAGGGTATTAACTGGGAAGGAGCATAGGGGAGGCTGCTGGAAGCCGGAAATGTTCTGTATCTCAATCTGGATTTCGGCGACACGTTGTATACGTATGTAAAAATTAATCAAGTGTAATGGGCACAGTTTCTGTTTGGGATGATGAAAAATTTTGGAAATAGAAGTGGTGACGGTTGCCCAACATCATGATTGTAATCAATGCCATTGACTTTTACACTCAAAAATGGTTAAAATGACACATTTTAGGTTTTATATATTTTACCACAATAAAATTTCAAAAAATAAAAAAGTCATCAAACCTGTATACTTAAGATGTGTGTCCTTTCCATCTGTTACAACTCTGCAAAAATAGAAAAAAAAACTGTTAAGGAATATTTCACAATGCCTACCTGATATAGCTGTGTTGTGCACATTTCTCTTTTTCTGTTTTTCTTCAGGAAGCCTCATCTTCACCGTGGTGCTGTGACTTTGAACACTAGGCAGGGAGGTTTGCTGACTTCCTTCTAGATTCCCTTCCCTTCCTCTAGGATTCTTTGTTTTATCTCTCTCTCTCTCTCTCTCTTTTTTTTTTAAGTTCAGCGAATCTTCCTTCCTGACGGTCTGGGCGAAGGTTTGGCAGCCTTATATGAATGAGTCTGTCATTGGACTCCAGAAAAATCTGAAGATCTGATGTAGAGATGAATCCTTCCCTTCCAACATACAACCCCTCCCCCAACACGCCCTTCTGGTTGGTTGGCTGGAGAAGATGTTTATTAAAAGGGCACAATTAACACGGCAGGTGCCTTTGTTACAGGCAAATAATAACAGCGGAGAAAATAGACATATAATTACTCGGGTTTTTTTGGTGCTCCAGTGCTACTACCGCTGATATTAAGTAAAGAACATGACACCCAATTGTACTCGAGTGTGGGGGTGATTCACATTCAGATGGTGGAGATGAGGGCTTTTTCAGGGATGTGGAAAGTGGACTTGAATTTTTAGAAAAATAGAAAACAAGATTAACCCCTTAAGGACACATGAGTGAGTGGTTGGGCTCAGTTCCCCTTGCTGAGATCTCCCCAGGACCACTTTCCCTGGGCGTCCCACCCACCCTCACTTGGATATGTAAAGCTTTATACTCTTTTCCACAAACTCTCACTGTCAGACTCTGCTTCCATCTCTTGTCTCTTCCTACTCATCAGATGAAGCAGGGAAGAGAGGAACTAAGCCCAAATCTCTCACTCGTCCCTGTAAAATCAGAGAGCAACAGCGAGGAGGGGTATTTCTCAACCTGCGATACATCCACGCGCTCCCAGACCAGCTACACTTTTCCACAGGATGCCCAGTGGGCAGGGATCTTAGCACTTACTGGCCCTTCCGCCCATGAAATTCTGCCTGCCCCAAAAGACGCTGCTGGTTATTTCCTGAGCCCTTTGCCCCAAATCCACAGAGCACATATTTCAAGTCAGACCATCTGCATCGTTGAAGCATGTTGTCACCCACAGGTGACACACACAGCTTACACAGATAAGGGTCTATTTTTCTTATATATCAGGAAGTCCAGGGGTAAGCAGCTGCGGGTGTCCATTCAGTGGCTCAGTGACGCCAGGGCTGGGGTGTCTGTACTTCTCTGAGTCTTTCCTTTGTGATTATCTCACATGTTCAAATGGCTGTCCAGGATCTAGGCATCTTATCCAAGTTCAAGGCTGAAAAAACTGGGGGAGAGGCAGTGCTGGCTTCACCTTGTACTCTTTTATCAGAAGAGCAATCCTCAATGCAAAGAGTCCAGGAAATGACTGTCTAGCTTTTCCAGGCTCTATGGCAGAAAATAGCGAGGGAGTGGGAGGGAATAGCTGTAGAGTCACAGACAGCTAGCTAACTGCTGCGCCATCTTTGACATACCCTCCCAATGGGGTGAAAGTTCACGTATCCATGTAGATATGAGAAGCACAAAGGCTGGAGTTCTTGAGTTTCAGAGTATCAGGGGTTCCAAGAAGGCTGAATACATACGACTTTATTCTCATTTTCTGCTTGTGTCCGTTTGGGTCCTCTGAGAAGCAGATGTCAAGATGGAATTAGATGTGCAAGAGGTTTATTAGGGGAAATGCCTGTGAAGGATAAAGGGAAAAGGATCCTGAATAGATGGGGAGAGCCTTCAGACAATGAGGCAGGTCTGAGCTGGCACCTGTGAAAGGAGAGAGGGAAGGAAGGAGGGGTAGGGAGGGAGATCCTTGGCCAGCAGTGTGGCTCAGGGAAAGGCTCGGCCAGGCCAATCAAGATCTTCCAAGCACGTGTGACCTACTGGAAGAATCGTGTGTTGGGCAGGATGGGGTGGCCCTAGTACTCTTGCCCTACGTAGTCACTGGCTGAGCACGGCCCAAGAGAACATGGACTCAGCATGAAGACTGTGGTGGATCCAAACATGCAGCAGCTGGAGGCTGTCAGCCAACCATGCTCCTCACAGCAGATTCTCCTGAAGGAGATGTGAACAGGGCACCTCCCTGGCTGCAATCCCAGTCCCTCTCCTACACCTCCACTTGCCTCTTCCTTTATGACTCCAAAACTGCCCCCAAACTCTCAGCCTCTGGAATTTCTACATAGGAGTTCTTCAGATGGCCATCTTGTTGGAAAGAGATGGGAACTGTGGTGAAGCTGCACTTGCATAGCAGTCATGGCTGCTGTTTGACTTGGGTTCTGTGGTCATTCCATACAGCTCGGAGTGGATGCTAAAGCCACTCCTGTTGCCCCTTGTTATGGGTTGAATTGTGTCTCCCAAAAAGATATATTGAAGTCATAAACCCCAGCACCTGTGAATGTAACCTTATTTGGAAATAGGGTCTTTGCAGATGTCATCAAGTTAAGGTGAGGTCACTTTGCAGTAAGATGGGTCCTAATCCAATGGCTGGTGTCCTTATAAGAGACACACAAGGAGAACACCATGTGATGATGGAGGCAGAGATTGAAGCAATGCATCTACAAGCCAGGGAACACCAAGGATTGCTGGGAATCCCCAGAAGCTAGGAGAGAGGCATGGACTAGATTCTCCCTCAGAGCTTCTAGGAGGAACCCACCTTGATGACCTTGATTTCAGACTTCTGGCCTCCTGTACTGTGAGTGATTAAGTTTCTGTTGTGTTGAGCCTCCCAGTTTGTGGTAATTTGTTACAGCAACCCTAGGAAACTGACACGCCCCCAGTGCACCCCAGCTCTGCTCAGAGCCCCTCCATTTGTTGCTTAGCAGTATGAAAGGCCATCAACTCAGCCGTGGTGGCTGGGATCCTCCCAGTCTTGTAAACTGAGGCTCTAGGTCAAAGTTCTCTCCTGCCTTTGCAGAGTACAAGGAGGAGAACCACCATGCCTGGGCACTGTCAGGCCCACCTGACTGGCTTCTGCTTGGTGTCTTCCTATATGGAGAAATATTAGAGGGACCTCCTGGACTCAGCAACCCAAATGTACTTGTTGAGGCAAGCTTTGGGTTGAGAACCCAGGCATTAGGGTCAAGTGATCTGAATGTGAATTCTCTCTCTAGCTGCTAGGCAAACGTGGGCAGCAACACAACCTCTCTGAGCCTTAGTTTTTCTTATGAAATGAAGATAATAGTACTTCCTTAAAGAGTTCTGAGAAGGATTCAGTGAAGTGCCTGCTTAATTGTATATAGCCAATCCATGGGTAATTTTACCATTATTGTCATTATTATCTAAAAATTGATGATGATGGTGATGGTGATGATGATGATGATGGTGGTGATGTTGATAACAGTGACGAAGGTGATGGTGATGGTGATGATGGTGATGATGATGGTGATGGTGATGGTGATGATGGTGATGATGATGATGGTGATGGTGATGATGGTGGTGGTGATAGTGATGATAGTGATGATGATGGTGATGATACTGGTGATGATTATGTTGTTGCTCTGGAGAACTCCTGTCTTCTTCGAATACTCTCTGCTCTGCCCTCTCTTAATTCCTTCTTCCTTTTTTTAAAGAACCCATGCTTGACTCCGGTTGCTGGAATTCCCAACTGGCAAACTAAGTACAGGCTTAGGGTATCAGAAAAGCAGGGACCCAGAGAAACAGAGAGTAAAAGAGAATGAATAAGAAAATCCTATTGTAGAGAGTGAGAGCAAGCAAACAAGAGAACTAATTTATTTCAGCATAACATATATATGGATAATTTTGAAAAATAAAATTACATGTCGTGGCCTACTGTTATTTTAAATTGCATATGGAGGCAGTGTGATATTTTCAGGGCATTGGGCCTCTGAATGTCCTACTTGTACCTTAATGACTGTATCTCTCTCTCTAACCCTAAATGCCCCAAGGCACCTCCACCAAAATAGATACTAGCATGTGGAAAGGGCCAGTGGTGGAAGGAAGGATGCAAAATCAACTTGCAAAGAGCAGGCCAGCGTGGCTTGACTAGGGAGAGGGAGAAGGAGAATGTTTCAAGACCACCCTGTGGGCCCTGGGAAGGATTTTGTCTTTATCCCGAGGCCAGTGGAAGCCACTGAAAGGTTTTGAGCAGCACCATGATGTGATCAGGCATTTTAAAGGATCTCCCAGGCCTCTGGCAATCACAAGGAGAAAGGCTTGGAAGGAGCAAGTGTGGACTTGGAAGACCAGTTACAACATCCCAGATGGGAGATAATGATGGGCCTCACTGCAAACACTTTTGTGACTTCAAAAAAAAGCCCAGTCCTTCTGCACCACAAACAGGCTGCAGCGTGCATGACCTCTGCTCAGAACAAAGCCTGCAGCTGTCTCTTTGCACAGGAACCAGCCCAGGACAAGCAGAGGACAGTAAATGTCACAATCAGGCAATTTGCAAAGATGTCAAATCCCCAGCCCCAAAACTAGCTGCAGCTCTGAATGGGGGAGGACAGGAGCATAATTTTCTAGGACCTAGAGCAGCCATGAAGTGTGAAGGCAAATCCCAGTGCAGGTATTTGGCAACCATGAACAGTGAGTTGGAATGAGGAGAAGAGCAGGAATGGTTGAGGGACAGTTCTGTGTGCCACCTCATTTAATCCTCTCAGGCACCCTGCAAGGAAGCTTTATTCTCCCCATTTCATAAGTGAGTAAACTGAGGCATAAGGGCCTGAATGCCTTGACCAAGTGGTGGAGCAATTATGGCTGTGGCTACCTTTTCATCAATTTCTGAGTCTCTGATTTCTGATCTTAGCCACAATGCTAGATAAACACTGTCATCAGGTTGCAGTGACCTCAGGAATGGGCCCCATCCCATGATCAATGCAAAGGCCCATATGACTCCAAAGAGGATTAAGAATTAATGCCTGGTTCGTGCCCACCATATGCAAGTGCCCAAGAGACGTGCAGGCGTCATCTCACTTCCTCCACATCAGGACGCCCTGGTGGAGACGCTGTTGATGTTATTGCTCCAATGTGACAGGTGGAGAAACAGTTCAGAGAGACCAAGTTACAGGGGAACAAAGATGCTAAGTATGGGTTTGAGCCAGTGCTGCCTTATTCTGCCCGGGAGGAGACGGCATAGCGCATTGGTAACATGATTGGGGACATCCAGCTGCTCTTTTACTCTTTGTACCTGATACTGAAGAGTGGCATAACAGTGAAGGAATATATCATTCTTATCTCTTCACTATCTCTCTCCACAGCCAATTTGTCAAAATCCCCGTTGATTCTTTTTTTAAGTATAAAGAGAATCCAACCCCTTCTTGCCGCCTCCAGTGCTCACACTCTGGCCCAAGACCCCGTTGTCTCTCACCTGGTTTGTCACAGCAGCCTGCTAACTGGCATCTGTTCCCATCCATGCCCCGGGCCCAACACACACACAGCAGCTGGAATGGTCCCGTCAAAATGTAACCAGGTTATGTCACTCACCTGCTCAAACCCCAGCTTACTCAGGGCAAATCCCACGTCCTTCACAAAAACCCACAAGGCCCTGTGTGATCTGACTGCCTCCCATGTCCTCTCCCAGCTCATCTGCTCCCCCTAATCCTCTCCTCACTCACTCTGCTCCAGCCCTTCTGGCCCCCAAGCATGCTCGTGCCTCAGGGCCTTTGCACATGCCCTTCTCTGGAATGTTCTTCTTCTAGAACTCTTCAGGCTTCACCTCATGTCTATTTCAGGCCTCTATTCAACTGCCATCTTATCCAAAAGTCCTTCCCTGACCATCATACATGATATACCACCTCCCTCTCTATCTTCCACACTCTGCTCTACTTTTCCCCATAACCCTGACATAGCACATATTTATTTCTGGTATTTTTTTTAATTGTCAACCTTCCCACACTGCAAAGTAAGCTCCATGAGGGAAGGGAGAGAAGGGGCTTTGCAAATGCCTGTCACAAAGCAGGTGTTCAATAAATATTTGTTGAATGAATGCATGAATAAATGATTGCTCAATATAGAATAAATCACATGAATGAAAAGGCAACCTACAGAATGGGAGAAAATATTTGCAAACCATATGTTTGATAGGGATTAATATCCAAATATATAAGGAATTCCTACAACTCAATACCAAAAAGGCAAATAACCCAATTAAAAAATGGGCAAGGAAATGAATAGACATTTGTCCAAAGAAGACACACAAATGGCCAACAGATGCATGAAAAGGTGCTCAACATCACTACTATCAAGGAAATGGAAATCAAAACCACAGTGAGATATCACCTCACATGTGTTAGAACGTCTGTTATCAAAAAGACAAGAGATAACAAGTGTTGGAGAGGATGTGGAGAAAAGGGAACCCTTGCACACTGATGGTGGGAATGTAAATTGGTGCAGCTGCTATGGAAAACAGTATGGAGGTTCCTCAGAAAATGAAGACTAGAACTATCATATGATCCAGCTACTCCACTGCTGGGTATATATCAAAGAAAACAAAATCAGGATCTCAAAGAGATGTCTGCACCTTCATGTTCATTGCAGCGTTATTCACAATAGCCAAGACATGGAAACAACCTAAACATTCACTGATGGATGAATTGATAAAGAAAATGTGGTATATACATACAGTAGAATATTATTCAGCTTTAAAAAGAAAAGGAAATTCTGACATTTGCAATAACATGGATGGATCTAGGGAACATCATGCTAAGTGAAATAAGCCAGATGCAGAAGGACAAATACTGCATAATTACACTTATATGAGGAATCTGAAGTAGTCGAACTTATTGAAGCAGAGAGTAGAATGGTGGCTGTCAGGGGCTGGGAGAGGAGGAAATGGGGGTTACTAGTCAAAAGGGACAAAGTCTCAGTTATGCAAGATGAAGAAGTCCTAGAGATCTCCTATACAGCACAGAGCCTATAGCTAACAACACTGTATCATATACTTAAAAATTTGCTAAGAGGGTAAGTCTTGTGTTAAGTGCTCTTACCACAAAATAATAATTAGAAAGATAGATAGATAGATGATAGATAGAAAGATAGATAAATTAGATAGATAGAAAGAAAGATAGATAGATGATAGATAGATAGATTGATAGATAGATAGATAGATAGATGATAGAGCAGGAGGAAACTTTGGGAGCTGATGGATATGTTTATGGCAGAAATGGTGGTGATGGTTTCACGGGTGTGTACTTATCTCCAAACTCATCAAGTTGTACACATTAAATATGTACAGTTTTTTTGTATGTCAGTCATACCTCAATAAAGTCATTAGAAACAATCAGATGATGAGGACATGAGGTTTCCCCTTATTAAAAGCCCCCTGTTATAAGGGTAATGGAAGGAAAATGTGTTGAGAGTGTACTGCAATGAGCCAGCATAGGATTATCAGGGCAGCTCTGGCTCAGACAGGCTGGGATCCAACTCCTCGGCTCTACCACCTGCTGGCTGGGTGGCCTGGGCAAGCCACCTGCCCACTCTAAGCCTCATCATCCTCACCTGTTCAGTGTGTGTCACGGAGGCACTGGCACAAGAGGGTGTCCTGGGTGCAGAATCTATGATGCCTTCCAAGTGCATGAAGGCTGATGGGTGGCAATAAATATTAGTTACTCAGATTGCTCTACCATGAGACCTCCCCGAGACAATAACAGCCCTATTTCCTGAAGCACAAATCAAGACTACTTGCAAATCTTTTTTTTTTCAGAGATGAGGTAATAACTGTGCAGAGAAGAATTCCATTAGACAGAAAAATCCAGGAACTGACCTTCATGAATATTCCTCCCTCATGTCATTTTTGACCTTTCCTATTTAAACTTTGAAATGATGCAATATGTGGAGCCTCCATCTAGTCAAGGGGACAGCAGTCGCCTGCACCATTTTATCTCTGATTCCAGCCTCTGGTGGCCCAGAGTAATTCTGTAAGCTGTTTTCCCCGATAAGAAAGTGGCCAGCGCTTTCACTGTACGTTAATAGTATTTGGGTTTGAATGGCCATGGAAAGAGAGCAGCTGGGAGCACATTTGTTTGAGGCACAGATATTTGGTTGGATGAATTCTGGTCAAAGAATCCTGTGAGCAGGTCCTGGGAATTAGCACAGATTCCTTTTCTTCTCACATGGACCCCATGGGGTTAGCGCCTACATTTGGGCTGAGAGCCCTGGGCTTGTACTTGTCACTCTGATAGAGGACATATGTCTCCTAGTCTCGTTCCGCTTCACTTGTCCAATAAAATCACTATCATCTGAGGGAAAAAGCAAATTACAGAACATCTCGTATCACATAATCCCACTTGTAAATTATAGAGGTGTGCATTTCTGTAAGCACTAGAAAGACGTCTGGAAATGTGCTCTTTAAAGCTTGGAAAGTGGTTAACAAGTTATTTAGGGCTGATGGGAATTTGAGTGAGTTTTTAGTCTTTTTATTCTTTCCTGTATTATTTGAAGTTTCTAAAATTCCCACAAATTGGCTGTGTAATAAAAAATTTAAAGATATTTTCATTTCCAAAGAGAAAAAGTCCTGAATATCATCATCATCATTATCATTATCATCATCATCACCATCATTATTGTCATCATCATCATTATTATCATTGTCATCATCACCATCATTATCGTCATCTTTGTCATCATCATCATCACCATCATTATTGTCATCATCATCACCATCACCATCATCACAAATAAAGTCAGATAGTGGCCAGGTTAGAACACTTGAGTTTGGCCATATTTATGAGGGGGCTGGTGTCTGACATCTAGTGGTGGCCATTCTAGGATGGCCAACTAGGGAGTCAATGAGTTGACTCTTTGGTCTTCAAATAAGTGGAAGTTGGGAGTTATTTGGGCACTTGTCATTGGTATCTAAAAGACCAAAATGGATACGTCAGGTGGGGCAGGTATTCCTGCTCACCTTTCCCACTTCTACCTGTGTTTATGGAGGTGGCAGCTTTCTGCAGGCCCAAGGGCTGGGAGCCCGTTTGTTTAGCAGAATTATCCTAAGTCCCTTAGCATGGAAGGCAAGAGGGTGGGGGAAGCATCACCGAGATTTCCATTCACTTCAAGCCATCTCAGCCTGAAGTTTCCTGGCAGTGTTCAGGGAAAAGGCAGCAGGTTTAAAATTCTCACATCCATTCCCTTATTTAGTCAGTGTCTGTTAAGCATCCTCTGTGGGCAGACACTGCACTAAGGCCTGGATGCTCAGTGGTGATCCAGAGAGAAAGTCTGCCCTCATGGAGCCCACAGACAGGTAGTACATACATATGAGCCCTTAGAGAACTAGCCTGAGAAGGACAGTGCTGGATGGACTATGAACTAGATGCTGAAATAGTCAAATCAGGAGTCAGCAAACCACAGGCTGAGAATGATTTTTCACATTTTTAAAGAGTTTTAAGCAAAATTAATAATATGCAACAGGAACCTTAGGTGGCCCAAAAAGACTAAAATATTTACTGTCTGACCCTTTGCAGAAAACTTGCTGACCCCTGGAAAGGAGGAGAAAGAAACAAGGAGAGGACATATGTAGGCAGAGTGGCCGGGGAGGCCTCTCTGAGGATGCAGCATTTAGTCTGAAACCGGAAGGAGCAGGAGGCAGCCATGGGAACAGCCCATGTGGTCCAGGAAGATGATCATCAAGTGCAAAGGCCCTGAGGCAGAGAGAAGACAAGTAAGTGTGTCTAGAGTATCACGGTGGAGGGGAAGCGCCGTGCAAGGTGCCAGAGAAGTAGCCAGGGGCCAGGGCGTGCAGTCTGTTGTTGCCCCTGCCCCGCTGGGGGCGACCCCTTCAAGTTGAGCCAATTAGGGGCTACTGAGGTACCACAATCATTCCTCCTGAGAATAGAAAACCATCTCATTCCACCTCCCAAGCTACCCGGGACCTGTCTGGCAGGTGGGCTAAACTAGGACCCAAAATACAGATTCTTGTTCTCACTTCTACTCCTACTAACTGATCGAGGAGGTTAGAGCTGGAGCCCGGAGAATCTGAATTTTTTAAGCTCCCAGATGATTGTGAGAATCAACCAGGTTTGGGAGCCACTCAAAAATGCCTACAAATCACCCCACAAGATATTTGGCATATAACAAAGACTCAACTAATGTTAGCTGCTTTATGATTTAATGAAATAGCCTGGAAGTGAATACAGGACCCTCACAGAGTGGTTAAGAGTATGGACTTGAGCCAGAACACTGGAATCCAAATCCTAGCATTAATAGCTGTGTGGCCTTGGGAAGATTTCTTAACCTCTCTGAACCTGAGTTGCATCATCTTTAATATGGAGTTAATAATTGTACCTACCGCAGACTTGTCTGTATAGTTTAAAATAAGTTAATACATGTAAAATGCAGAGAACAGTGACCAGCAACTGACACAAAGTGAATACTGTTAGCTGTGATGATCTTTTCCATGAAATACATTAGGAGATGCCAGAATTAGACTCAAGACTCAGTAAATTATAACATCAGATTACCTTTCACATGGCCTGTCATTTGAGGAAGTGTGCACAAGCTCCAAGAATTTGTGAGAAACCCAAGAAATGTAATTTTTCCCCCATTTTCTCAGAGGTAGTCACATAAGAGAGTCTTATAGAATTCTTGGAAGATTACACAAGCTGTTAAGATTCCGAAGCTAGATAAGAAGAAAAAAATCACAGAAAATGTGGAACGTAACAAGTTTGGGACAGAAAAGTGGTTTGTTTTTCGTTATAGCTGCGACAGGAATTAATCAGCTTGACACCCAGCAGCAATGTTGTTTTTTCCAAAAGACAGTAGTTTAGCATAGCCCCAGACAAGGGAGCGGATAAGACCAAATGTGCATGCACACGTGTACACACACACACGCACTCACTCCTCCTCAGCTCAAATCTAATGAATTAGCCCAAATGGACTTCCAGAAAACATTGGGCCTCTGTGTTGGCATGAGTCCACATAAAAAACCACTGGAAAATATTAGCACTAGAATCAGGCTTCTGTAGAATCAGATTACTACAAACTAGGTAGCTAAGACACAAGAAATGCAACCTCCAGGCAGTCACCTGAATACCTTTCCCAGTCTTCAGCCCACTTTGAGAAAGCCAGTTGAAATCAGAAGACCTGGGTATAAATTCTGGCTCTGCCCCTCCCAGCTCTGTGACCTTGGGCAGATTCACTGAGCCTCAGATTCCTAATCTGTAAAACAGGCTTACCTTAGAGTATTAAGAATGAGATGATCTAACGGACATAACTTCTTAGGACAGTGTCCCGTACCCGGTAACCGAATTCCACACTTATTGACCATTATTCATCCGTCATGACTCATCCTGTTCCATCCACGCCTTACTCCTCAGATTTGCCCCATGCAGCTTAATTCCATAAACAACTTTGGCTTCCTCTTGGTGATGCCTCTGCCTCTCCACCCCAGCTCAGTCCTTAAGACAGCCTCAGGTGATGGTTCTTCCTGGATAAGATCCCAGGAATTTTCCCCGTGGCTGCCAATTTCCTCCAGATAATGCAACGAATGTTTCAGACTGGACTTATGGCCAAAACTCAACAACCCCCTAATGTCTGAAATGCTCAGTTAGAAAGTCTTCCCTGTTTGGGCTAAGCATCACTCTCTCATACAATGCACACATTCCTGGGAGACCAAGAGCTCATATTCTTACTGCAAATGCGTTTATTAGATATCTTTGCTGCAATGCAGTAAGGATGAAGAAAGCTGCAGACAATAGAGGTGGGTGCATTCACTTCCTGTGGCCGTTATACAGATCACTACAAACGAGGTAGCTTAAGACAACAGAAATATGCTCTCTAAGAGTTCTGGAGGCCAGAAGTCCAAAATCACTATCACTGGGCTCCAGTCAAGGTGTGGGCCAGGCCATGCTCCCTCCAGAGGCTCTGGGGGAGGAGGATTCCTTGCCTCTTCCAGGTTCCGGGGGCTGCTGGTGTTCCTTGGCTTGTGGCTGTGTCAGTCCCATCTTCAAGGTCAGCATCTTCAGATCCTTCTCTGCCTCCTTGGTCATATTGTCTCCTGTGAGTCTGTGTCCTCTCCCTCTGCCTCTTGTCTTGCAAGGACACTTGTGACTGCATTTAGGGCCCACCTGGATAATTCAAGATTCTCTCCCCATCACAAGATCTTTAGCTTCATCACATCCGCAAAGACCCTTTTCCCAGATAAGGTCACATTTTCAGGTTCTGGGGATTAGGACCTGAAATCTTGGAGAGGCATTATTCAGCCCACCACAGTGGGTTACGTGAGGCAACAGGTGAGACGGGAAGTAGCATCTATTAAACACCTACTGTGTGCTGGATGCTTCTATCAAAACAGCCTGGTACACTAAATATCATAATTCCCAATGTATTGATGGTATTGGCGTTTAAAAAAAATAACAATAAAATGAGCATAGAATAGTAGTGGCATTTGTTTCTTTCATTGTAGGTGAGATGGTAATTGATCAGCCCAACAGGGAGCACACACTGTGTTTTTCTGCTTGCATCACCTGTTCCCCACCCAGAAACTGGCCAACACCTTCTTGCCTTTCAAACCTCAGCTCAGTCCAATGCCTGGGGCGCCTTCCCTGCACCTTGGGCTAGATGGTGACCCTTCTTTGGGACCCCTGATACCTGGCTGGTCTGTGTCCTCTGATCGATGACTTGCCTTCTGTCCGGGACACCGTGGCCCCACCTGGCACAGACAGCACAGTAAGTAGTAAGCATCTGTAGAATCAGAAAAGTTTATATTATTTGTCTGAAATCACACAGCCAGAGTTTTTCTTATCATAAATGAATCCATGCCCCTTGAAGAAAACTAGAACAGTGCAGCTAAAATCCCTTCGACTCCCTCCTCCAAAAGTAAGCATGTCAGATCTGTCCTTCCAGACCTCTTTTTATTATTTTGCATGCATGTAAATGGGTCCATAAAATATATGGTATTTTCCATAATTTTTTAATATAAAAGATATCATACTGACTGTATTCTTAGTAACTCGCATTTTTACTCACCAGTATGTCTTTGAGATCTGCCTCTCCAGCTGATTAAACTTCATTCCTTTTGATGGCTGTGTTTTATTATATCATATAAACATACCATATTCTATTTATTCTTTCCCCTATTGATGAACTTTCAGGTTGATTTAAATTTTTATGTTACAAAAAGCAGTTTTGCAGTGAAGATTCCTGTGCACGTCCATTATTTCATACAGACAAGTGCTTCTCCAAAGCAGATATTTAGAAGCACCACTGGGATTGGAACCCAGGTCTTCCTGATCGAAAGTCTTTCTGCAACACCAAGCTTCTGCTTGTGGTTCTAGCAAAAGAGCACAGTTGAGAGTGTTCAAGGGGCTGAACAGGAGCTGATGGTTCCCTTTTAAGTGCAGATGAGTTACCTGGAATCCTGAGAAGGGAGAATCTAGGGGCTCCAATAGAATCATTAGAGGGAGAATCAATTTCAGCTAATTCACATTCTCACAATTTACTAGGACCTCAGAACTGGTCCCACACAGGCCTGCCTCTGCCCATCTAGCTGTGTGACCTTGGCCAAGCCCCCCGTCTGGGCCCATTTTCTCCTGTGTAATTGGAAGACGTGGAATGAGATGATCACTGGGCTCCTGGGGGCTCTAATATTGGAGGACTCTCAAGAAGCCCCCCAAAATTTGTTACTGCACCTCTTGCAGTGACCTCATGACCAAGCCCTATCACTTGTTCCTTTGCTTCCCACTACATTCTCCAGAAGCCTCCTTCACCCCGTCGCTGCTGCCGGGTCACCCTAGCCTGTCACCATCATCTCTTGCCTGGAGTACAGCGATAGCTTCTGCGTTCCTCTTTCTGTTTCTGCTCAAGCTATGCCCACATCTATTTGGTTGATCTCTTTGAGTGATCTTAAAATTCATGCCTGATCTTTTCACTCCTCCTATGCTTAAAACCAGTGATGGTTGCCTTCTGCTCTCAGGACAAAGCTCCAGAATCCTCGACATGCACTATGAAGCCCTCTGTGATTTGACCTTGCCCACCTCTCCAGTTTCAGCTCACGCCTCCTCCTGCCATTCTGCCACATTTGCCTTCTTTTGTTTCCCGAGTGTTCCAGGCTCCCCTTCTACAGGGCCTTTGCACAAGCTGTTCTCTTTGGCTGGAAAGCCTATCCTCCTTCGCCCCTTGAAGTAGCTCCTCATCTTTCTCATATCATTTGAGTCACATCCACACAGAAGCCTTTGCAGAATCCCTTGATCAAATTCCCCATTTATGTAGCTCCCAAATATACTTTTTTCATGGCTCCTTTGAACAGATTAGAATCATATTTATCTGTGGAATTCCTTGATTAACGTCTGCAATTCCTACTAGACTGTTAGCTTCGTAAGGATAGGGAAATGTCTTTTTCCCCATTGTATCCATGGTGCTTTGCACATAGTAGATGTTCAATAAACAATGGCTGCAGGAATTAATAAAAAGGAGGGTAAATACTGCTGGGGTCATTACATTTGCTCCCAGGTGGCAGTAACAGGGGCTGGGGACAGATTTGATGTCCTCAGATCCTGAGTGTTTTTATTAAAAGAGGGGAGGATGGGAAAGGCAGGGAAGGGACGATCCTTAGCATGTCAATCAAAAGAATCATTAGACTGACAACAATTCAATGCATTTAACCTCTTTGAGCCTCAGTTTTCCCATTTGCAAAATAGGGGCAATAGTTGTCCCCACCTCATAGGGCTTGGTGACAATTAAATGAGACCCTTGTGTGTCAAATTTCTTAGCACGTTGACTGACGTGGAAAGTGCTCGGTAAATATTTCCTGTTTATTCTCACGGGAGCAGCTCAGTCCGTGACAGCTAACACGAGGAGGCCCTGATCAGCCAAGACGTGTGCATTCGGGGCTTTAAGTGCCTGGTGTCCTTTGATCCTCACATCAGCCTATTAATTTGTCAACTCACTCCAGAGCACTCCCTGAGGGCCCGGTGCATGAACCCGCCACACCTTCCCCACGCTGCTCGGAGTGCGGCCCACAGACCTCCAGCATCCAGGAACTTGCTAGAAATGCAGAATCTCGGGCCCTACCCCAGACCTGCTGAATCAGAATCTGCCTGTTGTACAAGATCCCCAGGCATCTCAAATGCTCACTAAAGTGTGAGGGGCTCTGAAACCAATCAGACGGCCCTGCTGTGAGGCTCAGGTAGCCAACGTAACCTGCCTGCGGTCACACAGCGACTAAAGGAACAGGAAGAGGTCTGGGCCCAGAGCCCAGGGGCTCCACCACTCTGCTGCGCTGACTCGCATCTATCTGGTCCCTTGCTGGGCCCAATGGTCTAGGACCTTGCCCTAGTCGCTGACCACTTGAAGCTGGAGAGAAAGACACACGGGAAATGAGGACGCAGAAAGCTTGGTGCTGTGACAAGGGGAAGGCCCAATGGGGTTGCTAGGGGGACCTAGCTAAGGCCCAGGATTCACCAGGAGCAAAGGCTTTCTAGTGGAAGAAGGAGCAAATGCAAATATAAGACAATGCACAGTGGTTCAGAAGCCCAAATAGTCACCGGATTTGGGGAGATGGCTGAGCAGGAGCAATGGTGGGAGATGAGGCTTTAGAGGTGGCCAATGACCGGATTCAGAAGCTCAAAAATCCAGGTGTTGGGCAGCTTGCAAAGATGACAAAGGCGCTCATTTCTGTTTCTGGAAACTGCTACCCCAGAAACAGAGCCCACAGACCTCACACTGACTTTTGTTGGGATGACATCCAATAATTTATGGGACCTTCTCATGCATTCCCTTAACTGATCTTCACAGTAACCCTGAGAGATAGGCAGGGAGCCCTGCTTTACAGATGACCCAGGGCTGATCGGAAAGTGAGTCACCCAAGTCACCAAGTGTCAGGCTTTCGAGAGAATGCACAGTGCAAGACAGCACTTCCCTTCAGATTTCATCAAGCAAAGGAGTCGCTCCAACCTCACAAGGTAATTTTAAAATGTTGGTGTGTCTGCTTTCTATCCTCCTATCCTTAGAGTGTTCCTATGAGATGGACTAGAAGAGGCATCTCGGCTTAGTGATGAGGAACTGAGGCACAGGAGGGATAAATGACTTGACCAAAATCATGCAATAAGGGGCAAAGCTGGGGAGACAGTATTAATAATAATTATTATACATAATAATAATAACACAACAGCAGCAACTACCTATCACCAACAATACCATAAGCCAGGCACTTTGCTAGCATCCTCTCATTTAAGTCTCTCATCAACCACGAGATTGGGTATCATTTTTGTGACATTTGTATAAATGAGTCGACTGAGTCTCAGGGGGATTAAAGATTTAGGGAGAACCATGCTCAGAGCCCAGATCCCAAGAGAGCAACAGGCTGGGATGACGGATGTGGCAGCCCTGAAAGCCATCTCAGTCTTTCGCTTCCCAAATAGAAACATGCCTTTAATTATATCAGTTTCACTCAGCACCGGGAGGGGGTCTGGCGACAGATGATCTGGGTCTGCAAGCGGCAAGCCTTTTCAAGCTGCATGTCAATGCCGCTGGTGCCCTTCACTCCACTTGTCACCTGCTTGGCAGCTGTCACCCCGTGATTGAGCTGGAGCAGCTGACATCAGGCATTTAGACAAAATAGCCAGGTTTCCGTGTTTTGATTTTCAAGCTTATTGATGCCTAAAAGAAGAGCAAGAAAACCTAATCTCTCGGGATCAGAGTTTGAACCTGAGGAGAGAGAGAAATCACTTTATGGCCACCTGCTGTTGGATATCATGACACAATAGCCCTGCACCATGATCTTTGGAGATAATGTTTCATTAACTTGCAGGATGAGATGGACAGTCATCAAGTGCCCAGCCTGGCACAGAACGTGAGCTCAAAAATGGAAGTCTGTGTCAATGATGTTGTGACGAGCAATAATGCAAATCTTCACAATAAATCCTTGTTTCAGAGCTGTACTCCCAGACTTAGCTCAGTGCCTGGTACATAATAAGTGCTCATAAATACTTGTAGAATGAATGTATGAATGAATGAATGAAACCAAGCAGATGGGTATGACTATTCCCATTTGTAGTGGGTGTTGGTCATTCTCTTGTTGGCTGTCCAGCACCTGAAGCTCCTTCCTTCACCTGGACCATTTTCCCCACCTCTTAAGGCAGAGCCCACATCCCACTTTCAAAGGTGAAAATGCCAAAACCCCACTTTCACAGGCCTCAGTGATGACCAGCTCTGCCAATCAATCACGCATGCTCCAGAGTGGAATTGAAACTACAGGCACCAAGAAATGGGGGACAAGTGAAATCCCTTTTGAAAATGAATGATGGCCGTGGTGCAGCTTCTTCCAATTTCCTGGGCATGAAGGGCCACTGGGCTAACAGCACACCCAACATCCAGGGCTGGTGCTGTGGACCATGCAGGCTCTAGAGTGATGTTGTGAGCGATGGTGACCAGTTCTTCTGGGAGATTTTGGGAGTTGATGCCCCCTGCACAGCTCTGAACCTGAGTCTCTGGTCCTCTGGTGGTGGGCTTCCTTACAACACCCGGGCTTAGCTTCTGTTGCCTGCAAACAACGTCCCTGACCTTTCATTCCATCACCTATAGATGAAAGGAATGAGGCTGAGAGAGTGAAGTGACTCGCCCAAGGTCACACAACTGCTGAGCGGCAGAGCCCGTTCACAAGCTCGGGTCTGGAGATTCTAAAGCCCATGCCCTTTGAGCTTCACTGAGCTTCTGGAAAGACATACCTTCCAAGTAAACCACTTGTCTGCTGAGAATGCAAACCAAATGTCTGGTCGCAGGAGTCAAGAGTCTGTTCCTTGATTGATCATATACATGCCACGTAGTCACATAGATAAGTAGGCACGTATGGGGCATGCAAACCTCTTTGTGGACACTGAATAGAAGCCAGCCTGGCCATCTGGACCTCAGAGTTCTGGTTAAAAACAGAAATCCATTGGTCTAGCATTAATCAAAAGAATCCCTCAAACTCAGGCAGAATGGACTCAATTTTTAATTGAGTTCAAGTCAGATAATTACTCAGCTGCCCATAAATTCATTTTAACTTATAAGATGGAGCTTCCAAAATAGCCTTGCTGTGGAATGTGGCCAACTGTGTGGGCAATTTGTCTAAAGGAAAAGTGTGTTGGGCTGAAAACTGGATCCTTCCTTGCTTAGCAGCTGAAGGACTTGGGCAAATGACTCAACCTCTCTGAGCTATAGTTTCCTTGTCTTTAAATGGGCATGATATTTATATCTGCCCCATGGCAGTATCGAAGATATAAATGAGATGTGTATGTAAAGTATGACTTGACTCAATAAACAGCATAAGGATATAACAAGGATTGCCTTAGGATAAATTCCCAGAGGTCAAATTACTGGGTAAAACTGCGTGGAACAATCTTAAGAGTTCTTGATTTATATTGCAACTTCTTTTCCTAAAAGTTTACACCAATTTTCACAGCCACTGGCAATCTATAAAACACCCATTTTGTAAAGAATTTTAACCAGATCCCTGCCAATTGGCAAGGGCCACTGAGCAATGACATGTCAGGAGCCAAAAATGAGGATCTTGTGTCCAATAAACTTGAGTGATTTGTGGACCAATGACAGATTCACACACAGGTCCCATTCAACTGAAGTGCTGGGCATGGGGCAATTGCCAAAACACTCTGCCTTCCATGGTGGGTGCAGAGTGCTATTGTGCTTCCACAGTTAGATCGGTAACTCTTAAATTTTCCATGGATCTTGCAGGCTGGATTCAACACTGCTCAGTGCAAGAATGAATGAGGCAGAGTTCTGTGCACAGAGGAAGAAGGAAACCAGGTATTAGAAAGACAGCGTGCCATTAGGGAGAGAACATGGCAGGTGGTGGAGTTGTGGTTGTTGTAATTCTCCAAGCAAAATGCTTTAGAGGAACAAGAAAAATGGAAATAGAAGAATGTGGGATGAATCTGCAGTCACAGAAATCCTATCTTTTTCTTCTAGAATGGCAAGGACAATCATTCATCTGTCCATTGAAAGTTGGAGGCACGAAATGATCTACAACAGAAACCCCTGGCCATTTGTTGATTCCTGAAGCTTATCTTGCTTTTTCTCATGATCTGGGTCATGCATGAAAGAGTTTTTGAAAACTATGGAGCTAGACAGACACATGTTCACTGTTGAGCTCCATCGTAATTATGATCTGGCTGCTCTGCCTTGGTCAAATTTCTTGTTCTCAGATTCCTTACTCGGCCAGGTTTGCTCATTCCCATTGTGTGCCTGTGGACATCTGAGTTAGCAACACTTGCATTGGAGTGCTCTGAGAACAATCCAAGAATCAGCCTCCTTCCTGTCCTCTGCCACATCTGCCAAGTGGGGGAGAACTATTATAGGTGCCCAGCCCCTCAGCTTGTCAGTACAAGTGAGAACAGTGCCCGAATTCTGCTGCACCCGGTGACTTGCATGTGTCAAAGGACCTATTGAAGGTGCTGGTCAATCCATGCTTTGGAGATATGAAAAGTGCACACCTGCTCTCACTGGATCCGAGTGAATAAAGATGTGTGATGGACCTGGGCCACTTGTTAATCCCATCGAGAGCAAAAGTACCCACCTAATGTAATTTGTTTGGCAACCTCGTAGTGGGGAATGCCAAGACTCCCTGAACATTAAGTGTATTAATGTCCCCCATTGGATGAGATGTTCACTTTTAACCAATGTTAAATTCTTCAGCAGCAAGTTCTGGCCGGGAAATCTGTCCCCGCTGCGGGGAAAAGGATCCAAGTGTTCAGCTGAGCGGCACCTCATGAATAATTTTAATCTCTTCTACAAAGGAAAAACAATAGAATTTAGTTGCTGTTATTGCTCAACGACTGCACACCAAAGTTCTTTGAACCCATTGTTCTGACCCTGCAGGGGAGCACAGCCCCACCCTGGAAGGATAGTGCTAAATAATTTGTGGCTGTGGACCATACATCCTAATGCTCAGCTTTGGAAACAAGGCTGGTGGCAGGAGAAGATAGGGAAAGGATGCTCTAATTGCAAATTTCTAATTAATGTATGTTTTATTTATGCTTATGAAGCCTGAAATATTAATGGAGGCAAGTGAATGCATAACTGATATGCCCTATAGAAAATGTGTATTATGGTGCGTGGACAGAAAGCCCCAAATGTCCTGTCAAAGATGTGAGGAGGATCCTGCAGCTACTTGCAGCTCTGGAGTGCTTTGTGTTGCTGGAAGTCTTGAAATCTCTGCACACTCTGGCAGCTGGTATCAGAAGGATGTTCTTTTTAGTGTCTTGGCTCTTGGATGAATACCATTTCACCATTTCTGTGGGGGAGGAGACAGGGGCCGAGAGAGATCCTATATTATGGAGTTTCTGATGTGTGACAGGCATTTTTCCAATGCTCTCATTTGTCATCATGATAATATCAACCCCATTATAAATCCTTATTTTATGGATGAAGACCTGGGACTCAGAAAGGTAAAGTGACGTGCCTAAGGTCACACAACGAGTGAATGGCAAAGCTAGACTTCAAAATCTATTCCTTTTGCATCATGGTGACAATTGCTGTGGGTAAGATCCACTAGTGAATGCTGAAAATAGTGGGTGACAAAAGTGTGTGAGTGTGAATCCTGACCCACTGTGCTGTGACTCAGTTTCCTTACCTGTAAAATTGCAATAATGAGAGTACCTACCTCATAGGATCATTATGGGACTGAGTGGGTCCCATAACACGTGGACCTCCCCTTAATAGCACTGACCACAATTTACATTCCCCTGTGATTGTGTTATGTTTGTTTCCATGAGGGCAGGACCTACATCTGGTTTTGCCAACCATTAAAGCCCCAGCAACTGGCCCAATGCCTGACACACAGTAGAGGATCACAGTTATGTACAGAATGAATGAATGAATAGTGCATTCTCAGTCTCCCAACTCCTAGACTTGATGAGACATGTTTTTATTCATTTATTCAAAAAACATTTATGGAGTGCCTACTATGTGCCAGACATTGTCCTAAGTGCTTCATATACATCGGCCAGCAAAACAAAGATCTCTGTCCTTGAGAAGCTTACATTCCAGCAGGTGGAGACATCATCAGTCACATAGTAGGTAAGTAAATCATTTAGTAAGTTGATAAGTGCTGTAGAAACAAGAAAAGATACAGCAGGATGAGAGAATGAGGAGCACTGGCCAGAGAGGCAGTTTGTAGTAGGAAATAGATGACATTTGGACAACAACTTTATGGAGGAGAAGGAGTGAGCCAAGTGGTATTTAGAGGAAGAGCATTCCAGACAATCTGGGAAAGGTCCTATGGTGGGAGCATGTCTGGTATGTTCAAGGAACAGCAGGGAGCCCAGCGTGGCTGGAACAGGGAGAATGAGGGGCAGAGTGAGAAATGGGCCAGAGAGATAGCAGGACACCAGATGTTGTAAGAAATTAGGTTTTTGCACTGAGTGAATTGTGGCAATGTTGCAACATCTTAAGCAAAGAAAAGATATTAATAAAGATATGATTTGACTTATGTTTTAAATGGTTCACTCAGGTTGTTGTGTTGAGAATAGACCATGAAGGGAGGAGCAAAGAAGGAAGGAGGAGACCACTGGGGAGGCTTTCCAGGAGCCAGGTGAGGGGTAGTGGTGGGTGAGAACACAGTGGGAGCCATGGAAATGGACTGGATATGGGATGTGATAGAAAGTGAAATCAAGGATGAGTCCAGACAACTGGAAAGACGGGGTTGCCATCAAAGATGGGAAGGATAGGGTGGAGCAGGCATGTGGAGATCTAGTTTGGGGCTCCTTGTGCTTAATATGCCTGTCAGACATTCCAGGGGAGATGCCAAGAAGTTTCTGTACACGAGTCTGGAAAATGCATATTCTCTTCTTTTTATTCTTAGCTGCAATCCATTCTCTCCTATAAACACTCAGGAATGAAAGAGGGAAAGTGAAAAATGCACCAGCAGATTCATTTAGGTCATGCTTCACATTTGGGACGTGCCTTTTGTAAAGAGTGTTAAATTATGTTGAACAACTCCCTGAAAAATGTACCTAATGGAAATACAGAAGATGATGATAATGATGATGATGAGAAGAGAGAGAATAATAGCAACCAGCTCAGAGAGAAAAAAATGGCAAGGAAGGGAGGGAGGGAGGAAAGCGACAAACACCATTTTTAGACACCCAAGTGCCAAAATAATTCTTTTCTTTAAGGAAAAATCAGCCTCCTGAGGGGTTGGAATAGCAGCCAAATGAATGCATGGGGTTTGTCTGCTTCTCAAAACCCAGGTGAGTGCTGATCAAGGAATGAACTCTATCAGAAATCCCAGAAGCTTCATTAGAGTTGAGTTTCCTTACCTGCCCTGGGGACAACAGGATGCCCAAGGTCCTCCCTGAGGTCCAAAAATACAAAAGAGCCCTCAATGGGAGAACACAGTGAGAAAAAAGAGAAGGAGGTAACCTCACCTCTCTGGAGTAGGTTCCAGGGGCTAGCGATGAGCCTCGTGTACAACATGCATGACCTTGTTTAATCATCACAAATACCTATGATGTCGGGATCAACCTCTTCTTGCTAAGGAAGAAAGTAAGGCTTAAAGGGTCTGAATGACTTCTCCAAGGTCGCATGGCTCTAAGAGGGGGAGGCTGGACTGGAACCCAATTGTCTTCTGACTTCAACTTGAGTATTTTTCCATCATGCCAAACAGCCTCCCTTAAAGGGGACTTTGAGGCTGCAGTGAAATGCTCTGATAATCATGTATCAGGGGAGAGTGTGGAACATACATGGGCTTCCCTGGAAGCCTTTCAGGGACCTTAGAAAGGCTACAAGTGGGCCCTGAGCCAGGCGTGAGCCTCAGGGACCAGTAGACACACCCTGTGCAGCGCTGGTCACAGTCTCAGCTTCCAGAGCTTCCTTGTGGGGCCCTCCATCCAGGACAGTGAGCTTTGTCTTTGAAGACAAGGATGATGTCTGTTTTGTCACCACTGTACTCCCTGTGTTTTGCAAAAGTCTAGTGTATTGTAGGGGATAAATAAGATAAAGAGTAGTTGAATAAGTGAAGCAAGATCCCGAATCACCAAATACTTCACTATATTCATTATAGTTATGATGCCATGAAAACCTTATTGTTGATTCTGGATCCATGTACCCATGTCGATGGGGCACCCGCTATGTGCGGGGCACTGTGCTGGGTACTGGAGATTCAGGAACGAACAGCACAGGTTTGGTCTTTGCCTTCACGAAGCTCACATTCCAGAAGGAGAGAAGGAGATCGAATAGCTAACTGCACTGCTAATTATTTATTACTGTTCAGAGCAGGAGAAGTGCTACCAAGGAGAAGTTCAGAGTGTGAAAAGAGCCTATGATCACCTGGGGCAGGGAGACCAGGGAAGGCTTCTATATGAGATGATATTAAAGCTGAAATTTTAAAAAAAAGAGTAAAGGATTATTATTCAACCTTAAAAAGGAAGGAAATTCTGTCATTTACAATAGGATTGAACATGGATGAATCCGGAGGACATGATGCTGAGTGAAATAAGCCAGTCACAGAAGGGCAAATGCTGTATGATTCCACTTACCTGAAGAATCTGAAATAGTCAAACTCATAGAAGCAGAGAGTAGAATGGTGGTTGCCAGGGGCTGAGGAGAAGGGGAAATGGGGAATTAAAAAAAAGAAGAAGCCTAAAAGTTCTTTAAAATTTTGAAAGAGCAAAGTCCTCAAACGTCTTTGATGTTCTGGCTCCTCAGATGTAGAGGGGGGTGAAGGCTGTGAGGGCTGGATGAGTTAACATCCACTACGTGAAAGACACCCAGCCAGTGTTAGTTTCCTTCCCTCTCCCACCCACCTGTTCTCAGTCAATTCCCAGGTCCTGGGTGGGGGTACTTCCACTGAGGCATTCAGCAGAGACCCCCTCCTTTTTACTGTCCCCCCATTCTCTCTTGCCCACCTGAGGCACTTCCCTTCCAGCAGAGAGCCAGGCTTCAGAAAGGAAATGCAGGGGGGCTCCCCGTCTCCCGCCAACCCTCCCAAGGCTTCTCGCAGAGGGCGATTGGCATCAGTGTCCCAGTCATGCCAAGGATGTTTGACAGTGACGGCCTGTGCTGTCATTTGCTTTCATTGAGCAGACAGTGGCCTGACTTATTACAGCTTTGGCCTACTTAGGCCAAAGTGAAAGCAAGACTTCAGAGATGTGGGGACCTGGACTCCCACTCAGCCTCTCCATTGGGCCATTCTCTCCCCAGCTCAGCTCTGCTTTACTGGTGGCTGTGGACTCCAGCAATGAGTCATTTTCTCTAAGATCGAGGACTGACCATTCCCAGTGGACCCAATAGGAGGGTCCAAGTGCAGCATGTTGGAGAGATACGTGCACTGGCTTGGGAATCAGTCAGACGGTGACAAAGTCCCAGCTCAGATGTGCGCCTTGAGCAAGTTACTTCCCACCTCCATGCCACCATATTGGAAAATGGAGTTCCGCGGTGGGGGTGTTTGCTTCCTGGAGTTATCGCGAGGGTCTAAGGAGAAAATGTTTGTAAAGTGCATGGCTTGATTCTTGGCAAATGTTTGACCTAATCTTTGTACTTCTACTATCAGTTTGGGGTACATCTTTCCAGATAATTTTTCTCTTCATTTACACAAACGTACAAATACTTGTGTGTGTTTCCTCTTTATCTCATATAACAATTATATATGTATATAATACTATTGTGTAATGCTTTATATACTACATACAGAATTTATTATTCTGCAAATTACTTTTGTTTACTTAAAAATATCATGCTTCTATTTCATCCAAGGAGATCTTCGGCATCTCCCAGTACTCACACGTAAAAATCTCTTCCATTCTTTTAAACAGCTGCCTAGTATTCCTAAAGTAGAACCCCATAGGTGTTGATGGACAGTTGACTGTCCTCCATTTTTTACTATAGAAACAGAGTACCTATTAGCATCTTCACACGTACTTCCTTAGGCATATGTGTGAGGATTTCTCCGGCACAGGTCTTATTTTTAAACAACGAGGCATGAGTTGAGGGTTTAGACTACCCCTTCTTAGACTTTTGGATGTGGATCATATTTGTTCTCAGTATATAAAAAACTGAATCAGATACAATTATGATTAAAGTATCTTTTCTTTTTTTCCTTCTTAGTATATTATTTATTATTATTTGCACAATTCATATATTGTATTGTAGGGTTCATGTAGCCTAATAGCATGTAAACATTTTCCAATTATATTTTTTCACTTTATATCTTGAAATAATTATAGATTCACAGGAAATAGAAAGAAAAGGACGAGGATGTCTCATGTACCCCTCACCCAGTTTCTCCCAATAATAGTTTAACTTGCTATCCATCATCTTGCATAATTCTGGTACAATAGCACAACCAAGAAATTGGCATTGATACAATCCATGAAGCTTATTCAGATTTCACTAGTTTTGTATACCTCATTTGTGTGTGTGTGTGTGTGCATGTGTGTGTGTGTTTCTATGCAATTTTATCACGTGTAGATTTGTTTAACCACCACAGTCAAAATACAGTACTGTTCCACCACAAGGCTCCCTAATGCTGTTCCTCTATAGCCACACCCACCTGTCTCCCACCATACCCCTAACCCCTGAGAACCCCGAATCTGTTCTCCATCTCTATAATTTTATTTCAAGAACATTATATAAATAGAACCATACAGTATGTAACATTTTGAGATTGGCTTTTTTAACTCAGCATAATTCTCGTAAGATGCATTCAATTTGTTGCTTGTATCAATAGTTCCTTCCTTTTTTATTTCTGAATGGTATTCCATGGTATGGATGTACCACAGTTTGTTTAATCATTCATTCACTGAAGGACATTTGGATGGTTTTCAGTTTGGGGCTAATATAAATACAGCTTCTATCAACATTTGTGTGCAGGTTTCTGTATAGACATGAGTTTTCATTTCTCTGAAATAACTGCCGATGAGGCAATTGCAAAATTGCATGGTAAGTGTATGTTTAGTTTAAAAGAAACTACCAGACTGTTTTCCAGAGTAGGGGTACCATTTTACATTCCCACCAGCAACATGTGCGCGATCCGGTTTCTTCCCATCCTCACCAGCATTTGGTGTTGTCACTATTTTTTATTTCAGTCATTTTGACAAGTATGCAGCGAAATCTCATTCTGGCTTTAATTTGCATTTCCTACAAGCTAATGATGTGAAGCATCTTCTCATGTGCTTATTTGCCATCTGTACATCCTCTTCAGTAAAATGTCTCTTCACATCTTTTGCCCATTTTCTAATTGGATTGTTTGTTTCTTTACTGTTGAGTTTTGAGAGTTCTTAATAAAAGTTTCTCTTTTTAACATTCATTTTGGAATGCCAGATGTGCTAGATAAGAATTCTGATCAGATGGATGTTGCCCGTGGAAATGGATGAAGATCATCTTAAGCCTCATTTGCAGAATTATTCTGGTTTTCAGTGATGTGTAGTTCAGGCCTCGGGACCTCTTTTAGATCATATTTAAATGAACAGTCCGTTGTGGGTATGCCTTAAAAATCTCTGGTTGAGAAAAAAGACAATTTAAAACTACAATGGCCAAACCTCTCTGGTGGCGGGTGGAATGCTGCTGAGTGGTTGGCCACCTGCCGAGCGCCTCCATCTAATCTCCACTGTTTCCATGCAGCCCACCTGAGTACACTGAAAGACCCTCATACATCTCCCTTTTGTAAAAAGAAAGAAACGTGTGAATTATTTTTATATATGGCCAAGAATTGAATTTTGCTATGGTCAAAAGCATAGGCTCTGGAGTCAGGCAGCTTAGGGTCAAACTCCAGCCTCACCACTTACTAGTGGTATGAGGGCTACTTGGTGCAGTTGTGCAGGTTGCGCACTGCACACGTGCATACAGATGAGGAGGTGAGTAGGGGCTGAAATCTGGATTGCCCTGTATTTACCAAGATATGCAAGCTGGGTTGGAGTTGGCTCCATGCAGATCAAGGGGCTGTTTCTTCCTTACATAAAGATGCTAACCACTTGCCAAGCTGTACATCAGTTGCACTGTTATCTGCCCCAAAGGGCATTTTATTCTAATTCAAAAGGGGGTATCTTTTTCTGATTTGCATATAGGTTCTTATAGGCTAGCAGAGGCCCTATGCTGTGTTACCTTGGGTAAGTTACTTAACTTCTCATGGCCTCTTTGAAATGAGTATAATAATAGCACCTATCTCAAAGAATTGTTGCAAGGATGAAGTGGGTTAATTTCCGTAAAAAGCTAGACGTGGCATCTAGTGTATGGTAAATGCTCAATGAATCTCAAGTCATTGTCATTATCATTACTGTCATTTAATGATGTGGATGGACTAGTTCACCTGTGTGAACCAGTTTGCAAACCAACAACTGGAAAAGCATAGTTCAGTGTGTTGCACAAGATCAGCACAATACAGCTCTTTATTAAACTGCAGTACTTCTGATTTATAGTTGCAAAATGCCTCAAGGGACAGCATGCTCCCCTAATCTAGGGGCTGGGGAGATGAATCGATATGGAGAGGTTGGCGGAGTGTCCTTGGTCCTGGAGCCCAGCCAGCATGGCTTTAGCATTCTGGGTCAGACACTCAGCCCCAGGCTCAATCCTCTAGCCTGATGTGGTTCTTCCTCAAACTGCTTATTTTTTCTATTTCTTGAAAGATGTAAGGTTTTCATTTCTTTTCCTTGAGAAAATCTCGTCTGTTTTCTGCCAATATTTTCTCTCCCAGAATAATAGTCTGAGTATCTGAAAAGGACTTCAGAGGCTGACTTGTCCACTTGTTTCCAACTCCAGAGGGCAAAAAAATCACATGGGAATCATATTAAAAATGCAGGTGCTTGGACCTCATCCCTGGAGATTCTGATCCTGGAGAGGCTCAGGCAGTTTTCTATTTAACTGGTACTGTCAGGTGTTTCTAATGCTTAGCTGGATTAGCCCAACTCCTCTAAAGCTCAGAGAGGGATGTGACTGGCTCAAGGTCACACAGCAATGGGAGCAGAGCCAAGACTAGAGCACAGACTTCTATCTGGCGCTATTTCCCAGCAAGGCGCTGCTCCGCATTGTTTTCTCTTGTCAAACAGCAAGTCCTTTTAGTGGCTCTGCCATTATAAAGACCAGTCAGTGAGTTTAGGGGCCTCAGCTGGAGGACCTTGGATGGACTTGGATGCTTTAAAGTCCACCTCTCACTTCCAAACCACAATACAACTTACAGGCTCAGGGGTGGGTCCTCAAAGGACATAACTTTCCTGGATTCGGTGTCAGGATATCCATCAATTTCTAACCAGGGCTTAGCAGCAAAAATCCCAAAGGCAAAAATGCTTCAGCCCATCTGGGGCCCAGCAAAGAGTGACAAATGGTGAGTCTGCATCCTTCTAGACAACACCAGGAGGTGAGGGAATGTCTCGGGGAAGGAGGGAATGAAAGAGGTCATCTGGGAGGCTTATCCATTGGACAGCCCATTAGCCTATCCAGTCACTTCATGCAACATTCTCTGCATGAAAAATTAACCGAAGGTGGGCTGGTATCGTTACTGTGCTAAGTCCTGGTTGGGAGCAACTTTGACAATGGGAGAAAAAGAAGAAAGCAACTAGTCTTTGTGCAAAGACTACAGAACCTTTTTTAAAGACAGATGAAACATTCATCTTGGAAAATGCACATGCAAATTGCACATGGATACAGACACACTTGTGTAAGCAAAAGCAAACACACACGATCCTCACACCAGTCACGTGTACATTCACACACAGACAGGCAGGTGTGTACCCTCCATTAACAGGGGCACGTGTGCATGCACAGCACACACATGCAAAATCACAAGTGTAGCTACATACATACCATATACGCACAAGTGTGCTTGAAACGTACCATGGTGCACTGATTTGTCATCTCCATCACTGGACTGTGAGTTCCTTAAGGTGGAAATGATGTATTCATCTCAGTAGCCCCAAGGCTCAGTACAGGGACTGGAAAAGAACAGATATTCAGCCCCCATGCTTGAACCTGAGCTAAAGCATCCTCCCACAGATACACTGCTGAGGACAGATGTGTGTTCTTACAGAGATTGTTCACTGCATCAGCAGAAATCAGGCCTAACTGTAGATGTAAACATCGAGGGGAAATCGGATTGCCTTTCTTGCATTCCTATTTGAGAAGCAGCAAGAATGCTCCCAGGGCTCTAAAGCTGACAGCTGTGAAAGAGAAAATTCCACAAAAGCTGCTGAGCCTGCACCCAACGTGGGAGTCACCCCATCTATCGAGGGCTCAGCTGCCCTCCCAGTCTAGCATTTCTTATTATTGGGGACCTCTATTGGGTCTCCAATCCCCTCCAAGCTTTCCCAGATATTCTTCTTTCATAAAAAGTCAGCCCCCTCTGGTCTGTACATGGGATAAAGAAGTTTAGTTCCTGTATTAGTTTCCTGTGGCTGCTATAACAAATTACCACAAACTGGGGGGCTTAAAACAACAGAGAATTTGTTCTCTCATAGTTCTGGAAGCCAGAAGTCCAAAATCACGGCATTAGCAGGGCCACAGTTCCTCTAGGGGCTCTAGGGGAGAATCCATTCTTTGACTTTTCCAGCTTCTGGTGGCTGTCAGTGTCCCTTGGTTTGTGGCCGCATCACTCCAATCTGTACCTCATGGTCACATCACCTCCCCCTCCTGTCTGTCAAATCTCCCCCTGGCTCACTCTTATAGAGACACTTCTCATTGGATTTAGGGACCACCCAGATAATCCAAGATAAGCTTAACTCAATTAAATCTAAAAAAAATGCTTTTTCCAAATAAGGTCAAATTCACAGTTTCCAGGGATGAGGATGTGGACATATCAAAGGGTCCGGAGCAGGGAAGGGGGGTACCATTCAGACTACTACTGTTCCAACAGTCACTCAGCTGATAAAATAATAGGAAAATCTCCTCAATTCCAACCTTTTGGACAGGTGTTTTTCTGAAATGACAGAGGATTTAAGACTGAGTTCTTTTGTTTTGTTTTGTTTTGTTCTGTTTTTGGTGAGGAATGTTGGCCCTGAGCTAACATCCGTGCCCATCTTCTTCTACTTTATATGGGACACCTGCCACAGCATGGCTTGATAAGCTGTGCATAGGTCTGTGCCCGGGATCCGAATCTGTGAACCCCAGGCCACCAAAGCAGAGCGTGTGAACTTTAACCACTACACCACTGGGCCAGCCCCTTAAGACTGTTTTTAAGGAAATACGGATTCAATATTTTCACACACTGGCTTGCCTCACTTAGGACTTAGACAATACTAATTGGTTACAAAGCTATTTGTCCCAGAAATACTTGGGTATTAAAAAATAATATACTTTCAAATCCACTACAGTCCTGAAGAGAAAGTATGCATGTGTAGTTTTCCCCCACTCTCCAGGATGGTCAGCCAGAACAGCAGCCTGAGTGTACCTCAGCCCCATCCAGAGAGAGCCGCTTCCCTCTTTCGTCTGGTGAGCCTTGGCAAGCATCTGTGTGAGCACAGTTCAGTCTGTTTATGCCACTGGAGATGCAGCTCCCGCCATTATCACTCCTCTGGTGAACACTTTTGACCCAAAATGGCTGGAGGAGCCACAAATGGGTCCGTGAAGAATATCATGCTGGATGTCACACTGTGAATTTGACAGTGGCTGGGGGCGAGTGGGCCCCTTCAAAGAACTGGTCCAGGAAGAGAGGGTAAAGATTGGCAGCTCTTAGAATTCAGTGGAGAGCCCTTGGAATTATAAATAGTTTCTAGGCACGACTCACCCAGAGGGAGCGGCTGACTGACCGTGCATGACCAGTGGCTGGAGGAGATCTGGCCCACAGCACGCCGTGTCTTGGGAGTCTGAGGAGAACCAACAGGGATTACCAACGGGCTATGGGGAAACTCACCTTCATGAGACTACAGGATCACCTGGGAAGAGGAAAGAGTGGGAGGAGGGAGAGAGGAGAGGGGTGTCTAAGACTTGCACCCAGAGATTCTGTTCCAGTTGATCTGGCGTGGCACCTGGAAGCTCTATGTTTCAAAAAACCCAAAAGACCCTCCCCTTCTTAGATGCTTTGACCCAGAGCCGTGTTCAGAAGCCACTGCCTCAAGGAAGCTACCTTCATGAACAGATAAGAATTGTTGGTGTTACGCATTGTTCTCTTGTCACTCAAATTTCTTAAGGACGAGAATCAAGTTTTGTTCATACTTGAACCCTTCATTGACTAACACAGTGACTTTCATGTAACAAGAGTCAATAAAGTGTATTGAAATTGTAGATGTAAGGAATGTGTGCTCCACTACGCTTGGGAATCATTTCCCGAGTGACTTGGCCACCTCCCAGCCTTGCTTCACAGAGAAGCAGTCATAGCGGTGGTTAAGGAGGAAGACTCTGGAGTGGAACAGCTTTGGTGAGATCTTCACTCTAGCAGTTCCCTATGACCTTGGACAAGCCACTTTACCTCTCTAATCCTTGGTTTCTTCATCTGTTAAGTGGGAATAATAATAATATCTAGCCACTTAGAGTTGTTGGAAGGAATACGTGTGCACAGCCCAGTGCCCAGCACCTTAGTAAACACTCAATGAATGTTAGCTGGTAGTATTATAATTACTAATTTGAATAAATTAAAACATAGAGGTGCTGTCCATTATTATGGTTAAGCAAAAGTTTCTCAGCATTGCATAGCAGAGCCTCCTCAAAAGACTCTTCTCTGGTCAATATGTTCCTCACCCTTGACCTTCTGGAAATACTGAATTGAGAATGGTTCCCCTACATTTACCATGTTCCTCGTTGCCTCTTCACTTTTATTAGTGCCACCTAGTTAATCCCATCTCCTAGGGAGCCCGTGTACAGAGGAGCAGAACCCCACCCGGTATTTCTGTGCCACCCTCTCACCTTGCAGTATTGTGTCAGACAATGCTCCACTGCTATTCATAGGATTTTCACGGCCAGTTTTTGGCAAGTGTGTGGCCAGGTCCTTCTTCCTAGTCTGCCTTAGTCTGGAAGCTCCACTGAAACCTGTCCACCATGGGTGACCCTGCTGGTATGTGAAATATTGGTGGCATCACTTTCAGCATCAAGCAGCCGCCACAGTGTGACAACTCACAGGTGGGTGGTGTGGTTCCCTGACTGGGATACCAACCTGGGTCATGGCAGTGAGAGCCCCAAATCTTATCCACTAGACCACTGGGGCTGGCTTGTCACCTCTGGTGTGCATAAGACTGATCCTTCTTTCCGAATGCCCTCCTCTCACTTCTCCCCAGTTCTCATCTACCTAGTGATTTTCTGCTCCACTTTCAACTGGCAATTCAGATGCTCCTTTCCTCCAAGAAGCCTTCCCTACCTTCTGGTTCTTTCCCTCTTCTCCACAGAGTTAATAATCCTCTCCCCTTTCTTAGAGATCCATACTTTATTCCCACTTGTATTTTTAAACATACCACACTGCATTGAAATCTACCACATCTTATTCATCTGAGCAATCCTGGAATTTAGCAGAGACTCTAGAATGTCAGGTGCCCAACCAAAAAATATGGTGAATGAATAACCGGTCCATGCCAACACAGGTTCTGAATTAGTGGGTTTGGAATCCATGTACTTTTACAGCATACAGCTATATCAGTAAGGTATTGCTGTGTAACAAATCACCCCAAAACTCAGTGGTTTAAAATAATAATTTGTTCTCCCTCACGTATCTGTAGGTAGAGTAGGAGTTTATTAAGCTCAGCTGAGCAGCTCACTGAAGGTCTGACTGCTTCCTGCAGGTTTGGCTCAGGTCTATTCCAGGTATGTTCATTCTGAGCCCAGGCTAAGGGGCCAACAGCTACCAAGGGGAAGCTCCTCTCATGGTGATGGCAGAGGTGTGAGAAGATGAGCCTAACCTTGAAAACACACGTCAACCCTCTCTGCTTGTATCATGACTGCTACCATCTCATTGGCCAGGTCACATAGCTGAGCTCATAGCCAAGGGGCAGAAAAGTGCCCATTTCCCATCATGATGCCAAGTAAGCTACATGGCCAAATCCAACATACATGAGGCTACATGGCCAAATTCAACATGAATGGGTCCAGTGAGCATATTCTTCCCATGGAGGTGGGAGAAAGTGGATATTTTGAACAATAACTGATTGACCTAACACAATAATACTCAAGTCTTGCTACAATTCATTTTGCTTATTAAATGCTTCAGCCTCCATTTGGACACCTGCATTTCCTCGTTCAAATCGCCTTATTAATGAGTATACAATTATGATATTCCGAACTAAGAAGAAGCTAGGTTCTCCCTTCTCAGTTCCCATTACATCCTTTGTTTTGATGTGTGTGTGTGCATGTGTGTGTGTGTGTGAGATCATGAAGCAGCCTGTGTTGTAATTCTGTGTATTTCTCTCTTGATCGTGTGACATTACCCAGTGGTGTGACAGACTGTTTCACTGACTGACCTAAAACCCATTCTCACCCCACTTTTCCATGCCCACCTCCACTATAAATGATAGAGGTGACAAATACTCACCTCCCCAGCCTCCATCGCAGCTAGGAGTGTGACACAGTCCGGCAGTGAGATGTAACAGAAATCTGCAGCAAGATCTTTGGAAAGTCTTTGCTGTTCTCACAAAAGGAAATATCTCAGCTAACCCTGCCCCTTCTCTCCTTCTTCCTGTCTTGAATGTGGATGTGATGTGGTTGACAAGCATGAAGGAAAGACAAAGAGAATCACAAACATTCTGGTTGAAAATTCTGGACTTTGGACCACTGAACCAACACCAGCTGCCTACCTCAAGACTTCATATAAGTAGAGTTTTCTGTTCTTTGTAGCCAAAAGACACTTTCAACTGTGCAATTCTCTAGGACAGGGGTTGGCACACTACAGCCCATGGGCTAAATCCAGCCCACCATTCATTTTTGTATATAAAGTTTTATTGGCACACAGCCACACCCATTTGTTTGCTGTCTATGGCTGCTTTTCTGCTACAATGGCCGAGCTAAGCATTTGTAACAGACACCATCTGGCCCACAGAGCCTAAAATATTTACTATTTGGCCCTTCACAGAAACAGTTTGCCAACTCCCTGCTCTAGGACGAAGGTTATAACTTATTTCTTTTGTATATCCCTCAATGTCTAACACAGTGCTGGTACACAGTAGACATGCAATAATTGTTTAATAGAATAGTAATATCAGCTGTCATTTATTGAGCACTAACTGTTAGCCAGGTGCTGTGCTAAACACTCTTCATTTATTATCTTATTTAATCTGCATAACACCCCAATTGGTTGGAACTACTGCCTTCCCACTCTCCAAATGTGGAGACCAACGCTGAGAGTCATTAAATAACAATCCCAAGGTCATAAAACTAGTGAAGGGCAGAGCCAGCCCTCAGATCTAGGTTTGGCAGACTGCAAAGACAACACTCTTGACCTCTGGGCTCTTTGGCCTCCCAGTTGTCCAGCTGAGTCTGATCAGAGGCTGTCTTTCACTGGGCAGTAGGGTGAGCTCCATCCTCTTCCAGACACCACCCTGGTTTATGAAGAGTCTTTTTTCTTGGGAGACTTCATCACACCTCGCTGGAGAAAAGAACCACTTGGCAAATTGAAAACAATGACTCTAAATCTCAGAAACAGAGGGATTTTACAGCCACCAAATAAGCAAAAGGTGTTGTAAATCTCCCCAAGTGTGTTAGCTGTAAAGGAGTAGTTTTGCATCAGTCAGGACTTTCCAATGGTCATTCTTTCTGTCTGCCTATACCAAGATGTGTCCAGACAAAGAGAATTGTGCTTCCTGCCTGTCGACTCCCTTTGATTTTAAGATACATATCTTGTCTTATCTTTAAAAAAATCCTTCTTGCTCATTGTGAGTGCTCTCCCAGCATGACTTAGCTTGAGGAACATAGTAGAGAATTGACCCATCCCCTCCACACATCTCAGAGGCCTGCTGCCCAGATGCCCAAAGTGATTGTACACAAATCACTCAGCTGCTTCCAACGGGGTGAGATGAACGAGCTAGGTGGGCATTTATCACACCAGAGCCTCTTCGACAGCTTGATTCAAGGGTCTCGTCAGAAGATGAGGGACACTTTCAGATCAAGTTCGTTTAAACGTTGTTGGTGGAAATCCCACGGGTTTCTCTTAGGAGACTAAAAAGAGTTGAAGAAAATCAGCCTGAGGTTTAATTCGAACTTCTGTTCAATTCATCAGTGAACACATTTTAAGAGAAAGGGAATGAATAGTCGTTGAGTACCTACTAGGCACCCAAAACAGCATGCACTTTCATGTAACGGTAAATAACACATTTTACGCACCAAGCGTCCGGATATGTTGCAAGTGTTGTGCACATACTAATTCATTTAACTCTTACAACTTTACATAGTAGATACTATTATTACTTATTGACATGAGGCAAACTGGGGGTAGAGAGCGTATCAGTTATCTTTTGCAGCTAACAAACATCCCCAACCATAATGACTTTAAAAATCAAGCATTTATTTAACTCGTAATTCTGTGAGTGAATTGAGGGTTTTTCTGATCTGGGCCAGCTCAGCTGATCTTGGCTGGACTCTCTCATGCAACTTTGGTTGGCTTGTGGATAGATGATGGCCAGATGATCAAGGATGACCTCACTCACGTGTCTGGGGGTTGGAAGTCTATTGGCCGGGGGACATGGCATTCTGTCCTCTCATCATCCAGCCAGCTAGGCTGAGCTTCTTCATGAGGCATCAGTGTTCCAAAGCAGCAAGAGGGGACAAGCACTTCTCAAGCCTCTGGTTGCATCACGTTTGGTATTGTCCCAATAGCCAAACAAGTCACAAGACCAATCCCAGAGACAATGAAGGAGAGACCATCTAACGGCATGGAGAGAAGAGGCCTGAATACATTGGGGCCATCACTGCATCCATCTTCCACAGAGAGGTTGTGTCACTTATCTAAGACCTCACAGCAAGTAAGTGGTGGGGATAGGATTTCAACCCAGCTAGTCTGACTCCAGAATCTCTGTTCTTAAGTATCACACTATTCAACAATACATTATTTCATTTAATTCTCAAAAAAAAAAAAAAAGCAAAGAGAAAGTTATTAGTAGCCCTATTTTAGATTTTAAAAAAGAAGAAAACAGGCTCAGCAAGGTTAAATAAATTTGCCCAAGTCATGCAGCTAGGAAATGGGGAAATTTGACTCACTCGTGAAGGTTCCCTCTCTCTGCTGTATCATGTGGATACCCACCTGCACTTGCTGAATCAACCTGTGTGCTGAAGCACCAACCAGGGGCCACTTTCAGAATATGTGTTTAGAAAGTAAGAGAGAACCTATGTGGGGTTGTCAACATGGACTGAAGTCTTCCGTAGCCACTTTCCCCAACAGTTGCCCTGAAGCTTTATTCCCATTTAGGAAATTAATTTCTGCCTAGCAGAGTGGTAAGCATTGTGGTATTCGAAAGAGATGAAAAAGACAAATTTTCAGCTCCCACGGTACTTACAAAGTGCACAGTTATGAAACAGCAGATGCCAACACACAATGAAGTAGGTGGATGTGTGGACAGATGGAGGCAATTATGGGCAACTGGAAGATGAGTGTGAATTGGAGTTAATCAAGGAAGACTCCCCAGAGGAGGCAGGCTGGAGGAATGGAATTCAGATTGGCTTAAAGAAAACAAGTAACCTTTCTTAGACTTCCACCTTTCGTAGAAAAATGTAAGCATAAGACACATAATGGTTAGGTCTCTTTAACTATTTGTAATTGTAACCAACTCAAGCCAACTTAAGCCAAGCGAGTAAGCTTCCAATTTAATAGAAGAATACAGAACCCAAATGGCAGTGCACAGGGAACTGGGCCTAAACTGGAATTGAGGGTTCAAACATCATCACAGCATCCTCTGTCTTTCCTACTTGCTTTATTATTTCTCATCAGACAAGCTTCCATAGGTTCTTGCTCCACAAGGTGGAAGATGGCTGCCTCTCAGTTCAACTTCAGGTTCCCAACAGAGTGAATCTGATTGGCCCAGATTGAGTTAACTGTCCACCCTCCATCCAATGGGCTTCTCCAAGGGGGCTAGCATCACAAACACGGCTGCTGGGGAAGCCAGCTGGCGAGTTTGAGGGCAGTTCTCAGCAAAGGTGCAATGGTTTCTGGGCAGGGCAAACACCACGAAGTGTGTCTATAGGGGGTACACACCGGAAGATCAAAAGGCGGTGAGCCCAACTGAATCTAGGGATTTTTCAAGCATGGTAGGTAGGAAGAGAGCTAGGTGCTGATGATGGAGGGCACTTCATTCCAGCCAGAGGACATTATTCTAAGACTCATAAATAATCATGAGCCTTGAGAGAGTTATCACAGAGAGGTTTATAATCAGGGAAATGACATAATTGAAAATTATATATTTCTATTGTGAAGTAACCCATATTCATCATGGAAATTTTGGCATATACTAAAAAGTAGAGGTTATTATTTCCTTCCATTTTTATACCAACACACCTACGCAAACACATTAGCATCTGGCACTAGATGAGGATCACTTTCAGAACCAAATAACTTAAATATCCAGAGTGGAAATCACCTATTAAGTTCTGGATCACGTTACTTAAAAGTATTATACCTTACTTGTATTCACTTGACGTTATTGTTACTTGGGTTTTTGGATTAAAATTATACAAAGCATCTTTAGATAGCACAGTTTATGAGTATTTCCTCATGCCATTTTATATTCTCCAAAATTACACTATTTGATCTTAATACTACCCCATAATGAATTTACCCATTCCCCTCATGTCAGACAATTAGATCATCTCAACTTTTTGCTATTATAAATGACTCTGTGATGACTATTCTATATAAAGCTTCATCCCCATTTATAACAAATTCCTCAGCAGTGGAATTATGGGGTCACAAGGCAAGAACGTTTTTAAGTCTTTTGATACACATTGCAAATTGTCCCTCCAGAAAAGATGTGCAAGTACATGCACACCAGCCAGGTAGGAAGATGCTCGTTTCCTCTCAACCTGACCAGGGCTGAGTATTAACAGAAGGTTGAAGGCAAGCTTGGGCAGGTCCATTGGATCATTCCCCATGTGTGACGGCATCAGGCTCTGTTAGAGTGATGGCATCCATTTTCACCCACGAGAGCCTTGCTGCAGGGTCCTAATACTCAAAGTCCATTGGTGAGGACTCTGTCTACCCTGTATTAGCTTTGCTAGGATTGGTTGCTACTCTGACATTTCTTTTTAAACATTTTTATTTCTGACCAGGGTTTCTTTTTATATACACCTTGTCTTTAGCTATTAACTTCAGCTAGGTCTTCTCCAGCCTAGAAACTTGAGCTCTTTCTTTGCTGTCTATCTCTGCCTTGAGCCATTGTATATTGATTTCATAGTTGGATAACCAGAGAACTTCCTCTTTTCAAATATCCAGTTAGTTGTTGGGAGGGGATCAGAAGATACCTTGTTCTCATCACTAAACTGCTTGCAATATGCGTGGTCCCCTTAGATCCTCATCTCAGCCATGTGAAGTGGGCAAAGAAAGAGAAGAAGATCGAAGCTTACAGAGGTTAGGTGGCTCTCCCAGTAGTTGAGTTGGTTAGTGGCCACGGAAGAACTTGAACCTGACGTTCTTTCGACATCATCTCCCAAGGGAGAGAGATCGGGTCCAGAGCCACCAGTTAGAAAAGCAATGTAACCAGTAAGCTGTGAGGTGCTCGGGACTTGAGTGAGGGGTACGGTCACAAGAAAGGAGAGGGGGTGACTGAATCTGAAAGTCTTGTGAAGGAAGAACCAATACTAGGAGCAGCCTGTCTGTAGTGGGAGAAAATGAAATCAAAATACAGAGAAAAGGAGAAAATGAAGAGTGCTGAGGGTCTCCAAACTCCTGGATCCAGTTGTCCCTAAGGCAAATAACTCCACCCCCGCCACGCCGAGGATGTAAGCCAAGAAAGTCCCGACTGACGTTGCCTGTGCAGTGGAGTCGAGTTTCTGCCCTGCAGTGGGAGAGTGGAGTCATGCAGCACACCGGCCACTCGAGACCCATACACAGAAATGCATGCGGAGAAAGTGATGCCAGAGTCCTTGGATGACAGTGCACTTTGTTAGCATCCAAGACCTTCCTGCCAGCTCGGTCTGCCTCTCCTTACATCTCCCCATTGAGGCCTCTCAGGCTGTTGGTAAGGATTTTCTGAGTTTCTCCAGCCTGGCTGGCTCACCAAGTATCAAAATCTCCATGCCAGAGTTTTGCTTCTTGGCAGCTCTACAAATTTTCCCCCTCGGGATGAGGGAGCAAAGGTTAATGCTATGGAGGACTTTGATAAATAGTGCATGAGCCTGAAGAACAGGCAGGAATCAATAATATATTCCCACTCTCAACTTTCTTTTATCCTCAAAACAACAGCATCAAAACATTCATGCCAGACTGCAAATGAAAAAGTCAATTTTTTTAAAAAGTTGTTCTTCCCTTTCCTGCTCTTTAATGAAAGGCATAATGAATGTGTTTACCATATGGAGATGAGAAAGAATCAATTAGAAAAACTCAGAAAATATGGTATTTCGTAGTGGGGTTTTTCACCCCCATTTTTGCAAAGAAAGCCAATTGTGGTGGTTTCTTGGATGTGTCTGTAGGATGATGTGTGATAAGTAAGAAAAAGGAGGAGAAGGTGTGTTTGGAGATCAGGATGTGTGCAGTGAGAAATTCCTCTGTTAACCCATGAAATGCCTTAGCTCATGATACAGTGGGCCCATGGTGTATGTATATGGCAATTGGTTAGATGTAACCACATCATTGTCAGATGATGTCAATGGGCAGCCAGTTTGAGAATCATGGGATTAGATTATGTTTCTAAATCAGACACTTCTTAAATAATCAGATAGCCCCTAATAGACGATGATTTCCAAATCTGGGAATATCATAGTGATCAAAAATGACACAATGCTTATTCTCATGGAACTTCATTTCTAAAGATTTCCAAAAACAGACGATGATTTTAGCACTGAGGTTTATGTTTGAATGAATGAGTAGACAGAAATGTTCTAATAAAATCTCTGATCTCAGCAGTCTTAGAAATATTCCTTGAGTTTTGAGGACTGTGTTTCAAATGGGAAAGGGTGAGAAATATAAAATATGTGAAATCACCCCTACGTCTCATTTGTTTATTTATTCACTAACTCATTTTTTCGTGTGTCAAATATTTGTTATATAGCAGACACTTTGGGAATTGCATTGGATAAGACCCAATCCATGACCCCAACTAGATCACAGTCCACTTGGGTGACACCAAGAAAATTAAATTAGAATAATAGAGTGATGGGTTTGAATACAGTGTGACCAATGTCATGAAAATAATATGCACAGTGGAGCACTGTGGGAGGAGACCTGTGGCCATGGAAGGACAAAAGCAAAACACAGCTTCTTGGAAACTGCTCATAGGAGGAGGATGTTGAAGCGAAGATGGAAGAGGGAATGTGGAGACACTCCAGGAGATGAGGCTGCTGAAGTGGCGGAGACATTTCTAACCTGGCTGCACGTTAGAATCATCTGGAGGAGCATTAAAAAAATACTGATGCCCTGTTCCTCCCCAAAACTAATTAAATCAGAATCTTTTGGTGGTGGAACACAGACATTGGCATTTGTTTTTTATTTCTCCAGATGATTCCAGTGAATTGCCTGTTTGAGAAACACTGGACTAGATTATAAAGTGTCTTGTTACCAATCTAAAGAGTTTGGACTCTGAATTCAAAAAAAAAAAAAAAAAAAGGATTCCAGATACCATGGAGATAATTAGGTCCAAGAAAGAGCATTAAACTTTCAGACCTATTTAAATTCATCTCTTGGCCCACTAATCCTCATTTTGCTCTTTGAATCCTGCCAACGAGAAGGTCAACTTCTAGAAGGAGTCAGGAGAACACAATGGTTAAGGGCAGAGCTTTGTGAAACAAGACTGGATTCAAAGTCCTGGCAGGTTATTCAACTTTCTCTGTGTGCCTGAGTTTCCTCAACTACAATACTTGATTAGTAATATCCTATTTCTCAGGAGTGTTGCAAAATATTTATTGAGGACTTTGCATGTCAGGCTCTTTGATAAGCCCTGGGAATATCATAGTGATCAAAAATGACACAATGCTCATTCTCATGGAACTTAATTTCTAAAGAAAGTGTTGACATTAGTCAATAACCATACAAGCAATTATTTTAAAATTGCATAATTATAATTATGTAATTTCAAAGGGATACATTTAGAAGAAACACCAAGAACTAAGAAAATGTGTAATAGGAGAGCTCATCTGGGAAGACCAGGCTGGGATTTGAAGGAATAAAAGCTAATCTGGCAAAAATGCAGAGGAAGGGGAATTTGAGGGAAGTGGGGAGGAAGGGGAAGTCCAGGAAGAGGGATGTAGATAAACAAAGACCCTGCGAGGTGAGGCAACAATGTGTATAAATGATGCAGCAAGGTTCCAGGTGCATTGTAAGTATTTAATAAGCAGTTAGCAGCATCAGCATCTGTCTTTTCTGAATTTAAACTACAGACAGGTGAAAAATAGAATTGGAAGAAGAGATTAATTGGGTCAGATATTTTCTAATTTTTGAGAACTTTAAAATATTTATGATGTTGAAGGTAAAAATGTCCTCCCCTCCCTACGCCAGTTTAAGACCAGCACTTTGTGCTTAATGATGGTCTCAAAGAAGAAAGGTTGGCTTTCGTTCAAGCCCAGGACAAATTGCTCACTAATGAGTGACGTGTTAACTGTCAAGGAGCACTCTTGGCTAAAGGCTGAGACAGACTTTTCCTAAAGTGAAAAAGAGTGAGTGTTTCCAGCCAGCCTGCACCGTGGGAAATTATCAGCTGCTCTGGTGCCTTGATGGTTGTCATTCCAACTGATATCAAAATGTGCTGAAACCTGTCCCACCTCTCCCTCCTTCTCTCCAGGAATGGCTTGAGTGACGAAATGCAATATCCTTCATGGATTTCCTTGGCGTTCCCTTTGGGTACTCGAGATGCAGCAGTGAACTATAGACAGCCAGCGATCATCGCTGTGTATTCCAGCAGCCAATAGTATGCATTTCATCGACTTCACATAAGTTTCATAAGAAACTCCAGGCATCAGGGCAAGCAGATTTTGTACTTCCTGCCTACAGATTTTTCTTTTTCTTTCTTTCTTTTTTTTTTTTTTTTGGTGAGGAAGATTGACCCTGAGCTAACATCTATGCCCATATACCTCTATTTTTTTGTATGTGGGATGCTGCCACAGCATGACTTGATGAGCAGGGTGTAAGTCTGCAGCCAGGATCTGAACCTGCGAACCCCGGGTCTCCAAAGCAGAGCACGCGAACTTAACCACTACACCACTGGGCCGGCCCCAGGTTTTTCTTTTCTTAATCTTTTGTTTTCCTAGTCTCTGAGGACTGCATGTTATTTCACTCAAAAGAGAATGCACGTGTGGGGGCCCAAGAGCGCCTGGCTCTGGTTATTATACTTTAGCACGGTTACCAAGAGGCCACACAGAGTGCAGGTGAAAGCATAAGTCTTCAAGCCAGACAGAGCTAGACTCAGATTTAAGCTCTATAATTTAACCAGCTGGTGTACTTGGGCTTGACCACTAATTCTCTGACTCCTGATTTCTTTAGCCGGAAAGCAGAAGTCATACTGTGGGATTTCTGTTAGGATCAGTGATAACCGTGATCGCCACCTGGCCCAGGCCGATTTAGTAACAGACATTAGGTTTAAGGAAGTTATTGTTCTCATGGTTAACATACTAGAATTAGCCTCAGTCTTACTTCTCCGTCTTGAGTCTTCACCTTCCTTCTCCCAGCAAATATAGGAAAGTTTGATTGACTTTGATGAAATGCTAGTTTGACCATGGATATTGTATTAGCTAGAACTCATCAGGACTCTCTTTTTTCAGTAACAAAAATATTTATTATAAATTGGTTAAGGCGAAGGAACACGAAAGTCCGGCTGTTATTAGCTGCAGGCATGGCTGGATCCAGATGCTCAAGTAATGTCAAGAATCTGCCTCTTGTCATCTTTCATCTCCACTTTGCTCTGTTTGGGCCTCATTTTCATGCAAGCTCTCCTATCATACTGATGAAAATGGCCGTAAGCACCTTTAAGTTAAGATAGTGCCAGTTTAGCAAGGCTAATGGAAAGAAAGTAACTATTTTCCCAAAACGCCCAGAAAAATTCCTGGGCCTAATTGTCAGGTTTACTTTGATCACATGGCCATTCCCAAACCTATCCCACTGTCCAGGGATGTAATGTTCTGGTTGGCCAGACCTGAGTCAGGAGCCCACACATGGCGTGGGAGAGGAGTGGGTCCCCAGAGGGAACATGGGATGCTCTTACCTGAAGAATGGCTCCTGGAAATGGAGGGAAAAAACAATCTATGTTCACTAACTATAGCTATTTCTCTTTTTTTCCCTTAATATCAACACCCTTCCCCATAAACCACCTGTTGACAGAAGAGGCTCACTTTGATAAGCGGCTCAGCTGATCCCCCTCCTCCCAGCCCCGCTGATCCCTCATCCAGGCTTTACATTATCCCAGGAGACACTGGGTCTCCATCACTTTGTAGTATCTGCATTTATCCCAACCCCCACAGCAAGAACAGGTGTCAGGAGGGAGAAAATTGTAGCCAATCATTTGGCTTCCAATCACCCACTGTCAAAACATGGTAAAGCCCTGTCAGCAGCATGCCCATTTGATCACTGGGAACTGCCAATTTAAGAGAAATCAGCAACTTTTCCTCCTTCTCTGATTTCTAGCCTCCTTCAAACAAGAAGTATTCCTTACCTTGACTTTACAGTGACTTAAATAACCAAGAGTAGCAGTAATTTGGTTCCCACTGACCATTTACTGTGCATCTGAGCCTAGCAGGGAAACACCAGGTGTGCATGCCCAAGACAGACATCACTAATCAATCAGGCCTTCTTTCCTGATGAGGCTGGGCCTGACCTCTGCATCCTTCTCAATACAGCAGCTGTTATGAAAAGAATGGAGTTAGTTTCATTCAAAAGAAAGGAAACATCTGCCCCCTCAGGTTTTGGTAATATCCGTGTTTCTGTCCATGTCTAACAAGTTATAATCCTCACAACAATCCCCCACGTTAGGCATCATTATCCCCATTTTACAGGTGAGAAGTGAGGCTCAGAGAGGTGCAGCAGCTTGCTCACTATCACACAGCTATCGAAGCCATCTGGTTCCACAGCCCATATTTTATACCATTCTTCCTCCTCCTCCTCTATTCATTTTAAAAGTGGCAAAATAGTCATAACTGCCTGCTCACCCAGCAGCATGGGTAGAGCAAAGGCTCAGAGCTTCCTGGCAGCCCCGAGGAAAGGCTGGCTCCCACATCCCTCCTCCAAAGGCTCCAGGTGACTCACTAACTTGGCACTTGACACTTGACAGCACCGAGGAGGAGCGGCGGGGGCCACAAGGAGCTGCTCCCAAGCGCTGCTGTTTTACAAATGGCGCCAGAGTCAGCCCCAGCCCTGCCCTCCTTAGCAGGAAACAGAAGGACGGTATTTTGTTCCCGTGAAGCCACAGCAACTGTCAGTTTCGGTTTCCTGGGCAAAGTTGGCAACAGTGGCGTGTCGGAGCCAATCACACTCCGGGGCCCTAACCCGCCAGCAATGGAGCAGCTGGAAGGAGGACCCTGTGCCAGAGGAAATCTGAGGGAGAACTGAACTCTCTCGCAAGGGCTGAGAGGAGCCAGCCTGGGGGAGGGAGGGGGGCCTGTTGTCAGTACAGGCAAAGCAAGAACCTACAATAGTAACTCACTGTAGCTGCAACCTGCCTTTTATTTCCCAGAAATTGCTCTGGACCCGCTGTTCTTCCTCCCCCTCCTCCCTACCACCTTTCTTATTAATACAAGAGGCGCTGTAGCCACAGAGGGTAAGAGCATGGGCTTTGGGTCTGAATCCAACATCAGCAAGTTACTGCCTGAGTGACCTAGAGAACGTGCTTTAGCTTCTCTGTGCCTCACTTACTGAGCGCTTCTCAACCTTGGTGCCATTGACACTTTGAGCTGGAAAATTCTCTGTTGACGGGTCGCCCTGTGCACTGTAGGATGTTGAGCAGCATCCCTGGCCTCTACCCACCAGATGCCAGGAGCACCCATTCCACCCACCGCCCCGGTCATGATAACCAAAAGAAGTCTTTAGACATTGCTAAATGTCCCCAGGGTGGGGAGAGGGTGGTGGGCAAAATCAACTCTGGTTAAGAACCACTGTTTTATTGGATTTTTATGAGGACTAACCAACTTAATATTAGATATTATAAACCCTTAGAAGAGTGCCTGACATACCAGCAGGGTTCACTAAATGTTGGTTATTATTGTCGTGCCTTTGTCCGTGCTGTTCCTGCTGACTGGGGCACCATTCCCTCCTTTCTCACGCTTCCCATGCCCACGCTTATGACAGACATTGCTAATCAATTGTAGCACTGCTCCTGATGCCCTTGGGTATGATCTCTGAATCTTTCTCAACACAAAGCAGCCGTCTTCCAAGATCCAGGTGTTCATCATGTATTCTTCAGGACCCAGGAACAGTGCCTGGCAGTAAAAAGCAGCCCCGGGCACTTATTTCAGTCTAACCTCATGACAACCCTATGAAGTCTTTATGCCCTCTTAGCAGTTGAGGAAACTGAGGCTTGGGAAGGTGAAATAATTTGCCTAAGGGCATGTGGTTATTAAATGACAGCACCAGATCTAAACTCCAATTCTTAAAATCCTCAAAGCCCATTTTTCACTCTCCCCAAAGCTAGATATCAGATCCATAGAGTCTGATTCCAAAGCTCATCTTCTTAAACATGATCCCGGAGAGTTAATACATGAATATTCTACAGTGGGAGCAGGGATGTTAGAAAATCACCTCTCCAGCAAAAATAAAAGCCCTAATTTGTAACATTTGCCAGTTTCCATGGTGTAAATACCCTCACCATGGTCGATTTGGAACTACCAATGATTTAACAATTGACTCACCAAATTCCTGACAACGTAAAAACTGGTTCTTATGAGCTGGTACAGGTAGGCTCCAGCACGTCACATGGTGGCTTCCAGTCCATTTTGGAACGAGGCAGAGCACCAGCAAATAGGTAAATCCTATGAAATCTCAAGGTTTTGAACGCAGTGAAAGAACTAGCTAAGGCAGAAACTGTTCCATCCCTAAAGTTTGACACCCACACACAAATCCGCGTTTGGGTTTAAATTCTGCTGCTGTGCTTTCATAATCTAACACCAGATACTATGTCCAGAAAATTAGTCCAGGCTGACATTAGTTTTGCAGCAACACTAATTCCCTGCAAGTTCATTTTTTGGAAAAAAAAAATCCTCCCTCCTTAGGCTGATTGTTTCTAGCAAACAACTCAAGAATAAATATTAGCAGCAGGACAGTGAATCTGGGCTGATGCAGAATTTGCAGACAGTTTCCCCTCCAGAGAGGCACTGCAAGATATGCTTCAATTAGCCACCGTAGCTCCGGGCCAGTAAAGGAAGCATCAGGGATCCATCTCGTCAGGCTACGCGTAAGGCGTGCAGCCCTTATGTAATTAGTATGGAAGTTCTATGCTTAGTTAACTTAATGAGCATTAACCATGTGCTCACTCTGCTCCTAAGCCTCCCTCCTCTCTTCTCTGCATCCCACCTCCCCATCCAGAAGGCAGAGATGAATGATTTCATCTTGTCTCTGTCGGGCAGTTTCTCTTCCATCCGGGTGAGCCCCAACACTCCATCAGATTCTCAAGTAAGTGTGTACAGTCATCTCACCGTCTCTAAACATTGGATGGAAACACATCCTGAGTGGCTTTCTGTGCACTCAGGTTGCGTTCTGGAAGTGCAGGTGGCTTCCCCGGAAAACACTCTTAGAGAGCATCAGGCTTGACAGTGGACAAGGCCATTTCCCATGCAAGGTAACAGATGTGCTTAGCCTTGAACAATGGCCACAAATCTCTTTGTCTCAATTCTCCCCAATAATCCCCCCTTGTGTCAAAAAAGAAAAAATCAGTCACAATCACCAAGAGAGTTCACCGGAGTTTAAAAGTCTGAATGCAAAAGGTACATAATTCTCCTTTCCTATAGATTCTGCCACCAGGTCTTCATCGGAAGAGTCAGAGAATCTTTGGAACATGGTTGATGTATAAATTACAGAGAAGCAGCCAGGAAGAGGAGAAAAAACACGGACTTTGGAGTCAGACACACCTCTTCAAAGTCTGGCTCTGCCGTGTCCTGGCTGTGTATCCTTGAAAAGTTATTTAAACTATCTGTGCCTCAGTTTCCTGATCAGTAAAATGGAAGCAGTCATATGAACCTCATTGGGCTCCTGTAACTAGACAAGAAAACAAGAGGGGAGGTTCCTAACCCAGCCTGAGGCATTGGTGAGTACTCTCCATTAAGGACTAAAAAATCACCTAAAGGGAATCCAGTTTGAAGACCCAGAGGTCTGTATACAGATTCCTTTTGTCCCATCCTATTGGTCTGAGTATGTTCCTAATAATCTTCTATATTCTTTTTGCCTGTAACACTTTATGACCCTGATAAGGATCTAGATTGCTCCCTGGTCTGTAAAAGCTTTTTTTCTTTAATGGGATACTCAAAAGTGGAGTGTCTCTCCTGGCCCCAGAAATACAGAAATAATCAGGAAAGGTGCTGGACAGCGTGAATGACAAAGAAGACATGAGTCTGCCGAGAATGATCCCGAATTCTCCCCATGCTGTGCTTGTGTGGAGAGGGACTTCTGAATCCATGTAAGCCTGACTAGAAATGTTCTCCTTGAAGACATCACATGGGTCTCTCCAGAAACATGATAAGGATATTAGATTTCCCCCGAATATTGTGAACCAGCCTTGTCTTGGTCTTTTCAAGTTTCTAGGAGACCCTTGGGCATCCACTCCAGTGAGGGGACAGGTCCTGACCTATCACAGGCTGGGAGCTGACAACCCCTCCCCATAAGCCATTGCACTTATCATCTTACTCTCATCTTTTCTGGCTTACAATCAATTAATTTCTGGGAAATCTCTCCATTAGAGCTCCGTCAAGAAATGCTCCTTAGCACTTCATGCTGGGACGCAGAGGATGGGGTAGTTGTATGTCCAGGTCCAGGTTCAGAGGGTGGCTAAGATCAGAAACCTCTATAGGTCCATCCACCCTGGACCCAAGAACGGACTTTGGGGAAGATGATGAAGTGGGAAAATGTAGGAGCTATGTATCCAGAGATGTGGCATTGGAAGCACAGGTCTATGAGGCCAGGAGGACACCATTACTATGTCTAACCCTAAAAGACAAAGATGTCCTTTCCCCCTCTGCACTGACTCCCTGGAAATCTCATCTCAGAGAAGTGAAAACATGAAGAGATGACTTCTTTCAAATATCTAAACTATTGTTATGTAAAATTAGGAAATGATTCATGTTATTTAAAGAGTAGGAACATGAATAATAAATGGAATATATATGAGAGGAAGATGTCCACTTGACATTAAGGAGAAGAACATAATGGTCCAGAAGAGGATTTAGGATTTATGCATCTATGCATTCATTCTAAAATATTCATTAAGCACCTACTATGTGTCAGACGCAGTTCTAGATGCTAGGGACATATCAGTGAGCCAAAATAGGCATATTTCCCACAGTCACATTCTCCTTCTTTCCTTCCTTTCCTCCTTCCTCCATTCATCAAAAGTTTCAGTGCTTACTATTACCAAGAACTGTGCAGGGCATTCTGGTCTCAGAAAATACTAAACAAATAGATGGACAATTGTAAAGCAGTGTGGAAAATAGCTAACGTGTATAAAGCACTTTCCCTGGACCAAGCACTGTGGATTAGCTCACTTGGTCCTCATATATACTCTATTTGGTGTAGAACTATTATCCTCATCTTACAGGTGAGGAAACTGAGGTTCAGACAGGCCAAGAAACTTGCTTAAGATCACAAAGCAAGGAAGTAGTACAGCTAGACCTCAAACCCACAGAGTCCAATTCAAAGTTCATTTTCTTTTTTTAATTGAAGAATAATTGGGAATAACTGACAAATATAATTGTATACTATATTTAAAGTGTATAACATGATGATTGGATATGTATATATGCGTTATGGAATGATGACCAAGATCAAAATAATTAACACATCCATCACCTCACATAGTTAACGCATTTTTCAAAGTTCATTGTCTCAAACTTGACTTTGGATAATTAACTCATGTATAGTCTAGAGGTGGGGGTGCTGGTAAACCAACTTTCCAAAGAATAATAAAAAACATCCTAATTTGTAGCATTTGCCAATTTCCATGGTGTAAATACCCCCACCGTGGCTGATTTGAAATTAACAATTGATTCACAAAATTTCTGAAAATTTAATAATTGGTTGTTGTGAGCCTAACTACAAGTTAGGCTCTAGCGCATGACTGACGGTAAGTAGGAAATACTGGTAAATCCAAGGAAGAAGCCCACCTAACCCAGCTTTGGGGATTTAGTTGCAGATCTCAAGAGGAATGAGCCATAAACTCCTTTTACTTAGGTCCCAGCAGGAGCCCATTCCTCCTCCCACCCCACCCCCTTTTTTTTTGAAACCTAGTTGTTCAACATTTCCTTGGATTCTCTGAGATGCCCCAGTATCCTTCCAACAAATTGCTTCTTGTTCCGGATGATTCAAGTTGAGCGTTGTTATTAAAAACAAAAGAATCTTATTTAAAAATGCAGAGGGACCTCTCCACTGAGGTCCTTTGTTACTGGAATCAGGAAAATGTTCTTCTGTGGAGCAGCAGCAAGGTGTTGATATCAATTAAATGCGACTTCGATGGATAGACATGCTTTTCTGATAATTCAGGGACCTGTACTCCCAGAACAATGGAAATTGTCACTCTACCCAAAGAAAATCTAGCAGCAATATCCCTGGGTGCACTTAAGCATGTGTTCATACACCATTAACTACTTGGCAGGGACTGAGAACATTGTGACCACAAATAACATAAACTGAGGTCAGAAAAGCTGGTGCCAATTGAAGAGGTATCAGTGATGAAGATGAATTATCTCCAAAATTATAACCGAAGCCAACAGTAAAGTGCAATTCAATTTCAAAGGGAAAAAGCTTACAAACATTGTAGAAATTCATTTAGAGAGCAGAGCAATAAATAAGTATCTACTCCGAGGTCTACCTGAACTTTGCAATTTTCTCTCCACTGATTTCCAGCTCTGTGACCTTGGGCAAAGTACCTTACATCTTGGAGCTTCGGGCCCCACTTGTGTAACATGAAATAAATAATTCAGGGTGGCTCTGAGAAATAAAGGTAGAATATGTGGATCATTTAGGGTCATGTAGGCCCATAATTAATACTCAAGAGGAGGTAGTTAATGCTGTCCACAATGATGACAATGACTATGATGATGATGATTACAGCTCAAGTTCTGCCTCATCCAGAAAGCCCTTCCTGACCCTGACGAGTTTTTCTAAACTTTGGGGATAGTCCTGATGTAGTCCCCGCCTCCACAGTCAAGTAGATAATTACCTGTTTGCAAAGATCAAGGGCTGTATTTCAAGTAGCTTCTGTGTTTTCTGTGATGATAAAAGCACGAGATTGGAAACCAACCTGTGTTTCAGAGAAGTTTAGTTATTTGCTGAAGATCACATAGCTATTAAGTGGCAGATTTCAGTAAGTTCAAAAACAGGTCTGTCCTCCGCCACAGCCCAAGCTGTTACCTTCCTACCCTCTTTCCTCCCTAGGATGTTCTTATCTATTAATTAAATTAGGTATGGCAACCTATTCTTCTTGTTGTTGTTGATGATGATGGTCTTCTTGTGTTTCCAAATCACATGTTGACCCATGATGGGGACATTTTATTGATTTTGGCTCCAGTCAATGTCAAGTACACATGGAAGATGGATTCCTGCCCTCCTTTGAGCCCCAGCATTATGGATTCGGCATAGCGGAATGACCTGGAAACTGTCAGGCAATGCCTAATCTACTGCACTTGGTGACAAGGACGATGGGGGACGAAACTTGTGGAGATATCAGCATTGCTTGATTTACCTCATAGGGAATTAGGAATCTTCCAGTGTTTGCACTCCAGTTAATTTGGATTTGTTTTCCTTACTAAAACTCCCAGGCATTTGACCTGCTCACATTGTGGATGCCCACGTCCTCCAGAGTCTCCCTGCAAACAGGGCCAGAGAGGCTGCTTGAAGTGCTACCACTCCTCCAGGGTCTGCACACTCTCAGCGCTGGCCCCATTCTTTAGCTTCAATGTGGGCCTATGGCCAAGGGCTCTTGGTCCCAGTTCTACGATCTACAAGCTGAGTAAACATAGGTTAATTAACCTCTCTGTGCCTCAGTTCCCATATCTATATAATAAGGTGATACTCCAAACGCATAGGCCTGTCGTAAGGAGTAAATTAGATGTCACATATAAAATGGCCAACAGTCTTGGTTCCCAGGCAGTCAATGTCCCCTGAGCTCTCTGGTTACCGGCCACGAGGACGCCCAAGAACAACGTGCAGCTCAGCTTGGCCTCTGTAGGGGTAAGAGGAATTCAGGTGACCTCCACCCTTCCATTCCTCCTTCGCCTCCATCACCCACCTACACATCATCCCGCTGATTCTCCCAGGCTGCCTTTCCCAACCCCTGAGAACCACTGGGCAAAAACATGTACTGTGTGGTCAGAGCTCTCAATTCAGATACCTGCACCTCCAAAAATCGGACAGTGTTTCCCACTGCAAGCTATTTAGTGTTTCAGCATTTCTAGAACGTGAATGATGCTGTGAATGAGTGAAAAAGGGAAAACAATGCCGATTGGTGTCTGACACACAATAATCACATAGTGCATGCTATTGTTGTTTCCAGATACTTTCATCTTAGATGAAGGGATAGTGTTCTCTTTGCAAAAGTTCTCTCTCTGCTTCTCTCCATTGTTCTCTGCGTGCATGTGTTAACCTTCCCAGTCTCTTTCTACATAGTTCTTTAACTCTCTCTGCCTCTTTAACTCTCTTTGACTCTCATGCCTCACACTGTCTCTTCCTTTAAATCATTCGTTCCCTCTCTCTCTTTCTCAGTCTATCTTTTCTTTATATTTCTCGTACCCTCTCTGTCTCTCAACCATAGTAATTAAAAGTATGTCCCCTGGATCCACCTGCCTGAACTTGCAGACTGGCCCCACACTTTAAGAACTATGTGAACTTGGACAATTTAGTCTCTCTGAGTTCATTTTCTCACTTCAAAATTAAGGAAAATAACAGTATTTTCCTCATGGAGTCATCATGAAGAATAAATGAGATAATGCAGCTAGAACATCTAGCACAGTTCCTTGCCCAGAGCAAGCACTTAATAAATATTAGCCATTATTATTATTATCTATTTCTTCTATCTCCTTTGATCTCTGTACCTTCCCATTTCTATTTCAGGTGCACTCTCTTCCTTTCTATCTCTGTATTTCAGACTCTGTCTCTGTGTGTGTTTCTCTCTCTGTTTCTTCTCTCTCTCTCTCAATTCCCTCCCTCACCCCTTCCCTCATTCCCTCCTTCCATCTCTCCCTCCCTCTCTCTCTCTCCCTCTCGTTCTGACACAGGTTCATTGTAGCTCCTTTCCTAGATTTGTTTAGCCACATCAAGCTCTTGATCAGGGATAAATCTCAGGCCACCCACAAAAAATTTAAAAGTCACCCTTGTGGTGCTGAGGGGGTATGGATGGTTTGGAAGCCCTTGCCAGGTTGCTCAGGAGATGCCCCGGCGGGTCAGTGAGGACAGAGTGAATGCCGTTGCTGTTGTCTTATGCCATGGTAACCGCCTGCTATGCGTCACTACAAGACAAATGGTGCCACCGGTAAACAGGGAGATTAACAGCATATATGTGGAGTGTGAGCTCTCCAAAGGGAGCAGAATGCTCAACGATAATTCATCTGAACTCCCATTTTTAACTCAAAACACAAATTCAGTTGCCAGTAGAAGTCTATAAAGAATTAATTAGGGAAGTTCACAAACAGTCAAAACTCATAAATTTGTCACTGTCGAGAAGAATCATTTCCCCTGTCAGACATGAAGTATGGCTGTCAAAAGATGGAAAGAAAGGAAAACACTCAAAGAAGCAGGCCTGCTGTCTCTTTTCTGTTCCCTAATTAGAGGCAAAGAAGATAGTTAAAAACTTGGAGAATTCAGAGAGAGAAACTGACAATGCTCCTAGACCACATGCTCGATAAGGGAAGGTCAACCATGTCCATTGTGTTCACTGCTGGGGCCCCAGTGAACAACTTGGTGCTTGGGGCATAGTAGAAGGTAAAAATATTTCTTAAAGTTTCTGATGATTCAAAAGGAGGCACTTGAAACTATTAAGACATCAATAAAAAAAATGGCGAAAGGAGGCAGTTGACATGAGACGGAGGCCAATGAGGAGGATGGAATTGATGGCCCTAACTTCTGACATTGAATCTGGCTCCCTTCTATGGCTCTCCACCACTTCCTGTAAAACAGGAAGTGATGCAGTAGCATCATCTCCTCATTCTGAGCATTCCTGATGCCTCCTACACAGTTATTACCACAGTAACCACAGTAATAATGAAGAGAGTGGCTTTGGAATTCCCACAGGCCTGGGTCCACCCTAACTTCTGTTAGCATCAGTTTCTTCTTCATAAAAAAGAAGCTAATCATTGCATCTACCTCATAGAGTTTTTAAGGAGATTAAGTGAGAAATTCATTTGAAGGTAGATAGCTACTGCTGTTATCACTATGAGAAGTGAAGGGGACTGTATTCGTCTGCTAGGGTTACAATAACAAAATACTACAGACTGGGTGGATTATACAACATAAATTCATTTTCTCACCGTTCTGGAGGCTGGAAGTCCAAGATCAAGGTGTTGGAAGGGTTGGTCTCTTCTGAGGCCTCTCTCCTTGGTTTGCAGATGGCTGCCTTCTCCTATGTCCTCACGTGGTCTTTTCCATGGTGTATGCATCTCTGGTGTCTCTGTGTGTCCAAATTTCCTCTTCTTATAAGGACACCAGTCACACTGGATTAGGGCCCACCATAACAGCCTCATTTTAACTTAATTGCCCCTTTAAAGGCCTCATCTCCAAATATATTCTAAGGTACTTGGGATTAGGGCTCCAGCATATCAGTTTTGGAGAGACACAATTCAGCTCATAATAGGGACCTTCATTACATTTGTACTTTGGTTTAATCAAGCTTCCTGCTAGCTTAAGAGAAAACAAAAATTCGTCTTCCCACTGGCCCTAAGCTGAGTTCACCCTTGTAAAATGTTTAACCCAAAGGATGTTTTTCTAACGTGATCTGTTAGCATGCAAAGAGCCAGGCAGACCAGAGATCCAGGCACCAGTCTTGGCTCTGCCCCTAGCTGGCTGCATAATAGGATCTCAATCATGTATCTTGTTCTCTCCCTACTCCTCATTTAAGAGAAGCAGATTGTACCACATGGTGCCCAAGATCCCATCTGCTATAATTCTAGCTATACGGTTGCTTAAGACATTGAAAGGATCTGTGAAGGTTTGCATACAAAATATGAGTTTGAATACAGAAGAGTGTTGCCCCCTCTTATCTTGAGGAGGTGCTTTCTGCAGCTCTCCATGGTAGCAGGGATGGAGTAGAGGACATTAACCATGTGAGAAAAACAAAAAAAGTCAGGGTATCAGAGTTGGGAGAAAACTCATGAAAGTCTTTATTATTGTGATTCCTCCATCTTTCCTGGCATCAAGAAGAGGTTGCAGGTCCAGGTTGTTACCAGAAAGAAAACAGTCTAACACATAGTCTTGTCCACTCAGGAAGCACAGGAGATGGTGCCAAGATTTTCTTGCCTTTGCCTTCAAAACAGCTTTCAATCCACTTCATGTCCACCTCTGGGAGCCTCTGGGAGTCTCTCTTCTCTAACTTCTGCCTCTTTCTCCTCTCCTTACCCTCAAACTCTTGGTCTTTCCTACTCCATTGCTAGAGTCTTACTCCTGCATGAAAGCACTCCTTAAAGTCCTCAACTTCTGAATATCATGCCTGTTTCCTTCCTCTGTCATAGGAAGAGGTTTCATGACTTTTACTGCCCTCTAATTAGAGAAGTCAAATGCAGTGGTTAGAACAGACGTTCTAGAGCCAGTCTGATTAGGTTTGAATCTCTGATCTTCCACTTATTAGCTGTGTGACCTTGAGAAAGTTACTTAACCTCTCCGTGCCTCCATTTCTTTACCTGTGAAATGGAAAAGACAATTGTTTCTACCTTTTAGGGTTGTTTTGAGGATTAAACGAGCTAATATGTAAAAAGTCTGAAGACAATGCCTGGTACATAGTAAGTGCAACACGTGTTAACTGTTTTAACTCAGAGGTGAGCATCCACGCTAGTGATTGAGGTTGGGTAGGACAATTTATTGGGGTGCACAAAGGAAATGTGTGTTATTTCCTTTTAATTTCTTGTTTTGTATCTGTTTTATAAGATATATAATGTATGAATACAGTAGTACATATTTGCAATTTATAAGTAAATAAACATATATGTTGTGGGGGAATGATCAAAAAATTCTAATGGGGTGCACAATCAAAAGAATTTGGAGACCATTGATCTCTGAGCAAATAATCTTTTCTTTTAAAAAAATAATGAGAATAGTATTTTTCAGAACACACGTTCCTCTTGTTAATACTGACTTTTTCTCTGAGCATAAAGTATTTGTCGTTCTTATGTTGACGAGACCTCAGTCTCTTTATTGTCTTACTAAAGACCATCTGACAAAGAATGCAGGGGGAAATCTCACCCTGCTATAAATAAATTTTCACTCTCACCAAAACATAACAGTAAAGATGGCATCTGAGAAGGAGAACGAAAGAATGTCAGGGACATTTAACATGTAATAAATCAGTAATTATGGCTACTATACAACTCATTTTCGTCTTCCACCTCATTAGCCCCCACCTCCAAACTCTGGTTTTTAATGATATATGTATTGTTTCATTTTGTATTCTTTTTATTGTGCATTTCAGGGAAAAGCTGAGTTTCTCTGTGCCTGCTTCTTTTACTCTTAAGTCGACTTCATTTCTGATTTCATATATTGACTTCCAATCCTTGGGACGAACTGTGTTCCCAGACATTCTGTGTAATTTGGATCCTTGCCTTGGAAATGGCCTTGGAGATCTTGTTCCAACCTTCTTGTATCACTGGTAGGAGTTTCTTACATCCCATTGCCAATACCCAGAATTGTGTAATGTTGACTTTCTCCACATAAGTTTATACCAAAGCCACCTGCCTCATATACACCTGTTCTTCTTATACTAATTAGGAATCCCAGAAAGCAAAGGGTGCTACTCAGGGTGGTGGGGATTGGTGGTGAACTCTATCCCAAAGGAAGTTTTCTTGACCTTGGTACTATTGACATTTGGGGCCAGATAATTCTTTGGAAGGGGTTTCCCTGTGCACTGCAGGATGTTTAAGGGCTTCCCTGCTCTCTCCCCACTACATGCCAGAAGCATAGCATTCCTTCCCGAGTCATGACAATAAAAATGTCTCCAGATATTGCCAAACTTTCCCTGGGAGGCAGAATTATCCCTGGTTGAGAATCCTGCCTTCGAAGTAGTCAAGCAAAAGATGAACACCTCCCTCAAGTTCCTCAAGTTCAAGTGCTACATGGGAACTTGAACCAGATTCTAAAGTCCCTGGATACTATAAAATTCTACGATATAAAATGGTTTTAAGTCCGTGGTGTTGACAGGGTGAGGTAGGAGAGAGAGGAAAGAGGCAGGAAGAGGGGAAGTTTAGAATCCAGGCCAAATGGATTTGGGGTCCCCCAGGCATCATCTGAGAGTGTTCCCCTCCCCTCACTCCCACACTGATCCCAGTAGGGGTTCAGTGGGATGTAGGAGGAGAGGCTAGAGGCTGACTTAGGAGTCTGAAATTCACAGCAACGGACGCCTCCAGACTGTAGCAAGTACCAGGTGGCTGAGTCTCCCCAAGTGGCCCTTAGGGACGTTTTGCCCTTTCCTTCCACACCAAGGAGCAGGTGTGTCTCTTGAGCTTTACTTTCCCTCCTCCCCTGCTCTGTGTTCCTACATCTCTAAGTACCAGGAGTTACTGTTAGAGGCAATGCCCTGCTCCTGGCATTCACGCACTCTCCTTTCTGCTTCAGGAGGATCCACTTCTTCTCTGCGGTGCTTGAGGAATCTCAGGGGATGTGGGAAGGAGGACAGCCACAGCCTTACCCCCTCCCTGCCCTTAGACCCCCATAAGTAGCACAGTGCTTGTGGATTTGCATATTCCAAGGTAAGAGGTGCAGACAGACCGAGTCCATCATTTTCATATAAAACGATGTGCAGTCTGGGGCATGTACTGATTGCAAAGCTATTATAAACCACTACTGACTATTTCTCTTATTGTTAATAACCATCTCACTAGAGCCTGGGGACATGGGGTTTTTTCAGGCCAGCCCCCAGCTCTGAAATTGACACAGCCAAGATAATTGGACCTCATTCCACCTACCTCTCTGAAAAGTTTTCCATTGGGTTTCTTGACCTTCCTATTAGAACAGCTCTTACGCTTAGCTGGGCCATATTTCAATTTAATTGTCCTGCCCACAACACACTCACTGTCTCGCCTGCTGGAAGCAGAATGAATTAGAAGAAGTTTCCTGTTCTGCCTCGCCGAGTCTTTCCCTTCCCGTATGCTGTGTTTAGCACTTGTGTGGGCACTTGGCTGATGCCAGATACAACTTACTGCTTTAATTCCTGTTTTAAGGAGACACTTTCTTCACTGGAGGTGAAGCTCAGGGGTGGAAGAACTTGCTGAGATATTTATTCCGTTGTCTACCTCACCTCCTGTAGACTGGGAAGGCTTGTTCTGCCTGGGAAAGGAGGGTGCCTTCTCTCAGACACAGAGGAGTCAACTTCTTTGGAAGCATTGCACGCAGACAAAGCACTTCCCGCTGGCTGTCCTGCCCTTGTGTTTGCCTTTAAGCAACATCTACTGCACACCTGCTGAGTGCCATGCTCTGTACAGGGCATGGGCAACGCAGCCATGAATAGTCACAGCCCCTGCCCTGGAGGAATTACTGAGCCTGATGGGGAAGCACATTGGTAAATGGATTTCACGATAGGACACAGTAATAAACACAAGAACAGAGAAAAACAATCAACTCTTGCATTTTGAGCCCTTACTACAAGTCAGGAACTATGCTAACAAGAAGGAAGGGAGGCAGGCTCAAGAGTCAGTTTGAATAGCATCTCGGACACTGACTGGTGACAGAAATGTGGAAAAGTCACTTCTCTCCTATTTTCTAGATGTGGAGTCTTGGACCAGTCACATAACCTCACTGAGCCTCAGTGTCCTCATCTGTAGAATGGGGGCAGCCATAGTCACTACCCTCTAGGGCTGTGTTGAGGATTAAGTGCAATATACATACATTTAATATGATGGATTAAATGCAATAATGCACATAATATGATAAATGCTCAATAAAGCTAGCTATTGTCATCTCAATAACCCCATGAGGTAGATATTATTATTCTCATTTTTCAGAGGAGGAAACTGAGGCTTAGATAGGTTAAATTACTTGCCCAATATCCCACATCTAGTAAGTGACAATTTTTGGATCTGAACTGAGGTTTGAGGAAACAGCGTCTTCGCCTTCTCTCTCTTCCTCTCTGCTCCCTTTGTCTCTGTTACTCTGAATCTCGTCATTCTCTGTTTCAACTTCCTCCTTGGATATTTAATTGGCATCTCAGTCTTAAGATAGCTAAGCCCAGACTTGGGAACTAAATAACCACCCACCCCAATCTGCTCTTCTCCCAGCTACCCCCCCATCATTGTACATGGCACCACCATCTTTAAGCCATTTAGCTAACAACTTACAAGCCTTCTTGATTCTTCTTTTTCCCATCAGCAAAACTTGGCAATTCCACCTTTTAAAATATATACATATTTGACGTATAACATTGTATAAGTTGAAGGGGTACGACATGTTGGCTCAATACATTTATGTATTGCAATATCACTGTCACTGTAGTGTTAGCTGACACCTCTACCACGTCACATGATTATCATTTCTTTTTTGTGGTAGGAATAGTTAAGATCTAGTCTCTTAGCAAGTTTGATGGTTATAATTCAGTATCGTTGTCTGTAATCACTATACTGTGCATTAGATCTCCAGGACTTCTTTGTCTACTCCTTGTAAGTTTGTACCCTTAAACAACATCTCCCCAGTCGTTCACACCCTGAAGCCCCTGATAATCACTATTCGACTCTCTGTTTTTACAAATTCAGCTTTTTTAGATTCCACATATGATATAAGTGAGGTCATACAGTGTTTGTCTTCCTCTATCTGACTTATCTCACTCAGTATAATGTCCTCAGGTCCATCCATGCTGTAGCAAATGGCATGATTTTCTTCCTTCTCATAACTGAATAATATTCCATTGTGTATATATATATATATATATATATATATATATACATATATATATATAGCACATCTTGTTCATCCATTCATCCGTTGACAGACACTTAGGTAGTCTCCATGGCAACTCCACCTTCAAACCCGTGACTGACTCCTCACGTCTCTTCCTCTCTTCTATCACCTCATCTCTCAACTGGACGGCTGCTGGAACCTCCTCACTGGTCTTCCTGCTTCCCTCTTGCCCCTCTACAGTCTATTCTCCACACAGTATCAAAGAGAGCTTTAGAAAACAAAACAGATCTTGTCATTCCCCAGGCAGAAAGCTTCTAATGGTCTCTCTTTGCATTTATAATAAAATCCAAACTCCCTGCCCTTCCAAAACTCAGCCTCGTCCTCTCCACTCTTGTGCTTACTCGCTCTGCATTGGCCACGTGACCTCCTAGCCCACACGCTGTGTCCCTTTGCACCATCGGGCCTTTGCACTCAGAGTTCCTTTAGCATCAAATGCTCTCCCTTCGATTTTTAGATGTCTGTTTCTTTCTTGTCACTGAATCTCAGCTTAAAAGTCAGAACCTCTGAGAGGGCTTCCCTGACCACCCAGCTTCCTCTGGCCCATTCCCTATTTTTATTCTTGCATATACTTATCACCAACTCAGATTTTTTGTTTGTTTCTTCAGTACCTTGAACACAATCTGGCACCAATAGAGTCTTGCACATAAGTGCTCAATAAATATTTATACCATAAATACATAAATGAATTTCTTTCTTCCTCCCTTCCTCTTGTCCCTCTTTATCTAGCATCTCATCTCTTAAATTCATTATTCAGACATATAATGTCTCATGCTTAGTCATTTGTAACCACTAGGTAAAATCCTAGAACTCTTAAAATGTAGTGAAGAATTCTAAATTCCGAAATGTAACACGTGGATGGCTCCTCTGAAATGTTTACCAGCCTCACAAAAATGGCTCCTTGTCTCCTTGAATACAAATGAAGAAGGGTCCCTCCACAATTACCTTCAAAGAAGCTGCAGCGTCTGTTATCATCGTCAGGTTCTTTCCTCTCCGTCTCTGATGCACACCCCTAAATTCACTTCATTAGTTTTAATTATCCCCACCATGAGCAAGCGAAGACTTTAGAGCTATTTGAGAAATGGAATTAGCAAGCTTGGAGATCAGATAACTTTCTCCAAGGTGTTTCTTTGTAATTGTTCTTGTGTTGAATAGAAACAAAAGTACCATCAGCTTATCCATGTGCTGAATTTATATTGCATTTTGGGGAATATGCAGTTTGATGAGTTTCTTCATTTTTCTGGATTCATGAATGTCAAGTCTACTTAGCTTGACTCTAGTTCTGGCTGAACTGTTCCTACCTTCTCCTATGACATGATGTCGAGTCCAGCCACATTTTCCTCTCCCTTCCACATACAAACACACACACACACATACACCACGGCCACCACCACCCCTGCCGTCAGCAAACCTCTCCATAAAACTCACAGTTGTACACCCACAGAGACCCCATTGCTAGCAGGAACAGCAGCAGAAAACCGCTCCATAAAACACACACATACGCACATTCACACAAAACAACAAAAACCACATGCCCAACCTGACTGCTTATTACCGCCATTGCAACACTGCAGCACAAGCCACTCTCATCTCTTGCCTGGACCACTGTGACAGCCTCCTGTCGGTCTCCATGTTTCCACTCTGCTCCTCCATCCACTCCGCAGCTAGTGTGCTGTTTGTACAGGAGAGTCAGATCACATCACTACCTAACTAAAATCCTCCACTGGTCCCTCCTCACGTGTTGATTAAGTCCTTACCATGTCCTACAAGACCCTCACGACCTGGACCCTGCTTTCCCTTCTGACATCATCTTGTATGACTTCATCTGCTCTAGCCACCCTTGCCTTTTGGATATTTCTGGAACCCACCAACTCCATTTCTGCCCCAGCAACTCTGTGCTTACTGTCCCACCAGCCCAGAACACGCTTGCAGCCAATATCCACATGGCTGGCTCCCTCACTTCATGCAAGCCTTTGCTTAAATGCCAGCTCCTCTGAGAAGCCTTCCCTGATCACTCTGTCTAAAACATCATCAGTCTCCTCTATCCCTTCGCCTTGATTTTTGTTCCTTAGCACCATCAGCTCGTGACATTACATTATCTAACTATTTGTGTATTTGTTGTTTCTCCACATTATACATAAGAATGTGCCAACAGGAGGAATGGAATGAAGAAAGTAAAACCTGGTTTTAACACCTATAGATAGATAGAGGCTATCCTTCTGCAGAAAGTTTCACCAAGTGGAGAGAAAATATTGGGGGAAAACCCAACCAAAAGTGTGTTGTAAAACAGACACAGAGATGATAGATAGATAAATAGATGATAAATAGATGATGATGTTGATGATGATGAAGATAGATACAGATGATAGATAGAAACATATGATAGATAGAGATAGATGATGATTGATAGATAGATGATAGATGATGATGTTGATGAAGATAGAGAGATAGATGGATGAAGGGATAAAGGGATAAGTAGATGAATGAATAGATGGAGAAATGGATAGATATAGATAGAGCTATAAAGAAACAATACTAGGATTGTCAACATCAATAATTAATGCCAGACCCTCTGCTAAATAAATTACACTCATTATGTCAAATCCTTACCACAATAATTCAAGATATGAATCACTGTCCCCATTTTAGATATGAGGAAACTGAGGCTCAGAAAGATTAGGAAACTTCCCAAGGGTGACATCACTGGGAAGTGGCAAAGCCTGGGCCTAACCCTGGACTCACTTCATTTCAACTACCTTTTATCAGGCACAGGTGTAATCTACTCGATTCCATTAGCTTCACTGTCTTTTTTATTGAGAGTCTGTCCTTCCTGAGCAGGGAAACCTAGGAGGAAAATTAAAAGCGCCTGTAAAATCATTTCACCTGTCACTGACTGCTACACACTACCTATGTAGAAGGATTTTGTATGTTTGCAAACGCCAACCCACTCTGAGTCTTTTGTTTTTAGGAAAAGGGAGTGGTGTAAGACACAAGAACTGAGATGTGGCTCTTGTTGTCATGTTCCTAAGGTCACACTGATTACAAGTCTTTAGCTCTTTTGGTTTTCCTGATACTGGATGCAAAGGAGTTGAGAAATTTTCGGAAACTGCCACGCACCTTGTTGAGCAGGAAGCTTTAGACTTTATGCAAAAAAAAAAAAAAAAATCAACAGGCTTACAAAGGCACTGTGAGTGAGGCTTTGAGGTACTCCAGCAGGATTCACTTCACATATACTTATAAAGTGCCCACTATATGCTGGGCACTAAGGATATAGAAATGGTAACACCTAGCCTCTGTTCTCGAGGAGATAGGACAGGAACCCCTCTAGCAGACCCGTAGGTAACACAACATCTCTCAAAAACCAGGCAAAGAGATGAAAGCAGCCCTCCATCAGTTAACCCAATGCAGGCTGTATTGGTGAGCTGCCTTATTGGTAGGCTTGTTGGACCAGCATGGGCTTGAGACAAAAGTCGAATCCAGTACTGTTGCTCACCTGCCAGGAGTGCACATTCTGCACGCTAGATAACCTCTCTGAACTTCAGCTTCCCTGCACACAAAATTGGGATGGTGGTGACCACTGGTACTGTTTTGGAGAGGATTAAATAAATAACAATGCAAAGAGCCATGCACAGTACCTGACCCATTTTAGGCACTCAACACATGGTAATTATCGAAAGCAGATCTAGAAGGAGAGAAAGGAGGAAGGAAGGAAGGAAGGAAGAATGGATTTCTACGTTAAGATTCAGGCAAAAAAATAGATTGACTTCAAAAATGATCTGACGTGCCTTCTTTGGTTAACACTGCTGCAGTGGAGGAAACTGACAGGAAGCCAATTTCAGGAAATCATTTATCCAGGAACGAAATGCACTTCTGTGGACAACCTCAGAATCTGACTGTACTTTCCATTCAAGAAATGTCCAAACATCCCTCACCCGTTATCCCAATGCCTACATCCCTCTTCATCGTTCTTGCTCATCCAGACCTTTGGGGGATTGCACCAAAATATCACAATATCTGTACAACTAAGACACTACCCACAAATATTAAAATGTGAGCTTCAATTAGGCAAGGGCAACAAGAACCTTAACAATGTCCAACTCTTTAATCCAGAAATCCTCCTTCTAAAAAATATCATAAGGAAATATTCTGAAGCACAGTTTTATATGCAATGTTATTTACAATACAGAGAACAGTAACCATCCAACTGTCCAGTGATATGGCAGTGGTTAAACAAATGAGGGCACATTAATATGATGAACTGTTATGCAGTCATTAAAATTATGTTTATGAACATTTTTAATGTCATAGGGAAATAATTATTCAACAATGACAAGCAAACTAATGAAGATGCAAAATTGTGTTACTGTAGTCTCAACTATGTGGAGAAAAGAAATCAAAATATGCTGGAGTGGCCAACCCTTTATGTTGTGTTTAAGAATGACTTTTTTCTACTTTGTAATATTTTTCATATTTTCCAAAGTTTATGCTGTGGCAGAATGGAGATTTCCCCCCACCTCATTCTGTTCCCAGTAAATAAATTTCTACTCACTGCTGTTGTGGGATCTTGGCCTTCTTCAAACTAAGATAAGATGTGGATTCAGAAAGGTGGAGGAAAAACAGAGACTCATTTAGAGTTACGATAAACTGGAATTATGCTAAGAGATGGTCAGTCGTTACCAGGAGAAACCTTTGTCTTAAAGTTGTTTTCCAAAGCTAAACAGGAAAGATCATCTCCTTCCTCCTCTCCTCTCTAACACAGTACTTGAAGGGGCTCAGATTTACACCCATCCCCAAGCCCAGCCAGGGCAAAATTGGGTGGATCTTAAAAACTGATATTCTGGCAAAAAGCTGAGAAGAAGAAGTGAGGTGCAAGGGAAGATAAGAGAAATTAATCAACCAAGGGAACTATCAGGGAGGGGAAGATGGGGAAAGAAGACCACAGGAAAAAATGTGTCAGAAACCCATCTACCTACAAGGGTCCAAAAGATAACCAAGATGTGTGTAAGAAGCAATAGGGAATGGTAGGGACTGTGGCAAACAGGAGACTTCATAGCCTGTTGAATGGGAACAGTTAGCTCAGTTCCATGTAAATGTTGCCACATACAAGTGCAAGCCCAGTTTTTGCCAGGCTTTTCTCATTTTTTGCTCCAGAAATCCAATTTTTATGGAAAAAAACCCTATATTTTAAATATTGTAAATAATTATACATTTGAACTTCATTTTTAAAAATATGCTATAAATATGATAAAAATACTATAAATTGGTTCCTTTTGGTTGATGGACACACAGGTGATGTTACTGTTCTCTATTTTTTAAGTAAGAAAAAAGAAACAAAGACAAAATTAAAAACCCCTCTACACAGACCAAGTAGAGTATTGACAAGCCATACTCAGCTTTCAATCACACTATATTAAAAGAATTCTCTTTTTAAACTATATGAGGTAGACTTAGTATAAACTGATAGGCAATTAAAAGGGAAATTAAGGGCTGGCCCATGGCATAGTGGTTGAGTTCAGCACACTCTGCTTTGGAGGCCTGGGTTCATGGGTTCAGATCCCGGGCAGGGACCCACACCACTCATCAGCCACTGGATTTTGACTCCTAGTGACCCTGTGCACAGCAGAGTGGAACCCCGCCCGGTCTTTTTGCATCATCCTCTTGGTGCAACTTGAGGACCAAGATTCTAGGGAATTTCCTTCCTTGGACCAGAAGAGAGGAGAGAAGGCATGAGGTTGGCGTTTTCACAGTGGTCACTATGATTTCAGGGGATGACATTGGGCTCTCATGCTGTGGGTTCTGTGGGCAACAGCTCTGCCTGTCTCCCATTAGGAAAAAATAATCATCCCACACTTGTGTCAAATGCTATGTCAGGCACTTTCCTTGGACTATTCCATTTCATCCTTAAACCATCTCTCACTCACAGAGGAGAAACTTGAAACTCAGAGAGTTTCAGGATTTGCCTGGGATCTCACAGCATAGAAGCAGCTGAGTATGGATGTAATTCCTGATTCATCTGATGCCAGAATTTCCCTCTTTTTACCATAGCCCACAGCTTCTTTTGAAGTTGTATTTTAAGACTGCTTTTTCCCATAAGAGTCAAATTGATGAAGGACAATCTTCTGGGAAACAAATAGCAAATATCTGGTAAACACCTATCTGTAATTTACCAAACACTTTTACATCTGTGGTCTTGATCATCAGGACAATCTGTGTGGGGTGGGCTGGAACAAGGGGATGGGAATTCCCTTTCAAATCCCAGCTGGTGGCTTTGAGAAAGTCACTTAACCCATCCAGTCTTGAATTCTTCACCTGTAAAACAGGACTGCCAATACCCATTTCAAGCTTTGCAAATATTAAATGGAAATGGACGGCCATCATTAGGCATGGAGTGGGCTTCGTGTGGGTATTAGCTCTCGTTAACTCTGCAGTTAATGGTAATCATGACAGTTGATCATTATCAACAATTCTACAGTTATTAGCAGAATCCCTTAACCAATGTGCTGGGCTAGGAGGACCGTGGGGCCATGGGTCAATGGAAGGTACGTTGGTCATAGCCAAGGACACCTGGACATCACTAGCCAAGTTGTAGGATGGCTTAGTTCTTATTTCCCCAAATGCCAACCCTTGGGATGAGGCTGTCACACAAATGACTTATGATGCTTTTGTGTTATGTTTGTAAGACTTTGATCATTTCTGGCCCGGTGTATTCTACCACAATTTGTCTAACTGAACTCTTCAGCAAAAGGGCGATTTGTTCTCATCTTCACCATCTGAATCAGAGGCACCCAGGATCAACCTAGCATTGTCTCAGGAGGAGCGGGAGTGATTTATAAAGACAGCACCAACATAACCATCTCCATGACCCGACATGTCTCACACCTCTTTTCATTTGTCAAACAAATTAATCTGGATGTGTCATTTAAACACAACAGCGACACTCACTCATGGAGCTGAGGTTGGGCAAGATGGAAGAGATGTCCATTCTCTGGGCTGAGAGAGGGGAGCTTTGCCAAGTTTCACTCCACGCCTAATTCTTCCAGTCTTTTATTATTTTCTGATGGTCAAAGGATGTTCACTGTTTTGTAACCCCTTAAAATTTGGAAGGATGGGATGGTGACATCCATTCCTGAAAAAAATCACGGAGGATATCAAAAATAAGCAAAAACCTCTTTTCCCTTTTTTTTTTTTTTTTTTTGCTAAGGAAGATTTGCTCTGAGCTAACATCTGTTGCCAATCTTCCTCTTTTTTTGCTTGAGGAAGATTAGCCCTGAGCTGACATCTGTGCCAATCTTCCTCTATTTTGTACATCAGTCGCTGCTTAGCACCTAGCAAAAATGTAGACTATGGTAGAAGCTCAATTACATTTTGGGGGGAGGAGAGAGAAAGAAAATTCTCAATTTACAATATGTTTCATCAAATGGTAGGTATTAAATTATTTTAAGATTTTTTACTAAATTCCCTTTGAATTGCATTTTTCCGTTATTTGAAGGAGTTGGGCTCCATTACCACAAAAATTTAAGAGGATTTCTGTAATGTGAGTTATATGAACCTGGATATAATCCAGCCACAGTTTTTCTTACACTGTGATGACAGTGAAAACAACTCAGAGAAATTTGTGAAAATTTTAGGGGAAGCATAGAGAAGTTTTAGAAGTGCCCTATGTAAAAGCGTGGAAGTGTTCCAGGTGATTTGTGGCAGATTTTAAATCACCTTTTTTGAGGTATAACTTTCATATACAAAATTCCACACATTTAAATGTACAGTTTGATCATTTGGACAAACACATATACTTACCTCATGTAAAGGCAAATGCAAATTAAAAATAAGAGGCTTAATGCTCCCTGTCGGAAATAAGGAAAGAGACTTCTCTCCAGTCCCTTTTCTTAGAGCATAAATTTACTTTAGAAAACTTGTAGGTTTAAGTTCTTTCCCTGTCTCTTTGAAATATGTGTAAATCTTCTTAAAAGATGAATAAGTCTCTAGCTAGCTTTAGGAACCGTTAATGTCTTTCTCACGGACCTGGGAGCCATCTCTTGGAAATATAATTTTCAAGGAAAATGGCGCCTCTATCTCCCAGTTTTTCACAGGAGTTAGGAGTCTAACTCCAAGTTGCAAAATTACCTCCTATAATAAAGATATGAGAAGTTTATTTTCTCTTTGGACAAAGCCAATTAGCAAACACAAATGTCCACCCCAATTACCAGGTGAATCCAGGATGGATTATGTGCACAAATCGCGCTGTCAGGTCCTCTTACTTAGGAAATAGTTATTATCTACCTTGAGTGCATGTATGTAATGGGTTGTATCTGCTTGGCTGTAGGAAAGGGAGAGTGTTTTCCAATCTCTTAGTAGATTGCCTGTGGTGCATATCACATTCTGGTTTAAGGCTTATTGAAAAAAAAAAACGTTTTCTTTCTCTTCTACCATTGTGGAGAGGTTGTCTGGGTTGGGAGGAGATTTTGTTTTAGATTATATTTTGCCAACAGTCACTATCACCCGGATCAAGAGGTGTAACATTTTCATCACCTTAGAAAGTTGCCACTTGCCCCTTTGAAATGAATCCCCAGCCCTCGACCCTGGACAACCATTGTTGTTATTTCTATCACTATAGGTTAGTTTTACCGACTCTAGAGCTCCTTATAAATGGAGTCGTATGGTATTTACTTTTTGATGCAAGACTTCTTTCGCCCAGCTACAAGTCTGTTTGTGAACCTACATTTTCATTTCTCCTGTATAAATAGCTAAGAATGGAACTGCTGTGTCTTGTGAAAGTGTATGTTTAACTCTTAAACTAACTGATGAACTCCTTTCCAAAATGACTATACCATTCTACACTCCCATCAGAAGTATGTGATTCCATTCCACACCCTCACCAACACTTAGTGTGGCCCGTATTTTTAATTGTAGGCATTCTTTTATTTTTTTAATATTAATATTGTTTATTTATTTATTGCAGTAACATTGGTTTATAACACTATATAAATTTCGGGTGTACATCATTATATTTCAATTTCTGTGGAGATGACATCAAGTTCACCACCCAAAGACTGATTACAATCCATCACTATACACATGTGATTGTAGGCATCCTAATAGGTCATTATCTTGTGCTTCTAATTCTCTCACGTTTCTAACAAGTAATGACATTGGGCATCTTTTCATGTGTTTATTGGTTGTTTGTATATGTTCTTTAGTGGAATGTCTATTCAAATCTTTTGCCCATTTTTTAATCGTGTTTTTGAACTCTTATTGAGTTGTAAGTATTCTTTTTACGTTCTAGACACAAGTCCTTTGTTGGATATATGTTCTGCAAATATTTTCTTCTCTTTTTAATAGTCAGTGGGGTTTTTTGGTTTTTGGGTTTTTTTGCATGTGTTCAGTATTAAGAAATCTTTGCCTACTCCAAGGCCATGCAATTTTTCTCCATAAAGTTTTATATTTTAAGCTTTTACTGTTAGGTCCATGACACATTTTAAATTAAATTTTGTGTGAGGCAGAGGTTGAGGTTCAAAATATCCTGTTTTTCCATCACCTTTTGTTGAAACAACATTCCTTTCTCCAAGTGAATTGTGTTGATGCCTTTGTCTAAAATTGATTTTATGTATGTGAGTTATTTCTGGACTCTATCTTTACACCAATACCCTGACTTATTACTGTAGCTTTATAATAATCTGGAAATCAAGTAATGTAATTGCTCTAATTTTGCTCTTCTTTTTTCAAAGTTGTTTTAGCTATTCTAGGTCTCTTGTGCTCTAGAAAGTCTGCTTAGGTTTTGATTGAGATTATGTTGAATCTACAGATAAGTTTGGGGAGAACAAATATGATAATTTTATTAGCTATTTATTGCTGTGTAACAAATTGTCCCCAAACTTAAAACAACAACATTTATTATCTCACAGTTTCTGTAGATTAGTAATCTGACATGATTTAGCAGGGTCCTCCAGCCCATGATCTCTTACAAGGATGCAGTCAAGGTGTAGGCCAAGGCTACAGTCATCTCAGTGGTGGACTGGATCCATTTCCAAGCTCACTCAGTAGTTACTGGCAGGATTCTGTTCCTCACAGTTGTTGGGCTGAGAACCTCATCCTTGCTGGCTGTTGGCTGGAAGCCACACTCAGTTCCCTGCCATGTGGGTCTTTCCATAGGGAAGCTCACAACATGGCAGCTGTCCTCATCAAATTAAGCAGGAAAGAGAGGGAAAGTGAGTTAGAAGATGGAAGTCACGTCTCTTATAACCTAATCCCAGAAGTATCATCCTGTCATCTTTGCTGTATTCCATTTATTAGAAATAAGTCACTAGGTCCAGCTCATACTAAAAGAAGAGGATTACACAGGGCATGGGTACCAGGAGGTGGAAATCACTGGGAGCCACCTTAGAAGTCAGCTATCACAAGAGTATTGAATATGCCACTCTCCCTCCTCCTCTTTCCATTTCTGTTTAGTTTTCATATTGAAGTTTTGCTTACCTTCCATTGAATTTATTCCTAAATATTTTTGATGTTATTATAAATGGTATTTTAAATTTCACTTTCTAATTCCTTATTATCAGCAAATAGAAATATAAGTGATTTTGTGCATTGACCTTGAATTCTATTACCTTGCTAAACTCACTTACTAATTCTAGAATTTTTGGTAGGATTTTCTATGTAGGTGATCATCTCATCTGAAAATAGAGAAAAGTTTTACTTATCCCTTTCAAATTTCTATACCCTTTGTTTTTGTTTTTGATATCTTGTTGCACTGACTAGTTCCTCCACCTGGTAAAATATTTCACAGTAGTGGTAAGACATTCTTTCCTTGTTCCTAATATTAGGAGGGAAAGCATTCACTATTTCTTCATTAAATACTATGCTAACTGTATGTCTTTCATAGATGTCCTTTATCAAACAGGTGAGGTACCCTTCCATTTCAAGTTTCCTGAGAGTTTTTAATCATAAGTTTCCAATCTGTTATCAAATCCATCTAGTAAATTTTTAATTTAAATTACTGTACTTTTTTGTGGGGGGGGGGGGAAGACCAGCCCTGAGCTAACATCTGTTGCCAATCCTCCCCTTTTTGCTGAGGAAGACTGGCCCTGGGCTAACATCCGTGCCCATCCTCCTCTACTTTATATGAGATGCCACCACAGCATGGCTGACAGGCAGTGCGTCGGCGGGCGCCCAGGATCCGAACTCACGAACCCCGGGCTGCCAAGTGCGAACTAAACTGCTGCACCACCGGGCAGCCCCTAAATTACTGTACTTTTAATTCAGAATTTCCATTTTATTCTTTTATATAATTTCCATTTCTCTGTTAATATTCCTTATCTGTTTACTCAAGAAGACTATATTTCCCTTTAAGACCTTGAACATACTTGAATTGATGCTTTATATTCTTTGTCACACTATCCATCATCTGGGCTATCTTGGTGTTGATTTCTAGAGACCACTTTTTTTCTTGATTACGGTTCACATTTTCCTGTTTCTTTGCATGTCTAATAAATTTTATAGTGTATACTAGACATCAAAGAAGAAACATTCTAGAAACTATGGATTCTTTTCTTGTCTTCTGAGCAGTGGTGATTTTTTCCTGAAAGGAAGAAGAATTTCTGACTAACCACCTTGAACTTATGTAGTCTTGGTCTTCTGCTTTGTTAGGACGGATCTGTAGAGATGTTTTCCAAACTCCTCTACCTTGGAAGGACTCCATCTCCAGATGCTGACTTCCCTGCAGATCTTGGCCAGGTTAGGTTTTAAGTTTTATTAGTGCAGGTCTAAAGTAAACTTTACTCTAGGGTGCATTCCTTACTCCTGAGGAGTAAATTTTCTGGTTCTTCAGCTGGATGGCCAAGGTGTTCACAAGATCTCTCCACTCTGGGTAGGCTGGAATGCCAACATCTCCCAGCACTCCTTGACCTCCAGTACTCTGTTCTCCTCTCAGCCCATGGCATGACTCCTGGTAAATCCTGCATGTGCATGTACAACTCAGCCTGCAGCCAGGAAATCTCTAGGAATCCCTACACAGATGTACGGAATCTCCTCCATGTGGCTCCCTCCTCTCCTGTGCCCTGCCCTAAAGTGTCCAGCTACCTCAGCAGCCATGAACTCTGCTTTCTACCTCATCAGCTCAGCAGCAATGCTCTTTCCACTAGGATCTAACTCTGCACCACGGTCAGAAAGTTGTCCCCAGCTAGCACCACATCGAATGTGGATGTCACTTCATGAGTTTACGTGCACTTGGGATCACAGTCTTGGGATGTTTACTGTCCAATGACTGAGAGCAGTTGCTTCATAAATTTTGTTCTGTTTCATAGTTTTTACAGAAGGGGGGCTAATCCAGAACCCATTACTCTGTCAGGGTTGGAAGTCGAAGGACTTATGACATTTTGATTTGGAGTGAGGGTATAATCTCCTTCAAAGAAACCACTTCCTCTCTTTCCAAGTTACTCTGAGCAGTGGTGTTGTGGGTTGGAAGCCCCTGCGTGCTTTTCCTGGGACCTGGTTATGTCAGGGCACGTCTGCAAGGTCTGTGGGGTGGGTCAGGTTGGGGTCTATTTGCAGGGCAGACAAAGTGTCCTCTGGGAAACAACTCACCCTAAGTGAAGGGAGTAACTAAGGGCAGTGGTCCAGGATTGGTAGGAGGAAGTAGTCTCCATCATTCAAATCTCCTTCCATCCCGTCAACGTGGACAGATCTTGAAATCCCAGGAAAATGGAACACAATCAGAGTAAACAACCAAAAGCACCATTTGCTGACATTTTCGGAGAACGTCGGTATCAACCGTAATAATAACAGTATTTGTTTATCACTTACTATATCCCAAGTATGGTAGAAAGGACTTTCCATGCATTAACTCACATAATTCACATGAGAACCTAATGACAAAGGTTCTGTTGCTCTCCCAATTTTGCAGATGAGCTTAACCGAGGTGCAAAGAAAATCAGTAACTTGCCCATAGTCAAGCAGCATAGCTAGTAAAGATGGAGTCTGTGTGCCTTTGACCACCGTTCTGTGCTCCCACTCTCACTACTGTGTGTACCAGGAAACTCCAAATTTATTATCTCTTCTATTTCTTTCAACTAGCCAGTAAGGCAAGTAATTGACAGATGAGGAGGTTGAGTCTCAAAAAGAGAAAATTAATTTTCCAAATTCCTTCACCTGTTGAGTAGAAGCCCTGAGCTTTGAACTTGGATTGTTCTGCTCCCAACCCAGTGCTCTTTTCTCCAACCTCCCATTGAGAGAGCCAGCAGCCCTGGGAAATTCAGCAGGAGGAAAAAGGCATTTCCTGGCCAATTTGTCCTTTAACATCTGGCAGTGATAGTCTCAACCAGAGACGTGTCTCGGCAGCAGGAAGGAGAAGTGGGAAAGAAGAGGTGTTTGGGCTTGGCTGAGCGTGGAAATGGTTGGGTGTTCTACAACGCTGGGGCCCACAGACAGGGAAATATGATTTGTGCTTGGTGTTGAGACCTGTTTTTACCACTAAACTGGATTGGCCTGAGGGGAGAAAATGTTACCCATTTTGTTTCACAAACTGCTTCAGAGAGCAGACAAGTTTAGTGTTGGCAATTTTGGTCTCTCCACAGCATAAGCTGTTTCCCTTCTTGTCTGTAATAAAAGAAATGACAGACGCACCAGCCTGCAGGAAAGGAAGATGGCTAACACCCTGGTCCAGGAAATTTGCATGCACCCTATTCAAACATGGTCTGAGCATGACCCATCAGAGGCAATACAGTGTGGGTCAACTCGACCCTAAAATGACTCCAAAGGAGAAAGAGAAGGAGAAGGAGAGGAGAAAAAGGGGGAGGAGAGGAAAGAGGAGGAGGAGGAGAAGGAGAAGGAGAGCAAAGGGGAAGAGGAGGAGAAGGAGAAGGAGAAAGGAGAGGAGGATGAGGAGGAGGAGGATGAAGAGGAGAAGGAGGAAGGGGGGCTGATAAACAAGCAACCCTAATATAAAACAATGGAAAAGTCACTTGCCTTCAGCTTCAGTTGCAATGCCACCAAGATGTGGGGCCTTAGGCAGGTTCTATCACTTTTCTGGACCTCAGTTTTATCATCTGTAAAGTGGAAATAACAGTGGTTCCTAATAGCATGGCATCTATCAAATCACCCAGTAGCTTTAGATGCTCAGGGAAGATCTCTTTAAACAATTAACACTTGAGCAAGACTTGAAGGATGAGACCAAGTCAGACATACAAAAATCACATAGAAGAATATCCCAGGCAGAACGGGACAGCAAGTGCAAAGGCCCTGGGGCAGGAAAGAGTCTGTGTGTTAAAGAAACAGAAAGGACAGTGCCGCTGAAGCATGGAAAGCAGAAGGGAGGGAGGAGAAAATTAGTCTGGGGCAGGGTCAGGTCACATAAGACTTTTAGGACGCAGTTAGGAATTTGGATTTTATCCCAAGTGTAACAGATAGTTTTTAGAGGGTTTTAAAGCAAGGGGGTGACATAATTTGATTTATCCCAGAGTAGCCGTGAGGGGATTGGTTCCATAATGCTTGTCGAAGGAGTTAACACAGCAGATGGCGGTGGAAAGGCACATGGTGAGAAGGCGATGAGTGGGAGCCAACGCGTTGCTCTCTCGGTGTATCACTCTGGCCTTGTCCAGTGCACAAGGCATCACTGAAAGGGCTCGCTCCCCTGAAGCCAGAGGAACATTCCAACCAGGCCAGTGACACCACCCCCAGGCCTGGGGTGCAGAGCCATCCGACCCAGCTGAGCTCATTAAAGCTCCCGGATTTGCTGATGCCGTGATGAAGCTTCGTGATGAGGGAGCATCTTTACCTGGCTTCGGGGCATCACCTGCTGCAGGACTGTGCCTGGATTCCTGCCATCCCGAGGAGGAGGGGCTGATGTTCTCTGCCTGTGCTCACTTGGCTGTTTTTTTCGCTGAGACAAGCCCTGCTGTGGCTCTTTCAGTAACTACTAATAAGGGCAGGGACCACGGAAGCCATCTGCCCACTTCCTGATCAGAATCCTCAAGGAACAGGCTGGGGCCCCTTCCTCTCATCTAATTATAACACCAGAAATAAGCTACCATTCGTTGAGCACCGACTATATTCCAGGCATAACATATGGCGACTTATTGCCTCTTTCAAACCCTCAACGACTCTCCCAAGGAGGCATTTTTCTCTCCATTTTACGGAGACTCAGAGGGGCTAAGTAAGTTGCGTAAGGTCACACAGCTTCTAGGTGGCAGAACTAGCATTGAAGTTGGTGATTTAACATCACAGCTCATGCTGTGCTGCTTCCACATCCCTTCTCCCACCTCCTGTAGATGAGGATAGTGAAGGCAAAAATTGAAGCATTTGTTTTATAAGATGCCTCAGTGTGCTTTTTAAAAGCCTTTGCCACAGAAGGCAGAACCTGGAATCACGTTATGTCTACAAGCTCCTCGGAGGGCAGGACAAGTTGACATTGAAGCTTCCTTCCAGCTTTTAAGGTCACAGATTCTGCTTCTGGAACGGTTTTTGAAGAAATCTACAAAGCAAGTTATTTAAATAAAACGGAAAGTCTAACCAAATCGACGAATATTTATTGACCCCTTTGTGTGCCAGGATTTATAGCTTAGAAAAGATTCCTATGCTGTTACTCCTGAGTCCACTTTTGTCCAAGATGGATAACAGGGATCAGATTTACCCTTATGCCAGAAATTATTATAAAAACCGGACAAAATATAAGCAACAGTGGTTTTAAAGACAATGGACAGGAGGCCATCAAGTACCGTGATCCATATGAGACAGGAAACAAATGAGATCAGCCCTATAATTGTCACTGCCTTGAGAGAGTTTCCAGGACACAGCCGAGGGAGGTGGAAGCCAGGCAGAGCCTTACGGGCTCTCTGAGTTGAGAAGGTTGAGCTATCAGTCCACGGAATCCAAAATAGCTAAAGTTTGCAGTATAAAGTACCAGAGAGCAGAGAGCTGCACGAACAGACAACCCCGGAGATGTGCAGAGAGTGCCCTCGAGTCCTGAGTGCCTGCGTGTGAGGAAGCTGCCTGAGGCTGGAGAAGAACCACCCAAGAGGATTACAGGAAACAGTGCCTGGACCTCACACAGGGCCAGGAACAGTGCCTGCTCCTACCAGTTGGACTGGGAAACCTCAAGATGCAAAGATGTTTTATTCCATCTCAGCGCAGGTTTCCCAAATCTCCTGAATGTAATCACTGGCAGAAGAATTATTTATTTTCTGTTATTGTGTCTTGAATTAGTGCAACATTTCATTCATCAGGACTTGGACTGTAATCCTGGAAGTCATTTGAGAATATTGAAAAATCCCTTTGTTCCAATTCAGAAACATTCAGCCAGTATTGAAAATATTCCTGCAGCTTTGTGTGGATGTCTATTTTTTTTCCACAATAAATTTTCTGTCCTGATGGTTTCCTAACTAACTGGCTTTCCAATGAGCATTTCCACTTGGGTCTCTTTTGTGGTGTGCAGATGGTAATAAAATAAAGCCGCCACTCCCATCCTTGCTTATAACTTTCATCACTACATATCATAAATAGCAGAGGAGTTCTCACAAGGGACTCCTAGGGTGTATATAAATTGCTGTTATTTCTGTGGTTTACCACTTGGACCTGGAGTGATTTATCTTTACACAACTAGGAGCTGCTGTGGCATTCATCATCCAAGTGGAGGCAGAAAGCCAATGGACTTGTGTTCATTGAGCAGCTAAATGGGAAAGTCATGGGACACGTGGATGTTGGGCTAAGTCTGATTGACTCATACGTGAATGTGCCCACTGGATGCATCCCTGGAAACCACCACTGCTAATGAATTACTCCAAAATGCAAGCTTCATGAGGATTGAGACTGTTATGGACGGAATGCTTGTGTCTCCCCAAAATTCATATGTTGGAATCCTAACCCTCAGTGTGATGGTGTTAGGAGCTGGGACGTTTGGGAGGTGATTAGGTCATGAGGGTGAAGCCCTCATGAATGGGATTAGTGCTCTTATGAAAGACTCCAGAGAGCTCGTTCACCCCTTCTGCTGGGTGAGGAGACAATGAGAAGGCAGCCATCTATGAACCAGGAAGTGGGCCCTCACCAGACATCATATCTGTTGGTGTCTTCATTCTGGACTCCCCAGCCTCCAGAACTGTGAGAAATAAATGTCTGTTGTTTAAGCCAGTCTGTGGTACTTTTGTTACAGCATCCCAAACGGACTAAGACAGAAATCTCGTCTATATCGTTCATTGTTCAATTCCCATCACCTCGCCCAACGCCTGTCACACAGTAGTTGCTCCATAAATACTTTTCCAACATTTTAATATAAAAGTTTTCAAACATCGCAAGGTTGAAAGAATTTTAAAGTGAAAACCCATATACTCACCACCTGGATTCTACCATTAAAATGTTATTATATTTGCTTTATCACATATCTATCCCATTATCTATCCATCCATTAATCCATCTTACATTCTGAAGCATCTCAAAGTAAATTGCAAACATGAGTAATTGCAAACATTTCCCCTACATATTTCAGCATGCATATTATTAACTTCAATACTTGTTCTCAGTTTTTTCCTTTTGCTGAAAATTTATATACAATACAGTGTCAAATATTTAGAGCATATTTGCTGGTTGTTATGGGCTGAATTGTGTTCCACTCCAAATGCCTATGTTGAAGTCCTAGCCCCAGGACCCCAGATGTGACTGTATTTGGAGATGGGGTCTTTAAAGAGGTAATTTAGTTAAAATGAGGTCATGAGAGTGGGCCCTAATCCAATGTGACTAGGGTCCTCAAAAGAAGGGAAAATTAGGGCACAGACACATACAGAGGGAAGACCACGTGGGTCACAGGGAGAAGACAACCGTCTATAAGCCAAGGAGAGAGGCCTCAGATAAAACCACCCCTGCCGACACCTTGATCTCAGACTTTTAACTCCAGAATTGTGAGAAAAATCAATATCTGTTGTTTAAGCTACCTCGTCTATGGTACCTTATTATGCAGCCCTAGCAAACCAATACTGGGTTTTGACAAACACATTCACCTTGCAACTCAAACCCCTACCAAAAATAAAACACTGTTATCCCCTAGAACATTCTCTCATGCCCCTCCCCAGTCAATCCCCACCTCCAACACTATTCTGAATTTTTCTACTCTCTGTTAGTTTTGTCCATTCTAGAACTTCATAAAAATGGAATTACACATATGCACTCTTTTTGTAAGTCTTCTTTCACTCAGCATAAAGTTTCTGAGATTCACTCACGTTTTTGTGTGTCAGTACTTTTTTCCTATTATTGCTAAGTAACATCCCATTGAATGGAAGTACCACAGTTTATTTATACCTTCTCCTATTGATGGACATTTAGGCTGTTCCCCAGTTTTGGATATTATGACTAAAACTGTTGTGACTATTCTCATGTAAGTCTTTTTGTGAACAAATGTTTTTCTTTCTCTTGGATAAATATCTAGGAATGGAATGGCTAGGTCATATGGTACATGTATGTTTAAATTTATTTAAAAAAAAAACACTGTCAGAATTATTTCCAAAGTGGTTGCACCACTTTCCATTGTCACTCACAATGTATGAGAGTTCCAGTTGCTCCACACCCTCACCAACACTGGGTGTATTTGATGTAAGTATTTGATGGGTGAAAACAGATGTGGATTATTTCTGAGTCTTGAGGTGACTATGTCAGAACTGATCTGTGGAGACTTCCAACAGAAAAACCAAGTTTCTTTCTCACAGAGGAGAGAACATGAAACAATGAGAAGATTGTGGGCTTTGGGGATGGGTCATCTGGGTCCAGATCCCAACTCTACTACTTAATAGCTGTGTGATCTGGGCAAGTCGTTTAAATTCTCTGAGCTCCATTTTCCTCATGCGTCACAAAGAAATAATACCAGCATCACAGGGTTGGAAAGTCTTAAACGAGGAACTGAATCTAACAGTGCTTAGCACGGAGACTGCCTACGGTAAAGTTCAGGAGTTGATGGTCGGGACAGGGATCAGTTACTCCGTCTCCTTCTGCATCTTTTCTCAGGGCCTCTTGTTCTTTTCTCTCATCCCACTTGTCCCTTAAATTCCTTCTTGCATTCCCTCTCTCCTCCCTGATACCTCTGTAGTAAAACAGAATCTTCAGTTGGAACAGGGCACCCCCAGTAGCTGAAGGCATCCTTTGAAAGGGTCAAGAGAACCAAGTCACGGAAAATGACCTGAATGTGAATTCAGCCCCACTTCTCATTAGCTGTGACACCGGGGACAAATAAATCAGTTTCTTATCTGTAAACTATGGATAATAACATCTTGCCCCATGGGGTTGCTGGGTGTGTCAAATCAAGTAAGCTTCTAAAATACCTACAGCCAGACGTAGAGTAGGTGGTCAGGAAACAGGGGCCCCTTTTCTCCCCCAGGACCGAGTCAGAAGGCACTCTGCACTCCTGAGGTCTGCATCACTGTACCCACTCTCGGCTCTGCTTCTGGCTCACGTGGGACTGACGGAAGCCCCCCGGTCTTTGTGCTCTCTCTTTAGATGCTGCTACTTAGGATTTTCACACTCCGTTGGGCATTCAGGAGCCATGGCTCCTCGTGTGTGACCATTCCCCAAGCCCTGGAAAGAGTGGGCAATGTGGGTGATGGAGACAGAGACAAGAAGAAGAAAAAGAGAGGAAGAAGGACCCATTTAGTGCCTGTTTCCATCCTGAGCCTCAAAGGAAAGATCCCAGAAAGTACCTCCCCCATTCCCCTCCCCATCTTCTTGTCATTAAGGCCCTAGAGACACATTCGGGGTTCCTTCCCCTTCAATTAAAGATGAAGAAAAGCCCCTTCACGTTTAACAAATGATTCCTATGAAATGAAAATAAAAGCCTTTCATTCAGTGAACATTTTGTTTTATTATTATTATTATTATTAACCACTGGTTGACTCATGCTAATTGAGCTCCTCTGGATAAAAGGTTAACATTTCCGAGTACAGAGCAGCCACTAAACCATTTAGCAATTTTCAGAATGTGTTCTCTGTGCTTTGCCTAATTAAAGGAACATTGGGGAGAGGGGCTCATGCATTGTCGGGAGTGATCTCGGGAGGAGGGAAATGGCCCACCACCACTCGCTAGCTCCTTAATTTGCCATGCTCATTCTAAATGAGTTCTTAAACCTCCACTTCTTGAAGTTGCCCAAGTCTTACACAGTGATGAATGCTGGAAGTCTCCTAGACTCATAGATTTTCACTGGATAATTAGGAAATGGGGTAGGTGGATCTCTTCCAAATTGTACTCCTGGGTAGCCCAAATAGTTTAATTTAAATTGCTGGAGAATTTACATATGTGGCAAGGTGGAAGGTTTTGAAAGCAAATAAAACTACGTTTGAACACCAACTATGACTCTTCCTAGCTTGTGACTTCAGGCATGTAGCCTCCCAGAGCCTCAGTTTCCTCCTCTGCAAAATGTAAATGATACCAACTGCAAAGAGTTGCTGTGAAGATTGGAGATGACACATATAAAGCATCCAACATAGTACATACCGGTGCTCTCAGCAGAGGTGCTGTCTCATCATCATTGTCATCGTCATTGTCCAGCAGTGAGTTTATGACCTTTAACTGGCAGCCACAATGAATCCATGACAGTGTGTTAAAACATTCCCTGGGACTTCTCTCCAAGAGTGGGCCAAACGCTATGTTTAATGCAAGAAGCGTAGAGATGTGTATTCTCTAAGCATCTGTGTAAGGTTGATTCCTTTGTCCTTCTGCCTCTCCAAGGACTAAAAAGCACACACAGTGATTTAACACACATTTATACAATATTTATGTATAGGAAAGACAATGCTGTTGTAACCTGCAGGACGCAGACACATAAATAAGCCTTGTTAAGTCAGAATTCTGCAAGGGGGGGCGCTTTACCTGGTTTTGTTCCCTCTGGGCACCAGAATTATGGCTGTGATAGTCAGGGAGGTTGACCCGGACCTGACATCCGGCTTAACAATACCTGTAGGAATTCTGAAACTCAGGGCTGTTTTAAAGCTAAGGGAAGGTTTGGAGAGAAAGCCTGAGCCTTTTCGCTGGCTTCTAAGGAGGACCCGATTCCTGCCTTTTCTACAGACCTCAAGTTGCAGTGATGGGCAGTGAAGCCTCCCATCCTTCTGGCCCAGGGAGGAGTTGGTCAAGTTCAAGGTCAGATTGGGTCATGTTGCCCTTGGGTAGAGGATCCAAAGGGAATAATATTCATACCATATGGGGCACCGTTCCCTCGTGTCCCACTCCACTTACATGCCAGAGTGCTTTTGACAAAAACTCAGGATCTCAGGGACCTACACGTGCCAAGCAGGTTACATAAATGAGTGACAACACTGTCTAAAGAGGGCAGCTACTGCTCAGTGTCAGCCGATTGTTGCCAGCTGGGAATGTGCAGCGTTACCAGATATTCTTATTTTTTTAGGATGAGTTAAGAGATTAGACTTCTGTAAAATCTTCAGGTTTTTAACTATTGGAAAATAATTTTAAAAACACTGTAGTGCAGGTCAAACAAAAATGTTCAAGGGCCAGATTCAGCCCTTAGACAGCCAGTTAAGAGCTTAGTCGCTGGAGTTAATCAGAACCAGGTTCAAATCCCAGCTTTACCCCTTATTATCTGGTGACCTTGGAGAAACTGCTTACCTACCCTAAGGCTCAGTCTCCTCACCTGTAAAATAAAGGTGATGATGGTGCCTACCTCATCAGCTGGGATTCAGATTAATTAAAATCATACTGATGAAGCCCTAAGCATAATGCCTGGCACATAGAGTTCAATGAACAGTAGTTTAATAAATCATTCCCACATCAAAACGTGGGGACAGAATTCAAGAATATCAGACAAAGGAATGTCCCCAGGCCTTCCATGATGATTAATTGTGGACTGTCTGGTTTTCTTAGTAATTTTACCCGTGTCTCCAAGTTGGCAGAAATTCTGAGCTAGTCTTGACCCCAAGAGCTGCCCATGAAAAATGGTCCCTTCCCTCCTCAAATCTAACTCAGTTCTGTACCAATAAATGTGGCTTATATCTGCCCCTCTATTTTGAGATAAGAGGAAGAAATGGGTCAATAATGGGTCAGTTTGAAAGGCCCCCACTGAGTCCTGGATTTCCTCCGGGAGACTTCTCTGTCCACGTTATCATCCATCTTTGTCTCCACATCACTGACTGCTCTCAGGAGGCAGAAGCACTGGGGCTGGGATGTAGGGCCAGTTCCCCTGGGTGCTGTCCAAGTTCCTCTGCAGGCACAGAGGGGAGGCACGGTGGCCGGAGAGCCGGCTCATGGTCAGAAAAGATGAGTCCCTCCAGGGCAGGGTTCCTCACCACTATTGGCATCTTGGGCCAGAAAATTCTTTGTTATTGGGGGTTGTTCTGTGCACTGTAGGGTGTTGAGCAGCGTCCCTGACCTCCACCCACTAGATGCCAAAGCACATAACACACACACACATACACACACGCACAAGTGTGGCAACCAAAAGAGTCTCCAGGCATTGCCAAATGTCTCCTGGGGGGCGAACGCCCCTGACTGAGAACCAGTGCTCTAAATCTACACTCCTGTTGTCGCTGGAGAAATCACTGACCCTGAAAATCCCCCCACAATAAAACTACCAGGGCATTCGTAGGGGGAATGAGGGCGATCTGGGGTGGAGTTCCCCCCAAAAGGAGACAAAGATCGTGAGTGGGAGAGCACCCTGGAAAGAATGATGTAGGAAAAGACAGACAGCGGGCTTCGGGGTCAGACGGACAAGGCTGGAATTCTGATTCACCCTCACCTGAGTGACTATAGGCAAGTTACTTTGCCTCTCTGAGCCTCACAGTTTCCTCTGTGAAATGAGGATGATAGGACCCTCCCCCAGGAGACGTCGTCCACATTAACTGTGATCACGTCAGGAGTGTGAATATCACTGTGTCATACAGTCCTGCAAAATAAACAGAAATAACTATTACTTCGTGGGGAAGATGAAAATGCACTTAAATCTTAAAAAAGAAGTTAATGGATTCTGTTCAGTGTTTTACGTGCTTTGGGGATTTCAACCTGGCCCCACCAATTCAACAAATGGCCTCATCACAGCTAAGTTGAAGGGCTGCCTCTTAAATGAGAAATTTTCCCTCGAGTGGCCTCACTCCTTGCTTCTTTCTCCAGGGCTTCTGGTCAAGAAATCATCCACGGTCTTTTTAACACAAAAATATACAAAATGTTTGGCTTCTTCCATTTTCTTTGTGTAAAGCACTGGGTTCAAAGTAAAAAGTTCCCAAAGCACCAGAATCACCCTCCTCCCTCGACTCCTTAGATCTAGTCTACCCACTCAGCAAATTTGTTTGAGGACCTACTATGTGCCAGGCATTTGAAGTAGACAGATGAAAAGCTGTCACCATCTTCTCTTCATAAACCCACAAACCAGTGGGGAAAACAGATAAGTAGATGGTCAATTACAATACATGTGATCACTAAAAAATACTTCTTGCTTGAAAAAAATGATTGGAGTCAATACAAGATTACAACTTTATGCTAGTGAGAAAATTCAGGGAAGAGAAAGTAAGTGTAAGCAAAATAAGAGGAAGTCAAAAATAAAACTAGTGTCCATATTTAAAATGTTATGGTAACCTACAAATTGAGCACTGAGCTTCCTAGTGGCCAATGCAAAGAGAGAAATAAGAATTACCAGACAATTTGGTGTAGCCAGCAAAGGAAATGTATACAATCCTTCAGAGGAGTCAGAAGAAGTCAGGAGTCAGAAGGAGTCAGACCTGTAGGAGGTCGTGTCTGAGATGAATCCTAGAGCACGAGCAGGAGTTATGCAGATAGATAAAGCAGGAGAGGGTGATACAGGTAGACATCACAGCACATACAAAGGCCTGGAGACAAGGTAGAGCATAGCAAGCTCTAAGCTTGTAAGCAAAGCTCAGGATGCCAGTCTGCCACTTCTCTTTGCTTGATGGGATCAGGTTAGTACCAAGTTGCATAACGATCTGCCTGCAATCTGCCCTTGCTGTTCCACAGCAAGTCACTTAAAAAGGTGAAATTCAGCAAGAGCTGGCTGCAGAAGAAAAGCACATTCTGAAATTTTGCCTTTTCTTCTTGTTCCTGGCTTGGCAGAGCAGAGAACACACGAAAATCGATTCGGAGGTAAATGCTCTGCTATTAAAGCATTAGCAATAAGAGAAAGCCACTGGAGGGCCCCTCCTACCCTCCCCTGTGCTACCTGGCTTACAGATTCCCATCATCACTGATGGAAACAGCTACGTGGGGTCCGCCTCGACCATTAACTGCCCTGGGTGTCCTCTGCCCCTGCCCCTGAGGGTCCCTGGATGAATGGCCAGTGCTGACCGCATGAGAGAGATTTCTTCACCTCACTTCACGTTTCTGTGTGTCGTCCTGACCAGCCAACCAGCCAATCAACCCATGGGATTCAGTGAGCAGCTACCTTATGCCAGGAATTGTGCTGGAGCCAGATCTTGAAGGACCTCGTAAGCCTCATGTTGTGGGTCAGGTTCCCCAGGAAATAGAATCTGAGTGGAGATTTGCACGCAGGAGGTTCACTGGGGAGTGCGCTCAGATACAACCCCTGTGAGGAAGGGAGGGAAGCCAGACTGGGCAGAGGCAGCAGGTGAATGACAGAAACCTCAGCTGATCCCACAGGGGGCTCTGGAGCGGTCCCACATCGAAGCTAGAAAGCCAGACCTTTGTACCTCCACACTGTCCAGCTACTGGATGGGGTCTTCCCCTGCTGAGAAGCGTAACCTTGGATGAGGCAGTGCCTTTTCTGGGGGGACTCAGCTGTGAGCTATCAGTGGTCAGTGCTCCTGTGCCTGGGAGAATGAAGGCCTTGGTCTTGCAGGGGGATCAGAGCAACGCACCACAGCAACCAGTACGCCATACTAAGGAGCTGGGATTTTAGTCTCCCAATAAAAAGAGACTGTTTCAGGCAGGGGAATGGCACAATCTGATTTTCATTATTTAAAGTTCACTCCAGCTGCCTGTTAAAGTGCAGGTGAGCAGGAACGGCAGCAGGGACACCAATTAGGAGGCTACTGGGACACCAATTACTGGGCCAGAAGGGATGGGGTCGCAGTGGGAATGGATGATTGGAAACAGCAGGACATGATGAATGACTGGTGGGGGGAGGGGGAGGACTCTGGCTTGAGCACCTGGTGGATCACAAGATAGTGGCCCCTAAGACAGGTCAGATCTCAGGAGAAGGTGGTACACTCCATCTGGGGCAGAGTGAGTCTGAGGTCCCTGGGAGATGTCCAAGAGAAGATGTTCTACAGTTAAGTGTGGAGCTCAGGAGAAAAATCTAGGATAGAAACATAAATGAAGGGGAATCCTCAAGATAAAGGTGACCCCTGAGGCTGCGGTGGCAGCTGAGCCTTCCTAGGAAGGATGCTTGACATGGAAAGGTAGCCTATGAGAGAACCCTGGAGAAACACAGTTTTTAAGGAAAGAGCAGAAGAGTGGGGGCCAGGAAAACAGACTAAGAAACAAGCCAGAGATGTGAGTAAACACTAAGAGAACGCCGTAGCAGTACAGCTAAGTTCCACTGAATGCTCTCTATGCTGCTCATGTGCTACGAGCGTTGCAAGGATTATTTGTTTTCATGTTCTTTGAATGAGGCACAGCTCCTGCCTTCACCTGACCGTGTGAGGCTCAGACGGGTGAAGTAACTGGTTCAGGAATGTGCACTCAGTAGGAGTGGAGTGAGGATTTGCTCTCAGACTCTCTGCCTACATAGCCAATGCCGTGATTTACTGCTTCAGAGACGGCAAGACCATGGAAAGGTTTTCAGGAAGGAGGGACTAGTCAAATCTGGAAAATTCTGCAGAGAGGAGAAGCAAGAGGGAGAGAGACAGTGTCCATGATCTTTTCAACAAGAAGGACATTGGTGGCTTGGTGAGGGCACTTCTCCCAGGATGATGGGCACAGAAGCCACAGCGTACTAGGCCAAGGAGGAATGATGAATTACTCCGGGCATGAAGTTCTGATCTGAGATCATCCACCTTACTAGGTTTCCCACTTTTTACTTTTGTTTTAATTTTCTCCATACGTGGCTATCTTGTTGACCAGAAGGTCCATATGAACTCTACTGGTTCATTAACAATGTTGGGTGTCTACTGAGAGACCAGGATGGGCACCGTTAGGTCAGGAGAGGGTAAGTAATGAAAGAGTGACCGACAACTACACTTAACTCCACTATCCTGAGGATATGGTCAGGGGCTGGTCCGCTGCTCAGTGGATTTCATGGTAATATTCAGGATCCCTTTGTATTGCATCTACTGTAATCTAGCTCTATTTTTTTGAGTTTGGAGAAAATTCTTATTATTCTAATAATAGTAACAACACAATCATATTTATTGATTCAGGAAATGTTTCTAGAACTCCAATTATATACTAAGTGCCAGGGATACAGGTTGAGTCAGATAGACTCTGTCCTGGGTGAACTCACACCCTGTTGAGCTCAAAGCAAATAAATATGATCCTAAGTGATAGGAAACAATGGAGGCGAATTATGGCTTTATAGGGCAGTTCAAAGAAGGAAGTGGAGTCAACTTGCTGGAAACAGGGATATGCTGTATGGAGAAAGTTTATTGAGGGAAACAAGCGGGGTCTTGAAGTACGGAGATAATGTGACACTCAGATGGAATGTGGGGAGCCTGAGGCATTTGGGATCCTAAGTAGTTCCACATGGCTGAAACCTAGAATTTTATAACAGACAGCAGGAGATGAGGACAGGGAGAGAGGCACCTCCCCACAGGATACAGCACTTCACAGTTTGCAGAGGTCCTTCACCTCCATTATGGAAATGATTCTCCAAGGTATGGAGGAAGGAAAATTACATGGATTGAATTACCTAATATATGCCTGGCACTGGGCTTGGAGTTTTTAAGTTGTCCTACATAAATCTCACCACATGCCTAAGATGTAGATACTAGTGCTTCTGCTTAAAAATTAAAGAAATTGAGACCCAGAGAATGTAATGACTTGTCCAAGGTCTGAACACAGAGATATTAACCTAGGACCATTTGACTCCCAATTCTGTTCTCTTTTCATAAAAAAGATCCTGTCTTTTTTCCTGTGCCTAAATATCCTTAAGTACAGGAGGGGAAGCATAATATCGTATGTCTAAAGAGCACAGTAAATCATTTATGGAGCTATAGCTGACCCATTCTTAGCACAGCGTGATCTCAAAGCTATTCTCTTTAGGCAGCCTGGTCTAGGGAAAAAATGTTACTTCCCCATTGATCTCTAACACTGCTGAATGTGACTGCTCAGGGGTGGGGAGTGGAGGCAGGGGGTTTTAAATCTTTAACTAGATTTAAATCACTTCCTGAACCTTGAATCTGAAAGGACAAACTTGCGATGTGGACTTTTGATAATAAGGACATATGCAGAATTCCAAAATCTTTTCATTTTAATGGACTGAATATTTCTGAACAGATTTGTGACGTTCAGTTTGCAGGCAGAGGTAGAGAAAGGTTGGGCAGAGGAGGGGAATCCATTACAATGATAATGTATTTCTGAGTTATCACCAAGTCCGTGAGGAAGGTTCATCATTCCTTCATTCTTCAGCATTCATCCCTTGTTCCTCGTGACATGTGAGTCCCCCTGTGTCCCAGGCACCAGTCAAAACCTTGAGGATCAATCAGCGGACAAAACACACAAAAACCTCGCCCTCCAGAAGTTACATTCTGGTGGGAAACAGCACGGAATTTCTGAAATATCCTGCCATGAACATAGTGCGAAGGAGATTGAACGGCAATTCGGGGTTTCTGGTTGCTAATCAGCTGCCCTCTCATGGTCAGACTACCTAACATTTCTATTTCTCCATTTCTTCGTCTATAAATCAGGAGCGAAGCAATTCATCCTTCGTGTTGCACTGAGTGGTCATGCAACTCATTCTACTTTGAAAAACAGAGACTGCTTTACTCCTGAGTATACCGAACAGGAGGAGGAGGAGGAGGAGAGGAAGAAGTCGTGGTGTAGCAACTACAGCAGCAAAAAGAATGTAGTGGTAGAAACAGTGGTGGTAGCAGCAGCAACAGCAGCAGAAGTGGTAGTAATAATTGTAAATGCTCATCTTAAATGTCACTTCCTCAAACCCCCAACTTAGACTTGGTTCCCTTTCATGCAATCTCAGAAAACCACGAGCACTTCCTCATAATTACATTTATTAGTGAAAACATTTGTTGAAAGTCTGTCTCCCCTGCTAGACCCTGAAAGTCAGGACATGCCTATATTCCCAATGCCAAGAACAGGACCTGGCGCCAAGCAGGTTTTCAACACATACTTTTTTGAGTGAACAACCAGGAGAATAATCACCATTATTATTGTTGTAAAGTCATTTGCCCTCCAGGGATCTCAGATCCTTGATATCAGCACCCCGTTCTGTGATATTTTGTTTTCTTTATTAAAATTGCTGCTCTGCTTTCTTGAACCTAGCTCATTCAAATTTGGCATCCCTTCCACTGTCCCCAAACTCGTGTGGGGGAAGACAATGAATGCACTCGACTCTCATAAGCTCAGTTCCATGGTAATTGAACTCCCTCCTACATCGGGGTGACCCTGCTATGAAGGGGGAGGAATCCCTGGGCTGTAATAATTATTAGGGCTGTTATGACCATTTGAGGCAGAAGCCACCTAAGCCGTTTCTGGAAACATGTCAGATAAAGAACCTAGAGAGTGTCTGAGTCTGTTTCTTATTTTTAAATTTTACTCTGGAGCCTCCTAGATCCGATTGCCCTGAGATGGTACGAGGGCCCTTGTGAAACACTGTTGGCCCCGAGGTGACTCATGACTGACAGCTCTTTGCAGATAAGGACCAGCAGCCATCTGCCAAGTGGCCCCTGAGGGCTCCCGCCGAGAGAAGAGAGGCTGGAGGGAACGGGAATTGAAAATAACTGAGTTTACACACACACAGTCTTAACCCATACCCTTGGCACGATTCAGATGCTGAGCTGTAAAGATCAAATCCTCAAGGGTATTGCAGAAATAATTGCACTGGGGCAGGCCTGTTGGGTCCATGCCCCTTAAAGATAAAATAAACCTCACCCCATCACGTATCCTTATCTATAAACAGTTGACAGGGAGCTCAACAGAAACCCAGTCTATATTTATACTGATGCTTTGTTCTTCTTGACAGGACTCTCCATTCCCTGGTGGGATTTTCTTTTCTCTTAAAAGTGACTCTTGGGCCTGGAATGTCTGGGAAATAGCAAGAAAATGGGCAGAGCTTCCTCCAACCAGGCTCCCCTTCTGAGCACTCAGACCCATGACCCTACTGCCATTACCCCTGGGCCCCCACTGAGGTGCCCCCTGCAAACGGATCATGCTCTGTGTTTTACAGATGTTGTCTTCATTGCTGCCACCAGGATGCCATATGGCCCAGGTCTCTTGGGCTCTTCAGACAGTGTTGAGAACAAAGACCAGTCAACTTCATATTTTCTGCAGATTACTCCCTAAAACCACAGAGACAGACAATGCCCCTTCTACAGCAAGACCAAGAGAATCAGAAAAATAATACTAGTTATGTACTGAATGCTTCCGGGGTTCAAGCAATTTTCTAAGCATAACAAGCTTTGCCTTTCATTTAAGTTCACAAGAGCCTTGCAAATCATATATTTATTGTTGTTGTTGTTGTTGTCGTCATTTTACAAGCAGGGAGACTGAGATCCTCATTTGTAAACCCACAGAGCATAATCATGGCATCTCCCTCTTGGGTTACTGTAAGGATTAGATAAAATATGAATGAAAAGTCGGTCCTGAATAAATGCCAGTTTCCTAAGTACACCGCCCCCCCCAGCATGGTGCTCAGTATCCACAATTGCCATATTATAGTCATACTAAGTAACCACCACGCACTAGGCTCTGTGCTAAACACTTCACAGCTGTTGTCTTATTAATTGTCACAACAGCCCTGTGATGTAGGTACTATTGGTGCACTTTCAGAGTTGGGGAAACCAAGTCCCAGAAAGGCTACGTAATGTATCCAAGGACACAGCTGGAAAATGGCTAAGTAGGGATTCAAGCCAACTTCTGCCTCCAGATCACCTACTCCTAACCACCACCATCGCTGTACACAAGGAGTTAGCACTCTCTTCTGTTCCACTCTTCCTTCATTTTCTTTCTCCCTTATGATTTGTTCTAATGTTCCTTTCTTCCCTGTGTTAACTATTGACCTAGTGATCCGTTATACCTATAAAACACTTTTTGGGATTTTTAAAAAACGTTCATGTAAAATTACCTTATCCATCATTCATCCAACACACTTTTATTAACCATCTTCTGGCTGCCAGGCACTGTCCAAGGTCTTTAGTGCCATCTGAGCCCCCACAAGTCTCCAGTAGCGCAAGCAGAGCCAAACTCAATATCCTCATTGGACAGAATTTAAATAAAAACTGAAACTCAGAGAATTTGAGTGCCTCACTCAAAGCCACACAGCTGGAATTTGCAGACTTTATCACTGAAACCTGGATGCCTGGCTCTCCTCTCAGCATTTTTCATAACTGTGCCCAGACAAACTAACAGTGATAACACAAACACCAAGGTCGGCTCAGCTCTATTAAGCATTTACAATGTGCAGGAACTATTCCAACTCCTTTAAATATATTATTCTCCCCATGAGTTGAGTACTCTTTTTATCCCCATTTTACAGAAAAGGAAACAGGCTCAGAGAAATTAAACAGCTAACAGGCTACACAGGCTAATAAGAAGTGGAGCCAGGATTCAAACCCACATCTCCCCCATTCGAAAGCTTATCCTTTTCACCTCCACACTCTGCTGCCTCTTCAAAGGAGTTAAATAAAAGATAAGGCTACATCTTAGTAAATGCCAAGCGAGGAGAGAGGCAATTTATATTCTGAGAGCTCAAAGAAAGGAGACATGAGTGAAAGATGGAAAGGGCTGGAGACTTGCTCTGTTACCTGGGAAATTTCATTTCACCTCCATGATCCTCGTTTCCTCTACTGAGAAATGGAAGTAAGAGTGTCCATCTCAGAGGGTCAGTACAAGGAGTTAGGGGGATAACAGATGAAAGAGCACAGAGCTCGATGCATGTTTTTTGCATAGAGGATTTGCATAAGGGACCCCAGCTGGTCTAAGGAGCAAATTTTTTTCTTGCCCTGCCTTTCTCTCCTGGATTTTTGAGTCCAAGTTAGGGATGAAAGGAGCCCTAAGATGTGTCTGAATATGAAGATGTGCCTCTGACTTCCTCAGCTTGCCTGCGGGAGCAATCTGAAGGCCTCAAATAATTGTCTCGAAAGAACAAATTCAGAGAAAGTACATTACAGGAGGCAAGAAAATTGCCTAATCCTCGTGCTGCTGAGTCCTTGATTTGCCGAAGCTCAGAATCAAAATAATGAGGAAATAAGCATAGAGGCCACTCCAGGGCAGTTCCCCTGTGAATGCCTGACTGTCAATCATTCGCTGCAAGACTCCACCTTTCAGAGTGGAAAAGTCCTCAAGGCCACCTGGAACCAGCTATGAGGTCAGAAAAAGCAGAAATGGGGTGATAGGAGCACACACTGAGACAGCAGAAAGACGCAGAGTCTGAGGGAGCTAAAAGTCAGAGCTCAGCCACTCACCAACTGTGTGACTTCCATAATGCTCTCTGTCTCTCTGGGCCTCCCTGGGAGAGGATTGTTTTGCTAAAACATAAGAGGAGTCCTAGCACAGAGGGTGACAAAGGTGGATGCTCAGTAATTATCAATACAGCACCGTGACTAAGAGGAGGGGACCTCAGGTCCACATCCTGTTCTACCCCTTATTAGATATGCAACTTTGGGCAAGTCACCAAACCCTCTATGCCTCAGTTTCCTCATCTGTACAAGGAAGGAATGATAGTACCAACCTCTGGGTTGTTGAGAGGATCAAATGAGAAAAATGCATTAACTTTCCTCAGACTGAGAAAAAAAACAACTTAGCACAATGCTTAGCACCTTGCCAGTAATCAATAGACAGTACTGTTATTGTCGATGCTGTTGTTGTTTTCATTAACCACTGGATCTGAATTTCAAATACTATTGGTTAGTAGTTGAACACACTGATTTTGAGATCAAATCAACCCAGGTTTGACTCTAGGCATCACCACTTCCTAGCTGTGTAGATAATTTGGGACAATTAATTTCTTGGGACCTCAGTTTCCTCATCTACCCAGGTGGGATTGATATTACTATTGCTACCTTGCGGGGTTGCTATGAGACTTCCATGGGACAATATGAAAAGCCCAGTGTCTAGGACATAGTTAGTGCTCAGCCAGCCTACAGACTGAGAAAAAAACAACTTAGCACCATGCCTAGCACCTTGCCAGTAATAGAGGATGGCTGTTGTTGAAAGAGGGGCTGCCACAGGTGACTTGGACCTCCTAAGTGAAGTTCAATAATGAGGGGAGAAAGTCTGAATAGCATTGGGGTGAGGCTTGGGAGGAACGACAGCAGGGACAGGACTGGAGCCCCCGTACTTTAGGAAATGACCACATCTGCAGGCTGCATTTGCAACTCAGCTCAGCAAACACTTACTGAGCACTGACTGTGTGCCAGGATACTAAGATGGGAAGAAGGAACTATTAGAGTTCCCAGAAGTTTATGGGAGCAATAAGGCCTATATGAATTGTGAGGCAGGAGGGGAACTAGCATACACTGAGTCTCTACTAAGCGCCCACACCATGCTGGGTTCTTCATGTACTTTGACCCACTGAATTTCTGAGACAACCCTTTGAGATGGCACGTTAGCTTCCTACAGCTGCCATAACAAAATATAACAGATTGGGTGGCTTAAACAGATCATTTCCAGTTCTGGAGGCTGGAAGTCCAAGATCAAAGTGCCAGCAGGGTTGGCTTCTCCTGAGGCCTCTCTCCTTGGCTTGCAGATGGCCATCTTCTCACTGTGTCCTCACGTGGTCTTTTCTATGTGTGCACACATTCCTGGTGTCTAGTGTGTCCAAATTTCCTCTAAGGACACCAGTCAGATTGGATTAGGGCCCCACCAATATGACTTTGTTTAACTTTAATTACCTCTTTAAAGGCCCTATCTCCAAATACAGTCACAATCTGAGGTATGGGGGTTTGGACTTCAACATAATTTGGAGGATACACAGAATATATGTGTCATAAGGGATGGTAAGAACTATTATTCGCCCACTTTACAGACTGAAAACTGAGTCTGGGAGATGCATAGAAACTTGCCTACAGTCACACGGCCGGAAGTCATAGCCAAGTCTTTACCATTTCAACTCTCAGCATTGTTCTTTACATTCCTGATGACCCGAATATAAAGGTGAATGAGACAAATGTCCTAAGAGATGTGCAAAGGGATCTGATTTGAGGGGACCTGAGGAGCACTCCTTCTCCCCATGGTTGGGCACAGAGCCTAAAACACTTCCATTAGTGCACTTACAGGGACTTCTGAGTTCACTTGGTGATATCCCAGAGGAGTTACCAGAGGGCTGTCCTTGATTACCTCCACTGACATGGAGCTCATTTCTTCCCAAAATATAAGGTCTTATGTCTTATCCCAGAGACCCCTGAGAAATTATTGCATTTGAGTAGGAAACTCACCAACATATTAGCAGGTTCTCACTCATCAATCCCCTACATCTCATTAACAGTGGTGCATTGTCATTTCTTAGGGAAGTGTGGCCCCAATAAGATTTTACAAAACTGACCATCAAACCCTTCTCATATGAGAAAGAGCAAGTACTCGGAGGCCAGAACCATTTGGGACCAAATCCTGGCTTTGACACTTAGTATGACCTTGGAAAAATCCCATGACCTTCCTAAATCTCAGTTTACTCACCTGTAGAATGGAGCCAAAACTTCATGAATGGGAGAACACATTGAATGACCCGTTGGAGTTAAAGAACTTGGCAGAGAGTGGATAATCGTGGCTTCCCCACCGTGTACATCCCCCCTCCCTCTTTCCTCTTCTCTTTCTTGTTCTCTCCCCATCCCAGACTCCCTCCGCCATAGCTTCCTGCTCTCTCAGCTCACACCACACATGCATATTTCCTCAGTTACCCGAACGATTGTACTTTCTACGTTTACTCTTCAGTGCTATCTGAATGCTCTGCTGATTGGCTCGCCGAGCACAGTTCTAATCTCCCTATCATAGGTACCTGGGCTGAGATTTGAATTATGGAAAGTGAGCGCAAGCAGTATGGATCAAAATCACAGGGGTTTGAGGGAGGGTTTTACTTTTTATCACCTAACAAGGACAGACATTTGAAATGAAACTGGGAATATTTTTTAAATTCCATCAACAGAGACAGGAAAATAGATTTAGTGTCCAATTAAAACCCCATATGTTCAAAGACCTACTATTGATGGGGAAGTTTTACAGATGTGTATTTAATGCATAATTCATGGAAAAGTGGTGTGATTTATTTATGTTTATCTGTGAGGATGGGCTGAGTAGGAGCTACTTTAAATGAATAGTTTTATGGCCTTGAAAAATAGAAGAGGCTCCATTTATACATTCATGATGAACGGGTGACTGATGGCTGAGCATAATGCAGACATGATTCAGCCCATCCGTGTGGTCTGTGAGGAATGGGCCTTCAGGATTCTCAGGAGTTCTGAGAATGGCCTCGGAAGGCTCCAGGCTCCCAGGTGACCAACTGGCATAACACGGTGCCCTGTCAGAGCCTCTTTACCAAGAACCCCGAGAGATCATCACAGAAACTGAGGCAGGCGAGTGTAGTGGTTAGAGGTGAGGTCTGCAAGTGGGGATAACAGCAGTGCCTGGACCTCATAGGGTAGTGGTGAGGGTGAGTGGGACGACATAGGTGAGGTGCCATCATGTAGCAAGCACTCGGTAAGTGTGGCATAGAACTTGGACGACTGGCTAATGCCAGCAGCATCGCCCCTCACCCACCATTATAGCATCAAGGTCCAGAGCAGAGAACATGTTCCTGGACCCTGAGCCAGTCATCAAACCTCCCTTGGTGTCAGTTTACTCATCTGTTTAATGGGGTGACAGTCGTACCTGTCTTGTAGGATTATTGCAAGGATTAAAACAGTAACGTGTCTTCATTTTGGTTCCCCCACGGCACGATTATTATCCCCACTTAGCAGATGAGTAAGGGGACCCCACATCCCAGTTCATGCCATAGTTCTGGCATAATTCTTAGTGTCCTCTTCACACTTCCTGTGCTCCTGTCCAGAGAATTAATCATGTGATCGTCCTCCAGAGGAGAAAATCAAAGTGACAGAAGTAACTTGCCCGAAATCACATGACAGAGCGAGGACTCACACCCCTATGTTCAGCTCCATTCTCTCCCCTTCCCACCACACTCGCCTGCCTCCAATTAGGAAATGTCCTCCCTGTGTTCTGGGTAGAGAGGCTCCACACAGTGCCAGTCAGAGGGGAGCGTGGGAGCCATGCAAGGCCATTCTCAGAACCACTGGGAGTCTCGAAGGTTCATTCCTCACAAGCCACATAGATGGGCTTGTGTATATTATGCTCAGCCATTTGTCACCTTTCAATCGTGAATGTCCAAATTGAGCCTGAGCCAGGACCGGGGTGAAAGTCCTTGACTAGGGGGGTGACCTCAGGGAGCTCCACTGGGGCTGTGAGGAAGTGAGATGGGGAAGGGAGAAAGCCAACACCATGTGCATTCATGTAGGAGTTGTGTAGGGCAACTGGGGCTCATCTCCCTGGGGACCGCCTGAAAACCCGGAGCACACGTCAGAATGATCCCGCTCAGCAGTAAGGAAGCTGGGGTCCTTACTCACCAACCACCCCTCACCCCTCGAGCATTAACTCTCAGGCATATTTGCCTGCCCGAGGTGCAGGCCAAGGATTCCCCAGTGGTGGCCAGAGAGCACCCCAGAGTGTCACAGGAAACCACTAGTGTGCTTGAGCTGAGACCCCGGCCGAGGCAGCGTGTGAATGCAGGGCACCGCCAGCATCTGCCACAACAGGTCAAGTGCTGGCATCTGTAGTAGGACCTGTTGTAGCTCCCCAAGAAGGACCTGTGGCCCAAGCCACATCCTAAGAACTCCCTCAGCCAGGATCTACCTCATGTGGTCCCGGGAGAGGGTGGCCTGAGAGGAGGTTGAAGAGAGAACAAGGCCTGGTAGGACACAGTGGACGGAGCTCTATCCCGAGGGCAGTGGGAAGCAATTGGTGGGTTCTAAGCAGGGAGTGGGCATGGTCTGATGAGCTCTTTCAAACAACTACCCTGGCTGCTGTGTTGTGCGATGCAATGATCTGGAAGCATGTTCACAGCGCAGACAGCGGGGCTTTCAAGGCCCCATGAGAAGTGCGTCTAAGGCAGTGCTTCAAGCAGGGGCAAATCTGCCCAGCCCCTTGGGACATCTGGCAATGTCTGGAGAGGTTTTTGGATGTCACAGCCATGAGAGGGAGTGCTACTGGCATCTAGTGGGTAGAGACCAGGAATGCTGCTAAATATCCTACAATGCACAGGGAAGCCCTCACTGCCGAGAATTATCTGCCCAAAACATCAATAGTGCCAAGGTTGCGATGTCCTGCCATAAGGAATCGTATAGGAGGGAGGGATCTGTGCTGTGTGAGGCGGTGGGATGTGGCTTCTGGTCAAGGAGGGCTTGGCACAGCTGATAGGATGCCACACAAGGTCCCATAGAAGGAGAAGGAATGATGTGAGCATGAGATGGAGGCGGTCAGGGGTCCCAAAGTCATAGGCACAATAGCAGCTAATGGCCATGGTGGGAGAGAGGGACACAACGCTGGATGGGCAACAGTGTAGGATAGGACTTAAACACTCTGCCAAGTACATGGCCTTGTTCTTGGTCCAGTAGAAGGCAAATAGCTTTCATCTCCACGTGATTCACAGTGACTGCCTGGATCAAGGGTTGCCATGTGTAAAGGCTCTGGCACATGAAAGAACACGGCACCCCTGCCTCTCCATCGCTAGAATGCTCATACATGGGGGACCATAGAACACACACAACTCCCACAGGGCCAAGGGTTCAGGGAAGTGAAGCACCCACAGACAGTCACATCTCTGTGCTTGGCAACACACTCACCTTCCTGGGGCCCAAAAATCAGGAGGGTGAGTTTTGGCCTTGCAGTATCTCCTGGAAGAATTCATTCATTCATCCAATAAATAAATACTCACTGAGCTTCTCCCCTGTCCCAAGCCCCACGATGATTCTGGGGATACAATGGCAAACTAAACCCACAAGGTGTGCCCTCATGGGGCTCACAATCAGTCCTCACATCCCCAGTGATGACAAGGGCGTCCTATAGGCCAGGGCCCTCGGATCACCCGGGAGAGGAGGAAAAGTTCGCCACTTTGGGTGCGAACTCCTAGTGGCTCTAATAGGCTTCTTTCTGTCTTGCTTCTTGCCTTGTATTGCTTTCTGTCTTATCTGTCTTCTTGCTGACCCAGCACTTTTTTCAGGGATGGATCAAAGCCTGCCCCAATGGGGCCAAGAGTGAGGCACAAGCCTGTGGCCCTCAGGGTGTCCTGGGTAAATTCAAAGCGCTCAGCACACGCCCCTGCTCCACTGGAAATAATTAGTGGAGTCCCAGGTGGCATCCAGCCCAGTGAGGATGCAGAGCAAAACTGCCACTAGGAGGACAGCACAGTGCATCCTGGTTGGTTGCAGGAGAGTTCTTGGCTCCAGAGAACCGTAAACCAGGAAGTTCAAATGCAAAATGGCTTTGTTCAAACCTCTGCTTTGTTCTGGCTTTCCCTTCCAGGAGCAAGACGTTCCTCTGTTTGCAGACTCAGTGGCTTTTTCTGGACAAAAATCTACTGTCAGCACCTTGGTGACTAGAGGCTTTGCAAAGGTCACTGAACTCCCCGAAGATTATTATTTCCTTGGAATTCCCCAGACCTTATGGCTGCTTGGAATTCACCCCTTGCCTCCTTTCATCCATTAGCTTTTTCACAAATGTTTTTGATATCAGAATAATTATAATAATCATCATAATCATAACAATATCATCAAAGACCATTTATTGGGAGGCTGGGACGTGCCATGCCCTATGCCAGTCACTGGGTGCACTTTATCACATTTAATCCTCCTAATTACCCTGTAAGGTTGGCATTTGTAAGGAAAGATGTGCTGTCCCACCCAGAGCTCTCCTTTCAGACTGGGGCCCTCATTCCTCCAGTTGCTGGGAGCATTGTTGGCTGACAACTGTCAGCCAAGTTCTTCCTCAGGAATTCCACCCCCCAGCTGGAAGGGGACGGGCTTACCCAAAGTCACACATTTCCTCCCTGGGGGCAGCCTGCCTCCAACGCCTGGCCCACCCTCTTACCTCAAGGAGGGGCAACTCTGCAAGGCTCCAGGGAGCTAATGACATGGTGATGGGCTGAAGTCTCTGTCGCAACTGCCTAACTATTCAACTGCTCCCTCAGCCAGATCCTGCTTTCCTGACCTCCCTAGTAAGTGCTGAACCCTAGAACTCTCCCCAAGAAACCTGCAGGTAAATCTCCACCTCAAAGTCTGTTTCCCAGGGAACTTGACCCACCACCGTGTTATTACATCTATTCTGCACAGAAGAAAATAGAAGCTCAGAGAGGTGGTGTGATTTGCCCAAGGCCACACAGCCAGGAAGTGTACGTGGGACTTGGGGTACTAGATTTCAACTTGCAAGCTCCTTCAAAGGAGTTCATCCTCTCTGAAAGACATTCCTTTCCTTCTTTATCCCAGTAAATGCTGGTTCAAACTCCTGCCCATGAGTCCCTCCAATGAATTCACGTAATGCCTTCTTCCTCCCTTCCTAGCATTTCTGGAAGGAGCTAAAAGAGTGGAACAGGAATGCCCTTTCTAACTCTCCTGGCTGTCAGGTTATCAAGACAGAAGCTTGGCAGACAAAAAATAATGTCAAAATCAGGTTTGAAAATGCTCTGCGACCCTCCAGGGCAAAATGGTCACAAAAATTTATTTTTCCCAAATCAGATTGAATCAGACTCTGAGCTCCCATTTGCCAAAGTAGTGAGAAATGAAGCCTCAGTCATGTTTTGCCATGCCTCCTCTCTGTGAAATTCTCCAGGTTATACGGTGCCTGGAAAATGGAGAAGCATGGACCTGAGACAGACGTGGGGTTTAGAATCAGTGCTACTCGATCCGCTTTATGACACCTGTCGAACCCAGTTCTCTCAGTCTCTGGGTGCTGATGTCCAAACAGGCTCAGATGAGCAATTGCCAGATGTTCCCTCCCCACTGACCACAACTCAGCTACGAAGGCTGTCGCCACTGCTTCCAACGTTTACCCTTCCGCAGGCATCCTGAAAGGGTCACAGATCTTCACCACCTACAGAATTCCCCCAAAACCCAGTCCCCTCACTCAGCCGGGAACCCAAACCTGTTTCCAACCACTGGAGCCACTTCCATCTCTTCCAATTCTTGAGGCACTTTCTCTTTTAGCCAACCCACCTCTGTCACCTCGAAAGGAGTAGAGTTACAAAATAAACTCTTGCTAATTCTTCCCAGGAGCAAAGAACCCTCATGTCTCCATTATTCAAAGGCTTGGTTGATGTATTCATTTCCTATGGCTACTGTAACAAAGTACCACAAACTTGATGGCTTGAGACAACACGAAGGAGTTACCTTACAGTTCTGGAGGTCTCATCGGGCTAAAATCAAGGTGTTGACAAGGCTGTATTCCTTCTGGAAGCTCTAGGGGAAAATCTGTTCCCTTGTCCTTTCCAGCTTCTAGAGGCTGCCTGCATTCTTTGGCTCATAGCCCCTTCCTCCATCTTTAAGTCTAGCCGCATAGCATCTTTATCTCTCTCTGTCTCTCTCTGCCTCTGTCTCTCCCCTCTGCTGCCCTGTCATAAGCCTTCCCTAACTCTGACCCTCCTGCTGACTGTAATCACAAGGGTCCTTGTGATTACGTGGGGCCCACCAGATAATCCGGAATAATCTCCTCTTTTCAAGATTCTTAACTTAATCACGTCCACAGGATTTCAGCCACATAAGGTAACGTATCCACAGGTTTCAGGGATTACAACGAGGACATCCTTGGAGGACTATTATTCTGTCTACCACAGTTAAGAAAGGGGAAATACAGCTCCTTTCCAGGTTCACATGGCAAAGGGGCCAATCCCAAATCATCAGATCAGATTATTCTGCCACATAATCCAGCCTTGTCAGAAGGAAGATGAAATTCCCCTTCAACAGCCCTTGGTTAGAAGTTCATCAACATGTCTAGAGAGACACCAGTCTTCGAGGGTCGGCCTGACCACTGCCCTTTATTCCACACCTGCCCACTCAGCGCTTCCTGAGACCAAGACCAAGCTCTCGCCTGTCCCTGGGCTACCCCACGGTGATGTCTAATTTGTGCCCTTAGTTCTAAGCCTGTGGTCATCACAGCAGCAAACCCTCAGAGATCACACTGAGGACTGTCTAGTCCTGTACCATCCAATACAGCAGCCACTGGAGCATGCAGCTATCAAGACCTGGAAATAGGACTTTTCCAAATTGAACTGTGCTTCAAGCGTAAAATACACACTGGATTTCGAAGACTTAGCACAAATAAGGATGAGAAACCATGAAAAGACAAGGAGGAACCTTAATGTGTATTACTAAGTGGAAGAAGTCAATCTGAAAAGGCTACATGCTGTGTGATTCCAACTATATGACATTCTGGAAAAGTCAAAACTATGGAGACAGATCAGTAGAAAGATCAGTGGTTAGGAGTTGTCAGGGATTAGGAGGAAGGCAAGATGAATAGGCACAGCACAGAGGATTTTCAGGCAGTGAAACTAGTCTGTATGACACTAAAATGGGGGATACATGTCATTATGCACTTGTCCAAACCTGTAGAATGTCACCAAGAATGAACCCTAATATAAACTCTGCACTTTCGATGATTATGATGTGTCCACGTAGGTTCATCATTTGTAACAAAGGTCCCACTCGGGTGGGGGATGTTAATAATGGAGACTGTGCGTGTGTGGGGGCGGGGGACAAATGGGAATTCTGTACCTTCCTCTCAATATTGCTGTGAACTGAAAACTACTCAAAAAAATTATATCTATTTTTTTAAAAACTATAAAAAAGGAATGAAAGATAACTCATTGATAATGTTTTTATGTTGGTTCCACGAGGAAATGATAATATTCTGTCTATATTAAGCTAAATAAAATACATTATTTAAATTTATTTCATTTGTTTCTTTTCACTTTTTAAATGTGACTAAGAAAATTTTAAATTGTATAAAATTATATAATTTTATAAATTACATAAAATTATATTTGCAACCCACTTTATATTTCTGTTAGACAGTGCAGGTCTGATCAATTGACTTCTGCACAGGCTTTCTTCACACAGAGACCCTGAAGGATGTTGGCTCTTTGATTCATCCGTAACCCAACGCCAAGCACCATCCCTGGTACATACCAGACATTTTAGCCAATGTTTGCTGAATGAATGAGAGAGTAAGTGGGTGAGCCCTTGACCAGGTTGGGAATGGTTCTATGATGCTGCAGCTCTGTTCATCTCTGGTCTGAACCCCTACTGAAATCAGCATTCTGCAGCTGGAGGGATGGAAGGATGGGGGGATACCTTGACGTCCTCCTCAGAATCCATCCTGGGAACACATCCCCCACTGCACAGCCCAAGGAGCTTTCTGTGGACACGGCAGACATCCACTCCCACCTCCAGCAAAGCAGCTCCCGAAGTTACTGTCTAGTCACTTCGTACTCAACATCCCATCCATGGCCCTTTTCACTCTCCTTACATTTTTTAAGGTAATTGTATGGGAATTAATAGCTCCACTTACAGGTGAAAGGCCTGCAAAGAGAAATGTCAAGGAGCTTTCCAAAAGATCACAGAGGACATTTGATTTCCCAGATACCTGCTCCAGCTAAGATTACATGCAGCCAAACATCTTTGCTCAACCAGAGAGAAGAAAGCAGAGTGCACTCGCCAAGATTCCTTTTGCTGTATTATATTTTGCTTTATTTCATTTTTCTGATTATGAGAGTAATACATCATCATCATAGAAAATTTGGAAGACAAAGAAAAGTGTAAGGAAATAAGAAAAATATGCCCTTCAATGCCATCATCCAGTCACAGTTAAATAATAGCATATTTCCTTCCGGTCTTTGTACTTAGGGCTCTTTATATAATTTACAGAGTATTTTTCACAGCTTCTCCACCCTACTTTTTTCATTCGATATTGGAGCATAAATATTTACAATATCGTTTCAAATTATTCATGGGACAAGTTAAATGGAGACAAGTTCTGTAGAGAAACCATAATTAATTTAATTTCATCCAGATTGTAGGTCCCTGGGTTGTTTCCAGCTGACCAGTGTGACAGAGTCTTGCTCTGCATCTTTATGGATAAATCTTTGTTCCATCTGTGCTGTTTTCAGAATAGAGACCAAGAATAAGAGTTACTGAGTCAAAGGGTGTGAGGCCCTTGATCCATGCAGCAGGACTTATAAAAAAAGAAATGGCCTTACCAAAATCCGCCCAGTTGTCACATTCTCTCCTCCAGGCTCCATCCTTGGGGGTGGCAGGGGACACTCAGAAAATAAGTAAGAAGCCACTAATTCTGCCTTGTCACAGGACACACAAAGATCTCCTGAATTGCCGGGCTCAGAGCAGATCATCCCAGAGAGCAGTGTGGGAGGGAATGTCCAGTCACCCTCAGAATGGACAGGGAAACTTGTGAGAGAAGTCAGAACTTCTTCTTCTTCTTTTTTTTTTTTTTTTAGTGAGGAAGATTATCCCTGAGCTAACATCTGTGCCAATCTTCCTCTATTTTGCTTGTGGGATGCCACCACAGCATGGCTTGATGAGCAGTGTGTAGGTCCACACCCAGGATCCGAACTCATGAACCCCGGGCCGCTGAAGCAGAGCATGTGAACTTAACCACTAAGCCACTGGGCCAGCCCCCAGAATTTTTTTTTTTTTTTGATGCAAGAAATGGAACAACCACCAAACTCAAACCATCCTAAGAGGAATAGAATTTGTTGGCTCACATGGTTTGGAAAGGATGCTTTGGAAAGACTTGAAAGAAAGGCTACAGGAATGAGGCCCCCAGGCAATGAACTGGGCCTTGACACTGTCAAAGCATCTCTCTCTCTCCTCTCCCCCCTCCCCCTATCAATTTCTCATTCCCCTTTTCTCTCCTTAGCTTCATTATCTTCTACCACACACAGGTCTCTACAAGGCGGGGAAAAAGAAAACTGCCAGCACCTACAACTTACATCCTCCTTTGTATTTCCAGCCAAAAGCAAGAAAGTCTTTCCTGCAGCATCTATACATCAAACAGGGAAGAATGCTCATTAGCTCTGCTAAGGTCACATTGAGCCAATTGCTGCTGTCTGAGGAATAGAGTTCAGTGATTGGCCAGACTTCAGTCATATTGCCAATCTCATTGGCCAGATCTGTTATCGGAAGACGGGAGACACAAAAACTTGCTGGATTGTCTTTTTTTTTTAAATAGCTACTTCACTTAAACTTGCTCATCTGAACCCAAGGCTCCAAGAACATCAGGTTATGAAAGGAAGGGCATGGACACAATAGCTTCTGTGACAGCTAGAAGCCATTCTTTAAGATAAATGTGAATTTCACTTTTAGAAATGAGAAGGTGATGGAAGGATAACTGATAAACATCAGATCACCCACCTTCAATTGATTCCAAACAGATACCAGGTAATTATGCTATTTACCTGGGGATCTCATATGCCAGATGACAAATGTCTCTGCAATTATCTGATTTTGCGTTGCCTGATTTAGATGCTCAAGTTGTCAGGAAAGAGCACTTACCCATAAATACAAAATTACGTACGTGTATCATCCGGCTGTAAGACAATCAGTAAACAAGGTATTTAAGAAAAGTGTACAGTAATTACTAAGACATGCTGTTTGGGGGCACATTACCTAACCAGGTAATGAAATAGCTGAACGCTAGTTTGTATTTAAATGTCATTCATCTGCAGATGGGAAGATAGTCTGCAGCTTTTAATTAAGTCATAGAATTTCTCAGCTTTACTGTGCATTTGGCAAAAGGTGGCTTTAGTTCTTTCTCTTTTACAACGGGATGAACTGAGGTTTACTTTTCTGGCACAGAACCCAGAAATAAGGGTTATGAAATCTCAATAGAATTTTCCACATCCCTTTCACATCTGCCTTATATGCAAAAGGAAATAACTTTTATAAACATAAAAACTGACTTACAGTTGGCCTCAGAACTGAGATGAGAGAGTGGAGCAGACAGAAACTGCTCTTTGAGTGCCTACTACGTGCGAGGTACTGTGCGGAGCACTTCCCCTATCTTATCTCATTGTAACCTGTCTTTTGTAGAGGATGAAACCAAGGCTCAGAAGGCTGATCTTGGATGCCCAAGGTCACACAGCTTGTGAGTAGCAAAGCTGGAATTGGAAATCGCTTGCTGGGCTCCAAAGTCCACACTCCAGCTGCCACGGTCTGGGCTCAGAGGCTGACGGCTTAAAGGGATGGATGCCAAAGTTTCCCCCTAAGTGTGGGGTTCCATGAGGCCAATTTTGTGCCTTTACTCGTAAATGGCACAAAAATAGGATATAGTGAAGCAGGGCTCAGGGGAACCAGATTCTGCTGGATAGTTCTGTCATCTGTTGTGTTCTGCAAGGCAAAACCTCTAGGAGCGCTCTCATTTGCTGCAGACATCATGCCTTCCCTGGAGAACGGCAGGGAGGAGAGCAGCACATGGATCAGACCCCAGAGAGTACAGATTTTGGACTCAAACTCTCTGGGTTCAAATACAGAATCCACTATTTCCCAGCTGTGGCCATTGCTGGGAACACAGGCAAGTAAATCCTTCTCCGCCTGTAAAATGAGGTCAAATATATTACAAACATATTATGACTCTGAAGTTACTACCTGAATTTTATTTAAATATATTATATACTTGTACCAGAGCACATAAGTTGGGTGTTTCTGCCTTCTTCATACTTACTTAGTTTGAAATGTCTGAAATGGACTCAATCATCCATTCAACAAACATTTATAGAGTACCAGCTATGTGCTAGATGCTGTGCTAAGCCTTGTCTATACACTAGTGAACATGCAGATGCTTTCATGAAGCTTCTAATCCACCTGATGAGAGAAATGTGCTGGTTAAAAATATGTTTGGCTGTGAAATTTTTTTTAAAGCCCAGCATTGTCTTAAACCATAAGTTCATTTGTGACTTGCAAAATAGGAAGTCTATAATAAGGAGACCTAGATTTGGTTCAATAGCTCAGTGATATCACGAGGGTCCCTGGATCTTCCTGTCTTCTGTTTTTCTCAATGTGAGAATGAGGTCTTGCCTCATGGTCTCAAGAGGGCTGCCACAACTCCAAGCATCACATCTCCACATGACAGCCTTCCAAAAGGAAGGAAACTTTCTTTTATGAGGGAGAAAAACCTTTGCCAGAAACTTCTAGTAGACTACTCCTTAGATGTCGTTGGCCAAAACTGAGTCAGATGCCTACTTCTAAACCAATCCCAGACAAAATGAAATGGGATTTCCACAAACAACTCGGATCAATTGTAATTCATCCCCTGAGGCTGGACATATTGCCTCTTCCTTTTAAAAAAAAAAAAAAATATGTGGGAGAATGTTTGTTGGGCAAAAAAACCCAGCAGTGCCTGCCACAATGGGCAGAGAAAAGTGTCAGATGCAGCCTGGGTTGGGTGCAAAGAGATCACCTGGAGAGGCTGAAAAATGGGCTGGCTGAGGTGTCAAACGCCCAGTGAGGAAAGGAGCCCAGAATATGTATCTGGCAAAGGAGTGGAGGAAACCAGACAGAGAAGCAAAGGAGTAACCCAGGGAGTCTCAAACTCAAACATCTACAGGGGCCAGAGTGGTAATAAAAATTGGTGAAGCCCGCCAAGCAGAGGCCAAGACAAAGGGCGGGGGAACAGCCCATCCGTCTAAAGGGGGCAGCAGCTACTCAGGAAGACCTGGTTACTGCCGGTGGGAATTCTGGCCCAGGGCTGCTGGAGCTTCTGAATTTTTAAGAGAAGCCAGAAATCTAGACTTCTAAAGGAAATTTTCCAATTTTCAAGTGTTGGTTATGAATTTAAAATAACATTGATAAAATGGTGGCCCAACAAAACATCCACAGGCCAGATTCTCTGTGTGGATCTCCACTTCGCAGCCCCTGGGGCAATCTTATCTTGTCTTATCCAGAAGGTGCTCTCACAGCAAAGCTGCATGTGGGTGCTGTTGGTCCCCACCTCCTTGCATCTTAAATGCCCCCTCATGTTGCTGGCCCCTAGTGACGCCCTGAGGTTATGTTATTTCCACTCTTTCTAGCACCTTCCAGCCACAGAGCTATATACTCCATTGCTGGGTCATCCTTATCCTGATATCCGGGAGGATCAAGAAGGAAAGTTCTGGAGGCCAATCATGACAAACTCTTGAAAAACAATAAAGTTTTTTTTTTAAGTGTGTTCATCATGCATTTAACAAACATTGATGCAGCGCCTACTGTATGCCAGACACCGTCCCAGGAACTGGAGATACAGCGAAACCAAGACAGATGGCCCCTGCCCAGCAGAGCTTTCCTTCTCTGGGTCTTTGGGGGCCCCTGCCTCCGTGCTCTGCTCCATCTTTTCCATTGTGGCATGATGCCCACCCCAGAACCCCTAGGACTTTGCTCTGACCTCTCCTTGCTATCACTTCCTTGATCTGATTTCCTGAAGAATTCCTCATCTTCTAGTCCAAGTATCTGTGCTCCTCTTCCAAACTTGGGAAAGCATAAGGCAAATGTTTAAGCAAGAGGAGAACATCCTTCCCATCACCATCAGGCCTCACTCCTGTGTGGTGCCAAGCCACAGAGGACATCATTGTTCTTAAAGGGCCTCCCAGCAGGACTCTGGGAAGAGACACAGAGCGAAGTGTACTCCATGCCAGCACTGCCACAGCTCAGCGCGAGGTGTAAAACCTGCCTCCCACTCGTGGTTTAGTAGACTGCAGCTGATGGAAGTGTTTGCATCTCACTGGGGCCTTCTCCAAGTCAGCAAAGACTTAACCTAATGGATTTCAACCCTGACTGCACATCGGAATCCGTAACTGATGCCCCTGCCCATACCAATTAAATCAAAACCCCCGAGTGTGGAGCCTGGGCATCAGCCTTGTGTAAAAGCTCCCCAGGTTGAGAACCAGGTTGCAAACTGGAGGAAATGAATCTGTAATGAAGCTGAAGTTCATGCATGAAGAAGACGTTTACAGGCTGAGGGCTTCCCCTCGCCAAGTGCAACCATGGAATCTCAGCTTGGCCACAGACTAGAGCAACCAATTAGCCTCTCTAGACTCAGTTTACCACCTGTAAAATGGAGAGAGAATAAATAATAACCACTTGCCAGATTAAATGAGATGATGAATGTAAAGGAAGGCCTTGATTCGTGACAAAAGCTACTATTAATCCTTCATTAATGGCTTATCTTCTTATTCTGTCTATGGGGTGTCACCTGCCAGGTAAGACCAGTCCTGGCTCCCACATGGCTTAGGTAGGAGTTCCAGGTTCTACAACTGTGCGTGTAAGCGTGTGTGGTCTTTTCTTCCTGTCTGTCTCCCTAATACCCCTCAACCAAAATGTCCTCAAGTCCTGTCAGAGGGAGAGGCTTTGATGACTGGGAGGGTGCCCATGATTCAACGTGGCTGCTGAGATACTTGGAAGAATTAGAAATGCCTTTTCCCCTCCATTCCAAACTCTTTCTAGAATGCTATAATGTTGTCTGCAAAATGAAAAGTGAAGAAAGTGGCCGCTCCGTTATGTTTAGTCACAACTGCTATCTAGAGAGACTCGGAATGGCTTTGTCACCTCCAAGCAGAACTAAGAGAAGCCGGTCCTCTCCCAGGGTGTCCTGTGGCGACTGGAGCCAACAGTTCTTAGCCAGCGAGGTTTCCCCAAGTATGTATAGTGACGTGGTTGGGGAGAACGCTGTTGTTAGAAGCCTGGTGAGGGCACTTTCAAAAAGAAACAGCACTGGGGCAACACCCACAGACACAATTTCTGTACTTCCCACCGCCTCCTGATGTCACCTCTGATGACACAGTCAATTTGGTGAAAAATCAGTGTTGGAAGTTGGCATTCTGGAATCCCCACCTTCTGTCTAAAAGCAAAAGGTCCACATCCCGGAGGACCACACGGGGTGGTGAGAGGCAAAGAGCTTATCGACCTTGGAGCCAGACAGACTTGCGTTCAAATCTCAGCTCAGTCGTGGACTAAGTCAACCAACTAATCTCTCTAGACTCAGTCTCCCCATCTACAAAATGGGATAGTAATAAATCATTTCTACTTCCCTGGATTAAATGAGGTGATGAATGTAAAAGCCTTGAGTGGTATTAATTTTCATTCGTTCATTTAGTCAACAAATAATTATTGAGGGCTTATTCTACAATCAACATTCTTCTAGAAGCTGGGGCTTGCAGCCATGAACATAACACAGTTGGGGGGTGGACGACTCAGCGAGTGTGGCCAGAGAAAGCTTGACTGAGAAGGTGGGCAGTGGGCTATGCGGATATCTGGGCAAGAACACGCCAGGCAGAGGGATCAGCAAAGACACCGAAGAGGGAATGGGCCTGGGGAAAGGGAGACACAGCAGAGGTCAGAGGGTCCAGATCAGAGTCAGTGAGGGAGGAGACAGTAGAGACAGAGTCAGAGAGAAAGCAGGAGGCGGGGCCTTGTGAGGCCGGCCGCCAGGCCACTATAAGGATTTGGGGGTTGCTCTGAGCTGGGAGCCATCGGAAGAGTTTGAGCATAGGAGCAGCGTGATCGAGTTACACTTTCACGTGATCCCTCGGGTAGCTTGTATAGAAGAGACTGAGAGGAGTGAGTGAGGAGGCCACTGCAGCAATCCAGGTGAGAGACGAAGGTGGCCTGCCCCAGGTTGGTGGCTGAAGAGGTGGTGAGAAGTGGTCAAATTCTGGATGTTTTGAAGATAGAGCCAACAGACAAAATACAGGATATGAGAAAAAGAGAGAAGTCAAAGATGACTTCAAATTGTGGGACCTGTTGGTTTTTTTTAAAGTATTATTCAGAAAGAGAATAACCTTAAAATAAAGAATAGTCCTTCCCAAAAGGAAGTTAGTGGCCTTACACTAGTATCTGTCCATTCATCTACCTAATTACCCATCAGCTCTTTATCTATCTATCTACCTGTCCATCCATCCATCCATCTAGTTTAATCATAAACTTCCTGAAAAACAACATTAATAAACTAGCCTTTAATAAGCTAACATTAGTCAACAGACCAGGGTCCCTCTGGACCTAACACTATGTTTTTGCCTGAGCAGTAGGTTCTGAGTGGAAGAGTTGGGTGGCTTCTTTTGCGTTTAGTTTCTGCTGATTGTTAGTTTTGCTAAAACTCTCCACAGGGTATTCAGAGTTCTCTGCTATTCCAGCGACTCCTTAAGAAATCCTAATGAAATGGTTTCAAATGGAAGAAAGAGCTCCTCAGAAGGCAGTGTGATACCAAACGCTGCCAATATCTTGTCACGTGGTCTGTGGGTAAGTTACTCAACCTCGTGCCTCGGTCTCTTCACTGGTGAAAAGGGGCCGATGATGTAATCTCTCCTCTTACTGGAAAGATGGCCCCAATGATTCTCACCTCTCGACAGTCATAGTCTTGTGTGGCCCCCTCCCACATTGGATAGGCTAACCTGTGTAACAAAAAGGATATCGCAGAAATGACGAGTGTGACTTCTGGTGTTCAGGCATAAAAGACATTGCAGCTTCTGCCTTGCTCCCTCTTGGATCACCTGCTCTGGGGGAAGTCAGACATCATGTCATGAGGACACATAAGCAGCCCTAATGGGAAGGTCCGTGTGATGAGGAACTGTGCTCTCCAGCCACCGGCCAGAGCCAACATGCCAGCCATGCAAGGGCGCCATCTTGGAAATGGATCCTTCAGCCCCAGCTGAGCCTTCAGATGACTGCAGCTCTGGCTGACATCTCAGCTACAACCTCATGAGAGACCCTGAACCAGAACCACCCAGTTGAGTAGTTCCCAAATTCCTGACTCTCAGAAACTGTGTTCTAATAAGTTTATTGATATTTTGAGCTGCTAAGTTTTGGGGTAATTTGTTATGCATTAATAGAACTGATACAGCCTCCATCAATAAGGGATGAAGACGCACTTCTTAGCCTGACACGGAAGCCTCGCCCTGACTCACAGTCCCTCTCTTCTCTACTAGCCTCTCTCCCACCCTCCCCATATGTACCCCTGGTCCTGACCCAGCAGACCTCCTGAACTTTTCTGAATACAGACAGCGTGCTCCCTCTCACTTCTGTACCCCTCAAGTGCTATTCCCCCTCTCTCTGCAATGCCCTTCCCCAAGCCTTCCTAGTGAGTTCCAACTCTTTGTTCACAACCCAGCCCAAGTGACACCTCCCCATGAAGCCTTCCCCAGGAGAAACACATATTTCCGTGTCCCATAGCACCCTGTACACCTTTACCCAAGCCCTGATACTGAATACTGTGATGAATTATGCATTTCTGCTTTCTGCACGTGACAAGAACCATGTCTTATCCATCTTGGTATTACTCCCCCTGCCTGGTACATAGTAGGTTCTCAGAAAATGCATGGAGGCTAAAAATATTCAGTTACCACTTGCTGAGCACCTACTGTGTGCCAGCACATAGTACCTCCACCCCACCAACACTTTGAGGTGAGAATTCTACAGATAAGAAAACTGAGGCACAGAGAGTCTAGCCCTTTGCCCAAGAACTCACAGCTGCCTAGTGATGCATCCATGATTGAAACCTAGGCAACAAAATGAATTTTCTTCAGGGTTTTTCTCTGATTTATTTCACACCACAACCCTAGAGGTAGCTGGCATTCAAATAAGAGAAATGTGTGCACAAAAAATTTGCAATGATAAACCCTGTGCAAATTGCCCTTGACAATCCCAGCCGTCTTGGTACAGATCCAGAGGCTGGGATCCAAATTCTCCAGACCCTTTGGTTTCCAAATGTCTTCAAGCCCCTGCCGGTTCTAGAGTGCAGTGACCCCTTATAACAAGGCGCTCTGACATTTCCATGGCCACCCCTGGGACGAGTTCCCACCCCCATGCCACCTGCAGACAGGCAGAGGGAGCCAGAGGGAGGCATCCACCGGGGACAGCGCTGTTTGCGCAACACTTTAATTTATTGTCCTGCCATTGCCGCTTCATTTGGTATTCAGTGTGGTCGCATCGTCCTAACGAATTTATCTGGTAATAATGTGGATGTCATATGCACTTACACTCCGCATTGCCGCAGCATTTCTGCCAGCAGAGCAGTGACACTCTCGCCCAGGAAGTTTGCCAACTTTAAAAGGAGGTTTTTGGGGTTTCTTCCACCTTTTTCAGATGACTCAGGCATTTCTGCTGAGCGGCTGCTTCTTTTGCCTCTCTGACCCATAATCACTTTTATTTTTGTCTCTGAACAGGCCCCAGTGTTCACGTGGGGGTCCACAAAGAATGTACTTTTGGTGACTTCTTCTAAAACAGTGCCACCCAGTAGAACTTTCTGCAGTGATGGAAACGTTCTGTGTCTGCGCTGTGCAAGACAGTAGGCATGGGCCACAGATGATTATTGAGTACTTAAGGGGTGGCTCACGTGACTAGGGAGCAAACTTTTAAAATTTATTTCATTTTAATTAATTTAAATTTAAATAGCTGCACGTGACTAGTAGCTACCATCTTTGACAGCGCGGTTCTAAAAAACACTAGGTCAGAGCGTCTCAAACTTAATGTTTATGCAGATCACCTGGGGACCTTGTTAAAATGCAGATTCTGATTCAGCAGGTCTGGGGTGGAGCCCGAGATTCTGTGTTTCTAACAAGCTCCCAGGTGATGTCTGTGCTGCTGGTCCACAGACCACACTGAGCAGTGAGCAATCTGGGTGGTGGGTACACGGGGTTTATAAGAAAGAATTCTTTGAGCTGTACACATACAATTCACGCACCTTGCTACTAGTGTGTTGTATCTCGGTCTCTCTGAGGCTGCAGAATCTTTCTGAGCCCGTTTTCTCCAGTTGTAAAATGGAAATAACAAGGAAAATAATATAAGCCTCTAATGGTGGTTGTGAGGATTAAATAAGAAAATGTATGCAAACCGCATAGCACAGGGTCTGGCACAGCACGTGTCAGAAAAAGGGAGTTGCTATTATTGTGATGATAATAATGATGATGATGAAGACGATGGCATTCACAGGAAGTCTCCAACATTCCCATGTTCAGGTTTTGAACCAGCTGCACGTGCATACATTGTGCATCGATGTCTCTAAGTCAAATTTTTATGCCGAATGGTAACTTTCACACATCATTTGACGCGCTACCGCTTTCCAGCAGCTCTGCTTACCAACCAGCAGCTCCAGCACCATCACTGTCTTTGTTGAAACGATTATTTAGCTACTTCATTACATTTTACTCTTATTATTTTATTAAAAGTGGCTGAAAACAGAAACCTAGCAGCATTAATATTAATGATACGGGATCTAATCTGAACTGAGATTGAAATGAGCAGGCACATGGCAAATGGTGAGTCCTTAACTGCCTCAGATTTAGGCCAGTTAATTGTGAAGGAAAATGACAAAATTAAACTATATTTTGATGCTGAAGATATTGTTTCCGAGTGTGTCTAATGGTTGAACTACAAAAACATGATGCTAAGTGAAAGAAATCAGACACAAAAGACCACACATTGTATAATTTCATTACATGAAATGTCCAGAAAAGAAAAACCTATGAAGACAGAAAGTAGATTAGTGGTTGCCTTGGGCTGGGGGAAGGAATGGAGAGTAATTGGAATGGGCATGAGGTTTCTTTCTGGGGTGATGGAAATTATTTAAAATAAGATGGTGGTGATAGTTGCAAAACTGTAAATATACTAACAGTCACTGAATGATACACTGAAAATAGGTACATTCTATGGTATGTGAATGATAAAGCTTAAAGGAAAAAAGCAAAGGAAAAGAACCAAGAACAAAAAAAGCAAGTAGTAACTAAAAAATGTCATATTTATCATTCTTTAGGGAGTACACTCTATACATACACACACACACGTACATAGTCTTGTAACGTTAAGTCTGCAGTCTGATTTCCACACATTTGGTATTTTCAAGCATTGTGTAGGGAAGCATTTACATGGTCTTGGGCTGTGAATTTCTGGAGGGCAAGAATCTAGCTTTTTCGACTCTGTACCCCTAGCCCATTGCCACACTCAGTAAGTTTTGCTGAACTGATCTGAAGATAAATGAACTCCCTTCCTGCCAAGAAATGCTGATGGAAAGTCATCAGGCAAACAGCACTGTCGGTCCGAAGTCCGCGGTTCACCTAGATGTGGCTCCCTCATCCCACTTCAAGTGGTTTGCTCTTTAATTCAAGCCGGCCACTAGCAAGCAAATGCATTTTCAACAGCTCGGTTCAATACGGCCTCTGCAGCTTCCTCAGTTATTTCGTGTCCTGCCAGATGTCATCACCTAATGAATGAAGACATTGCCTTAGGTCTTTCCATAAATGGTGGGTTTGCAGACACAGGCTCCTGTGGCCATTTGATGTCCACATACTTATTCTTGATGGTTCCCGAAACTGCTGTGGGCTCTGGGAAGCCTTTAAAGTGCCGTGTCTGTCTTTCAGAAGCACCCACCCTCCCTCTCCTAGAGCCAGGCACCCAAGAACTGCGTGACCCTACCAAGCCCATCCACAGCTGTGCAGTTCCCATTAAACGGTGACTAACTAGGGAGGGACCCAGCTCTACACTCTAATGCTCTATACCATGCACCATGAATTACAATCAGAAAATGCTCCACTGTAGCACATTTGCATGCTAATGGGGGCTTCTGGGCCCAGCTCTGCAGGAATTGCTCTCACGGTGCAGGAGCATTCTCTCTAAAACATGGACATGGAGGAGAGAGCAGTTGGTAGTGAGGAGCATGCAGGATTTACACACTTTAGCTCAATGTAAGGAAAAGGGCTCAAAACAAACAGATCTGTCCCCAAATTCAGGAATGCGGTACGAGGACCAGGACTCCAAAGACGTATGTTGTCAATGGTGGTTTCACCCCTTCCCAGCCGGGTGACGTGGGGCAAGTCAGTTCGCATCACTGAGCCTCATTCTCCTCCTCCTTGTCACGGAGGTGATGCCACGGCTCCTGGATCAATGCCTGGATATCGCTTCATCCCTTTGTTCAAAGTGGGGCAGTGTGTTTAGCCACAATCCGCTACTCCTCTGTGAGGACCCCCAGGCAATTAAGAGCCCAGAGATTTATGAATGTCACAGCTCACCATGCCTGGCAGGAAAGAACCTGGGGCTGATAGATTGCATCTACAGACACCGTGGGAGTCCATCCCACACATGTGTGCAGGCGAGGACTCCAGGGGAAATAGTCAACACAAACTTAGAGGCACTTCAGACAGAAAACTTGGCAGTCAAGTAGCTTATTTGAAATAAATCATGATAATAAAAGCGAACATTGATTACGCCCCTTGTACATGCCGGGCCCTGAGCACTTAATACGCATTATATTGTTTATATCCTCCTTTCGACAATATTTACAGAGGGCCTGCTATGTGCCAGGCACCATCTGGGGATGCAGCTGTGAATAAAACAGATACACATTCCTGCCTTTGTGAAGCTTACATTCTCCTGGTGTATTGCAGGGACGGGGAGGAGGAAGAGGAGGGAGCAGATAATAAAGAAAATACATTAACCAAAATACAAAACATGCCAGATAGTTACAAATGCTAGAGAAAATATATTAGGAGGCAGGATTGGCAGTGAGGAGGGTGAGTTTAAATGGGGTGGTCAAGAGAAGCCCATCGTATTTAAGCAAAGACCTGAGATGGGGGCAAATGTCTGGGGGAAGAAGATTCCAGGCAGGGAGACTGTATATTCAGAGTTATGCAACCATCATCACAGCCAAGTTTAGAAAACTTTCATGACCCTAAAAAGAAACCTCAAAATTATTAACGGTCACTCTCCATTTCCTCTCTCCCATCCAGCCCCTGGCAACCATTAATCTGCTTAAAGAACATAAGGTTTCTTTCTGGATGACTTTTGTACGTAAAGGATGAGTCTGGCTGATGTGTAGAGTGGAGATTAGAGGAGGTGCAAGGTAAAACCCAGGGGACCAGTTACAAGGCTGTTGTAATAAATCAGGCAATCCTCATGGAACTCCTATGAGATCAGGCTATGATTATGCCCATTTTACAGATGAGCAAACTGAGGCTCAGAGAGGTTGACTTACCCAAAGTCTCATGGTCAGTAAGGGGAAGGAAAGTGCCAGGAATTGGGACCCAGTATGTCAGCCTAGGGCACCTAACCATCACGAGTCCTGCTTCGAGGGCTGCAGTAGATCAGCTCAGTGTTTCCAGGTCCTTTCTCCCTCCCTAGTAGGATTGTGCGTTCCCTCCCTTGGTCATGTGACTGTGCAGTACTTCCAGCCAAAGGAAGCAGAGTAGGTTTTCCTGGCCACTAAAGTTGGGTTTGGCCATGTGACTGGCTATGGCCCAGGCTGTTGGGCTTTACAAGTATTTGTGTGGCTGGCTTGCTTTCTTACACTTCCACCAGCACCATGAGATTAAAATTCCGAATAGCCACTGGTCAAGGAGAACAGGAGACCCAGCTGAATCCAACCTCAATTTGCCAAACCCCAACCGACCTACAGACTCAAGAGTGAGAAAGATCATGTTCGAGGTGGTGAGCCATCAAGATTTGGGGCATGTTTGTTACACATTCTTGTTGCAGTACACAGTGACTTTCTAAGAACCAACCCCAAATCCTTGCAGCCTCATCTGAATAATAAAACCATCAGCTTGCTAGTGGTGGTGTGGTTTCCAGAGCTCTTTTGGACCCTTTTTCTCGTTTAGCTTTCACAGCAAACCTGTGAAGTAAGTACTTTTATTTCCTGTCTTAGAGATTGAGAGGCTGAGGTCCAGAGGAGCAAGGGAGCTTGTCTCCATATGCACAGGTTGAATGGGCGACCCAGGTCTCTAACTGCACATCTTCCAACCTCAATTCCAGCCCTCTTCTGCCTTTCAACCCTTACCCCTCCCTGAAGTGTTCATTGTAATTATTTTGTAATTAGTTAACACACACACCAAAAGGAATCCGCAGAAATGTCTGACGGCTCAGAATTTATCAGCTCCCGCTAAACTCCATCATCCAGCGCGAGATCCCCTGTGAGCTCCCACAGCTCCCTGAGGATCCTTTGGCACAGCCCTTGCCAGGCTGCATTTTAATTCCTCAGCTCCCACAACCACCTCCCCCACCAGACTGGGAGCTTTTGAAGAGAAGGGCCAAGCACTCTTCATCTCCAATAACCAGTGATTTCCACCGGGTCTGACCCAGGGAGAGGACCGAGTATGATTTTTGAATAAATTCACACAAAAGCAGCAGCTGGTTTTTCAATATTCAGTTCACCTCGATACACATTTAATTAAGTACCAGTGGTAAAATGGTGAGGAAGGGCAGGATTCGCCACCCCAAAATGTGCTGCTTTGGCACGTGGGTTGTTTGAACTGAAGGAAGCTGAAGAGCAGTCTCAGGGAAAGCTTTTGCCTCTCCCTTAACTGCCTAAAACAATTCAGATAGGGGGCCTGGACCAGCAAGACAGCGATTGTCAGAGATAATTTTCTCTATCGGAAAAGCTTATCTGCATGTCAGGGCAAACGTCTGCTTACCAAACATTGCTCTTCTCATCTTCCTGTGACTTGTCTTCCTCCCCTTTGAAGCCCCAGACCCAACCCCCTTCCCCTTAGCTCAGGATGGCAGATAAACCTCAACTGTCTGACTACCAGGGAACCTCATATCTTTGGGGTTCCTGTACATATGAAATTAAATTTGATTTTCTCCTGTTAATCTGTCTTACATCAATTTAATTATTAGACCAGCCAAGAACCTGGAAGAGAAGAAGAGAAAAGTTTTTGGCCCCTACAAGGGAGACACTAACACTCCAAAAGGAGTGTGGTAAGCAGGCCATTTTGACCCTGCAGTTTTTATTCCATTGTCCTTGCCCCAGAGGCATTTCACTCTACCTTGCATTAAAGAGTTTAGCAGTCAATATGCTAGTAGACTATGTGTGTAAATATGTGTGTATGTGTGTGAGTGTCTGTGCTTATACGTGATCTGTATATGTGTTTCTGTATATGTGTATACATGTGTTTGTATGTCTTGTGCGCACACATGTGTGTGCATGTGTGTGGTTGTGTGCATGTATGAACATGTGCATGTGTGTCTCTGTTGTGTGCATGTACATGTCTCTGAGTACATACATGTTTGTGCATCCCTCAATGTGTGTGGGGTGTGTGTGTGTGTGCGCATGTGTCTGTGTGCATCCATGTGTGTGTTTGTGCCTACATATATGTGTGTGACTGTGTGCACGTGTGCGTGTGTGTGCATACTCTGTCTTCTCTCTTCTCCACTTTCCCACCTACCTCCACCTATCTCTCTCCTTAAAGTTTCTCACTGTCTTCTTAGCAACAAACACAGACAAACAGTCAGTCTTTGATTCAATTATTAGTGAATAGTATTCGCTCTGCCTACAAATATTTATGGAGCTCTACTATATACATGCACTGTTCTAGGTCCTGAAGATAAGACAGCAAAAAAGAAAGAAAAAGACAGAAATCCTGCCCTCACTTACATTCTGGTGATTATTTCTACTGCAGATTACTGGTAGAAAATGATCAACAACAAGCAAAACAGAGCTAAAATGACACTCACTGGAATTTATAATGGGCTGAAAATTGACAGAAAAAAAGTATTGCTGACAAAATATAGATCTGCAAAACGTGATCCAGGAGATTTGAACTTGACAGGAACAATGGCCACAAAAGAAACAAACAAGCAAACCAACAAAAACCTCAAAATAGCAGAAGTTATAATCAGCAGAAAGTTGGTACCAGGAAAAGGATTGATGAATCAACTGTTTGTTGTAAAACTTAACCAGAAAATAATCGATCCCATGAAAATAATTCTATTACAAATAAGCATTTTAACGGGAAAAAATGGAAACAGTTTAGTTGACGTGTAGAGGAAATTAAACCCTGGATTAAAATGGTTTAATGGAATTTGCCCCATGAAACACTTTGCTGCAGAAAATTAATGTTGCAAGAATTCTCACATCAAGGTGTGCATTGAAAATGTACAGGAGGTCGAAACCATGGGGTAAAGATAGAGGGAGGAGCACAATATTCTTCATCCATGTCACCTAATTCATTGGTAGACTCAGCCCTAGGCCATTCACTGAGGTGAAAGAGTTTCTTGGAACATTCACAGCATCAGATTGGAGCATGGTCAGAGGTGGCTACCTCAGCCTCTGCTCAGCGCTCTTCAAACATTATTGTGCATTCTGGTCATCCAGGGGCCTCATTAAAATGCAGATTCTGAAGCAGCAGGTCTGGGGCCCTAAGGAGACTCTGCATTTCTAACAAGCTCTCATGCGGATGCTGCTGGTCTGCAGGCCACACTCTGGGTGTTGAGGTCTCTGCAGACACTGGTGCTCTGGGACCAGGGCAGTCCTCACCCCTCCCAGCGCTCAGATCAGCTGTCTGTGTTGCATCATCCCTTCCTGGAAAGGCAGCTGCTGTGGTCTTGCTTGTTTTGACAAATCTGCAATGCGACTCGGTCGGCAGGACCCAGGCACCAAGGAAGCCTGACTGAGCCTGTCCCTGGTATGATTGCTGTTCAAGCCCTTTGCCTTGGTTTGGGGACCATCATACCCCAATGAGAGAACTTTTGGAGATTCACTAATCAAATCCTCTTCATGATTTCCCAGGGAGAGAGCAAAGCTTAATCCAAAGGCAGGAATCCCTAGGAGTAGAAGCAGCATGGTGAGGTGGAATAAGTCTAGACCCTGATAGCTGAGAGTTCTAGGTTCAGATGCTGACCCTTCCACTTACTGGTGTTGGGCAAGCCAGATGTCCCCCCTTGGCCTCAGTGTTCTCATCTATATAATGGAAATATGAGGATGGAATGAGAAATGTCATATAAAACACACAGCGCCTAGCTGGTACAATGTTCCATACATTCTGGTTTCTTTCTCCAGAGAAGATGGAATTCCAGTCCCTGCAGCACATGGGGGTGAGATATTTGGAAGGCTGGAGATTTCCTGGCACTGCTTACATCACCTTCATAGGCAGACACCAATGACTGAATCCCAAGTCTAGCTGGGATGAGGTTAGAGTCCCAGAGGTCAACACTGCGGAAGAACAGGGCACAGAAAGGCTTTTAAAAACAGGACTCACTTGGTCTTTGAAAGGACAAAACAAAGCCAGACTCAGCAGACATCAGCAGCCCTGTCTGCTGGAACTGACTGGTCCAGAGGTCTTGGGCTTGCTACCAAAATGATTTTGAAGTCTTTTTAAGAAAAGAAAAATGAAAGAGCAAGTCAAGCACATTTTCCCCTTTCTCAGCTGCCAAAGAATCTCAAATGAGTTTAAGGTACTTAGAGTTCAGAAGCGTGGGAGCCTCAGAGCCCTTGGCCGTGGTCCTGAATCTGACATTTTGGAACATCAGTTCTCGGGGGCAGGCGCAGGCCATTGGTGTAGGACAAAAGCAGTGCTCACTGTAACACCCTTGGTGACAGGGTCCTCCACAGCCCAGAGAAGGACACACCCACAGCACAAACTGGAACCCACTGGGTTCAGTGTGGACATGTGATTCCAGGCAGGGAGCAGACTTGGAGCAATGCCGATGGAGTAAGGCTGACCCAGGTCACTTCCAAGTGGCACGACCTTGGTCAAGTCATTTCAACTCTGAGCCTTTCCCTCCACGTCTGTAAAATGGAGATAATAACACCTGCCTCATTGACTGTCATGAGGATTGAATGGGTTATTCCTATAGACTGAATATTTGAGTGCTCCCTCAGAATTCATGCGTTGAATCCTAATCCCCAATGTGATGGTATTTGGAGGTGGGGCCTTTAAGATGTAGTTAGGTCTTAAGGGTGGAGCCCTCATGAATGGGATCAGTGTCCTTACAAAAGAGACCCAGACATTTCTCTCAGCCCTTCCTTCGTGTGAGGACACAATGAGAAGATGGCCGTCTGTGAATCAGGAAGTGAGCCCTCACAAGGCACCAAACCTGCTGGCACCTTGATCTTGGACTTCCCAGCCTCCAGAACTGTGAGAAATAAATGTGTGTTGTTTATAAGTCACCCAGCCAATGGGATTTCTGTAATAGCAGCCCAAAAGCAGTAAGAGAGTTATTATGCATAAAATGCTTCATACAGGACCTGCTCCATGGAGGGAAGCTGCCTGAGCAGGGTTCCAGCTCCACCCAGGGAAATAAACCCTGAGACAGGAGCTTTTGGGTAGGGTGTTTGTCTGGGGAAGTGACCCCAGGGGACAGGAATGGGGGACAGAGAATAATGAAACAGGGAAGGAGAGAAGTCCACAAAGGATGTGCCCTCAGGTTGGTCACCACGGTGAGCAGGTGGGGTTCAATATCACCAGGCCAGCCCACGGTGCTGCCGGGAGTCAACTAAACCCCCCATCTGTGGACACACCAGTCCAATGTCCAGTTCCTGCGTTAGACGCTAGTCTCACTCACATCTTAATCTCGCTCTCTGCTTACCTCCAGAATCTGCCTGACTTCCAACAAAGATGAAAAAGAAAAAGTTAATATGTACTGAGCACAGGACAACGTGCTAAGTGCTTTATGTGCCTGGCAAAATAATGTTTGCATGTATTCACAGGTGTGTTCCTAACCCTTCCCCAAATTCCTGCCCAGCCTTCCTCCAGCCCAGGATGCTAGGGCTTTCTGTGTTCACTACTTCAGGGAAAGGAGGGTACAGCAGAAATCTAGGAAGAGAAGAATCAGTTTTCTACTTTCTATCAGTTTCAAGACGAGCTTGTTTTTTTTTGTTGTTGTTTTTGTTTTTGTTTTTGTAAGGAAGACCAGCCCAGGGCCAACATCCACGCCCATCTTTCTCTCCTTTATATGGGACACTGCACAGCACTGCTGACAAGAGGTGCATCTGTCCGCCCCCGGGATTCGAACCTGTGAAACCCCGGGACGCCGAAGCAGAGCACGCGAACTTAACTGCTACACCACTGGGCCGGCCCCTCAAGACGAGCTTTTGAAACTCGTGGCAGAAACTTGTGGCAGTTTGAATCATTTTCTGAGCTTCAAAATCCTAGGTTTTCAGCACCAGAAGTCAGTGCCCTAAAAGACTCGGGGCATGGAAATGATGCCATTAATAATAGATTTGGGAGAATTTATAATCAATCAGAGTGAGTTTTCCTGCCTTCAAGGAGTTAGAGATTGCCAGGATTGAGGAGAGAAGGAAGATTTTATGTTGCTGTATCTCTGTCCATCACTTTCCCAGGTCCGGTCCCAGAGGAATATGACCAAAAGGAAGAGGACAGGTTTGGGGACCTGAGAGCAGAGATCTGTATCTTGTTCATCAGGTTACAAAAAGACTGTTGCTTCTGTCTTGGATGCTCTGTCTCTCTGTCTCTCTAGCTCCCTCACTCACTCTCACGGAAGCCAGCTGCCATGCTGTGAGCCGCCCTATGGAGAGGCCCGCGTGGCAGAGAACTGGCCAACAGCCGGCAAAGACTGGAGGCCCTCTGTCCAACAGCCATGTGTGTGAGGTTGGAAGCAGAGGCTCCTCCAGCCCCAGCCGACCCTTCATTGCAGTCTTGGGAGACCCCGGGCCAGAGGCGCCCAGCTAAACTGCATGCACATTCCTGAGCCACAGAAACCAGGAGATGACAACTGTTTGGGTTTTTTTAAGCTGATAAGTTTGGGGCAAATGTTTTAAGCAGCAATAGATGACTAACACAGCATGAAAGGTATCCCGGCAGAGGCCCTGCGGCAGCCTCCGAGCCCCAGCCGACCAAGTGTGGGTCTGGAAGTAGCCAGATCAGATCCTCTGGGATGAGCTCAGCATGGACGTGTCAATCAGAATGGAAAAGTGGAGAGGCTCTGCCATCAGTATAAGGCGTGTGTGACAGAGACTAAATTGAGATATAGAGAGGGAAGAGGGTGACATTTATCACACAGTCAATGCACGCCCTTAGATTTCTGCCTCCACAAAGACATCATCTCCTTTAACACCCACAACAGTCCAAGGAGGTCAGTTTTATCATTCTCACCCTTTCACACTTGAGGAAACTGCTCAGAGAGTTAAAGCAGAGAGCTGTGACTCAAACTGAGGTCTTTGGCCCTGACTCAAGCTCAGCCCCCTGCACCGTGCTGCTTTATTTTCCCTCCCTGATCCTACAGTGTGTGAGGGGTGAGGCTCCCATCTGGCTTTCCCACTGCTGATTCTCAGGTTTATGGGTGGACTCCCATTTTGGGGTACCAACTTAGATCCAGGCCTAAGAGTCTAATTCCAGCTCTTGTTTTCTGAGACCTTTATTTGTTGGTCAGCTGATTTACTCATTTGTTAGCAAAATGACACCCCTGTTCAGAAAGGAGAAATAAGCAACTCCCCAGACACTGAGAGAGAAAGCCATTGCCTCGTTAGAATGGTAACGGTCTATGAACTTATTAACAGGGGACAGATCCAAACTATCTATTTGAAGGCCGATGTCCCAGAGAACTCATTTGGTCCCTCTCTCCCAGTCCCTTGCTGCCCCTTTAGCTGAAGCTTTCTTTTCTAATTTTAGCAGTTTGCTAATGGGAAGTGGTGAGAGGTTATCAAGGCATTTTAGAGCTGCTCCAGCTGCAGAGGGCTCAGGGCATTCAAGCTCATTGAACAAGAGCCAGTAAACAGCTTCATGCCTCTACCAGTCAACTTAGACCAGATTTTGCTACAGGAATAGACAGCCCCAAATCTCAGTGGTTTGACCCAGCAAGACTCTATTTCTTAATCATACTACATGTTCCGCTGGGTTGGCAGGGCACTCTGCTCCACACACTCACTCGGGCACCCAGGCTGTTGGAGGCCCTTTGTAGCCGCACCATCTGGAATGTGAGGCCTCCTCATTTGCTACCCTGGGAAAGAGAGAAAGAAGCACGCTCCGTTTCTAAAGTATTTCAGCCCAGAAGTGACATACATCATTTCCAGCCTAAACAAGTGGCATGGTCCCACCCAACTCCAATGGGTCTGGGAAATGTGGCCTTCCACGTGTCCAGGAAGGACAGGAGAACCTCGCACTGGTGAGCACCAGCAATGACTGCCACAGGGCTACTGGCATCTCCACCAGAGATGTAACTCTGTCTCTCAAGGTGGATGCTGGACATGCACTGGGAGCATTAACAAACCTGAAGTTGCCCTGAAGAACTTTCTTTCTCTTACCTTTTTTTCCTTCACAATACAAAACATCTTCTCTCCTCATGGAGCCAGAAAACACCTCCTCCATTGACTCCAGGATACATCAGTACTCAGTAAACTAGCGCTTCGTAAAGTAAAGAATGTTGCACCCTAGAGGGGCGCTCAGGATTATCTAGGCAAGTTTTACTTGGGCAGTTGAGGACACAAAGATCCAAAAATGGATGGGAGATTTTTGGAGCACATGCTACATGCCGTGAACTAAGTTTTAAAAATAGGGGTACAGAAATAAAGAAGGCATTAGTCTTGTCCTCAAAAAGCCCATGGAAGCTTAGGTGGGGAGACCGACCTGTAAGCAAATAAATGCCACAGAGTGTAAACAGCAGCGTGTACATGTGAGAGAGAGAGAGAGAGAGATTCAAGATCTCATGATGGAGCAAAGAATAAGGAGGGAGGGAGATAAATCTACCATGCAGGGTGAACATCCTGGGGAATTTGGGGGAGGAAGTGATGCCAAGTGAAGTTAAGTAGAAGTTCACTGGGCAGGGGTGGGGCAGGCACTCCAGACACGGAGAATAGTTTGGGCAAAGGCTATACCAATGATTGCATCCAGGTCTCTGCTGCCAGGTTTGGCAGTCTCTCCTCTACATTCCAGGGTCTAGCACAGTGCCTGGCATATAAGAGGTGTTCAATCAATACATATTGAACTAATAAGTGAATGCATCTCCCTGTGTCTTGTGTTTATCCAGAAGGTTCTGATGAGTGACTCGTGTTATAGCCACACAAAGGATCCCGAAATCTCCTGGCCCAGGCCTTCCTTGTACTGCAAATTGCTTTCTCAGGTGTTCTGGACAGGTGGGGACTGGGGAAGGGGGGAAATGCAAAGTGCTGGTGTGGGCATTTCCTAGCATTCTGAGGCCTCACCTCTGGCACCTCCCCATTCCCAGGGGCTCCATTTCAGAAATTCAGCACAGAGCACTAATACGTTTTCTTCCTGCAGAAAGGGGATTAATTTACTCTCACCTCTGCCAGCGTGGTAAGCCTTTTGTATCCGTGTTTGCTGCAGTTAAACACAGAAGATGTTGCTTAAACAGCCCTGCGGTAATGACACAGACGGGGAAAATTTTAAGTGCAATCACGTTTAGTCTGGTTGGACACAAAAGAAGTGTTTTAGCTGCGGAAGTTAAGGGAAACCGTTGTCATCATTGATTTTTTAAATGTCTTAAGATTATCCTTCTCAGGAATAAACTCGGTTATTTCCTTGGTGCCAGGGGTAGACCAGAAAGCCTGCTTCACATTCCTCTGGACAATGGAGAAAAGCAAATACATTGCTTGGTTATTTAAAGGAAAAACAGACCAGACCAAGGGGATCCAGTGAACGTGTGTCTACCTGGGCATCCAGGTAAGGGGCTAATCTCTATGAGGAAGTTCTCCATTTATAGCAACAATCGATGCACATGGTGAGGGGAAGGATTATTTCTTGTTTAGAAGGAAAGGGAAACCCCTGTCCTCCCACTTTAATAAATTAGGAGTGTCTCTCTCTCTGTCCCATCCCTGCACCTGTCCTCTTTCTTACATCTCTATCTTTGTCGTTTCTGGTTCATGTTCCTTATCAGAATGTCCAGTACGGGTGAAGAGATGGAGGGGCCAGCCTGGTGGCATAGAGGTTAAGTTCATGCACTCCACTTCGGTGGCCCAGAGTTGTCAGCTTCGGATCCCAGGCTCAGACAGATGCACTGCTTGTCAAGCCATACTGTGGCGGCGTCCCATATAAAGGAGAGGAAGATGGGCACAGATGTTAGCCTGGGCCAGTCTTCCTCAGCAAAAAAGATGAGAATTGGCAACGGGTGTTAGCTCAGGGCTAGTCTTCCTCACACACAAAAAAAAAAAAGAAAAGAAAGAGATGGAGAGAAAAGAAGGAAAGAAGAAAGGAGGGTGGGAAGGAGGTAAACAGAGAAGAAGGAGGAAAATCTTACCATTTTTTAGGACCTATTAGAACGCAGCAATGCATACTGCAGTTCAGATAGAGAGGTGGCTCTTGGCCCAACCTCCAAATGACCTGTCAATTACTAGTTGGTGTCAAATGAGTCAATAGCATCAGGGCAGGGCTGTTTAACGGGGATGTGCACACACACTGTTCTAATAAGAGTGGATAAACTTAACCCACAGCACAAGATTAATGCACTGACGGTTTCCACGTCCATCTTTCTCACAAGACTGGGAGCTCCTGGAGGGGATGGTCTTCCTCTCTGTATCTGCCTGATTTCCCTGAACCTCTCCTGCAGTCCCTCTCTCCGTGTCTTAGCGCTGGCTGATCCCTCCATCTGGGCTGCCTTCCTTGTTCCTTTCTTTACTGCTTGGCTTTAAAATTCAGCTCAGGCATCATTGCTTCCTTCAGGAAATCCATTCTGATCTTCAGGCTGGAAAGTGGACCTTCTGCTGTGCTCTCATCTCACACATTCTGTCACCCTGACCCATTTACCGCCCTGGTCCCCTGTCTAGACGAAGCACTTGCTGAGAGCAGACGCTGGACCTTCCCTATCCTTCTGCATTGCTCCTGACCAATTTTAAGCACAGGCACATACCGGGTAAATATTTATTGAATGAATCAAAGGTGTTCTTTTCTGATGTTCTTTTTTCCCAATTTTCACATTTCCCTTCCTCTTTTCTCCCTCTCTCTCCCTCATCAAAATCAACCTAAAATTACCCTTTGTTGTGAAATTTGAATTCAAGACACCTTCTTCACTATCTTGGGGCTCTAGTTGTTGGGAAGCTGGAGGCCTTGTTTTTTCAGAGGCTTGGTTCATTCCCTGAAATACTCTCTGTCCAAGCTGATCTTATCAACGTCTTTATCCCCAGCCCACTCCCACCTGGAGGCTCCTCAAGCCCTGCAATTATTTAACAATGTTCCTCTAATCAACCCGGGGACCACGAGGGCTCGTAAATGACACTTGTCTTTGTGTTGCTGCTTTTCATGAGTTTTCAGAATTAAGCCCCTCTTGGAGCTCCAGGCCCTCGTGGGGGAGAGATTATCTTCCATTCAGTGAGAGAATAAAGGTTGATCAGTAAGTGGGTCTTATGAATTAAGAAGATACTCGTGGGGAGAACGAAAACAGAATCCACAATATAGAAAGGACATTTCTAGATTTATGAGCTCCTGCACTTGTGAGCCTCAGAGAAAATAGTGATGTCAGACATCCTTTGGGACTGCATCTGAGAGTTTCGAATGTAGAAATTGTAGTTAAATTAAGTTAACGGGAAAAGGAAGAATTAAACATCTACCATGTGCAATGCTGGGCTAGAGGCTCATGGACATTATTTTATCTAGTTATGGTAGTCAGCCTCTGAGATGGCCCCCAGTGATCCTTCCTTCCTGGTGTTTATGCCCTTGTCTAGTCTGCTTCCATATTGGATAGGCTGATCTGTCTGACCAAAAGGATTTTGCAGAAATTACGGCCTATGACTTCTGAGGCTGGGTCATAAAAGGTATTGGGGCTTCCCCCTTGCTTTCTCTGGGGTCACTCACTCTGAAGGATTCCAGTGCCAGGTGAGGACACTCGAGAATGACAACCAGCAGGGGCATTATCAGAACCGACAGAGGAGACTCAACCTCGAAAATACAAACTTTGTTTTTATTTCAGGGGTATTTTTCTCTGGAAGTCTCATCGAACAATTTTTTTCTTCTTCTTATGAGCTCTTAGAATTTTCAGATTTGCAGTCCGTGAGCCTTGAATAGCTTCAGAAGGACACAGACATTACCCAAAATTTTGATTCAAGCATCAGTAGATCGATGAAACGCCAAAATTACATAATCCTACAAATCAGCTAAAGTAAATGTGAAGGAAGAGTTTTATAAGACAGTAGGGGTACTAGATGGCCTTCTTTAATAGCGATTTTCTGTAAGCAGTGCTAATCCAGTGAACCAAAAGAAGAAAAATTTAACCAAGAAAGAGTTCACTCTGGCTCCCCATTGCTTTATCAGGTGGTCCAGGTTAGCTCCAAAATTATTACTGGATCCTCTTTAAATGATTCCACCACACCAGTGACTCTCAACCCTGGCTGCACATTGGCATCATCAGAAGTTCTTTTAAAAACACCAATCTCTGGGCTTCACCTCTGATCACTCAAATTAGAATCTCTGAGGTTGGCGCCCAAAATCAGTATTTTCAGATTCCCCTGGAGATTTCTCCGGGGGGTGTCATAAATTTCATACTGATTCCCTTTCTCTGAGAACTGCCTCCTCACCTCTAAGGCAGGCCTGTTTACAGCACACGACCCTGAACCCCTGACCCCCTGACCCCCTGACTGTAGCTATCACATGGGGGATAGACATCAGGTTCAAGGTGGGTCGAATGGATTCCCACCCCCCATGAATCTGGCATGTGGATTAAGAGATGGCCACTTGGGGGCCCGCCCGGTGGCGCAGCGGTTTAGTCCGCGCTTGGCAGCCCGGGGTTCGCAGCTTCGGATGCCGGCGCCCGCCGACGCACTGCTCCTCAGCCATGCCGTGGCGGCGTCCCATATAAAGTAGAGGAAGACAGTCACAGATGTTAGCCCAGGGCCGGTCTTCCTCAGCAAAAAAAGAGGAGGATTGGTGACAGATGTTTGCTCAGGGCTGGTCTTCCTCACAAAAAAAAAAAAAAGAGAGAGAGAGAGTTGGCCACTTGGTAGAGGCTTGGGGAGTGGCCATCTTCTGTTGGCCAGGAACATGGAGGAAAAGAAAAAGCTGGTCTGCAGAGAAAGCATAGAAGGAGACTAGTCATAGGGAGAAGCAGGATAGCAGTCAGGAACAGAGTCCTGCTGGGTCCTCGTGCCTTGAGTTCCTAGCCCCAGACCCTCAAGAAGCCTTGCTGTGCTTGGATCCAAGAGATTCCCTGGGATTCTTCAGCATTCAAGGGCATTCTTTGGGTGGAAAGTGATAGCACTCAAACCAATTTAAGCAAAATAATGGGAGTTACTGATTTGCATACAAGTAAGTAGAGAGAAGGAGGTGACCTCAGGCATGACTGGACCCAGAAAGGAAAAAATGTCATAATCTCCATCACTTGCCACCTTTCCAATCCACCTATCTCTGTGGATGGGCTTCTTTTCCTATAAACAGGCTTTTCCTGGTACGAAATAGGCTGCAGGCAATGACTCCCCATCATTTTAGCTCCAGGTCCCTGGAGGCAAGCCCCTTCCTCAACTCCACATCAAAAAATCCCAGGGAAGGTCTTTAGGCCAGAATTGAAAACACGTTCATCCCACTCGACGCCAATCCCGGTTAGCAGGAAAATGGTTTACTGTGATTGGCTGGGCTTGGGTCACCTGACTAATCTCTATGACAATGGGAGCAGGGTCTGTGATTGACAGCCTCACCAGGGTCACCTGATTGAATGAGAGGAAACGGAACGGGAGATGATGAACAGACAACAGCAGACATTAACTACTTCTTCCAAGACTATCTCCTGGATTGACTTCATTCCTTGCAATCAAAATACTTTAACTGGGTGTGTTTATCAAAGGACAACAGGAGGAATTCTTGTGGTGATGGAACTGCTCTGCACCTTGACTGTATCCGTGTCAATATCCTGGTTGTGATATTGTCCTAGTTTTGCAAAATGTTACCACTGGGGGAAATGGGTAAAGGCTGCATGATATCTCTCTGCATTATTTCTTACAGCTGAATGTGAATCTAAAAAGATCTCCAAGAAAAAAAAGTTCAGTTAAAACTAGAAAACAAAGTAAAACAAAATCTTGACTAAAGTTGACCCTGCCACCCAAATTAAATCTGAGCAGAGGTTGACCCCTTGATGGGATCCAATGGAAACTGATTTGTAGGCAACGGAACACCACCAATTAGTCATCCAACCAACATCTTCAGAAAAGCCAGATTCATTTTCTCCTAAATCTTTTTTTAAAAATGGCAAAAAATGAAGTCTGACAGGCCCCTTGAATAGCAGCATCGTTCACCACCACACAGCGATAATTAGAAGGAAAAGTTCAGGAAAGTCCTGAAGGCCACAGTTCACATACCATGTGACAGGCCAGGATGTGATAATCAGCTCAGAATTAGCACTAATTCTTCATACATTTCTGAGCACATCAAATATTAAAATACAATTAGGCACTGTGTAAGTGCCTAAAAGTTTTGGTGTTAACTTTTCTTTTAACTGGGTCAAGGAACCAACTAATAGGAGAAAATTAAATGTTGGTCATGAGGGGTGAATTTGTCCTTCTTAAGTTGGGGGCAGAGGTGAATGACAATTTAGTGGCATGGAAAGACTTTGACACCAGAGTCTTGGATTCAAACCTCAACTCTTCCCCAGGCAAGTCACTTCTGTGAATCTCATCCATAAAATAGACCTAGCAACAGTGACTTCCGTCATAGGTCTATTGTGTGCACATAAAGCAGTTAATATATATAAGACACCTGGCACACAGTAGGTCTTCAGTGAAGGTTAGTTCATTTCCCCCCCACTGGGAAACAGCACAAAAAAGCTTATGGTGTGATGAACGTGTTTTATGAGAGCATAAAAACTGAGATTGCTCTCCCCATTCAATTAGGAAAAAAAAGTAAAAGGTTCCTGTGGCAGATATTCAAGCATATGACATGAAATATTATGATGGCATTTTGGTCCTCTCCTCTTGAAAAGGAGTGAAGGAGAATGTGCCATTTAGAAAAATTAAGAGACTATAAATCCTTCCACCTCCTAGCATAGCCATACAATTGGCCAGTAGAAAGGTTCTTAAGTTAATAACCTCTTAAGGAATTAAATGGTTGATGGATGATGCAGATATCTTTATGAGTGACTTATTTACAGGGGGAGATAGCCACAGCCAGGACTTCAACATACTTTTCTTGTCTCAAATTTTTATTTGAAAAACTGCAACTGAGGCAGTAACACTCCCATTTCACGGGAGCTGAAGTGCTGCCTCTCTACCCCAAATTAGCAAAGAAAAAAAAAGAAAAGGAGGCGTCATCCACAAACCATTTTCAACTCCTTGCAGCTTTGTACTATAAGAAATATAATAAAGCTGTAGGAAAGAAATTGCTTAACTCGATATCCATTCTCCCCTTCCTCTTCACTAAGAGAGCCCTAACTTTGTTCAGACTGGCCATCTGCCCAGTTTAAAACTACATTTCCCAGCCTCCCTTGAGGCTATAATGACCATATGACACAGTCTAACCAATAAGAAGTAAGCTAAAGTTAGTGGGTGGGTATATTAGTTATCTATTGCTGCATGACAAATGACTCTCAAAACTTACCAACTTGAAACAACAAACATATATTATCTCACACTGTCTGTGGGTGAGGGACCTGGGAGCAGCTTAGCTGGGTGGTTCTGGCTCAGAGGGTCTCATGAGGTCAAGCTGTCAGCCAGGGCTGTGACCATCTGAAGGCTCCACTAGGGGAGGATCTGCTTCCCAAATGAATCACATGTTGTTGGTAGGACTCGAGACCTCACTGGCTGTTGACCAGAGAACTCAGTTCCTCACCTGTGCAGTGCAGCTCTGCATAGACGCCTCTGTGTCCTCACTATACAGCAGCTGGTTTTCCCCAGAGCAAGTGACAAGGAAGGGAGGGGCGGGGAGAAGAGGAGGGGAGCAGAGGGAGGACTGTATATATATTGTCATATCTGTCCTGCAGCTACAGACTATTCTACCCACTTTACAGATGAAGAAACTGAGGTTCAGAGATGTTAAGTGACTCACCTAACTAATGAGTTGTAGAACCTGCATTCTAACTCGGGTCCATCTGACTGCAGTGTCTGTGTTCTTTCTACTACACCAACCAGTTGGTTTGGGATTGAAGGAATCATTTATCAATAATCATAATAATTGCCATTTATTGAGTCCCCACTATGTGTCCAGCAGTTCACTGGCTCATTGTTTTATTTAATCCTAACCACGACACTGTGAAGTAGGTAGTATTTTTATCCCCATTTTGCCGATGGATACAGAGGCTCAGACAGGTTGAATGAATTACCCAAATTCTCACAGCTTTGCAGTGGAGCCAGGACTGGATCCAGGTCCACTGGATGCTCATGGACTGCAGCTCACGTGGCCCTTGTGCCAGTATTCGGGATGTGGCATCAGAGGGCCAAGAGGAGGTGAACGGCAAGCTGCATCCAATTGGGCTCTTTCTTCCTGGTGACAATCTGTTCACTAAGGACCAAAGCAAGAGGTCAAGGTGCCTGATCCAGGCGTAGTGAGGAATTGCCAAGACCAAATCTTAGAAGTTTAATTTGTATGAGGTAGGAAAAGAACTCGGCCATCAAGAGCTCCCCGCCCCCCACCCTGGCTGGTATAGGGTGCTCTGAGATTTGACCCACACAAGACTTCCACGTCTAAACAGGACACAGAAACAGACCACTGAAGACACGGAGGAAACACAGGAGGTGAAGTCAGCTCTTCTAAAGGGCATTTGAAAGCAGGCACCTGAGCAGACTCTTTTCTTTAAGCCCACCCTTCTTCTTATAATTTACTGATAGCCTGCTGGGAGGAATGCCCAACTGTGTGTGAATTCCAATCCATCACAGAATCCTGAGGTGCAGTGCAGATCCAGCTCACAGATCCATGGGCAGGCTCTTGAACCAAGGCCAGATAATCCTTTTCTTACCCCTGAAGACAAAGGGCACATTGGGAAGCCAGGCTTAGTGGGGCAGCAGGGCATCTCGTGCTCCTACACATGACTGGCTGTGGTCACTTCTTTCTGGCCTCCAAGGATCCTTGGTTCCCGCCCGTGTGTCCACTTGTTCCTCCAATTCTGTAAGCCTCTGGCATCCTTCAAACAGTTACCCTTTTTGCTTAATTTGGCCAGAAGGTGTTTCTGTTGCTGGCCTCCAAGAATGCTGCCTGTCAGAACATGGAATTGAACATTTCTTTCTTCCAGGGGGCCAATTCCTTCTGAAAAGTCAAGACAATGCTGCCACTCTCCTGCACTGAACAAGTGGCTGGGTGCATTTTCCAAGGCTCTTGGTTGTGCAAAATAGGAACCAATCCAAGCAAGAGGAAGCACAAATACACAAATGGAGTACTTATTAAAAGGATACAGCAGTGTATCACCAATGCAGATGGATGGCAAGTCTTTGAAAGGTCTTCAAATAAGACAGTACTCAATGGTGAATTCCACTCCACACTTTGCTTTGAGTCCACCACCTCCAGGAAGTCTTCCCTGATTTCAGAGACTCTCTTCTCTTTGTCTCTGTCATGCCTTGGATACTTCCCTGACCATTGAAGAAAGCACAAGATCTGTCATCTCATATGTAAATGCATGTGTATGTGTGTGTTTGTGTATGTGTTATGTGTGTGTATATGTGTATTGTGTATGTGAGTTTGTATATATGTGTGTACATGTGTGTATGTGTGGTATGCGTGTGTGTGGTACATGTGTGTTTGTGTGTATGTGTATGTGTGTGTGCGTACATGCATGTGTGTATGTGTGGGTATATGTATACATCTGTATGTGTGTGTATGTGTATATGTGTGGCTGTGTCTTTGTGTCATCCAAATTACCCTGTGACTAGCCAGTTTCTAGTGCGAAGAGTTTCAGGGCTGTGACACACACAGATAGGGTTACAAGCCACACAGAGTGTGGGAGGGAAAGATGCAGGGGGCTCTGAGAGCATATAACAGGCAGACCTGGCCCAGACTAAGAGGTGAGGTGCCTTCTCGGAGGCAGAAATGTCCCCACCAGACTTGGAACACCAAGGAGGCGGTGGAGGGGAGCGGATTGTTTCACACGGAGGAGCTGGCTGATGCAGAGGCTGAGATGCTGGCAAGAGAGATGACTACCCGTTTTAACCCGGCAGCAGTCTGGTGAGCCTGGTGCCTGGGGAGGAAGGGAAAGTGGTGAGGGAGGTCAGCTGGGGAAGGGCCATGGATGCTCTCGGGGAGTCCGCACTTTGTCCTGGGGCCCAGAGAAGCCTGCTGAACTGAGAGGCTGCGAATTCATGTTTGCATTTTGGAAAGCTCACTCTGCTTGCCTTTGAGAGGATGGATGAGAGGGAGAACAAGGCTGGAGGGACCCAGGGGAACAAGGGACCTCCCAGGACCCAGACTAGAAACCCCTCAGAGAGGGCAGGGACTGTGGCCCCTCCACACCTGGGACTCTGTTAAAGGTTTGTTGCTCCTGCTGTTGAAACTCTTAGCAAACTTCTGCTTTTAGCAGAAAAAAAAGCCTTTCTTGTCCAGAGAGAGAAAGCAGAACAGCCCTGCCCCTCCTGGGAGAAAATAAAAGCTGGTGCAGTTAATTGCTCTTTCCCGAGCAGCCCTCATGAGGGTTGGGACAGTCAGCATCTCTCCTCGGCTGCCACTGGTACCCAAGGGAAAATGAGAAGCAGTCTGCCTGCCTCCCCGCAGCTGAGGGGAAAGGCTCTCAGAGCCTGCTGGGTTTAATGACCCCCTCAAATCCTCTACACCCACCTGCTTGGGTCCTGGGTCCAGGCCTCAGCTGCTTAGCTCTTTCCTTTCACCTGCACAATATATCTGATGTGAAGACGGTGGGAAGAAGCTGGACTGGGAAGTAGCAAGTGATATGGTTGGAGCATGAGACGGAGAGCCTGGGTTCCCAGCCCAGCTCTGCTGCTAATTTGCTGAGTGACATTGGGTGAGTTAGTGGCCCTCTCCATGCCTCCATTTTCTCGTATATAAAATGTGGCTAATAATAGTACCAACCTGCAGGATTGTTGTGCAGAAGAAGCAAGCTGCACATGTAAAGTACTTAGATCAGGCCTGGCACTGAGTAAATGCTCAATAAATGTTAGAAATTGGTGAACAGAGGGGAAATGAGGGGGGAAGGGGAGAGAAGGGAGAGGAAGGCGGGGAGAGAGAGAGGAAGGAGGGAGGGAGGAAAAGGGGAGGGAGAAAGGAGAGAGAGAGTATGAGTGAAGGAGAGAGCAAGAGAGAAGGAGAGTGGGGAGAGAGGAGATAGATGGGGAGAGAGGGAGAGAGACAGAAGAGAGGGGAGTGGGGGTGGAGAGGAGAGGGAGGGAGAGAGAGAGAGATTACGTGGGAACAATATATATTGCATTTGAGGAAAAAAAATTGCTTCTTCCGTTGCTTCTTCCAACAGATCAGATAATCACATTTTAATTCAATGAGTACTCTATTGAGGTCTACTTTGTTCCAATTTGTTATTTAAGTTATCCTTCTAAACAACACCTCTGGGGTAAGTTTTATTACTTCTATCTTAGCACATGAGCAAACTGGGACTTCGACAAGTAAGGTGCCCAGGGTCCCACAGCTCAGCAAGATCAGACAAGGTGTCCATACCTTCCAGAGCCTGGTTGGTGTCCACTGCTGGCTGGCACCACTGTGCTTAAAACAGAGAACTGACACCTAGATGGTTATAATCCCTCAGCAAATGAGCAGGGACATACTCTAACCCACCATTTTGTTACCCATATTCCTGAGCACCTCCTCTTGCCACTTCCTGCGCTGTATTGGTCATTTGTCCTCTCCCAGACCCACACAGGCGAGAGTCTGCAGGGCAGGAAACTGTGATGTTTCCATCTCCAATCCCCTGATACAAGGTCTGATACAAGGTAGCCACTGAATCAAGGTAACAAACTTGAGTTGAAACAATTTTTTCAAACAAACAATAACAATATCCATCTGTCAATTGCCAATTTCCATGGTGTAAATCATCCTACTGTGGCCACTGCAAGCTACTTGATTTTGGTATTTACCTGACACCAGTTGTGTGCCTGGCCCTGCAACAGAGGCAGAGTGGTACCCAGAAGACATAACGACACGATGCCCATCCTCAAGGGGCTTAGTCGCGTGATGGGGCGAGGGCCTGATTTATAGCACTTGTCAATTTCCATGGTGTAAATGCTCCTACTATGGCCATTTTAAACTACTCGTCACCAAAATTGGAGTTGGGAAGAGAGAGTGTTTCCAGCACACTGCTGCTTTACAGGCTTGTGGGGCAGAGGGACAATGAGCAAGCAAGCACGTGAGAAAATTAAATTAAATTGCATAATAACCGATTGGTTCTATGAAGGAAATAAACAGGGTACTATGGCAGAGAGAGATAGGAACATCACATTTAACCTAAAAACTATGCATATGACTCTACTATTCAAAGAAGCCACAATGGAGGTTTTCAATCCAAATTATGCTCTGGTGTTATCACAGAGACTTATTGGAACTGACAAATCCTTCTACCCTCCCTCCCTGGGCCACCTCCCCAGCGGGGCTGTCATTGAGGACCTGCGACCTGTGGGCTCTGTCCTGAAAAAGACACAGACGCTTCTCCACAGGACTTGGCAGCTGAGGGAAGGTAAACTGATTATGCCCTCCTGCTTCTGCCCCCTCCTCCTTCTCACCCAATAACGTCTTCCTCCCCGATGGCCGCTGTCATGGGGCTCACAATAAATCAAATCGATAGTGCCACCGATTAGGCTGATGTCAACCCGAGAGGAGCTGGTTTTTCTTCCTCCACTTTTATGTAGCTATTGGGACCCAAAGAACGGCCTTATGTTATTTAATTTTATTTATTTCCTAGCATTGGGAAGTGTCCCCATTGGCCTTATTCTGTTCAGATTAATCCAAAATGAAGACTCAGAGAAACCATGAAGACTTGAGTTCTCTTTATTCCATTGTGAGGGTTGGTGGCATGAGTGGTTTTTCATATGGATGCTGGGACCCGATTATCTGGGTTTTCTTTCTGGCCACATCCCTTGCTCACATCTGGATGCCTTTGTTTTCCTCATCTGTGAAATGGGGGTAATAAAATCCCCCTGATCAGGATTGTCCTGAAGATTAAATGAGTTAATACATGCAAAGTCCTTAAAAGAATGCCAGATATATTTGCATTATTGTTACTTTCGCATTCTGGTGTTTGATTTCGTGAAAACCTACTATGTGGCAGGTCTCAAGCTAGGAGCTTTGCCTGTATGATCTCGTTTAAGAGTTTGATGTTTTGCTCGTCATGGATTTTTCTGAGTTAATTTTAATTTGTTAAAACATTACTTACCTCCATTGCTGAGTTTAGGGGCACCCCCTTAAATTTTGCACCCAAGGCAAGAGCCTCACCCGCCTCACCCTCGTCTCGGCCCCGGTAGGCAGGGTGAATGTGAGTCCATGCTTTGGTGCCCCTGCTTCCCCTCTCCCCACCTGCCATCTATGCTACCGTCACAATTTTATTAATCACACCTAGTTCTGGTATGAAAATAGAATCGGTGGTGAAATTAGAAGGGGTAGAAAATGTTCATGCTTGGTTCCCAATTTGTTGCTAGGAGCTTCAAGAAAAGGTGACTTTGAAGGAACAGCCCCTGCTCAACGGCTCTTCTCTACTCAGAGAGATGCAGCTGCTGCGGAAACAGACCTGCCTGGGCCTGGGGCCCGCACAGCCCTGCCCAGCCGAGGGTGTGTGTGCAGGAGGCACAGACAACTCTTTTCCCCTCTCAGGTATAGACGGCATGGGGCTGACGGTCAGGGCCTACTTGGAATATCAGACTTCTGAGGACAGAAAGAGAGGCTGTAGCCAACAGTGGGGGCTCATGTGCCCCTTGGTTCCTTGTTTGCCCCTCCATAGAATGTAGGCTCTGAAAGAACAGAGACTTGGTCTGTTCTGCTCGTGCAGCAGCCCCAGCCCCCGTATGACTCTCTGGCAGGTGGCATAGAGCAGAAGCGCAAATATTTCCTGAGTCAATGTTGAACGAATTCGTTCAGCAATAAACAGAAAGTAACAGGGTTAAACAAGGCCAGATCCCACGAGACCACATGGGTGGGGGGTTTAGGGGTTCCCCCGATGTCCCCACCACACACACTTTCCCTGGTCTCATCAGAGGCTCTGTGTGGAGAAGGGCATGGATGGTGGGAGAGGACTTGGAAATGATCGGAATTTGGACGTGGATAGTCTTTGGGAAAGCCTCCCTCGCTCAGAGAACTATTTCAACTCCCTGGATGGGAAGGTCATCGCGCAACCACTAAAACCTCCCACGATTCTGCCAGTGAATAGTTTCTGCATTTTTGAGACTCCAGGATCCTGGGGCCGGAGCCACAAGGCGCAATGGATTCCGGTGGCTACAACCCTGGGTGGGCGTCAGGGGTGACTCTGCCCATCTTGAAGAGGGATGAGCGCAAGCTCGTGGCTTAATGCCTGCAATGCACCGAGCACAGCGCCAGCCTCGAGACGGACGAGGCTGCCCTGTTCACACGACTGTGCAGGCAGTAGGTGGTCGGAGAGTACTGTGGAATGCACGTGTTATGGGTTGAATTGTGTCCCCCAAAAAGATATGATAAAGCCCTAACCCCCGGTACCTGTGATGTGACCTTATTTGGAAACAGGGTCGTTCAAGTTAAGATGAGGTCATTAGGGTGGGCCCTAGCCCAATGCAACTGGTGTCCTCATAAGAAGAAGGAAATTTGGACACAGACACAGACACACAGGGATAACGCCGTGTGATGACAGAGAGATCAGAGTGAGTGACGTGTCCATCAGCTAGGGAGCATGAAGGATTTCCAGCAACACCAGAAACTGAGAGAGAGTCATGAAACAGACTCTCCCCTAGAGCTTCCGGAGAAAGCACAGCCCTGCCGACTCCTTATTTCAGACTTCCGACCTCCAGAACTGTGAGAGAATAAATTCCTGTTTTAAGCCACCCAGTTTGTGGTTATCTGTTACGGCGGCCCCAGGAAACGCACACAGCGCTTGTTACTGTTATCTCCTTGTTAGGACTCGAGTGTGAGATACACCGTTGCTGCTCCAAATGACCCACACAAATATAGGGCATAAATATTCACATCTCTGACTCCCCCCCAAAATCCCCCCAAGCTTGAGACTGAAATTCCCGAAGTCAAAGCTAATTTTACCTTTTAACCTGCATGAAGATGTTTTAATTCCAACCTCCAGTCCTGGTTTTGTTGGGCTCCGATTAACCAGGTGGCTGAGCGCTTCCTGAAGGTCTTGACAGAACTACATAAGTAGCCTCCCGTGTTTGCTGGAAGCTGGCACTAAACAGAGATGGGAACTCTAGCTCCAGACTGGCTCTAGACTGGTGTTCCCCAAAGAGGGGTCAGGCACCACTTGTATCTGCAGCCTCTGGAGTGCCTCCTGAAAGCAGAGACCACTGTGTGGATCCCCTGAACCAGTGTCCAAGGAGGGAGTTCAGGTAAGTTCCGGGATTTCCCGGGAGAGTCTGGTGTTCCCTAAAGCATCACGTCATTAACCCCTTCTGCACAGTTTCCCAGGCCTGGAGGATCTGAGTACCAGCCACAGCTAATGCACCTTTGGAAAAGAGAATCCCGCCCGCCCCCCCCCCGCCCCGTTTTTCCTTGCTCTCTGTGGTCCTGGAGTGGACACTGGGGTGCGCTGTTTCCGAGGTGTGACCACAATTCACCAGCCCAGTTCACGCTGGGAGGCTGGAGACTCAAGATGAAATGGAGAGAGTGAGCTGGGGAAAGGGTAAACTGAGGCAAGAACACCTCCAGCTGCTTTCCAGCCTCCCTGCGGGAGGGGAAGTCTCCAACCCCAAGAAAACGCCTTTGTCCTGCCTGTCCTTACAACTGTCCGATAAGACTGCTCTCCAGACCTGGCTGATTCTTCGATCAGATGTCCCGCTATCGGGGAATTGCTGGGGGATTTGTTTGTTTTTGGTATCATGCCTGTGCAGCCGCTGTCTGTCAGAGGCAGAAGAATCCACCCAGCAAATCCACTCACTTGGCAAATATTTATGGAGGATTGAATACGTGCTGGGGACTGTCCTAGATACTGTGGATACAGCGTGAACAATGGGCCAAGCCCCCGGTTTATCTGATCTTTGCTTTAGCTGGAAGGAAAGACAATAAAGGAGCCAATGGCAAGAAAGGACATGAGGTGACTCAGCATGATTTCAGAGAGTGATAAGGGCTGGGGGCAGGGATGGGGTCATGGGAGGGACGGTTTAGATAGGCTGGTCAGGAGGGGCTCTCTGAGAAAGTGACAGACACCAGAGACCTGGATAAATGAAGAATGGGGCCAATTCTCCCTGGTTGAAGAGAATTCCAGCACCAGAGAACAGCCCATGTGAGGACTCAAGGAGAGGGACCACTGGGCGCGTTTGGGGACCAGCAAGGAGGCCAGTGTGGCTGGTGTGGCGTGAGGAGAGGAGGGTGGAGGAGGTGGGGTCAAGAAGTGAACGGAGGCCAGACCGTGGATCATGCAGTTCTCCAGGTCGGAGACTGTCCTGGACTGGGCTAGGATGGAGGTCGTGGAGAGGTGGCAGAATGGATGGATTCAGGATGGGTCTTGAGTTGACGGGATGACAAGACTCAGAGACTGAATGTGGGAGGACAGTGACAGAAGAGGAAGCAATTATAGTTCCTAGACACTGAGAGGATATTGGATAATATTAAAGAATTATTCATTTCTTAGATGTGATAATGATACTGTGGCTACGTATTCTTAATTGTCCTCATCTTTCAGAGACCCCTACTGACAGCTTTATAAATCAAATCATATAATTCTGGGATTAACTTCAAAACAACATGGGAGGGGAAGCTTGGTGTGTGTGTGGGGGGGTGAAAATGAAACAAGATTGGCCAAACATTGATAACAGTTGGAGCTGGGTGATGGGTTCAGAGGTTGGCATTGCACCATTTGCTCCACTGTTATGTATGTTTGAAAGTCCCCATAATAAACGTTACAGGAGGCCTCGTTTCTGGGATGGGACAGGCTGAGGAAGGAGCAGGTGTAGGACAGCAGGTGGAGATCTTCCTATAGCATCAAATTCAAATGCCGGTCTCAGACGTGAGACATCAGAGACGGGTTACATGCCTCCTCACTCTCCCAGACCCTTCATCACCATCACCCCTTCTAACCCCATTCTCAAAGCTTCATTGTTCACAGCCTCCTTCACACACACACCCCAGGACTGGCTATAGAACTTGTGGAACTCAGTGCAAAGTGAAAATGCAGAACTCTTATTCAAAAATTGTTAAGAATTTCAAGATGGCACCAGAAGAGTATTCAACCAAGCACGGGGCCCTTCTGAACACAGGGTCCTGTACATCTGCACCAGTCCCACACCCATGGAGCCGGTCCTGCCCCACCCTATGGGGAGATGGAGAAGTTGTTCCTAGATGCCCACCTAAGAAGCGTTGGCATCCCTGAGCACCACAGTTGAATGTCTTCCTCCCTTCATCCATTTATTCAACAAGCATAAGTAGCCTGTTATGGGTGTATCTGTTATGGGCTTACTCTAGCGGGTGAGGGGGTTACTGCAGAGTTTCCCAACCTCGGCACTATTGACAATTTGGACCAGATCATTCTATATTGTAGGGGGCTGTCCCGTGCACTGTAGGAAGTTTAGCAGCATCCCTGGCCTCTACCCACTAGATGCCAGTAGCACCCGACCCCCAGTTGTGATGACCCAAAATGTCTCCAGACATTGCCAAATGTCCCCTAGGGACAGGATCGCCCCCTGTTGAGGACCACTGGGTTACAGTAATTAAAGGACTTTGGAGGAGCTCATGGCAAACTTTTCCTTTGTAGAACTTATCACACTTTTATTTTTAATTATTTATTACTTATTTGTTTAGTGTCTGTGTCCCCCAAGTAGACTCTAATTTCCAAGAAGACGGAGATCCCCATACCTGTTTTGTTCTCAGCTGCATCTCCAGCTCCCAGCACGTTCCCCCGATGAGGTAGGAGCTCAACAAATATTTGTTGAATGAATGAATGCCAGAGGGTGTAGGCAAAGGCCAGGCAGAAACAGTTGAGTGTCTCAATATTGAAAAAGAAAACACACAGACGCATGAACAGGGGAGCATGCGTGACAGAGGAGGGAGGATTTACTATGGGGAGAGAGAACGTTCCAGGAAAAGGCTCAGCAAATTTTTGAAGGACAAATCGAGTTTTGTCTGGTGGACTAAGAGGACGTGCATTCAGACAGAGGGAACACATCTGTGAACGCACAGAGGTTAGAAACAAGGGATGTGCACAGGACATGCTTGTGAGGGTGGAGGAAAGTGAGCTGCAGGGGCAGGCATTGTACAGCCCGGGGGGGCCTTGAATGCCACCCTGAAGTGCTTGCTCTCCACTCTGTCACCGAGCAGCCAGTGAGGGTTTGAAGCAGCAGCCCAGTGAGGTGGGCTCTGTTTGCAGAGAAATCCCTGACAGTCACGTGCAGAACAGACTGGAGAAGGGGGGCTATAAGCAAGCAGGCAGCCTTAAGACACAGTTCCACCAGACATCAGAGCTGGGGGTCCACTGCCTTACCTCCCTCCTGGGCCGTGAGGGCGTGGAGCTGCCCCCTCGTTGCCATTAATCAGAGTAGGTGCCTTAACCAGCGGCCGAGGGGTGCTGGCAAGGTAAGGAAGAACTTTTGTTGCGCAAGGGTTTGCGACAACTCCATCAACCAGACCCGCTGGCGGGGATGGAGGCTGGGGGTGCTTCTTGCTTGGAGTAACCCGTCTGCGCAAAGCTGGCAGGGCGTGGGGAAGGGGCACAGGGCCTGCGCTGGCGGTTTTCTTTATAACGGGCCTTGCTCAAGGGCGGCGGGAGGGATGACCATGGAGTACGAGTCGTCCACTGCCCGGGCAACACCATACCTGTCACAACAACCTCCACTCGTCCAGTAAATGCCTGCTGGTGCCAGACACGGGGGTAAACACTTCACAGAAACCTTCTGTCTTCGTCCGCTCAGGCTGCCGGGACAAAGACCACAGACTGGGGGGCTTAAATCACAGAAATTTATTGTCTTGTGGTTCTGAAGGCTGGAAGCCCAAGGTCAAAGCATCAGCAGGGTTGGTTCCTTCTGAGGGCTGGGAGGGAGGGAGCGTTCCCGGCTGTCTCCCAGGCTTGCAGAGGCCGTCTTCTCCCTCTGTCTTCACACCGTCTTCCCTCTGTGCGTGTCTGTGTCCTATTTTCCTCTTGTCATGAGGACACAATCATGTTGGATTAGAGCCCACCCTGATGATCTCATCTTCATGTGACTCCGTCAGTAAGCCCCTAATCCAAATAAGGTCACCTTCTGAGGCCCTGGGGGGAGGACTTCCACATGTGAATGTGGGGAGAACACAATTCAGCCCAGAACACCCTCTCATTTAATCCTGACAATGGTGGCAAGAGAACACTCTTTTTTTTTTCATTTTTTTTGCTGAGAAAGATTGGCCCTGAGCTAACATCTGTGCCCATCTTCCTCTATTTTGCATGTGGGTCACTGCCACAGCATGGTAGACGAGTGGTATAGGTCTATGCTCAGGAACTGAACCTGGGCCACAGAAGCAGAGCACAGAACTTAACCACTAGGTCACAGGGCTGGCCCCAAGAGGACACTCTTATCAGAGTCATTTAAGGATAAGTAAACTGAGGCTCAGAGAGGGTGTGATACTGGCCTGAAATCATGCCGGGCTCCCTGCCCACTTTATTGTTCTCTCTGTGCACACTACAAATGCTACTTGTTTCTTGTATCATGTGCTACACACACATGCACATGTGCACACATGCGGGCATGCACACACTAGAATTTGAGCCCCATGAGGGCAGGGATTTATCCATCTTGTTTGCTGACATGTGTCTAACACATTGCATGGTGCTTGGCACAGAAAAGAAGCTCACTAAATATTTGCTGAATATTCACATCACACTGTGTCCAGATTCCTCCCCGTGGCCCATCAGACCCTACATGAACGTGGGTCCCGCCCTCCCCTCCCACTCATCCCCCAACACTGCCCACTCCCTCACCAGGCTCTGCAGGCACAGGCCACTCCCTGCTCCTCAGACACACCAAGAGCATTCCAACCTCAGGGCCTTTGCACCTGCAGGCTAAACATTCTCTTCCCTGCAGTATCCTCAGGGCTTATTCACTGTCTTCATTCAGGCCTCCAGTCAAAATTCACCTTGTCAGGGCAGCCTTTCCTGACCCCCATATCTAGGTAATGCTCCCCACCACACCCCCACACTCCTTGCCCTTTCCTGGCTTATGTTCCATCCCAATCCTTATCTCTCCCTAACCTCATGGCATGTATTTTATGTTTATTTATCACGTTTCCCCATCCCTACCAGGGCTACTAAGGTCATAAGCTTACAAAATTTCTCATAATGACGTGCAGGATGCTCAGACTCCAGAACATCCCAGCTGGGGTCTCTCGCTCTGTTATCACGTCCACGAATGACGTCAGGGAACAAGAGCCTCTGAGCCTCACAGCAGGAGCCTCTCCTGGGACCATCCGACCTCCCCCATGTGACAGAGCACGCCCACACTGTCACGTGGAAACTGGTCTGGCACCCTCTTCGCTGCTTCTGCAGGATCGCCTAAGGGCCTCTGGCAGCCCCAGCTCAGCCCCAGCCATGCTGAAATGTGAGCACAAGGTTGCAGATCTTTGGCGTCTTTTTTAAAGAAGTTGCAGGTCTGTTTTTTACGTGGAAGTTCTTAATTTTTAATGCTGAGCCTACGCCCTGCCTGGCAACAATCAGCTGGAGCTGAGAGCTGCTGCCCACTATGAAAGGGGCATGAATTCTTCAGTTCACCACAAGCCTCACCCAGAATGTTTGGCTCATTTGCCTTACCTGTCTGGCCTCTGACAATATTTGGCTATTCAGCTCCTGATTTAAGGATCTTAGTCAATGTTAAGATAAACATGAGCTAGCAGTATGACATGGCTGCCATCAAAGAACTAAAATTTTTAGACTTATATTATCTCAGGTTGCATCAATAGAGGTATATTGCTCAGGAAAAGAGAGGTGATAGTCCAAGTCTGGTTCCCACCGATGAGATCTCACACCTGGAGTCAAGGCCACCATTTCAAAAGAGATAAAGACTATTGGAATTTGTTTGTAGGAAAGCAGACAGAAAGGTTAAAGAACTGTCTTTACTCTTTTAGCTCAAAAAAAAAGGACTGTCAGAGATATAAGCACTATCTTCAGATGTCTGAGCAGCACGCTTGTGGTTGAGAGACAAGACTTATTTTGTGGGACCACCAGGAAGCACAGTTAGATCCAACAGGTGGGAGATAGAGAGATAAATGTCACATCAGCCTTTGAAAAGTGAATTTTCTCATTGTCAGAGCTGAACTGGGAAGGAATGTGAAGAAGTGACTTCCCTGTCACTGGAAGTATTCAACCTGAGGCTGGACACCATTTAACGGGTGTATTGACTCAGGCATCAGAAATAAGGTTGGGAGAGGAACGGGAAGGGAAGGAAGAAGAGAGGAAAGAACGGAAGGAGGAGAAGGAGGGATGGGTGGATTTACTGAGTGCCTACTCTGTGCCTGGCATTCCGTCTATAACGAGATGATCTTTCATTCCCCTTCCAACATTTAGACTCTGGATCAGACCATTTCCCATCTGACCGCAGTTAACTTACAGCCTCAGGTGAAAGCGCATCCCTCAAATCCTGTCGAATTGCAAACACAAATTACACACAAACTGCAAAGGGGTTGCAGTTGGGTTTCTCTCTGAAAGGGCATTGGAAACCAGCGCAGGAAGCAGATCCGAAAGGTCACCTCTGCCTCCCACGACAGCGGGGAAATAAGTGCTCCCTGGAAAACAGGGCTGACAGAGACACTGCGGGAATGCCCCACTACAGCAGCACGGCCTCCTCAGCTCGCTCCGATCCTGAGCTACATTAATTGGGGAAAAATTGTCTTGTTCTGTAAGACAAGCTTGACAGCTGTTCATTGTCTGTTGGCGAGGAGAGGTAATGAGAATTACTTGGCAATTGAGTGTTAACTAAGAGAGTCTACAGCATAACAAGAAGTCCCCAAGATTCACGGGGAGAAAACTGCATCTCGCCGTGCCTACTGTGCATCTCTCTCCATCCCCAGTGGAGACCTTGGCCTCAGATCATGAATTATGAAAAGGAGAAGGATCATTGCAACTGGCCTCCTTGCAGCCATTTTACCATCCTGCCAGCCTTCCCTGAAGTAACTGCCAACGGGCTCCCTGAGAAACAAATATCAGCCATCACGCCCCATTCCAGTTCCTCCTGTGACACCAGGACTAAATCCAAACTCGTTCATCTGTCCATAAGGCCCTTCATGGTGTGTCTCCTGCCAACCTCACCAGCTTCCTCCCAAGGTCTCCCCCAGGACACCACTGGCTTAAATGGCATCTCTTCTAGTTTGGATTCCCCCAAAGCAGACCCCAAGATGAAGATTTGGGCAAAAGTAGTTTACCTGGGAGGTGAACCCAGGAGCAAAGTGAAGGAGTGGGAGAGAGGGAGAAGAGTCAGTATAGACGTGCTAATGAGCAGGTTACCCCGTGGGTAATGAGCTCAGTCCTGCTGGAGACCACTGGAGTGACTGTGGGACACACCTCAGCATTGTCTCCCCGCAGGACGGGGAAGCTGGGCTGCTGACCCACTGTGTGTGTTTCCTGGGGCTGCCGTGACAAAGCACCACAAACACGGTGGCTTACAACAGGTATTTTCTCACGCTTCTGGAGGATGCAAGTCAGAAATGAAGATATCGGCAGGGCCATGCTCCCTCTGTAGGTTCCAGTGGAAACTTCTTCCGTAGCTCTTCCAGCTTCTGGTGGTTGCTGGGAATCCTTGGTGTTCCCTGGCTTGCAGCCGCATACCTCCCATCGCTACCTCTGGCGTCACAAGGCTTCTCCCCACGTGTCTCTCGTGTCTTCATGTGACCTTCTTCAAAGGACACCAGTCATCACTTTTAGGGCCCACCTTAATCCACGAGGACCTCAACTTAACTAATTACATCTGCAAAGACCCTATTTGCAAATAAGGTCACACTCTGAGGTTCCAGATGGACATGAATTTGGGGGGACACTATTCAACCCAGTACCTGCGCCAACTACCTTCACCCCTCATCCAGGCAATGTTGTGCAGTGCTCAAGCCCAATGGCCACCTGGCACTGTCCGCCTCATCCACTCTCTCTAGCCAGACTGGCGTCCTTCTCAGTGTCCTCGAGCTTTCTCTCACCTCAGCCCCTCACACATGTTGTTCCCTCTGCCTGCAACACTCTTCCTCCCAATGTCTACACGGCTGATTTCCACTATTTTTCAGATCTGTATAGGCTCCCTTCAGATACAAGTAACACAAACCCAACTCAGAATAATGTCCCTCCCCAAAAGCAGGAAACTTGTCAGTTCGTGTAACTAAAAAGTCAGGCTTCAGGCAAGGCTGGATTTGGAGTTTCAAAGTATGCCATCGGTGCTCAGTCTCTCCCCGTCTCTTAGACAGTCTCTCTCCACCCGGTCCAGGATGGCAGTCGGAAGCCCCAGACTCACATGGTTACGGGTGGAACCACACTGGAAAGGCAGCATCCTCGCTGTTGGCTCTGGAGAAAGAAGAGCCCAGGATGGACTCTGGTCTCTCTCGGACCACGTGCCGGCCCCTGAACCACGGCTGTGGCCAGAGGATTAGAGTATTCTGATGGACCAGGTCTGGGCCACACGCCCGCATCTGAGACTGGGGAACAACCACATCCAATCCACGGGGAACGAATGGGCTTCCTCCAGGAAGCTCCGTTACCAAAGAAAGGGGTTCGGGCAGAGCAAAATCATCAGGAGTCAACTAACAAGTCTCCACTCGTGTTGAGTTTCTTCAGAGACAACTTCCCTGACCCCCCCGTACCCCAAAGTAGCCCCGTGTTAGTCTCCTCGTGAATCCACTTCTTTTCTGTCTTAGCACTTGTAACTTATTTATTGCGAGTGGATTTATTTCTTTAACACCTGCCTTATCTGCTGGACTATGAGCTCTCTGGAGGCAGAGAGGACGCCTGTCTTGTCACACCTGGACCCCGGCCCCTATCGGTGCGCACCTTGACCACAGCAGGTGCTTAATAGATACTAAGTGGCTTATGTAAAGCAACTCGGGGATCATTCATTCCCATGAGTCTTGGAGCTGAGCGCCACTCCTGCGTCTTAGCCCAGCACGTGGTCATACGTAGAAACAGCCCGCCTGGTCCTGGCTGTGCCCAGCACTGCTGGGATAACGCCGGAACCCAGCCCGGCGGGTGCAGCCGTGAAGCCCACCTTCAGACACCCCTCGTGAGGTTCTGCTGCCAGCATTTTATCTGTCTCCCCTCGACACTCAGCCAGGTCAGCTCAGCACAACGATGAGAGCTTTTAGCAGCTGAAAGAGCTGGGCTCAAATCACATTTCTGCTTCTTAATGTGTCTGCATTCTTAAATGCAGGGAGAATCCACTTCCACACTGTTTTTTAAAAAAATATCTCCCCTACCCTTACTTTTCATTATGATGCTGTATTTTACGAATCCTTATAAAGCCTTCCGTGAAGCTTCCCGGAACGTGATGGGCATAAATAAAATGCATCTGCAAACTAGAGACAACAGTTCCAGGCAGGGCTGCCGGGAGGGTTGGGGAGAATGTAGGCGACGGGCCTGGCAGCAAGAAGCTGCTGTTGTCCTTGCTGGATTACCATTATTCTTAGCGAGGCTGAATCCCAGCAAATACCCGCCCAGACATCAAGCAGGAAACCAATTTCCTTCAAGATAAATGTCACAGATACGAAAGGCTGAACCAAAAATAAATAATCTCTCCTCGGGATGAAGTCCAGGGGTACGGCCAGGTCGTGGCAGAAGCCCTGTGCTGACCTGGTTGGACCCCTCTGGATGGTCGGGAAGGTGGAGTTGGAGGTGAAACTTAGCTGACTTGCCATTTTAATTGCCTGTGACGTGGCCAGAGAGACGGCTGGACTGAAAGTGAATGAGGAGAAACAGGAGAAATAGACGTTGCCACGTGAACATACACAGAGGTTGGGAATGAAACAGCTTGGCAGTGAGCACAAAAGACGATGGGAGGGCACCCACAGAGCAAAAAACTGAAAAGTAAACCAGATTTTTGCATGAGAGAGTTTGAAACAACAAAACAAATCAAAGCTGTAGACTGGCCCAGCTCTACAGTAAATGGACTGGTGGATTCAAATTTGTAATTAATAAGAAAATCAAGAACATGAGATCTATCCCCCCAAAAAACTGGGAGGGAGGGAATGGAGCATGATGAAAGGTACATTTGTTAAAACATCAATTGCAAGAGGAATCAACCAAGGAAACAGAAGATGAGTTCTCCCTAATCACCAAGAAACAATGGACATAAGAGAACTCTTAAAATTAAAAATAAATAAAAGTTCAAAGAAATGTTTATGTAACAGCAAAAGAGGAAAAAAAGGACCAGTAAGAATTTAGAAAAAAGTGGGAGATAAAATATCACAGTGATAAAAGCCAGTTTAGAAAAAAATTTAGAACAATGTGACTGAAAACAAAGTCAGGGATGTCAAGCAGAACTTTGGTGGACAAAGAGGAGACCGGCCAACATTTTAACAGCCGCACACGGGCAGGCATGGGGACTGGGACCTGGTGGAGCCACGCCCATCCTCCCCCCACCACCCGGGCATTTTCAATGTGAGGTGTGGTTGGGGAAGTTGGGGACTCGCTGGAAAGCAGAGGTAGACCTTGCAGCCTCGTGGTTCTCAAATCATAAATATCTGCTGGAAGGACAGTCCTGGCCCCACCTTCAAGACATGTAACCAGAGGTGAACTGAATCTAACAAACCAGCCCCAGTTCGCTCAAATTCTGATTAACCCAAAAGACTAACCCCTTATTCTGGCTGCCTGAAAGAGAAGAAGTTGAAGCATTTCTGGGGTAAATTATTATCAACTTCAGTCTAGTTCTTATATCCAAATTTTGGCATATAAGGAAAAACAATACTACATTTAAAAAAAGGCAGGAAAAAGTGGAAGAAAATCAAGAGAAAATAGGTGCCTAGACACAGATCAAGAGATGACACTGATGAAATTCATAGACAGGATTTGAAATAACTATTATAAAGTATTTGAAAGAATTTGGAGAAAAATATTGACAATATGGGTGAAAATATGGAGAAAAATTCAACAGATAGATGTAAACTCTAGAAAAAAAATCAGAGAGAAATTCTAGGAATGAAAAATACAACATCTGAAATGGGAAATTAATTCAATGAGCTTAAGAGTAGACTGGATGTGGCAAAAGAAAGGATTAGTGAATTTGAAGACAGGTCAATTGAAATTATCCAAACTAAAGCAAAGAGAGAAAAGGAATTTTTTTAAAAAAACAGAATGTTACAGCTTGTGTAAAGAACTCTCAAAACTAAGAAAACAACCCACTTTTAAAAATAAGCACAAGATTTGAACAGACACTTCAATAAAGAATATATATGGATGCAAATAAGCACATGAAAATATGCTCCATAACATTAGTCACTAGGGAAATGCAAAATGCCACTACTAGCATGGCTAAAATTAAAAATACTGCCCATATCAAGTGTTGGCAAGAACATAGAGGAACTAGAACCCTCATGTAGTGTGGGTGGGAGTTTCAAATGCTACAACTTTGAAAAACACTTTCTCAGTCTCTCAAAAAGTCAGACATGCACTTAACATATGATTCAGCCATTCCACTCCTAGGTATTTGCCCAGGAAAAATGAAAGCATATGTCCATACAAAGACTTGTTCCCAAATGTTAACAGTTTTATTTGTAATAGCCCAAAACTGCAAACAATCTTGACATCCATCAATGGGGAAACTGATTAACAAATTGTGGTACATCCATACAGTGAAATACTTTGTTGTTAGTTCCATTGAGTCAGTTCCAACTCCCAGCACCCCTGCGCACAGCAGAGCGGACCCTGCCATCCTCTCACCTTCTGGTGCTATATCAGAAAATGCTCCGCTGCTATTCATAGGGTTTTCATGGCCAATTTTTTCAAAAGTGGGTGGCTAGATCCTTCTTCCTAATGAAACACTACTCAGTAATAAAAAGAATGAACTATTGACACACTCAACAGCATGAATGAATCTCAAAATAATTATGAGTGAAAGAAGCCAAACAAAACAGAGCACTTACCCTATGATTCCATTTCAATAAAACTCTAGAAAATGTCAACTAACCTATAGTGACAGAAAATAGATTCATGGTTGCCAGGAGAGAGGGGCATCAAGGAGGGACAGGAGGGAGGGATAAAAAGGGGCATGAGGAGGCCTGTGGAGTGATGTGTACGTTTGTTATCTTGATTGAAGTGGTGATTTCAAGGTGTAAACATACATCAATATGTATACCATTCACAACTTTTTCCCCAGCTTTATTGAAGTATAATTGATAAACAAAATTGTATATATTTAAAGTACAGCATGATGATTTGATACCCACATATATTATGAAATGATTACCATAATCAAGTTAATTAACACATCCATTACTTCACATAAATAACTTTTTTTCTTGATGAGAACACTTAAGATCTACTCTCTTAGCAAATTTCAAGTACACGATAGAGGATTGTTAACTCTAGTCACCATGCTGTACATTAGATTCTCGGCACTTACTCATCTTATAATTGAAAGTTTGTGCCCTTTGACCAGCATCTCCCCATTTCGCTCACCCCCCAGCCCCTGGCAACACCCTTCTGTTTCTATGAGTTCAGTTTTTTGTAGATTCCACATACAAGTGAGATCATACAGTATTTGTCTTTCTCTGTCTGACATCTCACGTAGCATAATGCCCTCCAGGTTCATCCACGTTGTCACAAATGGCAGGATTTCCCTTTTTTCATGATGAATAATATTCCAGTGTGTGTGTGTGTGTGTGTGTGTGTGTATCACATTTTCTGTATCCGTTCATCCATTGACACACATTTAGGTTGTTCCCATATCTTGGCTTTTGTGAATAATGCTGCAATGAACTTGGGTGTGCAGACATCACTTCAAGACACTGATTTCGTTCCCTTCGGATATATACTCAGGAGTGAGATTGCTGGATCATGTGCTAGTTCTATTTTTCATTTTTTGAGGGACCTCCTTACTGTTTTCCATAGAGGCTGCACCAATTTACGTTCCCACCAATAGTGCACAGCGTTCCCTTCTCTCCACATCCTCACCAGCATTTGTTGTCTCTTGTCTTTTTGATGATAGCCCTTCTAACAGGTGTGAGGTGATATCTCATTGTGGTTTTGATTGCATTTCCCTGATGATTAGTGATGCTGAGCACCTTTTCATACACCTGCTGGCTATTTGTATGTCTTCATTGGAAAGATGTCTATTCAGGTCCTTTGCTCATTTTTTAACTGGATTATTTGGGTTTTTTGCTATTGAGTTGTATGAGTTCCACATGTATTTTAGACATTAACCTCTTATCAGATATATGGTTTACAAATATGTTCTCCCATTCTTTGGTCGGCTTTAGCTCAAGTGGTTACTTCATCGTGTCAGACTCTCCCCATTGTACAGTTTAAATATCTGCAGTTTATTTTATGTCACTTATAGCTCAGTAAAGCAGTTGACAAAGGTCCCCCCAAAAGTTGTACATTTAGGATTTGTGCATTCTGGGTGTTAACATTACACCTCAATAAAATATTATTTTTTAAAAGTCATGAGCAAAAACTCAAGCACACAAAAACTCAAGAGAATACAGCACCCCTGAGCTCTTCTAGAAGAAAATGCTTGACAACGAAATATATCCAAATAAGAAATGAATCAGAAGAACTCAAGAAAGGAGAAGGCTGGGAGTAAGCACTGAATCATTTATATATAAAACTAAGACTAAACAACAGTGAGACTTATGGTTGCACACCCTAATCCCAACACCATAACCTTGAAGATATAAACACACACTTTACAAAATTAAAACCACAGGGTTGGGAATGACAGACGTGAGGAATGTGAACCTGTTATTTCCTCATACTTTACAGAAGAGCATTCAATAAAGTGAAGGCTGAAATTTGAAATAAGTTACTAAAAAAAACAAAATTCCAGGCTCTAAATTGATTCCGTAATTTTCCCCTTAACTTTAGAAGGATAACTTTGGAATGAGAATTATTTCTGGTAAAGAAGTTGCTCTCTAAACTTGAGCAATTTCTTCAAATTTCATTCCCATTTAATTTTCTCCACATAAAATTTAAATTAATTATTTATTAAGAATGAGATGAAGAATATGCTTGCACTTAGAAAAATAATTCCCCTCTATTTTTGTACTAACCTTCCTATTCTTATGTCTGTATATATGTGTAGAGAGTATCTAGAATGATGTTCACTAAATATTAATTATGTTTTCTGGATAGTGTGAAATGAGGAGAATTATTTTCCCTTCTATGTGCTTCTCCAATGGCTTGAATTTTTTATAACAGGAATGTATCACTTTTACTAAAACAGTAAAGTTATTAGTCTTGTTTAACAACAAAAAACAAAACAGTGCTTGCTGTGAAGTCAAACTGAGATTTGTTCCACTTGCAGCTGCACCACTGACTCACAGCATGAATGGAAGAGCCTTTAATCTCTCAGTGCCTCTGTTTTCTCATCTGTAAAGTGGAGATAACACAAACACTTAATCCTTTGGGTTGAGATGGATTTAAATAGGGTGGTGTCTGTGAGGTGCTGAGTACAATACCCTGGTAGTAAAGAGCCCACTGGCCAGGGGAATCCTAGCTGAAAATAATGCCAAAAATTCCATAACACTTTTAGCTCACAACACATGAGACATAATCAAATCATATTTGAACTTTTGGGGAGGAGCAATAGGCAACGGTGAAAGAAATATTCACCAGAGACCAATAACATCTTCAGAACTGCATCTCATCCACTTGGGTGCGCCAGAAATGGCGATCCCAGTTTCCTCTGGGTTCTTACTTCTTGGACCATTGGTAGAATCTCAGGAGTTGTCATGCACAGAATTCAAGCTGGGGTGTTATTGAAGAGAAGTCTGACAAGTTCCCAACTTGGGTGACTGCCCTCAGCATATGGAGGTATTTTTAGCAGTTGACCCCCAGACATAGCCAGATGTTTCCTTGATATTCACAGTGGGCTGTCTCCTTGAAGACTGCCCTGGTACCCACGCTGGGTCTCCAGAACAGCTTGGAGAAGAAGTGACAATCAAAAGACACTACTTTAGACAATTTCAATAATTTTAACTTTGGAGCAACTGATTTTTCTTCATCTCTATATAAACATCTTGTTGCCTTAACAAGTAGACATATTTCAGGAAAGTGATCTGTAAAGCAAATCCAATTTCTTCATTGACTTTCTTGTACAGTTGGAGATAGGTTTGTCCTGCAGAAACGAAGCAAAAGGCAATTGAAAACAAAATACCTTGGGTGGCCAGGTCCCAGGCTTTTTGTTGGTGGTGTTAATAGAACAGATTATTTTTGAAGAGTTTCCCGAGCTTTGCAGCCCTCTGCATGAATTCCAATATCCCTTTTCCCTCTTGCTAGGCAAGAATTATCTTCTTCAGGTAACAAAATTATCTCCCGAGCCACATAATCTCCTGACACTCCATTTTGAAATTTTGAAGTTCATCTCTATTTCTTCATTTATATGAAAATTGCTAGCATTACTAGAGGTGGGCTGAAATATTACAGTTGCCAGCAGGGAACACCTTGTAAAAATGTGTTCCAGTCCCAAAAATTCTTCAGTGTGTGTAAAAAGAGTTCTAGGGCCCAGTTATCAATTCCACATGCTCAAACTTTCATAAAACTGATTCTCTTAAAATTGGGAATATATGTGCCTGAAAATATCAGTGAGAAATTCAACAAACTTAGTCAAGTCAAACACGGTAATACCGTGCACCCAAGGACCTGCGATAGCCCAGGATTGGGCATGCCAAGAGCAGCTGGTGCAGAGGCTCTCCAAGAAGAGAAAGGAACTCAATAGCTTCTCAAGTCCCCCTCATTCTGCACACAAGCTCATAGGAGTCCTCAGGGACCCTCCATGGCAGGTGGAGTGTGACCAGGACAGGAAGAAGAGGATGAACTCATGCATGGAAGCTCCACATCATGTTGCGGGGAAGCTGAAGATGTTATGGATTCAGGATGCCAACTTCCAATGGAGCTGAATCACAAGGATGGACAGAACTATGGAGTGTGATATAATCAAGGAAGACTTCTTGGCCCCAAGTGTATCCCCTACCTAGAGGCCACAGTATTTGTAGTTCCACCTTTCAAGAGGCAGAGAGGAGACCAGGCATCGAACAGTCTCAGAGAACAAGGGAAAGCAAAGTAGCAGAGAGGAAACTATCCATCATCACACACCGCTGTGCATCGTGACTTGCTCCTGGCTCCACTCCAGTTTGAAACAGTCTCCATCTGTCCAGCTGAGACAGTCTCTTATGAAAACATACTCACGCCAAAGCATGTGTCAAGGGCCACACGACAGGTGCCTGCACCTATGCCCCTTTAGTGGGCGTACTCACTCTTCCACCCTCATCAGACTTCTTCCAGTTCCTTGGACTCCACGTGTCCTGTGCACAAGCTAGTCTCTCCACCCAGAATGTTCTACCCCTGTGCCCGAGTTTGGCATCCCTTCCTCCACGAATCCTCCCTGACCACGCTCCCACTGTCAGAGAAAAACAGCCAGACGTTTGTTGAGCAGCGAAACAGATTTTATTTGGTCGCTACTAACAGTAGGGGAAAGAGCTGAGCTCCTTTCTGATTGTGCAGAGGTGACTGGACGTTTTAAAGGGAGAAGGAGGGAATAGGGAGGGGGGATGGCGGGAGCTGAGCAGAGACAGGGAAGAGAAAATTTACAAAAAGCGGGAAGAGGGGTTGGTCCATGTGAAACCCATCTGACTCTGCTAACTGGCGCTCATGGAAGTTCGGCTCCTGCCCTCCCACACAGGCTGGGAGACCGGGGGCTTTATCTTCAGAGGTTGGCTGGAACAAACAGCGAATTCTTTTGGCAGCCATGACTCTTTCAGGCAGCTCTTTAAGGGGGACCAGAGTCATCCCAGGGATGTGGCCTTGAGCTGTTAGAAACTGTGTTAATGCTTGTTCCAGTCCAAGGCCACGTTTGTTCAAGTTCAAGGTCAAGGTTGGGGCCTAGTGGAGAAGAGGGCTCAGAGGGGCCCTATGCCCCCTGCAGCATTGCTCCATCACCCTGTGCCATGACAGCCCATTCACCTGCAAGGCCCCCCACTAGACCTCGAGCTCTGGGGGCGCAGGCACTGGGTCTTATTCCCTGTTCAGCTCTCCACTGCCTGGCCCGTTGAAAGTGTTCAGTCTTTTCCTGTTGCAATAAATAGAAATGCCCCAGTGTTGTTCCGGGAATTTCTCTTCCCACGGCACCACACCCAGAAAGCGATCCACTTTCTCCTTCAGTCCTTCCGTTGTTCCCATTTGGGTCCAACTCTGTGACAGCAACTTCTAGATGCAATTGTCCCTGTCTGGGAGAATCTAGGCCAAGTATGTGTGCTGGGAGAATTACAGCTTTTTTTCCTTTTTAGCTGAGATGTAAACATCATGGTAAAACTGTCCGATAGAATCCAAGAGGGCCAAGCTCAAGGAGCAGAGAGGGGCTTCCTGCAGTGTGAGAGTCCCTGAGGCGTCCGCAGGAGAGGACCAAACACAGGTGTGAAACAACACCACGTGTCTGTGGAGAAGGGGGACTTCACTGCAATTCTCAGAGGCAAAGCTGAGAGCCCTCCGAGATGGGAAGCCCTTGGAAGGTGTGGCACTAGAAACACGTGTCCATGCTGGCGAGAGGTCAGCACAGGGCAGGGGAGGGAGCTTGGGCGGGGCTGTCCCACAGACCTGGGCTCAAATGTAATTCCATTTTTTCGCGTCCATGTCCTTCCCTGTTGACATAAATGGGGAGGAGAACAATAGAGATGAAGCTGCATGGCTGGGAGGAAAGCATAAGGCACCCAGCACTGTGACGCCTCACTTATCCTCCCCATCCCTCCTTCTGCTCCTCCGTCTCTCGACAAGTCCCCAGGCCCGGCTCCCCACCTCTTCCTCCCTGGAGGCTCAGGAACTCATCTTCCCTTCTTTTCCCTGAAAAGAGGGCAGGAAAGAAAAGACAGAAGGAGAAGGAGTGGAGAGTAGAAGGAGGACAATAAAGACAAAAGGAAAAGAAAAAAAATAGAAAAAGATTTATTTATTGTGTCTATCCTAGTTTTAAAATATTACCTGCTTATTGTAGAAAAATTAAAAAATAAAAGTCACCCACAATCTTTAACACATTTTTGGTAGTTCCTTCCCACCTTTCCAGTCACATGTAAAAGCTTTTATCCAGGTTTTTATTTTGCATGTGACTCTTTAATCCATCTGCAATTTACTTTATATATGATGGGATGGAGCTTTAAATTTTTTTCTACCAATTAGCCAATCATCCAGTACTATTTAAGGGGATACCTGTTCTTTTGTAGTTTTTATTTTCCCCAGATATCTGTGGTCTAGGTTGATCTTGCTGCATTCTTCTCCCCCACAGTGTTCTACACCGTAACCTGGCAGTAAAGGGCAAAGCTCCGGAATCAGACAAGCTGAGTTGGAAGCCCAGCCCATTTGCCAGCTCTGTGGCCTTGGGCCCGTCCTGTAAAATCTCTGTTTCAACAGAGATAATAACAGGTAATAATAATACTTCATAGGGTTGTTGACAATTAGGCATTTTGCACAATTCCTAGCACATACTCAACGTTCAATAAATACTAATTCACTAACGTTATTATTACCCCATTGCTCTGTTCTAATCATTCGTTCAAAACCCATATTTTTGAATACCTACTATGTACCAGAAACTGCACTGGGCACTGGTGTCATGGGAAAGAACGAGAAAGTGCTTCTTGGTGTCTGTTACCCTTGCGTTATTTTAGAACTGCCACCGCCTCCACGTACGTATGCTCTATTGCTTGGTAATTCTGCTTCCCACTGGAACTTGGCTAAAGTGCTTACTAGGGTGTCACAGCTATTTTGAAAAGCATTAGGGGTTTCGTTGCAAATCCTTTGGGAAAAGCAGATGGTAAGCAGCCATAAAAGACATGGGCAGCAACGATGTTTCCAGAATCCTATTATTGTCGTTATCCTCTACAACAAGGGTGTAGAGTTTCCAGTGCCTGGGCTCCATTGGAGACAGAAGCACTAAAATAACCTCCTCCCCTTTCACTGCAATCTCCCCTAACAAACAAACAAACAAACACCTTCTCCTGCAAAGACTCTACTTCCTGGTACTTACGCTGAAAAAGGTGGTACAAAATGAGTATGATTTTCACATCCCCAGCCTCAAAGGAGCTCCAACCTGGATTAATCCCTTTCTGCCTACAACCCTGGAGACCAGGAAAGATGACATGATGGCATCTCCTCCCCACACTCACACAAACAACATGTGTTCTCTCCCTCCTTTGGGAGAAAGACACAGCTCTGATCTCTTCATGGTGCTGCTTTCCCAGGAAATGGAGCCCAGCATCAGGACCCACCATCTGCTAAAAACCAATGCTTAAAATCAATGCAAATAAGGCTTCTCTGAAGCTCCCTCCTCTTCTCTCCCCATGAAGCTCTTGTTTGTAAATCAAAATGGTTGGAAAGTCAATACACTTTCCCAGAAGGAAACCCTCACCATTCTGATTTGTATTCACCAAAAAGCCAAATGGAACAAAGCCCAAACTTGTCAAAGAGAATTAACCTCGAATGATAACCCCGGCTGGTGAACTCCAAGGCACACATTGGACCAAGGTGATGCACAGATCCGGCCATGTTTACAGGCCCCCCGAATGGACAGAAGCCTCAAGAATTTGGTTCCAGAGCAAATTTCTGCCCCACACTGCACACACAAGAAAAATAAACAATTAAAAAGAATTAATTGAGTGCCTCCTGTTTTCCCATAACAGCTTTTCACATTACAGCTCATGTAGAAATGTGTCATCTTCATACGATGCCTGGCAGCTCTGAAGGCTGAGGGGACTGATGTTCTGGGGCTCCGGATGCACCAAGAAGGAAAAGAGAGAGGGAAAAGATGTGTGCCACTCAGCCCCTGCCCTCAAGTACCTCAAAGAAGGCATTACGATTTCTCATTTAGTCCTCTTAAGAACCTTATGTCATAAGATGAGGAAATGAAGTGCAGAAAAGTTAAATGACTTGTCCTTCCTGTGCCCCATTCGGGTACCTGGAAACTTCTACTCATCTTTGAAAACTCAGTTCAGATACCCCTTCCCTGATTTACTTGTGCCTCTGAGTCGTATAGCCCTTATACACACTTCTATAATAACACAGATTACATGGTGGGCTGACCGCCGGAATTTGAATCCCAGCCTCACAGCCTCCGAGGTGTGACTCTTTGAGGGGGTTACTTAAATTCCATAGTTTCATTGTCCTTAACTATGAAAAGGGGGTGATGTTAATTCCTATTTCACTGTGTACTTATGAAGATTAGTTGAATTAATACACTTAGGACAATGCCTGGCAAATAGTAAGAATTCAATAGATGATGCTGATGCTGATGGTGATGATGATAATGATGATGATGATGGTGGTGATGATGATGATGACGATGATGATGATGGTGATGATGATGATGGTGATGGTGGTGATGATGATGATGATGATGGTGGTGATGATGATGATGGTGATGGTGGTGATGATGATGATGACGATGACTAGGCACTCATTATGCTGAGTTCCCTGAGGACAGAAATAGTGTCTTATTCATGAGTGCACGACCTTGTCAGTCTTGTTACATACATCCTAAGTACCTGAAACAGCACCACTCAAGAGAAGACACTAAATAAATATTTGTTGAATCATTGGGCAAATGAGTTAATGAATTTATCTCTTCGTCTCCAGTGCCCAGCCTCAAGGAGGTACTCCATCGATGTCAGTTGACTTATTAAATACATTCATGAACGACCAACCTCCTGGGTGTTTTAAGCTCCCAGACACTCCTTATGCCTCCACTCTCATCCTGGCAGCTTCTTGTCAAGAAGTGTGCAGACATTTGTCCCCTGACAAAGCATCTGAAAGGTACAACAGCTCAGGTTTATGGGGATTTCTGAAGACCCAACCATGGAGAGCACCCCAACTTTCGTAAGCACCCTTGAGTCTAGCTGGAGTCCCTCTGTGAGGAACCAAAGCTAATTTGGTGCTCTTTGGCCTTCTAATACACTTTCAATAGGAATAAAAGCAACTTTGATTTCCCCTCGGGCCTATAAATAATTCAGCCCCATTTGTGTGCCACTGACTCTCTTTGAGCAGGAACTGCACAAAGGTCAGGGCCAAATAAATGTCTCTTCAATGTCTGTGCATAATGTCAAGGAGTATTTTTAGGGCAAATGGTGTTCAGAGAAGAGATGAAGAGAAACAGTGAGGTAATTGTGTTCAAGTGCAGATATCCTGGAATGGGTTAGCGTGGGTTCCCCTGACAGACCCCGGAGTCAGATAGCCTCTGCCTGCATCGCTGACCTGGAGGGGAGTTGATGAGGACCACACTGCCCTTAACATGGAACGGTGCAACTCAAGCTTTTTCCACACCCAGACATGGTGCCAGGACAGTGTCCATCATAGTTTCTTAAGCCTGCAGATTCTAGCAGGACTTAAAAACAAAAACAAAAACAAAAAAAATCCTTCTTCCTGCATATGAATTAAATGCCACAATTAACGACCTGGAGAGAGCAGTAGACAAGATCTTGGGCTTTGAAGCCACAAAGCCAGAGAGTGACAGATCCAAGATGTCTTGGGCAAAGTACCTAAGCCTCAGTTTCTTCATCCATAAAATGGGGACAGTAACAGAACCTACAGCATAGGGTTATTATGAGCATTCAAGTAAATAATGCAAAACTTGGCACAAAGTAGGTACTCCTTAAAATTAGATGCTTCTTTTAAATATGTTTTAGGCTGCGAATTCCAATGACTATTTCTCCAAATACGTGATCTGGTTTTGATCTGTCAGGAATTCCTCAAGAATTCTTGTTCATTGATGCCACTCTTTCTTGTTTCCTAGTCGCTTGCTTTATATATTCTCACTTATATCCTCTGTCTCCCTCTCCCTCTCTCTTGTCATTTCATGGGATTTTGGGCTAGAAGAGAGGCAGATGGATGTGCTCATTCCTTACCTTGGTGTTATCCCTTGAAACCCATTATCCAGAGAATCAAGGCCCCACAAGGGCTGCTCACCTTACGACAACCAAATCCCATGCTTAGAAAGAACATCAAGGGCAATGCACCCATTTTGCAAATGAGGACGTGGAGGCTCAGAAAAGGGACATGACTTCCTCAAGAAAATCCAGCTAGTGCCGGAGTTCTTAACCTGGGGACCACAGATCCTCATGTTGTCCTGGATATAATTTAGAGAGTCCCTGAGCCTGAATGGGAAATAATCAGGAAAAGATTTTCAAGAACCTCTAGCTGAAAGTTTCATTTCCTTCAAATGATGTAGACAACCAAGCACAGTAGTACTTACCTTATTGTGACTTTGTCACCAAGGAAAACCACAGATATTTTCCCATCACATCACAATTGTTGCAGACATCACAAAATATTATTTATGCTCAGCACAACTCTGAAATATTGACTGTTATTAGACCTACCAATAGATCTAGTTATTTAATGAACTAATAAAGAAGTACGTGTATTATTCTATTACAAATTTGTACTTTTTAATGTCTTTCCAACAATAAGGTTGGTTCCCACTGTAATTCTAATTATTGTATTTTATGCAGTTAAAAAAATTTTTTTGAGGAGAGATCTATATTCACCCAACTTCTCTTTGGCCTATGCCAAAGAGAGCTACTGAATGGCAAAGCTGGCACCCAAAGGTGTCTGCCAGAAACTTTGAGCACAAAGCCCCTCCTCGGGGCAGGCTGGAGTCCTCTCAATCTCCAGGGACACTCTGTCTTGCTCATGCTACGCCTACTATTTCCCACCCTTCCTCCATGTTGTTATTCAGGCCAATGAGGAGGAAGAGAAGGAAAACGGCAAGAACTCTGATGGTGCACCTTACAACTGACCTAGTTCTTCCATATGACTTAGTTCACAACAACTCCATCTAGTAGGTACAGAGGATTAGAGAGCTCAAGGGTTTTGTCCAAAGCCACACAGCTAGCGAAGAGTAGGTCCAGGACTCAAGTCCAGTCTGCTGAATCCTAGACCACTGCTCTGCATTGGCCCATGACCCCTTGTCCCTAACAGCCATGTCCCTCTCCTCAAGCCCACATGGCCTCTTCTCTTAGCCACCTCCTTCCCAGTGCGTAATTACACCTAAGTTGTCTTAGCTTTATCTCTATCCAAGAGAGTTTATATGTGTAGTTCTCATTATTTCAGAACTAAGTGGAAGTTTCATGGAGAAGTCTTAAAGTCATGAAGATCCTGTCTGTGGGACTTGGGCAGAAGACACCTTTGCTGGTCTGGGAGTGTATCGGTTAGGATAGGCCAGGTTGTGCTGCAGTAACAAATAACCCAAAAGCTCAGTGACTTGACAATAACAAATATTCATCTCTCACTCATACTACACGTCCATTGGGGCCAGCCGTGGCCGTGCTCCATATCTCTTGTCTCTGGGACCTGGGCTCCTGGGGCAGCCACAGTCTGGGTCATTGCTTTGGCAGAGGGAAAAGAGAACATGGCTCTTAAATCTTCTGCTTGGAAGTGACTCATGTCACTTCTGCTCACCTTTCATTGGCCAAAGCAAGTCAAAAGCATGACATCATTGAGAGAGGGAAGCAGTATTCTCCTTCAGGAAGAGGGAATGAATTATTCCAGTGAATAATCACCTAGCATAGGGAAAAAGCCCATAAAAACGTGCTCCCTTTCACTGCAATCTCTAAATGTCTGCAAGTTTGACCTCCAATGCCTCAATCACGTATTTACAAGTCTGACCCTTGCTCCCTCTAATCTGTATGCATCATAGTCTTAACAATTTTATGACGGTAAATTGCCTTTAAAAGTTATCAAAAAGGTGCTACTTTTAGAGAATGTGTTTAGAGGAGAAAGTACTCTCTCCTGTTCCCTTTTCCTTGTGGCTCTGGCAGTGCCTCCAAGACTGTGACACTCCTTGGTCATTTTCTCTGTTATCCCACCCACAGCCAAGGGCACACAGTAGGTATTCAACACAGACGCAGTCACTTGTTCTGAAATGCTGCTGATGAGCGAAAGTTGTGTCTGCTCAGCCAAAGCAGGGAACAGCGAGGCAGACTGCAAACACTCTTCCTAAACCCTATTCTCTAAGGAAGGGACTGCTCTGGACTAATCTTTGTCTCCTCTGAATTTAAATGCCACGTGGAGAGAGAGTGCCAATGCGGCAAGATGGATTAGCAGAAGAAGCTAAGGGGCTGTGTCCCCAAAATGGTTTTCTTCTTTCCCCTTGATTGATGAGAAAGAGGCCAGGCTCACTTTTATCTTAGACGGGTCGTGCTGGAGAAATGTCAGTGATGTCACCCGGTGATGGATTTTCTCACACCTTCCTCACTGAACCATGCCAGAGCCATCAAGCCCCGTGCAAAGTGGATGGAAGAACAAAGAGCTTGACCTGCAGGAACAACCCCCTGATAATCAGCTTGCTGAGACAACACCGTGTAACGGGATGGAGGAGCAGGAGGGTATAGCGCAAAAGTCAGAGACTATTGAAACTGGGGCCCGTGAGCCAGATCTAGCCCACAGGGGTGTGTGTGTGTGTGTGCGTGTGTATGTGTGTGTAAGCTCATACATAGTTTTTCATTGTTTTTGTTGTTGTTTTGCTAATTTTCCCCAACATTTTATTATGAAACTTTCCAAATGCACAGCAACATTGATTCATTAACATTTTACTAAGCTGGATATATCATGACCTATCCTTCCCTCCATCCCTCTCTCTATCCATTAATCCATCTTACTCTTAGCTCATCTCAAAGTAAATTGCAGACATCAGTATACTTCTTCTTAAATACTTTGGCATGATTATCATTAACTAGAGCTCAATATGTGTTTATAGATTTTTTTGTCTACAATTTACATACATTGACATATACACTTTTGAAGTGTACATTCATCAGGTTTTGCAAATGCATGTGTCAGTATAATTCTAGCCCTATGAAGACACAGAATATTACTACCATGCCTGAAAGTGTCCTCACTCCCTTCCCAGCCAATCCCTGCCCTCCTCACAGTTTAATTTTATTTGTTCTAGAATTTCAAATAAATGGATGTATGCCATATGTACTCTTTTGTGTGTAGCTTCTGCTCAACACAGTTTCTGAGATTCATTCATGTTTTGTGTGTGTATCAGTAATTTGTTCCCATCCATTGCTGAATCATATTTGGTTGAATAAATATCTGTTTATTTAATGCACTATCTAAAAAGAAACTTATCATTAAGTATTAAGATTTAAACAACATATATTGATTGTTTTTATAATTTGTTGACATCTAAAAATTGGGAGGTTTCACATAAAAATCTGGATTTCTGGTTCCTTTCGAGAATCAGAAGATTAGGTAGCACTGGGCTCATCTCCCAACAATGGTGTGGGCTGAGGGATGGGTGCCAACGCTAGACATGACCACTGCTGTCTCATTTGCAACAGTTCTCCCATGGCATCCCATCTGGGCAATGTCACTCGTTTATGTCACCTGCCTGTCCCTGAAGGTAAATGACTTTCTGACTCCTGTTAATAGTGACTAAGAGCTCAAAGTGATCGTGGAATGAATTAGTGAAGGAGACAATGAGTGCACAGAGTGTGATTTCATTGGCTGTGTTGATCCAGAGAGCCTGCATTACAGAACAGATACGAGTCTGCACTTTGGAATCAGTTATACTGGGGTCCGAATCCATTGTCGGTTTTGTATTGTCCCATGAGTTCCACCTTCCTTCACTTCTCTCTTACGTAATATGGGATAAAAATGCTAATCCATCAGTTGCTGGAAGGATCAATGAAATGACATATTTCAACTGCCTAGCACCACCAGGATGGTAGTTTATAATCATCAATACTATCATCATCACCATCAACCGCTTCTCTACGAGAGACGAGGTCAACTCATTTTTCATTCCATCTTTCCAACGCAGCAATGTGAAACCTCTGGATCCTGAGAGAATGTGATTGCACCTGACGATGGGGAGGAATTTCCTGATCCTCATGCCCTTCCTTCTAACTAGTCGCCATCTCAAGCATGAGTTTAGTCCCAAATAGAAGCCATCACAAAAGTCTAGAATGCGATCAAATGTGCAGGAACTTTCTTTCTCATGTTTGGGAGGACTTGGGACAAAGAGTGTTGGAGATTTCCAAATATCTCCAAATGATATATCTCAAATCATAGAGAATTAAAGAAGAAAAAAATCCAGAAATAGACCCAAATACATACAAGTTGTTAATATATAATGACATTGCATTCCTATCAGTGGGAGAAAGACAGATTACTCCATAAATGATAACAACTGGGAAACCATCTGGGGAGATATAAAGTCGAATCCTTATTTCACACCTTGGCACTAAAACAAATTCCAGATGGATCCAAGATTTAAACATAAAATAACAGAACCATTAAAATACTAAAAAAAAAAAGTGGGGGATTTTTTTTAAATAAAATCTTGAAGACAAAACATTAAGGACTACTTAAAATTCAGAATCCATATATAAAAGAAAGGTATATTTGAACCAGTAAAGTAAGCAATTTCTGCCTTTAAAAACCACAAAGTTTAAAAAGATACAACAAACTGGAGAAAATGTTTGTGCGAACCAGAGGAAAATGTCATTTTGTAAATATAAAGAAATCCTATAAATCAATAAGAAAAGGCCAACAACTCAATAGAAAAATAGACCAAGAGTGCTTCCTCTAAAAAGAAAATATGAATGGCTCTTAAATATATGAAAATACACTCACCCACACTAATTATAAGATAAATGTAAATTAAAACTATATTTTTAACTTCTAACTGGCAAAAATCAAAATGTTTGATAACAAACTGTCATTGAGGTTGTGGGTTACTCTCATAATTGCTGATGGGAAGATAAACTTCTATGAAGAGCTATTTGGCACACACTGCTTTTATTTGATACACGTATATATTGTAAAATGATTACCACAATAAAGTTAATTAATACATCTATCACCTCACATAGTTACAATTTTTTGTGTGTATGGTGAGAACATTTAAAATGTACTCTTTTAGCAACTTTTAAGTATATAATACAGTATTGTTAACTATAGTCACCATGCTGTACATTAAATCTCCAGAATTTATTCATTTTATAACTAAAAGTTTGTACCCTTTGACCAACATCTCCCCATTTCCCCTACCCACCCCCCCAGCCCCTGGCAACCATCACTCTACTTTTTCTTTTTATGAGTTTGGCTTTTTTTTTAAGATTCCACATATAAATGAGATCATACAGTATTTATCTTTCTCTCTCTGACTTATTTCACTTAGCATAACACCCTCAAGGTCCATCCATGTTGTCTCAAATGACAGGATTTCCTTTTTTTATGGCTGAATTATATTCCTCTGTGTGTGTGTGTGTGTGTGTGTGTGTGTGTATCACATTTTTCTCTTTATCCATTCATCTGCCAATGGACACTTAGGTTGTTTCCGTGTCTCCGCTATTGTGAATAATGCAGCCATGAACATGGGGTGCAGGTATCTCTTCAAGATAGTGATTTCATTTCCTTCAGACATACACCCAGAAGTGGGATTGCCAGATCATATGGCAGCTCTATCTTTAATTTTTTTTGTGGAACCTTCATACTGATTTCCTTAGTGGCTGCACCAATTTACATTTCCACCAAAAGTAGCACAAACTTTTAAAATTAAAAATGCACATACTACGTGACCCAGCAATTCCACTGAAAAAAGTTATCCCACAGTCATACTTGGGCTTTGTGTGAAATGCTGTAAATACAAAGATTATTTGCAGTCTTGCTTGCAATAAACAGTGGGGATAACCTAAAAACTATAAATAAGTGATTGGAAAGATGGATTATGGTACTTCCTTAAAATGGAAGACTGCTTTTCTAGCAATATAGAATAGTCTCCAAGATATATTGTTAACTGACCAGGAGGGTGGGGGCAGGAACATTGGTGCAGGAGATGGAGGGAGATGAATAGACAGAGCATAAATGCCAAGAATGTAAGTGTATAGAATACATCTGGAAGGACACACAAGAAATCAATATGAAGAGTTGACTCTGGAGAGGGGAATTACATTGCCGAAGCTCTGTACCCTTTTAAATATTATACCCTGTGTGTGCATTACCTATTCCATTTTTGTTTTGTTTTGTTTAAAAGATTGTGCAATTGCCATCTCTGGGTCATTTAAACAGAGATGACTATTTTAGCAGACTATTACAGAGAATACTCAAGCATCATCAGAATGGTCCAAATAGATTCCCTTATAACCCAGAAATTCTAGGAATTTCCTAAAATACATCAGCACTAGCTAATTTCATTGCACCCAAGATGACAAAAGTATTTCTATTAGATTTCTAGAAGCATGTCATGCATTTGACCTTCAAGTCCCCAAGTCTCCTAGCATATGGCCAAAGAGAGACTCTCTGGGTCCTCCAGCCTCCTGTCACGGCCTTCAGAACAGGCAGGACTTCATTCCACACAGCACCTGGTGACCACCCAACTCCCAGGGGCCATCACACACACAAGGATGGAGAACAGAATGTGGTTGTTAACATAAATGGAATTTGGAGCTATTTTTAAAGCTAGAACGCATTCAAACCATAATGTGAAGGCATTTTTAGCTTCCAAATGGTACCTGACATTTAAGCATTTACTATCCGCCAAGGCTTTACCCGCATTATCTCTTCTAATCCTCACCATGGCCATGTGAGGCTGGTCCCGCCATTATTTCCATTTACAGGTGAGGAAACTGAGGCTCAGAGATGTTTGTTCAAGATCACAATATGAGATCCAAACCCTGGCAGTCTGACCCCAGAAAGCCTCTCCTCTGTCCACCCTACACTGCTTTTCAAATCACAAAGCCTTGCCTCTCACCTGCCACTCATCCTCCACACTCATGAATTACATTTCTCTTGCTGTGCTTCCTCCTAGAACATTAGATGGTATGGTAGGGAGAATGATGACTTCTCGAAGATGTCCACGTCCTAATCCCAGAACCTGTGAATATGCTATGTTACATGGCAAAGAGGAACTAAGGTAGCAGACGGAATTAAGGTTGCTAATCAGCTGACCTTAAAACAGGAGGGTTACCCTGGATTATCAAGGTGGGCCCAGTGCAGTCTCAAAGGCCCTTAAATGTGGAAGAAGGAGGAAGAAAAGAGGTCAGAGCGATGTGACATGAGAAAGACTTGATCGCCCACTGCTGGTGTTGACGATGGAGGAGGGGCCGTGAGCCAAGGAACGCAGCTGGCCTCTAGAAGCTGGAAAAGACAAGAAAATGGATTTTCCCCTAGAGTCTCCAGAAAGGAACACAGCCCTGATAAAACCTTGATTTTGGCCCACTGAGACCCTTTTCAGACTTCTGATCCCCCAAACTGTAAAATAATAAATTTGTGTTTTCCACCACTAAGTTTGTGGTAATTTGTTGCACCAACCGTAGAAGACTCATACAGATAATACGTGCTGTAGATAAAAAAAACGGGGCGCTCTGGAGAGACCATGGGCAACTTAATAGACATCTCTGTAAATAAGACACATGATTATATGATAGTTATCACCTCCATAATGAACAGGCAGGAAGTTGAGCTCGGACCCACTAAGATCTTGAGGTTGGACAAAAGGTCTAGGTCCGTGTTGTCCAATAGAACTTTCTGGAATGATGGGAATATTCTACACCTCCACTGTCCAATGTTGTGGCCACCAGCCACACGTGGCTACTGACCACTTGAAATGTGGCTGGTGTGACTGAGAGATTGATTTTTAATTTTATTTAATTGTAACTAAAGTTATGTAGCCGCATGTGGTTCGTGGCCACCATGGTGGACAGCAAAGCTCTAGGTGATTACAGGGTGGGCGGTGTACTGAGGAAGATCTCCCTCTTGTAAAATGAATAGCCCATCCTGTCTGCTCTCATAATGACACCTATGTCTGTAACAGTAAGGTCGGGGTCAGCCCTGGAAACACAAGAGGGGAAACACGGTGGTCAGGAGCTGAGATTCTGTGACAACCACCTTCCAGCCATGTAACCTGGTGCATCAGTCAGGGTTCTTTAGAGCAACAGAATAGGAGATATACAGAGGTATAGAAAGAGGTTTATTATAAGAAATTGGCTCATGTGATTATGGAGGCTGAGAAGTCCCATGATCTGCCATCTATAAGCTGGAAGCCCAGGAAAGCCAGTGGTGTAGTTCCAGCCCGAAGCTGAAGGCCAAGAACCAGGGGAGCCAATGGTGTAAGTCCCAGTTCCAATCCAAAGGCCTGAGAACCAGGACCACTGATGTTCGAAGGCAGAAGAAGATGGACGTCCCAGCTCAATCAGGGAGAGCAAATCCGCCCTTCCTCCGCCTTTTTGTTCTATTTGGGTCTTCAGCAGATTGGATGATGCCCGCCCACGCTTGTGAGGGCGATCTTCTTTACTCAGTCTACAGATTCAAATGCTAATCTCTCCTGGAAACACCCTCACAGACACCCCCAGAAATAATGTTTTACCAGCTATCTGGGTCTCCCCTAGTCCAGTCAAGTTGACACATAAAATTAACCATCACCCCTGGAGCAGGTGACGGTGAACCATCTCAGAATGAAATGATCCGAGTGAAGTAGGTTGTCAATCCAGGTTAACCACTGTCAGGAACATCATTGTCTTCTTTTGAGACATTTCTGTCTTCCACAATTAAATGGTGAGCTCCCGAAATTGGTTGCTCTCCCCTCTTCACCATCACCCAGCACAATGCCTGGCACACAGTAGGTCCTCAATATAAATGTTTAAATTGAATTGAACCCATTTAAGTCCGGATACCTTTAAATGTGTAATGTTGTGTATGTGACTTTAGGTATTAAATACGCTGAGAATAAGTGTGCTGCTGGGAGAGACACTTTCCTGTAGCCAAAGGAGGCTGGATCACACGGGGCTGCGGGAGGGGGAATCCCCCTGAAACTCTCCTCCTCTGCTTACACCGCCCCACTCCAAAAGTTACCTCTCCTACAAACCCATGCCTGTAATGTCTTTACCAACAACAATTTCAGGGTTTTATTCCACAATTGGCAAAGAAGATTAAAAAATACAATGGGAGAAGGGAACTGACTTAAATTCGCACTAAACAGGGGAGCATAGAGCTGGCAGGAACCATAGAACTTGTTCCGTGATTCTTAACCTTGCTGCAGGTTAGAATCTCCGGAGGAACTTTTTTTTTTTTTACCTTTTCAGTGTTTTTTATTATTAGTTTATTGAGGTCACATTGGTTTATAACACTGTGTAAATTTCAGGTGTACGTTGTTACATTTCGTCTTCTGTATAGACTGCATCCTGTTCACCACCAAAAGTCTAGTTGCCATCCGTCACTGTACAAATGTGCCCCTTTATCCCTTTCACTGTCCCCCCACTCCCTTCCCAACATGGATGGACCTTGACAGAGGAACTTTTAAAAATTACTAAAGGAATCAGAACCTCCGGGGGTGGGGACCAGCATCAGTATTTTCAAAGCTCCCAGCTGACCAGAATGTGAAGCCAGGGAAGGAGGACCACTGGACTGTCCACCTGCATGTTTCTCTTTCCTTCTTTTTTTTTTCTTAGGGAACATTCATCTAACATAAAATCAACCATTAACCATTTCAAAGTGAACAGTTCAGTGGCATTAGTGCATTCAGAGTGTTTTGCAACCATCGCTTCTATCTGGTTCCAAAACATTTTCATCACGCCAAAAAGAAACCCCAAACCCATTAAGCAAGCACCCCCATTACTCTCTTCTCCCAGCCCCTGGAAATCATTAATCTACTTTCTGTCTCCATGGATTTACCTGTTCTGGATTTCTCATAGAAATGCAGTACACACTATGTGGCCTTTTGTGCCTGACTTCTTCACACAGCATCATGCTGTCAAGGTTCATCCACGATGTAGCATGAATCAGTACTTGGTTCCTTTTAATGATTGAATAATATTCCATTGTATGGATATACCACATTTTGCTTATCCAGTCATTGGTCAGTGGATATTTGGGTTGTTTTCAGCCACCTCCTCTTAAAGATGGGGAAGTGAGGTCCAGAGAGCAGAAGGGGCTTACCCAAGTCACACAGCTCTGGGGGGCAGACGGAGGCTCAGACCCTCCTCTCTTGATTCACAGTCAAGGTCACTTCAGACTACACTGCCCCTGCTCCCTGGTGAGTGTGTCAGCTCCCTGATGAGTGTGTCAGCTCCTGGTGAGTGCGTCAGCTCTTTTCCTCAGCATGTTTAAAGGGGCATCTGAAGGTCATCTGTGTGTGCACTGAGAAACACTCCATCTGCTCCGCAGCTTCCCCATGGGGAGGAACAGGAGAAAGGGGGATGGGGGGAGAATGAGAAGCAGGGCTGGTCCACATTCTGACTCCCTGTCTATTGGTTCCCTGCACTGGGTCAGCTCGCGTAGATCCTCTGCATCTCAGGCTGGAGTCCCCAGGAGCAGGCTGAGATAAGAACTTCAGATCCCAGGGAGCAGGAGGGAGGGTGAGGGGAAGGGAGGCAGGGACCGAAAGGGGCCAAGACAAGGTGCATTGATAAGCAGGCCATTGCTGCGAGCAACTGGGGCTGCACCCAGTGGGCAACTCTGAGAGGTGGTGTAGAAGATACCCCTGAGCTGCCCCACCTGACGGGGGAGGTCACTGGGGTGTTTATCCTCAGATCCCACCCATCATTATTTCTGCAGCTTTGACTCCATGGTGCTTGTGGGTTGCCCCACTTGTGGGCTGAGAGAGAGTTACAGGTGCTGAGGTGGGCACAGGAACAATAGGTGACAGAGGGGAGTGGTGGGCGCTGATGACATGTGCTCTCATCTCTAGGTCCCCATCCATAAAATGGGCCTTTAAATGAGATTGCATATAAAGCTCAGAGACGAGCCCACAATAAATCTTCAGTACTTGTTCTCACCTTCACCCCTATTTTCTCAACATTCATTGCACACCTACTATGTGCCAGGCGTTTTACCAGGGGCTGTGGATATGGAGAGAGATTGAAGGTTGTCTTAGTCTCTTCAGAGACCATAGACTGGGTGGCTCAAACAACAACCATCTATCCCTCACGGTTCTGGAGGCCGGGAGGCCCTAGATCAAGGTGCTGGCAGATCCAGCGTCTGCTGAGGGCCCGCTTCCTGGTGTGCGTGCGGCCGTCTTCTCGTTGTGTCCTCATGTGGTGGAGACAGCGAGCTAGCCCTCCTCCTCTTCCTAAAAGGACACTACTCCCATCACGGGGCCTCCACCCTCATGACCTCATCACCTCCCAGTACCATCACGTTAGGGCTTCAACACATGAGTTTGGGAGGGACACACGCATTCGGTCCATAGCAGAGGGAATCCCTGTCTTTGGCAAACTCACAGCCTAGTGTCAATGAGCAAGATCTTCTCTCCCTTCTGATGCAGAGGGCAGGATAAAAGCACGCCCGAAGTTCCAACTTCGTCACTCAGGGGAAACACAATCAGTGTTGTGGTGGGGAGGCCTCAGGCTCCCCCTTGAATTAAAACCCATGTTCCCATCTGAGACAGTTGCCTTCTCCACCTCCTCCGTGAGCGAGTCACTAAGAGGAACGGACTTGTTACAGCCACAATTCTTTCAACCAGATCCACAGATCACTGCCAACCTCCACTCAGTGTTCTGATGCACATGGGCCCCCTCACGCTCCCCTCAAAACCTCTGAAAGTTAATTCAGGGCAGATGGAAACTGGTCAGCCTTCAGCCATTATCAATCTTGGAAACCTACAAAAATAGCTAAACTCTAATGCATATTTCAGGTTAGACTTGTTTATTTTCCCTCTCTCCAAGCCAGCAAGCTAATTTCCCCAGAGGGAGATGGAAAGCAAAGGCTGCTGCCAGAAAACAGAAAAATCGGCTTTAGCTTCTCCCTTGATTGCCCATGGGGAGACGCCCCCCAGGCTCCACGTTTGAGCGCTCCCAAAGAAGCCCAGAGAGCACCACCTTTGTTCTCCACGGGCAGGACGTTCTAATACACCCAACCCCGAGCCTGGTGGATGCCTGACTCTGCACACGGACTGCCAGACCTTCTCAGTTTGCGGGGGAGAAGCAGGAGGCAGCAGCTGGATGCCAGCCTTGCTCCTTTCTCAGTGTCCAGCCAGGAGAAAAACAAAAGGAATTACTGTGGTTTAAATTCCAAAGCGAGGAAGGACCCTGGTAGGCCTGGTGTCTACACAGTTAAGGCCAAGGATGGAGCGATGATGGGTTGACCTTGGGCACAGTATTAGCAGAAAAATCTACTATTTGGTTGTAATACTACTACAGAAGCTGAACCATATTCAACCAGAATGGAGGGTGGTAAAAACATAAGCAGGAGCCCTTGAATTCTCCATCCATTCACTGCTAGAGCTTTGTGACTCAGCTTAGGGCTGGGAGGGTTGTAGGCCTGGACGTCCACATAGACTTTTCTTCTGCTAATGGAGCTACTTGAGTAAGGACTGCTCTGCCAATCCTTCAGGGCCCTTGTGTGGCTCTGATGGAAATCTCATTCTCCTTGGGTCTGTAAGGGTTGTGTGACTCCCGAACCTCAAAAATGAGATGCACGACTTGGCTCCAGAAAGAACAAGATGGTGAGAAAGTATCTGGCAGTGATTCTCACCTCGGAGCTTCATAAAGACCAGGGTAGGAGGCAGTCTCTGCCTCCCTCTCCCAGTGGAAGAAAATCAAGAAGCTAAAACTCAACATCCAGGGCAGTCACAAAGAAGGGGATTCCATGATCTAAACAGCCAGGCCCCATCATCTCCTTGGAGATCAGCTTAAACTACCTGTTTAAACTACTCTGCTTTTTCCTGCAGTCTCTTGAATTCCCAGTGGTGACCAAAGCCACCAGGAACTGGAGTTGTCTTTCTCTTTTCTAGAGACATTCTGGAAGGTATGACCTCTGAGAAGAAGGGTTCCAGGACCGTAAGAATAGAAGCAAAACCCAGGACAGTCTGACCCTAAATGGATTTTTCCTTTATGAACTCATATTGTTGAATGTATATTCTGTGCCTGATGCTGTGCTAGTTACATCCATGCATGTTGATTCCACATGGGAGATATTAACATTCTACTTTTGGCAAAAGCTTGTAAGTTAAGCAGGTTTTGTATTTTTAGTCTTAATTTACACATGAAGAAAATTAGGCTCAGAAAGTTCAAATGACCTGTCCAGGGTTACTTAGGGAGTAAGTGATAGAGTCAGCATTTGAATCCATATCCAAAGTTGAATGGACCCTTTCCACTACACTTCTCCAGAAGAGATGGAAATTCCAAGGAAAACCACAGCACCATTCTTGATGTGGTACCACAAAACAGTTTCTTTTATTGTTCTGCTAGTCGTTGCCCAGTGCCAAAAGGAGGCATTTGTTTTTCTCTCTCTTGTCTCTCCTCTGCCTGAAAACCTCATTTGCATCAGGTCTCAAACAATGCTTTTGGCTCATCCTCTCAGGAAACAGTGGAGAATGAAGAAACTAGCTTTTTCTGGAGCCTGCCGATGTCTAAATCAAAAATTTTCCTCCATAATGGGTGGTCAGGGTGGACCTGCTCCAATCCTTTTTTACTTCCAGGACAGCCGGTTTCTGTTCCACCTGCTCTGTTTTTCTGGACAACTTCCTCTTGGAGAAGGGATGGCACATATGCATGTGTACTGTTTCTTTCCCTCCTTTGCCCATGGCAGACATTTCTCATCAATCTTGATATTCCATCTCACTGATTCTCACCTCAACTTCCATCTTCTCTATTTAGTTAAATTCCAGGCATCTACTACTAACCTAAGGAAATATACTTTCCGTCCTTCTTCTATAGCAATACTCAATCAAACTGAGTTTACAAACCATCTTTTGCACTGGATGAAGGATGCCTCCCCTCTCTCCATTAATCTGCTGAATGCAAGACTCATTTTAGGAAAGCCACTTCGTATGGTAGAACCTCAGTGTGGAGTACACTGTTAAACCATTTAACCCGACAATTATTAATTAAATATGAGCAGAATGTGTCCCAATGTGAATTCATGACAAGTTCATTCCATGTGACTTCACTTGAATGTTTGAATTTCCTCTGAAAATTTGAGGAGAATTTCAAAACATCTCGTGAGAGACAAGGTGATTCCCAAGGGCATTTTCAAGTCAAGGGTCCCAATTACAGGTGAAATTAAAAGTGTGAGCCTGAATCCCTCCACCACTCGGGTCTGCACTGAGTGCCAGTGAGCTGCATGTGATGCAGCAAATTCTACATGAGCTCCAAGCCTAAGGGCAGAAGTGGCTGCATTATTCATAGTTTGTGTTCAGAATTGCTCACAGGCGGATGCACCCGTTCACCATGACCTGTGTGGGTGCTCCCTGCCTCCCTCTCCCAACTGCAGCAAGTTAAGACAACAAAACTCCAAGAATCAAGACATGTCACTGCTGCTTAGATGAGACCAAAAAGCCAGAGTTCCTGGAGGTGGAGATCACAGACTCAGAAAAGGTTGTGAGAAGACAGTATCTTCAAAGCCCACCCAACACAGAGGGCATCGTGACAAAAAAAAGGGAAAGCCACCCCAGGTTCCTCTTCTATGTGGGTTCTACTCCATCAATTGTGTGCTGATTTTTCTCTTCCTAGGGAGTTCTAATCAAGCTGTAATTTTGCATATGGCCTAGGTTTAGCCACATATGTTCACATTAAAAATAAACTTTCTTCAAGGGAAACCATGCCTTTCAAAAGTAAAAGCCTACTTGAAATGTAAACGTTGCTTCAGCCCTAACGGAGAGAATTCCTCTGACTCATATTTGGAATTCAGTCTGTTCCTCCATGTGGCATGTGTAACGACCCTCTCCAGTCCTGTGCCCCAGGCAGACATTACTAATCAATCATGACTCTATTTCATTCTGAGGTGGGAAGCAGCCTCAGAATTGCCCTCCACACGGGGCTCCAGGAAGCCACTATCAGTCAGTGACAGTTGGCATGTAAGATAAGAGCTGTTTGCCATTCTGTCATCTAGAATTTATTTATGTGGATGCCAGGCACTCAACTTTGACTGCTATGGACAACGTACAACCCTGCTTCCTATTTCCACACTTGTCTATCCTTAGTGATGCCCTAATACCCAAACTCCATATGTGGACTGTCAATAGAGGGACCCAGCTCATTCCTGCTCTTTCCAGCTCAACCTTGCATCTATCCAGCCTCATCCTATTCTATTGACAAGCTCTCCCCTCTCCCTAGACTTGGCACTTTCCCATTTTCCTCTGGTCCCTTTGAATCCCAACATTAGGACTCTCTAAGTATCCTATCAGATCCCTTGCAACTCAAGCCCCGGGTGACTTGTCCCAACCCCTTGGGAAGAAATATTTTGAGAAAGTCAGACCATTCTAGAAACAGAGTAATGACAATTGAACTTCTAATTTTGCAAAGCATCTTCACATCCATGATCTCAGGTGATAATCCAAATAATCTTGGGAGGCAAGTATTTAAAGATCATGAGATTTGACATCAAACAGAAATAGGTTCAAACCTTGGCTCTACCAATTATCAACTAGGGGAACTTTAGCACATCACTTTCCCATCTGAGCCTCATTTTCCTCACCTGGAGATCATAGCAGGATCTACCTCCTAGGGGTTTGGTGGAAATTAATGGGATTGTGCACACAAGGTGCTTATCACAATGTCATGCAATCAGAACATGTTGGCTGCAGTGGTTTTTATTTAATGGATGCTGTCTTAGATTTGGTTTCAGAAAAGAAGACCCTAAGAGAAGGATTTGAATGCAAACAATGTATTTGTGAGGAGATCCCAGGAAGCGCCAGAAGGAAGTGAGACAGAGAAGGGAAGGAAACTAAAACAGAGTGCATTTTGAGTAGGTCACCACTATGAACAACTGGGCTCCATCCCAAGAGAGGCTCTGGGAGACAGTGTAGTTCATGTCCCCAGAGTTATCCCACCAGGGGGCATTTATGCACCAACTCCTGTTCATGTCAGTTGAGGGCTGCTCCTGGGGTGTCATCTCCCCAGCACTCCTGGCTTGCTTTGCACACTGGATAAGCATGCTCCTAAGACCAGGGGGAAGCCCTCAGGCAGAGCTGCAGTCTCCTTGTAGACAGAAGTTGTTGGCAGGAAGAGTGAGTGCTGGGGGAAGATGAGCAGAGCACCAAAACCTCTACCACAGATGCAGAAAGTAGAGTCCGGTGAGTCAGGTGGCAAACCCAAGCTCACACAAATACTGAGTGCCTGCAGCAGGAAAGAAAAAGTATCTTTCCAGGTTCAAATCGTAGCTCCACTGCTTGCTCAGGTGTAAAATGATAATACCAATACCTACCCAGTAATGTTTTATAGGGAGTAAGTTGTATAACATAGGTAAACACCTCACAAAAATTGGATGCTCAAGAAATGTTGATGGCAACAGAACTGCTCAGTGACCCTTCCCTTTCCTTTTGACCCCATCATTCTTCCACTACAACAGGTAGCCTCCTTGACAGATAGTGAAACTTGTTTTCTCCATCCATCAATCTATCCATCAATCCATCCATCCATCCATCCATCCATCCATCCATCAATCCATCCATCCATCTATCCATCCATCCATCCAATAGCTATTGAATACCCCCTAGATACCAACCCCTACTAAGGACATGGAGATACACTGGTGAATAGACATGAGCTTGGCTGTTCTCCTGGTCACAGATAAGCAATCATATGAGGGCAATAAAGGACTGTAGATGATAGAGAAGCAGTTTCTACAGCAGTGCTTCTCAAGCTTAAATGTGCATGAGAAAGACCCAGGGAATATTACTGAAATACAGATTCTGATTCAGGGTCTGGGATGAGGCTTACAAATCTATATTTCCAACAAGCTCTCAGCTGATTCTGATGCTACACAGTTTGAGCAGAGAAACTCTACAGAATTCACTGGGGAGTCAAAGGAGGAACTCATTCATTCTGGGGAGAAGAGACCAGCTTACTCATCAGATTATCTCGACGTTGGTCTCCTATCCTTCTGGAAAGAGGAGAAAATTATGGAATCCATGAACTGGAAAGGGTCATTCAAGATGATTAATCCAGATGTATGGGAAGGTGACTCTCTTACCATCCCCAAAAAAGAGCCATCTGGTGTCTTCATGAAGAGGAAGAAGACACCCTGCCTTCTCCAAATAGTGAATGAATACTTGAATGGCCAGGAAATGTTTCCATGGTCCCAGCTCTTGCATGGGAGTGAGTATGGAAAATTGATAAAACCAACATGCCTCCTGTAAGCCTGGAGTAGTCTTTTGCTTGCACTTGTGAGACCAGAATCAGAATGCAAGCTCAGGACAAAATGGGCACGGTGGTGAGGCTTCAGCTACTGAATTTCTAAGCCGGGTAATGAGGTGAGTTGACTTCACCGTCCAGATTTCTGATTCATCCCTATCTTTTCTTCCTGAGAAATTTTTCAGTCTCTTCCCTTTTCTTGAACACATCCAGCTAATTAAGCCTAAATGAGCTAGCTGGAAGTGCATGCAAATGGGGTTAGATTTTATTTGAAGTCTCCTCAACCCAGATATAATGACAGGAACAGAGCATCCGCCTCGAAAGACAAATGTGAGCTACCGAACAGGCTGCAGAGGCCTGGAGGGTCAATCAATAAAATAAGCAATATGTGTACTGAAGCAACACAAGTGTCCCTCGACTGACGATTGGTTAAAGAACATGTGGTATACATATACAATGGAATACTACTCAGCCAGAAGAAAAGACAGAACTGTCCCATTTGCAACAACATGGGTAGACCTAGAGGGTATTATGTTAAGTGAAATAAGCCAGAGAGAGAAGGACAGATACTGCATGATTTCACTCATATGTGGAATATAAATGAACACACAGATAGAGAGAACTGGTTGGTGGTTACCAAGGGGAAGGGGGGTGGGGGGTGGGCACAAGGGGTGAAGGGATGCATCCACATGGTGACGGACAAAAAATAGTGTACAGCTAAAATCCCACAATATTATAAACTATTAAGACATCAATAAAAAATTTTAAAAAACATTTTGTCATATAAGATCAGGTTGTAATTTGTGGGAGAACAGGGGATGAGATCAAGAATCCTGTACTGTTACAATAAATCTCCTCCTTTTTCAGCTCAAACTAGCTTGAATCGCTTTCTATTACTTGCAACTAAAGACTCTTGATTAAAAGTTAGGTTTCCAGATGGTCCAGGCCAGCAATGGCCCCAGCTCAAGGAACATTTGTTAATGAATGTATGAGCAATGCTGTAACCCCAAAGAACGTAATTATGTGGAATTGTCGGTATCAGCAAGACAGGAAGGGGGCCTCCTCTTACCCCTCATCCTCACTCTGCTGATACTGCCCAGTCTCTGACAAAGGAAGATTATGAACTCAGTGTTGGCAAAAGGTGAGGAGAATTTGATGTTTGGAAAGATCTCTGAATACGCAGATGTGAGTCTGGGTTCTAGTCTCTGCTCCTCTACCCAGTGACCAAATGCCCTTTAATACATCATTCGGTCTTCAGGTTTCCCTGTCTTAACCTGGATCTGTAGTAAAAGTGTGTTGGCTGCACCCAGCATCCATACCCCCTTCCCTCTCCCTAACAGCACCCATATGCTTTAGGGGAAATTGACTCCAAGCCCTGAAACAGGAGGAAGCTCTAACTGGCAGAAGCCAATTAGCATCTTCTGGCGCCCAGCCACAGTCCCCAGTTCAGGAGTGTACATGTGACCTATGCAGGTACAACTGAAGTGAATCCTCAGACTCTCACTTGAAATGTGGGAACGAAAGTGCTCTGTCCGCCCCCTGGATGTCAGTGAGAAAGCATGAAGCATTGTTTATTGTAACCACATTGCAATCATGAAAAAAGCCAGCCTGAGAAAAACTATGACATGCAAAATAACTGAAAAAAATTACAGAGAAATTAAGCCATAGTAGTGATCACACTGCACCCAGAACTGGTACTTCCTCTGGATATTTCAGTTCTATGTCAGTAAGGTCCCTTTATTTTTATGTCCATTGGAGTTGAGTTGTCTGCTGCTTGGAAATGAATGCATCCATCCATGGATTCCCAGCTTTTAAAAGTGCCCTTATCCATCACAGGATAGTTTTTAATGTCTGGACTGAAATAATATGATTTGTATAAAAGTACTTGTAAATCCTAAAATTCTGTAGAAAGGTTAAGGGAATATTGCTATTGCCCTGAAAACATCTGTAAGTAAAAGAGTTAATCTTTCTCTGGAGCCTCAAAAGACAATTTAGTTAAATGTAATGAAAGAGGCAGAATGAAGGATTCATTTTGATAACAATTGGCTTTGAGAAGCAAAAGCCAATTATTCAAAGCTTCCTGCTTATTTACTTGGTTCTATTTAAGAGGATCCATCAGGCTGAGCAGGATTTTCCCTAACTGGATTGGTTCAGAGAGAGCTGTGAAGCAGCAAGTTCACTCTCAGGAAAATTCCATCTCGGTACACAAGTCGGAGGAGGCGATGAAGAGTCCGCTCTCCAGGGCCCATCCTCTGTGCTGCCCGGGGAAGCTCTGGTCTAAGGACAGCGCAGAAAGATCAACGGAAGTGGGCTCGCCATTGGTCTTCCTTTTGGTGGAAGGGACTCTGGTTCAAGTCCATACTCTAAATGTCACTAAAGCTGCATGACCTTGGACATCTCTGACCCTCACTTTCTTCATCTACAGAATGGGAACGATAGCACCTGTCCTGCCTAGCCACATCGTGGGATGCGCTAGCTGGAAGTGGGCATAATTCCATTCTTCTTGCCATTCTATGGGAAAGGAAAGAGGGAGGCAAGACCTAAAATAAATTCCCGGGGGAAAGTAGAGGATACAGGTGACAACTGCACAGATTATACATTACACCTTAGACAAAAACTTCTGCCACAGCCTCTTATCTTGTCCTCGAGGCATTCAACAGTCATCCAACAAAAATCCACTGAGTGCCTCCTATGTGCCAGGCGCCAGACACAGATAGAAGCAAGACAGACAAGGCTCCTGCCCTCATCGATCTTACCTTCTAGGGGAGAGAGACAAACAATAAACATGTAAACAAATAAAAAAGATTACTCCATACAGAGAAATTGTCCTCGCTCAAATCTCTTCTCAAAAGAAGCCTACCCCAGCCACCCTGTGTAATACATAATCTCGCCCACCCCACTGGCACTCTCAATTCCCAATTTTGCTTTTCCATAGCTCACAACTCCTTCTAACATACCAGATACTTTATCCACATGTGTATGGTGTATTTTCTGTCCTTCCTGTGAGAATGTAAGCTCCGTGAAGGCAAGAATTGTTGTTTTGTTCATCAGTGTAGCCCAAGTTCCTAGAACAATTGTGGGCACATAGTGGCTGCTTGGTGACAATTTGTTGAATTGACTGTTTTAATGCAAAGGGCTACAGAAAAATAAAGCAGCGTAATGGGATAAAGAGTGATGGGGTAGCAGTGGGATTGAGGGCCTGGTTCAGATGGAAGTCCAGGAAAGCTTCTCTGAATAGGTGTTCTTTCAGGTGAGAGCTGTACAGTGAGAAGTGGGCAGCAGATATGAACATCTTGGGAGAGTATCCAGGCAGTGAGGGTGGCATGTGCAAAGGCCCTGAGGCAGGGAGGAGGTTGGTGTGTTGGAGAGATAGAAAGCCAGGGAGGCTGAAGAAGGAGGGTGGGAGGGAGAGGGGTGGGAGACAGGGCTGGGCAGCTATGGAGTAGACGTGAATGTTGAACCCTGCTCATTGAATACTGTGCAAATTCTTCCCTGAATTGTAAAGTGTCATAAGCCACAAACATGCTTATCGAAGTGCCTGGAAGGTAAAGAGGAAGCTTTTTGATAAATATTTGTTGGGTCTAATTGACTCTCCATTTTTGCTGTGGGCAGTTGGCTGGAGAATCAAGGGACATTTAGTCTTTCAAAGGACCAGAGTGGATTACGACCATTGCCATCTTCACATAACTAAAGGGCTATCCTGGAGAAAAGGGAACAGAATTGTTCCATGTGGAAACTAAGTCCAATGGGCTCAGGTCACAGAGAAAGAGATTTCAGCACAATATGAGATTAACCTCCTGACAAAGGCAATTGGGGTAGTGAGTTTCCCATCACTGGAAGAGTTCAAGCCAAGGTTGAACTTCCACTTGATAGGAATAGGTGGGAGCCCAAGAACTGGGTGGACTGGATGACCTCTCAGGCGTGCAACTTGATGACTTTATGAGAATCTCTTAATCTTGCCATCTACACACATTAGTGTTTGATCTCTGCCTTTGTTTACAAACCCCATCAGTAAAACCCTCACAGAACGCATCTACTAATAAGGTCGCAAAGACTGGAATGCATAATAAGGGATGAATGCACCCATCCTTTGTTCAATAATACAATATTTTTCTTGAATAATGCATGAGCTGCTTTTCATTTCAGAAATGAGAGAGTCTATAATCCCACTGTGCGTCAAGTGAGTATTTTTAAACATTTATAAGTGGGAGGCAAAGACAGTGGTAAGAAGCTTAGGGACAACAGAAACATTTGTAGCCTGGAACCAGGATAGGCAGAGGTGCTTCCACTAGAATCACAGAGGGGCGGAGGGTACCCAAGAGGCCACTATTCAATCCCCTGCTGTTACAGTACCCAAGGTCATGCAAGCAAAGACAAGAATCCAGGTCAAGACACCCCCCTAGGCCATGCCGATTCCAGTCTCCAAAGAGCACTGGAAGGGGAAAGTTGAGTATCAGCCCTGAAGTCCAGTGCTTTGCTCCCAAATTATTTTAAACTCTCGCCCCAACCTTGGCCACCACCCTGGTTGTCTGTGTGGTGGGTAAACTCATGGGGAGAGTGGCAGAGATGCCAGCGCCTATCTGACATCCCCTCATTTGCCAGTATCAGCACCTAGATTCAACGCCCAGCTAAAAGACTACATTTCCCAGACTCCCTTGCTAGGTGGGGTCACATGACCACATTCTGGCCATTGAGATGTAAACAGATATGGGGACTTGAAGGGGGATGGGGGACTTCCAGAAAGGCTCTTTAAAAGGAGTTGACTCTACTCAAAAGTGACTCCTTTGCTCTTTCCACCCTCCCCCTTTCCTGCTGCCACAGGAATGGAATGCTCTGATTGGGCCCACCCCAGTACGCGGGAGATGGGGGTCAACCCCAACCTTACTCCAGGGAGAGAGGTGTTTCCAAAAGAAGAAGGATGATTGCTTAACAAAGCCAATGTAACAGATGTCCCTTCTGTGTGGACAGGCCAGGGAAGACACAGAGAGGGTGAGAATGGATCCATTCGGCTTTATAAGTGCAGAGATGAAGAAGGACATTCCAGAGGGCAGCCACACCATGGGCTAAGGCATGGAGGTGGGAAAGGGTGATCTCATGCACTGTAGTCACCCTGCAAGCACATGAGCAGGAACAGAGGGAGAGGAGGCCAAAAGGTAGGTGAGGGCCAGATCACAGAAGGTCTCAAACATCAAGTCAAAGAGTTTGACATCTATCCTTTGCAGGTTTCTTATACTGATGACACCTGCCATCCCATCTGAAAGCACTGGCCCACTTGACTCTTCTTTCTTTGAAGAGGAAGATGGCAGAGTGAGGTCCTGTTTGCCCTTTGGCTCCCAAGGCAAACGGAGAGTGATGCATTTTACTTTGAATATTCTTTTAGTAATCTCTTTACGTTCCAGCTCAGAAGATTTTAGCAAGATGGGCAAAGTGATAGTTGAAAATAGGGTTTCTTGTAAAAAAGCTAATGTGAGGCCCTAAGCTAAGCACTTGTCTGACATGCATCTTATTTATTCCTTATGACAATGCTGTGGGGAAGGTAGGACTATACTTCCTTATTTTATCACTAAGAAAATGGGTTCTGAGAGGCTACACAGTAACTGAGAGCACACAAGTGGGTCAGGAGAGCTGGGACACAAACCCAGTTCTGCCTCACTCTCTAGCCAATTCTTCTAGCCACATGACTTTCTCTAGATTTCTAACTTCTGTGCGTGGTCAGAAGACCTGTGTGCAAGAAGGGAAACAAGGAGAAGATGGTTGGGTTGTCCAGAGAGAGGACCACTCATCACCTGTGAACCAAGAGCTAAAGGAATTCTAACCTCTGGGAACAGCAGGAGGTAGAGCTCCCACCGCCAGGCTACAATGTGGCCACGGCAGAAATCAAAGTGCATGGTGGGAGAACATCTGCAGCATCTGCTTTACACATCTAGCATCATTTCATGCCTGCTCACTGATAAATATGACTCTTGTTCAGGCACCATGAGGTCTGAAGCTCCACCAGTTTGTTGGGTGGCCCAGAGGGGAAGGGATGTATCATCATTCGAGAGCTGAGAGGGAACTAATATTCTCCAAGATTATAGCTGTCAAGTTGGTCTATAGCTACTAACATGCCCCCCCAAAATAATACTGATAGTGAATTACCAACTGTTGAGTAATGCAGGCCCTTTTTATAGTAATGAAATCCTTCTGAAATCCAGCATGTGGGGCATTATTATCCTAATTTAATGAATGAGGAAAATGAGCCTCAGTGAAGTTAAGAGCTGTGGTCAACATCACACGGTCAGACAGTGGTGAGTAAGGGATTCTAATCTGACACTGAAGTGTCAGTATAACTGAGCCAGGCCACCTCCCAGAGCTAGCATCTCAAAGCAAGTGAAAAATGAGAACTTGGATCCAGACAAAAGGAAAAAAAAATGAATGGGCCCTTGGGCATCCGGTCTCAGCAGAAGCCATCTCCCTTTGAAGTTGGAGGAACCCAAAGTCACCAGCACACACCATTTTCGGGCCATTCCACGGGTTCCACTCTTTCCACAGCAGGGTCTCATTTTCAATCTAAGTTAGCATCTTAATTAACATGATTTTTATCATACATGAAGCCTGCAGCAAACAGAGTCCAGGGACCAGAAGACAAAGAGGAAAGAAAAAAATAAAAAATAAGAAAGGATCAATAACGTGATTGATGTTCATTTTTAAAAGCCAAATTTCAATCCTCCTTTATTCTAAAGCTTTTGACTTAATTAACCCCAGCAAACACTGTGTGGGGACCTGAGCTCGGGCCTCTGAGGTCTACCTGGCTCTGGTTTACCTCCTGTGGCCGTAGTCTGCACATCTGAAAGTAAGAAGGTTGAGGGAGATGGTCTGGGGGCTCCTCCCAGCCCAAATTCTAAGACATCCATCAGCGAGAATGGAGGCATCATGTCAGCTCAGCGAGCATCGTATGTTTGAGTAAAGAGTGAAATCATACCGGGTCCATAAAGCAGAAGTTCACCCTCCACAGCCCTTGGTTTTCCTTGGGAGGAGGAAATCAATCTCCTGCTGGCACAGAGGTCACAACTCCTTTAGCTTCTGGCTCACAGGTAATGGAAGGACATACCACTGGTCATCCCTTGTCCCTCTGAACCCCAATTTCTCGAGGGGATGTAGAGGTTTGTTCCCTTAGATGGTGGCCAGCCCATAGAGGCAGGATGGAGCTCTGGAAAGACAGCCTTTGGAAGGAGACCACACTGCCTCCTACAAGCTTTGTGACTTGGAAAAGTTACTTAACCTATTTACACCTCAAGTACCTCAACCATAAAATGCCCAGAATAATCTCATTCCCCAAGTTGCCAGGTTAAATGAGATGCTATTTTTTAGGCATCCAGCACCGTGCCTGAAACATAGTAGCTGCCCAATTAATAGTACATATTATTATAATTATTCTCTGTATAATCTCCCCTTTTGCTTTACTTCCAATCTGACTGGGCTTAGAAAACATATGTTATAAATAAGCTACATATGTAAAAGGATTTCTAAACTGTACAGTGCTGTGTGCACATAATGTCTTGGTATTATTCCACATGAATGGGGGAGATAAGATTCCCATCAGAATGGAACAAGCACAAAAGACAGCCTCCAAATTTTGCATCATTTATTTGAGTCACTCACAGCTGGCCTAAGATCCCCTGGATACACGTTCTGCTTGAGCTGAGTTGAGTTGAGTTGAACTGAGTTGAGTTGAGTTGAACTGAATTGAGCTGAGTTGAGTTGAATTGAGTCAGGTAGTTGAGCTGAGTTGAGCTGGGGCAGGTGGCTCTTAGGGCTGCAGTCTTGCGGGCATCATGGGCTTATAGCCAGTAGACAGGAGGGTAGACGTGGAAATCCAGGTCAGGAGCCTGCCATCCTGAGAAGCTGTCAGGTGGGGTAGTCCAAAACAAGGACCTGACAACCAGACCACCAGGTTCATCATCCTGGCTCCACCATTCAACAGCTGTGTACCCATGGCAAGTTACTTAAGTTCCCTGTGACTCAGTTTCCTTGTCTGTAAAATGGAGATAATAATGATACACAGCTCATATACGGTGAAATTAAGCAAATGTGTAAAGTACTCAGAACAATGCCTGGCACACAGCACGAGCTATGTAGGAGTTAAGTCTTTCTCATTGTTGCTAGTCTGTCAGCAGGTAAGAGGGGTGAGGGAGAAGGACATACCTCAACCGACTCTGCAGGCTCCCCGAGCACACGGCTGGGTCCTCCACGTGCATCGTCTCAGTTAACTCTCCCAACAACCCTCAAATGTCTGTTCAATTCTTATTAGTCTTTTTGCTTTTGCATCTCCAGCTCCAACAAACTCCCTGGAAGGAATAATGACCAACTCCATAAAGAAGAAGACCAAGCATTCATAGCTGGCCATGGAACAGGCTAAGCATTTACACACATTATTTTGTTTTCGTCTGCACAATAACTCTGTGAGGTCTAGGTACCATCATTATCCCCCTTTTTACAGAAAAGCAATCTGAGGATCAGAGAGATGAAGTAATTTTCCCAGGAAGGCACAGCTTACAAGTGGCTGAGCCAAGATCAAAGTTCAGACGTGCTGAGCTCCTGCCCTCTACTGCCCTGTCTGTCTGAGTCAGGTTTATGGTCCCATTTTGCAGATGAGAAAGCTGAAGCCAGATAGCATTAAGGCACTTGGAGTCAGTCTCCAAGTCCACTATTCTCTTCTCCGCACCCCAGCTGCTCCATAAACTGGCCCAATGCACCCCGACCCAACTCCCAGAGGCACAAGTGAGGTTTGTTCTCTGCTTGGGGGTTCCCAGGGGCGAGTCAGAGGCCAGGTGAATAGAGCAAGGGCACACACATAGCAGTCAGCCCGGAGCGGTCAGTGAGGCTTCTGTGCTGGAGGAGAAGCCCCTCCCCTGACAGCTTCATTAGTCCTGCCTTGCTGCAGTGAGCAGTGGTGCTCGGGGAAGCGGGACCTCCTTAGCATTGGGAAGATGTCGCCACTGCCTAGAGGACTGGCTGCAGAGTGAGCTGGTTTCTGCCGCAGGCTAGCATCCTGCCTGCCCTGTCCACAAGCTTGCCATCTCAATGCTTTTTCTCTTCCCTTCTAGGAAGATCGACAGGACCCAGACACTGTTCTCCCTGACAACACGGGATACAATCAGGACTAGAGACACCCTGGGTGTAGGTCTTGCTGCTCAGATAATATAACCTCCAAATGCTGAGCTCCTAACTATGCTCCAGATTAACTTCTAGACACACGAAGGGAAGACAAGTGTAGTTTGGAAAGTCGGGGTCCAAGGGAGGGGAGATTAAGGAAGTACTGGCCTCCACTGAGCATTTTCTTCAGCTGTCAAGGTAATCCTTTGACATGATGGGCCAGGCAATTTTCATCCTTGTGTTGCTTAAGCCTCTCGGCCCATCCTATGATGACAACATCACACCTATTTGACAGAAGGGGAAACGGAGGCCAAGACAGGTGAGCTGGCTTGCTTATGATCACACAACTATGAAATAGCGGAGGCAGGATTCGAACGCAGGTCTGTCTGAGGCTGACGCCTTCACTCTCTCTCCCCATCACCACGCTGGAAGACTTAGCGAGTTACAACCCAGGTCTGTCTCCAGATCGAGTGCACTGACAGGTGCCTCCAAGGCACTTAGTAAGCATTCCCCAGATGAGCAGCTGATGAAATGCCCAGGTCTGCGTTTCCCACATAAAATGCCTTACAACAGTACAGTAATTTTCCATTTCCAAAGCAGTTTCACGTGTCTTCAAGGCTGGCTACTCAAAGTAGCAACCGGGAGCCAGCAGCATCAGAGTCACTGGGCTCTCGTTAGATAAAAATGCAGCGTCTCAGGCGCCATCCCAGACCCACTCACTCAGAATCTGCACTGTAACGCGCCCCCCGTGCGAGCTACATGTATGTTAGAGGGGAAGAGGCACAACCACCGTACATCCAATCAGCCAAGAAAGTCCTCAATGTAACCAGAGCCCTTGAGTGACTTGTCTGAAGACACACAGAGAAACCTCAGGCGGCCACTCGCTGCCCCTGGCTGCCCCGCCGAGCATCCATTGAGGAACTGGCTCCTCTGCTTGAGCCCACAACCCTGCTCACATCTTCCAAGCGGAAAGAAGCTAAACTGAGGGGGGTGATCAGTGAGTCTTGCTAGCCATCAAGGAAATAAAACAAACAGCGGCACCTAGCAGGACACAGTGACCGAGGTTCTCCCGCAGGACAGGCAGGAATGTGGTAATTAAAAACTTGGCTTCCATACTTCAGGATCTGCTTGTGTGAAATGCATTTGTATCATAGCAACACGGAAACGGGCTGTGTCAGCGTTTCTCTCAGAATCTGCTTTTTCCAGGGATTATCATGAACCCAGCATGGGGCAAAAACAAACTGCAGACTGTGCCTGGGGTTGAACTACTTACGGATGTTTATCTGCAGTGTGTGGGTAGGCAGCATTTTTCCCCCATTTTATTTTATTTTTTTCTTTATTTGCAAAAGGAAAAGAATAACTCAGGGAAGATTTTAAGTGGAGCAAGAAGTCTTGTGAGTGATTTTGAGTTTTACTGACGCTTGGAAATCAGCCACAGGATTTTCAGGGTTTATGATGCTGACTTGGCTGCCTATCGAGCAACACATTTGCAGCTTCAAACTGAGTGGGAGAAAGCAAAATGGCCCTCACAAACCAGCAATGAGCCTCACGTTTTATTTTCATGCATGTTATCAATCCTCCCAATAATGTCCCCTTTGTCAGAAGAGGATACTGAGGGTCAGAGAGGACCAGTAATTTTTCCCAAGGTCGCACAACTAATGGGCTCATATACTAGCCCGGGTCAGCTGGACTCTAAAGCCCAGACTTTTTCCTTTGCACCACACTGTCTTGTGCTTTTGTAGCATTTATCAACTTTTGGTACAATTAATTGTTCCATGTGCGTTCAGCAAGAGTCAGTGCAAGAGGAACAAGAGACAGCCTTGCCTGGCTGTAATATGCACCAACTATTGAGTGCCTACTGGGTGCTGGACCCTGAAAGGACCTTTGCCTATAGTTTCATAAATGCAGAGATAAGTCCCCTCCATCACCCATGGCAGGCAGCCATAAATGATTAATCCACTCTTTTTCTCTGCACCCAGACACAGCCTCAGAATCTTTCTCAACACCATGCTGCAAGAAGCCACTGACTGAAAAAGCAGAGTTGGTATAAGGAGTTTAACCAGATGTGCTGGAGCCGGCTCACAGCTGCTGACAGGAGCAGATGTGCACATCTCTTCCCAACTCCATCACAGGATGTCCTCAGTGGCAGCCCAGTCTGTTTATTTGGGGCTCAGAAGTTTAAGGGTGGGATTTTTGCTCAGATTTTAGCAGCCACTCCCACAAAATGTGGCTTCCGGATATCACCTCTCCATCACATTCTTTCTTTCCACAGACACTTATGAATACCTACTCATAAACCCAGAAATGCCCTTGGAGACCCAGGGGCTCCCAGGTGTGATGGAGTGGTAATAGGGGAAGGGGTAAAGAAAGCCTAATAACAATAATAATAGTAATAGATAACATTTATTAGACAGCTATTATGTGCCACCTACTGTTCCAAGCACTCATACACTTATCTTACTTAATCCTATCAACATCACTGTAGGGGAAATACTATCACCATCATCCCATTCTCTAGAAGGGAAACTGATGCACAGAGAAGTAAAGCACTCTGCCCAAGAATACACAGCAAGGAAGAGGCAGAGGAGGATGCAAATCTAGGCAGCTGGCTTCAGGGCCCATGCTCTTAACTACTAGACAGAGCAGGGTTGGACTGAACTGGGTTTTAAGGGATGAATAGAAGTTTATTTGAACAAGAAAGAGAAGATGGAGAACTTCTGAGCTCAAAGGCAGAAAAGCGCATGTCTGTTTGGGGGCATTCCTGGCACTTTGGATAAAGGAGAGAATGTGTGTAGAATGCTTAGCTGATGCCTGGCCCATGGGAAACATGTACCTTACCATTACTGCTTGATGTAGATGGACCACAGACAAGACCGGGGTGGGGAGAGGAGCAAAGGACTGAGCATGGAAGACACCTAAGCTGTGTTGCAGATTTGGAGTTCATCCCTAGGACAGCAGCTTTCAGAGCGCTCTGAATCACAGCGGGTGGGGGAATAAGGGAGCAGAGCCCAACGCAGCCCACTCCCAGAGTGTAATTTTAGCAAATATCAGGTTTTTGTTAAAAAGTCATGCAAATGCTGCTTTTGGCTCTATAATATATTTGCATTTGTTATCATATAAATATGATGTTTTAAACTTTTTACCATCGAGCGAAAGTGACAGCACAAGATGGCGCATCCCGTTCCCCCTCGTCCAGGGTGTCTCACCCTCGGCACTATTGACATTTGAGGCCAGATCATTCTTTGCTGTGGGGCCGCCCTGTGCACTGTAGGGTGTTTAGCAGCATCCCTGGCCTCTACCCACTAGATGCGGGAGCACCCCCATCCCCAAGTCATGACAACCAAAAATGTCTCCGGACATTGTTAAACGTCCTGGGGGGGGGGGCAAAATCAGCCCAGGTTAAGAACTTCTAATCTGGTCCCAGTGCTGCTGTGTCCTGCTGCACGGACCCCAGTTGGAGAAGCAGACTGTGTCGTGTTGAAGGGTTTTAATCCAGGGGCATCTCAGAGGCAGAAACTAGAAACTACTTCTGGTAAACACGTCATACTATTAACATTGTGATCTTTCTCGTTCTGCCAATGAGTAAATAGAAGCTCGGAGAATCGAGGGGAGTCTCCACCATGTCACACAACCGCAAGTGGGTTTGTAACTCACACCCACCTGACTCCAGACCCTATCTCCATCCACTGCACCACACATCAGCACTCAACTCCCTCCAGGGCAGCAAAGCCCTCATTCTGCTCTCCTCATGGGCACAGAACCAAAGAATATTAATGGGGGGCACATTCCAGCCTGTTTCAGAGAACCTGCAACTGAACCCCCAGACGTCCCCAGAATCAGGGCAGCAGACAGTCCTGCCCCGCAAAACCCCCTACCCAGTCCAACCGGAAGCAGAACTGCATTTCCTGTCTGAGTCGACAGACTTTTTCTGTAAAGGGCAAAATGATAAATACTTTAGGCTTTGCTGGCCACGTGGTCTCCAACTGCCCAGCTCTGCCGTTGTAGCACAAAAGCCACCACAGACAATGTATAGACGAATGCGTGTGGCTGTGTGCCAATAGAACTTTATTTACAAAACAGCCAACCAGCCCACAGCCACAGTTTGCCAGCCCCTGAGTTGTTCAATAAAGAAAATGTGGTGTATACATACAGTGAAATATTATTCAGCCATAAAAGGTAGGAAATCCTGCCATTTGCGACAACATGGATGCACCTGGAGAACATGATGCTACGTGAGATGAGCCAGACACAGAAAGACAAATACTGTATGATCTAACTAACACGTAGAATCTTAAAAAGTCAAACTCACAGCCAGAGAGCAGAACGGTGGTTGCCAGATGTTGGGGCTGGGGAAAATGTACTTAAGTACATCTGCAAAGACCCTATTTCTAAATAGGGTCACATTCACATGTACCAGGGGGTAGGACTTCAACATATGTTTTTGGGGGATATAATTTAACTTGTAACAACCCCTAAAATGCTCTCCATTTTACAGAATCAGGTATGGAGTCTCAGAGAGGTTTAGGAACTTAGGCAAGGTCACATAGGACAGCCCCAAGACCTTGACTCCTCACCCACCACCTCGATATCTCAGAAACGCATACCCCTGGATGTCAGATGTGGCAAAGACAGAAGGCAGGGAGGCACCACCTTCCGAGGACCAAAAGTTTGTTTCCTTTTCCTCGGTTTCTTAAGAGTTTCCCTGCAGGAGAACAGTGCAGACCCAGGAGGAAATGAGCCAGCACAGACATGCCCCAGTACAGGAGACTCCAAGTCGCCAGCGCAGCCACCCAGCTGTCCAAGAAGGAAGGAGTCACAGCAGCCTGATGTTGACAAACCGCCCGCCCGCTTTTTCAAAGATTCCCAGAGCTCCCATTTTCCACATTTATACGATTCAGTTAGGAATCCCGAAATGTGTCAATCTTGGCGTTCTCATTGCTCCATAAACGAAACAAAGTATTAAATGCAGACACACTTCCTTAAATGTTGACGGTTTTGTTTCCATTGGCTCCAGACATGACAACCCATCTTTCATAACGATTCCTCCAAGGATGACAGACATCGTTGCTCCAGACGGCTCCAGAGGAGGCCATGGTGTCAGGCATGGGGAGTCACAGGGATTCCAGGGGAGGGCATGGGGAATCGGCGTAATTGTAATTATTATTATTATAATGACTTTCTTTGGAGTTATTTCCTATTGTTCGTGCTCCTCTCTGCTCCCCACCCCCCAACCCTGCTGACAGCTGCTGAGGCCAAATTCAGCAAAACCCTCTGATTGCTTTCCTGCTTGTGGAGTTGGATCCCAGAGGCCTGTACCACCATGAGATAGACCTAAACGGACTGGTAGGGAGAGACAGCCAAGATAAGAGTTCAGAGAAAAGAAAGAAGCAAGTGAAGCCATAACATATAACAGAGCCAAATGCCTGCCTTCAAACCCCTACATCGGCCCCTCCACGTTGTGTGACCTTGAACAAGTCACTGAGCCTCTTGGAGGTTTGGTTTTCTCATCTCTGGAAGGGCGGTCACAGCGCCTGCCTTAAGGCGTTAAGTGAGATCATTTGTGTCAAAGACCCTGCGTGGCATCTGGCACATGACCAACATTCACTCGACACCAGCTCCCTTCCTCAACTGAGCAGAAGCCAAGGATGGGATCGTCCCAGCCGAGCAGCAAACACAGACCGTGCAATTAATCTGTAATTAATCTCGGCCCACCATCCCCGTCCATTCCACCTCCTGCCTATAACAGATGACTCACCTAGGGCAGACGAGGTTGGTAGCAGCAGTAGGACACCGTAGATGGTCTGGCTTCTGCTAGCCCCCCTCGGCCTCTCTGAAGGGATGGGGTGCTGGAGCTACAAGGCAGGAAGCCCGGCCCATCAACAGAGAGCCACGAATGTGTGCTTTGACGCCTGCTTCCATCAGCCTGATCTCCGGGAGAGTCCCCGTTGCGCACGGTATAGCAGGTAGGAGTTGCCTCCTCTGTGTTCAAATCGCAACTCTGCCACTTACAAGCTGTATGACTGTAGGCAAGTCACATGGTTTCTCAGAGCCCTTTCCTGTCACATGAGGATGGGAGAGTACATCCTTAGAGCTGTGCTGATACAGTAGCCACAGGTCAAACGTGACTATATAAATTCTAATTCACTAAAATTTAAAATTCTGTCCCTTGGTCGCATGAGCCATATTTTAAGTGCTCAGTGGCCACGTGTGGCTAGTGGCTAGCATATTGGACAGTGCAGATGTAGAATATTTCTATCACTGCAGAAAGTTCTGTTGGGCAGCACTGTCTCAGAGGGTTATGGTGAAGATTAAGTGCACGGATGAACACATCATGCTTAGCACCACACCACACAAACAGGAAGTGCTCGCTACAATGTAGCTATTACATCATTTAATCCTCTGCAAGGCAGGTGGCATTGCTCCCATTTAGCAGATGACTAATGTAAGGCTCAGAGGAATGAAAATAACTTGTTCAAGTTCTCACAGCAGGTAAGCAGAAGAGCCAGATTTAACCCCTGATCTGTATGATTTCCAAAACAGGTGTTTTCCACCAGGCAAGGGATCTCTGTGCAATGAGAAGAGAAATTGAAGTTGCATTAATGATATAAAATGCAACAAAAGCTGCAATGTATCCTCAGAATCAGAGGGAGCACAGTCCACTCACCCTCCAGGAATAGAAACTCAACATCACCTCCACCACTCGGGAAGTTTGGCATCAGTTATGGGACTTTGGGTCCCACCATCTCTGGAAGCCTCAGTTTCCTCTTCTGTAAAGTGGGCTGCTTTGAAGATAAAGTGAGACTAGATTTCCAAGCACAGAGTAGGTACTCCAGAAATGTTTTTTGAATTTGAAGAATGACCACCAAGGAACTGAATTTAAGTGCAACCTTTGGGTCTGGTCCTTCCCACGAGAGCCCACTCGCCTTTTCGGCTTCCTGTAAGAATCACAAAGTTGTCAGGTCTGCTCACTGCCTCTTGAGCTGGACCGTGGCCCTTTAATTTGTTAATCTTTGCCAATCAGGGATCCAGAGCTTTGCAAAGATGCAGACCCATCAGAAAACAATCAATTCCTTGATTAAAATCTGACAGCTTAATTAATTAGTGCTTTATAGCTCAACCTTAGTTATACTCTACATCATTATTTGATAATATTCATAGATTCCCCACGTGGCTGCACACACATGTCTTTTATCAACTGATTACAAACGCCCGAACTTGACCTCCATCCTCCGGAAAATGTGGCGCACCTGAAAGACTTCATTAACACTGATGTCGCCCTCTCCGGGACCTGCTCACCCCGGAGGGCTCAAAGTTCTTTGGGACCCACTGGAAAGAGTTTGCTGTGTGGTTTATTCTCTTCCCACTTCAATACTTCTGTAACTTTTATAAAGTATTAAATAATATCCCTGGAGCTTACTTTCACCTGAAAAAGATACAGATTTTTTTCAACCCAGAGAATGGGTTGGTTTCTACACTAGGTGAGAGTCGCTGAAACTCTGCATGTGATGGGAGAGTTAAGGGGGCGCCATAGAAGCAAAGAAAAGAATATGGGCCTGAAGCCATAAACACCTGGGCTTGAATCTTCAATGCTTTTTTTTTTCTTTTTAGGTTCTTTTTTTGAGATATAATTGACATATAACATTATATTAATTTCAAGTGTATGGCATCACGATTCGATAAATCTTTGGTACTTTTGAGCTATGTGATCTTGGTTGAGTTTCTTCACCTCTCTGAGCCTCAGTTTTGTAAAACTTGTGTAAAATGAGCCTCTTCGTTTGTAAAAGGGTGTTAATAATTCCTAATCTTCAGGATGTTGATGTGAAGTTCAAGGGGATGGAAGAGTGCTTGCCACATAGTAAATGTTCAGTAAATGTTGCTTGTTAAACCATCAGCTGTTGCAGAACTGCGCATTGTCTAGTTGCCCATGGAGACGACTCGGTGGGAGGAGGGGGTCATACCTCCACATTGGGGGGCATCTGGGGGGTGATCTGGTAGAAGGGCTATGAGAGTCAGAAACACCATTACATTCAGCCAAATAAGCCAGCTCCTCCAGGGATCTTTTGGGCTTTGTGCGGAGTGGCATAAAACCTTCCCAGAAGTTTCTGGAACTACTTCATGAGCTGCGGCCTGGCCTAGAGGGGAAGACCTACACTTTGAGTTGAGATACGAGCCTCTAATCACAGCCTTGTGCTGGGTGGCATCAAGCAAGTCCTTGCCTCTTGGCGACTCAGTTTTCTTACTGGTAAAAGAGACTAGCCCCGTTTTTCCAAAGACCTGCTCCCACTATAGAATGACCTGGAATATTCATTTAAACTGAAATATAACACACCAGGTAATGAATATTTTGACATAGGAATTTTTGTTATATACCAATTTGGGGCCTCGTTCCCAAGGACATTGATTCAGTGGGTCTGAAGGGATTTCTGAGAAGCTATTTTTTAAATTTCCAAGGAATTCTGACCGGCAGCCAGGCTGGGGAACAACCAAGAGTTGCCAACCTCCAGTTGCCCATCCAACTGGAAATCTTGACTCTGATGCTTTGCCCAGGACCGGAGACACACAATATTCCCCTCCTTTCCCTCAACTCACAGAATCTGCCAAGTGAGTGAGATAAGGAACTAAGCTGAAAAAGGCAGGAAACGATTTACCCACAATCCCCCACTCCCTGGGCTCTGCAACCAGACAACACTTTAGAGTCTTCTTACCACTCCTGATTATGATCAACATTAACTATACTAATAATGGACATTATGGAAAATCTACCCAACGTAATGGCCATTTCCAGAAATTAGATTGCTCTCAACAGTAGGGGATATTTTTTCTCCCCAATATTATTTCCTATTAATTTTGAAAAACATTTTTGTGGATTTTTTCCATTATTTTCCCAGCAGGGGCCTAATAGTGACCGAGAAGTGCTTTAAAAAATCCCATTAACTTTATCTAATGGAAATTCTCACAATATCACAACTGCCAAAGGCCTTTTTTATTCCAGAGTTAACCTTGGGAGCTTTTAGATGTTCTTTGAGGCATGCACGGAGAACTGAGGAAATCTTTCATTTCTACATCCTGGGAGAGCTTGGCACGCTTAGCTAAGTATGGAACTGCTCATTCTGAATGTGTTTCTCTGGGTGAATATTGATTTGACCCCTGTTGTATATCACAAATGCACACCAAGCTCCAGCAACGTGGGGCACTGAGGGTTTTGTTCAATATTCAACTTTGAGCAACTCAAGTGCTCGCACATGTTTTTCCATTCCACCTGTTGCTCTCCCCAGATGTCTGAGTTAAGCACGTTGTGTGTAGAAAAGTCACTGCTGTGGCCATTACACAAGGCGGGACCACTTCCCCTGCTCTGTGGGGTATCTTCAAAATCCCATGAGGTCAAGCTTGGAGAAGTTTACAACGGGAGCTGCTCATTCGGAAGTGGGCAACTCCAGTGACCACTCTGGTTATGTAGCAAGCCTGTCTAGGTCTGGATTTCTGATATATTTGTGCTTTTGTGCTGGTTAAGTCAACACGCAGGGACATCTGGCATTTCTTTTTCTCTTTTCCGTCATTCTCCATATTTAACAGGTGGCTCTCCATGTTGTATGTTGGACAGAGTACATATACTTCTAAACAGTATCTCTGGCCCCTAGATGTTTGTAGTCGTTTGATTTGATGGAGGTTTTTACATGATAACTGTCAGAGGCATTCCATTTTAAGGGTCCAGGAATGTACAAAAAGAAGAGAAGATCCTAAGGGCAAACATGTTTGATTTCGGGGAAAAAAAAAATCCATTGGATATCTGCTTCTCCCTTCCTTCCTGTTAACATCCCATCGCTTACCGTGCTGGGTGGGTTATGAGGGTGATGGGAGGGACGTAGGAAAGGTGTCACAGTCAAGAGCAGGCGTCGCCTATGTGGTGCCCCTGCTGCTGCTGGGAGGCATTACAAGGACAGTAAGTTTCCTAAGATTCTGCAAACCAGATGGGATTCCTACTTTGTTTCATCACCCTAAGGAGGCCTTGGCTATTGGGGTACAGGCAGGGAATCCCAGCACCAGTAGCAGCCCACAGGGCCACGTGCATTTCCAAAGTGGAACAAACCAGATGTTGACAGCACGCAAGACTGCGCCGAAGGAGACAAGCCGTAAGACAGGTGTCAGGAACCGGACAGGACGGGGGAGATGCAGCAGGACCGGGGAACCCTCCTTTCCTGATCGGGACTGGGCAAGCGGGAGGAGTCTTGGATGCTGAGCCAGGCCTGCCTGGCGAGAGAAGGCTCAGGGTGGGACAGAATGACAAACCATCCCACTTTGCCCGGGAGGGAGTGATTTCCCAGGATGCAAGGCTTTCAGTTTTAAAACCAGGAAAGTCCCCCAGAAACTCGAGATAACTTGGTCACCCTAGGTCAGGGAGACAGTTTAACACAGTTTCCAAAGCATGGACTTTAAAGTCAGACAGACCTGGGTTTGAATCCTGGCGATGTGACCTTGGGTGGGCTGCTTCACCTCCCCTTGTCTGTAATGATCAAGGTGCCCCACGCACAGGCTGCAGTAAGGGAATGATTAATAATGCAAGCCAAGTGAGTGACATAGGGCCTGGAGCAGAGTAAGCACTCGGTAGGTTTTATTCTCACCATTCTGAAGAAGCGAGTTAGCAGGGTGCATTCTGAATGCCTCCCACGTGGAAGGGAAGAATCAAGTCTAGAAGTGAAGATGTGCCAGAACAAGGAGAGGCAGGAAAATCAAAAGGCCATGACTGTCTGGGGCAGATGGAAAAGGTCAGAGAAACCAACGCAGGGCAGGGCTTAGGATAGAGTGAGGGGGAAAGAGTCAGGATTAATCTCTCACACTCCCTGTTGTGCCCTTGAAGTCTCAGGGGTTCAACCGGGTGGGAGCTCCCACTCGATGGAGAAGGGAGACTCAGAGTCTGGAAGAAGGAAGTGGACCCCCAGAGCCCCCTCCAACCTGGAGGCATCGCGGGGTATCCCAGTCCTTCCCCACCCTCCTCTTTGACTTTTCTGGGGAACATCCCCCCAGGGACTGATGGTAGCTCCCAAGGAACTGAACTTCTAGCAGGGTCTTCTGTAGACAACAACAGGAAAACCAGCCTGGAAAGAGGGAAGGAGCTAGAGAAATAGCTTGGAGAAGGAAGCAGAGGGATCTTTTAAATATAACAATACATGTGACAGAAATAATATTAACTTACAAGTATTCGCAATCTCCTTTCTCTTCCCGTCTGCTTCCCTTCTGACCTTTTATAGAGAATAAGCCCTTTCTTCCGGGTCAGTTCGTGGTGCTACTTTATGGCTGTGTTAGAAGGGCAAAGTGGAAGGAAACCTAAAAAAGCCAGAAAGGCTAAACTGATCTACATGCTAAAGTACAGAGACAGACAGGAAGTGGAAAGGAGACGGAAAAGGAGTGTCAGAGTCGATGAAAGTAGGAGAGAGGAGGGAGAGAGACGAAAGAGATCTGGTCTTTCCCCAGGAGCCACTGCAGAGTCCTAGGCAGATTTGGGGTGAGAGAGATGAGCACAGAAGATTTTTAAAGACTGAGTAAAGATGTTGATTTCTTTTGAGTCAATTTTCTTCCGGAATGCAGTTTCTCTTAATGCAAATCTGTGCTGAGACTGGACCACATAGAGTTCCAGATTTATATAGGTTACACTAAGTGCCATTAATTAATGTTCCTTAGATGCCTCCCAGGCTCCAGGCCATTGAACAAACACCGAGTGCCGATTGCAGTAGGTTGACCACATCGATTGCCCCAGTTACTGGCCTCCCTGCTTCCGCTTCTCTCCAACGTGACCCTGCAGCTCCTCCCATCAAGAGGTAGAGTCTGTGTCCCCACTGTAGGGGAGGAAGACATTTCCTCTGCCCCTAAGTCCTTCTGGCTGGTCTAAGAATTAAACTGACATGAGACAGAATAACACGAGAAAATCAAACGAGTTTGATAACATGTACACCTGGGAGAAACCCAGGAAAACTTAGTAACTCACCAGAATGGCCAAAGCCACCACCTTAAACACCATCTTCAGCTAAAGACAAAGGAGGATGTTGGGGGAGGTGGTTTGGGACTTCAGAGGGGAGGAAAGCAATTCACGTGGAGATGGAAAAGCAAATGTTTGATGAAGAAGGGTTTGCTGGGTCATCTATAGACAATGTGACCCAAGAGAGAGAACTTTGATAAAAAATAGGTTTAGCTAGGATTCTCCCAGTCTACCAACACCCAGTGTTATCTATGGTGATGGCCTGTCCTGGGGACAGGCCTTTCTATCTTAAATTCTTTTAGGCAGTTAGGAGGAAGGTCAAAGTCTCTTTCAGAGTCTTTTGTCCTTAAAAATAATCAAGCCAGAGACACATTTTGGGGTGGCAAATTCTGATCCCTCACACCACCAACTTTATCCAAGCTGATAAACCTGGCTTATATCTGGGTTGTGTTATCCAGTCTTATCACCTGATCTGGCCAATAGAATGCAGAGGACCTGACAGTGTTCTAGTCCCAGTTGAGGCCTTAAGAAGCTTCACAGGTTTCAACCGTCTCTCTTGGGCCCTTGCCTCCACCGTGAGAACAAGCCCAGGCTAGGGAGGCTGAGAGACCTCAGCCAACAGCAAACCAACCTCCAGAAAAAGCCACCACGCTGACCCTCAGCTGACCACAGAGACGTGAGGGAGCCCCACTGGGACCAGCAGAACCCACCCCTCCGCTTTGCCCGCACCCAGAATCATGAGCAAAAACAATGTTTACAGTTTTAAGCCACTAGATTTTGAGATGGCTTGTTACACAACAATATCTATCTGATACACTTACTAAGTAACCAATATTTTGAATATATTATTTTGATCCTTGCAACTAAGAATTCATAATTCTCTTTGTTATAAAAGTTTTCGTGGCAGAAAGGAAACAAAAAGGATTTGCCCGAGGCCACTCATCTGGTAAGTTTCTGAGCCAGAATTGAAAAGGGCTCCATTTAATTCAAAATCCATCTTTCCATGTGCATCATATCATGCTGCCTAAGATGATGCCGAAGCCGCTGATACCCAAGGTCGTCTCTATATTTCAGAAGAGGTCACAGGACAGGGCTGGACATCAGCTACCAAAGCCAGACTCCTCAATGTCCAGGCCCACAAAACAGGATCACAGCCCAGTAGGGAATTAACATCACGTGAAGGCTGGAGCAGAATATTAAACCCCATAAAAGACACTACAGTGTTGAGAACAATGAGAGATGTGGGAATCAGCAGAGCCAGAGTTGCCGAAGCGAGATTTATAGAAGATAAACAAAACCCATTTGATCAAATGGAAAATGAAATTGCAGAGCAGAGCAGAACAGTTCCAATAAGAGGTAAATAGATGCTCTCTGAAACCTGTTAAACAGGTTGTCAGGAAGTCAGGAGTGTCTATATACACATTTCCTCATTGTTGTAAGTCATTCTACACACACACACACAATATAAACACAGGGATAGATATAAGTAAGCACACACAGACATTACACAGGTAAACACACAGAGACCCACCTGCTTATACTACACGGGCAGCACACGCATGCACTCACCAGCACGTGCAGTCACAGACCTGTGTGTGCGTGCACACATGCGTACACACACACAGAGGCATGAACGACCATGAAATGTACAACGCCCAGACACACATGCAGGTACACACACACAGAGACACACGAACATGCACAGAGAGACAGGCACACCCTCTTCTGCAAAAGCACATGGGTTTACATACACCTGCAAACATCTTCACTCTTCCGTGCACGCACACACGCTCACCCTCATCAACCCCAGACAGGCAGAGGGAAATCCTTCCACTGGGAGTGGATTTTTTCCCCTCCAGGATTTGTCCTCAGAGCTAGAGCATTTCACCTGCAAATCTGCCAAGAAAGAATCTTCTAGTTGTTGATCCTTTGACCCCAGCAAGAAAGCTTAGCCCTCCCTGGACCCTCGGGTCAGTCTTGACCTCAGCAAGACAGGATTGAAAAAGCCCTGGGCCAACAGCTGGGACCAATCATGAGGTCAGCACTTTGGGCTCCCTCTTAGGAAGTTATGCCTGTGCCCCATCCTTGGGCTGAAATGGGACAAAACAGCAGCCCTGACATCAGGAAGACTGGGGTTCGAATCCTGCCTTGGCTACTTCCTAGCTGCACGAACTTGGGGCCAATTACATAAATAGGCTGAATTTCAACGTCCTCAGTTGTAAAATGGAGACAGCGATTCCTACCAAACGGGGATTTGTCAGGATTAAAGGTGATCGTGTGTGTAGTGCTTCATTCAATCCCTGGCACATTGTAGGTGTCAGTAATTGTTGAAAGAGGGAGAGGATATTTTCAAAGCCCTGTGCTCCATCCATTTAGTCTTAATTTTTTTTTCTTTTTCTTCCAAGCATAACATAAACCGAGGCTACTTTACATTTATATTCTATAACATTTATACACATTATTACATATTTTATCCAAAAATGATCCTTTTTCTTTTAATTTTCCCCATGTAAATGTCTCTGGTATGAACAAGGGCTAATTTCTTCCTCTGTCCTTGGACATCTTTTCTGGGGGACCTTATGTCTGGTTATGATCATCAAAACCATTCAGCAAAGCAATTTTGTTAAACCCAAATTCTCTTTATAGGCAACGTTTCAAGACCCAAAACCTCCTGAAAAAAGGAATTAAAAAGCTGCCATCTCAAAGTTGGAACCAGACTTTGCTCTTAAGAGAAATCTGTATTTCAAGGTGGACCTTGAAACGGCCGGTTTTGAATTTTCACTTTAATACTCGTTCATCCAACACCACAAACATTTCTGAACACCTACTATGTGCTAGGCACCGCGATCAGAACCCAGTTCACACAGATACACAGAGTCCAGTGCAAAAGCAAAGTACATAAGTAATCGTAATTCAATGTGGCCAGAGGAATCATTTGTAAGACATTAATCTTTTAATGTACAAGGTAAAGACCAGAAGAAGGAGTAATTAATTCTGCAGCAGAGAAGTGAGGAGGTATGGGAGACACCTTGTTTCAGCATGCCTAGCATCACTTCTCTTCATTCGTAAGAGAATTCCTTCTGCTTTGGAGAATTCTCTCTCCCCAATTATATGCAGTCTCTCTGAGGCTGTCACTCAAGTGGCATTCCCCGGGGCTGGGCACTTGACTCAACTCTCGCCATCGATCTCTCCTGCCTGGGAACATTAAACAAAGTGATTAACCAGAGTGATACAGAAGCACAAACAGCTGGCAGTCGGACGAGACTCATCTTTAAATCCTTTTACTTAGATTCCCCAGAGCGGCCCCGGCTCTGTCCTTCCAGGTTTTCCACCCCATAATCTTTCAATAAATTAATTTTTTTGTCACATTAGGAAGAGTTGAACGATTATCATCAAAGGTGTAGAAATCTCCATGGAGGGAGAGATCTGACTTGGGTTTTGGAGAATGAAAAGAAGCTCGCCGAGTGGCTAGGGGGAAGAAAGAGCAGAGCAGCTACTGCAAAGCTGTAAAGGCACCAGGTGTAACAGCACACAGCACATCTGGATGATGAAGTCATCTCAGCATGGCTGGAAAACACAAGACGAGAGCCACAGCACCTAGAAAACCAAAACTACTCTCCTCTGTATCCCCAGCACCCAACACAGAGCCTGACACACAATGGTGCTCAATAAATGTTTGTGGAATGAATAAGTGATGGAATGACAGAAACAGGGCCAGGTAGAGCATCTTGTAACCCACAACGGACCTTGCAATACCTGGAGGCCAAGGTGGAACCACTGAAGATTTGTGTGTGTGTGTGAGGAAGACTAGCCCTGAGTTAAGATCTGTTGCCAATCCTCCTCTTTTTTGTTTTTTTTTTGGCTGAGGAAGACTGGCCCTGGGCTAACATCCAGCCCATCTTCCTCTACTTTACATGGGACGCCGCCACAGCGTGGCTTGACAAGCAGTGTGTCAGTCTGCGCCCGGGATCCGAACCTGCGAACCCCGGGCTGCCGAAGCGGGGCGCATGAACTTAACCGCTGCACCACCAGGCCAGCCCCTGAAGATTTTTTTAGTCAGGGGAAAGACATAATTCAGAAATGAATTTTTAAGGTATTTATTTTTAAATATGTGACGCGATGCAGGTGTTAGCTAACGCTACAGTGGTAATCATTTTGCAATAGGTAAGCGTATCAAATCAACACATCATACACCTTCAACTTACACAATAGTATATGTCAATTATATCTCAATAAATATAGAATCAAATAAAATACTCATTTTACAATTCAACTCTGGCTTCCGAGAGAAGAACAGAGTAGACATGACCAGGGCTGGAAGCAGGGATCCCAGTTAGGAGACCGATGCAGTAATCTAGACGGCCATGGGGACCCGAAATTGGCCCCATCAATTGGGAGTGGATTTGACAGGTCTTGGTGATTGCTTGGAGGAGGGTGGAGAGGGGGAAGGGAAAATGCAAGGATGACCCCAAATTTCTCTCCTAGGTGGGTGACGCGCCATTTACTGGCAAACAGAGCTTGAGAGGAGGACAAGGAGGGAAGAAAAATGAAGAGTTTGAACCTGTTGGGTTTGAGGCTTCTGAAAAACAGCCAAGATGAGAGGTTGAGTAGGTTGGAGCTCAGGAGAGCAATCGGGGTGGACAGAGTTTAGGGGTCCAGAGCATCGGGATCAGGGCTTCTTAACCTGGGGTCTCTGGATTCCTAAGATTGCGTGCGATAGTGTGTCCTAGACAGCACTTCAGCACTGCACTTGGGGGCCGTTTTAAACAGCAAAATCAACAACATAAAGCACGAAAATGCAAAAAGAACATGGCACTAAATAGAACACAAAAATGACACTTGTTTACAGTGAGAAGTGAAACAAGGAGGCCAAGCATCAGCTCAGCTGGGAATGGGCACGTCAGGGGACTCAGGGGACTCCTCTGCGCTTGTCCAGGAATGGCCAGGAACGTGCCTCGAGCATCGGTTGTGGGATAACAGATCAGCTTTAATGAGGAGGTGAATTCGTAAAGGCAGCTTCTTGCTTTGCTTCTCGTCCCCTGATGAAGGGGACAGTTAATGCTCCTACAGCCAATGTGGCCCATGGACGTTAGCTCCAGCTGCTGGAAAAGCCACTCTTTTTCCCCAGGGGAAGAGAGAGTAAGGGGTAAGGAGAGAGGGGAGACACCCCCCCCCCCAGGATCTCCCTGAAAAAGTGAGGGATTGGCAAAATTCCTATTTTAAGGGCCCTCTCTTAGCTTGGGCTGCTGTAACTAAATACATTTATTTTTCATGGTTCTGAAGCCTGAAAGTCCAAGGTCAAGACGCAGGCAGATTCAGTTCCTGGTGAAAAGCTTCTTCCTGACTTGCAGATGACGGCCTCTCACCATGTCCTCACACGGGGGGGCAGGGGTCCTCCAGTCTCTCTGCCTCTTCTTATAAGGACACTAACTCATCACGCGTTCCCACCCTCATGACCTTGTCTAACCCTAATCACTTTCCAAAAGTCCCACCTCCAGATAGCATCACGTCGGGAGTTAAGGTTTCAACATACGAACTTGGGGGTGACACAAACATTTGGCCCATAACGGGCCCAGACAAAACATGAGAGAGGAGGGTGAGGAGCTCCCCTCATTCCAGGAAGACAAGGCCCGATTCCTAGCACGGCTCAAGTTGGAAACAGCTTGCAGAAAACTAGTGCAGAGGAAAACCCGGGGGGAGGCAGCCGCCGTTTATGATTTTCGGCCCCAGCAGACCTGGGATCAGCATCAGCCTTCCCCGGGACAAGTCTGTTGTTTCTTTAACTTTCACTGTGGCTTTGAACATCCCCTGTGGCAGACATGTGGGGGGACAAGGATCCACCATGAAATACAGGCTTGAAGAAGGATCTCAGAGGCACCACAAAGATCCGTGAAAATCAAATGCATCACCATTATCAGCATCATAGCCCTATCACTACTTGTGGACCTACTATGTCCAAACAGTTAATATACGCTATTGCCTCTCAATTCTACAAAACTCCAAGCTTATGTTTATTGAGGGTTTGCCGGTACTGGGGCTGTGTGAGGTACCACAGTGCCTCTGTTTTTAAAACAACCACCCACTGTTATCATCAGGCACTGTTATTGCCTGCCGTCCCCCGGTGAGGGAACAGAGTCTGGAGCAGAGAAGCGGCTTCACAAGCAGGTAGGTAATAGAGCAGGGTTTCTCAACCCCAGCATTGTGACTTGTAGGGCTGGATCATTCTTTGCTGTGGGGTGTCCCGTGCATTGTAGGATGTGCAGGAGCACCCCTGGCCTCACCCACCAGATGCAATTAGCAACTCCCCCAAGCTGTGACAACCAAAAACGTCTCCAAACATTTCCAAATGTCCCCTGGGGAAGGAGGCACAAAATCACCCCTGGTTGAGAACCAGTATAAGAGTGCAAAGATCTCCAGGCAGCCTGATTCCAGAGCCGGCTCCTCTAACTGCTACATGACACAAACTCCTCACTCTTAATCCCCAATCTTCAGCCTGAAACAGATTCTGAGAGGGAAGCCAGTCCCCACCACCACACAGTATGTGTGGGGCCCAGTGGATGTGAATTCAGGTCTGACTCCAAACTGAGCCGTCTTCCCCCTCACCAGGCAGGCAGTATCTATTTTGATGGGATCCTCAACACCTGTGCCAAATACTGGGCTTGAATTTGGGCAGGAACTGTGAAGGATTCACTTCTGTAGCCATGTCCCAAGTCACGCGGCTAGGACGTGGCCAGGCCTGGATCCAAACTCAGGTCTGCTGGCTCCAAAGCACAAGCAGATTACACTTTGCTCTGCTGTCCCCAGTTCACAGCGGCTTCGTCCCCTCCACCATCCCATTTCCTTCCCCAGCCAATTTAAGCCAAGTTTCACATCTAGTGATTTCGGCAGCTGTCCTCTTTTCTTGTGCAATCGCTGGCTCCAATTGCCAACGCCGTATTTGGGTGGTAAAAGAGAGGGTGATGTGGCTTCAGGGATTCAAGAGCAGCAAGCTGGAAAAGTCCTGCTTTGCTGGATTTTCAGCCATGGGACTGAGCGGGAGGAAACATATGGCTGATGAGATATCCTCCCCCCACCTCCATGATGCTGAGTGAGGAGGGAACATGCTGGACAGTCCAATTAGCTCTTTAATTACACGGAAAGAGGAGCCCTCAGAGCGGGTCAGTCAGTTGGGGAAGAAAGAAACAAGTCTGGCTTCTAATCAATGGCTGTTCCAGCCTCTTTCATCAAAGGCTTGACCTGTCATTTTTTTATTGTCTGGAGTTAATGAGTCAGTTTGACTCCCTGGGATGAAGAGAATTTGCTTAACTCTGGGGATGGCTCTCTCCTTGACAACGTCATTCTGTATGGTTCTCGGAGCGCTTGCAACCATGATGGCTGTCACTTACCAAGTGTCTGTGACATGGCGGCCGTGCATCGAGGACTCTGCATGTCTTAGCTCTCGTGATCTTCACGTCAACTCTAGGAGACAGGTTCTACTGGTTTCTGGCCCTGCCACTCACCCGCTGGAAGCCTCTTGGCCTCTGTGTGCCTCTGTTTTCTCATCTGTAAAATGGGGATAAGAACAGAACCAACCTTATAGCGTTGTTGTAAAGATGCCATGAGTCACTTTTGTAAAATGCTTAGAACAGTGCCTGGCACACACAACCGCTGTCGATGTTTGCTTACGTTTATTGCCGTCCCCACTTTACAAGCAAGGAGACTGAGGTTTATGGGGGTTAAGGAGCTGGGCCAAGGCTCAGAAGTTGGCAGCAACAGAGCCAGACTTAACCCTGATCTGTTTGGCTCCAGAGCTAAGTTCTCAGAACTGGGCCAGGAAAGGAGGAGGGAGGGATAAAGGAGCCGTGCGATGTGCCATGCAAGGAAGTGGGAACGACAGAATGGGCTCACACAGAAACAAGAGCAAGTCCCCCAGCAGTCGGTCTGCATCGAGCTGGGAGGGCTCCCGCCCAGAGGAGGGAGTCCCCACCCCAGGGTCAGTGTGACCAAAAGGGCTGTCACAGCAGTTCCACATCCTCCAAATAAAGTCCAAACTCTAGTTTGACATGGAGGCTCTCCTGGACCCTTCAACCTTCCTGGTGTCATCCTCAGGTGCCCCACACCCTCCTACCACCCAACACTCACACACGCACTCGACCAGCATCTGTGCTCAGACCCACCAGGCTTCTGAGCTCCATGTCTGTTCATACATACTCTCCACTCCATCGAAATGCCTTCCTCTTCCCCATCCCCACCTCCTTCCCATCCTCTGAAACTCAGCTCGGGAGTCACCTCCTCCAGGAAGCCTTCCATGACCACCACCACCCCCAACTGGACTAGGTTCCTCTTTGGGGCTGCCACGGTGCTCCCCTCCTTATCTTTCCAGCCTGAAATTGCTCTGTAATTACAATTCCTGGCCCTGGAACTCCTCCAATGCCCAGCCCAAAGGCAAGTTCATAGTAGGAAACATAGTAGGAACACAGAAGGAAATGTTCTTGGATGAGTGAATGAATGAGTTCTTATGGGATGAGCCTATCTGGGGGTCCTTCTGTGTGAAAGGGAGATTTCACCAGTTCTGTGGCTCCATACAGACATGAAACCCACCAGCAGGTAGAGTCTCCCAGGAAATACACTGACTCATGGTAGGTACACTCAACCACACTGAAAAAGAGGATTGGCTGCCTCCGCACACAATGAGCTCCCCGAGACTGGGGGTATCCAAGCAGAAGGAATACTCATCAGGGAAATCATGGTTAATTTCGGAATTACCTAGGTGAGGGCTGACGTTCCAATGGGTTCAGTCTGTACTCAGTTGAGTCTACATCTCCTGAGACAACCTTACGATGATGAGGACGTTGGTGGTGAAGACAGCCATCACTCACGGGGCACCTGTGTGCACCATGACTGTGGTGGGCCCTCTACACGCAGAGCCATCACCAGCCCCGCTTCGTGTATAATGCACAACTGCAAATGTGCACAAAAATTGAATAATCAGTTCCCACGCTGGGGGAGGGAAAGATCATCTTTGCAGACAATCTTTAATTAAACCTCATTTTTCTGATGCAGGCTCCGACCATATATTTCTGGCATTTTTGTCGATGTTCTTCCATTTTATTCTTTTCTTTCACAGTTGAGTGACAGGCAGTAAGCTAAGCCCAAAGATCTTCCAGCTAAGTGAAAGATCTGCTGGGCTGGGTGGATTTTATCTTCTTTTTTTCTCTCTCTTTGGCTCAGTTGTACATAGTTTATGAGACTCGTGCTTCTTTACCAGTAGGATCAGCATTCTTCCTTCTGCTTGGTTTTATACAGTAATCACACATATGCAATAAAATATTAAAGTTCTTGGCACATACACTGCAGCACAGACCAAGGTGGAGACCATCTTGGAGAGGAATTGTTTCCAGGAGGCATCATTACACAGATGCTAAGATGGCCTTGCACCAGCCAATGTACAAAAACCCAAACCCACACAGAAGAGGCAGTGTATGGGCATCAGTGTAAATGCCCCCAAAGCACAGTTTGTCCCAAAGATGGATTTGCGAAAACCACAAGCAACCATATTGTTCTTATATTCATTTGTCTGATGGGATATTGTAGCTCAGAGCAGCCAAGTAACTCACTCAAAGTCACACAGGGAATGAGAAGCAGAGCTGGGACACAAATCAAGTGGAATCCAGCACCTGTTACAATAGATGATGTTTACTGAGCACTTACTATGTGCTCAACACTAGTGTAAGCACTTTGTCTGACTCACTTAATCCTCATCACAACTCTAGAAGGAATGCTCCCATCTTACAGATGAGGAAACTGAGATGCAGAGAGACTGAATGACTTGCCTGTGGTCACAAGCCTCTTTCTCTCTTAAGTGCCTCTCGAGATGCATCGGCAAGCCAAAGTCTCAGAACGGAGCCTGAGCATAAAGCACTCCCTGCTCTCAGAATAAGGGCTGAGGACGTGGTCGAGGGAAACCGAGTGCCTGGGGCTGGGGTCACTGGGGGAGCTGGTGTTTACCCGCAAGGAAGCAGCTCCACCATCAAAGGCTTGTGTCTGAGAAGCTGACCTTGCAGTGTGAGGTCATCTGAGCCAGGGCCAGAGCTGCTTTCTTAAGGAGCATTGCTCTGAGAAACCTCTTCTGGAAATGCTTCTCATGCACGTCCCACTCTCACGAGGGGCTGTCAGGCCTCAAAGAGCTGAATCGGGAACTTAATTTAATGCTACAGACAGCGGTGCTGTGTGGGTCTCTCCAGGCACAACTCATAGCATTTGTGCTTCAACCACTAAAGCACAAGATGCAAACCACTGGCCTCCCGTACGGGAAAAGGAACAAGGGCCTGGAAGTCTGGAGATCTTGGATCAACATGGAGCTTTGTTACTGACTCACTGTGTGACCTGGGGCAAGTTACTTAACCTCTCTGAGCCTCAGGCTTCTTTGTTCATTGAGGGTGATGAACCAGGGTCCCTCTAAGTTCCCTGCTGCCTCCAACATCAAGGGTTCCTGTGCCACACACGGAAGGAAATACACATCATGAACTGGCTTGAGCTTCCCTCTGCACATTGAGCTTCAGACCCGTATGACTGGGACCCCAGTGGGGAGAGAATCCTGAGAAAGAAAAACAGTGCCCTGCAGGGGAGTCCAGAGAAGTGTCTCATGACAGTAGTGACCGCGCAGTTACCCGAATGGCCCTCAATATCTGATCAATTCCGTGGAACGATCCACACCAGCTGGTTGTCCTGTATTATTAACAGATGCCACTCATTGAATATGCTACTGCATGCTAGTCATTTTCCTCGCCACAAAAATCCTGGGAGCAGGTATAAATCAGGCCCATCAGGAAATTGAGGAAACTGAGGCTCAACAAGGTCAACATGCCAAGGTCACATGGATAATGAGTAGTCCAACTGGGACTAGACCCCAAGTTTATATGACCCAGAGTCTATGCTCTTTCCACTACTTCTCCTTGACTCTCAGATGGTCTTGGTCTGGCAAACCAAAGCTTTAGAACAGCTCAGATGTTTCCTATCCATTCAACAGGTTTTCACTGAGCACCGATTATGGACCAGGTGCCATGTGACACATTAAAGATACAACAGTACAAAGACAAACCAGAATCCTTGGGATCACGGTACCTCGGTTGCCTCCACAAGGAGAGACAATGCACTTCCAAGGAGGTACAGTCATGGTGTGAATGAGAATGGACGTTGGCGGGTGCTCGTGGGAATCATTCGCTTCCATTCCCATAAGAGAAGACCCCTGGTTGGCAGCGGTAAACGTGTCGGGGGTGGAACAGAAGAAAATTGTGTTGCAGCAACATCCATAGATTTACAGCAAAATGGAAAGTGTTCCTGAATGTGAAAGTGCTGAAGATATGAAATTGAAATTGAACCACAAACACAAATCATCTCCGAGTTTCAGAAAAGTTTGAAGGTTGTCTGCATAAGATTTACCTGGAAGATGGGTAAGATGAGGAAGAATAGAGAAATGTGTACCTTTATGTGCTAGTCCAGAGTATTCATCTCAAAAGGGTGCAGACCCTGAATGAACACTTTGAATGCTTGTTATTTTGAATATTTTACTCATTCATTCAACAGACACTTATTATATTGGGAAAAGGAATAAACAAGACCCGACCTCAATACTAAAGAAGCTCGGAAGTGGATGGGGGTGGGGCATGACATGTATTCTGTAATGATAACACTTACAACTCTGTAATGTTGTAAGACTGCAGGCTCCAAAAGCAAGAAGCGATTCATTCCTGCCTAGCAGAACCCTATAAGTTTTCCTGGAAGTAGAGACATAGGAAATGGGTCTTGAGGGTGAATACAAGGGTGTCAGGCCAAGAGAAAGACAAAGAGTGATCTAGACAAAGGGAATCAGAGACACGAGGATGGGAAGCCATGTTCAGAAATTAAAGGGAGTCAGGATGGTGCAGTGGAGAACGTAGAGATGGGATTAGATCGGGGTTTCTCAGCCTCAGCACCACTGATGTCTGGGGATGCATAGTTCTCTGTTGTGGGGGCCTGTCCTGTGCATTGTAAGATGTTTTACATCACTGGCCTCCACCCACTGGATACCAACAGCGCGCACACACACACACACCAGTTGTGACAATCAAAAATGTCTCCAGACATTGCCAAATGTCCTCTGGGAGAAAAAATCACCCCTCGTTGAGAACCACTCAACCAGAAGCATTAACAGACCAAATTGGGGAAAGACTTGAAGGTCGCACAATGAAGTTTAGACATGAGAGTGTCATCAATGCTGTTTATTAAGCAGAGTGTAGAGACCATTTTTATTCTTTAGGACTATCTATGTGTCCACAGTTGGCTGGATAGATGGGGTGTGAAAAGACTGATGGCCGGAAAACAGACCCTGTTGGCATGGTTCAGACAAAGCATGGTGAACCAAGGTCATGGCAGCAGGAAGACAAGAGGAACTTTAATTTGAGGGACTTTTATAACAGAATCCACAGGAGTGGGGAAAAGAGGATGAGGACTTAATGCAACTACCTAGATTGTATATCCAAGGAGAGCTGTCCTATGAGCAATATGTAAACTAGCAAACTAAAGTTTCTGGTACATTATCTAAAAATACTATGTTTTGCACATCACTTAAGCAGTCATACAGTCATTCAACAAATATTTGCTAAGTACAAACATGTGACAGCTCTCGAAATTTAAAACTAATGACAACACTCCTGCCAGGAACAGTACTAATAAGCATTTGACATGAGTTATCTCAATAAACCAGGAGAGTCTGTATGTTATTACAAACATTAATGTTTGTAAACATTATCCCTATTTTAAAGAGGAGAAAGCTGGTTCTTACAGAATTTAAGTAGCTTGTTAGTAAATACGACAGCCAGGATTCAAACCAGGGTTTGTTTCTCCTCAAGGTTCATATGTTTAACAATACTGTGTACCAATTTCTTCCAAAGGTTCTAGAACACAAAGGACACTCCTTAATCCTAGTTTACAAGGCCAGCATAAGGAGGTGGGGAGGAGGGGGGAGGTGAGAGGAGAGGAGCGGAGCTTTAAAACGTCTTAGCTTTTATTACACTCGAGCATTTACAAGGCAGAAATTCATACACATTACAGCATTTGATCCTCGCACAATACCTGTGAGTATGGAGCTCTGGGCTAGGCGTCCATTGATTATCTCGGCTCCATCCTAATGCCTATTTTGTTTCTCTTTCTGTTTCTTTTCAAACTACAGCTTCTATTCAGCAGTTAAAACCTCTTGCCGAGTGACTTGCTTCTTGGACCAGCCCACGGACTGCCTGAGGGGCCCTCAGAGGTCAGGGAAGAGGAAGACCAAGCCACCCCATGAGGAGCTGCGTGTCCCCCTCTGTGAGTGGCCCTGAGGCCCCGTGGCAAGATGCTGCCTGGTGGCCCGCTAAGATGGGAGTGTTGGGTCATTTAAAACAAGACAAAATAGAACGAGATGCTGACAACCTGTCAGTGCTGCTCCCTGTCCTCCGCCCACAAGATCCTTCACTAACTCACCCTGTTCACCTTCCCAGCCCTGTCTGATGCCTCTCCACCGCCTCTTCCTGTGTCCTGCATTCCCCAGATGCGCCGTACCTTCCTCTGCCTTCCGGCTTCTTCACATAAGGTCTGCGGCGCCTGGGGGGCCCTCCCCACCACCACCACCACCCCCCCAGCCTCTTCACCCTACCCCCTCGGCTCGCCTGTCAGGTCTAAGATTACACACCACCTCCTCCAGGCAGTCTTCCCCACTGCCCAAGCCCAGGTTGGGACTGCTGTGTGCGCCCAGAGAACGCCGTGTTCCACTCAGGGCAGCACACTATTTTATAATTGTCTGGTTACTTGTGTGTCTTCCCTGCTAGACAAGGGGTCAGTGAACTACAGCTGGGGGCCAAGTCTGTTCTGGTAGATAAAGTTTTATCTGAACACAGCCACGCCCACTTTTACATAATATCTAAGACTCCTTTGGCCCCACCACAGCAGGACTGAATCGCGGTGACAGAGACCATCTGGCCCGCAAAGTCTGAAATATTTACTGTCAGGCCCTTTGCAGGAAAGTCTGCTCACCGTTGTACTAGACCGTGGGCTCTCAGGGGCAAGAACTCGGTCTTCTCCTGTATGCCATCAGCATCCGTTGCCCAGCCTGGAAGATAGGAGTGTCATGAATATTTGATGGATGGATGGATAAGTGCATATTGAACGTGTTTAAGTGTCAAGTTCTCTGACAGTGTGACACCGCTAGCACAAAAGAGACACAATTGGCAAGATAGCCTCAGACCCTAAGAAACGGTCTGATTGTCTGTCTGAGCAAAATCAGCCTGGACACACACACACACCCACACACCTGGCCTTTCAGCAAAATCAATATCTGGCGGCTGGTGTGTCGGGTCCTCACTTGTAGGAGAAGCCATACAGAGAGATGTTTGATTGAGGTAACTTCCTGCTACGAGTTTCTGTGATTTTCCCCTTAAATGGCTTTTTTTTTTCTCCTCCAATATTTTGGACCAGAACAATCAATTGTTGAATTAAACCTGAATTTCATCAGCCTAAAAATTTGAGTTGAATAATCCAGACTTTCTTGAGACTTAGAAGGAGGGAAAAGGGGAGTCTAGCTTATAGGATCTGTAAAGGGTAAGCATGGCCTCACCTCTGTGGTTAACGTCCCAAAAGATAAACCCGCACCCCACTTGTCCAGCCGATAAACCGAAACTCTTCTTTCAGGAGCCAGTTCACGTGTCTTCGCCCCCTTGAAGCCTTCTCTGATCACCTCCCTAAACGGCCCTCCCTCTTCCCAACTCTGATAGCATGCGGCTCCTCCCCATATGACAATCAGAACTTCTCAGAGTTGCTTGCACATCTTGGGACTTGCACTGGGGCTCTGAGCTCCCCAAAGAGTTCATTCTCCTCTCCACTCCCAGGTACATAGTAGGTGCTCCATAAATGTTTATGGAATGGTTGAAAGAATAAATGAATAAGGGAAAGAGGAAGTGGTTGAACCGAATGAGTGAATGCATGGATGGCTGGACCCGTGGGTAGGTGAATGCATGAGTGGAGAAATGAATGGATACGTGGTGGGTGGATGGATGGAGAGATTGGGTTGGGTTGGGTTGAAGTGACTGGATTGAAGTTATGACGGAAGTGAATATACCTTCAGAACTCTCAACAGCTTGTGTCCTACAGAGGACTGCCCTCCACACCCACCCGTCCCCACCCCTCAGGCTTCTCTCTTCCAGGTTTAATGGTTCCAAGCCCTAGAGTGTTCTTCCTAGCTCTCTCACTGCATTTCTCCATCATTTCTCATTCCTGTTCTCTAGTGGCTACCCCAGCTCTCCCCGACTCACCAAGTCAGCTTTGCCCAAGGATCCAAGAGGGCAAAGGGGACTTTGTTCATGGGAAGCAAGCAGATGGCTAGCTTCCAGCGCCCCAGGAGGACTGGAGCGAGGCCACCTGCTCGCCCCTGATGGGTCTAATTAGAGCAGATGCTTTTCTCAGTGCCTTACAGAGCTTGGTTCTCCTCCCCCACCCCCTCCTTCTCTTATAGTGCCATCAGCATCTGTGCGAGCCTGGACCATAGCAGGAGTAAAGCCATGATGCAGAGTGAGCTCTCCTGGGGACAAGGTTGCAGGTGTCTACCTATGAAGCTCCTCTCTTGTCCTCTAATCATCTTTCAGTTCCAGATTCAACTGACCCAAAGAAGCAGCCCCCTTTCTCAGGAGCAAGCCCTGAGACCCCAGGACTCTGGGAAACACAGACTGGAAATTTTGCTCTGGCTGGAGAGCACCACTTTAAGATGGGCAGATTGAGGACCAGAGAGTGGAGATGACATCCCCAGAGTCACGCAGGAAATCAGTGGGGACTGGGAACTGGAGCGCAGACCTCCCGCTTCACAGTCCAGTATATGTTACCGCTACACCGCCTTAACACGGCAAAATTTGCATGATTCCCTTGGAGACTCCTGAGTAAAATGTAACATATCCAAAGGAGGTGCCCCATTTCAAGCTCATTTCACATTCCGCATCAATTGGAGCTGATTAGAATTCTGATTATAATGCTGGAATCATTTTTATTTCCAGGCTTCAGTAATTTAGTATCAGGTGGGCATTAGTCAACAGAGACTTAAAACAAATTGTAAGCACATCATTACAGAAAGGAAAGTTCTCCCCTCCACACACACAAGTGCACGCACACACACACACGCACACACATCTTTCTTTCATTAGCTTTAATTAGGTTGACCCAGATTGATCTGGAAAATTTTCCAGACCCAGAATGAATTTCTCCTTTATGATTACGAAAATCATGAGGTTTTCAGAGAATGGGCTCTAGAGACAAATCAACTGAAGAGGTAGCATCGGGGCTCCTCCAGCAACAGCAGGTAGACAAAGACCTTGATTAAAATCAGAGACAACAGCCAAAGCCAGTATTGTCAACCCAGCATGCCATTTGGATCTCATCTCTGTCCCTCTCTTGCTGTGTTACCTTGGGTGACTTACTCACTTCTCTGAGCCTCCACTTCCAATCCTGCACACACACCCCATCTCACAGTTCATTCTTTGCTAAGTAGCCAGGAAATTTTTCCAAAACATAAATCAATCCAGCCACCTGTCTGATTAAAAAGCTTCCCATTTAACTTAGAACAAAACCCACACTCCATAATGTGTGCGACGAGGGCCTCCACAACCTGACTTTTGCTTTGTATGGTTGTATGTTAGGACGGCATTTGGCTATGTGTAACAGAAACTTTAGTATATTTGCATAACCAAACAGGTGGATATTATTCTCTTGTCACATGACAAGAAGTCCAGGAGTGGTTCAGAGAAGCTCAAAAAGCCCTTGGAGACCCAGGCTCCTTCTAGCTTCCTGCTCTGCCATCCTCAGAACATAGGAAGCCTCGTGGTCACAAGGTGGCTGCTCCACTCTAGGCTTTGTGTCCAAGTTCCAGGCAGGAAGAAAGGAAAGAAGAAAAGGAAAAAAAGGCACATGCCAGTTGGGTCTGTCTCTTTTTGTCAGGAAAGTGATCACTTTTCTTTAGATTGCTACTTACAAGTCATTGGCTAGAACTATGTCACATCACCAATGGTAGTTGCAAGGGATTCTGGGAAGCCAAGTCTTAGATGGGCGCTTTGCTTCCTGAACAAAATCAGGCTTTATTGATTAGAACAGAAGGGGGCTTAATATTGGGCAGGAACCAGCAGCACCTGCCATCCAGCCCCCATTCTCAGGCACAATTTGCCTGTGGTAGGCAGAATTCTAAGACGGGCCCTAAGATCTCTGTACCCTGATGCTCACAGCCTGTGCAATCTCCTCCCTCTGAGGGGGGGTGGGACTCGTCTTAGCCAACAGAATGTAGCAACAGTGGAGAGATTTCGCTGATGTTATTAAGGTCCAAATCAGCTGATTTTGAGTTAATCAAAAGGGAGATTGTCCCAGGTGGGCCTGACTTAATCAGGTGAAAGCCCTTAAAAGAGGGATGGGGTCACGCTGAGCTGAGAGATCCTCCTCGCTGGCTTGATGAAGTAGACAGTCAGGTCAAGGAAACCCACAGGGTAAAGGGCCACAGGGGGACTCTAGAAACCTCAGACTCTAGGACCTAAGAGCTGCCTCCAGCCAACAGCTGGCAAAACCCAGGGCCCTCAGTCACACATCCCTGAGGAAACAGAGTCTGCTGACAACCTGAAGGAGGTTGGAAGTAGGGCCCTCCCCAGGCGGGCCTTGAGATGACAACGCCATCTGGCCCAGCACCCTGACGGCAGCCTGCAAGGCCCTGAGCAGAGGCCCCAGCTGAGCCGCGATCAAATCCTTGTAGGGGATAACACAGGCATGTGCTGTTCCAAGCTGCCACGATTGTGGAAACTTGTCAGGAAGCAATAGAGGACGAACACAGTGCCAAACACACAGGTCTCCTTTCTGTCACTTGTGGTGACGACTCCACCTTCATCATCTCTTCTGACCTTCTCTGCTCTCTGCCGGGAGTACTCTTTCTTCAGCTCCATCCTCCTTCAGGCTCCAGCTCCCGTCCCCTATCAGAGATCCTTCCCTCGCCATCCTGTCCAACCACCTGCACCACTCTCTCCGCCTCACTCTGCTTCACAGAACCTACAGCCACCTGAAAGCATCTGTTTTTATTTATGTGCTTCCTTGAAATAGTCTTCTCCTCCACTGGAATGTCAGCTCCCCGAGAGAAGAGACGGGTCTCTCCCTCGTGGCCTCCACTGCGCGCAGAACAGCACCAGCCACGTGGTAAGCTCAGGGACAGCACCCCTGTCTCCGCACACCCGGAGCCCCGGGGAAGGTCCAAGGCAGCTCGGACACAGGCTTCCGCAACCGACTTCCACGAACCACACCTGTGGATGTTCCGTGCCAGGAGCGGAGGGCACTCTGCCCCTTTGCTCTTGCAGCCTCCCCTCTCCCGCACGTCCAGAGTGGTCGTCCAGAGCCGTGGCCATTTCGTGCTCCCCCCTCACACACTCGCCCTGTTACAGTCAGTATTTAACTGTAGGCTGCTGTCTCACAAGAGCTAGCAGAGATTTTTTTGGCTAATGTCCAGTGTAAATAGGAGATAGGCTAGAAATATAGATTCAGTTTCCTTGTTCCTAGATGGCTATCTTCTCTGTGTCTTCACGTGGCAGAGGGGTGAGGGGGCTCTCTGGGGTCTCTTTTATAAGGGCACTAACCCCATTCAGCAGGGCTCCACCCTCACGACCTAATCACCTCCCCAGTGCCCCAGCTCCTAACACCAGCCCACTGGGGGGTAGGTTTCAAAATAAAAATTTTGGAGGGGACACAAACATTCAGTCTATGGCAGTGTACTTACCAAAACTGCATCTCAAAAACAAAGGCAAAATAAGGGAATTTTCAGAAGAACAAAAACTAAAAGCTTTAAGCGCCAGTATCCCAACTAAAAAACTTCTAAAGGATCTAGTTCAGGAAGAACGAAAATGATCCCAGATAGGAAGGTCTGAGATGCAAGAAGGAATGGCAAGAGGGGGCAGCCAGGTAAACATGTAGATAAATCTAGATAGTCATCGTATTCATAAAGTGAAAATGCTCATCTCATCAGTAGGTTTAATGAGAAGATAGAACTAAAACTCCGAGCAACAAGAGCGTGTAAATTAGCAGGGAGATGACTCGAGTTAAAATATTCCACGATCTTCGTATGCTCCAGCAGGGCGGATGGTGAGGTCACGATATTCACATAAAGATTATGAAGTTTCATGGGCATAGTAAAATTTCAAAGATAACCATTTAAAGAGTAAAAACAGAGGCTGTAGCTTTCATCCAAGGAGCGAGGAAAAAGCAATAAGAAAAAAAATCTTAATTCTTACAGATCAGAAAAGAAAAATTATATATATCATATATGTTATATTTATATATAAATGTAAAAAGCAGAACAAATGAAATTTTAAAAAGATGAGAGAAATAAGCCCAAATATATTAATATTCACAATGAATGTAAATGGAATAAACATCCCAATTAAAGAGATTATCAGATTAGCATGGGGGAAAAAATCCAGCTATATGCTACTTGCAACAACAAAAACCAGCTAAAACATAGAAAGATTGAAAGCAAAGGGGCGGACAAAGATGCACCAGGCAAATACTAGCAAAGTAAAGGTGGAGTGGCCATATTAGCACCAAACAAAATGGCATTTAATTTTAAAAAAATAAAAATGATTAGGGAAGAGAGGGTCACACAGAATGACAGAACATTCGCTTCCCCGGGAAGATACAATTCTAAGAGGACAGGCACCTAATCAAATAACTACAACACGGATTGCAGGGACTTCCTCCGCCTTCTGCAGGAAGGGCCTCAGCTGGCCGAGGGTCCAACACGAACGGGGAGAAATGACTGTGAGCGTCCATGTCGCGTCTGGATGCCGTGTCCCCAGCCCGTGAAAAAGATCCAGGGAGTCACCAGCCTTCCTCCTCTCTCCAGTTACATAAGTCACTCTTCTTCCCACGAGGAAGAAGGAGCTCGATCAAAGCCTCCTCCCACCCTCCCTTGAGAGGGCTGGCGTGTTAGGATGACTTCACGCTTTATGGGCTGGGACCAGAGCACAGAAAAGCATAAAGGTGTAGTTCACATTAAGGCAGAAGTCCTGACTTTGTTGAACCCAACATTTCTCTAATTTTTTTCTTAACACCTTCAGAGCTGCAGAATTTTGGCAAACAGCGACCTGATCCAATCCTTTCATTTCCAAGACGAAGAAACGGAAAGCACAGGGAGGTGTGTGGAGTCAGTCTCACAAAAAATGTATCTGTATGTGCACGTAACCATTAATATTCACACGGTGACCCAAGAGAGATTTTGAAAACAAATGAATCTAAATGTTAAAATGGCAAATTCCCCCTGAATAAAGAAAAAAGCCTCTATCAAACAGCCCCGCTAAATTAAAAAATGCACTCCACTAGGTCTGCTTTCCCTCCGCAAAGGGCCAGCAAACAAGAAAGCGGTGACGTGCGTGCAAGGCATTGAAATGTCAGGGAGCTGCTGACTCTGGTAATTCATCACCGAATTGAAAGCATTACATATGGGAAGAGCAAAAATCTAATTCCAGCTCATTTCAATAAGAATTGATCTAAGAGTTCATTACATAAAGTAATTTTTACTAACACAACTTTGAACAAGTCCTCAAATGAGGTTTAGAATCTCTCTCGCGATGTCTGAAACTGATAAGCAGAAATTTGCATACAGACAACGCATGCTAAGTCGCAGGCTCCTTGCATTCAATTTAACAGTTTTTTTGTGTGTTTGTTTGCTTAATGTTGGAGACAAGATTAGAGGGAACTGGGAAACTAGAGTTTGGGGGTATTTTAAAAAGGGATCTCAAATCCAGGTTCATTTGTCTCCAAGAGCTGTGTGACCTTAGTCATGTAACTTTGCTTCTCTGAGCCTCTACTTCATCTATGAGAATATCTATATCTCATGTGATAATTTAATAAGGAAATGGAGGTAAAGGACTTAGAACAGGTTAAAGTTCTTGATGAAAGGTAGCTTTTAAAAAGCTCTCCAAACCCCAGTTGACTAGTCTGTTTTATCAAGATAATAATCCCTACCTGGCCAGGTATCCTTCAAGATTAGACGAGTAAAGGTGTGTGGAATGTAATTACTGCTAGATCCAAACCCACCCCTTGGGTGGGCTTGAGTGACCTCCAAGGTCCAGATCCCCCCAGCCTTGTATCAGACTTGGGGGGCTCAAACAGCTGGACCCAGAGCCACCCAATTCCTCACGCAGAGGAAATCATTCTTCCATCTCTTATTCAACAGGCTTTCTGGACTCAAGGAGCAGATCTCTGGCCAAATTCAGACGTTCTCAACCTTGCCTGCTCATTGGGATCATCGGAGTGGGGGTGGAGTGCTTTTAAAAACCCCAGTGCCAGGCTGCCCACCAATTAAAACAGAACCTCTGGGCCTACGACCCAGACGTCAGTGTTTTTAAAAGCTCCCAGGTGATTCCACTGAGCGAACGAGGTTGCAAACCACCAGAGCCAATGGGTGGGAGAGAAGAGAAAGCCGAAGTCTGTAAAATCGAAGGATGGGTTTTCCCTACACCTGCCCCAAAATTTCTGGTAGCAACTTGAAGGGTAACGTGAATAAGAGGTAAAGGAGCCAGGGTTTTTTCCCAAAACACTTCCCAATAACAAGGTAATGGGGAGTTCTGGAGAACTGGACTTTCTAGTCAGCACAGAGAAAGTCAGAAAAGTCTCTTCAGATTGTAAAAAAGGCCTGATTTCAGTCCCTGCCTTGGTCAACAAAATGGCACATTTAACACCCAGATGTGAAAGAGGAAAAGCATTCGGAAGCTGGGGACCGCAGTGGTTCTATGTTCCCAGATGGGGGGGGTGAGGCAGGACGTGGAGGGAGGTGGGCCTCACAGCTCTGCCCTCTGCCGTGGGTTTGAGGGCAATGGGGAGCTTTGGAAAGCTTTAAGCAGATGAATGATCTAGTCAGATCAGAATTTCTGGAAACTCACTATCACTAGAGAGTAAAGAATGGATAGGATGGGGTGTGGCCAGAGGCAGGAAGACCAGTTAGGAACTGACAAGGGGACTTAAGGTCAGACATTTCTAGGACATGAGTTCTTGAACCTTAGCCTGCCTCAGAATCACCTGGGGGGAACTTGTTAAAACACAGGTTGCCGGACCCCCCTCCTGGTATTTCTGATTCAGGAGTTCTGGAGTCAAACCCGAGAATCTGCATCTCTAAAAAATTCCCCAGTGAGGCCGATGCTGCTGGTCGGAGAACTTTGAGAACCACTGCTGTCGGTGGCAGTGATGTTGGAAGTGAGGCAGAGGGTTTTTGGAAAGAAGCTTCATAGTTCTAGATTGGTGGTTCTAGGTCGAGGTTTAATGCTGGCTGCACATTAAAATCACCCGGAGACACTGGGTCCCACCTCACCCCCCTACACTGATTCAGTTGGTCTGGGGTAAGGCCCAGACATGAGCATTCAAGAGCCCCCACATGATTCTAGGATGAAATCAGAGGTGAGAACAAATCCTTGCTACTCAAATTGTGGTCCGTGGACCAGCAGTCTTGGCATCATCCAGGAGCCTGTTAGAAACACAGAGTCTTGGGCTCCATCCCACACCTACAGAATCAGCATCTGCATTCTTAGAGGGTGATTCACACTGCACATGAACGTTTGAGAAGCACTGACATAAATAGCATCTGGCCTGAAATGCAATTCCAGAAGCAGCTAGAAACATGGGGGAGATGGAGTGCGGCCCCCAGAGTAATAACCCAGAAATGGACCAGAGGGAGAGAAATTCATTCAGTTGTTCAAACGAACTATAACGACCCGCACATGTGCCCCAAGCTGTGCTAAGATCTACAGAAACAGGAGGCAGGGACCTGGCCTCAGGCCGTCAAGAGACAACGACAGTGAAACAAGAGGCCGAGACTGTCACTTGGAAGCTCAAGAGGTGCTTCTGGTCAGCAGCCTGGGCCAGCAATTCAGGAGCTTCCTGACAGCAAGGACATTATCCCAGCACACAACAGGCCAGGCGCGTGCCAGCTTCTCCAGGGACGCTGGCTGAAGGGATGAACGCGGATGCTTTGAGCTGGACCTTCCGAGGTGGGAAGGATCGCCACACGCAGAAACGGGTGAGGGCCCAGGAGATGTAACAGGCTGGGGGGGTGCGAGGGACCAACAGCACGCAGCGCCGTCTGGCAGACCTAGGACAGAGGTTGGCAAACTTCTTCTGAAAAGGGCCAGGCAGTAAATATTTCAGGCTTTGGGGGCCCTGCGGTCTCTGTTGCATCGACTCAGCTCTGCCCTCCTAACGTGAAAGCTGCCACAGACCGTGAGTAACAAACAGGGGGGCTGTGCGCAGATCAGACCTCATCGGCAACAGCAGGCTGTGGGCTTGGTGTGGCCCCCAGGCCGTGGTGTGCCGGCCCCTGACCTGGAGCAGGAGCGGAAAGAAGCTGAGACGGAGGCGCAAGGGTGAATCAGGGGTCATCAGAAGGCCACAGAAGGCCGTGGCTACCGAGCAAAAGAGAGCAGACCTTGAGTCAACAGCAGGCACTCGTGCAAGACTGTGGACAGTAGAGGGGGTGTGAGAGGCCAGGCTGGAGAGTAATTTGGCAGAAGTGAGCGAGAGGAGATTGGGAGCTGGGGGAGGGGAGACGGGCGCAGGGGGACAGGTGGGAGATGCAGGCATGGTTCCCAAGAGAGCTGGATGAAAGAGAACCAGAGTGAGGGGTCGCAGAGGAAGCCCCACGCATGAGAGACGCTTCGGCAGCAGATCGAAGCAGCAGATCCACAGGGCGTAGGGCAGGTAGGACGAGGGGAGAGTCGCAAAGTCCGTTTCTGGTCATTGGGGTCACTGGATGATGGGGAGGATGCTGTGGCCAGAGACAGGGGAGCCAGTAGGATGTGCAGGCAGATGGGGGATCTGGGAGCTCAGGGAAGCAGGTAAAGCACCGCCAGACCCGCTGCAGTGTGTCACCTCTCACACCTGAGCAGCCGGGCTGCTGGAGAAGACGTTGGAGAAAAGCAGGAGAAAAGGTTCAGATGCAGGGCCTGCCTGCGGGCTGCTGCCGAAAGATGCGCATCTGGGAGACAGAACTCACTCACCCAGGCAAGGGGCGAATCCCAGGTCCCCGGGGCCAGAAGGGGCCTCAGAGCAGCGCTCCTCAAACTTGGATGAGCAGGAACCCCCAGAGACGCTGTGAAGGAGGACTCGGGCTCGATGTGTGGGACCGGGGACGAGACACTGCGTTTCTAACAAGCACCATGGTGCAGACGCTGCCGGCCCAGGACCACACTTGGAGGAGTGAGGCCTTGCAGATCATTCCCACCTCCCCCTGTCGTCTCCCCAGTAAGGACAGCGAGGACCATTAAGTTACTACTTGTTGAGTGGTATTATATGGCAGACCCTAAGAACACAGAAAAGAGCAAAAGTAGCCAACATTGGAGTCCTTGTTACTCTGCAGTCTCTGTTCTGAGAAACTCACACCGTGACTCATCTTCTCCTCACTGTGGCCAGTGAGGGGGGTCCCACTGGTGCCCCATCACCCAGACGACTTAGTCACCTGAGAACAAGGCAGCCACACTCCAGAGCCAAACGTCCACCCCTGAGCCTCAGAGAGGGAAGCAACCGGCCATCCATGGCAGGACCAAGAGTCCCAAATTGGTGCGCTTCCCTCCAATCTAGGCCACCTCTCCCGGAGAATTCAAAACTTCAACTCTGACGTTGAACCCAGGGCAAAATGAACCTGCCTAATCCAGCCGGGTGTGGGGCACCCGTCTGCAGCAGGGGCCCCACGCGGCTCAGACAATTCTTGAGCTTTGCTTCTAAGACACTAAGGCGGCCCTTAGGAGAGAGACTTCCGCGGAACTCCTGCAATGCAAATAAATGCCCCAAAGAAAAGGGAAGTAATTCAGCGGCGACTTTTGTGGCTGGCGCGTATTTCGCGGGCATCCTTTTCAGACGCGGCTCTTTGTTGCGGTCTTGGGGCGCGGTCCCCCCTCGCGGTGCGATGCTGCCACCTAGCGGCGAGGGAGAAAGCTGCTGCGGAAGTCGAGGCGTCCAAACCCCGCAAACGACGGGGAGGCTGCATCCTGTTAACACCAGTCTGGGCGGTGGCTGTTTTTAGCTGGGTCTCTCCTTCCGTGCCACTTTTCATCATGAAAAGCGGCTCTCTAGGCCGAAAAAAGCTGCAACGTGCTCTGCAAAAGCTGTTCGAGGGCCAATTTTAGCTGCATTTCTTGGAATTTGGGCTCCCAGGAGGGAGGAGGGATGTGCGGTTCCCAGGAAGTCGGGCATCTTCTTGGAACCCGGAACCTGGAGGCCCGTTTTGGCCATGAGGGATGTGACATCACAGATCCCCCTGAGTTCCAGCTTCTGCACCAGGCCCTGCACCAAGAACATACATTTGGAAGGTTTGAAGGCAGCAGCTACTGTGTCTTGGGAGCTTTACCGTGTAGTAAGAGCTTTCTTTACATGGACCACGTCCCTGATGCCTCGAAATAACCCTAAGAAGAAATGTAGAAATACACCCATTTTACAGATGAGGAAACTGAGGCTTGGGAAAGTTAAGTGATTTGGCCAAGGTCATAGAGTTAACTAGCAGAGCCATGATTTGAATTCTAGAGTCTGTGTGTTAATCCAGACTCCAAACAAAGCATTGGGTCAAGAGTTGAAAGTCCTGGATTCACCCGTACTCTACTGCCAACTCACTTGACACTGGAGAACTGGAAAAGCATATCATTTTCCTTTTGTGGTGCACCCCAGTCAGCTAGCAGTAGGGAGAAACACTGCCTAGGAGTTTGAGGCTTGCTGTGATTGATTAGTGATGTCTGCCCTGGCCCTTCCTTGGGGAAGAGCACACACAGAGACATGTACTCATATACATGTAAACACACACAGAGATGCACACATGTACGCACCTGTGCAAACACACACTCCTACACTCAGAGACACATGGAAATACATATGCACACACATATACATACACACACACAGACACACATCAACACTTGCTCCACAGGCTGCTGAGCACAAAAGAACCTCAAACTCACATCTCCTGGAAGGATGACACTGCACACTTTCTGGTGCATTCTCCCTCCTACACGGTTTTAGGTCTGTTCTCCCTGCAAACAAGACCCCCAAGTTATAAAAACCAAACCATGTATTTATGACCAACTTCCTAGCACTTCAGTGCTGCCATGGGCTTCTCACATCACCATGGAAACTGTGCCGCCCCCAGCCCTTGCCATTCGAAAACTTTTACGCCATTCGAAAACATTCAATAATGTCAAAGTGACATGGGTACTTTCCAGACAGGTGACCCTAATTTTGAGCGCAGTTCCAAGGACTCCTTGAAGAGAGAACTCGGAATGACTTGCTGGCCACGGGTGAGTCATCAGGAAGAGAAGGCAGCGTTGTCGGTCCCTGTGACTTCGGGTTCCTGTTTTTTAATGCCGCGGGCGGTCCTGCCCCTGGAGGAGGAAAAGATGCCCCAAGGAAACAATCACCTTGTAGCCTTCGTGATAAGTGCCTTCTTTATATTCTCAACAAATGTCTTTGAAAATGTACAAGGGAGTTCTATTTTACTTTATGTTTCTGATCAGTTACAGCATTTTATGTTATAAAATGGGCCTCGAGAATAAATTCTTGATTGATAACACAGTGCTTTTAAGAAATATGGGTGCTCTGAGGCTCAGAGAAGTCAAGTAACCTGCCTAAGATCACAGAGGAGAGCCAGGATTTGACCCCAAGTCTGACCCCAAGGTCCCCTCTCTACAACTCTCCTTTTCTGAGTAGCTGATGTTTAAACCTAACGCAAGACCCTTACCTCTTTCTTCATGTCCTTGAGATGCCCCACCCCAAACTCTATTCTCCACTCTTCCAAACTGCTTGCATTTCCCTGTGTATCCGTTTCCTGGGGCCGCCATAACAAAGTACCACAAACCGGATGGTTTAAACCACAGAAATTGCCTCGCAGTTCTGGAGGCCAGAACACTCAGATCAAGGTGTCAGCAGGGTTGGTTGCTCCTGAGGGCTGTGAGGAGGAATCTGTTTCAGGCCTCTCTCCCGGCTCCCGGTGGCTTGCTGGCTCTCTTGGAGTTCTCGACTTGTAGACACGTCACCCTGATCTCTGCCTCCATCTTCCCATGGCCAGGACTGGGGTCCCGAGGTACTCAGTGGCTGGCAAAGGCCTTCATGGGGCCCCAGCCCAAGAGACCTCCCAGGAAGAGGGCCCAGCCGGCAGCAAAGGGAAAGCCCCAAGGACACTTAAACCAGGCTCTTAGAGATTCAACTTCCAACACTACGAAGTCTCTTGATGCAGGTTGATGAGGTGGGTGAAGTGGCTGGTACCTAGGAAGTGACCTCGCGGCTCTGAGAGAGAAGAGGAATGAAAGTCTGTTCTTTCTCTCTCTCATTACACACACACACACGCGTGCACACACACTGCCCTCACTCTGCCAGCAATTCTCACCCAAGTTGTGGTGTGTTACAAGCAGCTGTGAGGTGTATTACAAGTAATCTATTGCTAATAATAAAGTGCCAAATGCCACAAATATGTGCGCGAGTAGAGTCAAGGTTATTCCTATGAAACATCAGTCTCACTCACTGCATTCTGACTAGGTTTCTTCAGTGGGAGTGGAAAGGAGAGAATTTACAGCCAGAGGACGGATGGGAGCGTGTCCACAGATGATGAAATGGAAAGCCTGGGACAGCCTCTCTGTACCCCATGCCCTATGAGATACATACAGACATGTCAAACTTTCTTCTGTGTAACATACACAGATGCACATACTGGGGGTCGATCCTGGGGAGGAAAAGAGGTTCACACGGCCAATAGAGATCAGGAAAGATTCCCAGCGTCACCAGTGATGCAGAAATGCAAATTAGAAAGAGGAGGCACCATTAGTCATCCATCCCATTGATAAAACATGTTGCATTGGATCCTAACAGGTATTGGGAAGGGTGGGAGGTTGGAGAGAGGGGTTCCCCCAAATGTGGCAGAGGAGTGTTATTGATACGAACATTACGGGGGCATCACAGATCTGGAAGCCATGACCTTCCTGACCTCAATTCCTTCGACTCTCCCCCCTGCTCACTCTGCCCCAAAGTCGTCTGAATTCACCAGGTATGTCCCTGCCTCGGGGCCTTTGCACCTGCTTGCTCTTCCCTCAGTTTTCTGTATGGTTCGTTCCCTTTAAGTCTCTAGTCACATGTCACACATGTCCCTAGCCCCACGTTAACTCCCACACACAGGCACACATACTTCCCCTCTCTCTCTCCCTGTCCCTCTTCCCTGCCTTCTCTTTTTCAATAGCACCCACAAATCACCAAATACACATATGCTTGACATATTTCTTTGTTGTCTGCCTCCCCTCAACACTACACCCCCATAGAATGTCAGCTTCAAAGGGCAAAGATTTTGCAACTTCATTGCACCTGCTGTATCCCCAAAGCCTGGAAGGGGCCTCGCCCGTCCAAGTATTTGTTGAACGAGTTAAGATTTTAAGTGCAGATAACCTTTGATTCGCCTTTTAAGAACGATCTGTATTCATTTTCTATTGCTGTGTAGCAAATGACTGACTGAAAGCAGTGCCCACCATTGGCTTTCAGTTCCCCGGGTCAGAAGCTCAGCCTGGGGTGGCTGAGACCCTGCTCAGGCTGAAGTCTGGGTGCCAGCTGCCGCATTCTTATCTGGAGCCCAGGATCCTCTTCCACGCTTATGCCTGTTACCAGCAGAACTCCGTTCCCTGCACTTGAGGGACTGGAGTGCCCAGTCCCTTGCTGGTTGTCAATCGAGAGGCACTCTCCACTCTGGAAGCGCTCACCTGCCTCTCCACGTAGACGCTCCATCGTCGGGCCAGCAGGGGTGCATGGACCTCCTCGTGCTTCAGATCATCCTGGCTTCCTCTTCTGCTCCCGGTCAGAGAAAACTCTCTGCTTTTAGAGGGCTCGTGAGATCAGATTAGGCCCCCCTGGGTAATCTGCAAATCTGAAGTTAACTGACTTGGGACTTTAATTACATCTGCAACATCACTTCCCAGCAATACCTAGATTTGTGTCTGAATGAGCCGGGGATGGGACTGTTGGGGGCATCTTTAGGATTCTGCCCACCACACCATCCTAGAGAAACACTCAACAGTGTGCACTAGGAGGCAGAGACCTGTGTGTATGTTGTAGAACTACTTATAACAGAAAAGCATGGGAACAACCTCCGTGTCCAACAGGAGGAAACCAGCTGAATAAGCTACGGTGCAGCCATGCTGTGGAACACTCCACAGTCACGGGAAAGGATGAGACAGAGTCCCAGGGCGCATTTTCACCCACAAAACCTACACAGCAGGGTGTCTTCTCCAGGGTCAAGAGCACAGCCCCGGAGGAAGGCAGCCTGACTGAGTCTCCACTTCATCACTTCCGAGCTGTGGGGGCTTGGCAATTTTTAAAACCTTTCTGCGCCGGTTTCCTCATCTGTAAAATGGAGATGATGATAACAGTAGGCCCCCACAGGGGCTGTGTGGATTAATTCAGATAATGCACATAAAGTGCTTAGCACTGTGTTGCAACAGAGTGGATGCTACGTGCAGAACAGCTCTCGTCATCACTGCATCATTATTATTCTCGTCATCGTTACTATTATTTCAGAGGTGCTGATGGGGTCCCTTCATTCTGTGTGATACACACCAGCGTGCCAGGATTTAGTACTTCTGTACATCCAGATGTGACACTTCTTACTCCGCTGTAGAGAGAGATGTGGAATGTTTCTGGTCTGTTTCTACTGATCAGGCAAGTGTCACTGTTGGTGACACATATAGCAATCAGTCACTCTGCTATTTTCAGGCGAGGGTTTTTGGATGTTATGTATGTCGTTAGGAGATGTGTATGTTTACTCCTCGCCATCCATGCAGACCTGGAGTGTTCTGGTTGGTTCCATATGCTTGGCTCACATCGCCGCAGTTTACGGTGATGCAATCTCAGAAGAAGAGATTGGAAAAGACTGAGATGTAGCTGCATCATGAGGAGATTCCCTGGACACGGGACTTTCAGGTTTGAAACCGAGAAAGTTCCAGCCAAATAGGGCAAGTTGGTCACCCCGGACACAACCCGGGCCAGGGTTCTCCAAACACCACTCATTCATACTCCACGTGCATAACCACTCGGGAGCACATACTCTGGAGTCGGGGGTCTGGGTTCAAATCCCGGCCCCACCACTTCCTGGTCCTTTGGCCTTGGTAAGATATTTAAGTCTCTGCCTCCGTTTGCTCAGTTGTGAAGTGGGGCTAAAAATAGAACCAACCTCAATGGTTGTGAAGATGAAATGAGTTAATAAATAGGAAGCACTTAGAATAGTGCCTGGCCCATAGTAAGCACTCAATAAACCTTTGCAATTATTGTTATTATTATATCTGCCACCACCTCTATTATCTATTTAAGCATCTTTTACATCTACACACTCTCAAAGGCTTAAATGCATTTATTATAAAATGAAATTGCACATCGCTACCCTAATTGGAAGCCAGTACTCTTGGCCATAAAGAGAAGGTAACTGTAAACAGAAATGCATAACTATTAACAAGTAGAAGCGGCTCAAGCCCCACCTACGGGCGTGACTCCCTTGGGAAACGCTTGTTCTGTACAAGTGGAAATAGACTCAGACACAGAAAGGGAGGAGAGGAGGTAGAATCGGGGCTCAGAATGGATTTATGACAGGTCTCTGGACTCCAATCCAGATCTAAACACGTCACACCGTGGCCTAGGGCCAATACCAAGGGCCATTAGGAGCCAGTAATTTCCCACGGCTTGGCCCTTCACGAAGCAGGTCTCCAAGATGCTTCTAACCTGTTCTCACCTAATTTGGTCCTCAGCAGGGAGGTCAGGGTTATGATTAGGGCAGCTCCCTGCACGGGCTCTGCCCTGTAGGCACCTCCCTGAGCCTCAGTGAACACTATCTGCAAAATGGGCATCATATCACCACCTCTCGGGGTTACTAAGGATCAGATGGGATGAAGGTAACTTTCAAACCCTTCGAGAAACATTCGTGCTCACCGTCTGGCCTTTTCAAATATCAAGAATTATTTTGTGGAAGCTTTTCATCACTCGAGTGGAAACATCTCATTCCCTTAGCCTCAGCTGCCTGGATGAACCATGAAGGAGACATAATCAGGAAGCCCTTTAGAAGCCCAAGGATGAAGGGATGTTAATTTTACCGCTTTTAGGTAATTGTTCTTTTTTTTTTTTTTTCCTGTACTTGAAAACCTGGGCTCCCACTTAAAAATACTTCAAACATTGAACTTGAATCACAGTACGAATTTCTAGTGACAGGTTCATAATGCAGTTAGGGCAGCTGATTATTATCTCCCATTATTGAATAATATGTTCGTTAATAACTCTTCCCTTTCCCATAACGTTCCCCTGCTAAAAATAAGCATAAACACCAAGACTCAGAATGACTGAGAGCTGAACTGGACCTCAGAGTGGCCAGCAGCAGCACTGGGGGGAAATAGCGTGCAGTGGGCATGACCAAACCCAGCCTGGGGCCAACTATCTGATCCTCTGATCCAGGAGCCCTCGCCCACCACGCCATGTGGAAACAGCAAGAAATGAAAGGCCCTGCACATGTTTCATCTGGTGTCATCCTCACCACGTCTCTGTAAACCGAGTATTATTACCATGACTTCCCATTCACAGATGAAGAGACTGAGGGTCAGAGAGGTCCCTTGACTTGCCTGCCCAAGCCACACATGAGGAAATGTAGAACCAGGATGCAAACCCTGCTCTCCACTTTACAAATGCGTGTGACTGTGTGTGTGTCCTTCGTTTCCCACAAAACAGCTAATCATCTGTGCCACCCTCCTCTTCCTCCTCCTCCTCGTCCTGCTCTCCTGCCTCCCCTCTTCCTCCAGCATGGGCATCCAAGACAAGGAAGGGAGCCTCTCCATAGGATTATGAGAAACTGACTGTGCATGTCTGTGTGCTCGGAGCTGCTATCCAGGAGAGCTGTGCATTCTCCCTTCTGGGACTGAAACTGTCTTCGTGGAAGAGCTGGAGAGTCATATAAATAGCTCGGGTACATGCCAACCGCCACCTTCAAGCTCTGGTGTTACGTTCTCCTCCCCTGAGAGAGACTCGGGGAACAAAAGGCCTCACCCTACAGGACCTTCTGTCCCACGACGGTGAGGACACTGTCCTGGAATCATCTCCGTCGTGTTCCTGGCTCTCCCTCTGTGCTCTCCTGCCCATTTTCCCTCTTGATAGAGGAGCTCTCACACATGTGATCTCGTTAAAGCCTCACCCACCACCCATAAAGGCAGTTTTTGCCATTTCTCCGGGATTCAGAGGGCTTACGTGACGTGCCCAAGGCCACCCAGCTGGGAATCGGACCCACGCTGTCTGCCTCCATCATCCACACTGTTTCCATACACCACACAGCCAGCAGGTAGATGGTATCCAAGAGTCTGGGGGCATCATTCCTTTCCAGGATCCCAAGGGGAATCCCCTTCAAGGCCTTCTATGAAAAGTCATTGAGGTCAGAAACCAAGACACACTTTTTTGCTTGCAAAAGATGGAAAATCCAACTCAAATTCCCTTAAGCAATAAAGGGAATGTCCTGGTTTGTGTGTGGGAAGCCCAGCGGTAGATCTTCATGCGTGGACGGAGAACCACATCAGTAGCATCATCAGGGTCTCCACCAGACGGTCCCCATCTCCCCTCCAGGTGGCAGCCTTCTCGGGCTCTACACCACGGCCCTGGAAGCTTCTAGCTTTCATCACCTGAACTGCTAGCAGTTGCTATGGAAAGAGAAATCCTCCCCTATAGTTCCAAGGCTTGGGATAAAGACGTGGGATTGGCTTGGCTCTCCTCTCTTGCCTGAACTAATTGAGATGCAACCCAGCGTGGTGGTGAGGAGCCATACTGCCTGGGTTCACATCACTTACCTGCTGGGGACCTTGGACAATATCCTTAACCCTCCCATTTTTGTGCCTCCATTTTTCCATCTGTAAAATAGGGATAATAATTGTACTTCCCTCAAAGGCCAGTGGTGAGGATGAAATGGATTAATACACATTCATAAAATGCTTAGAATAGCGACTAGTGCACAGTACACAGGTTATAGAAGTGACTGTTAATTAAATTCCTGGAGCTGAGGCTTGAAATATGCTAATTTGACAGGCCTGGGGTGCACCCTTGGAAGCTGGACCTGCCCCACCTGAACCACCAGGATTAAGAGGCAGAGGATGACTCTCCAGAAGGACATGGATGTACTGTTAGCAAAAGAAAGGAGAATGGCAAGCAGAAAGACTGAAACAGCAGCTGCCTAAGACAGTGGCCTCAGTGAAATGCCACAATACTTGATTATTTTCTTTCGCCTCAGCACAAACTTGAGGTTGAAACTGCCTTAAACTGGAAAGATAAAATATATCCTAATTATGTGCAAGAATAAAGTGGAGCAGGTCATTCTGTCCTGCTGCTACAGCTTTCTTTGTGTTTCTACCCCCTGAAAATGAAACCAGTAAAATCAGACATTTATATTCTACCTTTGACTCATGCACTCAGTCAACAGACCTTTAATGAGCCCAAGAGATGGGCTTCCCCTGAAGCTAATGAGGCTTAAGCTTCAGGGGCCCTCTCTTAGATGGGTTCCTTCCAAGGCCTTCTACCTAATTTGGTATTTGTGATTCTGTATTCTTTTACTTAAAGAAGGCCCTCCAAAATGTGTAATCTTCAGACTCTGCAAAACCTGGATTTGTCCCCCATGAGCTCCTATCGAGTGCCAGGCCAAGAGGTAGTACAGGAACAGAGATGACTAAATGATGATCCTGTCTTCAAGGAGCAGCCCCTACTGAGGGAAAGTGAGAACGAGCATAAGGACCATTTCCCAGGCAAAATATTTGCTGTTTATTCCTTCACACATTGAACCGATATGTATTGAGTACCTATTTGTGCCAGGTACCGGGGATCCTGGGATGAAAAGGCAGGGAAAGACTCTGATCTCAAGGAGCTTCTAATCAATCAATCAATCAATTAATACAAAAAAAATCAGTACAAAATAATAAGATGAGGTGGTAAAGAATGGCTGAAGGGATAGTTTATATCCTTGGCCAAGAAAGGCCTAGTAAGATATACATTAAAGACCAAAAAAGAGGACTGAAAAAAAATCTTAAACCGTTTTCATGATCACATGATTAATGGTAGTGTTGCTATTGTTTTCCTGAGACCCTTCTGTGTGTGTTACAGGACAAAGCAGATGAGTCATTCTGTTGGTTTCTTTGGGAATAAAGAGTTTGGGAATGGAAGAAAGAAGACACTAAGATTGAAGACATTATGTAAAAACCTACTACTCCTGAATTGGAATTAGAAGTCTCAGTATAAACTCAAGATGTAGTTTATCTTCAAAAAAAAAGTCACTAGCTCTAAACAATAAGAAAAACTAGAAATGGCATCCAACCCAGGAATAATGAGCACCCCCAGCACCCAGACTGTGGCCTCTAAGGACTGCTCCCACCAAGAGAAACCAGGGATCAACGGAGAAATGGCTGATTCCACGTCTGGGGCAAAGGATGGCAAAGAAGCAGAGGAGAAGTGAGAAAAGGAAATTTTAAAGTAGCTGCCAGTGAACAGGAGGCAGACCAAGAGAGTGTGTGGACTGCAAAGCCAAGAGAAGAAAGTGTTCTGCGAAGGTGAGAGTGATTGTGTCAAATGCTGCTGACATAAAGTTGACCGCTTAGCAAAGTTGACCACTGGGTTTGGCCACCTGGAGGCCACCAGTGGCCTTGACATGTGTGGTCTCAGTGGAATGGAGAAGGCTGATTGGAGTGGTGAGAAGAGAATCCAAGGTATAATTATCAAGAAATTAAAAGATTGTTCTGGAAGCTTCTGATGAAATAAAAAATAACACAACCAAAGGAAACAGATCCAAATCCTGCCATCTGCATACTCACCTCTGGTAGGAACCTGGCATTTAGAGAAGGTAAATGAAAAAGACACGTACTTTTCCTTACGCTCTTCATCAAAATGCAGGCGTCATTCCTGCACGTGGTGATATTTAAGCGGGAGAGCGTTATCTCAGTTCCCATGACCCAGGTAAGGCAATGAGCACCTCGTCCCTGAAGGTAATCAAGTTAAGGAAGGAAGACCTTCCTTCAGGGATGCTGTAGAGGTGATCCAGCCTTGGGTATTGACATAGGGCTCTATGAGTGTTGGGTTCTCCAGAGCAGGAAAGCAATATGGCCCAGCAAAGTACAGGGGCCCCAGGCTGATCTGTGGCACTTCCCCAGTGTGCCCACATCTTCAGCTCCAAGGTCTTGTGATTCCATGGTGTTTGCTTTGAATAAGGGGACTCTGATTCCCTTCCATGGAGCATTTCTCCAGGTATTTCTCTCCACTGGCATCTCCTCCACTCCATCTGCCAGCATGTCTCCTGTGCATTCTGCTGCCAGGATGAGCCACAGAAAAACAAGCAAAAAGAGGCTTTTATCGATACCACCAGCTGCACACCCCAGCCCCAGGCTCTTCTGCAGACCCCAGCCATGCACATCTGTGCTCCCTTCTCCTGTTCACTCACAGAGATGGAAAGTGACCAGTTCTCCAGAGTGACCTCTGTGTTAGTCAGGGTTCTGCAGAGAAAAAGAGCCAATATGATAGATAAAAATATATAGAAAGTGATTTATTATGAGGGATTGGCTCATGCAATTATGGAGGCTGAGGGGTCCCACGATCTGCCATCTGCGAGCTGGAGGCCCAGGAAAGCCAGGGGTGTGGTTCCAGCCCCACCCCATGGGCCTGAGAACCAGGGGGCCAATACAGTGAGTCCCAGTCTGAGTCTGAAGGCCTCGGTGAATGGGCATGAGGGATCTCATTAGGGTGGTGGACACAGTTGTACAACTTGACAAATTTACTAAAAATCACTGAACTGTACACTTGAATGAATTGTGCGATATGTAAAATGCGCCTCAATAAAGTTATTCTGTGTGTGTGTTGGCGCCATGGTCCCAGTGCATCAGCTGGAAGAAATTCCAACACTGGACGAACAGTCGAGAGGCACCCCAGCAGAAGGAATGCAGCCCCCATCAGCTCAGTGGCAGCACCCACGGGAGCAGCAGCGTCCCCAGACGCGGAAGCCGACTTGCTGGTGAGCACACAGAAGCATGCTGGGGTCCCATTAAATGCTTAAAAGGGATTTTAGGCAAGATAAAGTCCTGTTTTATTATGTTGGTTGCAGAAGGCAGTGGAGATGGATGAGTTCTCATGAGGACCAGGACACTATTTGTACTAGGTTTAGAGTCACTCAGATTTGCACTTGCTTTGCTTGAAAACTCCAGAAAAAAAAAAAAAAAAAAAGTCCAGGATGTCCAGTGACTGTTTCTCTGCAGTTGATTAGCGGTGACTGGCTGGATCATTGTGTTGAAATCGATTAGTTATGTCTTCCCTGGATACAGGAGTCATAGCATCAGTATGTGTGTTCTTTATTCACCAGTGCTTAGACACTCTGAATCATTACCCTGGTACAAGAGGGTGGTGGCATAAGCCTGAGACATCTAGGAGGCAGGGAAAGTAGGATCTTGTCCTGAATCCAGCAGAGAAAAAATTCTATGATTTTTCAACGGGAGCTTCCGTGGTCTTTTAATGCCTCTGAAGCCCAGAAGAGAATATTTTTTTCCCAAGAGCCTTGATTACACAGAAGATGTGCTAAAAAGAAATCACTCACTAAAACCAGAACCTCTAAGAAGCTCTAGCGATACACTTCACCTGTCAATTTCTCATTTCTATAGAAGCAAGGAAAACTACAAAGCAACAAGTCTGACCCCACTTCCCCCCAGCACATTAGTGCAGTAGGGAAGTTTTTCCCAATTCTTTATTTTGACAATTTGTCATCTTATAGAAAAGTTAAGATAATAGGATAACAAACACCCAGATTCATCTAGATTTACCAATCATTAACACTCTGTCACATTTACTTATCTCTGTCTGTATACTTTTTTACTGAACTCTTTGAAAATAACTTGTTGCATCATGACATTTCATCCCTAAATACTTCAACATATTTTCCCAAAAACAAATACATTCTCCAACATAATCCATTGTGCAGTAATACCATTATCACACCCAAGAGATTTAACTGGCACACAATAATACTACTTTATATGCAGCCCGTATTAAAATCTTCCCAACAGTCCCAGTAATGTCCTTCTAGCTACCTCATCTTTAATCTAGAATTCAATCAAAGGTCATCAATTTCACTTAGTTGCCATATCTCTTTATGGAAACTTTAACATAGAAGAGTCTCACTGCCTTGTTTTAACTTTCATATTATCGATACTTTTTCGGAGTCCAGGCTAGTTGTCTTGCAGAAGGACCCCATCTTTCTGAAAGGGGCACAGCTCTTCAAAAAGGCTTTAACATTTCGATTTCTCTGTAATATAAAAGACTCCTCCCCACCATTCTGCCTGTGATTATGAGATTTCAAGAAGCATCCTGTGCATGATTCTTCAGTCAAGAACGGATTCGAACCACCGATCTCTTCTCAACATGTTGCCCTCATGAAATGTGGTGCCAACTACAAGTCGAGCCCCACTAGTTTAGTTCAAAGTCAAGTCAAGGTCATCTGGCTGCCCAGTGCCTACCCGAAGAGGAGAGAAAATTGTCTTAGGTTTGGGGCTGTTGATGTAGATTTGATGCCTTTCTAAAATCACCTTCTTGCTGCTTTGTTAATTCCAGCAGACGTTTCATAACAGGTGACAGCTTTGCCCTTTCATTGTGGAGGGATTTTCATTTTGCACAGCTGTTTGCTGTTCAAAATTATTTACCTTGGTTCATAAACACTTACATCACAGGGATTTCCTCTATGGTTAGAAAAGTAAACCTATAGGCTGTGTTATTCCAACACACACACACACCCCTTTAATTAGGGTAATACGTCCCAACAGCAGAACGTACCTATCACCCTCACCATTTGGGGCGTATGTGGAATTACTTAATATTTTTCTTTAAACCAAATTGCTTTTCTTGCCTAAATAAATAACCTTTCCAATAAGACTTTTTATCACTATTATGAAAAACCGGCATATTTTTTCCATAATCAGCTGTAAAAATAAATACAACGAACACCTAAATATTGGGGCCCCCTGAAGGCTCTGAGCCTGAGGCCAGTTCTGTCTTGTTTAAAAGGAAGGTCGGCAAGAGATAAAGACAGATGACTCCAACTGAGACTTTTAGCTTCGAGTAATCGGAGGAATGAGAAGAAATTGAAAGAGGATTGATTTTCCACTACAGGATTCCAAGTTATTTAATGTCAGGTCTGATGACCACCTAGAAGGATCTTTCATGCCCACAAATGGCACACACTCTACCCTTTGAGAAACACTGGATTTAGTCTTCCTGTTTTGGGTGGTTTGGTTTTTTGTTTTTTAGAGTTCTATTCAAAGATCAATTCCTATGTTAGCTGACATATCCTGGTGTTTGTTTGGAAAACTTGGTTATCATGTCATGCTAGCTGGGTGGTTAGTGGATAAAACCCTCAGCAAGCACTAAGGTTGAACTATATTGAAACTGCGATTTTTGTAGATTGAAGTGGTTTGATGTTAGCAATTGCATGTAATCTAGCCTAATAACAACCAGCATCATCAACATCGATGGTCTTCACCGTTTCCAAAGGACTTTCACAAGCATGACCTTGCTTTGTCCCACCAGTAAATTTGACACGGGTTTCTTTCCATCTCTCTTTCTTCTTTTCATGTCCCTTTCACAGATGAGAAAATTCCTCAAAGGGAGGAGAGGGGGATTCCCAAAGCCAGGTAGGGGGCTGAAATCAGGGAGGCTGATCCCCACTCCCTCCTTTCTACCACAGCCTCTGTTATCTCCCCTCAAGTGCTGCTGTAAATATCACGTTAAACAAGGAATGGGCATCCAGAGCTAGCAGTGGCTGTTTTCCTGTGGCTCTAAGCCCTTCCTACCAGCTATTTCTCACAGTCAGAAGATATGCCTGCTTTGTCTCCTCACTGCCTGGTGTGAATAAATGTCTTAGAAAAGAAAAAAGGGAGGGAGAAGCGGGGGAGGGAGGGCAGCCTGAAATGCAGAATTTAATTGCCAGTGTGACTTGTTTGGATGTCTATGGGAAGGAATTGTGGGTCTAGGATTCAGACAGGTGAATGTTCAGTTCCCAGCTCCTCCCTTGCCCAGGTGTGACCCTGAGCAAGCTATTTCACCTCTCTTGGCTGCAATTTTGTCATTCTTATAAAGTAACACCTATACCAAGGGATGTTGTGAGAATTTGAAGAGAAAGTGGGTACACAATGAGTGCTGCGTTGTCACTGTTAGCATTACTGTTGTCCTTGTTGGAAAGATTTACTTCCTTCTTTTTGCCCTTGAAACTGATATCACATCAGTGTCTTTATCCTTTGAGCCACCTTCCAACTCAAGGGAGCTTTGACCCCAGATTTGTCCACAAGAAGAAGGAAAATGAATGAAAGCCACGGAGATGGTCCCCTGGAATTGCAGAGGCATCAGGTGTGTCTTACGCTCTGGACAATGTCTCTCTGAAAAACCTTAAGCCACAGGGACACTCCTTTGGGTCTTAAGAGGAAAAACCTACAGCCACATGTCTCTGTCATGGTACAACCTCCTTCCAGGCAGTGAGCCAGGCACGGTGGGGGCTGATAAATGTTTGCTGAGCTGAGCCATTGATTCTAGCAGGGAGGAAGGACCACAAATCACCATCTCGAAGCCTCTAAGAGGCTGTCAGGGAGAAAAGGTTGCAGACTTGTTCAGCCCAGAAGGCAGGATGAAAACCATTGCCTTGGGCATAGAGGGAAGCGACTTCCAGTCTATATAAAGGAGCACCTTCTAATAACAAGAGTTTCCAAAAATCCAGTCTACTGCCCTTTATGGCAGAACACATCGCTGGATACATTCAAGCAAGGACTTCCTGATCATCTAGCGGGCATCACCTGGATGGGCGATCAGATTGGAGAAGGCTTTACATCATTAGACCTGGGAGGTCCAATATGGTAGCCATGAACCACATGCAGATGGGACCAGTTTGAATCAAGACGTGCTATAAGCGTAGAATGTACAACCAACTTCAAAGACTTCATACCAAAAAAAGGATGGAAAATATTTTGTTAATAATTTTTATATTGGTTACATGTCAAAATGACATTTTTTATGTATTGCGCTGAACAAAATATATTATAAAACTCCTCCCCTCAGCAAAGTCTAACATAGAGAAAGAAAAAGAATAGGATTTAATTCAGGTTTCTCAACATAAAAGTGGGTGCAGAGCTCAGGGCCAATCTTCCTCACCAAATTAAAAAAAAAGTGGGTGAAGGGTTACAAACAATATAGGCAAAATGTTAAAATGCTGAAATTTGACACAGTCCTTAATTTTTGTTTTTCTATATATGTTTTGTTTTCTGTATAAGGACGACCTTGATGAAAATCTTGGGGAGATGATTGAAATTAGAAGAGAAATCAAGTCCATAAGATTTGGGGATAAAAATGGAAAGTAAAATTCACAAAATCTGTTGGTATGTTTCATTTATGGTTAAAAAACAAAAATGAATGAATATTGATAAAAGAAAAAAAGTGACCTCACCTGTTTTCTTTTTACTTTTCTTTCTTTTTTTTTTTTTTTTTTTGTGAGGAAGACCAGCCCTGAACTAACATCCATTGCCAATCCTCCTCTTTTTGCTGAAGAAGACTGGCCCTGGGCTAACATCCGTGCCCATCTTCCTCTACTTTATATGGAACGCCACCATGGCATGGCTGACAAGCGGTATGTCAGCTGGCGCCTGGAATCCAAGCCCGCGAACCCCAGGCTGCCAGAACACGACCTGAACTGCTGTGCCACCGGGCTAGCCCCCTCTTTTTACTTTTTCAAAGTGACTTTTAGAAAATTCTGAATTGCACAGGCAGGCTGCACTTGTAGTTCATGTTACAATTCTGCTGGACGGCACCACATTATAATTCTAAGGCTGGTTGCTTCTCTGAAACAGTAACACAGTCCCCCAGTCGGAGTCCACAGTGATCAAAACAGGAAGGGAAGATTAGAAAATGTCTCTAAAAGTCCGCTTCCAAGTCCCCTAACCCACCCTTGAATCTAAGAATCTTAGATCCACACAACACCTTAAAGATTATCCAGTTCAAGAGTCAGCAAACTATGGCCCAGGGCCCAATCTGGTTCCCTGCCTGTTTTTTGTTTTTTCTTTTTTAACTTGAGTTGAAATGCATGTAACATAAAATTATCCATCTTAAAGTTACAATTTATTGGCATTTTGTACATCCACATTCTCGTGCTACCATCACCTCTATTTAGTTCCAAAACATCTTCATCACCCCAAAAGGTGACCCCATACCCACAAAGTAGTCATTCCCCATTCTCCCTTCTCCCCAGCCTCCAGCAACCATTAATCTGCTTTCCATCCTGTGGGTTTCGTATAAATGGAATCACACGATATGTGACCTCTTGTGTCTCAGCGTAATGATCTCAAGGTTCCTCCACATCATGGCATGTAGCAGAGCTTCATTCCTTTTTCGGCTGAATACTATTCCATTGTGTGGAGAGACCACGTCTTGTTTGTTCATTCGTCTGTTGGTGGACATCTGGGTTGTTTCCACTACGGCCCGTTTTTGCAAATGGTTTTATCAGAAGACAGCCTCGTCGATTCATTTATGTATCTCCTATGACCGCCCTCCCACGGTGACAGCTGAGTTGAGCGGTTAGAGAGACCACATGGCTGGCAAAGCCTGAAAAATTTACTATCTGGTCCTTTGCAGAAAAAGTTTGCCAACCTCTGGTCTAGTGCATCCATTCCCTACTCACCTATTTTTAGGTGAAGGAACAGAGTCTAAACTCCCACTCACCCTTCTCTCCTCAATCTAGGCTCCTCTCTGTTATGGGCTGAACGTTTGTGTCCCCCCAGATTTCATATGTTGCAGTCCTAACCCCAATGTGATGGTATTTGGAGGTGGTGCCCTTTGGGAGGTGATTAGGGTTAGATGAGGTCAAGAGGGTGGGGCCTTCATGATGTGATTAGTGTCCTTATAAGAAGGGGAAAAGAGAGAAAGATGAAAAGTCATAAGAAGACATAGCAAGGGGGCGGCCATCTGCAAGCTAGGAAGAGGGCTGTCACCAGGAATCGGCTGGCACCTTGACCTTGGACTTCCAGTCTTCAGAGCTGTGAGGGGCTGGCCCGGTGGCGCAGCGGTTTAGGTCGCATTTTGGCAGCCTGGGGTTCACGGGTTCGGATCCTGGGCACCCACCAATGCACTGAGTGTCAGCCATGCTGTGGCGGTCCCATATAAAGTAGAGGAAGATGGGCACAGATGTTAGCCCAGGGCCAGTCTTCCTCAGCAAAAAAAGAGGATGATTGGGAATGGATGTTAGCTCAGGGCTGGTCTTCCTCACACACACACAAAAAAATTTAAGAAAAGAACTGTGAAAAATAAATTTCTGTTGTTTCAACTACCCACTCTATGATAGTTTGTTCTGGCAGCCCTGGTAGATTAAGACAGTCTCCTTGTTTCCTTTGGTTGTAAGTGGAACTAACATCTTCCTTGTCACCCATGCCAGGAGTTTAGAAGTCATCTTTGATGCCTCTCATCACCATCCACATCCAATCAAGCCAATTCCTGTCCACTCTACATCCTAGATTTTCCTCCACTCCATCCATTTCCCTTCATCCCAATTGCCCCAACCCAAGATTATGCACCATTGCCTTTCACCGAGACTCAGGTAACAGCTATTTTAGTGTCCCCACGTTCCTAGTCTTAACCTCCCCTTCCAGCCCCCAAACTCTTCCTAATCTTCAGCCAGAGGATTTTTCTAAAAATAAATGTAACATCACAATTTTGCCTAAAACCGCCTAAATTACCCTGGGGATAAAGGCGGAACTCCATAGCATGGCTTCAAAAGCCCCGTAAGAGGTGGCCATCCTTGGGGTTGGAGTGGGGACTCTGTCTCCTTCCTTCTAGAAGGGGGACCCAGTTGAGATGAGGTTCGACAAATGGGGTCAAGTTGCCAATGGAGCGGACTGGATAACAGCTCAGATGTGAGGTGTAATCAGACTTCTTTCCACTTTCCTGTGTGAGACAGACTTCCCCACCCAGGGAAGGAGGAGCTCAGAAAAGGGGCAGGAACAATGGAGGGGTGGGAGTGAGTGCAGAGCTGGGCTTGGGTGGAGGGAGGAAGAGACCACTGACCCTCCACAGGAGAAGCATGAGCAGGGAGAACCGTGACAAGTCCAAGCAGGCTTCTGAAATCTCCCACTGCGGAGAGCCCTGAGGGGTGACAGGTAGCATTCGGAAATGGTTCGGAGCACGAATGTTGAAGCCAGACTACCGGGTTCAAATCCTGGCTCTGCCACTTACCAGCTCTGTGACCTCAGACATGCTACTCAGCCTCTCTGTGCCTCAGGTTCCACATCTGTAAAAAGCGGTAATTAAGGGACACCCCTCTCAGTTTCTTTTAAAGTTAAACACATATCTACCCCCTGTGTGACAGCAAGTGACACTGAGCAAAGCACCCACTTTTTTGGGTGAGAGCAGGAAGTAAGTTTATTTGAAAGGAAAAGGCACCATACAAATGGGGTATTTTATTAGTTTCTTGTGGCTGCTGTAACAAATTGCCAGAAACCAGGCAGCTTAAAACAACAGAAATCTATTCTCTTCCAGTTCTGAAGGTCAGATGTCCAAAATCAAGGGGTCAGTAGGGCTGGCTCCTTCAGAGGGCTGTGAGGGAGCATCGCCCCATGCTTCTCTCTTAGCATCTGGTGGCCGCTGCAATCTTTGGCGCCCCTCAGCTTGAGTGTAGCTGCATCGCTCCATCTCCACCTCCATCATCACATGGGGTCCTTCTATATCTTCTCTCTGTGTCTCCTCTTTTAAATCCACCAGTTGTTGGATTTGGGGCCAACCAGATCATCTAGGACAATCTCTTTTCAAGATCCTTAATTTAATCACATCTGCAAAGATCTTTTTCCAAATAAGGTCACATTCACTGGTTCTGGGTGGACACCTCTTTGGGGAGGCTGCCATTCAAAACACTGCAGGTGTCCAATCACCCCAGGCAGGAACTGCTTTCATTCTGCATGAGGTGTAAGAACCGGCATTTACGAAGTGTTCACCACATGCCAGACCCTGTGCAAAGTGATTTCCACCCATTAGCTCATTTCTCCCACTTGCAATTGGTTCCATCCGAGTCTATGAAAGTGTGGCCATCATTTCCCCAGGCCCTAAGTGCCTGCAGAACAATGCCATGTGAATTAATTAGTGGCGCCATCTGAAAGGGGAAGTGAGCAATGCCCTCCCTCCTCCGCCACCCATTCTCCTTTGATGATCCATAATTTGATCACTTTAAAGGATGTAAGTAACAGCCCTGCGTCGAAAGAGGCATCCTTTTCATCTTCTCCAAGGCTTTCATTTTGCTGGGGACAAGGTTTCAGAATTGAACTTGGTTTGTTCCTTTAAAGCTCTTTTAACTATGCTAGGTATGGAGAAAAATACAAACAAGGTGTTTAAAAAAAGTCCAAGCTTGGAGATTTTTAACAACGCTTGGCGCCAAGGAGAAGTAATAGCAATGAAATAATAAAATAAAGGTTGGCATTTATTGATGAGCACTCTTATAAGCATTTTGCATGCTCACTCATTTTAATCCCACAACTACTCTGTATGGTAGGGACTAAAACTGCTCCTCATTTTACAGGAGCTGTAAGGAAGCTGAGGCTCATGGAGGCTAACTTGCCAGAGTTATAGAGCTAGTGAACAGCGCAGCTGGGGTTTAACCCAGGAAGTCTGGCTGCAGGAACACGTTCTGCTCCACCGTGTCATCTATAGCAGGTACCAGGCAAGTTCTAAACCAAGGAGCAAAGAAGAAATCACCAAGAGTCCAAATCACTCTTGAAAAGCCTGGACATAGTCTATTAAGCAGTGATTTTGTGAATACAACCATATAGAGTCATTTTTGAAGTTTGAACTAAACCAGTGGTTCTCAACTGGGGATGGTTTTGCCCCCTAGGGGACATTTGGCGCTGTCTGGAGAAGAGTTTCGTTATCACAGTTGGGGGTAGAGGGGAGGTGCTACTGGCATCTAGTGGGAAGAGACCAGGGATGCTGCTAAACAGCCTACAGTGCACAGGACACCCCCCCAACAAGGAGTGGATGCCCAAGGTGTCAGCAGTGCCAAGACTGAGAAACTAAAGGAAAGAACGAAAGCAGAGTCTGTGTGTCTGTGTCTGGGCAAGATGGCCATCAGACTACCCAAGCTCTGGTGTGGAAGGGGGGGTGGAGAATGCTGCATGGCTCCCATGTGCCAGCAGCGTTCGGTCTTATCTCCCGTGGCAGAGACAGCTGGTGGCCCCCAATATCCATCCTCCCTTCATCCACAATGAAAAGCCACCATTTTTAATTGGGCCTATGGCCACCTGGAACAAAGACTACGTTTCCCCACTTCCCTTGAACTTGAAGTGGCCCAGTGGATACATCTGTCCAATGGGACAGAAGTGGGTGTGTGTGACAGCTTCTGGGATGGAGACTTCCACTTCCAGGAAGATGGAGTAGATGTACTTTTCCCCATTCCTGTCAATAAGCACAAGTAAAATCCTGGACTCTGTATGTAAAACAATCGTAAGAAGACTCTGGAAGGTGGAGAGAAGGCAGACCAGCAGTGACCTCAGGACCCAAGGAAGAACACGGTGGCCAGGTCCTTTGCTTTTCCTTGTGCCTCATCCCAGCTTGGAGCAGAAGAAGCCAATAACTTGGAAATGCCCATGGGTGCAGTCAAAAAAAGCTCCAACAAATGCCCATTCTCTGTTGCCACAAGACCAGGGAAGGGGCAGCCTAGCAAGACAGAAAACTTCTAGACAACAACCCCTCTACTGAAGTCAAATGCCACTGCATAAACTGTGTCCCCAACCCCATCCACACCAGCAAAAGCCGAGTGGGAAGCCTAGACTTCCAGCTTACCAGGCTGTAATGAATTCCCTTCCCCACACAGACATACACACGCAGATGGTGGAGTCAGAGAAGTCCGAGCAGAGCCTGAGACCTTCATCCCTGCCAGGCGGAAATGGAGCCCCCTCCCTCGGATGATGGAGACCACTTGGGGAGTCTGGGCCACGGCCCCCACTGCCACCCTGTAGTAAGGAGGCACAGCTAGGGGAGGCTCAGTGGAGAGTCAGGACAAGGCCACTGCCCAGCTCGTGGTTTCCGTGGAGACCAAACATGGAGCAGTAATGAGGTACCCCTACCCCTCCCAGCCAGGGAGGTATCCGTGGGGCCCAGTAAGAACTTAGAGCTCTCACCCCTACTCAGCAGTAGCAAGGATCCCCCCTCAGGTATCAGTGGAGGTGTAATGGGGAACCCAGACCTCTATTCCTGTCCCACAGTAATGAGAGGAGCCCTGCACTCTTGCTAGAGCAGGTCAGAGTGGGGCGGGGACCTGAGGGTCACTATAAATATTCAAGAAGATTAGCTTTCGACCTTGCTATGAATAGAAGTTAATCTTGTCAATTTGCTGTTTTCTTGTTTAACCTGGGGTTAAACTCAAGGGTCACAAGGACTTATGAGCTTGTTTTGCAGCAGAAAAGAATGTCTTCAAGGAAGTTACGATCACCAGATAACCAGCCCTCAGCTGCTGTTGACGCCCAGAAGTCTGATTGCCCAAGGGCTTATCTGGAGTGAAAGAAACATGGATTTCCCCTTTGTTTCTCTGAAACTCCTCCTGCCAAGCCCTTAGCTCTATAAAGCCCCCTACTGTCTTCTTTTATGAAGGCAGATTTGAGAGAACCTGTCCCCCTGCCTTCTCGTTTTAGCCAATTCGAATAAACTTTTCTCCGTCTCCAAGCACCAATGGCGCAGTGGTTGGCTTCCTGTGCACTGGGCACACGACCTTGAGATTAAGAGCTCTGGTATCAAGAGGAAGCCAGCTAAAACAGAAGGTTTCAATAAGACCCAGAGTCTCATAAAATGATACACAAAATGTCCAGGTTACAATCAAAATTCACTCATCATACCAAGAACCAGAAAGACCTCAAACTGAATGCACAAGGACAATCCATAGATATTCTGTGATGTCACAGAAAGATGTCTGGTCTTTGTCCCCAGTTCCTGGCACAGAGCTCTTGAAACCCTGGAATTTCCTGAGTGATGAGGGTGATGGAGAGAAGGCATTTGGCAGGGACCTTGGGAGCTGGGTAGGACTTCACCTGGGAATTCCAGAAGGAAGGAACCTTGTGGGCAAAGGCCCCAAAGGTCACGTGGAACAAAGAGGGAGTGCAAGTCTGCTCTAGAAAGGCAATATGGTATAGGGTTCAGCAAGCCAGCTCTGTGGACAGATGAGCTGGGTTCTCACCCCAGAGGAGATGAGAATGTCACTAATCTGTCACTAGCTGTGTGTTATGGACTGCATATCTGTGCCCTTCCAAAATTCATAAGTTGAAACCCAATCCCCAAGGAAATGGGATTTCAAGGTGGGGCCTTTGGGGGTGATTAGGTCATGAGGGTGGGGCCCTCCTGGTGGGATTAGTGTCCTTACCAGAAGACACAGGAGAGAGCTTGCTTGTGTTGCTCTCTCTGCCATGTGAGGATACAACAGGAGGCTGGCCTTCTGTAAACCCAGAAGAGGGCCCTCACCAAGAACCCAACCGTGCTGGCACCCTGACCTCAGACTTCCAACCACAGACTGCGAGAAATATACTTCTGTTGTTCAAGCCACACAGTCTACGGTGATTCGTTATAGCACCCAAGCAGACTAACACCCTGTGTCACCTCAAACAAATCACCTAGAACTTCTGTGCCTCTGTTTTCTCACATGTAAAATGGGGGTATGTGGTGCCAGCCCGGCAGGGTTGTTGTGCAGATAAAGTAACCAGCACACACTCTCCAACAGAAATATGATGCGAGCCACACACGATTCTACATCCTCTAGTGGCCATGTGGTAAAGAGTGAAGTTAATTTTAATAAACTATTTTATTGAACACAATATAAACCAAAGATTCTCATTTCAACATACCACCAATATTTTAAAGATTGATGAGATAGTTTACATTCTGGTTTTTCTACTAAATCTTTGAAAGCCAGCGTGTATTTCACCCTCACAGTCCTAGAAACGGACTCACCCCGTTTCTAGGACTCAGTAGCCACACGTGGCTCACGGCCACCGTGACAGAGAGCACAGCTGTGGGGGAACACCGGGCACGTATTTAGAACTCGACATCTGTTGGCCGTTATAATGTCTTCAGACCCAGGTCCTGTGCTGACAGTGGAGACACAGGCGCAAACTCCAGCCCCCGCCCTCATGTTGGCTTGCAAACTGGCCCCAGACACAGAGGCAAGAAGAGACCAAAGGGAAGCAGACTGCTCCAGACTGGTAGGTGGCAGGTGTAATAAACAAGGGAACTTACTGACGAGGCTCGTCTTGTGCGGCAAGATGATTAGATCTCCTCACCGGCCGGTCAGAATCTTCAGTTTATATAGAGGCCTTGACAGGGTTCAGCCACATACTCCATCCCAATGGTCTCAACAACACCTTCCCCTCTCAAGACTGTGTCTTTGAGGCAGCTTCTAGCGCAGGGAAGGCGAGAAGGGGAGGGGGTGAGGAGCCTGGGTCCAGCTCTAGGGTCAACCAGGAGTCACGGCCTCGAGATGACCTCCTCTAACACCTCAGGGAGCTTACGGCCTAGAGAAAAAGACAGATAAGGCCAAGGAGCTTAGGAGGCCCGGATAGAAAAACACCCCACACACCTGGCCCCACCTGGAGGAAGGGAGAGGTCCACAAGTCTCTGGGAAGTGGTGACACCAAATTCAGGTTGGGACAAATGAACAAGAATTAGCCAGGGCTGTTATGGGCTGAATGGTGTGCCACAAAATTCCTGCATTGAAGCCCTAACCCCCAATGTGACTGTATGTGGAGATGGAGACTTTAAGGAAGTAACTAAGGTTAAGAGAGATCATAAGGGTGAGGCCCTAATCCAATAGGACGGGTGTCCTCATCCAGAGGACACACCAGGGATGGTCACACACAGAAGAAAGGTCATGTGAGGACCCAGCAAGAATTTGAAAACTGAACACAATGGTCAGGACCTCTTTTTTTTTTTTTTTTTTTTTTTTGTGGGGAAGACCAGCCCTGAGCTAACATCCGTTGCCAATCTTCCCCTTTTTGCTGAGGAAGACTGGCCCTGAGCTAACATCGTGCCCATCTTCCTCCACTTTATGTGGGACGCCGCCACAGCATGGCTGACAGGCAGTGCGTCGGCGGGCGCCTGGGATCCGAACTCGCGAACCCCGGGCTGCCAAGCGCGGACTAAACCGCTGCGCCACCGGGCGGCCCCCGGGTCAGGACCTCTTAATAGTGCCAAAGACATAGTGTGGCATAGTGGTGACATGAGAGGCTTCGAGCAAGACAGTCTGAAGTCCCACCTCTGCCACTTGCCAGCTGTGCAACCTTGGGCAAGTAAGACAACCTCTCTGGGCCTCAGTTTGCCCATCTCTAGAATGGGGATAATAACAGCACCTTACCTGCAGAATTGTTGTGACAGTGGGAGAGTTCATGTATTTCAGGAGCCTAGAGAGACCCAAGCACAGAACTAGAACTCGGAAGACAAGATCTGTGTCTACCTGTTCATTCAGAAAATTGTTATCTGCCCATCCACAGAGTCTGGCTGTTCTCTATTGCCGCCATAACAAATTACCATAAACTTGGCAGCTTAAAGCAACACAGACAAATGTATTACCTCACCGTTCCTACGGGTCGGGGGTCTAGCATGGCGTGGCTGGATGCTCAGCCCAAAGAGAAAAGTAGCACATCCTCAGTCCTCCCTCCATCGCTCGATGGACTGCATTGTAATTATCTGCTCACATGCCTGTTTGCTTCTCCACCACCTCTAACCGTGAGCTCCTTGAGCCCAGGATGGTGGAGCCTGGTATACAGTAGGTGCTCAATAAACACCACTAGACTGAATGACTACCAGACCTCTTTCCTAAGTCCCAAGCTAAACTGAACCCAAATGTGAATTTTCCCTCCCAAATAAACCCAGAAAAAACCAGGCCCGCAAGGTGAATGCACACCTGTTGGTTGGTTGGTCTGCCTTAGACTCTAGAAAACCAGAGTAAGGTGTGAAAAGCGGGGACAAGAGAGGCACAAAGATACGCTTAAAGTCACACAGCAAGTCCAACATGAAGGAAAGAGTGGAGTTCAGAGCTCGTACCTGGGCTCATTGCTCATTCACTGTATCTCATTCCTTTCTGAGTTTCTTCCTTCCTCCTTCACTTAGCCACCCCATGGACAAATGCCCCCTCCAGGTGGAATTTCACTAACCCAGGTGGGCTAGACAGCCCCTCTGGAGGTCCTGAAAGGTGAGCCTGGATTTGAGATCCATGTCTCCTCCATGGTGGGCCCAGCCAGTGTTGAATCCCTCCAGTAATGGTCCACGGCCCTGCCCTATCATGACCTGAAAACAGATCCACTCACTAAGGTGGGCTTTGGATAGCCAGGGCCGGGATGCTCGCAGAACTGGAGCAGAGGGGCGAGTCAGCCCCACCCAGACCAGGGAAGTGAGGAGGCTCTGGTTCTGCAAAGGGGCCTCTGAAGGGATCCTAGCTCTTACCAGATGCTCCCATCTCAACTGGTCCTCAGGATCCGGTACCCGTCGTCTGCTGCTCTAGCAATAAAGACAAATGTGACTGAATTATGAAGGACGTGCTATGTGCTGGCTCTTGGCAGACAGGATCTCATTTCAGCTTCACAACAACCCAGTGAGGTAGAAATTGCCCCTATTGCAGAAATTGCTAGTTACCTCTTGGTATCCTATCTTCTCCTCTTATTAATAGAGCCCCCTCCAAATTTTAGCAAGACACAAAGCTTTGGAGCCCAGAGATGAGATTTCCCAGCCTCCTTGCAACCAGGTGTGACCATGTGACTAAATCTAACCAATGGGAAATAAACAGAGGGAATATGTGAACCTTCCATGTCACCTCCTTAAAAGGAATTACTGGCCCCTATTCCATGGATGTGCTGCTGGTGAGCCCACTTTGCCCTGCTGGTGTTGGCAGAGCAACAAAGTAGAGGGCACCTGGATCCCCGAATGACTTTGTGGAGTAGAGATGCCAGCCTTGAAGCACTCACCTTAAAACTCTTGTGTGAAAGAGAAAATAGACTTCTATATACTTAAAATCGCTGTACTGGGGGGCCCCTTGTTACAGCTTGGCACTAATACATCCTTAGTAGCCTATTGAATACATCCATTTGGAAGATGAGGAAATGAGTCTCAAAGCAGTTATGTTAGTTGACCAAGAGCACGCTGATGAGATGCAGCAGATCAGGGATCTGAATCAAGCTGTGTCTGACCCCAAAGTCTGTATTTTTCTCCTAAGTCATGCTCCCTCTCGATTACAAGAATGATGATTCACATGCTTTATCAAGTCACAAAGTCCTTTCACATACAAGGACATGGTTTTTGAGCTTCACTCTAGCCTTGTGCGAAAGATGACTCCTTTCAGTTTACAGGTGAAGAAACTGAGGCTCAGCAGGATTAAGACAGTGCCCGAGCCCACACAGGTGGGAAGAGGCAACGCTGGGATTTGAACAGTCATCTGGCTTTCAGTGCAGCTCTCCTCTCGCTGCTCCACAGCTGTCCAGCTGTTTCAATATTGACAAGCACCCCAGGAGAAAGGCTTCACAGCACCCATCCTCGCAGCAGAGGTGCCTCCATGAAGTCACAGAAGGCCCACTGTCCCAGGCTGGGTTCCCCAAGAGCAGACCTGAGACAGAGTGTATTAGTCAGGGTTCTCCAGAGAACAGAACCAACAGGATAAATACATTCATTATAGGGTATTGGCTCAATACCCTGTGGGACTAAGTCCCACCATCTGCCGTCTGCAAGCTGGACACTCTGCAAGCCAGGGGTGCACTCTGAAGGCCTGAGAACCAGAAGCACGGAGGGCGGGACTTCAGCAATGTCCCAGCTCAACAGTCAGGCAATTAATTCACCTTCCTCTGCCTTTTTGTTCTATTCAGGCCCTCCACAGATTGGATGATGTCCACCCATATCGGTGAGGGCAATCTGCTTTACTCAGTCCATCAATTCCTATGCTAATCGCTTCTGGAAACACCCTCACAAGCACATCGAGAAATAATGTTTTACCAGCTCTCTGGGCGTCCGGTGGCCCAGTCAAGTTGACACATAAAATCAACCATCACACAAGGTTTCTTGCAAGTAGTTTACTTGGGAGGGGATCCCAGATGCCTCAGCAGGAGCAGGAAAGTGAGACAAGAAATGAGGATGCATTACCCAGGGCAGCTGAGGATGCATCACCCAGCAAGATGCCCTGTGTGCAAACTGGAGCTCAACACCACCGGGGAACTCTGGGCGGGACAGGGCAGAACACACCTCAGAGTTTCCCATTGAAGGGGCGAGCAATCTTCGGTGTTTCCACCAACTCTCGGGCATTGTTGGCTGAGGGCTGCTTCCAGGGGTGTTAACTCCCTGACACTTCCAGCCTTCCCCATGCACAGGCAGATCATGCTGTTAACCCAAAGGGCCCTCAGGATGGAAGAAGAGGGAGGCACATGGAGGTAGATGCGGAGGGGCACTGACACTGCTGCCACACCAGTGCTGGGAGGACACTTAGTGGTCAGCTGGTCTACCTCCTCATAGTGCAGAAGAGAATAAGGAGGTCTCGTGTCGGACTGATCATTGACTCAGGATCTGATTTCAAAACCATATATGCTTGATTTTAAGATACCATTGCCTGTAAGATGCACATTAGGTATAATAACAGCTTTTCTAGACTTAAGGAAAAAAACTACATTAAGCGCACACAAAAGGGATTCTAATTTCAGATATGTTAAAAAGTTTAAAAGACAAAAGAACCAGAAGATGAACAATAAAATAGCAACATTAAACCCTCATATATCAATAATCACTCTAAATGTAAATGGATTGAATTCTCCAATCAAAAGACACAGAGTGGCAGGATGGATTAAAAACCAAGATCCAACAATCTGCTGCCTCCAGGAAACACATCTCAGCTCTAAAGACAAACACAGACTCAAAATAAAAGGATGAAAAACAATACTCCAAGCTAACGGCAAACAAAAGAAAGCAGGAGTAGCCATACTTATATCAGACAAAGTAGACTTCAAGATAAAAAAGGTAATGAGAGACAAAGAAGGGCAATATATAATGATAAAAGGGACACTTCACCAAGAAGACATAACACTTATAAATATCTATGCACCCAACACAGGAGCACCAAAGTACATAAAACAACTGCTAAAAAACCTTAAAGGAGATATTAACAATAACACAATAATAGTAGGGGATCTTAACACCCCCCCCTTACATCAATAGATAGATCATCCAGACAAAAAGTCAATAAGGAAATAATGGACTTAAACGAAAAACTAGACGCAATGGACTTAATAGATATATACAGAGCACTCCACCCAAAAAAAGCAGAGTACACATTCTTCTCAAGTGCACATGGAACATTCTCAAGGATAGACCATATATTAGAAAACAAGGCAAACCTCTATAAATTTAAGAAGATTGAAATCATTACAAGCATCTTTTCTGATCATAATGCTGTGAAACTAGAAATCAACTGCAAGGAAAAAACTAGGAAAGGGACAAAGATGTGGAGACTAAACAACATGCTACTGAACAACCAATGGGTCATTGATGAAATTAAAGGAGAAATCAAAAGCTATCTGGAGACAAATGAAAAGGAAAATACACCATACCAACTCATATGGGATGCAGCAAAAGCAGTCCTGAGAGGGAAATTCATAGCAATACAAGCTCACCTTAACAAACAAGAAAAATCCCAAATAAATAACCTTAAATTGCACCTAACAGAATTGGAAAAAGAAGAACAGACAAAGCCCCGAATCAGCAGAAGGAGGGAAATAATAAAAATCAGAGCAGAAATAAATGAAATTGAAACCAAAAAAACAGTAGAAAGGATCAATGAAACAAAGAGCTGGTTCTTTGAGAAGATAAATAAAATTGACAAACCCTTAGCCAGACTCACTAAGAAAAAAAGGGAGAAGACTCAAATAAATAAAATTAGAAATGAAAGAGGAGAAATTACAACAGACACCACAGAAATACAAGGGATTATTAGGGAATACTATGAAAAACTTTATGCCAACAAATTGGAGAACCTAAAGGAAATGGACAAATTCTTGGACGCGTACAACCTCCCAAAACTGAATCAAGAAGAAATAGAGAATCTGAACAGACCAATCACAAGTAAAGAGATTGAAACAGTAATCAAAAACCTCCCAAAAAATAAAAGCCCAGGACCAGATGGCTTCCCTGGAGAATTTTATCAAACGTTCAAAGAAGATTTAGCACCTATCCTTCTCAAACTATTCCAAAAAATAGAGGAAGATGGAATACTTCCCAACACATTCTATGAGGCCGACATCATGCTGATACCAAAGCCAGACAAGGACAATACAAAGAAGGAAAACTACAGGCCAATATCACTGATGAACATAGACGCAAAAATCCTCAACAAAATATTGGCAAACCGAATACAGCAATACATCAAAAAGATCATACACCACAATCAAGTGGGATTTATACCAGGGACACAGGAATGGTTCAACATCCGCAAATCAATCAACGTGATACACCACATTAACAAAATGAAGAATAAAAACCACATGATCATCTCAATCGATGCAGAGAAGGCATTCGACAAGATCCAGCATCCATTTATGATAAAAACTCTCAACAAAATTGGTATAGAAGGAAAGTACCTCAACATAATAAGGGCCATTTATGAGAAACCTACAGCAAACATCCTACTCAACGGGGAAAAACTGAAAGCCATTCTTTTGAGGACAGGAACAAGACAAGGGTGCCCACTCTCACCGCTCTTATTCAACATAGTACTGGAAGTTCTGGCCAGAGCAATTAGGCAAGAAAAAGGAATAAAAGGACTCCAAATAGGCAATGAAGAAGTGAAACTCTCACTATTTGCAGACGACATGATCTTATACATAGAAAACCCAAAAAATTCCATCGGAAAACTACTAGAAACAATCAACAACTACAGTAAAGTGGCAGGGTATAAAATCAACTTACAAAAATCAATTGCATTTCTATACACTAACGATGAAACAACAGAAAGAGAACTCAAAAAGACAATCCCATTTACAATTGCAACAAAGAGAATAAGATATCTGGGAATAAATTTAACCAAGGAGGTAAAAGACCTATACAATGAAAACTATGACACTATTGAAAGAAATCGAGGAGGACATAAAGAAATGGAAAAATATTCCATGCACATGGATTGGAAGAATAAATATAGTTAAAATGTCCATTCTGCCTAAAGCAATCTACAGATCCAATGCAATCCCAATCAGAATCCCAATGTCATTCTTCACGGTAATAGAACAAAAACTACTGAAATTCGTATGGGGCAACAAAAGAGCCCGAATAGCTAAAGCAATTCTGAAAAAAAAGAACAAAGCTGGAGGCATCACAATCCCTGATTTCAAAATACACTATAAAGCTACAGTAATCAAAACAGCATGGTACTGGTACAAGAATAGACACACAGATCAATGGAACAGAATTGAAAGCCCAGAAATAAAACCACACACCTATGGACAGCTAATCTTCGACAAAGGAGCAAAGAACATACAATGGAGAGAGGGAAGTCTCTTCGATAAATGGTGCTGGGAAAATTGGACAGCAACATGCAAAAGAATGAAAGTAGACCATCTGCTATCGCCATATACAAAAATCAATTCAAAATGGATCAAAGACCTGAAAGTGAGACCTGAAACTATAAAACTCCTGGAAGAAAATATAGGTAGTACACTAATTGAGATTGGACATAAAGGGATCCTTTCAGATTCCATGTCTACCCAGACAAGGGAAACAAAAGAAAAAATAAACAAGTGGGACCTCATCAGACTAAAGAGCTTCTACAAGGCAAGTGAAACCAGGATCAAAATGAATAAACAACCCACCAGCTGGGAGAAAATATTTGCAAATCGTTTGTCCGACAAGGGATTAATCTCAGTAATATATAAAGATCTCATACAACTGAGCAACAAAAAAACAAACAACCGGATCAAAAAATGGGCAGAGGATATGAACAGACATTTTTCCAAGGAAGAGATACAGATGGCCAATAGACACATGAAAAGATGTTCAACATCACTAATCATCAGGGAAATGCAAATCAAAACTACACTAAGATATCACCTTACACCGGTTAGAATAGCTATAATCACAAAGACAAATAACAACAAATGCTGGAGAGGTTGTGGAGAAATGGGGACCCTCATTCACTGCTGGTGGGAATGCAAACTGGTGCAGCCTCTATGGAAAACAGTATGGAGAGTCCTCAAAAAATTAAAAATGGAAATACCATATGATCCAGCAATCCCACTCTTGGGCATCTACCCAATGGACATGAAATCAACCATCACAAGAGGCGTATGCACCCCTATGTTCATTGCAGCATTATTCACTATAGCCAAGAAGTGGAAGCAACCCAAGTGTCCCTCGACTGATGATTGGTTAAAGAAGATGTGGTATATACATACAATGGAATACTACTCAGCCATAAGAAAAGACACAATTGTCCCATTTGCAACAACATGGAAGGACCTAGAGGGTATTATGTTAAGTGAAATAAGCCAGAGAGAGAAGGACAGACACTGCATGAACTCACTCATATATGGAATATAAGTGAACACACGGACAGAGAGAACTGATTGGTGGTTACCAAGGGGAAGGGGGGGCACAAGGGGTGAAGGGTTACATCCACAAGGTGACGGACAAACAAAAATGTACAACTAAAACCCCACAGTGTTATAAACTATTAAGACATGAATAAAAAAAAAATGGTAAAAAAAAAAAAAGTTTAGTAGAAAGCATCTCCAACTCTAGACAATATGGCTTTGTCCTGCTGTCCCCATAAGAACACTTATACCCTTCTGACCCTCCGTCCCAATTTGGGCTTAGAAAATGAGGTTATTTTGTTTGAAAATCTGTTCTGGCTCTGAAGTTCTGTGATTTTCTATTTCCTTGCAACATCTTTGTCATGGCAACACAATGCATATTTGCATATCAAAAACCACCCCTGCCTACTCCACACCTTACCACAAGAATCAAAAGCCCACCTTCTCATTTAAAAACAGGACTTCGGCCCCTTTGTGTCCAGGTATCCTATCCTCTAGGCAACAAAAGAAACCACAGCTCCTTGTTCACTGTGTCAGTAGCTTTAAAATGCATCTTTATTAATTAGATGTATTAGGGGCTGGCTAATTTTGTTACAAGGAGAAAGGGGGAGAAGTAACATTTATTAATTGACTTCTGCTCCTAGGCACTGCACTAATGGCTTTAGATGTATCGTTTTGTGCAAGCCCTGCAACCTCTCCACCAATGAAGGAAGCTAAATCTTATGCCCAAGGTCACATAGCTGGCAAGTTGCAAATCTGAGATAATGTTGGTAAAATTGCCTACCACTACAACCAGCATATTGTCAGGGCTTGATAAAGACAGACGAAGAACAAAAACAGAGAAAGGAGAGGGAGGAGGAAAAGAGGAAGAGAAAGAAAAAAAGGAAGAATTCCATCCCCAAAAGAACATTCTTTTGGGATCCTCCCCCTGATGCCGGACCACCTGATGTTGATAACAAACAAGGGCACGTGCACTCTGCTTTCCAATTCCTAAAGACAGAGTTTGGATCACCCCAAGGAAAGAGGGAGAAACTTTCCTTTTTCTTTCCTTTATCCATTTCTTCCCCTCTTAAATATTTTCCAGCCGACATCAGCCAGCCAGACTCCTCGGTTGCAAGATTTATTTTGTTATCTGTTCTCTGGTCCATTTAACTTAGCATGTCATTTTTTATTAGTATTTTCCTTTCTCCTTCACTCTGAAAAAGTTTTAGAGAATAGTAAATCTGGCCTCTTTATAATCCTACATGAATCTCCCCGACTTTGTTTTCCCACTTTGGGATAATAAAATCAGCAGCTATACATTAAGCTGCATTAGCACAGCGGTCAGGCAAGCACGGTCTGTATAGGGCCAACTGGGGAGGCTCCAGGCTGCCCTAGGCCCTATTATCTATGCAATCCCTTTGATAATTCTACCACAAAAGATTCATTCCTTTGGCTATTCAAAATCCATCTGTAAAGTCAAATGATCCTGGGATAAGTGACAGAATACCTAATATCCAGTGGTTCTTAACATTTTTATGATTGAGAATGGGGGGAGGGGACAGGAAAGAAGGTCAGGAACTCTCTTCCTGGACAAAAGCAGACAGATGCAAAATCCTACACAATCTTTGGGCCCCAGAGGGAAAACTCCTGCTTGAGTCTGCTATCAGCTCACACCTCAAGAAGTGAGTCGAGAAGAAGGATTATTCACAGTGGCCAGAACTGAGGCCTTGCAGAGAAAGATGCTAAGTCCCAGGAGAGCTAGGGAGGTGGGAGGAAACCAGAGCTTAAGGGGCAAAGAGGACAAGGGGATGGGAAAGATGAACTTAGCTCGTTGAAAGGTAATTCTAGGCGAGGAGGAGGAGGCAGTTACCAGAATTTGGAGACAGAGAAAGTTGTGAGGAGAGGGCTCCGGGACAGGAGCTGTGACCTTCAACCAAGAGATGCACTTGACTCTGACTGACCCTGAAAGGAGGGAGCAAAGAGAATAAATATCTTGACCTCACTTCCCCCTCCTCCTAATGTTATTGTTCCCATTTTATAGATGAGCAAGATGAGGCTCAGAGAGATGAAGTCACCTGTCCAAGGCCACCGAGTTGGGAAATGGATGAGCCGAGATTCGAACCCAGTTCTCCTCTCCCCAAGGCCACAGCCTTGACCCTTGACTATCTCCCAAGCTGGCCAAAAGGAGGCTGGAAGGAATGTGTCCCCAAAAACCTGGATATCTCTGGTTTCTTGTGATCCAGCCAAGGCCAGTTTGTAAAATTTAGCTAATAGTCCCTTAAAACACTGAAGCCTTCTGCTACCAGAGGGACTGCAGGAGAACTAGATCTTGCAAATGAAATTTACCAATGGGGTAATATGCGTTTAGTTCCAACTGGTGTCGTTATTGTCAATCATTAAGCAGAGACGGTCCCTGGCAAGTCTGTCTCAGGAGCATCGTGGAATCTACTAAGCCTCCACAAAGTATCCCAGTCTCCCAGGATTGGAGGAAGGGAATAAAGCCCACCAGGAGTGTCTCATCATTTGAGACTCAGTCCTGCAAGGGACAAGAAGCTGACATCCCCAGCAAGGAAAATGCCTCTCTTCTCCCTCTTGTCTCCCCAAGCCTCCAAGATCCCTGCCTTCAGTCTCCAACTGGGCCCAAGATTGTGCCCACCCTGGGGTGGGGGAACAGGGCTGATTTCACACCCTCTGCAGTCAGCGGCAACAAGTAGACAATTTGGACCCATTTGGGACGCCTGTCCCCCAGGTGCAGATGCTGCAAAAGCTCAGACGATGTGGACCCCGAATGCAATCCAAAGCAAACCAGCAAAGTAGACATCCCCTCAAACATGGAGAGATTCCTTCCCTGAAGGGGTCTCCCTAGGGAAGTAGAACTAGCAGTGAGAGATGGGCTGGGGGAGTCGGCATTTTCAGAGACAGCAGATATACCTAATGATAATGCTCTGGGCTCAGAAAGAGCTCGGTGGTTCGTTAAGAGTTCATGGCCATCGAGCTGATGAGGATCCAAGGAGGGAGACTACTCTGGGTCAAGGCTTAGCTAGGCACTGAGGATACAGTGGGGACCAAAAAGAACACAGGCCCTGTTCCTGAAGCTACAGTCCAGCAGAGGAGACAGGTATCAATTAGATAGTGTTTTGCAGAAGACAGAGGTGAATGAGCAGCTCTCACAAAGATGGCGGCCTAGATTGGAAGGGAAGGGAGGGCCTCCATAAGGAGGTGATGTTTGAACTGAGATCCAAACAAGGTAGAGTTGACTCAGCAGGGAAGGGGGCCCTGTGGGAGTCGGGGGAGGCCTGGGTGAGGAGACAGGAGCTCCCCATGTACTAAGAGCCACCATTCATGGACATTGGCTCCATGCCGGGTGCCCGGCTACAGCTTTGCTTACTCCTCTCATTTAATCTTCATGACAACCATGTGATGTGAGGTTGGTGATGTTATCCCATGCTACAGATGAAGAAACTGAGGCTCAGAGAGAATCAGTAACTTGCCAAGAGTCCCACAGCTACTAAGCAGCAGAGCCAGGCTCCACACCCAGTCAGGCTCTAGGATCTGTGTCCTTATCCGTTGGCAAACAGGACATGCTCATTACAAGCTGGTTTTCTATTACCTGGGCAAACATTGGGAGGTAAGGCAGAGAAGTGGAAAGAATGAGTGTCTTAGGATGGGGGCGTGAGTAGTTTCTCTGTCTCTCTCTTTTTTTTCAAAATTTAGTGTTGATACAAGAGTGTTTTGCTATTAAATGGAATGGGATTGGTGAGGGGAGGAAGGGAGGAGAGTCTCTCTTCCCCCCTCCCCCCACCAACACTATGCCCAGGTGTCACCTTCAGGGGAGGAGGGATGGGAGGCAGTCTGTGGCTTCTTGGGGGACAGCAGAGCTGGGGGCAGCCCCAGGTAGGGTGCTGTGAATGAGGGAGACAGAGAAGAGTGTGTCTCCCTAGAGCCCCCAACTCACCTCCAGTCCTAAGGGCTGAGACATGGCAATTAATGCATCGAGGCCATTTGGCTTTTATTAGAAATTCTGAGCAGTCTACTCTTGAGTCCGGGCACCCTCTGATCAGAGTGGGCACTACTCAGGGGCTGCCCTCCAGAACTGGGTGGGCCTTCTTTATACCTTCCAATCTGAGGCACATGGGCCAGGGGCCCTCTCCAGCCCTCTGGGAAGATGGAAGGAGGATGGGCCCATTTTCTTTCTGCAAAACACCACCATGTCATTTGGGAGCACTAAGTATCTGAGATTCAGCCCAGATGCCCATGTGGGCATGGGATAACAACAGTACCCACATCACAGGGTGCGGCACCTGGCACTTAGTGACTAACACTCAAGAAACATTTGCTATTATTGTTATGATCACTGTTGTTGGTGCCATTGTTGCTGTTGTCATTATTACTATTACCATTGGGGTAGTTGCAGCACCGCACAGGACTTCAGGAGACAAAACGAGATGACTCGTCTAAAGCGCGTAGCACACAGTAGAGGCTCGATAAATCATATCTATGTTTATGATTATGATTACTCCACTGAGACGTCAATGAAACCACCAACGTTTTGGAAAATGTGTCCAAGGAACCAAAAACCATATAAAAAGGTACATAGGCAAAATTTTCCCAGCCTCGCTCAGACTAGCAGAAGAATTAGACATTGTGAACCTCTGCTCATGAATCAGCAGGCTAGGTAAGCAAACCAGAGACACTGTGACCAAAATATCCATCAAATTACCCTACCACTTGCCAAGGAGAAGCCACGCTTAGCAGGTAATTGGATCCAAACACTCATTCATTCATTCAATAAAGACTTATTTGACATGGCTTGAAATTTGACCCAGCACCTTCATTTACAAGCTGTGTCACCCTGGAAAAATTATGTCCCCTCTTGGACTCATGGTTATCTCATGGGTGAATTGGGTGTGATCCTTCCTACCTTGTGTGATGTTTCATTTTCTTATTTTCTGTATTCTTGATGTTCTGGCGTCTGGGAGCTTGCTGACCAGGGAGAGACTGCCTTTCCAAGATGAGCTATTTCCTCATGATAGCAGTGACTTGCCTGGGAGAACGCCTTTCCTATGCAAACCCCCATCCTCCTGTCTCCCTCGCCCCCACGTCACCTGGAGCGACATGGTCTCCTGCAGCAATGTGGTCTCCTGCTGTGCTGTGTTGGTTTCCTAGGGCCGCTGTAACACATTACCACAACTTGGTAGATTAAAACAACAGAAATTTATTACCCCACGTTCTGGAGACCAGAAATCTGAAATCAAGGTGTTGGCAGGTTTGGTTCCTTCTGGGGCATCTGAGGAAGAATCCGTTCCATGCCTGTCTCCTGGCTTCCGGTGGCTGCGGAAATCCTCAGCGTTCCTTGGCTTGTTGAGGCGTGATTGCAATCTCTGCCTCCGTCTTCACATCACCCGCGGGTCTCTGTGTCTGTCTCAGGGCTCCTTCTCCTTCCTCTTACAAGGACATCAGCCATTGGATTTAGGGGCCTCCTAATCTAGTATGACATCGTCTTGAGATCCTTAACTAATTACATCTGCAAAGACCCTTATTCCACATGAGGTCACGTTCCAGGTTCTGGGTGGACGTGAATGTGGCACAGGGCAAGGGAGACACTATTCAACCCACTGCACCTGCTGTGCCCCAGATGAATGAGCCTGGAATGAAGGAGACACATTTTCCCTGGATGTCAGGCCTTTACACATTTACGCTCTTCTCGGCCTAAACCCAGGATCTCCTGCCTTTTCTCGTCTCAGTGACTTTTTCTCCTTTAGGCCTCAGGTTAACTTTTCCCCAGGAGCCCTTCTCCATCCTCTGGACCAGGTTAGGCCTTCTGCCAGACCCCTCAGAGCTCCCTGCCCTTCCCCTCCCCAAATGCTGATATCGAGATGCTATCAGATCTGAATGGTCTGTCTCAGCCACAAGACTGTCCCTCTCTGAGGGACATGGCTGTGCCTGCCTCACTCTAGGTCACACAGCTGGAAGGTGGTTGGACTGGGAATCATCAACAGGCCGACTGTAAACACGAATGGAGAACACCGGGCTGATCACTGCGCACCTGCCGCGGGCCAGCACTGTGCCGGGACCTTCACACGCATCCACATCTGCTGATGGAGAAGAGGGCCGGGCCTAGAGCCACCTAGCTGCTCTAACTCCCGACTGTCAGCTCCAGGATGTTGGACTGTAGGCAAGTTACATAACCTCTCTGTGCCTCAGTTTCCCCATTTGTAAAAGGAAATAAGAACGAGCGAGGGTGGTGTGGCAGATTTTATCTTCTAAAGACGGTCCCAACAGCATTTCCTCTCCCACGTGTTCTCCTGCAGTGTGGGGTCTGTTTCTCCTCCCCGTTCCGTCTGGGTGGGGCCTGTGGTGCTTTGCCCCACAGAATTCGGCAGGTGGGACCCTGTGCCAGATACGGCACGGTCTTTAACTGGCCTGGCAGCATGGGACCCCCTTAAGGCCACCTGTGGCAGGCAGAATGGCCCCCCCCCAAAGATGTCCAGGCCCTCATCCCAGGAACCTGTGAATATATTACTTTATACAGCAAAAGGGACTTTCCAGATGTGAGTAAGGTAATGGAACTTAAGATCAGGAGATTATCCTGGATCACCCGGGTGGACCCCATCTATCACATGGGCCCTTGAAAGAGGAGAACTTTCTCTGACTGGAGGCAGAGCGATATAGCAGAAGAAGAAGTCAGAGAGATCCAAAGCATGACAGGGACACATCCCGCCATTGCTGGAGCAGCCACATGGAGAGCTGGAGAAGGAATGTGGGAGGCCTCTGGGAGCAAAGACCAGCCCCCAGGTGGAAATGGGGACCCCAGTCCTACAGCGTGAAGTGGGTCCATTCTCAGAGCCTCCAGAAAGGAATGCAGCCCCGCCCACACCTTGATTTTGGCCTCACGGGACTTTGAGCGAAGGACCCATTGAGCCACACTGACCTTCTGGCCTCCAGACTGTGACATAATCGATGGGTATTTTTTTAAGCTGCTAAATTTGTGGTAATTTGTTACAGCAGCAACAGAAAATGAATACTTCCCCATGCAGTGAGAAGCCCAAGTCACAAGGAGAGATCCTGGAGGCTGACACCCAGTGGAGAGAGAGGCCAGGAGCACCACGGTGCCAGACCTGTGTGTGGAGAAGCCCCTTGGACGTCCAGCCCAGTCGAGCCTTCAGATGATTCCAGCCCTGGCTGCCCCTGACCCACCACTGCCTGAGAGACCAAACCAACCAGCTGAGCCCAGCCAACCCACAGAAGTGGGAAAGATAATGATCAATTGACATTTTAAGCCACCAAATTTCACAGAAACAGAAAACTGGAACAGTCTGTTATGAGGATAAATTAGAGTTAATGCCCTAAAGCATTTGGAACAGTAAGTATTCCAGAAATGCAGCAAATGCACTTTTACTGGGATCATCCCCATTTGACAAATGAGGAAACTGGGACCCAGGGAGGTTATGGGACATGCCTGACTCTGGATCTCGCTCTCCCCATGGCACTGGGCTGTCTCCCGACCCTCGAAACCTGCTGGAAATGAAGGTGGTTGCATTGCTTCCAGGGCAGCTGGCTTCCACACTGCCAGGCCAGCTAAAGGCTATGCCCGTATCTGGCACAGGCTTCTGCAGCCCATGAAGGTGCTGCGGGAAGTTCACGGCCCCCACCAGGACTCTGGCATCACTAGGTTCTCATTTCCTTCCCCAGGCCGACTAGCAGGGACTGTGCAGCTAGCAAAGATGGTGCCCACTGCTCAGCCCGTCCCCTGCTCTGTGACCCGAGAACAAAGCACGGGGGCTGCTTCTGTTCCTAGGCCAGCGTCACAGCCAGGGCTGCCCGGCTTGTGGCTTTGGGCCCCGTGGGCTGGAAGATTCGCTTTCACGTGAGCCTGCAGCATCCAGCTTCCTGAACAGAATAGTAATGACCAGATCCATCTCCAGGGCTCCCTCCAGTGGAAGATGAAAGACCAGACGTGCAGCTGACAGTCTGCCCCACCCAGCTGTGGGACGAGGGGCAGGTGCCTTCTCCTTGGTAAGAGGCGGGGAAAGAACACCGCAAAGAAAGGGATGCTCTGTCTCTGTCTTCCCTCCCTCCTTTCCTTCTCCCTCCTCCTACAGTCTCTCCCCCTCATTTCTTCCCTCTTGATTCTCTCCTGTCTCTCTCGGTGGATCATTCTCTCCCTCCTCTCTCTCTCCTTTACACGTACAAACACACACCCCCCATCTTCATAACCCAGGACAGAGCACCAACCCTGGCCAGTCGAGCTGCAGACAGAGTGCAGACCACGGGCAGGCAGGCTCCTTAGAGCTTGAGCCCAGAGGAGGCTGCCATGGGCCTCTCCCCAGCACACAGCCCCCTCCCTCCCTGGGGGCACCCCTGTCAGCACCCCAGGGAAGGCCTTGGAGGGATCCATTTCCTCCTCTCCCCATCCCCAATGCACATTCCCACCCACCTCTGCCATCCGGCTATGCTTCCTCTGCATGGACTTTGGAGGTGGCAATGCAGGTGACAGGCCACAGACCTGAGATGTCAAAACTCCCCTGGGCTCTGCCTGGTGACCCTTGAGATCTCCTTCCTGCCCCTGCCTCTCCTCAAGATCTGGAGAATGGGCCAGGGCCGGGAATCCTCCGTGGGACTGTGAATGAAGAACTTACGTGTGGAGAAATTAAGCAGCATCCCTGTGGTCTTACAGTTACTGTTTGGTGGGTGGGAACTATCTGACCACTCTCTTCCACCACGCCCACCACACCGTCCAAGCCCGCCATGCCCACCGCCCTGCCTCCTCCCTCCTCAGCTTCAGAACTGAGCCTTCTCTCCTGTGTCTTGTTGGGAGCCGACAGGTGAGGAATGAGCTGTTGGTCCCACGCAGCCATCTCTCAGACGTGTCCTAGAAGGTCTGGCTTCTCTTCTGGGATGATCATTATGGCATGAGAAAAAACATGCCCTTGGGGAGCCACCATGGCCTAGGGAAAGTGACAGAAAGCCCACAGGTCTGAATCAAATCCGGAAATCACCACCAGTGTCTATCCATCCAAATGCCTTGGGGGGAAGGGATCTAGGAAAACAGTGTCACACAATTGTTTGGTGTCCTTCTGGCAGTCCTAAGAGCAGACTCCACGGGACACATCTGAATGTCCAGGAGAATAAGTCACCCCTCTCCCAGGTATGTGGCATCACAGGTAGGCAGCCTGTGACAGGTGGGAGAAGAAAGGAAGTAGCTGTCACGTGAATAGACACAGTCTCCACGCCCCATAATCTTAGAACAGCATGAAACCGCACACTAACGCCACATGGTAAGGACCATGAGGCCCATTTTACAGATGAAGAAACTGACACCAGGACTGTGAGGTCGCCTGCCCCAGGTCACACAGCTCATTATTGGATGCAGACTCAGATCTACCCAACTCCAAAACCACAACACCAGCCTCCACCCAGCTGAGGGGGGCCGCCGACTTCCTTTCAAAGCCTGCGTTCGGCAATGCTGCTGCAGGCCTAGAGATTTACCCCAAAGCTGGGAGATTTATGCAGCTAATTTCCATTAGGGCTAATGGAAGAAAGAAAGAGCCATTTTTCTTATAATTAGAAAAGAATTCAACCTTCACAGTCAACGAGTCTAATATCTCAGCTTATGTAACAAAAGAAAGAGAAAAGCAAATGGATATAATTAGAGAAGAGAAGAAACAATTTGGACAGAGAAGTGATGAGGCGCAGGTAGAATTCAGTTCCAGATGGAAATAGCTCTCTCTACCAATCAGGGTGGATTTCAAATCCCCGTCATGGTCAAAGCCACCACTTGTAGAGAATCTATGGTGTGCCAGCTCTGCACATCATTTGCAGCATCTCCTAATAACCCCACGGGGACAGGATATTATTATGTCCATTTCAGAGATGAGGATCTGAGGTTCAGAGAAGCGATGTGCCTTGCCAACCACTGCAAAATGCAGTCCACCACTCAGCAACTATTCAGCAGGCATCTACTGTGGGCCAGACACACACCAGGAACACAATAGGTACTCAGTAGATCAAGGATGATCCAGGATCCAAACCCACACCTGTCTCATCCCAAATCCACTCCCCTTCAGAGTAGGAGCTTGATCGATATTTGTTGAATGAACGAATTCCTTCAAAGTTTTCATTCCATGGCTATTTCTTTGTTGCCAGCAAGAGTCTCCGGCCGAGGGGAGCTGGGATGAATCATCACAAGCAGCCGGGGCTCACCAGCGCCCATCAGCTCCTCAGGCCCCAGAGATGGGCTGCTTCTAAGAGACCCAGGCTTTGGTTCTGGTCCAGCAGCCCCAGGGAGAACACACCCTCCCGCCCCCGCCAGTGGCCTGCATTAGACAGTCTACAAAAGGTGCGAGCTAATGGAGTATTGATTTTTTTTTTTTAAGAAGCAAAAATTGCAGGTGTTGCAGCAATCGATAGCCAAGGAGAGGGAGCGAAAAGAGAGCCCCTCAAGGTCCCCAAGCGCATCCCCCCAGTTCAGTCAACCCTCTGCTTTCCCCTCCCCAGCTGCGGTCCTGGGGACAGGAAGATGGAGCAAGAGGCTGGAAGGGAAGCGTCACATCACGTGTGCAGGCCATGTGCCAGGGGCTCTGTAGGCATTGCCCCCTGGAGCAGAGTTCCTCCTCTATCTCACAGATGTTGAGAAGGGGTTGGTCCCTTGCCCAATGTCACACAGCCACTGAGTGACAGAACTGGGACTAAAGTTTGTGTGACTCGATAACCCGGGCCGTTTATGTTGCACTAATAGCGAACCCTGATAGGCAGACTCTCCGGAGAGCTTAAGAAGCATGTCTCGTCAATGAGGCTGTTTCCGAGGAAGACCAGCAGCAAGGCCAAACCTGAGCCCTGAGGGCAACTGGGGAAGGATGGAACCCTGGAGGAGCAAGTAAGAAGGGCCTCATTCCACAAATATTTATTGACTGCTCACTATTTGCCAGGCCCTGAGATTTGTACTGAGGAAACAGGAACAAGCAGAAATAGACACACTCCCTACCTTCCCAGAGCATATGGCACACTGGGGGACACGCGCTAATCAAAGGATCGCACGGATGAATCTAAAATCCCAACCATTACAAGCCTCGGAAAGGAGAGAACTATGAGAGCAGATAACAAAGGAAGCTGACCTGGTCTGGGATGTCAGGAGGGTTTTCTGGAGGAAGTGAAGTGATGCTTGAACTGAGACATCAAGGATGAGGAAGAGTTAACTGGGCCAAAGAGCATTTGGCACAAAGAGTGGAGCATATGCAAAGGTCCTGGGGTAGGATGAGTGTAAGACAAGGGAAAGGATTTGCAAAAAGGCCAGTATAGTAGGAGTGCAGACAGCTAGGAGGAAGCAGGTACATCATGAAGCTGGAGAGGTGGGCAGGGGCCAGAGCACAAAGGATCATGCAGGTCCTTTTAAGTAATTTTGTCTTTATCTCAAGAGAAAAAGGAGTCCACTGAAGTGTTTAAACCAGGGGCTGGGGTGGGAATATACATGATCGAATATCCCACTGCTGGGTTGAGGATGGACCCAGTGCCATGGAGCAGAGATAAGATAGGGAGGTGAAAGCAGGGGCTCACGGGACCTTGCACCAGCCTCTCTGGGCCCACCTGACCTCAGCCAAGCTGAGACAGGTGTAACACCCCACCTCAAGGGTGCTCTGCTTCCTGCCCAGGGAGAGCCACACCTCCTGGACGTGAGGTGGAGTTAACAGGCCTGGGGCAACCCTCAACCGATGGGGGATGGGAACTGATGGGTGAACAGCCTCCCGTCCTTTGGTGAACCAGTTCCACGGTGTGTGCCGCAGAGTGTCTCCGGGAAGCCCCAGCGAGACGAGCTCCCATGCCCACAACATTTGAGCAGCTCAAAGCACAAGCCCACTTCGTGGCTTTCTCTCCCTTCCCTGTCTCTCTCTCCCAGTGCCCTCACCTCTGCTTCCTGGAGTCACTTCCCAAATCACCTACCTGTGCCCACCTGTATCCTGTAACCTACGCGTGTGTCGGGCCTCGTCTTCAGGAATACCCAGAGACGGGCGGTGTGGTAGAACAGAAGAAAACCAAGGGTGGCTTGGGGTGAAGCGGCAGTGGGGGTCCACCAATGTTGTTTCCTCGCTCGCTCACACACGAACTAGTCCATTCACTGGCTCACCTGGTCACTCATTCGTTCATTCACTCCTCACTCATCCATCCATCCCTCCCTCCGTTCCTTTGGTGACAACAGAACCCAGGGAAGAGGTAAAGACACTTTCCTGTCCTGTCTCCTGTTCTTATCACTGAAGGACACACTCTCCTTCTGTGTAGGGTGTGAACTAGACATCACGCTTCCATTTTTATGCAGAAAGAATTGCATTCCACTTCGGAGACAATGGAAGTCCATTAAGGAGTCCATTAAGGAGACTTTGAGAGAGTGACCTAAAAGCACAGGTTTCCCCAGGGGTCACTCTCCCGGGGAGACCCAGGAGTCTGCAGGGACGTCTTAGCCCCATGTAGCGTGTCCAACCTCAATTAAATAATCAAGCACAGCCATTCTGCCAGCAGCCTCTTTCCACAGGGCAGGCTGTTTCTCGTGACTGAGATTCCACTTCCTCCCTGAAAGTCTATCGTTCACCTCATCTCAACTCTGAAATGTCTCGAAAATCTGAAAAGACATCCCCTTGGAGAGATGAGAAAATCATTTTTTTCCTCAACTCACAGGGTTTTCTATAAGCTTAATTATTCACTGTGCCCCCTACCTAACTTCTCCTGCCCATCCACTTCCAGACGCTGTGAGAGCTGCATCTACGGAGCACCTACTATGTGCTGAACGTCTTAAGTTAATTATCTCATTGAATCTGCAAAGCAGACTGATGAGGTACATACTATTGTTGTCACCCCTATTTTTTCATGTGTGAGGAAGACTGGCCCTGGGCTAAGATCCGTGCCCATCTTCCTCTACTTTATATGGGACACCGCCACAGCACGGCTTGATAAGTGGTGCGTCGGTCCATGCCCGGGATCCCAACCTGCGAACCCTGGGCTACTGAAGCAAAGTGTGTGAAATTAACCACTATGCCACTGGGCCAGCCCCTGTCACCCCTGTTTTTGAAACGAGGAAACCGAGACCCAGAGAAGTGGTATGTCATCTGGCTGACACAGCAGGAAGCTGGTGTATGAACTTTGAGCCCACGGTCTCAATCATGACACTGTATGACCGTCCCACTTTCCCACTCAAAACCTTCACGGCCTTCAAGGGAACAGCCAGCAAGGGCAGTTTACCCTGGGACTGACACAGCGGATAAGTTCTGGGCTGGGAGTCAGGGGGCCCAGGACTCAGAACCTGTCCCAGTTGAGTTTCTATAGGATTGGGGACAAGTCCCAGCTCCCCTCATCTTCTGCATCCCCAGCAGGTTCTCCAGGACATGTCCCCTACTGACCTGTCCATTCTCACCCCTACTTCTCTCTTCCTTCCTCTCACATTTCAGAAACCCCTAATTGCCTCTAGTTCCCCATGCCATTAAATTCCTTGTGCTGTGGTGTCACCAGCAATGCCTTTCCCACCATTCTTCATCCAAACTCATTTTTCAAGTCTCTGCTTAGATGTCACTGTTGAGAACTATTACGAATCATAAGGAGGTCTAATTTTAAAACAGAATCAAAGTGCACATAGAGAGGTAGAAAACTGGTGAGTATTCTACCTCCACAGAGCAAAAAACCCTTGTTGGGACATCCATTTGTTTGGGTTATCTATTGCCAAGTAACAAGCCACTCCAGAACTTAGTGGCTTAAAGCAACAATAGTTATTTATTTTATTCACAAATATATAATTTGGGTAGGGCTCAGTGGGAGCGGCTCATCTCTATTCCATGCAGCACTCACTGGGGTAGCAAGATTAAGGACTGGACATAACTCCCATGATGGGCAAAGTGGGGCTGTCAATCAGCTCGGGCCTCTGCCAGGGCTGCGGTCTGGGAACCTCCATTCCTCCGCCTGTGGGCCCCTCCATAGGATGCGTGAGCTTCCTCACAGCATGGCGGCTGGTTTCCAAGAGTAAGCACAAAACGGACGTGCATAGCATTTTTATGACCTAGCCTCAGAAGTCATATACCATCACTTCTGCCATACACAGCTGGTCAAGACAGCCACCGAGACCTGTCCAGGTTCACAAGGAGGAGACAGAGACTGTAACTCTTGATGGGGCTGGGAAGATTCTAGCACAGCGTGTGGGACAGGAGATATTGTTTCAGCCATCTTTGGAAAATACAGTTGGCCACAATTTGCATAACGGCTTTCCGGTGATTTCCAGTTAATTGCTTTAGAATTTCTCGTAATTTCTCACACCTCTCTGATAGGAATCAGTACCACAAAGGAATAAATTCCAAGTAACGCAGGATATTCAACACACAATGCTGAACTTCCTGAGTGTAGGGTCTCAGGGAATATCAAAGGATGCGGCAAAGCGCCAGGCAAGATGAGATCAAAGACCTTTCCTTCTGCCCTTTTGTGTTGTGGGTTGCCATGGTGATGAGAAGGGTAGAACTGAGAGGAGACTAGAGACATTATCATAATATTGGAGCTTATAAAATCTACCCCAAAGGCCACACACACACACACCTGCCCAAGGCTGGTAGACCTGGGTAACTGCAGGGACTCAAGATGTGAGCTAGAAGAAAAATCAATTAAATCTTTTAGGATTCTGCTGGCTGAAAGGCCTCTTGGGACCCCAAAAAGACACAGCTGCTGGGGTGGTGGGTCACCTCCTCCAGGAGGTCTTCCCTGTCTCCAGACCGGGCTGTGCTCTGCCTCTTGGCTCCACAAGTTGCCTTCACTGGCTAATGTATCCAGTAGAAGCTAACACCCTGTTTCCTTTACAATGGTGTTTATTTTGTTCGTGTTGTTGTTACATGTAAACTTTTAGTTTTCAACTGGCAATTCACTTTGTAACTTTTTCATCTTTATCTGATGGTCAAAAGGCTTGCAAATATAATTGCATTTTAATTGCTTGCCCGTTTTTAAGTGTATTTGAACACACACACACACTCACACGCACGACAGAAGCTTATTTAGAACAAAGGCCAAGGGGTGAAAAGTCAACTGTCAAATATTTTTAAACTATTGTATTTATTTTTACACTTAGGGTTTACTTATTGTTTGTGATGTTGGCTTTTCGTTTATAATAGCGTTATGAAGTTTCCTGTTTAAAATTAAATTAATACATATATTGCATATGTTACAGTTTCCTGCATAAATTAAATTAATATGTTAATTTAATTTTTAAATGAGTTGGCTTTACATCAAGTAAATCGTAGAACATGGATACGGATATGGCAAAAATTACACAGGGGCTATGAGAATGACTCAAGTTTTGGTAACACTGGGAAGCTTGATTCTTCTCCCAGTATTTGGCTTCCTGAATTTCAACTTTTGGAAACAGGAGTCACATCGCCTCTCAGGACAGGAAGGCTCAAAGTCAGACAGAGCTGGAGTCAGAGCTGGAAGAGGTGTGGAGGGGTTAGCATGCATTCCCAGCAGACTCCCAAGACATTTCTAGCACCTAGGAGCCAGCAGCCAGCTTGTCAAGGTCCCTCCTCTCGGTTAGTAAGCCGGAAACAGACTGGGAGCTATTGTATAGATCACGATGGGTTGTTTTAAAGGAAGCCGTTTAATGAGCAGCGGTTCGAATTGAGACCAATTTTAATGTCTTTTTTGTTTTCCACCCACTGTCATAGAAATTGCCACAAATGATGTGTTAATTCTGTTCCCTAGTGGGTCTCCGATATGGCGAAGGATGAATTTTAAATTGTTTGATCAGAATTAGCAACATTAGTCACTGCAAATAGCCTTTTAATTTCCACAGAGCTGCCAAAGGGAGCAAAAATAGAATTGGCGAGGAAGGTTCCAGCAGGCAGATGTGTTGGTGGTGGATGAGGCCACGTGGCTTTGCTGCTGGGAGGTCCTGGGAGGCTCTCCAGGTGCCCCGGCTGGGTCTGAGCCCCAGCTTTCTACCTCCCGTAGGTGGGAAGATTTGGTCTCCCAGAAGCTCCCAGATGCCTGCATTCCCGGGGAAGCTGCAGGGGGCCTGCCACTCCTGAGAAGACCAAGTCCCCCTCCTCCCAGCTCCTGCAGCATCTTTCCGGGTCCCCAGGGGCATCTGCCACGAGCCCCTAATGGAAATGCTCCATTCTCACCCAGCACCACCAGAGAGACCTTTTAATTCCTAAAACAGGTGACAACACCCCTCTGCTTAAAACTCTCCAAACAACTTCTCCTCGCACTGAGACTGAAAACTAAGTCCCTTGCTTTGGCCCACAAGGCCCCGCCCACCTCCACCCTCCCCCTCCTTCACATCGCACCCCCAATCTGGCCTCTTGCTCCTTCTAGAACACCCCAAGTCATTCTCCCTAGAGAGAGTTTTCACCGTAGAATATGCCCCCACCCTGGGCTTCCCCTGGCCAGCTCCTCCTCCTACAGGCTCAGCTTAAAAGGTACCATCCTACCTGGAGGAGAGTCCCGCTTGCGACCTCTTGCCTTGATGCCTCTTCATTTCCCACCCGGGACTCGTCATCATCTCTAAGCATGTCCGTGCTTGGTTGGTTTGCATGATGGTTTACTTGCTGTTTTGTTTTATTTTGTTTTGTTCATCTATCTCCTTCCACTAGACTGTGAACTCTGTGAGGGGAGTTACCGAGTCAACCCAGTGCCTGGGACAGCATCAGGCACATGGGAATCCTGGGTAAATAATCATGAGATGAATGAGTGAATAAACGAACGAATGAATGGACAGCCCCGTTCTCCCAGGCAAGTTGCTTCTGCGTCTGGGTTGTAGCTCCTTCCTCCAGACCTGGATTTCGGTATCAGTTTTCAGACGGGCCTCCCTGCCTCCAGCCTCACTTGCCCGCTGTGGATTCATCCTCTACCTGGCCTCCAGTGTCACTTTTCTAAATGCAAATCCAGCCTGTCACTTCCTTCTTTGTGTGTGTGTGTGTGTGTGTTGTCTGTGTTGTCTGTGTTTGTGAGGAAGATTAGCCCTGAGCTAACATCTGTTGCCAATCCTCTTCTTTTTGCTGAAGAAGATTGGCCCTGGGCTAACATCTATGCCATCTTCCTCCATTTTATGTGGGACGCCGCCACAGCACGGCATAAGTGATGCTTCAGTCCGTGCCTGGGATCTGAACCTGCAAACCCCAGGCCACTGAAGCAGAGAGTGCAAACTTAACCACTATGCCACTGGGCCGGCCCCTGTGACTTCCTTCTTAATACCCTTCAGTGACGACCCACTGCCTTTAGGACAAGGACACACGGTGGGGTTTGGATCTCTGCTCCACAGCTCAGCATCAATCTGTGAACTCTTAACCTGTCTGTGCCTCTGTTTCTTCATCTGTAAAACGGGGGTAATAATGCAACCTACACTGTAAGGCTTTTGAGAGGATTAAAGGAGTTGATCATGTTCAGTTCTTAGAACAGTGTCTGACATAGTGACCACAACCCATGTTAGCTCTAAGAATGACTATCGTATCATCATTATCATTGTCGTTGTCATTATCTGAGCCACACAGAGCAGAGCCTAGCCCCAACTCAAAGCTGCCTATGTAATCCCAGGGCCAAGGCCAAGGTCATGGCCTTTGATTTCAATGATGAGGGTCAGTGGTTCTCAACTGGGGGCAACTGTGTCCCCAGGGAATAATTGGCAATGTCTGAAGACATTTTTGGTTGTCACAACTGCGGGGGGTGGTGACGCTGGCATCTAGTGGGTGAGGCCAGAGATGCTGCTGCACATCCTACAGAGCACAGGACAGCCCCACAGCAAGGAATGATCCAGCCCAAAATGTCAAGAGTGTCGAGACTGAGAAACAGTGGTTTATGTCAAAAAGAAAGTTCTAGTGAGACCTCATCATGGAGAATGTGAGTTTGAAGACCGGCCTTTTTTTTTTTTTTGGTGAGGAAGATTGGCCCTGAGCTAACATCTGTGCCAATCTTCCTCCACTTTTTGTCTATGGGTCACCACCGTAGCATGGCTTGATGAGCTGTGTGTATGTCTGCACCTGGGATCCGAACCTGCGAACCCCAAGCGGGCCCCTGAAGACTGGCATTTTTTAGTGGTGACGTGCACGTTTTTAAGACCGTATATTTAAAATTAATACCAACCTGTTATTGAAAAGAAAGGAGTCAGTACTCAAACGGTCATCCAGTCCTATTGATTCTCCCTCTACAACACACCTGCACCTTGAACTTACACATTCCTGCCCATCTCCACTGCCTCCGACTTAACCGCAGCCACCATCAGCCCTCACCATCAGCTGCCTCCTGCACCCTCCAACACACGCAGGACCCAGCAGAGTGGTCCTTTAAAAGCATAACTCCAGTCATGACACTCCACCTGCTTAAAACCCTTCAGCAGTTCCCATCCTACTTAGGATAAAATCTAAAACGCAACACAGCACTGCATGGCTGTTCCCTGCCTCCTTTTCCTGCTTCATCGTGTGTCTGTCTCCCTACCTCCCAGCTTTTCATCCCTCCCTAGAACAAGCTCATGTCTTCCCAGCCCCAGGGCCTTTGCACCTGCTGTCTCCCTTTCCCCAGTATCCCATGACAGACTGCTTCTCGCCCTCCAGGTTTCACCTTTAATCTCCCCTCGTGAAAGAGACCTCTTCTGATCACCCTTGCAAAAGTGGTTCCCCACCCCTAGACTCTAACATTGTGCGTGTTATGTCCTAAAGAGCGCTTATTATGACTTATTGTTTTTCTGTGTTCATCAGCTTGTTTTCGTCTGTTCCCCACACTAGACCATAAGCTACTTGAAGCAGGACTTCGTCTCAGGACTGTGATCCCCAGCACCCAGCACATCGCTGGCCGCTGAGCCCTCCCCACACCCTGTGAGGTGGGCAGTCTCCTGCCTACACAGTAGATGAAAAGACTGAGGTTCAGAGAGGTTAAGGAGGTTGCTCAGCACCCACTGTGGGTCCAGGATTCAAACTCGGGTCTCTTTGACTCCAAAGCCCAAACCTTTTCCAAAGGGTCCTTTTAGAAAAAGCAAGACATTTCTGTACGAGGTCAGACCCGACGCGTCTTCACTCTGCCCCTCTCTCCCGTCTGGCAAAGTCAAAAGTAATTAAGTAGCAGCTCTTTGCGGGAGCTTCCGGGTAGACAGCCCTTGCCCCTGAGAAGAGGGGGAGGCGGCTCTCGGAAATGTCATCATTTTTCTCCTTTTCCCAGAAAGAGCGGCCTCAGCACAGCCGCTGAATGAGGTGGCGGCTGCTGACAGCCGTGAACCGCGGCACTTTCCAGCTCTCCCCACAGCCAACGGGAGCATCCGGCCCGGCCCGGCCAGAGGGTTACTGCCACCTCTAGAGCCACCTCGCTCCTGAGAGCCGAGGCATGGCAGTGGCCCCCAGGTCCCTGCCGGGCAGCAGGGGGGCTCCTGAAGGCACAGTCCACCCCACTCTGGCCCCTGACAGAGCCCCTCAGTCCAGAGGGCTCGACCTGTCCCGGGTCCTCACCCGGAGCCATCAGCTTCTGCCTTTCTAGAGGGTTTGCCGATTTATTTGGCTCGTGGTCTGGTGTCCCCTTTCCAGACTGCAAGCCCCACAGCAGCAGGGATCCTTGTCTACTTTGCTCACTGACATATTTTCGGAATGAACTGAATGAAGGGTCCTGGGGTCCCACCAGTATATCCAAGTATGAGCGTGTCCATTCAAAAATGTCCTCCTCGTTCCCACCCAACCGGCAGGTCAAGTGGAGGTATCGCTCCGTGAACACAGTGCTCCCCGGGGCAGTGGTGAGATGCCAGGAGGTGACACAGTTAGAGGCTATGAGACTGCCTGGATCTGACCCTCTGCTCCTACAATCCTCACCTACAAGCCGTGCAGCTCTGAGCAAATCACCTAACCTCTCTGGGCCTGGGTTTCCTCACCTGTAAAATGGATGTGGTAGAGAAACTAATGCCCCCCCCCCAAAGATGTGCATGTCCTAATCCCCAGAACCTGTGAACATGTTACATGACAAAAGGGTCTTCACAACTGTGATCAAGTTAAGGATCTTGAGATGGGGAGATTACCCTGGTTATCTGGGTGACTCAGTGAAATCCCAAGGGTCCTTATAAGGGAAAGAAGGAGGCACGAGGGTCAGAGTCAGAGAAGCAGGAAGCAGAGGTTGGAGAGGAGAGATCTGAAGACGCTATGCCGCTGAGTTTGAAGATGGAGGAAGGAGCCACCTCGCTTGCACCCTGAGCCAACTGTCTCCTGTTAAAATTAATGATGTGGGAAACTAAACCAGGCTTGCACATGCCGTGTTCCAGTCCATAACCCCTGGGCTGTGCAAGGGACTCGATTACCACCAGGTGCCACTGGCTTAGGACAGGATACAAAGTCCTGAACCAGAGGAAAAGGTGGTGTCTGGCCGGTCCAAGGATGGGCGAGGAAGACCACAGGGAGGAGCACACAGGTCACACCCGGGGAAAGGAATGCAGGCAGTCTCTAGGAGCTGGAAAAGGCGGGAAACGGATTCGCCCTTAGAGGCTCCAGAAGGAACGCAGGCCTGTTGACACTTGATTTTAGCCCAGTGAGACCATTTCAGAATTCTGGAACTGTAAGATAATACATTTGTGCTGTTTTAGGCCACCGAGTTTGTGGCTTTTGTCACCACAGCCACAGGAAGCTAAGACAATGGACATAAATAATGGGACCTGCCTCATGGTGGTGTTGGGAAAATTAAAAGAAGTAGTGGCCGCAGAGTGCTCGGCACGGTGCCCAGCACGTGGTAGGGGTCAATCAGAGGTACTCACAGTATCGCACCAGGGCCTGCCTTGTCGGCCTGTCTGCGGCCACCCACCAAGGACAATGCCATTCTCCAAGGGTGCTGGGACTCCTTACCTCCATCTGTCATCCATCTGGGTATCTGTGTCCTGCGGTTAATTCACTTAAATAAAAATGAGGACTTTGAATGTCAAACAAACTGGGGGTTAAGGTCCTGGCTCTGCTATTTCCTCATAGTGCAATCATGGGTATGTTTCTTGATCTTTCTCGGCCTCATCTTCATCATCTGTAAAATAGGGCTCATCAAACCTCCCACAAGGTGTTGCTGTGAGGCCAGGAGGCAATAACGCCTACAAAGTGTTCAGCATCCCACAAATGCTACCATTACTATTACTGTCGTCAACAACAGCAAAGCTCGCAACTGTGCAACAACAGAACGGGCCCTCCCAGAAGATAATGAGTTTCCTGTCACTAGAAGGAGCCAAGCTACATCCTGATGATTACTCATCCCCAGGGACCCATGCATTGGATGTGGGGGGGCCAGACTGACATAAAATGCCCAGGCAGAACAGGCAGGGGAGTGGGGGTTATCTTATATTTTCTGAATCACTGATTCCAACCCCTCATTTTACAGGGGGTTAAATTGAGGCCTGGAGTGAGGAAGCAGAGCCCCCTCCAACTCTGAACCGCGAGCAGCCTTTGTTCCTTGGCCACCTCCTCCACAACTGCACCCAGAGCCAACTGTCTCCTATTAACATTAATGCGGTGGAAAATTAAACCAGGCTCACACATGTTCCAGCTCATAACCCCTGGGCTGTGCAAGGGACTCGTTTACCACCAGGTGCCACTAGCTTAGGACGGGATACAAAGTCCTGAGCCAGAGGAGAAGGTGATGTCCGACTGGTCCAAGGATGGGCGAGGAAGAACACAGGGAGGAGCACACAGGTCATACCCGGGGAAAGTTCATGCACCACAGCCAAGTACGCTATGCTTTCTCTTGCTAGAGCCCTCTGCATTCTATATCCTCACCCTAAGTGCTCCCCTCCCAAACATCCAGGGAGAATCATCATAACATTGCTTCCATCATCGTCGTCATCATCACCATCATCATCATCACCACCATCATCATCATATCTCATCACCATCACTACCATCACCACCATCATGCCAGCTTGTCTCTCAAAGGTTCACTATCCAGTGGGGAAGACTCTGGGGTAAACAGAGAACAGAGGCAGGGTCATGAGCACTGTGACAGAGACCCAGTGAGGAATTGGGAGCACAGCAGGTGGAGGGACAGTCAACCTGGGAGAGACACAGGGAACACCCCTGAGTGAAGAGCCAATAACTTGCATTGGCATCAACAGAGGGTAACAACTGACCACCTTTACTTGGAGTAATGAGATGGGCACTGCCCTAGGAATCTGGAGTCCAGACCTCAGGTCCTGGCTTAGCTCTGAGTGTGTGACTTTAAGGCAGGGTTTCTCAGCCTCGGCACTATTGACATGGGGTCAGATCATCCTGTATGGTGGGGACTGCCCTGTGTACTATGGGATGATTTCAGCATCCCTGACCTCCACACACCAGATGCCACAGCATCCCCCACACTCCGCCCAGTTGTGACAACCAAAATTTCTCCTGACGTTGCCAAATGTCCCCCGGTGAGGGCAAAACCACCCCTGGTTAAGAACCACAGCCTTAGCAAAATAAGTCACTTAATCTTTTAGTCTTGGCCCTTCATCTGTTAAATAATGTTCAGAACTCAGGTCCCACAGTCGGCCTACCTGGGTTTGAATCATGGTTCCACCAACCACTTCTTGTGTGTTCTTGTCTCTCTACACTTTGGTTTCCTCCTCCACACCATGGAGACAACAATCACAGCTACTGCATAGAGTCACTGTGGGAATTAGATAGATGATGCATGGAAAGTGCTTAGTACAGAGCCTGGCATGTAATAACAGCTCCACAAATGTAAGCTGTTATTATTATTACCCAACTCAGACATAGAGCAAGAATTGAGGCAAATGTGCTGACGCTCCTAACACAGCCTCCCATTTCAGATATAGGTCTCTCTGCCCTTTCTCTGCTGCCCACCCAAACCTTGGTGGGAGTGAAAACGTTCCCAAGGAGCCACAGCAGCACAGACAGAGTCTCCGGGGCCCGCCTCTGAGCACCTGGCAAAGAAAGCCCTCTGGTCTGGTTTCCCGAGTGCTGCAGACTGCCGGCCTGAAACAGTTAACACTGCAGTATTTCCAGCCTCGGCTCCAGCCCTAGGAAAGACAGACGCAGGAAGAATTCAAGGGTTCTAATATCTTTCTCTCTGTTCACTACTATCGTTATGGTGCATTGGGCCAGCACATTATGCTTTTTAATCAGAGACCTGACAGTCACCCAGGCTGAGCCCAGCAAAGAGAGTTGTCATGTTAGATATCATATAGAAAGTGATTGCAAGAAGAGAAGGATGCAGAAAGAGAAAGAATGCACACACTCTGAAAGAGGAAATAATTATTCATAGATGAAAAAAATGGTGCTTCTTTCTTCTAGTCTCAAGGAACTATCTCCTGGTCTCTGACAAGGATGGATGGGCAGAGTAGAAAGAATGTAGTTTTGTACTCAAATGAATTGGGTTCTGTATTAACCATGTCTTTTTTTATTCTATATTTTGGATGCTTTGACATCTTAGAGCCTTGCTGACCCAGAAGGGACTGCCCCTCCCAGGATTAGCTGATTCTTAAATGTAGCACAGGACTCACCTGCAAGCACACACTTTACATGCAAACCCACCCATCCAGAGCCCACACCCAACCCCCTCCTCTACCAGGCTCTTACACTCCCTCTTGGCCACTGCCCCTTGCCTGAATTGCCCCAGGGCCAGATACCAGACAACCAGGGGCAGCCCCTATGCCCCAGAGCCCACTGAAATCATTCCAACTAGCCAACCCTAAGCCTGCTTACCCTGCCTCACCTGTTCCCTCCTGCAGAAACCACAGTAAAGGCTCCCACCCACGTTTCCCCTCACTCCCTCTGCCTCCTGGCTGACCCTGGTGCTTCTCCGTGGGGCCCTGTGTGACATGCCATGCCTCTGGTTTCTATGAAAATCTTCTTCCTTCATGACAGTCATTTCCATGTCTGTGTGTCTTACCATCCCTGATTAAAACAAATCTCAGATACCCTTAAAACTGGTTCTAATCAAGTTAAGTGGCTTTGAACAAGCATCTTCTTCTATCCATGCCTCAATCTCCCCACCTACAGATTAGAAGCAACAGCCCCTTCCTGTTGGTGATGTGAGAAGGTTTAAAATGGATGTAAAGTGCTTGGCACCATGCCTGGCATGTGGGCGTTTGGGATGGGTAATTCCCCAGAGGCCCACTAGGGAAACATGGTGGTAAGTGGTGTGAGGAGGTGTAGAAGAAAAAAGTGAAGGGCCTCCTATACAGAGGGCACTGACTGGCAGGAGAGAGGCATCTGAGATGTGATGCCACTACAGGGAAATGATCTTCCCTGCCTGCCAGTGGAGCCCTGGGATGCCCTGAATCTGTGTCAAATAGGGGTCCTCCCTGTGAGCTCAGCCTGAGAACCACAGCCAACACCTCCTCCCAGATGGAAGGAGGAGCCCCAGGTGCACAATTAGGGCACGAAAAGGAGCAGCCCTGGGCTCACCTCTTGGCTCTGGTACCAACACCCCGTGTAATCATTCAGAGAAGTCCTAACGGTTCCACAACGTCACCTCTCCGGATCGCCGTTTCCTCATCCCTGGAGGGAACCATAAAATATGCAACTGCTTGGATCACAGAGATGCTGCAGGGCTCAAGGGGGTAACGTGCAGACTCAATGTGTCTGTCAACTGCAAAGTGCTACACAAATGAGGGGACGTGCTGGCACCTTGCTGTCAAGCGCTTGGCTTTCTCCAGATGATCCTCAGGTTTCGGCAGTTCCAGACACTTGACTCAACACCCAAAATTCAACTGTCTTCTGTGTGCACCGTCTCAGACCCATAAATGCTCCAGAAACCATCTGCCTGCACCTGGCACTCAGTCTCAGGCCGTAGCTTGGGCCCATTTTTACGAATTAGGTCTTTCTGACACCTGGAATACCCATCAACCAGCCACCTAAAAATGGCACAAAGGAATCAGCCACAGCTTAATCATGTGGCACCCAGCAGATGCCTGGGAAATGTCATATTAACAGGACTGAGTCCCAAACACACCCAACAATCCATTAGATTCCTTGGCTTGGCTTGGCGAAATCCACAGAGGGAATTTCTTTTTAAAAAAAGTCAATGCAAAACCAAAACAAGAATTCATGCTCTCAAAACATAGGAGGACAACAGATGGTTCCTTGTGCCTACAAACAAGAATGGTGACATTCACAGCAGAGCAGAAGGAAAGCTTACAAAATACGTATTTACATGCGTGTACCGTATACACGTGTATATACAAACATACACACACACCCAAGGCATGGAGAGGGACATGCTGGGGGGAAAAATCCCTGGGCTTCTAGAGTCATTGCAGATGCAATTAGTCAAATTAAGGATGGGCCTTAATCCAGCTGGTGTCCTCGTGAAAAGAGGAGAAGAGTACAGAGACACAGGGAGAAGGCAGCCGTGTGATGATGAGGCAGAGATGGGGGTGATGCAGCGACAAGCCCAGGACCTCCAAGGATTGCTGGTAACCGCCAGAAGCTAGGAAAAGCAAAGAAGGATTCTCCTCTAGAACCTGCAGAGGGAAGATGGCCCTGCTGACAATTTGATTTTGGACTTCTACCCTCTAGAACTATGAGACAATAAATTTCTGTTGTGTTCAGCTACTCGGTTTGTGGTGATTTGTTACGGAAGCCGTAGGAAACAGATACACCTCTCAGTTCAAAATGTCAGGTGGAAGTTGCACATGATAATCTGTATATCATAACCCAGTGCACACACCCTTTCTGGCCTCCCTGTTTTTGCATATGCTATTCCCTCCATAAAACTGTAAAGCCTATTTCTCCTTTAATCCACCCAATAAAATTCTACTTAATTTTTCAAGGTAAACTTAGATGGCACTTCCTCCAGACAACGTTCTCTGGCCTCCCATGCTACCACCACCACCCCTGCTCCTGCACAGTCCACTGCTGTGGCACTTGTCCCATGTGCGACAATTGTCTATTCACGAGTATGCCTCTCCCACCGGTCTCTGAGCCCACAGAAGATGGGTAGCTCTCTTATTCATGTCGGTATCCCCAGGATCCATAAAGGACCTAGCACAGAACCACTCATCAGAACCAGAATTCAGCTACGTTCCTGATTAAATAGCTTTGTCTTAGCTGTAACTGTAATATTTTCTTCCTCTAGTAAAGGAGGGATCTGAAGCAAATACGACAAAATGTTAACATCTGTTAACTCCAGAGGGTGGGGACATGGGTGTCATGTTATTTCCTGTACTATTCTGAAGATTGGAAATATTTCATAACAAAAATGTTCTCAACCTTAAAAACAGAATGTGACGGGCTATCTTGGGACACTATCAGTCCATTGGAGCCTGGTTTCTATTGGAAAGGCATTTCTAGTTCAACACATGTGCCTTTAAACACATTTTTAGAGCTCAGCCCACTCCTGTGTTTGGTGAGGAGTAATATTTCTTGAGTATCCACTATGCATTCCTTAATTATGTTAATCTTGTTTTCATTGTTACTGAAATCCTATGAGATTATATGATTATTCCCTCTTCTCAGAAGAGGAAGTCGAAGCTCTGGGACTTGCCCAAGGTCATACAGCTCATCAATTTTGGAGCTAGGATTGACCCTGAGTCTGCGATGTTACAAAGTTAAATAACAGTAGTAGAAATTCACAGTCTTACTATGTGCCAGGCACCTATTAGCTTATTTTAGCCTTACAACAACGAGACACATCCTGTTATTATCATCATCCCATTTCACGGATGAAGAATATAAGGCACAGAGAGGTCAAGTAGCTTCCCAGTGGCACAGCTAGTCCGTGGTGGAGCTGGGATTTGACATTGTACAAACCAAGTAGCTTAAAACAACAGAAACTTATTGTCTCACACTTCCAGAGGTTAGAAGACTAAAATCAAAGTGTCAGAGGGCCACCTTCCCTCTGAAGCCCCAGGTGAGAAACCTTCTTTGCCTTTGTCCAGATTCAGATGGCACCAGCCATCCTCAGAGTTCACTGCCCTGTAGCTGCATTACTCCCCTCTCTACCTCCATCATCACGTGGCCTCCTTGTGGTAGCAGTAAAGGTGGTGCCCTGAGGTAGGGGCATCCCAGATGTATTTTCTTGTAGGATGACCTGAAAGGACTTGCTGATGGACTGGCTTTGGATGAGAAGAGAGGGAAATCAAGGACGACTTCTAGGTTTGGGACCTATGCACCTTCACGAGTAGCATCTTATCCAGATACAGGGATGGCTTGTGGGGCAGTAGAGTGGGACGAGACAAGGAATCCAAAATCCTGTTTGGACCACGTTAAGTTTGAGATGCTGATCAGACTTTAAAGTAGAATAAGCAAATGAATTCAACTTGGAATGAAATTGGGAGTCATGGGTACATAGATGGGATTTAAAGACATGGGCAGGATGAGATCATTAAGAGAGAAGGCTAGAGGGCTGAGACAAGGTCCTGGGGAACGCACACATTTAGAGGTCTGGCAGGAGGGGAGGAGTCAGCAAAAATAGATTGAGGAAAAGTGGCCAATACTGAAGGCAGAAAACTAGGAGAGTGTGGTGTCTCGGAGGCCTAGAGAAAAACCTGTTTCCAGAAGAAGAAAGTGATCAACAGCGTTCAATGCTGCTATTCAAATAAGATGAGGACGGGAAATTGACCGCTGCCTTTAGCCAGGTGAAGGTCACCTTTCAGAAAGGTTAAAATTTAATTAGAGTGGGTTAAAGAGAGGAAAAGGGATGAGGAAGTAGAGACTACAAATATAAGCATTTCTTTTGGGAAGACTTGCTAGGGAAAAGAATGGGAAATTGGGATTTTAGCTGGAAATAGATGTGAAATCATAGACACTGAAGTGGGGGTAGGATCATTTATGTTTTTCCAGACGGGCTGTCTCAGGACATGAGGCTGATGGAAATCACCTAGGAGAGAAGAGAAAGCCATCAATGTAGGATGGAAGGAATAGCTGTAGAAAAACTGCTTTGAGGAGACAAGAAAGGATGAGATCTGAGTCCAAGTGACGGGTTGACCTTAGGAGTATGGACACACCTCTCATTGTCATAAAATAGAAGGCAGGGCATATGGGTGCAGGTATCGGCAGGCTGGTAGAAGAGGAAGTCGTGCTCATGTAAGTGCATCTATTATCTATTTTCTCTACAAAATATGTGATGACGTCATAGCTGGGGGGAGGAGGCATGGGTGGTTTGGGGAATTGAGGAATGAAAAGACCTGAAACAACTGTCCCCAAGAGAACATACCCAGGCACACATGGGAGGCCTGTCGAACGGTGTTGAGGGCCAATTTTGAGTCTGTGGGACGCAAGTTTGTTGGATCGTGGAGGAAAGTGATAATGTGAGGTTGGTGATGGAGAAGGAAAAGAACACCGGACTGGCAGCTCTTTGAGGCTGGATGGAAGAGTAGACGGTGGTGGCCACAGACGGGAACACTTCGACGATGATGAAGTCTAGGATTCAACCGTGACAGGCGGTAACTGAAGTGGACACAGAAAAAGATTTGCAGCTCAGGATGTCAAAGAATTGAGAGGCCAAGGTACTGAGCGGGTCACGTGCCTCAGCAGCTCTCAGCACTGTCACACATTAGGATCTTCTGCAGATGTTTTAGTTTTGTGTGGCGCCTGAGTCCCGCTCTGCAGACTCTGATGTAATCGGTGTCGGTGGGGCTCCGCGTGACTCTAGCACTGGGCAACGCTGAGAGCCTCTGATCCATGTGGATGTTCAAGGTACCAAGAACAGTGGCAGAGATGACAGTGAGACGGGTGACATTATCAGTGAATGAGGAGCGACCAGGATCTACAGATGACAACGACGAGGGGAGCCAGGAGCTTGGATGACAAGAGCTTTAAAGGAGCTGCAACGTACGAGGAAGGAAAGAAGGACAAAAGTCTGGGTGCAAGAATGGGGTGAACACAGGCCGTTGGTCCCACCTGCAGGGCCCAGCTACATGCAGGGGAGGGGGGACTTGAATCTACTGGAGAGGCAAAGGGGGAAGCTGCGCCCTTGGGGGACCAGCCTAGTTTCAGGGAGAGGAAGCAGGTGACGGGGACAATCAGAGGAGAAGTTGAGGATGAGAAGTCGGGAGTTACTCATAAAAGCCTGAGTTCCTGAGAACACAGTGGATAGGTTTGGGGTGGAGTCAGAGCAGGGGTGCACAGAACTGTTGGGGAAGGAGTGTGACTTGGGTTTCTGATGGTGCCTGAGGTGAACGGCACATGAGGCGCAATGGAAATCAGAGTCTTTAGGAAAGACCTCAAGGGTGGCTTCTGTTACCCAAGCACTGGAAACGTGGCAACTGAGCACACCCAGAACAGCTACAGACCTCAGGGAGGCAGGTCATGCCCTCCATGCTGGGAGACGAGGCTGACACATAAGAACTTTGAGCCATCAGGGACCTTGGCTGAAGGGACCAACCCATGGCGTCTTGCCCTGAGTTAGAGAGGATGGCCAGTGTGAGGACCCTCCAGCAATGAATAGCTACTGAGCACCAGAGGCGAGGCTTTATGCTAATGAACTAAACACAGTCCCTGCCTTTGAGGATTTCCATGTCGAGGGGGAGCAACTTGCAAGTTAGCAATTACATTTCAGCATAATCAGAGCTGTGATAGGCTGGGTATTGGGGGACTAACCCAGGCTAAGGGGTCAGGAAAGTTGTTATGGCCTGAAGTTTTATGTCCCCCCAAAATTCATATGTTGAAGCCCTAACCCCCAATGTAATGGTGTTTGGAGGTTGTGCCCTTTGGGAGGTGATTAAGATTAGACGAGGTGATGAGGGTGGAGCCCCTATGATGGGATTAGTGCCGTTATAAGAGGAAGAAAGAGAGAGAGAGATCTCCATCCATGTGCATGCACCAAGGAAAGGCCACGTGGGCACACAGCAGGAAGGCAGCCATCTGCAAGCCAGGAAGAGGGCCTTCACAAGGACCAGACCATGCTGGCACCCTGATCTCAGAATTCCAGCCTCCAGAACTCTGAGAAAATAAATGTCTGTTGTTTGAGCCGCCCAGTCTACAGTATTTTGTTATAGCCGCCCAAGTAGACTAATACAGAAGAGTTCCTAGAAGAGATGACGTCTGAGCTAACATCTGAAAGATAAATAATAAATAAGCCAGTCAAAAGAGAGGGAAGACTGCTATACTCCCAGCAGAATAGTTAGAATTAAAAAGACTAATCATGCCAATTGCTGGCAAAAATGCGGACAACTGGAGTTCTCATCCACTGCTGGTGGGAGTCTAAATCAATACAAGCACTTTGGAAAATTGTCTAGAAATTTCTTACAAAGTTAAACACAGACCTACCCTATAACCTGGAAATTCCACTCCTGGGTGTCCACCCTATAGAAATACATCCACTTATCCACTAAAAGACATACACAAGAATGTTTACAGCAGCTTTATTGATTTTAGCCAAAAACGGAAAAGAAACCCAAATATCCATCAACAGGAGAATGAATAAATAAATTGTGGTCGAGTCTGACAATGGAACGCCACACAGCAATAGAAAGAACACAACAGCATGGGTTAATTTCACAGACACAATGACGAGCAAAGCCAAAGCCCTGAAGAGGGCGTGTTGTATGATTCCATTCTTATGAAGGTCAAGAACAAGAAAAACTCATCGATGGTGAGAGAAGTCAGAATGGTGGTTCTTTCTGGGGAAGAAGGTATTAGCTGCAAACAAACACACGCAAACTTTCTGGGGGAGCTGGAACTATTCCATATCCTGATCCAGGTGGTAGTTACACAGGTATACACATATATAAACATGCATCAACTACATGCTAAGATGTGTACATTTTACATACACTGCATGTATGTTACACGTCAATTATGCCTCAGGCAAAAAGGTCATACAAAGGCTAGTAGATGAGAAAGAGTCTAGTACATTCTCAGATCTAGAAATACTTTCATGTTGCTGAAAGAAGGTGACCAAGCGTGAAGCATGCAGGCATGAGGCTGGTCAGCAGACGGGGCCATGTCCAAAGAAGACCAGTTGTCACAGATTCAAAGTTTGGATTTCTCTGTAGCTTTTTACAAAACCCAGAGGGCAAGCTTCCAACCTTTGAGAGCTGCCAACCAGAAAGGGCTCATCGAGTCAATCTCTTGGAGACAGTCATCAACGTGCTCAAGGAAATACGACCAGATTTACTGTCAGTGGCATGGAGAGAAAAATGCTGGAGCCAAGGACAGGGGATGGATGGGGTAAGGCAGATGGGGGGAACAGGTGAGCCTCTCTCTGTGTGTTTATCCAGCAAGGTGCTGTCCTGACACAAAGGGAGGAGAGGATGGGAGAGAAGATGACCCTGCATGGGAGGCAGAGGTAGCTCAGTGGGAAAGCTAATGAATGTCTGTTCTCGTCCCATTATACCGGGCCCCTTTACACGGCACATACAAATCCAGCCAGCATCTCTTCGACAGTAACTCTTTCTGCTCAGCCTGGCTCATCTCTTCATAACTGCGAAGTGGCAGAGCAGCATTTTTAATTAACAAGTCGTGTCTCCATCCCACTGTACACTTATTTAACTGCTCAACATGCCAACCAGGTGCCTTCAGGGAAGGAGGAGAATTTTAAAAAGATGGGAAGGGGGGTGAGGGGGGAGCTGGTAAAGGGTGTTAAATGAACAGGTGCAGGCTTGTTAGTCACGGAGAATGCATAAATCTTTGAAAATTAATTTCACCGATGGTTCATTTTTCATTAGTGTTTTCCTGGCCAGAAAAAAAGTCACACTCTATTCTCCTGCACCCCAGCAGGCAAAGACACGTTCGTGGAGAGCAGACCAGACGCAAATACTACATATATGTTCTCAGAGAGGGACCCGCCTCATTTCAGTGAGGGGCAGAACCCACGGGAAGGACGTGGCTGAAGGAAGACCCTGGACCCAGAGCTAGAGATGCAGATCCCAGCCTCCTGCAGCCCACCTGCTAGTTGAGCAGACAAGAGCAAGTCACTGGCCTGTCTGGTCCTCAGGTCCTCCAAACAAAGGGAAAGAAACGATGGCCAGAAGACTGTTGTAATTATGAAATAAACCAAAAGTGAGAGGGAAGTGCTTAATAAATTAAGCACTGAACTTGTGTGTATTAGTTAAGGTTTGGGGGTTTTGCATGTTTCATTTTGATAGATAATAAAAATTGACTTTGGCTCAAATTAGAGTAATTTTTCCAAAAGAAAGAAAGAAAATATAATTAGGAGGCTCCAAGGACAGCCAAGGAATTGGGGCAACCTCAGCTCATTTGTTCATTCATTTATCCATCCAGTAAGTACTTTCTGAGCTCCTGCACTGGCCTGGGTAGAATTTTAGGTGAAATGAACAAGATAAATATAATTTCTGCCCACTCTGAACATACAGTCTGGTGAAGATTTTTAGAGAAGTAAACATGTCGTTATAATCTTTCTTAGTGTGTGTGATTGTGGGCTAAACCGGTAGGTGAAGAGTGCACAGAAAAGGCTCTGTATCAGTCAGCTGTTGCTGCATAACAAACCATTCCGAGAGGCACATGGTAACAAACAGTTATTAGCATACTCAGCTGGGGCCGCTTTTCCTCAAGTTTCAGGGCTACACAGATGACGGGCACTGAGGTGACTCTGCTCGCCGTGTCTTCCATCCCTCAGGGACCAGCATTACCAAGTCTTGTATCTATCAGAGGAATTTTAAATTATAAAACGTATGAAAGAAACACAGTTTGCTTTGTCTTTCAAGTTCGTGCACTGAAAATGAACACAGCATTGCCAAGTGGGAGCTGGTTCAGACCTGCTTGCTCCCTAATAACCTATTTACGTGTCACTGGTCTGCCTCACCTCACCAGCTCAAAGTACAAGATGAGGTCCCCGTCCCCTGGAACATTCAAATTAAATTACTCTGGGAGCAGAAATTGGCTCAGTCTTTTTGGAGGGCAACTTGAAGTGGGCTCACCTTTGAACCCAGGATTTCTACTTCCGGGAATCTCTTCTACAGAAATACTTGCACAAATACATAAAGATCTAAGTGTTTGTTACAATATGTTTGCGGCAGCCGTGTATGGAAAAGCTGCAGAAGAAATGGGAACAACTTGTTGGCCAATTAACAGGGGACTGGGTGAAAGAATGAGCTGGGTATAGACGTACTTGCTTCAGAAAATCTCCAAGACAATCGTCTAGTGAGAACAGAAAGTCAGCGAACCACAGAGCACGATGACATGCACATTTAAAAATATACCATCTGTACCTATTTATACCTATAGACATGTCTATTCCTATATCTAGGTCTATGTCTTTATCCAAATCTATATCTTTCTATATGTATGTATGTCCATATCTAATCCATAGCTATAGCTATCTATCTATATCTACATCTGTCTATGTCTACATCCATCTGTGTCTGTTTCTCTATCCATATTTATATAATAGTCTGGAAAAGGAAATATTGTCAGGAAACAAGGTGAAGGGGAACTTTCCCTTTTGACTCTAAATGTTTCTGTTGTTAGAGTTTTTCTTATATATGTTTATTACTGATGTAATTTTCAAAATTCAAATGACCCTGAGCCCAGTCATGTATCCAAGGGAGGAGGTCTTGCTTCCTGCCCCAGGGTCTCCCGGCCGTGATGGCACCCAGGAATGTCAGTCCTGGCCAGTGTCCCGGGAGAGAGAGAAGCAGGGACGGGGGAGTGGACTGTGGAGGAATCCGTTCAGGCTACACGCCCTGAGGCCTGGCCGCCCCACAGCCCAGCACCAGCTTCAGCCCCCGAAAGGAGGACACTGGCCTGGCCCACGGAGCACGTAGTGAGCTGGCTCATGCCCCCTGAAAGGAGCCCCGAAGTGGGGAATGACTTCAGAGAGCTTCAGTGTTTCTCAGGCCTCTGAGAGCAGTGGCAGAACAGCTGAGGGTGGCCCTGGCTGTCGCCAAGGCAGAGCTGGACCAGAGAGATGATGCCACGCTCACTGGAATGAGCCAAAACCCAGACCGTAGAGAAACAAGGACTTCTCAGCCTGGAAAGGGGGTAGCACACAGCCATGACCCCACCAGGGATCACAGAACCCCTTCTGCCAGAACTTAGACACAACCCGGGGACAGGAGCCACCCCAAAGATGAACTCGATACAGACAGGAAGTGACCTTTCCTCCACACCGGAGGTTGTGAGCCGAGGTCTTTACAGTGCACACTGCACACACACACACACACGCACACGTGCACACCAGTGGTGAAGACGATGCCAGGGCCTGTCTCAGAAGCAAACTCTGAGACAGAAATTTGAGTGCAAGTTGCTCATCTGGGCCATGGTTCCAGGAGACACAGAGAGGGGATGAGAAACGAGACAGGGAAGGGCAGTCAGCGCAGGATGCGCTTGTCAACAGGTCACAGCCGTGGGCGAGTGGGGCTCCACCCCGCTGGGGCCCTCTGGGAGGCAGTGTCCCCACCAGGGAGCTGGCATGTTGATCCACCAACTCCCACCAATCACTGCTGGAAGCAAGTTCCCTGGGGGTGGGAGTGTCTGGTAACCCGTCTATTCGTTTCCAGGGCTGCCGCAACAAAGACCACACACTGCGGGGGCTTCAGCAACAGATATTTATTGTCTCACAGTTCTGGAGGCTGGAAATCCAAGATCAACATGTTGGCAGGTTCCTTCTGAGGCTGGGAAGGAGAATCTGTTCCCTGTCTCTCTCCTGGCTATGGGTGGCTCGCTGGCAATCTTTGGCATTCCTTGGCTTGTGGATACATCATCCCAATCTCTACTTTCATCTTCACATGGCAGTCTATCTGTGTGTCCAAAATTCCCCTTTGCATACGGACAAAATCTTATCAGATTAGGACCCCACCTTAATGACCTCACCTTAACTTGATCATCTGCAAAGACCCTATTTCCTAATAAAGTCACACTCACAGGTATGGGGGTTAGGACTTCAACATCTTTTGGGGGGACACAATTCAACTCATAACATCCCCTCCGAGAACTTCCAGCCATGCACAGGCCAGCAAGGAAAACTCTATGTGGAGTCTCTGGCGTCACAAGGACTCGCAGATTGGAAGACCCTGGGACCAAGGGGACACGAGCAGGACACCAGCAGCACCTGCTACAGCCTCCCAGCTTGCAAGGCCTATTCTCCGGGTTGTATTTCCAGTGCAGAGCAAATCACGTTAAAGCCGAAAGGCCATCAACCCCTCAAGCAAGACTAAAAGATTAAGCGTCGTGCCTTAAAACCAAAAACCAAGTGTTCGCTGGGGCCACGGCTCCTGCCGGCCCAGCCACAAGCGGTTATCAGCGCCGACGGGCTGCCGAATAACGGGATGTGTCTCGTAATGGCCCTTCAAATCAATTCATTAAAAGCTGCAGTGAGGTCTACAGCCGAATCCGAGTCGTGCTGGGAAGGCCATTAGGTTAATCAAAACACGAGGACAGCTCACCACCTACTCTTAATTAGCAAATTGGGTCCCACTGCCGACTCAGCAAAACGGAGAGCTGGCGATGACCCGTGGGACGGTCAGAGAGCTCAGCGCTCCCTTCCATCACTGACAGCCTGACTTAAAGGAGGACTATTCTCCCTGTAAGTGAACTGGAAGAGCGCCAAACAGCTCATTTACCACCAAAACACCTGCCACACTCATATTTGTTTATCTGTCTCCCCCACACTAAAATGCGAGCTCCACGGGCTGACCACCCGTCCTAGTTTGCCCAGAACTGAGGAGTGTCCTGGGACACTGGCCCTGCCGTGTTGGACCAGGCAAACTGGGGGAATGGGTCCCTCCAGCTGCATGAAAGCAGAGACTTGGTCTGTTTTGTTCACAGCAGTATCCCCAGGGTTAACATGCCTGATGCATAGCAGACCTTAAATAAATATTAATGGAATGAAAACAGGAATGCACAAATGAATGAATGGGTGAGAATATAAATGAATAGTTGAATGAGTGAGTTTCTCGCTCTCTCCAATCCCACAAGGTAACCAATTCAAACAGCCTGGAGGGTATTCTTTCACGCTTTGCTTTATGCACACACACACACACACACACACACAAATGAGCACACACATAATATGTGGGCTCTTTTTCCTCAAAAGAAAAAAAAAGGAATCATGTCACAGGCATGAATCGGCAATTTGCTTTTTCACTTAACAATATATGGTACATCTCTTTCCAGATCAATACACATAGATCTATGGAATTCTTTGTAATGGTTCACGATGTTCCATAACACTGAACATGCCATAATTTATTCTATTATTCACCTATGGGTAAAGTTATGTCTCCAATTTTTTCCAGGGCAAACAACACACCAATAAATATCTTTGCACACACACCCTCACGCGCTGGTGATTTTGTTTGTATCGGGATAGATTCCTAAGGGTCAAGGGGACTGTGTGTTTTTAATCTAAACAGCATCAGGGCTGACCTGCGTTAAGAAAAAGCAAAGAAAGCTGACTCGAGCCGGGTCCCAGCAAGATGGTGAGGCAAGAAATCCAGGAGCTGAGCATCGCAGATGCCCACTTCCCCAGCTCCCTCCCAGGAGTGTGGTATACACAAGGGGCTGATTATTCCCTGATTATTCCCTGGGGATGCAAAGAAAAACGTGATGTGGTCCCCACTCCGGAAAACCCCACAGTCCAACAGAAGTGAGAAGGGAAGGGGAGCTGTCGTGTGCAGAACCCCCACTGGGTGCCGGGTATTAGTCTAGGTGCTTCCATATACGGGATGCTTACATGCAACATTCGTTCCATCTTTAGACAATTCTGCAAGGGAGAAAGATTATCTCGATTCTACAGAAGAGAAACTTAGGATCAGAGAAGGATGTGCTTGTCTGGGGTCCAACAGCTAATAAGTGATAAAGCTGGGATTTGAACTTAGGTCTGGCTAACCCCCAAAACCACTTTTCTCTACACCACTTGGCTCGACCTCGGCTATACTGGAATCACCTGGGAAGTTTTAACAACCCACAGATGCCAATTCCAGCCCAAGAGGGCCTGATGTAACTGGGCTGGGGTGTGGTCCCCGCATCAAGGCTTTATTTTTATTTATTTTTGTTTTTTTGTGGGGAAGACCAGCCCTGAGCTAACATCTGTTGCCAATCCTCCCCTCCGTGCCCATCTTCCTCCACTTTATATGGGACGCCGCCACGGCATGGCTGACAAGCAGTGCGTCGGCAGGCGCCCGGGATCCGAACTCGCGAGCCCCGCGCCCCGGGCTGCCAAGCGCGAACTAAACCGCTGCGCCACCGGGCGGCCCCGCATCAAGGCTTTAAAAGGCCAGATGATTCCACTGTGTGCAGCCAAGGCTGCAAACAGCCACAGGACACCTGCAGGCGTCCTCACACTGGAGCGTGCATCAAACTGCAGGCCCCCAACCCCAGTGCCCATTCGGGGGTCTGGAGCGCGGCCCCAGAACGTGCATTTCTGAGAAGCTCCCAGGTGATGCTGATGCTGCTGGCCCGGGGTCCCTGCTTTGGAAACACTGCCCGACACCCACGGACCCACCTGTGGTATTTCTCCCTCACTATTTCACAGACGTGGACTCGAAGAATCATGGGGCAGACCGCATTCAGCACCAGCCAGGACGGCACCAGCAGCTGTCGGGGGCAAACGGTCCTGCCTCGTGGCTTTCTTTGAGGTTTCAAAGGCTGAGAGACTGTCGTGGGTCTTCGGTGCCCAAGCCCGGCCCATTGTGACCATCTCTTTCCTCCTGGTATTTGTCATGTGCTTAATGGGCCTGCCTTTAATTAAAGACCTAGCTTTTCCCCATTAATTCCTCTGTAAACCCACACGAACTAAGCAAAGGGAGTTTGGGAACACTCGGAACCCCCAGATGACAGCCACCTGCAACATGGGCTGCATTTTCATTTTATTCCTTCTCCGGGAAAAGGGAGCTGCTCCTCCCCAGCTCCTGGCCGCTGTCAGCTGGCTCCCCGCGCATTCCTCCGCAAAAAAGAACCGAGACTCACTGGGCAGAAAAAGGCACTCGGAGGTCGTCTGGGCCGTCTCCTCGTATCTCCCATCCCCTGGCAGACGAAGCCGACGCGACTTCCCGGCTCGCAGGACACGCAGAGGAAAGCGGTCCCGCATCGCCCCCTGCTGGCTGAATTGGGGATGGCAGTGGACCCTTCGCTGCCGGAATTACGGGAACTTCAAGGTCTCTGGTCCCCTGGGCTCCCAGCTCAACCTACCTCCTCTTGTAAGATGCAAATTCCCTGGAAGGGACTTCATTCTTTCCAAAAGTGCCTTGAGTACTAATTCCCACAATTGTGTCTCTGAGAGATAGATAGTCACAGTCGGTATGTCAGTCATTCACCAAACGCTCACTGGGGGCTCCAAGGAGTGGGCCTTGGGTGAGGCACTGAGACAATAAGGGAAAGTCCACGTTTGGAGACATTCACGGTGTGACACTGGGGCCGGCAAACGATGGCCCACTAGCCAAATCCAGCCCTCTGAGTTTTATGCAGCCCACAAGTAAGAACAGTTTTTACATTTTAAAATTGCTTTTAGGGCTGGCCCAGTGGTGCAGCGGTTTAGTTCATGCTTTGGCAGCCCAGGATTCGTGGGTTCAGATCCCAGGCGTGGACCGACACTGCTTGTCAAGCCATGCTGTGGCTGCATCCCATATAAAGTAGAGGAAGATGGGCACTGATGTTAGCCCAGGGCCAGTCTTCCTCAGCAAAAAGAGGAGGATTGGCAACAGATGTTAGCTCAGGGCTGGTCTTCCTCACCAAAATAATAATAAAAATAAATAAAATAAAGTTGTTTTTAAAAATCAAAAGAATATTTTGTGACATGTGAAAATTATAGGAAATCCAACTTTCAATGAGGGTAAAGTTTAATCAACAGCACATTCATTCGTTTGTTTGTCTGTGGCTGCCCTTCTGCTACAACGGCAGAGCGAGCAGTTGCAACAGAGACTATAAGGACCGCAAAGCCCAGAATGTTTACTCTCTGTCCTTTTCCAGAGACAATGTGTCGATCTCCAGTCTACTGCAAAGAAAGGAGCAGTAAGAGAACTGGCTTTAGTTGAGCACTTACTGTATGTCGATTTCTGTGAGGGGCGGTCTACACTCAATGCTGTTAGTCCCCTGGACAGCCACATACACCGCCCTTGTTACCCACATGTAACAGGTAAGGGGACCAAAGCTCAGAGGTCACTCGGCTTACCCAAGGCCACACAACCAAGAGGTGGCAGAGCTGGGGTCAAACTCAGGTCAGTCTGCTCCCAAAGCTCATTTGATTCTGCTCCCTTAGGCTGCCTCGCAACTCACGATCTCAGCATCCATTCCCACTTGCAGATGAGGAATCGATGGCTCACAGAGGTTAGGGGACCGGCTCAAAGGGCACCCGCTAGCAATGGCGGAGGAGGGACTCCACCCCAGCATCCAACAGCAAATCCGGTGTTCCATCCTCAACTGATTCTCCCAACATTTGATTGGGAATCAGTTTATCCGACTGAGTCTCTGTAAATAAAACCCTGAAACCTAATAGTAGAGCCAAGAGGGGAGGAAGTGACGGATTTCACGTTTTTCCGTAGGGTTACTCTTGCCAGCCCCAGACTGACCGGTCTTCTGTAAAATGGGTATAATCCCCCGGTGCAGTGGTTTGTAAACTGTCCTCCATGGAAAGTACCCAGGGTGGGCAGAGGTTAGGTGAGAATAAGGACGTCAAAATAGTGGAGCCAGGCAGTTCCTCCCACCGCTTCACTCAACGGGAACAACCCTTTTCTGCTTGGTGTATTGGGCTGTCAGATCAAGTTTCATTTGGAAAAGTCAGCTGTGTGGTTGAGGAAATAAAGCTTGAAAACTACCACTTGGATGAGTGCCAAGGCATTCTGAGCTGGCCCCAGGGTCCCGGGGCAGAATGGAAGCATGTATTAGTCAGCTCAGGCTGCCATAACAAAAAACCAGAGGCTGGGAGGCTTAGACAACAGACATTTACTCTCTCGCAGTCCTGGAGGCTGGAAGTCTGAGACCAAGGTGTCTGCAGGTTGGTTGCTTCTGAGGCCTCTCTCCGTAACCTGCAGATGGTTGTCATCGTGTTGACATGGCATTCTTCTTCTCTGCTTGACTATGTCCAAATTTCCTCTTCTCATAAGGATGCCAGGCAGATTAGATTAGGGCCCACTCTAATGATCTCATTTTAGCTCAGTGCCCTCTCTAAAGACCCCATTTCCAAGTACAGTCACAGTCTGAGGTCCTGGGGTTAGGACTTCAACATATGAGTGGGAGGGGGGACACAATTGAGTCCATAACAGACTACTAGGTCACCCGGCTCCTCTGTCCTACAGGGTCTACCTAAAGGGACAGGAGGGATTGCAAGGAGGGGAGAAGACGCAGAGACGCCACTCAGAGGGGAGGGCGGACCGTGGCAGATAGTCCGCTGGAGCGTGGCTGCGTGGGATCCTCCCGGCTCCGCCCGGCCTTCAGTGAACAGATGAAGTCCAGATGGAGAGAGGCAGGCTGTCAGCGGCAGGTCCGAGGACAGTACTTCAGCAGCGACCCCCCTGCCCAAGCCCCTGCAGACTCCGTGAGGTATTGCCCCAGCCCCAGCCCCCACTCTGGGCCGTGCAGAGGGGAGTGTTTGTCTTAATGAAGGGCTTCTCAAGGTCACTGCCCTGGTCCCTCTCTGGGGATGGGAGGGGGATGCCCCTGCAGGAATTGGGCCTCCAGGTCAGCTGTCCTCAACCTTAACTGTCCATGCAACCACCCGGAGGGCCCAGCCCCAGCAATTCTGGTTTCATGGATCTGGCAGGTGGGGCTGAGAACCACTGTCCTAGCCAAGAGGGCACTGCTCCCACAACCCCAACTCCAGATCTCACAGAACATTCTGGTGTGAGGTCCTGACCAGCTGTCTCTAAGCGCGTGTGCTCTCTCTTTCTCTCTCTCTCTCTCTCATCACAAGTAGGAACCACATGAAAGAGCGTCTCCAACCTGCCTGCTGGGTTCCATCCCAGCTCTGGACCCCTCCCTCTCCCCCACCTGGTCTCTCCCTTTTCATCCCCTCTCCCCAGTGAGTAGCCACCTCTCTGCCCCCTGACTTCCACCCCTGGATCCTGTGCACCATGGGATTCGGACCGCCTCTCTGGGAACATGTCTCATCAGGGCCCTTTGCCCCGATGGGTCACCAAGAAGATGCAGATCAGGAAGAGATGGGGGCTGTCGTGGGTTGAGGAATGTCCTCCCAAAATTCACATCCACCTGGAACCTCAGACTGTGATCTTATTTGGAAACAGTGTCTTTACAGATGCAGTAGTTAAGATGAGGTCATACTGAACAGGAGGGGGCAGGGGGGCACTAAATCCAGTGATGGGTGTCTTTATAAGAAGAGGGGGACTTGGACACAGACGCACGGGGAGAGTACCACACAGAGACAGAGGCAGAGACAGAGGGAGGCAGCTACAAGCCAGGGAACATCCAGGATTGCCAGCACCAGCCAGAAGCCTGGAGGATTCTCCCCCAGAGGAGCCAACCCTGTGGACACCTTGACTTGGGACTTCTGGCGTCCAGAACTGTGAGAGAACAAATTCCTGTTGTTTTAAGCCACCCAGTGTGTGGCCTTTTGTTTCTGCAGCCATAGGAAGCTGATAGAGGGCCCAAGAGTGGGGTGCAACAAGGCACCCCAAACAGACCTTGAACGAAGTCGATCTCAGACTTCTGACAACCAAGGAGTAGGGAACAGGCCTGGAGAAACTGGCCCCCGTGGGACCAAGTGAGAGGTAGCAGGGACCACACACACACACACAAGCCACAAAATTCAGGAGAGTCCAGGTGTCCTGACGTGGGGTGCCCCAGGAGGACGTGGGAGCTGGGAGAGTTGCACTGGAGGTGCAGATGCTCACTCACTCCACCTCGGTGTCTTAATCCCTGAAACGAGGTGTGAGCATCTGCCCACAGGGTGTGGCATGGACGGAAGGCAGGCCAGCGTGCCTCTGATGCCCGGCACACTGCAAGGATGAGAGAATGACATAGGGCGCAGCTCTGGGAGGGAGAGGAGGAGGCAGGGATAGGCTGGCAGGACCCTGTTGGGATTTCGTCCAGTTTTACTCTAAGACAGAGCTAATACTGGAAACTTCTGCCCCCACGGCTCCGCCCCCACCCCTTCTCTACATGCCTGGCTGTTCCGTTACTGTCTATAGCACCTGGGTGCTTCGTCGGTGGAATTTACTTTAAGGATTTTAATAGAAATGGGATCGTACGTGAGCTCCAGCTGATATCCCCAGAGCAACGCGAGTGACTCTTCCTTCCCCGGCAAATTACACAGAAAAACAGCATGAATTCGATTACTGAAAATTCCATATTCCTGTCCTTTTGGAGAAGGGTTTCAGAGGGGACACAATGATTTATGCTTGAATGAGGGCCACGCCCAAGATTAGAAAAGTTCCTAAACGGGTGATGGAGACTCGTCTGTGGAAAGAGCCTTGCTGGCCGGTACTGATCATGACAGATGCTCAGTTACGTGTGGAATGCTCACTGCGCATGTGCTGGCGCCTCCTGCCCGTGAACAGCCTCCCTCGGTCCACACCCAGTGGGGCGGAGGGAGTGTCCCCCCTGGGGCAGGCAGTAAGGGGCTACATCTTGTGTACAGAGCTTAAAACAAGAATAAAACCGACCACAAGCTGGACCGCGTTCTATTATCACCGTGCAAACCACGAAATACTCTTCCCCCAAAATATCTTTCGTTGATCCAAGTTCTAAACAGTGGCCGCAGTGACCACTGAGTTTTAATAATATGGACATAAACTTCCAATCAGCACATTTTTATCACTTATCTTTTAATACACATTGTATTCTACACAGAATTTAATTCTGAAAGCGCTCAGCTACTGAGCCAGACTCAGCCACCCGAGTTTCTTTTGAGAGTAAATCCCCAGCAGCTGGGCATCCTCGGTGCCCTCTCTGGGTGCCGTTCTCATTTCCAACGACCCCTGGTGCTTAGTGTCCCCGCGTGCAAACAGCAGAGTCAACAGAGGCAAGAAGGGCCCTGTGACGATGACAGAGCCTGGGTTACTTCCCTCTTGTCATTCTATCGACACATGAAAACTTGGCGTTTTTCCTTGTGTTTATAGTGAAACGGGGGACCTGCAAGTGTGCTGATTTTGTCTGGTGCGTGCAAATTCTAGTTCACACATGAAACATTTTACTGAATTCAAATAACATCTTTAAATCTGAAATGTATGCTTCTCTTTTAGTTGTTAATCATTTATTTTAAAACAAAAGAACAAATCAAGATAATGATTGTTACCAACCACCACGGATCATTTTGGCGTATAGAAGATGAGGTGCTGATGTAATTAATGCCACCGATGTGTACACTTAAAAATGGTCAGGGACCAGCCTAGTCATTAAGTACAGCGTGCTCCCCTTCAGCAGCCTGGGTACGGTTCCTGGGTGCAGACCTACACCAGTCGTCAGCAGCCATGCTGACAGCAACCCACGTACAAAACAGAGGAAGATGGGCACAGATGTTAGCTCTGGGTGAATCTTCCTCAGCAAAAATAATTTTTAAAAAAGGTCAAACAGTGCATTCCATGTGCATTATTCCATGTGTATATTTTCCCATAAATCTTTAAATAATGTAATGTGCCAAAATCATTGAATTGTACTTTCAATGAGTGAAGTATATGATATGTAAATTATATCTGAATAAAGTTGTTAAAAAAAAAGGAGTGCTAAAAAATGATCCACTCTGGGTGTCATATAAGCTAGATATGCCAGTGGGTGGTGCTAGCCCTATTTTACAGAAGAAACAGAGGCTCAGAGAGGTGAAGCGACTTGCTCAAGGTCACACAGCTGGTAAGTGGCAGAATCTGGATTCCAGGCTAATGTGAGAGCCCTCTCTGCTCTCCCCTTCTGCAGCCTTCAGCACCTGCTGCGGCCCCTCCCTCCGTTGTTGAGGGAGCGGAGGGGGCTGACACCCAGGACCCTCCCAGCCAGGGGCTGGTCAGAGCAGCCACTTCACAGCTCACCCAGGAAGGGAGTCAGGGCCAAAGATGGCAAGTGAGGGAGAGGGAGGTGACCGCTGTGGAAATGCCACCGGCAGTGAGTGTGTGTGCACCTCCAGGGCATGGAGCAGGCCCACACGAGGGTTTCTGGGGCAGCACAGCTCACCTGATAGCTGAGAATTTAGACAGACTGACCCTGGCTACATCAGCCCCCTGTGTAGGGTCCAGGTCGGAGCCTGAGCCACGGGGAATTCCGGAGACCCTTGGTACTTAATTTGTTCACAAATTCAGGTTTCAGTGAGAGAAGGGAAGGCCCAGGGTATACAGTAGGTACTCAACTGCTGAGGCAGCTTTTGGAAGCCTGGACACAGGCCACAGGCCGCCATCACTTTGTTTATTCAAAGCCCAAAACCATGGGTCTCAAACGGACGAGAGGCTGGCAGGGAGCCCAGGAAGCTCTGGCTTTGACAAGCCCCATGCCGTGACTCTTCAGGAGCTCTGAGGCCCCAGTAGAGCTGCCCAATGTTCTTCCTGCCCCTCTCCTCACTCTCACTCTCTTGGTCCACCCCCCACGGATGGAGGAGGCAGAGTACAGCCAGAAGAAACGTGGGCTGATGGGGTGCAGCCTGGCTTCCCAGCCCTGGGGACAGTTCGGCCTTGAATACTGGCTCATGTTGGCCAGAGACAGAGAGAGAGTTAGTGAGACACAGAGAGATGGAAGGGACAGATCAATGGTTCTCAAGGCAACTGTGCCCCCCAGGGGGCATCTGACAATGTCTGGAAACATTTCTAGTTGTCACAGCCAAGGTGTGTGTGCTACTGGCATCTAGTGGGTGAGGCCAGGGATGTTGCTCAACATCCTACAGTGCCCAGGACAGCACACAACAAAGTATCCAGCCCAGATGTCAACAGTGCTGGAGTCAAGACAGAGGTAAGGAGACAGAGAGCGTGCAGAAACAGCGAGGATGCAGAGACACTGACACAGGAACTGGCATCGTCTGGAGCAAACAAAACCAGGAAGGAGCTGGGGAGGGATGGGGAGGAGGGATGGGGTGGGGGAGGGATGGGGTGGGGGAGGACGGATGGGGAGGAGGGATGGGGATGAGGGATGGGGTGGGGGAGGAGGGATGGGGAGGAGGGATGGGGTGAGGGAGGACGGATGGGAAGGAGGGATGGGGAGGCGGGATGGGGTGGGGGAGGAGGGATGGGGAGGAGGGATTGGGTGAGGGAGGAGGGATGGGGTGAGGGAGGACAGATGGGGAGGAGGGATGGGGTGAGGGAGGACGGATGGGGAGGAGGGATGGGGTGGGGGAGGACGGATGGGGAGGAGGGATGTGGTGAGGGAGGATGGATGGGGAGGAGGGTTGGGGTGGGGGAGGACAGATGGGGAGGAGGGATAGAGTGGGGGAGGACGGATGGGGAGGCGGGATGGGAGGAGGAGGGATGCAGGTGGGAAAGGAAGGATGGGGGAGGAGGCATGGGGTGGGGAGGAGGGATGGGGTGGGGAGGACGGATGGGGAGGAGGGATGGGGTGGGGGAGGAGGGATGGGGAGGAGGGATGGGGTGGGGGAGGAGGGATGAGGTGAGGGAGGATGGATGGGGGAGGGATGGGGTGGGGGAGGACGGATGGGGTGAGGGAGGATGGATGGGGGAGGGATGGGGTGGGGGAGGAGGGATGAGGTGAGGGAGGATGGATGGGGGAGGGACGGGGTGGGGGAGGACGGATGGGGTGAGGGAGGATGGATGGGGGAGGGATGGGGTGGGGGAGGACGGATGGGGTGAGGGAGGACAGATGGGGAGGAGGGATGGGGTGGGGGAGGACGGATGGGGAGGAGGGATGGGAGGAGGAGGGATGCAGGTGGGAAAGGAGGGATGGGGGAGGAGGCATGGGGTGGGGAGGAGGGATGGGGGTAGGGGAGGAAAAGAAAGTCCAGCGGCCCCATCTGATTTGAGTTCCAAATTCAATAGACTAACAGGTTCAAGATTTGAATAATAATAAAAATGCCTGCACTTCAAAAGAATATATTCTCTGTATCCATGCCAAAGGCTGGCAGAATTCTGCCTGGAGAGCCGCAGAAAAAGGCCAATGAGCCAAATTCAGCCACCAGTGGGGACAGGAGCAAAAGCGACCCAGGCAAGCAGTGGTCTTCAATCACCCCTAGGAAAAAAAAAATTTTAAGTCATTTCTAATAAGTAAACCACTAGATGTTGAAAGGGTGCATTTGTTCTGCTTCCAAAGGCTTTCAGAGCACCCATTTTGGGTCACAAACCAAGTAGACCCAGACATAGCCCCAAGGACTCCCCAGAAAGCCCCTCTGCAAATCCCCAATGACCGCCAAGTGCAGAGCTGAGCTTTTTGAGGCCTGGACTATCTCCAAGCCCAGCATAGTGCCTCGGACAAGGCAGTGCCCAAAAATATGTACGGAATGTTTCCAGTGGCTAAACTTGACCTTTTTGTAAGGCCAAGGTCCTTCCAGCAGTGTCTGTCCCTCTCTGCCTTCACTTCCTCCTCTCTCCACTTCCAGCTCTGCTCCAGGCACACTGGCTTCCATACGGTCCCTCAAACCCAGGCACGCTTCTGCCCCAGGGCCTTTGCACTTCCTATGCCCTCATGACTCGCTCCCTCCTCCCCTTCAGGTCTTTGTTCAAAGGTCCCTTTAGAAAACCGGCACTTCCTCTTTCCCATTCCACCTCTTCCCATTCTCTGCTTTGTTTTTCCCTACAGCACTTACATCCTTCCAACTTGCTAAATAATTCCCTCCTTAATTTGTTTAATGTTTATCTCCAGATAGACTCCTGTTGTAAAGGACCACAGTAAATATTTGCTGAATGAATGGTCTTGAAGCCTCACAATGACTCTCTATGATTAGTAATGTCATTCACCCCATCTAAAGATGGAGAAACTGAGACTTGGAGACCTGAAGCCGGTCAGTCGCCCAAGACTGCACATCCAGGAAGTGGAGAAGCCAGATTCTAACTGGGCGCCTGAGTGCGAGACCAAGCCCCCATGCCCGGGCCGGGCAGGGACTGCAGGACGAGGGTCACCACAGACCCTTGGAGGAATGGCCCTGAAACAGATGACAACCAGCAAACCCTTAGTGGACACTCACCAAGCGGCAGCCACAGCACCAAGTCCCTCTTCCAATCCTCACAAGGTAGGTACCTTTCACAGCGCCATTTTACACGGGGGGAACTGAGGCACAGAGAGGTCACATGACCTGCTCAAGGTCACTTAGCTAGCGAGTTCCAGAGCAGGATTCCAGCTCAGGCAGGTGGCCCCAAGGTCTTCCTCCTCAACCACGTGGCTGTGCAGCCTCCCCAGCCTGGGGTCCTGTCTGTCCCTGGGTCCAGGGACCTTAGGCCTGCTTGTCCTCAACCTGCCCACCTGGAAAGGGGGCCATCTGGACTCGTTCAAAGATCCTTCAAAGATTCCCGCACTAAACATTTCACAAGGTTCCTGTGCCACGGGCAGCTCCCTTTCGCATCGATAAGTACTGAGTCCGAGCTTAGGCACCTGGTGTGGAATACGGAAAGTCAGGGAGAGCTGGGCACTAGCCTCGGCCGGCCACACACTTGTGGGACCTCCCTTGATAAGGGTGGATGTTATGGGTTGAATTGGGTCCCCCTCCAAAAAAGATGTCAAGTCCTAACTCCCAGGCCCTCGGAATGTGACCATATTTGGAGAAAGGGCATTGACAGAGGTGATCAGCTTAAGGTGAGGTCATTAGGACGGGCCCCCTTCCGATATGACTGGTGTCCCTATAAAAAGGGGAAATTGGGATATAGAGGCATGTACAAAGGGAAGGTGATGTAAGGACAGAGGGAGAAGATGGCCGTCTACAGCCAAGGAGTGCCTGTGGCTACCAGAAGCTGGGAGAGAGGCCCAGAACATTCTCCCTCACAACCCTCAGAAGGAACCAGCCCTCCTGAAACCTTGATTTTGGCCTTCCAGCCTCCAGAACGGTGAGAACCAACCTCCGTTGTTTCAGCTAGCCAGTCTGTGGTCCTTTGTCACAGCAGCCCCCCCCAAATAAACGTGAGGCTCCGTGGAAAGCGAAGGAGAGAAGTGCTCCCCAGGAGCATTCACTGCACACGTGCTGAGAGCATGTCAGTGCCGACAGCCAGCCCAGCTCTGGACCCTCGAGGTAAGGCCCTTCGTCCATCTGAACTTCAGTTCTTTTCTAGAGTCCTGACTGGATGAACATCCTGCCCTCGGCTCTCAGGAATTCCCTGGGTTTTCACTCCTCTGTCCACTCGTCCCTCTTCATTCCTCACAGGCTCCCACCAAGACACAGGGCAAGGCGTCGGATCACACGTGACTTGTGGATTATAATTTCTTATTTTTGCCCCAATGCTGGGCATGCTTTAATAACAACCGAAAACCTCTCCACAAACAGGGATGGGTACCTGATCAAGCAGAGTAAAAGGATTCAGCACCTGCCTTTTAGGAAGGACAGCTAAAACTTGATGTGAATTAGCCGAAAGAAAAATAATCAGATGTAAATCAAGAATGAGAGGCAGGATTAATAGGGATTTCACTTAACACAACTTAAAGAAAAACGTGGTTATCTCAATAAATGACGTTAAAGTTTCTCCTGGACCCCAGAACTCAAACTGTATTTATAAAAGTAGAATTCAGCTACTGTTTGGTTTAACTGGGCCCATTGGGCTAGCATGGGAAATGTGATCACTTTACTAGTTTTTACAGAGAAAATATTTTCCAATTTACATACCAACAACTCAATGGGCTTTTAAAATACAACCCACTTCCAAGTTGGAGCTTTCTGAATAGCAGTTTCTCTACAGTTCTACATAGAATATTTTCTCTTTACTGTAAAATTGGGTTAACATTTAAAGTACTGCTTTATGCCATAATAAAAATATTAGTACTTACAGTTTTCTTAACATTATATCAATGTAGAGTAGTAACAGGCATTATCTTTCCCCCAAATGTTATAGTTAATATTGTTAAATTTTCGTGGTTTTTTTTAAAACATTAAAGAGTAACCATCTTGATCTTTCTCTTCTCTTCCCTTTCACCCATTGATGATAAACCTTGTAACCCATTGATGATAAACCTTGTAACAATTTTCTTTCGTCAATGTTACTGTCCCTGTTCATTTTCTCTTGGGACTCCTCAGGAATCAAGGTTTGCATCCCAAAGACTGGCAATATTTTGCAGAATCAGAGAACCTGAGAGCTAAAGGGGATCTACCGAGTCAACAAACATTAATTGGACACAGTAGGTATTATTGAATATTGATAAATGGACCATCCACAGGTTACAAAACACAAAGTTGGAATCGGGCCACCGACTTCTGGAAAACGTTTCGACATGTTTTTTTAAAACAGAGAAAGCCAAGAAGAAAACAGCTAAACTGCTTTGAAAGGCTGCGTTTCAGATGTGGAACAGTTGAACTGTGTGTTTGTATGCTCCTTAAAGGAATGTATGACATCTTCCAATTAAAATACCATGCAAATCTGTAAGGCTGAGCTTTGTCAGCTCAAACCAGTAGACAGGAGAAGGGCTCAAATGAAACCATTTCTAGTTGAATCCGTTGTTTATGATGATACTGTTTTCTTTTCTGTAATTGTTTGGAACCCAAAAAAGTTAACAACAAAATCTTGATGATTTTTCTTTCCAGAAGGACCCCCCCTCTAAAGTTCTCATTGGGGATGAAGGAGTTATTATAATTAGATGCAAAAGATACTAATGAGAAGCTAACATTATTTACAATGGGCCAGCTATTGTGATAGGCAAGTTGTGTGCAATATCTGATTTAATCTTCCCAAGAAATCTGAGGTCACACATTTATTAGGACTAAGTTCAGTTACAAGTAACAGAGATTCAAAATGACAGTGGCCTAAATAAGATAGAAGTTTACTTTTCTGTGACATAAAAATCTGATATGAAGTGGTCCAGGGCTGATGTGGCAGCTCCACAGTCTCAGGGAGATGACTTTCTTCTGTCCTGTCGGTCTGCTCTGCATGCCCTCCATTCTCCACTCCGAAAACAACCTCATGTTCCAGATGGCTGCTCCATCTCCAGCCATTATGCCTACAATCCGGCTTTAGGGGAAGGAGAAGAGGGGAAGAGAAAGGCAACATCCCCCCAAAGTTTCCCATACCGCTTTTACCTACACTCCATTGGCCAGAACTTGGTCACATGGCTACACACAGCCACAAAGGAGGCTGGGAAATATAGTCACTTGGTGTAGCCATACGCCCCAGCTAAAAATCAGGGGGAAAGGCTCTTGGGGGACAATGAACAGTCTTTGCCACAGGTAAGATACTATTGTTAACCCTCTTTTACAGATGAGAAAACTTAGAAGTTAGTAACTTGACCAAGGTCACTGCATTAGCAGGTGATGAGCTAGGATTTGCAAAATCCTACCTTGTGACACTTTTTCTCATGACCTGGCGTCAGTGAAGCATTAGTTATTAGCCCCTTTATGTTGCTCACAGGAGAGAAATTACACGAAAATAGTGCATTTAGAATTTTACTCTTTGACACTCAAATCACTGCTTGTATTATCAAATAGAAATTTTCAAAGTTCAGCTACCCCTGTGGCAGAGACCAGTGTGCAGACTAACAAAACATAAGCTTTCCTCCTTCTACAGGGGACGTGGACAAATGGGTCAGCCCCGCTCAGGCCCCAGAGGGTCTGGGGCCAGCAGATCAGCCTTCTCCTCCATCTGGGGCTCTCTGTGGCTCTGGCTGCAGGACCTCACCCTCTTCACAAAAATTAATGCAAAATGAAATCAGAGACTTAAATGTAAAACTATAAAACTCCCAGAAGATAACATAGGAGAAAACCTAGACAGATGACCTTGGGTATAGTAATGACTTTTTACATACAACATCAAGGGCGTGGTCCATGAAAGAAACCGTTGATAAGCTGGATTTCATTAAGATTAAAACTCACGCTCTACGAAGAGAATTAGAAGACAAGCCACAGACAAGGAGAAAATATTTGCAAGAGACCCATCTGATAAAGGACTGTTATCCAAAATATACAAAGAACTCTTAAAACTCAACAATAAGGAAACAAACAACCTGATTTAAAAATGGGCCAAAGACCTTAACAGACATTTCATCAAAGAAGATATATAGATGGCAAATACGCATATGAAAAGATGCCCCGCATCGTTTATTATCAGGAAATGCAAATTAAAACAGTGAGATACCACTATACACCTGTTAGAACGGCCAAAACCTGGAAAACTGACTTCAAATGCTGACGAGGATGTGGAGTAACAGGGACTCTCATTCAGTGCAGGTGGGGACGCAAAACGGTGCAGCCACTTTGGGAGACAGTCTGGTGGTTTCTTACAAAACTAAACTTACTCCCACCATACAATCTTGCTCCTTGGTATTTACCCAAAGGAGTTGAACACTTACGTCCCCACAAAAACCTTCGGGTGGATGTCTACAGCAGCTTTATTCATAAACTGTGGTCCATCCAGACAATGGAATATTATTCAGCACTAAAAAGAATTGAGCTATTCAGCCATGAAAAGACATGGAGGAACTGTAAATGCATATGAGTAAGTGAAAGAAGCCAATCTGAAAAGTCTACATACTATATGATTCCAACTATATGACATTCTGGAAAAGGCAAAACTATGGAGACAGTAAAAAAGACCAGGGGTTGTGACAGAGGGAGGAATGAATAGACAGAGCACAGGGGATTCTTATGGCAGCGAAACTAGTCTGTATGATACTGTAATGATGGACACATGTCATTATACATTTGTCCAACCCATAGAATGTACACCAAGACTGAACCCTAATGCAAACTATGGACGTTGGGTGATAGTGATGTATCAATGTAGGTTCATCAGTGGTAACAAATGTACCATCTGGTGGGGATGTTGGTAACAGGGGAGGCTGTGCATGTGTGGGGGCAGGGGGCATATGGGAAATCTCTCTGTTTTGCTGTGAACCTAAAACTGCTCTAAAAAAGTCTTAAAATAGAATCAAGGACCCTCCTAAAATGTATCTATGTGTATGTTTCTAGGGAGAAGGTCAAAATCTCTGTGCCAAGACCCCACTCCTCACCTCCTAAAATATCACTGGTCTGGGTCGATGGCTCTCAAACTTCAATGTGCATCAGAATCGCCTGGGAAGCGTGGTACAATTCTAGATATTCAGCACCCCTGATCCCAGGTCTGATTCAGGGGGGTTGGGATGGGCCCTGGATCTTTACGTCTCCCACCAGCTGACACTGATGTGGGTTCAAGTACCACATTTTAAGAAACACTGCCCCAAAGGCTCCCTTGATTCATATAGATTTTGACATAAGGCATCCTTAAGTTTTCTAGCACCGATGTTCTCAGAGGCTTCCAGAAAACAAGCAGCCCTCCCAGGGGGCGCGTGTGCAGTGATGAGAAGGCCCTCTCAGCCCATAGGGCTGGAGCTCAGTACCGGGGTGAGGGGCTGCAAGGGACAGCTGCCCTGTGGGCCAGGAGCCTCTAGATGGCACTGCCCAACCAGAAACAGAGCCAGCTGAAGGCCCAGAGAGCCGCCGAGAGGGGAGGAAGAGAGAAGCCCAGGACCACCGCTCCCAACCTTCCCAACGGGCTCACACTGGTGGGCCAGGCAGGGAGCAGGACTCAGATACGAGTCAACCGAGCGATGAACAAACGAATGAATGATCGCTTGAGAGTTTCAAATTACCAATGGTAGCCAACATTTATGGAAAGTCTGCCGCCAAGCATTAGCCAAATTAAGATCACGCTGTATATCTCATTATATTATGAGCATTTCCCCATTTCTTGAAATACTTTTCAAGAGCATGCTTTATAAAGCCTTCATAATTTTCCACCTACTGAAACTGACACTTTTAATCAGTCCCCTATCATAGGGCTTTTTTGTTACTATGTCTTCTACTCCAAATACTACTACACTTCATATTGTTGCATAAGCATCGGCTTCCACAGCTGATTATTCCCCTCTTGGTATTAACGTTGAAAAATGAAATTATAGATTCGAAAGCTAGGACGTCTTGAAAGATCTTGATGTACCTGGCCAACTTATTTTTCAAAATGTTCTAACAGTCAGCCCTCAGGGGCAGCACGTGCGAGGGGACATCATCTCAGATTTCCAGCACTTGGTATCCACTTACCTTTTCAAAACTGTACTCAAAGCACAGTACCTCTTTTTAAAATTCGAATTTCAGGGGCTGCCCGGTGGCGCAGCGGTTTAGTTCGCGCTTGGCAGCCCGGGGTTCGCGAGTTTGGATCCCGGGCGCCCGCCGACGAACTGCCTGTCAGCCATGCCGTGGCGGCGTCCCATATAAAGTGAAGGAAGATGAGCACGGATGTTAGCCCAGGGCCAGTCTTCCTCAGCAAAAAGGGGAGGATTGGCAACGGATGTTAGCTCAGGGCTGGTCTCCCCAACAAAAAAAAAAAAAAAAAAAAAAAAATTCGAATTTCACAAAGCAATGGTGAACTTTTAATTCACATATTGATTGGTCATTTGTATTTCTGCTTCTGAAAACTCTCTGTTCATGTCTTTTGTTTATTTTTCCTTTTCGGCATATTACCTTCTTATTCACATGTCCCCCTCCCGGTGTGTATGTGTGCACACGCACTTGTGTGTACGTGTGTGTGCAGAGATTAAATTTGTCGTATTTGTCATAGTCCCTTTGTCCTTTTCATTTTGTTTATATTGGTGAAGTTTAAATTCATATTCACAACCAAGCTTTTATTTTTAAAAGTACTGTTCGTTACTTTATGCTCATAAGTATTTGCATATATTTTTCTCCAGTTTTTCATTGTTCATGTTTCACATTTAACTCTTCAACCTGTCAATATATCTGGGAGCATGAAGTGAGGCTTTAACAATATTTTTCCCCAAATAGTCAATTCTCCCGATATCACTTGTTGACCATCCATCCCCTCCCTGTCATTTTGTGCTATTTCCTAATGGAATACCAAGTTCTTCTACAAGCCAGGGTATTTTCTGGAGTGTCTACCCTGTTTTACTATTGGTGCTAATACCTAACTTCTAATTATTACTCTTCTATAATAAATTTTAACTTCTTTTATTTCAAAATTTCCTTAGGTATTCTCAGCTGTGAATTCTTTCAGCTGAACTTAAATACTTCTGACCCATTTCCAAAAATCCCCCTGGACTTTATTAGAACTATAAATTAAACTATAAATTAATTTGGAAAGAATCAACACTCAGGTGTGGAGAGGGAAATGGGTATTTGCAGACATTGCAGGAGGTGGTATACACTGACCTTTGGGGAAGGAAATTGGATAGTCTCTGTATAAACTTTGAAAGGTATGTATGCTTTGACCCAGAATTTCCACTTCGTGGTATCTAGAAATCATACATACATGCACAAAAGTTGTTCACTGCAGCACTTTTTGCAATAGGCCACACCAAAATACACAAAATGACATCACAGAGATGTATTCATAAATTACGGCATAGCCAAATCTGGAACACCAGCAGCAGGCCGGTCCACACGCACAGAGAAGGAAGGGGCTCTCGATTAACCGCTAAGTGAAGACAAGCAAACTGCTCAATGAATGCCTACAGTATGATTCCACGGACTTGTTTTAAATCATAGGAAATGGTCTAGAACGGAGGTCAGTAATCGCTTTCTGTAAAGGCCCAGAGAGTAAATATTTTGGGCATTGTAAACCGTAAGGTCTCTGTCACAACTATTCAGCTCTAACGTTGTAGTGGGAAAGCCGCCCTAGACAATCTGTAAAAAAACAGGTGTAAATAAAACTTTATTTACAAAACCAGGCAGTGGGCTGAATTCAGCCCTCGGGCTGTAGTTGGCTGACTCCTGGCCCAGAGAGATAGATACCAAAATGCTCTCCGAGGCTGCCTCTGCAAAAGAATAGAATTGGGGTTTGGGGGACAAAGGGGGCCATTAGCTCTGTTATGTGTGAGGACCTTTCCATATTGTATTTATCTCTCATCATATTAAATAAACCTTATATAATGCTTACTATACGGCAAATGCTATTCTAAGGACTTTATAAATATTAAGTCATTACGTTCATTTAAGCCTCAAAACAACTCTTGAAATAGAAACTATCATCTACATTTCACAGATGAGGAAACTGAGGCAGAGTTCAGTGGGTTTGCTCAAGGTCACACAGCTCATCAGCAGTGAACCAGGATTCAAACCCAGGCAGCTATGTCCACAGATTGCACATCAGCATTACTTTTTTCAGTCCTGCTGTGTTGTTCTATTTCTCTAAATAGTGTACTTAATATTCTAAACCACCCACTTTAATAAAGAATTCCGTTTTTATACTAAAGAAAAAGCATGACTGAGGGGAAAAAGAAGCTATTTTCTCTTTATGCTGAGACCACGAAACACCACCATTTAACTGGAGTGAACAAAAAGCAAAGTTAAACACATAAAATGATGCCGAACATCACACTTCCTGCTGGATCACGAGTTCCAGGGAAACAAGGACTGCACCCTGATCAGGTAAGAAAGGCACACAGGAGAAAGGAGTCTAGACTTCAGAGGGACAAAATTCCAAGTCTGAGCCCCAGCTGGGCATCCCCAGACAAGTCACTCAACCCTTCTGAGCAGCAGCTTCTTCATCAACAAAGTAGGCACATACACACGCCTTAGGGGTTGCCATAACCGTGCAATGGGACAAGCCTGTAGAGCACCCAAGAGACGGTTGAGAAATGGGGTTAGGAGGATAACCTCGCCTCCCTGTGGGCATTACACAAATTCCTGCAGGACTGGCAGACCTCCTGTCTATCTAGTCCCCACCTCCTGCACACTGAGATGCCAGAGTCTGCTCTGTCCACAGCCACGGAAGGATGACAGCCACAGCGGGAGCCTAAGAACAGACTTTGAGGCGAAGCCCTGAAGGGCAGGCCCAAAGCGCCACCAGAACCCCATCTGGTAGAGTCTGGGAACAGGAGGGAGTTGGGGGGTGGGGGAAGCATAGTCTAAACCCTGAGAATGAGGAACTGCATGTTACAGCTGATTCCTGAGCCAGGACCCCAAACCCTGAACTGCTAAGAGGGACCATTTTAGAGACAGGCAAGATGAAGCCCACAAAGCTGGACAAGCTGTTCCCGAAGGAGCCTGGACCCATTCTCCGAGGCGTCCTGACCCGAGGGAGGACAAAGCCAGCCCCACCCACAGAAGGTGCTCAGTTGGACAGACAGGGTCTGTCTCTAAACACATGAATTTTAGAGTGTCCCTAAATGGATGTGCACTCTGCAATTCCCTGTCTCAGGACTGCCAGCTTCACTCATTTATCTGTCCCCGTCAGCATCTGAGTGTGTGCCACCTGACAAACAGGATCTCACGGAATTTTCACAATCAGCCTGGGATATTGTTACTCAGTTTGACAGGAGAGGCAACCAAGGTCTTGAAGGCCAAGAACAGGCAGCGAGTTCAACAAGATTAGAGACTAAGGTCCTGGAAGTGCATGACCTTCCAAAATGCCCCAGCAACTGTATCAAGCACTGGGGAAGGGGGTTGGAGCAGTTCCTTAGGGGAAAAGAGGACTGTGGGATCTGGCAGCAGACTCCCTGGGTTCAAATTCTGACTCCAGGATTTCTGGGCCCATTCATCAGCACCCCATTCGCCACCAGGGGCCCCCAGGGACAAGCCCTACCCTGGGAGGACTGTCCCTTTAAGGATCTGGTGGGCAGGCCCACCCGTTTCCACAGAGCTGACTCTGCACTGTTTCCTCATCCAAATTCCAAGCCCAAACAGGAAGTGAGTCACCACAGGAGAATGCAGGGCTCCCAGCCTTGGGGAATGTTCAAGGCCAACCACAGGTCCCCCTGTGGGGGCCAGGCCTTTGTGGGGTGCATGGCTCTGGGAGAGGGAACAAGCTTCCAGCATCTACTTGCATCGCTGACTGGCGTGCCCCTGAAGGAACGTCTGAAACTCAATCCACATTCCCCCTAGTTGACCAGGTCGAGCAAGTCACATGGGCATCCTTTGGTCACTAGCCAGGCCCCCAAAATAAGAGGTCATTGAACACACGCTAGACCAGCAAATGACTATATGCTCACAACCCTCTGAGTAGTTACCTCGTCATCCCTAATTTACAGATGAGCAAACTGACGCTCAGGTGATGGGAACCGGTCCTACTACCCCCCCTGCCCCATCCTCTTGAATTTGAACCCAAGCCCTAGCTCAACACAGAATGCTCACAAGTGCCTTCTAGACAGGGCAGAAGCCAGAAGGGTCTGGGTTCGGATCCTGGTTTGGCCCCTTTGACCTCTCAGTGCCTCTGTCTTCTCACCTATAAACTAGGGATCCCCTCATTCCCTCAACAACTACTCTCTGGAGGCCTACTCAGTGACAGGCACAGACAGGCGAAGGAGTGACCAACACACATGGCCTCCAAAACAGACCCCAGACAAAAGTAAACCCGTAAATAAAGGCACAAGACACAATGAGAGGGGGCAGCGAGAATAATGCAGGAGGGAAGGGGCGATGAGATGACATGAAAGAGGAACCAGAAAGAGTAAGGGACAGCCTTTTCAAAAGCAGGCACATGGGCATCCCAGGGGGCAGACACAAATCTGAAGTCCACAGTATTTGTAAAACTTGCAGCTGGAGTAAATGTGAACAAGAGGTGGCCTCTGGAAGAGGAGTTTCCAGTGGGGTGGGCCCCGGACCCTGCTAGGTCACGCCCAGGAAGGGAAATCCTCACTGCTGGCACCCACCGAGATGCTGGCTGGGGTGACAGCAGCCATGCCCCAGGCCCTGATCCTCCCTGGCCTCAAAAAGGGCCAGCTCCGCACCTGGGGGCCCAGGAATAACTGACCCCCATCTGCCTTCACAGGACTTCCCCTCTGCTGGGCTGTGAGCCTGTGCAAGGATGTAAACAATTGTTGGGCCAGTGACCCCGCTGGCCGGTTACCCGTGCCCAGGGACATCTGTCAGCTTCTGCAGCTGGAAGGAAGCCCGCTGCGCGTGGACGCAGGCAGCCGACCCGGGCAGACGGATTTCAGCGAGCAGCTCTGTCTCCAATGTCAGGTTCCAGGCAGCTCCGCGGGAGCCCATCTGCTGCGCTCCTGTTGCTTGTGGGTTAAGGTCAAGGTGGTGAGCCGCTGGGAACAGGCCAGGAACAGACCGTTCCTGCCCTTTGAGGAGGGTCCAGCCGAACCCAGAAGCGAGTGTCACCTAAGCCATTCCTGGTGACACTCCTGCACCTAAACTTTCTGCCAAGCTCAGCACACTCCACGCCTCCCCAAGAGCAGCCTCCTCTCACCCGGGGGCGGCCTCCAATCCAAGTCGCCACTTACCAGCCTCGGGACAATGTGCCAACCACTTCAACTCCCCCGCGTACCAGGCAGCCAGGTCGAAGAACTTACGGAGTGCTCACCACGTGCCAGGTACCCTTCTGTGCCAGGCGTTACTTCATTTCATCCTCACAAACAACCCTCTTTACAGACAGGGAAACTGAGGCAGAGTGGCTACAAGAATGTGCCAAGATGGGTGACACTGTCAACACTAGGCTCTGTGCCCTCCAGGCCCAGCAGCCAGCACAGCCCTGCACAGGGCAGTGGTCACAGAGCCCGTCACCAAAGCCTCCGTCTCCTCATCTGGTGGATGGAGATGACAGTACCTGCCCCGTGGATGGAGTGGGTGTGAGGATGAGGTCCTTCCCCCTCTTCCACCACAATATTCATTACAATAAAAGATGCAGATCCGTTCAGGCTGATAAGGGGAAGAGCTCCAACCTACTTGAAACTGAAAACAAAAGTGCAGTTTAGCATGTATATGACCCTGCCTGACCATTGTTTCTCAGGAATACATATACACATGTACACGTACAGCAATTTTTTTAAAAGTACCCCCAGTAACTCTTGGTGAGGCAGGGAGACGGGGTCTGCAGGGCTGTGGGTGGGGTGTGCCCCGCCCTGATTTCTTGGAAGAGGTAAGTGCTCCTTGTAACAGGATTCCAAGTCGAGTTACTGCGACGGCCAACATGCTCCAGACCAGGGTCCTCCGTTTTCTGCTGTGTCCATCAGCCTCAGCCATGGCCCAGCCTCCCTCAGTCACAGGAGGCTGCACAACTCCAGGCTCACCTGTGCACACGACAGCATCCAGGAGACCTCTCAGGAAGACTCCGTGAACCTTTCCATACAATCTCCCCTCGAGTGTTATGTATGATCAATGTAACTTTTAAAATATAAACACAAGTAACCGGGAGGTAGGACTTCAAATCCATTTCATTTTATTCTTTAATTTGCCCGTTCAAAAAACAAAACAAAAACAGATACCCCGTGCCCACCCCAGACCTTTGGATTCAGTGTGTGTACATGGGGAGTCTGGGAGTCTGTATTCCCAAAGTGACACAGCCCTGCCAGGTACAGGAGAGATGTCTCCCGGGGCAGAGCTGCTGGGTCACTCCTGGTGAGCCATGATCCACTGCGCCCTGAGGCCTTGTGGGTGCAGACTTCCTCCTGCCAAGCCCAGTAGAACACCCTGCCCCAAGAACGCACCAGTCATGTCCAGACTTCCTCAAGGCCTGAGGGACTGAAGGTGGATGGGCAGGCAGCCTGAGTGGAGGGGCGGAGTCCTCTGACAGCACCAGTTGCCCTCAGCGTCAGGGATGGCCCTGAGAAGACCAGTGCCATCGGCCACGTGCCCAGTAAGCAAACAATCCAGAAAGGGCCACAGCAACACGCCCCTCTGCATTCTCTGCGGAGTGCACCCGAGGACCTGGACAGTGGTGGGACCTCCACTAGAGGGGCTGGAAAAATGCTGTGTCCCACGCCAAGGAGTTCCATCTAGTTTGTCAGGGGTACAACCTGGCCAGGGCCGATTCTAATGTGCAGGCAGGCTGAGAACCAGGAACTGGAGAGGAGAGGAAATGGGAGAGACTGGGGCTGGAGGCTAGTGTAGAACGGAGGAGAGGCCTCTCACAGACTCCGAGAGGGCATTTTATCCAGCCAGATGGATGGCGATGACGACCACCACATTTAATGGCTAACATGAGGGCCTACCACGTGCCTGCTGTCGTCCCAGGCATCTTCATCTCACCAGAGACCCGAGGCAGGGCTCACCTACCCTCACTGACCCCAATGTCCTGCTCTTAACCACCACACCCTAGTTCTTGACAGACTTCGAAGGCCCAGGAGGAAAAATAGGGACTCTTCATGAAAACCTAGAAAACTTCTTCAAGCCACCTTTTACCTACCCACTCATTCTAGGAATGTCCAAGTACCTCTCTGTGCCAGGCACTGACATCCACAGAGCCCGGGTTTCCACACCAGTTGTGAAATCAGTGTAGCAGTTCACACACAGCATGCTGCTTAGTGAAATAGCAAGAAACTAGAAAGTGCAGTTCATCATACACAGAAGGCAAAAACTGCTCTCGACGACTTATTTGTTACGAGGTCTGTGTCTCCACACTATGTCTTGATGGGAAACGTATTTCTTACTGTGGATCATGGTCCAAAATGTTTGAGAAACTGAGATGGGCAAGAGACAAGCCTTCACATACCAAATGTAACTGTGTGGTAAGCAAACAGTTCCGTACATTTATGTCAACCTAAGAAGCCCCAAATAGCCAATCAGAACTTCACAGCAGAGGGGCCGCCCGGTGGCGTAGTGGTTTCGTCCGCACTTGGCAGCCCGGGGTTCGCCGGTTCGGATCCCGGGCGCCCGCCGACGCACCGCATGTCAGCCACGCCGTGGCGGCGTCCCACATAAAGTAGAGGAAGATGGGCATGATGTTAGCCCAGGGCCAGTCTTCCTCAGCAAAAAAGAGGAGGATTAGCAACGGATGTTAGCTCAGGGCTGGTCTTCCTCACAAAAAAAAGAGAACTTCACAGCAGTTATAAATTTCTAGATACACCTTGAAATCAACACTGCCTTTGTGGTCATGAGTCATCTTGGGAGAAGAGATGGGGAAAGAACGATCAAACTCCTCCCAAGACAAGACACTCAAGGACAATTTGGTAAGTGTTCCCCTCGCCCCTAAGGAATTCCAGCCCTGGCACCACCTGAGGAATAGATAGCAGTAGTCTGAGAATCTCTCCTCAAAGTTCAAATGACAGTGGCACACATCTTGGTGGACTTGTGGAGAAGGACACCCAGATTATGAGTCCACTGGGGCTGAAAGCAACCCGGGGAAACTAGGGTGGCAGGCTGCCCCAGGTACCCCTAAACCCTTCTTTCTCAGTGGGGCTGCAAAACGCTGTTCAGAAATGCACGTGTTAATTTTTTCAATGGCACATTAAGAAAACTACCAGCCACATTCCAGAGTTCTCAAGGGCTCCACTGAAAAGAGGCAGATTATAAATGTCAGATGTAAATGTAGCCAAGGAATTCAATTCACGAAGCTTCGCACCATTTTTTTCTGTTATACCTGTTCCACGGATGATGAAACTGAGCCCAGAGAGGCGAACTTACCCAGGTTCCCAAACTTAGTAAGTGGTGGAGTCAGCATTCAAATCCACATGATTTCAAGAAGATTCTTCCTTCACACGAGGGGGCAAAAAGCAAATGAAAACCGTAAGATCATTTCTGCCTGCAAGTAGTAGATTCTCAACACTGGCTAAGATGTAGGGGAGAAGGCACTCTTGTACCCATGTTGATGAAAATAACCAGAACCTTGCAGAAGGTACTCTGGTAGGACCTATCAATATTTTAAATATGAATTCCTTTGAACTAGCAATTTTACCTTACAAATTTATCCTACAGAAACTTAAAGAAGCTACAATATTCACTGCTGCCCTACTACAATGAAAAACTGAGACCCCCATAAAGGCCCACCCATACAATGGAATACTATTTGGTCAAAAAATATCACCATATATATTCTGATGTAGAAAGATCTGCATACACTATAAGCTGCTGTGTGGCTGGATTTTTGCAGTATTATATGTTTTTTTAAAGCATTATTAACTCCATACAAATGAGGGGCAATCAGCAACTTGGAATAGCAACAGTTAAACTTCCCAGGTTTGCCGGGGGCCACAAAATTTGTGTTGGACCCTCAAAACCCTCTCACGTCACAGACTGCCATCTGCTGAACTTCAGAAAGAACACGCAGGTCCCATCACGGGAAGTAAAACCCTGGATCTCACCACGTCCAATGCATGAGTACAACGGAGTGACAGCCAAAATACTGTCCTCACAAGAACACCATACACCTCAGAAACATTCCAGTGTGGGGTTTGGAAGCTAGACCTGTGAGGTACAGTCATCTGAACTGATCACAGTTTAATAGCTTTCCAGGAGGGGAGCAGGTACTATAAATATCTGATCAGAACCTCCCGTAACTAAATTAAACAGGTGAATCTTAAGTTTCTTTTAACTTTAAAATAAACCAGTTTCTTCCGGCAGAACTTCTCAAGTCACTCCCCTCCAAGAGCCCAGAATGTATCTCTGAAGATTCCCAACCTCATAACTCGACACCCCAGTAATCGATCTAGTGGATGAAGTGGCAGGTGTAACAAACTGTATGAAGTAAAATGCAAAGAGATTAATCTGCTAACATGGTCACTACACCTCTCAAAAAATGCAGGTAGTAATATGCCAAAAATGTAATGATTCGTGCATAATAGTTCTCTAAAATTAACTGTGCTGCCCGTCCATGCCCCCAACTACAGGCCCCGTTTCCAAGTCACCTCTGGGTATCGTGCACCTTCACGGCCCTCAGAGGCTGGCTCACCCTCGGTCAGACCCTGGCCATCCTCTCTTACAAGAAGCCAGCCCAGCTTTCATGACTGTATGGACACCTAAAGGCCCAAACCACAAAGACTCTAATTTAATGAGTTCTAATAGCCCTCAGAAAAAACATTTAGAAGGCTAGTTCTTTTTCAAAAGCCTGAACTTTGTTCGAGTACATCAAAAAGTTATTCAGATGTGATGCCCAAAACAAAACTGCAGACAAGCCCCATAGTTTTTTGGTTTTTAAAATTATTTATTCATTGAATGATTTCAGGTGTGTACCACTACTCCAGCTGGGTAAACCACATTGAATTTGACTGCAGGTCTTTAGATTCAGCCAAATGCTTTCCATTAATTTTGCTCTATAAAATACTAAACATTATAATTAAGTTTTTAATGCTTCAGTCATGCTCAGAACACTGCAGTGTAAGGATGAACTCAACCCACTCATGCCAAGTTAGGGTGCTAGGAACAGAACTAATGAGCCATGATGTCTAAAAGAATCAGAGAATCTAGCTTAAGATGAAAAGAGGTTCTGTTCCCCAAAGTAAACTGTTAAGTTTTAAAGTTCAGCCTACACTGTTCTCAAGAGACTGAAAAAAAATCAACATTATTAAAAAAGTACCACACAAATATGCAATCTTCCATGATTTGTTTTGCATATAAAATGGCACAAAGAAAGGCTTCAAAAAAGAACTAAGTTTACCTAAGAGAAATCATTTCCCTTTCTAATCCTAGGTCTCAGGGTTATTCTGTGCTCAGGTGGCACAGGAGAGCAATGGGACAGAGAAGGGGGAGGAGTTACGAATTAGGGGACAAATAGCATTTGAGATTAAATGCAATGGAAAAAAGTAACGAATGCTAAAGTTTTTAAAAAGTTTAATGGAGCCAATAAGGCATATAAATTGTGTTCTGGCAGACATTAAGACCTGCTTTATCTTACCAAAGAAAATGGCACATTTTTTATCAAAATTTGACAGTCGAGAGTAAAGGGTACTGAGATTAAGCTTCAGAGCACCAACTAAAACAAAAACAACCAAAAAATAAAATGTTACTCAACTTAGAAAGAGGAACTAGAACCAAGGCATAAAGGGGAGATTAAATGTGTTCCTCGATCTCAAAATCCTTTAGGAATAGGAGTTCTGGCCACTTGTGAGCAATGCTTCACACACCACCAAACTCCAGAATCTAAATTTACAACGCTAGAAAAACAAAGATAACTCCAATGCATTTCTTGGTATATTCCAAAGGGAAGCTTGAAAGTATTCATAATACACAGGCTTGTCCGCTTCAGGTAAAATGACAGATTGCTATAATTCTTCCTGCCATTATACTCAAACAAAAAACGATACACTTTTGCAAAAATTTAGAAATACCTCACTTTCATTCCTAGTTTTAGTATGGAATTGACTGTTTTAAATAAGGGCTCTATCTATAATGAATACAGAACTTCAGTTCACACAACGTTTCTAACATCCCATTCACATCCCACCCAGTCAATGAGTAATATAGTTAACTTAGCAAAGTTTCTTCACAGAAAGTTATTATTAAATGGCTGAAGAAATTGCAAACTTTAACAAAGTGCTGTGAATAATTACTGGAAAAACCCTTACACTGATTTGCAATGGTCTTTTAAGGATAAAAACAGGAAGTAACTGATACTGGACTACAAGTCTGCAAGGAAACATTTTCACCGTCCTACTTGATATATAATATAATAATATGATAGAATAAATTACAGTACCTGGCAGGCTGACATCAGTTCTTCATCTAAAAAAGACTATCATTCAGTTCAAGATATTAAAAATGAAGATGAAACATGCTCTAAAACATTGTAGCTACAAGAGGTCTTATATTTACTCAAAAGAGGAATCTATTGAGAACTTTATTTTAGGTCTACCTAACATCTAGAGAACCTCCATGCGATTCCATCTTTTCCAGAATGAAGACTCCAAACTGCACTTTTTAGGAGAGGGATTGGAGAGTTGGGTTTTGCTATTTAAGTTGTGATCACATAATTAGCGATAAAAGACCTTTATCTTCCACCCATTCCAATGGAAACAGCACAAATCAGTGCATTCATGAGAAATGTCCAACAAGATACAAAGGCTAGAATACCTACCCTACCACCATCCATCTCCCTCTCACTAATACTGAACCAAAAAGGAAGCCCATTCTCAAAGTTCATGACCTCTCTACTTTAGGTCATCTTGAATGCAGTCTACATGTTTACATTTACCATAAGGATAGTACCCGGACTGGGAAGTAGTACTTGTCTTAAAACTGAGTATTTTAAGCCTACAGGGTTAATCTGGGGGCAATTTAATAATATTGCTACTTTTAGAGCACTAACACACACAAAGTGAATCCAATAAAGTTCTGTGTATTGATTCAATATTAAGTATTAATTGCATGACCATCATAGCACCTCTTTACATCACACAATCACCAGAATTAGAAACTGCTTTGAAAACTAAAAACAGGGCACAGTCCAATAATTAGAAGTTGCACACTGTTACTATAGAGAAACCAGGTGCATGGTACAGCGCTGCTGCAAAAATGGAAGCCTGCAGATTTGACAAGGAAGCCAAATCGTGTGTTTTAGACCATTTTAGGAATCTGGCAACACTGTTGAAGCAAAATACTCAACACAGCAGGAAATGGACAAAAAAAAAGGCATTCTATAACCAAATAAACATCTGATATTTCCTTTCCCTTTGAGAATAAATACAGTTAAGGTCACTTTTAGCCTTGGAACGGATATGTTTGCCTATGATGATCTTGCTAACGACTACACGATATCTGATGTCCTCTGCTAAGATTATAGTTTTAAGAAAGCCATAGTTACAAGAGGCATCTACTGTAAATATCTAGAACTTCCTTTTATGGCAACCACTATAGAATTCACTTGTCTTAAACAGTGAACAAGGGAAGATGGCCTCATGTTTCCTTTGCAATAATAGTATATGTTGAGGATCAAGTGGCTTTCAAGCAGCATGGTGGGTGTGAAAATGTTTGCAGTTTAGATCATTCTGTTGCGTTTATGGGTTGGTGAGTCTGTAATGACATCGCCACACTGGGCTGAGGTACGCTTTCTAGTTCCACCATTGTCCAAGTGGAGTGCCATTTCTTCTGATATGAAAGTGTTCAAATCGACATCATGGAGTCCATTTCTCCTTCGACTAGCATTCGATCCACTGCTTACATGTGTAGGAGAGCCTGGGGTACTCGAACGCACGCTTATACTAGCCATTGCACCACTAAGACCTAGGAAGAAGAAAAAAGGTTTTAGACTTGCTCGATTATTTAACCCTCTTGAAAGCAACCCACTTTACTTCCAATGTTGTCACAGTGTCAAAGGATGTCTGCCTCTTTTCTTTGTAAGGGGTCACCAGGGAGCAGTTAAGTTTGATTCTGGAAAAACAAATTGTCTGGCTTTGACATATGAGATGTTTTACTGGTAATACTATCAATATTTACAATATTGGTCACTACCAATTACTGGAAGCTTATTATGTGGCAAGCACCATGCTAGGCATACAGATATATCACGAAATCCTCCCATCTATTCTATGAGGTACATACTGTATTAATTCACAGCTGAGGACAGGAGGTACTTGCTTTCAACTGGAGGGCATTTTGGTTATCTGAAGTTACCATTCCAACAGATCCCTCTGATACTTCTGTGTGCACAGAGGGGAACAAGCAATCGTTTCCAGGCCTGAGTGGGCTTGTTCCAACATCCCCTCCAGACAAGGTGACTTCATAATTTATCATCCAAAACAGTACACTACTGAGCCTGAGAAAGGGTCACCATTAAAATTACACTGGGACATCAAGTACAAAGTGAGTCTGCCCTGGACAAACCGGGCTATATGATCACCCAAGGTCTGGACTGTATTTGGTAGATATCCCTTAGGACAGTTTAACTCAGTATCATCTATAACCCTTTACAGAAGCGGGGGAATGAGGCTGTTATAAAAGAATCTGATACTTTACTTCCAATGTTGAGTTACTTAATCCAGAATAGACCCAGCATTCAATTTGGACACTCATTCCTTAAACTCTTGAACAGTTAAGGAGGAAAACGTATGCCTCACTCCTAAATGTTCAGGATAAACCTGTGAAAGGCATGAGAGCCAGGAAACAAAAACCACAGCGTTGAATTTCAAAACCTAACGTCACTAACAGTGGACTTTCCTTCTTATGAATTTCCCCTTACACTATTCTAGCCTCACACAGGGATTTGTTATGGTCTGACTAAATTGACAGGACATGATCTAGTCTATTCAATGCTTTTTTATATCTTAGATTTTTTTTATCTTAGATTTTTAAAACAAGCTTAGAGGCTGGTTCGTAGAGGCCCATTCTAATTTTATACTCTATAAATCTGTTTGAAACTAAGTTGGAAAAGTATTCTCTGCTTCCTATCACATCAAATCTATTAAATTCACTTTAACATTGTTGCTACTCTACAAACGCTCTGTGAACATCCTCAAACCCATGGCCTCAACCACCTCCCATACATGCTGATCATACTCGCACCCCACACCTCTCTGCGGAACTGCCCTCAACTCCCCGCTCTAGGAACGAACCAACACCCTCTCTGCTCTCCCTGTAGAAGATGCATCCCTTCCCACTGGTGGCCAGAGGAAATCTGATCATGACCCTCCTTGGCTCTTAACCTTGCCAAGGCTAGTGCCTATTAAAATAAAATAAAAGCTCTAACATTAGAGTACTTCCTGTGTCAGGCACTACATGAAGTACTTTTTAATTTCATCCTCAAAATAACTCTATGACACCTGTATTATCTCTGTTTTGCAGATGAAAAACCAAAGTTAAAAGGTTAAGTAAGCCACCCAAGGTCACACAGCTACTAAGCAAGAGCTGGGACTGAAATTCAAGCAGCATCTGTATTCCTATCCAGTTATATTGCCTTCTCTTACAGTCTCATTATCTCAGCATGAAGGACTTGAGGGTCTGGGGCCCGGCCTGCCTCTTAGGCCTCATCTCTTTGAACAGTTTCTCTCCCTTCCTGCCCTCTTCACTCCCACCGAAGAATGAATCGTGCACTGACAACGTCAAATGATTTGCAGTTCCTTAAAATGGTCTGACTTGCACCTCCCTTCCCACATTACGCCCTGCTGACTGAGGCCCCTCATTCCTCCAGCACCTCCTCCCTCTGAGGCTTCTTTCCTGGCTCTCCCACCATTCTTTTAGTCTCTTGCTGGATCCTCTTCCCTCCTGCTTGAAACTCTCCACTCCTTCCTGTTCTCCAGCCCGCCAGTCCTTCCTCAGTGGCCTCTGTGGGCTTCTCTTCAGCCCAACAGGTTGGTGTCACCCAGGGTGATAATCCTTGACCCCTCAGCTTACCCATAGGCCTCCTTTTCCAAATTGGTGCCACCAGAGCAGGCATTTCTCCTGAGCTCAAGGACCCATCCATATTTCTAACTGCCTGTTGGACAGCTCAAATTTAACACCTTCAAAAAGAAACTGTGCTGTTGCTTCCCCAGTCCACACAGGTTTATTAAAAATGAATAAGAGGAAGGGAAAGAAACGCCTCAGGCTGATTTTACACAGCACAAAACAATCATTCGTCCCGTCCTACAGTGTCTTTTCATCTCTTATCTAATGAACTTAACACGGTACCTGGCACACACTGTTCACTGAATTCTGAAAAAAAAAAAAAGTGCCTCCAAGTCTGAGCCCGTATTTTGGAATCCAAAGCTGTTTATTCACCTCTCCAAGGTGAAATGAACCAGGTGGCCCTCTTCACTTAAATCTTTGCCATCAAGTTTAAAACTCAAATTATTCCCAAATTGTTTTTTTTTTTTAAGTTCTCCACTAAGACTGTAAAATCCTGGAGGGGAGAGCTGTGCCTTCTTTTTTCCTGATCTCACTGCCCACAACATACTACTAAAAGATGTCTGCGTACTTGAAATGATAACCTTTCCATACTTGTTTCATAGGCAGGAGGTTCTAAGGTAATTAAAAATTTGGGTGGTCAGCAAGAAACTGGGCTACTTCAGTAATCAAACTCAGCATGCTCTTTATCATCTGAAACTACAAAAAGAACTCAACAAATCCCGCCCCAATGCCCCTCATGTAACAGAGGAGCCACAGGGCAGGGCAGTGTGTTTAACACTAAGGACGAAGACCCAAGGCCCATAAAACTCTCCATCAGAAGTGAACAGGCACCTCACTGCTATTCTCCATGAAAAAGGAGAGATTACACGTCAGTGTGGTCAGTCTGAAAATTCCTCAGTAACTTCCGGGAAATCACCCTCTTTCTTCTGTGGGGTGGATGACATGGGGCTTAGTTTGACAGCTAAAGCAAAATCACGATGTGCAGCATTACCTACGTATTATCCAAGCTCAGCAGTGAAAATTCTTTTCAAAGTTTAACTATCTAATCTTCCCCAAAAAGACTTTTCACAGTGTCAAAAAAAATTCAGATTAACAACCAAAAAATATATATTTTAAACAGCCCAAATTTTATTTTATAAACCAGTGACAGCTACTAGAAGATGCTTTAGGAAACCTTAGCTAACCACATGAACAGTTAGGCCTATACAAGTACAGAGAATCGCAACAGGCTTCAGAACTAAAAACTAAGTTGTTCGGCCCAAGGGCATACAACTTAATTTCTACCAAAAACACACTTTTTCAAAAGGGCCATGGGAACATCAATTGACAAAAGCAGTAGCACAAGTAGTACGATTAGACAGAAAAGTCTCCATTGCTTAATACAAGATAAACTTAGCAGTTTTAAAGTTTCTGCATCCATTTTAAATGATTAGTGCAGGAGTGGGGGGGGGGGAGATTAGGATGATTTAATCATACTTCGAAAAGAAAGCTCCCACTGGAGCTAAAACAGCGTTACAGTCCAGTTATAGGAATCTAGGTTACATGGTAAATTGTTAAGTAGCACATAACTATTATTTTCATATCAAGTTCATGCTTAGGGTAATAAGAAAATCCTGTTTTCAGAATTAAGTACATGTAATTCCAGTTTACCAGCACATAGTTAGGTCACACACAGGCACAGAAAGAGCAAATGCAGAACCCAGTGAACGCCCCTTTCTACCTGAGGCAGCCTGTGGCGTGGAGGCTGCATCTACCTCTCTACTTGCTCCCCACCCCCTGTAGCCCCTGTGAGAGAGCAGAGCCAGCCCCAGAGGAGAGCAGCAGACCGTTCTTACTGTGGATCCACTCAGCACAGCTTCAGGACCCTCTGCCATCCGCTCCACCAGTTTCCTCATTCCAGTAGAAAGGGGGGATTTGAAATCCCCAAAACTTGAACAAAGTGATTAACATCTGACTGGGAACCCTAAGAAACTGGCATTCTTGCATTTGAAATGAATTGCACTAGTCAAATGGATAGCACTCCCTTTGCACAAAGTTGTGTTCTGATTTTAAGAAAGCAAGCAAGCACTCGTGTGTAAATGTCATGTTTTAAATGCACCTCGGGAGGAGTTCAATCATCGAAAAAGGAGATCTACTAGGAAGATTTTGGTAATTTGAAGTAGATACCACTCCCCACCCCAATCTGTAAATTGTAATACTGTATTTTTATTGAAGTAAAGCACACTAAATCAAACCAATTACAAAGATACATGTGTCACACCAAGAAAACATTTTCAGTTATGCTGACAGCCCAAAATGCTTTCAATTTTTCAAAGACAGTTTTAATGCCATGGGAAAAATGCTCTCGACGTTAAAATGAAAAAAGCAAGATACAGTACCATATATGCAGTATGATCTCAGCTATGAAATAATTTTAATATTTATACATTGAAAAAAGAACTGGAAGAAAATGCACCAAACATTTAACTGCAGTTATCTCTGTATAGTGGGACAACAGAATACTGAAATGTTTACTTTTCGGAAATTTTCAAATTTTCCAAGAAATTAGTCTTTATAAATCAGAAAACTAGTGAAAAAATTAAACTCAAATGTTAAACTGCATCATAACTACCAAGGATTAAGAACTAGGTGAATAAACTGACTTTGAGGCATGGCTGCATGGACTCCTCCTTAACCTCAATGAAAAAAAGGTCCAACAAAATTTTATTGCAAGTTCAAAACAATTTTTTATCATTGATGTTGGAAGCTTTAGTTAAGTTCTACCCCCAGAAACTTCAGTAGCTAATATCTAGTCAATATACAGACAATGCAACTTTTCATTAAAAGTTTAATGCTATCTTAATTGCCTCTAATCGTTCTTGTTCTCAGAGGCTGGCTCTAACAAAGGGCATTAATTTAGAAATTCCAGCCTTCAGAGGAACTTTAATTAAAGAACATTCTTTGAAATAATCAATTTTAAGCAATTAAGAGATGAGATTGCTTTGGTGCATTAATCTCTTACATCTTTATTTCCAAAAAGTTTTTAATACATTTGACTGATAAATAACTATTGACAGTTCTGTTATTTCAGGAAGATGCACTGAAACACTCAACATGCATTCCCTAAGAAGCTACTGTGTCCCACACACTGTGCTGGAGTGTGGGCGAGAGGAGAAAAGGGGACTGTAAAAGGGGGTGGGTATACATCCCCCCAGGTCAGTTCCAATGAGCCCTCTGCAACAGAAAACTGCATGGACTTCCTTTTACACTGTACCACCAGTTTACAAGTACTTAACCTAAGTATTTGTGTTAGCCATCAAAATTTGTTTCTAAATATTTAACTTTATCAATGGAAGGGATAAAAAGTGATAGAAAGGGAGAGAGACAGAGAACCAAGCAAAAATACTTCAACTTCTTCTTAAATGTACTGGATCTCAATTATTTAGGAAATTTTATCAGGAAGATTTCTTCTCACCAAAATTTGGTTAACTTCTCTTCTATATCACTCTAGCGCACACAGGCCAAAGAATGTTTCGACAAAAATAACAAGCTACAAAAACCTGTGCTCAAAGGAGAAAGAAAATCCAGGTGGTTCAGGCCTAGAATCACAGCTTTCCACCAACTCCAGGGGAAGAAGGGATCAGTTTTACGCATTTAGTATGATGAACTGGGAATCTGCCTTACATTTTTTTCTAGGTAAAAATTCCTATCTGATCTTATACCCCTGGATATGATTTCAAACTATTGCATTTTTAAGGCCCTACACCCAGTTTCTCCAGATCCAAGAATCTGTCAAGCAATTTAATGATTTGAGAGAATAAGGATCGCCAAGTGACCCAAAGAAAGACTTTGTTAGGGGAAAAAAAGGAAAAGCCAGAAATGCAGAAATGAAGCCTGTAACTCATAAGGTGATGGCACTGTGCTCAATCTGACGGCCTGGGTTTACACACTTCCAGAGTCTCATATAATTCTAGGAGGCCAGACACTCCTGGAGGAGTGTTTGACATCTCTGTATCACCTACCCCTACTACGAGTGCTTGGTATTGACTGGGTTCAGTACATGTTGGGCAATAGGAAAGGCTCCAGAATGACAACATACTCTTCATTTTTAAAGACTACACCTTCCGCAGAAGGATTTTAATTGCAGAAATCAGAACTCATAACACCACATCCATACAAAAAAAAAAAACAGGGTTTCCAACCAAAAAGGTTTCACACTTCAACACTCACTAAGGAGGGGCTGTCTGAACTCACAAAGTGCTTTCTTTAAAAAATCTTTCCCTCTGTTTCTTTCCTTTTTTTTTTTGAATTCTCAGGGTCATATTAAAGGCTAGACTGCCTGCATCTGCCTAAGTCCTCTCAGCACTTACAACAGCAGATGCACTAGCCCACTATCTTTTTCAAACTTGTTTTAAACATAAAATTGGGCAAGGTGGTATCTTCAAGCCAAATGCCAATGACAGCAATGGTTCCCACCAGTGCCTATTACGACACCAGACCCTGTGTGCTGGACGCCTTTGAGTCTGAACTGATGAATTTTACAGAGGGTCAACCCAGCCCAGTGGGGTTAGTTCCTAGTACTGCAATCAAGAACGTCATCAAAATGACTTTTGGAACTAAAACCAAGTATCTTGGACTTTTAGGGAACAGTATGAACCAGGGCCAGAAACCTACAGAGACCACCTCTGAGATGACATGAGTGAGAGTAAGGCTTTAAATAAAGTTATCAAATGAGTCAAGACTGACTCGGCATCCAGCCTCCTCTCCCACCCGGGTCTCCATCTTCCCTCCATGAACACATGCTCCACTCTTATTCTGGACCTTTTTCACCTAATCCCCAGGAAGACAGAGCTCAGAATGAGGAGAGCCGATGTCAATCTAAGGCTTTCCTGACACAGCACCAGTTTGGGCAAGTCAACTTAGAACCTCTCGATCCAGTACATATGAAACAAGCTCTAGATCTTAGCAAGTAATACAAGTAAGTAGTTAACAAGTTTTAAATTATCCCTCCCCCTGGAGTGATAACTGCAATTTAAAAAGCCATCCTTAAGTGAGGGGGGAAAATATCCTCAAAGGCCACCGGAGCTCCAGGTCTATTTATACAGTAACGTCATCCAGAGGCAGAGGGCGCTCACAGGACTTAGAATTAACCAGAAGTCCTCAAGGCGAAGAGCACTTAGGCAGTGCTGTGGAAGGGTAAGTACTCTGCTCAGTTTCTCCTTTAACACATCACCTGTCACAAAGACTGCCTTGGAAAGGTTAACCACCCTGCTCAAGGTCATACTGGGAATGTAGCCTATATACAAAGCCTAACTGCTATTCCTACTAAAGCGAACCAGAAATACAGCAGGTCACAAGCCATTCATCTTCAAGCCTACTTAACCGGATTCACCTATGGAGAAAAACCCCAGAAAGAGATACAAAACTCATGTATTTTTCTGATGTCTTCAGAGAAGAAAAATAAGCCTAGAGACCTTTCCCACCCACCCCCCAGACCTACAAGGAGGGACCTCAAATGTACAAATATAGAGGCACAGGGGTTAAGGGTATGTATTCTGGAGCCAGACAGATCTGGAATATCTAGCCTAGCACTTACTTGATCTGTTCCAATTTAGCCAAATAAGCCTTTCTTTATCAATAAAATGGCAATAACCCAGGGTAAGTAAGTGTTAGGACTAACCCAGCCTCTCCTTAGCAGAGTGCTGACACAAAGTAAAGGCTAAAAGAAGAGCTGTAATGGTGTATCATCCTAGGCTCCACAGGAGAAGTCTCCCTTGTTCTAATCTGAAGAGTTTCCTCTGTAGCATTCCTGAGGCACACCCATTCATTCTACCCTTATTGTAGTCACTGGGGACCTGCACTCCTCAACTCTAAAGGTCCTCTGCCCCCACTGTGTTGTATCCATTCACTTCACAGGCCTCTGAAACCATGTTAAATTAGCAACACACCTACACCGGGTTCTCCACCAGGTTCTGTTAAAGCTGGAAGCTCTAAGACCAGGCCCCTGCCCGCAGCCTATTGGAGGCAACAGGCATGGAAACAAACTGCGAGAGCATACACTCAGTTCAGGTAAGGCTTGAGGGAATGGGGAGAAATGAAGGAAAATTTGTCACAGAAGAAACACCTGACCAGTCTTAAAAGATGAACAGGCAGAGGGAAAAGCTTAGGAAAGAGCATGGAGATATTCAATAGATTGAACAGTATGGCTAAGACATCTAACCCAAGGTCAGGACCAAATCAGAAGGGCCTTGCAATGCCATGCTGAGTTCTGACTTCACCCTATAAGCCAGAGGGAAACGAAGGCTTCTTTTCAACAAAGTGACAAGATCAAAAAGATGGCTCCAGTGAGCCCAGGAAAGATGGACTGGTGAATGGGTCAACTCAGGACCTGGGAAGCAAGAGCAGGAAGATGATTCCAAGAACCCAGGGCTCACCTCCTCCAGAGAGCTTCTTGGAACCCATGGCCAGGCTGCATTGTGAAATGTCCGTTTCTCCCTCCAGATATCTTACACATACCACAGTCATGACATTAAAATAAATTATCCAAGTATGTGTTCGCCTCAACAGAAAAGGAAGCACTCTGTCTATTTACATATTCCCAGAGACTGCACAAAATCTGCCATGTACACATCTGCTGAATGGCTAAATGTTTTGGGGGTTGGAAGGCTCAGCCCAGTTTGAAACCTCGTGTGAGACAAATGCCTGTGGGATACCCTGGTGATGTCCGCCAGAGGACAAGAGGGCATACGATCAGGCAAGAAGGTCTAAACCAGAAGCACAGATTTTGGAAATTAAGACTGAAATGGCCTGCAGGAGGAGGTGGCTAAGGCTAGAATCCTGGGGAATATTATCTAAGTAAGTGAAAGAGCCCGAGGAAAGGTCAGAGAGGCCCAAGCGGCCCAAGAAGCCTAAGAGAGGACAAGGAAAAGCTCCCAAAGAGAAAGGATAACCTAAAAGAGGGATAATCAGAAAGGACAGAATGATAAAATGGTCCCGATGGTTTTTGATCTATCTGAAATCTTCTGTTCACATAAAAATGAAGTGCCAGGTATTAATTCAGCTCTCAGCAAATTTTCAATAATATTCTCATTTTAAGACAAGAATCAATAAGGCAAGGACAGAAATCAACTTAGCACATGCTTATGTATTTCTTCGATTTCTCTGTGAGTTTAATATTCAGATGACTAGATCCCATGGTACACAGAAAATAAGCAATACCGTGCAGACAACTGCCAAAAAAAAGCACTGGATTACGTTCTCTAAGCCTCAATATCCATTCGCTGACAGTTTAGATTAAAACTGTTTGATAACCATTAATTGATATGTTTTTGACTGAAACAGTGTACTTAAGGTCTAAGGCTGTTGAGGGTATTAATCAGACGATCTTACTCATTATCACACCCTCACTGCCTACAGAGAATACTCTGTATCTTATGTCTTTGCCGTTTTTCTTCAGATAAAGGTATATCTTAGGTATATATGGGTGCATTTGATGCAGGCTTGTATTTAGTGCCCATAAAGAAAAACTATGGGGGGGGGGGGTGGAATTGTCCTCTCTTATAAAAAGGGGTAGAATGAGGAGATCTGTGAAAAAGAAATCACTATGACCTCCTACACTCATGTCTGCTTTGATTATAAACTTAGGAAGTCTGCTTCAATATACCAATTCTTTCCCTACAACCCCCGCCCCCGCACTCCAAAACTTCATGAATTTAGACTCTTCCTCCAATGTAGAACTCCAAGAACTTCAATTTGACTTCACTTACATTTCACAGACTTGGCTAAGCAAATTATATGCAAAACCAAATTCTGACAAGTATGTACCCTAATTAAGACGGTTCCAAATACATTTTAAAAGATCATTTAAACAGTTTTCACTTCAATTCAATAATTCAATCATAAGGACACCTGGCTACAAAGTTAGTCATTAATCTGAAGTACAATTTAGTTAATAATGCCCTATTGCTAAAAATCATTCAGGTTACTTTACTCAAATCAGACTAGCACTCTCAATACACTGATGCTCTCTAAAATGACGAGAGCATGAGCCTCAGTATAACTTACATTCTGTATACTCTTCCGAAGGGTCCTATTACTTCACCACAACACAGTTTCAACTACATGAATTCGATGTACAAACCCTACGAATAGAAGTACACTGAGTCTCCAACGTACTCTGGATTGGCGCTACCTGTTACGTTTATTGAAGGCAAAGATTATTTTTCTACATAGCTTTGTAATTAAACACTTTTAAACCCTCACAATTTAAACCTAAGTCAAAACTATAAACAGTCCTAAAACTACATCATCACTAAAACTCCCAAAGTTCAGGAAAATAATAAATCACAAGTTGAACAGATTCAGCTTAAGAAAATGTAATGGGAGGTGAAGGATATAGTAGAAGTTTTGGGGGGGAGCTGGCTTGCCCTTTTTACAATGGCTACAACTGCATTAAGATTTTATAACAAGAGTGCCATTTATGTTTCTTAAAACTATCTTCTAAAGTATAGTATATATAACACAGAAAAAAAACACTTTAACAAGAGAAGTATGGAATGAATCATAAATCCACTTGATGATAAAGGAAGAAAATGAGAATGCCTAAGGAAAGACGACATCAAATACTACCATGCACTAAAATTAATGTGACAAACTATGTACACTTTTAGTAATTTTTTCCAAACTTAATGGTAAAAGGTATAAAAACTCATAATTCAGTAGGAACACATCAATCTCTTTTTTGCCTGAGTTTCAAAAGTTCTGACGGCCTAACTATTCCACTGCATTAGAAACAGCAAGCAGTCTTCAGTACTGTGTCCAGACATCACGGAGTTCCTGGCAATAAATGTTTTTGTTTGTGTTTTTAACTTATCACAAACTAACTCACAATCAGGAGGAAAAGAACACCACTTTTTCCAACCCCACCTTCTGATTGGGGTTTTAGGGAAAGAATCAAGGTTTGCCAAAGAGAACAAGACTCTCTATAAGCATTAAAGCTTCAGTGATATAGAAGCCCTCTGTATAAATCCCACTCTTTTTATTACCAGGTTACTTTGTTTTGGATGATCTACACTATGGCCGAGAAATATTAATTTTTTATAGGACTCACGACCTAACTCACTAATTACTTCTATCTGCTTAGTCACTTGCACAATCCATGTTTTCATCTTGGTTTCAACCAAGTGTTACTACCTTGTTGTTGTTTTATTTTTACACCAGTATTAAATGTTGTCATACAGAAGACCTCTCCCAGTTGTCTGTATTAGAGAACAAGTAACAACAGATTTACTGACTAGAGATCCCAGGCTTCTCCAGTAATACATGAAGCTCTTAGCCAAGAACGCCTTTTTATGGCAGGCCTGGCCTGGGGAGATGGTGATGGACTGTCCTCTGACAGTCCAGACTATCAAAGCAAGGACCTAAGGGACAATAGATATAAGGAAAGTCCATTATTCTTACATCTGTCCACACCCACTGGGGTCATCAACTCTCGCCCTCTACAGGCACACTCAGTAACTTAGGGTGTCAAAGGGAGTTCCCATGAGAACGAGCCCAACAATTACCTGCCTTTCTTGCCTGTCATTGACAAGGCTCTCCAGGCAAATATAAATGTAAGAATTCTTAAGACACAAAAACTTCCTCTTCGACTCAGAAGAGCAAGAAAACATGTACAATATAAATGTAAAGCAATAAATTCTAATCAATATTGCAAAAGATTCTGTTATTATAACACCAGTAAGCTCAAACTAACTTTCTAAAACATTTTTAGGATGGGCTAGCTAACATTCAAAAATTGCCCATATTAAGTTCTTAGCTTACATTCTATTTAAACATTTTCTAGAGCAAGTAGTTACTATAATAGACAAAAAACAGACAATGTATCTGTACCTAAACCTAAATGTGAAAATGGGTCCACAGGCACACTCTTAACCATTTTTCCAAAGAAATATGTTTAAACGGCTTTACCATGCAGAGCTATGGCTTCCCGGAAGGGTTGCAAATCAGTCTCTACAGATGAGCTAGTTTCCGTTGAAGTAGCTCGGTTAGGGGACACTACAGTCAGTCTTGGGGGAGCTCTAGAGTTTCGTGGTGGAGGAACTTTTCCACACAGGAAGCTGATCAAATCTTCTCTACGGATAGTTCTTCTGCGCTTTTTAACCCAAGCCAACACATCCTTATTGCGTCGCTGATAGCCAATCTGAATTCCAATATCAAAACTCCGCTGATGGGTATCCACGCTTTCTGTTAGAAAGAAAGAAGGAGAAAAAAAGATACATGATCAGTAGCCATGCTGCATTCTCTTCTTAAGAAAACAATTTTACAGGGTGGCCCGGTGGCACAGCAGTTAAGTTTGAGTGCTCTGCTTTGGCGGCCCAGGGTTCGCGGGTTCAGATCCTGGGCGTGGACCAATGCACTGTTTGTCAGGCCATCTGCAGCGGCATCCCACATAAAGTAGAAGAAGATGGGTACGGATGTTAGCCCAGGACCAATCTTCCTCAGCAAAAAGAGGAGGATTGGCAACAGATGTTAGCTCAGGGCTAACCTTCCTCCCCCCCAAAAAAAAAAGAGAAAAGAAAACCATTTTACAAGTTAACCAAGATGAATACCATGAAGTATGGGGTTCTCTAAGTCTATCAGTAATTATTAAAATATATTTCATTCATGTTTGAAATGTTATACATGACACTTAATCTTAATGGTCTAAATTCAGAGAAAACACATCACATAGTCCTAGAGCATCTGCCTTGTTCTTAGGGAAAAAAATATTTAAATAGAAACAGAGGGACTACTTACTGCTAGCCAAATTACCATTTTTAAAATGTTATTCCCTAAAAAAGCTTGCTATGCTTAATCTAATTAAGCTAGCTTGTTTAATAATATTAACAATGGGTAAATTACCAAATGTTTATTAGTACTATACTCAGCTTCCCCTGAGAAAAAAGGTAACGAATACCTGAAGAGCGGTCCTTCTGTCCCCTTATTGCAAATGAGGAAACCGGTAGTGAGCACTAAGTAACTCTACCAAGGTCACAGAATATACACAAGAGCTGCAATTTTGCTTCAGAGTGTGTGGTTCTTAACCACTAAGCTATACTGCTCTCCTCCAGAAAAGAGCGAATTCTCGTGAATTTTAAGTAGGAGCATCACACCATTCAACAGATGACTAAATACTGCAAATCACTCAGGCCCGGCTCACTGGCATTTACCATGTCATTTCCGAGGTGCATGCCTACTGACAGGTTCAGCAAGAATTGGAAATACACTGAAGGCAGTGGCAAACATTTTAGAAATAATAAGGAAAAATTAATTCTGATCAACTACTCAACAGCAAAACCAAACAGCACAGTGGAAACAGAAAAGGCTTCATTCATTTCTGGGACTAGGTACACTTTCATTCTGCTTCCAGTTCCCAACAGTTTCCTATAACTCATAACCATTCCCAAAAAAATCCTGCCCTAAAATCTGTCAGATTGGCCTCCCAGTCTCCCTGGAGACACTGACCCCTGGATATACTGAACCCAAGTCTTCAATAAAATGATCCCTGCCTTCAGTGGTTTTATATAGTTGAAAAAAAGTATTTGAAAATTTAAGCCACTGCAAATTATTTCTAGTTTAGCTGCTATGCTAGAAGAAAATCACCAGTATATCTTCAATGACATTAAAGAAGATGGCTCCTTATCCCTGGACCTTTTGTAAAAGCAGTAATTCTTGGTAACATGAAGAATCATTTCTCTATTACTTTTCCTGGCCTTGATTTTTCCTAATTCCTTGTCTGTTACACCTAAAGTAGACTCTGAAAGGAAGAGCAATAATCAATGAAGGAAGAGCTGTGTCCCCTAAAGACAATAACCCCGACATCACAGAGGCTTCCAAGCTGCATGAATTTGCACTGTTAAAAAAGATGGCAAGGGGCCATCCCGGTGGCACAGAGGTTAAGTTCTCACGTTCTGCTTCGGCGGCCTGGGGTTCGCCAGTTCAGATCCTGGGCAGACCTACTCACCGCTCATCAAAGCCATGCTGAGGTGGAGTCCCGCACAGAGCAACGAGAAGGATGCACAACTATGACATAGAACTATCTACTGGGACTTTGGGGAGAAAAAACAAAAAGAGGAAGACTGGCAACAGATGTTAGCACAGGGCCAATCTTCCTCCAAAAAAAAAAAAAGATGGCAAGAGGTCAGCACAAGCAAAACTTTTATAACAAGGCCTATTCCTTGGCAGATGATAGAGTTCTTATTACTCAAAATTTTTTTTAAAAAATGGAAGAAGCTGTCCATGGGAGCACTCTTGAATCAAACTCCATCACAACTTTGAGAAAGTAGATTATTTTACAGATATAAAAAGCAGCTCAGAAATGCAGTTCTCCACTGTCTCACTAGTAGGATAATGTCCAACTTACAACATGAATCAGTGTCTTCTGATTTCTCATTTCATCATAACAAAGCAAGCATGAACTCCATTTGAAAGGTAAACAGCATTTAAGAGGATAATATAGCACTTGCCTACCTCTTAAGTCTTCAAGACTTAGATGAAGCCAACCTTAGAGGTGTGGATAAACTCTAAGATGACCTTGTAAGACTGTATCTAGACCTTTAGTGATTCTGAAAGAGCTGGAAGCATTTTAAAAGAAATCAAGACATCAAGCAAACTAAGCCCAACCCACAGGACCACAGAAAGGAGGAGAAACAAAGTGTGTGAACCTAGAAGCAATCAGTTTTCTACAAACCTGCCCTATCTAAAAGAATTGTTATAATCAAGCTCATAACTGGAGAAGTTTCTGTGTCCAAACAGAATGACAGAGGAAATTTTGCTTTTCCAAGAACCAAACGGAGGTATGCCCAAAACTGGAAGTACAGAGGGGGGAAAAGTTGGAAGCATGAAAGGGACGCAAGAAACAAGTTCCAAGCAGGCTTGGGTAGCGCAGAGTAAGATGAAGAGGCATGTAAATGTACACTGGGCAAACCAGACAGCAAAAAAGAGAAGCTAAACTTGATACAAAATTCAAGAGCCAAAGGGAAGGGGCTGCATGAGGTGGTTTAAAAAAAAAAAAAGACAATCCTGGGAAGAAAGCGCTTGGCAAAGTTTTGGTTTGTTTCGACTCAGGTCACAAGGAAGTCCCAAAAGTCAGATCTGCAAGGGGCTAAGGCTTTAATCACAGATCAGAACAAAGTTGAAAAACACAATACTCACTGGTTTAGATGGATGACAGTTATAAGTTGTGAAACTCTTTTAAAATTTATGCAACTGACCAATCAATTCACCTCAAAAACTCTGCACAAGTCTCAACATCAGAACCAAGAACACACTAAAAATCAGGCATTTCGTAAACACTCACTTTTATAGACTCGACGATACAGGAGGAGAAAAGCAGGTACAACATTTAAGGTCTTCAGGTCCATGCTTTTGCACTGGCTGAACATAATTTGGTTTTATACCACTAACAGCATATCCTGAAAGCCAAATCCAATTACACTACCATCCAGATTAATCCAATCTGTTATTTCCCTAAGTAGAAAATCTCATGTTGACACTAAAGCATTAAAATACAGTCCTTATGTCTAGGACTTTAAGTAGTTACTGGGTTGAAAATAAAACCCTCCTATCATATCTTTAAGTAGGAAAGACCTGAATGCTTACTGGAGAATCTTCAGCATGACGAGACAAAGCTTCAATACAAATTACAAGTTAATTTAGTGTCCAGCAGGATCACACACACACACACACACACCGCCACCATCTCCTGAAGGCTCTCAGCCAAAGACAGTTTTGAATGTATCTGAACCTTGACAACACAGCACCCAAATTCTAGAAGTGCAGAGCACAGTAACTATGGGACAGTCTTGTGTCCAACACTATTTTATTGACGCCAAAGCCACCGTGGAAAAGGGCCATAAGCTTAAAGGTTAGGCAAAGCCCAAGGACATCAAAATGTCAACCTAACCTTTAATCACAACACATTCATTTCTTTATTCAAGAAACAAACTGATTCATACAAGTCACAGCAGGCATTCCCTGTTTCACACTTTTAAAAAAAGTTTTTATAAAAGCAGCTGAAATTGAATTCAAGAGATTTTTAGAAGTCTAATCCTCCCACCACCGGCAGGGGGCAATAGGCACAGAATCATACTGATTTCTGAGATGAAGACCAAATGCAGAACTTTCTTACATGATACACAATCAAAATTAATCCGATTTCACTATTTATAGTTTTTTGATACTCAAAAACCTTATGTGAGTTAGCCAGAGCAGATATCCCAATTTCATAAACAAGAAATGGGAACTGAGGCTCAAGGGCCTTGCCCAAAGTTAGTAAGTGGCCGAGTTCCTTCTACAACACAGTCCTTCCTCGCAATACAGAAGCCATCTCCCATCCTCCTGAGAGGATCTACAAACCAGAAGAGTACACTGCTAGATCAAAGCCACACTTCCAAGGAATACTAATAACTACAAAATATTTGAACTTAAGAATTAAATCTGCACTAACCAGTCTGTTACAGGAAAATATATATTAAAAATGCTTCATTAAAAACAAAGATCTGAGTCACAACCAAAATAAAACTGTTTTCCAATGTTTTGAGAAGCTACCTCCTATGTATTCCCTAAAGAAGAAATACCCAAAAATTAGCCCTAACCTCTAGCTACTTGTATATTTACTTAATCTTCACCTAGCACACAAAACAAAGGAATGGGACCAGGGAAGAATCACAGCAGCCATGGTTGCCTGGCATCCACTTATTGTCCTCCCTTTCCCAGAGGTACTCCAAGTTGTAGTTTGGATGGCTTTGGGGAAAGCTTCCTCCACACTAGCTCAAGGGGTAGAACATGTGGTTTAGGCCAGACTAATCTGCATAACCCCAAACCATGGTTATGACACTGGTTCTGAGTAAGCATGAGACCCAATTCTGCCCAAGAGACGTCATTTGCTGGTAGCTTCTGGGAAAAAAGCTTCCCGGCTCTTCTAAGCTTCAGTGAGGGGCCCTAAGATGTGAACTGCCAACCCACTGACACTAGTCTGAAGACAGAGCTTGTATGTGCAGGAGCACACACTAAGAGTAGAGAGCTGCAGAGCAGGGGAGCCTGAGCTGCTGAATTAAGTCAATCCTACCCTTGGCCTTTGAGTTAGAGAGGAGTCAATCCATGTCCATACCATTGAAGCCAGCCTGACTTGTATTTTCAGTCAAAATATCCTTTTACAGAGAAGTTATATATAGGAAAATGACTGTCGTCTATAAAAGTTCAGACAAAATCTACAAAAGACATTAGGAATGACTGAGGAGGCTACTGCTCCTTATAAGTTTAAGAATAAAATTTAAGACTTAGGGCTTCTAATTGTAAACGACAGTAAGATGTTTTACACAGTCTCAAAGTTCGCAGAGAGTCACAAACCAGCTCCAGAAAGTCAAACTGTAACGAGTTGAAATTCCAATATCTGTCTCCAGGTAGACTATGCTTCCTCTGACCATCTGTCAATCACTCACCACTTGGCCCACAAATTTTCAGTACGTTCAGTTCATTTTCAGTTTACATATAGGCCCAAATGGCTACAGGTAAGCAAGACAACATATTATAAAGAGGATTTGGCATCAAGATGTCTCAAAAATAAGGACTTAAAGGGTATCACACTGTTTTTCTCGCCTATTGATTCTATCTATATTTAGCCCTTTCAGGTAAAGATGAAGAGGGAAAGTACACCCTACAAAGCTTATTTCAATACAAGAAAAAAAGTGAAGACAAAAAATAAACTAGAATATTTTCTCCTTCATCTTAAGCACTACCCAAAGCCAGAAACACCTGAAGAACAGAACTTGACCACCAACACAGTCAATGCCTGAATACTTGTTGTATGCCAGTACTCAAAGAAGAGCTTATACTCCAAGTTGTGGGTACTTATCCCCACTCACAACTGAGAAAATGAAGGAGCACAATGGTGAAATATCCTACTCCATTATGTCTCCAGGACCACACAGCTAAGCAGTAACAGCCTAAAATCTGAACCCAGACAATCTAGCAGGAAACTCCAGCATAAGGATGCTGGCCTTCTGCAAGCCCCACCAGGGTAGATTCACGCCTGAGGGCAAACACTGCTCAAGGAGAGAACCAGAAACAACTTTAATATAAGCAACACCAAGAGAAAGCTCTCGACATGTGGCAGGAACCAGTACGCAACTAAAGTTTCAGATGCAGCTTTAAAGCGTAGAGGCAAAGAAATGGAGCTTAGCAAAAAACAAGAATGAAACTAGAAAATCATTAAAAAGCTGAAAAAAAGAACGATCAGAGAAGTGCTGAGAAGAGCTCTAAGGCGTGTGTTCAAGCACTGAGTCAGAGCGGCTGTGGAAGTGCTGGCGCCCCAGCCCCCACCTCACGCTGACCACCTGAGGTGCCCAGCAGAACTGTGTCCTGGGGGACAACAGCCAGTCCAACCTCTCTCCTGAGCAAGCAACCCCAAGCAGCAGGAATTCACAATTAGACAAAGAGAATACTTTCCTAATGCAGAGTCAGGGCACAGAGACTGAAAGCGGTCACCCAAGGACACGGGGGTGGATTTAAGAAGCACACACAAGGAGGCTTGGCCAAGTACTTCCCAGGTAAGGATCAATCCCAGCGAGACCAAACTACCTCAGTTTAGCTTTTCACTCCCTTCTTCAGTTGCAGCTATCAAAAAATGTTACCAGGCCAAGGCACAACACAACTGAATACTGAACAAACATCCTTTTTAGATTTATCAAATCAAGGTAAAAACGAGAACCAGCAGTAACGATTTTTCTTCCCCTTTCCAAAAACGGATGCCGAACTCTGGCCCTACTATGTAGACTCCAAGGAACCATGTACTCCATTTTGCTGAATTCTGTCCACATTGAGGGGACACCCCAACTCACTCTCCTCCAAATCATTCCAGCCATATTCCAACCAAACCAACCAACTGTTCAATCTTTCAAAAGTCCATGGGCAACCGAAAGGGGCCCTCTACTAGGCTTTTACCTCAATTCTGATCTTCCTCTGTGCTCATTTTAGGAGTTATCGAGAAGCTGGTTCAAGTGCCAACCTCTCCCCAGGCTGCAGAATGAGCCATTTTTAGCTTGCCAGATAAGTGCTTCATCATTCAAAATACAGGAGCACTGCCCACTTAAAGGGATCCCCCCCAAAATCTTCCCCCTGATTTAAATATCTAATCAGAACTATGAACACTCATTTAAATTTACCATTACTTGATGGTGCATGCACTGTGACACTACCTTGCTAACTGTATTGGTTCTGTTTAACGTATCCCATTATTCCTACAGCTGTGCAGCATTCAAGTTCTCTAAAGACCATGCGTTGAAAAGGAGGAAGAACTTAAGGATCTGCAGAGCATTATCCACACGCTCCCTAATGTTGCTATATTACCTAATTCCACAAACCTCAACTTACCTTTCCTACCAGAAAAAAATGATATACGTCTATATCATTTTACAAAAATGGAATACAAAGTGAAACTAGTTGAGTCTAACAATGCTGCATTTGCAATAATGCAGAAAACCTCATGTAATCTTTATTGTATATGAAAATGTAATGTATCTCATTAGGTTTTCTGAACCAAGAAAACCAGTAAATTACAAGATTTTCAAATCAACTAATCAAATTAGGGATTACTTCATGGTTCAACTTCTGAGCTCATCTTATACAAAGAGTTAGCATTACAAAAAACTGCCAGCTTTACTCCTAAAGGGCTGCATTCTAGAAGTACACGACAGCACCAAAAACTGAGCAGAAGAACCAGAGGACAGTCATATTTCTGCACGGCTTAGGCGAAGAGCCTGGCACATAGAAGGCACTCAAACTGTGCGGCCTCCCCTTTAAGCAAAAAGTAACTGCAACAGCGAATGGATAAACCATGGTACCCATACAAAAGAATGCTACTCAGCGAAAAAAGAAAAAGGCACTATTTATTAACACCAGAAATGTGAACTCAATGGATCAATCTCAGAAACATCATGGCGAGTGGAAAAAGCGAGACACAAAAGGCTACACACTGTAAGGTTCTATCGACAACATTACAAAAACGAGAAAACCATACACACATCAATCAGATCAGTGGTGGCCAGGGGTGGGGGGCAGGAATAGAAATATTCTATTTCCTAACAGTATATGTTTGTCCAACTCAAGCTATACATCTTAAAGAGGTGCTTTTACTGTAAATTATACTACAAAAAACCTGAGTTGTTCAAATAATTAGTTTTAAGTATTATTCAGAATTCCATCTGGATGAAACCAAGAGCCATTCCAGAGAATGCTCAAGACCCTCACACACTGACCAACGTTGAAGCAATTTACTCAGGAGTCAAAATTTCAGAAACTCAGCTGTATAAAATCCAAGGTGACCACTGGGGCACCATTTAATTGTGTTTCCCTTTTGTCGGGGAGCCTCGACTATCACTTCCTCATTCCCTAAAATTAACATCCTACTCACCAGTTTCAGGTTACATTCTCAAATTACTGTCCCAAAAAACTGCAAATTCTACCCAAAAAATACCACAATAGGGGATATTTTTCCTATGGAATGCTACAGTCATTTGCACATTCTTATACAATAAGAATCTGAGAATCAAGTCGCTCCACAGCCTGTGTTTCCACCTATTTTGATGATTTTAAAATGCAAACTTCCATTACTGCTACCAGCAGCTTCTTAAAATTTGAAAATATTTAATTACACTTTGACTACCACTCAATTCAAATCCTTTCTCCACAGAAACCTTGCCAAAAATCAAACCCAAATACCCAAATCTTCAAAATCCTAAGACACCAAATCTAAACTCGTTACCTTAGACAGTACAATGGGCCAGAATGTTTCCTTACGTGTCATTAAGGGGGGGGAGGGACCACAACCAGAAAATAGAAGTCTTATCAACTCAAACTCCTATCACACGTTTCCTGCCAATAATTTACCATCAGATACAAGGTAGTTCTCAAGGCAGGTGTCTGATGAAGTTGCTGGGGAAGAGCAGCATGTTAACGTGCGCACAAATGCTATGAAACTGTGACGCTCAAAGGGGCCTAACTCAAGCAGCTTTTCCTGGAGGGGCTTTCAAGCGTCCCTCCCACCTCTCTGCCGCACAGAACCATCAACGCTTTTCTTTCCCGGGTTCCTTCTGCAAGGAGAAGCACCTCGCAGCAGTCTTCCAGCTCAGGACTTCTCCATCTAGGCACTACTGACATTTGGGCCACGGGGGTGGGGACGGGGGGACTGTCTCGTGCACCGCAGGATATCCAGCAGCCCCCTCGGTGCTGCCATTCAGCAACGCCTCCAGACACTGCAAACGTCCAGCGGGGTGACAAGGTCAAAGTCGCCCCCAGTGGAGCATCAGCGATCCAGCTAGGCCACCACCGGAGTTCTCAAGCCGCGAAATATTGAGAGTCGGCGGCTGGATTCAGGAGCACGAAACGCTCGGGGGTCTGGGCCCAGGGAGGGGAGGCAACACTGTCGGATCGCAGGCCCTCGCCGGGCGCCGGCCATGCAGCAAGGTTACCCTTACCTTTGTAGAGATTGGTGACGGCGGTGGCTGCGTTTTGGAAGGGGACCCAGAGCGAAAGTCCTGGCTGCTGACACACTCGATCTGAAACAGGAAAAGAAACACAAAGACAGACAGAGAGAGAAAGAGAGAGAGAGAGAACGAGAGAGACAGAGAGAGCGCACTGTTACTCGGGCGTCCACCGCTCGGAACGGCCATATTAGGTTTCGCCATTTTGTTCAGGATTTCGGGCGCCCCCGCCGCGCCCTGGGGCGGCGGGAAGGGGGTCGCGGCGGGGTGGAAGGGGCGGCCGCGGGGCTCCGAGGCGCAGCCGGGGCCGAGGCGCGGCGCAGGGAGGGCCCGCAGTCCCCGCCCCGGGCACCACGGGGCCGCGCCGCCGCCTCCCTTCGCCATTTTGTGACCTGGGGCTCCTCCCTGCCCTCCCGGCCCCGGGGCGCCCGGCGGCCGGGCCCCGGGAACGGGCAGACCCCGGCGGCGAAGCCGGGGGCTCCCCGCGCGCCGCCCCGGCCGCCCGGCGCCTCCCGGGGGCCCGCCTCCCCCGCGCCGCCATCTTCGGGGAGGGGGCGGCGGGGCGGCGGCCGGGCCCGGCGGCCGGGCGGGAGGGCGGCCCGGGGCTCCCGGCCGAGGGGCGGCCCGGCGCAAGATGGCGGCGGCGGGCCTCACCTTTGTAGAGCTGAGCCACGGCGGTGGCCGAGTTCTGGAAGAGGTGCCACAGCTTCTGCTGCTTGTGCTCGGGCTGCGCGGCGGCCGCCGCCTCCTCCTGCAGCTCGGGGGGCAGCTGCTCGTCCTGCTCGGCCTCGGCCAGGCACTGCCGCTCCCACTTGGAGAACCAGTGCTCGGGCCCGTGCTCCTGGATCTCGGCCTCGCCCTCCTCCTTCCGCTCCTCCATCCCCCGCGGCCTCCCGCGGCCTCGCCGCCGCCGCCGCGTCCTCCTCAGGCGGGGCCCCCGCGGGAGCGTCGTCGTCGAGCGGCCCGGCGGCGGGGCCCAGCGGCCGGCGGCGGCTCCTCGCGGCGGCCCAGGCCTCTGCGCCCCGACGGCCGGGAGCCCCGCCCCGCGGCCCCGCGCTGCCCGCGACGACCCCCGCCCCGGGCCTGCCCTCCCCGGGCCCCGCCGGAGGGCGCCGCCGGCCGGATGCGCGCCGCCGCCCTCGCCTGGCCGGCCCGAGCCCGTCTACTGCCGCCCCATGGCGCCGCGGCCCCGCGTCGGGCCGCCGCCGCTACCGCCGAGCCCCCCGCCCAGCCCGGCCAGCGCCGCCGAGCCCACCCCGAAGACTGAGGAACGTCGTCGTCGCCGCCGCCGTCGACGCCTCTGCGGCTGCTGGTCCCCGCCCTCCCCCGCCCACATGCTGACTGAGGAAGCGCCGCCCCTCGGCCCCGGCGCCCCTGCCCCGTTGGGGCGCGCCCTCTCCGAGGGCGCCCATTGGTCCGATCCGACCGGTTCCGCGTGCCGGCCTCTGGACACAGCGCCGTGATTGGTCCGTCGGCCTGTCTGCCTGACGTAACCAATGGGCGGGGGAAAGGGAGTGAATGTCAGGAAGGATGAAGACGGCGAAGGAGGGGGAGGAGCTGACAGTGGTTGCGTCCAAGCCAACCAAAAAAAAAAAAAAAAACCCAAACAGATAAAGAGGTGCGCATGCGCACTTGCTCGCTGCCCCCCCCCGCGCCGTGGGGTGGCGAGCGGGGGTCACGTGACCCGACCCAGCGACCGCGCCCCGCGGGGGCTTTTCCGGCGCCTGTAGGCCCCAGGAGAAGCGAAGTTGAGTCCGGTCGCCGGGACGCAGGGGTGTGGTGAGTGGCAGCCTGCTCGCTCCAGCCCCTTGGGCTTCCAAAGGGGAGCGGGAAGTGGAGAAAGTGAATAAAACGCCCAACTTGTGTCCAAGTTTGCAAAGTGCTTCCCCCTCTGTTTATTTCCAAGTCCCATTTCTTGGATGGGCAAATCGAGCCTCACGGTCCAAAGAAACACTTCCAAGTTGCAAGGCCAGCGGGACCTTCCCGGAGGGGCAGCCGGCACGCCCGCGGCTCGCCGCGACCTGCGCGTGGGAGGCTCTCCGGCCGGTCTCCCGCGGGCACCCTGGCGCCCTCCGGGGACATGGTCCCTTCAGACGGCCGCCCAGCCGGCCCGCGAGGCCAAGAAGAAACCGGACCCGGCGGGGGGGTGGGGGGGCTGCCGAGGCCGGGCCGCGTCTGCGCCCTCGCGCGCGTGGCGCCCCCACACCTGTCCCGAGAAGCACACTCCTGGGCCACGTGCGGCCGCCCGCGTCACGCGCCTGCCTCCGCCTCCTCCGGCCGGAACCCGCGTGGCCGCGCCGAGTGGGAGGCCCGGCTCCGGGGGAAAGTCCTGCGCCGGCCTCGCCTTAACCCACTGCGCGCCGTGGCCCTGTCACCCCTGCGGCGACGGGGGCTGTGGGCCAGGCGCGGGGCTGCGCGCCCTGGTCCCCGGCCGGGGCTTCCCCTGGGGCGCAGGGTCTGAAGAGGAAGCAGCCGCGTAACCCGGCGATGACCGCACAGAGGCAAAGCCGGCCCTCTAGGCTTACACGCTGGCGGTGGGGGCAGGAGGCACAGGGGACTCGGGGCAGTCGGCCGGGGCACCGTCCCCCGCCCCTGCCAGAGTGCGCTCCTACCGGGCAATTTGGTTTTAAGCCATCACCTTCGGAATAAAATCTTCCTCCTCACAATGGCTTCAGTGTCCCTGCAGGATCTGGCCCCGCCTCCTCTGTTTTCATCTCACGCCACCCTCTGCTTGGCTTGTGCAGCCTGGCCACACCGGCCTTCTTTCTGTTTCCCCGGGACACCAAACTCTTCTCTGCCTCAAGGCCTTTGCCCTCGCAGTCCCCTCTCTCTCGGAAATCTTTTTCTCCTCCTCAATCCTGAGTCTCTGCTCAAATGGCCCGTAAGCACAGAGCCCTTGGCAGACGAGCCTCGTTCACGCAACGCCCTCCGCTCTCTCTTCTGTTGCCTGGTTTTGTATTTTCGTACCCTGTATCGCTGTCTGAAATGATTTAGCATTGATGTGTTTACTTATGGGTCTCCCCCCACCGGAAAGTAAGTTCTTAGAAGGCAGGGATCTTAGCAGTCTTGTTCCTGGTTGAATCTTAAAAGATCCGTGGGGTTTAGAAAGAAAGGGGGATGGAGGCCAAGGCAGAAAGGACATGCCAGACAAAAGAGGTTATAGGGGAACCCCAAGTTCTTCAAGCTGACAAAAGTGCGGGGTGGGGTGGGGAGGGCACTTGTCCATCCGGTGTCAGAGGCACACAGTCTAGGGTTTCCCTATTTTGTACAGGCACTAGAAAAACAGGATTTACTGATTGTATAATATGAAAAAAAGTTTTTCAATCATGATTACTATACAAAAAAATGCGAAAATCTTCAATTATTTTTAGAGCAAAGAAATGTAATCTGAGTTTATTTTAATATATTTTCTGTGATAAGAGGTCTTTCTGAGACCTGCAAAGATCTTAAATGAGTCTCTCTCTCTATACACACACACACACATACACGCGCACGCACGCGCGCACACACACACACACACACACACACACAGGAGATGACTCTGGGGACCAGCCTACTGGCAGATGATTTTTTTCCTTTCTAATCTGCCCTTTATAAAACCCAAGAAAGGTTATTACACATCAGCACCTGGTGGGTGCTCACAGCCAACCTGCAGGAGCTGTGGGGTGAGGCTCACAAGTGGCCACTGTGAAAAGCAGCATGTGCCAAATGCCTTGAGGGCATAAAGTCAGAGTTGTGAGGAGGAGAAAAGGGTACTTCCCAGTGGTGGGAATCCGGGAGGGCTTTCTGGAGGAGGAAGCATTTTAACTAGGCCATGAAGCACAGACAAGGCTCCTGGAAGGGAGAGGCCCCCCAGAGCAGAGGGACACATAGATTCAAAGGCACAGAAGTGGAAAAGGCTTAAGGAACCAGGAATGATCTGGTTTGATTTGAACTGCTCTGTCTTTCTTTCTGGTGATGAGACGGTACCCTGGCTTTCTAAATGATTGTACAGGCGCTTCCTAGCTGAGTGACCTTGGGCAAATTACTGAGTCTCTCTGACCATCATATATGGAGATGATGACAGAAACTCATAGGGTTTGCTTTCAGGATTAAATAATAAAATATAATAATAATGAATGAGAAAAGAACTGAGTACCAAACCAGCACGCAATCACTCAATAAAGACTAGCACTCAAGGGGCCTTGGAAAGTGCTCCTCGATGAGCCTCCAACCTTGGAATTGGGAGGCCTGTGTGCGCCACGATGAATACGACACCTCTCAGCTAAGATCTGGAAACGTCACATCCGTTTAAAATAACTAGAGCCTGATGACTCAAAAAAATGTGGGTTAATGTATACTTTCCATTTTTAACATCCTTCCAGGCTTAAAAAAATATATATGTAAACATTTTTTAACATGAAAGATATACTACGCAGCTTGTTGTGAAACCTACCTTTTATTTTCCATTTTATATATCTTGGACATCTTTTCCATGTCACAGTGTAGTTGCCTCATTCCTTCTTATTAGCAGTCACGTAGCATCCCAAGGTCTGGGCACATGGTAATGTATTTAACAACTCTCTACTTAAGGGCATCTAGGTTGTTTTCAGTGTTTTAATCCCACAATGACATGTCCTCAGCATCCTCGTACAGCCATCTTTGCACACTCGTTCAATCACTTCCTTTGTATAAATTCCATAAAAGTATGGGCTGGCCCAGTGGTGTAGTGATTAAGTTCGTGCGCTCCACTTCGGCAGCCCCACATTCGCTGGTTCGGATCCTGGGCACAGACCTACACACCGCTCATCCAACCATGCTGTGGCGGCGTCCCACATACAAAACAGAGGAAGATGGGCACAGATGTTAGCTCAGGGACAATCTTCCTCACCAAAAAAGAAATCCATAAAGTAGAATCACTTGGTGAAAGTACTGTATTTTTCTGTATTCACTCGTTCTGTTATTATTATTATTACTACAAAAGTACTCCTTGTTTCAACTGAAGAATTCCAGTTGCCGAGAAGAATATAAAGCAAAAAGTACAAGTCATTCTACCTACCTTATTCCAGATCCTCCTCAATCCAAAACCCAAGAAATAACTTGTAACCTTTGGAAACTGTGTGTGGGTGTATGTCATGTGTGTATGTGTATACATGTAACTATATACATGTATGTCCCCCCTTAAGAGCAGAAAGGATCATCTTATATGTACTATCATACAAACTTTTGTCTCATAATTTGGACATCATCCATGTCACAATATAAATTCTTTTAAAATATTGTGAAATATTTCATTGTATGGATCGATTATAAAGTGTTTAACACGTTCCCTATTGATGGAAATTTCAGTTGTGCCCAGTCTTTAGCTGTTATAAACAATGCTGCAATGAACATCCTTGCATGTGTGTGTGCTACAGTGAACATCTTTGCCTGTGTGTCCATGTGTGCATGTGCAAATATATAGCCTCAGAAATAGTATTTTGGGGTCAAAAGATATACAAATTAAATATTTTATAAGAGACTTCGAAAATGCCCTTCAGGAAGGCAGAGCAATTGGCACTGCCTCTAGGCAGTATCTGGGTATGCTATTTTTTCACAGGCTCGTCAGTAGCAAGTATTATAAACAACTTTGTACTTTGCTGATTAAATAAGCAAAAAAAGGGTATCTCCTTGTGGTTGTACTTTGATTAGTCCAGTTTCCCAGGTTGCCATTGATTTTTCATTTTGTTTATGCTTTTCCATTTTTCTTGCCTTGAAAAATTTTTTTAAGTAGGCAAATCTTTTACTATAAGGCTTCTGAGTTTTGCCTCAGGCTTAGAAAGACTTCCCACACTCCAAGATTATTTGTTAATGTGACTGAATTAAAATTGAAATGGCAGCCCATCTTTTTCCTTGCCTATTTGACCCCTGGACAGAAATGTCAAGAGAATGCAGGATAACAACAGATTTCACCATATCTAATGCATGCGTTCGTCACAGGAGGCAGCAAAAGTGGTCTCATAGATTCGTTACTGCTAGAAACAGTCAAAGTTAGACTCAAAGGCATGAGTCAAAAGACAGGAGAAAAGTCAAGTAATATTGTAAGCACAAAAAGGCAATACAAACAAGAAGACAAAATACAACATCTTTTATTTAACATTTAACAGCATACAAATCAGTAAGCGTGTCTAAATAAGAGCAATGTTCTTGTGTGTTTTAGTACATTACCTGTTCAAGTTTAGGACCTATGTTGACATAGTAATGCATCCCTGAGTTGATGCCTGCATTTCGCTTCTGCCACAGTGGAGGACCAGGAGTCCAGTTCTGCACAGTTTTAGCAGGGGAAAGATCACAACTTGCCCATTTTGCTGCCTTCATCTTTGACAGCCCACATCTTTTCATGCGCTTATCGGTCATTTGTTTATCTTCTTTGGAGAAATGCCTTTTCAAGTCGTCTGCCCATTTTTTATTTGGGTTTTCTTTATATATTTATATATTCTAGATACCAGTCCCTTACCAGATATATGATTTGCAAATATTTTCTCCCATTCTGTGAGTTGTGTTTTCACTTTATTGATGGTGTCCTTGGAAGCACAAAAGTTTTTCATTTTGATGTAGTGCAATTTATGTATTTTTTCTTTTGCTGTTTTGCTCACAGACTTTTTTTAAGTGAGCTAAAATTCATATAACATAAAATTAACCATTTTGCATACATTAAAACATAATTTTACCATCAATGGATAACTGGATAAAGAAGATGTGGTATATATATACAAGGGAATACTACTCAGCCACAAAAAAAGACAAAATCGTACCATTTGCAACAACGTGGATGGACCTCGAGGGTGTTAAGTGAAATAAGTCAGACAGAGAAAGACAAATACTGGATGATTTCATTCATATGTGGAAGACAAACAAACACATGGGTAAGGAGAACAGATTGGTGGTGACCAGAAGGGAAGAGGGTGGGGGGGGGGGCGAAAGGGGTAAAGGGGCACATGTGTATGGTGACAGATAAAAACTAGACTATTGGTGGTGAACACAATGCAGTCTATACAGAAAGTGAAATATAATGATGTACACCTGAAATTTACACAATGTTATAAGCCAATATGACCTCAATAAAAAAAATTGTGACGAAAATGCAAGTAGCATCTTTTTTTAAAAAAGAACACCCAGGAAAAAAAAATTGCTAAAATCTAGCATTGTTGCAATCTGAAGAGAGAAAGATGAAAGTGATTATCACTTATCGAGTGCTAACTAAGCACCATGCACAGAGCTAAGTGGCCTAGATCAGTGGTTCTCAAATAGGGGCAATTTTGTCCCCACCAGGGGACATTTGCTAAGGTCTGGAGGTATTTTGGTTGTCATAACCGGGGGGTATGGGTGCTATTCATCTAGTGGGTGGAGACCATGCTATTAAACATCCTACAATGCACAGGCCAGCCCCACAACAAAGAATTCTCTGGCCCAAATGTGAATAGTGCTGAGACGGAGAAACTCTGATCTAGTTCCATCAATTGTCTCCTTTTACAGATGAGGAGGCTGAGGCTTAGAGAGGTTAAATAACTCGCATAAAACCACACAGCTATAGGCGGAAGAACCAGGAGTGAATCCCCACCCCTTGCTGAGGCAGCACAGCAGGAAGGAGATGACTTTGCGAGAAGATCTCTAAGAGAGGAACAAATCCAAACATTATCACTGAGAAGTCTCATATTCCTAGTCCACAGTCTGATCTCTCAGTGAGTCAGGATTGTGAAATGAGCAATCAGGCCTAGCTCATGCGAAGCTGAGCAGGATGCTTTCCTCTAGAAAATCCTTCAAAGGCAGGAGAGTGGGCTCCATAATAACCTAGATATGGTTCTAGAATATGTGAATTGTCACTCCTCAGAATTATGTGGGGCTTTTAGAAATAAAGGCCCCTGGGACCCAATCAAAGCTATGAAATATAATCCTCAGGAGTGGGGCCCTGGAATCGGTATTTTCAAAAGTCCTCTGGTTTGTCAAGTGCAGTACTCATGCAATGACCTCATCGTGGGGTGGCTAGGACCGTGCTCAGATGTACTGGAATCAAGTGTGACTTGTTCCTCTGGCCTGGACCATCCTCTAGATTGTTTGAATCACTTCAGGATTAATAAGAAGCTTTAGGAAGCCTAGAGACAGAAGCCAACCAAGGACTCTCTCTCTCCACTTGTTTCCTCTCAGATAATATTTAGCCACGTCCAGTGTATTTGTTATCTACTCTGGTGTAACAAATAATCCAAACTTAGTGGTATAAAACAACAACAAACAACAAAAATTCAGGAGCAGCTCAGCTGGGTGTTCTGACATGGGGGTCTCTCATGAGGTTGCAACCAAGGTGTCAACCAGGCGACTGGTCATCTGAAGGCTTGACTGGGGCTGGAAGATCAACTTCCAAGATGGCGCCCTCACATGGCTGGCAAGACGATGCTGGCTGTTGGTGAGAGGCCTCAGGCTCTCCACAGGCTACCTGAGTATCCTCAAGACGTGGCAGTTGACTTCCCCCAGAGTGAGTGAGCTGAAAGAGAACACCAGGCAGAAACTGTCCTTTTTATGACCTAGCCTCAGAAGTCATACAGCATCATTCTGCCACATTCTATTCCTTTGAGGCAAGATGCTAAGTCTGGGCCACAATCAAGGAGAGGGAAATTAGGCCCCACCTTTTGAAGGGAGGAGTGTCATAGAATTGGGGGACATATTTTAAAACCATCACATCTACATCCTACCCATGCTGCATTCAGCTTTCTACCAAAGGTGAGATTCTTTGACTATTGGTACAGTCCTAGCCTCCAAAGGTGGCATGGCTAGCCTGGAAATGACGGTGGACCCAGAAGGCCCACCACTGACACTCCACAGCCATCACGTACAGGAACAACTATTAAATGATGACTTTTCTGGCAAGTAAGGGAGCAAGACAGGGAAGAGATGTGTTCTGACACCTTTTTAATACCTTTCCTGGGGCAGAAAGGGCAAGCTTATGATGGAATCTGGTTGCAACTCACGTACTTGACTTGGTAAACTGAAGGACATGTTTCTGCCTGAACTATTGTTTTAAATAGAAACACAAATAAACAAAGTTAAATTTTATAGACAGAGATTTTTAGCGGAAAATGGAAGACTTATATGTTTTCCTCCCCTTGTTATGAAATGCAGTTTACTTTGGGCAAGGAAATTCTACCCACCTTAAAAAACAATAGAAAATACTAGTCTGTTATCTATGAGACTGAAAAACTTACCCAGAAGTGTCAAAGAATCTCAGACCACCCACTGATGGATGAATGGATAAAGAAGATATGGCATATATATATACACACACACACACACACACACACACACACACACACACACACACAATGGAATACTATTCAGCCATAAAAAAGGTGAAATCTTGCCATTGGCAACAACATGGATGGACCTTGAGGGTATTATGCTAAGCAAAATAAGTCAGACCGAGAAAGAGAAATTCTGTATGATCTCACCTATATGTGGAAGATAAAACAACAACAAACACACATGGATATGGGGAACAGATTGGTGGTTACCAGAGGGTAAGAGGGTGGGAGGAGGGCAAAAAGGATAAAGGGGCACATTTGTACAGTGACAGGTAGAAACTAGACTTTTGACGGTGAACATGATGTAGTCTATACAGAAGTCAAAGTACAATGACATACACCTGAAATTTATATAATGTTATAAATCAATGTTACCTTAATAAAAAATACATGTACTAAAAAAAAAAAGAATCTCAGACCTCATGGGCGAAATAGTGAATTTTCCTGAGTTTCTCAAAACTGAGCATATAATGGGATAATATATACATAGAGTTTGCTAGCTCCCTTCTCAATATTCATGCTAACAGAGCCTAAATTGTATTCAAGTTGGCAATGTGCCCAGCTTAAGAACTACATTTCCCAGCCTCCTTTGCAACTAAGGGAGGATGATGAAATAAGAGGAAGTCATTGGGTGGGGCTTCCAGGAGAGCGATTTAAAGGGAACTGACCTAGGTTGCCCTCTTGCTCTTGCTACTTCCTCCTTCCTGCTTCCTGGAACACAAACAAGAAAGCAAGGGCTGCAGCAGCCATCTTTGACCATGAGGTAATCTTAAGGAAGGAAGCTAAGGATGGTGAAGTAGAAAGGAGGAAGTCTCTGGTGAATTTGTGGACATCCCTGGACTACCGCTAGACCTTTTTTTTTAAGGAAAAAAAACCCTCTAGTTTATATAAGCAACTGTGGTCAAGTCTCTGTACCAACACTAAACACAATTCCTTACTCTCTATAGTATGTAAAGCTCATGGTAATTTGCACAGTACGGACTAAATGGGCTATTCCGTGGTTTGGGGAGATCTGAGGTTGTTTGTGCGTTTGCTTTGCTTTTACCACTGTACTTGTGCAACTTTTCCCCATTACAACAGGGTGCTCCCTCCATGGCTGGTCCTCAGCCTGGAACTGTAGCTGCAATTTGCTGCCAGTTATCAGATAGACTCAGGTAAGAATGTGACCTCTCATTCTGACCTCTACCTGAGGGGTGAATCACAGGAAGTTACGTGCATTTTCAGAGAGACCGCCCATGGTCTTCCGACTTGCCCCAACTTTGCGGGTGGTACCCAGAGCCAGACTGGGGGCGTGCTTCAGCACAATGGTGATGTCACAGGAAAAGGGGTCTCGTCACAGACTGTGTTTCTCAGGTCTCCTGCTTCTGACTGCTAAATGATGCACTGATGTTCCTGAAAACACAGCTCTAAAAGCAAAAACAAAGGCGCAGGTCCATTTGCCAGGGCGGGTATCACGAGATCCAGCCTCTCACCGAGGCAAGATGTCTACACAATAGAGACACACTGTCTAATCACAGCCTGCATCCTGAAACGGCAGTAACACGGGCCCTAGTAGTCAATCCACAACTCTGTGATCCTCACACGAATCACCTCACCGTCGCATCGAATGCAGAGTCTGGTTCTGTCCATCTGGGGTGGGGCCTGAGAATCTGCATTTCCAATAAACTCCCAGCGACACTGAGGCTGCTGGTCCACAGACTTCATCTTCAGTGTGAAGGCACTTTCTGGCTGTTCTCACAACACAGATTCCAATCTCTCAGGCTCCTTTTTGTCATTCATGTCTCAGTTCAAATGTCACTTCCTCTGAGCAGCCATCCCTGACCAGCCAGTCCTAAACAGAGCTCCCTGACCCCCATCGCTTTTTACCACTTCACTCAGAGTTCTCTTCATGGTGCTTACCAATCTTGGGATGAACAAGTCGTATTCATTCTCTTACTTGCTTGTCTGCCTCTCCTCACCCCCACTAGAATGTTCCATGAGAGCAGAGGCCATGTCTGCCTGCTGCCCTGTTCATCTCTGCTTCTCCAGTGCCTAGAACACTACCTGGCACACAGTAGGCCTTTGATAAATACCTTCAACCAGAATGTTCTTACAGAGATGAGGTAGGTGGTCGCTTTCAGATAGCTCAAGACTTGAAAAAATGTTTATTTTCTGTTGAGAAAAGTACTGTGTCTACTATGAAAAAAATATGAAGAAGAGACACTTACCTAGGGTGGGTTCTCCCAGAAGCAGAACCGGAAACAAGGATGAGAGAGCAAGTCGTTGATTTGGGAGGTGACCCCGAGACAGGGAAGGAGAGGAGCCAATGCAGGCACATTAATGAGCAAGTTATATGCTGTGGGCAGCTGGGGTCCAGTCCCACTGGGGACCTCTGGGAGTGAGGATACTCCCAGGACAACCAGTGTCCTGTCTGTCACTGGTTGGGGTTGGGTGGGTGGCAGCAACCCCAACATTTCCAGCCACCCTGTGAGTAGGTTGAGCCCCTCCTGCAGGCAGAGCAAAGCCTCAGCCAAAACATCACAGGTGCTGACAGAGCGATGATGTCCACGGGCACGGTGCATGCCGTGGAGAGACAGGCCAGTGCCAAAGGGTCTGCCACACAGAGTGTCTGTCTACTATAGAACCTTATCGTCTTCTCCGGGAACTGCCTGCCCACCACTCTATCCCCAAGTCACCAAGATGAACCCCCAGAAACCTTGTTTTGGGGACCACCACCAGCCCACACATTTCCAGCCTATGTGCAAACTAGGACAAAGTTCCTCAAATTGTTTTTTTCATTGAGATATAATTCACATCCCATTAATCCACCATTTTAAAGTGTACAGTTCAGTGGGTTTTGTATATTCACTGTTATACAACCATCACCACTATCTAATTCCATAACATTTTCATGACCCTTATAGGAAACCCCATGCCCATTAGCAGTCACCCCCAATTCCTCCCTCCTCCCAGCCCCTGGCAACCACTAATCTACTTTCTGTCTATGGATCTGCCTGTTCCATTCATAGAAATGGAATCATAAAACATGTGACCTTTCGTGTCTGGCTTCTTTTATTTATCATAATGTTTTTGAGGTTTATATACAGTGTAGCATGTATCAATACTTCATTCTTTTTTTATGGCTGAATAGTATTCCATTGTATGGATAGACCACAACTTGTTTATCCATTCACCCATTGATGGACATTTGGGTTGTCTCCACTTTTTGGGCTATTATGAATAATACTGCCATGAATGTTTGTGTACAAGTTTTTGTGTGAACACATTTTCAATTCTTTTGAGTATCTCAAACTATTTTTTTAAACTGTTCTAAGTACATTCCTGTGGCCAGATGGGCAACAGCCCTGGCTGAGGGTCAAATACGCCCTAATTTTTACCCACTTGGGGGCGTCCCAGGACTTACATGCGTCACCAGCAGTGTTGATACCCCACTGCCCTCTCCCTCCGGTGAAACAACCACGTCAGCTTCAGACTTGGGGTTGAGGGGGCAAAACTGGTCCTCTGAGAAACGAGGGGCTCGGGATGCCAGCCACATGTGTGCATATATAACAAGACTCCAGAGTGTGTACATGGCCATCTGTCCATGGGGCTTATAAAGGAGGTTATTCCCCCGCTGCCTCAGGACTCAGAAGACCAGAATCTCCAAACCCACCTGCATTCTTTCACACAAGTTGATATAAGTCTATGATGACAGTGGGACCCCCCAGATGTGCCCCTTCATGCAGTTCACAACCTGAACACCTACATTGTATGGGCCTCCCACACCCCACTTTATATGCATCATCCCCCCCACTCCTACCACAATTGACATAGGATCATATCAGTCGATTCTCAGGAATTTAGAATTTAGCTCGAGACCAGAAATAGGGCCGGGTTATTCTAGTCTTCCTTGGAGGACATAAACCAGCCCAGGAGCCATCCCCTCAAATTCATTTCTTATTACTCTGGAGCTTAATTGTTTCTATATATGTATGACCCCACTATTCTACCATTAGCATTTTATCATTTTTCTTTCCAGTCTTTTGTATTAATATCATTCTTTCCAGTGGCGTGCTGGAGCCATCTCCTATGGGCTTGGCTAGCCAGTTATGTATGTCTACCCAGCTCCTCCTTCAGTGACATCAGGAGCTAGCTTGAATCAGCCACTATGGGAATCTTGACACCACGGAAATCGGCAAATGCTACAAATGAGGGATTTTCTTTTCAGAGAGTCGGTTGTTAAATATTTACCAGCGCACCACTGATTTTACTTACACATCAGGTTTACCCATTCATGTGTCTGCCAACTATCTAACGCTCTCCTTACGAATACCAGGAACTTACATCCTAGTAAACAAAGACAGACGATATGTAAGTAAACACATAAACAAACAAGATAATTCTAGGTAGATCATATGCTATTTCTATTTTTTTGAGAAATCTCCATACTGTTTTCCATAGTGGCTGCACTAGTTTACATCCCCACCAGTAGCGTACGAGGTTCTCTTTTCTCCACATCCTCTCCAACATTTGTTATTTCTTGTCTTGTTACTTATAGCCATTCTGACAGGTGTGAGGTGATACCTCATTACAGTTTTGATTTGCATTTCCCTAATAATTAGTGATGTTGAACATCTTTTCATGTGCCTGTTGCCCACCTGTATATCTTCTTTGGAGAAACGTCTGTTCAAATCCTCTGCCCATTTTTTGATCGAGTTGTTCATTTTTTTGTTATTGAGTTGTATGAGTTCTTGATATATTTTGGAAATCAACCCCTTTTCAGATACCATATGATCCAGCTATTCCACTACTGGGTATTTATCCAAAGAACATGAAATCAATACGTCAAAAAGATTTATGCACCCCATGTGCATCGCAGCACTGTTCACAATAGCCAAGATGTGGAAGCATCCCAAGTGCCCGTCAACAGATGAATGGACAAAGAAGATGTGGTATATGAATATACAATGGAAAACTACTCGGCCATAAAAAAATCATGCCATTTGTGACAATGTGGATGGACCTTGAGGGCATTATGCTAAGTGAAATAAGCAAGATGGAGAAAGACAAATACCATATGATTTCACTCATATGTGGAAGATAAACAAACACATAGGTAAGAACAGATTAGTGGTTACCAGAGGACAAGGGGGTGGGGCTGGGCAAAAGGGGTAAAGGGGCACATGTGTATGGTGGCAGATAAAAACTAGACTATTGGTGGTGAACACGATGCAGTCTACACAGAAACTGAAATATAACAATGTACACCTGAAATTTACACAATGTTATAAGCCAGTATGATCTCAAAATAATAAGAAGAAAAGATAATTCTAGGTAGTGATAAAGTATGAAGAAAATTAAATTAAACAGCCGATATGTTGAATATAGTCCTTTTATCTTTTTTTTCACATCAGATCATGAACAATTCCCCAAGTTTTAAAAAGGTCTAAGGAGCATTCTTCTGAATGGCTGCATAATATTTCTCCCTGTGAGAATAATTTAATTGATTTAAGCATTCCCCTATATGCACTGTAGGATGCTGAGCCAGCAACCCTTGGCTTCCACCCACTAGATGCCAGTAGCATTTACCCCCACACGAGTTATGACAACCAAAAATGTCTCCCGATTTTGTCCCCTGGGAGGGGAAATTCCACTGACTTTAAGTTGACAAATAAAGGCTTCCAGGAGGGAAGTGGCCTCAGAATGTGGCCCCTGGACCAGCAGCATCAGCACCGCCTGGGAACTTGATAGAAATGCAAATTCTCAGGCTCCTCTCCAGATACATGAAATCAGAATCTCCAGGGTGGGACCGGGCAATCTGTATTTTAATCCCCGCCGGGGATTCTGATGCACACTCCAGTTTGATAGGGGGCTGAGGGTGAAGGTTTTAGACGTCAAAACAGTGCTGCAGATTGGGTGGCATCCTGCAATGTGTGGTTATGGTTGCATCATAAGGATGTTTTTGCCTCCGGCTGATCCACGGCTGGTGTAGGTGATTAGTGCAAATTAGCTGAGTTCAGGTGTACTTTTGACTTAAGTACCACCTTTCAGCTCAGGATTACCAAACACCACTTATTTTCACCCCGGGGAGGCTCTGGGAGGCTCCAGGGCCAGAGAGAAAGTTAAGAATAGAAAGCAAATGGGTCATCTGACTCTAGGCCCTAACCACCACTGTTGTGTCTCACCAGTGCGTATAAACCTTGGTTCTTTAAATAAAGAGTATTTTGGTTTTTTCAGAAACAGAAGAACCACAAAATGCAAGGCCAAGCCAAGATGTATGACCAGCAGCTACCTCTCGCTCTTGTTACCATCTTATACCTCCGGCTACCGTGAATTCAGTTCAGAAATATGGGTTCACGAGTTTTCTTCCATGGTTCCTAAATGGGGGCTTATCCTTGCCTACTGCTGGAGAAGGGCCTCTGGTCTAGTGGTTCTCAGCTGGGGCAGCACTGGCCCACCCCAGGGGGCAGTTGTAAAGGGGGTGGGGGTTGGGTTGCCACAGCGACTAGGACCTCTGGTATTGAGTGGACTAGCACCAGGTTTGTCAAACATCCTGCAGAATGCTCATGAGAATGTAAAATGGTAGGATCACTTTGAAAAATAATCCAAGAGTTTCTTTTAAAATTCAGCATATACTTAGGATAAGACCCAGCCATTCTACTCCTAGGTATTTACCAAAGAGAACAGAAAGCCTGTGGCCATACTTATGCGTGAATGTTCATATCAGCTCTACCTGTAATAGCCCCAAAACTGGAAGTAACCTGAAAGTCCATCAACAAATGAAAGGATAAATAGACTGTGGTATGTCCAGACAGTGGACTACCTCGCAGCAATAAAGAGGAACAAACTACTGGTGCACAGTACAACGTGGGTGAATCTCAAAATAATTATGCTGAGTGAAAGAATCCAGACAAAAGAGTATGTGCTTTATGATTCATTCCCTTTACATAAAATTATAGAAAATGCAAACTAATATATAGTCATAGAAAATAGATCAAACATTACCTGGATGTGGCAGAGGGCAGGGAGGGAAGAGAAACAGTTTGGGTGATAGTTATGTTAATTAACTCTCCTTGGGGCAGCTCAGAGCCTGGCAGCTGGCTCCCTTCAGCAGCGGGAGAGAGAGAGGGTGCCTGAGAGGGAAGCCACAGTTTTTTATAACCTACTCTTGAATGTGACACCCATCACTTCTCCTGAATTGTATTCATTTGAGGCAAGTCAATAAATCTAACACAGTAACGGAAGGGAATTACACAAGGGCATGAATACCAAAAGATGGGGATCTTTGGGACCCCTGTAAAGGCTGTCTACCACAAGTAACAGACGCAAATGTGAGTATGAGAATGCAAACATGCACAGGTTCTCCAGCCCTGCCCAAATGAGGGCACATTCGCCATGACCTGGCAGATCAGAACCACTTCACAGGGATATTTTCTTTCCATCGTTCCTGCCCCAGAGGTCCTAAGAGCTGATGGTGCCGGTACAGTTGGCAGTGTGTCTGTGTGGTTTCGCCCAGCCGCTGAAGCAACAGCCCGTTAGAAGGGATCAGGAGAGACCTGGAAGGCTGGTGGGATGAGAGACGTGAGAGGTGGTGCCCTGCGTCCTCCAAAGAAACATCTGGTTATTTTCTGGAAACATTCATCGATATGTTGTGCTAGTCAGGAGGGGTTATGCTGCTGCAAAGGAGCAAACAGCAATGACAAAAGGATCTAATTGGCTAAACACCACAGAAGTTTATTTCTTGCTCAGGCAAAGCCTGCTCTGGGTCCAGGCGAGTCTCCAGGGCTGCCGTCCTCCACGATGATGCATGGTGACTCAGGATCCAGGCGGCTTCCGTCTTGGGACTCTACCCTCTCAAGGCCGGGCCTCCTCCACAAAGGGGAAGATGAAACCTGGAGAATCTTACAGAGGCTTTTTGCTGCCTGAGAAAGGAAGTGACACATCCCTTCTGATCATATTCCATTGGCCAGAAGCAGTCATACGACCCCGCCTAACTCAAGGGGCCTGGAACCGATATCTCCACATCCCCAAGCACAAAGAACTGGATGTTGTGGTTAATGTCAATCATGTTATATGGTCATAATGACATTTTAATAGAAGCTCCCTCTGCCACACATTCGATTCCACATGTTTTCATATTTATGGTAAGTCCTTTCTACGTATTAACTATTTGATCCTGACAATTCCCCAGTGAGGTTGGTATTTTTATTCCCATATGAAAGATGAGGAATTGAGGCACAAAGAGGTTCCTAAGATCTGTTTCGACCCAAAAAACACTTCTGACACTAAACGTGTGGAGGTTTTTCCCACACCAACCAATACTACAACTCTCTGGACACCAACAGGGTGTCCAAGGAATTCAATTCGGACACTAACTACCTGGAATTATTGTCAGACCCTACAGGTTAAGGGCTCAGTCCCACAAGACTGCCCCCACTTCAGGCGCCAACCGCAAGTCCAGGCCTCCTATACTTCTGACTGACCAGCGATAAATTGGGGGTTCCCATGGCCCCTCCTTGAATTCCATAATTCACTAGAAGGGCTCCCAGAACTCAGGGAAACAGTTTACTTACTATTACCACTTTGTTATAAGGATACAACTCAGGATCAGCCACATGGAAGAGATGCATAGGGCAAGGCCTGGGGGGAGGTGGCACAGAGCTTCCTGCCCCCTCGGGGCTTGCCCCATCCTCCCAGCACCTTGATGTGTTTACCAACCCAGAAGCTCATCCAATCGTGTTGTTCAAGAGTTTTTATAGAGCTTAAATCTCCAGCCCCCTCCACCTTCCTGGAGGTCAGTGGTTGGGGCTAAAAGTTCTAACCTTCCAATCACTTGGTCTTTCTGGCGACCAGCCCCATGCCCAGGCCACCTAAGGGCCCCACCGTAAGCCACCTCATTAGCATAAACTCAGGTGTGATGGTGTGGAGCTCGTTATGAGTAACAGAAGACACTCTTGTCACTCAGGAAATTCCAAGGGTTTTAGGAGCTCTGTGCCAGGAACCAGGGATGAAAACCAAATGTATTTCTCATTATACAGCAGAGGTTAAACAACTCATCCAACGTCACATGGCCATTGTGCTGGCTGTTCTCTGACCAACCATCTGATCCACTGGACACTTTCTCCTTTCTGCTCTCAGCCCCAGGAGGCTGACAGTGTGGCCCACGTCAATGGGTGGACATGCCGTCTCATTTCTGGGGATCTCAGCCAATGGGTGGCCCAAGAAGGAGAGCAGAGGGAGGAAGGGACATGAGTTGGGGTGCTTATTCCCCCAGCTCCTTACCTGTGGGGTCACAGCAGGTTGATCTGTGCCTGGACCCAAGACCTCTCCATAGGGCCACCCATGCTGAGTTCTGATGACCTCTCTCTCTCCTCGCCCCTTCCAACACAGGCGTGGTAACTCAGCCGTCATTGGCCTCGGAGTACAACACGACCCCTTGGACTACACTCTCCACAAATCACCCCATTTGAGATGCCGTCTCTTTGGTGCAGGGACCCTGGCTGATATGGCAGAGCTGGGATTGGCCTGGGGTGATGATACAATTATTTGTCAGGTTTCTTTCTAAAGTTCACTTTGATGGCTAAACATGTAGACATCACATCATTTAATAGAGTAAATCAAAAATAACTTTTAAAATTAAAACGAATCTTTTCTTATCACAAAATTAAAACATATTAATTGTAGAGAAATGTAAAAATACAAATAAATGGAAAGAAACAATCAAACTATTGGCCCATCACCCGAAAAACAAATGTAACATGTTCATATATATCCTTCCATTATTTTTCCTGTTCATATACATATATATCTGTTTAACAAAATTAGAATTTTCCTATACACACTGTTTTAAATTTTTTTCCCCTTATAAATTATGATCATCTTTTTAAGTCTTTATGTCCTTTTAAATAGTTGTTTGGCATTGGATTGTGGGGTTGTGTCATCAATTTTAAAGCTAATTTCCTGTTTGGGACACTTAGATTATTTTCAATTTTTGATTACAAATAATACTGTAGTGAGTTGGGTTGTTTTTGTTTGGTTTTGGGTTTTTTGCCAAATCGTTGCATACATATTTGTTTTCTTCGTATAAGTTTCTAAACACAGAATTGATAGATTCGGGTGGCACATTGTAAGGCTTTGGATGTGAATTGCCAAATTTCCTCCCCATCTCCCCTCTGACCCCAGAGAGCCTCTGAAGCGTCTGTTTCTTTACAACCCCACCAACACTGGATATTAAATATTTGTTTAAAAATCTCTGCAAATTTTTTCCGTGTGATAATTTTAATGTAATTAAATGTTTTCTATCTGAAAAAATAAAAGATCTTTGTTTAAAGTGTGAATCCAAATCAAATAAGTTAAAACTACTCTTCCTTTGAATAGATCTATGCTGCAAAAATTGATATTAGAATTATAACCACACGGCCAAAGTGAAGAGGAAGTTGATGCAATTGTCTATTAAAATCAAGCACTTTACCGTGGAGAAATCTGACGCTACCTCCGCCAGACAAAGTTTGCATCAAGAGTGAGAAATAGCGGAGGTATACACCTTTGATACGAGTGATAAGAAGGGCACTTTACCTCCATGGTCTTCGTCCCCAAAACCCGCAACTCCAGCATAATCATGAGAAACACATCAGACAAATCCTAAGTGAAGGACATTCTACAAAATACCTAACTGGTACTCCTTAAAACTATTTAGGAAAGTCGTGATAGCCAAAAGTGACTATGTCCATCAATTGATGAACTGGATAAGCAAAATGCAGTACATCCATTGAAAGGAATATTATTCAGCCATAAAAAGGAACAAAGCACTGATATATGCTACCATATGGATGAACCTCAAAAACACGCTCATGAAAGAAGCCAAACACAGAAGGCCACGTATTGTATGATCCCAGAATTGCTAGGATAGGCAAATCCACAGAGACAGAAAGTAGATTAGCAGTCGCCAGCAAGACGTGGTTGGGGGAATGGGGAGTGACTGCTGATGGGTATGTGGTTTCTTATAGAGATAAAGAAAATGTTCTGGAATTACATAGTAGTGATGGTTGCACAATTTTTTAGTATACTAAAACCCAATGAATTGTACACTTTAAAAGGGTGGATGTTACAGTGTGTGAATTATATCTCAATTAAAACAAAAATCAAAGAAAGTCTGAGAAACTATCACAACCAAGAGCAGCCTAAGGAGACATGACATCTGAATGTAATGTGGTGTCCCAGATGGGATTCCAGAACAGAAAAAGTGCATTAGTAAAAACTAAGGAAATCTGAACAAAGTATAGACTTCAGTTAATCATAATGTATCAGTATTGGTTCATTAACTGTGACAAATATACGGTAATAATGTAAGATGTTTATAATACAGGAAAATCCTAGAGGAAAGATGGAGTGGAGAATATGGGAAATCTCTTACTACCTTTGCAACTATTCTGTACATCTAAAACTGTTCTAAATTTAAAAGTTTATTAAAAAAACAGTCAATCAGAACACACCCAAACGTGATAATTTGGGCCACTTTAAGAAAACACAAGGGTTCTTACCTCTGGTTATATGGACACAGGCGATTCTGATTTTGTCATCAGGAAAACCGCCCGTTTGGAAAGCGAGCCGAGCTGTGGCAAGCCCGGTCACCAGGGACTCTGTTGGCTGGGCTGAGGACAAACAGCAGCCATTCTATTCTCAGTAAGCGGGTCACCGCTAACCATCCTTCCTTCCCCTACCGTTTGTCTGTATCATGCCTGGGCCTGAATTATCCTGTCTGGGTAAGTCCTGATTCTGGGAGACTTCCGGTGTTGAAAAATGTTGGGAGATTTCAGTGGGTTTGCCTGAAAAGAAAAATCTTCCTTTTTTTTAAACAGGTGACTAACTTCAACATGAATGCCAACGCTCATAACCACGGAAATCAGAGGATATGAGGCTAAGCAGGAGCGTCAGACTTTCAGATGACATGGGACTTTAGGTGACATCCAGAACGCTGATTTGCAAGCATGCACTGACGTACAGCCATGAGAAGCTGCTCTTGCAGAAACACCTAGAATATCGACATATGAAACAGAAAGTAACCACCCCAAACTTGGAAGTTAAAAGTCTTGCGAAAGTTTACATCAGGAGAAATGTAGTTGAAGAGCTTAAAACCATATGGAAAAACAGGGTTAAGCCATCACATCTGAGAACATTCTGAGAAATCAGTTAAATTCACTAAAATTATTATTTTACTAACAACAAAAATAGCGATGGGTTACATTTTTTGCACATGTAGTAATGCTAAGTCTGTTCCTCTTTTTAAAGAAATCCTGTGGCCCCTCTCCCCACAAAACCAAGTATTGAGGCTGAGGCCTGAATCACTCTGGATACACCCCTGGGAGAGGCTTGATCCAGCCCAATTCAAAAACAGAAAGCTCCAAAGAGCCAAATTCTTGGCTTTTATGAGTTCCTAAGCAGGCTTTTGAAATTCATGGCAGAGATGATCATCTTGAAAGACCATCTATGGCTTTTAATTTGCAAGATTTGCAAAAGAGAGGCTTTTTTCTTTTCAAGTTCTCTAAACTTTGGTTTTGATTATCAAAACTCTGGATTCTAGAGCGAATCCCTGAAGGAATCTTGGAATAAAGTTTATGCCACAACAGACAAGACGTCTGCAGGGGAACTGATGAAAAATCAGATTATCCTGTCCCTGAGGCTGAAAAATTTCAAAATAAAAGAAAAAAGCCTGGGAAGGAGAAATTAAAAATTCCAGGGCTTGGGGCGAAACTGAATTGGCCATCAGCTGATCCTTGTTGAAACTGCGTTCATCATTCTATTCTCTCTACTTTTGTGTATTTTTTGAAATTTTCCATAGTAAAAATTTTGCTCTGGTTAGCTTTAACGTGAAAGCTGGGAAACCAGCAAGAAGGTCATGGAAACTGCGCAGACAAGAAGTGGTGGTGCCTAGACTAGGGCAGCCGTGGTGGAGAGGACAGAAGAGGCTGCAGAGAGGCAGATGGATTCAAAATACATCTGGGGGTGTCCCACTCGACTGTTATTTCTCATGCCTTAAATCTCTATGCATTTTCCCTCCTCCTTCACCTCAAGAGCTTACTGTACCCAGCACGTGGCCCTCGGGGAGAAAAGACGGGTTGGGAGAAGAGCAATACTGTGTTAGCCCTGGGGTGAGCTCCTAAGAAGGGTCTCTGCCCTGGACACCACCTACCGCCTGAGGAACTTGAGAAACATCCAGATGCCTTTGGGCTTTAGTCTAGGAGCCATGGGAACCTCAAAGGGTTTTCAACAGGCAGCAGCCTGAGCTGATTGTAAACGTCCCCTCTCCCCCAGATACTGCATGGAGCACAGTTCGGAGTGGGCTGCCTGTGGAAATGGATATGTAGCATTCCAAATGCCTTATATAAACATTCTCTTTTATTCCTCAAAGCAACCCTGTGAAATGGGGATGATTATCCTCATTTTGAATACAGGGTTCTGAGATCAGACAGGTTGAGTGATGTACCCAAGGTCACATAGCAATTACCTGTAAAGTTGCAGATAAAATACAACAAAACATGGCATGAAACATACTCACATAGTACTAAAAATTTATTCGTTGTTTATCTGAAATTCACATTTAACTGGGGGACGTATATTTCTATTTGCTAAATCTGGCAACACTAATTACTGGCCAAGATAGGATTGAGTCCAGGGTCTGGCTCCAAAGTCTTGGTCCTCCCCCCAAACTGCCCAGATGGTAGGGCAAGGATTTGCTCTGGTTCATCTCGGTATCCCCGCTCATCACTTCACTGGGGCCTTGCAGACAGACAAGAGTCCCCAGCAAATGTTCACTGAGTGAATATATACGAGGACGTGCGATGTTGGAAGATTTGGGGGCCTTTCTGGACCATCAAAAGTTCTAGTAGAGTGAGGCCGGTATCGTGGGTAAAAGCGCAGATTCTGATACTAACTTCCTGGGCTCAGATCCTGCAACCATCACTTACCTACCAGCTGTGTGAGTTTGGGCAGGTCACGGAAGACCTCTGCGCCTCAGTTTCCTCATCTGTAAAATGGGGATGATAACGGCACTAATAACAGTACATTCCTGTAGGGTCTGTTTTGAGGATTCAATGAGTAAACGTGTGCAATGCCCTGCTTCAGAGAAAGTAAAAGCTCAGGGAATGTTGGCCATGACTGGGGGTCAAGAGGAAGATAAAGAAGCGACTGAAACGCTACAAACCCTCCGCACGCTGCCAAGAGCACACAGAGTTTTCTTTCGGGGTGGGAACCGGGCTTCATTCCCCGACAGCCCCAGAGGGGTGCAGAGACCCCTGCTCCCGGTAGGGGGCGCACGAAATAGTGATCCAATAACTAAATGAGCCGGGAGATTTCAAATGGGACCAGAGCTGACCTCTAAAAATAACCAAAAACAGAAGAAAAAAGAATGCCACAAAAACAAGAACTATATCAGGGGGAAATAATTTGAGCGACGACTCCAGAATGTGACAGTGAGTCCAGAATGTGACAGTGAGTCAAAGCACCTATTATTGAAAAGCGTGTATTTTGAGGCAAATATTTGAACGCTCAGAAAAACAAGGGGGGTTGAGGGTGGCAAGCACAACAAATATTGTCATTAAAGCAAAATTAGCACGTGGCTTAAATTCCAGAGGTTACGAAACAGCCTGGCTGAGGTCATTCATGCCTAATAATCACCTTGACTGATTAGAGCAAAGGTTTTGGAGCATGTTTCTATTCCCAGACATGGAGTCATCAGCCGCCCGGAATAAATCATTGTGCTCTATTTATGTCTTGGATCATCCACATGGAAGCACCCTCGGCCATCCTCCAAGGGAAATTCCAAAGGCTTCATTAATTAATATTTGGAAAACAGTACAATTGGTATTTGTCAGACCTATAGAAACATGACGTCAGTATGTTTTGTATGTTGGGTTCATTTATTCAATTATTCAGCTATGCTCCAGGTGCACAGAATATTTATTACTTATTATAAAGTATTAATCATTGTAATACTGAGGTAGGAACTGGAGGTGCAATAGTGAACATGACAGGTGGGCCCCTGTCCTCATGAAGCTTATAGTCTAGTGGTGGAGACAGATGATAAAAAAATCAAGCAACAGACAAAATAATTGCAAACTGTTAAGTGCTATGAGGAAAACAATAGAACTCTGCCATAGACACTAGCAGGAGGGGTCTACTTTTGGTGGATGATCATGGAGGACTTCTTAGAGGAGGTGATCCCCAAGCTGAGACCTGAAGGATGGGAGGAAACCACCAGGTACAGTTGGCACTCAGTGTGCATGGAAGGCATGAAAGGAAGCAAACCAGAGTGGGCAAGAATATTAAGTAGTCGTGACAAGCACAGACTTCCTGGGTTTGAAACCTGCTCTGCCACTGACTTGCTGTATGATTTGTCCAAGTCATTTGCCATTCTTTCTTGGCTCAGTTTCTCCATCTGTAAAATGGGGATAATGACAATACTCGTTTGGTGGCTGTCACGAAGAATCAGTGAGTTGATATTCGTGAAGCATTTAAAGCTTTGCCCGGCAGGGTTCACGCATCACACACGTAAGGATCCCAGAGGCTGTGAATGCTGCCGACCCACATCCCCAGCTCACCTGGGTTTACCTGCAGCTGCCCTCTCAGCGCCTCCCAACTCAAGGACCTGCATTTCTCCTCTTCTCCGCCTGGGGGCGCTCTCCACCACAACCACACACAGGCTTACCCTAGAAATGTGGTGGAGTTCACGTCTGGGGGCCACCGGCAACCAGGGAGGCTGGAAGCTGGTGGATAAACGCCTCAGGCTCTCTGCCGCACACTGGGGCCGCTCTGACCTGCGCTCCACAGGGTCTCTCAGTGGGGCCCCAGTGAAAGTGAGCCTCAGCTGTCTGCTGTATCACCTGCTCCTTAACACACCCTTTATCGGTTCTCCTCCAGGCTGTCTCACTTCACTCCCTCTCAGTGCTTCCTGGAATCACCTCCCATGGCACGGATGAGGCGGACATGTGTCTAGACTGTGAACTTTAGGGAGGCACTTCAACTGATGGAGGGACAAACAAATGTGGCCCATGCCTATGATGGAATAGTATTCAGCCATGAAAAGGAAGGAAGTTCTGATACCTGCTCCAATGTGGGTGAACCTCAAAAACATAAGCGAAAGAAGCCAGACACTGAAGGTCACGTGTAGTATGCTTCCATTTCTATGAAACGTCCAGCAGAGGTAAATCCATAGACACAGAAAGCAGACTGGTGGTGGTCAGGGACTGAGAAGAGGGGGCACTGGGGAGTGACTGCTTAGTGGGCACTGGGTCTCCTTTCGAGGTGCTGAAAGTGTCTTGGAACTAGATAGAGGTGATAGGCTAAACGTCACCGAATTGTCCACTTGATAAGGTTAATGTTAATTCTATATTATGTAAATTTCACCTCAATAAAAAATGTATATTAAACACACACTCAAACTGAGCAGCTCTCCTCTCCACGGCCCTGGGGTGGGGACCTCCGTCCCGGAGCGTCATGTGGGAATCGTCACCTTGCATCTCCTCCAGGGAGCGGAGGTCTGTTCAGTCCTGAAAGCCGTGTGGCCCTTACTTCCTACTCCGCAAGAAGGGGAATTCCTATTTCCTGACCGAGGCCCTACTGTGCGCCAGACACTCCATGGCAACTTTCTCCATCAATCCTCTTGACCCTCTCTTGCCTCACCAGCATAATTTTCCTTCACCGTGCTCATCACTAACTGACATCACACTATATGCACATGTTTGTTCAGTGTTGGTTTTCCCACTAGGATGTAAGCTTCACAGGGGCAGGAACTTTGCCTGCTTTGTTTACTGCTGTATCCCCGTGCTGAGGAGGTGAAGGAACGTGGCAACACAGGCATCGGCATCCGCAGTTGACAGAGGGGGAAATTCGGGCTCAGTGATTTGCCCAAGTCCCATGGTCACTAAGTAGCAGAGACCGAATTTGAACTCAGGCCGATGGGGCCAGCCCGTGCTGCAGGGAGCTTTCCTTCGGCAGCCTCCTAGACCCTGCTGGGATGAGTTAGGAGTCTGAAAATTAGAGGGATGAAGACGGTGACTCAGCTTTTAGACAAAGAGGGAGATGGTGACCCGGGGCTGAGTCATCGCTGCCGCCTCCCCTGTGCTGACTCGTTCATACCTCCAGTTCTTGGCCTCCCCGAGCTCTGGGGTGAGGCCAGGGGCTCAACATCGTCCGGGGCTCCTTTCTCCTCTCAACCCTGCCCTCTCGGCTGGGTCAGTCTGACCCAGATTAAACCACTGGGTCCAGGCCAGCAGTGCCCAGAGAGCCATGCAGATCTGGGCACAAGAATCCGAGGCCTGGCAGGGTTGAGACCGTGAAGAGCGCTCCTGTATTAGGTTTTCTTGGATGGACAGCACCAGCAGTAACCCTGTGCATACCTGACTTATTGAAAACGTGAATTAAATCTAATTTTTTAAAAAAAGAACACAAGCCTTAACATCAACAAGAGATGGGTTTGAAGCCCAACTCTGCCACTTAGCTGTGTGACCTTGGGCACACTACTTGACCACCCTGTTCTTCAATTTTCTCATCTGGAAAACAAGGTAATAATATTATCTGCTTCCAAGAGTTGGCAAGAGGATGGACAGGACATTTTGAGTGGGAGCCAGAAGGAGGAAAACATGTTCTAAGGGCAGAAAGGCAGTGGAGTGCTGAGGACTGAACCCCACGGCAGAGATGGGAATGGGGTTGAGTTGGAGGTAAACAAGGTTCTGGGTGTGGCCCCCAGGCTGGTCAGTGAGTCAAAAGCTGGGGCTGGACCAGTGGTTTAACCTCTGGCAGCTTCCCTCTCTCCAGCTGTACAAAACTGGGGATTAGATCATGCTAGACCCTGCCCCATCCCACACAGAATTAGAATATGATGTTTCACACAGAATGAGAACCTTCCACAAAAGGAAGAATGTTAATTGACATCATGGTTGGGGATTTGAGGGTGGGGGGTAATTAAAATTATTACCCTAGTGATACATGAATATATTTTTGCTGTGAAACATTCTAACAGTCCAGATATATGTAGGGCAAAACATGAAACCCCTCTTCATCAGCTTCCACTATCAACAGTTTGGAGCACAACCTTACAGTTTCTTTTCTTTGCATTAATGTAGCTATGTGCACAGGGCTAATAGCTAACACTACGGGCACTTACTACGTCAGGCACTGCTCCAAGCAATTTACGTAGATTAATTTATTTAATCTTTGCAACAATCACATGAGGCAAATTCCATTATTATCTCTCTTTTACAGAGGAGGAAACTCAGGCCCAGAGAGGTGAAGTAACTTCCCCAAAGTCACACAGCTTTGGAGAGGAGGAGCTGGGATTCAAACCCAGGCAGCCTGACCCCAGAGTCTATATACATAACCATTGCATTCTATTGTCCTTCAAATATTTTCTTTTTTCCATAAATAGGATCACACCTTGTGTATCTTTTGCATCTTGCTTTTTGCATTTGATATATTTTAGAGAGTGTGCCACGTCAGTTCATACAGGTCTTCTTCTCTCACGTTAATGATTGCACAGTACTTAGTGGGATATCACGGCACAAAGATGCTGTGATCTACTCGTCCATTCCTTGCTGATGGACTGTTTAGGGTGTTTCCACTCTCATTTTTACGAACAATCCTCTGGCCATCATCACCTGTACATGTCTTTGCGCACTCATAGCTATTTCTAGGGATTTCCGGAAGTGAGGATTTAAATCTTGGAGAAATATTGTTGGATTGTCTTCCCAAAAGGATGCCCCAGTTTACACCCCATCATCAGTATGAGCACCCCATCCCCACACCCTTGCCAACACCGGAAGGATACAGCCTTCATTCATTGCCACGGGGGAGGTGGGAACATTATATCTCATTTGATGTTTTACTTTGCATGTCCCAGATTACCAGTGAGCTCAAGCATCTTTTCAATTTTGTTGTTGTTGAGGTAAGATTGGTTTATAACATTATATAAATTTCAGGTGTACATCATTATATTTTGACTTCTGTGTAAACTACATCGTGTTCACCACCAAAAGTCTGTATCCGTCACTGTATGAATGTGCCACTTTTCCCCTTTTGCCTTCCCCCAACCCCTTCCCTTCTGGTAACCACCAATCGCTTCTCCTTATCTATGTGTTTGTTTGTTCATCTTTCACATATGAGTGAAATCATACTGTTGATGCAAACCATCCATTATCAATCTATAAATCAAAATTGGGGTGAGTTTATTATGAGCCAGGTTTGAGGACTACAGCCTGGGGCCTTCCTTTCTCAAGGAAGGAAGGACACCAAAGAAGTGGGGTGTACAGAGTGGTTATATACCATCTTGGAACAAAAAGCATACATCACATATGACAGAAATATCTCTTTTACTACTGTCTCGAGATGCTTAGCTGGCACAGCAGGTCAGCGGTCAGCAGGTCAGTGGTCACAAGGTGAGCACAGCACATTGGTAATTAATCCTTAGTTCCCAGGAAGTGATGCTTATCCTTAAGGAAATGCCGATATGGGGGGAAGCTACATCCATACCTTTAAGGGCATCGTTCTTATCTTTGGGACATTGTAAATGTTTAAAGCAGATGTACAATGCATGCTAAACAGGCCACATCAGGCCTTTTTGGAAAAACACGGTCAGACCAAATTAGTTTTAGACCAAATGGCTTCCTCATATACTCCAATATATCCCATTGCTTTTCATTTATTTATTTTTTTTTTAAACTTTTTTTTTTTTTTGTGGGGAAGACCAGCCCTGAGCTAACATCTGTTGCCAATCCTCCCCTTTTTGCTGAGGAAGACTGGCCCTGGTCTAACATCCGTGCCCATCTTCCTCCACTTTATATGGGACGCCGCCATAGCGTGGCTGACAGGCAGTGCATCGGCAGGCGGCCGGGATCCGAACCCACGAGGCCTGGGCTGCCAAGCGCGGACTAAACTGCTGTGCCACTGGGCGGCCCCGCTTTTCATTTATTTATCAATATGATATTCGTCTTTCTCCGTCTGACTTATTTCACTTAGCATAATACCCTCAAAGTCCATCCATGTTGTCACAAATGGCAAAATTTCATCTTTTTTATAGCCGAGTAGTATTCCATTGTGTGTGTGTATATATATATATATATATATATATATATATACACACACACACCACATCTTCTTTATCCAATCATCTGTTGATGGGCACTTAGGTTGTTTCCAAGTCTTGGTTATTGTGAATAATGCTGCAATGCATATTGGGGTGCATATATCTTTTCTAATTAGTGTTTTCATGTTCTTTGGATAAATACCCAGAAGTGGGATAGCTGGATCATATGGTATTTGTATTTTTAATTTTTTGAGGAATCTCTGTACTCTTTTCCATAGAGGCTGCACCAGTTTGCATTCCCACCAGCAGTGTATGAGGGTTCCCTTCTCTCCACATCCTCTCCAACACTTGTTATTTCTTGTCTTTTTAATAATAGCCATTCTGATAGGTGTGAGGTGATATCTCATTGTAATTTTGATTTGTATTTCCCTAATAGTGATGTTGAACATCTTTTCATGTGCTGTTGGCTATCTGTAGATCTTCTTTGGAAAAATGTCTGTTCAGATCCTCTGCCCATTTTTTAATCAGGTTGTTTGGTTTTGTTGAGTTGTATGAATTCTTTATATGTTTTGGATATTTACCCCTTATCAGATATATGAGTTGCAAATATCTTCTCCCAGTAGGTAGGTCTTTTCATTTTGTTATGGTTTCCTCTGCTGTGCAGAAGCTTTTTAGTTTGATGTAGTCCCATTTGTTTACTCTTTAAATGTTTATAATGACCATTTCTATGTTATCATCTGTGAATGGCCTGTTGGAGTCCTTTCGGACTGTGGATATTTAATGTTTCTTCCTCAGTGCACCCCAATTCCATCCTATAGTGGCCACTGGTGTTCCAGCTGTCCAAATCCTCTCCCCTTTCCTGTGATAACAGTACCTGTGTGCTTTTCAGCAGCCTCCTGTGTAGTCAAATCCACAGCCTTTGACCTAAAGGGAGCCAACAAGTATACTCCACTCCCCGGCCATGGCTGCTGGTCCAGGGCAGAGACCACAGGCTCCATTCCTTGACTTCCTTGCAAGCTATCGGACAGAGAAACTCTGTCTGCGTCTGCATTTGGTTCAGTGACACGGGGAACCTGAAGTTGCCAGGGACCCCCAAGAGGAGCCAGAAAATGAAGACAGCACAGAGAAGGCAAAGCTGAGGGAGGCAGAGATTCTGAGTCTGGATGGTACTATTCTCTGAGCCCCGGATCCAGCCTTGTCCAAAGTCAAACCTGAACTTCCCCCTTGTATAAGTGAACACATTTCTTTGTTTTAATTATTATTTTTTTTTTGAACAGCTTTGATGGAGATTGTTGGGTTTTTGTCCTTTTCATTTCCCACCTTGCCATAAGTCCTAACTGATCCACAAGCACAGAAGGAAGGAAACAGATTCACGTTCAGGGGAACTTGGCACTCAGGCCTGAAGGTGCGTGGATGTGCTTCTAGACCTGCCCAGAAGAAGCCAAGTGCGATTTTTTTTTGTTTTATTTTTTATTGATGTCAATAGTTTATAACATCGTGAAGTTTTAGTTGTACATTATTGTTTGTCCATCACCATATAAATGCTTCCCTTCACCCCTTGTGCCCACCCCCCACCCCCGTCCCTCTGGTAACCACCAACCAGTTCTCTCTGTCCGTGTGTTCATTTATATTCCACATATGAGTGAGTTCATGCAGCGTCTGTCCTCTCTTTCCGGCGTATTTCACTTAACATAATACCCTCTAGGTCCATCCATGTTGTTGCAAATGGGACAATTCTGTCTTTTTTATGGCTGAGTAGTATTCCATTGTATATATATGCCACATCTTCTTTATCCAATCATCAGTTGAGGGACACTTGGGTTGCTTCCACTTCTTGGCTATAGTGAATAATGCTGCAATGAACATAGGGGTGCATAAGCCTCTCTGGATGGTTGATTTCAGGTCCATTGGGTAGATGCCCAATAGTGGGATAGCGGGATCATAAGGTATTTCTAGTTTTAATTTTTTGAGGAATCTCCATACTGTTTTACATAGAGGCTGCACCAGTTTGCATTCCCACCAGCAGTGATTTGGGTTCCCGTTTCTCCACAACCTCTCCAGCATTTGTTGTTTTTTGTCTTGGTGATTATAGCCATTCTAACGGGTGTCAGGTGATATCTTAGCATAGTTTTGATTTGCATTTCCCTGATGATTAATGATGTTGAACATCTTTTCATGTGTCTATTGGCCATCTGTATCTCTTCCTTGGAGAAATGTCTGTTCATGTCCTCTGCCCATTTTTTGATCAAGTTGTTTGGTTTTTTGGTGTTCAGTTGTGTGAGTTCTTTATATATTACGGAGATTAATCCCTTGTCAGATATGCGATTTGCGAATATTTTCTCCCAGCTGGTGGGTTGTCTATTCATTTCGATCCTGGTTTCATTTGCCTTGTAGAAGCTCTGTAGTCTGATGACGTCCCTGTGAATTTGTTTTTAATGCTAAACCAAATGGAAGGAATGAGCCCCACTGTTTTGGAGGGAGGAAAGGTAGCATGGAAAAGACAATGCCGGGCCTAGCACATCCTTAGAGACTTTATCCAAAAAAAGAAAAAAAGAGGAGCCTTTGTGATCTGAGCAAACTGCATGGGCAACAGGAAGAAACAGACATTCTCATTACTTTTGTTTGACTCAGGTTTTCTTGCATGGGGTGGGAGTGGTGATTAAGTGGGCTGGTGGCTCTCCTTTGTGGAAAAAAACCCCAGCTGTCACCAAGAGAGGCTTTCACACATTCTGTGAACAATTGTCTTTGAATTCAGATTTTTCTTCCAAATAAAAATAAGTGCACTTGAGATTAGTCAGAGGTCCCCAGGCTGGGAGAGAGGAGGCTGCTAACTGCTGATATGCTGGCATTCCACCAGAGAGCAAGAGTGGGGGAGGGCAGAAGTAGAGAGGAGAGAGCTTGGGATGCCCAGTTTCAAACCCTGACTCCTCCACTTACTAGCTGCTCCAGTCGCAGCACAAAGTACCCCCAAACTTAGCGCCATAACACAGCCATTTATTGTGCTTACAGATGCTGTGGGTCAGGAATTCAGACGAGCACATCAGCTGTGATGGCTGGTCTCTGCTCTTCCTTATCTGGGGCCTCAGCTGGAAGACTCAGAGGCCAAGCACTGGATCATCTGAAGGCTCCTTCACTCACACGTGTGGTGGCTGATGCTGCTTGTAGACTGGGCCTCAGTTTCTCTCCACATGGTTGGCTTGGGCTTCCTCACAGCATGGTGGCTGGGTTCCGGGGCCACACATCCTGAAAGAGAGAGGCGGCTGGGAGTTGTATGAGCTGTTCGTGAGCTAGTTTCGGATGTTACCTAGCATCACTTCCCCCATAGCCTATTAATTGAGGTAGTTTCAAGATCCTGCCCAAGTTCAGATGGAGAAGAAATAGATTCTGCTTCTTGTTGAGGAGCAACAAGGTTCTGGAAAAGCACATGGGCCAGAAATATTGCTGCAGCCATTTTTGGAAATTACAACCTGCCACAGTAACTGTATGAGATACTAGGCAAGTTGCTTCACCTCTCTGGGCCTCAGTTTCCTCATCAGTAAAATGGGGATAATAATAGAGTCTACAGCACAAAGAGAGAATCACACGAAATAACATGTATGAGGAACAGAGCAGAGTGCCTGCGATGAGGCAAGTGGTCAGTGAATATTAGAAGTTATTGTTAATAATGGTTATTATTGAATGATGAGGCATCTTGCTATGGCTGATACAGGGTGTTGAGGATTGAATTGTGTCCCCCAAAAAGATATGTTCAAGTCTTGACCCCTGGTACCTGTGAATGCGACCTTATTTGGAAATTAGGTCATTGCCGATTTAGTTAAAATGTAGACTGAGAACTCCAGGGATTGCTGGCAACCCCAGAAGCCAGGAAGAGGCAAGGAAGGATCCTTCCCAAGATCTTTCAGGGAGAGTGTGGCCCTGTGGATACCTCGATTTCAGACTTCAGTCCTCCAGAGCCACGAGACAGTAAATTTCTGTGGTTTCAGCTACTCAGTTTGTGGCACTTTGTTACAGCAGCCCAAGGAAACTGATACACAGGCTGTGCCTGGAAGACAGGAGGACGTGGGTTCTGACCCCACAGCTGCCTCTGTTTGGAGGAGTGACGTTGGCTTCTTCCCTCCCGCTCTGAGTCTGTTTCCTCATCTGTAAAATGAGGGGCTGGACTTGCTGGTTTCTGAAGTCCCTTCCCTCTCCAGGATGCTTTGGTACATACAAGTAACAAAACTTCAAAATCGATTGTCTTCTGAATGTTCTGGGACTGTGATGCCGCCATAAACATGTGACAGTTATGAAGCTGATCTTTTCGCCTTTGAACCCTGAAGGTGGTTCCCAAATCCTCCTTCTGTGGTTTCTCCCAACTAACTTTGTTTTCTGATTAAAAACATTATTCTCAAATTAATTGGACAAAAGCAATGTAGGGGTTATTGTAAAAACAAAGAAAAAACAATACCAAAGAATATAAATTAAAAAGAACAATCCCCTCACAGTCACCAACCCCACTTAATGTGATAAACACCACTCACAGTTTGGTGTGTATCCTTCCATATATTTCTATAAATATGTTTGATAATTTGTGCGCAACATGCACTCTGTGAAAACGAATGCGCGTACAGTGTGTGTTTTTCAACAGCAAGATCCTGCTGTACGCACTCTTTTACTACCTGCCTTATTCACTTAGCATATCTGGGAGATCAGATGAGGGCTGACACCGGGACCACTGTGTCACACAACTCCAGAGGACATCTTTGTAGGGAACACGACACGAATGGCTTGGAGAGGAAGCACCCCCAGAAATACGCGGCCATGAAGATTCAGCACTGTGGACAGGGGCACAGCTCTCTCCTCCACTCCCACTCCTGCAGCAGGATGCTTAGGTTTAGGGTCGATACAGAGATGACTAAGATATAGACGTTGCCTTCAGGGAACTCACGGTCTTATGGGACAGACAGCTACGTGGTTGAATAATAACTTAATAATGACATATGTGGATTACACTCATTCAAGAAAAAATACTAGCAATAACGATAATCATTAACATTTATTGAGTGCACTGAGCTAAGCTACTTTGAGTGCATTATTTCAGTTAATCCTCAGAACCACACTGCTGTGGAGATAATGTGATCCTGTATTACAGATGAAGAAATGAAGCTCAGAAAGGTGAATTAACGGGAGTGAATGGCCATGACCTTACAAACGCACATATGGCCTTCTGGAAAAACTCTAGAAGTGGTATTTGGGTGGCGAGTGCCTGTGGCCGGGTATGACGCTCAGCCAGCTGGCCTTGGAGATTAAGCGCATGCTCACAACGGATTTGCCTTGTTGTCTGACTTTTTATTTATTCACGCCACAGTAAGGAACAGCTGCTAAAACCGCTCACCTTCTACTTGTTGCAGCACAGGAAGAACAAACACGCGTCTCCCGCCCTGACGTGGCTGTGGTGTCCTTGAGGGCCGTGGCCACATCCTGTATTGGGTTTGTGTCTGTGGAAGCATCTAGAGCAGGACAGGGCAGCTGTTCAGGGTGTCCATGGACTTGCTGGTTTACTTCCCAGAGATGACCTCTGCTGTCTTCCTCTCGCCCCCTGCTGTCAGCTCTCTGTACTACAGCCAGCGTCATCTTTCCCACTAACGCATTTCTGCCCGTCCTCAGACGCCCCTTCGGTGGGTGGCAACCCACGGCTCTTGGGTTGCCATCAAAGCCCCTCACTCCCGCCCCCAGCCTGGCTTTCAGGCTCCACTTTGTGCACTGACCCAGCTTACCGCTCCAGCTCCCTGTTCTGCTCTGACGACGCACACCTTACAGCGTGGCAATGCCAAGCTGCCGTGGGCACCCCCAGCCCCCGCGGGTCAGCCTCATCAAGCCAGCCTGTCTCCTAAGAGGGAGATGTTCTCCAAGAAGCCTGCTCTCCGCGGCTCCTGGCAGGCCTCCAGGCTAATCACACCACTGACCTTTGTCATCATCACTCTCCCCATCGATAGCAGTGGGACATTCCTCAGCCTTCCCAGAGCTACAAACCATCCCCTAGGAGGCTCTGAAACACAGCCTGCCTTCCTTTGCTGAATCAGTTCCCTGGAAGAACTGGGAGGGTCTCAGGACCCTGGAGACCTCTTTCCCCATCTCTCCTTCCTTCTCCTCCTGGCAAAAGTGTCTCCCAACCTGGCTCTACAGATAAGCCAAATCCTTGGAGACCTCGGGCTCTCGGCCAGGGCGTGCAGAGCAGCTAAGCCCCAAGGTGGACAGAACCACAGCAAATGCCAGACCTCTCCCCACCTAAGCAAGAAAACAAGTGGGACGAAATCAGAACCATATGTGATGTCTTTGTCCATTTGGGTCGCTGTAACAAAAATGCTGTAGCCTAGGGGGCTGAAACAACAAACATTTATTTCTCACGGTTCCGGAGGCTGGAAAGTCCAAGATCAAGGTGCCAGCAGATCTGGTGTCTGATGAGGACCTGCTTCCTGGTGTGCAGATGCCATCTTCTCCTTGTGTCCTCACACGGCGGAAGGGATCAGGGAGCACTTAGGGTCTCCTTTACAAGGACATTGATCCCATTCATGGGGCCTTCACCCTCAGGATCTATTCACCTCCCAAAGGCCTCACCTCCTAACACCATCACAGTGATGGGGGCTAGGATTTCAACATATGAATGTGGGCGGAGGGGGGGACACAAACATTCAGTGCCTAACAGGCAGCTTGGAGAGTCTCGAGTCTCTTTCTGGAAGACAAAGGCCTGGTTTCCCGAAGGGACTTGTTAAACTCTCTTGTCAAAGAGCTATAGTTAGATGTGCCACATCCTTAGTCATCAGGGAACTGCAAATCGAAACCACAGTGAGACACCACTTCACACCCACTAGGATGGCTATAATGAAAAAGAAGGAAAAGCAAATGTTGGTGAGGATGTGGAGAAACTGGAGCCCTCGTGCACTGCTGGTGGGAAGGGAAAATGGTGCAGCTGCTGTGGAATTAGTTGGTGGTTCCTTAAAAAGTTAAACAGAATTATCATCTGGCCCAGGAATTCCACTCCTAGGTATACACCCCAAATCATTGAAATCTGGCACTCAAACAAACACGTGTCCACACATGTTTATAGCATCATTATCCACAATCACCAAAAGATGGAAACAGCCCAAACATCCATCAACGGAAGAATGGGCAAACAAAGTGTGGTCTGTCCCCACAGTGAAATATTATTCAGCCCTAAAAAGGAATGAAGTTCTGATGCGTGCTACAACGTGGATGAACCTCGAAAACCTTATGCTGAATGAAATAAGCCTGGCACAAAAGGTCATAAATTGTATGATTCTATTTATATGAAATATTCAGAATAGGTAAATCCACAGGGACAGAACACATATTTGTGGTTGCGAGAAGTTGGGGTTCAGGGGGAATGGAAAGAAACTGCTTATGGAGACAAGATTTCCTTTTGGGGTGATGACAATGTCTTGAAGCTAGATGAGGTGGTGGTTGCACAACACTGTGAATGCTCTAAATATCACTTTAAAGTGGTTAATTTTAGGTTATGTGAATTTCACCTCAATAAAAAACAAAAACAGAAAAAGAGAGAGCTGTGGTTATAAGTGCAGTTAATCTTGGGCCTCAGGATAAGGCAGAACCCCTTCCTCCTGCCCCTCCCCTCCGACCCCGGACCCCAGCACATGGGCTGTCTGCACGCACAGCCTGCACCCCAACTGCACTGCCCCATGGGGATAGGACACACACCACACACGTTAGCGTAAATTCTCTAGGAGCCACATTTTTTCAAACTAGGAAGAAAGAGGTGAAATTAATGTTTATGTTTTATGTAACCCAATACATCCAAAATGTTATCATTTCAACATATAACCAGTGTTTTTAAAGTCACTAATGGGATGTTTTATGTTCTTTTTTTTTCATATCAAATCTTGAAATCCTGTGTATTTTACACCATCAGCACATCTCAGTTCGGGGACATTTTAAGGGCTCGTTAGCCACACATGGCTCACTCTAGGACACTAGCTCTCAACAGGAAGTTACCTCCCCCAGGGGAAGCTTTGGGAAATTTGAAGGACCCGTTTTGTTTCCACAATTACTGGGGAGCTACTGGCATTGAGTGGGCAATGGCCAAGAATGCTAACTGTTCTGCAATGCTCCAAAATGGAGCACTGTCCTGTGTCCCCTTTGTGACTTCCGAATCTCCCACTGAACATTCATGAAGGTGGTAAAAAAAACACAAAACTATACACTTTGAACCTACCTCTATTTTATGTATAATCTTAAAATATCTTTTGTACTACGCTGTTACACAGTGAATCTTCCAGGAAGTTAACCACCATGTAAATCCCAGGAAAACCATGCTTTCTTTTGTTTGGCATTTTACCAAGAGTCATCTACTGTCTTGGAAATTCATGTCCCCACACGTGACATCTGAGCGGCTACACAACGCGCTACCCATTTGCATTTGTAGCATCTGGCTGCTTCTTTAAGTCTTCTAGAATAGTTGTGCCTAAGCATTTACTTATAGAAATGCATGTTATTTTTATTATAAATGGATTGAAAAAATTTTTCCTTTTTAAAATACAGCCGGGCATTGTATTCATTTTTGTAAATTATGCGCCGAGAGAGGCTACATTGTGCATACATTTTCTTTCACTATAGTAAAGTGAGGTGATGAAATATTTGTATTAACAGGGCTTTTGGGATTGATGAGCTGCCCGCCTGACCCGGGATGTGATGCAGCCCAGCTCTTGCATTGTCCTTGAGGACTCGACTATTAACTGTCCTTTCACCACCTGCGTTTTCTAGGATGTCTACTGAAGACACACTTCAACTGTGTGTCCCAAACCCTAAATGATCTGGGAAAAGCAGTCAGAACCAGGTCAGGAAGGGCCTTGAATGCCATCCCAAGGGCTTTGAACTTAATCCTGAAGGCAGCAGGAAACCATTGAGGAGTTGCCATTTGTTCTTTGTTTTGCTTGTTTATTTCAAAACTCCCATGCCCAAAGTAACTCTTCAGTTTTCCCCATTTTTAATAAAGTTTTTACTTCGAAATAATGTTAGACTTACAAGAGGTTGCAAAAAGTAGTACAGAGAGTTCCCATATACATTTCACCCAGCTTCCCCTAGTGATAACGTCTGACATAAATACACACAGTCCTTTATCAAAACCAGGAAGTTAATGTTGGTATAACACCACTCACGGAACTACAAAGCTCATTCCCTTTCACCGTTCCTACATGCATTCTGTGTGTGTGTGCGTGTGTAACCAGATTCATGCAACCACCACACAGTCAGGATACTAAACGGTTCCATCACTACCACGTGTGTTTTTAACAGTTGTGTATTTTACCGACGTAAAGGTTACTGTGCATTATTTGGGAGGGACTCACAGTGGATCACCGTGTAGATTACACAGGAAAAGAAGAGGAAAAATGAAAGGATGCTTCCTTTTTCATTTCCTCTTGACCACGAAGTTGTTCTGATGTGTTTTTTAAAGGGTTAGGAGTGTTGTGTCCACATTTTTAGGAGGCTAACCTTCCATTCACCACTCAGTAATAATAACCCGTTTCAGCAAAGTTTCTTTTCTTTATCAAAGGACTTCAAACTAGAAGCCAGGTGTGTGATGGAATGAGGTACCCCCTTGCTGTATCTTTTTAAAAAGGAATCATAAGAATAATTTGTGAAATAATTTTGATAACGATTCAGCACCTACAGCAGTGAATCTCAATCTTGACTGACATTAGAAACACAATGCCTAAACTATTCAGACATCAATAAAAATTAAAAATTAAAAACAAAAGAAACACAATGCTGGAAAGATTGTTTTTTAAAATCCCTATGTCTAGGCCTTAATTTAGACCAACTAAATCAGAGTCTTTTGGGGTAGGGTACAGGCATCAGTATTTTCTTTAAACTTTAAATTTTGAGATTATTTTAGATTTATAGAAAAGTTGTAAAAATAGCCCAAAGAGTTCTTGTGTACCCCTCACCTGCTTCCCCTAAAGTTAACACCTTGCATTACCAAAGTTCAGTGATCAATACTAGGACATTAACACTGGCACAAGACTATTATCTAAATGTCGGAGTTTGTTTGGATTTCTCCAGCTTTTCCTGCAACGTCCTTTTTCTGTTCTAGGATCCCACATTGCATTTAGTCCTTCTGTCTCCTTTGTCTCTTCGTGACGGTGACGGTTTCTTAGTCTTTCTTTGTTACTGCTCTTGACACTTTTGAAGAGTACTGGTTAGGTACTTTGTAGAGTATTTCTCAGTCTCATGATTAGATTGAGATTATGCATTCTGGGCATGAACATCGCAGAAGAAACGTTCTGTCCTTCTCAGTGCAGGGGGTCCAGCTCGGGCACAACATATTGGTAGAATAGTTGGTACCATTGTGTGGGTAGAAAGAAGAACATAATCCAAGTTAGACTCATCATTATGTATTCATTAATGACTATATTCGGGCTTCTCCCTTCTGATTAAAAAAATTAATAAAATCAGAGCATTTCCTTGAGCTCCTAAAAATATCCTGGCACGGTGCCCACAGTGCCCAGTGGAGAGGTCGGCCCAAGGCCTGGTCACCCCGCTGGAAATTCTGATTCCATTGGTCTGGGGGGTGGCCAGGCATGGAGCTTTATAAATGCTCCCCCAGGGGATTCCGATGAGGGGATTCTTAACTAAGTGATGAGAGTTTACATCACCCCTTATAGATATATCGACATCGTGGACCGTGGATACATGACTTCAGGGACATCACAGTTAAGGTGGTATCTGCTGTTTCTCCCCTGTGTAGTTACCATTTGTCCCTTTGCAATTAATAAATATCTTGGAGAAGATACTCTGAGACTCTTGTTCCCCCTCAACCTTTTGCCTACTAATTTTCGCATCCAGCAGCGGATCTTGTCTACAGCAATTATTTCTCTTTCCCTCATTCCTTCTCCATTCATTAGCTGGAATTCTTCTGTAAGAAGAACAAAAATTACTTACTTATATCAGGATGGATTCCTGGATATTTATTCTATCCGTGGGTTACACAATCCAAGACTATCATTATTGCCCAAATTGTTTTAATTTTGGCCATTGGGAGCCCATTCAGGTTGGCGCCTGTGCCCTTTCCACTTGTCCCCATCCTTTTCTGAGCACTTCCTGACTTTCTGACACCACGAGGTGCTCCGGGCTCACCTTGTATTTTCCTCGCCCCAGCCCTGGGGTCCAGTTGAAGGTTTAAAGTAGGGGAGTGACATGAGTGGACGTGCTGTAGAAAGACCACTCCGGCTGCAGTGCTGAGGTTGGGTTGGTGGGAAAGAGAGAGAAAATGTGGTAATCCATCAGGAGAGTGCAGCATTCTCCCCAACTAGATATTGGTTTCCAATTTGTTATAATAAAAGCCCCAACTGGAGCAGTGGAATGGAGGGGAACGGAGAAGAGCAGACGTGTGTATGAGAGACTGCAGGCACACATTGATCAGATTTGACAGGTGGCGAAGGAATATGGAAGAAAGGGTGGGTCAAAAGTGAGTTAACTGTTAGGCTCGGGTGACCAGAAGGCGGGTGCCATCATTTGAACTCAAGGACCACTTATGGAGCACCTACTATGTGTCAGATCCTAGATGACAGGCGCTGGGCACACAGAGTTCTCTTCTCCAAGAAGTTCTCAGTGTGGTAGTTGCTACAACATAGGGAAGGACCCAGACCAATGGGAGCACAGGTGAGGGGTGCAGTAGCCAGTCTCCAAGATGGGCATGGTTTCTAGTGCATTCTTCCAGAAATTTTCTCTGTCTCTACAATCATTCGCAAATTAATATTCTTCCTAAAAATATCATAGAAGTAAGATCATTCCTTGTATTGGTTCTGCAACCTGCTGTTCCAACCTGACCTATCCTGGAGATGGTTCTATTTGGGATATTCTCTGCCTCATCCTTTATCAAGGCAGCATGGCAATGCACCATGGTATGGACGTCTCATGATTTATTTAGCAAGTCCCCTACTCATGGATTGGTACGTTATTCCCAATTTTTTGATATGACACTGCCTCAAGCACGTTCAAACAACTGTTAGACCAGGGTCAACATGAGAAACGAACTAACTGAATCACAGGAGTGTCTTGCTTTGACCTTTGACAGATATTGCCAGTTTGCCCCACAAAAAGCTTTTGCCAAATGACATTCTCTTCTTCCAACACAAAATGAGGACACCCTTTTCTCCATAACCCTCCCAACTCTCGCACAAACCTTTTTCATCCTTAACAGTCAAATAGGTGGACTATGCTATCTTGTTATAATTATATTTTTAAAATGATGTATGACGTTACTTTTAGAATTAAAAAATGCATTCACTTGTAAACAAACATTATTTAAATAAATAACATTTAGAAGATGGAGAGAGAGGACAGCCTCTTTCCTCCAGACCTAAGATGGAGACGGATTCTTCCAGGACTAAATCCTCCAGTGAAAATACAATATTCCAGGAGCAGGATTCTCAGGCCTGGCAGCACATTAGGTTCCGCTGGGTCTTTTAATACTTGGGTCCCCACTCCTCTCCAGATCCCGGAAGAGACCTGTTTGCGAGACCCCAAAGGCTCCCCTCCACCACTAGAGGGCGCCTGACTGGAAGCCTGAGAGAACAAGGAGACCGCACAAGACAAGAAGCCAGCAAGTCATTTCAGGTCCTGGGGCCCAGACAGGGCTTTGTCGTGGATCCACATTCCCGCTTCCCACACCTGGTGAAGCCATGTCTGAGGCCAGAGGAGCTGATGTCCTGGCTTCTGGGCTATGGATGGAACAGAGGCAGGAGGAGAGGGAAGGCATTCTACATGGAGGCAAAGACACACAGAGAAGTTACTGGAATGAACTCCAATTCAAATAAAGGTATTTTTATCTAAGAGTTTCACAGAGACACTGTAACACAGGGAGAGGAGCCCCACTTGAATAGGGAGGCCAAAGTTGGGACAACTGGAGATCCACGGGCCAAAGAATGAATTTGCATCCCTACTTCACACCGTATACAAAAAAATGAATTCAAAATAAATCAATGACCTGGAAGTAAGAGCTAAAACCATAAAACTCATAGAAGAAAACATAGGCGTAAATTTCTGAGACCTTGGATCAGTCGATGGTTTCTTAGATATGACACCAAAAGCACAAGCAACAAAAAATAGATAAGTTGGACTTCATCAAAATTTAAAACTTTGGGATGCCAAAGAATATTGCCAAGAAAGTGAAAAGACAACCCACAGAACTAAAGAAAATATTTGCAAATCATCTGACAAGAGCATAGGATCCAGAATACATAAAGAATTCTTACAACTCAAGGACAAAAAGACAGACAACCCAATGAAAAAATGGGCAAAGGACTTTAGTGGACATTCCTCCAAAGAAGATATACGAACGGTCAACAAAGCATGTGATTGAAAAGATGTTCAACGTCATTAGCTATTGCGGAAATGCAAATCAAAACCTCAGTGAGATACCACTTCACACCCACAAGAATGGTGATAATTTTAAAAATGGAAAATAACAAGTGTGGGTGAGAATATGGAAAAATCAGAATACTTGCACATAGCTAGTGGGAATGTAAAATAGTGCAGCTGCTGTGGAAAACAGTTTGGAAGTTCCTCCAAAAGTTAAACATAGAATTACCATATAACCCAGCAATTCCACCCCAGGTATATACCCAAAAGATTGAAAAAGGTGTTCAAACAAATACTTGTATGTGAATGTTCATAGCACTATTCATAATCACCAAAAGGTGGAAACAACCCAAATGTCCCTCAACAGATGAACAGATAAACAAATTATGGTATACATGCAATGGAATATTACTGAGCCATGAAAAGGAATGAGGTACTGATACATTCTAGAACATGGATGAACCTCAAAAACATGATGCTAAGTGAAAGTAGCCAGATATGAAGGGTCACATATGGTATGATTCTATTCATTTAAAACTTTCAGGATAGGTATGTCCACAGAGATACAAAGCAGATTGGTTGTCGTCAGGGGCTTGGAAGAGAGTTTTTAATGCGTGCAGGGGGGATGAAAATGTTTTGGAACTAGATAGAGGTGGTGGTTGCACAACATTGTGAATGCACTAAATCCCACTGAATTGTTTACTTTGAAATGGCTAATTTTATGTTATGTGAATTTCACCTCAGTAAAAACAGAAAGAAAAAATAATTCTACCATAAAAAGAAAAAGGAAAAGTTAGGTAAGCCAATGGGGTGGGTAGGTAGGTAAATAGACAGGAAAGTAGACAGATAAACTGTCTGACTAACTGACAAGGCCCAAATTTTACCATCTTCCCGTTCGCTCATTTCCAGAACTTTGAACCAGCACCCAACATAGAAGCTGACACATAACAGGAGTCTAGTAAATGTTACTTAAATGAGTACATTAATCTGTAATTGTCCCCTAGTATTGACTATGACTTTGAAAGCAAGTTGGCCATATATTTGGCCAAACTTCTGGGGTTTGACATCTGGCAAGTTAGTTAACCTGTAAGAGCCTCAGTTACCTCATCCGCAAATGGAACTAATAAGAGCACTGGAGCAGCCAGCCTCCAAGATGGCTCCCAATGCGTCTCACTTCCTGATGTTCACGCCCTTGTATAGTCCCCTCCCACACTGGAAAGGGCTGACCTGTGTGGCCAATAGAACATTGAGGAAATGATGGTGTATGACTTTAAGGCTGGGTCATAAAGATACTGCGGCTTCGCCTTGCTGGCTTTCGGATCACCTGCTCTGGGGAAGCCAGCCGCCATGTTGTGAGGACACCCAGGCAGCCCTGTGGAGACGCCCACACAGTGAGGAGCTGCTGCCTCCAGCCAAGAGCCAGCACTAACCTTCCAAGCAGGTGAGTGAGCCACCTTGGGAAAGGATCGCCCCACCCAAGCCAAGCCTTTAGATGACCACAGCCACAGCCAACATCTTGACTCCAGCCTCGTGAGCAACCCTGAGCCAGAACCATGCAGCTGAGCCGTTCCTGGATCCTGACCTGCAGAAACTGTGAGATAATAAATGACTGCTGTTCTGAGCCACTAAATTGGGGGTTATTTGTTACGCAGCAAGAAATAACTAATACATGTGCCTACCTCATCGTTCTGTGAAGATTAAATTTAATAACATATATGAGTGCCTCACATAAGTGCTGGTTAATGTGTATAAAGAAGTACAATATACACACATGCACAGAGATCACAGACTGATAGAGACCTCTGGGACAGTGGCAGAGGGACAGGGGCCATCAGAATGTCTTGAGGAGAGAAAAGTACAGTGGCTATTGATCAAAGTCTAGACAGATTGCTCAGGAAATTAAAGGAAAGAGAAGGGCAAACTGGTGGCCTGAAATCAGAATTTAGCCCAGAAATGTGTGTTGAGGTTTTTTTGGCCAGCAAAATACTTTACTAAAAAGTCGAGTCACAATGAATGAGTCAAGAAATTGTTTTAACATCAAATTCCACATTTCCAGTTTCTCTTGAAAATTCTTAAGCACTGGCAACACTGTGCCCACATCTCACCTGGCAGGAAGCAGTTGGAATTCAGCTGACCCTTCAGAAAGGGAAAGGATGGGATTCTAGTTCACCACAGGCCCCACTCCTCCCTACCGCCCCCGACGCTGAGGGTGAAATCCAAACAACTTATCATTTGAGCATTTGAGTGACTGTGTTTCTTTCAGCAGAGCAATATTTCTCAGTACCCACTTCTCTATCACAAATGGGAGGGAAAGTTAGATGAAAAGGCTTTTTTGGCATCTGAAAAGTAACCCTAAGTACTGTATTATGCAGAGGAAGATTACTCAAGGCTCCCTAGCATTTAGTTACACAAACTTACCTTTTGAACTTTAGATTCTCCCTAACACCTGTCAGAAACTGGCAAGACAGGAGGGAGGGGGCTGGGTGTGGGGGGAAAATGGAGAGCACAGGAGTTTCTAGGACTCAATTTGCATCGTCGCTGCGATCGCAGACATTAGGGAATGAAAGAGGACTCTGGGAGGCTCTGAAGAATGGGAGATGGACAAATTGTTGTTTTCTTGAAATTCCTGAGCCGAGCCAGCATTCTTAGCATGCACTGAATTATATGAGACCAGAGAAGGAATTTCTCAGCGATGTGCATTAAAATGTAACTACTTGATTCCGGGCATTTTTTCCTTCTCCAATCAGAAGTAGCTGTGTTCATACTCCTGGGAATTATTGAATTGAAAGGTATTTTTTTTAAGATATGAGGAAAGCGCAAATAAGAAGGACGAGGTTAACCATTTATCTGATCACCTAGTTGACGTGCTACGCACTTTCACATACTGAATTTTCTCCCTGTGTCTCCGCTTCCTCTTCCCTGAATTCTCGCTGAGGTCGGCCTGGTGCTCACCGCCTCAGGGGAGAGACGTGGCAGGAGATAAACTAGAAACAATCTTTGGGGCTTTTGTTTTCGAAAGTAGAAAGTCCAGGATGTGGAATGATATCCAAGAGGCACTCTGATGTGAAGAAAGGCACAATGGCTTGACTAGTTGGCTAAAGCTCGTGTGTGGGGGGAAAGAAATCTGTGCGACCCTTTGTCCACACGGCTCCGTGGAGAAGTGGCTGTTGCTAGGTCTGAGCAGGAAATGTGCAAGGGGAGCGAGGCCACTCTCAAAGACCCCTGGGGTCGTATCAAATGGTCCCAGGTGCCAAGTTCAAGAGGCTCCCACAGGCCAAAGAGGGGGTCAGTTGAGTATCGATAAGGATGACCGAAATGGGTTGAAACACCGCAAATATATTTAAATCCATATACTTATAATCATACTTTAAAAAAAAGCCTCGCCTTGGAGGATGCTAACGAATAAACTCATTTTGAAAACTGGTAAATAAAAGGAAAGAAACAAGCATCTGTTCCGCCTTTTTCTCCGAATGGCACCTCGGGATAACCAGAGAGTTGATTAAGAGAAGATTCCACTCAATACAGGAAGAAGCAGAACATCACCATTTTGCAACTTTTAATGAATTAATAGGTGGAAGCAATGAGCATTAATGGCATGCAATGTGACAAAAAGACAACCTGAGATTGTGTGCCTCCCGAGAGAAATACACACCCCACCCTCATGACATCATCTTGCCGTAAAGTGGAATCTGACTCTGATCAAGCCATGAGATCGATAGGCTGTGAGAGAGCCCAGCGTGGATTCCACTCCTAGGAGCCTTCTCAGATTTGGTCTTAAGTGACAGCTTAACAGAAGTACAGGGAACAGAGGCACATATGAAGTGACATAACCAGGGATGCGATCAGCAAAATCTCACAAGGAGAGAAGAGAGAGAGGGAGGGGACCCATATTAAAAGAGACTTACCCACATCAACCAGGTGGACCTTATTTGAATCTTGATCCAAACAGTAAATCAACCTGGGAAGTTTGAACACCAATTGAACGTTTTATTGTATTGAGGAATTATGGTTAAAATTACTACGTGTGATGATGATATGGTGACTGTGACCTTTAAAAAGGGCCCTTATATGTTCGAGGTCCATACTGAAATATTTATGAGTGAAATAATAAAGTGTCTAGGATTTGCTTCCAATTAATCCGGTGGGAGCAGGAAGTGGTGGGGGCAGAGCGGACACAAGACTGGACATGAGTTGACAGTGGTTGAAACTGGGTGATGGGCACAGAGTGGGTCATTATACTCTTCTCTTTCCTTTGGCATATGTTTGGAATTTTCCTTAAGAAAATTTAAAAAGCGGTGTGTATATGGGAAGGGAGAGGCTGTATAGAGCTAGTTGCTAGAGTATGCATAGATTACCTCTGGAAAGACAAAAGGAGTTGGTAGCAATGTTGGCATCTGGGGTGAGGAACTGCGGGGAGGGAGACAGGCCAAGGAGGGAGACTTCGCACTATATCCTCTTTTACATCTATTAAGCATGTAAATGTCTGACCTAAAAAAATAAAATGGATTTACTGGTCAATCCTGCGGCAGAAGCAAAAAGAAGGGTGGTGCTTCGATCCACAGAGCAGAAGACGACTTCCTTCGGCTGAGGACAGGAGAAGGAGAAGGGCAGGAGCAGAGTCTGTGGGTCTTGGGATCGAGGGCTCCATCTCAAGCAGAGTTACCGAGAGCAGGATGCAAGACACTGGACAGGGATCGGCCTGGGGCTGCATCACAGCAAAAGGGACCACGGAATCTTCCATCCCCCTTTCACAGGTGAGGAAGCAGAGGCTCAGAGAGGTGAGTGACTTGCAAACGGCAAAGCTAAGATTGAACCCAGGCTTCTTGGAGCCCTGGGCAGAATGTAGAGAAGCAGAGAATTCTAGAGCCTTAGAGTCCGTGTAAACAAGATGGCGGATGTCTCCATGGCAACCATGTGGCTCAATGACAGAGGGACACATTGGCGCTGTGCGAGACTCCAGGACATCAACCATGGAGAGATGGGGTGGGAATCCTGGGAAGGACTGGGGTTTGGATAAACGTGAATTCTAGAAAACCGATAGAGCGATATTTTTGCACACCTGTGTTTGCAGCCTATATATTGTAGTAAGGGACCCTGGGATCAGACTAGCCCAGGAGTCCGTCTCTTGTGACTCCACATCCTTGTCTGTAAAATAGGATTAATGGGGATCCACTTGCTAAGATGACTGAGAAAATTCAAAGATATAGTGTATATAAAATACTTAGCACATTAGATGAAGGTGGGGGTATAAGGGGAAACCTATATTACATAGGGAGACATTAGAGACTTCTTTGAGGAAGTGATATTTATATTGAGGCTTGAAGAGTGAGTAGGTATTAGCCAGGGAATGAGTGCTGTGTTAGTTAGGATACTGGTTTGGATGCTGTAACAAAGGTCAAACTAATGGGATAAAATAAGATAGATGTTTATTTTTCTCTTATTTAAGTCATCTCAGTCCAGGGCTGATAGGGCAGCTCATCAGAGTCAGGGATCCAAATTATCACCTCATAGTCCAAAATGGCTGCTTAAGCACCTGCCATCACACTAACATTCTAGCCAGCAGGAAGGAAAAGTGGAGCACATGCTTCTTTCCTTTAAGGCCATGACCTAGAAGGTAAACATTTCACATGGCTCACATTCCATTAACCAGAATTTAATCAAGTGAGAAATATAGTTCCTCTGAGTGTCTGTGTGCTCAGTTAACACACAGGGATCTAGTATTAAAGGAGTAAGAGGAGAATGGGCATTAGGGGACAGTTAGTGTTCTCTGCCACAAGCAAGAGGAAGAAGGTCCCAGGCAGAGGGAACTGCGTGTGCACACAAAGGCTTTCAGAGCAAATGATACTTGAGCTGGGTGTTAAAGACTGGTTAGGAGTGAGCCAGTCAGAGGGGTAGCATGGGTAGAAGCATGGAGGAGACCTACAAGATGCCAGCCTCTGGGGACACGGAGTCCAGTGTGGCTGGAGAGTCAAAAGAAGTCTCTAGGGATGATGCACCCACGTGTGTCACAGGTAATTAAAGACCAGGGAGGTTAAGAAACTTGGCCAGGGTCACAGTCTGGACTTGCGAAGTCCAGGTGAAGTCAGGACTGAAACCCAGGTTTACAGGATGCTTACAGGCTTAGAGTTTCCATCTGCTCAGGAGGATTTTTGTCTGTTCTTGTTTTCTTTGCTGCATTAAATCCACCCCCGGACCCCCGGGTATGGAGCCCAGGCATCAGCATTTTTTTAAAGCTCCCAGGTAATTCCAACGTGCAGTCGGGATTGAGAACAACTGGGTGGGATGGCCCTCCTGTATCCCAGAGCATGTTCTGGTGACCCGAAATTCCTTATTCTTATGTCCAGATGCGATTCCATCGTGCCTGCTTAATGCGGAAGCCGAAGCGAAGCAGCTTGGGCTCATTCCTCAGCAGAACCGGGCCAGGGCGATTTACCCCACGTCTGTGCATCCCACATGCAGGAGAAGGAGCTGAGCATATCCTCTCTCCTTTTCTTCTTTTTCACTACGACTCCCACCGGGTGAGAAACAGGAGTCCGGCGAGGCTGGGCGGGCAGCTGCGGGGGCGCCTTCTCCCCAGAGCCAGCTCGGAATCCTGACTCCCCAAGTGATCCAGCGCCTCCCAGGCACCCCCAGGCGCTGGAGGGAGCAGAGGGAGCCCCAGCCAGCTCACCTCCTCCGCCTGGCCGCCCCCACCCCGCCCTGTGCGGTGTGCGTGTGCGGAAGCCTGCATCCAAGGGCCCTCCTTGTCTGGAGTCACCCTTTCCCTTCAACGTCCAGATAAGGATGTCCCAGTCTCAGGCAACATGGGACGCCGACCTCCAATGTAAGGTTTAACGGGATGCAGGCTGCTTCTGAAGGAGCCAGTGGCTCCTGCGCCTGACGCCCCTTCTCACTTATCCAGGGACCCCTTCTCTCTTTCTTCATTCCCACATCACACTACAAACCCAAGATGATTGTGTGGAGCAGAATGTTACCCTGGCTTTGAGGGTGAGATCAGAGGTACTGGCAACCGAGGGCAGGAAACTTCATATTCAATGTTAGAGAGCGCCCTTAAACAGTCGGCAACCACTCACTTTGGTGTTAGCTAGGAGTCTTCTGGTTACAAGTGAATGAAACCCATCTGAAATGGGCTTAAGCTAAAAAGGGAAGCGATTAAGTCACATATTTGGAAAATCCAAGGGGAGATTTCAGGTCTGGCTGGATCCAGCACCTGTGTGAGGCTTGATGCCTTTTCTCTCCTGTCTCTTCTCTCGTCTCATTTTGTGTCTCTTCTCTTTTCTAACGACCCTCCTCCTTCCCCTTCCCCCCCTCCTCTCCCTTCCCCTCTGCTCCCTGCTCTACCCACTAGATTCCTGTGGCACACACACGCAACCCGGTTGCAACAACCAAAAACGGATCTAAACATTGCCAAAATGATGTGTGTGAGAATCACCCCTCCTTCCCCCCCACACCCCTGTTTGAGAGTCCCTAGCCTGAAGGAAGAGGCCTTCAGCTGTGAGATAATCACCGGCTGGAGCAGCAGGAAAGGGAGCCTATGGATCCTGAATCTGGATTTCTCTGAAGATCAGGTTCCCACTGCCACGTCTTCAGCTGGCCTGGCGAGAGCCTGCATGAAATCACCTCTTATTGGTCCCTGAAGCTTTCCAGGTCTTTGTGGTTGTTTGTTCATATTTTAATGCTGTGAGACGAAAAGAGATGTTTATTTGAAAATTTGTAGCTTGGCAGAGAAATGACAATTTTTTTAAGGTCAAGCAAACCAGTCAAGATTTGACTGTCACTTCTGCATCAAATTAGTGGCTTTTAAAGATGCATTAAATTGGCCCTTTGATCTAACAATTGCCTTTTGCCGTGGTGGTGCCTCTGCTGGAACGGAAAGCCACTGGTAACTCCTCCAGCTTCAAGAAAAACGCGATTTTCTCAGAGCTGAAATTTAGGAGATGACGACTCACCCAGACTTGGGTTCTAACTTGACCATTTTCTTCCTAGATTTGGGCTGAGGATAACATTGGGCTCCCTTCTGAACTCAGCTCCTTTATCTGACAGCAAAAGGCCTACAACTCCATCTTTCCCTTTTCATCCCGGATTCCCGGAAACAACTAAGCTTAAGCACAGTGACTGTCCAGTGCGTTGACCGTCTGGGCCCGGGCTCCTGGTGCAATTGTCCCATCTCTTCCTTTTAAGGTGACTCTTTTTTCTTTATTTTAACATTTGTGCTTGCTCTGGGTCATGATATTTCAGGAAGGAATCTCTATGGATCCTTCTGGGGAAGCAAATAAGTAAATATGTGAATTGTGGAATTTTCAGTTGAATCATAGGAAACTGACTTTTTGTGGGTCAAAAATAGCTGAATATCGGCAATTTCATATGTTGCAATCTAGTGTTCATGGGGCCCCGGAAAAGCCACAGAAAGAACAATGCTCCCAGTTTCTGGACACAGGCGGTCAGGAGTGTCATTGGGTTAGAAATGGTCCCCAAACCCCAGCAACCCCTGGAAGGGCATGTGGTGGTGCAGACCTGCAGCTACCAGTGGCAACAAATTCAGGTGTGTTTCTTCCTTACTGGATGTAGGTGTCGGTGGTTGCTTGGAGACAGGAAGTAGGGGAGAGGGAGGAAAGGCGGGGGAGAGGTCACAAAGGGACACGAGGAAACATTTGGGGGTGATGGAGATGTCCACTATCTTGCTTGTGGTGATGGTTTCACAGGTGTATATATATGTCAAAACTCTAAATCAAAATGTATACTTAAAATGTATTTGCCATTTATTATATGTCAACCATCCTTCAAAAAAATTATAACACATTCTGCACTGTTTCAATCAAAGAATATGTATCATTTTTTTGAAATTATGAAATGATTTTGTCACAGCCGTCACGATGGCCACTATTAAAAGAACAGAAAATAACAAGTGTTGGCAAAGATGCAGACGGCTTGGAACCCTCGTGTGCTGTTGGTGGGAATGTAAAATGGTGCAGTTCTGTGGAAAATAGTATGGAGGTCCCCAAAAGATTACAAATAGAACTACCGTGAGATCCAGCAATCTCACTTCTGGGTATAAATCCAAAAGAATTCAGAGCAGGATCTCAAAGAGATATTCGCACACCCGTGTTAGTCACAGCTTGATTCACAGTGGCCGAGGGATGGAAGCAACGCCAATGTTCATTGACAGATGAACGGATAAAGAGAATGTGGAGCCGGCCCTGCTGGCCTAGCGGTTGACGTTCAGAACGCTGTGCTTCAGCGGCCTGGGTTTGGTTCCTGGGAGCAGAACCACACCACTTGTCTGTCAGTAGCCATGCTGTGGTGGTGGCTCATATAGAAGAACTAAAAGGACTTACAACTAGAATTTACAACTATGTGCTGGGGCCTTGGAGAGGAAAAGAAAGAAAGAAAGAAAATGTGGTAAGTGCTTACAATGGAATATTATGCAGCCTTTAAAAAGAAGGAAATCTTGTCACATGCTTGAGGGCATTATGCTAAGCCAAATAAGCCAGTAACAAAAGGACAAATACTGTATGATTCCACTCATATGAATTATCTAAAAGTAGTCAAAATCATAGAAACAGAAGGTAGAAAGATGATTACCAAGGGCTGGAGGGAGGGGAGAGGGGGAAATTAGTGTTTAGTAGGTATAGAGTTTCAGTGTTGCGAGATGAAAAAGTTCTAGAGATCTGTTGCCCAATAATGTGAATATACTTAACACCACCGGAGTGTATACTTAAAAATGACTAGGATGGTAAATTTAATGTTATGTGTTTTTTACCGCAATAAAAAAATTTTTTAATAACCCCAAACTAGAATCAACCCAAATGTTCATCCTCAGGAGAATGGATAAATAAATTGTGGCCCATCCATATAAAGGAATACTACTCAGCAATAAAAAAGAAATGAACTACAGACACGTGTTGCCTAATAACAGGAATACGTTCTGAGAAACATTAGGTGATTTCGTCATTATGCAAACATCACAGAGTGAACTTACACAAACCTAGATGGTACAGCCTACCACACAGCTGTGCTCTATGGTATTCGTCTTATGAGACCACCGTCGTATGTGTGGTCTGTCATTGACTGAAACGCCATTATGTGGTGCGTGGCTGTATTGAGACATGAACAATACTGATGAATCTCAGAATCATTACGTGGAATGAAAGAAGCCAAACCTCCAAAATATAGAGTATATAACGTATGATTCCTCTTATAGAAAATTCTAGGGCTGGCCCGGTGGTGTAGTGGTTAAATTTGCACGCTCTGCTTTGGCGGCCTGGGATTTGCATGTTCCGATCCTGGACGCAGGCCTATGCACTGCTCATCAAGCCATGCCGTGGTGGCGTCCCACATACAAAATAGAGGAAGACGGGCACAGATGTTAGCCCAGGGACAATCCTCCTTTAAAAAAAAAAGAGAGAGAAAAGTCTAGAAAGTGCAAACTAATCTGTAGTGACAGAAAGCAGATCAGTGGTTGCCTGGAGATGGGGGAGGGGGAAGAAGGGAAGAGAGGGACGGAGGGTCACAAAGGACACGAGGAAACATTTGGGGTGATGCAGATGTTCACTCTCTTGATCGGGGTGGTGGTGCAGGTGTATGTGAATGCACACTTACAATATGTGCCATTTATTATGTGTCAAGTATCCTTCAAAAAGAGCTTTCAGGAAGCAGCTACCATGTTTTGCATGCACACCAAGGCGATGTTCTCATCGCCTTACATACATCATCTCAGTTAACTCCTACCCCAGCTCCACTTTACAGATAGAGAAACTGAGGCTCAGAAAAGTGAAGGGACTGCCGAAGGCCACCCAGCTCACAGGAGATCCGTCTGACTCCCAAGCCCATTCTCTTTCTACTCTCCACCGAACCGGTGTCCCCTGCCGTATACATTGTAGCTCGTCTCCACTACCCCTCACCACGAGCTCAGTCCTTGGCACAATCACCTCGTTTACTCCTCACAGGATCGAGGCTTGAACTTGCCCACGGCCACACAGCAAGCAGAGCTGGGATTTGAACCCAGGGAATCTGAGGCCAGAATCACATGCTGAAGACAAGCGCCCCCCCACGGGACGCCCTTACCAGTTTATGCCGGGAGCCCTCCTTGAATCAAATGCTTGTCCACAAGTCTGTGTCACGGGGTCTGCTTCTGGGGAGGGGACCTGAGACAGCACGAGGCTCAGCGGGTCGTTCCTGAGCACAGGAGTTCTAACCGGCAAGAGGAGGAGGGACCCCTTTGGGGCTTGGAGTCACTGCTCTAACAACAGAAATTAGAAACGCAGCGTTTCGAGGCCAGAGGAGGCTTCAAGATGCGGGGAGTCCTGGGGGGTGGGGGGCGGGCTGCAAAGCCCACCGTGGGTCCCCGAGGAGGGGCTTTGCCTGGTTCCTCTGGTGACGCTTCCTCAGGAGGCCTGCTCTGCCCGACCACTTTGGCAATTTCAAGTTGTCCCCCAACCCAGTGTGGCTCAGCAAGGGGGCTGGGAGCGGGAACCTCAATTACAAAGTGAGACAGATTCATCCATTCGTTCTCTCAACGACATTCCCCGGGCTCCTGCTCTGGGCCAGGTGGTGCGCTTGACACTGGAGGGGTCCAACGGTCTCATGGCACCAGAGAGACGGCCCCAGAAACGAGCCGTCTCCGCAACACAGTGATGTGCTGGAGGAGAGCACAGAGTGCTGTGGAGGTGAGAAGAGGCACCTACTCCGAGCGTGGTCCACGGACCTGCAGCATCAGCCTCACCTGGGAGCTTGTGAGAAACGCAGAATCCCAGGCCGCACCCCAGAACTGCTGAATCAGAATCTGCATTGTAACAGAGGCCCGCGGTGATTTGAATGCACATTAAAGTTTGAGGAGCACTGATCTAAGTGAAGGAGGGGCAAGGCAGGCGGTGAGGTAGTGGCGTCAGACAAGGCTGCCCAGAGGAGAGGACACCTGAGCGGACAAAGGAGGAGTCAGCAGGTGATCGGTTGACTGCACTCCAGATCTCCCTGCGCGGCTGCTCCGCACTCCCAGCTTCCCCTGCCGGTCCCTGTTCAGGCCATGTGACTGGGTTCTGGCCGCTGGAATGTGAAGGGAAGCCTTGGGCACCATTAGCAAGCCTGGCCCAGGACAACCTCCAATATTTGATCTTCTTTGCTCTTTTCCTGTTCGCCAACCAAAGGGAGAGGACACCAAGGAGGACACAACTGCAGGAGGGACAGAGCCTGGATCCCTGACTGATCGTGTGGAAGCTGCCTGCTAACCAGGAACACCCGACTGGACAATGAGCCGGGAATAAAGTTCTATCGTGGTAAGTCCACACAAAAACCTGCACAGATGTTTATGGCAGCTTTATTCATAGTTGCCAAAACTTGGAAGCAATGAAGATGTCCTTCAGTAGGTGAATGGATAAATAAACTGTGGTTCCTCCAGACAATGGAATATTATTCAGCACTAAAAAGAAATGAGCTATCGGGGCTGGCCCGGTGGTGCAGCAGTTTAGTTCGTGCTTTGGCAGCTCGGGGTTCGCGGGTTAGGATCCCGGGAGCCAACCAATGCACTGCTTGTCAGCCACTCTGTGGCAGCATCCAATACAAAGTAGAGGAAGATGGGCACGGATGTCAGCCCAGGGCCAGTCTTCCTCACACAAAAAAAAAGAAAAAAGAAAGAAAGAGGAAAAGAAGACCTATCAAGCCATGGAAAGAGATGGAGGAATCTTAAATGCATACTACTAAGTGAAAGAAGCTAATCTGAAAAGGCTACGTACTGTATGATTCCAATTGTATGACATTCTGAAAAGGCAAAACTGTGGAGACAATAAAAGGATCAGTGGTTGCCAGGGGTTGGAGGGGAAGAGGGATAAACAGAGCATTTTTAGGGCAGGGAAAACACTCTGTATGGTACCATAATGATGGGTACATGCCATTATACATTTGTCCAAACCCATAGAATGTGCAACACCAAGATGAACCCTAATGCAAACCATGGATGTTGGGTGATAGTGATGTGTCAGTGTAGGTTCATCAGTGGTAACAAATTACCATCTGGTGGGCATGTTGATAACGGGGGAGGCTGTGCATGTGTGGGAGAAGGGGCTATATAGGAATTCTCTGTACCTTCCCTTCAATTTTGCTGCGAATCTAAAACACCTCTTAAAAAAAAATAGTCTTAAAAATAACAACCACAACAACGAGAATACAAGATTCCTGTTACAGCTAACATGGCTGGGCACATCTATCTGATGCAACCATGGACACCCCCATTTGTTCAGTGCCATCACTCTTCAGAAAAGAGAAGTGTGACTGGGACCATCCATTCTCCTTTGTTGTCTCTTCTCTTTGCCTGGTAGTGCAAAGACGGGAGAGTCTGACTTCAGTGCCGGTAGGACCCCGCTTCCAAATCTCCAGAGATGCTAAGTGGTTCTTTTCTCCTCGTGGCCACTAGAGGGCGCAAGGACCCCGAGCAGCTGCTGAACCCCGGTGCAGCCCAGGCCGCGGGGGTCAGGGCTAAGGCTGGTGATTCAGCAGTGGGGAGCCCTCCTCGCCCTCCCGAGACAGGAACAGCAGGCTCTCCGAAGCCGCAGGACTGCAGGTAAACACTCCCGCGTCAGAGCATCTGCTGGCGTCTGGTCCAGCAGTGCTGAAGACGGCCTGGGGTGGCAGTTCCAGGTGGCCCAGAGGAACACCCTCTGGCGTGTTTGCTCCCCCTCGGTTCTGTATTCCTGAGCCTTGACCCCATGGAGCAGCCACAGGGCAGCTGGAAACCCTCCCACCCCTCTCCAGACAATCTGGCTGTGTCCAGTGTGCACAGGTACATTACAGGCTAGAATAACCCTGTAATGGATCCGGCTGCGCTTCCTGTACAAGTCTTGGTTTTCATTTACTGTAAGTAATCCTACTTCTCCGATGAGACTTGAGGGCAAGAGGAGGAAAAGTGTAGGAGGGTGGCTATGAGCTTCCTTAAACCAACATGGCGGCCAAAGCAGCCACTGGGACCAACCTAGGCCTCTGAGTATGATCTAACGACCCTTGAGGAGAGGCGGCAGTGGGAAGTGCAAAGGGCCTGGTGCCGTGGAGTTGGACAGACTTGGGGTCAAACCCAGCTCCCCCATCCAACAGCAGCTCTATTACCTTCTCTTCAGGGCCTCAGTTTCTTCATCGTGAAAGTGGGGGTGATATTGAGGACAGGGATATGAGATAATAGTTCCTAGCACCCACCACAGTAGGGCCTCAACTCACTATCGCTGAAATTAGACAGTGGCCTGATGCAGCCATGTCATTGTCCCTCCGGTTCTGAGCGTGGGCTGGGCTCCCGGGCTCTTCCTCGCTGGGCTAGTCCATAGCTGGTCTTGCGTGGGGTCTCATGCTGTTGCGTTTTGATGGGCTGGGGTCACCCGGAGGCTAAACTGGGACGCTGGGAAGACTGGGCCCCTCTCGGCTCCACACTGCCTCGGGGTCTCTCTTCTCCACAGGGCCTCCTCCAGCAGGACTATCGAGCTTTACTGACCGCATCTTGGGACTCCCCTAAAGTGCAAAAGAGGAGCTGCCCGGTCCTCCTGATGCTCGCGTGTGGAGCTGCCCCGGCATCCCGTCCGCCATCGTCCACTCGTAAGTCCCGGCAGCGCCGACTCCGTGTGGGAGGGAACCACCCCAGACAGCGGACATCATAGATGCGGCCCACAGGGGACCACTGTTAGGGACTGGGACCAGAGATGGCGTATTAGTGTCCCAGTGCTGCTGTAACAAATTGCCACAAACCGAATGGCTGAAAACCACGTGCATTTGTTATCCTATAGTTTGGAGGTCAGAAGTCCAAACAGTCCTCACTGGGCTAAAATCAGCGTGCGTCCAGGCTGCATTCCTTTCTGGTGGCTCTGGAAGAGAATCCTTTTTCTTGCCTTTTCCAGCTTCTGGACATTCCTTGGTTTGTGGCTCCTCCCACATTTTCAAAGCACATTACTCCAACCTCTGCTTCCATCATCACGTCTTTTTTCTTCTGTGATTCTCCTGCCTCCTCTTATAAGGACCCTTGTGATTACATTGGGTCAACCTGGATAATCCAGCATAATCTCCCCATCACAAGGTCACCTGATTAGCGACCCCAATTCCCCCTGCCTCCCCCCATTCCCCCTTGCCATGTAATTTAACGTCTCCACAGGTTCCAGGCGTTAGGACGTGGACAACTTTGGGGGACATTATTCTGCCTACCACAGGTAGGAAGAGAGTCACTTTATTGGTTTTACTACATTTCTTCCCAAAACATTTTTAGAGATTAGATTTATCGTGAATCATGTTTCAGGAAAAATGTTCCTCATGCTCTTAAAAAAACACTCCATTTGGTTTTTTTTCGTTCAACAAACATTGCCTGAGCTGCAGGCCCCTGTGCTAGAGGCTAGACAAAGACAGGTGCGCAAAACTCTGTCCCCGCCCTTGACACATTCGCGACTGCAGCTCCCCCAGAAACCGCTGCCCTTTCTTCCTGCTCACGGAATCCCGATTTTGTGCGGACTGAATTGGGCCCAACTCCAGGGCATGAATCATGATTGGTCTGAGCTGTGGTCTGAAAACCACGGCCCTCAGGTCAAGCCCAGCCTGCCACCTGTCTTTGTAAATAAAGTTTTATTGGAACACAGCCACACCCGTGCATTTACGTGTCGTTTATGGCTGCTTTCGCACTGCGGTGACAATGTTGAGTAGTTGCGGGAAAGACGGTGGCCCACAAAGCCGCCAATATTTAGTCTGGCCCTTCGTAGAAAAATTTGCTGACCCTGGTTTAAGTGAATGGTTCTTTACCCTGGCTGTGCGTTAGAGTCACCTGGGGAAAGTATCTCTTTGAAAAAATGACAAAACCCCAGGCCCCACTCCCGGAGCTTGTAATTTATTTGATCTGGGGGTGACCTTGGATATCGGTATGTCTGAAAGCTACCCAGGTGATTCTGCTGGGCAGTTACAATTGAGAAGCAATGGTCTAAGCCAGTCATGGCAACTTTGTTTCTCTTTAACAGGAATTGACTTGGGAGTGGGGCGGGGATGAGACCCAGGTCTGGCCAATGAACCATAATGGGAAGTCCACTGGGTGGGGGGGATTCTGGGAAAGTTTGCCCATCCTGATATGAAGACAAGCATGAGGTGGGCATGGCTCTATCTGCTGCCTTCTTTCCGTTCCTTCTGTGGGTGCTGTTGTGTAAGAGTCTGATGGTTGGAGCTGTGGCAGCCACCTTATGACCATGAGGGGATGAGCTCGAGGTTGAAAAGCCACAACACTGAGGATGGTGAAGAAAGATAGCAAGAGCCTGGGTCTTTGGTGACATCACTGAGCTGCCAAACCAACCCTGGATGGCCTCCCTCTGTGCTTCCTGTTAAGTAACGATAAACACCCTTATGATCTGAGCCCTGCTGGGGGGCTTCTATAACTTGCAGCCAAATAGATTCCTAAATGACACAACATTTGGTGGGGAAACAAAAGAAAAGCAACAGTTACAATCGAGTGGGTGTAGGGAGTTGAGTGGTAGCCTCCCAACAGGTATGTTCACATCCTAATGCCCAGACCCTGTGAATGTGGCTTTATTTGGAAATGGGGTCTTTGCAAATGTCATTAAGTTAAGGATCTTGAGAGGAGATCATCCTGGATTATCCAAGTGGGCCCTAAATCCAATGTCAAGTGTCCTTATAAGACATACAGGGGGCCGCCCAGTGGCGCAGCAGTTTAGTTCGCGCTTGGCAGCCCGGGGTTCGCAGGTTCGGATCCCGGGCGCCCACCGACGCACTGCTTGTCAGCCATGCTGTGGTGGCGTCCCATATAGAGTAGAGGAAGATGGGCACGGATGTTAGCCCAGGGCCAGTCTTCCTCAGCAAAAAGAGGAGGACTAGCAACAGATGTTAGCTCAGGGCTGGTCATCTGTATAAGACATACAGAGACAGGAAGAGGCACAGGCCGTGTAAAGGCAGAGGCAGAGACAGGGGTGATGCAGCCACAAGTCACCAGAAGCTGGAAGAGGCAGGGAACAGATTCCCCCCTAGAGCACCCGGAGGGAACACAGCGCTGCTGGATTTCAGATTTCTGGCCCCCAGAACTGTGAGAGAATGAATTTCTATTGTTTTAAAACATATAGTTTGTGGTGCTTTGTTACAGCAGCCACAGGAAACTAATACAGTGGGTAAGGGTTACAATGAAGCCGTGAAGAAGGCAAGGCACAGATCTCAGCCGGGAAGCAATCAGGCCACATGTCCATGAACAATTGGTTCTTAGACCCGTCTGCTTCTCCAACAAATATTGAGTGAACCACTGCTCTGGTCCAACGATGTGATAGACACAGGGGATGCGGCATTGAACAAGAGAGACCTCGCTCCTGAATTCACAGAGGAAGACAGAATGTTAAGCAAGCAGTTATGACACCATGGCGAGTGCTGTGATAAGGGGCTGTGGGACCACACAGAAGGACATTCCGTTTTTGGCAGTCAGAGACGGCTTCCTGGAGGAGGTGGCATCAGAGCTGAGAAATGGACAAGTAGAAGTCAATCAGTGAGTAGAGGGAAAGGGGCACAGAGTAGGCCCTCAGATGGCACCTCCTTTTCTTCCTTCATACGGTGTCTGTGTCCGGCCTCTGATGTGTGGGAAAGAATGCAACAGGCGGACCAGACCACAGACCCAAACCACACCAAGCACAGACTCCTCCCAAAGCACAGAGCAAGCGCTGGGTGTTTCCTGAGTGCTCAGGCTTCCCTGGGACGAGCCCAGGACTCGGGGAAACGTGAGTGCAAGTCCCACCCCTGCCTGACACTGCCCGCAGGGATGCTGGGAATGTCATTCAGCTCTCGGAACCAAGTCCCTTCTTTGATTATTCCTTCTGGGCCTACCACCCCCCAAAGTCACCTCCTTTCATTTGACCCAGACCGAGGTCATCGAGGCCAACGCCCTGGATTTACAGAGGAGGAAACAGGCCTAGGGAGAGAGACAGCTTAGAGCTAGCGGAGAGGCTGGGAAGGTCAGCTCCCGCCTTCTAGTCCCGGGCTCATCTGCTACCAGTTGCCGCCTCCCCACGCAGGGGAGCCCAGCAGGCTGCGGATCTGATGGAGGGGTGGCACCTTTTCAGACATTTCTAACAAGCTCTCGCAGCTTCTAGACCAGCATCCTCTCTAGACATACATCTGCCTAAAGAGGCACTAGCAAATATTGAAAACAGCAAAAATGGTGGAACAGCCGTACTAGTAACACCATGCAATCATTTGAAAAACTGACGTGGCACAAGATGTCCATAATGTATTTTTTATATAAAATTTATTTCGATGTGCCGAAAACTTGCACAGATAGTACAAAAATTTCCCATACACCTGCATTCAGTTTCTCCTCTTATTATCTTACGTTTGTACGGTACACTTGTTACAATTAAGGAATCAATCTTGATACTTTATTACTAACTAAAATCCACACTTGATTCAGATTTTCTTAGTCTTTACCTAATGTCCTTTCTCTGTTCCAGGGTCCCACCCAGAACGCCACATTACATCTGTTTGTCATGTCTCCTTAGGCTCCTCTTGGCTGTGCTTTCTCAGGCTTTCCTTGTTTTTTTTTTTTTAAACTCTTTTTTTTTTTTTTTTGTGGGGAAGACTAGCCCTGAGCTAACATCTGTTGCCAATCCTCTTCTACTTTATATGGGACGCCACCACAGCATGGCTGACAAGCAGTGCATCCGCGGCACCCAGGATCCGAACCCGCGAACCCCAGGCTGCCAAAGTGCGAACTAAACCATTGCGCCACCGGGCCGGCCCCATGACTTTCCTTGTTTTTGATGACAGTTTTGAAGAGTACTGGTCAGGTATTTCTAGAATATGTCCTTCCGTCGGGATTTGTCTGGTGTTTTCCTCATGATGAGCCTGGGGTGATGGGTTTGGGGAGGAAGACCACACAGATGAAGCGCCCTTCCCATCACATCAGATCAGGGATGTATATTATTAGCATGACCTCTCACTGTTGATGTTGACCTTGATGATGGCGACCTTGATGACGACCTGGATAAGGTCATGTCTCTCTGGTTTCTCTGCTGTCCATGATTTTGGTTTTGTCCATGATATATTTTTTTTGTCCAGCTTTGAGATATAATTGTCCATGATATTTTGATGAATGAAAAACTCTAGTTTCAAAAAAGGATGTAAAGTACAGACGGTTTAAAAATACGTGTAGCAGACATGTTATTTTTACCTGCCCAGCACAGATTCTCCTTTCTTCTGGTAACACCTTCCCAAATTTCCTTTGGGGAATGACCATTCCCTCATTCTTAGCTCCTGTGGTTTATGTGGGGCTGGTCCCATTCCTAGATTCCTAGGGTGGGCACATGACCCGGATTAACCAATCAGAGAATCCCATCCTTCAGGTCATACCTGGTTCAGGGGTGAACATGTGACCCAAGTGTGTCCAATGAGCATTCACCCTGGAACTTCTTCTAGAGCTGGTGGGAAAGAGATACTGTCTGTCTATCTGCTGGCATTGCTAAGTTGGTAGGATATGAGCTTGGAGAACCAACTAGAGGAAAGCAGAGATGAGAGAGGGAGAGAAACAGGTTCCTGAGACATTATTTGAGCAACTGGATCTAACCATGCCTGAAGCTGGTATTTTCCTTTTCAGTTGTCCACAGAATTATTTTGCTCCTATTTTAAAAAAATCATTTTTACTACATTTTCTTTAGTTTTCTACCTATCACTGTCGATCATCTATTTATCTATTATCTATTATCTATCCATGGGTGTGTATTGCTGAGTGACATCATCTGAGAGTCACTTACTCTTATCAAACACTTCACCCGTAAATACTTCAGTATTTATCTCCTAAGAATGAGGACATTATCCTACATGACTACAATTCAATCATCCTAGTTAAGAAATTTCACATCAACACCTATTTTCTGATACATAGTCCAGGTGGAATTGGCCCCAGTTGTCCCAATAATGTCCTTCTTCGCTCCAGTTCAGGATCATGCTCTGCACTCAGTTGTCCAGCTCTCTTTGGTCTCCTTTAACCGAGAACTTTCTCCACCTTCTTTTTGCCTTTCATGACATGGATGTTTCTGCCCAGTTATTTTGTAGAACATCTCAGTTTGGATTTGTCAGATTGCTTCTTCCTGATTAGATTCTGATTAAATATTTTTGGTGAGAATACTTCCTAGGTGATGCTGTGTCCCTCGTAGTTCCTCACTAACAGAAAGCACTTGATGTTGGTTTTTCTTACCATTGGAGATGTTAAATTTGGTCATTTAGTTAAGGTGGCATCTTCCAGATTTACCCATTGTAAAGGCACCTTCTATCACTTGTAATTAATAAGTAATCTGTGGGGTGATACTTTGAGACTGTGTACACCCCACCCCTATACACACACACAAGGCTTTTTAAAAAGCAAGTTTGAATTGGATATCTGTCACTTGCAACCAGAAGCATCCTAATGAATATAATGTGTGCCAGTTGTCAAAATTTACCCTTTTTACCTGCTCTGTGAAAATGAATCTGGGCCCTTTAAATTTTTTTCCTCTGCCAGCTGGCACTGAAGCTTCATCAGTAGAGGGCGCTGGGGAGACATTTCAGGAAGAAAGGGTTTTACTTCCTGGTTCCATGTGCTCATTTGACAGGCTCTTGGAGTCTGCCTGAATATTTATTTCTCCAGGCTAGCCAGCAGCTTTGCCCAGCACCCTCCTCGGGTGGTCTTATAGTCAAGTGCCTCTAGCTCCTGCAGCACTTGCAGCCTCCCCAGTGCCCGGCTCCTGCACAGCTCCATGGCCATCAGCACCCCTCCCCGGGCGGTTCTGCAGCAAGGTTGTCTCCAGCTCCTGCACTGCTCCCAGTTTCTCCAGTGCCTGCCTCCTGCAGCACACGTGACTTCCCCGGAGTCCAGCTCCTCTGGTGCGGGCAGTTTCTCCAGTGCTCGGCCCCTGCAGTGCATGGTGACCAGCAGCACCAGCAGCCACCAGCTTCCCCCTGGCACCTGCCTTGGACCATTTTGTAGTGAAAGCCTCCAGGGAAACACCCCCCCATGAGCAGCCCTCCCCAGCACCCTAGAAAGCAGATTTCCAGAAATATCTACCACCTCACTACCAAGGTCTGGATCTTAGCCCTGGGGCTAGAGCGGCTCTTCCTTGGGTCTTCTGTCGCATCCCTAGAGGCCAATCCCGCATTATTCCAATCCCATATTATAGTTAATCATTCTATGGACTAAATTTTCCCTGTTCTAATTGCTATATGGTTTCCCTCTCCTGGTCAGACCCAGACTTATACATCGTGTGTGTGTGTGTACACACGTGAAATGGTATAGGAGAGAGGTGGTTTTTCACTTCTAATTTAAACACTTATAATGGCTGAGGTTTTTTTTAAACAATCACATATGCCCTTTGCAATTTTAAAGGTAGGTAGGTAGGAAGGCACAGTGGTTAGGGGTGCAGGCTCTGGAGCTGGGTGACATGTTAATCCCAGCTCTCCACCTGCCACCTGTGTGATCAGGGACAAATCACTTAACCTGTTGGTGTCACAGTTCCTTCATCTGCGAAATGAGGGTAATATTAGTCCCCATTTCCTAGGGGTGTTGTTTACGCATGCAAAGCCCTCAAAAAATGTTAGCTGCTGTTATATGTTTTAATGCAAATTGGGAGTGAGAGGGAGGAGGAAGACCAAACCAGAGAAAGAAGAAGAAAGGAAGTGCCAGTGGGGAGGGTTGCGGGGAGCATGGAAGTGCCGACAGTCCAAGGCAGGTGATGCGAATCACAAGTAACGGGTCCTGGGATAGAAGGAGAGCAGAGAAAGGGAGCCCTCTGTGGGCTGGGGGGATTAGGAAAGGCAGCATGGAGGAGGGGACGTTGAAGCTGGACCTCAAGGAAGGAGTGGAGAGAATTGGAGAGAGCTCACCGGGGTAGGGAGAAAGATGTGAGCAAAGACTCAGAGAGAGGTGGCGACACGATGTGGCCGAGATCTCGAGCTCTGCAGGTGAACAGTCGTGGGTAACCTCTGTAGCCCCAACTCTGAAGTGGGTATAACAACCTAGTACAGTCGTGTGCGCATAACAACGTGTCAGTCCACAATGGACCACACATACAGTGGCGGTCCCATAAGATGAGTACCACAGAGCCTAGGTGTGTGGGAGGCTATACCATCCAGGTTTGTGTAAGTTCACTCTATTATGTTTGCACAACGATGAAATCACCTAATGACACACTTCCCAGAACGTGTTTCCATTGTTAAGTGACACGTGGCTGTACTGTTTGATTTCTGTGAATTTGAAATAGTGTGATAGAGCAAATATTAATGAAGCTTGCTTGGTGCCCCCAACTTGAAATAATTTGGAACCCCTTCCCCTCCAAATTTTAAATGCATCAGGAATCACAAAATTTCTAAAATTACCAGGAATGTGAGGCTTAGGCTTTTGTTGTTGGTGGTGGTGGTGAGGAAGACTGGCCCTGAGCTAACATCTGTGCCAATCTTCCTCTATTTTTGTATGTGGGACACCGCCACAGTGTGGCTTGATGAGGGTGTATAGGTCCACACCCAGGATTTGAACCCGCAAACCCCGGGCTGCTGAAGCGGAGCGCGGAAACCTAAGCACTATACCACCGGGCCAGCCCCACTTAGGATTTTCAATATGATTTGATGGCTCCTGTGACATGCATGCTTTGGGAAATAAAAACATTTGCCAATTTGGGTCAGGCCTGGTGATGAATTATATAAATTTAAAATCATGACGGGGCCGCCTGGTGGCGCAGCGGTTTAGTCGGCGCTTGGCAGCCCGGGGTTCGCGAGTTCGGATCCCGGGCGCCCGCCGACGCACTGCCTGTCAGCCATGCCGTGGCGGCGTCCCATATAGAGTGGAGGAAGATGGGCACGGATGTTAGCCCGGGGCCAGTCTTCCTCAGCAAAAAGGGGAAGATTGGCAACAGATGTTAGCTCAGGGCTGGTCTTCCCCACAAAAAAATAAAATAAAATCATGCCAAGTCTTTCAGAACAAATCCTAGATATAAGAGGTGCTCCATCCTGTCCCTGCTCCGTGGTGCCATTGTGACAATTAAATGAGACTGTGTTTAGGACAGTGTCCAGAGCCAAGTCCTCCATTAAGGACAACAGGCAAAGGGACTAGGCACCCCGATCCTTTTAGGAGCCCGTGGAAATATTTTAATTTAATTGAATTGTCTTTGTACCAACACGCTCATAAAATATAATGTTCTTTTTATGGAGGAAGGGCCCGTGAAAGTCATAATGTGGCCCTGACAGTGCCTGGCACAGAATAAATATGAGTTGTTATGTGGTCCTCATCCTCCTTGCTATTATTTGCAAGTTTGGGCCACTCCTCCTTAAGGCGTGGTCATCAGACCAACGCCGTCAGATGGAAGGGTAAATACAGCCAAAGTAATAATATGGACCATCTGTGGTGAGAGCTGAACGGTGCACCTTGCTCTGGGCTAAAGACAATTGTCTCGTCTTATCCTCCCCACGTCCCTCTGAGGTGACTATATTATCCCCATTCTGCAGATTAGGGTCTGGAGGCCAGAGCCGTTAAGTCATTTGCCCCAGATCACAAAGCGAGTAAGAGGGGGAGGCAGGATTTGCCTCCAGGTCTCTGGCTGCCACTGCTGTGTCCTCTACAGGCAAACAGAAGTGACGCTAATCAGAAAGGAGGAAAAGCCCCGAGGGACAGTCGTGGGAATTTGGATTCCATCATTCCGTTGACAATGTTGGGAGATTTATGGCAAGGAGCTAAGTGACATTTAGGGAGATGAATTTGGTAGCGGTGCCTGGAGTCTCAGTGAGTTGTCATAATTCCAGAGCATTCCAAGAGGTGTCTAAGATTGGTGAAGGGCCCTAGCCATGCAAAGGTAGCATTCCTTCTCTCTGGAAACAGCTCACATGGGGCACACCTGGTTTAGTATTAAAGGGAAGTTAGAGGCGCTGCCAACTCAACTGCCTCCCCAGCAATCATCTGGAAAACTCTCTCTTGTAACACCCTGACTTTGTGGTGGGCAAAATTCTATAAACCCCACTTACTGCTTGCATGATGGCTCAGCTGGAAATGGTGTGGCTTTAACAAATGCTGATGTATTCAACAAACATTTACTACATGCCTACTTTGTGCCAGGTCGCACATCAGGGGCTAGGGATGCAGAATTGCAAAGACCGTCAAGTCTCTGCCTTCTCAGAACTTATGTTCAAAGGAGGGAGCGTGTCCCAAAGGAAACAGATAAGCAACTAAAATAACAGTTGGTGACTGGTGCTAGGAAATAAAGAGGAGGCTGCTTGTAGGAGATGGAACAGAGATGACTGGTTGTCCTCCCATATCTCTTCTTTCTTTTAAAGTCATAGATTCCCCCAATTTGTAGCTGGGCACATGGCCATGCATTTCCCAGGCTCCCTTGCAGCAGGCATGGCCATGTGACTGAGTCCTGGCCAATGGGATGGCCAGTGGGAATTGGCACCCTACAGGAAGCATCCTGAAAGAGGAGGTGGGTCCTTCCTTCTCTGGCTGGAAAGAATGCTGGAGCACCCATCTTAACCATGAGGTGACCTAGGGACCAAGGCCAGTGCAGCAGAGTAACAAGATAGAAGCAGCCTGGGTTCCAGACACCGCAAAGCCCCATCCCAGGCCCGTATTGCCCACTTTCAGCCTTTTAGATGACAGAGAAATAAATACTTGTGATTGGAATCCATCTAAGAGGAAAAGGCTTACTCTAGGAGGGGTAGTCCAGGAAGGCTTCCCAGAAGAGGGGGCATCAGAACAGCACCTCCAATAGAAACAAAGCAAGTCATATATGTAATTTCAAATTTTCTAGCAGCCACATTTACAAAGTAAGAAGAAACAGGTGAAAATAATTTGAGCAATATATTTTGTTTAACCCGATATCTGCAAAATATCATCATTTCAACTTGTAATCAATACAAAAATTATGGATGAGATATTTTACTTTTTTTCATGCAAAGTCTTCGAAATCTGGCGTGCATTTGATGCTTATGGCACATCTCAATTCGCACTAGCCCTTTTTCAAGTGCTCAGGAGCCACATGTGGCTGGTGGCTTCTGTGTCAGACAGCAAGCTTTGGAGATGAACGAGCCAAGGAGAAAGGCTGCAGAGAGCATTATAAGCTGAGGAGGTTGGGCTGAGTGCAAAGGGTCAGGGTCATGCCTGAGCACCACAAGTCCTCACTTGACAGGATCTTCAGCAAACACAGTATCTGCCCAGCAGGAGACTGGCATGCTCTAACGAATATTTTGAAAGCTCTCTGAATACCATAAAGTTTCCTTTCTTTCCCCAGTAAGTGTAATGCCCGGGTCCACTATGAGTGATGAGTCAGACGTTCTAGGTTCAAATCTTCACTCTGTTTTGTACTGTTATGTGACCTTTGGCAAATTACTTAATCTCTCCGTGCCTCAGTTTTTTTTTAAGGGCGGATGATAATAATAGAATTTAGCTCAGAGGTTGTTTCGAGGAGTGTAGTTGAGCACTTAGAACAGTGCTGGACCTGTGGTGAGCATCCTTTAGATGTTGGCTACAGATTTGGAATTGTTTTCGGCTCCTAAGTTCCTGATCACATCCTGACATGCAAGAAGAAACAAGTAGTAGATGAACCTATTGCCAGCTGGGTTTACTGAGCTTCAGACAGGAGAGGGAAGAAGGGAGGTGAATGTTCCAAGAATGTAATTCATTTAAAGTCATAACATAAGGAAGTGGGTGGTGGTGCAGATACAAAAGCAGACTGGAAAAAGTTAGCCACCAAGAAAAGTAAACCGGGAAATAAATGCACACAGAAAAATAATGGCCACTATTTTTTGCCTCCCTGTATGCCCCAAGGTTTGGAAACTCTAATGCCTCTAGGAGCGAGGCTGGTTTTGCAGCCTGAGTGTAAGACAGTAGAGTGTGGTGGGGTCTGTGGCAACAAGTTTCTGGGCTCAGCCAACTGAAGTCGGTACTAAAGTGCATTTCTCTGCTTAGCATAGTGAGTAAACTATTTACTGTTGGAAGCTCATTAGCTGTGTGACCTTGGACAGGTTGCTTAAACCCGTGCCTCAATTTCCCCATGTGTTAAATGGGGATAACAATAACTATTTAAAAGAATGAATGCAAGTGAGTTACTTAGAACAGTCCCTGACAGGTGGTAGACATTCAACAAGTATTAGCTACCATTATTGTTCTTGCTGTTAGGAGTTGCACTGCAGAAGTAGGGACTGTGGGACACGGATGGTCAAGCTAATCCTTGTACAGATGTGATTAAAAGCGTTAGCATGGAAGTCAGACAGACCCAGATCTGCCACTTACTAGTCGAGTGACTCATTTACATTACATAACATACTTGAGTTCAGTTTTCTCAAATGTAAAATGAAAGTAAATATCTACATGCATCAGCCAGACGTTTTTGGCTGTAAGGAACAGAAATTTGCATCAAACATAAAAAAAAATGTATCATCTAACATAGCAAAAAGCCCAGAGGTAGGGTGGCCTTCAGGAATGGTTAGTACAGAAGCTGAATCTGGCCACCAAGGACCCGGAAAGTTCCCATCTCTCTACCCAGGATTTACCTTCAAACTAAGGTTGAGTTTCTTTCGCGGTTGCTAGATGGCTTCTGGCTTCTCGAGGTAATTGAAGTCACAAGCCTTGTTGTACATATCCAACGAGCAATAGAGAATCCTCCCCTGATCATGGAATAAAATTCCTTCCTTTCAGTGTAATTGGTCCAATTTAAATCTCATACCCACCCATGGACTGAGAACCCCCTCCCTGGGGAAGCGTGAAGCTGATTGGCTTAGACCTGGATTCCTGAACCAATCACAGGCAGGGAAATGGGATTACCAAATTTAAGCCACTCAGAACCCACCCTGGAGCTGGGGATGGGGTTGGCCTACCCTCAGTCACGCGGGCTACATGCATTTCTGGATTGCAAGAAAATCCAGACCAAATGTGGAGGAGGCAATCAACAGTGCCCCGCCCACTGCCTCCCAGGGTTATCAAGACGATTAAATAAGAAAATGTCTTTAAAGCACTTAGCACAGGGCCTCACACCTATTATTAAGCTATCTGTGTCGTTAGTGGGAGCTGAATTGAGTGCAGAGAACTGCTAAATTGGTTTCCAAAGGAGAGAACAGAGAGTACCAGCTGGATTTTTTTTTTTGTACAGTTAAAAGAGAAAGAGTATAAATATTCTTAACCATTTGCCAGCAGAGATTAAAGCACTCATTATGGAGTGCTTGAGCTTAATCTGATATAATATCCAGAAAAAAAGTAATAGGTGCAAACAAATGAGATGACTGATCCTAAGTGGGTACAAACAGAGGTGATTTAATGTAAGGGTCATGAAGCTTGAGTTGGATGCCCCTATTTATCCCTTCCTAAGCCCTTGCAGGGGCCCTAGCAATTTTTTGTTTTAGATGTTGTGTTTATAATTCATATGTCCCCCTTGGATGCTATAGATCTGGGGTCAGCAAACTATTGGTCTTGGGGCAAATCTGGCCAGCTGTTTGTTTCCTACTGATTTTATAATCATAATTAAACTTTTTTTCTTAAGAACCTCTTCAAAATCCTATAAACCAGAGGCTCCACAAAATGTGACTTTCTCCTTTGCATGCAAACCCAAACCCAGATTGCTTAGCCAGAAGGTCATTGATGGAAAGAAGTCAATGGGAACTTCAGGGGTGAGTAAGAGCTGTCTCTCTCCTTCCACTTCTGTCTCTCTTCCTCTGCTCTGTGAGGTGCTGCCTGGCTCTATTTGCATGGATCGTCTCTCCATGCAGCAGAAACAATGACCTCTGGTGGCTTCAGATGCCTAGTTGAACAGCCCCGTTAGAATGAAAGCTTTTGCCTCTCAGTATCTATCAATCCTAGGGAAGATTCTGATTGGCCCAGCGTGGGTCACATGCCTATCTCATGAGCCAATCCACGGCCAGGGGGATGGGCTACCCTGGCCAGCCAGAGCCACAAGGAGAGAAGAAAGGGAGGACAGCCCAGGACCTCAGGAAGTTCTCCCAGAGGAACTTGGAGAAGGGCAGGTGGACACATACAGTGGTTAACTACACAGCGTGTTACACTGAGGGACTGCTTACACTTACTCCATCCCCTCCATGTTATCACTGAGGATACTGTGACCCAGGGAGGGGACATTTCGATTTACACATCTACCCAGGATTTGCACAGTAGATCAATCAGTATTATGAAATCACGGACCTGATATAAAATAATCCTATCCTCACATGCCTTGTGTTTTACGGGGAGGGAGAAAGCCACACGTTTACCGTGACACTGGATATGGACTCATCATCCCGGCCCTTCTGACCCAGAAAAACCAGAAAGGCCTGGAGTCAGCCTGTCTACCAGGACTCTTTTAGGGCTCATCAAAGGGATTTCTTTTAATATCCCCACAGAGGTTTCTCCTTATGGAAGTTTCTCTCTTTGCTGCCAGAGCTGCTTTCCTAGAATAGCTACTGTTCATGGGGGTGGAGGTGGGTATTTTCTCATCCATCAACCGCAGAGAATCCAACGTCATTTTTCATCACTTCCTCCAGGGACACCGGCACCACCACCGCTCCCCTTTGTAAACTGGGCATAATCCGAATCTTGCCTCCCCAGGGTGCTGAGCAAAAGCGTCTCCCACACAACACAGGAGAATGATAGCTATAACCAAATGTTTCCTCCCTTGTTAGGAGTCTGCTGGGGCAGGAATGCGGCAGCTTAAGCAAAAGGGAGGGCTTGCCATAAGGGTATGGAGCATCTCACAGAACCTAAAGGCCTCAGGAGGGTTCAGAAATGGAAAGCCATCAGAAACGCAGACCGGCTTTGCATTTCAAGAGCCTCTTGGCTCTGTTTCTCTCTTCAGGTTGGATTCATTCTCCTTTCTCTCTCCAGCCTGACTTCCTCTGCTCCTGGACCACTCCAAGGACTGTGGCAGCTCCAGAGCTCTGTCCTGGCTGCATGGTGTCTTTTGCTCAATCTCTGTCTCTGTGGCCTGGTAGAGGATATAGGGTGGCCACGGAGGATTAAGCAGGTTCCACACTGCACAGGGGCCCTGAGCAAGGAGGCACCTGGAGGGTGAACCCCAGTCCTTCCTGTGCTCGTCAAGCCGTGCACCCAGGCTCAGGGTCACATCCCCCCACAAGGAAGGTCTTTCTCTAATTCAACAAAGCTGTGGGTGGGTTAGCGGTGCCCAGAGTGAACTGTTATCTGGACTCTTCCTCCAACTATAGCCCTCGATTTCCCTGCACGGAGCTGCTCTTTCCCAGCGACTTGCAGCTTGGCTGGGGTTGTCGGTCGAGGCATCAAAGGGTAAGGATGTGGGGGAGCTAGACCTATCTTGGAATCTGAATCTTGGAGGCTCCCAGCCCAGAAGTGGTGTCTGGAGATCCTGCCTCCTGGATCCCCCCGAGGCTGCTCTCATCCCCTGCTGCCATCTGGGTTGTTCAGCTTTTCCTTTGATTCTCAGGTTTATCTTCTCTCCTTCCAACAAATGCCTATTTTTTGCTTAAGACAGAGTCAAGTTGTATGTTGCTTATAACTAAAGAACTCTAAACTGCAACGATCACCACCTGTGCTGACCACTCACCATGTGGCAGGCACCCTTCAAAGCACTTGACCTGTAAACTCACTGCCTCCTTACAACAACCCCAAGAGGAGGTGCTGTTGCCATTATCTCCATTTCACAGATGTGAAAACTGAGGCCGGGGAGGTGCAATAACTTGCTCAGGATCACCCAGGTGTTAGGAAGTGGAGCTGGGACTTGGATTCAGGCAGCCTGGCTGCAGAGTCCACATTCTTAGTCAGTCCCAGTTCCAAATTCCCAGGGAAAAGATTGCCCTTTGCCCAAAACGAGCCAGATGTACAACCCTAGTCCAGTAAGTGGTGCAGGAGGCGTTCTGAACAGACATGGCTGCCCAGAGTGTGCTAAGGGTGAGGAGGGTCGCGTGATGGTCGTTAGCGATATTCTCCAAGTATTCCTGACTTCCTGCCCGCCTCGTGGATGCGTGGGGCTCTGCGATTAGTCCGGCTAGTGAGTCTGGAGTGGAAGCGACCACATGAGACTTCTAGCAGCTCCCTTTCCCTCCAGCACTGCATCCAGTCGTGTTAGCCTGGGTCCCTGAGTCACCACTAGGAGCAGAGCCTTCAACACCTGGCAGTGGACGTGCAGCATGAGCAAGAAGTAGATCTTTGTCATTTTAGGTCACTGGAGTCTCCGGGCACTGGGGGTCATTTGTTACTGCAGCGGAACCCCACCCATCCTGACTGATATAGTTAGAGGCGTCACCTTCTAAAGGTGCTCGCCCGCATTAGCCATCACGCCCAGCGGCAACGCTCTGCACCCGCGTTAGCTTCTACCGCTGCTGTGACAAGTTACCAAACACTTAGTAGCTTCAACAGCACGAATGTGTTATCTCCTGGCTCTGGAGGTCAGAAGTCTGACGTGGGTCTCACTAAGCTAAAATGAATTTGTCAGCAGGGCCGTGTGACTTTCCGGATGCTCTCGAGGAGAATCTGTTTCCCTGCCTTGTCCAGCTTCTCTAAGAGGCTGCCCACACTCCTTGGCTCGTGGCCCCTTTCCATCTTCAAAGCCAGCCATGGCCAGCTGAATATTCCTCACCCTGTCATATCCGGGTTCTGACTCTTCTGCCACCCTCTTCCTTAAGAACGGTGATTGCATTGGTCTCACCTGGATAATTCAGGACACTAATCCCTATTTTAAAGTCAGCTGATTAGCAACCTCAATTCCCCCTTGCCATATAAGATAACAGATTCACAGATTCTGGGGATTAGGTTTTGGACACCTTGGAGGGGCCATGATCCTGCCCCCCACAATGTCCCTCTGAGAAAGTCACTAACCAGGGCGGCTGCACATCATGTCTCATTTCTTTCAGTTTCAGAGAGAGACCAGGCTCTGCTGACCGCCGTGAGCCACACCACCACACAAAGTACATGTGGCCGTCACAAACTGGAAGAGACGAAAATGAGCATGATTTCTCTGAGATGTCTCTGACCTCTGCAGAGGAGAGGGGGCACCAGGCAGCCATCCCGCTGCCCACATCATCTTCTCACTCATGCCAACTGGATCTGTACGTCTGAACATGTTTAGCAATGAAATCTCCCCTCTTCTGCGGGGCACCATGCTAAACACAAACCTAGTGCTCCTGGGGTCCAGACTGTGGTCCTGCCCGCCCCAGCCCCGTGCATCAGATGCCCAACCAGTTCCCCTCACTCCTGCCAACAGCATCCTTGGAATTGAAGGGACGTCTGATCGAGGTCTCTGTTGCCGCGGCAGGAAAAGAGAAATGTGGTCTCATCGCCAACTCTGTGCCCTGGGAATTGTCCCCCCCTGGGGTTGTCCACACGTCTGGTGCAGGCGTGTACCAGAACCTGCCACCTGTCCAGGGTGTCTGGTGTGTGAAGGCAGCAGGACATGGTGGTTAAGCACTCAGACAGCCGTGAGTTCAAATCCCAGCTCTGCCTCTTACTAGCGGGCTGACTTTGGATGGGTTGTTTTATTTCCTCCTCTGGAAAATGGAGATGATAATTATAGTACTGTCTCCTGGGAGCGTTGTGAGGGTAGAAATGCAAATGTCATGCAAATCTGCCTAGTGGGTCCTAAATAAATGTTTGCTCTTGGTTGTCCTGGTATCTCAAGGAGTGATAGGAAATTAAGAACTCATACATTTTCTAGACCCAGGCGATCCCACCAGCGTACAAACATGAATAAAGAGAGAGAAAAATTCACACCTAGTTTAGCTATCCCCATTTAAGATAAAAATACCCCACTGTATTCCCATGGGTTCTCTAGGGCGGTCCAAGATCCACCTCTATCACTCATTTTGTGTGTGTGTGTGTGTGTGTGTGTGTGTGTGTGTGTGTGTGTGTGGCTGAGAGGGGGCTGGTGGAAACTGGAGGTACCCAGGCCCCAGCCCAGCCTGACTGAAGGTGGGACCTAGGAATCTGCATTTTAAAAACTCCCCGGGGAGCCTTGTGCTTATTAAATTTGAAAACTGCTCTCTTTGTAGAGAGCCACAGCAGGGAGAAGAAATTACTGTTGTTTGGGATGTCATGAGCATCTGGGCAGAAGGCAGGCCAGGGGGACAGGGCATGCCCGCTCTTTCTGCGTTCTTGGGACGTAGCTGCCTGCCGTCCCTCTGATGGCAGACGTGCAGAGAGGAAGCTGAGTGCCAGGTCTGAATCAGCTCCCGGCCTGCTCGCGTTAGGAGTAAGTGAGCGCTTTGTGATTTCTCCTTGGGCAGATCAGTCCATCAAAGTCACCACCAGTCCCCAGGCCCCCAGGTAATAGGCAACCCAGAGGCTCTGTGACCTGTTGCCAGCCTAACAAGGTGACAGCTATGGCAGAGGAGGCCAGGCATCCAAGAGAAGGCGGGCAGAAGGAGCAGGAGGCTTATGTCAGTTACAGGTGGCTCCTGCAGGGAGCAGAAACCCTGCCCCAGGTTTTCCTTGGGAAACTTTAATTCCTTGCCGTCCTGCTTCTGGGAAAATACTGACCACTCTGGCTTCCCCTGAGCTTGGCATTGCACGGAGGTCAAGAGTGTAGAATCTGGAGCCAGATTCCATCCCTGGCTCTGCTGTGCGACATTAGGCGAGTTACTGAACTGCTCTGTTGCCTCAGTTTCCTCATCTGTAAAATGGGGATCATAGAGCCTATACCTCAGTGGGTCAGGGTGAGAATTAAATGAGGTAATGTTTATCAGGGGCCCAGAGCACACGCTGCCTGTGATACAGCAACTGTGACATAAGTGTTTCTCGTTACCCTTGTTGATAGGCCCAGTGGTGTAGTGGTTAAGTTCGCATGCTCTGCTTCGGCGGCCCAGGGTTCGCAGGTTCGGGTCCCGGGCACGGACCAATGCACTGCTTGTCAGGCCATGCCATGGCAGCGTCCCATATAAAGTGGAGGAAGATGGGCACGGATGTTAGCCCAGCGCCAGTCTTCCTCAGCAAAAAGAGGAGGATTGGCAACAGACGTTAGCGCAGGGCTGGTCTTCCTCACACACACAAAAATTATAAAACTACTACTAATTAAAAATGTTCTCCAAGTGGCTCCCAAACCCCTGAGCCTGTGCTGAAAGCTTTAGGCACATGATATAATCCTCGTACAAACCCAGTAGGTTCTGCAACTCTTGGATATTGGTGATGGTTGCACAGCACTGTGAGTGTAACACATTGTTAGTGCCACGGAGTTGTGACCTGTGCGCTTTAAAATGGTCAACTTTATGTTCTGTATATTTTACCACACACACACACAGAAAACCCAGTAGGGTGGGAGCTTTTGTGATGACGCCCGTGTTACAAATGAGAGACACTGAAGCTCAGAGAGGCCGTGCACTCGCCCAGGGTCACAGAGTGGAGCGGCTCAGCCTGGATTTTATCCTAGCGTGCGTGACACGGTCACGAATACAAAGACCCACTGGGCTGTGCCGTTTCTGCCCCCTTGTCCACATCCTTTTGTTCTCTCATTCCACAGACATGAGTCGGATCCCCACCACGTGCCAGGCCCTGGACCAGATGCTGGGCATCCGGTGGACAGCAAGGGAGACGGTCATTAAACACTCGCCCAGGGGCCGGCCCGGTGCTGTAGCGGTTAAGTTCATGCATTCCCCTTCAGCAGCCCAGGGTTCACCGGTTCGGATCCTGGGTGCGGACCTACTCACCGCTCATCAAGCCATGCTGTGGTGGCATCCCACATAGGAGAGCTACAACTCTGCAACTATGATACACAACTATGCACTGGGGCTTTGGGGAGAAAAAAGAAAAAGAGGAAGATTGGCAACAGATGTTAGCTCAGGGCCAATCTTCCTCAAAAAAAAAAAGCAAAAATAAAAAATAGATAGATAAACACTCACCCAGATGAACATGCATTTACAGCCAGGACAAGTGCTGAGAAGGAAAGAACCTGGAGAGGGGGTAATAACCGGCTTGAACCAGTCAGGGGAGTTTGGGGGTGGCATCCTGGAAGAAGAGACAGAGTCAGGAACTGAGAGATGAGGAAGAGTCCCCGAGGTGAGATGGGAAGAGAAGAACGTTCTGGGCAGAGGAAGCACCACTCATGCAAAGGCCCTGTGGTCCGTGTGGCTGGCATGGAGAGGGTGGGGGAGATGGAAGAAGCCAAGGGCGGGAGGACCACAGGGGCCTGGCCATGCAGGCTGCCCTTTAGGAAGCTTTGCTCTTGTCTTAAGAGTGACAGGGGCTCCAGAGAGTTCAAAGGCAGGGAATGACATGATCTAATGCGCACCCCCAAGGAAAGCCCACCTCTCCCCAGCCTCGACATCCTGCCAGCAGCCACGAGGAGTCCCAGCAGCCCACCAGCTCCTGACAAGACCCCTTCACAGCCTCACACCCCACCACACACAACCTCCCTGGCCCGCAGCCCTGTACCTCTGCCCTCCTCCCGCTTCATTCCTCCCCAGAGCCCCCTCGGACCTGTGTGTTTCACTCCCCGGCTGGTCTCTCCCCACTTCTAAAATGAAAGCTCCTCAAGGCCAAAGACTTTTCTCTCCACGGTGCCCCCAGCACCCAAAACAGGGCCTGGCATCTGGTAGGCGCTCAATAAACAGACCCTCAACTATTGAATGGAGTCCTAATGCCACCTACAGACGGGAGGGGAACAAGAGTGGCCCAGGGAGGCCCAGTAGGGATCCACAGGGGGCAGTGGCGCTTGGACTTGGGGCTGCAGAGAAATCGGACTCTTCCAGATATGGTCGGGAGCGGCCCTGGAAAGGCTTCTAAAGATCATCTTGGCCTGGGAGAGGAGGACACGGTTCCTTCTCGGAGGAAAGATGGCCCAAGGTCAAGCTGGGTGTGGAAGCAGAACGGAGATTAGAAGCCCCATCCAATCCGCACTCAGCAGCACAAGAGGGCCGTCCGAGTCCTCCCTCCAGGTCGTGCACATCCTATCTGCTCTTCCCCTCCCTCTTCCCTCTTCTTCTAGCTTCAAGGCACAGCTTAAAAGCTGAGTCCTCAAAGAGGTGCAGGAGTGGGGAGAAGTGGAAGGGACTGGGAGGGGAGGGACAGGAGAAGGAAACAAGGGAACAGGAGGCAGACTTTGCTTCCATTCCCGTGTTGTGCCATGAACCCAGGAGTAAGGCCAACTCGCCCCTGTACAGAACATCCAAAATGATAATAATAATAATTATTATTACTATCATGCACGGGGGCATGAGAGTGTGCTTTGGCCTTAGAAGCAATATGGGATGGAACTCTGGTTCTCCAAGGACCAGGCAGGATACCCACTCACTCATTCAATGCCCATTTATTGAGCCCCTGCTGTATGTTGGGGTACGGGGATGGAGAAAGGTGGAGCGGACACGTGCCTTCCCCGCCGGATGCCCTGCCTTGTCCTGTCCTGGAGGGAAGGAGCTGATGCCAATTCACTTCTAAGGTAAAAACACAACGCACAGGCGTTTCCTCACCAACTGTCTTTAGATTCATTCACTCATCCGTTCATTCATTCTCCAAGTTGTTTTGAGCCCCAATTATGTGGCAGGCCCTGGGGAGACAGGAGGAGGCACAGGAAGTTCTTCTTCCTTCCCGGAGCCGACGGTCAAGTGGGGGAGATGGACATTAGCTAACATCTGAACAGATTTCATTGTAATTATTACTATTTTGGACATTCTGTACAGGGCTGAGTTGACCTGACTCCTCAGTCCGTGGCACGAGGTCGGAATCCGAAGACAGCCTCCTAGAAACACAGGGCTCCCTGCCCAGCCGGTGTACTCATGACAGTGACAGCCAGCACTCAGGTTCTCTGCGCATTGCTTTGTCCCCTCCGCAGAGTAACCCCAGCACCAGTATCTCCATCTTTCGGGCTCCAAACACCAAGGCCCACAGGGACCTCCTCCGGACAGGGAGCAGGGCTGGTGGTCAGCGAAACCAGGGCTGTCTGACTCCCTCTTTCCACGGGGCCTCCTTAGAAGGCGCTCCTGGACCACCGTCTCTGACAGGGGCCCCTTCCCACTGTCTTCCCTCGGCCTGCCTTATCTCCCGTCCCGGCACTTACAGATGTGTTCATTTCTTGTCTGTCTCCTCCACGAGAATGTGAAGCCAAAGGAAGGCTTGTAGATGAATCATCCCCTGCTGGTGGCACCGTGCACACAGCCAAAAATAATTGGATTTAGAAAGAAATTAGTTCAATTGACTTTGATTAGCCCTTTAAAATCGGATCACTTCCCGGAACTCTGCTATTTACAGAAATGGTCACTAGACTTGGGGTCACACCCTTGTTCCCAGGCCCAGCACCATGCCAGGCATATAGTGGGGCTCAGTAAATATTTGTGGGGGAGATTGGTGAATGAGTGAAATTGCTTTGGTCTTTCCTTTCACTGCTAAATTATATCCACATTGTCCTCCTTCTCCTCCTCCCTCCCTCCCTCCTTCCTTCTTGCTCTCCACTACTTCTGAGTCCTTACTAAGATGTCACGCACTTTTTTAGAGACTTAGATAACTGAAAGTGACATGAAGCTCACAATAGCGGGTTCAACAGATATTTTTTAAAATTCTCTTCAATATAATGTGCAAAGCACTGTTTTATTTTATTTATTTTTCTTTTGCTTGCTCTTTTTCTCAGCTTCATTGAGGTATACTTAATATACAAAAATTGCACATATTTGGTTTTATACTTTTGGTGAGTTTGGACGCCTGCATTCATTCATCCATGATACAATCGCCATGATCAAGGTGGTAAACATATCCATCATTCCCCAAAGATACCTTGTGTCTCCTTGCTTTTTGCTGTTTTACTGTTTTGGGGCAAGAACGCTTACCCTGAGATCTACACTCTTAACGGGTTTTTAAGTGCACAACACCGTGTTGTTAACCACAGGCCCTGTGTCATCCAGATTTCTAGAACTTTCTCGTCTTGGAGTCGGAACAAAGTGAGAGGTGAGAATAACCAATTCTTTGGCGGGGCGGGCAGAGTATAGGCAGAGAGGAAGGTCACCGGAGAAGAGTTCAGAAAGAGCAGAAGTTTGAGCAAGACCCTGAGAAAGGACCAGGATTTCAGAAGATGCGGACCTTGGAAAGTGCCGGAACCAAGGTGTAGATGTGCGACTGACAACAGAGGAACCACCAGGGCTGAGGGTAGCTCGGGTTGAGGGGTTGTATAGGGAGCAGCAGTTTGTCAGGCCAGCGAGTCCTCTCGTAAGTAATTACTCAAGTAACTGCATCTTTAACTAATGGTTATATCTGTAGCATACTTTACACAGCAATATTAGAAGGGTTTTATTTTTCAACTTTATTGAGGTATAATTTACGTATCATAAAATTAGCCCACTCAAAGTGTACAATTCAATGATTTTTAGTGAGTTTACCGAGTTGAGCAACCTTCACTCTAATCTAATTTTAGAACCTCTCCATCACTTTATAATGATCCCGTGGGTCCATTTACAGTTAATCCTGTTCGCTCCACCAGCCCCAGGCAACCACTAATCCACTTTCTGTCTCTATGCATTTGCTTATTCTGGACATTTCATATGAATGGAATCCTACAATATGTGGCTTTTTACATCTGGTTTCTCTCACTTGGCATAATGTTTTCAAGGCTCATCCATGTTGTAGCATGCGCTGGTACTTCGTTCCTTTTTATGGGTGAATAATATTCTGTCATATGGATAGATCATGTTTTATTTATTGCTTTATCCCCAGTTGAATGGATTCAATTGCTTCCAGTTTGGGGCTGTGGTGAATAATGCTGCTATTAACATTCCTGCACAAGTCTGCGTGCTGTATGTTTTCATTTCTCTTGGGTAGATACTGAAGAATGGAATGGCTGGTTGTATGGTAAATTTACGCTTGTGAAGAAACTGCCAGGGGCCGGCCCTCTGGTGTAGCAGTTAAGTTCAAGGGCTCCACTTCGGCAGCCTGGGGTTTGCAGGTTCGGATCCTGGGCATGGACCTACACACCACTCATCAAGCCATGTTGTGGCGGCGTCCCACATACAAAGCAGAGGAATATTGGCACAGATGTTAGCTCAGGGCCAATCTTCCTCAAGCAAAAAGAGGAAGATTGGCAACAGATGTTAGCTCAGGGTGAATCCTCCTCAGCAAAAGAAAAAAAAAATAGATGCAGAAGGTGGCTTAACCAGGCCTCAAGACCTCGCAGCTAGATCGTGGTGGAATTGGGACTCAACCAAAGCTGTCCGCCTGGAGAGGCCACGGCCTTAACCATACACTCACTCTCAGAAGCCCTCTGAACATTTAGAAACTTGAAATCCACGTCGTTCTGGAAAAATCCCAGGCAATGAAGTCTTTTCCCATAAGGCTATTTAAAAGAATAGCCCCCCACCCCGGGCCAGCCCAGTGGCATAGCAGTTAAGTTCACGCACTCTGCTTTGGTGGCCCGGGGTTCACAGGTTCGGATCCCCGGCACAGACAGACGCACTGCTTGTCAGCCATGCTGTGGCAGCGTCCCATATAAAGTAGAGGAAGATGGGCACGGATGTTAGCCTGGGCCAGTCTTCCTCAGAAAAAAGAGGAGGATTGGCAATGGATGTTAGCTCAGGGCTGATTTTCCTCACAAAAAATAAAAGAATAGCCCCTGGAAGTGTTGAGAGAAATGATCAAGGTTTGCAAAAGCCTTCTTTGTCATGTTATCTAGTCCTAAAATTAAGGTTACTGGAGCTGTGAGAAAGAGCCTGCTTTGTGCAAATGTAGATCAGCCTGTGAATCTGCTATTTAACATTTTCGCGCATTTTTAGTTTTGTGTAGAATATGTAATTTGGTCAGCAGGGATTTTTTTTTTTAAAGAACCCAAATGGTATCAGATTGGTAGTTTGGACTAAGATGGTGTCATCATGACAGATTGCCTCTCTGCCCACCACCTGTCCCTCTCTATTAACAGAACCATTGACAACAAGTAGTCACTGGGTGTCACCTACACGTGTAAAATTAGACTGGAAGCTAAGCAAGGGAGGGGACTGAGAACTTTCCATCTTTGTATTCTTAGTACTTAATGCAGTGTCCTGCATATAGTAGGTGCTCAATAAATGCTTGTGGCATGAATAAATGAATGCATGAAAGTGTGGGAGTGTAGCCCCTAGTAACATTGATCTTCAATATTTGCTGAGGTCACACTTTGTATCAGGCGTTGTGCCAAGAACTGGCTATAAACACAATCAGGGCACTGTCCTGGCCCCCGTGGGGCCCTCAGGCCAGTGGGGAGCAGGCATGTCACAGACAATGACAGTCAGGGTGGCAGGTGCTATTGTAGGAGTGGGTAGCGGGGGCTTGGAAGCCCAGAGGAGGGACATCCACCCAGCGCACGGATTCTGAGATGTCTCAGCCCAAACCTGAAGGATGGGTCAGAGTTGCCCCATAAATCTGGGAGAAAAGAAGGGATGCGGGGCACGTCAGACCGAGCTCATGCAGGAGGCAGAAGAGCAAGCAGGTCACGTTCGGAGACCTTCAGAAAATTCTGGGACTCAAGTAAGAAGAAATAGCTGGAGGACAAGTGGGAAGTGTATAAAAAAGGGCTGGAGGAGGCCCAAAACTGCAGGAACCCATGATCAGGCTGCAACTGGTATCTAGGGGGTCTTTGTGCAAATGATATAAAGGCATCCTTCCAGGTATGAGAATTGCAAAGAGGCACGCTTCCCCAGAGGAGGACGCAGGGGACCCGAGGCTTGGCAAGCTGGCCCGTGACAGGCAGGCTGCATTTATATATTATTTATATACTACAAGCAAAGGCATTCCCAGCCAACCGAAGTGTAACCAGAAATTAATGTCATTGACTGTAATAACTAAGAAACTGGAAATGGCCTAGACGGCCATTGATACGTAGATTTGTATGTTCTGAAATGGAAAGATGTCTAAGATACATTTTTTAAAAAAGAAAACCTACAAGGTAAAGCGTCGTGAGTATTGGGTGAGATGACACACATCTGTGTGTATGTGTGTTTTAAGGACATGAGGGTGGGACCAGCTATGTAATTTGTGGGGCCCTGTACAAATGAAAATGTGGGGCCTCTAGTTCAAAAATTATTAACAATTTCCAATGGCAACAGCAGAGCATTAAACCAGCATGGAGATCTTCCATGCAAATTTTCTGAAAGGACATTCCAAAAATTGTTAATACTGTGTGAAGGGGGTCGGATAATATCATTTCTATGTCAAAAATTCTATGTGATACCCCATGTCACTCAGAGTAATAGCCAGCGTCCTGCAGGCCATCCTCGCTCCTACCTCTTGGCTCTCATCTACTATGCTCCCCCTTGCTCTCTCCACTCATGCCTCCTTATGCCTTTTCTCCAGTAAACCTTGCACAGTCCTGCCTCAGGGCCTTTGCACATGCTATGCTTCTCCCCATAGCCTCTTGGCTAACTCCCCTTGTGCAGAGGTCACCTCCCAAGAAAGCGTTTCCTCCCTGGTCTGGTTAAAGCCGCCACTCCCTCCAATGCTTTACGCCCCCCACCCCAACCCCTCTATTTCTCCATAGTCCCTGTTACCTTCTAATGGACTTAATAACTGACTTGCTTTGTTTTGTTGCCTCCCCACTAAAGTGTAAGCTTCATGAGGGCAGGGATTTGTGTGCGTGTGTGTCTTTTTTGATCTCTGCTATGACTCCAGTGCCTACAACAGCACCTGGCCTATGGTAGGTGCTCAGTAACAGCTTATTGAGGGAAGGAAGACTGACTTCCCACGTGCAGGCAGGCACAGGTTAAGCCTTTGAGTTAAATACTATGATTAGTCCCTATTATTATATACAGTCATGCAACGCTAAACGGTGGGGACCGGTTCTGAGAAATGCGTCATTAGGCGATTTTGTTGTTGTGCAAACATCACAGAATGAACTTACACAAACCTAGACAGTATGGCCTACTACACACCTGGGCTCTATGGTACTGATCTTGTGAAACTACCGTCATATATGCGGTCTGCCTTTGACTGAGACGTTGTTATGCCGCGCACGACTGTATTGAGGCATATTAAAGAGTCCCACTGTCAAGCCACTATATGCAATTGTGGGGAAGCTTTTGCTTTATGCCTTTCTATACCATTAGAATTCTGATTTTTCAGGGCCGGCCCGGTGGTGTAGCAGTTAAGTTCGCCTGCTCCGCTTTGCTGGCCTGGGGTTCGCCAGCCCGGATCCCGGGCGCCCGCCGACGCACTGCCTGTCAGCCATGCTGTGGCGGCGTCCCATATAAAGTAGAGGAAGATGGGCACGATGTTAGCCCAGGTCCAGTCTTCCTCAGCAAAAAAGAGGAGGATTGGCAACGGATGTTAGCTCAGGGCTGGTCTTCCTCACACACACACATCAATACTCACGGTGCTACCAAGGTCATTCCCGGACCTGTGCAGAGCAGCAAAAAGACGAGTCACCTGACAGGTACATTCCCAGCTGAAGTCGAGTAAGGTGAAGACGCACTACCTTTTGATTCAGCTCTCATAACACGAACAAGCGTCCTTTTTGTGGTCTGTTTAGTGCTACCCTTTTTTGCATTTTTGCGCTTTTTGTTGATTTCGCTGTTTAAAACGGCCCCCAAGTGTAGTGCTGAAGTGCTGTCCAGTGTTCCCAAGTGCAGGAAGGCTGTGATGAGCCTTCCAGAGAAAATACGTGTGTTAGGTGAGCTCCATGCAGACGTGAGTCACAGTGCTCCTGGCCACGAGTTCAGTGTTCATGACTCAACAATATATATCAACAAGGTGTCTTTAAACAGAAACACACATTACACAAGGTTATGTATCGATTGGTTGATGAAAATGTGACCAGAGGCTCGCAGGAACCTTCCCTTGTATCTCCCCTAGGAGCAGTGGTGCAGCGATCTCTAAGGCAGTGTTTGTGGCGACGTCGCAAAAACAACTTCCACGAACAAGAGTCAGCTTCCACAGTGCAGTGCGCTCATCTTAAGTGTACTGCTTGGTGACTTTTTACGTGTATACACATCCCACAACCACCACGCAGACTGACACCAACGAATAGAACATGTCCAGCACCCCAAAGCTTCCCTCAAGCCCCCTCCCAGGCAGCACCCACTCCCCATCCAATGGTAACCATGGTGCCAAGTTCTAGCAACATCCATTAGTTCTGCCTCTTCTTGTATTTCATATAAATAGAATCATACACATTTGTGAGTCATTCATGTTGCTGCATGTCTCAATAATTGGTTCTTTTTTATTGCCGTGGAGCACTCACTGTATTCCATTATATGATTATCCTAAAAAGAATTTAGCTATTCTCCTGCCGATGGCCACATAGGTTGTTTCTAGTTTTGTTTTTTTGTTTTGATTATTAGTATATCCCATTATTTAAAAAAAGAATAATGCATTCCCAGCTCATAATATATTCCCAAAACATACTATTAAAATATGCCTAAACACCCATATGACTACTACTAAGGATTTCTGCAAAATATAAAACATTTAAAATCACCCGATTATTTCTCATTAATGAACTCATTAGTGGCAGCGACATGAAGTGTGCGTCAATAGTGTGTAGTACGGCATGCAATCATGTTATGTGAAGTTATGTTCCCTTTAACCATGCAAAGAACCTGTACTGTAATGTACAGTACAATGAAATAACATGTTAAGGATTATAAGGCTATTATCTAAAGTGGGCCTGATTCAGTAGCCCCCAAGGTGCCTGGCAGAAGCCAACATTGGGACCCATTAAGGGCTAAGTCTTTGGGGCCGGCCCAGTGGCATAATTAAGTTCATGCGCTCCACTTCAGCGGCCCGGGGTTCACAGTTTCGCATCCTGGGTGCGGACCTATGCACCACTCGTCAAGCCATGCTGTGGCAGCATCCCATATATTAAAAAAAATGGAGGAAGATGGGCACAGATGTTAGCTCAGGGCCAATCTTCCTCAGTAAAAAAGAGGAAAATTGGTAACGGATGTTAGCTCATGACCAATCTCTCTCGCCAAAAAAAAAAGGGCTAAGTCTTCAGGGAAAGAATGGGTAAGATGAAACACACAATGTTTAAATGGCAAACACTGATTTGGATCACTGATAAATTTATTCTATCTATCTATCATCTCTATTTAGGAAAGTATCATAGCAAATACCTGCAGTGAAAGTCCTAATATGAAGGGCTTTTGCGCTATACTTCAAAAAAGGGTGGAGGCTTCTAAATTACTTTAGAGTGGCCCTTTCTTTTGTTCTGGAACCTTGCCTTAAGTAAACCTTTAAGTTATGCAAACGAAACAAGGATCCAGACCCTGCCTTTGGACCTGCCCAGGGATGAGGTGGGTGGGAGGCGGCCTGTAAAAGGCAAGGGTTGAGACGGTGAGGACCACATCTCTTAACCTTCTCTGCTGAGCGCCTCTGAGTGGATGCAGGAGGCTCTGTGAGGCCCCAGAGAACGTGATTTCATGAGATTCACCAAGCAGTCAAGGCCACCTCAGAAACAGATGTCTGTGCCTCGATTGAAGCCTAGCCGCAGAGGCAAAGGGCGGCCTCTCCCCAAAATCCTGATGGAGCTTCCCACTGGCGTCCCAAGCACCAGCATCCAATCCAGGTGTTTACTGGCCAGCTTCTCCTGGAGCGACAGCCGCAAAAAACAAGGTATGTTTTTTAGAATCGTATTTTCCACTCTTCCGCTGGTTCATAAGAAAGCTGCTGATTTCAGGGACGTAGAGTAGATTTTGTCACTGGCTGCCTTATGGAAATCTTGCATTGCCCTCCATAGGTGTTTTGTTTCTTTTCTGGAGGGTTTTAGTGATTTGCAAATAAGCATGTGGCCTCTTCTTTTGCAGTTGAACCTGTGTTTCGTTCTCTTGCCTTTGGCATTGGTCCTTCGGAAATTGACTGCATTGACCAAATCGAGTTCGGTCTTTGAGTAACTAGTGGAAGGATGGATGGGAGGACAGAGGTGAGGCAGGATAGACAGCAAAGAAGAGTGAGTTGTTATCAGCTCTGACCAGAATAATAGCTAAAGGGCTCCTACACAGAACCCAGGCTCCAAGATGGTACAAATGCCGCTGTGGTCGCAATTACCCTTGAAAATCCCTTAAATCATCTTTGTGATGTTTTTTAATCCAATTCTCTTCCAAGGTAGAAGCAGATCACCTTAAAACAGATCACCTTACTGAGTATTGCTGAACTGACCATTGTATTTAGAAATGTCATTTCATCCCCCCTCCAAAAAAAAAAGGTTTTTTTTGTTTGGTGGGTGAGGAAGACCAGCCCTGAGCTAACATCCATTGCTAATCTTCCTCCTTTTTTTTTTTTGTTTTTGCTGAGGAAGACTGGCCCTGGGCTAACATCCGTGCCCATCTTCCTCCACTTTATATGGGACGCCGCCACAGTGTGGCTGACAAGCAGTGCATCGGCGGGCGCCCGGGATCCGAGCCGGCAAACCCCGGGCTGCCAAGCACGAACTAAACCGCTGTGCCACCGGGCTGGCCCAGAAGGGTTTTTTTTTTTAATCCAAGAATCACACCAGTCCAGAGCTGAAATCATATTAACATTAAAATCCTGAACATCTGTTCTCGCTCCACAAACTCACAGGTGCTTTCACTCCACGATTTCATTTGAAGCTCCCAGGCCCTTAGTCTCAGTCCTCCGTAACTGACGCTCTGGAGGACATTTAAACCACAGCTTCCTCCTGCACATTTTCTTGCCATTCCCGGTGCAGAGGATGTCCTTCCTTGTTTCGCTTACTCGAGGAATTCATCCTTCAGAACCCCACAGACAGGGAGAGGGTTGTGTGCCGTGCATGGTGTTGTAGGGGGAGCTTTGGAAGAGGGTACAAGCCTTCACCATTGTAGATGGGGTAGCTACTGAGCTCTGGCTTCTTCCCACAGCTGCCTCAGACACTCTGGCTCCCAGAAACCTACAAATGAGTCTGTTTGTTCCTTCAGGCATTATTTGAGGCTTTCCTGTGGATTCTACCTTGAAGAAGATAAGGGCAGTTCCTCCATTCCAATGAAAGAGACCCTTTTTTAAAAATTCTACATTAAAACAATTTCAACTCACAGACGTTTTTTGACCACCTATGTGTGCATAGCCCTGGGGACAGGGGATAAATGAGGCAGATATGGCCCTGCTTCATTCAAGAAACTCCCATCTAGTAGGAGAAAGGCAATAAACACTTATTAACTTGTGTAAACTCATCAATGCTTTTAATCAAACAAGTCACATACAGATGGCTACCAACTGCACTAGTTGCTGAAGGAGAGGTATAAAGTACAGTGATGGGGTGCAACAAGTGACCCTGAGAAAGTGACTGGATCAACCGGGGCCAAGGTTGTTGGAGGGAAGAGGATCTGGCATCTCGGGAAAGGCCCTGAGGCCAGAGGCACTTCTAGATTCAAGGTGGGGCAGAAAGGCAGGCAGGGAGAGGCCAGATCAAGCAAGCCAGATCTAGGAGGTTTTTAAGAAAGGGAGTTACTCCATCAAATTGCATTTTGAAAGGATGACTCTGGCTGCTGTGTGGAGGAATAGCTTAGAGGTGGAGGACGCCTAGATAGGCCTGGGAATGCCCTTAGGAAATTGCACTTGGCCCTTGGAGGGTGGAGGGTGAAAGACAGCAAAAGGACAGGAGGGTGAGAAGGAATGGTGGCCTGAACTTGGGCAAGCAGAGACGGACAGAAGGAACTCATTTAGTATTTATTAGGAGGCAGAATAGAGTTACAGGTGGGAAGAAAGAGGGACACACATGATGGACAGGCTTGAGACTTGCCCGGCCGGGAAGACTGGGATACCTGGAGGATGCAGCCATGAAAGGACTACATGGGGTGCCGCCCGGTGGCGTAGCGGTTAAGTTTGCACACTCTGCTTTGGCCTGGGGTTCGTTGGTTCGGATCCTGGGCGCGGACCTCCTCACCGCTCATCACGCCATGCTGAGGCGGCATCCCACATAGAAGAGCTACAACTCTACAACTATGATACACAACTATGTACTGGGGCTTTGGGGAGAAAAAAGAAAAAAGAGGAAGATTGGCAACAGATGTTAGCGCAGGGCCAATCTTCCCCCCCCAAAAAAAAACCTACATGGAATTGAGTACTACATTAAGAACTGGACCAGCATGGTGCTAAGCACTGATGTCCACCGATTCAGTTGTTCCTCTCCATGACCCTGTAAGACAGCATTGCCAACCGAACTTTCTGCAATGATGGGAATGTTCTATATCTGGGCTGTTCAGTAGGGGAGCCACCAGCCCCATGTGGCAATCGAGCCTTTGAAATATGACCAGTGCCACTGAGGAGCTGAACTTCTAATTGAATTTAATTTTAATTAATTTAAATTTAAAAACTGATGCTTGATTCTGTTACTGGAAAACTTTTAGGTGTGTTTGGAACAACTTGGATATGTGGTTCTAACTTTTTTTTAGATTAACATATTATCTTCAAAGGAAATTTGAAAAATACTTTAAAATGCCATTTAAACAGCTCCTGATAACATTATGACTCTATTTTTTTAAAGGTAAATGTTATGAAATCTAAATGCAGATCAGGTATTTCCAATGAAGTTTTAGCATCTAAATTGAGATAAGCTGTGTGAAATATACACCAGATTTAGAAGTCTTAGTAAAAAAAATAATGTAAAATATCTCATTAATAACATATCAATTACCTATCGAAGTGATAATTTTTGAATATAATTTGGTTAAATGAAATATATTATCAAAATTAATATCACCAGTTTCCTTTTATTATTATATATATTTTTTAATTGAGCTATAACTCACATACCCAATAGTCACCCTTTTAAGGTGTACAATTTGGTAGATTTTAGTATATTTACAAAGTTGTATGACCATCGCCACAATTCTAATCTCAGAATATTTCATTGCCCCCAAAAGAAACCCATGCTCATTAGCAGTCACTTCCCATTCCCTACCCCCCAGCCCCTGGCAGCCACTAATCTACTTTCTGTCTGTGGATTTGCCTCTTCTGGATATTTCGTATAAATGGAAGCATACAATATGTGGTCCTTTGTTACCGGCTTCTTTCGTTAACATAAGTAAAAGTATCTCTCTTTTTCATAATTGCCAAAGCCTGTTAACTGGTCTCCTTGTTCCAGGGCCCAATCTCCACCCAGCAGCCAAAGAGATATTTTTAAAAGTGTAAATCTGATCATGCCACTCCCTGCTTAAAACCCTTCAGTGGTTTCCCGCCACAATTATATCAAATGTAAATTCTTTCCCATGGCCTGGCACTCTGATGCTCAGGAAATATTTGTTGAATAAATAACAGAAAATATTTTGTCTAGTTGTTCCAAACCTATATACATTTTAAAGTTAAAGATATTTTAAATTTAAAAAGGTAAAACAACGTTAAATTATCATTCAAGGAAACATCCCATGTGCAATGGATGTCCATTTTGCTGTATCTTCTCCATCACTGGGTATTCACTCATCTTTTAAATTTTTAAATCATGGCCAATCTGCTGGGTGAAAAAGTATCTTGTATTTAATGTGGGTTTCTTTGTCACTGAGCATCTTTTGTTTGCTCAATATTTGTTATTTGGTTTTATGACCAAATTAATGATTATAAGCTGAGTTTGTCCTTATCTAAGAGTATTCTTTCCACATCAAGGATCTCTGTCCTTTGTCTATGTCATGAGTATTTTTTCCCTACTTGTCATTTGTTGGGTTAATGTCTTGAAAAATATCTTATAGAAGAAAAGGCATGCTCACAAATAAACCTAATAGTTCAAAAATATAGGAGGTTAAAAAAAGTTTGTGTATATTAGGAACATCGTTAATAAGGAAGACTAAGTAATAACTGAAATTTATATGGCACGTGCTATTTTACCAAGAGCATCCTTTATCCTGGAGGCCAGCAGTCTTTTTCTATAAAGGTCAGGATAGTAAACAGTTTGGACTTTTCTGGCCATACAGTCTGTCGCAACTACTCCACTCTGTCACTGTATCAGCCACAGACAATAAGTAAATGAATAGGTGTGGCCACATTCCAGTAAAAATTTATTAATGGACATGAAAATGTGAAATTTACATAATTTTCATGTCATGAAATATTCTTCGATTTTTTTTTTTTGTCAACCATTGAAAAAAATGTAAAAACCATTCTTAGTTCCTGGGCTGTACCAAAACAGGAAGTAAGCCAGACAAATGTGGCCCACCGGCTGTAGTTTGCCCTCCCTGCTTTATCTCATCTGAACTTGACTATATCTTAGTGAGGTGGACAGGGAGGCACGATTCTCCATTTCCCATAGACGCAGAAGCAGGTTCAGAGAGGTGAGGGCCTGGAGCTCACGTGGTCTGGCTGTGTCCCGCTATTCATCACAGCAGACGCCCAAAAGAAAAACAAATGAGAGCCAATGAGTTGATGGTAGCCAAAAGCTTCTATTCAAATCCAAACTGTTACAGGTTTTAGAAACTTAAAAATTCCCAAAGTCTGAGTTTTTAATGAATCTAAGGTTTTGACGATTCCACCTTAGAACAAATACTTTGTGTGCGTGTTCATAGACCAAATACTTTTTTTTTTTGGTGAGGAAGACCAGCCCTGAGCTAACATCTATTGCCAATCCTCTTTTTGCTGAGGAAGACTGGCCCTGGGCTAATATCCGTGCCCATCTTCCCCTACTGTATATGGGAGGCCACCACAGCATGGCTGACACACGGTCCATGCCCAGGATCCGAACCTGCGAACCCCGGGCCACCAAAGCAGAGCACGCGAACTTAACCACTACGCCACCAGACCGACCCCAACCAAATACTTTTAAAAAGGAATACTATGTCCCTTTGATAGGAGCTGTCTTGACACTTTCCTTGCCCAACTGAATCCTGTCAACACTGTCCACTTTAAACTCAGAGGGAGTGAGACTTTCAAAAGACCAGGGTAACTGGAGGGAGGTGGGGCCCTGGGAGGTCGGGACGCGTGAGCCCCAGCTTGGAGTTAGACTTACTCAGCATCCTGGTTCCATCCCTTATTTGCTCTGTGACTTTAGACAAGTTGCCAACTTCTCCATAAAAGAAAGATAACCATACAGGGTTATTTTCGGTGTAAATGGGAATCAATGCAATAAATAAAAAAGAAAGTCTCACTTTTTGTCTTGAAGTGAGATCATACAAATTCCTTACACCCCCACATTAATCTGAGGACCCAGTAACCTCAAGGCAGGTAGGACTAAGAGGCCCACCGCATCCTGTGGCTATACTCTAACCACTAGGGCAAGCCCCGCTGAGCTGGTAAACAGAAATACCCACCTCCATTGTCAACATTAGTCTTGAATGATTAGCTTCAAATGTTGCCAGGTCTTCAAGAATACAACCCTCCCAGAAAACATGGGAGCCTGGAGCCGAACCTGCCCAGCTGGTGTGAAAAGTGGAGTTAATATAAGAAAAGTGGCTGGCACAGAGTGGACCACATAAGACAATGGCTATTTTGTATTAATCAGTGGCAGAGCATTAATTTAGGAATTCCTTGGATGTGGGTTTTGAAATATTGACAGGCCTGCCTGGGTGAAGGCACCCTGGTGTGACTGTTAGCTCCCGTGGAGTGACGTTCAGGCTGCCAGAGTTGAAATTTTTTGTTTAAATAACAGCTTTATCAAGATATAATTCACATACTACACAATTCACCTATTTCAAGCATATAATTAATTCAAAGGTTTGTAGTGTATTCAGAGAGTTGTACAGCCATCCCCACAGTCAATTCTGCACATTTTCTTTCCTCCCCTAAAATCTGGTACCTATTAGCAGCCACTCCCCATTCTCCCCTCCCCCAAGCCACTGGCAACCACTCCTCTGTTTTCTGCCTCTATGGATTTGTCCACTCTGGATATTTCATGTAAATGGAGTGGTACAACATGTGGCCTTTTGTGTCTGGCTTCTTTCATTTACCAGAATGTTTTCAAGGTTCATCTGCGTTGTCACATGTTTCAGTACTTCATCCTTTTTAATGGCTGAATAATACTCTGCTCTATGGATATACCACATTTTTTTCATCCATTCATCTGTCCGTGGACGTTTGGGTTGTTTCCAGCTTTTGGCGATTTTGAATAGGGCTGCTGTGAACATTTGGGTACAAGTTTTGGTTGGAGATCCCCTTTTCAATTCTGTCCAGTATATACCCAGGAGTGGAATAGCTGGGTCACTCCTTTGCTAATTATTCTATGTTTAACTTATGTTAAGAAACCTTTCCCTTGCTATTTATTACCTCTGAGACCCTGAGCACCTTCCATCTCTGTCCCCTTGGTTTCTTGACCTATGAAGAGGGGAGTATGACAGTTTTATTTCACAGGGTGGTTGAGAGGATTAAATGAATGAGTTAACGTAAAGCCCTTGGAACGGTGCCTGGCATGGGGAAGCACTCACTAAACACGAGCAGCAGTTATTATTGCTTTTACCTGGTTTCAAGGATTAAGCAAGATAACCACGGAAAGCATGTTACCTGCTCTGTGAGTAGTTCCTTATTATTTGGTTTACAATTGGTGCTGAGAGAATTCTGTCAGGAATGGACTTAATGTGACAAACTTCTAGGCTAATTTTGGCCAAATAAAAATACAGAGTGGTTGCCTTTTAAACAAAAGACGGCTCCTGAAGAAGATTTTGCATGATTCAAGAGCAGTCCTGCTCAAAGATGGCCTGTATCTGTTTTCCAGCCAACGTGATTGAGAAAATAGTATAAACACAGTTGTGACAGGACAGGATTCCTGATTCATGCTTTTAGTGGGGGAAGGACATTTCACATTTGGGGTAGAAAAGGAGTCTCTCATTCATATTTTTCTATTGCGGTGTGTGGAGCCAGACCGCCGCATTCAGATTGGGGCTTCTTCTCTTTTACTGCCTGTGTCACCTTAAGCCAGTTACTTAACCTGGAGACCGTGCCTCAGTGACCTCATCTGTCAAATGGGGATAATTGTACTGCCTCCTAGGTTTGTTGTGAGAATAGAATGAATTAACGCCCGTGAAGTCCTTTAAAAAGTCCCGGGCTCGGGGCCCGCCCGGTGGCGCAGCGGTTAAGTCCGCGCTTGGCAGCCCGGGGTTCGCGAGTTCGGATCCCTGGCGCCCACCGATGCACTGCCTGTCAGCCATGCCGTGGCGGCGTCCCATATAAAGTGGAGGAAGATGGGCACGGATGTTAGCCCAGGGCCAGTCTTCCTCAGCAAAAAGAGGAGGATTGGCGACAGATGTTAGCTCAGGGCTGGTCTTCCTCACCAAAAATAAAAAAAAAAAAAAGTCCCGGGCTCACAGTAAGTGCTATTTAACCGAGCGCTTAAATTGTTTTCTTCAAAATCACATAATTGAAAATATCCCATTGTTCCATATTCTTTCCCTTTTAAGAGGGTCTGACCAAGAGATGTGGTAATACCCTGGCTAATTTTCCTAAAAAAAGGAAGGAAAAAAACAGGTGGAAAAGAAAGCGCCATTGGCTGCCCATTTTCTCACTACCTCTTATTATTGCAACTTTGTTTTTAAACTTTGAGTTACCCGGGTCACACTATCAAAGCATCTTTTGTGAGCTGTTTTTTTAAAGAAATAAACAAGACCCCAACGTCTCCACACACACCTGGCCAACCTGAGCAGTCATTCCAGCAAAGAGCTTGCTGCGTTAACAGCATTAGCATTTTGCCATCTCACGGCCCAGAAGAATGCTGGTCATAGGACTTTTAGTTCGCCACCCTCTGGTCTTTTCTGCCATTTACTTAACCCCAGGCAGCCCTGTTCCTGGCACATAGTAGGTCCTCAACCTATGACCCCTTTTGAGTGAAAGGATGGTGGGCCAGGAACTGGGGGCTGGGGTCTCATTCGCCCCTGCTCTTTCAATAACCACCTCACAGTCTCTGAATTGTGAAGCATTCGAGTCAAGTTTTATCTTTTCATTTGGTTTCCACACTAGCTCCTTTGGGTAGAAACTGTCCTCCTCATTTCCCTGATAAGAACCTTGAGTTCAAAGAGGTTAAGTCAACTTCCCAAGGTCAAGTTTGCAGAAACCCTGGTGGAACCTAGATCATCGGTTCTGGATCCTGAAGCCCCCTACCCTCCCAAACTGCTTCCAGCCACATGGCTTTGGCCAAATGCCTCATCTCGAAGCCCCAATCCCCCTCACTACCCTTGTGGTTGGGGGGGTTAGGTCATTTTTCCAGGTGTGGATTATAACTCAGTTATACTGGGGGAAAAAAAAAGGTCCTGTTATTCCCATTTCTTCTCTGACACTTCTATTAAATTATTTTAGACCCTGGCCAGCATAGCTTCCAGGTAGATAAATATTTTGTTTCTTAAGAAGAAAAACCAACCGCTGTTTATGCCAAGTCATGGCACGAGCCCCGGGAGCAGCAAAATATGTTTTGCTCTGAGAGTAATGATAGGGTGGCCCCTCCCTATGCTTGGCCGGCTCGACCTAACGACAAGTCAGGCTCTCCAGCGGTTCCTGTCTCCCCGGTTCTCTGGCTCTTCCCTAGGTCCCCAGTTTCTGACCCAGGATAAGGGTTATGAAATTCTAAAAACATGGCAATGACGAGAAATGGTGTCCTGAGCCCTGTCACCCTGAGCCTCCGGGTCCTTGGTGGCATCTTGGCATTAAACCTCCCAGGAAGCTGGCATTACTCAGCTGATTCACCTCTCCTGCGGAATCCTTCCGCACACGCTCCTTCTGCGTGCAAATGGGCTTTACAGCTAACGCAGACATAATTCCACCAGGGGAAGATGAGAACAGGCCAGCAGAGCCCTCTGGAATAATTGAGTCTGGGCCCTCTTGGTATGCCTCAAAGGTCACTGCTATTGCTTTTCTAGTGGCTGTGGTGGCCTCAAAATGAACTCTCCACCGACCATCCACTCCTCCATGAAAGATGCGGGCAGGGCAGGAAAGAGCAAACAATTTGTACTTTTTCTTTGTCGCATTTGCAACAACATGGATGGACGTTGAGGGTATTGTGCCTGAAATGAGTCAGAGGGAGAAAGTCAAATACTGTATGATTTCACTCATAAGTGGAAGATAAAAACAACAACAAACACACATAGAGATAGAGATTGGATTGGTGGTTACCAGAGGGGAAGGGAGAGCAGGGAGGGCGGAAGGGGTGTCAGGGCACGTGTACAGTGACAGACAGTAATTAGTATTTGGGTGGTGACCATGATGTAGTCCACACAGAAATCAAAGTATAATGATGTACATCTGAAATGTATATAATGTTATAAACCAATGTTACCTCAGTAAAGTAAAATATCAAACGAGGTTAGTATCATAATGGCAGGACAGTGAACTTGGCAGTGCCAGCCATGTGAAACCTAAACCAACAAAGAAAAAAAAAGAAGTACTGCCTTTTCCACCTTTGTATCCCAGCCAGCCCCGAGCTCCAAGCAAGCAGTTAGTACATATTAGCTGAGGTGGAATCGCTCATTCAGTCTTTATTGAGCATCTATTGTGTACCAGGCATGGTGCTAGGGGCTGGAGAGAGAGCTAAGAAAAAGACAGTGTCTCCCATCAAGGTGCTTCTAGGAGGGGAGGCATTATTTATGTGTATTCATTTGTTTATTGCTGTGCAAAAAGTTACCACAAACTTAGAGGCATACCACAACACCCATACATGATCTCATAGTTCTGTAGACCGCAAGTGCAGGCCAGCTCCAGTGGGTTCTCTTCTTAGGGTTTCACAAGGCCAAACCCAGGGGCCGGGCTCTCCTCTGACAGCTCTGGGGAAAGACCACTTCATTCAGGCCACTGGCAGAATCCAGTTCCGAGGTCCCCGTTTTCAGGCTGGTGGCTGGGGCCTCACGCTCAGCCCACAGAGGCCAGTCTCAGGTCCTTCCATGTGGCCCCCTCCACCTCACTAATGGAGACCCTCCTTTATGTTGAATTCCTCTCATCTTACCTCTGATTGCCTGCTCTGCTAGAGGAAACTCTGCTTTTAAAGGGCCAATGTGATTAGGTTGGACCCAACCAGATAATCTCAACTGATTAGCAACCTTAATTACATCTGCAAAATCCTTTAGCCAGGTAATATAACCGTCACAGGAGTAACACCTGGGTTGAAGGTCATAGGGACCCTTTTAGAACTCTGCACACCACACTGTGCAAACAAATAATTGTAGTCATTGTAAATACTGGTAAGTGGTATGAAAAAGTAGACCAGGTACTGGGATGGAGTGACTAGGTGGATGGGTGAGGGGCTGACTTGAGACAGTCTACTTTGCTGGTCCCTCCTTTTATCAGTCTCTGAATATGGCCCATATCTGCTCTATCGCCACCTCCCTACATGGCCTCCAGGCTCTCATACTGTCTCCACACACCTCTACCTTCAGCCCAGACTCCCGTTGACCTAACTCCCTGTCACCTCCATATGGATGTCCAACAGGCATCTCGAACGTAATACAGCCAAAATAAAAAAGCAAGCAAACAAGAAAAAACCCCAGAAAACTTACTGTTAATTTTCCTTCCAAACCTGTGCTTCCCTCAGACTTCTTCCCCGTGTTAGCAACTGGCACCATCATCCACCCAGTTGCTCAAGCCAAAAATCTGAGAGCCACGCTTGATTTTTCTCTTTCCCTCCCACCCAACTCCAGTCTATCAGCAAGTCCAGCCAATTCGACCTGCCGACATACCTAAACCTTTCCTCTCTCCTCCATCTCCACCACCCTGGACCAATCTATCTCCATTTCTTGCCTAAACTATGAACACTGTCCACTATGGTCTTCCTCACTCATTCTTGTCCTTTGCAAGATACTCTTTTTAAAAAAATTAGTTTTATTGAGATATGACTCATGTACCACACAATTCACCCATTTAAAGGGTACAGTTCCATCGTTTTTAGTATATTCACAGAGTCGTGCAACCATAACCAGAATCAAATTTTAGGATCTTTTCATCATCCTCCAAAGAAATCCTGTACCTAGTAGCAGTCACTCCCCAAACCTTGAATCAATCAGTTCCTAATCTACTTTCTGTTTCTATAGATTGATTTGCCTGCCCTGGACATTTCATGTAATTGGAATCATACACTATGTGTCTGGCTTCTTCCACTCAGCACGATGTTTTCGAGGCTCATCCACATTGTAGCATGTACCAGTGCATCATTCCTTTTTATTGCCAAATAGTATTTCATTGGATGGGTATACCACACTTAATTTATCCATCATGCAAGGTATTCTTTTCACGCCTGATAGTTCCCTGGTTGGTTTTGAACCCAGCCATGAAGATAAGGTTGGCCCGTGTAGGACTCGATAGGCACGGATATCACTCCCTGCCACCCCTTCCTCTGCCAGAACCGTCTTTCTGCTCTCCTCCAAGACTCTAGAGAGCTGGAGAGAAGGATTCCTTTGCATCTGAGAACGGTTTATTAGCATTTGTGAGAATTTGTGTGAATAACAACACCTTTTCAGAATCTGGGGTAAACCAGGGGCTGGGATGGATTCCTGGTGTGGTGACTCCATCCCTCTTGCCTGCTCACTTCTTTGGTCTAGGAGGACATTCTCTAGAGGGTAACCTTCTAGTGTATGCAATGCTTGGGGGAACCCAGTCACCTTTGAATCATACATTCATTCAACAAGTATTTATTGACTACTTAACTGTGTCTCAGGCATTTGGGATACCACAGTGAACAAAACATTCTTTTGTGGGTGGGAAGATGGACAGTAAATAAACTGGAGAAAAATGCAGAGAAAGGAGATAAGGAGATGGAAAGTGGGACAAGAATCACATCTCCTGACCATTTTAGGGCAAACATATTCTCCCTTGAGACGGTCCCTTAGATGTACAGATGTGTAGAGATGGATATCCTTTTTCTCACTTCTTCTTCACCCACACTGCCTTGGTTACCACCGAAAAGTTGCGACCCTCATCACCAGTCTCTCAAGGATGGGAGGACACAGAACGGGACAGATACCCGCCGAATCCTTCCAGGAATGAGCGAGGCCCTGGGCGAAGGATCTTAGCCAGACTGGGCTGAAAAGGAGTAAATCAACGTCAAGAAAAGCTATTTGGGGTGGTTTTGACAGGCCACACTTTTCTGGTTTGGACTGTGGTGAGAAAAGAAGTTCTCCCACCCTGGGTATCGGGTGAAGAAATTACAGGCCGGTTGGGGGGGCTCAATAGTAATGAAAACAGCAACTGCCCTGTTCCGGGCCCTCTTCTGAGCGTGTCCGGGCACCGTCGGCGACTCGCCCGAGGTCACAGGCGGGGGCAGGTTTTCGGCCCCCGGCCGCCCCTGGGTCCCCCTGGGCGCCCCAGTCCCCGGGGTGGGGCAGATCCCGGGCACTCGGCCCCTAGGGTGGGGGACCGGAGCTCCGGCTGCGCGGCTCGGGGGCGGGCACCGGGGCGCGGGGGGCGCGGCGGGCGGGCGGGCCGCTCCCGGCCCCGCCTCCGCGCTCCGCCCTGCGCTCCCGCTCCGCCCTCCGCCCGGCGCCCGCCCGCCCGCTCTCCTCGCCCGCCCGCCCGCTCCCGGCCCCCCATGCGGATGTGACATTTCACGCCGCCGCCATTTTGAGAGCGAGCCGAGCCGAGCCGCCGGGCGCCGCGTCCGCCGCCCGAGCCCCGACGCCGCCGCCGAGGAGGCGGACGCCGCAGCGCCCCGAGCGCGGCCGGCCCGTCGCCCGCCCGCGCCGCCGCCGCGCCCGCCGGCCCCCGGCCCCGCAGGCCCGCCGCGCCCGGCCGGGCCTCCCGCGCGCCGCCGCGCCCGGCCCGAGGCGGGGCTGACTCCGCGGCCCCCGCCCGGCCGCCCTCCGCCCCCGGCCGGCCCGCGGCCCCGCGGCCCCGGCCCCGGCCCCGGCGGCGGGAGGCGGGCCCGGCGGCTGCGGCGGCGAGCGAGGAGGCCGCCCGGCCCGGCCCGCCGGCCGCCCGCCCGCCTCGGCGCCGAGATTGGGCGAATCGCGAGCAAGTACGTGCGCGTCTCCCTGCCGCCGCCGCCGCCCGCCGCGGGCCGCCCCGGGGCCGCCGCCGCCGACGACGCGCGGGAGGAGGAGGAGGAGGCCGCCCCGCCGCCGCCGCCGCCGCCGCCCCGGCTCGCCGCGCGCCCGCCGGGCCCCGGCGAGGCCCAGGCCGCGGCCGACATGAACCACCAGCAGCAGCAGCAGAAAGCGGGCGAGCAGCAGCTGAGCGAGCCCGAGGACATGGAGATGGAAGGTGAGGCCCGCGGGCTGGCGCGGCGGGGCCGGGCGCCCTCCATTGTGGCCGGGCAGCCGCGGAGCCACGCGCGGGGCTCGCCATCTTTAAGCAGGCCCCGGGCGGCCGGGCCTCGGCTGCACCGTCATGCCGGGGCCCCGGCCCGGCTCATTGTCCGCCCCCGGGCCGCCCCGGCGCGGGGACGCGGGCGCTTTCCCGCGGCTGGCGGCCGCCCCGCCGCCGGGGTGGGGAGCCGGGCTCCGGGGACCGTCCTCCTCCTCGGGCGTCTCCGGGGCCTGCCTCGACTGGCCCGCGTCCGGCCGGTGAGCCCGGGAAGTCGAGGCCCCGTCGGCCCCGGGGCTCGCGCACACCTGCTCCCGTGCGCTCCCCCGGAGAGCCCGCCCGGGCCTGGCGGCGTCCCCCCGGGGCGCCTCGGGGCCGCACTAGCGGCGCGGGGCTTCGTTTTGCAGCACCTGCGAGGAACGCAGGTGTCCTCAGCCTCTGTGCCGGCCCAGGGGCGTGAGCCAGGCGCCCTTCGTCTCCGAGTTACCTGTTTTTCGGGGGGTTCGGTGCCTGACTGCGGGCGGTGCAGTCAACATCCGGCCAGGTGTGTGTTTGAAACTACGTGCGAGCCCCGCCACGCTTGGCCCCCTACATCCGAATCAAACCTGACGCCGAAGGTAACTTGGTTCTCTGCCCAGGTGGCAGCAGTTTTCTCAGGCACTGTGCTTTAAGATAATATTGGTTATAAAGGTTTGATGTAAAGGCATTGGAAGGGAAAGGGTCTTTGACTTACGTAGCTCAGGCAGAGTCGGTCCCTGGAAGGCGTCTTTTATTTCTCGTGGCCTGAAGTACTTAAAAGGGCAAAGTCGAAGTAGTCTTAAAAGACAGTTTCCTTACTTACGTTGAGGGCTCAGACTGGCGGGAGTCAAGAGCGGGGAACCTGAACGAACAAGGCGTTGAACGTTCTTCTTTTGCTTTTAGCAAGAGATCTTGGGTCGCATAAGTGAATGGAGGCGCTAAGGAAGCTCACGTAGAGCAGCGTTTATCCTGTGGGGTGGCTACACATGTCGGGCACTGCACACTCGTTGGTGGGAACACCTACCACGACTGGTATTCCCCCGTGAAGAACTTACTGCCAATAATTGGATGTTCACTGAAAAAAATGGCTTGCCAGATTGCAAAAGGCAAAGTGGTGGAGATGCCTGCAGAAAGCACTTCTCAGTGGTGCTTAGGAAAGCATTAATGGGGGACAGGAGAGCCGAGTCCAGCCATGGACCTGGCCATCGATTTCTATGGGCCCCAGCAAGGCAATAACTTCGTAGAGCGCTTGGCTTGTGTGATTAAACCAGCTGGCTGAAGGAATACGTTGCTGAGAGAATTTTGTATGTTCCTTTTATGCCACATAACAAAAGGGGTTGCTTTTCAGTTTCTTTTTCGAATATCACCCAATCAAGATAAAAATCCAAATAGTGCTAGCATATAGATTTCCCACGTACACTGTCTTATCACTTTTCAGGTGTTTCTGAACGTAGCGAGAATTAATAAACACCGGTATCACTGAAGAGCATATTTCTGGTACGGAACTGTGTCCTTGGGGAAAGACTCATGTCCACAAGTTCCAGGGACTTTTCTATAAGACTAGAGAGTGTTGAAGAGCGGTGGAAGAATTTTCAGAAGTCCTTGCATGCTTAAAGACTACTTTCTATCCTCATGGAGTTTTATTTTCATATCAAAGTTTGCATCGGAAAGGTCACCCCTAAAATCATTAACGTGCAAATTTGCTAGAATCTCAAATTGGGTGGCAAAGGTTGCAGTTCTTAATGCTGATTCCTTAAACTTAAGAAACTTGTTTCTTTTGAGTGGGACTCTGTCTCAGATTCATTATCCAGAAGGTACCTTTGTAGAGCTTATGGCTTTCGATGGCCTATGAGCACCCACGGGCGTGTGGTTTAAAAAAACCACCTATGTCTTAGGCAATCTATTTCAGCCTTTCTTAGCCGTTCCACTCCTAAAATGTGGTGCTAGGTTTATACATTGTAGTTCAGGATCAGGAAAAGTGAAAGAATTCTTCCTATTAAAAAGCCAGAAGGGTGGGGTTTAGTGAATATCAACTCTGGTGGGTTTCATAGGCTATGATATGACATGCACCTGTTCAGTGTCTGCCTTGAGTCCAGTGGAACCAGCAGCTGGAAACGGTCAGCGTTCTGATCAGCTTGAGGAAGGGAAGGCTTTGTCAATGAGGAGCATCCTGCCCGCCCCGCCGGGCAGGGTGGTTTCGAAGGAGCCTGGGAGACTGGTTTGGTTGGTTGTTTTTTCCTATCAATAGGTCAATGTTAGTTTCCCTCCTCCTGCTCCACTTTATTGGAGTTGCATTTGCTTTTTTTTTTTTTTTTTGTGGGGAAGACCAGCCCTGAGCTAACATCCTTGCCCATCTTCCTCTACTTTATATGGGACGCCGCCACGGCATGGCTGACAAGCAGTGCGTCGGCGGGCGCCAGGGATCCGAACTCGCGAACCCCGGGCTGCCAAGCGCGGACTAAACCGCTGCGCCACCGGGCGGCCCCTGCATTTGCTTTTGACTGAACTCTGCACAGTCCTTGCATATCCGCTGGAGAATGGTAATGCTCAGGATTAGTTATTCTTAAGTTGTCATCTTCTGAGCATTAGGGAAGTTATGAAGGGCAAAGGGCAGAGAGGGAAAAGATGGGGGCATCTTGGCAGTTCGTTGGGGTCGGGACCACATACTTCCTGTAAGGCCTGAAGCAGCACATTTCAAGTTGGGAGTCAGATAGGACTGTGGAGGTGGTGGCATTATTGGGTCTTGCCAGGAATGAATTTGCTTGGCAGTTTATTTATTCACTGTCTAACTCAGAGGCAGTGCAGGCCGAGGGGCTGAAGGGGTGACTTGCACAGGCTCCTGCCCTCTGAGTACTTGGAGAGGTGATAATCTGGTCTGTGTTATGCCCTGTCGAATCAACAGGAAGTTTTCCCAAGGCCTTGCTCCTGCTGCACTGCCTGGCCAGCACAAATGTAAATACTGTGGTGTTTGTTCCCTGTTGTGGTTCTTTGCCCGTGTGAGTGGTCTGTGTCTCAGAGTGTAATCTCTGGGACTCACGGAACAGGCAGCTTCGTTTGACTTGCGTACAACGCTCAGACCACTGCTGTCAGGACGCCAAGCTGGGAGCAAATCAATGCGTCAGCTGCAGTTTCCGAAAAGTACTGATCACTGACTTCTGTGTTTTTGGTCTGGGGGGCAGCAGTGGTGGATTTCTTTTTCTTCCAAACTTGTGTGGGTAGATGGAATTTCAGGTTACTTTTCTGCTAAGGCGGGTTTGGGAGTGGAAAGTGAGTTCTCTTGCACACGTGCACCAGGTGAACCAAACTTGCACATTTTATTGTGTCTAAAACGTTAAGTTTCCTTTTCAGATAGCACTGTAACAAGACAAAAATCAAATAATATGAGAATATCGATTTTCCTCTCACGTTAACTTTGGTTGGTAAAAGAACTCTTCCTGAAGCTACAAAGTGAACATCGACTCGGAGAACCCAGAAGAAATACAGAAGTATAGAAGAAATTGGGCCCAATTTGGAAACATCTGGTCCTGTCAGGTTTGGGAGGATTGGAAGTTACTCCCCACACGCATCAGCCCTCCTTTCAGGCTGCTGATTGGGATTATCTGTAAACAAGTAAAATATAACAGCAAATATGGGGAGAAAGTATATAGTTTGCTCCTTGACTTTTTTTTGGAGCAGTTTTGTGGAAAGGGAGAAAGAGGCTGTTGAGTGAAAACTCATGGTGGGGCAGTGCGGTGGCTGAGAGAATGGGCTTCGGGCCAGCCCTGAGTTTGAATGTGGACTTTGCCATTTGATTGTTGTGTGACCTCATGCATGTTGCTTAAGCTCTTAGTGCCTCGGTGTCTGCATCCTGGAAAAAGGAGGTCAGTCATGTCTTGCCGGGTTGTGTGAGGGTGAGGGCATGAGGCGTGTGTGAAGTGCAGGGCCCATAGTTGGGAGCATGGGAGATGTTTGGTCAGTGGTGTTGCTGTGATGGTCACACCTTTGCACCTGAGGAAGGGGCATGGCAGGAAGAAAGCACGGCAGCCACCACAGGTGGGGCGAGTTGATTTTTGGTGGTGTGCGGAAATGTCCTGCAGTAAGTATATCCTAATGTGGATGAGGAAGAAGACAACCAGCCTCAATCTAAGCAACGTGATTTATGAAATCTTAGGCTTGATATGCCTAAATAGTATTTGGGTTAATGGTGTAATATTTTAAAAAAGATTAAATGGATAATAGGGGAGATGAGTGGATTTGGGGCGTTGTGGCGCTGGTGCTGAAGTTGAGTCAGCTCGATAGCTTCTCTGATAAGTGTTCTTGTTCTTGCACTGGTGGGTGTTTGAGCATCTAATGATGCACTTGAGGCTGAGAATCAGGTTGTAGCAGTGCAGCCAGGTCACCGAGCCTCCAGCCTTGGGTTCTCTCTGATCCCCACATCCTGTGACCAAGCCCTTTTGGTTTTCCAGCTGCCACCCTGAAGGAGGCCCCTGTTGCCTCATGCTGGGGCTGTGCAATAGCCTTCCTACTGGTCTCACTGCCATCCTTCCTGAACCCCGCACAGCTACGAAAACAGACTGCCCACAGGATGGCTTTGCCTGTCACGCCCCTGCAGAAAAGGACTCCCTCTCTGTGGGAAGTCTGCAGCCCAGTCTAGGCCATCGGGGTCCTCAGGATGGCCTCAGTCTCCTTTGTGCTTCGAGCTCCCAGCACACACGTGCCGTGCTGCATCGGGTCCGACTCTGGCTTTGGGCCCACACTTGTATGGATGGCGAAGGCTTCTTGTTCTGGAATGCGGACAGGACAGATACCCCAGGAAAGTGGTTCAGAGCCCCATCAGATGCCACCTTTTCCCTCACCGTTTTGGTGGCCGCAGCCACTGGCCTTGTATAAGAGCCAGGTAAACCTTTTCTCCCACATGCTACCTGTGGAGCCACTTGTATACCCGTCTTCCTCAGTGTTGGATGGTTTGTGCTGAAGATGACCCTCTTAGGTTCGTTTTTTGTTCCGCGTACTTGTGGGAGATACTCATTCAGGAAACAGCAATTCTAAGGCCAAACGGTAGTACAGGAGATGGCTGGCTGGCACGGTGGCGTGTGAAAGAGAGTGCCGAAGCCATAAACCGATATTGCTTTGATAGCTGCTAATTCAGTTTTATTGCTTTTAACGTAAGTTGCTTGAAATGGCGTTCTTGATCCTCTTGGAAGGAAAAGCTTGTTTTCCAGACAAGGGCTTTGATGGGCCTTCATAAATCAGTGAAGGTTTCTTTTGAGTATTTTAAAATGTTTTTGTTGTTGTTTCTGGTTTTTTGGATGAGCAGTATGTACCCTGGGTGCTTCTGCTTGGTTTCCAAGACAAAGAAATTTTACTCTGGAGACCAAGAGTTGTAAAAAGGTATTTTTTGACACGTACTGCGACAGAGTTAAATGTTAAATGTCACCTGCTTCATAAACTTCTTGTTCTGAACTAATTTGGACTTATGAAAGTTGGAGGAAGCAGGATTTTAAGTGTCATGCGTAGGCAAGAAAGTCAGTTATGCCATTTTTCTAGTAAGTTAACACATGCCTTGGCTAATGAGAAGTCAGACGTGTTGAAATTCTCTTGAAGAGGTGCAGGCCTGCTTCTGAGGGTTGGTGATTTAAATTTGGAAGTTGGGAGTGGAGGTGATTAGAAAGTTTCTTATGTAGGGAAATACACCGATGTGGGCAAGAGCCAAATGCTTCTGGAACTTAATTATGACACCGCTGAGTGTGAGGCTAGCAAGAACTGCAGAATGGAGAGGGAAGAGGGGCCTCTGGGAGAAGGCACCCTGAGAAGTCGTGCCATTGTCCACGTTATTGGGTTGACAAGAGCTGGGAATAGAAGACTACACAGGGTTACAGTGACTGGATGGCTTGTTGCCTGGTCCCGAGCCCTCCCTGGGCTGTGCATATGATGCATTGTAGCCAGTTTGGTTCTCAGGTCACCCCTTGAGGTGTGGGGACCACTGTTGTGAGGTCACAGCTGTTAATATTCACAGAGGTGCCCGGGTGTCCTTTCAAGGAGCCCGAGTGGTCCGATTGACAGCAGCTGTATCATACTAGACGGCTGAAATGTGCGTGTTGTGTCTGAGTCTCAGCATGGTGGTCCCTCCTTCTTTTTGGGTCACTGAGCATCTCCTCCCTTATGGAGAAGGAGGTTCCCATGTGTGACCACAACAGTTCTACGTGATGTTTCTGCCTGGCATAGAATATTTAAAACCCGGGCCCTCCCTCGGTTTTGATTCCATGCCAGTGACTAAGTTGGTTTTCCTGACATCCGGATACTGGGAGGGCAGTGTCCTGTGTTAGGTACCAGCCCCAGAATATCGACCAGGGGAAGGTCTAGCTCTTGCAATACCTGGTTAAACTGGCCCCTGGTGTGGAAAGCCCTTGTGTGAGTTTGTTGGGGTAGCCTGTGTTGCAGAGCAGGATCCCACCCCAGGGTGTCGCCGCAGGTGTCTGGGGTGGTCTGACTTCTCTTGCCTGCCCCTCCACCCCAGCCATGGTCCTTTCAGAAGGAGCTGAGGGGGCCTTTCGACGGAAGACCATGTGGTGTTGCTTTACCGTGTAGGCGGAGCAAACCCTTCCAGAAGGGCTGACGGGCCCTTCACCTCATGTTGCAAGTACATTTCATCAATGTGACTTTGGGGAATAAATTATATTTCAAGGCTCTTAATTGACCCTGTGCAAGTGCTGTTTTAAAACAAGCACATGTAACACTCCTGAACGTGTTTACACGGTCACACAGTTCAGCTCCTCTTAAATAGGGTCAGGTGGGTAATTTTTGAAGCGCTTGCTTCTTCCAGTTGGTAGTTTATACCATCTTGGAGGAGAAATTAATTCAAGCAAGTAAACTCTGGTTAAAAACATTCCACGTTCATGTTTTATAACCATCATAGACACGTAGAAGAATTCTCCCCACATATTCTCAGCCTTTTTTCCTCTGTCTTCAGCTTGTGAGGACTAAGAGGGTGAACAGATGGGGGCTGGGATGCCTGCCCTGACCTCCAGAATGCCCTCAGAAGGGGCTAGTGCAGTGAGGGTAGCTGTGGCCTCTTTGTGCACCCCAGCCTCGGGGCTGTCCCTCCCGCAAGTCTGTGGGGCAGTGGTGGCCGAGGGCCTGCTGCTCCTGACTGGTGTGGTGTCCTCCCTACCCTCGCCAAAAGGACTCCAGGTCACCTGTTGGTACTGATGAGAACAAACTGATTGTTTTCTGACTTAGACTCATCTCCAGAAAGCTGCTCATTTTCCTATGGGGGCAGGGGGACATGACGTGCGGGGTGGGAAGACTGAGGGTTAACCCTGTGCTGTGCAATATGGTAGCCACCAGCCACATGTGGCAGTTTCAACTTAGAATTAAAAATCTCATTCCTCAACCGACTAGCCACATTTCAGGTGTTCAATAGCCACACGTGCTGGTGGCCGCCACATTGGACAGTGCAGGACACGTCCATCAACACAAAGTGTTAGTGGCCAGCGCTGGCCTAAACAGTCTGGTTGGATCCTTGGCTAGAAAGTGTTTCTAGTAGCATTAATGTCACATTGAATGTTGGAAAGATACAGTGTGTCCTGGGAAAGCAATATTAAGATGAGTAAAAGCATTGGAAACTTGTGGATAAATAATTCTTGGGTAAACCCTGTAGAGCAGGGCTTCTACGTTTGTTTGTGGTGAAGAATCAGGTTTTTTTTTTTTCTTCCCAATCCATCATGGACAGTTTCTAAACTGTGTTTTGTAGAAATACAGTGCAAACAAATTATTTAAGAAGTGAAATAAAATAGACGTACAAAATAAAGCCCAAGTTTATTATTAAATTCAACAAATGTAAAGTTACATCTCAACAGTTACACTTAGAATGAACATACATAGGAGGAAAGAAGAGAATTGCAGAAACCATACATGTTGATTGAAAGTGTGTGTATAGGCCATTAGTATAAAGAAACGCTATTACAGTGTAACTGTCCGTCCATCATGGTAACTAAACAAAATTTCGTGCGAAATAGCAATTCCCATGTGAAAAGCCTGCATGCACCCTTCGGACGATGCGGCCTACGTGAATAGTTTTTAAAGGAACAGTCTTGCATCCTGCTTGGGTGGATGGCATTCTTGCTACTCAGAGAGGATGGTGTTTATCCCAGTGGTTTCTCTGTTGCCAGACCTCACGAGAATCCAGTGCCCCAGAGGTGTACCAGTGAGAACGGGAGAGATTTTTAAAGTGATTTTCCAGAATTTATCTGTAGACAGCTTCAACTATTTCCTATAAACTTACAGCTAAACTATCTTTCATCGAAGGAAACAGATTCTGGGTTATATCTACTTTGGGGTTGTAATTAACGAGCTAACCCTGAAATCTCAGAAGCTGTGATGTGTGTGACGCACCACACCAGTTTGCCAGCACCCAAATCAGCCCCTGCTTAGATGCTGCTAGAAAGTTTCTATGCTTGTTCTTCATTTTGGTTGGGTCCACAGAGGGGCACCATTGGCAGATTCTGCACAGGGCATCTGTTTTCGGCCCCACGTTTGCTTTCTGGTCTTGATTTCCACATGGACCAGGGATCATGGCCTGCTCCTGACTCCATTACACCCTAGTGGCAGCAGAGCTGTTCTTGCTGTGGCACTCGCAGAGCCTGGTGCAGGGCTTTTGTTGACAAACAGACATTTATGAAATGCCTCCCGACTGTGGCAGGGACAGTGCTGGCTGCCTTGCTGGACTTGACAGCCTCACGGGATGAAGGCGCCTGGTGAGCATGTGCAGGGGAGGGCCCCGGTGAAGGGCTCTGATGGAATAGTGAGGGGGGCGTGGCTGTGCCACAAAGGAAAAACAGGACTGGCCTGCGATGGGGAAGGCGTGGGTCAGCTGAGGCTTCACAGAGGAGGTGACACAGCTGAGTTTGAAAAGAGGGAGGGGCCGGAGTGGCGAGAGGCAGAGGGTGTGGAATAGCACGATGGGATCGGGATCTGCAAGTCCCTGTGACAAGGGGTTTAGGATCTAGGCAGAATAATGGCCCCCAAAGATGTCTGTGTCCTAATCCTCAGAGCCTCTGACTTTGTGACCGATGTGACAAAGGGACTTCACAGATGTGATTAAGTTAAGGATCCCTAGATGGGGAGATTATCCAGGTGGGCCCAGTGTAATCGCAAGGGTCCTAACATGGGAAGGGATGGAGGGGCATGTCAGAGTGGCGTGGTGTGAGAAGACCATTGCTGGCTTTGAGGATGGAAGGGGAGCCAAGGAATATGGGTGGTCTCTAGAAGCTGGAAAAGGCAGGAAAGCAGATTCTCCCCTCAAGCCTCCGAGAGCGACACAACCCTTCTGACTCCTCGATTTTAGCCCAGTGAGACCCGTTTTCAGACTTCTGACCTCCAGAACTGTAAAAGAATAAGTGTGCGTTGTTTAAGCCACTAAGTTTGTGGTAATTTGTTCAGCAGCAATTGGAAACTAATACAGGATCCAAGGAAGTGGGTAAGAAGCAGCATGTGGGTGCCCAGTGAGTGTAGCTGGTCTTGAGCATTAGAGGGCTGTGAAGAGGCTGCTGAGTGTGGCTGCTCAGCCTCACTGAGGACACCTTACTGTGGGCCGGGCCTGTGATGTGAGGCTGTACCTGTGTTAACTCATTCGCTCCCTACTGCAACACTGAAATAGATGCGTCATCATCCCGTGTTAGAGCAGAGGGAAACAAGGCTCTGAGCAGTTAAATAACTTACCCAGGGTCAGTGCTGGCATTTGGACCCATGCAGTCTGGCTTCACAGCCATTTGCGATTCATCAAGCCAGTAGGTACCTTTGGTCATAAAAGTAGTGGTTACTGCTTTTTAATTTAAACACCGCTGCTGCCTTCTCTCACGTGTCTTACCTCGCCACCCCAAAGTGAAAGCTGCAGTGGGGCTTCTGAGTTGGAGCGTTTGTGTGTGGTTTACCACCTGCTTTGAATGTAGAGTGTAGCTCACTGCCGGTCAGGGGGGTCACCTGTACATTTCAGCTAGTGGAATATGGCGGCATGAGAAGTGAACTAGCATGTGTTTTTAAAAGTAGATGCCCCTCCTTCGAGAGTGCAAGTCGCTGAGTGAGGCGTTCAGTAGCATGTTACGGTGAGATCCTGAGCTGGAGTGAGTCATCCCTGAAGCACAGCGCTTGGGGCTCTGCGCATAGGGAGAGATTTAAGTTTGAGGAGGCTCGAGCCTTGTCAGCTGGGCTCAGGGCACAAGCATACTGCATTTTAGAGGACCCAGTTCTGCAGCCTGCAGGCTTAGCTACTAAGGCACTGTAAACCAAAGTACAGACCTCGTCCCTGCAGGCCCTTGATCATCTCGGCCCCACAAGGCTGCATTACAGAGGAGCAGAGCGGGGCTCTTCCAAGTCCACACAGATGACCTGAACCTGGTGGCCCCCGCTGCTCCCCAGGCCATGTTCTGTTTTGAAGCCCTGACCAGCTGTGTGTGTCTTCCCTGTCGCCTAAATCACCTAGTTTCTTTCTTAAGTCAGTAGCTTTCGCAAGGTGGAAGGAAGACTGGGTCAGAGGTACCAAGCCCCGGGATTCCTTCACTGGGCAGGGATTGGAAGAAACGAGGTGACCTAAGAGGCCAGTCTTCTTGCTTCATTAGCTTCCAGCTAGCCGTGTGGTATTGTTTTTGTGGCATATTTTGAATGTTTTCCTTTTGGGTCTCTTCCCCGGCTGTGAATTTTAAAACTACAATCTGTCTTCATAGGCAACTTTTGGAAGCATAGTTGGTTTGTAAAGTGATTGTCGCGGTCACAACCTGTGACAACTGTAGCAAAGCGGTTGTAAGTACAGAAGCCCTTACTTGGTTTGACATCAGTCCCTGGTTGAAGAAAGCTTAACTGTGGCTTTTTGGTCTTAGTTGTTCTGAATGTCCCCTCTGCTCGCACAGGGCAACTCGAGACTCAGCTTCTGTGCATCGATTCTGTGGTTTCCTCTGAAAGCATGCCTTTTTGGACATCGTGTCAGAGGGGAGATTTCAATCACTGTGCAGATAGATTTAGGGTATTTATTGGTCATCAGTTGTGCTTGAGTTTCTGCAGGTAAAAATGTGAAGATGAGAGACTTGAGTTTTGGCCTCAAGGAACTTGGTCAGGCCTGAATGATAGCACACGGCTGTGCACTGATAACTGCTAATGCGTCAAACAGGGCTGGCAAAATGGAGACCTGTGAGCGAGTTGGTTTGGAGAGGTGTCTGGAGAAGATGCAGATAAGTGAGGTGACCCGTGGGGGGGCAATGCATGCAAAATGACCCTTGAGGTGAGGAGGTCAGCTTCAAGGTGCCTGATGCCAGGCTCACAGCTTCTGCATCTGGGACCAGCAGTGCGAGGTGACGACGGGGCGGGAGGTAGTTTTGGTCGGGTGTAGTCTCCCTCAGCACTCTCGGTTCGTGGCAACTGTGGTGTTAAAAGCGTGGTCCCTGTGAGCGGTTTAGTCTTGAGGATTATTCTAAAGTTGGTTATTAATTACCTTGGGGGAACATGGGGAGAGGAAGAATTAGTACTGGAAATCTAAATGTCTTCTGTATGGCCAGTATTTCCTTGGAAATCAGAGACTATTGTTTAAAATCTACTTTCTATTTTGATGAATTTAAGTCCTATAATTTTTTAAGGCCTTTTATTTTTCTTAAAATACTGTTTTCATCTTGGGTATGTTGATATCAGAGGGCACTTGGTCATGTCATTTTGTTTTAGAGCAGAAAGTATGTATTATGCCCCTGCTCTAGAGGTGAAGAAACCAAGGCTCTGAGGGACTGAAGTGATTTCTAGACCTGCACCGTCCAGTATCGTAGCCGCTAGCCCCTCGTGACTGATTAGATATAAATCACTCAGTTCCTCAGTCTCATTAGCCGTATTCCAGGGGCTCGGTAGCCACATGTAGCTTCCGTATTGGGCGGCGAAGCTGTGGAACATCTCCCTCCTCACAGAAAGTTGTGCCGCCCACGGCTGCTTCCGACCCAACCTGTGACCTGGGTTAGCTTTGTCTTCCTAGAGGCCTCTGCCTTGGACAGCATTGTTTAGAATAATAGAAAACCAAGCATTTTCTTCTGTGATAACCTAGGAAGAAGATTGCCCAGACCAGCTCAGTGTAGTGCATACTTGCTGGTAGTCTTGCAGTCACTGCTTTGGGCGCTGGGGGGTGGGGGTGGGGTTAAAAAGATGAAGAAATGATAAGATGTCTTTGCTTCAGGAAAGTCAGCAGGCTGTAGATAGGTCATGTGAACACAGAATTAGTGCAGGATAGAAAGTGACAGCTGCCACCAGAGGTGGAGAGGGCTCTGGAAGCTGAGGAGAGACCACATGGGGCCGTGGTAAAGCGGGCAGGCTTGGTGAGGGGGCACCTGCAGAGGGCTGTAAGCGGCGGTTAGGATTTGAGCTCAGGGAGCTGGAGGTGAGAGGAGCAGAGGCAGGGCTTCTGGGTCGATGAAGATAGAGGCGCCGCCCTCGTGTTTCCTAGGCACGTCCGTCGTGTTGTCATGAACGCTGTATGTTGTGTTTCTTTGCTTTTCCCCCTTTTGGACATTGAGGTTGGAAAAGCAGAAGAGCAGGGACGAGCCCAGGTCATTTTCTGCACCTTCAACAGTAGCTTCTCCCCACATGGTACCAAGTCATCAAATGTGCTGCACTTTATATTTTAGTTTCAGTCAGACTGGAATGCGCTGCAGTGTTAAATGCCAATTAACCTTAATTTTACCAGCTTTGGTAACAATCATAAAGGGTTAGCTTTGCACCTGCGCTTCTGTAAGTCTTTTTGATTTAAAATGTGTTAGTAATCACCATGATTCTTTTTTTTTTTTTTGTGAGGAAGACCGGCCCTGAGCTAACATCCGTTGCTAATCCTCCTCTTTTTGCTGAGGAAGACTGGCCCTGGGCTAACATCCGTGCCCATCTTCCTCCACTTTATATGGGACGCCGCCCGGCATGGCTGACAAGCAGTGCGTCTGTCTGCGCCGGGGATCCGAACCTGCGAACCCCGGGCTTTCAAGCGTGGACTAAACCGCTGCGCCACCGGGCGGCCCTCACCGTGATTTTTAAAATAGAAATTTATACTGAGATATAATTCACATACATCACAATTCACCCATTGAAAGTGTACATTTCAGTGGGTTTAAGTATATTCACAGCTGTGTAACCATCAACACAATCAAAACTGAACATTTTCATTACCCCAAAAAGAAATCCTGTGTTCATTAGGGTCACTCTGTCTCCCCCCAGCCCTAGGCAACCACCAATCTACTCTCTTAGGATTTGCCTATTCTGGACATTTTCTATAAATGGAATCATACAGTCTGGCCTTTTGTGTCTGGCTTCCTGCATGCGGCATGCTGTCCTCCAGGTTCATCCACGTCGTAGCGGGTATCCGCGCTCAGTCCTTTTTATTGCAGAATAGTGTTCCGTCGTGTGGGGCCACACCATGATGTATACTGGGTCAAAAAGATGTGCAGGTCCTCGTGATTCTGTCGTCTGCAATAGGTTTTATTCGGGTTTTTAAAGGGACTTGGAATGCTTTTGTGCTTGTGAATGGGCTTCACTACTAAACTGAATTAACTGGGTGGCGTGGGGTGGGGATAGCGGTGTCAGTCAGGGTTCAAACAGTAGCAGTAGCAGGAGACATGTATAAGGGGATTTGTTAAATTTTTACCGTGCACAGCTCTGGGAGCTGCTGACCGTCCCTTCATTCTGAGCCTGGTGCTGGTGCTGAAGTCCACTGGGCGTGCAGTCTGTGAAGGAAGATGAGTGGGAGGTGGGATAAGGCTGAGCTGGAACCACTTCCACCTGGCACCTTCCAGGTGTCCATTGGGCTCAGAAGGCAGAGAAAACCCCTGACAAAGAAATTTGGGACTCCTTTACTCCCACCCTCCAAGTTGCTGGCCAAGCGTTTGCGCACTCTACTTTGGTGGCCTGGGGTTCGAGGATTTGGATCCCAGGCATGGACCTACACACCACTCATCGAGCAATGCTGTGGTGGCATCCCACATACAAAAATAGAAGAAGGTGGGCACAGATGTTAGCTCAGGGCCACTCTTCCTCACCAAAAAAATAAACCAGCCTTACAGAGGTGTATATTTAGAAGAGTCTTTTCAGATAATTGTGGCAGTTCTTTGATACTACACCAAAATTTGGTAGCTTCTTAAGGTTAATTGCAATGTGCAGTTTGAAACCCTATGAATTAACTTTTCATGCTCTGTTAGATTAAAATTCATTGATCTGTCTTGTACTTTGAATGGATCTTTTCTAGCACCATTGATCGGTCATTCAGAAAATATTGATTCACTGAGTTATTCAGATCTTCTAAGTGTTGACATATTTCACTGTACAGTTATATGTAAAAAATCGAGTGTTAAGTGCCTAAAACCTCACATTCATGTGTGTAGCAGCCCTGTGCTGTTACCTGATTGGGGACAGGGTTGTAGTTAGAACTCCAGAAAGTTCATTGAGACCAAGAGAGCAGTGCCTTTTGTTCTGTCTGTAAGAGTCTTAACACTTTCTTGGCAGAGTGAGTGAAGATGGTTGGATGGGAATTAGCGGCAGCCTAGTCACCCACAGCAGTGGGGTGACCACTTCTGCGTCGGCCAACGCCACGGGGTGGGGGGAGCAGGTAGGGCTGAATGGTCCCCTGCAATGGGGAAGTGCTGTGGATTGGGAAGTGGATCCCAGAACTGTCCCATGGTTTGTTTTGTTTTTCTCTTAAAGGTGTCTATAAAATGGTCCTGTTAAGATGAATTACAGGTAGTTCATAAAAATTCAAGGAGAGAGCACTTAAACCAGAAGTAATTTCCGATTTGGATTATTTTGCTTTCTAATCCATAATGCCCAACAAACATTTCACTTAGTAATATTTATTCTGTTTGTATCTTTTCTCCCATTTTCTCCATTTTCCAGGAGCTTGTGTGGAACAGTTGGAACTCTTTGGGCCATCAGTCTGAATTTAAACATTACGTATAAAACAGCACATCTTGTTTATGTCCTTGAATTTATTGGAACAGAGTGTGTGTGTGTTATTAAACCAGTGTTTTAGCACATCTTTTCTTTCAGATCTAGTCTGAGTTCCCATTTTCCTGGCTCTTTACCATTTGCAACTTCCTCTCCCCCAAAAGAAGACGGGTTTTGATGTGAACATTTGTGTACTCCTTTGTATGAGACCCACGTGAAGGTCTTGGGGCAAAAAGATTCAGACCCTACAACTTTTATAATCTTTCAGTTCTCTTTTCCCAAATAGCTAAAAGGCCTGAAACCATTTACCAAAGGGAGTGTTTATTGAAAAAGTCAGTAAATCATTTCTTATTCTCTTCCCAGGCTTACAGGTGGTTTTTTCCTTTAGCTGTTTATATTACTCACAGTAAAGTTGACTTTGGGAGGCTTATGGTTCTGTGAGTTTTGACACATGTATTGTGTGACCACTACCACAATCAGGATACAGAATTGTTCCCTCGCCTGAAAAAGCTCCCTCACGCTGACCCTGTGTAGTCACATCTTCCACCTAATGGTCGCAGCCCCTGGCAACCATTGACGCGCCCTCCGTCCTTACGGTTTTGTCATTTTGCAGGTGTCTTGGAAATGGAATTATATAGCATGCAACCGTTTTAGACTGGCTTCCTTCCTTCAGAGTGGTGCCTTTGAGGTTCATCTAAGTTGGCTATATCAGTAGTTCATTCCTCTTTGTTGCTGAGCAGTACAGTCGGCCCTCTGTATCCACAGGTTTCACATCCCCGGGTTCAGCCAACTGCCAGTTGGATCTTAGAGCCTTAGAGAGGGCCCACTAAGGGACTTGAGCATCCACGTGGATTTTGGTATCTGTGGTGGGGTCCTGGAACCAGTCCCCCGCGGATACTGAGGGATGACGGTATGCCATTGTGTGGACGTGTCACAGTCTATGTATCCATCCTCCCACTGAAGAACGTCTGGGTTGTCTCCAGTTCTCGGCAGTTAGGAATAAAGCCACTGTAAATATTCATGTGCAGGTTTTTGTGTGAGCATGACAGTTCATTTCTCTCAAGAAAGGTGTAGAATTGTTGGGTCGTATGGTAAGGCATGCTTAACTTTATAAGAAACCGCTGAACTGTCTTCCAGGTGCCCGTGCCGTCTTGCATTGCCACCATCATTGTATGAGAGTTGATCCACTTTGCTAGCTCTTGATATTGTCAGTATTTTTAATTTTAGTCATCCTAATAGGTGGGTAACGGTATCTTATTGTGGCTTTAATCTGCATATATCTAATAGCTAATGGTCAAACATCTTTTCATTAGTTATTTGCCATCCCTATATCCTCTTCGAAGTATCTGTTCAAGTATTAGGTTGTTTCCATTAACTATCAAGTTTTGAGAGCTCTTTATATTTGGGACACAAGCCCTTTGTCAGATAGGTGATTTGCAGATATTTTCTCCCAGTCTGTAGCTTGTCTATTTATTCTCTTGTGTCTTCCTGGAGCAAAACTTTTTAGTTCTAATGAAGTCCAGTTTATAAAAAAAAAAATTTTTTTATGGGTCTTGCTTTTGGTGTTATGTCCAAGAATTCTTTACTCTGCCCCATGTGTTTTCTTCTAAAAGTCTTAATAGTTTTAAAATTTATGTTTATATCTATGATCCATTATGAGTTAATTTTTGTATAAGGTGTGAGGTGGGGTTCTTTTTGACCTGTGGGGCATCCAGTTGTGCCTTTAGGACTATCCTTTTTCCATTGAATTGCTTATACCTTTGTCAAATCAAACAGCAGTGTTGGTGTGGGTCTGTTTCTGGACTTGCCTGGTCCACTGATCTGTCTCTATCCCTTTGCTAATCCAACACCATCTCAATTACTGAAGCTTTATAATTACAGAGTCTTAAAGTCAGGTAGTACAGTCCCACAAACTGTATTCTTCTCAAAATTGTTTTATTTTATTTCTTTTACCTTTCCATATAAACTTCAGAATCAGTTTATCTATAGGTATAAAAAAATCCAGCTAGGATTTTGGTTGGAACTGTGTTCAAACATAGAGTAATTTGGGAGAACTGACATCTTCACTGTGTTGAGTCTTCCATTCCACGCTCGTGGTGTCTCCCGTTCCAGTGACTCTGCCTCTTGCATATCCAGTTTTCCCGAGGGACATTGCTAGTGCACAGCAGATGTTCAGGGCCCCCACTGATTTGTAAACTGAACTGTCTCCTCCCTCCCTCCTCCTCCCCTTTTTTTCTTTTAAAATAAAACCAGGTTTCCTTTGCTACTCCTTGGAAAACTAGTCTTCCTCCCAGGAACTTCTAAACAATTTCTTCGATAACTAGTTTTTCAAAAGGTCTTGAATGTGGATGTTCCTTGCTAGCCCGGGCGGGTCCCCTCAGAAGGGAGGTAAAACCTGAGTGGTGGTCTGCCTGCACCAACGTGTAAAAAAACCAGAAACAACTTAGTCTTCTGCCCTAGGTTGTTCTGTTTGTGGTTTTATTCAAATAAAGGAACCCATTTGAAATTGGTTGTGTTTGACTAGTTTTTAAAAGTTTTAATTAGCACAGTCAAGAGTTTGTTTAAAATTTCTCCTTTACCTCTGACCTTACCTCCAGCCCCCAAACTGCTTTGTCTTTTTAAATAGTTTTTAAGGAAGATCAGGCATTTAAGAGAGGATGCCGCCATTTGCCAGCATGTAAACAGACCTTCCAGGCCACAGACAGTTTAGATGACCCTTCAGTCCTGGGACTGTTGCAGGGTCCCCTCCTCCTCATGCAACGCAGGCAGCGGTGCACCCTCCTTCCCCTTCTCTTGTTCCATTGCTGAGGGCTGCTCAGGTGGTGTCAGGCCTTAGGCAGTGTTTCCCTTGTGCCTGTTTGTGCTGTGATTTCCTGTGCTTTGTGTGTATGCGTGTGTTTACTTTTGTCATAAAGGTAATACGTATTCATGGAAACATTCAAACGACATGGAAGCAAGAAGGTAAGACAGAAGGACTCCATTCATCGGAAGTAAATGCTATGTACTTAATGTATCGTGGATGTTGTCCCAGGTCCGTACACGCAGCTTCCTTCATTCTGTAAGGACGGCCTGGTATTTTACTCCGTGATTCCTCCATTGGTGGACATTCCCCCTTATTATAGCTTTACTTTCTTTAAAACTTACGTGAATGTAGAGTGAACTTACATACATAAGTAGATTTTATGGATAAAGAAATGTTGAAAATGCCAAAATGTGTAATACTTTTAAAGAAATATTGCAGAAAGTGGAACATTTATACATGACTCAGTTATTTAGCATGCACATCATTTACTTTGCAGAGCCTTCAGCAACAGTTGTGATTTGTGGAATTATTTGTCCCTACATGAAATGGGCCCTGTTTCTATTAAGTTTTTGTCCCCCCCTTTTTAAATGCAGCTTTATTGAGATATAATTCACATACTTTGCAAATCACTCATTTAAAGTGTACAACTCAGTGGCTTTTAGTGTACTCACAACGTTGTGTAGCTGTCACCACAGTCAGTTTTGGAAGATTCTTATCTCACCAAAAAGAAACTCCTGTTATTCCTGCCTGGAAAAGACGTGTGTTAGGAAAGAAGTAATTAGAATGTCTTTGTTAATAGAGTTGTTACCGTAATTGCAGGCAAATTAGGGCATGCATGTGAAATCCTTGGTAATGTAATGATAATAGATTAGAAATGATCTTTTTGAAGCCCAGTTGAAGTTTTCCACTTAGGACCGCATTCAGAAGTTGACTGCTTCTGAGAGGTTTCACTTTCCTAGTTAGGCACAGGGAGTGGGGGCTGGAAAGCATTTGGGTGTTTCCTCACGGCTACAGGCAATGTGGCCTTTGTCTGTGATGGGAAGGTGAGCTTGTTGGCAAACAGGGACTGTGTTGCCTGGTCAGCACCTACTTCTTTACACCCAGTGGCTATAAGGGGTGGTAAACTGGGGGAGCCAGAGTCCTGGAAGGGAGAAAAGACCAATTGTTAGACCTGGGGTGAAAGCACAGTAATTCAGACCTGCAATTCCTCACCATATTGTGTCCTTTTAAGAACTTCATCCCTTGGTTACCTCCAGGTTCTGTCCAAGGGCTGGGTATATTCTACAGTCGCGTCTGAGGTCCAGCTTTGCCTTAGAAGAATCCTCTGAAGGGGACTGGAGTTTTCCCACAGAATTGTGTGTTTTCTAGGAGTGTCCAGAAGTCGGTTCCCAGCTTTCCGGAGGTTCTGGTTTCTTAGGGAGTGTGGCAGCTCACAGCCTGTGGGTCCCTGCCTCTGTGGATGCCTGCAGAGTTCCCCACCCCTCTCCCCAGTGCAGGGGGCCGGGTCATGACTGCCCCGCCCTCGCCTCAGGTCCCTCGGTCTCAGAGGTCACCACCGTGCTGGCTTCTGGACCCCTCCCTTTAGAACCAGCCCTATGGTTGCGTTCGACTTCTCAGTCACACCGAGTACATCTTCTGTCTCTCTCTGTTGGGTTAATGGCTCTCTTTTGGCTCCTCGGTGAGCTTAGACTAGGTTCCGTACACTGAGCATTTGTTGTGGACCAGAACATCAGAAAACCACATTTAAACTCATCCAAACAGAGGGAACGGAGCTCTGTCACAGCGGGACGCGTTCTCCTGAACAGCGAGTGGGTTTTGTGCGGGAGGGGCGTTGTGGGATCTAGCTGTTCAGAGCCATTTGGTGCACTGTTGATAATTGCCTTTGGGAAGAGAACGGCTAAGTACTTGGGGGGGTCAGATTTTTAAGAAAAATAACTTGGTTATAAAATGTGCAGCAGGACAAAAATCATAGTACAGAGTTATTTGCTGTAGCATCATTCAAGTGGCAGAAAACAACAGAAAAGCTGGAAACAGCCATCTGTAGGGGAATGGTTGAATAAATCATGACATAATGTTAAGGTGCTATTCAGAATTAAATCCACGTACGTGTTTGTGCATGTGTATGTGTATGCCTGCTTGGGATAGCTGTGGTTTACCCACCTAAGGTGAATAGTATACCATTTCTTGTTCATGAGGAAAAGTGCGTGAACATTGTGCCTGTGTGTACATATACGAACACTGAGAAAACCTGGAAGGTGACACGTCCATCAGTGGCTTCCTTCACGTTAGGCTCAGAGGGGAGAACGTCGTCATTTGCCGTATTCATCTCTGCACCCCTTTTTTGTTACTGTGAGCATTTCATTCTTTAAAATCCAAACGTAAAAGTAAATATGAAGCCAGGACCTGTGCAAAAGCGTTTATAGCTGCTTTCTTCATTGTATCCCGAAACTGGAAACAGCCCAGATGTTAGCAGGTGGATGGTCAGATAGTAGGATGTCCCTGCCGTGGAACCTACCCAGCAACATAAAGAAACCAGCTGTTGACTGTGTCTCAAGGGAATCATGCTGTGTGTCAGAAGTTGCTCCAGAAGGTTCCATCCCATCCCGTATGTCCTTTTACGTAGCATTCTTGGAATGCCAAAGTATGGAGAAGAGGAGTTGTTGCCAGGGGTTATGGGGGGTTGCACAGAGGGGAGGAGGTGGGTATGGCCGTAAAAGGGCAGCCCGGGGGCCTTGGGTCGGAACTGCGCGGTATCTTGACTGGTGGACACAAACCTGCACATGGCATCAAACCTGTGCGAGTCAACGGGACTAGGATTAGTGTGTTGTAGCAACAGCGGAGTCCTGGTTGTGATCTTGTACTAGAAGTTTGCAAGGTGGTGCTGTTGGGGCAAGTTGGGTAAGGGAAATGGTTCTCTGTTATTTCTATAATAATTGTCAGTCTACAATGATCACAAAATGAGTTTAGTCAAAACATTAAATTGGGGTGATTTGGTAGAAATTGTGCTGGGGTACAGGTCATGTGGAGGGTAGGCATTTAAAAGCAGTATTTACAGTTAGAGAACTTCAACCTTCTCACAGCATTGTGCCTCTTTGCTCAGGACTTTAGTCTTTCTTAATTTCTTCCCAACCGGAGCCTCCGGATTCTTTGGGGAGCTCCGTGTAACTTATCCTTTATCTTGAGAGTGAGCGTTCCTCCTTGAGGAAAGGGCCGGATGGGCAGACACCATCTTTCGGAGGAGAAGTGGAGAGAGTGGATAGAGCAGCTGCTCCGTAGCTGACAGCCCTGGGTCCTCGTGTGGTAGTGCCCCACACCATCCAGCTGTGACCCTGGGCTGCTGACAGAGCCTCAGCCTGTGGGTCCAGCCTCCCACCCTGCCTTCTTTGGGGCCTGTGACCAGTACCCGAGGATGTTTGTGCCGGGGGTGGGGGGGGGTGTGCCTGTAACAGGGGCCAGGAAGTGGAGTTCCCCGTTCATGAGATACTGAAGCAAACTGTAGGTCTTCCTCGCGCTCGGAATGTTCCCTCTGCTTTTCCTGCCCCAGCACGGACGCACGCTCCCCCCAGCCCCACCCCGGCCCCTCCCGAGGGACTCTGCTGTGTACATGTGCCCCAGGGTCTCAGCTTTCAGGCTGCCTTTTCTTTCTACCTTTAATGACGGGAGAATTTCAGACATGCTTCTATGGACGCTTCACGCTGAAAGTGTTCACTCACATATGAGTTTAATATCAGTTATATCCCTTGCTTCTTAGGCTTGAGGGTTTTCTATGTTGTCTTTTTTAAAATAAACTTTGAATTTGGGATTAATTTTAGATATGCAGGAAAGTGGCAGTTAGTGCCATGTGTTCTCATGTGCCCCTCACCCGGTTTCCCTCCTTGTTAGCCACTTACACCAACAAAGGAGCTACCGACCAGACTCCAGACTTCCTTTTTTTTTTTTTCTGTTAACATCCTCTTTCTGTTTCTGGACCACTTTGCCTTTTGAAGGTGATTATCTAAGTTGGTGAGGTTGTTTGAATATGTTTCTGGTCCTGATTTTGTGGGGAGCTTTAAAAAAAAAGAATGCTGAGGTGGAGCTCCTGGAGATTCTATGCAGTCACTCTGATGTGGGCGGGAACCCCTCCCCCAGCCCCGGCACATTCTGCTGCAGAGCCATGCAGACATGGCGGGGAACCACAGGCTGGGACCAGAAGGTGACTCGGGAGTTCAGATTGGGGTCATTAAGCTGCTGATAGATTTCCAGAACCAGTACCTACATTTCTAAACTGTCCTTTTGAAATATATTTGGGATTGCCAATTAGGAAGTGAATATACAGAAAGATACCAGTGTTTTAATTTACCTCGATAACCTCTATTTTATGTATTATTCTTTACAATGGGTTCAGTGCCGGGAGAGAGGAGAGGAAAGGAGGAGGAGGACTGAGCAGAAGCCCTGGGGGGTTTTGACTTGGAATTCAAGGTGAATTGGTAGAGCTGGGATCACAACGTGCTGTTAAGACTCCACCTGACCAGTCCAAGGACTCAACCTGGGCCCGTGTGCTCTGTGTACTACGCACGCCTGCTGCCCTTTTCACCAAGCCCTGGGTTTGCTCACTGGGTCATATCACTGGTTGGAAAACTGGAGGAGGAATCTGGGGGGCTGCGTGGAGAGCGAGTCTGAGGTGTGGCTGGATCTTTGTGGCCCAGGCACCACTGTGAGCACTGCGCAGACTCTTGGTTGGAAGGCCGTGAGGTTTCACTCTGGTGTTTGATCCCCCCGCCCTGGCCCTCTTGAGAGAGGTTTGAGAAATCTTTGTGAAGTGACAGAAAAATGTCAAAGCCAACACATTGAAATTCTGTTCTTCGTCTGCAACCTCATCCAGAAATGAGATGCAGGTGTTAATTAGGGCTACATCATTTCCATAGCAACTGGCAAGTGTTCTTGGGTGAGTAGTTCTGTGTTATGACATCACAGATGAAAGTCAGTGGGAAGAAAAGCTGAGTATAAGCATGGGCATCCTCACTGAAAGAGGAGGAAATATAGCTTTGTAACTAGCCAAGGGAGCCTTTTGTGTGTTTCTAAAGTCACTCTTGTTAAGACGGTATTTTGTGCCTTTTTATATATATTAAAACTATGCCTGTGATACTTATCACAAGGTTTGTTGTCAAAAGGCTTACCAGTCGCGAGTAATGGAAACAATCTTCTGTTGTGTTTCTGGGTGTCGCGTGTATATTTTGGAATGATAGCTTTTTTCCCCTACAGACATTTGGCATATCAGGGACTTTTTGTCTATTTGAGGTGTTCCATGTTGTCATTGGTGTTTGCCAAACATATCCCCAATCTTATTATTTGAGATCATTGTGTGTCAAAAAGTGTTGTAGTTCTTATTTGGCCAAATGAGAGTTAACACATCTGGGGAAATTCCAACTAGGCAGGACATAAAATTCAGGAGTGGGATGACTTTATATATAGTGGTAAATATGTGCACGTGCCAATCTTGCACTTTCTTTGACGATAAAGAAGTCAGTCTTATCATTTAGGATATTTCTGGAAGCCTAGTACAGACTTTTTCTGGATATCAGGTGCTTTCATCATTTAATTCTGGTCCAGGGATTTACCGTGTCTTAATTACATTTTTAATCCTCTTGTTGAACTAACTCATTTATGAGGAGATTTTTTAAACTGGATATTCAGTCCCTTAGGAACTAGGCTTGAGTTGCCAGCTTTTTCTACAGAGGTCCCATGGCAATCAGTTGGGAGCTTCATGGGGCCTGTCATTGGCCAGGTTCCTCATGGACATGGTGAACCAACGAGGGACTTTTTGCCGTTTCACAGCCACTGGCCTTGACGACCATCTCCATGCTTATGAAGGGTGGAGAAGAGCAACTTGGCCAGCCCAGCAGGAGTGTGTCTTTGGTGTGTAAAAGATGGGGTATTGGGGCCGCCCGGTGGCGCAGCGGTTTAGTCCGCGCTTGGCAGCCCGGGGTTCGCGGGTTCGGATCCCGGGCGCCCGCCGACGCACTGCCTGTCAGCCGTGCCGTGGCGGCGTCCCATATAAAGTGGAGGAAGATGAGCACGGATGTTAGCCCAGGGCCAGGCTTCCTCAGCAAAAAGGGGAGGATTGGCAACAGATGTTAGCTCAGGGCTGGTCTTCCCCACAAAAAAAAAAAATAAATAAATAATAAAAAATATTATTAAAAAAAAGATGGGGTATTGCTCAGGAGAACCCGGTTCAACTGTAGAACTCTACCTGCCTTGCCTTTTAGGGTCCAACTGCAGAGAAACCCTGTCTTAACACTAGAATGATCCCTCATTTTATAAAATATTAGGCTTTCTTCAGTCACCACATTGCAGTTAATCCTACTGCTGAAAAACTGTGGTCCAATTTATTCATTTTCCTGCCCCACACAGTTGTGGATCGTGAGTCATAGATCTCTTGAATCGATCTTGATTTTTATTATTACCATAACCATAACTTCTGGTGAAAAAGGACTCCCATCCCAAGTCACCAAAACAAGCCCTTTCAGCTATAATCTGAATTCACTTGGATCTCAGAATCTTCAGAATCACCAGTCAGTTGTAGAATTCTATGACTTGCCACAGCTTAGACTGCTTACATTTACATATCATCCTAGTTTTAGGAGCGATGCTTTGTGTAGAGAATTATCTGTCATTTTTGCATTTGTGTAATGTGAACCATATTTTAAAGCAATTGTAGAGTACAGATTTGAACCGAGGAGCTAAATTAAATGTACCAGGCATACATCAGGGGAATTACTGTAAGATTTACAAGGCATTCGCGTGATGTGAGTGTGTGCATGTATCCAGTGAGGAATCACCCTGCCGCCGCTTCTGGAGAACCTCTTGATAGTTTCTTATGTAGCCTGCCGCTGTTGGCTCATTCATGTAAAGGGAAATAAGAATTTATATATTCTCATTCCAGCATACTCTATGTCTTTTATAACAGGTTGCATGAGATGGTATTTATTGCTTGGTATCTTAATTTTTTTAACTTAACTTAGAGATTTTTCCATATAGGTATATTGAGAACCTTTGCAAAAAAAATTGCTGCGTAATATTCCATTGGTGGCATGTGCCATTTATTTCGTAGGCCTTCATAGGATTTTTTCCTCATAAAATATTTTTATGGTGGTTTGATGTAGTTAATTTAGGAGGATAAATGTGAATGAAAGACATTTCAGTCAAAGTACCCAATTTTTCATTTTGCTTTTTAGGTGCATATGTTTTTAGAGTTTAGAGTTTGAGCTAGTTAAGCATCAGCAAAAGGGATTTCTCCCTTTCCTACTTCCCTCCAGTTTTTCTCTTAGGGTGTGGTGGTGGAGGGACCAGTTAAAAAATGTGTGTATGTTTTTTTTTAAAAAAATAACTTTTAACACAATGGTTAATTAAGTATGTATATTGATAAGACAACTTGAGTATCAAGATTGGAAGGGGTCTGTCTAAATTTGTGTGGTAATACCTGTTTCTTGGCTTCCAAGGATTTACAAGGTGTGTTTTGAGATGATGAAGATGGAAAAAAGTGTGGTTCATATTCAGAAGTTATTGGAGAGATGTAGCCTGGTAGTTGGGGTTTGGAGAGCGGCTAGAGGGGTGGAGGAGGGTGCTCTCCGTGGTGCTGAATCAGACTGAATGCTGGTCTGAATGGCAGAAAGGCTGTGAAACACTAGAGGCCAAGGACACACCTATGTAGCGATTTCAGAAACCACATTTCCTGTTTGTAACAAGACTCTTAATTTCTATCGAGTGTCTGATGCACCAGGGAAGCTGGCAGGCAACACATGGGGCTAGCATTAGATGCGGCACGCCATCCTGACACGTGGAAGGAGAGGATGTGAATGTGAAGGGTGGCCCTTTGGGCCAATAGAGGCTATTTAAGTCTTACCATAGATTTTTTTCCTTTTAAATCATGAACCTATGTCAGTGTAAAAGGATTGTTTTGAAATTAATGAATGAAAATAGTGATGAGAATGTGACAGTTGGAGTTTATACCTTGTATTTGCCAGTCATGCTTAAAAGTTTTGAATCCATGCTTCTGATTATATGTAAATGCTTTTCAAGCCAGATTTCAGCAAACATTTAGAATGACAAAACCGTTTTATTAGTTTCTCAACCCTTTCCAGATTCTTTATACATGCTGATCCTCCCAGGCACCCCGTTTCTTCATTCTCTGCGCCCCCAAAACTCCAGTCCTGGTTTTTGCATGGGTTTGTACTTTATATACAGTAATTGACCAGCGACACTTTGAGAATGACCATTTGATATTTTAAGGCACTGATACATATCCGTGGTAGAAAGTTCTAGTGTACACTGTTTTATATATATTTAGTAAACCTTCAACAATATTTTCTCTAGGATTGAGTTTTAATGAGTAGGAAACCTATATCAAAATAATATCTTTGCAAATGGAGCAGATTATTGTGTGGTATGGTGTGTGTTCAAATCCCATTTAGCATTTTGAAAGCAACAAAAGGCCATTATTTAGTAAAATAATGCATTTTACTTTTGGGTTAGAATGCATTTATTATGGCACAGTTGGAACTTATTATCTGAAAATTGTCAAAAGTACAAATATATTTTTGTTTATTTAATCCAAGCCATGAAGGTAAAAACCGTGGAATTTCTTTGTTTTCTTTAAAGCTGGAGATACAGATGACCCACCAAGAATTACTCAGAACCCTGTTATCAACGGGAATGTGGCCATGAGTGATGGACACAACACCACCGAGGAAGACATGGAGGATGGTAAGTGCACGTGCTTTGCTTCCTTGTGTTAGCAGAAAATGATCAGAAGCACAGAGAGATGCGATACGTGTTTCTTCCTTGACTACTTCTGAGTTGCTTAAGAGTAGCTAGTTTTCAGGAGGTTGTATCTGAGGAAAATTAAGGAGCCTGTTTTGGTTTTGAATTTCATGATTGCCTGCAAATTTCAAGGTAAGTTGATTCTCCCCAGACTAGGCAAGAAGGCGTAAATACAGAAGTTTGTAATAGATGGGTGTTTACTCAGGCCTGCAATTTTCCAGCTATGGCTAGTATTCAGAACAATAAGTATATCTTACTCTCCTTTTCTTTTTGTTTGCAGCAAGATACTTTTAGATATTGGAACTTGGCTTTCCATTGCATTCCTACTGTAGTGTGTACATCAGTTGTCTGTAGTTGATAATCCCTCCCTGCTCCTGTTAGGTGTGAAATCAGAATTGAGCTTTGGGCTTCATTCTCCCATGCTAACTTTTGGTCTGTGTCTTCTATGTAGAAAGTGTATGCATATGTACATGCATGGACATTTTGTGCCTAGGAAATCACTTCCTTTCGAGGCTATTTGTTTATAATTTTGTCAGTCTGTGTGACCTGTGCAGTTATTTGCAAGGTCAAAATCGTGAGAAGGTAGCAGCCAATAATCACTTTAGGCAGCCCCTGGAATCTTGCAGTGTAATATGAAACCGTGTTCTGTCAAAAGCATGTCCATCAATCCTCATGAGGGTTGTGTCCTTCCCAGGGGTGTAACGGGGCAGTTGAAAGAAACCATCAGTCACGGGCTGCACCACCAGAAGGACTCCTGTTCAGACCTCCTGCCAAAAGTTCAGCCTCCATGAGAAACTGCAGCCGTAGTTGAGAGTTCTCTCACAGTGCGGTTTACCCCTGGCAGCTGGCTGAGGCAATATCTGAGGAAGGTAAAGAGGCGTGGTCTGAGCCCCGCTGCTTTGTTCCCGTGGAGTGCGCTTTCCACTGTAGAGGAGGGCACCGGTGTGGGTGTGGTCCCTGTGGTCGCTGGGCTCTTGGTTTTGTGTCAGACACCGGAGATGCCAAAAGTGATTCTGGAGCACAGTGGGAAGGCACGGCCAGGTCTGATGCGCCAGGTGTGCATTAGGGATCGATTCTAGAGCATGTGGAGCAGTAACTGGCCGGCCCGTTAATGAGAGCACTCCCAGTGTGGCCTCCACAGAGCAGTTGCATACTATTATTCCCGCACGTGTCTTCATTGGGGAGGGCTTGGGAGGAGGCACAAATAGACAGCAGGACAGGGTTTCTCAGCCTCGGCACTGGTGCCTTTTTGGGTGGATCATTGTTTGTTCTAGGGGGCTGTCCTGTGCATTCTGTAATGCCAGTGTCATCCCACCCTCATGAACCCTAGTCGTGACAACCAAAAATGTCTCTAGACATGGCCAGATGTCTCCTAGGGGCCCGAGAGCCTCATTTGAGAACCACTGTTATGAGATCATCATGTACATGAAATCCCTTTCCTCTTCAGGCAAATTATACTAAATTATTAGTAGTGAGTAATGGTGCTAAACCATAGAACCTAAAAGTGGAAATGCTCCTGTTGTGAATTGCCAAACAGGAAGCGTGTACTATAGGAGAAAGTAGAGTGGGCTTCAGTAGACTTTCTTCCTGGTTTGGAATTTAGGTGCCTTTCGAAAGGCCCCGGGGTAACTGAGGGAAGAGATCACATCTATTTGATGGCGAAGGGGCGGGAGGGAGATGGTTCTGGTTCTAGGAGTCGAAGCCTTAGTTTAGGGCAGCCTTCTCCCAGCTGTGACATGTATTTTGAAATGCTCCTGCAGGATATGAGAGTGTTGTGAAGTGTTCAGAAATCTAGGAAGTTTGCGGAGTGCTAACCAAGCTTCTTAATTGCAGTGCTTCTCCGAGCCGGCAGTATCCTAACGTCTTTCTCCAAAAGACTTTAATGATTCCCCAAGACTCTGAACGTAGAACCCCTTTTTCCTGAATCCCCTTTTAGCATCTTAAAGTCAGGCACACAGTCTGGGTAACACTGGATTAGAATTATTGACGCCTTGATGGTTCAGAGAGGCCTTCTTAGTAAGGAAAGTTTCTCATACAAAAGTTAAGGAGCTGACAACACAGACTGGAAAAATGTTTAGTTGAGATAGAGAGCATTTAAAAATCCTGTTGGGGCTGGCCTGGTGGTTAAGTTTGCGTGCTCCACTTCAGCGGCCCAGGGTTCGCAGGTTCGGATCCCGGGCCAGACCTACGCACCACTTATCAAGCCATGCTGTGGCGGCATCCCATATAAAGTAGAGGAAGATGGGCACGTATATCAGCTCAGGGCCAGTCTTCCTCAGCACAAAGGAGGATTGGCAACAGATGTTAGCTCAGGGCTAATCTTCCTCACCAAAAAAAAAAAAAAAATCCTGTTAACTTAGAATTATGGGCATGTATCAGAATCATTTTCTAGTTAGATCTATTTAGTCTACTTTGATTTTAGTTTCTTACTCAGTGTTTCCTTAGGTGACCAGGAGAAGTTTTAGAACAAATGCAGCCTCTGCAGATCTAGATAGATCTAGATCTAGATTTTTGATACCCATGAAACAAACGTAATTTCTGGAGATTAACTAGGACTTGCAAAGACTTGTATTAGAATGAATAATTGGCATTTGATAAAATTGCTGCAAGAGCGCCATTTGGGAAAACTTCTGGCTAACCTTTCTGATTGAAAAACCCAAAGTATTGTATCTTCCTGTACTTTTTTGTGCAACTGAACCCCAGGCTGGTCATTCCCTGCAAAGATAAGATTGGTGTAGGAATGGGCACGGTGGTAGCTTTGGACTATGTGAGAGCTGACGCCACCCTCCAGGGGCGGGTTGGAAGGTAGAGGGCTAGCCAGGCTTCTGACTGAGGCTGTGAGGACCACGGTCAGCACAGGCCTGTCATCCTGTCGTCCACAGTAGGAAGATGCAGGGAGGGATGGAATCAGTGCTCTGAGCCATTCGGGCAGGTTAGAGCCTCTCTTCGGATGAACTACCAGTTCTGCAGGGTGTGGGGTATCCTTCATGATCCCAAGTGCACCGCTTAAAAACACGTTTTTTACTTTTGAAGTAATTATAGATACAGAAAGTTGCAAAAATAGTACATGGAATCCTGAGTACTTGTCACCCATTTTCTTGGGCAAAGACGTTTATAAGTCTCATGTAATTCCTCTCAGGAAGATAATCAGCCCCGTCTGCCAAAGATGGGTTTCAAGTCTGCTGCTCTTTTCTGTAGACCTTCTGTCTTGACCTTTTGGTATTTAATATAACTTTTCAATTATTCAATTAGTATGGAGTTTAGAGCCATAGGGTGACATTTTTATTCACATGTAATTTCATATTAAGCTTCCTGATTAGCATATTTCTGAAGATAAGTCTGTTCTAAGAATGTACCTTAAATGTGGGGCAGAATCTCACATCTGGTTTATAATTCGAGTGTGAACTGAGCCTCGAGAGCGGGGTGGTGCCAGGCGCGGGGCACTGAAGTGCTTGCCATCTCGTGGACTCAGTGCCACGCTGAGTTCGTTGTTGGGTTCTACCTAATTTATAAAGATTAATCCAGGAATTTGACTAAAGTGTGGGGTGGAAGAATAAAAAAGCATTTATAATAATTATATCAATGTTTGTCTATATAATAGTCTAATTCTACAAAGAGCTGGATTGTATCTGAAAACAAAATAGATGCATTAGAAGAAAGATGGGCTCTTGCAACTCTGAACTCTTGAGGTCTCAGGAGTGAGTGTCCTGCGGTGATTTCCGTTCATTGTTTTCCTGGTCACTGTAAAGCAGGCCGGTTTCGTTGGGGTCTGCGATGGTGTAGCGTTAAGTTCAGCTGTAGTGCAGCCTGAGTTCAGCCTCAGCTTTACAGACCAGAGGCAGAGCTACTGTGCTTAGTGTCCACAAAACCTTGGGTGTTGAAACCCCCTGTGGTCACTTTGTAAAACACCATGGAGAGGATAAGCCACACAACCTCCGTGAGCCTCAGTTTCCTCATCTGTAAAGTGGAAATTAACCTCTGCCCCTGCCTGCCTCGCAGGATTTACATGCTGCTCAAATGTGAAAAAGTGGCCTACTTTTCTCCTGAGCCGTTCTAGACATCATTCTCTTAAACAGGTTTCTTGCCTTTCTGGTGGACTTCTGTCCCTCAAAGGGATTAGGGCAATACCTGCCACCTGAAGAGGCTTGAATACGTAATACCCCTCTCAGACGGGACTCACCCTGTCCAGCTGCTCTTCCTTCTGGAGGCCCTGTCTGTCAACTGCTGAGACGGGTTACGTGTAATAAAAAAATGGGGGATGAAGAGTGTTGAAAAGAAGGTAAATGCTAACTGTCACGTATACTTTTGGTTTTTTTCCTTTGGTAAAGAATACTACCCTTTCATGAGGACTGATGGACATGTTTTCTTAAGAACAAATTCAGTTAGTCCCAAACGTAAGCAGTCTCTTGCACTGAGAAGTCTGTGTCCTGAGCACTTGCTTGTGTTAGTGAAGTTTGGAGACTGAAGGATGAAAGAAGGGAGTGTGTTCTTCTTAACATGCTCTTCTTTCCCCAAGCCTGCGAGTCTCACTTTGTGCTTCAGGAGCCTGAGCGTTAAAATAGCACCTGATTCCAAACCAGAAAAAACCCTCCTGGCACCTTCTATTCTAGAGACCAATTGTGGCTCCTCAAAGTGTGGCCCTCGGCCCCCTGCTGGTCTGTGACCTGTTCCCAGTCTAGGTACAGAAAGGGAGAGAAAGCATTAAGAGAAGCAAATTTGACCTTGCTGGGGCAGTTTTAGGATGTTAAAAGTGCCGGCCAGTAAGAGATTGGCAGGGTGGCCTTGGGAGGGCTGCTCCTTCAGGAGCTTGAGAAGCATGAATCGGGCACTGCTGGGTTCGTCAGAGCTGTTTGCGGCCTGTGTCACTTGTAAATGGTCACCGTCAGTAAAAGGTGGCATTCTAAAGTGTGACTTTTAGTTGAAAGTCTGCTAAGAGGCACTATATCAGTACTTTGCTTTTTATTGGAGGAAACCTTAATTCCTTAAATTGGCCTTCAGTCTTGTTGAGTAAATTTAACAATTTATACCATTCATGTTGAAAAGGATACCAGTTTCGTTTTAAAAAAAAAAAAATTATTTGCAGGGAGTCCAGGCTGGTATTTCACAAAAATTGTGAACTAATGAAGTTAATATTTATTTTTAGGCTAACTTCTTAGGAATGTTGGCTCTACACAGTGCTTTGCTTCCGCGGGAATGGCTGTCTCCCACTCCTTCCGAAGGCCCTTATGTGCCTACAATTGCAGCGCCCCTTCATTTCTCTTCTCCAGACTTCCCAAGTCCAAACCTTTTTCTTGTCCTCCACGAGTCCTGTCCTTGGACAGATGGTACATGAGCCGTTTCATTGCTTCTCTCCAAAGTCTCTTACTCACTAGGATCACTGGGGAATTACGGTAGAGCAGCATGGACGTTCTCCTCACACCGAGCTCTGAATCTAGGAGGGAAGGCAGTGTGTGTTATTAGCCCTCTGCGTTTTCAGTTTCGTTCACACAGCTGTATGTCATCTTGCTGTTTTAGGTTATTAATAAATTGGAAATGACACTCATTTTCCCAAAGACTTAGGTTTTAGCAGTCAGATTGCGGTTGTGTAGAATAGTTTATTCCAAGTTTTCTGTGCTTTCAGTGTTGTTTCCCAGTGCCTGGGTTCTGTGACTGACGAAGTGTTTTCTTGCAGACACGAGTTGGCGCTCCGAGGCAACCTTTCAGTTCACTGTCGAGCGCTTCAGCAGACTGAGTGAGTCGGTCCTTAGCCCTCCGTGTTTTGTGCGAAATCTGCCATGGAAGATTATGGTGATGCCACGCTTTTATCCAGACAGACCACACCAAAAAAGCGTAGGATTCTTTCTCCAGTGCAATGCTGAATCTGATTCCACGTAAGACGGTTTAAATGATGCAATTACAAATCCACAAATAGTTATGATACATTATTGGAAACCAAATTTGGTCAGCCTCTTTTTGAATTTCCTTGCTGCCTCTACATAGCCCTTTGATTTTAAATTAGATTAAATACATTTCCCTCTTTAAAACTCGACTGGTAGGTATTGTATCCAAACTAGAAATGGTGTATGTTTTTCTTGCAAATAAAAAACTGAAGTTCATGTGTTAGAGTCTACCAGCCCATGGAACATGGAATTGTCCATCTGGACCAGCTGACTCCTGGATTACCAGGCTTAGTTCTTACTCTACCAATAACTGCCTGAGGGGAAAACTCTGGTTAAGGAAATTCCTCAGGCCCGACACCCTCATGGTGTGTTAACCAGTTCCTGTGTGTTACTCAAAAAGTTCAAATTAAAACATTCTTTCAGGGTTTTGCAACATGGGCCTCTCTGGCTTATTTTGGAAAAAAAATTTTTTATTCATGTACTTTCTCAAAGGAGGCATATTATAAAATGCCGTAAAATTAGGAAAAGTCTTGGTGGCCCCTCTATGCAGGTGAAACCAAAGATTAGAGGCTTCACATTTTCTACCTATTGATTCGCTCCCAAAGTTTGACCTTTCCCTGAGAACTGTCACCGTCCAGCGTTCATCAGAAGCCCATTGTTTGAAGGGATCCTGGCTTACTGTCACCCTCTCTTTCTCGTTCCACATCAAGGAGTCCAGGAAAAGCTGCTTCCTCGGACCCCGTCCATCTAGTCTCCCTGCTACCCCCAGATTGGGGCCCCCAGTGAAGATCGTTCCCCACGGGCATTGCCTCTAGCTGTGCTGTCAGAGGTCCAGGGAACACAGTTCTTTTCATTTTTCTTTTTGCTTGAATGTTTAAGAAGTGCCAAGCCAGTTTTGTGGTGCAGCCAGGGGCTGTATGTAAGTTAAGTTTTTTCTTCCTGTGTTTGCATTATGACCTGATCTGATATCTCGGCTAGATTTTAGTCTAATATAACAACAGTACCTGAGTGGCAGTTTGGAAAACCAGTGAGCTGTCCACGTCCCGCGGCGATGTCTGAGCAGGCAGAAGTGCCGATGTGGGCTCCCTGCTCTCCGCTCGTGTTAGTGAGTCTGCAGCCAGGTCAGAGTTCAGCAGTAACAGTCCTTTGTAAGGCTCTGCCATAATTGTAAACCTTTAGTGGACTTTTGGTTTTTAAACATTTTAAGCATTGATCCAGAGGCCCTTGTGTGGTCTGGCCCAAACCTGACTGCACCTGCAGTCGTTTCTCTTGTGGATGCGATTCGGTGCCCAGGCTCGGGGTTCTGGGGAGCCCCACAGAACCTGCAAGCTGCAGGGGCAAGAGGGACGCTCAAAGTGACACCTTTATTAGGAGAACCTAGAGCTTTAAGTCTTCATCTGAAAAAACAGCATTATCATCATTTTTTTCTTTTTCTGTTCTTTTCAAATAATATCCGTAATAGGTACTAGAACAAAAAAGCTATAGTCTCTTACAAAATGTAGGACCAGTATTTAAAGTTGAGAAACTTGTATTTTATAGATACCAATAAAAAAATCTTGGCTTAAAACTTCTTAGAAATTAAAAAACAAATAAAACTGTACGTTGGATCACTGCACTACAGACGACTTCAGGGGCACCCCTAAACCCTTTCAGCTTCCGTCTCCATTACAGGTAAACATGTCTTCCCCATCCTGATCCCTCCAAAGAAAATAGAAGAGAAAAAAGAAAATAAATATGGGAATTTTTTTGTGTGTTTTTAAAAATGTATAAACATCAGTTAAATATCTCAACTGAGGCTTAGATGATTTTCTTCAAACAGGTCGTGGTCTTGTCATGCACAGGCGGTGCTGAAGATAATAAATTACAGAGATGACGAGAAATCATTCAGTCGTCGTATTAGTCATTTGTTCTTCCATAAAGAAAACGATTGGGGATTTTCCAATTTTATGGCCTGGAGTGTAAGTAACAGTGTATTTAGACTGAAATCTGAGCATTGTTCCTTGTTCCCCTAATTCTATTATTCTTCAAGTCCTTTTGTTCGTTCTAAAACCAAAATATTTGCTTAATGAGTTGGACAGGTGCCTATGAAGATGTGTTTTCTCCAGTTTCCTCGCTAAGGTTTTTAGTAGCCAATGGGACTCGTGTCAGCTTTCTGTCAGACATCGAGAGGCAGTCAGTAGCTCTCCCGACAGGCCAGGTTTCCTTTAGAAGAGATGCCAGTCGGGGCCATTTCCTGAGTCAGGCACGGTGCAGAGTGGTTTCACGTAATTTCGTTAATTCTCACGTCTGTTTTGGCTGCGTTCTGCAGAGGTGGAAACCAGTAGAGCGTCCTGCTTAGTGCTGTAACGTGGGTTCTTCAGAACCTTCCCACGTCTTGCTCTGAGGGGCAGGCACCGATTCCTCCAGTCCATGCTGTGGTGTTGAGCCCCTAATGCCTCTGGCTGCCTCCTCAAGGAGCCAGGCTTTTCTGTTTTTGTTCAGAGAACACTGTTCAGAACAAATCAAAACACTAAACTGGAAGCATCATTTGGGTGTTTGAAAAAGTAGTGTTTTAATCTATGCAGCACAGGGTAACTGTCTCTTTGGAATGAAATGAGTATTTGGATGTTCTCACACAAGTTGGATATTCTCATTTTTTATAGGAAGTGACTGATCCTGAGAAAGGATTTATAGATGACGACAAAGTTACTTTTGAAGTCTTTGTACAGGCCGATGCTCCCCATGGAGTTGCGTAAGTTTTTCTCTAATTGGGTGCTATTAAGAAATGTCTTTTGTGCTGTGGTGAGAGAGGCGCTAGCGTGTTAACAGAGACGCGTATATTCAGCAGAGGAGCGCCCCCCTCGCTTGGCCCTTGGCACACGTCTGCAGAGTACGTAGATGAGTGTGCCAGCTTCACGTTCGTTCCTTTATTTAGCAGATTTACTGAGCAGTTTCTGTATGTCAGACACTGGTGTGCACTAGGAATGTAGTCATGGTCAATGAGACAGCCGTGGGTTTCTGTCCTCAAAGTTGCAGGCTGGTTGGCTAGAGGAGCTAAGACCAGTTCATAAAGAACTGCAGCAGGAGACGCTCTGTTTTTATTTCGAAGAGGGCAGGGATGTAAAAATCTGAGCACGTCCTCGGTGTGTGATGATGGGGAAGCAGGGGCGAGATTGAGCACCACTGACCAGTTGAAGCGGTGAGTGAGGTAGGACGGAGCTTGGAGGAGGACCTGCGAGGAGATGCTTCTGTCACTCAGTCCAGGGAAGTCTGGTGCAAGAGGAAGTTTTGGGCCTTAAAAAATGTGTGGGATTGGGTCATTTGTTGGTAAGGAGGGATAACGGAATTTGGGGGTGGGGAGGACAACATTAAAGACACCAGCAAGGAAGTGCCTCGGGGTAGTGTGTCGGGGCAGTGTGAAGAGTGGACTGGAGGCCGAGGGTACGCTGGGATCGGGTTAGAAGACCAGCGAAGTTTTTAAGGCCCGAGGGTGGAACCACAAAGTGCTGGGCGGGGAGGTTGAGTGGCTGGCACCAGTCTGTTGCTCAGGTTACTGTCCTCGTTCCCACGTGGCCCCGTCCTCTGCCGGAGCGCACAGGGGAGCTGGATGGAATGGGGCTGAGAGCAGGCGGGAAGGAGGTGTCACTTAGTCCAGGTCCTGACTAACGTGGCCTGGGGGTGGGACTGGGAATCTTTTAAAAAGCCAGTGAGATTTGTTAGCTTTTATATTGATAGGGTTGATACAGGAGGAATCAGGCTTTTCTTAAAGTAGCATTTTCAAAACATACACTTGAGTTGTATTAGGTATCAGGAGCGTGGGCAAAAACAAGGTTTTTTAATTAAATTTTTTGTGGGTTTTTTCCCCCCCCTGATTTTAAAAACTTTCCCCTATGCTTATGATACATGTCTCGGCTAAAAAAAGTGGGTCAGGTTTTCCAGCTTTACCAATCAAAACGGGTTTTTTGATTTGGTCTCACTTGTCAAAACCTATTAACCATTATCACCTAAATCTTTGTAAAATAATCATCTGTAATTCAGGATTCTTGCATTTTACTTGCCAGTTTTTAAGATTACTTCCCAACACGCATTTTAACCAGGGCCATTTGGTACACCTGAGCGTGTTTACGAGGCCGTGGCTAACCCCTGGGATCACAGGGGTTGACCCCAACCTCACAAGAAATGTCCCTCTAGTGTCAGTCATGCTTGGTGGAGAGCATGTTTGTGTCTTTGCCTTATGTACAGAGGGAGGTGGGGATGGGGGTGGGAGGGTTGTTCTGCTTTCAGGTGGCATTCTCTTGAGCTTCCTGTTAGTACTGGGGGGAGGGAAGAAGGGCAGAGGGGACTAACTCTGGGAAGATCTACCTTTTCTCCTACCCAACCACCAGAATAGCAGACTGAAGAGGAAAAGCTCTAGGAGTTTAGGAGTCTGAACTGAAATTTGCCAGTATACATGCCTGTCTTTTCCTGTGTATATAACTCTACAGAAAAGAGGGGTTTCAGCTGTTTCTTGCTGACTACGCTTGTGACCTAATATGTGTGTAATAGAACTACACTGGGGGTCAGTTTGATACAAATATATAGAATTTAACTAATGTCTGTGAGTGCTGATCTTGGTAAATGGTGATAATGCTGCTGCCAGCAGACAGTGCTTACACTGCTTCTCGAATGCTGGGGTTGAATTTGCACTGCTTTACCCACTTGGGTGTACAGAATGAGTGACCCATTGAAGGGAGCCGTGTGATGAGAACTCCTGGCCTTGGTGTCCTTAGTGCCATGGGCCTGGTGATGAGTTATTAGCTTGGAGGGGTACTTGGACATCCTTCCTGTGTCAGGATGGTGGGAAGGAGGTGATGGTGCATAGCAGTGAAATGTCGGCCGCCATGCTGACATCTGGTTAGATCCCTCCACACACATTGCAGAAGCAAGGAGATGTCCTGTGCAGTTTTCCCTCAACCTCACACTGATCTTGTAGGTGGGATTCAAAGAAGCACACGGGCTATGTCGGTTTAAAGAATCAGGGAGCGACTTGTTACATGAACAGCCTGCTGCAGACTTTATTTTTCACAAATCAACTACGAAAGGTAAATGGATGGTATTTCTCTCCCTCAACCTTCCACCCACCCTTTTCTCTCAAGTATTAGGGACAAGCAAAATCCTCTCACCAAACTTGGCAGTGTCTCCTCCTTGTACCATAGTGCTGTCTCCTGAGAGGGACCCCAATTCTATGCTTATACATGTCTCTATTCCTCAGTGTTTGGACCTTGTAAAGCTAACTTGGGTGATCAGAAGTTTCCTACAGCTCACAGACTAACTTTAATTGTGCTGGAAATAATGCAAGATTTAAAAAAAAAAAAAAAAAACGAAAACCATTAGCAGCAACATTTGAAAAATTTTATATCAAAATTGATAGTTGAAAAACCACTGGCTTCGAAGTCCAATTTTCACTGATTGTAGATAAAACGTATTTTTATAAGTATTAATAAAAAGGATAGACATCCCTTGAATCTAACGTAGGACAGGCATTTGTACTTTAGGCGTGTCATATGTACAATATGAAGTGGTACAGACAACATGTGCTCCTGGTCGTGGGGGACCACTGGCTGGTCCGCTGGCCTTTCACAGTATATTTGCGCTATTTTTGGGCAGCACCAATTACCGTGATAGGATTGTACTGTGGGAATAGCTGAGTGTGGGTAATTTCAGTAGCATTTAAGTTTCATCAAGTCTATTGTTCACAAGTAACGTTAAGCTAAAAAATGTTGCTCTAAGAAGAACAAAATAAGTGGTTCTCTTGGAATGGTGAGCTATGGATAATTTTTATTTTTTTTACTTTCTTGTATTTTCTAGATTGTCTCTAAAGACTTTCATGATTTTTAAAAAAAACTTTCTGACCTATTTGGGGGATAGTTAAAAGCCCTACCAACTGCCTAAGCCATTGTGAAATTAGAAATGATACTTTCACATAAAGTTCCATTTTTATTTCTGACTCAATTCTTTTAGGCTGTGTACATGATGCCGACAGAGGGTGATGACTCATCCAAAAGCGTTCCTTTAGCGTTACAGAGAGTGTTCTACGAACTACAGCACAGTGATAAGCCCGTAGGAACAAAGAAGCTAACGAAGTCCTTCGGGTATGTATGCGAGAGCTGCCCGGCCCCTTTGGCTGCTTTCTTTAAGGATGAATGAGTGAAGAGTAGAAGAATTGAGAGCATAGTGTGTCAGCGTTTAATTACGTCAGTGTTTTTACCATTGTATTTTGTTTCATCTCTTTGGAAATAGAGGTTTTGTTTTAGAATTTTGCTTGAGAAATAATTCACTGAAAGTTTTACTTTTCAAGAAAAGGACATGTATAGTTTTCAAATGTATGTACATTTACTTGCAAACACGACCTCCCCTTGCAGTAAGATTGTCAGAACAAGATAAAAAAGTTTTGAACATTTTGGTGTCCTGATAAACTTAAATTATATCTTTGGATTATAACCCCCAAAAATACTTTTCTCAAAAAAATGAATTTAAGAGTAATGGCTGATTATACAGTTTAGATTTTTAAATCTACGTTGCTTGTTAATTTACTCTTATTTGAAATTTGGAAGTTTTAAGTATAAATGTTTCGTTTTATCTTTCTAAGGTGGGAAACTTTAGATAGCTTCATGCAACATGATGTTCAAGAGCTATGTCGAGTGGTAAGTCTTAAGCTATAATTGTATACTGCTTACATTAATCTTCTGAAGCACCGTCAGAAGTTGTTACCAAGTGAAACCTCAAACCTACTTCATGTCACTGTCACTCAGATGTGCCCCTCTTAGTTCAGGACCAAAGCCAGGCTAGAAAGAAAAGGCAGCATTTGTCAAGTTTAAAAGCTAGAAAGAATGAAAAAAAGAATTATTTGAAAGTGAAGTGTGAGGGGAATTAAATTTCAGTGGTAGTAGGTGGTGTAGTTTTAATCGGTTAAGTTCGTCTGTCTGCCTGAGTTACTAATCAGAGAAACAACAGGTTGGCTCACGTAGCTCTCCTGATGATCCTCCTTCACTGTAGAGCAGTGACTTTTGTCACTACCCTGTAGCATCCAGAGCCCTCTCACACAGAAGCTCTAATTGAGGCCGACCTCTGTGTGGGTGATTTCTCCCCAAAATCATCTTTAGTCACTAACAAATTCCCATCTTCCAGTTGTGATAAAAGACACACACACACACACACACACACACACACAAACACAAACAACATGAAATGGCTATTCAAGGTGATTGGCTGGGCAAGGTGTGTTTTCTTTTTTGCAGCACTAGCTGGATTGAATCCAGTTCATTAAATATCCATGGACAAACCAGTCAATCCTGTTGACAGGCTCAACCTCATTAATCTCTTGGTGTGGACCAATACGAGTTAAGTTTAGTGCTCAATTTACATGCTTTTCCACGGAGGTAAAACGAATATAAAAAATGCTTCTAAAGGCACTACAGATTACTAATTCATTCCAAAGGCTGTGTAAAGGGTTAATCTCAACTGTTGCATGTAGATATTTTTGTAAATATCCAACCAAGGAAGAAGATTTTGTATGTTTTTGATAATTGCATGCCAAAGGTCATAATATTTATAGTCTAGAATTTCTTTGACCATTGACATTTCCTAGTCAAGTTTCAAATTACTGTACGTTAAGCATAAAATTTTCTTAAAACTAAAACTTTCTTTTCCAGTTGCTTGATAATGTGGAAAATAAGATGAAAGGCACGTGTGTAGAAGGCACCATACCTAAGTTATTCAGAGGCAAAATGGTGGTACGTGATTCCAGTTTAAAAGAATGATTTTAGAAGATCTTAAAATGCAAATGTTTTGACAATTAATACTTAAGCCATCTTATTTTCCTTATTTGTAGTCCTATATCCAGTGTAAAGAAGTAGACTATCGATCTGATAGAAGAGAAGATTATTATGATATCCAGCTAAGTATAAAAGGAAAGAAAAATAGTAAGTTCTGTGCCCATAATGGCACGACCTCTTGATAATTTGTTCTGTTTAATGCTTCATGTTCACAAGTGATTTTTATCGAAATATGGCATAGATAGAGGAAATTGCCCCAATCATGAGTGTACTGCTCACGGAGGGAACACAGGCACGTGACCCCACCCAGGTCAAGAAACAGAACATTTGCCAGCACCAGTGTTGGTCCTTCCCAGTCGCTAGCGCCCCCTTCTCAGAGGAAACAATATTTGGGCATCTAACATCCTACCCTAGGTTGTTTTTGCATGTTTTAAATATTTATGTAAATGGAATCACGTGGGATGTAGTATCTATTTCTCAGATCGTTTGCTCAACGTTACACCTGTGTGTTCACCCATGTTGAGTAGCAGTAGTGGGTCATTTCCATTTGCTCTGTAGTATTCCGTATTCCACTTTGTGAATATATCAAAAATTGTTGAAACTATTTTTCCCTTGATATTTTTGTTTTCAGTGTGAGGCTGTTAGGTATAAGGCTCAGTGACCATTTTTGTGCCTGAATTTAGTGCACCTCTATTTTGCACTTATGGCAAGTGGAATTGCTCACTCACAGGGTATGCGTATATTCGGCTTAATAGATAAAGCTAGCAGGTTTGCCAGATTGGTTTATCAATTTCACCCCGTCCAGCAGTGTGTGAGTTTGAGTTGTCCACATCCACACCAGGATTGTCAGACTGTGAACATTTGGTTTATTTATTTTTATTGGTGTCTTAATAGCTTATAACATTGTGAAATTTTAGTTGTACATTATTGTTTGTCAATAAGCATGTAAATGCTTCCCTTTACCCCTTGTGCCCAACCCCGCTCCCTCTTGCCCCTGGTAACCACCAAAGAGTTCTCTCTGGCCATGTGTTAGTTTATATTCCACATATGAGTGAAATCATGCGGTGTTTGTCTTTCTCTCTCTGGCTTATTTCACTTAACATAATACTCTCCAGGTCCGTCCGTGTTGTTGCGAATGGGAGGATTTTGTCCTTTTTTATGGCTGAGTAGTATTCCATTGTGTATATATATAATACATATATATATATGTATATGTATTATATATATACACACACACACCACATCTTCTTTATCCAATCATCTGTCGTGGGACACTTGGGTTGCTTCCACTTCTTGGCTGTAGTGAATAAAGCTGCAGTGAACATAGGGGTGCATAAGCCTCTTTGGATGGTTGATTTCAGGTTTGTTGGATAGATACCCAATAGTGGGATAGCTGGATCATAAGATATTGCTATTTTTAATTTTTTGAGGAATCTCCATACGCTTTTCCATAGAGGTTGCACCAGTTTGCATTCATTCCCAACAGCAGTGAATTAGGCATCCCATTTCTCCACAACCTCTCCAACATTTGTTGTATTTCTGTCTTTGTGATCAAAGCCATTCTGATGGATGTAAGGTGATATCTTAGTGCAGTTTTGATTTGCGTTTCCCTGATGATTAGTGATGTTGAACATCTTTTCAAATATGCTTATTGGCAGTTTGGATATCTTATTAAATATGTGAAATATAGTTAATAGTAACTTAATGTCCGTGTCTCCTATTTCTGTCGTCTGGTTTCTGGGTCTGTTTCTGTTGATTGACTTCTGTCTTCATCATGGGCTGTATTTTCCAGCTTCTTCGCCTGTCTGGTGCTCTTAGTGGATGACGGCCATGGTGATTTGTATCTTGTTGGATGTTGGGTATTCTTAACTGTTTTCTGGGGCACAGTGAAGTTCCTTGGAAATAGCTTGGTTCTTTTGAGGCTTGTTTTCAGGCGTTGTCAGGTGGGGGCACACCAGCTTTTAGTTGAGGGCTCATTGATCTCCAGATCTGAGGAGGCACCTTTCTGAGTTTTCAGCCTGAAGTCCATGTGTTATGAGGCTTTTCCACCATGGCTGGAGGGAGCTCTGGGGCCTGTTCCCCTGATCCTTTTAGTGGTTCTTCACCAGCCCCAGATAACTTCCTCTCTGCTCACTGACCAGTCCTCACTGGCGGCTCCGGGGGAACCCTCTGCAGATCGCAGAGCCCTCCTCCTGGGCCCTCAGATTATCAGCCATTTCCTCAGGCCCTGTTCAGGGTTCTCTCCGTGCAGTGCAGCCTGGAGGCTCCACTTAGTGACCAGGACAGTTGAGGGCTCTCGCAGGGGTCACTGTCCTGCACTGCCTGTCGTCCAGTGTATGAGGATGGTGGTTTTCCACACAGTCCAGTGATCTCCTTGTTCATTGCAGGCGAGTTGTCCCATCACGACCAGGGCAGGAGTTGACGCTCCTTCTGGGTTGGGTTCTGAGATCTTCCCCCTTTTCACTCTTTCAATGTTGCCATTTGTTGAACAGAAGGTCATAGTTTTAGTGAAACCCAGTGTATCAGTCTTTGCTTTTTGTGTCCTAAGAAATCTGCCCTGAAGTCATAAGACATTCTCTTGTCTGTTAGTATTTTATCTTTTCTCTTTGTTTGAAGCCCCCTGGAATAGTGTTTTTGCGTGTGGTAGGGTGTCCACGTTGATCCCCATTCACCCCCATGTGGACATTGGGGGACCCACACGTGTTCCTCATCGCTCTGCGCCTTCGCCCACCGTCAGCCATTTGTATTTGTTAGATCTGTTTCTAGACTCTTTCTTCTGGTCCAGTGGTTATCCTTGGGTAAATGCTGCATTCTTTTTCATTTTCAGTTTTATTGCGGTTTAGTAGACAAATAAAATTGTATTTAAAGTGTGCGTCGTGATTGTTTGATATACATATACATTGTGAAAGGATTGCTCCCATCTAGTTAATGAACACATCCATCGCCTCACGGTTTTTTTTTTTTTTTTTGGGTGAGAAGATTTAAGTTCTACTCTTTCAGCAAATCTTAATTATACGGTGCAGTTGTCAACTATAGTCACCGTGGTAAACATTAGTTCTTCAGTCCTTATTCATCTTATAGCTGAAAGTTTGTGCCCTTTGACCAACGTCTCCTTATTTCCCCCACCCCCGGGCCCCACATTCCTACTCTCTTTCTACATTATCTTAATTGTATACTTTATAATAAGTATTTTGGTCAAAATTTGTACTTTACAGTAACTTGATTTTGTTGTTAAAACATCGACTCCATGTTATCATTTGTAATACCTTTAAGAAAAGGTATCAGTGTCCGAGTTTTTGCCTTTTGCTGGGTAGGGAAGGTGGTGAGGGCATGTGTGTCTTGTCTCTCATCGAGGCTGAGCGTTCCTGCTCGTGGCCACCCGTGCGTCCCTCCCCTGGCGTTCCTGAGCACACTGGGCTGGCTGGATTGTAATCGAGGCTTTCCCGATAACTTGGCTGACTTTGTTCTCTTTCTCTCCCGAAGTATTTGAATCATTTGTGGACTACGTGGCAGTAGAACAACTCGATGGTGACAATAAGTATGACGCCGGGGAGCACGGCTTGCAGGTAACGTGGAAACCGTGTACTCGTGTCCCATTGTGGCTTTTCACTTTATTTTCAAATTTTTTGCTTAATTGTGAAGTAAAAATTCACTTGTCCCTCTTCATATGCTGCTAGCGTGTGGAGAGCTCTGGGTGTGCCGGTGGGGCTGGACGGGGCGGGTTGGACGGTGTCCGCGGGAAGTCCAGTGTGGCTTGTTTGCGACTCTGTCCCTGTGTGAAGACACTGTCTCTGCCCCCCCTCCTGGCTCAGGGCAGGGTTCCTAGTCTCCCCTGGGCACCACTAGACTTGCAGTCACTTGGGCTCTGATCTGGCTGGAGGTATTTTACTTACTGTGTGATGGAGTGGCAGTTTTCTGAGGGTCACACTTCTAGAAGGAAGTGGACATTTTCTGGATTCTTGGTGTCCCTGCTTGTTTCCCACCTGGCCCCACAGGACTCTGGGCTTCTGGCAGAGCAGTCAGCATTGCAAATAAGCGCCCGTCCGTGGTTGGGTGGTACGCAGTCAGTAGAGGGGTGTGGACCGGTCGGGCTGCTCCGCTCTGCAGCGTCCTCACGGGCCCGGCCATCCAGGGTCTGTGTTGCAGCCTCACGAGCTTGACTCATGGCTTAGCTGATTTATGGGTGTTCAGACCGTCCTGTGTTCACCGCACCTGCTCATTTATAATCCATGGTGCCAGTGTGCCTTTTTTGCAGGGGCCGCAGATCTGCTGTTCTGCTGCTTGGTCAGGCCACGCAGGACGCCAAGTTGTAGATCAGAAAGTCACTTTGCAAACATGCAGCTGGATGTGCTTAGGAGACACTCCAGTCAGCTCACAAGAGTTGCCCTTATCCACAGTGGATGTCTCAGAGTCTGGGTGAATAATACGTATCTTAGACTCTAGTCTCAGGGGCAGTGGTGGAGAAACAGAATTCTCTTATTATTCTTTCAAGTTGTGTTAAAAGTGTGCCATTTCTTTGTGTGGCAGTAGTTTCCTGGGTGTTTGTTTTTCTTTCCGGAGATAACCCTGTCCTCTTAAATGTGCACATGTACATCAGAGAACGCAGCCAAATAGGTGTGTCTTGTCACAGCCACCAGTTCCTCCAGGTGGACTTCTCTGGCAGGTGTTGGAAATAAGGGCTCCAGCCCAGAAGGAAGGTCTGAACTGGACATACAGCCTGGGGGACCCCTGACGGCCTGGGAGTGGTTGAGTTTGGCAGAGGGTTCTTTTAGTGAGGAAGACAGAGTTGGCTGAGGCGGAGCAGAGATGAGCAAGGTGTGAGAGCTGGGGAGTCACGGGTCCCTGCGGAGAAGGCCGTGTTTAGAAGTTGGGGCTGTCCTGTAGCTCAGAGGCGGGCAGCAGCTGGGGAGAGGTTATGTTGGTGGTAAGAGGGCCTTGCTGATAATGAAACAACATTCTTTGAGAGTGGGATCGAACAGTAAGCCCCGAGTGTATGCCCCACAACGTGTGCCTTCTTACGTAAGCGCACAGAAGTCCAGAGAAAGGCAGCCGATCCTCCCCACCCATGACTGTTCATCTGTGCTTATTCCGAAGGTCAGGCCTTCCATAAGCACACCTAAGCTGACATAATTATAATCAGAGGCTTCTGCTTTTCCACTGAATGACTTTTCCATGTTTCTCCATATTTTTCATAGTGTGTAGTGTCCTTATAATATGGCAGCCAGTGACTAAGCCTTAATTTATCTAAGCATTCCCCTGTTGCCGGACCTCGAGATAGAGTATAATCCACACTGAGGGAGTCTCATACACAGGCTCTGGCAGCATTCTGTTAATAGAAAGTGGATATGGATCTAACAGAATGCTTGAAAGGTGTCCTGGATGGGAGCTAAACCCCTGCTCTCCCCAGCAACGGCCCGCGTGTTCCAGCCTCCTGAAACGCGGTTGCTCCATTGCTTCAGGACACAAGCAGAGGGGAACTACATGTGCATTTCTTTTTCCATGCTCAGGAAGCAGAGAAAGGAGTCAAATTCCTAACATTGCCACCAGTGTTACATCTGCAACTGATGAGATTTATGTACGACCCTCAGACGGACCAAAACATCAAGATCAACGACAGGTAATCTGGAGCGGGGCGTGATGTAAAGGTGTGCACGGGGGAACCGCAGGGCTTTGTTTAGTTGGTTCTGGTCTCATCGTTGGTTTGTTTAGGTTTCCTGTGTAGCTAGGTGTCCAGGAACTGTCATTTTAAAGGGATAGTTTCATTGAGGAGATTCTGAGGCTGCTCTTCCTTATCCTCCACCCTGGGCCAGGTTGGAGTCCCCGAGGAGAGGGCTTCCTGCATCCCCTCCGAAGTGGAATCTGACTACATTGTATTTGTTTAAATAGGATTCTCCAATATTCTGAATCTCTCGATTGGTGTTGACTTTTAGAATACGGGTTGTATCCTGATTAGTGTGAGTACCAGCTTTGTCTGGAATAGAGGTTGGTCAGTCACCCGTCAGACTCGAGGGAAAATGTGACCCAGTCAGATGACTTGCCAGTGGCAGGGCCTTTGCTCGTGCATCCTCGCCCTTTACTGTGGACTAGAGAAGAAGCCGGCCCCGCCAGACCTCCGACGGGCGGCCTGCAGACCAAGTCCGGCCTGCTGGTGTGTTTTGTTGGGTCCTCACCTTAATTTTGTTTGTTTTTATTGGAATTAGTTGCCAACATTTAAAAAATCATGAGATTTCCCATAAAAGTCCAGATTTCTGGCATCTTTTAGGAATTCAGAACATTTGGCAACGCGGAACCGGAATTCCCGAGGGCAGGGTGGCTGTGCTGCAGCTCTGCCCTGCCCCTTTGTCCTCACCTCCCGCCCCTCCCTTCCTGCCTCAGGGTGCTCCTGATGCTGGATTTTGACCACGTAATTAAAATGTTTATGGAGCCAGTAATTTAAAAACAAGTTGAGTTCAGGATGTCTTTAGAGATCACAGGGTGTGGATTCTGTTTTACATGTCTTCCCTCTCCAAATTTGATTTTTCCACATTTCTCAAACCTGCAGGATATCCTTAGTGGTCTGAGTCCTGGACCATCAGAATCATTCATGAATACGTTCGGAATTACCCACGTCCTAGAAAAGTCAGTGTGTATTTATCACAGGACTGACTGTTGTGTAATATCCTTGAATTTAAATTTAAAATCTGTTAGGTATCTCAATGCTTTATAGGCGATTTCGTCTTATCTCGCTTCAAATTTTGTGTCGATGTATGAATAATCAGTCTGTTCTAATGAAGAGCTGCCTCAGAAGTAGCTCATGGGGTCTCCCAAGTCAGATTCATAGCTCCCTTTCCAGATAAAGAGGAGCTAGTAAGTTACAGGGTCTAGCAATAAGTAAAGCCTAAAGGTGAAGAAATGTTTTACATGTAAATGAAACCTGGATTTCTTTAAAAATGTTTTTTAATAGGTTTGAGTTCCCTGAACAGTTACCACTGGATGAATTTTTGCAAAAAACAGATCCTAAGGACCCTGCAAATTACATTCTCCATGCAGTCCTGGTTCATAGTGGAGATAACCATGGTGGACATTACGTGGTTTATCTAAACCCCAAAGGGGATGGCAAAGTAAGTGCTGGGCAGGGGTGGATGGATGTGCTGCTGCGTGGGGAGTTCACACAGCCGCTTGGCTCCGGCCTCTTCCTGTCCCCGCCTGACGGCCTCCATAGCGAAGGATTCCTTCCTGGCCTCTGATTTATCTGTAGGTTCTGACACAGATTAAATCACTGATCCCTTAAAGGTGACTAGTAAATTAGTGAGTGTGCTTTGTGTGTGCGTCTCTTTATTAGTATTAGTGTCGGAGTTGGTATTGAATTGGAGGCACTTTATTCTCCACTTATGAATAACAGCGGAAGTGACCCATGGCCTGGGCAGGGGCGGCAGCACTGGGTGCACATTACTTCGTGTGTCCTGTTGTCCGTGCTGTGTAATGTGCCATCTCCCCCTGCTTCCCGTGGGTCTCGTCACGTAGTCCTCCCAGGGGAGGGGAGCGGGTGCGGGTCTCGGGGTCTGCGTCCAGGAGCACAGGGCCAGGGAGGAACAGAGCAGAGGCTGAGCTCGCCTCATGCTGAGGGCGTGTGATGGAGGGAATCCCACAGCACCAGACCTGTGTGAGCCTTTCCCTGTGGCCTGAGTACCGTTTCAAATGCCTCAGTCTGTGATGGAGAGATGGGAGGTAGCTGTTACGCAGCAGCTGTGCTGACTTGTATTTCAGTCAGGCCCGTGCTTGCTGTGATAGGGTATCACGAGGTCAGGTGAGGTGTCCCGTTCAGTTTCATGACCCCACCGTCACCTTTCAGTTCTACTGGCCAAGCTCAGGGCGCTCCGGTGCCTTCTCGATTCTGTAAAGAATTGTTGTTGTTGAATAGCATTGTTGGATTGGACGTCAGTTGAGATGGGCTATTGGAGTAGTTTACAAAAACTGCCAGCAGATGAGCATCAGCACTGGTGCCCGAACGTGGGGGGAGGAGGGCGGAAGTGCTGCTGCGCTCCATGCGCGGGCGCTGCGGCCAGTCGGCCCAGCACGGCTTCAGCCTGTGTGTTAGAAGAACGCCTCCTCGTAGTTGGTGTGCTTCCCCGAGTGCCTTCTCTCTGCTGACGTCTTGCCCCTTCCAGTGGTGTAAATTTGACGATGACGTGGTGTCAAGGTGTACGAAGGAGGAGGCCATCGAGCACAACTATGGGGGGCACGACGACGACCTGTCTGTGCGGCACTGCACCAACGCCTACATGCTGGTGTACATCCGGGAGTCACGGCTGAGTGAGTGGGGATGCTCGTCACGTGCCGTGCGTGGGGGCCTGACACCTGTGCCACAAATCTCTCACCTGCTGGGGGAGTTGAGGCCACGTTACAGTGGACCTAAGCATTCTCCATGGCTTCTGCCTTACTCGCAGCACTGAGAAGCTGGCTGGAGGGGCTCATGGGTTTTGATCTAGACTCCCGGTACCAAGCAATTCCACTTCAATAAATTCCTTTATTAATCGTGACATAAAATTGGGACCTTCTAACGAAGCTGCATTTGTCCTGCAGGTGAGGTTTTACAAGCTGTCACCGACCACGATATTCCTCAGCAGTTGGTGGAACGATTACAGGAAGAGAAAAGGATTGAGGCTCAGAAGCGGAAGGAGCGGCAGGAAGCCCATCTCTACATGCAAGTGCAGGTCAGCCTGTGAGCCTCCCGTGACCCTCCAGTCCATGGGCAGGGGGTCCCTGCTGAGGGAGAGCTGCTCTGAGGGCTTGGAGGAACTGGGGCTCCTTCCAGAGTGAGTGTTGATGGATCCGGTGTTGTACCCTGAGCTGCTCTGGCAGCTCCTTGAGCATTTTTAACTGAGTGCGTGCTCAGGCCAGTTCCCCGACGGTTTGGAATACACTGAGTGTCAGTGAGGAGTAGGGACGCGGTGTGGGAAGTCCTCGGGCATCGATCAGAGCAATGATACGTTGGAGTGAGAGGGGGGCTGGCCCAGTGGCATAATGGTTGAATTCTTGTGCTCTGCTTCAGCGGCCTGGGGTTCGCGGGTTCGGATCCCGTTTATGAACCTACGCACCACTTAATCAAGCCGTGCCATGGTGGCGCCCCATGTACAAAATAGAGGAAGATGAGCACAGATGTTAGCTCAGGGACAATCTTCCTCAGCACAAAGAAAAAGGGATCAGAGGAGCGAAGGCCTGAGTGGAAGGGTGCATCAGAAAGGAGAGCTCATGCTGGGAGGAGGAGCAGAGCCTTGAGGGGCATGGGGAGGTGGCCCCCAGGCCCTGGAAGAGCGTGGCACAGACACAGAGCAGGAAGAAGAGCTCCTGCAGGGAGGTGACTGTCCAGATGGTGCTGGTTCAGGACCCAGTTGCCGTGTTAGGAAACAAAGAGGCGTTCGTTTCAACACGTTGACTGCCTGCGAGAAGGAGGAACGTGGCACGTCCTGGCTTCCCAGTCCTCGGAGATACCACACGTGGGTTTCCGGCTAATGCTTCTGGCTGAGTCGAGTGGCCAAAGGGCTGTGAAGGTCATCTCTCCTGCACCCTGGTCTAGTTCCTGGTCCACAAGGTGGTGCTCTCCCAGGTCTCCTGAAGAAGGTCCACTGAAGCAAAAGACTCGTCGTTTTTAGCATTTTACTGTTTAACTTGGTCTCGATGAGTGTTGTATTTTGTATGTCAGTTGTAAACTCAGTTCTGTGTTTTCGTGCATGTTTTCAGATAGTTGCAGAGGACCAGTTTTGTGGCCACCAAGGAAATGATATGTACGATGAAGAAAAAGTGAAATACACTGTGTTCAAAGTATTGAAGAACTCCTCGCTGGCTGAATTTGTCCAGAACCTCTCTCAGACCATGGTGAGTGCCAGTTGTTCTGCTGTTTCATTTTGACTTCCAAGTCCCATCTTCCTTCTCTCTAACCTTTTGGGTTAGGCACTGTGTCCACGCACTGCCTAGCAAGTGGGGTAAGTGACCCCAGCTCACTTCCTTCATTGTGCCTGTTTCTGCCCTTTGCCCTCATCTTTCAGTAGCATCTACAGTGAAGGAAGTTGAGTGTGAACGTGAATCTTCTCCTTTGCATGGATATCTCCCCCACTTTTTTTTTTTGTAAAATGGGCACATGTCCCTGGAATGCTAGTGATCCTGAAGGCAGGTCACTGTTGTCCGAATCAGCAGGGAGTTGTAATTATGATTTTTTTCTTATAATCCTAGAATCATTACATTGATACCAGAATTACAATATTGAGATCAAGAGCCGATTTTAATTAATTTAACTTGAATTTTTTTCTCCTCCCCCCAGGGATTTCCACAAGATCAAATTCGGTTATGGCCCATGCAAGCTAGGAGCAATGGAACCAAACGACCGGCCATGTTAGATAACGAGGCCGACGGTAGTAAGACAGTAAGTGGCGCTGACCTGTCCCGTGTGCTCTGCTGGGGGCGCAGCTCGTCCCCCTGTGGGTCCAGTTACATAGCAGTGAACGTTTTCTTCAGGACTCGAGTATAGTTTTCCACTCTCAGCCATTCAAGTCCTCTAAAATCAGCATCTCTTTGGAACTAGATGATTGAACTCAGCGACAATGAAAACCCCTGGACGATATTCCTGGAAACAGTCGATCCGGAGCTGGCTGCTAGTGGAGCCACATTACCCAAGTTTGATAAAGATCGTAAGTGCCCACCACATGCGCGGCCACCTGCAGAGCAGTGGGGCTGCGTTCCTGGACCGTGGTTCTGCACACACAGGGTTAAGCGTTCTTCCCTTGCAAAGTAAATCTTGTTAGTTCCACAGGTGCTCAGGGTTCCTTGAGGAGTTTGAGTGGGACTGACTGGGTTGTGTCCTGGGAGTGAGGGAAGGTGGCAGCTGTGTTGAGTCCGCCTGTTCCATCCTAATCTCAGCCCCCCTGCTTTGCTGGCCACACTGGTCTTCTGTATATTTGACAGCACATAGAGCAGGCATCGTAAACTTTCTGTCAAGGGCCAGATAATACATATTTCGTGCTCTGTGGCCCCACGGCCTCTGCCCACCATTGCAGCAGGGAAGTGGCCACAGAGAATGTCAGTGACAGGCTGGCTGGAGTCCAGCACTACTTTGTTTACAGAACAGGTGGGTCGCAGTGTGTTGACGCTCGCTATAAGATGATAGGTTTTTATCGCTACAAGTGGTCACGTCTCTGGCAAAGACGCTTCCATTAACGTATATTCCCATGGCAACACTCAGCTAGCTAGCGAGTACCAGGTCTTGAAACTAGGATTCACTGCGCTTAATGCCATCTGCCGCCGCAGATGCAGTGTTTCCCATGGCTGGAAGTTTGGAACGAGGCTGCAGGCGTAGGATTAGCCTCCTGAATAGGCCTCATCTGACACTATTAGTAACTTTTAGGTGCCAGAAGCTGTCATTTCAGTTGCTTTCTAAGCTTACTATTAATATATTTTTTAACGTTGTACTGAGTGTTAAGATCCTCACAAAACCTGTTTTATTAACCTTGTAGATGATGTGATGTTATTTTTGAAGATGTATGATCCCAAAACACGGAGCTTGAATTACTGTGGGCATATCTACACACCCATATCCTGTAAAATACGTAAGTCTGTACCGCACTTGCCTTCTCGGTCTGTTTTGGTAAAGTCTCAGTGATGACAGTGCTTGACTCTTTTTCTTTCACCAGGTGACTTGCTCCCGGTTATGTGCGACAGAGCAGGATTTAGCCAAGAGACTAGCCTTATCCTCTATGAGGTTCGGATGGTTTGTTTCTCCACAATCTGTGTATTGTTCTTGGTTTGGAGGGAGGTTTTTGTTGTTTTGCTGGCCCTGAATTTGTTACTGTTTGTCTACATCTAAGTGGGGGCCTCAGGCGGTCTTGAGTTGAGGATCACATTTGTAGGTTTGTGATTTTTACCAATTTAGGATCAGTGATTATTACATCTTTATGGGCATTAATATTTCCCATTAGCGTTTTAACATATTAAAATTGTAGGGCTGGTACAATGGGGTGTAGAGAAAATGCATCCAGTTATGTATATGAAACATCAAACGCTGCATTGTAACATTTCATGTCTTTTACTCTAGGAAGTTAAACCGAATTTAACAGAGAGAATTCAGGACTATGACGTGTCTCTTGATAAAGCCCTCGATGAACTAATGGATGGTGACATTATAGTGTTTCAGAAGTACGTACTTTTTGAAGGATTTTACCACTTTGTACTAATATGAGAAGCTTTTTTCATAAGTCCTGTTTGCTGAAACGAGATCGTTATCTAGATGCTGAGTCACGCTGAGTTTGCAGTGTCTCGGAACACTGACAAGTTGGCCGTCTCTGGGTTTTGGAATTGGGGCTGGTGAACATTTCTATCACTTAATGCTCTTATTTCCTAGAAACATCTACAGTGAGTAGGGTGGCGAAAGTCATTATGGAATACCAAAATGGTTTTCCTTCCCTTAAAACATAGAGAATTTCTTAGAGAGCACCTGCTTAGGTATTTCACTGGAATCGGTCTGCATCTGCAGCCAGCAGGTCTGTGGTCTCAGGCCCTTAGTGTCTGCAGGCGGCCTGGCGCTGCTCTCTGTCTTCTCCTCACTTGAAGCTGCCTGGTCAGGGCGGCCCTGAACGTGGGTTGTCGGGAGTCTGCGCCGTGCGGGGGCCGAGAGCAGGACCAGGCAGTAAAGATTTCAGACTTAGCGACTGCTCAGTCCTGCTGCCTTAGCATGATGGTGGTGGTCTGCCGACGCCCGGCAGAGAAGAGGCTCTGCCACAGCCAGCGGCGCGGGCCGCCCTTCGTCCCCAGCCCTTGCCCGCCGTGGAGGAGAGGGCACCATTCTGGTTTTGTGTTGAGATAAGAATGGAGAGCAGTTGGCCCCGTACCGGCTCAGAGCACTCCTGTACGGGACTCCCCTGGCTCCTCGTCCTGCGGGCGTGGGTAGCTGGGGTGGGCTCCTGGCTGTGCGCCTGTGGTCACACCCACACCTGTCGGGGTCCCCGCTGCCTAGAGACGATGCCGTCTTCTACCAGTGAGCCCTGGCCTAGACTCTGGTTCAGGGAGCAAACCGTTCTTTCTCCCCCAGGGATGACCCCGAAAATGATAACATGGAACTGCCCACCGCAAAAGAGTACTTCAGGGACCTCTACCACCGTGTGGACGTCACTTTCTGTGATAAAACCATCCCGAACGACCCTGGATTCGTGGTTACGTTATCGAATAGAATGAATTATTTTCAGGTATTGGATACATCCTCTTTCCCTTCAGATTCCACACCAGAAGGACCAAGTTCTTATTTAAAATGCTTGCTCAGGAGGCTGTCTGGTGGGTTTGGTTTAGGAGGAGGGGTTTGGAGGGGCTGGTGCTCATCACCACGGGGTCAGAGGCCATTCTTTTCCTCAACATCCCCTCCCCCCGTGCCCCATCACGACCGTGTCGGTGTGCTTCTCTCCCTGAAGTCCTCTCTACCCCTGGCACAGTTTGGGTTCAGAGATAATAGTTGTGGCAACTCCTTTGCTTCAGTTGTACCATGTCAAGTGTGAACCATTAAACAGTTGTCAGAAAATGAATCTGGACGTCTCAGCGTTAAAAGTGAAAACTCTTTACATGTTACCGTCATCGGATCGGCTACTTCCATGGTGATGTGCTGAGGAATGTAGATTATTCCTGTCGGCAAACTTCTAGGGCGTTGAAATTCACGCTGCTCACGTCACATCTCTTTAAGAACTTAGTCACATAGTTAACGGTGAAGGTTATCAGCAAATTCCAGCTCACTCCCCGCACGTGTCCCTTCCCTTCCGACCCAGGTTGCGAAGACCGTCGCGCAGAGACTCAACACCGACCCCATGCTGCTTCAGTTCTTCAAGTCTCAAGGGTAAGCCTCGCCCGCGGACGCCTGGTGTCCGGCCCGCTGCGCGCGCTCACCTGAGCACCTCGGGACTAATTGTGATAAGTAGCTGGCCACTCACCTGACATGCCATTTCCTGCGTACTTTCAGATATAGACGTGTCACCACTCACATCTTGACCACGCACCCCAAGATGTCAAAGTAACTGACAGCCCCATCTAAGCCAGACTTACTGTAGTTACATCCTCGGCACCTCCCATGTGTCCCGCGGGGTCTACCCCAGCCAGGCTCGTGCGTGCTGTCACCATTGCAGCGAGCGTTCAGGCGTGACAGCCACAGGGACTTAGGACTCGGGGACCAGGAGCACTAGAGAGAAACCCTGTGCCAGGTCCACATCGCAAGTCTAGGTGTCAGGCCAGAGGTTTGGTTTGGTGCTCACTCACGGGGATTTGTTTTAGGCAAATAAACAAGTCATTTATTTATATGCTGTTTTCTTGTGTAGTTATAGGGATGGCCCAGGTAATCCTCTTAGACATAATTATGAAGGTACTTTAAGAGATCTTCTACAATTCTTCAAGCCTAGACAACCTAAGAAACTTTACTATCAGCAGGTATGAGTCCAAATTAATGTAACCTGGGTAATAAAGAGAAAGCTTGGGTTTTCGAGGAAGCATATCTAAAATGAGTCTCTCTTTTCTTAATAGCTTAAGATGAAAATCACAGACTTTGAAAACAGGCGGAGTTTTAAGTGTATATGGTTAAACAGCCAATTTAGGGAAGAGGTAAGTTCTTTTTAATGGTATGAATTTTTGTTTCTATTGGAGCTCGTTTATTCTCTTTCCCTAGACCTTAGAAACTAAAGCAGCAAAAGAAAGCCTAATAAGTGGCAGCGTGTTAGCGGCCCCCTGGCCCCAGGGCTGGAGAATACAGGCAGGGTGGCTGTGATGGGCTCTGTCTCCCCTCCTGCCGTCACCTCTGAAGCCTGGGGGCTGATGACCACACTGAGCTGCCCGACCCTCCAGGAGCTCTTGCCACTGCTGGTTGGCAGATCTTAACATTGCTACATGACTGCTTGGCCGGGCAATGTTTTTCCAGACCATTCCTGCCTTGGCCAGGCCTCAGCGAGTGCAGCGGCCTGCACGCAGAGCAGACTGTGACTCCACTGGGCACTCAGTTCTGAAGTTACCCCTGTAGGCCACTCCAGCGTCTCGTGCTTGCTCCACACACAAGACGTGTCCAGCCGCACTTCTGGGTGGTTCTTCTAGAAAGTCTGTGCCTGCTTAGGACTTTCTAGCTCTCCCAGTTTTGAGGGAGAATTGGGGCCACGTGCCATGAACATTCTCACCTGGGTGGAATTGGTCAGGCTGAAATACAGAGTCCACTTCTGGTCATGGTGTAGGTCAGCCTTCTATCTCACTGTGCTGAGAATTGGGAAGGGTCATAGAGGACCATTCAGGGGGATAATTTCCAGAGAAGCTGTGCTGTAAATGGCAAGGTTTTTGCCTTTTGCAAAGTGGCATTTCTTAAACTCCCCCGGTAGCGGGTGGGTCCCAGGTTGGGCAGACGGTCAGAGTGAATTCACACGTCAGGGCGGGAAAGTAAAGGAGCAAGTGGTGGGTTAGCTAGAGGCGATGGAGAACGTCAGCTGCAGGTTTTTTCTCTCCTCAAGCAAAATTGGTTCGTTACAGCAGACCCTTTATGTTTTCTTTAAAGCCTTTATTTTTATCTTGTCCTTTCTTAGGAAATAACACTATATCCAGACAAGCACGGGTGTGTCCGGGACCTGCTAGAAGAATGTAAAAAGGCTGTAGAGCTCGGTGAGAAGGCGTCAGGGAAACTTAGGCAAGTATCCCCAAAGCTGCCGGCTGGAGAGGGGGCGGTACTGCTGCAGATGTGCAGCTGTGTCTGTGGGATTGGACCAGCCAGAACCACGTGCTGTTGCCAGGGCCAGCTTTCAGCCTGTTCTCTGAAGCAGTTTATAAATAATTCCCAGTTGAGCCATTTTTTTTCTCCTCCTCTCCTGATACTAATTACTTGTAGTAAAAAGGCGTGATTTAAGCCAAGCAGAGGAAGGATATGATTGAAATAGAACAATAAACAAAACTGGGAAAAAGCTAGTTGTAGTTGAGAAATGGGGCCACTTCCGGTCAGTGGTGGCCAGCGTGCAGGCCTGGACAGAAGCCTCAGATGTGCCCATGAGCTTTGTTCCAAGGGTTGGGCCCTTGGGTCACGTGGCTGTACAGACAGCCTGCAGGACGGGACGGCCTTGGGGTGTTTGGTTCCCAGAATGTTTTCCTTGTAATAGTAATAAAAGAATGAGACCTTTATTCTCTAAGGAGTGAGTGAGAAAGACACCCCAAGTCCTGCCCGGAAAGGATTTTATAATAAAGACTCTTTCTAGAAAACTATTCGTCGATCCTTTTCTTCACATGAACTTGTATCATTCACCTTCCTCCTTGTTTTGTACAGGCTGCTAGAGATTGTAAGCTACAAAATTATTGGTGTGCACCAAGAAGATGAGTTATTAGAATGTTTATCTCCCGCGACGAGTCGAACGTTTCGAATAGAGGTAACTGTCCCCTGTTGGCACCAGGAGGGCGCGGGAGCCCTCGCAGGTGGGGCAGCCCGTCCCCTGCTTGTTTAAATATCATGGCAACTTGCAGAAGTGGCTTTCGTTCCGTTTATGTACCAGTAGTTGAAGTGATCTTCCAGGTTAATTTTATTCTTCCAGATTTTGAAAAATGTTTTATGCTGATAAATATACATAATGTAAAATTTACCATTTTAACCATTTTTAAGTGCGCAGTTCAGTGGCATTAAGTACATCGTGCTCATAAGCAACCATCACCACGGCATTTTCCTCTTCCCCAACCGAAACGCCATACCCGGTGAACATTCGCTGCGCCAGCCCCTGGCAGACACCATTCTGCTTTCTCTGCGATTGGCTACTTAGATCCCTCATATAAGTAGAATTACACAGAATTTGTCCTTAGAAATTAATGTTGAGTATAGGCCGGCAAGCAAATCCAGTCAGAAACCGTGGGTCCCTGTTGATTTTCGAGTTGCTGAAATTTCCACGGTAACTGGAATAATCCATTATTTGATCTCTTAAAAACCAGAGTTTTAAAAACTTAGATATCTTCTGACTCTGAACTCTTACCATTCTAACATGACCTAAACGTGGCATTTTGGCAAGAACTAACTTCCTTGTTGGAGTAGCAAGTCAGAATTGAAATGTGGTGTTTTGTCTGCATTAACTGCATTACGTAACTCTGTGTTTAAAATGTGTCCTCAGGAAATACCTTTGGACCAGGTGGACATAGATAAGGAGAACGAGATGCTGATCACAGTGGCGCATTTCCACAAAGAGGTGTTTGGAACGTTTGGAATTCCGTTTTTGCTGAGGATACACCAGGTGAGGTTTTTGGTGATAGGTTGAGCATCTTGTGTCAAAATGTGAAGTCTCATATCGTCTTGGATTAGCATTGCTAAATTTGGTTTTCTGCCTTGGCGCGCCGATAATGGGCTCCGGTGGCGTCCACGTGGGCCACGGGGGCTGTCACCGTGTGGCGCAGATGAGTGAGCACGTGTGTTCTTTACTGTTCGCAGGGTGAGCATTTCAGAGAAGTAATGAAGCGGATTCAGAGTTTGCTAGACATCCAGGAAAAGGAGTTTGAAAAGGTGCGTGCTTCTTGGACACCAGGAGTAACTTAACAGACAGCGTGCTCACATCGGACTGGTCACGCGGCCGTGACGACGCTTTTTGCCATTGGTTGTGAGCTTTGCTTACATCCAGAATTAGTGGAGGGTTTCATTTTTGTCTTCTAGTTTAAGTTCGCCATTGTGATGATGGGCCGGCACCAGTACATAAACGAAGATGAGTACGAAGTAAACTTGAAAGACTTCGAGCCCCAGCCTGGTAAGAGCCCGCGGTTTTCCGTAAGCGCCAGTTAGTCTCAGCAGCAAGTGCTAGGTGGCCGGGGGCCCTGGTTCAAGTGCCAGCTCCTCTATTTCCGCAGCCGGGTGACCTGGGCCTGCTTTCATTGTCTGTAAGACGGAGCAGTAGCAGCCTGTAGCCTGTGAATTCTCTTAAGGATGAAGGCACTTGGCATGCATTAAACGGTGGCTAAAAGGCTCAGATCCAAGGTCAAGACGTTGGTGGCCCTGGTGACATGCAGGCGCTCTGGCAGCGCTGCATGCAGGAGCCACTGAGGTGCTCAGGCGGCGTGGGTGCCCTTAGCTCCGCACGAGCGTGCCGCCCAGACGTCCTGGCCTCGCCGCGAACCCACACCTCGGTGTTGAGCGTCCACGTTGGCCATCCCCGGCACCAGGGCTCGCTCCGTGATCTCACTGTTCTCTCTCCCCCAGGTAACATGTCTCACCCTCGGCCCTGGCTGGGGCTCGACCACTTCAACAAAGCCCCAAAGAGGAGTCGCTACACTTACCTGGAAAAGGCCATTAAAATCCATAACTGACTTCCTGACCCGGTGTGTGCCAGGCGAGGGCCCGTGCGTGGGTTTGTGCCCCTTTTTAACAGCCGAGAACTTGGTACAAGCGCACTCGATCCGTGTCCGGAGTCTTCAGCAAGAGGATTTGCTGCTGATGTTAATTTTATTTTGTTGAGGCTGTTCGGTTTGGCTTCTCTGTATCTATCGACTGCCCTTTTTGAGCAAAATGAAGGTGTTTTTATAAAGCTTGGATGCCAATGAGAGTTATTTTATGGTAACCACAATGCAAGGCGACTGTCTGCGTCCGGGAGAAGAGTTAGGGGCGCTGGCACTGCAGAAGGGCTCTAGTCTATTCCTAGTTGGCATAAGCTGCCCGGCTGCCTCCCTGGGGCCCCGGTCGCCAGCCCTGCAGCCGTAAGTCTTATGTTTAGGCTCGTCCGACGTCTTTCCTCCAGTTACACTTTCATGACCTTTTGTGCTTCTGTAAAGGCGAAACAGAGAAACTCACGGCCTAATAAATAGCTCTGTCCTCCACTGCGTGTATGTCGCCCCTTCCTCGGTCCTCCTCTCCTCCGCTGCCTGGGTCTTTTAATCACTCGTCGCTCCCGTCAGCCACTGCTGTTCTGCAGCCCATGTGCAAAGCGGATGCACTGAATTCAGTCCTGACAGACATTTTGGGGTCTTTTTATTAAATTGAAAACACTGTTAAATACAATTAAGGTGTGCTGTGCTGCCTCTCGGCAAACCTAATGATCTCAACAGTTCATACGAGCAGGTGAAGAAATTATAAATAGAATTTCCTTAAAACGGAACAGACGGAACAAAAAAAGGAGAGCCTTTTAGCAAAGAGGGCATGCTCACTAGTGGTTAGTAAGCTGTTGACTTTGTAAAAAAGTTAAAATAAAAAAGAAAAAAAAAGAAATGAAATTGTATATTTAATGAACGAACATGTACAATTTACCCATGGGAGGAGGTGACTTTCTGTTGGGTGGGTCTGCAGGTGACTCTCACTGATGTGGATATTCATTGTGTGTGGTTTTATTTCCGCCCCGACCTTTCATTCTGGAGCTGATGCCAGCCGCGTGTCTAGTTTGAGTGCAGTAAAATAGAATCAGCAAATCACTTATTTTTCACCCTTTTCCAGTATTTTTTTGTTTCTGTAGAAGCAGTGTACACCAACTCTTCCTGTATATTGCCTTTTTGCTGGAAAATGTTGTATGTTGAATAAAATTTTCTATAAAATTATAATTCAGTGAGTGACGTGGAAGTTGAGGAAGATTTCCGCTCTCCCTGGAAACAGGCTTGGGAAACCCTTTCCTTTGTAACGGGGTTTTACTGAGAGTTTCCGTTAATATCAGTACTGCTGAAATACAATCCTGGTTTTGGGGTTTGTTTTTTGTTTTTGCCTCTTACTAGTCACGTTTAAGAAATAAAAGGTTTTCCAGGAAGGAACCATGTACAATGAGATGACTGGAAGTATATAATATGGAAGGGGAGTCAGTCCGGGGGAGGTCTGCGCTCAGTGGGGCACGACCCGCTGTGGCTCGCCTGGTGGGTGACCGTTCCCGGTCTCTGGGCTGGTCTGTACCTCGGAATGACTACCTTCCCAGGTTTCCACCGCAGCGTGTGCCTTCGCGGCCCCAGGTCTGCCTCCTGACCGGTGTGTAGACAGCACCCCCTCCACCCGCAGGCCCCACCCTTCCTCCTGCAGAAAGAGTAGTTACGGGCAGGCCAGCAGAGTCATTCACCAAGTGTTCGTCTTTCAACGAACATGAAAGTACTGGTTTTCTTAGTTTTAAGTTTGTGCTGAGGGTTGGTTCCAGTGTTAGGTAACTGAAACTTGGTATTCTCTCATTAAATGACTGTTTTTACAAAGAACTGTTTACAGCCTGGACGGCATGTGCTGCGTTTACTCCTCCATTCACTCCTGGTTGCGGTGTCTAAGTCTGAGATCATAAAACTGATTTGGGGGACAGAGGTGGAACTTCAATGGGAGAAAAAGACTGCCTTTCAAAGGCTCCCTCCAGACCCCTGAGGATGTTCCGTCCTCCCTCTAAGATGTGTCTGTGCCATCCTGTTGCGCCATCTGAGTCCCTAGAACTGTGGGCCCCTGGAAACCATGGTGTCACAATAACGAGGGCCTTGTGGTCGCCGTGGCCCATCCCCGTGACATGTACACAGAAGCGTTGTGCTGGAAGAAACAGTCTTGTAAACTTGAGAGCATCTGAGGGGGAGGGCTGCCATTTGCATCTTTGGTGGCAGGCTGGTACATGCAGGCTGTCATCCTTGTAGCATTAAGCACCTTCTCAATGTCCCCTGCTCCTTCAGCTTGGGGACCAACTTTGAAACGAATTGCTGGCCTTTCTCTAAGACCTTCAAGTCAACTGTCGTGGGGCCCACGACCACCATCCAGCAAGAAGAGAGCACGTGTCTCCAGTGGAGTTGGCTGGTATTACTCTACTAGTAGGTATGTAACTTTGTTTCAAGAGTCGGTCTGCACACCCCACTGGGAGGTGTGGCTTTGGTGTATAATAGCGCGAGCGAGAGGCACCCACCTGCAGAGGCGCTCTGTGTCACAGTCCCTCAGGGTGACCCTGGGCCAGAGTTCTGTATGTGGTGAAACAGGCTGGTTCCAGGGCCATCTTCCTCAGCAAGGTCCCTCCGGGGCTTCTCTCGTCCACACTTCGTCCTGTCCTGAGGACGTGTTCTGGTTTAGTTGGCGTCTAGGGTTGAGATCTCTGAGGACTGAAGTCTCTATAGTTTGCAACCGCTTCTGCAGTTGAAGAGCATGTGATTCAAGGCTTTGGCTCCGCCTGCCCCCTGGTGGTCTCCATGGTGACCGTGCAGCTCTGCCACTGGGGCAGGGAGGCGCCACAGCCACGCTCCAGTGGACGGGTGAGGCCGGGTTCGCAGGCAGAAGTCGTCAAGGCTCACCGACCCCTGAGTTGGAGGAGAAAGCAGCCTCTCGGGGCGACTCAGGCTTTGTTGGAGCAATCTGATTAGCAGGTCTGCCCGCTGGCGAGGAAGAAGGCACATCAGTGGCCCTGGAGCCGGGCCTGGCCCCTCGCTGAAAACACATGCATTACAAACGTCGCCGAATTAGAACCACACGGCTCCACGTTTTTTTGTGGGTAACTGTGCAGCATTTCCTGCCAGTCTTGCCATTTTTGCTCTAACCCAGCGCTGTCCAATAGCACCTTCGCCATGGGGATGTGTGCACTGCCCAGTGCAGAAGCTACCAGCCGCAGATGCTAACCCTCTAGGAGCCATGTGCTGAGCCACAGGCTTGTGCTGACTTGTCTCCGCCTTCAGCTTTGAGTGAGGCCTGGACGCCTGGGCCACAGGGGCCTCTAGGAGCGTCTGGGCTGAATTGGGCCTGCAGGTTCCGGAGGAAGGGTCCTTGCTCCCCAGGGCTCCAAGGTGCTGCTGACCCACGTGAGGCCAGGAACTCAGTGGTCGGGTCTAGTGGTGGGCATATGGGCTTTCACACCAACATCTTTTTGAATTTGATGATTGTTCAAATTTTTTGTAATGAAATGTTGGGAGAGAAAAACCCACAGAGCCTAACAACCCCCTGAAGCCCACTCCTGTAGTAAGTGTGGTGCTTGCCCACCCCTGTCCCCACCAGTCAAGTCAGAACCGGTCGGCTCCTTGTGACTCATTTCTGCCAAGTTGGGGTTGCAGTGGGGCGGGCGGCGCCGCAGAGAAGGGTTCAGGGTTGGCTGCGTCTGCGGCTGCTGCTCACAAGTGGTTCATTCCAACCCCTTGCGGGCGGTGCGGTGGGGGGTGTGACAGTGCGTGCCCCTGCCCCCTCCGTGCCCCGCACCCTCCTGGACCTTGCTGTCGCTCCTGGCCTCTGCCCACACGCACACACGGGCAAGCTCGGCCCACAGCTAGTTGAGGCAGCCTGCCAGCCACTCGGCTTCCACAGGAGCTCCAGGCTGGAGATGGGCACGAGATGTCACTTGTGACAGGCTCCGTGGCACTATTAGTGCCCAGCTGAGGGGCCAGGGCCACACCCTGCAGGCTGCCCCCGTCATCGGGGGTGGGGGCGTGTTCTGTCTCTGGCTCTGGCCACGCTTGGGGGAGAGCGTAGCCAAGAGAACTGTCGGCGGTCCCCTAACACCCGTCACCCCCGAGCACGCCGTGGTTCACGGTGAGGCCTCTGGGCAGCCCAGGGTGACCCAGACACGGACTCCGAGAGGTTGAGCATCTGGCTGGGCTCCTGGGCCTGGCTAAGTGCAGAGCTGGCCTTGAGACCAGACTCACTGCCATCTCGCTTTCCAGGTGCCCCCAGCCGGGCTCCCTGGGTGGAGGGAGGGGTCTGTCCTCACTCCCAGATGAGGAGCTGCAGGAGTCGAGGGCAGAGTGCCGTCTCCCTCCGCGTCGCGGGCCCTCCTGGCCACATCGCCAGCCTCCTGGCAGGAACCAGGAGCTGGTGCAGAGACACCACGAGCACGGAGGACCAGAGGCCAGGTCGGCCCTTTGGGAAGGGTGTGCAGGAGAGTGATGCTGCGCCCCCATGTCCCCCAGCTTGGCTCTACAGCAAGGTCTTGGGACGAGAACCACGGTTGCCCTGGGATGAGGTCTCGGACTGGGGAACAGTGGCTCAGGTCCAGTTGTCCAGGGCAGTGAGCGAGGAGGCGCTGGGACGATGGGGACAACGGGACTGGTGGGGCTTGGCCGAGGGGACAGCCGTTGTTCAGCCCGACAGTTGCTAAACATGGATCTCGTGCAGCTAGACCTTCCCTGTTTTTAAAAGAAGCTGAAAGTCTGGGTTTTCCATGTGAATAAATCTCCCAATTTTTAAAAGCTGGCAAGTGGCATTTTCTGTCTTCACACTGGGCAGTCTAAATCAGAAAGGGCTGGGGCTTGCCCTGTGGGCTCACCAAAGGGTGCTGGCCAGAGCTGGGCGGGACCTCACTGAAGGTGCGGTGGTGACCAAGCCAGGCCGCTGAAGGACCTGGACCACCACCCACGTGGAGGAGCAGAGGCCTCGCGCGCTGCAACCTGCTCGGCGTTTGCCCGGAGAAGTCGCTGTCACGGGACCGAATGCCCGTGTCTGTGCTCCTATCTGGGAACCCAAGTCAAAACCAGCAAGTTGCCTGGTGATTGTGGAATCAGATGAACTTGAGCCTGCAGATGTGTCGGGCACCCCCGACTGTCACCGCAGAGCCGTGACCTCCAAACCAAAGATCAGCCAAGTCCCAGGTCAGGATGTCCTCCCTCTGGAGAGTGGTGGCAGGTGGCCCACCCTGGCCTCGGTGACTTGCTCTCTCAGTGACTGACCCTCACACAGTCTCTCCTTTAGTCGCGGAATCCAGATGGGCGGCCACGTGTCTTGTCCACCTGGGGCCTTTCTGTCTCCCTGGATTCACTTGGCGCCCCCGCCCCATCCTGATTTATTACAACTGAGAGATTGGTTCCCAGGTACCGGTGCCTCATCTGTGTCAGGCCGTTCACCTTCTAATCCTAAAAATCTTGTTAAGATGGGTCCCTGTTTGGATGTGGAAATTGAGGCTCCCGGTCCTGCAGCTCGTGCCGACTCGCAAGTGTGTGCCCTCCCGGCTCTCCAGGGTGTCTGGTGGGGGGAGCTGGCAGAGGGGCAGCTGCGGGGGCAACTTCAAGGGGCTGACATTCAGATCTGGAGACCTCTGTCCCTGGAGCTTGTCCTTCCTCCTGGCTGATGTGCACGAGGACCTGCCAGCACTGTCACAGCAGGCCACGGGCAGAGTGGCTCTCCCCTGACGCACACAAACTACACGTACACACACCCCTTCCCTGCATAAACCATCCCTTGGGCTTCAGCTTCTGCATCTGCAGGATAGGGGAGCTCTGCCCTCTTGGGATGCTGTTGACCATTACAGAGAACCACCAGCCACGTTTTAGTGAATAAAATGTACTTCACATGTCTTGCTATTCCTCTTTCTTCTCTGCCCCCTAATTCTCTCACTTCCCTTCTCCCTCCTCTAGGAAATTTAATTGAAAAGATGGGTGAATAATATTTTTCATATTTGCAAAATAAAGAATCCCTTAGTTGTGCCCCTGGGTTTTTCCCTTTGGCCCATCCCCGCTCCTGACTTGGTCCCCAGGCAGACCCCACTTTACCAGAAGGGATCCCCTTCATAACCAACTCGAGACCTTTTAACATCCTAAGCACTTGCCAAGTTCCCGCACAGTAGGCTCTGCGGTCCAGGAAAGCTGCTGTGCTGTAGCGTGAAGGAATCGAAAGGATTAAACCGCTTGTTGGGGAGCAAGGACGGAGATTTGGGAAGATTCCCAGCTCCCATAAACCCACCTGTTCCCGCCAGGCCCTAGGGGCACCAGGGCCTGAAGAAAGTGACAGAGACCCAAGAATCAGTGGCTGCCAGGGCTGGAAGGAATAAGTGAAGAGAGGAGGCAAGAGGAAGTCTGGAGGCACAGATGATGGGCAGCTCTTGGTCCCGGCGGGCTGGAGCCAGCTCACAGACGGCCTCAGATGACCCCAGGTGAAAAGTCTGGACTTGGTCCTGAGGGTGGCGAGTTTTAGGCAGGTGTCTGGCACAGTCAGAGCTGAAGTTACTAATTCTTGCTCATGTTAATTGAGCTTTTCTGTGCCAGCCACTGGATGCAGGTGAAGACAAGAAGAAGCAGTCAAGACCTGGGGCGGGGAGACCCACGGGGACTGCTGCCTCCTTCAAGGAAGAGCAGGTGGGATCACGAGGAGAGGAAGAAGTCATTGTGGGGCAAATAGGCCGGGACTGAAGGTCGTGCTGAGGGCCCGGAGGGCTCTGGAATCAGAGGGGGTGTTGCGGGGAGGCAGCAGCGCCACCCCCAGCCAGCAGGGCCATGCGAAGTGGTGAGAAGAGGGATCACTTTGAGACCAGTGGGGTATGCGGTTTCCCTGGGGCATCCAAGGGGAGGGCTGTGGGACGCAGGAGGTGAGGACAGACGCCTCAGGAGTGATGTGAGAAGAGAAGAGGCCTGAGACGGGGCCCTGGGTGGCCGGAGAATGTGGCAGTGCAGGGAAGACCGCGGAGCGAGGGTCGGGGGCTGCAGAGGTTCCAGGCAGGTGGATGTTGGATCTAGTAATGGGACATCATCGGTCAACCAGGCAGGGCAGGGGGCCGGGTGGAGCCTGGATGTGGCGGAGGAGCGACTGGCAGGGGAGGTGCAGACAACTGAGAAGTGCAGCCCCCCCCCACCCCCGCCACGCTGGAGTTGGAGGGCGCTGGTTTCATAAAGATGCAGAAGCTCCAGCTGACTGGGAGGAAGGAGCCTGGAAAGATAGGGGCTGATGAGTGGATTGTGGTTTCTCAGGGGTCAGAAGAGGAGGGAGCCCGAGAAGGGAGGGGAACCGTGCCTGCCAGCATGTATTCACTCGATGCTAACTGCACACCCACTATGTGCCAGGCCCCCGTCTAAGCACCACCCTGACCTGCCACTGTGACAGGAGGCCAGAAAGAAGGGAAGATGGGCACCGCCTCAGTGCCTCCACCACCCCTTGGGCCGGGGGGGTCGCCAGCAGGACAGACACAGGCAGGCGAAGGTCACTTAATGGACATTTATTTCACAGGGGTTCACAGGCGCCGGTAGCGGAAGAGCTCCTGCTGGCACACGGGGCACTTGTGCTTCACGTCCATCAAGCTATCCACGAAGAAGGGGAGGAAGCAGCAGCCCAGGAAACACCTGCAGCCTCGGGAGCAGCGGGCCGTGGGTGAGGGCCGGGGTGGGGTGGGGTTGGGAATCCAGGGGTCGCGGGGCGGCGACCCCGCGGGGCCAGCCTAAGGTTCACACCGAGGTTGTGCCCGACTAGCCTGGGGCGGAGCCAGGCCTGGGCCCCCTCTGTCCTTGGTCCTGCCCTGCCCCCAGGGAACCCCGCCCCTCCACGCCCAGCCCCCCAAACCAGCAGGCCCCTCCCCGTGGATGCTCAGGGCCCTGCGGAGGCCACAGGTGGGCGCGCCACTCACCCGCACAGGAAGAGGCCTGTGCACAGCAGCCAGGTGAGGATCCCCGGGACCGGGGTGGTCGCTGTGAGGATGTAGTTCCCGCAGTAGGGGCACCTGGACTGGATGGGCATGGCAGACTCCCTCGCAGACAGGTTGGTGAACAGTGCTGGGGGGCGGGGGAGGGGTCAGGTCAGCCTGGCCCCCCTCCTCCCTCTCCCCAGTGTCCACCACTGGGCTGGACCCTCCTGTGGGTTCTCATTCTCCCCTGAGCACCCCAGGCCGTCCAGATGGGCCCCAATGTCCCCTCCAGCCCCATTCCCGCCCCCCCCACCACCAACCTTCAGGGCTCAGGGGCCTCCCTCAGTCAAGACACCCTGCCGCCTCTGGCCAAGGTTCCCGGGGAATTTGGGAGCATCTCTGGGTTTGAACTGGGTCCCAATTCAATTCAGTGAGTTCCCCGGGATATCCTACCCATACAGTCCCTTTTCGGTTTGTTCGTTTAAGTCAGCTGGAGTCGGTTTCTGATCCCTGCATTTAAAAAGCTCTAACTGACACTTTTGGTAAAGCACTTGCTTGAAAAAAAAAAGCAACCTAAAAACCTCCCTGTTGCCGTTCTTCTTGTCTCTTCTTCTTGCATTTGTACAGTGGGACCCAAAAATGTGTGTTTAGCTATTTGAAACACTGCACCCATTTCTACAACCTTGGGTGTGCAGAGAAGGGAGGGCTGGGGTGGCAGCTGAATTGGTTAAGAAAACACGATTCCGTCGAGCTTTGGTGTCCTGGACCGAAGGCTCAGGGGCTGGTCTGGATGGACTGTCCGGAGCGATGGAGAGAGGCTTACGGCCATTGCAGACTTGGGCTTCCTCTGGGGTCCGGGGTGAGGGGGTGCTGGGATTTGGGAAGCTGGAGCCCTGAAGTGTGGGTGTGGACTCCCCCAGTTCACCAGGGAACTGGTGTGGCTGGTAGGGGGTGACCTTCCAATGGGGAGGGTGTCGTTTTCATTCTGCTCCCTGGGAATTTACAGCCCAACCAGCAGCTCTCACCCTTCAGAGTGTTCCAGAATTCCTTGGCAAGTTTGTTTAAAAATCCCAAGGCCCAGGCCCCCACCCCAGGGCAGTGTCTGCATTGCCCTCCTCTGTGGTTGGGGGTGGTGCATTTGCAGAGTAGAGGACAGATTTCACTCCATAAACATTCCCCGAGCACCTACTGTGTCCAGCCCCCTCCACCAATGATTTCACATGGAGAAAAGTGCTCAGGGCCATGGGCAATGTGGCCACTGGCCAGCTGTGGGGGTCAGGGGAGGAGGGCTTCCCGGAGGAGATGCTGTGTGGGCAGAGTCTTGGCAGGTGGCCAGGGCAGCCCTGAGTGTGAGACAGAGAAGTCGGGAGAGGAGGCAGGCAGGAGTACTCACCTGTTTGCACCAAGAGGGGGCCTCTCATGTAGACTGGGGGAGGAGCCTGAGTTCCTGGAGGCGGAGGATGAGGAGGAGGAGAAGGTGGACGAGGAGGCGGAGGCGGAGACGGAGGCTCTTTGGGAGAGAGGAAGGAAAACACCCTCAGATCTGAAGACTTACTGTGTGTTTTCAGCGCTGAGCTGAGAGCGAGGCCAGCCCGAGGGAGGAGCCCATTTTGCAGGAGAGAAAGCCGAGGCCTACAGTGATGGGTCCAGCTGCTGGTGGTTGTGTAGCTAGTAGATAGAGGAGCTGAGGTTTGAACCCAGGCGTTCCTGACTCCAGTTGTGCCCTCACCTCCTGGGATGTAAGATCTTCCTGGAGGCAGTGCCGGGAAGTTGAGGATGCAGAAGTAGCAGGGGGCCCCCTCATCTCTTCTTTTTCTAACATCCAGCATTTATTACATGCCAAGCTCTGTGCTAAACCCTTTATCCCTGTACTCTTGCCAAGATACCAACGAGGCAGTGTGTGGCATTGTTCCAGTTTTGCAGATGTGGAGACTAGGCTCAGAGAGGTTAAGTGACTCACTTGAGGTCACCCAGTAGTACACAGGCATCAGAGTCAAGGATGGAACTTAAGCACGTCTGGCTCCAGAGCACGTGCTGCTGCATGTTACAGCCATTGCCTCTGGTCAGGAGGCTCCAAAGCGGGCAGGTGTGTGGGCCCCAGGCCTCCATTCTTCCCAACGTTGGCTCCCTTCTGACTTGCAAGGGGCCTCCCACTGTGTGTGGACACCCAGCTCTGTCCCCCACTCTCAAGTAGTCAGTCCTTGGGCTTCGGGAAGAGCCCGCGCAGGCCCTGGGAGCAGGCATAGGGCTGTTTGGACAAGGAATTCTGGGATCCTGGACATGCAGGGTGTGGTCTGGGAGAGGGGCACATCGGAGCCCCATAATCTCAATGAGGGGATGGGCGACGGATGGGGATCCGTGGGCGCTTTGCACAGAGACCTGCTCCTCCTGGGAAAGGGGGCTCGTGGCTTGAGGGGCGCCCGGGATCTCCCCACCCAGGGCTCCTCCCAGCATGGGGCCGGCAGAGAGCAGGAAGCCGCTCCCACTTCTCGCCACGCTGTCTAGACTCCGTGGAACAGGAGGAGGTTTCCTATACATGCGGAGCCCCCAGTAGCCCTGCCTGGGGCTGGTTTTTGGACCCATTTTACAGGTGAAGAAAGTGAAGGTCAGAAATTAAGTACTGGCCCTGGGCTGCCAACTGAAACGTCATTCTGCTCTTACAATGAGTTAGCAACTGCCTGGCCCTACATCCATCATCTCTTTTCATCCTCTCAACCATTTTCCAGATGAGAAAAAGGATCCCAAGAGATCTGGCAGCTAGCCCAAGATCCTACGAGCACGGCCGGGACCCGCCCCCCCCAAACAGCCTCGGTTCTATCTGGCCACGAGGGGCTGGGGCGGGGGCAGGTCATACCTGACGTGGGAGAGTCATTAGTCTTGTTCTGCGACTTCCTTGCAACACTTTAAGAGAGGGCACAGGATGTGGGAGGCCCCACTTTGTCCCCATTGAGCCACATGGTCCCCGGGTTGGTGGGAGACAGCAGGACTTGGGGAGGGGCTGGGGACTGGAATGAGCCCCAGTTCAGCAAGGCGACCCATGGTCTCGCCTGCTTCCCGAGGGCCCCACAGTCAACTGGTCACCTGAACAGGGGACCCTCACCCTGGGGACGGTTCCATCTTGGTGCACTAGGGGTCCTTTGTCCCAGCAACGGTATCCGGGCGGCGTCGGGTTCCAAGCTCCAAGCAGCCAAGCCCTTGTCTCGGGGGGTCCCCATCCCGACAGGAGTGCAGGCCTCCCCCCGCGCCTCTGGCTGGGCCTGGCTCAAGAGGAATGGCCATTGTGATGTGTGTCCTCACAGTGGCCAGAGGGGTGGCCTTCGTCCCCATTCTCTGCAGAAGGGGGCCAGGGCCCCCCACATGCCCAGCTTGAGGAACTGCTGAAGACGGCCCTTCTCCGCTGCGGGCGGGGTAGAAGCTGGGGTCGCGGGGCAGGGCGGGGGAGTCATCTTGAGCCTGGAAGACATCAGTCTGATTAGAGCTTGCAAGTCCGCTCTGAGGAATTTATCCTGACGTGTCCAAAGATCTAGCTGTGAGGATGTTTGTGTCCTCCTATTTAGAAGCGTAGGTAGGTGCATGTACACGTGTATGTATATGTACACATATACATACGCGTATACATACATGTCTGCATACACACACATATACACGCACTCACGGATACATGCATATACACATGTGCCCGATTGGCTCAAGGCTTTACCTCGGTCACAGCCAGCCAGGAAGGGCACAGACAGGATTTGCGGAACAAAGGCACGAAGGGACATCTGTGTGTGTGACCAGTGAACCATATGGCTTCTCGTGGTGCCACGAAATACTGCGGCACGTCCAAGACAGCCCTGCCCGTGTATCAGATTGGCAGAAACGAAGAATTATGGTGAGTCTGGGGGAGAGGGACCTTGCCATGCACCCTCCCTGAGTGGGGATTTGGGGATATCGAGCAGAGTTTCAGACCCTTTGACCCAGCAATACTATTTCTAGAAATCCACCCCAAAGATAGACAAACAAAAACATCCAATGACGTAGCCACAAGGCTATTCAATGCAGCAGAAAAGGCTAGAAATAACCCAAATGTCCATCCATATAACGACTCTGCAGCTACCAAAAGCAAAGGAAGGGAGGGAGGAAAAGAAAAGAGAGAAGAGAAAAACACTACTATGGGGTATTCTCTCCAGGATATACTGTTTAAAAAAACAAGAAGATAGAGATATGTATAGTGCATTACTTTTTGAGTAAGGAAATGGGGAGGGAGATACATAATTTCCAAGGAGAAATAAAGGAAGGATTAATAAAAAACTGAAGTGGTTGATGTTGAGGAGACAGGGACGGAAGTGGGCCCTCTCCAGATACATCTTGCTTTGTCGGTTTGACTTTGGAACCATATAATTATTTTTACTAATTCAAGAGGAAGTACATCAGAAAGAAAAAAGCAGCACCGAAAAACGGACAGCAACCGAAAACAAACAAATGAGATCGTATATCAAGATTTTTTACACGGGACACAAAGGACAAGCTGTAAAAGAAAAACTTGAAAAACAACTTCGTCGAAGATGAAAACACCTGCTCTTCAAAAAGACACTGGAGATAAAAGAAAAAGGTCGAGCCACAGGCTGGGAGAAAATATTTGTAGTACGTATTTGTGATAAAGGGCAGGTATGCAGAATGTAAAAGAACTCTTTCAACTCAATCACAATAATTTGAAAAACACAATATTAAAAGTAGACAAAAGACCAGAACAGACACTTCACAAGAGAAAAGAGAAGGGGCAATATACACGTGAAAAGATGCTCACCATCACTAGCCATCGAGGAAATTCAAATTAAGAACCGTAGGTGCCACTGGACAAATTTTAAAAAACAGACAATCCCAAGAGTTGACAAGCATGTAGAACAACTAGATGCCTCAAACATGCTGGTGTTTGCGTGACATGGTGCCTCGCTTTGGAAAGCATGGTTTCTTATGAAGGCAAACACACGCCCACCTGTGACCAGCAAGTCCACCCCCAGGTTTTTACCCAGGAGAAATAAAAACATATGTCCAAAATAGACCTGTATGAGAAAGTTCTTAGTAGCTTCATTAATAATAGCTAAAATTAAGAAACAACCCAAATATCTGTCAACAGGTGAGCAGATAAACAAACGTGTACATTACATGAGGACCGCTGCTCAGCAGTAACGGGACGGCACTGTCGGTGTGCTCAGCAAGATGAATACGTCTCAAAAAACGATTTTGAGCAAAAGAAACCTGAGCTACGCGAGTCCATGTCCTATGAGGTGTGGCAGAAGCGGAGATGCCACCTGCCAAGGGAGAGGATGTGGGCGTGCAGGCAGGTGTGCACGGCAGAGCAGCGGCCACTCACATCCGGGCTCGGCAGATGTGTGCGTCAGGACAGCCGTTTTCCAGCTGATGGAAGAACAGCATCTGGAGGGAGCTGGCTCCTCATTCCCACAAAGCCCTGTCTTCCTGAAAAACAGACGCGCTCCTCTCGGTCCCGGCCTTGCTCCGGCTCCACCTCCCTCTGGCTGAGCCTCTCACCTCCTCTCCCTGCAACTCCTACCAACACCCGGGGCGTCCACACCCGCCAGTCTTGAAACCGCCAGCTTGGCGTTCCTGCCCGGGCGCCCAGTCTCTTTTGCCCCCACATGGTGACGTGTCACCCTTCCCCATTCTCACTCTGTCCTCCACTCCTCTCTCCTTCCGCGCGCGCCCACACCCCTATATATGTTGGTGTCTGAAATCCCATGCCTGCTGCGTTTCCTGCTGCACTCCAGCACCTGGCATGGAGGAGATGCTCAGTTACTCTAGGTTGACTGTGTGGATGAATGAACCAGTGAATGAATGAATGAATGAATGAGCTGCATGCTCCACTCTTCACAGCCCACCCCATTTGGCTTAAAATTCCCTGGATATCACACCCCAGGGTCTTTGTATAGTCTTGAGGTTACACATCTTGGGACAGGGTTGGGGACTGCCTCCTCCCTGGGGGATCTTGAGGACGACGGTCCCCCTAACACAGGTCGGGGCCCCGGCTGCTGCTCTGAACGGGGCACGCCGCGGGAGAAGGAACCAGGGCGCCGCTGCGCCATGCGCTCGGGCGCCGACCATCCCGGCTCTCGCCGCCAGGGGGCAGCACCAGGCCGCGCGAGTCAGCCTCGCTGCCTCCCTCCGGGCTCTGCAGGACCGAGCGGTCCCCACCCCGGGCAGGGCGGACCCGTGGGCGGGGCCTCCCCTGCCGCCCGCCCTTTAGGGCTGGCCTGGCCCCTCCCCCGCCCCGCCCCGTCTCCCTCCCGCCAGGCTGCAAGCAGTGAGGAGGCGTGAGAGAGGGCTGGAGGCCAGCCCACGGCCACACGGTGAGGCTGTGGCTGAGCCGGGCTAGACCCAGTCCCTCGGCCCCCAGACACTCGCCCACGGGGGAGCCAGGAGGCCTGGCTGGGGTCCTCCTGGGCCTGTTCTGCTTGTTTTTAACCTTTGCATCCCCCAAATAAGGCCTGGCATAGAGGAGGAAGTGGTTTTACACAGCTGTGTGACCCCGGGCAGGTGTCTTCAACTCTCTGAACCTCAGTTTCCTCCTCTGTAAAATGGCTCTAATAATAATAATCCCTCCTGCCAAGAGTGTTATGAAAATTCAACGCGACATTTGCCTTGCCGGCTGATCCGTCACACATGCCTCCTTTCTGTTCCTTCCGTCCCGCCCCCAGGCCTTTGCACTTCCTCCCACCCGGAATGCACTTTCCTGAGCTGTCCCATGGCTGATTTTCATCACAAAGTCTCAGCTCCTGTGCCACTCCTCATGGAGGGCTGCTGTGGACCCTTGGCCAGAGGAGCCAGCCACACTCTACCTACCATCCCACCTGGTTCAATTTGGACAACAGTTACCCCTGCCTGGAATTAACCGGTTCATGTATTACCTTCCTTCATCACTGTTGCTTCTAAAACGTCAGCAGTGTGAGAGCAGGGACCCCGTGGATTTTGTTCACAGCGGTCTCCCAGGGACCTGGCACATGCCTGGGACATAGCCGACGCTCAATAAAGGTTTGTTGCATGAATGATGAAGGAAGGAAATCCACGCGGAGCACTTAGCTCTGGGTCTGGCACACAGAAAGCTTGCAATGAGCTAGCAATTAATAATAACAATAACCATGACGGTCATAAATTAAATAAGCAGAGTCACAAAAGCCAGGGCAGTGGGCAGGCCATCCCAGGAATGGAATGAGCCTGGAGTTCTGGCAGCTGAGGGTCCTGGGAGGCCCCCCTGGTTCTCTCCTGCTGTGTGACCCTGGACATCTCACTCACCCTCTCTGGGCTATGCTCCCCTCTGCAGCAATTAGAAAGACTCTGCAGCTAGGGCTGCTTAAGGGAGAAAGGAAATAGGACTTGTTTTTCCCTTCTTGCTCATCCTCTCTTCCCAGAAGCGCCCAGCTCATCCAGGAGGGGATGAGGCAGCAGGAAGGAATCCGGGGGATGAGCTGTAACTGTGATTATTGTGCAAGGGTGTGGGGAAGGGAGGGGGCTGGGTTGCTGAGTGGCCCCGGGAGGGGGCAGCTGGAGACGCTGCCCATTCCTACCTGGGGAGGGGCTGGGTTTTCCCCAGAGAGGCCCCATTACGAGGAGCCTGGAGCCCTGGGGGGACTGCTGGGTCCTATTGGGACGTCCCTTAACCTCTCTGGGCTGAATTTCCAGCTCTGCCAGCCACCCCTCTCGTGAGCTGGGGGCAGGAGGTATGCGGGGCGTGAGAGCTGCTGTGGGAGCCCCCACCCCAAGCCCCACTGCTACCCCGGGGAGGGGGGAAGGGGGGAACTAGTCCCCTGGGTGCCCTGGAGGCCCTCTCTCTGAGGAGCGGGCATCCCAGATGGGGTGAGAGGGTCACTCCTTCCCTGGCAGCTGCTGTCTATCCTCTGCCCTCAGAACCCTCAGACCGAGCCCCGAGGCCTGCCTGGAGGAGGCAGTGGGTACTGTTTCTAGACTGAGAAAGCTCTGGGGTCTGGAGTCTGGGGGAGAACCCGGGAAGCTGTGTGATGAGAGTGTGTGGTTGTGCCTGTTTCCATCTGCGTATTTGGGGAGGATGGTGTGGTGTGTGCCAGGTCTTGTGGGCTCAGGGGTGTGTATCTATGAATATCTCATCTGCACAGGCTGTCTGTGTGTGACACAGAGATATTTGCGTGTGTGTGTCCATACACCCAGGTGGGCTGTGTGTCTGTGTGTGTCCATGTGGGAGGGGCGTGCAGAGGGGTCTCTGGGTGTGGGGTGTGTTCACGCAGGTGAGCTCCTGGGCCATCTTTCCCCTCCTTCAGCCAACAGGCTCCGCCAGCATCCCTTGGACCTTGTCCTGGGTGGGGTCCAGCCTCAAGAGCTGCTGGAGGGGGTCGGCCCAGGTGGCGCAGGGCAGAGGGCAGGCCCCCCCTCCACTGGCCTCCCCACCCGGCCCAGAGGGGAGTTTTCAGCTTCCTCTCAACTGTAGGCTCTTCCAGTGCCATTTTACAGAAGGGGAAACTGAGTCACTTGCCAGGCCCCTCATCCTCGACAGGTCTTGCTACATCCCACAACACTGCTGCTGCCCTTGGTTCTGCAACATGCATTTATTGAGCACCTACTGTGTGTCAGGCATACAAAACCATGGAAGGCAGACGAGGTGCCTGCCTTGGAGAGCTCACATTTTAGTGGGGGAAGCAGATGCTAGATGAAGAGTGAAATGACAATGGGTGATGGGACAGACTGATTGGGGGGCACCACATGGGGTCCTGGGTGGGCAGAGGGTCCCCTCACTTGAGGTATAATGACCAGAAAGAGGCAGCCTGGAAGATAAGGGGGAATAGAGTTCCCAGCTGAGGGGACAGCATGTGCAAAGGCCCTGCAGAACCCAGCGGGGCTGGAGTGGAGTGAGCAGAGGAATGTGAAGTTGGGCAGGGAGTGCCGAGACCCCATTCACGTTCTGAGAAGACCCCTCCCCTCGGGCTGCTGAGCAGAGGGGCAGTGGCTGGAGGCAGACCGAGGACAGGGAAGTGACTGTCCAGAAGGTAGTGACCCAACAGAGACCAAGAGCACCGTGCAAGGGGAAGCAGGCGTCCCAGAGGCCAGGGCCCCGGCCCTACTCCAGCCCAGGACACCCCTCTCTGAGACCCCGGAGGGTGAAGTGACGCATCTTGGGGAGGGGACTTCAGTCCAAATGGCCTGGGGAGGTAGCACCTGGGGGGGTCACACAGCCACACTCAAATCCCGGCCTGTCCAGTTATTGCTGTGTGATCTTGGGAAAGTTGAGCTCCTGATCTGAGCCTCACTTCCCCATCGGGAGAACAGGAGGACGGTTCTCCCTGGTTGAGATGAGCGCTGAAGTTAAGCTGTGCCATCTCCAAATGTGACACAAACGACGGTGTCAAGTGAGTCTGGCACATCGTAGGGGCCCAGAACTCGGTCACTACTGTTGTTACTGGGGCCACACCCAGATTTAAGCAAGAAGGGATTTCAAAAGCAAATAATAATAATACCTAATTCTCACAATGTGCCGGGCTGTGTCCTAAGCATTCTGCCCACATTCTCTCACTTCCGCCATGCGGCCGTGCTGACATCGTCCCCATCGCACAGATGAGGAAACTGAGGCAAAAGCCGACTGTACCAGGGTCTAGATCGCCCCCCGTCTGACCCCAGAGGGGGCCCTCCTCACCCCACTCACCAAATACATTTCAGAAGATGTAAAGGGGCTTCTCAAAATGATGAAAGAATCAGAAGGAAACAGGAAATGCTGCAGAATATTTGACCTGAGCAGCGGGGCGGAAACCCTCCAAGCTGCCCAGGAAAGGAAAGGACGGCGGATTAGACTATGCGGCACAGGCAGGCCGGCCCGTGGACGTGGGTTCGCTGATTGTGACACCTGTACGCTCCGGCAGGGATGTGGATAGTGGGGGAGGCTGTGCACGTGTGGGGACAGGGGGCCGATCCTCGGACACTGGGTGCTGGAAGCTGTGCGCATGTGGTGATTCTTCATCGAGCCAGACGGCCCAGCATTCCAGCACCTCCACACCCACGGCCCTCGCTCTCCACACTCTCCCCGAACACCCCCTTGGGGGCAGCGGCACCTCTCTGAGCTGAGAGGGAGGGAGGGAAGACCAGACTATGCTGATCCCCTGCCCGGGACACCCTTCCCGCCTGTCAAGACTCCACTCAGGAACCCCTCCCGGGAGCCCCGGGGCAGGACTAGGGAAGAGATACACTGCAGGTCCCGAGGCCAGCATTTCCATGCTTGGAGACGAGGAAAGGGGCTCTGCAAGAAATGGCTCATGCACACATCACTTCATCCACTCATGAATTCAGTCACTGATGCTAGGGTACTTACGGGGACTCTACTCTGTGCAGGGCTGGGCATGGGAGGGATGAGCTGAGTGGACAACGTTTTGTGTTCCCAGAGTTATGGTCGACTGGGGAGACAAAATTAACTGGTAGACAAGATCGTGAAAGGTTTATAGGAGAACTCTGAGGGGAGTTGTCCTCTAGACAAGGGTGTCTGAGACTTGAGGGATGCAAAGACACTGTTTTGCCTCTCCCCCTAAATGCACATGCTGATGTGTGATGGCTGGAGCTCCAGCAGCTGTTTTGGATGGAGGCAACCTTGAGGCCAAAAGCCAAATGTTAAAGGATAGTGGAGCAAGAAAGTAGGAGACACTCAAGTCCTTGAGGACCATAGAGCTGCCACATCAACCCTGGACATATCAATCCCAGTCTTCCTTTACATGGCAGAGATATAAACCTCCAACCTGCATAAGCTCCTTACTGGAGTTTTCTTATATTCGGTTAAGTCAAATCTGAAATGTTACAGCAGAAGAAGAATTTCGATTTTATTTAAAGAGCATAAGGAGTTACTGAGCAGGGGAGGGACATGGGGACAAAGATTCTCTCCTTGACCATACTTTAATCAGGCTCCTCTGAGCCCTCTGCTCAACTATGCCCCAAATTGGGCTTCTATCTCTGTCCTTACAGAGGCCAGTTTTAGCAAGGCTCCTGTCTGGTTGGTTTAGCCAGAATCCCCCGCCCTCCATATCTGATCACCCTTTATGTCTGACCAAATTCCTCACCCTCTGCCATCCCCCGGGTGATGTCTGATCACCCAGGACTGCCTTCAGCAAGAATCTTGCTAGGATTCCATCGCAATAGTCCCGAATAAACTCTGCTTGTTTTAACAAGTGTCATGAGTAATTTTTTCTTTATCAAAGGTTGGATTCATGCTTTTGAAAGATCGTTCTGGCTGCTGCACGGAAGATTGGAGCGTGGGCATGGATACTGGGGGAGGCAGAGGGGATGGGGGGAGGCTGCTGCTCCTGGTGAGACAGCAGAGGCCCAAGTCACAGAGGAAGACATGAGGACAGGTGGATGGACTCAAGTTACACTCTGGAGGGAGGAGTCTCCATGGGATCCCTGCTTTAAGCTCTTCCCTGGCTGCCGTCGCTCTTAAAGAGGAAGCTCCATCATGGAGACTCATAAATTTAGGCCATTCTGGCTCCTGCCATCTCACCCCACACTCCCTTTTTTCTCTCTCTCTGTCTTGGCCCTGCCCTGCTCCCTCCCACCTCAGGGCCTTTGCATATGCTCTAACCTCTCTCAGGAATGTCCTTTGTTTAATTCCTGATCTTCCAGATCTCAGGTCAATCAGCACTTTCCCCTGCTGTGGGTCACAGCAGGATTTTATACCATTGTGTGATTACAGGTTTAACATCTGCCTCCCTCTTAGAGTGTAACACTCCAGGGGGGCAGGGCCAGCGTGAGTTTTGCTCAGCCAATGGCTTGGAACAGAGCTCATGTGCAATAAATATTTGTCAGATGACTGGATGGATGACTGGTCCTTATCGGACAGAAAATTTAGGCCAGATCCCCATCAGCTGTTGGGCCAAGTCTGGCCGCTAGGCCAGCGCCATCAGATGGGGCCAAGATGGTGGGCTGACGTCACTGGCTGCAGGAGCCTTAAGCCACCGCAGAGTGGGAGAGAGAGCTCCCCCCTGGGACCTGTCTTATCTGACAGGCCAGAGGGAGGGATGCTCACTGGGCCAAGGAGGCTTCTGAGCCCACCAACCTGACACCCTGGTTACCGTCACCACCCATCTCTGCCTTGCCAGGCTGCAGCTCTTCTGGGACAGGAACTGGGTGGGCACTTTTTATTTCTGGATGCCCAGTGCCCAGCACAGAGCCTGGCGTGGACAACACACCCAGTGAATGATGGTAGACCAGAACTGCACCAAATTGGGGTGTGAAATTCTGACAGGCTTCAGTTAGTTCAGAAGCTGAGACTGGCTTTGGGGAGAGAAGGAAGAAAAAGGGACAGCCTGAGCCTGTTCCAGCTGCTGTAACAAAATAGCACAGACCGGGTGGCTTAAACAGCAGAAACGTATTTCTCACAGTTTTGGAAGCTGAGAAGTCCAAGACCAAGGCGCTGGCCAGTTCGGTTCCTGGTGGAGGACTCTTCCTGGCTTGTAGATGGCTCTCTTCTTGCTGTGTCCTTGATGGTCTCTGTGTGTTAGTGGAGCAGGGGACAAGGGAGAGAGAGAGGGAGAGCTGGAGGGCTCCAGCAGGGACCCCAGTGCCACCCCTATTCCTGGGCCCAGTTGTCCCAGGACAGTTACAGGATACCTCCCTCTTCCCGGCCCCTCAGATACCCACCCGAGCCTCGGTCCAGGGCTGGACTCGCTGGAGGCGGGTAGGTCACCTCTCTCTGTGCCTCAGTCTCCTCTCCTGTAAAATGAAAGTACTGTCATTTACCTGCAGAGACGGAGGACGCGAGGAGGGAGTGGAAATTAAGAACAAAACAAAACAAAAAACAAGAAAGAGAAGGAAATCAACAGGGTTCCCTGCCTTTTTTGTTTTTTTTCTTTGCATTTTCTTTTTCGGTTCTCCCTCCCTCCCCTCTTTCCTCCCTTCCTCTCCTTGCCTGCTAATTTCCCTCCCTCCTGCCTCTCTCCATTCCTTTCCATTCCTTTATCTCTTTCTTTCCGCTAGAACTGAGGCGCCCCGGGCCCATCCGGATGCTGGAGCGGAGGTCCGGCGGGGTCCGGACCCGACGCGGTCGGTCAGGGGAGGGGCCTGCGCGGGCGCAGAGACCGGACTGGCCCGCTTTCCCGGGGGTCTTCCCGCCTCGGCGCAGCCCGGCGGGCACCCCCGGCCGTGCGCCCCGCGCTCCAGCCCGCCACGCGGGACACAAAGCGCCGTCGGAGCCGCCCCCGCCCGCCCCACCCCCGCGGTCCCGGGCCCGGCCCGCGGCTCCATTGGCCGGGAGCTCGAGGGGGCGGGGCCTGGCGGGCCGCCCCGAGGACCACGCCCCCTCCCAGCCAGGCCCTCGCAGTCGGAGCCGAGCAGCGGGCGGAGCGGAGCGGATCGCTAGGTAGGGAGCTTCTCGGGGGCCCCAGGAGGGTGGGGGGTGCGCCCCGGCCCCGAGGCCTCGGGAGCCGCCGGGACGGGGCCTGGGCCTCCTCTGCCGCGGCTGCCCGCGGTGGGCCCCCTCGTGCAGGGTCCTCTAGCTCGGGGCAGGCCCCTCGGAGATGCCCGGGCCGCCGGGGCCTGTCCGGAGAGCGGGTTACTCGTCCCCCGGGGAGGCGGTGGGTGTGGCCGCGGCGGGAGAGATTCGGGGCGGACGTCGGGGAGCACTTCCCGCCCGGCCACCTGTTTTCTGTGTGCAGGGAAAGCCTCCTCTCCTTCTCGGCCCCCTCCCCTCGCCTCGCCTTCCCCGAGGGCTGGAGCGTGAATGGGGTGGCCCGAGTGCGGCGGGGCGAGGCGCGGGGGGCGCCGCTCGGGGAGGTGGAGCCAGCCCCCCGCCAGGCCCGGCCGCGCCAGCTGTGGGCCGGGTGCTGGGACCTCGGCCAGGCCCGGCGGGGACGTGGGGGCCGTCCTGGCGCCGTGCGATTGGCCGCATCTGGGGGGGAGGAGTCACCGGGCGCGCGCGGAGTGTGTTTGCGCCCGGATCGGGGGGCCCTAGGCGGAGCTGAAAACTTCACCCGCGCCCGCAGGCTCCCTCCCCGCTGGCAGCCCAAGTTTGCAGGCCGGAAATGCAACGTTCTTTTTTGATTTTTTTAAAAGGAAGCCCCGGGCCCCCACGGCTTGTCTGAGGTTGGAGTGGATGTGTGTATGGGGGCGGGGGGAGTTAGCCCGCTCCAGGCTGGACCTCGGTTGTCATAGGTGAGGGTGTCTCACTGCAAAATAGGAGGCCTCTCGGAGCCTCACTGTCCCCTCTGTAGACTGGGGCTGTACCTTTTCCTATCATAAGGGGTGCGCGAGAATAAAGAAGATGGTTAACCCAGTCCGGGGAGAAGCGTTAGCTACTGTTAGATTTTTTACTTGCTGTTTTGGTATTTCTCGGTCTCTGCGCTCCCAGGCTTGCCCCTCCCATCCACTGGCCATTCTGAAGCCAGAGGGCACTTGTAAAAACAATCGGTTCAGATCAACCCCCAACCCCGGCTTAAAATCGTCCACTGGTGCCCCCGTTGTCTAAGTCCCGAACTTTTTAACAGAGCTTTCTGTTTTCTTCCACCGCGACCTTCTCCAGCCTTTCTCTCTGCCCCCTGTCCTCCCTCCACGTGGGCCTTTGCCCCTGAAGGTCGCTCTGCCAGGAATGACTTCCCCACCCTTGAAGTGGTCCCTTCAGACTCAGCGCAGCCGCCCCCTCCTCCAGGCCGGGGCCTCCCACCTCCGTCTGCGTTCCTGCTCCTGGGGCTCCCTTGGTGACCGCGGATTCTCAGTGCTGGCCTGTTTGTCCCGTCCCCCCCCCGCCAAGTCCCAGCTGGCCCGGTAGCCCCTCCAGAGCGAGAACAGGGTTCTTTAGCATTCCAGAGGCCTGCACGGAGTAGGTGCTTGGGGACGGGGTGGGAATGAGCTGAGCTAGGCCCAGCGGTTGGCCCCGGGTGCTGGGGGGGGTGGTTGAGGGTGGGTTCCCTTGGGAGGAGAATGGTCTTTCTTTGTCCTGCTGAGTGGCAGAGTCAGGGCATTTGGTTTGTGTCCCATCAGCAGGACAGGAATGAGAGGGATTATTCTAGATGGCCCCATGCCTGACAGTTCCACCATTTACTGCTCAACCGTTGTTGACTGAGCTCGTTGTAGCTGGTATGGTCTACATAGCATCCTGGGGCCTGGCAGGCTGCCCCATTACTTACTCTCCCATTTGACAGATAAGGAAACTGAGGCCTGGAGCGGTGCGGTCGCGTGCCAGGGGTCACAGAGGGAGTAACAACGGAGTCAGGCCTGAACCTCAGGTCTGCCGCCAAAGCCCCGGGAGATGGAGGCAGGGAATACAGGAGAGCTTGAAGCGGGGTGATGGGGGTGCAGAGTCGGCTTCCAGCTGGGCTCCCCCAGGAGGGGCTGTCCGTGCCAAGGGCTTGGGGGGGCGCCGGGTGACCCTCTCTCCGCGGGGCGGGGCCGAGCCGTCGGGAGCGCACGCCTGTTCCCGGGGCGCGGGTCCTCGGTTTCCGGCCTCTTCCCAGCGCTCCGGGCCCAGGGGCGGGAGAGCAGTTCCCGGCTGCGCTCGGCCTGGGAGGGGGCTCCGCGCCGTGTCCCCGGCCGCCGCGGCTGCACCCTCCCCGCCTGTTTGCGCGTCTGTCTCCCCGCGGCTGGCTCGGGGTCAAGGGCTGGCCACCCCTGCCCCTCCCGCCCCCGCCTCTCCCCCTGTCCTCTCGCCCCTCCCCCTACTCCCCTCCCCCTGGCTCCCCGCCCCCTCCCTACTGCTCCCTGTCGCTCCCTTCGCCCCTCCACCCTTCCCCCGCCGGAGCCCGGCTCTCTGGGAACAATGGAAGGGAATGTGGCAGTGCCCGCCGGGAGGCCCTGTCCCCCTCGGGCTCTTTGTGGGCCACTCTCGCTTCCCGGGACCTCCCTGTCCGGCCTCGGCTGACTCGCCCCGCGGCCCACGAGCCCTCAGTCTGCTGCGCTGGGGCTCCACTGGGCTGGGGCTGGGCGGGGCGGGGTGGGGTGGGGTAGTGTCTCCGCCTCAGTTTACAGGCGGGGCACCCGCGTGCACCAGGGTGACTGCGTGACTCATCTGGATCTTCACCCTGTCCCGTTTCCCTTGCACCCTCTTCCACTCGCCGAGGGCTGGGCAGCTCGGTCAACCCGGGCGACTGTGTTCCGGGACCAGCAGCATCTGCCTCCCTGATGCTTCTTAGAAATGCAGAATCTCAGGCCCCACCCCGACCTTCAGAATCTGCGTTTTATTACCATCCCAGAGACTCGCGGGCACACTAAAGGTGTGAGAAGAGCTGGCTTAAACCTATCTGTGCCTTAGTTTCTACATCTGTAAAATGGGAACGGTAAAAGTGTCTCCCCTGTTGGGCTGACTGGGGATTAATCTAGTTAATGTTATGTAAACATGCAGCATGGAGCCTGACATGGAAGTCCGTGGGCCGTGGGGTGGGCAGTGGACATCGGATGAATAAAAGCATGCCCTCACTCCCCCTACCCCACGGTTGGTTCTCCAGTGCCCTGTCCCTTCCCTTCATGTGGGCTAGTAGCCATCCCCACCTGCCAGCAGCCGCCTGGCTCTGGGACTGGGAGGTGTCCAAACACGATGCCCAGCCCTGGCCTCCCCCAACCAGAAACCCATGGAAGGTTCAAGACACCCCCATTTTTCAGAGTAGGTCTGACTTTGCCGAGAACCATGCAGACAGTGAAGCTCCAACTCGAACCTCGCTCCCCCCCCCCCCCCCCCCCCGCATCTTCCTGCCCTCAGGGAAGGGTCTGAAAGCTCCCAAGAATGGAGCCTTGTGAAATGAGCTGCAAACTCCCTCTCACTAAAGTGTAAATGACTGATAGCACTGCCAAGGCTCCCCTCCGTGGAGTAAGCACCTGGCAACTCGGTCCCAGACAGACCGAGACAGACTCGTCCTTGATGTGGTTGCTAGGCTTTGAGACGGAGAAGGCAGGAGGGCGGTTAACTGGGCTCTGCAGGATTGGGTCTCTCGTCCCCATATATGTGGATGGGCTGAGCAGGGGTCGAGAAGGCCAGAGCCTGGTGCCCGGCTGAACTCTCAGAACCTTCCAGGAGGACCTGCAGGGCCTGTGGAAAATTCCCAGGCTATTTTGGGCTGAGGCCCCCTTCTCTGCCCTTTCCCAGGATAAAGGCCCTGCCGACACTCCCCTCCCTGGGGGCAGTCAGGGTGGAGTGGCTTCCTGGCTCCCTCACCTCTAGGCCCTGGGTCCCCGCACTGGGCTGGGGCACTGGGCTGGGCGCTGGTCAGGACCTGGGGGTGGGGTGGGGGGCGTGGCCTGCTGCTTACCTGGACCACCTGCTTTGAAAATACAGAGTCCTCGCCCCCCACTTGCTTTTCCTCCATGGCGTTCCCACTGTCTGCCGTCCTGTGGGTTTCACCAGTTTATTAGCTGCAGGACTGGGTAAGTCACATGACACTTGATCTCAGTTTTCCCATCAGTGAAATGGGAAAGAAATGAGCTGCGATGTGTGTGCTCTGCGAACACTGTGGGCCCCAGGCCCTGCTCTTGTTGTCCTGCTGCCTGTGGGTCTGCCCTCCCTGACCAGAAGCTCCTGGAGGCGGGAATTTCGCTGTCCTGGGTTCTGCATCCTGCACATGGTGTGGCCCCGGGACTGTCTGTTGAATCTGAGGCGCCCTTCTTCAGGGTCCTCCAATGCCAGTGCATGCACCCAAGGCCCCCCCCACGTGCCCTTTGCACACCCAGCAGTGACAAGCCCACGCATGCATACACGTGCACGCCTGGGTTCAGACGCACAGAAGGTTCTGGGGAGTATACACCACGCACGTGCACGGAGCCAAACACCCATATAGTCGTGCACACACAGCCACACACATATACACACGTGCACAGACACACACAAGCACATGCGCACAGCACAGCAGCCCTGACATGCTCGGGCATGACATTCGGTCTGAGTTTGCTGCAGGCCCGAGGCCCATCCCAGGTCTGGCCTAGAGCCTCCCGCGGTCCTGAGCTGCTGCCACCTGCTTGCCAACTGCCCCAGCTGTAGGGAGTTGACAGAGGGCGGGCCCTGCCTCCTCCAAGGCCACCCTGGGGTTGGAGGAAGCCCGGACTATGCTGGTGGGGGGCCGGGGCTGCTGCACGCCCCCATCTCTGTGTGTTGAGGAGGCAGCAGGGCTGGCTGCTGAGTGGCTGGCTGCCCCCTCCCCCAGCTGTGTCCTTACAGCAGGACTTTGACCAGCCTCCTCACCCCAGAGGCCGTTCACCCCTCCTCCTCCTCCCTGTGGCTGTGGGGAGTGGGCTGGTCCTTGACCCGGCCTGCCCCGGCTCCCCCCCACCATGGCATGAGAGCAGGTGGGGTGGTGCTTATGGCTTTATGGCTCCTGGGGCTCCCTGGTGGGCACCTCCCTTGCCACCCCCTCCCCGACTCACTTGTGCTCTCCGTGCCTCAGTTTCTTCCACTGCCAGGTGAGCGTGAATGTGGGCACCCCTGCTGGACGGTGCGGGGCACTGAGCACACGCCACCTGCACAGAGAGCACCAGCCCTGGGCTTCGGGTGCCAGTGCTGGTTAAGGGGAGCCTTTGGTCATTCCCTGGACTGTCCCTGCTCTGCGCCAGCCCCAGTGCTGGCGTAGAGGGACACTGTACTGCCCGCAGGTTGCTCACCCCCCAAGGCCATGGGCTTCTGTTGGCATTTCTGAGGGATTGGGTGGGGTGGAGAGGGAAGGGGGCCCCAATTTGGGCTGCTTCGTTAACCTGGGGGGAGGTGGGCATGGTCAGGGACATGGGGACAGACATGGTGATGAGGATGACGATGATGCCCCAGAATTCCTGGGCTGACCCTGCCCCCTCCACCTCATCTCTCGGTTCACCCTCTCCATCCCCAGCACCCACCACAGAGTCTCCTTGCTGGCCTTCAGGCACACCTGGGCCCTTGCCAACCTCAGGGCCTTTGCACAGGCTGTTCTCCTACCTGGAATAGCCTCCTTGTTTCAAATGGCTGACTCTTTCTTATTGTTCGGGGCCCAGCTTGCACTCTCACTAGAGAAGCACCCCTACCCTGTTGCTCTCTATCTCCTTCTGTGTATTTCTTACCAGCCCTTTTGGCAATCTGAAACGATCCTGTTTATACACTATTTACTTGTTTATTCTCTGGCTCCACATTCAGCCCAGTGTCTCTAGGGCCCGGCACTGGGCAAATATTTGTTGAATGACTTTATGGTGACAATTATAACAACAATCAGAGCTGACACTTGTTGCTCACTTGTTCTGGCTGGATGGTGTGCTGAGCGCTTAGCTTGTATTATTTTATTTCAACTTGATGATAATGGTGTGAAGTTGGGACTATTAAAATCTCCATTTTCCAGGTATGGAAACCAAGGCCCAGAGAGGTTAAGTAACTTGCCCAAGATCACACAGCTGGCAGGTGGTGGGATTTGAAGTCAGATGTGGCTGACTCCAGAGTAGGAGGGAGACTTTGGGTAGAAGGGGGAGGGCAGTTCTCCCCCTCACTCTGGTGTCACCAGGCCACTGCTGTCCCACCTGCTGTCCTGGGAGGCCTGGGTGGGGCCCTCCCTTCTCTGGGCTGGCCTCCTTTCCAGAACCCCAGGCATTGGAACATTCCAGGACTCTATGACCTGTGCTGGTGGGTCATGCTGGAGCCCTGACCCCCAGCCGAGCAGCCGGAGCCTTTATGAGGTGGGGACTCCCTGGCCTCGCGGTCCTCCTTGGCCGCGGCTGCAGCTGAGAGAGAGGTCGGGAGGTAGCTTTGTCACTTCCTATGTCCAGCCGGCCCTCTCCCCTCCCAGCCAGACAGAACTGAGGCCCAACAGGGGAGTGCGGGGCCTGCGGGCATGTGGAGGGAGAGGAGTCAGGCCCAGTTCTTGGGTGGTCTGGGCTGGGGGCAGAGGGAGCACTGCTGGGTGATGTGGGCTGAGAACTCGGGGCCCTGGGGCCACGTCGTGACTATAAATGAGGGCAGCAGGGTGGAGAACTGGGGCTGCAGCGTCGCCAGACCTTCCAGTGTTTTTCAAGACTAGCTGGAAACCTGGATTTTGACGCAAACTCCTGGGATGTTTAAAAGATAGCTCAGGTTTTAAGTGAGAAAACCCTGTGTGAGCCGCATAAACCCATCAGGCCGCTTCCGTCCCCCTCGCCGCGTGACCTCGGGTGAAGTCTGAGTTCAGGCTCTTCTGCTGTCCTGGCCGGCCGCAGGGCCTGGCCCTGCTTTCCCTCTTGTCCCCATCCCCAGCGGGTGCTGAGTGACGTGCACCTGGTGGCCGCACTTTGTGGGTGGGGCGTTGATCCCCGAGAGGGGAGGGGACTGAGCCGAGGCTGTGTTAGGCTGGCGCCTTCATCGTCTAGTCGAGTTCGTTGGGGGCAGTGGCCATGTCCTGCTCTGGGTGAAATTGCCGGAGCCACGCAGGCGCTCTGAGTCCGCTCCCTTCCAGCCCTCGGCCGGGTGGGACCCGCCCACTGAGGCAGCTCGGGGGTCACCGGGGGAGTTGGATTTCCTAGCAGCAGCCCGCCACCTGGGCTGGGTGGAAATTCACTTTGAGGGCCTGGATCTGAGTACGGGGCCTGGTGGAGATGCTGCCTGTGGAATGCCCTGCCCTCTGGGTCCCTCTCCTGGATGCAGACCTGTGACAGCCCCAAACTGGGGTCTGAGCCTCTCTGGCTTGTGTCCCGGGGCTCCTGTGTGTTGTTCCCTTTTCTGCCTCCCCCTTCCCCGTAGTGTCTGGCTCCAGAAATGTTTGCTGAGCACTGGAGTCCTCGTCTGGGGAGCTGGCATTAGGCATCCCGGCCTGCCTCCCCACCTCCTCCCCGCTTCCTTTCACAAGCATTTACTGAGTGCCCGAGTGTGCCGGGGTCTGTGCCGGGCGCTGGGGCCGTGGAGGGGACTGGGGGCCTCCTCGTCATGGGGGCGAGCTGGCATTTCCCTGCAGAGCTGTGATGGAGGGAGGCCCATGGCAGCCAGGAGCCCAGAGCAGGCGCCTGACCCGGCTGGGGCAAGCCAGGCGTGCTCCTGGAGAAGGTGACCTCCACGCCGAGGGAGCCCCAAGCCTGCGTTCCACGCCCGGAGGCTGGAGTCTCCAATGGCAGACCCCCAGACGTGGGGGTACGACGCATCCGGGGCCCCTCCTTGCAAGACGTGAGCCCCTGAGAGCCCCCTGTCTCTCTCCAGGTCAGCCATGTCATCCGAGCCGCCTCCACCACCACAGCCCCCCACCCACCAGGCTTCAGTCGGGCTGCTGGACACCCAACAGGCCCGAGATCGCTCACCGTCCCCTCTGCGGGGCAACGTGGTCCCGAGCCCGCTGCCCACTCGCCGGACGAGGACTTTCTCAGCGTGAGTCTCGGGCCGGCCGGGGGAGGCTCCCTGAGACAGGTCTCCTGCCCGAGGTGGTCTCTGTGTCTCTGGCCATCTGTGTGCCTCAGTGTCCCTGTCTGTCAAATGGGCAGACTTGGGGTTGGGGTAAGGGCTGATGGTGAGAAACTGGGCAGGCGCCGTGTAAACTCTGGAGGGCCCTGCCCCAGGCCCACCGGAGCCTGTCACGAGCTGGGGGCGAGGGATGGGGTCACAATGGGTGGGAAATCGCTGGGGTCTTAAGTCACTGGACTTGAACCACACACAAGCCTCTTCCCTCATGAGGCCTCAACTTCCTCAGCTGCAAAATGGCGACAGTAGCAGGGTGGCCACAGTGCTGCGAAGGACTTACAGTGCCTGTCGGAGGCAGATCTCAAATGAGTGGAGGCTGCTGCTGTTAGTAATAATTAGTCTTTGGGGGGATGCTGAGAGCTTTTAGTCTCACCTCCTCTTTCTAGATGGGGAAACTGAGGCCTGAGAAAATTTGCCAGGGTCATCCAGAGAGTCAGTCTGTGGGAACGGCTCCCAGAGTTGTGCAGTGCACAACCTGCACTGTCCATGGTGGCCCGGGCCAGGACTCCCCGAGGCACAGCTATGGGTGGGGACTGGGATGAGCTGGGTGTACCCCAGGAGAGTGGGTGGCTGTCCTGGAGGGCTGATGGGGGCCCCTAACACTTTCCCCCTCTGTCAGGACGGTGCGGGCTTCACAGGGCCCCATCTACAAAGGAGTCTGCAAATGCTTCTGTCGATCCAAGGGCCACGGCTTCATTACCCCCGCCGACGGCGGCCCCGACATCTTCCTGCACATTTCCGAGTGAGTCAGCAGCTGGTCTGGGCGGTTTGGGGCTGGGATGGGCGCTGCCTTGGCCCCTTCGAGGCAGGGAGAGTGTGACTATTATGGGTTCCGTGTAGGAGGGTGTGAGGCCAGGCGTGTGTGACCCTGCGTGTGGCCTGTGTGTGACTGTGTTGGGAGTGGGGTTGTGAGACAGTGCACTTGGTGGCAGTGTGTCGGAGGCTGCAGGTGACAGTCTGCATATGTGTGTGTGTGCGCGGGTGTGTGTCTGGGGGATGGGAGGCCGTCCCTGTGAGTTGGGGGAGCTGTGTTTGGCCTGGGGGCTGGTTTCCTTCCCTCCCTCGAGGGAAGCGGCCTGGTGAGGCTGGGGGCTGGCCACGTCCCTGCTCCAGGAAGGAAGTCTGGAATTGGACCCTTTCTCCTGCCGCTTGCTCACTGACGTCCTTCCTTCCTGAGTGTCTGGAAACCGTGGGGGCCCAGGGTGGGGCCCCCACATCCTAGGCCTCAGGCCTGGAAGGCGCCCAGCAGCCTCTGCTTCACTTCTGGCCTTCTAGCCGCCTTCAGATATGTGGGGACCTAATCTGGCATCCACCACCCCATTCTTTGGCCTCAGCACCCCCCAATTTTTCATTTCATTCCATGGCAGGCAACGTCCTACCCTGCAAAGCAGAGCTGGCAATATATAGGAGCCACATTTTCGAAAATAGGATTCTACTGCTAATGTCTGCTGTGATGGGAGTTACCCTTTCCTTACCCCCCCACCATTCTTACACATCAGATCTTGTATGGTCCCCTATACAGCGTAGACATGAGAAAGCTGCTAAAGCAATGCATTTTCTGAACACATACGTGGATGTATAAGTGTATTTCCATGTTGCCTCTTTCCAGAAAGGATTTGTGTGGTTTACCAGGATATACACAGTGCAACATGAAAAATAAGTTAGTAAGGAAAACAGGAGGTAGGGGCAAATAAGAAAAATGGAGATACTGTGATTTCTGGTTCCATGGCTAGAAGTGGGCTGCACATTTATTCCTGAGCTTCCTGGTGGCCAAATCAAAGAGGGAAGCACCATTTGCTGTGCAATTCTTCAATCAAGGCAGACCAGTTCCGGCGGAGCGGACTGGTCCTGGTATTCAGGGTCTGAAGGGGATTTTCCTCTGGGGGTCTCATCAAGGGGGCATCAAGATGGGCACCTGACCATCATGGGTGAGCTGGTGACTCATGTCCCGTGGAGAGTAAGGGAATCTTCCTGGGTAGTCACAAGGGACAGGACCCTTCTTGGAACTAGCTTTGAGCACAAAAAGGACTTTCTTGAAAGCTCACTGGGTTTCTGGGGAATTGAAGAGCAGAGCCTGGTTTCTGGGACTCCTGGCCTGGGGCTGGCGTGCCGCGGGAGCGGAGGAAACTCTTGCCAGGCCGTGTCTTAGCCCCAGTTCTCGTCCTTCTCTTTCTGGCCCAGACTGGCTCTCCCTGCTCTTGCATCCGCAGGCCCCCGGCGCCCACGTGTAATCCACAGCGTGAGCCCCACAGGGGGCTGTGCGTGGTCTGTCCCAGCATCAGAGGGCCCAGGGAAGGAGCTCATGGGTCAGGGGCTCCTCAGCCATGACCAGAGGCTGGGGCGGCGTGGCGCCACTGACACATGGGGGCTCCCTCTGGTGGCGGGGCAGGAGGGGCAGTTCCTCTGAAGGGGGCGGCTCTCTGACCAGCAGGGGGCTGGTGTCCTGGGCCCTGACTGCTCTCTCTCCGCCCGCAGTGTGGAAGGGGAGTATGTGCCGGTGGAAGGCGACGAGGTCACCTATAAGATGTGCTCCATCCCGCCCAAGAACGAGAAGCTGCAGGCTGTGGAGGTGGTCATCACCCACCTGGCGCCGGGCACCAAGCACGAGACCTGGTCCGGCCACGTGGTCAGCTCCTAGGAGAGGCCAGAAGCACCCTTCCTCCTCAGCTTGTGGGAGACTTCTGGGGGGAGGAGGACCAAACTTGGAGATGACTGTCTACCGCTTGAGACGGGGCTTCAAAGGGGGGAGTGTGGTCCCTTTCAAGTATCTCCTGGAGCAGGGGTGTGGGGGGCAGGCACGGGCCACCAGCACAGCCTCTGACCATCGCCACGACCTCTCACCATCTGAAAAGCATTAAAAGCATTGAAAAAGGAGAGGCGCCGGCTGGTGGCTGAGTGGAGGGGCTGACCCCAGACCAGGGGGTGGGTCAGGTAGTTTTCCCCAGCCCAGAGTCCCTCGTCCCCTGGAGGCTCAAAGTCCCCAGATCCAGCCCGCTGGGAGGTGACATGGGCCCCACATGTTTCCCAGGGATGAATTCCCCCCCAGGGGCCTGCCCTTCTGTGTCTCTCTTGGGCCCTGGGCAGAGCGGGCTTTTCCGATTCTCGGCTTGGTTGGTTCTAGGGGAGCTGGTTTCCGGGGGCCAGAGGGTGGGGAGAGCGGGTACCTTTGGTGCGTTTGCTGCAGGAGGCGTCACAGCTGGGTGTCAGGGGGAGGGTTTCCCCGGGAGCCCCGCGCCCTCCACCTGGCAGTGCTGTGCTTAGAGCTGAATTCTCACTTCCAGAAGCCTGGGCTTTTCTGTCTGTCTGCAAGTTGTCACCATTGCTCACCTAACAGCCAGTTCACATCCCCTTCATTTAGGTGGTGGGTGGGAGTGGGGATGGCAGGGGAAGGGAGTGGAGAGGGGAGGGTCTCTGTTTAAAAACAGACCTTTCTCCTCGTCCATCCAGAAAAGAGTAGGTCACTTGCTTCCCGAGAGCCTGGTCAGGTCAGAAGTTGAAGGAGAAATACACTTTTGGTGAAGGGGTTTCTTTAAAAACGGTGTGAAGAAATGCTTAGGACTTCTTTCTTTTTTTTTAATAACTAAAGCTCTCACCCAGAGCCAGCCTTGTTTGTACTTTGCTGGCGACACTGCGAATTTTTGTAGATATTTCCAGTAAACAAATCCTTAGGATTTTCTTTGCTGTGGTTTGGTTTGGCTTTAGTTGTGATTTAAAAATAGAAACAGCTGGGTAATATATTTTGAAATATGTGGCCTATTTGTAGTCGAGGATCCATTTGTCAACGCAGGGAAGCAAGCTGGCTTTTGGGCAGACGGGGATGTTCCAGACAAAGAAGGAGGGCTGATGGTGTGGGAGGCAGTAGTGGCCTCATCGGGTGTCTTCTTGCTGTGGATGGGTTTGCCCCTCAGCCTCGGAACTGCTTCATTTGAAGGGCGCTGGAAGGCTAGAGCTGTTCTCCCGACGGCTGGTGGAGTAGTGTGTTGACGCGTGTGCAGTGAAACGCACGGTTAAGTAAGTGGATCTGCTTGTTCCTGGCCTGTTGTGGCCCTTGAAGGGTCCTCTGCCTCCCCCTCTGCCTCCTGCTGGTCCCGCGCAGCCCTTTCCCCTCCAGCCTCAGATGTTGCCCAGGAGGCCCCTGGAGGCCTCTGTCTATTGAGTACAGACCACACTTCCAGAGCCACCTCTGCCAAGACCCAGGCGGGCTCCCGGGGGTCAAGAGCCTGTGTCTTCACCTCCACCACCCAAGGTGTCCCCACGGCCTTGTCCTCGCCTGGGCACACGGTCGGGGCTCCGTGTGACCCCACCAGGCTCTGCCCGGCAGTGACCTGGCAGTCGGATCCGCTGTTCAGAGGTGACCTTTGGATTCTCTCGCCGGGCAGACTCCTTTGTAAAGTGCTTTTGCTCTGCCCTTCTGGTGTGACCATATCTTTTTCAGTCGATGAGTATTCTAGAACTGCAGGATGTCAGAGCTGGAAGGGACACCCCCTCCCCAGTCAAGCACAGTCTCATTATCTAGAAACTCCTCGAGGCTCTGGGAGGATGGATGGTGTTGGTGACAGAGCTGGGAACAGAATCCAGGATTCCTAAATCCAGATCTTTCCTCCCGCCAGCCACCTTTCTCTCAATAAAGTTTGTTTTGTGCAAGGCTGTGTGTGGTTTGTTTCTGTGGAGGAGCTCTCCTTGAAGCCAGCGGGTGAGGGCGTGTCCCCAAACCGGGCTGACACAGTCATTCTGCTTTGAGGTCTGGTTTATTTGGGGGATGAGTAAGAAGATGGGATCATCCCTTTTTTCTTAATCATCTTTCTCAGGCATACGAAAGCTCAGCAGTAGACTGTGGCTTCGTGACAACAGCACATGCCACTTAGGTGGTCAGTTGTGGGTAGAGGCCCTGCCGGTTCGTTTGAACGTTGATGGTGTGAGTGAGGGTGAGCTTGTCGCGCCGCACACCTGTGGTCGAGGCGGAGGGTACAGTGCAGCCGCCCTGAGGCAGACACCCAGCTCGCTCTCAGTCGTCACTTGTTCCTGCTGCAGACATTCGAGGGGGCGCGCTGTTCTCCAGCCGCGGAGTCGGGGCTGGAGACAGGCCGTCCCCACCCTCGAGGACCCCAGGGCCCAGGAGGCTGATGGACTCTGGCATCAGGTGGGGGCACCAGAACGGATGCCTCTCCTGGTGCCACGTGGACCTCAAGAGAGAAGGCTTCTCGGGGGAAGACCGGGGGTTTGCTGGTGGAGCAGTGGGGGCAGGGGCAGTCCAAAGGGGCCGTCAGAAGTGGGGGGGTGAGAGCCCAAACTGCTGGTCTGCAGGAGCAGGGGGCTGAGGTGGAGAAGGAGGCCGGGACGACAGCAGGGCCACTCTGGGAGGGACTGTCAGGCTGGGCCAGCGTTTCCCAAAGGAGGTGGACAGTGACTTCGTGGTGCCGAGATGAACATTTTTATTGTAATAATATACTGATTTTTAAAGTGTTGTAGGAAAATTATAATCAGCCCATCAGACCTGTTAAGGGAGAGGCCAGAGCGGGCATTGAGCTCTGTCACTGTGCTGCACTGAGCGAGCAGGACCCGGGTGGCAGGGTTTGGCAGGAACTGCAGGTGTGCTGGTAGGGCTGACGGGGGGGGGGGGGGGGGGACACCGGATATGAGTGAGGGGTGAGAGGGGTGCTGCGGAGGGCGGGGCCAAGGTCAAGGAGCTCCTCTGCTGGAAGAGGAAGCAGCCTGGAGGGGAAGTGATTCAAGGCTGCCTGAGCCTCCTCGCCCAACGCCCGATTACTGCAACATCTGCCCGACCGGTTCCTCCGCCGGCCCTCGTCACTCCCCACCCTGTGGCCTGGCCAGAGAGACCTTCCAAAGTGTCACGCAGAGCCTGAGCCTCCCCAGTTCCCTCCCTTGGGACCCGGTTCAGGCTCTCGGCCGGGTTTATAAGGGCCTTCCGGAGGCCGCCGCCCGGTGTGTCCCCACCCACGGGCCTCCGCACCGGACTTGCCCTGAGGCTTCTTAAACCCGTGACCCTGAGCCTAGGGCCAGATACCTGATCAGCATCTGTGGTGCTGGGGCTGGGGGGCTGGCTTTCTTCAGAGCCCCAGGCTGGTCTGGAGCACTCTCTGTGCTTCCCTCTTACACACTTAGCCACTGTCTGTTTCTTGTGGTGTCTTGATCTTGCGAACTGCAGGAGGCTGGGGGAAGGACTGAGCTCATGCTCATCTGGAAGGCAGGGTTAGAGGGCTCCTGGGGGCTTACCTGAGTTAGTCACTGCTCCCACACAGCAGGGAATGGTGGGAGCAGCAGGCGCCCTGGGATGGGAATCAGAAAGGAGGGCCCAGCCTACAGCCTCAGGGCACCGGGGTGGCAGCCCTGCAGGACCCAGGAGGGCAGGTGGTGCGACAGCAGACCCTCCACCTCCCATTATAAAGAAGGGGAGGACAGATGGAGTAAGACGCTGTTGTCTTGCTTCTATACAATACGGAGACTTCTAGGGAATCGTGGGTCCCTGCCCAGTGGGCAGAAAAGCATGGCGGCAGGGTCTGTGCCAGTCAGGAAGGGCAACACTGTAACGTGACAGAAACACCGGAGCCTCAGAGAATGGTTCTCAGATGTAGAAGGGCTGGGCTTTCCTTCCAAAATCCGAGACCATTTCATAGCTAATCTTTCACTTCACCACTCATTTAACAAGGAGAGGAGGAAAAAGTAATCAGAACAAGAAGTAGGAAACAATAAAATCACTTTAGTTTGCTACTTTTCATCTTGAAAGATCATTACAGTATCACTTGCAAAATTCAACAAGGAAAGATGCCGCTGGATGGCGTGTCCTGGGAACCACCGAGAAGCATCAGTCCTGTGTGTGGTAAACGGGGTGGGCCAAGGGCAGACTTCACCCAACCTGACCCCGAGCTAAGACCAGCCCGCTGGCCGGAAGGTTTGGAGGGAACCAGGTTCCTCTGTGACCAAAGCGCCTGGCGGGGGCGGGGTACGGAGCACACGGCTCCCTCAGCCGGGAGTCAGGTCGGCAAGCCCAGCAGAGGCCACGCTGTGGAGGGAACCGGCCCAGCACTGCTCTGTGGAGGGCCTGTGGGTCCTGATGTTTCCAGATGTTGAAAAGGGACACGTGAACCATCTCCTTGGAAAGCTTCTCCACCATGTTCTGGATGAGGGCTGGGAGCTGCCTTCCAGTGTCACAAGGAACTTGTGGAACACGGAAGGGAGGGAGGGTCACAGGCCCCACCACAGCTGCTCCCAGCCCTTAGGGTAAAGTCTGGGTGAGGGCCTGGGTGGACACCTTAGTTATTAAAGATCCGCAGAGAAACAGAGCAGCTCCTGTTCCGTTAACTACCCAGGCTCTTACCTGATCCCTGAGAAACAGAAGTGAATAAGGCCCCTGGGGGCCCCATCCAGCCCCAGCACGGAGAAGGTTCCTTTGGTGAAGTGTGACACATGAACCTGGGCTCAGAGCCGGCGTCCCGGGGAGGGCTGTGTGCCAATTCTTGACAGGGGGGCCGGGTCCTATTTCTTTCCATCTTGATGGTTATAGAGAACCAGCCGGGGCTTCTCACCGTGTAGTGAACACAGAGCCACCCTGCGTTCCAGGCCAGCACAAACGCCTTGGGCTCAGTTGTCACTAGGCCGGCCGTCCACCCACAGGCCACGCTGAGGTCTGTGTCTCACACACAGGAAGTGGGTGGGAGAAGAGAGTGCATGCGGTCACTTCGCTGAACCCCACCCGACGACCACAGTGCCCTGGCTCTCAGCCCCACCGAGCTGACACCCCACTCGGCAGGAAGCTGCATTTCAGAAGGGGTTTCTAAACTGTGAAGGCCATCCATCCTTTCTCGTCACCGAATTCCCTCTGAGTATTGAAGTAGGGGGTCCAAACATTAACACCTGTTACATTTTTCACAAGACCCATGAAGAGGGAGGGTCCAGGCCATTCGTTCTTTCTGTATCATTCTAGAATGCTGGGGAAGTTTCCCCAGAAAACCATGTATACTGTGATTGCACATATTGGGGGGTCTGAGACTCGGGGTGGGGGATAAAATCCTTTGTCGAGGTATTCTTTTGAGCCATTCTTGACACACATTTTCTCCTCCCTGTGGCTGCTTCTGGCATTGGGGGTGGAGGGTGCGTTCCCCGCCGAGTGAGGGAATAAGGACGTCCCTGTTGAGACTGTGCATGAGGACTGAACACAGAGAGGCTGGGCTGGAGGTGGTGGGGTGTGAGGCAGGGATCTCAGGTCTGGCCACCAAATGACCCTTTCAGGCTTGTTGGCCAGGTCTCCTCCCCTTCCCCCGGGGGAGGGACCGTTAGGAGAAGAGCTCCTCACAGAGCCTGCGTGTGTCCTCGGGCGCCGTCACTGTGTAGCCCACAGTCCTCGGGTCTGTGAAGATCTCGTGGTCATTCCCACCCTGCAAAGACATGAAGCAGAAGTGGGGACCACCTGTTTCTCCTGCGCTGTGGCTGCTGGAACCCTGGAGCCTGGGCTGCTAGAGAAATGAGGAACTGGCAATTTTACTGGGCAGGAGGGATTTCCCCAGTTACCTTTTTCTTAGCTTCCAGTCTTAGCTACATGAGTACAGTCATACTGAGAAAGGGTTTATCACCTTCTCTCGAACTTCAATTTAGTTAGGAACATGTAATTACGCCTATGAAAGAAATCACGATGTTCCTGTGAAGATCTAAGGCTTATTATTCCATAAAGCAAGCAAGCACAGCAGGTGACAGAATTCTCACTGCCATCAATTTGTTTTAGCTGTGCCCAAACTTCTCTAACAAGTCACAAGGGAGTGTAGTGGGGCGACAGTCTAGCCAGCGCTGCCCTCGGCCCTCTGTGTGATGAGGGACACGTCTACACGTCTATCTCTGAGCCGACAGAGGCCGCTGTGACTCCCGAGGACCTGACACGTGGCTGGTGCTGACAGAGGAACTGAGCTTGATTCTGATTCATGGAAATTTCAATCGCCCCCTGCGGCCGGGGTCTGAGCCAGGTGGCCTGGTTCAGATCCTGCTTCTACCATCCACTAGGGGTCCCCCGTCTGTAACATGGGGACCATGGGGGAACCTCGCCCACAGCGCTGTGCCACTGGTCAATGAGGATCGGATCCAGGTAAGGCCCCTGGAAAGCAGTCACGGGGTCGGCACACACCTAGTTCAGCTTCCTGGGCGTTTCCACACCGTTTTTCACCTGGTGCACCTCCAGGGCTTGGGGGCAAGGCTTCTGCAAGGGCCCATGTCTGAGGACCTGGCCGTGCTGCCAGGGGGTCCCAAGACTGGGGGTCCCCATCCCGCTGCTCTCAGGGGAATGACTCAGGCTTCCCACTGCTCCTGGGACCCCAAGCGCTGCAGGAAAGCCCCGGCTTTTCTTCTCATGAAATTTCCTATATTTTCCTCATAAAACTGGATAAGCAGTCTAACTCAAAATCTTGAGCAGATCAATTAGTTTATAATACAATGAAAATAACTGGCAAAGGGCCGCCCGGTGGTGCAGCGGTTTAGTTCGCGCTTGGCAGCCCGGGGTTCGCAGGTTCGGATCTCGGCGCCCGCCGACGCACTGCTTGTCAGCCATGCTGTGGCAATGTCACATATAAAGTAGAGGAAGATGGGCACGGATGTTAGCCCAGGGCCAGTCTTCCTCAGCAAAAAGAGGAGGATTGGACGGATGTTAGCTCAGGGCTGGTCTTCCTCACAAAAAAAAAAAAAAAAAGAAAGAAAAGAAAATAACTGGTGAGAAAATGGATTTTTCTCCTAAGGATTCTGTAGGGAAATCTGACGTCCTCTGGAAGGACTACTGGACGCTGAGGTTACTACTGCTCCCACCCCCACAGACAGCTCCCCAGGTGGAGGTGAAACCCAGGAGGGACCACTGCCGGGGCCCCAGGACACTGGGTGCAGGAGTCACGCCGGGAGGCCACGAACTCAGAGCCACTTTTGGGACTGTCCTTTCCCAGTGCCAACTTGGAAGCCTGTGGGAGCCTCACAATTATGTCCTGTCAAGGGGCTCTGGTCATTCAGAGGGCCCTGAGTTTCATGGCCAGCACCTGCTACCTAAGCAACTAAATGTGAAACCAGTTCTAGTAATTCTTATGATTAAAAATAAAGTCAGCCTTCTCTTAGGAATGGCTTGGTAGGGGAAAACCACCACAGAGAACAAAACAAAGGAGAAAACACCTCTCGCACGATCCAAAAAAAGCAGACATCTCTCTGGGACACCTTCACTCCCTTGTCACTCACTGACTCAGGAGGGAGGCGTCAGTACTTGTGCACTAACCCCACAAACCATGTGGGGCACCCACTACCTGCCAGGCAGGGCTTCAGGAGCTGCAGCTACAATGTAAACAGCGTAAGGGCTGCCTTTGCAGCTTACGTGGTGGGGCGGGGCTGACGGTAAACAAACAACCCTGTAATGCTTTGTTGGCAAAGAATGGGGGGAGGGGACTCTGAGCAGAGACCTGAAGGAAGGGAGGGCCGTCTGAGAGGACAGCTCAGTGGGCCTGGCCGAGAAGCTGCTGGGGAGAGGCTGGAGAGGGAGCGAGCAGGGCTGGCAAGGCCGCCGAGGCCCCACAGATCACGGCACGAGTTGGGGTTTCATAAGCCACCAGAAACTGCAAGCCAGGCTTCCCACGACCAGACCCACCTTACAACAGGGTCTTGCTGGAGAATGGACGGGGGATGAGGATGCAAAAGCAGAAGCAGAGTAGTGTTGGGAGGCTCCTGCAGCCAGCCGGGGCGCAAGGAGGACAGAGCCATTACCTGGAGAGTGCGACCTCTGACACAAAAAGGGTTTATAGCTGCCATGCCTGCCCCTCCCTGGGGAGGACGTCACATGTCAGGACAGAGATGTGCCCAAAAGATGCCTAAGTGGGCATGAATCTCCCGTGGTCCTGCTGGGGGTGCGGTGGGGAGCTGTCTGGAATCTGAGGGTAGCTCTGAGCTCTACTAAAATGAATTATCAGATTGTCTTCTCTGCTGCTGTATAACTCACTGACATAAAGTCTGTCTGGAGAATCAATATATGCCCAGGAAGGCGAAAACCTCCCCCACCCGGCCAGGCCAGCTCTTCGGGCCCTCTCTCAGCTCTGCTTGCTTCTAGAGAGCAGCAAAGCCCGCAGGAGTGTCTGCACCACAAACACCACCGACCACAGACCTTCCTTTCTCTCCCGCCAGGGGACCATCCTTGTCCTTTGTGACTCTCAATGCACTGCGGGCTCCTTCCTGGGGTTGCACGGGGCTTTAGCACCAGGGTCAGAGTGAGGGCAGGAGAAGCAGAAACACCGAGCCAGTGAGAGGGCCGCCCTCCACAACAACAAGGCGCCAGAACGGACATTTCATACACTGGCTTTGCGGACGCACCAAAGTTTTCCCGATTCCAGTCGGGGAAGCTCAGCCTCCCCCAAGCTCCACAACAAAACCCATTTCCTGAGAGGAGATAAAGGGAAGGAAAGGGTGAAGGGATGAAACATCGATCATACTCCTGCTAGGGTGTGCCTGACGGGCCCAAAGAAGAGGCCACAGTGCAGTGCAAAGTGCCCAGTAACACTGAAACCCGAGTCAAGGTCTGGGGACGAAACAGAGGGCAGAGTGTTGCTGGGCTCAGACACGGGGGGCTCCGGAGAACTCTCAGCCCAGCCCTGCACATGCTGTCGCTGTGCTGATGTGAAGACAGTTGTGGGGGATCAGAATTAGCCACCCCAAAATGTGTCTCTTTGGCTCGATTATTTTTAAGAACAAGACTCTGAAAGAAACTTTGACCTTCCCCCTAACTGCCTAAAAGAATTTAAGAGAGAAGGCCTGTCCGAGGAAGGAGCTATCACCACAGATAATTCTACGTGTGGGAGACAGGAAGGCCTACCTAGCAAGGGCCATTTTAATCAAAAGATCTCTTTCGGGTCCCACTGTCTATAAATGGCCCAGCAAACATTTATTTATCAAACATTTGCTTTTCCATTTCCATGTAAATTGCTGTCTACCCCTTTAAGTCCCAAACCACTACCCCCAACATTCTCCTTTGTCTTTAACTGAAAATGGTATTTAAGGTGGCAGCTTTGGCCATTTTGGCAAGTTACTCCGTTTTCCTGGGTTTCTCCCACGTATACATGTTACAAAACTTTGTTTGATTTTCTCCTATTATTCTGTCTCATGTCAACTGAATTCTTAGACCAGCTAGAAGGACCTAGAGGGTAGAGGAATTGTCTTCCTTCCCTAAAGTCTGGTGACAAGGACAGGATAAAACTTCACTAGCTGGACGCTGCTCGCTCCTGGACTACTGCAGCTGAGAGATCCCGGACCCCTGGCAAGAGCTGGCAGGAGGTAAGAGTTCTTACCACGTCAGTCTCCCGGATCTCTGTCCGCAGGGTCCAATGGAAGTGAGAGTGGTGAGTTTTGTTTCATTTCTAAATTTAGATTAGCAGGAGAAAATACTGGTGAAGCTAGCTTCTTGGACTCAGCGACTCTGGGATACTTGGTTTGGGTACTCATTGGTTTACTGATCCCTCTCCTCCCAGAGATGGTCACTCTGTCTTTTGTGTCATTTGCCATAAAAAGGAAAAACCACAGGGCAAGATGCAGGCATCTCTATAAGCCTGTTGTCTGGGAATATGTGCATGAGGTGAAAGCTGTTGCTGAGAACATCTTGGAAGCCAAAATGACTGCACATTTGGTGGGCGGGGGTCGGAGTTAGCCATTAGGGAGCTCACACCTCAAGAAGGCTCCTGTGATAGGATAAGATGGTCACAGAACGGGGTGAAAGACACAGGTCCCCCGCCAACCTCAAGAAAATGTCCATGCAATGACATAATCTGTAAAGCACACACAATCCCCAACCCCATGGCACCTCGCTCCTAGGTATTAGTTTGGGTCCAAGAGACTCAAGACTTAGCTAAAGCTGTTAGTGTGCATATGAGGTTTTTTCTTTTGTCTTGTTCTATGTCGAGAGCTTGGCTTTGTGACCTCTGGTCTCCGCCATCCGGAGGATGCCTGTACCGGCGTGCATCTCGGCAGCCAGTCGAGTAGACGAGTTCTGAGACGTGCTCTCCTTGTCCGGCTGTGTCAGCTCTCAGGGGGTCTGTCATAAGGGGTTCCAATTGCTTTCATTAGGGGCCTTAGTCATCTCAACCTTCATTGCTTGTTCACTCTGCCTGTGCAGTGAAGGCCTTTGCTTTCTTAGACTGTTTCTGGGAGAGAACTTTCTGGATCTTGTGAGGGCCACTTCTTTTGTACTCTTTTGGGGATGCCTCTTGCAGCCATGGTTAAGCTGTAAAAGGTTTAGTGGTTTGAGCTGCTATTAAGATCTTACTCATCAATGTGGCCAGATGACGGATCATTTAAATTGGAAAAACTTTTAAATTAAAACAAAATTTTTTTGAGAGCTCTTGTCATAATTGTTTTATTGGTACCTATGAAAAGACCAAATTAAAAAAGGAAATACAAAAAAACCCCAAACAATGACTAGCCTAAAGACCGTGACTCAGGCTACAATTAAATTGAGAAATGTCAAAGTGTTGATAAGATTATAAAGGTTGGAATGTTTGAACTGATTTTATATAAAGAGGTTATATCAACCTTGTCTGAGTGTGTTTTGAAAATGCCTGGCTGGGAACGCTTCCCCCATCCAATATTATAAGACTGAGAACTACTGATCAAGTCTGAATGGAGGCCATGATTAGAGGTATGAGAGTTGACGGAATTCAGATACAATTTTGTAGGGAAACTGATATATTTACGGGCTTTATGTTAACTGATTGCATCCCTTTCTGCCTGATTGTATTATACACTGTATTGTGGGGACAGACATTGTGTCTCACTGGGAAATGTTTCCCCTGCCTGACTGTAAGACGGCATATAAATCTGCCCTTCAGACAATGTTAATTAAACATATTAAAGGGAAGTCAATAGAGTTGCCTGAGCCCACACTATCTGAGATAAAAACTAGAGGCTAATATCAGGTGCTAATAAAAAGGATAATAAAAGCCCTCCCCCCCAGGTAAATTGGTCTAGGGTTACATTGTACACTTAGAAAAAAGGGCCTTTATTAAATGCTTTGTGCAGACTTTTAATGGTGTGATACATTGTCCTGAAGTTTGAGAGCATAAAAATCTTTTGAGTCACCTCTTAAGTTAAAAATTTCACTAATATAAAGAAGCAATTGGAAAAATGTAACTGGAATGGTGGGTTAACCTCTTTTGTCATTCAGACTGTAATCCAGTTCTCTGGGGAACTGGGAGCAACTGTCTTTGTCTTGCAAATCTCTGCAAAGCTGGAGGCATGGCTCTAGAAAGCAGTTCAAAGTTCATTTGTCCTTCTGCCAGTCCCAAAGCCTCCCGTATTCCTCTCAAAATGCTCCTAGATATTGAGACAGTAGAAACTGATAACGCAAATATGCCCCAGAAACTCCATCTTGAAGAAAACTTAACTGCTTTCTCTGTGCCTTTATGATGTGAATTTTCTGCTCCCATCTGCTCTAGGACCTGAGAGCCATTCTTTGAAATGCAAATGTTTCTCATAAACTAGTAAGTTTTGTATTGCACCTGACTCATAACAATTTAACAGAAGCTATAAGGTCTCTGTCTGTGGCTACCTGTGTGCTCATGTATGTCTATATGTATATGTTGTAAACGTGAGATATTTTTCTACCTCTGGATGGTATGGCCAAAATTAAGAGCTCTATATAATCGGCTTAAAGCAAGCACTTATATAAATTATCTCTCAATAACCCAAATGTCTTTCAAGTTAATATGATATGAAATAACCTTTGGTAAACAAAAGCTTATTAAAATTTGTTGGTTTGATTGAAATAGACATGTCCTCAGAGTTATCGGCATTGGACATGAAGCAGACTTGCAGCCTGGGTTTACTAGTCAAATAAGCTCATGTTATCCCTGTTACAAATCTGTCAGCAAAATAATAGCTTCAAATGATAGCTAATTTTGTCTAACGTCTCATGAAGTTTTCGTGGATAATCTAAACAATTGTTGGGAGCAAATAACTGAGATGTAAGTGAGATAAGAGTTTATAGATAAACCTTTAGCCATAATTATAGTTTATGACGTTTACTTAAAATAGCTTCCAAAACCGCTTTGGTAACTTGAAACTTTGAAGTTTTGCTAGGGGAAATTAAATGATAAAAAAATTCATTGAATATCTAGATCACTTTCAAATAAAATATTAGACATTAATTACTAAATATAAGTTTATCTACTGTTGGCTTATTACAGAGAAACTGAAAGGTGTTTGGGTTTATTGGTAAACATGTCTTGTGTTTTATTAAAAGACTGTACTATCAAGTAACATGTTTCTAGAAATTATAAAAAATATTTATAAATTTGCCAAGCCACAGAGTGCTAATGTAAAAGTTTATAATTGCTTAGTTTTTACTTAAAAATTAAGGGTTAAAAGTTAATACATATGATTAAAGCTACTAAAAATTAAGAAGGGAAACATCTTTGTACTCAAAGAAAGTAAGATGCATGTTTTTGTTAAAAAAGTTACAAGAACTCGAAGAGTTTTGTATATGGTCAAATTGACTAAGATTGAAATAAATCTAAGTAAATGAGTTTTAATATCAAAAATAAGCTAGTGCAAAATTAGAATTAGTTTTTTCCCTCTTTTAAAAGGATAATTTTCTTTAACTTTTAGTCTGCTCTTGATAAAGCAATTATGAAAGGTTTTTTCTTTGAGTAGTCTTCCAAAAGGTAGAGATTTTATGTTTTATCAAAATAAATTTCCTGTATTGTTTTTGTCAGGTCTTTAATCACAGGTGCTAAGGTTTTTCTTACAGCTATTTAATTCTCTGCATTCACCTAAAAATCTTTAATTGTTACCATGATTAAATGGATAACTAAGCATTGTTTCATAGGGACCTATGGTATTATGTTGGTAAATATTACTGATATAAGTGTTTTAAAAATTATATAACATTCCTAAAATTCTGATCTGTCCTGGTTATCAGTCATAATTCTAGTTTATTATTTTAAAGTGTTGTATGTCACAGAAATAACCAAGTTTCTTTGTCAATTGCCATTTTTAAGTATTTTGTCATTTACAGTTATGGTTTTACTCTGCTTTTGCAAATATGTTTCATCTTCAGAGAGATTCATGGAAAGGACTCTGACACTTGCTTTAGAATACAGGTTTCTGATAAACTTTCAGATCATAAAACTGAACTGGATAAAAAACTACAGAACTCTAACAGAGAAACTGATGACTTCATGAAACTGCTAACAAAAGATCAAGAGTTGATTACATGGGACTGAGTGAACTGATGAGGATGATTATAATTTTTATGGCTTTTTGTCTGAAATATTGCTGATTTTTTAAATTTTTTTTTTTTCAGATTTAAGGAAATCTTTTTCTCTTAAGCTATGTCTTACAGCAATTTGGTAAATTATACGTTTGTAAGCAGAATTGAAACATTTATATTTTTCTCCCCACCTGATCCCTCCAGAATTTGAACTCTCAGTGAGTGAATATTCTTATTTTCATGGCAATATAGTTATTTGCGTAAGTTCAATAAGAATCTGTTCTCCTTAAACAAGACACAATTGGAAACATTGGTTACATTACCAAAGCTTAGACTGGAATGTCATATTTGAGGAAAAAACATACATAGACTCAGACAGCTTTTGAGGAAGGAAGATTGGATTTATGGAATGAAGAGACTTAAAAATATCAGCCTGGTACCTTGCTTATAGGATTCCAAACAACCTTACCAGGTGAGTAAAGAAGGTCACTTCTCTGGCAGGTACAAGGAACCTTGGGATATTTTGGGGAACCTCAAGAGAAGAAAGGAATTCACTCAAACCTGTAGGTGCTGCAGGCCAAGTCTGATGACAAGTCCTTAGCTTGGCTTCCCTGGCCTCAAGAGGCCTATAAAGTTCAATCTGAGATTCCTGATAAAAAGTTCCAGCAAAGCAGGTTTAAAGGAGCCTGTATGATCAATTGCTATTCTTGCTGTATTTATGTAAATAACTGGGCGAAGTTTATTGAAACTAGACTTATTTTGCCAAGCAATAAGTCTTAATTTGGCTATCTTTCGTAAAAATGAGGGTGATTTTAGAGAGAAAAATTATGTTTCAGTAGGAACTGACAATTGTAAATATTAGATTCTAGTTCTGTTAATTGTCTTTGAGGTTTTTGTTTCCTACCTGTAAACTGACTAGATCTTGAACTCTTCTAGTCTCCTGAAATATCTGGCTACATATTTCCAAACTAATGTTTTCAATTTTTTCTATCATTTTCATTTGTTATCATTGAGAACTGAAACCGCCCTTGTTCCTCAAGCCCTGCAAACTTAAGCTGGACAACTTGATAGAAACTTAAGACAGATCCCATGAGAGCATGCCTGTTACTATGTAAGCCACTCAGAAAGATACCTGAACACCTGATGACATTATCAGAGACATTTCAAACTTTAAAAAATGCTCTGAGCCTGACATCTAGAAATCTTGACCGGTTGCCCCCTGGACTCAGAAACTGGTTTATAATTTGCTCCAACCATTAACCTTGTTTTTCTTTTTGTTTCCATAGAAATGCTTCTCATTAAATACCTGATTGCTTGCTTACACAATATAGGCCTAGTTTTGGGAGCCCACCTGCATCACCACCTCCTGAAATGAACTTAACTGGACTGAGCTATCATCAGGACTAGGAGACATGTTTAGTGAGATGGAACAATCTACCAACTCAGCTTCTGGACTGTGAACTTCTTCACATTTCAAAGGCGGGACTGTGGGGGATCAGAATTGGCCAGCCCAAAATGTGTCCCTTTGCCTTGATTATTTTTATGAACGAAAGACTCTGAAAGGAAATTTGACCTTTCCCCTAACTGCCTAAAAGACTTTAAGATAGAAGGCCTGTTTCAGGAAGGAGCTAATACCATAAGATAAGTATAGTATAATGTAAAATAGGTGTGATAGAAAGGCACCAACAAGCCCATTTTTATCAAAGTTCTGTCTCTTGGGCCCCACCGTCTATAGCCAGCCCAGCAAACACTTGTTTAACAAACATCTGCATTCCCATCTCCATGTTAATTGCCTTCCCCCTGTCTGAAGCCCCAAACCACCACCCCCAACACCTCCTTTGTCTTCAGCTGAAGATGATATTTAAGGTGGCAGTTTTGGCCATTCTGACATGTTGCTCAGTTTTCCTGCATTTCTCCCATGTATACATGTTATAAAGCTTTGTTTGATTTTCTCCTGTTATTCTGTCTCATGTCAATTGAATTCTTAGACCAGTGAGATGGACCGAGAGGGTAGAGGAACTGTCTTCCTCCTCTACAGCATCCAGGAGATGCTGCTTCTGTGGACATCAGTGACCGGATCAGGGGACTCTGGAAGGCCAGCCACACTCCAGGGGGCCTGAAGCCTGTGTCTCCCTGCATAGAAGAGTTACAGCAGGAGATGCTCCTTCCTCAGGACTTGTTCTCATTCTCAGAACCAATGAGGCCACAGATTCTGGTGTCCAGAAGGAAGGCCATCACGGACCCCAGCAAATATCTGCAGCCTGTGGCTCCCCTCCATGGTATCCTACTTCCCGTCCTCCCACAGGGGGCCCAGCAGGGTCCCTCAGCCAGGTTGAGAATCTTTAATCTGGTCCAACCTCCTCCAGTAAGCTTAGACCCTGGGGAGCAGCAATTCACCCAGGAGCGAGGGATTCCCCTCACCATGCTAACCTAAGCCTGCCACTAGCCACACAAGACCTGGGTCTCAGATTCTGCCCCAGAACCAAATGAGCAGTCCAACAGGTCTGTCCAGCGGACACATTCTGCACCCTCATTAGCCCTCAGGAGGCTTGAGAGCACTGGAGATGCCAGGCATGGTGAGGAAGTCCAGATTTTGGCCAACCCCAGTCTGAAGCCTAACCAGGAAAGTGAGTTTTGCTAGTTAACACTTAGATCATGCACTCGCAAGGGCAACCCCCCACCACCCTGCAGGCCCCCAATCTCTGAGAGCAATCTCAGTGACAGGTAAGTCTTTTCGCAACATCCTTAGAAGCAGCCAAGTCTGGCTGCAGGCCAGGCTCCCTGCTGGGAAGGATGCACGTCCCACTACCTTCCCTGGGCCAGGTCCTGGGGTAGACACCGTCCCTGTCAGACCTCACTTCATTCTCATTCCTTCAGAAGAGGAACTGCGTCCCCAGTGGACTGACTGGGACAACCAGGCTCACAGAGAGACAGAGACTTGCATGTGGTCACCATGCCAGGCAGTGCGGGGCCAGATTTGGGTCCTCCTGGTTTCAAAGTCCACTGCCTCTTTCCATCATGCTGGTAGGGAACGCTTTTAAGCTTATTTTAAAGGAAGAGCTTCCTTTTTAACATCTGCAGAGAATAAAGCGTTGCATGATTGAATATGAAAGGGCGGCCTTAGCGTTCTGGAAGTGACGTGGGAGAATAACGAGGAGGGCTTTCAGGTGCCGCTCAGCCACTGGCTCTCTGTGAGGCCCCCACCTTCTCAGGTGCTGCTGCGGCCGGCTGCCCAGGCTGCGGGAAGGACTGCGTGGGGTGACGTGTCAGTGTCCAGCTCAGGGTCTGACACTGAGGAAGTACTTGAAAATTTCAGTTTCCTTCCTTTTCTCAATTTGCTATTTAAAAAAATTTATTTTTCGATAGATAGCACGTTCACTTAGTTCAAAGTTTAAAAACAGGATGCTGTCAAAGTGGTCAGTCTCTCTCATCCTCATCCCCACCCAACAGTATCTCTGATTTGTTTTTTGGGTATCCTTTCAGCGTCCCTTTATGCGTTCGCGAGCAAATATGAAGACAGTGTTTCTCCCTCTTTAGACAAAAGTTGAGCATGTTACACTGTTCTGCACTTTGCTTCGCTCACCCTACGTGACACCCAGAGCTCGGCGTGCATCAGCTGTTTCTACAGCTGCCTGGCATTCGGCTGTGCAGCTGGACCACGGCTCACGTAGTCCGCCTCCTCCTGAGGAAGGGTAGGGCTGTCCCTATTCCTGCCCTCTGCGTGCACCCTTCCACACAGGGAGGAGAGAACTGAGAGCTGGATTACCCAAAGCGGAAATGCTGAGTCAGAGCCCACCAGTGGTTAATGTTCACAAAGTGTTAGGATGTTTTCTTGTTGCAACTGCCTTAAAGCCAAGATGTTTCCTACACAAAGCATTAAACAAGCAGAAGCTCTGTCACCTGGGAATTCAGAAAGGCTGAGGCTGATTCAGCTGGCGCAGCCCCTGGAAAGCCATGCAGAGCAGTTTGGCGTGTGCGTCTGTCATGCTCTGGCCATCTCCTTCCCCGCAGCAAACCAAGACCCCCAGGCTGGGCCCAGGGCCTCTAAGCTGAACTCAGAGCCGGGTTTTAATAGACACTGGTTGTTGTGGCTGACAGAAAGGATGAGGGCCTTCCAGGACCAACAAGGGTTTAGAAAGGCAAGCGTTAACGTCCTAGTTCTTCACTCTGCTCCAGGAAGGTGCTCAAAGCAGGGGGCGTCCCTTGTGAATCGTCAGGTCCTGTCAGATGGAGGCTGTGCTGCGGGCGAGGGGAAGCTGTCAGGCAGGCTTCTAGGCCAGTGGTGTTTGGGAGGGGAATGGCTTTTTACTGACAGCTCTTAGCCTGGAAGCCAGCAAAAACATTTGCCTCGATACAAAGAAAGAAAACAGCTTTCAAAATGTCTATCACCGAATATGAAAAGAAGTTTAAACCCAGTATTTGGACTGCTCTATGCCTGAAAGTTTCAAGAACTGATATGTTGTTAAAAGATTGAGATGGCTGGACTGTTAACTCCCGTTTCCAGGAAACCACCGACAAAAAGGATCAGAAATGAGGGCAAAGAATGATGCAAGAACGTTTACCACAGTGTTAGCTACAACAGCAAAAACCCACAACCCAAAAGTGCCTCTACCAGGGACATGGGTAAATGACACCTAAATGACAAAGTGATGGGGCTGGCCCAGTGGTGTGGTGGTGAAGTTCGTGCACTCCACTTCAGTGGCCCAGGGTTCATGGGTTCAGATCCCAGGCACAGACGTACACACCACTTATCAAGCCATGCTGTGGCAGGCATCCCATGTATAAAGTAGAGGAAGATGGGCACAGATGCTAGCCCAGGGCCAATCTTCCTCACCAAAAAAAAAAAAAAAAAAAGGACAGTGTTACACAGCCGTTAAAACCCTGTTTTTGGAGAACATTCATTAACGTAGGGGAAATAAAATACGTTAAGAGAACAAAAGCAGAAAATAAAATAATGAACATGCAGGAGTCCCACATCTGGGATCGTGTACATGCAGAGAGAGCAAAGGCTGGAGGATGTGGTTGTGATCACAAGTGACATATACTTTCTACTTCATACTTTCTCTAACTTTCTACAATGAATGTATATTAATTAAGAATCAGAGGAGAAAACCTCCATTAAATAGTATCTTTTTTGTGTGTGTGTGAGGAAGATTAGCCCTGAGCTAATCTGTTGCCAATCCTCCTCTTTTTGCTGAGGAAGATTGGCCCTGGGTTAACATCCGTGCCCATCTTCCTCTGCTTTATATGTGGGATGCCTGCCACAGCATGGCTTGATAAGCGATGTGTAGGTCCACACCCGGGATCTGAACCCATGAACCCTGGGCTGCCAAAGCGGAGCGTGTGAACTTAACCACTACGCCACTGGGCCAGCCCCAGTTTCCATTTTTTAAAAGTAGGTAAGATTAAAAAACAGAGCTGATGTGTGATAATGCACTGGTTAAACAGAACAGAAAATTCTCCAATTCCCAAAAGAAGTCATTTTCTGATTATCTCAAGAACTGCATTCCATTCTACAAAGTCCCAACCAAGGATTCAGATGGCTGTTTATGTACACCAAGAATGTCATCATTACAGAAAAATCTGTTTTACCCTGTCTGAATAGCTCTCTTCTCAGCCTGTAAAAAATGGCACCAAGTTGGAAGGACTGACGAAGCTTTTGGCCATTCCTTATATCTTGGGTATAACTTCATTACTTTTTCTAAAGACATCAAGTCAGACAGTGACTTTTTTCAAAGCCGGCATTCAAAGAATTTCTGCATCCAAAGCATTTCACCAAAAGGATGTGTTTAGAAACCATTTCTCTCTGTTATTGAGAAAAAGGCAGAATGGCACACCTCCTGAAAAGCACCACATTCTTTTGGGAACTAGAACAGAATCTTTTCTACACTCTGGTTTGTTCTGGTGCCACCAGCTCTGTCATTACCTGTGTGACCTTGGGCAAGTCACTCACCCTTTCTGAGTCCCAATCATATCATTTTGAAAGGAGGACATGAGACGATACTATCCAAAAGTCCCTTTCATGTTGGAAGACCATGATGTGAACACCTTGCTGAAAGGCAGGTCTGTCCTGGGTAGACCTTAGCAGAGTAGCAAGTATTTCGGAGTGGACCAGAGATCAGAGGGATAAAAAACTCTATATGCAGCATTTATGATGCCCCTGCTGGGTGCAGGATGGCCACAAAGTGTGACCTGGGACACCTGGTCACAAGGTAACTGCCATCACTGGCCAGCACATGAGGGGGAGGCAGAGGGCACAGAGGATGAGAAGAATTTAAAGGGAGACGGCCGAGGCGCCGAGCCCAAGGCTGGGTGGTAAGCAGCTGGGGCTGAGCCTCCTCTTGGGACCTCAGTGGTGGCAACGCCTCCCCGACCCCCTAGGGGACCCACAGTCTCAGTGAGAGCCTTGCTCTGCTGCCACGGTGGCCCTGGGGTATTTCTTCTAAGTACCCCCCGACTGGGGCTGGCGTTTAACACCGGGCTCTGCTCTCAGTTCCCAATTGAGATTCAGTCCCGGCCTTGGGATTTCTGAGACCCCTGGGACAGCTCCCTATACCCTCTGTGTGATGCCCAGGACTGACTCCTCACCTCTTACCTGTCCCTGGTACCCTCCCCTGAATTTCAGACCCATGAGATTCCCTGTCCTCCTATCGTGAAGGACTCCTAGTGCCCAACTTGTAACGAATGCCCCTGGGGAAAAAATACAGTGGAATAATAACATAAACACAGCAAGGGCTTTGAAATGGAAAGAGGATTTGACAACAGCCCTGGGACTGCTGCTTTGGAAGGCACTCGAGGTGGGCAATATTTAATTCAAAAGCCAAACTGAAAAGGCTCGATTCTCGCCTCCACTGAGGCATCAGGTGTCCATGGAGGGGAGGGAGGCTTAACCACGTTCTCTTGTGGGACAGAAGCCACAACTCAGCTCGAGCAGGGCTGATGGGTAAAGGGTGGTGAGGGGAAAAAAAGCCCATTTGTCCATTTCCCCCTTCAAGCCCAAACTGAATGAAACAGCAAAAACACTTCTATACTTACTGGCATAGTTTTGTCTCCAAAGAAATAAATGGTCTTATAGCCGTCCTTTTCCACATGTCCCAGGCAATACCTCTTGTCCCATCCATCAGGAAAGACATCGAAGCTAATTTGGCCTCCTGCCGGGCGGGGAGGAGACACAAAGAAGCTAAAGGTGAAAAGGAGGCTGATGATATGTCACTGCAAAAAGGGTGCAGTTCACTCCTGCCAGCAGCTGAACAGCCAAGGTTGGTTTCTAAGGCCCTCGTTTGCTACTTACACTACTTTAGGGAAGTTCTAGAAATTAATTCTACATTATTTTTTTTCCAACACCATTTCACCTAAAATCTAAACATTTAAAATCTAAACTGAGACCGAAGAGTGCCAGCCGGGAACAAGGAACGCGTTTGCACTCGCGTGCTGTCAAGCGAGCGGGTTTCAACAAAGACGCCGGTGAGAATCCGACAGCAGCCTCAGTTAGCTGCGTTCATCGCAGCTTTAACACGGGCTCCGTGGAACTCGTCTGGAAGCAGGCTGCCTCCAGCTCGCCTTGCGGGGAAAGTGAAAACCACGCCAAAGGTGACTTACAGGCAGCTTTCACGGGAGACAAAGACCCTTTCAAAGCTTTGTCAGAAAGATGTTCATCTCACAGTTCAAAAACACTTCAAGATCCACCCATTCATCTATTATACATCGTTCCTTTGCAATTCCAGTTTCCCTGCAGCCAGAATGTTTATTAGAGCTTGTAAAACGAGACGGCTGTCAGTAATAACTCATCAGCACTGACAGGAGAAGTCAGTTTGCTTAAAGCATCTGACAGGCAGTTTCTACCAAAAACAAGTCTGAGACGTCAGCGCTGCAGGAGGAACTTTGCATCCGACACCAGAAACGTCCACGCGCCGGTCTGCCGTCGCAAATCAAACCTTTGTGAACTCAGACAAGTCCCTCTTCCTCTCTGGGCCTCAGCTGCCTGATTTGTAAAACCAACCCAACTGACTTCTAAGGTTCCTTGCTGTTCAAACACTGTACGATTCCAGAACACATCCAGTCTAATTTATCTAAGAGGCTCCAACCCCATTTCTCTCCTATGGATTTCCTGATGCGCTTGTCTCCTGCCCAAAGGGGTGAGGGTAAGTTCTTACTCTTCATTAAGCAAGATGCTCTCATTTTTGACCAGGAGAAGTGCAGGGAGGAAGAATCCCGCTGGGTGGGAATTTAGAACCAAACCTGGCAGCCTAGAAGTCATTTCCTTACTGGGCAAGTCTCTGCTGTGGCTGATCACACAGAGAGTGGTTTTCCCCTACAGACGGACTGCTCGTTAAATCCTCTTGGCCACCTTAAAACTGGGCACAGCCCAATTCCAAGAGCTCACTGGCCCACAACAAACTCCCGGCAAATCGTCACCAAAGCTTGAAATACATTTGAATATACAATACCTATGGAAAACGTGAGGCCTTTTCCTGCGAACTCTTTCTGCAGATCCGCTACAAATTTCTGTCTTATATTTTCTTTCTGAGAAAAACAAAAAGATACCAATTGTCTATTGTATTGCAGTTTAGAAAGCACACTTTAAGTACTGGCCACAAAGCTGCACGTCTTCTCTTCATAAACCCAGGATATTTCAGACTCACTTTATCGAGTTCGTAGAACTCAATGCGTTCTTCTTGGCTGCAGCTTCTCCCAACAGGGGACACGTTTAACATCCCGTTTCGGAATTCAATGAATGTACCCCTGGGGAGGAGAAGGGCACAGAGGTTCGAGAGATATATTATTTATTTGGGTAACATTATAGATGGCTAAAGGTAAAAAGTGGGGCAATTCTAAAAAGCAGAGGCTGGTGTGATCAACATTTCTGAGCTGAGCTGGGCTATATGGCAGCCATGAGCCACATGTGGCTACTGAGCCTTGAAATGTGGCTAATCTGACTCAAGATTAGATTTCAAAGAATTAGTATGAAAAAGAAACGTAATCATCATTAACAATGTTTTATATTGATTGTATGTTAAAGTGATTCTATTTGAGATATATTGGGTTAAATAAAATATATTATTAAAATTAATTTCACCTGTTCCTTTCTGCTTTGTTTTTAATGTGGCTACAGAAAACCTAAAATTGCATACATGGCTCACATTATATTTCTGTTGGACAGTGCTACTGTTGGGCAGAGAATTTTATAGTTAACAAAGAGCTATGAAAATGATTACCAGCTCCTCAAGAGCAGCCATCATTCCCCGAGGAGTTTGGAAATATATGTCCCAGACATTACTTCATATTCCAGTGAAGCCTCTTTACTAAAGCAAACCCACCTCTTCTTTGGGAGTTTAATTTTCGCAATGTAGCTCAGACAGTAGTTGATTAAATCTTGGATTAGGGCCTCACCCAGGTGACTTTGAATACTCTGGATAAAGAAAATACTGGGATTACTTGATTCAGCGGGAGGCATTTTCAAAATGGCCTTATAGCCAACCAGGGCTCCAGCCACTGGCAGACAAGGGTCACTAGGCTGATGCAGCAGTGAGGGTGACACACCCCACGGCCTTTCTCCTTCTCTTCTTTCTCTGGTTGAAAACATTAGGCAAACCAGAAAGGGCTTTAGTCAAAAGCATTTTCTGCTTCATTACTCACAATTTCTGTATTCATTATCTTTCAAACGCTTCATGGGAGGCCCAGACAGTTTATTGCTGCTGCTTTTATTCAATTAAAACATCTACGGACACTGATAGAAAATGCATTTGTTCACTTCAGCTTTCTCTTATGTCCGAACAGAATGATCTTACTACTAAGAAGAGCTACACAGTACCTCTTCAAAAAGCTGTAGTGAGGCAGCCTGCCTCAGTCTCTGCTATCATAGCAGAAATATTAGATTAGTACCCTGAAAAAACAATTATAAAAATTTAGTTAATCTGGAATATGTAATAGCCACATGGTTCAATACTCAAAATGGAAAAGAGTACAGGGTGAAGATTCATGCCCATCCCTGTTCCTCAGCTCCCTAAAATACCTCCCCAGAGGCATTCCATGCCAAATACCTTTTTAGAAAACATTTTACTAGTAGCATACAGTAGTTTGGATACTCAAGAACTCACCTGTTTACACAAGAGTTTCCCACCTTTGTATGCCACCAGGCCATTTTCTGGAAACACATAATCATATTTTTCAACCACTGCAACCAAAACAAAAGAAAACTTAGAATGCACTGAGTTGAAACCGGTTTTTCTATTTCTTGACTAACACTTATCACAAAACTGCTAAACCCCAGTAATGACTGTGAAAGACTATCTCATCTTAACAGATTGGGAGAGTGGAAAAAAATTTTCTAAAAGGCTCTTAATTCCAAATTGAAAAGATGATAACTGGGCTGGCCATCGGAGACTTGGTGATGTGTCATTTCATGTCTCTGCCTTCAGCGCCCCCATCGGTAAAGAAGATGGGAGCCACTGATGGCTCCCAAACCTCACCGTGAGTCAGCATCACCAGGGCGGCAGTGAAAATGTGCAGATTTCCCGGCTCTGCTCCCAGGCTTTCTGGATCAGAATCTGCAGGGGCCAGGCTAAAAATCAGATTTTTTTACAAAAAGCTCTTTAGGTGACTCTTACATTCATTCAGATTTGGAGCCCACCCACAGAAATCTTCATGGATGCTCAAACTTAAGATGTTTGTTAAAATGCAGATCCCCAGGCAGTGTGTTTTGGGCAGGGTGTCCCCAGATCTCTCTTTTAACAAGCTCCCAGGTGATTCTGACACAGGTGGGTCTTCAACTTTCTTCTCGCTTATGAATGTTTTGATTCTGTCCTTTTGACTCACACTCTGAAATGTACAGACGCTGTCCTAACACAAAACCCTAACACAAAACCTCTCTGGGCCTATGGTTAAATACAGGACCAGAGGCAGAAAGGGCAATTAGGACCAACTAACAGGATTTCCAGGCTCAACGTGCCCATTCTGTTGTTTACAGCATTTCTAAGCAGAGCACGTACAAGGGAAGTTAAGTGTAAGCAGAAGACAGGGTTTTAAATGGACTGCACAGATTACTCTTTCAGTAACTGATCCAATAAATACAGCCCACACAGATTTGGACTCTAAGATATTACATCTTGAACAGTGCTTCTCAACTGGGGGTGATTTTGCCCCCTAGAGGACATGTGGCAATGTCTGGAGACATTTTTGGTTGTCACACTGGAGGTGGGGGGTGCTACCGGCATCAAGTGAACAGAGGCCAGGGATGCTGTTAAACATCCTACAGTGCACACAACCCCCGCAACGGAAAATTATCTGGCCCAAAATGTCAATGATGCTGAAAAGAATGATCGATTCATCTATTTCTCACTCACTATTTCTTATAGGCCAGGCACTCTGGAGGCCCTGGGCTACAAGATGAATAATTCATAGTTCTAATCTTCAAGACAAACATATAACCAGACAGTTTCCAATAATCAGACAGTGTCACACTAGCAGGGTTGTGCATTAGAATCTCTTGGGGGTAGCTGCTGAAATACAATTCCCAGGCCCTACAGACCCATCGAGTCAGAATCTCCAATGAAGGGGCCAGTAAGAATCTCCAGCTTCCTGGGGTTCTGTGCTGGAGATCCTGGTTCAGTAGAGGGGGAGGAGCCTGGGTGACCCACAACTAGGGAACTCTGGGAAACACTGGTTAGGCACAGAGAGGACACACCAACACCTGTCTGAGAAGGACAGCCAGGAGATGCGGCCTTAGCTGAGGCTAGAGGAGCAGTGGACAGGGACAACAAGAAGTATTCCGGCAAAGACACAGACACTCACGTTCTAGGTGAATCTACCCACGTATCTGAGTATCTCGTGTTCTGTCAGCAACTCCAGAAATTTATTTAGAGGATTAAAAACAGAGGAAAAACAAAGGCAGAAAAAAATGTTTCCTCAAAAGAGGAAGTAGGAAGCCTACCATATGGAGATGAAGGTTCGGGCTGTCTATGATACTTAATGGCTACAGGTCCCAATATGCTCACAAAGTTAATCTTTTACCAAAATGTAAGCAATGTATAGTTTACCATCATTTCCCAGTTGTTCCTGCACTTTCTCAAAGTCTGACCCTCCTACTACTCCGATTTTGATCTTCTGCCTCAATTTTTGTAGAAAGTCATCCATTTCTTCGGTAATTTTCTACATTTCAAAAAGGAAAATACAACAGTCATGAGCCATAAAGTAATCAGGAGACGAAAATTGCAAAAGTAACACAAGCCTTACTCCTATACCTGACAATTCAGTTTCTAGGTCTGTAGATAAGTCCAAATATTTCAGTTGTGATTTTGGGACATCAACTTTTTACCAGAAAAAACTTGATAAATTTTACTTATTTTTACTTAGTTTAAAACACACCAGTAATATATTAACAGCTGTTGTGTCTGCTCCAGGTATTTTTCTATGCATTTATATGCTCATTCTGTGTCCTGTGCAGTGACCTGCTTCTTTAGCACTAAGTTGTGGTGATCTTTCCAGGCCCATAAACACAGATCTAGTGCATTCCTTTCAAACGCTACACTGTACTCCATTTATGGATTTAACAGAGTGAGATTAAATAGGAAGTTCAGAATTGATTTATTATAATTACCAAAAAAAACCCCCAAAAAAAGCACAAGAGTAAGATCATTAGATTTTTTAGTCTCTCCTAAAAGAAAAGCTCCTATCTATAAACAGTAGTCTCAATGGTACAATTTTATGCTAGTTAAATTCCAAACTGTGTGCTAATTCAAAAGAAATTATAAACTAAGATGAAAAGATATCCCTGTATTAAGACAAATCACAATGAAGTTTTAAAAAGTCTTATTTCCTTACTTTTAGCAACCTTAATTAAACACTTACATGGAATATCTTTACAAGTAAAGTTACCAGATATGAAAAACAAAACCAAAAAACCCACTTAACTTCAATAAACAAATATCTAGAGGTCAATCTTCTCTTTTTCTTAAAAAAATTTTTTTACAGTAACACATACATATTAATAAAATAAAATTGTACAGAACGGCTTATAATAGAGTACAATCTTTTCTACATCTTCCAGTGGAATCCCGACCTGATAGACAAAAGCAGGAACTGCATTAGTGGCCTCTATGAGTCAATGACTGTGACGGGGATCCCAGAGTCCCCCAAGTGGTTCACTCAGACCTGACGTCAGAATGGGAGGAAGTGGCGGAGAATCCTTTGATTGCAAAATACTAACAATCCAATACTAACAATAACAACAACGAAAGCAATACCTCCATCTTCAAACAGAAGCCTAAGTGTACTATTTATTCTCTCTTAACCCTTGCACACACGGGTTAGCTGGGTGGCATTGTCATCAGCCCTCAGACCTGCTCCGCAACGTGCATGGGTTGTAGAAGGCACCCTGTCACTTCCAAGTGGCAGCAAATACTTCTGGACAGGAAATGAGACCAGCTGCTTGTGACCACAACAGAGCATCTAAACTACATCCCACCGCAGGAGAGATCTTTAGGGCAAAATAATCACATAGCAAAATTGTTGTAATGTTCCCAAAGATCTCTTGTGCTGATAATTACAAGGAATTCTTTATAAATCACTCAGACAAGATAAAACACAGTGAAAGAACCAAAAGCTTGAAATTAAGTGGAAAAATGTTAAAAATTTGCCTTCTGAAAAAAAACATTATAAAAGGCTTTTTTGGGACAATTAAGGAAAACTGACTGGAGTAGAGGAAGTGTCAGCAAAACAGGGCCCGTGGGTCAGAACTGGCCCCCTGCCGGTTTCTGTAAAGGATGACTGGAGCGCAGCCACATCCATTCATTTATGCAGTGTCTGTGGCTACAACAGAGCTGAGTAGCTGTGACAAAGCCCACACGGCCTGCGAAGCCTCAACTATTTACTATCTGGCTTTTTACAGTCAGGAGTTTGCTAACCCCTGGACTATGGTATTAAGTAACATTAGGGAACTGGTGATAGTCTTCTCAGGTGTGACGCTGACACTGTGGTTATGAGAGGTGCCCTTGTCCCCAAGAGATGCAGGCTCAGACATCTAGGGGTGAAGTACTGTGATGACTGCAGCCTAGGAATTGGTACAGCCAAGATAAAAAAAAGAGAGCGATAAAGTTAATGTCAATCATTGCTGAGTTTAAGTGGTGGGGAGATGGTTGTTCTGTGTAGTTTCTTCAGTGATTCTGTATGTTTGAAATTTTTCATGATGGAAAGTTGGAAAACGATTCACCTAGGTTTATGCCCCCCTTCTTTTTGCAGGCTTTTGTTCAAAGTCTCAACTGCTTTTAGATGGAATGGCATTTCTTAGGAAAATACTCAGCACAACAAAATTCTACTGAAACAGTGAAATGTGCAAAGATTTTAATTAGATTTTACCTGTTTAAGTCATATCCTGTTTCAGCAGCTGCAAGAAAAGAACCTATTCTGTTTCTGGACTGTATTATGCTTATCAATGTTTGAGAATGCATGTATTGAGGAAGGGAAAGGTTGTGTAATGAATAGATCTGTTGCTAAAATATTTTTATTTTTTACCTAGAGCACCCGGCATACAGAGACAATTCTCTTTTAAACTATAGTTTCTTTAAGGAAGATTTGCCCTGAGCTAACATCTGTTGCCAATCTTCCTCTTTTCGCATGTGGGTTGCTACCACAGCACGGCCACCAACGAGTGGTAGAGGTCCGCGCCCAGGGAACCGAATGCTGGCCGCCAAAGCAGAGTGTGCCAAACTTAACCACTAGGCCACGGGGCCAGCCCCAGATTTCTTTTTTGAGTGTAAAAATCATTTATGTTCACTGCAAAGAATACAATGTTTCAAATGTTTTAAGGGAATAATGGGTTTTAATGGGTTGCCTGGTTTCTTTACTATTCCTTCTTATATATCCTGATTCCTTCTGGGAATCAGTAGCACTTTCCTAAACGACATACCCAGCAATCAGAACAGCTTCCACTTTAGAACAGTGGCAGAAAATGGGAAATTTAGCAAATAACAATGCCCCGAGGCCCAGAGACTTGTACCAGATCTGCTGTGCGAAATCAAGAAGGTCACGGTTTCACTGAGTCTCAGTTTCCTTACGTTTAAAATGTACTAACAACTATCCTACCTGGGATGAAAGAGGGAGAAAGGTTGAGAGGGTCCAATGATAGCGTGGAAAAAGGCTTGGAATGTACACCCTAGACCATTATGGCCAACAGGCCAAATTAAGCAGCTGTTTGTTTTTGTAATAAGTAAATAAAATAAAGTTCTACTGGAACACAGCCTCGCTGTGTCTACAGATGGTCTATGGCTACTTTTGCATTCAAGTTACATTAGTTACTACAGACCATATGGTCAGCAAAGACAAAAGTATTTACCATCTGACTCTTTACAAACCATGAATTGCTGACCTCTGCTCTATGGGCTTTTAACAACCCCCAAGTGTGTCTTGATCACTGAATCTCAGAGTCAAAAAGGGCCTTTGGAGAACTTGCAGTTGAGCATCACTAGATACATCAAACCTGTGGCTCAGAAAGGTAAAATGGTATGTTGAGGGTCACACACAGTTGATGTGGAATTCTGGAGCATGCCACTGCTACCACCCAGCCAAAACTAAGGTGGGGCAGGGATAGAACGCAAAGATAGTGAGGCAACTTGGGCCCAGTCTCAAGTTCGAATGGCTGGTGTTCGGTGACCAAGTTGTGCACGGGGGAGGCCAGAGACAGCCTGAACACAAATGCTGATCTTAACTCAAGTCTATCCGTGCCCGTAGCAACAAAATCTGGAAGTGGGAAGCACGTTTCCAGGAGTCCAAGGAGGCTCCCCGCAGACAGCCTGTAACAATCTAGGTCTTTTCCACCACCCTAGTCCACTGCAGGGGCTGGAGAAGGGGGTGGTGGCCGCGTATAATATTTATCGAATATCACTGAACACAGCCTAGTAGATGCAAGATACTTTCATGAACTTACTTGACTTCATTCTACCTTCACAAACGCCATATGGAACACGTAATGTCCCCATTTAAAGCTGTAGATGCTGAGGCTCTGGGGTTAAGTGACTTACTCAAGGTCACACAGCTGTCAGGAGGTAACGCTAAGACTCTACTAGGTCTGTCTGACTTTTCACATCAGGCTACAAGGCACAGTCCACAGTGGAGCCAGGCTTGCGGTCAGAGTCCAGAACTGCGTTTCCCAACCTAACACAAGCCTCTTGCTCTCAAGAGTTTTCCGGCCCCGTCCCATCTCTCCGAGCATCCTGAGGTCGTGAAGAACTGGTTGGGGTTCCGTCTCACCCCTCCAGGGCACCCAGAAGCCAGTTCAGCCCCGCCGGAGGAGGGAGGCGGTCCTTGGACCCCCTCGACGCCCACCCCGGGCGGCCGTTCGCCCCGCCTGGGAGCAGCAGGGGGCTCTGCACCGGCTGCCGCCCGCCCGCCGTGCGCCCCCTACCTGCCGCGGTGGCGTCAGGGTCCCGTCCACGTCGAAGAGGCAGAGCGCTGGGCCGGGCGCCGCCATGTCCCAGGTTTCCCTCCACACCTGACTTGACTCGTTGGCGCTGGGAACTCGACCCGGAACTTCCGGGTTCGGCCCCGTGCCGCAGGGCACACCGGGAGGAGGAGAATCCGCTCCCACAGTGCGTGGGAATAGCGTCAGCTATTCTCTCCGGACCACAAATCCCAGAATGCAACGCGCCTCGTGGCTGGCCTCCCACGGCCGAGCATACGCTCTTAGAGCTTCCGGGGGCAGGTGGTATTCACTTCCGGCAGCAGGCTGCGAGGCCATGGTGAGAAAGCTAGTGGTGTGAACTGGGGGAGGTGATGCACTTTTGGGGGTCGAGGTCAGGGCTGGGGCAGGCAGGCAGACGCCTGGGGTTCTGATTCGGAGTGGGTTACGGGACCTCCGGCGCGGTTACGCTTGGCTGTTCCTCGGCTTCCTCTGCGCTCAGGTCACGTGGGCCAACAACAGCGATAACAGTCTCACTGAGCGTTCACCGTGCGAGGCCGTCAAGTGCCTTTGAGGGCTGTAAAACCATTATCTCAGTCAGTGTGTTCTGAATCCCCATTTGCAAGACGAAGAAACTGAGGCCCAGAGAGGAGGAGTAACTTGCCCGAGGACCCACAGCTTGTGACGGCAGGAGCCAGGACTGGCCAGGATCTGGCCCCAAAGCCCAAGGCATCTTTCACTGCACTACTCAAGGCGCAGAACTGTGCGCCTAATAAAATCCTTGGGCTGCGGGTTGGCGCCTCCATCCCTCGCTGCTTCCCCGTTCTTCCCCCTCTCCCCAACTAGGCTGAGAACACAGCATTTCCCTTCAGCACCCAAGGTGACGCTTTAACCTGACAGAGAATTGGGAAGTTATTATGATGCATATCTCGCAGATTTGTTCCCCACTAGGACATTGATTGTTTAGTTTCCTGCTCGAGGAAATGTTTGCACAGCCCTACGGGTCCAGCAGGTCCAGCGCCCAGCCCAGAGTTGGCCCTGCCTAGGTCTTTGTTGAATGAATGAAGGCTGTGCCTCGTTTCCTGTACCTTCTTGAACTGCCTGGAGGGGAGAGGACCAGTCAGACCCTGCTTCACTCATTGGCTGTGTGTCTTTGGGTAAATTTCTTCTTTTCTCTGGGCTTGTCAGTGGTAAAGTGGAAGTAGTGGTGCCTATCTTGCACGGCTTGCGAGAAGATCACACGAGGTAAAGCATGTGGCTTTACCTTTCCCTCTGTCTCTGGCAATCATGGCGACCGCACAGGATTGTCCAGAGCCTTGGTGTAAGATGCAGATGTTCGATGTGTGATTAGCGTGGTTGAGTCCCCTGAGAGAAATGGTCTCCTGTCTCCCTTCCAGGCTGCCCTCCTCCGAGCTGTGCAGGGGTCCCCAGGGCCAGTGGCGTGGGGAAGGCCCCTCTACCGGCTGTGGTGCTGCAGTGGGCAGGATCCTAGGAGGTGGGTGGGGAGCGGGTCACCCACCTCCAGGGAGAAACCACCCGGCACAGAGACAGAGAAATTCCAGATGGTCTACCGATTTGATGCCATCAGAGCATTCGGGTACTTGTCTCAGCTGAAGGTGGCACAGACGGCCCTGACGGTGGTGGCCCTGCCGCCTGGCTTCTACTGGTACTCCCAGGGCCTCATGACTCTCGACTCCCTGTGCCTCGTGGGCGGGATCGCTGGCTTTGCCCTGGCCATGCTGTGCTGGATGAGCTATTTCTTCCGGAGGCTGGTGGGCATCCTGTACGTGAACGAGTCGGGCACCGTGCTGCGGGTGGCCCACCTGACCTTCTGGGGCTGGCGACAGGACACCTACTGCCCTGTGGCCGACGTGATCCCCATGACGGAAACCAAGGACCGGCCCCAGGAGCTGTTCGTGCGTATCCAGCAGTACAGTGGGAAGCAGACCTTCTACCTCACCCTGCGCTACGGACGCATCCTGGACAGGGAGCGTTTCATGCAGGTGTTTGGGGTGCTGGACACGCTCAAGTGAACAAGTGGGAGCCGGGCCTCCGGGTAGCCCTGGGCCACCTGGATCTCTTAACAGGAAGCCTGAGCATGTGGGTGAGGCTGATGAAGGGAATCAGGCAGCTGGAGACTTTGCCAGGGCCCCTGGGGACCTGTCTTTTGGGATGCAGAAATTCATGAGGCAGAAGCTAGTAACTGGGTTTAGGAAAGATGCCCTTAGTGTGAATTCTTACTGTGCTTGTGTGTGACATTCAGTCAGATAGTGGCTAGAAGAAGTCTCCGTTAAGAGCCAGTTCTTGGAGGAAACTATGCCAGATTCACTCAGACAGTGTACTGCTCTGAAGTCGGAAGACAGACAGGTGTGGCCAGGGAGCACAGGATTGGGAGTCGGAAGACTTGGGTTCTATTAGTTCATCCTGGGGCAGGTTATCAAGTCTCTCTCAACCTCTGTTTTCCCATCTGTAAAATGGAAAAGCCTTCCTGTCCATGGGATGGGGTGAGAATAAACAAGTATCAAGTGCTTTGCAAACTGAGCAGCCAGGAGCAAACCTGAATTGTTAGTTCAGAGGTGATGGGGCACTGAAAGGCATTCAGTCGGGATTTCCAGAGCCCCGTGCTGTACCCCCTGTGCTGTGTGGGCCCAGAAGAAGGGACTGGGAGGAAGCCTAGAGGTGGGTCATCACATCCTGCCAGGACGGTCACTGCGCAATGGCTGGGGCAGGGATGTTGTCTAAGCGAGCACAGCCCCCCAGCTGGAGATCGTGTTCACCACCCAGAGGTCTAGGGGCTTGTATCTGCCGTGTGGTCGAGTCAGATGAACTGTATGCTCGGGCATTATTTTATAAACTAAAGCCAGTTATATGCACTGCCCCCCATAATTAGTAATATATGTCGTTCAATTTGTAGTAGAATAAAGAGGAAGGAAGAATTTATGATTCTATCACTCAACAGTCAGTAACTAAAATGTTTTGTTGTGTAGCCTTCCCATCCTTCTATTGTAGTATAATATATGCAACTTAAATTTATCCTTTTAACCATTTTAAGTGTATAATTCAGCGGTATTAAGTACATTCACCGTGTTGTGCAACCATCACCTTTATCCGTTTCCAGAACTTTTTCATCATCCCAAACAAACTCTGAACCCACTAAACAATAACTCCTCATTCCCCCTCCCCTGGCCCTTGGCAAGCACTCATCTGCTTTCTGTCTCTGGATTTGCCTAATCTGGATATTCCATAGAAATGGAATCACACAGTCTGTGGCCTTTTGTGTTTGGCTTCTTTCACCTGGCAGAGTGTTTTCAAAGTTCATCCATGTTGTAGCACGTACCAGAACTTCATTCCTTTTTTATGGCTGAATAAAATATGTATCTACCACATTTCGTTTATCCATTCATCTGTTGGTGGACGTTTTGATTGTTTCCACCTTTTGGCTATTGTGAATAGTGCTGCTGTGAACCTTGGTGGACAAATATCTGTTTGAGTCCCTGCTTTGAATTCTTTTAGGTATATACTGAAAGTGGATTACTGGATCATGTGGTAATTCTATGTTTAACTTTTTGAGGACCCTCCAAACTCTTCCATGGCACCTGCACCATTTTATATTCCCACCAGCAGTGCATGAGTTCTGATTCCTCCACATCTTTTTTTTTTTGGTGAGGAAGGTTGGCCCTGAGCTAACATCTGTTGCCAGTCTTCCTCTATATTTGTATGTGGGACGCCGCCACAGCATGGCTTGATGAGCAGTGTGTAGGTCCATGTCCGGGATCCGAACCCGTGAACCTTGAGCTGCTGAAGTAGAGCATGTGAACTCAACCACTACGCCACTGGGCTGGCCCCATCTATTTTTTTTTTGACAATAGCCATCCTAATGGATGTGAAATGGTTATCTCATTGTACTTGTAGTCTTTTTTAAAAACATAGATGCTGTACTGTATCTGAAATTGTTTGGTTTTTTACTTCATGTTATAGCACAAGACTATCTCAGTTATAAACACTCATTAAAAATATTCAATCACAGGGGCCGCCCGGTGGCGCAGCGGTTTAGTCCGCGCTTGGCAGCCTGGGGTTCGCGAGTTCGGATCCCGGGCGCCCGCCGACGCACTGCCTGTCAGCCACGCCGTGGCGGCGTCCCATATAAAGTGGAGGAAGATGGGCACGATGTTAGCCCAGGGCCAGTCTTCCTCAGCAAAAAGGGGAGGATTGGCGACGGATGTTAGCTCAGGGCTTGTCTTCCCCACCAAAAAAAAAAAAAAAAAAAATTCAATCACAAAAAAAATATTTGTAACTATGTGAGATGATGGATATTATTGTAATCATTTTGCAATATATACATATATAAATCATGTTGTACACCTTAAACTAGTAAGGGGTTATATCTCAATAAAACTGGGAAAAACTCATAGGCAGCATACCTTACATAGAGACAAAAGCAAAGGCCCAGATAACTTGATTTTTTCATTTAAATACTCTTATGCAAAAAAAAAAAAATCAGGAATTGCAAAGTATTCCACTGAGTGGATATAGCTGGTTCTTTAACGTTTACTATTTAAGTCATTTTTTTCATTGCTATAAAAAATCTGATAAATATCAAATATGTGGAGAGAGATCCTTCCTCTGTGTAGACTGAAAATGGCATTTTGAGAAAAGTGCCTTTTTTATAATCAACACGGAGGAAGTGAGATTTTCTTAGTTAATTTATTCCATTTCACAGAGCAAGTAAAGCACGTCATTCAAGACAGTTTGTTCCTGCAGACTTCCAAATCCAAATCAGTCAGTCATTCCGCCCAAACCCCTTGTGCAGGCACTGCTAGGGGCTGCAGGTCCCGTGGTTCACAGAAGAGGAGGGTTTCTGCCCCTGAGGGACTTACAGTCCAGTGTCCTGGTGGGGAGGGAGGACAGAGGTGCAACAAATGCATGTGTGTGGTTAGAGATGGTGACAAGTGCAGTAGAAGAGCAGGGTGGGCATGATGGGGGAGGGGCATGAGAGGCCTGGGGAGGGGACTTCTGAGCAGAGGGAGAGCCATGCGGGGTGTGAGGAGGAGGCGGGCAGGGAGGCGGGCCAGAGCTCTCGGGCCTCGGGGACAGCAGGTGGGGACAGCAGGTGTGCGGTTCCGCCCTGAGACAAGCTGGGTGCACTTGATCAGGGGAGGAGCCTGAATTTGATCCTCGTTGCTGTGGGAAGCTGTTGGGGGTCAGAGAAAGGAGAGAACAGTGAAAGAAGTTTGGGAGCTTTTAAGAACAAGAGGAAACAGCTCTTTTTAATTTGTATTCATTTTTAGTTAAAGATGCAAATGAAAGGGCATTGCTTTATGGATTTGTTTCCTTCATTAAATTCCCATCTCGTGTTAGTTCCTGCCAGTGGGAGACGGTGGTCTGGGGAATGTGAGTGTGATTGTGTCCCTCAGATGTTTGGGGACACCGGGCACCCACTGTCAGTCTGGGCATAGCTCGTTTTCCTAGTTGGAGGTCTGTGCACATAGGAGGATGCTCTCAGCATGCAGTGGTGCTCAAGGTGTGAGCCAGTGTGTGGTCGTGGGTCTGGAGGGTCCTGGAGGCCCACACCCGTTCAGAAGTGCTGGTGGCTCTCTCTTCAGGGCAAATGGCATGCAGTTCCTTTGACGTATGGTTTTATGCTGACTCTACTTTAAAAATATTGACCAGAACCTGACCACTTCTCACCCCCTCCACCTCTGACGTTCCGGTCCAAGCCACCCTCGTGTCTCCTCTGGGTTATCGCAACCTGCTGCTTCCATTCTTGTCCTACTAGAGTCTGTTCTCACAGCAGCCAAAGTGAGCCTAAAAAAAGAATCACGTCGCTGCTGTAAGAGCTGAAGTCCTTAGGATGGCCTCCAGGGCCGTCTTCCCTTCCATCACTCTGCCCTGATTGCTTCACTAAGTCATGTTTACCTTGCTCTTCCTCCAGTCATCGAGGACGCTCCAGCCTCAGGCCCTTTGCTTTGGCAGTTCCCTCTGCCTGAAAGCCTTTCTCCCTGGATATCTGCATAGAGGCCTGCGTGTCTCTCTTCCTCTCCAGTTTCTGCCTCTGTATACCTGGGGTGTTACTATGTCTGCTCACAAAGTTATAGTGAAGACTCGGTTGTACAGAAGAGTCAGTTATATGATAATTATAGAGAGCTATTGGTTCCTTCTGTAGCCTTCCCTCACCTGCTTATCAGTTCCTTCAACGACTGTGAACCCTTCCCCCAAAGACACGCAGCCTGTGCCTATAAATGTCCTAAGAGGTACTAATGATTTGACCTTGACTTCATTAAAGACAAAAGTAACTCAGGCCCTGGTGTTGGCTGGTTGTAAGCAGTTACCTGAGCGAGCCTCACCCCTGGAGATTCTGATGGAGTGTGTCTGGGGAGGGTCCCCAGAATCAGTCTTTTTGAAAAGCTTGAAGCCAATTCTGAAATGCTGCCGGGCTGGGAATTCCTGAAATAGACTACCACGACAGGAAACACCAGAGGAACATACGCCCCTCTGGACTTCGTGTTCTTGGGGCCAATTTTTTGCCTAAAGAATAGGTTCTCGATCCTGCTTCCATGTGCAGAGTCACCTGTTGCCCAGGCCCATGACCGGGTTCCCCAGGTGATTCTCATGGGTAGCCTCGGTTGACAGTCACCGCCCAGAAGTGTCATCACATTGGGAGGCGAGAGCCCCGATTCTCACCGGCCTTGGCACCAGAGCGTCCCCTTCGATGCGTGGTCTGCTCCTGCAGTACCAGCAGAGGGCGCACAGAGCAAGTGCATTATTGCAGCCCTTCATCCCCGACCTTAAGTCACAGGTCCCCACGTGACGACTGAGCAGGTTAGGGCTTCTGCAGCCACCAGTGGGGCAGTACCCGCGAGCTGTCCAAAACCCTCAAATCCGTGACAGTGAAAACAACAAAACTCACCTGTACTCAAGCCTCGTAGCTTCCGGTAGAAGCCAGCATTTGCATTTTTATGCTTCCCAGGTAATCCCAAGGCACCCTGACTTTTGAGAATTGCTGTGTGGGATTTACCCTTCCCAAAAGCCGTGCCTCTGATGGTAAAGCAGCTTCTCAGAAAACGGAAGTGGTCTTTAGATTCCGGTGGTGGATACATTGGCAATTCTCCCCCTTTGACAACAATTCCAAAATAATAATCTACTAGAAATACCCAAGCATACATAGGAGGATGTTCACTGAATGTTTCTAATAGCAAAAGAAACGCAACAACAGAACTGGAAGTAAACTAAGTTTCCATTGGTAGGTAACACAGTTAAATAAATATTGGTAGATCCAAACTGTGGAATATAACATGGCCCTTAAAAAGAATGAGGTTGAATTTTATGTGTGTGTGTGTGTATCTATATATCATAGAACATATAGTTCTGTGTGATCCTATTTGTGTTTAAAAACCATGCATTCCAAATCGTTAACAGTGGTTACCTCTGGGGAGAGGATTGGGGGTGGGAGGGGTGGATGTGATGAAGAGAAGACTTCTCTACTTTCAACCTTATAACCTTCTAGTATTGTTTAAAATTTTCATAATGCACATCATCTGTCTTAAATGAAGGAAAATGCTGTAATAAACACAGTCTCTTCTTCCATCCTTTCCCCCTCACGCCAGAGGTAAAGAGAAAAGTCACTCAACCATGAATTTCCATTCTGGACTTGGGAGCTGAGCTGACAGTAGGGAACATTCAGTCATTGAAAGTATCAGTGACGTAACCATGTTTGTCCCTTGTGGACTGGTTTTCCTTCCCGTCTGCTGAGAACCGTCTGGACTTTGGTCTCTCCGTACCCTGGGCTGTGTGTAATTTAGATGCAGGGAGTGGGTGGTCTGTAGCTTGTCTGTTTTCATGTGGTAGTTGCTGTGGACTGGATGTTTGTGTCCCCGCTAAAATTTGTGTTGAAGCCCTAACCCCCAATGTGATGGTGTTTGGAGGGGAGACCCTTGGGGGGTGATTAGGTTAGATGAGGTCATGGGGGGGCCCTCATGATGGGTTCGGTGTCCTTATAAAAAGAGGAAGAGACCCTGTGTGTGCACACTCCAAGGAAGGCCATGTGAGGACACAACCAGGAGGAGGCCCTGACCAAGAACCGGACTGTGGACTTCCAGCCCGCAGACTGAGAAATAAATGTTTGCTGTTTAAGCCACCAGTCTGTGGTATTCTGTTACAGCAGCCCGAGCCGACGAAGACAGTGGTGCTCCAGACTGTGGTGAGGTCGGCTCTAACTGGGAAGTTCACGGGTGCACAGTTGGGAGCTGTTGTTCTTCCTATAACGGTTACCAAAAGGGAGACTTTGCCTGTCATAGGGCCACATATCCCACCCCAGCCCAGCATTAAACAACCACGTTCAATGCACTCCCCTGAACAGATTTGGCAGGTTCAGCTGCTTGGGGGGCCAGCCTGGGGTGAAGTGCCCAAATAACTAGGGTTGGGAGCATTATTCTTGCTGCTTTGTGACTTCAGGACTTGTGAGTCCCCAAATGGAAAGCAACAGTGTCCCTTTGAGCCCCAGGCAGAGTCCAACTTTTATGGCCTTGTTTTGATCCTGCAGCATTCAACTATCTGCTCGTGCCTGATTGGAGTTAATCAGGCAGGGCCGATGCCATCTGGCCACTTTGTACAACTCTAGTAACAAAACTTCCGTTTTACAGATTAACGGTTGAAATACACTCGGGTTCAGTTGGGCTTCTACCCGTGCTGAGAAGTAGATTTCACATTTATGAGTGGGACCAGAACTCTGACTGAAATACAGTGTTTTCTTTAGAACTATATGTGAGACACAGCTGTTCACGGAGATGAAGCAGCAAAAGGGACTGCCAGGTACTAGGCACCTACACGTGCCAGGCGGTCATTACGTGATCTGATTTCGTCCTCCCAGCAACTGTTCGGGTCGGAGGACCAGAGGGAGGCAGTGGATGGAAGGGGAGGCACGTGGCTTTGAAGCAAGACTTCTTGCCTGCTGGAATCCCAGCCCTGCCACTTCCTAGCTGTGACCTTGGGCCAGGTACATCGTCTCCCGCGTGCCTTGGTTCCCTCTGTGGAGTGAGAGTAATAAAAGCACCCACCTCGGGTGGCTGAGAGGACTGACTGACCACAGGAGAAGCACTCAGACCAGCACGTGGTCCAGGGACTGTTCTCAACCTCGTTTCGCAGATGAGGCTCCGGGAGGAGTGACTTCTCAAGCTCACCCAGCCGGAGAGCAGAGAGAGTTCAGTAATCATCCGGCTGCCTCATCCGGCCTCCCCAGGGGGCAAGAAGGACAGAAAATAGAAAACAGTGGCTGTTTTTAACAAAGAGTATTTGACCTTGAGGTTCTGGCGCCTTCCACCCACCCACCTTAGGGATGTTCACACTAATGCTGACCATTTCAAGTCGACTTTCCAAGGCTGGTGGCCAGGCTGGCTGTGAGAAAGGTCCTTGAGTGGTTGACAGTCCTTGTCCTCAACCAACCCCAAGCTGGCTGCGTGTACACACACACAATTTGTCGACACACTAATATGTCATCCTTCACACGTCTGTGTGTATCCTGGCTTCCAAGCTGTGTGATTATAGGCAGGTTCCCCTGACCTCTCTGAGTGTCAGTTTCCTCATCTTAAAAACAGGCAGACAAATACACAGCTCATAGGTTTGTTGTGAAAATTATAAAGTGCCAGCAGGGTATGTTTGCACATAACAGATGCTCAAAAATGATGATGATCGTCACCGTATGTGGTTATTAAAAAAAATACATTTCACGGTAGATACTGCCTCCCAAGTCAATTATTTCATAGACATGTTGGATGTCCAAGCTAGAATTAACCTTGGGAATCATGTGGTCCAACCAAACCGTACATGTTACAGGTGAGAAAAAGAAGGGCCACCGAGGGCAGTGAGACAGCTGGGAGCAGAAGTGAGACAGGAGCCCACGGTCCCCAGTTCCAAGTCAGGACACCAGGACGACCAAAGAGCCAACTCATTTCCCCAGGTGCTTACTCAGCGCCTCTTCTGTGCTTTCCCATAGTGCTTCTGCCTCCCAGCCGATTCCAGTCATCAGCTTACCTCCTCAGTCTGCGACTGAGAGAATCTGGTTTAATTGGTTTGGGGTGGGGCCCAAGCATTAGGATTTTTTATTATCTTAAAAAAAATTTTTTTTTTGTCTTCTTGTGAGGAAGACCAGCCCTGAGCTAGCATCTGTCGCCAATCCTCCTCTTTTTGCTGAGGAAGACTGGCCCTGGGCTAACATCGTGCCCGTCTTCCTCTACTTTTTTATATGGGATGCCGCCACGGCATGGCTGAGAAGCAGTGCGTTGGTGGGCGCCCGGGATCCGAACCCGCGAACCCGGGGCTGCCAGAGCACAAACTAAATTGCTACACCACTGGGCCGGCCCCAATTAGGATTTTTTTAAAAAGCTCTTTAGGGTGACTCTGAAGTGCATCCAGTGTTGAAAGTCACTGTCCTGTATGTTTGGATTCTGTGCTTTTCTTTCCCTCTCCATCCATCTCATCATTGTCCTGGTCAGGCCACCAGGTCATCTGGGCTGCAGTAGATTCCTGGCTGGTCTCCCTGCCTCCCTGTCCTTCACAGTGATCACTCAGGATAATCTTTCCAAAATGCACCTTGGATTGTCCCCCTGCCCCAAGCCTTGGGTGGCTCCACCACCGCATGGAAGGCCCTCTGGATCCGAGCCCTGCCTGTTTCTGTGGCCCGGTCTCCCTCTCTGTGTGATCTGGTAATGCTGAACACCGCAGAAAGACCCGCCTCTGTGCCCTCAGTCGGCTATCCTCTTCGTCTGGAATGCCTTCCATCCCTCCCCAGGGTCACTGGAGCTGCTGCTGCTCAACCTGGAAGATGAAACTTAGGGCCTAACTTCCACGCGACCTGGGGCCTATCCTTTGTTCAAGTACAGCATCCAGGGTATTCCTGTATCCTGCTCTTTACCCTGGGTTGCTGTGACCTTGCCCCACTAGAAGGTGAGCCGATGGTAAGGACCCCGCTTTGTCCCTCCCTATCACATGGTATGTCCTTGACGGCCTCTGGTGAAATGAATCGCCTCACGGTGCTTCCTGAGCCCAAGGCAGACTTATGCAGGTAGAGTGTTCCCCCAAGACATCCCTAAGAGGTATGTAATAGGTGCTTAATAAGTACTTGTCAAATAATTACTTAGCAAAACCATTTCCAACCAAAAAGGCCACATTTACTCCAATGTTTCCATTATAAATATATCTTTTTAATTTAAGAATACTGATTAACACAGGAAACAGATTTAATTAATGGAATTGTGCATATGGTCATCAGTTACATTGTGACATGTTAATTTCTTTATCATTTATTGGCACTGTCAACAGAATACTGTAAACAAGATCACTTCGTATATGTAAGTCAGCGATGCTCCCTAGCTATGGTTTTCTACCATGAGCTGATATATAGATAGATAGATAGATAGATAGGTGTAGATATATCAATATACTAATGTTGTGCACAGTTTTGCGTGGTTACTGAGTGTCAGTAAAAATTATAAAAAAACACCCATTTATAGTAAAAGTGAGGATGTACTAAGACTTGCTATTACTGGACCTTATTTTCTGTAAAACTGATGAGGCTTACTAGAGACATTTGCTAAACTCCATGGCACGAACGTGTGATGGGTTCACTCCCAGACCGCCGGCCACAGAAGCACTTCTTCATGGCCTCTGCCCTCGACGGCAACCTGTCCGCTGGGCTCCCTGTGTTTTCACCAGCCTCCTCCAGGTTTCTGACCTTGAGCTCTGCCGAGAATTCTTTTCCTTGAAATTCTTCCAGCTATACCCCCACCCCCAAAAGAGGATGCCTCAGGAACTTGTGATGCCCCGAGTCAAGAACTTGTTGATAAATGGCTTAAAAAGTTTAATGAGAAGTAACTTCCCTCGGTAAGGGGTGAAAAAGTCTGGAAATGACTTTCCAGATAAAATGACTTCATTTCTCTGGCAGTGCCCCGTGGGGAGAGAACAAAATATTGGAGCCACTCTCTCCACCGAAGAGAGCCAAGTTTCTAGTTGTGCCCTGGCTTAAAAACCTTCTTGACTCCAGGAAACTTACTGAGTGTTTGCTAACGTTCTCAGGAGAAAGCATCCTTACGCCAATAGATGAATTATGGTTTGGCTTGCATTTTGGTTGTTTGTTAAATAAGGCCTTGACTCTTGGGATACTGCCTGTGGAATCTGGATCCCGGGTGAAAGGTGTGAGACCAGGAACTGATATGTCTTTGCACACACTGTCCCCTTTCTGCAACGCTCTGCCCTGCCTTGTCGGCTTGGTGAACTCTTGCTCATATTGATAAACCCCGCTCAAATGTCACCTTCTCCTTGAAACCTCCTCTGACCCTTATGTGGATTGGGGTGCTCCCTCTGATTTCCTGATGTTCCTACACATACCTCTGTTATAGCACGTGCCACTGGGCTTTAAGAGTCTGTTGTCCCCAATGGGATATGAGTCCCTTGAGAGCAGGGACTGTGTCTTATTTCATCTTTGTATTCCTAGTGGCACTGGGCCTGGGACAGAGCAGGTATTTCATGAAAGTTTCATGGATGAATGATTGAATAAATAAATGAATATACAAAAGAGTGAAACCTTGCAGAGAGAGGGAGGCACACATCTCCGTTTAGCTGGCAGTGCACACGGCCTTAAACATGGCAGAACGCCTTCTTAAAAGCAACGGATGAGCACAAACTGCAAGAATGCAGAGTGAACCAGAATCCATGGATCTGCCCATGTCTGTTAAACCTGTTAGTGCCTTTGGTTCTCAACAAAAATAGGTGGATGACCAAGTCTGCTGAAGAGTGGAAGCAGAAAAAAAAAAAAAAAAACACTTTGAGATCTTTGGATGATGAGTTATTAAAAGAGAAAAATGCTGATCGAGAGCCCTGATGTGCCCATCTCCCCCAGCAGTCGACCAAGGCACCCGGAGATGGAGCGGCTTCCTTCCAGACAGAGAATACAAGCCAGACATTCTGTGTCCTCCCACTAATCAACACCTCATTGCTGTAGGACTAATAATGTCCCTTTTTGGAACATTTGAGGTCAAATCAGTTCCAAGAATGTCTCGCCTCCAGCAGAGATCCCTTCGTCCCAGCCAGAGCCCAATTAAACCTTAAGCATCATCTGCCTGTAATCTCCATCCTCATCCACGTCAGGAAAATCTCTAATTTGGAGTGGCAAAGACTAGGACCCACCTTAACCAACAGGCTCCTTTTCCCCTCGGAGCTCTGGTGCCTTTCATTCACGATGCTTTCCTCAAGAAGAAACCTACTTCAGCATTAACGGTCTCTGGTGGAACAGCAGAGCTGTTCCTGGATCTGCTCAGAAGTGGAGCAAAGGTGGAGGAGCAAAAACTAGAGAAAGAGCCTCCGGGGTCCACAAGTCAGACCCCGGAACTGGGAGCAGGAGGAAGGGGCTCTGCTGCCCCAGGCCCTGGGCTTCCGCCCCCAGGCGACTGGCTTGGCTTCTGACCCTTCCCTTCACGTGTGTCCCGGTGGACGCTCGGGCTGCAGTTTCCTTCCACAGAGGTCTAGGCTGCACTGAACAGGAGGGGGAGTTTGGGGACGGAGGATGGAGAGTCAGAACCGTGGATGATGCCTCCCAGAGACTCTCCCAGAGCGGAGCCCCATCAAGCACAGGATCCACACTTGAGACAAAGCCCCAGATGCACTGGGAGGCGTGGCCCAAGTCCCAAGGAGGCCAGAAGATGCCCCCACACCCCCTGGGGCTCAATCCTAATGTCCCTACTGTCCTGCCTTCATATGCTGTGCCCTGCCCCTCACTGAACGGTGCCTGGGACGTGATCAGAGCTCAAGGGGCTGGGCGAGGGGGAGGCCATGTTCATTGCACAGGGTGAGGGGAGCCGGCATCCTTGACCACAGAACACTGCACTTGAGGGGACGGGACCCAGGAGCCCAGCCACCAGTCCCAGGAGCAGGTGTCATCCCCTTGACTGGCTTCCAAAGAAACTGTTGGGGTCAAGGGTGGGCAGATACACAGCCAGGACCCTCAGGGCCCGTCCTAAGACTATGTCCAGGGCTCAAGCGGAATTTCTGGCCTTCAACCATTGTGCCCCATTGACTTTGCAGGGAGGAAAACCCAAACCAGCCCCGCCCCCATCCCCTCCCCTCCCTTCCCCCTAAGCCACCAAAAACATCCCCTCCCCACAAATAACCCTCCAGTTGATGCATTCACCTCTGATACTTTAAGTGAAAACATGAATTAGGCAAACTAATCGATTGGACAACTGTTGAGATCGGGGCTTTCTCTGTGTGGTGGGAGGGGCTTCTTTACTTGAAGTCCGCTAAGATGTCGCTGAAAATATTGAGGAACAGGTGCGCGTGGTGATCCCTGAAGACCAGAGTGGGTCGGAAACGAATGGACTTGTCGCCGCAGCCCCCCAACACCACGCCTGGAAGAGAGGGCGGGAGGGAGGTTGGGGGTTGGGGAGGAAGGTTACACACGCTGGCTGCCCCCGTCCGTCCATCCATCATTCTTCTCATCTGGGCTTCCGCCTGTCCTCCCTCCATCCACCCACCCACCCTCACTCCCCATCTCTCCCTTCATCCATCATCCGCTTCCCTCCCTCCCTTCCAAGTCTGCGTGTCTGCTCTGCTGCCCCTGCACCAGGTCTGGTCACAGAGAAATCCTGAGATGAAGTCCTTGCCTTCCAGAAAGGAAACAAGCACACGAGTAAATTACAAAAGAGCAGGCAGGTCAGAAGCACGTCCGAGGGGCAGAGCCGTCCCTGAAGAGGACGCTGCTTACTGTAAAGGGCGACCTCCCCGTTGACTGGCTGGGCGGCCTTGCTAGGTTGTGTACTGTCTCTGAGACCCAGTTTTCTCATTTGAAAGAGGAGGCGAATGATCCTGGCCTTCAAGGCTGCTGTGGGGATTCTGTAAGATGGACCCCGTGCTCGACCCACTGGAGATGCCCTGACCTCCCCCACTTACAGCTCTTCCACGGTTTCCCACAGCTCTAAGGAAGTCCCGAATCCCGAAGCTGATCCACAGGCCCATGTGAGGTGGGCCTGGCAGCCCCTCCCCTGCTCCCTCCCCCTAGCCTGTCTGTCCCTCATCACACTCCATCGTTCCAGTTTAAACTCCATCCTGCCTCAGCTAATTGCACATGTGCCTCCCTCTGTCTGGAATGCGCCTCACCTTCTTCACCTGGCCACCCCCTGCTCATCTGGCAAGACGTAAGGTATAATGCCGCCTCCTCAAGGAAGCCTTCCCTGATTTCCTGGTCTCAACACTTTCCCTAGCTATTCCATCCCTTAGCCCCTTTTCCTCCTTCCTAGGATTTATAACTGCAATCGTTGTGTATGAAATATTCTCTTTAATATCACCCTTCCTGCTAGACTGTAAGCTCCTTGAAGGAAGGGCCCCGATGGTCTTGTTCATCATCGGGCCTCTGTCCAGGGTTGGCACCACTCACCTTCTCCGTGAATCTCTCTCAAATGAATAAACATACAAAGAGATCCCACTGGCGACTTTCTCTTCTTTTGAGAAAACACATTCAGGGTACTTTCAGTCCTGTGTACCACCTGCTCCCCAGGGTAACGGGGACACCGATGACACTCGGCTTCCACGCCCGACTGCCTTACCTTTGTTCCTGGCTGTTAAAATGAGTTTATTCCGTATGGATTCGTCTGGGGTGTCGAAGGAGCAGAAGGTGCCTCGTCCTCTCACTCTGCTGATGAGCTGGGGGTACCGGGCCTGCAGTGGGGGAGACAGGCCGCATCAAAGCCTGCCGCCCGTGTAGCAGCCGGCTCGGTGGCTGGGGTTCCTTAGATGCGCCCCCCCGGTCCAGACCGGCAGGCCCACGTGGGGCTCAGAGCTCTGGCTCTCGAGACAGCCTGCCCTGGTTCAAAACCCGACTCTACCTCTTCCTCACAGCACAACCCCGAACGAGTCACTTAAGGGGCCCGTGCCTCAGTTTCCTCTTCTGTAAACTGAGGGGTGTAAATGCTACTGACCCCAATGGACTGTGGTGAGAATTTGGTGAGACGAGGTTTCTCTCTCAAGCCCCAAGCCCAGGGCCTGGCACTCGGTAGGCGCTCAGCAGATGTCAGTAGTTCTTCTAGAAAGTGGTGATTCTTCTCGGAGAAACAAGCTCGTCCTCACTCGAGGCTTTGAGGTCGGGAGTTGTACTGGTTGAAGAGCAGCCCCTCCCCACACTCCTGTCCACCCGGGACCTGTGACAGTGACCTTATTTGGAAATAGGGTCCTTGCTGATGTTATCAGTTTAGTTAAGATGAGGTCACACTGGACTAGGGTGGGCCCGGCATCCGTGTAAGAAGAGGGAAACGTGGACACAGACACGTGCACAGAGAGAGAAGTCCGTGTGACAATGGAGGCGGAGATGGGAGTGATGCCTCCACAAGCCAGAGAACGCCACAGACGGCGGGCAGCCATGAGAAGCCGGGAGAGGGCGTGCGACGGATTCTCCCTCAGAGCCTCCAGAAAGAATCAAGGCTGCCGGTATCTTGAGTTTGGACCTCTGGCTTCCAGAACGGAAAGAGAGTCAATTCTTGTTGTTTTAAGCCACCCGGTGTGTGGTCACTCAGACAGAGGGTCGTGGTCCCTCCCCACTCCCCACTGTCCACACGAAGGACAGCAAACAAGGGCTTGGACAACCCCAAGTTACTGCAGGGTTCTGGGGGCAGAGATGGGGGCAGTGTCATTTCATCACGGCCCGTCGGTAGACACTGGGGATGAAGTCAGACTCTGGACACGATAGAGGCCCCATATACGTGCCGGGCACCATGCCAGGCACTTCCGCGCAGGTCCCTGCGTCCTCACCCCGCCAGTGAAGGGGGACCCATTTGGTCTCCACAATGGGGAAACTGAGGCTCAGAAGTCTCTCCAGCCCTCACTCTACTCCCTCCTTGCACTTGCTGACTGGCCGGGAGCCAGCGATCTGAACGCACTCCTCTCTCCCTCCAGAGTGGGTCTCTGGGGAGGCCGGGAACAAGGTCTCCAACATTCGGACACCCCTCGGGGCCCTTGTGCCACACACAGACACACACACACACACACACACACACACACAGTAGGGCTGAGTAACTGTCCACCTGGCGAATCAATGCAGGACGTGGGGCTCCTGGTCCCCTCCTCACCGCAGGGCTCTGCTTGCTGCCTCCCTGCAGGCCTCCAGGCCTGCGCATCTACAGCCTCCCTTTTGTTGCACCCATCTGTCTGCTCCCTGTCTGAGGGCATTTCTATAATCTTACCTCCTTCCTGCCTATAGCTTTTTAAGGCAATGACGGGGACCTCTAACCCCTCCCATCCCTTTCAATGAGCCAGCCTGGGGCTCCCAGAGCAAGATGCATCTCTGGGACGTTTCCACGGAACCCTTTTCGTGGCCCCATCCTGCACATGGAAACTACTTTGGGAAACACTGTCATCCACCCCCCTTCTCAGAGCCAGGCCTTAGTCAGGGACCGGCAAGCTGACCTCCAGGAGCTGCCTTCACAGCTGAGGATGGGTGGCATCAACCGGGACACTTAGGAGACCTACAGAGAAAACATCGGCCTTCCCTTGGGCCTGGGCCCTGCTTTCCTGGGTGGGTCTGACTTCACCTGCGGGGTCGGAGCCCCGTTCTGCTCTTTGTTCCTGAGCTACAATTGCCATCGGGCAGTCTGACTGCGACTTGCCTGTCAAGCAACACCTCACATTGTGAGCATTCTTGCTTCTCTTTCTCCCCAGCCAGCCTCCTCTGTGTCCCAGCTGAGCCCCTTGCCAGGCCGTGAACTCCGCCTGTCGCGTCTTATCCCGGGAGCCTGGGTGATGCCCAGCTCAGGAGGAAGGCAGCCCTCGGTCCGCGTGGACCTCAGGGGAAAGCATCTCAGCTTGGGACAGAGAGCAGCCCGCGTGTTCGATGGCCCCAGAACAACCAGATCCCATAGTCGGCACGAGCCACCACCGTAGGCAGGGCCGGACGTCTCCCAGGGAAATCAACGCGGCCTGTCACTTCTGCCCTGCTGGCTGGCGGACAGTGAAGGAGCACAGCAGCAGGAAGGAAGGGCCCGACCCTTCACACGTGCCCAGACCCCCACCCCCAACCTTGGTTTAACTGCAAACCTAGCCCCAGAGAAGAAGAAATTCCACCCAGAGTGGCACAGTCGGAAGGTCATAGCTGTCTTAGCCATGCTTAACCCCTTCAGAGTCTTTGCCGTCAGGCAGATGTGGGTTTAAAACCTGGCTTCCTCGCTGCCGCCTGGGCCTCCATGTTCTTACCCAGAAAATGAGAATAATCCTATTTCCCTAATTTCAAATTGTTCTGAGTTAGGGTTGCCAGATAAAATATGGGATGCTCAGTTAAATTTGAATTTCAGATAAACCACTTATAATTTTCTAGCATAAGTATGTCCCAAATGTTTCATGGGATATTCTTATGTTAAAAAAACAGTTGCTGTTTTCAAATTTAACTGGATGTCCTGGATTGTAATGGCTAAATCTGGCACCCCTACCTAGCGGGGTGGGGGGTGGTCCCTGGAGCTCCTGGCTGTCCTGTGTCCAGAACCAAGTCCTGAGCTTGCCCCACTAGGCCTCGGACTTCTGAAATTTAAATTTAACTGAGTCTTGCTTCTCCCCGGCCCGGAAATGCAGGAAACCTGTCCTGAAGATTAAATGAGCTAAGACACTTAACACAGTGCTTGGCACATAACAAGTTCTTTTTTTTTTGCGAGGAAGACCAGCCCTGAGCTAACATCCACCGCCGATCCTCCTCTTTTTGCTGAGGAAGACTGGCCCTGGGCTAACATCCGTGCCCATCTTCCTCCACTATATGGGACGCCGCCACAGCATGGCTCTCAAGCAGTGCGTCGGCAGGCGCCCGGGATCCGAACCTGCGAACCCCGGGCTGCCAAGCGCGAACTTAACCGCTGCGCCACCGGGCGGTCCCTATAACAAGTTCTTAATTCATGGAAGTTATTATTATTATTACAAGGTCCTTGATCGTGTCAGAGAGGTAAACACTGGCAAAGAACACACTTTGAAGTCCACCAGAATCAGGTTCAAATTCAAACGGTGCCGCATGGAAGCTGTGTAACTTTGGACAAGTTAATGGCCCCTCCACACCTCAGTTCCTTCATCTGTAAAATAGGCGTATAATGGTGCCTACACCACAGCATTACTGTTGGACTTAAAATGAAAGAGCGGATGAGAGCCCATATTATAGGACTTGGCATGTAGCAGGCTCTCAATAAATGGAAGCTGTTCTTGTTATTGTCCCTCATCCCTTCATCATCACTACCACCATCATCACCACCACTACCACCATCATCACCACCACCACCATCATCATCACCACCACCACCATCATCATCATCACCACCACCATCATCACCACCACCACCATCATCATCACCACCACCACCACCACCATCATCACCACCACCATCATCATCATCACCATCATCATCATCATCATCACCATCATCATCATCACCACCACCACCATCATCACCACCACCACCATCATCACCGCCACCACCATCACCACCATCATCATCACCATCACCACCACCACCATCATCACCACCACCATCATCACCACCACCACCATCATCATCACCACCACCAACATCATCACCACCACCATCATCATCACCACCACCATCATCACCATCACCACCACCACCACCATCATCACCACCATCATCATCATCACCACCACCATCATCACCACCACCATCATCATCATCACCACCACCACCACCATCATCACCACCATCATCATCACCACCACCACCATCATCACCACCACCATCATCATCACCACCACCACCATCACCATCATCATCACCACCACCATCACCACCATCATCATCACCACCACCACCCCTCGGTGGTTCACTCAGGTCACGGGTAACTGGATACTTTAAGATCCCAGGGGAGGGACTCTTTATGACCAGCCACCTGGAGAAGGTCATCCCTCTTCCCAACTCCTGGGCTGGACTGGCCAGTCCTGAAAACACTGTGGTTCCTGCCAGCAGTGCCCCCACCGCCCCGCAAATCTAGGAGAGTAACGTTTGTGTGTGTGTGGGGGGGGGTGTCGGACAGGGAGTATGACATAATGAAGAATTATTATCATAGAAAGCTGCACTGTCCAATGCGGTGGCCACATGTGGCTGTTGGAATGTGGCCAGTCCAAATCGAGATGTGCTGTAAGTGTAAAATACACACGGGATTCCAAAGACTTAGTATATGAGAATATGAAATATCCCATTAATTATTTTCTATATCGATGGCATGTTGAAATAATAATATTTTGGATATAATGGGTTAGCTAAAATACATTATTAAAATAAATTCCATCTCCTTCTTTTTTACTTCTAGTATGGTTACTAGAACAATTTAAAACGACATGTGTGGCTTGTAACATGTCCCATTGGACAGGACTGCTGCCGAGTGATAAGTATGTAGAAGTCGGTACAGAGGAGGGAGTGGCTGACACGTCAGTGGGATGACGGGGGGAGTGTTTAGGGGGCTTCTCCAAGGAGGGACATCTGGACATGGTGTCAAAGGAAAGCCAGGCATTCGGGACCTGGCACTGGGTTGGATGGGGGGGTGGGAAGCCATCCCCTACAGAAACAGCACGGCCCTTCAGAACTGCTCAGATGTGGCCCGGGGGGCAGTGGGGAGCCAGGGACGGGGGTCCTGGGAGAGCAGGGTGGGGCCAGGCGGGCAGGGTACCTGGAGGTCCAGCAGCCCCGTGAGCAGGGCCTTGCCGGCGTGCGCTGCGTTACTCAGCAGGTCCTCCCGTTTGATGACGCTGATGACCTCGGCCAGCAGCAAATTCTTGGACGGGTCCCCCAGCCAGGTGTTAAAGATCCGGTAGGGCTGGAACGAGGCACGGGGTGTCGGAAGGGTTCATACACAGGCACACCCCACAGGGGCCCGCTTCCCCCAGACACACCTCGTCCCCCTTTAAGAGAAGAGACACTAACCCAGTGAACACCTACAGAGGGCCGGGCAGGAGGACGCACAACGTCTCATTGGGTTCGTTCCATAGCACCGACCCCACAGGGGGGTGCCGCCATTAGGGAGACCTACTCGCCCCGGCCATGGGACAGCCCTCAGTCCTGGGGAAACCAAGACCGCTGGCCCTTGACCGCCATCATCCTCACTTTGTAGGGGAGGAAGCTGAGGTTCTGGGGGGATATGTGATTTGTCCAGGAGAAACGTAGCTCACAGGGGGTGGAGTCGGGAGTGGACTGACGGCAGTCCGACCCTCAGAGACCACCTGACTTATCCCTCCAGGAGTTACTCAGGGTGTCAGTGCAGCCAACTGATGCACACTCCCAGCCTCCCTCGCAGTTCGGAGCAGCCACGTGGCCAGATCTCAGTAAAGAAATAGAAGTGTCGTGGGATTTCGGGGAAGGCTGCTAAAGACGAGGAGGGGGCCGCTTTGTGCTTCCCCCCTTTTTGCTTCCTACTGCCTAGAATTGAGATGTGATGGCTGGAGTTCCAGTAGCTATTTTGGAACAAGAGATGACCTTGAGGGTGGAAACTACATGCAGGAATGGTGGAGGGAAGGACCCTGAGCCCCTGATGACTGTGTGTGTGTGTGTGTATGTGTGTGTGTGTGTGAGAGAGAGAGAGAGAGACTCCACAGGTACATGTGGCAGTACAGTGTAGTGGTTAAGAGCATGGGCTCTGGGTTTGAATTCTGGTTTTGTCACTTAACAGGCTGTGTGACTTTGGACAACTTCCTTAACCTCTCTGTGCCTGATTCCTCATTAGTAAAATGGGAGATAAGAATGACACCTGCTTGGTTAGATTGTTGTAGGGATTTAAAGTATGTGAGGAGTATTTAGAACTGGGCCAGACACAAAGCTATTAACAATATTGTGTGGGCACACAAAGGAAAATTAGGAGAAGACAACGGACTGCTACGAAGTCAGCCCTGCCGAGACAGCTGGGGTGACCATAACCCCTGGCTAATTAAATCGATAAGAACTTGGAAAACCTTTGTGACACGTTAGGGGTCCACCCAGTTCCTGGTTTGCGAGAGAGGAGCAGTTATGACAACGGGACGCTCCTTCACCCGCCTCCCTGCCCTCCCCGGAAGGGAGGGGGGTCCGCACTCACAGCGTTGGGCCTGAACTCCTCCTTGTGGAAGAAGCCCCCGGTCATCATCTTCTTGCTGAAGGTCATCACGTCCGCGGGGTCATCCAGGCCCCAGTGCTCGTGGGCCCAGAACTTGCCGGTGCCGCCGCCGCCCGTCTGGACCTCGTCCACCAAGAAGGCACAGCCGTGCTGGAGAGAGAGAACAGCCACCAACGTCGACCAACCGCGGACGCCCGAATCCCTGCTTTCTGAACGCAGCCCAAGCCCGTGTTCCTGCGCCCTGCAGAACTGAACCGAACGCTGAAGCAGGGCAGGTCCACCTGACTGTATCCAGACGTTTCCTGAAACTGCTGAGCTGGCACGAGACAGAACGTTGGACACTCCCTGACCCAAAGCACAGCAGCACGGCATGTGCCTCTGTCCCTGAGCCGGCTGACTCACTCAGGAGGAAGCGTGTCCCAGCAGTGGGGCCTGGGCCTGGTCCCAAACCCCAGCTGCCCTGTCCACTGGGTCTGCGTGTCGCCGGATGATCACTGACTTAGCACTGTGTTGAACATTTCTCTGTGAACTCACCGCTGGATATGCCAGCAATACGTGCAAACACATTACAATAAACACGATATCAACATAAGTCTGTTCATGCGTCTGTTGAGTGTGGACCACCCTGGGCTGAAAGACGAGGTGGGGCCTCTAGAAAGAAAAGGGAGGAGGCTGAGGCCTTCCCAGGAATCTCTCGACTGGGAAAGTCCCGACTCAGACTGCAGGTTGGAGGGTGATTTTGCTGTAAGATTTTAGGGAAGAATTCCCTGTCCTGCCCCCGACCCCAACTTCTCTGCCCTTCTCAGCCTCTGAACATCCTGATGTTTACAAGGACCCCAAAGCTAACCCTCTGCTCCGGGAAACCAGCTGGAAAAGGCCTGTGGTCCGTCCAACCCTGGCCCGGGCACTGACCTTCCTGGAGATGTCTCTCAGCTTCCGGAAGAAGTCATCTGACGCGTGGTTGTCTCCGCCCTCGGACTGGATGGGCTCCACGATGATCCCAGCCACCGTCTTCTTCTTCTTCCGGTACTTCACGATCAGATCCTCCACCTGGATTCCAGAGGGGGGGACAAGGGCTTGCAGAGGCTCTTGAGGGGCATCTGCGGATGGGCAGGAAGATGCCCAGACGTGGAAGATACATTTGTGTGTGCTTCTGGTGAAGGCTGTGGACCATTCGGAGCCACACGCGTGGATGGAGCGGGTCCTACCTGGGATTGGTGCACCTGTGGGCACACAGACTGATAACATGGGCCAAATTATTGAACCCTCTGAAGCCTCGCTTTCCCGATCTGTACAATGGGCACACTGACAGAATCTACCTACCGGAGTCGGGGAGAGGACTGGATGAGACGATACAGCACGGGGTCCACCATACAGGAAGTGGTGGCTGCTGCTACTGTCGCCACTACATCATTGTACTTTTACGTTATCATTTTTGTTATTATTGGTACGAGAGTCCTTTCTGTGCAGAATCTGGGATGTATATTTGTTTACACAACTGTTGCAAAACTCATCCCTTGTGCTAGAAATCCCATCAGTGGTGGCACGGAGCGGGGGGGGGGTGGGGGGGTGGGGGGGTAGACTGACTCCTTGGACCACCTGAGAGATTTCCCGGGTGACAGATGCCCGTGATTGGGGTGATGGTTAATGTGAGTGTATTTGTCAACACTTACTGAACTAGACACTTAAATGAGTGCATTGTATGGAATGGAAATTATGTCAATGAAGTTGAACTTGATTAAAACAAATTTAACTGTTAGCGGTGATGGGGCAGTGAGAAAAGCACTGGATTGTCTCTAAGTGGTTCTATTTCTTGAACTCTTGTTCTAAAATGGGCATCATCTTATAGATAATTAAAGAGTAGTAATTATGATACTTTATTAATAAATTTAATGATTACATATAATTTAAAAAACCCCAAGGGCCGGTCTGGTGGCGTAGCGGTTAAGTTCGCATGCTCCACTTCAGCAGCCCGGGGTTTGCCAGTTTGGATCCTGGGCACGGACCGCACCGCTCATCAAGCCATGCTGAGGCGGCATCCCACATAGAAGAGCTACAACTCTACAACTATGATACACAACTATGTACTGGGGCTTTGTGGAGAAAAAAAGAGGAAGATTGGCAACAGATGTTAGCACAGGGCCAATCTTCCAAACAAACAAAAAACCAACCCCCTCCCCCCCGCCCCGCCAGCCATACACCTAGATAGAATAACAAGGGAATCTTTCTCTCATGCAGAATTAAGGAAAAACCTTCTGTTTGGATTTGTGATTTTGGCCTCAGTCTCCACCAACTGCCCCAAGGAAGCTCTGAGATGCTCTTCCTTGCTTTCAGAGCACAGTCTGCAATTTGTCATTACGTGGTTATTTTCTCATTTGTCCAGTGCTGTCTTTCCTACACCTGGCCCTCCCCAGTAAGACGGCCGAGCCACAGGTGGCTGTGGAGCACTTGGAACGCAGCTGGTCCAAACAGAGACGTGCTCCAGGTGTAAAACACACACAGGCTTTCAAAGATTTCACACGAAAAAAAGAATATAAAATATCTCATCCATAATTTTTAAGTATTAACTCCATGTTGACATGATCATATTTTAGATTCAATAAAATGGTATTAAAATTAATGTCACCCATTTCTTTTTACATTTAAAAAATGTGATTGCTAGAAACTCTAATATGACATATGTGGGTTGCATTGTATTTCTATTGGACAGGGCTGTCCTAGACTCCATTATCTTGTCTCTTTAATTTTACCACTAAATACCCGGCACCTAGCACCTTGCTTCACACCCAGTAGGTGTTAAGCGTTAATTGATTGAAGAAAATGATGTGCCTGAGGGGCACCAGTCTCAAACCAGCCTTATTTGAACTGAAATTCAAACCGGAAGAGTGACATTTCCACCCCCACCCCACCCCCCAGCAACAGAGTCCCTCTGATGTCTTACATGGAAATGCAATATATGGAACAGATCAAAGGGGGACTGTTCTGGTTGAAGTGGAGGCATGGCGACAGAGGACTGCACATCCTCAGTCCCTCCCCTGCCCCCACTGCAACCCCAGGGCTCCCACAGAAACTCCAGACTCGGGAAAAGACTGAAAAATGGTGGATTAGAGGACCCCATGGAACCATTTTTTCTGAGCTGCCCCATGTTCTTTCCACAAATCCATTTTCTCTTATTCTAGAGTCAGTGAAGCTTGCCTCCAAAGAAACTCAAACAATACAGAAATCAGTACCAGAAGTGGGGCGATGGATGCTGGGTGGCAAAATCGATGTGTCTCATTACCTTTCCCAACATGGAACACTTGGGACACGAGGCCTCTGTCCCTACGTCCCTCCCAGGGAGCGCCATGCGGGTCCCCAGATAAACTGTTTGTGTGTTCTTCCTCTCCTGGGCTAAGCCTTGTGGTGGCGAGGGTAAGGAGATGGGGGTGTGGGGAGGAAGATCTAGGTGTTACCTCTTCTAGACAGCGGGCCTCTTCCTGCTGGTTCTCTTTCACAAACTCTTCCAGAGGATATTTCAGCCGTGGGAATGGTGCGATGGGCCAGTCGAAGGACGGGATGTCAATCTTGTGAATAGCTTTGCTGTGCGTGGTCGCTAAGCAACCTGGGCCCAGCAAAACAGAAGAGCAGAGGGTCAGCTTGGGGAAGCAGGAGGAAGAGTCTTTGAAAAGGGGACGATGGGCATTTCAGGATAAGTCTTCAAATGCCCAGGGAGGCCTGTTGCCTGCAGAAACGCAGTTCCTGTAACACCCTGGAGCTGAAGCAGACCCTGTGAACACTTACTGTGTGTGTGTGTGTGTGTGTGCGTGCGTGTGTGTGCGTGTGCGTGTGTGTGTGCGTGTGTTTTGCTTTCTGATTCATCACAGATTAAGCACAGACTTTGAAGATAAAGAGACAAGGGTTCAAATCCCGGCTCTGTCACAGAATGGCCTTGGAATGTTCTTTCCCTTGCTTAGCCTCAATTTCCATATCTGCAAAGTGGGAATAATAATTCCCACTCTGCAGGGAATGGTGTGGAGTCCACGAGACAGTACGTGGAAACCGCCAACGCAAGATCAAAGTCAGCCACGCTATTGCTGTTGCTGCATTATTACTCTAACTGCCACCTCGGGGGTCACACAGCCCCTCCTTACCCATGGTCCTCCCGTGGAACGCGCCCATGAAGGAGAGGATGCTGTAGTCGGGGCATCCAGGGGCCTGGAACCAAGAGAGAGCGGTCATCAGTCATGGCTGTGAGGACTGGGGGCTATGTGGTTGCCCCGCACACCCAGAGGAGCACAGAGGTCCTTCAGAAGAACTGGGGGTCCCTCCTCAGGCCCAAGTTACCAACGGGACCCCTGAGGTCTATACTAGCCCACGGATGTTCTGTTTTGCCTACACAGTAAAAAAACCTTTTTTTAAAATCAAGAGAGCTCACATAAATACCTGAACTTCTGTCTTCTCACAAGTTCTGCACCATCTGGGCCCATTTTTCTCAGCCAAGCCTAAAGCCTGTGCAAGCACGCTGCCCCCGGGCCCACCTTACGTCACCTGTAGGTTACCTGCCAGGCTGCTGGGGTTCTAGTCTTCAGCCCCTGTCTACAGGCCCTTCACACTCCTCCCAGCCCTCCTGGCCCCAGGCTCCCCTCCTGCTCTGCTTCCACTGCTCCAGGTGGGCCAGGTGCTGATGGTGCCTCCCGGACATGAGGCTGAGCTGGGCACCTCACAGGAAACGCCCCAGGCCTTTGGACAGGTCTGCCAGGCCAGAGAGGGAGGACCCCCACATCTCCCTCCCCCAGTGGCGGCTGCTCCTGGGCTGAGGAGGGGTGCATGACCTCCCCATCCCCTCCCAGCGCCTTGAGAATGGCCCTGAGACAGTGTTTCTGGAAACTCCACCTGGCCAGGGAATCAGACTGGTTTCCAGCTGACTTGGGTAGAATTGCTGGGGACGCTGCAGAGGCCACCACAGGGGTCCTGAGTCTCTGGGAGGTTGATATGGCATTTCTTCAGGCTGGCTGATCTCCAGCGGGTCCCTGAGACCCCTGGGAAAAGCTCCAGGACCTCCCCCCACAAACTCCAGAAGACCTTGTCATTTTCCTTTGTTTGCTCCCGGTTATAAATGTGATATACACACATCATCGCACATCTTAGGATGCAGCCACAAACATGAGCAACGAGATCTAAAAATGTCGATGGAATAGGATGTCCACGAATATCAGATGAGAAAGAGGTAGGGCACGGTCCATTTTTTTTAAGAAATGGTTAGAAGAAAAAGGAAAAGCTTAAGTTTATGTAGGTTTGTATGCCTATGGAGAAACGTGTGGATATATTGCTAGCAAGAGGTGGGATTTGGAAAAAAAAATTAAGAAAGTATAAAAGGAAAAAATAAAACAAGCTCACCACCCAGAGGCAAACCATTGTAAACATGTTAGCAGGATTTCTTCTAGCAATTTCCTCCACATTTGTTTCATGGTTGAGAGCACAGTGTCCATACAACTTACATTCCACTGTTTTCACTAAATTATAACACGCATGTCTCCGGGCCAAGAGAACCCTCTGTAATGATTTTTGCTGCAGAATATTGTGGATGTATGCAGCGGTAACAGTCCAGTGGCACTTGATTCTTTTTCTATTTTTTTTAAGCAGCAGACACTTCTGTCTAAATCGTAATGGGACCCCACACACGAAACGGGGAAGGACAGGCCTGCTCTGGTGAAGCTGGCTGGAGAGCCTGGACTCCACCCACTTGGTTTTACCCTGTAGCCCCAGAACCCTGTCCCCCGACAGTGAGGCCATTTGACCTTGGTGCCTCTGGGAACTCTGGGCACTTCTGGTTCCAACTGAAACCCCCACACGTAATTCCTCTTTCCCCATTACTGGACAGATTGGTGGTTTCCAGTCTTTTCTGGTTATTGTTACTGGAGACACCAATGGGGTGAACACTCTTGTACATACATTTGTGCTGACATTTTGGATTGTTCTAGAGAATACACTGAAGACCTCCTTGGACGGGTCAAACTCAGGCAGCTGTCCTGATAAACTGACGAGTGCCCGTCAGGAAGAGCTCCTCTCGGCCTTGATACCGAGGGAATGCACCAGGGGTCCGAATGCCTGGGGACCCCTGGTTATGGACTGAATGTTTGCGTCCCTCCAAATCCATACGTCAAAGCCCTAACCCCCATTGTGACGGTACTTGAACACGGGCCTGTGGGAGGTAATTAGGGTTGGATGAGGTCAGGAGGGGGCCCCCGTGATGGGATTGGTGCCTTTATAAAAAGAGACACAAGAGAGCTTGATTCCTGTCTCTCCCCCCGACACGGGAGGACACAGTGAGAAGGCAGCCATCTGCAAGCCAGGAAGAGAGCCCGCCCCAGAGAACCAAATTGGCCACGTTGATCTTGGACTGCAGCCTCCAGAACTGTGAGAGATATATGTCTGTTGTTTAAGCCGCCCAGTCTGTGCTATTTTCTTACAGCAGCCTGAGCCAACCATGACACCTTCTTATTGGAGAACAGTGTCCGCCAACCAGCGTCAGCCCGAGGGGCTGCGGCAGCGCCCCCACAGGCGAGGGGGAAGGGCCGCTGCACTTACCTGGTTGATCATGCACGTCTCCAGCTCCTCTTTGGAGAAACCGGCTTGACCCCTTTCTTTACTCTGACCAAACAGAACAGAACGAAATCTCAGAGACGCTCTGGGGTAGGAGGGGCTTCAACTGTCCACGCAAACCGATATTTAGTGCGTTCTCAAGAGCTGATCTTATACGTTGGTCACTACACTTATGTACTGAAGCATGACTGACTGCCCTTGTGATGAAATAAGTAGGTGCATACATAAGGTGCGTTACTATTCCTAGCAACACTGAGATCTGCTGAGATGGTATACGAAATCCAGGTGAAACAGACTGATTCCACTGGGTAAGTTTGGTGCCAAAGCCTTGGCCCTCTGCACCATACTCCACTGGGATGTTTGGAAGGCCCCGTCCAGGCGGTGGCCTCCCTGGATTTTGATCATGGTCACTGATGTCCAATACTCCAGCCAGTTGAGATGAACAGTTGGACAGGGGGTGAGTGAGTGGCTGGGTGCTGGGGAGCCCGGGTGTGTGTGTGTGTGCATGTGTATGTGTGTGTGAGCATGCGTGCGCATGCACACTCACGCCCCAAACCTCACCCGGTACCACATGAAGATGGTCTTGAAGGCGTTTTCATTGGAGCAGGAGCCGCAGGCCATGGTGATGAGCTGGGACATCCCCGTGGGAGCCACCTGCAGAGAGGGGAACAGCTGTGGCTCAGCTCCATCTGGACCCCCCACGTCCCCTAGCTGGAGCTGTGCCTCTGCAGTGGCCACACGCTGGGCCTCGGAGGCTGCGGGAGGCAGACGGAAGCTGGGAGGGAAGCAGGGATGTCCTGGAAACAGTCGGACTGGGAGAGTGGACTTGGGCTGTTCAGGGTGGAGGAAGAGCCCCGGAGGCCCCGAGGCAGGAGGGCAGAGAGGGAAAGAGGGGGAAGAAAAGCCCAGTCCGACCCTCCTGATGCCCCCAACGACTTTGTTGTAACAACTAAACCCAAAACGTTGGGGAGGATTGAATAACATCTGCCAAGCCCCCGTCATGGGACAAACATTAACTTCTCCTGAGTTCCCTTCCTCCCGCACACAAGGAATCCCTCCTTTTCTTCAAAACGAAAAGTAAAAATATGTTCATCAAAGAAACCGCCCAGAGAACCAGACTGAAGTAGAAACACCCCATCCCTAATCGTATGGGTCTCAATCCTTTCCCTCCCTTGCTGGTGCCGCCTCGCCTCTGAGAGATCAGAACTGCCGTTCCACGGGGCTGGAAGGCAGAGGGGGTCCCGACGCGGCGGTGCTCCCAGGGACTCACCGAGAGCAAGGACTCCCGGAGCTTCTCCACGAAGTTCTCCGGGGGCAGGATTCCGAGGGCCGGTCTGTTGATGAGCGTGCTCTGCAGAAAGACCAGGAGACAAACCGTGACTTCTCGGGCCTGACCCAGCCGCCTGCCCGCCGAGGGCACTTCATCGCGATGTGTTCAAATAGGGGGAAGGGTGTCCTGTCCCTGTGGGAATGACAGCTCTCCCAGCACCTTTAGAGAAGTCCACTAGGATTGCTCTGGGTTTAAAAAAACTGTCCATTTCTTGGTTGTGCTATTGCACTATTATATAAGATGCTACCACGGGGGGAAACTGGGTGAAGGACATATGGGACCTCTTTGTACTATTTTTTGCAATTTCCTCTGAATCTGTAATTTAAAAAGAAACCATCAGAATGGCTGAAAAACAAAAAATGGACGATAACAAGTAGTGGTGAGGATGTAGGGCAACTAGAACTCTCATTCACAGCTGGGGGGAATGTGACATGGTGCAGTCACTTTGGAAAACGATTTGGGAGTTTCTTATAATGTTAAACAGACACACACCCTATGACCCAGCAATCCACTCCTCGGTATTTACCTAAGTGAAATGAAAGCACACGCCCACACAAAGACGTGACGCACACGAATACTTATAGTGGCTTTTATTTTCAGTTGGCGAAAACTGGAAACAATCCAAATGTCCTCCCAGTGGGGAAATGATAAACAAACCATGGCACATGCACACCATGGAATACTACTCAGCAAAAAAACGAATAATCTGCCAATGCACGCAATAACATGGAAGAGCATGGAAGAATCCAAGTCACAACGCTGAGTGAAAGAAGCCAGAATCACAGGGTCACACACTGTACGGTTCCATTCACATGACATTCTGGAAAAGGCAAAACTGTAGGGACAGAAGATAGCTCATGGTTGCCGGGGCCGGGGTGGGACTGACTACAAAGGGGCTCAGGGAATGTCTGGGGTGATGAACCGTTCGAGTCTGGATTTTTTTTTAATTTTGGTAAAAAAACAAGTAACACAAAATTTGCCATCTTAACCATTTCTAAGGGTATAGTTCGGTAGTGTTAAGTATATTCACGTTATTGTGCAATCACCACCACCATCCATCTCCAGGACTTTTTCATCTTGCAAAACTGAAACTCTGTCCCCATTAAACAAGTCCCCACTCTCCCTCCCCCCAGCTCCTGGCAACCACCCTTCCACTTCCTGTCTCTAGGAATTTGATGCCTCCAGGTGCCTCGTATAAGTGGAATTAAACAGTATCTGTCCTTTTGTGACTGGCTTATTTCACTTAGCATAATGCCTTCCAGGTTCATCCACGTTATAGCATATGGCAGAATTTCTTTCCTTTTAAGGATGAATAATATTCCATCGTATGCCTATGCCACATTTTCTTTATCCATTCATCTGTCGATGGACACTTGTGTTGCTTCCACCTTTGGGCTATTGTGAATAATACTGCTATGAACATGGATATACAAATATGTCTGGATTTTGACAGTGACTAAATGACAATGCTTTTGTCGAAATTCACAGTACAATACACTACAAAGGATGGATTTTACTGTAGGGAAGTTACATTTTAATTAAAAAAAAAAACATGGAAAATAGGCTGCAGCAGCTCTGGAATTTCTAAATAGAACAGGGTGTAGAGCCAGCCCTGATGGTCTAGCGGTTCAAGTTCGGTGCTCTCACTGGTTCGGCAGCCCGGGTTAGTCTCCCGGCCACGGAACCACACCACCCGTCTGCCAGTCGCCACGCTGCGGCGTCTGCTCACATAGAAGAACTAGGAGGACTTACAGCTCAGATATACAACCACGCGCTGGGGGGCTTTGGGGAGGAAAGAAAAATAGAACAGGGTGTAGGAGAGCAATCTGATGAGGGAGCTGGCTAAATAAACGGGACGCGCTGAGTATGAGAAAAGCAATGTTACAAACATTACTTGTCTGTCTATGTTGATTTATTTTTCTAATTTTGATCAATGGTGGTCCGGAGAAGTATTTCCGTCTGCAAGAAAATCACCAGTACAAGCCTGAGGCTAAATAGACACTCGCTTCTGACTCCCGGGAAACGAGGGAGCATGGTGGGCACCGACATGAACTTGCTCGTCCGAGGGTGGGTCAGCCCTGCCCTGTGACTCCGGAGCAGGAAAGCAGGCCAAGGGAGCCAGTGCCTCCAAATTTCAAAAGAAAAGGGAAATGCAGATTTTAATGTGAAATCGCCCCATTTTAAAATGCTGGCCAAAATTATCTTAAAACAGCCTCTGGCTGAGGGACAGCCCCACACTCACGTGGCTGCATTCTTGAAGAAAACCAGCCCCTGCTTTGCTAGCTTCAAACACAGGCACAGTTGCTAGCTGCCCCCACGATGGGGTCCGAGACACACATAGGGCCAACAGTCCCAAACCTCCCCACAGGCTTGTCCTCAAATACTTCCTTTAAAGCGAAGAGAGAGGATAACTTTCAAATCTGGAAGGACACCAACCATGGTAGAAGTTTCAACCACACGTGGTGTTGCTGTGTGTTAAGAGCCTGACAATATTTTATACTCTGATCTGGCGATTTCTAGACTTCTTCTCAAGAAATGATTTCAAACATGGACAAAAGCTATGAATTTAATTACTCGTGTAGCCTTGTCTATAACAAGAAAAAGGAGAAACACGCTAAATGCCAAGATTAGGTTAAGTAAACTAAGACACATTAACTCGAGGTGATGTTATATGGCTAGTAAAATGGTTTTTAAAAAAAGTTCCAATTTTATATCGGGGTTCACTCTTGGTGTTGTACATTCTATAGGTTTTGACAAATGTATAATGACATGTGTCCACCATTATAGAAAAGACACAAATGGAAATGCAGACAGAATAAGAGTAGAGCAGTCCCGGCCCTCGAGGTCCAGCCTGTCCCCCAGGCTGGGATCGGGAAGAAGCCCGGACAAGTTTGTACAATGGATAATGGTGAGGTCACCGGGAAGTGGATTTGAGTTATAAAAAGGGATTGTGCTAAGTGCAAGGTGGCATCCTGGACTGGATCCTGGAACAAAAGGTGGACATTAGTGGGAAAACTGGGGAAATCTGAATAAAAGTCTTCAGGACGTAAGGTACCAACATTAATTTCTTAGTTTTGAGAAGGGTGCCATGGAGAGGGTTAGCACTGGGGGGACCAGGGTGAAAGGTAGATGGGAAGTGTCTTTACAACTCGTCTGTAAATCTGAAATTCAACTAAAATAAAAACGTTTAGTTAAAGAAAAGAGGGAGATTGTACTGAGCCTGGGAATGGGGACTTCTTGGGTTCCTCTCTCAGACATAATCAGTGTAATAACCTCAATGCAAACCCCAATAGTGGCATCACATATAGGAGGAAACCCAGGGATAGGGAGGCCCCAGGACTCAGTCTCCTGGTGGCTTTGGAATTCGGCTTGGACCACTAACACTGTGGCAGGTTCACACCCCTGTTGCTTTTTCTGCTTTGTGACCACTGGTGTGGGTCTAGGATAAGTAGCGGGGGAAGTTGACCCTCCTGATTATAGATATGGGGAAACTGAGGACCAGAGAGGTCAAGCAACCTGCCCCAAGTCCCACAGACAGGAAGGGGCAAAACCATGACTCAAACCCAGGCCTGCTGACTTCAGATTCCATCCTCTGCCAGACACCACAGGCAGCCTCCACCTGAAAATGGTAATGCTGGATACGAGTTTGCCTGGCACAACCAGGAGACCTGGGCTGGCCTGGAGGGCCTCTGAGGGGTACTTCCTTTTGGTTCTGAGCTGTTAGTGGGGCTCCTAAGAAATCAAGCATTTCATGAGAGCAGGGTGAAGGCGAACTGCCATCATTGGTATCAGGGGAAGCGGCTCACTCGGCGGACGACCGGGCTGGCTGGCATCTTGACTGCCTCTCTGGGCCCAGGGAAGGTGTGGGGGTGGTGTTCCTGTTCGACAAAGCGTGACATTAAGAACAGAAGGTATCTGGGACATTGAGTAGCAGAATCAGATGAGGACAGGTTTCTAGAACACTTGCCGTCAGACTTAGCAGCCCTGAAGGGCAGCATGAGGAGAATGGGCTTTGGTTTAGGTGGTTGTGCAATCACTTAACCTCCCAGGGGCAAGTCACTTAACCTCTCTGGCCTTGGGGTCCTCATCTGCCAAAATGGGGACCCCCCCGCCCGGGTGCTTGTGAGGAGCCAGTGAGATCACACGACATGAGATAAGGCAGGAGCCCAGTCTAGAAGGACAGAGTCACGCAGGTGGAAAGGCCTGGAGGTCATAGGACGTGTCTGACCTGACCAGGCCAGCTGCCCTGTGTCCATCCCAGGTGCCACGGAGGTCAAGTGCACTCACCATTCATTGCAATGTGACCGTGCATGTGCAATGCCCAAGAGTCATTGTGTGACTTGTGGGCAATGTAATAAGGTGGCCCTGGCAACATAAAAAATTACAACTGGAACCCAGAAACTGGATCCAGGGGGACACAGCTTTAATTTTTGCAGCCACATGATATAATTATGTTGGAGTTTCAGGGTGACATGTTTGGGGTACAAAAGGGTTGAAAAGCCCCTTCTCAGGACTTTAATGACCTGGCAGGAACCGGCTCCAGACAGCGAAAACACCATAACCACCAACTGAGCGCATCTCCGGCCAAGACTCTGGAAGACCCAAGCTGTCAACCGAGGGTCCCCCAGCCTGATGCCCCCAGCGCACCCTGCTGAGCTTACGGCCGTCAGCTGCCCCTTCTCTACAACTGTCCCAGGGTGCTCCTTTCACCCTGCCCCAAACCCAGTGCTCCGCAGAACAACGTCAGCAAAGATGGTGATCCAGACTGAGACCTCACCACCAAATCCCAGAGCCCAGAACAGGACCCAGGACAAAGCAGGGACTGAATCAATCACTGGCGAATGAACAAATGTTGAGAAATAAGACTGAAGAAGCAGGAGCCAGCTCACGCAGTGCTCTGCATTCGAAGTGGAGGGGTTCAGGAGGCACCCTGAAGGCAGTGGGTACCCAGAAAGGGTGCCATGCACTCTGCATTTTGGAGGATGGTTTGGTGGAGGTGAGACTGGACGTGGGGTGGGAGGGGGCTGATGGAGAGGGGCTGTTGGGAAACATCCAAGTGGGAGCTGTAGAACTAGGACTGGTCACTGACTGGCTGAGAGGTGAAAGGTGAGAGGTAACAGGTGAGAGGTGGAGGTGGGGGGAAGGGAGGATGAAGTGAGGCTCCCAGGTTCCTGGCAGGGACAGGCATCCCCCAAATCACAATCCCTGGGCCTCGAAGTCACGTGTTGCTGGGGACGGTTCTGCCTCCAGAGACAGCTGACACTGCAAATGTGTGTGACATGTTTGTTGACATATTTTTTCAGCACCAACTGCTGAGGCATCTGGGACCCGCACAACGTTTCGAAACAAAGCCGGGCTTTGAATGCAAACACACCCGCGGAGCCTCCGGCCACAGACGGCCCTCGGCAGACACCTCAGGGAGACCGGCGGTTCCGCTACAGCAGCCCCTGAGCTTGTCAATTGATGGAGGCGAGAAACGTCCCCAAGCCCCTCCCAGGCAGGGCACAGCCATTCGTAAGGAGGGAAATGTGGTTCTTTCCTATTATCTTCAACTCTGCTAGTTAAAAGGGAAGAACGTTTAAGGCCAGGGAGTCGGTCCCTAACAGGGATGGGCTGTCTGTATCCTCCCTGGCCTTTCTTAGATTTCTCTTTGGGAATCACACCTCTTGTCATGTGTGGATAATTGTGTCACTCTCTGAGTAAAATGGGAGTCCTCCAATGACACTCGGTGTTGGTGAGGATGTGGAGGAACCGGAACCCTCACACACTGCTAGAGGGAGGGGAGACCCCACAGCCACTTTGGAAACGTCTGGCAGGATCTGCTGAAGCTGACCATGTGTGCACCCTGTGGCCAGCAGTCCCAATCCTAGCCTCGTAGCCAACGGAAACACACGAACGCGTCCACCGAAAGTCATACTCGCGCGTTCACAGCAGTGGTCTTCGTCGGAAACTACCCAAATGCCCATCAACAGTGGATGGGGTAAACTAATTGCAGCATCTTCACACAATGGAATGCTCTAGAGCCACAAGAATAGATGGTCTGTGGTTCTACACACAAGGATTAATCAGGGATTCTGAGTGAAATGAGCCAGACATGATAAAGAGCACAGACCGCATGATTCCATTTATGTGGCAACCAAGGATGGAAGAAATGCATCTATGCTGCTAGCGGCGAGGGAAGTGGCCCACCTAGCCTGGTCTGGGGAGCAGTAACGGGGTGGGGCACGTTGTGGGGACCAGTTGTAACTGATGCATTCTCAATGGGGGGAAACGTCTCACTCTTGAGATGGAGAAAGCACAGCTACATATGTGGGCCGTATACACCACACCATACACATACAGGCTACACCGTACAGGTGTGTTGAGGGCACAACGATGGCCCCCAAGAAGATGCCACACCCTCATCCCATCCCCAGGACTGTGATATGTTACCTGGCAAAGGGACTTTGCAGATGTCATTGAGGTTCCTATTTAGTTCAGATAGGGAGACTGCTCTGGATTTCCCGGGGGGGCCTAGTGCAACCACACATGCCCTTTGCTAAGGCAGAGGCAGGGGAGGAAGACAGGAGGATGGGACCTGCCCTTGCTGGCTTACGATGGGAGGACCACGTGGAAACTGCGAGAATGAAATGGATCCCGCCAACAACCTGAATGAGCCCTGAAGCAGATTCTCCCCCAGAGCCTCCGGCGGGGAGCTCGGGTCGCTGACCTTGATTCCGGCTTTGTGAGACCCTGAGCAGAGTGCTCAGCAAGCCCACCAGACCCTGACCCACACAATCGGTGAGACAACAAATGGGCGTCGTTCAAAACCTTGAAGCTGGTGGTAATTCATGATGGCAGCAACAGGGCACGAATACACAGCGGTAAAAAATTTCATGATGAGTGAAGAGTTAGGGAAATAAAGTCTAAAAAGTCTCCTTATTGAAGTAATCAGAAAAAAAATGTTGGGAAACACTGGGTCACACAGGGAAATTCATTGGCAGTACACTTAGAACGTGTGCATGTCTGCACATGTGTGTTACCATCGGCATAACCATTCAACGGCTTTCCACCCTCTCAGAGAGGAGATCCAGGGGTTCTAGACTTGGGAGACTCCACCCCCGGGGGGGCACTTGGATGTCTGCAGACATTTTTGTTGTTGCCCTAACTAGGGAGGGAGCTACTGGCATCTGGCGGGTGGAGGCCAGGGATGCTGCTCAACATCCCCCCATGCACAGACAGCCTCACAACAGAGAGTAATCTAGCTCCAAATGCCAACAGTGCCGGGGGTGAGAAGCTGTGTGTCACCTGGCCCCTGCCTGCCACTCCAGGCCTACTTGGATCCCTCCTGGGTCTCTCTGCTCTGGTCACACTGCCTTCTTTTGTTCCTCAAGCTTGCTGCAGCAGCTCTCCCTCCCATCTCTTCTCCCTGCCGGGACCACTCTTCCCTGGCTCATCACCTATTAGCACCTTCTTCCCCTTCAGATCTCAGCTCAAACGTCACTTCCCTGGGAACACGGCCCTGACTCCAGCCCCTTCATCCCTGAAAAGCCCAGCTTCGATGAGTTTTATTCCCAGCACCCCCTCTGGCTGTGTGACCTTGGACAAGTATTTAACCTCTCTGTGCCTCAGTTTCCTCATCTGTAAAATGGGGATAAAACAGTACCTGTCTCATAGATGTGTCAATATGAGAGCTGTGAAGTGCCGAACGCAGTGTTCACACGTATTACCCTCTTAATCAGTGTTAACCATTATTATCGCTATGATTGTTTTATGCCCACACAGCACTGCCTGCCTCACTCTGGAGCACTTAATATGGCTGCAATACCCTGCTTATGGGTGTGGTTAACTGACTGACGCCACAAGAGCGGGGCACTGTGTTTCTGCTCACCAAGGCATTCCAAGTGCCTAGTGCACGGTATGTGCTCCATAAATATATATGGAATGAATGAATGAATGGACTGTTTCCAAAGGCCACCCCAGTGATCCTCTGCATCGCCACAAACACATCTGGTCTTGACTCTCATAACCCAGGACTCACCACATTTTGAGGCTGTTGGACGAGTTTCACGAGAGCAGGATGGCTGTAGCCTGGGGAGAGAGGGGTAGATTAGAGACAGCATCGCATCTCAGGGTCCCCGAGCCCCTCCCCCATTGCCTGCCCCCACCCCCCACCTTCCCAACCCTGCAACTCTCTTCACATGCCAAGGGCTCTTTTTATTCTTTGCAGACACAAAAGCCCATTCCTGGGGCCCACCCAGACCCCCTGACTCAGAATCTCTCAGAGTGCTGCCCAGAAATCAACAAATTCTCTGGGTGACTCTGATGCTCCTTCAGGTCTGAGACCCGCTGGACTGGACCAGCATAAGAGGAGGTGCATGCGAGGTGAAGGCAAACTTCAAGACCAGGGCTGGGGTGGCTCCCCAGGCCACGTGATGAGCTGCAAATGTGGTCCGTGCCTTCTCCCCCTGGGCCCAGCATGAGTCAGATCGCAATCAACATTCGCTCAGGGACTGAGGGAGTGAAGGATGCAGCCTGCAGCCTGCAGCCTGCGGCCAGCACGTCCGATTCTTCATGCATTTGCTCATTCCCAGAGTTCCGCCGCATTAACTATCCAGACCGGGCCCAACGTTCCACGACAAGGCTTAGGATACCCTCTGATTCAGCAGTTGCTCTTGTACGAATGTCCCCCTACACATGTGCATAAAGACCGATGTACATATGTCTTTCTTGGTTTTTTTTTTTTGGTGAGGAAGACTGGCCCTGAGCTAACATCTGTGCCAATCTTCCTCTATTTTGTATTTGGGATGCCACCACAGCATGGCTTGGTGAGTGGTGCATAGATCTGTGCCCAGGATGCGAACCAGCGAACCCCAGGCCACCGACATGGAGCACGTGAACTCAACTACTACGCCACCAGGCCGGCCCCATGCAGATGTTTCTTAATCATGACACTCCAACATCTCTGGGCCTGAAACCAACTAGTGTCCATCAACAGCCGGTCAGCTGTTGCCAGGATTAGCAACAATGAACAGGAAGAGCCTTACACAGAGTGGATGCCCAGTGAATGGAAGCTTTATCGTAAGACAAGGAGGAGCATGACAGTACTGCACAGCACTGGAGCCGGAATGTTCTGGGCTCAAAGGCTTTACTTCCACTTATTGAGCATCTACTAGGTGAGAGGCTGTCTGCTCATTATCCCTAATCCCGGTGACAACTCCTGCAGGAAGGACAAATTTGTAGGAGGCTCAGAGGTCAGGAGACCACACTGTGAGACCCTCAGAGGCAGTGCCAAGTGGTCAGTCCGATAGATATTAGTTGAATGACTGAATAACGTGGAGACCCAGCGACATGGGCAAGAACTCAAAACTGTCAGAGACGAGAAAAGACGCATCGATGAATCTTGGAGCAGGGAGCAGACTTTGGAGAAAAACTCCTGGTCTTCAAGTATCACAATTTTTATCATGCATGCCTTGTATTTATCTTTTTTTATAAGCAATTCACTTTTCAATTTAAATAAATTTCCTTTGAAAGGAGACTTTGCATCTCTATGGTGAGAGGCCCACCCAGGGCTCTGAGCTTGCGCCTGCTCTCCTCCATAAGAGAGGAGCAAGCTTAGACAGGTGACAAAGACCCAGTGTCACCCCGTCACCAGGGGGAGATGTCCTCCTTGATGAATCAGAAAGAGAGAACAGACTGAGAAGCCTTGTGGTTTCACTCTGCCTGCTGCAGGGAGCAGGGATTGGGGGATGATGCCGGGGGACCAAAGGGAGACAGTTGTTAACATTCTTCCCTGATCCCTGCCCACCCCTCCCCACCCGGCTCCAAGGCTGCTGGGTCCACGGCTGGAAAGTGCTCATTACTCCAGGAAGGAACACTCTGTGGTTGTTTCCGACTGTTTTTTGGCCAGAGGTCTTTCAGCTCTGGCTCTTTACCACGCTGCCTGGGTGTTTGTGACTTTACTGCCTCAGTAGATAAGCCGGTTCCAGGGAAGTCTGATTAAGCCACAGATACAGCTTGTCTGATCGGCTTCAGAAGGAGAGATGAAAGCAAAGCCGGTCCCTCTGATCAGAGAAGTCCTACGCCTGGGCTCTAGATGCTGTGGGACCCCCACATTGCAGGGCAGGGCAGGGGCAGCATCTGGGAGGCTGCTATCACAGAAGTCAGCTTAGGAGGCTGAGTCATTGGTTCAAATCCTTGGGGTCCCTGGTCATGCTGGGCAAAGCCTGCAACCTCTTGAAACCTGGCTCCCCATCGGTAAAGTGGAGGTGATGTTAAAAGACCCGATGTTACAGGACGGTTGTAGGGATTTTATGGGATAACAGGTAGAGCACTCAGCAATATGCCAGGCATACAGTAAACTCTCAATAATTATTAGTCAAAAAAAAATCATCTCAGAGACTACAGATATGAGAGAAAAGCTGGCCAGAGAGAGAACTTGTGGAACTTCTAGTCGTTTAACAACTGCTGCTGGCCCAATCCCCTATACCCTCATACATACGCTGGCTGGCTGGCTGGCTGGGGGTTGGAACTGAGGGGGCCCTGGCAGTGGGGTGGGGGATGTAGGAGTTAGCTGGGAAGAGACTGGCCCACAGTCGCATGGCTCCTATATGGTGGAGCCAGGATTCGGACCCAGGATAACTCGAGATCTTACCCCTTTCATTCCAACACAAAATTGAGACAGGGTTTTGTAAATCTTAGAATCCAAAAGGCCTTCAAAGGCCAAGACATCTCTGAATGATGGACTTCCCCCAAAGGAGTCATCTGCCGACTGTCTGACTGCATCTTAATGGGAAATAAATAGGTTCGAGGGGCAGGGCTGGGGGAAAGCAGAGGAGGAGTGGAGACCTAATGTGGGGTCTTGGGGGAAAGGCCCCAGGCTGCTGAGAGCTGAGGGGTGGGAGGTGCTGATGGGGAGTGGAGGATGCTCCAGCATCATTCCCGAAGGGACAGGCTTCATCAGATGCTCAGCCTACAGACCAGTGAATGCCTCAGGGAATCCATCTGAAGAAGCATCAACCTTTCAAACAGCAAATAGCAGTTCCCGCAGGTCCAAACCAACCCTGTCTACCCCGTCGTCTGACGAGCCCGCCTACAGCAGCGAGTAATGCTCTGTGTGGCCGGGAGGCGAGCCTGGTGCAGCAGATGCTGTGGGTGTCCCACCAGGTCACCTTCACTGGGCAGGCCACCCCTCTCCCAGCCGCTGTGTGTGGGGGCTGAAAATGGCCCCAGCTGCCTCCTTCTCTGGAAAACTGCCCTTGGTGAATGGAAGCTGCTTTGCTCAAGAGATGACACGTGTCCTTCCCCCTGGCAGCTGATGGGCAATGACTGACGGGCACAGGAGCACAAAACGGCCAGCTTCTTTGCCTCAGTCTGGTACCAACTCTGGAGCCATTCATGCTCCAGGGCCCGCTGTAGGATCAGGCTGTGGCTGGTCTCTGGCTGAGACCTCTTCCTTCGTAGCTTCCCCCTGGCCCTATGCTTTCCCTCCCTCCCCTTTCTCCAGAGAGCTCTCCCTTAATAACTCCTTGCACAGAATCCTTGCCTCAGGCTCTTCTTTAGGAAGCCAACCTAAGACAGCTGACACTGGACACTGGTTACACAGACCTGGATTCACATCTTAGCTCTGCTTCCTCTGCAAGCTGTTTAACCACTCCAACCTCTCCTTATCTATCTACAAAATGGGGATATGAACACATTACATTGCAGGGTTTGGGGGAGGAGTAAATGAGAGGAGACATATAATGTCTCTAGTAATACACCCTCTACGAATTACTTGTTCCTTTTCTCTGCCCTTGAGGGAACTGTCTGGCAACACACAGGGATGTGCCTGCTGGAAGGAGCATCCAACGTCTGCACAGCCACTACTAAGAGAGAGAGTTATAGTCAGGACTGAGTTTCCTGCTCTTACCTATGGGGACAGAGGAGATCTGGGAATAAAGATCCAGCATCCGGTTGCCATCCACATCGACCAGGTAGTTGCCTCGACTCTCTTCATAATTGCAGAAAAAATGCACAGCCTCTGCATTCTTGGGGAAAGAAGAGACTGAATCAGGCTCACCCGCAACTCCCTAGATTCTCAATCTTTCAGGATTAAGCTCGAATTAGTGAAGCAAACCATGACCTGCCCATTCTATGGACACATGGAGGGTATATGGAGGTGCTGGCAATGTCATTTATCTGTCCTGGGGGTAATTACATGCATGATTTGCTTTGTAATAGTTTATTAAGCTGTGAATTTGTATTTCATGCATTTTTCTCTATGTGTTTTATATATATCCCAACAAAAAAAGGTTGTGATATAAATCTGAAGAAAATTCTGATAAGTTAAGATGCATATGGTAAGTATGAAAGAAATCATGAAAGAAATTATCATGAAAGAAATGAAAATGTTACACTAGAAGATATTCACTTCGTGCAAAAAATAATAATAGTAAAAGAGGAACAAAATGGTAAATACAACATATCAATAATAACATTAACTGTGGATGGATTAAACAATCCAGTCAAAAATCAGAAACTGTCAGACTGGACAGAAAGATTCAACTATATGTGGTCTACACGTGACATACTTCAGATTCAAGACACAAATAGGTTGAAAGTAAAAGGATGGAAAAAGATGTATGATTCTCACAGCAATCATAAGAAAGCTGGAATGGTTTATACCACTATCAGACAAACTCGACTGTAAAACAAAACAAAAAAATGTTCCTAGAGGTAAAGGGAGGCATTTTATGATGACAAAAGGGTCAGCCCACTAAGAAGATATAACAATTATATAAGCACCTGACAACAGAGCCCCAAAATATATAAAGCAAAAACTGACAGAATTGAAGGGAAAAATAGTTCCACAAAAATAGTTGGAGACTTCAACATCTGGCTTTCAGTAATGGATAGAACAACTACGAAAAAGATTAAGAAGGAAATAGACTCAAACAACACTCTCAACCACCAAATCTCACAAACATCTATAGAACACTCCACCCAACAACAGTAGAGTGCGCTTTCTTCTCAAGTGCATATGGAGCATTTTCCAGGAGAGACCATATTCTAGGCCATAAAAAAAGGCTCAATCAATGTAAAACGGTTGAAATCACACAAAATATGTTTTCCAACCACAATGCAATGAAATTAGAAATCAATAACAGAAAGAAATTTGGGAAGCTCACAAAATTGTTGTCATTAAAATAACATAACTAATCAATGAGTCACAGAAGAAATCACAAGGGAAGTTAGAAAAGAAAGGCTTAGAAAAAAAGTCAGTTCTGCATCTTTTGGGGAAAGAGCCAGCACAGAGCGTCTGTGTCCCCCAGCTAAATTGTGGTAGAGAAGCAGTGGAAGGAATGCTACCCCATACCCACTTACCTGAATTATATTCAGCTGCTTCATTAAGTCCTGCGGGCAAGAAGAGCAAAGGTGTTAGAGCAAAGACGCGCTCTTGCCAAAGGAACTTAAAATCTTCCAAGACTTCAAGTCTTGGGGCTTTTTCCCCCTCATGCCAATAACTTAGTAGTCAGTTAATTAGTCAACAATATTATAAATATTTAAAAACTGCTTAATATACATAGTTGGGGGGAAACAATTCCTGCCAGCTAAAGTACCAGTACAACAGACAGGCTGGAGATTTAAACACTTGGAAGATAGCAATAAAATAAACTAAAATATTTAACAAAAAACTTAAACTGAAGGCATTTATCTAGTGTCCATAAAAGCATGAGTTCTTTTTCTATCTAGGGGAAAAAAAGGCTTTAACATCCCATGAGGAAAATAAAATCATCTGAAAATATTAATTTGCGTATCAAAAAACCATTTATAATCATAATCTGAAAGCTCCATAAACCACTTGTGCAATCCTATAGAGAAACTGGGAAATAGAAACTAGCTGCTTTAACATTACAGAGATTTCATCTCTAAAAATAATTTGACATAAAATAAACATGAGCAATTAGTGTCATAAAATTATATATTTCTGCATAAAAATAGAAAATAATATTAATAACAAGAATATGAAAAATTTTTCCAAGTATTTTACTACTATTCAATTAAAATCCACCCCTACCCAAGAGAAATATGCATGAAAAAAGTGTCTTCTTTTGTTAACAAAACACTATCCAAAACAACTACAACCAATTACATCAGTATAAAGATTTCTGGGTTTATAAAATAGTTGCAATGACAACAGGGGAATGTTTTGATGGTAAAAAAATGAGACTGTGGATAAAATCTGCAAAATATGTAGAGAAAAAAAATGAATCTGTATTAAAGAGGTTGACCCTATTATTTTTTAGATGCAAACATTAAGAACAGTATTGGCACATAACAACACAGAATCCAGGTTAGTCAGCCTTCCAGAATGTGTGATATGCAGATTTTGTAGCATCTTTGAGGAGAATCCTCAACCTCCCTCATCAGACTCATCTTGTGCCTCTTCCATCTCACACGCTAACATCTACTCCAGGGATTCAGAGATACCCGACGTCTCTCGTATGCCGTGTACTGTCAGCATGTACTTGCCTAGAAGAAAATGCACTCCTTTGGCAAATTCCTCCTTTTTATCCTTCAAGGTCAAGCTCAAGGACATTTGCTATCCATGCCCTGTGCCATATAGCATTGCCACGTTCTTCCACTATTGGTGGGATGTTCTGCCCCACCCCTTGACTCTGGGCTCAAAGCAGGCCATGTAACTTGCTTTAGGCAACAGAATCAGGTGGAAGTGATGGTGGGCCAGTGTGGAGCCTAGACCTCAAGAGACCCACAGCATGCTCTCCTCTGTCATCACCATGAGAACAAGCCCAGCCCAGCCTGCTGGAGGATGAGAGACACATGGAGCAGAGCCAAGTCACTGCCGTGACCAAGACAAGCCTAGCCTAGAACAACCAACAGCTGGTCATCCTCCAGGCACGTAGATGAGCCCAACAGAGATGCCTACCCAACCCCCAGTTAACCCTAAATGCATGAGCAAACTATGCTCCTGAGGTTTCGTGATTGTTATGCAGCATTATCGTGGCATTGGACAACCGATACATCTCCTCTGGGAAGCCTTCTTTCACTCCTTATGGCAGAATGGTCTAGTTTAATGTCCCGGATCTCTAGTGGTGAGCTCTCTGAAAGCAGCTAAGAATACAGGTCCCTAAGCTCGGCTGTGTTCTTGCCTCATGGACCTCTTCTTTTCCGAAACACACCACTCAGGTGTGCTCAACTCACCCGAGACCTAGGCCCTGGGACTTCCGTCTTCATGAGAGGCCCGTCATAATCAAATTCAACGTCGACTTTGGCTGCAGCTTGACTGATGTGTCTGGGTCCTGCAGTAAACAAAGATGATGAGAAGCCCTGATGACAGTGGATACAATGAGAATCCTGCCCTAACAGACACCCAAGGTCCCTAACAGAGGCAGTGCCAGGACCTCAACCCCGTCCCAGCCAGACCACCCCGCAACACTGAGTCTGGCCAGACCTGGGCACCACAAGAACACTGTAGATTTACACAATGGGACAGCCCAGTGCCAGCAAAGTTATAGGCAAACAGGCACGCTCGCATCCTGCTGGTGCAAGCACAAGTGATGGCGGCTTCCTGTTCCTTTTGACTGAGCAATCTCGCTTCTTAGGATTCACTTTAAGAAAATAACGGAACCAGAGCCCAAAGATGTAGGTCAAAAATATTCAGAATAGTATTGTCTCTAGCAGCAACAAAGAGAAAACAACCTAAATGTCAAACAATGGAGGGCAGTTAAATAGAATACGACATATTCAACCATTTCATGGATGATGGAATATTATGCACACATTAATAGTTTCGAGATGGATATTTTGAATATTTATGGACATGGAAAGATGCCCATGGTATTAGCATGTGAAAGGTCAGATTATAAAAATTATCCAAATTTTGTAAAAATTTAATCTGTATCCAAATGTATATACAGACCAGTTTCTCAGCCTTGGCACTATTGACATTTGGGGCTGGATAATTCTTTGTTGTGGGGCTGTCCTGTCCACTGTAGGATGTTTAACTGCATCCCTGGCCTCACCCACTAGATGCCGGTAGCACTTCCCCTTCAGTTGTGACCCTATTTGTGACAATCAAAAATCACCCAGGAGGGAATAATTAATTGTCTAAATTCAGGTGGTCCCCATTTATGTATGCTTTTTTTTTTTAAAAAAAAGTTTCAGTCACAAGTCATTTGCTTGAAACCCATTTCATCTTTTTTTATAGTACTAAACGTAGGGAGGGTGTCTGAGTTTCCAGGCTGACTCCACACAGCTTTTTAGCTCAGCGTATTGCTGAGACATAAAGGGAAGTCTCAACCCCAAGTGTCACTGATCCCTGAGTGAAAGGCAGCTCGGGGAATCTAAGATCAGCGTGTGAACATTCACAATCAGCAGCCCCTAGAAACCCCTTTCATGTCCCTGCTCATCTTTTATCTTCCTGGCACCTATTCAGTGGTTGGGAAACGTTAGTTGCTCTTACTTGGGTTGCATCAAACTAGGGAATCACTAGACACTTTATATAACTCATACACGTGATCTCATTTCATCGGTATACAACCCTGAGGGGTAGTTGTTATTATCTCCGTTTTACAGGAGAGGAAACTAAAACTCAGAGAGGTGAAGAAATGTGCCAGGATTTCTCTCTCTGTCTCTGTCTCTGTCCCTCTCACACATACACACAAACACACACACAGCCTGCCAAACTACGCAAAACCATGATATCAGAAAACACTTAAATTCATTCTCAATATTCCATTACTGCTTTGAATAACAAAGAAGGCTTGTGAATTAACTATGTAATAAAGTGTAGCCCTTTGAACATAAAGCCCAGTTAAAATCCAACACTACCCTTATTTTAAGGCATGAAGAAACCAGCTTTTATTGTCTTCTGTTTGATCCTAAAATAAAAAGGGAATTCCTAAAGAGTTTATTCCATTAGCAGAGAGTTAAAGTTCATGGAAACATATCGATCACTTTTTTTACACTAAACTGTTTATCTCATCCTTGGCCAGGACTCAGGGCTACTGGTCAAGAGTGATTCCAACTAGACTGCACAGAACTGGGACACGTATTTGGGTGAAATAGCTCTTAACTGGTGCTGATCTTGCTTCGTTTCCTGCAAAGGGGGAAGTGAAAAACTCGAAATTAGCAAGCTGTCCTCACGTGAAGACATGCAAGTCCTCCCTTCCTTTCTCCAGAAAATATCTTGACATCGCATTATAGCATTAAGATTTCTTGGGAATGGGAAAGTGGGAACACTGGGAATGGAGGCAGACTGCAGTGGGAGCTGCAGCAGAAAGGATCCTGGGAGAAATGACCAGGAGTGTGTTGGGATCACATGGAGTGTGACATCCTCCACAACCCTCTCCCGAGATGGTATTGTTGCTCTCATTTTATAGATGAGGATCAGAGGGGCTAAGCAACCTTCCCTAGGTCACACAGCTAGTGAGTTGCAGAGTCAGGATTTGAACCCAGGTCCAATACTTCTACTTTTTCTACTACATCTCAATTTTGACTTTTTTGTAGAGGAAGATAACCAAATACCAATACAACAAATATTCTCTTAATGATGATATATAAAGCCATAAACCACAAGAGAAAAGAGCAAGATTTGAACGGTCAAGGAAGCCTTTTCTGGGGTCTCTTATAACAAGTCACATTAGCGGATCTATTTAGCAAGCACGTACGGTGAACGTACCAAGCATTATCCTGAGCACTTTACATGGATTACCTCAATTAAGCCTCACAACCCTCTAGGAGGTAAATGTCGTTATTATTCCTGTGTTACAGAAGAAGACACCGAAGATCAGAAAGGTCGATTAATTTACCCAAGGTCACAGAGCTGGTAAGCAGCTAAGCTGGAAATCTGTCCATCTGACCTCTCCTTTCCTAGACACGGTGAATGTATCTGATGATATCTTTCATCTCATCTAATGTCGGTCTTTGAAATGAAACATTTGCAGCAAAACAACTCACTTCACCCAAAGGCAAATTATTATCAGAAGCACAAGGAAGCAAAAAAGTTTGAATTAATATTGGATGATCCAGCGTTTTCATTCATGAATAAAACAGCACACCCAGAAGGCAGGGCTGTGCCTCACACAGGCGACCCAATGAGCCTGGCCCTCCAGGTCTGATAATGACACTCACCACCTCAGGGACCACACAAATCCAGAGTCAGTTTTTAACTCCAAACTATAAAAACAGCCATCAAACACTTTTAACATCCTCTCGATCTTTATACTGAGAGTAATAGATGAATGTCATTTTCCCCAACCAGCAAGGGTTCCGTATGTGAGCCTGGTCAAGTCAACTGGAGTTGTTTGCTCTGCTTTTCCTTTAAAAAAGTCTTACTAAACATTCAAAGAAGATTTAGCACCTGCCCTTCTCAAACTATTCCAAAAAATAGAGGAAGATGGAATACTTCCTAACACATTCTATGAGGCCAACGTCACCCTGATACCAAAGCCAGACAAGGACAATACAAAGAAGGAAAACTACAGACCAATATCACTGATGAACCTACATGCAAAAATCCTCAGCAAAATATTGGCAAACCAAATACATCAAAAAGATCATACTCCACGACCAAGTGGGATTTATAACAGGGACACAGGGATGGTTCAACATCCTCAAATCAATCAACAAGATACACCACATTAACAAAATGAAGAATAAAAACCACATGATCATCTCAATCAATACAGAGAAGGCATTTGACAAGATCCAACATTCATTTATGATAAAAACTCTCAACAAGGGGGCCGCCCGGTGGCGCAGTGGTTTCGTCCGCGCTTGGCAGCCCGGGGTTCGCCGGTTCGGATCCCGGGCGCCTGCCGACACGCTGCTTGTCAGCCATGCCGTGGCGGCATCCCATATAAAGTGGAGTAAGATGGGCACGGATGTTAGCCCAGGGCCAGTCTTCCTCAGCAAAAAGAGGAGGATTAGCAACGGATGTTAGCTCAGGACTGGTCTTCCTCACAAAAAAAAAAAAAAACCTCTCAACAAAATGGATATAGAAGGAAAGTACCTCAACATAATAAGGGCCATATATGACAAACCTACAGCTAACATCCTACTCAACAGGGAAAAACTGAAAGCCCTTCCTTTGAGGACAGGAACAAGACAAGGGTGCCCACTCTCACTGCTCTTATTCAGCATAGTACTGGAAGTTCTGGCCAGAGCAATTAGGCAAGAAAAAGGAATAAAAGGACTCCAAATAGGCAATGAAGAAGTGAAACTCTCACTATTTGCAGATGACATGATCTTATACATAGAAAACCCCCCAAAAAATCCATCAGAAAACTACTAGAAATGATCAACAACTACAGCAAAGTGGCAGGGTATAAAATCAAGTTACAAAAATCAGTTGCATTTCTATACGCTAATGATGAACTTACAGAAAGAGAACTCAAAAAGACAATCCCATTTACAATTGCAACAAAAAGAATAAAATATCTGGGAATAAATTTAACCAAGGTGAAAGATCTATACAATGAAAACTATAAGGCACTATTGAAAGAAATCGATGAAGACATAAAGAAATGGAAAAATATTCCACGCACATGGATTGGAAGAATAAACATAGTTAAAATGTCCATACTACCTAAAGCAATCTACAGATTCAATGCAATCCCAACCAGAATCCCAATGACATTCTTTATGGAAATAGAACAAAAAATACTGAAATTCATATGGGGCAACAAAAGACCCCAAATAGCTAAAGCAATCCTGAAAAAAAAGAACAAAGCTGGAGGCATCACAATCCCTGATTTCAAAATATACTACAAAGCTATAGTAATCAAAACAGCATGGTACTGGTACAAGAATAGACACACAGATCAATGGAACAGAATCGAAAGCCCAGAAATAAAACCACACACCTATGGACAGCTAATCTTTGACAAAGGAGCAAATAACATACAATGGAGAAAGGGAAGTCTCTGCAATAAATGGTGCTGGGAAAATTGGACAGCCACATGCAAAAGAATGAAAGTAGACCACCTTCTATTGCCATACAACTCAACTCAAAATGGATTAAGGACCTGAAAGTGAGACCTGAAACTATAAAACTCCTGGAAGAAAATATAGGCAGTACACTAACTGACATCGGTCATAAAGGGATCCTTTTGGATTCCATGTCTACTCAGACAAGGGAAACAAAAGAAAAAATAAACAAGTGGGACTTCATCAGACTACAGAGCTTCTACAAGGCAAATAAAACCAGGATCAAAATGAATAGACAACCTACCAGCTGGGAGAAAATATTAGCAAATTGTATATCCGACAAGGGATTAATCTCCATAATATATAAAGAACTCACACAACTGAACAACAAAAAAACAAACAACCTGATCAAAAAATGGGCAGAGGACATGAACAGACATTTTTCCAAGGAAGATAAACAGATGGCCAACAGACACATGAAAAGATGCTCAACATCACTAATCATCAGGGAAATGCAAATTAAAACTACACTAAGGTATCACCTTACACCTGTTAGAATGGCTATAATCACCAAGACAAAAAACAACAAATGTTGGAGAAGTTGTGGAGAAACGGGAACCCTAATTCACTGCTGGTGGGAATGCAAACTGGTGCAGCCTCTATGGAAAACAGTATGGAGATTCCTCAAAACATTAAAAATAGAAATACCTTATGAGGGGGGCCCGCCTGGTGGCGCAGCAGTTTAGTTCACAGTTTGGCAGCCCCAGGTTCATGGATTTGGATCCCGGGCGCCAGCTGACGCACTGCTTGTCAGCCATGCTGTGAAGGCATCCCATATAAAGTAAAGGAAGACGGGCATGGATGTTAGCCCAGGGCCAGTCTTCCTCAGCAAAAAAAGAGGAGGATTGGCAACGGATGTTAGCTCAAGGCTGGTCTTCCTCACCAAACAAACAAACAAAAAAAGAAATACCTTATGATCCAGCAATCCCATTATTGGGCATCTACCCAATGGACATGAAATCAACCATCCCAAGAGGCTTATGCACCCCTATGTTCATTGCAGCACTATTCACTATAGCCAAGAAGTGGAAGCAACCCAAGTGTCCTTTGACTGATGACTGGATAAAGAAAATGTGGTATATATATGCAATGGAATACTACTCAGCCATAAAAAAGGACAGAAGTGTCCCATTTGCAACAACATGGATGGACCTAGAGGGTATTATGGCAAGTGAAATAAGCCAGAGAGAGAAGGACAAACGCTGCATGATTTCACTCATACATGGAATATAAATGAACACACGGACAGAGAGAACTGGTTGATGGTTAGCAGGGGAAGGGGGTGGGGAGTGAGCACAAGGGGTGAAGGGATGCATCCACATGGTGACGGACAAACAATAATGTACAACTAAAACCCCACAATGTTATAAACTATTAAGACATCAATAAAAATTTTTTTTAAAGATTAAAAAAAGTCTTATTGTGCCCCCAATGGTTCACCCCACTTATTTTTTGATAACATGAGCATTGAGGAAAGTATCAATAAACAGTAATGGAAAAAACTATGTGCAATTTCACCACTCTGAGATAACCATTTTGCTGTCTAGTCTCCCAGTCTCTGTACTTTGTCAACATATGATTATAAACTTTTTGGGGACAGCATGAAACAACGCCATTGGGAACACTGCCTCAGGTCATGAACTACCACCATGTGTGATGGCTTCACAGTGATCCAGTGGGTGGGGACACCATGGAAGCATCTAAGCACAGTGGGTGTGGTAACAGGCTGTGGCTTCTGACGTGGGCAGCCTCCTGCTCTCCTTCACTCCGAGGAAGCAGCTGCCACGTGGTGAGCTGCTCCATGAAGAGGTCCACGCGGCACTGAATTCAGCCTCAACCCTGTGCGTCAGCTTGGAGGCGGGTCCCCCGGCTCCCACGGTGAGCCTTCCGATGAGACCACAGCCCCGGCTAACAGCACAGCTGCACCCCCATGAGACACCTGCTAGAGGGTCAGCTAAGCCACCCCTGGACTCCAATCCACAGAAACTGTGAGACAATATTACTTTAACCTGCTGTCTGGGGACATTTGTTATATGGCAATAAATAACACAGAGGTTAAGGGTGCGGGTCCTGGGGCCAGACTGGCTTGGCTCAAGGCCAGGTTCAGCCACTTGCTAATTCCGAGATGCTGGGCAAGTGACTTAATTTCTCTGAGTCTCAGTTTCCTCTATCTTATGGAGTTGTAGTGAGGGCAAAAATGGGTTAAAAGTAAGTGGTTATTTCTATCATTTAAAAACCGTTCCCCTATTGCTACCTGCCCATCAGCAGCGCACGAGAGTGCACATGTTCCTGCATCTTTGTCAACACTGTTTTAGTATTTTAAAAAACCCTCCTCTATCTATCTATATCTATCTTACAAGATATGCCAAATTGATAGGCCAAAAGAAAAAAAAAATCTTATGGTTTTCTAAATCTGGCAGAGGCGTGCCAAAAAAGGTTCATCTCTGGCCAAGAAACTGCAGAGCCAAGTGACTCTGATTCAGCCATTTCCGTTTTTCACATTGTGCCTCCATTCCTGTGCTTGTAAAACGGGAGTCAGGACACTCCCCACCTTATCGTAAATATCAGTGAAGTACTTTCACATGGACCGTTTCTTCTGATACAAGAGACTTGTGGAGCAGGGAGGACACTGTTATTATCCCCACTTTCCTGATGAGAACACTGAGGCATGGGGAGGTTCTGCCCATTGGTTAGGCTCACTCAGTTAGCATGTGGTGAAGCCAGTAGCTCAATCCTATGAGTCTTAATCCACTGCTCTTTCCTCATCGTTTCCCTGGGAAGTCTCAAATGTCCTTGAGAATGACCTTCAAAAGTAGTGCCACGTGTGCCACCTGGCTGGAGCCCCACGGGGGCCACGCCCTCTTTTCACTGCTGTGTTCTCGGCACCGAGTACAGCACTCAGCAGGTGCTCGACAGGATTAGTCACGGAATGAATGAATCTTCCAGCCAACAACTCTCCCTCCGACTAGGCACACACCATACCTGCATCGTTCTGGTTTCGGGTTATTTTCAACATAATTATGGGTAAGCATTAATATGCTTCTCTTATAGTTAAATAAAACAAAGCAAAACTTCAAAACCTACTAACTCCTCATGCGATCAAGGTCAGGAACAACGAGGAAAGACTGAGCAACTGTCACAGATCAGAGGAAGCTGGGGAGATGTGACAAATAATGCAGATTGGACCCTGGGACTGAAAGAGGTATTAAGGCATTAAGTCTGGAGTTTGGTTAACAGTAATGTTCCAAGGTCAGTTTCCTAGTTTTGACAAGAGCATCCCAGTGACATAAGAATGTTAACAATGGGGAAGCTGGGCGAGGGGCACGTGGGATCTCTCTGTTCTATCTCTGCAACTTCTCTGTACATTCAAAATCATTCCAAAATAAAATGTTTATTTTAAGATAAAACCTGCTTATACTCCTGGGAGAGGAGTGAACACGCCTGCTTTGTATCCCACTCAGGATATAAACACCAGCATTCAACGTGCAAACCAAGGACACGGCCAGCAACTTATCACCAGAAGGCAGACGGGACCGACAACAACAAGGGGACACTCTGACGACAAGCACGGGGCTCTGAGAGACTGGGGACAGACTGGAGGTGCAGGGTGTCCAAAGGAGGCTACCATTCGCCTCTCCCTCTCCCAGAGCTGCGGAGGCATGTGGAGGAGGGATGAAAACTCAGCATTTGGGGCCAGACTCACTTGCATTCAAGTGACTGCACGACCTTGGGCAAATGACCTCCCTTCTCTGAGCCTCAGTTTTCTCTCCTGTAAAATGGGGTTCACTCGAGCCTTCCTGGTGGGACTACTGTGGGGGAGGTCTCATGAGACCATGCAAGCAGGGTGCTCACTGATGAGGCTCATTGGCTAAGCTGCCTGAACTCAGTGAGGTAGAGAGGAATGGAGGCAAAAAGAGCTGGTGCTGGTGCGAGCAGATGAGGGAGAGGTGAGGAAGAGGGCAGTGGGGGGTGGGACACTCGTGGGATGCGACCTCCTGTCGGGAGCCCTTGAAGCACAGTGGGCGTTTCCATCAATTACAGAGACTTTTGTAGCTTTCCTGTTTCTTGGCAGCAAGCCCAGCTGTGTGTTTTCACCGAGGGTCCCAGGGGGCACCGCCTGGGCCCTTCTGCCTGCTGGGGCCACCACCTCCATGCAAACAGTGTGGCTGCAGGATGGATCAGCTGTCTTCCCACTGCAGAGCTGTCCACCCGGGGACAGGAGCACCTGGCAGAGAAGGGAGCGGAGGGGGGTGGTGATGGGGATAGTTTTATGGGGAACGATGGGGCAGCCCCGGTCTGGCCGGTCCCTTTATCCCCAAGGACTCTTCCAGCCCAGAATCCCCAGTCTCGAGTGTGGCTTCCATGAGGACCAGGGCTTACCGGGCACAAGCAGGCGGTAGTTGTGCCGGAAGCTGCAGGCCAGCCGCCGGGTGAGCAACATGGAGGCCATGATCCCCTCCTTCAGGAACAGAGACCCCTTCAGACGCTACTGCCCTGAAAGAGACCAGAAACCAGAGTTAGGCCAGCAAGGATCACTCCCTGCCCGACAAACATCCTGCTCCCCACACAGTGGAGAAGGTTCTTCTGACATCAAATCCTTTGCTTTCATGTTGAATATCCACTTTAAATCAAAGCCTGTTCACATGCATGTTCATCTGGCCTTGACCACACCTAGGTAGGATTATTATGCCCATTTTCTAGGTGGAAAAACAGAGAGGGGACCCACTCGGCCTGAGATCCCCCTGTAAGCGAGCTGACAAGGTCAGTGCATCATCCACCCGGACAAGCGAGCAAGCCTTCAGACAGGGGGAACTTCCAACATCACTGGGACCACTCGACGTGGGAAGCTGGGAGCTCCCTCTGCCCTGTCCCCACATGTAATATTGGTCGTTGGGCTGTCTGGGAATCCTGAGGACCTGGCAGAGTATCAGGTGGCCCATTCTAGGGGGTGTGCATCTCCAGCACGACCAACCATCCTGAGTTTGCTTGAGACTAGGGGGTTCCCAGGATGTGGGATTTTCCATTTCGAAACTGGAACTGTCCCGGTAAACTGGATGGTTACCCTACACAGCCCCGGGAGTTGCCGCTCTTGGCTCCCACTTCACAGGTGTGTTGATTCTCTCCAGACTGCTCCTGAGTCCTGCCCCCAGATCCCAGGGCCTCACTCTGCTGGCTGCCTTTTGCATCACGGGCCTGGGGCAATGCTGCCCTCACTTGTTTGTTTATTTCCTTTTACCACCTCTCCCCACTCCCATCACCCTCTCCCCAGGCCACCATTCAAATGTGCTCTCTGTGCATCTTGTTGTTTGTGGGTCTTCTTGCTAAATACCTGCTTTGTCATTTGGCATGTTTATTTTTAGTTGTGTTGTATCTCAGAACAACGATGGAACCGTTTGCTTCTCACTCCTACTTGTGGACTCTTTTTCCCAAGTCTTTTCTGGGTGCTGCGCACTGTGCTGAGCCCTCCACACACAGTACTGTTAATATTTATTATTGTTAACACACAACATTGCTGTGTGGTCCCCTTTTTACAGATGAGGAAACTGAGGCACAGAGAGGTTAAGTGGTGGATCTGAAAACAGAACTCAGATCTGTCTGACCCCAGAGTCGGCAAACTTCACTATTAGGTGATGTAATTTAACCCACGCATCTTGCAGCACTATTCATGATAGCTAAAAGGCGGAAGCAGTCTAAAGCCCCCTGACGGATGAATGGATAAAGAAAATGTTTACCCATACAATGGAATATTATTCAGCCTTAAAAAGAAGGAAATTCTGTCATATGCTGCAACACGGATGGATCTTGAGGATGTTATGCTAAGTGAAATAAACCAATCACAAAAGGAGAAATACAGCATGATCCCACTTACACGAGGCATCTAGAGTCAAACTCTTAGAAACAGAAGGTAGAACGGTGGTTGCCAGGGGCTGCGGGCAAAGGGAGTTGTTCAATGGATATAGTTTCAGTTTTGCAAGATGAAAAAGTTCTAGAGATCTGTTGCACAACAACGTATATATAATTAACACTCCTGTACTGTGCACCTAAAATGGTTAAGACGGTAAATTTTATGTTACGTGCTTTTTGCCACAAGAAGAAAAGAAGTGACGTGATCTACCCAGAGTCACGGCAGGTTGGCAGTGGAGCCATGGTTTGGATTCAGAGATGTCTGGCTTGGAAGTCCTAGCTTGGCTCCAGCGCAGGGATTTATTACGAGTTATGACCACCTGAAACATACTCTGTAACGGCCCTGGGGAGGCAGGGCTGCCTGACTCTACCCTCAGCCCCACAGTGGGTGGAAATCCCATCTTGGACCCAGGTGAAGACCAAGAGGGCCCACCTGCCTGGTTCTCTGACCCTTTGACGACAGCATGGAGGAAGCTCCAACCAGAGGTGACAGACACAGATCCAGAGAGATCTTGCAGCTGGAGGGGAGGCCTGAATCCCTGCAGACAGAATGGGACAAGGAGGGACGACAGGTTGGGTTCAGAATGCCAAGTGCACGTGGGCCTAGCAGCGCGGGTGAGGAAATGTGTGTGTCTGGCACCAAGCTGCGGATGATGAGCTGGCAGTACTCACAGCCCCGTGCCCCCAGCGCTAGTGGAATGTCAGGCTGTAATATTAGAAGCAGAGTGAATAAAAGAGGGAGGTGGTTGCCACTGGCTTGAGGATCTACTTATTCTACAAATGTTCATGGTGCACCTACTGTGTGTGGGCCCTCCACTGGGCACTGGGATACAGGGGCCAATGAGATGCACTTCTGCCCTCCGAGCGCCATCATGTACTGAGCACTCACATGTGTGGGCTCTTGGCTGGTGCTGCAGATGCCACCTCATTTCGTCCCCCAGCCAGGAGGTGGCTGCCATCATCACCTTGTCTTCACAGAGGAGGTAACTGGGGGTCTCCGGGGAGTGGGTGCAGGGGCATCTTTTGGGGTGTCTGTTCAACACAGCAAGCCTTCCCGTTCTCAGAAACTTCCTCCTCTGTCTACAGAGGTGCAGACCTGGCAGCCATGTCTGTTCTGTGTGACCCACTGGCCTTGGTTGACTGGACTGGGCTGCACCAGAGTCCTGGGAGCTGTGGGGTCAGCCACCCTCTTCCCCGTGAGAGGAGCCAGCATTCAAACAGGGTCCTTTGATGGAGAAGAACGTGGCCTATGCAGAGAGAAACAGCCCCGAGAGAAAGAGAGTAGGTCCCGGATGTGGGGGCCTCCCTGGTTCCATTTCAAGCCTGCAGCCCAGCTTGGCCATGGGAGTGAGTGGTGGGGTGGGAGAGGGCCAGGAGTGTCAGGCTCATAGATGTCCCTCCACATGGAAGGAACCATCAAGAGCGAGGGAAAAGTGTTCCCATCCTAATAGTGCCTAGGTTAGAAAGTTCAGAAAGCCCCACCCCCCATTTTTGGCTTGCCTGAATTACCTTGAGTGGATTTCTCTTGCTTGCAAACACAGTCCCAGCTAACAGCATGGCTAGAGCATCAGACTGGTGAGCCCCAAACCTTGGGAGTGCATTGGCAGTGACAGTGTCTCTTCGGTTCAGCGCTGCAGGTGGAGTAGAGCCCTGCTGGGTGGCTAAGGATAAAGACTTCCGGCCAGCAGACCTCCTTCTCTCCCGGTGGGGGAGCCAGGATTCCTCCTGGGTGGAAGTGACCGTAGAAGGAGGTTGCTGGGTGAGATTCTGATGGGTACTTTATCCCCCTCGATCTGCTCAACCATGCAGTGAGTAGGGCATCTCCCCATTTCAGGGATGGGGAGACGGAAGCTGGAGGGGCTACGGTATTTGGCCTTGGTCATAGGATTGCCTGGGACTGTCCAACCCCAGAGTCTTTGCTTTTATTCATTACAATATATCGATTAATTCAGCAAATATCAAAACACCTGACTGTAGTTGATTCGGGCTTGATGGATACAAACGATCTAGTTCAGAGAGGAAATTCTGCTGCTCTTCAGCAGAGGAAATATTTCTGAGAAAAGCATGAGCTTGGAATGTGTGACCATCAATTAGCTGAGAAACCATACTCTTTCCTTGATAACTCAATAGGTTTTTTTTTTTTTTAATCTATTCTAGCATATCCAACTCCACACAAGCCTGTTAATTTAGCAGCAGGGTAGAAAGAAGAGTTTGCTGTCTCTCATTTAGAACCATTTGTCTCAAACCAGAGCACTTAAGGCTCCACACAATTCAATTCCCATTAAATGTGTTTTTGAAAATGCAAGAGTCTCGGAGAACTCGCCTATTAACATTTGAATGCTCTGCAAAAGTGAGAGGCACACCCGCACACTTTCAATTACAAAATGTCACATTGGGAAATAGACGGAGGTGACATTTTGGGGGCCTGCAGTTGAAACTGACCTTATAACGAAACCTGATCTCTATCAGACATTAATTCTTAGCACAACATAGTTCTAACCAGCAGAAGAGTTAATGTCATTCGCTCACTTTCTCTCCCCACTAATGCAATCAACAGAAATTAATTAGGCTCTTGTTGCAAGCAAGTCACTGCATTATTTAGGCACAGGAGAAACGAAGTCAGATAAAATGCTCCTCTCTTTCTGAAGCTCATGATTTAGTGGCGGAGGAATAAGGGGGAGAAAACGGGAGAATTTAACGTACTAAGCTGCTTGACCCATCATGTCAATAAATTCTTAAAATAACCTGACAAGATACATATGTAAATATTTTCCAGTTCACTGTCAACAACTGATTCTGTATAAGACAGGATGGAATCATGACTTTTGCAGGTAAGAGCAAGGTGCTCTGCGAACACGGAGAGATGACTTCAGCAGGGAGGTGTCACCCAAGCTGCATTTTGAAAAGCTGGGGGATTTCAGAAGCCAAAGACAAAAGGAGAGGTAAGGCCTGAGCAAAGCCTCCAAGGTGTGAGAGGAGGTGGAATGGTCAAGGAGTTGGGCGCACAGGGAGAGTGGCTGGGACAGGACATCACAGAGCAGAAGGGAAGATGAGGGGCGGGACCAGCTGGAGCTGACTGCCAGCTGATTGGACCCTCTGGAGACCCTCTCAAGGCGGGAGGGAGCCCAGCTCTCCAGTCTTAATCAGAGGGTGCCTCTCAGCCAGGTCCCCAAGTTGGGGGTGGGGAGGGGAACAAGCACTCAGCATGTCAGTGAGACGCTGGGGTCACTGTGGGCTGGGAAGGGGGGCTCACAAGGCATGTTGGAGGGCACTGACTGGAGTGGGAGTTGATGGGGAGGAAGAAGTCAGGGCCCAGCTCCTAAACTCCCAGTCTTAGAGTTAGCATGGCCTTTAAGCATTATGGTTTCCTCAAAAAGTTAAACACAGAATTACCATATGGCCCAGCAATTCCAATCCTAAGTATATACAGTCATGCACTGCAGAGTAACATTTTGGTCAATGACGGACCACATATATGACAGTGGTCCCATAAGATTGGTACCATAGAGCCTGGGTGTGTAGTGGGCTATACCATCTAGGTTTGTGTAAGTACGCTCTGTGATGTTTGCACAATGATGAAATCGCCTAATGACACATTTCTCAGAATGTGTCCCTGCCATTAAGCAATGCACGACTGTGCTCAAAAGAGTTGGAAATAGGAACTCAAACAAATACACGTACACGCACATTCATAGCAGCTCTATTCACAATCGCCAAAAGGTGGGAACAACTCACATTTTCCATCAATGGATGAATGGATCAACAAAATGTGGTCTGGTCATACAAAGGAGTATTATTCAGCCATGAAAAGGGATGAATACTGATGCATGCTACAACATGGATGAACTCAAAAATATGCTAAGTGCAAGAATCCAGGTACAGAAGGCCACATACTGTGTGATTTCATTTATATGAAACTTCAAGCCAAAGAGATTACTGGTTGTCAGAACTGGGAAGAGGGATAGTGGGAGTGACTGCTTAATGGTTCAGGCTGATGAAGAGGTTCTGGAACCCGAGAGTGGGGATGGTTGCACAATATTGTGAATTGACTAAAAGGCACCGCATTGTTGGCTTAAAATGGTTAATGGTTAATTTTGTTCTGTGAGTTTGACCTAAATAATAGCAAAGAATTATGGAGCCCTCCTCTTTTACAGATGGGAGCCAGGGGACCGGAACAGGACAACTGAAGATGCAGGCCTGCATTTGCATTCCTGCCTGCTACGGGCCAGGTGATCTCAAGTGTTGCTTCCTTCATCACTCAGCAGCCAGCACTGGCCCTGTGGTACGCCAGACCTGTGCGTAGGTGCTGCTGCGGAAACGGTGAACAAGACCAAGACGAAGCTCTTCTCATGGCTTACGTTCTAACAGCCTGCCTCAGTGTCCCTACCTGTGAAATGGGGACAGCAACAGTTCGGGCCTCTCGGCTTCTGACGAGGATTAAATGAGATAAGTTGCATAAGCTCTTGGCAGAGAGTGACTATTGATGACGCTTGTGCTGCTGCTGCTTAACGTCAGAGAGAGATGGGTCTAGAACCCACTTGTCCCATGGACTTTCTCACACTGTCTCCAGGCCAGGAGCATCAACAAGCCCCCACCTAAGGGGAGAAGCTAACTTGCTGGATTCTGTGTGGGGTTGGGATGGCAAGTAAATGTCACGTTGTGATTAATGGGTGTTGGCTATTTGGAGCAGTGGGCTGAAAGATTTTATGGCCTCTTTTAGGTTTTGGGGGAAAAAGAGCTGTGATCGATTAGTCATGTCTGTCATGTGCACCACAATAGACAGTACAGATATGTGTGTCATGTGTGGACTGGCATCTGAGCTTGGGCTTCAGACTATAAAGCTTGGGTCCAAACCATCGTGTAACAGAGTGAAACTTACGAAAATGCTCTGAGCCTCAGTTTCCTTATTTCTGGAACGAGGAGAGTGATGCCTCACTCACGGCTGGGTTGTGTTGGGAATTAGAGAGAGTGGATGTAAACAGCCTGGCGGGTCAGAGGCACCGGAGACGTGTGCATTTACTGTGTCTCTGACTTCTCTCTTTTGTGGTCTTTGCTGATGATGCAGCAGTTGATTCTAGAGCTCTGTGGTCTGAGATCCCTGGAGGTTTGTGGGGTCACTGAGGAAAGGGGCCCACGCGAGAGGCAGACTCTCCCTGCAGACTTGCTCCGGGGTCCCTGGGAGGCAGGCCGGCCACAAGGGAAGGCTCCCTTTCCCCGGTAGAGACGCCCGGAGAATCGACAGTCAGAGCAGACAGCTGGTGCCCAGGGGTCCTGGGGCACATGTGCCTGGGGGGAGCCCCTAACCTCTCTGGTCCACCATCTCTCGCCTGGACGAGGGCAGGGACATCCTCAGTGGCCTCTCGGCTTTCTCCCTCGCTCCCCTTCCATCTGTTTTCTACTCGGTCCCTGACCCTTTCGAGGATAATTCATCTCACTGTCCTGCCTAAAACCCTCCAGACACACTTAGAAAAATGTAAACCCCGAGAGAGCGGGGTCGAATTTTTCTTGTTCACCTCAGTATCCAGAGCTCAGCATGGTTCCTGCAGTCAATTTGTGTGTTGAATGAACTCAAAGTGTCTGAGCTGTGAAATGAAGACAGTTAACACCGCCTTTTAAGGTAGATCTGAGGATTCGTATTAAAATCAGTGCGCAGGTCTGAAATTCGTGTCAAAACAACTCAACAACACTCTCCCCTCCCCCTAAATCTGAAGTCACCATGGACACGGCTGTCCACCACAGCCCTGGTCGGACTCAGAAACCAGACACATCCCTCTCTTGGCCTCGGTTTCCTCACGTGTAAACGTGGGTGCGGATCACATCGTTTCTAAGGCCCCTTCTGAGCTTGAGAACCTAGCAAGCATGCTGAGGGCTCCCCAGTTTTCTGAGAGTCCCACACAGAGTTGCTCCCCACCCTCTCCTCCCCCAGAAGCGGCACTGGCATCCCTGTTAGCATTGCCCTTTGCAACCTGCTGGACCTTAGATTGCACCTGGGAAAAGGAGGGGGTAGCCTGAAGGATCCTGGGCTGTGGGGGGGTTTTCGGGGCTCTGGCAGTCCCCGCAGTTTGTGACCCAGGGGAGGCTGGAGAAATCCCCAAATCTGAATGGAAAACAGGCCGGTTGCTGGCACTCCTGGTCTCTGAAACGCCAAATCTTCCCCTTTTCAAATCTGGGTTCTCCCTCATTTTCTTATTCTCGTATCCCTTGTATTTACTTAACAGATTTCTTGAAATCACCTTGCTTTTTAAATTTCAATGAACGTTTTTCTAGAACCCTTTCTAGTCACTACCCAACCCCCTTTCCTCAAAGTTTCATTTGCTACAAATAAAGGTGATTGGGAAAAGGATGTAATAAAATCAAAGCAGGTTAAAAGTTGGACACAGTCGCCTGCCCGAGGCTTCGGGCCCCAGGCCCGGCCCTCTCTTTTGGCTGGAAGGGGAGACTGGCAGATACGAGACAGGTGCTTAAGGCAGGCTATCATCAAACTGAGACTTGTTTCCTTGACGTGATCAGAGCTGAAGGAGAAATTTAAATCCATCAACAAACTAGACAGAACAGGGACCATCGGAGTCCGGGGCAAGTGAGGGGACTTTTTGTGTCGGGCACCTGGTGGGCCTGCAGTAAAGGCTGTTTCTTACCATGCGTCTCAGACAAAATGAGCAGAAAACCCTGGTCTAACCAGGAGTCCTCAGTTCCTCCCACCTCTCCCTCTCCCTTCTCCTTTAATTAAAATGCTAATTAGTTCTCTCTGTTCCCTCTTATCTGCCTCATGCATTTGGAAGTGGGATGGGATGGGCGACTGCAATGTTTAAATCAATAGGAGAGGAATTCTGGTGAAAGGGCAAAAACACAAAGGAAATCCTTCCAATTTGCTGTGGAGGGAGAATAAAAGTCGTAAAAGTATAAATAAATGTATCGGCCGCTGTTTAACGTGCCCAATACTTCCTGCTGCGTGCATGCACCTTCCGTGCGGAATTTCAGTCACCTGCAGGAGTTGCCTTGCACGACAGGCTCAGAGGGTTAATGGGCTTCTCCAAGGTCTCAGCTCAAAAGCCAGCAACTCTTGCCCGTAGCTGCTCGTGGGAATCAGGGGAGTGATCTCTGGGTGTGATCTGGACATTGGTGAAGCTCCCCAGGCGAGGTGGAGAACTACTGTCATAAGGGGTGGACGGTGGACGGCGGACCCTGTGCTTGACCCACGTCTGCACGACCCCCACGTCCCTGGAAATGGGATTCTGACTTTGAACATTAAACTTCTCAAAGATACAGGGAGAAAGAAGCCCGGGGTGGCTGTTGGTGGAGGTGATATGCAGGGCGTTGAATGTGAAACCAGCCCCTTTTACCTGCTGTGTGACCTTGGGCACATTAAGTAACCTCTTTGTGCCTCAGCTTACTCATCTGTAAAATGGGGATAACACCAGTTGAACCCACCTCATGGGCTAGCAGAGGGTGAACCGAGACCTGGGACTTGGGTCCTTGCTGTATCCCCAGCCCCAGAGCAGTGCCCGGCTGCCAACCTCACTGAATAAAGAGTCAACACTCCGGGGCCGCCCGGTGGCGCAGCAGTTTAGTCCACGCTTGACAGCCCAGGGTTTGCGAGTTCGGATCCCGGGCGCCCGCCGATGCACTGCCTGTCAGCCACGCCGTGGCGGCGTCCCATATAAAGTGGAGGAAGATGAGCACGGATGTTAGCCCAGGGCCAGGCTTCCTCAGCAAAAAGGGGAGGATTGGCAACAGATGTTAGCTCAGGGCTGGTCTTCCCCACAAAAAAAAAAAAAGAGTCAACACTCCACAAACATCCTGTGAAGATGGTGTCTGCCTCATCTTCCCACGATGCTTCCTCCCAGGCCCTGTGAGCACAGAATCTTTGCATGTAGTGTTGACTAGAAATGGACCCCCCAGAGCTCTCTGGGGCCCCAAAGATGCTCCCCCTAATTCTCCCATGTGCTCTCAGGGCCGAGACAACAGAGCTAGCAGGGGCTGGGGACATTCCTTTCCCGCAGCCCCAGCCATCGGCTTTTCTGCAGACCCAGTGGGACACAATGACATGCTCAGTGCCTCCGTTGTCAAGGCCAGGGGCCGCCATGGCAACCAATAAAGCCGGAGCACTAGGCCTCTGCAGATGGCTAACAGGGCCCCATTCATGGGACTGTGAGGGCCGTTGGGACAGAAGGCTTTATCTCCAACCTGGCTCCCTCCTCCAACCTGAGCCCCCACAACCTCCCCTGGCTGTCTCGGCAGCAGGGGCCCCAGCCCTCCCTCCCTGAATTCATAATTCCCTATAATCTGCCTCTTGGTGCATTATACGATCATCAATGACTTGTATAAAAGGAGAGGAATTCTGTTCTTGAAAATAGGCAAGCGTTGACTCCTAAGAAAGATGGAGGGTGCAGTTGAGAAAGTCACATGAGCCAGAAATTGGGTCCAAATGTGCCATATGTTAGCTTGATGACTCTGGGCAAGTTTCTCAACTCCTCGGGGCCTCAGTTTACTCATCTGTAAAACGGGAAGAATGAAGCCTACCCCTGAGGTCACAAGGCGCTCCATTTGGTTAGGGTCAACTGCAGAAAGTACACAGGACATAGAAGAGATGGCTCATGGCAGGCCGCTTTTTCAGTCCAAAGAATCCCTCTCCATCTTGTAGGGAAGCCACTTCTCCGGCCTGAGTGCTGGGAAGGACTGTTTGCGCGTGTGGTGTCCCTGCTACAAGCCTGTCCAGGTTCTACGAGACAGAAACCGGTCTGGCCCAGCCCCTTCCATCCTCCTGCATCTGTGTCACAGTCGGCCCAGCCCACCAGGCTCAGGAAGAACAAGAGGAACTTAAATCATGTTCCCAGGGAGCAGGAGCTCACCGTTGCTCGAGGGCAGTGGCCCCCCAGCCTGTGAGCAAAGTGAAGGGAAAAAGGAACAGAAGAGGCTGCAAATCCAAGCCCTCTGACTGTGAGAGACAGCCAGCCTCTGTCCTGGGGCAGGAAATACACAGAAAGACACGTCTGCAGATGGAGGAGCTGGTTTTGGATTTCTGACTCCACAAGGGAGAAGGAGCGGAAGAACAGAGCTGGTTTAGGAAGTATGCTGGTGCCAGCGCTGAGGTGCCTGTGAAATCTGTTTGCTCAGTTTCACAAATGTCGATGGGGCACCTGTGCTAAGCTGCACAGACACCGTGCAGAACAAGGACACGTCCTGCTCTGATCTGGGACCTTGCGCTCCCGTGCGGAAGGCCAACAATAAACAAACAAATAAGGTCAGCAGGATTGGAGGAGACGCATTTCTCGTTTGGAGAAAACAAACGATTTTAAGGACTCCAGGAACTGCTACGTACGCAAATACCACAGCGTATAACCAAATCATTTATTTCCTTCAAGGTCTGCATGGCATGTAGCTTGGAAACACTTTTTTTGGTGATCATGTTTACGGTTGTGCCTGCCGGTATTCTGATAATCCCTTGGAAATATCTCAACTTTTCAGCAATTCGAAGGATCTTCCATTCATGCACGTATGTAGGGATCTGCTATGATTTAATGAATGAATACCTACTGTGTCAAGGCTTCACACACACTATCTCAGCTAATCCTGGAAGCCAAATATTACTCTTCCCATTTTTCAGATGAGGGAACAGGCTCAGAGAGGTTCTGCCATTTGCACAGGACACACAGCTGGAGAGAGTGAAGCTGGGTTAGAACCAGGGCTGTCTGGGCTTGAAGACCAAGCTCCAGGCACATTGCCAGGTTGGTGGCTTCAGTTCTTACCCAGAAACCTCATCAGACAACTCAGACCAACACACACCTCTTTTACAGGAACAAAAAACCACCTCTTTTACAGGCATGTCACCGTCTGCAGCCTTCCTGAAGATGCTCATGTTTAGGCCGCACACTCATTTCCAACCTCAGCCCTCACTTGGCACTTCTCCTGAACCCCAACTCTTGTCCCTCCTGTTCCTTCCAGGGTGCAGAGGCCAAAAGTCCATGAGGAACCCTATCCCACCCAATGGAATGTAAGGTCCTTTGGTGGAAGAACTGGCATCTTTATAACTCCCGGTGCTTAGGACAATTCCAGGTAACGGAGAATGCTTGCTGGTGTTCTTAACAATCTGTGATAGAGTTTGCCTCCCTTTTCTTGTTTCCTAATTCTTCTAGCCAACGCTTTAAACATTTTGGTGCAAGAGAGACAGCAAAGGGGAGGTCCAAGGATATACAGTAGACCCCCCTTTTCCAGGGGAGACACGTTCCAAGACCCCCAGTGGATGCCCGAGACCACGCTCTGTCTAGACTATGTTTTCCCCTGGACACACATATTTAAGGTGTGACAGCAAAACTAGCACAAATTTCTTTCTCCTTCACAATTTCACGGATAGAAGGTTCATTCTTACTGGAGATCTTAGCAACCTCAGCATACGATCTTTTTTCTTTCCTTATTAAGTCGAGAACTTGCATCTTTCCACTTAAAGGAAGCACTTTACGGCTTTTCTTTGGCACAGCTAAATTGCCGGCGTCACTGCTCTTGCACTTTGGGGCATTATTTAGTAAAATACGGGTGACGTGAGCCCCAGCACTGCGGTACCTCAGCAGTCAGTCTGATGACTGAGACGGCTGCTAAGTGACTTAGGGACGGGCGGGTGTGCGGGGTGGGTACACTGGACAAAGGGAGGATTCACGCCTCAGGCAGGATGCAGCGGGACAGCGTGAGGTTTCATCAGGCTACTCAGGATGCACGCAATTTACAACTTATGAATTGTTTATTTCTAGAATTTTCCATTTAATATTTTTGGACCACAGTTGACCGCGGGTAACTGAAACCACGGAAAATGAAACCACAAATAAGAGGGGACTGCTGTAGTAATGAAAAAGCCCCCCGATTCGTCACCTTCTGAAAAAAACTATTCCAACCCAACAGGCAGGCTCCCCCCGTGCTTCAGACGCGCCCACAGTGGCCGTCCATCCCGTGACCCCAGCCAGTCAGGCCTTCCGGATGGCACCTGTATGTCGATTTCGAGCATCCTCATGCCCAGCCCTATCTTCCCATCTGGCAGCTTGTTTCCCCAAGACGTGAAACGTGGTCTGTCCACGTGGGGGGTGTTCGAAGTCTTCCCACGGGACGCCGGGGGCAAGTGGCTGGAGTTGTCAACTGTGCAGCTGACCATGCCCCCTTCAGCTGGTTTGGCTAAAGGAGTGGGGCCCAGGGGACAAAATACGGCACCAAAGAAAGAGCCGGGATGTGAACCCGGGGACGAAGGTTGACCACAGGGTGCTGGTGACTATCAACCTGTGCTTGTGCGAGGCCAGAAGAGCGTCAATCAATTGCACAAGAGGAATTGCTTTCCCAACGTTTTGTCTACACGGAACCAAATATCCAGAGTAAATAAAATCGCGACGGAATTTATCCTGGGCTGGCATCCTCCAAGGAGGGGAAACCCATCCGGGTGTCCAAACTTCCCTCGACTTCGATAGGAGGTGTTCTCCACCTTGCTTCCCTTTGAGAAAAATGCCTCCATTTTATGACTTCTTCATGCTTTTAGGGGAAAACAAACTTGCTAAGTAAAAAAAAGGCAAACCTCTAAAACAATACTCCTTGAGACATGTACAAAAAACCCAGCCACCCCCCAGGCAGAAAGACAAGGGCTGCAGGAAGAGTTTGAGTGCTTTAAATTTACACCATTTTATTTTCTCACACAACAAAGCTGACCCAGCTGCTCTCTTGCTTGAACATTCCCTGGCTCCCTGCTACCCCCAGGATAAAACTGAGCTGCTGGGCTGGGCACACAGCCCCCTGCCTCCCCCCACCTGTATCTCCTGCCCTTCCCTGCCCTGTTGACACTGACGTGCACACTGTTCTTTCCTGCCTCCAGGTCATCAGTCACATGGTAATGTCTGCTGGACTGTCCTTTCTGCCCCCAGCTCCTGTTTATATTCCCTTAACTCTTATGTACCTTTTCATAGTGCACCTCTGGTCACCTCCTCCAGGAAGCCTTCCTGACCCTCAGTTCAGGGTTAGATACCACTCAATCTGTATTTCTCCAGCAGAGAAATTTTTTTTTTAATGAAAATTTCCAAACACACGGAATGAACTTGGCTATACCTACCACCTAGTTTCAACTACCAACATCTGTCTTGTTTGGATTATCCATCAATTTATATACACATTCTCTTCCAGCTCACCCATAATGTGACAATCTGTTCACATCTCCGTCTCTCCCTTTAGCCTGTGAAATTCACTTATTCACCCATTCATTCATTCATGGATTCACTGTCAGGCACTATTTTCTGATCGCCTACTGCCTGAAGACAATACTAAATCCTAAGGACCCAGGTGGGGGTGGTGGAACCAGACAGCAGAGTCTCTGCACTCTGTTCCAGTGGAAGAGACAGACAACAAATAAGTAAACAAATAAAAGTTCACATGGTGAGGAGCGAGGGTCAGCAGCGTAACTCCATAGCGAGCGAGCGACGCGTCTCCGCTCCCCCAGCCTCCAGCACACGTCACAGACAGAGAAGGCGCAACAATGACCGATGACCGCTTGCTGCACTCCGGCGCCGACCACAGGGCCCCACCGCGCAGCCCAGGCTCTGTGGTCACTATGGCAACCGTCCCTCTCCGTTCCACTCCCTTGAAGGGGGATGGGGGACGGGGACCAAGATGACTGAGGAGCCACCCCACCTGCTCAGGACTGAGACCACCCGCCTTCTGCAGTCTGCTCTCAGGATGTATTTTCTCCTTACGGAGGGGAGTTTACGGCTCACAAAACCGAGTGAGTCTATGAACACTCCGGATCCGGCCTGTTTCCTGATTGCTCTGAGGAGCTAGAACGTCAGTGGGTGAAAGCAACACAAAACAAACCAAATTCAGGGGGCCGGCCCGGTGGCGCAGCGGTTTAGTCCGCGCTTGGCAGCCCGGGGTTCGCGAGTTCGGATCCCGGGCGCCCGCCGACGCACTGCCTGTCAGCCATGCCGTGGCGGCGTCCCATATAAAGTGGAGGAAGATGAGCACGATGTTAGCCCAGGGCCAGTCTTCCTCCTCAGCAAAAAGGGGAAGATTGGCGATAGATGTTAGCTCAGGGCTGGTCTTCCCCACCAAAAAAAAAATAAAAAAAATAAAAAAAAACAAACCAAATTCAAGAGGCTGGTTCCCGCGCTCTGGGGTGGACTCCGGAGGCTCTGGGGAGCTGGCGCACTTATGGGTTCCGACTGACCAGGTGTGCTTCCTCGCAGGCTTTACAGCACACCTGGTACCTGGTTCGCAGGGGAGTTACAGGGGGTCAGTCCTGCTGGGAAGAGGGGGATCAGGGGGCCTCTAACCTCCCTCCCAACCCCCCACCCCTCCACTGAGATCTCTGGAGCACCTAGTAGGGTCAACCTGCCCAGAGGCAGGGGCTGGCCTAGGGGACCTCAGAGGCCAGCTGGAGAAGGCAAGCCCGCCCTGGGTGCAGAAGAGAAAGACCCTCCAGGTCTATCCATCATGGGCCAAGGCAGGCGGTGCTGGGATTACAAGAACAAGTATAATAGCAACAGCAACAACAAGCATTTACTGATCACTTACTTTGGGCCAAACCCTGTTTTAAGCTTCTACATATACCAGTGACTTTAATTTCCAGAACACCCCTCTAAAGTAGTTATTATCATCCTTTCTTACCGGAAAAAAAAAGGGGGGAAATGGAAGCACAGAGAGGTTCGGTGACTTGCGCAACAACACACAGCCACTAAGTAGCTGAACCAGGATACAAACCCAGGCTGGCTCTCCATCCAGTGCCCTACACCACAGTAAGGAGTCCAAATCACTCAGACTCAAACCAGAAGTGTTTCTTCTAGAGGCACAAGGCTGTTGAGTTATCCTCAGTAATTTCACAATAATAGTGGGCAGTGGGGTGGTGGGATGATGTGGGTTCTGGCTTGGGCTTGAATCTGGCTCTGCCTCTGTTTTCTCAACTGGAAAATGGGTATGATGGAGCCCCCTCATCTGCAGACTTCTCTGAGGATTAAATGAGGCAATCTACGTAAAAGCTAGGCAGAGCGCCCAGCACATAGTGGGCACTCAAAAATGTTCAGACCTACAGAAAAGTTGCAAGCACAGCTCAGCTACCACCTGTAATCCTAGAATCACCAATTGTTCATACTTTGCCACATTTATACCCTATCTATCTATCATCTATCTGTCTATCTATCTATTTATCTATCTATCTATCTATCCTTAGAATTATTTGAGCGTTAGTTGCAGACATTGTGGTATTTCCTCCAACCCTTCAGCCTGTATCCTCTGAGAACAAGGACATTCTCCTATATAACCTCAGTACAAATTATCTGAGATACAAGGTATTTCACTCAGGAAATTCATCATTGACATAATACTATTGGCTAATATATAGTCTATATCCAGATGCCCCACTTGTCCCCAAAATGTCTTCTGTGACTGTTTTCTTCCCCGGATCCAGGCTCCATCCAGGATCGCTCGCTGCATTCACTTACATGCCTCATTCATCTCTCGTAACCTAGAACTATTTCTCAGCCTTTCTGCCTTTTATGACATTGACATTTTGAGAGTCCAGGGCAGATGCTTTGCATATATTTCATCTTAATCAATACTTTTCTTTAAGCCCTTGTAAAATAAACTGCAGCTCAGGGCAGGGTGAGGGTGGAGAGAGAGGTCTGCGGGGTACAGGATGCCAGCAGTACGAGGTATTTGGGGGCGGGTAGGGGAGGGCATACAGCTTCAACTCTATTTGGGTGGAAGTTAAAGACTTCCTGTAAGCAGTGAGAGAGGATGTTTCAGGGTGACAAGAGCCTGGGCAGGTGGACCAAGGTGGCAGGGCCACTGCCGACAGAGGCCATGGCAGAGGGGAACCAGAGCGGCACCCTGGAGGGACTGCAAGCAGGCCTCCGCGTGTGAGGGCACCGCACCGCGTGATCAGGGTCTGCTCCTACTTGGACGGGAATCTTCCCGAGACCGGTCCTTGTCTCTGGATCTGTCCTTTCCCCTAAGGTGCCCAGGGCGTGCCCAGCCACAGTCAGCATCCACCCAGAGTGACTGGCCGCCAAGTCTCCCAAATATTCAGGGACGGGCCATTCCCTTCCAGGGGTGACGTGGCTGCCAGCTTTCACACACCAACCGCAGGATCGTAAAGGGCAAGGGTCAGGATTCCCACACCTTCCCTGCAAACACAATTTCTCTTTCTAAACCTGCTTCCTTCTTGCGGCCTCTCCGGCTTGGGTGGCTTCCGTGAAAAATTGCACAAAGAACTTCTAATTGACCGCAGAAGCAAACGATGCGAGGGGAGTTGCTCTCCAGAGTTTCCTCGCACCTGCTCTTGGCATAAGCCATCCAGGTTGCCGAGCAAGAGATTCTCACTGCAAATTCCTTCTGTCTTGCAGGGAGAAGAAAGCAAAATGCCCCCTGACTGAGTGCCCTGGAGCCTTCTTTTCCCCCGGGTTTCAGAAAGAAAGGGGCGTGTGCGTGCTGTTTTAGCCTTTAGAATGGAAAGGAAGGATTTATTTGGGGGCTTGAGCAAAAAATGTGTTTTCAAGGTGACCCTCACTTCATTCCTGGGACCAGAGGGCAGATGATGGTAGAATCGGTTCTGCCAGCCTCCGGACTAAAGCACACTCCTTACCCATCATTTTAATACCCATCTTTGTTTATTTTGTTCCCGCTATAAGAGGCTCATCCCGCTGTGTCCGCTCCACAAAGCATCCTCAAAAAAGCTGTCATGTACCTTGGTGTGTCCTTCAGACCGAAAGCCACACACAGGCGCACTTGCACACACATGCACGGGTACACACACACACTTGCACACCAAACACCACAGGTAACAGTCACTGATACACATTGAGACCTCCACATGCCAGCAGATACATGCAAATACACAAAGACACACACACACACACACATATGTCTGCACTTACAGTGCCTGGTTGTCAGGGTCCTGCAGCAAGCCCAGCTCCCACCTGCTCAAAATGCCTCCTCTATGTCATTCTGCAGAGTCCCAGGGACACGATCAGCTGGTTCATCCTAAGAGGTGCCGCTGGGCACCAGCTCCCCCTCGGGAGGACGCTCCGGACTTCCAGGCAGTCCCCAGAACATGGGCTCAGGTAGAGGAAGGAAGCAAAGCAGATCTGGGAAAAGGATGTGCTCAGCTGGTTCCCAGCAAGCGCTAGAGGCAGAGGGATGGAGAGGAGGTGAAGGAGGGGGAGAGAGAGAGAGACTGGAAGAGGGATTCAGAGAGAGAGAGATTTTAAGACAGAAACAGAAAGGAAAAATCCTCACAGAAACAAAGAGAAAAAGAGACAGAAAAAAAGAGAAGAACACAGAGAGAAAAATAGAACCAGATTTTTAAAAAAGATGTTTTAAGCCCAGCTTGATTTAAGCCAGAAAGATGATCTGGGACCTTCTGAAATAGGCTATGTGCGTCCCCTTTCCCCTTCCAGGGGCCTCTTCCTAGATTTTTCTCCAACAGGCTCAGGAATCCCTGAAGCTGCAAAGGGCGATTCAAGGCTTCAGATTCCTAAATGGTTTCCCCAGGACTCCGGCGGGGGGGCTGCACAGATCCAGCCTATGACATGCTGCAGCCATGAAGGGGCTCTGAGGGGTGCCAAGTCATCTCCAAGACCTCTGGGGGCAGCGGGGCAGCTCTGGCTCTGACGGTCCACCTGACCCCCTTTCTGAGGGGGAGGCTGGGGGATCCATTACTCTAGCCCCCCCATTATAGCCCAAACTGGGGGGGTTGGTCAATGGCTGTCCACTGGGGCCCAGAAGAGGAAGTGGGAATGGTCACAAGACCGGGAGGAGGGGCCGGGGGCATTCAGAGCTTTCCATCATGTGCTGCTCATCAGTTGCCATGACGACGGCAAGGGGGTGGGGGCACCCAGACCGGAGGCTGCAAGAGAGATGTGTTGGTTCTAAATCACGGTGACAGCGCTTCCGTTGAGCTATTACGCTGTTGCCATGGCAACCAATGGGATCAAATCGCAGAGGAAATCTATAATTATTACAAGCTAGATACTGGCGAACTCCGCGCAGTAATAGCACGTTAGGGCCATTCAACCTGAACTCTGGGAGGGAGAAACGCCCACCCCCAGCCCCCAACTCTGGGAAGAATAAGTCCAAGGGAGACTTCACAAGGCAGATCTGTTGCTACAGAATGGGAGCCTGGAAGGATCTCTCAGCCAAATGAGGAGTAAATATTAGGTGAAACCACATGAAATTGCCAACATTTGACCACTGAAAAACATCTCCCATGAATTTATTACGGAAATTTCCAACATGCAGCAAAGTTGAATTTGACGATGCATACCTGTACACCCACTGCCTAGCTTCTGCTGCTAACATTTCACCATGCTTTCTTCATCACATATCTGCCCCGTGACCCATCCATTAATCGTTCCTCTTTTTGATGCATTTCAAAGTAAATTGCCAACATCAGTACCCTTCCCCCTCAAACACTTCAGTCTTCATAAAATTATTTGATCATTTTTGAACAACAAAACAGCAACTTCATGATTCAATATAAATATAATAAAATCTAGATTTACGTCTGTCATCCATCTGTCCATCCATCCATCTACCCATCCATCTTCTCTTCCATCCTTCCATGCATCCACCCATCCGTCTTCTTTTCTATCCATCCACCTACCCAGTCTCTCACTTATCCGTCCATCTATCCATCCATCCAACTATCCATCCATCCACCCATCGATCTTCTCTTTCATCCATCCACCCACCCAGTCTCTCATTCATCCACCCACCCATCCATCCATGCATCACTGGGAGATCTCATGCACGCTCATGGTTTCCACAAATGATTCACCATCCCTGAACCTTTCTCCCTGGTCCAACAGATACTTCCAACAGGATGTCCTGCATATTAAGCTCAATATGTTCTCAGCTAAAATCATCATTTTCCCTTCACCACACCTATTCCCTTTCTTGTGTTCAGCATCTCAGTAAACAGAGCCACTGCTACCCATTTTTTCAAGCCAGAAACCTGAGACCCACCCTTGCCTCTCCCTCCCATTACCTTCACTCACCACCACGCCCTGGGATTTTACTTCCGCACTAGCTCTGGTCTCCCTGTCCTCTCCTCTCTTTCTCTTGTCCTGGGTCAGGTACTCATCATTTCTTAGCTGCACAGCTGCCCCAACCTCCTGACTGGTTTCCCAACTGCTATTTCACCCTCCCTCTGCTTTCTCCACACTGATTTATTATCGTGAAATATCTGGCCATGTTGATGGGGTGGAGGAACTGGCATCTCAGACATTGCTGGTGGGAACATAAATTTATACAAATATCTCGGAGAGCAATTTATCAAAATCTGTAGAATTTTAAATGCACCAACCATTTTTTCCCAGCATAATTCTACTTGAAGGAATTTGTCTCATCGACATAAACTGAAAGCAACCTAAATGTCCATTAGTTGGAACTGGCTAAATAAATTTTGGTAGACGCATAATATAGAATAACATCCAATAAAAAGAATGAGATGGTGCTTTATGTACTGACATGAGGAAGTGTTTAACATATTAAGTTCAAGCAAGTTGCAATGGGGCACGTTGGGGCAATGTCTCCTGTGTCCGGAGCAGCTCCTCCACGTGGGGATCATGTTGGTCTGAGACATAAGTGGGTACCAATGTGTTCAGGGAACGTGGCTTCGTGAGCTGCCTCTTCTCCATCACAGCGTCAGCACTAGCTCTTTGCCGTGTTGGAGAACAGAAGAGTCGAGGCCAGGAATATCTTTGCTGCCTTTCAGGCCTCCCCAGATAGTACACAGCACCCCGCCTGCACCGTCGGGCCAGATCTGCGCTGCAGGCTGCTGGGGTGTACCGGCTGCCAGTCTCCTCCCTCGTTCAGGGCACGACTGCGGAAGCTACCTAACCGGAGGGTGAATCAAGAACCGAACACACCTCGGAGGTGTGGCGGGGTTTAGGGGAGCACAACAGGATGACAGGAAAATGCCTGGTTCTAGTTCCTGCTCAGACCTGGAAGGGGTCCTGGGCCTCAGCCTCCCAGCTCTATAAGGGGCTGACTCTACCTCCCAGGGTCGTTCTGAAGGTCAAATGTGGCGATGGAGGTGAAAACAGCACAAGATGTGAAAACATCTTGCTAAACAGATGAGTTATTAATCGACCTTCAGGATCTGCTCAGCCCACTTCTGAACCCTCAACACCCCAGCGCATGTGCAAAAGCTCTAAGCCTCGTTTTTGTTTGAGCACCTGTTTAATGCCTGCCTGAGCTAAGCACTCACATATATGATCTCATTTACGTCTCACAACAACTCTCTTGTGGTAGGGATTCTTGCCCCCATTTTACAGACGAGGAAGCTGAGGCACAGAGAGGTTAAGTGACTTCCCTCACAGCACACAGAGAGTGGCACCACCTAGACAACCCCAAGTCTTTCTGACTGCAAAGTCCACGCTTTTCTCATTTTCTAATCACTCTCCTTCTTAAACCAGACCTTTAGGCCCGTGCTGTCGAAAAGAAATATAAATTCAAGTCATGTATGCAATTTAAAATTTTCTAGCGGCCATGTTAGAAAAGAACAGATGAAATTAATGTTAATTGTACATTCTATTTAACCTGATATATTCAAAATATCATCATTTCAACCTGAAATCAATATAAAAACTACTTAATAAATTTTAATACTTTTTTTTTTATCATACTACGTCTTTGAAATCCAACGCATGTGATACTGTTACAGGACGTCTCAGTTCAGACTGACCGCATTTCAGGTACTCTGTAGCCACGTGTGGCTTATTGGACAATGCGGCTCGGTGGTACTGATGCAGACCTGGAATGGGTCTAAACCTCAAATAATGACATTGGCCACCACTTACTGAGCATCTGCTATCTGCCTGGCCCTGTTCTACTAAGTGTTTCACATACATGAACTCCCTCTTTTCTCCCGACCCTGGGTAGCAGGTGCTCTTATGAGCTGCAGAGAAGAAAAAGGAAGCGCAGGTGGTTTAGGCAACAGGCCCAAGATCACAGAGTGAACTACCTGAGGAGCTGGCGTCTGAACCACGGTTCAGCCAGAAACCTGGCCCCTCATGTGGTCACCAGTGCCGCCCCTCCTATCACACCATGTCGGTAGGTCATATGGGTCTGTAAAGATTAAACTCCCAGGGCTGGCCCAGTGGCATAATAGTTAAGTTCGCACGCTGCACTTCAGTGGCCCAGGATTCGCGGTTCAGATCCCGGGCACGGACCTACGCACCACTCATCAAGCCATGCTGTGGCGGTGTCCCACATACAAAATAGAGGAAAATGGGCATGGATATCAGCTCAGGCCAATCTTCCTCACCAAAAAAAATTAAAAAATAAACTCCTGAAAAAAGGATTTGACTTGTGGCACTTAATTTTAAACAATCTGATTAATCAATACAGAAGATCATTTAAGCATAAGTTAGAAAGTACGGAACTCACTCTGAACTTTGTACCAGCGTGGGACCTCAAGAACTGATAATAAACCAGACAATGAATGCCCCATCAGCGTGCCTCCTTTTGTCTCACTGGGACGTGAACTCTAGGGAACGAGCAAGTTCAGGTCCCCTCCCCGCCACTCAGAGCTCCCTGTGGGACGCCATGGTGGCTTCATTCTTTTGTGGGGTCGCGTGGGAAGGCCAGCTGGTTCCAGCTCGTTCCTCCCGTTCAGGCCGAATGTGACTGCTGATTTTAACGATGACATGTGAGTGCTGGCTGTGTCCTACTGGGGATGGGGATGGTGGTGGTGATTTCATACTGGTTCTGGGATGATCCTGTTTGAAGCCCCAGAGATGCATGACCTGGGGCTGCCAATACCCCTAACTCCTGGCCAGGATGCACCAGAGTTCAGTCCAGCCAGCTTTCTGGTTCCACAGAGTGGCTGCTGCCTCAGAAATGCAGGCTTCTCTCTTGCCTCTTGCAAACTGGCTTAGAAGTCAACCACACTTTATCCCTGACTTCCTGACCATGAGGGGAATTACCTGGTCATCAGCTTGAGGATGAAACCAGAGAAGGGAGGAAGAAAGGGAACTCTAATCTGCCTCTAAAATATGTCTCCAGAGCATCTGCTTCTCTCCCTCATGTCGATTACTTCCTCCAGACCACCCCAGTCATCTCTCACCAGGACTACTGCAGGGACAGGGTCATCTGCTTCCACCCCCTTAGCTTGTCACTCCTCAGTTCAGTGTTGGTCCCCAGTCTTCCATAAAATCTCCAAGACGCTCCCCGAGCCTCCTCTGCCTACCTGTCTCTCCTAACTCATGCCATTCTGCCTTTTGATCTCTCTCTCTGGCCACTCTGGCCTCTGATTCCTGGAAAGCACAGAGCTTTGTGGCCTCAGGGCCTTTGCACTGCACATTCTTGCTACCTGGACTGCTTCTCTCACTCCTCCTTGGGCAACTTCTGCGCATCCCTCAGGGCTCAAACATCTCATGTTACTCCTCAGAGGAGCTTTTTATAACCTCATGGAAATATGATTGTCCTGCTGTAATTTTTTATAGCTCCCTGTGTTATTATTTCCTTCCACTTATCACAGTTGGCACTTACACGCTTAGTTGTGTGAGTATCTTCCTAATGCATACCTTCCACACTAGTCCCCATTCCCCAGGGATGGAGTGTATCCCCAGCAGATAGCACAATGCCTGGCACATGTGATGGACAAATTCAATATTTGCTGAGTAAATTCTTACTTTTCCCACTTTACAGATGAGAGAGTTGAGGGCTCAAATGACACAACTATAATAAAAAAAAATTACTGATACCCTAATGCGTGCAAAGTCTTAACCCAAAAGGTCTAGAGGCTCTACCAAGAAATGTGGGCAGATGGCTAGCCCACAGTTACACTCAAGAGAGAGCATCGTATGCCACAGGAACTATGAAGCCTGCCTTCTCTCTTTAGTGCTTTGTGAGATTGAGGGTGTGTGTTAGGTGTGAAGTCAATTTACTGTTTTTGAAATAAAACCCAGAAGGAAAAACCAACCAACTGACCAATCAGGAGCCAAGCCTTTCTGACCTCAGGTCTGAGAGTCAGAACATCACCCCTGGCTCTCTCTCCAAACAGACGCTGCTGGAGGGTATCTGGGTCCAACCTTTCTGGAAGACAACATAGCCACAAGGAATCAAGAGAGATTAAATATGTTAACCCCAAATAATTCCACCTCCAGAAATGTAGCTAATGCAAGTAATGCTAAATAAAGGAACAGTCCTGTGCTCAGAGATGTTCACAGCAGCAGAATTTAGAAGAGTGGACAGCTGAAAACAACATAAACAACCAACAGCGGAGGATTGCTCAAATAGGCTGTGATGCAACAACTTAATTATTTACTGAAAACACCGTAGAAAGGTCGGGAAATGATTTTAGAAGCAATGTAATGAGAGAGAAAAGACCATAAAATTTTATATGCAGTCTGGCTATAATTTCGTCGAGGCACAGAAACACAACCATAAACGAAAGGAAGGCTGGAAAGAAATGTATTTCCGCTCAACACTGCTCTATCTTGGATATGGGCTATGGCGTGGCAGTCTACTTTTTCCCACTCTTTCGTATCTTCTGAATCACTAACGACCTGTACTATCAACTTACTCAAATGTTTGGAGGAAGGAAGCATCTCTAGCTTTCCCAAATAACACACGGAGAGAAACTGACGCAGGGAACAAGTACAGTCTCAGCTGACGGCAGCCGAATGTGTCGACATTTAATTACGGGAAAACACCCATTGAATAACTTGACATGGCAGTAACAGTGAGCCCCAGAGGCACTTCAAAATTGATCTGTGTTCGATTTGGTTTCTGAAGGTGTGGAAAGAGGAGACGAGCTTCCAAATGGACTATAAGGAGGACATTAGTTTTCTGGCACTGAACGAGGTCAAGTTGGGTCGAATCCCCAGGTGTAAAGTCTCAAAAGTTGAAAGTAGGTCAGCACAGTCAGGGAGTTTAGTGCATCTGCAGTCGACACAAAGTGAAACCTCTCGGCTCATCCCCAGACAGTGGAGGAAAGGGAAGCTTGGAGTTAAGAAGTCTGGGATTGCCGGAAGGCCAGGAAAGAGGACATTCTGAGGACTTGCTGCCCTGGGATTCACATTCTAGGCAAGGGGTCTGCAAACTAGGGCCACTTGCCTGGTTTTGTAAATAAAGATCTATCGGAACACTCGTTCATTTATGGCCGTTTTTAAGTCCTACAACAGCAGTGGAGTAGCTGCGACAGAAATTGCATGGCCCACAACGCCGTGAATGTTTACCATCTGGCCCCTTACAGAAAAAGTCTGCTGAACGTTGATCTAGGCATTCGAAGCCTTGAAACCACAGGTCTGTCCTATCTTCCTCACAGCAAACTGGTGATCCACTTCATTCCATTTCAAGAGGAGTCCGTTTTTAGAGAAAGTACGCACGTCCTGGTGTGGTAGGGCCACTTCTGCATCAGACACCGTCTCCTTTTTCTGCTAACATATCAGCAACACTGGGGGTGCATGTTTCTCCAGAGTCAGCATTTGCAGTCCGCCTAGTTTTTCTGTATTTACCAACATTTATCAGCCTTTTTTTTTTTTTTTTGCAATTATCTTGCTTTTTAACAGAAGTAAATTTCAGTGGAAACTTTTACATCACTATCCTGTCTGGAAAGCAGTGTCATTTGCCATAAATAGAAGGTAGCCCTCAAACTAACACAATGACAACAGAGCTGTGTTCATCAACTCTACCTGAATTCTGGTGCCCGCACTAGACTCTAAGCTGCTCCACCCTTCCAGTGCCCTCTGGGGCGTCACATCCAATCCATCAGCAAGTCCTGTTGGCTCCCCCTTAGAAACAGATCCAGTCTGCCCACTTCTCCCACCTCCACCATTGCCCCTCATACGCAAGCCCCCAGGGTTCTCACCAGGGCCTCTGACCACCTCCCTGTCCTCCTCGTTTTCCTGCGGTCTGTATGCAATCAACACAAGAGCAGAGTGGTCCTTTGCAAAACTTAGGTCAGATCGCATCCATCCTCCCTCTGCTCAAAACCCTCTGATGGCCTCACCCCAGGGGAAAAGCCGAAGCCGTGGTGATGACCTCTGAGAGGCCCAGCACGACCCCACTCACCCTGCACCTGCTCCTCGTCTCCTCTTCTCCCTGCCCCCCCCCGTCTCACTCTGCTGCAGCCACACTGGCCACTTGCTCCTCCTCAAACGTGCCAGGTGAGCCCGCTTCAAAAGCGGTGCTCCCACCCTTTCCACTGCCCAGAAATCTCTTCCCCAGAGACCCACGCGGCTCCCTTCCTGCCCTCCTTGCCCTCCCATTTTAAATTGCACGCTGCCCTCCCTGTCCCCTTCCCCTTCTGTTTAACACATATCACCTGTTTTGCTTACGTTACAAAGTTGTCTGTCTTCCCCACCCCCAGAAGAACGCGGCTCTGTGGGTACAGATCTTCGTGTCTGTCCTCATCACCGAGACATGTGAAATGAGGCAGCGACTGTTACTCTCATTTGACAAAAGGGGAAATGGAGGCGCAGAGAGATTCAAGTAACCTGCCCAGAGTCCCGCCTGCTAGTAAAGAGCAGAGGTGGTGTTCAACCCCACTGGGGACTGTCCCAGAGTCCGTGGCCTTCTGACCACGAGTACATTGCCCCCACCTTAAATGGGTGGGTAGGGCCTGGCGGATAACAAGTGCTTAGTAAGGGGAGCTCTTCTGTTATTAGTACTGATATTATTCTCTCCAGACTCGGTTCTGTCTCGATGTATATGCTCTCATGGCACAGGACCTGTTTCCTTCATAGTCGTAACTGCAGCTTTTAACTAAAGAATTAATTGTGGGAGTTGACAAACGGGGCGGTGGGAGGTGCCTGACACCAAAGGGCATGATCCCGTTCACAGCAGTTCAAAAATCGCCAAAGCTAGTCTCTGCCAACAGACATTAAATAACAGGTACCCTTTGGGGGTTATTAACAGGGAAGGGGCATGAGGTAACTTTCTGGGGGCCGGGATGGTCTATATCTTGATCTGGGTGCCAGTTCCATGGGCGTTTCACAGGTGAAAATTCATGGAGCTGTACATTTAGGTTGAGTGTGGTTTGCCATATTAAGTTATTCATCAGTTGAAAGTAAAGTAAAAGAAAGGAGAAAGGGAAAATCAAGAAAACCTAGCTCACTTCCCCCAAAATTAATGGCATAATTTTACTTAAGGACTCTCTCCAAGTAATAGTGAGCTCTGAGAGGGCAGGAACCACACGTAAAATGGTCACATCTGTATCCCCACCCTGGCACGGTGCTTGGCACAAAGTAAGCATCAATAAATAAATATTCACTGAAAGAATAAATAAAAGAACTAGCCAATGCCCAGGGTAGCAGGCTGCTTGTTCCAAAGATGGCTAAACCATATCTCCCCTTCTGCCTATCTTGTCTCTGTGACCTTGCTCCCCCATCAGGAGGTGGGGGGGTCTATCTCTCCACCCCGGTGAATCTGGGCTACTTTGGCCAAAACAATATGGCATGCTGTGGAAAACAATTTGGCAGTTCCTTGAAAAGTCACACATAGAATTATCATATGACCCAGCAATCCTGCTCCTGTATATATACCCCAGAGAACGGAAAACAGGGACTCTAACAGATGTTTGTACACCTGTGTTCACATCAGTCGAAAAGCGGAAACAACCCAAGTGTCCATGAACAGATGAATGAATACAGAAAATATGGTCTATCTATACAGCAGAATATTATTCAGCCATAAGAAGGAATGGAGTACTGATACATGCTACAACACGGATGAACCTTGAAAACAACATGCCAAGTGAAAGAAGTCAGACACAAAAGTACAGATGTTGTTTGATTCCACGTCCACAGGAAGTATATTAGAGGTTACCAGTTGCTGGGGGGAGGAGAGAAAAGAGAGTTATTCCTTAACAGTTGCAGAGTTTCTGTTTGGGGTGATGAAAAAGTTTTGGAACTATATAGTGGTGATGGTTGTACAGCACTGTGAATGTAATTACTGCCACTGAATTGTACACTTAAAACTGGTTAAAATGACAAAGTTTATGTTATATAGTACATGACAATTTTAAAACACTGATAGTGGAATATACCCAAACCCACTGAGCTGTATGCTTTGAATGAGTGAACTGCATGGTATGTTAATTATATCTTAATAGAGCTGTTAAAAACAAACCAAAACAATATGGTGGCAGTGACACTGCCAGCTCCTGGCATAGCCTCTTTCTACCTCTTGGAAGCCGGCTTCTATGGAAGAAGAGGACTACTCAGACTTCTGAGCCATGAGAAACCCAAGTCATGTGGAAGGATGCTAAAGGCTGAGACCCCGTGGAGAGAGAGGCCAGGAGCACCACGGCGCCAGGTCTATGAGTGAAGAAGCCCCTTGGACGTCCAGGCCAGTTGAGCCTTCGGATGATTCCAGCCCCGGCTGCACCCGACCCGCCACTGCACGAAAGACCCCAAGCCAGACGTGCCCAGCTGAGCCCAGTCAACCCACAGAAATGGGAGAGAGAATGACCAGTTGTTGTCTGAAACCACTAAGCTTGAGAGGCTCTGCCTGTGTCCGATGGAGGGAGAGCCCTCACGGGCAGCCCGCCACAGGAAGGAAAGTACACAAGTTCTACGTCACGTTGTCCGATTCAAATATTGGCTCTTCTGCTCACTACCTGTTAGCTCTGGCAGGTAGCTCAACCTCTTTGGACCGCAGCTTCCTTAAAATGAGGGTCATACTGCTTTATCAGGTCGTTCTAAGGAGAGAGGATCCATCCAGGGACAGCCCCATTGTGCCCACCTCTCTGGTCGCCCCCCGCTGGTCTGCCTGATCCCTCCAGCTCTCCTCTCGCAGAGAGCTGTGAGGGGGCGGCCTTTAGGGGCCACAGGGCGAGGCTATTGCTGGAGGAGAACTGTGAGCTCGGCTGCTCTCCCTCCTCCCTCTGCAGCAGGAACACTCAGCAGACGAAGCTGGAAGCCTAGCGCCTTCAGAGGGAGCGTGGCCCCGCTGACACCTTCATTTTGGACTTTTGGCCTCCAGCACCGGGAGAGAATAAATTTCTGTCGTTGTAAGCCACCAGTCTGTGGCACTTCGTTACGGCAGCCCTGGGAAATGAGTACACTATCTCGATGAACGTCCACAACAATCACATCAGATGGCTACTATTACCATCACCTCCGATTTACAAATTGTCGTCTCCTCCAATTTAACATTCACACAAGAGAAGGAAGGCTCCGGCTCGAACATCCATCACATCCATCACACAGCCCAGGCACTGACTCCACTCCCTCGTGACCTGACTTCATTCCAGACACTTCCGGGACATCCTCTCTTTCCGTCTCCACCTGAATCCAAGCCACCTCCGCCCGCAGCAGCCTCCCTGCTTCCACTGCGACCCCTGTGTAATCCACTTTCCACGGGGCAGCCAGAGGGATTGTTGTGAAGTAGACAGATCATGTCCCTCCCTAGTTAATAACCTACCAAAGCCATCCGATTGCAAAGAGAGGAAAACCCAGCCTTCTCACTGCAACCTCCAAGTCCCCGGGCCGCCCTCGCTGCACACCTGCCGTGCCCCTGCCCGGAATGTGCCTCCTCTGGTCTCTCAATGGCTGGCGCCGCCTTCAGCTCAAATACCACCCTCCAGAGAGGTCCTCCTTGACTCCCACCACCTCAGGTCACCGAATTGTATTTGTGCCATGGCCCTTCGCTCTTCTCTCATTTGCTCATCGACGCATGTGTCTCCCTGCACCAGCATGCAAGCTCCTCGCTCTCTCGTTCACCTCTATTTCATCGTGGATGTGCAATCCCAATTAGGCACTGAATGCTGATAATGGGACGTGGGACGTGGACACCTCTGGGGATGGGAGCAGCAGGCTCACTTTGTAGGAGGAAAAACTCAAATGAACAAATGATGACTCAACCTGGGCAGCTGCCTCCCAGGGAAGTAGGTGGCCTTGGGTCAGTTCAGACAGGCCTGTCCAAGACTGGTGCTTCTCAGGTCTGCCCTCCAGGGCACCCGGCTGCTGTGAGCACTCCCCTGTCTCTCCTGCAATGGTCCCATCAGCCGGTCAGCATCTACAGAGAAGGGCTGGCCAGGACTCAGAACACAGTCAGACTGCTGATTCCCAAACTTCTGGAGAGCTCGTGGGCAGAGGGCAGCCTTCCCCCCTGGAAGTCCCCCTGCACAGTCACACTGGCCCTACTGTGTGCCCAGAGCTGTGCTGAGTCCTGGGCAGCAATAGGGCCCTGAATTAGAGGTAACAGGGCCTGGGGGTTATGGGCATGAGCTGTGCACTGAGACCTGGGTTCCAGTCCTAGCTGTGCCTTATACTATGGCTGCAATCTTGGAGAAGTTACAGAATGAGAGAGAAATAACCAGAATGGGCAGATTTGGGCTCAATAACTAAGAAAGCTCCTTAACATTGGAGCGGCTTCAACTCCAGAGGCTGGGCGTCTTCTCATCTAGGATGCAGGAGAGGGGCTTCGAGCAACAGCTAGGGGGCTTGGTTAGACTGGATCAGCTCAGAGATTCCTCCGGGTCCCAGGTTCTGAGATTCTGTGCACCGTGTGATTGTCCACTCCCCTGGGGCCACTGCTCCTCCTGGAGGAACGGCAGGTAATTGAGCTGGTGTCCCAGGGGCAAACTGCTCTGTTCAGTCAGCACCGACAGCTGCTCTGTCTCTCTGCTCCCCACGAGCGCTACCCGTTCTGAGACTTAGCATCGCTCCACCACAGGGAAGACTTCTTCCCATTCAGCAGGTGAGAAAACCTAGGCAATGAGACCCGAAGGGTCCTTTGTGGGGGTCAGACTTTATCTACACTCACTCTTTGCTACCTGATTTCCAGATGTCAGTGACACTTCAACATCTTGTGATGCAATGGTGGTGCCACTTTGCAGATTAAGCAAAACTCACCCCCATTCTTGTAGCAAATAAGTGGCAGTTGGGATTTGAACCCAAGTCTGTCTGGCTGCCTCGCTTTTCTGCAGAATCATGAGCACAGTGCTATGGGGTGATTCGACAGAAACGGAGAAATGCAATCTTTACAATCATCTGGCTCCTGCAGAAAATGAAAACTACAGCAAGACGCTGGCCTCTTATTGCAGCCACTTGGAACCATCTGCTTCTCACTCTGGTCTTGTAGCAGAAGTCTTGGGGGAGTTCTCCTCCCTCCCTCACAATGCCGACTCAAGCGAGGACTTGTAGACTCAGCAACTTTCCCCCAAAACCACGTGGCGGCGACATGCCACTCTTCTTTCCAAAGGATGTCCCCCAGCAAAGTCGGGGGACTCTTCATTTCACAGACTTGAGGAGACTCGGCACAAAGAGCTGAGCTCATGGGGACATGGGCTCTGGTCAGATGAAGATGGATCCCGTGTCCCCTGCACCAACAGCTCAAGTTCGACACTTGGGCTCCCTGGCCCAGCGGCTCCTGCAGAAAGCAGCCTGCTGGGCCTGGGGTTCCTGTGAAATATGTCAGGAATGGGGAGGAGGAGGTCAGGGGAGGGCAGCGTGTGGGTGCAGGGAGCACAGAGCTGGGGTCCCCACCCTGGAACTCAGGTGTTAGGGTGTGGCGGTCTGCCTTCTGCTCCTGCTTCCTTCTCTGCCCGCGAGCTCCTCCCCGGACAGGGTGCAAGGGTGGATTTCTAAAGCTACTCCAGGGATGGCTCAGCCTTCAGAGTGCACCCATCACGGACAGTTCCACGATTCCACCGGATCGCGAGCCCCTCTTAACGAAGTGGCAGTGGCCAGTGGGATTCTCAAATTAAAAACTTTCAGAGCTGGATAAAAACCTTGGAAATCCAACCCTCTCATTTAACAGAGTGAAAGAACAAGGCTCAGAGAAGATGAGCAGTGTGTCTGATGCCTCATTGGAGGCTCTTGGCAAGGAGCAGGGCTACATTTCCCGAGGGTCTACTAGGAGCCTCGACAAGCAAAATCTCACAACCAATTCTGTGAGGCGGGTCCTGTCACCACGCCCATTCTCCACACGAGGGAAGCGAGGCTTGGAGTCACGCGGCTCCAACACACACGGGTAGGAGGCCTCCTCCGTCACCCTAAGTCCTAGGGTAAGTAAACATTTATCTTAATGGTAATCTTTATTTTAATGTACATTAAGAGAAAAACACATGAAACTGATTAATGTGCGGATATGGTTCCTTAGGATGAAGCTCCATAAAGCAAGCAAATCAATTTAGCGTAAGAAATAATGGTGGTGATAATAATGCTGACGTCCATCGAGCAATTAGTGCTCTGTGCCAGGCTCTCTCCTAAGTGCTTCCGTTAAATGAATCTTACCTCATTTAATCCTCACACCAACCTACGAGGCAGGTACGACGATCACCCCCATTGTACAGACGAGGTGCAGCGAGGTTAACTAACTTGCCCAAGTGTCCCCCCGGGGAAGCAGCTGAGCTGGGATTCCAACCTGTAAACAAGGATTTCCGTGGCGCTTGGACAAGACAAACCTTCAGAATGTGGAATGAGAAGGATGAAGCTTGGGGAACAAATGAGCTGCTTCCAGGGGATATAGTAGACGTCACCTTAAATTCTCTCAAAACCGGGCCGTCCTGCCCACCACCTTTCTCTGTCTCTCTACCGGGCGGTCTTTAGGGGACTGTCAACACGTCTGCAGAGTGCAGCGTCCTCGTCCTCTCTCACTCCTCGAGCTCTGGGTGTTTCGACTAGATTCCCGACTCTCAAGTCACCAGGCACCTGCAGGGTTGTCCCGCCTCACCACCCACAGCCTCCACCTCTGAGGACCAGACTCCAGCCCTGAGTCACCCTGAGATGGTCCCTTCTGGTTTTAACTGGCACCCTTGTGAGACCAGTGATCATTGTTGTTTAAATATGTCCAAGTTGAGTACATGTAAGATGGGGAAATCTGCGTGAGACACCTGGATGGCACCAGTGTCACTTTCCTGGTTGTGACTACAGGTTAGCAGGGGTCACCATCGGGGGAAACTGGGTGAAGGGTACGCGGAATCTCTCTGGATTATTTCTTACAACTGTGCCAATCTGCAGTGATCTCAAAATGAAACGTGTACTCGAAAAAAACGGGCAAGATGAAACAAAAGAAATCCCTCTAAGCAAATTCGGGACCTAAATATACATTGAACCTTTTCAAAAACTCTGAAAAAGTTAATCCAAGTAATGTATTCATGTATTCATTCAGCAACACTGGCCACATGTTTTCTTTATGCCAGACCCCGGGATGATGCTCAGAAAGGGCATGTAAAGCCTGTATCCTCGTGGGATTCACAGTCTAGTGCTGGAGACACTAGTAAAGGAGGCTTACGACATAGAGTGACACACCCCTGTGAGAAGGAGGCCCTGGGCAATGACTTCCCCCGAAGAGAGGTGGGAACCAGCCCGGGGCATGGAGAAGGCTTCCTTTATGAGTGATGGGGACTTGCCCCAAACCGAGCGGCTGCCTCTTGGGGCCAGACTGCTCTTGAACTCTTTTCATCACGTAAAATGGAAATTTCAGCAGCACATAATCTTGGGCAAGTTACTTAACCTCCCTACGCCTCAGTTTCCTCATTTGTAAAATGCTGATAACAGGACCTACCCTGAGAGTTAAACAATGATACATGTAAAGTGCTCAGATCAGAAACTAGTCGAAGGGTTTCGCGTGCACTTCTGTTCCCTGTTGAAAGCAGAGCCCTGAGCAGCCTTCACATCATCGGCATTGCTTTCAGTCTGCCCTTCGTGTGTGGATGTCCCGCAGCCCTGCAGCCGCCCTTGCTCATTCAAGTTGGGGGGCGGGATGCAGAGGGGGGCCTGCAGCCCCCAGCTGAGCCTTGGCAGGACTTTCCCAGCAACCCCAGCACCTGGGAGGGGAGGATGCCCTGTTTTATAACCTTCTCCTGGTTAAAGATTACCAGTCCCTGTGAAATGCAGTTACAAGCTACTATCTCCTACAGATACCTTTGGATCCTTCAAAGGTCTGAACCAAGCGAATCCTCCTTAATCATATTGGGGGAAGCCTTTATCCAGTTGGGCAAGGTAGCAAACCCCCACACAAAAGGGAGAGGTGTGCATATTTGCTCACTCCCGCAGATCAACACGCAGGGAGCTCACCTGGACAAACGCGGCGACCTTCGGGGTACTGTGTTACACAGCAACGGCATGAATTTACTGCCATTCTCCATTCCCAGAAGAAGGAAAAGAACATAATACTGCCAAGTGCTCAGAGCCTCAGGCCCCTATGGGGGGATTTTTCTCTCAACTCCCCTATCAACACGGGGGTGAATTCGCAGTATTGAAAGGATGGAAGGAATGCAGGAGCCAGAATGGTGAATTTTTAAAATCTGAGTTGAGCCGAACATCCTGGGTTCAGCTGCCCCCTCCTTATGGATCTTACCCAAAGCATTTTACTGACTCCAACCCAAAGCCCAGCCCCTGCCATCCTAGCGGGAGAAAACCCCAGAAACCTGGTAAGAACCAATCACAAGGGACAAGGTGTTAGAGAGAGATGTGCTCCCTAACAGAAACTTCCTCTGAAAACACTAGAAAAGGTGTAAAAAAAAGTGTGCTCTTAAGCAGGGACTCTGAACCTCAGAACTATTGACTTTCTGGGCCAGATAATTCTTTGTTGTGTGCGGTGGGCCGTCCTGTGCACTGCAGGATGTTGAGCAGCGTCCCTGGTCTCCACCCACTAGATGCCAGTAGTACCTCCCTCGCCGACCAGTTGTGACAACCCAAAATGTCTCCAGACCTTGCCAAATGTCCCCTAGGGTGAGGGGGCACAGTTGCCCTCGTGGGAAGCTCCCTCTGGTAAGGAACAATGGCAGGTCACCTGCTCTGAGGGGAAGCATTAACCACGATGTAGATGCAAGGGTGCAGACGAAGCAGTTCCGTGAAGCGCTCCCACCCTCGGTTTCTGGGGAGCTGGGGCACGCTTGTAATAGCTCCTCCTCTGTAAAGTGGGTCCGAGACCACATCACGGGGTCATCACGGGGTCCCTAGAGAGGGGACTCACAGCACCAGCACACTGACCGCCAAGCAGGGTAGATGCTCAATAGACAGAACCGTGTGCGCCAATATGGGGAGCACGGTTTGACAAGAGGAGGGACTAACAATAATCTATATTCTCGTGTTTTTTTCCTAACACGTCCCACTGTAGAGGGGAAGCCAAACCTGTTCCAGAACTGCCCCATCTCTCCAGGCTCTGAAACCTTCCTGAAACTTCTGGCTTCTTCCTTCTTTTACCAACAAATTCCTGCCTTGAAAACCCACAAGGAACACAGCAGATGCCTGGATTCATGAAAACACCATCAATCTTGTTGGCTCTGTCCGGATCTCCGTCTTGAGACAGGGACGGACCCATTTAATGAGATTCTGAGTACTGGTGCATATAGATCTCCCTCCCTCACCCCCAATTCTGTAAAAAACCCAGCAGACATATATCTTGATTCAAACCTTCTCAATTACTCTGCTCGGTGCAGAAGGAACCAGAACCCCATGCTGGCCACCCAATTAAGAAGGCAGCGCCAAGAGCAGGATGAGGGGTCTTGGGCCTAGGTAATCATCAGCTCAGCTCGGGGCATGGATTTGGGAATGTTTTAGAATCCTGACTCAAAAAAAATTTTGTAACTAGGCAGGTGAAATTCCTGATCACTCTGATCCCCTCTTTATTTTGAAAAGGAAAAAAGTACCACTCAAATTTAGAAAATAAAATCTGTAGAGAGCTAGAAATAGTCATGATTGCCCCTTGGAAGCTGTGTGGTCTTAGGCAAGTGACTTGAGTTCTCTGAGCTTCCGTTTTCTCTTCCGTGGAGTGAGTATAACAACATCTCCCCAGGGTGATGAGTAGACATGCTGACGAACGAGGAGGAACCATTCAAGTCCACAGAACAGTGCCTGGCCCCAGGCCCATCCCAAGATGTCCTAGCAGGCAGGACGCACTCGTCAGGCCGGGAAGAGGATTCCAGACCTGCTACGGTGCCAGTGAGATGCCACTGCCAGCGGGACTCGGGCTGACTGTGCACAACTGTCGCTTCCACTGCTAGCAAAACTGACGTGCTCGGTGCCAGGAGCTCGGGGTAAAGCTGAATAGGACCAGTGTGTTACTCCAGAGGTTGCCACGCATACCCTCCTGCAAAGAAGCAACCCTAGATGTGCTGAAAAGACTCATGGATCCACCCTTGATCTGGAAGATTCAAGAAGACTCTTGTTATTTTCTTAGGATAATTGCTCCTGGTATAAAATCCAGCCCTTGAACGGGGTTCCGCTCACCTTCCCAAGCTCCGTGCACACCACCTTCCCCTCCTCTGGGTTCTGCCACTCGGATCTGATGTCCATCCTGAGAGGGCTTCTACCCCAGAGCCTTTGTAGATACTGTTCCCACTGCCCAAAATGCTTTTCCCTTGCTTCTGATTCCTTGATTCCTGCTCACCCTTCTAATTTCAACTCTTGATGCACCTCCTCCAGGAAGCCTTCCCTGACCTTCTCCCACCAGTTCAAACCCCCTCTGAGCACATGCCTCTCCCCTTTGTGGCACCATCACATTTAAAATTATTTGTCATGTCTCGCCACTGACAAGACTGTAAATCTCTTTAAGCTGTGTTTATGTGTAAACTCGTACCCCCATCATTAAACCATCTGGCACTGTATTGGGCCCTCAGTACATTTTTTGTTGAATTGCTATTACGAGTATTGATTGGTGCAGTCTCTTTAGAGGGCAACTCAGCATGTCCTATCATTTCTAAGGCTACAGTGGGTTAAGACACTGTGGTATGGGGCAGAGATAAACACACTTACAGAGAAGAGGAAAACAGACCTGCCCTTACATGGGCACCTGATTTCCGACAAAGTGGCAGTGATATTGGATCAATGGGATTATCCATACGGAAGGAAAAATGAGTCATGATCCCCCTAATCCAATACATAAAAATCACCCCCAGGCGGTTTGTGGAGATAAATCTGAAAGGCAAAATGTGGAAGCTTCTAGGAGACAATAGAGGGGGCAATATGAATGAGCTTGGATTCTGAAATAGGATACAAAAAGCATTAACCATAAAAGAAAAGATTAATGATATGAACAACATAAAAATTAAAAATTCCAATCATCAAAAGTCACCATTGAGGGGCCTGCCCTGTGGCATAGAGGTTAAGTTTGCATGCTCCCCTTCGGCAGCCCAGGGTTTGCAAGTTCAGATCCTGGGTGCGGACCTACACACAGGTCATCAAGCCATGCTGTGGTGGTGTCCCATATAAAGTAGAGGAAGATGGGCACAGATGTTAGCTCAGCACCAATCTTACTCAGCAAAAAGAGGAGAATTGGCAACATATGTCAGCTCAGGGCTAATCTTCCTCGGCAAAAAAAAAAAGTCACCATTGAAAACGAAAATCACACCACAGAATAGAAGACATCTGCAAAATGTGTAACTGTCCAAGGGCTAATTATCCAGCAGGATAAAGACTCCTGCAGAGCAATAAGAAAAAAATAGACAATGCAAAAGAAAGTGGAGAAGAGACCTGAACAGGCATTTCATAAAGTAGGAAGTCCAAGTGGCCAATAAACACATAGAAAAGATGATCAACTTCCGTTAGTAAGGAGAGAAATTTCAAAACTACTACACACTCCCCAGAATGGCTAAAATGACAAAATACAGCAGCAAGTCGAGGTGCTGGAGAGGACGCGGAGCAACAGGGACCCTCACACACACTGCTGGTCGAGTCTAGGTGGGCAACCACTTTGTTCTAGAATGCTCATGGCAACACTATTTGTAACAGTCTTGCTATGGACTGAATTGTGTTTCCTCAAAATTCATATGTTGAAGTCTGAACCTCCAATGTGATGGTGCCTGGAGGTCCACCTCTGGGAGAGGATTAGTTTTCCATGAGGTTGTGAGGGTGGGGCCCTCATGATAGGATAAGTGTCACTACAAGAAGAAGAGACAGCAGAGTGCTCTCTCTGCCACGTGAGGACCCGGGGAGAGGGCAGCAGTCTGCAAGCCAGGAAGAGAGCCTTCACCAGAACTCGACCATGCTGGCACCCTGACCTCAGACCCCCAGCTTCCAGAAATGTGAGAAATAAATTTCTGTATTTAAGCCACCCAGTCTTCGGTATTTTGTTTGGCAGCCTGAGAAGATTAAGACAAACCCCAAACTGCAAACAACCCAGATGTCCATTAGCAGGGGAGCAGATGAATAATTCATGGTCTATTCATGCAGTGGACTATGACACAGCAATGAAAATGAATGGACGAGGCCCCGGGGAACAACATGGATAAATCTCGTGGATGTTCTTTGCAAAAGGAGCTAGGCACAAAAGAACACAGTGAAGAAAACCAAGCAAAACTCATCTCGAATGAAGGATGCGTCCTCAGGCAGTGGACCTGTAACTATAAAGAAGGGCAGGGAAGGGTCTCTGTGAGAGACTGGGTGGGGTGAGGAGGGGCGGCGGTAATGACTGAGAAGAACATGAAGGGCCTGCTCTTTCTGGCTCTCAGTGGTCTACTTCTTGACCTGGTTTGCAGTTAGACGACTGTCAGCTTTGTGAAAAATCACTGAGCTCTTCTTTGTTGTTTTCTGTATGCATGTTATATTTTATAAGAAAAGCTTTACAGAAAGTATTTGGAAAAAATACACACATACCTTTTGATGTAGCAATCCCACTTCTAGACATTTATTCTACGGAAATATTTGCACATGTGCGAAATGACCGTGTACACAGTGGTCCATTGCTACTTCTTGTGTGATGGCAAAATATTGGAAACAACCTAGAGACTCATTGATAGGGGATCAGTTGGATAAATTAAGTGCCTGACACTGTGGAATACTCTGTGGCCATGAAAAGGGATAAGAAAAGATCTCTGTGATATATTAAGGATAAAAATCCAAGTGCTTGGGGCTGGCCCAGTGGTGTAGTGGTTAAGTTCGCATGCTCCACTTCAGCAACCTGGGGTACACTGGTTTGGATCCTGGGCACAGACCTACACACCACTCATCAAGCCATGCTGTGGTGGCATCCCACATACAAAATAGAGGAAGATGGGCACAGGTGTTAGCTCAGGGCCAATCTTTCTCACCAGGAAAAAAAATCAAAGTGCCAAACAGTGACCATTTTTAAAATACAGAGCTGCCTCTAGGGAGTGGAAGGGGCCCAGGAGATGGGGATGAAGGAGGAAAATTTACTTTTATCTGTAAACTGAGTTGAACTGTTGGAGTGTTTTACCACGCGCTACATTGCCTATTCAGAAAATAAATTAATTATCATTAAAAACCAGAGTAAGTACACGTAGACCAGGTGAAGAAAGGTGTGGGAAGGGAAAGAGGCAGGATTTCAACTCTCTGGCTCTTGGAGGCCCCCAGTGAAACCCAGGTATGAAGACGTGGGTTTTGGAGCTGGCCAGGTCTCAGTTCAAGTCCAGTTTCTGGTTCTTCCTTCCTCTGTGACCTTGGCCAACAAACTTAAAACCTTCTCATTCTGTGTCCTCACCCGCACAAGAGGACCTTCCCAGCTGGGTTTCTGAGAGCGTCAAAGATCCACACAGAGCCCAGTGCTGGCAGGAAGAGCACATTTAACCACGATCGTTTCTATCATCCAATCTAATAACCACCAATATGTTGTTTCAAAGGGTAGTATTGCTGTTGCCATCTTACAGAGGAAACTGAGGTCCAGGGGTCACAATGTCCAGGGCACAAAGCCACTTTCCAAACACACAACCTTTTCTTTGACCCCATAGGAGCGTCCAAGGAACAGACCCCAGCCCGAGCCCACGGCAGGCCTTCGAGGCGTTGCACAGGGTCGAATCTGACCAATTAATGCAAATGATCCAAGTTGTTCAGGGTGGCTGCTCCTGGAAGGAAGGGTTTCAGACTTTCTTCACCTCCCATCAGATTGATTCAGCATTTTTGACTTGTCAACCCTGGTTTCTCACTTCCCGTAGCAGTTAGTCCTCCCAAACTCTGCTGTGATCATCAAGGGATGAGATATTATTATTCCCATTGATTGATGAGTAAACTGAGGCCAGAGAGAGCAGTGGGCGCACCCAGAGGCATCCATGTGGCTCATGTTAGGCCCCGGGGCCCCGGGGTCTGTAAGCCTGAGTTTCTCTGTGGACATGCTACTTGACTATGAGAGCCGGGGTCTGTCAGTCATCCTGTCTGAGCCTGCATCTCCCACCTCTCCAACCTGATCAGTCCTTCCTCCTAGGGTGTGAGCAATGAGATGAGCAATTATACACAAAACCCTGAGAATAGCCCTCACATCCACTGAATGCTCGGCAAATACAAGCTGCCACTATTTAGGGGTCATTGTCACTTGGATGGGCAGAGCCTGAGTTGAAACTCCATCCAGGGTCCTCTGAATGCTTCCTCTAGCTTATCATGACCCTGAAGGCCCAGCTCTGAATCCCTCCTGGACCCTGTCCCCAGGTCAGAATGTCCATACTCTCCTGCCTGTGGCTATTCTCTGAGCCCCGCTGTCAGCCCCCGGGGAAGACCGTGCACTTAGGGCGGGGCAGGGTGCCAGGCTCGCAAATCTGCATGCAGGCAGGAATCTGCACAAATGCTCCTTGGTGTGCTCATTTCCAGCCTGTCCCAGAACGGCGCTCAGCTTGCAAAGCCAGCAGAGAGCTATTTACAGCTCTGGGCAAGAGAGGGGAGGCAGGCTCTGTTCTTGCAGGAGAACAGCCCTGCCGAGGTGGCGGCTTGCTCTTTTGGCTGCTTTAAGAGGCTGTTTGGCCAATTTTGCCCCAAAGGAGCTTCGAGGTCCTAAAAGCTTTTGCTCGAAGCCCAGAGATCCTCCCCAGGAATTGTCGGGTTCCCTCGTGGAACTTGCGCTCAAAAGCAGGTGGGAGAAGGTGTCCCTGGACTCCCACCAATAGCTGCCAATGGATTCTAAACATTTAGAGGGAGGAAGGGATACGGGAGGCTTGTCAAAACCATGGACAGCTCTAGCCTCTCTGACACTGCTCCAGGTCAGGGGTTGACAAACCATGGTTGGGGGGGGGGGATACCTGGCCCTCCAGACTGTTTTTGTAAATAAAGTTTTATTAGAACACAGACTCGCCCATTCATTTACACGATCTATGGCTGGTTTCACAGTACTGACAGTTGAGTTGTTGTGATCCTAACTGTATGGCCCACAAAGCCTCAAATATTTACTCTCTGCTACTTTACACAAAAAATGTTGCCAAGTCCTACTCTGGGTAAAGTCCCCACCATCTCATCTTTTAACAGGCTTCTCTGTCTGGTCTACTCTACACTCAGCTTCCAGAAGTATTTATCTCAAGTGCCAATCAAATCAGACCACCTTCTGGCTTAAAACCCTTCCACGGTTCCCCACTGGTCTCTGGGTCAAGTCCAGACGCATTATCAAGGGCCACCTGGCTGTCCACGATCCGGCCCTCCTGCGGTTTCCCCTCTCACTCACCCACCCTGTGCCCCAGCAAACGCCTCCCCCTTTCTCTGAACGTTGGTTTTAAAGATAAAAATATTGTGTCTCAGTGGAAAATTATGCAGTGTCTACATACAACACAAGCTTTTGGGTTATCTCATTCTAGCCCTGTTCATTATCTCTGAGCTATTTTTTTCAACTTTTTGTAAGTTGTAGGAAACAGATAGACAAGCAAATTCTGTCCTGTGTAACCACTTTTTGCTTCCATTTGCAATTCATTTCAACGTTCCTTTACTCCATACACAAGTATGCTTTATTTGACTTTTCCTTTGAACCAGTTCTAACATCTGCCTGGTTCCCTCATCAAATGAGCTTAATAAAATCATTAACATGTATTTGTTTTTGTGTCAGGATGGGAGTCATGATTTTATCCTTTTTTTCTGATGATTTTCTTATAACAGTTTCCCACAAAGTCTCTGAGCCTCTGTTCATGCTCTCTCTGTCGAGAACATCTTTCCTGTCTTTTCCTCCTGAAATTTCTTCCCCAGCATCCCGGGGGTCAGGGGAAAAACTAGAACCTGTATCTACTCCCAGCCTCCCCCAGCACTCATCTCGCTGAATGGCAGTGTTTTATGGGCACATCCCCCCACAGCTAGCCTAGAAGGTCCTCTGTTGTAGTAGCTGGGTCTTTATCTCTCCCTCATCTCTCTCTCTCACTCTCACACACACACACACACCCCTAGTACTGTACAGGACCCATGGAAATTGTGCAATGAAGGGACACACTCATGAATGAACAAATGAATGTCAGATGATTACACTGCCCACCCAGAAAGAAGCCACCCAAAGCAAGACTTTATTTTCTTTGTTCAATACCATATACCAGACGCCAATGTCTGGCACCTGCTGAGTACTCTGCAAGCACTTGCTGAATAAATGAAAGAATACCACTAAGTTCCTGTTCTTGGCCTACTTTTAAGTCATCTTCCCTTTCTCCACTGTTTTTTCTTTTTTTTGTGAGGAAGATTAGTCCTGAGCTAACATCCGCTGCCAATGCCCCTCTTTTTGCCGAGGAAGATTGGCCCTGAGCTAACATCTGTGCGCATCTTCCTCTACTTTATGTTGGACGCCTGCCACAGCATGGCTTGGTAAGCGGTGCGTAGGTCTGCACCCAGGATCTGAACCTGTGAACCCTGGGCCGCCACAGCAGGGCACATGAACTTAACCACTACACCACAGGGCCAGCCCCCCTTTTCTCTACTTTTTTTTTTTTTTTTTTGGTGGGGAAGACCAGCCCTGAGCTAACATCTGTTGCCACTCCTCCCCTTTTTGCTGAGGAAGACTGGCCCTGGGCTAACATCGTGCCCATCTTCCTCTACTTTATATGGGACGTCGTCACGGCATGGCTGACAGGCAGTGCGTCGGCGGGCGCCCGGGACCCGAACTCGCGAACCCCGGGCTGCCAAGCGCGGACTAAACCGCTGCGCCACCGGGCAGCCCCCCCTTTTCTCTACTTTTGAAAAGGAAAACTAGTAGCTTCAGAATGCTAGCCTCCCTCTCCATGTTTTCATGCATTGCCACTGTGGCGTTTCAACCCCTCTGGATCCCACTCCCCTTTTGGGATTGGATGGCAATCTCCGTTCTGCTTCATGGTCATCGTGTGACCTTGAGCAAGGCACTGCCCCTCTGGGCCTCTCTTTTCCCATGGGTCAAGCAAGGTCAGTTTAGACATTCCAACAAATTAAGTACATCAGGCAAAGATATGAATGCCAATAATTCCAGAATGGTGTTCCAGCCCAGACATCATTTACATTATAACAAATGCTGTCAATGTAACTCATCAGCAGAGCTACCCCAAGCTTAGTTCTGAGTTATGAGGGTTATAGAAATGTCTTAGGACAAGGCTTCCCAAACTTGAATGTACACACGAATCCTCCCCTCTCCCACATACTGTTACAATACAGATTTGAACTCTCTAGGCCTGGGTGAGGCCCAAGAGTCTGCATTTCTATCCAACTCCCAGATGATAAGATGCTGGTGGGCGCTGGACCACACTTCCAGCGGCAAGGTGCTAGGACACAGCGGGTCCCAGCTTTGAAGGAATTCTCAATGCAGCCAAGGGAGAGATTTCCAGCATGTTGCCAGAGTCCAAGGCAATAAACATTAGCACCTAAATGGGAGTTGTTGGCAGTTAAGCCTATGGAACTTCTGAGAATGGACAGGTTGGTGAGGTGAAGGAAGTCTGGTACAGGGTTCCCAAAGGATATGGAAATCGTTGGGAGCATTCTGCCAGGCTGGGGATTCTATTGAATCATAAATTCTGGTGATGGGGCCCATCAATCTGTGTTTAACAAGCTCTCCAGGGGCTTCTGGTGCTAAAGTGTGAGAACCATGGTGCTAGACAGAGAGAAAGGGTTAGAATATTCCAGTTGGAAGAATAGTGTTTTGTTTTCCCACAGTAGAATTTTAGGCACATGACCAGACTTCATAAACTGCCTTCATTTATTCATCCATCCATTCGCACATTCATCCATCAATTATCCAACCAAACAAGGGGTTGTGTCCATCTATCCATTCATCCATCATCTGTCCATCCATCCACCCTTCCACCCATCTAACATCCAACAAATATGTCCTGAATACCCACTATGTACTCTTTTAGGCACAAGAGATATGACTGAAATTGTAGATATACATACCTATTTTAGCCTCTAAGCCAGTGGTTCTCAATCAGGGGCAATTTTGCCCCCCAGGGGATATCTGGCAGTGTCTGGGGACATTTTTGGTTGTCACAACTTGGGGGGAAGTGTGCTACTGGCATTTAGTGGGGCAGAGGTCAGGGATGCTGCTAAGTATCCTAGAATGCACTGGACCGTCCCTCAAAGCACTGTCAATAGTGTTGAGGTTGAGAAGCTTTGCTCTATCTGTGAGTCCCTTGTGGGCAGGAACTGTATATCCCAAGGTCACAAGACAGTGCCTGACCCACAGGAGCTGAGCAAATGTTTAAATGCAAGAGGAAATGGCAACACAAAAAATACATTTACGTATATAAAGAACTCTTGCAACTCAACAACAGGAAGACAAACAACCCAACTCAAAAATGGGCAAGTGACTTGGATAGACATCTCTCCAAAGAAGATACACAAATGGCTAACAAGCACATGAAAAGGTGCTCAGCGTCATTAGTCATTAGGTACATGCAGATCAAAACAGCAATGACACCACTTCACACCTGCCTGAATGGCAATAACAATAATAAATGGAAAATAACAAGTGTTCTCAAGGATGTGGAGAAATCAGAACCCTCGCACATTGCTGGTGGGAATGTAAAATGGTGTAGTTTGGCGGTTCCTCAAAACGTTCAACAAAGACTTACCCTATGACCCAGCAGTTCCACTCCTGGGCATATACCCAAAAGAACCAAAAACAGGTCTTAAAGCCAAAACTTGTACATACATGCTCACAGCAGCACTATTCACAAGAGTCAAAAGTTGGAAACAACCCAAATGTCCATCAACTGACATGGATAAGCAAATTGTGGTACATCCATACAACAGAATATTATTTAGCCGTAAAAAGGAATGAAGTGCTGACACACGCCACAAGGTGGACAAGCCAGGCACAATAGGCCACGTATCGTATGATTCCATTTATATGAAATATTCAGAACAGGCAAACCCATCGAGTCAGAAAGCAGGTTAGCGGTTGCCAGGGACTGGGGGAAGGAGGGGTGACTAATTAATGGGTACAAGGTTTCCTTTTGGGGTGATGAAGAAGTTCTGGAACTAGACAGTGGTGACAGTTGCACAACATTGTGAATGGACTTAATGTCACTGAATTGTACACTTTAAAATGGTAAATTTTATGTGTATTTTCACTGCAATAAAAAAATACATTGATGCACACACTAAATGCTCACTGAGCCCCTACTGTGTGCCAGGAACTGTGCTAAGCATTCAGGACTCGGAGCAAACGAGACAGGTGTGATCTCTACCCTCCAGGGGATTACAGGAGGCGGGAGAGAAACCAGCCAACAGTCCTGGACCCAAGGAGGCCTCAGATGTGGGCGATGGGAGTTGAGAGAAGAAATGGTTCCCCGGTGGGGGGCGGGGAGGGTCAGGGAGACGCGCTGTGAAAGATGGAATATGAGAAAGCTTTTGAAGGAGGAAATCGGCCCTTGGAGAGTCGATCCTATTACTGAAGGGTTGTGTGATGAGAGGCCACACCAGGCCAGCCTGTCCCCGCGATGGGTAAGACAGTTGAATGCATGGAGCTTCTAGAGAAGCAAGTTGGGCATGGGGAGAAGGGAAGAGAGCAGCGACCCTCAGAACCCCCAATCCCCGACTTTCCGCTGGGACGCAGCGGAGAGGGGGATTGCTGATTCAGCCAGCTGAGCGCTCTTGAAGGCCTCGGCTCCCCAGCTGTCAGGGCCCAGGCTTCTGTCGCTGCCTCCCGGCAAGCAGAGAGAGGCGGGGAGAGCAGGACTGTGTACCAGGTGCTGGAACACAGCTCTAGTTCAACCTCACAACGACCCAATGAGGTAAGTTCCACCACTGACCCTCCTCCTACTTGGTTTTCTTTTTTCACTATTATTCCCTTTTTAAAGAGGGGAAATGAGACGCTGAGAGGTAAACTGGCTGTGGCCTGAGGCCATCACACTGGTGGAAGCCCAGTTCAGCTCCAGTCAGTCTGACCACAAGACCCACGGGGATGCTGGCGGAAGGAATTCCCCATGGCCAGGGCAGAGGGGATGAAGCCTCAGATTCCTGTCTCCTGGCCCCAGAACTCCCAGGAAGCGCCAAGGTCTGAGTTTTGGCCTTCCAGCATCACCACTTCCCTAGAGAGAGGGAATGTCCAGTCCTCAGCCCGTGCCCATCAGTTGCCACGGGGGGCAAAGGCAGGATTCCTCCTGGGGCTGGGCAGCGGAGCGAGTCCCAGCCTGGGGTTCCACACTGGGGCTGGAGCCCCACTCCGGGCTTCCTGGCTGAGGGACCCTGAGCAAGTCTCTTAATCTCTGTGGGCTGTGCTTTGCTCATTTTTAATGCACGGGAAGCTGGCTAAAGGATTCCTTTTCTTCTTCTTCCCCCATGAATATATTCTTATATATGTGGGTCCCTTTCATGCTCCTCGCTTCCCTAACTATCCATTTTCATATGTACTTACACACATCTTTTTTCCCCCCAAATGGGATTATACTATATATAATGATCTCGTGACTTTATCATCTTCACTAAATAACATGTTTTGGAGACTGTTCCAGGCCAGGAATGTAGATCTACCTCATTCTTCTAAAAAGACGGCTCATTTCCCCATGTGAATGCACCGTAACATAACCTCTTCCCACGCTGGCGTTACAAAGACCCGCAGGGAACATTCCTGTGTTCCTTTATCTGTGTGCACGTGTGAGCATTTCTATAGGAGATTCCTAGAAGCAGGATTACTGGGCCAAAGGGTGTGCAGTTTAAATTCTGAAAGAGACTGCCAAATGATCTTCTGAAGAAGGCTCCAGAACTAGGTTATTTCTAAACCTGTTTCTGGCATGAATGTTTCTTTGACCTCTAGCAGGGAAGGGGGTAATGCCCTTAGACAAGCCATTTAACCTCTGTGAGCCTCAGTTTGCTCATCTGTAAAATGGGAAATGTAGGGCAACATACACGAAGATGCTCTGCAGATGGCAAAATCCTATTTAAATGTGAGGGACTAAAATTCTCATTGACCTTGGGAGGCTCAGTGGCTGGACACCACGCTCTCCATCAGGCAGAAAGCAGAACAAGGAGCCTGAGTGAAGAGAAGGCACTGTCTTACACCAAGCATCAACTGTGTGCGGGGCATGTATTAGACCAGCAGTTCTCAATGAGCGGGGATGATTTTGCCCCTCAGGGGACATCTGGAGACAGTTTCATAACTGAGGGTGTTGCAGCTGACAACTAATGGGTAGAGGGCAGGAACGATGCTGAACATCCTACAATGCACAGGACAGCTCCCCGCAATGAAGGATTATTGGGGCCCAAATGTCAACACTGCCGAGGATAACAAAGCCTGCTCTAGACCTAGCTCTTATCTGATGCCCCCTCCCCAACAAACCTCATCCAAAGATGGGGAAACTGAGGCTCAGAGAGGTGAATGACTTGCCCAAGTTTCCCCAGCCAGCAGTAGCTAGAAGTTAACTCGGCTCCATGTGACTTTAGGGTCTGTGGTCCATTGAAGACGTCACCCTTGTCTCCAAGTGCCAGCCGATGGTTCGCTGCCTTGGCTCCTGGCAGATGATCTACAGGGCAGGTTATAAGTTTTACCTAAAAGCACATCCCCCTACCCAGTTTTAGAGGTTTTATGACTTTGCATTGTAATCATAATCACTGCTTCACCTATTAGCAGTGTGCTACACACCTGATGAAGATTAACTCATTTTAGCCGGATCAGGACGTCGAGGGAACCGAGTCACAGAGGGTAATAATTTCCCCCAGATCACACACTCGGTAGCAGATTTGGGCTCTAGACCCAGATAACAGGTGTCCAGAGACCGACCTCTCAACCCCTGTGCACTACGGTTCCCCTCATGCTCTGAACTTTCACCTCAGACTTGGCTCCCTGCTCTGAACTGGAGCAACACAGCCAACCTCTTAGCTTGAGGCAGGGGGAGCCCCAAGCTCAAGACCCCCCACTTTGTGGGGACCTGTCGCTGCTGCCCAGCTGGGTGGTCCTGGAGAGCCTGCTGCCAGTGTTTCAGCCCCTGTCCTGTCCCGTGCCTCAGAAGAAGAAACAGGTTCTGAGCAGGGATGTTCCTGCAGGGAACTCGGGGCCAGAGGGAGTGTGCCGGGACTGAGAGAAAAGGGGGCAAGCAGGGGACAGGAGTCCCTCAGGCCCCGTCCAAAGTTCCTGGGTGAACCCAGCTATGCAACGGAGATTCCTGCAGCCGTCTCTGCTCCAGCACATCGCAACCCATCGTATGTGCTCTCCTGGGTCGATCCGGATCTTGGCGAGCCTGGACTTGGCAGCGGGCTCCACAAAAAGATCACACAGGGTGAGCAGTCAAGTGCAGACCCTCAGGAACGGATTCCCAAGGTGGCCTTTGGGGGGCAGTGCTGAATTCCAGCTCTGCCCCATCCCAGCTGCGTGACATTCAGAGCCCCCCGCACCTCCTCTGACAAGTGGGAACAGCAGCGCCCAGCATCCCAGTTGTAAATGTGAGGACTGGAGACAGGGGAGAGGACCCCAGCACCCCACCGGCCCTGGAGAGGCTGTGGCCAGCTTTGCCACCCACTGGCTGGGTGACCTTGAGTGAGTCTCTTCCCCTCTTTGGGCCCCTGTTTGCTCAACTGTCAACTGAAGGTGCAGGATCTTTGGTCTAAAGACCTTTGAGGTCTTAGGACTCCAGACTGGGCCATTTATCTCCGCCCAGGGCTGACCCCACTGGTCATCCAGGACGCAAGTTTCTCCACACACCACGTTCACAGGCGCAGCTCTAAAGAGCCAGGCAATGCTCCTCGCCTTTCTCTTCCCTGCCCCCACAACCTGGCCTGCCAGAGAGGAGCTGCTCCCAGCCCCCCGCCCAGGTCACCGACATCCTGTCCCTTTGTCCAGCTTCATCAAAGCAGCAAAGCCAACACTGTCTCGAGGCCAAAGGATGGTTCCGCAGCACCCATCTCCCTTGGCCAAGCGCCCAGGGAATTCCACCGGGCAATGCCCACAGGAGCTGGGGGGCAGGGGGCAGCCCCAGGGAGCAAATTGGGACCCTTCTCCCTGCATTGACACCCGCTTCAGGACAGGGGGTGGACTGCCTCAGGGGAGAATACTCTGAACACAGCCCTTCGTGTGGGTATGTGTGGGGGGGGGTCTCTGCTGCCTCAGAGGCCATCTCTGCTGTCAAGAGTTTGGAGGCTCCTAGAACGGTCTTTAGGCCCAGGATCCCTGTAAAGGCTTCAGTCTTACTAAACCTCATCCTCTGGTCTTATCTTGGGCCAGGTGGGTGAGGGAAGGTGAGACGGAATTAGGTGGAACAGGGAGGTGTGTGAGTACAGCGGGGAGGCATGGGATTGGGAGAGGTGGAGAGGGGTGGGTGTCGGGTGTTAGTGGGATGGGATTTGCGTGAAAGGTTAGAGGGGGGTGGAGTGAGGTGGGAGATTAGGTAACGATGGGTGGGAAGACCCTTGTCCTGTTTCTGAGTGTGAAAGCCCCTCCTCTTACACCTTTACTGGAGGAAGAGGGGAAATCCCCCGAATGCCTTTAGTGTGGGGGTGTCTGAGGCAGCCACTTCTCTCTTACAGTGGAGGAGGGGGTCTTGGGAGGGAACTATTCATCTCTAAACACAAACCCCAGAGTCCAGTTTCTAAGGTGGGGGATGCAGGGACGTCCGAACTGGGTTTGAGGGTGACTTGCAGGGTCTCTGTCCTACGATTTCCTCGTCTTAAGGAGGGGTTCATTTCCCAGGACATCTGGGGGCCTCCATTCTCCACGGAGGGAGCACACTGTTATCTATGTGCTGAGACCCCCATCACTCCGAAGGGAGGGTGGGGAGAAGAAATCCAAACTTAGTTTTTTAGGGCGGGGGAAGGGGCATGGGTCTCCAAAGAGATGAGGGGCCCTAGATACCTGGGGAGGCCGGACCTCTTTTAGGGGGCACATTCCATTCCAAGGGGTAGATTAGGGAGAGAAATCTTCTCTCTCGAGTCTGGGGCCAGGAGGCAGGGCCGTTTCTGAAGCGAGAAGGACGCTATTTTGCTCTCTGGGAGGTGGGAGCCCCTCTCCTTTCGGGGGAGGGGGCCGGCGTCTCGAGAGGAGGAGGGCCCCGTCTGTGCTCCCTGGGGGCAGGGCCGAAGGACTGCGTCTCGGCCCCCGTGGAAGGGCTCGCCCCACGCGACCCCGCGCCCGCCCTTACCTCCGGGCCTCGGCTCGGCCGCGCGGACTCGGACCTCCGGCTCCGGCTCTCGGGCCCCGCGCACCGCGCTCCAGCCGCGCGGTCTCTGCCCGGCTTCCCCCAGCGACTCGCGGGGCTCCCTGGCTCGCCGGCCAATCGGCGCCGCGGGCCTCGGCCCTCGCTCGCGCCGCAGCCAATGGGCGCGCCCGCCACGGGCCACCGCCTCCGGGGGGGGACGGGGAGGCGGGGCGGGGCAGAGTCCGCCTCGGGGGCGGGGGAGCCGGGGCCCGGAGGAGGGGCCGCGAGGGCGGGGCCGAGGACCCCCATCGAGCCACAGGGGAGCCTCTCTGATGGGGGTGGGGAGCCCGTCTCTACAAGGGGGCGTCTCTATAGACTGGTTGAGCCTAGGCCTCCATTACTCCTTGCCCCTTTACTGGACCCTCGCGGCTGCAGGCCAGTGTAGCTGCCCACCTGCACCCTGCGCCCCGGATTCTGGGCTCTGGAACCCTAGAGTCAGAGTCAGACGAGGTTGCTATGAAAAGGAGCAGCGGGGCAGAGCATCATGCGGGCGCCCGGGGCCCTCTCGCTCAGTCCTCCTAGCTGCTGTTCACTTAACCCCTCCTGGCCTACCAGCTCCGGAAGACAATGGCGCGTGCAAAGAGCACTGGACTAGGAGTCCCTGGTTCCTTCCGCATGATATAGGGTAGTCACTACACCTCCCTGATCCTCCATTTCCTCAATAGTAAAAGGAGACGATAGTATGGGCGTAAATGAGATGCGAGACGTGATGAGGGTGATTTTATAAAAATTAAAATACTGTATGAAAACTAGTTAATACTACAGTGTGAATGACTGATAGCCCCATAGCTTTCTAAAGGTGTTTGGAAAGAGGGCGCATTAATTCGGTGGTAAAATCAAAGACACAAGAAGCTGCCCATCAGAACACCGGGAGATCGCCAAGTGCTCATAATGAATGGATGAACGGAGATTCCAGACCCCAAAAGGCCCAGATAGAGTACAGCATGCTTTTCCCCACTCAGCCGGATCAGGTCACGATTTCCAGGGTCTGCTGGAATCTTGCAGAACCCTGAGGTCCCTCCTTCCTGCCTCAAATGAGTCCAGCCTGCTCTAGCTCTGATTAGGCAAAGAGGACTGTCGTCCTAGGAATGAGGAGTTAAGATAACTATAAAACAAACAAACAGATAAACAAAAAACTGCCAAACAAATGGGGCCAAAAAGAAACAATAAGTAAGAAGAAAATTCAAAGGAACAGACAGGAAATATAATCAATCCACAGTTGTGCTGAAACTGAGAGAGCTTTCCAACCTCTTTGGTATGTTAATCCCATCACCTTCCTGCAGAACTTTATGAGGTCTGGGTTATAAATCTAGCAATTTTTCCTTAACACCTAAGCCACATAGATAATCCCCTTGACTGCCCAAGACCTGCCCAAAGAAATAAAATGGTCAATAATCATGGGAGGAAATAAAGTTTGTCTGAGAAAGGCAAGTTAAAGGGATGGAAAATTTTCATCTACCAAAATGGCCTCGTTTTTATTAATATAATTATTACTATTTGTGGAGGTTTCAAGGAAGTGGACAATTTCATGAATTGCTGATGGGAGTTTGAATGATCAAAGTTGTTCTGGAGAGAAACTGGGTATTCTTACTTTAGAAAAATCTTAAAAATGAGCTTACCCTTCGACCCAGCAATTGAACCCCTCCGAATTTATCCTCAAACAATGAACGGTGCAAAAGTTGAGTGATAAAGTGGTTTACTATCATTTTGCTTATTGTAGTAAAAAACTGGAAACAACTGAAACGTACAACAACAGGGACTCTGAAGGGACATCTGTTGCATAAACTGCAATGCCTCCAATAAAACAAAGGTATTGAATAGTGAATGGTATAGAAATGTCATCTCAAAATATTAAGTGAACAAAGATATGCACCAAAGAAGTTTATTTGGTGTTGCCTATTTTGTTGAATCTACATAAATAGATATAGATAGATCAGTGCTGTCCAGTAAAACTTTCTGCAATGGTGGAAATGTTCTGTATCGATGCTGTCCCATATGGTAGCCACTAGCCATACATAGGTATGGAACACTTGACATGTCACCAGTCGACAGAGAAACTGAATTTTTAAATTTTATCTAATTTTAGTTCTGGGTTAAATAGACATGCGGCTAGTGGACAGCACCAATAAAGATAGATGATAAATAGGTAGAGGATAGATGATAGATAAATATTAGATAGATGATAGATAGGTAGATAGATAGATAGATAGATAGATGATAGAGAGATGAAAGATAGGTAGGTAGATAGATAGATAGATAGATAGATGATAGATAGATAGACAGATGATAGATGATACAGAGATGATAGATAGGCTGAAAAACTAAATGCCCATTAGTAGAAGTAGTTATCTCTGTATGTTGCAATTATGGATTATTCTAATTTTACTTTATTTGCATGTCACTAATTTCTAATTATTCTGTAACAAATATACATTACTCCTATACTAAGAAAAGAATATTTAAAATGAAAAACAAAAAAGCAAAAAGTCTAGGCTAAATGCAGCCCATCATCCGTTTTGTATGACCTACAAGCTATGATGTAAAAAGGGTTCTACATTTTATTTATTTATTTTTAATGTTTTTTGTGTGTGTGTGTGAGGAAGATTAGCCTTGAGCTAATATCCATTGCAAATCCTCCTCTTTTTTGGTGAGGAAGATTGGCCCTGGGCTAACAGCCGTGCTCATCTTCCTCTACTTTATATGGGACGCCTCCACAGCATGGCTGACAAGCGGTGAGTCTGTCTGCGCCCGGGATCCGAACCTGTGAACCCCAGGCTGCCGAAGCGGAGTGCGCGAACTTAACCGCTACACCACCGGGCTAGCCCCTGGGTTTTACATTTAAGTGGTAGAAAAGAATCAAAAGAAGAGTATTATTTTGTATCACAGGAAAATTATATGAAATTCAAATTTCATTATGCATAAAGTTTTATTGGAACACAGCCATACCCACTCACTTTTGCATCATCTGTGGCTGTCTTTGTGCTACAATGGCAGAGCTGAGTGGTTGCGACAGAGACTGCATAGGCTGCAAAGCCAAAAATATTTACCATCTGGCCCCTTTTAGAAAAAGTTTGCCAAGCCCTGGTCTAAGGCCATCTGGGGAAACAAAGCGTGTGGCATCATCTTCATTCATCTGTTCATTCATTCTTTCCTTCAACTATGTATTGAGTGCCCACTGTGGGTTAGGCCCTGGTACAGGGCACTCGAGAGAAGCTGTGTTATTTCTGGTTAGGGAGGGGTGTGAGAGGGATATTTAGGGCCAAGGTGCTTTGCAAGCTGATTCTCAAATAGCTTAACTGTGACACTTGTGAAAACTGTCAGCAGGTGGAGAAAGCCCTTCGCACATTAGCTGTGCTTGCATTTTCCACCGTTTCATGGTTTTCCTGTGGGGCTGCCAGGGGCTGCAGGTGTCTTCCAGCGAAAGCGAGGATGTTTTCCAGAGGCTGGCTGAGGCCCAGGATGGGATCTCCTTCCAGAAGAGCACTAGCTGGGAGAGCTCCCACTTCACTTCCTGAGAGGAGAAATGAGGGTAATGGAGTGCGAAGCTCTCGGGCACCAGCAGTCTGAGCAGGAAAGACCCTGAGAGATTAGCAACCCATTGTACAGAAGAGGAAACTGAGGCCCGGAGAGGAGGAAGAACTTGCCCACAGCCTTATTTCATAGGCCTGTGCCTTCCACACCTCCTTCTCACAAAATAATAAAGGGATATCATAGAGGGCATTTGGGTGTGATGGAAAGGGGAACAGCTTGGGACCCGATGTTGAATTCTGGTTTTACCTCCCAATGGCCACGTGACGTTGGACAAGTCATTTACCCCCTCCCAGCCTCTGTGTTCTCATCTGTAAACTGGCTCATTAAAGTATCTACCACAATATCTACATGTAAAAGGATGAAGTTGGACCCTTACCTCACACCATATACAAAAATTAACTTATAATGGATCAAAGACCTAAATATAAGACTTAAAACTAAAAAACTCTTAGAGGAAAACATACAGGTAAATCTTCATGACCTTGGATTTGGAAATGGATTCTTAAATACGACACCAAAAGCTAAGCAACAAAAGAAAAAACAGGTGAATTGGAATTCATCAAAATTAAAAACTTTTATGCATCAGAGGACACTATTAAGAGAGTGAAAAGACAACCCACAGAATGAGAGAAAATGTGTGTAAATCATATATCTGAAAAGAGTCTAGTATCTAGTATTCTTTATAGTATCTATAAAGAACGCTTACAACTCAACAACAGAAAGTCAAGTCAAACAACCGAATTCAAAAATGGACAAAGGACTTACACGGACATTTCTCCAAAGAAGATATTCAAATGGCCAACAAGCACATGGAACGATGATCAACGTCATTAGTCGTCACGGAAATGCAAATCAAAACCACCCTGAGATCCCGCTTCACACCACTAGGATGGCTGTGACCAAAAGAACGGAAAATAGCAAGTGCTGGCGAGGATGTGGAGACTTTGGAACCCTCACACACTGCTGGTGGGAATGGAAAACGGTGCAGCTGCTGTGGAAAACTGGTTGACAGTTCCTCAATAAGTTAGACAAAGAATTGCCATATGACCCAGCAGTTCCGCTCTTAGGTGGATGTCTAAAAGAATTGAAAACAGGGGGGGCCGCCCGGTGGCGCAGCGGTTTCGTCCGCACTTGGCAGCCTGGGGTTCGCAGGTTCGGATCCCGGGCACCCGCTGACGCACTGCTCGTCAGCCACGCTGTGGCGGCGTCCCATATAAAGTGGAGGAAGATGGGCATGGATGTTAGCCCAGGGCCAGTCTTCCTCAGCAAAAAGAGGAGGATTAGCAACAGATGTTAGCTCAGGGCTGGTCTTCCTCACAAAAAAAAAAAAAAAAAAAAGAATTGAAAACAGGGATTCCAACAAAAACTTGTGCATGCATGTTCTCAGCGGCTCTACTCACAACAGTGAAAAAGGAGAAACAATCCAAATGTCCGTCAGCTGATGAGCGGATAAACAAACAATGGACTATGACTCAGTCATACAAAGGAATGAAGTACTGATACCTGCTACAACGTGGTGAACCTTGAAGACAAAGGATACATACTATATAATTCCATTTAGATGAAATATCTGGAAGAGGTAAATCCGTAGAGACAGAAAGCAGATGAGTGGGTGCCAGGGGCTGGGGTTGGGGAATGGGGAGTCACTGCTCACTAAGAATGGGTCTCCCATTGGGGTAATGAAAAAGTCTGGGACTAATGGTGGCGGTGGTTGCACAACATTGCAAATGCACTTAATGCCACTGAATTGTACACTTAAAAATGGTGAAAATGGCAAATGTTGTGTTATGTGTATTTTAACACAATAAGAGAAAAAGTGTCTACCACAGTGGGTCATTGTTTGGCGTAAATGAGGAGTTCATTCCTGGTGCCTGGCGGGTATCCACACATTGGCGGCTGTCATTATTACTAGTTTCACCAAGTTACCGACCCGATTGTGAGAGGTTGACCAGAGCTCATTCACTCATTCATTCATTAATTTATCTGTTCATTCATTCATCAGTCAGTCAACAAACGTGCATTTAGCATCACTATGTGTCAGATGCTGAGCTGCTCTAGGCATTGGGGATTTGAAGTCCCACCCCCACGGAGCCTCCATTCTCGTGCTGGGAGACAGCGCGTAAAAAAGGCAAACCTGGAGATAAGAAAGCTAATTTCTGACAACGGTGCTCTGAGGGAAATGAAAAATAGGATGATGTGCCCAGGGTGGGAGCAGGTACCTCCGCACGATGGTCAGGGGGTTGCCTGGAAGGATGTGACCTTAAGCTGAGGCCTGAATGCTAAGAGGTCGCATAGATGGGATTTCCTTGTGCTCATTCCAGGCATTTTGTCCCTTGCACTGGGCTCTGAGAGGACCCAGGGGCTGCCTCCAGCTTTGTTTCCCCGAGTGACCCTGGTGAGACGGGGGCTCATGGGTAGGTGTGCCACACCCAACAGAAGCAACTGCTGCATCTGACATGTCATAGACACGTCACAGCTTTATTCTGCTGTCATCACGATGACTGGGCCTTTCAGAGCTGCCAGCCTGGGAGACGGAAAAGTGCAGTTCCCCTTCCAGCTCAGGCTCATTGAAACAACAGAGGAACTGCGTCATCTCCATGCCACCCCCATGCCCTGGCAGCAAACAACGATCCTCTCAAATGTCAGTGGTGCCGAGGTTGAGAGATCCTGCACTGAATAACGTGTATGTAGTTTTAAGAATATGGAAGGAGCTTAATACACTCTCAGTTCCTTCCCCCTGTGGCTGCAGATGCTCTCCTATTCACCCCAATTCTTGCCAGGACATGGGAGGGCATCTCAGGGGGTTAGATGGGGTGTGGCTCCCCCTCTCGTCTCCACTGCTGGAGAAGATAGCTAAGCATTTCCGTCTTTTCTGAGACCTTGGAGGACTTGGTTGGCATGTCTGAGATCTACAGTGTTTGTGACATCGACGAGGACAGTACTTGGCAGGCAGTGGGTGCTCTATTAATACTGATCAGTTTCACTGCCTGCAAAGGACAGTGTCAAGCAGGATGCTGAGGGAGGGCGCTGACTCCTCCGGCCCCTCCCTGGGGGAGCACTTGGCCCAGAGGAACTGTCCAGCAGCTGAACTTCACTGAGTTCCCAACTGAGATCCAACTCTTCCCCCAGGGCCAGCAAAGCTGCAGTCTTTTCTCCCCCTCATCCTCCCCTCTCCTCCCTACAGAAAACAGAAGAGGAAAACCAGGAGACAGTGTGGTAGAGTGGTTATATCCTTAAACTCTGGAGTTATAGAGGTCTGGGTTCATATCCTAGGTGTGATAATTGAGTTGTCTGACTCGACACAAATTACTTAAGCCCTCCGAGCCTCAGTTCCTCATCTGTGAAATGGGGATGGTGACGATATTACCTGCATGATTGGGCTCTCGTGAGTGTTAAACAGGAGAAACGTCTGCAGAGCATGTGGTGGAGTGGGTGGCAGGTAGCAAGCACTCCACGAATATTAGCTATTACTAGGAACAGTGTCATAATCACCACTTGCATAGTTTCGGTTTCTCCAGAAACAGACCCTGAGACAAGGACTCGAGTGCTTTACCTGGGAAGGGACCCCAGGAGACACCAGTAGGGGAGTGGGGTAGTGAGACAGGAAAGGAGAAGTGGATAATACAGTGACTGCTGTGGGCACTGGAGCTGCCTTCCACTGGGGAACGCTGGGAGCCAGTCCAGAACATTCACTTCAGAGTTCCCCCCCGAGGATCAAGGGAGCCAGAGAGTTTATACACCAACTACTACCAGTCATTGGTCGAGGACTGCCTGCCCAGGGTGTCAACTCCCCGACACTTCTGGCTTGTCCCTTTTGCGTTGAGTCTCAGATAGTGATCGAGGACAGACGAGCACACAAAGAAATGGAGAACGCTGAGCAGGGCGGCAGCAGCTGCTTCTTCCCCTCCTCCTCCACCATCATCATCACCATCTTTGACCACTGCTAAGGTTTTAAATGCCATCCACGGGGCTCTCAGTCTGTGCTCACCTCTTTCACAGCACTCATCAACTTCATTAATTCAGTCATTCAATCACGAATTCACTAGCTGATTCAAGCCCTCATTTATTCACTCATTGATTCTTCCACACTTAACAAAACTTTGACCAGGGGTCCAGGGGTATCTCCTCTGGCCAGTGAGCAACTTGGGGACAGGTCCAATTCATCTCCTCAGGCCGGGTGCCAAGCAGAGCACCTGGCACAGAGCAGGGCTCAGGTGTGTTTAATCGAGCTGAAGCAAATTACAGGAAACAGGATCCTCTTCTTTTCTTTCTGAACTGGACGTGCCATAAAGATCCTGGCTTTGCGAGAACTGCTAACTGGTGCTTCCACTCCCTTTCCTGTGGAAGAGGTCTTCGTGAAGAGGAACCCTGGGGATCCCAGAGAGTTTGCAGACGTGAAGGACACACAATTGCTCGTTCTCCTGCCGACTTCAGAGACAGCAGAGGGAGGAGCTCTGCCTCGAAGGTACCAGACCTCGTGCTGGCTCCCAGGAGCAGCTCCTGAGTTGGATTCACCAGGGTTCCAGTCCCAGACCGGCTGTTGCTCCCCAGCTGTGTGACTTTGGGCCCGTCACTGACTCTCTCTGAGCCTCAGCTTTCTAAATGGAGATGGCAGCTTCTCCTTGCTTGTTGCTGGGTGGGTTAAATGTGGCAGCTTGTTCACAAAGCTTGGGAAATCAATGCTCGCTCCACATAAGGCCCCCATCCTCCTTATGAGGACAACCGACCACGTCAAAGCTGCTTTCGTTGAAGTTACTCTCCTCTGTGACTGCAGGAAGACGACAGCCCTCCCCCCCGTGCCACTTTCCTTAACCACATCCCCGGGGATGTGTTCTTTTGGGCCTGACACCTGCTACACTGGGTCCTGAGCGGGGGTGCCCAGGACTCTGGGCTGCCTTGGCCCCTCCTCCAGCCTGTGATACAGCACAGTAAGCTGAGCTGGGTGGTACTGTGGGAATAAAGAGAGACCTTTGGGATCTGGAGTCCTTAGAGGCTGTGATGGAAAACACTCGGCCTCCAGTCAGACCCACCTGGGTCCCACCCAGCCCGGCAGCCCACAGCCTGCAGGAGCCCTGGGGGTCCCTCCTCCCCTCTTGCCCATAAAACAAGGTGGTACTGCAGGACGTGTCTGCCCAACGAGGAGGTCGGATGGTGGAGTTTCGCCCTGATTTCCTGAGCACCTCTCCTGACTCAGGCCCCAGGATCCTCACCATTAAGGACCCCAAAGTCATGTGGTCATGTGCGGATCCCATGAGACAGTCCTGTGAAAGAGCTTTATAAATGTAGAGTGCTGGACGAGTGTAAGGAAGGATTATTACCTGGCCCGGGGGTGACAACTGGGGATGTTGGCCATGTCTGGGGAGATTTGGGGTTGTCACACCTGGGAGGAAGAGGGAGATGCTACCAGCATCTCATGCGTAGAGGCCAGAGATGCTGCTAAACATCTACAGTGCACAGGACGGCCCCACAATAAAGAATGATCTGGCGCAAACGTCAATATGCGAGGGTGGGAGACTCTGCTCTTGGACAAATGAAACCCCGACATGCATGATTAGCAGACTGATCTTGGGCACGTTTGAACCTGGGTCTCAGTTTCTCCATCTCTAAAATGGGGGTAAGAATATAGTACTTCCCTTGTAGGGTTGTGGTGAGGTTTGAGAGAGAACCCATGTAAGTGTCCTGCCCTGGCTGTACAAATAGCCAGAAAAATAGGAGTGGGAGGACCCCCTCCCCATCTCTTGATTTTAGTTCCGACTCTTTCCTGCGTGGCCGCCCTCCCCCCCCCCCCCGGAACATCCAGGGGTGCGTTGTCCTGGAAACCTTTCAGGGATGGCGTTCTTGAGAGCTTGACTGATTTTTTTTTCTTCCCAAAATAACCCATCCTGTCATTCAAGTAACACTTAGGCGAAGTGGTTAGGCAAGCGAGATTGTTCTACCATCATCAACTGCTGAGCAAGGTGCCTGCTTGGGGAGTTTCCACCCCGAGACAGGTAGTTAATAGAAATGCAACAGCGAATAAGTAATAACAGTGAGGATGAGGATGGCCACCAGCTCTATGCACCTCTCCCCAGAGCCAGGTTAGTGCTCGGCACTTTACACGGATTATCAAGTATGACCTTGAGGGGAAAGTACTAGTAGCGTGCCCATGTTACAGACATGGATGCTGAGGCTCAGAGAGGTGAGTGCTGGGGCTGCTTTGAGCCCAGTTCAGACACCTGGCACCATGCTCTAACCACTGAGCTTTACTGCCGCTCAGGAACCTCCCACGGAAGGGGGTGTGGGGAGAAAGAAGGCTCTGTTCCTTTTGTCCTGGTCCCAGCATTCAAACCATCAGCTCCAGGCTCTACTTGGTGAGCTATGAAGCTGGAAACTCCACCATCTGCCCGTGGAGCCCATTTCTGAGCTTGGCTCCTTCCTGGTCCAGACACTGCTGCCCCAAAGAAATGCTCCTCCATGGCTCCAATGTCCGTTGCTTCCTAAAGCCTAAGGCAGAATCGTGTCTCAGCCCTGGCCTGTCAGACTCTTCCATCTATCCTAGGACAATGGCTCCCGCTTGCCTTCAGACTAACAATCCCCACCCTGGGCAGGGGATAATGGAAAGCATGCTGGCTAGAGTCAGACAGACCTGGGTGTAGACCCCACACTTTTCACTTCCGAGTCCTGTGACCTTGGACGGCCTGTATGTGCTCTTCAAGCCTCAGCTTCCCCACCTCTAAAATGGGTACAGGGTCAGGGTGCTGGTAAATGAGATCAATGGTAAGTGCTTAATACACATAGGTTTGACCTGAATCAGTGTGGGGCTGGCTGGGTGCTGGCCACTCTCAGAACCAACGTGCCACTGTGTAACGTATAGTAGGTTACTTATAGAGTCCCCATTGGCTCTTAGGGCACCCACACTTTGGAGGGGCTGTTGGTGAGGGACTGATTGCCCTGGATTTCTTGCTGCTTGATTCATGAGGCTGGGGCGCCACCTCGTGGCAAGAGTCCTCCAGCGACCCCGCCCCGAGGTGAGGGGCCGAGGGCCCCACCTCCTCGAGCCGCGGAACCCGGGGTAGGAGGAGACCACCGCCAGGCTCTCCCGGAGACGCGAAGCCGAGAACCAGCTTCGCACCCGTCTCCGCCGTCGGTTGGGTTAGAGCGAGGAGCCCCGAGAGCTCCGGGCTTCCGTCCGCTCACCCTTCCACTCACCCACCCAGCCCCTGGGCGCAGCAGCTGCGTCTCGTCCTCGGGACCTGCCCGTCCCCTCCCCCTCGTGAGCCCCTCCTGGCCGCCGGGACGGCTTTCTTCTCCCTCGTGGCACTGACCAACCCCGTCAAGGGTGTAACTCTCCAACCGTTAGCAGGTAATTCTCTGAAAACGGAGAGCGCATCGTCCACGTCTCACTCCATCCCCTCCGGAGGGGCCGCGCGGGACGACGAAGCGGGCGCAAACGGGAGCAACGGGGACGCTTACAGTCAGCGGGGACAGCGATGAGATGAAATTGCCCTACTCGAGGTCTGGATAGTGTCCTGCAGGGCAAAAACACTACCCCTCGGGGTCACCTTCCCGCCGGGCGGGGAACAGCGCGGGTTCCAGCACCGCAGACGCTGGCGCCCCGGCCCGTGCGCCCCGCGCGCGTCTTCCCGCCTCACTGTCCCCGGTCGCCGTTCTGCACGCGGCCGGAGGTGCGGTCGCTTGTTGCCCCGTCTAGTATGTGGGTCCGTGAGGGCACAACCTGGGACGTCGTGCTCCCTGCCGCCTCCCAGGCACCTAGTCAATATCCCGCATGTGGAAGGTGCTGGAGAAGTGGTTTTCAATGACTGGGTGTGTCAGGCTGGGCAATGAATGCGATGCCAGTGCCACCCCCACCCCCATGGAAAGGGATTTGGGGAGATACCCAGGCGGCCGCCTTCACGCTGTGCGCTCACACGGCCTCTCTGTGCACACGGTGAGCGAGCCAGCTCTCTGGTGTCTCTTCTTCAAGGACGTTAATCCTTTTGGGTCAGGGCCCCAGCCTATGATCACATTTAACCTTAACTACTTTCTTAGAAGCCCATCTCCAAATACAGCCACTCTGGGGACACAAACATTCGGTCCATAACAGTAGGGAAGTGAGAGAAATCTCTGGTCAACACCCAGTGAGGAACTGACCCCCCAGACCAGCAGCTGGTGAGGAACTGAAGCCTGACAACCACCACAAGGGGGAGCTTAGACATGGATCCTCCCCCAGGTGACCACAGCCCCCTAACACCCTAACTGCAGCCTATGAGAGAGCTGGGGACAGAAGCACCCACTTACACTAAGCCCAGATTCCTGACCCATGGAAACTGCCACACGTTTGTTGTTTTAAGCCTCTCAGTTTTGGGGTATTTTGTTGCGCAGCAGATGACTAATGCAATCTCTCTCTCCAGTGCCCCACACAGGGCCTCGCTTCTATCTCAGTTCTCTAACCGCCCAGAGGAGGCTCAGCGGTCACTCTCCTCCCTGCTCCCCCGTGGTAGCTAAATTTATGCCCCTTCAGTTTGCTGCTACGTCCATCAGCGCTCTCTGTAAAAAGGTAATGGGCTAGAAACATGGCTAAAATTTATGGTGGAACTCCGGCATTTAGTACCGACTGTGCCCCACTCCCCTGGGCTTGGACACACCAAATTCCCGACCCGGAAAACCAGACAACATGGAGCTATAAACGGGTCTGGAGTCGTCTTGTTCAATGAGTCACTTGGGTCTCAGTCAGAGTAGCGCCGAGCACAGGGTCTTGCCTCCCCAGATCCACCTGAGGGATGATTTGCCCTCCACACAGGTAAACTATTTCTCTGTTTCTAGAACGTTTCAGCCAAATTGATTTTATTTTCCCAAACTGGCTACTGAGCCACATTCCAAATGCTTGGTTTGGCCCATCTTCATTCAAATGTGTCTCTTGGCAGAGGTGGCATTTAGGGTGTGTACGTGTGTGTGAACTTGATTTTCCTTTATCTTTATTTTCAGTAAAAAAGAAAAACACAAAAATAACCCACGCTGGGTGTAAAAACAGAATACGTGTATATAGCACCAAGGGCAAAAGTCTTGCCAACTCCCTAGCCCCGCGCTCCAGGAGCAACCCAAGCCCAAGAGTGCAGTGTGGAACTTCCCCTGTGCACACACCCTGGAGCCGCCACTTAGAAGCTGTGCCATGGTGGGTGAGCTACTCAGGTCGAGGATAGCCTGGGGGGGTGAGTGCTCAGACTCGAGAGCCAGCCTGCTGGGGTTCAAATCCTGGCTCCATCCCTTACCACCTGTGTGACCTTGGGAGAGTTCCCTGGCCTGCCCCCATGCCTCAGCTTACCCAACCATAAATTGGGGTCAATACTACCTTTCTCATGGGTGTTGGAGGATTTACCGAGCAAACAGATTGTAAACTGTTTGGAACAGTTGGCTGTTTCCATGTTGAATCTCCCAGATCTCCCACAGCAGCATTCCACTCAAGCCTAAAATTCTCCCGAGGCTGTCTTTCTAGGTGGCTCACCGCCCAGGTGTTTAGGTGGAGGGGGTAGTGCTGATGGACTGTGACCCTGTATCCAAGTCCCCGCCCTATGCTGACCTCCCAGTGCCTTGAGCCTTGGAAGTGATGGGGAAACAGGTTTAATTAACCAAGTTCTAGTGAATTAAGGCTTTACTGCATACAGCAGCTCAAGAATAAAGTTAGATTTTAATCGTTACAAGTCTGCCACTTAAAATCACCAAGTCATCCCCATGAGAAACCTATTCAACCTACTTCGACCAGGCATCTATCAATCAATCGAGATTGATTTTCCTATTAATTTATCCGTACACTGCATTTCATTTAGTGCCTTCAGTCACTGATGGTGATTGTTTCTTCCTCCACTTCTTCTATCCTTTCCATTCATCCCATCGATATTCTCCTATCAAATGCCAGATGATCTGACAAGAACGAGTGCCCGTGTGGGGACAGGGATCGGGGTTGTCCCCGAGAGTCCAGGGCATTTTCCATCACCCAAACCCATGGTCTGAGGTGCTGCCTGGCCCACTAACCTCCAGTGTAGATGGCCGTTTGTGGTTTTGACAGAGGGCTACAGTTCACACAACTATCAGGTGATTTCTCAGTCTGTTGGGAGAGAGACCATAACATCACCTAATAGTCCCTGGATTTGAAGACCACTGGCCGGCCGCCCCAGCCCTGCTGGGCAGAGTCACCGACCAATGTTGGAAGAGCGAGTCCCTGCTGATCCCTGTTCAGGGGACTGCTGTGTGAGACAGGAAGGTTGCCCTGGTTCGAGCTGGGATCCGGGGCTGAAACCCCTGCCTGTTTCTAGTGTCCATGGTGTCACTGTTTGCTTGGCACACGCACCGGACAAGGGGCAGAGGTGGGTTCCATCTGGCAGTCACGCTCCTGAGATGCAGAAGGCTTTAATCTAATACCACGCTCACTTAGCCTTCCCATGGGATGCAGGACAGGAAACGCTGTATGCACAGCGTTGTCACCCCACTGGAGGACCAGCCCCCAGGCACACAGCTTCCCTGCCCCTGCACCCACTGGGGGCTCGCGTGGCTGCTGCAGCTGACAGCCAAAACGCTTGTGGGTCCCCTTGACGCACAGACATGGCAAGTTTTCTATCAGAGTCACACAGCCCAGCGTCTGCCGCCCACTCAGGGTGCCTGAGCCGGGGCTGCCCCTCACGCGAGGAATTCACAGCAGACAGGGCAGACGCAGCTTGCCACTTTCACCTTCACTCTGAAGAGCTTGGACTCCGAGGTTGTTTCCCTGGGCGCACGTCTCCCCCTACAGGCAGCCCACCAGGCACCTTGTTGGAGGCAGGGGTCAGCGTGTGGAGGGTGACCTGCCTATTCCTGAGGTCCTCTGAAGTGACCTTCGTGGATAACACGGAGCCTGGACTCTAAGGCAGGCCAGTTCAACATGACTTCTCAAGTTTGCTCTTCGCCCAGCTGTCGCTGCAGGATGGGATAACAAACGGGATCTGTTTTCTTAGAGATGGGTAGACATCGCCTATAACGACTCCTCTAGCAGGTGACGGTGGCAGACAATCAACCTTATAAATCACGCAGGCCACGGTGTACAAGCTGAAAATGCTCAACCAAAAAACTATATTAGGACAATATCTGCAATCTACTGAAAACTTCCTGGTGCCTCTTACACGGACTATCTAATATAATCTCCACAATAACCCTGTGAAGAGAGGAATCTGATCATTTCACAGATGAGGAAACTGAGGCTCAGAGAGGCTAGGTCACTGGTCATCTGGCTGGTCCATGGCAGAGCCCCCCGCGGTGATTTCTGTGCACAGTGATGTGAGAAGTGCTGGGGCCACAGCGTCACCATTTATTGGTTTTGCCAAATCTTTCCTGTGCAGGCTTCAGTGACCAAGTCTCTCCTTGAGCCATATATTTCTCTGAAAATGTCAGAACGTGTCAAAAAAAAAAAAAAATTAAGCCCAATGGCCGGGTTAATTCCCTGGCAGAACACCGCGATGGTTTGATGACCCTGAAATACTGCTGCCAAACAAGCACTTACAGAGGCTCAAGCGAAGCCGTAAAACACGGCAGGAAGGGCGTATTTCAACTCTGAGAAATGAAAACCTGATGATGTTCTGAATTATAGTGGATCAAGACTAATTCCGGGCTCCACTTAGAGGGGGACTGCAGGCCGCACAGTTCACACATAAAAGCATTCGCCCTAACGCGCCAGGTGAAAGCCGTGACAACTCCATTGCTTGGTGCGAAGTACATCCACGGGCTTGTCCCCAGCAGTGCGAGGAGAGTGTCACGTCGGTGCTGGCGTATCGCCCGCTGGGGGCTCTGCCTCGTGGCGTTCTGTTTGACGATTCATTGTTAACATAACCTGTCATGATCTGCAACTTCACTCCAACGTGGCAAGTCTATCAGGGCCGGTGTTCGTGCAGGAAGCTTGAAAATGGGACTAGCTCAAAGGCTATGCTTCTCAAACCACTGTGCACACAAATCACCCGGGGTCTTGTCAAAATGCAGATTCTGACTCAGGCCTGGGCTGGGGCTGCTGCTGCATTTCTAGCAAGCTCCCAGGTGATGCCGCCATCGCTGCCGCTGGTCTGGGACCCACCCTGTGGGAATATGGGAAGAGTGTAGGCCCACCCGGGAATCAGACAAGCGTGATCTCCACGCCTGACTCTGCCACCTGGCAGCTGTGTGACATTGGGCAAGTTGCTTAACCTCTCTGAACTTCATATTTCTCATACGTGAAATGGGGACACTTTCACCTCTTAGGGTCTTGATAAGATTTAGAGATAATGTGTGTAGATTTTCTTCCCACTCCCAGAGGCGAGGGACTCACTCTCCTACACTGCCTTTGCTGCACGTTCAGCCGAGACGCAGTTTTCTTTCCTCAAGTAGCTAATTCTCTTCTTCCAGGTCAGGGTTTCTCAATCCTGGGACTCCTGACGTTTGGGGCTGGACCATTCTTTGTTGTGGGGGGCTGGCCTGTGCATTACAGATGTTGAGCAGCATCTCTGGCCAGCAGCACACATCTCCCCAAGTTGTGACAACCAAAAATGTTTCCCAACATTGCCAAATGCCCTGGAGGCAAAACACCCACAATTGGGAAACACCATTCTAGCAGTACTTCACATCAACAATTCATTCAGCAATATGCGTTGAGCACCTACTTGGCACCAGACCGTGTGCCAGGAATGTTAAGACAAACGAGGTCCCTGACCTCGCGGAGATTTTTTCCTTTTGGAGCCTCAGCCTTCTTGACTGTTAAATGGGGAAAACCAGGCTGCTGCCCTCCTAGAGGCGTTCGGGAAGATGAAATGAGTTAAGATCTGCAGATCCCTGCCCCTGGTGTCTGCATTAAGTCAAATGACTGGGGATATGATGGGCCTGGAAATCTGACCTGGGTGCTTGGGGAGAAGGACGTGTGGGCAGGGACAGCTGGAGGGGTAGAGAGACGCCAGGAGATCTGGGCTGGGAGGGGCAGGTGGGGAGAGGCCATGCCAGGCCCTGGAGGAAACTGCAGCAGCAGCAAGACGGGAAAGGGAGCTGCAGGAAGACGGGGCCCAAACTGGAAAGGAGAGAGAAGGAGAGGGGAGGAGGGAGCGACAGTGGCAGAGGGGCATAGAGCGACAGGGTGAAAGGGGAGAGCGACAGGGAGGGGTGGACAGGAGAGAAGTACAGACAGAGAAAAAGATAAAAACCAGACAGATGCAAGCCGGAGAGGAAGACCGACGGGAGGACGGGAACAAGCCCAGGCAAACAAGGGAGACACCCACGAGGCAGAACACTGCACGGACGCCGGGTCAGCCACGCAGGACCCAAAAGAGTAGCTTATGTTTGTTCTAAGCCTACCTGAGACTTGGGTTAAAACAGAAGACAAAGGCCACTTGCCAGCTGCTGCACCAGAGGGACAGGGTCGGAGCACACGCAGCCTTGAGGGAAATGAGGCTTCTGTGCCTCATTCCGAGTGGTACTACTACAGCAGTTGTGGCCACAATACTAGAAGCATTTGTGAGCAGTTCACAAAGGGCAGCATAAAGACTGGCAGCACAGCCTGGCCTCCGCCCCCAAGGGAAGTGCATGGTGAAGCAGTCGACTCCAGGGGAGTCCAGTTCAGGACATTTGCCCAACTTGACCAAGCAGCTCTGGAAACATTCTGGATCACATATTCCAAGCCGCAGCCTGAAAAACACTCAACGGCCTCCCAGCCCCGAGCAGTGCCATTCTCTGGCTGCTGGTGGGGGCGCCCAGACTCCAGGAAACTGCCTGGGGTCATACAAGGTCCATTTGCCATGTTTTAAAATGATAGAATCTCAAACACATTGCTGTGTGAGCTTCTGATTTTATTAAGAAGCTATCACAGGAACAGTCAAGAAGCCGTGCTTGCGGATGCGATGGGTCACGTTACTGGCTCCACAAAGATCTTCCAGAGCTCCTGCAGCAAACAGAGAGAGGAGAGATTCCCCAGGCACGCAAATGAGACTGTCACAATTCCACAGGGGGAAGTGATTAGCAAGAGAACAAACAACACCGAGCCACCACCGGCAGGCAGGCTACGGGGGCTTCTTCCGGCTTCTCTGTCCCTCTGGGCTGTCCTCTCTGCTTTACTTGGGGGAGAAGCTGGATGGGTGAGTCCTGGCGTTAATCCAGGGGGTATCAGAATGTCACACAATCAAAAGGGACCAGGAGAATGGCAGCAAGTCGCCACAATCTCTCCACTTGGGGAGGCCTTTAGTGCCACGTAGTGTGGCCATGTGATGCTCCTCTTAATGCTGGCAGGTGGAGAAGGGACAAATCACGCCAAGTTCTTAGTGGGAACCTCGTGTCCTCACTAGCACAAGGAGCCCGCCTGCCGTCTCCGGGAGGCTGCCCAGAGGTGGCACGACAATAAGAGAAGGCTCCTCCTCGCACGCAGAGACCGCACGGATGCAGTGCTGCGCCTGCTGGGGACGGATGGGAGTGTGAGAGAGCCCTCCGTTCCCACCAGAACCGGCCTGGTCTCCGCAGACCCAGAGAAAGGAGGCCGCAGCCAACGACAAAGAGAACAAGACATTAATGCTCCACCTCTGCGTGTCCGTGAACTCAGCTCCTCGTAATTTTGAGGAATTTTCAAGAGTAATTTTGACTTTTCAAATTTTCCCCAAGTGCTGGGGTTTGAAATAGCAAGAGGAAGTGACGTGGCCGCAGGATTAAGTCCCAGCTCTGCCGTCTCCTGGCCGGGCGCCCTGCCTCGGCCCAGCACCAGCTGCGACCGTGGCCGAGAGGAGCTCAACGCGGCGCCCGGCACGTGCGGCGTTACCAGGAGGGGAACTCGAACGCCCAAGATGATGGGCCCCCGCCGGGCGAGGTCGAAAGGGTCATCGGTCACTACATGAGCCTGCCCGGTCCGGGAGGCCAGCATCCTTCCACAGTGAAGATGAGACCGGCAGCACTGGGGCCCGCGCTAGGATCTCCAGCCAACCAAGTGGCGACTGACTTCCTGCCGCCCTCACAGCCTTCCGCCCCGGGCGGGCTTCCCCTGAAGAGTGAAGTGCCGCAGGGAAAGCACGTGCTGTAAGTCGGAGGGGAGGCGCCCGCAGGCCCACCCCCGACCTGGGACCAGTAAGCGCGGGTGAGGTCCCACCACAGGCCTCACTGAAGCGGCAGCCTTCTCCTCCCTAGCTGCTCCTCCGGCCCCGCGTCTGGAGGGCTCGGTCCACTGCCTCCTCTGCCCTGGAGTCGACAGCGACTCGCCCGAGCAAGAAGCGGCCCCTCACGTGGGCCGGGGCGCACCTACCAGCTGCTGGATGCGCTCATACGCGAGGCGCTGCGGGAAGGAGGCTTCCACGGGCTCCACCACGAAGCGCCGCTGGCCGCCGGCGCACTTCTCCAGCTGGTGCAGGGCGGCGCGGAAGTGGTCGTAGGCCTCGCACGTGACGTCCAGGCGTCTCAGCGTGAAGTTCAGCCTGCGAACAAGCAGGTACGCTGCCAGTCATCCGCGGGAGGTTTCGTGGTTCCAGCACAGCCTGCCTTCCTGCCTCTGATCTCACGCCACGTCGGTGGATTTTAACTGCGTGCCTACTGTGTGCTGAGCACCTGAGGGCACTTCCTTCCCGAATCTGCGGGAGAGCCTGGGGTGGAAATGGTTACCACCTCCGTTTTACAGATGTGGAGACAGGCTCAGAAAGGTGAAGTCACGTGCCCAAGACGACACTACTCGAAAGACAGTCCCTGCCTCCGAGGAGCCCCAGACTGGTGCAAGGGGAGGCGGACCTGCACTGGGCACAGACCCGGTGTGGGGGCCGCCCAGGGCTACGTATGCAGCGAAGGGACAAAGCGGGGCACGGGGAGCTGCACAGGCCTCTGAGCACGGCAGGCACAGAGCAGACTGCTGGCAAGTTGGTGGGGCTGGGGAGATTTCAGGGTGGGGGGTGACTTCAGAACTGGGTCCTCGCAGCATTCCCGGCCCAGCTGCTCAAACCTTTCACACCCTCATCTGCAACGGGATTCAAAACGAAATCCAAATTCCTCACTTCTTTCCCTTTTCTTTCCAAAATATTCCATTATGAAAAATTTCAAGCATATAAAAGAACAGTATGCTGAACTGCCCGGCTTCAATCTCTGTCAACTCACAGCCACTGTCACCTCTGCCCTCCAACCTCCCCTTACTAAAGAGCACATGCCAAACATCACAGCACTTCTGCCGTAAATGTCAGCATGTATCTTGAAAAGATAAAGACTCTTTTCACCTAAGACAAATTTAATAATTGTTTTAACATATCCAGTCAGTGTTCAACTTTTCCTGTCTTGATTTTTTCCTTTACTGTCTATATATAAAGTCAGAATCCAAGGGAGGGCCACGTGTAGCCACTGGTCACGAGTGCCTTCACAGGGCTCCACCACACTATCGGTATAAACAGATACGCCCCTACAGACGTGTACACAGCTGTGGTCGCTTCCACAGGGCGAATCTAGATGAATTGCTGGGTCAATAAGTATGTTTGGTTTTATGGCTTTTGCAACATGTTCTTTTTTGTGTGTGTGTGTGAGGAAGACTAGCCCTGAGCTAACATCTTATTCCAATCCTTCTCTTTTTGCTGAGGAAGACTGGCCCTGGGCTAACATCCGTGCCCATCTTTCTCTACTTTATATAGGACGCAGCCACAGCATGGCTTGACAAGCCGTGAGTCTGTCCGCACCCAGGATCCGAACCCTGGGCCGCCAGAAGCAGAGCGTGAACTGCTAGGCCACTGGGCCGGCCCCACTGCTACATGTTCTTAATTGCATTCAGAAACGTTGTGGACTATTGAATCACAGAAAACTATGTAGTGTCCAGCACTGAGTCCATCACGAGACAGACACTCCATCAACGGGAACCCTAACATTTTAGGATATTGAGGTGGGAGCACCCCGGAGGGGCTCTGTCTGCATCAGGGAGAGGATGGAGACCCGGGCAGCTGAGGAGACGGACAGCGTCCTGGGGAAGACGTTCAGAAAGAGGAGCGGCCATGACAGAGTGTGGTGGCCCGCGGCTAAGCTCTGGTGCCCGGTCTGCACCTGAGTCCTCATCTCCTCACTAACCAGCTGTGGGCAGACAGGCCCTGAGGTCTCTCGGCCTTCCTCTCTTCACCTGAAGAACGGGGCGGCAGCGCTCACACGGGCGGGGTTGGGATGTGGATTAAATGAGGTCGCGTGTGTACAGGCCTGGCACACAGTAGGTGCCAGTAAGTGACATGATAACACTGATGAGGGTGCACTGAGAAGGTGAGGGTCTGGCTCTCGGGAAGGCCGGCATGGCCCCAGGTGCGGAGCTCACCTCTTCTCCACAGACAGAATGGCTATGCAGGCATTTTTCAACTTGTGAGCAAGTCGGAAGAGGGTTTTGAAGAGAGCATCAGTTAAGTCATCGTCATAAAACACTGCAGAGAAGAAAACAGGCAAATATCAGAGAAATCCATTCCTCAGGGGACCCCAGGGACACCACAGAGAGAATTCTTACAGACGTGGACAGCCACAGTTCTCAGAATTAAAACTGCACGCAGATGTGGTGGAATGTTCTGGAAAGACACTTCTAAAACGCAGAGAACTCTGTGGAGGGGCGGGGATACTACACCTGACTACCCTGACGGTGACACTGGCTGTGGCAGTGACACTGGCTGTGACAGTGACACTGGCTGTGACGAGGAAGTGCTCTTACCTTCGGCTGCAAGCAGAATGGTGGTGTGGCTGTACAAGTCGGAGACGTCCTCTTCTGACCAGCTGAAGGGGACCTTGGGATCTGGGAAAGGAGAAAGGCTGCCCTGTGCTCATCCCTCCCCTGCGGGCTGCCAGCTCTGACCCAGAGACTGGCGGAAAGAAGCTCCAGGAGGAAGAACGGGGCTGGGGTAGCTTGGCAGTGGGCACCGCCACGCACACGTGAATCCCAGGGCACGGCTTCAGGGCCCCGGCACCCCCGTGAAGGACCCCAGCGGAGGAGGTGCCCACTCAGCCGGCGGGGGGCAGGCGGATGTTGGCTGACCCGCCACCCTGGCCGGCAGCCTGTGCAGGACACGCTCTGTACCTGCGTCCACAGCACCCCACCTCCATTTGCTATGTGACCCTGAGAAAGGTGCTGCACTTCTCTGGGTTTCAGTTTGGCACTAGAGTGGGTATAACAACGTTTCCCTCACAGGACTGTGAGGAGATCGAATGACCTACACTAAGTGGGTGGCAGGTGACAGGTACTCTAGACCATGATTTCCTCGCCTGACGTCTGACAGAGCAGAAAAGAAGCTTGTATACAAGGAGACGAGCACAGGTCTGAAATAGTCTGTGTAAGGAATTCAGAAAACTCTCCCACCCAGGGCCCTGACCCCATGTGGCCAACCCCGCTGTGGGCAGAGGACAGGGTGCCAAGCGGGAGGCTGCTTCCTGCACATGGTTTGCAGAGAAGTGGTCTATGCCCTGGAGTCCGATAGACTTGGGTTCACACCCTGGCCCTGCCAAGTACCTGCTGTGTGACCCTGGGCAGGCACTTAACCTCTCTGAGCACAAGTCCTCACCCCTAATTCAGGGATCATCACAACTACTGTACAGTGACACCGTGAGGGCTGAATAACAGAATGAATGTAAGGAGCCAGGTACGCGGCAGGTGCTCCAAGAATGGCAGCTGTCACCCATCAGCCATGGAGACAACTTGCTGTGAGCCGGCAGCTGGGGCTCTGCTGGTCAGTCAGGGCCACAGGGCCGTGGCCTCGAGGTATCACAAGGAACCACTGAATCAGACGGGGCGGGAGAGGAAGACGCACCTGTGCAGAGCTCGTCCTTCAGCCAGTCCAGTTCTCTGACCTTAACTACGCCGCCTGTGGAAACAAACACAGAACTCCCCAAACTCTAAACAGTTAGGAAAAAAGATAAACTTTTACACTACACACCAAAATCCACCCATCCACCCTCCTTTTCATCTATCCATCCTCCTAGCCCTCCTTCCTTCCTTCCATCCATCCTCCCAGCCTTCCGCCATCCTCCTTCCTATCCCTCCACCTTCCCACTCATCCATAAACATCCTCCCTCTTCTTTCCTGCCATCCACCCAGCATTTTCTTTCCTTTTGGTGAGGAAGATTGTTGCTGAGCTAACATCTGTAACAATCTTCCTCTATTTTGTATATGGGACTCTGCCACAGCACGGCTTGATGAGCAGTGCGTACGTCCGCACCTGGGATCTGAACCCGCGAACGCTGGGCCCCAGAAGCGGAGCACGTGAACTTAACCACTACGCCACCGGCCCGGCCCCCATCGAGCATTTTTTGAGTGCGAAGTATCAGGTCCTGTGCCAGTCATGGGGAATACAAAGATTTTTGAGACACATCCTCATCCTAGGGGACCAGCAGCCAGGAAGTGTGGTCAGGGCAATGTTAAAAGGCTGTGCCAGGGGCACAGGAGGAGAGAGATGCTCTGGTGTCAAACAGGGGCGTCAGGGAGGGCTTCAAAGAGGAGGTGACTCATGCCTGCTCCTGTGTGACTGCCTACCGTACACCAGGCATTCAACAAACACTGTGACAATGGGGTCAAACAGACAGGCCCTGCGCTCATAGAGTCCATGGTCTAGGGGGGTGGCAGACACCAATCAACTAGTCATAGAAACAAATGTCAAAATGTGACAGTTCAAGGTGTCACGAGAGTCTGTTACGGGACTGTGACTTCGTCTGGAGATCTGAGCACAGTTAGGAACTGACAGGAGGAAGAGGGAGAGAACATTCCAGGTAGAGGGAACAGGAAGTGCAAAGGCCCCGAGGGGAGGGAACTTCAAACAGGGCCAGGACGGCTGCAGCTGGGGGAGCCCTGTGCTGGAAGGGACTGGGACACGCAAAGGAGTTGGTCTGCACTCGGAGAGCAACGGGAGACCTCTCTGAAGGGTCTGAAGGCCATGGGCTGGAGTGACCTGATCTGAGTTTGGAAAAGTGCCCTCAGCTGCTTAAGGAGGAAGGTCTGGACAGGAGTCCAGTTAGGAGCCACTGCCAGCATCTGTCACATCTGCAGGCAGTGCAGGAACCCGACGATCAGGCAGATGGGGGTAGAGGGTCATTCCAGGCAGAGGGAAGAGCATGGGAAATGAGTCCTGGGCTCGCTGGAAGCAGGGCTGGACAGCGGGACTGTCTGGAGCAGAGGCAGGAAAAGCAGGCAGGGGCCAGACCAGGAGGTTTGGGAGCCAGAGGAAGAGCTTGGACTTCACCCCTGGAAGGGGTCAGGCTTGCATCTTAGAAAGGTTACTCTGGACACTACATGGAGGACAGCTTGGGCGGGTCAGACCAGGAGCCGGGGAGAGCAGGTAGGGGGCCGCTGCCGACGTCCAGGAGGGAGAGCTGAAGTGGGATGTGGCGGTGGGCACAGGAAGGAGGAGATGACACAAGGACAGAGTCGTCTATGAATTGAACCTATGTGAAACTAGGACAACATCTGCTCCCTCCATTCAGTGGTGTGAAGGGAAGCAGGTGGAACCCCGTCTCCCAGTGTCACGGCACTGGTCTTTGTCCCACCTGCCAAACAGAAACCTCCCTCCTCCTGGGCCTCACCTCCAGTGGCAGTCAGGTGGCTGTTGAGGGCAATGTTTCGCTGGGCCATGGCCAAGAGATCTGCACCCACATCTGGAACGAGACAGGAGGGCATGCCATCAAGCGTGATGTTACGACACTTTTATGTCCGTATTTTTTTTCCTAAATTTTTTTTTCTTTTTTTTGGTGAGGAAGATTAGCCCTGAACTAATATCCGTTGCCAATCCTCTTCTTTTTGCTGAGGAAGATCGGCCCTGGGCTAACATCTGTGTCCATCTTCCTCTACTTTATATGTGGGAAGCCTGCCACAGCATGGCTTCACAAGTGGTGCGTAGGTCCGTGCCCAGGATTTGAACCTGTGAACCCCGGGCTGCTGAAGCGGAGTGCACGAACTTAACCGCTACACCACTGGGCCAGCCACTTATGTCTGTGTTTTTGCCCAGAGACAGCTGGAATCAACAGCATGACTGCAGAAAGGTGCACTATGGAAACCAGAGCTTCTCCTGTGTGCTCTGCTGCCAAAATCATGTTCACCTTCAGGCTCTTTCTAGTGATCTTTTCTGAAATGAGAGATGATCACGCTGGAGGGGACACTCCAGAGGGCAGGGGAGAGAGCTCCCCACACTCCTAAGCACATGAAACATGCATGGCACTCCCACAGCCCACCCTGTTTCCACAACCCCATGGTGGTATCGCGACTCCTACATCACAGGGGAGTGACTCGAGCAGTCACGTGACTGTAACAGCCAGGGTGGGACTTGAACCCAGGTGTGACTCCAAATCTAGGCTCACTCCCTGACACCCCAGAAAGCCGACCAGAGTCAGAAGGGCGTTGGGATGTGACTAATCGAGATGCAGAGCAGATTCCAACCGGCTGGAGGCCTGCTGTCTTGTGTGTGATTCACTGTCACTGCCATGCATATTCCTGAGCCACCTGCCACTCTGACAAGGTGGGGTTTCCCATCGTTTCGGCAGAATTGAGTCGCTGTACAGCGAGTCCTTGATGGGGGATGGGAATGGGGCAGTGCTTTGCCAAAAGTTAATTTCTGGTTAGGAGAAGGTATGTGTGGAAAGTCTCGTTAATGACACTTCCTGGCCCCTGTGGCTGTGGGCGCCCCCACCCCACACACTGCAGACTCCCTGGGGACTAGACTGTCTCCATCCCAGGGGACATGCAGAGCCTGGGAGAGGTTGGGAAGCTCCCCGCTCACCGAAGGGCCTGAGCCGCCCCTTCTTCTGGCCCACTGGGTGAAGAGAATATCGATGGTGCCTGATGGCACACAATGGTTCAGCAGTTTTTATGCCTTTATGACAGGTTTTTGTCAAAACAGAACTTGTGTGGGATTCTAACATATAAAACAGGTAAGAAAAGGGGCAGTTGTGGCTGAGGCGGGGGTGGGAGACTCTCAGAGAACTCTGCTCCATGGATAACAGTCTGCAAACCCCCACGTAGGGAAGGGCACCATGCTGTGAGTCGTCAGCTGTGGGTGTGACCTTGGGCCCGCCATTTGACCTCAGCTTCAGTCTGCCCAGCTGGACAAAGGGGATGGTAACAGGCTCCCTGGCGGCTGCCCAGGGTCACTGTGAAGTTACGGGCAGGTGCTGATGCATGTGGAAGGGGTTCACTGACTGTCCTGTGCACCTAAATGCAAGCTCTCGAGGATAAGACAACTTGAGCGTATCCTGCTGTCAGGGCCAGGCACAGAGCCCAGCTCTTGACTCTGAGAAGTGCTCACCGGCAACTTACGTGAAGTTGTCAAGGACGGCAACAAGGGGTGCTGCCTGCACACCCCTGAGCAGTGGTTAACTCAGGACATCTGAAAAGTATGCCCGAGTCGCAGGCGACCCCTAGCTTCCCCTTTCTGACCTCAGCAGCAGAAGATGCATGCCAGGAAAAGGCTCACTGGGCATCAACGAGATGCAAACCATGTCAGCAGGTACCATTTTCTGACCAGCAGATACAAAAGATTTAAAAAATATACTACTACTGCTCAACTGATGAGACGCCACTCTCTCATAAACTGGTGCGCTCTTTCTGAACAGCACGTCGACAGGTCTGGAGTGTAGCTGCGAGCACTGCACTCAGGGCAGCTTGCTGGCTTTCATCAACTATAGTTACGTAAGATGTCACCACTGGGGGACAACTCCTATGTCAGTCTAATATTATCTCAAAATAAAAAATTTTAAAAAATCAGTTGGCAATATGTATCAAAAGCTTAAGAAAGGTCACACCCACTCAGAGGAATCTAGTCTGAGGGTGAGCAGACAACGACGTACAAAGGTGTTCACTGCAGTGCAACTGACACGTGCAAAAAAATAAAACAAAAAATACGGGAACCAAAATGTCCAGCAAAAGGAGAATGGTAAAAAAAAAAAAAAAAAAAAAAAAGAAATATCACCTTATCATTAAAAGTTGTATTTATGAATAATTTTTAATGAGATGGGAAAATGCTCTTGAAAAAATGTTTTTCAACATTTTTGGCAGAATACAGGACTGAGTGTATATAATTTGATTTCAGCTATTGTTTGGGAATATGGATACAAAGGAAAAGGAAAAATATTGTCAAAACATATATACAAACAGTTAAAATATGGATTCCAGAACGTGAGCTCCCCAAGGACAGTGACTCGACTGTTCTCGGTTACACGCGCTCCTGGATCTCCCGAGTCTAGAACTGGGTCTGGCACACAGCAGGTGCTCGATACACTGCATACCGTTGAGTGCATCTGCGGACTGTAAAATTATGAGTAACTATTATTTGCCGTTCTACAAGTTTTCCACAAAGAGCAGGCAAGATTTCTATAATCAGGGAAGAATAATAAGCTTGTTTGTAAGCCTTACAAAAGGCACGTTCCTCATGGTTTTCTGAGATGCTGGCTCTTTGGCGGGGGTGGGAGCAGAGGCAGCAGCAGAGCCACCGGGGCCTCGTGAGGCTAAGTGGTCCTGCACCCGCTGGGTGGTGCCGGTCACTCTGACACTACTGAGACAACAGGGTGAGGTGGAGAAAACCAGCGGAACAGGATGGCAAAGTCAACAGAGCCAACGTCCAGTTTCCAGTTTCCCTCCCTCACTTTAACGTCAGTACCTGCTGTGTGCAGAGACTATTCTCAGCCCGAGACGGCGGGCGTTACCTGTACAGTAAACGGTCCGCGCCATGGTGGCTGCGACAATGCTGGCAAGCCCCGTGCCTGCCCCGAGCTCCAGCACGGTGCGGCCCTGGAAGAGGTCCCACTGGAACAGGATGTAGTCCGCCAGGAGCAGGGCACCCCGCCACACCTGGAGGGGAGACAGCTGACGTGAGGCTCAGGACAGACCCTCAGGGCCACGGGAAGTGGATGGGACCTACCCACCTGCTTGCCAACATCCTCCAGGGGCGTGGCCATGGTGTGCTCTGGACAGAATGGAAACCAAAAGAGAAGGGCCACTGAGAAGGAGGGGACGGGCAGCAGGCAGACAGACAGGGCACAGCAATCTGTAGTCACAGTCAGGGGGGTGCTGGGGTTGGGTGTTCTAAAGAGCAGAAACGCAGGCTGTGCTAGTAAGTGTCTGAACGTGGCTTGCTCTCTTTCAGATGACAGGGCATCTCTGCCCCACAGCCCGGAGATGAGGGTCATGAAACGTCTTGGCCCAATCTAATCAAACACTCCGCTTTTTTATGTTCAATAACTGCATATTACAAGCGTGATATATTTATGTTGTTTTGATCAACTGTTTGCTAACAATAATCACAACTCATTCCAAAATATTTTCTTACACTTAGAACCACACTAGAAGTTAACAAAATAAGCTTGAATTTATATCCTTTTTAAGGTGAACTATGATAAGTAAGTAGTCTTCTCAAGCACAAGATATTTTAGGATAAAATCAGGTGGTGGTAGTGACGGGTGGAAATAGAAATGAGATTAAGGAGAAAAAGGAATGATGTCAAACATTTTTGCTTTAAAGTAAGAACTGGCTTTCGTGTTTGTAGTAGGTCATGGCTATCAAACTAAAGCACACACACCACATGCAGGGGGGCAGGTATGCATGCCCATCAGACTCACACAAATCAAACCACAGGCTCACACTGCCACAGGAGCAGGGCCCGAGGGCGGGAGCAGGCTAGCCTGGGTGTGAGGAGTGGGGTATGCTACCACACTCCCCTGCAGGAGGGTCTGCCCCAGGAGGTCAGGTGGGCCGCTCTCCCTTGTTCGTTTCGGTCCCCTCGAGCTCTCAAGGCAAGAGCATCTCATGGTGCCAAGGGCGCCGCCGTGTTTAAAGATGAGCGCCATTCGTACAACTGGGGTCCAGAACGCCAGCCAACCACTCTGTGTGGTGCTCAGCTGAAGCAGCAGCCGTCTGTCCCCAAGCCAGGTGAGAAACCAGCTGAGTGCAGCCCTCCTGGGGCCCGGGCCGCTGCTCTGGGGGCTTCCCCAAGATAAATCTGACCGGAGGCTTCTGCCCTTCACACAGACTTAGAACCTGATGCCCGAATAAAAGGAGGCTAATGCACTGCTCACCAGCATCTTGGCTGGATTTGATATTGTGATTTGGAAGACATCACTTTTAAGTAAATTATGCCCCTTTCTGAAGGACTTCAGATTGCTAAAACCCAAACATGTACCCACTTTGTTTGAAATTGGAACAATTCACCAACCCACTGACAACTGAGTCCCTCACTGAACACTTATGGGATGACACCTGCCCTGAGCCAGGCCTACACTGGGTGCCACTGAGATGTCACTACTTGATGCTCACTCACAACAGCCCCGTGAAGTAGCTACCACCACCCCATTTTACCGTTGAAAACATGGAGACTGAGGCTCGGCATTATGTTGGTTGAAGTGATGGGAAAAGTGCACCCCCTCCACGCCAGGCACTGTGCTAAATGCTTCTCGAGCATGGCCGCATCTACTCCTCAGGACACAGGTGCGAGTGTTATCTTACAGAAGAGGAAAATGAGGCTGGGGGAGGTGACACAGGCTGCCCGAGGTCACACAGCAGGTAAGGGGCAGGTGTGGGGGTCCAAGTCAGGCTGTCTGCTGTCTGCCTGCTTCTCACCCGAGAGGGGAGAGCTTCCTCCTAAAGCGGGGAAGAACCACACAGGCTGCCTAGAAATGTGGTTTAAAAATCAGAGGCTCCTAGAGCTGAGGGCGCAGGACATCAGCTGGCAGGTTGAAGGCTTGGCGGGGAGGGAAGAGGCCTCCCTGTAGCCCTCGCTTCCACAGCCGGGCCCCAGACCCTCAGTGTGGGCTCCCGGACTGACGCCCAGTCCCTCCTCCCCAGTCTCTGCAGCCCCACCATGCACCATCCTGGGTGTAGCTTGTGTCCCCTCCCATCTTCCACCCTCTCCTTTCAGTAGGTAGTCCAGCCTCCCTGGCGCCCTCTGCTCCCTGATTCCAGGGGCCCCTCCCATCGGGATCTCCGAGGGGTTTCGTGGACATAAGTTTTGCCTCCCGCAGTATTCAAGGCGGGGCTGCTTCCCCAAGAGGGAACGTGGAGGGAGGTCGGATAGGCCTGCGTGGGGACCAGCTTTTGCCACGTTCTAGCTCAGAGACTTGAGTCACTGAATTCCTAGGAGCCAGAGCCGCAGTTTGCTTCTTTACAAAACGCAGAAATAACATCGTTGCCTCATTCGTGGAGCTTCAGGGCCTCCCTCACCAGGGTCAAGGGGCTCCTGCCCCAGTGGGAAGTCACGGTTTACGTTTCGACAATTCCAGTGGCGTCAGAAGACACAAGAGCCCGGCCTGGGGAACTCCATGCACGAGACGCTCAGGTTAGAGTCTGGCCTGCGTCCTGCCTCCACCAGAGTCCAAAGCACTGGGCTCAGCCCACCCGCTAGCGGAGTCTCCAGACCCGGAGGAACCGAGACGTTCCTCTGAGCAGGTCGTCCTTCTCCCCCAGGTCACCCCAGGAACTGAAGCTGATGGCAGCTCACGTTCATTGAACACCTACTCTGTGCAGGCCCTGTGCTAAGAGCGTTACACGTGCCATCTCCACTAGCTCCTCACACCCAGAGGAGGTTACACCCATTTCACAGACAGGGACACTGAGCTCTGAGAGGTTAAGCAACTTGCCCAACCCACTCAGCCACTGGAAAAGGCACTAGACCGGGAATCCCACAGCCTGAGTTCCAGCCCTGCCTCTTCCAAGTCCTCTTTGGGTCTCAGTTTCTTTATCAATAAAATGGGGAAAATGATCACAATTTACTTTGAACCTTGGGTCTATGGATTCCTCGCAGGTGCGTGGATAACATTTTTAGGTCTTCATCAATCCCCTGAAACAGTTTGGAAAACACATTTTCCTCCTTCCCAGGAAAGTTTTTTTTTAAATCAGTTTCTCAAATGGGTCCATAACCTGAAAAAAGTGGTTTGGATTATGAATCAGGGGGAAAGGGTGGTCAGAACAGTGACTCACTTAGTATCTACTCTGTGCCAGGCCCCATACTAGGCACTTACTGGGCATTATTACTGAATTATCACCAAAACCCAGAGACAGCAGGATTCCTGACCCCATTTCATAGGTGCAAAAACTGAGGCTCTGGGTGGGTAAGACACTTGTCCAAGGTCACCTGGCTGGTGGGGGTGGAGGTGGGTTCAAGACCCAGCTCTGCAGGATCCCAGAGTCCAAGACCCCATCCCCTATGCACATCTTACAGATGCAAGTGTTACAGCTGTGGATAGAATAATGAGAGTTATCGCTTAAGCTCAAGCATTTCATTATCTTTCCTCTGTCCTCCCTCAGGGCAGGCAGGGACCAACCCACTCACAGCCAGCTGAAAAGGAAGGTGAACCTCCAGCCACCGTGTCACGGGGCCTCTCGGCGAGGTCAGTGGAAAGGGCAGGCAGGAAAGCTGGCCCAGCACCGGCCCCTTCCCCTCGGACTGTTCTCAGCTTTCAGTACGGTAAATCCCCAGAATGTTAAAACACATGCACACAGAAGGCCAAACCCCCGCTGTGGAAGAACCAAGTCTGCCGTCCCTGCCTCAGGGCAGCCTATTAAGCAAGGGCTGAGAGAGAAACGAGTACTCACTGATGCCCTCGAGAAACAGTCCTTTCCTAGCCACTTCCAAATGTTCTGACCACATGACGTGGGTGAGAACACGGGCTGTGGTGTCAGACAGAGCTGGATGTGAATCGTGGCTCTGTCACTGACTAGCGGTGTGACTTCAGGCAAGTTCCTCAACCTCTCTGAGCCTTAGTTCCTTCCTCTGAGAAACAGAAATACTCATCCCTGGAGAGGACCAGAGGTAATCCATGGAAAACAGAGAGTCAGGTTCTGGTGAAAATGCCATGTTGCCCCCACTAGCATGGTCTAGAACAGTCTGCCTGGCACCCAGCAGGCACTCAGGAACTGCTGGTTGAATGGATGAATGTCAGGTGGATGGGAGCCAGGGCTGCTGCTCCGTCTGTTTTTGAGAGTGCCCCAACTGACTCCATGCCCCCAGCCCGGGCCAGTGCTGGGGAGGCCTTTCCTCAGGACCTCAGGCACCATCAGGGACCCCGGATCTCAATGAACAGACTAGAACCAGAGCTCCTCCCTGAAATGAGCAATGCTGTGGGTGGCAAGAGTCCTGGCTCTGGCGATGGACGGCGTGGATTCAGAACTTTCTTCACTGCCAACAAACTGCACGCCTTGCGTCTGTCCCTTCCTCATCTGTACCCCTCAGAGGGGTGCAGGGCTGTGAAGACTACACGAGGTGATGTGGCGAAGTATCAACACACAGCAGGTGCTTAACCACTGCTGGCTCACTTTCTGCCCTGGCTCCTTACTGCTCCTGCCATTTCTAGAGATTTGAAATCCTGGAGTCACCCAACTCCCCTGCCCTCTAAGCCTGGATGGTGGACACTCTCGATCCTGCTTCTGAGTGCCTGCTGAAACCTCTTTCCCGTCCCACTTCATCACCTCCCCTTTCCCACCCGGCTTCCAGCTCCCAGCTCCTGGTCCATCTGATCGGCCCACTCCTCCAGAGTAACTGTGGATCTACCTCCCTGTCCCCCTGCCATGCTCCAGCTCTAGAATCTCCCGTGGCTCCCTGTTGCCGGCCCTGGCTAGCCGAGTCTTCCACAAACTCTACCCCTGACCCACACCCCCGGCACCCCGAGCTGGATCAGAACTGATGCAGGAGGCAGTAGCAGCAAGGCTTCCTGGAGGAGGCGATGGCTAAGCTGGAACATGTACAACAATGAGGGATGTGTTAAGAAAGCAGAGGCTGGGGGAGGCACCCTGGGAAGCAGGCAGAGCACAGAGGCCACAGGGGAGAAAGTGCATGGAAAGGCGTGAGGGTCGATGGTGGTGAGCGTCGAGCTTGGAGCGGTGAGCAGAGCCACACCACACAGGGCCCTGTGGGCTGGGCTAGGGCGTCAGCCCTATACCGAGGGCAACTGGGAGCCAGGAGGAGTCTTGAGCAGGAGGGTGACCTGACTGTTCTTGAAAGCTCCCCTGCTGGCAGCGGCACTACTGGCTCCCAGTCTCACCTGAGCTGGTCCTGATACCCGTCTTATCCCGTAACACCGTGACCCGGGCCTGAAGGCAGAGCAAACGCCAACACACCTGTGCCCTGGTCGACACTGAGGAGCTGCCTGGGCGGCCAGTGTGCCAGACCTGCATTTACCTATTTTGATGACATCGTGCGGGCTGCTTTCTTGGGCTTCGTCTCCCAGGAGGCCGTCTTCTTCCTGCGTTAGAATCACGGGATGTACCTTGTCTCTCGCAGGCCCCGCTGGGTCGGGGTCAGAGGCAGCCCGTGGTCTTCTCACGACGTCCAAATCGCCATCTTCGTCCAGCTGAGCTCCTGCCCCCTCACTACAGCGGCCACACCCCAGAGGGGCTGCCGTGCTGCCCGTCCCCGTGGGAGGAGTCTCCTCTGGGTGAACACCTTCGTGACTATCACCCTCAACCCCCGAGTCTGCCCCAGAGTCTTGGTTCCACAGAAGCTTGAACTGGGACAGGAACACTGAAAGGCAAGACAAAACACAGAACGAGAATATTTCCAAGCTGTCTTTTCTTTTCTCCTTCCTCTCCTTCTTTCGGAACATTTGATTTCCAACTGGAAAGAGTTTTAAAGGCCAGGTGGAGACCTCATCTGATTCAGCTGTGATGCTGGGGCCACCAAAGCAGCCACAACCACCACTGAGAGCACCTGCCACTGGATGAGCAGCTACAGTGTAGGCACTCCACCCACGCTGGCTCAGTCAGTCCTCACAGGCACCATGAAGATGTGGGAACTGAGGCTGAGAGGGTAAGTGAGCTGACCAAGACCACAAAGCTCTGGCTGTGGCTGAGGCACACACCAACCCAGTCTGCTCGAGTCCTAAGCTGATGCCCTTCTCACTACACTGTTCCCCCTCTTAAGGTCTGGAGGACAGGACAAGGATATGAAGTGTCCCTCACCATCTGGTGGCCAGGATGTCACTGGGGCAAGTTTCAGTAAGAGTATGTGTGCCAGGAGAGGTGGGCTGGAGGCGGGGATGTAAGGACTTGAGCAGACAGTCCCGGGCTGGGGCCCTTCATCTCCCCAGCTTGTCTGACCCCAGGCAAGTCACTTATCTGTTCTGAGCCTCAGTTTCCTGAACCCTGGAATCCAAACTGGGACACGAGGGAAAGGGGAATTACTGATCACACCAGAACGAGAAGCTAATACAGGGTGATTGGAGCTGGGGAGCGTGGACAGGGAGGGCCTGTCTGAGATGACACCGGAGGAGCCCGGGCCGAGAGGCAAGAACGTTCTGGGCAGAGCAAACAGCAAGAGCAAAGGCACTGAGGGAGGAAGGTGGGAGCAGTATGTGAGGGACAGAAAGGAGCAGAGTGGCTGCAGAGCAGAGAGGGAGGGGGAGATAAGTGTGGACACACAGGAGGGGCTGGGCCGGGCTGGGCCCTGCAGGCCAAGGTGGGGAGTCTGATTTTATTCTAAGAGCAAGGGGAAGCCACTGGAGGGTCTAAATCAGGGCAGGGATGTGATTTGCATTTTCAAAAGATCGCCTTGGCTGCTGGGGAGAGGAGTGCGGGGAGGGTGTGCAGGAGAAAAACCAGGGAGCCCCGTTGGGAGGAGACGGAGGCAGCCAGGTAAGCCAGGTGGGTGGCTGGACTGGGGGCGGGGCAGCAGGGATGGGGGGCAGTGGGGATGGAGGGCAGCGGGCAGATGGAGCCCCAGTGCCCTGTCTCCCTACTGGACCATGGGCCCCTGGGGGCAGAGCTTGGCTCATTCACTTCGGCATTCCCAGCATCCAGTCCTGGGCCTGGCACACGGCAGGTGCTTGAGAAAGCACAGGAGGTTACTCAATGAAAGAAAGGCACTTAAGAAGGGGAGGGAAGATAACAATTAAACAAACCAGTCTTCCCAATCTTTTCCCCCAAAAATGAGTATGAGAAAGCAGAAAACAAAATGGGATCCACGGGTGCTGGCCCCTCCGCTCGCGCCAGGACCTTACCAGGCTGCCCCATGCCGTTCAGTCGCACCATGAGGTGTCTCTGGTTCGGGGTGTAGAGGTGGACGTCTGACAGTACGGTGTCACTTTTGAAGGTGACCTCGTCCATGGCTGGGGTGGGAGCCACTACCAGGGCCCAGGCTCCACATTAGTCACGGGACAGCAGCCCCTGAGGTGAGAACAGGTCCTCAGGACAGGAGGTCCCAAAGAGAATGGTGTAAACAGACCCGTCAGGTGGTGAGCAGGCTCGCATCACTCGGGCAGAAAGCGCTTCCCTTTTGATTCTCTTTTACTTTTTGTAAAACAGAAAGTCCCAGAGCCTCGGCTGGGGACAGGAAACCAGCTAGAGTTGTGTTATTTTGTTTGCACTGTGTTCATTTTCACAGTAATCTTTTATTCATGGCAAGGGATCTGGATTTCCATTTATATTGATAATGTTTTCTTTCCCTCTAAATTTTTTCCAACTTTTTTATTACAAAAATTTTCAGATAGACAAGAAAGTTAGGGCAGGACAGAAGAGACAACCATATACTCACTGCTGAGATTCAATGATCATCGTTTTGGCATATGTGCTCAATCAATCTGGGTTTTTTTCTCCCCTAAACAGAACATTCTAGACGTCACATTTTTACCCCTAAATTCTTCTTCCCTAGAACATGTTCCCATACAACCAGAAGACCATTAGCAACCTAAGGTAATTAACGATTCCCTTGTGTCATCTAAAACCCAGTCCATGGTCAGTTTTCTCCATTTGTCACCCAAATGTCTTCTACAGATAGTTTTCCCCAAACCAGTATTTGATCACAATTTATGCTTTGCATTTAGTTATTTTCTCTTTAGTCTTTTTTATTCTAGAAGTTGACCCCAGCTACCCACAAACCATTTGTTTTAAAGCTTTCTTTTTAAATAAATTTTCAAAAAGTGAGTGGACTTAAAGGAAAAGCAATTAAGGGAATCACTGTGTAGGTGGTACAGACATGGAAAAATTATGAAGGTGACACAGTAACTAAAGTTTGGAAAATCATGCCTGAGGCAAAGTGGTCAAAATGAGGAAGGATCTCCCTCCAACCGAAAGTTCCACCTCAGCAGCATGCAGACGAGCCATAGGCTTTGATGCTGGACAGAGCAGGTGTAAACCCTGGTCTGCCGACTCCTCACTGTGTGACCTTGGGAAAATCACTTCACCTCTCTGGACCTGTTTCTTCAGCTATGTTCTCACCTTGCAGGGTTACTGGGGGGTGAAGTGCTGAGCAGAGTCTCTGGTCACAGTAGTTGTTAATACCAGCAACTTCCTGTCCTGGGGTTCGTTTCAGGTGTTTGACTCAAACCTGCTCATAATCCCTGACCTCCTACAGGAACTGTTCCTACCTGGGTAGGTGTGTGCATTAGCTGTGTGCCAAAGGCATTTCATGCAACCTCTCTGAGCCTCCATTTCTTCAACTGGAGAATGGGATCATCCTAACCCAGGCTGTCCTCATGATCTGAGTACATATAACTGGAGTTCCTACATTTAAGTACTTGCCATGGGGAAGCAAAAATTGTCCCAACACAGAAATTTATAAAGAAGCTGACCCCTTATTAAATTAGTTTCCATGCTGGCTTTCCCACCTGACACTATATAAGCCAGCACAAAGCAAGTGGGTTGTGAAGCGAGGCTGTGAATCTGGTGTATTCATGCAGGATTTCATGTCAACGAAAGTGATGGAGGAGAAATGCTTAACTCTCAGGCAAAAGCCAATGAGGACTAGAAAAAATGGACCAGATCCAGGAAGAGGATCCCGTCTAAATACAGCTTACACCTAGCATGACTAAATGTTTTAAAGGCAGATTTGGCTTTCCCGGGACTGGAAGATGTCCTGGGGGAAAACTGAAGATTTCCCCATATAGTTTTGGAGAAAAGAAAAAGATCATCTGTGATGATATGAAAGTCAAGCATGAACCAAAGGATGCTGTTACTTCTAACAGTGCAATTTCGTTGGAAAACTTATATCCCAGAAAATGAATGTTCTTTGCTCTTTCCAAAAATGAGCGTAATATTACCAAAGTCTCTTAAACATAGACAAAAACTCATATTCTTAATTTCTAGTTGAATTTTAGTTTTAAAATTCAAACTACCCAGGCTTCCCAGGAAACATACTCCACAACTGAGACACCAGGTGAAGTGGAATTTTCTTTAAGGGGCTTTTCCCAGAACCAGACATCTGGGAATATGCAGGGGTCTGGTACCTATCTCAGGGCCTATGTGAGGATTAAATGAGGCAATGATCACTTTTAGGGTTCAGGACACAGTCAACGCTCAATAAATAACAGCATTATCACTATAACAAAAACAATAATTATTATTGTTAAAGGGTGTGCTGGGAAGATGGGAAAAGGCAATAGTTTCTCAACTTAGGAATAGCTGACTCAGTCTCCATCCGGGAACGCTAGCGCTGGCTGTGCTTCAGTCCCCTCTCCTCACTGGGGAGAGCTGGCAAAGGAGACTGAGACACAGATGGGACCCCGCCCCCCCTTCGGACCCTTTCATCCACCCTCTCTGCACACCCCGTGAGCATATTTCCCTCTTTCCTGCCTTCATTCATTCAACAAACTGAATTTGTTGAGCAGCTCCTATGTGCCAGGCTTTGATCTAGGCACACTGGGAACAGAAGAGTAAATAAAATAGACAAAACTCCCCGCCCTCTGGAGTGTACAACCCTGCAGGTTCATCCCGCAGCAGCTGCTGACAAGTGTCCTTGGCTCTTCTAAGGCTGTGGGGCCAGACTCAGACGCTGTCATCCTTCCTCCCCTACGGTTCCCCGGTCAGGGTTGCCCCGAAAAGCAGTTTGCTGGGGTCAGGGGGCTGAAATACCTCCCCGCCTTCCAGTCTTTCTCTCTGCCAAGTGTCACTCACTCACATTCAACAATCAGGAACTGGGCGCGATTCTAGGACGGTTCATAGCCGGGCGCAGGATAACGGAGGGCAGAGCCTGAAGACTAGGAAGTTGGAGGAACCAAGGGCCGGGGGTTCGGGGAAAAGCTTGGCCCTGGCCACAGAGACGGGGTCAGGGGCTCCTGGCACCTCGTCCCCCCGGGGTCCTCATGCTGTCTTGCCGCCTCCCTGGACCCCACACTTGTGTGTTAAGAATCGCCCTCTCAAAAGACAGTTACAGCTCAGGCATCCCTTTCTAATCCGGAAGCGAGGGGGCTGCTCGGACCCCAGGCAGAAACCCAGACAAGGACACAGACTCCTTACCCCCACACCCTTGAACGCCTTAGAAGGGGAAACTGAGGCTGAGTGGGGACTTGGCCTCGTTTCCGTGGGAGCCCGGATTTCAAAGCCAAACTCGGTGCCAGGAGGCCCCCGGCAATCTCCCCGGTCCCGCCACCACTCGCAGGAGCTTACCCGCCGCCGAGCACAGCCTGAAGTCCCCACGCGACACCCTCGCCACGGGGCTCAGGCGGCCGCCATGGTGGGCGGCCTGCGCAGGCGCGGTCCCGCCCACTCTGCGTGCGCCCGCCCCGCCCGTGGCCACGCCCACCCGCCTGGGCCGCGCATGCGTGCCGGGGCCGCCAGCCGACACCTGCGACCTTAGATTCGGGCTCCCGGAAAGGAGGGCGGCGGCGGCGGCAGGAGGAGGCGCGGTTCTCACGTGCCCGCCATTGCTCTCACCTGCCCGGGGGTGCTGCGGTGGCCGGCCTGGGTGGGACGGGTCTGCGCGTTGGGGGGCCATCGGATAACTCGCCCAACGTCACCCAGCTACTAAGTGGCGAGGCTTGGATTCGAACCCAGGTAATAGGGCTTTAGAGCTTGTGCTGTTAATCAGCATGCCAGCTCTTTATGAATTGTTATCATCATCCTTGCTTTTAGTACTCATTATTAATAATAGCTGGTAGTTATTTCATTCATTCATCCACCCATCAAGTCCCCAACACCAGGCGAATGAAGAATCTCAGTCTTAATTTGAGTCTAACGGAGAATAGTCCGATCCAAATGTTGCACTTCGAGTAAACTTCCAAGTACATGGAGCCACAGATGTCAAACTTATGTGTGTGCACACGCACTGCCTCAGCTGGCACCTTGTGTCTTAAGTATTTTTAAATGGATTTCTCTTTTCAAGACCAAAGAGGGTCAACATCAGTTTTATGATTACTGTTGATAAAACACGGGACTGATAGGGCGACCAAGCAACATAAAGAAGAAAAAACCCTATTTTTTAAGGAAATGGATTGTGTTTCTTGAACTCCCCAGGACAGCACACGGAGAGCTGGCTGGGCTTCTTGGGACACCATTCCGGTTCTGGTTCTCTCTCTTGTTCATCGAGAGCCGCTCTGCGTTGTCCTCAGGGGGTGTGGCACCGCTGGGAGGGCCCGGAGGAAGGTGGTGTTCACGCCCCTGGGGTTTTTGTCTTCAACTAGTAGAATAAAGCAGGCAGAGCGATCCTTTAAAAACAGGAGTCAGATCATGTCCCTCCTCTGTTCAAACCCTTTGAGGCTCCCCATCTTGGGCAGAAAGAGAAGCCAGTGTTCTCACAGCCATTCCCTCTGTCCCTCATCCCCTTTTCTCCCTGTTCCAGCCACGCTGATCAGCATGGTCCCTTTCAAGTGCTTTCACTGGCTGTCCCATTCTGGGGGATGCTTCTCCCCTAGACACCCACCTACCTTGTTCCCTTCCCTCCCTCCTTCAGGCCTTCTCCGTGAGACCTTCCCTGACCATCGTATTTAAAGTAACAACTTCTCCCCTTATTTTTCTGCAAAGCGCTTCTCACCTTCTGGCAGCCTAGATAGTTTACCTGTATGTGCTTATCTGTCTGCTCCCACCAGAATGTACACTCCAGAGGGCGGGGAGTTTTGTCTATTTTATTTACTCTTCTGTTCCCAGTGTGCCTAGATCAAAGCCTGGCACATAGGAGCTGCTCAACAAATTCAGTTTGTTGAATGAATGAAGGCAGGAAAGAGGGAAATATGCTCACGGGGTGTGCAGAGAGGGTGGATGAAAGCAGACTCGATGTCACTGGCCATCCCTGGGCCGCCTGTGTTAAGGAGATGGACAGAGAGCGGCTGGGGCCTGGGCAGCTCGTCACTGTGATATGAAGGTGATTCATGTCATCGCCGGCTTCCCATCATCTTTAAGGTCTCCATCTGGGCCCTGCTAACCTCTCCTTCCTGAGGAATGGACAATATCCATTCTCTCCTTCTCCCATAGTTGTATATATTTTTGCTCGATACATGTCTCCCCCAAATTAAAAACTATGTTTTCTGGCCTCCTTGGCACTGGCAAGGTCATGGGGTTAAACCAATGGGAGTAAGCTAATGGGATGTAAGGGGAAGTGTCATGGAGCAGCTCCTGGGTCGCTTCCTTAATAGGAAGCTGGGGAGCCTTTGGTTCCTATTACTTTGTCCCTTCCACTATTCACGAGGCCTGAATCAAGATTTGCCATGTCGGGCCATGAGGGCCCTCCCCTAAGTTATGGCACGGCAGCAACCCTACTCTAGGGTCACCTCCTCCAGGAAGCCTTCCCTGATTCCCCCTCCTCCAGCTCATGTTGACCAGTCTCTGGGCTCTCCCAGTCCCCTCTGCTCTCCCCATCCGAGCACCTGTGACTCTGGTTGTCATGACTTGTTTACCTGCCTTCCCCACCAGGTTTTGAGTGCCTTCGGGGCAGAAGCAGCTGCTGGTTCATATCAGCAACTCATGCTGGATTTCCCTGTGTTTGAAAGGGGAAATAGAATAATGCTTGCAAAGCACTTAGCATGGTCCTTGGCATGCTGTGAGCACTCAAGACATGGCAGCTGTAGTTATAAGCTATTATTATTGCTTATACTAGTTCATTCAGGTAGTAAACACCTCTGACATACTGGCTGGGCCACATGCAGATCTGTCTGGTCAACAGGCCAGCTGTCTCCATTCTTCACCATCCTGCCAGGGCCTGCAAATGTGAGTAGTGAAGCTGTATTAATTTCCTAGCGCTGTTGTAACGAATGACCACAAACTGGGTGGCTTAAAACATCAACTTGCTGATCTCACCACAAGGGCATCTTCCTCTTCCATTCTCTTCTCTTCACTTTTCAGAAGGCATCACCGAGGAGGAGGAAATTAAAACTCTCTAGAGCTTTGCTGTCCAATACAGTCGCCTCTAGCCACAGGTGGTATTTAAGTCTAAATTTGATACGTTTAAATGAAATTAAATTTAAAATTCAGGTCCTCTGTCATTGAACCAGCCACGTTTCAAGGGCTACCATACTGGACAGCGCAGCTGTAGAACATCTCCATTGTCTCAGAAAGTCTGTTGGACAATGACGCTCTGGACCTACTGTGGTTTCTTGGGGTTTTTACTGAAGAGTCACTTGCAAATGTCCCTCCACCAAAGAGAGCCATGGCACGTTCTCCCTGTCCCCAGTGCTCAAACAATGAGGATTGCCCAGACGTCCAAGAAGCCCACAAGATCTGTACACATGACATATATTGATAAAGCCCCCAAAGTAACCCATTGGTCTGTCTTGATCTCCTTTGCGTAATCACCAAATCCCCACTCCATCTCAGGGGTGCATGTGTTGGGAGGTATATTCATTTCACAGGGCTACCATCGCAGATTACCACAAACTTGGTGGTTTAAAATAGCAGAAATTTATTCTCTCACTCTTCTGGAGGCTAGAAGTCCAAAATCAAGGTGTCAGCAGGGCTGTGCTCCCTCCAAAGGCTCTAGGGGAGAATCCTTCCTGGCTCTTCTAGCATCTGGTGGCCCCAGGCATTCCTTGGCTTATGGCTTCATCACCCTAACCTCTGCCTCCATCTTCACACAGCCATCTTCCCCCTGTGTGTGTCTATGTCCAAATTTCCTCTTCTTATAAGGACACGAGTTGTTGGATTAGGGCCCACCTAATCCAGTTTGACCTCTTCTTAACTTGATCACATCTGCAAAGACCCTATTTCCAAGTAAAGCTATGTTCACAGGTACAGGGTTAGGACTTGAACATATATTTTGGGGGGACACAATTCAACTCACAATAGAAATCATCTTGGAAGGGATGCTCCATACCCAGCAATTCAGCCCCCAGGTGTGTGTCCCCCCAGGCTTCCGGGTTCTCCTGGCTAAGACTCCCAGACATTGTGAAGCAGAGAGAAGCCAGCCCCGCTGTGCTCTTCCCGAGTTCCTGATGCACAGAATCTATGAACATAACAGAAGGGTTATTGTTTATGCCACTAAATCTTAAGGTAGTTTACAATACAGCGGTAGATGATCAGATTAAGGGAGCAGGAAAGCCAGCCCTTCTTTGCAGGGCCATAAGGGGGTGGGGGAGAGAATCCTCTACATTCCTGAGTCTCAGTTATATCCAAGTCACTCTGCTGGCCTAGCCGCCTTTAATTTCTTCCTTTATCCACACAAACACCCCTGAGGCTCAGAGAGGTGAGGTGCCTTACTCAGAGTCACCCAGCTCCTGAGGGGCAGAGCTAGGATGCAGACTCGGGTCTTGGAAACATCCAAGTGAGTCTGTTGGATGGAGCCTTAGCGTGAAATGACCTTTCTAGAGCCCCAAGCACATCTCTTCCTTTGTGAGTCTCCCCCAGGCTGGGCGATGCAAGCATTAAGGTGCTACCTCACTTACGCCAGAGTGTACATTACCCTGCCACCTGGGCTGATGACAAATCCTGTATGCAACACAGGCAGGGGGCCTAACTGCCAGATGTGAGATAAGAAACCAGTTTGCAGGAAATTGCTAGCAGGTGGTTATTTGTTATTAGTATGGGTATTCAGAACAGTCCCTTCTCCAAAGGTCATGCATTTACCAAATGCTTGATGTGTTTTCCCAATCAGCCCTAGAAGATTTTGTCCTCCTGAAGAGAGCTCTTCCCCTAGGACTGCCGAAAGCAGGTGATTAGAATTCTGCCCCCCGCCTCCCACCAGCTTCTCACAGCAGCTGCTACCAGTGCAGGGATGGCCTCTCCGGTCCTGGTTCTGTGTGGAGCGGCACCAAGCTGACCTTCTGGTGCAACAGGGCTGGGCTCACATCTCCAGCTCGGCCGTTGATTAATCATTTTCTCTCGTTCAACACATCGTTGTGGAGAGCTTTTCACACGCTAAAGATAATCTCTGGGACTTAACTTTATAATTTCTCAAATACTGATCATACCTACCTTGAAGTATTGTTGTGAGAATGAGTGAAATATGACATGTGGAAAGTTCCAGGCAAGACTTTTCTGCACTTCTTGAGCTAATCTGACAGTATCTGTTAAAAAACCCACCAATTTCACTAATCTTACCAAGTCGTGTTGTTGGACAAAAGAAAGCAAGTTACAGTGCCATACAAACTGTATGATATCAGTTACGTAAGAGAAAACACTCGCAAAATAGTATCTATTTTCTCAAGATAGATGCATATTATGTAAATGCACAGAAAAAAGTCTGGAAAGATGTTTTAAGCTGAAACTGGTTCCTTCTCAGGAGGGGCCTGGGATGGGGGTAGGGCCAAGAGGACTTTGTTTTAATTTTTAAAGAACTGCATCATATATTACTTGTACAGTTAGAAATTTATTTAAAAATGAAAGAACAAAGGGGCTTTCACAGGTCAAATGTGGGACAATATGAGCATTGAAATGAATAGTGGAGAGAATAAAATATGACACATTGAATAAAAACAATCTATGTAGAGAGGTACTCAAACAAATGTCTCAGTCCGTTTGGACTGCTGTAACAAAATACCGTTGATCCCGCGGTTTATAAAGAAATTTATTTCTACCATCTCTGGAGGCTGGAAGTCTGAGATCGGGGTGCCTGCAGGTGAGAGTCCTCTCCCGGGTTCCACGCTGCTGACTTCTTGTTGTGTCCGCACATGGTGGAAGAGTAAGAGAGTTTTCTAGAGCCAGTTTTATAAGGGCACTAATCCTATTCAGGGGCTCTGCTTCATGACCACTTTACCCCCAAAGGCCCCACCTCCTAACACCATCACCTTGAAGGTTAGCGTTTCAACATATGAGTTTTGGGGGTGACACAACCACTTAGACCACAGCAAAATGCTTGTACATGAATGTTCATAAGAACACTATTCATAATAGCAAAAAAGGTGAAACAACCCAAATGTCCATCAACTGAAAAATGGAGAAATAAAAGGTGGTAATCCATCACATGGAATATTATCCAGCGGTAAAATGGAATGAAGTGCTGATACATGTCATGATGTGGATGAACCTTGAAAACATTTTGCTAAGTGAAATAAGCTTGACCCAAAAGGCCACATATTCCATGATTCAACTTATATGAAATATTGAGAAAAGGCAAATCCATAGAGACAATAAACAGACCAGTGGTTACCAGGGGCTGGGGAGAGGGGGAATGGGGACTGACTGCTTAATGGAGCCAACGTCTCCTTTTGGGTGATGAAGATGTCTTGGAACTAGATAGAGGTGATGGTTACACAACGTTGTGAATGGACTAAATGCCACTGAATTGTTCACTTTAAAATGGTGAATTGTATGTTATATGAATTTTACTTCAATAAAAAAAATCCATAAGTTCAAATGATACTAAAATAAGTTTTTTAAAAGGGAGAAGGTGGGTGGAAAGCTGCAATGAATAACCATTGAAGGAAGGATGGATAGAAATAGGAAATCACTCTTTAAATTCACCATAATAATGATCGGTCCAGATAAGAATAATCAATGGATGTTACAATCATTGGGAGAAAGACTTAGGGGGACAGGGTATTCACACAGGCCCTCACCTGACCAGGTTGGCACCCTGATCTTGGAATTCCAGCCTCCAGAACTGAGAAATAAATTTCTGCTGTTTATAAGCCACCCGGTCTATGGTATGCTGTTACAGCAGCCTGAACAAACCTGGATAAGATGAAATTTACATACCATAAAATTCACCATTTTAAGTTTACAAATCAGTGGGTTTAGTATATTCACAATGTTGTAAAACCATCACCACCATCTCATTCCAGAACATGCTCATTACCCCAAAAAGAAAAGTACCCATTAGCATTTACTCCCCATTGCCATCTCCCCTGTCAACCACTAACCTACTTTCTGTCTCGATGGATTTGTCTCTATTTGGATATAAATGGAATCATACAGAATGTACTGTTTTGTGTCTGGCTTCTTTCACTTGGCTTAACTTGTCTTCAAGTTTCATCCATGTTCTACTGTTTGTCAGTTCTTCATTCCTTTTTAACAGCCAAATAATATTGCATTGTATCGATAGACAACATTTTATTTATCCATTCACTAACTGATGGACATTTGGGTTGTTTCTACTTTTTGGCTATTATGAATCATGATGCTATGAACATTCATGTAACGTTTTTGCGTGGACATATGTTTTCATTTCTCTCGGCTACATACCTAGGAGTGGAATTGCTGGGTCCTATGGTAACTCTGTTTAACCTTTTGAGGAACTGCCAGACTGTTTTCCAAAGTGGCTGCACAATTTTACATTCCTTCCAGCTGAGTATGAAAGCTCCAGTTTCATGGAGTTTAATCTTTTTGGAGAACGCTTGGAACCAGTGTAAAACCTGCACCTCCGAGTTGTCTCACCTAAGGAGTGAGGTCTCTGGAGTATTTATACACCAAATCCTGCAGTCTTTGGTTAAGGGTTACTAATTACTTGACTCTTCTGGCCAGCTGTGTGTGAGCGGTGACTCCAGAAAGAAGAGAAAGCCTTCTGGTGCTGCCATTTAGAAGTCAGGCCCGTAGCCATGGAAATGTCAAGGACGAGGGGGTATGGGGAGGTATCCATAGTGCCTGCTACTGTTGTTCTTATGAATTGTCTTAGGATAATGCAGCCAATCCTCATATCTTCCATAGCCTTCAATGGCCCTCATCGGCTGCAGATGACCCGCTCTAGTGTTAAAATTGCACAGTTTAGTCTGTAGTGGGTTGAATAGTGTCCTCCAAAATTTCCTGTCCACCTGGAACCTCCGAATGTGACCTTATTTGGAAATAGGGTCTTTGTGGATGTAATTAGTTAAGGATTTTGAGATAATATCATCCTGGATTTAAGGTGGGCCCTAAATCTAATGACAAATGTCCTTAAAAAAGAGGAGAGGATGCAGGGAGGAGAAGGTGATGTGAAACAGAGGCAGAGATTGGAAAGGTGTCTACAAGCCAGGGAATGCCAAAGATTGCTGGCAACACCAGAATCTAGGAAAGGTGCATGGAAAAGAATCTTCCTCTGAGCCTCCTGCAGGAACCAACCCTGCCTGTGTGACCAGGAACCAGGCAAGGAAAGGGTTACTAAGAATCTGATCAAAAACTAACAAGGTCTGTCAAATGTTTTCTAGAGGAGGAGAAAACTAAATGTGCTATTTTCCAGAGGTTGAGGGCCCCATTTTTGTAGAAGTTGCCTGCCATCTTCCAGTGGAACATACATGGTTACAGCAAGACCCCTCAGTTTGCTCCAGCTCTGTGTCCAAAAGTTACCATGAACTCATCATGTTAACAGCCTGCACACTGGGCCCAGTTGTTACACAGTTGCAACACATCCTCTGTACCCTTGGGAATAAAGTCTCCACTAGCACTGAGCGCGGGGGACATGCTTTGGGAGCTATCCCTGGTGTTCTCCATTGTTCCTGCAAGCAATAAACCTTTTTCTTCACCTACTTCAGCCTTGGTTGTGCTTTTCAGCTCCACCAAGAGGCAAACTTATTCGGTTTGGTTACACCCACTCCTTGATTTCAGACTTCTGGCCTCCAGAGCTGTGAGAGAATAGATTCCTGTTGTTTTAAGCCACCCAGTTTGTAGTAGTCAGGAGACACAGAAAGAGTCTCCGCTGTTTCCCGCCTGTTGGCTTTGCTGTCTCTTTGGCTCAGAAGACCAGTGCCACTCCCAGTTTCCGCCTTCAGGACCAGCTCCTTTTCCTACAGTTCATGGCTTAGAATTCCCTTCTCAGATAGTTCCTGCCCGCCCATCCTATCATATGTTGCCCCCGATCATCTGCCCAAGTACCTGTCACACCCCTGTTTTGTCTTCTGCATAGTCTTATTGCTCTCTGGAATGACCTGTTTTTTACTTGTTTATCGTCCGTCTCTTGTGCTAGAATGTAAGCTGCATGAGAGCAGGGCCTAGCTTGTCTGGATCATTGCTAGAATGCTGAGCACCTGTGCGTGATATGGGCTCAGGGACTATTTGTAGAATGAATGAGGGACTCGGGGGCTGTGCCCTGGGTGTCATCGGGAAGACGTAACCTCGGAGAAGCTGGCCATTGACACCCCACCTACCCCCTCTGAGTAGTGGGGAGAAGAGGTCTTAAGTGATCCGCTTAGACCTGGATCAAAATGTTCTCTTTTGAGATAGGCTTAAGAAGTCACCCTGTTCTTTCCTGTGTCTAGCTTCGGGAGAATAATGAATATTTCCATTGTCACAAACCTGCTCTGTTTTTCTTCTTCCTGGTAGGTTAATCCAGGACTCAGGATGTAGGTGGAGGAGTTTGAGCAGCAAAGTGTCTTCCCGGCCAGGCTCCCTCCCTCCTCCGAGCATGGCAGTCTCCTAGCACTTATTGTAGGGCCCAGTGCAATAGCTGGGGATCCAGATAGTAGGGTATATTACCTTTGAATACTGAGAGCAGCGGCAGTATGCTAGGGGCAGGGAATGCAGAGGATAACGCACCATCTCCCCAGGGAAGGATTAGCCACTTTTCAACAGTCACGTCCGACATCCCTTTTGGGTCCTTCATCTGATTTCTCTTTCATTTTATTTAAAATACATCTGTTTCCTTCAAGCTTGGGCATAGATTGATCTTTTCTAGCTGAGTAGAGGGCAATGACTCTGGAATACAAAGCCATGTCCTGGTTGGTTATTCCCAGACAAATGGACCATGTGCTAGGCATCTCGTGTTTTATTGCTTTTAGTCCTCACAAGAACCCTATGAATGAAGTTCTGTTGTTCCAATTTTATAGATGAGGTCAGAGAGGTTAAGTCATGGGCCCAACATCCTTTCCTTCATTTCTTAAAACATTAAAAAAAATTAATAACCTTTATCTTTTAGAACAGTTTTAGGCTCAGAGCAAAGTTGAGAGGAAGGTATAGAGAGTTCCCATATGCCCCCTGCCCCCACACATGCACAGCCTCCCCCGTTATCAACATCCCCACCAGATGGTACACTTGTTACAACTGATGAACCTACATTGACACATCACTATCTCCCAAAGTCCATAGTTTACATTAGGGTTCATCTTGGTGTTGCACATTCTATGGGTTTGGACAAAGGTATAATGACATGTATCCACCATTATAGTACCATACAGAGTGTTTTCACTGCCCTAAAAATCCTCTGTGCTCTGTCTATTCATCCCTCCCTCCCCCCTAAACCGTGGAAACCATTGATCCGTTTACTATCTTCATAGTTTTGCCATTTCCAGAATGTCATATAGTTGGAATCACACAGTATGTAGCCTTTTCAGATTGGCTTCTTCACTTACCAATATGCATTTAATTTTCTTCCATGTCTTTTCATGGATCGATAGCTCTTTTTTTTGTTGTTGTTGTTTTAGCACTGAATAATATTCCATTGTCTTGTTGACTGAGGAAAGATCCACTATATTTTAAACAGCAGATATTTATTTGGGTAATTAGAATTGCAAATAGGGAAACACAGATTCAGGTAGAAACCCAAAATGTGTTTCCAGGAAGACAAAGGAGACAAGAGATTGTAAAGGCAAAAAGAGATAAATTACACAAGTTGTTTTGCAAAATTTGTGATTGGTGCTGGCAACGATAGTTAATTCTTGGCTGTCATGATTGGTTGCTAAGGCCATCTCTAAGGTAAAAAGTTCTTCTCAATGGGAGTAAGCATATTTCTTGAAAGAAGGTCAAGATGACAGCAGTGAAGCATGGTTCAAAAGTTACATTTCATCTGGGCAGATACGTGGTGTGCATGCATAACCCCATTTCCTTAATGGCCTCCCAGCTCCATTTGAGAAGCCCTGACATACGTTACTCCATTTTATTATTGCTGTCCACAGTCTGGATGGACCACAGCTTATTTACCCATTTATAGACTAAGGAACATCTTGGTTTTTTCCAAATTTTGGCAATTATGAATAAAGCTGCTATAAACATCACATGCAGGTTTTTGTGTGATGATTGTAAGTTTTCAACTCGTTTGAGTAAATACCACGAAGCCTGATTGTTGGATCTTATGGTAAGAGCATTTTTGGTTTTGGAGGAAACCGCCAAACTGTCTTCCAAAGTGGCTGCACCATTTTGCATTCCCACCAGCCGTGAATGAGATTTCCTGTAGCTCCTCATTCTCACCAGCATTTGGTGGTGTCAGTGTTTTAGACTTTGGCCGTTCTGATAGGTGTGTAGTAGTATTTCATTGTTGTTTTCATCTGCAATTCCCTAATGATATTCTTAAACCATTTTTATTATGAAAAATAACATTTATATACATATCCATGCAACATATATGTAAAGTATAACTGTTACTGAACCAAGTGGGCTCGCCTCCTAGTGAGTTAAATAAGACTCAAGACCAGTGGAAGTTGTCTCACAAAGCAAAGTGTATTTGCAGCAAATAGGAGGCCACGAGGAGTCATTTCCAAAGTCATGGTGTCCCTGACCAAAGGGAAGCACGAACTTTTATTTCGGTTGGGAAATGAATACTCCAAAGGGAGAGGTGGGTATTCGCCTGCACAGACTGTCAGAGAACATGCCTCCAGGTAATGAGGCCTAAGCTCCTCCTGGAGAGATCTTTGCTTAAAAATAAGGCAGAGGTCATGGGCGTAGCTCTTGTGGTGAGGCTTGGTCAGCTTCAGGATGTTTGGTGGTTATATCTCCCTTGAGTTTCTCACTTGGTCAGTTTCAGGATGTTGGGTAGTTATATCTCCCTTGAGTTTCTCACTTGGTCAGTTTCAGGATGGTGGTGGTTACATCTCCTTAACACACAAAAGGAAAAGAAACAACTTGGAAAAACAGTTAATTGCTTCCAAACCCACCTGAACTCACCTTTGAGTTTCTCGAGGCACCTAGTCTGTGACATAACCAATAGTTATGATGCAAATGTCCATGTAATTACCACCCGGTTCAAGATATAGCCATTGCTAGAACCCCCAGAAGACTTTTTATTCTCCCCCTTAGAAATAATCACCCTTCTGCCTTCTATGATAGTTATTTGTCTTGATAGTTTTACCACCTATGCATGCACCCCACAATATAGCTTAGTTTTGCTTGCCTGAACTTAAAATAAACTTATACCAAACTGAGTGTATTCTTTTATCTTTGAACATTTTTGCTCAACAGTCTAAGATTAGTCTGTGCTGTGCGCAGTGCAGTTCATTCATTTTCACTGCAGTATGATATTTCATGGAATCAATCTACTACAATTTATTTATTCATCCTACTGTGATGGACATTGGGTGGACTCCATTTTAGTCACTTCATCGCTGCTCTTTCCACAGTATTAGGCCATGTTGACCCCACGTGGAGTAAAAACAATGGCATTAATTTGTTCAAACAACTTTAACCTCACTGTGAGATGTAGCACAGAGCAGGTAAAATTCTAAACTCTGTCCAGCCCCACCTGGGTGGAAATGACTAGAATAATTATAATGCATTTCAGTTTCTCACTTTATGCTACCAGATTTTTTTTTATTACAACATTCATAGTCAAAACTAGCTGCAGAGACTCTCTCGAGCTGAGCTGTAGTTACCTATTTCTTAGTGGCACTGTGTAGGTGTGTGTTCTCGGTCTTGACACTCAGGAAAATGGTGACATGATGGATGACCATGGCTCCTCTCAAAGAGATGCCTTCTTGTTTGTTTGTTTCTGAGAGTCCTCTGGGTTCCATGACTGTGATGAGTAAGAACCTCCAAGAACATGTTGTTTGAAATGCCAGACTTGGCAGATGGGGAATAGGCTGGAGGATGGAGAAAAGCACAGAATCAGGGTCAGGAGAGACCTCAGGCAGCTTAAGGGAGGCAGGGGTTGAGAGTCCGGGCTCTGGACTTGAGCAGACCTGGGATTGCCCCCCACCCCTGAGACTTTGGGCAGCCTCTCTGAGCCTCGGCTCTTTTCTCTGTGAACAGGGACAGGCTTATTCAATGCCTTCTCCCCTGCAATTCACCCCTCATTTCACACCCCTGAGCACAGGAGGGGGGCTATTATTGGGGAGTCGGAATGCAGACAACCCTTTTCATTCTGCCCCCAGCCTTTGTGGTCTAGTATTTGTTTTTCCTCCCTCCAATTCGCATTTTTCTCTTTTTCAGCTGACCATATTCCGTAAGGCTTCAGATCTCACAAATATGCTTTGATTATATGGCTCGCCATCAGCTCCTTTTATCTTGGGAACACTTCGCAAATCAAATCTAGTCAATACAGAGCAGCCAAGGGCTCGTGGAGGGTCCATGTCTTCCAGGGTCTGCTTCGAGAGAGCCACCTGCATTGCCTGAAAACTCACACCCAGGTGGACATACCCACCCTGCTCCCACCCAGCAGGGCAGAACACAGTGCCCACAGCTCGGGCGCCTGCTGCTTGCTTATTACATCGTCCCTAATTCTCCAGGCTCACTTAAGAGAGAGGGACCAAGACTGGCCCCGTTTTGCAGATCAGCAAACTGAGGCTCAGAGATGTGAAGTTACTTGCCTGCAGTCACTCAGCTCCTAGGGGGCTGGCCCAGCTGGGTCTGATTCTGATGAGTGGTTCAGAAAAGTGAAGCGGGTCTTCTAAAATGTGCTCCCAACTTTAGGAGTCAGGCAGCCTCGGTGCAAATCTTGGTCCTGCCCCTTATCCCCTGTCTGAGGTCAGGTTCTCGCAGAAGCTGACCCAGAGATGGGAATTCATGTGCAAGTGATTTATCGAGGAAGGGCTTCAGGGAGAAACTGGAAAGGGAGTGAGGGAGGCAGACAGGGAAGGAGAGAAGAGCAGCGTGAGAGAGACGGGGGAATTCCAGCCTCAGCCTGATCCCGTGGGGATCTCTGGAGCATAAGTGACATCACAGCATTTGTCCTGCCTTGAGGCAAGTGTAGGAGCTTCCTAGGTCTGTTGTAACAAATTACCACAAACTAGGTGGCTTAAAGCAACAGATGTTTATTCTCTCGTAGTCCTGGAGGCTAGAAGTCTGAAACAAAGGTGTGGCAGGGCCATGCTCCCTCTGAACGCTCTAGGGAAGGATCTGATCTCCGCCTCTCGTCCAGCTCTGGTGGCCTCCGGCAACCCTGGGAGCTTCTTGGCTTGTAGACCTTCACTCCAGTCTCTGCCTCCACCTTCACGTGGCCTTCTCTGAGTCTGTGTCTTCTCTTCTCATGAGGACACTTGTCGTTGGACTTAGGGCCACACAGATAATCCAGGATGATCTCATCTTGAGATCCTTAACTTAATCACACCTGCAAAGACCTGTTTTCCAAATAAGGTCACGTTCACAGTTTCTAGGTGGACGTATCTTTGGGAGGGGCACCATTCAACCCACTACAGCAAGGAGACTGGTTTTCACACTCCCACACTAGTCAGTGATTGGCTGAGGGTGACGATGGGGGGATGTAAACTCCCAGGCACTACCAGCTTTCTGCTGGTGTAGACACAGTGACTGGAAAAATCCAGTTCCTCCAGTCCCGTGAAGAAATTCTCAGCTGCGATCATTAGAAGTCAAGCTCATAGAAGCTGGGGGTAGATGCACAGACATGGTAAAAGGGATGCCAAAAATTGTTCCAGTTATTTAATGCTGAGTAAAACATTGCTCTAAAACTTAGTGTCTAAGGCAACGATTTAGTTTCCCATAAGTGTGGGGCAGGAGTTTGGGAAGCGTTCATTTGTGTTGTTTATCTCTGATCTGTGCCGTGGGAGCTGGAGTAGCTGAGGCCGAGGGTCCACTTCTGGATGGACTCTTCACTCACTCCGGAATGTCGGTGCTTCCGGCTGCCCTGTCTCTCTGTCCACATGGCTGGGCATCCTCCAGGGTCTCTCCATGTGGCTTGGGCTACTCACAGCATGGGAGGTCTCAGGGTAACTACGTGACTTACATGGTGTTTGGCTTCTCCCGGAGTGAGTTTCCAAGAGACCCTGGCAAGGGTTTGCAAGACCTCTTATGACCTGGGCTAGGAAGTATTAGAACAGCACTTCCTCTGCTTTCCGTCGCTCAAGCAAGTCCCTAAGGCCAGTGCAGGTTCAAGGGGAAGGGAACTAGACCCCACCTCCTGGTGGTGGGAGGGAGGAGTCAGTGGTTTGTGGGATCTGGGTGGAGAACTGACTGTGTCGTGTACACCACCTGTATACGGTGTTGGGAAGTCTCTCTGGGCCTCACCTGTAAAATGAGGATAATAAGATAAATTTTCCCGTAGGGATTGTTGTAAATGCAGTAAGCATGCAAGAACTCGATCCGTTGCAGCCATTAACTATCGTCATTATTTTTTGATGCTTCCGCCCAAATGACATTTGGGGTACACTATTGCTGGTCATAGACACAGATTGTAACTGGCCTGTGAGTTGTGACCTCATGGAGCTGTTCCCTGCAATAATTCTCCATGGTAGACTCCAGACTCTGGCGGATGTAGGACAGGCCAGCCCTCAGAGGGCCAGCCCCTCAGACTAGACAGAGCCATGGGGCAGAGGGAGTTGTCTGTGCATTTCCGGCAGGAACAGAGCAGAGTATGTTTGGTAACATCAATCAGGAGACACACACTCTACTTTGTTTCATGAGGAAATGAAGCAGCATGGTGAAGTAGACAGCCTAGGGCTCTGGGGTCACACAAAGCTGTGTTCAGTGCCTGGCTCCACCACTTTCTCAGTGTTGATTCCAAGTAGGTCACTGAAGCTTTTTGACCCTTAGTTTCCACATCCATAAAATGGGGCTAGTCCTGGAACCTACATCAGAGGGTTCCTGGGAGGAAATTAAAAATATATATAAGGAATTAGGACAGTGCTTATTGTGGGTTGAATTGTGTTTCCCAAGAAAAAGATATGTTGGAGTCCTAACGCCAGTACCTCAATATGTGCCCTTGTTTGGAGATCAGGTCTTTACAGAGGTAATCAAGTTAAAATGAGGTCATTAAACCATTATGATTGCCATCCTTATAAAAAGGGGAAACCTGGAGAGAGAGACAGACACACACAGGAAGAACAGCAGAGATTGGGATGATGCAGCAAAAACCAAGGAAGGCCAAAGACTGCCAGCAAGCCACCAGAGGCTAAGAGAGAGGCATGGGACAGGGTCTTCCTCACGGCCTCAGAAGGAACTGATCCTGCTGACACCTCGATTCTGACTTCTGGCCTCCAGAACCATGAGACAATAAATTTCAGTTGTTGAAGTGACCCAATTTGTGGTACTTTGTTACAGCAGCCCTAGCAAACTAATACAGCCCCTGACGCATAGTAGGTGCTCAACAAATGGGGGCTTTTGTTATTTGCTTGAGCATCTCATAGAGATGGTAGGTGGGGGCAGAACAGTGTCATGAAGTTGTGGTGGCTTTACAATATGGCCATGAATTCTTTTATGCTCCTCCCTTCAAGAGATGGAGCTTAGTTCTCCCCTCCCTACTTGAGTGTAGACTTAGTGACTTACTTTTAACAAATGGAATGTGGCAGAAGCAACCAGATGTGACTTCTAAGACCAGGTCATGAAAGGCAGTGCAGCTTCCTCCTTACTCTTTCTGGGGTCACTCGCTCTGGGGAAAGCCAGCTGCCACATTGTGAGGATGCTCAAGTAGCACCATGGAGAGGTCATGGGGCAGGAACTGAGCCCTCCTGGCAGCAATCAGAAACCTGCCAGCCATGGGACTGAGGCTCTGTGGAGGCTGACTCTCCAGCCCCAGTCAAGCCTTCAGATGACTGCAGCCCCAGCGGACTTCTTGACAGCTGCCTCCCGAGAGATTCAGAACCAGAAACACCCAAGTCTTGCTCCAATTCCTAACTCACACAAGATAAATGTTTATTATATTATTTTATACGATTAAGTTTTGGGATAATTTGTTATGCAGCAATAGATAGCTAATGCAGGAGACAAGTGGCAGATGACAAAGAAGCAGACAGGTGGGCAAATGCCAGGCACATAGTAGATGCTTAATAAATGCTTGTCATTGAATGAATGACTCATGCCTCTGGTCTTTGGGTTGGGCCATGACCCCTCTTCTCTATTCCAAACGTCATTGTCACTGTTTGGGCCACCTTCTTGCACACCTATATTTCTGTGGTAACATCCCACCTGGCATTTCTGACCCCAGGTTCATTCTCCCTAATGTGTAACCCATTCTTCAGTCTTTCCCCATGACCATTTGACCTGGCGCAGCTCTGTATCTGTTTGCACGGCTTGGTTGGAAGCTCCTGAAACCAGCGATGGCTAATTTATGCTAAAAAGTGTGATAATATGCATGAAGAATCTCACCCCAAACGGAAGGAAGAGCTGGAAGAGCCAGGTCTTGAAAGGGACAGGATCCAGACAGGCTCAGGAAATTTAGGATGGAAGCAAAGGAACCTTCTTCAAGGCATTACCTTAGAAATGAGTTAACCCCATGCCCCCAAGCTCTTTCCTTCATTATGTTCTCTATTCATGATGCAGACTCCGGAAAGAGGAGCGAGCGTCTAGTTGGTCTACCTTGGCCGTGAGTGGGCGGGGCAACTTGACTGACAGCCCCACTAAGACTGTGCAGTGGAAGGGATTTCTCCCCTATGAAAAATTGGGGTGCCATTGCCTGAAGAAGAGGGAAGGGGTGCTGAGCAGCCTCAAACCCCAGACGCTCACCATACAGTCCCTTCTCACTTTTAATGTGCAGCCATACTGGGCTGCTGATGGTTTTGCTGATGATCTTGCTCTCCCTCCGGCTCTTTGCACTGGAATGCCCTTCTCCGTGACTTGCCGATTGATTAGTTCCCACGTTGTCTGAGCTCTCTCCTTTGGAGTCTTCATCATTCTCTTGCCAGGCTGAATTAAGGGGACTCTGTGCTCCTCAGGGGGGCCTGTGCTTACTTCTCTCCGCTCCTTGAGGTGGCTCTGCATTCTTCCTCCTCATCTCTCCAGTCCCTAGCCAGCCTCTAGCCAGCTGCTGGTGCCAACTCAATAAACATTGACTTTTTGTATGACTTTGGATATTATTCCTGTTCTGTAGGGAATTTCAGCAGCAGAAGAAAAGGGTAGCTTGGGCAAAATCAAAATTTTCTATTTCTTCTCTCCGGGCTGGGAAAATGTGTTGCCGGCAGAGCAGTGCTGGGCCCTGTGGAGAAGGAGAGAGCAAGATAGCTTGAGGGGTTGGGGCTGGCGATGGGGGGAGTGTCAGGGAGGGTGGGCTGGTGGGAAGGGGCTGCAGGCAAGTGAGATGTGTTTCACGTTCTCAGGAATAAATGGGCTGCATGTGGGAGCTGGACAGGGGGAGTCTGGACTGCTGGGGGAGGGGGCACGCAGGAGCTGAGGGACCTGGAATGGGGTCACCAGAACATCACCCCAGGGGAGGCAGTGTGATGTGTGGGCACAAAGGCCTGGGCTTTGGAGTCCTGGGTTTAAGTCCTGACTCTTGCTAACGGGCTACGTGACTTTGGGCATGTTATTAATGTCTCAGAGCCTCAGTTTCCTCCATCTGTAAAATGGGGATAACAGTGTCCACCTGGCAGAGTTGTTTTAGGGACTAAATGAAACCGCCCGGGGTGGTTCCTGGTATATAATAGTTGCTCAATAAACACGTGTTCCTCTCTTTAGCCCCTGAAGATTTCATATAGAACCAGGGTCAGCAAACTATGGCCCCAGGCCAAATCCAGCCCTCTGTCTGCTTTTGTAAGTAAAGTTTTATTGGCACAGAGCCAGGTTGTGTCATTTACAATTGTTTACGGCTGCTTTCATGCTACAACTGCGGCAGAGTTGAATACTCGTGACAGAGATCGTGTAGCTAGGAATGCCTTAAATAGTTAACGGATTCTGGCCCCTTATGAAAAAAATGGCTGAGCTTTTATATATAAGATACATATCTTACACTGGGAGCCCCGCCTCTCTCTGGATGGTCACTGATATGTAGACTAGGGGTCTACAGCCAAACTCAAATGCCGAAGGGGTCTGGGTGGTCATGCCGATACACATGCAAATGTTATATAAACATTTCTGTAGATGAAGGTGCTGTCGTCCATTTTTCTTGAAATACGAGATCCCCTCTGTTTTCTAGCTGTGTGTTTGTTTTCCTTGTTGTATAGAAATTGGGTAATAAGAAATGGGTTTATTCATTCAACAAAGGTTTATTGAGCATATGCTGTGCATCAGGCAGCCCTCCGTGAGCTGGGAATAGAGCAGTCAACGAGAGACAACCATTCCTGCCCTGCGGACCTTATATTCCACTGCGAGGGAGAGACCACGCACGGATTAATTTACAATGCTGGGAGGCAGTAACTGCCGTCAGGGAAGTCCCGGGGTGGCAGCGGGATAGAGAGAGATGAGGGTGTATTGGATCCGGTGGTCAGAACAAGTCATTCTGGTGGCGAGCGGAACAGACAGGCTCTCTCCTGGGGACAGACACACGTTTCTGTACTCAAAGAATAAACACTGTGTGGGAGGGATGGTAAAAGCCCCATGGGTGCTGGGTGTAAGATGGGAGCATCCAGAGTCCTGGTCCTTGTCCCTCACGGAGTTCACACTTGAGAGGCAGATGGATAATAGTAATAAAATAACAATAATAATAATAGCCAACCCTTATTTAGCCCTTTCTGCAGGCCTGATATTGTTCTAATTGCTTTATGTATATGAACCTTCTAATCCGGTGACTCTAAGTGATGCAAAGGAGAGGCGCGTGGTACCCTGAGAACTACAACGGGAATGCTCCCCGCAGCTGAGACGTCTTCTGTATGAATGGCCTAGACTTGTCTTGACTACAAGAGGGTCTACTATGGCGGCGCTGTCTAATACGACAGCCACCGGCTCCATGTGACTACTGAACACTTGAATTGCGGCCAATTCAACCGAGGAACTACACTTTCATTTCTTAAAATTTTAATTAATTTAAAATTAAATAGATACACAGTGACTAGTGGCTATCATTTTGGGTGGCATCTCTCTAATACATATAATTGATAAAATGGGTTCTAAACCGACTACCTCCTTCATGGTTTTTTTTTGCCAAAATCCAGTTGTCCAGTTACTTGATATTTTTCTTTAAGTCGACTCACCTTGTTAAAATAATCTTTAAAAAACGACTGTGTGCTACCACTGGAATGGAAAATCGTTATTTCTTGCCATGAAGAGAAGGTAGCTGTGAACGTGAATATCATGGAAACGAGGCAGAGATACGCAGTTCTCAATGAACACTCAGTCCGGCCCCTGAAGATCTTTGCCAGGAAGGGTCTTGGCGAGCAGATAATGGGGAGACTGAGTTAGTGCAGAACTGGGGACAGACCCAAACAGCATCTTCATTACCTACAATAATGTGTTAGGACACAATGTCCAGGGGCAGCAGGAGGGTGCACCATTGGCAATGCCTAAGAAAATATTCCTGACCCCAGAAGCGAGGCATTCTGGGAGATGTGGCTTTCCATCTAGTGGGCACTGAGCACCTTGCTCCTCTTTGCAGCAGGAATTGGAGGAATTAGGAAGGTCGGCTTTGGGCAAGTTGCTTCACCTCTCTGTGTGCCTCAGTTTGCCCCTCTGTAAAATGGGAGTAATGATAGCACATTCTCATAGGGTTGTTGCAAGAATTAAGTGAGTCAACATGGGTAAAGTGTTTATAACAGGGCCCGGCGCACAGTTAAGTACTCAACACACATTAGACATTTTTATAACTGTTTTTGTTATCTGGGTGGGGCCACAGGGAAGCTGCCAGTCCCTCAGCCTGCTGGAGAGCCCCCCTGGGCTTGCTGTGTCGCTGACAGTGTTGGCAGCGCTGGAGCCCTTGTGTGCGAGGGCTGGGAGGTGACTGGCACGTCAGCTCCGCTCGGCTCTGACCTTTGCATCCAGCTGACTTTCGCTCGCTGAGGCTGCACACTGTTTTACGAGCTGCTGTCTGTTGCACACTGTTGGGCAGAGGAGCTGTTTTCCAGGTCCGCTGACAGCAGCCTTCAGTTCTCATCTCCTGAGCTGCCCTGAAGTTTGAAGGTTAGAGTGAGGGGGTGGGAGATGAGGGCTGTGTAATGGAGACGACGTGAGCCCCAGGGCTGGAGGGTGGTGGTCTGACGGCCACCTTCCCCTCTCAGTGTCCACGCTGGAGTAATGATTGCTAACTGGGGTGGCTATGCCGATTCTGTCTACAGCACTCCTTCCTTACGGGGACCACACTGCCCCTCCTTGTGCTTCTGCGAGGGACTATCAATCACGACACTCATGCCCCTGGAAGATGGTCATGTGACCCAGGATGGCCAATCATAGAGCTCCAACCTCCTGGTGACGTAATTCTAGAAAGGGGCATGTGACCCAAACAGGGCCAATTAGATTCTTCTCTGGGATTAGCCTATAGATTTTGGGAGAGGGATGGTCTTGTTCTCCCGGGCTTGCTAGGCCAGGAGGGAATACATCTGGGACCTTTGCCTGTCATGTGGATAGAGCCTGAAAAACAGAAGCAAACAGAGCTATTAGACTGGTAAAGACAGAGTCCTGATGATAGATACCCTTCCCACTCCTGGATACAGCCACGCCTGGAGCCAGCTTCCCCTTTGAACTCCCCAATTCTCTGAGCTTAGACTCTTTTGGGTTAGGTTTCTGCAACTTGAAACTGAATGAGTACAAACACCGTAAGATTTATCGAGCACCTGCCTTGTGCCAGACACCATGATTCATCTTGGGTGAGTCCCGTCCTCTCTTGGAGACTTCATATGCTGGTATGAAAAATGGGTGTAATATGATAAGAATAGGATTGTCATGAGGCTTAAGTGAAGTGAAGCACACAAAGCACCTGGCACATAGTAGGTCCTTATTAAATGTTAGATACTTTTCTTGGACGAGGGAACTCTGTAATGGATATCTTTGTATGCACTTTTGGGAGCAATTGCCTCTCTATTTCCCAAAGTGGAATTGCAGAACCAAAGGGCCTTGCGTGTTAAGGTCCTTGACACGCAGCAGCAAACTGCTCTCCAGAAACATGTGGATTGTGTTAGTTATCTGTTGCTGCGTAACAAATCACTACACATTTAGTATCTTAAAAGGGCACACATCTGTTATCTCCCCATTTCTGTGGGTCAGGAACTTGAAATGACTTGGTTGGGTCCTCTGCTTCACTGCCTTAGAAAGACAGATGTGGGCTCAGGCTGGGGTCTCATTTGAAAGCTCGACTGGGGAAGGGTCTGGGTCCAAGCTCACTCGGTTGTTGGCAGGATTCAGTTCCTCCAGGGCTATGAACTGAAGGCTTCAGTTCCTCACTGGTGTTGGCTAGAGGGCCACGTACAGTTCCTGGCCACCTCAGCCTTTCCAACATGAAGTGTGCAAGCCGAGAAGGCAAATAGAGAAAGTCTGCCAGCAAGATGGAAATGACAATCTCATGTAGTGTAACCACAGGCGTGACATCCCATCACCTTTGCTGTGTCTCTTGATTAAAAGCAAGTCACGGGTCCCGCCCACACTCACAAAGAGAGGGATTACACAAGGGTGTGAATACCAGGGGCTGGGATCACTGGGGACCATTGCTTTTGTCTTTTATGAATTGTGCTCTTTGTGTCCTGCCTAAGAAATCTTGCTTAACCCAAGGCCACAAGGATTTCCTTCTATGTTCTCCTCTAGTTTTACAGCTTTAGTTTTCACACTTAGGTCTGTGATCCATTTAGAGTTAACTTTTATATGTTGTACAAGGTAAGGATTGAGGTTCATTTTTATTTTTGCATATGATGTCCAATTGAGTGATGGAATTATAGTTGAAGAGAAAACTCTACATGCAGTTATGATTATAATCCTAATAATAATATCTTACATGTTGTGAGTGCTTACTATGTGTAAGATTCTAGCTAAGTGTTTTACCTGCATTATTTCATTTGCTTCTCAACGACCCAATGAAGGAGGAACTAGTTAAATGTCTTCTCAGTGCTATGCATCCGATAAGTTAGAACCCACCCTTGACTGATGTGTAATGACCCATGAGATAATTTGTTAAATTAATAAAGCCAGGTGGAGAATATATTGCCATTTGTGTTAAAAGGAATGCACGCACAGACACACACACGCACACACACGTGTACAAAACCATATATTTGCCTGCACCAAACATCTCTGGAAAGATACTAAGAAATTGCTAAGAGAGGTTGCCTCTGGGGAAGGGAAGCTGGTGACTGGGGTCAGGAGACGAAGGGAGACTTTTCATGGTACAGCATTCCATACCTTTTGAATTTTAAATTTGTGTTGTTTACAACAATATTACCTACACAAGGAATACACAAAGTTAGAGAAAAATAAAAGAACTCTTGGTGGTCTGCTTTCAAAGCCTATACTCTTACCCACCACCCTGGCTTCCGCTTCTATTCGTCTATATTGAGATCTGATTATCCTTCTATCGCTTCACCTCTCTTTGCCTCCATATTCCCACCCGTTAGCTGGGAGCAATGACAGCACCTACATCATAGAATTGCTGCAAGGCCTGAGACAATGCCTACAAAACACTAGAACAGGGCCACGCACCCAGAGAAAGCTCAATACATGCTATTATTATTATCTTATTCATGGAAAAAAGATTAGAAAGCAATGCACCTGATATGCTAATACAGGTTTCTCCCTTTGTGAGATAATAGACAACTTTTATTTTCTTCCTTTTTCCAAGATTAAAAGAAAAAGGTCACATATTATTTTTATGCTAAACATCTCCACTCCTTCCCAGCCTGGGGTCTCTGATTGCACATTCTCTGGAGGATTCTATTCAGACTTTAAGAAACGGCCGAGGTTGGATAAGGCCAGGCCTGTCTGGCCTGTGTCTAAATGTCTTAATTTCCTCGGCTTTTGTAGAAATGAGATACTCCTTAACACTGGAAAAATGTTTCTGAATAAGTCTCGAGGGCCAGGGAGAAGATCGGAAGGAGGGAAGGAGATGGTTAATACTCTTATGTTGATAGGCATCAATTATGCCTGCTTTTCAGACGGGAGACGGCTGCTCACAGAGGTTTCAGACATTCAAATGAGTTGGGGAGTGGAGATAACTGGCTGAGTTGTTGAAGCTTGCACCTAAGCTGCTATTTTTGTCTCGATGATATGAAACTACAAGGGAAATGGATCTGGCGCGTTTTGGGGACATCAGCTATCCAGCTTCTTTCCCCACGTTGCATGAAGAGATGACGCTCTGGGGAGCAGTGGTGGGAAGTATAGCCAAGTGGCCCGCAGGTCAGCCCCAGAATGTCCGATATTTGCCCCAGTTGCAAATGCAATTTGGTTTGGGGCCTCCTCTTTTGGGAAGCCTTCTTTCACTGGCCTCCTCTGGACTTCTTCCCACTGTCTTTTGTAGCAGAGTGGAGACCAGACCCTGCTCTTAGGGATCAGGTAAACTTGGGTTCAAATCCCCGCTTTTTTTGTGAATTTAGATACATTACTTCATTTTTATAAGTTTCCTCATCTCTGACATGGGGTGATAGTGAGTCGCTGTCTTATTAGGGTTTGTGCTGGGCAGAATCAAGCCCCCCAGAGATGTCCATGTCCTAATTCCTGAAACCTTTGACTGTTACTTTCCATGGCAAAGGGGACTGTGCAGGTGTGATTAACTTAAGGATCCTGAGATTTGGAGATTTTTCTGAATTGTCTGGGGGGGCTCAGTGTGACCACAGCATCCTTATGAGAAGGAGGCAAGAGGGTCAGAGAGAAGGTATAGGGGGAGGCAGAGGTCAGAGGGGAGAGAGATGCTACATTGCTGGCCTTGAAGACGGAGAAAGGGGCCACAAGCCAAGGAACGCAGGTGGCCTCTGGAAGCCGGGAAAGGCCAGGAATAGGATCTCCCCTGGAGCCTCCAGAATGAGCCCAGCCCTTCACTTTAGCCTGGGGAAACGGACTTCAGAACTGAAAGAGAAAAAAACATGTGTTGTTTTAAGCCACTCAATTTGTGGTACTTTGGCACAGCAGCCACAGGAAATGCATCAGCACCATAAGGGGTGAGGGAGAGAGACTGGGGTGGAGGCGGGAGGGGGGCCATCTGAATACCTTGCTATGGGAGGGGCTTTTTAAGCCAGCACTCCACAAATGGCAGCTGTCATCAAATAGTAGGACGTCCACCTACTTCCATGACTGTGTGGGCTACACCGTGTTGCACGTAATCCTTTTCTTTTCTGAGTCCCTGGGGACGCTGTGAGATGTTCAGAGGATAAAGGAGACCTCGTCCTCTTACTCTTGTATCCTTGGTGCCTGGCACACAGTAGCTGTGCAAGAAATGAGTGCATGCCGGGCTGAACAGAGATGCCCCTCTGCTTGTCTTCTGTGAGGGCTGGAGTAGCTGTACTGTTTCTTTTCTAGGTCCCACTTTCCTTCTCTGTAAGATGACGGGACTGATGCTCTGGGTTCTCCCAGCTCTATGGTTCTTGTGCTTCTGCCCCTCCCTCAGCCACCGCTGAGCCGTGGTAAGGAGAAGGACAAATCTGTCTCTCGTGGACTCTCCTGGCAGGTCTCAGCTGGGAAAGGGAGTGACAGTGGCCCCAGCAGCATGCAGTTTCAAGGAACATGACCTCGGAGATCTGGCTGGGTCCAGACTCGCCCCTTGTAATGTTCAGAATCTCTATCAGCGAGTTTCTAGCATGGCCTTCGCCTGCCCCAGCCTCGGAGGGCTGTGGGGAGCCGGCTGACGGCTGGCCCTGGGCACTGATGTGGCAATTCTGGTATTAACAACCTGGAGAGATGTTGTCTCCTTGGGAGCTGCAGACGTTTCAGGAGGAGGGCTGGGGCCGTCTGCAAGGTATCAGACCTAATTGTCTCGATTCATACCCAGGTAGTGGCAACAGCCCGGATTTTGGAGCCAGGCCTGGGTTTGAATGCCAAGTCTGTGCCTTATTAGCTGTGTGACCTTGCTGGGTCAAACTCCAAGCCACTGTGTTGTGTTTTGTAAAACAGAGACCCATGCTAATAGCCAGAGCTAATGTTTACTGGCTGTTTCTGTGGGCTACCTGGGACTCAGTTCAGAGCTTCCCATGCGTGATTCCAGGCCATGTCCTCGCAATCCCAAGATCAGGATCATCTTATACCTTCTCTACAGATGGAGAAATTGAGGCTTAGTGAGGTTTTGGATGTTGCTCCAGATCCTGGGCTAGGAAGGGCTGCAGGTGCGGTTTGAACCAGGGTGGCCTGCCTCCAGAGCCCATGTGCTGATCGGAGACCCCCCAGCCTCTCTAACGGCAACCACCTCCCGGGGTTGCTGTGTTAATGGAGTGAGACGGTGAGTGCCACGCTGTCTGGCACATAGCAGGCGTCCACTTTGAGTAACCAGTGCTGTTGAAATTACTGTCATCCTTGTCACCGCCACCATCACTATATCACCATTTCATCAGCCCTGAGCTCTTCCCTTCCTCTTCCCTTTGTTCGGGTCTGGGCAAGTCTGACATAAGCGTTTACAACTTTGTGTATATATTTGCATATATGTATATATAAATTCAATGGTGCTTAGTATATCTACAGAGTTGTGCAACCATCATCATCATCTAATTTTAGATCGTTTGTTTCACCCCCAAAAGCAACCTCATGCCCATTTACAGCCATTCCTCATCCCCTTCTTGTGATGGTTAATTTTACGTGTCAACCTGACTGGCCACGGGGCACCCAGATTAAACATTGTTTCTGGGTGTGTCTGTGAGGGTGTCCCGGAGGAGATTAGCATTCGTTACGAGGGTAGATCTCAGGTTAAGTGTTTTTACCACAAGGCAAAACCAGGGGCTGGCCCCGTGGCCTGGTGGTTAAGTTTGGTGCGCTCCACTTCAGCAGCCCAGGTTTGGTTCCCGGGCGCAGACCTACACCACTCGTCAGCGGCCAAGCTGTGGCGGTGCCCCACGTACAAAATAGAGGAAGATTGGTGCAGATGTTAGCTCAGGGCGAATCTTCCCCAGGAAAAAAAAAAGCCAAAACAAGAAAGGGGCACAGGGAAACTTTTGGAGGTGATGAATATGTCTATCACCTCAATCGTGGTGATGGTAACACAAGTGTATACATATGTCCAAGCTCAGCAAATTGTATACATTAATTTGTACAGTTTTTTGTATACCAATTGTACCAATGATAAGGCTGGGGGAAGAAAAGCATATTTCTCCCACAGGATTGATGTGAAGACGCAAAAAGGAAACAGACCTGATGTGCCTGCCACGTTGGTTCAGCATGTAAGCTGTCGCCAGAGTAGAGTCCCAGAAGAGGACTTTTGCCAGCCCTTTTCACAGACGAGGAAACCAGGGCTCAGAGAGGGGGAGTAACCAGCTCTGCATCTTCCAGCAGGCTGGCGGTGCTGGAACCAGGCTGCCCGGCTCCTGCTCCTAGCTCTTTCCGTTTTACCCCATTGCTCCTGGAAGCAGCCTTTCTCTGGCTGGAGGATTTTTATTCCGCTTTCGGAAGAGGTTCCCCGAAACAGAGGGAGGGCAGCCCAGCTTTCATCTCCCAGCAAAACACCAGGCGTGTAATGGGAAGACTAGACTGGAGGGCTGCTGATCCCTTTTCATTCTAAACCAATTACATCGTATAGGATAAGGAGCGTGGCAGCCAGCTTCCCTAGATGCCTCTAATGGACAGACGGAGGCTTTGCACAGGTCAGGTCTGTGCAGTCCGACTGGCCAGGAGGACATTGTGACCTCATGAGACTTAATAAACAGCGGCCATTTCTCTCTAGTGCGGCAATCTTAATAACCATGCAGACATCCCTGCCGTATGTGTAAGCCCTGAGTTGGTTCCTTACGGGTTTGCCACACAAAATAAGCTCTGTGCTGGCAAGAGGAGACTTTTGGCCAGGATTCATTTATTAAATCAACAAATCTTCATTACACATCTACTGTGTATCATGCACCAACCTAAAAGTCAATGGTATGTACTGGATAGGACCAACATAATCCCTATCTCATCAGCTCACAGAGCATTCAGTGGCAAACACAGACAGCCACTGATGGTGGCTTAAATAGACAGGGGCTTATTTTTATCTTCTAACAAGAATTCTGGAGGTAGGAAGTTCAAGGATGGGGCAGCTGTTCAATGATGCTATCAGAGACTAGGACTCTGCGTCTTTTTCTTTTTGCCCCCCACAACGAGGTTTGTCCTCATGGTTGCAAGATGGCTGCTGTACTTCCAGATATCACATCTACATTCCAGGTGAACCAAAAGCCTTCTCCTCCCAAGGTCTTGTCTTTTTTCTTGAGGGTGCCCTTCTCCACAGACCCTGCTCCTATCTCATTGGTCAGAATTATGTCACGTGGACACTATTGGCTGAAAGGTGTCTGGAAATGCAAAAGGGGAGGTGGATCAGAATGGTGTTGAATGAGCCATCCTACGGTATCCACCATACTGCCCAGATGTCCAGAGAAGCGGACAGATAGGTAGCAAATAGCTTTGTCATTAAATAGTCCTTAATTACTGTTAGGAGAGTCTGTACGGAGAAGAAAGGGTGCGAAGATAGCCTGTGTCTTAGGCTGGGTTTCTTTTGAAGTAGACCCTGAGATAAGGACTTTAGAGCAAGTAATTTTATTTGAGGAGTGATCTTAGGACTTACTGGTACAGGGGTGGGGGACTGAGATGGAGAAAGAAGAAAGCCAACATAAGGTGTTCCTCTCACCTAGAGGGAAAAGTCCACACCTGGGAGTCACAGGTGTGCATAGCAGGATGCTGTAGGCAGCAGCTGGAAAACTGAGTGCCTGAGGGGACAGGTGGGGCATTAACCACACCGGAATCAGCACCTTATGATATCACAAAAGCATTTAACCTAATTTGGGGTGTTAGCTAAGCCCTTTCTGAAGAAGTAATTTTTGAGACCAAAAAAGAAAAATAAATAAATAAAATAAAGTAGGGATAAGAGTGTTCCAGTTAAAGGGAACAGCATGTGTGATGGCCCAGAGGCAGGAAAGAACTACACGTATTCAAGGAACAGAAAGGCTTGGGTATGTGCGGCTGGCGAGGCAAGCAGAGCCTCAGGGCTGCAGAATTGGGTAAATCCAGATTTCACTGATTAAAAACATATCCTTTTTTCCATGATACCCCTATGCTTCACAACAAGAGGTAACCTTTCTTCCTGATATCCTGACACCTTCCCTCCCTCTGCCCTCTTTCTCTTTCTTTTAAAATATTTCCTCTTTCCATTCTTAAAGTGCACCCCTCCCCACTTCCGAAAGTGTTTCCCACGTATTTTAGTAATAGCATTGGTTTGACTCTTCACACCCTCATCCCATCCTCACAGTGCCCTTCTGGGATTGTTAAGTACGAGTACTCCCATTTTACAGCTGAGGAAATTGAAGCTCAGAGAGGGTAGGCAACTTCTCTCGGCTCACACAGCCTGGAAGATGCCGACTTAAGACTCAAAAGCAGCCTCTGGAATCCCCGTTGAATGCTGTTCTCCACCACATCAGCACCCAGGCTGGTGCCTGGTGTGGCTTTAATTCTAAAAGCTGTGGCTTGTTTGGATTCTGCCCAAGGAGCCTCCAGGTATTATCCTGCTTCTTCAGTTGACTGGCTGAGTTATAATATCATCTGATGTTTAATGTGCTTCCCCCCTCCCCAGATTCATTGAAAACCATTACTTTCTGTTCTTTTTAGAGTGACTGAGCATGATTTAGGTGGATTATATTAAAATCCTCAGGACAAATAGAATGATCATAACTGCAAGCTTATCTTTGCAAAAAGTGCCTGGAAGAAGGTCTCCTTGTGCAGATGAGGACAGCGGGACCAGGGAAGGGACTGCACGTGCTGGGTGGACGTGCACATACCTACACTAAAAATTTATTCCTGGTTTATCTGAAATTCAAATTTAACTGGGCGTCCTGTATTTTTATTTGCTACATCTGGCAGCCATGACACCTCTTAGCTCAAATGGTTAGGGTGGGACTGATCCAGCCCACCTTGGCTCCAGGAGCGGGCAGGCGACCCAGGCTCGGCCAGTCAGTGCACTCTATCCCTCTCACTCGTAGAGACTGGTTCAGAGAGGGGGGTGAGCTTCAATTCTGGAAATCTGGCTTGCACCAATGAAAAAGACATTCGTTCTTTTTGTTGAGGTTGCTGAGCTGTGAAAGGTAGTCCTTGGGGTCCAACAAATGAGAATCTGCTTAAGAACGAAGACGAGAGAGAGGAAAACAAATGAGAGATGGAGAGAAAGAGAGACGAGATTAAACCTTAAAGGCATCACTGGGGGTCCTGGGACCAGCCTCACTGAATTTTACCTTCATCTAGGGTCCCTAACATTGATGGGACAGTTAAGGACTGTTTTGTGAAGATAACAGCAATAGTACAACGGAGCTGAAAGCAAAGCCATCGGTGGTGATGGTTTTGGGAAAGATCAGTCTAAAGATGGTGGCTGAAGGAATGATGGAGTAGAGTAGTGTACAGAGTCAAGGGGAGGATGTCTTCTTGCTGGTCATAGCTCTGTTCAGGGTGCTGATGCTGCTGACAACGAAGATGAGGATGCCAATGATGAAGATTAAGATGGCGTTGGCAAGGGAAAATAAAGGAACAAGGAAAAGAATAACTGTCAACCCCAGTCTATCATCACCAAGTCTATCAATTCTACCCCCTCAATTTTAAAAATATCTACGCACTTCAGTGTCTGCCCACTGCTGTCACCACCCTAGCTCAAGCCACCAGCATCTCTTGCTGCTTCTACTGCTATGTCCTCCTTGCATCCCTTTCTGTCTCCCTGCAGTCTATGTTCCACACCAAAACCAGCGTGGAGAGTAAGATTTCTGGAAACGTAAATTAGAGCATTTCACTCTCTGCTCAAAACCGTGCAGGGGCTTAGACTAGAATCTAAACTCTTTATCATGGGGCTCAAGACCTGCGTGACCTGTTCCCCACCTGTATCCCCATCTTGTTTCCCCCTACTTGCTCCCCTCTCACTACGGTCTAGCCTCATCACTCTCCTCTCAGTTTTTCTAGAATGTACCAAACCCTTCCTATCAGCCATCCCCTAGGCATGAAGTGCCTTTACATCCTTCACATCTCGGCATGAAAGTCCCTTCCTGGATTCTGAATCCGAGAGAAACCTCCTCTCAGTTCCTTTCTCTCACAGGACCCTATTGTAAACACGCTGTTTGATGGTTCTCTCCCACTTCATCAACTTCGGGGTCCGGGCACAATGTCTCCTTGAGTGTGTCACAGGAGTGTCAAGATTTTGGTCTCTCAGCTGTAAGGGCAGCCTCCGGGGGCCTTTGGTAGCTGCAGCTCCAGAGGCTGGTTGTCTCCAGCATCTAGAAGCCCCTTCCATTCTCCCCTATGTGCCATACAAATAGGGTTATTTTCTCCAGGTGCCTTGCTTTGAAAAGGCTGGGAGGCCTACACGATATACTCCTTAAGGGCAGGGGCTGTGTTTGGGTTGTTCACGGCTATGTTCTTAACACACACTATAGTGTCTGGCACAGAGTAGGTGCTCAAGAAGTATTTCTCGAAGGCATGAAAGGTTTTATGATGGTGAAGAAGGTGGTGGAATTGATAAAGTTGATGATGATGATAAAGAAGAGAACGGTGATGGTGGTAATGATGATGATGGTGATGATAGTGGTAGTGGTGGTGATGATGATGGTGGTGACGGTGATATGGTGGTGGTGATGATGATGATGGTGGTGGTGATGATGATGATGGTGGTGGTGATGAAGATGGTGGTGGTGGTGATGATGATGGTGGTGGTGATGATGATGCTAGTAGTGGTGGTGGTGGTGATGGTGGTGATGGTGATGATGGTGGTGGTGATGGTGATGATGGTGGTGGTGGTGATGGTGATGATGGTGGTGGTGGTGATGGTGGTGATGGTGATGATGGTGGTGATGGTGATGATGGTGGTGGTGATGGTGATGATGGTGGTGGTGGTGATGGTGGTGGTGGTGGTGGTGGTGATGTTGATGGCGGTGGTGGTGATGGTGATGATAGTGGCGGTGGTAGCACTGGTGGTGGCAGTGATGGCGAAGAGGAAAGTTTTCCCTGGTAGAAACAATAGACTCAGGATCTGGTCTAGCTCATTGCTTTAAGGAACTTTTCTTAAAAAACAGATCTGCCTTTTCCTTCTGTAGCCAGCCTGGAAAAATCAACGGAAGGTGCATTTTGGAGGAAGGGTAATTGGAGTTGGAAGGACAGGGGCTAGTGAAGATTATCTGCAAACCCCGGGAGGGACTGTGGGGCCCGGCGCCCCTCCTGCTACTCCCTCCGTGCCTGTGAAGGCCGCCCTCGCTCCCTCACACCACCCAGCCTCCCGCACCGGGCTGGGCGCTGGGCGCCAGGAGGAGGAGGGGGAGGAGCAGGGGGCGCAGGGTTCGCTGCGCCCCCGGGAGCCGCGGGAAGGGCGGGCGAGGGAAGGCTCCCCCCGGTGGGAGGTGGGGAGCTGAGGCGGCGGTGTGGGGACAGCAAGGAGGGCTGCGCGGAAGGGGAGCGGCAGGGCAGAGCGGGCCACAGCTGCGGGTTGGTGGAGGGCGAGGCAAGGGAGTGGAGGGAGAGGGGTCTGGGGAAAGTGAGGCGCGGGAGTGAGAGGGTGCGCTTGGGCGGGAGCCGAGGGCTGCCGCGGGATTTCGGCTGGGTGGGGTCTGAGGGCGCAGGTGAGGGGGTCTGAGGGGCGGAGCCGGGGTCGGAGGGAGGGATCGAGGCCCGAAGGCTGGGTTCCAGGTCCCGGCTCGGAGAGTCGGGAGGTGGAGCTGGGAGCTCCGGGCGGCGGGTCGGTCCCGGCCCGGCCATGCGGGTGCCCCTGGGCGCGCTGGCCGGCGCGGCGGCGCTGACCGGGGCGCTCAGCTTCGTGCTCCTGGCGGCCGCCATCGGCACGGACTTCTGGTACATCATCGACACCGAGCGGCTGGAGCAGAGCGGCCCGGGGGCGCAGGACCCGGCGGGGGCCGCCAACCGCAGCCAGCTCGAGCCTCTGAGCTCGCACTCCGGCCTCTGGCGCACCTGCCGGGGTAAGGGCGCACGCGGGGACCCCGGGCGGCCGCCGACGCCCCCCGCGCGGTGCCCTGCTCTCTGGGGACCTGTTGCTGGGCGCGCACCCCTCCCCCAAACCCCAAAGCACCAAACGCGGCGTCTGGGAGCAGGAGGTGGGGGTGGGGGGAAGGTCGCCGAGGGCCGGGGCTGCCAACGCCCTTCGGAGAGGTGCCCAGCTCAGCCCGCAGCTGCCCCAGCTCTCTGCACGCGCTCCCGGGTGGGGCATCCAGGGCGGCCGCGGGGCGAAGCCGCGGGCCGGGGTCCGAACTCCAGGGCCCCCGCCCATCATTCCTCCACCCCATCCAGTCCAGAGCCCGTGCGCGCCGCTCGTGAACCCCTTCTGGCAGGAGAACGTGACGGTCAGCGACTCGAGCCGACAACTTCTCAGTGAGTCCGGGGAGGGTGGGATGGAGGGAGAACCCCGGGTCTGGCCACCACTTGTGGAGCTCTTCTCCAAACAGCGGGCGGGGGTACTGCGGAGGGGGCGGCGGGGTTGGCCTCTGACACCTGGCGGGAGAAGGGCGTGGGCTTAGGAGCGGGGGGGGGGGGGGCGGGGGCGGGGCCTCTCTTGCTCCACCTGTAACATTGTGTGGTTTAGGATTCATTCGACAAACGTTGACCGTAGGCTTTCTGTGCGCCAGGCACCATGCCGATGATTAAGATCCAGGCCATGCCCTCAAGGAGCTCGCAGACTAGCTGGGGTGGAAATATGCAGTTACATTTCAGAGTAACAAGCAGCGTGAGGCAGGGTGGGTGGGGTCTCAAGGAGACACCTAAACCAGCCTGGAGAGCCGAATGTTGAAAAGAGAGGAGGTCTCACCCCATAGACCAGAAGGCGCACCCCAGGTCCTCGCTGCTGAGAGCAAGTGCTTGGCGGTAGCAGGGGCGTCATAAATATTTGTTGAAGGATTCAAGGAAGGCGATTAGGAGGCGGAGAACAGCTCCCTTCCCAGAGGGTCCTTTGTGTCTGTCTTGGTCTTGGCTGATTTCCCAAGTGCCTAGGGCAGTGCTTGGAACTTAGTAGAGGTGTGAGGACTGAATGCAGGAAAGCAAACCGGGGCTGGATGAACACGAGGAAGAGGGGAAATAAATGTAATCGTGCAAGTCACGGAGGCTCACAGCTCCCACACGCGGAGCTGAATGCTTTTCATCTGTGTCTTCATTTAATCCTCACAGCCTCCCTCTGAAGTTATCATCTCCATTTTTATCTTCGTTTTTCCAGTGAGGAAACTGAGGCCCAGAAAGGTACCATAGAAAGGATCTGAGGAGGAAATGAGGGCTGAGTTTCACAGACCTTGAAAAATGTGGGCAGTTTTTGACGGACTTACTGAGGCTTGTCCCCAGCATGGCCTGTAAGGGCTGCGAGGGCCCCTCTCCAACTCCGTTCTCCCCTCTGCTCTCTTCTCTCCAGCTATGCTGGTCTTGCGCCAGTTCGTGGAACACGCCAAGTTTCCTTCTGCCACAGGGACTTTGCACATGCCATTCCTTTTACTTACAGGGGAGTCTCCCTGCTCCCATCCTGCCAGCTTGACTTGGTCAGCTCCTACTCCTGGTACAGGATGTGTGACGTTTCGGGGGTTAAAATCTGACTCCGTCTTTAGACTGTGAGTTCCATGAGGGCAGGGACCACGTCTTTCTTGCGACTGCTGAATTCCCAACATTTAGCACAGAGCCCGGCATAGAGTAGGCCGTGAGCACGTATGACTATACCACGTGAGAGGTGGAGTTCAACATATATTTGTTGAATGAGTGAATCAATAAACCAGAACTGTTTCTCTGAAGTCCAGTGGCATACGGGGAACTGTGTGACAACTGGCTCTCTGGGGGAGGAGGAAGTCTGGATTTGTAGCATTTGCTGATTTCTGTGATGTAAATCTTCCCACTGTGGTCAAGGTCAGGCTGTCACCGTGGTGTCATCTGGCTCGCAAAATGCCTACAAACCTGACACATGGCTCTCGCGAGCTGATAGGGTACAGCTCCAGGACACCACCGCCCGGAGTCCCACAAGGAGCGCCCCCCCAGACACCTGGGATGTGCAGGAGGCGAGGACAGGGGGAGTGCCCGGCACTCTGTTCTGAGCCCCACGCTGCACTGGGAGGAACCTTGGGTGTCCTCAGAGCATTGTTTCAAGAATCATCAAGAGTTCCTGCCTGTGAAGTGAGGGGGATGGGAGTCAAATCCCAGCTCGGACCCTTCCCAGGACACTCTGTGATCCTAGGAGAGGTATCTTAACCTCTCTGAACCTCAGTTTCCACGTCTATCAAAATAAGGTGTCAAAACCCTATGACAGTGTGGTCAGGATTCCACGAACTAGCTGGGTGAGAAATCGCTCTTACCTGGGATGTCACCCAGTGCCTGATTGTTGTGGGATCTCGATGCCACATGAAAGAATGATGTGATATAAAAGTGCGAGACACATCGTAAGTGCTCAGGACGTGTAAGTCCCCTTTACCACCCTTCCGGCCTCTTTTAGATGCAGTCACGTCTGTGGAGTGCTGACCGTTGGCTGGGCTGAGTGCTGGCATTCAGCCTCTTATCACATGGAGGGGGAAGTCGGATGGCTGACTCAGTTGGCACTGCTCCGGCTTCTCTGTGAAACTGGATAAGGCAGCAACCCTGTGTGCTCCAGGATTTCGAGAAACAGGCAAAACTCACATCCAGAGTCTGTTCATCTGCTCACCCTCCGGCCTGGGTCTAACCCCCATCTTCACTGCCAGCTGGGCGTGTGGCCTGGGGCAGGTTCCTGTACCCTCTGAGCCTCAGTCCCCCCAGGGGCAAAATGAGGATAACTGTCATCTGTCTTCATTGGGACATTGGGAGAACATTGGGAGAGTGTATTTAAGGAGCCTCGCGTGGTGCCTGGCCCCCGTAAGTGCACTTTGAGTGGTGGCTGCTATCATTACCACGAAATCACCACGAAAGAGAGCAGGCTGCCCCTTCAGACTGTGTGCTCGCTGCATCACCCCCAGAGAGAGCTTTTTCTCAGAATCTCTCTATCCCCAGATGAACTTTGAATTTTGTCCAAGCTCTTTTATTATGTGAAGACGTCTCATTCCTTTAAGGACCCGCTGCAGAGGCCACAGAGGAGAGAGGCCAGTTGACAAGCGTGTTCTCCGAGTCAGCCCCCTCGACAAATCCTTGAGCGGATGTGTGGGGGGAACCCTTGATTTCTCCTCCAAGAAAACCGGAGCAGGCAGCCCACCTCAGTGCCCAGTAAAAATCCATCTTGCTGGGAAGTTTTCTCTTCCAGATGAGCTCTGGGGGTGCTGTGGGTTTGTTTCCCTGGGTCAGGACTGGAATTATTTCTGGTGGAGAGGGGGGGTCATCAAATTCAGCCCACTGTAGGTAAAAGAACCATGGTCTAGAACCAACCAGGATGGCAGAATGGGCCAGGAGTCTTCTGGTGGCAAGTGACAGAAACTCAAATCCTACTGGTTTAAGCCAGAAGGAATTCCTGGTCCATGTGACTGAAAATGTCAAGCCTGTTGGGAGCCAGAGAGCTAAACTCAGTCTCTTTCTTCTCTTTGGGCTTGGCTTCTGGGTGGGTTCTGCTTTCAATTAAATTGTCTCCAGTCTTAGCAACCCAAGCAGAAGGAGACTTTCTATTTCCCAGTAATTCTGCAAAGCCTCCAGAAAGGCCTCTCGTTGACCAGATTGGATCACATGCCCAGGCCTGAGCCAATCACTGTGGCCGAGGGGATGGAATGTGCTGATTGGCCAGGCTGAGTCATATGCCACTTGTAACAAGGGGTGGGGTGGGATCAGCCCCATTGTAGATAAGGCCCCACCTCTTCCCAGCTGTGTCACTTCTGGCAAACTCTCTGCTTCCATAAACGGGCTGGTCTGAGATGACATGAGATCATATACACAAAGCACCCAGCACCCGGCCCTGCACAAAGTAGGTCAGTTAACGTCTCCCCGTCCTGCTCAAAGTCGTATTGCTTCCCTGAAACTCAGGCTTCCTCATCTGTAAAATGGAGCTAATCTTCACAACAATCCCATGAGGCAGGTACTGTTATTATCATCCTCACTTTTCAAATGAGGACACCGAGGCACAGAGAGGTTAGGTAAGTTACCAAAGTTTGCACAGTAACGGGTCGATCTGGGATGTGAACCAGGCAGTTTCTACCCTTTTAGAATGATGCTGCATCGAATATAATTTCAGCCTAATGTGAGCATGCTAAGACTGGAGGCCGTGCCCGTCCAGAGGAGCAGCTCCTAGCCTGTTTCTTGGGTTCAGAGTCCCCCATCCTACGCTGCTTCCTTCAGACAGGGAACCAGAGGCCTGCATCGCGAGGAGGAACAGCAAGTGTGGAGCCCTGAGGCGGGACCGAGCTTGGTGTGTCCCAGAGACGGTGGAAGCCCGGTGTTTCTGCGGGGTAGTGCAGAAAGTGCTCTTAGATGCTCCTCGGGTCCTCCCACGCCTTACCACAGCCGCATCTCCCAGGAGCCCAGCAGGAAGGTCAGGCTGGTCACCCCACAGACAAGCACACCAGACCCAGAGGGGTCAGACGCTTTGCCCAACACAGCACTCCAGCGGCAGAGGCTGGGCTGAGGGCCGGTGGCCTGGCCTGGCTGTCCTCCAAGGAGGCGAGGTTGGAAATCACAGGACTGGGTTTCCAGTCTTTCTGGGTGCTGGGCTGTTGCAGCAGCGTGGAAGATTAAAACCAGCCCTCCCACGATGTCTGGCGCAGATTGCAAGAGTGGAGGTGGCGGGGGACAGAAATGAAGGGATCGGGGACATGACAGCGTTAAGAGGCTGCGTGGGCCCAGGAGGGAATTCTCAGTGTGATTTATGCTTAGCTGGGCTGCAGGCCGGGAGGGAGGCAGCAGGCGCCTGGGGGGTAGCACATCTCTGGGCATGCAGGCCTGGGCTTCAGGCTGCCTCTTGGGGTGCCCACTGAAAGTCAAGTACACATGTCAAACTAAAAGAAAAATTTTATTCAAAGTAATCCCACTTCTTGGTATCTACCATGTGAGTCTTCTAAGAAGAGGTTCACTGTGCCATTTTTGTATGTGGAGAAGATACAACCTCCATGGATGGAGACGTGGCTAAACATTTACAGTGGTGAATGGAATATTACGTAGTCTGTAAAAAGAAAACACTAACAGATAGAACACTGAGATACACCATGAAATGAAAATAGCAAGTTACAGTGTGATGTCATTTGTTACTCCTTCCCCCCAAATTCCCAATAGTCTATCTTTTCTGTGAGTATATGCCAACATTTTGAGATGCTCTTTTATTTTACATGCATTAAGAAAAAACAACACTGCCAATTGTAATTGTGAGACGCCGTGTATGGTCAAACATATCCTGTTTTCAGGTATGTTAAAGTGTGACTGTGTGCATCTTAGAATTAGAGAAATAGGTAAATATATGGGAAAATTTGTAAATATATGGAAAAAAGACCGGAAGGATGTGCATCCAAGTATTCATGGAGGTTCACTCTGGGAGGAGAGGAATAAAGAGGAGTTGAGGTGGTGGCCAGGTGGGTCTTATTTTAATTTTTTTCTAAGAAGAATGTTACCACCTATTGTTATAAACCAAGCCCCAAGAGCACTGCCCTCGCCGTTGGATTTCTCCTTAGAGCGGCTCATGGAACTATCTGTGGCCCCTGCCTACCTCTCCAGCTGCAGGAGCTGAGACATGCGTGTGCTCCCAGGTGTCTCGTGCTTTGGGGTCTTGGCACATTCTGTCCCGTCTTTCAGGAACGCCCGCCCGCACCTCTCAGCCCTCAGACCTCCAGGTCTCAGCCGAGTCCTCCCCCCCACCCCAAGCCCTTCCTAACTTCCAGGCTGCGTTCAGTGCCCCTTGTTTGCAGTCCCACCACCCCTTTGTCAACCTCCTTTGTTGTTCCATTCAGGCTCTGACACTTCATAGCTGTTCCATCTTAAGCAACTGATATAAGTACCTTGAACCTCAGTTTTTCTCATCTGTGAAATGGGAATGAAAAACTCCTACTTGGTAGAGCCTAAGGTACTTGAGGTCAAGAAACAATTATTCTCACATTCAGTGTTCACAACAGCTTGGCTGGCTGACAGGTGAGGAAAGAGGCTTTTGAGAGACGGTGTCATTTGTGTGGTAAGAGGTGGAGTAAGGATTTGAACCCAGGTCTTTGCTTATAGAGTCCTGCTCTTCCCGTATCTTGGAGATCATGATGATAACCAAGATACAGCCCCATCCTCCCGGGGGCTATGTTCTGGTGACAAGAGACCCAAGGACAAATATTTTCAAAAATTAAAAAAATCCCCTTCCTTGCCAGGCGTCATAGGACTGAATATCTCTGAGCAGTTCCTGGAGTCTCAAAGTCACATTGACAAGGGTTGAAAATCAAGACAGTGACATTTTGCCCTTTGGGAAATGTTCCTGAGACTTCCTCCTTTTGTCAGAGCTTTGATGTCCCTGAAGAAAGACGCGTCCCTGCTGTCTTTAAGAGCAGAGCCATTACTTCGCTAACCGCGCTGGGGCTTCCTGACCTGCCAGCCTGTGGAAGCCTGGTTTCCCATCGAGTGGTTCTTCGAACCGTGTGATAACGGAGCAGCCACAAACACAGCTCTTCTCGGCGTGAACGTCTCAGCTTCTTTCTGGGTTTGCTGTTTCCTTTACTTGCAACAAGGCGTTTTTGAGTCAGAAAGATCTCCCACACTTGGGCACACATTTGCCCCTGATGAGACGACGATGGGCCAACATTATTATCATTATTAATTCTATATAGTTATCTCAGCTGTCATCTGCCTAGAGCCTGCTGTAAACACTGTAGTGGATTGGAAGATGCCACCCCCAGAAAGACAGGCCTACCTCCTAACCCCTGGTACCTGTGAATGTGACCTTATTTGGAAAAAGGGTCTTTGCAGATGGAATTAAGGATCTTGAGATGGGATCATCTTGGATGAACCAGGTGGGCCCTTAATCCTATGACAAGCATCCTATAAGAAAACATAGAATCACAGAGGAGCAAAGAAGGCCACGTGATGATGGAGGTAGAGGTTGGAGCAAAGCTGCCCAAGCCGAGGACCGTCAAGGATGGCTGGCAACCGCCAGAAAGTGGAAGAGGCAGGAAGGATCCTCCCCCAGGGCCTCCGGAGGGATTGTGTTCCCGCAGACACCTGGATTTGGGACTTCTGGCTTCCGAAACTGTGGGAGAATAAATCCCTGCTGCTTTGATGCCACCAGGCTTGCAGTCATTTGTCATGGCAGCCCAAGGAAACTAATGCAACCGCCTAGCCAATGAAGCACCCCCACCCGCTGCTCACCCCGTTTTCCCGCATCGTTGTACTTATTTCCTCGGTGACGCATCTCAGTCTAATTATCTCCTTTGTCTCCTTGCCAGTCTATCCTGCACTGGACTGTGATCCGCGTGAGGGCAGGGACCTCGTCTCCTGCGGTGTCCCCGGGCCCTGTGGCGGAGCTTGGCCCTCACTGGGGGAAATGTAGATGGGTACATTTCCAAGTAGAACAGAACTCAGAATCAGTATTCATGTCCCAAGATGGCAGTCCTGAAAAAACCAAAAAATAACAGAGACGAAGACACACGCACACAGAAAACGCTAAACCCAATTTCGGCAGGAGATTCGACAACTCTCCCACGGGGAGGCTGTTCTCACCCAGACATTTAATTGAACACGTACGTCGAGTCAGCTCGCAGCGTGTCTGGGGAACTCACACGTGGGGCCGCGCGGCTGAACCAACTCCGGGAAACCTCGTTAATTTCTACATGAGAAATGATTTCATTTCTCAGCCGTGGTCTGGAGGCGGTGCTGTGCAGGGACAGATCTTACAGGGCCGGGTCTGCACGCCAGTTGCTGTGCTTCCTTGCCCAAGGTTCTTCCTTAATAAAGAAAGGAAGGCAGGAAGGAAGGGAGGGAGGAAGGAAGACCACTGGTCTTGGCCCCTGGAAGAACGTTTTATCCTGTGACAGTCCTGAGAGGGAGATTCGTCTTGTTTCCTTGACTCGCCAAGGCTGGCGGCATTTAGGGGTCGAAGACAAAGTGATTTGGTCACAATGAAAGTCAGGCTGCATTAGTATCTTCATCATCTTTAGTATTGGCAGAGCTGTGATTTATTTAGTACTTACGGGGCACGGCACTTACACTGCCTCATGTTGCCCTGTTAGTTTTACACATGTTGTTCTCATAATAATACTGTGAGCCATGTATTATGACCTCCCCTTCATAGATGGGGAAATGGGGGTTCTGAGGAATTAAGTGATGCCCAAGGTCCCACAGTCGAAGCCCAAATTCAGATGCAGAGTATCTGGCTCTGAAGTCCATATTTGTCACAACTGTGAGATCATCTCTCAAGCTTCCTTGGTTACTTTGTTATTTCTTAGAAACTGCCTTTTTTTTCCCCCTTAGAGTCATACTGTCTAGCTCTTAATTAGTTAATTAGGTCAACAAATACCGGTTGAGCCCTCACATATGCTCGGAGCTCTACCAGAAACTCAGAGATGAAACTGTACAAGAGGAGACAAGATCCCTTGTCAAGGAGCTCAGGGCTTAACAGGTGAGACAGAAAGGTGACAAGATGCCTCCAACGTCAGGTAACAAATGCCAGGATGGAGTGACCATGGGGAGCTGAGGGCGCACAGAGCTGGGGCACCTGACTATGTAGTCAGTGGTGGATGTGGGCATAAGGAAGGCCCTCCCAGAAGAAATGATGCTAGCTTGCTCTGAAGGATGAAAGTATTTGTTTTCATGCTTGTTGCCAAAAGGATTTAGAGGCTCTGTGCCCGGCTCATGGTAAATGACCAATAAATATTTGGTAAATGAATGACTGGTGAAAAAGAACTTTGCAATTGTTTTCCTTTCTGCTTTGGCTGCCGGGAAGCTCAGAGCCGCCGAGTTGACAAATGTTTAGATGTTGAGATCTTGAGACCCCAGACTTCCTCCATTCCTCTTCCCTCCCTCTACCTTCACTGGTCTTGACATTCATGTAATTCATTCTTTTGTACGTCCTGATTTTGTAATATAAGTTCTAATCATGCCTTGTGATGTCATGTACCTCTGACTCACAAGACAGCTGCGATTTGGGGACAGGGGAGACGGGTAGGGGATCGAATGCTGGTGGCAGACTTTTATGAGATGTTCTTTCTCTGGCCTTCCTCTCCCCGCACCTGCTCCTCTCCTGCCTATCACTGTTCTCAGTTCACCCAGAGAAATTGAATTTCAAATATCAGTGGAACTCAATGGAGCAAATATTCCACACCCGAGTGATGGGCTGCCATGGAGGGTGATGGGCAGGAGGCTGGGGAAGGAAGGCTGGAAGCTGGGGCAGCAGCCCGTGGGGGCGGAGAAGACCCAGCCTGGCCCTGCCCAGGAAGGGGAGCCCGGGGAGCCTGGGCAGGCAGAGAGCAGACCAGAGGGAGGTCCGTATGTGCAGGAGGAAAGGCGGGGTTGGGTCTTCAGAAAATACTGTCTTGGGAGCAGAGGATGCTTTCAGGAGCTGGGAAGAGAGGGGTCGGGCATGCTCAGGGCAGGCCCTGATTTAGCCTTCAGGATATGAATTCCTTGAGTCCCTGCTGGCTTTGCTCCCTGCTGAACCCCTGGAACCGAGGGGGTGCTGGATAAACACTTGTTGACCGACTATCGCCTCTGTCCTCTGGGGAAGTCACGCTTCCCTTCATGCCTTGGCTATGGCTCTACCCACCCTGAGAAGACTTTCTCAAACACCTGGCTGGCTTAGGTCCCCACTCTGAGTCCACCCTCTGTTCTGACCTCTTTAGTAGTGGTACCATATTGACACCTCAGTGCAGCCCTCCCGCCGAGCTCCCGTCTGCCATCTCTGCTTGGAGTGTAACGGGGATCTCACACTGAACAAGTCCCGACATCCTCCCCTACTCCACTCTTCCTCCCTCATCTTCCCCATCTCGGCAGATGGCGGCTCATCCATTGGGGGGGCTCAAGCGCCGGATCTCCTAATCTTGCATCACCTCTCTCCACCCCGCTGCTGCTGTCCTGGCCCAGGCTGCCCTTGCCCCTCCCCAGGTTTGTTGCGATGATCCCCCCATGGTCCTCGCGCTTCCAGCCTGGTCCCTTGTAGCTGTTTTCTCGGGCTGGCGAGAAATCACCGTGAGCTTGGTGGTTGAAGACACAGGAATTTGTTCTCTCACGGTTCTGCAGGTCCGAAGAGAAGGTGTTGGCAGGGTCGGTCCTTCCGGAGGCTCTGAGGGGGAGTGGTTCCATGCCTCTCCTGGCTTCTGGTGGCCGCCACCCGTCCTGGGCGTTCCTGGGCTTGTGGACGCATCACTCCAATCTCTGCGTCCGTCTTTGCCTCGGCTCCGTCTCTGGGCCTCCTCTTTCCCTCCTAAGCACACGGGTCACTGGATGTAGGGACCCCTCTAATCCGGGACGATCTCATCTGGACACCCGTAACTTAGTTACATCTGCAAAGAATCTTGTCCCAAACAAGGACATGTTCAGGGGTTCCTGCGGGACATGAATTTGGGAGCCACCTTTCGATCCACTACACCCTCTGCTGTCTGCTGTCCGTATAGCAGCCAGAGCGACCTTCAGAAACTGAAGGCAATCCAATTCTTCCCCCGAACTGTCTGGTGGCCCCGTCTCATTCAGAGAGGTCAGACTCTTCCTGGTGGCGCGTGGGCCCCACGTGGTCTGCTGTCAACTCTGCCTTCACGTCCTCCATCCTTCCCCTCGCTCCCTCCTCGCCACCTTCACCGACTTTCCCCGGGGCCTCCACCTCTCCAGGCACAGACTCTGCCACTGCTGCCCCGCGGCCTGTGACCTCTCCCTTCTTGCCCCTAGTTCTGCACGGCCGCCTCCCTCACCTCCTGCAGGTCACTGCTTGAACGTCACTTCCTGGGTGGACCCCCGGCCCTAGCCTCCCTCTGCTTTATTCACCCCCCATGAATTTGTCACCGTCTCTCAACTTTGTCACTTACTGATTTGTCCACTGCCTGACTCCACTCGCTAGAACGTCAGCCCCACGAGGGCAGGAGTGTAATGTATTTGCCACTGATTCGGCCGTGCCGAGAGCAGCGCCGGCGTGAAGTGTGCACGCAATGAACCCGTGCCGGGTCAATAAGCGGATGAACGATAATACCTGCCTGGCAGGGTGCGGAGAACTCAGTGAGATGGTGCTGATATGGCACAAAGCCTGGCAAAGATGAGCCTCCATACTGTGGTTATTAATATTATTATTATCATTAGAAGTAGTAGCAGTCACAATAGTATTTCCCTCAGAGTTTGGGTGCTGGCCCGTAGGAGGCACTTGGGAAATGTTTGTTGATTGACTAAAGGATGTTAGTAACCCTTCTCTGCCTCCTATCTCTTCTAAGCCATGCACGGGACGTTTGTGATTCTGCTGCCACTCAGCCTGATCCTGATGGTTTTTGGGGGGATGACAGGGTTTCTGAGCTTCCTCCTCCGATCCCCCCTCCCCCTCGTGCTCACGGGGACCCTCTTCATCTTTGGAGGTAGGTGCCCACCTGTGCCACATTCTCAGCAGGGGAGGGAGCGGGGGTCCCATCACCTCTCTGGGGCTCAGTTTCCCCATCTGTGTTATCACAGCTGGAAGGGAGGAGCGGTTTTCGGCCCACAGCCCCTGAGTCTGTGGTCCCAAGAGAGAAGCAGAGCGGGGAGCAGGTTCTGAGACTCGTTTTCATGATTTCACAGAAGAAGCCACGTCCAGATAGCTTTGAGTCAGGGCTGTGGGCTGGTGGAGTCCCTCCCTCGGCTGCCCTCTGTCTCTCAGGCCCCCTGCCATCTGACGGAGATTGCCTTGATCGATTATAAAACAGGCAATGCCCGGGTTCATACCCTTTGCGGACCAGAGGGTTTTGAAGGTGGGCCGGTTGTTCTAAGGCCTCCCTGCTTCCTGCACGCTTGAAATGGTCCCCCCTTAAAAAAGGATGAGAGCAGTGATGACACACGGTGGGAATCCACGGAGGGAAAAGTAAAAGGAGCGTCTGGAGGTGGCAATATCGCGAGGCGCTGATCTCCTCCACCCAATCACTATTATTAATGTCGGCACTGATGACTCCCCAGTGACTGAGTCTCGAAACCAGCACCTCCCAGTCGAACTTGCTGCTGTGGGGGATAGGTTCTCTAATCTGCGCTCTGCCGTGGGGGAGCCACGAACCAGCCTACGGAGCACTTCACACGTGGCAGGTGCCATGAGGGGCTGAGTTGTTCATTTAAATTAAGTTTAAATAGCCACGTGTGGCCAGTGGCTGTGGGACTGGACAGCCCAGCTTTAATCCCATATCTGTGGAGACCCACTGTGTGCCAGGAGCCGTTCTGGGTGCTGGGGAATCCAGGATGAGCCCCCTGGAGCTCACAGCCTGTCGGGGGAGACAGACATTAGTGAAGTCATTTCAGAAACGAATGCAGAATCGTAGTTCTGACCCGGGCAGGGGTGGAGGGCTGTGTTGTGCTGTGAGGTCACAGGGTCAGTTGACCTGCTCAGGGAGGTCCCGGAATGGACACACGAGCTGAGCTGCGGGGGTGGTTAGGAGTTATGATGGCAGGAGGGGAGGGAAGGGAGGGTGCACTGAGCAGAGGGACCAGCGTGGGCAAAGGCCCTGTGGTGGAGGGAGCATGGACGCCGGGCGAGGCCAGTGTGGCTGGGCCGGGCGAGGAGGGGAGGGCAGTGCCAGGTCGGGATGGGCGGTTGATCTCTCCTTTTGCCTCCCCTGCAGCCTTGGTGACTCTGGCTGGAATCAGCATCTACATCGCGTATTCGGCCGCCGCCTTCCGGGAGGCGCTGTGTCTCCTGGAGGAGAGGGCCCTGCTGGACCAGGTGGACATCCGCTTCGGCTGGTCCCTGGCCCTGGGCTGGATCAGCTTCATCGCCGAGCTGCTCACCGGGGCGGCCTTCCTGGCAGCAGCCCGCGTGCTCCGCCTGGGTCGGAGGCAGGACCGGGCCATCTGAGCCCGGCGTCTGGTCGTCCATCTGGTCATGGTGGGAGGGAGGCGTGTGGTCTGGGGGCTTCATGGACCCATGTTGGTGGGCTGTGGCCTCCTCTTCCTCAAAGGCCACCGGCGGAGGCCAGGGGCCCAACCCGAGAACCGCTGTGGACTGAGCTCCGGGCTGGCTGTCATCTCTGCCACCTGTGCTGCCTGGCGTGCTGTGTGCCGTGTGTCCGTGCACGTATGTGTGTCCGTGTGGGCTGGAGGAGGCCCGAGGGAGTGCAGAACCCAGGAAATAACAGAAACAACCCCTTAATCAGAAACAGAACTTCACAGATTGCAACCTCTGTGTGCCCCTCTGGCTTCATTTCATCCTCACCCCTGCCCTTTGGATCAGCTTCTCTTCTTTGTTAAGGAAATGGAGGACCAGAGAGGTTAGGTGAGTTGGGCAAGGCACACAGTGAGCTAGTAGCATATTCCTCACTCCAAGAACAGTGCTCTCTCCTTTATCACAGCTTTTCTGAGCAGGTTCACGCTGCAGCGTGGGTACTGTGAGTGCAGTAAGCTCCATCTCAGACGCTGGGCCTCGTGCTTCACACACTTGGGACCCGGCCAGGAGCGCACAGTGGGAAACCCTGAGGAAGACAGCAGAGATCTGGGCTTCTCAACAACCGGATGGTGGAAGCTTCCTCCCTTGCCTCGGCCAGGCTCACGCTTGTCTGGTCCAGAGTCCTGAACCTCGACAGAAAAGGCTCGCTTCCGCCATGATTCCCGGCGATCAGGGGCTCGCTCTTGAAATGCAAAATAGAGTCAGCCCAGAGACGGAGGCCCCTCTTGACCGTCAGGTGGTCAGTGTGCTGGTCCCCTTATGTGTCACTTCAGGAGGCCTTCGGGGGAGGGAAGAGCAATCAGGTGCTCGCAGTCAGCAGGAAGGGCAGTCAGCAAACTTGCAGCTCACCGGAGAGAGCAATCAGTTCACCAGACAGAGCACTCAGCAAACTCACCTCAGAGGAAGCAGTATCAGCATGCTTGCACTTAGTCGGGAAGAATAATCCTCAAAAACACCATCATAACTCCAGGATGCTGGTCTTAGCACTTAGTCTTCAATCCAAATGCCAAATGTTAGCTCAAGACACCCTCGAGCCTGTGATAAAAGTAATTTGCGCATGAAAGTGTTGACTGAGCCCAGTTCCCTGCGGTAAAGTCCAGGCTGGTGAAATGCAAACACACTGGGAAATGCATGAGCACAGTCCTCTGCTGAGTCCTCCAGTATCCCCCGAGTAAGGCCTGTGCACTGGGATCAGCAGGTCTCAACCCAAATTGCCCAGGAATCACTGGGGAATTTAAAAGATGCCTGGTCCCACCTCAGGCCATTGAAGTCGCAGTTTCTCAGAGTGGGGTCCAAGCATCACCAGCTTTCGAAATTGCTCCGGTTTCCCTAACGTGCGGCCAGAGTTGAGATGAGCAATGGGCTGGCTTCGAACCCAGGTGGATGCTTGTGTGTGACTTTATAACCGTAGGTTTTCTGTATCTTATATATATATGTATAAAACCTGTTGTGATTTTCTCACCTTCAAGAGAGGTTGCATTTGAAAAAATCTTGCGAGTGGCCTGGTGTTTGGTTTTTACCACTGTATAAACTCAAATTCATGGGGATCTTATGAAATGCAGCCTTGGGTTCAGTAGGTTGGGGGCGGGGCCAGCAATTCTGCATCTCACAAGCTTCCAGTAAGGAGGACTTATGAAGTATCACACACACACACACCACACACACACACACACACCGTCTTCTGTCCTCCTTCAAAGCAGCAGGATTTTTAAGTTGCTTCTGCACTAGCAAAGTGGTCTGTACTCAGTCACGGGCCGAGTCCTGGTGACACTATTACAGCTCTTCCTTTGTGAAATAATGACACACTGTAACAGCTGTGTGGCCTCGGTGGGTCTGGGTGGGGGAGGGTGCCCACCTCCTGGCCCTGTTGGCACTGAGTGCTCTCCAGGAAAGCTGTGGCTCCTTTTGGGTGAAAATAACTCCAGATGTGATGTAAGCTTTTTGTAGTGTGGGTGGTGGGGGTTGGTCTAGAACATGAAGCTGGAAGATTCCCATGAGTTGGTCAATTGAGAGGATGATCTTCAGGGATTAATCATATCCCTCCTTCTCCCCCCAGAAAATCCCGTCCCTCCTTTCATCCTGGTATTTGGCCCACGGGGATGGGGGTCTCCAAAGTGGCTGCACATCCGAACCCCTGGAGTGGCGCTGCTCACACTGCAGTGTGCCGGACTCTTGTCCAACCCCCCCTGGCCGGGTGCCACCCCTGGGGTCTCTGAGTCTGTAGTTCCAGGTGGGGCCTGAGAATTCACATTTCTAACCAGCTCCCAGTGATGCGGATGCTGCTGGTCTGGGGCCGCCCTTTGCACTGCATGACCTGGGGGATTTGTCAAGTGACAAGGGTGGTCTTCACCTTGCTGTACATTAGAATCACCTGGGCATCTTTTAAAAATCCTGATGCCCAGGCAGAAGCTCCGATAGTCTCTAGGAGTCCCGGCATCAGTATTTTTAAAGAGCTTTCCAGATGATTCCAATGTGTAGCTGAGGTTGAGAACATGTGCCTGTAAGACTCTGAGTCATGAGATGTGGGGAACGCCTGGGGAGCCTTACGTTTAAGAAACTCCCCAGGAAGTGCTGATGGTTCAGCAGGCTCGGGGACCACTGGGGCGGGTCATAAGATGACAACACCATTGTCAACATCATGACATCACCCTCACCATGACCTCATCATCTTCACCAGGATGTCCTCCTCCTCACCATGACATCATCATCTTCACCATGACATCATCATCTTCACTATGACCTTATCATCTTCACCATGACATCATCATCTTCACTATGACATCATCATCTTCACTATGACCTTATCATCTTCACCATGACATCATCATCTTCACTATGACCTTATCATCTTCACCATGACATCATCATCTTCACTATGACATCTTCATCTTCACCATGACATCATCATCTTCACTATGACCTCACCATCTTCACCATGACATCGTCATCTTCACTATGACCTCACCATCTTCACCATGACATCATCATCTTCACTATGACATCATCATCTTCACTATGACCTTATCATCTTCACCATGACATCATCATCTTCACTATGACCTTATCATCTTCACCATGACATCATCATCTTCACTATGACATCTTCATCTTCACCATGACATCATCATCTTCACTATGACCTCACCATCTTCACCATGACATCGTCATCTTCACTATGACCTCACCATCTTCACCATGACATCATCATCTTCACTATGACCTTATCATCTTCACCATGACATCATCACCCTCACTTTGACCTCACTGCCCTCATGACATTATTAGCTTCACTATGAAATCCTCCTCCTCACCGTGACATGATCATCGCTATGACATCTTCCTCCTCTCCGTGATGTCACCATCCTCTCCACGGCATGATCATCATCGCAGCTGACACCCATTGAGTATTTACTATGCACCTGCCCTATGTTACGTGCCCATCAGTCAATCAGTCCTTCACAAACACCTGATGGGAGGCCATTACATGCTAGGAGCTAGGGGCAGGGGCCCCACCGGAGCAAGCCCTTGCTCTCTGAGCGGCCACATGATTGAGGAGAGAGAGGCATGTGAAACATACGGTTGTTGGTGAGGACTATGGACATAAACGAGGCAGGGTACAGATGAGAAAACTGAGGCAAGGACAGGTTGAGTTAACTGGCCTGAGGGCACAAGGAGAGAAAGGGATACAACTGGGACTGAAATTCAGATCAGCCTGATTCCAAGATGACTTTCTTCCCACTCTCGTCAACACCGGCTGTCTGTCTGCTTTTGGGTTCAGGACACTGCCGCTGCCTCCCTTTCTGTCTATTCTGGAAAAGTGCAAACTGAGTGGGTTGCTCATAAGGCCCCACGGGGGTGCGTGCGCGCGGTTGCAAAACCAGTTCTAGACCGAAGAAAAGAAATGCAAGTTTTCCCGAAGTTAAGGCCGCGGTGCTAGTGAGAGGGCGGTCTCTGCTGCCACCTGCTGGTCGCGTGGTGGAACTGCGTCAGAGGCAGGAGTTGATTCTCCTATGAGTCCTGGGATGTCTGTTCTCAGCTCTCCCGGAGCCAGCAATGGGTTCAACACCGCAGGGCAGGGCTTCTCAGCTGTGGCGACTCGCCGCCCCCTCCCCACCTGGGACATTTGGGGACGTCTAGAGACGTTTTTGGTTGTCACGCCGGGGATGGGTGCTGCTGGCATCTAGTGGGTGGAGGCCAGGGATGCTGCTAAACCTCCTACAGCAACAGTGCAGCCTCAGGACAAAGAATGATCACGTGTCATAGTGCCCGGGCTGAGAAAGCTTGTTAGGGGAATAATAACAAAGAGGAAAAATAGCAAAAGAAAACATGTGTGTGCTCAGGGAACTGATGACATAGTTGAAAAGAATCTCATTCACTCAATAAAATTTACCAAACACCCACCACGTGTCCAGAACTGTCCTGGGGTCCGGGGACGTTAGTGGGGGTGGATGACAAGATCCTGGCCTTACGAGCTCACGTGGAAACAGATGATGAACACACGAGCTAATAATACAAACAAGAACTTCAGAGTGATGAGTGTTAGGAAGAAAATAAAACAGGACAATGAGATGGAGCATGGCTGGGAGAGACTCTACTCCAGGAAGGGCAGTGAGGAAGGGCCTCTTGGAGGAGGTGGCCTGTGGCAAGACCCGAATGAGGAACCTGCCATGTAGGGAAGCAGCAGAGCAGGCAGATGTCAGCAGGTGCAAAGGCCCTGAGGTGGGAACAAGCTTATTGTGTGTTTGAGAGAAAGAAAGCAAGAAAGTTGAGGAAGGGAGGTAGGAGGTGAAATTAGAGAGGTGGGGAGGAGGGAGGGGAGCCCAATGGAATCTAAACCTCAAAAGTGAGCCTGGGCATTTGGTATTTTAACAAGTTCCCTGGGTGACTCTGCTGTGCAGTGAGGGTGAGAACCACCACTTTACATCCTTGGGTCTGGTGAGTGGAGAGTGGACGCCAGGGGCGAGAGTGGGCGCAGGAAGTCCAGGGCGGGGCCTCTCCATCATCCAGGTGGGAGAGGAAAGAGCTCGGGCCAGGTGGAGGCGAGACTTGGATTCAGGTGGGTTTCAGGGGGTGAATGGAGGGGACTTTGGCTCATAAAAGAGGACAAGAAAGAGTGAGTAGGTGCCTCCCCCTTTGCTGTGGAAGCTCAGCCTGGACCGTGTGCTCAGGTCCAGACCTGGCCGGACCCCCTCTTGTGGATGTTCCATGGAATTGACCTATTCTCTCCCCTCAGAGAGGACACTGCCTGGCAGTGAAGAGTCATTCATTCACTCATCCATTCATTAATTCATTTACTCATTCATTCATCCACTACCATCCATCCATCCCTCACTCATTCATGCACTTATTATGTAGTCATGCACTCATCCACTCATCTTGTCACTCATTTCACATTCAGCCATTCACTCGTTCATTTGTCCATCCCATCCATTCACTCATTCATGCATCATCACTCATTCCTTCATTTGTCCATTAACTCATTCACTCATCCATCCATTCACGCATTCATTCGCTCCTCCATGCATCCATTTGGACATTCATCCATTCATTCACACATTTGTCACTCCAGTCACTCCTTCATATAGTCACTCCTTCAACAACTACTTATTGGATGTCATGTGCCAGGTGCTGTTTGAGGGTGTAGGGATTTAGCAGTGAGTGAAAATGATGAAAATGTCACAAAGCTGACATTCATTTGTGTGTGTGTGTTTGTGTGACAGACACACAATAGCACTGTGGGTAAAACATTTGGTATGTCAGCTGGGAAGAAGTCTCATAAAGAAGTGGAGAAGGGGGCAGGGTTGTGTGTGTGGGGTGTGAACTGTGCAGAGACTGTAATGTCCCAGCGGGTCCTCTGCTGAGCAGGGCTTGAGAGACCAGCCCCTGTCCATCTGAATGTCACACTGATTCATCAGTTCAATACGCGTTTTCCGGGCCCTTCTGCAGGCTCGGGAGAGGGTCTTGCTGGAGGCGGGACAGTCAGGGCTCAGTGAAGGCCCAGCTTCAGTCTCCCCAGGCTGACTTTGCTGCCTTTTCCTGGAGACAAGCCTCAGGGCTTATATGGCGAGGGGAGCAAGTCTGGGGGAGCCCGGAAGCATGCAGAGCAGGCGCTGTTGCCCCCACTTTGCAGGTGAGGAGCCTGAGGCCCCCAGGAGAGGACTTGCTCTGGGGGAGGCTTCAGGTGAGGGGACCAGGACCGAGACCCGGGCTCCAGCGTCGTCACCCCCGTTCCCTCCCTCTGACATCCCGGGCTGCTCGCTCCCTCCCCTGAGAGCCGATGGCCTGGAATTCATTTACAGTAAAAAAGGGAGCAATTCCTGGTCTTCGCTTATCCTCTCAGTGAATTTCCACTTGTCATTTTCCCAGCACACGACACCCAACAGCTGGGACCCTGATATTGGGCCTCTGTGCACGTCAGAGGCAGACTCATAATCTCTGCCTTGTTCCAACAACAGCCTGCGTGTTTTCAAATATTTACAAGTTAGGTCCCCTCTGGAGCATATGGAGGATGGGGGTTGGGGGGGGAGGGAGGGAGAGAGATGGAGACACACACACACACACAGCAAAACAAGAGCCACCCAGGGAGACAGGCGAAGACCCAGGGGAATATACACATTCAGAGAAAGAGTTGGGGTAGATGTCGAGATGGAGGGGCGCAGAGAGGGCAGAGGGAGACAGAGAAGGAAGGAGCACAGAGAGAAACAGGAAGAAGCAACGAGAGACAGGAAGAGACTGAAGGAATTTCAGGAAAAGTGGAAAAAAGGGACAGAATCTGAGAGAGAAACAGACAGAAAAACTGAGAAACAGACAATATGAAACCACAGCCTCAGAGACTCTCAGAGCCAGAGGGTGGGGGACAGACAGGTGGCCCCGTGTGGACCCTTCCCGGGCTGCAGACGCTGCCTAGCGGGGCACCTCTGGGCACTGTTTGCGGCAGAGGGAGTGAGACTCAGGACAGGGCCTTGCGTCCTCCCCAGAGCCTGGGGACAGTTGGGAAGCAGGCAAAGGTGGCCCTGAGACAGCGGTGGGTCCCCCGTCTGGGAGCAGAACCTGCACCCCCTCCCCACCTCCTCCTGCCCTGGGGAGGGAGGATGGCGGCTTCGAGAAGCTGCTGGTGACAGTCTGGTCCTCGACTGGCCTGGGGGCCATGGACATTGTGTAGGCAAGTCTTAGCTGTAAAACAGGGTCAGTAACTCTCTCACTTTCCCTCTGCATTGTCTTCAGAAGAGAATGCTGGGAACCCTTCAGTGGCTCCCATCTTACTTGGAGTGAAAGTCGAAACTTCACAATGACCTGTGGGACCCCCATGATGGGACACTGCCTCCCTCCCCAGGGCTGCCAGGTAAGATACAGGATGCCCAGTTAAACTGGAATTTCAGATAAGCAGCATGTAACTGTTTGTGTGTTGGGACATACTTGTCCACACAATAGTTGGGACATACTTATCCTAAACAGTTGTGTGTTGCTTACCTGATACTCCAATTTAACCGAGCGTCCTGTACTTTAATTTTCTAAACCTGGCAACCCTCCCCCTCCTCTCTGCCTCCATGGTCCTCCCAGGTGTTCATGCTGCTCCAGCCACACGTGCCTCCTTGCTGTTCCTCAGACACGTTGGCACTGACTATTCCCCAGCCTGGAACGTTCTTTCATCAGACATCAGCAAGACCATCCCTGGTGCCTTAGCTCAAATTGCAACCCCTTCCCCAAACTCGCACCCCCACTCCCTTCCTTGCTTTCCCTCTCTCCTTAGCACTTACTGCTGTCTACAATGCTGTATTTTGTATTTTATATACATCCTGTTCATTGTCTCTCTTCCCCGCTAGATTCTGCGCTCCGTGCTAACCTGGGTGTTGTCTGCTTTTCCTTGCTGATTCCTGAAACGGTACCGGGCACACAGCAAGCGCTTAAGAACTACCTGCAGAATAAATCTGTAAACCCCAGACTCCATCTGGCCTCTTCTCTGAGCCACCAGCCCAGGCCCCGGGCACACGGCCCAGCTCAGTGCTCTGCCGAAAGTTCCAAGCCTCAGTCTTTTTGGTTGTGTGGGGTGCCTCTGCCCCTCTTCGCTACTTGGTGAAGTCATACGCAATCATTCATTTCAGTAAGAATTTATTAAGCCCCTACTGTATGCTAGAAACCCGTGTATACAGTGGTGAAGGAAACAGACCCCCTGGGACCCCAGTCCAGGACGGTGCTTCACTGATCATCTGAGAGAGGCAGGGAGGAGGGAAGAAAGAATGGAAGTAAAGAAGGAAGGCAGTGACGCATGAACAGAAGGAAAGACAATATTCAAAATAAAAAGGCGACTTATATGAACACTGCGTCCAATTCTATCTTTTAAAGCAGGGGGATGGCACAATTCCTACTGGTGGGGAAATAGACGGGGACCCTGCTGGATTCAGCCAGGATTCGTAGCTGTAAGCAACAGAGACTGATTCTGGCTGACGTTGGCGCAAGAGGAGAGACCAGGATGCCAGGTGGCTCTTAAAACCTCTGGGAGGGTTGGGGAATAGGTTTAGGGTTATGCGGATGGGGGGATGCCCCAAATCACACTGTGAAAAGGATCTGCTGAGGGCACCCGCCTCAACACCACAGCTTGCATCGTTGACACTGCCTCTACTCTGTCCCCAGCACTTGATCTTGTTCCATTGGCTGTCACCAAGGTCCTTGTGTCCAGGCCCCTCCACGGCAGGTGGGTCTGATTGGCTGAGCCTGGGTCATGTGCCCTGGCTGCAAGGGAAGCCGGGAAATTGAGGACCTGGATTTTGAGCTACACTGGTGGGATGTGGTGCTGCCTCCTCTTCGAGTCATAGGGTGGACATCCCCCACAGAGGAAAGAGGTCAGATTCTGGGCAGCTGACAGGAATGACAGGTGCCCCAAACAACACCCCGTCTCCCTTGCAGAGCCCGTCAGGGGAGGAGAAAGGGCGAGACCTTGAGTAATGCCCGCCTGTTCTGTAGCAGAACTTGGCGACGATTCCTTGGTGGATGTGGAGAGAAAGATTCGGAGATGAGCCTGGATGTGGGGGATCAGTAGAGAGCTGAACTGCTCTTAAAATAAAAAAGAGCAATTTTTCTTGAGTTTCCTGGGGGATGGAGGTGGACAGGTGAAACCACATCCTTGAGGGGCTTTGTAAAGCTGAAGGAAATCTCTTCTTTACATTGGAGCAGCTGCTGCCACCACAAATCCGTCTTGCCTCCCACATCAGTGCCTCTCGGGGTGCGTTCTTTTTCCCTGAGGAAATCAAGGAAAAGACTGAATTTCTGACGGCAGAGGGGTGGAGCAGAGAGAAGGGGCCAGCGTGCAGGGTGTTTGCGAATGCTGGGGAGTCCCTAGCAGGAGGGAGGGGTTGGTGGTGACAGGGGAAGGAAGGCTTGGGGGTGTGTACACATACCAGGCAGGACCTCAGAGGGAGTTTGAGGCCTTGTGTGGGAGGGAGGGATGGAACTGGCCGACTGCCCCATCCCACAGGAGCCCCAGGGTCTGCAGGGCCCAAACGGCAGCTGACAGTGAGGGAGAAGCTTTGCTTGCTCGAACTCTGTGGTTCCCGGAATTCACCGGCACCCTTGGGGTCCTGGGACCCTGTTGCCCATGGGGAATGGGGCTCTGCAGAAGCTTTGACCCCTGAACTCAGCTGCCGCGTCACCCACACGTGCCCCAAGGGCTTGTGTACCGGCTGGCAGGCAACATCCAGGCTCCTTCTGCAGCCCCCAAAGCAGCACTCATCTTCCATCCATGAGAATGGCCCCTGAGCCCCTGCATGGGTCTGGCTCTCTGGGATTTGAGCGTCTCTTAGGGTGCAGGGGCTACTGTGTTGGGAGGGGGACGAAAGAGGGAGAAAAAGAGGTGGGAGAAGCTGGAAGACTCGGATGAGGAGGAGGAGACAAACAACCAGCATTTATTGTGCACCTACTGTGCACCAGGCACTACGTACCCACACGATGGGATTTGACTCTGACAACAGCCCTGTAAGAACAGCACGGCGGTCCCTGGGTTGCTGATGGGAACACAGAACCTCTGAGAGGTCTGTGGCCTGGCCCACGGCCACACAGCACCGACTCGGCAGAGCCAGGATTCAAAGCCAGTGTTGTCTGCATTTTTGCATCGTGTGTTCCCACCTCCGTTTCATCTCTGTACTGGTTCTCCTGGGCGGGGAGTAGATTTTATTCTGAATAGTGTTAAAATCAACCGTGGAGGGCCACGTGTCTCTTTTAGAGGGCTGGAGAGAGTGCAGCTCGAGAAGCACGTCATGAACACTCCTTATCTTTTGCAGCTCCTTCTGCCCGTCCATCTTGCAGGAGGAGCTGGGCAGGGTCCAGGCACCTGGAGGAAGTTTTCTCCAAGGTGAGTGGGAAGGGAGGATGCTTGTCCCAATCTCTCACCATCATGGCTGCCTAAACCTCTGCCCTAGAGAACAGCAGCCCATTCTCTAGCAGGGGCTCTGGAACCCCCGGGATGGCATCTCAGCCCAGCAGAGGCTTGGAGCCAGGAAAAACTAGGGCGGAGAGGTCTGAGGAAGGCAGGGAACAGCCCGATGCACCTGAGCTTCTAGTTCTCGCTGTTCCAGCTCAATGGTGTGGCTTTGGGGAAGTCCTTGTCTCCCTCTGGGCCTCAGTCTTCTTATCTATAAAATGGGCCCACAGGTCTCTGCCGGCTGACCTTCCTCCCCAAGCCCGGTTCCTCCATTCAATCCCACAAATGTTTCCTGACAGCCTTTTTGTGCCAAGTCCTCTGCCAGGTGCTGGGGATGCACCAGTGAACAAAACAGGTAGTCACGAGGTCCTGATGAAAAAGCAGTGGTGGATGTGAATTTGGGGTCTAGAAAGTCCTGCTTAGGGAATGGCATCCTCTGTCCTGCTGCTCTCTGGGGCTGGAGCTCTCCCATCTTGCTCTCTCACATGCAGGGGACCGGGGCGAGAGAGACTTTGTAAGCGGGGCTGAGGCTGGGGCTGGGGGTGGAGGAAGTGTGGTTCAGGGAGAGGCAGGCCAGGGCAGGGCGGGAGCAGAGCTGTGGGGTCAGGCGGCCGTGCGGCTGGGAACTCGCTCTTCTGCTTCCCGGACGTGTGACCTGGGAAAGGTCCTTCCCCTCTTTGAGCCCCAGTCTCTCCCCTACCCAGTGGCTGTGTGCTTGTCACAGGAGGACTGAGTGATGGCAAGGGAGGACGTGCCCCCACGTGACGTCACCTCACCAGTGCTCAGATGTCCCCGATTGTTTCCAGGAGGCGTCTCTTCTGTGCTTGGCCACAAGTCATTGCTGTCTTCTCTGGCCTCTTCTAGAAGCCCCCCGGGAACACTGTTATAATGGGTCACCCCAGCGCATGTGTCTTTCTTACGCTGCAGAGCACTTTAGAGTTTCCAAAGTGTGCTCCGAGTTCTCATCTGATCCCGGCCTCTGTCCTGCAAGGAGGGGCGTCCACCATCATTCTCACTGATGGATGGGCCCAGAGAGGCTCAGGCCAAGGACGTGTCCACGATCATCAACCAGACTGAGACTCAGATCCGGTCTTCCGACCACTGAACAAAGCCACGTGCTTCTGCCTCCCCATCCACTATCCTCGGGGTCTACAGACCCCCTCGTGGCACCTGACTGTGGTTCTGGTTCTGGTGCTGATGCTGTCGTGCCTGGGGATTCCAGGGTTCCTCACACATGCAGCATCGGCAACCACATTAAATCGACAGTATTGCAGGCACAGTGCGCGGGACCTCTCCCTGTAAGGATGACACGGGGATTCTGTTCCATATTCATTTCCATTTCCTCAATTAGAAATGCTTAATTTAACGGAGGACTCAGAGCCCCAGAGGAGGGACAGCCATCTGATGACGAATAAAATATTTACTCATTCAGAGAGCAGACTCCGCGGTCCCCTTCCACCTTCTTCCTTTGTGGGGCTTGCTCCCTCCTGCACCCCCCCGGCTGTTGGGTCCTTGCCTGGAAGCAGCAGTTCCAGGGAGCCCATCAGCCAGCTGATGGCTCCCCTGTAATTCCCGGAGCCAGCCATCGGTTCTGCTCCTTGCCTGGGACTTGGTCCCGATTCCGCACCACGGAACCACGGGGTGTCAGACCTGGATGGGGCGATGTCCACATCCCACCTCCGCCTTTCACCAGTGAGGCCCTGGGAGTGATGCACGTGCTTGGGCACTGTAGCTGCCTCCCTAAAAAGGGACTGTTGTGGGCTCAAGTGTATACCCCAAAAGATATATTGACATTGTAATTCTAGTACCTGTGAATGTGACCTTATTTGGAAAAAAAGTCTTTGCACATGTAATTAGTTAAATGAAGATGAGGTCATACTGGATTAGGGTGGGCCCTAAATCCAATGACTGGTGTCTTTAAAGCAGGCCGTTTGGAGGCACAGAGACACACGGAGAAGAGGCCAGGTGTAGACGGAGGCAGGGACTGGAGCGATGCTGCCGTAAGCCAAGGAGAAACTGGAGCCACCAGAAGCCAGAAGAGGCAGGAAAGATCCTCCCCAGGAATCTTCAGAGGGAGCACGGCCCTCCCGACACCTCGATGTCCAACTTCTGGCCTCTGGAACTGTGAGAGAGTACATTTCTGTTCTTTGAAGCCGCCCAGTTTGTGGTAGGCGGTCCTGGGAGACTAGTACAGGCCCTGTAGCGCAGGGCTGTTTTAAACTTCAGGCTAATAATAACAGCTACACCGTCAAGTGCTCACCGTGTGCGGAGAATGCTTTATCTTTTTCATTTTCCCTGGATGCCTCCGAGGCAGGTGCTGTCATTAACTCTCACACAACGAGGAAACTGAGGCTTAGGGAGGGGATGCAATCACCCAAGCAGGCACCCCTGTTAAGAGGTGGGTCTAGGCTGGCGGACCAGCGTCTGTGCTCTTGAGTGCCACACATACGTGTCCCCTTTGTTGTTGCCTAAAAATCACCCGACATGTGATGGCTAAAACCAGCGATGATCAGTTTACATCCCCTGTGGTCTTTGAAGGTCAGGATTTCAGGAAGGGCTCAGCCAGGTGGTTCTGGTTTGCTCTCTCTCCTGCTGCGGCTGGAACTGGAACAGCAGGGGCAGAGCCGCGGGGACAGGCTGAGCATTTCTCTTCCTCCTTGTCACCTCAGGCCTCTCCACAGCATCTCTCTGCGTGGGCTGGATTGGGCTTTCCCTCAACATGGCAGCCTCAGGGCAGTCAGAGGGCTTCTGTGGGAGCTCAGGCGTCCAGGGCAAGTGTCCCCGGGAGGAAGGGGGAAGCTGCGCTGCCTTTTGTGACCTAGCCTCAGAAGCCACGGGGGTCACTTCTGCCCCAGTCACAAGCCTGTCCTCCCTCACGGGGAGGGAACATAGACCCCAGCCTCCTCGGGAGGAGTGTCAACGTCACATTACAAGAGCATGGGGTTTGGAGGGGTGTTGGGGACGTGTTTAGAAAATATAATCTGCCACCCTCTCCCAGAGTCCCAGCATCTCAGCGTCACTGGTTCACTGTTTCCACTGCAGGACCTCAGCCGCCCCCCGCTCCAGTCCCCAGCAAAGTCTGATGGTTTATTTCAGTCCCTAGCGGGAAAGGAGGATGGAGGGGTAGGCACGGGCCAGATCACGGAAGCCACAGAGAGGAGCCTAGAGGCCAACGGGGAGGTGTTTTTTTGTTTTAAATTGTGGTGAAATACATATAGAGTAAAATTCACTATTTAACGTTTTAAGGTGCATAATTCAGTGGCAGTCAGTATCTTCACATCGTTGTGCAACTATCACCACCATCCAGTTCCAGAACATCTTCTTCACCCTGAAAGGAGACATTTGGGGAGTTTTTATGGAGAGGGTGACACTTTGGTGCTCTAGAAGGATCTCTCTGCTTCTTGCTTGGGTGACGGGCTGGAGGGGGTGGCTGGAGAAACTGCAGGGGGAAAGGCTGGCAAAGAGGCTGTTACTGGTGCAGATGGGAGAAAACGGTGGCCCGAGCCGGTGCAGAGGTGATGGGAAGGCGGGAAGAATTCACAGTTGGCGTCTAAGGGAAGAAATGCTGGCCCAGGTGAGTGTGTGATGTGGGGAGACAATATCAGATTCCCAGATGAAATATTAGTGTGAGTGGTATTATGATTGACAGAGCTGGAAAATGCTGGAAGGCAAGCTACTGGTGGTGTTGGGGAGAGGAGTGGATAATGAGTTCATTCTGGGGGATATTGAGTTTGAGAGTTGGAGGGACGTCTAAGTGGACACGTCCAGGAGGTGGCTGGAAATCCTTCTTGGGACAGAGGGTCTGGTCAACCAGGGCGTCTCAACCTCAGCACCAGAGGCATCGGAGGCCGGATAATTCTGTGTTGTGGGGCCGTCCTGCGCCTCGTGGGATGTTTGGCAGCATCCCCGGACTCTACCCACTAGATACCACCCTTGTCCAGTCACGTCAATCAGAAACATTTCCAGACACTACCAGATGTCCCCGCAGGGCATAATCGCCCCAGAAGAGAACGGCCCCGTCTGCCGCAGTGGGGAGTCATCGGGATCGAGATGGCAGAGGGAGCCTTTGGGATGTGTGAGATGCTCAGAGGTCCACTGTGGCGTGAGAAGAGGAGAGTCCCAGGATGTGTTCATGATACAACCCGACTGCAACGGAGTGAAACCAGAGGAGGCCACAGGCTTGTGAAGAAGGAGGGACCAGGGAGGAGGAAGGAGGGAAAACCCCAGACAGGGGCAGGTCACGGTGATTGCACCTTCCTTTACCCAACGACCCACGAGTACCACGTTCCTACTTGTACTTTTGGGGGGCTGCGGAGCGTGATGGCTCGGAACACAGGCTGTATGTGTAACCGGGGGGCTAACTGCTTAAGCTCCTGTGCTCCACTCTTCCTCACCCGTGAGACAGGGCTGATGTCAGCACCCGCCTTCGGGACTGTTGTGGCGGTGACGTGAGTTAATGCGTGCACAGGGCTTAGAACAGGGCTTCTCATTTGTAAATCAGTGTTTCTGTTCTTACTATTCTACTCATTTCCAGATCTCGGACCTTGCTTCACCTCCTGGATTTAATTCACTCCATTGTTCACACACACAGCAAATACGTATGGGGGACTTACTCTGCACGACCCCTGGGGGCAGAGCAGCGAGCGGAAGGGAAGCAGACGCGCGCCACAGAAAGCAGTTTGGGCGGCGTGGGAGAGGCGGATATTAATGAAGTGTCACCCACATAATTACAGAGACGAGGGCGCCGATGGAGAAGCTCATGAGGCTATGAGAGACCAAGACGGAGATGCTCTCTGTGCCCAGCTCTGGTGTGGCTCCTTCACCTGCCTGCGGGGCCCAGACACTCAACAAAGGGACCGGCGAAAGGATGGAAGCCCTCTCGAATGCCTCTCTTATTGTCCTGGAGGAAGGATTCCTGTGAAGAAGTCTTGGGACCTCTTGTTTCTATGAGAAGGGGTTCAATCCCCTCAAGTTTAGGTTTGGTGTGAAATACCCCAGTTGTGGATGAGAAAGTGGAAAAATAGGGACAGAGTAAAAGATGCTTCCTACATGTCTGGGCTTTTCTGGAGAAAACAACCTGCCTGTACAGGCTGATATTAGTGTTGATGGTGGGGACAGAGGACACACATGAACCTTCCCTGAAGCATCTGCCTGGCAGGGAGATGCCACCCAGTGTGACAGCAAGAGCTCCTGGTTAAGACTCTGGTTAAAGTCGCCTTTAACATCTGGCTAAAGGCTCATAGGTTTGGGCCCTGGTCCAGGCTCGACTTCCAAACCCACAGAATGACCTTGAGCTCAGGCCGTTCTCCTGGACGCTAGAAGTTCAGTCCCTCCTGCACTGGAGTCCAGGCCTGGGGTGAGACCGGGGTGAGGAGGTGAGGTAGATTTGCAGAGGTATAGGGTCAGGTTCTGTCTTCATCAAAAAATGTTGATATTCAGTTCATCATGGTTTTTTTGGGCCTCAATTTGGATCTTTAAAAAAGCATTGCACTGCAATATTACTCATCTGGATGATGAGTCACTGGCTGCTCTCTTTATTTTGCACCCAGGGTGAGGGTCTCGTTTGCTTCACACTAGTTCTGACCCGGGGAGGGGCTCCTGCTGGACCCACCCTTTATCTTGGGGCATTTGGGTTGAAATGTCCCTCCTATTTCTATAGCATCTTAGGGCTTCCAGAGCGAGTTCGCTTTCTTGAGCTCTCTTTTGAGCTTTTGGATGCCCAAAAAAGCACCCAGGGCAGAGGGTGTTGCTCACCCATTCACAGATGTGGAAACTGAGGCACAGAGAAAGGGAATGGTTTGCTCAGGTTCACAAATTGAGCTAGCAGATGTCGGAACTCGGACCAATCCCAGTTCAGGGAGACTTTTCTGCTTTATACCCTGGACAGCTTGACAGGCACAGTTGAACAGATTGATTCAGATGACTTTAATAATATACTATTATTTTTGCCTTGTAATGGTAATATGTGTTCATATTAGAATATTTGAAAAATACATATAAGCAACAGAAAGAGAATAAAAATCTCCTGTAGTCCCACCACTCAGGGATGACACATGTTAATATGTGGTGCATTTCTTTCTAGTCTTTATATCCACTTAGCTCTTCTTGATAAACACACACACACAAACAGAGTTAACTAACTAGATGCTTTCCCCTAATTCTTCCAGCATCTGTGTGCTCCCCTTCCATCCTCAGGCATGTCTTTAAATTTCACTAAAGTATCTGCTTATATAAATGAGGTCACCACCAGCCCATGTGGCACCAGCCCGTATGGCACCACTGTAAAATTTGCAAAAGGCACCCTGTCCAGGTAGGGGCACATGGCTTAGCTTGTGGGACCAGAAAACATCCTTTTGCAAACCAGCCTGGCACCAGAGCACACAGATTTTATCCCCACCCTGGCTCCTCGGAGGGGTGCCCTTGTGCAGTGCCCAAGCTGCCCAACCATACATGGTGGCCCCATGCACAAAAGCATTCTTGAACACTGTAGGTATTTCTGAACCTTTGTCAGAGAAATAGGTATTAATCAAAGATTCATGCAGAACTCATGCAAATCACAAAATTACAGTTGGGGTAAGTAGGGCAAGGAGCTCAAACACTTTTGACTCCAGAGTTATTCTTTAAATCTCTCTTCCACATGAATTGCCCATTTCTGTCTCCCTCGTATCTAGGAAGGTATCTGGCATAGAGGAAATGCTCTGTATTTGTAAAACTGAATTGAAATGCATAGTGTGGTGGTTTTAAAACGCATGTCTGCAGATTCTTTGACACGCCCCTCTGGAAAGGTGGAGTCTAATTCCTCTTCTTTTGAATATAGGCTGGTCTTCGTGATTTGCCTCTAACCAATAGGCGCCAGAAGCATCGCTGCACGGCCTCTGAGGCTAGGTCATAAAAGACGATACAGCTTCTGGCTGGTTCTCCCCTGCCCTTCTCTTGATGTGTGCCCTTGGAACTGAGCCCCCATATTGTGAGGGCACAGCGGCCACCTGGAGAGGTCACGCGCAGTGCTCCAGCTCTAGCCCCAGCTGAGGTCCTGGCAGACAGCCAGTGTCCACCACTGGACATGTGAGGGAGTGGTTCTGGACCCCAGCCTTCAAGCCGCACCCCCTGAGCTGAGCGGGGCAGAGACCAGCTGGCTGCACCAAGCCCCGCCTACTTGTAGATCCATGAACAGAAGTGTCGTCACTGTGCTGTCACTCGGGTTTAGGTGGCTTGTTAGGCAGCACTAGATAAATGGAACGGTTCGGCTGTGGAATATTGTGTTTACAGCAGACGCGGTCAGTGCCTGCCCATCTCCTCTTGGCCCTCACCATTTCCCCTTCTGCGCTGAGGGCTTCCTACTGCAAACCTCTGTGACCCTCCACCCAGGGGCATTCTTCGGCCTCAGGAGTCAGCTCGGCTAGTACCTGGGGCAGGCTGGAAGTGCTGGGGAGCTAGGACCCCTGGGAGCAGCTCTTAATCCACAATGGGTGGCATTGGTAGCTGCTCCTCTTGCCTTGTGTACAGGTGGGACAACCTTAGGTGTGCCTAATGACAGTTATGTTGGTGGGATGGCGAATGACACAATCTGGAAAGTTCTTGGAGGAGGAAGAAGACGAAACTAGGGTAATAACATCTTAATATTGTTTGCAAAGTATTGTCCTATTTGCAAATCCCTTTCCCCCTGTTATCTCATCAGATGCTGAGCGCACATCTGTAGGTGAAGAGTGGTCATTTCTGTCTCCCGGAGAGGAAAAGATACTGTTGGCAAATGATGGAACTGCTTGAATCCCCACCTCCTGATTCTTTAAATTCCACGGCCTTTTTCATTCTCCTGAACGAGCTCTCTGGCCACAGATATCCACAGAAGGGACCACCTGTTGCCAGGTTTTTCCAGAGCTCCAATTTCAAAGTATTATGAAACGATGCCAATTAAATCTCAGGTCTTGGTTTGGAAAGGAGGATCACTGAGCTGATGCCCCAGGGTCAGCTTAGTGTTTCTTAGACCAGAGGATGAAACGGTGGTGGTCAGCACTTCCGCGCTCCCACGGCATTTCCATCCTGGCCTCTCAGCTAAGCAACGGGCCAGCAACAAAGGAAATGATGAGAAGTTGGAAGAAAACCTGGCGGGAAGCAGGGCCCATAGCTGGATTAGCAAGTGACCAGAACTAAGTCATCAAAGGACCTGGATGAAAGGATGGAGATGGCTCAGGGAGAGTTTAAACACAGACAGCTTAAGAGGTAAGAGACCTAAAGTACGGGATCAAAGACAATTTCAGAATCACAGCTCAGCCGGCCCTGGGAGCTGCGTGGGTGTCTGAATCAAGGGCGGCGGGAAGGGCAGGGAGGGGTGTGCTGACACAGCCAGGCTTCACCTTCAAGTGAGACAGGAGCTCCGAGTGGGAGAACTCAGAGCAGGCAGGACTATAGATAATAGCCATTGTCTTTTATTTCTTTGTATTTTGAAATAATTATAGACTCCCAGGAAATTGCAAAAATAGTACACAGTCCCGAGAACCCTTCTTCTAGCTTCCCCAGTGGTGACATCCTATGTAACTGCAGTACAAGTCAGGAACTTGACATTGGTGCAAAACTGTTAACTAGACTACAGACCTTATTTTCGGGCGTGTGTGTGCATTGCTCCATGCAATTTTCTCCTATATGTAGATGTGTGTTACTACTACCATATGAGATACAGAACTTTTCCGTCACCACGAAGGAGCTCCCTCATGCTCCCTGTTTATAGTCGCACCCCTACCTCCACCCCATGCCTGATCCCTGGCAACCCCTAATGTGTTTTCCATCCCCAGAGATTTGTCATTTCGAGAATATTACATGAATGGAATTGTACAGTATGTAATCTCTTGAGATTGTCTGTTCTTCACTCAGCATAATGTGAGATCCCTCCAGGTGTTGCGTGCATCAGTGACTCATTCCTTTTCATTCCTGAGTAGTATTCCATGGCATGGATGTGGCACAGTTTGTTAATCCATTCACCCACTGAAGGGCATTAGATTTTTTTCCAGTTTTTGGCAGTTATGATCACTGTTTTCACTGGCTTGAATGGGACACTCCCCAAAAACATCCCAAAGGAACACACTGTTAGATTAACTTAAGGGTGTTGATTTAGACATCCCCACAATGTCAGCTGAGCCATTCTTTACAAGAGTCTGCAAGAAGAATTCCTCTCATGTCTCAGGAACAGAAAGGCAATGTTTCTCTTCACCATTTAGTAGGTTTTTATCCGAGGAAACTGGGAATCTTGTCACTTATAGAGCTTGTCTCTCTTTGCTTTGGCCATCAGGAAGCTGAGTCTGGGGCCAACAAGAGGAGAGTGAGGGAGGAGGAAGGTGGTAGAGATTGGTCACCTTTGCTAGACTTTGAGCTCCTGACTGTCAGGACCATGGACTGTCGGCCTTTGTCCCTCCACAGACCAAGGACAAGGCGGGCTGCAGAATAGCTGTGCCTGTGATGTTGGGTCCACACTTCTTCCACTGCGGTTCCCTCCCATGGGGAGCAAGGGGCGGTCTATCAAGGACCACAGGGCGAGGGAGTGGTTGTGAATGTGAGAGCGGGAGGGAGGCGAGCTTTCAGAGCCCCGAGAGCGAGAGTGCTCAGAGGGACCCAGATTTCAGATTTCACAGAACAGGGAGAAAAATTCTGAGGACCAAGGTTTTTCACCCATTTTTAAAAATCTTGCCAAGTAACTCCATCAGTTAAATATCCATCCAAACACACAGACACACAAAACCCACGTACAAAAAAGACAATCACTAGAATTTCCTATCATGAGCATGTCATGCGCGCACGCGCATACACACACACACACACACACCCACCCACCCACCCACCCACCCACACGAAGGGAAATATTTTGGAACCAAAGGCTGAACTTTAAATTGAATACATGTGGACTTTCTTATTTTTCTCAGTTCGCTCACGTTGAGATCATGCATTCTTAACACGAGCAAAAATTGGCTACTTTTTAAAAAAATTAGATGTTTTACTTCCTTTAACACTAGTTCCTCCGCTGACTATGTAAAATGTAAATATTTTACATTGTCATACCCATCAACTGAAGTAAAACTAACCATAGTCCATATATGTGTGTATATGCTTTGCACATGTACATACACAGTGAATCTTAGCTCACTTCCTTGCAGACGAGAAAAAAGAAGAAAAGACGCATATACGATTTCATCTCTGCTCAGAAAATTGGCTCTTGGGGGGGGGGTGGTGAAAAAAATCTTGGCTATTCCCATGGTTTTTGGCTCTCCAAAGGGCCATAGTGTGTAAACAGATATACAGCGCACCTGTGCTATTAAAATTTCATGGGTGGGGGTGGCAATTAAGAAAAAAGAGTCTGAAAGACTCTTTAGGGAGATGATAATGAGAGAAAGTCCATGAAGCACTGCTGTAGATCTACATGGCCCTGAGGGCCTGGCGCTGGGGAATTGCCAACCTTGACCGCAGGACACAATAGAAGTGCCACCTGGAGCTTGAGAAGCATGTGTTATAATTGTCGGAGTTTGCTGTGGGTCAGGCAGGCTGCCGAACGCTTCAAATGCACAGATTCATAACACCACTGAGAGGCAGATGCTCGCATTGCGCCCTTTTTACAAACGGGGAAGTCTGGGGGTGGAGAGGGCAAGACACTTGCACAGTCAGGGTCCCACCACTACCGAGCACGGGGGCTTGGATCAAACTGGGGGCATCTGGCATATTTGGAGATCAGGGTTTTTTTGGGGTCTTGCTGGTGGCAGATCTGAAAGGGTAGAACTTGCGTTTCCCCTTCCTCATGAAATTTAAAAAGTCTGGCCAAATGTTCTGGCCAGAGTCTCATTCCGGGATTCCTATCACCCAGACCGGGAATCATTTCCATGGCTCCAGCAAGTCCAGATGTTGGAGGTCAAAAGAGCAAGCCATGGGCCCATCAAAGGAATGTTGGGCCTCCCACGCCCAGCAATTAAGAGAGGGATTCTCAGTGGGGAAGGTGCCCCTTGGCTTCCTGATGAAAGTCGACGATGCTAATTAAATAGCCATGACTGTGGCCTGCTGCTGTATACAGCCTCACGCGGAGGGCACACAAGGACCTGCCTGGGAAGACAAATATGCCATCCTGTGTGATCAGGAAGGGAAGCTTGGCTCTCCAGGGGCAATGGGAATGCATCTCAGGACAAAGACTGTCCCCACCACAGAGACAGGATTTGGACTAGGGTTCTTGTTCAATCCCCTTAAAGAAGCCCTTGTTGACTAATCCGGTCCTTCCTTCTGCCCCATCCTCCGCACAGCTGCCGGGACGAGGTTTTTCATGCGCAGATCATGACACATCTCAGGTGAAAAATTCCTAGAGGGCTCCCCCTTGCCCACAGCAGTGGTTGCCATCACCAAGGCCACTTGGTCCTTCAACACAATTACGGACAGTGGCCTGAGAACACAGATGCGCAGCAACCATTGTATACAGACTGAATACACATCCTACTGGGTCTTGCACGTGTAACTTTTCAGGAAATGCTTAGAGATGTCTCCCCAAGTTTCAGTGGGCTGTGGCTTTCCTCTGTGTCCTCCAGCTAACTGTGGAAATAAAGAAAGACTGACCAAATGAGAACAAACAAAGGCTACGCATTCAGAGCTTGCCAAGATGCAAGTGATGGTGGTGGACTCCCTTGTGTTTTGGCAGAGACTCGAGGGCAGGCAGAGGAAAAAGAAAGCTTTGTAGGAGAAAAACTGGAAGGTTAACGTATGCCCTGGTTGGAGGCTGTTGGCACAGGGAAGCTGGAGGTGGGCTACCTAGAAGTGGGGCGTCCCATGTGATTGGCTAGGGGTGTATATTTGGCTTTCTCCTGTTGGTCCCAAGTTGGCAGAAGGGACAAACATTAGGGAAGTTGTCAGTTATTAATCGAGTCCTGGCCATTTGGGGCCAATTGTTACAAAGGTTTGGGTTCCCGGACTGATTGCTAGAGATAGTGGTCTGACTTCCTACAGTCCAATTTACAGACCGCAGGCTGGATTCCTGGGCTGGTGAGTGTAGGTGATGGGTTGGCTTCCTGGGCCGGTTGCTGCAGATTGTGGATCAGAATTCTATTTTTATGTATGATCTGGCCGTTGTCTGTTTATATATTCAGTTAATCATGATGAATATATAAATACAGAGTGATCACACAAAACTCTTGGCTCTTCCTTTATAAGTGTTTACATTTACTGACAGGTGACAGAGGTAATGCAAATTATATGCGTTTATTTGCTTAGTTAGAAATGAGTTAAGAATTCCTATAATGTGTGTACCATCCATCTTAAACATCATGCAGATGTAAAAGTGTTTATAAGGATTGTATGCATTTCTGCATGCTTATTTCTTCATCTCATTATTTTATATATTTTGAGCATTTCTTTATGAAATCAAGGGTTTGAACATTTTAAGAAAGGTAAAAATATGTAAGAAATCCATGAGACCAGAGACGAACTGCTAATAAAGTGGGAGAAGAGAGATAACATAAGTCAGCGGTTCTCAAAGTGTGGTCCCTGGACCAGCAGCATCATCTGGGAATTGGTTAGAAATGCAGATTCTCAGGCACCACCCCAGGCCTGCTGAATCAGAAACTCTGGGAGTGATGCCCAGAAATCTGTGTTTTAACGAGCCCTCTAGATGGTTCTGATGAGCATAAAAGTTTGAGGACCACCAGATTAGATTAACACACCAGAATGTAACTTGATGACAATAGATATTGGTAAAGAACACTGGAGAAAAACAATTAGAAAGAGAAGAGAAAAGGTGCAAAATGAGCCTAATTAAACAAAAGAGAAGCATCTGATAAAAATAGCCCCCGAGTTGGTCCATAATGGAAGTACATAAGGCAGAGACCGTATTTCAGTGCTGAGCATTACACTGTAAGATGTGGGGGAGCCGAGTAACCACATGGAATAGACACGGTCATATTTTATTTATAGCTCTGAGGAGAACAGTGTATGTTTTCCTGGGTGCAGCTATTTTTCAAATGTCTGTAGATTTGATTGGGCTGAACAAAGTACAAATTAATTTAAATGCATCACTGAACTTACCATAACTTTTGCTGTGATGTGTTTTCTCAGACAATTGGCCCTGAAACAACTGCCATGACTTTTCTGAACATTGAAATGAGTTCTCCATATGCAAAACAGTTATTACAGACCAGCGGCCTGTAGGATAAAATTTGAACTCACCAGCAAGGTCTGCCCCTGTGTGTCTCACGATCTAGCTTCCTTGTCTGAACAGCTTGGTCGTCCACCAACCCCCATTGCATATGTAACCCTCTAGCAATATCAAATCACTCCACATTCCTCATGTTCAGCACACATTGTTTCCTCCACTGGCGAACTCCTACGTATCTGTTAAGACCCTGTTCAAACATCACCCCCTCTGAGAAGCCTCTCCCCATCTTCCCCAGGAAGCCTCATGGTTTGCTTTCCCTACTCCCATAGCAGCCAGAATACACCTCCATCGTGGCAGGTACCCACACTGGGCTGCAATCACGCCTGCCTCCCCACAGACAGCGAACTTTTTGAGTAAGAGGACTGTGTTTTTTCCTTGCTGGTATGCACCAGACCCAGCTTAATGCCTGCCTCATTAAGGTTGCTAATGCCCAACAAATATTTTCTGAGTTTGTGTTTACTGCTTATTATTTAAAAGGTGAGCTTATCTGCTAAGTTAGACATAAAGCAAGCATTAGAGGGCATATCCTTTACCTACCCTTTGCAGCCCAACTATATGAAGTTGTTTGCAATACCAAGCAAGGATGGACAAAATGAGAAAATAGGGCCACTAAGTGGAAATAGAAAACAACCATAATAATAAAATCACAGAAAGGAAAAGAGAAAATTAATTAGCAAAATCCTAGACTAGCACTGTTGTGATGATTAAGCATGGCATTTAATTTTGAGCTCCCTGGCAGTCTAGGCAAAAAGGGAAATAATGGGTTCTATAAGTTGGTTTGACCAATGAATCAAAGTGGTTCATTAAGAGAGATGAGTGGTTTCATAGCAGGAATTTACTGTATAGGTTCCTAGACAATGGGCATCAACAAAGTGTTAGATTAATCTGGTAGTTGTAGAGAACATTTATTTGTTCATTCTTCAAATATTCTCTGAGACATATTCTTTTCTAGACACGGTGGATGCTGGGTTACAGAAATGACGAAGCTACGTTCACTTTCTAGTGGAGGAGAGAGATAAGCAGACTCATATAATACAGTGTGATGAGTCCTGTGTTAGAGGGGAGATCAGGGCAGAAATCTCGGCTGTGGGTGAGGAGGGAAGGCTTTGGGGAGGAGATGACGTCTGAGTTGAGATTTGAAGGCTGAGTTGGATTGGCCAGATGAAGTGGGTGGGGAGGGGATTGGAAGGGATGTCCCGGCAGTTTGAGCATCAAGTGCAAAGGTTTGGAGGAATGAAGGCGCAAGGGACTGAATGTTTGTGTCCCCCCAAATTCATATGTTGAAATCCTAACCCAATGTGATGGTATGAGGAGGTGGGGCTTGGGGGCGGGTAATTACATCATGGGGTGGAGGCTTCCTGAACGGGATTAGTGCCGCCTAAAAGGGACCCTAGAGAACTCCCTCGCACTCTTTCTGTCCTGTGAGGACACAAGGAGAAAACAGCCGTCTGCAGTCCCAAAGAGGGCTCTCACCAGAACTGGGCCATGCGGGCACCCTGATCTTGGACTTCCAGCCTCCAGAACTGTGAGAAATAAATTTCTGTTGTTTATAAGCCACCCAGCCTGTGGTGCTTTGTTATAGCAGCCCAGACAGACTGGCACTGGTGGTGCATGGGAGAAACTGCAAACAATTTGGTGAGACTGGGGCATGTGGGGGAGGGGCAAGAGGTAAAATCCAAGAGGTGAGCAAGCAAGTGCCCGACCATAAAGGATCCTGAATGACACCAAAGGACCTTGGTCTTTGGGTGCCACAGGGCAGGAAATGGGGAGTTATGAAAGAATTTTAAACTGGGAAGTGATGCAGTCTAAGTCATGTGTTTAAAAGATGCAGAAATGCCCCCTATGTTGCTCCTCCTTAGTCCCCCAGCAGGGCCCAGCTTTGCTCGGTAGTCAACTCGCACCGGCTCTAAATTTCTTTGCTATGAGGCCAAGCACTTTGAGACCATTGAAGCCTGAACTGACATCAATTATGCTGAAAGGGGGAAAAATTAATTAAAAGTTTTCGAAGGGTTCTATTCTGTATTCTTCTCTATTTTCGTCTTATCAGCAACACCGCTTTTTCTTCTGGCTGGGAGTTATTACAGTATAACATTTTCATGTTGCTTGTAGAGTAATTATGTCAAATATATGGGAGATGATAAGCGGCAGTTTGTATTACTCTGTGATTAATCTCCATACATTCTGGCATTTCAATCTGGCCTCAGAAGACTAGGTTTGCTAAACTTGGGCGTAGAAAGAGGATGCGGGGAAGAGCTGGGAGGATTGGGGAGTTGACACTGAGTTGGTTCTGGTCGGAAATATCCCAGTTCCCCCAAAGAACCACCAGCTCCAGGCTCCAATCCTCATGTTCTCACCGAGCCTCATTCAGCCCTGTGCTTCTGAAAACGTGATCTGCAAACGACTTGCATGAGACTCACCTGGGATGCTGTGTACAAGGCATGCTCCTGTCCCCCCTTCCCCAACCCATGGAATCAGCCTTTATAAGACCCTGGGCTAAGGATCTGCATTTTAAACCACCCTGCTCTCCCTAAATCATTCTTACATACTTAAAGTTTCCGAACAGCTGATCCAGATCACAGTGAATTGACTCAATCCTTTGTAACCCCCAAGTCAAATATGAAGGGTTTCCAAGATGGTGTTGAAGAGAGGAACAGACTTTGGGGTTAAAAACTAGCTTGGATGACCAAGGGAGGTAGACCATAGCATCTCCTTCTCTGGATTTCTTTAAAAAAATGAAATAGAGCCAGCCCTGATGGTCTAGTGGTTAAGGTTTGGCACTCTCACTGCTTCGGTGGCCTGGGTTCATTTCCTGGTCATGGAACCACACCACCGGTCTGTCAGTTGCCATGCTGTGGTAGTGACTCACGTAGAAGAACTAGAAGGACTTACAACTAGGACTTATAACCATGCACTGGGGCTTTGGGGAGAAGAAAAAAAAAATGAAAAAGATGGACTTGGTTTATTGCCACCCAAGGATAGGATAAGGAATCTCTTGTAAGGCTTCAAAAAAGAGAAAACACGATTTCAGTAGAGATTCTGGAGGAAAAGTTTGGGAATGGGCCCTAAAGTTGGAGCGGTGTCTGGAGCAGGGGAAACTGCAGTGGAGGAGGTGAGAGGGGGCCGGATTCACAGCTTCCTTGGGCAAGGGCCTCCTGCCCTGGAGAATCCCTGACATCTCCACCAGGAAGGGGGAGCGTGGATGACTTCTCCTGCTGGGCAATGCTGCCATCCTGCTGCATTTCAACCCAACACTAAGGATCTTTCCTCTGACCACCACGGTGTCCTGGTGGAAGCTGCCCAGTGTGGTGAAGCCCGTGCTGGGCGATTGTGCCTCATCTCTTCAAGCCATCTCCATTGTGGCCAGCTCCTGCCTCCCCTCAAAGTCTGGCCTCATGGGTCCTGCAGAATTCCAGAATCTTCCCAGTTCTCTAGTGGAACCCTTCTACCAAGTTAACTTTGGCAAATTCCAGTAACCCTGACACTGACAGGCAAGAAATATTGTGGCCCATGTTGGGTTCTCTTTGGTCTATGATTTATTGATGGAGAGTATGAAATTTTCATTAAAACAGACTGCTGTTTCTCATTCATTTGTCACATTTTAAATTTATACTTTAAAACATTAATAAAACCGACACAATTAATTATTTTTTGAAATGTCAAGTATATTTAAGATGTGAGACTGGTAGGACGGGGCTTCCTGTTGTAGCTGAGGGAGAAACTGGTTCAAGAAAGCAATCTTCTGGTTACACTGAGACCTTTTCCCTCCCTGAACCCCATGGTCAGCTTCATTGTGTCTGGTCTCTTAATGGACGTCATTGTCTAAAAATACTCTCATTTTCTCTATCTTCAGATATTATCCAGTATGGCTTGGGATGCTCCTGGTTTATGTCTGTGGTCCTGGCATTATTAATAATGTGCCCTTTCACTGTCCTTTTTTGTGTGACAAACTATGTGGTTCTGAGTCCGAGAAGGCAAGGGCTTCTGAGCTCGACGTAACTGGTTCAAGTCCTGGCAACCACCTCACCTCTCCTTAGCCTGTTTCCTCATTTGCCAGGCGGGGATATTAATGGTACCAACTTCATGATATTGTCACGATTTTAGGTGAGATAATGGAGCACGCCCAGCACAGTACCTGGCAGAGAGCAAGAGATCAGCATCTGATTGCTGCCATCGTATTTGTGGTTGTTGCTACCATTAGACCCTGCAAGGGCTGGCCCGTACTTACCTCCCGGACGAGCCTCACCCCACCCTCCCCTTTGCAGCCTCTCTCCAGCAACTCTGGATTTCTTGCAGTTCTTTGTGCACGTCGCGTTCCTTCCGGCCACAGGGACTTTGCACCTGCTGCTTCTCCTTTCCACCCAAACCATCCTTAGTCATCCTTCAGATCTTGGCTCAACCAGCGAAGCCTGCCCTGACCCCTCTCCTGAGAGCAAATCTCGCCTTATCAGCTCTTGAAACATCCGCCACCTCTCCCGCAGCACCGTCACTGCAACTATTTTACACTTATCTGTGCCATCCCCTGGTACATGACCATCTCCGTCATCAGACTGTGAGCTCCCAGGGGCAGAACTATGTCCACTTTGCTTGTCACTGGTTCCTGTACCTACTGCAGTGCTGAGGAGTAGTGAGTGGTCCGTAAGAACAGGTTGAACAAATGAATTGAACCTCGTTGCTTCTTGACTCTGAGTTCTGCTTCGTCTGCCCCAGTCAACACCCGAGGCCCCCAGTCTTTTTCTGAATCTTTCACTAACTCCCCAACCTTGGATAAGATGGATGCTACTAGAACAGGAACAAGAGCTGAGATTTTCTGAGCGCCTACTATACACTAGGCATTTTACTTGCATTATCTCCTTCAAGACTTGTGACAATCTAGTGAGTTCGATGCAATCATCGTTACTCCTATTTTACAGATGAGGAAACTGAGGCTGAGGTGACAATGAAACTGTGTGAGTGATGAAACTGGGATCCCTGCAGGGGTGATTGGACCCCAGAACTCCTGCTCCTCACTGCGTATGCTCTCCCTCTAGCAAGATGGAGAATCTGGAAGCAGGGTTCTAACCACAAGACCCGTTTACCCAGAACATCAGCCTGTGGCCCCGAGAATGCTTTGTCTCTGTAAAGGCTCCTTCTCCCCCAACCTCAGCAGACTCAGTGGAGGCTCTGCGTCCCACGAGAAGGCTCCAGACACTGGGCGGATCTGCCCTCCCCCAGCCTCACCCCATCCTCTGCCCTACCCACCCCTCCCTGATTCCCTTCTCAGAGGTGAACGACTCCTGAATCTCCTATGTCTTAGACTCTGTCTCAGAATTTGGATCACATCAGCCCAAAGAATTCTGAGCAAAACTGGCCCAGGGATCCTCCAACATTTATTCACCCCATATACAAGGTGGGCGTTGTTCACATACGTGACCTGCTCCCATGGAGATACCCAGCTTGTGACAAAACTTCCAAATTGAGAAAAAATGGAAGTAACCATGAAAAAAATCACAAGTCACAAATATATTTTAATAATCAATATATTTATTTATTCAAGCCTTAAGTTATTTGTTACATATTTACTGAGCTTTGCTTACATTCCAGGTACTTGGCTGGGGACCAGGGCTATAGCAATGAACTATTTTTTAAAGTCACAAATACAAACATTATAAATCATATAATTTAAATATAACAAATTTATCTCATATTAAAATTATACACACACACAGTGAAGTATATCAAACATAAAAACATGACACACTCACATTTTATGTAGATTAATACAATCATGTGGGGCCAGGCCCAGGGTATCATGGTTGAGTTTGGTGCGCTCCGTTTTGGTGGCCCAGGTTCCCAGGTTCGGATCCCGGGCACAGACCTACACCACTTGTCAGCCATGTTGTGGTGGCGACCCACATATAAAAAAGAGGAAGATTGGCACGATGTTAGCTCAGGGATAATCTTCTTCAGGTGGAAAAAAAAAAAACCAACAACAAAAAAATCCTATGGCCCCAATTCCAAAGATATAATGGCGTGTGCAATGAAATAACACTCTCCTGCCTCAGGGACCTGTCCACTGGATCTTCTCCCAGAAACAGCCAGAACCACCAGTTCTTTGGGTTCTTTTCCAGAGCAAATGTGTTTATATATTCTTCCCCCTCCATATTTCTTTTCTTTTCTGTTTTTTACACAAATAGGAGCAAAGTAAACAGTGTTCTCCTCTTGCTTTTTACACTTCACAACCAATCTTGGAGGTTGTTCCATATGAGCACACAAAAAGCTTTCTTGTTCTTTTTACAGCTGCTTTTTGATAGCTGTATGGATGCCAATGGTGAATTATTAACCGTAAATCAATACAATGGAAAACTTCTGCAGGGCTTTGCTGTGATGGAAAGAAGTTCCTGGCATAGAATAGAATGGGGAAATGAACAGATTATAGTTTAGCACGTATAATATCATGTTTATGTAAAATGGGATCTACACGTATATCTATCTATCTATGTATCTATATGAATTGGGAAGAATGGTCATTAAAATATTAGCATCAGTGTCTTAGTCCATTTGGGTTGTTATAACAAAAATACCATAGACCGAGTGGCTTGTAAACAACAGAAATTTGTTTCTCACAGTCCTGGAGGCTGAGAAGTCCAAGATGAAGACACTTGGATTCGGTGTCTACTGAGGATCTGCTTTCTGGTTCACAGAGGGCCGTCTTCTCACTGTGTCCTCACACGGCAGAAGGGGTGAGGGAGCTCTCTGGGGTCTCTCTTATAATGGCACTAATCCCATTATAAGGGCTCCACCCACATGACCTAATCACCTCCCAAAGGCCTCACCTTCTAATACCATCACATTGGGGGTTAGGACTTCAGCATATGAATTTGGGGGGGACACAAACATTCAAGTCTATAGCATTTCACACCTGACACCCCAAATTCATGCCCTTTTCATATGCAAAATAACCTTCATTACATCACGACAGTCCCCAAATCCTAACTCATTCCAGCATCAGCTCTCAAGTCTAGAATCCAAGTCTTATGGAAATATCATTTAAATCAGAAATGGGTGAGATTTGAGGTGTGATTCATTGTGAGGCAAACTGCTCTCCAGCTGTGAACCTGTGAAACCAAACAAGTTATGTGCTTCAAAATACAGTGGTGAGTCAGGCATAGGCTAGACATTTCCATTCCAAAAGGGAGAAATAGGGAAGAAGAAAGGGTAACGGGTCCCAAGGAAGTCCAAACTGCAAGGGAAACTCCATGAGATCCTAAGGCTGGAGAGTAATCCTCTTTGGCTCACGCTCTGCCCTCCAGGCCCACTGGGGCGGCGGTCCCACCCTCCAGACCCACTGTGCTGCCTTTTACTATAGGCTGAGGATGGAGGACGTAGACCACGGTTGGTGGTGATCCCTAGAACCTCAGCTGTGAGCCCAACTCCTTCCCCTACTCATTTCCTTAGCTCAGTGCCTGGCATATAGTAAATGCCTTAGACACGCAGCAGAGAAAAGGAAATGTATCCAAACATAAAGGAGCAAGAATGGCTTTGTCAGAGGGACCTTCAAATCCACTCTAATTCATTTTAGAGACTTGTTTGCAGACTTCATTACTTTAGCTGATTTTAGTAATGAATTAGTGGCAACGCTCCCCATCGCTAGCCGTGTTCACCAATGTTGAGACGCCTCTGCCCACATCAACCTTCTCATCTTACAGATGCTGATGTTTAATCCCCACCCTGTTCCTGGAGAAGAATACAAGGCTTGGTGAATTTAGTGATATTCAAATTACCATATGAAGAGCTTTCAAAACATGCAGTCCCGGAGGAAGAAAAATAATCAAATGAGTTCTTAGAGATGAAAGAGTTGGGATTCAGGATCTAACCCAACCCCTTCACCCACCCTTCACTTTTATTTTACAATGAGGACCATGAGGACTTGAGAAGGGAAGGGACTTACCCAAGATTGAACTGAGAGCTGGGGCTGAATCCTGGGCATTATTATTCCTAGCTCTGGGACTTTCTTCAGCACCGTGTTCCACACCCCAAGAAGCTCATAAAAGATGGCAGGGCTGTCTATGTGGTGAGCCTACTGTATTCATGCTTTTATTTGACTTGAGAATTCTGCAGGACCCAGAATTTGCAGGTGATGTCCCCACGATGAAGGATTCGGTGTAATGCTGCATTCATCACAGAACTCATAAGAGCAGTGCCTACAGTTTGGAAATCCTTTTTCCTTGACAAATGATATATTTCATTTATTTCCCATGATCTTCTTGCATTATTTCAATATTATTAATACTCGGCAAATATATTAAAAAAGTAATAAACTGGCAATTATGATTGTGCTATGGACCCCAAACTGCAATTATTCATTACATTTCAATTATTAACTTCACTTCAAATGTCTTTCAGCAAAGATTGCAAAAAGAAAAAAAAAAAATCCCGATGAAGCTCTGTACCCTGGTTCCTGGAAAGCCATGTTTCACTCTGACTTGACATTTCTCTGATTTATCTGCTCTCTCAGGGCTGCAGGAATCAAAATAATAACAAAAATCTTCCTCTCTATTTAATAAACAATAACCATCAACATCTTATATTTATAGAGAGGTTTTTAAACTCTACTTCATGCCTTAGTATCTATTATTGCGTTTTATTTAAAAACAGTGTTCAGGAAGAGTGCAGATCCAACACAATGCCCAATTTACTGATTGGGGTCACTGAAGCATGGAGAGCCTCGGGGATGAGACACGGCAGACTCCTGGATGGTGAGACTTCCTACTGCCTGGTCCCCCTGCCTGACAACACCCCCTCCTCCAACAACATCTTCACACCAGCCCCAGTTCCAAGACAAACCCTGACCTGAGGAGAAGTCAGTCACTGAAGATGATGAAGATGACGAAGATGATGATGGAAGCGACTGTTTGCTGGACTTGCATACCGTCCTATGTGCTGGGCATGTGTTACCTCGTCTAATCTTCCCAAGAACCCAACAGGGAAGAGACAACCATAATCCCATTTTATGGGAAGGTCCAGAGACTTGCCCAAAGCCCCACAGCCAGTATCTAGTAGTACAGCCATAACTTGGCACCAGTAACACCAATGGCAATGACGATGGTTACACGAATCCAGTGTTGACCACATGCCAAGCACAGTACTCAGTACGTTGCGTGTGCCATCTTGTTCAGTCCTCACCACAACCCCAAGACACAGATTTTCCTCTACCCCCATTTTATAAACAAGCATCCTGAGACTTAGAGAAGACTAAAGGGTTTGCTCAAAGTCAACAACCACCACCTTGCTCGCCAGTGTCTCTACCTCCAACACCCTCGCCAAGCACTTACACATGTTATCCCCTCCCTCCCAAAGGAAAGATAGAGATGGGAGCGAGACAGAGGGCCTTCCACGAATGTGCCTGCCTTGCAGAGACCCTCACTTGAGAATTTGGCTTGAGATTTGCCCTCAGAGCGGTCCTATACCCTCCACCTCCACCCTCTCTCACATTTTCCCTGTAGGATAAAGGATAGCCATCAAAGACATGAGGAATGCCATTTTTTAACAATAAGCAAACTGTATTAATTTTTAATGGTGGTCATTATGGGCTGCTTTGTCTCCAGTTCTTGAGAGTCCTTCAGTCCCCTTCGAAGAGTTCCATTTGCGCAGATTAATTGTCTGCAATTTTGTCTAGTACGTCCTCCTCCCGGTCATCGGCACTGTGAAGCCTTGTCCCCATCCGAGCAGAGCTTGATGATGTAGTACTTTGGCCTTTAAAATATGCACCATAAATATTTTAGATTTGCTGACGAATGACTTGCTCTCACTACAAGGCTGCCGAGTTTGCAGAGACAGAAGGAACTCTGCAAATGAGAGCCACTTCAGGCTTCACGGAGAGGTGCTGGGTGCCAGGTGGCTGTAGTGGCTTTCCGTCAGATGCTGCTGTAGCAGGGGTCGCAGCGGCTTTCCGCAATGCCTGACTGCATTCTTCTCGTGGATGGGCGTCACCCTCCCAGGCTGACTCTCTGCCAAGGCGCACAGAGTAGGTACTTCATGCTCCATTCATTTAACAACTCAATTTTCCATGAAGCACCCAGTGAGATCTTTAGAGCTATGGACAGATCATGCCACTCACCTGCTTAAGACATCCAGAGTTTCCCATCACACTTAGAAGAAAATTCTACTCCTCATGAGGAGCCTACAAGGCCCTGCATAATCCATTCCCACTGCTCCTCTGACTACCTTGCTTGCTCATTGCCTCTTGCTTGCAATACTCCATCCACATGGGCCTGTGCTCATCTTGTGTGAACACACAGAGCACGTGTCTGCCTCAGGACCTTTGCACTTGCTGCTCGCTTTTCCCAGAATGCTCTGTCTCAGAATCGTCCCATGGCTGGCTTCTTTTGGTCATCTAGATCTCAACTCAAATGTTCCCTCAATTGTCAGAGAGGCTATGCTTGAGTACCTGGTCTGAAGTAGCCCATCTCAACCACTCTCCATCCCATTCCCTTATCTTATCAGCTCTAGTCATTATTTGAACTTTTTCAACACTATTTAGTGTCTCTTCCACTCCAACGTAAGCCTCATAAAGGTAGGGACTTTATCTATGTTGTTCATCACTGTGTCCTTAGTGCCTAGAGTGTAGCCCATCACATTGCCTGTGCTCAGAAAACATCTGTTGAACAGAAGAGTGATTATTTCTCAAGCACTGACGATGTGCAGGCTGTGTTCTGGGTGCTGGGAACACAGCATTGAATGAGACACATGTGCTTCCTTTTAATGGATCACTTTACATTCTGGTAAAGTCTCTGATCTTCTAGGAGCTCAGATAACCAACTCTCAGACAGACACACCCAGACAGGAGTGACCAGTGTCCAATTTTGGTCATGATACCAGGGTCAGACCTTGAAGTCCTAGAGGTTTCAGTGTTGGAAGAGTTTTTAGGGATCATGACATCCAAATCTCCCTATTTACAAATCCCAGAGAGAGGGCATGACTTGGACAAGTTCACACAGCAGGTTGGAGGCAGAGCGAGACTGAAAATGCAGATCTTCTGACTCCAGGAATTGTGTGGGTTCAACTTCATTGTCCTGACACTCGAGTCTGGGTCCAGAAAGGTTCTGGTTTGACTCAGTAGCCTACATATTATTTCAAAAGAAAAGATTTATGCCAGCATATTCCAATATAACCTATCAAACCAAGATAGGTGTGTTGGAGCTGAACCCCAGGGAGTATCCCCAAAGACCTGTTGTTAAGGAGCACCTGAGCCAGGTAAGGGTTCCCATTGGCTCATCCATAAACAATCTATCTTGGATTCCAGGTCACAACGGTGGCACAGGCAGACTCTGAACTCACCTCCTCCCACAGACACAGCAGATTTACAATGAGTCTTAGAAATATGCTCAGAGAGAACTGAAAACTGGATAAGAGGAACCCCTGTAACAAACAACAGGCCCAACTGAGGTGGAAGAAGCAGAAATTCCCTTCTGGAGAGAAAAAATGTCACCTCCACAACCCACAATGCTTCACAGACACCTGGGAGCAATCCAAAGGTATGCAGCCTTCCCTGGAGGAGGGGGGTACCTGAGCTGTGGAGCACTGCTGCTGTGGACATTTTTTTGGACCCAGCACAATCGAGATGAGTGTCATAATATCTGGCTTTGCTGGCTACTAACAACAACCGGGAATACCCCCAGAAAAGCTGGAACACAAAGAAATTAAAGCTGCTCTTAAAGGGCCCATGCACAAATACACCCGTTTTGGAAAGCAACCTAAAATCGCGAGAAAGGTGCACAGTCCTTTGGTGAAAAGTGACTCACCTGATAGGCTCTGGGTGCATCTTGGTGAGAGGTGAGACCTCCCGAGGGACTGGGACATTGGTGGTGGGCATTGTTGTGACCTGGTGTGGGCATGTTGACATAGACACTGGCAGATGCCATTAGAGTTCTCCCTGTACCCTGCTAGCTCAGGGTCTGCCCCACCCTCTAGAGCACTGATTTAATCCAGCACAGCCAAGGAAAACAACCTGCTCTGGGGATTGGCCCCACCCAGCAACAAGCCCTCGGGCAACTTGTGGGCCTGCTTCAGAGAGCTGCCTGGATTCTCTGCAGCCTGGCAAGTGGGTCCACCTCTGTGGGGCAGGGCAAGCCCAAGGAGTGGGTGGAGAGTGTGGGGCCCCTCCCTTAGAGTGACTGGGTCCACTTTAGAGGGTCAGGGACTTGCGCACGGGGCAGGATTGTGTTGACTGTGTGTGAGGCCCCATGGATGGAGGGGCTTCTCAGCTGCAGAAGACTTGTGCTTCTCAAACAGCCACAAAGGGGATCAGCCGCACCCTCCAAAGCCCGAAACAATTGGGTGCTCCTGTGCCTGGGGCCAGCTCCACCCAGCTGCAACCCTCCAAGAGCTGACAACAGCCTAATAGACCGAGGCCTATAGCAATTGTAAGCCCCTGAGCCTAACAACCAGCCACACTGAGGGCCTACCCATTTAATAGAAAAACTGCAACAGGAATGTGCTATTAGACCTTGCAGGCAACTGTGCTGGGGCTCCCCACACCCAATAAAGAGACTGAAGGGTCCACAACAACCACACACAGCTGAGCATTACAACCAGCCGGCCTGGGGGACAGCTCAGCCTCCTTGGGCACCTACAGCAAGAGCAACCCTGCCACAACAGAAAGGCACATGTAGCCCACACAGGGATCGCTCCTGGAACATTTGGAACTGGTGATGAGAGGAAAGCACACTGCTGGGCCTCATAAGCCATCACTTACATAAGGGCACCTCACCAAGATTAGGAGATGTAGCTGACCTACCTAATACACAGACACAAGCACAGAGAAAGAGGCAAAACGAGGAGGCAAAGGAATACTTTCCAAGTAAGGGAACAGGACAAAACCCCAGAAAAGTAACTAAATGAAACAGAAATGAGCGATCTACCTGACAGAGAGTTCAAACAAAGAGTCATAAATATGCTCACTGATCTTGGGAAAAGAATGGATGAATTCAGTGAGAATGTCAACAAAGAAATGGAAGATATAAAAAAGAACCAATCAGAAACAAAGAACACAATACTGGAAATGAAAAATTCACTAGAGGGACTTAAAAGCAGAGTAGAGGATACAGAAGAACAGATCAGTGAGCTGGATGAAAGACTAGAGGAAATCACCTAAGCTGAACAGATAAAAGAAAAAAGAATTAAAAAGAGTGAGGATGGTCTAAGGGACCTCTGGAACAACATCAAGTGCACTAACATCCCTGTTATAGGTGTCCCAGAAGGAGACGAGAGAGACAAAAGGGCAGAGAATCTATTTGAAGAGATAACAGCTGAAAATTTCCCTAACATAAGGAAGGAAGCAGACATCCAGGTACAGGAAGCACTGAGAGTGCCAAACAAGATAAACCCAAGAGGCCCCACACCAAGACACTTCATAATTAAAATGTCCAGAATCAAAGATAAGGAGAGAATCCTAAAAGCCACAAGAGAAAGACAAGTTGCATACAAACCAAAGACTGTCAGCTGACTTCTCTGCAGAAACCTGACAGGCTAGAAGAGAGTGGCATGACATATTTAAAATGCTAAAAGGGAAAAACCTACAGCCTAGAATACTCTACCCAGCAAGGTTATCATTCAGAATGGAAGGAGAGATAAAGAGTTTCCCAGACAAGCAAAAATTAAAGGAGTTTATCAGCAAGAAACCAGTCCTACAGGAAATGCTAAAGGGACTTATTTAAGGGGGAAAGAGAAGACCACAAATAGGAAAAAATTATCTATTTCCACGATAAGAGGGTAACGGATACAAATGCACACAAAAAAGATAGATATGATATCAAAAACATAAAATGTGGGAGGAGGGGAGTAAAAGAGTAGAGGCTTCAGATAGAGGTCAAACTAAAGAGACCGTTAACTCAATATAGACTGCATTATATGTAGGCTGTTATATATGAACCTCATGGTAATTGCAAACCAGAAACCTATAATAAATACACAAAACACTCAGCAAAAGGAACCCAGACATAATACTAAAGAAAGCCATCAAACCACAAGGGAAGAGAGCAAGAGAAGAAGAAAGGAACAGAGAAGAACTACTAAAACATCCAGAAAAAAGGTAACAAAATGGCAATAAGTACATTCTTATCAATAGCTACTTTAAATGTCAATGGACTAAACGCTCCAATTAAAAGGCATAGGGTGGCTGGATAAAAAAAACAAGACCCATATATATGCTGCACACAAGAGACACACTTCAGACCTAAAGACACTCACAAACAGAAAGTGAAGGGATGGAAAAAGATACTCCATGCAAATGGCAATGACAAGAAAGCTGGGTAGCAATACTTATATCAGGCAAAATAGACTTTAAAACAAAAACTGTAACAAGAGACAAAGAAAGGCACTACATAACGATCAAGAGAACAGTCCAACAAGATTGTTAACACTCGTAAATATCTATGCACCCAACATGGCAGCACCTAATATATAAAGCAATTATTAATAGACATAAAAGGAGAAATAGACAGTGACACAATAATAGTAGGGGACTTCAGCACTCCACTTACACCAGTGGATAGATCATCCAAACAGAAGATCAACAAGGAAACATTGGCCTTAAACACCACATTAGACCTGATGGACTCAGTAGATATATACAGAACATTCCATCGAAAAACCAAAAAATACACATTCTTTTCAAATGCACATGGAACATTCTCCAGGATTGATCACATATTAGGCCACAAAACAAGTCTCCATAAATTTGAGAAGATTGAAATAATACTAAGCACCTTTTCTGACCACAAAGGTATGAAACTAGAAATCAACTATAGGAAGAAAATCAGAAATTCCACAAATACGTGGAGATTAAACAAAATGCTACTGAACAACGATTGGGTCAATGAAGAAATCAAAGGAGAAATCAAAAAAATCTGGAGACAAATGAAAATGAAAATATGGCATGCCAGAATTTATGGGATTCAGCAAAAGTGATTCTAAGAGGAAAGTTTAAACAATACAAGCCTATCTCAACAAGCAAGAAAAATCTCAAACAATCTAACAGCACACCTAAAGGAACTGGAAAAAGAAGAACAAACAAAGCCCCAAATCAGTAGAAAGAGGGAAAGAATAAAAATTTGAGCAGAAATAAATGAAATAGAGACAAAAAAGAAAGAAAGAAAGAAAGAAAGAAAAAATCAATAAAACCAAGAGCTGGTTCTTTGAAAAGGTAAACAAAATTGACAAACCTTTAGCTAGACCCACCAAGAAAAAAAGAGAGAAGGCTCAAATAAGTAAAATCAGAAATGAAAGAGGAGAAATGACAATAGACACCTCAGAAATACAAAAGTTTATAAGAGATTACTATGAAAAGCTGTATGCCAACAAATTGGACAATCTACAAGAGATGGATAAATTGTTAGAATCATACAATCTTCCAAAACTGAATCAAGAAGAAATAGATAATTTGAATAGACCAATCACCAGTAAGGAGATTGAAACAGTAATAAAAAAACCTCCCCCAAAATAAAAGTCCAGGACCAGATGGCTTCCCTGGTGAATTCTACCAAACATTCAAAGAACACTTAACACCTCTCCTTCTCAAACTCTTCCAAAAAATTGAAGAGGAGAGGAAGCTTCCTAACTCATTCTATGAGGCCAACATTACCCTGATACCAAAACCAGACAAGGACAACACAAAAAAGAAAATAACAGGCCAATATCACTGATGAACACTGATGCAAAAATCCTTAACAAAATACTGGCAAATAGAATACAACAATACATTAAAAAGATCATACACCATGATCAAGTGGGATTCATCCCAGGGATGCAGGGATGGTTCAAAATCCACAAATCAATCAATATGATACACCACGTTAATAAAATGAAGAATAAAAATCACATGATCATCTCAGTAGATGAAGAGAAAACATTTGACAAGATACAGCATCCATTTATGATAAAAACTCTGAATAAAATGGGTGTAGAAGGGAAGTACCTCAACATAATAAAGGCAAACCCACAGCTAATATCATCCTCAATGGCGAAAAACTGAAAGCTATCTCTCTAAGAACAGGAACCAGACAAGGATGCCCACTTTCACCATTCCTATTTAACACAGTATTGGAAGTCATGGCTACAGCAATCGGGCAAGGAAAAAAAATAAAGTGATCCAAATTGGAAAGGAAGAAGTGAAATTGTCATTATTTGCAAATGACATGATTTTATATAAAGAAAACCCTAAGGAATCCACCAAAAAACTTCTAGAAATAATAAATGAATATGATAAAGTTGCAGGATACAAAATCAACATACAAAAATCAGTTGCATTTCTATACACCAACAATGAAGTAGCCGAAAATGAAATTAAGAATCAATCCCATTTACAATTGCAACAAAAAGAATAAAATACCTAGGAATAAACCTAACCAAAGAGGTGAAAGATCTGTACACTGAAAACCATAAAACATTGTTGAAAGAAATTGAGGAAGACACAAAGAAATGGAAAGATATTCTGTGCTCTTGGATTGGAAGAATTAACATAGTTAAAATGTCCATGCTCCCTAAAGCAATCTATAGATTCAATGCAATCCCTATCAAAGTTCCAACAACATTTTTCACAGAAATGGAACAAAGAATCCTAAAATTTATATGGAACAACAAAAGACCCCAAATAGCTAAAGGAATACTGAGAAAAAAGAACAAAGCTGGAGGAATCACACTCCCTGATTTCAAAATATATTACAGAGCTATAGCAACCCAAACAGCATGGTACTGGCACAAAAACAGACACACAGATCAGTGGAATAGAATTGAGAGCCCAGAAATAAACCCACACATCTATGGACAGCTAATTTTCGACAAGGGAGCCAAGAACATGCAATGGAGAAAGCAAATTCTCTTCAGTAAATGATGTTGGGAAAACTGGACAGCCACATGCAAAAGAATGAAAGTAGACCATTATCTTACACCATACACAAAAATTAACTCAAAATGGGTTGAAGACTTCAATGTAAGACCTGAAACTATGAAAATTCTAGAAGAAAACATAGGGAGTACACTCTTCGACATTGGCCTTAGCAACATATTTTCAAGTACTGTGTCTGATGGGGCAAGGGAAACAATAGAAAAAACTAAACAAATGGGACTACATCAAACTGAAAAGCTTCTGCACAGCAAAGGAAACCATCAACAAAATGAAAAGACAATCTAACAATTGGGAGAAGAAATTTGCAAACTGTATATCTGATAAGGGGTTAATCTCCAAAATATACAAAGAACTCATACCTCTCAACAACAAAAAAAACTGACAGCCCAATTAAAAAATGGGAAAAAGATCTGAACAGACATTTCTCCAAAGAAGATATACAGATGGCCAACAGGAACATGAAAAGATGCTCAACATCATTAACTACCAGGGAAATGCAAATCAAAACTACAGCGAGAGAACACCTCACACCCTTCAGAATGGCTATAATTAACAAGACAGGAAACAAGTGTTGGAGAGGATGTGGAGAGAAGGGAACTCTCATACACTGCTGGAGGGAGTGCCCACTGGTGCAGCCACCATGGAAAACAGGATGGAGATTCCTCAAAAAATTAAGAATAGAACTACCATACGATCCAGCTATTCCACTGCTGGGTATTTATCCAAAGAACATGAAAATACCAATACATAATGATACTTGCACCCCTGTGTGTTCATTGCAGCATTGTTCACAGTAGCGAAGACAGGGAAACAACCTAAGTGCCCATCAGGGGACAAATGGATAAAGAAGATGTGGTATATATACACAATGGAATATTACTCAGCCATAAGAAAGGATGAAATCCAGGCATTTGTGACAACGTGGATGGACATTGAGGGTATTATGTTAAGTGAAATAAGTCAGAGGGAGAAGGTCAAAAACTGTATGATCTCACTCATAAGTAGAAGATAAAAACAACAACAAACAAACACACAGAGACAGAGATTGGATTGGTGGTTACCAGAGGGGAAGTGGGGAGGAAAGAGGGCAAAAGGGATGATTAGGCACATGTGTGTGGCGATGGATTGTAATTAGTATTTGGGTGGTGAATATGATGTTATCTATGCAGAAATAGAAGTATAAGGATGTACACCTGAAATTTATACAATGTTATAAGCCAATGTTACTGCAATAAAAAATAAATTTAAAAAAATTAAAAAAAAAAAATAAAGTAGGGGTCGCCCGGTGGCGCAGCGGTTTAGTCCGCGCTTGGCAGCCAGGGGTTCGCGAGTTCGGATCCCGGGCGCCCGCCGACGCACTGCTTGTCAGCCATGCCGTGGCGGCGTCCCATATAAAGTGGAGGAAGATGGGCACGATGTTAGCCCAGGGCCAGTCTTCCTCAGCAAAAAGGGGAAGATTGGCAACAGATGTTAGCTCAGGGCTGGTCTTCCCCACAAAAAAAAAAAAAAAAAAAAAAAAAAAAATAAAGTAGACTACCATGTGACCATGATAACTGAATTTGATATGTGATGCTTCATTTGATCGTGGATCAGGAAAAAAAAAAACCCTATAAAGTAATTTGCACCATTAATTGGTAAAATTTCAATTTGGATGGTACATAATAGTATTCATAATAGTATTAATGTTAAATTTTCTAAGTTTGATAATTGTGTTGTAGAAAAATGCCTGCTGACACCTGCTGTGGTATTTAGGAGTGGCAGGTCATGATGTTTGCAAGTAATTTCCAAATGGTTTGGAAAAATATAGTGTGTATGTGTAAAAACAGATGAAAATAAATGTAATAAAGTGTTTTTTAAAAGATCACTATTAAAAAAAATCTATCTCTCCTTTCTTTCTTTCAACAATTTTTCCAGCGTCTACTGTGTACTAGGAAACAAAAAAGCTAGGCCTGTGAAGTATCCGACTTGGTCCTTCATGTATATATGAAGTAGGGTCCTTAATTCACAGTAGAGATATCAGCCAAGAGAATGTTCCCCACTTCCGGTTCACAGAATATTCTACAGCTCTTTCCATTAAATATCTGGTTGACAATATTTCTGAGTGTCCCACGACTATTCAACTGAATGTTATATATTGATCATTTCAGTGAATTCTCCACTGACTATTTCACGGGAAATTGCACATCTCTTTCAGCAGGAATTCTGGTCGCAGATGGGGTTCCTGAAATTGAGAAGGTTAAATAAACATGTTCTTGAGGGGCCCTTCTAGTTCCATTATGTTACTGTGGCAGAATCCTTCAGTGCCCTCTCCTTAAGGAAAAACAGCATGGCTTTCCCTCGCGATGACTCTGACAGCAGTTCCTCACTTGGCCATAAAGAGTGTACTTGATTTCCCGGCTGAAACACTTCTTTTCCCAGTGTCCTAAGAAGGGAGTTGGAATGGGATAAGTTATGTGTTGTGGTTTTAGGCATTAATGAATATGAGAAACTAAATTATTGAATTTTGCAATGCAAATTATATTTTGAACACAAATTCTTCATTTCTGAATGCTAAGGACTCATAAAGAATGTCAATGGTTTGTGAATTAGGCCATTAGCATGCAATTTGTGATTCAAACAGCACACCAGCACCGTGTAATAAGTAACTATATAAAGAGTAGTGTTGTCTAAATTTTCAAAATATTTTGCTTGATGCATTAGTAAGTTCTCAAAAGGCTCCAATGGCCCCTCCTTCCCTCCCTTTCTTCTTTCTTTCCTTCCTTCTTCCCTCCCTCCATTCTCTCCCTCTCTCCTTCCTCTATTGTTTGACTATATTCCTCTTCCCTCCCTCCCTTTCTCTCTTCCTCCCTTCCTGTCTCCTTCCTTCTCTCCTTCTCTCTCTCATTCTCCTTCTGTTGGCTGATACATTAGCCGTTATTAATACGCTTCCCAATCCTTTCCCAGGTTAGATTGTGGGAGCTGGAAGAGTCCTAAGAACTAATCTGAACTAATCCCCCCAGTTTTAGAGGTGGGAACTCTGAGGCCCAGAGAGTGAACGGGTCTTGTCCAAGGTCCTAGAGGGGTAGAGCCAGGCGGAGGCAGGTCTCCGACTTCTCCTACTCACCGCCTCAGTGGACTCCTTCATGCTAACGTGAAACTGACTCATCTTAGACACCTTCTCGAGAGCTGATTTTCACGGAGGGACAGAGATTTGGGTACTGGTTCTAGGCGGGGTTAGAGAGTGGAAAAGTGGTGAGGAGACTGGAGCAGAAAAGGATGTAGCAGGGTGAAGGTAATGCCAATTTCATCAACTCTAGAGTTTGTCCATTGGGATGACCCAATCTCAGGGCAGCTAGGACCAGCACGTGGAGTGAGGACAGAGGGAAACTTCAGTTCAGTTGGAGGAATAAGGTCTTACAGTTAGAACCATCAGTCCGGGAATGAACTGCCTGGTGAAACGGTGAGCGTTCCATCGCTGGGAGAAGTTCAAGCTGAGAGCAGGTGCGAATTCACAGAAATCCAAGAGCCTGAAGTTCCTGTCGCTCAGTGGTGGTTAACCTCGGCTGCATCTCAGAATCACCCGGGGAGCTTTTAAACCTCTTCATGTACAGCTCATGCTGCCCATCGATTAAATCAGGGTTGCTGGGCGTGCGATCTGGGACATCAGTGCTTTTTTGAAGTTCCTCTTTACAAATTCCAATGTTCAGATGGGATTCAGAACCTCTAGTACAGCCCAGCAGTTCTAAATTTTTGTGTTCACGAGAACCACCACACGAGTTTACTATCGGTGCAGGTTCCTGGGTTCCTCTTCCCAGATATTCTGATTCAGTTCATCTAGGGGAACACTGGTCCACCTCTCCCAGTGATATTCGACTGTCTTCAGCAAACACCCCTGCCTGTTGTCCAGCAGTCACCTGTCTTCTTCCAGTGACAGGGAGGAGCCAGTTCCAGTGATGGATCAACTTCCACGGGACAGAGTGCTGACTCAAGGCCCACAGTCCCAGATGGATTTTGGGAGTCCTGATCAGGATCATTCTGGGACAGCAGTACTCAACATTTAGCTCCTGGGATGTGGATGTGATCCCAGCCTTGAGTAGGAAGTTAGGGATATGGAGGAAAAAGCAACCTTCTTCTGAGCGGAGCATTTCTTCTCTTCCCAGATCGGTTGAGTCTGGCTGTCCTTGCCTCTCACCCTGGCCAGCTGCAGTCTCTTCCAGGAAGCAGAGATGCTGGGGTGCCGCTGCTTTCCCTCGTGTGTTCTCTAAAGTGCTCATCTGAGAGTGGCCCCGGACCCCATCCAGGTTCTCCTTCCCAAGATCCTTGTCCGGGAGACCCTCAAGGACACTCAAAGTCAATGGTCTCTTGCTCAGTTGTAATGAATGAAGGGCAACCAGAGTCAGCTGAGGATGCCTGCAGTAGCCATTTCCAGAAAGATGGTGAACAAAAGCATTATTCAAATGACCAGAGATGAAATAAACCACGAAACCCGCCTGGACTCCCCAGGAGTGCCCTGCACGTTTGATAACAGACGGTCTTCAGAAGCTCACGCACCTCGCGCCCTCCTCACTGTCTCCCTGAGTGATGGCCACAAGGCAAGCCGCTCACCTTGGGCGATAAAATATTTAGAAGTTAACTTAGCACCCCCATGCTTTATAAAGAAGGTTCATGCATTTTTTAATTATTTTGTAAATCATGTTGAAAGCTGACAATGCAGATTTACCACTTTGGCTGCGATTTAAATGCCAGGTTATCCCCTCATTATGTTAACAGAGCAAAAAGCCAGAGTCCTTCCCTCTGATCTGCCAAGAGCCTGTTGTGCTCCCCTTGACGGAAGCACCGCCCCCCTGCTCTGGCTTCCGCGAGGCGCTCCCCCATCGCGTGAGAGGTCCAGGGAGGTGATGATTGGATGCTTTGGGAGAACCGGCTGTGTCTGGGGGAGCAGGTCAGAAGGGGCAGCAGGGTGCTGATGCCTATTAACTAGAACAGCATGGGGGCGTCTGCAGAGGACGGGAGACAGTGGGTTGATGCGAGGTGCATCTTCCTCCTTTATCAGAACTTACGGATTCCTTCAAAAGAGAAAGTGTGTGTGTATATGTGTGTGTGTACATTTTGGGTGAACAAATTCATATCAGAAACTGTCAGGAAACAAGAGACTTGGCTTGCCAGCTATCATCTGGGTGATGCGCGGGGGTGGGGGGGGCGTGGATAATAACTTGCTAAAAATAGCTCACAGACCCCACTCCTTATTGGGAAGAGACAGGGCAATGTGGTGGATTTGGAGTCAGATCCTGTTTATTAGCTGTTTACACCTGTGTGACTTTAGGCAAGCTACTTAACCTCTCTGGGCATAGTTTCCTTTTCTGTAAAGTGGGGCAAAAACAGTATCTCCCTTAATGGTCTCATGTGAGGATCAAAAGACAGCACAAGAGAGGGGCTTAGTTAAAGAGCTCAATTTTGGTTGGCTAAAAACACACAAAATCCCATGATTTAAAAAAAAATCTTACCACAGACAGACATCTTATTTGGGCTTTACCTACATTATCTCATTCTGTGCTCACAATGAACCCACGGGGAAGAGTCCATTTCATGCCCATTTCACAGATGAGGGGACCGAGGCTCGGGTAAGTACTGAGCCCCAAATTACACGGGCAGTAATAGGCAGAGTTGGGATTTGAATTGGGGTCTCCCTGACACCAAGCTGGGGCATTTCAGCTTTCCCGTGCTGCCTCACTTAGCAGGCACAGAATAGCCAACACCACAGTGTCCTCATTAATTCATTTAGCAAACGGCCTTGATGCCAGGCCCGGCTCTGGGAATACAGACAGAGGGAAGATATTTGCTTCCCTGGAGGACCTCCTGGTTTCACGGGCTTGGAAGCTGTGAGGGCCTATTGGATGATGAGCAAGTGATGAACATTTATTAAGCACCATTTGTGTCCCTGCTACCAGTTAAACACAGTGCTGGCCATACGGGTAGGTCATTCTCCATTCTTTTTCTTGTCTTGTGCAATTTGTACTGTGCAAGGTGATCTAGTTCTGCCCCAGGGCCTTCGCACTTGCTGGAAGGCTGTTTCTCACCATCTGAGCACCCTGGCTCTTTTTATCTTTCAGCTCTCACCCTCTAATGTCACCTCCTCAGAAAGGCCATTCTAGTGGAAGTAGTGTTCCTGCCTTGCCACACTTGCTATCCATCCTCTTTCCTTCCCTGCAGTTAGCATGATCTGTAATCATCGTGGTTAGTGATTTGTCTCCTGTTTATTGTCTCTTTTCCTCCAGGAGAATGTAAACTCCTCTGTCTTTTCCCTGGTGGATCCACAGCCATGGAGACATCATCTGGCACGAGGCAGGTGCTCAATAAATACTATTGACTGGAAACATGAAGGAATCATGAAGCTCTTTCATCTTCCTGAGCCCCAGTTTCCTCCTCCGTAGAATGGGGGTGGCTGTACCTGCATCGCAGGGTCAATCTGGGGTCATGCATCTCAGGTCATGCTAAGGCCCCCAGGAAGCACAGAGAGAGCTCAGTAAACACTGCTACCTTCTCCTCTTCCGGCCTTTGGAGAGGGAGATGACAGACATTCTGTGTTCCCACTTCCCTGGGAAGACCAGGAAACAAGCCGCCACTGTAGGGCTGGGGTCCTCGCTGGGGAGGTGGATCTGAGCTCTTCATTCCAGCAGGGGGCAGGAAGGGAAGAGCTCTGAGGGCAGTTTCTGGGCTGGGATGGCCCTGAGCTCGTCCGGGTGCAGTGGCCCTTTCCTCTCTCCCAGCAGCTTCTTCCCCGGACCTTCCCAGCACCTCAGGGAGAGCCTCAACCTCTGACCGACTGCCTTCCCTCTCTCTCTCCTGCTCTTCCACCTCCTCAACTTGCCTCTTCTTCTTCTCCACCCCCATTCTCCTTTCCCTTGAACTCACTGCTTTCCTCCTTTCTTAAGGATGCTAATGAATATTTACTGAGCCCTGACTATGTGTCAAGTACAAGGTTAAGCACTTTACATGGATTATCTAGTTTCATCCTCACAATAACCCCCAAAGTGTACCTATATTACCTCTGGGGGAGCGAGGCCAAGAGAGGTGGAATGACCTGCCTAAGACTGCACAGCGGGGAAGCGGAAGGGCCGGCACTTGAACCCATGTCAGAATTCACACTCTTGACTACCATCCTTCCATCGCCAACTCTTCTTAAGAGTTCCCTCTAACTCCCGAGAGCCTAACTTCAACTCCGGCTTTCCTCCATTTCATCTTCCCTCTTATTTCCCACTTTCCACTGTTTTCCTTCCATTTTTTTTGATTGATATAATTCATATATCATAAAATTCACCCTTTTAAAGTGTACGATCCAGTGGTTTTTAGCATATTCACAAAGTTGTGCAACCATCACCACTATCTAACTCCAGAGCATTTTCATCACCCCAAAAAGAAACCCTATGCCCACCAGCAGTCAATTCCTATTCCCTCTTCCCTCCAGCCCTGGCAACCACCCATCTACTTTCCGTGTCTATGGATTTGTCTAGTCTGGGCATTTCATATAAATAGAATCATAGTGTATTTGTCCTTTTGTGTGGCTCCCTTCACATAATGTCTTCATGTCCCAAGTTTAAAGTGTTGATGGGAGAATGTTCATGGGTTGGCGGGAAACTAAGTCAACCCACATCCATTACCTTTCCTTTTACAGCAGGGAATGAGTGAGTATCATTTCGGTGAGGCTGGATTGGGGGGTACGGTGGAATTTGGAGTGATGGATAGGCTAGAAATGTAGGTTTCAGGTCATAATGTGAAGGCTTTGAATGTATGCAGTAACTTGGGACCCATCACTCCAGTTCTGTCTTCTGCTTTTGGTTCTTGCTCAAAGGTGCCCAAACTTCCTTTTGCAAGGGACACCTGGTGGTTGGGGGTAACACACCACATTTCTCCTTGTCAGTCATGCCATCCTCAGAGGACTAGCCTTTCTGAGAGGAGGCTCTCTTAGCGCCATTTTTCTGCACCTTTACTTCTGGTCTAAGTTAGGTGGATCCAGGCTGCACCAACCTCTTCCCTGCAGCCACCACCATTCCTGGCTCCAGGGTGACCCTGGGAGGACAATCCCGGCTCTGTCTCAGGCTTCCATTTGGAGAGTAACTGTAGATTACCTCCTATGTGTCCACGCTGTGCTTTAATATAGTGTTCCATGTACTCTTCAAAATAGCCCCGAGAGGTTTGCAGTTTATCCCCATTTTACAGACGTGGAAATCAAGGCACAGAGACATAAGGTAACCGACTCTAAACTATTCAGCCAACATGTAGCTAGAATTCAAATCTGGGTCTGATCTCAAAGCAGACTTTCCACTCACCCCACAAGCAGCATGGAAATCATTGGTCATGTCACTCAGTCCAGTTTGATTTTTACTCTCTCTGAATTTTATTGTATTAAAGTAATTTGGTTTGCAAGCAGTAGAAGGGGACTGTGGTGAAATTTGTTAAAAAGAGTGAGGCTTTATTGGGAAGGTACCAGGGTAGCATAAGGAGCCCAGAAAGCAGTGGATTACCCAAAATCAATAAAGGCAGGGACCAGGTCTGCTCTGGGGATGTATGCTGAAGAATCCATAATGCTTCTTTTTACAGTGCCACGACTCAGCTCCAATGACATGCAGCCTCTAAATCTTGGTCTTCCAAGTGTCAAATTCCCAGTAGGGAATCCAGTTTGCTCAGCTTTGGTCAGGTGCTCATGCCTGGGGTCATTCAGCTATGGCTGAGTTGGCAGAGGGGGAGGTCCTATGGCAGAACGCTTTCCCGGAGGTTTCATTACTGTGAGCCAGACAGACATCCCAAGAGGTCTTAGCCTGCTAGTGTCGGGAGGTTTTGTCCCCGTTGCTGCATTTCGTTCTCCATTCCCAGCAAAGACCACCCTAAGCATAGCCTCTTGCTTTGAGACACATCAGAACATAAACCAAGAAAGAAGGAGGTAGAAGAAAAGGCTACACTGGGATCACATATCTTTCAGAGTTTAGAGATCCTGCCCCTAATCAATTTGGCTCAGAAAGTGGATCCATAAGATAATAAAGGGAAGAGAAGCAAGAAATAGGATGTGAGAAGGGAGCGATGAGGAGGACAAAAAACTCTCCCCATGCCCGAAGAGTCTAAATAATAGTCTGTTCTGAGCGCATGCCCCATGGTGTCCAGGGAGGAGAAATCATGGCAAGCTCATTTGGAACGACCAAATTCTCATCTTGATTGTGACACAGAATGGAGATCGGATCTATCAGAATGGTAGGACTGTCTCGTTTTTGTCAGGCACAGCATGGTAAGCTCAACCCCATGTCAATTTGTTCGATGGCAAAATCAGCCATCACCAAGACAAAGTCCCATTAGCGGACAAGATAATTTCATCAAACAAAGATCTCTCAAATAATATATTGCTGTTTGTCATCAAGACACTTAATACACCAGGGGCCGCTCCCAAAACTCCCATAATCAATTTCTGCTAATTTGCCAATTCTCTGGCTCCATGAGGGTGTTGGTAATTTCATATTTTACACACCCACAGAGGTTACGGTAATTGATTTCGGTTCTGGAAAGTGTCGTGATGACTTTGAATGAACTTGAAAGGTTTTGCATTTGTTTTCAGAGGCTGTTAGAGAGAGTGATTCAAACTCTGCCACACGGGCACCATTTGTAAAGGCTGGTCATGAAAACGACAGATGAGCTTCTCTCGGAGACAGCTCTCTTCTCGTTATAACCTCCCCGCTCCCAAGGCGGGCTGGGCTCCGCACGGAAACACGCGACTTCCTTTTCATCTGTATCTTGATGGTGTTGGAAATCATCTCTAGACGTCTGAAGGAAAAAAAGGCAATTATTGAAAAATCCTCCTAGAATGACTTGACTTTCTGAATTCTATTTCTTCAACAAAGACCCAAAAAGTAAGTTGGTGAAGATGAGAAGTTGTAGAAATTTTCTTCTTGACTTTGGCACTTCTGAAATGAAATATATATGTAATCAACTTAATTTTGCTCCTGAGCTAAAGGCCCTGCCCTGAGTGTCTCCTAAAACTGGGCAGGCATGACCTTGAAGGGCACCGCAGGGAAAGAAACCTTTAGCCCCTTGCAGTGGCACCAGGAGCCTGGCTGTTACGATATGATTATTAGAGAGGTTTTCCTACGTGCCTGACACTGGACTGAGCATTTGGTATGATGGGAGCATTTAATCTGAATGTATCCCTCTCAGGGGACTCAGGCCTTTTCACAGATGACAAAATCAAGGCTCAGCAAGGTTAAAGAACACGCTCAGAGTTCCCGGTTTTTCTGGTTACAACCTCTGTGCCTTTAGCACGCTACCACTCTGCCATGCTACCACCGGTGCGCTGGGAATATTTAACAACCAGCTTTCTGCAAAAAAAACCTGAACAAAACTCTGATTTGCGGAGTTTGCCAACGACTGTGGTGTAAATACTCCCTCCATGGGGGGTTTCAAGCTACAAGGTGAGGTCGTGAAGTAAGGAAGACGAGTGCCGGGTTGGCCCTCACGCTGGTGTGATACCACCCGCTTCAACCTCCCCACGAACCCTTCACCTGACCCTCCACGTGCGCCGCTTTCTGATTCGTTCCCAATAGTCCAGCTCAGGCTGCTTGTCTGTGGCCTCACTCTGCTCTCGGTCTAGCTGTTGGCTGTTACCACCGTGGTTCTGCCTTCCGTTTTCACCACGATTCGTATTCACGTCCCGGGGCAACACCTGGCTCACCTCCTGTCTGGCGCCCCTGCTGGGATTCCCTTTGTGCTGCAAACTGGACCTGCGCAGAACCCACTTTTCAGAAGTACAGTAACGTCCCAGCCCGCTGCCGCGTTTGAGGATGGAGGTGCTCACTCATGAGCGCGTGTGGAGACCTTTTAGATAATCGCGTGTGTTCTGGTTGGTTGAGAGGGGAGCTGCCAAACCAGTCATGCACCCCCACGTGCGAGCCCACGTGAACGGGCTGAGAAGGCACAGTGGGCTCCTCACGTGGGACAGAACCCACTGGGAGGAGCTGCCTGCCTTCCAGGGTGGAGCAGGAACCTCTCTCCGACCACAGGAGTGGGGGCTCGGGAGGAATTTCGGAGTTGCTACTCGTCAGTGAGAGCGAGGTGGGGCAGAGGCTCCCCAGTGTGCAATTAGGTCCTATTGAAAACATCCTAATCTTCGTCTTGGAGGGGCCTCTGGGACTGCTCTTGGGAGATGTGGCAGAGTTGAGTTAATAAGGAGGAAATGAGCCAATGGAAAGGAGCGAAGCCTGACTCTCAAGGGAGCCCCGTGAGTTTGGCAGGAGATGGATGGCGGCCAGGACTGGGGTGGGAGGTGCCTGGGGATGCCGGAGGGGGACGGTTAGCTGTGAGAGGAGAGAGGGCAGCAGGAGAAAACAGCTCTGGCTTCCTGCAGGGTGATGGCAAATCTCATGCGCCCATTGCCGAGCACAGGCAATTGATGCAGCTGGGTGGAGAGAAAGATGCTCAAGGTTCACTGAATGCCCTGGTCTAGGCTGGAGGCTTTACAGGCGGTGCTTTATTTTATCCCTTTTCACTGCCATTCACTGGGAAGAAGGGGACAGTCTTCTCCAGGCCCTCCCATTCTTTCATTGCTGGGCACTTTGCTGTCTGTACTGGAGCTGCTGGCTTTTGAAGCTACTGTCTCTGGAGCTCTCACTAAGCATTGGCACCTGGCTAAAGGCCTTCCACCCCCGGTTTCTTTCAATACTCACGACAGTGCAGTGAGACATGTGTTACCTTCTCACTCTTTTTCCGAATGAGAACGTTCATCCTCAGAGGAGTAAAGTCACTTGCCCAAGGTCACACTGTGAGTAGGTGGCAGAGCTGGGCTCCAGCCCAGCCCCGCCTGCGAGGCAAGCCACGCTCCTGACAGCGATGACACCTTGCCTCTTGCCCTCCTGATGCATTTAGGACCAACACATCTCAAGATCTGGGGTAGGAAACAGCGTTCCTGTAAGAGAGAAGAATGGTCCTTTGACTGACAGCCGAGAAAGCTCTTCCTGTTTTTCTCCTGGGGTCTTCATTGTGGACCCCAGAGAAGGGTCCTTAACCTGCCGCCTCAGCACCTTCACCCTTCAGTGAAAATGTGACAAGCAACAGGAAAGTAACCGACGGTTGTTAGTTCTTCCATCTCAAACCCAAAGGTGAATGATTTAGTTCCAGAGTTAGAAATGAGGCTTCAACTTCAAGTTTACATCCAGAGTTGTGGTCTTAGGATAACTGGATTTTTGTCCCCTAAGGGAGAGGTTGTGTTGATGGGAAAAGGCTGCATTACAGTGCTGTGTCCTTATCCCTCACCTCCAGGCCCCTCAGGTTAGAATCCATCAATCGAGGTACATTCTTGTTTTACCTACCATGTAGCCACTCTTGGGATTCAGTCAGATACTTTATTCTGCTGGGCCTTGATTATGTCATCTGTGAAATGGGTCTGATAGAGAAGAGAGAATAATTCCTTCTTTTCTGAGTTATGAATCTTGAATGAGAAAATGAGATGTGAGCAAGTGCAGAGTGCACGGTCGGTGGATGTCGTCATCCAGGTACAGCGTGGTGGTCACGATGTGGGTGCTGGCGTCAGACAGGCCAGGGGTTTGAAGCCCAGCTCCACGGTTTACTAACTGGGCAACCTTGGGGGAGTGTTTTAGCCTTTTTGAGCATCTGTTTCCTTATCTCTAAAAGGTGGATATTAGCACTTGCCTCCTGGGGTGGATGTGAGGATGACGTGGGATAACGCATGGAAAATGCTCCACACAGTGCCTGGTGCAGTGTGAACACTTAATGAACGTTAGCTCTTGCTCTAGCAGGGACCTTGTGCATCACCCATCAGGTGGTCTCGGCAGGAGCCGGGAGGCAGTATGGAAGGGGGGTGGAGATGAGGAGTGGTGCTGGGCATGGGGAAGGGGAGCTCATCCTCCCCGGAGGGGTCCAGGAGAGTCTGGGGGCCCATGAGGTGTGAGTTGGGTGTCAGGGCAGAGAAGGGCACCTTAAACATGGCTCCATCAAAAGCAGAGGATGGAAAGGACAGTGTTTACCGGACATTCCAGGAAGTCTTCTAGACAGTTTCACATCCATCATTTCCCTTCATCCTTGAACAAAATCGGCAAAATAGCATCATCATCTCCCCTTACAGATGAGAAAATGGAGGTTCAAGCGGGAGGGCAGGGTTTGGAGCCTCCTGAAGCACAATGCTTTGTCCACTACGCGCCATCAGGGTCAATGGAGAGTGAATCTGAAGTGGATGAGGGCTCTTGGGAGAAGGAACTAGAGAGGACGCCATAGCTTCCAGAAGTGCTGGTGGCTCCGTTCTCCCTCCCTCACCCCCAGGGGACCAAGACAGCCCCGGCCCCAAAGGAGTTCCTGATGACCACAACACCCCCTGCTTGGTTCATTCTTTCTCTCTGCACGGCCCTGTCCAGCAAGACGCCAGCGGCCTTCGCTAATGTTCCTGAGCAGCCCATTCCCGGAGACCCAGACAACAGCCCAATTAACTCCGGCCAATCACAGGCCTGCTCCCTGCTTGGGCCGCACATCTAGAGGCGATTTCTCTTTTTCAGGAGAACCAGCCAGGGACCTGAGAGCCGCTGTGAAGGTAATTAGGAAAGTTTGGCCATGGAAACCATCTTCCCTCCTCCCGCGGAAGGGAAGGGAGGGGTTGTGAGAGGCGTGGGGTTGGTTTTGCCAGGCAGCTGCCTGCACTGAGCAGCTGGGAGTCAAATCAAGGAGTCAGGATCAGAAGAGAGAGGACAGAAGAGCAGGAGTGTGTGCGTCCATAGAACTCCGGACCACAGAGTTATTTTTCATGTATCTTCAAAACAGACTCGAGACATCTCCCTCTCTCTCCTCCAGCCACACCTTTCTCTTCTCTCCTACCTCTCACCAGCCATTGGTGATCTACAGTAATTAAGACACTAATTATGGCTCCTTCTCCATTCACCACACCCAGGAGTCATCTCTACTTCCTCTCTTTTTTTTCCCTTTTCCCCAAGTCCCACCCATCAGCAAGTTCTGTTGGCTCTACCTCCAACATACACACCGGATTGGATAATTTCCCTCCATCTCTGCTGCTGCCTTAGTCCACCTCACCCCTTGCCCAGACCACCACGATAGTTTCTTAACTCTGGATGAGCCATAAGAAATGCAAAGCAAGTTACTCGTCACTGTCCTGTTTCAACCTGCCAACAACTTCTCTTTGCTTTTAAAATAAAAGCTAAGCTCCTCTCTGTGAGCCTACCCGTGCCTGCCTCTCTGAGGTCATATCCTCCTCTCTCTCCAATGCTCAGCCCATTCCAGCCCTTCCAGCCTTCATCACGCTCCTTGAAAATGCCACACTTCTGGCCTGTGCACCCTCTGTTCCCCTATCTGGACTGCTGTCCCCCAGGTCATTGCATGGCTGGCTCCTTCACATCTGAATATCATCTTTATTAAGAGGCCTTCCTGACCATGCTCTTAAAGTACCAGCCTGCCCCACTCTCCCCAGTGAACTATGCACTCCTACCCTCTTTGTTTTTCTTCGTAGCATTTATCACTGCCTGAAAATATTTTGTTTCTTTATTGTTTGCCTCTACAGGCTGTGATTGCCACTAGACTGTGAGTTCTGTGAGATTTGGAAGCTTTCCTGCTTGTCTGTCACAGTATCCCCATCGCCAAGAAAAGGTGCTTGAAAACCATTTGAGGAATGAATGAATGAATGCCAGATGTGATGTCAAGGGATTTTTATATCATGTCCTATTACTATTTTCCCTACAATCCTATGACTTAGGGATTATCTTCATCCCTATTTTATCAGGAAGGAAACTGAGACACTGAATATACAAACAGACACTGGGCAGATCATATATGGCAAAAGATCGCTGACCCACAACATCTGCAGCTACCAGCCTGGAAGCCAAACCATAGCTTCTGCAGCAATTGGCCCCAAATGGTCAGTACTTGGTCAATAACTGACAGCCTCCCTAATTTCTGCTCCTGCTTCCAACTTAGGACTGACCAGAGAAAGTCAAACGTATCCCCTAACCAATCACATAGGATGCCTGGCTTCTATAGCTGGCCTCCAGCTTCCCCGTGCCAACACCCTCCATACCTCCCCTTTTTTCCACCACAAAGCTTTCCTACTCCTCCACCTGCCTTTGAGTCTCTGCCAAATATCAGTGATGGTGGCTGACTCCCTCGCTACAGCAAGCTCTGTATAAATCACCTTTGCTTTTCGTATTTGGGTGGTCTTCATTTATTTCCACAAAACCAAGGCAGCATTGAGGGACTGGTGACTTCTCGAGGTCACACGACTAAGGACAACAGCAGTAGGATTTTGTCTCGTGTGTTTGACTTCATAGCCCCCCTTTCTTCCACTCTGCCATGCTTCATTTCAGAGAGACTTCTCCCTTTCTCTGCCCCTAAACTAAGGAACCGACAGTATGGTCACAGAAGTGAGAGGACGGGGGAAGGACAGACAGAAGGGTGGCACCTCTGAAGGCAGTGGAGAGGAGAATTGTGGAGCAAAGTTCCCAGAACGATGACGGGCAGACTGACACAGGCAGCTTAATGGTACAATTTCAATCTCATTGCCCTCTTCCTTATCCTTTTAACAAAATAAGTGCTAAATGTCAAGAGTCAATCGTTTGTCTTTAGGTTGTTATTTGTCTAAAGTTAAGTATGACTATGGAAGGATTTGTGGGAAAGGAGCAATTTGTATTCCCATCCACCTCAATGAAAGATAATAATGTTAATTAATAGCCATGCCAGGGTGCCGTGGAAATTTTTAAAGTCTACAAGCCAGAGATCTTCAGGGGCCACGTCTTCTCCTCAGTGCCTCTCTGACAGGTGCCCCTTTGCTCTGGGAACAAGCAGAGGCTGTCTGCCTCTTCCATTGCCAGGAGCCGGTTCCCAATTCCTCATCCTGTCATTCCAGGTGTGGGCAAGTTGTAGGGACAGGAGGTTGAGCCCCAGGAAGCTGGTGGGCAAAGACTGGGAATGAGGGTTGGGGTCCCAGATGGAGTCATTGTCCCCGGGAGCAATGGGGTTACCCAGCTGGACTTAGGAATGGAGAGAGACCTCTGAAAAGAGCATCGGGTAGGGTTAACATTGACCTCTCCTTCTTCTGATCATAGCAAGGCATTTCCTGTGGGGAATGACCCCTGCCTGGTTCCCAGTCTTTTATTTTATTTTGTAGGTCACATTGGCTTATAACATTGTAAAATTTCAGGTGTAGATCATCATATTTCGACTTCTGTATAGACTGTATCATGTTCACCACCAAAAGTCTAGTGTCCATCTGTCACCATACATATGTGTCCCTTTACCCCTTTCACCTTCCCCCACCCCCTTCCCCTCTGGTAACCATCAATCTGTTCTCTTTATCTATGTGTTTATTTATCTTCCACATATGAGTGAAGTCATATGGTATTTGTCTTTCTCTGTCTGATTTATTTTGCTTAGTATATACCCTCAAGGTCCATCCATGTTGTCACAAATGGCATGGTTTCTTCTTTTTTATGGCTGAGTAGTATTCCATTGTATATATATACCGCATCTTCTTTATCCATTCATCTGTTGATGGAAGCACTTAGGTTGCTTCCAAGTCTTGGCTATTGTGACTATTGCTGCAATGAACATAGGGGTGCATGAAACTTTTTGAATGTGTTTTCATGTTCTTTGGATAAATACCCAGAAGTGGAATAGCTGGATCATGTAGTATTTCTATTTTTAATTTTTTGAGAAATCTCCATACTGTTTTCCATAGTGGCTGCACCAGTTTGCATTCCCACCAGCAGGGTATGAGGTTTCCCTTTTCTCCACATCCTCTCCAACACTTGTTATTCTTGTCTTTTTAATAATCTGGCCCCCAGTCTTTATGGTTGGATTAGGACTAGCCTAGTCTCCTCTTTTCAGCCCCAGGAATGAAAGAGGATCCAGGCAGGTGTGAAGTGATATCTCACTGTGGATTTGATTTGCATTTCCCTGATGATTAGTGACGCTGAGCATCTTTTCATATACATGTTGGCCATTTGTATGTCTTCTTTGGAAAAATGTCTATTCAGGTCCTTTGCCCATTTTTAAATTGGTTTATTTGTGATTTTTGCTATTGAGTTGTATGAGTTCCTTATGTATTTTGGATATTAACCCCTTATCAGATACATGGTTTGCAAATATTTTCTCTCATTCTGTTAGGATGGCTATTATCAAAAAGTCAAAAGATTGACAAGTGTTGGAGAGGGTGTGGAGAAAAGGGAACCCTCATGCACTGTTGGTGGGAATGTAAGTTGGTACAGCTATTATGGAAAACAGCATGGAGGTTCCTCAAAAATTAAAAATAGGACTACCATATGCTCCAGCAATCCCCCTTCTGGGTACACATCCAAAGGAAGTGAAATCAGTATCTCAAAGAGATGTCTGCACTCCCATGTTCATTGCAGCATTGTTCACAATAGCCAAGATATGGGAACAACCTAAATGTCTGTTGAAAGATGAATGGATATACACATATATATTTTTCAGCCTTAATAAATAATACTGCCATTTGGGACAACACGGATGTACCTGGAGGATACTATGCTAAGTGAAATAAATCAGACACAGAAGACAAATACTGCATGAGCCCACTTATATATGAAATCTAAAAAAGTAGAACTCATAGAAACAGAGAGTCTACTCTGGTCACTTGGGGTTAGGGGATGGGGGAAAGGGGAGATATTAATCAAAGGGTACACACTCTCAGTTATAAAATGAGTAAGTTCTGGAGACCTAATGTACAGCATGATGACTACAGTTACTAATGGATTGTATACTTGAAATTAAAAAAAAAAACCCAAACATGATCCAGACCTGGCATATATCACACCCTTGGTTGCCATGATAGTTTCAAAGAAGAGAGCTGTTTGTTGAATTACGGGTTTTGGGGAGGCGGGCCATGAGAAATAAGAAAGATCGTGGTTAATTAGTGGATTAGAGGCATTCTTCCTCTTTTATGTCTCTCTGGACAGTTGCTTTATCAACTGCTATTAGTTCAGCCTCCCAGATTGCTGCTTTGGCTATTCTAATTGATGCGTTATTTAATCTTCTATTTGTTTGGATTCCCAGGGCACATTCGCAAGGCACAGAGAGGGGATGGCTAAACTCAGCAGTCACTAGTTGGATGAGTGAATGGAGGCTGGGTGTTGCCTCCTAAGCACCATGCCTACAACGAGGTAGCTTTCATCATCTGGATGGTGATACCTATCTGTGTTTCGTCATCTCAGTGGTGGAAATAACCAGGTGTGGCTAATTGAGTGGAAAGAGACAACATCTGGGAAAGTTTCTTAATTATGCTATTTGTAGAAAGATAAGCTATCAAAATGACAGTATTTAACAATAACTACACCAAGCTGAGTAAAAAATAGATTGGATATGAAACAAAATATGGAGTGAAATGTAAAGAAATATTACACCTAGGTACATATTGCAGCTTTCTCCTTAACACCAACTGCTGCATACCCCAACCTCAGGCTGATATTATCACAGACTGAAGTTTAAAACTGACCTTGCCTTAGGATGTAGAGTGGTGTTTCTCAAAGTGTGGTCCATGGACCACCTGCATGAGACACACCGAACCAGAACCTCTGGCCTGGGGCCAGAAGCTGCATTTTAGACAAACTCCTAGGTGAGCTTATGCTCATGAGTGTTTGAGAACAAATGTCCTGGATTCACGGGCATTACAGGGACACATTTCTCATGGGTCATGCACATCTGGGCTTGGTGTGACTCTGCATTATCAAGCTGAAAAGGTGGAGGAGAAAGACTGGGACATAGTGAACCTCGGAAGAGGGAAACAGACATGAACTCATAGAGCCAAATGCTATGGAAAGGCAGGAAAAGTGTGATGAAATCTGCCTCAAAGGAAGCAAGTGAGTATTAAGGAAGAGGGGTGGGTTTAGAGTGAGATTTGCAGGATTATGAGGTCACATGGAGAAAAAGAGGAGTCCCCAAAGGAATGAAAAAGGAGGGATGGGCATATGTCCTGGGCAAACAGAAGGAGAGCTACCGTAGTCCCCTCCACCGGCCAGGGAAGTGGCTTGAGCTGGGGATGGTGATAAAAACTAACGTGGAGCACGCCTTGGGAAAGTAACCTGTGGTAGGAACATCAAAAATATGAAAAATAGGGGGAATAAAGTTGGAATTAAGGACAGGAACAATGGAGAACCTAAATATCACACTGGTAATGCAAAACCATTTACTTTTTTCAAATAAATAACATAAAATTTACTTTTTAAGCATTTTAAGGTGTACAGTTCAGTGACATCTAAATACATCCACATTATTGTGCAACCATCACCACCATTCATCTCCAAAACTTTCTCATCTTCCCAAACTGAAACTCTAATACCCATTAAACATTGACTCCCCATTCCTTCTCCCCCTCAGGCCCTGGCAACCACCCTTCTACTCTCTGTCTCTATGAATTTGATGACTCTAGGTGCCTCATATATGTGGAATCATACCATATCTGTCTTTTTGTGACTGGCTTATTTCACTTAGCATCATGTTTTCGAGGTTCATCCAAGTTCTAGCATATGTCAGAATTCCCTTCTTTTTTAAGGCTGAATAATATTCCATTGCATATATATACCACATTCTGTTTACCCATTTGTCTGTCAATGGGCATTTGGTTTGTCATTTAATATTTTTGAGCAAGAGACTGTTAGGACTGGGCATTGATGGAGGAAAGAGGTAGGGGAGGGGGACAGGGGTTTAGAATGGGGGAGGCGTTGTGGGCTCTTCTTTTTGGCCAGACGAGGACTCTGGGTTCTGGCAACCAGAAAGATGCCTGGATTTAATGCTGCCAACTGGTGGTGAGTGCATGCCTGTTGCCCTGAGTGGCGGGGAGAACTCTGTGATGGGCGAGCTGTGTCCTCCCTGCTCAAGGAGGGAGGGCGGAGTGCCATGTACTTACATTCCTGGTCTAAATTGTTTGGCCTGTTTCATAGCCCCACTGGGTAAAGAGCTGGCTTCTCAAGCCACTAACCAGAGCTGACAGGGGCCTGGGCAGTGTCTAAAGGGTCATTTCCAGCTTCAGATTATAGCTCCGGTTTAAGAGCTTGAACAATTCAGCCTCTGCCCTTGGCAATATCTTGAACTGAAGGATCAATAGTGTTTTATTTTGTTTTCACTTTCTTCTGCTGAGTCATCATTGGTGAGAACCGGACAGCCCTGGAATTCTGGATCACAGGAATCCGTGATTGTCCTTCTTCCAGAAAATAAGCGTCTGCTTTTTGACCCAAACTCATATCAATGTGAATTGTTGGGGACTGGACATTTTTGAAAGGCAGGGAGTCTTCCATTTGTGTCTGTTATGCCGGGTTTGACACCTAGTTTGACTCATTTGCATCTTTGAAATGGACTTCCCTTGTTTTTACCTGCCCAGCACGACTTCCTTCTTTTTCTGGAACAGTCCTTGGCTTTTCCCCAGGAGAAGCGCCCCTCTTCTATTCCTTGTGACCTCAGTGGGGCTTCTAATCAAGATATCCTGCCCGGCTTCAACCCCCAGCCACAGGGGTGGGTACATGACAAAGGCTGGCCAGTCAGAGCTGTCTACATCCCTGGCCACAGAGAGGGAGGCGGGGAGAGAACCACAACCCGAGCATGACCCTTGACAGTTTATACCTGCACATGGCAAAAGTAGGAATCATTCTTTTAGATCAGAGGTTGACAAGTGTTTTCTCTAAAGCTCCAGGTGGTAAATTCTTCAGGCTTTGTGAGCCATATGGTCTCTGTCCAAACTACTCTGCCATTATAGTGAGACGGTAGCCATAGACAATACATAAATGAATGGGTGTGGCTGTGTTCCAATAAAACTTTATTTACAAAAACAAGAAAGGTGCTTGATTTGGCTCATTATGAACCCTTGTTTTAAATGAAAACCATTGGAATGTAGGAATATAAGACCCCCCGCCCCCCTGTGAAGAGAGCATCTTAAAACCAACTCAGAGGAAAGCAGAACTAAAAGTCAGAGAGAACAAGCTCTGACAACAGCCACCGACCCCTGGATTTAGCCATGCCTGAAGGCTGCTGTCCCTTGAATAGCCAGTTATGTAATCCAATGTTACCCTTTATTGCTGATGGTAATGTGATGCGGGTTTTTGTCATCAAAGAGAGTGCTGACTCATGTGGATCCTCTCTGGCAGTCTGCTCTTGGAGCCCTAAAATTGTAAAATACCTAAGTTGGAAAGGCCCATCAACAACCTGGGAAGCAGGAAGAGGGAAGGGGCTTCTAAAAATCTTAGCTCGGAGGCCTCAGTTGAGCCTCACCACCAGGCAGGGCAGGGAGGCTGATCCCATCCAGCCACAGCCCACCCAAGCCCCTGCACACTCTTTCAACCATTTATTGAGCAGCTAGTATTTGTCAGACCCTGTGCTTGATCTGGAAGGAGCAAAGAAGGGACATTTATTTCATTGTGTAGTATATGTACATTGTGTGTACTGGGGGCACGTACAAATGACATTTCATGCCATCCTTACCATGGCCTGAGAAATAAGATCATTACCCCTATTTTGCATTTAAAGAATCAGCAGCAGAACTCAAAAGGGTTAAATGATTTGCCCAAAGTCACCAAGATAGTAAGTGAAGAAGTTAGGATGTAATCCCAGCTCTGGGAGGCTCCTAAATCCAATTTCCCCCCAATACCATTGCTGTCTTCCCTAACAAGAGGCCAAGAGTGGGGGCTGTCGTCCCTGTCATAGAAGCAGCACACTTAGAACCAGCTGCATGTTACATGGACGAGGAATAGAGTGAAGAGAGGCCGATGGTGTCTGTCACCCAGCTCATCAGGAGTGTTATAAGCAAACCTGGGCCTGTTAGCTGTAAATACAGGGTCCAGCTATTCTTTCAAGTAAACTGGTGGTGTTGTATTAGAAAACTTCTCTCTGCAAAATGCTAACAAGGCAGTGGTGCTTAAATTTTATGTGTGCAAGATTATGACTAGATACATAAAACAGGAAGAAAAAAATCTGAACTGACAAGAGTTGGGTGCACAATTATTTTTTCTTTTTTCCCAGCCTCTTTCCCAAACAGCTCTGGAGTGGAGGAGTTTCCTTATGGGAAAAGTTAAGAATGAAACTGCTGACTGTAAGCTGGTTTGTGGCACTCCAAAGGACATGTGGAGAAGCTGGTGGTCTCTGCTTTCCTGGAGAAGAATCAAAGACCATCACTGGGAATATTGCAGCCTACTTAAAAATAGTGATGGTTCTACCAAATCCACCGGCATTTCGGAAGTGGAAGGGCAGGCTCTGCTTCCCTTATGTTTGCGGCCGACTCAACCACTGGAGCTCTTACTGTAGGTGTGGGCAGAGCCTGGGACTTGAGCTCAGGTCTGGGACTGATGGAGAGGAAAGAAAGGGAAGGAAGAAAGAGTCAGCTCTCTCTTTCTCCTTTGGCACACAATGCAACAATGAGGGAAAGATCAAAGAGAAAGGCAAGACTGAGGGAGACTGAAGCAGAGTGGCAGAGCTAGGGGGAAGAATTAATGGGAGGAATTAAATAAAGGGAAAGACGAGGGAGCCCGGGGCAGGGCCCTGGGGACAACTGAAAGAGGCGCAGAGATGCCCGAGAGAAAAAGTACACAGAGACGCACACACATGCAGACGTGCAGAGAGAACCGTGTGAGTGCATGCACGCTCACAAACACTCAGAGAGAGGGAGAGAAATATAGGGAGAGTGCAAAGAGAAATGTTAGGATAGACAGAAACGGAGAGGACCCTTTCTTGGTGACTTTAATTCTGACATTCAACCTGAGAAAAGAAGGAAAGCCAACTCCATTTTTGAGCCTTTTAAAACTTATTATGTGCCCAGAACTTAAGCTGAATGAGAGGACATTTGAACGCTCATGAGAGTCCGCCCACAGCTTCAAGATGCTCTTCAGAGTGCAGTGACATCTGACTGACATCCTGTCCACGTGCCAAGAATCTGAATCCATTGTCCTGGCCAGCTGACACCTCTCAACCACGGCCCTGAGTGCCCAAGATGCCCTAAAGACAGACACCTGAAAGACAAACCACACGGGTTTGTGCCAACCCACTCATGTCCTTCCGGCAGCCTGGTTTGTCCAGCAGAGCCCACATGTCTGGGCACCTCGACACCCCACAGCCACACCCGGGCACCCCAGCATCTCATGGCTGCCTCTGATGTGACCCTCACGCTTTCTTGGAACCAACATCCTGGTGGACGAACCATGGCCTGTGTTGACACTGACCACCCAGTAGCCCGAGAGGGTACCAACAGTGTCAGTGTATATGGTTACTTTGACAGACGAGGGTGTGGTGCCTGTGTCTGCAAGAAAAGTTTGTGTTATTCTTTTCCTATAAAGGGGATGGCGTCTTGGAGATTTTTCCATATTTGTTCATATAAACCGACATATCATTGTTTACCAGTGTTTTCCACGGTTCTGTTGTACCAATGTTGTGTTAGACAGGTCCCCACGGATGGACAATGAAGTCATTTTCACCTTTCTTTTTGCTACTCCCACAAATGTCCAGGTACTTGCCTCCGTGTGCACACATGTATTTCTCTAGAAAATGACGGGTGAATTGACTGCACCCAAGGGCGGGGCAAACATGGTCAAGTTAATTTCTGAGTCTCTGTTCCAGTCTTCTTGCTGTCCCTGGAAGCAGCAGGGCAGGGCATTGAATGCGTTATTAAGAATTTTGCTAAAACCGCTATGGTAGGTGGAATAATGACCTCCCTGCCAGAAGTCCATGTCCTAATCCCTGGAACCAGTGACCATGTTACACGGCCAAGGGAAATAAGGTTGCTAATCAGCTGACCGTGAGATGGGGAGATTATCCTGGATTATCCAGGTAGGTCTACTGTACTCACGGGGGTCCTTGTACGTGGAAGAGGGAGACAGAAGAGTCAGAGAGATGACAGCGTGAGAAGAACTTGGCCCAATGCTGCTGACTTTGAAGGTGGAGGAAGAGGCCACGAGCCAAGGAATGCAGGTGACCTCTAGAAGGTGGAAAAGGCAAAGAAACAAGTCCTCCCCTAGAGCCTGCAGAAGGGAACACAACTCTGCCGACATCTGGATTTCAGCCCAGTGAGACCAATTTTGTATTCCAGAGCTGTAAGATAATAAATTTGTGTTATTTGAAGCCTCTAAATTCGTGGTAATTTGTTACATCAGCGACAGAAAATAAAGACAATCTCTATCTAAAACCCCCCTCTCACAGCCCAGAGCAAAGAGGAAACTCTCTCTGGAAGTAGTTTTATGGAACTTATGGGGTATGAGGCTGGGAGGAGGGCTCAAGGGAGGTTGCTAAGGGCACAGATCAGTACAGACCATATCACCATTTGCTGCCAAGAGACTCACTTTTCGACACCAGACTCCAGTCATGCTAGGGTCACGTGGTAATTGCTATCGAAGCCACTTCCTCCCACCCCAAAGATGCTACTTGCAGACACGTGTGGATAAGCAGCTTGTTTTCACAGCCCACTCCAGAGACAAGGTTTGATGGGGAGACAAGGAATTCTTCTCAGACCAAGCCCACTGCTGTGCCCTTACAGGAAAACTCTTGGATTCCTCGACGAATGAAGCATCCTTGTGTAAAGATCACCTTGGTTAAATCCTCATTTTCAAGAGCAACCCCGAATGTCCTGTGGGATCAGGAACCCACTGGGGGGATGAGCTATCACGGTGTCTGTCTTCTCTTGACTGCTGCTTTGCAGAAGCACTATTTCATCTCACCTCGCCCTTCTCTCTCATTGTCTTTCTGCCTTCCCCTCTGTTCCACACATCCAGACTTGCTCACTCTCAAAATTAAAAGGGACTAGCAAATGCCTCGGCAGCCCTGACACGCTCCGGCGGCATCAAACACTCTGGTCGGGCTGGGGCTGCTTCTGCCAGGGGCAATCAGCCCTGGAAGTTCAGAACAGTTGTATAACAGGAAGTTTCAGTCCTCGCCATCTGTGGGCTGGGGCGCCGCCACTGAGAATAACATCAGGCCGCGTGTGTCATCTTTAGATTCAGCAGAAAGAGAAAACACAATAAAGATATTTCCATTTGTAGACACAGAAAGAGATCAGCAAAGGGCCCTGATCTGATGAAGCATCTGAGCAGATCCAACAGGAAGACTTTGTCTTGAGGTAATAGAGGGTAGAGACTAAGAGTGTGCCCGCTGGAGTCGGTCTGAATCCTAGCTCCACCACGCTGAGACTCGCATCAACTCTGAGATGCGTTTTCAGTCTCAGTCTCCACCCCACAGTTTGCAAGTAGACATTGATAAAAGAGAACTGTACGTGTTTCACGTTATTCATTTCTGAAGCTCTAGGTCCAGTTGTGACCTTGGACAAGTCGCTTTCATATCTCCGTGCCTCAGTTTCCTTAAATGTAAAATGGAAGTACCCTTGGTACTTCCTCATAGAGGTGTGTGGATTTAACACAAATGAAGCACTTGGATTAGTGCCTGGCATATGGTATGTGTCCAATAAATGTCACATATGGCAATGAGGTCGCCATCAGGACTCTTGTTTGCAAACGACGGAAACCCATCTTGACTGATGGCGGTGGGTTATGGGCTTGAGGAAGCAGACTATGGACAGGATGGGAACATAGCCAGGGAGGGAGGGCCTTTTTCTCCCTCCAACACGCAGCTTTCCCCTCTTTGCCTGTCATGCTTTTTTTTGTTTTCGTCTTTCTGAGAATGGCTTTTGCCTGCCTCCATGGCCACCAATAGGTGAAAGTTACATTTTTCTAGCTTCTCCTCCAGGCGAGGTAGAACTCTACCTCCAAGTCTGGGTAGAAATATCTTGGGGAAGACGTGTGATTGGTTTGGCTTTCATCATGTCCCTGTCCCCTTGGACCAATCACTGTGGTCAGGGGGGTGAGGTCCTGTGACTGGCCCAGCTTTAATCATGTGACAGTATTTGGGGATCACACCTGTGGTTAGAATAAAAGTAGTAGTATTTCTCCAAAGAAGGGAGGTGTCTCACAGACAGAAGCAGTAGATTTCTGCCATAGCAGGAAAAAACAAAAAAAAGATCCCAGCATATCTTCTGGCACAGAAATAGGTCCTCAGACAATTATCCTCCATCCATTAGCCTTAACTTCAAGGATCCTTATCTATAAAATGGGGATCTCACAATATTAGCAGCGACGATTGAGTAACACATATTAGCACCTGACAGTGCAGGCACGTATTAGGTGCTTCATGAATTCCTTTGCTCGTCCTCTTTCCATAGCCAGAGATGCGGGAAGACCACCACATAAATAATTTTACAAAGTTTCCCGAGCAAGTCAGCTCAAGAGCTCCCCTCCCCAGGACCCCAGAAACTACAGCAAATGTGACTGGAGAAACACTGCTCTTACCACTTAGTAATTAGGCCGCGATTGTTGTTTATCTGTGTGCCGTCCTGTAACTCCCTCTGCCCGAGGCTGGTGCTAGAGCTGGGAAAATACAATTTCCTCCAAACTAATTTAGTTTTAAGAGGAAAATGAAAGTTTAAGGTAGTTTAATGTTTCGGCAGAACCACAATGGCTGGGAAAGATTGGACGATGTGAACCAATAAAGCACTCTAATTCTGATAATAACTCAAGGCTTAACTCTGCCCCACATCAAAACCCGTCCTGATGCTGATGTTCCACCCAGGCCAACACGGATCCAGCAGACGGTCAAACAATCATTCTTCTTTATTTATTGTAATTAATTTATTTTTAATAAACAGCTTCACTTTGGACTTTAGTGGAGCCTTGAGGACATAGCCATTAATGTCATTCATGTAGCCCCAGAGTTACACCCTAAGAGACACCCCCAGGGTTATTTCCATTCCATTCACATGTTTCCCTCAGACCTGGGATTCTCAGGGTAAGAGTCTCATTTTGGGGTTGAACATGAAAAGGCCTGAGTTAAGACATTAGCTTCAAAATATGAAACCTCTGGGAGCCTCAGTTTCTCACTTGTAAAATAGAATGAGAAGGACTTGCAGGGTCGTTGTGAGAGTTAAATAGGATAGTGATGTAAAGGACCTGGCCAACGAGAGAGAGAGAACTAAGAAAACAGCATCCATTCATTTGCCACAGTTCTTGAGTACCTACTGCGTGGGGGCATCGTTATGGGTCTAAGGATTCATAAAGTCATAAGACAGGTAGAATGGTCTTAGCACCCAGATGACCTTTGTACCTGTGCCTCCTACCACTTGACCTGATATATTGTGTGCTTCAGCCAACTAACTATAGTATGAACCGAATATGTCTCAGTCTTCCCGGTGTCTAGGTGCTTGGTACATGTCTGCTCAGTGAATGGTTAGAGTACACACCACAAGGCTTAGTTCCCTGCTCATGGCAGACAGCACTAATTGATAGGCTCGGGCTCAGGGTGTGTCTCAGTCTAGGGCTCCAGCAGACCCTCTCAATCAATGAGAGTTAACATGTGAATGGAAACTTACTTGCCGTGCCTGAATTGGAGGATCTTTCCAATTAGTGTTTCCCAAAGACTTCAGACCACTTGCACCAGGGACTTGAATCTGTGGAGATGGTGTCCCATAATCTGTTTGTGAAAATAAAACGTCAAGGTGATTTGGGGGCATGCTAAGTACTGAGACATATGGATCTAGGTGTCACTGCCTTGAGTTACTTAAATGAGGTAAAGCTGGATAATTAAGTGTTTCATGCACTATCTTAAAATATTAAAAGATATAATAATTAAAAAATATTACAAAAAAGGGAGAAGGAGGAGGATGGCTCAGGCGGCATCCTCCTCCTCCTGACTCCACAGGCCCCTGAGCTCCACAGAGGTAATACTCCAGACCTCTGATTTTAACTGATCCCACACCCCAAAAGCTCAGTCCTGAGAATTCCTTCATTTTCTCCCTCTTCTTTATTTTTTAAAGTCATGTCAAATTGCAGCAATCTCTTTCTACAATGACAACTTTAAAATCTCAAAATTTCTCTCACTCCCCTCTTTGTTTACTCATAGTCGCAGAGGATGTTTGTTATAATTGAGCCAAGAAAGAACTTGGCTTTGGATGGCAGCCAAACATGGGGAAGTTCTGTGGCAAATATATACCTATTTTCTTCTTCTTCTTCCTTTTTTTTTTTGGTGAGGAAGATTAGCCCTGTGCTAACATCTGTTGTCAATCCTCCTCTTTTTGCTGAGGAAGATTGGCCCTGGGCTAACATCTGTGCCCATCTTCCTCTACTCTATATGGGACAACTGCCACAGCATGGCTTGACAAGTAGTGCATTGGTCCGCGCCCAGGATTAGAACCTGAGAACCCCGGGCCGCCAAAGCTGAGTGTGTGAACTGAACTGCTACACCATTGGGCCGGCCCCAAATATACACCTATTTTCAAAGTTGGGAAGCAGCTTCTCTGAGAGAGTGAGTCCACAAAGGATTCCACCCACTCACCTTTCCTCTCCTTCAGTGGATTCGGGGTTTCTTTGTACACAGTCAGAACTTCAGTTCCCAGCCTCGTACACCTGACACATCCTCTCTTCCATCACCCCAGGTGCACAGCAGCCTCAGTTCCTGCTCTGCCTCTCCTTCCTCTCCCTCTCTCATCCCAACCTCTAATTATCTCTTTGTCCAGTTATCCTGAGCAGGTGACAGCAAGGGGGTTCTATATGAGATTTGGGAAATGGGTTGAGAATGGATGAAGGACTGGCAAGAGTTTCAGGTAGGCAGTGGCATAATTAAGGGACAGGAGAAGAGGAAAATGGATTCCTCCCTATTATTTGTCTTGTTTTTACTGAGTGTAATGGGCCAGCTGGTCTACCTGACAAGCAGAAGGGAACTGACATTTTTTAAGTAGTAATTGTGCTATTTGGAGCCTTTATGTACATCATCTAACCATTGCGTTGGTTAGTGTATAACCACCTTAGTGTATAACGATTTCATCCTTATAGCCATCTCCCCATGATATCAGTTACTATTCTATTTTTACAGCTGAGGAAATGGGGGGGGGGGTCAAAGGGTTCCATTCCTCATTTCTTCAAAAACAACTTTTTGAGTGTCTGCAGGGAGCTAGTCTCCAGGCTGGTTGCTGGATATAATGATGAACTAAAAAGACACTTTCTGTGGCTTCATGGTACTTACAATCTGGTGGTGGAAAAGATATTAATCAAACAATCACAGGGATGCATGTAACATGGCGGCTGCAATAAGCCCCACAGGGAAAAGGCACACACAGGCCATGTGAAGCGTAACTGACCACGTCTGGGGGACTTTTTGAGACTGTGAAGTCTGGGCTGAGCAGGAGGTGACCAGAGAAAGATGAGGAAGAATTTTACAGGCAGGGGGATCTCTGCACATGTAGGCCCTGTGGAAGGAGGAGACCTAGTGTATAAAAATAACTTGAAGATGTGTGATTTTGTGATTTTGTTTCTGGGCTCTCAATTCTGTTCCATTGATCTGTGTGTCTGTTTTTCTGCCAATACCATGCCATTTTGATTACTGTAGCTTTGTAGTGTATTTTGAATTCAGGGAGTGTGATACCTCTGGCTTTGATCCAGCTATTCTACTTCTGGGTATTTATCCAAAGAACATGAAAACACTAATTCAAAAAGATGTGTGCACCCCTATGTTCATCACAACATTATTCACAATAGCCAAGACTTGGAAGCAATCCAAGTGCCCATCAATGGATGAATGGATAAAGAGGGTGTGGTGTGTATATATATATATATATATATATATAATGGAATACTATTCAGCTGTAAAAAAAAAGACAAAATCATGCCATTTGTGACAACATGGATGGACCTTGAAGGTATTATGCTAAGCAAAATAAGTCAGACAGGGAAAGACAAATACCATATAATTTCACTCATATGTGGAAGATAAACAAACACATAGATACAGAGAAGAGATTGGTGATGACCAGAGGGGAAGGGGGTGAGGGGAGGGTGAAAAGGGGAAAAGGGCACATGTGTACGGTGAGGGGTGGAAACTAGACTTTTGGTGGTGAACATGATGCATTCTACACAGAAGCTGAAATATAATAATGTGTGCCTGAAATTTACACAATGTTATGAACCAATGTGATCTCAATAAAATAATTAAAACAAAACAAACAAACAAAAAATATCTTAAAGGAGGCTAGTTAGCTAGAATACGATGAGTGAGGAAGAACACAGTTGGGGGTGATGACAGAGATAGTTGTAGGACTCAGGCCATGCACAGCCTTGTGGATCACTCTTCTGGCCATCTTTACAATGTCAAAATGTTCTCCAGGCAAAAATGTCATTGCCTAGAGCTTGAGTGTGGGGCAGAAAGCTGTCTCATTAGCCACTCCAGGCAGAGCCCCAAGGAGGCCTTAGGAGGAGGATGGGCCTGGCCTGGGGACAATGCTGCAAATTCACAGAACTGGTGGCAGGGGCTGTTAGCTCACCCCCTCCCCAGCCTCCCTCATGGGTGACACCACACACTTACCCTCCTTGGGCTGCCTCTGAGACCTAGACCCCTTCTATCCCCAACCCTGCCCTTTTCTGGGGGTGGCTGCAGGTAACAGCAGATCTTTGGAAATGACAATCTTCCTGAGCCATGATAAAAATTTTGTCATTATTCTAAGATAACTGGGGCATCATAGAAAAGTTTTAATATGCAAAGACATGAGATTTGGAAAGATCCTTCTGGCTGCAGGAGAAAGGATTGAAGATGGAGCAGGAGTGTAAGGGGGTGACCAGTGAGAAGGATTCGACAGTTATCCACGTGAGAGGAGGTGGTGGTTTGGTGGCACAGGGACGTAGAAAAGTGTCATAGAGTTTAGACATTTTATGAGCTAAAGTTGCAAGGACTTTATGGTGGATTGGATATGGGGGGCGGGGTGAGAGAGACACCTAGGGAAACTTTCCTCAAAGTCACAGTTGTATATGCTCTTGGCCAAGGGAGAAGGGAGGGAGATCAAGGATGGAGCTTTGTAGCAAAGGAAGAGAAGTCTTTTGAGAAAGAAGAGAGTGAAGAAGAATCACCAGAGATGTTGGGAGGGAAGGGAGGTGCAGGGTTGTGGAAACCAAGGCAGGGAATGCTTGAGGGAGAAGGAAATGGTGACGCTGTCAGTTGCCCCGGAGGTCGACTACAAGAAGTGTTCGTCATGTCTGGCAACCAGGAGGACCCCAATGACCTCAGACTGGTCTTCCTTCTACCCCTGTATAAACAAGACAGGTCCAAATTCTCCCCAGATAGACGTTAGCTTTTTATTACATGTATTTGGAACCATTCTAATCCTGTATAATGGTGTTTTCCCTCTTAAGTGGAGTAAGACCCAGGCGCTAATAGTAAAAATATCCCCACTAGTCGCAAATACGCTAAATCCTGCCTCTTTTCTCCAAATCAGTTCTCTTTAATTCTAAGTGCACATGTAACCCACTCGAAGGACTCTAAAAAAAGTACCAAAGCCAGGGGTCCATCCTCTCCTAATTAAATCAGAATCTCTGGTGATGGAGGCTGCGTTCTTTCTTTCTTTCTTTCTTTCTTTTTTTTTTTTTACAGCTTTTTAGGAAGGTCAACTAGGGTTGAAAAATCCTTGTCCTTAACTCTTCCTGTCTACTGACAGGCATGGTAATATTTATTTTGGAACTATGTATTAGTTTTCTATTGCTGTGTACAAGTGATCACAAATTTAAAGGCTTAAAACGACAATTATTTATTATCTCATAGTTTCTGTAGGTCAGAAGTCTAGGCATGGCTGAGCTGGGTTCTCTGTTCAAAATCTGGGCTGTATTCCTTTCTAGATGTTGGAATCTTCTTGCAAGCTCATTCAGGTTTGTTGACAGACTTCAGTTAGTTCCTTGTGGCTATAGGACAGAGGACCTCATCTCCTAGAGGCTGTCCCACACATATGCAGTTTCCAACATGGTTGTTTGCTTCTTCAGGTCAGCAGGAGAGTGTCTGCTGCCGTTTCTCATCTTCTACTCTAGACCTGCTTTTAATGGCTTCACCTGATTAGGCCAGGCCCACCCAGGATAACCTCCCTTTTTATTAACTCAAAGTTAACTGATTAGGGACCTTAACTGTATTTGCAAAAACCTCTTCACCTTTGCTATACAAAGTAACCTAATCATGGAAGTGAGGTTTGCAATGGAATGTTTGTGTCCCAGTGTGATGGTATTAGGAGGTGCAGCCTTTGGGAAGTAATTAGGTCACGAGGGAGGAGTCCTCATGAACGGGATTAGTGCCCTTATAAGAAGAGGCCAGCGAGCGAGTTAGCAGTCTCTCTGCCATGTGAGGATATAAGAAATTGGCTCTAAACCTGGAAGAGAGCCCTCACCAGACATCAGATCTGCCGGCACCTTGATCCTGGACTTCCCAGCCTCCGGAACTGTGAGAAATAAGTGTTTATTGTTTAAGCTGCTCAGTCTATGGTAATTTGTTAAAGCAGCCTGAACTGAGATAACATCCTATCATATTTATAGGTCCTGCTCGCATTCAAGATGAAGGATTATACAGGGTGGCTAGAGAAGGGGGCTGGAATTTTGGGGGCTATCTTAGAATTCTGCCTACCACAAATTAGTACAGTGGTTCTCAGCCATGGGCAATCCTTTTCTCCAGGGGATGCTTGACAATGGTTGTCACAAATGGGGGTGTGTGTCAATGGCATCTGGTGGGACACCATGAGGTATCTCACAACTCACAGTATGTCTCCCCAAGGCCAAGAGTTATCTGGCTCCAAATGTCAATAGAAACGTTGAACTAGAGGCAGGAGGAGTTTGGGAAGAGGCCTAGGGGAGTACTGGAGGACGGTCAGCTGTGTGGATTCCTTATCTGGCTCTATAAACTGCCTTCCATTAGAGGAGAGATGCTCAGAAGCTTAGGGAACCTTTCTTTCGAGCCTTTTCAGACTCTGTGCAGAGCTGGGTTTGGCCCAAGAATTGGAGAAACGTGATTCTCTGCCTCCTAACAGCATGGAGCTGCACTCTGTCCCTCTCCCCGTGAACCCAGCAGGATTACAGGGAATTCTTGGCGTGGACATTGGGCAGTGGTGGTAGTGAAGTCCTTCCATGTGGGTTTGTGGGCAGTTGGTGTGAACCAGGGTGATTTGCAGAAGGGTGGAGGAATAGGTGTGTTCAGCTTGGTAACTGTGGCCGATGTGCAGGTTCGTGGGCTCAGGTGGCATTACAAGAAATTCATAACTGGAGACCACTTTATGTGGAGTTAATTTTCAACAATCAGGCTGGAGGGGACACACGTACCATAATTTGGTCATGAAAACGAAATGTGTTAGTCACTAGGGAAAGGCAAATCAAAACCACATGAAACACTACTTCACACTCACTAGAATGGCTATAATAAAAAAGACATTAGTAAGTGTTGGCAAGATGTGGAGAAATTGGAACCCTCATTCACTGCTGATGGGAATGTGAAATGATGCAGCTGCTTTGGAAAACAGTCTGGCAGTTCTTCAAAAGGTTAAGCATAGAGTCACCACGTAATCCAGCAATTCCACCTTCAAGTATATACACAAGAGAACTGAAAACACATGTTCCCACAAAAACTTGTATGTAATGCTCATAGCAGCATTATTCACAACAGTCAAAAGGTGGAACAACACAAATGTCCATTAACTGATGAATGGGTAAACAAAAAGTGGTCTATATACATGATGGAATAGTATTTAGCCGTAAAAAGGAATGAAACATCGATATATGTCACTACCTGGAGGAAGCTTGAAGACTTTATGCTAAATGAAAGAAGCCAGATATGAAAGGCCACATATTTTATGATTCCACTTATAATAGTCAAATCCATAGAAAAAGAAAGCATATTAGTAGTTGCCAAGGGTTGGAAGAAGGAGAGAATGGAGAACGACTGCTGAAGGGCACAGGGTTTCTTTTTGGGACACTTCGATGCAGACATTTTGATGCAAAATATTCTGGAATTAGATAGTGGTGATGGTTGCACAACTTTGTGAATATACTAAAACCCACCGAATTGTAAACTTTGGGTGAATTTTATGGTACGTGAATTATACCTTAATAAAAAATAATTTAAAAAAAGTAAATGTGAGATTACTTTGTGGTCCAAGAAGCTGAGTTCTGAGACAACTCAGTTACATATGGAAAGTCACAATTTCTAGGAGGATCCTTGACCCATCCCATGATAACCTGGTTAGAAGATTGGACATATTCCAGCCTTGTTCCTGGATCCCACTGTTCTCTCTCTCTTATGAATGTCCCTCTTCATGGTACATTGTTTCCTATCAAGGCAGAGTGTAAACTACCTCTACTGGGGAGTCTTGAACATTCCCTCTGTCTTCTTCTGAACTTGACATATATATAGTGAGTGTGTCTGTCTGTGTGTATTTACCTATGGCACTGGTTGTAGAATATTTTGTGTTATAAACCAATTACCTTGCTGGACTGTGAGATCCTCAGGGGTAGTCTATCTGTTAAGAGTCTTTCTGTTGCAAGTGTTACAAAACCAGTTTCATTCTCATTAGAGAGAGAAAAAAGTCTGGAGACTTGGCTACTTCCAGATGTGGCTCCATCTAGGGCGCAATTCTTTTTCCATATCTGGGCTCCACTTTCTCAGTCTTAGCTGCAGATTTATCCTCCACCCTTTCAGGTTCAACTCCAGTGGTGAGTGAAAGCGTGGCCCCTCTCCTGATAGGTCTGGCTCAGCTCCAGGGTTTCGCTCTGCGTGGTTCTTCCCTGAACACATATTTGTGGCCAGAGGATGGGGCGCTCTGAATGGCTGGGGTTAGACCACACATCCACCCCTGGGGCTGAGGGGAATTCAGCTTGACCCCAGAGGCCATGGCTTAGGAATAGGTAAGCGAGTGGTTTTCAGAAGGAGATTGGAGTGGTGTTGCCGAAAGAATGGGAGATGGATATTGAATGGCAAAATTAACAAGTTTTTACTGTGGTTCGTTTCTGTATCTCTGGTACTTAGAACAGGACAGGCATTTAGCGAGCATCTACTGAATTAAACAGAACCCTGAAATGCCAGCTTCCAAATCACAATCAAAAGGAAAAAGTGAAATGCTTGGCAAGTTGGGCTGAACAGGGAACACATACTGTATCAAACCCTCCGGGTGTTTGGGGTTTCTATCTAAAAAGTGCATGCTCTGCTTGCTATTTTTGACACTTCTCTTGAACTAGCGAAAGTGTTTCAGACATTCTGAAAGTCCAAATCAGTGGGTCCCAATCTTTTTGTTTAGTGACACAGCTATGGTTACTCGTTTAAAATTCAGTGGATGCTATCGACATTTCCCTAGAAAATTTTACATTCTACGATAATTTACCTGGGATTTGGGGAGTTCCTGGACCCCTTGGAGTCCCAGATTAAGGGGCTTTGCTGAGAATAATTCCTGGCATCGGATTGTGTATGTTTCATGATTCCCCATTGTTTTCAAAATCTTTCCTCTTGGAACTACTCTGACTCAGGACTAGAGGGCATTGTGTACCCAGAAACCACATCAGACCCAGTGTGAGAGCTCCTTAGATTTTCACACAAAAAGGCCTGTTCACTACTCAATTAACAAGGAAGGTCCCCCCTGCTCCCAGGAGGGAATGAAGCCAGCCCCCTGCGAAGAAAGGGATGTGTGAAGGGGAGAAGAGCTGCCTAAATGTTTCCCTCATTTGTATGTTGATGAAATGTCGGCAGTCTCCCCAGAGTCCAAGTGCCTGGTTAGGATTGATTTCCCAGCAAGTGTCCTGGTGTGTTGGGATGTGCAGTATGTTGGGCGCATACGAGGTGCAAAGTCCCAGCCTCACCTCTGGTTTCCTGGGGGACCTCAGGAAGGCCCCTTCCCTTCTCTGTGCTTCTTATTTGCCAAACGAGGGGATTGGATTAGCTGCTCCCAGACCATTACAGTAGGTGATGCCTCTCAGGTTTAGATGTTTCAGGAGTGGTGGAGAGATGGAAGGAGAAAACACATGGCTGAGGAAGAGTGTGGTTAAACTCGGAAACGAACATATCAGGCCACCCCGTGAGGCCTGGGGCAAAACAAATCCAGCAAGTGAATTTGGAGAGTTCAAGGAGAAGACCCCTCCCCAATACTAAGTTGGTATATGAATGCAACCTGTTTATCCAAAAGCGAAGTACTGCAGGGGGCAGCCTCTGAGATAGCCCCAATTGTCCCTCCCTCCTTGTGTCATCCCCCACTTTGAGTGTGCCCTACCTAGTGACTTTCTTCTAACAAGTAGAATAAGGAAAAAGTGATGGGATGTCACTTTGGAGATTAAGCAACAAGAAGATGGTAAATTCCATTTCAGGCACTCCCTTTCCCTCTAGCTTTCTGCTCTGATGAAGCCAGCTGCCATGTTGAGAGCTACCCCATGGAGAGGACTCCATGGCAAGGAACTCAGGAAGTCCTCTGGTCAAAGGTCAGTGAGAAGCTGAGGCCCTCAGCCCAACAGCTCACGTGGAACTGAGTCTTGCCGATAACCTCATGAATGAGCTTGGAAGTGAGTCCTTCTCCAGTTGAGCCTTCAGATCGGACTGCAGCCCTGGCTCACAGTGTGATGACAGACACTGAGAGACCTAAGGGCAGAGGCACCCAGCTAAGCCATGCCTGAATTCCTGACCTACAGAAACTGTGAGGTCATAAGTGTTTCTTGTCTTAAGCTGCTAAGTTTTGGGGTAATTTGCTATATGGCCATAGATAACTAATGCAAGTATTAAAGCAGTGATTTTTCAAACTGTTCTTCTTGGGGTGTGACTTTGGGTCTTTCCACTTCTCTAAGCCTTGGTGTTGTCATCTGTAAAAGGGACCTACTTTGTAGGATTGTTGTGAATTCTAAATGAGATCATTCATGAAAAATGCTTGCACAGTCTTTGGCACATGAGCAATGAATGGCAGATTTCATCATCATCATCACCAATGGAATCCAATAGTAGAGGGGTGGAAGTTAAGCATCTATTTTAAAAAATATTGGTCCAAAGATCTTTCCTATCCTTCTTCTTCTGGTAGCAGACAGTGCAATTGTGTGCAAGAGACTGGCCAATCAGAGACCACCATCTTCTGGCAACAATGATCAGTCCAAGAGGTAGGCATGACCTAAAAGGGCCCATGAGAGTCCTTTTCTAAGATTTACATAGAGTTACTGGGAGAAGGCTTCTGGAATGGGGCAGAATTTCTAGCGTCTCAAGCCTTAGAGAGGAATCCTCTAACCTTTTCTCCAAAACAGAGGCCATCAGTAATTTCCAGCAAAGTTCTTTGATATTTATTTTATTTCCATTAGAGTTAAATTCCAGTGATTAATGAAGCCTTAAAAAAAAATCCCCAAAGAAACAAACACAACGGAAAGAGAATCCTACTAATGCCCTCCCCCAAAGTCTATCTGCAAATAATCTCTCATGGTTTAATTGGCCCTTTTAGGTAAAACCTCTCACTGTTGCAACGGAAATTGGTTCTTTTTACTTCAGAGAGTGCTCAGGGCTGATTACCACTGGGGAAGGAGACCTGAGGGCAGATCATACAGTGAGCGCTTTTAACTATCTCTGTCTCAGAGAGCAGAAGCTTCACCAGGGACGAGTGGATAGGAAAGCATTCATGTCTCCCAGATTCTCTGGGAGTCTCCTAGAAACCTTAGTGATACTCTCAACTTTCAAGCACTGACATCATCCTCCTGGGTGGCTGGGATGGGTGATGGTAGATTGCCAGGAAACACACTGACTTACAAAATAATCCAACTATAAATTCCTCCTTGGAGATTAGAAAAGACTTACTCATGTGAAGTTTTTCTTTAAAGGGGTAAACAGGAGTTTGATTTTGGACACGTTGAACTTGAGATACCTAAAAGATATCCAAGGGGCAATATCAAGTAGCAATTGGCCAGGTGAGTCTGTAGGTCAAGGGAGAGTCTGGCTGGATGTGGACACTTGGGAGTGACCGGTGTATGGAGGATATATGAAGCCACAACACTGGGTGAGATCACGGAGGGAAGGGGAAGGAACATTTTGCTCCTGCTGACCTTGGTGTGGGCACCTCTTTCCTTTGGCAGGTGAGCTGAGCAGAATCCTAGGATGCTCCGTGGGGATTGATCTGCTACTTTTCTTGGGTTATCTGGGACATTGCTCCAGTCTCTGAAACTCCATTGTGCTTCTGACTCTTATAAGGGAGTGTGTCCCAAATCTGGGAACTGTGGAGGAAAGAGATGAAAAAGGGCTTATCACTGACTGTGATGGTCAATTTCATGTGACAAGTTGACTGGGCTAAGGGATGCCCAGAAAGACGGTAAAGCTTTGTTTCTGGGTGTGTCTGTAGGGGCGTTTCTGGAAGAGATTAGCATTTTATTCAGTAGACTGAGTGAAAAAGAGCTCCCTCACCAACACAGGTGGACATCATCCAATCCTTTGAGGACCCAAATAGAACAAAAAGGTGGAGGAAGGGGGAATTCTCTTCTCTCTTCTTGAGCTGGGATGCCCATCTTTTCCTGCCCTCAGACATTGGACCTCCTGGTCCTTGGGTCTTCAGACTCTGGGACTTATACCAGTGGTCCCCCCTGACGGTTCCCAGGCCTTGGGACTTGGATTGAATTGTACTGCTGGCTTTTCTGGTTCTCCAGCTTGCAGATGGCCTATTGTGATATATCTTGGGCTCCACAATTGTGTAAGCCAATTCCCATGATAAATTTCCTCTTACATATCTCTATCTCTATCTATCTATCTATCTATCTATCTATCTATCTATCTATCTATCTATCTATCCTATTGGTTCTGTTTCTCTGGAGAACCCTGACTAATATAGATTCTGGTACTGAGAGCGATTCTAGAGAAACAGAATTTTAAGGATGAGTTTTCTGAATTGGTTCTGGGGTTTTTGGAATCGGCTCTCTAATCTGCTTAGATTTAAAGACTCTAATGACTATTTCCAGTAGTAAAGAGATCACTGATAGCCCATGGTGTGAACTGTTAATAGAGGTACACAAAATATCTGCACTGGATATTCCTAATCAACCACTTGTAAGAAGTAAGGAGCTAAGCAACTTTGCACAGTATACTTTTGAATGTTTTTGGAAAACTAAGGAACATAGTGACATTGGTTGGTTGCTTCTAATGTTGCTGGACAAAGTGGTGAGAGAAAGGATGAGCTCAGGGATTGCAATTCCCAGCTCCAGGGCCGCACAAATGACCTAAGAGCTTCTAGGTGCACCCTGAGGGAGAGCTTCATCTCCTGTAGCTGCAGGGCTGAAATTGCTGAAAATCAAAGGCAGGACCTCATCCTGTAATTGGCTGAATTATAAAGCAAATTGAACTCCCAGCCTCAGAGGATGTCTATTGTTAAAGTGAGGGCATTGACTGGGAAAGAAGGGGATCTTAAAAGTTGGGATGGGGGCATGTGGGAAGACCCTGATGAAGCTGGGGGCATTGGACCCTTAAATTCTGATGAGTCTTCTTCACCAGTGGAAGAGGTCTCCCTATCCCCAGTGGAAGTGGCCTTCCCACCTACAGTGGTATCAGCCTTTCCACCACCATCTGAGGGGATTAACCCTGCATTGCCTGAAGAAATGGTAATCACCTTCCTTGAGGCAGCTGCCATGAAAGACAATGCTGATTCTTCTCAGGACCGCCCCCACCACCCCCTTTTGCTTCTAGACCTATAACTAGACTCATATCCCACTAGGTCTCTAAAGGTGAGGTACAAAGTGTGACTCAGGAGGAGGTGTGTTACACTCCCAAAGAACTATTTTAGTTGTCTCATTTATACAAGCAGGGATCTGGGGAACATGTGTGGGAATGGATATTAAGGGTGTGGGATAATGGTGGAAGGAAGATAAAATTGGATCAGACTGAATTGATTGATGTGGGCCCCCAAAGCAGGAATTCTGCATTCAGCATTGTAGCTCAGAGAATTAGAAAGGGCTCTAACAGTTTGGTTGGTTCGTTGGCTGAAACATGGACCAAAAGATGACCCAGCATGAGCCAACTGAAGATGCCCAATCTCTTTTGGACTCAAAGGCTAAGGGAGATTGAAATGTTAGAGCGGATTTTCCATTTAAGACCTATTTACCCACACTGGAGGGCCCAGAAGACATACCTTTCACAAATATTTTGAGAAACAAATTTGTGAGGGAGCCCCGGCATCCTTGAAGAGCTTTGTGATGGCTCTTTTCCATAGGCCAGACCTTACAGAGGGAACCTCAGTCACTCTATTGGAAACCGTAAATGCAATGGGAGCAATAGGATGTCGGGGTGTCAGGGGCCAAGTGGTGCCACTCAACTGCCAAAGACAAGGTGACTGTAATGGACAGCAGAGTCAAAGCAGCAGTCAGAATATTCCAACTCACACAGACCTCCAGCGTTGGATCCTTGACCATGGTGTTCCTGGAAGTGAAATAGATAGGAAGTCTACTCAATTCTTACTTGATCTGTGTAAGCAGAAAAGTTCTAGGTCAAGTGAACAAAAGTCTAACTCAAATCGTAAAAACAGAGAGTCATGGTTCCTCAATCAGTTCCCAGGCTTGAGCCAATTTACAGACCTAGGCCTCCCAGATGAAGGGGAGGCTGCGTCCTCTCGAGGGAGGACCCAATACACTACCAGAAATTTATACTGTTCATCTTTCTCTCAGCCTTCCCCCAAAAGACCAATGACCTTTTACCAGGGTGACTGTGTGCTGGGGAAAAGGAAACAATCAGGCCTCCTGGGGACTACTGGACACTGGTTCTAAAACGATCTTGATTCCAGGAGAATCAAAACATCACTGTGGCTCTCCAGTCAGAGCAGGGGATTGTGGAGGTCAGGTGATCACTAGAATTTTAGCTCAAGTCTGTCTCACATTGGGTCCTTGAATCCGTCCTGTGGTCATTTCCCCAGTTCCAGAATGCAAAATTAGGATGGACATACTTAGCATCTGCAGAACCCCCACATTGGTTCTACAACCTGTAGAGTGAGGGCTTTTATGGTGGGAAAGGTCGCCTGGGGAGATCACTTTGTCTCCTTGAGCTTCAGTTTCCCATCCATACAGTAATGAGCTGGACAATGTGATGCCCATGGACCCACTTCACTGTGATATCCATTCTCTATCAATTCGAGCAGGTTAAAAACCAGCAAGTTGCAAAATGTGCTAGAGCGATTGCTGAGTCCTACAAAACTATGGCAAATACCATCTGGCCCTAATCTTCAGTAATTCTACAGAGGCTTCTAGTGGCCCCCTCTGCCTTCTCTCTGTACCCAGGAGGCAAGGGAGGCACTGAATTCTGTCATCTCCACTTACCAACCCGTTATGGTGGGTCATTAGGATGCATTTGTGATGAACGATTGAGAAAGAGAGGGGACCATGTACAGACATTAATGGAATCCTGCATTAGCACCATGTAAATTCCACTAGAATATTTTATGTCAGGCAGTACAATTTAATGCGAGGGCTTCTGAGTGGTGGTGGCGGGGGAGTGTTGGGAAAAGACATCCTCTTGGAGACACTGGACCCAACCCTCTATGTAGCGGCCCTGGGTCCTGGAAGGAGGGATGGCTTATTCAACAAGCGTTCAATGAGCATGTACTGTGTCCTGATTCCAAACTTCCTGGGCAAGAAAATCATTCTGGAGTAGAAGACTCAGTCCCCAGTCCTGATTTTGCCATTTAGTAGCTGGATGAACATGAGGCAAGTTTATTAACCTTGCCAACCCTGTTTGCAGATCTGCAAAGTGGGGATAATAATATCGTCTCCCTCTTAGGAGTATGATAAGGTCTAGGGAAGGTAGTGCTTGCAAAGTGGTGAGCACAGCTCCCAGCCATAGAAAGCTCTCCATAACTGGTGGTTATTATTACTGATTACCACGTGCCAGGCAGAATATTCGATGCTCTCCTCGTGCTGCAGTGTTACGTCTATGCACCTATGTCATGTCATGGCCATCTGATCCAGCTCCACTGTTTCATAGATGAGGAAACAGTCTTGCTCGAGGTCATACAAGGCATGATATTTGGCCACAAAAGTTAATGGATTCCAAAGGGCCTACCTATAAATCCTTTTTTATTTGCTTTCATATAGGTTACTTCATTTACTCTGCAGAGCAGGCCTGAGCATTATCTCCATCGCACAGACAAGGAAACTGGAGTCATTAAAAGGCCATGTGGCCTTGCCTCGATCTCCATCATTCCGCCTCCTCTCAACAATCCTGCCGCAGGTGGTGTTTTCCTGTTGCAGACTGGGAAGCTGAGGCATGGAGAGATTAAGCTAACTGCCTCAAGTTTCAAGGAGAATACAAGGTAGAGATGGGATTCAAAGCATAGATCTGAGTCCCAAACCCATGGTCTTACCCCAAACAATGTAGCAGAGTGATTAAGAACTCTAGTTCTGGACACAGATGCCCCATGTTCTCATCTACTACAAATGACAATTACTAAAACTGTAGCATCCTTTCCCACCCTGCCTCCCATTCTCTATCAGTCTTCTCTGCGTTATTTTTCTCCTAAATACATATCACCTTCCTACAGGCTGCATTTGTTTCTTGTCTTCATTCTCTCAACTAGAATGTAAGCTCTGTGAATGCACGGATCTTTTTTCTGTTTTTTTCCATTGCTGTATCCCTCACTCCTGGAATATGCCTGGCCCAAGGTGAGCATATCCGTTATAATTCAATCTGTGAATAATCTCGGCTCCACCACTCTACCATTTAGTAGCTGCCGACTTGCTTTGGTAAGTTACTTGTTCCCTCTACACCTCGATTTCCTCAATAGCAAAATGGAGAAAATGGTAAAACACACCTCACACAGCGGATGTGAGGATTAAAGGGGTTAACGCATATAAAGGGCTTAAAACAGGGTCAGGAACACAGTAGGTGCTCAATAATTGTTTACTATTACATAATCCATTGCATGCCAGTACTTTAATGACACCAACTATCCCATAATGACTGTCTACTGTGTCAATATTTGTTTAACACTATCATCTAATTGACACCTTTAAACGACTATTATCTTCACTTTACAGATGAGGAAATAGAGGGATTAAAAGGTGATGCATTTTGCTATCATGTCCTTAACTCTGCATCTAGGGAAGTCATCTTTATGGTACCCAAGAAAGTCAGCCTCTCCAGTTTTCCTTCTATGGAAGCTAGCCGCACTGGCATGCTGGCATTTTAGTTTTTATTCATTAAACTCAAAAGCTTTACAGAATCAGTGTTGGTTTGCAGAATGCCTCGTCAACATCCTCCTTTAATTAACACCAGTCTTAAGGTAAAGCCACATTAATAGGACCATTGTATCTTGAGGTCCTGAGCAATGCAATACCCAGGACAATCTATTTAATTCCAAAGTATTTAAAACAGTTTCCCTACTCCCACCTTACCAAAAAAAAGTCAATTTATACTAAATGCTGTTGCAAAATCAGATTTATCACCTAGAGGATTAAGAAAAACGAAGGGCCAGTTTAGTGACAGGATTTAGTTCATTATTTATCTTCTAGCATGTAAATTATAGATTGTCATAAATGTTTTATTCTTTGGGTGTCCACTACCTAATTCAAGAAGGAAAAAAAAAAAAAAGCAGAAGCCTGCATTACAAAGAGCAAGTGTCTCCTCTCTGGGCACAGGAGCCATCTCCTCTGCCTTCTGACGGACGATAATCTGTCAAAATGAAAAATTAATGGCTGCTCCCTTAATTCATCATTGCCTGCCTCTGTTCTATTAATGCCTTCCCCCTTTCTTCCTTCCCTCCTTCCTCCCTCTGCCTCCCACTCTCCCCTCCACCTCCACCCACCCCCATGGCATGACTCTGTTCACCAGCAGTGAATTGGAAGCAGAGAACTGGACTAGTGGTGGGAACAGAAAAAAGCAAATCGAATCCTTTGACCTCAGGACCCGTGGTGCATCTGTGAAAGTGGGAAAGGAATGGTTCCACTTTACTCGTTAAATACAGCAGGGACCCATGACGTAAATGCTGATACAGCATGTGGAAACCACAGAAGGCGTCTTGGACATTCTACTCCCCCACGAAACCTGTTGTGGGCATTGGTGGTGGTGATAGGTTAAGCTGTGTGGTGTTTCACTATCATCAGATTTACTGTCCAAATGATGAATCTTGGAATTTGGAAGGGAAACTTACAAGCCATTTGATCCAACTCTCCGTTTCATAGATCAGAAGACAGAGCTTCAGAAAGGAGATGGGTTTTGCTAAAGGTCACGCAACCAGTGAGGTTGGCACCACCACAAATTATGGATGTCAAACTCAGCTGGGCAATCAGGGAAACCTATTGATCCTTTCACTTGTTTTAAATCATCTCTCTTTTCTAATTCCCTGAAAGACTCTTCCAAATTCCCATTCGACTTTCCCAACTCTTTGTAGAAACCATATCTCATTGTAATAACCATTTATGCCATTTACCAATGACTGCTAGCTCTCCGCATTCTAGACAAATGCTAGGCTTGTATGTCTGCACTCACCTTGAAGTTAGACTTGCCCATGTGGCTTGCACTGGCCAATGAAATGTGGGCAGCAGCTCTAAGAACAGATGCAGAATCTACCATGTCTCCTTCCCACTGCAGTGCTATTGTTTACGTATGGTGCAGTTGAGATGGCATCAGCCTGAGTCCTCGAGTGACTACACTGAGAACAATACCCTGCTGACCCACTCACCCTATGCCGCGTGAGTGAGTGATAAGTTTTGTTGTGTTAAGCCACTGAGATCTTGGGGTCATTTTCCTCCCCTGCAGCTAAATTTAGCCTATTCTGACTCTTAAATTCTTTGAAAAAAAAATTGAAGTTACCAGGCTCTTCCTTCTCCAGCTTCCTGCAGATGTATTTACATGTGCACCCATCATCATCTCATTTCCTCCAGGCTGAGGAAATGAGGTATCTCTTCCGTCAGGCACACCATCCTCTCCCAGATTTTCAGTTTCCGGATATTTTCTTCCTCTTGTTTCTGCCTTGTCAATGTATTCTTTCAATGCCTACCCCTCCCTCCCTGCTGAGCTTTCATCCATTCTCCTTTCCCTTTCTCAACCCATATCTTCGAAAGAATTGTTTACTCTTATTTTCTCCCATTTCTCACCTCTGTTCCCTCTCAGTCAATTGTAATTAGGCTTCTCCTCCCAGAGCTCCAGTGAAGCTCTCTATGATGCTCAATGACATCCACTTTGTGAGGTCCGGTTTATTTACCATGCTAGGCCTTGTTGACGTGACTGACACTGCTGATTTTGTCTCCTCCCTGAAATACCCTCACCGTTGACAGCTAATTCCCTTGGATCTTTGCATGCCTCTTGGCCAGTTCCTTTCTATCTCCTTCTTGGATGTTTTTTTCCTTCAGCCTCTACATATATGTCTTGGATTTTTATCCTCCGTGTGTTTTTTATTACTCCACACTTCATCTTTCTCATAGTTCCAACTCTTTATAACCCTTAGATCATATCTCCAGTCTACATGTCTTCCTAAAGACTTAGACATACATAGCCATCTAAGTACTGGTCATCTCCAGTTGGTGTCTATAGATTTGTCAACCTCAGCATGCCCAAAATGACATGTGTTGTATTCTCCCAAAACTTGGTTTTCCTTTCTTTTTCTTCCTCCCAATTGGTGACAACATTATCTTTCTAGTCATTCGATCCAACCCCCCCCTCCTTTTCAGAATCTCAAGACGTAAATCAGGTTGTTTCCCTTGTATTCCCTCCTTCCCCAGAGGATGAAGGAGAGAGAAGAGTCGAGGATGAACTCCAGTTGTCTGGCATATCAAGCGGCTTTTCTTTCTTTTCTGAAAGATAAGAGTTATTAACTGAGGGAAGAGAGCCTGCCCTGAGAAAGGAGGGGTTGTGTATGTTTAGCTGTTGCTCTCTGAGGTTGCAGATTTCTCTGGGCGACTCTGGGAAAGTCCTTTCACCCACCCAGCCCTCTCCCCGTTGACCGTTGAGTGATTTGGATCTCGGAACTCTATGGGCTTTTTCTGCTCTGATACCATATATCAGAGTGGATGTCTCGATAGTGCTTATATAGGCTCTGAATCTTTCAACCTTCTCTAACGAAGGTGCAGATATGGCTTCCGGGGTCAATGAGGAAGTGTTGGGTGGCACTTTCATGGGATTGGATAATGCGATTCAGCAGGTCTAAGGCCTGTGGAGCATAATTTAGCTGCCTTCCCTAGAAGTTAAGAGAAGTAGAGAGAATGTGCTGGGACAGTTAAATGAGGGATTAATGAGTCTCAACGACCTAGTGGCTATGGCATAACCATAAAAAAATCACAGCCAGGATTGAACTTGTCCACCAAAGCTCTGGTGTCCTTCAATGTGAGGTCTCTGGGCAGTCAGCCATTCCTCACCTTCATGAGCTAACCACACTGGCTGGTGCAAATATTGGCAATTTTCAGAATCATCTCGGAAGACAGTTTTTACGTTCTTTGATTATAACTCTTCAGTTGTGCTCCGTCAACCTACTGGTCCCAAGCTGGGCTGGCGTTTGAGGCCCTTTCTGACCTGGTCCCCAACCTCACCTTTCACCACTCCCCCTTGTTGCATCCCATGTATTGGTCTCCATATGGAAGAGAGGAAGGTGGGGAGCCATGTGACCAGATGAGGGGACAGGGAAGTGATGAGGGAGATGAAAGGGTTTGATGTGAGTATAGCCACAGTGACTCCTACCTCTAAACGCTGACCCTTTCCCTACAACATCCTTGTTTCCTGTCCTGCCTTCTGTCTTAGTTCAAAGAATCTCAGGCAGCCAACGGAGAGACAGTGTACCATAACACTAAAGAACATGGGCTTTGGAGCTACATGCTCTGGATTTATATCCTGGTCCCACCACATACTAGCTGTGTGACTTTGGGAAAGGTACTTTACTTCTCTGAGCCTCAATGTCCTTATCACAGCTCTTTAGCTGTGTTCTTGTTCCTTCCTCTAATATCACCTTTAGTGGGGCACCCTCACCCATCAGATATGTCTGAAATATACCCGATTCCCAATATTGGCCAGAGTTTGGGCCCTTTTCCCAAGTTGTTCCTCAACCTCTATGAAGTTGCAAGTGGTTGGGACTGTCTTCCACCTCCATCCGCCAGAAGCAATTGAAGCCCAGTTTCTGCCAGCGAAGACCCTTGCTACAAAGCCCAGAGCACAGCACCACGCAAGCACTCAGGTAATTCCCTTCCCCCACCTTCTTATGTCACGACCTTGAAGACAGTACTCAGAACATCAGGATCGCGAATGTTGCATTCCTTCTCGTCTCCACCCATCTCACCGGAACTTTCCCCCTCACTTGAATAAAACAACATCAGAAAATAGATTGGCTCGATTTCTCAATAAAATGCCGTTGCATAATTGTCTGTTACTTTGCATGGCTGGAATATTCGGGGGCAATTAATGATATTGTGGAGTGGCTACTATGAAGATTTATGTGTGGATCCGGGGAAGTTTGCTTTCTTTCTTTCTATTCCCCATCCCCCTTAAAGTAATAATAAAGATTACAAAAGAGAAATAAGCAGGGAAAGTTAATTTGAAATGAATCTTTAATCAGGTTTCATCTGTTGGAAGCAAACGTCTCCTTCGTTGGAACATGACCGCGGAGGCGGAGCCCGGAGACACCATTTTGTAGATATATCCGCAAAGTCAAAGCCATTCTGACAGAACTCAAACGAGAAATAATTTCTCCCTGAAGGAATTTTGTTTCAGCTTAATGATGGCTGGAGTGTTCCTGTTGAAATGGCATAATGGGGGTTTTTAATTACGATTCATACTGTCCGGTTTAATGGCGAGACTTTTACTTATTTATTTTTTTCCCCGAGCTTGGAGGCTCATTTGTTGAGTGTGTCCTGACAAATGCAGAGTTTACCCCAAGGTGAAGAAGTGAATTAACTACTAAAAGCTGACCTGAGCCCAAATTTCCCCTTTATGGAAGAGGAGAGGGAGGCTGACCCAACGCCAGAGGGTCAAGCTGGAGCCGGAAATTTATTTCCCAAATGCACTGGAGAGGCAGTAATGAGAGGGACAGTCTGAGCCCATAGCATGAGACATCCAAGATCACGAATCCCAAAATAAACCTAGAACAGCCCTGAGGACCATGGTTTCGGCCAGGCACCTAGCCCTTCAAACAATTAAGAATGTACTTTGTTGTGTAGTGGAAAAAGCACTTGTGATCATGCAGTTGGAATTGGGTTCTAGCTCCATGGAGCACTGGGTCATTGAACCTCCCTGAACGTCAGCCTCCAATGCCTCAGACGGAGACTTAAGTTAAGGGAGAAACCAATGATAGCAAAAAGACACATGTAGGCTGCGTTGGAATCCACTCCCTGCCTCTTGCCAGTCTGCAGTCACTTAAACTCTCGGAGTGTCCATTGCAACATGGAGAAAACACGGATGCAGAAAAGATGATGAATCTCGCAACGTTCTTGTATTAAATTATAATGAGTGCAGTTTCTTTAAACCTAACTCTGTTCCCCATTTGCTGCTGGAGAGAAAGTTGACATTATCTTAGGGTCTCTTGGCTTTCAATGGCTGGACATCTACGTAATGACTTTCCTTTGTTTCTTGGCTGCCTAATTAATTGAGTTAGAGTATTCTTATTAACGAATAAGCTTCTAGATTTGGGCCTGGTCACAGCCATTTGATAGCAAGACTATAGGTAGGCAGGGTGAAGAATATCTGTGTTTTCCAATTGGGTATATAAGATGCAGAATTCAGAACGATTCTGGCTTCTTCATATGTTTAAAGAACAAGATAGGGCCTCTCAGGAAAGTAGGAGGAGGGATTAGCTGCCTTTTTTCCTTTTCTGCCAAGATACCTTCCTTTTCCCAACCATGCAATTCTATACGGATGTGCGTAGTTACTGGGGAGGGTGGGAAAGATAGTTGAATTAGTGTAGGAAATTACTGTAATATTTGAATTGACAAAATCTTTGTGGAAATCTCTGCATCAAGCTTGTCTTAGAATGTTATCTGCCTCCAGTGCATTGGTGAACTGGTCAATAATGGCACCTAAATTTCACTGCCAAGTCATCTCCATCCTAATTTGCAGGACCCTAGGAAAGCAAAGGAGGGTTAAGAACTTGAAACAGGAGTGACGTCAGCATCATGGCGGAGTGAGATTCCCTCTTTGAATCTCTGCCCCCTACGACACAACGAAAACATCATTCACATTCCAACAGAGCTCAATCAAACACTACGAAGGACTTCTGAGAAACCCCTGCTGCCATACATCGCACGGTGGAGGCGCGGGAAGCCCAGGAGGACGGGAGGAGAGGTAGGAGGTTGTACTCCCCCACCCCAATCGATCGGCAAAAACAGCGCGGTTCGCGGACAGAGGGGGGAGGGGTGGCCCACAGCGGGGAAAACTATCGCCATCCAGGTGCTCTCACAGACTGTCGCGAGATCCCCACTGGGAAGCGACGACGGACTGCTTAGGGGTGTAGCAAACACCCTAAGAGAGCCAGAAAGGAAACCCCCGGGTCAAGCAGGAGAAAGAGAGGACCCCTCCCCCCACACACCCGGCGTTTCAGCATAATCCCTCCGGGGGCTGCAGCCGCCTCAGAGCAAACCGCTCGCGATCTCCATCTAGTGGCAGCAGGGGGATACTGCAGGACTAACTTTAATCATGAGGGGTAAAAATAAAGCCGTTCCCGTCGGATCCTTGCGAAAATATGTCAGGGCTACAGACCAAAAGGAAAATGACAAACACCCAGAAACCAACCCTGAAGGCACAGAATTTGATAACCTGAATGACAGAGAATTCAAAATAGCTATCATAAACAAGCTCAACGAAATACAAGAGAACACACAGAAACAAATCAACGAATTCAGGGATTATGTCACAAAAGAGATTGAAACCCTAAAGAAAAACCAATCAGAATTATTGGAGATGAAAAACAAAATCAACGAGATAGTGGAAAAAATGGAGTCTTTAAAGAGCAGAACTGACAATATGGAGGAACGAATTAGCACTATTGAGGATAGCCACACAGAAATGCTCCTGGTAGAGGAGGAGAGAGAGCTAAGACTAAAAAGAAATGAAGAAATTCTTCAAGAAATATCAGACTCAATGAGAAAAAGCAACATAAGGATAATAGGTATTCCAGAAGGAGAAGAAAGAGAAAAAGGAGCAGAGAGTTTGTTCAAAGAAATAATAGCTGAGAACTTCCCCAACCTAGGGAACGAGAGGGAAATAACAGTGAATGAAATCAATAGATCACCTAAATATATAAACAGGAATAAAAAATCATCTCGCCACATAGTAGCAAACTTGAAGAATACCCGTGACAAGGAAATAATATTGAAGGCAGCTAAACAAAAAACCAAAATAACATACAAAGGAAACCCCATCAGGTTCTCAGCTGATTTCTCGACAGAAACTCTACAGGCTAGGAGAGACTGGAATGATATATTCAAAATCATGAAAGACAAAAACCTTCAGCCGAGAATACTCTATCCAGCAAAAATATCCTTCAAATACGATGGAGAAATAATAACTCTCCCTGATAAACAAAAGCTAAGAGAGTTCATCACCACAAGACCCCCACTACAAGAAATGCTCAAGAAGGCCCTTAGGCCTGAAAAAAAACAAATGAGAAAGGGGATACAAAGATTTCAACAAGGAGAAAAGCAAGGAGACTAAACCAGAACAAAATACAGTTGGAAAACATCAAAAATTAATTCAAGCTCATCACTGGAAACACACATTCATGACACAATCTGGAATAAAGAGATAACAAATAAGGAGGGGAAGAGGTAAGGGATTGAACTGACCCAGCCTCAGGAAAAAGGAGGCATCTGAAAATGTACTTTCTTATCCAGGAGATCGCTTATATAAACCGCACGGTAACCACTAAACAAACAACCAGAAGAGAACCACACATGACAAATAAAGAGAAAACCAAGAGAATGAGCATGCAGAAATACCAAATTGAATTTGCAGTCCAAAACACAAGGGACAAGAAACAAAGGAAATGCAAAAGAACCAGAAGATGAACAATAAAATAGCAACATTAAACCCTCATATATCAATAATCACTCTAAATGTAAATGGATTGAATTCTCCAATCAAAAGACACAGAGTGGCAGGATGGATTAAAAACCAAGATCCAACAATCTGCTGCCTCCAGGAAACACATCTCAGCTCTAAAGACAAACACAGACTCAAAATAAAAGGATGGAAAACAATACTCCAAGCTAATGGCAAACAAAAGAAAGCAGGAGTAGCCATACTTATATCAGACAAAGTAGACTTCAAGATAAAAAAGGTAATGAGAGACAAAGAAGGGCAATATATAATGATAAAAGGGATACTTCACCAAGAAGACATAACACTTATAAATATCTATGCACCCAACACAGGAGCACCAAAGTACATAAAACAACTGCTAAAAAACCTTAAAGGAGATATTAACAATAACACAATAATAGTAGGGGATCTTAACACCCCCCTTACATCAATGGATAGATCATCCAGACAAAAAGTCAATAAGGAAATAATGGACTTAAACAAAAAACTAGATGCAATGGACTTAATAGATATATACAGAGCACTCCACCCAAAAAAAGCAGAGTACACACTCTTCTCAAGTGCACATGGAACATTCTCAAGGATAGACCATATATTAGGAAACAAGGGAAACCTCTATAAATTTAAGAAGATTGAAATCATTACAAGCATCTTTTCTGATCATAATGCTGTGAAACTAGAAATCAACTGCAAGGAAAAAACTAGGAAAGGGACAAAGATGTGGAGACTAAACAACATGCTACTGAACAACCAATGGGTCATTGATGAAATTAAAGGAGAAATCAAAAGCTATCTGGAGACAAATGAAAAGGAAAATACACCATACCAACTCATATGGGATGCAGCAAAAGCAGTCCTGAGAGGGAAATTCATAGCAATACAAGCTCACCTTAATAAACAAGAAAAATCCCAAATAAATAACCTTAAATTGCACCTAACAGAGTTGGAAAAAGAAGAACAGACAAAGCCCCGAATCAGTAGAAGGAGGGAAATAATAAAGATCAGAGCAGAAATAAGTGAAATTGAAACCAAAAAAACAGTAGAAAGGATCAACGAAACAAAGAGCTGGTTCTTTGAGAAGATAAATAAAATTGACAAACCCTTAGCCAGACTCACTAAGAAAAAAAGGGAGAAGACTCAAATAAATAAAATTAGAAATGAAAGAGGAGAAATTACAACAGACACCACAGAAATACAAGGGATTATTAGGGAATACTATGAAAAACTTTACGCCAACAAATTGGACAACCTAGAGGAAATGGACAAATTCTTGGACGCGTACAACCTCCCAAAACTGAATCAAGAAGAAATAGAGAATCTGAACAGACCAATCACAAGTAAAGAGATTGAAACAGTAATCAAAAACCTCCCAAAAAATAAAAGCCCAGGACCAGATGGCTTCCCTGGAGAATTTTATCAAACGTTCAAAGAAGATTTAGCACCTATCCTTCTCAAACTATTCCAAAAAATAGAGGAAGATGGAATACTTCCCAACACATTCTATGAGGCCGACATCACTCTGATACCAAAGCCAGACAAGGACAATACAAAGAAGGAAAACTACAGGCCAATATCACTGATGAACATAGACACAAAAATCCTCAACAAAATATTGGCAAACCAAATACAGCAATACATCAAAAAGATCATACACCACGATCAAGTGGGATTTATACCAGGGACACAGGGATGGTTCAACATCCGCAAATCAATCAACGTGATACACCACATTAACAAAATGAAGAATAAAAACCACATGATCATCTCAATCGATGCAGAGAAGGCATTCGACAAGATCCAGCATTCATTTATGATAAAAACTCTCAACAAAATGGGTATAGAAGGAAAGTACCTCAACATAATAAGGGCCATATATGACAAACCTACAGCAAACATCCTACTCAACGGGGAAAAACTGAAAGCCATTCCTTTGAGGACAGGAACAAGAAAAGGGTGCCCACTCTCACCGCTCTTATTCAACATAGTACTGGAAGTTCTGGCCAGAGCAATTAGGCAAGAAAAAGGAATAAAAGGACTCCAAATAGGCAATGAAGAAGTGAAACTCTCACTATTTGCAGACGACATGATCCTATACATAGAAAACCCCAAAAATTCCATCGGAAAGCTACTAGAAACAATCAACAACTACAGTAAAGTGGCAGGGTATAAAATCAACTTACAAAAGTCAATTGCATTCCTATACACTAACGATGAAAAAACAGAAAGAGAACTCAAAAAGACAATCCCATTTACAATTGCAAAAAAGAGAATAAAATATCTGGGAATAAATTTAACCAAGGAGGTCAAAGACCTATACAATGAAAACTATAAGACACTATTGAAAGAAATCGAGGAGGACATAAAGAAATGGAAAAATATTCCATGCACATGGATTGGAAGAATAAATATAGTTAAAATGTCCATTCTACCTAAAGCAATCTACAGATTCAATGCAATCCCAATCAGAATCCCAATGTCATTCTTCACGGTAATAGAACAAAAACTACTGAAATTCGTATGGGGCAACAAAAGAGCCCGAATAGCTAAAGCAATTCTGAAAAAAAAGAACAAAGCTGGAGGCATCACAATCCCTGATTTCAAAATATACTATAAAGCTACAGTAATCAAAACAGCATGGTACTGGTACAAGAATAGACACACAGATCAATGGAACAGAATTGAAAGCCCAGAAATAAAACCACACACCTATGGACAGCTAATCTTCGACAAAGGAGCAAAGAACATACAATGGAGAGAGGGAAGTCTCTTCGATAAATGGTGCTGGGAAAATTGGACAGCAACATGCAAAAGAATGAAAGTAGACCATCTCCTATCGCCATATACAAAAATCAATTCAAAATGGATCAAAGACCTGAAAGTGAGACCTGAAACTATAAAACTCCTGGAAGAAAATATAGGCAGCACACTAATTGCGATTGGACATAAAGGGATCCTTTCAGATTCCATGTCTACCCAGACAAGGGAAACAAAAGAAAAAATAAACAAGTGGGACCTCATCAGACTAAAGAGCTTCTACAAGGCAAATGAAACCAGGATCAAAATGAATAAACAACCCACCAGCTGGGAGAAAATATTTGCAAATCGTTTGTCTGACAAGGGATTAATCTCAGTAATATACAAAGATCTCATACAACTGAGCAACAAAAAAACAAACAACCCGATCAAAAAATGGGCAGAGGATATGAACAGACATTTTTCCAAGGAAGAGATACAGATGGCCAATAGACACATGAAAAGATGTTCAACATCACTAATCATCAGGGAAATGCAAATCAAAACTACACTGAGATATCACCTTACACCAGTTAGAATGGCTATAATCACAAAGACAAATAACAACAAATGCTGGAGAGGTTGTGGAGAAACGGGGACCCTCATTCACTGCTGGTGGGAATGCAAACTGGTGCAGCCTCTATGGAAAACAGTATGGAGAGTCCTCAAAAAATTAAAAATAGAAATACCGTATGATCCAGCAATACCACTCTTGGGCATCTACCCAATGGACGTGAAATCAACCATCACAAGAGGCGTATGCACCCCTATGTTCATTGCAGCATTATTCACTATAGCCAAGAAGTGGAAGCAACCCAAGTGTCCCTCAACTGAAGATTGGTTAAAGAAGATGTGGTATATACATACAATGGAATACTACTCAGCCATAAGAAAAGATACAATTGTCCCATTTGCAACACCATAGAGGGACCTAGAGGGTATTATGTTAAGTGGAATAAGCCAGAGAGAGAAGGACAGACACTGCATGAACTCACTCATATATGGAATATAAGTGAACACACGGACAGAGAGAACTGATTGGTGGTTACCAAGGGGAAGGGGGGTGGGGGGGCACAAGGGGTGAAGGGTTACATCCACAAGGTGACAGACAAACAAAAATGTACAACTAAAACCCCACAGTGTTATAAACTAAGACATCAATAAAAAAAAAAAAAAAAAAAAAAGAAATACAACAGAATTGTCAAATCATCAAGATAAAAAAAAAAAAAAAAAGAACTTGAAACAGTAACAAATATTGCCTTGGTTTTGATCCATATAGTAGATGCTCAGTTAAATATATACTGGATGAAAACAATATCTATCAACCAATACAACACTGTGGATCTGGTGGGCATTCAATAAATAGTTGTTGAACAACAAAGTTCTATAGCTTTGGATGATTGCCAAACTTTATAATGTCTCTTCCACCTCTCATTTCATGAATATATAATCTGTTAATTAGAGTTCATAACTTTCTATTTGGTGAGTTAGGTATATTCATCTTAAATCTTTTTTATTTTATTTTTTGTGAGGAAGACCAGCCCTGAGCTAGCATCCATTGCCAATCCTCCTCTTTTTGCTGAGGAAGACTGGCCCTGGGCTAGCATCTGTGTCCATCTTCCTCCACTTTATGTGGGACACCACCACAGCATGGCTTGGTGAGTGGTGCGTTGGTCCGTGCCCAGGATCCAAACCTGCGAACCCTGGGCTGCTGAAGCGGAGTGCGAACTTAACAGCTATGCCATCGTGCCGGCTCCTCATCTTAAATCTTTTCTGGAATGAGGCAGGAGAAATGAAGCAAGAAAAAGAAAGGCAGAAAGAGTAAATAAATTTAAGTATTTTGCATATCATAGAGTGACATCCAAGAAGAAGGGATTAGACTTGACCATGTGATCATCCATCGGATAAAATGCCAAAGAAAAGACACATTTTCTTTGAGGTGGTGGACACCTCCGGCTCCACGGCATTGAACAGGTCACATACTTGGGATCCCGGCCTTTTGGTGTTCACCTTTCATCTTGGAGGCAGCGGCTCATGGCTCTTTTGCAAGAGCCTGACTTCAGGAGATAGTTTGGACACCTGGAGCATCAGGAATTTATATCTCTGATCCAGATGGAAGCAACTCCTCCAACATTTTTACAAATGACATGGAGACTATCCCAAGTCACTCCCCACACCCCTAGAGCAGCTGGTTACACGAATGCATTTTATAACCATTGAAACATAATCTCTGATTTACATTGTGGCATTGATATAATCCTGGACCATCCTGAATGTTGCTGCATTCCTATTTTTTTTCCTCTTTAGTCTTTTAAAGTAGCGAGTAGTTCGTCCCTGTTTGTCTCTGCTGGGAAAGGAACATACACAGGTACACAGCTGGTGCTCTGCCCTGTTGGTCTGAGGTTCTGCATCGTGGGCTATCCCATCTCATCAATTTAATGATTAATCTTGGTCTTCTTCTCCCAGTCATGCCCATTCTCTAATGTGTCTGGAACACCTTGGGATTCAAATTTCTGTTTATAAACCTGCTTTAGAGGCAGTGCAAGCAAGAGCCCTCATTGTTTGCTTGAGTATCCATTCCCTTCCTCTTCTGGTTGTGTGGCTTTGGATGACTCACTTTACCCCTATAAGTCCTAGTTTCCTCGCCTGTAAAATGGACATCAAGATCCTTGTCTCTTCCACCTCACCAGGTTTCTGGGAGAATTATATGAGCCAGTGAAAGCCAATTCAAAACTTTACAGTTCTATATCTATATGAGAGATTATTGGGCATAGTTAAAATACCATTAATGCCACAGAGTTAATGAAGGTATCCTCTCATAGGACCAGAGTCCTCCTCATGGAACTACTTATAATTATAAACTTACATCTGTATGATAATTTAATCCATATCTTTTTCTTCTATCACACTGTAAGCTCCTTGAGGACTGGGTCTGGGTGTGTTTGGGGCCTCACACATGGTGTTGTACTAAGTGGAGGTGGGTGGATGTGATCATTAATTTATGTGTCAACTGGACTGGGTCACAAGGTGCCCAGACATTTGGTCAAACATTATTCTAGATGTGTTGGTGAGGGTGTTTCTGGATGAGATTAGCATTTGAATTGGTAGACCAGGTAAAGCAGATTGCCCTCTCCAATGTGGGTGGGCCTTACCCAATCAGTTGAAGGCATGAATAGACTAAAAGGCCGAGTAAGAAAGAATTCTCTCTCCTTACTGACTGTCTTTGAGCTGGGACATTGATCGTCTTCTGCCTTAGGACTCAGACTCAGACTGGAAATATCCCATCAGCTCTCCTGGTTCTCCAGCTTGCCAACTGCAGATCTTGGATTTTCCAGCCTCCATAACTATGTAAGCTAATTCTTTATAGTGAATTTCTTTGTGTACATCTTTCTCTTTATGTCTATCTATATATATATATCTTTATATATAGTGAGATTTACTGTAATAAATATATATATACATATCTCCTATGTTTCTCTGGAGAACCTGGACTAATAGTGGGTATTGGTGGCTTCCACCAGGGTGGTAGCCATGGAGATGGAAAGAAACCATCAGATTCTAGATGTATATGAAGGTAGAGCCCATAGGGTTTCCTGGCATATTGGATATGGGGTGTGAAAGAAAGAGAGGCACCAATGAAGAGTCCAAGGTTTTTGTCCTGAGCAACTAGAAGGATTGAGTTCTGTTAACCGAGATAGGAAAAGCTGTGAAAGGAGTAGGTTTTTGGAGAAAGATTAAGAATTTAGTTTTGAACTTAATGCTAAGAATGAAATTGTAGAATAGTTCTAAGAGTCTAAAGGTTCCATAGAAACTGTCTAGCCAAACAGTTACAATAAATAGCCATTTAGTCTCTGCTTAAATACCATCAGTGACGAGGAGCTCACTACTTATGAAGAAGTCTCTTTCATTATTAGGCAGCTCTGAGTGCTATGATGTTGAAATCTATCTCCCCATAACTTTTACCCCATAAGAAGTATGAGCTCTCTTCCCCCAACCAGTCATCCATATATTTGAAATCATTGACCGTATATCACTGAGTTTTCTCTTCTCCAGGAGAAGCACTCCCAGGTCCTCCAGCCATTCCTCATGTGGTCTGGGTATCAGTCATTCACACTTTAGTGCGAAAGTCACTCTCTCAGGAAATTTGCAGTGAAGACTGGCCTGGTGTAGCCCACACATGTGATCCAGGGACCACATAATAATGGTTGATAATGGTTAGGAATAGATCAGATGTCAATCAACCCTGGGAGATGAGATGATAGAAGAATATACATGGGACCCTGGCCATGGCAGGCTAGAAATGAGGAGTCAAGTATGGTAAAAATGTAAAACTATCATGGTGGAAGTTGGTCTGTCTTCTTCAATGCAATCTTTCTAGTGCCTTGAATGAGGCCCTGTATATAGGGCTTGTTGAGCGACTGACTGGATAAATGAGTGAACACGTGGCTAGGAAACAGATCATGCAGTACCCTCCTGGCTCAAAGATCCCTTCCTACCTCCAGCACCAGGTCAATTCTTTTTCTCGTAAGTTCTAATTGCGCTGTACACTTTCCCTTGGCAGTACTTTCCACAGTTGAAATCTTACAACGAATTGTGTGATTCTTTGCTTTCCCCTCCCTTTAACCATGGACTCCATGAGGCTGTGGCCATCTCTGGTTTTGCTCTCCAATGACTCTCCAGTACCATGCACAGTGCCTGCCACCCAGGACTCAAAATATCTGGTACATAGCACTCAAAAATATCTATCAAATGAACGAATGGTCTGGACCTCAAGAGTTAATTTCTAGCAATTGTTGCGTTTGTTAGATACACAGGAGGTAATACTCTTCACAAAATAACTAGGGTTCATTCTTTCCTTTAAATTAGGGGAGGTGGTTCTTGTCAGCCCACCTCTCGTTTGTCTTATAGGGACATGGTCCATGGGTCAGCATTTGTCAAAGTCCTAAAAATAAGAATTGGCTACATCTGGTTTTGACTGCTTCTGCTCCTAGGTTGCTTACGTTTCTATATGACCTTGGGCAAGTCTCCTCATCTCTGGACCTCAGTTTCCTCATCTGTATTACAAAGGGGCTGGAGGAGATGTTCTAGTAGGGACCTTCCTGCGTTGGCAGTCAACGATTCTATCCACTCTATGCCTTTTAATTTTTACAGCATTAAGCTGAGCTACAGGCGAACTTGGAACGCGACCTGTAAGGAAGTCCTTCAAAGTTGTGTGAACTCCACTTGGCTTTGGGAAAGCGGTGATAAAGAGATGTCAACAAAGAGTTCTGAGCCTTGGGGGACAGCCGTGCCAGAACAAAGAGATCAATTGCCTGGCTGCTGCCATGGACAGCCAAAGACTAGGTGACAGCAGAGACGCAGAATTCTGTGTGAGACGGCAGGACCTGTCTCCGCTGGGATCAGCAAGGAGGAGGCAGCTATGGAGCAGATCTTGGGGCAGGGAGATCAGGAAGAGGATAGGATCAGAGACCGCGGTCCTGCGTAGAGATTGCTTGAGCCAGAGTAGTGGATGGGAAGTCACACTAATTGAGCATCTCCTCAGTTGTGCTGGGCCTCTTGTTGATGGTAGCTCACTTACTTCTAATAAGAGCCTGGAGAGGAGGGAATTCTTCCGTGTAGATGAAGGAGCTGAACTACTTGGAGGTTAAAATATTTGCCGAACAGTATTACTTGCAGTAGGCTAAGCTGGTATAACAAAGAGATCTCCCAATTCAGAGTCTTCAAGAACAAAGAAATTTAATTTCTCTCTGCTGAGAGAATTTGGGGTGACTGTTCCAGGCAGGTAGGTAGCTCAGCTCCACATGGTCATTCGTGGTCTCCAATTCTTTGCACTTCTTAGTGGCTGTGCCATCCCCTGGGGCCATACTGTCACTCCCAGTAAGTAGTAAATCATGAACACAGGAAGGTCACACATGCAAGGTTTCATGGGCCAGGCTTGGAGGTTGCACATGCACACACATGTGCACACACATGTGCATGCACGCACATGTATGCACACTTCCACTTACATCCTTTTGGCAAGATCTTCCACCTATTTTCAGGAAGGGGTAGGAGATGTAGTGTGAGTCCCGGGCTAGGCAGCTGCATCTCCGCTAACGCTATTGCTACTGCAGAAGAGGATGATGGACTTTGCTGAGCACCTAGGAATTGTCACCACATAAATACCATGCACAAAGGGAGTAGGGGAACAGGGATCCGTGCCCAGACTCGGAGTCCAAAGCCTTCGCATTTTCTTCCCTCAGCTCTCTCTTAGCTCTCTAGTGTCTTCAGCATCATCTCCTGCCATGCTCACAACAGTCCACTCCCAAGTCACTCAAACGTGCCAGGTTGTTTCCAGCATCAGGGCATTTATGTACTGTTCCCTCATCCTTTTACATTAGTCTTTGACCATCCCTTCCTATCCTTCATTCCCAGTTCACAAGTCACCTCACAGAGCTGGCGACCTCTCTAGGCACGGACTTCATCTGGAATTTTCTGTGTTCGATCTCAGCCATGTAGGATTCATCACTCTGAACCAGGGGACTTTATGAGAGAGTCTTCTGGTTTGATTTTCTCCTTGGGCTTTGGGAGGCCACGGAGAGGAGGGAAAGAGTGCACCCAACCCTCTTGCAAATATTGTTAAAGAAGGGAAAGGAAAGCAGGAGGCTGCTGGCTGGGAGCAGCACTACAGCCATCGATTGGGTAATTGGAAGCCCTCGGGTGTGAGTCCTCATTAAGGCCGAGGGATATGAATCATTTTCTAATGACACCTCTTCGATCCCAGCAGCCCAGCATGCAACCTGCCTCCGCGGCTGGGCTGCAAGTCAGGAGAGCGGGCGGGGTCTGCAGCCAGGCTGCCTGCCATATGTTGTTTCTTCCAATTAGCAGGTGCTGGGGGTGAGGAGGGCCCCCAGAGGGCAAGGTGGCTGCCTGTGCCAGGGAAGTTCTTGTGAGCTGTACCCAGAGTTCAGGAAGAGAAAGAAGGGGGCTGGGGGTGATGTGCGTGATGGTGGTAGGGGGACCTCTGTCTACAGATAGTTTAGTTCCTGTATTTGTGTCTTACTACCGAAAACTGATGAATTTTCCTTTCTGGAATTGTAGTCATTTTTGTAGGTCTGTGGAGAAAGATATTTGGGGATAGTTTATTGAATGTCTATTGTTACACCATGGAAAGAACTGCAATCATATGAGCCTTTCTCTGAGTAATCAGTCATTAATGGTGTTGGTTATATTATTTTTCCCCCAGTTTTCTGTTTACAGGTTTTTTGCAAACAGTGAAATGCAGAAATCTTAAATGTACATTAGTCAAATTTTGATAAATGCGTATATCTATGTGTAAGTCAAACCCTTATCATAATATGGAACATTGTCATCACACAGTTTCCTTAAGCCACTTCCTAGTAGGGCCCCCCCAAACCCTCAGAGGTAAATACTATTCTGATTTTTCCATCATAGAATAGTTTTTTCTGTTCTAAGATTTCACACGGATAGACTCAAGCAGCGTATACTGTCTTGTCTATACCTACTTCACTCAGTGTAATGTTTTTAAGATCCATCCATGTTGTTGCAAGCATCAGCAGGTTCTTCCTTTTTCTTGCTGAGTAGTATTCCACTGTGTAGATATATTACAGTTTGCTTATACAGTCTCCTACTGAAAGACACCTGGCCTGTTTCTAGCTATCAGCTATTACAAATAAAGATGCTATGAAAATTTTTTACACAAGTCCTTTTGTGAATATATGTTTTCTTAACCTGGGTGAATAATTTGGGATGGAATCATTGGGTTATAGGGTAAATATATGTTTAGCTTTTTAAAAAACTACTAGACTTTCTTTCCCAAAGGAGTTGTATAAGCAATGTATTTCCAAAGTAACATATGAGAGTTCCAGTTGCTCCATGATTTCACTAAGGTTTGGTGTTGTCTGTTTTTTTTTTATTGAGGTCATAATGGTTTATAATATTGTGTAGTTTCAGGTGTACATTATTGTTTATTAGTTTCTCTATAGACTGCATCACGCTCACCACCAATAGTCTAATTTTTATCCATCACCATACACATGTGCCCCTTTACCCCTTTTGCCCAACCCCCCCTTCCCCTTTGGTAACCACTAGTCTGTTCTTTTTGTCCATGAGTTTGTTTATCTTCCACATATGAGTGAGATTATGCAGTGTTTGTCTTTCTCTGTCTGGCTTATTTCACTTACATAATACCCTCAAGGGCCATCTGTGTTGTTGCAAATGGGACAATTTTGTCTTTTTTAATGGCGAGTAGTATTCTAGTGTGTGTGTGTGTGTGTGTGTATATATATATATATATATATATATATATATACCACATCTTCTTTATCTGTTCATCAGTTGAAGGACACTTGGGTTGCTTCCATGTCATGGCTATTGTGAATAATGCTGCAATGAACATAGGGGTGCATAAGTCTCTGTTTTCAATGTAGACATTCTGGTGGATGTGAAGTGGTATTTTATTTAGTTTTCATGTGTATTTCTCTGATGACTTTTGATATTGAGCACTTTTCCTGTGCATATTGGCCATCTGAATATATGGAATGTTTTAAAAAATCATTGGCCCATTTTCTTTCATTGGGTTGTTTGTCTTTTGGTTCTGAGTAGTGGATGGGAGCATGGACTTTAGATTTAGTGAGATAAGCAGTCATTTCTGGCCCCTCTGCTTATCTGTGTGGCCTTGGGAAAGTCGCTTTCCCAATGCTCTGGGGTATAATTTTCTCATCTGTGAAAAGGGGATAAATAATTGTACACCAATAATAGGGTTGTTGTGAGAAGTGAGACAACGTATTGAAGGCACAAGGCACAGTGCCTGGACATTTCAGGAAGTCAATAAATGGCAGCTTTTACTATTGTTTTTGTTTGTGGTCAATGTGGCAAAGTCAGTGCTGGAACTTTGCAGGGATCTCTCTATGCTTGTTGAACTAAAGTGAGTTGAAACTACCCCCAAGATCTCTTCTAAAAGCTTTCATGCTGGGGGCCGGCCCAGTGGCATAGTGATTAAGTTTGGTGCACTCCATCTTTGTGGGGTTCGCAGGTTCAGATCCTGGGCGTGGACCTCTGCACTGCTCATCAAGTCATGCTGTGGTGGCCTCCCGCATACAAAATGGAGGAAGATTGGCACAGATGTTAGCTCAGGGCCAGTCTTCCTCAAGCATAAAGAGGAAAGATTGGCAACAGACAGTAGCCAAAAAAAAAAAAAAATTGCTTCATGCAGATGCAATCATGATGACAAAAGATTTCCCCCAGATATTGTTGGAGGAGGTCATCAAGAGGGCGTAGCCACTGATTGACCCGTGAGCTGGCCTCAGGCAATCAAAGACTCCTCACCCCTTCTCTGTCCTTGAATGCACGTTCTGTCCGCCATTCCCACACTAGGAGCGATTTCCAAGGACGTAGCCTTGAGAGGGTAATACTTTTTTGAGACCATCTGGATGGAACATGTGACTGAACCCCATGAAGCCTTCTATTTTGGCGGGTGGATGGAGAGATCTACTCGTCTTTCAGCACCCTAGACAAGCCTTGTAGAAGTTCCCTTGCTTATTAAACCTGCCACCTACCAATCTGGAGTGGTCTGCCTTTTTCCATTCTCTCCTAGCTCTTGGTGTATGGGGCCAGTTTGCAAACCAACAGATGTCTAGACTTTAGAGGTTTCAAATATTTTCACACACCTGATTCCATTTCATTCTCACTATCATCCTTTCAGGCCGGTGTTGCCACCCCCATTTTATACATTGGGAACGAGGCTCAGAGAAGTGAAGGGATTTGCCCAAGATCACACAGTGCCTCAGCGGTACAGCCAAGGTCTGCACCCACTGTTCAGAGGTCTAGTCCAGGGCTCCTTCTGCCAGCCTGACTCATGTGGCCCTGAACCAGGACTCAGTTGCCCCATCTGCTACATGAAGAGGCTCATGGAGGTAAAATCTGAGGCCCCTTCTTGCCTTCTGGGTTTGTATGTCTGGAAGAGAATGGGTTTCGTGATGAAGGGAATTCCTTGGGGCAGGCAAATCTTCATCCAAAGCAGAAGAGAAGGAAAAGTTCCCCAAATCCCTAGGGACTAAATCCAGGTGAGGGCACAGTGTCTTTTTATGCTTGTTTGGTTAAAAGTAGTGGGATTTGCCATTGGTCCAGTGGCTAAGATCTTGTAATTCATCTGTCCATTCATTCATTCATTCATTCAGTGTATTTTTTTGCACACTACTATGTACCAGGCATGGTGCTGCACTGGGGGTTATGACAGTGGAAAAGAGAGACAAAGGTCCTGATGTCATGAATCTTCCCTCCTGGTGGGAGGGAGTGGGTAGGTTAGTGAGAGAAAGCTACTTCCACAGGCTCTGGGGCTGCTGGCACCTCCCCCAAAGAAAGGATAATTGATGAGAAACTGGATGTTACAGCTGCCATTTCCTGAGCTGAGAGCTGGGAGGAGGAGGATAAGGTGACGTCTCAGGGGCATCTGGGTTGCATCTGCTCGGGTGTCATGACATCATTTTGCACTTTGTTGTTTCTGTGTTTGACTCTTCTCATGGCCTCTTTCATCCTCCTTCCTTTCTTCAACAATGAAGAAAACATGTGTGGTCCTGCCTTCCTGGAGCTTGTGATTTTTAGGAGAGAAGAGGAATTCCTTGGTCACACCATCTATGCAGAATTACAACTGTAATGAGAGCTGTAGGAGTGCATGGCAGATGCTGCCCTGGGAGGGTCAGGGAAGACTTCCTGGAGGAGGAAGGCATGTGTGAACTGTGCTCAGAGGAAATGACGTCTTCCTGTGGGTCAACAGGGTGGAGAGAGGAAAGAACATTCCAGGCAGAGGGAACAGCATGTGCTTCTGTGGCTGGAAGGCTCATGGCATATTCAAAGACTTGATGGATATCCCAGCTTACTCTTCCCTCTGTGCCCAGAGCCGATGGCACACATGGCCCTTAGGAGGCACCTAATGATTGTTTGCTGAACTGAACTGAACCAGCCCTTCTCTTCCCTCCTGAAAAGTGAGAGCTCTAGGCAGTATCTTGAAAGAAGAGGTGGCCTCGTCTTGGTAAGTCCATTGAATCTTCTCTCATTCAATTAAGACTAATTAAAAATACTGATAGGTGTCATTTATTGGCACCAACTCTATGCCAAAGACTATCAAATATTTACCGTAATTTCAAGCCCTACAGCAATGCTCTGGAGAGGACTGTGCTACCCTGTTTTACATCTTAAGCTGAGACTTAATGATGTGAGGTGGTGCATTCAGTGCAATAGGACCGGTAGTAACTATGCCAAGACTCAGGTGTGTTGCCTTCAAAGCCCACCTTCTTTTTTACCTTTCCCTTGCTATCTGCACCTTGGCTGGAGGTGGGGGGTGGGGGTGGGGGATGGAAGTGGTCCCAGTTAATCTGCTCAAGTTAAATCTGGTTCAAATTGCTTCCTAATGAAAGCTGTCTAGCCAGGATCTCAGCACGATCCTTTCTGGAGTAACTGACAGCCAGAGATTGCCAATACAAAGTAATTAATATGGCGTAATGATGAGTGATAAGAGATGAAGATCTAAAGTGAACTATTAAACGACAATATCATTTTCTTGTCTTCTTCCCTTATGCACACTGACAGGAAGAGAGTTGACACGATAATTTTATAAAACTCTCTGACACTTCCTGTTAACTCCCCTCCATTAGCTTAGTATGATAATTGGCAAGAACAGACACACGGGAATAGGAAACAGACTGTTGAAAGATGGAGAGGTGCTTCAGAACGGGGCATGGTACCCTTGTGTCTCTTAGGGCTCAGAATTCCAAATCGGAGTCAGAATGGTGCACTCAACACTGTGAGCACGTCCTTTGGCAAACTAGGAGTAGAGAATGTGTACACTCGAATCACCAAAGCAGGGGAAAAATGGACCATCTGCCTCCAATCCTTTGTTTATGTTCTAGTTCCTGTCTGTTACACACTTCCACCTCCCCTCTGCTCACCTAAATTTTACCCATCCTTCAAAGCCCAGCTAATTCTCATGTAGCCAAGGTTCCTCCACTACATTCTCACTTCCCCTGACTTTGAAACATATACCTGGAGCCAGGAGCACAGGCTTTAGAGTTTGTCCATGAACTGTGGGCAGCATGAGAGCCGGGGTCTGCAGTTTCTACCTCCCTGAGAAATCCTATAGACCAAACTCTTTATGTTTATATAGGGGAGTCCGAGCCCAGAGAGGCCCAGGGACTAAAGTGAATGAAGCTAAAGTTTGTTGAGTCATTGGAGTTGTTTCTTAAAACTTGATTTAAAACTTTGCCTTAGATCTCCATTTTGTAAGTAGAAATGTCAGTGTTATGGGATGAATTGTGCCCCCCACCCCTACTCTGGCCCCCCACATTCATATGCTGAAGTCCTAAGCCCCAGTAGTTCAGAATGTGACTGTATTTGGAGATAGCGTCTTTACAGGGGTGATTAAATTAAAATGAAGTCATTAGGATGGGCTTATCCAATATATTCTTATAAGAAGAGGAAATCTGGATACCTACAGAAGGAAGACACAGGGAGAAGAAAGCCATCTACAAGCCCAGGAGAGACGCTTGGAACAGATCCTTCCTTCATGGTCTTCAAACGGAACCAATCCTACTGACACCTTGATCTCAGACTACCAGCCTCCAGAACTGTGAGAAAGTAAATTTTTGTGGCTTAAGCCACCTAGTCTGTGATACTTTGTTAGCAACCCTAGCAAACTCATACAATCAGCCAAATAAATAATAATAATATTGCTATATAAACATCAACACTCTTGCTACCATTAACAGCATTATCTTTTATTGAGGGCCGGCTCTGTGAGACACATGGACCTGCTCTATTACACACGAGCCCATTTATTAATACTCCCTTCCCTTGATGGCCGCCAAGTCTCTCTGGTCCTAAAAGGAGAATGTTACTGTGGGCCAGCCACAGTGGATGAATGACAACAGGCAAATGAGATGAGTCACGGGGGCAAGGCTGAGCCCCAGCATCTTTTTGGGGGAGAAGAAGATAGAACAAAAGGACTATTTTTAATCAGGTGGCTTGACATTTGAAGAGATTGGATCCCAGCTCGGAGCACTGTGATCGCATTTCTGCCAAGCTCTGGAACATATGTGTGAGTGAGACAGTCTTTCTGTGTTTTTCCAGACCCTAAAACATCTCTCAGAAGCAATGGAGGCCACTATCTATGTGACTGGAGAGTTCCTTCCTTCACTCACTCATTCACTCGCTCATTCATTCATTGAAATTTAGAAAAGCATTGCAGCATAATAAAAAGAGCATGCCTTTGGATTAAACGCTTGGCTTTCCCATATGCTAGCAGTGTGACCTTAGTGAGGTCACTTAACACCCCTGAGCCTCAGTTGGGGTGAATTAAGGTGACCTGCTCCCATTACTGCCATCTGTTCCCCAGTGACTCTGACCTGGGATCTTAGGGTAAGGCTAAGTAGACTGAAACCCATATGAAATATGGGTGGAAATAGATGTATTGTCCAAAAGTAGTAAATATCCACAAGATCTTACATAAATTAAATTCCCTTCCATGTTGCAAAATCTTCCCTTCCATCTTTCCTTCCTTCCTTCCCCCCTTCCTTTCTTCCTTTCTTCTTTCCTCTCTCTTTTTCTCCCTCCCTTCCTCCTTGTCTTTCTTTCTCTTCTTTCTTTTTTGGCAACCAGCCTTTCTTCCTCACCATAGCAATTCACTTCCTGTTGTGGGTTGAATTGTGTCCAAAGATATGTTGAAATCTAACCCCTGGCACCTGTCAATGTGACCTTATTTGGAAATAGGATCTTTGCAGATGTCATTTAGATGTAAGTTAGGATGAGGTCATACTGGAGTAGGGTGGACCATTAATCCAATGTGACTGTTGTCCTTATAAGAAGAGGAGAAGAGACACAGAGATAGACATACGTAGAGAGGAGAATGCCATGTGAAGACACAGACACTCAGAGGGAGGATGGCCGTGTGACAAAGGAGGCAGAGATGGGAATTATGCAGCTGCAAGCCAAGGAATGCTAAGGATTGCCGGCAACCACGCAAAGCTAGAAGAGAGAGTATGGCCCTGCTGACACCTTGATTTCAGACTTCTGGCCTCTGGACTGTGAAAGAATAGATTTAGGTTGTTTTAAGCTCCCCAGTTTGTGTTACTTTGTCGTGGAAGCTGTAGGAAACTAACACACTTCCCTCTGGCAGTTTTACTGGGACCCACACAGTGTGATGCTGGAGTCTTGGCTTGCTTGCCATCTTGGTTCTGGGGTTGGTCTCTTTATTACCTGCTTCACGACCACCTGGAAAATTTCCTACCACTGACAATATCTTCAAAGTATCTAGAAGAGAAGCTTCCAGTGGGCCGCTATGCTCATGCTTTGCTCTAGGGCTGGACAAGATTAACAAACGAGGAGAAAGACTTTCTGGGTGCCACTTTCCAATGGGTGCTTGACATACGTGAGTGACTTTCTTCAACCAAAGAGCTACCATGAGGCAAAGCCAGCTCAGAGCTTCCTAATTTTTTTGTGGAATTGCTTGACCTCAGAGTGGAGGAAATTTACTCCCAAGCCTCCTGTCTCAAAAGCTCACAAAAATCATCTTTCAGCACCAGTCCCGGTTGTCGTGGTTCCTCCTGTCCAGAGCCTTCGCAGCCTCAAGCAGTCTTGATTCCGGATCGTTTGTGGGACAAGGCAAGGTTGTACCTTGTCTCCAGTCTTATTTATTAGCACATTACGACCACTAATCACAATTAAAAATAACGATGCCATCAAGATTATTCAAATCAGGGACAACCAATTTCAACTACCATTACCTGTAGATGGAATTATGGGTCTTGCTCTCTCTTCAGCACTTTTAAAGGACTCCTTTCTTTCCATTATCACTTCATCCCCCATCAGACTCTTGAATTATACTGAGAATTAACTTAATATGTAAAGTCACTTCTAAATGAACCCTGTTCTGCTACTTTTGCTTTGCCTGCCCTCAAGTCCCTGTATCTCCCTTGGTAGCCTTCAAATGTCAAGGCAGGGCATTCTGAGTCCAACATCTGGTATTGTTCTTGTAAACAACATTTTCCCCAGGTAGATGCTTCTTGGGGTGAGTCAGTACTTTGCTCATCTGGGTCATTTACATGGAAATGGCATTCTGCACTTGGTACTTCTAATGTGTAGGATGTTTATTCTTAAAGCATCCAGGATTTTCTCATAGTATCAGATACAGAAGACAAAGTCAGTCTCTTTGTCGCTCTCTATCTCTAGGTCTCTGAGGGTCAGGACCTCAAGGGAAGCTTCTCTGTAGAGGTGAAATTTTAGCTGAGACGTGAATAATGGGAAGGAAACAGTTTTTAAGGATTTTGGTAATTGTATTTAAGACAGAAGGAAGAGTGAGGGTGAAATCCATGATGTGGGATGATGCTTGCTGTGTGTGAGCAGCAGGAAGAAGGCTGGTTAGGCTGGGGCATGGTGACAGAGTGGAGGAATGGTAGAAGATCCGGTCAGAGAGGTAGGCAGGGCAGATTGTGCAAGACTTTGCAGGCACCAGAAGAACTTTTTTTTTTTTTGGAGGAAGATTAGCCCTGAGCTAACATCTCTTTCCAATCCTCCTCTTTTTGCTGAGGAAGATTGGCCCTGGGCTAATATCCTTGCCCATCTTCCTCTACTTTATATGTGGGATGTCTGCCACAGCATGGCTTGATAAGTGGTGCATAGGTCTGTGCCTGGGATCTGAACCTATGAACCCCAGGCCACCAAAGTGGAGCATGCGAACTTAACCACTACGCCACTGGGCCAGCCCCCAGAACAACTTTTGATATTGGTTCCTGGAATGTAGAGTGGGCTGGAGAATTCATTGTCTGAGACAGATACACAGATATGGGTCACCTTTCCTGTTGATAAGGCAACACATATTGGTACAGTTGAGGAAAAGTGTCCCCCACAGGATTGGAGGAGTGCTCAGAGAAAGTCACTTTGACTTCATCCCCCTCACCCCCATCAGTCACTTACCACATTCATTGGTGGACATCAACAGTGACTCCTGCTCCTGTTCCCTTCTCCCCGTACCCACCACGACTGCCCTAGATTGGGTCCCTCAAACTGGGGCTGTCACATGGGCCTCCTACTGTCCCCCATTCCTTTAGCCTGTAACTATAATCTATTCTACACACTGCCCTAAGAAGCTCAGGTATTAAGTGCCTCCCCACTCCTCTTCCACCACTGACAACATAATGGATCCACTCTGACTCGGTATTTCAGTCCCAGTGGGATGGGAACGTATCCACCTTCATAACCTTCTAGCTCCTTCTACACAAACACACTCTCCCTCCCTTCAACTTTCAACCTCTTCTGATACTGTTTCCTCATCCTCAACCCCCACCCACACCTTTTTCTGCCTATAAACTTCCATCCCATTTGCAGCACACAATGGAAGAACCAAAAGATTGGGAGCCAGAAAACATGAGTTTGCATCCTGGCTCTGACACCTATTCGTCCCTGCGAGCCTCAGTGTGCTCATCTATAAAGTGGGAACAGTGATGCAATGTCATTTCGGATGCTATTGGCTTCAGGTCACAGAAAATGTATTTGAAAGTGGCATACACAAAAAGTCTGGGGTATGGTGGTCCCAGAGGTGGTTAATTCAGCAGCTCAATGTTGATGTCAAGTAGTCAGGCTTTTTTCCCCTCTGTCTTTGGGTTCTGCCATCTGTAGATATTGGCTTTCCTTCTTAGGCTGGATCTCACATGTTCGAAGACAGATCCTGCTGGTCTGGGTATTATGTGCAGATGACAGCACCCAGAGGCAGCAAAGAAAACACTCATGCCTGTGTCTTGGTGAGTGAGTGAGTAAACCCTTTCTGGGTTTTTTTTTCCACCATATTTCAATGGCCGGAGCTGAGTCACGTGCTCGTACTTTGCTAATTGCTTGAGCCCACTGTCACTGGCTTAGAGAAATCAAGATTCTCTCTTTGGTCTGGGAGGGGGCCTAAATCTCATGTGGCCTTTATGGAGGATGGCAAACAAGATCGCGGCACTCTTAGCGAGAAGGAAGGGGGCTGGCTGCTGTTGGGTTGGAAACCAAGTGTCTGACACAGGAAAATGCCTTGGAGGGCTGTTGTGAGGACAAAATGAGATGACGTATTAAAGTCTAGTACACATTAGGCTCAAAATAGGTGCTCCTTAAATGGTCAGGATTATTACTGTGGCTGATCTTAGGTGCTTTCTCCTCCCTGAAGTCTTCTCCCTGAAGCCTCCTTTCACATTATCTCAGAACAATGAGCACATCTTTACGCTGGGTGGAGCGATTGCAGTATCAGGGTTCAAGCCATATACTGGCCTTTAACATAATTTCCAAATAGTTCTGGAACTTGACGATTAGTGACACATTTCTCTCATGTCCCAGTCCTTGGCATACTGTTGGTGCCCAATTAATGTAATCTGACCCGAATATAACTGTGCTGAATTTTGAAAGGTACAGTGGAGGAGAGAAGGGGAAGAATATTCCAAATAGAGTGAAGGCCCTGCACAAAGTGATTATAACAGCGTCAGCTTCTCTAGCAATAACCTGGCCAAACCTAACACCATTTTCTTCAACTTTGCTCTTTCCTCACCTAAGCATTTCTGGTGTTTATTGCTCCTATGCGTGCAAAGATGAGACAAGGCAGCCACTCGGCCACAATCTGCGAGAGAAGGCTGTGCCTTGTCTTGGTTACCCACCTTCTCTCTCTGCCTCGTTTGCTGGCTTTTTAATTTTTGCTTTAATGTGATCAATATTACAAAATACAATAAAGGAAATTAGAAAGTAGGAATTTATTTTAAAAAGGTGACAAATGACAAAATATCAGGAAAGGAAGGTGGATGGATAGGAAGCTCTAAGGCAGGTGAGCTAGATCTCTGATCACCCATGTCTCCACCTCCACAAGGACGTACCAGCTGGAAATGAGGTTTCCAGGGACCTTTTCATTGGCAGTTACATGGGGAAGGAGCCACTGTCATGCCTCCATATTTTCTGTCTTGTAATTTTGTCTTTACCACGTGGAGTAACCTTTCTGTACTTGGCAGACTGGGAGCCCCATTCTCCCTCCAGAGCATCAAGCTAAGACCCATGAAGCATTTTATTCATTTACTTATTTTTTTTAACATTATATGCATAAGATCAATAAACCTTCTGGAGACAATCCAAGCTCTTGGCACATGAGAGGAACTCTTTCTCCAGCCTCGGCACCCACCAATCTCGTACGCTCAGTGCAGACACGAACCACGAGCCTTTTCTGCTCTGTCACCTCTGCATCCTGCATATGTTTTCACCTCCACCTGGAACACATTTCTCAACACCTCCCAGACATGTGCACGACACATGCATGCACACACATAAACACACACACACAGGTCCAGCTAATTCCATCTCATCCTTCAAGTCTCTGCTCAGATGTCACTTTCTTTAGGAAGCTGCCTGTGATCCCTCACGTATGATTAGGAGTTCCACTCCTATGCTTTTGAAACTCCCACCCCCTAGTTTACCTGTGTCATAGCAGGTTTAGGACACTGCTCTATAATTGCCTTTTGCTCTCCTGCCAGCTAAGCCCCTCAAGGACAGGGACTGAGTTTTATTCTTTGTCATATTTCAAACACTTGATACAGGGCACTGCGTTTAACAGAAGTCCAATAAACATTTGTTGAATGAATGAATGACATCATCAGCAGGAGTAATGGATGTGGCTATGGGGCAATCCCTCTGAGAATACCTCCTTGTGGTTATTTTCAAGATGGAATCTCAGCAAGGAGGTGCTGCCCCCCTCCAACTTTGCCCTCATTCATTCATTCTTCCATTTTTCTTCGTGGGATGGATGTTGAGCACCTGCTCTGTAACAAGCGCTGGGCTGGGCTGCAAGGACACAGCAAATGAGACAGACTGTGCCTGGCTTCACAGAACTTAAAATCTAGGGGCCTTATTTTGGGGGTTGGTTTCTATTCACTACTGTATCACCAGTGTTTATTATGGTTTTGGCATTCAATAAATATACTAAGTAAAATAAAAATGGAAATGGTTTCAGGGCACGCACACATCAGAGCGGGCTTCCACAGGAAAAAGCAAACGGTCTTCCTTCACCTAGAGAAACAGGATTTTCAAGGGAGAGACCAGGCCCAGGGACACAGGTGTGGAGGCAGCAGGGCCACTGTGGTTATGCTGTTGGACGTGCCTGGGTTCAAACCTCATCTCCAGGGCTTTGTCATCTTTGACAAGGGCCAGTTTAGCCTCTTTACATGTCCGTTTCTGCATCTGGAAAATGGGGATGATAGCATTAACCTCATCAGATTCGTGTGAGAACTGAATGAGCTAACCAACCCAAAGTTTCCACCACAGAGGGAGCCATTTATTAAATGTTAGCTTATTATACTTATGAGTAGAGGCTTAACATTGTATGCTGTGCTTGGGAATGGCAGAAAGTGTGTGCGTGCGTGTGTGTGTGTGTGTGTGTGTGTGTGTGTATGCACTGTGGTATTAGGGGGTGAGGCCAGACAGTTGGCAGGGGTCAAGCTATGATGTTTTCCATGCCAGGGGGCTTGGTTGGCCTCGGTGGGGAGCCCCTGAGCACTCCATATGGACAGTGACATGGTTATGTCTGTCCACACGAGCGCTAACGAGTGTCTTACCCTATACGGGGCCAATAGGAATGCTTTGAGAAGAAGGAAAGGAAGAGGAGAGGGAAGGAGGAAGAGAGACAGAAAGAAAGAGAAAGGAAAACAGTGGACAGGGAAGAGGAAGAGCGGAGGAAAGACAAGACAAAGAGCTGGGGCATCTCGGTTATCGAGGAGCCTCAGAATGGGTATCAGGGCTGGAGGAGGAGGGAGGGGACTTGTCATAGTGATGTATGGGTCTCCATCCCAGGGGCCTGGTGGAATGGGAAGATGGGCTCTCAGAGGCTCCCTGCTGGGAGGTGCCACCAGGGCCCGCGGACAGGCCCCTCCTCTCAGGCACACCCGAGGGGCAGGACGCGAGTGTCAACTACGGGGCCAAAGCTCAGGAGCAGCTTGCCCTGGAGCGCGCTTTGCAGCCTCTGGACATCCAGCTGATCTTGCCCGAGCATGTCGCTGCAATGTCACAGCCGGGCTCATCACCACAGCCCCCGTCACTCTTCCCTGCCAGCAGTAAATCCGGGGATATTTTCCTAGCTTTAATTTATTTTCTGAAGTAGCTTTATGAGCCTGTTCATAAAAGGAAAACTTGCTCCTTGTCCGACTGTCACTCAGCCTCTGCTTGTCTCCTCTTGCCTGGGAAACTCGCTGGAGACAATGCTGGCTCCCTTCTCCCGGCACATAAAAAGGTTGATAGATCTTCAGCTCCCTACAACTCAGCCCGAAGTAGCTCTCGCTTGACAGTCTTCAGAAATCAACGTTGTTCCTCCTTCCACCAAGTTGCCTGCCTGCGCAAGGTCAGGCTTCTCTCCAGGAGGGAGCCAAGTGTTTGAGTCGCACTGGCCCGGGCTGCCTGGTCCCCTCGCCGGGATGTTTCTCCTTCAGACGACTCCTCCATCTTGGAGAGGCTTTGAAACTTTTAACAGCACTGACAAGAAGCTTATACTTGTCAAACAGACTCTGTTCCCTGCTGAGCTGCAGCGAGGGGCTGGGATGTGAGAAAGGGGTCTGGGCTGCTGGTACCCTCCCTCCTCCATTTTATTTCAGTGAAGGATTATGGGAAGGGTGGCCATTTTGTGTCTAGGCTGACTGCCTGGTGACCATTCCCTGAGCTGTGTGACTCCAGTGGGGATACATACATCTTCCTCTAAAGCTTCCATGTTTAGGATGTGGTCCGTGACTGGAGGACTCAAGTTGTTTGGTGTATCGTTTAACACCAAAAAAAAATGAAGAATGAATTGGTCCACAACTGGATTTCTCAACCTCCGCACTATGGACATTTGGGACCAGATCTTTCCTGTGGTGGGCTGTCCTGTGCACTGTAGGATGTTTAGCAGCATCTCTGGCCTCTACCTACTGGAGGCCAGTAGCCCCCACCCTGCAGTTGTGACAACCAAAAATGTCTCCAGACATTGCCAAATATCCCCTGAGGTGGGGGGAATCACTCCCAGTCGAGAACCACTGGTTTAAACCACACGTTCTTGACGGGAGTGACAGCGCATCCAGTGGAGCAAAAGTTGGTCCTTGGGTGGTGAAAAATCATATTCTTTTTATGCATAAAGCACAGATGTGCATAAGGTACATAAGCAGAGTTATTGTATGTCTGTGGTGGTAAAATTTCATGGAGGGTGGTCATAAGGGAAAAAAGTCTAAAAAAGGCTCTTTAGGGGAGGGATCATGAAGGAAAAAGGTTGAGAAACATGATCTATAGAGATGCAAATTGAAACAAGTGTCAGCTTATTTTTCCACCTTTCTAGGGAGCTGCCTTCACTGTAGGAATTCTCCCTGGTCAGTGTTGAGCTCATGGAAGTCATGTTGATTTTTACCCCAAATGTCATTACCAGAAGCTACAGGGTAATAGAGTCCACACCCAAGTCTTCTGTTGTCACTAGGCCTTTCGTTGGTCAGATTCCATCTCCATTTAGGTCCAGCTTGCTGACCCCTGGCATCGCCTTTGGTGGAGAGAGAGGGAGCAATAACTGATTGAGGCTCTGCAATGTGTGGGCTCTGGGTAGGGAATTTCACATCAGTCCCCACATTGACACTCTGAGGAAGGAGTTTTCATCGTGTCCACCCTATGGGAGGCTCAGAAAGGATTGCAGCCAACGAGTGGTGGAGGTAGGATGTGGATTTGCAGATGAAGTCAACTCCAGGACTGAGGAGTCCAGCAGAGCTCATAATCCCTGGCTCCGGGTAGAAGCTCCATAAATACTAATGCACTGAGCTTCTTGGGCTGTTTCTTTTTTATACCAACCGAATTGGCTATAATTAAAGGAATAGCAAGCAAAATTATAAGTTGGTTTAAATCTGTCTCCTTCTTCCACCTATTCCCCAAATATTTATTGAGCACTTACTATATTTTATTCTCTCTGCAAAGTGAGTAAGACAAATAGATTCCTGCATATGTGATGCTTACTGTCTAGATCTGCACTGTCTAATCTGGGAGCGACTAGCCATACATGGCTCTTGAGCACTTTGAATGTGGCTAGTGTGACTGAGGAATGGTCTTTAACTTTATTTTAATTAAGTTTAAAAACTGATACACGATTCAGTTATTGAAAAACTTCTAAGTATGCTTGCAACAACTTGGGACTCTATCAACTGTAAATTTTGTTAAATCTAACTACAGATTGACTATTTTCAGTGAAAATTTAGTGACTGAATTGATATGTCTGTAAGCGTAAAATACACACTGCATTTCAAAGACTTGGTACAAAAAAAGATTATAAACGATTTCATAATTAATTTTTAAAATGCCGATTACACGTTGAAATAATAATATTTGCATATATTGGGTTAAATAAAATACATTGATGTGAGTTTCACCTATTTCTTTTCAACTTTTTGAATGTAGCTATGAGAAAGTTTGAAATTATACCTGTGGTTCACGTTATATTTCTACTTGTGACACTAGACTAGAGAGTCACGGGTTTATTTTTTTTCTTTACCACAACCTTCCTACATGGACTTGGACAAGCTGCTTCTTCTCTAAGCTTTCATTTCCACATCTTTAAAATATAGACAATAATAAGACAATGGAGACACATTGTGCAAATGAAATGGGATAATGCTTGCAAACTTCTCAACATACTGATTGACATATAGCAGGCACTCAATAAATGCTTGTTAAATGAATAAATTAGGCCACTGGTCTGATTGAGTGGGGCTGAGTAATGCTTTATTTTTTCCAATTGTATAAATAGTCCATGCACATCATAAAATATTTGACTAATACATGAAAGTACACGAAAACAGTAAAAATTTCCTGGAATCCCACCACTCTCCTTTTACACAGACAGCAGACATAGTGCTGATGAGCCCAAACTCTGGGGTCCAATTTCAGCTCTGCCACTTACTCAGCTTGACTAAGTGATTACTTAATTCTCTGTCCCTCAATTTCCCCATCTGTACAGCAGGGATAATCACAATACCTGTCAGGTCATTGTTAGGGGATTAGATGAGGTAATATTTATAAAACACCTAAAATAGTTCCTGGCACATAATAGGCATTATATAAATATGTATTAAATCTTAAAAAATACATTTATGGTCTTCTTGCCCACCCTCAAGCCCAGCCCAATGTTAGCCAATATGAGGATCTGTTGTGGATCCTTCCATGTCTTTATCCGGGCCCACAAATCATGTGTAGTTGCTGGTAATTGCTTGTTGTATAAAAATGTGTTCATATCACGTACACCTCTCTGGAACATGCTTTTTTTTTTTTTACTTATAATACGTGGATTGTGGAATCTGCTTTGCCAAGTTAATTGGTATCAACAAATGACTACATACTAATTCCAAGGCAGAGATGTAAATTCTTTTATGTAATGATTCCCCTATTAATGGCCATTTTCTTGGTTTGCTGGAAATTTCTGAGCATTAAAATGTTACATTGGAAAAGCAGGGGAGAGGCCAACCTGATTAATTAGACTTCCAAACTTGAGTAAGCTTTGGGGGCTGAGCTATGGATTCGATGCACGTGGCAAGAGGTTCATTTTAAGTTAAGTAACTATCTGAAATCACCCAACAGTTAGATAATTGACCTAATTTAATTTTTCTATAAAAGGACGACCGCTGGTTTGTCTGCTTGATCTATAGGTATGTCACCACACGTATTACAAACCAGTCAGCTAAGTATGAAGCTATTATTACTAATTAAAATCACTTCCCTGCACAGCCCTCACCTCGTCTTCCTCACTGGCCCACCTGCCCACATCACCCAGCATTCACCCCTTCAGGAACAGTTAATGGGAGCCAAAAATCAATAGCTCAATTAACAATCAGGATTGAGCCTTCCAGGCAACAGAGATCAGGATCAATAACTTATGTTTAGTGAAATTAAAGGTAGTTGTTAAGTCAAGTGTTTAAAAGCTGCAGACACAGACTATGGGGATATCTGTCAAGACCCGTTGGGCTCTTTCTCCAGAGAGATTGGGAAGTACATCTTTCTTTGGCCCATCTTCCACATGGATGGGCACATAATGAAGCACATACGTCCTCACTGATTCTTTTCTGAAATAAATCCCCCACCCCAGGACTGCCCTGGGCATCAGAGGAGATTTGAGGGAGACTCTTCTTTCATCAAGAATGATACAGCAAAAGCAGAGATCCAGAATTATCTTCAACATCTTTTGGGAGGGTAGAGCAAGTGAAGTTTCTCTAAATCTTTGATTTGTTCTATCTGCACAGCATCATAACAATTTAATCTTTCAACCAACATTGTTTTTTCTTGGTGAGGAAGACCAGCCCTGAACTAACATCCATGGCCAATCTCCTCTTTTTGCTGAGGAAGACTGGCCCTGGGCTAACATCCGTGCCCATCTTCCTCTACTTTATATGGGACGCCGCCACAACATGGCTGACAAACAGTGAGTTGGTGGGTGCCCAGGATCCAAACCCACGAACCCCGGGCTGCCAAAGAGTGAACTAAACCGCTATGCCACCAGGCTGGCCCCTCAACCAACATTTAATGAGCACTTCTCTGTTCTCCCAAGCTTGAATTTTAAACCCTTCATGGGCTGAATCCTATTTATTGTTCTAGTATTATTACTTGTATTAGTAGAATAGGCTAGACTGATGTAAAAAATTGCGCCAGACATGTGATGGAACAACACAAAAGAAGTCTGTGCCTGTTCTGTAACAGTCCTGGGGGGTATTCAAGTTGGAGGGGCAGCTTTTCTGTAAGTGGAGGCCGAGGCTGCTTCTACCATGTAGCTCCTCCATCCAGCTGATGGAAGTGGCAAGACAGCACGGAGAAGGCACACATCACTTCTTAAAAGCCTGGGCTCGGAAGGGCATTCGATATTCCTACTTCTGTTCTGTGGCCTAGACATTGATCACCATCCTAGCTGCAAGAGAGGTTGGGAAGAATAGTCTAGCTATTATGCTCAGGACACAAAATAGAAGAGAACAGATTTTGGGGATCAGCTTTCTGTCTGCCTCACTATCATTACCTCCCACTATGGATATCTGTAATTTTACCTGCCCGTCATGTCTTCCCCTTTCTTTTGGCACTAGAATTTCTCTTTCCTTTAGAGAACTCATTCCATCGATGGAATAGTCCACATCCCCTGGCACAAGGATGTGCACATGACTCAAGTAGGGCCAATCATAGTCCCTCTTGGGATATTTCTGTTGGATCTACCAATAAAAGGCTGTCTGTTTCTACTAGAGTTATATATGAGTCTTGGGCTGCCTAGTACATCATACCTGCAACCCCCAAAACACTTGCCTAAGTCCTAGAGAGACAGTGTACCATTATATCTTCTATGTTTGTTGGAAAGGGAGATAGACCCCTGAGAATATTGCTTGAGTCCCTGGATCCTGAAGCCTGTTATCTCTGGACTTCTCCAGAGAAAAATACCATAAATGTTCATAAATTCCTTGGCCTATGTGGGCAGCCATGCTGACTGGAGACAGACTCTTCCTCTGTCATAAACCATTTCTATTCAGCAAGAACAGAAATCTCAAATCAAGGGAACCAAATATATTCCTTCTTTCTTACTTTCTTAAAAAGATGGTTTTTATTTTACTTTCTACCACTAGTCGTTGAAAGAATATTGACCAACATACTTCTTCCCATCATACATCAATTGTAAACATGGGACACTCTATTTTCACAATAGACCTTTCCCCATACTCTGTTTTGCACATGCTCCTTACTTTGCCTAGAATCTCTTCCCCTCTTCTCTGTCTGTTGGGCTTGTATTCATCTCAAATGCTGATCTAATTCAGTTCTCTTCAATTCAAGAAAAGATACAGGCAGTCTTTCATGGGCTGAACAGTTGCTCAGCATTGGGAAGCAGAGAGGAGTAAGATAGGCGCTTATGGTCTGGTAGGTAGACAGTCATGGACACAGACAATTATAATACAGAGAAATAATAATCACAATAATTGGGTTTTGTTGAGTTCTTGCTATATACCAGGCATGTAGTTTCAAAGTTTTATGTTTATTCACAAGGGCATACATTCTGCCATTATTCATGTTTCGCACATGAACAAACTGAAGCACAGAGAGGTTATGAAACTTGCCTGGGGTCACTTAAACAGCAAGTGGTAGAGCTGGAATTGGAACCCAGGCAGTCTGGCTCTGAGGCTCTTGCTCTTAACCACTGTGGACGACTGCCTCTAAGAATGCCAATGAAGGCATGTATAGTGGAGTGACTAACTCGTGTGGGGTGAGGGTGATCAGGAAAGGAGGTGATGCTGGGTACGATCTCCTCCACTTCCTCATGAGCTCCTTGAGCTCAGGACATCTTATTATCTCAGTTTCCCTAACACTCTGCCCCAGTACAGCTGGTATGTAGTAATTCCCTTTACCGAGAGTTATTGGGCCAAAGTTCCAAAAACCTTTGACAGAAAAAAAGAATGCACAGGAGTAGACAGAAAGATTAGATAATGTGCACAGTCTTTCTTGACCACTGTTAGCTCAGCCACCTTGCGATCTTCAGATTCACAAGGAATGGGAATGGTGGGTGTTAAAATACGGCATAGCTTGCTTCTGAAGGTAACTATGATTACCATGGACATCCAGACTGAGGTTCTACTGGAGAGGCCAGGATCCAGCCAAGTGACACATCCTCTCCATACACCTACCATCCTGGAAATGATGCATTTGATCTATAGTCATGTGACTAAACACAATAGGAGCTAGCACTTATTAATGGATAAGCACTTTATGTGCATTCTACTATTTAATCATCAAAAAACCCCTCATGATAGGTACTATTATCCTTTCATTACTCTCTGGTCAGTGCTTGGAGACGTGGCTAGCATATAATGGGTATCTGCACGAACAAAATAAAGCTGCAGAACAAAAACCACAAAACCTCAGCAGCATACCAAAAAAGAAAGATTTAGTTCTCAGACATCTGGGGGTCAACTGGGAGTTAGCTAGTGGCTCTGCTGATCCTTACCGGGAATCAGCTGGCCGTGGGCTGATCCAGCCTGGCTTTGGCAAATGACTGTGCTCCACATGTCTCTCATCCTCCAACAGGCTAGCCTGAGCGTGTTCTCATGGTGACGACAGAGGCATATGTCCATTTCAAGACTCTGTGTTGCATCGTGTTTGCTGACATCCTATTGACCAAAGCAAATCAGCTGGCTGAGCCCAAAGTCAAGGGGCAGGGTGGGAGGACATTGCAAAAGTATGTGGCAAAGGGTGTATCATAGGAAGGGGTGGAGAATTGGGGCTGTTATGGCAATCGACCACAGTACCCAATAAATGTGTGCTGTATAAATGAGAGTGAGCGAACAAGGCTCTGAGAAGTTAGGGGAAGAGTCGGGGGTTGTACAGTGAGTATAGCTGTGCTTCGAGCCCAGGAAGGATGAATTTTTAGAGTAGGTGATTTTAGAAGACCTAGTAGAGGTCTTCTAATCTCCTTTCACCTAAAGCCTTTCCCCTATTAATTAACTGGGGCCTGAAGTTTCTTACCCAGGGAGAAGAGCCATTCATGTCCCAACCTAAAATCAGACTGTGAAAGTCTTTGTCCCTGGGAGAGAGGACACAGCAATGCTTACCAAGGTAACAGCGATTGGTTTGAAAGCCTCAAATGAGTCCAGCTTATTCTTCTTATGTTAAAAAAAGTTTTGAAAAACATATAAGCTACACGTTTATTATTTATAAGATGGCAAGAGAGAAATGCACAGCAAGTAAAATGAAAATCGTTTATAACTTATAGATAACAACTGGTAATACTTAGGTATATTTTCCTCTAAATATTTTCACTATTATTATTATTTCCAGATTTTCAGATTTCTTTGATATAAAATTTTGGCTTAACTATATGCCATAAACATTCCTCTCCATCTTTAAAGCCCGTTGCAAACACTATTTCCAGTGGCTGCTTAACATCCTTCTGCGCAGCTAACACCATAATTTTCATTTGACCAATCTCCATCTGAATCTTTATGCCTCAACTTTTCACTGTTATATAAATAATGCTGGGATTACTAATTTTTAATTTCATATATCTTTTCAATACAAAGGTGATAAACTGCTATACATAAAATTTTGAAAAAGGGACAGAAAATACCAACCATCCACCACCATCATAACCACTAATATTTTTCTATATTTTCTTCTAGTCTTTTCTCCCACACGTAATTTTATGCTCACCTTTTCCTGACTACAAAAGTAATATATGATGACTTTCTAAAGATTCGAAAGTACAGCAACAAAAAAGCAGGAACAAAAATCACCCATAATTCCACCACCTAGAGGCAATCACTATTAACTCTTTGGCCTAGTCTCTCACATTATTATTACTGCTGTTGTTTATTATTAGTATTAATTATTTCTTATTAAGAAATAATTAGATTGTGCTAAACTGGCAATCCTTTTTTTTCTTGTTTTACTTAATACTATATAATGAGCACTTCTTCTCATAATTAAAAGCTTTAAAAGATATTTTAAAAAGAATTAAGTATTACAACATAATATGATAGTAACTGCACAATATCCCTTCAAACAGATGTGTCACAATTAATTCAGCATCTCCATTGGGGGACAACTTGAGCTATCATGTTTTGCTGCAAGAAGCATCTTTGGGCATACATTTTGATCACATTTTTGATGATTTCTTTAGGATAGATTGCTAGAAGTGGACTTACTGGCCACAGACTGGAAATATATGAACATGTTAAAGACGTCTATATGCACGTTTTTACACAGTACACACAGCGAACACACACAGGGCATGCCATGCTGCAGCCTGATTTTGGCTTATCTCGTTAGCATAACCATTTCCTCCTAAACATCGATCTCCTTGAAGGAAGGGACAATCTCATCCATGTCATATCCCCAGTCTAGTGTTGGGCACACCCCTAACTTCAGAGGCAGTGTAGGTTAGCAGTGAGAGCACCAACTGTTGATCCCAACAGCCCAGGATGCATCCCTGAGCAACAAGTTAATTGACCTCTCTGTCCTTTAGTCTCCTCATCTGGTAAAGAGGGACCAAGACAGTACCAGCCTCATGGATTCTTAGGATTCAGTACACAGCTCCTAGCATGGCGAAACACATGAGTGTCAGCCTCATTCACTCTTTTTGAATTGGAGGGGCAGCGTGTTGGTTAGCAGAATGGTCCTTTCGAATTACGCAGCCCTAAGTTTTGTGTCACTTCCTGCCATGAGACCTGCAGATGCCATCTTACCTCCAAGTCTTACTCTCTTCATTGGTAAAATGGACTGATAACCATACCTACCTTTTGGTACGATTGGTGCGTGAGGATGAAATAAGGTGATGTAAGTTAAGCATTCAGCACGCTGCCTGGCAGCTAGGAAGTGTTTAATAGATGGGAGCTGTAATAACTGCTATGGAGGGAATACAGGCTTGAGGTAACGTGTTCTGACTCCATTCTCAGTGATAGCCGGCACTAGGAATTTGGTGTGGACGTGTTTGTGTCTCACAGGCGTAAACTTCTGTGTGTGGGTACAATCATCTTTGCTACTCTGATCCTATTTCCTTTGTTCCTTTTTAACTTGCTGGTGGCTTGGAGGTCTTCCTTTCATTTCTGTTCCAGAAGAAGGGTCTTGACAGTAGAGCGAGAGGAGATGTCTTTGTAGGCAATCTTCACTGCACAGTTGGCGGCATTGTGCTGAACAAGACGGGGGTGTTTAGAAGCAGAAGGCTGGAGACATCACCACGAGTCACACAGCTTCCTTTGCCATCTCATTCATTTGTGTGTGTTCTGCACTTTCATGTGAATATTTTGGGGGAGATTTGTTCAAGCAATTATTGAGAAATGGATATTTAAGTCTCTATGACTGTGGATTTGTCTATCTCTCCTTGAAGTTCTACAATGTTTTGCTTTATGTATTTTGAAACTCTGCTATTAGGTGCATAAACATTTAGAATTGTCATATCTTCTTGATGATTCAGCTCCTTTATCATTATGAAGTGGACTTTCTTTTTCTCTGGTGACATATATACACACACACACACACACACACACAAACACATATACACACACACACACACACACACACACATATATATATATATATATATATATATTTTGGTGAGGAAGATTAGCCCTGAGCTAACATCCTTCGCCAATCCTCCTCTTTTTTTCTGAGGAAGACTGGGCTAATCTGTGCCCATCTTCCCTCTACTTTATATGGGACACCGCCACAGCATGGCTTGATGAGTGGTGCCTTGGTCTGTGCCTGCGATTCGAACCTGCGAACCCCAGGATGCTGAAGCCGAGTGTATGAACTTAACCACTACACCACTGAGCTGGCCCACTCTGGTGATATTTTTTGCTCTAACATCTACTTTGTCTGATATTAATATAGCTACTCCAGCTTCCTTTTGACTAGTGTTATCATGGTTATCGTTTTTTCATCCATTTACTTTAAACCTATTTATGTCTTTATAATCAAAGTACCCATCTTGTAGGCAGCATATAGTTGGGTCTTGCTTTTTTATCCAATTTGATAATCTCTGCCTTTTTCAAAGATGTTGAGCCCATTTACATTTTTTTTGTGAATTTGATATAATTAGGTTTGAATACTTCATTTTGCTACTTGTTTTCTATTTATCTGTTCTTTTTTCCTCTTTTCTCTTTTTCTGACTTCTTTTAGATAATTGAAAAAAATTTTTTTTTTTTGCTGAAGAAGATGGTCCCTGAGCTAACATCTGTGCCAATCTTCCTCTATTTTGTATGTGGGAGGCCACCACAGCATGGCTTGATGAGCTGTGTGTATGTCTGTGCCCGGGATCCAAACCTGTGAACCCCAGGCTGCTGAAGCAGAGTGTGTGAACTTAACCACTATGCCACTGGGCCAACCCCAATTGAATAATTTTTTATGATTTAATTTTATCTCCCTTGTTGACTGATTAGCTGCGGCTGTTTATTTTAGTGGCTGTTTTAGGATTTGTAGTATGTATCTTTAACTTATCACAACTATCTTCAAGTGATACTGTACCACATCACACATAATACAGGCTCCTCTGGCATTTATGCTATATTTATCATATAATTTACTTATAAATATATTCTAAACTTCAAAATACACTTTTTTGTTTCTTAACAGTCAACTATCTTTCAAAAATATTTTAAAAACTAAGAGAAAATCTTACATATTTAATTCTAGCCCTCTACATTCCTTTGAGTAGATCATAGTTCTATCTGATGTCATCTTACTTCTTCCTGAAGGACTTCTTTTAGCATTTCTCAGAGTGCTCTGCTGGAGATAAATTCTTTCAGCTTTTTTTTTATGTCTGAAAATGTTGTTTTGCCTTCATTTTGAAAAATACTTTTTGAAAAATATTTTTGCTGGGTATAGAATTCTAGTTTGACTTTTTTTTTCTTTCATGGCTTTAAAGAGGTTGCTCCATTGTGTTTTTGCTTGCATTGTTTCTGAAGAGAAATCTGTTGTCATTCTTATCTGTTTTTCTTTATGTAACATGTCATTGTGCTCTGGCTGCTTTAAAGATGTTTGTCTTTATCACTGGTTTGGAGCAAACTGATTATGATTTGTTTTGTGGTAGTTGACTTTCTTTTTCTCTCATTTTTTTTGTACTTAGGTTTTGTTGAACTTTTTATGAGCTTTTTATCTTGCATGTATTTCATTTTAGACATTGCAATTCTCATCTCTAGAAGTTCTGTTTGGATCTTTTAAAAAATATGTTCCATGTTTTTACTTAATTTTTGTGAACATACAGAATATAGTTTATAACAACTGTTTTAATGTCCTTGTCTGCTAATTCTAACATCTGTGTCCATTTTGGTCAGTTTTTTTTTTTTTGTGAGGAAGACTAGCCCTGAGCTAACAACCATGCCCATCTTCCTCTACATGTTTTGGGGTCAGTTTTGATTCATTGATTTTTCTCCTCAAGGCTGTGTTTTCTTCTTTGCTTGCCTGGTAATCTTGGATAGGATGCCAGACATTGTTGGCTGTTGGATATTTTTGTATTTCTCTAAATCTTCTTGAGATTTGTTCTGGAATGCAGTTGTTATTTGGAAACAGATTCTTTGGGGTCTTGCTTTTAGGATATGTCAGGTGAGACCAGGTTAGTGCTTAGTCTAGGGCTAACTGTTCCCTACTACTGAGGCAAGATCCTTCTGAGTACTCTGATTTATGGGGTTTTCAGTCAGGCTTGTAGGAACAGGCATTATTCCCAGCCTTATGTGAACACCTGCTACTGTTCCTTCTAATCCATCAAATCGTTCTTTCTTTGGCCTTCAGAAGTTTCCTTATACATATGTGCTAATCAGTACTGTGCTGAATACTCAAGAAGGACATTTTGCAGATCTTCAGGGTTCTCTCTCTGTGCAGTTCTCTACTCTCCAGAACTCTGTCCTGCAAATCCTAGCTGCTTTGGTCTTTCTGGAACTCAACTCCTCAACTCAAGGCTACTCTGGGCCACTGGGCTACTCCTGGATTCCTCCTTCCTGTGTTGTGGCCTTGGGCATCCCTGAGGCAGTATTCTGGGGAAGTCCTATGGCTCACCTCATTTGTTTCCAATCTCTCAGGGGCCACTGTCCTTTGTAATGTCCAGTGTCCTGAGAATTGTTGTTTCATATATTTTTTCTTTGTTGCTGTTGTGTTGTTGTTTCAGATGGGAGAGTAAATCAAGTCCTTGTTATTCCATCTTCCCTGAAAGCAGATGTCCTCTAAAGCCTAAGTAATTTTCCAAGGCTACACAGTTAATTCGCTTTAGAACTTGGGATCAAATCTCAGAAAACCATCTCATATTTCAGTTCTCATTCCACTGTTTTTGAACATTTCTGTGAATACTCTATGGTCTTTTTTGTTCAAATTTTTAGAGAATGTGATCTGTTTTTCCTATAAGAATTTTGTTTTGAGATGGACAATGTATTCCATTCTGTTTTATAAATATGAGACAATGCAAATAGCAAGGACTGAGTAAGATATCACTGTGATAATTTTACTAATCCCCTGAATTCAAGAGCTCTCTAAGACGTTTTTAGAAAATAAGCTGCATTGTTAGCAGTCATTTCATATTCCATGCTGCATCACTCTTTTCATAATTGCATTCTTAAAATATATTCTTGATGAATAAATCAGCTCCATCTCCCACTTTTAATTATATTTATTGTATAGCATTTCCCAACAATGACTATCAACTGTCCCCTGATTTACAATGTTCAACCTACAATTTTTTGACTTTATGATGATGTGAAAGTAATGCACATTCAGTGTAAACCATACTTTGAATTTTGACATTTTCCTGGGCTAGTGACATGCAGTACAATACTCTCTTGTGACGCTGGGCAGAGGAAGTGAGCAGCAGCTCCCAGTCATGCACACGATCGATCATGAGGATAAACACCAAATACACTTACAACCATTCTGTCCCCATACAACCATTCTGTTTCCACTTTCAGTACAGTATTCAATAAATTAAATGAGCTGTTTCACACTTTATTATAAAGTAGGCTTTGTGTTAGATGATTTTGCCAAGTGTAGGCTAATGTGAGTGTTCTGAGCATGTCTAAGGTAGACTAGGCTAAGCTTTGATGTTTGGTAGGTTAGGTGTATTAAATCCATTTTCAGCTTATGATATTTTCAACTTATGATGGGTTTATCAGAGCTTAACCCCATCCTAAGTTGAGGAAGATCTGTATTAAAAACACACATTTATTAGCTCCGTTAAGTATTTTCAGAAAATGAAATTGATACCTCTTTTCCCTGAGATTTTTTTACTTAGGGATAAGAGCCTCCCAAAAGCATGGCAGAAGCAATAAGAGAGTTTGCTGAACAATCTCAGAGTGATAAAAATTTTCCTCTTTTAATTAATTTTATCCTTAAACAGAGACTGACTTTGCTGAGTTTGAATTGAACTTTTTAAACATTTTCTGCTGGAGGGTTAACTGCCCACTCTCAAATGCATCATCTTGGGATATTTCTTCAGGAAAATGTACAGCTTTAATGATTATTTAGATTATCTTTTTCTTAATAAGAGCCTTAGACTGCTAGCTTGTAATGTGATTCTCATCTATTGCACTGGTTCTCAACTCTGTCTTCACATGAGTCACCTGGGAGCATTTAAAAGATGTCAGTGCCAAGATTCCCCCACTCAGACCAATTAGATCAGTATCTCTGGGCATCGAGCCTGGGCATCTGTATATTTTAAAACTCCCCTGGTGATTTTAGTTTGCAGCCAGGATTGAAAACCACTGATGTAGTGAAAAAACCCTCGTTTTACTGATGAGAAAATGGAAGCTCAGAAGGATTAGCTGATTGCTTAATGTTCTACTGAGAAAGGGACATTCTATGCATCAAATACACAGTAGGTGCCCTGCATGCAAGGCACTGTAGTAGTGCTTCAAAGAACATTTTCTTATTCAGCCCTTATAATGCCCCAATGATTTTCTTTACCCTGTTTTACAGTCAAGGGAACCAAGGTTCATAAACACTGAGTAACTCATCCAAAGTCCTATTGTTAGAAACTTGGTCATACATCTGTCTCCTGATCCTGAGCATAATGCTTTTCTCATTAAACCTCTCTGTGGATACTCTCATGGGAACTTCTTTTTAACATTATTCACAGAGAGGCATCTTGTGATTTCACCCATTTTGTTTAGCTAGTGATGCATCAACGGCTGGAGCCTCTCAAAGTACCTGTTTATGGTAGGTGCTTGATACATTTGTTAAATAAACAAATAAGTGCAGATTATGTTCATCAGAATGGTTGGTTTTAAATAAAAGAGAACCTACATCCAATTGGCTTAAACAAATAGGAGCATATTGGCTTACATCATTTTTAAGTCTAAGCATTATGAATCTAGGAGCTCAGATCCTTTGGTGAGGAGTCTTATTTATCCCCATTTGTTGTTTGGTCAGCCCTGTGTTTGGGCTATGGGCTCATGACTGATATTCATGGGCTCTGATTGGCTTGGTTCAAGTCACGTGTCTGCTCTTGAACCAATCATTGTGCAGAAAGGAACACAGTAGTCTCATTGGCCAGCTTTGGATCACCTGACTGCCTCTGGAGCCAAAGAGGTGATGGTGTTAGATCGACCAAACCACATGGACTCAAGAGGGGAGGAAAAGCTTCCTTTCCAAAAAAGTAGGAGTTGCGATGCTGTCAACGGAAGCAAATAGATTCTAGAGAGGCAAAACAGTAGGTGCCCATGACATTGGACTAGGAGGGGTCTGATTAAGCTTTAAAAAGTACCTCTTAAGAGGATTGGCTATCAGAGAATAGCCCAGACAGTAGTAAGCTCCCATTTTCTCCCAACTTACCTGCCCATGGCTTTGCAAATCCACTTCCCCAGGGGCCCGCAGCAGCACTTCATCAGGCCTAGAATGCTGTCCACATCAATCTGGAAGCCAGTCACCCTGTCCTTTCTGTGCCAAGACAGAGATAAGGAGCCACTGGGACACCATTTTCTGATGGGGTTTCAAATATTACAAGAACAAGGTTTACTTATAGTGTGTGTGTGTGAGTGATATGAGGGTGGGACCCCCCCAGTCAAGCAAAGAAATTCCACTGACCCTGGGTTTAAAGCCACAGCCCAATCTGTCAGATGAGCAAACTGGGACTAGTTTTGTCAAGGCTAGTCATGTCTTCTGAGGATTTCTAAACTCTCATAATGGAAGGAATAGAGCCTGTGTGTGTGTGTGTGTGTGTGTGTGTGTGTGTGTGTAGGTTCCAATATCCCCATAAAACCAGAATTGCTTAAGGCCCCATCAAGTAAATGGAAATCAGTGAATCTTGTCCATCTTTCACATGACCTACAGGGAATGCTGCTGATTCATATAGATCTTAAAAAAAAGAGTAAGGGAGAGAAAGAAAGAGAGCAAGCGAGCGGTATTGGGGCTGACTTCTGAGGAGGCATTAGGAACTTGGAGCACCCAATGACACAATTACTCTGAACATTTGATGAATAACAACAACATCATCATTTATTGCTCCAGTGATGAACATGCACAGCTGCTAGAAGTGTTTTTATGAGGCACTGTTTTAAGAGAAATGAGAAGTGTGGTAACAGTGCTGTTTTGCGTTGAAGCACCAGAAGTCTGGATCTTATAGATGCTGGCTGGAGCTAGAAGGGGTACCAGCTCAGGAATCAGAACACAGTAATATGGGGAAACAGTGATGGGAAACAGGTGGGTAAGCAAAAGGCATTGAGGATATTTAGCTTTTGGTTATGGGGTGTTCTAGAAAGTGAGAATAGTAAAGGGCAAGACATTTAGATAATCAGAAGACCAGGCATATAAAAATGTTGATGGGGTGGATGAGATTTATGTTCAAAAATGTTCAGCACAGTTACCGCTAATAGTATGAAAAATGAAAATAACTCAATTATTTCTCAATTATATAACAATAGAGGATTAAGTCAATTATGATTCATTCATTTATATGCTGTTACATAGCCATCACTAATGATACTGTGAAGAATTTGCAATAAAATGGGGAAATACTCTTGATCTATGAAAAATGAGCAGGGTACACAAACAGAACATCATCTCAGTCATACTCCTGGTTCCATCTTATGGTCCCACCATTTTCTTCTTTCTTTCTCATGTGCTTAATAAAAACATATTTTGTTTTTATGCTTATGAAGTCAATGCATCTACATGTGGAAACTTTGGAAAGCATAGATAAGTATATATATAAAAAAATAACCCACAGTTCCTTTACCTAGTGATAACAGCTGCCAATGTTTTGGTATATTTCCTTTTAGTTTTTCTCTCCCTCGATGTGTTACCCTAAACTTCTCGAGTCTTCAGAATTTTTGGAAACACTCTTGTCTTTGCAATTAACATCGCTTGAGCCTCTATTTCTTAATCTGTGGGTGGTCCAGTGCCTTATAAAGATATCTGTGGATTGAATGAATTCACTATGTTTTCTCCCATTCTGCTTCCTGGGATCTATAACTCCAAGTAGGGCACATAGGCCCCTTTCCATTATCTTCTCAAAAAAGACTGTGGTGTGAAAAAGGTCTGGGATAAGCTGGGGTTAATTACAAAAATGTTAAACATCACTCTTGGAATTCATTGACTGTCCTCCACCACCGAGAATGTCTCTCTGCCATGCTCCTCTGTAAGTTCTAGCCTCCCACCATCCCAACCGCTGTCTTGATCAACTAGTATTTAGTTAAATAATTCCTATCAGTATATTCAGTGATTTAATTCTCCTTCTGTTTCATTCCATCCCGACATATAACAAGAGCCTTGAATTTCAAATTCAAAAATTACTATCCAATTATTCTCCCAAACTAAAGAGAAATTATTTCCCTAATATATATTCCTATGTCCTCTAGAACAAATTTTTTAAATTATTATTTTATTGAGGTCACATTGATTTGTAACATTGTGCAAATTTCAGGTGGACATCATTATGTTTCTACTTCTGTACAGACTGCGTTGTATTCACCATCAAAAGTCTAGTTTCCATCTGTCACTGTACATATGTGTCCCTGTACCCCTTTCACTCTCCCCCCACCCCCTTCCCTTCTGGTAACCACCAAGCTGTTCCCCGTATCTGTGTTTGTTTGTTTAGAACAAACAAATTTTACTTTTTGAAATTACACATATGAATATATATATACACAAACACACATATGTGCACACATAAAATATACATCTATAAAATACACACATATATGATATAGATAAAGAATACATGTGTGTGCACATATATATGAATTTTGATGGAAAAGTACTGTTTATATTAATTTATAACTGATTTTCATCTACTGTTTTTCATAGAATCCAGGATTCCATCAAATGTAATAAAGACCGTTCTTTTACATACCACTAAGAAAGAAAAAAAAAAACCTTTGCCAAAAAAATTATGGCTTGCCATTAATTATAAGACATATCCCGACTTCCATGATGTTATGATGTGAAAAAATGTGTATCTTAGAACAAGTGAAACAGGGTCTCTGTCAATCAGTATTGCCACAATAAAATTACATAAAAAGCCACTCAAAACTCGACTTAGTAGCGTACAATAATAAGGAATTGTTTATTGCTCATGTGTCTACAGGTTTGCTTGGGGGTCGGGGTTGGGAGGAGTCTGCTCTATATGTGCCCTTTGGGGTTCAGGCTGAAGGGGTAGTGTCCTTCACAGTATGTTATTCCCACGGCAGATCACTGGGATAAGAGGGCAAACCCAATCAAGCAAGCAGATTTTGCACCTCTGTTTGCATTATGTGTTGCTAACATCCCATTAGCCGAAGCAAGTTACGTGGCCAGTTCCAAAGTTAAGGGGTGTGTGTGGGAATATATGTTCCATCATGTCAAAGATGTGGATATATAGTTCACTACTGAAGAGTGAAGCATTGAAACCAATCATTCATCAACAGGGTATTTCAAAATCATTATTATGTCTTGTATTTTATGCCCCTTCATAATCTACCTCATGTACTTGTTGGAAGAAAGCAGAACATACATACCTAAAGTGAAAGAAGGAAAAAAGGAAGCACACTTATGAAAATGTTCACAATGCTTGTTTCACAGAGGTGGGGATGAAAGATGGTTTTTATTTTCTTCTTTATCCCTTTGATTTCTCTAAGTTTTCTATGATGAGCAGGTGTTAGTTTTAATAGTCAGACCGTAAACCTGCACCTATATAATTCTTATTTCCTTTTAAAAAGTCCCTCTAGGAAGGAAATTATGGAAAGACATAGGTAGTTATTTCAGAGGAGGTTCAGAGGAAGGCACTGGTCTTCGGGGAGGGTGGCATCAGTCCACACATTTAGGTTCCCCAATGTCAGAGAGTGGAGGGGTATGAGGCAGATGACTCAAATAAGAAATTCTGATCCTGGGGAAAGACAATTACATGGTTATCAGAACAGGCAGTCCAGATTGGAACTGGGTCCGTGAAGGCGGGTCCACTCATCAGAGATGGGCATGAAGAGGTCAGAACAAGTGCCAGGAGGGTGAGCTCGACGCTTAGTCTCAGGCTATTGATCCTGGGTGCCTGATGTCCTTCCCACCTCAGGTGAGAATTAGGTCTGGAGATGAAGGCGAGGCTGAACTTAGAGGTGCAGCAAAGAAACTTTAGTTGTGAGCAGAGTCAGTAAGATGAAGCTGAGCAGGATGTGACAAATGCCTATTGACGAGCAGAGTGCAGTCCAGCGCTGGAGGACCACCAGAACAGTGGTTCCCGCACTTGATAGTGAATCAGAATCACCTGGAGAGAGTGTGAAAATACAGATTGCTGGGCCCCACCTCCAGAGATTCTGATTTAACCCGTCCGGGATCGTTCTGAGAATGTGCGTTTCAAATAAGCACCCAGGTAATGTTGATGCTGCTGCTCCGGGGACCACACTTTGAGAACCACCGCACTAAGGCAACTGTTCTCAACTTGCTTGCAATTTAAACCACCTGGAGAGTTTTTAAATATCCTGATGCCTAGGCTGCACCCCAGACCAATTAAGCCAGAATCTAGGGGCGGAACTCAGTCATCAGTATTTTTTTTTAGAGCTCCCAAGGTGAATACAATGTGCAGCCAAGGTTGAAAGCTGCTGCTCTAAGGAGAATTAATTTAATCGGTTTAACTACTGAGTACATTGGCAGCAGGTACTAAATTAGCCCATCACCAGCCACCACCCCTTTTTCTGTGGACCAAAGAGTTGAAATTGTGCCTGTGGAAGTCTCCTGGAAGAATGAAGCTTAAAACTTGGAAGCGAAGTGCCTTCCTGGATCCCAAGGAAATTAGGCAAAGCTCTTGACAAAGCTCTCGGTTGAGGAGAGAATGAGGAGAAATATGGTGAATCTTGACCTGGTTCTGTCCTCGTTGGAGAGGGACAAATGTCATGGTCAGATGCAGGCTGCTTTTGTTGAAAGGTAAAGTTGTGGAAGATGCTGAGGTCTTAAACATGATGTGGTATGTGTTTAGCAGGTGAAAGGGCATTGTCAGCCTTCTAAGTCATCTCCATAAGTCTTCAAGGTTGCCATGGAAGGAGTCAAAGCTATGTCAGATGAGACACTTCTAGGGCTACAGCTTGAAGGAGGGGGAATCTGCCCCAGGCCTTGTCTCCTTTATCTCTCTCTCCTGTTTCTCTGAGACTTTCTTACTTCCAACCCAGGCATCCACCAAGTCCCGTTCTCTGGAGCATTTTTTGTCTGAGGTAGCAACCAGCTCTTTTCCAATGAGACTTTTTTTAAAGCATACCTCTTCCCATGGGAGAACTCTTACACCCTTACCCCTTATGTCTTATTGAGTACACTCTGGAATCAAGGAGATTTTGTTAGTGTAAGGAATGGCTCTCTAATGGTGAGATTACAGGTTTGGGGGTCAAAGAGGAGCTGTCTTCAAAGACTTTGTTATGGGCTTGTGTTCCCCCAAAATGCATATATTGGAGTCCTAACCCCCAGTACCTCAGAATAGTGACTGTATTTAGAGATAATTTCTTTAAAGAAGTAATTAAGGTAAAATGAAGTCATATGGGGGGGGTCTTAATCCAATATGACTAGTGTCTTTATAAAAAGAGGAGATTTAGACACAGACAAACACAGAGGGAAGACCATGTGAAGAGATAGGGAGAAGATGGCTATCCACCAGCCAAGGAGAGAGACCTCAGAAGAAACCAACCCGCCGACACCTTGATCTCTGACTGCCAGCCTCCAGAACTGTGAGGAAATACATTTCTGTGGTTTAAGCCACCCAGTCTGTGGTACTTTATTATGGCAGCCCTAGGAAACTAATATTGATTTGAATGGATGATTTGTTGAGGAGGGATTCAACTTATTTTCCATAGGACTGAGCCAAATGAATGAAAATTTGAGGTAGATGGATTTGGCCCATAATAAATATAATTGAACATTCTCAACTGGCTGCGGCTAACATAAATAATATCTCCCTTACATACTGTTTCTCTCCAGTTATAAGTATGGGAGTTTTGTTTTGTAATTGGGAAAGTATTTTTGGAGGGGTTGGAGGGCCAAGGTGTGGAAAAGGGGAACCAAAAGGGATGGAATGATTGATCTTCATAGAGTCTCTCAAGCTTATTTTGAACCCCTATAGAAAGAAGAATTTAGATGCGTAAGTCGAAAAAACAAGAGTTGATGTAATGTACTTCAAGTACTTACTCGGCATAATGTCTGATACACAGAAACACTCAAAAATGTTAGGTATCAGCTTGTCCACTATCCCTTTCTTCTCCTATATCTTTGTAGCAGACACCTTTTGGTGGGTCTTATCAGTTGACAAAAGTTGCTCTTCCTCTGAAAACTTCCCATCTCCATCCAAAGAATCACAAGGGCAAATCCCAATAGCCATGAAGGTGGTACTGTGTGAGCCCAGCCCTCTGGGTGCAGCTGACTGGACCAGGAGTGCTCTCATGGCCCAAGCTGGGCTGATCACAATCTCTTCTCACAGAATTTGGAATTGGACCTAAAAGACTCCAGCCTCTATCAAGCTGGTCTATAGAAACTGAGGAGCTGAGGCACACTCATTATTATTATTGTTAATTGCCACATGTATTACAGGTTTGCTGGGAGAGAATGACTCTGAATATTAGACAGAAGCACAAGCTAGAAGTGGAAAGAAGTTAGTCACTGATGGATTTTCATCTGCTTCTTCCTGTGGCTCAACTACATTCCTGCCCTTGGATCCTAGACAGACCCTCGAGACTTACAATACATTCCCATTTGACTTAAATCTTTCCATCATGACTATTTATTGAACTTTGGTAAAATTTTGCTGTGGTGAGTATGAGGGCTGTCACTTATTCATCTTTTTATCTGCACAAATGATATAGACCATATTACTGTTGCTGGCAACCAGAGAGTACTGACTCAGAACTCCTCTATACCCCCTCCATCGGGCTGAGATGACCTCCACTCATTCCCCAAAGTGCTACCTTTGCTGCTTCCCACATTGAAGACCAACGCTAGCTTTGCATACTAGTAAATAGTCTCATGTGTCCTTAGCAGAGACACTGAGAAAACTGGGGGTCCCTTTTTAAAAAGGCATTCTGAGTGCCCTTAGAGTCATGGACTCAGTTTCCAATCCAGATTTTAACTAGAAGTCACTAGATTTGGCCTAAAAGGCTAATTAGGCTTGATTCATCTTTTATTCCAATTTGTAAAATTTAATATCCAACCAGACCCTACAGCTGGATGCTCCTAAACTTTGACTCATCCTGGTGGCCAATTAGCAATTTCCTTGTAGAAATACCTTTTGGGAGGCTGACTTACACATAACGAGTCACATGACGTTAATTGGGTTGATGCTGGTTCTGTTTTCTAATCTCTAAATGAGGCTACAGTGTTCTGGGAAAAGAATGAGATTACTTACTTGGAAAGTTTAGCATGGTACCCAGCAAATGATAAAAGCTTAATATATAAGCTGTTATTACCGTTCTTAACTTATGTAAGGCCACAAAGAAGACACCCTGGGTTAGCCACCACAGATCATTCTTCCCCATTCTCTTGATGACAGGATGAAGCATGGAGGATTGATGGATGGACCAGGCTGAAAAATTTTGTCTGTCCGTTTTCCAAAGCTGAGATTAACTGGGCCCACAAGTTGGAACCTGACGTGAGACTTTCTGTCTCCTTGCCTGGGGTGGTGGTCATGTATTTAAGCCTTCTGGCCAAGGAATTTTTCAAGGCCAACAATTTAGCTGCTCCCAGTTTAGCTGAATCAGCTATTATTTCCCAAGAAGTGCAGACTGGCTAGGGTGATGGGTTTGTAAGAAAAGTGTGCTTGTGTCTGTGCGCATCTCTCTCAATTTGTTTATCTCTGTATCCATTCTCCTGTGTGTGTGTGTGTGTGTGTGTGTGTGTGTGTGTGTGTGTGTGTGTGTATCTGCTTTCTTTTTTCTCTTTGCCTTTCTTGTTTCCATTTGGCAGGCTCATGTATATCATTTGAGTGTGTCCGTGTCCATGTGTGTGTGTTGATGTGCATGACATTCTTTGTCTACCTATGGTGACCACAATAAACTTGTGAAAATAAAATCCTTATCCCAAATGGGAAAATAGCACTCTCCCTACTCCACTTTTAAGCAACCTCCTTTCTCTCTCTCTCTCTCTCTCTTTTTTTTGACTGAATAAAGTAGTTACTTTTTTTGCTGGTATAGAGATTTTGATAATGATTTTTGAGAATCACTTTCCCTAAAGTTCTTTTAGAAGAATACTTTGAATTTGCCCATTCTAGGGTTTCCCTTATAGCCAGAGATAAGACACCTTGATCAAGCTTCCATAAAAACACACATCACATCAATTAACAGATATCGCCAGGGGCAGGATCCTTGTTCAACACCTGCTCCTTTATTACTAACAGCACCAGCAGAATATATTACAGGGAGTGTATCTGTGGGTTTCCACTCGCCTCCAAGAGTGCACAGAGATTTCCACTAGATCTGCTCACTTTTCTAATGATCCACATTAGCCCTCCATATTGAACCCCTGGGGTGGCACATTTTCCTCCCCCATTCTGGCAAAACCATGAAGACTATGGTTATTATATGGGGAGGGGAGGGTTGATTTCTACCCTCAAGGAGCTTGTTTTCATAAAAGGCATCAAGACCAAGAAATAATGATAATGAGTGATAAGAGCTATATTTCTTGAGCATCTACTATATCTCAATCACTGTGATAGACACTTCACATGCATCATCTCATTTAATACTAAGCCAATCCTATAGGGAGGCATTATTATTCACATTCTGAAGATGAGGAAGCTGGGGGATAGAGGGTTCAATATGTTGCTCAAGGTCACATAGGTGGTGAGTGGCCATAGTGGACAGTGATAGTTCTTTGTTCCCATCCTCTCTTCTCTCAGAAATGACCCTCACCTTCTGACCCAAGGATGGGGCATGTGATGCAAGACAAACTAATCATCTCTGGGCGTGTTCTGGGCAATCTTGATTGATCTTGGGTAGACACTGACCCAGCATGGCCAGTGAGAATCCATCTCTGGGATTAAGGTTCATGTGCTGGGAGGAAGAAGGAATCTTTTCTCTCTGGGATTGCTAAGCTGGGTGCCACTGGCTATTTTGCCCACCATGTGGAGACATTCTTCTTTTTGTCTTAGGAAAAAAAATGAGACCAACAGGCAAAGAGAAAGAGAGCAAGCAAAGATGAGCAACAGATGGAGAGAGAATCTGAGTAGCATAGTGTTCAGGCCCCAGTTCTAGCACCCAAGGACTTGATTTATGCAGTCTTCCCTCCATACTGAAAGTTACCACATTGTCTTTCCCTACTCTGAAGCCAATAAACCCCCTTTGTGGTTTAAGCATGTTCGAGGTGAGTCTGGTGATTTAAAAATATCCACAATGGATACCCCTCCATTCAAGAGGTGGAGTCTAATTCTCCTTCCCTTGCCTGTGGACTAGACTCAGCGACTCACTTCCAGCAAATACAATAAAGTGGAAGTGATGGTGTGCAACTTTGGGGACTGTGTCGTGAAGACACTGCGGCTTTCTCCTTGCTCTTTCTCTCTCTTGGACCACTCACTTTGGAGGAAGCCAGCTGTCATGTTGTAAGGACACTCAAGCAGCTCTGTGGAGAGGGCCATGTGCTAAGTAACTCAGGGCTCCAGCCAACCGCCATGGGAGTGGAGCCATCTTGGAAGTGGATCCTCCAGCCTTGAGATGAATGCAGCCCTCACCGACACCCTCACTGCAACCTCATGAGAGACCCTGATTCCTGACCCATAGAGACTATGAAATAATACGTACTTGTTGTTCCATGCAGCTAAATTTCAGGGTAATTTGTTATGCAGCAATAGAGAACTAATGCAGTGGGTTTCTGTCACTTAGAATTGACAAAATCCAGACAAGCAGAGAGGTGGAGTTACCACTCACATTAAGTGGATGCTTATTGTTTGTCTCATCCATATCCCTTTCCCTTTCTTCTGCCCATAGAACCATGATTTTCCATTGGCTAAATTAGCATCTTGCCTGGTCTCAGTTGTGCATTTTGGGTGGGACTGACTCTAGTGTTAGGGGTCATCTGTGATTGGTTTAAGCCAATGTATTCCAATTCCTGGCTGCGGTGATTGGTTTTGGGATGGGCACCTCATCCCCAAAGAGCCACTGAGATAAATTTTTGAACTTTCTAGGGAAAATTTCCCTCTTTTCTGGAGAAGCCTCCAGAAAATTCCTGATTGCTTTTTCTGGAAGATGTGGTAAAAGGGCATGAGGGTGGATGCTCCTACAGCCATTCTGTGGCCATGAGGCAGGGTCCAGCATAGGGTACTACTGTTTTTGGGAGAGCAGAGAAGAGAGACTGACAGATACCAGGTCTTTGGTGATATTGTTGGTCTCACTAGTGCAAGGCTTGCCTGAAGCCCTCCTGTAGGTGTTTTAGTCACATGAATCTATGAAATCTATTTATTGCTTAAGCCACTTCAATTTGGGTTTTCTGTTCCATGCAACAAAGAAGTTCTTACCTGATACACAAACCCAAGTCTGTCTGAATCCAATGCTCACACTCTCCTGAACTGCCAAAAATTATATAGTACCACACTGAACATAATCAATGAACTTCTGTTTAAAAGTCATATTGGACACAGTCTTTCCCAACCTCATATTAAGGAACTCCAAGAAGACATAGAAAAATGGAAGCTCACACAACCCTGAAAACCAAAACTGATACTGAAACTGTTGTCAAAATCTGCAAGAACATTCCACTAATCATGAGACTGATGGAGCCACACTGAGGACTACAAAATTATGGTGGACACATATTTTGATATCTAGAACAAGGGTTGCCTCATATCTATAGACAGTGAGGGAGAAATGTTCTTTGCCTCCCACTTTGCCTCCTAGTGACTACACGCCAATGGTGGATCTCTCTTTGTGGATGCTGATTGTCATGATAAAGCATTGCTGGAAAAGGTTTTTAAACAATCTTTTCCATATTTTATGCTCAGGTAATTGGTTATTCTAGGTTATGCAATGGTTTAGAAAAAAAATCTAACTATTTCTTTAAAACAGCATTTCAAGATACGGTCCAGCCAATTGAGAGAGCTATTAAAGTGGAAAACTGGAGAATGAGACTATTTTGGCATGAAAGAACTGGCAATAAAATTAATTATGAATGTTGAGCACTTTTTGAAAGACAAGATATGTATTGGAGAAAATAAAAACAAGCAGAATAGGAAGAAAATCATGGTAGTTCTTTCTCTCACATAGAGGAGTATCAGCAGGTGCCATTTCATTCTAGTCTCTGATGATATTAATGATAATAATAGTAATTTACAAATAAAAGTTACAAGTCTTTATTACGTTCTAGGAACTTTGCTAAGTATTTCACCAGAAAAATCTTATTTAAGAAATGTATGTTAAAATATATTTTTAACTAACTTATATGTAGTGCATCATATAATTAAGTCCAATAAATGCAATGATAGACTCAACTTGACTGAGGGGCATATTGAAAAGAATATATATATATATATATATATTTTTTTTGTGAGGAAGACCAGCCCTGGGCTAACATCTGTCGCCAATCCTCCTCTTTTTGCTGAGGAAGACTGGCCCTGGGCTAACATCCGTGCCCATCTTCCTCCACTTTATATGGGACGCCGCCACAGCATGGCTGACAAGCAGCGCGTCGGTGGGTGCCCGGGATCCGAACCGGCGAACCCCGGGCTGCCAAGCGCGAACTAAACCACTGTGCCACCGGGCGGCCCCAGAATATATTTTTTTTAATGAGAAGATTGTCTCATCAAGTTGTCAATTATTTGAAAATTTATATATAAGTTCACAATATCTGAACCAAAATCCTTTTGGGACTTGCAAGGATCTTTCAAAGTCATTCTCAAGTCTATCTGGAAGAATGAATGGGTGAGATTATCTAAGGACATTTTGAAAAAAGAAAAACTGATTATCCAATGACATTTTGAAAACAAAAGTATTTGTCCAACCAAATCACAAAATGTTTTATAAGACAGTGATAATTGAAACAGTGTGGTATTGGTACAGGAAACAAAAATTGGAAGTAAAGAAAAACTACTGACTAAAACCTGAGCATTTGGATCATATAAGAATACAACAAAGGATCTTGAGTTAATGGGAAACAGGTAAATTCAAGAAGTCATATTAGAAAAATTGGTTGTTTAGGGGAAAAGAAGCAAGTTAGGTCTTCACAATTACATTATGCTCTCTAATACATTCCAAATAAATTAAAGAGATAAATGTGAAAAAAATCTGTAGAAACTGAAAAAAAAAGAATAAAGTGCAGATAAATATTTTTCTCAGTTCAAGATAAGATTTTTCCAAGCATGAAACCCATAGAAGAAATTACATGAAATATACTAGCAGATTCAACTTTAAAAATTGTGAACTTTGAATAAGTTCTGGGGATCTAATGTGCAGCATGATAAAAACAAATTGAGAACTTTGTACCACAAAGTACAATGAGCAAAATTAAAGGGCAAGTGGCAATTGGGGGGGATTTGCAAGAAATATGGTGAAGATGAATAGTTCTGCAATGTCAAGAAATCTTCAAAAATCCAAAAGGAAAATGTGCAAAGGGAATGAAAAGTTGATTTCCAAAGTGAGACATACAAAAGGTCTATAAGCACGTGAAGAAAATGTTCATCTTTAATAGGCACCAAAGAAATGGAAACTGGGAGGAAAATGAAGCATAATTTGTCTATCAAATTGGCCAATTACAACATTGTAAGATGTCGTACCAGCTGGGATGTGATGAGCAGACACCCCTACGTGCTGCTGGTCATTATATAAGTTGCTGCAAATTGACTTTAGGGTCTCTGGTTATTCCTGTATAAAACTGGGATGATCACTTGTCTCCATTATGGCAAGGGTCAGATGAGACAATAAATGTGAAATCCTTCAAATGGTGTAAATGTTCATTATTGACATTGGAGATGATGGCTGTGGAGTGGTGGAGAAGGATTTTGGAGGACTGAAGAGCAAGCTGTCAGTGTGTGAACTGGTCCACCAATTAGTGTGGGGCCAAAAGGAATTGTTCATGGAGGAGAAATGAGAAATGCCATTTCATATGCCTCCTGGATTTATGGATTTGGAAACAGAAGCTGTGTTACAAAGGCTCAAAGAGAAGGGACTTATTGGGCTTTCCTCATGATGGATGACACATTCAGGCTGAATCCCAGGACAGCCATCATGAATCAGGCTGCCATTTGACAACTGACCTCTTTCAACATCCCCTGACCCAAACCAAGGGACCTGTGCCTCCTTAACTCCTCTTTTCATTCTTCCCTTTCTCATCCACTAACTTGGTTTATCTGGAAACCATCCCAGAAACACATTGATGAAGAAGACAGCATCATTTACAAATCATACCTGATTCCAAAGCTATGAGTTGAGCCCACTGGCTTAGGACTTCACTGACTCCAGATAAAAGACCTAGTCTTTCCTTCTACCCTGTTAGTGATGGATTTTGTACAGTGGTGGCTGCTGTTTTGATTGGAAACATACAAAATATACCCTAGCAAGCTGTGGCTGCCAATGTCTTGTAAGAGAAGAAAGACTTGAAACATCATCCAATAATGCATTGGGCTTCAAAATGAGCTGCCATTCGACACCCAGTTGAAGCGGATGTTAGTGAAGCCAGTGATTCCTGAACTCTGAAGAGGTCAAAGTGGTCTAGGCACTTTTGTCTACCCAGAAATTAACTAGAAATCCCACACGCTCTGTGTGCAGACAATCTGAGAAAGCAGCACCTCAGACTGAGAAGGTTTTCCAGATGCGGTGAAAACCAGCCGTCTGCAAAGATGCACAGGAAAACAACCGTGCTTGCTGGCTACACGTTCTCATCAGCATACTGGCACCTTATGGCAGACTAACAGGATGTCAGGTGAAGACTGGAGCTTGCATTTTGAAATCTGGAACGATTTGCCAATTTGGAAGTGGTAATCAGTTTTTATTTTTTAGGAGGTGTTCAAAATTTGCTGTATGGGTAGTCCTGCTATTTCTTTTGGAAGGACGGTTCTGGAGAGCCCCACTAGCTGTGGGGATACCAGGCAAATACTTCCCCACAGTCTTGGAGAATCTCTAAGGACAGCAAAGTAACCATAACGCAGATGCTTCAGACTGAGATGTTACTTTCAGCAATATGAAATGGCTGTAGCAGCAGAACTGAGCCATTTTAAAGTTAAACTTTTTTCTAAATCTGAATATAGACTGCTGCATGCCTGGAAATTGTTGTTGGGTCTTGGGGAGTCGGTAGATGTGTGTGATCTTGTTTGAGTCCTCATTCATGGCCCATGGTGGGTAGAGAATGATTGTGGCAGAGAAGACCAGCCTGACGTATTGCATTAGAGGAAAGACGGATGGAGTTTGACCCAGAACACCTCAACTTCACTGATGCCCCAGATGGGATGTTGTTAAAGTGGAATTTGATTTGTGTACAGTTTAATGGTTAACGAGTTAGCTACTTCACTAGCCTTTTTACTGGTCCCCTGCCTCACTCTTATAGCTCTTTACTCTGAATCTGTTCTCCATAGCAGCTAAATTGATCTTTAAAAATGTTAGGAAGCAGCCGGCCTGGTGGCGCAGCGGTTTAGATTGCGCTTTGGCAGCCCCGGGTTCGCAGGTTCGGATTCCGGCCCAGGCACTGCTTGTCAGCCATGCTGTGGTGGCATCCCATATAAAGCAGAGGAAGATGGGCATGGATGTTAGCCCAGGGCCAGTCTTCCTCAGCAGAAAAGAGGAGGATTGGCAATGGTTGTTAGCTCAGGGCTGGTCTTCCTCACACACACACACAAAAATAAATAAAAATAAAAAAAAGTGTTAGGAAAATCATGATACCTCCCCCAATAAAATTCTGTCGAAGCTTTCATCACATTTGGAATGAAACCCAAACTCCTCACCATAACCTACAAAGCTCTTGATCTGATCTCCTGCCCCCACTTCCAAATTCAAGTCCTATTTCCCCCTCCCTTTGGGCAGGAGCGTGTTTAGAGAAAAGGTGAGGGAACTTTTAAAATTTTACTCCATATACTTGTATTTGTTAAAATATTTTATAATTGGATGTCTATTGAAATTACATGTATAATTAAAAGGAGAAAGATGGGGTGTTATTGAAATTTGTAGTTTCATGCTGTTGAGACTAGTGGGATGTATATGGGTTCCCTTGGTTTCACACTAACTACCTGCATCAGAATCACAGGGGGCAGTGGGTGAGGGGAGTGCTGGACCTGTGGCGATTCTTGACCATATAGATCAGTATCTGATGTAGGACCCTGGGAATCAGCAGGTCCGTCTATTACATTGCCAGGATCACTGCCCTATATGGTCCTGAGATCACGGTTTGGGAAACACTAGGACAGGCAGAAACCCAGATGTCTGGTCATCCCTCTCTTTATCCTTGTTTGTAACTGGGTCCAAGCCTGGAGGCATGTTTGTGTAAGGAGAGGATTCTTACCCAAGTAGTAGGCCGTGAATAAAACAAAGAGAAGTCATTATGTAGATAGACAACCATTCAAAGTAGTTTTGCTTTGAAAGGAATGAGGTTCTGTCTGAGCTCCTCCTCAATTTCACTAAGATCATTAATATTTTACCTTAAGCATCATTTGAAGAAATGGGTCATGATGGGACAGTGAATGGGCCCATCCCAGCATGGGGCACCTGCACCGTCAGGGGCACGCGGCAAATCTACCTGTTGAGTTTAAGTCAGAGAACAGTAACAACTGCAGTGGTATATCCTCTTGGGGATGTAGGTCTTGCTGCAATGACCTGTGGTTACTCAGGTTATCCTGGTGTCCTAGGGGTCAGGGGAACCTTCTATTTTGTTCTGGAAAAACCTCCTGCACCAGGTTGTCTCAGAGTGTGTTCTTCAGACCACTCTCATTGGAGGGACCTGAGGGCACTTGTCAGAAACGCAGATTCCTGGGTCCTGTCGCTGATCTAGTGAATCAGAATCTCTAAGAATGGGCCCCAGGAGTTTGCATTTTAGGTGATATTTCCAGCTTATTCTAAGGCACACTGAATTCTACCCTATCGTTGTGCTGTCCACTATGGTATCCTCTATGATAGCCACTGGCCACGTGTGGCTTTTGAAGGCTCAAAATGTGGTTAGTACCACATACTGAGATGATAATATTTTGGGTCTATTGGGTTAAATAAAATATAATTTTAAAATGTATATCACCTGTCTCTTTTTACTTGTTTAATGTGGTTACTAAAAAATTTAAAAAGACATGTGTGGTGCACATTATAGTTCTATCGGACAGAGCTGCTATAGAGTATCAATATCTTATAAACACTCAGAGTATTATTGGAAGGATGTTCTGGAAAGTTCTAAGAATGGGGTAGTGAGTGAATGAGAGGAGTCACTTTCAGAACTCAGGGAGGGGAGCTCTGGTTCATTTCCTAGATACAAGGCTCAGATCTGTTGTGGGCAGCAGCCGAAGGTCTCTGCAGACTGACGTGTCTTGGATGGCATGTAAGAGCTTGGGTTTTCTTATTAACAGGTCATGTTCAAACACTTCCCCACAAAGTGGCTTTGATCAAGATACCTCTCTTCTCTGATTTCAGTGCTCTTATCCTTAAAATGAATGATTCTAATAATGATATATAGTCATAGTAATGCATTGACATAGGAGGAAAATGAGATAGCTTATCTGGTACAGAGCTTGGGGCATATCAACAGCCACCCAATAAGTGTTTGTAGTTTTTATTGTTGTCATTACTGAAAAGAGGTCCAGTCCACTCCTGCTCTTTTGGCCATCCCTTGGGTTCTTGGGTTGTGAGTGAGTGGAACTGGAGACCCCAGCTGACCCCCAGGCCATTACTGATGAGCGACTGGACTGGGCTGCATCACAGTCCTTTGGAGGAGAGGATTTTGCAGCATCAGCAGCTTTCCTTTAGAGAAGAGGCCATGAAGAAAGGGCAGAGGAATAAGATAATTAGAAAAAGAAAACAAACCCAAACTCCAGGTGTAATCCCTTTTCCTCCTGGATTCCTGATTTTGGTTAAGCACACCCCAACCCACCCCTGCATTCGTCACAGTATCAGGCACCACGTGAGTGCCTGTTAGGATGGCAGGGAGACAATCCATGGAGCTTGGGTTGACTTTTTCCCACTGGTGTTTCTTCTCAGCGGGCATGTCTCTCTCTTGTATGTTGGGGTGGCCTCATCACAAAGAAATCAGAAGATGGGAGTGTCCCAGCTGGGGACTGGTTTAATCAGCAAAGGAGAATATCAGTGGGGTCTTCAAGACTTGGAAGCTGGTAAGACTGCCCTAAATTGATGGCTGATAGAGATGAGGGTGATGGGGGCAGACTTCAGTGTTCAAATCTTAGCCCCCCTATTTAGCTCTGTGACTTATTTGACTTATCAAACTCTGTTACCTTGACGGGTCTAATACTGTGCCTGCCACATGAAAACACAAGCAGTTAACTTGGTGCTCAGCACGTAGTAGGCTCTCAATGAGAAGCTCATTGTAATTATTCTGCCACCTGCTAGTTGTAAAATCTCTGAGCCTCAGGCTCTTCACCTGCAGAATGGGGGAAAATCCATCCACTTGACAGATTTGAGTGAGGATTATACCAGATGATGCAGGGAGAGCACTCGGCACATTGTAGGTTGTGATACATGCTCCCTCCCTCCCTCTCTGCCTCTCTCCTTCCTTCCTTCCTTCATCTCTCCTAATGTACTGGGCAAAATGGAAATTGTGGAGTGATTTCAAGGTTTTTTTTTTTTTTTATGGTGCAAAAATACTGGCTTAAGGGTCAAGTGACCCAGGTTGGTGATATAGATTGAAGGTTTGTGTCCCCCCCAAATTCATATGTTGAAATCCCCATCCCCAGTATGACGGTATTAGGAGGTGGGGCCTTTGGGAGGTGCTTAGGTCATGAGGGTGGAGCCCTAATGAATGGGGTTAATGCCCTTATAAAAGAGGCCCCAGAGAGCTCCCTAGTTCTCTTTCTTCTGTGTAAAGACACAACAAGAAGTTGACAGTCTGCAACCTGGAAGGGGGTCTTCACCAGAATCCGACCATGCTGGCTCCCTGATCTAGGACTTCCAGCCTCCAGAACTATGAGAAATAAATGTTTATTGTGTAAGCCACCCAGTTTATGGCATTTTGTTACAGCAGCCTGAGCTGACAAAGACAATTGGATTTCTAGTTACACTGCTCGCTGGAGTTAAGAGGGCCATGGTTACTTATAGTGACATAATTTATAGGGTCATTTTGTTGCACAACTCCAGGGGGCTCCACTCCCATAGAATACAAATGTCGTCTTGGAGACACTCTAATTATAAAAATATTACCTCCAGACAATGGAATATTATGGTTATTAAAAATCACATTTTCAAGAAATGTTTAATGGCATGACAAGGATTATAGTCAAGAATTGAGTGTAGAAAAGCAGAATGAAAATTCATACATGGCATAATTCTTATTTTGTTTAAAAAATAATTGAGATGAGAAGGAACTGTATCGAAATGTTAACAGTGATTGCCACTGATTGGCGAGATTATTGGCGTCTTTCCTGCCTTTCTGCGTTTTCCATGTTTTCCACAGTAAACATGTGGAAAGAGAGGGTCCTTTGTTCCTCTCCCTTCTCATCACTGGTGGGTGGGCTCTTTAACATAATAGCCCATTGACATTATTCTAGGAGAGGTGATCAATATTACAGAGAGCCTAGTCGGTTGTATTTGCTTCATTGTGGGTGGAGGGCGTATGGAACTTGCTGGCCTCAGATGGAGGGGCAAGTGTGATTTCCAGGACAGAGAAGGAGGAGGTGGGGGCAGAAGGGGCTTTAAAAACTCCAGGGAAAGTGAGTTTTGCTTGCTTTGGCTTCCAGGGACAAAACCAATTCCCATGCCAAAGCACAGGTGGGATAAAAGCCCAAACCAGGAGAAATGGCAGAATCGTGTAAGAGGAAGAAGGGGGGAGGTGAGAGCAAGGAACTTGTTGGTTCCATTAGCGGTGGATGCTTAAGACTGAAAGGAGACTTGATGGGAGAAGGAAAGCCATATTTTGCACCACCCTCTGGATTCTAGATGCGTTTGTGATGGCCTGAGGTCAGGCTTGGTTCTTTTGGTCTGCCATGTCTACACTCCCTTCCGGACAGCCTGGTGTAGCACGGTGACACTGTGTGCATGCTGTCTTGCACAAAGAAACAAATAAAATTGTTATATAATAATGATCCCTGCTCTACCTACCTGACAGGGTTGTTGATGAACCAAAATGAGACAATAGGCATGCTGGTGTTTTGTGAAATGCAAGTGGAAGACACTGTTAGCACTGCGTGCCTGGCGGGGTCTATGCAGCATTTCAGTCGAGCAGCTTAACCCAGGGTGGCAGAATGTCTCTTGTCTTAGCAGAGCCACGTCCCTCGCTAGTGTTTTCTGGTGCTAACCGGGCTGCCCTCATTCTCGGCTGTTGACCTGGGGGTCAGTCCTTTGTCAATCTGAGTACTACCGTCTTGGGGAGATGGAAACTCACTTCTCGGTGCAGTTTTGCAAAATTCCCCGAATCAAATAGACCCTGCCTGCCACAGGATTGACCACTAGCTGGGGGTAAGGAGTGGCTCTGGGGCTCTCTGACGACCATCTCTGCTGCAAGCAGGAGGATGCACAAATGTCTGATTAAGGAGACTCCGGGTCAGAGATGAATCACAGGGGCAGGCTCTGTCTAAAGACGCTCTTGGAAACAGATCTTTATTCCAACACTGCGTTTCTTCTGTAGCCTTGACATGAGATTCCAATTCATCTGAATTTAGTACATTTCAAGGGTTTTTTTCAATAGCAACCATGTGAGGGAATGGGTTGACCTTTAATTTATAATCCCCGTGTCATAGGGTTTAGCAGAGCTTAACCTATGTTGGTTGTGGTTCAAAACCGTCTGCCTCACTTTGGAAAAGGCAGGCCAGGCTTTCCGTGTCAGTTTGAAAAAAATAAATAAATAAAAAATAGGAACCAAGCGAGATAATCAGCCTTCATTGCAAAAGGCAGAAGAGAACCTAACAGGGAAGGGAGAACCGTCCAGAAAGAAGAAGGAAATCTGAAACGTGGATGAAGTTCTGAAAAATGAGCAAGATGCCGAGTGGGTCAATAAAAGGATTTGTGGCTCTTGGTGACTTGGGAGCAGACAAACCGAGCCAAAGTAATATCAAGGACCAGAAACAGAGCAAAGAGGCTGATGAGAGAGGCCGAGAGGGCTCACCAAGAAGAGATTCAGCACAATGTTTTGTATTCAGCATTAATGAAGATGCACGTTGTATATGCAGACGCCCGGATGCATGGCTCAGATGCCCCCTCTGGAGTGGAGCCTTGTTCCGCTGGCTGCTGGGAGGGTTGCCCAGGGTGACCCTCAGCTGTCAGCCCTCTTTGAGGATGGGCTCAGCTGAAAAGAGCTGCCTCTACAAGGTGACACTTCTCCCTGGGGCACCCTCGTCCAGTGCCTGACCAGTGCATGGATATAAAGGCCCGGTGCCCTTGCCCGACTTGGGACAAAGCTGACGGCATCTCAGCTCCAAGGTAGAGTTGCCTGAGGCCTTCGTTGGGCTTGCATCACAGCTTCAAGTTTCTCTCTGTCCAAATCCTTCTTCCTTCCCCACCTTTCAGCAGGTCTTGTTCCCTAGAGCACCCCCAATAAATGTCCTGCCCACTAATCTTCATCTCAGAGTCTGCGACCCACCTTGGGACTCACCTGTCCCAAGGTGCTATTTGGCACCAAGTTCTAAATTAATTAAAAAGTAATGACAACAAAGATGCTGAGCTTTTGGTGAATGCATCCCGTTTGCATTCTTATAGACAGAAACAATAAGCGGTGTGGTAGTCATAACAACGGTCCTGTGAATAGGTCACCTTACTCGGCAAAGGGGAATTAAGGCTGCTAATCAGCTGAACATAAAATGGAGATATTATCCTGGATTATCTGGGTGGGTCCAATGTTATCACAAGGGTCCTTAAAATTGAAAAAGGCAGAAGAGGAGGGTCAGAGAAAGGGATGAGTTGACGGAAGCAGGGTCAGAGAGATGCTACATGGCTGGCTTGGAAGATGGAGGGAGGTGGCCGCTAGCCAAGGAATGTGGGTGGTCTCTGGAAGCTAAGAAATCCCAAGAGAATGGATTCTCCCTTAGAGCCTCCAGAAGGAAAGTAGCCCTGCCAACACCTTGATTTTGGTCCAGTGAGACTCACGTAAGATATAAATCTGTGTTGTTTTAAGACACTAAGTTTGTGGTCATTTGTTACAACAGCCATAGGAAATTACTAAACTGATATGACATTTTTTGGAAAGCTAAAGGAAAATGTGCATCAAAAGCCATAAAAATATTTCTAACTTTTTACTCCCCAAGTAAGTATGCAATTAAGGACTACTTCTGAAATTTATCATAAGGAAATAATTGAAGAAAAAGCTACATGCTTGATATTAATTATAGCATTATTTTGATACTGCCTCTGGATAGAATATCAGATAGCCGAATTTTAATTATGGAAGCCGAGCTGAATCTGATGTTGTCAAGCCTTTCAGAGCCAATAGAGTGGAGAGTCTTGTGGGTGGGGAACATTCTCCAGGACTTCTCAGATTACACTGTGAACATATACTTACACAGTTCAGGAGGAGATCTTGGAGAATGTCAAAGGGATTGAAAAAGACAAACCTTTTCCCTCTTAGGACTTTCGGGACCCTCTGGCTCATTCTGAGGAGTTTCCATCAACTTTCTATCTTGTGATTTCCTTCGCTAGACCCGACAGCTCCTGAAACAGGTCCTTATGTTTGAAAATGCAGTGTACCTTTTGGTCTTAGATCAACATGAATATTAACTGAAATGGTACATAATTAATTACTTTGCACATCAATATCGATCTGCAATATTGATTCCTTAAATATTTCAGAACGAATGTTTTTATTTATATATAGGTGTGCGTGTGTGTGTACGTATGTATAATATAACTATATACTAGTAAAAATATCCGAACCATTAAATCTTTTCCCTGAGTCTGGAGCCCAACTTTTGAGAAGGCCAACTAGGCTTCTGCAGAGTGTAAACATTCTTTTAAAATTCACCCTCAAGACATAGGATCTTGAGTATAAGGAAACAGGGAAGAAATAAGGGTAAATTAAATGGAGAGGCTATACATGTGGGAGTAGAGAAATGTCTTCATGCCTGCTTATTGTGCTGTAACCCAAATGTCTGATGGGATACCAAAATTTCCTCTTTTTAAAATTTCACCTGACAAATATCTACTTTGGGGTCTCCCCCTTCCTCACCTGCCAGCATCTTAACTGACATACACACAAATTTGAGAACCATTGCCTTACTGTTAAAATTATAGGCTCTCAGGTTCGATCCACCAGAGATTTGGACTCAATAGGCCTGAGGTTGGTTGTAGGAATCTGAATTTTTATCCAGCACTCTGGGAAATTCTGATTTAGGTAGTTTGTGGACTACACTTTATGAAACTCTGCCCTGCTGAAATCCCCAAACAATTTCACGGGCAGGATTCCTTTGTGAAAGCGGCTGATGAATTGACCTCCATCGTAAGTAAGGAGTTGGAGACCTCCCCTTTGCTTCCCCTCTAGGGATATGTACGAGTTAATCCATTCCATAAATAAAGTGTCAGTTGCAAGTCAAATATTTATTTCCGACGTGGAATGGTAGAGAGCCTTTTTTCTATCAAGCCTCATCATGACACGCATTGGAATGGTGCCGATGAAAAGTGATTGCACTCAGGGAGATTTTTATTATGTGATTTCGACTAGCAAAGGGAAGAGAAAAATCCAATTAAATGCCAGGAAGGAATGACAGAGAGTGATCATAATGGAGCCATATGGTTCCAAGCAGGTTCCCCTGCCTGAGCAGAGACACTGGGCAGAGTTCACTCATCAGCAGACAGTTGGGGATGGAGGGAAAGTGGTCAGGAGACCAACAAACAGGGATTGTGGCCACTCAGAGAAGGGAGTGACTGAGGTCAGAAAGACATGGGCCAAGGGTCACCATATTTCAAAAATTCAAAAATTTTCAAAAAATTCGGAAACCTAGCTGTAAAAAATGATTTTAATATAATATAGACTGGCGAGATTCTGCCTTTTCAGCCTGGAAAGACAAAGCCTAAGAATGGAGAGTACCGAACTATTTAAACTTGTCATAGCAAGAGAAAGTGTTTCCTCTTTTTAAATTTCATCCAGCAATATCTACTTTTCTGAGCACTGACAGAGGGATCTGTGGATGGGAGTGGAATTTCTGACTTATTAAGGAGAGTAATTGATAATAAGGATGGAGTTGGAGGTGATAGAGAAGATTAAGATGATGATGACAACACTTTACACCTGTGATAGGTGCACTTGGCAATGAATGGAGATTGAGTTGGGGGCTCTGGACACAAAGGGTCCATGGTCATGCCATGAGAAGAAAGAGGCTCCAGGGACAATAGACTGTAGGTAGAAGGGCATTACAGGGGAGCATATCCTGGTGCCTGGAAGGTTTCACTGGGGCTGGGACGTCACCACTGGTGGAATCTGAGAAGGGAGCTGTGGTATCAAGTTAGGACGGGTCTTGGTGCTTCCAATGAGAAAAGTAGGAGTCAGGAGGCTACGAAGCCTGCTGTGAGTGGTACCTTTGGGACCTGAGAGGAGAGGCCTTGAGCATATTTGCTTCCTAGAAACTGGGACTGGGGAACTGCTGTGTGGTCATCGATGGTTCTGCAACCCTAGAGGATGAGGAGAATCTCAGGCTTGGTGAAGGATGCACTTGAATGACCAGGCCTGGGGTCAACCTGAGTAACAGCTAGCATCTCTCTAACGCCTTAAGGTTCATGTCCTTCATCTCATTTGTTTTGCATTTGTAATAAAAAGCACATTTCTAATCAAAGTAGTAGATGCACATTGCAAAACAATCCAAATTATACACGGGGCTTATAATGAAAAGCAGTTACCCTTTCCCCAACCCTTCCTACTGCTGAGTCTTTATCTTCAGAGCCAACCATTCCTTTGGCTGTTTATCCTGGGTCTGGAGCATCATTTGATGTTCAGAGATGCAAGTCACAATGGTATTTATTGTGTGGAAACACTGGGCCCAATGTAGGATCTATTGGACGCTGGATGCTCTCTGATGGGGGCAGAGCAAGGACTCCACACTTAATGTGAACTACTGATTTCTGGCATTAATGACATTTTTCTTGACTGTGATGATAATGATGTACACAGCAATAATAAGAGTAATAATAACAATAGAACAGCGAGCATTGAATGAGCATTTAGTAAGAATCAAAAGAAACTGGCTAAGTAATTTACAGAGATGAACTCTTTTTTTGAGCCTCTAAGAAATGCTAGAAACTATTATCACATTTTCCATATGACGGAGTTAAATATATTTAACAGAGGGCACAGAGGGATTAAATATATTTCCCTGATCACTCCAGTAGCTTATGGAGGCAGGGATTTGAGCCCCAGAATTCTGACATCTAAGCCCATGTTTTCATGCTTCTTCCATTGCTCCTCCATTGACAAATGGAGAAGTGAAAAGTCCAAGAAGTCAGGTGATGAACCCATGGTCATACAACTGGGTGGTGATGGAACTCATTCTAGAAGCAAGGTCTTCAGACTCCAAATCCTGGGTCCTTTTCAATACGCTCCTCATAGCCTAAACTCTGGACCACTTCCTCTGACCCAGAAGAACCTTTGAAGAATCCAAGGAAATTAAAGAATGAAGTCCAAGCAGCTGGCCCCTCCCTGGTGTGCTTAAGTAAGCTGCAGAGAAGGCCAGGAGATTCATTTTCAGGAACAGCCTAATGATCACCCAGCAAGACTACTTACGGATGTGGTTCATCAGGCCACCTGGATATACTAGTGCAAACAGCTCACAGTCCGTCTCAGGCTGATGGATTGCCAGAGTTATTAATACGGAAAAGGAGGGAGATTTACTTTCGGTGGTGGAATTAAGGTGCTTCAGTGCACCCTGGACTAGTTGTTTTAAAATAACAGGGGACCGAGTTTCTCTCAGAAAAAGACTTAATTTTTATTGAAAACCTACCACCTTCCAATGGCTAGGAAGTTGAAGAACTATAAAACTGTCAAACAGCCCCATTATTAAAAGCTTTATTTGACAAATCTTCCACTGCTGGGGTAACTCGTGCGTTTTCCCTCCTTTCTTGCAAGAAATAAAACCGCTCACTTATGCAAACTGCTGACAAGGAATGGAAACAAATGGACTTCTAAACACGAACAGAGACACCCTAGCCCCTTGCCACAGCCTAATGGAAGTTAGAGCCCATCATAAATCTAGGGCCACTCGGACAAGATGGTGGTTGGTTCCACAACTTCTCATCTTAGTGGGTTCAGAGCGAAGCAAAATGTCCTTGTTTCTGGAAGGCTCGGTGTCAGTGGGAGGGATTAAAAGGCATGAAGAAGTGTTTTACTAATACAGTTCTCCCGTATTCTATTGATGCAAAAACAAATTACCGCAAGTTAGAGACTTCAAACAACTCACATTTATTAGCTCATGGTTTCTGTGAATCAGGGGTGCAGGAACAACTTAGATGGGTCTTTGTTTAGGATTTCATGAGGCTGCAATCAAGATGTCAGCCAGGGCTGGGTTCCCATCTGAGGGCTTGGCTGGGGAAGGGTCCATTTCACCATTTGTGTGGTTGTTGCTAATATTCATTTCCTTGGTATTGGAGCTTAAATTCTTATTTTTTTTTTCTGGCTGTTGTCCAGAGGCCACTGTCAGCCTCTAACCCTGCAGTTCCTTGCTGCGTGAACTTCTCCAACACAGCCACTTACTTCATCAGGCCAGAAAGAAGAGTCCCTACTGATTTGGCTAGCAAGATGGAGTCTTACATGATGTACCTAGTTATGGAAAGGACAGCCCATCTCTTTTGCCATATACTGTTGGTTAGAAGCAGATCATGGTCTTGCCCACATTCAAGGAGAAAGGATTATGCAAGGGTGTGAAAACCAGAAGGTGGGCATCATGGGGGTCACCTTAGAATCTGTCTACCATGCCTTCCTAACTCACCTCCGTGGGCTGATCAAAATGAGTGTGCTTAGCCTGAGCTGCGGGAAGAGAAAGAAGGAAGGAAGGTAGGAAGGAAGGAAAGAAGGGATGAATGGAGGAAGGGAGGGAGGGAGGCCTATTTATATGGTGCTTTGGACAAATAAGAAAGCAGTCATACTATTTTAGAATACTGTCAAAAGAAGAAATGAAGTCCTTTTCTTGGCCAGGTCTACTTCTGATTCTATATAATAATGAATGAGGTGTAAGTTTTAAATCTCTAAGCCAATCTGATAAGTTTCACAAGAGTTTAGGGGTGCTAATGAACACTTTTAATATAGAGTAATTATCATTATGATTTAAACATAGTTTACATGGTTTGGAAAATTGCATCTACCAATCCATGTTGGAGCTTTTTATCAACAATTTTTTCTGCATGCCCACTCTGAGTATGTTTGATCAGAAGTTCTGTTGAGCGCTTAGAATACTGCCACTCCTAAATAAATGTTCAGTGAATCAGCATGGGTGGATGTTTTTCTTTTAGGGTAAGTGAATGAGCAGAGAATAGAAAGGAGACAGGAGGGGAGGTAAAGGCAGGGATGAAGGCAGATGCACAACTAACATTCTCCTGCACAGTTGACATAATTCAGAGTTTCTCAGTCTCAGCACTATCGACATTTTGGGCCAGATAATTCTTTGTTGGGGGGAGGGGTAGAATGTTCAGCAGCATCTCTGCTAGATGCCAGTAGCACACACACCCCAACCCTATGTAGACTTTGCCAAATGTTCCCTGGGGAGGAGAGAAAAATCTCCCTCAGTGGAGAAACCCGGATATAATTCTAGCACAAAGTAAATGACGTTGACGTTTTAGGTGGTTCCAGTTGTTTTACCTGGACCAATGCATAACTGTTTAGGCTTTTACAAAAGCTAGAACTATCTCACGGAATGCCCCCTCTTGTTGGGAATTGGTATAGCTGGCTAATGACATGGGCTTTGGAGTCTTGGAGGTGAACATTGAATCCTGGCTCTGCCACTTGTTAGCTGTGTGACAAGGGCAAATTTAAAAAATTGCCTCTGCTCTGGTCTCCTTATCTGCAAAATGGAGGTAATAACTCATCCAGGTGCTGTGAAAACATATTCTATATGTAAAATGCTTAGTTCAGGGGTCATGTGCAAAAAAGATGCACAATATGTTGGTTATTCTTACTGCCTTTAGGGTATTTAGACATCTCGGCTGTCTTAGGTTGGCCATTTTCTTCCTTCACTTTCTCTTGATTTAGGATCTTGTTGGGATGGAACAATGGGAACAGAAGAGTCTTACTTGTGGGCTTAGCTACCTTGCTCGGGTGAAGATGATCAGGACATGGGATGGTCCGGCTTTGATTAGGAGAGGAGGCATGTTGGGGGGCAGGGTCAAGGTGACATCCATATATCCTTGATCACTGGAGGCATTTCTCTGTGATTACATCTCTAAGATCTCCCTCCTTTCCTCCTAGGGAATCTTGCTTTCCACTGTCTGCAAACTAATCTTTATGATCCCATTGAGAGAAAGTATTTTCATGCATTAACCCATACTGTACATGTGTATTAGTGTAGTAAAATATACATAACATAAAATTTACTATTTTAACAATTTTAAATGTAACAAATGTACAATTCTGTGGCATCAAGTACGTTAACATTGTCATGCAACATTGTTGTGCAAACGTCACCAAGGTCCGTCTCCAGAACTCTTTATGGTCCCAAACTGAAACTCTGTATCCATAAAACATTAACTCCCATTTCCCCTCCCCCCAAGCCCTGGCACCCACCATTCTACTTTCTGTCTCTACGATTTCACCTACTCTAGGAAGCTCATATAAATGGAATCCTACAATATTTGTGCTTTTGTGACTGTTTTTTTTCACGTAGCATAATGTCCTCAAGGTTCATCCATGTTGCAGCATGTTCCAGAAATTCCTTCCTTTTTAACCTGAATGATATTCCATTGTAAGTATGTGCTATATTTTCTTTATCCATTCATCCGTCAATGGACACTTGAGTTGCTTCGACCTTTTGGCTATCGTGAATAACGCTGCTGTGATCGTGAGTGTACAAATATCTATCTGAGTCCCTGCTTTCACATCTTCTGGGTATACACCCAGAAGTGTAATTGCCGGATTATATGGTAATTCTACGTTTAATTTTTTTGAGGAACTGCCATGCTGTTTTCCACAGCAGCTGCACCATTTTACATTCCCACTAGCAATACACAAGGGTTCCAATTTCTCCACATCCTTGTGGTTTTGATTTGCATTTCCCCAGGGATGAGTGATATTGAGCATCTTTTCATGTGTGTATTTATATTTTAATAAAGAACTTTGGAAGACTCCAAAACTTCCTGCGGAATTTCAGGCAGCTATAAGGGAGAGACAATTTTAGACAGTGGGGCCTCCCCAGTTCCAAATACCCCAATGTCCAGAAGTGCACACGATGCTTGTTTACTGCCTGCGCGAGGTCATTACCAATGCTCTAGGCTGTGAGAACTCCTCCATATAAGCTCTGCTCCTTCATCTTGGTTATCAAGTGGTATCCCGCCTACAAAGTCTGCTGAGGAAAGCAGGGCCAGCTGCCATCTCTTTAATATTTAGAAATCTGCCTTCATAAATCTTAGCTCTTCCTGCATGTTGCTATCTGTATTCGTGGCCTCCAGTTTTCTGGGAATTCAGTGGGATGGTTTCTTATCTGTTAGCTTGTCAGAAACAGGCGCGAGGACAATCAAATGTTCATCTATTCACATCTGGTGTTCTGCAGGGAACAGTGTTTAGACCCCTACTGTGTTTAACTGTATAAATGGTTTCTATCTATCATCTAAATCAGAACTGCTTACGTGCAGAGCAAACTGCATGAGATAGAGACCCACATAGGACTGGTGTAGGGGAGGGGGCAGAGTTTCTACCTTCTTTGAACATTGGGAACTTGTAGAATCCTCTTCATCGTCCTTTCTTCCTTTTTCCATCCTGATTCTTCGTTGATGTTTAGCTTTTAATCACTGTACTGTGTGATGTGTGTTTGTGTGTGTGTCTGTGAGTGCATGCATGCATGCACAAGTGCACGTGTATGCATCTTTGGGTTTATGCATGCCTGCATCTTGTACTTCTCACCGTGCCTGTCTATATTTACGTATATTTGTGTCATATGTTATCTCCTGCATGTGTTAGTGTGTTTCTCTGTGGGCGTGTTTTGTGTGGCTTTTTGGTGTCTGGATGTCTATCTGGGCTTATTAGTGATGTCTCTTTGTGTGTCTCTGTGCTGGCACAGGTCTGCATGTGCATTTGTGTGTGCATAATCAACTGTACCTGTGGGTCCATCTCGGTGCATGGGTTTAGTGTGTGTGTCTGTGTCACATAAATCCTCTCCCTTTCCACATCACCCCTCTTCTGTGGACAGAGGCAGACCATTCATTTTCAAGCTGGAGGACAATGATGGGCTTGGACTGTTACGGCAAGAGACAGCTGTCCTTGTAATGCATCTGAGGGCCCCTTGGGACAGCTCCCACCCTCAGCCTCTGTGCTGAAAACACTCTAATGGGCCAGAATTACCTATGTTGAAATCAATGCCTCCTCTCCTTCTGCTGCTAACAAGATCTGCATGTGGGTGCCTCCATGACCACATTCACTCGGCCCCGTGAAGGAAGGTGCTTTGAGGCAGTGGGACCCAAATAATCCATGTTCTCCTGCCATTCCAGGTGGCTCCCTGCTGTGAAATTTCCTTGTTTCAGGGATAAGCAGCACTATTCATTCAGTTGACCAAGTTCCTGTTTCTTTGTTAACCAGCTTGCCCTCTGCTCTACCGTGGTTTTCCCCTCTGAGCTCCCGAGGAGGGCTCAATCCTCCCATCGTGTTGTCATGTTATCAAGAGTCGAGAGGCTGGTGATAGCATCAGTCACTACCATCATCATCAACCTCATTGGTCGCCACTTAGGTTTATGTGGCACTTTATAGAGTACAAGGGCCTGGCTGTTTATACACATCGCTCCTTCAGTCCAAAAGTTAAACCCATGAGACAATGAAAATAATTTCCCTTTTCCCAGAAGCAGCTGGTGTCAACTGAACAATCACAAAGAGGCAGACAAGATGCTAAGCTCTTTATGTGAGTTAAACTACTTAGTATGTGCCACAACCGTAGGAAGTAGATTATTATCATCATCTCCATTTGACAGACAGGAAAACGGATACTAAGAGAGGTTGAGTAATTTGTCTGAGGTCACACAGCTCGCAAGTGGTAGAACTATGAAAAGAACCCTGACATGTTGGATGCAGAACCCATGTCCTTCACCGACACGGAGTGGAGAGACTGCCATCTGGCTGAGCTCCTGAGTTGTACATGGTCTTCCTCCTTGACTTTCTTGGGACCAATGACACTGAGGATTGTCTTTTAACTTGGATAGTGCTTGGGCTGCTGGTCCAACAAAACATTCTCTTCCCAGATGCCTTCCTGAACTTCCAGACTGACTGTAGATTTATCCATAAACACACGCACTCACTCTCCCAGAGGGCCAGGTCAAGAATTTTGGTGCCACCTTTGACTCCTCGTTTTTTCATGCTTCCCATCTAATGTGTTACTGGATCCTGCCAGCTCTGTCTTCAAAATATATCCAAAATCCAACAACTCCTCTCCACCCCACCACCACCACTCTGCTGCATACCATTGTCACCTCGACCTCACTGGTTGTCTTGGTTCTGCAGTCCTCCTGTTGTCCATTCACCACACAGAAGCCAGAGTGACCGGTAATGCTAAAGCATCACGTCCACTGACACCACTCTTTCCCCCAAGCCCTCAATGGCTCCCATTTCACCCAAAGTAACAGCCCAACTCCTTTCTGCAAGATCCAAATGATATGATCAGTCACCACCTCTCTGGCCTCATTAGCCGTTGGTCTCCCGCTTGCTTGCTCCAGCCACGTTGATCTCACTCATCCTGAGACATGCATGGAACACAAACACGCCATGATTCCAGCTCTTTCTTTGGCCTGGACTGCCTTCCCCTGCCCCCACCTGGCCTGTTCTCTCCTCCCTTTCTTTCCTCAACAGTAACCCACCCTAAAATTTCAACCACTCTCCACCAGTTCATAGCCCACTACTTTTCTTTATTTTTTCCTCCTTAGCACTTATGTTTGGCATAAATGACTCTATATTTTATTTATTTATCTTATTTATTTTCCATCTCCCTACTAGCAGGGGCAGGGGAATTGTTGTCTGTTGATTACTGCTATGTTCTTGGATAGTAGGCACTTAGTTTATATTTGCTAAATGACATATATATGGCAACACACACATGGAATACAAAATTTAAAAGATACAGAAGGGAAAATTTTCTTTCCTGCTACTGTCCTTTAGCCACGCAGTTTTACTCCCAGGAAGCAACTGTTATGGCTGATTATCCTGTGTCCTTCCAGAGGTATTCTATACAGACAAATAAGTGTGTGTGTGTATATCTCTATCTCTATCTCTCTATCTCTATGTATCTATATCTGTTGCAGCATCATACACAGACCATTTTTCACTCCTCTTTCTTTACTTAATATCTTGGCAGTCCTTTTGCATCAGGACGTGAAAGATAGCTTCAGTCTTTGTAATGCCTGCCTGTTAGGTAATCATACAAGGATGCATATATTGTTTTACCAGTGCCCTAGTGATGGCCTTTTGGGCAGTTTCCAATATTTTGCTCTTGCAGACATGACTACAATGAATAGCACAGTGCTGGCATCATTTCTCACAAATGCAAGTGTATCTGTGGGATGGATTCCTGGAATTGAAATTGTTTTGGCTTACTTAAAAAAAAAAATCAATGCTTGGCGAGTTCTGCTTTCTGGAGAGGGGTGTTGATGGCGATGCTGATCCAGAGGGTAACGGTGCTACTGTGTTTCATGATGTCAGAATTTAGAATCGACTCATTATTCAGTTAATGGAGAACTCACAGTGACTGCTAAGTCAGATGCCCAGCTCTACAACCGCCCCACTCCCAACCTTGAGAAGGCTCCATGAGTCCCAGAGGCCATAATGGCAAAGTTTCATGGGATGACTTTCTGTTAACAGTAGCACAAGACCTGATTTTCTTTAAAAGCAGCCCTGAGGTCAGGACTTATCTTCCATACTACAAATGTCTCTCATTTTGACTTTGCCTATTCTCTCAGAGGTTATTTCTCCTCCTTTTGTGCTGTTGGATTTGGGGGGGTAGGGTGGGAAGTAGTTAGTTGGGCTGATTTCTGCAGCAAGAGACAGAGGAGAGAATGGGATAACTCAGAACACCAGCTGTGCTTAAGCATTGTGTGAAGTTCTGGACATAACAGTTTCCCTTTCTGTAAAATGGGGATAATAATATCTACCCCTCATGAGACCATTCTGAGGATTTAATTAGCTCATGCATTCATTTGTTAAAAAATATTTACTAAATACCAACCACGTGTGAGGCTCAGGGAATGGAGATCTAAACAAAATTCCTTGACTGCGTGGACATTAACATGTGAAGTGCTCTGCATTGTGCCTGGTGCATAGTATGAGCTGCGTGCCTGAGGGATTCTTGCGTTTATCCTCAGCAGAAGAGAGGGACTCATTCTACTGGGGAGAACGGGAGCAGAGAGGGAGGTATTTGAGTTTGCCTTGAAGGATGTGGGCGTGTGTTTTCAGGAAGGGAAGGAGGTTGGGTGCTGAGAGTTTCCCAGCAGAGGGGACAGCATGGGAAACTGTATAGAGGAGGGAGAATACCAGGGTGTTTGCGAAACTGAAGAACCTGGTCCAAATGCAGCACAGGGGTTACCCCACCTGATGTCATGCTGGTTCTCTGATCTCTAGGTTGCCCCAACCATAGTTAATGACAGATTCCATGGCTCTCAGTTTGATTTCTTATTTCTCATTAGTCAGTTCTTTCCTTGCTTTGACCTCAGCCTGAGCGGTTCTGACCTGGTGCTCCCCACATCCTACTGAGTTTCATTCTCCATAACACTCTGTGTATTTCCTCCATCCCTTCATACTCTATGACCTGGGATTTCAGCAAAATAACCCAGGATAGGCCAACTTCTGCTCATGTGTGTTCTTTGTCCGTTTCCTTATGGTTTTTAATCATTCTTTTTTGATTTGATAAATGAGTCTTGGCTTCTCACAACTTTCCTGAAGACCCAGGGTAAGAAAACATCCTTTCCTGTAGCTATCGCAGTTGTGAGGAAAAAATGAGCCTCCTCTATAGTCAATAAATCACTTTGTCACCTTAATCTTTTATTGATCTCAATAAAAGTTGTATTTTGTTTCTTAACAAAAATCCACCAGGGAAGACATCCCATACAGGTGGGGGCACAACGAAAGTAGTGGTCAAGCCATCACCTCACATCGTTATTTATGAGAGAGCAATGGATTTGAGGGGACCACGGGGGGGCAAGAGACTAAGAAACCATTCTTGCAAGTGATGCATCATATTTTGAAAGACACACTTGACTCCAGGTAGCCTACTCACAGACCAGACTCTGAAGCTGTATTTTATGCAGACTTTTATAAACAGGTCATAAACATCCTGCTTCTCCACGTCAGGAAGGGACAGGCTCTTTCTCGCTTGCAAGTATTGCATCTGTGCGGTCAGTTAAATTTAGAATATGGCAATCATTGTCCTCAGACATGGCTTGATCTCCAGGGGAGGATTATCAAAACAGGTTACTCATGGAGGACTGAGTAACATTTCATCAAGACTTGGAATCAAGCTTTTGTTAACGCTTGGAATAAATATATTTCTCCCTTGGTGCAGAGGTAAAGACACACTAATGAAAAATGGTCTTCAATGTTAATGTTTGTGTGTTGCTCATCTCCCTCCAGGGTGTGGGTAAAGGGAAATTTTGGTGAATTGGGCTGAAAAAAAACCCAAGAATCAAAATAGAGTAGTGCATACACAATACTTTTCTTTCTTGCCTACTTTTTCTGTAAGACTCAGCTTAGCTGTCATCTCTGTCGGGGCTTCATTCCTGGGACTCCCATTTTTATTCTCACCAACCTTCCTGTGATTTCATCTGCCACAGTGTTATCATCACACTCTCAAATGTGACTCAGGCAAGGTCCCCGACTTATTGGAGTTTGTAGTCTTGGCTGAGACAATCTACAGTGAAAGCACAAAGCTTGACACACAGTAGGTTCTCAAAACGTGGAAGTTCAAGTCTGTCTTCATTTCTTTCATCTGGTTGATGGTTGTCACAGCACCTCTGGGTGCACAAAAATTCTTTTGGGTGTGGAGATTAAGGGTTTGTGTCCCTTCAAGGAAAGATATGAACCTAATGATCTCCAAAGGACAGTTTTAACTTCTGGTATAATAACAGCTAACAATAAAGGAGTGCTTTTGCTGTGCCAGGCACCATGGGGTCTTGATAGATAGCATTTATTGTGCTTACTATATGCCAAACACTTTGCTAAGTACGTTTAGTATATTCATCTGTTAATCTTCATAACTATCCTAGGATGTAGACACTGCTGTCATTCTTGTTCTATCAAAGAGGGAACCATGCACCCAGAGAAGCAAGATTCCCCCCGGAAATGGCAGGGCCAGGTTAGGGGCTTTTCTCCCTCCCTCTAAAATGTTATTATCCTAATTCTCCTAAAGGTAAAACCTCCAGTAGTATTAGTTTAAGTACTCGCCTATCATCTTTAATATCCAAACCAGGAAAGAATTACGTTCTGTCATCGATTTGACCGATCTAGGATATTGGGTAGGAACATGCTTACAACTTAAAGTTTGATCTCCTTTGATCAAATGGACCTCAGAGTCCATGAGCCCAGGATGCATCCTTATGACTGGGTTTCATTGTGGATGTTACTCAAGCATGTTTGACTGTGAAGTGGAAAGATTCTCCAGTAGGACTTATCCAAACGCCAATCAAAGGGAAGATTCAACAGGCCCCCAAATTCAATGCTCTCGCTGGAGATCATTATCACCTCTTATCTCTTCTCCGATCTCCCGGAAGTAGGATAGGATGTGTAAACCAATTAGCACATCTAGCCTGGGATATGCTGGAGAATAGGGAAACCACGCTAGAAGATTTTTGGTTGTTTTTTCCCCAACCATATGCAGCAATTTATCCATTTGCAGATTGCGCAAAGCCCAGGCCTGTGCACATTCAGAGAAATACAAAGCACTACGTAAAACAAAGGGAATTGTTAGTAAAACAGATGCATTGTTAATTGCACTTGTGAAAGCAGCATAAATAAAACAATACACACACTAGAAAACCCCTTTGGGATGCTCAGATTTTACAAAACTGGCTTCTCTGCAAAGGTAAAGAAAAAAATAACAGCAGAATTACTGGAATTGCATCTTTTAAAAAATTATTCAGATCGATGCTAATGGAGTCAATGATTTTCAGTGTCTTACTCATTTTTCCGTTCAACAAATATTAGCTGAAGGTCTGCCGCATGCTAACCTGTGTGCTTGGTGCTTATGATAATGAAGAAGAAAAGCTAGCCCTTGTCCTCAAGGGGCTATAAGTTTAAATGTCCAAATAAATATTTAGGGCAGTGGCCCTCACTGGGTGGTGGTGGTGGGGTGCGTGGGCCAAAAGGAACTTGGCAATATCTGGAGGCATTTTCAGTTGTCATACTGGGGAAAGTATGCTACTGGCATCCAGTAGGTAGAGACCTGGGATGCTGCTAAACCTCCTACAGTGCACAGGACAGTCCTCCCTCCCCCAGCAAAGAATTATTTGGCCCCAAATCCAGTCATGCCAAGTTTGAGAAACCCTACTTCAGAATACTAATGAGTTCTATAATAAGAGCACATGCAAGTTCTACAGGAACACAGAAAGAGAGAAACGAAGTCTGCCTCTGGCGTTGGGAAAGTTTTTTATGAAGAATATGACATTTGAATTCAGCCTTGATAGATTAATAAAAGCTTACTTGGTATGGAAGGAGAGGAAGGTGTTCATAGCGCAAAGATCAGCATGTGCAAAGGCCAAGAGGCACCTGAGAAGAAGGTAGATTCAGGGAATGATGTTAGCTTCCAGAAGATCGATGATTCCTGTGTGTGTGTGTGAGCAAGACAAAGCCATTGGGGCAAAATTGTGAGGGGCTTTCAAGCCCGTGCTCAGGGCTCAGGGGCCTTCAGTTAGGTCAGGGGTCAGCAAACTACAGCCCTAAGGCCAAATGTGGCCAGCTGCCAGTTTTTGAATGACTCATCAGCTATGAATGGTTTTTACATACGCAAATGCTGAGAAAAATCTAAAGAAGATTTCACGATACACAAAAATGACACACAATTCAAAATTCAGTGTCCATAAATAAAGTTTACTGGCACACGGCCACAATCATTTGTTTGTTGATTGTTGTGGCTGTTTTCTCACCACAACAGCAGAATTGAGTCACTGTGGCAGAGACCGTGTGACTTGTAAAGCCTGAAATATTTACTATCTGGCCCTTTGCAGAGAGAGTTTGCTGTTGCCCGAGTTAGAGGATGGAGAATAATGTGATCACACTGCAGACATCACTATCACATCTTTCAGGTTTGGAAGATGACCTGGAAGGTTAGAAATCTAGGTGGAAACTGTTGTTAATCCATGTAAGATATTTATTAAGGTAACATGTCAGTCAGGATATGCTAGGTTGTGCTGTGGTAACAAGTGAGCCCTCGAGTCTCAGTGGCTTTCAAGGCTGGTTTCTCATTTAAAATACATGTCCATCATGGGCTGGCTGGGGTTCTTCTTCATCCCAGCCCCACCCCAGGATGTAGGCTAAGAGAGAAGCCTCTATCTGCAACATTTCAGGTGTTGTGGCAGAGGGAAAAATAGACATAGTGAGTCATAGACTGATTCTTAAAAGTTCTGCCTGAGAGACATACACAATGCTTCTATTCATAGTCCATTAGCCAAAGCAGGTCTTGTGGTTACTCTTGGGCTAAACAGGGCAGGGATGTATAACCCTCCTACAGGGAGTGCCACCAAAGGCAGTAGCAGAACTAACATAGATGAGGAGACTGGTCCTCTTGCCATTGCAGAGAGAGAACGCATTGGAAAGAGGAGGGAGAGAGCAGAGTCTAGGGCCCATCATGTTTTCTAAGGACATTTGATGCTCTGATGCATGGTGATAACATTCATTGAGATGGGCAACCCAAGAGGAGAGGCTGGAAAACAAGACAGTGAATTCATTTGGGGCAAGGGGAATTTGGGGTGTCTGTGGGACGTGGAGGGGAGGGTGTCTCATTAGGTAGCTGGGGAAGTAGGTCTGAATCTTAACATGGGCCCAAGAAACTGGAGGTTGCCATCAATTTCATCCCCTCATGGTTGTGGAAGGTGATTCTCTTCCTCAGTTAGATGACAAGGTAAGTAAGGCTCTTAGCGTGGTGCCTGGCACAGAACAAGGTGTCATTAAAGACTTTTGCAATTATTCTTCTTCTTACCAACCAAGTGGAGACATGGAAACAACTGGAACACCCATGAATGATTTACCTTGTCTAACTTTGTCTACGTGGTCATTTTAGTAAAACTGCTCAACAATGCACCCATTTAGTTTGTTTCCTCCTGACCCAGAGCTGATGTGATTAAGCATGCACTTAGCTACCTTACATATTCATACTCAACCCACAGCCACTCTGCGTTTGGGTGGGACCACCGTGCTATTAACCTAGAGCAGATTTTTGAATAGTCTGAATTCTGTTAAGATTTGTATCTTTCCAGTAAAGTAAACAATGGGTTTATCATTATCATCATGGTGCTTGAGAACTCCAAAGCGTGGGGGCAACTCAGTGTTCAGGAGCCAGGTTGCAGAGACGGTCTATACTATTCGCCAACAGGCTAGGGAGAGACATAAGAGCAGCCCCAATCATACCACTGTTTGGTTACCCTGGGCCGGACAGGGTTTTGCCTCTGATGGAAGCAGTGGGCTTAGTGGAATCTTAGTTAAACTGAGCAAAGTTAAAATTAGAGATATGGATACACATATGCTCACATCTCAATGTTGGTTTTAGCTTTCTAAAGCTAGTCAATTTGGGGGACTAACACCATTCATTCACTCATTCCCTCATTTAACAAATACTTGAGTTCCCACCATATCCCAGGCCACTGTTGTGGGATTTGGAGAAAGAGTAGTAAATGAGACAAATTCCCTGTCCTTACTTTCTGGAGGGGGAGACAGACATGAACAGATAAATAAATATGTAATATAATGTCAGGCGGTGATAACTTTAATGAAAATAAAAGCAAAGGAGGGCAAAGTGTTCATGTGATGTGGGAAGTGGTGTGTGTCTGTGTGTGGTGTCCCAGTGTCTCTGTGTTACTTTAAATAGGGTGATCAGGAAAACTCTCGCTGAGGAGAGACACTTAGGCAGAAGTCCGAATGGAGAAGAATTGAACCATGCTGACATCTGGGGGAGGATTGTTCTAATCAGAGGGAAGACAACACGCAGAGGTCCTGGGCTAGGAAGTTACTTGGCATGTTGAGGTTACTAGAGAGACATGCGGAACTGGGACAGACTGAGCTGAAGGAGAGAGCTAGGAGGTGAGTTCCTGAAGGATGTCAGGGAGCAGGTCAAAGGAAGGAGGCTGGTTTGATGAAGGCTGATGGGAAGTTATTGGAGTATTGAGAGCAGGGAAGGACATGATTTGATTCTCACTGTAGAAGGACCACCTGCCTTCCCTGCTCTGTGGGGAGGAGACTGTAGGATGGCAAAGGTGGACACAGGGAGCCAGTTATGCGGCAATTGGGTTGTCCAATGATGAGCCTCACTGTGGAGGAGGTGAGAAGTATACTATTTGGGGATGTATTTTCAAGTTAGAGTAAAGAGAATTTGCTGAGGGATTGTATGTGGAGCGTGGAAGAATGAGAGTCATCGAAAATGACTCCATGATTTTTAGACAGAGCCACTGGGTGCTGTCATCTATTGAAATGAGGACCATTGAGGGAAGACCAGGCTTTGGTGGGCCAAGAATTCTGTAGCCCTCCACATAATGAGGGCCATGTATCCACGAATGACTTATATCCTTATAACACTTGACATTTTGCAAAAGCAATTTCTTGTCAGCCTTATGAGCTGGGGAGGACTGATGCTATTTGTTTCCATTTTGCAAATGAAAATCACCAAGGCTCAGAAAGAGTAAGCCAGAGATAGTGTAAGAGACAGTACTGTTTTGAAACGTGAGACAGAAAACAGCTCCAACTAGCATAAGCACAAAAGAAAATGTCTTGGGTCTTGCAAATGAGATGTCTCAGGACGTAGCTGGCTGTAGTCTTGGCTAGGATTGACAGTGAGTACTGTCCATCTCTCTGTTCATCTGTCTGTCCAAGACGTTGCTTCCCAAGACCAGATGCATGTTTTGGGTCCCTACAAAGAGAACACAGAAGACTCTGTGCATATATTCTTCCAGCATGACCTCCCTTTCACTTGCAGAAAGACTCCTGCAATAATATCACCACTAGACTCATAAAGATGAAAGACTGAGTGTTCAGAGGGTTGGCTGACCGGCTCTAGTTTCATTCTGATCTGTGAGATGGGAATCCATCGGAACCCTGTCACCTCACTGCCAGAAGAGATTGCCTTCTTCCTGCTGGGGAAAAATAAAGAGCTCTCCTCCTCCCACAGAAGCATTTTCCCTGAAGGCGATCAATGCCAGACCTTCTGGGACAGAAATCCCTGGGACTCCAGCTGGAGCCGGGCTTAAAGGGAAGCCACTGCTGCCATGCTGTGATTGCAAGGATTCTCAGCCAGATGTCTCTGTACTGGAATTCTACCCGTCAAGAGTTACTCCTTAGGTCTTCAACCGTTATTGTTCCCTCTGACTGATCCTCTTGGAACATAGAAATGTCCTAAACTCTGTGCCATTTAAGGTCATTTATGCCTTATTGTGATTGACATTCTCACATCCCTTCTCCTTCACACTTCCTCCTCTTTGGGTCTCCATGACACCGCAACCCGCTCACTTTCTTCCTACCTCATGGCTATTCATTCTCGGGCTTCCCTGCTGCTATTTCCCCTAACCCCAACTTCAAAATATTGGTGATCTTCAGGCATCTGTCCTGGATCTTCTTCTCACTCTATCTGGATTCCCCCAGATGAGATGTCATCCATTCCCTGTGGTAGAGACAATTGGCTGCCTACCTCCTAGTCATCCACCCTTCTTCCTGTTAACAAAATTCCATGTGGTTTCAGTCTGGGCAGGCATGTGTTCAGGGAAAGTGGGAAAGGAGATGGTCCATGGTGGGATCTAAGACAATCACGGTAACCTCATTACCCTTTGCCAATGATTGGTTTAGGGAATGAACATGTCACCCAGCTCTGGCCAATGGGATTTTAAAGAAATCTGGGGATTCTGGGAGAGACGTTCCACTCCACTAAATAGGGAGAGTTACCCACACTCGTATGCAATAATTTCAGCTACCCTGAACATTTTCATGTCTCTCGACAGTTAAATAAGTTCTTCCCCAGGCTTTGAATGTAGTCCCTCATGTTCTCTAGCTGATGGAACTTTGACTCATGCTTCAAGATCCCATGCAAATGTCGCTCCTTCTCTGTAGCTCCTCTTTTTTTTTTTTTTCCACTTTCCTACGCTCTCTCCTCTCCGTTCTTGCAATATCCCACACTTGCCTGTAGCATGAGACCTGTCAGCTTGCACTGTGATTATGTGTCTTTCCTACTCAAATTTGAGCTTTTCCAGGACAGAGAAGCTAGCTTACTTATTTTTGAAGTCATCCCAGTGATTGGCATTCTACCTGCCGTGCGATGAATGAAAGTGTGACCTGGTGCAGCAAGAAAGGACTGGTGATATTGACAAGTCAAGGAACAGAACTAAATGGAGGAGTCTGAAGGTAACCTACAGCCTTATTTTCCCGTTGTTTGCAGGATGTCCAAACTCCTCATCATGACATTCAGGGCCCCTCATGCACTTGTCTCTGATGACCTCTCTACCTATAATTTCTTGCCACAGGCCCACACTCATGCTGAAAGCTTGAAGTTTTGTAGATACACACGTTATGTTCTTTCAGACAGCTGTGATTTTTCACTTGCTATCCCCTTGCCTGGAATTTCTCCCCATCTTGTTCACATTGTCAAACTCCTATTCATTTCTCAAAACCCCATTCCAACATCGCCCTTCTAGGACATCTTTGCAGACCACTCCTGAACAGGCTCAATGACTCCCTGTTCTGGGCACCTCTGTACTTTGAACATAATTTCAAGTGTGGCAGTTGGGTCTCTCTGCTGCTCTTTGTGTGTCTGCCTCCTCTTCAGGACTGTAGATTCCTCCAACATGGGAGTCATGTTTTCTTCATATGTATCTTATTTCCAGCACCCAACTCAGAGCTGAGCACATCATGGGCTCCATAACTCTTTGCCTGGTTGCACTGAATCCCTTCCCTCCTAATTCCACTGAGGCTACTTCTGATATATTGGTTCAGAGCCTGCCAGGCTTAAACCAGGTTTAGTTGGCTTTCCAATGGATAAAGATAATAAGAGTAATAGCCTAGCATTTCAAGTACTTATTATGTGCCAGCATTGTTTCAAAGGTTGTCATGCATTATCTCATTTTGCATACACATCTACCCTGTGAGGTAGGTACTCTAGGTGTCTATATTTCACAGATGAGGATCCAGAGGCACAGAAAGGTTAAGTCACTTGCCCAAGGTCACAGAGCCAGTATCACTCAGACACTCTGACCCTGAGCCAGGTACACTTTGGGAATTGATAGCTCATGCCAACCTGTTGTCAGAACTTTCTGCCATATTTCCTGCGGCCCTGTCCCAAATCTTCGCAGCAGAGCTTTTAAATTCAGGGGCCTGCTGGAATTACTCTTCTCTTCTCTGGCTGCAGAGAGCATGCCAATGCACATCATGGAAAGCCTGTGGCACAGTCTTCAATCTTTTCCACACTCAGCCACTTCCAACCTTGACCTCAGAGCCGTGAAGATGATCCTTATGGGGCTGTTACTCAGAGGAAAATTGAAATGGTCCCTGTGGGGAGACTGCAGGATTTTAGTTCCAGCCTTCTAATTTCAGATCGGCCTAGAGAAAAGAGCGGTGCTGGCTGCCCGATCTGCAAAATTAGGTGAGCTCCTTTCTTTGCCTCCCTTAAGAAATATGGGCGCTGCTCTAAAAATCTTTTTTTAATCTCCTCTCTGGTCCATGTAACAGGAAATTGGTCTCTGACATAGGCCAATAAATCTTCAACTTTTTATTGAATATTAAAGAAAGACTTCAAGTTCAAATCTCTTTGCTTGGAGTTTCTTACATAACAATGCAGCTCCGATATCTCGGGTCACAAAAGCTTGAAAAAGGAGAAAAAGGGAAAAGCTCTCCAGGTCAGTGGCTCCCAGGGATGATTTCCTCTTCTTATAAATAATAGCCTATTACTCTAAAAATCTTACACAAGGCATTCCCTCTCTGGCTTGCCCATTATAACTGAGACAGGGGGATTGACAACTGGTAGTCTCCGGATGCATCTAAAATGAGCATGCAGCAACTTCTCTTGGAAGGTGAGCTGGTCAGTCCTGGGCCATAAAAGAACCAGGGTGTGTGATAGACAGTGGGTGGCACTGACCAGACACCCTTTTGGGACTGAGGGTCTCGTTCTCTCTGCTGCTGAGAGCATTGGTGGCTGACACGGCTCAGCTGAGTTGCTCTCCTAGAAATGCCTTTGGCCCAAGAAAGCTGCATCACCCGAGGTCACCCCAGGAGCAGCCCAAATGCACTAACTGGACAATGTAGGGAATAAAGGTCTGGCCTCCTTTCCTCCATTTGGGACAACTCTGAGGGCCATCCTAACTCCAGAAGTCCCCAGGGATGGCTGAGGCCTTTGTGGTTCCTCCCTCTACTCAATCCTGCTTCCCTCACTCTCCGGCAGGTGTTGATTCTGCCAGCACTCCCCAGTAAACCACCTGCGTGTGAGTCTCAGTCTGTTTCCCCGGGAACGTATCCTAAGATAGACCTTTATGCACTAGCATCTTTGAGAAACTAGTAAATTTTGGCTGGAAAAACCTTCAGAAGAAAGCATACAGAATGACACCATTTTTATAATATTTAAAAACATATGCTAGCATACACACACTTTTGGAAAATGTGTAAATAAGTGCATGGGAATGGTAAATACAAAATTCAGAAGAATATTTACCTTTTGGGTGAGGGGAGCAGTTGAGAGTAAGAGAAATGGGGTCCCGGAGGAGCACACAGGGTCTTCAGCTCTATCGGTGAAATTTTATTTCATAGGCTGGGTTGTAAGTGCATGGATACCTATTTTATTATGTTTTTTGGAGGTAAAAATATCTCATAATAAAAGTGAAAAACAAGGCATTTTTAGAGATGCATATCTGAAATCTGGTTGTCCCAGTTAAGAGCTATGTGACTATAAGCAAGTGACTTAACCTCTCTGAGGCCTCAGCTTTGTCAGGAGAAGAAACCGCTCAAATGGATTCTAATGACTGTAAGAATTTAAAGATCAAATCTAACGACAACTGAAAGGAAGTCTTCTCTCCCCCAGGGCTTCAGGCTCTCTCTGGTTTCTATTTCTTTTCATATGTCTGACCTATTCTCCTTGTCCTGAGGTTGAGTGTCCTCATCAGCCAGCATATTGATTGCTGGTACCCTCCCCACTCTACATCATGACCTTTCTGCTTCATGTTCCAGCTTTGGGTATCCTAATTCCAAATTTTGAGGAGAGGAATCTCCTTGGCCTCAGCAGAGGGTGAGCTCTTTTTGCGTTGAGCACTCACACATAGTCCAGTCAGCTATGGGTGGCAGCTATCGTAGGTAGGGTCAGGAGGTAGCTCATATTATTGTCAAATATTCACTTTCCATCCTCTTCTTTTCACCCTGTTGATATCACCTTGGCCATGTGACTTGTTTCAGCTAATTTGTGAGTGAAGTAACATGAGTGACTTGTGAGGAGAAGTTCTAAGGGCCATCTGCATTGCTGTTTTCCCTCTGTCACGAGAATAGTAATGTCCTAGACAGGGCTGTTCCTTCAGATGTGGAAGCAGAGCCATGGCTGGCTCTCCACCAACTTGTAACACAAGAGAGAAATAAACCTTCATTGTCATAAGTCATTGAGATCCAGAGGTATTTTGTTACTGCAGCATAAATTGGATGAAGCTGACTAATACAAGGACATCATGTAAATATCAGAGGCTGTGATGGTCAGATTCTCAGGCAAGAGGGGAAGAATGGACCGCTACTCCCAAACATATTTTAATATAGAGGCTTACCATTTCCTTGTAGTCTTTACATAATTGAATTAAAATAATGAATATAGTTTAAAATAAGACTTGACATCGGGAGGCACTCTGTAAACTTTTAGCATTACTCCTCATTACATAAGTGTTGTACCAGTATACTTCGCATCCAAGGTTACATAGATTAGCAGTTAAAAGGGTTGAGAATCAGACTTCTAGAACTCAAATTCTGGCTTCATCCCTTACTATCTAGTCAAGTAATTTAACCTCTTTGTGCTACAGGTTTGTCATTTGTAAAGCAAGGATAATACCAGTATCTCTCCAATAGGTTGTTGGGAGGACTAAATGAGATGATTTACGTAACATGCTTTGTTGGTGCCTGGCACAAATTAAGCACTCTCTTGTTGAACCACTATTTTTACTATTATCATTAAACTTGTGAATCAGAAAAAAAGTTCTTGGATCAAGAACTCACATGTTGATGAATGTTGGCCATTGCAGCTATGATCCACCAAACCAACCAGGGACACATACACTGGAAATGTCTCGGGCAAGCTCCAAACCCTCAGTCCAACACTCATTTAATTACTGCCCTCCATGTGCCAGATAAAGAGTGAGGCCCAGTTCTCATTGTCCAATTTCAATGCTTTCCAAGAAATGGGTCCTGTCGTTAAGCCAGACTGAATTACTCACCTATCCCCACTAGTTAATGAAGAAAAGCTTCAAAGACTGGTTGGTAAAGATAGAATACACAGTATATAAATCTCTTAGAACAGTGCCTGGCACATAATAATTGCTCCAGTATTGTTCTTATTACTATTATTGTTACTCCTCCTCCTCTTATTATTACTATTGTATTATTATCACTATTATTACATTGCTATTATTATTACTCTATTGTTACTGTTATTCCTGCTATTATTATTAACCTTATCTTCTCTCGTGGTCTTATGATCTGCTTTTTTGGTCTCACCCGCTGCTTTTTGAAACCTTTCAGCTCTCAGGTGTGTGTCTCTGATTGCTTCTTTAGACTCTGTGGATTCTGTGCTTGCTCTGTCTCATCAGCACTTGAATTCCTATCTCTTGGTTGCCTCTGTGGTTTCCTTGTAGCCCGATTCCTCCTAGTTCCTGTGCCCAGTCTGGCAGAACCTTCTCTCATCTCAGTCCCTTGAACCAGGCTCTGGACTCTCCCAGAGGGGAGGGAGGTGGGGATTACAATACACTCAGATGAGAAGATCAGATACCTGTAACCTCGCTTTCCTTGGATGAGAGAGGTGCTTCTCAGCACTGTCTTCCCCAAGGCAGGAGCATGAAGAGAAGGTTAATTTCCAGGAAGCTTTCTGAAGATACTACTTCACCATCTTCTCCCCAGAATGCAATCTGGAGAAGACATCTCTGCGGTAATAGAGTGATCTATATTTGTGGCAAACTTTCCCACTCTCCCGGGAGAGGGCTGCTGAGCTACGAGACTCCCTTATACAGATGGTTTCGTAGGATGCCCTCCCCTTCCAAAAAACAAAAACCAGTTACTCGTTTGGTACCACTCGGACTCCAAAGTAATATTCAGCTTACAATCCTCTCCCCTCCCCCTGAAGCGAGTTATTTGCCAGATCCCAAATGGTCCGCGGTTGATGGATGGCGGGTGATTTCTACATCAGCACACCTTGGAGCCCCAGAGCTAACCCTCTGACAGCGTTAGCATAAAAGATTTACATTTATGTTACGAGGGCCACACAAGAATAATAATTTTAAGATACATTGCCTTGGCTGCTGGTGCACCCTGGGAAATCTAGCAGCGGCAGGCGCCCAGCCGCACTGTAATTACAAAATGGCAGTGCAGGAGAGGTTTTTTTGGAGACATGCAGCTAGAGACCAAAGCCATCTGCATGCCTTGGCGGATTGAAATTACAGTAATATATGAAGACATTACCTGAAAAACCCGGCACCATTTAAATGATTTACTCTTCAGCCCTGGCAAGCTTTAATTTAAGGATAAAGTCATTCAGAAAGCTAATCTGATAGGGGAGGCATTATTTCACACAGTTAAGTTAATTTACAGTAGCTGATTGTTGTGGTTGCTTTCGGTATTATTATCTTCCTACAAACAGCTGATCTGCCAGACAGAAGCAATATACTGCTTAACACAGTGTCTTAATTCAGCAGGCAAGCTATCTGTGATAAAGGTTTGTTTATAAGCAATAATAGGAAAGTCATTTTGAGGCCATGCTGATAACACTGATGAGAAATATTTTTAAGGGGAAAATGCACAATTAAATAAATAAATGAATCAGCAAGCCCTGCGCTTGTGGGTCTGTTTGTCTAGAATCGCTGTCCTATTCTGTTGGTGTAACCCTCCTTCCCTCCTTCATGAGTTTCCTGCCCTGTGGTCCTCTGTGCATTGATCCCAAGTTGTCCTTGTACTTGGCAACAACGTCTTCCCTGTTGCCAAGTTGACTTCTCTGCCAAGCCTTTGAGAAAACCATGTCTTGGGAGCCCAGCGAATTCCACTGCCCGGTCAGCTACCTGCTTTCCAAGGATAAAAAGAGCTTTGATATTTGTCTGTAATGAGTTTTTTCACCTTTGAGAGACTTGGAATGTGTTCACTTATGGATGTTGAGGTAGGAAAACACCAGGAAGTGGGCATTTGAGAAGGAGCTAACAGAGTAGGTGGTCGGTGAAGTTGGAGATTTTGAAAGGGTTAGGTATAAACTAACTTGCTATTTCCTTGGCAAAACTAGGAAGGGGTGATGGTGTTTTATGTCAACTCAAGATGCTGAGATGATTCAAGAGCTCTATTAGCAGGAGCAGGAGCGTTCGTCTAATGGATTTGCCTTCATCTGCTTAGGAATGTTCTCTTTAAAGACGAATATTCTCTTGTCACCTCATGAGTTTATCTTAACGGGAGAGGTATAACTTTCAGAAAGGGGCTGAGGAAATGCTACCCAAGAGACCAGGAATCACTTGACAATGGTCTAAGAAAGGAGTTTATTAGATACGCACCTGCCAGAAAGCACCAGAAAAGTCACAGATTCATAAAGCCGAAAGGAGCTTAGCCCAGCCCACTCGTAGGTAATTATCACTTCTTGAGTTCTTGTCATGGACCAGGTATTGTGGTAGAAGGATATTATTCCATTTCATGTGCAGTTTATAGAGGAATAATCCAGATTCAAGAGTGCACATAACTTCCATCAAAACAGAGAGCAGAAGGAGTCAGTTCATGTGTATATAACAGGTAGCTTTCAAAGGTGGCCTCAGTGATCCTTACCACCTGGTGTTCACACCATGTGTAGTACTCTCCCCTTGAGTGTGGGCTGGACCTGGTGACTTGCTTCTAATGAGTAGAATACAGAAAAAGAGATGGGCTGTCATTTCTGTGATCAGGTTACAAAAGACTGTGCGTCTGATACAGCGTGGGGAACTTAGGATAACCGAGCTCTTCATAGAAAAGTTCTGTTCTCCTCTTGGGACAGGGACACAGGTGCTTGACCCAGCATAACATCCTTCCCCAATCTGTTCTTCTTCCAACCAGGTGTCAACCAGCATATACTATGTACCAGAAAATATGCTCTTTGAGTTGACTGTCTATGTGCTAGACTCTAATCTCTGTGATTATATCAGGCAGGCTCTTTGTTACATACACCATTGTTTCTCCAGAGTCCAGAACCATCCCTGGCATATAGTGACCAGTCAGTTCTCTCTACTCCCAAGAACTTTCCTATAGTGACAGCTCAGAAATTCTTGAAGGGATGCATCTGATTATCCCTGACCCCCCACCTCCCACTGCCCCATCATACTCCTTCAAAAGTTCTGCAAGCCACACCCCCTGGTATTCGGGTGGTCTCCACAATCTGAAAGGCTGTGGTTGTCCTACCAGATGAGTTTTATTAAATATGAGACCCCAATACATTCAGAAGCACCAACTTCTGTTCCACACACCATGTCCATTTGACAAGTGTGAAGTGGATTAATTAATGTGGTGGGTCTATCTTCCACCCAGCTGTCTTGTGCTGCAATGGAGACCAAGAAAAACCCATTAGATTATACTGAGAGATAGCTGAAAGTTTAGATTAAGTTTATCTCTCGAGGCAATTTTATTAGATAGATTAAGTTTCTGTTCATCTCTCCAAAGACCGTAGTAATAACCAGTGTCATGACTTTCAAATCCTTTGGACTGCAGAGGGTAATCAAACATGGTTGTCTTTTTATCCCTCTCTTTTACTTCTTAGTATTCTACAATCCTGCCTCGTTCACCTGTCAAAGGGATAGCATTAAGGGGATCAATGTTGACAAGTGATGGTACAAATTATGTAACGCTGATGACATTTTGCTGTCTCCTTTTGATCTGCAATTCCCAGTCTCAATCACTCCTGATTCTATAAAAAGCATCGAAAGAGAAAGGTAGCTGTGGAAGCCATTGGCTTGAGTCCCTGAGCCCCAGGGGCAAAACAGGGTGAATTTGAAGTGTGCAGAAGGCTTCTGAATTAGACATGGGGCCTGGGAAGATGGCCTGACTGACAGAAGGGGAAATTGAGGTCATCTTCCTACAGCGGGCCTTTGGCAGCCGCCACTTGGGACCTCATTGCAGCCTTTGGTTGTGCTGCAGTCCCATGAAATACTTTACATGTCAGGCCCGCAATGGCAATGGGTTTTCTATTCCAAGAATGTACCCTTTGACTTCTCCTCCATGGAGGATCTCACCCTTCCTTTCGGGAATTGATAGAGGATAATTTAAAAGGAAGAACTGAGCTGATATTGAAAGAGGAGGAGAAGACTAGGATGACAGGTGCAGAGATGAGAAAGACTGGGGTGCGGGTGGTATTAAGTTTTGGGCCAGGTAACAAGAGACCAAATAAGAGGAAACAGGTTCAAAGTATAGCAGAAGAGGCTTTTTTGGGGGAAGTGGAACATCTTCCTTCTTCATAATGTTTCCATTCATGTGGCAGAATCTCGATTGGTATAACACTTCTGGACTTTCTTCTCACTCTGTCTCCCTCCACAGACCTAAAGAAGAATAGCTATTCACAAACATGGGCTCCAAATTGAGACAGACATGCCACTTTCTAATTGTGACCTTAGATAGTTGTTCAACCTCTAAGAATCATGGTCTTCTCCTTTGCAAAATAAAAACAATAGCATCAATCTTTCAGGGATGCTATAACTAATGAAAAGGGTATAGTCCAGAGCCTTTCACCCTACCAGGTACTTATTAGCTAGGAGAGTTCATAAATCTTTAGGAAAACCTCTTGTGGAGTCAGATTTGGTATGAAGTTTTACCTGATTCCTGTGATCGATGCATGTCATGTGGCTAATAAAATATTTTATGATTCTTTCAGTCAAATGGACTTTGCCTTAAGCCCTAAAGTCCCAGAGGAATGGGTGAGGTTTATAGTGTTAGCATGGTTTATTGCTTAACTGTTCCAGTAGATTCATTTATTCCACAAACATCTATAATCATATAACTAAGTACTGAGTACTTCTCTAGGCGTTGAAGATCTAATGATAAGCCACACATATAAAGTCTTGATTGTCAGCATTTTGTCAGTTCACTGATGGAAGTAGCCCTGTTTCACTCACACTGGTATTTCCATGACCTGTCATGGTATCTGGAAGCCAGTAGGTACTCAGTGTTTCCTGAAGAAATGAATAGATTGCAAACCAGTCATATCCTTCCTAACCAGTAACGCTGGGTTGCTGAGAGCCCAAGGCATTACTGGCAAAGTTTCTCAAGACATGAGAAAACCCTATCACTCAAGACCAGCAGTCAAGGTTAGGAGGAAGAAATAGGATTCAAAACCACATTTCACCATGAAGTATTCTATGGACTGTAAAATAAAAACAAATAGAATTTTATCAATCTATTTTCCCCCACAGCTTGGAAAAGCCCTATGTCAAAAAGACCCACCTCTAAATTAGGCTTTGTCTTCCCACTATAAATTTTATTAACCACTATTTTATTAGCAATCTTATTACAGTTGATATGCACATGAATAGAAACAATTTACAAATGATCAGGGTTGGATTGGAGAAACCATAAACTCAATGCAAATTGTTACAAATTATTTACTGGTTTAGCACAAATCTGCATATAGATGGAGGAAGTCAATCAGAAAGGTACCTTCAGGTATTCTTTACAAGATATGATTGTGAAGAGAGTTGCAGACTCATATGCATTGTGCGGAATAGAAATGAAAATAAATAGATTCATTTGTCAAATACACTTAGGTGTGGGGCTCCTCGTTTAATCAGAACTTTGGAGCACTGGATATCTGGGAAAACTGAAAAGGAGTAAGGAAGGGGAGGGGCTGAAAGTGGCTTACTCTAAATACAAGGTCAAGAATCAGAGAGATATAAAGGGATTTTGGAAAAATGAAAAGCAGAAACATTGACCCAGCACATTGGAGGCTGACATAATATTTCTCATGTTTCATCTCATTAATTTTCCAGAAACTCTACGAAATAGGGAGGACCATCACTGCTGTTTCTCAGTTGGGGGGACTGAAGTTTTGTAACTTGGTCAAGGTCACACAGCCATCAGGACTTGGACATGAAACTTCTGCCTCCACATCTTAGGATCCATCCATGGAAGCATTGCCTATGTCCTTGGAGCTGCTGGTCTGAGGGTTGGGGGTTCTTGGGAATAGTTCTGAGGTCCTAACTCTCTGTCAGCACCATAAGACTTGAAGTAATCCAGCTTGTCCCTTTACTTCTCTTTTATGAGAAGGATGGGGTAGGGAGATGGCATGACCGAATGCAAAGAACCCGGGATTGGGCATTCAGAGGGGTGAGCTCTTCTATCCAACTTGCTATGTGACCTTAGACAGATATTTGACCCTTTCTGGGACTTGGTTTACTTAGGGGGATAGGATAAATTTTATCTACATTCTCTGCAAATTTACTGAATTTAAGCCCAAGGCCAAAAGACGTGAAGACTAGTATGTATTTTCCAGGGATGCATACGATCCCTTGGCAAGGGGGAAATTGGGCAAAGTTGGAGTTCCCATCCCTTATTCCCACCTTTTGTGGATGCATTACTTATTTCTCTTCTCTAATATTTCAGTCAAAAACTGCTCTTAGGTTATTTTTCATTTCTAGAAACTCAACTCTTCTCCCATGGAGATTTGGCTTTTAATGGAGAGCGGTCTTCACCTAAATGGAGAAACTCTTCACGGTGACATTTCAGATCTTTCCACTAAATGGGAAAAGCTTTTGAGGACTCAGGGACTTCTCAGAACCCTGGAAATCCTATATATATGCAGTTATTTATTCTTTTAGATTCCATGGCTAGCATTGTGGAGCTGTGGGGGTGTCGATGGAGATGGGGGTGGTACCATTTGACCTCTTCCATGGAGGAAATTTTGTCTGCCCTCCCTGTTGTCACTGCACATTGTCAATGACGAGTGTAAGAAATACTAAAGTGGGACATATTTTCCCCTTCTATCTCCTTACCAGCTGGGGGACCCATAACACTTAGTATGAAAAGTGAACATAATCATAATATTAATGGTAATAAGAGCCATATTTATTAGATGCTAACCATGGGCCAGGTCACAGCTCTATGTGCTTTATTTCATTGAATCCTCACAATAGCTCTATGATCTAGGATTATATTACCACCCCATTTTACAGATAAGGAAATGGACATTTGATTGGGGAAGGGGATGATTTATTTAATTACATACAGCAAGGAATTGGAAGAGATGGGACTCAATCTCAGTTCTGTTTGACTCCAAAGTCTACATCCTTAACCAACAGACTATATTAATCTTACAAGTTTGAAATATATGGAATTGGACCAGATTAGCTTTATAGATCTTTTCCATCTCAAAGATAGAATTGACAAATTCCTAGAGTTGGACAATTCCTTTGAGAGCTTCTGGTCCAACACCCTATGTTATAGATAAGGAAACTAGGGCAATAAGACAGGAATTTTTTACAAACACATGAGGCTAAGGGCATTGGGAATAACATTGAGAGCAATTGGGGAACGGGCAGACAGAAAATCTTGGCTCTTCTCCTCTTATCCAGACCCTCCATGCATAGTCAGGAATGTTGTACACTGTACCACTCTATTGGGTGCCATATGCATTGGCCATGTGGTGATGTCGTGTCTCTCTCTATTTTCAGTTCCCCTACACTGTTGTATATGACTAGGACATTTTCCTATCTTCCTATAATTTTATTTCGTAACCATTTCAAAGGCAGAGGGGAGCTAGCATTCCTGTTCCTTTTTTTTTTTTTTTTCCTAAAAGAGAAGCTGAGAGCTTGCGGAGACTCGGATTGCTGGCATCACTGCCTTTGGAAGTTGCTCGCTAATCAATCAGGAGCTGCATTGTGAATGCTTGGCATGGATTTTCTTTTTTCTTTTCATTCTTTGTGTGGGTTATATGTGTGTGTGTGTGCACGCACAACTTGGTGCTTTTCCACCAGCAAAGGGGCTGGATGCAATTAAACAGTAGCAATATACCGTATTCAGCCGTGCTTTGTACACAGGTCTTCTCCTTTGCTCCATTCACAAATGCCCCACCAGCTCTGTGCTCTGCATTCATTATACACCTGGAATGTTGCAGAGCCTGCTGACGTGGTCTCCCCAAGACCGCGATCCAGAGTCTGAGGCCCATAAGGGAATTCCATGTGTCTGTAGCAATCTTCCAGGCCGCTCTGAGGTTATGCAGAAGGAACTGAGCAAAGTCAATAGGACCTCTGCAGGGACTTCTGGCGGTGACACCAGTGGCTAAGGCTTCGTTCCTCTTGGAATGCTCAGCCAAAGTCCTCAGGAGTTGAATTTGGATACAATTGAAAGGTAAACTAATTATAGTGGCCATTTGTGCTTTTATGGTTCAGCTTATGTCAGCGTTTCCAGGCTAAACTGAATTCTTTGGGGATTTCAAAATCTGCTTTAAATGTCTCTTTTCACCCTTATTCCTATTCTCCCTGGTTCTGAATCTAGTTCCATTACAGGTTCTGATATTTAGACAAACGGACTTTATCATCACTCTTATGTGTGGCTCAGGTGAAAATTGTTTCACACACACACGCACACACTCACAAAAAACAAACGCACGTGGACACTGTGTTCATTCAAGATGTTTTCAGTTATAAGTGACAGAAACCCAAATCAAACTGGCCAAACGGAAATTTATAGATTTGTGTCAGTGAGACGTCCAAGGATGAATGTGGTTTCAGACTGTCTGATCCTTGGACTCAAATGTGTTGTCAGGACTTTGCTCCTCTGGCTCTGCCTTTCTCACATCTGCTTGTCTCAGCCTGACGTCTTTCTTCACAGGGGAAATCACTCCAAGGCAGAAAAGATGGCTGTCACCGGCCATGGAGCAGGAAGTGTGCTTCTTGCGGCTAATGTTGGGGGATAGTGATTGGCCTTGCCTGGGATCACGTGCCCAACCCTGAGCCAATCACAATAGCCATGGGAGGCCTTAGAGATTGGCAGTCAGCGTCACACACCCGGGGAGTGTGATTGACAGCCTTGCCAGGACCTCATGAAGTGGAGAAATTGGACTCTGTTCTTCCTGGCAGTGTGACTGGGCAATGCTCTTAACCTCTCGGCTTTTTAGTTTCTCCAACTGTGGAAGGGGTAGCATATCATTCATCTTGTAGGGACTATTAAGGATGAAATGAAATAATAATATGTATAATAGCCAGTTATTTGTGAGGTGCTAGTGGTAGACACTAGACACTTCATAGACACTTTCTTATTGAGCTAGTCATCCCTAGAACATGCAGCGTGGATGTGAATAAAAGGCCCAGTGCTCATGTATGTGTGCAAAATAAGCAGATTTCCTTACTAGAGGACTACTCAGAATCTTTAGCATGAATATCCCAAATCAATTGCTAAACCAGTTTTTAACCTGGATGCTTTCTGGTCACGGATCTTCTTAGAATAATAGTGTTCAATGTGACCCACTTTTAGAAGCATGCTTTCTATATTCTAAAGTCTAAATTCTAACTATAGGCAGACCAGGGAGCATTTGTACCTGGCTTATCTTATTTTGGCCCCCCCTAACTGTTTGTACTGAATTTCTCATTGACAAGTTTCACTGTGAGATAATATGAAACCCAGAATTAAAACCAGTTAATGCATTTCTTGTGGGATGTAGTTGAGGTCATAAAACAATGTTCCCATCAGAACAAACTACTCTCAGGCTTCAGTATCAGGGAACTGTGCACCTCACCCAAGCACCCAATTTTCTAGAGACTGTTTACCTTGTTGCTTTGGCTGCCAGGAAGCTCAAAGTCAAATGTAAGTTCCACTTCTAGCAAGGGCACTGAACTTCTGTCACACATTTTGTGTATAACTCTATCCCCACCTGTATCTTCCTTTTTTACTCCTTATATTACGTTTACTCTGATTTTTAAAAATAACATATTTATCTGGTTTTATTTCTGTAAGTGACTCAGATTTCTGTGGGGTTGAGATGGGGCTAAGTATATAATAAAATAAATGCAGGTGGGATCTCAGGGGCCTTTTTCTGCAAAGATAATGTTGGCTGTGCTAATGCCCTTTCTCCTTCATGGCTAATATCTTGGCTTTGCTGGGAGCCACTTGTTCAATTACAGCGCCAAGCTCCTGTTTTACAAGGCTTCCTTTGAGCACGTCTAATCAGGAACAGCTCCTCACTGCAGTCTCTTTGTTCACTGACTGGAACCTTGAATGCCTCGCTTTGCCTAATAAATAACCCAGGGGCTCACACTTGGCCTTAGCCTTTATTTAGAAAATGGAACTGGCGAAGCTCTGAAGCAGATTCAATGCCAGGGCTGTTGGGGGGTCGGGCATCTCTCAGGCGCTTCAGGAAGGCTCTGTACTGCTCTGTTTCCCCACATATTTGTTGGACATTTTTCTTTTCATCGAGCCCTCTGTGCTTGCTCCTATCTTGGCGTGGATCACGTTAGATAAATCCCCTGGTGTAGTGGTTACCTGGCGACTCATTATTTCTACTCTTGGGTATGGACCCAAAGTTAATGCTGGCAATGTGCAGGGCTAGATTAAGTCTAAGTTACCATATGTAAGGTCTTGATTACTTTCATCCCTCTATTTTTTTTACTTTGAACATTAGGTGTTCAAAGGGATCTGAAAGAGCGAGCAATACCCACCAGAAAGAGGCCATTATCTGAAGTTGGCCCCATGCTGGTTCCAGACCTGGCTTCAAATCCTTGCTTCATTGTTAGGAACTGTACGATCTTGGATGAATTACCTTAAGTCTCCAAGTTTCCATTTCTTCATCCAACACTACCTCCCTGATAGTGTTGTGAAATTTACTGAGATCATGCCCGCTCTTCTGCCCCCATTCACCTCTCTCTGCACTCTCTTGAACTTTGGTACAGGAGATGCTCTCTTGGGGAAAGGCTTTCCTGATCTCACTGACTGGGGCATATCACCTTATTATAAGTTCCCATCATACTGAGTGCCTTCCTCCTGATTCCTGCCCCAGGTGTAGTCTAACATTTGTTCATATGATCATTTAAAGCCTGTCTCTCCCATCAGATTGTAAACTCCACGAGGGCAGGCACTGGGGTTGCTTCTGTCCCTATTGTATCCCCACTGCTTGCCTCTGGGATGGGCACATGAGAAGAGCTCAATAAAGAGTGAACCGTGAATTAATGAATGAAGATAGTAGGTTGATGGTGTCAATCAGAATCTGCTGAGGGAAGAGAGGAGGGGCCTCATTTGGGCATCCACCTACTGCAAACCAGACGTGGTACTCCGTGCTTTACCTAGGCCAACGTGTTTAAAATGCAACACAACCCCACAGGCAGGGATTGTGTTGTATTCCTCTCAGATCCCCAGAACCATGCTGAACACAAAATGTAAGGCCCAATGAATGATGTCTGAATTCAAACACTAAATAAATGAGGAAACACATCTCCATGACACATAAGGAGCTGGAAAGTCACCTACGAAAGAATTTCAACATTGCTAGGATGGAGTCTTCCTAACATCCCATTTCTTGGAGGTACCAGGCTCAAAATCGACAGCTTCTAACTCAAAACGCTGCCAACCCCTCCCCTCCTCTAACCCCAGCTCACGTGAGATGGTGTGCTCCTTATTTATTATACATGTCTGCATATTGAGATAATTGGGTTGTATAATATGGCACACAGACTAATCTGAGAATGATTTCTGCTGCATAGAAATTACTTATTTTGATTCCTCAGGGGTTTGTTTTGTCAAAACTCATGTAGTATTTAGCAAAGTAATCATTGTTCAATTGCCGAGCACAGGAAGTGTAAAATTATCCTAATAAGAATGAAGAGCACGAATGTCGCTGACCTCGTCAACTGGATTAGCGATGGTGTTTCATCACATTCTCAAGGCCTAACCTCAGATTCTGCCTGTGAAGATCACCATGTACCACTTTATCTCACCGGCCCTAATTAGATATGCAATTTGTCATCTGGTTGTTCAACCAGAATAGAAACCAAAAATGTATATATATAGAAGAAGAGGGAGGATATTACTGAAATTCTTAAGAGAAATGCTCAATAGCAAATCAATACCCAAACTGGAAGGGGAACTTGGAAGCAAGGAAACTGGGTTTTCCAAATATAGATACATGCTGTGTGACCTTGAATTACTCACTTATCCTCCCTGAACCCAAATTCTTCATCTGTCAGATGGGGTTAGGAATAATACGTATCTTATGTTAGCTCCTTCTAGTCAGGAGACTGTCTTGTTCATCTGCCTCATTCCAGAGGGTTGTTGACCCTTTGGCTTCTTCTTGCTTTGTGGGCAGCTTTGAATTAAAACATATCCTTGTGGGAATCTTAAGGTGCATAAAAAATAAATGCACGGGGGAGAAATAACGAAGTGTTCCTTTGACGTCTTCATGTGTAAATAAAAATAGAATCTCAGTTAATAAAAGTGTTTCCTGTGAAGGATCTCATTTTACACATGATGACATTCTGAGATGGGCTGAAGGGACAGGCTCAAGGTCACACAAGGAGAAAGTGGGATTCAAATGCAGGTCTCAGACCTTGTGTTTCTCTCTGTTCCCATGACTAGCACTGAGGATGTGGGCCCTTATGATGGCCCAGATAAAGCCATTCCGCTGTTGTGTTTAAGGAGTTGAGGTCAAGAGCTCTGAAAGGTGAGGCACCATGACAGAATAACCTCCCTACACGGCAGCTGTCGGAATAGTTAAGAGGACAACCTCTGAGTTGCAAGACCTGCATTTGAATCTTGGCTCTGACACTCTTTAGGTGAGTGATCTGGGAAAGAACTTCACCTGTCTGCAGAGGGTTAAAATAAGGACTGCCTTTTCTCTGACACTATTTCCATTGAGACACGGGTTCTATGTTCCCTTGAATCTTGGTAGATTCACATAGTAAAGTACAGCAGGAGTGATATCGTGTGACCTTCAAGATAAGGTCATAAAAGACCAAGAGCTGCTGTAGGCCTACCCAGAGGTCGCCGTATTGTGTGACCACATGGAGAGGCCACGTTGGTTGCTGCAGTTGGCAGCCCCACCTCAGCTGAGCCTCCACTCACCCAGCTCAAGTGTCAGATGTGAGTGAAGACACCCCCAGTTATTTCCACATATCAGCCATCTGAGTCACCCCTGGCCAGTCAAGCATTCCCAGCTGAGACCCTCAATGTGATGGAGCGGAGACAAATCGTCCCTGCTGCTCCATCTAAATTCCTGACTCATTGAATCTATGAGGATCACCCAACAGTCGTATCACACCCTAAGTTTTAAGATTGTTTGTTATGCAGAAATAGTAACTAGAACCTTGTCTCAGCCTCAATAACACCTTTCTTATAGGATAGTTGAGAATTGGAAGTTAAAGATAAAGAGCTCAACATCACAGCTTCCACATAGTAAGTGCTCAATAAATGTCAATGACAATGTTACTATTGGTGGTGTCATGATCATCATCTGTCCTGTGGGGAGATAATCCGCAAGCCATTGAGGATGAGAGTTAGGAAACCTGGCGTGCCACTAGCCTGGTGTCTTGTCACTGAGACGGGGCTGCAGCCAGTGAGCAAAGAAGCAATGTCACCTGTCACAGGCCTTTGTTTCTTGCTTCTTCCTCCTGGGAAGTATCGTGGCCTCCACAGACGCCCAAGGCAACAAAACCAGAATATTTGCAATGGCTTCAAAAGTTTTCCAAGGAGGCAGTCTGATTCATCTACAAACCACGAGATCCTGAATGATCGCTAACATGTTAGTGAGTGAGGGAATTACATGTCTGTATGTGTCACCTTAGTTGTTATATTAAACTCCAGCAGGTTGGTCTATTGATTCCTGGCAGTGGGAAACTCAGCTGGGGATATTCCTTGCACCATGGGTCTCTTTCTCTCTCTCCAAGGCCAACACTTCCTTGGCCTCCTGTCGGATCCTCTCGACACTTCTCAGCCTCAGCAGTGCGGTTTGGGATTTTTTCGCTCAGCCAGGCCAGCTGTCCACTGGGGTGTCCAGCAGTGCTGTGAGGTCTCATTATAGAGCCAGAACCTTCCATGTTTCTATCAGGGTGTGTTTCTTGGCATCTCTTCACAGCAGAGGGTTGGCCAAGCCTGCAACTCACAAGTCTTCATGTGATTACGTTACCTGCATTTTCCTTATATCGTATAGGTATGCTTTGGTTATTGTCAGGCTGTGGCTGCCCCAATATTTCTCCCCCAAACTGAATGCTGGCTTGAGAATGAGACTCAGCATGAAATCCTTCTAGCTGAGCCCTGGAAACCTCCCTGTGTTACCAGCTTTCAATCTTGTGATCCGCAACACTGTTTCTCATCCACTTGTGCTTGGAGAACTTGGGGTTATCATTCTCAATTTTCTTCCTGTGGTGACAGCGTCTAAGATGTGATAAACGTTGGTCAGAAGAAAGTTAGTCATCCTATTTGTCTGTTACAAGGGTACCCAGGCACCTTTCTTTCAAGAGATAGGACCAAAGAGCTTAAAGGTGTTTTTTTCAAGTTAACATTTCCTAAACGCTTCATGTGTGTCAGACGCTGATCTAAGTGTGTACTGTGGATTCTCTTGATGAATCCTCGGAACAATCCATTCTTTCCATGCCCATTTTAAAGATGAGGAAGCTGAGGCTTGGAGAGGAAAAGTAACTTGCAAAATCTAGGAATGTGTGGAGTTAAGAACTGCATGCAGATAACCACAGAGACTGGAATTGTTTTCTGCTGTGTGCACTACCTCATGATTCGGGGCAGTTAAACCTGCTTTCACCCTAGGTCTTCTGGTCTGATAAAGGGTGTTACTCATCTTTGCATTCCTTGAGCGTAATTCAGGGCCACGCCCACAGAAGTCATTAGACAAGTGTTTGTTGAATGAATAAGTGACCATGGAGGACCAACACAGCAATGTGGCTGAAGGACTCCCAGTTACGCAAAAATGACTCCTAGTTACTCCTAGTAATGCAAAAGTTATTCTTAGGGTCCAGGGCTTTTGAGGAGTCATCTTAGTTGCTGGTGCAATCCCAGGGGAAGCAGAATAAGGAAACAAAAGGGGAGGGATGGGGAATACTGGGAAGTATCAGAGCGCCTCACTGAGGCCCAGAGTGCGGCTCCTCAGCAAGAGTCAGGAACCGGGATCTGGGAAGCCAGTAAAACTCTCTGGTCCGTCGTCCGTGATTCTCTTTGCATAGCTGATTAATTTTCCTCTCTGCTGGGGGGAAATATATTTTTCAAAAAAAATTTTTTTGCTTCTTTGCCCATTCCACGGGCAGAGGATGACTTCCAGACTTTTTCTTAGTTCAAGTCCCAATTCCCAATTCCCAGGAGAGCAAACCCAGTTTCCCCAGATGGGTTGAGATGTGCATCACTGGTCCAGTCACCAGTCACCTGAGGGGCTGGGGGGGTGATGTCCGGTGCAAACGTGGTTGTCGAAACCCTGCTCCCGAAGTTGAGAGGACAAGTGAGGAGGGGGGAAGATGCACCCAAATATGAATACCCAAGGTTGCTGCACCAATTTCAAAGTAGATCTGACTCAGGCTATCTGAGTTAGAGAATAAGAAGGTGGTTTGCTCAAATCAGCCTCTCTTTGCAGTAGAAATTTGCCAACGCACCTTGGGAAATATGGGACCCAAGAGAGCAGGCTGTTCAGAATGCGCCAAGATTAGCTGAGAAACTGAGAGATTTGGGGCCATCTTTAAAATTAGTTTCTTACCCTAGGGATGCAAGGTGGCGTGTGACCAGTTTCCAATGGTTCCTCTTAGGGAACCCTCTGGGAGATGACGCCTTTGATGGCAGGTACCGCGTTCACCACTGTCATCTCAGTCTACCCCCAGGGCTGGAGTACAGCAGATGTGTAGACCACACAAATAGGAATTTATTTGTGAGGACCTACTGCATTTCAGGCTCTAATAGCAGGCATATTTTAATTTAATCTTCATCAAAGGGCCTTATGAGTCCCAGTTAGCATTCTCTTCCCACTTTATTGATGAGAAGTTGGAAGCTCTGAGAAATTAAGCAATTTGACCAAGATCAGAGTTCGTACATTATGGGGTTTAAATCAAGGTTTATCTGAATGCATATCCTGGCCTCTTTTCCCTACTCCACAAAATCTCTCTGATCCAAAATGAAGAGTGTCTTGCAAAGAAAAAAAAAAAAAAAAAGAAAGTAATTTATCTTCCCTGAAAGTTGCTGGAGGAGGCGAGGGGCCTCCAGGTACCTGAGCGCCAAGCAGAGGGGAGGAAACGTTGATAGAGATCTGGTCTAATTAAGCTTAGCTCTAATCAGTGACACTTTGGTGCTTTGGCTCTGGGAGTGAAAAGCTGTGCGTACCTAGGAACTCTGGGTAAACAGGGTGGATGCCAGGGCTGGCTCTGCTGTCAGCAGGAAGTCTAAAAAGGCAAGTTGAATTCTGATGAAGGCAAAACACTGAGGACAGAGGGAGCTGATCTGCAAATGATTAGTTCTATATCAGAGGAAGGAAGGATGGTAAGGAAGGACGCCAGGGGCTGGATGGGAAGACAATATGCTCATATTCAACCTTTAGATTCCAGGGAAAGATGAACCTTAGTAGATGTAATGGGAATTAAAACCATGAACCTGTGTCTTTGAAAGCATTTCCAAGGTGCTGGCTCTGCTATTCCTCTATGGTACTCCTTTTCTTGGAGCTTTTCCCATTTCTTTATATTATCCTGAGACATGAGAATGGGTTTGCCTTGGACCAGTTCCTTGAGAAGGACCCAATTCTTCAATGGGCTTCAGAATGATTCCTTTAGAAGTTATTATCAAACCGATTCATTGTCCAGGGAATCGTCTTTACACAATTATTCTGGCTGATTAATTATTGCTCAAGTTACATGGGACAGGAGTGATCGGGAAAGTAATAGTTGATTGGTCTTTTATCAAACTGTTTATGTGCATAAGTGCCATGTTTGGTACCCTGGGGGTCCAGTTGCTTGAATAAGGCAGAGTATGTGGCTTTCAAGAGTCAGTCTTTGTGTGTGAAAAATCTTAACAGTCATCCTTAGCTCAAAGGATTGTTGCAAGAATTATAAGAAGTAACGATGTCGTCACACAGCCCAGTGAAGTTCGTGATGGTTCTCAAACTGCCTGGGGTTCTCTCCAGATGCATTTATTTCAGTTAGCATTTATTTAATGTTTACTAGGTGTTAGACACATTACTGATAACCCACTACACACATATTGGAAGTAGATGCTGGAATTTCCTTTGTTTTACAAATGAGGAAACTGGGGGATGAAGAGGTTAAGTAATTTGTGCACAGCTACTAAGTAGCAGAGCTGAGATTTGAACCTAGACCCTCTGGTTCTTGAGTTCATGTTCTTAACCACCCAGCTAAGCCATCTTGATGAGTTATGGGGCTATGATGCCCACAGTCCCTTGAAGAGAGCCTAGCACAGTGCTGGGGAAGCTTTAAGAGAATACTCAGAGGGAAATCGGATGAGCTGCTCTTGAGGTTTTGCTCCATGGATGCTCCAATTTTTAGGCAGTGTTCTGATAGTTCAAGGGTGGTGTGATGGCCAGAGACCTGGAAATGCCCTCTAGCAAATACTGCTTGTATCCCCTGTACCTCTCTATTTCAGTGTGTTCCACTCTCCGCATTTCTGCCTCTTGGTGTTTTCTGGAAAGCCATTCTGATCACAGGCAGAGCAGGCTGGATGTGCCAGGGAGTTAACACCCCTAGTAGCAGCCCTCACCTAATGTCTGGTAGGAGTGGATGTATATATAACCCAGGTCCCCAAGATGGAGGCATGTGTTTTATACTTTTCCCCAAAGTTTCCTTGTGGGATTAAGCTTCAGCTGCCCACTGTGGAAATTGGCTTGTTAATGTACCTTTTATTGGTTGCCTTCCTTCTCCTGTATTTTTCCCCACTTTTCATTCCAGTGTTCCATGAACTTTCAGAAAAACAACTTGCACTCAGATTATTGTCTCAGGGGTCTGCTTCTGGGGGAACCCAAACAAAGACAAGCTCTAATTCTGCCCCAACACTCAGTCTTTCTCTCCCAAGGATTCCTGAGTAAGGAAAGTACAGGATGTGCAAAAAAGCAACAGCTAAATGGGGAAGAAAGTACTGCTTTTTTAATAGCTGGATAAGCACCCAGTACTCCCCAGTGCATGGCGGTAAAATGCTAGATGGGGAATGTGGATTAAGCCTGGAGGAAGGCTCATTGAGGTCCTCTGCCTGCTATATCCTGTCTGGATGTGCTGACAATATGGAGGTGGAAAACCAGTGGGAGTTCCGCTCAAGGATGCAGATCTTTAAGGCATAATAACTACATCCTGCAGTGACCATTGCTCAGCGGAGGTCAGAACACCCAGATTAGCAAATACTCCTTTCTTAGTGGAGCCAGCTAGGGTGTGAGCAGGAGGTCTGAGATGTAAGGAGAAAGATAAATGTTCCCATACCCTGAAGGGGCTGAGGATTTGAGGTGGATGCTCACACCTGCCTTGGTCTGTCATCTTCCTTTGTTCCTCTTCAGTGTCATGGTGGTCATTGACTAGATGCTGATTTCATTTTCTCCAATAGCATTTCTTGGCCTTTTCTTGGGTGTGGTGATTAGGAAGGAGTAAAATAGTATTCTTAGGATTTATGCAATTTGATCTCTCTTGCACGTTGATGAGGAGTCTGAAGCATCTGTGGAGTTTTTTCATATTAATGGGTTGGTTCCGTATGTTATAAATTGTGAAGATGCCACAAAAATAGAAAAGATGATGATGATGATGATGACAATCTAGAAATGGCAAAGGGCATGCATTTGTCACATGCTTGCTCCATCCCAGTCAGCATGAGAAACGATTTGTGTGTGTCTCATGAATGCTCACAGCAAGTCTACGAAGTAGGTCGTATTGTCTTCATTGTGCAGATGAGGAAGCTGATATTTAAAGAGGCTAAATAAGTTTCTTATTGTCACGAAGTTCATCGTACGAGACTCCTGAAATGTTGAGGAATCTGTTCAAGTTTTTTCTTGATATCATTCTTGCTTGTGGAGTATTCAGCTATTGGGGAGGGAGCCAAATGGGGAAGGGGCTGGGAGAGAGGCTGCAGTGTGCATGGCTGGGGAGGAGCTATATGAACTTTTGTGAAGAGTTGCCTTTGTGATATGGTTTGAGATATTTCATCACACACTGCCTCGATGAGATAATTTTAAAAGAAACGTTACTGCTCTGTTAGCCTCCCCACCATGAATTTCATGAATACCAGGACAGCCATCTACAGAATAGGGGGAGTGTCCCTTAACAGAATTAATAAATAAATGAAAATGTCATTATTCTGTTATTTAATCCAAATATGTCTTAAACTCAAGATTCCCTGAAGGCAGAGAGCACCTCCGTAAAAATGTCTCTGAAGAGCCGGTGGCACACCTGGCCCTTCTTCAAGGGAGAAGAGGATGGGTGGGTAAGGGATGTGTTTGAGATGACTCAGCAAAATCCTGTTGTTTTGGACCAACCTTTGCAAAGTCATCCTCAGCTCTTTCAAATTTGTCTCTCTTTTCGCTCTGAAAAGATCTGATCCTGGTCCTTTCTTCCCCCTTCTTTTGTTTATGTGAACTTTAGGAGAAGAAGATCATGGTATTTTCATTTCAAAATAATTTCTGGAAAATACAATAATGAGAATGGACTCCTAAATGGTAGAACTCCGGGTGTGGCATAACAGAATGCATTTTTGCTGGTTTTAAGGGCAAAGGGTCATTCTTCATGCCCCTTGCTGCATTGGCACAGCCCGTTGTCCAGGATCTTCCACCCCTGTTTGCAGGCTGAGACCTGGAATCGTGGGGTGTGAAGAGGATTAGGGGCTGTTAATGATTAAAACAAGCAAACCATCTGTAGAAGAACTGGGGCGGGAGCTGAATTCTGCCATTAATCAACGTCTTCACCAAGGAGCTCGTGTCTCCTCCTGTCACCCAGGCAGCTCCCTGGGCCATTTCAGTCCCCACCATGGTGGCTTGCTGAGCCCTGCATGCTGATTAAAGACCTGGTGCGTAATGGGAATAGCACATGTCTCAATTCCTCGGGTAGATCTAAGCAAGTTAATAACCTTCTGTAAAGCGAAAGCAAATCAAGTTCTATTTTAAGCATTTTATTGACAAGCACAGAAAGGCTGCTGTCTGTGGCCCAGGTAAATTTATCACTTGGTTTTGTTGCCTGTTTCTGACTCATGCAATGGACGAGAGCACTTAACTCATCCAAAGCCTCGCATTTGTTGCAAGGCAGGAGGACACGTTGGAGCAGGGAAGATGGGATGAGAGGGAGAGAACTTGTGGTTCTGGGTTCCTCCTGGAGGACCAGGACTTCTCTGCATACTCTCCTTGCATTGACTCATCTGATGCTCAGATAGTCCGTCATGGTGACATGGTTTTATTCCCGTTTTACAGCTGAGGACACAGAGATATAAAGGCGTGAAATGCCCCACCCCAAATTGTATGGCAGTGGTGGAGCCAGGATTCAAAGCTTCATCTGGCATTTACAATTACACTGTATCAGTCAGGGCCCTAAGATAAAACAGACATATTGAAGAGAGGGGCATCACAGGAGACTTAGTTAAGGGACCACTTCCATAAATGAGAGTGAGGATGAGGGGAACCACAGGGATGCGCCCAGGGCTAGAAATAGTAGAACTCTTACATTCAGAAACCTGGAGTCCAAGGGAAGTGAGCAGTTACTGGAACCCCAGAAAGCATCATATAAAGGAGGGTGTTTTGAGAGGAACAGCGACTTTTGGTCAAAGGACAGAGCCAGTCCAATGTGATTTTCCGTGGACTGAGTCAAGGAAGGAGTCCCTTTGGCTGACCCAACTAGGAGCCAGGGATCCCACTGATGAGGAAACATTCTGGTCAGATTCCCAGTGTGTAGGGCAGGGTGGATGAGGGTCCAGCTCTTTTTTCCAGCAGATCCCCCAGAATACTTTTATTTCTAGAAGACAATAGCCATTGAGCTGTTCCAGCAAAAATCACTCCCCTAAATAAAGCTGGTAAACCTCAAAGCATTTCTCCTTACATGCAACTGAAATAATCTCAAACCACATTACTGAGATTTTGACCATGACCTAGAACCTATAAAGAACCCATCTCAAGTCACGTGTTATATTCATAAAGATACCCACCCATCAGAGAGGAGGAAATGCCCAGGCTGGCAGCTGCGTGGATCATGAAAACTCACCTCCTCCGTTATTTAATATATCTTCACGATACCCTGGCGCAGGCAGGGGAGAGTTTCTATAAACTGTGTCTACTTTACCACGAGGTCTTCAGAGGAGGAAAGAAACACCTTCCTCTGCAAAGGAGGGTCATTTTGCTGTATCGGGTCAGCTGTGTGGCTGGCTGGGTGGCTTTGGGAAGCTCCTTGACATTAGTGCAGAGGATCTGGGGAGAAAAAATCCTCAGAATCTCTCTGCCATCCTCTGCCACATTGCCCCTCCTCTTTCTACCATCCTATTACCAATATATCCTGAGATAATGGCCCAACTCTTGGTTTCACAGTTATGAACCTAGAATTCAAAGTACCAGTGAGAGTAAGAATGTTTTGCCTCTAAACCAGCATTTTGAGGATCTCCTGTGTGCCAGGCTCTGTGTTGTATTTCGTAGATGCAGAAATGGGTAAAACACAGTCTGTGCACTTACGGGGATCCTGGGCTAATGAAGGAGAGATACTTGTATAAATTACAGATAAACATGGTTGAGGAGGTATGCATTGTGGGAATATAGAGAAGGGAGCAATTGCTTTTGTCCTGAATGCTCAGGGAAGTTACACGGTTCTGGTGATACTGAGCATTAGGGGAGGAATTCTTGAGGCAGAGATGGAGAAGGGGTATTGTAGACACAGGCAGAGGCAGAGATACGGCATTAATGACATGTGAGGGTGCAACCTCAGTCAAAAGGTGTGTCTGGAGCAAGGATGTGTGGAGCAGAGTTAGAAATAGGAGAAATGCCTCAAAAGCTTAGTAAGAGTGGATTTTGAATGGCATTGATGCTCTGCCAGTGATTATATCCTTTGGGCAGCAGGGAATTAAGCAGCGTTTTTAAGCAGGGAAGTGATAGAGTTAGATCTATGTGTTAGAGAGATCATCTGGCATTACTGTTCAGGGCAGGGTGGAAAGGAAACGGATGAATGTAGTCAGTTGGAAGACTGCTATATCATAAATGAAGTGAGCTGAGACTAGTTTGCGAAAGGCCTTGAATGCCAAAGCAGGGATCTCAGACTCTATTTCTATACAGGAAGGGCTTTTAAGCTGGGGCCTATTGACTGATCTCAAGGGGGTCCATGATATCTTAGCTGGCATGTTGGATCCAATTTACTGGAACAGTGTGTCCACCCCACTGCCACCCCCTCCAGCCACTGTGAGTGTTGGGCGCCAACAGTTAAAAGATGCATCCAGGACTGCGTTGGTAACTGGTAACAAACAGTTTTCCAAGGGAAGAAAAAAAATCCCTGATTTGTAGCTTTGGCTAATTTCTGTGGTACAAATGTTCCCACCACGGCTGATTCCAAACTACTAAGTTGATGCCACCAAATGCAGCGTTGGAACGAGAGGCACATAATCGGCTTCTGTGAGCGAGTGAGAGCTGGTACCAGCACAGGACTGGAATCATCCTTCTGGAAGAATTGCCCTTGGGCAACATCTGCTGCCTTGTCTAAAAATGTCTGAAAAAAAAGACGTCCCCTAGAGGCAGCCCGTAGCCAATGACTGAATATAGGGGGATACCGAAGTTCACCCTCTTTGCTCCATAGTGGGACCGTTCTCTGGTAATAGACACATTCCAGAACTCTTAGTGGGGTCAGCCTGAGCCTAGACTTCAGCTGAACCCATTTCTTTGCTTAGGTTCTTTTTCTGCCCTCATCCTGCTTTCTTCCTTTCCTTTCACGTTTATCCCAAGAGCTCTCCATCAATAAATCACTTACACAAGGATTCCACACCTCTATTTCTGCTCACAGGGAGCCCAACCACAGGCATAAACCCTAGGAATTGCATGCAAAGTCTCATGCATTCTGATATGAGTGTCTATGTCTGTGAGAAGGTCAATGGCTTTCATCAGCTACTCCAAGGAGTTCATGACCCAGAAAGGGGTTGAAACCTCTGTGGTGGGTGATAATACCCATTTTGCTTCTAGCCTGTGGTTGATGCTCAGTGAGCCCAGCTTCCTGGAGGATTGAATGAAGAGGGTTCTTGTTTACAAGAACCACCTGTAGAGGGCAGGCTTATTCACTCCCAATTCCAGCCCAAATCCCCTGAAAGGTGAGAGAATGCAAGGAGAGGGATGATGCTTGAATTTACAGAGACCTGTTTGGAAGGGAGGGGAAATCGCAGTTCCAGGCAAGACAGAAAGTATTAAGCTGCACTTTTAAGTCGCAACCAAATGCAAGCAAAAGCATTTTCAAAAGCAAGAGTAATTGGTGGTCAAACAAAGCCTTCTTTTAAGCCACTAATGTTTTCCCACACACGGGGACAGGTAATAGGTTTTCCTTGTTCTGGGCTCCTCTAGGATAGCTACTTAAAACTACGGCATCCATCTTTCAAGGGCATCCAGGCAAGGCATGAAACATAATTGTGAACTTGGGGCAGGTCCCTGGAGAATCTCTGGTTGTTTTTGGGATCGGTGGTGTCACAAGACTGGCCAAAGAGGCTGGGATGCTGGCTGCTTTGCACAAGTCTATGCACACACACACACTTTCCATACAGTTGTAAACACTCATGCTCCATCTATGCCCACATCCTCACACCCATCTCCATCTTGAACGTCGCATTCTCACCACATACCCACGTCATTCACACGCTCACCATGCCCCCTCACACAACTCTACCCCCGACACACTTGTCACACGCTTAACACAGCTCTGCTTATAGACTCACACACGTCCACTCATACCCTGAACTCCCACAGACACACATTCACCATTCACTCACTGCAAACACTTGCCTTGCACACTCACTTCTCTCAAAGTTTTCTCATCCTGCCCTTTGTATCTCCTTCACTCCCCCCAACTCTCCACTCACTCTCTTCTCTCACACAACAACAAACCCCTCACACACTTTCCCCCACCCTCACCACTCCCCAACACACACAATCACACCTCATCCCAGAAGGAACAGCGCACAGAATCTTAGCTTCAACAAAAATTTCACAGTGAAAGAATTGCTCTCCTGGCTCCCCCAGATTCTTTTCTTCTCTCTTCTGGACACTGTTTATATCTCAGTGGTATTCCTGATGACTGTTTTCAGTACTTCTGCACATCCTTTGTTGGATATCTTGACCGTACAGTAAATCATGTTGGTTAAAAGCACCAGGTGCATCCAGCTGGGATCACCACCCTTTAAAGGCTGCCTCTCCTGGGGTCAGCTATTCCTCTCCAAACCTCAGTTTGCTAATCTGTGAAATGGAGAGACCAAAAGTATCTATCTCTTAGGATTGGAGGTCAAATGAGTAGGATGATGTCAAGCCCTTAACTCAGCTCCGGGAGTATAACAAAATGTAGATAAAAGTTAGTCCCTGATATTATTAAGTGACGTCCAGCACCGTAAGTCAGGTTTCCATGAAAACTCCAAGCCATGTTACAGGACTGGGCTTGTGGATCCAACCAGGGGAAGGCCTAATGTTTTCCATGCAGGTCAGTCTCTGTGCAGTGGGTCCCTGGGAGCTAAACACGGAGGTGTCCCAGTGAGAAGGTTGAACTGAGTCTGCCGCAACAACTTATGGCTTGCAGGAATTTGTGGAACTCTAATTTTTAAAGCATGGGTCAAACAAAGCAGAAGTAGGTGCCAGATTATTTGAACATGGAGGCCAGCTCTGTGGGGAATTTTGGCAAATGCCCCTGGCGTGCATTTGTACCCAAGCGCCTTGGGTGAAGTTGAGTTTGCGATTCTGGGGAAAGCATTTTGTATGGAGGGGTGAGGGGGCGGAGGGAATGACAAAGACTCTTCTTGACCAGACTCTACTCAGGGTCCTCTGAGCTCTCTTCTCAACCAGGCCCTGACTTTTGGGCTTTCACGTTTATCTCTGCATTGTCCAATTTTAACAAGAATCCTGCTAAGTCAGCTTCACTAGAATCCCCCACCCTTGATATCTGATTATTCTTCATACCTGACTTCATCTCCCCCCATCATCCAGATGATGTCTGATCACCCTGGCCTGCCTTCAGCAAGAATTCTGTCAGGTTGGTTTAGCCAGAATCCTCCCTGACCCTTGATGTTTCCTCTAGTAATTTTCCACCCACCGACCCCCATCCTACTCCTGGGCTATAAATCCCCACTTTTCTTTATTGTATTTGGAGTTGAGCCCAATCTCTCTCCCCTACTGCAAAACCCGATTGCAGTCGTCTCTACACTATTTCCCCCTGAATGAGTTCTGCTGGAAGTTCTTTAATATGCATCATGAATAATTTTATCTCTGATGGGGGCTCAACTGATCCTTTGGGAAGCTGGTTTCAGTGTTTCTCCTTCTGGGACAGGGAAAGCTCTCGTCCTCCCACTGCAAGGCAACCTCCACCTTTCGGGGTCTTTCCTGATTAAACCTACTTGTTTTTCTTCACCAGTGATGATAAAAGCTACCTCCATTTATTGAGTGCTGACTATTCTAGGGATTGTGCTAAAGGAATGCTCGATGAGTCCTCATAGCCATGCTGGGAGGCAGATCTGGCTAATATTCCTATGGTGGAGACAAGGATACTGAGACCAAGACTGGGGATAAAGGACCTCTCCCTGGTCAGACAGGTAATAAGTGGCAAAGTAGGTTGGCTGAGCCATAAGTACTGATGAAATTTGAGCTGAAGGGACTGAAAGACAAGGGGCAGAGAGTCAAAGGGCAGATACACACAGTGGTGGCTTTGATTGCTAGACTTGGGGGGTCATCTCTCCCTACCCTTAACCCCTTTCTCTCATCACTGGGGTAACTTCCCCTTTCACCTACGGATGGGTTTCTGGGCAGTGTGATCTGTTACAGATCTTGTTACTACTCTGCCATCTGCCTCTTCAAGAACGACCCAGAACAGCCCCGCATATCATGAGCTCTGCCTGCCCCAGGTCTCTAGTTGATCCCATTTTACTCTCAGAACACAAGGGGGAGATGCTAAAGGCAGCGCCTCTCAGAGATGTCAACTAGTAGACACAGGTCGGGCACTGAGAGCCCCTGCAGCACATGCCTTCCAGTCCTGGCCTTTCAAACACCCGTCACTGCTCTCCTGTGTTTTCAGACTCAGCTTCCAGCCCCTCCGTGTATTTCATCAGGAACATCAGTTGACAAGAACAGAGCTTCAACCGTCTGGAAGAACAGGTTTTAAACCTGAGCTCTCTACTGAGCAGCTGTGACTTGGAACAAGTCCCCATCAACTCTCTTGATCCTTAGTTTTTAGTCTGTAAAATGGAATAATAATAATAAAATAATAACAATGCCTACCAGCCATAGGGTCGTTTTAAGTGTGAAATGATCATCATATGCACATGGCATTTTTATCATAATTTCACCTGATTTAGTAGTAAAAATGTGAACACAGAGGACTTTGCCCTGAGAAGATGGCTGTTCCACCATCTGTCTTCTGACCAGCAGGCCCGGGACTCTGAGCCACTCCACTTGGCCAACGAGTAGGCTGAGGCTCATGAGATTAGGGGGGATTGCTCAAGACCTCCCAGAAAATTGTTGTGAAGGCTGGAGGTCCAGATCCAGGACTCCTCCTACCTCGCCATTGCAGGGGGGTTCCTGGAGCATCGAACAACTCGGCTGTGATTATAATAACAAGAATAACAACTGCAAATTGCAGCCCCTCCCCTTTTTCAAACAAACATTTTCCACAGGTCAAGCAATGTGCTAATGTTTGCATGCATTATCTAGTTTAATCGTCACAGCTCTTGGGAGTAGGAATCATGATTATCTCCGTTCTGTGAATGAGAAATTGGGTCCGGCTCAGAGAGGCTAAGAACGGGTCCAAGATTACACAGCTAGGAAGTGGTTGAGTAGGAAGGCAAACCAAAGTCACTTAAGTTCCAAGTCCACCTTATAGGAAAAACTTTGGGTGACTTAACTTCAGGGTATGGATGGACCTGACTTAATTGAAGGAAGAAGCTCCATGGATGCCAGAGGCTTTCTTTAGTCTCCTTCTCAGTACACTCATTTTTCTATCAGTGGCTTTGCTCGGGATAATTCTAGCCAGAGACTAGACTGCTGACCCAGTCCGTGGTCACTGTGCTTTTGTTCCTGTCATTACAGCTTGAGTGACAGACTCCTAAGCCTCTGCTATGATTCTCTCTGACCTGTTCCTAAAACTGCATTAAAGTAGTTCTCCTTCTCTGCCTCCATTCTTCCTTCTTTATTTCAACACCTGAGCCTCTAATTTCTACCCTCTTTCCTTTTTAGAGGGGTGAGGAGCTAATATTTCCTGTTTACCTGTCTCTCCAGCCAGCCTCCTCTTCCTCCTTTACTTCCTGTCATTCTTGTATTTCACGTGCACACGATGAACTTGATCATGCTTCTCAATCTATGACATACTGTTGTAACCAGATTGTGCACGGCTCCTATTTGATTTTATTCTTTAAATTTTATTTTATTATTTGCCTCTTTATCTGCCATCTCCACCCTCTTCTCCTTCCCCAGTTCATAAGCACTCTCTGTATTGAGTTAATGTATGACTTCTCACTCTGCTGTCCATATATTTATTTAGATATGTGTGCATCACTGGACTATGCTTTGGGTGAGTGCATTTGAAATTTTGCATAAATGGTTTTGTGTTTTAATTCTCCATTTCTGTTTTTGATCAGTGTTGTAATTTGAGATCCATTCTTGCTATCACACATAAATCTACTTCATACTTCTGAATGCTTTATGGTATTTCACAGTCTCTCATATCATATTTATCTGTTCCCCTAATGACGGACGTCTAGGTTTTTTGCAACTCTTTGCTACCACATGCAAAGCTGGATGATTTTCCTCACATGTATTTCCTTGTGGACTTTTGTAAGAATTTCTCTAGGCTATATATGCAAGAGTTGGTTTGCTGGATCATAGATATTAAAGCCTGTGTAATTACTTGAATAATGCTAGTTTGGAGAACTATAGTACTTTATACTGTTATTGGTGATACAGCAAGAGTTGCATTTTCCCTATATAGAATATCCTCCCCAGATGGAATTTTTGCACATCTGAAGGGTATAAAATGGCATCTCATTTTTGCCTTCATTTTTATTTCTCTAAATACTGGAAGTTGGAGCCTCCCAACATATACTTTCTAGTCAATTTGTTTTCTCCTTCTATGATATTGCAAATCTCTTCTTCCAATCTGCCACCTGTCAGTATAGCCCTCACTGAAAACACTTCTTAAATTTGTCATAAAGTAAACAAATTTATTAATCTCCCCAAAGTTTGTGCTTTTGAGGTTCCATCTAAGAAATCACTTTACACCCTGAGGTCACAAAGCTATTTAAAATTTTCTTTTGTTTAAATATGAAGGGCATAACTTTAATGTATTTGGAGCTTGTTTTTGTATATGGTGTGTGGTAGAGATTCAACTTTATCTATAAATATATTTACTATATGTGTGATAATTGCCAAGTAACCTAATTATTTATAAAATAATTCATTATTTTCCTCCATAGATTTGTGATTCTACTTCTAATATTGCACCAAATTTCTCCCTCTCTCTCCCTCTTTCTCTCTCTCCTCTCTGTCTCACTCTCTTCTCTCCGTCTCTCTCTTCTCTCTGTCTGTCTGCCTGTCTCTCTTCTCTCCGTCTGTCTCTCTCTCTCTCTGTCTCATGTTATCTATTCTGTTCCATTGGCCAATTTGCTTTTGCCTCAATACCATACTGTTTTTATTACTATGGTTTTGTAAGATGTCATCATATCTAGTTGGGCGAGTCACCGTCTCTCCCCTCTCCTTTTCAACCTCCAAAATTTCCTTAGCTATTTTTGGAATTTTATTCTTATATATGCATTTTCAACCAGTTTGTCAAGTTTCTTACAAAGTCTTGCTGTGAGAAAGTCTACTCCACAGGATTTGTTGGGCAACTGAATGAACTAATGGATAAAAAGGGCTTTGCAAAAGCGTTAAAAAGTCTAGAAAAGTGAGGACAGTGTTGAGACAAGAGCGGGCTTTGGGGTCAGCCAGAGGTGTGTTGAAGTCCCTTGGAACTTGGATAAATCGTCTACTTCCTCTGATTCTCAGTGTCTTTATCTATATGACTGAAGTTGACATTAACCAGCTCTCAGGCTTGTACGGGGGATGGGGTGGCCAGCGATTATATGGGGCACCGTCGCCTGGTGCCTTGTAGGACTGGGGTACTGGGGGTGGGAGTGGGAGTATCATCAGTGATGAAGTAAGAAGAGTAAGAATGCTGAGCCTGGCCTCACACAAAGGATCAGGGCTGCTGTTGACGTGGTGCAGGCTGCCAGGTTAATGAGATCAGTCATCAACGTTATGTTCTGGGCCATGATGGATTTACTCAGATCCCCTGCCTGAGTCTTCTGGGGGAAAGGACATTAATGGTGACATCTGTGAGCACAGAGATGTGTGGCAGGTTCCTGGAGTGGTGGTGGGGTGAGGACTTGCCTCTCTCCCTCAAGCTCTTTCTGCTTCAACATCTTAAACTCAGCAATGCCTGGTGAGACCTGCTGGGTTATTACTTATCTGCCCTAGAATCAAGCAGCCATGGGAGAAGTGTTTGCTATTAAATGCTCAAACAATGCTGGGAGGCAAAGAGGTAAAGTGGAAAAGGCACCGGGCTTGGAGGCAAAGGTGATTGGGTCCGAGCCTGAGCTCTTCCACGTAGTGGCCGGCTGTGTGACCTTAGGCAAGTCATTTTGCCGAGTAATTGTACCTTCCACGTAGGATGGTTGAGAGGGTCATATGACATCATGAATGCAAAAGGAATATGATAAATGGTAACATGTCACGGAGATGTGAGGCATTGCGATCATTTCAGAAAACCATCATGTGCTGCCTTTCAGGTGATGGTTTCCTTGCAATTTTAAGTCCAGCCCTGCCATTAACTGCTGCTGTAATACCTACCTGGGAAACATTGTGGACTCTAACAACTGCTTTGAACAATATGGTTTAATGATGTCCACAAGTTGGCGTGTGTGTGTGTATGTGTCTGTGTGTGTGTTTGTGTTTATTGGGGGAGGAGTATTGTGAGATGGGAGCTCTTAGGGATAAGAAAAATTATAGCCAACCCAAGAGTTTCAGGGATAATCACATTAATTTGGGCTTTTCATTTAAGTAAAAGTGCCGCTGATGATTGTGAATCTAGCGTGGAGTTATGACTGATAATAATGATGATTAGCAAGAACAACAGCAACAACAATAACTCAATATGTTCCAGATACTTAACTCGTTAGCATGTATTCTTGCATTTATCTTCACAACAATCAAGTGAATCCTTGTCTTACAGACGAGGAAGCTGAGGCTTCTAAAGTTCAAGTCACACAACTGTAGGTTGTTGGAGCATGGAAGCAAACCATGCCTTTCTGGCCCCAATACCCAGGCTCTTAATAACTTGGAAAGGCCTGTCAGTTACTCTGGGAGATTCATTTGGGCTTCTTTTCTCTGTCAAGGGCACAATGCTCCAACCATGTCACTTCTGAAAACAGCAATTTCTGGAACTGAAACTTCAATTTTTTCAGATTGGGAGGCTGACACTTGAGAGGAGGCCTGATGCTAGAGCGTGTCATCCCCCATCACAATTGTGGAGCTGCCTGTTGCAAAGAACGCAGGGAGTGAGGCAGTCAGCTAGAAAATCAGAAAAGAAAAACGTGCTTCACCTGGCAGACAATTTGTATTTTCTTCGGTTCACTGGGGCCCGATCCCTTTCCTGGTAAATTCCCCCTCAGCTCCCATTGGAAGATCGCCTCCTTCTTAGGCCATTGGCCCTTCTGAAGATACCCCTTCCCCCCAAGGCTTTGACCATAGAATGGGGCAGGCTATTTTCACATGATCAAGAGTTTATTTTATTATTATTAAAAATATTTTCATCACACAATCTTAAAAAACCTACTTGGGATAAAATAAAGATATTAAAAATAATTTACAAATCTTAACTGCCAGAAGGCATCTTGGCTTAGTAGAGAGGGCGAGTACTTTAGAACCAAGTAGATAGTCAAATCCATGCTCTGCTGCTCCCCAGCTGAACAATCTTAGGGAAGTTTCTTTGAGAATGACTAACATTGCACAACTCTAGGTGGCGCCACTGACCCCAAATTCCTGGGAGTGTTTTCACATAGAATGTTATGTTCATAGCTCCTACTGGAGTTGTGTAGCATAATTTCCCTGTCTCTGAACATCATAGTCTTCATTTATAAAATGAGGATGATAAAAGAGTATCTTCTTCATAAGGGTTGTTTTCAGAATTAGGTGGCATAATGACTGCAAAGAGGTTAACAGTGGCTGGCATCATAGTAAGTGTTCAACAGTGTTCATTCTCTTCCCACGTTATTTTTCAGAAATTGGAGGAAATGGATATAAATAAGATACAGTGCAATCCAGTGCTTGGGAAATCAAGCATAAAGATAAATGATGATATCAAAGTTTGTGAAACAATATAAAACAGGAGATTACAAAGTGATACTTGTCTAAATATTAGATAAGTGACATAGTGAATAAGTATTATGACTTCCTAAGAGGGAGATTGTCTTAGGTGAGATTCCCCAGAAGCTGATTCTGAGATGAGAATTCACATGCAAATGTTAAGGAAATGCTCCCAGTAGAAACTGGTGAAGGAGTGGGGACAGCAGGGTGGGGCAGGGGAAGAAGCCAGACAAGGATGTGATATCAGTGAAGTTCCAGACTGGCCTGATCCTGCAGAAAAGCTCTGGAATGTAAATTACATCTCCACGTTTGCCTCTACAGTCATGGGCTGCATAACGACATTTTGGTCAATGATGACCAACTGCATAGACAACGGTGGTCCCACAAGATTAGTACCATGTAGCCTAGGTGTGCAGGAGGCTGTACCATCTAGGTTTGTGTAAGTACACTCTATGATGTTCATACAATGACGAAATTGCCTAGTGACGCATTTCTCAGAACGTATCCCCATCATTAAGTTACACGTGGCTGTACTTGCAACAAGGAACTTTCAGTCATTGGCTAGGGCTTCCCTAGAAGGGATTCACTCCTGGGTACTTCTGAGTATTTCTGTAGTTCTCCAAAGAGAGTACAAGTATCAGCCATTTAAAAAAAGCACGCAGAATTTGGTGAGGGGATGTATGTTCCAAAATCATATTTTCCAAACATGGCCGCAACAATATTTCCCATCCCATAAGCTCTTCAAGGACTTTACTACCCTCTTCAGGAGGTATATATAGTCTATTGACTTGAGGCATCGGTGTCTACCATGCTGAATAGACAACAGCAGAAGGAATGCTATATAACTTATGAACCTAGGTCATGAAACGTTATACAGCTCTCTCTTGGAACACTTGCCCTTAGAACCTGGTCACAATGCTTTAAAGAAGCTCAGGCCACATGGAGACCCATGCAGGGAAGAATGAAGAACTCCAGCCCTCAGCCCCAGCTAAGCTCCTTCTGACAGCCAGCACTAGTTTGCCACTAGTGTGAGTGAGGCTTCCTGGAAATGGATCTTCCAGATGAGCCAACCTACCTGTTGTTGCACGGAACTAAGAAGAGCCTTCCTGTCTGTTCCCTGCCCAAGTTGCAGAATCGTGAGCAAAATAAATGACTGTTCATGTTTTGAACCATGAAGTTTTGGGGGTGACTTGTTTTGCAGCAGTAACTGGAACAGGGTACAAGGAAATGGTAAAAGGAATCTGAGAATCTGAGTAAAGCAATATTGGTGTAGTAGATGCTGTTGGGGTCATGTTCAGATCTTCCTTGCCATACTGGTGTAACCATCTCCCAGACTAAGTGAGTGGCAGTTGTTGCTCCTTTTTGGAGAACTGCCCTGGGCCTAATGGAAGCCACCTCAACTGGGAGGAATCCTTTCCTCTGAGAAGTCCCCAGCCAACGACTGACTGCCACATGGGTACTAAAAGGCCCTCCCCTTGTCGCAAGGTGGAACCAACTCTGGTGCAGTTGTGCTTCAGAGCTTCCCATGGGATCACATTGAATCTCTCTCCTCCCTACCCTACTCCTCCTCTACCCTACCTTTCTTCCCTCACTCCTCTTCTCCCAAGAGTATGCTGTTAATAAATTACTTGCACAAGAATCTCCCAACTCAGGCTCTGCTCCTAGAGAACTTGACCTAAGGCAGACAGTGTTTTCTACAGAGGCGTTATTATAGGACTAATATATAACAACAATTATATATTTTATATACAATACAATGCAAGATGCTGCTGCTGCTGCTGCTGTAATCTTATAAGATGTCTTAGCAGAAATTTTATCAGTGCATATTTAAAATACCCTGAAGGGGCATAGGATAAGGATGTCTTTATAGCTGAGAGAGGACAGTGGTCTTTGTGTCCTAAGACTGGGCTGGGCAATACTGGATTTAGAGACTCTTGGTTCAGCACCAAGACTTGTGGACAGCACCCTCCTCAAGGCTTGTGGACAAAGCACACACAATTACAGTGATTTCCAATTCGGCACCACAACATGAGGAAAGCAGATGCCTCAATTAAAGGGCAATTGTTTCTAGTAAGTCTTGCTTGTAAGGTCTTATGCTATTTTTCACGTATCAAGCCCCTCTCCCTTGACACCATCAGGATATTAGAAAAATCCCAGGGCCTGCCAGGGGATTACTCTGTTTATTAAATTTAGCTTCACAAACAGAGACGTTCTGCACTTTGTATCACCCTTGAGAACTTGAACATTAAGGCATTCTATTGGCTTGAAACCCAGCAATTTCACAAGACAATAAAACAATGTATGTTCTTTTCAATTTTTTTCCTGTATACTTTATTTGCTAGAGGAAGTAAAACAGTGCAATGATACACCATTATGTGATATGGAAGCTCTCTGCTAAAATTAAATCTCACCATTACAGGGTGAATATCCAAATCCGTGGCGTTAGCATTTTTACTTTGTGCCCGCCAGTGGCTGAGACTTGCTGTGATACTTCATTCCCTAGTGTTTTGGAATCCTTTGTTCTAGTCTGGAACTCTGCAAATGAGGTGAGCACACAGCTTAATGCTCAGAGAATCACAGAATGTGGAATTGGAGGAAACCTCAGAGACATTCAGCTTAGACATTTCCTTTTTAAAGATTAGGAGATGGATGCCCTGAGCAACAAAAATGTTCTACCCATGGTCGCAGGGCTGGGGAGTGAGTCTACAAGCCAGGTATTCTGACTGAGTCCCATGATCTTTCTGCAGGTCATACAGCCTTCAGCCACTAGTATTCTTCATGGGTAAGTAGACACAACATGAGGGCTGCTCTAACTCACTTGTTGTCTGGCTACTATTGCAGTTGGGTAAACCATACCTTGTTCCACATAGGAGCAAACTGGTTGGCTGTGTAAGTCCTCAGGGAGGTGAGTATTCAATGCTAGACATGAGGGTTATGGAGAATTTGCTGAAGATGATATTCTAAGACATTGTAATAATACCATCATAGCACACTGACATATGAATTCCTTGTATTTGCAGAGCAAAACTTCCAAGAAAATCAGGGTTTTCAAGAGTCTGCCTTTCTTTTTAAAGCTGAGGCACTGCCAGTGATTCCATAGTTAGTACTCACAGTGGTCTTATATTCTGGTTGTAATGGGATGCAACCTTAGTGGGGTCTGTTAATTTACATTAGGGGGGTTCATAATAACATAGTGGTTTAGCCTATAGACTTCGGAGTCTGGCACCTGGTGTTTGAACCTGGTATTCCGCATATTTGGGCAAGTCACTTAGCCTCTTTAAGCCTCAGTTTTCCATATGTATATTGGGGATAATTTTAGTAGTATCTATATCATGTAGTAATTTTGTGGATTAAATAAGATCATGGATGTAAAGCTCTTTAGTACAGTGCCTCACTTTTTAGCAGTGCTCAATAAATGTTGGCTCTTTTCATCAGTAACAAAAGCTGTTGATTAGTGAATTTAAATACCTTCAGGCAGAGTATGAGGCAATGTTCATGTCATCCTCATACCAACGCTGAGCTGAGGATTATCTCTCTTGCACTACAGATGGATATGCAATGGTATAGAGAGATGAAACAGCTTGCTCAAGCTTATCAAGTTCATGTCTAGAGTTTTGAATCCAAGTCTGTCAGGACCCAAAGCCTGTGCTCACATCACTACATTTCTGGAACAGAAAGGGATCTTGGAGACCACTGAATCTAGAGTTACCTTAGAATAATGGGTTTGTATGTATCACATCAAAAATAAGTATTTCACGGTCAAATAACTTTGATACCGGGCACTCACTGTATGTCCTGTTGAACAATCACCATTAACATTGGTGTATGTCTTCATGAGGTTTCAGAGTAAATAAACTTTCATAAATATGTTAACCTCAGAATTTCTGTAGGCTATCTCATAGGGCCAGCATCCTATGGAACATTCTTTGAGATACACTGATGAGGGCTAGTATGCTTACTTTGTAGATCAGGAAAAGAGGTCAAGAGGGTGTAGTGGGAGTCATAACATGAGTCATGACTGGACCCCAAGGCTCCAGGTCTCCAGGCTAATAATCCATTCACTGCAGTTCTCTGCCATCTTTCCCGTCCCTATGTCACTCTCAGCATCTGTCAGCTAGACGGTTGGGACACTTTGTACCTCACTGTTAGGACCTCCTGATCATCAACTAGAGGATTTCCCTTCCTCCTACACACTCCTCTCCTTACCTTTTACGACAGCCCTGTCTGTTGATGAATCTGTCACCAGAGTGACAGCGTTCTGATGATGTACTCACATAATACATTATCAAAGTGCCAGTCCTGATGGCCCTGTGATGTATGAGGCTGGCGTTTGTCAACGCCCTGCAGTTCCAACAGAACCATCCATCACAATAGCATCCTCTTCATGGGGGCACTACATGAAGGCACCTTTCTAGGGAAATGAGGAGCTGTGGGGAGCTGAGCAGCCAGGTGAATGTAACACCAGGGAGGCATCCAGAGAGATGGACAGAATGCATATATTAATCCTGAAGTGGAAAAGAGTGCTCTGTGGGATGCTCTTGCTGAGCCTAGCGTTCATTCAAATGCATTCATTCAAATATATCAAGCCAGATACTCTTCTAGGTGTTAGGATTCAAATAATAATATTGATAGCAATCATTGTTGCTTGAGCTCTTCCTATGCATCAGACACTGTGGTAAATGCTTTGTAGACGTTATTGCATTGGGTACCCCCTATAATTCCAATTATAGCATGGCTCCGTTCTTAGAAAGAAAATGAGGCACAGAAGACACTAAGCAGCTGGATGTGGTGGATCCAGCATTTGAACCTTAAATATTGACCTCAGAGTCCATTCTTTTACCCATTAAGTTTGTTCTGCCTAATAGAAGGCACAGGTCCTCAATAAGGTAAGTGCTCAGTAGTAAATGGGCAGTACATGTCTCTCGTGCTAACAGAAAACTGAAGAAGTAGGTTTTATTAATGCCACTCTGCAGATGAGAAAACTCAGAGAGATCACACTGCTAGGAGATGGTAGAACCAGGGATTGATCTCAGATTGGCCTGACTCCAAATCCACTTGTCTTATATCCCAAGGCAGAAGTGGGTGGGCAAGAGTGAGGGGTCTGGACTTGGACCTGGGTTCAAACCCAACTCTGCCACTTACCAGCTGTGTGACAGTGGAAAAATTAATGAACTTCTCTGAGCTTTGCTTGTTCCATTGATAAAATGAGGATAAATACTAGGATCTACCTTTTAGGATTTGTTGAGGATTGAATGAGACAAATGTATGCATTAATATAGAAAGATGAGCACCAGGCCTGGTGTTGGGTGGTGTTTTAGGCAGTAATTTTATTGGAAGAGGGAAATATATCAGGAATTATTATTAGAAATAGACTCATTAAAATATAACTAATGCCCAGATCTTGGTTTCTAAATACCATTCTCCAATGCTGGGACCAAGTTTCCTTAGAGAAATGCCTGAATCTAGAGCTGGGGCAGAGATAATAGAAATTGGACCTGGAGCATCTTGTAGCATCAGAAAGTAAGGAAGTGCTGAAAAAGGAAGAAAATAAAAGGACGAGGGCATGTCAAAGGGACCTAAGAGCCGATCTGATAGGCTTCTAGTCGCTAAGTTTAAGCAACAAAATAAATAATGATAATGTTGGATTATAACCCAAAGAATAAAATAAGTATCCATGAATCCATATTGGTGTAGATGCTACTGGAGCATCCTGTGGTTTTGCTTGAGGTTTGGTCCCAGTTGGAGCCAATAAACCCAGTGTTCATGAATCCCCAGTGTTCATTGTTGCCCTACTTGTTCTGAATGTCCAGATTGTTATCTGGAAGGGTCTTTGGGTTGGGGAGCAGCCAAGCTCATTGTCCTGTGGGCCTGAGTGTTGGCATGGGGTTGAAGCAATGAGGAGTCTGCTGCAAGATAAGTTCTTGATGGCTCTTGTTATTGCCCAGGAGAGTTGGATTGGCCCTGTTGGTATAGACAAGAGAGAACCAGGCACAGAATAAGCACTCAGTAAACGTAAGCCATGGTTGCCGTTACTTTTAACAGAACAGCATCATGCCCAAGAGCAACGGCTCTGGAGCCAGATTGCCTGGGTTCCAATCTGGGCTCCACCTCAGTAGCTTTGTGACCTTGGGCGAATCACCTAACCTCTTATGCCTCAGGTTGTTAATCTGAAAAATGGAGAATTAATAGTATCTATATCAGGATTGTTGTGTTAATTAAATGAGTTAACATGTTAGTGGATTAGAATAGTGCCTGGCATATAGTAAGCATTCAAATGAGCTTATTATGTTACTACTACTGCTACAATTCCTGCTACCACCACTGCTGTTAATACGACCATTAGCACTACAACTACGCAACACCACGTCCCTGCAGACTGGTTGGTTTGCCGATTGACTAACTGATGCAAACATCAAATATCAAGAGAAATTGGCACCAGAGGAAATAACAGCGTTTATGAATAGAAGAGAAAATGAAGCTTGGTTTGTGGTTTCTCATCAGAAAAATAAAGCTCTGTTGACATCTCTCCACCTTGCCTTCAATGTGAACTGTGGACCTGATGGGACAACGTAGGGAGATTTATTTTCCATTGACCAGGTTCTCTTAGTCCAAGCTGGTCAAAAGAGCCTTCTCTTGGCTCAAGAGTCAGAAAGATCAAAAAACCAAATCAAATGGAAATTAGACTATCTTTTCCATTGGTAACGAGTCCTGGCGGATAGAATGCTGAGGCTTCCCCTTCTTCCCCGAGATACTAGATTATCTGCAAGACAAAATAAAAATCCTTTTTCTTTAATGACTAGGCCTCTGCCAACCTTATCACATGGCAGTCTGCCCATGTATTATATGAGGTTACCCATGAGACGTAATTTGAGGTACTTTCTTGTGATATATTTAAGGAACTGCCCTGGTTTCTAAAACTTCACCACTAGATATGTATCCCTTTAGCTCTTAAAGTTGTGTGATGTTTAAGAACCTCCTTTAAAATGTGAATATTTCATTTTTCAACCGTAAGACATTTAGTGTTCAAATTGCACTCATTTCTTTTAACTCAGTCGACCTCACAACAATCCCATTTTGTAGATGAGAAAACTGATGCAGAAAGGTTAAGCGGTCTGCACCAAGTATTAGCTCAGACAGTACTTGAACTTGGGTTTCTTCAACTACAGAGCCTTTCCCATTCTTCCACATGGATTTGAAGGGAGAAACTTCTGGGAAGGGCTAGGCAGAAGATAAAGACTTGTTGAGACTTTTGAGGTGATAAAGAGCAGAGGAATGAAAGTCAGATAGATTTAGATCTTAGATCTTGGATTCAGTCCTTGCTAGCCATATGACCTTGGTAAGGCAATTTGCGTCTCTGAACTATAATTCCTCCCTTGTAAAATGGTGACAATAATCATTGCTTCATGGGATTGCTGGAGAGATGAAATGGTTTATGATGTGATTGTATCGATTCCAATGCCTAGCCCGTAGGAGGCGATCGCTAAATATTCGTTTCTCCCCTTTTCACTTTTTCCTGACTGCCTCTCTGAATTCTAAAAGAGCAAATTCTGCACCAGTTCAACAATGTAGATCAGCACCATGGCGCCCAGAAGTCACTCTCAGCACTGAGGTACCGCGATGGGGTGATATGTGCGGTCTTTTTCTATCCAGGGCAGAGTTGACATGCTGTTGATTATTTCACCTTTCACTAAAGCCCCTGAATCTGCCTGCCTTTGAACCAGTCACAGCTGAGAACCGCACACTGCCTTTAGAGGAGGGCTGGCCTCCAAGAAAGTCTCAAATGTCACGGGGCCACAGCCGGCAAGACACCTCTTACCTGGACAGTGTAGACTGATTTATACCTGATCTGTTGGAGGTCGTCAAGCAGCTCAAAGCTAAACTGAAAGATTAAGAATTGATCCAGATGTAGTAACACCCCAGGCTAGACATCCAGGCTCTTCCAGCACAGGCTTCCACTAGGTGCCCGTGAGGCACCACACAGGCAGCCTCTGCTTGCTGGGGGTGGGGGGGGCACTCTGGAACTGTCCTGGGGTGCACACAGCATCCAGGGCTGAACTATGAGTTTTGGGCTCATTGTGTGAGAAAGTGGTATATTCTGAAGTAAAGGAAACCCTGAAGGGAGTAAGCTTCAGTTTCTTCATTTATTCAAGCATATGCAGAGAATCACACACCTCATCTTGTGTTACTCACCACCCTGTGCAGGATTCTGAACCTGAAGTCTATGGACTCTCGGGTGGAGGGTGGTCAGTTACTCCTTCCCCCCAAAACTAATGCAAAATGGGGTATTCCCCTTCACTGATTTTCCCATCTGGTTACCTGGGTTCCGATGATCCCAGTTTGGCCTCAATTGCTTAATTTATAAAATGAGATTAATAGTAATATCTATGTCAGGACTTGAATAGATATTTCTCCAAAGAAGATATACCAATGGCCAAAAAGCACATGAAAAGAAGTTCACTGGTCATTAAGAAAATGCAAATCAGTACCACAATGAGATTTCATTTCACAGTCAAAACAGTTGGGTGGTTCCTCAAAAAGTTAAACAGAGAATTACCATATGACCCAACAGTTTCACTGCTGGAGAAATGAAAACATACATCCACATAGAAACTTGTAAATAAATGCATTATTCATAATAACCAAAAGGGAGAAACAACTCAAATGCCCATCACTTGATAAATGGATAAACAAATTGTGGTATACACATAAAATGGAATATTATTCAGCCATAAAAAAGAATGAAATACTGTTACATGCTGCAACTTGGATGAACTTTGAAAACATTATGCTGAGTAAAAGAAGTCAGACACAAAAAGTCACATGTCGTATGATTCTTTTTGTTTGAAATGTCCAGAATGGTCAAATTCATAGAGATAGAAAGCAGATAGATACAACTTGATAGACACTGGTTGCCAGGGGATGGGGGAGGGAGAATGGGAGTGATTACTGAAAGAGTACAGAGGGTTCCTCTCAGGGGATGGGATGGAGGTGCTAGCTAATACTATGGTAGTAATCATTTTGCAATTTATAAATGTACCAAATCAGCACACTGTACACCTTAAACTCACACAATGTTATGAGTCAATTATATCTCATGAAAGCTGGAAAATAAAATAAATTAAAATTTAAAAAGTTTTGAAACTAGAGAGAAATCGTGGTTGCACAACATTATGAATGCATTCAATGCAACAGAATGATATACTTTAAAATATAAAATATACTGTAAATATACTATATAGTATATAATGGGATCCCTTCCTCCTCTTCTACTCATCTTCTATCCATCCTAGATAGTGCGCCAGAATGTTCTAACATGCAAATCTGGTAGTATATAAATAGTATATAAATATACTATATAGTATATAAATATACTATAAAATATAAAATGGTCAACTGCTTGATATGTAAATATTATCTCAATTCAAAAAATAGTAATACCTCTAAAAGTTGTAAAAGTTAAATGAACTAATACATATATCTGGATAAATAAATAATAATGTTGTTTCCCTCGGTAAATATTATCTTTTATGATGATTATGATATTTACTTTTTCTGGGGAAGAGTTTCCAAGTCTCATCAGATTCTCAAGACACCCCTGAGCCCTAAAACATTGGAATGTAGATTATTGGTGCAGCCATTCTGGAGAACAGTGTGACAACACTTGGTCAGTCAAAATATAAATACATATGCTCTGTTTCCTGACAATTGCATTTCTGGGTATGTATCTTGTAGAGAGTCTCAGCTGGGTTCTGAAAGGTCTATGCACAGTGATATTTACTCTGACATTGGGAGGTGGGGGTTGGAGGCAGCGTGGGTGTGGTCCCTGGGGGAGGAGACAGGTAAACATGGGAGATGCACATGGTGGAATTCTGGGAATCATTAGAACAATGGTTAGGTATTTTAGCAGCAACATACAGTGCTGGGTGCAAAAAGAAAAGGTACAGAATGAAATCCATAGCCCTCTACCATCTGTGAAGTTAAAACTGGTAGACACAAACCAATGATGAAAGGACACACAGCAAACAGAGCAGAATGGCTGCCTGAGGAGAGGGGAGAGGGATGATGTTGGGACTGGTAATAAAAGGAATAAATCAAGAAAGCAAAAGAGAGACTTGCCTGAGCACAATGATGGCACTGTGTCATGAACCAAGGAGTCTGAATAACTCAAACTTCTGCATCTGAAGTCCAACAACACAGAAAATATAGAACAAAAACCCATTGGTTTAGGTAACCAATATATTAAAGGGCAATTACTATCTGGTGATGGGGTCAACCTCCAACTCCAGCTGCTAATTATCTTTACCTGGGTATCCTAGACCAATGACATCAGACTCTCTAGGGAGTTGTGTTGGGTGCCGCCATCTTTAGCAGTTCCTAGTGGTTCTACCGTGCAGTCCCACTGAGGAGCACTGGGTTAAGTGTCCTGGATCAAGGTAAGCACAGGGAGCTTCAAGGATGCAGCAGCAGGATAAGCCATGAGAGAGGAGGAGAGAGAGGGAGCGGTGAGGCTGAGATGAGCAGGGGCCAGATGCTGTAGGGTAAAGCCTTCGGACTCTTTTCCAGAAGTTGATGGGGGGAAATATTGGGGGAGTTTTAGCTGGGGAGCGACAGGACCAGATTTGCATGTTAGAACATTCTGGCGCACTATCTAGGATGGATAGAAGATGAGTAGAAGAGGAGGAAGGGATCCCATTGAGGAAACTGTCAAAATGCTGCAGGTAAGATGATAGGAGTCTGGACTGAGGGGGAGGGAGAGTGGGCAGTAGTTATAAGTTCAAGTCAAGGAATGACCATCCCTGTTTATAGCTGGGCAAACAGGGGCAGCAGTGGTCACCCCATAGCCTAAAGTGGGTCTCATAAAGGGAATCCTCTCCTGAGTTTGGTGAACTAGTTCCAGTCTGAGTGATGGCTCAGTGGGCAGTTCCACGTCTAGAAGTACTGTTCACATCTAGGAAATGACCGAGTATTACTGATTGGCCACCATCTAGGGCACAACAAGATTCCCACTAGGTTCTGCCGTAGCTGGGGCTGCTGTAGCATATAGATTAGTGGAGTGAATTGAATAAAGGAATGTGCCTCTCTGGTCACAGACGGTTTCTGGGTCCACCCTGCACCTGCTCATGCCTCAGCCTGCATTTATCTATATCTACATGCAAACCGATGGATAAAGATTGGAAAGTTAATTATACTGAGTGATGGTTGGAGGGAGGATGGCCTTGTTGGACCTGTTCAAGGTGATGGGATGGTCACAGCTAACATGTATGGGTTGCTTATAAAGTCCCTGCCACTGTTCTTTACATATACCATCCTTCTAATCATTTCAACAACCCAGTGGGGTAAGCAGTAGGTCCGGTTAGACCCAAAGTCAGTGTGACGACCAACACAAGGCTCTGAAGCATTTACCGCCAGCTCAGAGTTGGTGGCAGAGCCAGCACTGGAACTGTGCTTTTCTGACCCCCAGCCCTTTTCCAGCTCAACTCTGTAATCTGTAGATTGACATGATCAGTTATCACCAGCTGATTTAATGTGTTCTTCCTTGCCCGGCTTTGTCTCTGTTCTGATCCAAGAGGGAAGATGAGCCTTGTCTCCTTCAGGTTCGCCAGGGTCTGTAATGGATGCTCTGAGCGCTTTTGAGAATTACTAAGCCGAATCATCAGGCTGGCAAACCCGGGAATGTGCCATTTGGTCTTCTCTGAAATCGGGGCAGAGGAGACAGCTTGGGAGACAATTTAAGAGCTTCCAGAAAAACAAAAAGCACAGTTCCCAGAAGAACGCGGGGGCTCTCGCTGTCGCAACGGGGCTGCCCGAAAGACCCTGCATTGCTATGGAAACGGCGCATTTCTTTCTTTATGGAGCAGGCACATAAAACTCCCAGAATGTGTCATGAAATAAGTTACTACTGTCCCGAGGCTGCCAAAGATGTACACCCTCATTAGGGGAGCGATGTGACAGTTTGGGGTTTATAATGAACTGTTTGCAGGCTCAGAGGCTGAGCTAAGTTACCCTGTTGGGATCACACCCTCTTGGTTTGGGGGACTAAAGGGGGTCTCTTCCTCAAAGTGTCCACAGACTAAAGACCCATCAGCGTCTGCACTGAAGCAAGACGGCCAGGTGATGTAATTATGGTGCCTGCACATCTCATTTACATGCAACTAGCGAGCACATTCTGGCGTTTCCATAAAGACACTCCTGCTGAAATGAAGCGTTTTATAGCTTTCTTTTCACCTGGAGCCCTTAATTGGGTAGCTCTGCTCCCCTCAAAGTTTTATTTACCTGGTAATATGCAGATGTTAGTTGGCCAGCTTGGAAATAGAGATGAATTCCAAAGGAGAGGAAACGGGGGGGGGCACACAGGTGTGCTCTCCCCTCCAACCTGGAATGATGCAGCCCTTGATTGCATACCTCACCCAGTATCCTAAAAGTCTTTTCTACCATCTTTCAAAATCTGTTGTTTCCTGTTGATTGACAGTGGCTGTGATAGTGCTTTTGAGAAAGATGAGCTTGTTTTGGGAAAGAGACATTTAGATTGTGCACTGAGGGAGGTGAAGAGGAAGGAGGTGAAACAATAAAACTCAGAGAACACCTGGACTCTTGTCAGTACGTCCTGGATAACCAAGAAGGACTTGTCATGGAGGAGGAGATGACCATCGCTGCTCAACGTTGGTGAAGACAGGGCCAGGGGCACTGCGAGGAAAGACTTCTGTGGCCATAAAGAAATAGCTGCTTTAATAAAAGTAACACCCAGACCCTCAAAGGATGAAAATACAATGTCTATCCCGAGGGGTTTCTCACTAAGCAGGGGGCAGTATAACAAAAGGGTTATGAGCTTGGGCTCTGGAGTTGAAACACCTGGTCCAGTTCTCTGCCCTGGTCCGTCAGGATTTGTGAGTGCTTGCTGTGTGCCAGGCCATGTCTTCGCTGGCATAATGATCTTGAATAAGTGATTTAACCTCCTGAAGCCTCAGTTTCCTAATCTGTAAAATGGGAATTGCAGTCCTACCTTCCTCATTGGCTTATTGTGATGGTCAAATGAATGAATGTATGCAAAGAGCCTATTACACTGTAAACAATAAATGTTCACCACTGAGTTCAGTACTGCTGTTATCACAGTGTTGGGTTTGGGAAAGAAGCAGCAGCTCAGTTATTCTCTTTTAATAGAGAACAATGGCTCAGCAGTGAAAAAAGGACATCTTTCTTTTACGACTCCTAATATGGCTGGAGCAGGTCAGAATGTCCAATGAAGTCCTACTGAAGACTCCGCAATACCAAGACAGATAACAATAATGTAACAACAGTGACAATAACAACAGCAATGACTCCAGCAAATCTGGCTTTTGAGATGAGGTTTAAGGTCTCATTTCTTTTTAAAAATCTGAGCTCCTAGATGACCTCTAAAGTGGCAGAAATGTTGATGATGGTGATGATGATGACAATGATGATAATGATGATGGTGATGGTGATGATGATGGGAATGATGATGGTGATGATGGTGATGATGATGATGATGGTGATGATGATGGGAGTGATGGGAATGATGATGGTGATGATGATGATGATGATGGTGATGATGATGATGGGAATGATGAGGATGGGAATGATGATGGTGATGATGGTGATGATGGTGATGATGATGGGAGTGATGGGAATGATGATGGTGATGATGATGATGATGATGGTGATGATGATGATGGGAATGATGAGGATGGGAATGATGATGGTGATGATGATGATGATGGTGATGATGACTGGGATGATAAGATGGTGATGATGATGGTAGTAACAGAGACAGCAACACCATAGCTACTGTTTATTGAAGGCTTACTACATACTGTATTAATAGCTTTGCACTCTATCTCATTTAACTTTCATAACACTACAGGGTATGTGCTATATATATTTTCATTTCATAGGTGAGGAGACTGAGGTTTAATTGCATGGTTTTACCCCTGCACCAAGGCTCAAGTTCTAGTTATCTGGAAATCTAGAAGTTTAGCAAGGCCAGGGGAAGGATAGAGAATAACCTCCACTGCCCTATGACTTGCCTCTGGGAGAGGTTTAATTTCTCAAGTCGCACACCCTTTTGTGTAGATCTTGACACAAGGAAAAAGCACTTCTTCCTGGGGAGGCCACACTTATATACAAAATGTTAGCATGGGGCACAGCAAACCCCAGGATTCATCCACACAGTAGGAGCAGGTGGCTCTGTCATAGCATCCAATGAAGGTTTACCTTGAGTCCAAGAGACTCACTGGCCATCTAAAATGAGGTAATGTCTCACTTTTCCTTATTTGGGCCTCATGACAGCCTTTTGGCATTAAATACCCAGGTCTTATAAGCTCATTGAGTGCTGGGGAAGCTCAAAAGTCTAAAAAAGTTAAATGACTTTGCCAATGTCATTGAACAAGTTGGTGAATCCAAGTTGCATCTCTGGATTTTCAGTTTCTTCCATCAAACTGCCTCTCATGGGGAGAGTTCCTGTGTAGGAAACCTGGGTGGATCTTTCACTTGGATGGGGTCCCTGACATACAAAGAATTAAAAGTGCACTGAATGCAGATTCTGCCACTTCCTCACTGTAACTGCAGCTCATTTAACTGCTCTGACCTCAGTTTCGTCATCGGTAAAATGGGGCATAATATCTCACCATATATTGTTTTAAGAATGAGGAAATGATAGTGAAAACACTTTGTAAGCTGCATCTTTCTGAACAAAGTGTTTCAAATAATTTTAATACAAGATGGGCCCCCTTGCTGGCTATATGGCTATATTCCGTTCCCCTCTCCCCACCTACCCATCCCCACTTTCTACCCCACTCTGGTACCAGGGTGGGGGTGGAGGTGCTGACCTCCAGGTATTGTCATAACTGGCTCCGTTGTCCTGTAGCTTCTAATTGGGTTTGACCAATGGAAGGTAATGGTAGGAGAGCTGAGGGTGTGTAAGCTTGCCGTATTTATTTCCCTGGTTCTCTCCCTGCCAAGACACTGTGGGGTGGCCCTGTTCCCCTACTGAAGGCCACAGATCCTATCAGGCAATTTTTTCATATCCTCCTTCACTTGCCCCTGTAGGCTTAAGTTTAGTAACATCTCCTTCTGCATCTATCCCTAGGCCACTGGACTATGCTTTTCTGGTTTCCAAAAATCCTGCCCCTTCGCTTGCAACTATCCATTTATTAAACATTACCCAGTTTGAGTATTCGATGTCTGCTGGGACCCTGACTAATACTGGCCCTTGGGGATAATTGAGGAATTACTATGTACCCTAATTTATAGATGAGACCCCCAAATTACAACTGACACCCATAGAGGTAAAGAAAGTTGCCCAAAGTCACCCTACAAATCAGTGGAAGATTCTCAATACTAACCAGGGTCCCCTGATTCTAAGGCAAGCATTTTGTCCAGAGTATCAAACTTCCTTTCAAGAGAAAGTCACCCTATGAGGCTTGGAAAATTTACAAAGAAAAGAAGAGAACTCATTATGAACCCCCCAGGCATCTCTTTGGTGAGAGATTGAATATACAAAGGGACAACGGCCAGGCCATATGTGAAAATAGAACTCTGACGTACAACCTGCAGCAACCAGTGCAGGCAGCCATACCACAGCCTCTGCAGCAATTGGCCCCAAATGGCCAGGACTTGTCAATAACTGATGGCTTCCCTGATTTTTGTCTTCACTTCCAACTTAGGATAAATTGGAGAAAGCCAAATATGCACCCCTAACCAATCACATAGGACACCCCGCTTCTAGTTACCCCACCTCCAGCTTCCCAGTGACAATAGCCTCCATATTCGAAACTTTCCCTTTTTTCCCCTGTAAAGCTTTCCCACTCTTCTGCCTGCCTTTGAGTCTCTGCCAAATATAAGTGATGGTGGCCGACTCCTTTGCTGTAGCAAGCTCTGAATCAATAGTCTTTGCTTGTTCTCATTTAGACAGTCTTCATTTATTTCCACACTGGAATTCATCCTTTTAAAACTAAACTGACCCCATAGTGTACTATTGAACAGACTGATACACAAGCTTGAAACATTCAACAAGTTGGCCAACACCTTGCATGGAGCATCTACTGAGAGTCACCAGCTGCCACGCTGTGGCGGTCAGCAGAGTCAAATTATTGCATTCGGTAACTGTTCATTGAGTGTAAGTACACTGCTACCAAGTAGCAGTCAAGAATCTATTGCACAGTCCACGGAGGGAGTGGAAAGGGAATGGGATGGAGGGCAAGATGACTCACATATTGAGAACTCATTAAGTGAAACACTTTCCCTACGTGATCTTGTTGAAGCCATACGAACCCGAAATCTACAACAGGCACTATTATTTCCATTTTAGATGAGGAAGCTCAGGCTCAGAGAGTTGATGTGGTTTGTTCAAGGTTATATAGCCACCAGGGAGGCTGGCATAAGGTTCAAATCTGACTTCAATGTCTATGTCATCCCTCCTTCCCTTTTGTTTTGAGTAATTAGGGATAATCATGAATATCAGATAATTTTAGTCAAAATTAGAGTTCTCCTCCCTGAATTAATTAAACTGACTAATTATTAGGTAGAGTTGAGAGCTCTATCTTAATACTCTGTAGAACAATGAATGCGACACTATAGAACGTTCTGGAATATATGTATATGTTTTTTAAGCTCATGCTCAGTTTTACAGAAAGCATTTTTCTTCTTCTTAAACCAGTGGTTCTCAACTGGGGGTGATTTTGTACCCCTTCCCCGCCCCCCCACCCAGGAATATTCGTCAATGTCTGGAGACATTTTTGGTTGTCACAAGTGGGGATGGATGTGTTCCTGACATCTAGTGGGTGGAGGCCAGGGATGCTGCTAAACCTCCTACAGTGCACTGGGCAGCCCCACAACAGAGACCGATCTCGCCCCACATGTCAATACTGCCGAGGGTGAGAAATCCTGGTTTAAACACATTTAAGGTAAACTTAATATTGAACACAGCATCTGAGTCCCATACACAATTCTCTCTTCATAAAATGGAATCATTTCTCTCACCATTAAAATACAAAATGATGCTAACATGACGACTTGGGCCTTGGAGTCTGAGAAAAATCTCCTGTTCTGCCCATACCAGCTGAGTATCCTTGGACAAGTTGCTTAATCACCCTGAACTTCACTTTTTCTTATCTACAAAGTGGGGTCTATTTCAATACTTATACCACTGGGACTCTGTGAAGATTAAATGAAAGTGCATAAATATTTCATGCAAGGCACAATATACAATAGATGATTAATAATTTTCGTACCTTCCTCCCTTTCCCCTTTGAGACAGATACTATAACATCCTCATTTAATTAAAAAAGTTAAAAATACACCGCCATGGTAGGCACTAAGTATTTGAATCAAATAAAATTGTTAACTTCAGTTCTAACTTGGTTGTGGAAAGTGGAGTTAAAAACTTACAGGGTGAAGTTACAACATGACTGGAATCGGGCAGTTTCCAACTCATCTCGTCACATTGTGCCAAATTCTGTACTAGACTGCAGGGAGATAAGAGGAAGGAATAAGTCACGATTATGGTCATCAGACACCGGGGAATGAAAGGACAGTGAAAGCTGAAGGAGAGGACACAGGAGAACAAAGTTAAATTGATTCTTGGAATAAGCTAGAATCCAACAAGGGGGAAAAAAATCCATCCATTCAGAAACCAAATAGAATTATTTCACTGTGAAAGTGAGTCTATATAATTTATGAATCTCCCTTTTTATTTTTCCTGGTTAAGCAATAAAAACAGACAATACCAAATGTGTCTTAAATCCCACTTGGGCTGAGAACATGACTGAAAATGGAGAAATCAAATAAACTTGATGGTGAGGTGTTTCCAATCCAGGCAAGGGGCTCAAACCTCTTCTCGCTGACACCCCACTGGTGAGGCCATTTCTAACATTTTGATAAATATTCTAAGAAGTCTTTTCTTTCTTTTAAAATGTTTATGCCTGGATTGGGGACACCTCACCATGAAGTTTATTTTTACTTTTGTTTTTATATGTTTAAATGCTTACATAATTTGGATTAACATGAACTTTCCATTTATTGCCTCCTTTTCACTTCAATGCACAACATTCTATTATAATGGGAGTTCCATAATTTACTTTCAATTATTCCCTTATTGAGAGGCACTTGGGTTATTTCCAATCTGGGCCTATTATAAACAGCAATAATGAACATTCATGTATATATATCTTTATTATTTTATGATAGGCAAAACTCTGGGATGACCGCCAACAGTCATGTATAATCCCCTCCTCTTGAGTCACTTGCTTTTAACCAATAGAATGTGGCAATGTTGAGGGCATGTCACTTCCGTTATTAGGTTACAAAAAATTCTGACTTCTGACTTGCTAGAAGAACCTTTCTATTGCCTTCTCAGTTTGCACGCTTTGTTGAAACACAATGCCGTTGGAGAAGTCCGTGTAACAAGGAACTGAGGTCCGCAGTCCAATGGCTCTCGAGGACCTGAGCACGGACAACAACCACTGAGTGAGTCTGAAAGTGGATCCTTCCCCAGTTGAGCCTTCAGATGACACCCCGGCCCTGGCCAATGCTTGATTGCAGCTTTATCAGAGACTGTGAAGCAGAGCACCCAGATTCCTGACCCACAGAAACTGCAAGATAATAAATGTCTATGGTTTAAACCCCTATGTTGAGGCATAACTCATTACACAGCAACAGAGAACTAATACAAGTAACTAACAATTCAATAGAGAAACTGAGAAAAGTAAACAAAGAATCTGTCATGAGGACCAACAGAGTTTTAGGGAAGGGTTTTGAGGATTCTCGGGACAAAAGGCACCTTTAACTAAGAGTGCTGAGCATTCACTTATTCAGAAACTATTTATTAAATGTCTTCTGTGTCCCAGGCACTGTGTGGGGCTCAGGGGCTACAATGGGGAAGATGAAAAAGTTCTTTTTCTTTTGATGTTTATACCCTCTGGGGACAGAGACAGAATATGAAGAGTAAGCAAAATGAACAAGATAATTTCTAGTAGACACAGGTCGTAGGAGGGAAGGTGGTAATGAGGGATCCATAAAGCTAGGTGGATTCTTTGTTTCTGGTGGTCAAGGAGGACATCTCACTGAGGAGGTGATAACCTATGAAAACCGTCTTTGGGCTACTTCCCGAACAGGTGAGGTTTCCATAAACCCAGAGGGGCAGGGGCCCCACCCTCCCGCCCCAGTCTTGGCTGCTGTGCTTCCCTGGCGGCTTCAGGCTGCTGTTGACAATGGGAGGTGGGCGCAGCCCAACAAGGAAGCATATTGGTTCAGGCTTCTGCAGCTCCTAACGGCCGGATGATGGATGCCGCGGTGGAAAGGGGGACCCGCTTTGATGTTCGCGGCCTGGTTTGATTAATGAGTGGCTCTGCTGGGCGGCTACGCTGGGAGTAAATTACTCTTTTCAGAAATGGCTAGATCGGCACTATTGTACTAATTATTTCACAAGCTTGGGGTCAGTTCCAAATTCCCTGACACACACCAGGGAACAAACACCCAGGCTAACTGAAGCCGACAGAGCTCTAATTAAAGCAGAAATTGTTTGTGACTCCCCTCTCCCCTACCCTCCACCCCACCAGCCCTCTTTCCCCAGAGGAGGAAGCTGTCAGGCACATTTCCTTCTTGCCCCCGGCCTGGCCCAGCACGAACCCCCAGAGTTCCAGGAAATAGCCTGTAGGTCCCCAGTGCATATGCTGAGCACTGCAGAGGAAGGGAGATCTTCATGGTGGGTCTAGCATCCTGGTTTCTGGGTTCTTTCTTCTAATCTTGTGCACAGGTGTTGCAATCATCCATCCGTTCGTTTGTTCATTCATTCCTCTATTTATTTGTTTGTTCATTTCGTACATATTTATTGAATGCATTTATGGGCCAGACACTGTGCTGAGAACTGTCAGGGTCCCAGCCTTCAAGAGCTGACTGCCTGGTGGGGAGACCCATTCGTCAGATAATCACACAGATAAATGTAAATTGCATTTACATTTATAAATTGCATTTATAAGGGGACTGTGACTTTGAGGATGTGTAATAGGGGGATTGGGGGTTGGGGGCTCAGAGCCTTAAGGAGATAGTGCCAGAGCTGAAAGAGTTTAATTAAGTGAAGGTGTGGAGAAATGAGAAGGAGTGCTCAAGGTGATGGAGACAGCATGTGCAAAGGTCCTGTGGTGGGAATAGAGGTGATGTTCTGAAAGGACAGAAAGAAAGGCAGTATGGCTGGAGCTCCAGAACAGAAGCAGATGGATCTGGGTTCAGGCTTCTGCTATGTGTGTGGCCATGGGGGTCCTTAGCATGGATGCACCTCAGGTTCCTCACCCAAAAATGAGGATAAAATTTCTTAAGTCTTTCATAAACGTGGTCGTGCTCTCCCCAGCAAGTACCCGTGAGTACTACCCTTGACCTTCCTTGGTAGTCTTCTCTCTCGCTTATCTCGGCCACTGTGCTCCAGCTAAGTTGCTTACTTTTATCCAAGGGTTCCAACCTCTGTGCCATCCCCACCGCTCCACACCAACCTCAGAAAGGCTGGCTTCCTCATAACCCACCGATGGGCAAAAACGGGGATAAAAACTTCGTTGTGCATTTATGAATTTGCTCTGCTCCTCCAGGGATGTTTACCAAGTACTGCCACATGCTGTCCACAATTCTTGAATGTTTATACCACATACGTTGGAGGTTCCTTTGAAAATGACTAAAATAGCTGCCTTCATGCAATCAATGACCTTCATATAACTTCGTATGTTGCTACTGCTGATCGCTTTCAATTAGTGTGTCTTAACCACGTACCTTTACATATATTGTTTTACTTAGTTCTCCTGACAACCTTCCCCAGTAGAAATCACTCCCATCACTGTCAAGTGAATGATCCTAAGGTCCATCAATGTTGAACAACTTGCCCAAAGACACATTTCCAACAAGTGTGTGTCAGAGCCTGGGTTGGACCCTTTTTTCAAAGCCTTCTATTTTTATCCACTAGGTCATGTATTAGTAACATATTTATTTGTTTTAGAAATAATAGCAGCTGACATATATTGAGTGAGTATTATAGAGTAGGCATTGTGCCAGACAGTTTTCATGCATTAACTTACAGCCACCCTGTAAGGTAGAAACCACAATTATGCCCATTTTATAGATGAGAAAACTGAGGCACAGAGGAATTCAGTAATTCACCCAAGATTATACAGCTAGTAAGTAGTGGAGACTGGATTTATGCCCAGGCATGAGATGCCAGAACCATAATCTGTGAGAGACGGTCCCTTTTGGTCAGTTTCTATGCTCAGATGGGAAATCATCTTTCTTCTGATGGACCACATAGCCATCTTCTGAAGGTGGTTAGCGTGGCTGGTTCAGGGGGGCCCAGAAGGGGTATCATGAGACCATGTTCACTTGGATTTCTTTACTTTGGGATTTGGGGATTTTTCAGCTCAAGGCCCCTGTGCTCTGTCTAAAAAGAATGGACTAAATGGGAAAATCAATAATGCATACAGATGGTCCCAGTGATGTTTACACTATTTAAGAGGACAAATTATTCGGAAGCACCTGGGAGTCATTCTTTCCCATACAAAAGAAGTGCTGGGGAATTACAGGTCATTCTTATCTCTCCAATGAAGCCGACTCCCTAGGAGGCAATTATTCTGTGTGTCTACTAGTTTGCATTGCTCGTGTTCTACCACCTCCACTAACGCCAATTAAGAAAGTTTCACTTTGCTGTGATGTCCAGTATAGATAATATGTACAAAAGAATAGAATTCATGCAACAAACACTTATTGAGTGACTACTATATGCCAAACACTAGCCCGGGGGCTGGGGCTAAGGAGAAATAGCCATAAATGCAACCACCACCATGACATATACTGATAAAGCACTTACTCTGGCCAAGTTCTCTTCCAAGAATTCATTGAATCTTTACACAGACCCATGAGGTAGGTGCTGTTATTATTGCCTTTTTATGGAAGAGTAAACTGGGGCCCAAGGTCATGCGTTTAGGATATAAAAGAGGCAGGATTCGAACCAAGGCAATCTGATGAAGAAGTCAAGCACAGTCCCTGCTCTGGAATTTCTCACCCATTTAGTGGGGAGGCAGATAACACACATATACACACACCAAAAAACAGGCAAATAAAAAAATACACACACCCACACGCAAAGAAAACAAAACCAAATCACTGCAAAACTATAGTATATTGTAAATAAATAGAGATAAACCATAATGAGGGCTGGGTCAGTAGGTAGGAGTTTTTCATATACAATGGTCCTAGAAGTTATATCGAAACCAAAGGAATGAGAAAGGTGAAGATGGAATATTGGTGAAGATATTAGTGTTGGTGGGATGGAAAATTCCAGAAAGAGGGAACTAAGTAGGTAAAGAGTCTGAGGTGGGAATAAGCTTGGAGTGTCCAGGGAACTGAAAGAAAAAGACCCATATGGCTAGAATTTAGTGATTTGGGGCATGGAGAGTATTAGAGGTGAAGTGGGAGAGAGTGGTGCAGATCAGATTGTGGAGGGTCTTATTCTAAATTTGGGGAGGATAAAATGAGATAATCTATGTAATTTGTATATTACAGTGCCTAGAACTTAATAAGCCCTCAGTTCATGTTCATTTTTATGATAATTATGGTTATTCTATGTCTTGTTCCATTGACTTGGATTTCTTTTAGATTATTTAAAGGGAAAAAACTAAGATTTTTCTTTAAAATTTTCCTCTCTATCCATAAGATTTAGGCTTCTAAGATTCTGGAAGAATTCTAACTGGGAAGGTTTCAGGCCCATCCTAGTTCTGGTGACCCCTGGAGCATGACAGATATGGTGATGAGATGTGTGTGTCTGGAAACAACCTAAATGTCCACTGAAGGATGAGTGGATAAGGAAAATGTGGTATATGCATATAATGGAATACTATTCAGCCTTGAAAAAGAATATGAGCTATCAGACAACATAGATGAACTTTGAGGACATTATGTTAAGTGAAATAAGCCAGTCTCAGAAGGACAAACACTGCGCAATTCCATTTATATGAGATATCTAAAACAGCCGAATTCACAGAATCAAAGAGTGGGAGGTAGTTGCCAGGGTCTGGGAGAGGAGGAAATGGAGAGTGTCCAATCAACGGATATAGGGTTTCAGTTAAGCCAGATGAATAAGTTCTAGAGATCTGCTGTACAACATTGCCCCCATAGTCAACAATACTGTATTATGCACTTAAAAATGTATTAAGAGAGTAGATCTCATGTTAAGTGTGCTTTCCACAATAAAAATAAAAAAAAAATGAAGTGAGTGGGCATTTCAAGCCTGCAGTGGAGGGACTGGATGCCAGGAGGGGCAGGACCAGGCCAGGGTCTACCTTCCATTCAGATGTGTGTCCTTACACTGTCGGCTAAACCTCTCGGCAGAGGAGGCAGGAAACTTGTGTGGAGGAAAACTGAAGGGTTTTATTTTAAGACCTTCTGTCAGGAAAGGCCTTTGGAGCAAATTCAAACATTCGACTGCATTCCTGAAGGTCAGACAGCAGCTACATGGTCTGCTGGATTTGGGGAAACACTTGAAAAAGAAGAAGAAGAAGAACGAAAAAAATCAGACCCTTCCTGAGGGATCATAAAGACTGGGAAAGATGCAAGAAAGTTCCGGTAGGAAGGAATTAAAGGGAGATGAAAACCTGCCTCTTCAGCTCCTGCTGAAATCGTTCTTAAATCAAGCAGCAGTTCTCAGACAGGGCCATATAATTGATTACAAATGATGGAGTTTATTTCAATAAGCCCCGTCTTCCTTAGCAGCTGTTCCACTTGACGGCAAACCCACAAACAGACAGTGGTGTGAAGGCAGTCTGTCTTTTGTGTTCACCTCTGAGGAGTCTGAATTGTTCTGTGGTGAGATGCTTCCGGCTGAGGCTTGCAAGAGGAGAGGTTCCCGTTTTCTCCCGTCACAGAGGGAATGCGGAGGAGAAAGGGGCTGCTTTTGATCAGCCTGTCTTCTCAGGGACACCACGATTGGGAGCCACTCACCGTATCTCTTTCTCCAGAACCAGAAGGAAGTGATGGCGTCGTTGGTCCACACTCATCAGCCCAGGGAAGCCGTCCACGTGTTCTGAGAGGAAGCTCATCTTTTCTTCTCAGGAAGGCAGTGAGAGAGAGTGGGAAGCATGCTAGATTTAAGGTGTAAGTCTAGACTCTGCTTCTCAAGTACTAGGTGAGGGTTTTCTTGCTCTAAGATGGGGGTACAGATACCTGCATCCAGAACTGTTGGATTCAAAGATTAAATTCATTGACCTCGGGATGAAAGCACTCAGTGTGGTGTCTGGCAAACAGTAGGTGCTCAATAAATGTCTAGCTGAATCTCAGTTTAAAAGCCACCTTGCATGTTCTGGCTCACGTTGATGTCTCCCTCTACTAAAGCTATGGGCCATCTTGCTCGCTCAGTGCTTAGCATGGGGCAGTAAAGAGATCCAAGTTCAAGTCCTGATTCCGTCACCTGACTTTGGACCACTCAGATCACTTCCTCTCTTTCTCTAACTGCAAAACTGTGAAACAATCACTACCCCCTCCCAGGATGGTTGTTAGGTTTAAGTGAGTTAATACAGGGGCAAGCACTTGGAGTGTTTAAAAACATGTTGCACCTGGATGGGGTTATATCATATGTTATCTTCTGTGCTCTATCTCCTCCTCTTTATTAAAAGCTGGTTTCCCAGCCAGGCTGTAAGATTAATTAAGGCAGGCACCACCTCTCTGGCCTTCTTTCTGCTCTTGATCCTTCTTACTCCTTTGGAGATCATTAAGGGAAGTTTCTAAAGGGATTGGGGAGCTATTAGCAGTAGGGAGCTCAGAAATTAGGGATTTTTCTAATGTCTCCTTCTTCTCCACTGAACCCTAGACTTCTGTATTTCCTTGCACAACTCTCCCCCTTTTTCTCCCTGCTCTGGCCATACTTTCAGCGTTACTACTTGTTTCTTCTTGCCTCAGGATCTTTGAACATGCTGTTCTTGCTTCTGGGATATTCTTCAGATTTTTGAATGGGCAGTCCTTCTGGTCATTAGGTCTCATGAGAAAGATCCTTCCCAACCTGATGTCACTCTCCTCACCACAACCTGCTGCTCTCAGATGGTGCATCATCTTATTCTATTTTCTTACCACTATGTGAAACGATCTCATTCCATGCTTGTGTACATGTTTTTTTCCCTGTCTTCTGCCAGAATGTAAGCTCCACAAGATCAGGGACTTTGGTTTTATCATCACCCCATCCCTTATGTCTAGAACAGTTCCCAGCACATAGTAAGTACCCAGCAAATGATTGCTTAATTAATTAGTTACTTTTTCCACACAATCCCAGGTTTTCTTCCTCTGGAAGCCTTCCAGGATGGTCCCAGTACTTGTTGATTTTCCCCACTCCAATATTTTCTACTTTTAGGTTAAGAGTCCTTCCCAATTTGGTTTGATGTACTGGCTAATTCCTTCATGTGTGTTGGTCTGAGATGGTCTTATCTTCTTCTCCTTTGTATTTGAGGTGGGCATGGAGAAGCTCCTCTGAAAGTGTCTACTTGACTTAGATAAATATTTTTGCTCTTCTTGGGTGAGAATAGGAAACAGAGAGCTCTGAAGTCTCTAGAAGACAGAGGGGGAAGGAGGAGAGCGGGGTGAGTTTTCTTCATTCATGCCTTGGGTCTTCCATTTCCAGGCAGACAGTGAGTTAAGAGATAAGGATATTCTTACATTTTCCAGGCCAGTAAAATCTGTAATGATGCAAAGAAGTAGTGCAGAGTTCAACTCTCTCATTTTTTTTTTGCTGAGGAATATGTGCCCTGAGCTAACATCTGTACCAATCTTCCTCTATTTTGTATGTGGCTCACCACTAGAGCATGGCCACCGATGAGTGGTGTAGGTCTGCGCCCGGGAACCGAACCTGGGCCACCAAAGCAGAGTGCGCTGAACTTAACCACTAGGCCACCAGGCTGGCCCCTCAACTCCCTCATGTTTTAGTTGCGAAAATAGAAAAAGACCAAGGGAAATGAAACATGAGAAGCATACAAAAATTACTAAACGTTTGTATTCCAGGTTATTTTCTTATCCATCATCCCATTTAATCCTCACAATATGTCAACATGGTTGATGATGTTATACCCATTTCACAGATGAGGTTGTGGAGGCTGAGAGAAGCTAAGCAACTGACTAAAACCACAGAGCTAGCAAAAGATGTAGCGAGGACTTGAACCCAGGTCTTCTGTGCTTTTTTCTAATCACATTTAGGGTTTTAGAATAAATCTTCCACCTTCCCCAGTGGGACTTCTATCTCTCAAGCCTCTATCTTTAATAACCTGCTAGAGTTCACAGGTGGTGGAGGCAATACCTTCTTACCTTTTCCAAGCTGGGTGCTGAGATTCAGGAGAGGCACCTCTAGGTCCCACAGAGCTCTGTTGTAAAATATTATACAATTATTAGCTTAATTATTAATCACATATTTATACATTATAAATATATAAAAATAAATATACAATTATAATAGAAAGTATAAGCCCAATTAAATTAATATTCTTGTGTGAAGGGCTGCTGGGAGCAGGGCTCCATGAAGTTCATCAGCTTCCTTGGAGAGGGGAAAGTTTTCTGTGCTCCCTCTCCGGAGGCTGCATGAAAAATGCACGACGGAAGTTTGACTGTGAGTGCTTGCGGCAATGGCATCTCTGTGCCATTTTAAAAGTTCCTCTTCTCTTCCCCTTCCCTAGCTTCGTGCAGGAAACAATGCAGACAAGGGAGTTTTCAAGTGAGAGGAGCAGAGTTTTAACTCACCCCAGCCTGGCCAGCAAAGTGTCCTGGAGATGAAATTAAGAACACCCAGCACAAAAGCCACATCTGGGAAGCCTGGTGATAACGTTCAAGGAAGAACAACACTTGAGTGAAAGAATAGACTGTCACAGACAGTAGGAGGAAGGACGATGCAGCGGAACTGCTCCGAGAGTTGCTATTTATAAGATGGAGCTCATGGTCCATGAGCTTATGGTGCGGACTCATGAGGGAATGCATCCAAAATGCCCAGTCTGGCTGACGCATATAGATGCTCAGTGAAAGCTGTTATCAATGACATCTAGTGTTGCATAGTGCCTGGCACTTAGTAGGTGCTCAATAAATATTTGAGGAAAGCGGAAGATGCCATCACAGCAGCTCTGAGGAAATGGCCTTGAGATATGTTACAGGAGTGCGGCAGAAGCAGGGAGACGGTGGGTAATGGTTACAGCCCTTGAGATGAGAGGTGACAATGGGATGTATTGAGGCAGTGGCAGTGGGGACAGAGGAAAGAGTGTGGGTTGGAGAGAGACTATAGGAGCAGATGAATAGAACATAGTGATTGGATGCGGTGGGAGAGAGAAATGGGGATGCAGAATTGATTCAGTTCCATTGTCACCACGTGTAATCAGCTTCTGGGTGCCTGCTGCACCCACACGGACATAAATGAGGAGTCGAGGCACATTGTCTGTCTACTAGGTCTAAATTCATGCGCAGGGCTCTGCTTCTAGCTTTTACAGCTCCAGCAAGACGGATTCCCTCCACACTATTCTTTCCTTCCCCTTCTTAAAAAAAGACTATTACCTGCTGGGAGTTCATCCTAAGCCACTAAGGGTGAAGCTGTTGGGCTCCAGAGCATTTTATTCTAGGAGAACAGGAGGATAAAAGATGAATGCCAGGCAACATGAGTTCATGGGATTTAAGTAAGAAGTAACTAGACCCTAAAATTTAGACCTCAGAGCTGAAGCAGGGAATCTGAACTTGGGGGCTGTCACAGCCGACCCAAGACGTTCAGTCTTATCTTATTAGGCTTAATCTTACTCTCCCTGACCGCACTGGGGTCTACACGAGCTGACTCAGAAATGTGGGCACTGCAAGCCGAAGATTAGGAGTGGCGCTGAATGGCATATTCACCTTTCACAAGCTCTCTGCTCCAGACGCTTATAAAATAATTTTCACCTTTATCTAAAGGCAGAAGGGCTTTTCTCCCCCCAGCTAGTGTCCTGGCTTTTTTCCCCCTCTTTCCACCTAATAAAATCCTCAGTGTAGTGCCTGCCTGTGTGTAATCAGAGCGGTGCAGACTGCTCTCGGAGCTCGCTGCCCAGGCTGTACCACAGACGCACGGCGGAGGAAGGGATAAAACTTGGGGAAGTAATGATGTCTCATACACCAGCTGCCTCCCAGAGGTCATACCCAGACTGAGCTCCTTCGGCCCTCTGCGCATCCCCAGAAAAGAAGTCTGGCTTATTTACCATTTTAGAAAGTTAGACCTTTTCAAAGAGATGCCCCAGGCAAAACATCCTTCCTTTCCCATCTCTCTGAAACTAAATGACTCTTCTCAGAAAGTTTTGACAGTGAGAGTTGTTCCGACAGCTGAGAGAGGTTGCTGGGAGCCAGGTTGGCACACGGCCTGCAGAAAGAGCTGGTCTGTGTGCTGCGGGCTCGGGGGTGCCTGATTCTAAGGTGCAACAAGTTGGACTTTCTGGAATGGAAATGGGAATGCGGGAAAGAAGCTGTGAGCTGGGGAACTCTCTGGAGTGGTGTTGTGCTCTAGAAGTCAGATTATGGGTGGGGGTTTTGTTTTCAGGCTCCTGAAATATTGGAATTAATACAACAATAATTGTGGTAATGATGAAGTCTGAGATTTAAAAGACGGAATGACATTACTTGCACACGCATCTCATCCAGTTACTAGCATGATGACAACAGGTAAGTGGTTTAACGCTTACTCTATTTTTGAAGAGAAAAGAGGCTCAAAGAGGACACTGTGAAGGTTTCAGAGCTTATGTTTCACCTGGGAGTCAAACTCAGGTCTTTCTAACTCTAGCTATATCATGTTGACTACCTCGACTCCTGAGGACACTGGGTGTGGGGATTCACAGGTGGGACGTGGAGATGCTATGACCCTGTTCTACGGACAAAGCGATGACTACACAGACTTTCCGAGGATAAAGAGAATAAGGAAGTCATAATTACACCCCTAGTAACCTACTCCATATCTGTTATCACCCTAATTTTTACAAAAATCTGAGTTAGCGAGGGCAGGGATTAGAGTATCTCTCATTTGCGAAGATGAGGAGACTGAAGTTCAGAGGGGTAATAAGACTCGAGTAAGATTGCAATGTTGCTAATCAGTGAAGGGGCCAAACGTCCAGCACTTTGTTTCCATAGAAAACTGGGGGTGCTATTTAAAAGACAAACTCCTGGAGTTCACACCACACCTACCAAATCAGGATATCTGAATTCAAAAATAATTCCTCCACGGAATCCTAATGCCACTAGTCCACGGCTAGATGGTTGGAATCAGTTCATCACACCTTGCTTCTGACGCCAAGTTCTGAATAAGGAAGGTGGAGTGGTGGGGAAGGAGGAGAAGAAAGTGCCAAGGGTTGTGACACCTTTCCTCACTGTCTAGGTGTGTTGTAAATCCTCCCTCTCTCAGCTCCACTGGGCATCTCCATGTCTCATGAAGTCGAGTCCTCATTTCTCTGGGTACCTCCTATGGTACCTGATACCTGAGATGTGCTCAGTCAATCTTTGCATACTTGAGTCAATAAAAAATTCCCCATTAACACAGGCTGTGACTATTGACAAAATAAACTCAAGCTTTCTGGTTCTTCCAAGAGATGAATGACTCCAATGAAAACCAGGCAACAACTTGCAACCATGAATATGACTATATTATTGTAGTAAAAATTTCACGCCCCGCCGATAAAGTTCCTCTTGACCACCCTCGTGTGCAGGTCCAGTCTGCTTCCCAGAGATAAAGACTGTGATCAGCTTCAAGAGTACCATTTCAGAATCTGTGTTTTTGTTTAAACACGAACATGCACATATAGAATTATCTGTCTTTGTGTGTATACTGCTTTCTTCATATATATAGTCAAAAGCATACAGCTTATATTAGTTTGCATTTTGCTTTTCACCTAAGTGGTATGTCTGAGGCATCTCTTCATGTCGGTTCATCCAGACTTACCACGTTCTGTTACACGGCCGCATAGCATTGAAAAGACTGACTTGATTTAACCAGCCTCTCTTGATGGACATTTAGGTTGTTTCCAACTTTTAGAATTGACCATCTTTGAATGTGCTCCTTTTTTTTTTTTTTTTTTTTTTTGTGGGGAAGACCAGCCCTGAGCTAGCATCTGTTGCCAATCCTCCCCTTTTTGCTGAGGAAGACTGGCCCTGGGCTAACATCCGTGCCCATCTTCCTCCACTTTATATGGGACGCCGCCACGGCATGGCTGACAGGCAGTGCGTCGGCGGGCGCCCGGGATCCGAACTCGCGAACCCGGGGCTGCCAAGCGCGGACTAAACCGCTGCACCACCGGGCGGCCCCGAATGTGCTCCTTTTTTGCACTTATGTGAGTTTCTCTCTAAGGTGGAATGTAGAAGCTGATTTGCTGGGTCACAAATACGTGTGTATTAAAATTTTTGTGTATAATCTGAAATTTCCTCCTAAATGGTGTTACCACTTTTTGCCTCCTGCCCCCAGGAGTGTTTGAGAATACCCATATCTTACAACTCGCCAACACCTGAGACTGTCACACTTTTAAGTTTTGAGATCTATGATTTTTTTTTTTTTTTTTTTTTTTGTGGGGAAGACCAGCCCTGAGCTAACATCCGTCGCCAATCTTCCCCTTTTTGCTGAGGAAGACTGGCCCTGGGCTAACATCGTGCCCATCTTCCTCCACTTTATATGGGACGCCGCCACGGCATGGCTGACAGGCAGTGTGTCGGCGGGCGCCCGGGATCCGAACCGGCGAACCCCGGGCTGCCAAGCGCGGACTAAACCGCTGCGCCACCGGGCCGGCCCCGAGGTCTATGATTTTAAGGGATGATTGAGAGTTTTACAAAGGCTGCCCTAGGTAAAGACTTTCTGTTTGTTTCCAGAGAACTTCCCAGAAAGGAGAGTGTGTCCAGAACATCTCCCCATCATGGCCGTGTCTGATTCCATACCACCTTCATGTGAGTTATTGACATCATCTGTATCGGGGCAAACTCTTCCCAGATCTTCTGAGAAGAGACTTGCTGATCTTATTTGATACGGAGGTGGAGGGAACGCATCCATATATTCCATCTTTGCGAGAATATATGTGTTGCTGCCTATGCATGTTTCCCAAACCTGGATGGTCTTTGTAATCACCTGAGAAACTTAAAACAAACACACAAAAAACAGCAAACAACAAATAAAACTCCTTTATATTCCCGGGCACTGATCCAGACAAGCAGAATCAAAGTCTCAGAGGTGGGTCAAAGGAAGCTGTACTGTTAAAAGCTTCCATGTGATTCTGATGCAGCTGGTTTGTGAACTGCCAATTAGAGAGCTACTGATGTAAGAGAAAGTGCAATGTTAGTGATAGCACATTATATAAAATTCAGGACACTTTGCAGCTAGGAATACCTGAGTTCAATTCCCTGGTCAGCGTCTGCCCAAATTGGTGGCCTTGGGCAAGCTTCTTCACCTCTCTAAATCTCTTGTGGTTGTCCCAAACAGTTATGGTTTATGTCAGATGTGAAGCACTGATTTATATCCAGCCATCTAAATTAAAATAGAGTCAAAACAGAACAAATCATGCAGTTCTCGCCTGTTTCCATGGTATCCCTACTCCAAACTGAGGCTCTGGTAAGTTATCTCCCCTGTCATCCTACCATCTGTGAAATCTGAACCAGCGTAAAAAAGTACCCAGGTCTCCAAGTAACGAATGTAGCTTTAGATCTGCTAAGTTGAGAGGTGAGCAGCCACGGGAGACAGAAAGGAGCACGTGAAGGTGGGGACGCAGCACAGAGCATGCAGCCTAGTGGGTAATAGACAAGACCTGGAGTCTGATAGACCAAAGACCTAAGCTCTTAGCAACTTTCAGACTTGACACCACAATTTCAGCATCTGTGAGATGGGATGATAATGACTATACTGGAGTATGGTTGTCAGGATTACAGTAGATAATTCATATAAAACGAAGTATCCGGCATAAAACGTGATGTGATTATTATTGTGACAACACGAGGATTGAGCCTTGATAACCCTTTGGGAATAAATCAAAAGAGAAAAGGAAGCCAACAAGTAAGACGGGCTGGTTGAACTTGGGGGAAAGGGTTAGAACGACAGAGCGAGTTTGGAAACAGGACTGTATTAGTTTCTCACAGCTGCTGTAACAAACAATCACAAATGTAGGGGCTTAAAACAACACAAATGTATTATCTTAGAGTTGTGGAGGTCAGACATCCGAAATGGCCTTACTGGGCTAAAATAGAGGTATTGGCAGGGTTGCCTTCCTTCTGGAGGCGCGAGGGGAGAACCTGTTTTCTTGTTTTTTCCAGCTTCCAGCAGCCACCTGCATTCCGTGATCTCTTCCTTCATCTTCAAAGCCAGCAGTGTAATAAAGCTCACCTCCAAAAGTTTCCTCGTGTTCCCCTCTCCCCTCTGTTTTTTTTTAACCTTGATTGCAGTGATGGTTTCACAGTGTATGCATATGTCCAAACTCATGAAATTGTAAACATTAAATATATGCAGTTTTTTGGAAGTCGATTGTACTTCAATAAAACCACTAAAAAACCCAACCAATTCCAGCAGCATAGCATCTTCCCATCTCTCTCTGACTCTCTGCCTCCCTCTTTCATTTGTAAGGTCCTTTGTGATTACATTGGGCCCATCTGGATAATCCAGGATAATCTCCCCAACTCGAGATCCTTAACTTAATCACATTTGCTAAATCCCCTTTGCCACATAAGGTAACATATTCACAGGTTCTGGGGATTAGGACGTGGAGACGTTTGGGGGCATTATTCTGTCTACCATAAGGACCAAAACAGGAACTTGAGTTCTAGGAGATGCCAAATATACATACAGAGAGCTAAGAGCATGCAAAAAAAATTTTTTTTTCAGAGTTTGAACATTCATTCATTTATTGAGATCCTAAAATTAAAGGATAGTTATGAGTTGAATAAAACTAAGCACTTTCTGACTTGTTTTTATTTCATTCCTTTGAAAAACATCCATTAACCCCCTACTAAGTTCTGGGAACTGAGCTGTGCACCGAAGACCTCCCAGTGCAGTGGGAACAACAGACCAGACCAATGTGGGTGCAATAGCATGGGGTCTCTTGTAAGGAAGCCGCACATGTGCCATGGATACACCATGAAAACAGGGATTGTTTATGTGGCAGTGGGCTGGGATTTGGCAAAACCTTTCCAGTGAAGATAAAATTTTAGCTGATCCCTAAAGGATGACAAGAAAGTCATTTGGTCGGGAAAAAACAAAAGAACAAAAAGATATTTCCCCTCCTCCCTGTAAACCACCTAGTCTGTTTACCCACTTCATTACCCCCTGGACACGTGCTCTCAGGCAAAGAAGATGTACATGGCTCTGAAGGAAGTAAAATCAGGCCTCCTCCTGTCTCAGAACCTCTTCTCCTGCCACAGTTCCGATGGGACAAGGAAAGATCAGGAGGCATTCAAGAAGGTCACCTGGGTTCTACACTTATTCTTAGTTTTGATGAGGATTTTCCCTGATTCAGCATTTTCTGTGATTAATGCCATTTGCACTTGCTTTTCTGTGAATTGTGTGGTCATATTCGTTTCTTATTCATTTGTAGGTGCTGTTTGTGTACTAACTAGAATAGTCCTTGATCATTTGAGTTGAAAATATTTCCCCCAACCTGTTTTTCCTTTCTTTTGTTTTTATAGTTTATTACAGATGGATTCTTTTTTCTTTTTCTTTTTTTTTTTTTTTGTTTAGAGACTTGCAAATTTCACAACGTGAAAACAATGTGTGCCTTCTGGATTTTCTCTCATAATTAGAAATTAAAATATTTATTGTGACTTTCTCTCCCAATAAATATTTGTTGAACCGTAGGCTTGAAGCTCCACCTCAGAAGTGCCCACTGCAATCTGCCTGCACAGATGGAAAAATAAATACACAGTGATGGTTTGAAACACTTCCTGCTTCCTAGATGGAGAGAAAGTTGAGGGCAGAAGCTGTGTTTTATTCCTCTGTAAACCCCACTGAGGGCATTTGGGTATTTATAATGGTGTGTGGTTATGGGCTGTGGAACCAGATAATCTGTGTTTAAATCCTCGTTCTGCCACTTACAAGTTGTGTTATTGTGGGCACCTTGCTCAGCCACTCTCTGCTTCCGTTTCCTTATCTGTAAGATGAGGATAATGACAGCATGGTCATCACTGTGTTGTCGATGAGGATTGGACGAGTTCAACTGTGTCAATCACTTAGAACCATATGCCTGAAATGTAATAAAACTCAATACTTGTTGGCTGTCATTGCTCTCTGCCATTTCTGCCACAAATAGATGCTCAGTAAATGTGAAAGGAGTGAAGTCTGTACGCAGTGTTTGCGAATCCAGAAAACAAGATAACAAGATGAGGAGGTGACATGTGCATGGTGTTATTCTTCCTCTTCATTCTTCAGATGTGGAAACAGACTCAAAGAGGTCGAGTGGCTCATCCAAGGTCACAGAAGGGATTAAGGCTGTTCAACCCTACAGCTGGAATTTGCATGTTTGGACTTTTAGTCCAAAATGATCTGGCCTAGAAGAGAGTAAGAGGGAGACATTGAGGGTGGTGTTGAGGGCTTGGGGGATGGGATTCTGGGGGTAGAGGCAGCCCCTGGTCTGTATCTGCACAAACACCCAGCAGGCACCAGGCACAATCTACTCCACCTCCACTAATGAGGCCACAGGAGCCTAGAATCCCAACATCCTATGACCTTGAGAAGTCAGGCAAGGTCCTTTCCCAGGGCACTCATTCTTTGCCTTAAGGAAAAACACTTGAAACTAAGTGAGATTCCTTTTCAGAGCCCCAGATGGTTGAAGGAAAAAAAAAAAAAGAAAAATTTGTAAAAGTGACAAGCAGTCCTTGGAATTTGGCCATGTGGCAGTGTAGAGCATAAATGTCTTTCCTTCTCTTGGCAAAGAGAAAGAAGGAAAGCTTATGGTTTACACAGATTAGGATGCAGGAAATGGTGACTGGCTAGCCCTTCCCCAACTTTGATAGACATTTGATTCAGGACTCAGTCTCCTAATTTCTGGGGTCTTGGAGGAGCATATCCCCCTGCCCCCCACTTTTTGAGTGATAGCAGCAGAAACTTCCAGAAAGTTGTATTTTCCAAGGTCACAGAGCCAGCCCTGTATCCCTCAGGGAAAAGATTCTCAGAAGAATAAGTACAAAATTACACTTTGGACATGTTTAGTTTTCAGACACCAGAAAGGCCCCAAGCTGCCTAATTCTCCTTCCCTCTTAAGACAATACTATTCAACCACGATGTCTTGGGTTGTCAGAAATTTTAAATATTTTATTCAGCCACCCAATACTTGCCACACTCCTTACCATGGTTTGGTAGCTCTGTGACCTTTTCCAGTTTTATCTGCACAGGACTGAGCATATGACCTAGAATTGGGCCAGCAGAGTGCCCCATCTCAGGGCCACAGTAAGTGGTTGAATGAGAGGGCATGTCACCTAAACAGAGCCAATAGAATCCTGCCATGGGCAAGATACACGGGCATTGAAAAATAGGTTTTGTTTTGTTTTTTGCTGGGAATGATAAACTGGGAGAATATGGAGTAATCTCCCCTGGCACCCGGACACAGCTCCTCTGAAGAATGAAGTTAAGAAAAGATGAAAGACGAATGGGGAGAAAATGCCCTGACGACTTTGAGTCATCCTTCCAGTCTTTGAGGCCCTGCTTCCTGAAGCTGTTTCTTCTAGTTTTTGCAGCTACCCCAGTATCTTTTCAGGCTGGATAAACAAATCTCTCCTCTTTTTTGGATTAGTCTAATTTGAGTTCCGTTTTTGTCATTTTCAACCAAAACACTCTTGGCCAATAATCATGGCTAACAGGGCTGGGCATGATTAGATTTCTGCTCATCTCTGCACTCTCATAGCCTGCATTTTTTGTGGTCCCCTGAGCATGCCTCAGTCTTTTTCTTGATCTGGCAAAGTCCAAGTCAACCTTAGGTTATCTCTTTGCTATTATCTCCTCTGGGAATTTTTCTCTGAATGCCCAGTGTGGATGAGGTCTCACCTCTGTCCTTCCACAGCATGCTATGCTCATCTCTAATACTAGTTACAACTTATCTGCTTCCTTTGCTGTATCCTACATCAAACTGAAAAATCCTTGAAGATGGGGAGTGTACCTGGTTCATCATTGCGTCCCCAGCACTGAGTGTTTTGCATGACATTTGATAGGAGCACGATGAATGGAGTTGAATGACTTGAGTACCGAGCACCTCCCATGTGCAGGCTGAGCGAGCGTATGAAAAAAGATGGGAGGGAATGAACTTTGATAGAGCATCTGCTCTGTGTCTGGAATAATAGTAAATACTCAACAATTGCTAGTTTCTTTCTTTCTCCCATTTATGTACATCAGTTTATTAAACACAACATGATGTAGTGAGGATTATTGTCTCCATTTTATAGACAAGAGAAGGAGGCTCAAAGAAATTAAGAGGGGTTGCATAGCTAGTGTGTGGAAGATCCAGAATTTGAACTCATACCTGTGAGGCTCCACAGTCCATGTCCTTTTTTTTTTTATCATTCAACAGAACAATGGATTAAGAAGACATGGCCTCTGTCCTCAAGGAGCTCAAAGTTTGCTAGAAGAAACAAGCATGACAATATAAACTAGCTACTGTAATATGAGATGACACAAGGGACCCAAACCAACAAGGTTTACACCAAGGGATACACAGACATTGAGTCAAGAGGCATTCTGTCTCAGTCTTAGATTTGTTCTGTTGCCACAGTGAGAAATATATTTTAGGTGATTATGAAGAATTGCCTAATATAAAGAAGTCCCTAGAGCTGGAATAGATATGCTCAAAGTGAAGAGTTCCCCTGGGAGAGTAGACTGGACTTTGGTGCGGAGGTTGTGGAAAGACTCTTCCAATCTGAAGAGCTCTTCCAATTTGAAGACTGATGATCAATTAATTGTGGCTTGTTTGAGGCACTTCTTGGACTCTGGGCCAAAAAATAAGGCATTAAGTCTCAGGACAATGGCAGAGAAGTTCATGAACCTTCTTGGTGGTTGCTCCAGGGAGCCCAGACAGCCATGATTCTGTATCCTGGAGGATAAGGTGGAGCCAGCTGGAGAGTGGAGCACGGCCTTGAGCTGGTGGTGGGAGGTGGGCTTGTGGAAGAAGGCAGAGGTCCTGGGAGGAGAAGTCCTTCTAGGAGAGACATGCAGGAACTTTGGGAGTTGTGGCTGGCTCTTAATATGCTCTGCAGCTCTGTGCAAGGAGCACTCATTTGCTGCTAATGGCATGGTGCTTAAGCTCCTCTTAACTCTCCTGGAGCTAGTGTAACATGTCTGGCCGTCTATTAGGGGTGTGTGCGTGTGTGTGCGTGTGTGTGTGTGTGTGCGTGCGCTGAGTAGCATGGTTGGCAGAGACAAAGAGAAATGGGTTCCAAGAGATCCGCATTTGAGGAGAGGAGAGGGTACTCACTTATAGAAAACAAAGCCCATCTGCTGGGTAAGGAGATGCTTTTCCAAAATCCCATAGCATACGAGAGAAGTCTAGGCTGGGGCAGTCTGCCTCCTGTGTTTCATCCTGTTTAATCTAACATCAGCCTTAGCCAGTATCTTTATTTCACACGTGAGGAAACTGCAACTTAGGCTAAGAAATGCACTTGAGGAGAGTGGTGAGAGGTAAGATGTGTGAGATTATGTAAGAACTTTAGGGCCAATTAAGGATTTTGGATTTCCAGTTAGATGCAATGGGAAACTGTTGATGAGTCTTGAGCAGTGGGTTGACAAAGTATGGCTCTGGCTCCGAGGTGGTGACTAAATGGATTGGAGAAAGAGTGGGAGCAGAGAGACAAGTCAAGAGCTATTTAGTTTTCCACGTGAAGCAAGAGAGTGGCTTGGATCAGCAGCGTTGCAGTGAAGGAGTTTAGATATATTTTGTAGATAGACTGCTTGTGAAGATCCTTCCCAACTGAAGAATTCACTGGTGAACAAAGTGGTGGACATGGGCACTGAGAAAGGGTCAGCCTCTGATGGTTGGACAGAGTCATGGAACGTATTGTGGGTCCACCTTGTGTCTCCTGTGCAGACAACACATGGTCTTCAAGATCCCAGGAGATGCTTCTCTACAAGGGATCCTCCCAGCCCACAAAGGACCTAAACTTTCAAGGGTGGAAATTGGCCACATGTGAATGTCATAGCTCTTTTCCAGAGCCCCACAGAGCCCAAACCCTTTCTAGAGCAGGAAGAATGAGCTCAGAGGAGGCCATGATGGTTTGGGAGACCAGGGGGAAAACTCAGCATGTATTGAGCTCTTACTGCATGCTACACACTGGTCTAGACACTCCCCTACAACTTCTGATTTAGTCCTCACACCCTTCACAAGGCCTTGGCATGCTTCACTGATTTTGTGGACCAGGAAGCTGAAGCTCAGTGATTCTAAGATCTTGCCTAAGGTCACATGGCAGGCAAATGGCAGAGATAAGATTTGAATCTGTGTCTGTGTTCAAAACACAAGCAGTGATCACCACAGCATACTGTGATACGCCAGAGGCCGAGGGTTCTGAGTGACCACGTGTGGGTGCTGGCGGTGGGAGGCCTTGGGGGCCTTATAGCCCACTACAGCCCCCCATCTCCCCTGCATGTGGTTTAGGCGACATTGACTGACTGAGACCAATGGTGGATCAGAGCTGACAAATCTCTCATCAACACTAACGTGTGTTAATATGGATGGGCAATTTTGGAGGCCTATTGGGGGGATATGTAAAGGAGGAAAGAAATAACGATTTTACCAAGAGTTTTCTTCATTCCAGAATCTCTGAGCAACAGTATTTGCTGGTGCTTGAAGTCTTCCCTGGGACAGGGCAGTCTGGGGTATCACTGGGTCTCAGCAATGGGTGAGAGGAGAATGTTCAGAGCAGGGTGGTCACGGGAGGAGGCACCAGGGCTGGCCTGGGAGCAGAGCTCTTGATGATCTCCACCAGATGTCTGCCCCCCACTGCCATAGCCCCTCTCTCCAGAATTCCAGGTAATAAGGTAGAGCTGATGTTAATGGTTTATGACACGAATTCATTTTGAGAACTATATGCTTCACCCATCGCTTTTATTTTTCAATTTGGATCTGTTGGGTATTAATAGCTTTGGGGCTGTGTTTTCCATTTTAATCTTGCTTTTTCTCATTTCCAAGTAGATTCCTTCTTTCAATTTACACAAACATTAAACCTCCATTTCCTGCAGCCCCACTCTCCCCACTCTCTCTCCTCTCTGCTGACCTTGTGATGCAAGTTTTCTTGACTGTGGAAACTTCCCCCACACCAGGCCTACCTTCCCATCCCCACCGGCCACAATTACCTTAAACTTCAGCCACACTTTTGCCGCTTATAGTTTCTCATAGACATGATGACACTTTGGGCTGCAAGGAAGAGATGATTCAAACCAACGGAGGCTTTGAGACAAACAGGTGTTTAATATCTCACATAATAAGATGTCCAGAGGTGGACAGTTCTGGGGATGGTTGGTTTGGAGGCACTATGACCTCAACAAGGACACAGGCTCTTCCCACTTGTCTGTCCTGCCCTTTTTAGATTACAGATTTTTTTCCCTCCCAACCTGTCTCCTATCATTGTAAGAAACCTGGACTGCTTCCCGTATCCCCTCCTCTATAGCTATGTCCACTGGACAGAGGAGGACTTTTTTCCTTGTCTATTTCTTTTTATGGGCAGAATATTGTCCCCAGAAGCTCCCCCATTGGTTACCACTGGACCACATGCCTAAACTAATCACTCACGACATGACCTTGACTGGTCCAGACAAATCATCATTCATTTCCTAGGGCTGGGACTGTCTTCCCTGGGTACCTTGTTGGCTGATACCTGAACAAGAGCTAAGGGGAGGGTGGCTGTTGTACCAGCTGAGGCTGCTGCACGTGACAGCTTCTTCTCATCTATGTCCCTTTACTCCTACTGTGCGCTTTTCTGCCATATCTTCATTCTTCTGTTGCCCCTTGACTTCAAACGCAGGTAACACCTGGCTTACTCCTGGTCAGACTTGGAGATGCAGCACCGGCACCACATACTCTGGGTTGTCCTGGTTTTCTTGCTCTCACCTGCAACCCCACAGTGCCCCAAGTGTACGTCAGGCATAGCATTTACACTGTCATCCTTATAATAATCTCCTTGTCCCACTGGACTGGGAGCTCTGTGTAGGCGGAAGCTGGGTCTTATTTACCTCTGTCACTGCAGAACCTGAGACACAGTAAGCGCTCAGTAAAATTGCTTCAGGGACAAATGGCCCTGAGGAAGGGGAAGCTGAGAGCTGCCGCCGCTTGTTCTGCCTTGAAATTGTCTCCCCTACAGCGTTAGGCATCACAACATAGAGATCCTTACCGTTCCCCAAACAAGCTGTGCTCTTTTGTGCCCCAGGATCTTAGAACTGTTTGTGTCTGCCACCTGCACCCTCATCTGGGCTTCCACTCTCACTGCTTGACAGTTTTCTTGGCAAATATCTCCCCTTTTCAAAAAGAATCATCTCCAACATGACGAGGTCTTTTCTGGAAACCCCTCCCAAATTTGGACACTCTCTCTTTTACCGTTCTATTGCACTTTGTATGTACTTCCATTAATGAAGGAAGATTTTAAAAGCCTTTCTGTGCATTAGTTTTCTCTTCTGATAAAAGGGATGATAAACGGCTTGTCTGTGGTTTGGGGAGTAAATGGGTTAGCGTATCCGTAACGTTTAGAAGAACACAACAGAAAATCAAGCATTCAATGCATGTTGTCGGTGGTGGTGGTTGCAGCGTGCATCCCTCTGTATTGAGCGTATCTTGTTACCATTCTTCTTCCCCAGTGCATGACGGGAATCCTGCAAATAAAGACCATAACCTGTCCATCACTGACTCCCCAGATCCCAGTAAAAGATGGGGCACAAAGTTGATGCTCAGACAGTTTGCTGGACACTGAGTGAGTGAACGTGAAAGCTTTCCTCTTGCAGGAAGGCACCAGCCACTCTCCATCTTTCTGGAAAAAGCTATGAGGAGGAATAGGCAGGACTGCAATGAAAGAGATGTGAATTGGACAGGAGGAAGTGATTTAATACCCTCTAATCCTTGTCCACCAAACCACAAAAACCAACACAAACAAGTAAGCATCTTTGCAAAGATCATCTCTGCAGGTTTGGGGTGGATTAGAAAGCAGGGGATCCAGGTTCTAATCCTGCTTCTGCCATAGACTCTGTGAGTGGCCTTGGATGATCTCCTGAAACAAGGCGTGAGCTTCCGGTGCATACAATGTGGGAGGATGGGTTTGCATGATATCTCAGGTTCTTAGCATCTCGGACATTTTTAAAAATAAATAAATGATAGAATAAAAATGAGACATTCTGTGGTTCTGAGGAGTTTATAATCTTCCTTGGGACTAATAGATGTGAGAGGACAGTCATCAGGTGTTGTAATTAGTACCAGAAGGACAGCTCTGATCCCAGGGGTCACTGCCTACACCTGTGAGAAGTGGGGACCAGAGGGCTCTGGATCCAGCCGGCCTGGGGTCTCATCCTCACACTGTCACTCAAGAGCCATGAGCCCTTCAGCAAGCCATTGAAACTTCCCAAGCCTCAATGTTCTCATCTGTAAAATGGGGAGATAGAATCGACCCCCATAGGGTAGTTATGAGAGTGATGCATAGACCTGGTACACAGTAACTCCCTGCCCATTGTGATTATCAATGGCGAGAAGAGTCTCTGTTGACTACAGTCATCAGGAGGTGGGATTTGAGATGAAACATGAAAAATGGATACTAATCAGCTAGGTACAGAGAGGTGAGGAACGAGACACGTCTAAGGCCAAGAAATGAATACAATGATGATATGATGATGGTGGTGGTGGCTTACTATGCATCACACAATCTCATCTGCTTCTCAAAACAACCCTATAAATCAAGTGCTATGATTTGTCCTTTTTTACACATTAGAGACCAAGGCTCAGAAAAGTTAAGTAACTTGCCCAAGGTCACACAGCTAGTACATGGCTGAGCTGAGACTGACATCCATAGAGACCTCTTCCAGAGCTCATATGTTCTCTTATCTCTATAAGAGTCTGGGAAGGACCTTGCATACCAGGCTAACATCTTTAAACACTTAGCTGGTGTGACATGGTAGCCTTTAAAGGACAGCAGAGGTTGTCCGGGGCTAGAGCTGGGCTCCAGACTCCTTGTCCGAGTGGAGGAAGGGCAGCTCAGCCCTCCCAGCTCCCTTTCTGCTCTGAGAAGCATCCCCAGTGTCCCGGTTGCCCGGTGGCTGAGTCACAGCTCTCATGATCCTGGCTGGCAAATTGGAGACGCCCTTAATTGGATGCTGAAAAAACTTTGCCTGCTGCACAAAGGCTCCAACAGAAGAGTTATAGCTGTTTACTGTAACACACAGACAGTCCCATTAACAAGAATGATGGGAGGCTGCTCCGTGGCATTACTCTTAGCAAAAGACTTGACAAATATGCTTTGTAAATGAAGGCGCTCCAACAGAGAAAACATATAACACTCCCTCTCCCCACCCCCACCCGCCCCAGCCCCTTCCAAGGGAGACTATGCATGTTGAGTCCTTTATACATTATTCAAGGCTCCATATTCTGACGACGTTCATCAATAGTGGTGCCTATGGCAGGGAGAAGCTTGTATCAACTGACAAATGTAGACAAAGCAGGCTGCTTAACCCAGGAACAGTGGGTCAGAGAACAAACAGGGAAATTGATTGTGCCCGCCATATTTCTGCGGGAATGGAAGAGTAAATGAACACCATACGTCACAGCTTATCACATACGGTAGGAGGTGATCGTGAACGGAGCAGCATGGCCTGCTCAAGGAAGGCTGATGGATCATTCGCAGACAGCTCTTGTTCTAGGCTGGGGTTTGTCTTGTCTACAGAGAGTCTGAAGCATCTCTAGGGTGGGAGCCATTAGAAGCATGCCCTCCCCAGCTCCAGGCATTGGAGGTGGCCTCTAACGGATGGAGACTGATGGAGATGTCCAATGGCCATGGCCACTAGATGCAGAGGCAAGTGTACTGGTGTACCCACTGGACTCTCATGGACCCCTGTAGGCATACAGGTTGCACAATTCCTAAGAGGCAAGGGGGTGCAATGGTTATGAATCTGGCTTTGGTGTCCATTATATTGGGTCCTCGTCTGTCATTTGTCATCTTGTGGACAAGTTGGTGAGCCAAGACTCTGATAACTCACCTGGGAAGTGGGACGATACTAGGACCTGCCTCACAGGAGTGGAATCAGAATGCATTGAGCTAATGTGTGGGGAACCCTTAGAGCAGAGCATGGCATCCAGCTGTACCCAGGAAAAGCTACTTAATAAATGTCTGGTGAGGTAGTGACTTTGTCATCACCGGACGTTTTAAGTAGAGGACAACCTGCCATTCTGGGACAATTCTGGAGGCAGGAAAGGAACATTCAGAGTGCTTGCTAGTGGAGTCCCAGTTCTGCCAGTTCGCTATTCATGGGACCTTGTCAAGTCTCATGATCTCTGAGGCTTTTCCTTCTGTCAAATGGAGAAATAAATGGATAACGTCTGTAAAGCACAGGACAGAGTGTCCTCCCCGTAGAAGGCCAGTGGAGACTGGTGGTCACTGATATTTTCTGAATGAGGAGCAGGGCCTGGGGCAGAGCCTCTGATGCTATGAATTATGTCGATTCTCTCAGCACAGTGGCAGAGCCATCAGAGATGCATCACACCTTCTTCTTAAGCCACGGAAACGAAGAAGATAATGAAAAAAAAAAATAGAGTGTGTTGAGTACCTATTGTTCATTAAGCGTCTTCAATGATCTCATTCAAAACTCACAACAACCCCGTCAGTTGTTATTATCATCTCCTTTTCACCAACTGCCACAAACACCAAAAGCTCCCAAGCAGGAAAAGGAGAGACCTAGAAGAGTAGATTCTGAGTCCACGGTAGAAGTGACCATGGAAGGCCGCTGTCCCCTGTCCCCGTCTCCTCCCCTGTTAGACAGGTATTCTGAAGTTTTTCTGTGGAACTGTCCTTTTCCCCTCATATCAGCTGGTTCAGAATGGCCAATTTCAAGCGAGGCTGGACAAGCTCATTCAGCTCCCAGCCAGACATCGATACAACAGTAAAATCTCCCAAGTTTCTGTGAGGAAAATCGGCTTTTGTCTTGTGGAGTGAGCCCACACCTAGAAAGAACCCACAGCAGCTGGGAAAGGGGTGTTGGCGTCGGAGGCAAGGCCCGGGGGAAGTCAGCACAGGTCTGTTCCTGGCAGGAGCCGGTGCTGGGGAGCTGGGGAGCTGGGGCGGCCAGAGGGGGTGCACACACACCCGTGGACTGAGAGGGAGATGGGCTGACGGCCAAGAAAGGCCAGTCAATTATTTAAGACATGCCCCAACTCTCCAAAAAGTCCATGGCCCCAGGACCACCAACACACCCACTCTATTTCATTACCATGTGACAGATGAGATGGAATCCTTAATTTAAACACATCATCTCACCCATTCCTTTCAATACCCACATGAGGAAAATGTGGTTAATACCCTTTTCACTGTCAGTGGTGCTTGGAACCTCCCAAGCCACACAGCGGCAGATGTAGGACAAGGAACTTTCTGTTGCTCTAACACTTGGAACCTTTGTTTTTTTTTTTCTGTCTGGAGCAGTGGTGTCCATTGGAAATACCATGTGAGTCACCTAGGCGATAGTAAATTTCATAGTAGCCACATTGAAAAAAATCTTTTCAATAGGGCATTTTAGCATTGTATTTTATTTAACCCCAGTTATCCAAAGTATGACCATCTCCACATTGGATCAATGTTAAAAAGTATTAATGAGATAGTTTACATCTTTCCTTCATACTAGGTCTTCAAAATCCAGAGTGGATTCTACATTGATGGCAGCTACAATTTGGACCGGCCGTATTTCAAGTGCTCAGTGGCCACAGGTGGCCAGGCAGTGTGGGTCTGGAGGGCCACCTCTCGGCTCACGAGTCATCCCCTTGGCGAGCCTTCCCTGAGGCTCCTAAACAGAATGGTACCCCACTCCCCTCTGGTGTCCTCTGTTGCATCATCCTGTTTAATTGTTACGCAGGGCATATCACCCCCTGCTGGCCTTCTTGTTGTCATTTGTTTACTTTTATTTTTCTTGTCTGTCTCCCCCCAACAGAATGTAAGTCTCTAAAGGCATTCACTGCTGTGTCCCAGGCATAGAGGACAGTGCATGGGACACGGGAGTTGCTCAGAAAACACAATGATGCATTGAATGGGGGAGTGAATGAAGTCACTGAATGAATGAATGAATTCAGTGAGTCTGAATAAAGGGATGTCTGAACCTGAGGCTGATAATAAGGTTACACCGGGACCCACCACACCGTTGAGTATGTCGTTTGCCCCTCCCCCATCCAGGTGACATCTCCCCACTCCAGTAACTTGTCAACTGGGGGTTTCCTCCCCCAGCTGCCTTTCTCCATATTCCAGGAGTTGATGGCCTGTTGCCTATTCTAAGTTCTCCCAGCGCAGGTACTTAAAGAAAAAGATCCAGGGTCTGTGTGTATCTATTCCTCATCTATGCTAATTTGCCCATTCTAGTGTAATTTGTAAGGTGGCAAAGCCCTGACGTACGATCACAGTCTGAGAAGCCAGGGCTGTTTATCAGCTGTTGCCTGCTGCAGCCATTGAATAATTCTTGGCGGCCTGTAAACGGCAATCTAGCAGATTCATTAAATCTGACGTGTACAGCCATTCACCGTGCAGATGAACCTGGTGGAGCATCGGGGGATGCGAGATCCTACATGTTTGGAATTCTTGGACCCACTCTTTGCCCCTTAGTCCGTGATGAAAGGAAGGATAAACTTCCTCAGGGGAATGACAACCTTTGCTAGTCAAAGCTTGAATTAGAGGCCTGTCCTATCGTTACTGCAAGGAGCCTGGCGTGGTGACATATCATATGCACATCTCTGTGGACGTCCTTCTAGCTTAGACACCTGTGTCAGATATGCTGGTCTCCTACACTGGATGCTGAGCTTCTGATGGGATGGGAACCCATCCTGTTCACCTTTGTCATCCCAGCTCTTAGATGTGTTTGTTGAAAGTCTCAAAGAACCAGGTGAGTCTACAAACCGTTCATTCATTCATTCAAAGCTCCTTACTGAGCGTCTCCTCTGTGCTGAAGTCTGTTCTAGGCCCCTGAGACAGGTCCTCCGCTCTCCTGGAACTTACTTGCCAGCAGAGAGTTGAATTAATTTAGTGAACTTTTTTTCTCTTTTCCAAAACCTTATCCAAAAGAAGCTTATTTTGTTCTTGTTCTTGTTGGTAACTCCCCCGGAACCGTTTAGCTCAGTGGTAAGACATGGACCCGGCAGTCTGATCCCCGGGTCAGATCCTTGCTCTGTCACTCACTCTCTTGTCTGTTTCCCTTTCTGCAAAGGAAGATGATGACAGTCCCCATGTCAAGTGTGGCTGGGGGCATTGACTGAGACAGTGCTTGTAACCTGCAGAGCGTGGTTGCTGGCCCGGATGCATGTTTTCAGCACTAGGTGGGGCTGTGCTTGGTTGGAAAGGAGGCTGAAGAGTGAGTTTGTGGCTGGACAAAGGGAACCACAGACTGGCCCAGCGGGGAGATTTCTGGAGGTTGGGGTTGCTGTGTGGGCCTTGGAAGACAGTGGGTAGGGACCAAGGAGGTGCCATGACAACAGCTGCAGGATTTCTGGCTTCAGCATTAACCTCATTTGCCACGAAGATACAGAACTGCCGGGAAACGGGGGAGCAGGCCCCTGTGACCAAAAAGAGCCACAGGAAGAGCCTTCCGTCTCTGCCTTTTCAGACACAGCCGCCTCTGGCTTCTGGTGGGAGAAGAAGGAGGGCTATGACACCACTACCATGGCTCGGCCATCTCTTCAGAACACTGGTGGGGCTAGGCGGGCTGCCCCAGGATGACGGGGAGAGCAAAGGTCTCTGAGTGAGAATGTAACATGGCACAGAATGGTCCAGAGCATTCTGGACTCTTCAGAGCTTACACCCTGGAGTCAGATGATCCAGGTTGGATTGCTGACTCTGTCACTTATGGCTGGGTGACTTTGGCAAGTCACTTACCCTCAATCAGCCTCAGTTTTCTCATCTGTAAAATGGAGATAATATCCATCCCATGATGTATTTATGAGGTTAAAATGGGATAATTGGTGTAAAGCACTTAGGCCAGTGCATTGCATATAGGAATCCCCAATAAATCCTCTACAGAAGTCCCTTTCCTCCACTCTCTCACCTCCTTTCTATTGGTTCCCACCCCCCAGGGCCCTCGCTTTGTCCTGATGCCCCATCTTGGATTCAGGCCCATGAGTCTCATTGCTGTGATCCTCAGAGTTTCCTCAGAAAGACACAGATACAAGATGGATAATATTTATCTCACTAATATTGACAACTGCTTCTAGCACAACCTGGCTGTGTTATCAGGGTATTGGCTCCCCTGTCCCCTCAGGTGGAAGTGGGGTGGTGGTGAAAAAGGTGAAAGAAAAATCAGGGGGAAAATGGATCTCCTATCTCAAGTAAAAATTAAATAATTGCAATTCTCTGTCTATTTTTATATGTACTGTTTATTATTTAGTACCACACAGTTAGTAACAGCTTTAGCCAAATTAGAATCACAAGTGATGTGTGTGTGGGTATTCTTTTTATCAAATTATTTTTGAAACACCCCAACAATCATATTTTAGGAAAGAAAAAAAAATGTATTAGTGAAAGGTTCTCAGGAAGGAAATTCAACTGAAAGGAATAAACTGATGACTAAAAAAAAAATTAAGATAAAACAGTAAAGAACTTTTTTTAAATGAGCCTGGCACCTTAAAATAAAATGGGATGATAAACTCTCTGTTGGCCAAGTTGCAATTTCTCTGTTGGATTTTGGATCTGGCTTTTATTATTAAGGTTGGTGCTGAAAGCTGGCATTTTGACAGGAACATGGAGCGTTTGTCACTATCTGGGAAAGAGATAGATGTTGAATGACATTTCGGAAGAAATGTATACATTTTGGGTCTAAGAGCTCTTTCTCCTTACCAGGAAAATTCCACTAGCAAATAACTGATTGGTTATCTTGAGTTCCCAATTCTCATGGCTATTTAAATGAAAACAGAATTAAAAGGTGTTTTTTTTTTTTTTCCTTTTTTTTCTCTTGAACCTTTGGGGAAAATAGAAAGAAGATTTCTCTGTGAGCAGCACCTTTTCCAGATAAAGGCTTCATTCCTGGCTAGAGAAACCCAACGGAGCCCTCTTTGTCCCCAGAGGTGGAGTAATTGAGGGAGCATGGAACACATCCCTTGAGGAGCAGCTGAAGTCCACGATTAGGGAGAATAGTGTTTCGGTGTCCAAGTCCCATTTATTAAAGCAAATAACTCAAGGGAGGAACATGGCAAAGATGAGAAAGGACCTCAGGAATGTCACCCAGGAGACCTGGGTTTCTCCAGCTCTGCTGCTTATCAGCTGTGTGACCCTGGGCAAGTCACTTTCCAGTCCTGGCTCCTTCATTACAAATAGGCATAGTGGGATAGACATTCCCTCCCTCACTATGAGGACCGAGTGTGATGAAAGGCTGGGAAAACTCTAGAATGCGATATAAATATACCCCGCTGTAATTAAGAAGCTGAGTTTGTTAAGAAGTTGAAGGGGAAAGAGAAAGAGCCTGCAATTAGAGTGAGGACAAACAGCAGGATGATGAAGGCCAGCCTGGAGATGCAGGTTGATGGCACCTACTTTCTGGCAAGTCAAGGGCTGGCTGTATGCCTGTTGTCCCAAGCTGGGTTCAGGTTTAGTTTCTTTCCTTGAGAGGTTTTACTCTACTGATAGCTCAGACACTGCCCTCCTTGTCCAGACTGCTGAATCATTATAAGAGGCTACTGGCCTGTCATAAATAAGAGGTCAAGGTTTCTGCTTAGAGAAGTCAGAGTCCCTGCTTGTGGTGGCCTCAATTCAGTGGGTGTTTTGTGTTCTGGCCACTCTTGGCCTTCCACACATGGTTTCTCCCTTACTGCCCTGGTTTTCTTTCCCTTTAGTGATGGTCTTCTATTGCTCCCAGGCAGACCAATAAAAGCCAAACCCAAAGCTTTGGAAACTAGGGGAGGTCATCCTTACCAAGACAAGAGTCTCCAGGGAAAGGTCAGGTGATGACGCCAACTCTTCTCAAAGGAGAGAGTTTTGGCTCGGGTCTCTGCAGATTATAGAAACCCCTTCTCTTCAATGTACAGCAGTGATTGGCAGGTTTAGAAGTTAATATTTTCTGGATTAAATAGACATGGCAAAAGTTCCTCTGGGATTTTTGTAACCATTCCCAACTTTCTGGGGCTAATTCCTGCCTCATGTTTATGAAGATCCTGACAAACTTGAACTTGAACTTTACCTGAACCCGTACAGCCTGAGCTGGAAAACACTGATGCTTATGAAATACCCTCACCCTGTTATTTTCCAGGGAAATGGCTAACCACAAAGGACCACCTTGCTCTTGCATGTTGTAAGGTAAGACCCACCTCCACTTTCCTCAATGACCCAGATTACGATGGTCTCCATCCTTTTCACGATGGTCGGAAGACTTGTAAACAACTTCCCTGCCTACCTGATTCTATAAAACCCCAGATCCTTTCCTTTCTGGTGAGACATTCTCATTAATGAATGTTCTCCCTATTGCAATAGCCTGAATAAAATCACCTCTGTAATTGTCTGGTGCATTTTGTCTTTGACAATCCCAACTTGAATAATTTTTCCAGACCAGAGGGAAATCTAGGTCCCCATCAAGGCCATAAAAGACTAGAAGCAAAAAGCTTATGGGGAATCAGCAGGAAAGTCCTTTAAAAAAATGAGCCAGAGCTCAGCTGAGGAAGGAACAAAAGGAAAATTTGTATGCAAATACACGAGCATTCAAACATTTCTGCTTTAAGGCAAGCATCACATCCTTGGTCAAGGGAAGAGAAAGGATGTGGAGTCGTAAAAGATGCCCTTGTTGGCCCATATGTTTTCTTTACTTTAATATAATCATAAGTCCTATAATATGCATCAACATTCTGGGGTCCCTGGACACCAGCATGAACACAGGCGAAGGCTAGGACAAGAGCATCAGACTAGGAATTGTGGAATATCTCAAAATTTTTGGATTTTCAGAGAAATGCCCTTGGATGCTGGAGTTTCCCAAGATTCCATTCTGAAAGCTAGAAATGTCTGGGAATTTCGCCCTTCAACCCAACTGCCCCTGCCAGTGACTGGTGGGAAAGTCCACAAGTCTAGTGCCTTTGCCTCAAGGCCTGGGGATAATTTTTGGTTCAGAGATAGCCATGAGTTCAGGCTGAATTTGGAACTTCACCCACAACTGCAACCTTGGATAGCTTCTTCCTCTTCCCTGTTCTCATTTCTCTACTCCCTTATTGGTTTCTCCTGGATCCTTTCCTTAAGGAATCACTTGCACTTGAATCCTTGGTTAGGAGCCTGCTTCTGAATGACCAGATCTAAGACACTCTATTCACCCACCCTGATGAAGGAAGGAAGGAAGGAAGGAAAGAAGAGAGGACAGAAGGGGTAAATGCTTTCTTTGTAGGAAGACAACTGAGAGACAATGGGAAGCATCCTTGAGCTGGGATCAGCAGCCCTGCATTTGAATTCCAGCTCTACCAATTTCGGGCTGTTTAATTTTGGATATATTACTTCCCTGACTTGAGTCTCAACTTCCTCTCAGTAAAGACTATCACCGACTCAAGGTTGGTGCAGTAATGAAGAAAGGTAATGCTTTTGAGTGGACCCAGCACACGGCCAGACCAGCTCATTGAAACACACCACGGTTTTTCAAGTGAAGTCCATAAGAAAACCTGTCTTTAGCCTGAGTGATCCCAGCATTTTCCCCCTTGTTCCAAAGAGAAGTGTTTACCTACATCTTCCTCCTTCCTCAACTATTGCCTGTGGGTCTAGGCAGTATAAGCTGAAGTAGAGAGAAATAGTGTGGTCTCTGCTCAGTAGATTTCAAATTCACAGGGGCACAAAGACCATGTGGGGTCTTTGTTAAAAATGTATATTTCCAGATTCCCCCAAGAGATTCTGGTTCAGTGGATATGCAATGGCCCCAGAAGTCCAGTTTTTTTTAAGCTCTGTGAGTGTAAGGCTGGTGATCCACAGACCTTATTTTTGGAGATGTTGCCCCGGGTTCAGAGACTAACTGTTCACCAGTGCTGTTCTTGCTGTCTCTGTGTGCTCTGTTTGCTTATGTGCAGTCTAGTCCCTGCCAGCTCTTTCCAGCCCAGGCTGGACACTCAGAGCCATCCCCTAGACCCCTGCTGCTTAACTGAGCTCTCAAATCCAGCTGCCTCTTGGTGTACCTTGCCCCATTGCTCTGCACATCGATGAATTCATTTATGGACGTCAACGAGCACTTGTCCATTTAGTGTAAAACAAATGGGCTGATGTTGCTGAGAAACCCTGAGATGACACAGACGATCAATCACAGCACGCCGTGGGTCCACCTAGCCCTGGAAGGTGACAGATCCATTACGGCCCATTAAAACCGAGAATGACAAGTAGCCAAGGCTCTGCTTTGTCCACAGTGCCTGTGACGAAGCCAGGGTTCAGCCTCTGACTTTGATCTTGAATGCTGTCGCTGCTAGTCATCACGTTCTCATTTGTAGTCACTTACGCCTCAATCAATGTATTGGCTCATTAAATGCAGTGCTAACTGGGGCTTGGTCAACAGTGCCTCCCTTCCACCCACACGCCCCTCAAGCTCCTGGAGTTTCCACAACATAGCCCCCTTTCCCAACTGCATCTTCCTGATGGACATAGGATGAATATGGGAGGAAAATGCATTTAGATCATAAAACTTTCCTGTTTTCATGTTCCCCATTCTATCTCTTGAGAAACACTGAAATCTAGTCCAGGGATCAACAAATTTTTCTGTAAAGGGCCAAGGAGTAAATATTTTAGGTTCTGTGGGCCAGATGATCTCTGTGGTAATTACTCAACTCTGTCTTTGTAGCATGAAGGTAGCTGTAGACAGCAGGTAAACAAAAGTGGGTGTGGCTGTGTTCTAATAAAACTTTATTTACAAAAACAGGTGATGGACTGGATTTGATCCAGTGGCTATTGGGTTATAGTTTGTAACACCTGGAAGAGTCCATCTTTATCCATTCAGCAAATATTTGTGGAGCATCTGCATGTGCCAGGCACTATCCTGAGCTCTGGGGATGCAGCAATGGGGCAGGTACGGTCTCTGCTCTCATGAAGCCTGTATTTTGATAGTGGGGAACAGATAATAAATAACCAGTAATACAATTAGATGCTTAATGGCTGTTGTTGCAGGTGCTGTGAAGGAGAAGTGCAAGCTGTGATGGGAGTGAGTCACAGGAGACGTGGGAGTTTAGAGAGGTGCAGGTGAAGAGGTGGGACAAGGAGGGGATGGGCTACCAAGCAGCAGGAGTAATAGGGGAAGGTCCTGAGGCAAAAGGAGTTTGACACATCAAGAGACTCAGGGGAACTGTCACCCAGAGAAGGGAGAGAAGTGTCAGACCTAGAATTTGGTGCTTCCAGTGAAGTATTTATACTTTCCCCTGGAAGCAATGGGAAGTCTCCAAAGTGTTTTAAAGCAGGGGAGTGACTTCAGTAGATTTAGGTTTCAGAACAATTTATCTGGCCACAGTTTGGAGAACAGACAGGGGGCAATCATAAATCCAAGATGACTAGATAGAAGGTTCCTGCAGTACTTTATCCATTTCAGTATAGCACAAACTCTCATTTTATTCTCTTTTTTGCCCACCTCATCAACAAAGTCAGGGATGTGATGAAATGTCCATGTCCAAGGTCGCCATGTTGGGTCACCCGCTCACTGTGAATGCACATCGCTGGTGACGATTCTGTTCTTGGGAAGCTGTGTTTCAGTTGTGCTGGGCACAGGCTTCAGTGGGGAAGGGTGGGTGCCAAGGCTGGAGAGCTGGGGCCAGATAGTGCAGAGCCTGCTCATAATAAGGGGTGCAGACTTCTAGAAACCATGGCCCTTCCCTCTTGCCACCATGAGGCTCTGCATTTCAAGGCCACCTGGACCTTCTGAAGCTTTGCTTATAGCCAATTCAAGTAACGATCATTTCGCTGATATCTTTTGAAGATGCTATAAAATTGCAGAGTGTCTGCCTATTCTAAGCCACTTAATCCCTCTACTTGGAATGCACTGATATGTAGATCATTAAGCAGAACAGACCTTCTCAGTGAAAGGAGCACTAATTGCAGTTTTCAAATGCCATTTTCATTTGCTGTTTGGCAGGAATACCACAGTCACGGTCTTCCTATTTCTATTAACCACAAGGGCTGGGACAAAGTCATTCTATCTTCTTGCTGGCAAGCTTTCATTTCAGATTGTCAGCTATTGTGGCTATTTAGGCAATAAATAGAGATGTGAAGCCAGCCTCTGAGGTGGCCCCCAGTGATCACACCCCCTGCTATTCACACACTTACAGAGTGCCCTCTCACATCGTTCCAGGATGGATCTGTGTGACCAATAGCATTCAGCAGAGGTGATGTTATGTTATTTACAAGATCAATGTAGAAGACATTGCAACCTTCATCTTGGTCTTGCCCTCTCTCTTGGATCACTCACTCGGGGAGAAACTGGCTTCTGGGTTGTGAGCATCTCGATGGCTAGACCCATGTGGCAAGAAACTGGAGCCTCTTTCCAGCAGCCAGGTGAGTGACCTTGGGCATGGATCCCAGCCCCAGTCAGGCCTTCAGATGACTGCAGCCCTGGTCAACAGCTTAAGGGCAATTGCATGAGAGATCTCAAGGCAGAGACAGCCAGGTAAGCTGCACCCAGATTCTTGACCCTCAGAAACTATGAGATAATAAAAGTTTGTTGTCTTCAGTTCTAAGTTTTGGGATAACTTGTTACACAGCAATAGATAACAAATACAAAAGACAAAGTATTGGATCCTTCAAACAATTTGGCCTTGTATGAATGTTTGTAACAAGTCTGGCAAGAAGTCCCCATTGTCTGGAGAGTGGAGACTGAGGCAGGACCTGGCTGGGAGTTGGAAGTCCTTTCATGGCTACTAACAAGTTTTGTGGCCTGGGGCAAGTCACCTTCCCTTTCTGGACCTTTGCCATGAGAGTAAGAAGTTAGACAAGGTGACGTCAAGGATGTAAATTCCCTTCCCTGATGCTTGGGTGTTTGGTGTTGGACGTAACAAGTACCTGTTACCCCACATGGGCACACATGCATACATATGAACACACACTTAAAGTGTGAAGAGTTCAGCTATCAATTAGGTGGTGTTGAACTATAGGTCAGGCATTGAATTATACAGAATTACCAATTAATCTTCGTAAAAACAAATAAAAGTAGTTGCTTCTACTACCACCACTTACTAGACCAGGAAATTCAGGCTCAGGGTTTAATTTGGATCGGGAACACTGTATTAATTTTCTATGCTGCATAACACATTACCACAAATTTAATGGTTTAAAACAGCACACGTTGATTCTCTCACAGTTTCTGTGGCTCTGGTGTCTGGGCATGGCTTCACTGGGTCCTCCACTCAGAGTCTTAGACGTCTCTGATCAAAGTGTCAGTCAGGGCTGCATTCTCATCCGTGACTCAGGAGCCTCTTCCAAGCTCCCCTAATATATTGGCAGAATCGAGCGCCTTGCCCTTGTAGGACTGAAGCCCTCAGCTCCCAGAGGCAGCTACTCCCTGTAAGCAGTTCAGAACACGGCTCTTTGATTCTTCAAGGCCAGCAGGAGAGTGCCTCTCTCTCTAGAAAGGGTCCAGTCCCTCTTTTAAAGGCCTTCACCTGAGTAGGCCAGGCCCACCAGGATAATTATTCCTTTTCACTAACTCAAAATCAACTGACTTAGGATCTTACTTAGATCTTCAAAATCCCTTCACCTTTGCCATATAATGTAACCTAATCATGGGAGTGACACCTCATCATAGTCACAGACCCTACCCATACTCAAGAGGTGGGAATAATCCAGAGAATGTACATGGGTGACTATGGGGTAAATCTTCAGACTACCTTAGAATTCTGCCTACTGTAGACACAGAAGTAGGAAATGGTGAAACTGGAATTCAAATTTAGGTCTGTTTGACTCCAGTGTTCATGTTTTAAGCAACTAGCCATAAATCCTTGACTGAGAGCCCTTTGAGGGCAGGGATTATGGCCTTTGTCTTGGTATCCCCAGTGATTGGCACTTAATGATGGCTCCAATCTTTATCATAGTCCTGGTCAGGATGCTTTGGATTGCCAGTGACAGAAATCTAACACAAACCAGCTTTAGAAAGCAAGAGAACTTGACCATTAACTGGGAAGTCTGCGGGTGGATACAGGGGCTTAAATATTCTCGGGGCCCCGTTTTTCTCATTTTAGTGCTCTGCGGCTGTATTCTCAGGCAGCCTCGCCTCACATGGTGGTAAAAAGGGCCACTGGAACTACAGTCTTACATCGTTATGGCTCAAGATCCAAAAGGAAAGGAGGCCTTTTACCCACAGTATTCATCTGTCAACATTTAAGGAAGATTCTAACTGGCCTGAGTTGTGCTCTTTCTGGATCCAAACTCTATCTGGAGGAAGGAGTCCTCTGATTGGTCAGCCCTCTAGTTGGGGGCTGGGAGGGACACCATGACTAACAGCTTTCCTGGGACAGTGTGGAACAGCCCAAGAGTGGTTCCTAAAGGAAGAGTTGGGAACTGCTGTCAAAATGAGGAAGTGATGTTGGGCTCATCAGAACATTGACTTTACACGAAGCCTGAGGATAAAGCTCCTTATCCCTCCGCATTGGGCAAAATGGTTGTATAAATACCTTTGAGTGTATATGGAGACTTGCCTTTCAATAGTACAGAAGTGAGAAAGTTAGTACAAATTCCTCCTTCTGTCTTTCACTTCTCAAGCATCCAAATTACTGAGATGTGGGGTGGGGACTGGACCCAATGCACAGAATGAACAAATGCCCTTCCCAGGGCTAATTATTTCTGAAACTTTGGAGTTCATTGCTGAGATTCAGATTCGTTAAACTTATCTTAGCCTGGGGGACTTTCTCCACGGTTTTCTAGATTTTTAAATGAGCAGAACTTCAGGGGAGCCACATCAGCACACATTCTCCTGGTTACGGTGGCCTAACCCCAAGGAGCTAATACAGCTTAATGGTGTGGTTTGGAAAAGGTGGAAGATATCCTTAGGATGGAACTAACCTTTATTTTACGAGCATTTCAATAAAGTAATGGAGGAATCCATTGAAGAAGCCTGGGGGCAGGGTCAGGGTACTAAATCCGCTCTTCCCTGGGAGAGAGCTCCCTCTGGAAAGTCTCGCCCCGAATTTCTGGAAAGCATCTCATTTCTATTTGCTTGTGTCTCTGTGTGTGTGTCTTTATTTGCACTTTATGCAAGCCGCGTGGATATTTTATCACTGCACTCTCAAAAGCTTTTAACTTCATTTCAGCTGCTTTTAAGGCCGTGCATTTGGAATCCTCTCTAGAGAAGGGACTGGGCTCCTCCAAATTCTTGCCTGAAAATGAGTCAAGAGTTGTGACAAGTCAGAGATCTTTCCATCTTTTGCTTCCATAGGGAGAGGGAAGTGGAACTATGGTCAACTTTCTATGAAATTTAATTTTCCAAAGTGATGACTCCATCTTGCAGCTATGCATGGAAAAAATATGCAAGGTGAAATGCTGAGGTATTATAAGGACAGCTAAGGGCTTACCTGTCCCTTGTTAATCATCCAAAGCTCACTGCCCTCCTTCATTTCCTGCTGTGCACACTTTCCCAATCCTAAGCCATAGGAAGTGAGCGTAAATGGGAAAAAAATCAAATATGCAATTAAAATGGAACACATAGAAGAATGAATTGTTAACAGGTGGGTCCAATGGGTTTGATAGAGTGACAAAGGCTTTTTCATATTCTCTCATATACTGGTAGGCAGCCCTTAAGTTCCCCAATGATCCTCCACCTCCTGGTGTTCATGTCCTTGTGTAATCTCTTCCCCTTGAGTGTGGACTCGAGCTAGTGACTCACTTCTAATCAGTAGGATATGGCAGAAATGATGAGATGTTACTTCTAAGAATAGGTTACACAGAAACTGTGGCTTCCATTCTTTCATAGTCTCTCACCTGTCCACTGTGATGGATGCAACCTTCCAGGCTGTGAACTGCCCTATGGAGAGGCTCATATGGCTAGGAGCTGAGGGTGGGTTCTTGTTAATAGCCAACGACGAGCTGATGGCCGAGTCCAGTAATCCCTAGGGGATTGAATCCTGGCCAACAAACAGGTTAGAGAGTTTGGAAGTGGGTCCTTCCTCAGTTGAGCCTTCAGATGAGACTGCAGCCCAGGCCAACACATTGATTGAGGCTGTGTGAGAGGTCTTGAGGCAGAGGCACCCCACTAACCTGTGCTCAGATTCCTGACCAGCAGAGGCAGAGATAACAAATGATTGTTGTTGAAGCCACTAAGTTTTGGGATAACTGGTTATACAGATAAGATATGGATGATGTCTATCTATCTATCTATCATCTATCTATCTATCATCTATCTATCTATCTATCTATCATCTATCTATCTATCTATCTATCTATCATCTATCTATCTATCTATCTATCTATCTATCTATCTATCTATCATCTATCTATCTATCTATCTATCTATCTATCTATCTATCTATCTATCATCTATCTATCTATCATCTATCTATCTATCTATCTATCATCTATCTATCTATCTATCTATCATCTATCTATCTATCTATCTATCTATCATCTATCTATCTATCTATCATCTATCTATCTATCTATCTATCTATCATCATCTATCTATCATCTATCTATCATCTATCTATTTATCTATCTATCTATCTATCTATCTATCTATCTATCTATCATCTGTCTATCTATCTATCTATCATCTATCTATCTATCTATCTAATCTATCTATCATCTATCTATCTATCTATCATCTGTCTATCTATCATCTATCTATCTATCTATCTATCTATCTATCTATCTATCTATCTATCATCTATCTATCTATCTATCTATCTATCTATCTATCTATCTATCTGTCTATCTAATCTATCTATCTATCATCTATCTATCTATCTATCATCTATCTATCTATCTATCATCTATCTATCTATCTATCATCTATCTGTCTATATCCTTGACAAGTATAGATGCTTCCCCTTTTACCAAAACTAAGGCTCAGAGAACTGAGTAACTTTCTGCATATCACACAGCAGGCAGGACTATTATTGGTTGAGACTCTACTATTTATCTGACACTCTATACTGTGCCTCCAGATGAGCCCTTGTTGAATCCTCATCTCATCCCCATGAAGTAGATATTTTTATCCTCTATTTAAAAGCGAGAACACTGTAGATAAGAGAGGTTTAGTATGCTTCCTCAGACCACAAACTAGTAAATAGAGTAGCCAGAATTCACCATCTTTCTTCTTTTTTTGGAGGGAGGAGGATATTGTGCCAATTTTAATGCTTTTCCATAAAAAGCCTACTTCATTAGCCATTTTTCATTAGTGCTTTTTCTCCCTCCACCTCATGCTATAAGTAAGAATTGGGAAACAGGTAAATCTTTCATTTCAGAAAGTGTTAAGAGGAGATTCAGTGTCTTAAATCACAATCTGCATCCTCACTTCCAAGGAAGATGAAACTAGCATTTGAGCACTTACTGTATGCTAAATACTGTTGTTATCCCCAGTTTATAGATAAGAAAACTGAGGCTCAGAAGTTTTTTACATACCATATAGCTACTAAGTGGCAGATTCAGAATTCAAGCCAGACTCCAGAACTGCCATGCTGTATAGCCGTTTTCCTTCTCTTCCTCCCCTCTCCTGAGCATCCTGTTCCCAGCGTCCAAAAATGGGAGTGACTCTCAAGGAGGGTACTTTGTGAGGACCCCCATCATTTACCCTGATTCCCTCAGTATGGATAAAAATTTAACATCTGTCAGACATCTGTGTTCAGGCAAGGACTGTGATGCATATCATTTAGGAGAGCTCACGTAAAGAATAATCACTTGATCCAGTGTGACCCCTTGTGAAGACTATCATTCTATGAAGAGGAAATTGCAAGAGGAATTCCAGGCTGACATTTCACAGACAGAAACAAAATAATAGCTACAATAAATAAAAGGTCCCTGCAAGCAAACCTAGACTCAATCACAGTTGACTAGACATGTGTGAACATGGTATCCCTAATGAATTTATTTCCAAATCTTAATACACATTGGGTATGGGGTACCTATTATGTATATATCACTGGGATGGATATGAGGGTGGAGAATGGACTTCCACCCTCTGGGGGGGTCAGAGGGTATTGGGCAGCCAGTAAAGGCGTATATCAGCAATTTAACACAAAACACTTAAAAAATATATAAGATGGAGCTATAAAGTTAAGTAGATAGAGACTAATTCTACTCCCAGACCTTCAACCTCTTCTTGTTTTCCCTATCTAGGAAACTGGAACACTGTCTACTCCATTGCTCTAAATGGGCACCCGGAGATTCCTGTTTAAGCACTTGTTCTTACTCATGAACTTGAGTTGGTTTCTGTTTTCCTAATTTTAGGGTCTCTGGTTTCCCTGGATGGGACCACGGCTTGCAGGTAATTACTTGCATCAAAGGTATAGTGAATTCCTGATAAAAGCAGTGTTAGTAAGAAGTGCTAAGTCCTCTTACTGGTTCTGCCACATCAACTTCTGGAACGAGCCTCATCAGTAGTAGGGTCTCCTAACAGAGAGAAATGTTGGGCTTGATAAAGAAGAAATAGAAAGGTGAGTGTGGAAGCAACTAAAATAAATCCATATTTCCCAGGCTTTATTTTAAAGGACTAGCTCATGGCTCTTTATCAAAGATTCTGTGTAGATCTGTTTTCCTGGAAAGAGCCACTTGTTGAGTTGGGTTTGGTGACTACACGGCAGCATGATACATGATGTCCTAGAGGTAAGCCCAAGGTGCTATATTTAGAAAGACAGAAAAAGGACATGTAAGTAAGCCTGAGGGGGTAGGAAAACTACTGGAGGGGCAAGTGATGCTGAATCAATATTGAAGACTAGAAGTGTATAAGTCGTAGAGAGCAGGGAAGAGTGTTTGAGGAAGGTAGAGCAGTGTGTACAAAAGCTTGTGAGCCTGGTCTTTGTAGAGGCAATGAGACGACACTGGATGGTTTAAAATAGTGGTGTTCCACGATCAATTTCACACTGTAGAAAAATCACTGTGTTGGTTATTTAGGGACTGGCTTAGGGGAAGACTGGAGAGGGAGAGGAGAGGAGATCTATTAGAGAGGCATGTATTACAACTGAGAGAGGATATAGTTAAGCATAAAGGCAGTGGGGATGAGGAAGATGGGAAGATTTGAGAACTTTTGCTGGCAAAATTGACTGAACTTGATTGACATCATGAGGTCAGAGACCATGGCTGTCTTGTTGATTATCATATTCCTTTTCTGCATCCAATAAGAGTTCAACTCATAAATAGTAAATGAATGAAAGAATGAATACTGAGATCGTGAATTGGTAGATCTTTAGATTGGAGATTGAGCTATCTAGCTGCTATAGTTCCATACACAAGCAATGAGATGACTTAAAAAATCAATCCCTCTTGGAGTCCATGTTTCTTAATAACTTTTTGATTTGTAATCTTACTAATTAGCATTCAGTGATGAGGTGCGGAAAGTTTTATTTCTCCTTATACAAGAATACATTGACATCTGGTGTCTACATCAAACTCTTGAGAATCTGGTCCTGGGGAGACTGGGCATCTTTCACTGACCTCATAGGTGAGTTTTGGAATTAAAGATACCAGATTTTGTCTAGACGACTAGTCAGGCTGTTTCTCCATTGTAACCTGGCTCTGTTATTTCTATGATATTCCAGTAGAACCAGCCATAATAGATTTACTTTCCAACTCTGAAGCAATGATTACATCACTCGAGGAAGAACCACTGTTGAGAATCTCTTAGAAGAATGGATTTAAGAAATGGTGGTGGCTAAGGCACAGGGAAATACCCTAGGGAGTGTTCTATCTAGAGTTGTCCCAGTGGTTTTCGATTTTGCCACAGCCCCTCAGGGAACACTTGACAATGTCTGGAGACACATTTTTGCTGTCACAACTGGAGGGAGGGGTGCTACTGGCATCTAGTGGGTAGAAGCCAGAGATGCTGCTAAACATCCTACAATGCACAGGACAGTCCCTCTCAAGAAAGAATTATCCAGCCTCAGATGTCAACAGTGCCAAGGTCGAGAAACCCTGATCTAGACATGCATCTGAGGAAGAGGAGAAGGTTTATTAAAGAAAGTATGTCCCGAGACTGGGTTCTAGTCCAACTTGGACAGTAAATCATGTGACTTTCTAAGCCACTGAACTTCTCTGGACCTCAGAGTTGTCACCTATCACCCAAGAAGACTGGAGCAGCTTCTAGATCTTCAATTCTCTTCCAGTTCTAAAATGTTATGAATTAGTGACTGCCCCCAGGGTCTTCTCATCATCGCTAAGAAATCAGTTTTCAGTCTTGCTTGTAGATTGTTTTGGGGAGGGAGCATGTCGGGCGCTTCCCTTATAGAAGGCTTGACCCTCAAAATTATTTTGAAAAGTTTTCCATTGTGTAGAAGGACACTGGAAGCAAGGGTTATATGTTCTTTCTTTGGGGAAAGTATAGTTTCAGATTTTTCTTCTGAAATTCAATAGCCTGAACTCAACCTCACTACCCACGAGAAAATGAGGAAAAGAGACTAGAAGCCAGAACTAAAATCTGAGAATCAAGGTTTAAGAATCCAAGGACTCTTCAATCCCCGTTTTTATGCAAAATAGGGAATTTAACATTTACTCTATTTACTACCACTTGAAGTTGGTGTTAAGATTAAATGAGATATTACTCAAAGACTTTCATTCAAATAGTTTCAACAAACATTTGTTGATCGAGTGCTCTGTCCGAGGCGTGAGTTGTATATGGAAAAGCCTTTTGGATAGTGCAAAATACGGCATGAATATAGGAGTCATTATTAACAGCTCATAAAATAATGTGCAAGGTGGGTGAGAAAATGCCAACTAATGGACAAATTAGTTAGAGTGCAATTTACAAAGTCCTCTCCTGTTCTCCCGGGGTCACTTCACACTGGGATGTACGATCATTAAATATGACCCTCAAAGGCACTGTGTCTGGAGTAGGGGAAATTACTCATTTTTAAGACAAGATTTTAAACAAAGGCCAAACTGTTTTATCTACTTGGATTTGGGTCACTAATTACACCCACTGATCTCCCAGTAATGAATCTAACAACGACCTCATTATTCGTGCAGTGACAACGAGTCTCCTTTCTGTCCTTTTTCATCATAAAATGAGACTGATGCCTCTTCCAATTAGTTATGGCAATTGTATGTCTATCAGAGGGGTGAGACAAAGGAGAAGCAGTGCTGTGCTCTTAGGGGCACTTGGATTAGAGTCTCTGTTCTGCTGTTGCTGTGTGTCCCTAAGCCTGTTTTTTACCCTCTCTGGTCCTGCTTCCTCAGTGGAAAAAGTATGGCACTGCATCAGATAAGTTCTCAAGTCTTTTCTAACTCTCAAATTCTGAGTAAAATTCACTTGTGACATCGAAGAAAAGACACTATTAAAATGATCAAACCCTGCATTTCCCCCCATGGAAGATTATTTTTTATATTGTTTCAAAATGAGGTGATGTATTTGAATGGTATCTAATTTATGGACATAAGAAATAATAAAACAGGTTTAAATAATAGCATGGGGAATTTGGGATGGAGAAGCAAGACTGTCTTAATGGTCATTGTAAGGAGGATCAGCCGTTGAATACCTTCCCAAAGATGTGGTGTGATTTTTACTAGTTGAGATGGTTAAAGGGAAGCTAGAAGCTTTTCATTATATATTTGACTAAGTGCCTGTTATGGGCTGCATGTTTGGGTCTCCCTAACATTCGTCTATTGAAATCCTTACCTTCAATGGGTTGGTATTAGAAGGTGGAGCCTTTGGGAGGTGAATAGGTTATGAGGGTGGAGCCCTCCTGAGTGGGCTTAGTGCCCTTGTAAGAAGAGGCATGAGAGGTTTCTGCTCTCTCTCTGCTCTCCACCATCAACAAGCCCATGGTATAGCAGTGGGGAAATCAAGGAGGGCTTTACAGAAGAGGTGATGCCTGAGTGGGTGTCAGAGGTTGAACAGGAGTTTTGGTGCCAATCAAGGCTGCTGGAGGGTACACTCTTTTTTATTTCAATTTTCTTTTACCCTTTGATCCTGAAACTTATTTATTATTTGGGAATTTTCCTCAATGAAATAAAAATTGCAGAAGTATGCGAACGGTTGTCCAAGGACATCCTTTGCAGTGTTGTTTATAATGAGAAATTGGAAACAACCTAAAGTGCCCACGAATGGTGTAGGGAATTGCATAAATTACAGATGTACATAAATCAAATGCCTATGTTAAAATGAGATAGATCTATATTTATTGCAGTAGAAAAATTGCCCTGATAAATTTTTGGCAGAAAAATAAGCAACTCAACAACTGCAAAAAACAAAAACAACAACACCCCACCACAGCTAACAGAAGGGTATGAGTGGTATGAGGTCGTTTAGACAATGTTCAGGCATTTCTTTAATGGTTTAGAGTATTAAGAGAGATGGCGGCCATCTCTGAGCAGTATTGCCAGCTTTCCAAGGGCTGCTGAATTCCTAAAGGCAGAGGGTAGGTGTCCAGGGCACATTCGGGAAATTTACGATAAAAGGATGGAAAATAGGTTGCAAAAATGGATACAATCAGAAAGCAATTAACTGGTTTGTGTTGCTTTCGAGGCCTGGAGCTGCCCCTGATTTCAGCTTGAGAAAACACAGCCTTGGTTGGCTTTGCACTTAATCCCAGATGAAGTCCTTCAAAGTGGAAAATTTCGCTGTGATTTATTTTTTTCCAGATGTAAATATATAGCAATAATGCAGTTATAAAACTGGCATTGTATTAAACCATAAATTATATTTGACACATAATAATGTTGAGTTACTGTGGAAGTCCATCAACGAGCCAACATGCGGGCCACTGCTGCTTGCACCAGCCCTACGGCTTGCTCTGCAGTGAATAAAGTTCTGGGGATCTTTGCTGTCAGGGTCAAAATGGAATAAACTCCAGCCAAGAAGAGATGCCTCAGAGTCAGGCCAGGGCTGAGGGCCCCAGAACACAGGGATTCATCCCTCTGCTGATTTATTCATTCAGTACATCTTTACTGAAGACCGGATTGTGCAAGCTAGGCTCTGATGGTGGATAAGACAGACACAGTTGGCCTCTGGGCCCAAGCAGGGGACACAAGGATTTAAAAATAAAATGCACTACTCATTACTTAATTACGGTGAATTCATGTAGTAATTCCTTGGAGATTGGTCTCTTCTCCCTGGCATTATCACTGTTCAATGGTAAAGCAGGGTTAGGGGGCCAGTCTAGACGGAGTGGGGGGACTTGACCAGAGTGGATCGAACTAGAGTTCAAGCACAGAACTTTGTCAACGCAGCTGCATATCAGGTCAAAGAATCTGAACTGGCCAGCAGATGGAAGGGGTCAGGATGAGACTAGTTAAGAGATGCTTGCAGACCAAGGCCTTTAAACCAGTTCATAAGAGTAGGGGAGACCATGCGTCCACACCTGTTCTTTTTTTGTTTGTTTTAATTGTTGATTCCCCATTGCTAAGGTCAATGCCTTTCTTGGGGAGCACTCCGTAAATAGTTATTGAAAGATTGAATGAACTAAAGGTGCAATTATGTGGGAGTGTTCAGTCTTATGATTATTATAACGAGGGTTACAGTGGGGGCTTAATCTGCATGGTGGGGATGTCTGGAAAAGTCATCCAGAGACCTGCTTATGTAAGTCTCTCTCTAGGCTTCCTGGGGAAGGAGTACAGGGCACTTTGGAGGTGACATCCAGATTCCCTAGAAGGCAAATTAATAGCACTCCTATAAAGAGGAGCAAAGGCCCTGAGCTCCAGGGGACGGGTGGAGGGAACGGATGAACATTCACGCTGAGGTGCGAGGAGAGTGGAACAAGTGACGCCATTTGTGGTCAGCAGAGGGGCAGGGGGACATTTTTAAGAGTTTTAGCTTTCGGGGGAAAACACTTCATGTTTCTCCTGAGAAAGAAAGCTATGACTTAGAAGGATGCGAGCTGCCCTTTGAAGGAGAATATAAATGAAATAATTTGAGCGGAAGCTCTTCTCTTTGACCATTTCTTCAGAAGTGGAGCATTGGACTAGCAGTTAAGGAACAGGAGAAGTATTGCAGGGACACAGGATGGGTCTGGAGGCTTGTGGTGGGAATGCAGCTTGCACATCAGGACTGTCCATCAGGACTTGAACGCGAGGTGCTGGGGAAACAGAAGTGAATAAGGCACGGGTGGTCCCTGCCCTCAAATCAACTGTGGTCCTATATCCTCGAGCTGTGTGGAGAGTATTGTGGACTGAGAGGTCTCTAGTTCAATATGGTGGTGGGCGATGCAGGAGGGATGTTTAGGAAAAGCTTCCAATGGGAGGCGATGACTGAGAATTAAGGGATGAGCAGATGCTAACTGAAAAGTGGGCTAAGAATACTTCAGGCAGGGAAATTACGTTTATGCAAAAGGGGGAGCGAGTGAGAACCAGTGTGTTTGTGAGAAGGATTGTAAACTCTTGGTGTTGCTGAGAATAAAATGAGAAATAGAAAGAGAGGAGGTGAGGCTGGGGAGAGAACGAGGACCTGGTTTGTTCAGTCTGCAAATGTTCCTTTGCTCCATGCATTGTTCTAGGAACTGGAGACGTTGTGGAGCTTAGGATGCAAAGGGGGTTGACCACCATGTGGAGGAGTTTGGGTTTTCTCATCAGGGCAATGGGGAGCCACTGATGGTTTTAAGCAGAAGAGCCATGAGATCATATATGCATTTTGGAATCACGCCCCTGGCTGCTGTATGGAAATTGGGTTGGAGGGGAAGAGATGGAGGCGGGAGGCATACTGACAAGAAACCAACAAGAGAGATGCCCAGGGCTTGAGCCGGGAGGAAGATCGCCCCATACTCCTGGCTCCCCAAGGTGAGTGTGGATCTGAGAAGCAGGGCTGTTAGGGTGACTGTGGGCGGAGGGATGAAGTCCCATCCTCCGGTTTCATAGGAGCAAAAATTAGGTGCTCAGGAAAAGGGAAAACAGTTTTCTGCCCCATCTCGTCGGCGGTGCTTTTGTGCAGCGAAAATTGTGAAGCTGATAAGTGGGAGGTGTGATTTATTTCATCTGGTACTCCCTAAACCAAGGGTGGTCAGGGCTGCAATGCAGACCACAAGCTGGCTAGGGGAGATGAGAAAACCAAGCCCAATTTGGGAGGCAGGCCATTCCTAATTGAACTGTTGAGGGAATTTTGATAAATGGCTCCGTCCAAGGAGTGAAATTAATAAATCGTGCTCGAGGCTGAAAGACTGTTTCCTGAGGGACAGCAACAGTGCTCAAATCCTGTTGATGCTGGTGGTTTGGAAGGTGGCTGGAGCTCAGGCTGGAAACTCACGCTCTTTCTCGGCTCTCTAGGTGGGCTGCAGGAGCGATAACCCTGGTTAGCGTGGTCACCATTCAGTTCTTTTAAAATGGAGAAAGTTGTATTCTGTGAGTAAAGAGGAGGGACCAGGCTGCTGCCTAAGACTGAAGGTTAAAGACATCCTTTTCAGACTTAGCGATGGGTGAATGGATTCTGATAGAGCGGATGGCAGCCTGCGTTGCTTCTCAAATCACTCACCAGAGGGGAAACGGGGGCAAGACACTGCTATCTGCAATGGCCTCTTTTCCTTCTGAGGGTGAGCACCCCTGGGACCAGTCTTTTCAAATATCCTCCCCAGGTCCCTGGGCTCTGAGTTGGTGCACCTTGTTCCACCGAGTCAAAGCATTTGCAAAGGAAAAAAGCAGGTCCAACGTGGCATGTGACCTTTCAAGGAACCTGGGGATCAATTCCAACTTCATGGTTTTAGCATCTGTCTTTTTGTGGAGAAGAACAGAAAGATGTCTCTGGGAAAATGAAATGGAACGTAATCCTCATAAGGTCGGCATTACCATCCCCATTTGACAAATGAGGAAACTGAGGCTGAGATATTGCGATTTATAATAAGAAATATATATTTGGTCTTTTTCTGTGTCTGGCACAGAGCTCCTTAAACACTTGGAATTTCCTAAGTGATTGAGAGTGGTAAAGATGACTTTGGTTATGTTAATGAGGCGACTTTTGGACCCCACCTAAGGATGGGCACTGGTTGCCAAGAGAACCAACCATGTAATTAGAGGGTTTGAACTTTTAGTCCCACCCCCTGATCTCTGGGGAGGAGAGAGAGGCTGGATGTTGAATCAATTGCCGATGGCCAATGACTTAATCAATCCTGCTTATGTAACGAGGCCTCCACAAAAACCCAAAAGGACAGGGTTTGGAGAGCTTCTAGGCTGGTGAACACGTGGAGGTGCTGGGAGAGTGGCGCAGAGGCCCCGTGCCCTTTCCCCATACCTTGCCCTATACATCTCTTCCATCTGGCTGTTCCTGAATTATAGCCTACAAAATGGTGTCCTATCTAATAAACTGGTAATGTAGGAGTAAAATGTTTCTCTGAGTTCTATGAGCCCCTCTAGGGAATTAACCGAACCCAAGGCGGGTGGTTGTTGGAACCTCCGATCTACAGCCAGATGGTTAGAAGCACAGGTGACAATCTGGACTTGTGACTGGCATCTGAAGTGGTGGGGGCGACAATCTTGTAGGACTGAAACCCAAACCTATGGAATCTGATGCCATCTCTGTGTAGACAGTTTCAGAATTGAGTTGAATCATAGGACACACAGCTGGTGTCGGAGAGTTGCTTGGTGGTGTGGGGGAAACCCACACACACACATTGCAATTGTTACCAGAATCTTAGTCGATGTTCAGAAATGGGATCAGAGTCAGAATCTTAGAGGCTCAGAGAGGTTAGTTAACTTACCCACCGTGGGTGTGAGATGTTGACAAAGCCAGGGGGTGATAACTTCAGGCACTTTAATATTGCCATGGGGTTTTAGAAGGCAAGGAGGTCTTTTGTATGCCTCTTACCAACCACTATAGAGAGCTAACTGCCTCTTTCATGAATAGGAACATCCTTGCCCATCACTGTTTGGCAACACCATCGAGACCCCCGGGCAAAGCAAACTGTGAAAGGAGTTTTTTTTGTGTGTGTGGGGGGGGGGAAGACCAGCCCTGAGCTAACATCCGTCGCCAATCCTCCCCTTTTTGCTGAGGAAGACTGGCCCTGGGCTAACATCTGTGTCCATCTTCCTCCACTTTATATGGGACGCCACCACGGTGTGGCTGACAGGCAGTGCGTCGGCGGGCGCCCGGTATCCGAACCGGCGAACCCCGTGCTGCCAAGCGCGGACTAAACCGCTGCGCCACCGGGCGGCCCCTGAAAGGAGTTTTTTGACTTAAAACAAATTAATGAGCACTATTTACTTAAAAATCTCCTTGATGACACTGATTTGCAGCAGAAAGAACCTGAGAGTGGGAAGACCTGCCCTTTCTGTAAGGGAAGAGTTTCTGTTTGTGCCAAGACCAGAGGAGGGGGAGGTGAGGGTGGGGACAGGAAGATGGGTTTGCTCATTACAGTTAGTGGAAGTGGTGATAAACAACCTTCCCTGTGCATCCCCATGTCTTCCATAACTCACACCTGGAGCTAGTGTGGGGTGCTGGTAGTGTGTCACCAGAGAAGGGACGAATGCAGAATAGAGAAGCTCGTGGGTCTTCAAGATTGTGCGCAGGAGAAGCAGAGAGAAGCATGAAGAAGTGGTCTCTATAACTCTCAGAAATCAAGGGGAGGACTTTGGGCCATCATAGCTTATGGTATTGGGGATCCATCCAAATTTAAACAAATCCCTAAGGGGGCAGGGAGACACCAGCCCATATTTGGGTTATATAAATTACTAAATTCATTATTACTTTGAAACATGGTAAGCCAGGAAATTACGTATAATGAAAGATCTGACCCAGTCTAGGAGTGGAGGTCAGAAAAGACTCTCTGATGGCCAGACCTTTAGCTGAAATGCAATGAGTAAGAGTAAGAGTGAGGTGAAGTGGAGCAGGGCTGGGGAGAGGTGATACAAACAGAGGAGATACATGCAAAGCCCAGGAGGCTGGAGGGAGGAAGGGCATGATCCATTCTAGGAACTCTGAACATAAAAACAGAAACATGAAGCTTGCCTTCCAGCCTGCACTCATCTCCTCCCATTCTACAAATCAGGTTATATGTAAGGACAGATACATTTGTGTTCAAGATGGGGGAGGACCTCTGCCACCAATTAGCTCCTTCAGGCTTAGGGATAACAGGCAGGTAATTTAGTGTAATTGTGTGGGCTAAAGCCAGGGTGCCTTTGGGGATGTGTGTGTGTGTGTGTGTGAGTGTGTGTGTGTGTGTTTATGTGCATCTAACAAGTCTATGAATATATATCCATGACTTGTACTTGCAGAATTCTCTGCAGCATTGGAAAGAAACAAATATAGCAGATGAGCAGTATTTGCATCATCATGTTTAAGAAATAGTGAATATTTTGGTCCAGATTTTATTTATTTTTTTGCTGGGTAGGAATATTCAATTCTCAGATGGGCACTGAGATGAAATAATAATTTGTTGGTTACATCCATATAACAGTTCACAAAGCATTGCCTTGTAAGATGCTCTTGACAGCCCCATGAGGTAGATAATACATTGATACATGCATTCATTCACTTACTCATTCAGCAAGCATTCTTTGAGTGCCTACTACATGCCAGCATGTTTTTAAGTTCTGGGATTGGGGTGCATAAAGCAGAAAAGGTCCTCATCCTTGTGGAGCTAAAAATCTTGGCGGGGGAAGGCAGATGATTAAAACATAAGCAAATGAGTAAATAAGGTGGTGAAGTGGATGGTGTGAGATGATAGCCAGTGGGTGGAGGAGTGGGTGATTGGGGGTGGGAGGCAGTGAAGACATCTCTGAGGAAGTGACATTTGAGCTGATATTTGAAAGATGAGGAGGAGTTGGTCATGGGAAGCTAAGAAGAGCTGGATTGTTCCAGAAAGAGTGTTCCAGACAGAGGCAACACAGATGGGAAATCTCAGAGAGGCTGAATGGCTCACCCAAGGTCACACAGCTAAGTGATGGATCTGCTGGAGATTCCACACTAAGTCTTTGACTCTAAGTCAGGGGTCTTTTGACATGCTGTCCTCCCAATTCTTACTTCCCAATGATCTCTGGCCAAATCCTGATATTGTAATGTAGGTGAGCAGAATTTGCCATCCCAACATGTATCTCTTTGACTTGACTATTTTTAAGAACAAACGACTCAGGAAGAAACTTTGACCTCCCCTAACTGCCTAAAAGAATTTAAGATAGAAGGCCTGTTTCAGGAAGGAGCTATCACCGTAGACAGCTATTGGATAATATGAACTTGGTGTGGTAGACAGGTAGGAACCTAGCAGGACCTGTTCGATCAAAGTCCTCTCCATGTCCCATTGTCTCTGCAAAGCAGGGCAAATATTTGTTTACCAAACATTTGCTTTTCCATGTGCATGTGAATTGCCTTCCTCCCCTTTGAAGTCTCACCCCACTACCCCCAACATCTTTTTTTCTCTTTAGCTGAAGATGGTATGTAAGATGGCAGTTTTGGCCATTTTGGTGAGTTACTCAGTTTTCCTGGGTTTCTCCCATGTATGCATGTTATTAAACTTTGATTTTCTCCTGTTATTCTGTCTCATGTCAATTTAATTCTCAGACCAGCTGGAAGAACATAGAAGGGTAGAGGAAAATTTCTTCCTCCTTTACAGTAGAATTATAAGGTGCTCTACTATTTATTCTATCTTTCATTATTTAAACCTCAGTGGTTGTCATTTTAGGTGGTGCAACTGATAGAGCATACAACGTTTCTTTAATGATACTGTTATGGAAATTCATGAAGATGCAGATTAGAGGAGGAGAAAACAGCTTTCTCCCAGAGACGGCTAATGGCTTCCCAAGACCCTCAAAGTTCCCTGAAGGAGAGTCTGGCAGCATGAGAATTCCCCTCCTCCATTCTCAGAAAGTTCACTTTTATCCTTCTTTCTGCCCACTCCCGCCTAACTTTTCTGGGAGATCTGGATACCTGTCTGTTGCAAGTATCTAATGCAACAAAACCCCAGAACACTTCGGAGTGTTTGTTGGCAGATGAGGTGATGCAAAGGCAAATTTCCCACAGCATCTTAAATCCTTGGTCAGCAAACTTTCTGTGTGAAGGGCCAGAGATAAAATATTTTCAGCTTTGCAGGCCATGTGGTCTCTGTCATAACTACTCAACTCTGCCGCTGTAATGGGAAAGCAGCCATATCAATTTGCAAATGAATGGGTGTGGCTGTGTTCCAGCAAAATTTTATTTATAAAACAGGTGGTAGGCTGCATTTGGCCTGTGGGCTATAGTTTGCTGATTTTTGCCCTAAGTAATGCAATAACTCTGTGGGACAGATATGGATGAGGAGCCTGGATAGTTCAGACTCTAAAACACATGCTGACGATTGGATAAACTGTGATGAACTGGAAGAGTGTTGAATTAGGATTTGGGAGACCAGCTTCCAGAGACTGCTCTGCCATTAACTTACTATGTGGCCTTGGACAGGTCTTCTCACCCTTCCAGGTCCAGTTTTTCCCACTGGCAATACAGGAGTTGGATTAGCTGAATTCGGAAGTCCATCTCTGGCTATTGTCTCCTTTAAGCCATTTCAGACTGAGGGCAGCAGTCCTCAGAGGGGTATTGGTGCTACTGAAACATTTCCTGGAATTCATCTGTCACCACTCATTGTCATTTCAGTGTTGTTTTAGTTCCAGCAAAATATGCCACGTGGATATCTGTATGCAGATGCTGCTGTGATTAGCGAAATGCAAAGTCATTTAAACATTTGCAGAATTCATAGCCACTTTCTATGACTATATATTTCCTCATTCAATAGACACTAAACATGCAACTACTGCTACATGAGCGTCTGCTCAAATTTAATGTGATGGAGGGGTTCTCATATTCAAAGTTGGGAAGCCAGGCATTGTGGGGTGGGCACTGCACTTGGAGCCGGGCAAATCTGGACTGGACATCCCGCACTGCCCTGCATTGGCTCTGCAACTTGTGCTCAAGGTAACCACCTCCTTGAAGCCTCCATTTTTTATCAGTGAAATGGGGAAAATGGTAAGTGGTTCCTGGTTTTATTTTTAGAATTAAATGAGAGAATATAGATAAAGCAATTAACACAGTGTCTGACGTACAGGAAGCACATATTAACGTTAACTATTATTTTTGAGATGATGGTAATTGTTACTACTGTTATTACTATAGTAGCAGTAATAATAGTAGGAGTAGTAATAAGGCTGACAGAATCAAGAGCTACGCAAGGTATTGAGAGAGCAGTATGTCATAGGTGAATTTCCCCAACAATCGATGACTTGAATGACCCAACACCAACCTTCTGTAGCTGTTTTAAAGACCATTTTCTTTTAAACTCCTGAACTCAGACCCCCAGGGACATGACATTTCTCTGAAAGTCCTTACCCATCATTCTGAAATCCCTGATTTGGAGAAGAATTGATGGATATAATTCCATTTCTACAGCACTACTTCAATAGAAGAAAACCATAGGTGCAGTGAATTTTAAGCAAAAATGAATATATTACTTTATTGTCCAATGCAGAGATCATCGGGAGACCCCAAAGCCTGACTGTTGATTTTCTGAGGATAAAAGGAAACTAAATCATGGGTGATGGTGATAAATGAGCAACAGAGGGCATCCAGTCTGCCTGAGTGACCGAGGCAGTTCTGTGTGTGGGTGTTTGTAGCAGGGGAGCAGCTCAGAGCTGCTCACTTAAAGACTGGAATAGTGGACTCTGGTCTTGGAAAATTCCCCCCATGAGTTTTTTGAGTTTGTCTGGCATTGTGATCATGTGATTTTATTATATATTTTAAATAAGTAAAGTGTCTAATTGAATGCGGGGTTGGAGTGAGCAGGTGCATTTATACATTAGAACTTTGGAGTGCCTGATATTTGTTGCATGTCTGTGTGTGAAGCACTTCATTCTCCATAGTTTTTAATAATCCTTGCAAGAAGCCTTTGGGCTGTGTCCATACCCCACTACACAGATGAGGAACTGATCGGGAGGCATTGAGCCACAGGACGTAACTGTCTGAGTACAGGTTTGACTGACCCCAAAGCTCTCAACCTTCTCAGTTTTCTCGTGTTTCTTAATATTTGATTTGATGACCACTTGTCCCAAATCTACTGGATTTGTAGTAAAAATGCAGATTATCATACCCCAGCTTGGATTTACTTGTTAGAATCTTGACCAGGAATCTGCATTTTTAATAAACTCCCCAGGAGATTCTTTTACACATTAACGTTTGAGAGTTACTGTACTACACTTTCTTATCTGTTAAGAAATCTTTCACCCAGCATTCCAACTCCAGGAAATGGAAAACAGGACAGCTTTTTCTTTTTCTCTACCCTGAAAGATTATTAATAATTGATATCAATGGCTGCATTACATACCGTGGCCAAGAATATTCTAAATAATCACAGTACATGGTGCAATAGAATATATCCCATAAATCATTAAAAATATTACAATTTGGCAGTGAATCCAAAGTAGTAGGGAGTTCTTTAGGACTGGTTTGAAGCAAAAGTACTGAATCTATTGGATATTAAATTTTGTGGTTTACATAGGTAGATGATTCCCTTAAAATACTATGCTTACAATTCAAGTGAGTTGCCGCTAGGGATCAGCAATGTCCTCTTTATATATAATTTGATGGTTACATAAAGTTTTTCACCTGATAAATTAAATTGAGAGGCATAGATTTATGCGTCATATGAATTTATAATTCATAGAATAATAAAATTGCAGATGGTTGAAGCTTGACAGGGCCAAGGAATCAAATATGAGAGTCGATGGAAATCTATGAACAAAAAATCATTACTCAGCTAAACACTATTTTATAAGTCTTGATTAAGATTCTGAAATCTGTTGCCTCAGCATACAAGAGAGTGAGATCCCAACTAAAAGTGACTCCAAAATTTATTCAAGAGTTCTCCTTTCAGGGGCCAGCCCGGTGGCGTAGTGGTTAAGTCTGTGCACTTCACTGCAGCCACCTGGGGTTCAAGCGTTCAGATCCCAGGTGCAGACCTACACACTGCTCATCAAGCCATGCTCTGGAGGCATCCCACAAACAAAATAGAGGAAGACTGACATGCATGTTAACTCAGGGCCAATCTTCCTCACCAAAAAAAAAAGGAATCTTCTTTCAGTTCTTCCTCCCTTTTCACCTTTCCCTCCCTGAGCGGTCTTATTTACATCCCTTAGATTACTCTTTCCTGTCTGCTGTCTCTTAGTATTTGTTAGGGGCTGAATTGTGCCCCCCCTGCTCATATGTTGAGGTTCTAACCCCCCAGTACCACAAAATGTGACTGTAGTTGAAGATAGTGTCTGTATAGAGGTAATCAAGTTAACATGAGGTCCTTAGGGTGGGTCTTAATCCAGTATGACTGGTGTCCTTATAAGTAGAGGAAATTAGGACATAGGACAGAGGGAAGACAATGTGAAGACACGGGGAGAAGACAGACATCAACAGGCCAAGGAGAGAGGAAGAAACTAACCCTGCCAACACCTTGATCTTGGGCTTCCAGCCTCCAGAACTGTGAGAAAATAAATTTCTCCTATTTAAGCCACCCACTCTGTGGCACTTTGTTATGGCAGCCCGAGCTGACTAACACAGTCTTTCTCTGTACTGTCTTTCTCTCTGAATCTCTATGGCCCTTGGTTTCTCTTTGTATCTCTCTGGGTATCACTGTGTATTTTTCTCTGACTCAGTATTTCTGTTTCTTTGTCTCTGTCTGTCTTTTTCTGTGTATACCCCCTCTACATATCTGTTTATCACATCCTCTATTCCTATCTCTATTTCTCCTCATCTCTGTCTCTCTCTTATCTCTCCATCCTATCATTCTCTCTCTTTCTTGGATAAAATATGATCCCCCATGTGAAATGTTTAGATCAGTGCCTGCCATATAGAAATTACTCAAAAAGGCTTATTTCTCTCTGTTCTTTCCCTCTCTCTTTTTTTCTGTCCTTCTTCACTATTTCCCTTCCATTCCCTTTCACTCACTCCCTAACTGAACATAAAATAAAACCAAAATTTATTTTTCAGAATTTATTGTCTTTAAAGAATAAAGTTTTATGGCCCTCAATTCTAATTTTAAAGCAGCTCACTTGACTGTTTTACATTCCTCAAAGCGGGAGGGAAGGGGAGACTAAATTGAATTTCCTTTTGTAAGTGACCTCCGTTTGATTTTTTTGTTTGTTTGTTTCTTTTGGGTAAAAATCTATATATCAGTTGACCTCCAATTTTACTAGGCCCAGCCTCATCCAGGGAGCTGGTTAAATATGCACAGTTTTGCTCTCTCACCTCAAATTTGGAATCAGTACATTTGTGTTAGGGTCTGGAATTGTGTAATTTAAGAGATTTCAGGTAATTCTGATGCAGAGGATTCTTTCAGCATGCTCTGAGAATCACAGTCTTAGAAAATAAAAAAGGACTTCTCTTCTGAGCCATGCCTAACCTTCATTCTCTCTAAACAAAGAATAAAGTGAAGTGAAGCTTTATTTCAAGAAGAGATTTTAAAATATTCCTTCTGAGTATCAAGTTGTGGATTTCCCGCTTTTTTTCCCTGACGCAGGGAGCCCATAGCCTTTAATCGGCTGAGCAGAGAGCTGACATTCATTTCCAAACAATTTATGTAGGTGGAAAGGAAGAGCAGGACTTGAAAAATTAACAGTCATAGATTTACTTCTTTGGCACCTGTTTTGATTATTGAATTAAGAAAGTTCTGGCAGCTACAACTGGCTCTGCCAGATGTTGAAGAGCACATTTCAGGCAGAATGGAAAGGGATGTCAGAAGATGTAAGGATCATTCATTTAAAGAATAAACTGTCCGGATCAAGTTCTGTTTAGGCTGTCAGAACTGATCGCAAGCGTAATGAAACACCAAGAACAAAGGGGCGAAGAGACATTGATAAAGCCCAAACACATCGTGAAATATAAAAATCTGCTGATTTTTAAGTCAACACCCCCGGATGTCAGCTTATCAGCTCGCGGAAACCACCGACATGTTGAGAGGAGTTCATTTTTCCCCCAGTTTGGTGCAGATTCGACCACTGCTTTTATGGAGGCTGTAAAAAATGCTCTTGGGGGACTTATCTGTCAGCATCAGGGCGAAGGGAAGGCCACAGCCCCGGAGAGATCTTTGGGAGATAGATAGTGATGCGAGAGAAGGCAAGCACCCTGTCAGTGATGGAATCACTCAGCATGGCTCTAGAAGAAGGGGGTACCTGCTTCTGTGAATCCTGAGCAGCTGTTACAAACACACACACACGTGCACACAAACATACATTCATGCATCACACTCACACACATGCATGAAATGTGCATGCACACCCCCATGCATGTACACAGATATACATGAATGCACACCTCGTGCACACACATTCCTCCATAATACGTGGCAGACAAAATCACACATTTGTCTACTGCAGCATTCATGGACACCACCATCCACAGCAAGGATCAAACACCTTTCCCAACCTCTGGCCCAGCCTTCTGCGGAGATCTGGAAGACCGGAGTGCCTGACAAGGGTTTCACGCTGGTGACGGCCAATGGGCACATCTTGCCCTGGGATTCGGGGGAGTTATCCCATTAAAAAAAAATGTTCTGCTAGTCTATAGTTAGCTTCAACATCCACTTCTTGGACCCACTTTTCAGGACAAATTGGGGCACAATTCCACCCTGTTAGCCGTGTCCTGCCCAGGTGGATTCATATGCCCAGCACACATATTCTGTGGTGTGGAGACCAAGAAGCCTGTCTGGGGAACATGGCAGGGACTTAGCAAGGCTAGATGGGCTGAAATTTCCCAATGACATCTATCCTTCATCATGACCATGCTGGGGCTGTGTGTCCATGGAGGATAGCTCGTGGTTTACCTAAGATTATACAAGACTCCAGAATAAGTACAACATATCTTCCTAAAGCACAGTATTATAGATGGAATTAAACAATTTAAAATATCATTTTATAGCTAGTCAAACTGTTTAATCGACTTTATATTATGGAGCAGAATGTGAAACTTATGTGTATTTGTTTAAAATTCTTATTTTGTTTGTGAGGAAGACTGGCCCTGGGCTAACATCTGTGCCCATCTTCCTCTACTTTATATGGGACGCTGCCACAGCATGGCTTGACAAGCAGTGCATCAGTCAGCGCCCAGTATCTGAACCTGCAAACCCTGGGCCACGGAAGTGGAACACAGGAACTTAAAACCTACGCCACTGGGCCAGCCCAACTTATGTGTATTTTTAAAGAGAAAAGAGTAAAGACCTGAAAATTGACAGGATCTAGTATACTTTTTAAAGGGGTGGGTCTTTGACTATTGTTTAAATTTTATGCTATTAGTTTTCTACCTCTTCCAGAGGAAATTTTGGTCATGCATTTCTTTGCAATTTTCACCTCCTTCTCCCAAAAACCACTAATCTGATTTCAATCAGCATAATTTGCTTTGCCTGTTCAAGAATTCGTATAATAAAATTATACAGTATCTGTTATTCCTTCAAACACAATGTTTTTGAGATTCATTGGTTGTTATAATTATCAACAGTTTATTCATATATATGTATATGTATATTGTATATACTATATATATTCTATTATATATAATCTCAAAAATATATGTACCACAATATGTTTATCCATTCACTGACTGATGGGCATTTGGGTTGTTTCCAATTTTTGACTATTATGAATAAAGTCACTATGAAAAACTCCAACACAAGTCATTTTTGAAGACATATGTTTTCATTGTTCTTGGATAAATACCAAGGACTGTAATTGTTGAGTAATATTCATGTTTAGCTTTGTAAAAAATTGCCAAACAGTTTCACAAAGTGGTCATGAGATGTTCCATTCCAACCAGTCACGTATGAGAATTCTATGAAGGATCTTCATCCTTCCCCACACTTACTATTGTCAGTCTTTCCATTATAGTGGATATGAAATGATATCTCATTGTGGTATTAATTTGCATTTCCCTGGAGATTAAAGTGTTAAGCTTTTCATGTACCTCATATATCTTGTTTCATGAAGTATCAATTCAAGTCTTTTGTGCGTTAAAAAGAATTGTGTTGTGTTGTCGGGGCCGCCTGGTGGCGCAGCGGTTTAGTCCGCGCTTGGCAGCCCGGGGTTTGCGAGTTCGGATCCCGGGCACCCGCAGACGCACTGCCTGTTAGCCATGCCGTGGTGGCGCCCCATATAAAGTGGAGGAAGATGGGCACGGATGTTAGCCCAGGGCCAGTCTTCCTCAGCAAAAAGGGGAGGATTGGCAACAGATGTTAGCTCAGGGCTGGTCTTCCCCACAAAAAAAAAAAAAAAAAAAAAAAAAAAAAAAGAATTGTGTTGTCTTTTTATTATGAAGTTGTAGGAGTTCTTTATATATTATGAATGCAAGCCCTTTTGGGGGGATGTATGTGTTGCAAATATTTTTTGAAAGTTGTTGGCTTGCTGCTTTATAATTTTAGTGGTGTCTTTTGTTGAGAAGTTTTTAATTTTGATGAAGCTCTGCTGTTTATTTTTTTCTCTTATGATTAGTACTTTTCATGTTATCTCTAAAAAGTCTTTATCCTTAGGTTCTAAAGATATGCTTTGTTTTCTTCTAGAAGTCTCATAATTTTAGCTTATATGTTTGGATTTATGATTCATTTGAAATTAATTTTTATGTAGAGAGTAAGATACTGGTTGAGGCTCATTTTTGATAATATTAATTAATAGAATTTAAAAATCTTTTCCACATTTCTGTTGGCAGTGTGTGAAATATAACTTTTTGCATATGGACCTTGAAATCTGTGGGCTTGTAGAAAACTCTACAACACTACTCTACTTATTATTTCTTTTTGGTTTTGGTAGATGCCTTAGGATTTCCTTGTAAATAATCATATCATTTGGGAATAAAAACACTTTTATTCTGTTCTTTTCAATCTTCATGTTTTTTAAATTTCTTCCAGGTGTTATTGCACTGGATGGGACCTTCTGTATAATGAAATAGGAGGAAAGAGTTCAATATTCCGCCATTAAGAACGATGTTAATGTTAAGGAGGTTTTTTTGGTGGTGGTGATTTGTTTTCATAGACGCCTTTTATCAGACAGAAGAAATTCCATTCCAGTCTGTTTGTTGAGAATTTTTATCACAAATGAATAATGAATTTTGTTGAATGCTTTCCTGCATCTGTTGGGAGGTTCGTATAACTTTTCTCTGTAATTTTGTTAAAATAATGTTACATTGTTTTTCACATGTTAAATCAACCTTAAATTCCTGGAATAAACCTCACCTGATCAAGATATACTTTTTAAATATTGCTGGATTTAATTTGAAAATACTTAGCTAGAAATTTCTACCTTCATGTTCATGAGGTATATTGGTGTGTAATTTTTTTTTCTGTTTTGGTAATGTCTTTATGAAATTTTGGTATTAAAATTATGTTGACCTCATGAAAGAAGACAAGAATTATTCCTTCCACCTCTGTATTCTGAAAAGGGTTTTTGCAGAACTGGTGCTATTTCTTTCTTAAATGTTTGATATAATTCACCGGTGAAGTCATCTGGGCCTACAGTTTTATTTATTGGAAGATGCTTTAAATTACAAATCCAACTTCTGTAATAAATAAAGTACCAGTCAAGTTTTAAAATTTCTCAAGTCAGTTTTGGTGGTTTGTATCTTTCAAGAGATGTGTTCATATCATCTAAAATGTCAACCTTATAGACACAAAGATACTTCTAATAACCCCTCATCATGCTTTTAATATCTGCAGGATCATGTCTTCTCTTTCATTCCTGACATTGGTCATTTGTGTTTGCTCTCTTTATTCTTGATCAGTCTTGCTAGGGGCTTACCAATTTTTATTAATCTTTTCAAAAGGTCAATTTGGGCCTCTGTTAATTTTCTTCATTTTTAAATGTTTTCTGTTTTATTGATTATGTTTATTTTTTCCTTTTTTTCATTTCTTCAGCTTATTTAGCATTTAATTTCCTCTTCTTTTCTAGCTTCTTTATGTGGAAGTATACCTCATTGATTTTCTGCCTTCCTTCTGACATGCTGAAAGAAATCCTCTATGGCTTGACCTGACAGTGCCCTCAGGCCTCATTCTCTGCCAGCGTAGGTGAAAGCTGGTCTCTGTGCTTCTGGCCCTGTCTTGGCAGCCTTAACCTTCTCTGCTTCCTGGGCGGGTAGGCAGTGTCAGAGAGTCTCTAGATGGCCTCATCGTAAGCAATTGTTTTGTGTTACCATACTCAGTCTTTACTAATCCACGTGACAAGCATACTACCTGCGTTTTTTAGGTTTCAAGAATAGCAGTGATGCTATATTATTTGCCCAAGACTCATGACATTGCTGAGATTCAGAGTCAGTCCTTTCTGACTCCAAAGTCCAATGTAAACTACTACACGCCTCTGCTTCCCGTGTTGATAGTGATCATTTCTTGAGACTCTACTAGGTGCTACACCATGATAGTGAATTATAGACATTACACCATTTAGTTCACAGTTATCTATGAAGTAGGTACTATTTATAACCATTTAAAAATAAGACAATGGAGCTAAGGAGTTGAAGTGTCTTGCCTACACTGAATTTAATAAACCTAGCATTCAATGTTAGATATTCTTTTTGAAATTCCAAATCTCATTCTCTTGACCATTACCTAAGATTTTATATTCTACACACCAAGCAGACGTTTTCTATGTTAAGTCCTTATGATTTCATTGAGTGGTCCATTGCCTTTACAGACAGACAGAAAGAGAGTGGAGAGCTTGCACTTTACATAGATTCAAATAGTTTAATTTAAACTTGACACCCTAGGGCTAGGGGTCTTACAAAGTCCATTTCCCTTTTTAAGATAGAATATGTTCAACATCAGGGGGCTTAAGTAATTTACCCAACTTCATCAGCTAGTAGGTAGAAGAGCTTGAATTTGAACCTAGGTCAATCTGACTTCAATACAAAAAAGAAAGAAAGAAAACCAAATGTTCAAAGAATACCAAGGAACTCTTTTCACTCTCATGCAGGAGACTGGTGGTCCATCTTTGAGACATGATGATCAGTTTACAAAATTCTAAAAGCATTGACCACACATTCTCAGCATTGAATAGAGAGAGGAGAAATGACAAGGATGGTCGATAATTGAATAGATTCCTGAAGGCATTTGTGCAGTCATTCTGTCAGAGCACATCAGATCTGAAAGAAAAGTGAATGCATTTAGCTTAACCTCTTCTTTTTATGGGTGAAGAAACTGAGGTTTCAAACAGAGACCCTCGTCTCTTCCCCTGGGGCTATTTATGTGGAGGCTAATAATCTTGGTGGTCCCTTAGCTTGAAACAGACTCTTTTAGGTGCGTACATGCTGTTCATTTCTGTTCCCGTAAGAACCATGCGAAGTGAACAGGGTGGACATTTTTACTCTTACTTTATGATGGGGATGCTGAGAACCTGAGAAATGGCTAGCTCCTGTCCTGATCCAGTAGCCGTGTCTGCCCTTGAATTCATGACTTCTAAAACCACATTTACAGAGACTTTAGGACAGAATATGATTGGTGGAGTGGAGCAGGAAAGGAAGGAGAAGACATCATTAAGAATGTCTCCGAGAACTTGATCAGGAGCAAATTAGGCAAGTTCAACCCTAACTCACCCTGTTTGAGGCTTGTTTTCCACGTGAGAAAAAGCAGGAGAGACTATAGAACATCCTCACAGCTGTTTATGTCTTCCAGTAACTTTTTCTAACCTTTTCCCATCTGCTTTTGCAGTGGGGAAAATCATTTTCTCCCTGTGATGGGTCTTCAATATCCCCCTTCCTACCTCCTCGATACTGTACTCCAAGATAGTCTACTAAATTACAGTGATTCATTATTCCTATTAAAACAAACAATATCCTCAAATTACCCGGCAAACTAAACAATTGTGAACAGTAAATTCAAACAGTAAAACATGGGCACATATTGGGTAAATGTTATTTTCCCGAACAAGAAAAGCTTTCGGCAAAGTGTTTAACTTGAATACAACAAAAGGCAATTTAATTTAGTAATACAGCTGGGTGAAAAATGGAGACCTCGGGTTTAATAAGAAGGGGGAAAAGACACGCATACATCATCCAAAAGGATAATTATGAGAAACTATTTTGTGTGATCCAGCTAAATCAAAGCTTCTAATGCTTTCTTACTCCTGTCAAAATAGGGAGATTTAAGGCCTTAAAAATGGGAATTTTGCAGACTTCACTGCCAAGAAAAAATGATTTGTCTCTTGATAAATTACTATTGGGCTTTATACTTGGGAAAAAATACACTTACATTGAAATAAATGCCAAGGAATGGCTAGAGAATTTATATTATTCGTTCATATCTGTCACCGGATTGGTGGGAAGACGGCAGTCCCATTTAAAACATCTCCTGGCTTGCTGACAGTATGCCACGGAGGCAAGATGAAAACCTCCAGTGAATGGGGGGCAGGCGCAGACCCCCAGGAGGCTGCACAAATCTGGCAGCGTACCACTCTGCTTAGTTTCCTCCCCGGAACACAAACTTTCTGTCCTCTCTGGATTCCATGTTTCAAGAAGAACCCCCAAATATGGAAGCTTCAAACACGTCTTTTACAGATTCTGAACATTTCTGTGGGTTCTTGTGCATGTCCTAGACAAATTTACCTTCCAGCACAGGAGGGGACCAGGAAAAAGAAAGAAAAGCTTTGGCACGCGCAAAGCTGCCCGTTTGTCAGTTATAATGGGTCTAGCAAGGACAGTGAAAGCATGACATTCACTGCCTCCATCAAAGGCTAAACAATGAAAACCACACTGGAGAGGACACTGCCATCGAGGTAGGGACCCAGACTCCAGCTTCACTTCTTTTGCAACCTGTGTTACCTTTGGCAAAACAGGGAACAACGCTAGGCCTCTCTTTTCCCATCTGTAAAAGGGCTGATTTGGACAAGAAACTTTTTCCTTGCAAGCATTTCTGCAAAATTTTTCATTTCAGACACACTTTTACATAAAATTGCATTACGTAGTCAGATTAAAGGGGAATTGCTCTAGTCAAAACAGAGGGTTTCTCTTTTCTTACCTGTCCCCCCTCCTGGGGACCCCTAAGTCACTCTATAGAATTCTAGGGCTTTGAAAGTCACTAACCTGGGTAATTTTAAAGGATCCTTCCAGTTTGAATACAGGAGCTGATCTGCTCCTGAAACAAGTAACTTAGGCTGTAAAAACGCTCAGAAAGCTTTGCCTGGTGTTCTTTTCCTCCACGGTGGTGATGTGTGGTGGGGGGGTCTTCTTGACAAATGCCAGGTTCCCGAGTCATAATCGTTGTGGCTCACCACAGGGTACATCCCCCTCCTAGGATGAGACAAAAGCAGACAAGTGAGTCTTGGGAGCTGTTTCAAAAATCCATATGAGAATTATCATCCAAATATTTATGTTTGGAAACTTGGAAGCTTTAGTGCTTGCTAAAGGTTGATTGATTAGTGTTTCTCAGTCCCACATTCCAGTAAATTCTAGAGCAGGTTCTTTTCCAAATGAAACAATGCAAGAACATAACATTTGAATCTTCCAATAGTTGGATTATGACTCATCTGCTATAAAAATAAATAAATGAAAGAACTAAATAAATGCTTTGGGAAAGGAAGGTTCTGGCTAATTCAGTTTTTTTGGTCTTTCTTGGTGCTAAAAAAAGAGTACCTTTATTTTTAAGTTGACCATCTTTCTAAAATGTCTGGATCAATTTTCTATCTGATTTACACCAATTTGAAGTGTTTCTACTCTTAATCTTTTTTGTAGTTTACAGAGTACTACACATTTCACAAAGCACTTTTTAGTTTATAAGCATAGTTTGCAATAGACTTTATAGTTTACAAGGTGCTGTACCCTTTCCAAGGTACTTTACAGTTTACAAAGCCTTTTATGGTTTACACATTCCTTTGTATAAGCCACTATAATTTCAAGAGTATTTGGCACTTTATAAAGCCCTCTTATTATTACAAAGCACTTTGTAGCTTACCAAATGCCTTGTAATTTATAAAATGATTCCAAGACCATAACCACATTTAATTTTAGCAGATGCAAGTGACATAATTGCATCTTTCTTTGATGATTATAAGGATCATGCTAGGCATGAGAGTCGTAACTGTGAACTTCCCTTTACCGAACACAGACCGAGTATCCCATAGATGCTTGTTATTGCCTGATTGATTAAGAATATTGTTGCTCTAAAGTGGTATAAATGATGAAGGCCTAGAAGTTTGGTCTTGATCAGTGGTTCTCCATGGGGGGCGATTTTACCCCCCAGGGATGTTGGCAATATAGGGAGACATATTTGGTTATCACAACCGGGGGAAGGGATTCTACTGTCATCTAGTGGGTAGAGGCCAAGGATGCTGTTAAACAACATACAATACACATCATAGTCCCTACAACAGAGAAATGTCTAGCCCATAATGGCAATAATGCCAAGGTTCAGAAGCCCTGGTCTTGATAAAGGTCAGACCATCAGACAATTTCATGCTACTTATCTCTAGCATTAGAAGGATGCTTTGAGTTGCAAGTAATAAGAAACAGCCTCAAGCTGGCTTAAACACTACTTCCACTTATCATCCCCCCTAACAAGAAGTCAAGGGGCAGTTCAGGTACAGGGCTGGGTGATTAAGATGCTGACCCATGGCATCAAGGACACTGATCCTCTCTTTTTCTTCTTTTTATGCAGCCTCAGCTCATCCTAAGGCTGATTCACGGCTCTCAGCAGCAATTGGGGCAACCTGTCCTTGTTCAAATTCAAAGGCAAAGAAGCTGACTTTTCTTCCCCAGAATCCCAGAAAGAGCCTTTGTCTGTGAAAAACAACCCACATCCTACGGTGACTTGCTTAATTTAACAGTGTATGCACTGTATCAAGGACAGAGCCTCTTATATAGCTGATGCTCCTTAAATGTTCTCCCTCCCCCTCTATCCTTTCTTGGGCACTAATTTTTGGCTGATGACTAGGGCTTCAGCGAGAACAAAAACATAAAATAACTTGTTGGTCCTTCTGGAAATGGTTCCTGTGAAACATCTGAGTAGATTTACGCACAGAAGTTCATACTGTTTCCCAGCCTGGAATTCTGAATGGTAAATCCGTCCCCAACACATTACAAATGCACAAATGCACATACTCTGCATCTTGCAAATTAGAAGTCATATATATCTAGCCAAAGCATTTCTGACATGCAGCTTCAGGATCCAGAGCCTTGGGCAAGCTTTGTGTCTGCTGTAGTGATGTATAACTGGCCAGGGAGGTTGCAAAGCCCAGAATTCAATGACTACTCAACAGGCCTTCAGGTATTCTGGGCAAAGCTTGCTCTCCGTTGTCTAGAAAACTTATCAGCAGGAGATATCTTATCTAGGGACATATGGCTGCGTCCAGAACTCTGCCTGAGAGGGAAAAATGATTTATATTGTAGAATCCTTGCAATCCACAAGATGCTGTCAGTTTCTCATTTAACAGTTTTCACATTTGTTTTGGGAGTACTGCTAAGTTCCAGGGACTAGTGATCAGGCCATCTCTGTGAGGTAGAATGTGGCTACTGGATACTCACCTGAAAAAGCCTTCAATGGTTCCCAGTTACATGGAGGACACACTCAGACCCCTGAGCCTGACTTTCACAGTCTGGCCCCCAAACACCGCACTCAACGTTATCTTTCCAATTACCCTCCCCTGCAAGTATCATCTACTCCATTCAGACTGATCTCTTTAGTTATAGTTCAAATAAGTTTTATGTGTTTCTGCATAACAGAACCTGGAATATAGCAGGTATCAAAAAGCAACAGACTTGAGTCTGTAATTGTGACTTTATCACATCTAGGCCGCATAACCATGAAAAATTACATATTTAGTGAGATTTGGTTTACCTGTCTGGAAAATGATGCTAATATCACCTCGTGGGATAGATGTGGATATTAAATAAGATGATTATTCAATGTGCTTAGCTAGGTGCCTGCCATGTAGAAGATGTTTAATAAAGTTATGATTTTTCCTTTACTTTCTTACCTGCCCACAATGACTCCTCTTGTACATTTGTATTTCTGTTTTTTTTTTAATATTTTAATTCTAATCTCACTCTTTAAAAAAAATTTTTTTTTGAGGAAGATTGACCCTGAGCTAACATCTGTTGCCAATCTTCCTCCTTTTTTTTTGCTTTTTTCTCCCCAAAGCCCCAGTAGACAGTTGTATATCATAGTTGTGCATCCTTCTAGTTGCTCTATGCTCCACGCCCAGGATCCAAACTGGCGAATCCCGGGCCGCCGAAGCGGAGGGTGTGAACTTAACCGCTTTGCCACCAGGCCAGCCCCTCTGTGTTATTTTAAGGAAGTTGCCCTTTATTTCTCCTGTAAATCCCCCAAAGTCCACAATATGTCCAATTCTATATCCTCCTGGCTCATTGTATTTTTCCTTTTGCATTTATCATAATTTTAATTTATACTACTTTGAGGAATTAATTATGTAGTATTTGATCCCCTTGGTAGACAAGTTGCCTAAGAGCAGAGAGCATGCCTATCTTGCTCACCTCTGTATTTCTCATCCCTAGAACAGTTTCTGACACATAAAAAGTGCTACATAAATAATGAATGAACGAATGATTGAATGGACCGTGAAGATGAATTGGGTACTTCATGGTCTCAGGCACTGTGCTAAGTTCTTTACATTCGTAACCTCACAGCAACCTAACACTCTAGGCGCTGTTATCTTCATTCCTATTTCCTAGTGAAGAAATTAGGGTTTGGGGAGGTCAAGGAGCAAGAGGAGGTCACAGATCCAAGACGAAGCAGTCAGGATTTGATTGTTGTCACCTGACTCCCAGCCCAACCTCCTAACCATTATAATGACGCCTTCTCTCCAAAGATGGCAGGCGGTGGAAGGCCATAATGGACTCAGGGCTTGGGCCATTTGGATCTTGTGTAATCCTACTTTAAATCAGTGTGAGTTGCCCCAACAGGATTCAGAAAATGTGAATCCCTTTTCTCTCTTTTCAACAGCTTTTGCAGTCATTGCATCCTTTGATCTTCACATGAGACTTTGCTCTGTCCGTGTAAAAAATGGCACACAGCAGGGGTAAGCGATTTGCCCAAGGTCACTCATCCAGTCACGTGTGTGGAAACACAGAGCCGGAGATGCCTAGAACAATCAGTGGAGAAACCCCACCAGGTCCCTGAAGTCAGCCAGGACTCTCCGCCCTGCTCCCACTGATGGAGGGGAGCACAGTGTTGGTCTGCCCACAGACATAGCTGAGGATGAGCCGGGTGCTATGGGAAACGTCAGAAACCGGGAGTCAGGGGCTGGAATCTGGAGGCAGCCATGTCACGTGGATCTGAACTGACGTGGGTCTGGCCTCTATTCACTGAGTTCTGCTTTTACATCTGAACAATGAGAAGGTTAGATTGGATGTTTTCTCAAAGCTTCAATGGGATGTATTCCTTCAACAGATATTTACTGAATGCTTACTAAGATCACGTCTGTCTTACTTACCTCTCTATTCCTTGTCCCTAGAACAGTTTCTGATACACAGTAAGTGCTAAATAATTATGTAGTGAGTGAAAGATTGTGAATGAATGTGATAAGATTAAACAGTGAGCAACACGTAGTCCTTGCCCTTCGTGGGTGGAAATAGATAAGTCAACTGCTGATGATCTTGCACTCTGCTGAATACTTCAGTTGAACTGAATGCAGAGTGCTTTGTTTGCTCTGAGGAGGTGCAATTAATTCAGTTTTGGGGTGGACGGGAATTGAGGGAGGAATTCTTGAGGGAGGTGACCTCTAATTGCTGATACCATAGGATGCATAGGTGCAGGGAAAGAAGATGTGTAAATGCAAGGGCAAAGCTGCGGGGGTGGAGAGGAAATTGAAAAGTTTGGTCGGTTGTTCCAGACAGAAGGAAAAGTGAGGGAAACTAAATGTAGCTCGATTAGGCCTGGAGTTTAAAGTTCAGGTGGGGCAGAGGGGAGGGAGGAGTCTGGAGAGACAGGTGGAGGAAAGATGAAGGATAAACCATCTTAAATGGCTAGGGCTTTACCCTGGGGTTTGTGGGAACCATGCACAGATTCTAAATAGGGAAGGTTTTTAAAAGATCTCTCTAGTTTCTGTGCATGAAATTCTTTGGGGAAGAGGGATGTAGAAGCAGGAAGACCAATTTGGATGCTGCTGATGTGGTCCAGGAGAAAAATAGTGTGTCTGTGGATATTAGCAGGAGGGATGGGTGTAAAGAGAAGAGGACTGAATGAAATAAAGAAATGGAGCCAGCCTTTTGGGCTCACTTGCTGTCTTCCAAGTTTATATGACCCCGGGGAAAGGAGTAGGGAGCAGAGCTGATGCTCTGAATTCCTGGTCCCTCTATTCCTTCCTACAGGGGGCTGCACAGCCGAGGCCCCTCTTCTCTCCCACTCTTCTTGTGCTGGGCTTTGGCTGGTGTGACATCCCGCCTGCTGCCTGCAAGGCCTCCTCCTGTGCTGTTATCTGCAGATTCCGTGGCCCCTCTTGCCCTCACGGTGCTGGACTGACTCTGCTCATCATCTCGCTGCCACTCCGATCAGCATGGCTGATCCCACCATTTCCTTGAGTGGTGTCTTTGCTGTTTAATTTATTTCCTTGACCCTCCAGTTCTAAGGCAAACCCTCTGTCAGTAGAGATTGTTTTCAGGGACGAGCTTTGGCGCTTCTTCATGATCAGTTTGGAAGCAAAAGGCCCCAGACTTTTTCAATACTGAGAAGATAGAGTGATACACACGGAGGAGAACCCTGGAGTGGCAGGTGGGACACTCCGTGCACCTGTGACCTTGAGGAAGTGAGTCCAGCCTTATCTGTCCTAGGCCGGGAGGAAAGGAAACAGCCCTTACTGAGCCCTGGTATGTGGCGGGTGCTCTGCTCCTTCCTCTGTGCTCCCACTGCATCTTAAACACATTCCTGTTATAGAGTTCATTCATTCTTTCAGTCATTCATTCTTCATTTAATAGACAGTTAAGATCAATTGTTCTGTGGCTGCCTGACTTTTCTATGAGCCTACAAGCACTTTAAGGGGCAGGACCACTTTTATTTTAAATTAATCATTGTATTCTTCATGCAAAGGCTAGCACATAGTAGGTACTTAATGAATGACAAATAAATGAATATTTGCTAGGTGCTGTATTTTAGGAGGCCTGGGTTCGGGACTTTTTAGCTCTGGGACATTGAACAAGTCCTCTAACCTCTCTGAGCCTGTTTCCTCACTTACAAAAAAGGAGGATGTGAACGGTGCCTACTCATGTTCTGTGCAAGAGAGCTTAATTTCTGACACACTGGTGGAGAGGAGGAAGGATATTTTAGCATTATAACGCATGAGGTCATGCTATGAGAAGTGGTCAAATTTGAAGAGAGGAAACCTTGTTTGCTAGTAGAATCTCCTCAGTGAAGGATATGAAAGACCCAACCATGCTCTCATCAAGGATTGTGAGAAGCTCATCCTTAGCGAGGGCCTTCTCCCAGGAGTGAAGATGCCCATGGCTTTGGTATGTGGTGCATGGATCATAGAAGAAGAGGGAAAGAGGAGGCAAATGGGACACCCCTCAGAGGCTAATTCTCTGGACTCAAAGGAGCTTTAAGAGAAAACTAAAGACACGGTGAGCACAGCCACTGGATTTCGTGAGCTTTTATGATCAACTGTTGGTCTGAATGTTTCTTCCTGGAAAGAGGTAATACTCAGCTCCTGTTTTACAAGTCACTAATCGAGGGGCTATCCGTGTAAAACATCCAGGACTGGGGTTGGCCACATAGAGTTATTATTATTCTTACAGTATTAGGCTCTGGTGAGTACTTCAATGGGCCCCTTTAGTGCAAACTCATGCAAAGATCCTCAAAGACACCCCCCATCTTGGGACAACTTTAGATACCTAAGCTCTTCTTAAGGAACACCATTAGGATTATTCATAGGAAAAAAGATAGACATGACCTAAATACTTTCAGAAACACACTGGATTAGTCAGGGTTCTTCAGAGAAACAGAACTAATAGGATATATAGAGAGATATATATAAGAGGAAATTTATTATAGGAATTGGCTCACATGGTTATGGAGGCTGAGAAGTCCCCTGATTTGCTGTCTGCAAGCCAGAGAGCCAGGAAAACTGGTGGTGTAATTCAGTTCGAGTCCGAAGGCCCAATAACTAGGAGTTTCACTGTCCGAGGGCAGGAGAAGATGGATGTCTCAGCTCACACAGAGAGAGTAAATTTGCCCTTCCTCCACTTTTTTCTTCCATTCAGGTCCTCAGTGGATTGGCTGATGCCCAGCTGCATTCATGAGGACGAACTTCTTTCCTCAGTCTAGCGATTAAAATCCTAATCTCTTCTGGAAACACCCTCACAGACACGCCCAGAAATCATGTTTTATCAGCTATCTGGGCATCCTTTAACCCAGGCAGTTGACACATAAAATTAACCACCACGTGCACGTTTTGCAAAGTGAGTTCTATTGTAAAATTGGGATGGGGGTCAGGGAAGGCAGGAGAGTGATCACATAGTGAGAAATAAGAACAGTAAGACCTTCCTCACTTCCCATTAGCCCCTCAGAAGAACACTCAAGTCCCCTGGCGGGAGCATCTTTCATTATTATCTTAAATGACAAACATACAGCAACGTCAAAGCAGAGAGAAACTTCTCTGTGGCTGACACATTTCACAGGGAGAAATGGATTTTAAAACTGTTTTCAACTAACAAATTGACAGTCTTAGCCTTCCCTCACCCAGGATGCACTCCCTGGAGTGAAGCCTGGGGAGGAGGTGGATGGGAGCTGATAAAATCTAATCCGTTGCTTACAGAATTTGAGAGAGAGTTTTTCTAATCACCCACTAGAGGGTTCCCCCTCCCGACCCAATTTCCTCCTAAATCACATACTAGAGGTCAGAAGAAGGGGTGATAAGCTGTCCACCATGAGGTGGGTTGAAAAGGCCTGATTCCATTCCATCAGAGTAGTGTCAGAGTTTATAAATTGTTGTGTCTGTCTTTACAAAAAGGGATAAAGTCGACCGTCTCACACAAAAATGCATGTTTTCGACCTAGATTTATCATCTTTAATATTCTTGAAGAGTGGGAGAGACAGACACAGAGAAAGGTGGGGTGGCAAAGGATAAAGGAGCACAGTGGGTAAGGACAACTGACAGGTATAAAGTAAGGACTGTGTTCCTTCTGCAAAGCAGAGAGCAGAGAGAGGGAAAAATGACTGGTGAAGGGAAGCCTGGAGTTTGAGAAGCATGAGTTTTGGGTTCAAACGCAGGCTTTGCCACTGTGTGAATTTAGGTGAGTTACCTCATCTCTCTAAACTTCCTCATCTTGGATATGGGGACAACGACAGAACACACCTTTGTAGAGTTTTCTGAAAATTACATAAATTAATGCCATCAAGTATTGAGCACAGTGCCTGGCACATAAAGACTTATTCAGGATTGGCTTAGTTGTACAAAACCCACCAAACGAGCTTCAGTAAACAGAGTGTTGTCATAAAGAAGTTGGATGAGGAGGCTTCCATGGACAGAAGTCAAGGGCAGGAAGTGCCACCATGTTTTACTAAGAACTACTGACTCTGGGAACTGAAAAACTACACTGGGACCAAGCGCTCACTCTCTCTCTCTCTTTGACTTTCTGTCTATCATTTTCATATCTATTTCATCTGCTTTATTTCCCTTTCCTAGAAGACAGGCTGTTTCTCTTTCTGTACCCTTAAATGACCCACCATGATGGTCTCAAAATGGCACCCACTGCCAACTAACTAGGGCAAGTGTCCTCTCCTAAATTTCCAGGAGCAGTAGTCTGATTGGCTCAGTTGAGATCAGCTGTCCACCCCTGACCCAATCTTAAATTCCAGGAAAAATACGGAGGATTGAGGGTTATGGTTAAATGATAAGGTTCTACTCCAAGCTCTGGTGGTGGTTCAGAATCTTTAACATCCTAATAATCCTGATGGAAGTGGAACAACATCGTGGTTAAGAACACAGGCCCCAGAGTCAGACTCTACCCTTTTCCTAAATGCATGTCCTTGAGAAAGTAACTGAGTTTCTCTGTGCTTCAGTTTCCTCATGTATAAAAGGCATATGATAGAAATTCCAACCCCCATGGGTTATTCTTCCGGTTAAATGGGATGTGTATAGCACATAATAAGCACTCAATAGTAAGCACTTAGCTATTACTCTTATTTTTCCTGTTACTGTGAAAATGATGTCGCTGAGAAAGGCAACTTTGTAGAATAAGCAACAACACAACATTTTGGACTTTTATTGCGAAGAGACTCTACATCAGCTTCAGAAGCCATCTTGTCCATTCTCCTGGGCAGGTTTGGATTTATGTCTGTGCTAAATCTGAGTTTCCCGTTGATGCACACCCAGAGTGACTTTCCCCTCTGGGGGCCCGTGTGGAGCCAGGAAACATCCTCAATCTGTCCTAACCACATGCAGCCTGATGCCGCCCCCCTCCCCCTGCCCCCGCCCCCCTTCTCCTGCTGTGGTGTGTATGTCAGTGGTGGGTGATGATGGAAAATCAGGAGAGACAGAGCCCATTAGACAGAACTGCAGGCGGATAAGGTTGCCAATTACGTTTTGTTTCTTTCTGCTTTCTCCTGACTTTTAGGATATACAGATTCTTTCTGGCACTCCCCCTGGTTCTGTGCCTATAAAATAAGTTTAATGGCTGAATTTTCTTTAAGATAATCAGAGGCGGTATAATTTATGCATATGAATAGTATTGTAGCCAGATGTAATTTTGCTTGAAGTTGTGGCATTACAGTTAGAAATGGCTCTGCTGGCTGTGTTTTGTAGAATTTGCAATTTATTTAACAGTTGACTGAGCAGTGACCCCAGATAAAACAACCATAATCAAAGAATAGCTTTTAAAATAGAGATATAAAAACAAAGGTGGGAGTGGGCTTTGGAGCAATACTTGGCTCCAGTGCTGATGGGAGAGAGAAGAGCAGGTGGTGAGGATTTCAAGGCAGGTAAGCACTGTTTAGTTAGTGCAAAAGGCAGAGGGATCTTTGATGGAGGTAGGGGGCTCTTTCATTCAGAACTATCTCCCCAACCCCAGGGCTTTCTACTTGGAGGTTCATCCCACTTTGATTGAAAAGCAACAGCTTATTTTTGCGTTGCTCTTGGAAGCTGTGATGATTCTCATTTCCAGGTTATATGGGAGAGGTCTAGAGGAAACTTGAAGGGGTGGCCCAGCAGGGTAAGTCTGTGGCTTCTGTAAGGAGCAACCCCAACCTTTTCAAAAACCTGACACTTCGGTAGTCGACTTCAGTCCATAGGGAGAGAAGAAGACCTCCTTTCTACACACCAAGCCTGCCTCTGCTTATCCCGCTGCCTCTGCCCCCACCTCCAAGCCTCTTAAAAATGGAAGAATGCTTGGTTAGAGCCCAGGACATATGATAAACCTCATTCCACTAGGGGATGATGTTAGTGTCCTTGCATCTAGGCTGCATCCTCTTTTACTTGCATCCTACCAGGGTCTGGCCCCTTGGAATGGATTGTCCATTTTATTATGCTTCCTTCTGCCTGAATCCACGGGGCCAGGGAGAACCGAGAACCTGCTCATGCCTGGAGCCACGCCTAATGCTCCAACCCAGTCTTCTCCACTGAGATTCGTGCAGCTGTTGATAAAGTGTTGATAAAGCCGAGTCCCATTCCCTGTGCCTTATATGTCCTGCTCCCTCAGGAGCCTCATGGGGATGGTGGGGAGAAGGGGCATTACATAAAGAAAAATGTCTTGTCCCTGGCCACAAAGCTATTGAAATAACCACCAGTCTCCCAGCTTGTAGCCTTAATATGTTCCATGCTCTCATTCCTGATCTGACCAGGTCACTCCTTTGTTTGAATCCTTCAGAGACCTCCCTTACCCTTAGGATCAAGGTAAAAATGTTTTAGCCCAACATTCGAGATCTTTTGTGATCTGGCTCTGGTTTATAATTCGTGTTTCTTCCCCCTGAACCCTGTACCACTGTCCTCTTCCTCCAACAACATACTACATTTCCACGATCCGAAAGTTCTTGGTCTTTTATTTGCACACAGAATGTCTTGACCTAGATCATTTCTACTTGTTGCTCAAAGCTTGGCTCAGTTATCATCTGCACCAGGAAAGTATTCCTCAGTCCTGAAGGTTGGGTGACGTTCTCCTCCTCTGCGATTCCGTTAGCAACCATCTTGCCTCTTTCCTGATGGTGAGTTCATGTCAATTGCTGCTTTGCTCTGTTCTCTGTGTAACCTCCAAACCCAGGATGCTGCCTCGCACAAGAAAGTTGCTTAATATGTATTTGTTAAATGAAGGCATAAATAAATGTCCTCCAAAAATTATGATCGAGATTAATGTGTAGGGATAGGCAAGAAAGGGGAGGGCACTGGGAAGGAAAAGAGATAAAATCTTACTCCAGGAATCAAAATACTTCAAGGTTAAAGAGGATCAAAACTAAGTATGCTGGCTAGCATGCATTGTGTATGTACTAAATGTAGTATATGTTGCCTATCACTATGTTAAGACCCTTACCTGTGTCATCTCTTTGAATCTGTGTAGCGACACTACAGTGTGGCAACTATTATTTCCCCTATTTAACTGATGAGGAAACTGAGGCTTAGAAAAGTTACATATGTAGCAGGTCCAAGATTCAAACCTCTAGGTTCTGGAGATTATACTTTTTTTTCCTCTTGGCTTTTTAAATATCCTTTTTAAAAATTCTAGAATGTTTTATATACTCATTAAAGCACAGAAATTGAAACAATAAATACTAGTATACCCAACAAATTTTGACAGCTATTAATATATTTTTTTAAAAGTTAGTTTTACACCCCGTTTCAATTCCCTCCGTCTCCCTCAAAGATAGTCAGTATCCTGAACTTGTTTTGTATTACTTTCCTTTCAAGTTTTTTGTTTTTACTACTCGAGTATGTACTCGTTAACAATAAATGGCATTTTTGAATTTTTAGATATTTACTTGAATCATCCTGTATTCATTCCTTTTCAACTTATTACATTATTTCCTTTAATTAAATAATTTTTATTTCGGAATAATTTTAGATTTACAGAAAAGCTGAGAAGATAGTAGAGAGAGCTCCCATACACCTTTCACCCCATTGGTTTTCCATTGCTTTCCAATGGGTCACCCTATTGTTAACATCTTACATCCCCACGGTGCATGGTCAAAACTAAAAAAAACAACGTAGGCACATACTACTAATTAAATGCTAGACTTTATTCGGAGTTCCCTAGTTTTTCTATTAATGTCCTCTTTCTGTTCCAGGATCTGGTCCAGGGTATCACGTTGAATTTAGTTATCACGTCCCCCCAGTCTCCTCGCGGCTGTGACAGTTTCTCAGTCTTTCCTTGTTTTTTGTGACCTTGACAGTCTTGAAGAGTACTACTCAGGTGTCCTGTAGAATGTCCCCCAATCTGGGTTTGTCTGATGTTTAATCATGATTACACTGGCCTTGTGGGCTTTGCGGGGAGACCGCTGGGGTGAAGTGTTCATCTCAGCCCATCCTATCGGGAGTTGATAGTGATATCCACATGACCTCCCTGCTGATATTAACTGGATTAACTTGGTTATGGTGGGGTCTCTGCCAGGCTTCTCCACTGTACATCTTACTGCTTTTACCTTTTCATATTCTAATTCTCTGGAGGCAAGTCACTAAGTGTAGCCCACTCTTAAGGGGTGGGTGTTTGAAACTCCACCTCCTGGAGAAGGGGTATCGATGCCTAATAAATGGAATTTTTCTGTAAGGTAAATTAGTCTCTTCTCCCTCATTTACTTATTTACTCAATTATTTATATCAGTGTGGGCTCATGGATATTTATGTTATACTTTGGTTTGTAATCCAATACTACGTTATTTGTTTTGTTGCCCAAATTGTCCCAGCTTTGGCCACTGGGGGCTCTTCTAAGTTGGCTCCTGTGTCCCTTTGACATGCCCCATCCTTTTATTTTTTTGAACAATTTCTTACTTTCTGGTACTACAGGATGCTCCACCTCATCTTCTATTTTCCTTTTCAGCCATTTCTCTAAGGATCATTTATTTTTTCAGATTTTTCTTTGTTATGTTCAAATATGCATAACATAAAATTTACCATGTTAACCATTTTTAAGTGTGCAGTTCAGTGCCAGTAAGTATATTCACACTGTTGTGCAACCATCACCACTATACAGATTTCATTCCTTTTGACAGCCGTACAGTATGCCATGGTTAGAATGTAGCATATATTTATTTATTCTCCCATTGATGGACAGCTAGGTTGATTCCAACTTCTCAGTTTCAGACAATGCTAAATTTAAACATCTTTTTACCTGATTCCAAGTGTGTATGATCAAGAGCTTTTCTAGAGTATATTTCCTGAAGCACTAGATGCTGGGATGTAGGAAATGAACATCTCCAAATATTCTAGGCTTTGCTGAATTTGTCTCCAAAGTGGTGTGTAGTTTATATTCCCACCAGCTGCAGAGTCTGTGTTCTACACATTGTTGCTGACCCCTGATACTATGTTGCCACTTTGATAGGTGGGTATCTTGTTTTAATCTGCATTTTTCTGTTTATATAGCAGAATGAGCTCCTTTCCACAAATTTCCTTGCCGCTCAGGATTCCTCCTCTGTGAATTGCCTCTTCTCATGTTGGGTTGTTCATCTTTTCTTATTGATCTGTAGGACTTTATATTCTGGAAACGAATCTACTCTTGGTTTTATGTGTTGCAAATATCTTCTCCCAGCTGTGGCTTGTCTTTTAACTTTTCTTTTGGTGGTTTATTTTTTTGTCATACAAAATATTTTAAAGATTTTCTTTTTTGCTTACAGGCCTTTAATCCATTCAGACTATAACTTCTTATATGGTGGGAATTAGGGATCTAATTTTATTTGTCTTCCACACTGTTTCTACTATATGTCATTGATTCTGAGATGTACTTTCCGCCCCCACATTTTGCCATCTCTGAAATTGCGATGCATATTACTATCAACGTAACATCATAGTGCTTTTTTCCTCTATGGTTTGTAAAGTAGTATGTGTCTCACAATCAGTGGGATCTTAGAGTCAATGAAAGGTAGAGATATTCAAGGTTTATCTTAATTCTTGATACCTAGTGGGATGAACCTTTTGTTTCCCTTATCCTGGCAATTGTTGGTCTTTTAATACTTTATATGAGTGTTAGAATCACTTTGTCAAATTCTGAGAATAACTCATAGTTTTGTTTTGTTTTTTATAAATTGGAATTGCATTGACCACAGACACTAGTTTTTTGGCAGAAAGTATTCATGGTTAAGATATTTTATCAGACCTAAGCTGGTGAAAAAGTTGAGGTCTCCAGGTTAAGTAGCTGGAGCAAGTGACAGGGTGAGCAGTTACGGACCCAGGATTCTGCCCCTGTCCCCCACTCCGAGTCCCAGTTCTTCCTTCAATGGTGTCTCCCACTTGCTGGAATTAGCCACCTCCTGGGACAATGAGACCCCCATCACTGGAGGTATCCATGCTGTGGCTAAGTGACCACCTGAGGGAGAGGATTTTCTTCACGTAGGGTGGAAATGAACTCTTAGGCTCTTCAGAATGTAAAACTCCACGGGCATCAGGGAGCACAGTGTGATTTGGGACGCTGAAATGTGAGGCAGAAGCAAGATGCTCCTGCTTTTTAATCTTGCCTGGAGCCAGCCCTGAGGTAGGAGGAAAAGGATGAAATGTGCCCACTTTGTCACTTGTTTCTGTGGCTCCTGGGGAGGCCAATGAATGTCCCAGTTCCTCTTCAGCCTGGATCTCCTCTTCCCTCCCTCTCTTCTTCTAACCCCAAATATTGAAAAAGTTTAGTGTAGGAGTCGACAAATAGTAGCCTTCAGGCCAAATGCATAGGCTGCCTGTTTTTGTAAATAAAATTTTATTGGAACACAGCCACCCCAGTCGTTGACATATTGCCTGAGGATGCTTTCAGGCTACAACCCCAGAATTGAGTGGTTGTGACAGAGACCATATGATCTGTAAAGTCTAAAGTCTTTACTATCTGACCCTTTATGGAAAAAAATATGGCTAAACCTTTGTTTGAGAGAAGAGACTGCTACCACAAACGGTCTTTGTTCCCAGGATTCCAAAACATAGGGGTGCTTTTATGGTCTGGTTCTTCCATTCATGGTATAGATTTTCCTTTTCTTTGAAAAAGGTTAGAGGCCCACTTACAGCTCTGAACAGAGATATGAAAATATGGTTGAGAGTGAAAAATCTACTCAGGGAAAAATGGACAGCAAAATGCCATCACTTTCTTCTGGTTTGAGGTTGTCCTTGGAAAATTGTCTTTGGAAGAGGCAACTGGCACAAAGGCTGAAAAATTGAGTAGGGAGAGAGAATTTCAGGGGAACTTTCTGGTAGAGCTAATTTTCTCTTCTCCAAGCTCAACATAGAGAGGATGGCAGTGAAGTGTTATTACTGTCCTTCATTAGAAACTCCTTTAGGGCAACTAAGTGATCAGGTGAAATGTGGCACTTCAAGTTGTTTGTGACCAAATTATTGGTTTTTGACAAGAACTCCCTCTCTTGGATCTGAAACTCCTGACTGACTTTCTCTGTTGCTCTTCCCACCTCAGTCCACTTTATTTCCATCTCTTCACAACCACACTTTTATGTATCATCTGACTCATCTCATCTAATTGGAAGAGTCTGAGAGCCAAGGGTTGTGGACTATAAACATTTCTCTCCATTGTGAATAGCCACAGTTAATATGAATATTCCCCCAAAGTGTTGCGCATGGACCACTAGCAGAGCGTAGGTCTGTTTTAGGTGGCACACCAATAGACTAAAAAAGTAATAAATAATATAAATAAATAAAGATAGAAACAAAATTTAAAAATAACAGATATATGAAAAATAACCCAAGCATACTGAACCTGAATTTCTTGAAGCTGGATAAAGTCAACAATCCAATAAAGAAATAACAGCTATGGTAGGCTGAATGATCCCCCCCCCTCAAATACGTCCACATCCTAATTCCTGGAACCTGTAAATATGTTACCTTATATGGCAAAAGGGACTTTGCAGCTGTGATTAAATTAAGGATCTTGAGATGGAGAGATTGTCCTGGATTATCCAGACGGGTCCGATGTAAATACAAAGGTCTTTATAAGAGAAAAGAAGGGGGGTGAAGGAGGGTCAAAGTTCGAGGGAAGGAAATGTGATGATAGAACTGGAGGTGAGAGAACCACAGAGGGGAGAGAGAGAGAGAGATGAAGCTATTATACTCCTGGCTTTGAAGATGGAAGGAGCCATGAGCAAGGAATGCGAGCAGCCTCTAGGAGTTGGAAAAGACAAAGAGATGGATTCCCCCAGAGCCTCGAGACAGAACACAGCCCTGCCAACATCTCAGTTTTAGCCTAGTGAAACCCATTGCAGACTTCTGACCTCCAGAACTGTCAGATGATAAATTTGTGCTGTTTTAAGCCATGAAATTTGAGGAAACTCGTCACAGCAGCCATAGGAAACTAACACAAACATTTCCTATGTTCCTGGCACTGTGTTGGGTGTGGCACCTGATTTCCCTTCACAATCGCCAGACAAGTAAGGAATTACTATTTCTGCTCTAGGATGGGGATGCTGGGACTCTGAGAGGGAAGGTACAGAGCTGTGATTCAACCGAGGTTTGTCTCACTTCAGAGTTCATGTTCTTACCATCAGGCTGCACTGTGATACGAAATCTCAGTCCTGTTTCTCAAAACCTGACGTTTACTGAGGGGTGGCCTCTTAGGTATTTCCTTTGCTGTTGCCTCATGGCCTGGCGGAAAGATTGCAGGGATGGATGATGGATAATCAGGTATTGTCCTCAATGGGGTGACCTTTCTTTCACTGTCCCTGTTTTTCTTGACTGCAGTCTTTCTATCTACCTGGGTAGAAAAATGCAGATAAAGTGACATTTACTCGTTCACTCATGTCTGTGAGACTTTGGCAGGATATTTCCAGTTCTTCCAGATCTGTGGACACAAACGGGGAACTGAGTCGTCACCTCCATCCGTCCCTCAGATTTTGAACATAGGCTTTTCCACTGAAGGAAAATGGTTTTAAAAATTCAGCCACAAAGTGTTCAATTTAGAGGCAAAGAGTGAATAGAAACCTTCACAAATAAACCTGTGACTGAGAAAACTTGGCATCTCACAGAAATGTATTTATCTTGTTGGTGTTACTGGAGATATTTGCATAGCAGGAGAAAGAACTTTTAACTCATTTCCTTATCTCGCCTTCTTACCGTAGAGAATATTTTCCCCCTGAAGGTGTATCTTGCTATTGAATCTGGCGTTTAAAGGAAATGTCATCAGGACCTGTGATGAAAATTGAATTTTTCCGATGCCTAAGGATGACTTTCTTTAACTAACTTAGCAGACTCCCAACCTGACATGGAGGCAGACATTCTGGTCTGCTTTGAATCTGCTATTCTGGTCCTGCTTTCAACTTCTTTGATGGGCCTTACCTTCTTCTATCCTCTCCTCCTCTGCTGCTTGGAGGTTTGCCCATCCCGCCTTCTTCTGTGTTCATCTCTCTCCTTCCTGAATGGAAAAGTCCCTAATCTTTTTCCTCTTGTGGTTGCTTAGGTGCAGAGGTTTCAAAGTCTGGGAAGCTGGCAGTTCTTTTTCTCTTATTGACAGGGTGAGTCTCTGTTTCATCCCAATACCTGGATTTCCCTGAACTTTCAGGGGAGTTGGCACCCGCCTTCCACACAGGTAGGAGAGTGGGGTGAGATGTAGAAATGGAAGGGCTGGCATTTTTTTTTAAGCTACAAGAGACCTGAACTTCTACAGAACTTTATGATGATGCTCATTTCAACAGCTGCCTCTGATTCTAATCTGGGGAGATGTCGGCTCATTTTATGAATGAATGTTAGATGACATTTGATACACAGTTAGTCCAATCACAGGGTCCTGACAGCACTCCACTCTTAGAGGTTGAGCTTCAGGTGGACTTGGCTCCATGAAGCTGCTTCTCAGCATTTAGGAAAAGAAGATTTAGGAAAAGAAGATGGAGAGGACAGGGCAATGGGATGGGTTATATCACCAGATGCTCTGCCCTAGAGGAAAAAACTTAAAAATCCTTTCTGCAGATTTTTGGTCAAGCAATAGGCCTCACACACACAGTAGTTTATACCTGCTTGTTTGAATAACTTGAATGCAAAATCAGAGACTCTGCCACCAGCTGCGAGTTAGAACTGAGGACCCTGTACGTGGACCCTGGAAGCACGGCACAGCCCATAAAATAGAGAAAGGGATGAACTCCACCCTCTGGGCTGAATAAACAGCTAGGAAGCATGACGTCTGCTCAGATTTCTGGTTGAAAAGAGTCTTCTTTGAATGGAGTGACCATATAATTTGTTGTCCAAACCAGACACTTTTTATTAAGGTAAAATTTCTATAGAGTAAATACACAGATCTTAACAGTACATCTGGATAAATTTTTACATGTGAATTCGCCCATGTAACCACCACACAGATGAATATAGAAAAAAATTTTCATCACCCTAGAAAGCTGCATCATGACCTTTTCTAGTCACCAGCCACCTTCCATATCCACACAAGGTCACTGCTGTTCTGATTTCTGTCACCATAACTTAATTTTGCCTGCTTACAAACTTCATCTAAATGAAATACGTCATATGTGTCCTTCCACATCTACTCAACAATGGCAAAGAATGAACAACTTGAAACAATAAGGACGGATCTCAGAAACAGCATTTGAGTGAAATAAACTAGAGTCCGTTTGAGAGTGACATGCTCACTATGAACACAGGTGGGGACAGCAGGCATGTAAGGGGGCTGTTCTGGGGAATCAGAATGAATGCTCTCCTGATCTTCAGACAATTGAGACCTTGAGTCTGTGCTTGGTACAGCACAGGTGTAGTGTCTGGGAAACCAATCCCATGAAATAAGGCTTTGTTCTTTCAGTAGACAACTTCAGCTCTACTCCCACTGTGGGTCACCTACGTTTTTAGTGATTCTGCCTTCTCTTTGGAGATTCACCTCTTTGGCCAGGGAGCAACAGAGACGAGAGTAGGAGTGGATACAGGGCCCTTCTCTTGCCTTTGAAATCTCTTCCCCTCCTCTCAGGTGGCCCACTCCTCACATCCAAACTCCCTCCTCTCCTCTCCACGCTTACAGAATTAATCCAGTGTGAGAAGTGCTCTCCGCCCATGTGCATCCTTTCAAAAGCCACTGTTTCTCACCTGCTTCCACGCCCCTAGCAGAATTCAGGAATCATTAGTCTTTGATGATCTTGTGTTTCAAGACTTCAATCTCTTGTACTTTGAAATTGAAATTCCTGAGCCTGCAAGGGACCCTACGCTGACAGCTGACTTATTGAACTTTCTCCAGCTTCAATAGCTCAGAAAGTCAATCTATCCGTTTTGCTACTTGCAGTGCACAATCTGTCGGGAAGCTCAAAACCAAACCATATTCGCAAAACAGAGAGCCTTGTCCATTTCCTCTGTCTTTTCCCTACGTCAGGGGATCAGATGACATTAACTTGCACACTAATTAGCAAATATTGGGATGGTGAAATGCCCTGCAGGACAGCACATGCATAGACTCTGCTTCTGAGAGTGACATCAGGGGCACAGTTGTCCTTCCTGAAACCCACTTTCACATCCCTACTCTCCAGAATAACTCATCTTGCATTCAAGAATCGCTCTAGTTCCCTTTCCCCATACAGAACATGTATTTCTTGCCCCTTCATCACATTCTGTCAATCTGTAGAGTGGTAGTAAGTACTTAGAGGTGAGTGTTAAATAGTAATGTAGGTGCTTAGCATAGTCCCTGACATATAGTAAGATTGGAATAAACATTAGCAGTTGTCATTGTGAAATATGGAAAACCGAGATCCTTTTTAATCTGCCTATAGCTTGATTATCATCTCTGTCTCCTACCTCTATTGTTCTATGAGCACACTTATTTGAATTTGTACTTCCATCTGCCAAAAAATGCCATCTCAGCCCCTCCAATGTGGCCAATTTCTACTTTTCCCATGAGGTTCCTTCAGTGGCAAGATTCAGGTTCTTTGGGGAGAGTGAGCTGGACCCTCTTCTGGACTACAAATCTGTATGCTTCTACTTCTGTACAGTACTGTCTCATATTTCTGTTTACAGGTCGGTCCCCACCAGGCAAGTTCCTTATGGACCAGGAACGCTGGCATTGCTGGGGAGACTTAGCCTGCGCTCCATGAATTAATCCCTGCTGTTATTCACAGAGGGACAGCTAGAGTCGCCCTGGTGTGAAGGAGCATAGTCATCAATCAGTTCTCACGGTCTGGATCATCTTTCCTGGCACTTTTGATTTGGAACTCATATTTGGAGCCCAAATTTATTTTCTGTCTTTTCCTTCATGGTGAGGGTCTCCTGACTGATAGTCATGTGCAGCTCTCACTGCATGTCAGTTTCATCTGATGCTTTCCTCTTGGCCTTCACAGTAAAATCTGTGTTGACCTAATAGCTTATATTTTTGCTCAATATCTTTAAAATTTGGTGGAAATCCATTCAGATGTTTTTTTATCTGGTGAGGCAACAATAAATTAATAATGATAAAATAAATAATATCAATTTCATAATAGCGTGATTATATAATAATATAATCATATACAATTTAATAATGTAACATAATATAATTTCAGTGATTAGCATAATTCCTGATACATACTACCGAGCAATATGTCAACTATAAACAATTCTACCAAATGCTCATAGACACACACAAAAGTCCATCAACACCCCTCTCCTTCTCTTTGGTCTCTATGCCTGGGGCACAGCTATCATTGTCTGTCTTTTCTTCCTCAATCCTGTGTTAGGCCTCTTATTTACTGGGTCCCATTTATTTCTCTTTCTTGATTTACTACCCCATTTTATTAAAGCTCTTCTGGTACTTTTCTGAATAAGGGTGCATGAACAGGTGCTTTTGGTCCCTACTGGCATATCTGAAAATTTTTATTTTACCTTCTCACTTGATTGATAGTTGGGCTAGGGATAGAAAGTTAAGTTGAAAATAATTTTAATTCAAAATTTTGGTGACGTGGATCCATGGTCTTCTAGCATTTGATGTTTCTGTTGAGATGTCTAATGCCATTCTGATTCTTACTCCTTCGTATGTGACATGTGACTCCTTTCTCCACTTCTAGCCCATCCTTAAAAGCTCTTACTGACTGTTCTGTGTCTCAGATGTTCTGAAACTCCACCATAATGCATCTTGATGTGGAATTCTTTCTTTCACTTTCTTTTGCTCCCTCCCTCTCTTCTTCTCTTCATTAGCTTAAGATGGACACACTTGATATGAAAGCACACATCTTTCAGTTCTAGAAAGTGTGTTTACTATTATTTTTGGAAAATCCCTTCCTTTTTAATTTTCTGTTCTTTATTTCTGGAACATCTATTATTTGAATATTAGACTCCCTTATAATTTTTTAAAAATATGCTTAACTCAAGTCATCTATTTCTTTGTCTTTTTGTTTTGCATTCTGGAGATTTATTTGAATTTATTCTCTAAACACTGTTTTGATTTTGAAAAAATTTTGCTATACTATTTGTAAAATTTTCACCTTATTTGTGTTATTTGATTCTACACTCCCCCCTTTTTCTTGCATTATGGATGCAATGGCTTCTCTTTTATCTTTTGGAGATGATTTATTTTAGGCTTTTTGTAATTGTCGTCTTCTCCTTGGATTATTTGTTCTTTTTTATTTCTGGGTACCATTTTTAGGGTCTCACTGTTTCATTACGAAGGCTTCCCTCTAATGTCTGGTGGTCCTTGATGGACAGTTCATATATTTAGGAATGCACTAAAAATCTCTGTGTGCCTAACAGGAGAGGGTGGCTGTTATCTGGTATGTTCCACTTTAATCATCCAATGTTGCATCCTTTTTGTTGAAAGACCTAAAATGTTAGTAATGGAGATCTGGAATTTGCTTCCCTGGGATTCTCAGGAAATAAAGCTTCCATTCTTCCCCCTGGGAAGGTGAGTGCCTGGTTGCAGGTATTCTGGGAGTAGAGAACCTGAACCCTCAGCTGTGCCTGATGTATTTACATATGAAGGCTCTCTGTTAAAATTTCTTCAGAAAATAAACCTTCATGTTCTTATAGTGACCATGAGGGTCCTTGGAGGGAAACAGAAGGTCTAACCATTCTTTATAAATTCCACCTCCCTCCAACCTGGATCTTTACTCCTTCCACTTAGGGAGCTGGTTCCTCCCAGTGGGAAACCCTCGGGGTTCTATAGGAGGAATTAGCTGCTCACACATCATTCTTATCCCCTCTCCAAACACTTAGGTTGTAAGTGTTTCCTTCATTTTCCTTCATTCCTTCACTTCCTCCATTTTTATTTCCCATCTTCTATTGTCTTCTATCCCATGTTCTTTGTCCATTTTGTTAATCCTTGTCATCTTTTACTATCATTTTATCATGTTTTTTGAGTGGAAAGGACAAGTGCATATGGTCAATTGGCCATTTTCCCACAAATAACTTGTAAGTATTCTTCTTTCATCTTGGGAGACTTTCCTCTGATGTCCCCAAGTGACACATGAGTTGACATTTGCAATGCCAGGCTTAGGTCAGTGTGGAATCTTTTCTGAGTGTTGGATCACTTTTGTGGTGACACAAAATCTTCTTCTACAAAAGCCTTTCTTCCAAAAAGGGACACAATCCCAGAAGACCAAGTGTAGGACAAGGCAGCAGGCTTAATGAGACTGACTTCGTTGGTCTTTTCTCTTTGTTCTTGAAGAGCATGACAAACGTTTGTTGGATGGATAAATGAATCATTGAATAAGGGTCTTGCCTGTTTGAAATGGTAGATAAAGCATATAAAGAAATTAGAACTTTGCTTAGTAAAAATGATATTGAGAGTTGACTTATAAAATATAATGGAACTGCTGTCTCCTTGATTCAACAATAGTCGACATTTACTGGGTAATCTACTAAGTTCCAGGACTGTGCTAGATGCTCTAGTCATCAATGAATAAGATAAATAAGCCAATGATTTCAATATAGTTTGGTTTGTAATGTATGAGTAATATATAGGCAGATATTTTCCTTTTGTACATATTTATATAATAATGCATATATGATTAAAATACACAGAAATATATACATATAATTATAAAGTTAAAAACAAAAATCCATAACCCCACCACACAAGTAAGGCCCACTACCACTATTTTTATTTTATTTTTTTTTTGTGGGGAAGACCAGCCCTGAGCTAACATCTGTCGCCAATCTTCCCCTTTTTGCTGAGGAAGACTGGCCCTGAGCTAACATTGTGCCCGTCTTCCTCCACTTTATGTGGGACGCCGCCACAGCATGGCTGACGGGCAGTGTGTCGGCGGGCGCCGGGATCTGAACTCGCGAACCCCGGGCTGCCAAGCGCGGACTAAGCCGCTGCGCCACCGGGCGGCTCCCAACTACCACTATTTTTAAATGAAAGACATGAATATCAAAGATTTAAAGTGAAAAGTAAAGAATCCCTTCAACCCCTTCTCACAGTCCCCGTCAGTAAGGTAATTACTGTCAACAAGATAATGTGTGTGTGTATCTTCTTATATACAAATAGAAACATCCTATGGAGTGTTTTGAATCTCTTTTCCACTTAATAAATCTTAGACATTTCATTCTTTTTAAGGGCTGCATACTATTCCACTCTATACATGTAGCATATTTTAATCCATCTGCTTTAGACAGGTTCCTTTCAAATTTTTACTATTACAGAGTCATTGCAATAAGCATCCTTGTACTTATGCTTTGCATCAGGTGGAAACTCAAGATGGGTTAAAAGTGACTTCAATGACCTCTCCAGTTTGGTTTGAGACTTGTCATCCAGTATCCTCTTCTGCCTTGCTCCTGCATGGCATCTGAGCATAAGGCGAGAGTGCAAAGGTTGCAAAGAGCCTTACTTTCAGAGAACTCTGAATGCCCAGGATAGAAATCCATTTACTTCCAAAGAAAATTTTCAACCCCATTTCCCAAATTCTCCTCCAGTTTGGATACAACACAGCCGCTTTTTAGTTAATGAATGGATCACTATCACCATTCCCTTTCTGCCTCTTGGGTATAATTCTGTTCAGGTCCATGGTCCTCTTTTTGTTGAATGAGGGATAATGGCTTTCTCAACATCCATGTAGAGCAGAATGAACCAACTCCTCTTTTGTGCTTCCACAACGTATATTCCTACCTTCTTGAGGGGACAACAATATCTAGGATTTTCTCCACCCATAGCAGAGGGAGCAGGGAGTCTAGTGGTTGAACATTCTTCTGTGTTGATTGTGACTGAGCAGAATGTCTACTTCAGCTAGCCAGAGGGAGACTTTAGAGTGGAAATTTCCAAAGTGCTATCAAGATGAGAGCCAATGGTCAGAACCATGGAACCAGGTGTGAGGGGTGAGGCAAAGCCCTAAAGAGGAAAGTAAATAATGAAAATGGAAGCTGGGTGGTTTGGGGACCCAGTGGGAGAAGCAGAGCACCAATGGTCAGTCTTTTGGTACAGCCAGGGATGTCTTATTGGTGTAAGAAAGCTGAGTAAGCTCAGATTATTTCTTCTCACATACCACCATAACAATACGTCAGTGTGTCTGTCTTTACAACTGATCTGTGAGATCCTTGAGGTAGGGGGCTGTATTTTATTCACCTCTATCTTAGTGCTCAGTGGGAGGGTCTGGCTCAGAAGAGGTGCTGAAGCTGCGTTTGTTAAATAAAACAGTGCATTTCACCAGTGGTCCCAAACCTGCCTCTGCGTCAAAACACCAGAATCACTGGGTTAAAACAAAACCCCACATCTCTGGGCTTTATTCCAGTTCTAAATCAGAATCTCTAGGGAACAAGTCCTGAGAATCAGCTGTTCAGAGATCAGTGGTTGGTTCCTATGCATCCAGCTTCTACTGCTCTGTGGTCTGGGGTACAGAGCCATCACTTTATATACACTATGGTTTTCATCCCTCCAGTATCCTGTGAGTGGCAAATGTGACGTATTCCCTATGAAAGGACCCTGCCTTCAGACTGTTCCAGCCAATCCCCCCTTGTCAGAGACTGCAGAGGGATTTTGTATCATTTTGCCACGTGATGCCAGAAAAGAGAATGTTTCTTTCTTTTCCAGGGACCCCGGCTGTGGACAGGCTGCAGCCTGGGTGTGCTTGGGTATGCCTCCCAAAAGTCACATTCCTTCCGAGATATTTACAATGGCAGAGATAATGGGTTATTGATGAACCAATCAGCTGGGATGGCCCCTGGTGAATTAGCTGTTGGCCACTGGCCTGCCTCGGATAAAGAACTATTGCTGAGCTCAGCAGCAGCTGGGGAAGGTCTAAATCATGCCCATCACCTCCTGCAATGCCAGTAATCTTTGTTAAAGGCACTACCACAGCCAATTCCTCATACTGGGGAAGCAACTTATTTAATTCATACTTAATTGAAGGCTGGGAGCTTTGGAATCAGACAGATGAGGGTTTCAGTCCTGGCTCTTCTCCTTCCTAGCTGTATAACACATGCCAGGTATTCTACGTTCCCGGGTTTCAGCCTCCTTGTCTATGAAATCGTAACCCAGTTACAGACTTTGCAGCATTGCCGTAAATAGCACATGAAATGCTGAATGAAATATAGAGCGTTTCACAGTTTACAAAGCATTTTTACACTCATTATCTCATTTAATTCTCACAATAACTCTATGAGGTGTGTATCATTAGCTCATTTTTGTACACAAATATTACCAGGTTCAGAGGGTTTGAGTCACTTTCTCAGGAATCAACCCCTCCCCTACCACAACTTCGTAGATGAGGAAACAAATATTCAAGAGGGCACACTATTGGCCCAAGGTCACGTGATCAATAAGTAGATTCCCATAGTACTTAGAAAAAAATCTAAACTACATATATTGGCCTTTAAGGACCTAATTGAACTGCTTTCTATTTATGTGTCTCTCTAATTGTGAGAAGTTAAAAAAAGCTCCCCAATTTTCCACCCCACCTGCATTTGGGTCCTTAACCACGTAATTTTATAGTACCCTCCCACTCTGACCCTGAGCTCAGCCGCGTGAATTGCTTGGGCTAATAACACAATGGTACAACAGTTCTGAGCTCACCCCTCAAGAAGCATCGCATGTTTTCATGCACACTTGTGTCTTTGTAGTTGCTGTAAGAACATGTCTGGGCTAGGCTGCTGGAGGATGAGGGACACGTGGAGCAGAACTTAGAGCTGATCCTGAGCTGCGCCTGGATATGTGAGCAATAGACATATTGTTGCATATCACTGAAGTTTGCAGTTGTTTGTTATACGACACTGTCATGACAAAGGTAGCTGACACGCTAACTTCGTCTGGTGATGCTCTTGCCCTCACTCACTGCACTACAGCCACACTGGCTTTCCTGCAGTCCCTCAAGCAAGCCAAGCTCTTTCTCTTCTCAGTCCATTTGCAAATGTGTTGCTTTGCCTAGAAAGTGCCCCTCCTCACTGTTTCTGCACTGTCCTTCATTCCTCGCCTTTCAAGTCTCAGCTTGAAATGTATCCTCCTTAGAAGAATTTACCTGCCTGTTCTGTCTGAATTAACATGTTCAATGTATTCCCTATTACAGTACCCTGTTCTTTTCCATCATGGACTTTATTACAATTTATAATCACACAATAATGTTTTTAGCTTAATAAGATCCTCAAGGATGTTTTTATTCACCACTCTGTTCTTAGCACCTTACACAGTGCCTGGTACAGAACCTGCTCTCAGGACATAGTTGATGAATAAATGGCTACAGGAATGAATGAATCGGCAGAACCAGGATTGCAACTCTCCACTGTTTCCTCTCTCCGTCCAAGCCACAATCATGACTTTATTGGAAGTTTAGGGCTTATCTCTTCTGGAGAACCCTACCTAGAATGCACAATTCCCTGATAATGTTTACTTTAACTAGCACCATTTTGTCAATTTACACTCAAGTGAGCAACTTAACACTTCAAGGGATTAGCTGACAATCAGCTGAGAGAAGACATGGGAAAACAGCTTAGACTAGATCAGAATATGGGGAGACGAAAGCTTCAGGAGAAAAGAAAGGGATCCTGAGAATGTGGCAGGAACATTTCTTGGGTTCGGCCATGGCCCTGTTCTGTAAGGGGGCAATTGTGGCTCCAGTTGCCAGCTATTGTTGCAGCAACTGGTTGACATGTTGAAGTCTCCAGACATATTCTGGAGGAGAGACACCTAGATGGAGGAGTGATTTCCACCTTCATGCAAACATGCATTTCTTCCTGGGGTGCTCCTCACAGCCCTGTAGGACCCAGAGCATGGGATCTTGCTGCCCCAGGTGCTTGGCCAGAGTCTCTACTCTGGACTGATATCCAGGAGGACCAAAGCCTTGGCGACTCAGCTGTCTCAAGTTTTATTACATTACAAGGGGACAGAGACCAGGAAGGTGGGAGCCTCCTGCCATCAAGTCAGAATCCTGAGCAAACAGCCCACTTAGCACTGAGAGCCCTGGTGTGGGGGTGGGGAGATCAGATTCAGAGAATACAAAAGTCAAATTGAAAATTCAGCCTTTCTGTAGCAGGGCCAGTGGGAACACCTAACAAAAGTAGACTATCTGGTGGTCCCCAAATTTAGATGGCTTCCAGAGGACTGAAAGGAGCAGAGAAAGAGAATAAAAGAAATCACAAAATAGATTCTACTCACTGTGCTGGTTGTGTGGGACATTGCTCAAATGACCAGAAATTTCTAGTGGAGAATGTCTGATTGAGCTGTGATAATCCTACAGCAATGCTTTTCTGAAGTATGTTCCTGAAAACAGTTTTCTGTAACATACTAACAAGAATTTCGGGGAGGAAAAAAAGAGTTCTATGTAGAAATAAACTATGAAAACATTGCATACTTTATCCTTCTCTGGGAGAGTCACATGCACATTTGCATATTAAAGGCTCTGAAAAATCCTGCAAAGAAAAACAGAATATTTAAAAAATTTTCTTCTCTATCTAAACTTATTTAACTGAGGAACGAACTTTCTTCCTTCCCTTGTTCAGTGCCTTAACATTATTCTGTAAATCACAATTTGTGAAATATTGACCCTGAGAAATTTTTTCCAACCTGTTCCATTTTGTGTTTGTGGTTAAAATAGTACAAACAAAAAAGAAGCAAAATGGTTTTTCATTCAGTCCTTCTTGTGTGTCCATCACTGTGCCAAGCACTTTTGGTATACCTGAACTCATTTTATTCTCAAGACCACATCTTTATTAGAATATGATCAATTTTTCAGATGAGGAAACTGAGGCTCAGAGAGGTGGAGTTACTTATCCAAAGTCATACCAACAGTAAAATGAGCTGGCCAGGTTCGAACTCAAATAGTCTACTCTTGAGTCTGCCCTTTTTGCCACTAGGCTATTACAGTCTGGAAACTAAAAGGTAGTCTCATCCTCTAGCTAACCAGAAAAATCCATAAATTCTGTTTTGTAAAAAATTTGTGATTCTACCTTTATTTCAACTGAGATATGCTGACCAGGGGTCTCAACATTTCTAGGAGCTACACAAGTTAAACTGTCAGCCAGTGACATCAAAAGAGATACAATGAGTCCACTTGCAAGCTTGGTGGGCTGAGAAGTTTGTGCCTGAACAATTTCCATTTCCTGTGTGATGTGTGGATGAACGTGGTCAATAATTATCTCCTGTGGTTACATGGTATGTATAATTATATCTATTTACTAGGTAATTTTATTTTTCTAAGGAAAAGTACACAGCCTGCTGATATTTTTATGCAGAATAAATAGATCTGTCCTTGCCTGTGTTACAGTTATTACACATCCCAACATCCACTCAATGTCTCACACAATGTGGGGTTGGCTCTTGCCCTCTGCCTTAAGTCCTATCAAACACTATTCACTTATCACCGTCCTATTCACAAAAAGAAGAAATCCTTCTTGGTTCCTGCCTTACTTCTTATTCTCCATCCTGTTTGTACATGACAGTGGAGTAGAAAATTCAAGGATTTGGAGCCAGACAGAATTGGTTTCCAGTCATAGTTTTGATGCTTTTGTTTCCTGTGCTAAGCACTTTCCTTGTATTACTTCATCCTATTTCCCAACAACTCTGTATGGCAGATTCTATTGTGATTCCTCATTTTAAAGAAGAAAAGGTTGAGTTTTAGAGTCATTAAGTAATTTGATCACCCAGGTCATCCTATTTGAATGGCTCTTGCTAGATAGAGTGGTGGTATCAGTAACAATTTGTCTTAATATGCAGCAGCTTAAAAGAGCAGCATTAATTATTTCACAGTTTCAGTGGATCAGGAACCCAGGCTTGATTTAGCTGGTGTCCTTGCCTTAGGGTCTCTTACAAGGCTGTAATCTGGGTGTTAGCTGAGGCTGCAGTCTCATCTGAAGGTTTGACTGGGGAATATTTACTTCCCAGCGCACTAATGTGCTTAATGGCAATTCAGTTCTTTACAGGTGGTTGGACTAAGCTCTCAGTTCCTCAAGAGCTATTGGCCAGAGGTCTCCTCAGTTCCCTGCCATGTGGGCCATGCCATAGAGTATCTTAAAACATGGTGACTGGCTTCATCAGAGTGAGCAAGCGAGAGGACAGGAGAGGGAATGCCAGCAAGATGAAAATCACGATCTTTTGTAACCTAATCATGGAAATGACATCTCATCATCTCTGCTGTATTTTATCTGTTAGAAGCAAGTCACTGGATCCAGTCTGCACTCAAGGGGAGGTGATTACACAAGACCATGAATACAGGAGTTGGGGAACATTGAGGGCCATGTCAGGAGCTGCCTACCACAAGTGGTTAAGAGCCTGTGCCTTGAAGAATGTTTTTTCCAGCTCTGCCACTTAGTAACTTTGTAACATCAGGAAAGCTATGCACCTTCTCTAAGCCTTCACTTTCTTATCTGTCAAATAAGTATAATAATGGTACCTACCGCATACAGTTGTTGTTAGGATGAAATAAGTAAAGAGACATTAAGTACCTGAAAATGGTGTTGGCTTCCTTCTCCAAACCACTGTTGGCTGAGTAGCTGTAGAATCATCTGGAATCCATCCCTTCCCATGTAGTCTCTGGAGAGTTGTTGAGCAGAGGAAAGAACCAAGATGCTAGAGACTGGCATTTTATCTCTCTAATTTGTCGTGCAATTTTGTACATGTTTTTTCTCTTCTCTGGGATTTTGTTTATTCATCTGTAAAATTAGGGGGTTAAAAGATGGCAAAAATGTTTCATTTTTTTCTGTGCTAATTCTAAATGGTTGGCTATGGATCTCTGGAGCTTTGTATTGAGAGAGATTTCAATGATGTGCTGGAGCCTGTTCCCGCAGACTCGTGAGAGCTGATTTTGCACGTCTTTTGCCAACTCTGCATTCAGTGATGTCCCGTTGAAGTCAGCCATGCTGAGAGTGTTTGCACCATGGGTATAGGCAAATGTTACAAACCAGGTCTTCCTCCCCATGCTGAGAGCAGATTGTTAAATATTTCACATTGCACTACTGATTTCAAAGCTCCATAGGAAAGAGGACAATAATTTATTGCAATACCTGCCAAAGACTTAGGAAGAGAACATGGGAGAATGGGTGACTAATGCATATTTGCCATCTCTGGTTAGTTGATTTCTGCTGTCCTTCCTGCACTGACATTCTTGGAGTGTCTGCATTTTAGGGAGGAAGAATTACAGGGGCAGGGAAAAGGTTGCTAGCATAGGCTCTGTCTCTGAAATAAAAGTCATACTAAAGCCCAGTTTATCTTCTGCTGACCATGTTCCCTCACCTCAGTTTCTTCTATTTGTCCAAGAAACTAGTAGCTGGGTAATGCCCACACAGGCTCATTTGAAACATTGGGCTATCTTTCTCTTTCTCTGAGTGGGTGGAATGTAAGCATTTTAAATACTATACATGCTTAGTAATGTGCACAATTGCATACCTGGATCTTCTCAACCACAACCACCGTACATGGTAGGTAGGTGTATTAGTCAGGACAATCCAGAGAAATAGAACCAATAGGACATATATTTATTTATTGTGAGCAATTGGCTCATGCAATTATAGAAACTGAGAAGTCCCATGATTTGCCATCTGCAAGCTGGAGACCCAGGAAAGTCAGTGGTTAAGTCAGTCTGAGCATAAAGCCCTGGGAACCAGGGGAGCCAATGGTGTAAATCCCAGTCTGAGGGCAGGAGAAGAAGAGACGAGATTTCCTAGTCCACTCAGTGAGGCAGAAAAAAGGGACAAACTCCTCCTCCCTCCACCCTTTTCGCCGTTCAGGCCCTCGATGGATTGGATGATGCCCACCCAGACTGGGGAGGGTGATCCACTTTACTGAGTGCACTGATTTAAGTGCTAATTTCATCTGGAAACACTCTCACAGACACATCCAGAAATTTGTTTAACCAGGGTACCCCAGGACCTGGTCAAGTTGACACATAAAGTTCACCACCACAACAGGGAAGGGATTATTTCCAACTTCCCCCTTGCCACCCCTGACCCTGAGAGTTGAAGATCAGAGCTGCCTGAGTCAAAGAAATTTACCAACAATCACATAGTAAGCAATGGAACTAGTACCTGGTCTCTTTACCACAGCACTTACGTTTTAGATATTAGGATGAGAAAACCTGGGTATGGGGGGTAGTGAGAGTAGGGACAAACATCCCGGTGGTCCCTTTGTACAATTCTGCTGGTCTCCAAAGCAGTGAGATATGGCCACAATCATGAAATGTTACCCAGAGAGGAGCTAATGACATAATCATGGGCTCTCTACAGTCAATTATTGCAATTACTGGAAGCCACTCTCTTGTCATATTTCATTTAGCACAAAATGGCACAAGAGAGGCAAGTGGCACAGAGGGTCTTGGGCCCATTGTCACTGCCCTCGCTGGAGCAGGCATCTAAAAAGGAAATGCCAACCCCAATAAACTGTTCCTGCAGAAGCCATTAGGCTGGGTGACATGTTCACTTAGGGTGACATATATTGATCATGTAAAACACGCACACTGTATAATATGATTAAACAAACTCACCCAGTTCCAGAGAGAGCCAGCTGAACCGTATGTGGAGCCTGGCTGTGCAGCGAGAACCCCATGGCCCTGGTTGGGAGCGACTAGCTCAGGGTAGGAACTACATACAGCATGTTTCTGTCATCGATTATTCATTCATTCATCCATTCATTGGTTCATCCATTCATTTATTTGTTTAGCAGGTATTTATTGAGCGTCTGCTACATAAGGGGCACTGTGGTAAGTACTGGGTATAAAGTGATGAATTTGAATTGTCTGTGGAATGTCTAGCTAGCCATAGCCAATAAGTGGTTGACTATACGAGTCTGGAGTAAACGGAATCATCTGCCCACTTTGAGTTCTCTTGTGGTCGTTTCAGCTGACTCACCTCCGTTTCATACCCAGACTAAACTTTCAAAATCCAGTTGTACTTGGGGTAGCTAAATGGCAGGACTCATACCTCCCGTATTATATTGTATAATATACTCCACAGGCTCCAAGAGAAATGGAAAGGATAGGGGTCTTCACAAGCCATTGTATTCATCCACCTGCCTCCTGGTAGCTATTCTGTTAAAGTGAATGTAACCAGGAACCCATAGGGTTTGAAGATTTGTAATAATATAATCCCCACAGGAAGTTGGAAAGTTTAGTTCTTTAGAGATACAATTTATCTTCTTCAGGTGGTAACAACCTGAAAGTATTTTCTGGACTATGAATACTCTTTGCATTTGTGGTGGGGGGTTGCTATTGTTATTATCATCATCATTATTATTATTGTTGATGAGGAAGATTCACCCCGAGCTAACATCCACTGCTAATCTTCCTCTTTTTTTCTTTTATGTGAGCCAGTGCCACAGCACAGCCACTGACAGACAAGTGGTGTAGGTCTGCACCCAGGATCTGAACCGGGGTCGCCAAAGAGAAGTGTGCCGAGCTCAACCACTAGGCCACTGGGGTGCCCTGCTATTATTTTAAAGATAGAAATGTCTCCTACAAGGAAATGCTCACAAATCTTAACCTTCTCAAGGTGAGTGTACAATTAGCGAGGAATCTGTAGAATTTTACTGATTAACATAATGGTGTTTTCATGACAATTTTTGGTTCACAGAAAAAAGAACGATAGAGAAAATAGATGTATATGCAAATCCATAGATAAGGAAAAAGGGTTCTGATCAATTCCAGTGTGTGGAGGGGGGTTTCCCACACCACCAAGCAATTCTCCCACACGGGCTGAGTGTCCTACAATTCAACAAATTCTGACACTATTTACCCAGAGATGGCATCAGATCTCATGGGTTAAGGGCTCAGTCTTATAAGGCTGCTCTTCACTTCAGACACCAGTCGCAAGTCTAGATTGTCACCTGTGCTTCTTATACAATGGCTATAGATTGGGCGTTTTAATGACACCTCCTTGGGTTTGATTAATTTGCTAGAATGGCTCACAGAACTCAGAGAAACATTTTACCTACTAGATTATTGGCTTATTATAAAAGAATATAATTCAGGAACAGCCAGATGAAAGAGATGCATAAGGCAAAATATGGGGAAAGGGTATGGATCTTCCATGCCCTCTCCAGGTGCACCTCTCTCCCCAAACCCTGTCCTTTTTGGTTTTTATGGAGGCTTCATTATATAGGTATGGTTGATTAAATTCACTGGCCACAGGCAATTGATTCAACCTCCAGCCCCTCTCCTCTTCCAGGAGGTTGAGGGGTTGGACTAAAAATTCCAATCTTCTAATCACAGGGTTGGTTCTCCTGACAACCAGCCCCTATCCTTAGGTGGGGTCCAAAAGTCACCTTATTAACATAACAAAAGACATTTTTGTAGCTCTCATCACTTAGGAAATTCCAAGAGTTATAGGAGCTCTGTGCCAGAAACAAGAAGAAGACCAAATAAATATTTGTTATAAATCACAATATCACAGACAGGAACTTTACTATCAAAGGTGAAAGATGAAAAGAATGCAAAGTTGCAGGGAGAAGCACACAAACTTTAGGGTAGTGTCTTAACTGCTTTGCGCCTCAGTTTCCTCATCAGTAAATGAGGACCATAAGACCGTACCCCACTGGATTGCTCTGTGGATTAAATGAAACATTAATGCAAAGCCTCTTTTACAGACTGGCAGATAGTAATTGCTCCATAAATGGCAGCTTTTGCTTAAATTTTAAATCATGGCAAGCCCACCCCAAAAAAGAGAGTGCTATTGATTGTAATTTCAAATAGTCTAGTTATGAATATTTTCCTGTAACATTAGATTTAGATTTGAGCTCCATGAAGGCTAGGGACATGACTTGATAATCATGATTATAATAATCATAACAGTAACAATAATAATAATAACAATAGCTAGCATGTATTGAGCACCTACTGTTTTCCAAGGAATACTCAGATGCATGCTGTGCTTGCATTATCTCATTTAATCCTTTCGGTAACCCAGTGGAGTTGGCATTATTTTTTCCATTTTCAGGTGTGAAAAGGAGGGCAAGGGGAGAGAGAGAGAGAGAGAGAGAGAGAGAGAAATATCAACACTGTTTTATTTATCTTGGTATTCCCAGAACCTTGAACAATCCCTAGCAAAGTGGAGCTCCATGAAGCTTGGTGAATTAATGATAGAATGAATAAATGGCAAGACTGAATGGATGAAGATAAAGAGATGAGCCACAGGGGCTTAAAACCCTGACAGGCTTCATTCCTCATGCATAGTGGACCTGCACATTCAGCTATCAGGGACCTGGGCATTTCTAGAGCATTCTTTGGGTTTTTCTCCCTGCTAAGAGCTGAACCGGGGAGTCACTGCACCATCTTTTTTCTTTGTGGCTCTAATTACCTGCTCATTGGAATGCAAGGACCTCCCCAGCCCTGTTCCTGAGAGGGAGTGGAAATTCTATGAGAGTCGCACCCATTAAGGCCTTTTATGATCACCATTATGTAATAAAGAGCATCTGGAGCCTGAGAAATTATTGCAAGCTTTTATTTTGTTTTAAGTATAACTACCTCCTCACATCCTTTTTCCCTTGGATGATTGCAATAATAGTTATAACTGTGCTCTCTCTCTCTCTGGTGGACAGTATCCATGCCCCTTTCCTCTTTCTTAACAGAAACCCAATTTTGTTCTGATGTCTCCCCTTCTCCCGCGCAGAATGCGCCTCCAGATGAGCTGACCTCACTGTCAGTCTTGGAAGACCTGAGTGGTAAGGGCGTCCCTATCTCTTTATAAATGATTGGTTTAGGGAGAACCAGGTGGCCTAATTCGAACTGATTGGATGCCAGGAAGTATGCTGGGGGTCCCTTGGGTAAATTATCTTCCTCTCTCCTAAGAGAGAACCATAGGAAGAAAAGATGTCTTTTCTTCCTCTGGTTGCTGCCCTACCAGGATGCAATGCCCGGACCTGCTCAGCCATCTTTCCATCAGTCTGTGCTGAATTAAACACTGAGGATGGTAAAGCAGAGATGTGAAAAGGACCTGGGTCTTTGCCGACATCACTAAGTTACTGATCCACGACCTGTTCTACCTCTGGACCTTCTGTTGTGGGAGATGATATATTTCTGTGTTGTTTAAGTCAGCTTCATATGAATTTCTAGTCTTTGCAGCTGAAAGAACCCTACCTATTAGAGAGCTCCAAGAATGCAGGGATCCCAGAGAGAGGACCAACTTCCCAAGATAAATTCATTTTCTAAATCAACAGAATAGAGGTGGCCTTTCTTGAATAGTTAGGCTCTCTTCAAAGTGTCCAAAAGGTCTTTTGTCTTGGGGAGGTTTGAACCCTAGAACTCTGGCTGAGAAGGGACTTCAGTATAACTTAGTAGACTGCATCCCAAATTCAAACCCTTGGATACTGATGGTGGCATCAGTATCACCTGGAGGGATTTGAAAAAAAGAAGCATTCCCTGAGCAGTGCTCTGGGGATTCTGGTTTTAGATGCTTGGGATGCAGCCTGGGCATTTATATTTTTAAAAGGCTCCCTAGGAGATTCTGATGATAACCCAAGAATCATTGATCTAGACATAATGATCTAACCATCTATTTCCCCCTCCACCCAGCCAGAGAATTTTCTTTTCAAATAAAATCTAAGATAGAACATCAGTATATAAAACAGACAAAAATGGCACTGGTTTGGGGCCAGCCCAGTGGCACAGTGGTTAAGTTCACGATCTCCACTTTGGTATCCCGGGGTTCATGGATTTGGATCCCAGGCACAGACCTACACACTGCTCATCATGCCGTGCTGTCGCGGCGACCCACACACAAAATAGAGGCAGATTGGTACAGAAGTTAGCTCAGGGCCAATCTTCCTCACCAAAACATAGGTGGGATGGCTGGTTTGATAAAAAGGGCCTCAGAGGTCTTATAATTTGCTTCATATTGTAGGTGACAGATGGGATCTCACTAGACAGCATGGTCAAGGAACAGCTCACTGAGAAGGTGACATTGTAGCTGGGACCTGAAGGATGTGGAGCTAGAAGGGAAGGAACATTCCGAGAATGGAGGACTCAAAAGCTCTGAGACCAGAGAGAGTTCGTGTGTTTGAGGAACTGAAAGGAGATCAGTGCCACGGATTGAACTGTGTACCCTTCAATCTCATATGTTGAAGTCCTAACCCCCGGTGTGATGCTATTTGGAGATGGGGCCTTTGGGAAGTAACTAGGTTTAGATGAGGTTGTGAGGGTGGGGCCCTCATGATGGGATTATTGCCCTTGTAATATGAGATACCAGAGAGCTGACTCACTCCCCCTCCAGGATCCACAGAGAAAAGGTCACATGAGCACATAATGAGAAGGCAGCTGTCTGCAAACCAGGAAGAGAGCCTTCTCCAGAACCAACCGAACTGGAACCCTGATCTTCCAGCCTCCACACTGTGAGAAAGTAAACATCTGTTGTTGAAGTCACCCAGTCTATGGTATTTTTGTTAGGGCAGGCTGAGCTACTGAGACAAGCAGCATGGCTGAAATGTCATGGAAGAGGCAGAGAGTGGTGCAGGTTGAATTTATAGAGACAGGAAGGGACCAGTTCAGTTGGGTTTAAAGGTCATGGTAAGGGATTCATATTTTATTTGAATTCTATTGAACACTGATGAGTTTTAGGCAGAAGGATGACCTGTTGAAATGTTAAGATAATCCCTCTGGCAGCCTGACATGCCTTTCCCCTTTTCTCCACCTACGTAATCCTTTAGATTCTTTATGGCATCTTTTAAAGGATAGGTCCTCCAAGTGTTGACAATCTCTAGTTGCAGAAGTCTCCCTCTTTTTTTCTGGCCTTTTATTATACTTGGAGTCAAGATCTGCTGGCTCACCATTTCAATGCTCTCCAATGATTTCCATTGTTGGAAATAATTGTAAACTCCCCGAGTAGACTGAAACTCCACGGGGGCAGGGATCTTTGCGACTGCCACACAGTATGGAAAATACACATAAGAACATCCTGACTGTGTGAATGATAGAGTGAGTTTACCTTATTTTTGTGTGGTGAGAGATGAACTGGAACTCATTGACAGCAATCCCCTCCAATAAGGAAGCTCAATACCATAGTACAAAACCAAGATGGTGGAGTCCAGGTATTGTGTACCAACCACATCCTGGATTGGAAACAAGAAGTAAACTCTCTGCGAAAAGATTTCACCTTCTGCTTCTTCTTCTCCTCTTTTGTCTCCTTCTTCTCTTCACTCAGTAGAACTGTAGAAGGGAGAATTTTTTTTAAGTGTTACAGCAGATCTATTTATAGAAAATGGAATGATTGGCCTAGCTGGGAAGACCCCAACTTCTTGTAGAGGAGAATCAAGTATCTGCCTCTCCTGATAGAGATGAGAAAGGTCTGGATGCAATGTAAGCAGCCCAGAGATAGGACAGTTCTAGAAGTCTCTTTCCATAAAAAAACAAATAAAAATAAGCAAACAATCAAGTACAAATGCCAATCTTATTAGGCCAGATGACACCTCTTTTGACAACTTTCTTGAAATGTTAGGGCTTCTTTGGAATTATCTCCTCTTATCTCTTCTTTGATGCCTGAAAATCTGGTACCATATTTGAAAGCAACTGAAAATAAGGACCAAAAAGCCCTATGACTTTCTCTTTGATTTTGTAGTTGGTTTCTATATTAGAATGTTCACAATGAAAAACAAACTCTAAATGAACAAGGTCCAGGAAGGGTACCAAGGTCGATGGGTACCAATGGTTGATGGACCATTGGTCATGGCAACCTATAAAAAAGCTGTGGTGTTTTGAGATGCTGCAAGAGCCTCCCAAATACCTCTGGTGCATAAACCAGCAGCTGTAAATCAGCTATTCCTCATGGCTCACATCTCCTATTAAAAGGCAGAGGCAGGAAAGGTCAAAGCAAAGTTTGTGAATATGACAGGCTGGAGTTAGATGGTCTCACGCTGACACCAGAAATCGGCTGGCCCCTCTGGTGTCCTGAGATGCCGAATAAAGATGCCCTCAAATGCCACATCCTCAACAAGTATTGGTCAAGTCACTGTCCCAAGGATATTCATTTGGCAAATGTCAAAGACAGGATTCAAACTCAGGTTTTCTGGTTCTGAATTTTGCACATTTTTCTGTCATTTTTCCTCTCCTTTCCATAGCCAACTCCCAGGCACCTATAGGAAATTGGACAAATACTCAATGTTTCATAGAACAAGTTATTTGCTAAACTCCTTGTACATAAACAGTGATTTTAGTAGAGTGAATATAGCTGTTTTAGGGTCTGCGGTACTTAGGGATGCTTCCCAATTTTGGGAGTTGACCATATATATATATATATATATATATATTTCAAATTACAAGACAGTAATTTTAGAACACTGGCTCAAGGAGCTCCAATCTCTCCTTATGCTCAACCCGCAACAAGCTTGAGCATTAATTATCAGCCGCCCTTTCACTCTCTGTGGATAGGAAGGAGTATTCTTTGGTAGTCGAAGCAATTCCAACCCCTGGATCTGACTTGGCTTACTTGATGCTGGGAGTAAACCAAAAGGGCTTTGTCCACAGTCCAGAGTTAAACCATTTTTTGGAACAATCTAGCAACTGTTCAGTAAGTGCATGGGTGTTTTTATCCTGTTTATTATCTTTCTTGGGATAGAAATTGCAAGCTTACACTGACATGTAATTATTTTTCTTCACCTTATTTGGGAAGCAAAGGGTGAGCCCCTTCCTTCTCTGAAAAAAAGGAGAGATTTAGACATAAAAGATCAAGCAAAAGGGATTTATTTTTTAATGTATATATTTAAGGTGTACCACTTGATGATTTGATACATGTATACACTGTGAAATAATCACTACAATCCAGTTAATTAGCATATCACCTCACATAGTTACCATTTGTGTGTGTGTGTTTGGTAAGGACACTTGGGATCTTTCCTCTTAGTACATTTCAAGTATACAGTACAGTATTGTTACCTATAGTCACCATGCAATACATTAGAACTCCAGAACTTATTTGTCTTGCATAACTGAAACTTTGTACCCTTTGACTAACATCTTTCCATTTCCCCCACCCAGACCCTGATAACCACCATTCTACTCTCTGGTTCTATGAGTTTGACTATTTTAGATTCTTCATGTAAGTGAGATCATATAACATTTGCCCTTCTATGTCTGGCTTATTTCACTTAGCATAATGCCCTCCAGATCCAGCAATCCCGTTCTGGATATTTATCCAAAGGAATTAAAATCAGGATCTCGAAGAGATACCTGCACTATCATGTTCATTGCGGCATTATTCACAATAGCCAGGATGTGGAAACAACCTAAATGTCCATCAGCAGAAAAATGGATAAAGCAAATGAGATACATGCATACAATGGAATGTTATTCAGCCTTAAAAAAGAAAGAAGCATCATTTCTAAACACAGCATCCTTCATCAGAAGAGTTACAGGTTTTTCCCTTAATGTTACTTTATTTTTTGTATATCTTCTTTATGTGCAAATATGCAGCTTATCTTTCCAGAAAGGATACAGTGCTTTAGCTTGCTTTGTGTTAGAACAGTAGACCTTTAACAGCTTAATCCTGTTTCCAAAAAAAGGAGAAAAATCGGTGCCCTGGTGGTGCCTCAAGATTTCAGATCCTGTTTAAGCTTGCCCCCACGTCTTCTATAACTACAGGTTAAGAGACTAAGATTTGGAACTGAAAGAGCTAGGTTTGAATCTGGGGTCTGCCAGCTTTTCAAGGCTTGAATTCAGATAACTCATTTAATCACTTTAAACTACCACATCTCATCTGTAAAATGGGAACCATAGCTGTACCTCATAGGCTTGGCGGGAAGCCTATGTGAGATCAAGTATGTTCAATTTTTATCACAGGGTCTTACGAAGAATGAGTGCTCAATTAATATTAGCTTTTATTGGTTTTATTCACTGGTGCAGTCCAGGCCCCCAGGCATAGAGTATCCCCCCAACCATAGATAGTCCTCTACCATTCCTCAAGTCCTCATGTTGAATTTATTGGCGCTGACACCACACTCACTTGGGAACTCTTTTCTCCCCCCAAGGGGTGAAATATTATAACTTTAAGGGTTAAAGTAGGATCCACATTTTGGAAAAAGCCTGTAGTACCAGCCGGTGCCAGAGAGGGGCAGCATACAGCCACCAGCAGGAGGGTCCAGCCATTGCTGCCCAGAGGTCTCTTTAGCAGGGCTCAGGAGTCCAGACAGGAGGCTGGAACGTCAGGAAAGCTAGTTAAGAAATCACTGGTGAAATGGAAGCTAAGATGAGGATAGCGGAAGAACTAGAGTAGAAATGAAGCTGAAATGTTGGTGGATTTTGAAGCTGGTGTAGCCAAGCCACTGCCTGCTCACCCTTTCACAAGGAGACACACTTTCTATGCACTAGCTCAGTTGTACTCACTCATTCTGGCATTCATTCTCCAAATCATTCATTCATTCATAAGGACAGAGTAACTGCCTTTTAGGGGCCTTGAACCTGACAAGGGGCTGGGCTTTCAGGAGGAACATCACAGGTCAACTGGATTTAAAGTCAGAGTCCCACACTGGAAGGTGAATCAGATGTCGGGGATTGGGGTATCAGACAGAGCACATGCTTCTGGCTGGGCAAATTAAGTTCAGCACAAGGGTCCCATTCACTCCATGGTCTTTCTAGACTTGTATAGTTATTACAACAATTTCCAGCAGATAGCAGTAAAGAGTGTTAAGGATGGGGCACCATTTTGTAATTTCTCTAAGGGTCCTACTGAAATTTGTTCTAGAGTCCTGGAGGAAGCCCCTGAACTCTGGCAGGAAACAGTGTCTGTCCTGCAGGTCAGCAGTGTGGGCCCTGACAGGCAGTAGTACGAGTCCTGACCACACGGAAAACCAGCCCTGGTAGGAAGTAGTGAAGACCCTCACCAGACACTTGAATCGACAAAAGAAGAACATGACATGTATACAATTCCACCTTATTTCTTAACTATGTGCCACCAATGGATTGAGCAGAGATGGATATTATTTCCAAATTAATACCTATATTTAAATATTACATAATTATAGGGTGTTAAGCAGATTAAGGTCAAGGTAGTTTTATTTACTATAAAAAATTGTTATGTGGTTGAATTTCATAATCTTCAAAGTGAGTTTTCCACTCCCCCTTTGACTAGCGTTGGTTGGATAAAGAGTGGTAGAAACTGCCTGACTTCAAACAGTTTTGAATGGAAGAAAGAGGAGAAAATTTTCAAAACAGACCAAATGTCAAATGTTTTTTGTTGTTAAAGAAAGAGAAAGAAACTATCATTGTTGTTGCTATTATTACTGTTATTTTAGAGAGGAAAATTTTCCTCGTTGACTGCTTCTTCATAATGAATCATTGCCACAACATTCTTGTGTCCCTGAAATAAATGTTGTCCAAAAGTTCTAATAATCTGATAGATTCCTCTGTCGTCAGTAAACTCGTGCTGTCAAAGGCAGGATTAGCTCCATGAGGAATGGTTCACATCAGCATGATCTTGAATATATTGGCCCATCATGATGTGTCTATGTCTCTCACACGTGACCGTGTACACAGACACACCATAATTCTGTTTACAAGTGTGATGCTTGCATTGATATATCACCGTAGCCACTTCTTGCTGTGGACTTGTCTTTATTTGCCTGCGTTAGTTTTTGGTGCTTTTCATAAAAATATTTCCAGTATTCTTCCATTCCAGGCACATGGGAGGCTGCACTTTCCTGCCCCATGAAGTTAGGTGGGGCCATGTGACTTGCTTTGGAAAAAAAATAAAGTGGAGGTGATATGTGTGGCTCCCAAGTAGAAGCTTTGAACAGCCAGTGTGCAATTCACCACACCCATTTTTGACTCATTCAGCAATCTCGGAACTCTGGAGATGCATTCTCTTTCAGCTTAAATGAAGATGATGTAAAGCAGAGTCTCCCACCCCCAACCAGAATGAACGTGTGTGATGAGAAATAAACTGGTGTTGTTATAAGCTACTGAGGTTTGAGGATTATTTGTTACTGCAGTATAACCCACCCTATCTGACTAACACACTTTCTTTCATATAGTCTCCTTTTATAGAACCAAGCCCCACTCTACTTCTTTTCTATGTGGTTGGGGGAAGAGTGATGGACTGACTACCTCTCCCTCTCCATTTCAGAGTTGATTACTTAGTCCCATCCTGGCCAAACAAAACATTCCATTCTCCTGTTCTCAATGACTGGTTCAAAAACAGGCAAATGATCCAAAACCAGGGAAATGAAAATCAATCCCCAGTTAAAGAAGCTCTCTCTTTACACAGGGGGATTAATTAAGCAGGTAGAATATAAGCCTAGAGGGACCAGTTGCCATTTTTACCACCAGTTGGGAAGAGCCCTTTGAGAATAAACAAGAAATAGGAGCCAAAATGTGGAGAGGAACAGATTCACGGTGATATTATTTAAGCGTTCAGATTTGGAACATTCTTGCTTTCTGGTGATACTAACCAGTAACTTCCTTACTACCTGTTTTCATTTTTGCTTTTTTTTTTTTTTGTCATTTGCAATAGAAAAATCTTAACTAATATTCTTACTAAACACAGTGGATGAAGCCACTTGGCTTTTCAACCATACCCATCTATAGAGTAAAGCTGAAATCTCTCAGCATGGCCTTCAATGCCTCTCAGGTTTGAGGTCCAACATGCATTTCCAACATTACATCTGAGTCACATGCCCCACCCCACGTCCCCTCTTCTGTCCCCCAGTGGTACCCTGGATTGCACACTTGCCATTCTGTAGGTACAGTCTGGACCTCCCCTATGCTCACACTGCCTTGGGCTCTGGTGACAATGCACGTGTCTGTTCTCCCCACTTGAATGTCAGCTTCATCAAATGGGGAGGGGAGTGGTATCTCATTTCACTTTTATTTTCCTCATGGTGTTAAACACTGATTCTTGCACAGTGGTAGGTGCTAAATAAATAATTGCAGTACTGAACCACATTCTGCACTCCAAGAAGTCTTCTCATTACACTTGGAGCATGCTCAGACCCCCAATAAATAAACCCCACATGTGGCCGAGCTTCTGAGAAAGCCACATTTGCCTCTGTTTTTATTCACCTAGGCATCATATCTCAGGGCTCCAGTGGAAACCCAATTTTTCATTTAGGCTAGATCTTTAAATACTAGTCTCCTTTCCAGAAGTCCAGAGGCTCTTGATTCATTAAAACGAGTAGCATTTTGAAGAAAAAGTAATGTTTTTTGTGATAATGTAAAATGTACATCGTTAAAAATAATGTAAAACATACATTTAATGCACACAACCATCCTAGATGGATACTTGTATTAACTCAATTTTACAGACCAGAAGTAAAATCCAGAGAACTTAAGTAACTTGCATAATGTCACACAGCAGGGCTCAGATTGGAACCTAGACCATTTGATCCCAGAACTTTTGCTATCTTCTCTTTGTGTGCTTTCCTTAATTCAACACTGAGGAATTAATGGTCACCCATCTTAGCTCTTCTCAGAAAAGACACACTTTTTTTGATTCATCCTGTTTTGAAATCTTCTTGATTCATCCCAATCAAAACTGGAACTTGACACTCCCTAGAGGAGAGGACAGTGCAGTGGAGCACAGGAAGGAAAGCCGGGGCTGGGAGCAGATCCTCAGATGGTGACTTTGCCCCTTTCTAGACCTTTGACAAGCCACAGAAGCATCCCCAGTCTTAGTTTAGTTATTTGCAAAGTGGAGATAAGAACCACCGGGGGAGTTGTGAGGATTAAGAGTGAAAAATGATGAAATTTTCCTATTATAGTCCTGGCACAGTGTAGTACTATGCAAATAGGAACTATAGACAATAATGTGTAGATTTCTAATGCTAGTAACGTATATGTCCCATATTATTGTAATTATTAGGCTTTGGGGGACTCTGTTTTGTCTCTAGCTATATCTTTATTGCCTAGCACGGTACCTGACATAAAGTAGATATTCTGCAATCTTTAGGAAAGTCTTTTAGCCTCCTAAACTTTGTTTTCCTGATTTTTAAAGTGGGGCAATCATACCTGCCACATGGGGTTGTTAGGCTGAAATAAGCTCCTATGTGCAAAGTCATAAGCACAGGGACTGGCACCCAGTAGGTAAATTTAAACAAATTGGATTGAGGTGACTATCAAGCAGAACCCACTAGACAAGTTTCCCCAAATACTTGCTAAAAATCCCGGTGCTCACCATTCTCCTTCCTGTGTTCTCCTTGCTCTTGGAGCCATCAAGGAGATGTCTAGGGTGCATTTGGAGCTGTACCTCCCCCATCATACGGTAACAGCACAGGGCAATGCAAGATACAGGCATGTGCCTATCAACAGGGGACAGGTAGAGCCTGGAGAGGGGGCTGAGGAGGAACGCAGAGGGGAGGGGGCCCTTCTTATTAAATGCCAACTCCCACTCTGCACAGTGGTGGTGGTGAGATGTCCCATCTCCTAGTCCCTTATCAAAGGTAAGATCCAGGTTGTCACTGTTTGCAGCATATGTGCAGAAGCTCTGGTCGTAAAGAGGACATTTTATGTGGACATATGCTACACACCCAGAAGCACTGCCAGGCCTGAATGCTATTCCTTGGTGACACCACGATTATATCTCCATCGAGTCCAGAGAAGCCTCTCAGGCCTGCAAGGCTGCAATTTTGAAATGGATTTCACAGCTGCAAACTGTAAGATGACCCAATTTGTCTTTTCCATTTCTGCCTCCTCTCCTATAACTGTGGAAATCTGCATCCGCGTCTCAGTGATGGGCTGCATAAAATATGCAACAGGACTTAGTGCTCAGATTTGAGAGCTGCAAAATTTAAGGACAGCTGCTAAAGTGATCTTGGCATTGGTGGGGGATGTGAGCAGATCCATGGAGGGGCATCTGCAGATTTCTGCTCCCCCAGACACGAAGGCCTCTTTTCTCTAAAATGCTTGTCCCCAAGGCAAGAGAAGGCGAGGATATATATGCCCCCTTATCTTTTCCGAGGAACCCGGGGCTACCCATCCTCCAAAGACTATCCCAGATGGTAAACGGAACTGAAGTTTGCACATAAATTCTCCCCAGGGAATTGGTGGTGGTGATAGCAGGCCTAATGAAATTTTTTATTGTGGTTATTACATACAATTTGTACAGTATATCATGCACGGAAATTTTTTCTATTCCTATAAATCTGGAATTGCCAGCATAAATGCCCAGGCTTACGAACTACTGCAGAACACAATTACCTCTAGATACAAACTCTCTTTAGGACATAAAAATCGTTGCTACTGAGAAGGCTGAATTGCACCGGCAATTTTGTAAATATTTGAGTGATATATTTCCTTTTGGATAAGTTTTCACAGCCTTGGAAAGCTGTCTCGTTTCTTAATGCTTTTGTTGTTGTTGTTTTTTTTTTTTTTGTGTGTGTGTGTGTGTTTCCTGTGTGTTACTTGTGGCCTGATTGTTGTTTTCAATCATGCCTAGTAAATCAGACTATTGGACAAATGTCATTTATAAAAGGCTCAGAACTGCAAGGCCTTCTGCTGGCATTAAGAGGACTGTCTTCACAGCGTGTTTCGTAAAAATGCAAGAGGAAAGAAAAAAGCAAAACCAAAATTCAGGCACATTCTGTACTTTCTCTCCCTATATGGTCAGTTTTTCAAGTCTGAGGTTGCAGACAAGGTCTCCATTTTTAATGAGGGCTGATACACAGCGCCTTCCTCTTCATGCCTCGATCGATGAGGGGAGTCATTCCTGGATATACTGGGTTGATTTTCACACCGGCAAAATGCAACAGACGCATGAAGTTTCTGCACATTTTCTAGTTAGGCTTTATTACCAAGTATGATGGTGAAGGATGTTAGACCCTCCTATCGATTTTCTACAAGTTCTAATATTGGAGATAAGCAGACATCTTCCATCAGCTTCCAGCAAACAGAGAACAGAGACTGTTAAAACCCCTCATAACAGTTTCCAAAGGAAGACAACAGTGATGGATTATAGACTGCCCTGGCAGTGAGGCAGCACAAGCACTGAGCAAATGGAAAGTGTTCAAGTACAAGTCACACCAACTTACCTTGTTTAATCCTCATAACAATCTGTGAGTTGCCTATTATTATTCTGCATTTCATAAAAGAGGAAAATAAAGGACTAAGTTCCTTGTTGGAGTCACACAGCTTGTGATGGGGTAGCTGGGATTTGAACTCAGGTCACTTTGGAGTCTGATACATGACAATGGGGTGCAGTCAGTTGCCTGCTTCTCCCAACTTCCTCTTTCCATGTTCGTCCCAAGAGTTTGACACTCACAGGATATAGAACACCATCTGCTTGTGTTACTTGAGATGGTCCAGCACCATGAACTGAATATTTGAGAAATGAAAAGAGAATTGATACACTTTCTCTACGCCAATAGCATGAGAAATTATGTCTGCACCTTATGCATGGGAGCCTGAAAAGGGAATTTTATTAAAGGCAGATAAAAGCATCAGGAAGAGTTTGGGGCTCAATAGAGATAAATACAAATGTGAACTGACTTTGTGTTAAATAAATTAGGCAAGGAACCAAAATAAATTGTGCAAAGAGCATGAATGAGCATTTACCAAAGAAGAAGTAAATAATAAACAAGAATAGGAAAAATTTTAATGTTTCTAGTAATGAAAGAAATGCAAAATAAAATGACAGGATCTCACTTTTCATCGATTAAAATGACAATTTTATTTTTCCAATCATAATTCCCACTGTACTGAGGGGCAAGGTAAGGAGGCTGTGACTGATAAAGGTATATTTTCATACACCAATAGTGGGAGTGAGAATTGATGAAAACTTGAAGGGGAGATTTATCCCTTCACGCCTCTAGTATTTCCTGAGCTCTTACTGTGTGTCAGATTCTACTCGATGCTGAAATCCACAAAAATGAATGGGTCTAGGTCTTACCCTTGTGGAGTTTATGTATCACTGGGGAAGAGAGGCATTAGTCAAATAATTTCACTAGTATATGGAAAATGACAAATGAAAAGAGTTGTAGAAAAAAAAGCATGTATCAAATGTGAATATAAGAAAAGTAGTCTAGACTAGGTAACATTTAAAAAAAATTAGAAACATTAAAAAGACACAACTTGCCTGAGGAAATAGTGCTACATAAAAGAGTCTAAAAAAGATACCTTTGATTCAGCAATTCAATTTCAATCAATTTTTTTGGAAATAATCATTGATTTATAGAAATCTTTGTGCACATAGATGTTCACTATTGTGTTGTTTATAATGACAGAAATTTGGAAACAATATTCAGTAATGGGAGAATACTTATATTATGGTCTGAACACACAGTGAAACTCCAGGCTATTTAGCAATCAGGAGTTTGAAGACTTTAAGTGACGTGGAATTAGATGCTATTATAACGTTAAGTGGAAAATGCAGGCTATGAAACTGCACACATATTCTGACTTTAGTTGCATAAAACAGAGAAAGGAAAGAGAGGGCAGCAGCATGGAATTCCAGGCGAGTCCCATTATCTTTGTTACATCTATCTGTGTTTCTCCAGATTTCTGCAATGAACCTTGTATTAGTGCATTATAAAGAAAATGATTAATCATTCAACAGATGATAGGTTTGATTCTTGAGTAGATATTGAGTGGGTGGGCCCTGGGTGTATATGTGCCAATGTGAAAACAAACCAAGTGCCCCCTCTGGTTAAGTGCAGTTTTGTCTTTGGAAGAGGATTGGCCATTTCCTCTTTTGTATCAGACCCACGGGTGCCCCTATCTTACATCTGCTATCTGTGAGCTTCTCTCCCACGAATGGGAACGAATCTACATGTAGAATTACCATATGACCTAGCAATTCCACTCCTAGGTACAGTTGGTCCTTATTATGCATGGATTCTGTAATGGCAAATTCTCCTATTTGCTAAAATGTATTTGTAACCCCAAAATCAATACTCATGGCAATTTGGGGGTCATTTGCACAGACATGCACAGACATGCACATAGTGGGAAAAAATTTCAGTTGCCCGTCTGGGATATTCCCAGGTGAGATTTAACGAGGTGACACTGTTTTCTTGTTTCAGCTGTCCACCAGAGACGACCAGAGATAGAGACAGTATAGAGTGATGCCCCATAGAGCAAGAAGCTCCAGCTCTGAGGCCAGTTGGATGGGCTTAGTGGGGTGGCCTCATGCAAGTCACTTAGCACTTATGAACCTCATTTTGTTCTTTCCTATAATAAAGAAGATAGAGTCTACCAGGATAAGTTGTTTTTAGATCTAAGGTTATAATCTCTGTGATATATATCTATACATTCCTCTTAGGAGCAAGGATTTAGTATTTGCTAATTCAGTGTTTGCCATGACTTTATAGAACATAACTATAGCCAATAATGAGAATTGACTGTATATACCCAGAAGAATTGAAAAGAAGTATTCAAATACTTATACACAAATGTTCACAATAACTGAAAGAAGGAAAAATTCAAATATCCATTAACAGATGAATAGATAAACAAACTGTGGTTTATCTGTATAATGGAATATTACTCAGCCATAAAAAAGAATGAAGTACATGGGGCCTCCCGGTGGCGCAGCAGTTTAGTCCGTGCTTGGCAGCCCGGGGTTCGCGAGTTCAGATCCCAGGCGCCCGCCGACGCACTGCCTGTCAGCCATGCCATGGCAGCATCCCATATAAAGTGGAGGAAGATGGGCACGGATGTTAGCCCAGGGCCAGTCTTCCTCAGCAAAAAGGGGAAGATTGGCAACAGATGTTAGCTCAGGGCTGGTCTTCCCCACAAAAAAAATAATAAAATAAAATTAAAAAAAAAAAAAGAATGAAGTACGGACACATGCTATAATGTGCATGAAACTTGAAAACATTATATAGCTAAGTGAAAGAAGCCAGACACAAAATGTCATGTATTATATGATTCTGTTTATGTGAAATATCCAGAATAGGCAAATCCATAGAGACAGAAAGCAGATTAATGGTCGGCAGGGGCTGTGGCAGGAGGAATGACTGTAAATGGGTACAGGATGTCCTTTTGGGATGATGCGCTGTTTTGGAACCAGATAAAGGTGATGGTTGCCTAATGTTCTGAATGTACTAAATACCGCTTAACTGAACTTTTAAAAATGGCTAATTGCATGTTGTGTGAATTTCATCTCACTAGAAAAAACTATGAAGTAGGGATTAGTATTACACCCATTTGAGAGGTGAAGAAATCAAATCCTTTGCCCAAGTCACTCAAGTACAAGAGGAGGAGCTGGGATCTGAACCCAGGCACCCCGACTTGCAGTGTAGATGCACTTGACTACCATGACATGCGTTAGCCTTTGTAGAACACAGCGTAGATTCCGGCACATAGTAGGTTCTTCACAGACGTTGGTTCCTTCCCCTTCTGCTTCTTTAGCAAGCTGGAACTACGTGTGACTCCATTGGATTGCCACATTGCCATTTGTACAGAGAACAAATGCATGTATCTGAGTCATTCTCTTCATCTTCCATTGAGGCAGCCTCTAAACACATGCTCAGTTGTAAAAATTGAACATGCAGAAAAATGTGGCATGGTGCTGAAGAAAACATCCATGAACAACAAACAAACAAACAAACAGACAGGTCCAGACCTGCACTTTTCTAAATGATGTAGGAGAAAAATAATGAGCCAGAGGAGAGAAGCCCCCCTGCATTCCCTGGAGTCCCTAAGATTTATCACCTACACATGCTGGATGCTGCAGAGAGGAGATCTAGTGACCACGGCAATAACTCACAAGCCAGCCATGCAGCCTGCTGCTTGCTGATAGTACCTGCAGTGTGTGTGCCCCAGAGCATCTGGAACTGTCCGCGTGGGCGGGGCCTCGTGTCTGACACCCCCCTCTTCTCTTCACTCCAGACTCTGTCGTCTGTAACAGGAGTTCAGCACTTTGGGAACTGGGGAGGACAAGTGTTTCAGTTCCAGATTTGACAGTTAGAAAAATGCATCCTCTTTCACAGTAGTGACTGGGCGGGGAGACAAAGCAAAACGAACAAAACCAACCCAAATGTGAGCCTTATGTTTGGGGAAATATTTCACTCTCCTCTGAGAAAGAAAAGGCTCAAAGAGGTTTTGGACTGGAGTAACCCTTAAAGACTTGGCACTGTATTTTCAGGCATTTTTGAGGCATTTAAACAAGTATCTAAAAATTATTCTTCATCCAAGATGCTCATAGTATCAATGGATTATAGAGAATCGAACGTATATAAAATAAGGGTTTGGTTTTCAGTGGTGGAAAGAAATTTTGTATTGTTTCACTATAAACATAATTGTATCAGCATAAGCAAAATGATGTTTTCGTCATAAATGCAAATGAAAATCACTCTGAACTTATGGATGATGAAATGTAGTCTGCCCACCTTTCTTCCTTCTCCCCCAGAAGTCCTTATAAAATGATAATTTTTTCTATACCTCTGCTTTTTGTATACCAGCAAATATGATAGTTCAATTTCTGATCTGGTTTTTGATTCCTCTTAATAACATCCTCTGTAATCATTTATTCATTCATTATTTACCATGTATTAACTAGGCGGCAGGAGTTTATGCTCTAATGAGAGGCAGATATCCACTGGGAACTAGTTTTAGTGCGTGCTGGGCTCACCTACCTGGATTTCACAATTCCTCTGCTCTCTGCTCACAGAAGAGGTCACAGTTCAGAGTGGGTTGTGGGCGGATCCTAGGATCTCAGTCTTCTGGCAACAATGACTATTATATGTACTAGTGGGGTTTCTGGGGATTTTTAGGGAGAAGACGAGGTGTTTTGCTGAGAACGTCTGTTGGAAATGCTCTTTGCCTTCACCTGAAACACTGAAGATTCTGAATAACTTCTACAACCTAAAATGGAATATTCTCTAACCTGATGGGCTGGTGGGGTCCCTCCACAATTACTTCTGTGGTGTGAATTGAGGATCCCAGTAAGGTTGCTGCCCCTCAAAATATCACTCATGTTGACCTATGCCTGAAATTCCACCAAGAGGTAAGGATTACTTTGGGATATTTTTTATCTTTGTTTCTGAGGTCCCACAGAAAGAAAAACTAAGATGTGAAAAATATTCATTCCAGTTCTTAAAATTTGTTATCAGCTGGAACTGGAAGCAAAGTAAACTGGACCCGAGCCTTTGCTGTGGGCTCAGGCAGGCTGTTCTGAATTCTAGTCCCATCACTTAATAGATGCGTGATGCGGGGTAGGTTCCTTAACTACTGAAAGTCGGAGGTCCCCGTAATGCCTGCTTCATAGGGTTGTGCTGTGGATTGGAGAAACTAAAGGACTTATGGACTTAGAGCAGGATAGTGGGACATGTAAGACGGGGGAAGTCCATGTTCTTGGGTGGAGATATCGGCTCTGCTCTTAATAGCTGGATCATCTTGGGCAAATAAACTTTCTGTCCCTCAGTTCCAGGGATGTGGTGGAACTGGTTTGCACTGGTTCTCGGGGGCTGATCGTTAAACATTTAGGAATTTGGTACACATGTTGTTAAATTGTTGGTGAGTTAAATCGGCCGTGCTGGGAGTATTTATACCACAGAAATCAGCAAACGCTATAAAGCAGGACTCCACCCCTCGCTCCCCTCTTCTGAGAACTGGGTTACCAGCACACCTTTGCTCAGATCCTTCATAAATTTCTTGAAACAATTACAGTAGGCATTTGTGTAGAAGGCTCAGCACAGTGCCTGGGATTTAAGAAGCTCCTCATTAAAAATTATTTACTACAACTACGATGACTATTACTACTACCAACAATAATTAAGTAATAATAATGTTATTATAACTCTTTGGACATGGTAGGTACTTGAAAAATCTTAATCTCCTCCCTAATTGTTCATTATTATAGTTTCTACAAAGGGAATGTAAGGTGAACTTATGCAAAAGTGAAGATTCCAGGGCAACAATTTGTCTTCAAGGGTCAGTTTTGACCCTTCAACAAAGTGGAAACTTCTTTCCTTCTCCTTGGCCATAGTTCAGGGTAGACATTTAGACATCCATGTAGCACGTGAATAGAAGCCAAGTATAGTCTCCATCCTGTCTCTCCATCCCGCTAAGTTTTCCTCTCTGGCTGCCACTGCAGCTGCGTGACTGGGAGTCTTCTTCTCACCATCATGAAGCTGTCAACACCCATTGTGGGCCCTGCAAAGTGTAAAGGACCATTTATCCACAGAGCAGTGGCAGCATCATTGTTTGTGAAATGATAACTGCTTCAGGTAGCAGCAAGTTCCAACATTAGCACAACAAAAGCTTTGAGCTGGACCATCTGTTGCCACGTGGACAATCTGGTGGGCTTGCCAAAGCCATTTATCCACGTCGAATGCATATCCACACTGGCCAGTCCTCATGCTGAGCAGAAAGGAAATTTAAAGAAAGGCCCATCATTTATCATTGTAGACAGCTGGGCTGGAGTGTGGGCAGAGAATACTTTTTTTTCCTTGAGAAAAACAAAGACCCTGAAGATGGGTAATGCTTGCTCAGCTCCAAGCTTCTTGCTAACAACAGTCCCTCTAGCTCACTCGTTTCTTCCTGCTTTTCCAGATTTTAGAGGGGAAGTTGTAGCTATGGATGCTTGCTTCCCTACCCCCAAAGCTCATGACCTTGTGGCACCTGGAATTCTTTGGTTTTGAGCTGCAGGTGCCTCCTGAAAGGGACCTCCAAAATAGAAACTTTCTGCCTTGTTCAAGGAAACAGCAGCAGCAAAGGCCATTGACGTTGGAGGTCACAGCTCTCAATGCAAGTGCAGGCTTTGCCATGGATGAGGAAAGTGGGACGGGGGAACACGGCTCCCTGAACCTCAGCTTCACATTCTGCAGCATGGTCACACTTCTGCCTCGTTTGTGTGTGCCAGGCCATATTGTGACTTCTGTAGGTCCCCTCCATAGAAAATATTAAACAATATATTTTGTGACTGTGTTGATATAAAGACAAAGATATTAATGTTATATATATATATAATGTTACATATAAAGAACTTTTTACCTAAAAGTTCATTCTTTTCTTCTATTTTTAAAAGAAATTAAAACATTTTCATGGACCCTGAAAATCATCATGGGCCCTAGGCAGTGCGTCTGCTGTGCCTCACGGATAAATTGGCCTCATGTGTGTGTGCTTGAAATGAAATACCATAGATGCAAGTACCTGACCTAATTGTTAGCAATAGCATAACAAGGTTGTTGAACTTGTCGTCTAAGGACTGGAATTTCTGAGTTCAAATCCTGCCTGCCTCTGTTGCTGACAAGCTATATGGTTTGAATGAGCTACTTAATTTCTTTCATACATATATCCATAAAATGGTTAAGTGACTACTACTATCAAAGTCTCAGAGGGTGATTGTAAAGGTTGTAAAAATTGAATAATATACAACTCTTAAGGCAGTTGTGTGGAATGTAATAAGTCTTGGCTGAATGTTAGCTTCTCATCTGCTCACTTGGCCAAATGTCTTATTTATAAGACAGCAAGCAGGTGGGAAAGCAGTAGACATACCAGTTAAGAGCATAGCCTCTAGAGTCAGAAGAGCTTTATGAATAAGAAATAACTACCTAAGACAACACCACCACTGCATTGAGGTCCCAACTCAAGCCATTCCTCTCTGCAGCATTTTTCACCAAATCCCATTTAAATGGCCAGCATTGCACATATACAAAATTGGATAGGTGGTTAATGATGCGTGAGCACATTTTATGGGAATCCACTTGACCTGCAAGGGATCAACTTCGTGATTTGATTAAAGGCTTACCCTTTCAGAGTCTGGCTCTGACCTCATGTTCATAGATAAATCTCCAAAGCTGATAGATCCTGACATTTAAGGGTTTGGCCCAAGGAAAGGTGATATTCCATTTTCCATTTTCCTAATAGAGATGAAATAGACCCAGGCATGCTATTAATTAGCTGTATCATTTGGATAACTCTCATATGCTCTCTTGGTCTCAGTTTCTCCATTGGTAAAATAACAGAGTCAGGCTAAAGAAGCATAGTTACACCTTTTCTTGCAGATTGTAGGGGATTCATCAAGTACTTTCAGTGGCTGCTGGGGAAGTCCAGTGGGCAAGACTCTGCCCCCATCCCCTTCTTCCAGGAAGCTCCATTGTCATCTCTATAACTTCTTGTATTTCACATAAGAAAGAGTTTTATGGCTAAAAAAATAAGGTGTGTAAAACACTAGACTAGATGACATCTCTGTTCAATCCTAATTATGATGATTGGAAGCAGTGGGCTAAATCTGAGATAAAATTGAAGAGATACACATCAGGTTCCATACTGAATCCTCCAAAGAAGAGCATCCAACTACAGAATGAGGGGATATAGTTAGGAAAACACAAATGAAAGCTACTTGGTGCTTTGGCTGGTGGAAATCCCGGTATGAATTAAGATGTTATAAGACAATAACCCCAAGAAACTATCGGCCACCCCAACAACCACTACCACCATGGTGAACTAATGCGTATTAGGGCTAAATTGACAGAAAGGATATCTCCGGAACCAGAAAGGAACTTCCCTTTCTACTTCTTGCTGGCCATACCAGACGCTTTGTTTTCTTATTTTTTTAGGTGTGTATGTGTCATTGTGATGGTATTTCATGGTTTTGATTAGAAATTCCTGGAATATCCATATCCTTTCCTCTCAAACACCTCTCTTCAAAGTTCCCTGGGGAGCTACAAGCCAATGGGAATAAATCAAAATCAAAATTAGCAAAAGCATTTACTTACAAGGTTAAGAGAGGTTCAAAGTGCATTGTATGTATTACCTTATTAAATCTCATTTAATTTTCATAGCCATGCTGGGAAATAAGTTCTTTTAGCTCTATTTTTTTTCCAGAGGAGGAAATTAAGGCACAGGGACGTTGAGTAATTGGTGCACCATCATAGGGCAAGAAGCAGAGCAAATTAAAATCCAGGAATGATTTTGCCACCGGCTAGGTCCAGGCCAGGGACCCTCCAAGAAGGAGTTGTAGGAGAGCTGTCTTGGAGCTTCTGGCCTCAACTTGAATCCTAGGCAAGTTCTGTCCACCTCCTTCAAACATGAATATGAATCAATGGATCTTCCCATGTCTGGCCAGCCACGTGGTAAAGGAGCTTAGAGTAGTGACCTTCAAGTTGATGCAAGAAAGCAGAGCACCATTCTGAACGCCCCTGAGAAATCATGCAGCCCCTGACCCTTTTACTTTCTATCAACATGATGAGAGTAAGGCAAATGAGAGAATGACTCCTGAGTGCATGCCTCTGAACTCCAAAATGCTCTTGCCCACTCTGGACCTGGCCCAGCAATATCTGCGTCCTGAGCCATCAGGTGGTTCCCTCCTCTTTCAGAGATTAGACTTGCAGGGAAGCAAGCCAGTGGGGTGGAAGCTTCCATTATTGCCCCCTGCTGCAGTCAGTCCTGAAACCTGGACTCACAGTGGGCAATTGCAAGCTCATGTATGTGGGACCAGGAAAGGAGAAGTCGGAACTTCGTCACAAAGCAGTTATCCTCGTATATCTGAAAAGCTATGATTGCAAAGAGAGACGAGTCTTGTTGAATCTGGGTCAGAGGGAGAACTCTGGCCGATGAATATAGAGAAGCAGATTTTGGTTTCTGGCCATCAGAGCAGTCCAACAATGGAATGGGATGCCTTGCAAGGAAGGCAGTCTCTGTCATGGGAGATGTTCAGAAACTGCATGATGCTTGGCAAGGCTCTCGTAGATCAGATCTACTCAACGTGTGGTCTGAGGACTGATTCTAGCCTATGCCTTGTGACTGGTCTGCGGTGAAGTAAATACAGAAATTGAGAGTAAGCATTTAGAAAATTTATATGCATTTGATATAGTAATTTTTATATCTGTTGAATTGAATAATAAAAATAAATAAATTTGGGCTTGTATATTGTATATTTTCTTTTCTTTTTCTAGTAATTTTTTAAAAACAAAAGCATTGGTCTGTGGATGCACTAAAAAACTTAGAAAGCAAATCCTTCTCCATAGACAGTTTGAGAAGCATCAGTGTAGAGGGTTTTCTGGTATTGGGTGAGCACTGGGCTGTACAGAGATTATAGTCCCTAGTGAGCCTGAGTCATATGCACACTAATGAATAACAAATATGCAAATTGCCTAACACAGTTCCAGGCACAATAATAGGTACTCAGCACAATCTCTCTTATCCTAATTTCGTGATTATTATAGTGCATACATTGGGTGGCCTCCCATTTGTGCACAAAAATTAAAATATATTTACATAGGAGGAAAGTTGGAAACTTACTTGCAATTGCAAGGTCTTTGCCTTGCGTGCTTGCAAGCACACACACACACGTATACTTACACTTTCTTTGCACTGTGGGCCTCTGAAAATAACCCCTTTCTTTCCTTTTCTGCGGTGGTTTGCTTTTTATTTGCATAGCATGCATTAAGTGGGATGAGGTCAAGTGATCATCACTTATAGATATCCCAGATTTTCTTTTTTAAGCCTTTCTATTTGAACTGAAACTCTGGAAGCAAACATTGATATTTGAGCTCTGGCATTATAATGACTCATGAACAGCCAGCTCTTCTGCCCCAGTTTGGGATGACAAAATGGGAGCAGTAATAACCGTCTCACTGGCCACTAGGTGGCGAACTCAAGCTCTCACAGCTTTGACTGTGAGCTACTGTTCAAACGCACTGGCCGGGATCCATTCAGTGCACACAAAAGATGATCGACGGGAAGTGAAATATAGACAGGAGCAAGTTGGAGTGAATTATCCTGAGCACACCTGACCAAGGACTTTATCATTTCCTTAGTGGGGAGGGTTGGAAATGATGCTTGAGCTAACTCCACAATAAATAATTTCTGCTATCCTTCCCACAGTGTGGGCTATGGTATGTTCAGCCAAGCCTGTTTTTTTCCTTTTTTTTCATAAAATACTAGACTAAAGAATCCCTCCAGATTCCTACCTACCTATGCACTCACCTCATGAGTTTAGCCACGTTCAGGTGACCAGAGTGGGAGAATCAGGTGTCAGGCCACCTTACAAAATGCTGCTATAATTAACAAGGATCATTCTGCCCAGGTGTGTGAGATATTGCATATGCGGTCAGTGGCTCGGACACAGCTAAAATCAAAATGAATGTGTGTGCTGCGTTTGGACAGCTGAGACCCCAACCTGCCATGCTGTTGCAGAACGACACCTTTTACATTTGGAGGAGCCGTTCCCCACCACAGAGCTGGAAGGCAGCAGTGAACCCATCCGCTTTTGGCAGGTTGGAGGAGTCCAGATGTCCATCATGAAATGGGTTATTTAATGTATCTGTGGGCTGTTTGCAAATTGGGAATGCCTCCGTTTTTGCAAACACCAAGTGGGCAAATGCCAAATGTATTTGCCATCAACATCAACGTGTATGTGGATACCAAACACACATAAAGACCCTTTCTATTCAAGCCAATGCAAATCAAACATTTTGCATTTTGATTCATGTCTACTTAAGTCTATTTGCTACACAGAAGCAGCTCCCTATCGAACTCTGGTGACAGAGGTGTCTCTGTGGACCTCTTCCCTATGGGGCAATTATCAAACTTATCTGTCTACACAATGTTTGGATGTGGCATGGTGGTGACCCTTACTCACCTCATCATAACTCACCAAATCCCGCTTACCCAAAAGGAACTGGAAAAATAACCCTGGATTAGATGAGATGCCTTCAAGACATGATTCTGGAGAAAATAATTCATTTTGGACAGAAATCAAAGTACAGGCATTGTCTGGCTGCCAATATTAAATGCTTTACTTAATCCCATCCCCCTAAATCCATGGTTTTTTACCTTGTGTGTGTGTGTGTGTGTGTGTGTGTGTGTGTGTATGTGCATGGGTGAATGAGACTAACATCTTTGAGAATGTGTTTACAGCAATGGATTCATTCCCCAAGGGGGAAAATGTCCATAGGTTCATGTATTCAAAATACTGCAAACGTTTTTAGTGGCTCATGGGCCTTCTACATGTCTATGGATTAAGAATCTGCTTTATATTTTCTACATATGGCTCAAATTACACTGAAAACTCTGTTAAAATTAAAGACGATAGCTAACTGAATATCTATCTTCCATTCTCACTCAATATGGTAGGCTGGATTTCATTAATCATACTTCTGCAATTTAGAGTAAATATTATTAATGGAAGACACCTCCTCTAAAGGTCCTGATGGAATAGACAGATAAATTCAAAGTGTTAAACAGTCAAATTGGAACAGGAAGATTATTTTGATCAAACACAGTGAGTCAGTATACAACACATCTATAGTGATTTTGTACTCAAAGAAACCTTGACCCCTTAGGAAACCGTTGCTCAAGGAAGGACTATTTGGGACAAGCTTGTTCTATGTGCCTAATAATACTAACCCATCTTCAAGCCAGCCCCTCCCCCGGGGCTCAACATTCAAGAAGACCGTGGAATCTGATACACTGACCGATGATTCGTAGACCATACTGTCTTCCGGTCTGCACACAACCTGATCAATATAAAAACTAGCCCCTTACCCAAGTTCCACCTGATCCACCTTTGCTGATCATTTTTGCCTGTCATTACTCTCTTCTGAGTCCTGCAGAATGTGCCACCAAGTCATGAGGTAGTCATTACAATTGCAATATTTGAATTACTCTGCTTTCCAAATTTCTTCTCCTGTGGGTCCACTGAGGCCTTCTTCTTCTTGCCCTCTACCCTCAAAATACACGGTATTAAGTCTCATCCCAGTACTCTAGCCAATTTTGGATGAGGCTAGAAATTTATAAAAGCCTCATTTCCACCATCATATGAGGGCTTTGAATCTGTCCTGCTTTTTTCTCCCAGCCCAACTCCAACCGAAAAAGAAACAGACATCACTTCTTCCAGAAAGCCTTTCTTGACTCACCTTCGCAGGATTAGATGTCCTTCCTTTGCACGCTCGCCTCCCTCTTGCATCTATTTCACAGTGCTTACTATACCATGTCATGCATCTCTGTTTATACGCCTGTCTCGCAACCACTCTGTGGGTTTTGTCAGGACAGAGATTGTATCTTATTTTCTCTGAAACCCTAGCACACAGCACAATACCTGGCACATAGTAGCTACTTTGTAGTGATTATGGAATTCACGGATGAAGGCGTTTCACTGAGTCTTAACCCTTAGTCTGTTCTGTACTGCAATGTCAGTCATGCCATCACATGACCTTCCTGGGACACACCCTCTTCCAGTTTGCCTGCCTCTGCTGGTTACCTACCCACCTGGGTTGACTGGACAAACTTCTTTCTCCTGGGTCACTTCCATAACTGAGTTTTTTTCTCAAGTCCCTTCCTTTGTCCAAGTGAGCAAACTTCCTCCTCATTCCATCACCTCTTTCTCCATTCTACCAGTTCAATATCTAGGATCCTAGTTTTTGACATTACCAATGGCATCTGCTGCTGTTTTAACTTCAAGAGACTGATTCTTGTGAGACTCATCTTCCAGGAAATTGATATCTTCCAGGGCCCCTTACCTTTGTTTCCTTAAGTCAGTACTGGACACCTCTTGGAGTAACAGACTGATTCATCTCACTGAATCGAAAGTTTCTCTCTCTTCACCCCAGCGCTACCTATTTCTGGAGAGTCTGTTGAGAAGGGAGCAGTCCGTTTCCTGCAAAGGACATGCAGGGTTCATAAACAGTATACCTCTACAGCATCCCTGCAAACCGGACTAGACATGGACCAGTGGTTCTCAAATGTCAGCACAAACAAGAATCATCTGGAGATGCTCATTGAAACAAGATTCTCATGGCCCTCCTCAGAGATTCATATTCAGTACTTCTTAGGTGTAGTTCAGGAATCTGTATGTTTGATAAACACCCCCAGATAATTCTGATGACAGAACTGTGTTGCTCAAAAGTCCACAAATGTTGCTATAGAATAGTGATAGACTATATCTCTGGGTAAAGGATGGGCAACAGAACAGATCCCCAGAGTAGCTCTATCTAAGTGGACTACAGAATGGTCCATCTCGGAAATTTACATTTCACATGGGCTATCGCATGACATACTGGCATGAGCATGGACTTTAGAGACAGGCAGACATTGGTGAGAATCCTGGCTGGACCATATGTTCGTTCAAGAATACCACTTAACGTTTTTCAGCAACAATTTCCTGATATGCAAACTGGGGTTTACTTTTCAGGGTTTTTGACAGATTCAGAGATAATGGAATTGATTAGTTTCCATGGTGCCTAGCATGTGGCAGGCACTCAATAAGTGGTGATTCTATTTTCATGTTATTATGATTAATATCTCTTTAAATTCCAGTGATCGGATCCTAGTCAAAACTGAATCGGAACAAGGAGGGTCTTCCTGAAAGCCATTTCCCTGCTCTACTTTCTGCTTCTCTCTCCCAGTTTCTCTTTAAGTGTTAATATTGGTTTCAGAGGAGAAGTTCCCTTCATTTTATTTTAAATACCATAGGAAGTCAGATTTTGACAGCTCTCATCTGCACGGATGCGATGCCAGGAGAAGGGATGAGGAGGCAAGCAGAGGCTCTCTCTCTGCCCGCGTGGAGGTGTGCAAAGTGGCTGATTAGCCAGATATTTTTAAAGTTTAATAGGTGTGAGGCAGCCTCCGCTAATGAGAGTTTTAGGGGATTTCTCAAATCTGAAGTGAAGGGTGCCAAGAGTGGAACATGACCTTGGGGCTTTCGTGGACATGTTAACTAATATTACAAAGAACTCCCGGAAAACTCTCTGAAGTCAACTTCTGCGGGAGGAGAGGGGGGACCAGGTGAGGCTCTGGGGACTGGCAACGGAGAGTTAATGATGGCTGCTATAAATAGATTTGTTCTGAAGGCTGGGGCGGAATACCGCTACACTCCGCTGAGAGCAGGAAATGGAGAGCTCTGAGCCAGAAATCGGGTCAAGGGTCCCCACAATAGCGTTTTATTTGGAGGCAAAAGTTAAAGACAATCATGCATAAAGCCACCAAAACAGATGGCTGGATGGGAGCCCCACAGCCCTCCAGTCCCCCAACCTCCTCTGGTCCACCCACTGCCAGGTCTTTCAAGGATTCAAATCTGTCATAAGTGAAGATCTGTTGGGATCTCGGCTAATCGGGAGTGGGTGGGCTTGGTGGGGGAACTGAGGCATCTTCAGCATCTATTATGTACCAACTGCTTGTTGGTTCACAATAGCTAGTCCCATCCTCCCATTGAGAGTGTGGAGAACATACCCTGTTTCTATTTTATAGGTGGTGGGGCAACTGATGCCTTGGAAAGACCGAAAAATATTCCAAAATTCACACCAATACTAAGTGGTGAAGAGGGTTTGGACTCAGCATTCCCTGTGCTCATAACAACTGACTTATGAGGACATAGGGTGTGAATGATGAGACTTAAGTGGGCTGCAAATACAGCCCTTGTGAAAAAAAAGAAGGATGCCTCAGCCTTCAATAGAATGAAAAGGCAAAGTTGGGATTCCAACAGGAGTCAGAGTCCTCCTGATGGGGTGGAGAGAAAGGCAGATACAAATCGCCACACTGTGCGTTGTAATTGGAGATCTGGGTAGCTGGGTAGCGAGTGAGTTACTGGGGGGACAGGGGGAGGAGAGATGATGGCATATCTGGTCATGGCGGTAGAATCTATTCTTCTAGGCAGGGAGTGGTGCCCAAGCAAAGCAAGTGAATGACAGAGCTTAAAGTCTAGTGGGAAATTCTGTTGCTGTGTGGGGAAACTGAGACAGAAACTAAGGTGAATGGACTGGATCGTATGGGATTGGGGGAAGGAGTATTAATGAAAGGTGTGACTCGAGGTTACTGGAAGACTGAGTTGACTCAATGCCAGACATTTTTCCAGGCTCACTAGGTGTTGAAGTTGAGGGTTTTTGTATCTTTCTGGACCCTGTCTTAATCACCATTGATCCCCCCCAGCACTTAGCACAGCACCTGGCACACAGTATTTCTCGGGCTTCATCCCCGCCCCTGCCTAACTGGGAGCATCATTCACACATGCACAGACAGAGCTAGAAATCCTAGAGGTAAGGATTCCTTCTGCAGCTGAGTTCTGGGTCAACTTGAGCAAGACAATCGCTTCTCTGCAGAGTTTCTTATCCTGCAGAATTTGTAAGACTTCCTGCCCTACACACTTTGCAGGGGGGTCGTGCAAAAAGACATAACCATGCTTCTTATATCGTAGCCACCTGGGGCAGAGCCCAAAGTGGCGGATCTCAACCTGGAAATAGCTTTGGATTCTCATACTTTGTCTTAAAAAAAATCACACAATTCTACACTCTGCTCCATAAGATATTCAAGTCTGTTTTAATAAAAAATAATGTTGTTTTCCCCCCAAATGGAGTACAGTCTCTACTCCACAAAGATGACTTTCCTGCCTCTCATATGCCTCCCAGTACACTGTGTGCCCCAGTTTTGAAAAGCCCTTTGAAAAGAATAAAGCAAAAATAGAAGAAAACTAGAAAGCCCTGAACAAGTGCAAGGCATTCTTAGAATTCTTAGTTATTAATAAATAATTGTTTTCAATAATTAATGGCAATCAAATCTGCTTAAATGGCCCCAGTCCTTTAGGAATTGGAGGCAGTCTCAGCCACAGCTAAGGAAAAGCACAATTTCAAAGAGAGCATCTCCATTTCTGACTCAGCTCTGGGAACATTGTGCTTTTCTCCAGAGCTACTGGCTCCTAGGTTGGGCTTCAGTTTCCATCACACCTGATGGGGATAGCGACTAACAAAACCCAAACACACACACAAGAGCAGCCACAGCAAGACAACCGCCAGCACAACTCCACCTACTCTAAGTGAAGCATTGTGCTAAATGTTAACAGGCGTTACTCATCCTTCCTTATAAGAGACTTACCTGGTGGGTATTATAGGCCACTTGTGAACCAAGAAACTGAAAGCTTAGAGAAGTCATTCTTCTGAGGGCACAGAGTTGGGTGAAGGTGGAAGCAAGGTTGAAGTGTAGTTCTAAAGCAGAGATCTGCAAACTACAAATGACATCCTGTGGACCAAATCTGGCCCACCACTTGGTTTTGTAAATAAAGTTTTATTGGAACACAGTCACACCCATTCACTTATGTACGCTCTACGGCTGCTTCCATGCTATAAGGGCAGAGCTGAGTTGTTGTGGCAGAGACCATATGGTGCACGAAGTATAACATATTTACTATCTGATCCCTTAAAGGAAAAGTTGGCCAAACCCCATCTAGAATTCTCACTATTCACCGCAATCCTTATTTTTAAACCCAAGCTTCTGTCTTTGTGGGAACCTGACCCTGAAGTCCCACAGAATGCAGAATCATGTGAGAGCTAAGAGCAACGTTTGGTTCAGGGAAGGAAAGGCCCTGATGGGAGAGCTGTCCACAACTGCTTTGCTTCCAAACGGGGGACCTGCAAGGATCTGCCCAAATTACCTGTCCTCCACACTGCTGCTCGAGTGACTTTCTGAACATTTCACATCTGACTCCTCCCACTTGCTGGAATTCCTTCTTTGCCTCCCATTGCCTCGTGGTCACATCCAAATTCCTTAACATGGCGTCAGAAGGTTTTTCACAAGCAAGTCCATTTACACCTCTCTAGCCTTGGTGCCTGACATTCCTGAGGATAGGATTTCTAACTCTATGCACCTTTCCACATACCTGAGCATCCTCCCAAATTATGTCTCTCTCACCTAAGGAGTAGCTGACACGGCTAGTCAGAGCCCAGGCTCACGTGTATTGGTAAGTAGGGCTCTGGTGTCTCTGAAGAGCAGAATGCTCTGTGGTTCAACTCTTGCAGTTACTGCTCCCAGAAGGTGGGAACACTCGCCTCACCTCATCTTCTTTCTGTTCCATTCCCCTCCTCTTCACTGGGTGGGTCCATCAGGACAGGTTCACTTCTGCCTCCGACTGTCGTAGATTCAAAGGGGAAGGCGTTGGCTTATCTCTTCATTTCTGGTCTCACCAGAACTATGCAAAGGTACATTTTAGCATGCTGGCTAAGCCACTGAAAAAGGAAATGTGGCTACTATGTGTGGAGTTTGCTCAGCTGGGAAACTCAGACATGAGAAGGGATCAGTGGCAGGATTTGGCTGTTCCTGTGCTCCTGGATGAAAGGGTCCATAATAATCCCAAACTCATCCTGAAGTGTAACAGCCTCACCACCTTCATCTTCATGCTTGACACATGGAGAAACCTCCTTCAGCTGCCTTAAGACTCATGAATCTCTGCATAGTGCTCTTTTCTTTATGAAATGCATTCCTCTCTTTCTCTAACTGACTAACTCCTACTCATTCTTAAAAGCTCCATGCAGGATTTGTGGGATTTTTTTGGGGGTAGGGGTCTTCCACGACTCTCTTGGTTGGATTTGTATGTCTCTATTCCAGGTTCCAACAGCGTTACCTGCTCCTACTCTGGCACTGATTACACCTTCTTGCAACTGTGGATTTACTTCTCAATACTCCCTCTAGACTGGGAACTCTTTGAGGGTGGGTATTCTGTCTTATTCACTCATTTTCTGCCCCCCCAAATTAGTGCAACATCTGGCACAGGATGTGTATAATACTTGAGGTGCATTTGGCTACAAGTAACAACTGTGACCAATGGTAGCTGAGACCAAACAACATCTCGTGTTTACCTAAAGGGAAGTCCAGCACTAGATGGTCCCAGGGTTGGTTCAGGCTCTAAGCAACATCATCTAAGATTCAGTCTTCTTCAATCCTCCCATTTTGCCATCTTCCATATTGGGGAGGTCTCCCTTCATGGCCACAGGGTGGATGTCTCAGCCCTGGGCATCACATCCTTACATGCAGACTGTCAAAGAGGGTGGCAGGAGGAGTGAAAGGGTGCTTGAAAAGGCTTTCTACATGTGCAGTTTTTCTTACATTGCTGGGGGGTGGTTCCTGGGAGCCACCTCCAGCTAATTTTTCCTTATATCCTATTGGCCAGAATGAGGTTACATGCCCTCTGCTTAACTGGTCCCTGGAAAATGGAAACCTTTCGATGGCGATTGGTTTATAAGAGTGGTAGTTGATTGGCTGAAGCAAGGGGAAAGGGATGCTCTTATTGGGCATCTTCAAATACCAACTGCCTTAACCCCAAATGTAAAATTACTCATTGTCCACAAGGGGATAACTTCCTAGTCAAAGGGAGGTGGGAAAAGCTACACTATTCAAAACTCCGTACTCTCCCACCATGCCACATAGAATATAAGAAAATGTGATGCAACAAAACACTGACCACATGGAGACAACCTGATACTTCTAGAACAGATTTTAGTTCTCTTCAGTTCAATAACCAATTACTGAGAACCTAAGCGCCATTCCCAGTTATAGACACTGGGGTTAGAGCTGCGAACAGGACAGAGGGCTGCCGGTCATGAAGCTTCCATCAAGGGGAGATCCACAGTGGGCAAAGAAGATGAAGGAACTTACCAGTCATTGAAGTTTATGTTCTGTCATTCATTCATTCATTCGTTTATTCATTCATCAAATATTTTTTGCAAACCTGCTATAGGCCAACTGCTATTATCCCTGTTGGAGACCCAGCAATGAACAAGACAGGATCCCTGATCCATGAACTAGTTGGTGAGACAGAAGATAAAAATGGAAAGAAATAAATAAGAAAAGGACATCAAGAAATCAATGCTACTAATAAACAGGGTAAAGATGGATAGTGAAGGGGAGAAGACCCAGTTACATGAAGGTGTATGTGTGTCTGTGTGTCCACGCATGCAGTCTGAGCAGATGGCACTGCCAGGGTGAAGGACTAGAGGTAGGAAATAATTTGGCCTGTTCAAGGCATGTCCAGGGTGACTGAAGGGAGTGAACGAGGGAGACAGTCCAGGGACAAGATGAGGCTGTGGAGGGAGGCAGGGACTTTGTAGCCATGCTAAGGAACTTTAAAATCCATTTGCCCTGCCTACTCTTGGGTAAGCACGAGCAACATAGACAAGAAATGCATAAAATACGTCCAATAGTAGCTGTGGGGCTTGCTTGAGCACATTACTTGTTATTATGTTATTTGGATTGTAGGATGCAGCTAGCGTGAATACTGCTGTTTGCACAGCCTTATTTGCTTGGTATACCGTGGTCCTGGTTAATGCAGACGTCTCTGCAATCTTCCTGTGTTCTATGGCTTCCCGAGAGAAGCACCATCGTGGATTCAATAAAGCTAGCAATAAAGCCCATATTAATAATGTATGCAGAGCTATATATGTCTATTTATAAGGTGCAGAATTGCAGTCCAAATGCATCCCTTCTCTCTCCTCAGATGAATGTAAGTGGCCCGAACTATGTTAGATGAGGTTTCTCTCTCAGCCTGACACCCCTTTTCACCATACTGCATATTAAGAGCTGAGCTCAGGGCTGTGCCAGCCCTGGGACCATTGCATACACATTGTCCCTTGGATCAAGGAAGATTACTTATGCAGGGAATAGAAAATAAAGCATGCCTAGAAACATGCTATGATTCACAGCTGAAAAGAGGAATAAGTAACTGGGAAGCCATATGAATAAGGAGTTAGACAAGTTTTCTTGGAAGACATGCTTCATATAAGAAGAGTTCAGTGAGGCAGCAGAAATGCAGGAAAAGAGGGCATCTCATGTATGATGTGCACCTACTATGTGTCAGAGAATATGCTCAGATATATGTGTGGGGGGGGTGGTGTGGGGGGGTATGCTGTAGACTGAATGCTTGTGTCTCCCCCAAATTCATAGGTTGAAACCTAATCTCCAATGGAATGGTAATTGGAGGTGGGGAGCCTTTGGGAGGGGATTAGATCATGATGTGGAGCCTCATGAATGAGATTGATGCCCTTATAAAAGAGAGGTCCCTCACCACTTCCACCATGGGAGGACACAGTGAGAAGTCCTTGGCCATCTGTGAACCAGAAAGTGGGCTTTCACCAGACACTGAATCTGCTGCTGCCTTATCTTGGACTTCCCAGCCTCCAGAACTGTGAGAAATAAATTTCCATAGTTTATAAGCCACCCAGTCTATGCTATTCTTTTATAAGAGCCTGAATAGACTAAGACAATATATATCATTTTTTTTACATGATAACAGAAACACCCAGGACATTGACTTAAAGGGGACAATTAATATTTATGGAAACCTACTATGTGCTAAATAGTTCTATATACATTTGTTTCATTTCACTGACCCCTTATACCAAACCCATAATGTCATCAATCAGTCAGGATAGACGAAGTATTGCTGTTATAACAAGTGAGACCCAAAGTCTCCATGGCTTCTGATAACAGCGGCTTATCTCTCGGTCACACTACATGCTCATTGTGGGCTGAATGTCTCTCTGCTCTGTGACATCTTCACTCTGGGACCCCGACTGCTGCAGCAGTCTCTGGAGTGTCGCTGCTCACTGTGACTGACGGAACCCACTACCTGCTGTGAAAGCTTCTGTCTGGAATCGACATACGTACGTCTGTTCAGAGCAAGTCACACGACCAGGTCTGAGCTGAACATGGCGAGGATGTATAATCTTCATAACAGCCTCCTCACAGGTATCCTCACTTCTGGTCAGAATGATAACCTTTCCAAAGTGCAAATCAAATCGTGCTTCTTTCTGCCTTAAAACCCATCATTGTTTTTCCCTTTCAATTATCCCATTCAGAAACTATTTATGAAGCACCTACTATGTGCAAACTCTTACTTAATAGGCTTTAGGATCACGGTACTAGCCAAAATATCACCTCACTATCTTTATAGGGTTTGTAGTCTGGAGGGGGAGACCAAACTTAGCTAACAACAGGGGCATGTGTAAGACGGCAATTGTGATAAATTCCCCTAGAGAGCTGGACTGTGCTGTGGATAAAGACCAAGCTCATGGAGGATGCCGCATGGTGTGCTGTTCTTTTTGCACCGTGCTTTTCTCTCTCCTTCATGAATCTTAAGATTCTGTAGAGCAGGGAATGAGGCTTCTTCATACCTATATTCTCAGAGACTTTGCTAGAGCTTGTTATATAACAGGAGCTCATTATTCTGTGTTGGCTGATTGAATGAATAAATAAAGCATGTATTTTATTCGGTGAATTATACTTGCTTGTATTTACAGACCTGGAGTGAAATGGGTGAGGTATCCATTAAGAGGGATGAAGAGAGATGTCAATAATGTTTAAACCCATGGACGTTGGTGTCACAATACCCCAGGCTGACTCGCAAGAATGGTGCTCACTAAGACCTTGAATAAATTACATTGATACTCTGACCCTTAGGGTGGTGTGGAAATTGAATAAAAAGGAGGCCTGTAAAGCACTTCCTATGATGCCCCAGCAATGGTGGTCACTCAATAGGTGCTAGACTACATCAGCACTAGCATTATTCATTGAGGATGTACTATGTTCTAATCACTAGGGAGGTACTTAATATGAATCATTCAATATAATTTGCACAGCAAGCCCCAGTCTTCCCATTGTACAGACGCACACACTGAGGCCCAGAGAGTTAAAATATCTTTTACTAAATCACATGGAGAGTAAACCATAACATCAGGAAAATCATATAAGTTTTTGCCTCGGCTTTTTAAGGACAAAGGGAAAATGACAACGTGAATTGGAGATTTGTTTAAACACTGGTCTTCAGAAGTTTCCTTGCTTTTCCTAACAGTTGCCAGGGCCCCAGGGTTTGGGAATAAACTGTTGGTTCACAGAGACCACATTCTGTCCCTTTACAGGGCCTCCCCAAGTACAATGACTCTTCCTATATTTTACCTTTAGTGTTTCTCATCTGTGAAAGCAATCCCATCCTTTTAGAACTTCTGTGAATATTTAATAGACATAAAATGCTGCAGACTTTCACTAAGAACATAAATTGATTAAAAAAAAATACCTGGCACATAGCAAGCACTAAAAATGCTGACAATTATTACTAAGACAATATAGTGGAGGCAATTAGTCAAGAAAAAGAAATAAAAGGCATTCAGGTTGGAAAGAAAGATGTAAAACTATCTCTATTTTCAGATGACAGGATCTTGTCTGGAGACAATGCTGAGAAACACACACACACACACAAAATTATTAGAGCTAATAAATGCATTCAGCAGGTTTGCAGGATATAATATTTGTATATAAAAATCACTTGTATTTCCATACACTAGCAATGCACAATTTGAAAATGAAATTAAGAAAGCAGTTTTATTTAAAATAGCATCAAAAAGAATAAAACACTTATAAATAAATAAACAAAAGAAGTGCAAGACTTGTACACACAAAACTGCAAATCATTGTTGAAAGAAATTAAAGACAACAAAATAAGTAGAAAGATGTCCTGTGTTCATGGATTGGAATACATAATAGTGTTTAGATGGCAATACTTCCTAAACTGGTCTACATATTCAGTGTAATTCCTATCAAAATTCCAGGTGCTCTTTTTTGCAGAAATTGGCAAGCTGATCCTAAATTAACAAGGAAATGTGGGACCCAGAGGAGCCAAAACCATCTTGAAAAAGAACAAAGTTGGCAGACTTGCATTTTCTATTGGAAGCAATCCAATTATCTATCAACTGATGAATGTATAAAGAAAATATAGTATATCCATGCAATAGAATATTATTTAGCCATAAAAAGGAATGGAATATAGATACTTGCTACAACATGGATGAACCTTGAAAACATGCTAAGTAGAAGAAGCCAGACACAAAAGTTCACATGCTGTATGATTCCACTTGACATGTCCAGAAAAGGCACATCCATGGAGGCAGAAAGTAAATAAATTGTTGCCAAGGACTGGGGGTAGTAAGGAATGAGGAGTGACTACAAATTGGTATGGAGTTTTTTGGGAGGTGTTGAAAATATTCTGGAATTAGAGATAGTGGTGATGGTTGTACAACTTTGTGACTATACTAAAACTCACTGAATTCTACACTTTAAAATAGTGAATTTTATGGTATATGAATTATATCTCAAAAAAAGGGAATTTACTGTAGGATAACCCATACTTCTCTGGAGCCAATTACCTCTATGTTCAGATCTCAGCTCTGACACTGGTTGTGGACTCTGTCTGTGATATCTAACTTTTAAGTTCTTCTGTGTCCTAATCTGTATAAGGGATAAAAGGCTTTCTAAGATGTAGGATTCCTGGGAAGATTGTATTAGTTTATACATGTGAAGTGCCTAAGACAGTCCCTGGTATGCAGTAAGAGGTCAATGAATTGCCGTTCCTGTTCTAGAGGAGTTATAATCTAGACAGAAGGTTAACACACAAATAAACAAGGATGACAATGCAGCGTGTCAGATGCTGCGATGGAGAGAAACACTACGTATTTTTGGAGCGCTTGGGCAGGCTCCCTGGCACAGCCCGGGGCAGCAGGGAAGTCCTCCTGAAGGAGATACCTTGGATGAACTTAAGGGACAGGAAGGAATCAAGCAGGAAAAAAGATTTTAGACATTCCGGAGACAGCCTCACACCCAAGCCTCCCATCTGAGAGAAAGAGCATGGTGCCTTCTGGAAGAAAGAAGGGGAGCTGAGATAGGAGTGAGATGTAGGGCTGGGGCAGCAAGCAGGGATCAAACCACAAAGAACTTGCACAGTTGTTTTGTAAATAACTGGGTTTTATTTGGGGGATGATAGGGAGCCATTGAGGAGTTTTCAGCCAGGAATGGTAGAATTAGACTTGCATTTTATAAAGCTCCCAATGGCCATGGGGTGGAGGATAATTTAGGGAAGGGCAGAAAAAGGTGTAGAAAGAGCAGTGGGGAGGGTGGCCTGTGTTTCCAGGCTGTGAGGACACACAGCCAGCAAGTAGAAAGAAGCGAATGATGTGATGACCCGTAGGGGATGGTGGGGTGAGTGTGAAGGGAAGTGAGTTGACCAGGGTGGCTCCCAGGTCTTTCGCTGGGCTGAGAGGGGAAGGTGGTAACTTCTGCTGAGACAGAGAGCCCAGGAGGAGGAGCATGGGAGGAGGAAGAAATGAAATGATATTCAGTTTGGGCAGGTTGAGAATAGGGTATCTGTGGGCCTCCAGGTGCAGGTGACGGTCCTGCAAGGCCATGGTCAATAGCCCATCCCTAAATTCAGGCATTCGTCACTTTTAAAAAGCTAGCATCTCATGAGTTCTCTTACTTGGAGTTGCTGTCCCTCATAGACACCTTTGCATGAGCTTGGCCAGGCCACTTTTGTTCTCTGAACTTGGATTTTATTACTAGAAAATTTGAGTAAATGTCGATTCTTCCCCTGTGTCGCTCACAGGGGGAGTTCATGGGGATGAAATGAAATCCGAGTATAAAAGTGATGTATATGTTGTAAAGTGTTGTATACGCAGAAGGGGCTACCATTATAACATATAACAATAATAATAATTCTATGAAAAATGCACAGTTTTTGAGCCAGTTTTCTTAAAAACTATAAATGCCTGGATCAATCACAATAATGTTAATTAATCCCTGGCATTTGTCTGACACTTCGCTGTCAGACACACTGCTTCCACATTTACTATCTGAGCAGATACTTCCCCACATGAACAAGAAGTCTGGGATAATCATTTTGTAGATGAGGAAATAGAGATGTAGAGCATTTCAACGTGTTTCCCAAGGTTGCCTAGTTAGTAAGAATCAGAGACGGTCTGATTCCTAATTCAAGATGCTTGCCTCTCTACCACATATTCTCTTAAAGTCACTAGAGGATCTGGTTCTCTAGATTTTAGATAACAGGTATTATGTTGATGACAATTGCAGAGACTGCTATTGCCTCCCTAACATCTGTTCTCCTCTCGTTACTTAGTAGCAAAACTCTGATTACATTTGGTGTGGCAAAGTGCTCAGCTACCACAATACATATCCCAGCCTTCCTTATGGCAAGGTGTGGCTATGTGTCTAAGTTCTCTTCAATTATATATACGTGGAAATGTATGGGATTATGAGAAAGTTTTTAGAAGGCTTGATTTCATTGGGAGGTGGATCCTTTTTCCCCTTCCTTCTTCCTACTGTCTGGAATGGGGACATGATGTCTGGAGTTCCAGCAGCCATTTTGGACCATGAAGTGACCTTGAGGATGAAAGTCTGAATTCCTAAGCCACCCTATCAGCCCTGAATTGCCTACCTCTAAACTTTATTTGTTTTCAGCTTTACTGAAGTATAATTGACAAATATAAATTTTACATATTTAAGGTATATGACTTGATGTTTTGATACACATATACATTGTGAAATAATCACCACAATCAGCTAATTAACATATCCATCACCTCACAAAGTTATCATTTTATTTTTCTTTCTTTCTTTTTTTTTGTGTGCTGAGAATACATAAGATCTATCCTCTTAGCAAATTTCAAGTATACAATACAGTATTGTTATCTATAGTTACATTGCTGTACATTAAATCTCCAGATCTTATTAATCTTGCATAACTGAAACTTTGCACACTTTGACCAACATCTCCCCATTTCCCCTTTGCCCCAGCCCCTGGCAGCCATCACTCTACTCTCTGCTTCTATGAGCTAAGCTTTATTTATTTTTTTGTGAGGAAGATTAGCCCTGAGCTAACATCTGTTGCCAATCTCTTCTTTTTTGCTGAGGAAGACTGGCCCTGGGCTAACATCCATGCCCATCTTCCTCCACTTTATATGGGACGCCGCCACAGCATGGCTTGACAAGTGGTGCGTCAGTCTGTGCCCAGATCCGAACCTGCAAACCCTGGGCTGCCGAAGAGGAGCGCGCGAACTTAACCGCTGCGCCACTGGGCCGGCCCCTAAACTTCTTTTTTAACGTGGAAGAGAAAAAAATATCAACCTCATTTAAGCCCCCATCCTCTAGGCTTTTCTGTTAAATGCAGCCAATAACTGATCCAAGAAAATAACTTAACATCTCTTTATGCAGGGTCCACAGCCAAGACTCCTCAACTCCTAGATATGGAGGAGATGGGGTTCTCTCTCACTGGTCACTTAAATTCAGATCCCAACACAATGTCAGTCTGCATTGGAGATAATTTCACAGGATGGCAGCGTTGGAAGGCAAGCACCTTCTCAATCTATGGTCTTCCTGTCCAATATCCTTAGGCCACGGAATCACTCTGCTCATTTTCTCTACGGCCATGCCTATGGTCTGATGGTCTGATGAGCAGCATCTCTTTCTTACCTTGCTCTTTTTAATTAATTTATTTTATTATTTTTTTTATATTTGGTGAGCAAGATTAGCCCTGAGCTAACATCTGTTGCCAATCCTCCTCTTTTTGCTGAGGAAGATTGACCCTGGGCTATCATACTTGCCCATCCTCCTCTACTTTATATGTGGGACGCCGCCACAGCATGGCTTGATAAGTGGTGCGAACGTCTGCGCCCAGGATCCGGGCTGCGAACCCTAGGCTGCTGAAGCGGAAGGTGTGAACTTAACTACTATATCACCAAGCAGGCCCCTTTGCTCTTTTAAAGCCAGCCCAGCAGATTGTCCCCTGCATCTAAATACACTCCATTATCATCAGGGCAAATGGGTGGCTGGAACCCCCTGGCCAGGCAAGTCAATTGGAGCAAATTGACTTTGCACTGGAGCAAACTGGAGACCTAAGGGGGGTCTGGGTAAGTCTGGGGACAGCAGACGCTGTTCCACGGCTTGAATTTCCTGAGACAGTTGAATGTCAGCGTCAGTGGATTCCACATTGGCAGACTCCTACCCTCGACTATAACTCCACACCAGCTGACATTTTCCTTTCTTTCAAATTGGCAGTGGGAGCTGGGGAAAACCTAAATTTAACCTCTAGAGAATATACCACATGACATTTGTGGGCCTTGCATGTTCGGTTTAAGACTTTGAAAGCTAATTTAGCCAGGCGATCCCTCCGTAAGTGATGAGGGTTGATACACCTGAACTTCTGTCATTGTTAGCCACTGTGGTTTCACTCCGTCTCCCGAGCTTCATTCCTTAATAACTGCTATCTTAAGCCCCAGAGGATAGCACTAATGAGTATTTGAAAATGCCAGGTTCTTGGCACCGTGTGCTGATTTTTCGAAAAAAACTAAATAACACCCATCAGTGTAATGGTCACTCTGCGAGGGGTATGGGGGATGTATTATGCATGACTTGCCTCGTCATTTCCATCTCTTCTTTGAATTCCCACATTCTAAGTACAAGCAATTAAGCAGCTCCTGGACCAAATCTTAATTAATTCGAGGTTCTGTGACCAAGGCCCTGAAATAAAATGCCATAGAAGCAAAACATATAAAAAAGTCACTAAGCCATGAAGGGGACAATAATACAAGGATTAGCTCTGGAGAGATCAATGATGGCTGCTTAGCGACAAATCTCTCTTCTTTCTCTCGGCTTCCCAGCACATAACGTCGATGTTCAAGTCTGAAATCTTAGTTGTGAGCTCCAGAATCTACCATAAAATATCTGAGACTAAATAAATCTACTAGATAGCAATTCCTTGGGGAAAAGGGCTTTCTTAATTTGTTTGTATTTTCGACATCTAGCACATAGTAGGTATTCACCAAGTGCTGGTTAAACTGAGCACAATTACCCAACTTTCCACACTCTTGGCTTTGGCACCAATGTTCCCACTGCCTTGTGAATCTTAACATTGGCCTGCTTCTTATATGATGTCCAATCCAACCGGAGTATGTGAAGGTGGGGGACCTGTTGGTCTGTGGATAGCTGCACCTAGAAAATGCTATCTTTTTAGAATCGTTAGAACTCTCTCTATATTTGATTTGATCTTCATACATTGCTCTGAAAAAATCTCATTGACATTATTCTTTCTTTCATAGCATTTAAAGTCCTTAAAGTGGCAAAGTCTTCTTGACTACAAATAGTAGAATTCCCATCTGGCTTGCATGTGACCACTGCCAGTTCTTTGGTTGTGAACATTATCAAAGTGTGTCTGTTCATTTAAGACTTTGCTGGGCATACTGATTTTTATTTTTCAAAATTGCCTAGCTAATGTCAATATTACACAGTGTCAGAAATTAACCAGAACAAACCTATACAGTGGGTCTAGCCAGCTCATTTATATGTCACAGAGCAAACCTTGAGGCATTATATATTTGGTTAGTGATGAACAGGACTTCTTTTCTCTGTGTTCACTTGTGTTTGTTATAAACATGGTTGCTTTGTGCTAGCCTAAGACCTTGGAAACCTACCAAGCCTCCTTTCTCTTTTTTTATAGACATAAATCTTCCCAGTTTGGAAAAAAAAGAGCAGATGCAAAAAAGAGGAGAAGAAGAAAAAGAAGAAGAAAACTCCCAACACAATAGCAGATAAAGAAGCATGAGAAAACAAGTTTTATTTCCAGTATATATAGCACCAAACTCAGGCACAATTCTTCCAACCCAATATGGGACAGCAGAAATGCAAGATCAATTTAAAAGAACATCCTCAAAGAAGACATACAGATGGCCAACAGGTACATGGAAAGATGTTCAGAATCAGTAATCATCAGGGAAATACAAATTAAAACCACAATGATCTATCACCTCATACCTATTAGAATGGCTATCCTCAAGAAGACAAGAGATAAGTGTTGGCAAAGACATAGAGAGAATGGAACCCTTGTACACTGTAAGTGGGAATGTAAGATGGTTCAGCCACTGTGGAAAACAGTATGAAAGTTTCTCAAAAAATTAAAAATAGAAGTACTATATGATTCCACAATCCCACTTCTGGGTATATACCTGAAAAAAATGAAATTGCTATCTTGAAGAGATATCTGTACCCCCAAGTTCATCACAGCGTTATTCACAATAGCTAAGATGCAGAAACAACCTAAGTGTCTGCCCACTGATGAATGGATAAAGAAAATGTGGTGTATATATATGTGTGTGTATATCATACATGTGAGATATATATATGTATATAATATGGTATAAAATATGTATAAAATATATATGTATAAAATGTGGTATATATGTGTATACACATATATGTATATATATGCACACACAATGGAAAATTATTCAGCCATAAAAAAGAAATCCTGCCATTTGTGACGACACGGATGAACCTTGAGGGCATTATGCTAAATGAAGTAAGTCAGACAGAGAAAGACTAGTATTCTATGATCTCACTTATATGTGTATTTAAGAAAACTGAAGTCACAGAAACTGAGAATAGATTGGTAGTTGCCAGGGGCAGGGGGCAGGGAGGAAAAATGGGTGAAAGTGTTCAAAGGGTACAAACTTCCAGCTGTAAGATGAGTAAGCACTGGGGATGTTTTGTACAGCATGGTGACTATAGTTAACAAAACTGCCTTGTATACTTGGAATCTGCTAAGAGAGTAGATGTTAAAAGTTCTCACCACCCACACACAAATGGTAACTAAGTGAGGTGATGGATGTGTTAATGAACCTTATTGCGGTCATCATTTTGCAGAATATACATGTATCAAAGCATCACATTGTACACCTTAAACACAACGTTATATGCCAATTACATCTCAATAAAGCTGAAAAATAAAAAACATCCTCACTTCAGGGAAATGGCCACTCGTGGAGAGGCAGAATTTGACTTTGGCATTTCAATCAGCTGTACTCAATAAAGGAAACAACGTGGGGTTTCCAGAAGCCGCAGCAGAGGTGTAATCAAGGTCAAAGAGAAGAAAAGCAGAAGAACAGCCCTGATCTCTAACTCCTGCTTTGAGGAAATCTGCTCCCTGAACAGCTAGAACACTTGATGTGAATCTGAACTGATGGGCTTAATGTGCGATTGTCAGCAGTTTTCAAAGCAGTAGCTACTAAGAAGTGGCTGCCTCAAGAACTTAGATTTCTTTAATCTACTTCTCATCAACATGTATTTGTTCTGGATGGCTAAGAGATTTCTGGAACCCACAATCACAATTAACAAACAAAGCTTCCGAGGGAACGATATTGTGCCTCTGAAAGTTTCAAGCACAGCAGACTGCTTCCTTTTTCTTTCACTTTGTTGGCAAGAACCCCAGTTGGCATAGGTTTATTTTGAGCTCACTCCATCAACAATTCAAGAGAATTAATAATGTATTTATATCACATGCTAGTAGTAGCATAAAATTATCTATAAATGTTTAATAAATATTCTGTAATGCTTTTGGAACACATGTTATAAATGATAAATAAATAACAATGGATTCCTTATGAAATATTTATCCCCAGCGTGGTTATTGTTATGTTATAACTGCTTGGGAAGCCATTACTAACGACGTGAATTGAGTTATCAGAGTTATAGATATGTTTAGCCCACCATTCATAATGAAATGTGCAACACTTAAAATGAAGTAAAGACACTGGAAACAGTTGTTGACAAATTGTAGCTGTCGGAGTCACCAGTCATACTTAGCAGCTCACAGACATGAAAGATTGGCAACCATTTAATAAACTATGTCTCATGGAAAACCAGGGCTTGGGATCTTATAAATATTGTGGACTCTTCATGAATTTTTCTCCCCCAATGGTAACACTGAAGCATGGAGTCTTCCTGAAAATTTCACAGATTTCACAGGGTGTGAGCAAAAGTCCGTCAGAGGACCATGCACTTGCCGCCAAAGAGCATTGTCCAGATGGGAACTATATATGTAGAATAGCTGGGGGTGCATATCTAAGATGAGTTCCATATTTGAGCACTTACTTTTTGAAAGTCAACAAGAAGATTTTTCATCTTTTTTTGTTGTTGCTGAGGCATCATTTACATACAGGAAAATTCATTCTTAGTGTACAGTTCCACGAGTTGTGAAAAAATGCCCACAGTCAAGTAACCACTACCAAAATCAAGTACCCTCCAATTGTCCCCACCCCCCTTGTGGTCATTCCCTTTCCCCACCCCAGCTCCTGAAACCAATGATCTGTTCTCCGTCCCTATAGATTTGCCTTTTCAAGTAAATCATTAAAAACGGAATCGTGATTTTGTAGCCTTTGAGTCTGGCTTCTTTCAGCATAATGCATTTAGAATTTATCTATTTTGTTGCATGTATCAGTATTTCACTCCTCTTCATTGCTGAGTAGTATTCCATTGTATGGATATACCATAGTTTGTTTATTCATTCACCAGCTGAAGGACATTTGGACTGTTTTTCAGTTTTTGGCAGTCGTGAATAAATCTGCTAATAACATTTGGTTACAGATTTTGTATGAATATAAATATTCATTTTTATAGGGTAGATAGCTAGGAGTGGGGCTGCAAGATCATATGGTAAATATGTGTCTAATTTTATAAGAAAATGTCAAACTGATTTCCAAAGTAGCTGTACCATTTTGGTTTCTATCAGCAGTGTATGAGTGTCAGTTGCTCTGTATCATCATTAGCACATGATATTGCCATTTGTTTTTTAATTAACAAGAGGATATTGGTTATGCCAATCAATGAAAACATTTTTTATGTAGCCACATCAAGATGGAAAATCATTTTGTTATCATGTAATATGAACAAAAAACATCCCTGCATTTTAGTCTTTGCCAATTGCGCATGGAAATTGTTAAGTTGGACAAAGGATGGGGTAAATTTCAGGAATGAAATGCAATTGTCAGCTATGTGTGATGCTTGTTAACAAAATTAAAGGCAAATCATTTTAAAAGTTGTCTTTGAAGCTGTATAAAAATATTTCAATTAAAATTAGCCATACCCAGTATGGCAAATATCCTGATAGTGGGCATTTTGACAGGTGTTTTTCTTTTCTCATCCTTAGTAACCAGTGAACTAGGTTTTACATAGCAAGTATTTATTTCCTCATTATGCAGACAGGAAACAAGAGCCTAGAGAGGCTTTAAATGTAGCAATCATTCAATGAACACTTACCATGTGCTGGACCCTTGAATTCGTATACGAATTTTACAGCAGCCCTAAGAGACAGGCATTACCATACCCATTTTACAGATGAGAAAAATTAATCTCAGATAGGTTGAATAACTTACCCAAGCTTGCCCAGCTGATAAGTAGCAGAGTAAGGATTTAAATCCAGGTTTTTCTGAACACAAAGCCCATGCATTTTTCCAAGGCAGTATGCTACCAAAAGTATACTAAAACTCTAAAATGACCCTTATATATCTGGTCAAATGATTTCCAATAAGGGTACCAAGACCACTGAATGGGGAACAGTCTTTTCAACAAACAATATCAGGAAAACTGGACATCCACATGCAAAAGAATGAAGTTGGACCTTACCTTACATCGTATATGAAAATATACTCGAAATGGGTTAAAGGCATAAACGTAAGTAAGTTTTAAAAGAAAAGATAGAGGAAAAGATCATGACATTGGATTTGACAATGACTTCTCAAGTCTGACACTAAAAGCACAGGCAACACAAGGAAAAGTAAATAAATTGGACTTCATAAAATTAAAACCGTTTGTGCTTCAAAGGACACTATCAACTGTGAAAAGGCAACCCACAGAATAAGAGAAAATATTTACAGATCATCTATCTGATAAGAGATTAATATCCAGAATATATAAAGAACTCCTACAACTCAAAAACAATGATATAAAAAACAATTAAAAAATGGGCAAAGGATTTGAATAGATATTTCTCCAAGAAGATACACAACTGGCTAATAAACACATGGATAGATGTTTAACATCACTAACTATTAGGGAAATGTAAATCAAAACCACAATGAGGGGCCGCCTAGTGGCACAGCAGTTTAGTTCGCACTTGGCAGCCCGGGGTTCGCGGGTTCGGATCCCGGGCGCCTGCCGACGCGCTGCTCGTCGGCCACGCTGTGGCGGCGTCCCATGTAAGGTGGAGGAGGATGGGCACGGATGTTGGCCCAGGGCCAGTCTTCCTCAGCAAAAAGAGGAGGATTGGCAACGGATGTTGGCTCAGGGCTGGTCTTCCTCAAAAAAAAAAAAAAAATAATAATAATGATAAAACCACAATGAGATAACACTTCATGCCCATTAGGATGGCTACTATCAAAAAAACCCAAAAAACAGAAAACAAGTGTTGATGAGGATGAGGAGAAATTAGAATCCTTATGTATTGCTGGTGGGAATGTAAAATGGTGTAATCACTGTGGAAATCAGTATGGCGATTTCTCAAAATCTTGAACATAAACTTAAACCATATGATTCAGTAATTCTACTCCTGAGAATATACACAAAAGAATTGAAAGCAAGGACTCAAAGAGATATTTGTACATCAAATCAATAGTAGCATTATTTATAATAACCAAAAAGGTGGAAATAACTCAAATGTCCATTGATGTATGAATGGATAAACAAAATGTGAGATATATATTATACACAAGCACACACATATACATACAAATAATGGAAAAGGAATGACATTCTAACACATGCTACAACATGGATGAACCTTGAAGACACTATGCTATGTGAAATAAAGCAGTCATAAAAGGACAAATATTATATAATTCCATTTTTATGAGATACTTAGAATAGTTAATTTACAGAGATAGAAAATAGAATAGTGGTTACCAGGGGCAGGGGCAAGGAGGAATGGGGAGCTACTGTTTAATAAATATAGAGTTTCATTTTAGAATGATGAGAACATTCTGGAGGTGGATAGTGGTGATGGTTGCACAACAACATGAATGTACTTAATGCCACTGAACTGTACACTTAAAAATGGTTGAAATGGTAAATTTTACGTTATTTACATTTTACTACAATTTAAAAAAATCCTCTAAAATGAGAAAGATTGGCATATAAGACTCGAAAGTGATTTACATAGGATTCCATAAAAAAGAAACAAAAATAAGAAGCCTGAGGATGCCTAAAAGAAAGTCTCTCAGAAGCCAGAGATTAGAGTAGCAGAGTAAAGATAGCAGGTATCCCATAGGACTCACAATACTTGCAAACAACTTTCTGCATCCTTATGATTTTCCAGGAGAAAAATAATTCCCACTCTGAAAAATGCCAAGAGTTAATATTTTCCTTCTATTATTCCAACCACCGGCCACTCCTTAACGTCCAATATTCACCAGCTTTTATAATTAAATGAGGACAAGTTGAAAAGATGGCACATTAATTAAAGATGAATTACCCTGGACCACTGCAGAGTTCCTCATGTAAGAGTCACATTAATAGTAAAAATCAGCTCTTCATTATTAAGGAGGAAAAGGAGAACTAAGAAGGAGATCCTCATTTTCTGCTAGATATAACATCTTGAATCTTAAGCTCTTCATGAGTTCGGTGAAGCTTCACCACTATTAAAATACTCAGAATTCAACTGATATACCAAAAATAAAATGGAAACTCATTTACATAACAAAGGCTGGGAGAAAGCAGGCATCTCATCAGCCATGGCCGGATCTTGGCTTTTCAACAAGCAGTGAGTCTAACGGAATGAATGCAGTGCAGTAAGCTGCATCATTTGAAGTGTCTGCTTTGGGCAACCAGGAGGAAGTGATTCATGTGAGACATAAACATTCTAGTAGCAAGCATACGTGTGTGTGGGGTGGGGCACGGAGAAGAGTGCATTAGATTTTATTTAAGGTCTTAGAGAATGCCCATACTTACCATAGTGTAAGCTCTCTGTCCCACTTGTGTCCCTTTAAACCTAAAAAGATGCATTCACCACATTCCTTCCAGCCCATGCAATCAAGTCTTAAATGTTATCTGACATCTAGGTGAAGAGCTTAAAACTCCAACACCTTCAAGAGTCAGCGAGGTCCCATAAATTCGGAGAAGTGGGTCAGGTATGGGAGAGGGGTGGTGAGACTGATACATATTAAGGATTCAGTAAATTGTAAGGTTTTTTTGTTTGCTTGTCTTTTAGGATTGTGATTTGGACAGCAAAATTTGGTATAAGGAAGACTGCTTTGGAAATCTCTTACTCTGTATTTAATAATTTTGTATTTAATAAACTTTGTATTAATAAATTTAATTTATCTCAACATCTATATCTACTTTAAAAAATAGGAAATGAGTTTATTATGAAAACACACAGGCATAGACTAAAAGAGAAAAGAAAGGGGTGATCTGGTGATTGGATTGAGTAACACTTCTAGTTCTGAGCTTCCTGATAGCCAAAAGACATAGGAAATGATGCATTCAAACCTTTCATTGTCTGATTAATAATTGATTTTACCAGGTCTTGAGGAATACCCAACCCTTTAGCTGAAGTCTGGATATTAAGATGGGACCAGGCATGTCCTGGAAAAGAATACCATGCGGAGGGAAGAACAGAACAGAGATCCAGAGGACGTTAGAGTCTTGGGCTGGTGATGATGACATAGATGTTAATATTTACTTGATAGACATACTCATATTCATTCATTCAACAAATACTTCTTGAGTGCCTACTATGTGCTAGGGACTGTTCTAGATATTTGAGATTCATGAGCGAAGTAAATAAAGATTTCTACTGTTATCCTAGCAGAAGAGAGAAAATATGCAAACCATGTAATAAACAAGTACATCAAGTGTTATGTTAGAAGTGATAGATGCTATAGAAAAAAAGAGAAAATGCAAAGCAGAGTAAAGGAAATCAATCATGAGATGGAAATAGTAGTAACCACTCTGTCTTTATCTCAAGATTGCTCTGAGAAACGAATGAAATCACATAGGTAAAAGAGTTTCATAAGTTATTTTGTAAAAGTCATAGATGCAAAAATTGGAGGGTTGTTTTCAAAAACTTCACACACAGACACACACACGTGTGTGCAAATATTTAGCTTCTGGAATACTCCAAAGGACACATCTCCCCTGCTGTTTCTCTTAGTAAATGATCATCTGTTACTAGGGGAATATCCTTGGTTCTTTGCCAATAGCAATTAGGAGGTGACATTTCATAAGATGAAGAGGAGTAGAGATATGACCCCTGTGCCTTGGCTGGTACCTCTCTAGCTCTAAATCCATTGGTGACACCACTAAGGCCACAATAGCCAGTAAGCTAATTACAGCCTCTGCATTCCACCAGTAGCTGACTTCTCCTTTTTCCACTTGCTGATGACTGGAGGGGAAACCATCACACCATTCCTTTCCTTTATCAAAATAGGCACAAGATGGTAAACATTCAAACTGGCTAATGTAGTGCTCATCACAGCTGAAACCAGTGAGCAAAAGGCAACTGTCAACAGAGTTAACCGAACAACCAAACACATTGAATAAAGTTTCTTTTCAATTCTTTGTTTCTTTGTAGAGCTACATGACCCTTATTCCATCAAGTTGTAGGTTGACAAGATGGTGGAGCCCACAGCATTTCCTGCTGGGCTGGAATGTGGGGTGTTTGAATAAGAAAGGAATTAAGGGCACCTTTAAGGTTTTTGTGCTGAGCAGTTAGGATCCGACTCCCTCAGCTGAGATGTGGAAGGCTGTGGATGGAGAAGAATTTGTGGAAAGGATCCAGAGTTTAGTTTCAGATATGTTGAGTTTGAGATATCAATTAGACTTACAGGTAGAGATGTTGAGAAGGGAGGTATACCCATGCACCTGACATTTGGCTGGAGATCTAAATTTGAGTTATGAGCATATATATGGTGTTGCATGAGACCAAATGAGATCTTCGAGAGAGTGAATGTAGATGGAGAAGAGAGGAGGGTAGAGGACTGAGTCCTGGGACACTAAAATGGAAAAGAGAGGGGAGAAGAGAGGAGGCAGTGGAGGAGACTGAGCAGGAATGTACAGTGAGGTGGGAGGAAAACCACAAGTAAGATGGCCTGGAAAGCAAATCAGAAAGAGTATCCAGGAGGAGGGAGCGAACCACTCAAGATATGGTACTACAACGTTAAAATCTGTAATTTAGTGGGTGCCTATGATGTTTCCCATTCTGCAGGAGACTCCACAGCTTAACCCCAACTACCCCAAGAACCTTGTGAGTAAGAATCATGGTCCCAATTTTACTGACAAAGAGCTCAGAGAGATTGGGTACCGCCCGAGATCACACTGCTTTAAGTGCCTGGACTTGGAATTCAAACACAACACCCTCTAACTTCAGTGTCCACACTCCTTGTACTACACATCCATTCACAGGTATTCTCACCACCCCCTCAACTTCTGGGAGGGGTGGGAGGTGAGGGAAAGAGCTTTGAGGATTTTATTCTTTATTTTCTGTTATCTTTCACAAATTAATTCAGTGGGAGAAGTGAAATGAACTCAATACCATATTGTGTTTGAATTATTGACAACCATTCTTATTCTAACCAGGAAAAAACATCATTTGGTAGAAATAAAGCCCCTCATTCCCACTCTACTTTTCTATTATTAAAAAAAAAAAGCCTTGCAATTCGGTGCCTATTATTTTACACAGTAAAGTGATGAAGAATTAGAAAATCGTCAGATAGCAGGTGACGAATTGCAATCTGATGGGCCAACATGAGCCTATAAAAATGTTATCAAGATAATATTAAGCAGTCTATTCCTTACTTAGCACCCAGGCAGGAAATTGGAGCTATTCTTGCTGGGATATCTCACACTTGGATATTTTTCATTTAGATAATGCTAGTTAAAGTTTAACTGGATTACTGGTAATTTGTCTTTCAAAATGATGTACCTGAGTGCTTGGCTCAGAATATCCTTTTCCATGTTTTCAGTGAAGGGCATTTGGTACTTTCTGGAATTTCTGGAACTTTTTTTTTTTTTTGCAATGATTCTTTGTTTCACCTGCCCCAAATCTGCATTATTTTTTTAAAAAAGAAAATCATGATTTCAGATTTTATGTGGCAGTTAGATGTGAGGTATAACTGGATCTATGAGCATCGTATGGCATGGAGTGCACATGTAGTTGATTGCTGTGTCCCCGGCCCTTTAGCACAGTGCCTGTCACATGGTAGGGACCAGATTCACATTTGTTATGTGAATGTTTTACTCATCTGTATTAAACCTGCATGTGGTGTGATACCCAGCACAGGATAGATGTGACACTAATTTCTATTGCACTGAACCATTCAGGGTATAGGTGGATAACAACCCCTGTAGCCCAGGATCACGTTGATAACATTTCACCTCCTACCTCTTTTCTCCTGGGTCTTATAGAGGCTGAGATGGCTCTGCTCGCTAAGACTAGGCTTTTTTTTTCCCCTGCAGCAAGGAGAACATCTGTTCTTGTCTAAAAGTAGAATTTACTGTAGTGAAATTGTGTGTGGCGTTTGGCAAGTGGTAGGAGGATAGTTGTAAGTAGGGTCACAAAATTGTACAGAAAAACCAAAAATAATTCTTAAAAGAAAAACTTTACCATATGAAAATAATAACATAAAAACCATCTGGGTTTGACTCTTAGATCATATTTACAATGCCTGAGAAGAAGGAAAGAGGGGATAAAGTTTCTTCTTCTACTCAAAAAAGTCATTGAGTGTGTGCTGTGTGCCATGGTCTTTGCTTGGTGCCGGAGTTACAGTGGGGATAAGTCAAAATACCTGGCCTCATGGGACTTATATCCCTATAGGGCAAGATAGACCATAAAGAAGTTAAAATATACATAGTGGTGGAGATGAGTGACACTTGATAATATAATTCAAATGATGCTCTTGGGAAAATTAATGTTAGCCAATAATAGAGTGAAAAATAAGATGTATGTATGTATCGTTGGAAAAGTTACATGATCAATAGGTTCGGGTACCAATTCCAATGTGGGGGGAGGTTTCCCACATCAATAAGCAACTCTTGGATGCCCGCTGGGTGTCCTATATGGTTCAACTCAATTCTGACACTATCTACCTGGAAATAGCATCAGATTCCACAAGTTAAGAGTTCAATCCTGGAAGACTGCCCCCTTTTCAGATGCCAGTCCCAAGTGCAGGTTGTCACCTGTGCTTCTGAATAACTGGCTACAGATTGAAGGTTGCCATGACCTTCACTATAGACTTCCAGGTTGTTACCTGTACTTGTGACTGGCTATAAACCAGAGGTTCCCAAGACCCCCTCCTTTGGCTTGATCAATTTGCTAGAGCAGCTCATAGAACTCAGAGAAACATTTTACTTACTAGATCACTGGTTTATAATAAAGGGATATAACTCAGGAACAGCCAGATGGAAGAGATGCACAGGGCAATGTATGGAGAAAGGGCGCAGAGCTTCCATTCTCTCTCCAAGTGGGACACTCTCTCCAAATCTCCACGTGTTCACCAACCCAGAAGCTCTCCAGACCCTGTCCTTTTGGATTTTTATGGTGGCTTCATTACATAGGCATGATTGATTAAATCATTGGCCATTAGTGATTGATTCAACCCCCAGGAGCTCCCCTCCCCCTCTCATCACCTGGTTGGTTTCCCTGGCAACCGGCCCCCATGCTTAGGTGTAGTCCAAAAGTCACCTCATTAACATAACATATCACCCTCTTTTAGGAAATTCCAAAGGTTTTAGGAGCTCTGTGTCAGAAAGGGGATGAAGATCAAATATATATTTCTTATTATAAATCACAATAACATACCTGGTAACCAAATATAATCCATATGGGAAAAGTCAGAAAAACAAAAGAAATTTTAAGGAAGTACTAAAAACAAAACAAAATAACAACAAAAAACAGAAAGTATAAGATAAAATGACACATGTAAGAGTAAATATATCAGGTAAGATAATAAGTGTCCATGATTTAAACTGCTCTATTAAAAGAATAAAAGATCCTCAGACTAAGAAAAAGATAAAAAGAAATCAAATTCAACTAAACGTAAAGGAAAATGACATAAAAGGTTAAAATCAATAAGGCAAGCAAACCTTTATCTGAGAAAACAAACAAAAAGAAAGAGTTGGAAATTTAGCTTTTACATAAGGTAAGATAAAAGTAAAATTCATGAAATTAAATGAGGATCCTCTTACATTGATAAAACATGCAATTTGCAATAAAAATATAAGGGCCATGATTATTTATCTACCAAATAACATAGTTCAATACATAAAATAATCAAAGGATTTAAAATTTTGTTTGCTTTGTGTTTTCATTTTTGTTTTTAGCACATGGAAGGATGGCATTACCATCACTTGAGATGGGGAAGGCTGTGGATAGAGAGAGTTTTGGAGGGAGGAGCAGGGGCTCAGTATAGGACATACTGCATCTGAGATACCTGTTAAACTTCCAAAAATGTGTCCAGTGAATTCATAGAGTGTGAAAAGCAAAATCTAGAGTGGTTCTTTTTGTGTGTGTGGGTGAGGAAGACTAGCCCTGAGCTAACCTCCTTTGCCAATCCTCCCGTTTTTGCTGAGGAAGACTGGCCCTGGGCTAACATCCATGCCCATCTTCCTCTACTTCATATGGGACGCCACCAGAGCATGGATTGATAAGCCAAGCATTAGTCCGAGCCCAGGATCCGAACCTGTGAACCCCTGGGCCGCGGAAGCTGAGCACGTGAACTTAACTGATACGCCACTGGGCCAACCCCTAGAGTGGTGTTTTTAGAGACACAAATGAGAGGCTAAAGATGGAAGAAGAGACAACAGCTATTTATTAAGCACCTAGTATGTACCAGGAATTCAGTGAGTCCTTTTACAAAATAAGTTATTTCACATAATACCACAACTCATGATTTACCACTCATTCATTGAGCACCTGCTATGTCCAGACCCTGTGTTTACAGAGATAAATGAGAAAGTTGGTGCCTGAAAAGATCTCAATGTAGGAATTACTGTGACCCCTTAACAGAAGAGGTAATTGAGTCTAGTAGAAGTGAATGGACTTGTTCAATTGTCATACAACTTGTAAATGCCATAATTGGATATCACAGCCATATATATGTGTCTTCAGAGCCACTACTCTTTCCAGTCTTCTATCTTGAGTCTACCTACTCTTCCCTCTGCCTTTGAGAGGCAAATGCTGCCAACATTACAGAAAAATGCTACAACCAACCAACCCACATGCTTCCACACATCCTTGCAACTTTTAATGTTTCTGAACTAGCTCTGATCATTTTATTACAAATCAGTCTTGGCAATTATTTAAACCAGGACTTCTAAGGGACTCAGAGTCAGTCACCCATTATTGTTATCTTCTTGATAAATCTCCATTTCTGCTGAAGAGATGGAATTCCAAGTCCTTGTCTTTTCAGAATACCTTTGTCACATATGAGTGGCTTGCTAATGGCAGCAGAAAGGCTGGGCCACAGGCATCCCAGGTCCTGCCTTGAAAGACCCAGATGTCCATGGGCAGGTGACGAGCACCCAGTTTTCTCTTCTTTCGCCAGATGACAGCCCAGAAATCCTGAGGTCCGTGCAAAGTAAGTATCAATTGCATAGTTTCCTCACGGAAAAGGTTAGAGTGCTTAGGAGAATGCAGACTGGAGAAGGTGGCCTTTAGAAATGAGGGCTTCTAGGTAATTTAACCTCCTAAAGTGAATATTAATATTTACATTACCCTGTTAACCCTGTGCTTTTTTCTCTGTCTGACATAGGAGCCGAAGGTTCAAATATTTTAAACAGGTGTTCCTTTGAGGGAAACTGGTCTACCACAACATTTTATAGAGGAAAGAGCATGGTCTCTGTAATCTGGTCATCTGAATTTGAATTCCATCATGGCCATTTATTTTGCTGGATAATCTTAAGAATGTTAGGTACTGGGTCTTAAGTCTCTCATCTGTCAAATGGGAACATGTCCCCTTACTATTACTGGAAGGGTAAACCCACTGGTACTCAACAGTGTGGAACTATTGTAGTTGTTTTTGCTGTTATCACAGCTCATTCAAAATTGTCACAAATAGAAGCAAATCCACTCTAGTTTGTTCACTCTCTCTTTTAAAGAAGTCCTAGCACTGTTGATATTAACACATGGTACATCTACTAGCACTTCAACTTTTCACAACACTGTGGTGTCCGTCCGTTGTGAGAGGTGAATCACGTGGTGGCCATGAATTAAGACATCAGATCTGGACTGAGTTCAAATCTTGGCATGACCACATTCCAGCTTTATGACCTGGAGCAAAATAGTTAGCCTCTGTGTGTCTCAATTCTCCCTCTTCTAAACAGTGATAATAATGGTATCCATCCCCTGGGGTTCTTGTATGTTTTGACTTAGTTAATACATAAATAGCGCTTAGTGTGTCCCTGGCAAGTAGCACATATTCAATAAGTCATAATTATGTTTATGTTCATTGGAATTTGATTGCATATGATCCAATCTCTGAGCAACAGAATGCATGTGATATTATTCTCATTTGAAAGGTGGAGAAACTGAGTCATAGAGCAATTTACAGGCATGGCCATAGTCACACAACTAATTTGTAGCTCTCCAGGACCAGCACTGCCTCCCAAAGCAGTTCCATCACCCAGGAAAAGTCCCAGTAGCTGCAGCTCGCGCCAGGATTTATTTCACAGGCACCTCCCCGTGCACGCACCCCCACACCCCGCCGTTGTTGTGGGAAATTATGCGGCGAGCAGTGCTCCGACACGCTCTGCTCTTGAAGAAACACTCCCAATTACTGCGGCTGTGTTCTCCGTGATCGCAACGTGTCATGACATTTCCAAGATGTAAGTTTCTTTGAAAAAGGCATTAGCGCCGGGCGAGTGAAGCAGCTCATTTTTCAAACTTGGAAACTGTCGTTTGCCCTGCTCGGCGCCAGTGAAGCCTGAACACACTGTTTAGTGAGCACCGTCGGGCGACCGAAGTTCACGCCGTGGGCACGTTTGGCTGCTCTCCCTCTGAAAGATCCGTGGCTGAGAACGTGCAAGTGTGCATGCATGTGCAAACACACATACACACACTTTACGCTATGCACCATCATTCTCTTTCAGGCCTTCCCATATTCCCAATTCTCAGTTGGAGCCTAGTGCTCTGCCCTCTCGCCGAGAGCCACTTGGCACCCCACTTCAGAATACACTTCACCCCTGTCCACCACTGACCACTTCAGGGATGTATTACAGCCCTTATGGTTCCCCATCTGCATCAGCCAGGTTATCAGTTGCAAGCAAAAGAAACTGTTGTATGCTGATTTAAGCAGCAATGGAATTTACTGGAAGACGCTCAGCACACAAAATTGCCAGCCTCAAGAAACAGTCAGGAACAAAGGAAGGTGACACAGTTGAAACCATGGGCAAATTCGTGCCGAAGCAACAGTGTAGTGAGCGCACTTAGTGCCCAGGTAGGCACGATTGTCACACTGAAGATGGATGTTACTGCATGCTCTTTTGCCCAGCTGCATCCTGGGTGGGTGCATGTGATTGGCTAAACCTCAGTCACGTGCTCCTAATGTAGCTGCAAGAGAGGCAGAGAAACCAAGTAATGGCTGTATTCATTTCCTATGGCTACTATAACAAAGTACCACAAACTGGGTGGCTTAGAAGAACAGAAATTTATTGTCTCTCAGTTCTGGAGGCCACAAGTCCAAAGTCAAGGTGTCAGCATGGCCATGCTCCCTCTGAAGGTGCAAGAGAAGGCTCTGTTCCAAGTCTGTCTCCTAGCTTCCAGTAGCCTCAGCCATTCCTTGGCAGGGAGGTGGCTGTCTTCTCCCTGTGTGTCTCCACATTGTCTCTGTGTCCAGCTTTCCCCCTTATAAGGACACAAGTCATATTGGATTAGGGACTACCCTAATGACCTCATCTTAACTTGACTACATCTGCAAAGATACTGTTTCCAAATAAGGCCACATTCCGACATACTAGGACTTAAGACTTCAACATGTCTATCTTTCTGGGGGTCATAATTCAACCCATGACACTCTCCTTTCACTTTATTTGATAGGAGGCAGACTATGATGGCTACCAAAACTTATACACTGTACACAGTGGTGAATCTTTTACACAGACAAAGGGGTTCAGGTGCAGGAAGCCAAAACACACTAACAAAAAGCCTGAGAATATCCATTATGCCATCACCCTGAGAACCCAGTACTCCAAGCTTCTTAACATAGCTCTTAAACTCTCCTCCTTAACCTGGCCCTCTCTTTCTTTTTCTTATCTTCTGCCACTCCCTAAGATATTCCCTGGCCTGTTATACAGAACTACCTGACATTTCCTGAATATTAAAAAATTTTTTTGACATATAAAATTCTGTACATAGTTAATGTAAACAGCTAGATAAGTTTAAAGATAAGTATGCACCTGTGATGAAACCATCACCATAGTGTCGTAAACCTACTTATCACCTCCCAACTTTTCTTCTCATTCTCTTATTTTTTTATTATCATTAGTATTATTTTGTGATAAGAACACTTAACATAAGATCTACTACCCTTTTAGCGAATGTTTATGTATACTACCATACAGTATAGTTAACTATAGGCTCTATGCTGTACAGCAGATCTCTAGGACTTATTCATATCCTGAATACTTTGTAACAGATGAATTACTAAGAAAAAAATCTAATGGTTTGAGCATTTCATCCCCCCATCCTCAGGACTAACACTGGCTATTTAAAGGCCTGCTGATAAGAGATGATATTTATCATCCCTGACCAAAAGCTGTTGGGAGAAAGCATTGACACCTGAGGAAGATGAGAAAGCTTCCCCAAGACTAGTAAGGTGGTGGGATTTAGGTGGGCACAGAAAGTGTGATGAACCAAAGCATATTGCCCTTACAACAGCAGAGGCAGGTGGTCCCCAGTGGGGAACGTCTACAAAGGAAAATGAAGGACATGAGACCCTGGGGCCTGGGGTTTTAGGTCTCGAGGAACAGGGGATATTGCAGGATAAATACACATGTTAATGGAGCCAGTGTAGCACATAGACTGGAGGGTCTTTGTCCAAGGTTCTAGAATAGACCATATAGAACCCAAGAACTTTGCTTGACCTTGGGTGACACTGGCAGAACAGGCATGCTATTAACAGATTAAATTTACTACCAGCCTGGAAGGATGGGGAGTTATATTCAGATATGTCTAGATTTAGCTGGAAGAAAATATATTCTTTTTAAGCAATGGTTTTTTTCTGGCATCCATGTGTGGCTGTTGGATATGTAAACTATGTACAACTCCACATTTTCTTATGTTGCCGTTCCCTTGCATAGGAACCCAATTCATTCCCGTCCTCCTTGTTCCAGTAGCCTTCTTTCACTTCCCCTTTCTAGATTGAATTAGGAGACCTTGGTTACTTCTCTCTCAGTGCCTCATTCTCCATATTTATCATGGAACTCCTGGGTTGTAATTGCCTCTTTCCTAGCCTGTCATCCCTACTGATCTGTGAGCTTCTGGGGCCATCACTTTATTTGATTTCTCAGTGTCTAGCACAGGGCTAGGTGCATAATAGGTACTCAATCACTGACAGACAAATGAAGAAAATGATGAAAAACAATGAGATAGGTGCGCCAGCCTCCTGGACCTTGAGAACAGCTCAGCAAATCACTGTGCCACAGAGTGACAAAGCCAACTTTCCCCGTAGGAGAAAAGCTCACTGAGAGTCTTGGCTGCAGGCTGGGGTGAACATAGGGTGGCACTGTCCAATGTGGTAGACACTAGCCAGAGGCAGCCATTTAAAATTATATTTAAATCACTTAAAATTAAATAAAATTACAAATTCTATTCCTCTGTTGCACTAGTCACATTTCACATACTCAATAGCTCCATATAGCTAGAAGCTACCACATTGGACAGCACAAGTATAGAACATTTTCACTGTCACAGAAAGTTCTCTTGGACAGTGCTGACATAGGTTCCTGTGTCCCTGCAAAGAGATTGCATTCTAATCTTAGTAAGTGGTCCATTCCCTTCCACTCCACATTTATTTTTAACTCTTATAAAATCACATGCACACACATACAAATACACAAAATTAACTATCCAAACCATCAATCACTTTTATTTTGTAAAAAGAGTATTGATTTTTACTAAAAAGACACTTGTTGCAAGAGGTATTCCATATACAACAATAAAAAAAGTTCCTTTTTGGGTAACTTTAAGAGAATGTCTAGATTTTTAATGGGGCCACCATTTTTGTGCCATTACCATAAGGATACCAAGCATTTAGCATCTGTTCCCTGGTGCATCACCTAAAAAGAGAGCACAGAGGTGGGTGCTGTGATTGTGAGGTGACAGGTGGATGGAGAGTCCCTGATCCCAGCAACTATGACAGTCTCTAAGAGTGGGTGAGTTTTATAGTTTCTGCAGAACTGTATGGCTGCCATTCAAAATGGCATCTTGGTTGGATCTAGCATGTGATACAATAGCCCTCCAATTGTTTTCAAGCCAAGAGGAGTGAGTGCTGCTCTCTGAACCCCTCCTTGTGGGTTTTTATGGAGGCTTCATTACATAGGCATGATTGATTAAATTATTGGCCATTAGGGATTACTCAAACTCCTGCCTCTTCTCGTCCTAGGAGGTTGGGGTGGGACTGAAAGTTCCAACCCTCTAATCACATGGTTGGTTCTCCTGGCAACCAGCCCCCATCCTTAGGTGGGTGGAAAACACCTCATTAACATGACAAGAGGCACCTTGATTGCTCTCAACATTTAGGAAATTCCAAGGGATTAGGAGTTCTGTGCCAGAAATGAGGATGAAGGCCAAATATATATTTCTTATTATAAATCACAATAACACACTACAAGCTTGATGTCATTTAAAACTCATGATCAATATCGTGATCCATCTCATTTTTACATTTGAGGAATCTGAGGCTCAGAGAGGAAAAGTGATTTGTCCATGGTGGCACAGCTGGTAAGAGATCAAAGCTGGAATCCCATGGCTCTGATATAAATCCCATGTTTAATTTACAACACACTAGCTGTCTTAGCTCTGGCTGCTATAACGAAAATACTATAGACTTAGAAAATACTATAGGCTTAGAAACAACAGAAATTTATTTCTTACAGTTCTAGGGGCTGGAAGTCTGAGTTTAGGGTGCCAGCATGGTCAGGTTCTAGTGAGAGACTTCTTCCAGGTTTCACACTGCTCACCTCTTATCATATCTTCACATGGCGGAGAACAGAGAGGAAGCAATCTTTCTTTGTGGCTCTTAATAGGGCACTAATCCTATTCATGAGAGCTCCACCCTCAGGACATCATGAATCCTAATCACCTCCCAAAGGCCCCATTTCCTAATTCCATCACTTTGGGGGTTAGAGTTTCAACATATGAATTTGGGGGAGGACACAAGCATTTGGTCCATAACACCACATTCCACACCTCCTGAAACTCAATCCGAGGGCCATAAGAAACACCTATTTTAGTTAACCATTTGGACCAGTCAGGATTGTTAGCTTCTCTGATTCTGGCTCCATGTCACCTCCCACCAGCTCAGGGCTCAGAAGCAGCAGACAAGGGCAGCCACCTCTGTCTGCATTAGTGCTTATCTCTGGGAGCCTGGGGAAAGCCCCCTTTGTTGCTTACTTCTCAGGGATGTTCTCATTTAAACGATCACCCAGACTGGGACGAAGACTTTATTTGGTTTCTCCAGGATGAGTTTAGCAGATAAACCCAACACCAACATAGACACCCCCCACTACCATCCCTTGAAAATCTTTCTCTTGTCCGTGGGCTGAGAACACATTACTGTCTCCTTTTAGAAACCTAGAGAGTTTGTGGGCCCCCGAAAAGTAGCTGCACTTGAATTGCAAGCTATGGCTACATATTTGATGGAGAAGGAGAAAAAGAGAGGAGCTGTGTGAACAGGGAAGAATTTTAAGTGTAAGCTGACAAAGAACAGGTTGGAGAAAAAAACACAAGGGGGACCCGTTTGAGGTTCACAGGGGCCTCCGTCTGGGGTGCTCACACTGATCTTATGTTTAACATTAATAATTGCTAAATTATATTAAATCATATACCAATCAGATTAATAAAGCTTACAATATTTAGGGCATTTAGTTTGCTAAAATCACTGGCATCTGTGCCTATTAAAAATGACAGATGATTAGACTATCCAAAGTTTGGTGGAGGCTGCTAGCTAACAAGGTAGAATTAAAATTTACATCTTGTTCCGGCATAATGAAGATAATTAAAAAGAGTGATAAAACCCTTTGATTAACCCTCATCTCCTCTTGCATAGCATTTTATTATGCAAATGAAACCTCCAACACTGTAAACTTAATACCAGTTAAGAATATGAATATGTTCTCATTTTCAAAGCACAAAGATATATGGGAACGTATAAAATATTTGATTGAGGTTGGAGACAGGGCCCACTTTGTGATAAAGTGGAGTTCAGGAGTGTGTGTTGCATAGAGCAAAACGACGTCTCCATTTGCCGCTGTCTCAAGTTCCAGCCCACTGTGCCGCCCATATCATCTCAATAGTTTCTGTTTTGTTATTTAATTACCTGCTGTGCCAGGTAACATTATTGAGGATGCCCAGACACTAAAACCAAGAATGGCTATGTCATCCCATGAAGGGCTCCTTTGTAGTCCTGCTTTTCTTTACTGAATTAAAGGACACTTCACAGTGACTTTAAAAAGCAGGAAATTCCTTGTCCATCCATCTCTGATGTTTGAGGAAAGACAGTTAGGAAGCCCTACAGAGGAGAATTTTTTTTAAGAATCTACTGTTTCAACATGTAATTTTTCTCCTCCCTGAGAATTATTTCTTCTCCTCCAGTAGTGTTAAAAGGAAGACTGGGATAGCAGATTCCTAAGAGTGACACTGAGCTGGTTTAATGAATTTCCCCTTGGCCAAAAGAGTTAATTGGTAGGAAAATAACAAAAGCTTTCTTTTTCCCTTTTGCCAGATTTCTCGGTCTCTGTTTGCACTCTTCATTCATTGTTCCCCATTTTCACTCTGGAAAGTGAAAGAGCCTTTAGTTATGTGATGAGAAGCAACCAACATGAGCAAGAGAAATCAGTATGCTTCTAAGAACCACTCTTCGAAGATTGTTAAGACCCAGAGACAACTGCAGAGAAAATGTGGATTGTGGCGGGGTAGGGCATACATGAAATGGGACTTATAGGCTCAAGGACTTGGGACAGGATGAAGCTGAGAAGCTGTAGGGAGAAGATTAGAAAAGCAAGAAAGAAGGGAGATTGGTGGAGAGACATTTTGGAGGCGCCCACAGAGGAGAAGGCAATGTGAAAATGTGGCAGAGAGAGGTGCGCACAGCTGCCAGAAGCTGAAGGGGCAAGGGATGGAGTCTGCCCGAGAGGCTCCAGAGAGAGTGTGACCCTGCCAAAACCTTGACTTGGACTTCCGGCCTCCAGAACTTGAGAGACGACATTTCTGTTGTTTGAAGCCACTTAGTTGGTGGTAATTTGTTACAGCAGCCACAGGAAACCAACACCGCCTTTGGCATCAGGAAGTGAGAAGTGGATGAAAAGATGTCAGGGGGAAGGAGGAAGGAATGCTTACACCATCTTCCAGATTTCAGGTGCATTCTGAGCAGCGAATGTGAACTCAGCCCTTTCTGATGACGGCCGGGTTGTCTAAGTGTTCTTGTCTTGAAATGGGAACAACAACAGTACCGACATCATAGGGCTGTTGAGAGGATGAAATGAGTTCACAAACGGAAACATCTCAGAACAGCATCTGGCATAAAATCTGTACTATCTAAATGTTAGCTTTTATTTCTGCTATTGTTGCTGCTGTTATTTTATTATTTTTATTATTATCACTATTTGCCAGAATTTACATGCCTTCTTGACTATTGCCTATTTGAACAATTTCATTTGCATATGTATTTATAGAAAAAAAGACTAGAAGTCCATTTTCCAAAATATTATAAAGTTATTTCTGGGTGATGGGTGCGACGTAGAATTTTATTTGCTTCTATTTTATAAATGTTCAGCAATGAACACATATTATTCTGCTAATAAGAGCACTGAAGATTTGTTTTTCTTTTGGGTTTTTAAGACTGCTTTGTTTTAACTCTTAACAAAATCGAAGAAACCCAGATCCAGGCATTTTCAATGTCAATGAGTCAACAGAGAACACTGTACATAATATTTTTGATGAAACCCTAAGATTTGTAAGAATTTTCAACTAGTAACTGGGGAAAGAGATGAGGGTGGGTGGGTGTAGAAAACAGATCTGGAAGCCAGTTTTAAAGTTTTTCAAGTGGACCACAGTAAGAGTCCAACATCTCCAAACATTGCCCCAGTTTGTGCCTGAAATCACACCATTGTGGATTGGATTCTCTGGTTCAGCACTCTCTCCTCCAGGGATATTATTTCTGGGAAGAGAAAAACACGTGGTCACTATAGACCCGGGTTTATCAACCTGGACACGACTGACATTTTGGGTTGGGTATTGCTTTTTTGTGGGAACTGCCCTTTGCATTGTAGAGTGTCAAGCAGCCTCTCTGGTCTCCACCCACTGGATGCTAGTAGCACCTCCCCCCTCCAGTTGTGACAACCCCAAACGTCTCCAGATATTGCCAAGGATCCCTGGGGGGGGGACAAAATCCCCCCCCCCCCCAGTTGCGAATCACCACCTAGACCGAAGTCCAGTGTTGTTCCCTTTGGATTCTGCTTAGCGAAACCCTTGGTTCAGACTCCAAGTTGCTACAGACCATTTTCTTGAAAAGACACACCAATGAGATGAAATCCTGTGAGCTGTGGATTCAGAATGCCGGGGTTGCTTTACGAGTTCTATCACTCATTAGCCATGTGAGTTAATTCCTCTGATGTGCAGTTTCTTCACTATAAAATAGGGTTAATGACATCAACCTTTGCAAATTTTTATGTGAATAAAAGATAAAATATGTCACATTGTACCATGTCTGGCACATAGTAGGGTTTAAGAAATACCTGGTCCCTTCCCTGTAAGTCGGTTGATGTGTCTCAAAAATTAGAGGGATTAATTAATAATACATATAATTGACCCCCCATCAAAACCTTATCAGCCAAATTATGTACGTGCTTCTTTTATCAAACTCAGTTTCCCAAACCCCCAAACCTCCAGTGAAAATAAAATAAAATATAGAACTTAAGTTGATGCAAAATTTTGATTTATGTTGTTTTTGTAGTTTAGGAGGGTCTGAACAGAAAGCTCTTATCACTGAACCTCAGCTGCAGAAGGAATCCTTTAATCGTGACCATCCTCCTGGAAGAATGGTGTACATTTAGGGCCAAACTCAGGTTACCGGGCAAGGAGGAAATACTTCCAGCAGCTACCCTACCCCTTCTTGTTGGCTGCAAATGGCTTTAATCTGCTTCCACTGTCTTTTTGAAGTCTGGAGATATTTGACCACAGCCTCATTAGGTAGTTGTGGGCTGCGAGAGAATTTATTTTTGTCAAACACATGGCATGGAGGGAAATGTGTCAACGATGCTGATGAAGCAAGCCAGCCTCGTTGGTACCTGTGGCTCCTCAGGCCACCCTGGGTCTTCCTTGTGGTGACATCCCCTCAGAGCCCTTTTGGAGGGATAGTGGAAATGTCCGAGGGGATCTCTCTCCCTGGTCCCTTTTCTGTGTTTGTGGCATATAGAGCTTAGATCTGAAGTCAGAGTGAAGTGGGTTTACATGTTGGCTCAGTTGGTTATAAGCTGGGCAACCTTAACCTCACAGCCTCTCTGAGCCTCAGCTTTCCCAGCTGTACAATGAGGATACTAAGCTTAGCTGAATTAACTAAGTCCACGTTTGTTAAATGCTTGCTACGTGCAAAGCACTGTCCCAGGTGCTAGAGTGAAAAAAGAAAAAAAAACCCCATAAATAATGTCCCCATTATCATGGAGCTTATATTCAGGGATGTGCTGGTAATATTTAACAAATGGGTCATCAGAAAAAGAACCTTATCTGTAATACTTGCCAATTTCTGTGGTGTAGATACTCCCATTATGGTTGACTTCAAGCTACTAACAGAATATGACTGGATGCAAAGTTAGGAAGCAATGTGCAAGGTCAGCTCTCACGAGCTGGTGCAAGCTGGCTCCAGCACATCATTGCTGTTAAAACACAAAATCTCACAGGGTATCATGGGGATTCAATGAGATAATAGTAAGGGATTGATACACGGGGGGCCGTTATTACTATCGCAGCAGCAGGAGCCTTGAATCCCCCCAGAGCGGAGACTGTAGACCTGATCCTCCTCTCCATCACTCCTCCACGCAACTTTTGCCAAGTCCCTTCAATTCTTCCTCTAGCAAACCATTCTGCGCCCCTCCTTCTGCTGTTGTTACTATAGGTGCAGCTCAGATTACAGCTGTCTCAAAGAGTGTCTTAGACTCAACCCAGCTGATCACACATGTGATTCCGGGTCCCATCAGGAGAGTGTACTTCAGTAGACAGGAGCAGAGCCCTGAGGCCTGCCTTTTTGACAGGTAACCCTGGTGATTCAGCCCTAAGTGGTCCACGGAACTGACTGCAAAAAACACCACTCCAAGTTTTCTTTTCGTTTTAATAGCCCATGACTTTCTGGCTCATCTTTGCTCTTTGACAGGTTAATTTGGTAAAATGAGTTTGGTTATTCCTGCCTTTCCATTCTATGGTGGCAAGGGAGTCCAGTGGGATGAGAGTCCCAAGAAGATAAAATTTTCACAAATGTGAGAAGGCACACATCTAATAATAAAAATGATAGCAGTTCGCATTTATTGAAGCACAGTGTATATGTCAGCCAATGTCCTGACGGCTTTATGTGAAACAAAAATTCTAACAACACATTCATGAGCTAAGTGGTATAACGATCGTCATCTTTATTTCATAGATGAGGGAACCGAGGTGGAGAGGAGCTAAGCACCTTCTCCAAGATCACCCAATCAATAAGTGATCGAGTCATGATATGAACCCAAGTTGTCTAGGACCCTCACCCTTAACCACCGTGCTAGGTACTGTCACGCTATTACTAGGGTTCTTTGAGTTGCCCGTGGTGGGGTTTCACAATCCATACAAACAAAACATTTAGATTTCCATTTAACTTTGACCAGTTGAGGAAATGATGGGGGCAGAGTGCTCACAATAGCGACAAATACTGAGAATACTAACAAGTTAGCTTTCATTGAGCACTTAGCCGGTACTGGGGACTGTTCTATACAATATGCATTCAATGGTGACAAGGAGGGGACATTACAGGATCTGGGATTGAGATGGAATTGAGATCATTTCCCTGATAGACTGGCGACTTTTAAGATTTTCTTATCACTTGTTTACTAGATGCTTTAGCATATTGGTGTTAGTATTTTTAAACGGCTTTGGTGCTAATTCTACCATTTGGGTCATCTGTGAGTACACTGTCCACTTTTTTCTCTAAGTTGTGGAGTCACATTTTCCCATTTTGTTTTTAATATCTTGTAATTGTGTATAAAAACCATCGTATATAAAAGAAGAGTAGATCCCAAATTAAATAATATCCACCCTGGAAAAGGGTTTGCTCCTTCCTCTCTCAGCTGGGAGAGGGGGAGGTCCAGCATCTTCCATCTCAACCGAGTGTTCCCAGGCTTGGGTTGGGTTGCAGCTTCAGTTTGCTTCCGTTCACCATTGGGCTTAAATGTTTTACAGGTGAGAACGAGATGCTCCCTTCAGCAGAGCCTGGGATGTGAGTCCCAGCAAGATGTCTTAGCTCACTCTCTGCTTTACCATCAAGGCTCCAGTTCTGTGGACCGCCAGCCCACCTGCACATTTTCAAGTTTTTGAAGATGCGTCTCTTAGTCCCGTGCCCCCTAGTGAGCTGCACCGTGAGGGCTCAGGTAGAATTAGCAGGGAGGTATGCCTCAGGTGACTGTCCCCGCCCTCCCGCCCCCAGCTCTGCAGCTCACAATTGATGGGAATGCTGGAGAGGCACGTCTCAAAAGCGAACCAAGAAGCAGTTGCTAAAATAGCAGAGAAAGAGATGCTAAAAAGCTGGTGATTCCTCGCTACGTTATTACAGTGCTCCACACGTGTTAAAAAAGTAACTTCCATTCATCCGTCCCAAACTTACCTCTCCAGCTTCTTTCGCTACTCTTCAGTTTCCATCCCACCTTCCAACTGTGCTGGACCACATACAATTCCCAGGACTTTTTTACTTGCTCTAAAAGAAACACCTTTAACATTTCTCTTTATTTCACTCCATTGACTCCTCTTTATCCAGCAAAATTCCATTTCAAATTCACCACCTCAAGCAAACCTTCCCTCGGTCTGATTTAAAAGACCACCCTGTGAGTTCCCATGTGCTCACCTGTCTCATAGCCCCCAACATCCTTTATTTTTATTACTGGTGGACAAACTTGTCTCCCACACCAGACTTTGTGTTCCATCTGGGGTGAAGCCACGCCCGATTTCAGCCAGCATCCCCCGGATCTGAATGAGGACCAGAAACCCAGTAACTTGTGTCAAGGAATGTCCACAAGAAACGTCAAGGAATGTTCACAAGAAATCACTCAGGTCCCTCTTAGCTCCTGCCTCCTTCACAGTTGTAACCACATTTAGCCTGTCTTCAAGTAGACCCTACTTCTCTCAGCGACTATACTCCCATTTATTGAGTACTTACTGATTCCAAGAACACTCCAATTTTCATAGCACGCAATCCCCAACCCTGCGATTTTAGTGCTATCGCTATACTGTCTATTTACAGAGAAGAAAACTGAGGCCTAGGATGTTTCAGGAACTTGCCAGAAAGAGCTAAGGTTCCAACCCACATCTACGCCAGTCTGACCCACGCGCTTATGCCTAGACTCCAGGCTTTTGTGTCTGCGCCCTCCCTTCCATTTCTCCATTCTCCTCCTCTTTCTGCGTCTGACACTGAACTCGATGATCAGTTGATCAGCGGAGCCCATCCATCTGGCGGTTGACATGCAGTGCCTTGGAGTTCTGGTTTTTCCTATTCTGCTTCTGTATCATTCAGCAACTTCTGTTTTCCTCTGAGGTCACCCTTAAAGGTCCATGTGTCTTGTTTCTCATTTCTGCCTTGTCGAGGAAATCTCGCCAGTGCATCTATCAAAGTAATCATCACAAGCCTGATGTAAGAGTATGGTTCCTCTCACATTTTTCATTACTCGATAATTTATTAATATCCTTCCCGAGCAGCACTAGATTTATCTTGATAAAACTGCTATCAGTAGTGACACGGGCAATGCCACTGGGATGCACCAGGAAGAGCGGGGCGCTCACCTTCCTCACCCCTTAATGCCTCGGGAAGCCCAACGCGGAGCCAGCCCAGGGGGCTGCCGAGACCCCAAACATTTTATCATTTTGATAAAGTTGACCCGGGGCAGCCTCAAAGGGATTGCTACCTATCTTGCCTTTCTTCTCTGCTTGTGGCGAACACACGATTGCCTGTGTCTGAGAAAGGCAGGTAGCAAGGGGTGGATAAATCACCTTCAAAGAATTCACTATTTATCTCGTTTTCATCCGAGCATCCTCAGTGAACAACTTCACCTCTCAGCCCGAGTGGGCTTTCCAGGAGGGCTGGCACCTGCAGTTGGTGACAGACCTTGCATTATTTCTGTGGCAGCTTCCGGGCAGGGATTCCTTGGGTATGTAGGCTGAAGTGGCCTCTGCTGTCCCCACCTTCTGCTCCCCTCTACGTTCCCCTCTCTCCAGGAAGAGAGCAGAGAGAGCAGAGACAGCCCCCTCCAGTCCTGCTGATTATTCGCAAAAATGAAAACAGCAGGAGACCTCCTGCAGAAGGCAGCTGCTTCTTAGGCTTCTGTTGGACACTGTTGCAGGGGTGTATTTGAGATGGGAGCAGTGTCTCTGTAGCACTTTATTTGCCACAATTCAGAGTAATGCTTACAAATTGGGTTTCATGGTTCATTTCTCTCAGCATCATCCCTCCCCAAAGTTAATAAATAAAAACACATACATAGGCAAAGAGAAAAGTGAAGTCAGTCAGTGCATTGGATGAGTGTTGCTGTGTGCAAAGAGATAATGCATATACCTTGCTGGTGGAAGGGCTGATTGGTTTAGCAAATTGAGAATAAATGTGTACATCCATGACTCACAAACCTCTATCGAATCATTTACTTAATGTGCACAAAGAATGATTTTTTGTAATTTGTTTTGCAGCCTTGTTTATAATGCAAAATATTTGTTATCATAGAAGAGGAAAACTGGTGAAATAAATGATGGTACATCCATACAATGGAATATTGCATGGTCAGGCAAAGGAGGAGACAGATGCATATGTTCTGATATGGAACAAGATATAGTTAGTGATAAAAAGCAAAGTAAAAGTCACTTTCGTGGAATTCTCCTCTTGTCTGTGTATTGATTGTTGCTTAAAGGATGCACAAGAAACTAGCCACAGTGATTTCTTATGAGAGAGAGATGCGGTAGTCTGAGGAGGGGGAGGAAGACATATTTATTATTATGTATTCCTTCATCCTGTTAAGTTTTTCCTGATAATGCATTACATTTTCAATTAAAAGTTAAGGCTCTTCATATGACTCTTTTTCCCATTTGTCTCTTTGAACATTTCTGAGGCTCTTAATTAATGCTTTTTTGCTCCTCTCCCAAAGTGAGCTTGAGCTGTACCATCTGGTTCTCCCTGCTCATTCTCCTTCATAAATTAAAAAATCCACGTGTGCAAGGGGGCCATAGGTGACTGCGCCAAGGAAACAGTCCTCGTTTCAACAGATCACTCTCTAACTGGCAAAGCCAATTTCATGCCAATTATTCCCATAGGGTCTGGGAAGGAGGAAGGGAAGAGTCTGTTATTTTCCAGTTGCAGAAACTGAGTCTCTAGGAAAAGTGACTTGTTCAAGATCATGCGTCCTGTAGGGGATGGAGCAAAGATTCACACCCAAGTTTGACTGAATCCGTTGAATGTGTCCTTTCCCCTTTAGCATACCTACACTGGGGAAAGTACTTTCTCCTGGGCTTTCTCAGAGGTGATGGCTGTGAACCCCCATCCAGTTGCATGACCCTCTCCTTCTCCTTGCTGTTGAACTGGGGACCTTCCCAGGGACCATTTGGTAGCTGGTGAGGCCATGTCTGTGCGTCTGTGGCTCCAGGTGCACATTAGAGAAGAGCTGGCTCTTGCAATTGCTAATTTCACTGTTGAGATGGCTCTGGCCTCCTGGACAGATGGCCAATTGCACTAGAGCTGTCAGAGTGCACATATGTCAACAATGACAGGGAATTTCAGCTGCAACCAGAGCTGAGACAGCCGTCCAAAGGCAGGGCCATTTGTCACTGTGGTTGATTCCATAAAATCAGTCATGAGGGGGCAGATGGGGGATGCAGCCTCGCCTCTCTGTGGCTTGGCAATACTGGGAGAACCCAGCGTACACCTGGCTCAATGAGTATTGAGATCGTTGATCTTGTACAGATTCAAAATCCACTGGAAATTGTTTTGCTTGATCTCTCAGCCACACCCAGTGACCTGGTGATTGCTGTAAAAATACACTGCTGCTACCAGCACCACTAAACGTAACAAAAACAGTGCCCTTCTTCCCCTTTGCTGTCTTAACCAAAGAGAGCTCTTGGAGAAGGAAGCCCTTATTCCATTCCATTCCCTACCTCCACCGATTGTTTTCCTTCCTTTCTTTGTTATTTCACTTTGTCTTCTAATTCTGGCTTCTCCAGGATTTGGAAGAGAAGTCCCAGAAGAGTGAAGAAAAATGCAAATCCTGGCTCCACTGTTTCTTAACTGGGTGACCTGGGGGAAGCTGCTGACCATGCCTGAGTCTCAATCTCCTTTCTGAACCTTGTGAGGATTAAAGGGGGGTGTCGTGTGTCAGGAAACACCATGATGCCTCACACAAAGCTGGTGATCCAGCCTGGATAATGCTTGTTTCTACAGTGACCCCTGGGACCAGGAGCCGGGGTTTTCATATTCTCTGCAGCAGTGGTTCTCAACCAGAGGCACTGTTGCTCCCCCAGAGAATGAGTGGCAATATCTGGAGACATTTTTGGTTATTATGAGTGGAGTGGGAGGGCCAGTGCTAACAGTGGGTTGAAGGTTGAAGGGAGATGGGTTTTAGATACATAAAGACCCAGAATCAGTCATCGGTACCCTGGTGATATACAATTTGGGCTCTAGAATTAAATAAGGGAGCTCAAATCTGGAATTTGCTATTTATCTATGTCATAAAGCAGAGGATATCAGCTGGGTGATTGTCTGAAGACGTTTTTGATCATCCCAACTGGGGAGGGGGTGCTGTTGGCATCTAGTGAGTAGAGACTAGGGATGCTACTAAGCATCCCACAGTGCACAGGACAGTCCCCATGAGAGAGAATGGCCCAGTCCCAAATGTCAAAGGTGCCAAAGTTGAGAAACCCTGACCTACAGCGTGCTATTTGTTTGTTTATTTTTTCTAGCCCCATATTCACACTGTCTTTCAGCTTTATAAACATCAAGAACTCTTATGAAGATACTTCGTTGGAGAGGTGGTCTGCTAATGCCATTTATTAGGACCTTATGGAAAAGTCCAGTCCCTAGATTGCTACAGAATAGTGCGAGGTGGGAGGGTTGACTGGAGGGAGACAAGGTCCTCAGATTGTTGAGACTTGAAAATCCTCCCACACTCACACTGAGCTGCATCTTTAAAGCCCTGATTAGCTTTGAGGAAAATATTAAGCAGCAAATCTGTGGGGTTTGGATGCTCCCTAGAAAAGAGGGAAAGAAAAAAGAGCAGAGATCAGCTGCTCAGGCTTACAGCCAGACTCACAAAGAACCTGCAGCAGGTGCAGCGAGGCTGGCTGGGGAAGCAAAGAGAACTGCGGGCCCCTGAACCTCTGTGTGAGGAGCTCCAAGGTGCTGATACAATCTTTAACACCTGTGTGCTGAGAACCAGCTGAGGAAACTCTGCTGGAGACACCCAGGAGCAATCAGCATGGCCGGGGAAGCACACAGGTGGGAGAAGGATATGCCTAATGTGAGGGAAGTAGTTGATGGGGCCCAGTTTACATAAGTTCACTTATTCAGCATGATGGTTAATTTTATATGTCAACTTGACTTGGGCCATGTGGTGCCCAGATATTTGGTCAAAGATTATCCTGAGCATTCTTGTGAGAATGTTTTTAGATGGGATTAACGTTTAAATCAGTAGATTCAGTAAAGCAGATTGCTCTCCCTCATGTGGGTGGGCCTCATCCAATCAGTTGAAGGCCTGAATAGAACAAAAGGGCTTACCCTCCTGCAAGTAGGGGGGAACTCCTCCTGCATCACTGGTTGAGCTGGGATGTTGGTCTTTTCCAGGTTTCAGACTTGGACTGAAACATCAGCTCTTCCCGGGTCTTGAGCCTGCCAGCTCTTTGACTGGAACTACACCATTGGCTCTCCTGGGTCTCCAGCTTGCTGACTCACCCTGCAGATCTTGAGACTTGTCAGTCTCTATAGTCATGTGAACCAGTTCCTTATAGTAAATCTTTCTGTCTCTGTCTCTCTCTCTCTGTGTGTATATCTATCTATCTATCTATCTATCTATCTATCTATCTATCTATCTATCTATCTATCTATCTATCTATCTATCTATCTATCTATCTGTCTGTCCGTCTATCTAACTATCTGTCTTACTGGTTCTGTTTCTCTGGAGAACCCTGACTAACACATTCAGTGATGAGTTCTTACTATGTACTTGGAACTAGGCCTAGTTCTATGCATAATGCAAGGTAGAAATTGCCCAGTTCTGAGACAGGATGGATAAACGCCTGTGGGAGTTCAGAGGGTGATGGATGAGGCAGTTTGCTATATGAGATGCAATGGACATTTGACACTAAGCCATCAGAAGCAAAGTTCAACATTTATTGAGCATCTATTTTACAATATTAGCACATTTAACTCCCTGTAGAACTCCAGAAGCTAAACACCATACTTCTCATTTTCTAGACTAGGAGAGTCACATTGAAAAAGGAATAGCCAGGATTCAAATCCAGGCCTATTGGTTGCAGGGCCCATCTACTTTGGGCTCTTGATGCTCCCTGGGCTAATATCAAGGTTGTCATACAGCTTTGATAGCAGAGTCACCACTAGAATTAGCATCGACAAGCTCGAACCCTAGTCAACTAAGGTTTGAACTCAAGCCAGCCACCTGGCATCTAGAAAGTAAAAAGTTAGTCTTCACACTCAGGATCTAAAAAAATCAAAGACATATAAAACCGTATGAGATTCAGTTTTGGCATCTGTAAAATGGGTATAAGACACCCATTCATGGAGACGTCATGAGAAATAAATGGTATACTTATGTAAGGCATCCATCACGGTGTCTATTATTACAGAAATTTTGCCACCTTTTAGATATTTACATCTGTTCACATTGCTGTTCCATGCCATCCCAATCTTGCTGAATTCCACATGCTCCTTCTCCTACTTAAATCAACTATTCCTTTGGTTGCTGATAACCACTCCTCATAAACCCAGCTCTCTCACAATTCTGACACTATTGGTTGGCAATGATGGGTTTATGACCAAGTGTTCTTACACTCGCAGATTCCAGAGTGATCCCTTAGGAGGGAGATTTATACTTATAGTTTTTCTTCCAGTGTCACCTATAGAATAACACAAATCCTAGGAAAGTCTTTAAATCTACACTTTTGTCAATCTATTTTTAAGGCAGAGTGTTCTTAAGCCATAGTGATTCACAGAGTAATCAAGAGGAGCTTGACAGTTGGTGTGGGATTTAAGAGCTAGACCTTGGAACCATGTGCCTGTTACTCAAACTCTAAAAGAGGGAAAATGTGGTCGTCATTTGTGTGTATGCATTTAAGACAGGAGAGGGGCAGGCACATAATAGGTAGAGTTGGGAGCATGCACTGTAAACTTGGACATATTTAAATGGCAATGAAATAAAGTCAATCGGAAACTCCAAGTCAATTTCTTCCATCACTAAATGAATGCTTTATGTCAACAATGGTGCTAGATCCTCAGGAGATAATTGAAGTCAGAGAATATAAACTCCCACCCCAGGTGGCTTGGGAGGTGGAACGATGAGTCAGAAAGTCAATAACTAAACTCTTTTCTCAAGGTTATTTAGCAGATGGAGAAGTTTCCATAAAATTCCAATGATCCCCTCTGGAATCCTCTCACTGGGCTGATTCTTATAATGAGTCTTAAGCTCCAGTGGGGGCCATGAAAGAGACCAATAATGATGACAGAAGAGGCTCAACAAGGTTAGCCAATGATTGAACCCCACAAGGGAGGTGGAAGTCTTCTGCCTCTGAGTGCCAATGGGCCTTTACTGCCTATCGTAGGGAGAAGCAAATGGCTGAGAGAGGCAGAAGGGCTCAGAAAACTCCCAGGTTGACCGTTAAGTCTCCAACTCCTCCACTGCCTTCCTTAGTAATGAGGGAATCGCGTTAGGGTTTGGGACTGGACTAGGCCTTATAGAACTCCATTTGGAGATGCCATAGCAAGGTGGGCTTAACTTTTCCTGGGTTCTTTCTCCCAAGGGTAGCAGCTGATCCCATTGGGGCAGTGCCCATGTGAGACCAGGTATGGCCAAATGAGAGGTCTGAAGCCCTGGCTTCAAAAGGAGAGATGACTTGGTAGACAAGAAATGTCTTTACAGTCAGACACACTGATACTGAACTCCAATCTTGATTCTCTAATGCAATATCTGAGTCTTGATGTCTTTTTCTGAGAAATGTGGGCAATAATACATCCTTTACAGGGTCACTTGGTGAGTCAATGAAATAACATGGTCAAATTATCTAACACTGTGCTGGGCACAGATTAAGCACTCAGAAAATGGTAATTTTCTGACTCATCACTTTGCAGATCTACAGGAACTATGTCACTGAACAGACATACATTTTGGCTCAGACCTTAGAAACTTAGGTGAATCTGGGCCTGCTCACCTCTCATCTTCAATTCTATTTCCTGTCTTCCCACCTGCCTTCCTACCTCTCCTGTTCCAGCTTAAAGTTGATCCATCTTCTGAGACTGTTTTCTCTCCAATCTGACATTCCCAAACCAGGCTTTTCTTTATCATAAACACCCACCCAGGTATTCCTGTGACTAGGACAAGCCCTTCCCAGCTCTGCACTCCTTTGCAGGAGGTCTCCTTGGCCAACTTCTACAAGCTGTTCCTCTGCTCAAAAAGATTTAAGACAGTGTGTGTGAAAGTGCATTGGGTAGAATGTCAAGGATGTCTGTCCTCCCTGAACCCATCTCCATGCAGGCTAGGAACCAGAATTCAGAATAAAAAGTCTCAGCTACAGTCTTGTGATGGAGAAGAATAAGATGTATCTCATGTATTGGAGCTTTCTAGAGCAAAGAAAACAAAGAACAGACTCACATCTCAATAGATGATCTCTTGAGTGCTATGAGCATTCAGGCTCTATGGGTAGGTGAGGTTTGCCTCTGAATGCTGAAGGGTGAGTGTGTCTGGTGCAGGAGAGAAAGGTCATTCTGTTCAGAAAGGACAGGGTATACAAACAACAGAGACAGGTTCAAAAAAGTTCTTTGTGGTTGAAGCAGGGAAGGTGTAATAGGAGATGAGGCTGGGGAAGAAAGGTGGTACCCCATGTGAACAGGTGGAAAAAAGGGAGCCAAGAAGACCAGTCAGGAATCTGTGGTGAACATTCATGGTGTCCTCCTGTGGGAATTCAAAAGGGACATGAAGAACATTTACTTAATTATGCCAGGATCAGAGATGAGAACTCCTCCAAGTGCAAACCTAAGACAGATCCCATTGCTACAGAATAAGTCTCCCCCAGTCACTCAGAATCAAGGGGAGAAAAATCTTGGAACAACTATTTTTGGCTAAGGGTAAAACAAACTGAAGTCCTCAAGTTCTTACAGCCCCATTTAAAAGGCAAATTTCGCCATGAGTTCAAAGCATATCCATATTCAAGATGACAACTCAACAGTGAATTCTCAAAGACATTAAAAGGAGGAGTTATGAGGAATATAGCAAAGGAGTTAAAATTTGAAGGAAAAAAGGATTGGGGATTATATGGACTTGAACTATGGAAAAGGTTGAAATGCATTCAAGAAAGCAATAAAGACTAGTGAACCGGAAACTTCCTGTTCACTTATGATAAAATATCTAGTTAATACCAAATAAAAGATTCAAATAGACTTGTTATGGTTCTTTAGAAAGTCTCTCTAAAATAATGCCAATATCCTCCCATTTTTTAAAAGCATTTTCACAAATAAAGTGTTGCCTTTAGGAAGGAAGATTGGCTATGGGGAGTAAGCAGCTTAGTTTGAAGGAAAAAGATATAAGAGGAACATAATTTCTGAACTTGGAATTGTTCTTAGACACTGTTTCAAGAATCCTGCCTTGCCAACAAGATCAACCATTTATTTTTTACAGAAGTGTTTGGGCTTCTGATCACACACACTCACGTTGAACACAAAAATGCACACCGGTTTAGTGGAAGAGATAGAAAATCAAATGGACACTCTATCACAAGCTACAGAGAGACACATCAAGTCTGCTCAGTGAGCACGGTGCTCAGCAGAAAGGACTTTCTCAGAAAGGATTGCAAGAATCAAATGAATGGTGCTCTAAAAAAAGATAACATTTGGTACTTTAAGAGCACAGAGGAGGGAAAGCTCAGTGGTTGAGAAAATCAGGAGGACATCATAGAAGAGGTGACATTTGAGCTAGTTCTTGAAGGATCAATAGAAGTTCACCAGGTTGGAGAATGCCTTCTCCTTGGAAAGCACAAGTCTGCCCCACTGCAGAGGACAGCTAGAAAGCCTCAGGGAAGTGAGTTACTAGGCTAAAGAAGAGTGCACGCAGCTGAGCAAAAGACTAGGGGTTTACCAAATTGCAGATCAAGGAATCTTTATCTTCTTTCTTGGTCTGTGAATTAACCAATGTTGTTTATGCAAAACACATATCCGAAAAGGGATCTGAGGGATGCTTAGTAGTGGGTATTTTCCCAAATCTAGTGAGATGCATGATTCAAGTCAAGCCCAGTCCCTCTCCTCTCAGAAAAAAAGCCCCCTAAATTTTTTTCTCCTTCCTGTATTAGTTTTCTAGAGCTGCTATAACAAAGTACCACAAACTGGATGACTTAACAGAAGTTTATTCTCCCATAGTTCTGGCCTCCAAAATCTTAAGTATCAGCAGGATTGGTTCCTTCTGAAGGCTCTGAGGGAGAATCTGTTCCACACCTTTATCCTGGCTTCAGGGCGCTGCTGGCAATTCTTGGAGCTCCTTTGTGTGCAGACACATCACTCCAGTGTCTGCTGCCGTCTTCACATGGCCCTTCACTCTGTGTGTCTCTGTATGTTCTCCTTCTGTTTCCTATAAGGACACTCATCACTGGATTTAGGATCCACCCTAAATCCAGGATTGTCTCATCTCAAGATCCTTAACAATTCCATCTGCAAAGACCCTATTTCTGAGTAAGGTCATATTCACAGGTACCAGAGGTTAGGATGTGGATGTATCTCTTTGGGGCCACTTTCCAACCTACTACATCACATTCCATTTTTTTTCCAAAGTTTTCTCTTCTAGAGAGAATGTGACTCTATAACTTTAAAGAGTGAAAAAGGGAAGGACTAATAAATATGCAGTTCAGGTAGATGGTGGCCTATCTAGAAAGTGAGCTTGAGGCAAGGATTAAAGTGTTGATTATTTGAGAGTTGAAAGTCCAAGACAGTGAGGGTAAGAGAAAGATGGGAGTGAGGCAAGGAAAGGTATGAAGTGATGCTGTGCACTGCCTTTCAGTGACGGCCGCCACTCCATCACAAGCTACAGAGAGATACATCAAGTCTGCTCAGCGAGCACGGTGCTCAGCAGAAAGGACTTTCTCAGAAAGGATTGCAAGAATAAGCTATACCTAGGAGGAGACTCCATGATGGGGAAAGGAGGAGGAATTTATTTGCTTGGGTGTTTCTATATCTGCTTCCCTTTGGTCAAGTTTCACCTTCTGAGGAACTGGCCCTCCACCCTTCAAGGTTATATCATCTGCTCTTGCATAAACCTCAGGAGGCTGGATCCCACACCCCATGGTGTGACACTCCATCCAAGACCAGAAGTGGAGGGAGGACTCGGGATGGGCAGGGCTCAACATATAGGGAATGAACATCATCCAGGTCCAGGGCTTCAACCTTGACCCCCGACAACCCAGGAAATTTAGCAAGGGCACCAGCAAAGATGGCAGCCACATGGTCCAGAAGGTGGGTGGTACTTTCCCAAAGAAGAAAGCTGTCAAGGGAAACCTAAGAAGGCTTATATTTGTGCCTGATACTGGTTTCAAGGCACGGTGTTGATGGAGACAGTTTTTACATCAAGAGTTCATTGCAAACACTGAAGATTTTTACATTCTAAGGTTGTGGGAAAGCAGTAATAATATAGATAAGAAAGGAAGATACAGACTCCATTAACTAACAATTCCCTTTCATAGCATAGATGCTAATAAAAAAAAATAGCAGTGACTAAGTGGTTTAAGAGAATGTATAATAATTTGTTTTGCAATACAAAAAGTAAACAATGAAATAAGTGTATCTTTCACCTGAATTGTTATTTACTTTTTTTCACTTAACACACAGAGAAGGAAGAAAGAGAAATAGCATCTACCCACACCAAGCTTTTTATTATCATTATTTTTTAATGGTGAATCTTGCTAGAACCATAATGAAGCTCTGGAAGAAATAAAAACTTACGATCAGAACAAGCATTACAGCCATTTATGTAAAACTGGAAGTGAATAGTATTTTCCCATCTGTTACTAATTCATAACCGGATTCTCTCTGGTATTGTGACTGAAGTACATTTTTATAATTCATTTCTGGGCTTCAACTGTTGAGGAGTTCTCGTATTTGTTAATTTCACAACATCAGCTGTTCATGAGGAAGTTACCATTATGACTCTGAGTCAACATGTTATCAATTCCAAGAGGAGAGGATGCAGCCAGATAAAGTGGTGAATCGAAGGTTTTAAAATAGAGCTGTATTTCTAAACACTCTACGCTCCAGGAAGCTATTGGGGAAACTAGGAGATGGCTCAGGGGCTGGATCTGTGGATCCCATATGCACGATTACAGTACACCAGGCTATCCTGTCATGCAACATCCCTGTTTATGCTTTGCCTCCAGTGACGCCAAAACCCATTAACTACTTGTTAGCAGAGGTGAACATTTGATGGAATAGGAGTGATCTGCCTGGGTAGGAGGGAGAGAGAGAGAAAGTTAGGGGGAGTGCTAAGCTTAGAAAATCCCACACTTTGACAAGCCAGTCTAGAAAAATTTCATCACTGAGAATAAGGGAAAACCACTGTTTCTTAAAAATAACAACCACAAACAAACATTTTCAGAAACAAAAAGTTTAAATACAGAACATCATTTTCAGCAATCAACTCTTTGGCTGACTTTTATGAGACACATAAAGGAAGACAAAATTACACTGAACCTGATCAAGATTTATTGCATTTTAGCCCAATCTATGAAATTTCTTTCTTTTTTTTTTTTTGCTGAGGAAGATTTGCCCTGAGCTAACATCTGTGCCAATCCTCCTCTATTTTGTATGTGGGACGCTGCCACAGCACGGCTTGATGAGTAGTGTAGGTCCACACCTGGGATCCAGGCCTGTGAACCCTGGGCCGCCAAAGTGGAGCATGCCAGACAACTAACCACTATGCCACCGGGCTGGCCCCAAATGTAGGAAGATTTTCATAAAGTAAATGTCCTTTTCGTTTATCCCCCTGCCATAATATCACTTACCAGGTTAATTTATAAGTCTTTGCTTATATGTTGTAAAGCTATAGCATTTTTTTACTATGAAAACAATATTTATTTGGTTATTTCATGTACAGAGTCTGAAACAACAAAATGTAAAAGGAAACATATATGACATTTCCCAGAACATGAATCTTGTATTCTGGAACTAGCTGAGTTTGTTTCTTTGAAGCTTTCTCTCCTCTTTCCTCTAGTATCATATTACTGAACCTAAGAGAGTTTAGCAGGTATAAAAAATTAGTATGATACTTTAGAAAAACATAATAATTTCAAAATGAATCAAGTTTAAAATGTTTATATTGTCTGACATTGTAAGTCCAAATGCAGGAATTCACCCTAAGGAAATAATTCTGATTCAAAGGAAATGTTTTATTATTCAAAGTTATTGACCACAATGTTATTTATAATAGTAAAAACTTCCAAAGTGTCTCAATGAATCACCACAGTTATAAAAAAATGTGGAATACCCATTCGTTGGGGCAAACTGCTGCCATTTATTTTAAAGTTTAATTTTTAGGAATATTATGTGATAACACGAGAAGAAATCTCAGAGAAAGATTATTATGGCTAGTTGGGCACAGACACTCGAAAACTGGTCCATTGCCAGCACAGTGCTCTCTATGGTTATTTAAATGGCAGGTGGGAAGAAAACAAGCAGATAGATAAACCAAACCAAAAAAAAAAAAATTCTTCATTACAATTTTCAGATCTGATCCTACTCACTCTGAGTTCAAACTTTTAAAGCTATTCTAACAAAATAATAAAAATTTTAAAAGTAACAACAAAAGTCTTCTTAAAGTTCACTGTAAAATAAACCTATAATGCAGGTATTGTTCTCACTTTGCAGATGAGAACATTGAAGGCTAGAAATATTCAGTTCACCTGAGTTCTCAGGGCTACTAAGTGGTGGATGGAGCATTTGAATTCAGGTTGATTGGACTCCATGTCTGTGTTGTTGTACAAAAGCAGTTAATATGTTTCTTAAGGTTAAAGGTAGACATGGGGGGATTACAAAATATTGAGAGGGGTCACCAATAGGTATGAAAACTGTGAAAAAGAAGACAAAAAAAGAAATTAAGGACACAATGAGCTCTGAGATACCCAGATACTCTTTTGAGAAGGAAAAATTGATGAGAAATTTTAATCAGACTTTCTGTATTCACACCTTTTATCAGTCTTTACAGCATTATCTCCAATGACAGCAATGGCAACAAAAACATAGAAATAATAAAAAGATGTCCATCCATGGGGGAATGATGGACTAAAGAATGTTCCATTAACATTATAGGATATTTTGCAGATATTAAAAATGATAATTATGAAAACTGTGTGGAAATATAGTAAATGTTTTTGATCAACTATGAAATGAACAAAGCAGAACACACAATGACCTGAGCAATATTAATACCATTCTATTAAAATGTGAGTCCGTGCCCTTGGACTGGGGCAAGGCGTATAGAAGTGAAAATAATTGTGTTTTGGATAATATTTCTTTATCGAAATATAAATGGTTTGTTATATCTTCCTTTCAATAATAGATAATAAACACACACATATATTTTAGGTATCATGAGTTTCACATCTTTGCTCATTTTACTATATAGAGCTCAGCCAGATAAAAGAATAAATTCCATGCACCCATGCCAATGGAACAGAATAATGAATCCATTGTATCCATTATACAGCTCCGGAAATTATTAACATTTCGGAAATCATTAACTTTTTTTTGGTATAAGTCATTTGCATTATTGCAGAAGTAAGATGAGTTTGGGGAGAAATTAACACAGGAGATCATTCCCAAACCTGGGGAAAAGTCTCACATTAGAAGTTGAAAATCTATTGACTGATTCAGCTCTGAACCTGTCACTCCTCTCGGCCCTACATGTGAGCCAAGAATGGCAGCCCTCCCTAGTTAGGAGATAGGTGGTAAAGATTGACTCCAAAGAAAATAGGTGTGTGGGAACAGAAAAGAGCTACGAATTCTGTGCCTGCTTGTCAGAGAGAGATAATTAAGTGTAACATGAATGAGAGAAAACGGTGTCCACCACCAGGACCTCAAGGCCTCCCAGACGCTAAACCAAGATGGCAGGTTAGAACCTCAGTTGAAATTCACTAAAGGGCTACCACCTCAGTAGCTGGCAAATTAATATGATTCAGACACACTGACGTGTCTGAGATGTAGAATGGAGAAGAATGAGAGAAAAGGAAGATATATTAGGGACTAGGGCTTAAATACCTCTAGGAATGGGAAGGAAAGTTAATTTATTAATTGATCTATTAATCCATCTAACCACCCATTCTTCCATCCATTTATTGTTGCATCCATCCATCCATCCATCCATTCACCCATCCATCTACCCATTCACTTGTCCATCCATCAATCCAGCCAGCCAGCCAATAAATCATTTTGCAGGAATTGAAAGATGTTCAGAATGTTTAGAACATATAGTATTGTGGAGTATTGACAGCATCTGAAATGTTAAGGAGATGTTTTGTCTAAAAGTTTAGACTTTATCCTGAGCATGATGGGAAACCATTGAAGAATTCTGAGCAGCTAAGCGACAAGATGACATTTGCCTTTTAGAAGCAAGCGGCTAGTAATTAGCATATGGTCACAAAAGGGCTGCAGACTTTGATTTCCTGGAGAGGCAAATAGAAAAGGGGAGTGTCCAAGTTGTCAGACCAAGCCTGGAGAGGAATGTTCTAGCAGGTTTTCTGACTTTGGGGCTTCAGAACCTCCAACTATTCCAGGGAGCCACGCCTTTCTTCTTTAATCATAAATAACCACCATCTATCAATCAGGCATTTAATCTAGCAGATTCTGCTGAGCCCAGCCTCTGTTTTCCACAGTCATTCTTAACTACCAGATAACACTCACATCCAACTTGTCACTATGGGCAATATGACAGCATGTAAGAGCTAGAAAAATGCAAAAAAATAAGCAAGTCCCAATTTTTCCCACTATAATGACACCATCACATCCCTCCAAGGCATACCTAGTTAAGAAATAAGTAGGTAAAATGCCAATTGAATGTTTTTGAAGGTGGAGCCAAACTATCTAATTTCAACTCTGCAGGCTTCTTTCAGACTTTGGAGAAAAGTGTAGAAGATTCACTCTGCCATAGTCTCTTTCCTCTCCACTCACCAGAGTCTCCCTAGCAGTAACCCAAAAATATGACAGCCAAATATCATCTATGTTAAATTACTTTTTCAATAGTAGATGATTTATAGTTGATTAGGTAATTAAATCAAATACAAGTGGCTGAAAGTAAATCTATTTTTATCATCCCTGTAAATTAAAAGTTCCGCATCATAAAAAATCATGACCATCTTGAAAATGACTAGTCAAGTGCCTTTTAGAGGCAAGCAGGATTTATTGTCAATTAACGTATTGAACTGTATAGTCAGCATAACCCTGTGCTCAAGACTTTTAAAATTATTGGTTTCCGCTTCTGAGCTGTTCCCTATCATGGTAATGAAATGTATCCAGTTACTCTCATATTGAACAATTCCGTAGGTTGGGTTTATATCTCGCTATAACAACATTTCATTTTATTATTATCTCCAATCTCCTGTAATGAATACAAATACATTCCTTTTTTTCCATCACACATTTATCAATTTTCATTGATTTGCCTATAATGAATACAATCAGGAGAAGAAAGGCAGACAGATCATATCCATTAAAGTGTCTTTAGCTTCAAAAGTTTGTCTGTGGCATTGTTTAATTAAAAAAGAAAAAGAAAGTCATCAGGAAACTAATTAAAAAGAGACATTACTTTCAGGCCTGCTTATAAACAAGAAGTCAATTACTATTACGTGAAGGGGCTTGGGAGCTACTGCACTTATAGAAATTTGTCATTTGCATCCAGCCCACTTGAAAAAATAAAATGATCAATTTTTATCAGATATTTGGCACACATGGATAATCCTACATTATCTAGTTCTACATTTTTCTAAGTTAATAAAGTCCAAATGGAACTGTAAAAGCTAAGATGCATTTATGACAAGTTCAATCTTTATAACTAGGTATATTTGGCAGCTCATGCACACACTTCTTTTTGGGCAAAGCTCTAAAAACCCACACAGGTTGTGTGACATTGAGAAATTCATGTGTGTTTCTAGCTGTACAAATCTTCATCTGTAACATGGCTTCTTTGAGGTCCTTTCCAGAAAAATGATATTCTAGTCTCAGGTACCGCTGAATCAGGAGTGGAGTAAAGCAATTGGCTTTCCCAAGGCCACATTGCTCATGGAAGCTAAGCCCAAATATTGGACTCTAAGTCAAGTGCTTGCTCCACCTCCATGCAAAGCAATGAGCGTCTTCTTGCAAGAGTGATACACATATCCCCAGTTTCTAGAGATGAGGACTTGAAGTGAAGGCTACGAGATTTCCCCCAAGCATTTTCTTCTCTAATTGCTTTCCATCTTGCCTTAAAGAAGCACCTCTTGAAGTTAAAAAAGGATTGCTTCAGAATGAAAAATAATCGTGTGTTCTGGGTTGTGCAAAGAAAGCAGCCACAGCAGGACCAAGTACATTATAGGTGCATCTGCAATCTTTCCAAAACTGCTTAATTTAATCATAACAGTTGTAACCAAAATCCAAGCCACCATGTCTTTAGTGACATTTCATGGCCCTGTAACCATTACCTCTGGTTGGGCTTAGCCTTTGTGTCCCCAGGTGATGGTATCATTTGGTATAAAATCCAGCAACTCAATAACAGCTTAGAATTCTGAAGGCAGAAAATTTCTGAAAGAGCAAAGTATTCCAGATTTCCTTCTCTCCCCCTCACTGTTTGGAGTTGATGGGAGTATTTTGGAGAGGGTAAAATCTGGGGCTTCTAATTTTGCCCCAAAAAAGATGCTGAAGCTGAATCTAGTTCTGGCATCCAAACTTCTTGCATGGAGTAGAGAGTTTCCCTTTCAGAAAGCTTCTGATTCCTTAAGCTTCCCTACTTAGAGAATAAGATCAGAAACTGTGCCTCATTTAGGGATAACCATGATATTTGTCATCCAAACAGAAGCACAGAGATACTGGGCAAAAATTGGGACTCTCCCACACAAAAAGAGATGGATGTTCACGCTACTTGTTCCTCCCTACATCTTCTGCTCTTAACCCATAGTGAGTGCTTAATAAACTTTGTTGAAAGACTGAGCTTCTATTTTTATTCAGCTAGAACTTGATAGTCAAAATGTGGTTCATGGAGCACCAGCATCAGCACCACCTGGGAGCTTGTTAGAAATTCAGAATCTCACACCCTACTCCAGATTTATTGAATCAGAATCTGCATTTTAACAAGATCCCTAGGAAATTCATTTGTACATAGGAGTTTGGAAGCCCTGAGAAGTAACATATTGAGATTGGCACAGACTCAGTAGTTCTTTAAATTTTCCCACCCATTAGAGTCAACTGAGTGGTTTTGAAAAAATACAGACTCACCATTCCCTATGACCCAACAATTCCACTCCCCAAAATACAATTTAGAGAAACTATCTTGACGTAAACAAGGAGATATGTTCAAAAATGTCCACTGTAATATTGTGAAAATGAGCAGTAGTAAACAATTTAAATGTCCATCAATGAAAAAGTGGATAGATAAATTGTGGTAAATCCAAAACATTGGAACATCACACAGCAATGAAGACAAAGGAGCTGGTACTACATTCATCAATATGGTTACATCCCAAAATATACAATTGAGAGATCAAAGAGAATTGTGGAAGAGTATGTGCAGTTAAATAATGTATACAATACTAAAATATGCAAAATGATACTATATATTGCATAGAGACATACAAATATGTAATAACAGTATGCAAACACAGATGGAAGTAGTAAACGTGAGATTCAGGATAAAGGTTACTGTCTATGGGGAGGGAAAGATCAGAGAGGGGTACAGTGGGGACTTTAATTTTACATGATGTTTCATTTTTAAGCTTGGTGGTGAATGCATGAATATTTGTTTGATTGTGAGTTTTTGCTTGCTTGTAGTATTTCATAATAACAGGTAGACTACAGATCACCACGTCCTACCTCACAATTATTAAATCAAAATTACCAGGAATAAGAGACAGGAATCAGCATAAGCACACAAAGCAATTCTTAGGAGTAACCAGGTTTGAAATTCCCTGGTGTACATGATCCCTAAGATGGTTTGAGAAAAACAGACAGAAACAAACTTGGATCTATGATAAGATTTACCACCTTGAAGACTTGTGGAGGCAGTGTGTTGCCATGAAGAAACATGGATTTTGTAGTTGGATAGGGAAGGAGTTTGAGTTCTGTGTGACCTTAGACAAGTTATTGGATGTCTCTAAGCCTTGTTTTCCTCATGAGCAACTGGAATTGTTTTAAGGATTAAATGAAAAAAAATCCAGGCACAGGAGGCAGTCCACAAATGGGTATTGTTTCTATCATTACAAAATACCCAAACTAAGTGTTCGTTGACGAAGTAAACACCCACTCACCCGGCATTCACTTACATGCCCACCATGTGCCAGGGACATTGTACAAAAAAAAGACCTGGCTTCTCTTCTCAAGGAGCGAATAGTTGGCTGGGGAAGACAAACCTGCTATAGGTAGTGAGTGGTATGGTTTTTGTCTAATCCCACATCTTTGGGTAGCACATCCCTTTGGGGTGTGCTTCATCTATCATTATCTGTTTGATTATATATACTTTATGATTCCAGAGGGGTTGCTAATTATGGCATTTTGTCTCCTGACCACATGGGCTGGCATGTGACCAAACTGTCCAATCCCCATACTCCTCTCTGCCAATACTAATCAGTATAAGGAGTGTGCATGTGATCCCAACTGGCCAATCAGAGACCTTCCCTGGGATTTTTCTGCATGGATTCTGGGAGAGAAAAGTAACATCTTTCCTCTAGGCTCTAAAGAGAGTATTACAGGCCTTAGCTGCTTTTGGCTATGCTTCTCTGCTTCCCAGTCACATGGAAAAAGCCATTAGAACTGGTAGTGAGATACTTAGATAAAAGGTAATGACATTTTCTGATGCCTTAGATCCATTTCAACTCTTCCCAGTTATAGGAACCAATAAATGCCCCTCTTTTTGCTTAAATACACATATGTTAGAGTTCTCAGCTGGCACCAACCAACATTGTCTTGATGAAAACTATCCTAAGATAACCTCTCTCATAGCACAATCTGTTTAGTGCCTGATTAGAATGTCAATTATCATTAATTTGTAAAATCCTATGACAAAAATTTCCTGTTCCTTATGTTCAGTAGTTCTAAAGTATTTCTCACCTTCCCACACTATTTGATTAAATAATCTAAGAATTTTGTCTCCTGTTCCACTTAGGAATTACATCTGGCTGCTAGGAGCAAAGATTCATTTACAGCAATGTGAACACACAGGATTTATTCTTTTACATAAAAGTAGTCTGAAGATAGTTCAGGGCTCTTATGGTGGCTCCACAGGGTCAGCTTGGACATAGAGTACTTTTTATATTTCTATTTTGCTAACTCTAATACTGATTTCCATCCACAAATTATCCTCATAGTCCAAGATGGCTGCTGGGGCTCCAACCATTGCATCCATATTATAAGAAGCCAAGAGGAAGATGGCTGGTGATGACAGAAAAAGAAGTTAACTCCAAGTTGAGGCAGTTCTTAGCAGTAGCCTTTTTCAAAATCCCACACAACGCTTTCACTTATATCTCCTTACCAGAACTATAAATGAGACTGAAAAATGTCGTCCTTGAACTTGACTCAATGATGTTCTGAATAAAATCACTTCTTGCTACTAAGAAAGTATAAAAAGGAGAATGGGTATGAGGCAGGCAGCTAGCAGTGTCTGTCAGTCTTTCCAAGTCAGTGTGGACCCTCTTAGTTTTGGGATACTCAACTCTGGTCAAATTACACCATCAGCTTCCCAATCTTGAATTGGAGGGAAGCTTAGAGCAATGATTTTTCCCCATAATAAATGAAGGGGTCTTAAAATGGGAGTGTGGGAGCACAGAGGAGTGGCCCTTGGTGTGGGCTGGTGGGGAGGGGTCAAGGAATGCTTTCTGGGGGAGGACATGTCTGAACTAAATCATAAAGGAGGAATCCAGAGTGGATGGACATTTCTGGCCCAGAGGCAACAGAGTACATATGAGGAAGTACGTGAAACTAAGTTTCAGAGCACCTTTCTTAGATTCTCCCTGTCAGAGACCATTGTCCTAGAGCAGAGCTGGCAAACTTTTTATGTAAAAGGGCCAGACAGTAAAAATTTTAGACTTAGTGGTCATATGTTCTCTATTGGCAGTACTCAATTCTGTCTCATTGAACAAGACAGCAGCCACAGAAAAATAGACATGGCTGTGTTCCAATAAAACTTTATTTATAATAACAGCAGCTGGTCTCAGGCCTCAGTTTACCAACCTCTGCCCTTGAAGGAAGGCTGAATTATCTTTCCATTCTCCTTGTATAAATGACAACACAAACTTTTGGGCGTCTGAAGAAGCAATCGGTAAGTACAAACAAAAAATGTAGGAAAATCATAGCGTGTTCATATAGGTCAGAAAGAAAATTATAGAAATATGTTATTTTTCTGTTTTTTTTTTAACTTCATGGTGTTTTTCAGCATTTTACAATTTGTAATTTGCCATCTTTTTATTGTTTGAAATAAGTATTCACACTAATACCTATATTTTTATTGGTACTTTTTTGACCCTTTCTTTAAGAGGGCCTCTGAAACTGTATAAGCTTTCAGCCCTGCAAAAAACAGATCCATTCTGACCCAGAGGCATGAGAAGATGGCACATTGGGGGAATTGCAAGTAATTTGGTATTGCTCATGCGAAATAGCGAAGTGATTAAAATCACAGCTGAATTGCCTGGGTTGAAATCTGGGTGTTACCACTTATTAGTTACAAGACTTGGGGAAGTTATTTCAGCCTTGTTTTTTCATCTGGAGAATGGAGATAAGAACGTTCCTGGCCTTGGAGTGTTGTTGGGGGATGAGATGAGGTCATCTACGCTCAGGGACAAGTGCAATGTGTAGTATCTGGTAAGGACATGTTAATGCTAGTGGTGAAGACAAGGATGGTGGGCAGCTTAGTGAGGGATGTGGCTGGGGCAGGGTCCTGCAAGTAGGGCCACGTTCAAAGGGCTGTGTGTGCCACAGTAGGAGTTTGGAATCCATCCTGGAGACCACGGGGAATACAGGAGTTTCAGTCCAAGTCTGGCCTGATCAGATTTTCATGAGCTCCTGGAGCTGTGAATCACGGGCTCTAAGAACGGAGGCGAAGCGGGCACAGCTCAGTCAATACCTGCAGTGTCAGCGAAGTTGGAGGTTTAGTTTCCGAAATCCCTCCCGGAGAAATCTTCTGTTGAGTTATATCACCCGGCATCAGGGGCCCATAGCAGAAGGAAATGAAATGTATCAGCGAAGGCCTGAAAGCGTCCTGAAGGACCAGTGTAATTAAAGCTATCTATCCACAGTGCTGGGCATTGGAAGGCAGACGTGGAACTTTGCATCAGAGAAAGGCGTCAGGGCCAAGTTCCTGGGTGTTTCTCGCACCCCAGGTAGGGCCGTCCATCCCAGCGGCGACAGGGCACGCCGCTCCAGGCACACACTGCCTGCCTCTGCATTCTTGTACTAAAAGCTCAGTTAGTTCATGAGGCGGCAAGGGCAGAAAATGCCCAGGCACAGGGATGGTATTAGGCATGAAAATAACCTGACCATGTGGGCCTGGTCCGGACCGGACGAGCAATATTCTTATATTCTTTCCTTTGTAGCTTTTAATGTAACTGCAGTAATAATAGTAATAAACCTCCTGTGTGATGTGCTTTGTTAAATATCAAGCTATCACCCTGAACAATTAGCTCTGTGATGGTGGAGAACATTTCAGTTTAATTCATTCCTGTATCCCCAGTTCCCGGCATGGTGAAGGCAGATGATAGAGTTGATGATGTTCGTTGTAGAAACAACTTCGTCATTTAGGTGGGATCCTCCTGGCAGGTGTAGGGAGTCAGGTGAGAGAGACCCTTTACCTCCTGAGATGCCCCATTAACCTGGACTAACCTGGTCCTTCACTCACTCTTTCTTTTCATTTTCCATTTTTTAAACAGCTTTATTGAAATATAATTCACGTACCGAACAATTCACCCACTCAAAATGTACTATTCAATGGCTTTGAATAGTATATTTGCAGAGCTGTGTATCCAACACCTCAATCAGTTTTTAGAACATTTTCATTTCCTGAAAAGAAACTCCACCGGCTCAGCCATCACCCTCCACCCCACCCTTCCCGACCCCGCCTCCTCCCCAGCAACCTACTGTCCGGGATCTATGGATTTCCCTATTCTGGATGTTTCACATAAATGAAATCATATAATAGGTGGTCCTTGGTGACTACCTTTTTTCACTTAAGAAAATGATTTCAAGGTGGATCCATATTGTAGTATGTATCAGTACCGTATTACTTTTATTGCCAAATAACATCCCATTGCATGGATATACCATGTTTTATTTATCCATTCTTCAGTTGATGAACATTTGAGCTGTTTCCATTTTTGAGCTTTTGTGAAACTCATTCATTCTTAAACGTTGATTAGCACCTACTGTTTGCTGAGTATGTTCTGGGCTTTTCACGTTCTACTGCAGGTAGAGCATTGCAGCCTTTAGGGACAGAGTAGTAATTGATGTCCAGATCACTTGAGAGGTACTAAGGAAAAGTACTAAAGAAATCCAGAGGGAGGAACAAGTATGTTTACAACTAAGGGGATGGAGTCAGTGATTCAAGCTGGGGTTTAGTGGAAGAGCTGAGAAGGCTGCCCCAGGCAGAGGAAACAGAGTGAGCAGACGTGTCCCCCCTGTGGACACACCCTGTGTGTTCAGGACAGAGTGGGGTGGCCAGTGGTCAGAGTGCACAGTGGGGAGATGGGAAATGTGGCCGACAGGAGATTCTCCACCCTGGGATATGTGGGGTAGACAGTGACAAGCCGGTTTCTCCCACCCCAGACCTCTAATCACCCAGGCTCTTATCTCTGATACATTAAACAACAGATAGTTACTCAGCCTTACTATGTCTGGATACCGGGACAGATTTAGGGAAAAAGACAAAGTCTTTGCGCTCATGGAGATCACATTTTGGTGTGGAAAGACAAACGATACCTACATGAAGAAATGCATAATGTATTTTCATTTCACTTCTTTTTTTAACATACAAAGGATTATCCTATCTACACTGTTCTATAACTTGCTTTTTAACTTTTTTGCTTAAAAAGATATCTTGGCAAACGGATCCATGAAAACACTTAAGTGTCCACCTTGTGCTTTTTTAAAAGCCACATGGCATTCCTGCTGGAGTCAGCATAATTTATTTAAACCGCATCAGTTAATGATCATTTAGCTTTTTTCCAATCTTTAATGTGAATGATGTTGCAATGGATATACTTGACCAGGCTATCTGAAGGTAAATTAGTAGAATTGGAATTTCAGGGTAAAGAGTGTATGAATTTTTTAATGGTATATATTTACAAACTGTTCTTCAGAGGGGCTGCAGTGCATCCATGAATGAAGTATAAGAGCACTGCATATTATGTTGAAACATTTTTGAATAGGGACATCTGCATGACCAAGTGTGTATTTTAGAAATATTACCTAGAAGCTGGTTTGAATTGGTGGGGGTGTGGTTTGGAGTGGGAGGAACTAAGTGAAGGAGAGGCAGTTTGCAGTTACCTGGGGTGAGAGATGATGTGTCGAGGCAGAGGACTGGGTCAGAATGTACGCAAGAGAAGCCAGCCAAGTTGACTGTGGAAATGAGGGAATGGAAGGTTAACATACATTATCTTGGAGATGAAAGGTACTGGAGTAGTGCTGGCATCTGAAAGAAGAGGAAACTGAGGCCTCAAGAGGGATCCACTCTTGACTCCCAGCAACCAGCCCCATGCATTTCAAAGACACAGACTTCAAAACAGCAAGGAGAGCTGACCTTGAATGACTTGCAGTAAAGCCTGAAGGAACTAGACTCCCAAGCTACCCATGTGGGAAATTGCACTTGCTTTTGGAAAGAGGCCTTGGACAGAGCTTCCTGTCTCGGGGAACATATGGAATGAGGCGTTCTCTGCAAAGAGGAAAGGGTGTGGTGCAAAGCCGCTGGGGGACCAGATGGCATTCTTGAAAATCAGAGGCTTTGTCTATGTTTCCATCACTGCAACAAAATGGGGTTTCATCCCAATTGTTCTCAAATGAAACCCCGAGACTTAGAGGACATTACCTTCAGGTTTCTGGGACTCAGTTTGGAGACCCAGATAATTGTGTCCTTGCTAGAAATTCAAGATTCTAACAAATTCCACAGCTTGAATTGTAGACCCAAATACCCACTTTCAGTTGTGACAAACAAGTTTATGTGAGATCAACACTCCCACTCGGATCAACTAAAAAAAGCATTTGGCAGTTTTCAGAGGAGCTATGACCTGGTGGGGGGCAAGGTCCTGGAGAGGAGAAGGAGGCCTACTGAGGTTAGCCCAGTAAGCTTGAGAATCTGAGCAGAAAGCATCTGCTAAGAGTCAGAGACCTTGCCTGGAACTTTCATCAGTCTCATACGGTTATGGATGCCAAACAGAAAAGCAAGTATGAAAATCAGAATTATCCAGACAGCCAGGACCCAAGTAGGCAAGATCCCAGAAAGAAGATAAGTGTAGAAATGGAACCTGCTAATCTAAGCTGGTTTTCCCCTTGAATTATTTGTTGATTTGTAAGTGGAGGACAGGATGAGAAGCAGAAACACCAAAGAAAGTCGCTGCTGGGAGGCTGAGGAGCTAACCAAAAGTTCAGAGGAGATAAGGATTGAGGTTCAGGTTTCATCAGAGTAGAGAAGCTCTAGTAGACTTGGCAGGCATTTCATTGGGACAACTGAAGGATTACACCCCAGGAGGAGAACTAAAATGAAATACAACTGTTCTTACAAGGCTAAAACATACTTTGAACTGTATCCATTCTTTATTGCATTTTGATGATCTGTTTCTACTTGAACTTCCTGCTAGAAGGTAAATACATTTTTCCAGGAGAAAGACAACAGCATCCAGAGCCTCTACAATTTTTTCAATTATTTGTTGTATGGCATTCATCCAAAAATTACCATGCATACCAATATGTGAGGTGAACAGAAAAAATAAACAATAGAAATGAAACCATGAGTGATTCATCTATTGGATAGTACACCACACATGAACTGAAAAACAACTATAATTGGTATGTTCGAAAAATGAAAGACAAGATGGAAAATTTAGAAAGATAACTGAAATAGAGAGAAACTAATTTAAGGAAAACTCTAGGCTGGAAAAAAATGAAATTAACATTGCAGTAATGTTTAACTCACAAAGCAGTCATATGTGTAGAGAGTATTAATGAACTGGAAGACAAATCAGTAGAAAGCATCCAGACAGAAGCCCAGAGAGAAAAACAATGAGTAAAAACAGAAAAGTGGCATATACGACACAGTATTGTGATCTAACATACATGTAAATTGGATATCAGAATTGGATGACAGACAGAAAGGGACAGAAGCAATATGTGAAGAAATAATGACTGAGAATTCTCTAAAACTGATGAAAGATATCCCCACAGATTCAAGAAACACTACAAACTCAAGTAAGACACATAAAAAAAAAAAAATCACACCAGGTCACATTATAGTAAAACTGTTGAAAACCAAAGACAGAAAATCTTAAAAGCAGACAGAGAAAAGGAAACAATATATTCAGAGAAATAACAATAAGTATAATAGCTGATTCTTAGGAAAAGATGGAAACCAGAATATGAACACCAAATAAAAGTAACTGCCAACATAGAATCCTATACAGCAAACATATATTTCTAAGTGAAGGCAAAATAAGGGGATTTCCAGGAAAACAAAACCTGAAATAATTTATAGCAGACCTACACTAAAAGAAATACTTAAAGATTAGAGTTCTTCAGGCTCAGGAAAAATCATTCCAGATGGAAGCATGGGAATGCAGGAAAGAATGAAGAGCAATGGAAAAATATCAATATATTTGAATAGATATACATATAAAATGCATACCTATTGACTGTATAGAAAGATAATATTGTCTTATGTAATTTAAAATATATGTAGGACTAAAATATATGACAACAATATAACAAAGGCAAGAGGGAGTAAATAGAGCTAAAATATATGAAGGTTCTAATATCAGGAAAGGAGTGAAAGCGGTAATTTATATTTGATTATGGTAGGATGTGTGCTCTAATCTCTAGATTAAGTATTAAAAATATAGTAAAAGTGTGCATAATTAGTATATCAGTAGAAGTGGACATGGCATAACAAAAATACCCCAATAGAAGTCAAGAAAAGGAGATAAAAGGGTTATATAATAAATGGGACAAATAGAGAAAACAGTAAAGTGGTGGAGTTCCACCTAAATATACCACAAATTATATTAGATGTAAACAGGTGAATTAGTCCAATTAAAAGACAGGGATTGTCAGAACTGAGTACAGACAGATAGATATGGATACATAGATATATTCTTACAAAAATACCCCTTAGATATGAAGATAAATCAATGTTGAAAATAAAGGCATGGAAAGGGTGTGCCATGGAGACACTATCCAAGAGAAAGCAGATATAGCTACGCTAACATAAATGTGCACTCAAGGGAGAGTGCAGCTGGACACAGTGGATGGTGTCAGCCCAAGGAGAATCTGGGGTTTATTCATTTATTCAAAGCATGGATGTTGCATATCTACTGTGGGACAGGGGAGGAGAACAGCTGTCAGCACAGGGAAAGGAGCTGGGGGAGATAGTTTAAAACAGGCAGGGGCTTGTGACTACTCATCTCAGCCACATTAGGCAGATCGGACTTCTTTTCAGTGCAGAAGTTCTTTTTTTTTTTTTTAATAAAGTTTTTTTTTTTTTAAACTAAGAAAGGTTCAGATTAATAAACTGGGGAAAATGGGGGAATAAAAGAAGTATCTTTGCTTGTACTTGTATTTTTAACAGGATCATCTTAAAAAGAAAGGTTGTTTGTGTTGTTTCATGACACTTGTTCTGTGTTATTGTGAATAAAGCATCGACCAGCCCACTTAAACCTTTCTCTACTGCCACTGAATTTCTGTTTCTCTCTGGGCAAGGCACTTCTCTCTGGGATAGTTGAGGTCAAATAGGAGGATAAGGCCAGAATTTCCTAGATGTTTCTAGGATTCTATTATTTTAAAGCATCAGTGTGCTATCTCAGAAGCCCAACTTAAGAAGGGTTGGCCATCTGGAGACTTCTCTGTAAGTTCTAAATAATTACATTGGTAATCATAATTATTTTTAAGAAGAAGAATAATTAGAATGGTAGTAAAATAATAGGAATTATTATTATTGTTAATTTATATTAGCCTACATACATTGAGTACTTACCCCCTTGCAAGCCACTGTGCTAATCTCTGTAAATGTTTTCTTTTGTTTAATCCTTATCACAATCCTATGCTTATCCCAAATCAGGAAACTGAATCTTAGATTAAGCAATCTGCCAAGGTGACCTGGTTTCTAAGTGTCCAGACTTATAAGACCAGGATGAAGGTTTGTACAGAAAGGACATCTTTATGGTCCTCTTCTTTCCTTGTCCATGCCCATTTCTTTCTCAAAGACCACCAGTAAATTAGGACTACACCCCCACCCCCAATCCCTACATGCAAGCAAAGCTGCGTTTCAAGGGGTTGAGTCTCTGCCTCAATGTGAGATTACAGTTTATTTTCCAATTAATTATGCGGCAGTGTCTTTGGCTAATAAAGTCTAAACAAAGAGCATTTAATCCAATTCGGGGTTTTTTCTCCATCATGAGCAGCCTGTCAAACACAATCAGATTCTGCATGCAAAGCAGAGAGGAGGCAGGCGTCGGCCACACCTGCTTAGCGGGGTTGCAAGAGGGAAGCTCGCAGTCAGAGAACAGTTGGCTGCGCAGATGGTAGAGACGGGAAGATTTGGGGAAAAGCCATTCTCCAACTCCAGCTCAGCGCAGGGAAGGGGCCATTTGAGGGTTGCAGGCTGAGAAACACTTGCTCATGCCTCTTGATGTGGTTCAACCAATGGGTGGTGAGACCACTCAGAAAGAAAAGGCGCAAATATTTACCAAATGCCTCCTATGTGATAAGACACTTAACATAGGTGATCTCTAATTATTAAACAATTGTCAGGGATAAAGATTGGCTTTCTTTTTTTCCAGGCAAGAAAAAAGAAGACTTGATGGGTAAAGTGACTTACGTAAGATCACACAGCTAGTAAGTAGAGTTGTTGGGGTTCAAATCCCTATCTTCCATATTCGCTTCTCTGCACTATCCTGATTGAAGGATGCTCCAAGAACATCCATTGAGTGATTGATCTGTGCCCACCCCTGGATGAAATGCAGGGTAGAGATGCCAGAAATGTGGAAAGCACCTTGCCTTTAGGAATGCTTGATACAAAAGGGGAGATACAAATTAATATACAGGGGCTAATTTAAAAGCAGTGACGTGCTGAACTGTGTAGCCATGACTCTGGGTAAGTTAGAAAGGACAGGTAACCACAGGCCAGTGTAGCCAGAGCAGCCGGGAGGCTCAGAATGGGAAGGGGCCATCATAACTATATGTGGACATACTGTTGGGGCCCCTGGAGGAAGAAGACCATGTCTGATTCATCCCTCTGCCCCATGCTTTGATCACTGTCAGAAATAGTTGTTGAATATGTAAATAAAAATTAACCGTAAAGAATAAACAAACACAGACATTATCTATTATGATTTTTTTCTGGGTCATGGACTCTTCTGAGAATTTTATAAAAGCGATGATCTCACTCCTGGAGAAAAAGTGCACATGCAGTTTCTGAGGGTCTGGGTTTCCCTAGAAGCTGATTGAATATTAGGATATTCAACATCAGAGGATGATTCAGGAAACTGTGACGTATCCGTTCAACTGCAAGGTGCACAGTTTAAAAATAACATTTATATTGACATTAAGGAAAACTGCTTGGTTATAGAGTTAAAGGAAATAAAACTAGCATGCAACAATTTTACATACCCTATGATCTCTACTAGGTTAAAAAATCCTGATTAAGAGCTTTGGTTCTAGCAAAAAAAACCCCAAAAAAAAACAGGTCCATCCCTAGTTCCTCATTGGCAGTGTGGCCTTGGATAAGCTACTTAATCTCTTAGTTTCTTCATTTCTAAAATGGTACTTTCTGCATAGAGTTTTTGTGAGAATTAAATAATAAAATATGGAGCCAGCCAGGTGGCGTAGTGGTTAGGTTCGTGTGCTCCACTTCGGCAGCCCAGGGTTCACAGGTTCAGATCCTGGGCATGGATCTATGCACCGCTTATCAAGCCATGCTGTGGTGGCGTCCCACATGTAAAGTAGAGGAAGATGGGCATGGATGTTAGCCCAGGGCCAGTCTTCCTCAGCAAAAAGAGGAGGATTGGCAACAGGTGTTAGCTCAGGGCTAATCTTCCTCACCAAGGTTTCACGGTATAGCTAAAGCATTTAGCAGAGGGTCTGGCATTGAGACAACCCTCAATAAACATCATCATCATCATCTTCATTATTAATGTATTTTATTATGACTCTATAATTTAGTCTCATCATTTTACATATAACACACACGTACACAATCCTTTATAAAATTGACCTCTGAGAAGGGAATAGAATTGATTTGGGAAAGTGATGGTGCCTTGATAAACAGGGACTTCAAATATGTTTTCAATAAGAATATGTGTGTACAATACTGTAAACCAAATCAGAGACTGCTCTACAGATGTATAGTATTATTGCAAACGTGAGCCACTCTTTCCTCTGCACACTCCGTCCATAGCATGGAATCTTTTCAGCAAACTGAAATTATTGCCTTTTCAGGATAGAGTTGTCTAGACTGAGTCCCAGTGTTTTCCTTGACTTCTCTAAGAAAAGAGAGGAAACAGGCAAAAGTTCATTGAATATTGCAAAAGCCTCGCCAGAAGACAGATGCCTGACAGACAGTCCACTATCTTGCATGCTTTTCCGTGCCACCAACATCCTGAAGGGATTGGCTTCATCCATTCCTAGGGGTTCAAATCATCCAAATGGAATTACCATGTTGCCATTTAATTAAACAATGGGACTAAAAGCAGGAGCTATTAAGTATCTTCTTCGAATGTTAAGTTTTCCATTACGAAAGTGTGCTTCACCATTCAAACAATAATATTTCAGCATGAAACATTTCTGTCTACTTCCCTCCATAGAGGCTTGGCTGGGGGCAATTAGCAAGCCCTGGCAAGCTGCCAATCAAAAGAGAATGAGAGGAAGCCCGATGTTCTAGGAACCAAGTAGAAGTTATTCAGAGAAGCACCTGTTAGAGGATTAACTGAAGCAAAGTTTCAAAATTCACAAAGTTTAAATTATCCAAACAACAGAACTCCCAGGAGAGTTTTTGTGCCAGATGAAGTCAAGGCAAAATCAGCAGAGAGGAGAGCATATGTTTCCTGATGAAGAGGAAACTTCAGAACCATCAGGAGAGCAAGGAGGGAAAGGAGAGCTTTGTCAGAAAATATAACCACTACTGCTGTCTCAGATGATGAGAGGTAGGAAGTTGAGAGTTTAAGTAAAACAACAATCTCACAAATCGTTTGATGTTTTCAGTAGAGCATACCCAAAGTCCACAGTCCAAGGGGGGAGGGATGGTGATATACCCTTCAGCAATTATAGGAAAGAAAATGTGTCTCATATTCTCATCTGCATTTATTAAATAAATCTTTATTGAGCGTCTTCTAGCATCATCCCTGTTCTAGGCACTGTCTTTTTCCAGCAGTAAATAAGATCAGCAAAAGAACTGTCTTGTTCAGAAGGGAAGAGAGACAATTAGTGAGCAAACATAAGCATAAATAAGACCAATGCAGTTAATACTAAGTACTATGCAGGGCATAAAACACGGTGAAATGATAGACAGTGCCTGGGTTGATCAGAGAGGACCTGTCTGAAGAGGGTGAAATATACACAGAGGTTGAAAAATGGGAAGGAGCCACCTATTTCGATATTTGATGAGAACATGCTTCAGGTAGAGGGACCAGCCAGTGCAAAGACACAGAGGATGAGCTTGGGTTGTCAGAGGAGCAGGAAAAGAAGCCCCGAATGACTGAAATGTTTAAGAAGAAGAGTGGTAGGCAATGAGGAAATCCCCTTGACATAGGTCCTTGACTCCATTTCTGTTATCTACTAATCTATGCTGTGGTATAAGACAATCTGGAGTAAGATGGTCAAATTTATATATAAAATGCTGATTACTGAATCTGAAATTTTTTCAAGGGTCACTATAAAAAAGTCCCCCTAAGGCAAAAGTGAGCTTGATTTAAGTGAATTATAGAAAACCAATTGGCTAAGGTCTAATTGATTTTATGTATCAGTCAGGATGGGCTGGATTATACTATAATAACAAGCATCCCCCAAATCACGGAAGCTTAAGAAAAGAAAAAAGTTTTATTTCTTATTCTCACTATCCATTCACCACAAACCAGCATGAGAACTTTGCTTACCAGGAACTCTAGTTAATGAAGAATTTAGGCTGATGGAACAGTTGTCATCTAGAACATCTCTGATGGTTGCTGTGCTGTGAGAGAACTTTGGAGAGTCTTGCACTGGGCAACTAAAATCTCCAGTGTTGATGGGACACTCACGAACATCACTTTTGCTGACAATTCAACTGACAGAACTAATCACTTGGTTCTGATCGATGGCATAATGCTCAAGACACGAAAGTCTATCATGTGTTCAAAGGAAGGGACAAATGGGAAATATCTGGCAAATACCACTAATGACAATCACAACTCAAAGTGAAGTTATTTTTCAACATTTACTTTCTTTTTCCTCGAGTACCTGTGATTTGTGTAGCAAACCTGTTCTACTGGGGAAAGTATTAAAGAAGAAGCTAGCTGAGTTGCAAAACTCCAGGGCACCAGTAGTGCCCTAGTTGACCCTGGATTCTGAGGCATAGCCTAGCTACAATATGTTCAGTGCCCTCTGTATCTGTCAGACTCTGGAGTTTACCTCTTCGTTTCATTTACTCTTCACAACAACTCAAAGAAAAAGGTACAATTATCTACAATTTACCACCATAGAATTGGATGCTCTGGACTATCGGGCAACTTGCTTAAAATCACACTGCTCTTGACTGTTGGGCATTAGGTCAGGTCTACCTGATGCCAAAGCTCTACAGTCTTCTTCACCTTGATATGCAAGTTTCAGTCAGTTCCAAAAAGTCACCTAGATATGACTCAATCGTTCAAGATTAATTGATGAAGTTCTTCCATAGCTTTTTGCCTTTGGACACATCATAATTTCTTTAATTCAACTGTGTTTTACACGTATGAATTTAATAATGGCTTTAACTAGCAGACCGAGAGTTCAGGGGATGAGAATTTGTCATCAAATGGGTGGGCCAAAGAAGCCAGCACTGATACTTAGTTGAAGTGCTTGCAAAAAAAAAAAAAAAAAAGTTTGAAAACTACCCTCCCACCCCTCCCATGTGATGTATGCTGTCACAGCAATGCTAATCGGGGTGTGACCCATAAAACCAACTATTTCTTTCCCAGGAGACTTATTTTCACTTAACACTTTTAGATTATACCTTAAAGTGTGATTCATTATCAGAACAAGCTCTCTGCCCAGGGTCAGAAGTCCTGGGACATTTGTGATAACAAGCTTGTCAGATATTTAGATTGTGATTCTCCTGTGGAAAAAATATATCTACAAATTAAATCCACTACTAACCTTAATAATCTTTCTTTTCTTCTATTCTAAAAATCCTGGTTCCCAATGACACCTCTCTAATTACTCATCGGTTTTTATCTCCTACCACACGTACAACAGAACAGAGTTCTGCAACTCCACCACGAGAAATATGATTCCTTAAAACAGTTTCCCCTGGTTCTTTAAGGTGATAGAGTATCATTAGGGATGTAGAGTGAAGTGACTTATTGTCACAAGATAGTTTCCCTTTCTGTGTGTATGCCATCAACTTGATATACAATTAGACATTTGTTATGTTTTAGGAATTGTTGTTAAAAATATAAATTTGTTTTGTAATTATGGAAAATATTTACATGGTTTCAGAGTCAAATCTATGGAATCTATCATCAAAGAAGTCAAGATTTTATCCTGTTCCTCCAGATTTTTTTCTCCCTCCTTTTCTCTTTCTCTATTTTAGATTTTTAAAGACGCTTTCATTGTTTTTAATATAAGTTATTACATACTCATACTCTCCTTCTTTTACAAGTAACGGCATGCTGTAAACACTTTTCTCCATTTTATATTTTAAATTTTGAGATATATCCTGGTGATCACTCCAAAGCAGTCCATGAAGTTATGCATTCCTTTTCACTGCTGCATCATATTCCACCACTTGGATGTTCTGTAGTTTATTTAACCAGTCTTTGATAGGTAGATATTAGGTGGACCTGAGTCTAGGTTTTCACTAAATAAGAGCTAATGTTATCATTATCATTATTCACAGATTCAATATTTGTCATTTCTGTATTTATAGGCAACCTTGAAGGCACATGCTGTGTCGTAGTCTTCCCTTTACTGAACACGGAGTTCAGGGCTGAGTGCCTGGCTTCGTGAGCAGGACAAAACATCCTCCACACACTTACCAGTGTTGTTCACACCCTGTCATCATGTACTTGGAGTTCTCAGGAAGTGACCACCACTTGTGACTTTGTGAAAGAAATGGCCCCCACAGGAAAGCCCACCGCTCATGCCGGGGACAGAAAGGGTGAGAAATGACAGGGATTTAAGAAAGTGGTGATTCTGAGGCAGAAGCAAACGTCACGTGGGAATTCAGTTTTGTATTTACAGACTCGTGCTTCTTCTGCAGGAGTAATTTGCTTTTCTTCAGCCGTGCTTTACTGCATCCACGAGGAATCTTGAATGTTTCTCTGGGGGCTTTTGGGAACTTGAGGATTTGCGAAGGTCTCAGACCTTTCCATGTCACAGTCCCAGAGTGCTCACCATGCTTTAGAAAGCATGGACTTTGGTGTTGAACAGATTTAGGTTTGAGTCCTGGTTCTGATTTTTTTTTTAACTGTGACCTTGTACACGTCATGTAGTTGATCTTATTCTCATTGTGCGCAGCTGTGAAATGGGGCTAAAGCCCTGAGCTTGTGGTGGTGTTGAAGTAGATTAAATGAAATAAGGCAGCCAGAGCACTTAGCACAGGAAGTTTTCATCATCATCATTATCAGCAAGAAGCACTGGAGTGTACTGTCGAGAGCACGGACCTGGAAACTGCCCACTTTGGTTTGAACCCTGGCTCTACTCTTTCTAGACATGTGACTTCGTGTGAATTTCTACATCTGTGCCTCAGTTTCCCCAACTATGTCTGGGGATAAAAATAGCAACTACCTCATAGGATTGTTGTGGGGATTAACTGCACGCATTCTTGGAAAGTGCTTGGAACAAGGGGTAGTCATTGCAGGTGTTCTCATATGAGCAGGAAGGTGTATCTGTACACGTTATTTAAAGCTGGACCTCACATGTTTTCATTATAAAGCTCTGGTCCTGAGACTTGCAGCTAGACGTATCTGGATAATAATCTGCTCGTGTCTTGCTTTTCACCATCAAAGATAAGCACGGTGCCCCAAATCCTCAGCTGACCCCTGCCCGATGCCGTCCTACCCTTCCTGCGCGGGCCCAGGAGACAGCTCCCAGAGGAGAGACTAAATCTGCAGCCCAGCTGGTGTCTGAGGGGGGAAGGGAATCAGATTCCAGCTGCAGCCTCCAGCCCCGCCCTCCCCGTGACATGCTTCTCTTGGTGAACCCTCTGAGGTCTCAATAATTCACTGCAGTCACCATGTTCAGACAGGTCGCTTGGAAAAGCGAGTTCTGAGCCAAGGGTTTTGGCAGGTCTTAAAATATTTCCTTCTGTGCAACTGCAATCACGTCCCCATCGTGGGCACCTGGGAGTGCAGTAAGGCATAAAGGGGAGAGGAATGAGGAACAAATGCAGCCCTTGGTTTATAATTCACCCTTGTCACAGAGAGATCCAGGCACAGACGATCTGGCTTGCAGTGTGAGATCTGGGGCAAATGAAGAGATGCCTTCTTGGTTTATCTATTTTAATTTTCCCAGGTAAACAAAGTGTGGGTCTGCTCCCAGAGGCAGCTACCAATTGCTTCTACAATTCCAGTGGCCAAAGCTTAGAAATTTCATGCATCCGTGTTCACACTCCACTAGCTCACACAAGGTTTGCTACCTTCTGTTTTTTTTCTAGAAAATGCTGGAAGGGGAAGCGGGAGGATTGACGACACAAATAAGCACTTGAGAAAATACCCTGTGACAAACCAATGTGTGCAATGGTTCCAGGGCAAATCATCACGAGGCCTCATTAAATATTAAGAGATCACTCAGTGATAGTGTCCGAGATGGGATTCGATGTTCAGTCTGTGCATTGTGAAGACACTAGACATGACACCAACTCTCTGTCTCTGTCTCCTTGTCTCTCTCTCTCTTTCACACACACACACACACACACACACACACACACACACACAATGGCTGGGCTTATACATGTAACATCTGCTAAGTCTTGATTGTTTATTGATCCCCCAAGTCCCAGGAAAGTAATAATATTAGCTTACGTGGACAGAGATTCACTATATGCTACACATCATACTAGATACTTTCCATGAATTTTTTCCTTCTCCATGAGATTGCTGCTATTTGCATCTTTATTTTTGTAGATGAAGAATCTGAAACGTGGGCTTTTTTGGTTCAATGTCACTCAACTCTTACATGGAAGAGCCAGATTTTGAAGTAATACTGCCTGATTACAGTCCCCACTATTACCACCTATTTACAAGTGAAGGATGACCTGGAGTGAAGGGGCGGCCCACAGAGGTGCAACAGCAGCAGCCACAAGAACACGTAACAAGTCAGTAGCGGAACAAGAGTCAGAGCTTTGCTTTCTTGACACCGAGACCAGTGGGCTTCCCTCTACACTTCCCAGCCTTAGCTGTCAGTCATTGATATTTGATTGTCCAGGAAACTTCAACCGCTCCCTGGCCCTGCAGTGAGATTTTGGGAAGGCACCTGACCATACACTAACACAAATGTTTGGCAAATTCTCCTGGGGATGAAATTTTCGAAAAGGGATGACATTAAATCAGCTCAGATTCTTAGTTGGAGGTGACAGAAAGCCAGCTAAGACTACATTAGCAATGACAACAAATGGGAGGGTGGAGTGGGCATGACGTTATTGTGTTGATTCATGAAATTGCGAGTTCCTTGCATGGAAATGGATTCAGGTGTAACTTATCGCACCTGGGGGCTCAAACGATGTTATCTCTGTCTCTCTCTCACTCAATCTGTCTTTCCGCCATCTCTTAGATCTGTTTTCTCTTTATTGGTTCATTTCTCAACCAGACTCTCTCCTAGTGAGTGCAAAGTGCCAGACTTACATAGACCTTGTAGTCTTAGGAGAAGACAAACCCTTTCTTCCTTAGAGGCCTTATCAGTCCCTGATTGGCCCTTCTTGGGTCACATGCATGCTCCTGGATCAATGGTTGTGTCCAAGAGGATAGTATACAGTCACATGGCCATGTCGTTGGTTAAGAAGACAGATGGGTCAGGGTGGGGAATTTTGTAAAGGAAAAAAAGATATTCTGTAACAAGAAAAAAGAGAAGAGATAATGGACAAGACAATAGACTAGATGCTCATTACTGACCTAGTTATTCCATTTCCATAAATGGCTCATTAAAATCCTGACGTCCTGCCCAAGTGGCTTAGGAAAAGCCATGTATTTGACCCACTCAGCATGACAGGGGTATTTGCTGAAAAAAGTCTGCACTGCCTGCCTAACATTTCTCTCATTATAGGAAGATTTAATCATTTCTCATTTGAAAATCACTTCCCGACATTTGAAATGCTAGTGGTAAAAGGAGGTGCAAAACATGTGATGTCAACTTGGCAAAAACTCGGGTGAGGCAGAGCATTGTTCTTGGCTAATCACAGCATCCAGCAAGGTGATTTTTATTGATGACCTCCTCGAGCAGGATGGATGTCTTCATAAGCCCGAGAAGGAAAGAAAGCAGCAAAAATGACAGAAAGAAGCCGAGGAGAAAATGTGACAAATATTGAAGCGGGTAGGAGATTGTTTTAAAAAATCAGAAATCCACGGAGAATATTGAACTACTTTTGCCTAAAGATGAACAGACCAGTGCAATTCCACACTGCAGGTTCTGAGGCTCCAATGTGAGCTCAGATACGCTTTCACCATTGTTTGAAGAATGATGGGCCATTTGGACCAGGAGGGTGTCATTAGGATCCCAAACTAAGTTTCCTTCATACTAGGATACGAAACTCTGTGATCAGTCCTCTCTCAGCCACAACACAGACAGACCAGCATTTTCTATTATTTGTATTCTTTCTCCGCCACTGCTCCCCTCCCCCCGTTTTTTGTATCTGGGCATGTGACAAGGAAGGTCTCTAGCTGACATCTAAATTCTCACCCTAGAACCTGCATGTTGGCGTTTTATTTTAGATGACTTCTGCTGACTATCAGAAGAATAAATGAATAAAGACAGAATGAAACATGATAAATCAGCAGGAAAGCTGGAACCTTCTGAAGGATTTGACAGTTGAAAACATGAGTCCTTGATAGTGGACAGAGCAAGAATACTGTGTCCTCTTTCGCTGAGCCTGGTCACTTCAAATATGGTGATGAGAAGTCACTGAACCCATTTTGTCTGGCTATAGAAGGTGCTTCTACTGATGAAGACTGGGGGCTGGGGCACACTTCCACACAAGCAGGTTGTTTTGCTTCAAGTGTTACACGATATATTGGAGAGACCGCTGGACTTAATTAAAGAGATCTAGGTGAATTAAAATAATATAATTACAACAATAACAGGTGGTACAATGTGTTAGGCAACTTATATACATTGTCTTGACTGATCTTTATAACTCTGTGAAGTTGATATAATGTTAGTCCCATTTTATAGATGGGGAAACAGAAATTGAGGGCAAAAGAGCCACATGCTCCAGCCTACAGAACTAATAAGTGACTGAGCTGGGATTTCAATCTAGCTGTCTCTGTCTCAAAGTCTATACTTAACCATCGTTTTCCTGTACTGCCTGCCCGGGTCCTAACCCGGGTTCTGTTACTATCTTCCATTGCGATCCTGAGAAAGTCACTTCCTCTCTGTTTACTCATCTGTAAAATGAGATTAACCTAAATCTTTAGAAATCAATCTTTTTGAGTGTGAGAGCCTTTTTCTTTAGGGCCAAAATACTTTTTAGACACTCAAATAATTTTTTAAAAGAAGTTGGTCATTGAAAAAATAAAGAAAAGATAACTTCTATGCATTCGGTAGTTTTATTCATTTGTAAATGAGAGGAAACATTTCACAGTGGTCAAAGCAGTGTCAAGAGTCATACCGTGTGGGTGCAAATCTGCCACTTAATATCTACATGGCTTTGGACCAACTGTGTCACCTCGCTCTGTCTCAATTCCCTCATCTAGAAAGTAGGATAACAGGAGTACCTCCTTCACAAAATGGGTGCAAAGAGCAAATGAGTTTCTATTCAGAAAGCATTTAGAAAAATTGCTGGAGAATAGTAAATGCTATGTAAGTCTTAGCTATTATTATTACTCATATTTCATTAATCATTGTGATAGTGATTATATTTTAGTATTATCACTGATCTACTAATTTTTCAGACAAGACTAGATATATATTCAGAAACTCTGGGAAGATCACAGGGTTCTGAAGTGCAAAGATAGGAACAAAAAGACAAAATTATTTCTGAGTTTTCTTCCAATTTGAGCACTGTAGGAAAAGAAAAGCTCTCCCTGGCCCTCAAACTCCTGACATCACAGAGCAACTTCTCAGGGCTTCCCCAATGGGGGAAAAAATAATGGTTCAGGGTAAATGTCACGGTGCTTTTTTTTCTCACTAGACTGCAAGCTCTTGGAGGGGGGAATTCATAGGCGATCCATATTCGTAACCACCAGCCGCCTTCCTGCATGCCTGCTCCAGCATAACAAAATACAAGGTCTTGTAAATAGTAGATTCTGATCCAGTGTGTGAAGAAGGAAGGGAGGAGAGAAAGGAGGAAGGAAGGAAGTTGACATTTATATAACACCTGCTCTAAAACAGGGTTGCATCAGCCTGTAACATTTGAATGTTGTCTCCATTCCTTCTTCCTGTCTTACCAATCCCTTCCTCCCCAGCTTCTCCTTCTCAGGGAGTCCATGTCATACCTACTAGTGCTCCCACACCGAGATTCCTCACTGTCTCCTCACCAGCCCCATTTCCTCACTTTCTGGCTCTTCCTACTTCCTACTTTCACCCAGAAAACCCTACCGAATCCTGAGTTGGAATACAGGCCACTGTCCTCATCTGTGCTAAACTGCGGCAATCACAATGAGTGCTGCTTTAGAACCAGGGTCGAGAGCATGGTCCCTGAGCCATGCTGTAAGGGTTTAATTTCTCCCTGTGTTGCTTACTAGGTGTGTGACCTTGGGCAAGTACTTTAAACCTCTCTGTGTCTCACTCCACTCCTCCAGAAAATGGGGATAATAGTAATAATACTACCTACCTTCTGGGGTTGCTATGGGAATGAAATAAACTTAGAACTGTGCCTGGCACATAGTAACCATCACATAACTGTTTGTCCTGGTCATATTGTCTTGGAAATTGTTTGCTCTACCTAGAATGTGATTGAACCCATATTTCTTTTCTTTTCCTGGCTTCATCCTACTTGTCCTTCAGTCTCGGCTGAAATGACACCATCTCTTGGCAATATCCTTTCACTTTCACCGTCTAGCTCAGCTGCTCATCCTTCATGCCCATTTAGTGCTGGGTTCAGACACATCAGAAGACAATACGGTTTTGCTCTATATTATAAAGTCAGTTTGTTTCTCTCCTCCACTGGACTTAAGTCCACTGGGCCTTTAAGAACAGGCACTGTGAGCCACACTATTTTATCCCAAACATCTGGTCTCTCCACAAAGTGATCCTTTGCCTTGACCCATGCTTGGCAAACCAGGCATGTGGTTTGGCTTGGTGTGCAAGCAGAGGTTTTGGTGAAAGACAAGTGTGGGCTCATTTTCCACCTCTGCCACCCTCATTGTACCAGCCATGTTGGTCCCATTCCATATTATTTCTCACTTATTCACAATCACTGCTCAAAGTTAGACTTCTTTCGTGCCTCATCTGGACCTCTGCAGATCATTACAGACCATTCCTATTTTGTTCCCTTGTCTCCAACTACTCCTTCTCAGATGCTCCACATACTACAAGATTAATCTTCTTAAAAAGCAGATTTAATTATTGCTTACCACCCTGTCTCTCCCACTAGACTGTAAATGTATTACATTGTTCCATATACCCACAGTCCCAGAATAAGGTCTGATGCAAAACAAGTGCTCAAATTACCTAATTTCACTGTTTCCCTTTTTTTGGTTTATATTCTCAACCCTTAGGAAAGAAGAATCCGTATGTCCACCAGGAGGTTGGTGGTGAATTCATATATATAGTGGTGAATTCATAGAATGGAATTGTGAACAGATGATGAAATCGAAGAACCAAATCTGCTTGTATTAGCATGGATAGACCTCAAAAACAGAATTTCGAGTGAACAAGATAAATTTCAGAGTGATATGCATAGTGTATACAATTTATCTAAATTAATAGCACCCTTTATGGTTTCATGGTTAGTCAAAGTATATAAGATATGGACCATATATACAAAAATTTTATTATTACCTCTGGGGGGAAGGTAGAAAAATGTCATTGAGGAGGGCAGGATGTAGAATTCAGCTTTATTTTCTACGCTTTATTGAGAGAGAGACAGAGGAAGAAGAAGTAGAGGAGGAGGAGGAGAGGGGAAGGAGGGGGAGGAGGAAGAGGAGGGAAGAGAGGAGAGAAGAAGAGAGAGATCTAGAGATGGCAAGAAACCTAAATAAACTAAAATCCAGAAAGAACTGAGCTGTTTATAGGAGAGAAGAAACCTGTGGCTTCTTTCGTCCCTGGGCAAGAGAGGAGAAGAAGAAAACCTGCTATAGACTGAAGGGAGAAGTCAGCCAACCTTTCAACAGACCTTGTGGTCTGGCGTGATGGATTAGCATCTGTGGAGCTCCAGTCAAAGGGTGAGTCTACACCAACCTGGGGACTCTTTACCTTGGGGGCTTCACTCAGCACACAGAGGCTGCAAGTTGAAGGCTGCCAGTAGGAAGAGAGGGCTCAGAGGAGGAGGCTTAGAGGGCTGCTAAAGGCCTCAAGAGCAGAGAGAAAGCCTCAAAGCACAGAGTGAGTGTTTGGCAGTGGCTGGCGAAAGGTTGGGGGGCAGGGTGGAGAGCTGAGACATGTCCCCCAAGAAGCACAGGGCCTTCATCAAGTGCAGACAGCAGCCTCCTGACACAGGGGCAAGGCAGCATGCTGGGAAGAAATCGCCTAAGGCCGGAAGGTCAGGGGGGGCTGACAACCAAGAGAACTCCTCAGTGACCCTGAAAAGTGGTAGCTGGTCTGCAAAGTGTAGCAGGATCTCTAGAGTCTGACCAGTGCTCAGAACCCCAACCCTGTTGAAGGGAAAGTCCTGGTCCTACTCTGAAAGTATTTGATGCCAGTGGTGAACAGAATCTAATTGTAGCTATGACGAAATCTAGACTGGCTCAGCTCACATTATGTTGACCTAGCCTCAACTCCAGCAACCTGACAGAGAAAGAGACATGCACTTTCCTGGGGGCAAATAGTATCTTCTTTGGTCTCTACTGTTCTTTCACACAGTGTCTGCACCTCAAGGGATATTGTTGAATGAACGAGTGAGTGAATGAATGCAAGTCTTAGCGATTCATCCATCTTCTGGATCACCTTGCTGGTAGAAAATAAGTTATCAGTTTGGGGCCAGAAGCTCTACTTAGTGAGAATGATTTTGCCCTTTCTCTTCAAAACCTACAGTGGTCACAGGCACATTTTTATGTAAAAGTAAGCAAAACAAAGTGGATATTTTATAATACCGAATTTATTCAATTTAAAAGGCTGACATTAATCTGATGATGTCTCCTTATTTTCCTAATGTTAAAATGTTCTTTCTTCCGTGAAATTATGATATTAAATGGCTGCTTTAAAAGATGGACTTAATTAGCAAAATGAAAATTTGGCTACTCTTTGAGGGCTCCCTAAACATGCTGAGCTTATTTTTATTCATCCAATGATCCAGACTTTTCCTCTCCCACCACACGTCACCACTGAGCTGAATGAATTCATTATTCAGGGCTTGGATTAAAAAATTGCCTGCCCCTGGGAATATTTCCTGACTCTGCAGACTTTGATCTCCCTGTGGTAGATGCTCGTTGTGTTTGTCACTTTTCATAACACTCCTCACACTAGTTGTTACTAAGTCAAGGTGAGTCTCCTCCATCCCAGGATGGTGCTTATCTTTTCCACCAATGAATCCACAGGGCCTAGGACCACGCCTACCATAGGGTAGCTGCTCAATAGAAACATTTGCTAAATAAACAAATGAATGTGTGCCACAGCATATTTAGGAAAAAGGGCTGATTTCTTTGTTTACCTCTATTACCCCAAAATCTACACAAAGCACCTTCTCCTAATTCCCAGTCCCATCTTCCTTGGGAAGGACAGTGTGCAGATGAGCTTATGACAAGCAAGCTCATGGCCCATTCCTGCACATCCTTCTGTCTTGCAACACCAGCACAGTAGGAAGGGAAAAAGAGGAAGAAAACAGACATTTTATGTGTTCTTGCTTTAAGTTATATCAGTCATTTCGCCCAAGGGTCTTGTGAATTGTTATTTTTACTAACCTCATTTTATTCAGGGAGAAATTGGGGCTTAAAGAGATTAAATCACTTATTCACCCAAGTTTACATAACAGTATATGGCAGGGCTGGCTTCAGAGCTCAACTAGGTCTGGTTGCAAGCCCACACTACTTCCCACTGTTATATGTGGGCTGCATCATCTCCATCCAAGTGAGGCACCTGGTCCTCGTCCACTCTTTTGATTTGTGCAGGAGAAGTGAGAAAGCCAATGATCCTCTCCTGGTGCCACCTGCCCCTCTGGGAACTGGCACACAGGGCTCCTCCCTACTGCTGCAGCAGACACATGTTGGCTCCGTTTCCCACTCAATCAGTAGGAAACCATTACTGCATTGCTAGGAAAATGAAACAATACGAGTTATACAAGATCCTCAGTGACACTGAGAAATGAGGAGCTGCCACGAGCCCTGCAAAGCCAGATTTGTATGCCTGCCAGCCAGACCACAAACAGGTCCCCTCCCATTTGTCTGGGAAAACAGGAAGCCTTAAGTGTGATGTGCAATGAATGTGCAGATGTCAAAGAGCAGCCCTGTGGGGTGCACCAGGAGCCTCCAACACGGGACTGCGTGGAGGTGAGGTCCATGTTCCCTACAGCAAGCCCAGCTCAATAAATCATGGAATCATCACTGCCCTGAGCCAGAAGGGTCCTGGCTACCTGGTAGCCAGGTAACCTTCTCACCAACATCCCTGTTGACTCTGGTGTCTTTAGAATACTTCTTTGACTTGAAGCCCCCTATTTGCTAAATGACTCATCAGTGGACTTCCTGGTCAGTGTTTCCCAAAGTGTGGGATGCAACTCTGAAGGGATTTTAGATAGAGAGGATGAGATGTTAGATGGCATTAATTCACATAAGGTGAGAATACAGTTATCTCATCAGGTTCTCTCCTTCTTCTTTCTCTTGCATTTCTTCTGACATCAAGCAGGAGATCCCAATACTCTCCGTCTCTCTCACACTTCCTAATCTTCCTTTTTGACAAAGAGGCAGCAGCCCCCAGGCCATCTGGAGTTCCATAGTACTTTCTTTTCATCTTCTTTGTTTTTATTCTTTACTCCTAGTTGTGATGAATGGCACCTATTTTCCATTTATGGTAATCCTTTTAAAATACATTTATTTATTTCTAATAAAAGTCAATTTAAAGACAAATAGACAAAAACACAGCACAGGGTTTCTGCAGATACAGTGAAGGTGGTACAAAAGTGACTGAGATTTGGGAAACCCAGCTTCCAACTGTTTCAGCATCATTCTGATAGGTTTCCTAACTTTGTCTCCCTTAAGCTTCTATCCATGGGTTCTAGTAGAAAGCACCAGGCTTCACTGTTGAACTTCTCTTCCAGTAAACTGAGGTTCTGATATTAAAGAAGACATTATATTCCTAAGAGCCTTTCCTCTCAAGAAAAGAAAGATTCTCATTCTCCTTGACTATTTTATTTGATGAACTTCCAGTGTCCTCCCCACTCTGCCTACCTTCTACTGAACAATTCCAGTTTTTCACCTTCTCAAAGACTACTGTGCAGAACTCAATGTATAATACCAGATTTTGTGGGTCACTGCACACAAAGTCCTCTTTTCTCTCATTCTAGTCCTTCTCCTTCTTAATACAGCTAATTATTACATTGAGGTTGCATTTCGTCTGTTGTCATCACATGCTCTGTTGATACTGCCACATGAGTCAGTGTTTGTGAAAATTCCCAGATGCTCCCCACCTTGTACTTGCATATATATCTAAGAACTTCTCGACCATCATGTTTAACACAGAAGAGCACGTTACTCAAGCTTCAAAGTCAGATTAAAGTAAAGGTTGAGTCCCGACTCTGGCATTTGCTAGCCATAGGTCTTGGACCATGAAACTGTTGCCCATGAGGATCAATTGCTGGCTAATGATTTCCAAACATGGAGTTACACCACCTACTATTTAGGTATTGTGACACCAAAGTATTTGTCTTTGGATCCATACAGTATTTACATGGGGAACTCTATTTTAAAAAAAATCCATCTACACTATTGTTAAGTAGAAGGAAGGTAGAGAGTAGTAGCTATTTGGATCTACTAGAGACCCAGGAATGCTAAGATCAAAAAGTAAAGTTTATATTCAAAATTAGCAATAAACATCAAAATGCTATTATTCCACTTATCTACAAAAATGCATTGAGGCACCACTCTGTACAAGATGGGGTAACATTCCATCAGTCAACACCTTTCCCATCTAAGTCGACTTAGGCAAAGATGAGAAAACCATGGAAATATTTAAGGATGTGAATATAGCCAGGCCCCAAGGGACTCCAACCTGGGACTGGAAAGGCATCATTAGCTAAGGTTGCTTCTCCATTTCTGTAGGGCTCCATGGGATGGGATGTCTTCTCTGTCTCTCACATTTCTCCATTTCTGCATATCTGTTTCATTTTGTTCTCTCAGAAGCTATCTTTATCTTCACAGCTCCTCAGCCCCAGTTGACCCTCTATTTGAAATAACAAGGGTTGAGAATCTTACTGGCTTCCACTGGGTAAGTGAGGTTTTACTCCTGATACAGTCAACTCTGTGGAGCAGGGGATCAAGGTTATTTCATATGTACGTGATGAGAGAAGCCCACCCCGGAGGGTGGCAGAAAGTCATTAGAGGAGAGGGACTGTAGGATGACCAGACACCTAAAAGTTGTTCACTACAGGGGAATACAAAGAAATATAGACCATGTTACTCTCAGATCTTCCTTTTTATATGTCTCCCCATGACAGAAAAATGGGGATATGGTCACAGAAAAAGGTTTGACTACAGCTGAATATCTTGTTTCTATACAGTCAGAACGCAGTGTTAGGAACTTTATTTGTTTTCTGAGACGGTGAGTTTTATATTCTACCTGTAGCCAGTCCTATCTACCCACAACTTCCTCTGCACTAAAATCCTCTCTTCACCAAATCCTGAAATATATTATTTTACCAATCCAAATATGTCAGGGATTTTATTGCATTTGCATTTCAAACCTGATAAAATCATTTTCTGGGTGACATTTTTCCTTGAAGGCAACTTCAAATTGAATATTTTCTTCCTTGTTATCTCTCTCTCCCTTTCCAGTCCAACTTCACTTTCAGACTGCAAATCACTCAATATCAAGAGAGAGGCAATGATCCACTGTTGGCATCTTCCCCTCCCTGGTTTGTGGAGAGGTTCAGCTTTGCATTTCCAACTCAGGTCTATACTTACAGAAAATCTTTTGCAAGCACCTTAAAATATCTTTCTTATCTGTATCTCACAAGTTGATTATTGCTCTTTGCCGGATGCTACCACTGGATGCCCCCTATCATGCCACAAAGGAACGTGAGGTTAAGAGATACATTCATATTTGGATTTTGGGGCTCTGCCCCTCATCTATGACCTCATTCTTGATTTCCTTTAAGCCCTTGTAACAAAGGATATAGTCTTGGAGTCAGATGCTTCTGGATGTGAAACCCTTTTTGTGTGACAAACGGGATGAGAAAAATCTAAAACATATGATCTTGGGAAGATTCAATTAAGTACCACAGTATAGTGCCGTGCATGCATGTTAGCTACTGTGAATTCTTTTTGATCTGTTTCACATCCTCCTTCACTAAACCTGTTCTTAGGAAGATCTCTAATATGAACCATTTACACTGGGAAGCTCCATAGTTCAGTCAGGAAGAAAGTGAAACTTGGAATCAGAACAGCCAGCTCCAGCTTGGAGCCACTTGGAACTGAGTGACACGGAGAGCATTACGTAACCTCTTAGAGCTTCAGTTTTCACCTCTGTAAAAGGGGGTGAAGGATCTGCAACTTGTAGGGTTGGTGTGAGGATACAATTAGATGTGCAGCCCAGAATAGCCTTGCAATGTTCAAAACATTGTTGCCATTGCTAATAAAGGATAATATGTATCGAACTTCTTCTATGTGCCAGGCACTCTGCCAGAACTTGGTGTGCTTGGTCATATTGTATGTTTAGTACAACCCCATGTAGTATCATCCTTTCCAGTTAGATGCATCAAGAAACTGAGGCACCAAGAAGTCAAACTCTTACCTACGCAAGTAGCAGAGCTAGAGTTCCTCAAGTTGTTGTCTGTACTGTCACTGTCACTGTATTCACTCTGCCAGAGGTACAGGTCTTTTAAAACCTGAAATTAAAAGGAAAAACAAACAGAAATTATTATGAAAGAAGAGAAAGAAACGTAATGCTCAGAGAAAATTTTTCTTGGCACTTTCTCAAAATACTAATTGAAAACTTGTTTAAACACCCAGGACTGTCATCCAGATGGTGAAACATATAATTAAAATAATTACCCTAAATCTGGCAATCTAGAATTATCATTTATTATTATTAATATAGCCCCTATTCAGACAGAATTAACTTTTTTTTCCCCTTCAAATTCCTTCTGTAATATTTAGCACAGCCCCGTAGGCATGAGGATTATCTGTCTTTTGGATAAAGTCTTTATAACACCTTCCATTTGCAGTCACATTCACCTATAAAGACTGTTTCCTCAGGTGTGGAAGGTTCTACCCAGCAATGCTGCAAAAGTGGGCTGTCTCATTCCCATTTCAAAGATGGGATATGAATGCCCCATATAGCTATGCCACATGGCTACTAAATGTAGGGCAAGGATTTGGCTTCTTAACTCTTAACTCTGATCTGGCAAAAACTTTTTGAATTATGAAGATCAAAGAATTAAAACAGAATTAATATGCAAGAGAGGTAAATATCAACCTTATTCATTAGAACAAACCAATGGAAAATATCTAGATTCCCAACTTTAGGAAGGAGGTTTTGCCCTCATTCACCAACTCAATGGTACAATATGCAGTGATTTTAAATGTTTTTAAAAAGCATGTGCTATCATGTAATCATATTTATTATATAGTTATATACTATATGTGTTATATAAAGTTGTATGAAACAAAAGCTAGAATTCAAAATTATATACAATGGACGACTACAACCCTCAGAAAATTAACAAAAAGGAAATTCATTGAACTGTTCACGGAACTTGCGCTTGATCAGAGAAAATCTATTTTTTCTTTTCATTTTCATATTTTTACATTTTATATGATGATACTAATCTTATAATAAAAATATCACTAATGCATTTTAAAAATATTCATCTGCAGATAAGGAAGTGGAAACTAGAATGGTTAGCTGATTCCAAGATAGCTTCTATAATAATGACTAAAAAATATAAATGACAGGCTTTGGGCATTCTCATTTTCTCTCTAAGATGCCTCACAGTCTAGTAAGCTACCTAATTTTGTGGATTTCATTGGCTGCTTTACCAACATATTAATTTTGTTTCTCTCTGTCTGAAACACTGACTGTTGAGGGATTGGGGCTATTTACCTATTAGTTCTGATTAGAGAGGAGAGTATTATTATGCCATCTCAAATAATCAGGGTTGACTTACTGAAGAAGGTAAATGAGTTGAGGGACATGGTGGGATGGCTACCCAGGGAGAAGGAGATTTCAGGCATGAGAAACCATTTAGCAGAAGGGCATGAGAAGTTGGAAGACTCCTGCCCACCACTGCCAAGTCAATTTTGCTTAAAAAGAAAAATAAAAATCAAACAAAAGACTATAAAAACATTCTCTCAGTTTCCTTCTTAGCTCAACAACAATTAACAGGTTCCCTGATCAAGCCCAGATTACTCAGCCTGGGGAGTGGCATGATAGAAAAGAGGGAATGAGCTTTGGAAACGGGACGAATGGGTTCAAATCTCACCTTGGTCAGTTGCTAGCTGTTGGAACTCAGATAAGATGCTTAACATTTCTGAATGTCAGATGCTCTGTTTGTAAAATGAGGAGAGTGAGAGGCGGAAAGGAAAGTTGGGGATTACAGACCGAGGTTTAGATGTAGAATTTCTACTTCATTCCTGCGTGGCCCCTCCCACTTCCCATATGAATCCCACCCACCCTAATACACCATGCTCTTTTTCTCTTATGGGATTTGGAAAAGTTGTTTGCTCTGTCAGAAGTGACCCCAACTGTTCCTCCACTACCCCACATTTTGTACACTCCACCTCCCCTTCACCTAGGTGAGTGCTCCTAGCCTTCACATCTGCCTAACTTTTTCTGAGCTCCAGACCAGGTGAGACCCCACCCCAGTCATGGATCCCATAACTCCAGGTATCATTACATCAGAGAACTTAGCACAGTGTGTAATGCTGTGTTTGTGTGATTATTTGATTAGTGCCTTTTCTTCTACTAGAATGCAGGTTCAAAGAGGAATTGGGCTGTTTGATCCTAATTCACTTCCTCATATCTGGCTAATCCAGTAGGTTCTGAATATGTATTTGTAAAACAAATAAACGAGTAAATGAAGTAAAAATGGCAGCATCTTCTATCTTTGTAACTCGCTGGATCCTGGAACCAAGGTCTGAGATGAGGAAGAAATGATGACCAAAGAAAATGGTAAACATGTGAACAGTGTTGTCTCTGTAAAATGATATGAATAACATCCTTTAGTAGGGTTAAAATATGAGCAAGATGGAACTAAAATACCAGACAAATATACTATAAATTGGGAGGAGGGTAATTCAAGTTAAAGTATTCTAAGATTTTGTATACTGTTCAATAGGAAGTTAAAGAGGGAGATAAGATTTAGACTTTATTGAGTATGTCTGATATAATTTGTAGAGTAACCATTAAAATATTTGAAATTGAGAATGTAGTTTACAAAGTAGTAAAGAACAAAAAAGAACATGGACGTAGTGTGGATGGGAAATCCAATCACTCACAGAGAAGAAAAGAAAAACAGAATAAATAGGCAAAGCTCCAAAGACTAGGTCTAACTAAATACGGGCAAGACCTTTTGGGGGGAAATTTGAACTTTATGGGAAGCCCTTAAAGAAGATTTAAATAAATGGATAGATATCCTGTGTTCCAGGAAGACTTAATAATGCCAAAAAAACAAAAACAAAAACAAAAAACAAATTGTCTTCCAGATTGGTCAAAAGATCCAATTCAATAGCCAGTAAAGTCTCTACAGTGTCTTTTGTGGAACTTCACGTGTGATTCTAAAATTTATGAGAGAATGAGGGACTAAATTAGCCAAGACATTCCTAAAGAAAATAAAAAGGTAGAATAATTTCTAAACCCAATTAGAGTTAACATGAAAGTTTAATAATTAAGATAGTGTGGGATATGGTACAGGGATGGACAGAGCAATGGACCAGAGGAAAGAAGAGAAAAAAAGAGTTTGTGTAGAACGGACCTACGTAGTTATGAAAACTTCATCTCTGATAGAGAATAGCAGCTGTATTTCAGTGAGAAAGGGGAGCCTCTAATAAACCATCAGCACAGCAGACTCTACACTTGGAGTGTGAGAGAGAGAGATTGGGTGAGGAAGAGGGAGAGGGAGAATCCTCACTTTTCAATTTTTTCAAGAGAATTAAATATTTAAATATGAAGGACTACATTTAAAAATTTTAAGAGTGAAAAATAAAGAAGAATGTCTTTGTAATATCTGAGTAAAGTAGAATTTGTTAGTCAAGACACGAAAAACATAGCCAGAGAAAAGGTCGGTAGGTTTGACTGTGCTGAAATTTAGAACTTAGAGTCATCAAAACACAAAGCTAACATACAAAACCCAAAGCAAACCACAAACTGGGAGAAGTGGTCAGCAACACATAAAACCGGCAAAATGTTAGTAATGGTATACATTAAAAATTCCCCAAGACTTAATAAGGAATACTAAACAACCAATAATAAAATGGGTAAAATCCTTGAATCGAGATGCCCGGAAGAGAAAGGACTAGTGGCCATTAAAATGGGAAAACATGCTCATCTTCGTTGGTAATCAGAAAAATGCAAATTAAAGCCATGATACAATATTTATATAGGCCAGTTTAACAAAATAAAAAAGTTTGAAAATATGGATATGGAGAATGGGCACTCATACAACTGTTGATTGGGAGCATAAATATTTGCAACCACTTTGTAGTCATTATTTAATATAGTTTAAAAAATTTATAGCCTTGAGAACCTCTTAAACATTATTAGCACCATTGTTTCCAGAGGGACATTGGAAAAAAAAACTGGAAGCATCCAATAAATCCAAGAATAGGCAAGCAGGTAAATAAATTGCAGCAAGTTCATATAATGGAATATAATGCAGAAGTAAAATAGATCAACAATATCTATACACATCATAGATATATCTCACAAACTACTTTGAGCAAAAAGTAAAACAAAAATAAATATTAAAATAATATATACAGGGGCTGGCCTGGTGGTGTAGTGGTTAAGTTTGTGCACCCTGCTTCAGCAGCCTGGGGTTCACAGGTTCGGATCCTGGGCATGGACCTATGCACCACTTGTCAAGCCATGCTGTGGCAGGCATCCCACATGTAAAATAGAGGAACATTGGTGTGGATGTTAGCTCAGGGCCGATGTTCCTAAACAAACAAAAATAATAATAATATATACAGTATGATTTCATTTATATAAGGCTCCCAAACTTGAAAAGTAAAGGATACATTCAATGAGTGATACCTGGTAAAACGTTATAGAAAAGCTAAGACTTGATAACCACAAAATTCAGGACATGATTCTCTTTAGGCTCAAAGTAGGAGGATGCATCCAAGGGAGGACGCACAAGGAAGGCTTCAAAAGCACTGATGATATTCTTTCTCCTTTGTTGATTGATTGGTGCACTGTCATACATTATATTGTTGTTTTATAATTTGTAAATTCATAATATACTTTACTCATGAAATATTGCATACTTTTTTAAATGGAGGAAAGACTAGTTAGGTAATACTGTTGCTTTCTCATAGTATTCGTTTTCTAGTCAATTACATTGTTGGTAAATAGTAGAACTTTGAAACCAAGTCAATTTTTCTATTCTGGCTTTCTGAGACTATGGGATGCCTAATGAATGGACAACCAAACTACTTACCTTGTCATTTAGATATCTTTTATTTAGATTTAAATCTGCTTTAATCAAAACATGTTCTCCATGAATTGAAATGCCTTGAAAGCCTTGCTGATTATAAAAATGGGCAATGAATAATCCCTTTGTACAAAGTATCACTCATAATGATCTGTAGAACTGTCACTTTTCCTCGACTGTCCTTTGATAACGAAGTAGGCCTTTCTCACTCAACTGATTAAAGCTGGGTGATTGAATAATCTTGCAGATACAGTGTCTGTTGCCCTATAGAAATGGACACCTTTTCTAACCAGAATGGTTAATATGAAAACTGTTCAGTTCCTCAGATGAGTCCTTTTAAATGTCGGATTAGTTATTTTACAGAGCTAATGGTAAGAGTTCTGGTGGTCTCTGCTTGTTCTAATGGTGAAGATGTTCTCAGGCTTGAGATGGGGATGGTGTGTTGTATTTTATCAGTGACAGAAAATCTCCCTCTTGACTACTTGGGTTGATCTTTCTGAACGTTGCCTGGAGGACTGTAGGGTGGTTGTGAAATGTTATGGAGCAACCAAGATAAAATATTACTGCTACCGTCACAAGTTGAAGACTAGAAGTAAACCTTAGATCTCGGCTGCTAGATACAATTCAGCAAGTCTTCATCCTTGGGGGGATTCAGACCTATTCCTGTTAGAGGGTTTTGTGGTGTGTAGAGCATTATGAAGATAAAATACCATTGTTAGGTGACTTCACTGTTTCAGTGAGCTTTGCTTGCTGACATGAAGTATCCACAAGGCTTAGGGCTGTGGTTTCTCTGGATACACATTAGCATCACTTGAGGAGTTAAAAAAAATGATGGCCAGTGCTTATCCCAGATCAAATGTGTTGGATTTGTGAGTGTGAGGTATAGGTATTGGTGTATTTTAAGTTTTCTATACGTGACTCAAATATGCAACAGGGATGGCAAACAACCTTTGAATTCAAATCAGATCTGAATTTGAATCTCAACTTCAGCAATTAGCTGCTTGGTTTTATGATTAAGCCTTTCTAAATTACTAGTTTCCTTATCTGGAAAAAGTGGCTAGTGATGGTATCAACTTCACCAGTTTGTTGCAAAGATTAAAGGAGATAATCCGTGTAATGCACTTGGAACAGTGCTTGGCACACAAAAAAATGTTCAATAAATGATGGCTATTGTTACTATGCCTATTTGTTCTATGAATATTTACTGCAGAGAAAAGAGAAGACTCTGTAATCAACCAGTCAAGAAGGCTCCAGAGATTTGAGTCCCTAGTTCTTTTGATGAAAGCAAAGTGCCCTCCTTCTGTTGTTTTCTCTCTCCCGTTCGGGTGTCTCTTTCTTAAGAAGTGTGGGAGAAGTCACATTCTTCAAATCCATACCTGAGTTCTAACAGTTCTCTGTTCCTTCTGCATCAACGGGCTTTCCTGAGGAGACTCTGAAACTGAAAGGCTTGGACTAACCCAAGAGGTTGGTGGAAAAGTTCAACTGTTCCTGGCATCCTGCCAATCCAGACAGAACTCCTGGAAATATTTTATCTCTGAAAATAAAAATCAATTTAGTGGACCCGAAGATAATGTAGTATTCACAGACATGCCATTTTTCTTCTCATGTAATTCCCCCTGATGCTGCTAAAGGGTTCAGTTGTCAGGGGCAAGACAGAAGGAGCATTTTTTTTCCAAGATAAATTATGAATTTGTTCTCACTCCATCAGCCCAGTGCTAATATGTCACCAGCCATGAAGATCAGGCAAAGCTTCGGTTCACTTATGCCCAAGGTGATAGAATGGTTAACAGCATAGGATTTTGATTACAGAGGTTCAACTTCTGGCTGTGCCTGCATCTTAATAACATGACGTATGGCAAGTTACTTCATCTCTGGGTGCCTCAATTTCCTCATCTGTGAAATGGGGATAGTATTACCCACTTCACAAGGTCTTTGTAAGAACTCAGGGAATGAATGCTTTTTAAGGTGTTTTTCACAGTGTCTGTCATTTAAAAAGGACTCTGTGCATTGTTGCTGTTAGGATAGTGTTAGCGACTTTGAGAAACAACTCAGATGTAAAGTTGTGTGTGGGTGTTCTATGTCTGGGAAGCAGAAATGCATCGGAGCTCCTGTTGATACTTGAAGAACCATACCAGAAATGGCAAATCAACCTAAAACCAGGATGCAAGGGGCTTTTTTTTTTCTGGCAACTAGAATAAAATGCCAACATTTATGTTTAAAGTTGTAGTGGATGGGATGTTGACTAGGTGAGATTCAGAAATGCTGGTTCTAATCCTGGTTCTCACAATAACTGGCTATGTAACCCTAGGTGAATAATTTTCATTTTTCTCAGCCCATTTCCTTGATGATGAAGTACATCTAAGTTGGAGTAGATGTTAAGGTCAAACCCTGCTTGACTATGCTTTGAAAATGTTCATATTTAGTGAATCAATGTGGGTTTTATAGAATAGCTCAAGAGAGATCCTTCTATGGGGGTGATTCGAGTGTTTGCTGATAAAGACCAGGCCTATTGCCCTGGTATTTAACTGTTAGATTGCAAAACCAAAGGATAGGGACTTTGTCTGCTCCATTCTGATTATCCTCTGTTTTTTGCCAAGAACCAGCCCCTACTCATCTCCATCTTGATTTGTGCACTAAAACACTAAGAGGCCATGCCAATTGGGCTTCCTTGCCTTCTAGCTTCTAGTTCAGCTGAGCCAGTGGGAGGAACTGGTAGGAGATTGCAGGAGGTCATATGGGCAGAGGAGAGAGAGATCACAGTGTGTACTCGCGGGTCTCCTTCCTGCTATACCATGGTTTAGTGCTCAGTGGTACGGATAGAGTTCCTCTACCTAAGGTCATGTTTTCCATCAGTCAGGCTTATTATACAGGTAAATCTCTTATCAGGCTTGGCAACTACCTTCTTCACTTGCCCCTAGGAGAGTGATCTAGGGGTGATAATGGCATTCCCTTTGTTGCTAGCTTCAGGATACTTCTCTGTCCCTTGTTGACTTCCCAAAACTCATAGGGTGTTCATTCATTAAACTCTCTTTAATCATTCTTTTTGAATGTGCCATCTGTTTTTATGCCAGTGCCATGCTCAACATCATGATTTATGTAACACCTGCAAAGCCCCTTGTGTTTAATAGACATTCAAGACATGCTTTTAAAATGATTCTTTGGCTTATGATGAAATGACCACATCTGAGTTCAAATAACATACTCACCATCAGAATCAAAGTCACCAAGATCATGCATTTTTTTTCCTTCGATGCAACTCTCCCTTCACCTCCCCATTTTTCATTCAACCCCAAATTATTAAGCATCTATTATCTCTCAAGAACTACATAAAATGTTGAAATAGGTACTTTTAAGAAATTAAGATTATGTTCACCCAAATACTTACCATTTCCAATGTTTGAAGAACTTCCTGAAGAACTGAGTTATCAAATGGTATCATTTCCTTCAACCTGAGGAACTTCTTTTACCATTTCTTATAGTGCACATCTGCAGTCAATGAATTTTATTAGTTTTCTTTCATCTAAAAATATATTTATTTCACCTTAATGTGTGAAGGATATTTTTAAAGAATTCTGGATTGACAGTTGTTGTTTTTTTTCTTTCAACACTTTTAAAATGTTGCTCCACCATCTTCTGGAGTCTGCTGTTTCTGATAAGAAATCAATGATAATTTCCCTGCATGTAATGTGTGTTGCTTCCTCTGGCTGCTTTCAAGATTCCTTCTCTGTTCACAGTTTGATTATGATGTGTCTGGATGTCTGGATGTGTGGTATTCTTTACATTTACTTTGGATGGGTTTCACTAGACTTCTTTAATCTGTACATTTATATCTTTCTCTAAATTTAAGGAGTTTGTAGACATTATTTCTTCAAAAAAATCATGCCCCATTTCTTCTCTCTTCTTCTGGCACTCCAATTACACATATGTTAGATCTTTTAATATTGTCCCACAGATGCCTGAGGCTCTGTTCATTTTTTCAATCTTTCATCTTTCTGTTTTTCAGATTGAGTACTTTATACTGATCTATATCCAAGTTTACTGACTCTTTCCTCTATCACCTCCAATATAACTGTTAAGTCTACCCAGTATATTTAAATTTCAAATGTTGTGTTTTTTAGTTCTAAAATATAAATTTGTTTCTTTTTAAGGTTTTATAAATCTTTGCTGCCATTTCCTATGTTTTCATTTATTATTAATGTAATTTTCTTTCCATAATTTAATATAGGTATAATAGATACCCTAAAATTGTTTTCTGCTATTTCCAATATATTGATCATCTCAGATTGGTCTACACTGATTGCCTTTTTCTTTTTTAAGAATCAGTAATGTTTTCCTTTTTGGTGTGGGAATTGTGAATGTTAAATTATTGAGACTCTAAATTCTATTATATTTCTCCAAACATGCTGATTTATTTTTTGTCTTAGCAGAAAATTAATTTGGTTGGACTCAAAACTGCAAACTCTACCTCTTAGAAGGTAATTCAAATCTAGGTTTACTTATTGTATCTTTAGCTTGGTTGTTTGTAGCCTGCCCTGTGCATGAGTGGGTCAGTGGTCAATCAGATACTTAGGCGAAATTTGTACACAGGAACTAATGCCTTCCTCTCATGTTCTGTCTTTTTCAGGAGCCTCCCTCACACTTCTGCAGCTGTGATTGCCTCAAACTCTACTCTCTGATTTGTTAGGCAAGACATCCTGTGGGTTTTCCACTGGACTTTTAGCTGCCCAACATGGAACAGAAGGATGGCTGCCATCAGCTAGAACCTGTGAGGATGGGTAACTCACCCAGTGTAATTCCCTTATTTCAAGTGATGACTCCTTTCAAGAATCTGTCTGCTTTTATGCTCCCAAGTGCTTTAATATAGTTTTGTTTTTATTTTGTCCAAAGTTTATAGTTATTATTTGTGGGAAGGTCTGTATGATAGAAGTTTTCTAAGTTGTACTGGAGGCCAAACTGAAGTATATCGTCTTTAAAATTTAATATGACACTGTGTTCAGAGGTGCTAACAGGGTAGTGGATTCAACCAAAATGCAAACCCAAAATTACAGCTTCTTTTGATAAAGGCATAGGGCCTATCGCAGGAAGCATGCTTAATATATAAGGGTAGCATTGAATTTTATTGCACATGTAATTCGGAAAACAAGTGACAGTGTTTCTCAGTCTCTATCAACAATATGCCTCTACATTTAAAGGAAATTATCCAAAGCAGTTTCTTCATTGGAAGATGGTTTTGAAGTTTTATATTTTATTTGGAAATCTGACCAACAATAACAGTAATAGTAAGCATAACATTGCTACTGCTATACTCCTAGCTTGCCAGGGACTCTGCCTTGGTAGATGTGACTATAATCCTCACCTTACAGATAAGGAAATGAAAGCATATAGAGGTAACGCAATCCCCAAATTCACCCAGCTTGTCAGTGGTGGACCCCGGATTCAAATCTAGATTCCTATATGGATCACGTAATCCTACTTTTACTTATGTTCTAGATCGATACCAATTCTCATTTAAAAATGATATTTGTCTAAATGTTTAACGCTAGAGGAACCAATGAACTTCTATCAAAGAATGATCAATTGACATTTGAACTCAGGAGAGTTACTGAATGCACCATTAATTTTCAGATCTTTTGACACAGACCGAACCATAAACCTGTACATCCACGTAACAGTAAACAGAAGTTGATTGGCAGAAGTAAATTCAGTTCCCAGGAAGGAAGAGGAAGTTGCTGTTGAAAGGCTATCAGAGCTTTTTGTAGACCTCATAAGAAATTCCATTATTCCAGAATTCTAACATGATTGAAAACCCAGGGCATCAGTCACTTTCAGAAGTTAATCATATTCTTAACAGCCAGAACAGTATGACTTTGGCTCAAGATAGGTCAAACTTGTTTCTTTCCTTTTTGGTGCGGGTCGGGGCGGAACAGGGGAGATTTAACTACATTGAAAACAGCTATGAATCTGAATGCACTTGAATAAAAACTTTGCTACCTGTCCAACCTATGTCTTCATTAAGAAGATCATTTTTAAAGTTGCTGCACATTTTCTTTCAGCCAGTATGAAGAGACACCAGGCTGTGGTTTTTCTCCAACATTGTCTCATGTTAAAATTATCTTGGCATACACAGAAGGTATTTGTGGAATGTAATTGAATTTGTTGCTTAGAAAGACTAAACCATCACATCCAAAAGGAGTCGTACAAGACCCAGGTGCTGGAACCAGGAGAGAAGATACTAAGAAGCTCAGAAATTATTCAGCATATTGGTAGTTGTGGCATCACACTCTGAGCTAACTGCATGCACAACAGCTTATATTGTTTATTTGTATAATAAATTAGCCTGTGAAATATCCAAGCCATTTCTTGAGTCATTTCGCTTCCTGTGATGACCATCACAATCAAATGTCACAGTTGTATAGGACGACAGAGAAAAAAGGGGACACTTTACTTAGACCTGATGACTTCTTCCCTATTTTTGAGTCTAGGTGCAAAAGCAATTAATTATATACACGCCAGTTTAGATGTAAAATAATGCATGCAATGTATGTGTCTGGCACATATTTTGTTTCCCTTCCTTTCATAGCAATGGTGTGGGATATTCTCTCTCTCCATCCCTCTCCTAACTTACTTACACTTCTTGCTCTCAATCCAACCTTGTTTCTTCCTGGATCTTATCTCTGTACCATGATACACCATCCTAAGACATTGTTTGTTGCACTGTGCTGGGTGCTAGGAATAAACTCCACGAAAGGAGTTTATTCTCTAGTGGTGGAAAGAGCATAACAAATACCTACACAAGTAAGTGTGACATTATAGATTACCTATGGAATGAGTGCTCTGTTAATGACTTGTTAAAGTTGCAAGTTATAATTGACATAGTTGTATTTGTATATTACTTATATAGTTATAAAGTTACGCTATTTTGGAAATTCATACTACCTTTAGCTTAATGACAATTTTCTTCCAATATAATGATTTTTCACACACAAAACACAAATAAATATGCTATAAAAATTATGTTTAGATATTATAGTCAATTTTCTCTCCATAAGAGTTTCTAGTGAGAGAATGTCATGTGTACCAAATGTGAATTGTGCTCCATGTTCAGATAAACCCCAAACATTTTGCATATACCAAGTGAAAGGGGTGAAGAGGTAGCATCTGAGATTAATCCAGCTCTTGTCCATGAGTGTTATTTCTATGCATTATAAAGCGTATTTGTGTTTAGTTCTTATTTTTTAACATGTATTTTCTGTGCTATAACTTTAAAGTGCCGTTTGAGTGAAAGATAACTGTGAATTCCCCCAAAATGTTAGAACATTGATACAGAAAGAAGAATACTTCTTCCAAAGAATGCCTCTTCCCTCTAAGCACTCCACCAGCTACTGCCTACTATCAATAATGTTTCTCCTTTGACCAGTGAAATCTCCATTAGATTACATTTCACTTGCAGCCTATTTACCTTCAAACTATTGCTTATTCCTCATGTTTATATATACACCCATACATGTGAATATATATTTTTAAAAGCTAGGCATGAAACTTATTTGTATATATTTTCCCATTATAATTAATGGAAGTATTTTCTTCTTATTTGACTTTTTTCAGTTAGTGGCATGGTTTCAGAAACTGAAGTTATTAAGTAAGGACTAGGTGTACAGGAAATGTAGCTTTTGAGACACATGACAGGATAGCTGCCTGAATCTGAGCGATAATGGGAGGATCTCTGGAAGAAGTACCTTTTAAGCTGAGACTTGAATAATAAGTAAGGTGTAAACAGGAGAAGAGCAGAGAGTGAAGGGAACATGTTTTTGGTCCTTCAGTGGAAGAGGGCTTGGTTTGACTGAGGAATTGGGAGTATGGTGTCTAGTGAGTACAGTAAGGAAGTGGCAAGCTGGCACATGATGTGAGTTGAGGGGCACTGAAGGCTGGTTCATCTATGGTCTTGTTGATCACGTGAAAAGAACGGTGGGAAGCTCATGAACAAACGGCACAGTATCATGATCATATTTACGTTTCCAAAGGCCACTTTGGCTACTTGGCTCATAAAGAATTGGAAGGAAGGTGTAGGGTAGAGATGATGGTGGCTCAGACTAGACTGGCGACAGAGGGGATAGAGAAAATTGGGTGAGGTTGACAGATGCATTTTGATGTTTCATCAATATAAATTTCCAGTTAATTGCATATGAAGATAGAGAAGGAGATATTTATACTCACTTTCTCCGGAGTTGGGACCTTATCCTTAGAATCCAGACTTGCATCATTGTGGCTCCATCTCTATATGTTAGATACTGTCCAAGTACTTTGCATGCATTCCACCATACAATTTTCACTACAAGTCTATGTGTCTTATTATAATTTCCATTTCATGGATAAGTTAAATAACTTCGATAAGGTCATATGACTGGTTAGTGGGACAACCTAAATTCAAACCCAGGCAGTTTGACTTCAGAAACCACCCCTTTAACCCTGAAGAGTAATATAACCCCCCTATTTCTAATCTCATAACCAATTAAATACCAAACTATTATGTTCTGCTGCTTCAGGTAAGACAAAAATATCAGCTGGGAGTTTTCTATATTTTTCAGTTATCTATGTATTCCCTGTCTTTCAGAATCACAGATAACAACATGTTGGCTGTACCTTTAAATGCAGCAGTGCTGAGAAATCTCTGACTCCTTAAATGTCATCTCTTCAAGACTCTGGGAAGCCGATTGCAAAGTGGGAATCCTTTGCTTATGATTAGAGTGTTAAACTAATTCTTAGAAGAGTTTCTTGCAATTTCAAATAATTTCCAGCTGAAGAAAAATCCCCAACACCCTGTTTTCCCCTTGACAAATTCAGCTGCAGAAAAGTAGAGGAACATAGTGCAAACATCCATGATGACACTTTATCTTCACAATAGACACCAAAGAAATGTGTTGATGACAATGATGACAACTGACTGGAAACATTAGTCCACAATAGATTAATTCTCAGTAAAAATCATGACTTTCATGTACTTGGGTTCTCAGAGAAAATATCATCCCTTTGTCTCCTATATAAAGGAAAACTTTGCATGGCCAAACTGGGACAACTTTTGAGAATTAACAGAGCCACTAACTGGATGGGAACACAGGTATAAACCAGAACTATTCCAGAGAAAGCAGAATGCATGACACCCAACTATAGACCTAGGTACTTTATACCAAACACCATTAGTGGTTAGTGTACAGTTTCCACCAGTAGCTTTTGTCTTGAATTATCAGTATCAGAATCTTTCTTTTGTGCCTGACTTCTCCTAGACGTAATCTCAAAACGATCCATCTCATCATCTGAGAATAATTTCCTTCATCAGATTAGGCATTGTGTCATTGCAAGGGTGAGGCAGGGGACAGATGAGTGGTAGAGGTGGATGGAAAAGTCTTAGGAGGAAGAGTGTGGGGTTTGAAGCCTGACAAACTTGTCTCAAATACCAGTTCAACCACAAATTTATTGGATGATCTAAGTTAGACAGAACTCAGCTCAATGTCAGGCTACACTCATGCCCCACTTGGCTGACTGGAATATTAAAAATGATAGGTATAAAGCATCTGACACTTAGGAGGCTCTCAGTAATGACGGACATTATTATTACTATTATCTTTCCTTCCTACGTATCGCTTCTTAGTGACAGTGATTAGAGGTATATTATTTTTTTGCTATTTATTGATATAAAGGAGTAATAGATCTAGTGCCAGGAAAATAGTAAGCACCCAACAAATATTGATCCATTTATCAATCAGCAACCTATTGGGCTATATGCAAAACAAAGACTCCAATAAATTGTTGGAGTAGCTTTGAGACATATAGATTTATTTGTCTCGTGAAACAGGAATTCCAGGGCTGGGAAATCCAGAGCTGATACCCTGCCTCAGTGATGCTAAAGACTCAAGATTTTACAACTGTACACTCCACCATCCTTAGCAGGAAATAAGTCAAGAAGATGACCTCCTTAGAAGGAGTTTTTATCCTCTGAATTCCCACCAACATCTGAAATAATCTGTGCATGTGGAGGTAGCTAGTCCCAGGTAGGTTATTAATTGGCCCTTTAAGCTCTTCTCCAGCTCTTCTAGACATTAATCTCCACTTCATTCTTTATCCAGAGCTCCCCAAACACATTTGTTTTATTAGTGGAATGAAATATTGAACCTCTCAGCCTTCGGTATGCCCAGGGTCTGCAATGTCCAGATCTCCTGGGACAGTCACTTCTAGACGAGAGAAGCCTTACTGTAATTTACTACAGAATGAGGTTTACATATTATAATTTTAATGTGTTCCATGATATGAAAAAAAGTAGAAAGCAGGCAAGTGTGAATAAAGTCTCCATGAGAATAATATTTACACCCAACAGATTGGCAAAAATGAAAAAGTCTAACAGTTACAAGGGTAGGAAGACTATGAATAAACTGGATTATTTCATACTCTTCCAACAGGAGTATAATTTTGTCCAAGCACTTTGGAAAACATGTTGGCATTACATTGTAACATTTGCATACACTCCACAATTTAGCAATTTTACTCCTAACAATTTTACTCAAGGGAAATGTTATCACTAGTCTCCCCAGAAACAAGTACAAGAATGTCCATAGCAGAATTCTCCATTCTGAAAACAAATACACAAGCAAACAAACCTGTAAACAATCTAAATTCTAGAACAAGGAAATAGATAAATAATTTGTGGTATATTCATGCAATGGAATACCATGCTGCAATGAAATGAATGTTAAATAAATCACCATGGGTTTGAGTTAGGAGCATCATTTTGGGGAAAAAAGTCCCTGATGCAAGATATAGTTTGATACCATTTTTAAAAAACATATTAACAAATAAAGTTCAACTATGTTTGTGTATACCTGTGTGTGTGTATGAGTGTGTAGAAGAACGTTTTTTTTTTTAATCAAGAAAAATATTTTCCTGTTATCATTTACTTTCTAGAGTCTTCAGATATTTTCTTTATGTATTATTCTACTTGGAGTTTTTAGTTGCAATCAGTGGGGGAGATAGGGAAGAGTGTGCTTACTCCATCTTAGCTGGAACCAGAAGTCCTTGGTTCTCTTTAAAAACACGAACAGATAGCCTGCAGTACCTCTAATGGAGATTAAATGAGCAGAAATTAGGAGTTGATAGTTTAGCATATTTTTCCCGTTGGACAAGTATCACTTACTGACTACATGCTACAGCAACAGATGAGTTGCTTTCAAAAATGCACCTGAAGAACTACTCTCTGAAAAGTGCTGAGCATGTTATCAAGCATCTTCTTGGGTTTAACATTGCTAAATTGGTCTGTCAGGAGACGAATACAGAGCAACTTGAACAGAAATCCTCCCCCCCTCCTTGTACTTAGATAAGTAGAGAGACTGGCTTTACCCACCTGGCTCTGCAACAGAGGAGCATCTCTCAACTCTTCTTAGTGTTTTCTCTGCTGTGCTTTTGGCCTGTTTGCTAAAGGTGTTTCACCTATGAGTAGGGTGACCGTATAACTTATTGTCTAAACCAGAGCACTTTTGAGGGTAAAGTAGAACGCCAACCACGTGGCACATTGGAAAACGGGTGTAAACTGGAACCAGTTTTGGGGAAAGCAGAGGATATGGTCATCCTGTGATAAGTGTGTTATGTCACATCACTCTGTGGTTAGCTCACAACTTCACCTACCAGCAGATGTTTCCACTTGATTGAAAAGGCCAAATAAGGCCAGAAAGTCATTCCTAACACCAGGACAGTGTTGAGGATGAAAACATTTTCCCTCTACCCTTCTAGGTTCTTCTGACTGGTCTAAGAATTAAACTGACATGAGACATATTAACAGAAGAAAATAAAATTTAATTTTGTATGCACAGGGGCTTCATAAGAATAGGAGGCCCAAAGAAGTGACCAAAGCAGGCAGCATTTATACCTTTTAGATAAAGAAATAATAAATTTGTGAAGAATTGACAAGACAAAGAAACTTAGGCTTGAATACTAATTAATGAAGAAACCAAGCAGGGTTTGCTTATATAGACTTCTCTGCCTTGAATTCCCTATCTCTGGTGATAAGGATGTCTCTTTACCTCCTGGTGCAGGGAGGGTACATTTCACATGGGAGACTTATTTCCTGCTTTCAGGGGGACAAAGGAGGATCAGAGTGTCCTTCTTGCGCTGGCTGCTTCTTAAGTAACTTTAATTTAAAATAATCAGTAAGCCAAAGTGGCATATTTTGGGATGGCCTTCCCTGAACCCCATCAAGAACTTTAGAGTTGATCATCTGGAGATCAAATAAGACACAGAAGAGAGTAAAGTTAAAACAGAGCTAACAACATCCTTATTTCCCTGTGAGCATCAAGGTCTAGAAACTGTGGCTTCTCCTCATCCACATCTGGAAGAAAAAGGAATTATTTCCTTTGATCCTTTCTCCAGAATTTTTCCAGAGAGGTTACTCTCTGTCTCTTATTTCCATAAGTACAACTCTCAACACATTCTATTCTTCCAATTCTCACCAGTTTCATATTTTTTCACCCTAAATCATTGAGAGGTGACATAATTAAATCAATGCTTGAATTTAAAACCAGAAAAAAACAACAAACCCTGCCTTATTCTGAAAGGAGCCAAGATTTCTATTTCTCGCTCTCTCACTATTAATATTAAGATATTGTCATGGGGTGGGCTGGGGGGAGCCCAGGCTTTAGAATATATCTCTTTGCTGAATAAGTGACAAAAGTTAAAAAGCAGTAATTTAGGAAACTTAAATGTGACAGTGGATGATAGATGATAGCTGGCAAGGCTGCAAAATGAGAAACATTAAAATCGTATATTAGAATAGATCAAGCTCTGTACTCCAGTTTGTGTCAGCAAGTTTCTTTTGATATGTCAAGTCTCCATAGGCTTGGAACTCCAGTCTACTTTGAAGATGGATTTTAAAAGGAATATGTTTATGTTTAGGAACTTAATAATGTCATATGCACCAAGAAGCCGGGAACAAAATCAAACTGAATGCGTTACTGTTTATTTGCTGTGGGATCTTCCCATGCCTGGCACCCCAGGGCTCAGTGTACGCTCAGAAGTTCTGGAGATCCTTTCAGAACCAGAACAAATATCACCTCCTCCAGGAAGACCTTTTGATCCTCACAGCTGGGTGCGTTTCTGCCTCCCCAGAATCCTCAGCTCCCTGTTTGGACCTTTCTTGTGGCACTTGGCATTTTCTCCATTGCAATAGGGTTGCCTCTGTTGGTGTCTTATCTTCCCTGATAAACTGTGAGCTTTCAAGGACAGGGGCAATGATTGTCTCATCTCTGTACAGGGCCATACTGTACAACTGGTGGTATGTGTATCCGAAGTTTTCTCTTTGGTGCTACAATCAGTACTACCACCTCGTGAGGTCCTAACACTTTGCTCGCATTTTTATTAGAATCTTTATTCATTGTGAACCAGTTATTTATTTTTGCACCTTTTCCCCCTTCCATGCAGTGAATTTCTTGAGGATAGAGACTATGTACTATTCATCTTGAGAATCCCAATGACCAGAACAGGGTCTGAGCCGTGGGAGGTATTTGTTAGATGTATGGATCAGTGAATCAGTGAGTCAATAAATGAATTCCAAGAATTTCACCTCTTTGTAGCTGAGTGTTCATGGGCCAGGATCTTTGCCTCCAAGTAGCTACGTGTCCTAGAGCAAATACATTTCCTCTCTATACAGGCTAAATCATGTGACCTACAAGACATTTTCTACCACTAATATCAAATAATTGTATTTGCTCAATTCTTTGACTCTGATAATAGAAATAATAGTATATATACTAGTATGACTTTCCCTTATATCTTTCATTTATGTAAACACACTCATCATTATTGTTAAGTCAGATGGGGACTTAGGTTTGGAGAGAAGGAAGGAAGCACATTCTAGCAGAAGGCTCTCAGGGGTTTATTCTCTCCTATGGTCTCAAGTGCAAATCGAGAAGAAGCTGAAGCTTCAAACCACTCAAGAGTGTGACTTCTCACTCTCCTCCATCCAGCCTCCCGAGGTCAGACGTGAAACAGGGAAAGGGAGATATGGACGAAAGAGAAGGGGACGATCACAGTTTCCGTCTCCTCTTATCTGCTGAAATTACTCCATCTCAAGAGTGTGTTTTTAAGATCGTTGCCTTCCTTTGGTGTAACTTCTCAACATATCACATCATTCTCCAATCAAGCCCAGATACAATATTTTGAAAATTATCACCTACATTTTAAACAATATCTCTTTGTTATTTGTATGGTACTGTTTCAAAGCTGGCCAGTGTCTTTAAATAAAACAATTGGGGTATGATTGACATACATAAAGCTGTACATATTTAATGTGTACAACTTGATGAGTTTGGAGATAAGTATATACCCATGAAACCCTCACCACCATCTCTGCCATAAACATACCCATCCCCTCCAAATGTTCCCCTCTGCCCCAGTGGACCTTATGTTAAGTGGTCAATGTCTTTTGAAGCCATGTTAATGGTTGAGATATTGGGTGCTGTGTTCTGGGGTATTACTTCTTTAAAATCCATTTCATTATGACTTGTGTTTTTTAGAAGTAGGGTCCACTTCTGTGTGGAAATTCTACTGGAGTACTAGGACTATAAGTAGTGACAGTATTAGAGGTAAATATTTTACCTTTTTAGGACATTTCATGTATTAACATTTTCTGTCCTGTCAATTGCAAGTGTCCGTGTTTCAGAGCTCATCATCTAGAGTCACATCATCTGGACTCAAGTCCACATACAAGCCAAGGAAGCCACTTAACCTCTTTGGGCCCCTCGTCTTTCAATGGAAATAATAAGAGCAGGCATCTCCTAGGGTTGTTGTGAGGACTAAGTAAAAAATGAAGCAGGTGAAGTTTTTCCAAACGTTCCTGGCATACCAGAAGCGCTGATTTCATTGCAATTATTATTATTTTATATTTGATTCCTCCACAGCAGTTGTGCCCAGCACATCGATATTAATCTCTGCATGTAACAGCTGAGAAAACTGAGATTAAAAGAGGTTGTCTGCTCTGACACAGAAAGTAAGGAACTAATCCAAGGCATAGGAAAAGATTTGTTTTTTCCCATCTCGAGCTTCCACTGCATCCACAGCAGCCTTTCTTTTAAGTGATGGTATTCACACAGAGGCAACACTGTGCGATAGATGAGCTGGAGGAAGCGAACCTAGTGGACTATTGGGAGTGAGGCTGAGCAGGAGAGGACAGTGTGATGTCTACGTATCACCCGACCAGATTGTTATTAGGTGGCAGCACAAAGTACGTCCAAATATGCCCCCCTCTTAGAATAGAGCCAAAAGCTCTGGGATTCTAAATCCCACTTGAAGTGTGAGCTGGATATTCAGAGGAATTTGAATTCCTACCAGACACTAGAGGTCCATAACACTGCTGAACAGAGGGTCAGTCAGCTATAAATAAATAGATTTGTTCGTTGAAACTGTGCCACCACTTCATTATAAACCGTACTGGGTGGCCAATCCAATCACAGAAGAGGGAGGCATTGGTTTGTCTGAAGATCCATGATAAAAGTCTGAAGAGAATGCCTGCTTTGTCTAAGTGGAATCCTGCAACCACACTCCCAAGCCATCACTGTTAGGAAGGTCCTAGTTCTTTCTGCCTGGGTATATTAAAGTTCTGGGGTGGGAGAGGTAAGCTCACATTCACCCTTGGGACCCTACTCTGTAAGTGTCCCTAATTCTAGCTGAAGATGCAGGCAAAACCATCTCATATATATGCTTCTTAAGACCTATTTTCATTTGTTTTGCTTTTGTTTTTTATTTGCTTCTCCCTAAAGACTTTACATTTTCATCCAGGGTTACTTAAAGAGCAATACTCTTTGTAAATGCTCAGGAGAAAACAAACCGCTGGCATGACATTTCTTTCACAGCCACACATTTTCGTTTCCCCTAATACTGAGGGCATTAAAGTCCTGCTTTGTCCACCAGAAGCTCTAGAATATATTGAACACAGGCATCAGAGATGCACATGAAGAATTCATTTGCCTCATCCTTTTTTTTAAGGGGTGATCAGAGACACATAAAACCTTCATGAAAATTGGATGGAGGAAAAAACCTTCCAATGACTGGGTCAAAGGTGAGCCAAAGAAAGTGACTCCTGGAGAGAGGGAGCAACTCAAACCTTGTGGTGAGCCAGAGCAACCCCGCTGCCTCTCTGGGCACGTGCGGGAGAGGGTCCGCCAGAAAGCCAGAGGCCCCTTTGGGGAGATCCAGGCTGAGGGCTTGTCACGCGGTGATGGCCTTGGCTGTCCAGGTAATAGATTAATGAGAGGAAACGTTTCTTTCGCTCGATGACACTTCCACTTACGCACACAATTTGCCACTTTCAACATACGCACACGCGTTCACAAAAGACACATCTGAGGCCTTGGGAGGAAAATAAGCCAAGGAGAAAAAGAAGGGAAATAAACAGAGAGGCCGCATTACACTTCCTTTGCCACAGAACCTCTTTGTGTGCAGCATGTCCCCAAATCACAGCATGCTTTGAGGATGGAGTCCTTTTTAGAGAAGCCAATTATAAAAACATAGTCTGGAATAGAAATGGTGAGATGGTTCCAAGTCATTCCAAAGTGGGTTGCCAGGTTTCTTGTAGCTTTCAATGTGTATATTAGAATTGCCAAGCCCCTTCTGCTTACCATTTCTGCGCCCTAGACCTTCCTTGCCACAAAGAACAGTGATTTTGGAAACAGAAGGAAATGATGGAGGTGGGGGGAGGGGAGAAAGAGAATTTGAAACTTTCCTAAAGTGGAATTTGTTCTTCATTGAATCAAACAGGTTCCCTTATTTATTTATATCACTTTATTTTAATATTCAATAAAATGACTCCAATATGATGCCGACACAAAGGATTTGGGGTGGTCAGCAGTAACCTCTTTCTTTTATTGATTCTCTCAACTGTATTAAATCCTGCTACGGTTTTAATCTACCTGCATTTTAATCTAACCAGGGCAATAAATGGATGCCTGCGAAGTACTTTAACCCCATCACCGCCCTGTGAAAAGATAACATGATATTAAGCATTTAATGTGTAAACTGGTGCAGACCAGCCAATAGAACTGCCAGTGATGGTGGAAATGTTTTTATATCTGTACTGACCAACGTGGTAGCCCCCAGCCATAGGTGGCATTTGAGCTCTTGAAATGTGGCTAGTGGGACTGAGGCACTGAGGTTTTAATTTTCTTAAATTTTAATTAATGCAAATTTAAGTAGTTCCATGTGGCTTGTGGACACTCTGTGGATAGCTTGGATTCAGAACCTTGAAAGAACAAGTCAAGAACTCATGTAACCACACTCCATGTTGAAAAGGGCTCTGAACCCAGACCAACTTTGTCAATTGATTTGTACATTCAACTCAGGCAAGTTACTGGATGACTCTGAACTTTGGTTTTCTCATGTGTAAGATGAATGCGAGAACTTCTCCGCCTGTCTCTTGTTATTATTGTCTGGCTGAAAGCAGTTCAAGAGCATTAAACTGTTTAGCTAAACATAGTGCTTCATGCAACTGTGGAGTTTAGAGATGATAGTAAAGTAGACTTCCCTCATTTAGTCTTTATTTTAGCCTTTGGAAGGACTTTGAATGCCATACTAAAAATTTGCCCTTTAAAAATTAGCTAACTAGCTTGTTCTTACACTAATCCCATTTCACAAATGTGGAAAACGATGCGCAGAGAGATTAAGTAACTTTCTCAAAATCACTCAGATTTTGCTGAGTGATGAGGTTGATATTTAAATCCAAGCTTTTGGGTTCTAAGTTCTTATCCCATAATGTCTCCCCAAAGCCCATGCTGACTCCTTGGTGGCCTCTCCAGCACCCATTTCTCCTTCTCTACTATGATCCCTGATGCTCTGAACCAGAGGTTTTGATTGGTTGGTCTTAAGCCAATCAGCACATCTCCTGTCCTTAATCACATGACACAGATGGGCACATGATGCTTTTCAGGCCCATGAGACTAAGACATTTACTGTGGTCTTTAGGTGAAGAAGTTTCCTCTCTTGCTTGTTATAAACTGGAACCTTGTAATCCTGGCTATTGTTGGCAAACATTTTCTAATCAACATTGTGCCTAAGGTAAGGAGGGAATAAACACTATGGAAAGCAGAGTAGAGAGGTGAAAAAGAGCCTTGGTTCTTGGTGAAACTGGTGATCTGCTTGATTCAGCTTTACCTGTCATCTGCTCTACAGCTGGACTTTTCAGTTACATGGAATTATTTTATAAAACAGTGTATATTTTTTGTTGTTGTTGCTGCTGTTATAACTAGCAGTGGAAAGCAACCCAAACTAATATAATCATGCCTTATACAAACTCAAAGTTTTACAACCCAGAAAATTATGTCCATCATCTGAAAGTCAAAGTTTGAAACTAACAAATACACAAAGTGCCGCTCTTAGCTCAGAGACACGATTCTCTACTCTGGCATTTGGAATGAGGTCTCCATAACAAGGGATAACAGATTAGCTCTGCAGCAAGCAATAGCAGTACATTAAAAGAATATTAAGGTTGTGACAGGAAATGATATCAGTAAAAGCAATTCCTCGGGAAGGGAGGGGCACCATATGTGCAGCCAGCACTGAGATGCAAGGGGGGTGGGGAGCATTAAGAACTTCATTAAAGAGACTCCCCATTGTGCCCAGAAGTTAGAAGACATGTGGTGCCTTTGCCCCAAGTTGGAAGGTTTCATTTCTCTTCGCTTCCAACTTCACACTCATCCTATGTAACTTAGGAAGAAGACAGGAATAATAGCTGAACGAGAATCAGCGATGTGGGTCCTTATCTTAAGGTGACTCAGCAGGATGGGGTAGCTGGGTGGTGTAGTGAAAAGAGCATTGGGTTATAAGATCTAAGGCTGGGGTTCTATGCATTATTAACCCTGTGACCTTGGTCAATCACTTGAACTTCCTAGCTCTAGTTGCCCCATCTCAAAAGTAGAGGAAGGACAATGCTTTAGCCACAGTGAAATACTACCCCTTCCGTAAAAATTCACGCATGCAAGTCAATGCACGATTTTTCTTTCCAAAAAAATACAATGATGGGGCCAGCCCCGGTGGCCTAGTGGTTGAGTTGGGCATCCTTGTTTCAGGGGCCCAAGTTCCATTCCTAGGCACTAACCTACACCACTCGTCTGTCCGTGGCCATGCTGTGGCAGTGGCTTGCATACAAAAAGAGCAAAAAGAGGAAGATTGGCAGTGGATGTTAGCTCAGGTCTAATCTCCCTCAGCAAACAAACAAGCAAAAAACCAACAATGAACTCATAAATACAGAGAACAGATTGGTGGTTGACAGAGGTGAAGGGTGGAAGTGAGTGGGAGAAGTAAGTGAAGGGGGTCAAAAGGTACAAACTTCCAGTTTTAAAATAAACAAGTTCTGGGGATGTAATGTACAACATGGTGACTATAGTTAATAATACTGTATTGCATATTTGAAAGTGGCTAAGAGAGTGAATCTTAAAAGTTCTCATCATAAGAAAAAAATTTCTAACTATGTCTGGTGATGGATGTTAACTAGGCTTATTATAGTGATCATATTGGAATATGTACAAATATGGAATCATTATTTTGTATACCTGAAACTAATATGTCAATTATATTTCAGTAAAAAAATTCATGCATGCCTTGCCTCTGCGATTTTGCTCCTGTGCTCCTCTGTCTGTGTACTCTCCCCACAATCCCTCTTTAACTGTTATTTTCAGCTCAAGTGTCATCTTCTGTATGAAGTCCTCTCTGACCTGCACTGAGTGTCTCCCTTTCTGCTCCCACCTGCCCCGGGACTTCTCACACAGTTCTGGGACTCCTTGTTTCTTCTCAACAGGAGTTATAGTACGTACAGATCTCCGCTTTCAACCCTACACACATCCTAGCAGTAAGCTCCTTGAGATCAGGGACCACGTTTGCGCAGCACTGTGTTTCAGGGATAACTAAGTACAGGGCTGACATAAGGCAGGTGCTCAAATTCAGGCACCGACATTAACCCTCCAAGCCATGCAGAGATCCCTGGTGCCTTTCTCAGCTCTCTATCCCATTCTCTGCAGTGTAATTGACAAGATCCTCCCCTTCCTCAGGTGCCCTTTGGCCTTCCCCTTGACTTCAGGAGAGGGCTTTGGCAAAAGAAGACAATGCAGCATGTGATAGTCTCAACTGCATTATGGATGAACTCCATTTCTGTGGATGGATGCATTATATCTGCCATAAGAGAGATCCATTTCGTTAAGCAATACACACAGTGAACCATACCCTTGTTTTGAAGACAAATTGTGGGTTTTTTTTCTTTTCCCTTTAGCAAACATATAAGAGGGAAGGAGATCCCAAAGAATAAGTAGTTGGTCAAACAACAAGATTTGAACCTAGTCTAGTCTAATAACAGCCAGGCTGTGAACGCAGGTCAGATTCTTCTCACTTCATGCAGTGAGACTGGGACACCTGCAAGATACAGCAAAACTGGGTGAGGCAAGACTTCTAGAGTTTTCAAAGACTCGGTTGCTGACTATGGCTGGGGCATCGCAAGTTCACAGCAGCTTTGTCAGCCCCATGTTCCACTTATTCTGATTTTGAAGATTTTGAACTTCGTTATCTCCACTTTTACGGATGAGTTATAAGGCAGATAACCATTCCAGCGAATGGTAACATAACAATAATGAAGCGCAGCCCTGCTGAGGGTGGAGATGCTATATTTCCATTTGAGTTTATCTTTCCCCAGATTTCTTAAAGTGTATTACCCACCAAAAGCTCTCCCTTCACAAATGCAAACATGATTAAACTGGTGATTGCATCTGGAAAAAAAAATCGTGCTATGTGGCGAAATGATTTGATGCTCATCTTGTTGTTTTCAGGAGCAATTTCACGAGGGTGCAGAATGCATCCAGAAGCTTTAATCCAGGGGGAGATATTGATAAGTCTCAGATCCCAACCAAGAATTTGAAAAAGGATCTTCAAAGTTGTCCATTAGGGGCCGCCCGGTGGCGCAGCGGTTTAGTCCGCGCTTGGCAGCCCGGGGTTCGCGAGTTCGGATCCCGGGCGCCCGCCGACGCGCTGCCTGTCAGCCATGCCGTGACGGCGTCCCATATAAAGTGGAGGAAGATGGGCACGATGTTAGCCCAGAGCCAGTCTTCCTCAGCAAAAAGGGGAGGAGTGGCAACAGATGTTAGCTCAGGGCTGGTCTTCCCCACAAAAAAAAAAAAAAAAAAAAAAGGGCTGGTCTTCCCCACAAAAAAAAAAAAAAAAAGTTGTCCATTAACTGGAGACACGAGTTACTAAAGTAATTGTTGGGTGTGTTATACACAAGTGCATCCAAGCTTCAGAGAAACAGGACAGTAGGTTGGTATGAACCTAAGATCCCATTTAATTTCCCTCCAGTGCCTTCTTTTCCAGCACCCTCATTCTCATTTAAAAGGAGGAAACTGAGATGCCAAGAGGGGAAGTGATACGCTTAAGATCTAAAGGCAAATTAATATCTATCTCAGGGGAAAGGCAAAAGTCCCCCTCTGAGCAAATCTTAATGCCCTGCCCATATCCCTTCATCTTTAATGCTTCACTGAAAACTGTCCAGTGCAGTACAAGTACCTGCACTTGATTGCCTGATGGCTTTCTTTAGCCACCAGTGTCCACTCTGCCCTCCGCATGGCAGGCTGAAAGACCCGGGGAGTTAACATTGTTCCCAAGTATGTCTCATCCAGGGTGGAATGGAGTTGGTGTATGAATTCCCCAGCACCCTCATCCCTCAGATGCAGTAACATGGAGATGTGTGTCCTATACTGGCTGCCAGAGATTCTCCAGGGAGATTAGTCTCCTGTCACCCACAGTGGTAACTGACTTGATAATGTATCCTTTACCATCTAACTCCCTTTGTCTGTCTTAGTTCTTCACCCACTACCTGGTTTACGGTACTTTCTTCAACTCCCAATTAAACTACTTTTACTTGAATTTTTTTCTTAGGGTCTGCTCTTGGGGGACTGCAAATTGAGACAGTCCTATCTACTTTAGACCCCATGGACCCATGTATTGCCCATGCTCACTACAAAAAGTCACAATTTCTATTTCATTTTTCTCCCCCCTGCCCCACCACTTAGACTGGATCTCCAAATGGATGGGAAACCATGGAATGACTTAGCTAAATTTCCTCTGAACAGAAGTGCAAGGGTCTGGACAAGGATAAAATCCTGCATTTCACCACCTAGTAGGGGTATGGACAGTATAAGATGAGCGGGAAGGTGAGTGGATTTGGAGATCTGTCTCCTTATTGCCATATTTCTATATGGAATTTTAGAAAGGGACTGGCTCAATGATCAATCAGATGATGCCAAATATTTATTAGGTGAAGACTGCTAGAGACTTATGTCACCTCATTTAAAAAAATTCCACTGGAGATTGCATTTTCACAAAAAATAGCACTTTGGTTGCTGTCAGAGAATAAAATTCGTCCATGATTTTCTTTAGAAGCTATTTGTACAATACACAAACCATGAAAGTATTTTTAATCTACTTTGTCCTAAAACAGGGGTCAGAAGTTAAGGTCTGAACGTGACATATTTCTCTTTGTGACTCTGTTCTGCAAGCACGGCTCACTGATTAGTGTTTTCTATTGGTTGCTTTTCTGCAGAAGGAATATTGCTAATCATTACTAGATTTATAGCATTCAAATCTAATTATTGTCCTAGATTTCCTGTTAGATTAGCAGAGTGGAAATGATAATCCTGACTTGTAACATATGCTTGGGCATTTTACAAAGGGAATTCAACCACTGGAAATCCAGATTCCAAGATAAAAATCACCTTCATTCATGATATAAACAATTTAGTGCAGTGCCTGACTCATTTCACCTGCTCAAGACTTGCTGACTATTTTCATTATTTTCACCCAAGCACCCAAGCACAAAAGAAATGGTATTAACCACAAGTTCAGTGACATCATCAATAAACGTTGACGTGCACACGGCCTTCATGAAGTGCTAACAGGAAGGATTATGCGTCCTGAAAACTAGGTAGGGCTGTTTGTGAACAGAGTTAAACATCTGCAGTGTTCTCACCGGTATTCTGAGAAGTGTTCTGGAAAGCCACCCTTGAGAGGGTTTACTTCAAGGCTGTGATGTTATTCTTGTTTGGTTCCATACCTTGGACTTTAACAATAGCATTCAGCTCACAAGAAAAGCCTGGTACCCATGCCATGTAAATATTTTTAGAGGCTCAAGAAATCTACCACTGAAAAAATATTAGGAGGGTAAAGGGAGGTTTAACCAAAAACACTAAATTCAACTTTATATCCAGTGACTCAAGACAACACTCTGAGTTGATAAAGCGTTTTCCCCTTCTCTCTCCCCCTCTCTCCTCCTCTCTCCCTCTCTCCTCCTCCTTCTCCTCCTTCTTCTCTCTCTTTCTTTCTCTCACCTATCTCTATCTCTCTCAAATAGAACTTTCATTATCAGTGAAAAACATTACAGTGAGTTTTTCTGTGAAAGAGCTTGATTCTTATTGTCATGTTAGTTTGAAACTCAGGCAAGATTGCCATCAGCTACTGTAAAAAGCTATCCTTTGTGTGATAAAAGTTCTCCTATAATATTCAGAGTTTTGAGGAATTATGTAACTGGTCTTTTAACCCCATCTCTTTGATTTAACAGAAAGGTCTCAAGAAGCCTTAGGATTGACTGGTTCAATTTCACATTTTAGCCTTGAATCTGTCCTAAGACATCTCCACCAAAGGCTCAAGACCTCTCCTTGAATACCTGTAGTGACAGGGAACTCATTCCTTTAAAAACCTCATCCATCTATCCACAGAGGGCTCTAGCTCTTAACACATGCTTTTCTAGCTTGAGTATGTTGGCTTATTCCTCAAGGAGGGTATTGAGAATTAAAATGATTCTCAAACTAGTAAGTCTGAGGATAAAACTCTGGTGGGGGGAAAATGAGTAAAGAAAAAGAAGAAATTCAAATGGCCAATAAGCATATGTCAGAGAAGTCAGCCTCATTAGGAAGGGAATATGGAAGGGAATGAAGCAAAAATGAGATAGCATTTTCTACCCCTCAAGTCGGTAAAGTAAAAACAACATGGTGATAACAGTGCTAGTTACGTCAGGGAAATGGACACTTGCATACAGGCCACCTTAGGAGAAAATTGATTTGGGAGACAAAACCTACCTAACATCTTTAATATGTGTAAAGGATTTATGCTTGCAGAAACAAGACTTAAGGACATAAATGTGTAAACTCATTTGGCTACCCACCAGTTCATTCTGGTTTTATTTGAAGTAACAAAATGGCAGATATTGACATCGTTTATGGTTTATCCATACACTAACTACCTTCCTTCATTAGGATGGTGATTAACAATTACTGACACAGAAACATATTCATGATATATTGTTAAATTTAAAAAGCAGATTAAAAGTGATATGGCTACAAAAAAACTGTAAAACACAATTATGGTACCTTTGGGAAAATTTGAACACTGACTAGATATTTGATGATGTTAAGGAATTATTATCACCTTTTTGGTGCAATTATGATATTGTATTGATTTTACTTAAAACACTATGTTAAGAGCTACTGATTAAACAGGTGGAATGGCCATATGTGTGTTGGATTTTCCTCTGGAAATGCCATTCCAATGAGATGAAAGGAATAAAATCAGTTAACAATTCACAGGAATAAAGGCCTGGGAAGAGATTTAAGTGAGTGAAAGATTTTAACATTTTGTGGAAGATGGAAAGTGAATGGAACAGCTAGTCTGGCCAAGCAGAGTGGAGGAAGATACTATTACGTACCTACTGAGAAGTGTAATAGAGAGAAGTAAAATGCTACCCCCCACCCAACCCATGAAGTCCTGAAAATTGGAGGTACCAGGAACAACGGGAAGGGGGCGAGAAGACACACTGAAAATGAGGATTAGTGACAAATTTTGACAGGAGTAGTCAAATCCCAGGTAGCAAGGTGGTCACATCCCTCTTTCACAGAGCCGGAGGACTCCATATCTGTCTCTGGATGGCTCGATCAAAATGAGATCGGTTTTTGCTGTCTTTGGAGGGGTTTGCTATCAACATTATAGTGAGTTCATAACAAGAATTTGGAAGGTTTCATTTTTTCCCCTAGGCTCTAGAAGAGGTTAAATAGCTTGGGAGTTACCTGATCCTTTCACTTTTGGTAAAATTCCCCTTTAAAATCATCTGCATCTAGCATGTTTGTGGAGAGATTTTTTTTGACTTTGAGACAACATCCACTGGTAGTTTGCTTCAATTTCCTTTCACTCTCAAAATCAGTTTTGGTAATTTATTTATTTTTTTAAACCAGATGACCAAGATCAGTAACTGAGAATTACTTCTATTACAGTTTCTCGTCTCACCTTGCCTCATTTACAGACAGCTTCCTACAAATATGGTGTGTGTGTGTGCGCGCATGTGTGAATATTGGCATGCATGTGTATTCCATTTGGTCTTCATCCACCACTTATCCATGGGGCTAAGTGGAAAGTGGGGACACTAGTTGCTCTCTCCATATATGCCACTCCTGATAAAGAAAATAAATTGATGGTTGGCCCCCTCAGCATGTAACTCTGACTTTGGGGAACTTTGTTCTGCATCTAGAATATCTGTCTTCTTCCTGCATGTCCTTCTGTCTGTCTCTCTTTCTGCATGATGAGCTAAAGGTTTTTCCAAGTGTCTTCAAAAATGGAGTACACATTTCACTTTCTCTTTTTGTTGTTTTTGGGTGATGCCTGAGAGGAGGATGAGGTAGAATATCTTTACTTTGCTGTTGTAAAACTGGAAGAATTTTGGATATGTCTCCCCTGCTAAATTTCCCCATGAACTCAATGACAGTATCTGTCCTATTCAAGTCTGTATCCTAACATCTGACTCACAACAGGGGCTGAATAAATACTTGTTGAATAAATGCAAAAATGAATTAATAAACTATAGTCTCGTTTTGAGGAAAGAAGATAATATAGAATGCATTGGGGAGAATATATATGAAGAAGTTAATACTGGTAATCTCTAGATGGGATGGGATGTGTTTTTCTTATCATTTTCTGCTTTAGGCTACAATAAACATATTTCTTCTGTAATGAGAGGAAAACACTTTAATAAGACATGATTTCAAAAGGCATTTAACAAGTGCTCTTTTTTTTTTTTTTGCTGAGGAAGATTGGCCCTGGGCTAACATCCATGCTCATCTTCCTCTACTTTATATGTGGGATGCCACCACAGCATGGCTTGATAAGCGGGGCATATGTCCATGCCCGGGATCTGAACCTGTGAACTCTGGGCCACTGAAGCAGAGTGCGTGAACTTAAACACCACACCACGAGGCTGGACCCTGCAAGCGCTCACTTTTAAATACAGTGATCACTTGTACTGAATCTACTAAGATGGTCTAGATTCTAGCACTTTGTTATTTCTATGAATTAACTTGTACTTGCTAAAGTAATGCTCCCAGTTTGGACTCGAAAAATGATGTTCGTGACAATCACTTGTTAAGCATTTGTTAAGATGGAGTCCCCATGAGAGGAATGGGAATTCCCTACTTGGAGCTCCCTGCAATGTTATAAACCCTCATGTCTTGTGTTCCATAAGAGTGAACCAAATGAGCACATCTTCAGCTTCAGCTTGCAGTTGGAGAAAAGTGTTTGAGAAGAAGCCACCAAAGGAAATAGGTGGTCTCTTAACTGTTTTTTCCTGTTCAGGGATGATTTGTTGGTTTAAGAGAATTTCAGGGAAGACTCTCTGTGCTCAGCTGCAACTCTTTGCACAAACAACATTTTCAAAACATGGGAGCAAGGGTTTCCTTGGTGTGCCAACATCTCCCCTTACTTGGCTCTCTCCAGCCATTTTGGCTTTCTGTTTCCCAAATCCATCAAACTCATCCTCACCATCTCTTCTGTTCCATCCATTGGTTCAAATGCTGCTCTTCCTGGATCCCTTTTTCATTAGGTCTCAGCCCAAGTGGTAGCTCCTTGGAGAGACCTCCTTTGCCTCTCAGTCTGTCACTCCCTGTCCATTATCCTATTTTATTTTCTCCTTTCTATCAGATATTTTCCTGCTTTTTTTAGCTCATTAATTTATTTTTCTTCCCTCATTAGGAATGTAGGTTTTCTAAGATGCTTGTTAGCCTGATTCACTATTTTATTTCCAACACATCTAAGAGCTCATATTTTAACATGCTGAAAGTTCAGTCCATATTTGTGAATGGGAGGGCCGGAGGGAAGAAAGCAGAGAAAGAGAGAGGGAGGGAGGAATTCAACATATCCAGACTCTAACTGTAAATCTTAATTCCCACACTGATAAGATACTCTGGAAAATAAAGTCCCTTTCATTTCCCACCATCTTCTTTAGAAGACAATTGAAATTCTAAATAGCAAATTTCCTATTATACACACACTTTAAATTAACATAAATATATAGTAAAAACTAAAATGTGAATATAACTATTCACACTTAGCTTTTCCTTGTTCACACATCGATGATAGTAAACTCCATTACATGATTCAAGGGAAAATGCACAGAAATACTAGGACCTTGATATTTTTCTGAATCCTTGGTTTGAGAAAGGTGCCAATTTTCAACTTGGATTGTTTCCTTTGAATCTGAAACATGAGAGAATAAACTAGCCACACTTTTACTCTTTAAGAATCACATGGATAATTGCACAACAATGTGAATATACTTAACATTACTGAACTGTACACTTAAAAATGGTGAAGAAACTGAAAAAAAGAGGGTCTGGCCATGCCCATGCCCCCTTCTGTCTGCCACAGTAATCACTGGAGCATTTGTTAAGATGGAGACTCCACTGGTCTCAGCCCCCGAACAACTAGGATGAGCAGAGCCCTAGGTGACCCTGATGGACGTCTAGCATGAGCAAGAAGTTACCTTTGTTTTTACAAGACACAAGATTGTTTTGTTGTTTCTGCAGCAAAGCTTAGCCCATCCTGACCAATGCATGGTTGTCACTTGGGGTTGAGGGAGTAGGGAGACAAGGAAGAAAGTGTCATTAGAGACTTGAGCATGTTTGTAGGATTAAGGGGAAAGGCCAGGAAAAGAGAGAAACTGAAGATGTAAGATAGGGTGTGGTTAGTTGGCTGGTCTTGGGGAGGCCAAGGGCTGTGTTACCCCGGTGAACACTGGGGATGTGGTGAGCACACCTAACTAGGAGATGCTCATGGCAGGCACCATCATTGTTACAGGCATTCTCTGCCAGTGGAATATCTTCTGGAGAAAGCTAAATCACTGATGATCAAGTATTTGTCTGAGACAATTTAGTGTCAGGACTTCCTCAACAAGCAGAGGAATGGAAGGAATATCTCCTCTGTGCCTCAGTTTCTTCATCTATAAAATGGTGGTAATGTAGAATCTACCTCACAGAGTCGTCGTAAGAGTTAAATGAGTTATATACATAAAGCACTTCGATCAGTGTCTGACAAAAAAGTGAGTTCTATTTCAGTGTGACCTCAGAATCCTTTTGGGTCTTAAGAAGAAGCTTTAAATATGGTGCTGAAATCTCTTAATGACTTCTTGTTGCCATCATTTAACCAACAAGGGAGAATTGTAAGAGACAGCAAAAAGTTCTGCTTTGTACTGGGAAACACACAGGTGTGGTGAGCCATGAGTATATGCCGCATCTCTACCATCCCCAAAGCTAGTGTTGTTAAGTAAAAACCAACCTTAATGTATCTAAAAAGAAAGAATCACATGGATAAATTATCATGGATCTGATATTAGCTAAGATTGAATGAATATGAAGTTTTTGTAACTGCTGCTGACACTGCAAGGAAAGCAGTAGAGAAATAAGGGGGAGGAGGGAGACAGGAAGACTGAGAGGGGAGATATAGAAGAGAGAGAGAGAGAGAGAGAGAGAGAGAGAGAGGAAGTGAGCGACACACAGAGAGAAACACGAGAAGTGGAGAGAAGATAGAAGCTCCAAAGAGCTGAGAGGCAGGGAGCTAGAAAAAAGAAAATCTAGGAAAAAGCAAAGCTTATTGACTAGTTGACAAAACAGACTAAAAAATCAATAATGTTTTCTCTGACACTTTAGATAACTTCCCAATAACGCTGGGCAGTGTGCTGAAGAGAGGGGTTCCCGTGGCTGACAGCTTCACTCCAGAACAAGTCGAATTCTCTTTATTTTCACATCTCCCCGGGTGGGAAGCAGTGTGGGCTGTCACATTCCAAAAGGATGAAAGTGAACCATCTTCATCATGAAGGGGACTTTGGAGCTGAGAGCAGGGGGTGGTGGAGCTAAGGGTATTTTTTTTTTTTTTTTTTTTTTTGGATCTAGGGGTTCTGTCAGTGACTGATTCTACCTTCCCAGCAGCAGGAGCCTGATAAACACATTACTTCTGAGGATCATCGCCAAAACTAGCCCCAAAGAGAAAGAATCAACTTACAGCAGTCTCTCAAACTTTAGTATCATTTGGATAACTTTTTGTGTGTGTGTGAGGAAGACTAGCCCTCAGCTAACAACCGTTGCCAATCCTCCTCTTTTTGCTGAGGAAGACGGGCCCTGGGCTAACAGCTGGGCCCATCTTCCTCTACTTTATATGTGGGACGCCACCACAGCATGGCTTGATGAGTGGTGCATCAGTCCATGCCCGGGACACTAACCTGCGAACCCTGGGCCGCCAAAGTGGAGCACATGAACTTAACCACTATGTCACCAGGCCGGCCCCCACATAACTTTTGAAGAGGAAAAGCAATGGAAGTCTTCAGTGTTGACTCATAATTTTTATAATATCTTCAGTTAAATATGTGTGACCAGTGATGTGGACATAAACTCTCATGCTTGTAGCTCTTACACAACTATGAAAATCAAAATAATTTTACAAATTAAATGCACACAAGCTCTGGTACCAACAAAACCCAAATTAGCTGCATTAATTAAAGGGGAGGATTTTAAAAAATAAATTGCCATTATGGGGTTAAATTGTAGAAAGCCATAGCCTCAGGCACTGTCCTATATTTAATTTCTCTTAGTGTTTTGACCTTGGAGATGGTAATACAGAAAATTCCTGATCCCCAATGAATGCATAGAATGACATTACTATCCCTTGAGTCTTTACTCGCTGTTTAGAATGATCAGGTCATAAGGCCCCCACATGCAACCAAAATTCTATTGAGTGAGATCGACTTAAGAGGGACCACCTGACTTTCCATAAAGTTGACTCATTCCCTTGAAGATGAGGTTAGTATTGTGGCTTTTTGAAACCTGAATTAAACAAACATATAGTCCTGTGATTGCTGGAATAAGGAAAACAAAACTTCTTCTAAATTTACTGCTTGCAAACCATTGCAAAGTTACTGCAAAAATGATGTCCATGAAACACCTCCACTCAGGAGAATTCAATCTTGAAATTCTGGAGCAAGGTGTTTGCAATTTGGCCCTCCTACGCTACTGTTTGCCAGGAGCACGCGCACCTCTTTCCATTCACTGCAAAACCTTCATCCCTACGATATATGATAACGCAGTTTGGGCCAAATTTGAGTGTAAACACAAAAAATTGTGTGGAATTACGTGGCAGTATTTGGTAATAAGGTGAATCATAATACACCTTTATTTTATTCAAATTATCACATAGATATAAATATAACTTTTCCTTAAGAATTCCCAGACCTCAGCACATGTCCTCAGACCCTCAAGGCACGGTGGACCTCAGATTGAGAAGAAATGGTGAAGAAGACAGCTCTCTTTATGAGTCCAAGGCCTCAGACTCTAGTGTAATCCGAGTTTGGTGATGGGTGAGTCCACGATGATCAAAGACACTGGTTTTTGGGAGAAGGGGTCTGTGCTAGACATCTGCTGTTCACACGTCCAGATTCGTTCTCTTCCTTCTCCCTCCTGCTCTGTTAGTGGGAAGGCTGATCTGTATGGACCACAGGTGGTGCTTGTCTTTGGACTTCAAAGTTGGTTCATTGAATGGGAGGCACCAGCAGAACTGGAGGGAAGAAGTATGCAGCTTGATTATTTAATCTCCTGGATCCCTCCCTTCCAAGTCAACGACGGTCACTGCAACCCTTTACTGAATGCCACAGACCTTGTCCAGGCATCCCCTCCCATTCACATTATTACTAGTCTCCTAGCACAGGGCTACTGCACTATCCTTTGGAGTTTTCCCTAACCCTGGCATGATTTTTGTAACTAGCCCTTTTTATAAATGTTCCTCAAATCACTCAATTTGATTATGCATCTCTCCCCAGCCAGGACTTTGATTTATACGGGTGCCTACCAGAAGCATCTACAGTCTCCAAGACAATAGGACAAGATTAGACTATAGGACACACACACACTCCACATACATTTCTTGGGAGAGGAGCTGGGAAGAGAATTCTCCTTTGTAATTAATTTGCAGTGTGTTGGGCACTGAACTGGGCACCTAATGTACATTTTCTTTTTTAAGCTTCTTAATCACATTTTGAGAGACGGTTTATTCTTCCCATTTTACAGATAAAGAAATGAAGTCTCAGAGAATGGAAGTATCTAGCCCAATGCAATAAAATTTGAAAGTGACTATGCTGGGATGCAAATACAGACCTCCCCAGGCTCAAAGCAGGAGTCTTCTTCACTGTACCACTCAGTCAGTCAAGCTGCTTATTGAAGTTTGAGGAGGACTCAGTGTGATTTTAATTTTAGACCAAAGCTGAAGGTAGGCAGGGCAAGCAGCAGCTGGAGACACCCCTGCCTCCATAGGAATCACATCAGCCAATTGGGTGGGTCAGAATGTTTGTGCTATGTTACATGAACATAAAAAGCACGATAAAAACCATGTAATTTGGTGAAGGAAAGAGAAGTTTCAAACTATATGGCAGTTGACTGTTTTGTGGATGAAGCAAAGACAGAAATGAACAAGGGAGATCCATCCTGAGGGAATGACCATGGATGTGCATGTATATTTAGCTATAGAAGAGAAGGAAATAACTAAATGATTTTTTAAAAACAGGGAATTATTTAAATGAATTATAGTACATCCATTTGATGGACACAGATGCCCTGACTTCTGGGTTCTTTCCATTCATCTGTGATCTACAGAACATAAAATAGCCTGCATGAGGAATTTATTTTTTTCCTTTTACTATACTGAGGAGCTATTTGGTCTTTTGGGGATGAAGGCTTAGAAAAATACCTAAATGAAGTACTCTTTTATCTACCCCCAATTCTCATGCACAAAACAGACACATTCTCTATTCTAAACTCTAACCTACAGAAAAATGTGACTTAAGTCAGCAAAAATTAATTCTCGTCATGTAAAGAAACAAAAGGAAGTAAAAAACAAGCTGGATAAATGGTTAATCTGATATAATAAAAAGTTCTTTGCAACAGAGGATTCATGAAATACGTTAACAACTTTTATCTAACAGTCAATTCACTTTGAAAGACTGTCAACCCCACTTACCCAGATTTCATGTAAATGGCAATCTTGAGAGGCAAATAATCAGGAGATAAGAGGTGGAAGAAAGACGTCTTTGCGAAGGCAAGAAGAAATCATAATTCTATGCATTGAAACTCAGGAACTTTTCTCCCAGAAGGTCTTGAAAAACCCCATTCAATGTTCTAGACTCAATTTTAATCACTGATATGGAAGCCAGTCTGCAAAGATGGCTCCTCAGAGAACCATGTCTCCTGACATTTCACCCTTGTGTTGTCCCCTCTCATATTTGACCAATAAAATGAGGCAGAAGTGATTTAGGGTAGGCTTACAGCTTCCACTGGATCCTTTGGGATGTTTGCTGTTGGGCTATTCTTTCTGAGAACCCAATCATGAGAAGCTCAAGCCACAAGAAGAAGGCACCTGTTGGGGCTCCCATCAATAGCCCCAGCTGAGCATGCAGCTGACAGCCAGCCTCTATCCTCATCCATGTGATGAGCTATTTTGGTTGTCTAGCCCAGGTGAATTTTCAGATAACTCCAGCTTCCATCTGATTAGAACCACAGGAGACACCCCAAGTGAAAGCCACCCATCCCAGTCAACATACAGAACCAAAGAGATATTAATGAATTGCTTCAAACCAATGCATTTGGAATAGTTTTTCATGCATCAATGGATGCCTGAAATACTTGGCTACCAGTTTCCAGTTCCACAACAGCAATTAGGAGGGCTAATGAAAGGCAAGACCTGGCAGCAGTGGAAATTAGACGTTATATTTGAGGGAAGTAACAGAAACCATTAAAATGAAGAAAAGAAATAAAAACACAGCAGTGGGAGACCATTTATTGGGAAGAAGGGGGAGCAATGAGCCAGCCCAGCAGCAGACCCCTCACAATGACCGTTACTAAGTCATATCACTTTAGACTCATGTCTTCATGAGAACTTGGAGATAGGAAGAAAGATTACATTCTCCTCAGCATATTCAAGAATCCAGAGGTAAGGAATAGTTTTTTAAAAAGGTTTTGATCATCAGAGATTAAACTGTGACATTGTCTCTGAGTTTAAGGAGACAAACTTTGATTTTCTGCAAATTTATTAATGAGGACCACTTAATCTCCCCCCAAGTCTCAAATATGCAACATATTCTTGCCTCATAACTCGTTCTGACATCTGGACTTCCACAGCAGCTGTTAGAGTCATGGAAATGTTCATTCATTCATTGATTCATTCAGGAAGGAGGCACTGATATTTGCTAACCACTAGTCCTTTTCTAGGCAGCATGCATAGAAACATGAATACGACGTGGTTCATGCCTCACATGACTCATCATCCACTGAGGGAGCTATGAAGAAGAGGGCAGAATTAACATTTACTGAGGACCAACTGCCTGGGCCAGGCACTGGCCTGGTTGCTTTCACAACGTTTATTATTGGTTTGAAATCCTTCCAGTAACTCCGTCCAGTGGATCTCATTCGCCCCATTTTTAGATGCACAGGCTGAGCCTCAGAGAGGCTGTACAACCTCACGAGGACTCAAAATAAGTGAACAGGCTTTCAACCTTCATCAGTGGCCACTCTCCAATCTCCATAAATCTTCTATGAACTTCACGGGAAACTGTGAGGTAGGATGCCATCTCAACTTCTTTTACATATTTTGACCACTTTCAAGGCCTTCGTAATAATTTGAGGTCACAGCAGAGTCAGAAAAATTCCTTCCCAGGTCTTTCCTTCTATATCCAAGCCACTCCTCCTTTTCTCTCTCATGCCATTGTGTAATGTGATGACTCCTGAGGTTTCCCAAGAGTGTTTTTCACTTTTACAACAGCCATTTTTCTTTGACTCGGGGAAAAAAAATATATATCAAATCAGTGTTTGCATTTGTGCATGTTCCTTAAAGTGCTCCCAAATAAGTTGATTCCCAATGAACTTAAGATTTTAATTCATTTTACCCCATTGCCGCTGCAGAAGGAGTCACATTTTTAAGTGTGTGATGACATATGGCTGTTCATTATTTATACATTCTGTAGCAGACTATAAATTTTACTTTGGACATATATCGAGGCACTGAAACCATTTTGGTTGCAAACACATAAATCATGGTTACAGTTATTAGTCTAAATGTAACACCACCCGGGTTCTAGATCAAAACCTTTAAAATCCATTGTAATTGATGTCTGCTGCATAACTTATGTCTGATTTTATTAAAGGGTCTCATTATTATTTATATATTTGGAACAATACACTCCGAGCTGTGCTACCCATCCAGAGTAAATTATTTTGAGGTGTAGGATTGGGAGAGGGTACAGATGTGTGTTGGGGGCAGAGGAGAGGCTCTTTGTGAAATGTTAAAAAAAGAAGTGGGAAAAGGAATGGTGTCGTATTTCAGTGCAGTCTAACTAATTCACGAGATGATTTAGTTAATTTAGCTCCCAAACGCCTTGTCCTCTGTACCAATTGACATTCATTTGAGAAAAATAAAACAGCGGCAGTGTTGTGTCAGCTAAATTATAAATTAGCAAAAGGGTAACTGAATGAGCTGGATTCCCAGGGCTGCCACTGGACCCGGCTTTTCAAAGACCAGAAGCTCTTAGATTGATCCATACATCACAGCACTGAGATATCTCGGCGAAATGGGGACGGAGGATTGATGACACTTCACAGGCTCATTAGAAAGCTTCAGGTTGATGAGCTGGTTCTCCTGGAAAGCTTGACTGCAGAAATGCTGGCAGGGTGACCCATGGGGCCAGGCCGTGTCAAAATGGTAGAGAAGGTGAAGAGTGAAGGCATCTTGCTGTGGAGGAGAGAGAGCACTGAACAGGGAGGCAGGAGGCCAGGAAGGAAGGAAGTGAGAAGACCAGATGACAGGAACACGAGTTTCAGAACCACATAAACCATGTAAATCCTCGTCTCTGCGATGCCATTAAAAGCTGTGTGTCCCCAAGACTTTTACTTTCCTTCTCTGTAACAAGAAGGTAATAATGACCCCCTGCAAGCATTTGTTATAAAGTTTTTCTTTTAATTAACGGATTTTATGTTTTAGATTTACAGAAAAATTGATCAGAAAGTACAGCATTCCCCCAAGCCCCTCTCCCTCCCCTGACAATTTCCCCTATTATTAACATCTTGCATTAGTGTAAATATTTTTGTTGATTGATCAACCAGTACTGACACATTATTATTAATTAAAGTCCACAGTTTACACTGGAGTTCACTCTTTGTGTTGTATAATTCTGTGAATTTTGACAAATCTATAACATCATGTATCCACCATTACAGAATCATACAGTTTCACTTCCCTAAAAATTGCCTCTTCTTCACCTCCCTCTGTCCATCCCTCCGTCCCTCCCCTAGGGTCTGTGGCAACCACTGATCTTTTACTGTCTCTCTAGTTTTGCCTTTGTTGTACAGTTTTGAGATAATCCATGTGAAGAGTCCAGCAGAGTGTTCCGTACGTGGCTGAATGACAGTAGAAACCACCCACTATATTTACATATGAACTTCAAATACCAACCATTTAAAATGCAAATTTCAGACCAATAACCTGAGAAGTTATAAGAGGAGAAGTAGCTATATGATGAGGTCTCTTACTGTGTTTTCCCCAGATGCAAGCAACAGAAAGGAGTGGAGAGCCCAGCCGGCTCCACTCCCACGGCTGGCTACTGGGGAGGTTGATCTGGGGTCCCATCATTCCCTAAGGCCCTCCGTGAAGCCTTCCATAGGAGGGAAATCAGAAAGTTCAATTGCTTTTTTCTGCAAACCTCAAACCTGTCCTGGGGCAGGACAGGTCTCTGGGGCAGGGAAGAGGATACGGGCTCTTCCAGGCAAGAGCTGACTTCCTCACCCTATTGCAACTGGTGCTTGAGCTCACATCCTTTATCCTTCCTGCTCCCTTGAAGGGTGTGGGGTCCCAGAGAGTCCTACTGGGGTGTGGGAGGGGATTGGTGAGAGAACTTGGTCAGTTGCTTTCAATGGTGGGCATAACGGACACTTCTGTGTCCCTATCATATCCCCCTGGCCTGTCTCTGAGTATCCAATGCACCGACTATGACGGACAGTTCCAATGTACACCAACGGATTCCTCCTCCAGCTCCTGACTTTGCCTCAAGGTTTACTCCAATGCCACAGGAGCTTTCTCAGCCCTCAGACAAGGCTTGGAGCAGGTAGTTTTTGCAAAGGAGATCCCTGGAAGCATGAATGAAGAAGCAGCGAGAGAGAGACATGAAGGACTCAAGAAGAACTTTTTACTGTCTCTCTAGTTTTGCCTGTGTTGCAAAGTTTTGAGATAATACACGTGAAGAGTCTAGCAGAGTGTTCAGTAAATGGCTGAACTATAGCAGCTGCGACAGTAGCAGCTGTCCACTCTATTTACACATGAATTTCAAATGCCACACATTTAAAATGCAAATTTCAGACCAATAACCTGAGAACTTCTGCCTTTGGAAGAACTCAAACCAGGCCAGTGGGGACGCGTGCATGCAACTGGCAGAAGGTAACATCATGTGGAAGCTGAAAATTTCATTCAGCTAATGAATGAGAATGCAATTTACAATGACAATTACAACACTTGCTAACATTGCTAGATTGTTTACTGAATGTTAGATGTTGTACACGGATCATGTCATTCAATCCTCATACAACCACACGAGGTAGGAATTATTCTAATAACCATGTTGTAGAGGAGAAAATGGAGGTTCAGAGATATCAAATGATTTGCCTGACTTCCAACACCTAATTAATAGTGTGGTCAGGAGACAAACCAGAACAATCTAATTCAAGGCTTACCTCTTAATGCTAGTTCTGAAACTGGGGGCCAACTTGCTTTGACTATTCTCAGTTAGTTGTCTCTTTGCAAAAGTAGTTAGATAATGCATTACTAACATCTCTGATGCTGGGTCACTATGGCAACAGGTGCCTGAGTTTTTCAGGAACTGAGAGTTGACTCCTTGTCTAGTTCAGGCTGGTTAAGACCATTGACTCATCAACTGGGCCTGTGCATATAGATGGTCCTTTGATGTCAAGGAGCTGAAAACTCCACCCTCAGTTCATGTGAACACCTCCATTTTGTGAACATACATCCTATGAAGAGCCATGAAGCTTGATTGCGCTTGCACAGGTCATCGATTACCTCACTCCTCCTTGCCTCCAATCATCTATCCCCACACTTCAGACCACCTTGCCCCCTACCCCATAAATATTCCTATCCCCACTTTCAGGGGGGCAGACTTGAGTTTCATTCTCCTGTCTCCTCGCTTGGCTGCCTTGTGAATAAAAAACCTTTTTCTGCTGCAAACTTGTCATCTTGGTGAATGGCATAATCGTGTGGAGGGCAAAACAAACCTGGCTCAGAAACAGTTCTCTACTTCCTGATCTAGCATAGGATTTTAGTTTTGCGTATGTTTAATATACAAGTTCTTTTTTTGCGTGTGAGGAAGATTAGTCCTGAGCTAACATCCACTGCCAATCCCCCTCTTTTGGCTGAGGGAGATTGGCCCTGGGCTAAGATCCATGCCCATCTTCCTCTATTTTATATGGGATGCCTGCCACAGCATGGCTTGATAAGCAGTGTGTAGGTCTGAGCCCAAGATCTGAACCTGCGAACCCCGGGCCGCTGCAGCAGAGCACGTGAACTTAACCACCATACCACCAGACCCAATATATAAGTTCTTAAGGACATATTTTTTATAAAGGTAAAATCATACAATTTACATACAAATGTAAAATGAATATGTGTGAAGCATTTTATATTTATCTTAGTAATGAATAAGGGAACCAGGAAGATGTTACAACCAGTTCAAAAGAAATTCAAAATACAATAATTTTATAGGCAATTAAGAATATTGAAATGAGTTTACGGATAGACTCAAACCTGGAAGCAAACCTGGTCAATATCCATAGAGCAAAAATCCATTACATTCCACCAGACACAATTCATTTTCTTTTCTATAGATAAGGATCATTTGCATTAGTATCAGTTTTTTGCAACTTACAGAATTGTAGAAGTGGCTGAAGACAATTAAACCAGACATAACCCAGGAGAATACACTAGATAGGATACCCATAACCTTCTCTGTCCAAATCTTGACAAAATGTATGGGTTGAATGGGTCTAGAACTTTTACAATAACAATGACAATAGACTAGAACAGGGATCTGCAAACATTTTTCCTAAAGGATCAGATAGTAAGTAGTTCTGTCTTATTGGGTCATACAGTCTGTGCCACAAGTACTCAACTCTGCCTTTGTCACATGAAAATAGCCACAGACAACACATAAACCAACAGGCATGGCTGTGCTCCAGGAAAACTTTTTATTTAAAAAAAAGGTGGCTAGCCTGCAGGCTGTTCTATTCCACCCCTGTTATAGAAGACTGTTACCACACAAAGGGCACAATCTGCTCGCAGTGAGACAAAAGCCAATAGTCAAGAGGCAAGATGGTAGAAAAGAAAGGGCAGTTTACTACAGCTTGCTAGCAAGGGGGATGATGGCTGACTAATGCCTCAAAGAACCATCTTACACAACAGAGACTAAGGCCAGTTATATTGGGGCTGGTCTCCAGGTGGGGGCAGATATACAGTCTCAGGGTGGGGCATCCGTCTGTTCTCAGCTCCTGATAGTCTTTCGTTTTACTGGAGATGCATCAGAGACTGGAGCAACGCCCTATACCCTGATCTTTCAGTCGCCATTGATCATGGCTGTCAGCCTAGCCTCTCTGCCTGGGGGTCATCACATTCCTGAGGAACTCAAGAGAACAAAGTTATCAACTTATAGCCACTGGGAGGGGCCATAAAATCCAGAGTTAATCAGAGGTTATTCAAAGTTACAATAGGGTTTCTTTTCTACAACATGGCTTCCCTCATGTCAACCTTGTGTTGAGCCGGTATCAAAACCGTAAGATATATGAGATCTTTGGCCAAGAATTTTTCCCAGGCGGGGCACTTTGAATGGATTCGCTTCATAGTTACTAACGGCTACCAACAGGAATTCAAGAATGTTCCATGTTTATAACAGTTTATAAAAACAATATCCACTTATAAATGATTCCAGTAAGTCAATTTACTCTTGAAAGGCTACGACAGGCTTAGACATCACCTTCATCCCATCCAAAAGTAGATGAGGAATCTGCCGCCTAAGATGGGGGAAGGTGCTTGTTAAAGATCACAGAGAACATATCACTGGTTACCTCAGAAACAAACAGTGGGTTAGGAACTGGCATTACGAAACGTAGATTAGAACTTTAGGGGAGGAAAAATCTTTTTCCCTTTACCTTCCTAGCTTCAGTGGCTGGGCCCCAGGAATCAAACTGGTAAAAGATTAATGTGAGAAAAAATAGTTTAATTACATACCCATGCAGGGGAGTTGGCAAAGAAAATATACGGCTCAAGGAAATGGCCAGACGATTGAGGTTTATATATCATTTTAAGCTAAGCAAAGGAAAAGAGTTTCGGGCTTCTGGATGGGGGAGGCAAATTATAAGAAGGTGAGGGGAGGAAACATATGGTGAATAAAGGTTATCTTTTATGCAGATAAGAGTCTCTCAGGTAATAAGAGTTGTCCCTTAGTAGCTTTCTTCCTGGTACAGAGACAACTTTTCAAATGGAAATTTCCTTTATAAATGTAAATTCACCTTACAAAATGGTAAATCTGTGTTCTATTTTTAGGCAATTGGGGGAGGGAAAGAGCTTTTCCTGTGTCTACTTGTTTCTCAATGGACTTTAGCTCAAAATACGATAAAGAAGCATACTTTTGGGTGGCATATTCTGGTACCCTTCAGAACCATCTATAATTCCATTGGAGAAGACCCATTAGAATGTTCTAGCAACATAATCCTTCACCAAGATTGACAGACACATATTCACAAATCAATTTTGCAACTTAGTGCCATGAACACTTATTGATCAGTGCTAGATACTCCCCAGATGGGGCTCCACAAAGACTCTCAGGACAGGTCCTGCCCTTAAAAGCTTGTTCTCCATCAGGAAGGGAAGATTTGCAAACCTACAACAGAGCACAGTGTTTCCAGTGCTCCATGAGGTAAGCTTGGGGTACTACAGGAACATGGAGAAGAGGAACCTAAAATCAGACAGAAAGGGGTGTTGGGGACATTTTCCTGAGGAAGTAGACATGAGTTGATGTTAAAGTTTGAGTGGGAAATAGTTATGAGATAGGCTATGCTTCCCTTTTGAGCTCTGATTTGGAACTTCTAAAACAGTTTTTTAAAAGAAACAAATATTATGGGATCCTTTATTGTTGTTTATTGTTGCTAAAGAGGACACTGATGGATGTATCTATAAGTACAGAATTTATAAATAAGAGCCACAGGTGGGTGGTTAGGGCATCCATTTGCATCCAATACCCCCTGGATTGTTCCAAGGTTTTATAAGAGTATTGGGATTTATTTCCTGGGGCTTCTAGGAAGAGAGGCATGGAGGAATCTGAGTGCCCCAGATCGGGAGACCAGGATGCTCGGACGAAAAGCCTCCATTAGGCCCGCAGTGAGGGAGGGAAACCCCATTATTCCCCAGGCTCAGCAGAAATTCTAGGCAGGGCCTAAAGTCACTCTTTGCTGCAGGGACAATAGATCTCAAATGTGCACACAAAAGCAAAAGCTAATTAAGCATGCATGATATTCTGCCTGAGGATAACATGGCCATGAGTCAAATGGCCTTGAGGGTTCCAAATTAGAGACCAAAAAACTGTTTTACCTTGTGGCAAATGGCTCCTTGTAAGACAATCACTTCTCCTGCACTGATTTCATCTGATACGTTTTTGCCTGTATTCTTTCTTCTACTCTTTTTAGTCAAAATCTACATCTTCAAGGACCAGGTCACATGCGTCCCACTGCTAAAATCTTTCCACCTTCTTTCTGAAAATGGTGATAGATTTCTAAGGGCCACAGAATAGCTTGAAACATGAACATCCCAGATTTTTCTTTCTCACCTTCTTCGTCCTCCATGCCCGTATACACCCATCATGGCTGCACTTTCCCTTCAGGCCATTTGTACTTTCTTCTCTCTGGTTCTTTGCCATTCTGCCCTCTCTTTGCTCACACTCATCTGTCTTTTTGTTTTCTTTTTGTGGGGAAGACCAGCCCTGAGCTAACATCTGTTGCCAATCCTCCTCTTTTTGCTGAGGAAGACTGGCCCTGGGCTAACATCCGTGCCCATCTCCCTCCACTTTATATGGGACGCCGCCACGGCATGGCTGACAGGCAGTGCGTCCGCGTGCGCCCAGGATCCGAACTCACGAACCCCAGGCTGCCAAGTGCGGACTAAACCGCTGCGTCACCGGGCAGCCCCTCATCTGTCTTTTTTTTTTTTTTTGTGAGGAAGACCAGCCCTGAGCTAACATCCGTTGCTAATCCTCCTCTTTTTGCTGAGGAAGACTGGCCCTGGGCTAACATCTGTGCCCATCTTCCTCCACTTTATATGGGACGCTGCCACAGCATGGCTGACAGGCAGTGTGTCGGCGGGCGCCTGGGATCCGAACCGGCGAACCCCGGGCTGCTAAGCGCGGACGAAACCGCTACGCCACCGGGCGGCCCCTCATCTGTCTTTTAAACTCCAAGTCATTGAATACTCAAGTAAATCATGGTCTGGCTGACCTGATGTAGGATCTAACACTCTGACTGACAATAATACATACGAAGGCTTGCCTAACAACATGGACACGTGCATGTTACCCGAAAGAAGTGAGGTTACGGGTCATAAGCATGGGGAAGATTTGCAGCTGTGGAAAGAAAAGAGAGAGACGTGGAAAAAAAAGAAAGGATGCACATTAATAACACTCGTGGTTCTATGGAAATGGAACTGCCGACCTATTCACTTGTTCTTTCTTTTCCAAAAGTTAATTCATATTATGATATCAATTTTATAATTTGAAAAATAAAAGTAGTTTCATGAAGTAAGGCCATGCTCAAACATCATTTCTTCCAGAGCCTACCTACTAGAACAATCCTGTCCCTCTTGAATCTCTGTGTTAGCTTTTATATCCACCTCGCTAATTCATTCATTCAACAATTATTTATTTACTTGTTTGTTTTTATTGACTTAATTTTTTAGAGCAATTTTAGGTTCACAGTAAAACTGAGGGAAAGATACAGAGATTTCCCACATATCCCCTGTCCCCACACATGCACAGCCTCCCCCATTATCAACAACCCCAAAAGAGTGGGACATTTGCTACAACTGATGAACCTATATTGACACATCATAGTCAGCCAAAGTCTGTAGTTTACTCTTGATGTTGTACCTTTATGGATTTTATAAATTTATAATGACATGTATCCACCATTATAGTATCATACAGGGTATTTCACTGCCCTAAAAATCTTCTATACTCTGTCTATTTGTCCCTTCCCCCAAATCCCCAGCAACCACTGATCTTTTTACTATCTCCATGGTTTTGCCTTTTCCAGAATGTCATACAGTTGGAATCATACAGTATGTAACCTTTTCATACTGGCTTCTTTCACTTAATGATATGCATTAAAGTTTCCTCCACATTTTTTCATGGCTTGATAGCTCATTTCTTTTTAGTGCTGAATAATATTCCATCCTTTGGATGTGCCACAGTTTATTTATCCATTCACCTACTGAAAGGCATCTTGATGGCTTTCAAGTTCTGGCAATTATGAATAAAGCTGCTATAAACATCTGTGTGCAGGTTTTTGTGTGGACATAAGTTTTCAATCCCTTTGGGTAAATACCAAGCAGTGTGATTGCTGGACTGTACGGGTGGTGAGAGTATGTTTAGTTTTGTAAGAAACCGTCAAACTGTCTTCCAAAGTGGCTGTACCATTTTGCATTCCTATCAGCAATGAATGAGAGTTCTTGTTTTTCCACATCCTCACCAGCATTTCGTGTTGTCAGTGTCCTGGATTTTTTCCATTCTAACAGGTATGCAGTGATATCTCATTGTTGTTTTAATTTGCATTTTCTGATGATATATGATGTCAAGCATCTTTTCATATACTTATTTGCCATCTGTATATCTTCTTTGATAAGGTGTCTGTTAAGGTCTCTGGCCCATTTTTTAATTGAGTTGTTTTCTTATTGTTGAATTTTAAGAGCTCTTTGTGTATTTTGGATATAACAATTATTTATTATGTGCTTGCTCTGTTCTAGTGAATGGGACACAATAGTGCATAAACGAAACCCTTCTTCCCCAAACCCCTTGCCCTCAAGGAGTTTACAGTCTGATGGGAGAGACAGTAAAATAAATTAAGTAAAATATAAAGGTTAACATTTATTTATAAATACTTATGCAAAGATTTGTCCCTCTCCCACTATATCCTTAACGCATGTCAGGACAAGAACAGACTTAAAATTTTGTTCCCCGGAGCACCTAGAACAGGGATTAGTGTACATCAAATTCTCAACCTATTTTTGCTGAATTGAGATGAAGCCTCACAACTTCATCTTCCTAATTCCGCCTGCACATACTACTCAGAATGGGAAAATCTGAAACAGAAATTATGATAGCAGCCACCATTTGGGCTAACAGGGCTGCCAGCAGATACTGAACCGATCCTATCCTGTTTCCCTGTTTGAATCACAGGGGCACCAGGCTTTTCAATGTGAAAGTAAATTCAGTTGTCCTCTCCCCAATGCTCAGATGTCAAACACACTCTGGGCAAAAGGAAAACGCAAAGCTCATGCTTCCAGATGTTCTTTATTCCTTTAGACCCTGTTAATCTCTTTGCAAACTCTGTGGAAACAAACGAAGCTCTTTGGCCTTCTTGTCACGGAGCCGAGCAGAGCATTCATTACCAAATGGCACAGGGGAGACATTTGTGGGTTTGGAGGCAAAAGGAAAATGTGTCCACATGGAGGCAGGGCTGGGACGAGTTCTTTGCCTTCCCCAAAACACCTTTAAAACTGTATTTGTGACCAGGTTTCTGATCGTAATGCACACTTTAATTTTCTCCCTGAGTGTAAGTGTCCCTCCATCTATGGCACAGGAACCACTATCCTGTTTACCTGCTCATATATTTGTCATTTGTTCTATTCTCCTCGTGTTTTGTAATCTGAGGTGCTCTGTCAGTCAGATAGTACTGACAGCCTCTTGCCTCCCTTCCTGATGAAGCTGTAATTATTTCCGGAGGTTATCATGGGAAACTATATATGCCTGAGTAAAGAATATAGCCATCTTGCAAGAACATTTAGCTCAGGAAAAAAAAAAAAAGAACTCTACTCCCCAAGGTAAGCTCCGTTGTAAAAATACAGCATCTTGTATAATTGGGAGCACAGTGATCACTTCTTTATCTCTGAAGCCTTCCTGGTGAGAGTGATTTTTTTATTGAGAAACTGAGGATTTCCTTCAAAAAATTGCCTTGAAGAGTGAGCTTTCTGAAAATCACTTACCCGTAGAGGAATGTGAGCACGCATTCATTTTAGACTGTGGTTTTAGAGTTTCAGAAAGCCTGTTTAGGAAGAAAGAAAGAGGATGGAGAAAGAGATGGAGAGATACAAGAGGGGGAAGAAAAGGAGAAAATAAAGGAGAAGGAAAAATGGAGGAAGAGAAGTGCAGAGGGAAGAAAGGAGAGAAGGAAGGAAACTTTGGAGAAGCAGGTGTCTTTAATCCCATAAAAATCACTGCCCCTACAAAAATAATAGGGACCAAATGATCTGCTTTTACACTTTATGATCCAGAAAACAGGAGTTTTTCCTATGCTGGGGATTCTAAATTTGCCTTAATAACATTGAAAGAAGATTCTAGTTGTTGCATGATTGTCATTAAATTCTCAGAAAGTTCCAAAATGGAAATTATTAAAAAGTTGAATTTAGTTTTTGAAAATCAATGCAGCAATGTGAGGAGGTGAGAAAGTAGTGGCATCAATCGAGAGTGTGGTGTCAACTCCTAAAAAGTTGAAGGTGACTGAATAGCTCATAAGAGAGTTCTAGACAGAGATAAATATTGATGTATAGGTATAGTTATGGGTATATAGTCATTTAGATTTATAGAAATATAGGGAAAAGCAACACTACAATTTAAAGGGTAGATATTGTTATGGACTGCATATTTGTGTTCTCCTGAAATTCATTTGTTGAAACTCTAATCCCCAGTGTGATGGGACTTGGAGGTGGGGCCTTTGGGAGGTGATTAGGTTTAGATAAGGTCATGAGAGGGGAGCCCTCCTGATGGGGCCAGTGGCTTAATAAGAGGAAGAGAGAGAGATCACTCTATACCATGGGAGGACACAGAGAGAAGGCAGCTGTCTGCAAGCCAGGAAGAGAGCCCTCCCCAGAGCCTGACCACCCTGGCACCCTGATCTCGGACTTCCTAGCCTGCAGGATGGTGAGAAATAGATTTCTGTTGTTAAGCCACCCAGTCTATGCTATCTTTTTAGAGCAGCCTGAACTGACTAAGACAGATATTAAGTTCAAGATGTTCCTGATTTCAAAATATATTCACATGCAGATAAAGGTGCATCTTATTTATTAATTCATTCAACATACATTAATTAAGCATCTCCTATTGAAAGGCCCCGTTGTAGGTACTGGGGATAGAGTGGCCAATAAAATACTCCTAGAGATTGCCATCTATGGGGAGAGGAACAAAAATGAAAATTAATTGAACACACATGTCAAACAGCTATTTCAGATGTTGATCAGTGTTAAGAGAACAGTAAAACAGAGTAATGTGATGGAGAGTGGACAAATCTGGATAGAGCCACCAGGGAAAGACTCTCCAAGAAGGTCACTTCTGAGCTGAGGTCTAAAGGATGGGAAGGAATCAGTTATAGATGAACCAAAGGGAGGACATTGCAGACAGAAGAGTAGGGACAATGCTCTGAGGATGAAGCATGGTGTTCAAGGAACAAAACAGGCTACTATGGCCCAGGGAAGTGAACAAAGAGAAGATTAGGAGATACAGAAGACAAGGCTGGGGTGGGCATTGACTAGACCTTATTCAGAATTGTGCACGTCTAGGAAAGGAAGTGGACTTTTATTCCAAGTATCCAGACAAAGGTTCATGAACATAGAGATGACAGGTGCGTGATTGACCTGGGGGAAAGAATCACACGTGACCAGAAGCCAGGATGACCATATTCTCTCTCCTCCCTGTGCGATTTTAGAGAAGTCACTTTCCCTCTCAGGTTCTCAGTAGTCACATTTGCCAAATGAGAGAGCTGGACACAATTGTGAGATGCATTCCATGTTGACACCTGCTTCCTGGAGATAATGCAGCCAAGAGGTGCTTAACTTGAACATCAGCTCCAGACATTTAGACTTTGTTTATTTGGCTGAATACAGAATCAGCACAGCCCGATCATATCCACTGGAGAGCAGAGGACTTTGGACTTGCCATGAAACACAAGAAGAGAAAGCTTAAGCTCAAACTCCACTCCACAGGGTTGGTCCAGTGAGCATGATACCAGCTCTAAGATCTATAACACAAGTGCCGTGAGGCAAAGTAGGAGAGCATCTGTGTAACCTATTAGCTTGCTGCTTCCTGTGAAATATGCCTCCTGCACCTTTGACAACTTTCATCTGAGGGGACAAAGAAAAATCACCACCATAGGATACACCCTTCTCATCAGGCCACGGCTGAGGCAGAATTTCCTACAGACTCCTTCACAAGCCAATCCTCAGACTCATCTGAGTTTGATGTCACTGAAGTTGGGATGAAAGGGAAAGAAAGGGGCCACTTTCCTTTGGAGCCCATGTCACCACAGTCAAACAGCATAATTGAAAGTGTTCTCTTTTCTTGTCCGGTGGGGCAACCAGGGTTTGAAAAAGGAAAGTGACTCCTGGTTCTCCCTCGTTTCATTAGACAGATTTGAAACACAAGTACTGCGGGGGCTATTCTCACTGTTGCTCACTATAGCCATTTCCTGGAGCCCGGTGGTCAGGCCAGAATCTCTTCACAAAAACATCATTTTAGATAAAGCTTAGAAATCTAAGAAAGCATACAGCCGGCAGGTATATGTGAGAATCTAATGTTCTCCGAGAAAGTGACAGCAAGAGGTAGCAGGAAGAGGACCAACCTACAGTTAACAGATCAGCATCCTCACCTTGGATGGGACACCAAATAGTTCTGTGATTTCACATTTAACATATAAGATCTCCATGTCTCTATCTACAAAATGATTCTACTATTAGTTCTTTTCAACCTCAGGAATGTTTCAAGGGTCAGAAGAGAGAATGCATGGGGAACTGTTTCTTGAATAGTGAAGTAGTTAGAACATCAATCTTCATAGTTATTCAAATCTGTGCCGTATATACGAATGAATGAGATTAGGAGCCATTTGTAAGTGAGGATGCGTTATGAAATGTGAGGTTCTACTACTGATTACAACAACAATAACAGCAAGATCTGGTTATTTAGTTTTCTTACTGTAGAACTCTTGGTCAGGCTAAAGAATCCTGTGACGAGAACACAAACAGATGGAAGACGGAGGCGTTCATGTTCACAGTCAAGTTGTGATTATTGAGGCAGTTTGCTGTTGAAGAGCCGAGAGGATGTAAACAATACTTACAAACCATCCCTTGATCTTCAGTGGCTCTTCTCTCTTCCATTGCCCATGGACCTCAGGCATATACTGTCATCTTCCCTTGAGGGGTCTGCTCTGTCTTCTACAAATGTCTTTGGAACAAGGATCTTGCCCCTTGATTCTACAAGTACCTAACACTTGTGAAGGGGCTGTGGACAAACAAGGAATGTGGAAAATCTTGTTGGGATTAGATCTGGATAATCCAAAATTTCGAATATTTTCCACATTATCAGTGGAACCACACTGTGTGGTGAAGGTAGAGCGATCATGGGGAATTAAATGTTCCGATAAGGGAGGCAGACGAGAAATTGCTCCCATTTTCACTCTTCTTGCTCTCCTCTTCCAAACATGAAAGATCACAGGGAAAACATGGTAGATATCCAAGAATAAGGTGACGGGGTTCTGTGTTTCCTTAACCAACATCTCAAAGCTCAACTGGCTGCTTCTATAATGACTTTTTAAAAATTGGAAAGATGACTTGTTGGAAAAAAAATTGGAAAGACAGATATCTCCAAACTGAAACAGAATCTCTGAGCATAAGGCTTGGGGATCTGCATTTTCACAAGTACCCTGGTGCTTCTCATGCATGTAAATGTCCTAGGAGCGCTGCTCTACACTTTTGCCTCTCTCCCCACAGAGTGCTTCTGATTGGAAGGTGGAGGATGAGGGAGCTGAAGCAAGCTTAGTGGTTTCCATTTGTCTCAAGTTTTAATTCCCCGATGGAGAGGATCCCATTGATCCAACAAACCACAATTGTCATTGTTGGGTGGAGTTTTCAAGGCTGACCATATCACAGGTTTTTCTCTTTATAGTTTTGCATATCGTAGGTCATATAAGATGTCAAATCCATTTTCCTAAGCTAATGAGAGTCACCTAGTGCCATTAGAACCTATGCAGTATGCAGCAGTTTTCTTAAATGTTTATAGATGGGAATGGCCCAAAATGGAACTGGCCCTGTGCTGTCCAGTATGATAACCACCAGCCCCAAGTGTACTTGAAATGTGGATAGTTTAAATTGAGATGTGCTGGAAGAGTAAAATGCAGACTGGATTTCAGACAAAACCAAAAAAACCAGATTGTAAAATGTGCCATTGGTAATTTTTATACTGAAATGATAATATTTTGGGTATGTTGGGTTAATATTATTAAAATTAATTTTACTTGTTTCTTTTTTAATGTGGATACTAGGAAATTTAAAATTATATCTATGCTTCATGTTATATTTTCATTGGACAGCGCTGGGCTAGCCTCTTCTGTAGCTGTTTAAAACCACAGTGCTAAGTGATTAAAATGGGATTTAAATTAATATATTCTGTACAATCTCAGTTTCTCTTACACACACACACACACACACACACACACACACACACACACAGGGTATTCAAATCAATACCTTTTGAGTTCTTTAAATCTTCCATTTAACCAGGACTACACATTGAGTTTGGGACGTCAATGACTTCCACACACCAATCAAGGACATGTCAGATGTACGCCTCAGGGAAATGGCACATGACTAGCATGACACTTGATGCTTGTGAGCTACAGAACAGAGGATATTATTTCCGAAGGTGCTAAGAGACTACTCTGAATCCAGTGTCAACTCTGGATGGTGAGATATTTGCTTTTAATAATAAAAAAGTAATCATTTTTACTCAAACTTTGTGTCCAAAACTTGGTCTGATACCACAGCCTTCATATACTCCAGAAGAAGATATAGAGGGTCAGAGAAACTGGGATGCTTATATAAACCAAATTCCCTGGCCCAACACAAGTCAGAATGGGATGCTCAGTTTTAAGTAAATATGAGAGTTAAAACAGTAGCTGTACTATTGCCCTGAGCCCCAGGCATTAGTAAGACTCAGACTATTCCTTCCTTCTCTGCCCCCTAGTCGTGCTTGTTTTCCTTTGAAGAATAATTAAGATTTAATGGCATATTTTCACAGTTTTTTGTCTGCCTGCTTTCTGACTGCCTACTGTGCAGAATGCTTGTGTTTGATCCTGGTCATTACAAGAACTGTACAGTAATTGCCTATCTGGTGACTCGCTAATGGAGGTCCCCAGAGAGCGGAGACGCTGCTCTTTTGAAGTTCATCTTGTTTACTGTTGGCCCTTCTGGTTTAATCTATATCATCAGAGAGCCTGGCTCAATTATTGGCAGCTCAGTCTCTTCTCATTGGGATACAGGCACTGGGTAAACAAATTCCTGCTTGTTTTTCTTTTTGTTCATTCTCTTCTCTTTTTTTCCTTTTTTTCTTTAGTTGTTTCTTCACTTACTCAGATAAGCCCACCTTGGTCAAGCATGAGATGACTTTGTACAGGGGGCTCTGTGGACCTCTGAAGAAACTGCTCTTCAGACCCACCCAATAGGCCACAGGTTGGAGAGCAACTAAGCAGATGGGATGGTTCTGCTCTTCATTTAAAGACAGGATGATGTCTACTCATCTTATAGGACCCAGATCATGGAGCAGCTTCTCCATGAAAACTTCTCAGACTCGAGAAACACAGCTCCTGCTGGTTTATCTGTCCCTTCACTGACTGCCACTTATCATAGTTTAGTCATTTATGTAACTTTGGTCACTCTAGACATGGAGCCCCATACAGCCAAATGTCATATCTTTATTCCTTACTCTCCACTTGAGAACAATTACCAGTCCACATCAGATGGTTAAAATGAGTTTGCAGAATAAGTAGACATTCGCCAGGTGGTGCTAAATTGCTCTGTCTTTCCTAAGGAAGGAAAAATTCAACACTAGGTACCAGTGTTCTATTCCATTCTCTTCTTAACTCCCGTTGTCAGAAAATATGGAATTAGAGAAAATTTCTAAAATAGGAGTTTGCTGATCATGAGGGTAGGGGACGCTGTTGCTGCTAGAGTTAGCACAGACAGAGGTCATGAACTGTGTGACAACTTAAAAATCTCTGGGCAGGATGCCTGTGAGGGCTTCCAGCACCATAGAAGTGGACAGTAACTCCAGTTGACACATCAGCCCTTTTTAAAAATGGACTTAAGTAGAGCTAATAAGAGTCTTTCCTGGGATTACTATCTGAGTACTGGAAGAGGGAATCTTACTTTCCACCTGGAGTGCTAAGGTATACTTGAAGATACATAATCAAAGATGAAGAGAGAAAAAAGAAGAGGAAAGAGACAGATTTTTATTGATGAGGTTTGAGGCCCTGGAACCAGATATGTAAGAACCTGACTTTAACTCTAGACTTAATCATTACATAAGAAAATAACTAGTTCTTAAACTAATCTGATTTAATTATTTCTAAATTAATCTTACCACACAGAATTACACAAAACCTGAATAGTCCCACAGTCCCAACGTAGACATGTTTTGTATATTTGGACAACTTCAAATTGGAAAGTTAGCACCACCAATAAATTTCAAGTTCAACTGAAAATAACTGTCTCAATAATATTTTAGTTTTATCAGTAATAGGAAGTTCTTTTCCTGAGCCAGGCAGTGTGGTAAACACTTTTCGTTATTAATTTGTTTAGTCTTTAGAACAATGTCACAAGACATAGCCACTCTTGTTACTATTTTTATTCTTATTTAAAGAAAGAAAAACCAAGGTTAAGAGTAGTGAGACAGTCAGCATTTGTCAATGTTGGGGCTGAGATTCACATGTGGGTCTGTCTCTCTCCAAAGCTCTCCAAGATTATGAGATATTTCTAATAATAATATAATTACATGTTTTTTATATAGAATGATTAAGTAGCCATGTCTAAAATTAACAAGATAGTGCATATAAAATATCAAGTGGTGTGCAGTTTTCAACTTATTTAATTGCCATCATAATTTTTTCAGGTGGGTGGGAATTCATATTGCCTTCTTACAGACAGGGCAGGAGACTCTGAAAAGTTACATGGCTTGCCTGAGGTCAAATAGCTGATAAGTGGCAGAATTCAAGTGGGAACCACTTATCTCTGGCTCCAAAGCTCACTCCAGTTCATCCAAGGTGAGCATTCATCCTTAAGGAAACTCATTTTAAATACTTGGGTAACTTCTCTCAGGAATATTCACACCACCAAGAACCAAGAGCCCCAAGTCCAATTTAGAAAACCTTATTAGTCTAATAAGACTTCAGTTCCATCAGCATAATTGGCAGCCACCTCAATTGCATACAGTCTAATTACTTTATATTGGATTCCTCATTACTGGGTTTTGAGGGGAGGCAAAATGTGAAGAGAGAAGAAATGCATATCAGGGAGGTGCCAGTGTAGCCCAAGGTCCGTCTGTGAGGCTAAGAGCAGTTGCCCAAGGTCATGGGGGTATTGGAAATCTGGAAGAGCACATTAGTTTAGCTAGCCTCTTACATTTCTGTTGGCACAGAGGCAAACAGCCAAGAGAAGCTAATATCCAAATTGTATTACAGGCCTTAAAAGACTTTTAAAGAACATTCACAGCAAGGAAAAGCTCAGAATTCAGTTGCACTGCTAATCCTTAAATTACTGCATTTCTCCTAGAGGTCACCTTTCATTGGGTGAGCAAGAATCTTAGCTGTTTTTGGTCTTTAGGACCAAAAACAACAACAATGAACAAATGTACAATTAAAACCGTATATATATATATATATATATATATATATATATATATATATATTTTAATTGAACCTTGTTTTCTCTGTAAAATATCATCTATGCTTTCTTTTCTACCTTCAAAAGTAATAGAACATTTCCAATGATTTCCTTAGGATAAATTTCTAGAAATAGAAATGGTAATGGACAGGTTACGCACATTTTAAGGTAACAGCACTTTATTAAAGCCACTACAGAGGGCTATTAAAATATTTATTATATTTGTGTCATTAGAAGATTGTTCTCAGCATAGCCACATGTTGGCAGGTGTCAATCAACGTCATGGAAGATGCTGCGTCAAAGAAGGTGGCTTTTCTAGTGAGCAGGATGAGACAAGATGAACTATACCCTCAAAGGTTTCTGAAATGGTTTCCCAACACTTTCTTTGAGTCACAATTTTAGCCCTCAGCTTTATTGAGGGGTATTTGACAAATAAAAATTGTATGTATTTAAGGTGTACAACATGATGTTTTGATATATGTATACATTGTGAAAAGATTACCACAATCGAGTTAATGAACATATCCATCACCTCACGTAGTTATCTTTTTTTGTGTGTATGGTAAGATCTACTCTTTTAACGTTAAACACATTTCAAAGCTTTTGACACACATTGCTAAATTGTCTACTATGTACCAATCTTTAACACTCTGAATTTCTCCTTATTTCCATAATTTTTCATTGTCATTAGTTGAATAGGGTAAAAAAATGTAGGCTTAAATTCTGACTTCGGTATTTACTTGGTGTGTGAGTAACTTAAGCAAGTCACCGAAAGACGAAATATTTGCAAAATAGTGATAGTGAGAAGCTAATAATGATACTATCTAAAATCTCCATAGTGAAGGTTGAATAGGTAATGCAGTATTCTGGCACGTGGAAAGGGCTAAGTATCACTGCAGGTCTACTATAATGAGTTCCTATAACATACCACACTACCTGTTCTCACAGCATTATCCCCAGAGGCCTGGGAGCATGTGGGACGGTCAGATGAATCATACTTGCATACATCAAGGCAGGTTTTTCAAAGAACACCTTCATAGCATGGATTCCAGTTTACTCATTACTCGCCATGTTTCCTGGAACTTTGGAGACTCAAGTGTTCTCCAGGCCACATTCTAAGTCAGTCAGACACTTGCTTCCCCAGGAGGACATTTCAAACAGTGCCCGGACTCTGAAAAGGTACCAACAACCAGAAAACAATTAACTGCATTATTTTACATTAAGCCAATATTAAGCCAAGTCCAATATTTTCACCTATTGATCTTTACCAGCACATAATGGTCCCATGTTATAAACCATTTCATGCTCTAAAAACAAAATATTTAAATGCAAAGGAAATGTCAGCACAGCATGAAAAGAAGACCAATTTGGCAGTAAAAGTCACTTAATTGTGTGTACACATCTGAAAGGGCTATTATGATCCTGTTTTCTCAAGACCAAGCTTCTAAAGGAATTTCCTCTAAAAGCATTATGGACTCAACTCAACTTCACAAACATGTGCAACTCCGAGATTCTACCCAAACCAAGCTATTTCACTTCATTTCAGCTCACGATTTGTTATATCTACCAATCAGTAGGTGTAATTGTTCAAAGCAAGCCATTTTCAAGGAAATCAATATTGGCTGATGGATTAATCTCTCAATTTGTCTTACTTCATTCTTTAAAAAAGAAAAGGAGAAAGAAATCTCCTAATTTTCGGGTATCCACAAGCTCCAGAATATCCGTACTACATTAGACACATCTCTTTGGCATTTCCTTAATTTTACCATTTGCTGATGGCCCTCTCCCAATCCCAATGATAAATATCTTACTTGTCCAATATTTCCTATTTTACACCCAACCCAGAAGTAACAAAAGGCAGCTTGAGATTATCGGAAGAGATTTGTACTTCAAGTCAAAAAGCTAGATTCTAGTCACAGCCCTGTCACCGGGACCTTTGGTAAGTCACATGCCCTCTCTGGGCCTGTTTCTTCTTATTTAAAGAAAGTATTTTACTAGGGGATGGGAGGGGGATAAGACTGATAGTGTTCAAGGGTATGAACTTGTAACGAATAGTAAATAAGCCTTAGAGAGCTAATGCACAGTGTAATGAATTTAGACAATAATATTATACTATAATGATGTAATGTGATAAATATTGCTACAACAGCAATCATATTGCAACATATACATGGATCAAAGTAACACCCTGTTCACTGTAAATTTACATAATGTTGCATGTCAAATTTATTCAATAAAAAGAATAAAATAAGAATGTATGAAGAGGTTCAGCTATATATAACAAAACAGAAGGAAAGAAGGAAGACAGGAAATCAGTTTATTTGTGTCTCATGTCAATATAGCACAGAGGTCGGTAAGTTAAGACTACATATAGCAGCTCTGTGGTTTCAGAGACCCAGGCTCTTTCTACTTTATTGTTCCACCATCCTTGGCATATAGACTTCGTGGTAGCCTAGAGCGTCCTCAGCTCCTGCCATCACAATCAGGTTCAAACCAACAGGAAGGAGGAAAGGCAGAGAAAGGACATGCCCCTCTCTTTTAAGGAAACTTTCCAGAAGACCTTCAGGACACTTCCACCTTTGGCAAGAATTTAGTCACAGTCCACATCTAACTGCAAGGGAAGTTGGAAAAGACAAACTTTTGGATCCCTGAGATTAATGTGAAAAATTTTACTCCTTGCATTTCCTGAAAAACTATAACAGGAACAGTTAATACAACTTCTTCAAGTCTGTTTGTGAGCATACATTTTGAACAAGACTGATGGACGTCCCAAGAAGTCTCCCACTCATCAGAACTTTCACAATTTTCCACCAATCTACCCCATTTCCGATTCCGTACATAACCACTCACATCCTGTGAAAAGGAAGCAGGATGGAAACATCAAAAGAAAGCATAAAATGGCTTGCCTCAGAAATGTCTCCCTTTTCCCTCCGACATCTCCTACTTTCTTTTTGGAAAGCTTCTAGCATCTTATGACAAACTTTCTGTGCATGAAACACTTAGAAAGTCAGGGTTTCCTAGCCACCTTAAAGCATGAACCTACAAGGTCCCGTGGCCTGCCAGCATAGCATAGAGCTCGTGCATCAACCAAGAGGACAAGTGAGGGGCGTTTCAAGGTAAAGTGATAAAAATACCACTTGGGGAAGAGATAAGAAAATGCTGACCAACTGATCCACCTTGCTTAACCAGTGAGCTCTTACTCAGCCCCAATTTTGTTTGAAATCACTCTAATAGGCTTGACTGAGCTGCACCGATCAGAAACAAGGGTCCGGGGAGTTAAGTAGCTTTATTGAAACAAAAGCCGCTGCCAAGAGCAGAGGCAGTGTCAGCACACTCTGTGAAGTCACACCCTGATATTCTCATTGGGCACCGCATCCCTAGCGCCAAGCTGAGTGTCCAGCATATGTGATCAATAAGTATTGTTTGATTGAATGAATAAGTGAATGGATCCCTCCAAATCGCATGTCTTTCGCCTGGACGGGCCTCCCACCAAGACTGGAGTTGTGCTCTCCCTGCTGGAAATACTTGTCAAATCGAGAGGTGATAAAAACCTGCAATGGAGCAGATTCCCACAGTGCTGCAGAATTGGAAACCACACCTTGTTGCTGCATAGTGGCCCCGGGTCTATTTCCCACATCACAGAGAATGCAGCCTAAAAGGGATTGAGTTATTCCACACAAAGACTTCACAGGAGGAAGAAAAAAATGTTGTTTTGATTCACTGCTTTTTTTTGTCATTTCAAACACAATAATGCACATTTTCATCAGAAGCTAAATGATAGTGCTTACAGTATTTAATATCTGAATTCAATTATGTTTTTGAAGGCTTATTACCATAGTAAAAGGAAAAGTATTTCAGAGAATTTCCAAAGGCATCAGGGTGCAATTGTTGGGCAAAAAGTACACACTGTTAAGGAAACTCTATATCCAGATAAAAGAGAGACACTGAGCCTGGCACAAAGAAACACAGACACACACAGACACAGACACAGATGCAAACAGAAAAGACAGAAATACACAAAACAAAGACAGGGACACACGCATGAATAGGAAGGAGGATAAAGAGATAGAGAAGCTCCAGTACGATCCTCCAGCACTCCTGGTGGCTCTGGCTCTGTCATCCCTCCAGATCCGCTCTCCATGCCTCAGCTGCAGTGATTTGTCAAAAAGCAAATCTGATCATTTTACCCATCTGCCTGGAGCCCTGCAATATGCTTCCCATTGCCCATGGGATAGAGATCAAAGCCCTGTACACTGGCCCCCACAGCCTAAATCTGGGATGATATGAGCATTGAAATAAATAATGATAGAAACGGATTATAAGCCATAAAATAAAATAAAAATCCATGCGTCCATAATGATGTTTATAAATTAGTTAATAAGCAAGATAAGAAAGCTATTCCTTACCTTAAATTGACAAATAATAAATATTGAAAGAACAGCAGACTCAGAAAATCACCAGTGGGTGCTGAAATTAGTGGGTGAAAGATTGATAGAGAACAGGATATTTACACAAACTCAAGGAATTTCCCCACAAATCAATTATTAATTGCAAAGAGAAAAATATGAAAAATTTGAAAATATGGGGGAAAAAAGATAAACCACAGTTCCATCATTTCGTACTGACTATTGGTAACATGTTTCGCTTGGTATTTTTGCTAAGAGAGAGAGAGAAAGGAAGAGGAAGGGGGTGAGAGAAAGGGGGAGAGTGGGCTCCGTCATCATGCTGTATGAATTATATCATGTTACGTCCTTCCTTGTTGATTATAAAATTATACAATATTCACAGGCCACCCCACCAACCAGCTGCATTGGGTCAAAATGCTATCTTTTAATTTTTTGTTTCAATATTGCTGGAAAAAGCTTCCATGGAATGTTTTCCTCTCTGCACACCACGCAAACCATGGTGTGTTCATTAAAAACCAAGAGGGAGCCATGTACCTTGGATGCCTTCGTCTCTGCACAGCCTAGCATCAGCAGAATGTAACAATCCACATCAATCGTTTAATAGTCACCGACAGAGGCCAATTTCTCTCAAGAAGTGAGATGGAGCCAATGATTAAGAAATTTGGGGACTCAAGGCTCCTCTCAATCTTTCTTTGGCTCTATGGATGTGGTACATTATTCAAAGTCTCCATCTCTTTGCTTCACCATGTTTAAAATGTAAAGGAGAAATCTAATTTTATGCTCATATTTTTTCTTGCAATCTTTTGACCAAGCAACATTCATTGAGCAACTTTCCTAAGCTGGACACTCTGTTATTGGTAGGGTTACTGAGCAGAATAGAACATCTTTCCACCAAATGTTCTCTGCCCAGTGGGAGATACAGGAATTAAACAGCAAATTGTAATATAATGCAATGAGTTTCATAGTAAGAGAAGGCTCCCTAAGGTAGAAGAGAATTATACTCAAATAATCTTGCATCTAGTCTAAACATCAATGGTGAAGAATCAAGAGAGGAATCCCACAGAACTGCAGTGTTGGTACAAGTGCTCCAGTCTGGTGATGGCAAATGGCAAATGTCAGCCCAGTTGACACAAGATCTCCTTGCCTGTTTCCTTGACAGACATTGTTATTTAATCCTTATTTCCCCTTAAATTCAGATTTCAAAGCCTTCTTTCAAAGTGTGCCTCAAAATCCTGGAGCCACAGCAGGAGGGAGAGAACATGCTTTAGAATTAGTCAAATCTGGGTTAAAACTCAGCCTCTGCAATTATGAGATGCATAACCTTGGGCGAGAATCCACCTCTCTTTCCTCATCTAATCCCTCCCTGACAGAGCTCATATGATACTTAAGTGAGATGAGATAGGTAAAATTCTACCTCAAACACCACTGGTGGGAATGTAAAATGACGCAGACGCTTTGGAAGACAGGCAGCTTCTTTAAAAGTTAAAGTAAGTTTACCACGTATCCTACCAATTCTACTAGTAAGTATCTACTCAAGAGAAATGAGAACATGTATCCATGTGAAAACTCGTATGTGAATGTTCATAGCAGCATTATTCAGAATAGCCAGAAAGTGGAAACAACCCAAGTGTCCATCAACTGATGACTTGATAAATAAAATGTAGTCTATCCATATTTAACGTATATATACATTAATATAATGTATATAATGGAATGTTATTCAGAAATAAAAAAGAACAAAGTACAGATAAATAACAGTTTACATAGATAAAACTCAAAATCATTAAGTTAAAAAAAACCTAGATACAAAACACTACGTATTGTGTGATTCCATTTATATACAAGGCAAGAAAAGTTAAATTATAGATAAAAATTGATTTCTGTTTGCCTGAGGCTAGGGGTCAGAACAACAATTAACTGAAAATGAGCTTCAGGGAGTTTTTTAGGGTGATGGAAATGTTATAAAATTATATTGTGATGATGGCTGTACAACTCTGTAAATTCCCTAAAAACCATTGGACACTTAAAATAAGTCAATTTTAATTATACAAATAATACCTGAATGACTCTGTTAAAAGAGGTATATAAAGTTTTAGCATGGAACCTGGGTCTGCAGTACACATAAAAAGTTGTTATTCCAACTTTCTTCTTTCAAAAATTCTTCTCAGACTATTCCTTTCATCCAACACAAACTGCTCCTTCTACATAACCTGATTGTAGTTCATTCTTGGCAATGGAAACTGTCTTGTCTCTTGGCATTGCTTGTTTGATATTGCATAAGGTATACATATCTTTATACTCAAAAAAATAAAAGAATGTAAACTTCCCCAAGGATAAGGATAATCTCTTATTTATTTTTATATCCTCATCATCGGCAGCTAGCCTTCAGCTTGGCCTCTGGCACAAAACCCAACTCCAGTATTTATTAATGGATTATTAATTTCAATCCAAGGAAAAAAAAGGAATTTCTTGCCAACTGTGATTTCTGATTGGAAAAGGGAAGTTATAACAAGAATGGCTACTTTCAAGGGTGAACACATTTTAGAAAACAGAGCAGCATAAAAATAAGATCAATTTAGTGATGCTGCCGATTCGGGCTCAGCGTGGCTAATTAATTTACACTGCCATGATCACTGCAGACACATCTAAATTTTAGATTATCTTTATCTTGCCAAAAAAGCTCTTACCCAAGCCAGCTTTTTGTTGCTAAGAATTTAACAAAACAGACACTAAAGGAATTGGAGGAAAAAATTAAAGCTACATACTGTATTTTTTTTAAGACAAATTGATGTCTTTCAAATCAATTCAAACAGGAGCAATTTATGGGAGAACAACACTTAAGTCAATTAAATTAATTGATGTGTGTCTTAAGATCAGTCAATGCCTTCACTGTCTTTCATCTAAACAGGAAAGAGAAGTTGGAATGGCTTTATAGAATCTTACACGTGAAGGTTGCTTTGAGCTCATGAAGTGCTGTTCAAACTTTAATGCTAGTTTAAGGAAACATTGAAGATAATGCTTCAGAATTTTGAAGTTTTGTTCTACAATGAAAAGAAGATAAGAGTGAGCTGGACACCAGCTGTTTTGCCTATCAGCATCCTCTTCCTCTTATTCTGGTGATGGGACCTCCATTTCCCTTTAGGAGCCTCCGCCCTTTCCTCGTTGCAAGGATGCAATGATTATCTAGATACCCTTCACCTACATATCTTTACACTCCAGTATTTTCTTTCTCTCACTCCTACTCTCTCAATGCATGCACACACATGTATATACGTGCATGTGTGTGTGTGTGTCTATATACATATATTTTTTCTGCATCGTTTGAGAATGAGTCCCGGCTATCATGACCCTTTACTGGCAAACACTTCAGCATGTTTCTTCTAAGAAGGAGGACTTTTGCTACATAACCATGATAGAATTATCAGATTCAAGAACTTTAAATGTTGATACAATATCATTATCTAATATACAGTCCATAGTTCAATTTAGAAAATTATCCTAATAATGCACTCTTTAGCATTTTATAATCCAGGATGCAATCCAGGGTCACACATTGCATTTAGCCATCACGCTAATGGCAGACCTCTAACAAAGTATTCAGAAAAAGGAAATATAATGTTTGTCTACTGAAGGCAGTGGGGGGAGTAGATCTAGAAACATAAATCATGGGGATAAGGATGACTTTTTAGCTAGGGGAACCTAGTAATCAGGGGAGGCAGTAGCTTTTTCTAGAAGAGTTTCAGAAGTTTCATTTACTGGGCAACTTAGACAGCCAGGTGAGATCCGTTCTTGTTCACTCGAACAGGATTTAACACAGTAACTTTCACTCCATAGAGGCCTAAGCCAGCCAGCCTTGTAGTAAGTGGCAAAGAAGACTCTTATAAAACCAAGGCCACTTTTGTGCAAAATTGGGAAAATGGCAAAATTCGTTTTTATTCTCTCTGGCTTCCCTTTTCTATGCCTTTTCTACTTCTCCTAATATTTACTCAACCACATAATCCTTTCCTCCTGCTGTTAAAAGGTAGATATGGCCATCATTAGCCCCTCCATGTGAATTAGTACCACTCACTTCAACAAAGATTCATGGAAGGGCCTTTGATGACTGGATATTTACAGAATGGAAGAAGAGGTGAAGCAGAATGAAGGGTGTGCTTCAAGGACTTATCCTCCTGGAAGAATCTGTATGACAGGTATCTTCAGAAGAAGATGCATCTTTAATGCAATTTCAGATCCATTTCTACCTGGGTCTCAGGGAGACCCTCAGCAGGAAGGCCATCCCAACACCTTTCAAAACAACGTGAAGATGGCTTTTGCACTACAATCAAAAATCCCGATTAACTAATTTTGATCTTCCGGTAGATAACATGGTCTGTGCATCACATGCCTTCATGTGTCTTTTTCTCTCTGACAGTAGAGTTTCCTCTCCTGCCTTCCTACCCTTTGGGAGCCAGAGTCTTGATATTCACATGAATGTAAACAAACAAAGGCTACACATATTAAAATTAAATTGTTTAAATTAAATTATTTAAATTAAATCCATCTCTGTCCAATCTGAACAAATGAATATCCAGTCCTCAGTCCTCACAATGAGCAAAACATAGAGTCAGGTTTCCGAGTGGCCACAGAATATTTCACAAAAAAGATCCTCTGAAATTCAAGCACTTCAATTTAGGAGATTGTTCCAATACTTTTGCTCAAAGTCTAGTCACTTTTGCATTGGTCACAAGTATAATAGGCTTCCATAATCTGGTTTTACACTGGGAAGCAGATTAAAAGCCACAAATTGGAAGAAGAAAAGAAATTCTCTGGAAGTTGATGATAATGAGAAATGAAATTTGATGTCAGCCTTCAAGTGAGGGCAGAGAGCAACTCTTAAAAATCACACAAAAAGCAGACACAGTCGTTCAAAACTTTGAGAACATCTGAGAGCATTTAGTGCCTCCCCACCTGAATCAACCCCAGAGCGTCATTGGTTACATTGCACTTCAGCAAAGACTGTGCCAGACATTTTGCCTTGAATCATTGGAGAAAAGTTACATTGTGTTGGGTGAACTTTACTTAAGGAAGCAGAGGGGAAAGTGAAATGTTTATTTAAAATGCTTCTACAAAAAAAAAAAAAAGCTAAAGTATAAATAAATAGCTTGGATGTTTAAGGGGACAAAGTTAAGTTACTTAAAAGTTAATTTTTGTGGAATGGTTCATTTCCTCGTGTTGCCTGATAAATGAGTTCTCAGGACAGAAGAGGCCATAAATGGCTAGAAGCTATCATGGAAAGAAGAAGAGAAACCTACTCCAAGAGGAGCCGAGAATTTTAAGACAGTGTTGCAAGCTTTTTCCTGCCGTTGAGATGTCTTCACCTTTAAATCTGAAGCTTCTGAAATTGAAATTGAAAAAAATAGTTACCAACATTGGCATCCAACTGTCCACTGGGGCACATTTGCCATTGCTGGCATGACTGTCGAATTTATTCTGGTCCAGAACTGTGAGCAACATCAAAGGAAAGATTTGTCAGCCCTGCCCATCCTGGAGAGATGGGGACAAGGAGTCAGTGCCCAAGGTTTGATCCTGAGGGACATATTTCAGCTCTGAGGCTAGAAGCGTTTGTCAGGCCTCCTCTTTAGCCATCTCTGGCTGATGAGTTTTTAAGGCAAACTGCCTTGAAGGCTGTTTTAATGCTGATTAGTGCCGTATGGAATCCTTTAGTTCCCTCCCTCAGATTTACTGGTCAGAGACTTAGGGTCGCATAAGACATAGAAATACCAGAAAGAATCAGAGCAAAAATAAATCTCCATCTCTGTCTCTGTCTCTTTGTCTCTGACTCCCTTTCTCCATCTCTCTGTCTCTGTCTCCACCTCTCTCTCTCTCACAAAACATATTAGAATATTATCAGCAAGAAATAAGTGCTAGGATATAAATAATACTATCCAAATTTTGACAAATGAACAAAAAGGAGAAACCAGAAGGTGTCCTCACTTCTCTTTACCTACCTCCCAAATCAAACAAACAAGCAGAAAAAAAAATCCATTCCTGCCTAACCTCAAGCCAGAGTTCTTTTCACACTATGTGCATTAAGAATAAGTCCAAATAGAGACACAACCCAAAAACTGGGAAGAAAGCACACAAGGAGCAGGGCAGGTTACCAGTCACACATGCAGAGACTGTTCATGAATTGATGGCGGCAGCATCTCCACCAGGTAGTGGAGCCCCAGGAGGAGCTCCATAGCCCCTGTCCCTGGCAGTATCTCCTCTCTCTGTATGTTTTCTTAGTAGCTCATTCCTTTCTTTTGTGCTATGGTCTATCAAAGGTTTTCTCGGGGTTGGACTTATCTCCTTAAGTGGATAAAGTCTAATTTCTCCTATCAGAGCAACAGCAACAACCACCACCTCGGCCATGACCGTCATTTTTTAAGTGCTCCATGGTTTACTGCAGCCTGACTGAGCACTTCACACACATCATCACAGTTTATCTTCCAGGTATCCATTGGGTTATTGGGAAGACTGAAGGAGATAAACACTTTGTAACCTGAAAAGCACAATGGACATATTCACCAATGTCATTGTCCTCGTTATGATTTACCTAAATCTGGCTCCCGAGTATAAAAGTCCTAATTTCTCTTTCCTTGAAAGTCCTGCCAATTTTTTCTTTCCTGTCTTCCAAATCCACTCTCTTCCCCCCCACCACGGCTACTCACCTAATTGAGTCTTGCCCATCTCGCACTAGACTTCCTTCCTACTGATTTTCCTACTTTCAGCCTCTCTCTGCCTCAATCCATTCCCCCACAGCAGCCAGATTTATTTTTTTTATGTGAAAATCACATCGCTTCCCTCCAGAAATCCATGCGATAAATCACTATAATCTACAAGATGCGCCCAGACGTCCACTGTGGCTGCTAGACTCTAGGACCTTGCTCTTACCTAACCCTACAGACTCATTAGTTATGGTTCCCCAATTCCTCGAACAATCCAGGCTTGTTCAAAACCCCTGGCTTTATCCAAGCACCCTCTGTTGGAATCACCCTCTGTCTTCTTGGTGAGCAATTGTGTATCTAGCAATAGTGGACAATGAAGCTCAAATGCCATTCCTTCTGTGAATTTTGTTCTGATATTTCCTTCTATGTCTGCTTCAATCACAATAGAGCAAATCAATCTAAACTCAGGGCTTTGCAGCAACCTGTGCATTCTTTAATTATTAAATGATGACAATGACAGTATCATAATAATAATATCTGGTAGTATTTTATCAAAACTCTTTTAAACTTTGTTTAGAGCTTTATGTAGAATATCCCACACTCACTGCAATCCCATCATTCTTTTATCATCACTATCCTCATTTTACAGATGCATGCTCTGGGCTCAGATGAATTATTTAACCTTCCCAAGGTCACAGAGCTAACAATGGTGGAGGCTGCGGACTCCAGCACGTCCTATTAACTCGAAGGTTACAGGCTTCATCATCATCACGGTTTACTCCTCTACCTCATCGCCCAGATCTGTGCTGTCCAATATGGCAGCCACTAGCCATATATGTCTGGTTACATTTAAAATTTAAGTAATTAAATAAATTGAAGCACTCAGTTCACCAGTTATGCCAGCCACATGTCAAGAGCTCCAGAGCTGTAGTAGATAACTCAGATGTACAACACTTCCATCGTCCCAGAAAGTCCTATTGGACAGCACTACCCCAGACCGTGAGGCCCTTGAGAGCATGAACCTGGTGTCTCTATTGGAATTCCCAGAAATTGTCACTGTGTAGCTCAAAGAAGCTATGTATAGAGAACCAGACCCTTGCTACATTGACTCGATTTTCTTACACTTCATCTACAGTGTAAACGATGTTTCTTTTGAGCAAACGAGCAACTCTGGCATTAGATCTGTCAGCCTCCATCATTGCCAATCTTACTTCGGAGCGTGTGGCTCCTACGTGGATGGATGTCCTTACCCTTCACCCCAATGTCTGGGACAGGAGACAGTATCAGTTCCTGAATCCTGGAAAGCACATCCTCAGTCACACCATGGGTGCACCATCATAAGAGGTATCCATGCAAGTGTCCTTGACCATTTCACATGCTTCATTCTGAATTCTAATGTGAAATTGCCAAACTCGAAATCTATTTTGTTTCTTTGTTCTTAGGATTGTGAATGGAATCTTTTCTCTGGCAAACATTCCATCAGTACTGAATCTCCCAGGAGTTCAATTGGTTTTAATGCTCCAACCCCATCCTCTATGCTCTCAAAAATTCAAGGATACATTTTCCCATTATTATCATCACTTTTCTTATTAATAGCAACTGTGCTTGGCATTTATTTATTTACAAGTTTACAAAATATCATTAATTTAGTCAGCTCTAGATTTGAATCCTGACTCAACTGGCTTTGTAAACCTTAGGCAAAATGTTTACTTCTCTAAGCCTCTATTTTCCTTCCAGCTGTAAAATGGGACTAATAATTTTACTCATCTCAAAGGATTTGGTGAAGCTAAAACAAAAAAATGCTTATCAATTGCTCAACACAGTGTGCGATACACAGAAAGTGCTTAATTGAACTTTTAATCATTATTATCATTATATATTTTTATTTTCTGATTGGCAATGTTTTAGAAACTTTATATAGCTCCACCTTCTTTAATCTTTTCAAAGTCCTGTTGAAGTAGGTATCAGTGCCTCTGCTATTCAGATGAGGAAAAGGTTCAGAGCAATTAAGAGAATTGCAGAATAGTTTTCCATCCCAGGTCTGATGCACCACAGAAGCAGAGATCTCCCAGCTCCACCATGCATCAGTTCCAATTTACGAGAACAGCTCGAAACAGACCAGTTGGTGTGGCCCAGGGCGTCGGTAGATAGCGGCTCGTCTTGCATAGGAAGTACCAGGCTATCTGGAGTGTCTGTGATGCACATCCTTCCGCTAACTCTGTAGAATCCACCAGGGAGTGTTAAGCTGCAGGCCTTCCTGAAATGGGCTGAAAACCATTAGCAGAAAAGAGCATTCCATGCTCAGCTACCGGAGACATTTAGATGAACACTTTGGAAGAGAACCAAGGAGACACATATCAGGGGAGTCATTCTCTCCTGGCGACTCAGAGCAGGTAAAAACAAAGCGGCAGCAAAAATCACAGTCATCTCTTCGCTTTTAGACCCTTTATATGAATGTTGCTCAGATGGCACTGAAACAACACAACATTTACAATGGGATGAAGGTTTTCCCACCCAGGACTCCTAGAATTCATGATGCCAGTGGTGCTGAAAATCATCCTTTCTCTAAAATCGGCACTTTACAAGAAGGCACACTGCAAAACCTGTGCTGCGTGCACCTTTGATGCATCTGCTTCCAGGCTCAGACTCGGCCTCAAGAAATACACGTTGCTTTGCACATCATTTAGAAATTTCGGTTGATTCTGCAAGTTAAAAAAAAATGTGCAGAATTTCCTGGAAAAAAAAAATCAAACTGTAACGTAACAGTTTGAGGAAGATAAGACTCGATGCACATATTTAAATATATACTTAAATTATATATATATATACACATACACCTACACACACAATCTTTTACCTGAAAGCATGCTGGTTCATTTCCATAAAAAACAAATTTGCAGCTGATGCTGATGAAGGCAGTTGCACATTTTATTACTAATAACTGACACCAGGGGCCTTATTACAAAATATTTCTAAACATACGAAATTCTGTAATGGGCCCCCCAGGGGCCAGCCCCACAAAATGTGCACTCTCTGTTCTGCATATGCACAGCCACGTGTCTCCAAGGTAACTATACACAGCAGCGTATCTGAGCAATTCAGAATTGCTGGCATGCAGAAATCCTCAAGCCTGCCGACTTTATTTTTAGTCTGAGCGGTTCGATTTCACATTTCATCAGCATTTAGCTTCCTTGTGTTTCCCAACAAACACCACAGGCACGTGCACACTCCACCAGATGTCTATAGTTTATCATGCAAATATTACATAGAAGCGATAATCATTATTAACGAACATAATCACCCAAAGTCGGGAGGGATATCATTCACTGCCAGTTTGTGCTCAATCCCTTATGTCCCAGAGTCAAAAGGGAAAAGAAGAAGAAGAAGAAAAAAAAAAACGTCTCTGATCAGATGCTTGCTTTAGCAAAGAATATAGCTCATGTCCTGCCAGGGGGCTAGTCTGAAATTTCTTTCTGTTTTGACAACATTTTTTCTCCCCAAGAGCAGAGTCTATGAAGTCAGAAGTTGCCAGGATAGGTCACTGGTTGTTCTTCATCCACAAGCTTCTAAACATTTCTCCAGCCCTTTCCCAGTCCATCTTCCAGTGGCGATACCAGCAAGCCTTTGGGTTGTAAGTTGTAAGGTGGGAGAAAAATCAAGCAACTGTCTTCTTGATTTCTCCTTCTCTTTATTCTTCCCTTTCTTAGCAGTTGGTCCTTCACAGTCTAGCCACCCCCTACCCTTTTGTTTCTCTACAAAAGAGGCCACAAACACACAGCCTGCGGGACATGCCAGGCTTGCAGACAAGTTTGGCTTGGCCCGCATAGTGTTTAAAAAATAAAATAAGAGGAATTAGCTGTCAACTTTTAAAAATTGGGAGGTTGCACATAAAAATCCAGATTTTCAGCTTCTTAAAAAGAAGACGACGACGAAAGAAAAGACAGTGGGCCAGCCTACCTGTTGCCTACAATGGCCGAGCAGAATAGGATGGACCTTTTTTAAATGGGATAAATATGCTTCATATTGCTAGGATCTCCACTTTCCATCAAATGTTTTTCCATGTCCACATCACATGTTTACCTGCTTGGATCTTTTTTTAAACCTCTGACCTGTAATACCCCTCAACCCCATCCAGCAAACAGATCTCTTCCTTGCCCCTACTCCAGGTTCTGACTTAAGGGGAATCTTACAATTCTTAGGTTTTCCTCTCTCCCTTCCTCCATCCTTCTTTCCTTCTGTAATTCCTAAACACTTGCTATGTGCCTAGCATGTTTCCAGTCACCGTGAATGACCCAGAGAAAGGCCATATGACTTATCATCTCTAGGAGGTGGCACGTTTTGTTGTATGATATTTCCCAGACAACAAATAGGAACGTGAAATTTGGCCCTGAATTCCAAAGCCACAGCTTCCTCATCTGTAAAATGACCTTCACAGTGCTGAAGGTCAGATTTGACAATGCATGTTAAAGACTTATCCCAGAGCTCAACAAATAGTTATGAATAATTTTAGCAGGAAGGTGATCTGGCACAGTGGTTAAGAATATGGACTGTCAGGGGGCCGGCCCGGTGGCGCAGCGGTTTCGTCCGCGCTTGGCAGCCTGGGGTTCGCTGGTCGGATCCCGGGCGCCCGCCGACGCACTGCTTGTCAGCCATGCTGTGGCGGCGTCCCATATAAAGTGGAGGAAGATGGGCACGATGTTAGCCCAGGGCCAGTCTTCCTCAGCAAAAAGGGGAGGATTGGCGACAGATGTTAGCTCAGGGCTGGTCTTCCTCACCAAAAAAAAAAAAAAAAAAAGAATATGGACTGTCAACTTAGGCAAAGCTAGGTCCAAATTCTGGCTCCCCCCACTTACTGGCTGCATAATCTTCAGCAATGAAGTCTGTTTAAGCCTCAGTTTTCTCATCTGAAAAGTGGTTTCATAGTATCTAATGTAACAGAGTTGCAGTGAAGATTAATAAGATTGCCTAAAAAGCATGTAATACAGTGGCATACAGTAAGTAAATGCATGACACTTTTAAGGATATTGTTTTCAGCATCCTTAAGACACATGATTGGGCAACCGGGCAGAAAATTAGAAATTCAAATTGTTCTTTCAAATTCAGAACATGTACCAGTTACCTATTGCTGAATAACAAAATATCCCCAAAACTTAGTGATTGAAAACCAATAAACTACTGTCTCTCACATTTTTGGAATAGCTTAGGTGAATGGTTCTCACTTGGAGTCTCTTCCGAGGTTTCAGTCAAGGTGTCAGCTGAAGGCTTGACTGGGGCTGGAAAAGCCACTTCTAAGACGGTGCCCTCATATAGTGGCAACTGGCTTCACCCAGAACCAAGAAACCAAGGAAGAGGCATAATGCTTTTTAGGGCCTAGCCTTAGAAGTCACACACCTCTACCTACACAATACTCTGTTGGTCGCACAAACCAGACCTGATTCAGTGTGGGAGGGGACTACACAAGGGCAGAAATACCAGGAAGTGAAGATCACTGGGGCCATCTTGCAAGCGAGGTATCACACTGTGATCTCCTTATACATCTACATTAACAGTCCAATAATATTAAAGATGATGCACTACCTATTTGATCATTTTATGATTGATAGAGACTGGAAGTAATAGACATATATACTTGAGACCTTGGGAAAAAGTTAAAAGTTGAGGTCAACTATTTCCAGACAGTACCTGAAACTTGTATTGAGTTTTAAAAAGGGAGATAAACAATCTACACCTGTAATTAGCATCTGTGGACAAAGCAAATGTACAAGATTCTCCAACCTTGGGGACAGAGGAGCAGTACAACAGGGGGATAAAGAACAGAGATCGCATTCTGGGAAACCCTGCCACGCAGGAAGAGGAGTTGGGCTAGTTTAATTCACTTTCTGTAATTCCAGCCAAGGTTTGGGGCTGAGAAAATATTAAGAGGGTGGATCTAATATGATGAAACTTTCTTTAGGTAAATAAGTTCTAAGACTTACATCCAAAACTCTGCTTGCAACGTGTCCATTTTCTAGACTAAAATATGAAATCAGGCATGCTTTGGAGACCTCCCTCGAAGTGGATCTCAACCTCTGAAAGCACATCTTTGCTGTCATTTAATCAATGAATCATTCATCATCCCTTGTCCATGCACCCAGGAGATAATCCGCCCTTCTTATGGAAAACAATTCAATGGTGAAGGTAGAAGTTTCCTCACTGTAAATCAACATATAGTATGTCACCCCAAGAATGGGATGTCAGGGATACAACCAAGCATGGTGGCAAAAAGCAAGGACTCTGGGCCAGATTTTCTGTTTTTAAATCTCAGCTCCGTTACTTAACAGCTGTGTGGGACAGATTACTTAGCACTCTGTGACTTAGTTTCCCCATCAGTAAAATAGGGTTAATAATGGTACAGTGGTTAAGATTAAATGGATTAATGCACATAGACTGCCTAGAATATATGTAAAATGATCAGAGAAATCCCTATAAATGTTAGAAGGTTTTCATTACTTCTGAAATAAGTAAAAATTCACTCGGGATATGAAACAAGATGGGTAGACAAGAAAACAAGGCACTGATTGAGCTGAGAGAGAAAGGCTTCATTTTATTTTATTTTTTCTGAGCTGCAGGAAGAACAGAAAGATCCAGCACACACTTCCATCTTAAACCAAGCTGGCATCTCTTGTTTTTATCTTTCATGTCTGGAGCCCGAGTCTCCAAAGACAATTGCGAAGAGATTGTGTTTGACTGATCAATCAAAAGCAGCCCTTTTGCTTGTCTTCTGAGACTCTGAATTAAAACCTCCAGGCAGGATTCTGGGGAGGACAGGACCGGCGAGGGGGCGGGCAGCTACTCAGCACTGAGTGCACTTTGATGGCAGAGAAGCAGCCGAGATAAAAGAACTCCTCCCAGCAGAGCTGAAATTAAAACGGGAAACAATTCATTAGGCCCAGTCCCAGCAAGGGAGCCCTGGGCAGAAAGGGAAAGCAGAGGGGACAGATGCCACAAGACAGCCCCATCAGCAGTGGGGACGTAGACAGGCCACTTGCAGGAACAGCTCTTCCATCCATACCCTGTTGGAGTTACCATTGCTCCAGTCACCACAAGGCCCCTTGGCTGCAGGAACACCAGGAAGTCAGCAACTTCCAGAATTTGGCATTCAGGGTGCATGGCAGTCTGGTCCCCACCTACCTGGCTTCCGTCTCTTCCTTCCTTCATCTCTATCTGTCCCTATTCCATGCCCAAAGTCCACGCACGCCCCCACCAGCCTGGGCACTCACCATCACTAAACAGACTTTCATTTTGTCAGCCTCTAGCAATATTATTTCTTCTGTCTGAACTGCCTTTTCTCCACCTCTGCTTGTCAAGATCCTATCCATCCTTCAAAACCCAGCTCAAATATTACAGCTTCTATCAACAATGCATCTCTCTGATCTGCCTAGAGTTACCCTTTCCTTGTACTTGGATTTTAGAACACACAATGGATCTAGTAAGTTATGCATAGGTCAAAGACCCACTCTGTTCTCCCACCACATTTTATTAGTAGGTAGAAGTAGGGGAATGCAATTCATCTTATTTCTCACATCAGATTGGATCAGAGAACGTTAGAGTTGAAAATGACCTTAGGCTTCCTTTAGTTCAGAGACGGCAAATTTACAGCACATGGAACACTGCCTCTCCCATCTGTGCTCACGGCAGACACCATGAATCATTCAGAGCATTCTTTACTTCTGTGGAACTTGGCTTCAGAATCCTTATCAACATGCTGTTACAGGCAGCCACAATGAACATATTTGATTTAACTTACAAGCTAAGACCTATGTGCCACCCCTGAACTAATTCAGTATCCCTTCATTATATAGGATGGAACCAAAACCCGGGGAAGTAAAGTGCCCCAACCATGTCTAAGAACCAATCCTTCATCTCCAAATTCCCCAGCTTGGACCACGGTGGGTTCCATCACGCCACTTCCCAAAACAGTGCTTTAGGCAGAATAGCACATAGTGTGCGCGTGGGAGTGGGTGTAAAATTAAATTTCAAATTGAAAGTAGAAACGTTGTGAGAAAGCAACATTTCAAAGATTTGTTTTAGTTAATTGTATGGAATATTAATACGTGTAGTGAAAACACAGGATTCTTTCATCTAATCGGTCTAACTTGTCTCTTTAAAACAAGACTTCTCACATGCTTTAAATACTCTACTAGGCATTGTGACTTTTCAAGAGGAAAATACAAGAGTCAGAATTTCTCAAATGCTTTAGCTTGTGAGACTCTGTCTTTTGGCCAGGAACATGTCTCAGGAATAGTGTGTGACAAAGTCGGGTTTGAAAAATGCTGATGAAAAGGAAAGAACATGGGGTTTTGAATCTGTCTTTGATTTGCACACTGGTGTTGTAACTTGTCCCTGGGTGTGCACGCATACTAGTGTCTTGAAGTCTCTGATTCTCAGTTACCTCATCTGTGAAACAGATGTAATAACTACCCGACAGGTGTAATGAGCTAACACACTCCAAGTGACTGACAATGGTGGGTACTCAATAAATATTAATTCCCTTGCCTAAATCCTGATGCACGAGCCTGAGAACTATTTACTCAACTACAATGCAAGTCTCTTAAATTAAAATTATGTTTGCCTCTGTTTAATTGCTGTCTAAACATGTTGACTCTTGTGCCTTATTTATTCGGTATTTATTCAAGATGAACTTTCCGTGTGTGTCAGAGACTATACGAGGCGTTCATCAGAACATTTCATTCTTCTTCTGAGAATGCAAGAAGGCTGTTTCCCAGCACCCCTTGATGCTGGATAGGCCCACATTACTGAGTTCTACCCATCAGAATGTAGGTGGAAAGGATGTATAGCACTTCTGGGCCTGGACCTTAAAAGATCTGTGTAACCATTTACCCTCTTTCACTCGTATGTACGGCTGGTAACTATGGCCTCTAAGACAATGAAACCACATGAGGGAAGAAGCTTGGAAGCCCACACCCTTCAGGTACCACTGGGAGGAGCACCTCTCAGAAGGGTTGACAAATGACAAACATCAACATTAGATTTTGTGTAAAGGGGCAAACAATACCAACAACAAAAACTTGTATCGTGTTAATACCCCAAGATTGTAGGGTTTATGTGTTATCTCAACAGAGTTTAGCTCCGGGTTTCTCAACCTTGGCACTGTTGACATTTTGGGCTGGATAATTGCCTGTTTTGGGGGCTGCCCTATGAATTATAGGATGTTTAGCTACAGCCATCAGATGCCAGTAGCACACCTCCCAATTGTGACAACCACAACTGTCTCCAGACATTGCTCAATGTCCCCTGTGGGGCAAAATTGCTCCCAATAAGGACCACCGGCCTAACCTGATCCAATCAACACACCATGCATCAGCAATCCTGATGGCTTGCAAGCTTGTTGAAATACCAAATAGACTACAGACTTCCTAAAATTGTTTCAAAACCAGATGTAGATGTAACTACTTGGCCAGTCCTCTAGCTCCTAACAGAGTCACCAGTAAGAGTATTATGCCACATGGCCTTCAGCACGATATGTCCATGGAGAGAAGAAAAATGAGTCCAGTCAATCTAATCACTGTGATTTGATTTTTCAAGGAAACTTAACATCCCCTGTCACAACTGGGTCTCATATGTCTACATCAGGCCAGCTCTCCAACTGTGTGGTCATCTGAGAGGTGGTGGGGGAGATGTCAAAGGCCAGATTGTCCCTTTATCACATTCAATATGTTAACTGTTTTTGTAGGAAGAAACCAACAAACACAACCAACCAACGCAACCAAAAAGAAGGTTGGCTCCAGAATCCAATCATTTTGAAAGCATTTGTACAATAAACTTAAACTGGATTCTTCCTTATAGGATGTCTCAGAACCTTGAATCAGGTCATTTGTTTGCAAATCCCAAAGAGAAGATATAGAGTAAACAGTGCTTCCCCAACTTATTTGATCCTGGAACATGGTGATGTTATGGGGATTAAGTGGATGTGAAGACAACATTTACTAAGAACACAGGCTTTGAAGTGAAACAGACCCTGGTTGAAGCTCCGATCTTGACTCAGGAACTCTCTAAACCTCAGTTCCCCGTCTGTAAAATGGAGATAACAATATCTCATTCAAGGGGTGGAAACAGTGCACATAAACTGCTTAGCATGGTTGTTGACATAAGAAGTACTAGACAAATGCTGGCTTTCATCATCACCACCACTGCTAGGATGCTACGTGGGATTCTCTTATGGAAGGAGTTTTCTTATCTAATTTGCCTAGTAATCAATCAAAAATCCAAAGGGACTGTCGAGTAAAATGTTAAATAAATCCTGAGGAATAACGATGAAACATTCATAATATATATGCTCTGCACTCAAACATCTTTACAACTCTCCAAGGGATTAGTCTTTTTAATGTAATATGTGAGGAAATGCTACAGGGGGGATAATATTGATCTGAAGGCCCTTTCGCAGTGACTTTTAAATATGGGCATCCTACGCCACAGATCATGTTAGAACTCACTGCGGCAGGTTTGAGGGGAAGGGAGTTGTGACTGAGCCCCAGGCAACCCTCCCAGGTTAGTATTGTTTGTTGTTAATTTCATTACCCTGAAAGCATTGAAGCCTTCTTGGACATACAAAGCTTAATCCCTACAGAGTTGGAGAGCTATAAAGTGTTAAAGAGAAGTGCAAGTGTCATCCATGAAAGTGTAAGATGCTCACTTTCCCCAAAGATTTTAACTGCCCCAAATCTGTAGCCTTGACAAATGGAAATTCATCCTATCATATCCCGAGACTGTGCTTCATGCATTCACTCAATTAAACTCCAACACAATACCTGCCTATTGATGTCTCCTGTACTGGATTCTGGGTACAAAAATAAAAGAACAATGGTCATGATTAGCTCTTCAAACATTTGTCATGGTTTTATTGCTGGTACCAATGTGATGAGTGCTCATTGCATGCTAGGCTAGTAATTTAGCCTCTCTTTCTTGCAAGAGACAGAAACTCAGTTCAAACTGACCTAAGCAAGAAGAAGAATGTGTTGGGAACTTCAAAGCTCGGACCTGCTTAAGGTATAGCTGGATTCAGAGCATAAAATATTCTTATCAAGATCATGTCTACTCTCTTCTTCTCTCTGTTGCACTTTCCTCTTTATCTCCCCATCCTCAGGTTGACCCCTCCTCCCAGCGGCAAGGTGGATGCCAGCAGCTCCAGGCTTGCATTTTCAGCTTTCAGGAACTGTCGTGGAAATAATAAACCCCTCTACCTGCATGCTTCAGTATACATCCACAAATTGCCTCTGATTAGACAAACTTGAGTTGTGAGATCACCTCTAAACCCATCACTGTGGCCTAGGATATAGAAAATACTGACTGGTAGGCTTGGGTCCTACTTCAAGCACATCACAAGAAGGCAGGATTCTTTGGAAAAGACAATAATGCTGGGAAAAGTAGAAGGCAGCAGGAAAAGAGGAAGACCAAATATGAGATGGATTGACTCCATAAAGAAAGCCATAGGCATGAGTCTTCAGGAGCTGAGGAGGGCTGTTGAGGATAGGACATTGTGGACATCTCTCATTCACAGGGTCGCCAGGAGCCAGAGCCGACTTGACAGCATGTAACAACAAAGGCTTCCTGCTTCCTGTCAGTTTCCTGCTCTTGAATCCAAGAGGTTGAATCCCCCCACTGAAACTACATACACTGAGGTGATTTCCCTAAGGGGAAAATGGCATAATGTAACAAAAAACAAAGGAGAAATGGATGGTGAGCCAGCAAAAGCAATAGAGTCATTGCACAACTTTTCTATACATCATCTTTAGTACCAGAAGCCTTGTTTGCATTTTACAGGTGAGAAGACAGAAGCACGAGGCGGTTAAGTACCCAAACTCACCAGCTATCATGTGCTTGAATGTAAACCCAGGAAGTCAGCCTCCATGTGCTCTCTTAAATACACAAGTCTTCTTCAAAGAGAGGCTAAGCACCATTTTTCTTGTGTATTTTCTGAAGGGTCAGAGATAGGGTTGGGTGGAGGGTAGCAATGGGAGAAAAATTCCTGGGGACATTTGTTTCATTCTAAATCTTTTGGACCTTAGAATCCAGCTAGGTGACTCTCATTCCATCATGACCTCTGAATCAACCTCCCTTACCACCCTTGGATCTTGCTATTTTCTAGGAAAGCATAAGGGCTGGTATAACAGGATGGTTCTTAGTTTAAACAACAGAAGTGGGTCATGGCTCAGTTAAGCACAAAAGGGATTTACTGAAAGACTATTTGGGTTGTTCACAGAATCACCAGAAAAGATGGAGGACTAGGCTTAAAAGATAGCGAGGAAAAGTGGAAGTTTGGCAGCTTGTGTTCCAGCCAAAATCATGGTCCAGAACAAGTTTGGTGACATCACTGACATGAAATTCTAACCAGCTCGGTTCATCCTGGACACTGCTGGATCTCCCTGCAAGGACCCCTGTAGCTTGTTATAATTTCAGAACTGGGTTCTGCTGGTTCTGATGGTGGTGCTGCTGTCACTGTGTGTTGAGGTGGCAAACTTCCCAGTGTCTGTTCCATAGACTCTCTAGATCCCAGTTCTGGAGAACATGCATCTGATTGGCTGACTCTAGATCTTGAATCACACTCTAGACCAATGATTCTCAACTGGTGTGGGTTTGGCAATGTCTGGAGGCAGTTTGGTTGTCATAACCGGAGGTGGGGCTGTTCTACTGGCATCTCATCCATATGTGCCAGGGATCTGCTAAACATTGATGCACAGGACAGCCTCCCACAACAAAAGGTTATCTGGTCTAAAATGTCAACAGTGGGGCCGGCCTGGTGGCGTAGCAGTCAAGTTTGCACACTCTGCTTTGGCGGCCCGGGGTTTCGCAGGTTCGGATCCCGGACACGGATGGACGCACCGCTTATCAGCCATGCTGTGGCGGCATCCCATATAAAGTAGAGGAAGATGGGCATGGATGTTAGCCCAGGGCCAGTCTTCCTCAGCAAAAAGAGGAGGATTGGCAATGGATGTTAGCTCAGGGCTAGTCTTCCTCACAAAAAATAAAATAAAATAAAATGTCAACAGTGCTGACATTGAGAAGCCCTCTCCTAGCTGAAGAGAAGTTTGGAAAAAATGAGTATCCTGAGATTTTTATGTTCTACTGTGAGGTGGGATCTGCTTCCCCCGAAAACTTATAAGATGGAAAATTTCTTAAACAAAGGAAGGGAATTCTGATGTAAAATAAGTCCCACCATAAACAGATGCCACAAAGCTGTTTGGGGGGGTCTCCTGGAATCCTCCTCATTTATTTCTGACATCTGCTTGCTCCAATCCCATCTCAGCCTTCTCTAAATTCTTCGCCTTGAGTCTTACTCCCTGTCCATCCACCTTCAGACTTAGTGTAGTTTGGTTTCTTGACTCTCCCTGTGTACTTTATTTGGTCATTCCAGCTTCCCCTTCCTGCTTCTAGACCAAAGCCCAGTGGCTCTTGAAATCCTACCCCAGGACCACCTTCCAAGAAGAGCCAAGTTCCAGTATCTCTTTAAATTCTTCATGGCTTCCTCAATAAGGCTGGATCATCATGCTAGGGTGCCTGATGTGTCATTTCCAGCTCTCAAACCTCCTGAGTTGACTCTTAACAAAGACAAACCTAACCAGAGACAAATAGCCTTCTGTGTGTGCAAATCTCAAGAGACTGAATGGTTGTAGCTGGGAATCTTGATGGCCCCAGGTGAGAGGAAGTACTTAAGCCACTCATTTCTTGGCGCTTGGGAGTTCCATGAAGAATGAGATGACCAATTAGCCAAAACAGTGCAGTTGGAGGCATCAGGAAAGAATTGTGATTTCAATTGGAATGAGTGACTCCACTCCACTGGGCACCTAAGAGTAGGCTCCAGAAAGAGGTCGTAAAGTTAAAGAGGAATTGGACGAAGAAATAAAAACCATCCCATGCATGGTGTGTTTGCCTCTCAACCTGTAACAGACCGTATGGCTGAGGCACTTTGTACTAGAGAAAATCATCCTCGATGAAATTGCAGTTCAGACGGCATGGAAACCCAACAAATGAAGCACTTTTTCAGCCCAGCAAGCCTCTTTGTGTCATTTCAAAATTGCAGCTGACACTTTAATATTTAAACAGAACAGAAGAGATATGGATTATTTATTTTCTTTTACTTTAATTTTACTTCTGTACTGGCTCCCAACTTTTTTTTTTTTAACTTTAAAACAACAAAGCCCTATCTTTTAACCGCAGTTTCTGTTCGATTCATCAGGTTGTGAATGTTAACCTGACACTTACAATCCACCAAAGCCTTTTTCAATGCTGTTTTCCCATCATCTGCTTCCATATTGCTATGAAATTACACTGAAAATATTTTTTGCTCTGGGCAAAACTAGTCATATAGAATTTGACTATGATCTATATATTTATGGAGGAAAATTAATCTTCAATGCTTCAAACTTTTTATGCCTCATAATTTTATCAAAAATGTCCAAATGCATCATAATGGAGCTGCCAGAGACATGAAAAATGTCCCACTTTCTTGCTAAGCTTTTAAAAAAACATGCTTTCAGGATGCCTTTGGAAGGCTCTGTCTGGTTATACTGTTTTATGGGCCACTCAACAACTGTAGCAGAATCTGATGAAAATCTAAAATGTGGGAGAAAACTATGTAATAGCCCGTTTTAGATCAGTCATGGAGAAGCCTGCAAAACTGTTCTATTGGCCTAAGCAATTGTAAAACACTACCTACCCAGGACAAGAAATGTTTTAAATCCACATTAACGTGAAATAAACTACAGATGTTTTAACAGTTGCAAGTGACAGAAACTCAACCCAAGCTAAACAAAAGAAAAAAATGCATTGATTGGCTCAAATAACTAAGAAGTTCTGGGACGTTACTGACTCTGAGCCAAACACCCAAATAATGCAATCGGCGTACATTTCTCTCCATTTCTCCAGGTGTGTCCACCCATGTAGCAGGTATGATGCCCACTAGCCTCCCCAAACACACATATTAGAGCTTAGCCTACCCATCACATGAGAGTGACTTCTTTCTTAGCTGTGGCAGAGAAGTCCCTGAGAAGACTCTGATTGGCTCAGCTCAGGTCACATGTCTGTCTCAGAAACAATAACTGTGACCAATGATAGAAGCCGTCTGATCTGGGTCACATATCCTGTGGTAGGTCAGAAGACAAGGCCAGTATCAATTCTGTGGAATGGGGTCCCCCTCAGAAAGAGCCGCTGTTCCAGCAGAAGGAGAGGTACGCTGGGTAGGTAAATATCCACTCAATTGTACTGGGTTTGTGAGGTGGTATTTCCTTTCATAACTTACTAACCTACTCGATTCTGGTCCCCACTAAAATTCAAGGCCAGAAACAGTTGTTTCTTGGATGAATTTTATATTGATTTGACTTAAGATTTCTATTTCTGTATGTAGCAAAACTATAGTTTTTGTTTTTCTAAATTAAACAATGGTGTTGAAGTTCCATCAATCAAATTTATTCCAACTATCCTTTTTCTACCCTTTCCATGAGTCTCCTCCCTTTAGCTCTGATTGTTTTCAATTCTTTCCTCTGAATGCATTTTTGAAACAAACAAAAATTGCCTAAGAACTGGAAAGATGTTGTCACCCAGGACAACCTTTTAGCACCTATTTCCTGGAGCTCACCAGAATCTGGGCACTTTGTCTTCTAATTTTGTATGTCATGAGAAGAAAATTAGATTTGACCCTGTGATTACCCTTTGATGTTTATACACCTATGGATTCCTTTGAAAAATATTTTGTGAGCTCCTGTTATGTCCCAGGTACTATATTAGGCACCAAGGATTAAACCAGGCTCAGGTCTGTTCTGGCATTGAGAGTCTCGTAGAGCAGACAGACTGCTCAGATAGTCATACGGATAACTGATATATGCTAGTGCGTGCAATGCAGGTGGGGGGTGGTGGTGGTGCATAGTAAGGGAAGAGATCCTATAAAAGGCACATACACCTCGTCAGAGAGGTCAGAAGAAGGCTTTCCCGAAGAAGCAATGCTTGTACTATGATCTGAAGGATTAAGTAGGGATTAACCAGACAAAAGGAGAGTGAGGCAGCATAAAGACAGTCAAGGAATCTTTCTTTGAGCCTCATTTTCCTAGTCCCGATCTGAACAACTGAGTTTAAGGCAATAATTCTAAACTTGCATCCACAAATTTGTAAAATTTTGCGTCCACAAATTTGTAAAAGTTTCACTGAAAAAGTTCATCCAGTGAAAAGCCAAATATATAGTTTAAAATTCTGTATTTCCATTCTTCATAGGTATTTCATAAGAATATTTTTAAAAGAAAAATATTTTATGGACCTCCACAGGTAGGAGCTATACATTTAGTGGGCATTCATTGAGAAAATTCATAAAGATAAAGCATTAGTGTAAGTTTGATGTTTTAAATGACTGCATTATACTCATCATAAGACCATTTATGCTTATTTGAAAATTAGCTAGCTATATATGCAGATATTAGTCACCTATTCTAAAGAGAGTAGATGGCTGGTTCACCTGAGGATTGAAGAACCTGCTGGGACAAATTCACACAACTTATACCCACCCTCGGGAGGCTGTAGCTCACGGACTGTGAACAAGAGGAGACATCTGTTACTTGTTTGTTCTGCTCCCCATCCATTCATCTTGTGAATTACTCCATGCTCCCTGTGATAATGAGGTACCTGTCAATCAAGATGCCCACTTCTACTGTCCCAGGTGTGGGCTGGCCAAGTTCTTTGGGGAATTGACATGGATGCTGGGCAGAAGGGGCTGTTCTCTCATATTCTCTAAGTGCCATGGAGGACTGAGTAACTAGGGGTCATCCTCCCACCATGTGGAGGATGGACCCACCTGAGAACAAAGCCAAGAGCCCAGAGGTGGAAAGAGACACAGAACCAGGAGGACTGCATGTGAACTGATGGATTCAGTCGGGCTTGAGGCCAATTAGCCTCTGGACTTCCCAGGTGTGTGAGCGAACAATTTCCTCCTCCTTCTCCCGCCATCTTAAGCTAGTTTGAGCTGGTTTTCTATCACCTGCAATTAGAAGTGCCTTGACTATTACTGTGATTTCTGCTAGTCCAAGCATTTGCAGGTTTGTGTATGGTTAGAGTCCATTATTACACAGGAGCTCATTCTTACACAGAAAGTCAGTTATTACACAGCGAGTCAATTATTATGCAGAGAAACAGTTATTACACAGGAATCAATTATTACATAGAGCCAATTATTATACTCAGAGTCAATTTTTACACAAAGTCAATTATGGCACAAGGAGATAATTATTGCCCAAAGAGACAACTATTACATAGAGTCAACTATCATACAGGGAGCTTATTACACAGAGTCAATTATTACACTCAGAGTCAACTGCTAAGCAGAGAGTCAATTACTACACAGGCAGTCCATTATTGTACTGCGATTACAACATAGATTCCATTATTACACAGAGAGTCAATTATTACATAGAGTCACAATTGTCCATTACCACACATGGTCACATTACATTGGAGAACTCTGTTTAACCAGACCGGCCACCATGTCATGTTCCCCTAATTCTGGATTCTAATCATTTCTGATAACCAGTCACTGTTGCTTCTAACAAAGGGATTCCACAGTGCCTAGAGAGGAGTGCAGTGTCAGAGACAAGTTGTGGAGACTGTTTTAAAGAATTAAAATATCCACCAGAAGGTCTGACAATATATTATTTATGGAGGAAAAACAGGAAACAGAACTGCATGTACACACGGTATGTCCTTCACCACGTAACATAGATTTCTGAATACGTTTATCTCATCCCCATAAACACACACACATAGATGATTATAGACACACACACAAACACACAGGAAACAAATCAAGAAAGATATGCTTTACAGATATCTCACTGTGTGCCAGACACTATGAGAAACGCTTTACACATATTACTCTATAAGCCAGTATGGTTAGGCTCACAGACTTTTTGGAAGCACTGTGCAATAGAAAGCTTAGCATTGGTGGAAATGTTCTGTAATCCTTGCTGACCAATACAGTAGCCACTAGCCACATGTGGCTATTGAGTCCTTGCAATGTTGCTATTGGGACTGAGGGACTGAATTTTTAAATTTTGTTTAACTTTGGTTAATTTAAATTTAAACCTAAAGAGCCACGTGTGACTAGTGGCCACCGTATCGGAAAGCACACCTCTAGAGTCTGTATACCTGGGTTCAAATCTCAGCACTACCACTTAGTAGCTATTTCACTTTGCCAAATTGCTTAATTTCTCTGGGCCTCGGTTTCCTTATCGATAAAATAGGGCTCTTAATAGTTCCTACCTCATACACCACATCACTGTCTCATATAGAGGTCAACCATATTTTTCTTCAGTTGATAGAAATATGAGTTGTGTTAGCTTCCTAGGGCTGCCATAACAAGACAAACTTGATGGATTAAAACAATGGAAATTTACTATCTCACAGGTCTGGAGAACAGAAGTTAGAAATCAAGGTGTCGGCAGCGTTGATTTCTTTTGGAAACTCTGGGGAGAATCTGTTCCATACCTTTCTCCCAGCTTCTGGTGGCTACTGGTAATCCTTGGCATTCCTTGACTTGGAGACCATCACTCCAATCTCTGCCTCTGTCTTCACATCACCTTCTTCTCTGTGTCTCTGTCTTAAATTTGTGTCTATGGGACAGTGTTTCCGTAGAGTCTACAAGTCTAACCCCTAGTCTATACTCTGTGTCTCAAGCCGTACATCTTTCTCTTATAAGGGCACCTGTCATTGGATTTAGGGCCCACCTCTTGAGATCCCTAACTTAATGACATCTGCAAAAACCCTTTCTCCAAATAAGGTCAAACTCAAAGGTTCTGGGGATTAGGACTTGGGCATATCTTTTTTTGGTGCCACTATTCAACCCACTACATGGATAGCTTTCATTTTTGTGATTTTTATCTTCACCTGTCCCACAATCTTTCTGAGAAGCAAAAATTATTTTTATAAACAGGAAAATGCAGGTATATATTTGTATCTATATGTATATATATCCTGCCCACTCCTCTCATGTAACTCCTTTTCATTTCAAAAAGCCCTGAAGGATCCATGTTTCTGCTTGTGCCAGGATATGTAAATCTGTAGCAATTATTACCTTGATGAAAAGAGTACATGATAAGTCTTAATACAATTGCAAGCACTGAAACCAAGGAGTAATTTTAAGCAGTAGATGACATTAACCTGTGTTCCCATGAGGACATTAGGATTTTCAAAATACAGCACTTTCTCCTTGTGCTGCATGCATACAAATGGGACTCGATTTATTGCAAATGGTATTCCCAAGTACAATGCCAGTGACATAATTAAGAAATGTATTCAGCCTATTACTAATTTAACACTGTTCACTGTTCTTATCAAAAAGCCGTGTGTCGCCCCACAGTGTCGCCATCAAATTTATGCATTGTAAATACAGATATATTTTATTCATAGTGGAGTCTTGCAACTTCAATTATGCAATAAGTATTTATTTGGAATTCATTCTTTTCCCCCCATTTGATAGCCATCATTAATTCATGTGAAACTGATTAAGCCTCTTGTAAAGCTCTAGCAAACACCTTAGAAGACAAGCTCAGTTTGTAAGGATGTAGCTGTTGTCTCGAGTCTTTCAAATGAAGAAAAAAATAGCCTCTGGACCAAATAACTTTGGGGCTGGTGCTTAGCAAAAGTAGGATAAGTTGATTTTTGTGACACCAATTTTTTGTGTTGTCAGCATCCTACTCCTCTCCCAGAGGTGTTCCAACTCCCAATACTGGGAGTTTTCTTTGGCCTACCCCCATTCCCTGCCCACCCAGCATCCTCTGTGTCATTGCATTAGTCAGGATGCTTTTGATGCAAGTAGAGATAACTCAATTCAAACCAGTTTCAAAAATAAAGATGTGTCATGTCACGTAATAGAAGTAGATGGCTCCACAGTTTGGTCAAGTCAGCTACTCAACGATGTCATCAGGTACCCAGGTTTGTCCCTGTCCTTCTTCTCCTCCTTGTGGTCCTCAAATGGCTCCAGTACTCTGGCACCATATGCAAACACAACAATGCCCAGGAGAAGAAAAGGCTGTTGCTCCTATGCGTATTTGATTTTAAGAACAAAGAAACTTTTCAGATAAGCCCTGACCTGGCAGCAGACTTGCTGCTCATTAGCCAGAACTGGCTCACCTGCCCACCTCTAACCCAACCACTGCCAAGGAGAATGGGATTACCATAACTGGTTACTAATCAGAGTGTATCTACTCAGTGGGTGGATAGTTGAACTAAATAAAAATTTGGAAAAAGATGTTGGAACGGTAACCCACTTGCCTTCGACCCCATTCTCTATTTCATTTTCTTCATTGTGTCTATCCCTGTTAGAAATAAACTTATTTTGTTTATTGTCTATATTTTCCTAATACAATATAGATTTAATGAGAGTACTTTTCCTGTCATGCTCACCCAGCATCCTCATCCCCTAACACAGTGTCTGGCACATCATAAATGCAGAATAAATCTTATTTGTTGAAAGAATCTTGTTTGCTGAATGACTCGTCCCAAATAGACTTTTATTCTTTCATATTTTACTTTGTGTATTTCCAACAAATGTCAACTGAGCACCCTGATGTGCTGGGCACTGTGCTGGTAAGTGGGAATAGAACAGTGAATGAGATGGATGCAATCTTTGGGAGCTCTCAGTCCAAAGGGGATAAAACAGAGACAATATTGCAATAGGTCTAGACTTGTTTCTACTTCTACGCACTTGAGAATTAAGCTCAAAATTCCCACACCAAAGCAGAGTGATTTTCTTTTGCATAGATTCTCAAACTTCAATATGCATTAAAATTGCCTGAGTTGCTAATTAAAAGTGCAGATTACTGTCTAAATCCCCTGCCCAAAATGTTGAGGTTCTGATTCATTAAGTATAGATGGGTTCTGGGAATCTTTGTTTTAATAAGTTCAACAGTTGATATCTTTTATAATCTTTGGAATAGTTATAATCAGGTAGCCTACGGCCCACCCTTTGAGTAACACGGTTCTAGGAGGTGTCATTCTCTTAGGATAAACTTAATGGAATCTTGGGACTGGGAACACATGAAGAGCTTTTAAAAGACTGTTCTCGGGAGCTGGCCTTGTGGCACACTGGTTTAATTGGTGCTTGGCAGCCCGGGGTTCTGATCCCGGGCACCTGCTGATGCACCGCTTATCAGCCATGCTGTGGCGGCGTCCCACATAAAGTAGAGGAAGATGGGCACGGATGTTAGCCCAGGGCCAGTCTTCCTCAGCAAAAAGAGGAGGATTAGCAATGGATGTTAGCTCAGGGCTGGTCCTCCTCACACACACACACACACACACACACACACGACTGTTCTCCCATCCTGCAAGGCTTCCTAGTGGGGTTTCCAGATTAAATACAGTTAAATTTGAATTTTAAATAAACAGTGATTTTTTTTTTTTATTATAGGTATCTCTCATGCAATATTTGGGACATATACTAAAAAAATCTATTTACCTGCAACTCAAATAGAACTGAATATCCTGTATTTTTCTTTGCTAAGTCAGACAACTCCACTTCTTAGTGAAGCATAAACAAGTGCAGAATACCTCTGAGGATCACTGCAATATAATATAATAAATCCTATGACAGGAGGCAGTGTACAATGTTGCATAACCTCAGAGTTAGGCAGAGGTGGGCAAACTCAGGTTGGCAGGTCAAGAAGGCCTTCCTAGAGGAGCTAACACTTCAGTTGAAACCTAGTAGATGAGCAGGAACCAGCCTGGTGAATGGAAGGAGGGCATGTTTTACAAACTGAGGATGAGCTATCAGCCTGGAGACCAGAGAAGGGATGCCCTCTTGGGAGGCACTACAAACATTTCCGTATGGATAGAACACTGAAGGTCAAGGAGATGGTGGTGACAGGTGATATGGGAGGGAGGACCCAGGCCACACTATCAAGAGACCCTGAGTCACGTGTGTGCAACCCACTAAACTCTAGCTGGACCCTGACTGAATCCCTCTTCCTGGAGGGTGCCCAAGGATTTTGACTCAAGGATTTTGAGTCAAAAATCCCATCTTTGCCTAACGAGCTTAAGCACAGTGGTTCTCAATCCTGGCTACACAAAGATGCTTAAAAAATATTTATGTCAGTGACTGGGCCCCACACAGGGCAAATAAATCAGAATCTCTTAGTAGGGGATAGGCCCAGCCATGGGTTTTTTTAAAGGTCTGAGTGATTCTACTGTGTAGACAGGGTTGAAAGCAAAGCCTTAGGTAGATCACTTCACTGGTTGAGAATCAGTTTTCCTAGTTTAAAACAATGTGAAAGACACCACCCTCTTACAGCATTTGCTGTGTGACTTAAACAAGAGTATAAATAGGAAAAACATTGCATGAGTGGAAGACAGTGGACGCTGGAATCAGACAGATTTGCTTGGAATCCTGGTTCCAAATCTTGGCCTGACTGAGCACAAGCCATTTAACCTCTCTGGGCCAGCTTCATCCTATTGATGAGGACAATAAAACCCATTTCATAGGGCATTTGGGCAGAATAAATGAGATAATCCATGCAATTGTTTGGTTTGGCGGTTGGCACAGGGATTTCATAAACTTAGGATACTATTATTATTGTGACTACCAACTATATAACCAATATACTCTCTCATTGGTGGAGAATTTCAAGTTGTAAATGATCTGATGATCTCATTCACACCTGGGTGTTAATACCTGGTAAGGCCAAACAGCAAACTGCCCGAAGGCAGTTGTTGAGTTGTGCAAGTAAACTTTTGAATGCACGTATGCCCATGTTTCTCAGAGGCAATTCCATGTGACAAAGGACAATTCCATTTGAAACCTAATGTTAGAATTTGCAGCTTCATCAGTCATCAGTGAGGGAGATTCTTTGGGGCCCAGAGAGCTTCCTCAGATCCATAAAGACAACTTCCTACAAATATATTTGGAACACTTAGAGTTGTCAAAATCTTTCATTTCAATTTCCTCACTGGAGTTGTGTTGCTTTTGAGAAAATCCAATCAGTGAGTGGATTCCTCAGACAAGAAGTGCTTCATACCAAAAACAGAAATCAATTGAAAGGTTTTTGGTTTTGTTTTTAAGGACCAGGAAGAGACATTTTAACTGGTGTTTCACCCTCCCTCCTGCCCTCCCCTTGATCTCAGCTAAAATTTTCTTGGAATTGGGAGAGAATGAATACTAGAGGAGAGATGGCAGCCACTGCTACTTCGGGGTAAAATGGTAGAGATTGAGGGAGGGCTGCTATTTCAGATGGGGTCATCTGGAAAGGCCACTCTGAGGAGATGACACTGGGGTAGAGAAGTAAACGAAGTACAGGAATGAACAGCTGCCTGGAGGAAGGGCATTCTCGTATAAGCGTCTGCATAAGAAATACCCTGAAGGCAGGTTCCAGAATAAAAATGGTCTAGAAACTTATGAAATGCTGCTAATTAAATACCCATGGGGTTTGATGAAAATAGGTTTAAAGGCCTGAGCTGGTCACAGAAAAGCCAAATTCCTTCTCTCTTAACGATGCTACCATTTTCTGAAACGCATCATTGTAGGAAGGGCCTGGAGTGAATGCAATTCAAAGAAGACGGTTTGACAGATCATCAAAGTGGTTGGAACACTCATCCCAGGAAAGGCAGGTGAGAGACAGTCAGCCCCCAGGTTCTGGGCTCCCATCTCGCCAAACCCCTGATCCCATCCCATTTGAAGATAGCTCACTGGCAGACTCTTATCATGAAGCACAGACAATGGCAGCTGCCAAATCTTCCAGCTTCTCTGAACTATTGTCCAAAGCCCACTCTCCCCAAGGATCACAAGTCTCCTGAGAGAAGTGATCTTGTGCTGCTTTCATGACAGGCTGCCTTGCTCCTGAATTCCTCTCTCCTCATATACACACCTTGTAAAGTCCTACTTGATTGGCTCGAATGTCACTTTCATGGGGGATTCTGCTCTGATCAAATAGACAATATCTGATACCCCTGTTATAGACTCTCAGGGCTCCTTAAGAGCCTACCAATGTATAGTTTTATGAGATGATGTGGTTAATGTCTATTTAGGCTGTAACCTCCATGAAGCCCATGTCATGTTCCTAAAGGGTAAATGTTTAACAATGGTAAAATCATGACTCCCTAACAAATATAACATGAACACATCTCAACAATTTTTGTTTATCTCTTTCATTAATGAGGGAGCCAGTAAGATGTTGATGTTCAAAGGAGAATCCAAAGGGCGGAGAAATATATATGCATCAGAAATGTTGAAAAAAATTTACCAACTGGGGGTTGGCATAGTGGTTAAGTTCGCACGCTCAGCTTCGGCGGCCCAGGGTTCGCCGGTTGGGATCCTGGGCGCGAAACGACGCACCGCACATCAAGCCTTGCTGAGGCGGCGTCCCACATAGAGCAGCTGGAAGGATGCACAACTACGACATACAACTACCTACTGGGGCTTTGGGGAGGAAAAAGCAAAAAAAAAAAAAATTACCAACAGTAGCAAAACTTGCAAAACTGGTCAATATCCACAGGGCAAGAATCAATTGCCTTCCGTGGGACAGACACAATTTGCATTTCTATGAACAAGAATCATTTGCATTGTTATCGATATTCTACAATTTACAGAGCTGTAAAATAGCTCCAAGACAGGGAAAGGAGATAAAGCAGAAGAAAGTGCCAGACAGGACACCCACTAATCTTTCTGGTCCCTGTCAAAGCCTTTCATGGTTTTGCTTCTTGTTGTCTTCCAACCGCCTTGCAGAGTGTTCACCACACAGTAGGTACCCGGTGAACACGTATTAAATGAAGGGAAGTTTTGTGGAGGTATTTATTGAAAGATAGTATGTTTTGTATCTAGTAAGATATTTCTCAGTTTTAACCTATATATTTTTCCTTGGAGAGCAAATATGTTCATGTCTAACAGACAGTTGAAGACACTCCACCAGGATCTTGGGAGAAAACTCATCCTGAAAGACAAGTTTGGCTCAATAATAAATTCTCATTGGTCAGAGGAGAGCCCATGCACACCCCTCCCCCACACCACTTTCATTTATGAGTGCCTTAAAATGGGCTAGATGCTATGGGAAAATTTAAGAAAACAGCTTTCTAATGAGATGGTGAATGTGAAAAGATTTTGAAAATGGTAGAATGCCAAAGTATTGGAGAATGAGAGAATAAAATATCCATTCCAAATCTGTGTCATATGGATTTAGACGCAGGAAGACTTTGACTCAGCCAATAAAATAAATTGCAGCCCTTCCTCTTCAGTTATCACATAATTCGTGAAACAAAAACATCACCCCCTTCCCTCCCTTTTATCTCATCTATGAACACTTCACAATTCCTGAATCTCATCTAATGCTTCAAGGCCCCTCATTCACAGCGGCTGTTTCCAAGACCCTGGGAGGAAGCTTGGCCATGTGTTTTATAGGGTCATACAATTGTCTAAAAATGTTAAAAGCAAACTATTCTACCTGTGATTAGTTAAGACTATTGAATATATTCCATTACCCTCTCCATCACGTTTCCCCTTATGTTAAGGTGGTGTTCCATTGGCACAGGTATTTTGGGGGTCCATCCAAGAGAATTCGAGTTGGGGATACATTTAGTTTGGCTTGAATGTGATATATTGATGTAGTTTTCTGTCACTCCCATAGAAAATTAAATTATTGCTACATCCCAGTGTAGGAATGGTTTCAAGGATTAGGTATATGCTCACTCCACTGTGTACACTCACCAGGAATCAGGATATTAAAATGCTGTGCAGCAGTGATATCGTGGTATACCTGGGCCCTATAGCTCCTAGCCCTGGAAATATCCCATGAGGGAAAAACAAGGTTTGAGGTATAAGGAAGTGGAAGATAGTCTGCAGGAAATTCTTCAGTCATTAGATGTGTAAAATTGTATGTCACTGATTTGGTTCTCATTGATAATTACTCAAAATGGAATTGACTACCCACAGGAATATACTGGAAAAATACAGCTTATACAATTTTAAATGCTATGCACTTTTTAAAAAAAATAGGAATCCTATTAAATAGACTTCATCAAAATGTATGTGTTTTTAGGGCATAAACCTGTAGCAGTACCCCAAACAGTGAGAAGGTATATGAAGTCATCTGTTTTATGAAGCACAGTCATCAATAATAATAGAAAAACATCCCTACCAACAAAACAATTATCTTTCTTTTCTCTCTGTGAGAAATATGACAAAATTGTTGTCCTATGAAAAAGCGATCAAAGAATATGCAGCTAAAAGTTGTAAGAAAAAAGTATCCCATAGGTGTGTCAGGGAGATATTAAAGAGAAAATATTACATCATTTTTCTAGATTTGTGATGTGTGTGCTTTTTGTCAGTTTGTAAAAATTTGTAATTGCTATGATTTATGTTCTCATTCTAAATAAATACCTACTTTTGTAACACGGTTTTGCTTGTAATTTTATATTCTTTTCCTTAAAGAGGGTCTTGGATATTGCATAACTGTCAGGCCCCATAGAGCCTGAACCTGCCCCTGCTCATGGCGGGGGGCGGGGGGGGGTCACTCCATTTCCCACTCCCTTGCTTCTCCTCATCCCATCACTGATTCTGTCACCTCCACCCTATTCCTCATCCCAAGAGTGGGAGATGGGGTGGAGGTCAGAAATGTCCTATTACACAATGCTTGATCATCTTTAAAACGTGTTAAAAATAATGTTTATAAAAATGCTGCAATGTAGACATGTAAAAATGGCAATGTCAAAACACCAACCTTCCTGAGAAACAGACCTAACATCAACTCCATCTGACTCCAAGCCTCTACTTCCAAGCTGCCTCCTCAGTCAACAGAGAGGCAGCTTGCGTGTCCTGGAGGAAATTCTCAAATAACTTAAATGTGGCTGGCAGGATGACCTCTCCAAAATGCCTGATTCACAGGACCTGTGGATATGTTACCTTACATGGCAAAGGGGAATTAAAATTCCAGATGGAATTAAGGTTGCTAGCCAACTGACCTTGAGATCAGCAATCTAATCACAAGAATCCTTAAGAGTAGAAGGAGGCAGAAGAAGTGAGTCAAACAAAGAGATGTGGGTAGTCTCTATAAGATGCAAGAGTCAAGGAAATGGATTCCCCCCAAGAGCCTACAGAGAGGAATGCAGCCCTGCTGGCACCTGATTTTAGCCCAGTGAGACCAGTGTCAGATTTCTGACCTACAGATTGCAAGGTAATAAATTTGTGCTATTTTAAGCCACTAAGTTTGTGGTGATGTCTTACAGCAGCAATAGGAAATTAATACAATAAACATGCATTTGAGCAACCAAGACACTGAGATATGGGACCACTACGTTGGTGAAGAGTCTTTGCGTTATAAATAGTAGAAAACCCATTAGAACTGACCTGAAAATGAAGGGAATGTATTGGCTGGCATAACAAAAAGACCAAATGAGGGTAACAAAAAGACCCCGGGCCATCAGTAAACCAATCACTGTGGCCAAAGGGGATGTAATTACCCAATTGGCTTAGCCTCAGTCCTGTGCTCCACCCCATGCTCTTCCAGCTGAGGAGTAAGTCAGAATCACATGGGTCCCCAAATGGAAACCAGGTGTTGTTGGACAAGAAGAAGAAAAGCAAATTCTGAGAAGATTGCCAGAGATGTCCATGACAAACAGTATATCTGTTCACTTTCCTTTTACCTGGTCTGTGAAAGACAGACGTTAAATCTGACCAGTGCGGAGACATGAAAACCAGGCGGAAAAAAAAAAAAAAAAAGTTCGTTGATGCTGCAGCACACATCTTCTGGATGATTGGTCGACTATTTTTTATTTGCTTTTACCTTCACTCCAGGTAAAATCATCTGGTATTCTGCCCAAGAGGTTGACTAATAAACTTTCAAAAGCTGATTGTCTTGGAAGGATTCATCTGAGTCCATTCCAGTGTTCTTTTGTTTATTTCTGTAGCTTAAAGGCCACCAAGTCAGAGTTCCTCTTGGCTGATTCCTTCTTCCACTAACTGTTCAGTCGCTGTTGTTTTATTGCAATCTATTTACAAGAAATGGGTGATTTTTTCCCCCATGATGCCAGGAGCTCTGGGCTTTGTTTGTTTATTGCCCCTCTGTGCACCAGAACCCATCCTTGGGATTCGGCTGCCAATGTAAGGGATTAAGGGGCTAAGTGAGTCTGACTAGAGTAGGAATCTTTCAAATGTGCTTCTCTCACCCAGCTCTTTTGCAGGCAATTTTTATTTAACACACATACGCATGCGCACACACAGCAGGCTCTTGTTAGAGCCTTGTAACAAAACAATTACATTTCCCAAGATCCATTCAATCTCCTTTTATGCCATCTTGGAAAACAGAAAAATACACAGGTATAACAAACGTAATTATCCAAATATACATATTCTCTTTCGTTAATAATCTGCCTCTGATCGAGAGTACCCCAAAGGAATATCCATCCATCTGTTCTGCCACAACACAGTGCACTTTCCACAGCAATGGAACAGAATCCGCTCAATTGCCTGGAAAACATTTCTGTCAGAAGTGTTTTAGTTCTGACCCAGGTGATGGTCAGCACCACTTTTCCTTACCCAGTAAGACCCTATTGCAGGGAGTGTTTCTATATCTGAAGCCAGGACATCCAGGGGATTTTTGTAGTGGAAGGAAAAATGTACCCATCTCTAAAGGCAACCTCCACTGTCCCTCCAGCCTTGACCACTCATCACTAAGAAGATCAGGAATCAAAGGCCCTGACACACAACCACTAAAGCCACCCTCTTTCTGACTGGCATTAAGCCCTACCTTTGTATCTGGTTTAAGTCAATATCTTGGTCCATCACATAAAATGGTAAAAACAACAATGGTGATGATGTTCCTGAGGCCTTACTAGCACCATGCACTTGGCACGTATTAGCTCATTAAATCCCCAAATGCCCAGGAAGCAAATGTCATTGTTATTCCTGCTTTACAGGTGAGGGAACCTTGTTCTAAAGAGTTTAAGAAATGTTCCTACTATGGCTGGGTTTCTCAGTCTCAGCACTATTGACATCTCGGGCTGAATTATGTTGTAGGGAGGTTTCCTTGTGCATTGTAGGATGCCGAGCAGCATCCCTGGCCTCTACCTACGACACGCCAGTAGCATGCCCCCATCCCAGTTGTGATGATAAAAATGTCTCTAGACATTGCTATGTGTCCCCTGGAGGACACAGTTGTCCCAAGTGAGAACTTCTGCTTTATGGCATAGATAAATAGTGGAGTCCAGGTTTGAGTTCACTTACTTAATTCTAGAGCCCATCTTCTATATCACCAAAGTAGCAGTTACTGATTCTGGATCATCACGTATCTAAAATTCCTCTCTCTTCAACCTACCATCCAGTAAAAAGCACTGTCCCTTCTCTTCCCATAGAGCCACCCTCACAAGCTTTCTTTTCTCTTCCATTGCTATCCTTTGTAATCCTTTGTAATCTGGCATTCCTTCTCTCATTAAATGCCAGTCCTCACCCCCATCACACAACTTGGTATTCTGAATGTTGACTGACCAGTGGATTTTCTGGGACCCTACATCCCTCCACATCTCTTCTATGAGACAGAGATCATAATGGAAAGAGCGTGGTCAGACCTTGCTTGGCTGCTCACTATCTCTGGGTAGTAATATCACCTTCCTGAACTTCAGTTTTCTCCATCCACAAAATGATCACAACCTCTGGCATCATTCTTCTCATTTCCCTCTCCTCTCTTGACTCCCAGGAGTCTGTATCCTCCTGGTGGTCCTCTGTCTTCTAATCTCTCCTTCTTTGGCTCCTCTGTCTCCCCTGCTTAAGCTTCCACCCTTGGCCCCCTCTCCTTTCTCCCTCGCCCCCTCTCTCTGAAGCCATGCCCATTTCCTAGCTCTGGTGATCAACACTGAGTCTATTTTTTCAAGCCAGAAACCTGAGGGCCATCCTCAAGTCCCCCCATTTTCTTAGCCATTTTAGTCCCATGTTCTGTGGATCTGTCCTCACAATTCTGTCATTCCTTCCTTCCTCACCATGCAAGTATACTCACATCATACCAATGCCCTGAATCTTCCCATAGTTTATCTTCACAGACAATTGCATTGATCTATAGATAATTTGGATAAAATTAATTTTCACTTGGGGTTGTTTTTTTACTTTTAAGATCTTGCACCAGGTTTGACAATCCAAAGGTCAGGTGTAGAGATCTCCAATCCAAGGTGGGTGTTGTATCCATTCCTAAGGCAAATGCCAATCACCTGGAACCACCTATTTTAGAGTTTTGAGGACTCCTCAGCTTATTCCAACATGGGTAGATGAGAGAATGAAGAAAAGGCTAACAAGACAGCTCATTGTTTTATCAGAATGGCAAGCTCTGACCACGACTCCTGTTTCAGAATTTAATTATTCCACGTATCAGTGGCATAAGAGTGATGATGTCAGTGTGGTCATAATTACTGGGGACTCTGTGTTTGGACTTCAGGATTTTTAAAGTAGATGACATACTCCTGGGCTACCTTATTTCAAGATCATTAGTATGACAGTTGCCAAAAATATTGGAAAAGTTCAAGTTCCCTTCTATTTTTTTTCTTTTACTATATAATTGCTAAAATAATAATAAGGAAAAAATTACTCTGCTCCAAAACCCTCCACTACTAACTAAAAACCATTATTTCATCTGTCTGAGACAAATATTTAGATTTAATTAATGGAAAAACACCTATCAAATCTCAAGATCTGTACCTTCTGTGGGCCAGTGTTTTAGTAAAGGCTTTTGGTTGCAAATGGCAAAAACCCAACTCAGCCCAGGTTCTGTAAAAGAGGGAACTGATTAGCTCACATAAGTAGGACTTCCCAGGGGTGGATCAGGAATTTCAGGCACAGAGGGATACAGGGATATGAACCAAATTGTCAGGACTTTCCGTATCTCTATTTCTGCCTCTGCTCGATTCCTCTCTTAGACAAACAGCAAAATGATCATTGGTAACTCCAAATCTATAGTGTTTTTAGCTTTTTGATTCAGAGAAAAAATCTAGCATCTAGAAAGGGTTCCAAGGAAGCTTCTGGTTGGCTTAGCTGGTTTATCCCTGAACCAATCATTGAGTCCAGGGTGATGAAGTATTTTCATTGACCAGTTCTGGGCCATGTATCAAACCCAGAGTTTGAGATTAAAAGCTCTATTAGGCCCAGATGGAATGTGGAAATGGCAGGTCTCCAAAGAAGAAATTTGGTGCTGCTACAAGAAGAACAGGAAAGAGATGCTAGACAGTCAAAAGCAAGATAAGTTCATCTCAGGCACAGGTTTTTATTAAGTATCCTGGACTGTGTACATCTTTCCGTAAGATTATTCTGTTAAAGGTCAGTACATTTGCACTAAGGTTGGGGTTTAAACTTTGTTTTAAAATTTGCTGTTTCATTTCTATTGCTTTCAAACCCCTTCAAAGTTCAACTTCTCTTTTAGCGATTCTAACTAGAAGGTAATTAATTCTAGGAAGAGAGAATTCCCAGGCTCGCTCTCTTTCTCTCTCTCTCTCCATCTCCCTTCCACAAAGGAGTTAATGGCATTCCTACTTGACATAGTTCCTTCCAATAAGCTGGCTCACTTGTTCATTCTCATGATGGTGCTCTAACATATTTCTGTCAAGTTTCATATCTCAGATTTTCATTTATTTGCTTTGTCTAGACCTATGCTATTCAGTATTGTAGCCACTAGCCACATCTGGCTATTGAAGTTTAAATTTACAGTAAGTAAAATTAAGCACAATGAACCATTCAGTTCCTCAACTGTACCAGCCACATTTCGAGGACTCCATGATGGCGTGTTCCTAGTGGGCGCCACATCAGATAGCACAGTACAGAACATTTGCATCATCACAGTAAATTCTATGGGGCAGCACTGGTCTAGATGACAAAAGGTTTCTATATTAAAGGTAAGATTTCACTTCGTTACATATGTATCCCATGCATATGACCCCTCAATACAAAGTGGAAACTTAACTGACCTTAAAATTTTACGGGGTAATATATAAAGAGTGCTGATTATATACTACACATCATGGGCCATTTAAAAAGGGCACTGAATATTAGTGTGATCAAATACTTCATTGAACTTTTTTTAAATTTATAACTCACTTTCTAATAAGTTAAGCGTTCCTTTTTTTCTTCATTCATCAGACTAAACCACAAGGTTTTTGAGCCTTAACTTCCATCACTTGCCCCCCATTTAGTCTACATTTTGGCCATAGTTAATATATTATAATTCCCCAAATGTGCTAGCCTCATGATCGCGATTCCAAGCGTTTGCTTACATCCTTCTTGGTGCCTGGAAAAATCTTCCACCCTGTCTCATATTTGTCCCTCAATACTTTTTCTATCTTCCCCACTGGATATTAGATATTTGCTCCGATACTCCTCTATATCTGCATTAGAGAAGTAATTACACATTTTATTGCAATTAGCACTTTGCATGTGAGCCTAATTTTTACAGTCTCTTGAGGGCGGGGACCCTGTGTGTTGTCCTCTCAACTCAGCCTATAGAACCCTGTCTGTTACATGTTAAGTTTTCAATATCTGTTTCATAAATTGAAGGAAATTAGGATGGTTTTTAAGGCCCTCCAAATTTTGAACTCGATGTAAATCTCCACCACCTTCCCCACTGCCGTTACACACAGACTCTACATCCCTGCCACTCTGAACCATTCATTCATTGTTCTCTGGACACTCCATGCACTCCCATCTTCCATATCTTTGCATATGTTGGTTACTTTCCCTGGAAAACACCCTTCTTTCCCCCCTAGCATTCATCCTTCACTGCCAAGCTCAAATAGCTTCTCTGGAAACCTACCCAAAGCCAACTCATCCAGAGCCTGTTTTCCTTGGCTCTATTCTGTCATAGTATTCCGTTTTTGAAGTACTTATCACAGCCTGATTTTTATCGCCGTTAGTTGTATCCAAGTCTCTCCTCACTAGCTTGTAACCCTTTCAAGGACACAGACTGTGTCTGATTCCTCTTTATTATCTCTTGCACTTAGTGCAGGGAGTTGCTCACAAATGACACTAGCAAGTGTGTGTTGAATGGAATTGCTGTGCAAAGAAGTACTTCCTTTAAAAGACATAAAAGGAAAAGAACAGTGAGAGCTTGGCAGAAGAGAACACAATGAACTGAAAAGCCACCAGCTTTGATCACAACGCTGCCCCAGGAGCTCTCCAGCTGCTCAGAGATGGTTTCCTAGCATCTGTGGGAGCCATGGACTCTCAGAAAGAAACAATGCATTCAGGGCTGAGGGAGGAAGGAAAATACCAGCAAAGCAAAGACAGTGGTTCCACACACTGTAAATAAAGTGCAGCAGAGTCCACTTACTAGAACACACAGTGGAGGGGAGTTGAAAACCCTGGCCAATGGAAAGTCTACATTCTGTGCTTTATATATAGTTTGAGTTCTGATACCTAAAAACAGTCTCTAGTCCTATATTTTGGTAGAAGGGTGGTGTGGCATAACATGTAAAAGGATTGGGAGTGGTTAAAAATTATTATCTAGTCTCAAGCATCAAGGAAAATATTAAAGTGTTCAGAGAAATAGAATTTTCTATCTGGAAGGGATCACAGACATCGCCTTCTCCAGGGATAGCAAATAAAAGAGATGTGCCACTAACCCTCCTTTCCCACGGCTCTGGCAAATAATTTCAACTTGGTTGCCTAATTATTTCTTGAAGAGTGAGGATGTGACCTCAGAATCCTTCTCAACACAGTGTCAACACCATAAGAGTTGACCTGTGAGATGAGATTATTTGCTATCCCTGATCTATTCCAACTTTCTCACTTGTGAGATGAAGAAAGTGAAACCCAGAGAGGGGAAGGGAATTCTCTCAGGTGGGTCAGTGAATTGGTGCAAATTTAGATCTGCAGCCCAGTTCAGTGAACTGTCTATACACCAGGCTGCCCACATACTTGTTCCTTTCTTGGTCACGGCTCCTACAATGATTTATGCATTCCAAACGAAGCATGCATGCCAAAAACTTGGAGCAAAAAACATCAAACCCAGCAAGAAGTCTCATGGCACGAATGTTCCCCCAAGTTGAGAAAACAGCAGCCATCTCCCAGGCATCATGAAGTATTTTCTGACCACCAATCCCTATCCTAAATTAAATTACAGTCTTTCTTGGATGTAACTCTTATTCTCACTCCCCTGATATGGCTGCACAGGGCACTCCCCGGCAGGCATCCAATCAGAAGGGAGTTTTGCTGAAAATCTTTGGGTCTCCAACTTGCCCTGCCTGCTGCTGCTTCCACCTCAAGCCCAGATAGAGCCTGGGGCTGACGGAAGGTGCACAGCCTGAGTTCCAAATGCTTCAGTGCTTCCTCCTTCTTCCTTTAGTGCAGCTGTTTGTAGAGTTTCCCAGAGGGAGGACTTGAAAGGGCCTCTAATAACCTTGTTCAGAGCTCCAGAGGAGAAATTAAACCTTTCTGCAAATTCAGCATGGAACTGTTTTTGGCAAGACAAAGATCTCAGGTGGCCTTGCTGGCACTGGGGCTATTTGTAATTAACCCTTTGCTCCCTGAGGGTTGTGAAATGTATCACTCAGTGAGAGAGAGAGAATGAGAGAACGAGGGAGGAGGGAAGGAAGGAGGGAGGGAGGGAGGAAGGAAAGAGAGATAGAGAGAAAGAAAGAAAAAGAAAGAAAAAATCTTGTTTAGCATCTATTCCCCTCTGGAAACAGCCTCTTGAATGCTGGCTTTTCTTGGGGGCGCCATGCCCCTACTTGGATGACCTAAATTGGGCCAATGAAAATACTACATCGCTGCATCGTCTGGTCTCAGTGATAGTGTCCAATCTGAGCTACCCTGACACTTTTCCTAAAATTTGTTAAAAAAATAAGCTTTACCTCTTCTCTTCTGGGGATTTCTATTCTCATAGAAATCTTTGAGCTGGTGTTGTCTGTATTTTAACCACTTAGGGAACGCCTTCCTAAAACTGAACTGCACACAGAGAAAAGCATAGAGAAAAGTTTAGAGATTCACAAACAACGTTATCTGGTCACCAGAGTCAACCATGCCTGAACTTCACTCTTGTTCAATGTAATTACTTGGTGCAATAAATCTATTTATTTGATAAAGTATGTTAGAGTTGGGTTTCTGTTGCTTGCAGTTTCAAGCACCCTGATTAATAAATATGCTTATGAAAAAGAAGGGTTACAAGGCCAAAAATAATTGGGTAACCTGGTGCAACAAAATTAAACACTGGAATATTTTTCTCACTAGAATAGGATTTCTCAGATAATTGATTATGCTAATGCTTTCTGTGATTCTCTAAGAGAGGATATAGACAGAAGCATTGCCTAGAACTCTGCTACCATTTATTTCTTTTTATTTTTTAGCGGAACACTAAAAATTGGCTAAAGCTTGTATATAACGCTGCCTTGGGAGATCCTTTAGTTTATGACTTAATGAAAATAATAATAACGTCAGAAAGAAAAATCACTGGAAAAGTTAAATCTTATGTGTGAAACTAGAAATATATGTGTAAATGTATATGTATGTATGTGTATATATATATATATGCATATATAAATATATATAAATGGTTCATTTACATCTAATTTTATGCCTCAAATTTTAAATGACATATAGTATGTGTGTTTGGTGGGAAGGAAGGTCTGGTATTAATTTCAAATCTCTCCTCACTGGGAAATTGCAAAAAACTCATAATCTGGTGTGAATGACACCACCAATAACTAAAATTTACTGAGTGAATATTATCTGTCAAATACAATGCTAAACCCATTAGATGCCTTCATCCATTTAATCCTCATAACTATGCACTGGTTACATTTTTATCCCCATGTTACAAATCAAGAAACCAAGTTTAGGAAGGTGAAGTGACTTGCTAGTCACGTGTTAGTTTTGGATCCAGGACTTGATTTGAAATTTGTGTGGCGCCATTGCCCAGGTTTTTAATCACTGCAGTTACAGAGCTGTCTCTCATCTAAATTCTTCCTGTGCTCTTCATTGGACCCCCACATTTCTTGTCTCATGCTGGTCTGTTTGGGAATGCTATTTTTTAATATAAATCCTCTTATTATAATGAACAGAAATTTATTAGATGCTACCTATGAATTTTTTTCTAAAGTGTAACTTACAGCATCCTCTCTCTTGCTCCTGTATCCCTAAAGAATATTTGCCACTGCGTTGATTACAACCTTGGGAAAGTTCCTTGTATTTTCTATTCCCTTCATCTGCTCTAACTAATCTAAGTACTCCAATGGGATGGACACAGAGATATACCTCCTAGATCTCCCTTCATGGTAGGGCTTGCTGCCCACATGCAGGAAGTGTGGTCATCAGCCAGCTCCAGCTGTCACCTCTTTCAGGATCTGCTTCAGCTTCAGAGAGCCCCCTAGAGTGAGGCCACACCCTTTTCCTTCCTGGGGCAGACTGAGTCCAGTGTCTGAGTGAGGGGGAGGTACAAAGGCCTAGACATTTCAGCCCAACATGGACAACTCATGGGGAGTATCCACTTAGATCTCCCTGCCTCATTGACCAAGGCTCTCCGGGGGGCCTGAACTGCAGTTATCATCTCTCTCTGCCCAGTCCAGCTTCCTCCCCTTCCTTTCACAGGAGTTGATCTCTAATAAACAACTTTCTTTTCAAGCTGCACCTCAGTACCCGCTTCTGGAGAACCCAACCGGCAAGGTCCATGTGCTGGCTTGAGGCCCATGTGCTCTTGACCAAGGTCCCTTGCACCACTACTATATACCCGTTATTCCTGATGGTTCAAGTGAGTTCATGTCTGGGATCCTAGATTTATCCACCTGCTCGACAAAAATGCACTGAGCATCTCTAATGTGCCAGGCACTAAGAAAGGCAAATCATTCAATTAATTGAGCACTTACTATGTACCAGGGGCTATGCTAAGGAATGTAAACACCTTGGTTCATTTAATTCCTTACAAGGATTAGTGACAAGGAAGCAAGTTCAAAGAGAGTAAGTTCTCTGGCAAAGTCGCAAGGTGAGAACAGTCAGGCACCACATAACAACGGCTTGGTCAATGATGGACCAAGACAATGGTGATCCCATTAGATTAGTACCATGTAGCCTAGGTGTGTAGTAAGCTATCCCATCTAGGTTTGCATAAGCATGTTCTATGATGTTCGCACAACAATGAAGTCACCTAATGATACATTTCTCAGAACGTGTCCCCGTCATTAAGCAACACATGACTGTAATAGCAGAGTGCACATTCTCTCCATCTCCAACATCTGAGACTGTGGTCACATAGATACACACACATCAGCTTCTGAGAGGCGAATGCTCCATCTCCAGCCTTCCACGGACAAGCTGACTTGCAGCTGTGCCAAATGGATACCATACAAATAAAAAGAAATACGATTAAGGGTTCTTGATTCAGAATCAGTCTACACCATCCTGGGTTTGAGGAGACCTTCCTGCAAAACTGTATGGCTCTACCACAGGCAAACACTTCATAAAATTAAGGGGGGATCTTCAGTGTCTGGATTTCATGATCCCCATGGTAGGATCCAGGGAAGAGCTCCTCGTTTATTTGGGCCCTGCTCATCAGAGGACACCCAACCTGCTGTTCTCATGCCACGCTGTCTTCTGTAATCCAGGCCACTTTCCCCTCTAGGAACACATGAAAACGTTACCTGATTAACAGGAACTCACTGATGTGAAGAGTACAAATAAAAATACTGATGATGATTAGTAAGAGTAGTATTAAAAGAAAATAATGGTTTAAATAGCAATAAGAAGTAAAATAATAAGAGCAGTGATGACAACAGTAGCAATAGACATAACTTTCATTGCACACTTACCACAAACCAGATGCTGTGCTGAGGACTTTACATAACTTATCTCATTTATTCTTCACAGCAACCCTTGAAGATGAACGTCATTAACTCTGCATTTTGGAGAGGAAGAAAAGTAAGGTCTTGAGGTGTGCTATCCAATATGATAACCACTAGTCACGTGTGGCTAGTTAAATTTGAATTTATATCAATCAAAACTAAATGAAATGGACAATTCAGTTCCTCTGAGTCATTGCCTATATTTCAAGTGCTCAATAGCCACCTTTGGCTGGCAGCTACAGATTGGACAGTGCAGAATGTGGGTATGTCCATCATTACAGAAAGTTCTATTAGACAGCACTAAAGGTCTAGAGAGCATAATTGCTTGTCCATGTTTAACAAGCTGGTAAGAGGTAGGCTGAGATTTGAAGCCAGGACTGTGGTCGCTGTCCATGTGGTTAAATGTTAGGCTAACCTGCCTTCCCTTCTGAAAACATTCTTTTTTGTACTTAAGCTAGACATGAGAATGTTTCTGTTTCTGGTCCAAGAAAAGATCAGAAGAGAACATGGCCCTTTCCTTTGTCTTCCCAAAGCCAAGCAACTGTCCCAAAGAATTCAATTCATTGAACTTCAACAAGAATAAAAAGTTTTACCATATTCACTGAGTACTAGAACCCCATCATGTTGGCACCCTGACCTTGGATTTCCAGCCTTCAGAACTGTGAGAAATAAATTTCTGTTGTTTATAAGCCACCCATGTCTATGGTATTTGGTTGTAGTAGCTTGAATGGACTAAGACAAGGATCCTCCATTCTATAGTGAATGATGGAGGTATATAATTTAATTTAAATGCGTATGCACAGAGTTGGCATTTAAATCAGTAAGCTTCTCCAAAAAGCCTTTTCTTAGCGACCAGATGGAGCTGAGCACCCTTGTCTGTGCTGACAGAGATCCTGTTGCATACCTCTCCCACAGCCATTAGCACTCTCTGCTCTACTGCTTGAGGCCACATATCATGGTTTATTAATATGTGCTCAGTGGTGGTTCCTGAATTTCTGTGAGAGGAAGAGGAAGAACAGCTGGAGAATTATCTTAGAGCTGAGTTTTCATAGCCAGTACTTTATTTTCTTTTTAAATATTAGGTTGTATGTTCATTGGGGATGGTTTTGCACAGGGAGCTAATCCAGATTTAGATGGCATGAGGACAGCTAAACCCTTGCCCCTACAGAGCCACTCTGTGGCATTACAACTCTGTGGATACCTGGCCCTTAGCACACTGCCTAGCATAGTGCCTGGTATGTGGCAAAATTTCAGTAAATGTGGGTTAACCTGAAAAGAAAGATTAAAAAATATGTCAAATTCACTTATGTGGATGACTTCTTTCCTGAATCGTGCCAAATCAAAATGCTATTTGATACTACATACACATCTGATTCTGAAGCTATAGAGATGCAGACTTAACCCACAAGTAAATAGGAACAGGGCCCATAGATGTTGATGACAATCAGAGAGGAAGTAGCAATGTCTTTGAATACACTCTACCCAGGTAAATCCCTAGACAGAGTAGGAGAAGCAGTGGAAATCTTCTCTGAGGCATTCTCTCTCCACATTAGACAATTTTTATATGGTACACACACACACACACAAATACTACCCTATGTGGGCTTCCAAACTGGGCCTTCCAAGACACAGGATACTTGGGAAAACTTGATGAAGAACAAAGACATTTTTAATGTTTAAGAAGAGAGTAGTGTGAATAGTATGTATGTGTCAGGGAGAGAGAGAGAAAGATTGAGATTCTCTTAAATTTAACCTGGAGTTAAATTTAAGGTATTGTTATATTGAAGTTGTTTTAAGGAAATTGAAAAGGATGAAAACTCTACATTCGGAAACTCAAAAGAATTGTGTGTAGGGGGATTTATTAAGTAAATCTTATAGAGGTTAACAAAGAAATGAATCTATTTCTAGGACTTATCAGGATGGCATGTGATATGATTTTGTTTCCTATCTTAAAGATTCTTTACTCCTTCCAAAATTTTTTCTTTGATCCATTTCTCATTATCTCGAAAATGGTGTTCAATTATATGTGTCATGGGTTACAATCTCCTTTTTCTTTCTTTTCCACTTTCCTTCCTTCTTGAGAGCCTGTCTGCTTGCCTCTTGGCTGCCCTTCCTTCTGTCTCTGGATGCAAACAGCCTTACTACACACGGAAAGAACGCCTCATTCCCTCAGCCCGTGTTCAGTGAGTGTCTGCTGTGTACCAGACACTCGTGAAGGCAAGGGGGATCCACTCAGAACTGAGACGAGTCTCCTGTATCAAGGAACACAGAGGTGATGTTGGTGATGGGCATGGAGAAGAGGGTTGTGAAATAATGTGATGGATGCCCTCACGGAAGTAACAGGAGGCAGCCGTGTGGATGAGGAGTAGGGAGTATATGATTCTGTCTGGGTGGAGTGGGCAGGAAAAAAATGGTTCCACAGAAGAGGTAATGCCCAAGCTGAGCTTCTCGATAGAAGTCAAAGATTCCCGGAACAACACTGGGAAGAATGAAATTCCAGTCATACATCATTATGAATTCTTCATAATTCCTTTAGTTAAAGGACTCTCGGCCCACTTCCCACAAAACATGTCATCATCCCAAACTTCCAGTGGAGTTAATAATACTTGTTCAGCTCCACATATAATTTTCTCTCTGGAAACCCTTGACTGAAAGATGATTATGAGAGGGTTAATGAAAAAAAGAAGCCAGCAAATGCTAAACTCAAAGAAGTCAGAGGATGGAGAGAGAGGATCCTTTAAATCTAATTTAAATTAAAAGAGATGTTTATGAAACCCAAAATAAATCTTGCTCCCGAGTGATTACCAGATGAAACATTTTAGTTAGTGGATGGTGAACTGGCCCATATTTCATGTTTCCAGTCAATGTTCGCTCTTTACATTACCTGAAGGGCCTGAGTGCTAAGCTGATGAATGTTTTGCAGGCTTAAAAGACCATTTATCACCGTCACAGCTAATGCCATTTTCTGAAACATAATCCAAAGACACTTTATGAAAAGTGTTTTCTGCCTGGAAGTGTCCCCACCGTCACCTTCTAGATGGCTGCTGGGGGCCACCTCATTTCTTGCTGCCTGATGATCATGTAGTAGGATGTGATTCGCTGCTCCTTCACCTCTTTGTTTTGGTTTAGCACCACAGGTCCCCTCTCTTCCTCCTCCTTTCTTGTAATCCTCCTCCTCACCCCAGGGATGGGACTCATGGGATACTGTCATGATCTATATTCATAAGAGAGGTTAATGCCTTGAAAATGCTCCTTGGAAAGCTCCTTTTAGAAGAACAGGTGTGAGGGAAGAGTAATAAGTGAGTGAAGATGGCACCTTGGTGAGGTGGAGGCAGAGGGAAGATGGAAAAGGAAGAAGGAAAGAAGGCGGAGGAGGAAGGGACTCTTGGGCATATATATTTAGTAGTAGCTGGAAGGTGGAACCATAAAGAGAGATTTGCAACATCGCAAAAGATCATCTTGTCAGCTCTCGATAAGGCTGATCCATTTCTACTTAGAGCATCATTAAGTTTCAGTGGAATGGTGACAATTAGTATCTTTAGGTAGAAAAGGATTTTATCACTGTGACAAAGCCCAGGTGCACACCTTGACACAATCAGCAGTATGTTTTTCCTCTAAGTTGTTGAGTTGACTTATATTGCATAATTTTGTGAGTTTTTTTTAATATTTTAAGCATAAGAAAAATAAATAGAATATTACAAAGAGCACCTATGTTTTTCTAACTCACATTTGTCAAACCAACATTTTATTGTATTTGCCTTAGATATTTTTTCTATTTTTTTAGGAAGTAAAATACTACAAATAGGCCCAGAAGTCCCACTCCTAGGTGTTTAAAAGTTATAGTCTCACGAAAATCTGTACGTGAATGTTTACAGGGGTTTTACTTATAATCACTCAAATCTGAAAAGAATCCCAATGTGTTTCAGCGGGTGAATGGATAACAAACTGTGGTACATCCATTCAATGGAATACTACTCAGCAATAAAAATAAACAAATTACTGATTCGTGGAACACCATGGACAAATCTCAAATGCATTACTTAGTGAGAGAAGTCATACTCAAAAGGCTACATACTGCATAATTCTATTTTTTATGACATTTTGAAAAAGCTAATAGACAGAAAACAGAGTAGTGGTTGGCAGAGGTGTGGTGGGGAGAAGGGTCTAGATGACTACAAAGGGATGTGAAGGAATTTTGGGGAGTGATGGACCTGTTCTATACCTGGATTTTGGTGGTGGTAACTTTATTGTGTTTGCCAAAACTCATAGAAGTGTACACAATAATGAGTGACTTTTATTGTATGTAATTTAATTTCAATCAAAAAGAAAAAATAATAAATTAAACATTTATTTAAGTGGAGTGTAGGTGTGTGTGTAATTGTAAACTACTGACAAGTAATAAGCATAACGCTGCTCAGTTTTCTGAGAATGTGGGATGGGAGATCCACAGATACGGAGCTGAGGTTCATGAGTACACAGGAGGTGAGGGAGAGTGCCATACAAGCTTTCTTTGGGGAAGTGATGTTTGAGCCAGTATCTGGGAGCTGAATAGAAGTTCCCAAGCCGAAAGCTCTAGTGGGAATTAAGAAATAATTATAATAATAGCAGCACCTTTGTATTCAGTGCTTCCTCAGGGCAGATATTGAGCTGGACGTTCAGCATACTTACAGATCTGTCATGAAAGTATCGTTGTGTCATTTTACCAACGGACAAGACAGTTCAGAGAAGCAAAGTCACTTGGCCAAGTTCACAGAGATAAATAAAATGACATGACCAGGGTTCAAAGTTAAGTCTGTGTGGCTTCAACGTCAGAGTTTTTTCATTCTGCTGTGCTGCTTTATCTCCCTTCTCAGAGCCCCAACCCTTCCAATAAACACTACGGGAGAAGAGATAATCTTAAAGTCTTCCCAGTTCTACATACTAAAATACAGACAAGTGTCACCTACCGGGTAAATGGACCCGGGAGGGCCAAGGTTCCCTTTTCCTGAGCCTTCTCCCAGCCTGCTTTTCAATGCTAGATTTATCTCTCCATTGCTGCAGCTGATATTTCTGCTGAGCCAAATGCTCTTCTTCTTCAACAAGTTTTTATAGTAATTGCAGGCAGAGATTGCTATAAAAGGGCAGGTATGAGTGAGTTCCATTAGAAGATGAGTGATTATAGAGCAGAATTCATTTAATAACTACCATGTTGAATGTACTCCAATCTGTACCATTTTGCCCATCTTTGGCTCTATCTGCAAAGATCAAACAGTACAGTTATTAGGTTGAAGATTTACCTTTTTTTTAAACATATACATCCAAAAGATTCTGATCTTTAGAAAAATTGTATGTATACACACATATCTGAGTATGTATATGTGTACATATTATATATGCACTTATATATGTATGTATACTGCTTGCTTGTGTTCGTATCAAAAACATATCTGCTGTATATATAAAACAAACTTCTCCTACTAAATAAGGGAATTGGGAAGAATTATAAAAGTAAATTCAGAGAAGTTTTGACAAGTGAGCCAAGACCACTCATTGAGGAAAGAATGGTCTCTTTAACAAATAGTGCTGGGACAACTGGATATCCACATGCAAAAGAATGAATTTGGACCCCTGTCTCAGCCCACATAAAAAATTAACTCAAAATGGATAAAATACCTAAATGTAAGAGTTAACACAATAAAACTCCTAAAAGAAAACATAGATGTATATTTTCATGAAAAATAAACAAATTGGACTTTACCAAAATTAAATATTTTTGTGCAAAGGACACTATTAAGAAAGTGAAAAAAGGGGCCGGCCCGGTGGCGCAGCGGTTTCGTCCGCGCTTGGCAGCCCGGGGTTCGCGGGTTCGGATCCCGGGCGCCCGCCGACGCACTGCTTGTCAGCCACGCCGTGGCAGCGTCCCATATAAAGTGGAGGAAGATGGGCACGATGTTAGCCCAGGGCCAGTCTTCCTCAGCAAAAAGAGGAGGATTGGCAACGGATGTTAGCTCAGGGCTGGTCTTCCTCACCAAAAAAAAAAAAAAAAAAGAAAGTGAAAAGAGGGGGCCGCCCGGTGGCACAGCGGTTTACTCCGCGCTTGGCAGCCCAGGGTTCGCTGGTTCGGATCCCGGGCGCCCGCCGACGCACTGCTTGTCAGCCATGCCGGGGCGGCGTCCCATATAAAGTAGAGGAAGATGGGCACGATGTTAGCCCAGGGCCAGTCTTCCTCAGCAAAAAAGGGGAGGATTGGCAACAGATGTTAGCTCAGGGCTGGTCTTCCCCACAAAAAAAAAAGAAAGTGAAAAGAAAAATCACAGAATGGGAGAAAATATTTGCAAATCATACATCTGATAATGGTATTCAGAATATATAAAGAACTCTTAAACCTCAACAATAGAAAGGTAACTAACCTAGTTAAAAATTGGCAAAGGACTTGAACAGACATTTTTCCAAAGATGTACAGATGACCAACAAGCCCATGGAAATCTCAACATCATTAGTCATTACGGAAATGCAAATTAAAATCACAATGAGATACAACTTCACACCCACTAAGACAACTATAATCGAAAGACACAATTACAAATGTTGGCAAGAATGTGGACAAACTGGAACTCTCATGCATTGCTGGTGGGAATGTAAAAAGTGAAGATGCTGTGGAAATAAGTTTGGCAGTTTCTCACAAAGTTCAAGTTACCAATTAACCCAGCAATCCCACTCCTATGTATATACCCAAGAGAATGGAAAACAAGTTCACATAAAAAACTTGCACGTGAATGTTCACAGCAGCATGATTCACAACAGATGAAATGTAGAAACAACCCAAATGTCCACAAACAGATAAATGCATAAACAGAGTGTTTAGGAAGGAATGTTAGGAAGGAAGGGGAAGAAAGCTTAAAGTATATAATTTTTAATGTCCCTTTTTATACATAAGGGCTCAAGCCTTGAAGTCCAAAAGACCGATGTGAAGATCCACTATGCCACTAGCTGTGTGTCATTAGGCAAATTACTCAAACACCAGAGTCTCAGTTTCTGCACCTTCAACTTAGGGATAACTCCATTAACCTTAAAGCATCATTACAAGGATTAGTGAGTCAACAAAAACTTCAGTGGAACTTCCTCTGATCAAGATCTTCTCCAAGGATAAGACCTCACTAACCTCGGGGACCCAATGCCACCATCATTAGTTAATACAGACGTGTTCAGAGAAGTAGCTCTCCTGAGAAGTAAGTGGCTAACACAACAATTAGCCCCTTTCCACTTCTTTCTGCGAGATCAGTGTCCTTCTGCCTGTTCATCTGTGTCCTCTCTGAGAAGTGACACCAAGGTGGCTCTCTGGTTGGTTGATTTTGACCTGTCTTGTCTCACTCACAGCCATGTCCCCCACGCAGTGTCATTTCTTTAAACATCTTCCAATAGTTCTTTTGATTTTTTTTTTTTTAGGAAAACGAAAATCTTCAGTAATCAGGTTTTCTCAAATTTTCCACTTCATGATCTTGATTGGGTCAAACACTTGAAAATTATGTTAAGGGGCTCGGATCAAAGGGAGCCAAACTGAGCTGGATCTAATTCCATGTAAGTTCTAGGCCACTGTCACAAAATGCAAAGTCGTTTTGTGGCAGCCTGGCAGGGGGAAAGTTACAGACATTCCCATCCTAATGAGAAATTGGGTGTTGGATGGGCTTAATCTCAGAGGCTGGAGATGTTTTTGATTTATTGAATCAGACATCAGTGAAAAGAAACAGCCGAAAGGGTACCTACTCTTGTTAAAAGTAAAATTACATTAAAACCAGAAAGTAAATCCGTGTTCTAAGGAGAAGAGAGTTGGACAAAATAGTTATAAGAAGATAAAAGAATAAAATACAAAGTATAACTGGACGGTGGAAGGAAGCTCTAGTAAAAATGTTCCATACGTCAAAATGGTTAGTGTCAGTGTCACAGAAGAAAGGAAAAGAGCAGATACCCCTTTGGATGTGTAAAATGGAATTAAAATGAAGCTGAAATTTCTTTCCAACATTATATTATGAAAATTTTCAAATACAGAGAAATGTTGAAAGACTGGTACATAGCACAATGCATACACATGCCACTCAGAGCCAACAACTGTTAAAATTTGGCCAAATTTGCTTGATGTACACCTATCTCTATAGATGTACATGCATTTGTGTTTTTTGCTGACCCAGCTGAAAGTAAGTTGCAGACATCATGACACTTCACTTCTAAATTCTTCAACATACATCTGAAAATCAGGACAGTCCTCTACATAACTTAAATAGGCTTTTAAAGTCATGGTCCATAAATCTTTCAGATCATAAAACTAAAGGAAAAATATTCATCTCACTGCCTGTGAATTGTCTTTGGTCTAAAATGACTCTGGGCAAAATACATTTGGTTTTGGTGTTGTAATCTCAGTGGGTCTATTTGTTTGTGTGATTTATTCTATGGACGGGACAGAATGGCATGTCTGAGTTGTCCCCCCCTCAAAGGGACTGGAAATAAGGTCACCTTCTGGGATTTAAAATATGGCATCAATACATGAAAAATTAGAGTATGAGATACAATATCGGCCTAATGAAGCAGCATGGTGGTGAGGCCTGCAAGGCGGGCTTGAATAAATGTTAGGAGCAAGTAAGTTCTGCACAAGGAGTTGGTGATGCTTAAGAAAGGGAGAGTGACAGACCCAAGTGTTGATGTCCAGCTAGGCCCTGCACCAAGGAGATTGGATGCTAGGAAGTCGACCTAAGGAATTAGACATCTGGGCTCATTTAACCTGAGTGTGACAATAGATGTATCTGGAGATCACAGATTGGTGGCATGAAGCAATCAATCCCTGTATTAAAACAAAACAAAACAACTCCCCTTGCCCTTGCTCAGAATCTCATGTTTCCCAAGCAACCTTTGGAAATAACTTGGCATCCCCTATAGCTTCCTTGATCAGGCCAAGATGATTATCCCAAGTACTTGGCAGTGCCAAGTTCTCGTGTTTAATTCATAAATTGGCCTCTGATGTTATCACCAAGCCTCTTCATCTATTCATTCACTCATCCACTCACTTAACAGAGAACCCCTACTGTGTGTGTGCTATTTTGACGAACCATTGTCCTCATCATCCTAACTGATCTATACTAGGAGCATTTTCCAGTGTTCTAAGAAACACAGCTTTTCAACATTTAAAAAACCTGGAAATTGAGGTTCAGAGCGTTAGAATTAGAATCTGAATTCAGTCTGAATTTAGATTCCAGGTCTTACTCTGGGTCAGATTAAACCTGCCTGGAACACAAACAATAAAGAATTTCTGAACTTTCAGGATGGAGACTTCCTCTCTGGACTGTGGCCAGAGCAAATCTCACCAAAGCGATGGTGGGAACCCAGAGAGCTGGTCGGCCAGCTCTCCCCAGTAAATACGTCCTCTTCTGTATCAAGGTGTCCATTTATCTAGGACTCTATGTGGAAGAAAACCTTACTGATACATATTTTTGAATAGAATCTGGTTCAACCAGGCTCAATCACTATTTTAATATCAAAATAACACACTTGAGGATCAGTGTCAGTGCATAGGTGCGGAGAGAGAAGGGTGATCTTAACCTAACTGGGCATTGATGTCAAAGAACTTCATCAAGATTATGAGTGCAAAGATATTGAATCAAGCGATTATAAAAACATCATATACATTCAGTAAAAAACACTGTCAACAGCTCATTTGATTCACTGGATATATTTGAAATAAAATTCCATCTTTTCAAATAAGATTTAATGATTTAGATTTAGTCTTTTAGGCTGATCATCCTCAGTTAGTATGAACTTGAATGATTCTGCACCCAGTTCCGATGGGGGGGGTGTTCCCACACCACCAAGCAATTCTTGGACATAAGCTGAGTGCCCTACAATTCACCTCAATTCTGACACTATCTGCACCGAGATAGCATCAGATCTCATCGGATAAGGGCTCAGTCTCACAAAATTCTCCCCCCACTTCAAATGCCAATCACCAGCCTACATTATCACCTGGGCTTCTGACCTACCCGCTGTAGATTGGGGGTTCCCATGGTCCCCTCCTTGGGTTTAATTAATTTGCTAGCTTGGCTCACAGAACTCTGAGAATTGTTGTACTTATGAAATCACCATTTTATTAGAAAAAGATATAACTCAGGGGCAGCCAGATGGAAGAGATGCATAAGGCAAGTATGGAGAGAGGGTGTGGAGCTTCCATGCCCTCTCCGAGTGCACCACACCCTCTGAAACCATGTGTTCACCAACCTGGAAGCTCTCTGAACTTCTTCCTTTTTGGGGTTTTATGGAGGCTTCATTACACAGGATGATTGATTAACTCATTGGCAATTGATGATTGATTCAGCCTCTAGCCTCTCTCCCCTCGTCTGAAATCAGGAGGTGGGACTGAAATTTCCAACCCTCTATTCAAGGTTGGTTGCCCTGGCAACCAGCCCCCATCGTCAGGTACTTTCCAAAAGTCACCTCATTCACAAACGCAATTGTAATGGAAAGGGGCTTGTCATGAGTAACGAAACACCTATTTCACCATTAGAGCTTTGAAGTGGTATCAGGTACTGAGGACAGGAAACCAAATATCATGACAAAAGATGCTCCGAGTAATCTTATCACTCAGTCAATTCCAAGAGCTTTGGGGGCTGTAAGCCAGGAACCATGGATGAAGACCAAACACATATGAAAAATATAATTTGGTCATCTGAATGATCAAATACATATTTTTCATAAGTCACAACATCACAAAGTTGTATTCGTTTTCTATTGCTGCATAACCAATGACCACAAACTTAGCAGCTAAAAACAATTCTCACTGGTCATCTCATAGTTCAGGAGGTCAAAAGTCCAGGCCTGGTGTTGCTGGCTTCTCTAGCTGGGGTCTCATAAAGCTGAAATCAAGGTGTCAGTGTGGGCTGAAATCTCATCTGAGGCTTAGGTCCCTCTTTCAAGTTCACTGGTTGTTGGAAGCATTCAGTTCGTTGTGGTTGTGACTCAGCTCCTAGAGGCCACTCCTCTCCATAGACAGCTCACAACAAAGCTGTTTGCCTCCTCCTCGAGACCTACATAAAAAATCTCTGTGATGCTACATTTTCTTTGAAGGGCTCACCTGATTAGACCAGGCCCACCCAGTATAATCTCTCTCGTTATCAACTCAAAGTCAATATATTAGTAACCTAGGTAGGGGATTGCTATCTCATTACACTCATAGATCTCATCCACACAAGGTGAGAGGATTACACAAGGGCATGGGACACTGGGAGTTGGAAATGGGGCGGGGGTCACTTTAGAATTCTGCCTACCACATCTTAATACTGCTTGCACCTGCTTCTTTCCCTTCAAGCTACCTGACACCACTCCAGCTGAAACCCTTATCCCTCACCCTTACACCTCTGAAAGTGCTCTCAACAGGTACTCCAAGACTTCCCCTCTACATGAGATAGCACAATGCCACTAGGTCAATTTTTTCTTGCTCAAGCAGCTTCCATGAACCCCCCTCACTCAATGAATAAAGTCTAAGCTCTTTGCAGGACAGACTCACCACTTCGCCATACCTTCCTTGTGAAACCTATTTCCCCTTCCTTCTCTGTTAATTATCTTTACGGTTTATATAGCTTTTTTTTTTTTTTTTTTTTTTTCATTTTGGACATGAACTATCCAACAGGGACAAACCCACACTCCAGCCTCTTAGTGTCAGTTCAGATTTGGTACTTAATTCAAGGTGTAGCTGATGTCCAAGGAGGAGGGGTTGCCAGAATCAATTCAAATAAGACTTAGGTAATTGGGCAGGTTACCTATTTATCTGCATGAATTGTCAAACACGCGGGCGTATCCAACTCCCTTGGCTGTTCCAAATAATCCCACAACAGAAAGAAAAAGAATATAAGAGCCAGGGAGTGACGTCAGCATCATGGCGGAGTGAGATTCCCTCTTTGAATCTCTGCCCCCTACGACACAACGAAAACATCATTCACATTCCAACAGAGCTCAATCAAACACTACGAAGGACTTCTGAGAAACCCCTGCTGCCATACATCGGACGGTGGAGGCGCGGGAAGCCCAGGAGAACGGGAGGAGAGGTAGGAGGTTGTACTCCCCCTCCCCAGTCGATCGGCAAAAACAGCGCGGTTCGCGGACAGAGGGGGGAGGGGCGGCCCACAGCGGGGAAAACTAGCGCCATCCAGGTGCTCTCACAGACTGTCGCGAGATCCCCACGGGGAAGCGACGACGGACTGTTTAGGGGGTGTAGCAAACACCCTAACAGAGCCAGAAAGGAAACCCCCGGGTCAAGCAGGAGAAAGAGAGGACCCCTCCCCCCACACACCCGGCGTTTCAGCATAATCCCTCCGGGGGCTGCAGCCGCGCAGCCGCCTCAGAGCAAACTGCTCGCGATCTCCATCTAGTGGCAGCAGGGGGAAACTGCAGGACTAACTTTAATCATGACGGGTAAAAATAAAGCCGTCCCCGCCGGATCCTTGCGAAAATATGTCAGGGCTACAGACCAAAAGGAAAATGACAAACACCCAGAAACCAACCCTGAAGGCACAGAATTTGATAACCTGAATGAGAGAGAATTCAAAATAGCTATCATAAACAAGCTCAACGAAATACAAGAGAACACACAGAAACAAATCAACGAATTCAGGGATTATGTCACAAAAGAGATTGAAACCCTAAAGAAAAACCAATCAGAATTATTGGAGATGAAAAACAAAATCAACGAGATAGTGGAAAAAATGGAGTCTTTAAAGAGCAGAACTGACAATATGGAGGAACGAATTAGCACTATTGAGGATAGCCACGCAGAAATGCTCCTGGTAGAGGAGGAGAGAGAGCTAAGACTAAAAAGAAATGAAGAAATTCTTCGAGAAATATCAGACTCAATGAGGAAAAGCAACATAAGGATAATAGGTATTCCAGAAGGAGAAGAAAGAGAAAAAGGAGCAGAGAGTTTGTTCAAAGAAATAATAGCTGAGAACTTCCCCAACCTAGGGAACGAAAGGGAAATAACAGTGAATGAAATCAATAGATCACCTAAATATATAAACAGGAATAAAAAATCATCTCGCCACATAGTAGCAAACTTGAAGAATACCCGTGACAAGGAAATAATATTGAAGGCAGCTAAACAAAAAAACAAAATAACATACAAAGGAAACCCCATCAGGCTCTCAGCTGATTTCTCGACAGAAACTCTACAGGCTAGGAGAGACTGGAATGATATATTCAAAATCATGAAAGACAAAAACCTTCAGCCGAGAATACTTTATCCAGCAAAAATATCCTTCAAATACGATGGAGAAATAATAACTCTCCCTGATAAACAAAAGCTAAGAGAGTTCGTCACCACAAGACCCCCACTACAAGAAATGCTCAAGAAGGCCCTTAGGCCTGAAAAAAAACAAATGAGAAAGGGGATACAAAGATTTCAGCAAGGAGAAAAGCAAGGAGACTGAACCAGAACAAAATACAGTTGGAAAACATCAAAAATTAATTCAAGCTCATCACTGGAAACACACATTCATGACACAATCTGGAATAAAGAGATAACAAATAAGGAGGGGAAGAGGTAAGGGATTGAACTGACCCAGCCTCAGGAAAAAGGAGGCATCTGAAAATGTACTTTCTTATCCAGGAGATCGCTTATATAAACCGCACGGTAACCACTAAACAAACAACCAGAAGAGAACCACACATGACAAATAAAGAGAAAACCAAGAGAATGAACATGCAGAAATACCAAATTGAATTTGGAGTCCGAAACACAAGGGACAAGAAATGAAGGAAATGCAAAAGAACCAGAAGATGAACAATAAAATAGCAACATTAAACCCTCATATATCAATAATCACTCTAAACGTAAATGGATTGAATTCTCCAATCAAAAGACACAGAGTGGCAGGATGGATTAAAAACCAAGATCCAACAATCTGCTGCCTCCAGGAAACACATCTCAGCTCTAAAGACAAACACAGACTCAAAATAAAAGGATGGAAAACAATACTCCAAGCTAATGGCAAACAAAAGAAAGCAGGAGTAGCCATACTTATATCAGACAAAGTAGACTTCAAGATAAAAAAGGTAATGAGAGACAAAGAAGGGCAATATATAATGATAAAAGGGATACTTCACCAAGAAGACATAACACTTATAAATATCTATGCACCCAACACAGGAGCACCAAAGTACATAAAACAACTGCTAAAAAACCTTAAAGGAGATATTAACAATAACACAATAATAGTAGGGGATCTTAATACCCCCCTTACATCAATAGATAGATCATCCAGACAAAAAGTCAATAAGGAAATACTGGACTTAAATGAAAAACTAGATGCAATGGATTTAATAGATATATACAGAGCACTCCACCCAAAAAAAGCAGAGTACACATTCTTCTCAAGTGCTCATGGAACATTCTCAAGGATAGACCATATATTAGGAAACAAGGCAAACCTCTATAAATTTAAGAAGATTGAAATCATTACAAGCATCTTTTCTGATCATAATGCTGTGAAACTAGAAATCAACTGCAAGGAAAAAACTAGGAAAGGGACAAAGATGTGGAGACTAAACAACATGCTACTGAACAACCAATGGGTCGTTGATGAAATTAAAGGAGAAATCAAAAGCTATCTGGAGACAAATGAAAAGGAAAATACACCATACCAACTCATATGGGATGCAGCAAAAGCAGTCCTGAGAGGGAAATTCATAGCAATACAAGCTCACCTTAACAAACAAGAAAAATCCCAAATAAATAACCTTAAATTGCACCTAACAGAGTTGGAAAAAGAAGAACAGACAAAGCCCCGAATCAGCAGAAGGAGGGAAATAATAAAAATCAGAGCAGAAATAAATGAAATTGAAACCAAAAAAACAGTAGAAAGGATCAATGAAACAAAGAGCTGGTTCTTTGAGAAGATAAATAAAATTGACAAACCCTTAGCCAGACTCACTAAGAAAAAAAGGGAGAAGACTCAAATAAATAAAATTAGAAATGAAAGAGGAGAAATTACAACAGACACCACAGAAATACAAGGGATTATTAGGGAATACTATGAAAAACTTTACGCCAACAAATTGGACAACCTAGAGGAAATGGACAAATTCTTGGACGCGTACAACCTCCCAAAACTGAATCAAGAAGAAATAGAGAATCTGAACAGACCAATCACAAGTAAAGAGATTGAAACAGTCATCAAAAACCTCCCAAAAAATAAAAGCCCAGGACCAGATGGCTTCCCTGGAGAATTTTATCAAACGTTCAAAGAAGATTTAGCACCTATCCTTCTCAAACTATTCCAAAAAATAGAGGAAGATGGAATACTTCCCAACACATTCTATGAGGCCGACATCATGCTGATACCAAAGCCAGACAAGGACAATACAAAGAAGGAAAACTACAGGCCAATATCGCTGATGAACATGGACGCAAAAATCCTCAACAAAATATTGGCAAACCGAATACAGCAATACATCAAAAAGATCATACACCACGATCAAGTGGGATTTATACCAGGGACACAGGGATGGTTTAACATCCGCAAATCAATCAACGTGATACACCACATTAACAAAATGAAGAATAAAAACCACATGATCATCTCAATCGATGCAGAGAAGGCATTCGACAAGATCCAGCATCCATTTATGATAAAAACTCTCAACAAAATTGGTATAGAAGGAAAGTACCTCAACATAATAAGGGCCATATATGACAAACCTACAGCAAACATCCTACTCAACGGGGAAAAACTGAAAGCCATTCCTTTGAGGACAGGAACAAGACAAGGGTGCCCACTCTCACCGCTCCTATTCAACATAGTACTGGAAGTTCTGGCCAGAGCAATTAGGCAAGAAAAAGGAATAAAAGGACTCCAAATAGGCAATGAAGAAGTGAAACTCTCACTATTTGCAGACGACATGATCCTATACATAGAAAACCCCAAAAATTCCATCGGAAAGCTACTAGAAACAATCAACAACTACAGTAAAGTGGCAGGGTATAAAATCAACTTACAAAAATCAATTGCATTTCTATACACTAACGATGAAAAAACAGAAAGAGAACTCAAAAAGACAATCCCATTTACAATTGCAACAAAGAGAATAAAATATCTGGGAATAAATTTAACCAAGGAGGTCAAAGACCTATACAATGAAAACTATAAGACACTATTGAAAGAAATCGAGGAGGACATAAAGAAATGGAAAAATATTCCATGCACATGGATTGGAAGAATAAATATAGTTAAAATGTCCATTCTACCTAAAGCAATCTACAGATTCAATGCAATCCCAATCAGAATCCCAATGTCATTCTTCACGGTAATAGAACAAAAACTACTGAAATTTGTATGGGGCAACAAAAGAGCCCGAATAGCTAAAGCAATCCTGAAAAAAAAGAACAAAGCTGGAGGCATCACAATCCCTGATTTCAAAATATACTATAAAGCTACAGTAATCAAAACAGCATGGTACTGGTACAAGAATAGACACACAGATCAATGGAACAGAATTGAAAGCCCAGAAATAAAACCACACACCTATGGACAGCTAATCTTCGACAAAGGAGCAAAGAACATACAATGGAGAGAGGGAAGTCTCTTCAATAAATGGTGCTGGGAAAATTGGACAGCAACATGCAAAAGAATGAAAGTAGACCATCTCCTATCGCCATATACAAAAATCAATTCAAAATGGATCAAAGACCTGAAAATGAGACCTGAAACTATAAAAATCCTGGAAGAAAATATAGGCAGTACACTAATTGCGATTGGACATAAAGGGATCCTTTCAGATTCCATGTCTACCCAGACAAGGGAAACAAAAGAAAAAATAAACAAGTGGGACCTCATCAGACTAAAGAGCTTCTACAAGGCAAATGAAACCAGGATCAAAATGAATAAACAACCCACCAGCTGGGAGAAAATATTTGCAAATCGTTTGTCTGACAAGGGATTAATCTCAGTAATATACAAAGATCTCATACAACTGAGCAACAAAAAAACAAACAACCCGATCAAAAAATGGGCAGAGGATATGAACAGACATTTTTCCAAGGAAGAGATACAGATGGCCAATAGACACATGAAAAGATGTTCAACATCACTAATTATCAGGGAAATGCAAATCAAAACTACACTGAGATATCACCTTACACCGGTTAGAATGGCTATAATCACCAAGACAAATAACAACAAATGCTGGAGAGGTTGTGGAGAAACGGGGACCCTCATTCACTGCTGGTGGGAATGCAAACTGGTGCAGCCTCTATGGAAAACAGTATGGAGAGTCCTCAAAAAATTAAAAATAGAAATACCGTATGATCCAGCAATACCACTCTTGGGCATCTACCCAATGGATGTGAAATCAACCATCACAAGAGGCGTATGCACCCCTATGTTCATTGCAGCATTATTCACTATAGCCAAGAAGTGGAAGCAACCCAAGTGTCCCTCAACTGAAGATTGGTTAAAGAAGATGTGGTATATACATACAATGGAATACTACTCAGCCATAAGAAAAGACACAATTGTCCCATTTGCAACAACATGGAAGGACCTAGAGGGTATTATGTTAAGTGAAATAAGCCAGAGAGAGAAGGACAGACACTGCATGAACTCACTCATATATGGAATATAAGTGAACACACGGACAGAGAGAACTGATTGGTGGTTACCAAGGGGAAGGGGGGTGGGGGGGGCACAAGGGGTGAAGGGTTACATCCACAAGGTGACGGACAAAAATGTACAACTAAAACCCCACAGTGTTATAAACTAAGACATCAATAAAAAAAATAAAAACAACAACAACAACAAAAAAAAAAAAAAAAAAAGAACTGTTATGAACTCAGGGATTTAAAACATGTTTGATGTATTTCAACCCATCATAATTATATCTTTATTAAAATGCAAAATGTCCCATCTTTGGAAAAAAAAAAAAAAAAGAATATAAGAGCCAAACTCATTAGCCATTCTGAGAATCCGGCTTCATTAGCAGGTGCTCAGAGAGTCCAGGTAGCGTGTTATTAGCGGTGTTCCCTCCAGGAAAGTGAGCGCACAGGACTCCCGGAGGCGGCTTAAGTTCCCAACCTACTTCAAAATTAGATTTACTCGGTTACAAATTGTACACGTTAAATGAGCAAAGCCATTAAACAAGAGGGGCTTGCTGGGCTAAATAGCTGAACATTTAACGGTTCACCATGGCATTACCATTTTTATGGCCTATTAAGGCAATTGGAAGAATATCAGTGGAATGAGGAATAAGGTAATTTATGTACATGGCTTATAAATTACCACATGGCTGCGTAAAAAGTCGAGTCCCCTTCTCATCTGATAAAATGTGAGACACACACTTGAAGGAAGTCCATCTGTATCAGACACAGAGGACTTTTCTAATGACCATGAGCACAGAATTTCCTTCTCTTCCCTTCCTAAGTCAATGCTTCGGAGAATTAAAATATTCTGGGTCCTGGCCTTCAGTGTTTTTCCCCCTGATCTATTTTCAACCAGATCGAGGAAGGCGGACAGCCATTATTAAGAATGAGAAGAACCATTTTCCAAGTTGCTGCCTTAACTTTTGCAATTTAAAATTGAAGTGTGGCGATCCCTGAGTTGCTCCCTCCTCTGCTGTCCCCTAATGAAGCTAGCACAGTGGACTTCATCTTCGGCTGATTTTTCCCTGAATCGGGAGATTCAAGGAAAGAAGACATGTAACTCTGTTGTAGCCAGCAGCCATGTTTCTGGGAGTTTAAAAGATAAATAAAGGGGGGGAGGAATTAGCCCACACACACCAAAATTACAGTCATTTAGAAACACCTGACTTTGTGGTTGTACTAAGAGTGAAATCACTCTCCAGGTAAAAGAACAGCTTTTCACAAATGGTTGCTTTATCACAACAGGGGATATGGAGATGTCGTCACATGCAGAGTCACAATGCTGGATCCCAGGGTCCCCAAGAAGCCGTATTTTGCACGGCAGCTTCAGGGAGGTAGCATGGAGGGGGTAAATGGTACGAGCGACATCCAAGAAGTCAGTGTGACATTGCCGCTTGGAGAATTCTACCCTGAGAATGGAGCCATCAGGATTCGTATGAAGAAAAAGATGAGCTGCGGAGAACGCCAAGATCCCCAAACAAATGAGGCAGCCTTACAGAACAAGGAAAACCAGGATTTCCACACATCTGAAAATTTGGAAAAAATTTTCTTTGGTGCTGCCTGGGGTTTGAACAGATGCTGGAAACATGAAAACAATAGATGTCAGCTACAAAGAAACTCACTTTTTAAGGCTGAGCTCGATGCTCTGCTCCTTCCTGAAGACCCGCCCTATCTCTACATGACAATGACCTCTATTTTTGTGCCGCCATGGAATGTCACCAGCTGTAACTTGTGATGCAGTGAAACATTCTATCAGTTATTAGTTTACATGTCTGTTGTTCCGGGAGAAGGGGGTAGTGTCCTATTGTTTATGTAAGATCTGACTCAGTGACTCTCCTAGTGCTGGGCAGATGTGAATGCCCGGGTGATTATTAGATACACAAATGATATCAATATTTAGAGTTCTATATTTGCTCGTGTTTATTAAGCTCATGTGATGCACCAACAACTCTGCTAAGGGATCAACATATTCCAAGTTCATGACATCTGCATTTGTTGGAGAGCTTTATATAGGTACCAAGCTTTACATATCTTATTTCATTTCTTTCTTCCAAGAAACCTGTGAAAGAGGTACTGTCATCTTTAATCTGCAGATGTGAACACTGAGGCTTCGCGAGATGAAGGCAGGTGCTTGAGTTAAGGTGGTTAGAAATGGTAAAGTCAGACATCAGATTAACGTATGTTCTACCCTCAGCCTCATGTGATAGACCAACCGAATTAATTAATTAGTAAAGGACTACATCCCTGGGATCAGATCACGTGCATTTGAATCTCAGTTCTTCCCTATGTGGCTGTGCACCGTAAGGAAATCACTAACTTCTCAGCCTCAGTTTTCTGTCTGCAAAGTGAGGGTGGTGACAGGATGTATCTCATGGGACAGGAGTGAGAAATAATGACAAGTTCATGGAAGAACTTGGCTCAGCTTCTGGTCCATAGATACTACTTAGTCGTTGTTTGGGTCATCCTTATATTCACTACCATTATCTCCATCGTTCATTATTTTTCTGTGTTGCTCCCTCATTACATCATAATAGTATCGTTACTTCGGGTGTGTGTGTGTGTGTGTGTGTGTGTGTGTGTTTAACAGCTTTATTGAGGTTTACTTTACATACCATAAAATTCACCCATTCTAAATATGCCATTTGATGACTTTTAGTAAATGTGTACAGTTGTGCAACCATCACCAAAATCCAGTGTTAGAACATTCCCATCACCCCCAAAAGTTCCCTCATACCCATTTGCAGTCAACCCCTGAACCCACTTCCAGTCCTAGGCAACTACTGACCTGCGTTCAATCTTTACAGTTTTGCCTTTTCTGGAAATTTTTACATTGAGTTTTTCTTTCCTTCAAACTCTGGTCCATCCATATGAAACAACTGACTTGTTTGTTCAACATGCAAATTCCCAGGCTCTACCACAGACTTACTTAATCAGCATCAAGTTAGAGCTGGGGAATCTCCATAATTAACGAGCCACACAGGAGACTTCCTCTTGTGGTAAAATGTGAGAACCCTCACCTGCGAATTCCAGGGTCCAAGGCTGCCCCTGGCAAGACCAAGTCAGAGCACAGCTACCAGAGCCCACATCACTGAGCAGGGAGATGGAAGTGGGGGCTTGTTTTCCCTGGAGTGCTAATCTGGGTGATGATTCCCAGCCATTACTCTTCTGGAACACGTCTGTCCTTCAGAGGAGGCAGCCTGGCAGCCCCTTCCTCAGGAGGCGCTCCTGCTGGACGCTGGGGACAGACCTTCCTTGGTTCTCATTAATGCTTTCTCCCTGGAGAGAAAACAACCCCACCAGACACAAGCCTGATCTCTCCTTGAGCCATCCCTAGAGACAGAGCCTCAACTCAGAGCTGCTCCTGCAAGATTTGCAAGCCATCGTCTTAGATCACTGTCTTTACAGAGCCTGCTGAGGATGCAGTAAGTCTTAGCTGGATAAAGTGACATTTCCAGACTGAGATAGGGCCTAAGGAATCCTCAGGGACAATGTTCTGTGTCAGGGAGGCCTCTTGTGACGATCCTCCAATCAGAACCCCCTGAGGACTTGGAAATTTCTCTGATGCACCTACACATGATGCACCTACACTGCATGCAGCCTGGAAGGGCAGAAGGTCTGGGTCAAGTTTCATCTGGGTCAGTGTGGCAAAGTCAAATGCCTACAGAGGCTAGGCATGGAAAGAGCATAGCTAGAAGGAGATGGCTTTGGGGACTTGCAGAGTGCATGGGTCATGTGAAAGGAATGACTGCTATCCAGTCAGTGTCAATTGTCCCTATGAAGGTTGTAATCCCAATGTTGCTAGAGCTTCTGATTTCTTAAGACATGCTGCAACCCAGATTTGCATGTGAATATTTTATAATCAACAATGCACTTGTTTTTTAAAGTACAGGATATACAAAACATCTGTGGGCTCTATCCAGCCCTTGGGCCATTCAGTATACTACATATGAACTAGGTGGTCTTTTTGGCTATTTCTACTTTTTCCATGTAGCTAGGACTATGTCGCAATGGAAGGGCACAAGTGATGGCTTCATAATAACCTGCATTTGAAACCCAGCTCTGCCATTGCTATCTATGTTGACCAAATCATAAACTCTTGATTCGCATAAGTATCCTCATCTGAAAGGCAGGAATAGGAACATCTACTTATCGTTGTTTCTTGTGAAAATAAAGTAAAGTGTCTCTGGTTCATAGTAACTGCTCAGTAGACCTAGCTCCCTCTCTCTACTCCGTTCACTAATTCAGCAAACATTACTGAGTATCAATTGTCAGCCAGGATGGAGCTAAGTGCTAAAAGAAAGCTAGAGGTGTTTAAGCTAGTGTATCTTTTGTGGACATCCAGTGGGAGAAATAGAGAATATCAAGCAAATAATATCATTATGATGTATCAAAGCCATGGGGATCTTTCATCTTAAAACAGTGAATTGAAACTTCTGGATATAACATTCCTCTCCTAAAATTTGATGAAAAGATAAAATAATCAAGAGCACAAATGTTCACCTTCAAGCATCCAAGCAAGGTAAAACCACAACCAAATGCTACAAATACCAGAAAGCAGTTTCCTTAGCTAGAGCATCCCGGTGTGTCCAGGCTCTTGCCCCAACCAAGACCTCCTAGAAGCTGTCTGGTGGGCAGTGCTCACTAATTCTCTCAATATCTGGGGAGGAGGAAACTGAGTAGGCATCCTTAACTTTTCCCTCTTTTGATAGGGAAAATGTAGTAAGAGTTTCTGGGAGGAAGTGAGTGAAACAAAAGAAGCAAAAATAAGTGACCATGTATGAGGGAAATGACTTGAAAGATGAGAATAAATCTGGACGTATCTTCGCATGGAAATAGGATGCATCCTGGGCCATGAAGGAGTGAGCCTGGGATATTTTAAAGAAACTGGGAGTCAGTATAGAGCACTATTTCTAACAAAGAAAGCACATTCCTTCAGGTGAACTCTTTCCCCCAAGGGCTCCACCCTTGGGCTGCAGGAAAAAGCAAACATATACTCAACACTCAGCTCTCAACCTGTGGCTCAGTGTGTGGTCTCCTTCACGAGGAGGACAAAATTTGCAAAGTAAAGCCAGTAGGAGAGGAATAAGAGGATGGCTAAACAAATGAATGTAAAAGACTGAAAATGAGCTCAACCTGGAGGGATATGTAACAGCAAAAAAAGGATTTACAGAAATGTTCACGCACGAGATCAGCTTAACTAGAACACATTAAAATAATAACTCAGAGACAAGATGAAATGACAAATAAAAATATAAATCAGAGATAGCACAGGCAAAGAGAAATATGAGGAACAGTGAGAACCTGAAATGATACGACAGAAAGATATGTATCATTTAGGTCTGCTCTAAAAGAAAGGTTTGTTACAAATTGGGTTGATGCAGATAAAAATTCTAAAATATTCAAACAGTCAGAAGATATTAGTTATGAGAGACAAATAAACATGATTTACAATAAAGAGAATGATTATCTTGCTAGGAGAGAACTCAATGAATGAAGTAGGAAAAATAAAAGTTTTCAAAGACATAACAGAAGAAAAAATTTTCTGAAATGGAAAAAAACAAAACAAACCAAAACTAAATCGATCCAACCAACACACACAGAATTTTTGAGAAAATGTGAAACCAAATGATCTAGATGAGGTATATTTTGTTTACATTATTGAACATTAAAGTTTTTTAAAATGACGTTTTTTTCCCAACTCTTTAAAGAGACAAAGAAAATCATCTACAGAGAGTGAAATTCTGGCTGGTCTCAGATTTCTCCAAAGTCGTACTTAATGCTAGAAGAAGATGGAGCAATATGTATACAAATATGATTCAGGGCTATTCCCAGCCCAAGAATTAGTTTGTTCTAAAGGCAACACACAGTAAGTCTCAGTGAGACTCAGTAAGAACTCAGGGAACAGAGGTCTTTAAAGAAAATTAGCCCTCGCTATGAAAATTGTGGTGCATCGACATCACCTAGAAACAGAGGCACAATACCAGGCCCCCTGCAAACCTCTGAATCATAATCTGCATTTTAACAAGCTCCCCAGATGGTTCATCTGCATGTTGATGTTTGACAGCACTTGTGAGAGGAGTTAAAACAAAAAATTCAGAATGAAGAAACTGTGGTCAAAAGACTATGAACATTGTCTCTCTTTCATCATGGTACTAATATTTGGCAATTATAAAATTGTGGTTACAGAACAAAATGCAAATGTCATCATCCCTGGGAATGTCAAAATTAATAATAATATGACTAAACAATGGAAGTCGTGGAGAAGTGAGGTCAGGAGAAATTTGTGTTAAGAGCTTCATCTTTTATAGCAGAGAGCCAAATGGCATCGTCTAAAAAGCAAAAGTAGTTTAAAACACAACAATGACTCCAATTTCTTAATGGTTTTGTAACACCTTTTCTTTACATTAGAGGAACCTTTTAGGAAATTATATCTTCTGCAATGAAAAAACATTTATTTGAATCTCAGCTATACTGTCAAATTCATTAGTTTATTTTTCCACTTTTAACTCGAAGTACCATGAAATGTGATTCTTTTAATTAAAAAATAGCATGTTAGGTTAAGTAGTCATTGGTTCTTAAATCTGTGTTTATGCACAAAATAATATCTAGTATAATATTCACCTAATATTTATGATGATTCTTGAGGATGATAATATGTGGGGTGACTTGCAAATGTCTACTTTCTGTGTATTTTCCTTAGTATTTTTATAATGAGCATGCATTTCTTTTATAAAAACAATAAAGCTACAAGTAACCTTAAGGGAGAGAGCAAGGCTACAAGTCTTACTTCTGTTACAGTATGCTGTGTCCTTGGTTCAAAGTTTTCTTCTCTGAGACTTCCAGATGACAATACTTAGTCCTTTCCATCGGTATTCAGTCTCTTGAAGCCTCATTCAACTACAACATTCAGGAGGCAGGAAGCAGACTGGTCTTCATTATGGATGTACATCCCTTGTGTTTAATATACAAGGTAGCACAGTGTGCTCAATACTTATTCGTTAAATGAATGAATGAATCCTACCTGCTCGACAAAGGCTTCATGACAAGCCAAGTCTCCCTTTAAACATTTGACCATGGTTGAGCTGGCTGACTTGAATTTTAAGTAACTAAAGGACTGAAAAATCTGGTGACCTTTTCTCAGCAAGAATCAGGATGTGGCTAATTGAGACTAATCCATACCATCTAGGCGCTCAGCAGTTGTAAATCTGATCCTTCAGTTTGTATGAACATGACTTTTTCATGTTTGAATGTGGCTTAATTAAGCAAAATGTCTTAAGTGGGGATTCAAGTCCCCATGTAGATTAAACGAGTCTATTTAGGATCCACTCAGACTTGGAAAGTTTTGCTCATACTGTAGCACATTGCATTACATCCCCATACCACAGGGGAATAAAAGAAAAGTTCAGAGAGAGAGTGAGAATCACTGAATGTGAGAGCTGTGTGGGACCTCGGAGACCATCAAGAGCAACCTCTCATTTTACCCACGAAATCGACTCACTGTCAAAGAAAAATAGGCCACGCAGAAGAAAGCGTCTGACTCTTTCCTCCCTGTTCTGAAGGTGACTCCACAACAGAGTGATGGTGTAGTGGAAGATCGTGGACCAGAGCTGCAGAAGAGCCAGTCTAGGTCCCAGCTTTGCCTAACAACTTGTCTCACGTCACGTGGGCAAGCCTGTTTCTCTCTTTTGGCTCATCAGTTTCCACTCCTCTGAAAATTAAAGAAGCACGTTAGGTAGGTACTCATCAAACTGTTATTTAAGACATGGAATACTGATTTAACAATAACAATATAATTAATTTACTTGGAAACTGAACACATAAAGCAAAGGAAGGCTGAGATATTTGAGTTGTATCCGGGGCGGGGACTCTGATCCCTGACCACTTGCCTGGACATTTTCAACCAAGATCCCTTCCAGCACTGACATTCAGATTGACTTCTAGGAATCAAAGTTTTAAAGTACCTAATTATTATAACAAAAGGAACAAGAGCCACAGAGCCATGACTGAACCATGTTATTTCTATTTGAAAGAATAAGTAATAGAGTCTTGATCCACCACAAGTTTTGCTATAAGGTAGGGAAGAGCCATCACTGATAAAATGATTCTCCGGCAACTCTCAAGGAAGTGAGACCTATTTATATTTTTAGTAAAATTGAGAAATGTTGTCCAGGGAGATGACAATCAGAGAAGAATGATAAAGCTAGGTGTGATGTGTGTGCACACTCCGACGGAAGAAAGTCGAGATGGCACAAGTGATGGGTCAGAGATGGTAAGATTATAATAAGAAGTATGACATAGAGCCTAAGGCCATGGGTTCTGAAGTCAGACAAAACTACGTTTTATCTGGATGATCCTGGAAAATTCTATTTAACTTTTCTGTTCCTAATTTTATATAATTCTAATAATTAGGACTCTCCAGCTGTGCCTTTCTTTCTAGTTCCCCAAAATAAGCACATTAGCCTGATTTTGCTTTTCTTCCAATATCTATGGGAAAACAATAGACAGAAAAAAATAATAAACATGGGACATCACAAAACCAACAAAAAGTTTGTGAAGTTCTTATAGTAGAGGTTCTTGTTCTAAAATTTCTGACTCTCCTTTGAGTTGGCAAATGGACAAAAGAGGTGATGAACCTGAGGGTATGAATACTAGACCGGCCGCATAGTAGCCATATGACCTTGGCTATGTCAAACCACTAATCTAAAACACCTTACTCCTGAAAATGGGGCCAAAGCTCATTTTTAAAATGATTTTTTAAAATATTAGTTTGGATGATACCCGGATACTATAGCATGTAAATCACTTAAATTTGGCAAACATTGGCTAGTGGCTTTGGATGAGTAAACCTAGGTTTGAATATCAGCAGGTAATTTAGTTCTGGGGCCTCAAGCAATTTCTATTACCCCTACCTGACTCCTCTCCTTCTAGATGATGGGAGAATAATAAAATCTACCCGAATTCAGTGTGATAATAACACGTGTAAATCTGGCAGAGAGCATGGTAATAACGATGCTCAGTAAATGGGAGGGAGTGTTATGTTTTTGTTTATTGGATTAATGCATGTCTTCTCCCTCTTGACTTCAAGTTCTTGGGAAGCACAGACATTGTCTGTTTGTTTCTTCTTTAAAATTACTCCAACAGTAAGTACCTAACACATATTTATTGAATGAATGAATTCATTAGAAGAATATGTAGGTCCTTCCTAAAATTCAGCAGGAATAAATTCTCCTACTATGGAATTGTAGTATTATTTTCCCCTGCTGGTACTGGTGATTCCATTGTTAAACTCTCAAGGAAAAGCCATCAGAGAGCCATTTTAAAGTCTTGAGTTACACTTCCTGGGGATGGATTGTGACAAAATATCCTAGCTGGTAACTACAGATGGTGCCTCTTTCACCATTAAGGTGTCTCATCTGTTTTTCTTGCCACTTCTTAGGCTATTTGCCACAATTAAGTACGGCAGCAGAAAGTCCCACAGGCTGGTTTATGTTGTGTTTAAAAAGTTAATTAAATTGCCAAGTTGTTAAATTTAAAGTTAAAAAAAATCTATTAGCAAGTTTCCTCCTGATTAAAGTCGTGAGACCCATGTGTTTTGATCTTCAACTTGGTCCTCTCCAGCAATAAACATTAAAAATAAAACAATTCCATTTTATGACTGAGCCCTCTACAATTCCTTTCATGTGATGCATTAGGAGGAAAAAAGGCATTTAAATTACAATTCATCTACACACAAAACTTCCAAAGAACACGTTTCTCTTGGCAGGGTGGAGTAGGGGGGGATGGTGAGTTAAAACTAAACATCTGTCCAAAGTTACTGTATGTCATTTTCTATTTTACAATCTGATCTTGTGAGATAATGGAAAACAAGATGCTCTTCCTGTTTCAGGATGCTGGAGTACCTGATGGGACTTTGGAGTGGAGGGATAATATCAATGGTTTTAGGAGGCAGACAGGTTTGCCTTAATTTCTGGCTTCACATAGATGCTGGTAGACCACCCTGGCTTTCCACTTTCTTACTGGTTTAATGAGGATATTATAAGATATGCTTCATAGGATTGTGGAGAAAATTAATGAAATAATGGCATATAGTGACCATCACTGAAAAACAGAGCTATCAAGATAGACTATACAGTATAGGGTTTAGCATGGAGTCCAGCCTTTGCTACTAAAGTTTAGATGTCCACTCATTCAATGGTGTGAACTTGGACAAGTTATTCAGCTTCTCTACCACAGGTTTCAGGTCTGTGAAGTGGGCTTGATGATAGTATGCAATGCATAGGGTTAATATGAAGATTAAATGAAATAAAACTTACAATATTCTTAAAACAGTACTTAGCACAAAGTGGGTTGCTTAATAAATGATATCTGTTATTATTATGAGTCATACAAAAAATGTATTCTGATCTATATCTATCTATCCACACTCAGATAAGTTATATCTTACAATATTATGTAATAGATATATTTTATAGAGAGATGTATATAAATATATCTGTAAGAGCTAATTTAAAGGAAAATATATGAGAATAAATTTGAATCTTAAGAGATGCTTCAATGGAACCAGTGTTAGAATAATCAAATCCACAAGTTGGAAGAGGTCTTAGAAATCATTGATTCTCCCTTAACTACTGACAGAATCTTCCCGGCCATCCTCTGACAGGTTATCATGGGAAATGTGATGTGGAACTCTGTACATTCTGACAGCCTGTCTCGTGCTGGACAGCTCTAATTTTTGGCAATCTCATTCTTCTATTGATCTGAAGTCTGTCTCCCTTCCATAGCGGGGTTACACAGAAGACATCTGCTAAGTCTTCTACATAATAGCTCTTGAGAGACTCGAAGGCAACAGTCATGAATCCCGAGGCATCTCTCCTCCGGGATAAAAAGCCTCCATCTTTTGTGAACACACACTCAAGATTCACTTCAAATGCCACCACCTCTTGCAAGCTTCCCTTACTCTCTCTGAGAGGAGTTAAGCACACTGTCTTCAGAGCTCCTGTGCTCTTAACCAGTCCTCCATTGCCTCTTTTATCCCAATTACTGTCACTATGTGTTTATATTCATTTGCCTCCCCAACTAATCTGTTATCTGGAAGGCTCATGGCTGATTCATCTCTGTATTCTGGTGGTGCATAATCACAGCTGAAAAACAGTATAGGGGTTCCTCAAAAACTTAAGGTAGTGAAATGGTCAAGATGGTGGCATAGGCAGACCCTGAACTCACCTCCCACAGACACAGCAGATTTACAATGAATCTTGGAAAAATTATGCTCAGAGAGAACTGAAAACTGGATAAGAGGAACCCCTGCAACAAATGACAGGCCCAACTAAGGTGGAAGAAGCAGAAATTCCCTCTGGAGAGGAAAAAATGCCACCTCCACAACCTGCAATGCTTCACAGCTGCCCAGGAGCAATCCAAATGTGCGCAGCCTTCCCTGGAGGAGACGGGGGACCTGAACCAGGGAGCATTGCTGCTATTGGCAATTTTTGGACCCAGCAAAACCAACATGAGTGTCATAACATCTGGCTTTGCTAGCTACTAACGACAACGGGGAATACACCCAGAAAAGCTGGGACACAAAGAAATTAAAGCTGCTCTTAAAGAGCCCATGCACAAATTCACCCATTTCAGAAAACAACCTAAAATCACCAGAGAGAAAGGTGCACAGTCCTTTGGTGAAAAGTGACTCACTCGATAGACTTTGGGTGCATGTCGGTGAGAGGTGAGACCTCCCACGAGACTGGGACACCAGTGGCGGCCTTTGTTGTGACTTAGTGTGGGCATGCTGACACAGACACTGGCAGATGCCATTAGAGTTCTTCATGTGGCCTGCTAGCCCAGGGCCTGCCCCACCCTCTAGAGCACTGATTTAATCCAGCTCAGCCAAGGAAAGCAGCGTGCCCTAGGGACTGGCCCCACACAACAACAAGCCTTTGGGCAACTTGTGGGCCTGCTTAAAACAGCTGCCTGGATTCTCTGCAGCCTGGCAAGTGGGTCCACCTGTGGAGCAGGACGAGCCCAAGGAGTGGGTGGAGAGCGTAGGGGCCCCCAGCCTTGGAGGAGTTGGGTCCAATTTAGAGGGTCGGGGATGTGCACATGGGGCAAGACTGTGTTGACTGTGTGTGAGGCCCCGTGGGTGGAGGGGCTTTTCAGCTGCAGAAGACTTATGCTTCTCAAACAGCCACAAAGGGGATTGGTCCCACCCTCCAAAGCCTGAAACAATTGGATGCTCCTGTGCCCAGCCTCATCCAGCTGCAACCCTCTGAGAGTTGACAAGAGCCTAATAGGCCAAGGCTTATAGCAAGTGTAAGCCCCTGAGCCTAACAACCAGCCATGCTGGGGCCTACCTATTTAATAGAAAAACTACAACAGGAATGTTCTATTAGAGCTTGCAGTCAACTGTGCTGGGGCTCTAACACCTGATAAAGAGACTGAAGGGCTTACAACAACCACACTCAGCTGAGCATTACAACCAGTCAGCTTGGGGGACAGCTCAGCCTCCCTGGGCACCTATGGCAAGAGTAACCCTGCCACAACAGAAGGACACAAGTAGCCCACATAGGGGTCATTCCTGGAACACTTGGAACTAGTGACAAGAGGAAAGCACACTGCTGGGCCTCATAAGGCATCACTTACATAAGGTCACCTCTCCAACATTAGGAGAAGTAGTGACCTACCTAATACATAGAAACAAGCACAGAGAAAGAGGCAAAATGAGGAGGCAAAGGAATAATGCCCAAGTAAGGGAACAGGACAAAACCCCAGAAAAGGAAGTAAATTAAACAGAAATGTGCAATCTACCTGACACAGAGTTCAAACAAAGAGTCATAAAAATGCTCACTGATCATGGGAGAAGAATGGATGAACTCGGTGAGAACATCAACAAAGAAATGGAAGATATAAAAAAGAACAAATCAGAAATGAAGAACACAATACTGGAAATGAAAAATTCACTAGAGGGACTTAAAAGCAGAGTAGAAGATACAGAAGAACAGATCAGCAAGCTGGACAAAAGACTAGAGGAAATCACCCAAGCTGAACAGATAAAAGACAAAAGAATTAAAGAGTGATGACAGTCTAAAGGACCTCTGGGACAACATCAAGCGCACTCACATCCGTGTTATAGGGGTCCCAGAAGGAGAAGAGAGAGACAAAGGGGCAGAGAATCTATCTGAAGAGATAATAGCTGAAAACTTCCCTAACCTAAGGAAGGAAGCAGACATCCTGGTATAGGAAGCACAAAGAGAGCCAAACAAGATAAACCCAAAGAGGCCCACACCAAGACACTTCATAATTAAAATGTCCAGAATTAAAGATAAAGAGAGAATCCCAAAAGCCACAAGAGAAAGACAACTTACATACAAAGGAAACTCCATAAGACTGTCAGCTGACTACTCTGCAGAAACCTGACAGGCTAGAAGAGAGTGGCATGACATATTTAAAGTGCTAAAAGGAAAAAACCTACAGCCCAGAATACTGTACCTAGCAGTGTTATCATTCAGAATGGAAGGAGAGAGAAAGAGATTCCCAGACAAGCAAAAATTAAGGGAGTTTATCAGCGAGAAACCAGTCCTACAGGAAATGCTAAAGGGACTTATTTAAGGGGGAAAGAGAAGACCACAAATAGGAAAAAATTATCTATTTCCACGATAAGAGGGTAACAGATACAAATGCACAAAAAAAGATAGATATGATATCAAAAACATAAAATGTGGGAGGAGGGGAGTAAAAGACTAGAGCTTTCAGATAGAGGTTAAACTAAAGAGACCATTAACTCAATATAGATTGCTATATATGTAGGTTGTTATATATGAACCTCATGGTAATCATAAACCAGAGACCTATGATAAATACACAAAACACTCAGAAAAAGAACCCAAACATAATACCAAAGAAAGCTATCAAACCACAGGGGAAGAGAGCAAGAGAAGAAGAAAGGAACAGAGAAGAACTACTAAAACACCAAGAAACAAAGTAAAAATATGGCAGTAAGTACACACATATCACTAGCTACTTTAAACGTCAATGGACTAAATGCTCCAATCAAAAGGCATAGGGTGGCTGATTGGATAAAAAAACAAGACCCATGTATATGCTGCATACCAGAGACACACTTCAGACCTAAACACACTCGCAAACTGAAAGTGAAGGGATGGAAAAAGATACTCCATGCAAATAGCAATGAAAAGAAAGCTGGGGTAGCAATACTCATATCAGACAAAATAGACCTTAAAACAAAAACTATAATGAGACAAAGAAGAGCACTACATGATGATCAAGGGAAAAATCCAACACGAGGATATAACACTTGTAAATAATCTATGTACCCAACATAGGAACACCTAAACATATAAAGCAATTATTAACAGACATAAAAGGAGAAATAGACAGTAACACAATAATAGTAGAGGACTTTAACACTCCACTTACACCAACAGATAGATAATCCACGCAGAAGATCAAGAAGGAAACATTGGCCTTAAACAACACATTAGACCTGATGGACCTAGTAGATATATAAAAAACATTCCATCCAAAAACTGAAGAATACACATTCTTTTCAAATGCACATGGAATATTCTCCAGGATTGATCACATATTAGGGCACAAAACAAGTGTCCATAAATTTAAGAAGACTGAAATAATACCAAGCATCTTTTCTGACCACAAAGGTATGAAACTAGAAATCAACTATAGGAAGAAAATCAGAAAAGCCACAGATAAGTGGAGATTAAACAAAGTGCTACTGAACAATGATTGGGTCAATGAAGAAATCAAAGGAGAATTCAAAAAATATCTGGAGACAAGTGAAAATGAAAATACAACATGCCAGAATTTATGGGATATAGCAAAAGTGGTTCTAAGAGGGAAGTTTATAGCAGTACAAGACTATCTCAACAAACAAGAAAAATCTCAAATAAACAATCTAACAGTGCACCTAAAGGAATTGGAAAAAGAAGAACAAACAAAGCCCAAAATCAGTAGAAGCAGGGAAATAATAAAAATCAGAGCAGAAATAAATGAAATAGAGACTGAAAAAACAATAGAAAAAATCAATAAAACCAAGAGCTGGTTATTTGAAAAGATTAAACAAAATTGACAAACCTTTAGCTAGACCCACCAAGAAAAAAAGAGAGAAGGCTCAAATAAGTAAAATCAGAAATGAAAGAGGAGAAATTACAACAGACACCTCAGAAATACAAAAGATTATAAGAGATTGCTATGAAAAGCTATATGCCAACAAATTGGACAATCTACAAGAGATGGATAAATTGTTAGACTCATACAATCTTCCAAAACTGAATCAAGAAGAACTAGACAATTTGAATAGACCAATCACCAGTAAGGAGATTGAAACAGTAATAAAAAACCTCCCCCAAAATAAAAGTCCAGGACTAGATGGCTTCCCTGGTGAATTCTACCAAACATTCAAAGAACACTTAATACCTATCCTTCTTAAGCTCTTCCAAAAAAATTGAAGAGGAGGGGAAGCTTCCTAACTCATTCTACGAAGTCAACATTACTAGGATACCAAAACCAGACAAGGACAACACAAAAAAAGAAAATTGCAGGCCAATATCACTGATGAACATTGATGCAAAAATCCTTAACAAAATACTGGCAAATCGAACACAACAATATATTAAAAAGATCATACCCCATGATCAAGTGGGATTCATCCCAGGTATGCAGGGATGGTTCAACATCCACAAACCAATCAACATGATAGACCACATTAATAAAATGAAGAATAAAAATCACATGATCATCTCAATAGATGCAGAGAAAGCATTTGACAAGACACAGCATCCGTTTATGATAAAAACTCTGAATAAAATGGGTGTAAAAGGGGAGTACCTCAACATAATAAAGTCCATATATGACAAACCCACAGCTAATATCATCCTCAATGGTGAAAAACTGAAAGCTATCCCTCTAAGAACAGGAACCAGACAAGGATGCCCACTTTCACCACTCCTATTAAACATAGTATTGCAAGTCCTGGCCAGAGCAATCAGGCAAGGAAAAGAAATAAAAGGGATCCAAATCAGAAAGGAAGAAGTGAAACTGTCATTATTTGCAGATGACATGATTTTATATAAAGAAAACCCTGAAGAATCCACCAAAAAACTTCTAGAAATAATAAATGAATATGGTAAATTTGCAGGATACAAAATCAATAGACAAAAATCAGTTGCATTTCTGTACACTAACAATGAAGTAGCAGAAAGAGAAATTAAGAATACAATCCCATTTACAACTGCAACAAAAAGAATAAAATACCTACGAATAAACTTAACCAAAGAGGTGAAAGATCTGTACACTGAAAACTATAAAACATTGTTGAAAGAAATTGAGGAAGACACAAAGAAATGGAAAGATATTCTGTGCTCTGGATTGGAAGAACTAACATAATTAAAATGTCCATACTCCCTAAAGCAATCTATGGATTCAATGCAATCCCTATCAAAGTTCCAACAACATTTTTCATAGAAATAGAACAAAGAATCCTAAAATTTATATGGAAAAACAAAAGACCCCGAATAGCTAAAGGAATACTGAGAAAAAAGAACAAAGCTGGAGGAATCACACTCCCTGATTTCAAAATATACTACAAAGCTCTAGCAACCAGAACAGCATGGTACTGGCACAAAAACAGACACACAAATTAATGGAATAGAATCGAGAGCCCAGAAATAAACCCACACATCTGTGGACAGTTAATTTTCAACAAGGGAGCCAAGAACATACAACGGAGAAAGGAAAGCCTCTTCAACAAATAGTGCCAGGAAAACTGGACAGCCACATGCAAAAAAAGGAAAGTAGACCACTATCTTACACTATACACAAAAATTATCTCAAAATGGATTAAAGACTTGAATGTAAGACCTGAAACCATGAAACTTCTAGAAGAAAACATAAGGAGTATGCTCCTCGACATTGGTCTTAGCAACATATTTTCAAGTACCATGTCTGACCAGGCAAGGGAAACAATAGAAAAAAATAAACAAATGGGACTACATCAAACTAAAAAGCTTCTGCACAGCAAAGGAAACCATCAACAAAACAAAAAGACAACCTAACAATTGGGAGAAGATATTTGCAAACCATATATCTGATAAGGGGTTAATCTCCAAAATATATAAAGAACTCATACATCTCAACAACAACAAAAAACTGACAACCCAATTGAAAAATGGGCAAAAGACCTGAACAGACATTTCTCCAAAGAAGATATACAGATGGCCAACAGGCACATGAAAAGATGCTCAACATCGTTAACTATCAGGGAAATGCAAATCAAAATTACAGTGAGATAACACCTCACGCCCGTCAGAATGGCCATAATTAACAAGACAGGAAACAAGTGTTGGAGAGGATGTGGAGAGAAGGGAACTCTCATACACTGCTGGTGGGAGTGTAGACTGGTGCAGCCACTATGGAAAACAATATGGAGATTCCTCAAAAAATTAAGAATAGAACTACCATACGAGGTATTCCACTGCTGGGTATTTATCCAAAGGACATGAAAACATCAATATGTAAAGATACATGCGCCCGTGTGTTCACTGCAGCATGGTTCACAATAGCCAAGACTTGGAAGCAACCTAAGTGCCCATCGGGGGACGAATGGATAAAGAAGATGTGGTATTTATACAAAATGGAATACTACTCAGCCATAAGAAACGATGAAATCCAGCCATTTGTGACAAGATGGATGGACATTGAGAGTACTATGCTAAGCGAAATAAGTCAGAGGGTGAAGGTCAAAAACTATGATGTCGTTCATAAGAAGATAACAACAACAACAAACAAACACACAGAGACAGAGATTGGAGTGGTGATTACCAGAGGGGAAGGAGGGAGGGAGGAGGGCAAAAGGGATGATTAGGCACATGTGTGTGATGATGGATTGTAATTAGTATTTGGGTGGTGAACATGATGTTATCTATGCAGAAGTAGAAGTATAATGATGTACACCTGAAATTTATACAACGTTATAAATCAATGTTACTGCAATAAAAAAAATACAGAAAAAAGAAATATCTTAAAAGATGTCATAAATAATACATTTCAAAAAACTTTTACTTAATAGTGGCAAGATTCTTTTACCATTAGTAACTTATTTTAAATGAATAATCATTAAAATAAATAATTATGTAATCAAATTAAACAATAAAATGTTTAATATAAAAAAACCTTAAGATAGAATTTCCATACGATCTAGCAATTCCACTTCTGGGTATACATGCAAAAGAATTAAAAGCAGGGTCTTGAAGAGATATTTGTACATCCATGTTCATAGCAGCATTATTCACCATAGCCAAAAGGTGGAAGCAACCCACCTTTTGTCTATCAGCAGATGAATGGATAAACAAAATATGGCATATATATACAATGGAGTATTATTCAGCCTTAAAAAGGAAGGAAATCCTGTCACATGCCACATCATGGATGAACCTTGGGGACATTATGCTAAGTGAAATAAACCAGTCACAAAGAGACAAAGACTTCTTTTCTACTTGATTCTACTTCTATTCTACTAGAGTAGTCAAATTCATAGAGACAACCCAGAATGGTCGTTACCGGGGGATGGGGAATGGAGAGGTAGTGTTTAATGGGTACAGAGTTTCAGTTTTAAAAGATGAAAAGAGTTCCAGAGATGGATGGTGGTGATGTTCGTATAATATGAATGTACTTAATACCACTGAACAGTACACTTAAAAATGGTTAAAGTGGTAAATTTTATGTTATGTATATTTTAGCAGAATTAAAACTTTTAAAAATAAAATGAAATAATCACTGCTGAATGAGTGAATGAGTGAATATATGTTTTAACTAAAAAGAGTAACTCAATAATCTTTGCAGACATTTTGGCTGGGCAGCAGAAGATAATTTGATGAGTTCAAGGCTCTTTTTGTTACCTCTCAAATCACACCATTTAGACAGCTGCTTATTTTGCAACCACCCAGAGCCCGTTTTAATGAGAACAAAGGCGCCTTAAGCTGATCCAAGAAGTCAGTACAAACCCAACTGCTTCTTCGTTCACATTCTCCTTTTGAAAAGCAATCTCTACAGGTTGGCTCAACAAGACTGCAGCTTGGAGAGAAATGCAGCCACCTTTACTAGTATAGTTAGTAGAGAACACTTCCTGTGGGGCAATCTTTCCCTGTGAATGGTTGGCCCCAACTGCATACTCTTTTACATGTATAGAGAATAATTTTCACCAAAAGATCTAGTTTTCAATCTCAACTGCTAGTAAGTCAGTATATCCTTAGACAAGTCCTGCTGTCTCTCATTGAATATCAGTTTCACCATCTGGAGACAAGGGGCCAGATTTTGATCATTCCTAAGAAAGCAATAAAACACAGATTTTTTTAAGAGCTTGGATTTGGAGTCAGGCAGAGCTGACTCTAGGACAAGTGCCAACAATTGATAAATAGTAAAACTTGGCTAAACAAATTAGCCCCTCTGAGCCTCAGTTTTTTCTTCTTTAAAATTGGGGATAGTAACAGAAATTACCATAGACACGATTTAAAACCAGTGAGGTAATGGTCACAAGCTCTGACCATGACACACAGTAAGAATTCAATTTATTTTAGCCTCTGTTTTAATTATTCTTCCCTGCCCTCACATTTTCGTTCAGGAGTAGGACAGCAATTCCGTCACTAGTTTCCTGGAGATTCAACAGTAATCACCCAAGAGGAGTAATTGTCTTGTTGGGTCAGGCTGTCCTGGAAGGGGGACAGAGGCCTCCTTCATTTACGGAGCCAATTGGCTGCCATTGTGGATCTCAGGACAGACAGACATTCAGGGGCCAAGCTGCACATGCCTAAGTCACTCAACAGCCCTTTAGAAAGGCATCACAAAACACCCAGCAAAGCCCCATGATTCAAACACGTGTATGTGCCTAAATTCAAATTCCTGCACTCTTTCAAGTTTGCATCCTCTTGTGTATAATTTAGGGATTACAGGTTCCAAAAATGTAGGAGAACATTTCATTAACCACCTTGTTACAAAGCAACATTTGCTTGTTGGGCCGAGGTCCCACAAGACAGACTTTCCTCTGTACACTTAGGCTATTGTATCAAGGCTTGAGAATATAATTTGTTAATTAAAAAAAAACACACCAAAAAACCAAACAACTTATCTAATGTGTCCTAAAGTCAAGCATCAAGGCCTTCAAACCCTTAGTAGTATATCTTTTCCCCAAAATTATCTCATGAAATTTTTTTTCTTTGCTGAGGAAGATTGGCCCTGGGCTAACACCCATGCCCATCTTCCTCTACTTCATGTGGGACGCTGCCACAGCATGGCTTGACAAGCTGTGCGTCGGGATCCAAACCTGCGAACCCCAGGCCGCCCAATCAGAGCGTGCAAACTTAACTGCTATGCTACTGGGCCGGCCCCTCATGAAATCTTTGACTCAATGTTTTTTGTAATGGAATTCTCCAGGGAAAAGAACTCTTCTCCTTGGCTTTCTTCTATGAAAACCACCTTCTATTCTCCATTTCACAGAACCCAGGTATGCAACACGTGTCCCAAATGCCACTGGGTTTTATTGAATCAAAGAGTGGGTAACATAATCCTCCAGTGCAAGACGGGGCGGGGGGGCAGAAATGCCAGATGACTGTCACAGGTGGGTGTCTCATGGAGGAAATGTTCACCCTTCATTCTCGTGAATAGTCAGCTGCGGCAACATGGATGTCTGTAACTGGATTTCATTATGGAAATGATGCTAAAGAGGGCCACGGGCTCCAAAATCCATTAAACTGTTTTCTATTGCTTTACATATTCTTCTATGAAAAAAAATAGCCTGATATTTGAATTTAAGAAGCCTCCGCCTGAAGGGTAACAGATGGATATTAAGAAGATTATAATAAAGAGGGAGATTATCAAAAAATAGAATGGGGGTTGGGGAAGGATTGTCCTTACACTTAAGGCAAATCAGTTTTGGGGGTGACGTGCTTTCTGGAATGTGACATTTCCTTCTTTGGCAGTAAAACCTCTGAGCATCTTGGTCACACTGAAGGGATTTGCAGCTGTGAGTTGTTGGGTTTTATTTCACAGCAGTCTTTCTCCGACTGCCCAGGGGGTATGTTTGCAACTACCCTCTCTGAAAATGCAGTTTTTGTTCCAAGGTCCACTCACCATAGCTCTTGACACAAAAGATCCTCTGCTTTCTCCTTGTGCCTGTTTTCCTCCTATGCCTCCTCTCCACAGAAAGCAAGAGATCACCACCATGTATTGCAATATGCCTGGTAAACACTAGCGTTTCTGCCAACCTCAACATTCTAAGGTTTGGGCAACAACCAAACTTGATTCAAAATACTGCAATCAACTTTTGCCTCGGATTCCTTCTTAATAATTTGGAATTGCTGCTCTGAACCTCCATCCCACTAGCTTTTCTTTTCTAAATAGCCGTACTGAAGCCTATATTTTACCACACTAAAGCAAATGCCAATAATTAGCCTTGTCCTCCACCATGCTGCTACTTGTTCTGCTTGTCTGTCAACTGTCCCCTTCCAAGGCCTTGAAAATCCTTTATTCTGTCCCCCTGACATTCTCAACTTCTGCATTTTGTTTAGGTAGATCATTTAGGAATTCAATTCCAGCGAATCATTATTTTTTCCAGATTATCAAAACAGAAGTGTTGAGAATTATTATCTAAGCACAAATTATAACTCCTAGTCATAGTATCCTCAACCCATTATGGGCTTATAATATTACAAGATGTGTTGCCCATCTCTATTTGTTGAATACTTTGTCTTTTCCTATCTGGAGATACTTGTTTTTATCTCATTTTCTTCTTGTTAAGGAATGTCCTCAACCAACTTCTTCAAACAGGTGTCCCTCTGCTCTTGAACTAGAGCTGTATTTTGGCTAGATGTAAAATACTTTAGTCCTTGTTCTTTTTTTCTTCACAGGCTATTAAGTGTGGTAGATGAGATATTGGAAACCTGTCTAACTCTCTGTCCTGTGTTTGTAGTCTGTTCTTTTCATCAAAAAGTATGCAAAAAAAATTATTTTATTTATTTTTTGGTGAGGGAGATGGACCATGAGCCAACATCTATTGCTAACATCTGTGCCCATCTTCCTCTACTTTATACGTGGGACGCCTGCCACAGCATGGCTTGGTAAGCGGGGCGTAGGTCTGAGCCCAGGATCTGAACCCGTGAACCCCGGGCCACCAGAGTGGAGGGCACAAACTTAACCACTATGCCACCGGTTGGCCCCCCAAAAACTATTTTTATCTTTGAGATTTGGATATTTCACTGGGATTGACCAGAAGTCTGTAAATCTGTGTGTCCTCTCTGAGAAGACATGAGTCCTTTTGATCTGACGATTCATGTTTTTCTTTAGTTCCATTACTTCTCTTTTATTTCCATGATTAGTTTCTTCTCATTCTGAGTCTTTTCATCCTTGAAGGATTCCAAGTGTTAGCACTTTAAGACTTTTGGATCTGTTTCCAAGACTCTTAATTTTATATTGGATCTTTATAGCTAGCTAACTAGCTACATGCCACTGTTATGTATAAAGTTTAGATCCAGAAACAGAATATTCCCAATAAGCCATCTTTATTATCTCTGTCAGTCACTGACCCCCATTCTTTCTCCCATCCCCAGCACAATGATAACCAATAATTTGATTTCCAACGGCATAGGTTAGTTTTGTCTGTTTTTGCACTTTAAGTACATAAAATAATAAGGTATATTTTGTGTCTGCCTTCTCCGTTCACATTGCTGTATATATTTGCTGATTATTTTTCTCATTACTGTGTATTATTCCATTGCATGAACATGCCACAGTTTATTTACTCATTCTACTGTTGATAGGCTTGTGGGTAGTTTCTGATTTTCTCCCAAAGTTTTGAAGATATTGCTCCATTTTCTTCTGGCCTCATCGAGGTGGATGACAAGTTTGATCTCAGTCTGTATAGTATTGTTACTTGCACGTAACTGTCTTTTCTCTGTGGGATTTAAGACTTTTCTCTGAATATCTGCTGTTTTAATTTTTCACTACAGTGTAATTTGGTATGGATTTATCTTTGCTTATCCTGCTTGCTCAGGCGTTTTCAACAGTAACAATGGATATTATTGACATTGTCTACTCTTCCTTACAGGTAGCCACGTTCCATAATTACCTCATTTACTTCTCACAACATTCCTACAAGAAATGGACCATTTTACACAACTTACAGGTAAGCAAACTCTGGCTCAAAATATGAAACACCTCTGCCTAATTTGGAAAGAACCCCAGTTCTAATAACAACCATATCCTAACTGTGATTTGACACATTCTAAAGAGCATACATTCTAATGGGATACCTGATCCTCTGTGTTAATGCTGCATTCTGATAGTGTAGTAAAGAGATAAAGATGCACCACCATTACAAACAAAAAATATAAATAAAACCAAGAGTTTCATAACCAAATGTTTTTAGGAAAAATTAGGCTAAATAAAGTTTACTTATTTTGTTTTAACTACAAGACTTAAAGCCTTTAATATGTTTCCAAGCTCTAAACACCCCCAAGGGAAAGATGTGAGGGATAAATAGCATGCAGCATTTCCTAAATATAGAACCCTCTTTACGATTATGATCTGTTTATTTTTACCCAACATTTTATTGTGAAAACTTGCAAACAAATGGAAAAGTTGAAACAATTGTACAATGAATACACATGTACAAGCTACCTAGATTCTACAATTAAGACTTTGATTTATTTGTTTCATCAATCTATCTCTATCTATCTATCTATCTATGTATCTATCATCTATCTAGCTCTCTATCCATCCATCTATCTATTCATTCATCTATTTATCCCTTTATTCATTAATCAATCCATCTTATATTTAGAGGCATTTCAAAGTAATTTGCAGCACATCAATACTCTTCAAACATAAACACTATAGCATGTATATTATTAACTAGACAATCATATTTTATGATTCTATTTTTTATTGAGGTAAAAGTCATATAAAGCAAAATGCACACATTTTAAGGATTGTTAAAGAATTGTTAAATTTAATTAAAATTTTAAATTATATGAAACAAATTTAAATTTTGAATTAAACTTTTAAATTTAAAATTTTAAAGAATTTTGACAAATGTCTAGAGTATGACCCAAGTTCATCACTCCAGAAAGTTTCCAAATGCCCCTTCCCAGTCAACCCCATTCCCACCCATCCACTCACCCAGAGGAAACCACTTGTCTGATTTTTTTTCCCCACCACCCCAGTAACAATCACCATTTGCATTTTTTTCTCACTGCAGATTAGTTTTCTAATCTCCTCTTTCACTCATCATGATGTTTTGAGATTCATCCATGCTGTTGCATGTATCTGTAGTTAGGACAGAACCTTTTTTTCTGTGGCATCTCGCTGAAGCAGTGTGCTATGGAATACACTTTAGGGGATGCTGGGCTACAGATCTGGGGAAGAGAAGAGAACTGATCTCAAGAAAATAAGGGATCTTCTCTCCAGTACAAAGATGCAACAAACTACTTTTAAGTTTGGATTTTTTATGTATATCTTGCCTCCATTAAAATCCACAACGTTATGCAACAATTGATAACTGGAATGGGCAAGAGAGAAATGTCCATGATTTTAACTTATGACCTTGATTTATTTTTAATGCAGGTCACTTTAATAACTTTTCTATAACAAGTCCAAATTAATGTGTTACTTTTCTCAATGTAACACCGAAAAGCTTGCCTCTATCTCCAGGTAGTAGGAGAATACAAGTTTGATGTAAATCTGGTAAAGATGACACCCAAACATAACTTGGGTTTTAAATTAGAGGGACCTGGGAAAACTATTATCTATATCCACCAGGGTGACCAGCAATCCTGGTTTGCCTAGGAGTGTCCTGGCTTGAGCACTAAATTCCTGTCTGCCCCAGGAAACACCTCAGACCCAGAAAACCAGACATTTGTTCACCCCAAATCTTCCCCGGGGTCAGAAATAGCTTCATAGAAGACATCAGTATATACTCCAATCACTCTTGAAAGTCAAACCATCACCTTCTCAAGGGACGATCAGAAAACCATTTATATCTGTTCCCTCCTTTTCCGCCAGAAGCAGGTGTCACACAAGAAATGCTTCATGTATCCCTTGACCATTATTCTGCCCTCATTTGGGAGGGCCATGTGGTGCAATGGTTACTGGCTAAGACATTAGAATAAAAGTTCTAGATTTAAATCTCAGATCTGCTCCTTACTAGCTGTGTGACCTTGAGCAAGTCACTTTACCCCTTTAAGCTTCAAACGTCTTGCCTTTGAAATGGGGGAATATAACTACCTATCTTGCAAGTGACCGTGTGGATGAGATGAGATCACACGTGTCATGTGCTCAGCAGGGTGCCTAGCATATTGCTAGTGTCCTGTCAAGAGCAACTCCTTTGACGATTTAATAAGCAAGCTTCTCCTACAGGAGAAGCCTAAGTCCAGGCTGGGAACAGTTTCCCCGGGGACCCCACCCATGAACCTGCCTCCTGGTTTGATTCAGTCAGAGAGTCCATTTCCACTGAATGAAAAGCAGAAGAAACAGCTAAACAGCAGGCATTCACCCTCGCTCTAAGGGTTGAGTAAAGAGCCAACTGCTTTTACCTCGGAATGTTTTTGCCACCCCTTTTTAATGTGAAACCTTTTCATCTGCGCTAAAGCTTCAGAAGTCAGATTTCACCCAACTCACTTTGAGACTTGTGCTAGCGATGGGACTTTAATTACCTATCTCAGACACAGGGATGGCTCTTGTCTTTAAAAAAAGAGGGAAAGAACTCACTTTTTTTCCCCTCCCTTGTTCATTCTTTTTCAGATTGAAATCTTTTGTTCCTGGCACTTTCCGTATGCCATCCTTTAATATTTAATCAGCCCCCACCTCCTCAGAAGACTGCTGGCCTCATTAGATAATTAATGGTTGCCGGCACTGCATTTGCTTCAATTAATACATCTGCAGCCAGCAATTAGCGCCCGAGTTTATTAGTTGCACTGGCTTCATTTACTGGGGAAGCGATTCTGCCTCTGATTGAAGCCGCTGGGATCGGCATATGTGGACAGCTTGCCCCTGTTCCGCGGGATTCTTTTGTTTACATTTTTGCTACAGTTTTGCAACACTGCGCATCCCGGCCCTGCCACGAACAGTTGGTGGGGAAGATTTCCCTTTTATAATTTAGAAGATAATTGGGTAATTCTGCGCAGGAGAGAGCGGCTGCGGAGTGATTCTCCAACTTTGGGTGGGGCTGGGAGCAGGGAGGGAATCTGCTGGCTAATTTGTTCTTTTGGAAATGTCTGTTAAAAAAAAACCCCATAACTACAAAGCTGAGAAATATTCATTCAGGAGGAATGCATGCTAAGAAATGCGATCTAATGTGTCAGGCAGCTGCCTCCAGGGAGGTCTTGCTGCTTGGAGCTGGGAAGCCACAAGGAGAAGGGGTCTTATGCCTTCTCTCGTCTCTAAACTTGACTTCCACCATTTGACCCCATCCCCACCTCAATTTTCGTAGCAAATGGAATAGTGCCATTTTCACCTGCTTTTCAGGCATGCCTTCTTGGTGACCTGTGCTTTGTTGGTTTCTTCCTGGTGATTAAAATCTTGGCATATCACCAAGATTATTTCCCTAGTTAATCCTTCTTCCTTCCTGATGTCCAAATGGGGGGCGATGATCATTAAGAACACAATAATGATGTGACAGCCGAATCAAATGAGCGCGATGTTTTGTAAAAGAAGGAAACAAAGAACATATAACTTTATGAATGGAGAGAAAGGGGAAGGAAAAGCAGAAAAAATGAGAAGTAACAAGAGTTTCAAAATTGTCTTTTTTCTTTTAGGCCAGAATTGCTAAATCAAGACCAATCTAAATACATATGCCCTAAATGGAAGGAAGGAATGATGATGACTATGATGAAGATAACAAACCTTTACTGAGCATTTTCCAAGTGCCAGGCATCCTGCTAAATACATTAGGTGTGTCTCGACCAACTTTCTCGGCATTCTAAGGGTTAGAAAAAGAATTTCCATAGGTTTTAATCACATTTTCCCAAGATCACACAACCCATAGCATCTGAGCTTCCGTTCACTGAACTCCTACCATGCGTTAGTCAATCTGCACGCACAAGCTTATTTCATTCTCGTACGGACAGTGTGAAGCTCACTGAGGTTAAGTCACTAGCCCATGATCACACAGCAAGTAGGGAGGCTGCCTAATTCCCAAGCCTCTTTCCACCCCTACAAAGACTAACACCCTCTGGGGCCCCAACTGAGGTTCAGGTTGAAAGAACAGTCTACAATGACTCCAGCCTACTCAAAATTGTGTGCTAAATTTCGGAATGCTCTATTATGACACAAATCCTTTGGATGAGTCAAGGAAGGTCATATATGCTTCTTCAGGCATAAATGGTAAGACTGATATATTGTTTTACTTTTTTTTTTTTTCCAGGTTGAGTTGAGTGCTCAACCTCAGGTAGAATGCTGTGAGAGATAAACCACATCACCAGTAAAAATGCACAAGGTTGACCCCTGCCCTTACAATGCTGTGCTTCTCAAACTTGAATGCACAACGCAAATTATACGGAGATCTTCTTATCCTGCAGATTCTGATTATGAAGTTCAGGAGGAACCTGAGATCCTGAATTTCTAACAAGATCCTGGGTTATATCAGTGCTGGTAAAGCAGCGATTCTCAAACCAGGATGTGCGCTGGAGTGCTTGTGTTTCTGATACTAATTTCTAGGTATCCTCCCAATCAAACTAGCATCTCTGGGGGTGTGCTCAAGATGCAGTGTATTTCAAAAGCACCCCCAAGTGATTTTAACACACATTCAGAACCACCGGGTTAAAAGGAAAAATCTCAGTGGGACGACTTAGCTGAGTGTCATATGAGTGATATAAACCAAGAAAGCAGAAGGAGGCAGATATAAAACATTCCCATTTACAAGACAAGAATGAAGACCTTCCTGGATTATAAACCATCTGATTCTCCCACTGTTCCTTAGTGAGGTGCACAATACTATTGTAGAGAAACATGACTTACCATCATAGCTCCATAACAAGTTTTCTGGGTGAACATGGTCAAGCTGTTAAAATTCCATGGTCTCAGTGTTCTCATCTGTAAAATGGAGCTAACACTTTACCTGCTGCTGAAGGAGGTCACTGAGAGGATGTGACCACCAGTTGACCCTCGAGCTGGGCTTAGGCAATCAAAGGCTCCTCACCCCTCCCCTGTCCTTGGAATGTACATTGTTATGCCCACCATTCCCATAGTGGGAGTTGTTCCAAGGCCATAGCCTTGAGAGAGTAAGGTATTGTTGAGACATCTGGACAATGCACTGGGGACAGTGACTGAACCCCACTAAGGCCTCTATATAAACTTTTAAGATTCTGGGGGACAGGTGTAGAGATCTACTTGTCTTGTGGCCACCCAAGACAAGCCTCGTAAGTAAGTTCCCTTGTTGACTAAACCAGCCACCTACCGATCAGGAGTACTCTGCCTCTTTCTTCCATCTCTCCTTGCCCTCCGTGTCCAGTGCCACTTTGCAAACCGACATCTGCCTGCCTGAGAATGAAAGGAAGTAAACAATGGGTGGTTGTTTGCAAAGGCTAAAAAGAGCCATAGCAAAACAAGGCACAATTATTAATAACACTCTATCTTGGGCGGCACAAGCTTTTCCAACCTGGAGAAGACTCCAAGGCAATTACTGTAATTATAGTTCAATTCTAAATACCTGTAGTATACAGTTTTTAAAAAATAAAATTCATGTTCATCAGATTTTATTTTTCTTGTGCATTAGGAGAATAAAAAGAGACCTCAGAATAACTTTGAATGCAATGTTTACCAGAATGTGCCATGTACTGCTGACAAATAGGATGATTTTTGGTGGCCTACAGATAAACTTAAAAACATAATAAAGTTTTGGGGCCGCCTGGTGGCGCAGCGGTTTAGTTCGCGCTTGGCAGTCCAGGGTTCGCAGGTTCGGATCCTGGGCGCCCGCCGACGCACTGGCTGTCAGCCATGCTGTGGCGGCGTCCCATATATAAAGTGGAGGAAGATGGGCACGATGTTATCCCAGGGCCAGTCTTCCTCAGCAAAAAGAGGAGGATTGATGACGGATGTTAGCTCAGGGCTGGTCTTCCTCACACACACACACACACACACACACAAACATAATAAAGTTTTAAAATGCATGAGAAAAATAGTGGATTTTGGTGGTGATGTAAAACTATATTTTTGAATACTTTTATTTAAATGAAAACAGTGAAATAGCTTAAAGATCTGGTGATGCACGCTCTGAACTCTAACTTAAGTAACAAATATAAAAGTAAAGTAATAAATTGATGAAGATGGAATGTGAATAGCTGCTTGAAGTTGGAAGAACCTCCTTCTGATCCAGCATCAGACTGGTCCAACCACACCCTTCCTACTCAGCTCCACCCTCCAAATGTTGAACACAAATGCCCACACTGGCCTTCACTAGATCTGCATCTTTGGCAAGCAGATCGGGTGCTTTCATTATTTTCGGACTGGTCTGGGGGGCCGGGAAGGACTGCACTTCAATTATAAGAGGTGACTTTGGAAAGAGTTGTCCACAGTGCTCTGCTAGTCGTCCCCAACTCTGAATAAGTCACCAAGCCACAGGGACAGCTTCTTCTCTACACTGAGTGCTGGCTAAACCTTCAGACCCCTTCCAGAACTAAAATTTGATGTTTCATCCTTAGGTTTAGAATTAGCAAGTTCGCTTTCAGGAATTTCCCCTAAGGAAATAACTATAAGCAGACGCTGGCAACCAGGGTGCACATTGCCATTATTCTTATAATTTTAGTGGTTTTATTAGGTTGGGGTAGGAGGAAATGTGTTATTAGGTTGAATCATATGAAACTGCCATGTTCATAGGTCAAAAATGGGTGAATACGAGCAATCAGATGACTAATAGGAGAACTATTACTCAAATTTGGGCATATTCTGTGAAATAATATACTCTGCAGCCATCTGTAATAAAGCCACCGAATGGTATTTAATGACAGAGATATTATTCAAAATATAGTCTTTTGAACAAAACAAGACAGAAGAATGATGTTGGCAAACAGTATAAATAGCGTTATTTGTTTAGAACATATTTACGCATAGAAAAAAAGGACATAATATAGTTCATATTAAAGTCTTGTATGTTTTCTCATTTTCTTCATTGGCTTTGACTGCTTCTAGTTTATTTAGTAGGATTTTTGAAAAGTTGATTTTAAATTAACGTTTAAATGGTTGTTGCATCGAATTCTTAGTCAATTCTCTTTTTCTCTCTCTCATGTCTGGGTGTTAGATACTTTACTTGCTGCTATCATTTTCCTTCCCTCTGTGAAGTTTGTCATTCATGTTTCTTTTGTTAAGAAAGAATACTTCTCAACACATAACTCCAGGCAGCCATTTCCAATCAATCAGAATTGTCATACCAGGCGATATTGATTTTCCTTCCCTGCCCTAGACCCGGTCAGTTAGATATTTACCCCTCACCTCTACGCAGATAGCTCTATATCTTTCTCACTCCCTCGCTCTCTCCTCTGAGCCTCTCTCAGATTTGTGCAGCTGCTAATTGAATTTCTCTGTCTCAGCTACTCCTGGTAATTCAGGGTCACTCATAGTGTGACCACTGTATCCTGATTTGTTGGATTTAAAATGGAAAGTCCCATGTCCCAGGAAGTCCCTCAGTCCCAGGAAAACAGGGACATTTGGTGATTCTAGTACTGGTTTGAGTTAGGAGGGGTCACTGTGGACAAGAGCATGAGTGATCTGTCAAAGCTGCTGGTTAATAGGGAGGTCGGATAGCTGGGCCAAGGCCAAAGGGATGACCTCCAGCTTACAGTCTGTGGAAGGTCTTCGAGAAAATTGGAAGTGTGTAAGTAGCACCCCAGGGCCTCCAGGAATCCAGGTATAAGCAATTTCTGGCAGTTCAGGCTCTGATACCTGCCAAAGAGCATCTACTGAATTAACTGGAGCAACCTGGGCCGCCTAGCTCAAAGCAGACAGTTCCTCCAGCCTCCAGCCAAGTTACCTGGGACGACATTCCAGCAGGGCAACTCCAAATGATCTCAGGCTTGCAAATGTGATGTGAGACTGAACTGCTAGACTCTGGAATGGATCCTCTCAGCTCTCCTTCTCTGCAGGTTGGTTTTGGCCCTCAGTCAACATCAAGCCATTCCATTCCTCTGTGAATTCAGGCCAACTTATTTTCCAGAGCACAAAGTAAGTACCAAAGTGAGTGATGATCATGTTCTAAGTTAATGATACTTCCCTCGTATTCCATATGCAAACAGTGAAAACTCTCTGATTTCTTCCTCTGAGAGACCATTAATAGAAATCTTTAAAAAGACAGTTTCTTAGCACTGGAAATATTAAGCTGTTATTATGGCAAATGAGCTTATTTTTACTTTCAAATGAAAATATAAATAAGTAAATATTAGCCATTTTGGTTCCATAATGAATAAGGACAGAATTGGAAGCTGAAAGAGTGTGTACCCATTAGAGAGGCTGGGAAATTAACATTTGTTGACATTTTACTGCTTTTGCTTTAATGTAAACTAGAGGCAATTAAGTTATGTTCAACGCATTCCCCTTGTAAATATTTTCCGTTTCTCAATATAGTAACCAAGATGTCTTACAGTGCCGCCATATTAGCGGGCCCCAAAGTAGGGGGAGGCCTTACCTGTCATCTGCCAGTGTAAAAATAGCCCAAATGCTTGAATAATTCAGTGTTTCTCTTCTATCTCTTATCCACGTCATGACTATGCCATTCACCATTCAGGGTGCCTTCTGTTTTCTGTTGGTTTTTTTTTTTTTTACACAGTTGATTTCTAGGTAAATCTATAAATCCTCACTCAGAAGAACATGAATTATCCAATGCTTGAATGAAATGAAGACAAAAACAGGCTTCAATATTTAAAGTTGCAGCGTCTTCAATGATAGATCCTTTCAGACTCCAACTCATTTTTTTCTTTGATATCTACTACTGCTATAAAGTCCCAGTTTATCATATAACATTACAATTTATGGTGTAACCAGCTTGTGTGCTGACTATAAACCCTTCATCAATGCCACTGTAAAGGGTTTATAGTCCATAAATAGAAGAGCAAGACTGTCTTGCCTCCTTATTTTGCCCACGACACCGCACTTCAGACACGTCAACCCAGTTATTTGTTTTACATGCTGGGTGAGTTACGGGAAAATAAGTGGATACATTGTTTTGCCTGTCCAAAATCCAGAGACAATTCAGGGTCACAGAGGAGATTAACAATGTGATGTTGACTGGAAAGTTGCAAGAGAATAAGTCTGTTCTTGCTACATCATTAATCTATAGGGGGGAAATAAAAAAATAAATCTCAAAATTCAGATAATTAGGAACATGCTCTTTCTTTTGAAACCAACCAACCATGTAATGTCACATCTTAAATTAATGGAGATACATAATCCTACAGTATTTACTCTTGTTCAGTCCCCTATTTCATGTTCTCTTTGTTCTGTCATCAACCCTCTTTTTAGGAAGAGTGTTGGATTTTGGTACATGAAAGAACTGGGTTCAAATTCTGGCTCCAGTCCTGATTAACTGTGTAGTCTCTAACTCTGGTCAATGCTTTCCTTATCTATAAAGTGGAGGTGATAATGCCAATGTAATTTTAATTTCCTCAGTCCTCGTCATTCTACAGGTACTAATACTGATGATGGTGGTGATAATAATAGTGATGGTGATGATGGTGGCTATGTGACGATGGTAATGATTGTGATAATGATGATAGTGATGATGGTGATGATGGCGATGATGGTGATGATGATGATGATGATGGTGATGGTGATGATGATGATGGTGATAATGATGATGATGGTGATGATGGTGATGATGGTGATGATGGTGATGATGGTAATGATGATGATGATGATGGTAGTGATGATGATGATGATGGTGATGGTGATGATGATGAGGTCATGATGATGGTGGGGATTATAACGGTGAAAACTAATGCTTATTTAGTGACTTCATACAGGCACTGTTTTAAGAGCATTGTGCGTATTGTCTCATTTAATCAAAACAACCTCATTTTACATGTGAGAAAATGAGACTCAGAGTGATAAATGGCTTGTTCATAGTCACGTAACTTGTGTAGCAAGCTCGGATTTGAATCCAGCACTCTGATTCAATAGTCCTCAGTCTTAATCATATCATTTTATTACCTTCCTTTAGTGGGCAGTTCAAAGGAATGGCAATGACCCAGATTTTTTTTGCTCTTCCACTCTCTGCATAATGAAGTTTTCAATCTCCCCCAAATCTCATTAAGATAATTATAGGAGTTCCAGAGCAGGATATTTCTTCTCATCTGTATCTATTTTGCCCTGCTGCCTGCAAAGCCACTGACCATGGTGCCTCATGCCTAGAGATGGAGCCCATGATGATGCTGATGTTTTCTCTGACAACTATAAGAACCCCAGTGCTCTTGAGGCTGCAGATCTCTGAGGCTGCAAAGCATGGCTGTTCTTCTCTCAGTAACAAAGCCGTGATGTGGTTCTGACAACGGTTAAGGGGCATCCTTACTTGGTCTCCTAGACCCCCAAATCAATCTGCTTGTGTGTCCCAATCTCATGATTCCTTGTGCCAGCAGTTTCATTGGCTCTGGCTAGAGCTCTTCTCTTTGTGGGCCAGAGACACATTCATGTTGCCACATCAAGGACAAGGCCAGCACCCCATCATGTACCAAGTGCGCCAACTTTGCTGTGATGAGCGGCAATGGGAGTGGAGACATCCAACTCTATTGCTGGCAAGAATTTAGAATTTTGGGGGGCCTTTTAGCAATATTCCAGAATATTAACTGGATTAAGAGAAAAACTGTTCTGGTCAATGGAAAGACCCAATGGAAAGTGTCTTTGCTTCATGCGATGCCAAAGGAGAGGGAAGGTCCCAACTTTAATTATCGGCACATTTGAATATCTTCATTCTGAACTAGACACAAAGAGTCTCAGGTGAGCCCTGAGGGATTTCCAGCCAAAAGCTGGCTAATCTCCAGTTAAACAGGGCCATTATCTCTCACTCCCCGGGAGAAAGTCAAGCAGAACTGATTTGATTAACAGCAGATTAACCTCTCTAACACAGCCATCCTGGGTTTTACACCTGTCACTTAAGTATGACAATTTATATTTATTCAAAAAGCCATGAGACAGTAAATTAAACATTGCCCTAATTAGAAAAGTGTCATATGTTACAGTGGGGAAGCCACCTGATCTAATTTTCCAACAGGCCCTGTGCAAAGAACATGTCAGTGTGGCGTTAGCAAAAAGCCCTACAAACACTCTTGGGAGGAGAAAAATCCAGGCTGCTGATGTTGCATCTTGGTTTTTGAGAGGAGAGATTCAGAATTCAATCCAATGAGCATCAATTGTGCCCCTGCAAAGGGCCTGGCAACGTACTGTAAGCTGGGACTTAGCTGGGAACCAGAGCAGATCCCAGCCCATAGTGACTTCAGAAACTAGTAGAAGAGACAGACTAGGACATGGACAATTTTGATTCAGCTTGGGCTAGGAGTAAAGACTCAATGATGTGAAGGCAAAAAGATGCAGTTTGGGGGGAAGGATGACAAAGAGATTATCTTAGAAAGCAATGACATCTAAAGTGGCATCTGAAGATTGTGGAGCAGTTTTCCTGGCTTAAAGGAGAAGTAAGGAGGAAACAGAACATGCAGAATCCTAATGGTGGGATGATACCTGGTATATTCAGGGACTTACTGGTTAGAGGAGAGTATGGCAAAATATGAGCACTGAGCGAGGTAAGAGACAGTCATGAGAAGCTGTGATGCCATATCAAGAAACACACCTGCAAAAAAAGGAGATACAACTAACATACAGCAAAGCATACAAATCTAAGTGCGTAGCTTGATGGGTTTGTATGTATACATGCATCCATGGAAATAACACTCAAGTCAACGTACGGAACAGTTTCAGCTATTCATTCTTGCTCCACTCCAAGGTTACACCTCTGATCTCTATCACCAAATATTATGTTTGCCAGTCTATGAACTTCATATATGTGGGATAATGCAACATATGCATTTTTGTGTCTGACTTCTTTTATTCAACATTGTCTCCATGACGATATTTTCTTGTCACATTTAGTTCTATTCTTATCGCTGTGTAGTATCCCATTGTTTGAATGCATCACAATGTATCTACCACATTCTAGTGTTGATGAACATTAGAGTTATTAATAGTTTCAGATATTCTAAATAATGCTATGATAAACACTCTTGCACATGTCTTTTGGAGGGCATCATTGCTCACTTTTGTTGGGTATGTATCCAGGAATGAAATTGTTGTGTCAAGGGTATGTTATCACTTGTGTTAAGGCTGCTAAGAACCTTCACATACATTGCCCCGTTAACTCAACAACATTTCTAGGACAACTATTATGTGCTCAGGGCACAGCAATCAACAGCAGAACCCCCTACACTCCGAGCACTTACTTTCTGGTATAACCTCAATTCACTACATAAACCCTAAGTCATGGCTGAAGTGAATTTGCCATCATAATGCCTGTGGAGTGGAGAATAACAATGAAAGTTCTTGTAACTGACATTTTCCCATCTGTCTGCCTGAACTCTTTAAAAAAAGGTAAGTCATGGAGAGCTAGAGGTCTATTGCTAAAGAACAGGAAAGGATTTTAGGAGAAAAAAATCTGATGGAAACATACTGCCCACCACTCTGCCCCTGGATATGATGTGTCACAGTCTTGTTCAGACCCCGGAGAGAGTGTGCCATACACAGTCCCTGATGGGAAGGATCCAGAGTTATTGGGGCTTGACTCAGAATTGGCCATAATTCCTGGAAACCAGAAGTGAAACCAGAGCATGGTGTTAGAAGGCGACACTTGACCCTCCTGTGATGGCCCATGTCACTCAGTTGGGTGCAGCAGCTTCTCTTAACATCTTTTCTGTTTGTTTCCAAGCTAGAATCCTCATGGGGAGGCAGGACATTGGGCCAAGCCCAGTCCCTCTTCTCCAGGGAAGAAGCTGGCTTTACATACTGTACCTAGCTCCCTGCCTGCATTCTTCTAAGAGCACACTCAACAAATCATGAGATTTGAGCTATTTTACCAGCTTTTAAAGGCTATTTCTAGGGTTAGGAACTTAGTAAAGAACAAGTAAACAAAGACGAAATAAAATCCTTGCCATTTTGAATAGAAAACCCAAAAAAGTTTAATTACTTGATAAACCAAGAAAGAACTTCCAGGGAGGTCACATAAATTCCAAGGGTTAAATAGAAACTTAGGAAAACTCTACAGTCTTTTTGGCATCTCAGGAAAAGCCTGAGCTGTCACCACCCCTGGATCTCCATCCATCAGAAAAATGGGACAAAAACCAAAGTTATCCTCTGAAAACAACCTAGTGAGGCATCGAAAGACTCAAAAATCTTTTACTCTTTGATCCAGTAATTCTACTTCTAGGATATATGAATTTATAATATATTCACTGTAGCATTATTTATAATAGAAATAAACCAGCAAAACATTATGTATTCAAAATAGGTGAATGGTTAAATAAATTATAGTGTGTTCATATGATGGACTATTACAGATCATTAAAATTATTTTATGAAGAACATTTAATACATACCTATGATATAAATTTAATTGATGAAAACGCAATACACAGAACTTTATATATTCAGCATGGTAAATCGATTTCATCCTTCGTGTCATCGCCTATTGGTTGATAACAGCTGCTTGGAACTCTGCATTGGAAAAGATTCTGAGGCCTTGTGTGCACCCAGCAGAAATGATTAGCAATCTCTGTGTGGGCATAAGAAGGGAGAACATCCCACCTGTGCCAGCAATTTGCCCTGCCGGGTTTATTCAGAATAATTTAAACTATGACACAGACAACATGTATTCATACACATGAGTATATTAATAGAGAGGAAAACAAAAAAGAACTGAGCCAAAAGAAAGCAAAACTCCGTTGATAAGCAGAAAATGACTTATTTACTTATATGATAAGATGAGTAAGGATTTCTGAGGCTTCCATCTTAGTGATTCCTTGGATTAAATAAAGTCCTGTAGAAATACAAATAGAGTTCACATCCACTAGAATGGCTATCATCCTGACGGCAGACAATAACAAGTTTGCTGAGGAAATGGAGAAGTGGGAACCCTCCTACATTGCTGGTGGGAATGTAAAGTGATACAGCCACTTTGCAAAATGCTTTGGCAATTTATTAAAAAGTTAAACATAAATTTACCAGGTGACCCAGCCATTCCACACCTACATATTTACTCTAGAGAAATGAAAACATGTGACTAATAAATTAATGTTCTTAGTAGCATAATTCATAGTAACCCAAAATTGGAAATGACCTGAATGTCCATCAGCGGGTGAATTGATAAACAAAATGTGGTATCTCCATACAATGGAATATTATTCAGCTGTAAAAAGGATTGAAGTACTAATACATGTTACAATATGGATGAACCTTAATAATATTATGCAAAGTGAAAGAAGCCGGCACAAAAGACCACATATTGTATCATTCCATTTATATGAAACTCTTCACAAAAGACAGAATCTATAGAGATAGCAAGTAAGGCAGTGGTTACCTGAAGGTGGGAAGGAAATAGAGATTAATTGTAAATGAGCATGAAGGATCTTATTGAGGTGATGAAACTGCTCTGAAACTGGATTATGATGATGGTTGTGCAACTCAGTAAATTTACTAAAAATCATTGAACTGTACTGTGGGGGAGGAAGAAATTTTCCTCTACTCTTCTAGGTTCTTCCAGCTGGTCTAAGAATCAAATTGACAGAGACAGATTAACAGGTGAAAATCTAATTTAATTGCATACGTACAGGAAGCCCACATATGTGAGAGGGTCAGAGATAGAAAGGTAAAGTAAGATGTTTATGCCATTCTGAGTCAAGGAATGGGACAGGGGCCCGAGGCTTCAGAGAGGAGGGTAATTCAGAGGGTGATAAGAAGAACAGATGTTCAGTAATTAGAGGTTTGCCCTGCCATACAGATAGGTTGTAAAAATTTATTCCTGGCAATAACTCTTATTATGGGAAAGGCCCCCAATTTAAATTCTTTAAGGGAGAGGTAAAAGGTTCTCTTAAGCCTGAGGGGTCTCACTTGCCTTTAGCTCAAAATATTCCACATGCCAAAGCAGCACATCTCGGGGAGGCCTGTTCTGAACCCCTTCAGTACAATTTTAAAAAGGTGATATTTATGGTTTATAAACCCACTTTGATAAAGTTGTTTGAGAAGATGTAAATGGAGGGAGAGAGAGAGAGAGAGCACACAACAGGATGTTATCAGTGACTGTTTCTTGGTGGTAGGATTATGGAAGATTATTTACTTCTTTACATCTCTCTCTGTTTTCCTTGTTTTTTATTTGAATATACATATTTTTTAAGAATCAGGGGGAAAACTACCATGACCTGCACCCCACTCAAACCCCTATCAGAATCAACAGATCTCTGTGATGGAGGATAAGCTCCCAACCTCGTCTCCATCCCCACAGGTGATACAATTAGCCCAATAAACCAAGGACACCTTGGTGGATGCACTAAGCATATCCATGTGGATGCTGAAGGCCCTAGTCCTAAAAAACATTTTTCTCTCCTCTCCTAATAACCAGATGAAGCATTTCACCTTTCGAATGCTTATTTTCCAAGCTTCCAATTTCCTGAGGCCATGGCCTCCAGGTCTTAGATGAAGTGTGCCGTCATGCTTCATGCTTGAGAAAAATCATGCCGTTGCTATGTAAGGTCAAGACTGTGCACCTGTTTGAATCCTCTAGAGCCCCCAGAGAAATAGCCCTGCCAAGGTTTCCTCGACATCTCAGACTTCATGTGTTAGAATTGCTTGCAGTGTCTGGCACAGTATTTTCAAGCTGTTCTGTAGGTGAAGGTACTTCCTTAGAAGGAGGCCGTGTTTCTACTTGCATCAGAAAAATGTCACACAATACACTAGATTCTCACCCCATAATATTTCCTGGTCACTGTAGGGACAAGTTACATATCAATGAAGTGGGCAAAACATAGGGTATTGAATAATGTAGCAAATAATAACAAGTGTTAACACTAAGCTCTTAGTACGTGGCAGGTACTGTGTTAAATGTTTTATATACATTATTTCATTCAACCCTCACTACAGTACTATTAATTATTATCTGTAGTTCACTATTGAGGAAATGGTGCAGAGCCAAGTTTAGGACCTAGATCTGTCTTATTCCAAAGTCTGTGTTTTTGTTTTAGCACTGCAGTGCCATTATCATTTGCACTTGGGAGCATAGGCAGAAATTCACCCAACTTAGAAATCAGATGAGAGCAAGATTAGTGAAAATCAACACACAAGTGTTAATTTAAATTCCCTTTGAGGAAGTGACTCAAGAGACTGTCCGCAAAAGTGTAGCTGACAAGAACTGGGAATGTTCGTATCCCAATTGATTGGGATTTCCTTCTTGAAAGCCTTTCATTAGAGTAAAGTACATCAATGCTACATCACAGTATGAAAGGTGGTCTATGCAACTAAGAGATCTATGCAAAGAGTCTATGCAACATGTTTGCTAATTGTGTTGATGCTCTGGCATAAAAAACGTCTAGAAGAGGCTGGACTCTATGTATCTATGTGATTGTCCAATGGTCATGTGGTAAGATAGTTCTTTAACATTTTAACTTCTGGGATTTTGTTTTCTGAAATTAAATTTTTGTCCCTTGTTTCTGTCCCTCTCATTTAAAGTAGACCAGGCCTCCACTGCCTGAGGAGAGGAAGATCATGGAAAATATTAATATTTCATTCTACACTTTTTAGAATTAAATGCTGAAGACTTGTCCTGTTTATTTTCTCTGCCCAAACTAAATGAGATTTCCCAAGCTTGACAAAAGAAAAGATGGAAGGGAAGGCAAAGGATTTCTGGTGAATGAAAAACACCATGGACAAAATTAAGTCGATAACCATAGTATTTACGTAAATTAAAATGCATATGCACAAAATAATTAGACTATTTTGCAAGGAAACATACAAATCAAAAGGCACACAATAACCACCTTTGATGGTTGTTCATGAGAGGAGGAATGGAAGTGGAGAATGAATGAGTGGATGAATGAATGAAGAAATTAAAACTTTAAGTACACATGCTAATGTGCTAGGAACTCAGCAGAAAGATTACCTCCACACTCAGCAGCTAAGATTCTAAAAGAGGAGGAAGCCAATCAAATTAGAATTGGAGGCTGCTATGAGTCTCCCAGGAGGGGCCCTGCACTCTGTCCACTTCCTTAGGTCAACAAACCCACTCGTGGAAGGAAAAACTCCCAGATGAGGGAGAGGATCCAAGGCCATAGGGAACCTGTGCATTATTTCCTTGTTGAAATTCAGGGAGGTGTCAGACCTCACATGGAGGTTGCTATCACGGCTTCATTTGTCATCAGTGGAGTACAAAAAGCACCGGAGCAGGCAAGGTAGAAAGGCAGCCTAAGAGAAACCTACTGAGCTTGCTGTGGTCCCTGGAAGGAGAGCAGAAAGAGCTAGGAGACAGATGGCCAACCCACGGAGGCACTGACTTTGGGACAGACAAGACACAAAGTGATCTGGAACCTGGGGAACAGATGGAAATATTCACTACTTGGCCATTTCCATCTGGGATAGGTGCGCGCAGCTGGCACCAGTAGGAGATGCATACACCTGGCCCATGTCATGGTAAAGTCCATCCCAGCAGATTCTAGTGTGGATAGACAATGATGAACAAGCAACAACAGTCTCCACCTGAGTTGTGTTAAAAATCCCCTCTGCAATGTATATGTAACCCTTCAGAAAATACATAGAAGCAACCCCTGAGTTGTCTGAAAAATACTGATTTCACTTAGGTTAAATTAAATTGATTTGGATTAAGTTTTTGTCATAAGACAATTTGGAGACTTTTGATTAAAATTAATTACTGTTATTAAATAATAAGAATTTATGCATTACCTGCAAATGAATTAGTGTCCACTGACACTATGTAATTGTTACACCTATGAGATGATTTTCTTTCTGATGAAAGACTGCCCTTGGAGGACCTTGCAGACAATGTGACCTGAATGGATGGGGCTTCTTAGAGGAAGACAGGTCTGAAATGAGCCCTGTTGAAAGGGAGTTTCAGAACGTGGGTGAGAATGAGGGCTCAATTTTGAGTAGTGGAAATCTCTGTGAGAGCTTGCCTCCACACATCTGTATATCCCAGGAGGGTGGGGGGCAGGAACCAGCCCCCTCCCACATTTTTTTGTCTTCTCTCTACCTCTGCAAGAGCAGACAAATGGACCACGGCTGTGTTTTAGACATTAGAAGGATTTTTCTCTTTGGATTTCTGCTTTTCACTCTTGTGTACAGGAAGGATAAATAATGTTGGAACATAATAAAAATGCTTTCAGTCCCCTGAAGCCAAGAAAGCATTTTAATGTAGTGAGTGATGTTGCAAAACCTTCTTTATCAAGAAACATGAAGGAAAAGCTTTTCAAATACTGGCTGCATACACAGACCTGCTATGTTAAAGACGCCTCCCCAGAGATGGTCAGGAAGGGGCTTGCTTGGAAGATACTGCTCTTATCCTTTCCCGTAGCTGAGCATTCAAGATGAAGGGTCACAAGGCTTTTCATGAGCTGATGCTCACCCCCTCTGCAGCCTCATCTCTTGCCACAGATTTACCCCCTGGGCAGGCTAATGGCGTTTCAGGTCCCCAAATACACTTTGCTGCTTCTTGCCTCTGTGTCTTTGTCCATGTGGTTCTGTCTGCCTGGCATTCCCTTCTCCTCCTCTTCTTCTGATTTATTCTCGTGCTTCAAGACTCATTTCAGATGTTCTTTCCTGGAGAAATCATTCCCTGGGCCCTCATTCACAGAGTGGTGGCTTCTTTTTGTATGCACCTGTTACCACTTTGAGTTTTCTTCTAACAAATGTTTTATATGAATATATATCTATATATCTATATCGTTAGACTTCTCTCCCTCTCCTTAAGTGGGGTCAGGGGAAATTCTTGATAACTAAGAAAAGGTGGGGAAATGTTACCTAAAATTATACTTCATACTCACCCAATAGAAGAATCACCCAAGTCAAGAGGGTTACAAAAAATTGAAGTTAATTGAGAGTAGAATGGTGGTTGCCGGGGGCTAGGGGTTGGGGGAAATGGGGAGATGTTGGTCAAAGGTACAAACTCTCAGTTATAAGTTGAGTAAGTCCTGGGGACCTAATGGACAGCATGGTGATTACAGTTAATAATAATAATACACAGTAAACTTGAAATTTGCTAAGAGGGTAGATCTCAAGAGTTGTCACTACACACACACAAATGGTAACTATGTGAGGTAATTGATATGTTTATAAACTTGATATTGGTAATCATTTCACAGTGTATAAATGTATCAAATCATTATGTTGTACACTTTAAATAAATACAATTTTCATTTATCAATCATATCTCAATAAAGCTGGAAACAATTTTTTAAATTAAAAAAATCTTAAAAATTGAAGTTGATTCCAAACCAAACTGCTAAATTCTGAAACCTAGTCCAGCATTTCTGAACTCAGGGGCCAGAGTAGAGATCTACTTGTCCTGGTGACAGGAATGACATGCCCCCAACTCCCCCAGTTATATGGAGGTGTCATCTTTCTGTCCTTTAATGCTGAAATAAAATCATGTCCAACTTCCCAACCAACATAAGTTAGGAAACTCAGTCTTCAATTTTATTTCAGCCAATATTTCAAGAGATTCAGAGATTGAGTATTGTGCTTTATAAAATTACTCTTAAAAGTTTCTAACTTACACCCATCTTTTCCCATTAAATATGAAGATCTACTACTGTAAATTCTCCTACCATGGCTGTTTTCAGGAGGTGGAGTGGCAAAATGGAAAGAGAATGAGTTGTGAGGTCGACATATTGAATCAAAGACGAGGCAATTAGGTAAGGTGTTGGCTCACCAAACTGAGTGAGAAGTCAAGAAATAAAATGTAAAATGGGGACAATGATGGTATAATTTTGCCTCCTCTATAATGTGGTTATGAAAATTAAATGAATCAATATATATGAAGTGTTTAGAACAGTTCTTGGGCATAGCAAGCACTTAATACACATTTCTGTTGTCTCTATAAGTCAGTCCCAAGTGTTGCATTGGATGTGGGAGAACTCAAGATGGAAGAACTTGATTAGGACACTGGGGATCGCGGAGTTATATTTACTATTCTAGTAGTTAAAGCTTAGCCTAAAGTGCTATTGACGAAGTGACTCCTTGTAATGAGAATAATAAATACCAAAAAGATAATGAACTCAGAACATTGCTCAAAAAAAGAAAGCCAATTATTTACTCAATTATTGTAAATTGCTTATGCAGTTCCTTCAAGATTATGAATTGTCTACTTTTTCAAGCATAGGGTACACATATGTATGTGTACTTGTATTTTGTGTTATTTTTCTTTTTCTTGTTGAAGACAATGATGGGATAGTAATACTTCTTGAATTAAGACTCTCTCTGGACTAAGTGAAGAAAACTTATGCAAAGCTCTAGTTCATGACTTGAAACACAGTAGGAACTTGATATATACCATTTATTTTTGTGTGGCAATAACTCCTGCACTGTGTCCTTGCACTCCACCTACTGAATCAGAAACTCCAGGGATGTCCCAGCAATCTGTGTTTTCACAAGTCCTGCTGGTGATACTGATGCACACCCAGGGAGAGCCTATATTCTGGGGAGATGATTCTGGAAACTATCGATTTCTGGGCCAGAGGAGAAAACACCACCACAAACAATAGAAATGGGAGGGACTTTAACACTGATAAATCTACTCAGTGACTAGGATCATCCAAGTCCTAAACTGGGCATAACCAGGAACTTACAGGTAAGTACCAACCATGAGAGGTGATGACATGATCATGCTTAGGAAAATGATTCCATTACTATTCCAAATTATGAAACCAAGATCATTTAGTATAGAAAACATAAAAATAAAAAAATTTTAACAGGAGATAAAACTGTCCAAATCCCATATTTTGTTCTAGAATCTTTCCTTTTAGTCTTAACTCTGTGTGTCTGCAGGTGGAGGCATGTTTACTATAAGTGAGGAGATCAAACTTTATATTGTTTCATATTCTGATTTACAGGCTTGCATCTGGGTTATCACTCTCCATATCATTTTTAATCAACTTTGAGTTAGGATTTACGTACATAAAATGCACCCATCTTAAGCATACATTTCACGAGTTTTGACAAATATATACATGCATGTAATCACTACCACAATCGATATCTAAACATTTTCATAACCACAAAAATTCCAATTATGATCCTTCTCAGTAATTCTTCAGCTCTACCCTCACTTTCAGGCAACCATTGACCTGCTTTTTGTTGGTAGAGATTATGTCTGTCTTTTTTAGAGTTTCGTATAAAAGGATTCATTTAGTTTATAGTCTTTTGTGTCAGCATAATGTTTTGATATTTCTGTGTTTGCCTGTAGTTCACTCCATTTTTATAGCTGTATAGTATTCCGTTGCATAGATATACCAAAATTTGTTTATCCATTTACCTGTTGATGGATCGTTGGGTTGTTTCTAGTTTTAGGGTATTATGAGTAAGGTACTATGAATGCTCATGTGCAAGTCATCATGTGGACACATGTTTTCATTCCTTTTGGATGAATTTCTAAGAGTGGAATTCTTGGGTTATATAGTAAGTTTATATTTAATTTTGTGAGAAACCTCAAAAATGTTTTCCAAGGGTTATACCATTTTATATTCCCTGGAACTTCGACTGCTCCATAACCTTGCCAATGATTGGTGTTGTTAGTCTTTTTAATTGTAGCCATTCTCATTGGTTTGCAATGATATCTTATTGTGGTTTGATTTTTCATTGCCCAGATAGCTAATAATAATGACCATTTTTCATATGCTTATGTGTCATTTCTAGATCTTCTTTGGTGAAGTGTCTGTGCAAAACTTTTGCCTATATTTCATTGGGTTACTAATCTTATTATCGACTCGTAAGACTGATATATATATATATATATATATGTATATATATATATATACCTGATATATATACACTTTATATATATATATATATATACACACATAGGTGTATATATATATATATATATATATGTATGTATGTGTATATATACACACACACACCTGACAAAGGCATATATGCATATATTCAAATATTTTCAATATTTGTCAATATGACTATATATATTGAAATATATTTCAAGTTTATTCCCTCAGTTTGTGGCTTGCCTTTTCATTCTCTTAACAGAGTCTATTAAAGAGCAGTTGATTTTAGTTTTGATGAAGTCCAATTTATCATTGTTTTTCATTTATGGTTCACGGTTTTTGTGTCCTAAGAAATCTTGTCTACTCCAAAGCCGTGAAAAATTATCCTCTCTTTTTTTCAAAAAGTTTATAATGTTAGCTGTTAGATTCTGGCATATGATCCACTTTTAGTTCATTTTTATATAGTGTGAAGTTCCTCTTTTTCCATATGGACATCCAGTTGTTCCAGTAACATTTATTGAAACTATTATCCTTTCCCACACTGAATTACTTCAGCACATTTGTTGAAAATCAATTGATATGCACTATATTTATGGATGCTCTGTTTGGTTCCATTGACCTATATGCTCATCCTTATGCCAATTTCTATTCTATTTTCATTTCTATTCACTGCCTCAATTATTGTAGCTTATTGGCAAATCTCAGTAGTGTAAGTCCTCCAGCTCTGTCCTTCATTTCCAAAATTGTTTAGGAGATTCTAGTTCCTTTGAATTTCCACATAAATTTTAGAATCAACTTGTCAATTTCTATGAAAAATCCCACCAGGGCTGAGGTTATGATATTGTTGAATCTGTAGCTTCAAATCCCTTTAAATTCGTTGAGACTTGTTTTATGGGCCAGCTTGTCTGGGGCAAGTATTGAAAAATCTTAACTTCAGAGATACTTCCACTTTATTACTAAGTCATGATCCTTCTGGACTCTTTCACTGAATGCCCCAGATAATTGCCAAAGACTCCACATTTTTTCTGATTAAAGCTTAGACATCTCCCCACACTGTATGATTCTTTGGTAATTATTCTGCTTACAATTCCCCTGTTGTTTGCCCAGATTTTTCTGATTTCCCTCTATGCACATGTGGCCTTGTCCACAGCAAATACTCCAACAGACCCTCTATGCAGATTTTGAGGCATTCTTTCTCAGCATAACTTCCTTATTCTTTTTTTTGAGAGGAGGAAAACATTTTACTACAAACTTCCAGCAACTTAATTTGGAAAAAAAAAATCAATTTTAGAATAGACTTCTACTTCTCATATCTAAATACATTTATTTTTATTATTTTATTAAAAATTATGTATTTAAGGTGTACAATGTGATGTGTTGATATACATATACATTGTGAAATGATTACTACAGTCAAGCTCATTGACATATCCCTAACCTCACATAGTACCTATTATTGTGCTTGTGGTGAGAACACTTAAGATCTACTCTCTTAGCAAATTCACGTATACAATACAGTGTTGCTAACTCTAGTCACTATGCTGTAGATCTCAGAACTTACTCCTTCTGTATAACTGAAACTTTGCACCCTTTGACCAATAGCCTAACTCCCTTCTTTCCAAAACTGTTCCTCACAACTTCCAGACTCATCAGCCTCCCCAAATATTTGTTGATCTCCATCTCCTCAAATCATTGAGGCCACTGGAGTCTTTCTAGGTTCCCCGTCCCTGTGTTCATCGTCTAGATATTCCTTTCATGGAGAATGGAGAAAGCTAGGGCTCAACTCATATTTTTCCCTTCTGTCTAGGGTCCCAGACCTATGTAATCTATGTCAACTGTTTGACATCTGAGCATAGTTGTGATATAGATATAGATGTATAGTGGTATATTTTTTCTAAGTTGTGATATATAATGATAATATATTATATGTAATGATATATATCATACATATTCTAACTTTCTTATTGTTTACCCTACAGTGAGAGATTAAAACTCATCCTTCTTATGCCCTCATGTTCGAAAGTGGAAGACAGAGTTCATTTTTATCACATAAAAAGATGTCTGGGTTTGGGCAGTCCAGAACTAATAGAGCATATCCCCATATCCCCAGTGTCATCAGGAGCAAGACTACTGCTATATTTCTTTTATGCAGCCTTAGAACGTGGCTTTCTTCCTCATGGTTACAACATGGTTGCTTGACTTCAAAGCATTGCAGTAGTGCTCCAGGAGTAAAGTCAGGGAATACAGTCATCAATTTTTCCATAAGTATTATTAAAAGCTTTTAGGAGTTATGGATTGGACACACTGAATATAATTTTACCTTATTTTTATACATTTAAGCAGTTTCCATTATTTGGAGATAATGAACATTTGAGAAATTTGACTTCTTAAAATATCTTTTTCTAAATAGAATTCTTGCTACACTCCTCCTCCAAATAAATGATGTTTCCACTGAAAGGATAAAGGCATCCCCCAGAACTCATCAAGAAATTTAAATTACAACTTCTGTAAGAAGAATGTGATATAATAGTAATAATTTTAAAAACCATTATCTTAATGCAAGATGTTCCCTAGAGTTTTGTTTAAAAAGAGGAGCCAAGGGATTTTCTTTCTCTCCCCCTGCCGCCATGTCTTCTGCTTTCTTTTGTCTTCTCTTTCCAATTTCTCTTCACTCCTGTCTTTTCATTTTCTTACTTTTCTCCTCTTTCCCCTTATATCATTTTCTGCTCTCTTCTCTTTCTCTTCTTCCTGTTACTCTCTTCCTTTTCCGTTTTCCATCTCTTTTTCTCTTATTCCATCCCTTTTTCATCAGTGTTATAACAGTTTCATATGCCATTTCTAGCTGGTGACATTTTTCAAGCAATGGATACAACAGTTAAAATTTTTTAAATTTTGTTTACTCTTTAATTTTGACTTTGATTTCCATGAAAATATTAAAAGACCCTTAAACATATGATGCCTAAAATATATTCTAAAATTTCCCCTTGGTGTTTCTTTTGATTTAAAAAAAAATTCCTAAGAATGCAGCTATTGACCATGCAGCTATGACTACCATGTGATTTTAATTTGGTATTGATCTATGTAATGTCAAAACTTGAAATAGATGACAGCATTATTGATATATCACTTCAGGAGAAAGCATGTGTGTATATGAATCCTAGGTGTTTTTTAAAGGCATGTATGGAAAAGATCCCTAGGGGTTTAATGATTTTATAAAACAAGTTTTATTTTGAAGCTTGGCTCCCCTAAATGGAAATTTTCTCATAGTAAGAGAACAGGATAGAGTCTTTTTCTTTATGATAGCATTAAACGCTCCATAAAAAAAGGGGAAAAATCCAAGAGATATGAATTTGTGGAAGGCTGACCAACCAACCTAATTTGCCCAAGACGTTCCCAGGTTTAGTACTGAAAGTCCCATATTCAGAGATACCCCTGAGTTCTTGCCAAACTGGGCAAATTTATCAACGAAATATCCACGTCCCAGGAAACGCCTCAGTCACAGCCAAGCCATGACAGATGGACATTCCAGTTGGTGGAAAAAAAGAGGTCTAGTGGGCCCCAAATTAAAGTAATGTCCGTAAGACCTGGATTGCCTTACTGCAGGTTATGCTTTGTGCCACGTGTTTCAAGCTTTGATCTCATTTAGTCGTCCAAGGCTGCCTTAGGATGTAGACATTATTACTCTTCCTTACAGCTGAGCAGTCATCCTCTGTACCACAATGAATGCTCAGAGGGGAGGACCCTAACCCAAGAAAGGGTAAATCTCCAAGCCTCCTGGGAGTTTATCTTCTGCTATTAGGAGAAAGAAGTGCTTTCTCTCCTTTGGGGATCCTAAGCTCTGATAATGTAAGCCTGGGGCTCTCTGAGGTAGAAACACTTTTAAAACACAGAAGAGGAAAAGTCAAGCCAGAAAGAGATGCTGAACTGGGAAGAGGAGGGAAAGCACTAGAGAAGATGGGAGAAGTAGGGAGAGGAGGAGAGAAGAGAAACTGATGAAATCAAATCCCTGAACTCCATCGTTAGCAACACCCCTGGAATTCCAACCAGTCTCCCTAGCTGATATTGCTGTTATTGCTTCCAGCTAAATTGAGTTGTTTTTCTTCCTAGAGAGAAATGTTTCCTGAACAATACACTGTCTTTGTTGGGGAGATACAGGATCTGCATCCCCAGTCTCTCATTTCTCATAAGTAGAACTTAAAGGTATTGGAAACACTGTCACACCTATATGCTGTGATAATGTGATTTATAGTAAGAAATATATATTTGGTCTTCTTCTCGTTTCTGGCACAGCTCCCAAAACCCTTGGAATTTCCTAAGTAATAAGAGTCTTGATATTCATAACAAACTCCTTTCAACCACAACTGAATCTATGTTAATGAGGTGATATTTGGAAAGCACCTAAGATGGCGCTCCCCTGGGTGGTGCCAGGGGAGGCAACCATATGATTACAGGGTGGGAACTTTCAGTCCCCACCCTCCTGACCTCTGGGGAGGGAGGGGCTGGAGGTTGAATCCATCGCCAATGCCCAACGATTTAATCAATCCTGCCTATGTAACGAAGCCCCCATAAAAAATCAAAAGGATGGGGTGCAGAGAGTTTCCAGGTTGGTGAACACGTGGAGATTTGGGGAGAGTGACTCCCCAAATGAAGAGGGCATGGAAGTTCTGTGCCTTTTTTGCATACCTTGACCATATATCTCTTCCATCTGGCTGTTCTTGAGTTATATCCTTTTATAATAAACCAGTGATCTAGTAAGTAAACTGTTTCCTGAGTTCCGTGAGCGGCTCTAGCAAATTAATCAAACCCAAGGAGGGGATCATTGGAACCTGTAATCTATAGCGGGTTAGTGAGCTGTACTGGTGACAACCTGGACTTGAGATCAGCAGCATCTGAAGTATGTATGTGGGAGGGCAGTCTTGTGGGACTGAGCCTTTAACCTGTGGAATCTGATGTCTCCATGTAGATAGTATCAGAACTGAGTGAAATTGTAGGACACTCAGCTGGTGTCTGAGAACTGCTTGGTGGTGTGTGGAAAAAACCCACACATCGGAATTGGGTGCAGAATCATTACATGTACACACCCTCAACCTTTCCATTCTGCTTAATCTATAAAAATAATAATCAAAATGCCTTAAGGGGGTGCTGCTCTTACCATCTGAGACAAGCATAGAAAAAGAGGCCTGGCTTTCAGAACGTCACCCCAGCCCTCCTTGAAGCTCAAGCCAAGCGGGAGAGGTGTTCTTTTCCATCTTCCTTTCTGTCTGAGTGGAGTTTTGGCAGACATGCCTCCAATTTGTTTGTTTTTGAAATTTGTTGTCTTGCCTGAGTAAGCATTAAACAGAAAGAAACCTCTCTCTCAAGGTGAAAAATTACTTTTAAATTTTCCACTTAGGAAACCACGTCTTGGTGCCTTCGTTGGAGAATAACATGAAGGGTAACCTCAGGGGCTCTGCAGGAAGCCAAGACAGATACAGGTTGAGGCCGTCTGCAGATAGACATCTCCCTCGTGTTTCTACCACCTCTCCAACTTACCGTGTTTTTGTCTTTTTTTTCTTTTTTCTTGAAGGTCTAAATGACTTTGAAAGCCTTTGGATAAACAGATATCCAGCGCGATGCCAATTTACGCGGCTCTTTCCTATTGATTTAGCTTGTAATTTATTTCTTTATTTCTGACACATTTCACTTACATCCCCAGGTAAGGGCGAAGTGCTGAAGCTAGAAAACTGTAATTAAATAATCGGGCCGCTGGCAGGCCGGGAGAGGCCGCGAAGCTGCTGTTTGTTACCATCTCCCCGCGTGGGTCATCCATAGGAAGACAGAGATGGGAGTGGCAAGTGACGGGAAAGTGGCCTGCTTATAGGTATGGGCAGGCTTTATTTTTGTAAATAATAATCAAAGTGGGTTTTCATGATGAATTATGTGGTTCCTTCAAAGTGCCATGAAATGGTGTATTGTTACCCCTTGCATGACTGATTCACTCAGTTGGGAGCTGGGGAGAAACAGGCCCACTGTGTTATCCATAGCAAAGTCTTTAATGAGATGATGGGATGTGCAAACTGCACACTGTGCAATATTTTTCTCCCCGACTCAATCTATATTAAGTCGATAGCCCGCTGAAACCCAAGGTTTGGTGCATTTTTCCAATTTACTTGCTGTCAATGTCTCTGAAAGTGCTGATTCCATCAAACCACCCCTCTCCCACACAGATTTCAATGACTTGGGAAAGAGAAATCCCATTAGCTGGCAATGGCGCTTTAAACAAACAGCATGGCTTTCCCCTTCATTCACTTTGCCTCTGATCAACTTGTCTTCTCATCAGGAATTATAACAATGTGTGAAACCACCTTCCCCAGGAATGCTGTGAGAGGGCATTTATTTACTCGTGAAACAGTGGGTGGAATAATCGGTGGTGGTGGCTATTTATGAAGTGCACGAGCCATGTTATTAAAACAAAAAACTATAGAAAAATGGATTGTTTCAGATACTCCGAGTTAGCGGTGGGAAAACTTTTCCTGTAAAAGGCCAGATAGTAAATATTTGGTGTTTTGCAGGGCCACATACACGTCTGTTGCATACTCTTTTTCGTTGCTGTTGCTTTGCTGTTTTATAATCCTTTAAACATGGAAGAAAGCACTCTCAGCTCGAAGGCCATGCAAAGAGAGGCTGAAACTCCAGTCTGCTCTGCTCCAGATGATGTTTGGTTTGAACTGGAGCCTCAGAGTTAACTTTCAGGGTGATGTAAAAAGCATTTGTGTGTCATTGAGAAATCTCGGAGTTTAGAGATAGTCAGCTCTGAGTTCCATTTCCATGGTGACTGCTCCTAGTTGGGTCATCTTGGACTAGTTCTTGACTTCTCTGAGCCACATTTTTCTCATCTGAAAAAAGTGAATAATACCTACCTTATAAAAGCAGATGACAATTAGTTTTGAGGGTGTTAACCCTGTTTTTTTTTTTTTAGTTCAATGCTGCAACCCTAATGTTTACAACAGCGGCTAGCTCGTAGTAGACATTCAATAAATGCTTAGTGAATGACAAGATTAATGTTAATAAAACATTATCTACATGAGAACCTTAAAAAAACCGCACTATCTGTAAGTTTGGAAAATATGGCCAATTAAAACAATAAAAGAAGCATAGGTATTTGTATTAGTCAAGGTTCTCCAGAGAAACAGAACCAATAGGTCATATAAAGATATGTAGAAAGATGTTTATTGTGAAGCATTGGCTCATGAAATGGAGGTTGAGAGGTCCCACGATCTGCCGTCTACAAGCTGGAGGCCCAGGAAAGCCAATGGCGCAGTTCCAGCCCAAACCCAAAGGCCTGAAAACAGAAGAGCCAGTAGTGTAAATCCCAGTTTGAGTTCAAAGGTCAGAGAACAGAGGAGCCAATGGTGTAAGTCCCAGCCAGTCCAAGTCCTAAGAGAACGAGGAACATCAATGTCTGAGGACAGGAGAGATGGATGTCCAAGCTCAAGGAGAGGCAAATTCACCCTTCGTGTGCCTTTTTGTTCTATTCCAGCCTCCAATGGATTGGATGATGCCCACCCACATTGATGAGGGCGATCTTCACTACTTAGTCTACCAGTTCAAATGCTAATCTCTTCCAGAAACAACCTCGCAGACACACTTAGAAATAATGTTTTACCAGCTATTTGGGCATCCCTTAGCCCAGTCAAGTTGACATATAAAATTAAACATCACAGCATTGTTTAGTCCAGGGCAAAAGTAGTCTATGTTTTTTTCAAGAATATATAGAAATAATGTCATAAGAATATAATCATGGCTGAATCCTGAGGGAGATTAAATGGTAGCCCTGAAAGGCATTTTAATGTTGCCATTCTTTCTTATTTGGCCCAACCTGGGTTTGCAGAATGCTGTAAGCAGAAGGAATTTCCCCAATTCCTGCAAAAAGATGCAGAATGGATGAGAGAAAGAGAAGAGGATGAAGCTACCTGGAAGTGTCAAGGACAGGCCAAGGAAAGGGAAGAGAAACATAACATGCAGAGCAGAAATAGTGGAAGGACTTTGGTTGCTTTCAAGATAGTCACTTTAGGAAGCTATATGCTTATTTCAAAGATGCTGACAATGCTCCCTACACATCTGAAAGTACCATTTGGAAACAGCTTTCTGACTCTACGACACACACAAAAGCCCTAGTAATAGTAAAGCTTTTTGTTTGGGTGTGGTAGAAAGAATGTGGAATTTATAGCACTTAGAATATAAATTCAAATTTTTATCCTTTAGTTATGTGATAAAGCAAACATGATAAAATATTTTTGTTAGAATCTAGATGGTATGCACATGGAATTCACTGTACGATATTTTCAACTTTTTCTTTTAAAAAATTTTTCACAATTAAATGTTAAAAAATAGTAAAAATCAATCCTCATTCTCTACTTTTAGCCTTGTGTATTGCTCTCTCTAAACCTTAATTTCAACCTTCAAAATGGGAATCATGAAATCTATCTCACAGGGTCATTGTGAGGATCATAACACCTCACATTCAAGTCCTTGTAAAGGGACAATCACTATGCAAATGCTGTTTATAAAAGCTACGTTTGGGTAAATCTTCTTTTATTAATTCCACTTTGTAATAGGCACTGCACACAGGCTGCTCCCTCCTGACCCCCACCATTTCCCTTCCTAATGGTCACTACATTCTTCACAAATAGAAGCAACATAGTAAATATCTCTTGCAACATAGTAAATATCTATAGTGATGTCTCCTTTCATTTCTAATATTATGTATTTGTGACATCTTTGTTCCCTTTCTTTTTAACCAATTTTGAAGGACTTTTGTCAATTTTATTAGTCTTTCTAAAAGAATCAACTCTTGCCTTTGTAATCTGCCTACAGTAATTTTGTTTCCTATTTCTTTAATTTCTGCTTTCAGCTTTATTATCTCCTCTTTTGCTAACTTCTTTGATTTTATTGTTGGTTCTTTTCCAAACTTCTTAAGTTAGATGCTGAGCTCGCTATATATATATATATATGTGTGTGTGTATATGAATAAATAAGCATTTAATAAGCTATATATTTCCCTCTGGGTATCACTTAAGCTTTATCCTTCGTCTTTTGGTATCTAGTATTTTAATTATAATTCAGTTCCAAATATTTTGAAAATATTCAGTATGCTTTCTTCTGTGATCAATGGGTAGTTAGAAGTAATTTTTAAAATTTCTCAATCTATATTTTAGTTAACTTTGGTAACAGATTTCTAATTAAATGACACTATGGTCTGAAAAATGTAGTCTGTATAACACCAATTATTTGGAACTTAGTGATGCTTGCTCAATGGCCAGTGCATAGTTACTTTTGCTGTAGATTTTCCTGTGTGCCAGGAAAGCATACTTACTCTCCAGTTACTCTCTATACACCCATTAGGTCAAAATCTCAATTAGGAATGTGAGAATCATGGCACTTGTCTTAGACCGTCATCTTAGAATAACACAAAGCTACACTTAACATCTTGTTATGTATGCAGTGGCTCTTAACACAGAGATGGGTAAAAAACAGGTGCTCAACAAATGTTTACTATGATCCCTTTTCACATGTTATTTTGATGGATTGATCACTTTGGTCTTCTCTATTGGAAGGTGAGTGTTTTGAGGTCAGGAGTGTGTGTACCTCTGTATCATCAGAGACACATAACAGGTACACAGTCGATGTTTGTGGAAATAAGGGATGGTGACAGACACTTTCATTTTTTTCCTAAGAAAAAAAATTGATTTATGAAAAAAAGAGAGAGAGTGAAACTTCAGTTGACTTTATCGATAATAAGACAGGTTATATTCGAATAGTCCTAAAATCCCCTTTTACTGAGTTTCTTTACATAAAGAAATCAATGACTCATTCTTAGTTTTGTTTTATGTAAGAACTCCCTGGGTAGCATGGGGGTGAGGAGGGGGCTGCTGAGAAGATCACATATGCCCTGGACGTGCCTCTCAGATATGCCAATACTTTCTCTGGTGGCTGGGGCAAGGAAGCATTTTAGTCTTCAACAAAATAGAATAAAGCATTTTACCACCCATTGATACTTAAACATCTTAAACTAATGATCAATAAATCTGATTAAATAAGATTGGGGTAAGATTAGGGGTCTCTGGGTACTGAAAATCCCATGGCTCCCATGGAGCTCTCTGTCTGTCTAGCTGTCACATTTGAGGATGAACCCAGCCATTAAACCTCTACAATTCAGAGCTGTCTTAATGGGAATGATGCAGGGCAGAAGGAAACCCACATATCCTGCTTGCATCTGCATTTCAGTGAGGTAAAACAAATAGAGGATTTGGGGTGGGATAACTTTGAGTTTGTCATGTTTCTCATCTGAAATAATTTTTTATGATAATGATAATAGCTAAAATATATATAGCTTTACATATATCAATTTAATTAATCCTCTTCCTAGCCCCATGTGGTAGGTATTGTCATTAGCTCTAGTTGGTAAATGAAAAATTGAATACAGAGATGTTGAGTGATCTGCCAATGGCTACTGTAGCTAATAAACTGTAGCCATTGTCACTACAATTTTAGTAACTCTGATACAATATCCTGGCTGAAGAAGTGTCTCTCAGCTGCTGGATGGAGGACGGATTACTCTGTCCATGGAACTCAAGTGGCTTCTGTAGCTGAAGACACTATCCTCAACAGCAGGGCTAATGTCATTCTTCTCCCCGTGAAACGCACAGTTCTACTCAACTTGGAAGACAACACATTTTGCGGTTGACTGCATTAGTTCTCTTCATTTTGTTGGTTGTCTTAGGTGCTGTGCTGGAATCTTGCATGTCTCCTTTTTCCTTACAAAATAATCCACCCACAGACTTGGAGACTGGGAAGGACTTGGAGATCATTAAGCCCAGGGTTCTTAAATTGTGGCTGACCACCGGCATAACCGACTATAAATGCAGAGTCTGTCCACTGTTGGAGAACATCAGGATCACTCCAGGGGAGAACCACGGATCCATTCCACAGGAATCCCATTTTAAATACGCATTAATGGAGGGCGAGAGAGGGAGAAGTTCTTTTCTCAAGCTCATTTAGTTTCCACTGGCTAATACCAGATTCAGGGCTGACACCTGACAAAAGCCGAGTTTCAGCTTCAAGTATAAATTCTCAATTCAATGTCTCATTTCAGTGGTGCGTCCCAATAAAAAAATGAACTTTAAAGTTTCTAAATAGAAAAGCCACAGTTTAAGTAGTGGCTGCTAACTTTGCTTCCTAACTAATCTCTGTTTTGTGCAGGTTTGTTTTTAAGTGTTGAGAAGCGGGGGGGGGGGGGAGAGAAAATTTGGTCTCTATAAGAGGTTTTTGAAAGGAACCTGGAGATGACTGTTGGGTGAGAAAAAGGAGTTAGAGAAAGTAGGATTCAAGAAGGAAAAGTAGGTGGCTAAGGCCAATCTTGGAAGTGAAATTATTTTCACACTTTGTTATAAGCCATGAGGTGGGTAAGTGCCACCAACTAAGTAACAACACAGCACAAAATCACGGAACAAAGGTGAGCAGCAGAGAGAAGGACATTTCTGTGTTGACTTCTCATTGTGCAAAATGAGACACAAAACTGGCAAATAGAACAGAGCCAGGTTATGTCAAAGGAGGATACACAGAAGTCAGGCAGCATCTGCATTCTGCTAGGCATCCTTAAGAAAGAGAGGAAGGATGTGGCTGGGGGAACTCACCCCTCTACGTTCCCTGATTCAAGGTGGGAACATGTTTATTAAATGACAAGTAATTTGATAACAATCAAGTTTAGTTGCCAAGACATTTAACAGGTACTGAAATGTCATATTGATTTGAACCTTGCTCTAAATGGCACATTATGTTGTTAGAGGAGAAAATTAAAAATCAAAATGTGGGCAAGATATTTAATTAAGAGCAATCCTTTTGCATGAAAATGCTGCAATGAGTGTTTTGCAGGCCATGTTACCTGTTTTTTCACTCACCAATGGACAGCCTACTGCCAACATACAGCCATGTTTAATGGAAGCCTCTTACCTAGTTTAAGGTTACAAACCTAATTACTTAAATGGCAGCTGGGGGTGGGGGTGGGGGGGTTCAGGTAGAATTCAAATCCATAATAGAAGTTGCTAGAAGGTCACGGAACAGTAGATAAAAGGCACTCTGGAGTCAGAGAGAACTAGGTTTAATTTCTTACTCTAAATTCAGGCAAGTTCTTAATCTCCTCCATCTGTAAAATGGAGCCCATATTAGTTCCCTTGCAGAATTGTTTGAATCCATGTTATTTTAAACTCTTGTCAACAGTAGAGACTCAATAACTGGTGACTATTAGTGTTATCAGCAGTAATAGTATTAAACAATATCATGAAAAATAGCATTTGCTGTCAAGAGTTTTGTACTGCCTATTTTGTAACCTATTTTGTAGTACGATTGAACAGATATAAACTCACACATATCAAATTCCTTCACCAATGCTGGATCCTCTTGAATCTCTGCCCCAGCCCCTCATTAGGGAGAGTCATGTGTGTTGGAGAAGAGATGTGCTTCCCATTCTTCTCCTTGGATTCTAACCCAGGGTGGATACCTCGGAGCCTGCTGTGCCTGATGACTGGGGAGGCTTGGTTGGGTGTTCCTTTCAGTAAACACATCTGGCATATTAAGTAGTTGGACGCTTGGAAAAGACTAAGGTAAACCTTTAAGAGGAGGTTACTACTGATATAGATAGTAACACGATGAGTAACACTAAGACTGGGCACAAAGACTCAATCTTGAGTGAAGGGCAGGGTCTTTATTTTGATTTCTCCTAGGAAGTGCAATTTTGCTCTAGGTATTTATACAGCAGATCCATATGTTTGAGAATAAATGTGCTGGATGAGAGGCTGAATGGAACTGCTAAATCTCTAAGTTTTCTCCCAAACTAAAATCCCTTGGTTTCTGATTGCTGAAAAACCCTGCAGAGGAGGTCCACAACATTCATGAGTGATGTTTCAAAACCTTCCCAAATCCCTGTATTTGTGTCTATCACTGTAAGATGTAATGAACTCCCTCCCCACACTGTTATCCATCACTTGCTCTGACTTCTTTGTCTTCTATACACTTTCAATAACGGCACTAGCAATTGGCTTTCTTTTGTGGACTCTTCTTAATGAAGAAGCAAAGCCTGTAATCTGAGCTGAGCAGAGATAAGCAGGGCCATAGTGGGACAGGAAGCTGAGTTAGGTTCATTCACCTGCTACATGAGTCACTTTTCCCTCCCACAATCCAGATTGTTTAAATCTCAGCAAAAGGGCAAATGACTACATAGACATGTCAGGGGCATTTGGTGATCTTGGAAAAGAACCGAAACTAGAACTACAAAATCTATGAATGTGAGAATACCCTTGCCTTTACCACAAAGATATACATACCTGGATTTATCCTCTATGACATTCTCTATCTCCAACAAGGCTCTGAAAGCCACAGGCTATAAAAATTGACCATGACAAAAAACAATCTCTCTGCCCAAAGCTATTCATTAGAGCATTATTTGCAATATCAGAAGACTGGAAGAAAACAACCCAAATGTTCATCAATGGGAAACTGATTGAATTGGCCACGTATATCTACACACTGGAGTTCTATGCAGCTGTAAAAAGGAATGAGAAATAGTTCATTACGTTGCCATGTAATTATCTCTAGAATATATTGTTAACTAAAAAAAGACAAGGTGGAGGTAAATGTTTATAGCATGCTGTGCTTTGTCTCGGGGTAAGTGAATAGTTGTGAGTGAAATTTTCATTTAGTTGTATTCTAGAGAACATAGAAGACACAACAGAATTAAACTATCACTATTTTAAAAAGTCAAATCAATTAGTGGATCTAGTCGGTAATCATAAATGGCTTATCATCACAAAAAATAGAGAGAACCAGACATCATGTGATTCTAATATAAATATATAATGCCATCTATGAAGTATCCTTGACCAAAACAAAAAAAAAATCATTGAACCCCATATGACCAAACCTCTAAATCCAGTTATAGATTTATAGGATACACAGGAGACAGAGAAACAGGTTAAAATACAGTATATGGATGTAATCAGTAAAGCCCAGACTGTGGGAAGTTCTACATGAAAAATGATGTTAAAAACAAAGATAGAGGAGATGAAGGGGGAACTTTTGAAACAATTGTGATGTTTGATGATATTAGGAAATTTTGTTAATTTTTAGCTGGGAAATGGGATGTACTTGTTTATTTTTAAGAAGATTATATTTTTTAGTGATGCACACTGAAATATTTACAGATAAAATGACTGATACTTGGTATCTGTGACAAAATAATCTAGAGAATGGTGAACAGATGAAGGTAGAGAAGAACAAGATTGGCTGTGTGTGGCTGATTATTGAGTTTCAGTGATAAGTAAATCAGGTTCATTGTATTATTTTCCTTGTGTATATATTTGTAAATTTCCATAATACAAATTTTTAAAAAATACTCATATTCTTGGTCCTGAAGACCCAAGAAATAAATATTAATGGGTAGGGATTTTTCTACTTGGATGTATAAAGATAGCTATAAGCTACATATCTCTTTAATGTTAACAATAATCATTTATTACATTTATTTTGTGTCTAAAATATGCCATTAGATTCTAAGCACTTCATCTATTTTAACTGACTTAATCATCCCAACAATCCTGTGAGGTAGGTACTATTATTATTCCCATTTTACAGGTGAAGTCACTGAGGCATAGAAGTTAAATAAGCTGTTCGAGGTCACACAGCTCGTAATAACTGAGTCAGAAATCTAGGGGTGGCAGCCTAGCTCCAGAACTCACGCTCTCAACCACTGATTGAAATGTTTGGATATGTGTCACAGAAATGGGCAGTAGAAGTTTCAGCAGCAATAGTAGCTAACATTTATCCTGAGCATTCTTCTGTGGCATGCACTGTACTAAATATTTTATATCTATTATCTTTAATTCAAGACAATCCTCTAGGTTAATCTTATTATTTTCATTTTATAGTGAAGAAAAGCAAAACTCAAATAGGTTAGGGGCTCATCCATGATCATTCAGATAGACTCTGGCAGAGGTAGGGTTCTATGTAAGTTATCTGTTGGTAACTAACAAACCCTTATGGGCTTAAAATAATAGCTATTTATTTAGCTCGTAACTGCAGGTGGCCGGGTTAGGCTGGGCTTAGTTGGATGGTTCTCCTAATCTGGGCTATGCTCCCTTGTGGGTCTGTTATCAGCCACGTTTCAGCTGGGTGGCTTTGCTTGTGAGAGCTGGCTGGTTGTTGGATGGGTGGGCTACCTTGGTTCTGCCCCACAGGGTCTTGTCCCCTGGTAGGCTGGCTTGGGCTTGTTCCCATGTGAAAGCATGGATCCAAGAGCAAGCGTGGACTCATGCAAAACATCACTTCTGCCACATTCTATTGGCCAAAGCCAATCACAAGGCCAGCCCAGATTCAGGAGTGGAAAAATAGATTCCATCTCTTGCTAGCAGAATCTGTTAAGTTACATTGTCAATGGAGTGGATTCATGAAGGAGAGAAAATTCGGGCCATTTTTGCAATTAATCTACCACAGGCACAAACCCAGCTCTGAGTCATTTGAAAGCTATTGTGTACATTTCCCTCATTTTAGATTCTCCTGCAAATGTGGATTACTTATTACCAACCTGGTCTGAACTTATCTAAATCAGAATTCTCCATCAGACTAAATTCTAAGTGCTGAGCCATGCATACTTGGGACAAGACACCTAAGGTTTGCTACTGTGACTTGCCAGAGGATAGGATTACTCGCTATGAAGGCAGGAGACTGGACGCCATAGGAAAGAAGAGCATTAAGAAAAAGGCCCAGTTACCAGGTAATGAGAGATTCGCAACAAGTAACAACAGCAATGCAGCCATGATAGAATTTCAATGAGATAAATTCCACTTTCTGCCCAACTTTAGCCACTCAAGGAAGAAACAATTACCTTGTGAAAATGGAGCACAGTCCCTATATTATCCCTTCATTAAAATATTCAAATGAAGGTAACAACACTGTTTAAGCTCATTTATAAAGAAAAATAACATTAATGCATTTAACTCTAATGCATTTACCTCAGAGCGCTTCCCAGAGATGTTAAAATGTGAAGTTTATAAAATGTTCAGTGATGTTGAACTTGAATTGCAACCTAATGCTTGAATTGCTACATTTAACATTAAAAGCATGTTATTAATCTTCAATTTAGAGGAGAATAATTTTCACTCACTGTGCAGAAAAAAACCTGGTTATGATGGGATTTCATTCAGATCAAATTTGCTTTAATTGCAATTCTATTAAATTAGAAATAGACATTTTATCCTGATATGATTCTTTGATGTCTTTAGTTTTAATGCTAATAAAAACATTATCACCACAGGTGTGAGCTGCATTATGTACAATAATTAGGACTTAAATTAAAGATGTGTCAAGCTACCCAAAAGTAATTTGGAAAACTAATGCAAAAGAAAGAAACCAGGTGAAACTTTGTGGGTAGTTTAGTTCCCCACACTTTTGCCAACATCAGTTTCTCATTACTGTATTTTGTTTAAAGAACAACAATAATACCATTAAGAATAATACCTCCAAGACATGGTTAAATGAAATACTGTAGAGTAATTGAGTGGAACACTTTGCAGACAAAGAAAGGCATTGTAGAAGAATATTTAATACAATGAAAAAATATAAACAATGCATATTAAGTAAAGTCATAAATTAGTACTATAGTATGCCATATTTATAAAATATGTGTAGAAAAGTCTGGGAGGAAATAAAATCAAATGTTAATTAGTTATTATTCATCTTTAAGTGAGGGATTACAGGGGATTCTTTTTAATGTTCTGATTCTGTATTTTATAATCATCTTTATAATTGCCAATATTATTTTGTATGAGAAGAAAATCATATAAAAGAACAAAATGTATTCAGTGAGCTTGTCATAATCAAAGACTGTGCCATGTTTCTTTGTCAGATCAGAACACTAAATGCGTTCAGGCAGATAACACTCTCTGGATGAATGAATAAATGAATGAATGAATGTATGAATTCCAGGAGTTGAAGCTCAATATGTAGCTAATTGGAAGGTGGCCAGAAACTGTGCCTTTGCCTTTTGTTTCTCCTGTGAAGATCTCTCTTCAAAATCTACATCTCTTTATTTTACTGAAACATATTAGAGGACAGGTGGCCAATAGGATCTAATTATGCTCTTCTCCAAAATGAAGGAAATTTGGGGACAGAACCAGCCCATGTGAAGTCAGCCTCTATACGTCACGTAAGAGATGAAAACATCCCTCTGTTCACACAGAAGTAAATTGACCTAGATATGGCCATGTAACGTGAGACTTTTGGATTTCTCTTTTGCTAACCTTTGTTAAATATTTTATCAATGTTTGCACCCACGGTGTGTCAGGGAATGGACCATATGCTGTTGGGAAGGCAGAGGTAAGCAAAGGCATGTTTTCTGCCCTCAGGGTGGCTTGGAATAGAGGAAAGAGTACAGGCTTTGAAATCCAACATTCCTAGGGTCCAATCCAAGTGCCACCAGTTACTGGCTGAGTAGCAAGTGACTTATCCTCCTGCAGCTCCAAAATTCTCATCTCTAAAATGAGAAAAATAATAATACTCCACTGGGTTTTGTAAAAATTAAACCAGATATGTATTATAAAAATAAGCCAGCACATAGTAAGTACTCAGAAAAAGGTAACCATCCTCATGAAAGAGAAAGATATATAATACAATATGACGAAATGCAAAGTAAATATTCTAATGTGCGTTGTATTTGATTTAGGTTGGATTTCACGGATTTTCATGTCCACCTGGTCCTGCCCTCCCTAATTGCTGGGGACAAAGGGAAACTTCTGTGCTTATAGGAATTTAATTACCTCAAGAGCAGTTACAATGACTAGTGATGAGATTTGGGTGCTACTGTGATTGTATTATGCCAGGGACTCAGAAATTTCTCATCACTGCCATGCCCATTAGCCCTCATCTTCTCTGAATCATCAAGAGAATTCTCTCATGTGTGGAGAAGGGTGTTATCAGCCGTCTATTGCTGCTTAACAAGCTACTCCAAAACTTGAATGCTCAAAACAACACACTCATGATCTCACAGATTCTGTGAGTTAGGAGTTAGGGCTCAGCTGAGTATTCTGACTCGGTTCTTGAAGACTGCTGTCAGAGCTTTGGCCAGGAGTTGCCGTCTCATCTCAGCACTTGACTGGGGAAGGGTCTAGTCCCAAGCTCACCAATATGCCACGAATGGCAGGATGCAGATCCTTGGGGCTGTTAGTTGGAGGCTACCTCAGTTTCTTGTCACGCGGGCTCTCCATAAGGCAGCTCACAGCATGACAGCTGGCTTATCAGAATGAGAGCGAAAGCACGAGAGAGGACTCTCTTTGTAATCTAATCTTGGAAGCGATATTCCAGCATTTTGTCATATTCTACTCAAAAGAAGCTAGTCTCTAGGTCCAGGGGTAGGAGGAGGGGGAGAGATGACTGTGCAAGGACATGAAAGTTAGGAAGTAGGTATCACTGGGGACCATTTTAGAACTGCCTTCCACAATGGGGGCTCAGAGAATCACTCAGGTAATGTTTGCGCCTGTGCCTTAAAAGTCCCGGTTTTGCAACCCTAGGAAAGGCTGGGTTGGATCCTGAGGTCTAAATGGTGACTCCTACCTTCTTCCCTGTGATCTGGAGTCTGGAGGCCACCATGCCCAGATATACTGAAGAAAAAGAGGACAGAAAGAGAGATAGGTCATCAGGAACGACCTTGACAAGTCAATCCACCAGCTGCATGTTCAGGAAAGGGTGGAAAAGCACGAAGAGCCAGTCAATCTTGGCTCAGCATTTTCAGTGTGCAGGGGATACAGGGACACACACACACGTACACACACACACGCACGCACACTTACTATGTGCCTGGTGCTGTTACATGTGCTTTGCAACAACTCTATGCAGTCTTCACTGTTATCATCATCATCCTCCCTACCCTACAGGTGAGAAAACTGAGCCACAGGGAGAATGATTCTCATGGTGCGTGTGCACAAGCGAATAAAGTAATTGGACTGGGACACAGACTGAAGCCCTCTCTTGATTGCCAGGGTATAAAGTTTCCCTAAAGCCAAGTAACTCAACCCAGTGTCCTGTGAAAGTGCTGGGCTATGATTCATAAAATTTACAGCTTCCCCTCTAGCAGAGAACTAAAAAAGTGGCCCGGCAGAGGCAGAAACAACTGGAGGAGGGGAGACACTCTCTGTGCCTCCAACCTGCCATCACTTCCTACAGTCCTTATGATATTTTAGGACCGCACAATGTTTTTTTTCCTCACCACATAATACCTTGCACAGTGCCTTGGGCATGGAAAGTTCAATATGTGACAATTCAGTGGTGATGCTTTTTTTCACCTACATTGGCCAGAAACTTCGGCATTGTGTGTCTCAGCAGGGCAGTCCCGGTAAGTATCAGCTTTGGCGTCGGACACATCTGAGTTCACATTCTGGAATCCTTACATAGTTTGTGTGACTTTGACCTTCCTTTTCAGATCCTGAGTTTCCCCACCATTAGTAGGGGATAATAATGTCTTCTTGTGCAGTTGTCTTGTTGATTCTGTAAACCTGTGTGGAGCGCCTAGAATGGAACCACGCATTCCATCAAAGGTAACTGGTTTTATTCCTAACCGTCATCCAGGTTTTTAACAGAGGACTTCCACTTCACTATTGAACTTTCCCAGAATGATTCTCAAAAATGTCACTATTCCCCATGTTTAAAGACACAACATTTGTGCACAAATTGAAAAGGCATAACATTTGAATCTGTTATTCAAAGTAGCTTAGCACCTACTACTTAAATCACCCCCCCCCCATCTCAGTAGCTTAATACGACATTTTTGTTCTCTTTCCCATAAATCAGAAGTGAGTAGGGGGCCTTTTGGGGTAGCTCTCCTCCCTGCAGCTGTGTGGGGGCCCTACCTCCTATGCTGTGGCTGCATCACACTGGGGCTCTTTGCTTCCAGCCACGTGGAAGGCTTACGAGGGCTCAGCAGATCCCAGGGGATGTTTTATGACCCAGGCTTCGAAGTAGCTTACACCCTTTCTGCTCATATTCCTTTGGCCAAAACCAGTCATGCTGTTTTACCTAGATGCAAAGCAGCTGAGAAACACAGTTTTTATTGTGCCTAGGAGGAAAACAAAAATGGCATTGTCTCTGGCATCCTACGTCATTCTACATTACAGAAAACTGGGCAGATAGAAGGTAAGAGGAAGTACAAACGAATGTTACCTTAATACTACCTTGCAGACTGCCGCATTGACCATTTTTTTTCATCCTTATTATATGGTCTTATGACTATCAATTTAAAGACTGCATAAGTAGTCTAGGTTATGTTATAATTTTCTTAATCATTCCCCCACCATTGGGCACATATTTAGGATCATTCTACTCCTCTTTCCCGGAAAGTTACAGCTTCATGCTGTGTACACTGATAATGTCAAAGCGCCTACCTCTGACATAGGTGCACCGCCGGGCAGTTACAAGCCGAATGCCGAAATCAGCCAATGTAACTCTCATGGCTCCTTAAGCAAAGGAATATTCACAGTCCCAGAGGCCAGCCTGACAGCTCCTACCCTAGGTTCATTGCCTCCAAATTAGAAGGGGAGAGTTAGATATATGCCTGAGTCAAATTAGACTTGACTTGGATTATATTTTCTTCCCTAGAAGCAAACCGTCTATATTATAATGTTCAGTGGCCAGTGTCAGAGAGGAACTGCCAAGGTTTCAAATGATCACATGGCTAAACATCGAAGTACGGTAATGCTTCCCAGCAAAACTCGCCCCTTTCCGCCATGCAGCACAAACCGTAGCTGCAGTCTGGATGGCATGGGATTGCAGAGGGAGTGCAAATAAAATGCAGATTTGTTTCCATTTCATTCCATCCCAACAGCAGTTATTCATAACAGCTTAATGTGCAGCCACTGCATTTCCCAAATGCAATGTGCTGAGGGTTTTGTGCAGTTAAAATTGGTTTTATAGGCAAGGGAAATGCCACCAGCACTGCAAAATTGTTGCTACACTTTCTCTCTCCTGGATTTAGCTCTGTAGCGTGAGTATTCAGATCCTGGAATAGCTGCTGCCTCCGTCATGCAAGAGCCAAACTACCAGAGTCAGGATTATGCTGGGGAAATTCACACACACGCAGAGCAGCTTATATAAGGCTATAAATTAAATATGAAGCCTCTTTGTGCTTTCAAAAAAATCAGAGAGAATCAAAGGCTTGTACAAATTCTTCTTACTCTGCTTGGAGACATCGTTGCCCTTGTAAGCTTCTGCATCCTGGGTCCTGATGGAATTCACACTCCTTTTCAATTCTTTCCAGGTTTCTGCATGCAAAGGGTTAATCACAATCGACCCAAATGACTTTTAACTCTGCTTCATGGCACTTTAAGACAGGCCTGTCCCCCAAATCTAAAGGATGTGACAAGCATAAGGAAAGGAAGGCGTAGGGGGCAAGATCACATTTTTTTTAACCCGGTGTAGCTCTTCAAAAGCAGTTCATTGTTACGACTGCTCCAACTCCCAGCAGCGAGACAACAGGCACCAGCTAGGGAGACAAGTGGAGTCATTGCCACGTGGTATTGAAGACTCACTGGTCAGAACATAGTCTTTACATGAAGAATATATATATGTGCTGTTCCTCACGTGTGAAGATTATGTCCCGACCCACAGAGCTTAGCACTGCTTTTCCAGGGTTACACCTGGATTTGGTCTGATCCATTTTTACTGATCTCCACTCTTTTCAGACCAATGGCCCCTATTTCCCTTCATGGGTTTGATAGTTTAATTTTCAGAGTTTGGGATATACCTGTGTTTTCCCTACATTGCCTCTATAATTCAGAAGCCATTTTAGAACTCAACACTCCTTTGAGTTGAAGTGTCCTGATGAAAACTCCACCCAAGGTTGTCTGATGAGCAGGGAGCATGTTCAAGTACCCCAACACGGGGACATGGCGTGTCCTCATTTAGTGTTCACGTTGGGGAACCTCAGTGGGATGGAGACAGACAAGACTTGGCATTCTCACAGTTGACACAAAGCTGTTTTTGCTGAAAGCATCTCAGCCTGCGAGTGGCAGCTTTCCCATCATTCTCTGAGCGGGACATTAAAGTGAGACGTGCATAATCAAGTAATTTTGATTCATTTTTTGGGAAGCAATGGCATTTAGCAAAATCCAGTAAATTGTTCCTTTCAGCACCAATAACATGTCCTGAGCTTTCCCCACTAGGCTTCGTGTAATGGTAATATAATAGGATTGCTATGGCAATTAAGTGATTGCATATTTTTGGGCAATGGAGGGCATCCACCGCGGCACAAACCATTAGTAAAATGGAAACGTTGTCACAGGATTATTTGGGATCTGGCTCAGGAGTTGGGGACACATGCCACCAGCCATTTTATTTTTTCAAGAAATTTGGGGGTGGGATTATAATATCATTGGACTCCACATCTCACACCAGGATTTTCCTGGGAAGGGTCCAGTTGAGTCTCTACATAGCAAATGACCATCATCACCATTAAAACACTTAACAATATTTATCTGCACAGATGCTGGACAGAGTGGATTATTAGATTTGCTTTCTGATGGCAGAAGGGCAGTATGGAGGAGGGAATTCAGCATCTTGGAAACGTCAGTGGTTCCTTTGTTTGCAGAGTAATTTATGATTTCCACACAGGGAAGTTTCTTGGGATGTCCCCGTCCCCCCCACCTCCCTCCAATACACATGTATGCATACCAACTACTTTGCAAGATTAACAGTTAAGGAGACATTATACCCATTTCACAGATGAGGATATTGACTTCCGATGGCCAGTCCCTGTTCAGCCTAAGTCCATAGAATTGTGCAATGCTGAAGAGGTGACACCTTGGGTTAGAAGTTCTGCACTGTCAGGTCCTCCTTTCCACCCTGGGCAGCCTGGCATCTGTGAATCTCTGTTCTTTCTTTTTTATTGGTACTGTAACTGGCATTACAAGCATTTGTTAAAGCTGGATATTAGTACTTGGGTGATTGCCATTTATTATTCTGTGCTCTTTGCTCTGTTGGAAATATTTCATAATGACAAATGACCAAAAATAAAATTAATTGATTTCCTAAAGTGGGGATAACAGCTCTGAAGTATCTTTGGGGATGTTGACTTTAGAACATGACTAGTGTATATTATGGCACTTAATAAGTGTTCCTTTCTGTGTCCTCTTTTTTGTTATTGTCATTCATATTATCATCTTTGGAGGACAGGTACTAGGGCAGTGGTTGTAGGGTCTTCACACCCTGCTGGTACACTGAGGTGTAGTGCCATCAGATGATCAGAGCCTCATAATAGGATCCAAGCAGTGTGCTTGCAGTTGTGCAAAATAGGGCAGGGAGTGGTGTCTTTGCACATGCTGTCCCTTCTGCACAGAACCCTCCTTCTCCACCCCCATCCATCACACAAAACACCCTTGCTCTTCCTCGAAGACTCTTCAGCAAGCTCACGATTAGTTGTTAATAGCTCAAGCACTGTTACTCAAGGAAGCCCTCCTCCACTCACTGGACTAAGTTGGGTCTCCGTTTATGCTCTCAGCATGCCTTACACCTTTCTATTTTTGTTGTGGTAAAATACACATAACATAAAATTTACCATTCTAACCGTTTTAAAGTGAACAATTCAGTGGCATTTAGTACATTCATATTGTTGCACAACTATCGCTATTGTCTAGTTCCAGAATTTTATGACCTTAAAAGGAAACCTCATGCCCATTAAGCAGTTACTCCCCGTCCCCTCCTCCAGCCCCTGGTAACCACTGCTCTGTTTTCTCTCTCTGTGAATTTGCCTATTCTGGAGACTTCCACAAAAGTGGAATCACATAATATGATTTTTTTGTCTGACTCCTTTCACTTAGCATACTGTTTTCAAGGTCCCTCCTCGTTATAGCATGAGTAGGTACTTTGTTCCTTTCAAAGGACACTATCAAGAGAGAAAGAAGAAAATCCACAAAATTGGAGAAAATATTTACAAATTCTATAACTGATAAAGATCCAGTATCCAAAATATATAAAGAACTCAACAACAAAAAGACAAACAACCCAATTAAAAAGTAAACAAAGGACTTGAATAGACATTTCTCCAAAGAGTATCTTCTTTGAAGGAAGATCTATCTACAAATGGCCGACAAGTGCATGAAAAGTTGCTCAACGTCATTAGTCGCTAGGGAAATGCAAATCAAAATCTTTCTCTTAAAAACTCCTTGTATTTATTGATGTGTGAGTCTTGGGTTAATATCTGTGTCCTCCACTGGACTGAATATTCCGAGAGGCCTGGAACCACATCCCTATGTATTTGTTGTTGCGTCCCAGCACAGTGTTGGGCACACGCTAAGCCTTCAGTAAGTATTTGTTGAATGAACGAAGGCATGTAAGAGGAGCAACAGAGCCTTTAGAGGGTCAGAAAGGGGAATGATGTCAACTGTTCCAAATTATGGAAATACTGCGTGTGGTTGGTGGACGTCACAATCGTGTACACAGAAAAGAGTACTTTTCCTGCGACCTCCTCTCCCAGATCTCCAGACGACCAGGAGACATGGTGATTTTGTTGTTTTGCTGTTCCTGTCGAGCTACCCTTTGTTCACTGAATACTGCGAGTAAGGCACTGCGCTCGGTGCTGAGGGTATGACTGTGAATTAATAAATGCATGGCTGAAGCTTCACATAAACCCTTTGGCTCGGATTTCACTCTCCCAGTTTGCATATGAAGGAACTAAGGCTCAGAGAATCCTTTAAATAAATGATTCAAGGAGACTCAGATAGGAACCAAGCAGCTGTACAGCCAGTCCATCTTACTTCACTACTCCGTGCTCCTGGACTGCGTCTCCATTGCCTCTGCACTCCCCACGCAGAACTCGGGCCTGGGGAATGGGACATGTCAAAAGATAGTCAATAATGGACTGTCGATAGTTACAAAGGAAGGAGGGTAGGAAGGAAGAAACAAAGGAAAAAGAGATTAAAGTTTAGACATGCGTTGCTTCTTAGCATGAATAAAATGATAACAATATCTAATATTTACTGCATCCTTACTATATGCCAAGCTCTGTGCTAAGCACTTCACTCTCATTGTCTTGTTGAATCTAGAGAACACCTTTAGGATGTAGGTACTGTGTAACTATCATCATCCCTATTTTGAGAAGGAGGAAATTGAGGCAGAGAGAGGTTGATTAACTGACTCAGGGCCACCCAGGTGGCAATGAATGGAAGCAGGATTTGAACTCCGGAGTTCCACGTCCTGTGACCATGTCCCTAACCACTAGGCCATAGGTGCCTCCAAAGTAGAGCACAGCCCAGGGGCTAAGACCAAAGTATCAAAATTCCTGCTCCTTCATTCACACCCTTTAGTGAGTAACATTTTGTAGAAACAAGTGTTTATCATTCCCGATGTCCTTGGTACAAATTGCCAGCAGCACATGGGGAAGGTAGAGGTTGCCCTGTTCAAATCAGCCGGCAGGAAGCAACTCCTGCTCATTGGGAAGAATTCCCTACCAACTCAGTGAGTGAGAAGCAATACAACATGCCTGTCCTTCATGGATTGCTCTGGAGGCTCCAAGATCAGACAGAGCCGAGAGCAGAGCCAAGTGCTGCGGAGTACTGAGGGGGCGGTCATCCCTGGAGATTGGATGGGCTGCAGAGACCTTTAAATGAGATGCTGCCTGCGAGAGCAGAAAGAACACAGGGCAAGAAAGCTGGATTCCAAGCCCAGTTCTGTGCCTAGATTGGATATTGTCACAGCTGAGCATAAAAAGCTGGTGCCCACCTCAAGGACCCTTGTCACTGCTCTGGCCATGTTATGCTCTTTCCTCAGATGTTTGCATCGCTGGTCCCTCTCATCCCCCAGATCTTGGCTGCAATATCACATCTTCCTAGAGGCCTTCCTCCTCTAAGCCATCTGATCAACAGTAACTCCCTCTCTCCATCACTCAGTATCCCATAACCTATTTTACGATCTTCATAGCACTAATCCTTACCTGAAATCATCTCCTTTATTCTCTGGTTAATTTGTTCACTGGCTTACTCCTCTCCATGTAACCTCTGTAATTGCTTTTCATGGTCATTGCTCGTGCCTAGAACAATACTTGAGATATGTTGAGAAAAGGAAGGAAGGGAGGAAGAAGGAAGAGAGAGGAACTTCAGTGATCACCAACTCTTTATTGTTTAGAGAAGGCAACTGAGGCACAGAAAGGTTAACTGACATGTCCAAAGGCACACAGCGAGTGAGCAGGAGAGCCAAGGTTTAAACTCATGTCTGTTTGACTCAACAACCTGTGCCTTTTCCTATGACCTCTCACTGCCTTAATGGTTATCATGCTCACATGTACAAAGGTTTCCTGAAATAATAGTCATACTTTCTTCATTTAAAGTAATCCAACCATTCCTCTGGCTTCCACACTCCTCTAGATATTTTCTTTGTTATATCAACTTGAGCCTTGTTAGTGTTTATATGAAGCTTTTTCTATACGTGTTTGAAACTAACAGAAGAGAGATGTCTCTTGTTTCAATCCATCCCCTATCCCACTCCCAAAGCGGTCTTTGAAAAAAAGGGATGGATGATTTATGTTCTCACTCTGCACACCACATCTGCTTCCTGTATTTACTTAAGAAATGTATGTTGTTATTTTTAGTATGAAGAGTAAATAAAAGGAAGGAAGCAATGGCATTTTAAGAAAATTACCATCTAGACAATCTCTCTTTCCTTTAGACGAGTTTTTGCCTTATTCCAGACACCCAAAACATTCGAGTAAGAAAAGCATACCACTTTTGATCATTTTTAAATACTCACTAAAAAAAAAACACTTAATTGAATAAGAGACGTGAAGACTTCTTGATCTCTATGAAAACATAGCCAATTATCAAGACAATTTCCAAATAACCCCAAAGCTTGTATAAATGTCTGTTAGCACTGGGAGAGTAAAACTAAATATTTACTACATGCCAAACAAAATTAAGATTTATCTGGCACCAAAGGAAAAGAGAGAAAGCTACTTCTGCATGCTGAAATCCCACCGCTACAAAGAAAAGCAGAGTCTTTTTGAAAGGAAGATGTTTTAACCGTGTTTACAAGGGTCATTTCAATGTTTTTGAAACTCTGCTACTAAATAATGCATGTTACTCAAGTGAAAAAATAAAGCAGCCAAGTACTGTCTTCTTGAAGAAAGCCTAGATGTCCAGCAAACTGGGGCTGCCCGATTCCCTCCTTCCCAGGAGGGGCCGGTGAGGTGCAGAGGACTGGCCTCGGGATCTTGTACAAGATTTGTAGCTATTTTTGTCTCATCAGGAAATTGGTCTGCAGGGAGGCAGGGATAGGGCTGTTGAGCAGGGAGAGTATTGGCTCAGGAGCTAGGTACCACAGGACCAAATCCCAGCTCAGTCATTTCTTTGCAGGCACATTATTTAAGTCTGGTTTCCAGCTAAATAGGAATAGTTGCCTAGCTCACAGAGTCTTCAGGGAAGATTAAATTAAATATCATGTATAAAGCACAGTGCCTGGCACATAGGAACCACTCAATAAATATCAACTATTATCCTTAGTGGTAGAGTAACAGTGTAGTATTGGCAGAGACAGCAATGAGTACCAAGTATCCCATGTGTTCCTCTACATTTCCCAGCTTCCCTTGTGGGTCAGTTGGGACCAGGTGACTCATCCTGGCCAATGGGCTGCCAGCAGAAGTGATGTGGGTCACCTCTGGGCAGAGGCAGGTAGGAGTGGGTGTGAGTTCCTGAAGCTCGTTCCTCTCCTGTTGAGGCAACCTTGGGAGCCGTGTTGATATGGTGGCATCACAGGATAGGAGAGCCTCCATGAGTCTGGTTTCTGAGGGATTAGAGAGAGAGAAGCACCCCACTGGCCATGTGGGACATAGAATATGAGTGGGAAATACATCTTTGTTTTAGGCTACTGGGATTCTGGGTTACTTTGTCTCTGCAGCATGCCTAGTCTCTCCTGGCTGATGTGATTCATTATGATATTTCTTATCATTCCTTGATTAAAGCAGATTCAAGGGGACCAGAAGCCCTCGTGGGGGTGTTCTGAAGCTGGTTTTTATGCAGAGACACATTTTTATCAACTGATACCTTTTGTGTTTATATATATAGATATAAACTCTCTCTCCATATATATTATGTATTTATATAATATAGAGATATATACTCTTACCCAATTCTTAATTCCTGCTGTCTTATGAGTTTTACCAACTCTTGTGAGTGACCTTAAACAATTTCTGAAATCAGGAAGGAATGTATATATTTCCTCCCAATGCTACCACTGCTTTTTGTATTTCTATACATTTTTATAATTTGTATTTTCATAACCCCATCTTGCCCCCACCCCAAACTTCTACTGTTCCCATTTCTTCCGTGATGAAATACAAGTCTCTTCCCGTGACAATCCAGGCTCTCTGAGACATGGCCCCTTCCTTCTCCTTCCTTTCTAAACCCTCTGCTGCAATCAGCCTGCTGTTTACATTACTTTCTTGTCTCTGAATGAGTCCTGAAACTCCGAGGTCATCATCTTTGCTTTTATCATATCTCCATCCTGGAAAGTTTCTCTGGCCTCCTTTCCAACTCTTGTAAGAAATTTCCAACTCTTGTAACAAAACATGTATTACATACTTCCCTAGTGTCTGTTTTTCTTGAAGGAAGTGACCCTAACAAAGGAACCTGAGACTTAATTGCTTTTTAAAAATTATCCCTAAGATTCCATGGACTTTGCTTTTGGCTTTTTAAAAAATAGCAGCTTTATTGAGATAGAATTGAGATACTACACAATTGATCTATTTAAAGTGTACATTTAAGTGGTTTTTAATATAGTCACAGAGCTAGGCAAATATCACCACAGTCAAATTTAGAACATTTTCATCATCTTCTCCCCTGCCAAATATAACCATACCCATGAGCAATCACTCCCTTTTTTCCCCACTCCCAGCCCCTACACACCACTGATTTACTTTCTGTCTCTATAGACTCTCCTATTGCAAATATCTACTATAAATGGAGTCACAATATGTGGTCTTCTGTGACTAGCTTATATCATTTAACTTAAAGTTTTCAAGGATCATCTATATTGTAACATGTACTTGTAACATGTAACATGTACTTCACTCCTTCTTAAGGCTGGATAATATTCCGTTGCATGGCTATACTATATTTTATTTATCCATTCATCATTTGATGGACATTTGGGTTGGTTTCCTTTTTTTTTTAAGATTTTGAATAATGCTGATATGAACATTTGTGTATAAGTTTTTGCATAGACGTATGTTTTCATTTCTCTTGGGTGTATACCTGAGAGTGGAATTGCTGGCTCATACGTTGATTCTATGTGTTGTTGTTGTTTTGAGTTAAATCAAAGCACAATTTCGTCTCACTTCCCATAACCCATGTGGGGAGGAAAGGAAAGATCCGCGGCGCAGTGCTCACAAGTACTGTGCTCGCCGATGGCAAGTAAGCAAGGAGATACTTTGATCCCCGCAGCCAGAGGGCCCTCAGGAATTCCAGGGTAGAAACGCTAAATCCACTGGAGGTGCCTTCTGTCGCCGTCTTCATCCGAGGCCTCTCGTGCCTTCACAGGGTCTGCACGGAGCAAGTGAGCACCCATTCTTTTTTTATTTTTTTTTTTGCACTTCTTTCTTTTCTTTTCAAGACTGGCCCTGAGCTAAGATCTGTTGCCAATCTTCCTGTCTTTTTCCCCCCCTCTCCAAAGCCCCACTACGTAGTTGTACGTTCTAGTTGGAGGTGCTTCTAATTCTTCAGTGTGAACCGCTGCCACAGCATGGTTACTGAGAGAGGGCAGTGTGGTTCTGCACCTGGGAGCCAAGCCTGGGCTGCCGAAGTGGAGCGTGCCGAACTTTAACCACTGGGCCATCAGGGCTGGCTCCAGCACCCATTCTTGACAGAAGAATGAAAGGACGGGTCCCTGCTGCTCACGAGGCCAGTATTCACATTTAGAGCCCAGATGGAACAACCCCCTTCACCCTGCACCAGGATTGTAGTGGTAAGGATGACGAGGAAGATAATTATCATCCCAACTGTCACTGACACAACACCGTCTCTGTGACCAGTCTCTACACCTGTTCAACCTCCAAAACATTCTTCATAGATAAATGTTAATTTTCCTTTTTGCGTATGAGAGGGCTCAGAAATTTTGAAGAACATTCTCAACGTCACCCAACTGGTGTGTGAACAACGGCATGCTGGTTTATAATCCACAGCTTAACCACCTTGCCACGTGCTCCCTAAGCAGCCCAGGTTGAGCCTCCAGATACAACCGTGAACTGAGTTAGTGTGTTCCATGTGTGTCCCAGAGTTAGGTGGGTCCCCAAGTCCATCCCTTCTACTGAAGCATCATCGTACATGTGGCCCATTTGTTTAGTCTGTGGAGGTGACAACAGTTACAGCTAGGAGAATTGTTTGTACATATTTTAAAGTACATCAATTATTTTTCAATTTATCAAACTGATGTGATCGAAATCACAGATTACAGCTTTGTAATCGAACATTGAAAACATAAAATAACAGAAGTGAAACGACAGTTTAAACCAACCTTATTTTTTCTGATCTTCCATAATCTCTTTCAGATTATGAAAAATTTAAGTGTTTGTTGTAGAATATGCATGTAGAAAAGAATGTAGGGAATTTGGAAGAACCAAGGGAAAAAAAATTATCCTTAACCCTACCACCCAGAAACAACCACTGTTTACATTTCTTTCTATTTGTTTTAAATTCATTGAAAGTGAAATCGAGACCAGAGCATAGGGATTAAAGGCCCCAGTTCTGGAATCAGACAGCCCTGAATCTGATTCCTAGCGCCACCACATGCTGGCTGTTGACCTTGGCCCAGTTACTTAACCTTTTGAAAATGCAGGGGTATTGAGCAGACCTCCCAGGGCGGTTGTGAATTAAATGCCCTGATGCATATGCAGTGTTGGCAACAGAGTGTCCGGCGTGGTAAGGAGTCAATCACTGGTAGCTATTATGTTTAATGATGGTGCTATTATCTTTATTTTACTGTGACCATCTCCCCCATCTTATTCAATACTCCTTGGAAACGTGACTTTATTTTGGTTGCCTTGTCTCTTTTATCGATACACCACAACTTATTTAGCCAGGTTCCTAATTAGGTCATGGGGACTTTTGATCTCCAATAAATTAGATAATGCTGCAATTTCCATGTTACTGTTAAGACAGCTTTATGTCAATGTCAAAGTCTTCTGACTCTCCCCATCATTGGCCACGTCTGGGATGTCCCCACTCAATGTAGTACATCCTGCTGGGGGGAGACAAGCTGCTCAAGCCACCTCATTTCCCTTGACACAAACCCTCCAATGGAAATAAAATCAACTTTTTTTTTTTTTTCTCAGCAGAAGCCATGGCGTTTGCTCACTTGGCAGTCCTTCCCCAGTGAGGGGGTAATTTGTAGCTTGAACAATTGAGACAAACACTTGGCGTGAGACGGAGAGAAGTGGGATGAGTCTGTAATTGGAATATTTTGTCTCATTTATTCTTGATAATGTGCCATATTCCACTCCATCAGACAGAGGTGATTGTCCACAGAATGCCTTACACCTGGTGCCGGTGCTTACGAAAACCAGATGTGGTTCATTGTTATACGCTCTTTTAAAGCAAGGGTGAGCCAACTCCCTCTCACCACCCCCCTCCCTTTCTCATTCTCTCTATTTTTCCTACAATTTTTAGTCCTCCCTGGGGTTCTAGTTACATTTATTTGGAGTCTGGGGATGCTGGCCCATTTTTACCAAGTCTCAGGTAATCTATTCTGAATTCCCTGCAGGGAGTGATGGAAGGGGGGTATGTTGGGGGGGAGGCAGGGAAGTCCAGAATGATCGGGAAGGATTACAGATTAGCTCTGGCAGCCACACTGGTTCAGGCACCTCTTTCTGGTGTGGCGAGAGTGGGCACAATCCAGAGTGTGGTCAGAAAAATCAAATCAAGGAAACTCCTCCTGCTTTTCATCCTTTTACAAAATGACATGGATGTTTAAGAACCTCTGCTTTCTTGGGTCTCTGCAGGTTAAAGGAGAAAGAAAGGGACTGCAGGCGCTGGCTTCTCCAGGGAGCTTTGTGGAAATGCAATCACGCAATTTAGATATTTATAAGGACCAAGGGACTTGTGAAACACACTTTCCTGGTCCCGCTCCAAACATTCTGAATCAGAATTTCCAGGGGAGGGGTCTGGGTATCCGCATCTTGATCATCCAGACAGAGTCAAATTGGGAAACGTTGGTAGGGGGAAATACAGCTCAATCTTTGATGTGCATCTCCTGGGAGTCCTTATTTAAATGCAGATTCTGGTCCTATAAGTCTGGGTGGGGGCAAGGGATGGGAGCTGAGATTGTTTTTCTAAAAATCTCCCAGGTGCTGGTGCTGCTGATCCATGGATCACACATCTATAGCAGAGGTCAAGCAAACTCCACCCGCTGCCCGTGACCCAAGGAAGATTGAAAAAATAAGAATAGCATTTCCTTGCGCATGAACGTTTTATGAAATTTACATGTCAACGTCAGTGAATGAAGTTTTACGGGAACACAGCCACACCCGTTCATTTACATATTGCCTATGGCTGCTTTTGCACTACATGCTGCAGATCTGAGTGGTTGTGATAGACATCACACGGCCCGAAAAGCCTAAAATATTTACTATCTGGCCCTTTACAGAAAATGTTTGCAATCCCTGGTCTAGATCTGGAAGCAAAAAAGCAGAGGTGTCTTTTAAAGAAATGTATTACTCAGTACAGCTGGAATGTGGGAGATAAGACTGGCCATCCAGTATGTTGAGTTTAAATATCAATAATGATTCAGAAAATTAATATTGCAATAAAACAGGAGATGAACTCTGACAAGAAAAAGAACTCTCCAAATCTTTATTCTTCCCACCCTCCACCTCCTGACCCCAATTTCTGACTTTGAATGGCCATGTATTTGCATAATGGCTTTCTTTTGTTCTTTTTATTGCCGACTAATTGAATTAGGATGGCTAAAAAAAATACCTTCAGGCTCGGACCGAGTTCCAGACTCCTGGAAATAGGGTATAGGTGAGCCAAGGTGAGGAGCATGTTTCTCTCCATCAAGTATAATCTAAAATCTAGGCATTTGTTTTTGTTTTGTATTTGTTTTTGCTTTTCATATTTAGCCTATGGACATTAAGGAGTCGGTGACAGAATTTCAATAGTCTTTCCAGAGAAAGGAGTCAAAATTCAGCTTAAACTTGCCTTTCCTGGAGAGACCATTTTTACCCCTCTCCCCTCTATGGGCATAGGGTTGTGTTAGTCGAGGCAGACAATGGGTGGAGGTGACTCAGAAGTTTTGCAAATGTCTGCATTATACAATCTTTCAAAAGACTTCTAACTGAGAGGACATGGAGTAGAGATTTCTGCTAGCAAATTGATTCCTTCTTAATTTTGTTGCCCCAGGATCCTACTAGCAGAGTTCGGAGGCACTTTGAGGTTGAGAGATTATTTTTACCCGAAAGCATCCAGGAAGTGGAGAGCATTTACAACACAGCAAATACAATGATCAAAATTCCCCTGGCCAGTTGTAACTCTTGCCCTTCTGGACCAACCAAAGGATGCTAGGAATCAGAAACTATTTGGGCATTTTAAAATTTATTTGGCTTCTTATTTTGGCTAAAAGGGTACTTTTCCTGTGCAGGAAGTTTAGCTATTTCATCAGCACACAGGATTCTATATGTGTAACTCGACTCATGTTCCGTTTCATGCCAGAGCTCAGAATTCATAAAAGCCCAGCCAAACACTCGTCTTGTCCACATCCTTACCCTAAACTCTGCTCCTTTCTCCCAGATAGGAATGTCATTCCTTGCTCTTTCCTCATGCTCTGCTATAAGATGAAAACAAAGAGAAACAAAAATTGAAAGCAAACTCTTCCTAAGCTTTTCCTTTTATAATTATGACAATGACCCTCTTTGCATCAAGTTCCTGAAGCTGGATAAGATGAACACCAAAGTCTCCTTCCATCTCTTCTTCCCAAAGCTCCCTCTTCCTCTCCTTTACTTTGCCAGAATTGAGCTGTGTTTGCTTCTTCCTGCAAAGGGCTTGCAGCCCAGGCTCCTGCTTAGGCTTGGTGAGAGGCTCCAGCTATGAAGGAAATCAGAGGCAAGAGGCCACTTATCCTGGAACACGGTCTTTCAAAGAGAGGTGACATATTCTAGCAGGGATGGAATCTTTGCACTTCCTGGTAATGGTCCCTGACACCTTGAACTGCAAAATATTGCTGAAAAGTCTATTGCCTGTCTCTTTCTCTCTCTCTCACCATCTCGGTCTCTCTCTGTTCTAGGAACAAAGAAAAGTTTTAAAAGAGAGAGAGAAAGATCAAAAGTATTCTTAATTTTTTTGTAAGTCTACTGAGCCCAGAACTTTGACAAAGGTAAGAGGAGGGTGGGGGTGGGCACGGTTGGAATAGGAAGCAGTGCCTGGGAGCGGCTGACATCAGATAGCAGTACTTCTTTTAGGAGGAAAAAACCTGTCACCTCTAATTACATGCCATGGCTCCTGCTGAATGCAACCCCAGAAATGGAATACTTTGATGTGAAGAAATAACAACTACACCTTTCCCCACTTACACCAGTGCAATAACTAGGGAAGGAGGGAGTCAAGTCTGAACTTGAATCTTTTCACCAATCCTCTGAGAAATTATGTAAACGACAAGTTCTTCATCTATTACCATCTTTTTCATAATCTTCAAAACCAAAAGAGAAAACTGTGATCAGATGAAGAGACCTGTATTAGTTTCCTACTGTTGCTGTAACAAATTATCATGAACCAGTATCTTAAAAAAATCAGTGATATCTCTGAATCAGGGAAAAATATCATGAGTTTTATTTTCCTCTTTGCTGCTTTCCATGGTTTCCTCATAATAAGCAGGCATTCTTTTAGTAAATCAGTAAAAATGAAATTGATAATATCAAGGGGCATGGTAAAGTCTTTTAAAATGAGTGCCACTTAAATGTATATGACACTTTCAGATGCCATCCTCAGCAGATCCACCTGCAGGTAAGCCGCGTTATACCCACTCTACAGATGTGAGACTTGAGAGGAAACTTGACCTGCCCAAGGCCACAGATAATGAATAGTTATGTATCAGCTGCCTACCGTACAGCAGGTCTCTGCTAGGCATAGGGGATGGAGTGGTGATCAGAACAAGTGTAGTCACTGCCCTCAAAGAACTTTTCAGACAGCTGTAGACAAATAATCACTAAACTGCAATGTGTGCTATAATGGAAAGGTGCTGGAAAGTTAGACTGGAGAGTCAAAGAAAACTTTTTCAAAAATTTGTATTGTTACTGAGCAAGGGCTCACCACCCTGTGTGCACAGAAGCCAACACCGTGGCACATTGGCTTTTGAGGGGAAGAGAGGCTTTATTGCGAGATTGATCTGCAAGGAGACAGGAGGCATAGGCTCTCAGCTCTGTCTCCCCGATCCAGGAATTGGGGCAAAATTTATGAGATGAAGGGCAGGGCAGTCTGAAGTGTGGAGATCGATGACTGGAGGAAAGGAGAAGTGAGGTAATTGATGATCTGTGCAAGCGTAGTCAAGCTTCATGGTGGTTCATAGGACGCATGTTCACAAAATGGTGGTGTTAGCATGATCTGGGGGTGGAGTTTTCAGCCCCTTGACATCAAAAGGCTCACTTATTTGGCATTTGCGCAGGCCCAGTTGATGGATTGGTCTCAACGGGCCTGAACTGGAGAAGGGGTCGTTTCTCAGTTCCTGAAAAACCACTCGTAATTACTCTGTTGATAAGATGGAGTCAGTTGAACTGGTCCTAGAGGGCCCGTGGTTACAGTATTTAGACTTGGACTCATCCTATATGAGTGAGAATTAATGAGAGAGAGAGACAGAGACAGGGAGGGCAAGTTAACTCGCAAAGGTCCTAGGTAAGAACATTTTCTAAATCCAAGTTCAGTTATGTTCTTTCCCCTGTGTCCAACCAACCTTTCCCCACTCCTGGTTAGCTAATTCCTAAATAAATAACCTCCAAAAGGGCCATAGCCAATATCATCTCTAAAATTTTTGGTTTGTTTTGTTTTCAACCATAAAGAGCATATAAATCAGTTTCCTGCAGGTGGTTCCTGAAAAGATATGAGTGGAGAAAATCCAAATAAATTCTTTTTCACTTTATTATTAAAAAAACAAAACAAACAAACAAACCATCACAACAAAAAAAAAACCCCATATGCTCTGAATATGGCTTAAGGAATCTTTCGTTTCATTTTCTCAGAACCAATTTCCCAATTTATAGAAGCCTCCAGACACCCCGAGTGGATGGCCTAAAGCCCTACCACTCCTGAATGCAGAGAATTGATTACACCCAATTCCAATAGAAAGCACTTGCATGCTGGTTATTTGCTCCTTTCTTTTATTTTTTTATCTCTACTTTTTATTTTTAAAATGAATGTCAGCAAGTGTGGCCTTCAAGTTGATGCAGGGCCGCCGCGTGGAAACGCAAACCCGTGGGCCTGCACCGTCATTAAAATGCATTCTCCTTGGGAAGAAGGCAGTTGAGGTCTGAGCCCTTCAGCTTAAAGGGCTTCTATGGAAATGTGTCAGGACGGAAAGGCTGAAAAGTTCACACAGCCACACGATTCACGACGTTCTGTTCTGAAGTCACAGTTCAAATCCGGTTGTCTGACGTTGATTCAATTCAGCAGAGTGAGACTCCTCAAGCAGTCCGGGCAATTCGACCCCATTATTCTTCCCCAGCAAAGTGGGCACGCCAGGTTTGGAAACTTTTGAACTGTGTCCTCAACACTCAAAATCCAATTTCCCAGGCTTCTTCACTGAAAAAAGGACTAGAAGCAAAGGGCTGCATATGGTGAGGCTCAGAGGACATTTTTCTTTCTTTTCTTTTATGTTCTTCCCTGTAAAAGAGCCAATGACTTTTTATGAGAATGCAGAGTTTCAACTTTGTTCGGCCACTGAAGAATTGCAAGGAATGTGGTTACTAGCTTAGCTGGAGTGACCAGCAGTTATGGGATTGCATTTCTCTCCAGATCAGTTTCATTTTCCTGCTTCCCACAGTAATACACCTTCCATGCAATTCTGATTCTATTTCTTCCTCCTGATATCTTTGACTTGTTTCCACAGCTTTCATTAATGTACGAGTTGTAAGGCACGTGGCATAGGAGAATGCAGACATGCCAGGGCTGCCCAGTGTTGCTTTCTCGACTTTCTCTCTTCTCTTGGTTTCCATGACACTATGTTCTCTTAGTCTCTTCATTTACTCTTCTTTATTCAACCATGGAGCTACATCTCCTAATTCCCTTCTAATTGCCTTCACTGATTCCCTTCTACTGCGTCTTACATGGTGTGGTAGCTTCTGTCCTGGATAATCTCATAAACTACAATGTACTTGAATCTATGTAAGTCAACCCATGTATACCCAACTTCTAGCTGGACAGCTGCACCTGGGTATGCCACAGACACCACAAATTCAGCCCATGTCTGGCTGAAGCCTCCATCCTTCCACTTCCTCAATAAAGTGTTAACAGACAACCAAAATTTGGTGACATAGCACAAGCATAGGGAGTGATGCTTTACCACCTTCACTGCTAGTGGACTTGACAGATATTTTAGGGCAGAGTGGCTTGAGTCCCCAAACATTTGCATGTGAACTTTACTTTGTTCCTTCTCCTAATGCAGTTAACTGATTTATGTCATCCCTGCTAATTTCTTTCTTGCCTATGGACTCTGAATCAGCTGCAGACTTATTTACCCTCTAGTGGACAAATGCTAGACAATTTGGCATCTTCAAGAGTCAAATGCCAAAAGTCTGACTCATTGCAGACATTTCTGGAGGTGCTTTTTGTGCTGGATGCCAGAAAATGTGATGTTAGTGATACGGGTCATTTTTGACAACCTGGATCAAAATGTGCTCCTTTGAGACATAGCACCAATTTCTCCCACGGAGTCTCTTGAATTCTTTTCTAGGATACCTTGGAATCTACAGGAAGACATCCCCATAACAATTATCCCAACAGTTTTCACATAAGGAGATGGAGGGTTAAGCCTATGGAACTGATAAGTGGTAGAGGTGGGATTTATAGACACATTGATCTGAACCCCAGATCTTAGTTACCACACTAGAACTGTTTCTCCTGATGATTCTCTCTTATAAGCATCTTTTAAATCAATTTATTTCTCTCTACCCTCACTGCCATAGCTTTATTCCAAGACCTCTATTTCTCACCTAGATTATGGGAATGGTGCCTTTGTTCTCAATTCTCTAATCTTGCCCATCTTTTTCCAACCTACCTTCCTGATATCTTTCTAAAGTCAAGATCTAATCATACCAATTCCCTTTGGCTATAGTGCTTTACCAAACCTAGGCCATTATTTTTTGTTTTCCCTTTTAGTATTGAGGTGAAACTCATATAACATAAAATTATCCATTTTAAGGTATACAATCCACCTTTAGTACCTTCACAATGTTGTACAACCATCATCTCTATCTCAATCCAAAACATTCTCATTACCCCAAGAGGAGACTCCATATACATTAGGCTGTTTCTCTCCTTTTCCTCCTCCCCCCAGCCCCTGGCACCACTAATCTGCTTTCTGTCTCAATGGATTTACCTATTCTGGATATTTCATATAATGGAAACATACAATATGTGATCTTTTGTATCTGCCTTCTTTGGTATTTTCAAGATTCATCCATGTTGTGGCATGTATCAGTAGTTTATTCATTTTTATGGCCAAATAACATCCCATTATATGTATATACCACATTTTGCTTATCCATTCATCAATTGATGGGCATTTTTGGCTGTTTGCACCTTTTGGTGATTATGAATAATGTGGCTAAGAACATTCTGGTACAGGTTTCCGATTCTTTTGGATATAAACCTAGGGATGGAATTGCTGGTGGAATTGCTGGATCATATGGTAATTCTACATTTCACCTGTTGAGGAACTGCCAAACTGTTTTCCATGGCAGCTGTACCATTCCACATTCCCACAAGCAGTGTACAAGGGCTAGAATTTCTCCACATTCTCATCAACATTTGTAATTTTCCATTTTTGTTTGTTTATTTTTCTTCTTAAATTACAGCTGTATTAGTGTCCTAGGATTGACATAACAAAGTACCACAAATTGAGTGACTTGTGACTTTGGGTAGGTGCCTTTCCTCCTACAAAACTACATTTCTTCTCGGGCAAAAGCAGGACCATGGATAGGATCATCTTTAAGTTCTCTTTCAGGATCCAGAGTCTAGGATTCTAAAGCAACAAAGTTGTCCTATCCTTGAAGTTACACAGGTACACACACACACTGCTTGTGATAGGTCTTCCACTCTGAGATGAAATTGTCTGCTGCAGGATTTCCCATCCAGGGTACTGGGATAGTAATCCCCTCATGTCAGAGAGATGGGACCGCAGTGCACTGTAGACCTCAGGCCAGTTACCTCTGGATAAAAGCAACTTCATTTTTAGCCCAATGTACTGTATAAATATTATCATTTTTCTAATGTGCCATATATAAGAAGACTGAGAAGCCCTTGCTATTGGAAGGCAGTATGATCAAATTGAAATAAAATCCTTTTGGACCCAAACAGAAGTCCTAATTGTACATATTATCTTTCCTCTCTCCTTTCAGTGTTGGCTTGAACTCTTCTCCTTGTTTGGGGTGTCTGCTGGTTCTTTAGAACTCTGGAGAGCAAATCTTCCTTTGGAAGCCATATTAGGAGGGTCTGGTCAAGAGGCAGAATTCACACCAGTTATGTTAACAGAGAGAATTTAATATAAAGAATTATTAACTAGGTATTGAACTAAAAAGGCAAAAAGAACACAGATATCACAGCTGCCACCCCAGGGCTGCGGGAACAAAGGGAAGAGGTTGGAATTATTAACATTTAAAGACTTGGAGGAGGGTCCTGCTGAGCCAGGACTCAGACCTCTGTCTGAGGTCGCTGTTTGGCTGGTGCTGAAGTCTCTGAGCTCAGAAGATGGGGGCATTCTTATCTGGGGAGGGGGCACTGGCCAACTGAGGCTTGTGTCTCCGACAGGTTATAATGAGGCTGATTCTCTGAGTCTTGGAGAAACTGAAAACTGGAATCAATTGCTACTACTGGAATGAACTGCTCCAGCCAGAGCAGAGAGGCCGGGCTGGGATAATGGGGATAGAAACAGAAAGCAAAGAGGAAGCTAATAGGAAACTAACAGGCAGGAGCAAGTCCCTTCTTCCTCCAGCTTTGGAGGCTCCCTCTGAGACCCCCATTTGTAGATCCTAACTGGGAGCCACTTGGCAAAGCAGAAATGTGGTTTGCCCAGCCTCAGCATCATAATGCAGACTATAAAAAACTAGGTTTGTAGCTAAGAGGCAGTAGCATATTAACTGGTACAAAACACCTCAATACCTTTTCTTTGCTGAAATCAATGAGTCTCCTTCCTGCTCCTGAAGCCCCTCATATCGTGCTGTTTATTAATCATCTCTATGTTTCTCTCTTTCCTTTTGGACAATGAGCTACTTGAGAGCAAGGGTTCTATTTGATTTATCTCTGTATCCTCAAATATTTCAGCATCTGTATCATCAGATGTTGTAGTGAACATAGATGTTCACTAAATGTTTGTTGAATGACTGCATGGATGAATGGATGGACAGAGCAAGCAAGAAAACAAGGAAGCCCAAAAGAATGGCCCTTATCAGAACTTGGAAAGGAAGCATTGGAACGAAGTCACAATGAATGATGGCAAACAAGACCCATGACAACACTATTTGATATCTTGGATCCGCCTTTGTTCTTCCCAGTTGGGTTTTCATAATTTGTGGCAAAAGAAATAGTGCTTCCACAGCAAGCAATCAGCCAGGCAAAGAAGGCATAGATACACAAAGAAGTCCATTCTGGATGGGAGGGAGGATAATCAGACACCTGCTAGGTCCAAGGTGCTGAGAAAATGATTAGCAACAGTGAAGCACATTACCAGAGCCATGAACAAAGGTATTAGAGTAAAGGGCAGAAGTGGGACCCCTGAGCCAGGAATACAAAACTCTTCAAAGACGAGGTCCTGCCTATTCCTCCAACTCCCTTGCTTAACAGTCAAATCCCGTTCAGCTCAGTCTATGAGTCACTCCCCATAGCTTTCCTCTGCCTGAAACTCCAGCCTCTACCCACCTGATTAATTCTTAATCATCCAGAAAAACAAACTGGTTGTCTCCTCTCTTGGTAATTTTACCTCCCAAGCTGCTCCTTATCTTATGCATCTGTGGCTCTGCATTCTTTTTCCCCAAAGACGGCAGATTGCAGAAATTAATCCAGGTCCTGGAGCCCAGATGCAAAGCCTGACACCATCAGCTGGGAGTATTTCTTAACTCTGCCTCAGTTTCCTTATTTGTAAAATAGTTATGATGTTCCCTACTGAAGAGTGTATTTGTGACCATTACAACACATAAGGCATTTTAATCGCTTAGAACATTGGCTTGCAAATAGAATGTGATCATAATCATTGATGATCGGTGTTATCACATTGTATTATAATCGTTTCTTTAAGTACAATCTCTCTTACTAAATCTTGGCGGGGATTTCGACCTGTTCATAGTTGTCTTCACAGGGCCTGATACATAGTAGGTGTTCAATGAACACCAGAAAGGAACCAGGAAGAAGGAATAAGTTAGAATTTGGGTCAAGTAGCTTGCCCAAGGCATAATGGGGTTCCTTCGTGGAACTGCCTGTCTAATAAGGAATTCACAGAAAATTCTTGCTGTTGCTGAAAATGTTTCCACACTGGAGAAGCACATTTTCCTGTAAGAGCTGTCTGGTTGTGGTAAACATCATTAATACTTTTTTGGGAAACTGCCTCCAGGTTGACACAGCAAGCATCAGAGCCCCTGTAGGACCATAAATGCAAATTATATTAGGCAGGACTCTTTTGTTTGAGAGTGATAGAAACTCAACTGGAAAAAACTTAGAAAAAAATGAGATTTATGAAAGGATACTGGGATGTTGTTGAATAGCTGCAGGGAAATAGCTGGCCCTGGGAATCAACTGGAACAAGGAGCTTTTAATTTCTCCATCTCTTATTTCAGTTGATCAATCTCTGGACTTCTACTATTTGGTTCAACTTATTTACAAATGTACAGATTGTCTCCTCTACTAGGACATACGTGATTCTAGGCCAGGGACTTTGTATTAGTTTCCTACGGCTGCTATAACAAATAACAATAAACTTAGTGGCTTAAAACAACACAATTTACTCTTGCATTTCTGGAGATCGAAAGTCTGAAATGAGCCTACAGTGGTGACAGGGCGACAGTGAAGGTGTTGGCAGGGTTGAGTGCCTTTTGGAGATTCTAAGGGCGAATCCACTTTCTTGCCTTTTCCAGCTTCTAGAGGCCACCCACATTCTTCGGCTTGTGGTCTTTTCCCCATCTTCAAAGCCAGCAGCTTTGAAGCCAGCATCTCCACGTCTCTCCTCTAACTCTGGACCTCCTGCCTCTTATAAGAACCTGTGTGATTTCATTGGATCCATTTGGATAATCCAGGATAATCTCCCCATCACAGGATTGTTAACGTAATCACATCTGCAAAGTCCCTTTTGCCATATAAAGTAGCATTCACCAGGTTCCGGGGATTCTGGTATGGACATCTTTTGAGGGGGGCAGGTAGACAGGCATTATTTAGCCTATGGCAGGCACTATTTATCTCCAGAGTTAGCATGATATCTAGTAAATAATAGAGTGAAAAATATCATTGATTGAATGAATTAATAAAAGAGGGAATGTATCTCTCTGTATATCACTTTCAATCTTTCCCTTCAAGCAGGCTTTCTCTCTATGCAGGAAAACATGGCTGTCAGTAGTTCCTGAACCTTATGACCACCCCTCAATTACTACCTCTAGAAAGATGCTTAATTCCTTTCTCAGTTCCCTTTGAAACATATTGGAGAATGATTTTGATCAGCCCTAATTGCTTCAGGCCTGTGGCCCAGCCAACTGCATAAAAAAGAGCGGTTATTCATGGTGGTTCTCTAAACTGTTTAGAGTAAGAATATAATTAGCCCCACAAATACTGGGGGTACTATTCGTTATCATATAAAAGGTGATTTTTGGACAGAGAGTTAGTACATTTCCACTATCCAGATGATGTAAGAAATTGTGTACCCATCTGGGAAAACAATCGTCTGAAAGTTGCTACTTTTAAAAATTTGTGCCCATCATTCTCTGCAGGAATTTATTTCCTAATGATTTATCACTTTGCCTAAAAACAGGTCATTGTACAGGAATGCCAGCTACACTATGGTTCTGGTTACAAGCATTCTAGATCAGTGGTTTTTAATGCTAGCAGACCCAATGCCCTCTCTTATTAAAAATAATGTCTAAATTCCCTTTACAATCCTGAAGTGAAATTCATAAATAATATACACACATGCACAATTTTGGATATAATAAATGCTCATGATGTAATATAAAAGATAAAAGAAAGGTAATATAATAAAATAATTTGTATTTCAATATGTCAATGATCTGGCACAGCAACACTGTAAAATAGCAAACTCTCTCACAAAATCCCAAAATGCCAGTAAGAGTCACTACCACCCCCATTAAAAATGACTTCTCTTGATAAATAGGTATTGTGTACTCAATGGATGACTAACCTCTACCCTTACCCATGTCAATTAATTTCTATCAGATCATACCATTAATGATCCTTCATGGCACTTACGCCTACCTGAAGAGATCTTGTTCAGTTATTTTTTGACCCATTTATTGGCTCTCTCCTCTGCTTGAACATAAGCTCCATGATGTCGGGAATCTTGTCTGTCTTTTTCAGTGCCCAGCACATAGTAGAACAAATGAACAAATGAATGTTCCTTTTGAAAAACCAAAGCACTCCAGAGCTGGAAAGACCCTTTCTGACTGTCTGATTTGATGACACCAAGACCAAGGGAGGGTAGAATTGACTTGTCCATGGTTACAGAACTAGTAAGTGGATGGACTCAGTCTCCTGACCCCTAATCTATACCTTTGCATACAGGCATCATGCACATATGGCTTAAGTTTATTCGTCAACAACCAAACAGACAGATTTTCATTTAGTGACAATGATACTTCTTCTCTTTATCCTAATTAATAATTAATCAGGCAAAAGGGCTTTAAATATGGTCATTGCTAATGAAGATGAGAAATAATTAGTGTATCCTAGCTGGCATGCGACAGCTTCCACCTTTTCTTACTTTTATCAACCTCCCACATATATCCTCTATAACCCCAAAACTGTCCACTCTGGGATGCTAAGGTAGCACTTCCTCTATAGTAATTAACCAGTCCAGCAAGTACTTTCTATTTTTTCTGATCAACCTTCCAGAAAGACAAATTTCTTATTGAGAAGAAAGCCAGGGTGTGCTTTACGGATGGCATGACAAAGGAAATAGTGACAGAGACTACAAATTGCTGAAAATAGCATATGCCAAGGGCTAGGGCTACTTTGTGATATTAGTTTATGAATTTTGCCAGCTCAGTAATGTTTTAGCAGTAGCAAACCACTTGGAGGTTTTCCTTGTTTATTCCATTCAAAGAGATGTTGCATCTTAGCATACAAAGCAATATCTAAGAGCAGTTGTGTCTGCTTAGATTTAGAAGTGAGCTGAGAGAGCAGTTTATATTTACTTTTGATTTCTCTGTGAGAGGAATGCAGTGATTACTTCCAGCAACTTTGAAAGTCATATTCTAAAAACCAGAGAAATACAAGCAAGAAAGCAACACAGGTGCATTTAAGAAAGAACAAGAGCAAGAGAAAGTCAATGATTTGTTTCTGGAAGGCTCTGACCCATTTACAATCTATTTCAAGCTCAGAAATAAAGCCTGTAAAATCACCCCAAACCAGTGTGGATCTGAGTTAGTAAAGGAAATATTTCAAGTGGAGCTTGAGCTTGGGTCTTCAGAAGTCAGGTTCTGGTTTCTTCATGATCTGATTGTATTCATCAAGTCTTGCAGAGATCTAGGCTTCTTTCTTGACTCAAAAGGGAGACTTCCTATAGAAGAAAATAGCACCATACTCCACGTGCTTTCCTGTATGGTGAGGGAATACAATTTTTTTAATAGTGGATTGTTTCCCATCACTTAATAATTACTCTGGATCTGGATGAACGGAAGATTTTAAGGTTGGTGACAACCCACCTAAATTGCATCACATAAGCTGAACCTCTAAATCAGCATTTATCAGAGGTAGAAGGGACACAAACCAGCTGGTGGCCCAACTCTTCTTTTTCATGTGTTAGGAAACCAGCATCTACACAGGAGAAGTCACCTGTCCGAGGTCCTGAAGTGAACTACAGGCAAGTTTTACATCGGAAATTGGTGTAGAGGTTCAAATCCCTGTTCTTTCGGTTATTAGCAGCACTCTCTTAAACAAGCTACTTGACCTCTTTGCAATCAGTTTTCTCACCTGTAAAAGGAAGGTAATCATAATAATGCCTACCTCGCAAGGTTGATGAAGCGGGTTGACACCTGTGAAGCTCTCAGTGTGGTCCTCTGCACACACAACATGCTTGATAAACAGCAGCTTTTATTATCTTTATAGTTGTCATCTCCATCATCATCACTGTCGTCGTGATTGTATTTATTCCCAGTTCTATGTATGGGTCTTACCCTGGCTGCAAACATACCAATTCCAACGTTTGAAACACAGAGGAGTCCTAACAGGGAATGGACTGAGAGCTGAATCAGTCATCTCCATAACTTGCTGACACGACACCAAAATGTAGCCAAAATTTATTTATTACTTAGGCATCATGCACGTAGGACTTAAGTTTAATCCTTCAATAACCAGAGAGTTTTTTCATGACAAGTATTTGGTTCATGGTTTAAAAAAAAAAATCAGGGAAGAGGTACCTTTTTATCCCATTGACCTAGCTGGTTTTGTCTCTTTTCCTTCCTTTTGTAATTATTAGGAGAAACTTCAGTGGAGCAGCTACCCCTTTGGCTGCCTGGGACTAAGTTGTAAAAATTAAAACATTTATTTTACTCAAATTGCCAGTGGTGCAGCTGAGAAGATCAGTCCCACTGGGGTTTATCTAAACCACAGTGAAGTGATGAAGAGATAATTTGAGGTCAAATCTTCATGCAGCTAGACACCCAGCCAACCCAACCAGTTTGTTCTCCATTGTCCTGAGTCTAGTTTTCTGACAAAAAAAGTTAGAAATAGAAGATTTGTCAGATTCAGACCAGAAAAAGTCAGAATAAAAAGATGACTCCTAACTGCTCTCATTGTAGAGGCAAACTTGTTAACAAGTTTGCATGAAGTCTCTGTAGGTAAACAGTTAAACCCACATTGCGCACCTACAAGCAACTAGATACGAGGCATGCATACTTGCATCTAATCCTTGTGGTCCAATGGCTGCTAGGACCTTTATATCACAGGTGGGGAAACCAAGGTTCAGAGAGGTAATGTCACTTCCCCATGGTCACTGAGCTGGAAAACAGCAAATGCATAATTTGAACTCAGATCTGAGTGCAAAGTCTGTATTTCTTCCTTTACAGACACTCCCACCCCAACTACGTTGCTGTAATGATGGAAATTCACCGCAATAGACTGAACTTCAGAGCAGAGATTGTCTCAGAAAATAGTGGGTGCTACGTCATTGGCTCTATGCCAGCAGAGGGTATATTAGAAGGAGGCTTTCAAGCATTGGAATTGGCAGGGGTCATTGGGCAGGGTGACTTTTAATGTCTTCGCCATCTATGACACATCAATTGCTTACTCATCCGTTCATTCCTTCATTAATACTTTAATTCAGTTTTCTCTTGCTAAGTACGCACAATTTTAAAAAACACTCTCAGTCATTAGGGCCAGAAGAAACTGTGCTTCTCCTAAGCACCTGGTTTTATACAGTGAATGATATAAGTCATGAAGTGATTATATACACACGTGTGTGTGTGTGTGTGTGTATTGATGTTTCCATGTTTGCTAGTGGCTTCAGAGCAAAATTTACAGTCCACCTCTAAAAAGTGATTCAGCCACACAGTTGGAGATATATTTTATTACTCAGTCAATATTATTTCTCTATTCCATTCTGCATTTGATCTCAATGATTTCAATTATTCCATCTTGTGTTTCTGTGTATATTTATTAACTATATCAAATCCCTTTTTGGGGAAAATGATGCCAATGCATAGGTGCCTTTGTGTGTGTATGTGTGTATCTGCAAAAATACCTGCATGCTCCTCTTTGCTATTCCATCTTCAGCCCTTGAACTTCAGCCAGTGCAAAGGAATAGAAATATTGCTGGCACCACCTTCAATGAGAGCCAGCCAAAACAAGCGGGCATATTGAACGACTGTTTTCTCCATCTCTGACTCCAAGAGCGGCCCATCCGAGGATTCCAGTCCAACCTCACCCCCTCTGGAACAAGGGCCATCTCTCTGTTGCAAGCTCTAGGGCCTTAAATCTGACTTCCTTGGAGGGGAGGACAGCTTTTGTTTGCCAAGGGTAACTGAGGCCTTTGCATCTGTCACGCTGATCCATCCAGAACTCTTGCCAGATATAGTGTGCTGATGCATTACTCTGACCTGCTAATACTGACATTAGTGTGAGGATGCCTAGAGCCAGAGGCTGGAAACCAAATCTATCGCAAGGAGCCGCTCAGGCCAGCCAAAATGAACCAGGACTTATTCCATTAGAGAGAATATTCCGTTTGCTCCAATAACAAGAACTCTATTGAGATTGGTTAATTCAATTCTGCCCATCTTATCAGATTTATTTTTAATGAAACTGAACAATAGTTTCATTTGTTATGTTATTAGGTTTCCCAGTAGAAGCCACGAGACTTTAACACTGAAAGCAAAGCAGACAAGCTTTGCCAATGTCTTTGGCTTATCAGTGATGTGTGCCAGTTTAGATATTACACAGTGAAATGCTCCTGTCCTCTTCTGGGTCTACTTTCTTGCTCCTGGGACTTGCAGCTGTGAGGCCATCCTTTCTCTCAGGTAACCTCCCTGTGCCTCATCTAATCTTGTCATCCCCATGTTAATAAACCTGCCAGGGCTCCTGACTGCCACATTTCTACCAGTTGCTAGCTGAGTGACATTGGGAAAGTGGCTTAAGCTCTGTAAGCCTAATTTATTATTTTTTTCATTTGCAAAGTGGGAATAACTTAAATCACTCCATAGCATTTTTGTAAGAATTGAAAGTGATCATGCCTTACAAATGTATATTTGGCATGCAGTAGGTGCTCAGTAAATGTTGTCATCTTGTTTCTTTGTGTGTCTGTCTACCTCAGTGGGTAATGCATGCCTTCAGGGGCAGGGACTACATTTTAGATGTCTGCTTCCTAAGTCTGGATGTCTGATTTCTGCTTCCTAAGTACCTGTCTTGATTTACTTCAAGCACTGAATAAGTACTTGCCTAGTCAAGTTGATTACTGTGTCCCCAAATGTTAAGTTCCTGTCATCACCCTACTCGATTGTTTTTTTCCTCTGAAACTTCTCTGATCCTTTCAAGGCTCAGTGCAAATATCCCTTCCTTAAAACATCTTTCGTTGTTCAGACTCAATTGATGTAATCTGCAAGTGAATGACACTTTCTGTTGCATTCTGGTGATGTGCATCCTGATGAAAAACAAAACTAAACGAAAATCTACCATACTTAGTTCAAATCTCCATTTTAAGATAAGATAGTCATCTTTAGTTGGGTTCCCTTCTCTTCCTGAGCAAGTGATTTATGGAGTGAAGGAACTCAGGGAAACCTATAAGAAAGTGAGGGAAGAAGAAGAGGGCAGAGCAATAAATTAGACAAAGATGGGGCTTCCGGAGAAGTCTAGCCACAGCCTGAGCCCCCAGGGATCTCTGGAGTGTTGACTGCACTGCAGAGTTTTCCCAGCCCCAGGAAAGAGGACTGGGCTGATGGACACGTACATCACTCAGGCACTGGGTGGGCACCACTCCAGTGGGGAGTGTGCATAGTCCCCTAGGCATCTTCAAGGAGGTGGCTCTGCCAGTCCAAGTCATTTTTCAGGGAAGGGTACAGATGTGAGTGATGAGCAGACAAAACCTGCAGAAACTGGGGAATGGGACACTGACCTGGTAAGGGGGAATGTGAGTGGGCCCCCAATAAGGTATGCTACATTAGCCAAGGAAGACATTGCATCTGGAGTGTATATAAGAGGCTTTTGGTCCAGTAACTCAAAACTTCCCAGAAACAGTGGCAGCCACAGGCCCAGAGCCAAGAGATACTTGGAAACAGCTTAGTGACATTCAAGAGTTGAGTCATTTATTATTTCTTAGAGAAAAAACAAATCGCGAGGATTTTGGCAGTGCGGCTCTGATACCTTATCCCCACCCCCATTTTCATTTTGAACATGTTTAATTGGTGTGTCGTGTAATTAATTGCATGTCTATTGCAATATGGTGTTTACTTACAAAGCACTGTTGGGCCATGTCAGCGATTAGCCATTTTCTCTGACGCCTGTCGGAGTGCTAATTACAAGCAGATGCGGTGCACTTTCTTTGACGAAGACACGGGAGCGTGGCACAAAGGTTTCTCCGTGTCTCTGCACGTTCCCTTCGTCTGGACTGAGCTCTGGTTGGCTTCCACAACGCTGATGCAGCAGCTCAAAAGAAGGGTTGCCAGGAATCAGACAAATATGGTGTAAGTTTCTAACCGTGGTCCAATTGTATTGTCATCTCAGGGGCAACCCCCCAGAATGTGTTCCTGGCCCTGGAGATGCTAAAGAGTCAGACAACCTGTGACTAATAAATCACAGAGCTGGAAATCCTCTGCTTCCTCATAGACCCTGCCAAACAATTATGCAGTGAAATGTTCTAAATGTACTCTGATTTTAATGTTAATACCCATTTCCATAATTTCTCTGGATCTTTACGGTTCTGTTTAATACTTGCCAACGAAGCAAATGAACTAGAAGGAACACCCACAGATGGCTCATGTTTCCCATTAAGCCAGAGCACGAAGATCTGCTTTGTTTTACGTTTGGTTTGGGTAGCTGAGCTGTTCACAAAGATGCCGGCCTGAAAGCCTGCCCAGCTCTCTAAACGGCCACCTTGAAACCAACTCATCCTGAGTGAGCGAGAGACGCAGGGAACAGAGAGGAGTGTCTTTTACTCGGTCAAATGATGGCCTCTGCTGAGCACCCCTGCTCAGCTCCTGCCCCCCTGAGTCTGACCCTTTGTGCCCCAGGAAGCCTCTACCAGCCCTATATGGGTGCTGCTTCACACCACCGCATTTCACTCCTGCTGTCGCATATCTGGAATGTCTTATTCACATTTCTTCAAACTTCGAGGCTCAGAAACTCTTCTCTGAGGCCTCCTTGCCCCTAATAGGAAAGAGTCATGCAAAATTATGGAATTGTCTCCCCAGCACAAGGACAAAGCTGGTTCTCAGTGAGGACCTGGAAATGAGGCACAGAATGGGAGGTATCTCCTTTGTTTAATCACAGCCACCTGGGCTCACATCAATAGGAATATGCATCACATCACGAGGTCATCGTCTGCTTGTCCTCTCCCCCGGTGGATACAGAACTCCCAGAGTTTACTTAAGCCTATGCTTCTTTCTCATGGCATCATGACATTTCTCTCTGATTCTACTAATCACTTTTTATTAGTAAAACATATCTGGGTTGGCAGAAACCTGACTTCATCTAGATTCATCTCTCTTCCTTTCTCGTCGTTCGTCTCTCTCTATATGAGCACTTGACCTCTCAAATAAGCTTTCTCCTTGAACTGAAACCATAGCCGCTGCAGGTCCGGGCTCTCGGCTGCCTAGTTTTCAAATAGAAAAGGAGAGGATCCTCTCTCCCAGCTCCAGCTCCCAAAACCCCAGGAAAAGAAAGGACTGCCACAGAAACACCCTTATAAGATGGCAACAACAACCAGCAAGACCAACTGATTTGTTCATAACCCCTTCTCTCTGATGCACTCCTGGCCCTGTTCCAGAAATGTTCACCTTTGACTCTACATGTCAGTGTTTCCTGCTCTTGCTTTCCTTCGATGTCAGTGGATTCCTTCAGTAGTGTCTCTGTGCCAGGAAGACATTCCTGCATGGAAGCACTAACCTGTATCTGGCAAAGGGACTGACAGCAGTAGACAGCAGCACTTCCTCGAGACTAATCGTGGTACCTTCCATATAGTCCATGCCTCTTTTTTGGTGCCTCAGGTATGCAGCATTTTACCAATTTTGCAAATAGAGAAACTGAGGCTCAGAGGAAACTTGCCCAAGGTCACATAGCTAGAAATGACAGAAATGGGTTCAATTTGGCTCCACTTTATCGTACTACTTGTCATCTCTTTAAGCATCAGTATTTGTATTTTCTACAATTTCTATGTTTTTGTTTCTGTCTGGCATGCATGAATACTGATTCCTTTTGGCAATGCTACTATTGCTATTATTATTCTTTATTTTTAAATCATTTATGGAAAGCTTAAAACGCACTGTGCCAAGCGTATACACTCACATGTATAAAATATGATCCTTCCAACAACCCCCTGACGCCAGAACCAGAACTATTATTATCCCCATTTAACCAAAGGGCGACCTGAAGGTCTGAGATGCTTTCCCAAAGTCACTTGATAAGTGACAAGGCTGATAAATGAACACAGCTCTGTCTTGCTCCAAAGCTCATGTTCTTAAACACAACAACATACCTCTTCCCACAAGTAAATGATGCCAGCTGGGTCCTGGAAGTGGCTAGAATGACATTTTACTCAAAGAAGTGGACTCCTGTAAATACCTGGGTGAGACTGGGGTGGGGGTGGTAGCCTGTGGGAAGGAGTGTAATGAAGGCTCGAATGGTACTGGAAAGCTAGAGCTGGAAGGTCTTTTATAGGTTATCTAGGTTATTGAACAGATGGGGAAGCTAAGGCATGGAGGACGGGAAGCACTACGGGCGAGGTAGTTCTGAGCACATCACATATTTTTTTACATAATGTAGTCGTCACAACCACCCTCATTTACAAATGAGAAAACTTGGCACAGGGAGATTAACTAGCTTGTCCAAAGTCATCTAACTAGGAAGAGATAAAGGGAGGATCCTAGTGTTTCTTCTCTGCCCGGCATCATCTCTGGGGTCTTCTTCCCTCTGTGTGCCTTGAGGGTGGGCTGCAGTTTTACTGCTAAGGATGATCCTTGGCAATCTAGCTACCTGATCAACTTAATTTTAGAGGGAGGGAGGAGTAGGGAATGATTTGTGACCTTTGTTCTTGCTCTTACAGGTTTTTAAACTCATATCATGAGTATTTGCCCTGGATGGGCTGGGGGGTTGCTGTGCCCAAAGATTTCATTTAGAGCATTCATTTTATATTTTTCTTTGAGAGATTGTGAGGGCAGGTGACAGACTCATTTTTATGATCCCAGGCTAAAACCAAAACCTAAAGCAAATGTTCACCCTAGTGCCAGACACCTAAAGTGCGTTTAGACCCAGAAACACAAGCAGGTCATTGTGCTATTATTTGCTGGAGTGTTTGACTCAGCTGTAAGGGATCAGTTCATTCAGTTCTGTTTAAAATCATGTAGCCAGAAACTAAAAAATTTTGGCTCCGGGAGAGAGAACTTTCAGTTAACTTACACCCTTCCATTATTATAAGGCTGTGTGTGTGTGTATGTGTGCATGTGTTGTATATACCTCACATTCCTTTTGGCAAGTAATGCATTTAATTAATCTATGTGGAGTTTTAGTACAACATAGTTGATTAGCATAGTAGACACAGTGTCTTTTTAATATAACAAATCTACTGAGAAATATCCTTAGTTAATGAGCTGCATCATTTTGGGAAAGTTTGTCTTATAACTAATGTATGAAAACAGCACTGTGTTTTTTTATGGTGCATGCTCAGAGCCAAATAAGTCATCCTGGGTATGAATAGAGTTCTAAATCTTCTAAAATCTGTCTGTATCCACCCCCCCACAGTCTATTGTGGGTTTTTAAAAACTTTTGTGGGTTGATTTTTCTTCTATATGATTGCTTGGCAAAGGAGTAGGTGCAGAAGTCTCCCATAAACTTTTAATAAAGGTTTGTTATAGGTCATCTGAAGAGAGAAGGAATATTTGCAATAGACACGGTATGTGAATTGTCTTCAACCCCTTTGTGAACTTGGGTGTAAACTGAATTCTCTTGTCATATTCCTGCAAGAGTACCCATTGATGGGTACAGCTTCTAGCCCTACTCCCCAGACTCATACAGAAGCACTGTGTTAGGTTCAAAGAGAAATCTCTTTCCCCTTTATCCCATCCTAGGCAGGATGTTCTGACCTCCTAAGTGTATTTCATTATTCTAAGCACTAACCACCTGTCCAGACTTTCAGTTCAAAGAAGAGATCAGTAATGTGCACCAATGCTCAGAAATTCCATTTTGATTTTTCTGAGGGTTGATGACCTGTAGATCACTGAAATGCCTCTTAAATATATACCAAAGCCTTTTTTTTGAGGCATAATTTACAGACAGTGAAACACAGTTTGTGATCATACAGCTCAAACAGGTTGACAAATTCACATACCTGTGTAACCCATATGCCTGTAAAGGTATAAAATATACTCACCTTGCCAGAAAGGTCCCTCGTTTCCCTTCCTCGGCAATGTCTATCACCACATTCCCATGTTCCAAAGTGGCCACTGACTTGGTTTCTATCAACATAGAATCACTTTGCCTGTTTTAAAACTTAATGTAAATGGGATCATACAGTATGTGCTCTTTTGTGTCTAGTATCTTTTACTCAACGTATCTTCGAGAATCATCCTTGTTTTTGCACGAGTTTTTTGTATCATTTTATTACTGAGTAGTATTCCACTGTGTGTCAAATTCCATTGTATTCTTTCTTTGTGGATGGGCTGTCCTAGTTTGGGGCTATTATGGACAAAGCTGTTCTGAGCAATCTGTGCTATGAACTGAATGTTTGTGTCCCCCCAAAATTCATATGTTGAAGCCCTAATCCCCAGTGGTATTTGGAGGCGGGGCCTTTGGGAGGCATTTAGGTTTAGAAGAGGTCATAGGGTGGACGCCCATGATGGGATTAATGCCTTTATAAAAAGAGGAAGAGACAGATCTCTCTCTCACACTGCTTGCAGACACCAGGAAAAGGCCATAAGTAGGAAGAAGACCCTCTCCAAGAACTCGCCCAGACCACGCTGGCACCCTGATCTCAGACTTCTATCCTCCAGAACCATGAGAAATTCATGTCTATTGTTTAAGCCACCCAGTCTATGGAACTTCTTTTAACAGCCCGAACTGCTTAAGATAAGCTGTCAAAAAAGCATTTTGTAGACATATGTTTTTGTTTCTTTTGGTTAAATACCTAGGAATGGAATTGCTGGGTCATAGAGTAGAAGATTGTTTGTTTGTTTGTTTGAAGAAATTGCCACACAATTTTCCAAAGTGATTGTACAGTTTCACACTCACATCAGCACTGTGTGACAGTTACTTCACAACTTCACTATCGTGTGGCAGTCTTCGTCTTTTTCTATCCTAGCCATTCTAATGATGTCTCCTCTTGGTTTTAATTTGCATTTCTGATAACTAATGATGTTAAACACTTTTTGTTGATTGAATGTTGGTAGACCTTCTTTTGTGACACGTGTGTATGAGTAAATCTTTTGCCCTTTTAAAAAACATTCGGTTGTAGGAGCTTCTTTTCCTTTTATTTTTTTAAAATGTATTCAGGATACAAGACTTTTGTCAGATATATTTGTTGCAAATATTTTCTCTCAGACTATGCCTTGCCTATTTGTGTTATTTTTAGTGCCTTTTGATCAACAGAAGTTTAAATTTTTGCTTAGGTCCTATATTTTTTTCTTTTATAGTTAGCATTTCTGTGTTCTAAGAAACCACTGCTCACTGTAAGGTCATGAAGATATTCTCTTATGCTGTCTTCTAGAATATTGTTTTAGCTTTTGGGTTAGGGCTACGATCTATTTCAACCAATATATGGGTAGAAATTTGAGGATTTTTGTTTTTTTAATAGCAATATTTGTCAGAGATTTTCCTACTGAATTGCTTTGGCACGTACATCAAAAACCATTTGATTATGTATGTATCTTTAAACTTTTTATTCTCTTCTATTGATCTATGTGTCTGTCCTCTTACTCTCACATTTGGCTGGTCTTGAATCCAAGTAAAGTACATTCTCTAACTTTTTTTTCTCTAAATTGTTCTTCTTCAAAATTGTTTAAGCTCTTCTTGGTCTTTCACATTTCAATACACATTTAGAATCATCATGTCAATTTCTACAAAAAGTCTTTATGAATATTGAAAGGAAATGCTCTGAATCTGTAAATAAATGTGGAAAGAATTGACATCTTAGTCCTATCAAGTCTTCCAAGACATGAACATTGCATAATTTCCATATTTTAAGTCTTCTATAATCTTTCTTAGCAATATCTTACAGTTTTCATTGCACATCTCTTGTTGAGTTGATCTATAGGTATTTTACATTTTGCTTGATTTTGTAATGTATTTTTTCCAGTTGTTCTTTGCTATTTTTCAGAGCTGCAAATGATTTTTGTATATTAACTTTGTCTTCTACAACTTGCTAAATTTACTTATTAATTCTGCCATTTTTTTGTGTGTATTCCTTTGGGTTTTTTACATGCAAGATCCTGTCATATGTGAGTAGAGATTTACTTCTTCCTTTAAAATTCTACAACTTTTATTTTATATTGTTTTCTTGCCATATTGCACTTGTTAGGACTTCTTATACAGTGTTGAATGGAAGTAAGGAAAGCAGACAACCTTTTCTTTTGCCTAATCTTGGAGGAAAGCATTGAATTTTCACTTTTAACTTCAATGTTACCTGTAGGTTTTGTTGTGAGATGTCCGTTATCATTCACCAAGCAACACAGGTTACCAACAATGTCACTATAAATGTTAACGTTGTTGCCTGAGAAATTCAGGGACTCCAGAAAGCAACTAGTTGTCCACCATCAGCTGGCATTAGACATCTTCCTGGCATCTAGGGGAGGCACATGCAATGTTATCAATGGTGGTTGCTTTGTGTACATTCCCAGAAACCTGTCTGATACCTTTTTGGCAAATCAACCCATCTATGATGCCAACCAGAACATTTTTCAAGTGAACAACATAGTTTTGATCTCTTGGACCCATGGATCAGCTTCAGGTGGCTGGAGATGGGATATCTTTATCTAGATATTCCCAAGAGGGCTACTGTCCTGGGTGTGTGCTTTTCTCCAAGGGCTAGTGATCATTTTTATTTTTTCTCCTGGTGGGAATAGCCCTCATCAGGTGCATCCTATCGTGACTAATCAAGATCAGCAGTATTGCCCTGCCAAACAGATGATCCAAGCTATGATTAAGGAATGAAAGACCAAAGAATAAACAGCCCCCCAAACAACTCTGGGGGCCTTCTTGAGTCAGTTCCTGAACTTTAGACGTACTCGTAATCTTGTTTTCTCTCCTAACCGATTTGGTCAACAATGAAAGATGTTCAACTTAACCAAAAGGAGGACTATAAAACAATTAAAATAGACATGATAGAGGATAGCCAGTTCTTCTTGCCTTCAACTCGTGAATCCTTCCTCCTGCCTCTTTTTTTGCTACCTCTCCTGTTCCTGAACCTGACTAACTGACAAATCTCAAGGCTTGCCAGCTCTCTAAAGCATCGTTGGGACAGGTATCAAGACGGGATTACTAACCATCCTGAGCAAGAGGCATGATAAACGGGAGCAGTCTCCGACCATTCCAACTGCAAGTTTCACAGAAGTTAAAGATGAAAAATGTGACATGAGCCAGACTGTACCTGGAGACATGTACCCCTCTCTTGTCCTCACTCTATAGAATTCCAACCCTGCTTTGACTAGGAGAGATACCTGGTTCAGAGGGTCCCTGAGGCACATCCACTGAATTAAATCTTTCACTCTGAGTCACTTAAACTGTTTTCTTTTCAATAGTTCAAAGTTGAGAACTTAACAGTGTGTAACAATTTACCAAGTAGGCCAAAGAAAGTGGGCACAGGCGTAAAAGTAAGACTTGGAATATTTGATGAGTTAAGTTGTCATTTGGTACAACTGAATCCTGGGATTTATGAGAGAGGGTGGAAGGGGTTGAATAGGGCCATGTTGGACCTTTGATTATAGGTGCTTAATTAACAAAAATTATTGAATGAATGAATGAATGAATATTTCTAAGACTAGGACTAGAGAGTGTCTTCTGGAATAACTTACCACAATGTTCATTTGGAGGAAAACTTAATCACAGAGAGCTTTGCTTATTTTATTATTTATTTACTTGCATATTTCTTTAGTTTGATTCTTCACAGGTAAATTAAATTTGAGAAAATGGTACTGGGTGAAGAAATTAGAAGCTGAACATAATATCAAGTTTGAACTGGACTTCTAGAATATGGTAAGTGATTTGACTTCTGGAGTTTCGGAAATTATTTAGTTGAGTTTTGGTTCAATCACATCCACTTTGTGAGAGAAATCTCTCCATCTCTCTTTCACACACACACACACATTTGGTTTTATATTTATCCATCAGTAAAATAACAGATGTCTTTGGGCAATTTGGGATAGTTTAGAAAATTTTGTGCTGTCCATTCTTAATTTTAGCTCAGATCCCTATCAGAGTCTTATCAAAATAGGTTCTGAGGAGTAGATTCTTTTATCATGTGAGCTGTCCTAAGATTTTTTTTATCTCTTCTGAGAATGATAATGGCTAAAGCACGCTACGCACAGTTTGTGTCAAGCACAACACAACTTCCCTACGCAGGGTCCCATTCACTTCTCTAAACAATCTTACGAGGTGCGTATTGTTATTCTCCCCATTTTTCAGATGAGGAGCCTGAGTCTTATAGAAGCAAGTGGCAGATTAGGTGTGGTGAGTTTACCTGTCTTATGTCCTCATCATTCAGCTGGGAATTGAGCAGTACATGTCGTTCTATTGAGTTTTCAGCTGAGTCGAGAGGTTCAGAAAAGTGTATGGCTGTGGATTTTAAGGACAGTACCTCAGGTTGACACATGAAAGTGGCACATGAGACACGCATAGCTCTTCAAGTTAGGCTGTGTTTTTCTGTCCTCACACCCACCGACCTAGCCCGCGGTGCATTTCAAATACTCGAATCCTCAAGTGGAGTCATGGATTTGATCACATTGGTTCTGAAATTCCCCCGGGCTTTCAATGATGTCTTTCTTTTTTTTTTTCAGCAACGATATGTACAATTTTTTTCCCTATTATATTTGGAAATTTGTCAGTAGAAAAACATTGTCCCAGGGGACAGCCGTGCCAGGGAGCCAGAAAAAAATGTACATATTTAATGAGCTAGATAACTCAAAACTCTTCAACCTGCCCTTTCCCTTCTGAAGGCAGGAATGCCAAGACCATCTCCTTCCCGTTGGGCACCCCACACACACCCCCTGCCCCCAAACCACCAAATTTATCAGGCTGTAGAAAAGTATCTGGAACAAAAATAATCATAATCACAATAACAACAGTAAGTTTTGTTGCACCCCAGGTGTATGTGAAACATAGTGCTAAGGACTTTATTTATTTTACCATTTAATTCTCTCCATCGCCTGTGGAGGTATGTAGTCTTATTTAGCCCATTTTATTATATGAGGAAACTTAGGTTCCTGAATGTCAGGTGGTGTCCCCAGGGTCACCCAGGGAATAGTGGGAGAGCCAGGATTTGATACTTGATTAATGAGACAAAGCAAGTGCCTAGAACGTAGATATTATTACAAATCCAGTTATCACCCACCAGCTAATATGAAAATAATAGGTACTGGTAGGAAATAGATGAAATGTTCATATTAGTATATTTGCATAGCATTTAAATAATTGTTAGAAGAGTCTTCTTTTTCACCTACTAATATGGCTTATACACAGTGATGGGACAGTGGAGGGTTGTGGTTGGCCAGTGTGGAGTCACCATTTCTGTAAACAAATAAACACAAGGGACTCTAAGTATTGCCTTTCTTGTTGGGGGAGGAAAAACTTTCCTTCTACTCTTCTAGGTTCTGCGGCTTGTCTAACAATAAAAATGACATCAGGCAGGTTAATAGGAGAAAAACAAATTTAACTACATATGTACAGGAGCCCACAAAGACATCAAAGGCAGTCAGGCAGTTGAAGCTTATATGCCATCCTGAGCTTAGGAATAGGATACGGGCGGGCCTGGGGCTTCAAAGGGGAGGAGGGCGATACATAGGAATATAAGAAGGGCAGAGGTTTGGTAATCAGATCTTTGCCCTTCCCTGCAGTAAGTCTTTCAGATAAAAAAGTTATCTCTGCTAATAGTTCTCCTTCTGGGCCAGGCCCCCTATCTAAATTCTTTTAGGCAGTTAAGGGAGAGGGCAAAGCTTTTCCTGAATCTGCTGAGTCTTGATTGCCTTCAGCTCAAAATAATCCACATGCCAAAGTGGCATATTTCAGGGTGGCATATTTTGCTCTCCTTCACCTGCAATGGAAGGAAGGAGGAATACTGAAGGACAAGCTTGAATTCTAGTGTAAGAAGAACTTGCTTCCTCCTATGTGGATTCCTGGCCCATGCCGTCCTGCTGGATCTTCCTGGGCCACCTGGCTCTGCTTCTCTCACAACGTAAGGAGGTTCCGAGTGGGGCCTCTGTGAGAACAGTCGTTTTTCCAGTCGGCCATGAGGCCACGTGGGTATGCCTTCCTGGGAAATGATTTAGATACGGAAGAGCACTCCAACAGCTTATTTTCAACTGGTTCCTAGTCTCACTTCTACAGGAGCAGGGCACATCGGTGAGAGCATGTGAGGTAGGTAGCCTGTATCCTTCAGTGGCCAAATAGTTTTTATGTTATATCATTTGATTTTCATGACAGCTTGACAAGTTCTATTATTTTCCCCATTTTTCACATGATGAAACTTAGGTTTGTGAATATTAGTTGACTTCCCCATCGTCACCCAGGGAGGCAGTGAGAGAGCCAGGATTTAATATCTGCTGTCTCAGCCTCCAAAATATCTGCCTTGAGCCTGTAATTTTGTTGGATCTCAGTTGAACTTGGCACATGTTGCTCTAGCAGATCTTAATAAAGATCAATGCCAGGTGAGCATGTTATTATTTATTCATAAATTTTAATTTCAAACAGAACAAACCATCTTATTCCAGGATGCCATACTTAGTGCGCCGCTTTGTGAAGTGTTTAGAGAATGGTATATTTGTGCATGAATGAAGGTGGTGTAATCAGATTCTATAAAAAGCCTGCCCATGGGACATTTCAGGAAGCACATACCATTCTTGCAAAGATGTCCATACCTTGGATTAGGTTCGAAGAGGGACACATGTTGAATTCCACACTGTAGAAATTCAAAAAGATTAAATAAATCAGAGATGAATACAAGAATGGAAACAATTACAGCCAACCAGCTATCCATCATTGTTAACATCTAACAGGCTTGGCTTTGCATTATTGCTAGATCCTTTAACAGCAGAAATGTGGGAAAATATATCTAAGTTATTGTGGATGAGGATGTGGGAGATGGAGGGAGAGAGAGAGAGAAGCATATTAAATTAGCTGATGGTTTACATGGTTTATTGAGTACTTCTCTGTAGGAACACTAGGATTTGTGTTATCTCATTGATTTTCACAAGTCCATGAAGTAGTTATTATCTCCATTTTCTGATAAGGAAACAGGTCCAGAGATAAAGTTACGTATACATGGTTACTGGACTAATAAGTGCAGATTTGGGTTTCAAAGACCAATTCCTATGACTCCAAATCCCATGAGTATGTGCATTTATAGATTTATTCATGTATAATTGACATAAAACACACTACACACAAAGTATACTATTTGATGAGTTCTGACATATGTCTACACCATTGAAACCATCACCCAAATCAAGATAGTGAACCTATCCAACATGCCCCCAGGGGTTCCTGGTGTCCCTTTGTAGTGCCTCCCTGTCCTACCTCTACCCCCACCCTGGCCCTAGGTCATCACTGATCTGCTTTCTGTCTCTATGGTCAACCCCATGCCCTGGTGGGTCTTCCTGCATCCAATCGTATTTTATTTATTGTATTTTATTTTTCCCAGTGCATGTGTGGAAGACAAATAAACAACATCCAGAAGTTCAGCTGAATACATTCCTGGCCCTCTGAGCAGCCCCGAGGTGCAAGGCTTCCCTTGAGTGACATCTGGACACTCCCAGTCTAAACTCCTCTGCCTGGCTCTTCCTCTTATTGATGGTTTCTAAATCTCCAAGAGTAAACAGACCAGGCTCACATGGCAGAGAGGAGAGTGATGTGAAGTCTTTGAGAGCTGCCCCTCCTGAGGAAGAGAGCGCAGCTGTTTGGAGGATGTGTTCCTGCAACTCACATGATGTATGGTACACAGTTTGACATAAATAATTTACCTCTATGCTTGCAAAAGGATTTAAAAAAAGAACATGCATATGGTGTGTCACTCTTTCCCCATAGTACCATCTTCCTTTATTTCAGAGAGTGATTTCTCCAGAAGTGAGGTGGTCTTGGATGTAGTGAATTTAAACAGTTTGGCATTGGATTAGGCCCTGATCTAAAGTCTTATTTTTAATATTAAAATGATGAGTGTTACTTTTCTATCCCAGAGAAGCAATGAGTAAACAAATAAAAAATTCATTAGAGACAGGCTGCTATCTCTGAGATGAAAGTTTGATGTTAGAACTCAGCTTTCAAAAGCCTAAAACCCAGTCAGTGGGTCATTAGCTCAGCAGGCAGCCGAACTAAAAAAGAGAGATTTCGGGATGGGCAATGACTGTGGTCTTCATTTCTTCAAGGTTTCAAAAATTAGCTTAGCACTTTCCCAGATGGGGAGAATACTTACTCTTAACGGCTACTGTCATGGTTATGTTGAGAAAATTAAATTTCAACTATGCTTTGGAGTCTTACATGTGGTATTTCTTCCACAATTTTACTAGCACAGACGTAGAAGAGAAAAGTTTGGAGAGGGAATGAAGTATTCTATTATTACTCAGTTCGCATCTGGGATGAAGTTTTCATTTTAACAATGCCATCTAGCCCCGAGGCTGGAATTGAAGGTCATGGACCACAGCATGCATACACCTGTAGTTTTCATCTACATAGGGACATTTCTTGTCATATGTGATAAGCATGGAAATCTCTAGGAGGATGCTAATCCAAACCTGGCCAATCAGATCACCCCATTCCTCCCAGGCACAGTGATTGGTCCAAGGTGGACCAATCAGAATCCTGGGCTTCTTATAGTTCTTTGCTACTTGGCCCCTGTGAGAAAGAAGCCATTACTTTAGCTGGGTTTTCTAAGCTGAAGCAATATAGGCTCAAGCTTGCCAGGTGGTAACTACCCCAGCAAATGGAGGGAGCCAATTTGAAGTATGACAAAATATATAAGGGCTAAACCTTAAGTGAAACAGAGCCAAGAGATGAAGAAAGAGAGAGCTCTGATGACACTGCATAGTCATGGAATCAATCAGGCCTGAACTTTGGGGCCCAATAAGTCCCTCCTCCTCACATTAGTTGTTGCTGTTGTTGAGCCAACTCACAACGGAAAGAATCTGCACGAATCTCAGATTACATGGAAAGTCCTTCTCCCAAGTGGTCTGAGTATGGGATAAAAGCCTGACCACAGAAGGCAAATCATGCTCTACATTTGTTTTGAGGAAGATTGGCCCTGAGCTAACATCTGTTGCCAATCTTCCTCCTTTTTTTTTCTCCCGGAAGCCCCAGTAGATAGTTGTATGTCATAGTTGTGCATCCTTCTAGTTGCTCTATGTGGGATGCCACCTCAGCATGGCTTGATGAGCGGTGCCTCGGTCTGCACCCAGGATCCGAACCAGCGAACCCTGGGCCACTGAAGCGGAGCCCACAAACTTAACCACTTAACGCCACTGGGCCGGCCCCTCATGCTCTACTTTCTACTTTTTAGCTTCCCCAACTTTTGAATTCTCTTGGAGATTAGAAATTACCTTTTACCATCAGACTGGGCTCATACGGCAGTAGAAAGGACATAGACTTTGGAATCCTTTAGACCTGGGCTGGAATCGTGGGTTCTTTAGCTAACTGCTTGGGCAAGGTTTGAGCTTCAGCTCCCTCATATGTAAAATGAGATTGGAATAGTAATATTTCACAGAGATTGGCAGCCCAGGCCCACCTAGATAAATTAAGTCAGAACCCCTGGGGATGAAGTTCAGGTATGGATATTTTGCAAAAGCATCCCACATGATTCTAATGTGCAACAGGCTTTGAGAATCTCTTGAGTTGATGAGATCTAAGGCAGTAGCTCTCAAAGTTTAGGCTGCATGCAAATCACCCAGACTAAACACTAGCTACCCAAATTCCAAAGGTCTGTAGAGGGAATCAGAGATTTATCTTGTTAACAGGCTTTCCAGGTCATTTTGATGCAGGCAGTCCATGGACCACATGTTGAGAAAAAAAAGAAAAATGCCTTAAGCTCTCTTTCATCTTTGATGTGCTAAGAAGCTTCTGGGTAAGGTAACGAGTGGGCAGTATTGATCAGAAAGGGGATATCATTTGAGCAGCAAAAAGTCTAAGGATTAGTTTTCTGAAATAGTAGAATTAAGTCAGGGGGAATTGTATAGGTCATCAAGACATTGTCCAGATGAATATAAGGTGGAGAAGATGGTAAAATGCGTGCTTCTTGAGACAATAGGAGAGAGGGAAGCCAAGAGCACAGAGTCTGAGAGTGCAGACTTGAGGTCCCATCAAAGTCACAACTGTTTACATTACATTCATGTTTCCTCCAGCAGTTGTGACCCCTCCTCATGAAAGTTAAAGGGGAAAAGTCTTATAAAATGAAACAAAACCTCTTTGGAAATGGGGAAATTCCCTGGGGAACATTCTAGGGAAGAGTTTGGAAGAACTTTGGGGGAACAGAAGAAATATGAGATCATGAAGAGCAAAATTTGGATTATAAATAAAAGCATTAACTTAGGCATTCACTGACTTTAGTAGAGGTCATTGTAAACAAACTAAATGTTCCATATCTAACCCGTTGTACCCATCAATGTTGCTACCTAGAAGGAACTTGGAAGTGGGACATAGTACAGCTATCCTCCCACTGGACTGTGGAGGTTGGCTGGGGATCATAGTAGTATAGCTGTCTGCTTAGCTAGCTCATCCTGACTGAGTTTATCACCCTAAGCTAAGTTTGACTGAGGAACTGGGAGCCAAGATGTTGTACAACTCTGCTACACAGCACTTTGAGATGGAAGGGTTTCCTTGATTGCTTCACTTAATTTTACTTCTATGTGTCCAGCATGGTCTTATAAAAAACTGCTTAATCCATTGAGAAAAAGGGAAAATAAAATCCCTGGAGAGCCTCAACATATTGATGATCTTATATTGATTGGGACCATCCCAGCTTTTGAGGACTGTGGAAGGCAGCTTCTTAAATACCACCCCCATGACCTTTGCCCTCTGGGTAATCATACCGTATGTTATCCCCTCCCCTTGAGGGCAGTTTGGACCCAAAGACTTTCTTCAAAGAGTAGACTATGTCAGAAGTGATAGGATATCAGTTCTGAGAATAGGTTATAAAATATTGGGTTTCCATCCTGCAGACACTCTTCTTCCTCTTTTCACTTGTTCTCTGTAATGAAGAAGGGTGTTACATTGTGAGCTTCCCTGTGGACAGGCCTACATGGCTAGGAACTGAGAAAGGCCTCTGAGTAACAGCCAGCAAGAAACTTAGGCCCTCAGTCCAACAGTCTGTGAGGAACTGAGTCCCGCTGACAACCTTGGGAGTGAGCTGGAATGTGGATAGTTCCTCAGCCAAACCTTGAGATGGTTGTGGCCCCAACCAGCACTGTGTGTGCAGCCTGTGAGAGACCCTGAGCCAGAAGACCCTGCTAAGTTGCATCTGGATTCTTGACCCACAAAAGTGTGAGGTAATAAATGTTTGTTATTTTAAGCTGCTAAATTTTGTGGTAATTTGTTATGCAGCAATGGATAACTAATAGGGGGGCTTATGTTTTTTGTATCTCTAAAGCTCAGATAACTCCTTAGGAAAATCCTGGAAATACTATACCTGTGACAGTTCAGTGTGGGATGAGGGGTGCATCCAAGGCTTTGCTGTTAAAGAAGACCAAGCTTCTAATGTGGTTCTACCAACTTCTAGTAGCTTTACAACCTCCTCTCACTTGTCTGAGTCTTGATTTTCTTATCCAGAAAATAAAGGTACCATGAAAGGTCAGAATTATGGATAAAGTGGTTCTTATCACAAAGATAATGATGCCTTTTATATTGTTGATATAAACAAGCAGATTTACAAGATGTGGTGGGCAAGATTCTAAGGTGGTCCCTGAGATTCCTACCCGCTGGGAGGACATGCTCTGTATAATCTCCTCCCCTTGAGTGTGGAAAGAACCTGTGACTAGGATATCACTCCTCTGAATAAATTTCTAATCAGTTGGCTTTGAGTAAATTCAAAGGGAGATGATTCTGGGTGGGCCTGACCTAACTGGAGGAACCTTTAAAAGAAAGTGAAGAAGTTCAAGAGGGGCTGCTCTGCTCACCTGGAAAGAAGGCACACGTACATCCACATTGTAAATTTCTGTGGAGGTCACGTGGAAAAGAACTGTAGGTGGGTTTCAGGAGCTGAGAGCAGTCACTAACCGACAGTTAGGAAGAACGTGGGAACCTCAGTCCTACCTCCACAAGGAGCTAATTTCTGCCAGTAACGTGGGTGAACTCGGAAGATGATCTCAAGCCTCAGATGAGGATCAGAGCCCTGGCTGGCAGCTTGATTTCAGCTGGGGGATCCTGAGCAGAGGACTCCTCTCACTCATACCCAGACCTCTGACCCATGGAAATTGGGGGATAATGCATGTGTGGTTTAAGCTGCTAAATATGTGGTTGTCCAGTTCACAGCAATAGAAGCTAACACTCAAGGGTAGGCTGGTATGGCATAAGAGTATGTCAGGCACATTTGCTATGTTTCACTTGGACCATACTTCGCATCCTATTTTGGTATCCCTAGTGCTCAGCACTCTGTCTAGGGCAGAGTGGGACATTGTTGACGAATGAAGGGATGGGTAAAAGAACAAACAAAGACTTAGGGCTCCTACCCCTTAGGAGTTGGGAGTGGGGCCGGGACATGGACAGGGCATATTGCTGCTGAGCTGCTGCTCCTAAATCATCCTCCTTTGTACACCCTCCTGATTCATAGTCCGCCTTCTTTGGAACTTAGAATTTGCCAACTTGGCCAGTACTATCCCCCAAAGACAAGCTATTAGTATGTGTTGGGTTATTTCTCAAGAATCTGAGCATCAGTGACAATAAGTGGAAGTAAAATAAATGAAGGGCTGGCTTCCTTGGAGGATAGCTGTCGGAGATGAGCCTGTGTTTGCCTTTCTGAGAAGTACAGGGAGACGTCACCCAGACTCTGCTCCATGATAGTGTGACAAAGCCGGTGAGATCTCAGCATCACCCATGGGATCAGTCTGACTTATAGGGCTCTCCCTCCTGGGGCTTAGCTTACAGGGAGATTTGGAGATAAGGCTGCCACGATGCTTTGTCAATGGTCTGAAGCTGCACTGTCCTGTGTGGGAGCCATGAGCCACGTGTGGTTATTGGGACTTTGAAATGTGGCTGCTCCAAACTGAGATGTGCTGTGAGTGTAGAATTCACAACAGATAAAGACTTAGAATAAAGAATAGAATGCAAACCATCTCTTTAACATATTTTTACATTGAAACCATGTTGAAATGATAATATTTTTATATACTCAGTTAAATAACATTATTAAAATTAATTTCATCTATTTCTTTTTACTTTTTTGACATGGTTACCAGATAATTTAAAATTACATCTTATACCTTACATTGTATTTCTATTGGATAGAGCCAGTTTAGATCAGTGTAAATCATAAGTCAGTTTAAATCTTCTACCAGAGAAGACAAGGTTAATAAAAAAAATAGAAACTTGGATAAAAAAATGTAAATATGATAAGTCCATATAAAGATCACTAGAGAAAAAGTAAATCATGAATTTGCCTCCCTCCTCCCTCCCTCCCTTCCTTCTTTCTCTCTCCCTCTTTCCTTTGCACTTTCTAGGCAGGATGACTTTGAGTGACCATACATCTACAAAATGACTTTCTTTGGCCCTTTGCTCTCCCAGCTAATAGGATTCTACTATCTCTGTCCAGTAAACCTGCCCCAGACCAGACATCTCTAACTTCAACCGTTAGTTGTGTTCTTGGCTGGTTGGCAGTGAGAGAGTGGGGCTTTAGGAGAACTGGACAGTTATTGTCCCATCCTAAAGAGGCAGCTACTTGTCAGCCTCCTGTGACTGTTACCAGGAAGGAATGTGGGCTCAGTGCTGCCACACCTCCCAGCTTCTCAAGGGAAGAATTCTGTAAAATCTGCCAATTCTCAAACATTGGATGTTAACTCATGTCTTGTAAAAACCTGTACAGACCCAACAATGAAGTTTTAGAGAAGAGATGTAGTTCCTAAAGCCACCAGGAAATGAATTCCAGTTTATACCTAGGACTGAGTCACAGCATCCACGTATATGATGTGGGAGAGAGAGAAAATATTTGCTTCCTTCATGGTTCTGGCATCAAGGAATTTAGAGGTTGGGGCTGGAGTACTAGGAAAATGGTTGTATTGGAAAGTCTAAGGGATGAAATGTGACCTCTTATCCCAGAGGTAAAGGTTGCTGCTGCAAGCTGCCTTCACTGACACACCAACCCTAACACAGGTCCATAAGGTCATGGGTGGATGTGGTGTTCTGCTAGGAGAGAAACCAAACTGGTGGCAGGTGGCTCAGAGAATTATTGGCACTTTGGAATTTGCCAAATATTCATGTAAATCCTCTCTGAGTCCAGTCTGGTTTGGAATATTGCCTATTTCCTATGACATAAGGGATCTTTATGGTCTATCTTAATTCATCTAACCCTATGTCTATGGGGCGAAGTGTTGGTCTTAGTGCCTATAACAATTTGTGTTTTTTGGTTATTTTGCTGAGGAAGATTCACTCTGAGCTAACATCTGTGGCCAATCTTCCTCTATTTTGTACATGAGTCACTGCCACAGCATGGCTGCTGACGAGTGGTGTAGGTCCATTCCTGGGAACTGAACCCAGGCTGCCGAAGCAGAACATGCTGAATTTAACCACTATGCCACCTCTCCAGCCCTGTTTGTTTTCGTTTGTTTGTTTGGCATTGAGCATCTTTTTTTATTTTAAATCCTCTAAACAAGGAAGTGACAGAAATTTCTGCATGAAAACTATCTTCAGACTAATGAAGGGGCAAGGAGAGAGGAGGGGTGAATATTCACTATACATCTTCTATGTTCAGGCACTTTGTATGTGTTTTCTCACCTTTTTCTCACAACCACATTTCAAGGTAATTATATTTCCCCCTATTTTACTAATGAGGAAATTGGGCCTGCTGTGGTTAAATGCCTTGGCCCAGAACCAGGTGGTGGAGCTGAGGTTTACACACGGGGTGGAGTGGCTCCAGCACTCTGAAGGTGGCCTATGCACTTGGGAACATGCATTTATGGGTCTGCAAACCCAAAGCAGTGACTCCAGGTTGTTTCCTGGGTGGCGGGAGTGAAGTGCACGCAGACTCCAAAGCACCATGAAGATTTTCAAGAACAGTTTCAGCAGACGAGCATCCTCCCTGGCTTCCCAGATTCACCCTCATTTGGAACTCCCTACTATTATTAAAAAATCCAGCATCTCACTTTTTATCATGGGGCTTGATTTTTGTCCCCTGATGAGGGGTGAGTGACTTTTCTGGAACCAACTTTTCGATGCTATGCAATCTCACTTAATTCTCACCAAAAGCCAATGAGACATTTCACCAACTTTGAACACTGAGCCCCAGAGAAGCTAATTACGTTGTCTAAAGTCACACAGCTGGGAAGAAGATAGAAGATAGCAGAGGCAGGATCCAAATTCAGGTTCACCTAGAATTTGTGTTTTGAAGAAAGACCTTTAACCACTGAATTATGCCATCCGTTTTTCCATTCTTGCTCTGCATGTCTAAGTCTTTGATGGCTTAATGAAAATAACAATCATCTGTTGTCTTTATATCAGCTTAGATGAGTCATTCTGTTTTGTTTTTAACTGGTGGAAAAATGACCAAAAAAGAAAGGAGGATTTTATGTTTTTCTTCTACCATGCAGGGGATAAACAATTTTGAATTCCAATTTCAGAATGTTGCAACTGACATTGAAAATTTTGTGGAGTTTTTTCCCTCCTTACCTCCTTTTTTCACAAAACATTCTCTCTCTCTCTCTCCCTCTCTCACACACACACACACACACACACACACACACACACACACACAGTCTTTAGGGTGAGCTGGGAAGAACAGGGCTTTGAAAAGGGGGAAAGAGTCCAAGGAACAATACATCATCTAGTCACACGGTTGAGGAAAGAGGAAAAAGCAGCAGTGGGCCAGTTAGGCCAACAGCCCTGTCCAGCTGAGCTGGTGCTGAAATCCTACTTACAGTAATGAATTTCAAGGCTGCTTGCCAGCGTAGGAGTGTTCAGAGGAGATAAAAGTCAAGCTGTACGCAGTGCCTCTGACCTGTTTTTCAGTTCTAGACAACTTCCTGGTGTGGCTGCAGAAACTTTCCCAGATGTGAGCGTGAGGGTTTCCTTTGCTGGCCTGCAGTTACTATTGTCTGCTTTTAGGCGGGTTTATTTATCTACTTTTTGGGTTAACTCTCCTTGCAAGGTTTGCCGGAGTCTGCATGCTGATGAGCCGCCTGGTTGCATTCTGCGCCTCCCAACCATCACCTGCCTGTAGCACCGCCATTACCCTACTTCTTGGGTCTCTGCTCTTCTATTTTCTACCTGCGGCCCTTGTTTCTTCTTCTTTTTTAGAGCCTGGGGAATTCTCTGGCTCTTGCTGACTTTTTGCCTCATTCAGGCAACGTGCTGTCTGTCTGTTTGAGTCAGAGGGCTTGGATGTCAAAGTCGTGGGCACAGGCTCGGTTTCATGAGGAATAGTCATGGGAGGGGTGGTCTGCACTCTCTCAGAGGTAGACTCTGGGACCCTCCTGACATCCCACCATCTAAACAAGTGCTTGCTAGGCAGTTGTTCAAGCCAGATCTTTGAGTGCACTGTGCAAAGAACGTGGGGTTTGGCTCTTAGCTCCAGCACTTACGAGCTTTGTGACATGGGGTAAATTACTTACCTGGGCTGCGCAAGGATTAAGGGCAAGGGTGTATGTAAATTATTGTTCAGCTGCTCAAAATCATTGAGCAGTAAGTACTTTAGAGTCAGACAGCTGATGCCCACGGCTCATCCCTACCACTGAGAGCCGAGTACACTGGGTAAGTCTCCAGGCTTGCTTAAGCTTCTGCCCCCTTGTGATAGTACTGACCTTGCCAGTTTGTGAGGGTTAAATGAAATAATAATAATTATTATAGTAATAAGTCCCATTTGCTGATTGATTACTCTGTCAGTATGTGTCTAAGTGTTTTCAAGAATTAGCATATATATTTATTGTCCACTAATGGATATACTGTAGTTATGCTAATGCATACAAATAAACATAATATATATTAAAAAGCATTTGGTATCTGCGTGTATACAAAGAGATTTATTTTAGATGTATTCAACCATATAGATCTCTATGAATAATCATGTTATGTAAAACATATCATATAGATAAAGACTATATATATATTATTTGAATCTATAAAAAGATAAGGATACTTATAAATTGTACAAGTAGGTATAGAAATGATTAATTAAAAAGAAAAATATATAATAGATATTATATAGATATATTATAGATATATAGACATAAAAATATACTATAAAAGAAGAGTATAAAAAGAAAAAATGTTATACATGTTTTAGTGCATCTCATTCTCACAAGAACCCTGTAACGTGGGTATTATAATTATCCATATTTTATTGATGAAGTAGTTGAAGTACCAAGAAGTTAAGAGACTTTCTAAATGCCTCTTGTATGCATGTCTGTATATAGACAGTTATGTGTACATAGTATATAGATTAAATATTTGTGTTTTGTAGAGTGCCTGACACTGTATTTAAATAATCTGAGCTACATCTCTTAGGACTCAAATAACAGCACGAGAAACCCTGGAGTTACCCATGAATTGAAAGACGCCACTTTGGGCTGTGAGATGAACTGGCACTTGGTACATCAAGCACCAAGCCGCAGGTTGAATCTTGAGCAACTGCACAACAAGCATTTCGTATCCTTCAGAAAAGACTGCGCCTTGTGAAGTTACAAATCTCCCAAATTTATAATATATATTTGTGCAGGTGTGTGTGCACACACACGTATTATCCAATAGTAAATAAAAAACCAAAAGAATCTGAAAACACAGCCTTTTTGGGTTTTCCAAGAAAAATTACTGTTTTATCTCTCCTTGTGAGAATATTATTTTCAGTCCTAATTCTTGACTTTATTGGTGAAAAATAATCATATGTTGTCATGAGAAAGATAGAGAACATGCATGGATACATAGGTGCATGTAGGTACATGATTGTGTATGGGCGCACACCTGCACACACATGCACGTACACATTGATTGGCTCTACTGACATGACAGGGGGCAGATCCGCAGGGAGAATCAAGCATGAACACAATGAGGAAGTTCACTGAAAGATGGTACCTCCCATGCAATGGCGGTTCTCAACCTTCGGAGTGCTAAAGGCAGAAGGGGCCCAGGAATGTGCTTTTTCAACCAGCTCATCAGTTGTTTCTGATAGAGGAGGGCTCTGGATTGTAGACCAAAGGAACACTATCACAGCAGTAAAGGGCTTTTGCTTGTGTGTGCACGGGTGCGTGCATGCACTTGTGCACGAGTGAATGAGTTCATGCATGCGTGCACGCGTGGGAAAGTGAAGTACTCACCAGAGATCCGTTTACATAAAAAATGGCTACTTCCCAGGAAGTAGAAACAGCCCTGATGCCATCATAAATAATCAAGGTTGTCAGGATTTTGAGTAGAAAATTGGGATCGAGATAGTGGTCTAAGTTAACCGACTCATATCTGTAATGTTTTATTTTTTTAACATGGAGAAGGTTTTACTGTTTAATTAAAATATTCTTTTAAGAAAAAAATTACAAGTGAGATGAAGCTCTGACTACATCCCAGGCCTTGTCCACAAAAAATAAATAACAGCCCCTATTTATACACAAAGCCTGTGCATCACATGTGGGCTTCCTTTGGGCTCATTGGCTCACCTCTGCCCACACTCCAGGCGAAGGAAGGGAGCAGGTGACAAGCTTTTGCATCCATTGGTTGAGTCTTCTAATAAACTCTTTCACTTCTGCCATCCTTTTTATTTTCTTTCCACTTCATATAAAATTTATATGCTTATCTCCGTTTTAGAGCAGAGCCTGGTTTTGGAGATTCTAATGTAAACCACTGCTTTTGTTTTCTATGTTTATACCCTCATATTTGGACAGGGCAGGGGCTCAGTTGATAAACCAGCATTTTAGAAGATAATGTATCTCCCTCCCTGCAATATGCCGGGATAGAGCTATGACTGCTTTGTTGTAATTAATACAGCCTCACATATTTTGTAAGGAGAGGACTAGAAGCCCAGGTTTACCATCACCACCACCATCATCATCAATAATGAAGCAGAATTTTCAGAAAAGGGCACAAGCTTCAGGTTTTACTCATATGACCTATCAACCCTTATTGTCGTCATTTATAAAGTGAGGGTAATACTGTCTTCAAGGATCAATGGACATAGGGCAGTGGAAGTTGATTATACCTGCACAGTCCTCTATACCAGGACTTGACAGAGAAGGGGCCGTTAAAGATACTTGAAATGGTATAATTAATGCTATTGTGACAACCTGCATTGTAGAACTGCCCGGGGCACTTAGGTGAGACTTCCCACGTCTAAAGTTGAAAGCTGAAAGTTCCCATTGGGTCAGGAGAGAACATTCCTCACCGGTTAGGATGCCTGTTCTGGAATCTTGGCCTTGCCACTTGCTTCATGTGGGATCTTAGACAAACTCACCTCTTTGTGCCTCAGTTTCCTCACTTGTAATTAATAATAGCTTACAGTGTATGAAGTTCTGCTGCCAGCCTGTCACATAGATTGTTTCATTTATTCCACACAACGATACTAAGAGGGAGGTGTTATTATCATCCTGACTTATGGATGAGGAGATCGAAGCACAGAGCTTGGGTTTAGCTTGTCCTGGATTGCAGATAGTAAGTGACCAAATCAGGTTTCAATCTCAGAATATCTGCTTCCAGACTCCACATTTTTTTAACCTTTATATGTGTCATCAACTTGATAGGAAGATTAAGATAATTAAATGAGATAGGATTAGGATATTATTGTGATAACTAAATGGGGTAGATAATTCAACCCTGATGGGAGCATTAAATAATTAAATGAAATAAGGAACACAGGAGCCTGAGCAGGATTGTTGGTTCACAGTAAGCACTCAATAAATGTCAACTCTAGCACTTGTTATTATTATTTTTTTATCTGCATCCAAGACTCCCCCCAAAAGTTGTATTAATAACTTGAACGTATGTTTCATCTGAAATGCACAGTTGTTTAGTTTTAAACCAAAGACTGATATTTCCACGCTGGAGAACAGCTCAGCTTAGTTATTTCTTTCTTAAACGTCTGTGGTTAGTTCCACTGACTTCTTTGGAAAGAGGAATGAGAAAGGGAAGGCCTCTGAGCCAGACAGGCAGCGCACCTGCAGAAGGCACCTGGGTCTACCAGTGGTGACGACAGCCGCTGCTCACCTGGCAGCCCCACCCCACGCCCCCTGGGGGACGCAAGTGCAGCCACGTGTGTGCATGCGGTATCCACCCTCGGAGGAAATGCACAGAAGCAAAAGGACTCATAACACCAGCTCACATGTACCTTTTCAGACTAAGCTTTTATTTTTTGATATTACAAACCAGTTTTCTTTATTCACAAACCACTGTAAGTGATATAAACACTAATTTCTAAAGACAGATATACACATTTTCTGGGTTTGCAGATTGCATGATGTGTGTGTTAAGAAGTCACTATATGCCACACATGATATTAATCTTTTTTCCATAATTCATAATAGCAATAGTTATTTAGATAAATGAAAACATTCCAAATAAATACTGTTTAAAAAAATCCAAAATGTTTGTTTACATCTCTGACATACATTTTAAAATGACTTATTGGCATCTTGGAGGAGTGCCCAGACAGAAGATTCTGCAACATCGGTTGGCACCCACTTTCTCTAAATGATTTTATTAAAACTACATACAATCATGGGGGAAAGTACAGCTCATCGATGAAAATCAAAACCGCAAATTAATTTTACTTTAACCAACACAGTAAGAATTCTATGTTTGTGATTCCAAATACAATGCAAATTCTGGATTTTGAAATCTGAGGCAATTGGGAGAATTCTCTTTATTCTCCCTAACCCCGTGCCCCTTCTCCCTTTCTCCCCTCCGGGCTAGGATGCCACAGCATTGTAATAAATTGCTTCTTTTAAAAACATCCACCAGGCACCCACTGTCCTAACACTGTTTTCCAGGTGGGGGAATGAAAATGTCTCTGCCATGCCATAAAACACCCCTTGCCCCTCCCCTCCCCCACCCAAAGAAGTCTGGGGAAAAGAACATTTTTTTACACTTTGGGCTACCAAGCAGTTTCCCCCCTTTCTCTTTTTTCAAGATAACACTCATCTGTCTTAGATATCGAAGCTACAGAAACTTTGTTTTCAAATCTTGTGAAACTTTATTGATGGTTTAATATCCAACCGATCTTACTGCATGCACATAAGATGACAAGAGAAAGCTGGATCACAAACACTTTTTTTTTTTTTAAGTTTTGTTTGGTTTTGTTTGAAAGCAGAGTTGTTACAGCGGATTGGCAGGTTCACAGCGGTGACTTGATAACTTACTAAAGTGCTTGCCCTGGGGCCTGCACTGCACACATGAAGAGTTAACTGTGGCAGCAGAACTACTGGGGACAGCTTGCTGCTGTTTTTTAATTTAAATACAAAAACAGGAAGACCCGTGACAGATACCCCAACTTAGGTTAACTTGTAAACAGGACAACATGGAAAGAGTTCAAACAGAAGAAGTACAGACAAACTGCAATTTTTCAGCTGTGTTACTCTGGCCCTGCTTCAGAGGCGGGGGGGACTTTGTTCTTCGGGAATAAAGAGGGGGACCTACTTTTTTGCTTCCTTCTGACAAGCGTCCTGGGCCTTGGAGACAGAACTAAAGATACTGGTTTGAGATAATCCTGGGGGACCAGGAAGAATGGGAGGGCAGGCTCTCACGGACTGAAAAATTGCAGATTGCTCACACAACACGGTCATGTTTCAAAAAGTACCAAGCTGATGAAAATACCATGATTATCTCTACCCAATGATTGCAATACTTGTAAAATGCTTCTATAAATCCAAATATGATTATCGTGTAATTCCATAAAAATTATACGTCTGTCTCTAACAGTTGTTCTACTAGGCTAAAACTAAAGCTTCATAGACTGTTTCTAGAACTTAACAACTCCACTGCACAGATGTAAATTTTATACATTTTTTTAACTGGTACAAAGAATTT